>CM064329.1:50197050-55197050 GCA_032595735.1 Pelochelys cantorii
TCCTCAGGGGCACATTGCAGGCTGCGCTGAAGCACCCTCTTAGTTAAGACTTTCCCCTCACTTCTGGATGCATGGAGCCAGTAGGCTAGTTTGCTTCTGCCCAGGACGAGTTGGGGTTGGTGATTGAGCTGCTTTGGCCCCTGCTCTTCCTATACGGCCACATGTGGTTTGCAGCTGCAGCTCTAGTCCTTAGGTTGAGAGCAGAGAGGTGAGGAAGAGGGGTCAAGAATTTGCCTTCTGCTTCTGGAAAGTTTGGCCCTTGGATGCAGTGAGGAATAAAGCTGTTCCTGTGTGCATGTGGCCTGTTGTAGTATGGCACTATTGTAGAGCAGTCTGGGCCATGCTGCAACAACATGACACGTTTATTAGAGTGCCATGACTGTATTCTGTACCTTGCAGTGCCAATCTGAAGATCTTGTCCAACAGAGTTTACCCTCATAATGCCAGCCACACATCTTTGGGCTAATACATGATATGATTTAGAAAATGATGAAACTGTGCAAGATGGAGCTGCTGAAAAGGAATTTGGGTCAGTGCATGTGTTGCTGATTATGGTGCTACTGAAGCTATTTCTTAAGATGTCATTGTTTTTCCAGTTGAGAAGTGTTGGCACTTTTTGAGCTATAGCATGATAAAGTTAGAAAGTAGTCAGTACTTAATTTGTGCCAAGATGTGGCTTGGCAGTTCATAGCCCCCAGTACCTCTGGGCTTGCTGTGTCAGTTGTGAATATAAAAAAAATGCTGGTGGAGATGTGTATCTTAGTCATGTGACAGCAATCATTAAAGTACCAGAGTGAGTCATAGATGTTTGCAAGGCTATAACCTCACAACATCCTTCTAGGTACGAATGTATCTATTCCCATGTTACAGAAAGGGTACTGAGACAAATTTAGGAGGAGATAATCAAAAGTGTCAATGGGATTGAGGCCCACAAGTCAGTGGGTCAGGTTCATTCTGATGACTTGTATGTCTACATGTTTAGGTGCTTTTTAAATATCTCCCCCTGAATGAGTTGCCTCAGGTCACATAAATCTGTGACTCAAGTAATTGAACTTAATGCCCTGAATGACACTGCCCCCCATAAAGCAAATGACTTGACAAATGCAGGAAAGGGGCATTTTGACTTAACATGTCATGTTTCCATCTTCCAAAAAATGTAAGTTGGAATCTGTCACCCACCTGCTCAGTGAATAGTGTAATTACTCAGCATGCCTGTTATAAGTTGAAGTATTGGATTAGTGCTTACTAGAAGATGACAGGTTCTAACAGCAAACCTTACTGAGGAGTAGCCCAGAATGATTTTCTAGGGAAATAGGTGAAACATGCATGGAAGATGGATCAAGTGTCTGCTGTATCTGAAAGACTTGACATTGGATTAAAAATAAAAGATGGCTCTGTAGCTGTTAAATTCATACTTAAAGAAATACTTTTCTCATGGTGGGCATATGTCTGTCAAGGTCTGTATCCTGATTATGCTTTTTTTGCAGCTTTGCAACTATTTCTGCAGCATGATCTTAGCATGCATTTTTCCAGAGTGTTTTGGTAGAAGTGTCAGTGGTCTGGCTTCATGTTGCCAGGTCTGGTACTGAATTGTTCTTTGGTGATAGGGTGTCTGAAATGATGACATAGAATGGGTGAAATCTTGAAGATCGGGCTTAGTTTCACTCTCTCAACAGATGCTCTGAGAGAAATTGTGTTAAATTTCACCATTTCTGTGATAAAATGAGTTGTGGTTTGCACTTAAATTTTATAGGCAGCTAGCCTAATACATACAATGCAGCTAATGCTTGCCCCTGTAAAGGATTTTTCCTCTTTCCAATATAGCCTTTAAAATGAGGAAGGAACAATCAAACTTTATGCTGTCTGAACTCCTGAAACTTGTAACACTTTGTGTCTCATGAGTAGTTTTTGCATAGACTTATTTTTCCTTAATTATTATTATTATTGCTCCAACAGTTGATCTTTTAGAAGCCTTCAGACAAGGTTTGAGTGTGTGCATTTCAATTACGTTGGCTTCATCCTATTATTATATGCCATTATGCTCTGGTAGAGTTGCCAAAATTTATCTAATTTAATTACTCCTAGTAATACGTGTATCTCCACGTGCTAAGAGCCATCATATTCCTAATATAGCCACTGTGTCAATGTATGTGAGGCCATGGAGGGTCCGTGCTGCAGAATAAGGGCCTGTTTAATTCTAACATATTAGTATCAGTCTCCCTTGTGTATCTTTTTTTTTGCTTATTTCTCTCTCTTCCCCTTCTTACCTGCTGATTACCTTTTCTTCCTGAGCACAGGAGCAAATAAGAGTGATCTTTCTTTTGGGAACCAGCACTTCAAATTTCTGTCTGTAGTCTACATAGAACTAATACGGCGACTGTGCAGCAGTTTTCCTTCAATGACTTAACCAGAGCCTCTGGCTTATGTTGGCATAAGATGGTACTTATCATTCAAAGGGCTTTCTAAAAGTGTTTTTTGGAAATCATGTAATATGTTCAGATTTTCTTGAGCAAAATTATTTTTTAGCTTTTTTATAATTTTTTTCCCCTCTCTCTATCTTGAGTTCCCCAGGGAAAATGTTTTTTCCCCAGGGAAAATGTTTTTTTTTCCCTAGCCCCCTCTCCTCTCTTGAATTTTAGTTTTGATAATTGATTGAAGTGGCTTTTCTCCTAACAGCTATCTTTTGGGTTGCAGGTAAGGGAAACTTGAAACTTCTGGGGGGCATAGAAAGCCCAGTATATTTACAAATGGCTAACTTAAGTTCTTGTTCCAGAGAGCAAACGAGAATGTGGGTTGCGCCCACGGAAGCTCATGATACCATCTACATGTTTTGTTAGTCTTTAAGATGCTACTAGACTATTTGTTGTTTTTTAAGTTTTTCCTGGTACAGATTAACTCGGCTACCCGTCTGAAGCTTGTAAACTTTGTGAGTGAAGATTAGCAAAATGAATCTTAATAATTAAAGTAATGTACTTAGCCCAAATGTTGCTTCTCTTCAGGTAAATCCACATAGGAAAAGTCATGGAGTTTTGTTTTTTCAATATAATCTAGGATATGAATTTAAAGCAGTGTAATTATACTTACATAATGTCCTTGTAGACACTCTTAGGCCTTACCTACATGGGAAAAACTTAAAAAAACAACAAATAATCTAGCAGCACCTTAAAAACTAACAAAACATGGTATCATGAGCTTTCGTGGGTACAACCTACTTCTTCAGAAGAATGGAGTATCAAAAGTCCAGTTCCAAAATAAATAAGGGATAGAGGGGAGGAGAAGGAAGGGGAAAAAGTAGTGAATTAGCATGTTAGTGTTTCATTAAGCTGATAGAGAAGGTGCAAATTGTTCTTAAGCAACCAAACAATGGGTACTTAAGTCATTAGGATGTGGAAGGTAGTGTGTTAGCCAGGTAATGTCTTTATTTATGCCTTTGTTTTGGGTAGTTTATACAGATATAATTCCTATAATGATATTCTTAACCTGTTAGAAAAATGGCTTTTCCCATTTAGTTTAAACTCCTTCCCAAGTTACATGGGCTAAATTTAAAAAACAACAAATAGCCTAGTAGCACTTTAAAGACTAACAAAACATGTAGATGGTATCATGAGCTTTCGTGGGCACAACCCACTTCTTCGGATGACAGTAGTGTTGGAAGTCCAGATCCAAGAATAAATAAGGGGGGGGGGGGGGAGGAAGAAAAAAAGACAGTGAGTAGATAAGCTTCAGAGGCATAGCCGAGTTAGTCTGTAACTGGAAAAACTTAAAAAACAACAAATAGTCTAGTAGCATCATAAAGACTAAATAGTTACAAGAGGCTGATAAGAACCATTAGTTTGCACTTGGAAAGGAAGATGACCAACACCAGATTCTACACAGACATCAGGAACCATTAGCACCTTTCTTGTTTGGTTGGTTAAGTCATTAAGATGTGGAAGATAATGTGCCAGCCATCCCATATCCCAATTCATACCATTTGCATAAGAATTAAACCTGTGAATGAAGTTAATTTCCAACCCTTCTCTGTGTGTTTGGCTTGTGGAATTGGTCTGAAACAAAACAGCTACTTGGAGATCCATTAATGAGTGTCCAGGAAGATTAAAGTGCTCTCCAACAAGTTTTTGTATATTGCCTTTTCAGATATCTGATTTGTGTCCATTAATTCTTTCCCGTAGAGACTGTCCAGTTTGGCCAATATACATTGCAGTGGGGGCATTGCTGGCATTTGATGGTGTAACTCCGTACAGGGGATTATACCTGTATAGCTAGTAAAACTTTTCTGTGTAGATGAGGTCTAAACAAAGAATTAGCTGTCCCTGACTTGTGGTGTTATTTATTACTGTGGTATTCTAGACTTGTTCGAAGAGGTCTAAAATATCTAGATAGATATACAATTATTGGTTTTGAATCCAATGTTTCCTCTCCTGTTGGAGAGTAAATGAATGGTGATTGTATGAACTTAGTGTAGTTAAATATAGAGCTCTTTTATCATATTTTTCACATTTCTGTAAATTCGGAAAAAAGAAAGAAAATTATTTTTTAATGGTTAAAAAAAAAAAAGCTCTGTAAAGCCTGTATGTACTGTTCATGTTATGCAGGTCTTGGGAAAAGTGAAAAACTTAAGACAGCTGGAAAGTCAGAATGCCATTCACAACTGAGATTCCTCTGTGTCCTCTTAGATGCTGAATTCCAATTTAATGACTTCCCTATTGTAATGTAAGGTTTATTCATATGATATGCATGTTTACTAAAATGTAGTCAACTGACTGTGTGCTGAGCATTCCCTCTCTTTAACTCTTTTCCCCCCCTTTCACCACAGCTAATGCTGCTGTAGTCAGCAAACTGCTGCCAGTGACTAAATTCAAAACATGCGCACCCAAATTTTTGACATTGCACACATTTGTGCATTTGGGAACTCTGTAAAACACAGTCAGAGACTTGCTTAGTGAGTAAACCATAACATTAATGCATATTAAATGTAACGGTGCAGGTTAATTAAGAATCCTTTGCACAAATACACAAATGCCATATATTTGCTTAGGTTGGTTTCTGTCTCTTCTTTTCTTCCTCCCCTCCATATTTTTTCCTTCTCCCCCGCCTCCCACCTTCCTATATGTATTCTTGGATCTAGACTTCGAACACTCCTGTCATCTGAAGAAGTGGATTGTACCCACAAAAGCTTATGATACCATCTACATGTTTTGTTAGTCTTTAAGGTGCTACTAGTCTATTTGTTGTTTTTTAAGTTTTTCCTGTTACAGACTAATTCAGCTACCCCTCTGAAGTTCATGTGTACTGACTCTCAAGGCACCACACAGAGATTAAGGGTGTTAAGTAGCGAGTAAATGACTAGTTGTGTACTCGATACAATTTGTATCGAGTACACAATTAGTCGATAAGGAGCCACTGTGGCTCTGCAGTTTAAATGTAATAGGAGCTGGGCATGCAGGCAGCTCCTGGCTCGTGCTGCGCCTCTACCTTTTAAATGTAGTAAGACTTATCAGGTTGTACTCTAACTACATTTAAAGTACAGATGGCTCTTACTAATTTAAAAGGCAGAGCCGCAGTGGTCCAGACCCGGCACAAGCTGGGAATGTTTCAGTCCCGGCTCGCATCGGGTCCCGTGCTGCTCCTCTGCCCTTTAAATGTAATAAGAACCAGGCAGCTCTTACTAAATTTAAAAGGCAGAGCCGCAGCCGCTGCTGTATCTCTGCCTCCACTGACTCTCTCCCCCTCCCTGCTGCACCATGGAGATAGTGCTGAGGGGAACCGGCTTTTAAGCCAGTTCCCCCCAGCACTGGCCCTTCTCCCCCCCCCCCCACCTTGCTGCCTCTATGGCAGCGAGTGGGGTGGGGAAATGCAAGCAGTCGCCTAATCAACTACTCTTTTACATCCCAAGTAGAGATGTGATGATTTTTTTTAAGTGGGAATTTTGTGGCTAGTATGTCCAGGTAACATATGGTAAACTAGCCTTCTCTACCAAATACTTAGAATCCTGTTTGTCTTAACGAAAGTCATATGTATGATATAAAGTGGCTTTCAAATAATAACTTGAAGAGGACTGTGAGTACTTTTTGAGGGTTTTCCCTATATCCTATCTTGGCTGACGAGGACAAAAATTGTACATTTTAATCTCTGAAATGTTTTCTGTCTTCTTGGTGAAATGTTGGTGTGGACTTTTAAATTAGGATTGCACCATAGTGTGCAAATATATTAAAAATTATTTTTTTTTTCATGCTTCCTCCTGTTTATGGTGTTTCTCTGTTTTGGTCTTGTGACACACAAGAGCATGTTTTGAAATTCACAAAGATTCTAACTGTGCACAAGTCAAGAAGCCATCTGCTTACGGGTGCTGGTGGGGAAAGAATAAGTGTTGCAACAGAGCTGGAAATATTTGTCAAAAAAAAAAAAAAAATCTGCAAGCCAAAGGCTGATGTGAAAGATGGGAAGTACTTAAAAGACATCTGACAAACCCCATTTCAACTGCTAGGGAGTGCATTGAGAAACAGGATGGGTGAGAGAATACCTTTTATCTGGCCACCTTCTGTTGGTGAGAATCTTTCTGTGGTTTCCGTGGAATTTCTATCAGCGTGCTATCCCTAAACATTGCTTGAGGGTAATGCTTTATCTTCTCTTCCACACTCTTGTCCCCCACAAGAACCACCTACTAGCTAGAAAGTATGTGTTTTCCAACTGAGTGTGTCATGTCTCTGAATAGTTTCAATCCCTGACTCCACTCTTGCTAATAGACTTTCCAAGCAGCTCCAGATTGTAACTGATGCTATTTTTTGTCAATTTCACAGTAGATTTGGGTGTTCTGAATAGCAGCAGTGTGACATAACCACAGTCATGTCAGTTTCTGCTGATTGGAAAAGCTATGAGCATCCACAGAGGCATTGGAACTTCAGGAGTCAGGATGATTGTACTACAATGGTTGCAGAGGATTGTGAGGCTGAATTTTGGAACGATGGACCTTGGGAGGCAGAGGAGGTAGAATGTGATAGGATTGCTTTTGCTCATGAAAAACTACAAATAAGGTATATCTTCATTGAATGTGTGGTGCATGGGAAAAAATATCTTTACTTAATCTCTCTGACCTCAGTGGGAAATGGTAAAGCCAAATATGGTGGCTAAACTTATATTTAAAAACTGGATAATGTTATGAGTGTATTATAACGTAAGTATCTATGCCAACCGGGGCAAAGATAATCCATTGTCATGCTTCTTGGCGTAAACAAAGCAGCACCAGTAAAATCAGGAAGGAAATGCTTGCTTTCACAGCTAGCATTGCATAATTGGCTAGCTGTATTGATGGGGAAGAGGTACAGTAAACTTCCAATAATCTGGCACCTTTGGGACCCACGGGGTGCCGGATTATCGGATATGCCAGAGTATCAGGAGGTACTCTGGAAGGGGGGCTATGAAGGGTCTGGGGGGGTGGTGTGGCGGGGGAAGCCCCGCGCAGCCGCTGGGGACAGGCCAGCTGGGGCTGCAAGCGGCAGCGGCGACTTGGGGAAGCCGTGGGGCAGAGCAGCTGGGGTGCTGCCGGGTTGGTCCCGCAGCGCCGCCCCTCACCTGAGCGGTGCTGCGGGACCAACCCGGTAGCACCCCAGCTGCTCTGCCCCCGGCTTCCTCAAGTCCACCGCTTGTCAGTTTCAGCAGCGGGGGACTTGGGGAAGCCGTGGGGGCAGAGCAGCTGGGGTGCTGCCGGATTGGTCCCTCAGCACCGCTCAGGTGAGGGGCGGCTCTGCGGGACCAACCCGGCAGCACCCCAGCTGCTCTGCCCCACGGCTTCCCCAAGTCCGCCGCTGCTGAAACTGACGAGCGGCGGACTTGGGAAAGCTGGGGAGCAGAGCAGCTGGGGTGCTGCCCGGCAGGTCCCGTAGCACCGCCCCTCACCCCCCTGCTCGGTGCCCGGCAGCACCCCAGCTGCTCTGCTCTGCAGCTTCCCCAAGTCCGCCATTCATCAGTTTCAGCAGTGGCAGCAGCGCGGAGCAGAGCAGCTGGGATGCTGCCAGGCGCCGAGCAGGGGGGTGAGGGGCGGTGCTGCGGGACCAACCGGGCAGCACCCCAGCTGCTCTGCTCTGCGCCTCTTCCCCAAGTCCGCCACTGGTCAGTTTCAGCAGCTGCAGCAGCAGACTTGGGGAAGTGGTGCGGAGCAGCTCCAATTGTCTGGCTGGCCGGAGTACTTCCAGGTTCTAGTTGGTGCTGGACTATCGGGAGTGCCGGACCACTGGATGCCGGACAATTGGAGTTTTACTGTAGTCTGTCTTCTGAAGCATCAATTGTTGGCTACTGTGAGACAGTGAGATATTGGCATTGATGGACTGAACTGGTCCATCAACATTTCTTACATTTTCAAAACAGTGCAGTTGAGATGGGGAGCTAGGAGGACCTGATGTAAAATTACCTAATTTGTCCACTTTTATGCACAGTTTTTCATTCCTCTCCCTCCCCCCCCAGTAAATCCCACTAAGATAGCATCTCACTCTAACCATTCCTTTTGTGGCTATGCTGTATGTTTATGCAGGAATGGATTACCTGGCATGCCTTAGAATTTGAGAATTTTGTTGCTGGACTTCAATCTGTAGTAGAGTACTGCTGTAATTTGAATTTTAGTGGCTTCTTCATGGCATGCCAAATGATAAGCTCTGTGACCTGTGGGTAACCCTTAGGCATGGGCCGCAGGTTTGTATAATTTTTGGTGGTGCCCCGTTAGCCATGCCCCTGACCCCCATTAGCCATGCCCCCGACCCCCCCCAAGCCCCCGTTAGCCACGCCTCTGGAGCAAGATGGACATGACATGCTCGGGGCAAGATGGACACATGACCAGAAGTAAAAGGTGGTATGTCACCCCTCTCAAAGGGCTTTTCCCACCATCCTCCTACCAACAGGGATTAGTTTGGCCCTCACCAAACCCCCCTCATGCAACTATCCTGCAGTTGCATTAACTCAATGTGTGTGACATTAACTCGGGGGCAGAGAGGCTGGGGGAAGTGTTCCCTCTAAGGCTATGTCTACACTCATGGCTTTTTGCGCAAATACAGCCATTCTTGTGCAAGAACCCAGAGAGCATCCACACTGCCCGCCTGCTCTTGCGCAAGGAAATGTACAGTACGGCGTGGTAAGAGAGGGCATCTTGCGCAAGAGCTACTCTCTTTTCTAACAGGTGTGAGCTCTCTTGCGCAAGAGGGCAGTGTGGATGCTCGGTAGGGATTTCTTGCACAAGAAACCCCTATGGCTAAAATGGCCATCGGCGCTTTCTTGGGCAAGAGAGCGTCCACATTGCCCTGGATGCTCTTGTGCAAAATCACAGCTCGCACATGGCAGTGTGGACATGTTCTTGCTCAAGACTTCTTGCACAAGAACTCTTGCACAAGATGTTCTTGTGCAACAAACCGCCAGTGTAGACATAGCCTAAGAGTTTCCTCCCATGAGCAAAATGAATGTTGTGTTGTGCACCAGTACTGAGTTCATGTGGCTTGTTTGGACATGCCACTGTGGCACCCAAGTTATTAATAAATATTTTTAAACCTTTACCTTTTCTCTCTGCTGCCATGTCTCCTGCCCTTGTTCCATCAGCTCCCCTGGTGCCTGCTGCCCCCCCAACTCCTCACCCTCCTCTGCTGTCCTTACTCCTGCCCTTCTCACTGCCCTCAGCCCTCCTGCAACGTGCCCCCCTCCACCAGCCCTTCTCTTCCCCTTGTGCCCACTCCTCCAGTAGCCCCACTCTGATCATGTGAGCTACCCCTCCTCATCCCCTCTCCTAATACCACCCTCTACACACTTGCCCTGCCTCTCTCCTCTGGTGCTGGTCCCTCCCCTGCAGGTGTCTGCCCTTCTGCTTCACCCCCAGAATCCACTGGCACCTGCACCTTCTCTTACTCCTGCACCCTCCTGGTGCCTCTCCCTTCCCTCACTGCCCCTGCCCCCTTTGCCCTCTTTTTCCCTGATGCCCACCCCCTCACCACCCTCTGCCCCCATTCCCCTCATGCCCCTGTGCCCTCACACATGACTTGCTCCATCCTGGCCTTCCTCATGCCCACCCCTTCTTTCAAGCCTTCTCCTAACACCTCCTCCTCCAGCCCCCAATGCCCTTATCCTCTCCCCTCCCAGCATCACCCTGTCCCCCTCCCACTGACACCTCCCCTCCTGCCTTTTTCCTCATTGTCTGCACTTGGCCCCCTGGCATTTGTCTTTCCTCTACCCTGTCTCTTGGTGCCTTCCCCTTTCTTCCCCCTCACCTTCCCCCTCCGCACAAACCCCTTCCTCTCCCAACCCTTCCCCTAGTTTTCTCCCTTCCCCTGCCCTTCCGCACAAGCCCCTTCCTCTCCCAGCCCTCTCCCTCCCCCTCGCCTGCCTTCCACTTTGCGGGGCTGGAGTCTGTGCTCTGCCCCCAGACTTCGAACCCGCAATGCAGCGCCCAGCAGTTTTAAAATCTTGGACCATGACGTTACGTCACGCCCGGGCGTCTCCCCACCCACCAGTTTGAGCACGCCGCGCATGGCAGCAGCAGCCGGCAAGGGGGAGCTCAGTGAAGGTTGCGCCTGGCAGGGCCGGTCCGGGGCAGGGGCCGGGGCCGGGGGAGAGATGCTCTGAGGCCGGGGTGGGAGGACGCATGGGGGGGCTGGTGCCCGCTCCAGCTCCAAATATTGGTGGAGCATGGGCACCACAAACCCATGCAACTCGCCGCCCATGCCCTTAGGTTGTCGTCATTCAGTGTCATGCCTGGTACAGATTGAAGCTGATGATGTCCTGCTCATAGTAAGCAAGCAGCTCTCCACATGTGTTTTAAAGTGGCATTTTCTGACGTTTGACTTGACAGCAATATCAGCATAGTCATTTGAAGGTGGAGGAGAAGAAAGAGTTATCTAAGGAAAAATAATAGTTTCATTGGTCCTTTTTGATGCTACCTCCTGCTTTGCAGAATTTCCCTAATTTAGAGCCTGATAAATGGAAAGATTTGTGAGCTTTATTAGTATTTGTTCTGAAGCAGCACGGTCCAGTGGATAGGGCCCTGGACTTGGACTGAGTGGTTTGGGGGTCTCTTTCTGACTGCATAGCTTAACTGCTGTGTGACCTTGGGTGGGTTCCTTCCTCTCTTTCTTCTGCTAACTGATGTCTGTCTTACCTGTTAGATTAGAAAATCTCAGGATCAGAGCCTGTATCTCTGCTATGTGTTTATACAGTTCTTAACACAATGGAGCCTAGATCTCAGCTGTAGTTCCTGGTTCTGTTTTTGTAAAAATAAAAATACTGCTATGCACAGGGCCCTGCCAAATTCACCACCCATTCTGATCAATTTCACAGCCAGAAGATTTTAAAATTTGTCAGTTTCATGATTTCAGATGTTTACATGAGAGGTGGTGGGGTGGGGGACAAGCGGCTCACCATGAGCACTGGCTCCCACCTGTACCCCTTTGTGCTTCCCCCTCCCCGCACACACGCTGCTGCCTCTGTATCAGAGGCAGCAACGTGGGGGTAGGTGGGAGACTGCTTAAAAGCCAGATCCCTGCAAGCACTGGCTCCTGCCTGCACACCCTCCTTCCTGCTGCTGCCTCCATGGGAGCCATCTCCCCCCTCCATGTGTAAATGTGTAACTGCTGAAATTTTCAGTGGTTACATGTTAAAATGGATTTATTTAGATAAACATCCCTACTCTGAAGGCAACATCCTCCCAGCAGTTAGAGGAGGTTCTCCGAGGTGCAGATAGCGAGGATCTCCCGCATACTGTTAGGAGCACCCCAGTCAGGGGCTCCTAGTTTTCAGTCCGTCCCAGGGATAGATTAAGGCAGGCACCGTGGCTATTTTGAAATGCCTCAGCGGGGGAAAACCCCCCACAAATAGCCTCGTAGAACTTTATAGACTAACAAAATATGTAGATGGCGGTATGAGGTTTTGTGGGCACAGCCCACTTCTTCAGATGTACCTACAGTCCACAACTTAAACCTCTCCAACGCATTATCCACAATCTACTACCTATCTTTGAAAATGATCCCTCGCTCTCAGAAGCCTTGGGGGAAAGGCCAATTCTCACTTACAGACAACCCCCTAACCTGAAACAAATTCTCTTCGGTAACCATGCTACACAGATACATCATAAACATCCAGGAACCCAGCCCTGCAATCAGCCCCGATGCCAACTCTGCCCACATATCTATACAAGCAAATTAATTACTGGAGCCAGCCACATCAGCCATCAAATCAGAGGTGCATTTAACTGCACATCCAGGAATGTGATCTATGCCATCAAATGCCAGCAATGCCCCACTGCAATATATATTGGAAAAACGGGACAGTCCCTATGGGAAAGAATTAATGGGCACAAATCAGATATCCATAAAGGGAACATACAAAAACCTGTTGGGGAACACTTCAGTCTACCAGGGCTTTCATTAACAGATCTTCAAGTGGCTGTTTTGTTACAGACCAATTCCACAAGCCAAATACACAGGGAAGGACTGGAACTACAATTCATTCACAAGTTTGATACTTATGCTAATGGATTAAATAAAGATACCGGATGGCTGGGACATTATCAACCTACCAAACAATGAAGGTGCCAATGATTTTGTCTGGATAGTATCTGGTGCTAGTACTCTTCTTCTCTATTGCCTACTAATGGTTCTTAGCTGCCTCTTGACTATCCAGTCTTTAGGTGTTTATAGACTGTTTGTTTTTCCTGTTACATTCCAGCTCGGCTTTCCCCTTGATATTTTTTATACCCACTACCTCTTCTTGTCCCCTCCCCCCCATTTCTTTTTTTCTTCTCCCTCCCCCATCCCTTCTCCCCTTTTCATTTTAGTTCTGGACATCCAACGCTCTGGTCATCTCTGAAGAAGTGGGCTGTGCCCACGAAAGCTCATGATACCATCTACATGTTTTGTTAGTCTTTAAAGTGCTGCCAGACCTTTTGTTGTTTTTTAAGTTTATCCTGTAAAGACTAACTTGGCTACCCCCTGAAGCCAGGAAAAAAAGGTGTTTCAGCCCTGGAATAAGCCCCAGGGCACAAACCCCTATCAGATCACCCTGAACCACTGCAGGAGCTACAGGAAAAGAAGCCCCAAGCCACATGTGGAACAGCAGGGGCATGGATGCTCAGAGCCTGGACTGCTGCCCCCAGATGAGAAAGCCCTGAGCTTCAGCAGCTATGGTTGGGGGGGAGGAAACAGAGCCCAGGCTGCTGCTGCCAGGAGGGAAACTCCCCTGCCGAACAGAAGTTACTGCAGGAGGAAGCCCTGAGCGTGGTGCCTGGACCTGGAGTTGTGGCAGGAGCCAGGAGCTGCGGGTAGTAGGGGTGGACAGAAACCCAGAACCCATCTCTGCAAGTGAGACTGTATCACCCTCATCTCTGCACTGCTTCTGGAGGTGGGTCCGAGCTCCCCACCAGGAGTGGCCATTCAGAGGAAGGACAGCTCCTGTCCTTCCCCAGATTTCAGTGGAGATCAGATTTCATGGGGGAGGGAGGGCTAATTTCATGGTCCGTGACACATTTTTCATGGCCATGAAATTGGTAGGGCACTACTTATGCATGCAAAAACCCACTCTTCAGGTATGCCATTTCTCTGGCAACGCTATCCTTAATGGTAGAACTGGTTGATAACAATTATTTCATGCTTTGGCCGCAGTAAATTCATCTCAGGCTTTCCTACCCAGAGCAGGATTTTCCCCATGCCAAAGGTTCTGTGTTTCTCCTTGCCCTCAGTTGTAGGGGATCTACATGCACCCCATTTCTTAGTTTGTGTAGGATCTGTTTGGTTCTTGGCCTATAAAATTCAAAATCAGATGCATAGGGAAGGAAACTTACTGGTTTATTTTATCTTGTTGACTTTCTCTTCTCTTATTCCTCCCTGTATCTCAGTTCTTGTTCTGATTCTTAAGCTCAGTCTATAAGTCATGTTTTGGGCCCCATGGACCTTGATAATATCTCTTTTGTAATAATCGACAGGGAGGACATTATGTAATTACAGCAAAGGGGGATGGAAGCCAGGACTCCTGGATTCTCTTCCAGAGTGAATTGATTGAAATTGCTTTGGTTAAATTAATCTTCTGTTTTAATCATAATTTAAATCAGCAAGTAGCAAACCTTGACTTAAAACATCAATTTTAATCTTAATTTGCATATGTACTACTTAGGGGTTTTTCCCTTAAAGAAAGGTTGATTTTTTTTCATTAGTTGGTAACTATTAAAACATTGATTTGGAACGAATAGCCTTCACATTAAATTTGGTGCTTCTTTTTGCTAACCAGTAGGACGTACACATTTAATCTCTGAACGTTTATTTAAGAAATCATATACATTACTGATAGACTTGAAGGCCAGAAGGGACCATCATGAACATTTAGTCGGACCTTCTGCATATTGCAGGTAACAGAACCTTGCCCACCTTGTAATAGACCTACAACTGTGGCTGAGTCACTGAAGTCTTCAAATTATGATTTAAAGATTTGAAGTTACAGAGAATCCATTACTTATACAGTTCAAACCTGAAAGTGATCCTTCCCCATGTTTCAGAGGAAGGTGAAACCCCTTCAGGGTCTCTGCCATTCTAATCTGGGAGAAAATTTCTTCCCAACCTCAAATGTATTGTTCATTTAGACCCTGAGCATACGGGCAAGACCTGGCAGCCAGACACCTAGGAAAGAATTTTCTGTAATAACTCAGATCCCTCCCCTACTAGTGTCCCATCACCAGCCATTGAAGATACTAACTTAACTTACATTTGTTTCTTAATTTGTACATTTTTATTATGTTAAAATGATGAATGATGCATTATTTACTGGACAATTTTTTACTTGTTTGTGTAAAAGCTCTGGTTGGATGAAAAGGCAATTAAAAATGTAGAATATCAACATATTAGTGTGTGTTAAAACTCTTCCAGTTATTGTATTTAATTTTAACAGAATGTTTCTAATTTAAAACTAATTCATTTATTAAATAAAGATTATCCGTAGTTAGTGAAATGAACTGATTATTTCTGGTTGCCATGTCCTTCAAGATTTTAAAACTAGCAGGCCTCATCCTCACTTTTTTTTATTCGTATATTGGTAGAGAGAAAAGGCTTTCCTGTTTTTTCAAGTCCCAATGCCTTGCTTAACTTTGAATGAATTAGTCACTGCACCGAATTTGCAAATAAACTGAAAAGAAAATTTTCTCTGCACCTGTAGCAGAGGCTACTGCTGTCAAAAGATGAATTAGCACTTAACAAACTAGTTCCTGATGCTTAACCAGTGATTTCCACCAGTTCAGTGGTTTGATTTTCTTTAAACTTGGCAGCAAAGGGGTTGTGCTTCATATATTTTTTTTTAATTTAAACGGTTTTAATAGACTATAATAAATTTAGGCCTTAACATAAGTTGTTAATTGAACATTTAATTTTAATGGGTGTTTTTTTTAAAGTAAACCAATAATAAATTTAAATAAAAACATTGGATTTATTTTTAATCATTTTTCTCTACCCCATTTTCTCCCATCTCTTCTACTGTCTCTGTGTATCCTTGAACAAGGTATTTAATCTCTGTGACCATATATGAAATGGTCGTTACCTATCATATTGTGTGTGGGGGGGGGGAGGGGGAGTAGAGAGAGAGAAATGTGCTAGAGCAGGCAAAATATTGTTAGCTATGCAGAATGGACCAATTAAATTTCCACAAAAAATGTATTGCAGAAAGAAGAATAAACATCTGGGACAATGTACTCCTGTAATTTTATGACAAATCGAAAAGCTGACAAGTGTCCATATCAAGAGCACAAATTGGTCAAGGTAGCCCAAGTCAGAATTATGCAATATTGAGGATTGGGTGGAACAATGCAATATTACAACTAACCTGTTGTCTAACTGGAACCTAAAGTCAGTGTTTTTCAGCCGGGGTGGGAAAACCTTTTTCTTTCCATTGCCACTTGACTCACAGTCAGGAGCCACACAAGTAAGAAGCAAAAACAAACAAACAAAACAAAAACCCATCACTCTGACCTGGCCCGGACTGAAAAGCAAAAAAAAAAAAAAAACCCTAACAAAAAAAACTTCTGACCTGGCCCTGACTCTCACAACTTGGGGTGTCGGGCCTCCCTTTGCATTCCAGCCCCGTGGGGGCACCAAGCTTTGGGGCTTCTTTCAGAAGTGGGCCATGCACCAGCCCCATGCAGGGTGGGGGGTGGTTGGGAGGGAAGGTAAGGACTGGGGCTTCTCCCAACAGCGGGGTGAGCTGGTGGCCGAGGCTCAGACACATGCCCGCAGAGTTAGTGTGAGTGCTGGCTTGCCCTAATGCCAGGGGAAGCCCTAAGCCTTGCCATGGGCCAGATCAAGGTGTTCTCCACCCCTACTTTAAGTGGTGTGTTTATATGTCCTTCTGTTCTGGAATGGCAGAATAGCAGCAGAATTCCAGAATTTATTGATATGCTTATCTAGAGGAATAATAAGTAAAAGAAATTAGGGCTGTCAATTGACCTGCATCAATGCCTGCGATTAATGCAGGGAAGGATTAACGCGTTAATTTTTTTAACACGTTAATCGCAGGTGTTAATGCTGCGCGGCCCCTTTGAAGTGCCACTCCGGCGCTTCAAAGGGGCAGCGCAAGTGGAGCCGTGGATCTGCTGGAGTCCCCAGCTGATCCCAGGCTCCTAATGCTCTTCCCCTTGGAAACGCTGCTGCGGCGCTTCCAAGGGGCAGCAGTACATGGAGCCCGGGGGCAGCTGGGAACTCCAGCTGATCCTGGGCTCCATGCAGCGCTGTCCCAAGGGAAGGTGCACACGATTAATTACAATTACATTTTTGAATCGCTTGACAGCCCTAAAAGAAATTAATTATTTGAAAAAACAATGCATGGAGAGACCATTTAGCATAGATACTGAAATTAAGGCCCACCCGGGGCTGACAAAATACATGCTGTTCTTGACGGAGTCCTAGAGTCCAACAGCACTCATTTAATAAATTAATTTTAAAAAATAAGTCATTTAAAGTAACTGGGCACATTTGAAAAATCAGTCACAAAGTAGCTATAGAAAGTGTTTTGATTGCACGTTGCTGACTTTGTGTTTAAAAAAATCACCAGAACAAAACACTACATTGCACTTAGGGATATGAGAGTTTAACTGGTTAACCACTAAGCTGATGCTTATTGTTCAGATTAACGGTTAAACTTCTGCAGGGCTCGTAGCCTATGGGGGCTGGGAGCATGCGAAGCTCATTTAACTGTATAACTGACTAAAATTTAAATCAATTACATGGTTAATTTTTTTAGGAGTTTTTCATCCCTACCTTGCACAGACAGTTCTACCCTTGGAAAGAAGAAAGGGAGAGAACAAACCATAAGTAAAAAAAATCTTAGTCTTGTCACTTAACATAACTGGAAGGTATTCTGATATTAGTGTTATGAGGACACTATAAAAACCTACATGAACAGAACATGATAGTTTTCTTCAGTGTTGCAAAGCAGTGTAAGATTTACATCAGGGTGGGGAACCTAAGGTCCAGGAGCCAGATGTGGCCCCTGAGTTGCTTGGATCTGGTCCCCGAGGCTTAGGGCGTCCCCCAGCATTGGGGGCCCACACTGGCATTCCAGCCCCCCTGCTGTCCTCAGCCTCCAACCTGAAAAAGATTCCCCACCCTGATTTACATGATAGCAGATCAGTCACCTCACCACACAGTGGTCATTTTGCCCATTAGTATCTAATCCTTTCATAAAAGATTAGGATTGGAAGGAGATCACCTAGTTCAACCCCATGCACAAAGTAGGACCAATCCCAACTAAATCATTCCAGCTAGGGCTTTGTCAAACCTGGCCTCAAAAAGCTCTAAAAATGGAGATTCCACCACCCTCTAAGATACCCATTCCAGTGCTTCACCACCTTCCTAGTGAATTAGTTTTTCCCAATTTCTAACCTAGACCTCCCGCACTGCAACTTGAGACCATTGCTCCTTGTTCTCCCATCCATCACCACTGAGAGTAGCTTGGCTCCATCTTCTCTGGAATCCCCCTTCAGATAATTGAAGGCTGCTAATCAAATCCCTCCTCATTCTTCTTTTCTGCATACTAAATAAGCTCAGTTCCCTCGGCTTCACCTCTTAAGTCATGCACCCCAGCCCCCTAATAATTTTTGCTGTCCTGTGCTGGACTCTATCCAATTTATACACATCTTGTCTATAGTGGGGGGGCCCAAAACTGGTCACGGTACTCCAGATGTGGCCTACTAATGCTGATTAGAGTGAAATAATCACTTCCCTCAATATGCCATTAGCCTTCTTGGCAACAAGGGCACACTGTTGACTCTTATCCAGCTTCTTGTTGACTGTAATCCCCAGGCTCTTTTCTGCAGAACTGCCACTTAGTCAGTCCTTAGCCTGTGGCAGTACATGGGATTCTTCCGTCCTACGTGCAGGACTCTGCACTTGTCCTTGTTGAACCTCATCAGATTTCCTTTTAGCACAGTCCTCCAATTTGTTTAGGTCATTCTGGACTCTATCCCTGCCCTCATGCTTATTTAAGGTGCAATCTATCGCATCATCCAGATCATTAGTAAGACTTTGCCCTAGGGCATTCCACTTGGTTCCGGCTGCAAACTAGATGTTGAATTGTTGAGTGTGATGATCTAGCTAGCTTTCTATCCATGGTATAGTTAATTCATCCAATCCATACTACTTTAACTTGCTGGCAGGAATACTGTGGGAGACCATATCCAAAGCTTTGTAAAAGTCAAGGTATCTTATGCCCACCACTTTTCCTATATCCATAAAGGCAGTTATCTCATCATAAAGGGCAATTAGGTTGATCAGGCATGACTTGCCCTTGGTCACTCCATGTTGACTGTTCCTGATCACCTTCCTTTCCTCAAAGTGTTTCAAAATGGATTCCTTAAGGACCTGCTCCAGGATTTTTCCAGGGACTGTGGTGAGGTTGACTGGTCTGTAGTTCCCCAGATTCTCCTTCTTCCCCTTTTTTGAAGATGGGCACAATATTTGCCTTTTTCCAATTGTCCTGGACCTCCCCCAGTCACTATGAGTTTTCAAAGATAATGGGAAGTGGCTTTGCAATCACATCAGCCAACTCTCTCAGCACCTGTAGGAACTTGCGCATGTCCAGCTTTTCTAAATAGCCCTTAATCTGTTCTTTGACAGCTGAGGGCTGCTCAGCCCAATGCAGCAGTCTGGGAGCTGACCTTATCTGAGAAGACCGAGGCAAAAATAGCATTGAATACTTCAGTTTTTTCCACATCATCTGTTACTAGGTTGCCTTCCACATTAAGTAAGGGTCCCACACTTTTTCTCACCACCTTCTTATCTTGCTAGCATACCTATAGAAACCCTTCTTGTTCTTTGCAGTCCTTGCTAGCTGCAACTCCAGTTGTGTTTTGGCTTTCCTGATTAGACCGCTGCACGCTCGAGCAATATTTTTATATTCTTTCTTAGTAGGCACATGAAAGATTAATCAGTAACTGGTACGGGGCTGGAGTGAGCAGCTCCCCACTTGCTGCAAGCAGCCCCACAGGGAGCCTGCCATGGACAGGAGAGGCTCTCGTCCAGAGCAGCCTTTGTCCACAGCAGACCCAGGCACCCCGCAGGCAGGTGCTGCTCCAGCGGCTGCTGCCCTAGCCCCCATGTGGGGGCCAGGAGCCAGCAGCCAGCCCCAGCATGGGACTGGAGCTGGAGCACTCTCCCTCCCAAATCTTGCTTAGTCAGTTAACTGGCTAAACATTAGATTAACCTAATGTTTAACTGGTTAACTGATTAACTGGGATTTTACATCCCTACTCACTAGTTGTCTGTCCAAGTATCCACTTCTTGTAAGCTTCCTCTTTGTGTTTAAGTTCACCAAAGATCTCTCTGTTAAGCCAAGCTGGTTACCTGCCATATTTGCTATTCTTTCTGAACACTGGGATGGGATGGTTTGTACCTGCACCCTGAATAAAACTTCTTTAAAATACAATCAGCTCTCCTGGAGTCCTTTCCCCCTCATATTAGTCTTCCAAGGGATCCTGCCCCTTCGTTCCCTTAGGAAATAATGATTAGTCTTCTACTGAAGTGGCAGCAAGGGGTTGAAGTGGTCTGTTTTTAAAAATCATTTTTGTCTATTTGTAGTCCTTGTTTTAAATGGAGAGATCTTATATCTTTTTAAGGTGAGCATAATTGAATCAGTTTAGTAGTTAGTTGATATGGGACAAGCATGAAAATAAATCCTTGAGTAGTTCTGTCACTGAGTTCTAATAAGCAAACTCTGAACTGTTACCACAGAAGTGTGAAACCTTCTGTATTCCATCTGATCTAGAGCCATGAACAGAAAATATGAAGTTCAGGAACCAAATCAACTCCTCCTCCCCCCACCAAAAAAAGGGGGTGTGGTAGGGAGGAAGGAATTGAAATCGACACAACTTACAACTTGGCAGGTCTTCCAGATTGGATTGAACTTCATTTTCAAGGCAGACCCAATAAAGAGCCAAAGAAAACTGTGCTGAAGAGCTGACAGGATGACCAAAGTATCTACGCTCTACTATGGTGCTAATGCAATCCTGAATTCCCTTTGTAGACACTGATTAAACAAAGCATCAGAAATCTCCTTTAGATGCTCCAAAGCATCTTAGGGTTTCTGGATTGCTTCAGCAAGTTTGAGACACTGATGCAGGAGGTCCCCCCCTCCTCAGCCCCACAGAGAGGCAGCCACACACTTTCACTTTCTACCTTTTCATTTATAGCTTTCAATTTTTAACATAGTGCAGAGTAATTAAAATAAACAATTTTAAGATTGTTCCAACTCCCTAATGGGCACATGTTGACTAGGGATGTTAAATTGCATTTAATCAGCTAATTGAGTAGTCGATGGAATTTCCATTGACTACTCGATTAGTCAATAACCGGGGGAAACTGCAGAGCCACAGCGAGGTTAGCTACTGGCCCTGGGAGCTAACCCTGCTGCAGTTCTGCCATTTAAATGTATTAAGAGCTGTCAGGAAGAGGCACAGCAGGAGGGGACTGAGCGTGAGCTGGGAATCAACAGTCCCAGCTCATGCCCTTTTCCCAGACACTGCTGCTTTTTAAATGTATTAAGAGCCTAATGGCTCTTAATACATTTAAAAAGCAGAGGTGCAGCATCTGGGACTGGGCATGAGCCTGGAATCAGCTGATTCCTGCTTGCACCTTGTTCCCCCACTCTGCCTCTACCTCCCCTGCCCCCCACGGAGACAGCGCTGTGGGGAACTGGCTTTTAAGCCGGCTTCCCCCAGCACCGGTTCCTTCTCCCCGCCCCTTGCTGCCTCTCTCTGATAGAGGCAGTGATGGGTGGGGAGCAACTAGTCGAGTGACTGCTTGACTACCCAATAAGTGTATGTTTATTGGTTAATTGTCTAGTCGCTTACATCCCTAATGTTGACCATTTCTTGCTTTGGTCCTACTTTTCCATAAAATTTTGTTGGCGGAGTAGATAGGAGAACTTTTATAATATAGTTTCCCCTTTGAGAGAATATATCCCCACAACAGAGATTTGGCCAAAATCTTCAAATGTCCACTAATTTTGGTGTCCAACTTAAAAGACTTAACTTTGAGTTTTCCTGAACTCTTGTCACTCCCATTGAAGTAACAGTATCTGAGAGTGCTCAGTCTTTAGGTAGCTAAAACAGGATACCCCAAATTAGTGGAAATATAGAAAACACTGGCCATGCACCTATGTTTAAAAAGCAGTCAAGTTGGTTTTTATTTGATGAAGAGGCATTTTAACATGCTTCAAATAAGACATTGTGCTGTTGAAGTATTGTAGCGAGGGGGGGGGGGATCTATGAATCCTTTCTCTAAAAAAAAAAAAAAAAAAAAAAAAAGCTATCTCTGCTCATGTTCATGTGAAATGAGTTAGTCTGTTTATTAGCAACTTCAACACAAACTTGAATACGTCTAACCAGAATGGAAGTCCTTAAAATTTCTAATGGGACCTTTGAAAATCTGCCAAGGGAGTTTTTAGACTTTCTGATGAATTCTTTAATGGAATAACTCTAGCCTGTTATTTGGTTCACAGCTGTCAGGTTAGCCTCAGACCACTTACTTTCCAATTTGCAAGCGTTATCTAGAGCGAGATGTGCACCTCATTGGATCTTATTACTTAATTAGCTGAGTCAAACTAAATCTAAAAACTGAAGAAGCAGTTTTGATCACTCTGACAGCATTCAGGTCCTAGATGAGGTTGAATGGAGAGTTGCTTGCCCAAATGATTTATTAATTGTTTTCTTGGCTGCAGCTCCTCAGTGTGTTCTCATGGGAAACTATGCATTCAGTCCTCATTGTAAGTTATACAGAGCATAGTCTAGCTTCATTTTTTCCTCTAGTGCATGTATTACTTGCTTGCTCACCAAAAATCAGTGTTAAGCAGCACACATTGGCTGTGTCTAGACTGGCATGATTTTGCGGAAATACTTTTGATAGAAAAGTATTTCCGTTAAAAGTGTTTCCGCAAAAGAGCGTCTAGATTGGCACGGATGCTTTTGCGCAAAAAATGCTTTTGCGCAAAAGCATCCGTGGCCAGTATAGACGTGATTTTGCACAAGAAAGCTCCAGCGGCCATTTTCGCTATCGGGGCTTTCTTACGCAAAAAATTCCTTCCCTGTCTGCACTGGCCCTCTTGCGCAAGAACACTTGCGCAAGAGGGCTTTTTCCCGAGTGGGAGCATCAGAGTTCTTGCGCAAGAACACTGACTATCTTACATTAGATCGTCAGTGTTCTTGCGCAAATTCAAGTGGCCAGTGTAGACAGCTGGCAAGTTTTTGCGCAAAAGCAACCGCTTTTGCTCAAAATCTTGCCAGTCTAGACGCAGCCCTTGTGTAAACCTACTTTCCCTCTGTCTTTTAAAAAGCAATCAGTGTAACTTTCCCAGTGCTTGAATCCTAGTGGTTGACTTATTTTAGAGGGATTTGTTGCTGGTATATTTATTGATGATTCAGTTAATTGATTTTTGGCTCATTTAAAAGTTTTAACAATAAAAATGTACTGATCATGATTGCAAGTTATTGATTTAGTCGTAAGCAATTTTACTTTCATTGAGCATTGACTGTAGTTTCAGTTTTGAACTACAGGTTGGACCTCCCTGGACCGGCATCGTTGGGACCTGACTGGCCCCGAACAAAACAGTTTGCTGGACCAGGGGGCTGGTGGCAGCAGAACTCCCCAAGCCCATCAGCTGCTGCTGGCAGGCTGCCCCAGCAGGCAAACCTGCCTTGCCCTTCCCTGTAACCTGGTTGGGCTGCTTGCCCAGCTACTGCTGCCTCCGTGGGCGGCACAGGCTCCGGCTCCTGCTGCTGGTCTGGAGCTCCAAACCTGACCTTGTGCAGGCCCAGCCTCAGCCCTGTGAAACCGGGGGAAGCCGTGGGGCTCCGATCCCAACCTTGCAAAGCCTGGGGAAGCCCCCAGCATTCCTGGGGGTTGCCACGAGGACTCTGAACCCGAGCTGCCACAGGGCTCTGGCCTCAGCCCCACACTCCGGGGGCTGCTGGAGGCTGCTGCAGGGCTCCAGCACCGGTCCCATGCTGTTCCCAGTAGGGTCCCTGACCCTGATGACCAGCCCAGCTGGCCTTCCTGCCCTTAGGTTCCTGGGCTCTCTGGATGCTCCTAGACCATGGTCCTGCTGGATGGTGCTGTGTTTTGGAGGTACAACCTGTAGGTTCTTTGTTATGTTAAGTTTAACATATTATAAAATATTGAAGCTTATTTTCATTGACTAAAGAAATATGAAGTCTCAAGAGAACACAGAACTAAGAGTCAGACCTGAGTTCTAATCTTTGGCCTGCTGCTGACCCAGTGTGACTTTGGGCAACTCATTTAACTTCTGCCTCAGCATGTGTGTGGTGTGTGTGTGTGTGTGTGTGTGTTTGGTTTTTTTTTTTTTTTGCCACCTGTAAAATAGGGACTATGAAAATATTCTTACTTCTTACTATCACAGGATGATGATGTTTGCAAAATGTCTTGAGGGTGGAAGCAGAAATTCCACATGGGTGAAGTCTTCAGTTTTATCCAAAATTGAATGTTAAACGAGTATAGACCAAGCTATCTTTTTTTTAACATGAGCAGTAACTTTTTTGGGTGTTCAACTTCCAGAGGCCTGATGTTTAGTAAGTACTAAGCCCCATTCCCTGCTCTTGCTCCTTTAATATGTTACGAGTTGGATATCAGTAACAGGCACCCAAAATCACTATTTAAAAATTAAATATTCCTCCACCCCCAGAACATCAAAGCAAACATAAACTACTAACTCTTAGCCAAGATACCCCTCTAGTTTGGAACACTCTGGTCTGGCAACATCTGTGGTCCAGCATGATTTTAGTTAGTTAAATATCCACTTATGAGTGTGGCCAAGTTTCCTGCAGTCTCATAACATTTGTTTACAGCCCCCAGTCCTGGCTTTCAGTGTTCTGTTCTGTACTGTTAGCTCTAATTTACCCCAAATATCTTCTAAGATCCCAGTAAGCGAGGAAATGTTGGTAATGCTGCTAGACAATATTGACTTCCCATGGTCCAGCAAATTCCCTGGTTTAGCACCGGTCCGGTCCCAATGATGCAGGACTAGAGAGGTTCAACCTGGAATGAAGAAAAGAACTGGGTTACTATGGATTTTGTAAATATTTTTCTGTATTTTCCTTTGGTTGAAATGAGCTTTGTGTCTTATTTCAGAGAGTGTGTTTCATTGAACTGCTGTAGTAAACCTATTTGGTTAGGGAGTCTACTAAGAGAGAGAACCAAGCCATTAAAATTTAACATTGATTACAGGTAGCTTTTTCAAGAATAGAACGGGTAACACTACTACATATTTTAAGACTAGAAAATGTATGCATCAATTAATATCTGTATACCATAGAGCCGTTAAAGAAAATGGGTAAATATGACTTTCTGATTTTTGGGGTGTGTGTGAAGCATTTCTAATGTACAGCTGCAGGATAGGAACATATATCAACACCTAGATCAGTGGTTCAGATCCAGCCCAGGTCATTGTGACTAAAAGCCTTTACAATCTGCTGGCTGTTAAGTTTCATACACATAAAATGACTTTGGAAGGGCACAGTTTTGGGGAATCAGCTGACTGCCTCAAAAGCCCCAGTCACAAATAGCACTAGTTGGCAGTCTGAGTAGAAACTAAGGGCTGAATGGTTTTTGAAACACAAGTTGCTTTCTTTGTTTGGATGTAGGGTTACCTACCTATGTATTAAGGCACATGTAGCTGCCTGTGTCCAAGATGAAGAGAGAAGCCCCTGCTGAGGCAAGGGTGGAAGTCCAATGTAAAACCGAAGAACTCAAGAACAAATGGTGGACTGAGGAAGTTCAAGAACTGCAACAATTCATAGAAACCCATAATACAAGTGGTTTCTTTAGTGCCAGTAAGCCTGTATATGGGCCAGCTTGTCATGGCATGAACCCCCTTCGCTCTAAAAATGGGACCACACTTTTGAAGGACAACAAAGCCATTAATTTTCACTGGAAAGAACATTTTGAAGGTCTTTTTAATTGTAACTCCATGGTTGCAAATAAAGTTCTTGAGTAAATCCCCCAACAACCTTCTAGGGATGAGCTCGGAGACCCTCCCAGTTTGCATGAGGTATACAGTGCCATCGAGCAGATGAAGAACAAGAAGGCAGCAGGTCCAGATGGGATCCCTACTGAAATCTTTTAAAATGGTGGACCAGAGTTAATTCAGCAGCTTAGCCTTAACATCTGGATAAAGGAGGAGATACCCAGTGAAATGAGGGATGCCTTGATTGTTACCCTCTTTAAGAAAGGGTATAAAGCGGACTGTGAAACTGTCGTGGTATTTCTCTTCTTGCTGCCACAGCCAAGTTCCGGCACAGGTCCTGGCAACCCATCTCCTGCCCCATCAGAGGAAATTTTACCAGAGTCTCAGAGTAGCTTCCGACCATCTCGTTGAACTGCAGATACGATCTTCATTGCATGGTAGCTGCAAGAAAAGTGTAAGGAGCAAATCTGACCACTGTCATAGCTTTTATTGATCTAACTAAAGCCTTTGACTCAGTGAATCACTGTGCCCTTTGGACTGTACCTTCAAAGATTGGATGTCTTGTTAAATACATCAGTGTCTTGGCGTTGCTTCATGACAACATGAAAGCGACTGTTCTGAACAGCACTGGCTCCCAGAGCGAACCTTTCAAAGTACAAACAGGAGTCAAACAGGGTGGTATCATTGCCCCAACCATGTTTAAAATCTTTATTGCCGTCATTTTTTACCTAATTGCTGGGAAGCTCCCAGCTGGCATTGAAATCATCTACAGAATGGATGGAAAGCTGTTTAGACTTATCAGGCTGAAAGCTAAGAGTAAGATTTCCACCACATCTGTCGTGGTGGAAATGCCATTTTTGCCCATGCTGAGAGAGATCTTCAAACTATCTTGAATGTTTTTGCTGATGCTTACTCATGACTTGGTCTCACCCTCAATTTCAAGAAGACCAAAATGTTCCATCAACCCTAAAATGAGATACCATATGCCCCATCTATTTAAATCAATGGAGAGGCACTGGAGAAAGTTGGTCATTGTCTCTACCTTGGAAGTTACCTTTCATCCGAGACAGATATTGATGTAGAAATCCAACATTGTCTAAGCTGTGCCAGCGCGACCTTTGCTTGTTTATGACACAGGGTTTTTTAAGATCATGAACAGACACCAAACTTCTTGTCTATCAAGCCGTCCTTCTCCCAACACTATTGTATGGGTCTGAAACTTGGACAACCTACAGATATCACTTGAAAGTCTTTGAGAGGTATCACCAATGCTGCCTCCACAAGATCTTGAAGATCAAATGGGAAGACAGGAGCACTAACATCAGTGTTCTGTATGAGGCAAAGACCACCAGTATCGAGGCAATGATCATCCGTCAGCAACTTCATTAGACTGTTCATGTTGTTTGGATGCCAGACTATCACCTCCCAAAACAGCTCTTCTTTTCTAAGCTGAAAGAAAGCTACCATAACGTGGGAGGACAACGGAAGTATTATGAGGACTTGCTAAAGGACAACTTAAAGAAGTTTAGAAGCTTCAGGGGGTAGCCGAGTTAGTCTGTACAGGATAAACTTAAAACACAACAAATGGTCTGGTCGTACTTTATAGACTAACAAAACATGTAGATGGTATCATGAACTTTTGTGGGCACAGTCCAGACCATTTGTTGTGTTTTAAGTTTATTAAACAAGTTTAACATTGATATTTGGGAGATACTCGCCCAGGATCTCTCAAAATGGAGACAAGTCCTATGCAATGGCCCCCTGCATTTTGAAATTGCTGGCCGACATGCTGAGGAGAAGAGGCACAGGAGGACGGGTTTTTAGTCATGGTCTGCAGCCTCCCGCTGTACCTGAAAACATCTGTCCTGATTTAATGGAACTTGTGGTTCAAAGATTGGCCGTTATCAGCCACCTGAGGATCCACAACTCCCATGGAAGATGATCATATTCAGCAATGAGTGATCGCCCATCATAGCTGCTTGTGTCCAAGATGGAGCTATTTCAGAACTCTCCGATTTCTGTACCAGGGATGTTAAAAAGCATTTATTCAGGTAAATATGTAACTTGAAAATTTCAGCAGGTTGAGGCAGGCAGGCACCTGTATCAGAGGCAGCAATGTGTGGGGGGGAGGGAGGTGGGCACCAGCTCCCACAGAGCCACATCGCCCTCCCCCGTACTGCTGCTGAGGCAGCATGGGGAGGGGGGCAGGCTTAAACACTGGCTCCCACCTGCCTCTAATACAGAGGCAGCAGCATGGAGGGGTGGGAGTGGAGGGAGGTGGCTCTGCAGGAGCTGATGGCCGTGGGGAGCTGGCCCCCAGCTGCTGTCTCTGATACAGAGGCAGCGGCAGAAGCGGGGAGGGGCTGCGTGTAAGCGTGAAGGTTAACCGTTTACATGTGTACTCTATCACATCCCTACTCTGAATGTACACAGCAAGCAAATGATCATGTGGTCTGATAACATATTTTATTTTGTACTGTATTTTGAACAGTGTGATATGTTGCTTCTTTAAATAAATAGTCTTTTACGTTCTTGGTATACATGCATGGTACATTTAGGTAGTTTTTTATCATCTAAGTGTGTCTCAGACACGAATGAGTTTACACTTGGGGCATTGCTGTGAGATAAGGAAGTGTTATCCATATTTTACAAAAGGGGAGAGGGAAGGTTGAAGTCCAGAGAAGGGAAGTGATGTGCTCAAATCCACATAGTCTGTAGCAGGGCTGAGACCAAAGTCCAGATCTCCTGAGTGTAAGTCCAGAAGACCACCATCCTTCTTTGAAAGAGATCCTACCATCAATGTTATAATATGACGGGGGTGCCTATGTTAATCTTATTTCTCCTAAAATTCCCATCGGAACACCCCCATCAGTGGAAAGCTGTAGCATCAGTCAGCCCACATGCATTTTAACTGCCATGTTAGCTAACCTTGTACTGACATCTAGATGCATGGTTAAAATATTGGAACCTGTGTGCTGAATTCTTTTACCATTGTTGTCACTGATGGGAGCACTAACTAGGACTCTGTGGGGGAAAATATGTAAAGTTTAGGAAACATCCAGGGCTGTCAGTCTAGTTTATATTACTAATTCCTAAATTCATTCTTAAATTGATGGGGAAGGGCACAAAAAGTTGGTTGACATGATGTAAAGTAGGGCTACTCATCATGTGGCCTGCGGCCCGTTCGTTTATGGCCTGCGGTACAGTTTGGATTTATGTGGGGCTCAACATGCGGCCGGGAGCCAAAACACAAAAGTAGTCAATATAATGGTATTCTGTTGATATGTGTTTTAGTAGTTAAATTCTGGGACTGTCGTTGCTCATTAAAAGTGCTGTCATATGGGTGGAAATCGGGTCAATATTGCATTTTATTAATATCAGCAGAACTGACTTAAAGGGGGCCTGCGTGTTGTGTAGTCTTGCCTTAATCTTTGTATTTATGCCTGTCAGTGTGAAATAAGTTATTTGCATATATTTGCATATATATTAGAGCATGTGCTATGAGTATCAATTGTGGCCCCAAGGGCTTCTAAAGTTGAGTAGCCCTGATGTAAAGTAAATGTTGGTGATACTGTCTTTGTCTAGCAAAATAAATAATTATATAGCAGTGGAAGGCTCAAATGTGGGCTTGGGTAGATATCAGCAGATGGTGTGTCTTTCCCCATCCCCCGTAATTGTCCTCATGTATTATGCATTAGTGATAGGAAATGTGCCTGCATGGTATGAATTACTGACAATATAGCATTTGTGTTGCTGGCTGCAGTACTTGACAATCAGTGTTGAATTACTTTGGCTTTCCACTGAGCTTGTAGTTGAGTTTATTTTTTACTAGCACAAGAAAGATTTGTAACTCACAGGCATGTTGTTCACATTACTGCAGATTTAAAACATCTTGGAAGAGTAGGATTTGGAACTTCTTGCTATATATAGGGTAATTTGGCCACTGGCAATATGATGGGGTGTAAGTTTTCCAGGGGTTTAGAGGATATGCAGCTTCTGGCTTTATTTTTGGCTCAGTTTCTGCTGTCCTTACTGTTGTGGCTTTCTTTTTCAGGTGTAACACTAATATAATGTGTCATATAGCACCTCATGGTATCCTTTTAAGGTAGATATGTATTTTACAGATGGCAATAACTGAGACACAAATTAAGGTGAGTTGTGGTTGTGCCCGAGTATGCCTAGGTTCTTTTGATCCCACCTCTGGCAGAGAGTGGGCAAGTCACTCAATGTCTACCTCAGTTTACCCCCTCTGTAAGTTGACAATACTACTTAAATTATCAGCTCTGCTGATTTGTAAGTATTAGTATATATGAAACTGAAAAACACTGTGGTAACATAAATTATCACTTAATTATTGTAGTCATTTGTTTGTTAGATTTGCTAGACAGACAGTGGAAACTTTTAAAACTATGGTTGGTTTCAGTCTACTGCTCTGGAAAACAGCCTTGATATATGATACTTGTTTTAGTGCCTTCTACCCCTTTTTCCTCTGCCTGTTTTCACTGTACTGTAGCACTTAAGCAGATATTTATAAAAAGAGTAGGATCCACACATCCTCAGAAACGGGGTTTCCTCTGGAGATGTGAAGCAGTTTTCATATCAGTTGAACATCATTAGATTGGGAGAAATATTAGAAGGCTAAACTTCCAACAGGCATCAGTTGAAAGACTCATGTCCACCTGTAGCAAACTTAAAACATAAATGGGTTTGTCACTTCTCTGTTTGGCTTATCTGTTTAGACAGAGAGGCTGCTTCTGGATTGTGTCTCCTCCTTCTCTCCTCGGTTGTGTAAGGTTTTGTCCCTGTCATGTCTGTGTTCATTCTTTGTTTTTATAGGCTTGATTGAATGGGCTGTTTTTGATTTTGGTCTGCTCTCTCTGTGGAGTGGTTTTCCAAAGTTGCAGGCAGGCATGCTAACGCATGGAGTGCATTTATTAGCCACAGTCTTTCAAAAATAAATAAGAAACCTTAATATGTATTTAACTATTTGGTGGTTAAATCAAAGCAACAGGCATTTCAGTTCTTCTTAATCGAAGTTGTTCCACTTCCCCAGTAGTACACACTTCCAGATGGAGGAGTGACTAGTTCTGTCTTGGATATAGTAGTAGACTCTGCAAAGAGATTTTCAAAATAGATGCTTGAGAACATATGTGGCAGCTGCTTTTTTTAGCGTAGGGAATCTTCATGCTGTATAGGATCCTGACTAAAAATAAAACAAGAAAACAATGCAAAAAGACACACAGGAGTCTCAAATATTCTTATACATTGGAGATGGAAAAGACTTGTTGGTTTATCTTTCCACTTCCTTCCCACGGCCAATGCGAGGCCATTCCCTAGAGCATGTAGCACAGTCCAAATGTAAATGAGTGCCACAGACTATTTTAAATATTTATTGTATTGTCTTTTAATCATTCTCTTTTTTTAGACTGAGGCACAGCTTAGATTTTGTAAAGACTATTTAATACACATGCACATTCCTCAGTGAGATGAGTAGTTCTCAAATATTGTACTAGACTTAAATATACACACATACTCACAGACTATGTAATTAACTGCTAAGAAAAACGGAGACTAGAATTCCCTAACCACCCCCCCACACACACCTTCACTATTGTAGTTTCAAACTGGATTCAATTTTTAAGTAACTTTTAATCAACATTCACATATATAATTTTTAGTGAAGTCCTTGTTCTTGGTTCTTTTTCATTTACTGATTTTACATGGGTGATTTATTACTATTTTGCACTGAGATGAGATGAATCATAGAAAATTAGGGTAGGAAGAGACCTCAAGAGGTCATCTAGTCCAACCCCCTACTCAAAGCGGGACCAACCCCAACTAAATCATCCCAGCTTGGGCTTTGTAAGCTGGGCCTTAGCCTCTAAGGATGGAGATTCCACTGCCTCCCTGGGTAACCCTGTCCAGTGCTTCACTATCTTTCTAGTGAAATAGGTGGTTTTTTTGTTTTGTTTTAATATTCAACCTAGATTTCCCTCACTGCAACTTGAAACCGTTACACCTTGTTCTGTCTCTGCAATCACTGAGATCAGCTTAGCTCCATCCTCTTTGGAACCCTTCCTTTAGGTGGTTGAAGGCTGCTATCAAATCCCTTCCCATTCTTCCTTTCTGCAGACTACATAAGCCCAAATCGCTTTGCCTCTCCTCATAAGTCATGCACCTTGGCCCATTAATAATTTTTTTTGCCCTCCGCTGGACTCTGCAGTTTGCCCACATCCTTTCTGTAGTGGGGGACCCAAAACTGGACTCAGGACTTCAGTGCCAAATAGAGGGGAATAATCACTTTTCTTGATCTGCTGGCAGTGTTCCTACTCGGGATGTGAAAATGTAACCATGTTGTACACAGTTGAGCCTGAGGAACCATCTGCTATCCCGTGCTGCTGCGTCTGTATGAAGCAGGCAAGAATTTTCAGCGGTTACATGGTTACTTTATTAAACTCATTTTAACATCCCTAGTTGCTACTAATGCTGTCCAATGTGCCCTTAGTCTGCTTGGCAACAAGGGCACACTGTTGACTCTCATAGCCAGCTTCTTTTCCATGGTATTCCCCAGGCTCTTTTCTGCAGAACTGCCACTTAGCCAGTTGGTCCCTAGCCTGTGGCAGTACATGGGATTCTTCTGTCCTTAGTGCAGACTCTGCATTTGTCCTTTGTTGAAATTCTTTTGGCCCAATCCTCCAATTTGTGTAGGTCACTCTGGACCCTATCCCTACCCACCTGCTTAGCTACCTCTTCCCCCTGATTAGTGTCATCTGCGAACTTGCTTTAGGTACAATCTATCCCATTAACCATATAATTAGTGAAGATTTTGAACAAAACTGCCCCCAGGATTGCCCCCTTAGGCACTCCACTTGGTACCAGCTGCTAGACATGGAGACAGCGAGACATCATAGAAGACAAGGTTGGTCTGGCATGATTTGCTCATGGTGAAACCATGTAGTCTTTTCCTGATCATCTTCCTCTCTTCCAAGTACTTCAAAATGGATTCTTTGAGGACCTGCTGTGTGTGTGAAACAGACAGACCACTGATGTCTGAGAATCCGGTTTTGAAAAGTTCTGTTACTGAAGATTCTTAAACCTTAAAAACTGGATTTTTAAAGTCCCAAGTGGACAAAAACATGTTAAAAGGAAAGAAAATCCATATAAAATCACTGCCTGATAAACTGGGGCCTGATTGTTCTGTCTCATTTCTGTAAATCCCGTGGATCTTTTCTGAAATCTCTGAAGCTCCTTTACTATAAAGTAGGGACAAGTGGAACTAAATGGGCTCTCTAGAGCCTATCTTTGTCGAGTAGAAACTAGGGATGGAAGAGTTTTACTGGTTAATCCATAAGCATTAGCTTACTGATTAACCTTACCAGTTAAACTCCGGGCCACCCACTGCTCTGCCAGAGCTAGCTAGGTAGGGCCTGCAGGACATTTAACTGTGTAACCAATTGAAGTTCAATTGGTTACATCGGTTAGTATTTTTTGTTGTTGTTTTTAAATTGCATCCCTACTAGAAACTTCCTTTTCTCTGCCTAACATCTGTGTCATAAGGAAAACAGCCAGACCGAAAGGAAGCTATTGCTGTACTCAGCAAAATGGTGAGTGAAATTCTGGACCCATTGAAGTCACTATCTCTTAGAATGGCATGCCCATGCTGGTCACATTCCTAATTTATCTACTTTGCCAGTTGCTCACTGAAAACGTTGTTGTTTTTAGAAAGAAGGGCAAATTGAAAAGAAAACAGCAATCAACTGCAGACTTGCGGAGTGTGAAGGGCATAGAGCTTCAAAAGGCTGATTTGTATAAACAGGATGCCTGATCCTGTGCTCTGTTCCACCAGACCAATTCCATTAGCTTCAAAGAAATCCCACCGATGTTAAGCTGGTGTAACAGAATGGAGAGGCAGGCCCAAAGTCTAAAATGATCACTAGGATTCCATTTCCACTTATCCACAGCACTTTGCTTTTATATTGCTCTGTTTTTGGGGCCTCCTTCTGTTATGTTTATTTAGATACAGCACAATCTTGATCTCTCTCTTTTTTAAAAAAATTTCCATTCCAATTTGTTTGCACTAAGGAAAAGTGTTTGATCACAGAACATAGCTGTTAGCGTAAATTTCTTGTTAGAAAGGTGTCTCTGAAAACCACAATGTGTCTTGTGCTTCAGGAGAAGATGACAGTGTCACCTGGCCCTAGCTGTCAGTGTCAGTGAATTAGAGGCTTGCTTTGTCTGGGCCTGAAAGCAAATGTCATGCTAGGTACCTACCTTTGCACTTATTGGTTGCTTAGTGAGTTCAGAATGCCCATTATGTTTGTTCCATTTGTTTCCTTCAATTTTCTGGTTTAAATGACTCATATTTATTGTGGTAGTGGGACACTAGCCTTGCTAAAATATTCACGAACATTATTTATGAATTTAACCCCTTTCAGCTGAGAGAACATTTTTCAGGGACACCTTCAGAACAATGTGTGTCTGATTCAGGCTCACCTCCCTAGGAGAGTGCCTTATTCACAAGGCTATGCTGTTGTATTTTCTCTTTCTCTCTGGCACAATGAATATTCATTGTATTTATACAAAATGGAACAGCCTCAACAGGAGAGTTTGAGAGCAACCCACCCCCAGATTTGTCAGTTGCCTGCTTGTTAGGGTGCTCACCTGCTATGGGGGAGATCAGAATTCAAGTCCCTGCTCCAGAACTGAGATTCAAACCTGGATCTCCTACAATCCAGGCAAGTACCCCAACCAGCGGGTGCCAAGGAATAAGGCAGCATAAGCTTGCACGTGGTGGTTCTTTTGTGAAATTGGACTCTTCTGACAAATTCAAAGCATGTTCAGAACCAATTACTTGTGATTTTTGTAGTTTGCTGGCAGAACAGAAACTAATTGGCCAGTTCTACTGTTTAGTTTTATTATTTATACAGTGCCACAAGGGTTAATGGCACCTGGAGGCAAGTAAGACAGATCCTTGTCCTGGACTTACAATCTACTATAAATTTGGGAGAGAGTGTCTGTCTGTTCAAGAACTCCTCTGAAATGGTAAGAGCTAGAGGACCATCAAATTCAGCATACTGCTTCCTCTTCTCATAACTTAGAGCAAGGTCAGGGTTTGGTTGTGCCAGGAAAAAGGGATGTACCTGAAATGGGATTGCTTCTCATAAAACCAAACAGAAAAGAGACAGAATCACCAGCCAGATGAAAGGGGCTGGCTAGGGAGCCTCTCACCCCCTGGTGCCCTTAATGAGGGTGAGGGAGCTGAAGGTCTCCGTCTTCCTGATTTGTACAGGAACATTATGGTCTGTTCCCCTTTGTTAGGAAGCTGGGGAAAGTGCACAGTTTGCTGCATTCCTCACTCTGGATGGGTATTGAAGGCGGCAGAGGAATCTGGGCCTGCCTCAGCAGGTGGGCATGCACCCCTTCCCCAGCTGTGCCTGCTGGAACTGCAGTGGCCATGGAGAGAGGCTTCTCACCTAGCCCCAAACAGCTGTGGTGAGAGAGGGCTAGGATAGCCCTCTCTCCCTGAGGTAGCCTGCACACTGAACTCCTCATCCCCAGCCCAGAGCAATGATTTAAATGAAGAAAAACAAAAATTAATTGAGTTAAGGACTGAGCAAGGCCAAGTAAATCTTCTAGTTCACAATAGGGATGTCAACGTGTAGCTGACTACATGATAAGCCTTGGCTTATCGGTTAATGTTGTTGATTACACACACTTCCCCCCCCCCCCCCCGCTGCCTCTTTAAGCCGGCTCCCCGCGAGCACCGGATCCACCTTTCCCCCTTCCCTCCTGAGCTGCTGCTTTTGATAGAGAGGCAGCAGCACGGAGGGCGAAGGGGGCAGGCTGGAGCCGATTAAGTGGGGGAAGCTGGCTTGCAAGCAGGCTCCCCGCGCCTACTAGCTCCTGTGGACCCACCTGCCCCCTGTCTTGCTGCCTCCTACAAAGGCAGCACGGGGAAGCTGGAAGGAGCTGGAGCTGTGGGGAGCCAGCTTAAAGCCGGTTCCCCCCAACACTAGCTCTGCAGTGCTGCCTGCCCCCCCCATGCCCCCCAGCATGCACTGCTGCCTCTATCAGCAGCATGGGGCGGGAGGGGGGAGGCTGCCACGAAGCAGCCTCTATCCACAGTGGCCCAGGCTTGCCACAGACAGAGGCTGGTCCACGGCAGCAGCCCCTGTCCACAGGGGATCCGAGCTTCCCGTGGACAGAAGCTGCTGCTGTGGACCAGCATCTGTCTCCTGGGAGCTCAGCCGCTCCTGCAAACGGGCTGCTGCTGCTGTAGACCAGCCTCTGTATCAGAGGCAGTAGTGCGGCGAGGGGAGTGGGGGGATGGGGCGGGGAGAGCCTGGCAGCCAGTCTGGGAAGGGAGCTGGTTTTTAAACCGGCTCCTGCCTGCCACCCTATGCTGCCGCCTCTGATAGAGAAGCAGCAGCGTAGTTCCATTGGGGACTATTGGATAATTATGTAATCGCGTGAAATCTTAATGGTTACACAACTATTCAACTACACAATATCTAACATCCCTAGTTGACAATAAAACTGCTTCACCTGAAGCGTGTGCAGAGGGCAAAGGTAATCAAAAGGAGGAAGGTGCAGTTTGAGGGGATACAGTTTATAGCTGAAAGTATGAAAGAGAAGCTGGGGGTTCCTAAATGTCTTGTTCCATTTTTCTCTTCAAGTTAGTATGTTAGGGATGGCCAGACCACAGCGTGAGAGCCTCCTGTGGCTTTTACAGTTAAAATGAGGCTTGTCGAGCCCCTCTTCTCTCCCCATCCTCTTCAGATTCCTTGAATCGAGTGAGGGATGGCTCAAGGCTTTAACACTATGTGATGTGCCTCAATTTTCGAGCTTCTGAAGATTGTCGTACGCAGCTCAGAGGGTCATAAGTGTGGCCACTCCTGTAGTAGATGCACAAGGGTTTTGTATCAGATCAGTTGAGTAAAGTTTTGAGTAGCAATTTGAATGAGAAAGTTGCTGAATGAGCCATATAAGGAGGGGAGATGGTTTCATGCGTAATGGCAGCATGAGAACAACCATGAGTGAGAGCTGGGCAGATACAAAGGAAACAGTTGGGAGGTTGGAGTGCATGTGAGGGAGGCAGGAGATATGGTTTGGAGTAGATAGCAGGAATGGAGGTCGCATTTCAAAGCGTTTTGCTACCCCTTAATTCTAGACCAGGCTTTTATATATAGAAAGACAGTTGTTGTGATACAGTTGGGCCATGGAATTTTATTGCATGTGGGGCGAGGGAAGCCTCAAAAAGGAAAAGGGTTGATTCCCAGTGCTTTAGGAATCCTCTACAGGAGAATACGAGGTGCTTGTGGAAAAGCTTAGTAGATGCTACTTTTACCTCCAGGTTTGTACTTACTCTGTTCTCCAGCATGGTAATGGGAGGCACCCTGCACCTGAGCCACCTACTTTTCATGTGAAGTACTGTAAAAAGGGTGACGCTGCTGACCATTGAGTATCCTGTAGTACTTCTTGCAGGAGCTGGCTTATTTGTTAGTTTCATTGTCTGGGACAAATTTTAGCCATTGTATTCTGTACTTAAATTTTCTCTTGTAGTTTCAGTTGGATGGTCCAGAGCAGAAGAATCTGCACAAATGGTTAACAATGACATTTTATTAGTAAGATTTAACTTCTTGAATCAGGAATGTCTTGGTAGGCTGTTCATAGCAAAGCAATAACTGCATAAATCTCCCTCCACTGTATATTATAGACTATATTGCATTTAAATGCAGGGAAATTAATTGCATAAGAAGCTAAGATGACAGGAAAAATCTATAATAGTTTATCACATTCTGCCATTTTTATTAGTGTTATAAATTTAAGTTATACAAATTGTATTTATTCTGGAGGCTTCACACATTCTTCATTTTTTTTAAATAGGCTGATGAATTTTTCAATGAAACAGAAACCCTGTTGTTTAAAAAGGAAGCAAAGGCAGGCGAAGGAGATGCCTTAAACATAATGGACAACACCAGAGTTCAGACCTCATGAAAATACTCCAGTTACATGGCGACTAATAGCTAAATTATTAATGCAGCATTGATTGAGGAAGAAGCTTTGGACCGTTGGCTATCCTTTTACATTGGCATGTTAATAGCCGGAATTATAGGAGTCTCATTCCATATGGGGCCTTTCATAATACAAACAGGCTCTCTTTTCAGATTCAAAACAGAGAGCATGGACTGAGTTCCTAGTGTTGTTTCAGCAATGCTCAGTTTCCTAATTCTTGAATACAAGGAATTTACATTTGAGAGGGGAGTGGGAGAAACAAAGAGGGAGGAATAGAGAGTGTCCTCTTAGGTATCAGGAGGTGAATCTGATGTTGAATAAATTAGTCTAGAATTAACTTAGGATTCCCTTTAAAAAAACAGAACGACATGCCACGTCAGATAATACAAAATAAAGGGTTATCAAACAGGATTCCCTTTCTTTCTCATGTTTATGAATCCAGTCCTAGACAGTGCTATGTATTGTTTCCCATTGGTGTCACAATAACACAGCCATTCAGTTGAGTTTCTGCGAGAGGGTGTCAGAAAGCATTAGTCTTTACAAAAAGGAAATTCTCCCTTCTGAAAATTACCCTAAACAGCAGAAAAATATATTGAGAGCTTTTGCCCAGATTCGCAATGAAGTGTTACCCGCTTTACCAGATTCATAGGCTTGTGTTATCTAGGTGCATGGAGATATATCTTACTCCTTTGTGGACAGATACTTTGCATTTATAAGAATGCCTTCCATCCTGAAATGCTTTTCTAGCCATTGTTTGTTGGTGGGAAGAAAGGGAAGGTTGGCACAAATTAGAGAAGCTCATTGCAAACTGACTTTTGTTAATAACAGTTTACCAAGGGCTGTGGTGGATTCTCTACCATGGGCAATTATTTACATCAAGATGGGATGTTTTTCTGAAAGATATGCTCTAGGAATTATTTGCCGGAGGTGAGGGAGGGCGAGTTCTGTGGCCTGTGATCACAAAGATCCCTTCTGATCTTAGAATCTTTGAATGCTCAATAGGGATGTAAAAAGTCATTTACAAAGTTAACCATGTAGCCACTAAAAATCTTTGTGGTTACACACACTGTGGGCTCTGCAGTATAAAGCTTAGCTTTATACTGCAGAGCCTGCAGCAAAGCCTTCCCAGGAGTGGGGCCAGCAGCCCCTGCCAGCCCCGCTCTGGGGGGGCATCCTTGCTGCCTTCCCAGGAACAGGGCCAGCATGGGGTGCTGTCTCCATCCATAGGGAGGTTACACTGCGGGCTCTGCATATGGTGACCATATTTTCTGAACCAAAATTAGGGACACATTAGCCAGGCCCCCTGACTCCCATTAGACACTCCTGCTGGCCCCCAATAGACACACCCGCCTGCCACAAGAAGTCCCACCCCTGGAGATAGTACTCCTGGGGTCAAGATGGACACATGACTAGAAGTAAAGGGTGTCATGTGACCCCTCTAAGAACTCCGCCCACTGTCCTCTACCAATAGAGGTGGGTTTGGACCTCATAGGACCTCCCCATGCAACTATGCTGCAGTTGCATTAACCCAACTTGCATTGCATTAACTCTGCACTAGAGGACAGGGATGCCTCTGTTTCAGTGGTTCTCAAACTTTTTGGCCTATGAACCCCCTGGCCCATGAACCACCCAGATTTCCACAGACCACCAATTGCTAATGGAAACTCATAATTAATTACATAATTATGCCTGAGCCATTTTGCTAGTGCTGCAGCTAGGGAGAATGGTTTAATTTAAATTATTAAACAGATTAAGCATTTTAACTTTCTCATGTTAGTTTATCAAACTTCATTTGAAATCAGGTTTCAATGTTTTCTTTCTTTATGGTGGGGGAGTAGCCTTTTTTGGATTGGGGGGCCACTGACCCACAAAAAAATCAGTTGGGGACCACACAAATGAGAAGCAAAAAAAACTCCCCAAACTCCCACCACTCACTGATGTGGCCCCCAACTGAGACACCTCACTCTTCTGGTGCTCCAGTCCCCCCAGGGAAGGGAAGAGACAGGGATGACTGAGGTTCAGCGATTCCCATAGGCCAGATTTATTTTATGAGGTTCTGGAGTTAGTGGTTTTTATGGATTCCCTTAGGCTCTGGGGGGGGGATGACAAAAATGAGGGGTTCAGTGTGTGGGAAAGGGCTGCCAGTGTGTGGGATAGGGGATAAGGTGCAGGATCTGGGCAGGAGATGGGGTGCAAAAGGGGGAAAGATTGTGAGGTCTGGGTGGGAGGAAGGGTGCAGAAGCAGGCTGGGGGTAGGGTATTAGGCAAGGAGGGAGGGTGCAGAAGGGGATTTGGGGCAGGGTGTCTGGCCAGGAGGGAGGGTGTTGGAGCAAGCTGGAAGTGCGGGCTCTTGACAGGGGAAAGGGAGTGAGTGCGGAGGATTGTGGTGTGAGGGTCTGGGCATTAGGGGGGGACCCTTACCTGGCTTCATGCCCCCTTGCATAGGGGAAAGCCTCTGGACAGTGAGCAGCCACTCTCTCTGGGGTTTGGAAGAGAGAGGAAGCTCCGCTCTGCCGGCCCCCCCCCCCCACACACACACACAGTGGGGAGCACTAGCTCCCTGCTCAGAGGGCAGTGGGGTGAACAAAACCCGACCTTCCCCATCAGATCAGGCCCGTTGCTGGCGGGGTGCGGAGGGGTGGGGGGAGTGAGAGTCGGCAGTTCATGGACCACACCTGCCAAGCTGCAGCCCCCCCCCCCCCCCGGGCTCCATGTGGCCCTTGGCAGTGCTGAGGCAGCAGTGCAGGCGTGGAAGTCTGGGAACGGCCCTGGTGGGTTTTGCCTTGGACCTGCCTGGCCCCCCACCAGCAGTGGTTGCGGCCGCTATACTAACAAGGTCCTGGAGGAGGAGGAGGCAGTGCCGCTGGACCAGGGACCCCATGTGCCAAAGGCAGTCCCATGGGGGAAGAGATGGGGCCGCGCGGTGTGCGATGCTGGGGCAGTAGGTGGGGGAGTGGCCAGAAAATGTGCACCACCGGAAGCTGGCCCAGCTGCCTGCTGGCAATGCTCCAGTGGAGCTGCTTACACGCTCTGCTGCATGGGGGGGAGGCGGGGAGGAGGATGCTGTGCTGCAAGAGGAGCAATGGCAGTGCACAGAGCCATTTCTCAGTTGCTTCTTCCCTGCAAGTCAGTGTCCCCATCAAGTAATGAAATATCCGGCAGGGCTTTCTGAGACATTTCTCTACCTCATGGGGTACCGGGACAGAGTACTTTAAATTTGGGACTGTCCTGGAAAAATTGGGACATATGGTCAGCGTAGCTCTGTAGCTGGCTTTCTGGGGGCAAGGCTAGCAGCCCCTGCCAGCCCTATTCCCGGTGGGAGACAGTGTGTAACCTGCGGCGGTGGGGGGCAGGCCTGCCATGGGGCTCTCCGGTTGACCGGCCACAGCAGCTCCTGCCTCCATTGGGCCCTGTGTGGCTGGAGGAAACCCCCCCCCCCCCCCACTGGTTAACTGGAATTGGTAACTCGTTAAGGATGAGGTTTACTGGTTAACCTTTTACATCCATAATGCTCACTCACATTCAGCACCCAGCTATATGCTTTGCCATTCCCTTTTTAATTGGTCTGTCTCCCATTTGAATATATTTCTAATGTGATTTAATAAAATGTCAACAAAAATAATCTTTTAAATTTATATTGGGGCTTTTTCATTCCAAAGTGCTTTTACAGATTACATACAGAGGATCACTTCACCCGCCAGTGAAATGCAGCAGCTGTCTAAGAAAAAAGGGAAAAATCTCTAAATATCTCTCTCTCCTTTTTGCCACTGTGCAGATCAGAAGCTGTTAAACAGCCCCTGAGGTTATTTTTCACATGTGGCAATTCAACAGAAGGACCGGTGTATTGCTTGTCTGTCTCCTTCTTTTAGACAGCAAGATTACTTTTAGTTTCAGAGACTTCCAAGAGAAGGATCTCACTCCGGAAGAAAGGTCATTTTTACTTGTGCCTATGAGAAGGCATTATTAGCTTGCTCCTTGTCTCTTCGATTCGTGAGATGTCCGTTTTGAAAGGAAAGTGTATTTCTTTTTGCATTATGTTTGGGGCAGGCTTGTCAGTCCTTGGCATTAGCTACTACTATTGTGGGGCTGCAAATAGTGCACAGGGTTAGCACTGGGTCAAAAAAGTTCAGTCTGGGTTAAAGTGGGCTCAGCTTGGTGGTGGCTAAGGCTTGGATTTTCAAAGGTGCTTCAGAGAATTAGCCAGCCAACACCAAAACTTGTTTAGGCTCCTTTGGACATGCTAGCTCAAATGGTTCTTCTTTGACAGCTCTTTGGCTTGTGTGGTGTGAGTTGGAACTGGGTACACACCATCTGCTTTTTATGGCCCACAAGCAGTTGTCATGTTCACCACTTGTAGGCTGTCTTGGTAGAAAGGACAAGGATGAAATGACCTTCAGAAATTGAACTTCTCCTTCTGTGACCGGGATCCTGGAAGACTTTTGCTGCTATTACCCATGCTGTATCTGGTCTGTTGATAGTGCATTTGATGGCAATGACTTTCAGTGCATTACTAATTCTTTAAAAAAATCTGAGGCATTGTCTAATGCCTATCAGTACTGTAAATGTTCACTGTCTGTATACCATCTAGTAGAGAGGCAGGCAATAATTTTTAATGGGGGGGGCCAACTCCAAGATTTTAGTAAGTGGTCAAGGGTCCCACTTCTGTGGAGCGGGTGTGGTTATCTGGGAGTGCAAGAAGGGAGCTTGGGTTAGTGTAGTGGGTGCAGGAGAGGGTGTGGTATATGAGAGGGAGTTTGGGTGAGGTTGTGATCTGGGACACGGGCTTGGGGTGCAGGGTCAGGGAGGAGGTATAGATGCAGGAGAGGATTCTGGCCTGGGAGAAGGATGTAGGAGAGGGTGCAGGATCTGAGGGAGTTACGATCTGGAGGAAGTGGGGAGAAGGGTACAGCGGGTTTGGGTAGTGACCTGGAAGAAAGGGGTGGTGGCCTGGGGCAGGTACCATAGAGCTGGAAGAGACCTCAGAAGGTCATCAAGTCCAGCCCCCTGCTCTAGGCAGGACCAATCCCAACTAAATCAACCCAGCCAGGGCTTGGTCAAGCTGAGATTTAAACACCTCTAGGGATGGAGACTCCACTACTTCCCTAGGTAACCCATTCCAGTGCTTCACTACCCTCCTAGTGAAATAGTTTTTCCTAATATCCAACCTGGACCTCTCCCACCACAACTTGAGACCATTGCTCCTTGTTCTGCCATCTGTCACTACTGAGAACAGCCTCTCTCCATCCTCTTTGGAACCTCCCTTCAGGAAGTTGAAGGCTGCTTTCAAATCCCCCCTCACTCTTCGCTTCTGCAGACTAAACAGACCCAACTCCCTCAGCCTCTCCTCATAAGTCGTATGCTCCAGCCCCCTAATCATTTTGGTTGCCCTCCGCTGGACCCTCTCCAATGCGTCCACATCCTTTTTGTAGTGGGGGGACCAGAACTGGACACAATACTCCAGATGTGGCCTCACCAGAGCCGAATAAAGGGGAATAATGACATCTCTGGATCTGCTGGCAATGCTCCTCTTAATGCAACCTAATATGCCATTAGCCCTCTTGGCTACAAGGGCACACTGTTGACTCATATCCAGCTTCTCATCCACTGTAACCCCCAGGTCCTTTTCTGCAGAACTACTACTTAGCTGGTTGGTCCCCAGCTTGTAACTATGTTTGGGATTCTTCCGTCCCAAGTGCAGGACTCTGCACTTGTCCTTGTTGAACCTTATCAGATTTCCTGTGGCCCAATCCTCCAATTTGTCTAAGTCACTCTGGACCCTATCTCTGCCCTCAAGCGTATCTACCTGTCCCCCTAGCTTAGTGTCATCCGCAAACTTGCTGAGGGTGCAATCCATCCCCTCATCCAGGTCATTAATAAAGATATTGAACAAAACCAGTCCTAGAACCGAACCTTGGGGCACTCCGCTAGAAACTGATTCGATGTCAGGATGGCAGCCGTTGATCACTACCCGCTGGGCCCGGCCTTCTAGCCATCTTTCTATCCATCTTACCGTCCATTTATCCAATCCACATTCCCTTAACTTGCTGGCAAGAATATTGTGGGAGACCGTATCAAAAGCCTTGCTAAAGTCAAGGTAGATCACATCCACTGACTTTCCCATGTCCACCGAGCCAGTTACCTCATCATAGAAGCTAATCAAATTGGTCAGGCACAACTTGCCCTTTGTGAATCCATGCTGACTATTCCCAATCACTTTCCTCTCTTCCAAGTGCCTCAGAATGGATTTCTTAAGGATCCCTTCCATGATTTTTCCAGGAACCGAAGTAAGACTGACCAGTCTATAGTTCCCTGGATCGTCCTTCTTCCCTTTTTTGAAGATGGGCACTACATTTGCCTTTTTCCAATCATCCGGGATTGCTCCCGATCTCCATGACTTTTCAAAGATAATGGCCAAAGGCTCCTCAATGACATTTGCCAACTCCCTCAGTACCCTCGGATGCATTAAGTCCGGACCCATGGATTTGTGTATGTTTAGCTTTTCTAAATAGTTCCTAACCTGTTCTTTACCCACCAAGGGCTGTCCATCTTCATCCCATCTTGCGTCACTTAGCGCATTAGTCTGGGAGCCCACCTTGTCCATGAATACAGAGGCAAAGAAAGTATTGAGTACTTCAGCTTTCCCCACATCATCTGTCACTAGGTTACCTCCTTCATCCAGTAGGAGCCGCACACCCTCTCTGATCACCTTCTTCTTGTTAACATGCCTGTAGAAACCTTTCTTGTTATCCTTCACATCCTTAGCCAGTCGCAATTCCATTTGTGCTTTCGCCTTCCTGATAACCCCCTGGCATTCTCGAGCTATACATTTAAACTCCTCCCTGGTCATTTGTCCAAGTTTCCACCTTTTGTAAGCTTCCTTTTTGTGCTTAAGTTCACCAAGGATTTCCCCCGTAAGCTAATCCGGTCTCCTACAATGTTTGCCTCTCTTGCTACGCGTCGGGATGGTTTCTTTCTGTGCCTTCAGTAAGGCTTCTTTAAAATACTGCCAGCTGTCCTGGACTCCTTTCCCCCTCATGTTAGCATCCCAGGGGATTCTGCCCATCAGGTCTCTGAGGGAGTAAAAATCTGCTTTTCTGAAGTGTGTATTTTACTACTCTCTTTTCTTCCTTTGGTCAGGATCCTGAAATCTACCATCTCATGATCACTGCTTCTCAGGTTGTCACCCACCTCTACTTCCCCTATTAGTTCCTCCCTGTTTGTGAGCAGAAGGTCAAGCTGCGCACGGCCCCTGGTCGGATCCTTCAGCACTTGTACCAAGAAGTTATCCCCAACATTCTCCAAAAACTTCCTGGATTGCCTGTGTTCTGCCGTATTGGTTTCCCAACAGATGTCAGGGTGATTAAAGTCCCCCACGAGAACCAGGGCCTGCGATCTGGAAGCATCTCTCAGTTGTCCGAAGAAAGCCTCATCTACCTCATCCACCTGATTCAGTGGCCTGTAGCAGACAGCAACCACAACATCTCTGCTGTTGTTTGCTCTTTTAAACTTAACCCATAGACTCTCAACAGGTTTTTCTCCCTCTTTATACTGGAGTTCAGAGCAATCATAGTGCTCTCTTACATATAGTGCAACTCCTCCTCCTTTTCTCCCCTGCCTGTTCTTCCTGAGCAGTCTATATACCCTTCCATGACAGCGCTCCAGTCATGCGAGTCATCCCACCAAGTCTCCGTTATCCCAATTAAATCATATTTCTTGGACTGGGCCAGGGCCTCCAGTTCTTCCTGTTTGTTGCCCAGGCTTCTCGCATTAATGTACAAACACCTCAGGTAACCAGTTGATCTCCCTATCTTCTCCATTCGAAACAGGGGTCCTCCTTTCTTGCTTGTTCCTCTGTGCATTTCTTCCCGGTATCCGACTTTCCCACTCCTCTCAGGGTTTTGGTCACCGTCCCCCAACGAACCTAGTTTAAAGCCCTCCTCATTAGGTTTGCAAGCCTGCCCGCGAAGATGCTCCTTCCTCTCTTCGTTAGGTGGATCCTGTCGGTCCCCGCAACACACAGGGTTCGAAAGGGATGCCGGAAAGAATGGACCCACGACTTGGGATTGGCAAAAAGAAACTGATTTTATTTTAACAATGACTCTGGCACGTGGTGATAAGGAACTCAGTTACATGCATGGGCGCCAGACAATTATTAAAATGAAAAATAAACAAATTACTAAACAGTACAAAACAATTCCCTGAGGTTTTTCCAAATCGCAATAATTTTCAATAATGGCCCAAGGGTTAGGGGTAGTTGAATTAACACTGATGTTATTCATAAGGTCAACTATTTACACTATTTTGTGAACGATAACAATGGACCCTTAACAACTACTTACCAACTAACACAATAACTATTAACAGATAGATAACGAGGGTAACTATGATAAATCAGGGTAAGGGTAATAATGGTGGGGGAGGAGTGTTATACCAATTCTGGACACAGCAGGAACACGAGTACCAGCCACATGCCCATAAACAGTCTCAGCTCGGGTCGACCAACTCGAAGTACGCTCAATAAGACTCGAGAGCGGGGGCTGCAAGGCGTCTGGTTGATCAGGCCAGGCGTTCACTCGATGCGATTCCCACCTGAGAGGGGGTTTGGCTGCCTGTTTTATTGCCTGACTATTTGACACCTGATTGGTGGATTTTTGCCGCAGTGGGTGGAGTAAGCTGGTCTGACCACGAGTCACCCCATTGGTGGATTTTTGCCGCAGTGGGTGGAGCTGGCAGTGGAGGATGACTAATTTGTATGCCCTTATATGGAACGCGCTCCACCTTGTAGACAGAGCCCCCTATACCAGGACTCAGGTGTAACAGGTGTTAACTCACTTGCGACGGGCAGCCATAGTTTTTGTTCTGTCTCGGACAGATCCCATCTCTTCCTAACAATCCTCGTGCCCGGAACAGAGTCCCATGGTGAAGAAACCAAAGCCCTCTCTGCGACACCACCTGCGCAACCACGCGTTTACGTCCTCAATTCGACGATCCCTGCCCAGTCCCTTCCCTTCAACAGGGAGGATGGACGAGAATACCACTTGCGCTCCGAATTCTTGGATCCTTCTTCCCAGCGCTACATAATCCGCAGTAACCCGCTCAAGGTCATTCTTGGCCGTATCGTTAGTTCCTACGTGGAGAAGCAGGAAGGGGTAGCGATCCGAAGGTTTGATCAGTTTGGTAAGCCTCTCAGTCACATCCTGAATGCGAACTTCCTGTAAGCAGCATACCTCTTGAGATTCCAGGTCCGGATGGCAGAGGGATGGCTCAGTCCCTCTTAGGAGGGAGTCCCTGACCACCACCACCCGTCGTTTTCTTTTGGGGGTGGTGGCCATGGAATCCCCATCCCGAGGACTACGCATCCCATGCCTTCCAGTAGATGGTGTTCCCTCCCGGTTTCTTCCGTGTGAGGTCCCTTCCAAAGCATTCACCACCGCAGAGCTCTCCAGCACCAGAGGTAGTTGGAGGGGGGCAGGGGATGCTGTGCCAGAAAGCACTTCCCAGCCAGCAGCCCAGCAGGAAACTGAGGCAGGCTCTCAGCTGCAGTCCCAGGCTGGTCAAAATGGCTGTCTGGTCCAGGCAGTGGGGGAGGGAGGAGGCTTTGCATGCTGCCCCTGCCCAAAGCAAAATTTCTTAGCCTCTATTGGCTGGAAACTGGCCAATGGGAGCTGAGAGATTTTGCTGGGTGGTGGGGGCAGCACCTGAAGCCACCTCCTCACTCCCCAGCATGCAGAGCAGAGAGCAACCAGCTGTTTATAGCAGCACAGAGCAGCTCATGCTAAGAGTCTGAGGAAGCGGCCACAGGCCAGATCCAGCAGCTTGGTGGGCTGAATGCGGCCCATTGTCTGCATCTTGCCCACCCCTGCTCTAGTATGAGAAAATGTTTGGAACAGTGGAGAACTGTAATTGGAGTCAGTACTTTCAAGATTCTGCTGCATGTAATTGTAAAGGTTGTTTAGACAGGGTGTTTTCCGCTCCCTCACCTTTTGGGGGTTTCCAGTTTCAGCTAAACTAGCACTAGTGCTAACAATTCTTTGTCAGGTTTAGATTGGGTGAGTCATTATTAAAACTCACCTTAGGCAAGTTGAACATTCTTATCTTCTTCTAGTCCTACTTTTTGCAGCACACAGAATAAATATACTTCTCTAGAAGTATCATTTTTCTTTCCTAATAAATTAATGCATTTCCTGTCAGCAAAGGAACATACAGTGGGTGAGATCCACCCTGCCAAATTTATACCCTGTAATTTTCAGACATTCAGAGTCATTGAATTGGCAGCGTGGTGGGAGCCAATGCTACCTGCTTTGCAATTATAGCTTCTCGTTTGGTATTTATGGGAGAGAACAACTGGGCCAATGAGATCATAAATTAGAATTAACTCTTTGCGGCTGGATCATAAAACTGTTGTTTCATTAATATGTTCATCGATTTCCCTAGATCGTAAACTTCTTTAAAAGCCCCAGTCATGATTCTATGTGCTGCTGCAATACAAATGGATAATTAGTTCATGGGCACCTTGATATTAGGGAAAATTACAGCATGGGGGCCTAGACCTTGATTGGGGCCTTTGAGTGCTATTGTAAATGCAAGTGTTAAATAAAAATATCATCACACTGACCTATTTCCCTGTGGAAATAAAAGCCGTATCTAGTCAAATTTTGGATTTATTAGGTACTGGCACATTTACCCAACATTGCTCAGGTCCTTAAGGAGAGGGGTTCAGGGCATGGGACTGAGGGTGTGGGGAGTGTAGGAGTCAGAGTTGGGGGGGTTGGAGGAGCAGTTCTGGACAGGGGACTGTGTGTGCAGGAAGGTGGGCAGCGAGGGCAGAGGAGCAAAAGTGCAACCCCAACGCCCAAGGTTCATGCCAGGATTGCTTGTTCTCCGTTTTCCTGTCCCTGTCAGGGAGCGAGAACAGACTGGACAGCTTGTCTGCCACCTATGCTCCCCAGTCAACAACTGTGCATTTCCCCTCACTCCCTATGAAGGGGAACTAGGGATGCTAAATATTGAGTAATTAACTAATCGAATAGTCGGTGCATTTTTGCATCGACTATTTGATTGGTCAATAGGGCGCCTTGGCCTTTGAAGTGTAGCAACAGCCCTAGGGTTGTTGCTACACTTCAAAGGCCCAAGTGCCATGTGGAGCCCGGGGTTAGCTGGGGACTCCTCCACTGGCCTGGGCTCCGTGTGGCACTACCTCTTTGAAATGCAGCGGGGAGCCCGGCGTCAGGCTCCTTGTGGCATTGCAAAGCAGCAACACCGTGTGGACTCCCTGCTGACCCCAGGTTCCCTGTGGCGCTGCCGCTTTGAAACACTGTGGGGAACCTGGTGTTAGGCTCCTCGTGGCATTTCAAAGCAGCAGCGCTGCTTGGAGCCTGGGGTCTGGTTCCAGGCTCCACACGGCGCTGACACGTTGAAGTGCCTCCTCCTCTTCCTCCCCCCTTGCTGCCTCTTTCTGATAGAGGCAGCAAGGGGGGGGCTGCGCGACTACTTGACAAGCCTGTTGAGTCTCTGATAGTCGTTCACATCCCTGAGAGGAACAGCCAGCAATGTCCCTGTATGAATCTGGGAGGGAGGGAGCTGCAGCCTCCCCTCTGCCCTCTCTAAAGGGTGCCTGGAAGGTGGGAGGCTTGGGGCTGAGGTAGTCTCAAATGGGGAGGATGTGTCCCCAGCCAGCCCCTTTCACCTTCCTGGTGATTGTCTCTTTTCTGTATGATTTTATGAGAAGCACTCCCATTACAGGCACATCCCATTTTCCTGACACAACCAAACCCTGACCTTGCTTTAACTTACGAGAAGAGGAAGCTGTATAACAAATTTGGAGGTCTTAGCTCTTACCTTGGACAGACAGACATTTCTAAAATATGTAGATCTGCTTTAATAGAATGTTGACTTGGGAGTTCTGCAATTCTTGATCACATAGTGGTCAGTGGTCCTTCATTTGTAGATTTCCATAATCTTTTAAATAGCTTTGTTGGAAGTTTGAAGTAATTTGTTTTGTAATTACAGGGTTTCTTTCTAATATTTCAGATGTTTGATCTGGGCTCAGGTGGTAGCTCAGTTTTTTTGCTCTACAGTGGAACCTGGGTATGACCCATAGACCCAGCCTTTCATTCGCCAAATTGACAAATGCCAGAAGAGTTGCTGTTTCTGTTCCTATCTGAGGAATGCCTTGTTAAACTGGAGGGTTGATACTTGTATGTGGAGCCTGCTTTAGGTTTTTAAGATTGGTAAGGAAATGGGAAGTTCTCAGGTATCCTTGAAGTATATTTAACCCTTTGGAGCTTCAGCATTTGGCAAATGTGCTAACCTTTAAAGTGAGGTGAACTTTGTTAATGAAAATATATTATTTTTGTGAACTTCTATCCAGTCTGGATCACAATACATCCAGAGCATTCAGCAGTCCAAATATAATATAAATGAGTGACTGAATTTGGGGACTTCATCTCTATTCCAAATCCAATAGATTTAGATGCCACAGTTTGGAAAAAAATGTGACCGTTTCCCATTGGACAACACCAATGCGCGTTCTGAAGTTTCCTCTTCATTCTTTGCTACATCACTTATGTTTACTAGATTTTTTTGACAATCTCTGTATCTGTGTGCTATGGAGCTGGCTTTTTTGGGAGTGGAGTGGGAAGAGGGAAGGGTAAATGTAAATAGATGTAAAATTGGAGTTAACCAGAACCTAGCCATTGGACTAGGTGAATCATGATAATCAGAAAAGGAGAAGTTCACTTAGATCATCTGGTCCATCATCCTATCAACACACTGTTATTCTCTATGGTGTATTCCCATGAGCGTTGTCCAGAACAGAGTGAATGCTCACAATGGGTATGTCTACACAACAATATACGCCTGGAGTTAGCAGGACTCAAGTCAGCTTACCTGTGTCAGGGAGCCCTGGACTTGAGCATCTACATAGCATTTTAACCTGACACTAGGGATTTTCTGACACATCAGATGTAGGCCTCTGGCATCCGCGCTGCTGTGCACAGACCTGAGTCAGACACTCGAAGACAGTTATTTTATCACCCCTTGTCCAAGTGTCAGTGCTTTAGCCCTGCTAATATTTTTTGCACTGTGAGACAACTCTGCTGCTCACCTTGTTTCCTAACTGTCATGTGCTGCTGATGGACTCAGGTATCCATCCATAAGGCATATGAGTATATAAACTGCTGGATTAGCTCCTTTGGTTGTCTCAGTAGAATACAGTTAGAAGTTTTATATGGAACTAACATTTAATCTGAGAATTCTGCTTTCCACCCAGAGGCTGAGTCACATTAACAGAAGAATGCCCATGTACACCCTGTTTTTAGGATAAATTGAACATCTGTCTGCAGGGCTGTCAAATTATTAAAATGAACCTGGCAAGTCTTAAGTTTTAAAACTGGATGTTCAGTGAAGGTGTTTTTGTTTGGTTGGCTTTTTATTTATTTTTGTTCATTTGTTTTGAAGTTTGACACAAAGGTTTTAAAGGAAAAACACATACACCCCAGCCAGGTAGCTGCTGGTTGGAGAGCAGTGAAGTGCATTCCCAAGGCTTGGAGCGCAGTGCACTCCGGTGCCCTGAAAGGATCAATTATCCCTTCCTGCACTCCAGAAGATAGGGGTAAGGGAACCCACAGAGGCTGTGGAAAAGTGTTGGGGCTAGCTCCCACTCCTCTGCCCTCACCATGCATGCTGCCTGGGCACTCCTGCACACACCGCTCCTGGAAGGGTGGGCCACAGAGTGGAGCCAGGACCAAGCAGCTGTCCTAAAGGGGGGAGAGTGGCTGTGGTGTTGTGGGGAGGGTCATCCTTCTCCTGGCCATGCTGAGGAGGGAACTCTACTGCGCACCTCCCTGCCAGGCAGCCTTTTAGTCCCCACTGTACTCTCTGGTCCTTCTTGCCAGGCCCTCTCTCCCTCCTTCCTGTGGGGAGGTTTCGGGGCTGGTTCCCACTCACCACCCTGACAGTGTGTGCAATCCAGGGATGGGTGGGGGATGAGGGAGTGGACAGTGGATCAGGTGACTGCCTTGCAGGGAGGGAGAGTGGCTGAGTTCCTGGCATAGCTTGGAGGAGGGATCACTCCAAACATCATGGCTGCCAGGAACTATCTTCCGCATATCAGCTTTGCTCCCTGTTCGGGGGAAGCTCCACGCTGGTGCAAGGAGGAACAGGAACTGCCAGCAACACAAGAGTAGGAGGAAAGGGGGGTGCGCTTGGCCAGGTTCTAATGGTGTTTCCAGCAGCTGCCTGCAGCACTGCTCCTCTGTCCCTTGGATTTCTGGGATAATCCAGCGGGCTTCTGGAACTCAACTCAAGTTGGGGCCTTATGCAAACGGGAAGCAATAGGGCTTGGTTCTTAGGTCCCAGCTTTTTACAATGGCCTTACATCTGAGCCCTAAGTTGGCACAATTGGTGTGTGGAGTGGTGGTGGTGGGGGGGAGAGCAGAAAGGGGAGGCTTACATTGCTGTGTAGACATACCCAATGTCTCCATGTCTACTTGAACATTAAAAATTTGCACTTCTTTGCATTCTAAATGATGCACTGCATAATTTCACCCCATTATTCTCATGTTATATTGCAAAACACAGGTTATGTTGAAAATGCCACAGTCCACGATCCATATTTTTTACATAGTAATGCAGTACTTTGCTTTCCTGCCAGCTTTGAAGCTATTTTAATATACAACATACCTGACTTGCTATAGTCCTCTTGCTGTAGTCCAATTTGCTGGGAAAAATTGGTCACCTATGCTATGTAAAAGGAGTATGCTACTCATCTCTCCCCTCCACCAGCCGGAGAAAAACTGTTGATGACAACCCCACATTCATTTCCATATGCACAGACTGAAACTACATTCCATTGTAATGGAGATATATAATTTTCTTTCAAATAGGGCTTCTGGTTAGAATGAGTAAGCGGTGTAGATAAGGTGAAATTAAACCCCTGAGAAAAGAAAGAGCCTTCGATTTCAATAGAATCCCAGCTGTGTATCTTCGTAACAGTACATTTCCCACTGACAAAATGCAAATGCCATTCATTTTTCTATTACTGATTTGCATATAGAAATCAGGCAAAATCTAATCCAGGCAACAAATGCTGAGTCACATTATCTTCTGTATGTATTTTTTAACATTATTGTATAAAACACTTCAAAAAACTCCAGTTACGAAAAAAAATCTTGTTTTAGGAAAGATGGTAATAAAAACTGGAAGTGATTATTTTCTCACTGTCTGGCCATCACTACAAGCATTTGTCAACTTTTGAATAAATAATGACTTATCTTTTTTTCCAATTTAACTTGCTGCAGGGATTGTCTTGGGGGGGAGGGATACATACCCACCCAGAATTTCAAGAACTTGGAATGTGAATGGAGTGCTTTTTTTAGTGAACCTTCAGAATCGTCTGGTCTGAAGAGCCCTTGCTGTTGCTTTCAGTAATACCGAGGCTCTAAAAAGCTTGTGTCTTGTGATGTCACAGCTGGACTGGATGCAATTATTGTGAGCAAAGGTCTCCAAAGTGCCTTTGTGAGCATCACGTGTAGTCCATGGCATTCTAAAATACAACCTGGGTCTCCCTGCATTAGGGATGTAAAATCCCATTTAATAAGTTAACCGGTTAAATATATTGTTTAACTGGTTCACCACTTCAACAGGGGCGTGCAGGCCAGGCCTGCTGTGGGCAGGGGCTGCTCTGACTGAACTGAAGCGCCTCTGCCTGCAGTGTGCTGCTCTGGCAGAGCAAGTACTGCCATGGATAGGGGCTGCTCTGGCTGGGTCGGGCTAGAGCACCCCTGCCCGTGGTGAGCCCTGCCAGGCTGGATTAGCCCCTGGTCACATCCCTACTCTGCATGGTTCACAGCATCTTGGATATAGGCAAGTTTCGGACAGAATGATTGATTAACAGGCTAGAATTCAAGTCTGCTATTACTTGTGAATATGGCCTTTGAACAACTTGATTTTTGTTCTTAAAAAAAAAAAAAGTTTATAAAACCTGTCCTAATTATTTCCTTGTAATTATAAAGGGAGAGGAACAAAGCTGATTGCATGTTTTTACTGCTTATGAATTTGGCTGATAAGCAAATTGTGACCCATCTGTCACAAAAAAGTATGTGAACATGCAAATGCTGTAGTTGTATGCATTGAGTTTTTCCAACATACTCATAGTTCTGTGCCAGCTTGATGAGGCACTTTGTGAGATGTTAGTGCAGTCCTCAGCACAGCAACATTTGTACTTCTGTTTTAAAGGGCTAGGTCATATTGATCATGAATTCCCAATGGTATGATGTGGGATGTGTGCAAATATATACTTTCCTTTTTATCTCAAAATTACTAATTTATTTATTATGAGAGGGTCCTTTAGAGCTAAGTTCTCTGTAAGCTGCACGCTTGTGCAGTTGCACAGCTGTTTTAAGTTCTGCTCAGAAGTTCAAAGTTCCTGCGCAGGCAGGAAGCTCAGCTGACCGGCAGGAGCGTCTCGCTAAGCAAGCAGCTAAATGGAACTAGCTGCCTGCTTGAAACGGAGCAGCTCCCAGAGTAGGTAAAAAGGCAGATAAGCAGGGAATAAGTGGTTGGGGGGAGAGGAAGGGAGTAAGTAAGTAATTGGCTGAGGGAGACATCAGAGGGTAGGGGAGTTTGGAGAGTCCCATCTGTGGGAGGAAAGAGAGAGGCAGAAATTTGGCACTCTCAAGGCTCCTGGGAAGGGGGAAGTAAGGGGCGGACTACATGGGGTAGATGGGGAAAAGAGGGGGTGGATGGGTGCTGGCATCTGTGCAGTGAGGTGGAGGTAGGGGGCAGTTTGTTTGAGGTGTCTGGCTGCAGTCCTCTCTGTGTGGGTGGGTGGTGATGGGGAAGGCAGGCTGTATGAAGTGTGTGTGTGTGGCAGGACATTTGTATGATTACATTTCAAACAAAGTTTACATAGGTGTTAATGGCTTAAGGTAAGAAAGAAAAAGATTCTTTTAACAGATTTCTTTGGAGTGTTGCAAGTATCTAAAACTCTATTCTTAATGATTTTTTTAATTCCTGTGTTACAGTTTATCATGTGTTAATTAGTATTGTATTAAGGCCAGATCTGTGCTACGTGGTAGAGTTCTGGCTCTTATCAGTCAGAAGTAGCAAGTATCAGCTTGAGCTGTTAAAAAGGTTGATCATACATGTACTGTAAGTGTAGTGTTAATTTTCTTTTTGACTTGATTTCATATCGTAAGCATTGCTTCTTGTGGTTTTAATATATTTTCTTCCACACGTCTGGACTGCCTTTATATATATAAAAATAACACACACACACACACACACACACACACACACACACACACACACACACACGTGTATATATAAAATATGCGTGTGTTTTGTTTGTATTGGTGGTGCACTTCAACACACGCAGTACCCAGTATTGGTGGTGCACATGAATTTTCAGCCTGCCCAAAAGAAAATTCAGTCCGCCCAAGGGTAGAAAATATTAGCACTGTAGCACTTTAATGAAGACTGTCAGCATAGTTTTTCAGTCTCCCTGAGAGGTGGTAGTTATTTTGGTTAGGGATGTTAAATATCGAGTAATTGACTAATCGAATAGTCAGTGCTTTTTGCATCAACTATTCGATTAGTCGATAGGATGCCTCCGCCTTTGAAGTGGGCTACACTTCAAAGGCGAAAGCACCGTGTGGAGCTGGGGACTCCCCTGCTGACTTCAGGTTCTGTGCGGCACTGCCGCTTTGAAACACCATGGGGAGGAGCCAGCATCAGGCTCCTCGTGGCATTTCAAATCAGCAGTGCTGCATGGAGCCTGGGTTCAGCTGGGGACTGCACCGTTGATCCCGGGCTCAAGCGGCGCTGCCGCTTTGAAACGTCCCGTGCAGCCCAGCGTCTGGCCCCAGGCTCCAAGTGGCACTGCCAATTTGAAGTACCCCTTTCCTCCCCTGCCCACCTTTATGCCTCTCTCTGATACATCAACACAACTGAAATTTGGAGAAAACTGCATTTTTGTTTTAAGTTTTACAGCGCTTTATTATTTTTGTACTTTTTACACCCAAAAATTTCATTGCCTGCCCAGCTACGATTAAGTTGTTTAAACAAATGTGTTGCAATTGTAGAAAAAAATGTTGTGTGTCTGAAAACTATAGGTACGAGGGGTACTTATAATTTTTTTTAAAGGGGTATTTTATTAAAAAAAAATTGAGAAACACTGGACTAGCCTGTCGTGTGTCCGATAAGCATTTGCTTATTGGATAGTTGATTAGTCTTTCACATCCCTAATTTTGGTGGGAGAAACTCTCCTGCCAACATAGCATTAACTACACAGGGAGTTAGCATGATAGAACTACATCACTCAAGGTTTTTTCACTCTCCTGAGTGATGTAATTGTACAAATATAGGTCTGTAGTGTAGACTGGACCATGGAAATGAATACAGTACAAACTTTAAAGCAGGAAAATCTGGTCATCAGCAAAAGTTGCCCAGAACCTTGCATGATCAACTCTGAAAGAGCAATATACACCATCTTTTTATAGCTTGCAAAAGATTGAGCCATTACTTCAGGGAAGGAAACCAAAGCTAACTGTTAAAATGTAATTTTTTAATCCTTTTTTAAAAGGAGACACTACAATGAAAACAGTGTAACACTCCATCTTTCTGAGTTACCAAAATAACTTACATTATTCAGTCGTGCTGATGGCTTTCTTTTCACTCCTCTTCAACATTGAAATCTAATATGTCATCTTCACTTCCTGATAGAATTTATGTGCTTTGGAGCCACCTGACTGCAAGGCATTGGCAGGAGACCATTTATTAATAAAGTGACATTTGTGATTTTGTGTATATGCTAATTAAACTCATAGTATTCCTCATGCATATTTAGCATTGTGATGGGGCAACTGCCCCACACTGGCCAAGAGGGGTTAATTCAGGCTGGAGGGAGTCTGCCCAGAGCCTTGGCCAATGGGGGAGAGGCTTTTTACTAGCCAGTTAGGGTGTGGCTTGCTGGGGCAGCCCTGCATATAAGGAGCTGCCCAGCAGAGAGGAGTTAGTTAGGCCCTGTCCAGGGAAGAGGCAGGACCAGTTCCCAGAGGCATCTTTACTAGAGCAGTGCTGGGCAGGCTTGGAAGCGGGGGCGGGTTAGTGAAGGAGGCTCCTGCCTGAAACCTGACAGACTGCTGGCCTTGCCATTGGGGCCAGGAAGGTTCAGAGAGTCACTGGGGAAGTGTCCCAGGGAGCAGAAAGAAGTGAAGGGGAGTAGAGGAGGCCGAAAGACACTAGAGCAGGCACTGCCGGAGGGCAGTGTCCTGAAGAGGATGTCACAGTCTGGGAGTGACATGAGTCCAACACTGGAGAATGGAGTGAGGACACGGGGAGACACCAGCCAGAGGGAGGCGCCTTGTGAGCTAAGGAGCTAATTCTTAGGGATACTGGCAGAAGGCACCGTAACGGTGAGTCTGCCCTGTGACACATGTTCAGAGTAGAATCATAGAACACTAGAACTGGAAGGGACCTCGAGAGGTCATAGAGTCCAATCCCCTGCCCTCACCGCAGGACCAAGCACGGTCTCTAGACCATCCCTGATAGATGACTATCTAACCTGCTCTTAAATATTTCCAGTGATGGAGATTCCACAACCTTCCTAGGCAATTTATTCCAGTGTTTAACCACCCTGATAGGAGGTTTTTTCTAATGTCCAACCTAAACCTCCCTTGCTGCAGTTTAAGCCCGTTGCTTCTTGTCCTATCATCAGAGGCCAAGGGAAACAATTTTTCTCCCTCCTCTTTGTGACACTCTTTTAGATACTTGAAAACCACTATCGTGTCCCCTCTCAGTCTTCCCTTTCTAAACTAAACAAGCCCAGTTCTTTCAGTCTTCCCTCAGGGGTCATGTTCTCTAGACCTTTAATTATTTTTGTTGCTCTTCTCTGGACCTTCTCCAATTTCTCCACATCCTTCTTGAAACATGGTGCCCAGAACTGGACACAATACTCCAAATGAGGCTTAATCAGCGCAAAGTAGAGCAGAAGAATGACTAGCCCTAATTGGCTAGTAAAAAGCCTCTCCCCCATTGCTCATGTCTTACTCACAACACTCCTGTTGATGCATCCCAGAATCATGTTTTTGTTTTGTGTGGTACAGTTTTTTGTGTGTGTGGTATGTGGGTTTTTTTGTTTTGTTTTGGTTTGGGTTTTTTTGCAACAGTGTCACGCTGTTGACTCATGTTTAGCTTGTGGTCCACTGACCCCTAGATCCCTTTCTATATAGTCGCTTCCCATTCTGTATGTGTGAAACTGATTGTTCTTGCTAAGTGGAGTACTTTGCATTTGTCCTTATTCAATTTCTTCCTATTTGCCTCGGACTGTTTCTCCAGTTTGTCCAGATCATTTTGAAGTATGACCCTATTCTCCAAAGCAGTTGCAACCCCTCCCAGCTTGGTATTATCTGCAGACTTAATAAGCGTACTCTCTATGCCAATATCTAAATTGTTGATGAAGATATTGAACCGAACTGGTCCCAAAAGAGACCCCTGTGGAGCCCCACTTGTTATGCCCTTCTAGCATGATTGTGAACCGTTAATAACTAGTCTCTGAGAGTGGTTATCCAGCCAGTTATGCACCCATCTTAAGTAGCCCCATCTAAGATGTATTTGCCTAGTTTATTGATAAGATGATCATGCAAGATTGTATCAAATGTCTTACTGAAGTCTAGGTATACCACATCCACCACTTGTCCCTTATGCACAAGACTTGTTATCCTATCAAAGAAAGCTATCAGATTGGTTTGATATGATTTGTTCTTTACAAATCCATGCTGTTACCTATCACCTTATTTTCTTCCAGATATTTGCAGATGAATTCCTTAATTACTTGCTTCATTATCTTTCCTGGCACAGAAGTTAAACTGACTGGTCTGTAGTTTCCTGCATTGTTCTTATTTCCCTTTTTATAGATGGGCGCTATATTTGCCCTTTTCCAGTAGATAAACTCTAGGTATAGAATTCCTTGTTCAAATAATTTATTTTTCTTTTCCCTAGTCTTTTATTGGATGAGGTAGTAGTAATTTTTAAAAAAGCTTGAAGGCCACTGTTCAATTGTTCATGCAGGATTTCTTCCTTATTCTGCAGCATGCCTTTTACATGTTTACTCAAGCTTGTAATTTATACTTGGTGATGCTGGTCAGTAAGTATTCTGTTCCCAACGGAAATTTTAGAGGGCTATGTTTTGCTGAGACAAGAGTGTGAGTCTTAGACATTGTATAAACACACAGATCTAAAAAAAGATTATTAAATATTTATGTTTTACAAAATATATTTGATGAACAAAACTACAGGTATCAGTTTAGATGCAACTTTAAAATATTCCTATATACAAGATCTAATGCTTTGTGTTCAGATTCTTACTGCATACTGTTGAGTCGGTAGTTTGTAAAGCAAAGGTATATTTGTTTTTCAGACAAGATCTGTGAGTTATGTGAAGCAAGTGGAAGACCAAGGACAGGATTTAGGAGGGAACAACAATAACAAAATACCAATGGCAAAAGTATTAAATGTGTTATCGTTAACATTCTTTGGTAGAATCTAAAGTTAAAATGGGGACAAAACAAGTTTAAAAATTACTTAGACATATTTGATTGTCTTTAGGTCAGTAGGGTCTGATGAAGTATTCTTAGAATACTCAAGGAGCTGACTGAAGAGATTTCTGAGTAGTAAGCAAGAGTCATTATGGGTTCATCAAGACCAAATCCTGTCAAACCAATCTAATATCCACTATGACAGTGTATCATGTGAATGGGGGTAAGCAGCAGATGTAATAGTTCAACTTTAGAAAAAACTTTTGATATGGTCTCATAAGAAAACTAGAGAAACATAGTCTATTCTAGACAAACTTACTATAAGGTGGGTGCACTACTAGTTGGAAATCTATAGTAAGAGAGTCAAACTGGAGGGACATATGAAGTAGGGTCCCTCATGGTTCTGTCCTGGGTCCATTTCTATTTGATATCTTCCTAAATGTTTTGGATACTGGCATAGAAAGTACATTTTCAGACTCTGAAGATGATACCAAGCTGGAAGGGGTTGCAAGCACTTTGGAGGACTGGATTAGAATTCAAAATGATCTTGAGAGACTGGAGAAATGAAATGGTATGAACTAGGATGAAATTCAATATGACAAATGCAAAGTAATACACTGAGGAAGGAATAATGAGCTTCCCACATACAAAATGGGAAATGACTGCCTAGGAAGGAGTCCTGTAGAAAAAATTGGGGGTGGGGAGTTATAGTGGTCGTAAACTAAATAAGAGACAACAATGTAGTACTGTTACAGTCTCTCCCTATCCTTCCCCCTGTCAGCCGGTGGTCAGGGCAGTGAGTGGTGTGTGTGTATTATACACCCGAGACTTCAACTGCTAGGACTGGGGTCCCTTAGCAGCGGGCAACCTGGAGGAGGTTGACGGGCGCCCCAAGAAGTTTACAGGGAGAGCTTATTACACCTCAGATTTTGACTGCTAGGATACACGATCCCTTCGCAGCGGGCAGCCTGGGGAGGCTGAGAGATGCCCCAACGGATCTGTCCCCTGGAAGTGACATGATCCAACACTCAAGCTCTCCCTATATCTGTCCCTTATGACCGGCTGGAGTTCTTTTTAAAATTGTGCTTGGTTCTGTTACAGCAACTGAAGGAGTCAGGTCACAGCTTAAACAGTTACTATTTTATTGTTACAGGGTAAACTTAGCTGTTAAATGCTATTACTGTGTTACAGATAACACAGCCACTACAAAGGACAGGACAGAAATTACACTAATAAGTCACTTACAGGTACCATGAAACCCTTTTGGTTCTCTGAGCTCTTATTAAATGCATGCAAAATAAACACCTAGCAGGTATATATTCTCACCCCTGCGTTCCAGACTTGGCGTGGCCAGCGTCTTTCTCTCAATCCCTCGGGAAGAAGTAGGGCGAAGTTGGGCGTCCCACAGACCTCGGGAGACAACCAATACCTGCCAGCAGGTGTAGATGATTGGAGCTCAAATGGGGTGGGCTACTAAACCCCTCTTTATACTCCTTGGGTCACATAGGCTTCTTCCTGGTCTCAAGTGGCCAATTAGGGAAAATGGCTTTGAATGCCAAGTTTCCCACGAAGGGTGCAAAGCATAATTCACACCTGGGAAAATGCAGACAATGGGCACCTCTGGTATGTGATGGGCGAAGATTCCTCTCCTGGGACAGTGCAGGCGTGTCAATTACTGGTACTAGCCATCAGGGCGACGGGAGGCCCCCGGGTCGTCAGCTAGCCCATTTACTGTCTGGTTTCTGTTTATTAGAGTCAGGGACAGGCAGCACACCTGCGTTCCCAGGGCATCAAAGGCTGACTGCCTTTCTCTTGCTCTCTGGGGGGGGAGGGGGTGTGAACAAGATAGGGTTCATGTCTGGCTACACCCCCTTGATGTAATTCTGGGATATATTAGCATGAGGGATGTAAGCAGGACTCAAAATAATTCTTCCACTCTACTCAGTGCTGGTGAGGCCTCAACTGCAGTATTGTGTCAAGTGCTGGGCACCACACTTCAGGAAAGTTGTGGACAAATTGGAAGAAATCCAGAGGAAAGCAACAAAACTGATTAAAGGTTTAGAAAAAGAATCATAGACCTGGAAGAAACCTTGAGAGGTCATCAGCTCCAGTCCCCTGCACTCACAGGAGGACCAAGCACCATCTAGACCCTTGGGCTACGTCTAGACTACACGTCTTTTCCGAAAGAGGCATTTTCGAAAGATACTTTTGAAAAAACCTCTTTCGAAAAAGAGCATCTAGACTACAATCAGTACTTTCAAAAAAGTAAGCCGCTTTTTCGAAAGAGAGCACCGAGGCAGTCTGGATGCTCTCTTTTGAAAAAGCAGTTTGCGTTACATAGCGCTTTTTCTCGAAAGAGCACTTTTGAAAAAAGGCATTACTTCTCATAAAACGAGGTTTTCTGTGGTTGACAAAACTGCCGCGTTCTTTTGATTTACTGTCGACAGAACGCGGCAGCAGTCTATACGCAGGTAAAGATTTTTTCGAAAAAAGGCCACTTTTTTTGAAAAATCCCTGTAGTCTAGACACACCCTTGGTGTCCAACCAGTTCTGCCACTGTAGTGGCTACAGCTATAGTGAACTAGTCACACTCAATCGGCCAAATAGCTAGTATGTTGAACACCACGGATTTAGACCATCCGTGATCGGTGTTTGTCTAACCGGCTAAAAATCTTCAATGATGGAGATTCCACAACCTCCTTAGGAAATTTATTCTAGTACTTAACCACCCTGACAGTTAGGAAATTTTTTCCCTAGTGTCCAACCTAAACTTCCCTTACTGCAATTTAAGCTCATTGATTCTTGTCCTATCATCAGAGGTTAAGGAGAATATTTTTTTCTCCCTCCTCCTTGAAACCTGTTTGGTACAAAGCTGTTACCATATCCCTCCTGTCTCTTTTTTCCAGATTTAAACAAACCCAATACTTAGGCTTTCCTCATAGGTCATGGTTTCTAGACCTATAAACATTTTGGTTGCTATTCTCTGGACTCTTTCCAATTTGTCTGCATCTTTTCTAAAATTTGGCACCTGGCACGACACACAATACTCCAGTTGAGGCCTAATCAGCACAGAGTAGAGTGGAAGAATTACTTCTCGAGTCTTGCCTACATCACTCCTGTTATACATCCCAGAATGATGTTTGCTATTTTTGTGAATGTGTTGATTTGTATTTAGTTTAGCAACTATGATCCCTACATCCCTTTCTGTAGTACTCCTTCCTAGACAGTCATTTTCCATTTTGTTTGTGTGCAACTGTTTCTTCCTAAGTGGAGTACTTTGCATTTGTCCTTATTGAATTTAATCCTATTTACATCAGACCGTTTTTCCAGTTTGTCCTGATCATTTTGAATTTCACTCCTATCCTCCAAAGCAATGGTACCCAAACTGTGGTCCACGGACACCTGGTGGTCTGTGATGGTACTGTAGGGGGTCCGTGGAAAGCTTAAAAGTAAGGATCAAGCCCACCAGGCTGGTGTGTGAGGGGCATACACAGAATTCAAGGACTTTCTCCTCACTCCCTTAGCATCTGGAGAATGGGATGAAAAGCAAGCTGCGTTCCAGAGCGCATGGCTGCTGTCACCTCTACCTCCTGAAATTACACCCTTGCACTGTAACCTCCTGTGAATGGGTAGGGGACGGAGGAGCGGGAGCTGAGGAAGCAGCATGGGCCAAGAGGGGGGGGAGGGGTTGGAGTCTTGTGAAATTTGAATAGATTGAAAAGAGGTCCATATGTTCAAAAAGGTTGGGAACCATTGCTCCAAAGCACTTGCAACTCCTCCCAGCTTGGTATCATCTGCAAACTTTATAAGTGTACTCTCTGTGTGCCATTTTCTAAATCATTGGTGAAGAAGTTGAACAGAACCGCACTCAGAACTGATTCCTGCGGCACCTCACTTGTTATGACCTTTGAGCGTGACTGAACCATTGATAACTCCTCTCCAGGAATGGTTATCTAACCAATTAATGCACCCACCTTATAGTAGGTCCATCTAGGTTGTATTTCCCTAGTTTATTAAGCAGACAGTCACGTGAGACTATATTAAAAGCCTTGCTAAAGTCGAGATACACCACATCTATAGCTTCCCCTTTCAATATAATCTATGATGAAGATGGCAGAAATTCATTTAGTCTGGAGAAGTCTGAGGAGGACATGATAGCACTCTTCAAGTATATTGTTATAAAGGTTTTGAAAAAGAGGAGGGTGACAAATTGTTCTCCTTAAATACCCAAATAAGTAATGGGCTTACATTGCAAGAAGAGAGGTTTAGGTTGAACATCAGGAAAAACTTTCTAACTGTCAGCATAGTTAAGCATTGGACCAAATTATCTAAGAAGACTGTAAAAGCAACAAGGAGTCCTGTGACACCTAATGGATTCTCCATCATTGGAGATTTTAAGGAGCAGGTTAGACAAGTATATGTAGGGGACAGTCTTGATAATACTTAGTCCTGCCTCAGCGCAGAGAACTCAACTAGATGACCTACCACGAGATCTGTTCTAGTCTGACATTTCTATGACTCACATTTGTGTGACTCTTCAGAAGTAGATAAGCAGGTACCTTGTGATTTTCTCTGGGAGAGTGAGTCTGCAGAGATTTGAACTACGATACTACAGTTCTGTGCAATTGTCCTTAGCTAACCTTCTATTTTGTTGCCCCCAAGTTACATAGCGTGTTCTGTTTTGTTTTGTTTTCTGTCGCTCTTCATCTCAAAGATGGCTGGATTTGGTGACTGAGGATTGTATAGTGTATGTAGTTTTGGGAAGCACTGATTTTTTGAGATTAAAGGCACTGTGTGTATAAAATATTAAAGTATTTGACTTAATGCTCTGCTGGTGTCTTGCCTCTTCCCTAAAGTGTGTGAGATTCCTTGATTGTAGAAGCTGTAAATACAAACCCATATTACTCTGAGTTTAGTGTGTTTGAATATACAGAATGAGTTGTTGAACTTCATCTGTTCATGCTGTCCTGCTGTTAAGCTGCTTGTGCTGTGGTGTTGTGTTGCTGTGTGCTGTAGCATACAGCATCCTTATTTTTGCCAACTTCACTTTCACGCTCTGTCATCAACTTTAGATTTAAGAAGTTAAACTAAGACATATATTTTTAGCTCAATAACTTTTTTGAAAGGGATATAGTTCATACACTGGTAATATGAATGCCATCAAAACCAAATTGTGTGTGACAGTTACTCGCTTAGGACTTAGCACTCTGATATTCTATAAGGGTGTAAACCAAGCTGTTGGCACTAACAGTGCTGAGAAAGTTGGAGCTGTTTCAGAAAAGGGTAGATCTGCTTTCCAGCTTAGGAGGACATATGTTCACTGGGTATGCAGCTGAATTTCTAAAAGATCAGTCTGCAAGGCAGAGCCCTACCACTTTTAGGTGTTGACTTGTGAGATGCGAGTCTTGAAAAAGGGGTATTGCTCTAGTGCTAGGATGGTATTGGGAGGGGTCAGCATTGCCCTTCCTTCTGAACCAGTACCTGTGTGTGATTTTTTTTTTTTTTTGAGGGACAGTGTGTTGATGGAGATGCCATCTTTTGGAGATTTAAAACTGTCCAGACTGTGAAAACCTTTAGAGGATGTCTACACAGCTATTAAACATCTGGCTGGTCTAGCCTACCTGACTCTGGCTCGGGGGCTAAGGCTGTGGAACTCTAGTATTGCTGTGTAAATGTTTGGTAGTTGGCACCCCCCAGCTCATGGGGTCTCAAAATTCTGGCTCCAGCTCAGATCCAAACATCAGCACAGCAAGTGTACAGCCCCATGAGATGCGGTCAGCTGATTTGGGCCAGCTGTGACTGTGCTGTGGATTTCTAAGCATGAGTGGCCCCAGTGAAGTCAATGGGAATACTTGCATGCATAAAGATGGATCCAAGCTTGCGAACCTGAATTTAGCTCTAATTTAAAGATTAGTAGCTTGGTTTGGTGGGGGCACAATCTTATATTTTAGACTTTTATTCTTGGTTGTGCTAACTCTTTCTATGATACCCAGAGACAATGTTTAAGAACTTGGGAAAACATGAAGAAGAAATAACTGGGATAAACAGCACTTATTATTTATACACTGACTTTAAGAGTAGACAAGTCAGTTTGCTTAAAATCACTAAAGAATCTGGAGTGCTTTAAAAAATAGTCTGGAATGCTTAGCGTACAGTAAGGGTGGGTGGGTATTACAGAACCTCCGTCTGTAATCAGCAAATGGTTTTTCACTGGGGACTAACTTTTGTGGGGGAAATCCTCTACAGATATCACCAAGTTATTCAAATGCCGATTACACTCAATGGGTAGAAGCCATGCCCTGCTGTCATTATCTGTGTGACGCAGGAATCTTGCGATAAGCCCCACTGTCTCCCATTAGTGGAGACTTAGTGACACAGAGCTGCACATTTCTTTAGTCTCCAATGACTACAAGGGATCAAGAGCTTTATTCTTATAGGATAGTAAGGGCTTAATTCATTCACCCTGAGTTCTTCTCTGTAATGTCCAAAATGCACCATATGTCGTTTTTAGGGGTTAAGAGCTTAATTATGCAGAACGTTGAAAGACCTAGTAACCTTGCCATCCTAGTCACAGTTTAGTGATGAGCTCATGGGTTTTGAGGCCACAATTAAAATCCTGTGGCTGGCCCATGCCATCTGATATGGGATGGGGTGTGGGGGAGAGGGGCTGTAAGGGACTTCTTAATTGCAGTGTAGATGTTTGGGTTCAGGCTGCAGCGTAGGTCTCTAGCATGCTGCCAGGTGGGAGGATCATCGGGCCTTGAGCTGTGCTGCTTAGTCCAAGCCACATAGGCCTGAGTCATTGCATTGTAGACCTAAGCTAAGAGCAGGGGTGGGCAAATTCCAGCCCGCGGGCCGGATCCAGTCCACAGAGTTAGTCCCTGGCAGGCTCCCAGCTCTATTTACCTGCATCTCCGCAGGTATCGGGCGATCGCAGCTCTTGTTGGCCGCAGATCACTGTTCACGGCCAATGGGAGTGATGGGAAGCAGGACCCTGGTCTGCGCCACTTCACACCACTCCCATTGGCTGCAAATGGTGATCCACAGCCCACGAGAGCTGCGATTGCCCGATACCTGTGGATAAATACAGAAATGAGGTCCTGCCAGGGACTAACTCTGTTGAGTGGCCATTTTTTTTATTGCCCACCCCTGAGTTCAGGGGGTAGGATGCTGGACTGGGATTTGGGAGACCTGTCACTGACCTGCTTTGTGAGCTCAGGCGAATTTTCATTCCCATGTCTCTTTTCCTCTGCCCTTTCTTGTCTTACCTGTTTAGACTGTAAGCTGTTTGGGGCAAGGGCTGTCTCCTATGTGTATGTACAGAGCCAAGCACAGTGAATGTCGATATCAGTCAGGAACCCTTAATTACTTACAGCAATACAAATAAATAGCATTATACTGACAGCACACACCCATTATGTTTGAAAGGAAAGAAATGGAGGGAGTCAGTCTTTCTAACTTTCACACAAGCAATGTGGAAAACCTTTTTGCCATGTTTTCACAGCGTTTACACATTGGTACCAGACTATAGTAATGTGCAACGTCAACAGGGTCTCTTTCCATTACGTAGGGTAAGCAGACTTCTTGAGAGCAGGTCATATGCCATGGTCCTATGAGGTGCTGAGCACAGCTGACTCCCATTGAAGTGTGATTGGAGTTCAGGACGCTCGGTAATTCTCAGGATTATGTCTCTGTGTTTGTGCAGCTGACTAGTACCAGATTTAAGCACTGGCTGGTGACATCTTTGAGTAGATTCTGTTCCTTCAGAATGGGCTGTTCTGTGGGCTTCATCTTCAAGACTTAGGTCTAAATTTTGTGGAGATGAGTTCCATGCAGGCATTAAACTGCTTTGAGACCTTGGATAAGCGGCACACTAGAATATTGGGATGTTTATCTTTGCTCTCTTATAAAGAAGAGACCTGGCTGGGTAACTTAAGTTAAACGGGCAATGTTGACTTTTCCTTTCCATTGATTTCTCTCCTGTTTGTCACTACAAACATTCCTTCCTACAGGCCCAGCAACTTCTGTGCACTCAGTTTGGTAATTAAATAAAAAGCCCTTTCCCTTCTCCACCCTTTGCCCATTCTAGTTTTAAGTTTTTTGTATTGGTTTGGTGTCACCTACTGATTCTGCGTGGGCTTTTTACAGTCAATGTCCCTCTTTTTCCCCACCACAAAGCAGGCCTCCTGAGCTTTGGCCATATGTGTTTTTGTCTCTATACCAGCAGAAAGAACACAGCTAAACTCAAGTGGAACACAGCTAAACTAGTAGTGGAGACAGCTAAACTCAAGACTGGGGATTTCACCAGAAATCCCCAGCTGTGAAGCCCAGTCATACCATACTGTGGGATTTAAAATAGTCCCAGTGGTCCACATTTCAATCCTTGTACAAAAAGTGCCCTGTCCTAGTCAGAAAGGAGAGGTGAATCAGTTCATTAACATTTTAGTAGCACATTTAATTTAGAAAGATCCTCAAGTGATGCACACAAAGTGTGTACACAAATCGTTGTACCCAGCTGTGAAATGCATCCATCTCTGGAGTGGCGCTTGGCAGTTGTGAAACATCGTAATGCTATCTGATGCTTAGAATAGAAAGTAAAGTCATCACCTTGTTATTCTAATGAGGTACATTAGTGCTGATGAGATGGTGAGTACCTTCCAGATATATAAGACCAAACAGACCCTTGCACTGAGGAAGAAGGTCAGAAGGAAGAAGTTATGAGGGTGGGAATATTTGAACTAGAATGGAGGCACAACGTCACACTCTGCTAGTGAGGATAAGAAGGGAATATATTAGGTTTTCGGATAAATAGCAACATAATTTTTCTTGCCACTTACACATTCTTTATAATTAAATATGCCCTCTTCATAAAAGCTAGATTGCTGCAAAAATGGTGAGATTCAGTATTTTATGTTTGTGTTTTGTAAACATTGATTGTCAGATTATTTGTCTCCATGACCTTAGATATGGCTTATTGTAAGGGATTTCTGATTTTGACTTGTATAGCTAGACTTGATCCATCCTGAAATCATGGAAATGCTAAATATCAAATACAGGTTGGTCCAGCTGTTGTCACGGGTTCCCAATTGAATACAAAAAATTGGGGGGAAGAGGGAATTCCTTAAATCAGAGGTTTTACATCTGTCCATTCTGTAAGCATGTTACTTATGAATATCATTATATTATACCTGTGCCAATCTGTGTTCGCAAGTAACCCTCACCACTTCTAATGTTGCATGCATCAGAAATGTAATCAAGCAATTTAAATGGAGGTAGTTGGGGGGGGAGAGGGATTAAAATTGTTTAGAGATTACAAGTCTTCAAATAATCACTAGCAAGTGTCCTTTTCTTTGCTTGTGACAGATGGTTTATGTGCTGTTGATGGATCCAGAGAGAGCTAGCCTGTCTCATCAGTCACTTCTTGGAGCCAGCTTGGAAGTATATTGGGATGCTTGTCTTTTGTTCTGCCAATGCCTATTTGGCAGCAGTGCAGACAAAAGCAAATCCAGCTGGAGCCTGGTCTCTACAGGGATTTAGGAGACAGGTTGACAAAACAGCTGTAGACAAACTCATTGGGTGGCATCAAATCTAATTATTTAAGAAGAAATGGAAAGGAAAATGAGTTTTTATATTCTTACTTTATTTACTTGTGTGGTACTGTTAACAAGGGATTTCAAGGTGATTGGCAAACTTAATACATCTATTGCTCAGAGTGCTAAATTACTCCATCTCCATTTTACAGACGGGTAAACTGATGTAGAGATGTTCAGTGACTTGTATGCAGAGAATCAGTTGTAAAGCCAAGAGCAAAACACATACATTCAGTGTTCTACTATGAGCACAAGTCAGCATTGCCTCCACATTTCAGTATACCGAGTGCTAGTAAGCCAAATGTGTTGGGAGGAGGAAAGTAAGAGAACTAACAGGATCTAACTAGTTATTTCTATTGCACTCGCTTGTGCAGTACAGATTGCCCCTTTCTAAACCAGGGAGTCTCTGGTCTGGCAACATCCATGGTCCGGCATGACCACTGATTTTTCCTGGATGAGAGTGCCCCGGAGCAGAAGGGCCTGCAGCTGGGAGCCCAGCACAGCTCAGTGTGTCTGGTAGCAGTGGGCTGCAGCAGCCCGGGCAGCAGCGGACGGAGCGCGATTGGGGCAGCCTGGCAGGACTGTTGCAGCCCAGGAGGAGAAGCCTGGCCAGGGCCCCGACAGTCTGGCAGAAGCAGCGCATCTGGGGCTGCATGTTGCCCTGCTGACAGTGGAGCCAGTGCTGGGACTGGCCAGCAGACAGCCTGGTTGGGCCGAAGGAGCTAGCAGTGGGGTGGGGGGAATAGCAGGCTGAGGGGCTGGTGTCAGGGGATCTCCCCTTATCTGGCAAATCCCCTCATCTGGGACCAGTCAGGCCCCAAGGGTGCCAGACCAGGGAGGTCCAGTCTGTACTGTAGAGAGGTGGTTGTTAGCCCACAGGCTGCTTGTGGCCCAGTCAGCACACAGCTGCAGCCCGTGTGACATCCTCAGGCCTATACAGGTCGTATATATATTGTGTGCATGTGGCCCATGTAACACAGAGAGAGCTGCATACACACCCTACATGGTAAATAGGTTGAACCGCTGGTACAGAATTATTGACTGTGTTAGCTGCCTGTGTGGTGCCGTCCCAAGTCAGATCTGATGAATTAGAATGCATTTACGTCAGCGCTTGAGTGGTGCCAGAACAAACCACTGAGAGCCAGTATACTGTGCCGTACCTTTGGCCTGTGTGTGTGATGAAATGGAGGTGGGGGGAGGGAGGACCCAGAACCCTCCCCCAGACCAGTTCTGAGTACAGACCCTGCTGTCACCACTTCCTCCCCTCCAGCTGCACATGGGACAGAAGTGCAGGGCTGCTAGCACTTGAGGTAATGGGCTGGGGTACCCCACTGGCATTCAGTGCTGTGGGCTGGGTGGGGAGGCCCTAGCATTCCTCCCTTCCTAGGCTCAGGTGGGCCAGCAGTGGGAGCTGGAGTCCCTCAGTGCTGCACAGTATCCTCTCCTCCCTGGTGCTCTCTGGACTGTGCATCTTCCTGGCACCAAGGGCCTGTCCCAGCACTTCCTCCAGCTCAGCACATCAAGCCCATCACCTACTGTGCAGGCGGGCAGGTCACTGGTACTTCTGTCTGAGACATAGCCAGGAGGGGAGGGAGCAGCTACGGGGTGTCTGCTCAGAGCTGGTTTCACCTCCTGTTTTTTCCTGTCCTTTTAACACATTGTATCCAAGCCTGGTGCTGCGGGAAGCTAATGCAGTCCTTCATGAAGGCAGAGATCTGGTCACTCTGATCAACTCAGATGTTGACCCGATGGGCACAGATGTAGGAGGCAGAGTAGAAGTTGAAGCATTGAGTTTGGAATATCTAGACTCCTGAAACACAGGGTAACATCAGTGTTGACTAAGCCCTTCATCCACTGTGGAAGTCTGAGGGTTTGATACAGGGGCAGGGGAGCAGGAAGGCCCAGGAAGGGCCGTGAATCTTAGATCCCGGTTAAACAGATTTAGGCTCCTGCTACAGGACTAAAAACAGCAATGTAGACATTTGGGCTTGGTATGAGCCCGGGTTCTAAAACCCAGTAAGTTGGGATGAGTTTCAGAGCCTGGGCACCAGCCCAAGCCCAGACATCTACACTGCTCATAGCCTGAGCTCTGCAAGCTGACTTTGGTTTTGAGACTAGCTGCCATGGATCGTTTTTTTGCAATGGTATGTGCAGATACTTTGGAAGAGACCGTAACACTCTGACCCACTCTAGGTAGATGTTTAAAGATCCTATTGAACTTCATGCAGCATTTTGTCTTGATGCCCATGGCGCAAAATGTCACTTACTCTGGTTATTGTGCTGGGGGTGGCTGCGTTTCAGTGGTGCTGTGTGTCCTGTAGTTTTTAAAGGGCTTTGGAACCTGGAGGTTAAAGGTGCCTGTCAGTAATACCCATTTCCATCTGTGCTGATAGAACATGGAGTGCTCAGTTGTGGCTTGTTTTTTTTGGTGGGGAGTGGGGATTGTTGCTGGATTTTTAGCAAATATTCTATATTCAGATGCCAGCATTTTTGGAAGTAGCTATTGAAACCAGACTGGTTTCCCTCATCCAATCCCCTTTTAAAATGAAACACAAGACCCATTTTATTCAGCCCAGATGGTGTGCTTTTTTTAAAGTGAGCAATGTGTTACAGTGAAAATGGGCCACTTTTGCTTTTCTTCTTTTTTTTAACTGAATATATCCATGCTTCTAGTGTTTAGTTTGGATTCAGAACAAGAGAGGCTGCAGGGTAAGCATGTTAACTATTGGAAGCTTACTCTGCCAGACTGAAGGAATTTCTACCACTGCCAATAGGCTACACAAAAGCTGACATCTCTATGGACTATATTTTAAACCCAGGTTCATCCCTACAGGGAATTAAAGTTGGTTATCTAATTTAGTCTTTTCTGTGGCACCTTCCCTTTGAATTATCCAGCAGGCTTTGCCTTGGGCGAGAAGGAAGGCAGTGGGGAGCATCACATCCCAGAAGATTGGGAAGCAGCAACTGGATTGAGGATCTCTGGATGGGTGTTAAGGTTTCTTGAAGTTGATTTGGTAAAGGATTATGAAGGGGATTTTTAAAGCTAGTAAGCAAAAAAAAAAAAAAGAAATGCAACTTAAACTAGGGATGTGAATGGTTAAACTGTAAGCCTCACAAACAGGTGAGGCTTTCCGGTTCCACTTAACTAGTGGGGGCTGGAGCAGGTCCCTGTCGGCTGGAGACTGCTGCAGTCCCGCAGGGCCCACCTATGGGTGGGGGGGTGCTCCAGCCTGGCCACAGCATGCGGCAGGCAGGGGCACTCCAGCCCAGCCAGAGCAGCCCCTATCTGCAAGGGGCAGGGAGTATGCACTACAGGCCAGCCAGGCTGGATTGCACTCCCTTTAATCAGTTAACCGATTAAACATTACATTTAACTGATTAAACGGGATTTTACATCCGTAGCTTGAATTATTCCATGTGTGGAATTGCTTTGGCAGCTCTGTCTCCACAATTGGATTGTTTAGAGGCGGAGTAATCTGAATGAGTATCAAGATCGGGGTCAGCAACCTTTCAGAAGTGGTGTGGTAAGATTCAACTTTTCCCCATCTCCCTCAGTGCAAGCCTTGCCCCCTCCCATCCTGCCCCTACATCCCTGTGCCCCCAGCGCACTCACCGGCAGGGCAGCAGTGCTGGGACTGGCAGCCACCTGGGAGCAGCACTGGGGCAAAGAGGGGCTGTGGAGGGGGGGGGGGAGGCGGCGGCGGCGGCAGAGTCACTTCCCTGTCTGGCCCAGCCCTTTGCCTGGGACTTGCCCCTCATCTGCAGACTGTGGCTCTGGGGTTGGGGCAGGCAGAGCCTGGGGTTGCCCAGGGCTGTCTCCAGCCCCCAGCTGGGCACAGTGGGGCTCTGGGGAAGGGTCTCCCTGCCTGCAGGGAGCAGCCGCGGCGTAGCTTGGGCCCCAGCAGTCCATGGAGGCGGCAGCAGCAGCGTGTGACCAGCCATGTCACCCCGCTCTGCCAAGCAGCCCTAGCCTTGCCCCTTCCCTGGGCAGGAGGCAAAGCCTGTAGCGGGAGGAAGGGGAGTGTTAACCCCTTAGCTCCTGGGAGCTGCATTGCCTCAGGGACAGGGAGCCCAGTACAGGATCGTGCCGCCCGCTCCACTTGCTGGGCCACTCGGCCCCCTACGCTATGCTGTGCGTGCGACAAAAAATCATCTTGCCTGCCACTTATGACACACGTGCCGTACATTGCCGACCCCGATCTAGATACATTTAGAGTATGATTTAAATGCTTCAGTTCATAACCTCTGACTTGTCTAAGGGGCCCTCTTAGAAAGCAATTGGTTGGTGGTCTAGGCATTGGACTGCAATTGAGGGGAATCTCTGTTCTAATTCTATCCCTGCAAGAAACCTCTTCTGTGACTTTAGGCAAATATCTTAATCCTTCTGTATCTCCTTACCTCAGCCCTGTCTCAAAGGGTAGCTGTGAAGATAAGTTCAGTGTGTGCCACTGAACAGTCTACAGATACTTTACTGGACAAGGAATGGGAATTGGGCTGTCCTAGTCTGTTCAGGGAAGGAAAATTCTATAGGCTGTGAGATTGCAAAAGTGTTCAGAGGTTTCTTTCCCAATGAGCTTTCTTTAAATTATTTGATGGCTTTAAAATGGGTCTGAAAATATAAAAAAACTAAGCAGAGGGCTTTTGACTCTTCCCCTCCTCCTCAAGAGGTCCCAGAGTCTGTGAGACCACTGTCTTCATATCATGTACTTTGGAAATGCATCTGACAAGCTTTCTTCCTCTCAAATACTGTGATCTTTAGAGAGGAAAGATGCATCTCTGTGGTCAAAGCAAAAGTCTGGGAGTCGGGAGACCTGGGTTCTGTTCCTAGCTCTTTGGCAGACTTCCTATGACAGGTTACTTGCTTTGATTGTGTCTACACCAGGATTTTAATTTCAAATGGGCGCAGCTCCATGTGTGATTTGACAAGGGTTAGATGACATAGTAAAAAAACCAGACAAATCTTTTCTGTGACTTCTACCCATGCTTGGATCTGTACTTGTTGGGAATGGCATATCAGAAAATGCTAATGTGGACTAGGTTTCTGTGCCTTAATTTCCTCTTCTATGAAAGTAGGATAACCCCTTTCACATGAAAGTCATTAACAGATGTAAAACATTTTGCTCTTTCCATCCTGGGATCTTTTTAGAAATGCCTGTCATTAAATATTATCTGGCTACAAAAAGGGTTCCCTTGATGCTGCAATGACCTCCAAGGGTGAGTGCTCTCTCTCTCTCTCTCTCTCTCTCTCTCTCAAATATATATTTTAAAAATCCTGCTGAATCTTAAATTACTGGATGCTGTATAATAAACCTAAGAAGAACCTTTCCCCATTGTGTCGTTCCCCCCCCCCATCTTGTTTCATATTTCCTTACCTAGCTAAAGAAAATATTAATTGGTATGATTATTATAGATTCTCTTTAATTGCAGGCATATGTGTTGTATTATTAGCACATTGGTGGCTGTTTGCTAATAAGGGTTGCTATAATATTGACAGATTGTTTTCAGCTTCTGCATTGTTGTTCGCAAGTGTTGATTATTGCTAAGCAGATGCAGATCAGTGATGAGAGGAATGACTTGAACTGGATTAAGGCAATAATAAAAGATGATTTGGTGGTTGAGCATAAGAGTACTGAACTTCTGGTGTCTGTGACAGAGCTCTATGGCTCTGCCCTGGCTGAGTGTTTTATTTCTGGCAGCGGTTGCCAGTGATCGCTGTTGTTGAACTGCTGGTTCACACAGTTTTCAATGCAGGACAAACCATTTTTTAATTCATTTTTAAAACAAATTATTCAAATCTGAGCCAGAGATCAGTTGTTCCATGCCAGCTGTCAGCCACTGATGCTTTTCTTGGTTAGGACCAGGCTAGAGTGAGCTCAGGGTTTCCTTCCAGCATGTGCTAAATAGCAGCATTTCTGCACTGGTATGTGAGGAAAGCTAACAGGAAAGTAGTGAAGCAGGCAGAGTATAAAATAGAAGGTTTGGATGAAATTTGGAAAAACAGAAAGAAGGAATTGTCAGCTCTGTGGTCTGATGGGGTCCATTTTGTACTCACTGGCAGCTGCTTTTTTTATACAGTACAAAACTAGTAGCGGACCCTATAGTTAAGGGTGCCCAATCTGTCCCATTATAAGAAGGACCCTACTAAATTCATGGTCCATTTTGGTCAATTTCATGGTCATAGGATTTTTAAAATAATAAATTTCATGATTTCAGCTATTTAAATCTGAAATGTCATGGTGTTGTAATTGTAGAGGGTCCTGACAAAGTTATTGTAGGGGGATTTGCTGTACGGCTACCCTTACTTCTGCACTGCTGCTGAGCACTGGATGGACAGAGAAGGGTGGCTGCTGTCCAGAAGCCCAGCTCTGAAGGTAAAGCCGCCTCTGGCAGCAGCCCAGCGATAAGGATGGCATGGTATTTCCACTCTTATTTCTGTGCTGCTGCTGCAAGAGCACTGCCCCGAAAACTGGGTACTTGGCTAACAGCAGCTACTCTCCAGGTGCCCAGCCCTGAAGGCAGTATTGGAATTAAGGATGGCAGTAATGTGGTCCCCTGAAATAATCTTGTCACCCCCCCAACTCCCTTTTGAGTCAGAACCCTCAATTTGAGAAAAGCTGGTCTGCCCTGTGAAATCTGCATAGTATAGGATAAAGGCACATAAAAGACCAGAGTTCACAGCTTGTGACATGTTCTGTATGCCCATGAATTGGTAGAGCCCTAATTATATGACCTGATTATCCATTGCTTATAACTTTGCCAGTCTTTAATGGTTCAGGCTGAATGGGTGTCTGCCACCAGCTGAATTTTTTAGGGTAAGGTTTCAGCAAAATCAGCTCAGCCATTTGCAAGAATAAAATTTAGGTGAAAATGCTAGGAATTTAGGGAAGAGTCTGATTGGATGAGTAGTTGAGGTCAGGATGGTGGACAGAGTCAGGGGCCTGGCTTGGAGACGGGCAGGGTAAGGAAGAAAAATCCTCTGTGTCCCACTGTTTACTGTCACTTATTGCTCTTTTGAAGACTTGAAAAGCAGCTTTGGTGCAGTTGCCTTTCCCCTTGAGTATGGGAGGGGGAACCCTATCTCTAAACCTGCATTTTTGACCTGCAAACTAACCACTTTCCTAATAAGGTATTTGCATACTCCTCCCATCATCTTCCTTCACTGGTGGTCAGCTCTCCCAGCCATGTTTGCATTTGTCAGTTTCAGCCAGAGCTTGACTGATAATTACTGGTTAGTGTTCCTCCTTGTGTTAACTGTAGCGCTAAACTTATTTGGCATGCTTTTTCTCCTGATCTTTAGCATTCCTGTCATTCTAGTACTGAAACCCCACTCCTAGGCAGATTGCTTCAATGTGCTAACTGCTTTACTGTGCCAGGTGACTAGATTAAGACCTGGAAGCACTCTCTTAATTTTGACTAGGAGCACTGCATTCAAAACAGAATTGAAAAGTTAGTGTTCCTCAACAAACATGCCACCTCGCTTCGCAGTGCTAGGAATATGTTCTGCAGACACAACACTGATCAGGAAAAGGTATGGGGGTCCAATGTGAAGTCTCATATGAACTTATAAGAGTGGAATTATTAGGAAGGAAGAGAGGGATTAAAGCTAACCCTACTGTGTTAGGTGGGAGTAAGGGGAGAAGAAGGGAAAATGGCACTGCTGGAAGTTGGGAAAATAGTGAGCCCCTTTCCAAGCATTGTGAAGGGGTAGCCTGTTAATTGTCTCATGAGCTGAATCTATCATCGACGGGCAGCATTATCATTGGCTCGGCATGTGTTCTTTGTCTGCCACAGGAATATGCTTTGTGCAGTTAAAGCAGGTCCTGTATATTTTGTGTGTGTGTGTGTGTGTGTGTGTGTGTTTTCCCCTTCTGTTGCAGAGAGCCAACTGTTGCCTGGGAATAACTTCACAAATGAATGCAACATTCCTGGAAACTTCATGTGCAGTAACGGGCGCTGTATCCCAGGGGCCTGGCAGTGCGATGGGCTGCCCGACTGCTTCGATGAAAGTGACGAGAAGGAATGCCGTGAGTGTCCCTTGTGATTTTCTTACATGTTTTGTACCGTGAGACTCAGTTAGCTAGCATTATTTGCATGTTGTGATCTGTGTTTTTCAAGTGATGAAGCCTCTGCCTGACTCATTCTTTGCCTTTTGTTAGTGAGAGACCATGTGTACCTTGTCAGCATCTTTTCATCCTGCCACTAGCCTGATCAGAGCCTTCTCCTTCACAGCTCTTACGGTTTGGAACAGTTCCTATATCTCACCACCTCATCAGCTCCCCACCTTATTCCAGATATTTGCTGAAAGCTTCTCTCATGCTTCATCTGTGATTCTTAACTTTTTCTCCCTGTGCTAGATTGAACTCCTGAATCATATTCAAAGGATATATAATCATTTCTCTGGTATATAATCTCTCTAAAGTATCAGACCTGAGTTGCCAGCATCTTTCTGCTTAAGCTTGTCCTGTGCTTCAGGTGCTGGACTGGGCCTCAGTTCCTCATCCCATAAAGTGAGGATAATACTTTCTCTTAGCTGTTTAGGTATTAAGCTCTTAGACAAATGATTCCTGCCCCATGTGAACCACAGCACCCAGCATAATGGGGCTCTGATTTCAGTTGGAGCCTCAGGCTCTTTAGGACCACAGTGGCTTGGACTTCCTTCTGAGCTTAACATGTTCCATAATTAGCTATGCAGGAGCTGTCACTGGGGGAAACGTGACACCCCCTATTATAAAACAACGACTAGTCTTGCAGCATCTTAGAGACTAATGAAACATGAGATGGTATCATGAGCTTTTGTGGGCACAATCCACTTCCTCAGATGAATGGAGTTATTAAAGCCCCAGTTTGTAAATAAATAGGGGATAGGGAGAGGGGAAGAGGAGGAGGAAAAAGAAGGGGAAAAAAAGAAAAGAAGGGGGAAAGAAATAGAGTGTCCATGCCATGAGTACCTTCTCTATCATGGACACTCTAATTGACTATTTCTTTCCCCTTTTTTCCCCTTCTTTTTCCTCCCTCTCCCCCCAACATCCCCTATTGATTTAAAAACTGGACTTCTAATAATTCCATTCATCTGAAGAAGTGGGTTGTGCCTACGAAAGCTCACGGTACCATCTTCTACATGTTTCGTTAGTCTATAACGAATAGTCTTGCAGCACCTTAGAGACTAACTCAGCTACCCTTCTGAAACTTCCTATTATACCAACCTTCCAAGATCTGACTGTGCTCCCAGCCCACAGGTTGCCAAACCAAAATTGGCATCTTAAAGCAGGATGAAAGAAGATATTTTTAAAACCAAGGTATTTATAGGACAAGTCTAGGAAATTTTGCTGTTTCCTAAGGATACTGTCACTCCCTGCCTTGCATATCATTTTTCCACAGCTGCAAATATAGAGATTCCTAATGAAAGAATGTAAGGTTTTGCTCTTATGCTGACAAATGCTAGGTCTCTTTTTATTCTTTTTTTTTTTTTTTGACTAGTTAGCTACAGAACCCAGAATAACCAGCAACATTATAATAATGTTAATTGCTCAGAATATTCCACCTCATCCTTGTCCTCATGAATGGATATAATTATTAATCATTTGCCATAGAGGTACAAAGTAAAAGGGGGGAAAAAAAGCCAAATTGAATCAGTAAGCTAAAATTTACATGCATCTTGCTCCCTCCTTCTACTTTTTTCTCTCTCCTGTCACATGTGACTTAATCTGTTAATCAGATCACTTTACACATTTCTGTCTGAGGTTTCCTTTTTTTGTTCCCATCACTCTAAAAAGCAACACCTTTCTTTTCATTCTTTCCCCTTCAACTCATCCTGTGCAGACCACCCCTTTGTCCTCTTCCGTGTCTAGTTCCTTGCTATTTTCCTTGCTATATGAGAGGCAGCAGTACAGGGGGTGGGAGCTCTGGCTCCCCCGTGGACAAGGGTTCTTCCATGGCAGCAGCCCCTGTTCACAGGGGGCCCAAGTTCCCTTGCAGACAGAGGCTGCTTTAGCATCCCACGGAGAAGCCTCTGTCTGCGGCAAACCCAGGGTGGCAGGCAGGAGCCGGTCTGTTCAGGGAGCCAATTTTTAAATCAGCTCCCCTCACAGACCAGCTCCACCTGCCATCCCACGTTGCTGCCTCAGATACAGAGGCAGCAGTGAGGAGTGGTGGGGGCTCCCCAGGAGTGGCGTCGGGAGCACACTGGCTGCTGGCCCCACCCCGGGAGTATTTTAGTAACCATGTAATTGATTATATTTTTTGCAGCTACATAATTACTAAAATAAATGCTATCTAAAATCCCTATCTGGTAGGCTGTGCTCAGTGGTATGATCAGAACATCAGGTGAGTCCCAAAGGGGGACCTCTGTGATCCAACCCATCACAATGTAACACACTCATCTTTGCATGTATTTACTTGCCAAAGTAAAGTTTCCACTTCATGCATCTGATGAAGTGGGTTCCAGGCCACAAAAGCTTATGCTGAAATGAATGTGTTCGTCTTTAAAGTGTCACAGAACTTCGTTGTTTTTGCGGAAACAGATTAACACCACTACCCCTCTGACACTGGTACCTTTTCAATAGAGACATTGCATGAGCTTCAGGCTGTCAGCCAGGAAAGGCATATATAATGACACTAGTAGCATGGGTAGCTGCCTGAGCATTTCCACCTCTCCATAGCTGAAGATCAGTCTCCCTCCTTCTCCCCACTATGGAGAATCCCATACAGTTGATTCTACATGGCTCCTAGGCCATTCCTTTATTTGCAGGAAGCTGGTGATTTTTAAAGGGGAATTTTCATATGAATATGCAAAATTCATAACTAGGGTAGCTTTCTTCAGATTGTTTCACTCTTCATAATGGTTAGCTGATGTTACTTCTGCTAACTACAGAATCTCAAACCCAGGTTCTCTATGGCTTCTGAAGGCCTCTGTGGCCATTTTAGTAGGGCGTGTTGCTTGTGCACTCCCTGCACGTATTCTGAGTATAAACAGAGGGCTTCACACTGGGGTTACCAATCTGACACTGTTCACCTCGTGCACAAATAAGATCCATAAATGTGTCTGAGGAGCGGGTGGCATGAGGGTGAGAAGAAGCTGGGGAGTTGCAGGGAAACAAATGGAACAAAAAATAAGCTAGAAAGAGGTACATGTATTCAAAATTATTTTGAGGTAGGTACAATGGAAACCCCTAATGTTGATTCTGTTTCAATGGAGATATCATTTTAGGGCCAAATCCATGTCCTGTTGATGTCACAGGGAGCCTTGCCATTAACTTCCGTTGAACCAGGGTGCGCTCCTTACAGTGGTTGCTCACACATACATTACTTGCAAGCACAAGTAGTCTGGAACCAGAGTTATCTGTAGCAGTACCAATTTTTCCAGAATCTGTATTTCCTGTCTTTTTCCCCCCGGGTTCTCTTTGTTTATGGTTTTGTTCTTTCTAAAATCTAATAAAATGTGAACATTGAAAATGGCTTTTGTCAGTTAATGAGCAACAGCTAGGAGAGGGACGGCATGTTGCTGCCTTTCTGTCAGCTAACGAGGAGCAGATGGTATAGATTTGGAGCATGGCACATCATCTGAGTTAACTGCCTGACATGACAGGAGCCAAAATCAGGGATGTACCAAATACACAAATTGCAGCTTCTCCTTCATTCCTCTTACAAAAGAGCCGTTTCTTTTCTGCCTGGTGTGTGTATGGAGCACTTTTTCTGTGAACCAACAGTGACACCCAGTGACAAGTCACTCTAATCCAAGTGGTGTATGTGAGGGGGAGAAGGATTTAGAGGTTTTAGTATAGAAAAGTGACTGTACAACAATGTCCCTGGGTTCCGTGTGTGTGAATGTTGATTCTATTTTCAAGTAAAAAATGTTTAATTATCACCACTGCAAATTCAACCAGGGATCTGAAAGTCAAGTTGGTTTATGCATTGTCACCAGTAATAAAGGTTCCTCATGATAGATGGTACAGATTAGAGTCCTGATAGCACACCTATAGCTAAGCGACCCTCTAAATATAGTAAAAAAATATTGTCATGACTTCTGAATACACTCAAGAAGCAGAGTAAGAAGTGAGTATGAAGATGCCTTTTGAGAGTTGGTTTTCTGACACTTGATAAGTATGAATTGATTTAAATTGATGTGTGGAATAGAACATCCTGGTTTTCACATTCCAGGTTAGTTGTTTTATCCATTTTTGTGTTAGCGGGGATGCTACAGTTGATTCACATCCTCGTGGGATGGACTAAGGTCCTCACTACTCGGATCTATCACCGGTCGTAATATCAGGAGATTTTAGGCGCAGTCAGTAAAAACTGGCAGGTGGTTAAAGTTAAACAACAGGACTATATTGTAATGCAAATTTAAATAACATACATCGAATAACCATGGAGGGCAGTCCTCCTATGGTTACCCCTAATACTAATTACCAGAGTCCTCGGCGCAAGCAGGACGATGGTGGTGATGCTGGTGACCTCAAGCCTCTGGCTGATTGAGAGCCTCGGGCGAGGAACAACCAGGAGTCCCTCGGTGACAGGGTCGTTGGTCAGGCGACCTCAATCCTTAGGCTAATTTGAAGCCCTTGGAGAGGAACAGCCTGTGCGATCCCTCGAAGCGCTGAGGAAGATTGCGAAGACGGCCGATCTACCTTCCGCAGATACGTTAGGTCTTCGGTCCTCTTCCCGTTTTTCAGCTGCGGCCGGAGCAGACGATGGACGCTAGACTCTAATAATCCTATCCTATCTAACCTAAAAGAAAACCCTAATCTAATCACCGACGCACCCGTCGAACAGACGCGATGACGGCCGATAAGCGGAACCGCGACGCAGCCTGCCGAACAAGCACGACGACGAAAGCTAAACTACTCTAAAATACTAAACTAACTAACTAAACCTAACACTACCTAAAAAGAAAGAAACAAAGCCTTCCTCCCTGTTTAATTCTTAAAGACTGTATCAGACCTCACTCATTCTCTTGACCTAGGACTAAGATTAGGACCTCTCTCACTCTCTTACACTATACCTAACCCGACACACATATACCTGACGCCACACCAACTGTTGCGTGGTACAGGCTTTTATAATATGGGCTCATGAATATTCATAATATTTTACTTCAAATCAATTGGCTCATTCAAAAATGCTAATTTACATAGCTTTACAATGATTGGCTAAGGAGAATCATAACAAGCGCATACATTATTTTTCAAACTCCAACAGGTAAGTTGGTGGATGTGACATACGTGAGCTACGTGCCAAAACATTTTGTCATTATGGTAACTTTACAATGATTGACAACCTCATTGATTGACATTTGATCTCAATTCATTCTAATGCTCCCCTTTCTGTTTTCTTTACATAGGATGTCCAGATAACGTATGAACTCAGGCTTTACATTTTTCATATTTGCTCTTATCAAATTACAATCATAGTAATAATAATAATAATAGACATTTCATATAACATAAAATTCTGCGCGTACATTTGTATAATTTCTCTATAGGTTGGTTTTTCAGTAATTCCATGTTTTCTGTTTATGAATACTTAGCATTTATGGAATACTTTGGTATTATTTGTTGAGAAAAGAGTAGCTGCACAGGACCCTGGAGAATACATCTGTGCAGAAGGCCCCCTAAGAAGTGAAGACTCCCCCTGCAAAAAGCCTGCCCTCCTGAAAGGTGGACAGGAAGACTTGGTTGGGGCCCTGGGAATTTCCTCACCACACGAGGTGTAAACCTGTCCCCACCTGCACCAGAACAGGGGATGTGCAAGCTAGGGATGTGAATGGGTAACCAGGACAGGAGCTTGCAGTCCCATGCGGAGCTGGGAGCTGCTCCAGCCTGGTTGGAACCCCTCTCCCCCCTCACCTGGGATCCCATGTGACCAGCTAACTGGTTAAACCTAATTTAACAGGTTAATGGATTAAACTGGATTTTACATCCTTAGTGCAAGCTGCCCTTGCTTCTGTTTGCACTGATACATGGATGAGAACCAAGCCACAAGTCCTCTCAGTTGTTGGACAGCAAGCTGGAGTCATAGCCAGAGTTGAATGCTGTGTTCTGCGCTCTTCATTACATAATAAAAATATGCCAAAGCAAGAACCCGATTTCAAAGTAGCTACTTTCTCCCTGTTTACAAAATCTTTTCTTCCTTTTTCTACCAGTGGCAGACACAGTTTTGGTTGTTTAAAGGTAGCATAAGCCTTTGTCCTTTCCTTCCTCTAGACTTGTTGCAAAAGCAGTCAGACTCACAGCTTTCTTGTCTGCTGAGGATAAATATCTAGTTTATCAACTGGCCATATGAGTAATAAAAATAAAATTGGGCTTTTCAGAGAAAGCAAATACTGGAATATCTCTAAGCTATGTAATGACTGAGAGTTATCGTGATACAATTATTATGGCTGAAGTTATTTTGCTTGGATTTAGCCACTTTGTGGAATCATTCACTAATGAATGGCTTTCATGTACAAGAACAAAGGGCACAGGAATAGCTCAGGCTGCTATCTGTTAAATACTAAGCTTTAGGATAGACATGTGGTGCTCAATGCACTGGAAGAAAAAGATGAAGCATTTTGCTAAAAAATGTCTGCCCAAATGAGTGGTTACATTAATAAGCCCCAAGGATTGTCTAGTAAGCTGAGATCTTCCTAAAATACAGCAGCAGTCCAAGAACCCCAATCAGATTAATCCTACCCATCTGTAAAGATTGACCCCACACGGTTTAATATATTGATGGCAAAAGTTATGCTTCTTGGAAACATTAGTTAGCTTTTGCTACTTACCATCAGTCTCTGCTTTTACTCTCTCTCTCTCTCTCTCTCTCTCTCTCTCTCTCTTTTTTTCTAATATACACACAAGCTGATGTGATTAAGATGGAGCCTTGCATATATGGGACCATTCACTGGGCAGCACTGCTTTATTTCAAGATGAAAGCACATCAACAGCCTGTTCCATTGTGCTGCAAACTAGTTCAGACCTGACACTCTTGATGTGTTGCCAGTTCAGCTTTCAGTTAGGTTAGGTTTGAACTCTCACTTTCTAGCTAATTAAACTAGTGCAATCTGAACTCTGTTGCTATACCTAGATTTCCCTCTGGGTAACAGCACTTGGGAATCCTATTTCCAAAAGCACATCTGATTCACGTCAGCCCATTTGTTGCAAGGAATATACTCACTGGAGCTGCCAACTGGATGTTGTATAATATTTGTAGCAGGAGCAGACACATGCATTCTTCCTCCCCAGTGAGCCTTAGATAGGACAGGTGAACAGCACTCTGGTCATCTGAAGAAGTGGGCTGTGCCCACGAAAGCTCATGATACCATCTACATGTTTTGTTAGTCTTTAAAGTGCTACCAGACTATTTGTCGTTTTTAAAATTCATATTAAACTGAATAATGTGCCTGATTATCATTGCCCTCCACAGAGTGGAATCAGCACTTCTCAGCTGTTAAAAAGTACAGTTGAAAGAGTGCCAAAGTGATGTGGCATAAATCGCTTTTCAATATGAGGCTTAAGCTCCTAAACTGTTGGCACATTTGAACATTTCACCCTGTACCACTACCAGCTTAAGAAGATCCTTAACTCAAAAGTAGTTGGGCCTTTGCTTTAAGGAAAGGAAGAGGCAGCTTTCTGCTCTGTCCATGCTATCAGAGAAGTTCTGGGTGGTCATGATATGCAGCATAACAATGGAGTTTTAGGTGGCCATGGACTTGTTTCATTGTTTGTTGGGTGCAGGCGCTGAAGAGGACGTAATCACTGCCCCAAGGAGCTGACAGTCTTAGAAGGCTGGCAGCAGGTTAGTGACACATTTCTGAATGACCTAGAAATGGAATCTTGACAGACTGCAGGATTTAACTCAAATGCATTCCTACTGCAGGTGAATGCTGACATGTTGCTTGGAATAGATATGATTGGTGGAGAGGGGCAACACTAGATGTACTGTGGAAGTGTGGCAGGTACAAGGCATGCAGATGAACACAGAAGGGTATTGTGGACTAGGCATGAGTATAGATGGATTGAAAGGAGAAAATGACTGTAGAACATACTAGTCCCACTGAAACTAGTGTTTGCTGATCTGGGAATGAATTTACTTTAGAAAACAAAACTACAGTTTGACATAGTTTCCCCCCAAACTGCAATCCACCCTGAGTCTTTCCTGAGGTCTGGAAATCTGGCACAACTATGTAATAAAGTTGGCAAACTTTTGTTGATTTTTTTTAAAAAAGATTGATTATTTGTGCACATGCATGTAGAGACAGTGAAACAGTGACATGAGAATTAAGAAAGGGATCATTGTGTCTAAGCACTCAAACTTTCAGGGTCCATGCCAGTAAAAAGTTAATATAGGTACTGTCATAATGGTTGATGTCTTAGTGGCCCAAGCTGAGTGTGTGTAGCCAAATATTAGGTTTTTTTTAAAGGTTTATAAGACCAAGACAGCTTTTGATTTTCAGCCTGGTTGACTGTTTTTCATAGAGCTGGAATGTAGCCAAAAGTGATGAGTTGCTCTTGAGGTTTTAGACTCATGGAAGTGATGATTGCACATTAAGATGATGGACATATAAAACATTAGCAACTTCTGCTTGTTACATTGATGACATCTAATTCCACATCCTCACTGCTTCCTCTTGCCCGCCTGCTATCCTGGGATATTTGTGCACCTAGGAAGCATTACAGAAATAAGCTTGAAATGGTAAGTACCATTCCAGATGTGCGTACCTGTTCCCCAAACCTTATGAGAGTGGCCTGTGCATTTCTTTAAATTGAGGCTATTTCTGTACATTGGAAAGGGAAACACAAGTGCTGCTGAACCCTTGTCTGTGAGTCATCAATCTGCCATGCTACCACTGTTCAGCTTATAGCGCTTCATTCAGAGCACAGATTTCAGACATGTGAGAATGTTTAAGAACTGAGTTCTTGTTAATAGCACAATAAATCTTTTGGCTCTAGTCTAAGGCCAGATTTCCCCCTGAACTTTACAATCCAATGTCTGCCGCTCTGCCTCTTTGTTCTTTGCATAATAAGCACCAATTAAATCTTTTAAAAGCGAATTGCTATATTAACTTTAAAAAGTGCATGCAGTTGATCAGGAATCATAGCTTGAAGTTCCATCCCAATTGCCTGTGATAAAATAAAAGGGCTTGCATCAGAGGAGACCCAGGAGAGGGCAAAGACGTAGTATTTTGGGAACATGGCTCAGTGGATCCATTTCTTCAGGCCATATTGGTCCAGTCAGGGGCCTGGAGAGCTGTTCCTGTAACACAGGCTTGGATCTGTTATATTTTTCCTAGGAAAAATCTGTGGCTTGCCATTTGAAAGAATAGGCCATAAAAGGACCCGGTGATTGGGAGCGGGGGGGAAGGGGGAGGAATGAGGTAACGTGAATACTTTTTTAAGTATGGAAAGTACAGGGAACTTAAGCAGATTTATTACTTTCTCCTCTTGTCCCATGAGAAGTGGCATCAGCGCAGATCCCAACTGGAGAGAGGTCTTTTAAAACAGATTTTCACTCCATTTGGAAGCAGTTTTGAGATTTAAACACCTTTGTCTGGGAGAGTCATGTGGTTCTGTCCAGTCGTCAGCTGCATTTGATAGAGACAATTGCATTCCGTCTCTATTCCTTCCTGTTCCCTGCTTCTAGCAGATCAGTCTGTGTTCAATGATACTGGCGGTAGTATTTCATTAGAATAGTAACTTCTGTCTGTCGGTCTCAAAGCACTTTACAGACATGACCAAATTTGCCCTCACAGTGCCCTTGTGAAGTAGGTTAAATACCCTCATTTTACAGAGGAGCAAACTGAGCATCCCCCGCCCTCCCGCAGATGAAGAGACTGGCCAAATGTCAGAGTAAGTCTGTGCAAGAACCAAGAGTAGAACTCAGCTTTCCTGACTATTAACCCAGTGTTTTCAGCCATGCTGTTGATGCCATTTCAATAGCCTTATTTCTCATTCCCACGAGGTGCTTCTTGTTCAAGTTGCTGCATTTAAAATCCGTCTCAAAATGACCCTTTTTGTCCATCCTGAGTTTGTATCCTTTATTGCAGCTGTTAACTAGTTTCAGGTCTGAGTTTTGATAGCATCAGCTGCCTTGCTGAGGTCGCCAGGGTAGGAGCCCATGTTTTCAATGGACCTATAGGAGAAATTGAGCTGGAGAGGTAGAATTGTAGTGACTCTTACCGAAAGGTTAAATTCTGCCTTCCAATGGATGGGAGCTGCTCTTGATGCTATCTGGTTGGGAGCTGCTCTTGATGCTGTCTGGTTAGCACAGCATCTCAGACTAAAATTTTAAATTAAAAGTGTATGGCTCTTTTAACTGAATTGTTAGGCAGTGTTCTGTGTCCAGGTGCCAAGCATCAGGATTCTTAAACAAAGGTAAACATCATTCAACGATTGGAATAGTGTTGATATCAGTTTGGAGGGTGCTCTAGTCAGATGTTGATTTATGGTCCCTTATTTCCAGTCCTTTAGTTATCTGAATATTGTACTAGAATTAACTCTTAGCCTCATTCACACTGGCAACAAAACACTCAGAGTATGTATGACTGTTTTATAATGAGATGACTGTACTGAGGGTTCCATTAAATTCGAATTCCAGCTAAAAATAGGAGTGTTTCAGTAAGGAGAAGTATAATAGATACTTGCATTTATATAATTTTTATTGAAAGGAACTGAAGGCACTTGATAAACACAAAGATATTTAATCCTTCCAGTGCCTTTCTGAGGTAAGTTAACATTGCCATTTTAGACACTGAAACTGAGGCAGAGTTGTCCAGGATCAGATAGTCGAGAGCAAAGCAGGGAATGGAAACCAAGAGTTCTCCTGTCTAATCAGTATAGACGGTGGCATACTGTATTAACTAACACACTATGCTCTGAGCAGAATGTGGATGTAGTATTGCAGTGCTGTAAGGCCAAATCCCATTATACCAGTGTAAATCCAGAAAGACTCCCATTTTCTTCAGTGAAGTTATTTTGAAATGACACTGGTGTGATGGAGCTGATTCTGGATTTGTCCCTTATTACTTAAATTAGAGCAACCAAAAGCTGCCATCCTTTTAGCACCACAAGTACAAAACTCTCTTTCCCTTTCCTCTTTCAGAGGAAAGTATTAGATTTTTTTTTTATGGCACTCTTAAAGGGACTGAGTCTCTTTTTAAAATTCTTTTCCTTTTATATCTGTGTGCTGTAGGTGAATGGGGTGCCTGGTATGGGGAACATGCTGATTTATTCTCTGCAGTGTAATTTTACTATTGATTCCCTTAATTACTCCCTAGGGAAAAATGCACTGCCTATAATAGGTTTCTGTTTCAGACACGTTCTCTATTGTGTCCCTCTAGTAATAATTACTTAAAGATCTGTGTGTGTATCTACACAGCTTGAATGGTTAGACAGCGATCATAGAGGAAGGAGAGAAGAATAAAAATATAACCCAGGGAGTTTCCTAAAGGACACTAGACTCTGGTCACCAAAAGGTTTGCTTGCATGCTGGTAAACGGCCCTGTTTTGCACAAAAGGGTATTGAGGTTTGGAAAATCACATTTGTACTGTGAGCACAAATGAATAGTGTGTGTAACTGACTTTACGTATGGATTTAGTGCTGTGGAATAGTACCAGGCTGACAATTGTGTTTTCCATAAGGACCCTCCAATGTGCTCTTACCTTGGCTTCATGGGACCACTTTGAGGTCGAGGATGATGCATTCCCACACACATACATTGTGGTGTGACTGCTGGTGGTGGCATCAGCTTTTGATGGATCATTAGTTGTCCATGGGGAAATGGACTGAAACTACAAACTATATTGGGCCCACTGAACAGCAATTAACTGGGTGTAACTTTGTGTCACTGCTAAGCTGGATTTGGATTTTGAAGCAGCAATCTAGCAGTGAAAGATGGCATATCCTATTACCAGGGGCTGTATATGTAATTGCCTGGAGTCTTCTGCCTTGTCTTCTATTAATGCTAATCCCTGTACTTCTGAGCGGGGGGCAAAAGAGGGGGCAGTATAACACTTTCACAGAGCAGTTGATGCTGCTGCATCTCTTGGATGCATCAAGTCATTTGAACGTCCAGTACTGCCCTGTTTCCCAGTTCTCCATGAGGTTCCATGGAGACTTCAGTGCAAAGTCAGCACGTCAAAAGAGTGCCCGTGCCAGAGCAGCTGGCGTTACGGTGAATTGGCAGAGAAGTGGTTAAGAAACCACCAATGGCAGGGAAGAGATACAGCATTTGCCCAGGATGCAGAATCAGTTCAGGGAGTTGCTGCTATTGCACAGAAGGTACCAAGATTTGATTAGTCAAATACATCATCATTATTGTTGGATTGAGGCCTATGATTGTGAGCAGCATACTGCTATTTTGCATGATTACTACCTGGGGAGGTTCTGAGACAACAGTTTGAGTGGAAAGATGTGGTATTGAAATACGTGTAGTTCACTTTCAGCTGCAGATAGCCACGAAATGTCTGCTGCTTAATTGGCTATGACGTTAGCCACATATCCCTAGACCCAATCTGAAAATAACTATAGCGTTAGAGAGTGCTCTGTGAAATAATTTTCTTAATTAAAAATAGGAAATCTGCTTGTACCATGTCACATAACTATCCTAGCATTTCAATGGGATGTGCTGATTCTCATCCCTGGCTGGAACAAGGTGCAAAAATGGTGGTGACGCAGGTCATCAATAAAAGCTCAGTGGGCAAGTTTTTTCTTTGAGGTTATATTTGCAAAGTTCAGCTCAACAAGAACAACCACCAGTTGTAATAAATAGGATTTAAAAAAAAAAACCTCTGCATTTTGTGACTGTCCTGGCCTAGTGGCCACCTAACAAGTAGCTCTACATTGACCAATATTTGACTACTTGGACCTGCTGTACCTAACTCTTGTTTATTATTGCATTCTCTCTACACCTTCCTTGCTGGTAATTAGATAGCCCATCTGATCTCTTGGTTAATCAGTTATGACATTATGTACACTTAATTATTAAGTAGAAAAGCATTGGATCTATTGCAAGGCTGTATATTTCTAATCATGTTTCTGATTGAGCTGGGGGGCTTGATAAGTTTGTTAATCCAACCATGTATAATTATGCTTGTATGTTATATGTGCCTTGTCTTTGCTTGGTTCCATGCTGTAGGGAATTATTCTTCTGTATGCTGAAAAATCATAAAGCAGATTAAACTTTTGAAAAAGGGAATGTATTATCTTCTGAGGTCCCCTGTTGGTGCCCTAAAGCTAGTAATATGTTCTTTTTTTTTTAAATCAATGCTGGAGAGTGAGTGATGCCTGCAAGCTGTCATTTCTGTATTGTAACATATAACCAGATTCTATGGAAATAGCTATAAAAGTAGAGTTACAATGGTGTTGCTTTTTTGGTGACAATTGATCTCTGTGCAGAGGGGTAGCATAAAGCTGCCAAAATAGAACTCAACTGGGGTTTAACTTGAGCCTAACCTTTGTTCTAACTGCCTTCATAGGGATGAATTTTACCCTTCATTAGTGAATCAACATGGGTTTCCATTTTAGAGACCATCTTATACTGTGGTGAAGGGCTCTTCCCAAACTAACATAACAAGTTACCTTATGGCGGACTTTGAGAGACAGGTGGTGATTTTGACACCAGGGGATTTACTCTTAGGTCTTGTCTGCACTAGGAAATTATTTCAAAATTAGTTAATTCAACTTAATAACTCACAATTTAACAAATTCGAACTGGAGTCCACACTATGAAGAAGCCTCGAAATTAGTCCAAGGCAGACACCATTAATATGGATGAACTACCTCAGACTTAGAGCCCCAGGAAGTACTGGGGAGTAATTAGTTCAAATGACTCTGGGGAGTAATTTCAAAATAGTGGGACTGGAGCATCTGCACTACTATTATTTCGAAATAACTATTTTGGAATTAGCGTTGCTCCTGATGAAAAGCAGGAGTACAGATTTCAAATTCCATGGCCCATTATTTCGAAATAACGGGCTTGGTAGTGTGGACACGCCATGTATAAATTTGACCTCGGGGTGGTGGTGTTATTTTGAAATAAAGTCCTGGTGTAGACCAGGGCCCAATGGCTAATGACAGCTAAAAGGGGTTTTGAAATATGCATTTCAGTGATGGAAGGATGCACTTGTTCTGTTCTTCCCAGTGTCCATGGTGGTGCAGTTCACTGTCCCTTCTCATTTTACTCTATGCATATTCTGTTTCAGCTGGGGGGGGGGTGTGTGTGTGTGTGTGTGTGTGTGTGTGTGTGTGTGTGTGTGTGTGTGTGTGTCCCTTCTCATTTTACTCTATGCATATTCTGTTTCAGCTGGGGGGGTGTGTGTGTGTGTGTGTGTGTGTGTGTGTGTGTGTGTGTGTGTAAATTAATGTAATTTACTGCTCTTAAGTCACATCTGCCATGACTCAATATCCAATGGGACTGGACAAGGGGCATTCCCTCCCATTTCAATCGAAGGCACATAGATGAGCCAGAAAAACATTGGTTGCTTGAACTCCGTCTAATTGCTTTTCTTTGTACTTTAATGTAAATATCTAAAAGGAGTCAGGCTATTTTTCCTGGAGTGAAAATGTAAATCCCCTGCTGTGGATTATCTGTGTCGTCAAGGGAAAAGCTAAAAATAAGTAAAGATTTCTGTCTGTCCTTTGCATCTTAGAATATCAGTGTGCTGCCTCTTGTAACTCAGAAGTCATTTTTTGTCTTCTGGAGTTGGTGCTAGTGAGCAGTGGCTGAACTGCTAAGCTGTGTATACTGAAGTCCTCCATTTATTCCTACAGCAGGTGCACATAGGAAAGAGCAGTTGATGATGTGACTTTAAAGAACCATTTCCAAGATATGAAGATGTTTGAGTTCCATGAGCCATCTACTTTTAGCCCTCACTACTGAAAATGATGGCTTAAGTAGTGATTTATGTGTTGTGAACTCTTGTCCACTAACAAATGGACTGAAACCAAACAACTCTATAAAACCTTATATAATCATTAAATGATAGCGGGTTCCTCTCATTACTAGCTTGGGCTAGCATCAAACCTGCAACCTGAACGTGAAAACCTCTCTGAATCTTACCCGCTCATTAGACCTTGGGTATTTGAGATTCTTGCAAAAGACCCTTTTAAAACTTAGGCCCCTCAGTAGCAGCATGAAACTGATTGGACCTAAAGGTTTTGCTCCCCTAGGCATCAAAAGCAGGGCTTCTCTGACTTTTTCTTTGAGGCCCACCTGTGCCACAACAGCAGTTTTCCTTCGTATCCAAGCCAGGGCCAGCTTTGGGGGTAGCAAGCAGTGCGGTTGCCCGGGGTCCCGCAGCATAGGGAGCCCTGTGAAGCTAAGTTGCTCAGGCTTTAGCTTCAGTCCCAGGTGGTGGGGCTTTGGCTTTGTGCTCCAGCAAATCTAATGCCAGCCCTGCTCATCTGAAACCTGCTCATGGCGCCTTAGTAGGCTGGTTGAGTACCACTGATCATGAGCCATGTTGCTTTCCTTGTGTCCTGACTACAGTGGGATCTGAGTTAGCTGTTTTGTGTGCAATGTACTGAGCTCATAGAACATTTATTAAGGTTGCTAAATCAGGCACTTAGGCAATATCAGATTTAAGGTTGCCTACATTCAGTCACTCTGTGATACATGCGCAACCTAGTCAGGGCTGAGAGTGAAGAGAGGCTGGAGAATGCTCAGGGAGGATGGACTCCCTGATTTGACTGCTAAGGTAGAAGTTGTCTCCCTGTACCAACTGCAGTTTTTAAAAGGCTTATAATGTGACCAAATGTGGGTAGATTTCCCCAGCGATGGTAAAAGGCACATCCCTGCCATGTTGAAAGACCTGGTCTAAAGCACATAGACTCTTGAGAAGTGGTTCTGATTCTGTTCACCGTTGTGGACTGCATATGTAGCTTTTTGTGTTATGTGGGGCTACATCCACACAAAACATATGTACTATCTGTATGGTCACATGGGCTGCAGCTTTGTGCTGACTGGACCAAAGGTTGGGAACCACTGTGCAAGAACTATTCGAGTTAAAGGTGACCATAGCTTTTAACATGCATGGGCTAAAACTTTTTTCCTTAGCCTGGTTCTCAGAAATGGGTGAAACATTTTGGCTGGAATTATCTCCCCAAAAAAGACCAAGACCGATAACTCTGCATCTAGAATGAGCAGCCTGGATGGTTAAAGTTTAGCAAAGTTATAAGCAACTAAAACAAGGTTTTTGTAATGGGCATGCTGGGCAGCCCTAATAGGCAGCACTATGAGTCCCACCTATAGTAAAGATGTGATGACAGCACATTCTCCCTGCCACTCCAGCCAGATAACTATCTTGTGTGAATGCAGAGACAAATCCATAATACACATCAGCTATTTGGTGGATGTGAACAGAGACAGTGATTGCTATGGGGGTTCTGTAGTAACACTGAATTATGGACTTGTCTCAGCGCATAAGTAGCTCTAATTGCAATGTGGAAAGAGTTTTGAGGACATCAAATATTTTTCAAGTGAGATTTTTCTGCTACCAAAGTTAGTGTGTTTAAACATGGCAGTAACTCCAGGATAGATAATCTCCTGTTTTCTACAAAGCAATGGCCTATTATTTCTGAGTGGACCCTGGATTCTATTTAGAACAAAATGTTAGTTGGTAGATATCTGAAAGTCCTTTTATTTTATACTTCATAACTCTAATCGAGAACTAGAAGTACTGGCAAGAGAATGTGCAGGAGAGGGACAGCATGACTTTATTCTGAAGGATACTAAATCAAGTAATAGTTGCTGCTACTGCTCTTAAAAAGGGTTTATATAATAATATCTGCTGAGAGATAGCAGGGAAGCAGCTGTCTTGACTTGACTTGACTTTCTCTGCAAGAAAGTATCTCCTCCAAATTAATGCCAAAGTCCTGGCTTCTTTGTTCCTTCATCTTTCTTAGTTATTACCTTTCCCTTTTTCTCCCTCACTGTTGCACTTCTTGTACCTCCTTTTGCTGTCTTCCCATAACACTTGCTTGCCATCCCCGAGCTAAACTTTGCCAGTCTATGAGAAACAGATTCATTTTGGGCATAGAGGCATTGCCCATCACCCTCACATTCTGATCTCCAGTTCAGGAAGTCCTCATAAAAACCATGTGCTGCAAATGCATAGATATCAACACATGTGATACTGGGTTAGAACTGGACAGATTCTGCTCCAAGAAAAGAGTCCATTCCACCTGGGCCAAGGAAGAATCTCCATTAGCTGAAGAGTTTAATTTTCTCTCCAAGAGGCTAGTGACTAGAGGATAGTATGTACCCTATTATAATCACACACTTGGCCAGGTCTGATTGCATGCAGGTACACGCTAGTTAGTGCTAGGGATGTAAACAGTTGCCTGGTTAACTGGTTACCCAGGCTTATTGGATAGGTAACCAGTTAACCAGGCAGGGGTAGCAGGTGGGGCCGCGGCAGCCCTGTCAGCCTGGCCATGAGGCAGCCCCGGCCCCATGGCCCCAGTGGGAGAAGGCAGGATCCTAGCCTACTGTGCTACAGCTGCAATCCTGGCTCTGCCATGCCTGGAGTGGGAGCAAGCAAGACCCTGGCCTGGCCGCACCTCAGCCCCTTGGCCTAAGCAGGAGCAGGCAAGACCCCAGCCCGACTGTATGGCAGCAACAGTTCCAGTCCCAGGCAGGCAGGAACCTGGCCAGGCTGCTTGGCAGCAGCCCTAGCCCCAGGCAGGGACAGGCGGGAGCCCGGCCTTGCCCAGCCACATGGCAGCCCCAGCCTTGCTGATAGCTGTGTGGCAGCAGCAGCTCTGGGCCTGCTGCACCCCAGGCGGGGGCAAGTGGGACTTTGTCCTGACTGTAGCAGCGGCAGCTCCAGCCCAACTGCACCAATTTTAGTATTCTGTGGGTCCTGCCACGTGATAGATTAGGAATGAATAGTGTGCGATCTGTGTATTATACACACACACGCACTCAAAAGTTAGGAAATGCCAAAGTTAAGGTTGGTTGTTTATCCTTAATTCAGACCCCTTGCAGTTATGTATTATGATATCGTCTTTAATTATATGATCTCAATTTGTTTTTTCCACTGGATTACACATATTTGCTTTTATCCTCATTATTCAGCGATTCAAAAGGGCTCGAGGTTCCCAGCCACCACTATTGCTACTGTGGCAGCAGCGGCGGCCAGAACTCTGGGCCCTTTCAGTCACCACCAGAGCCCTGTGTGATGTGATCTGGGCAGTGCTAAGAGGTTGGCGGGGGGAGGCTAGTCCCCAGCCCCTGCCCCTTCTGCCTGAGGCCCTACCGTTTCCAGGAGCACAGACCCAGCTCCCCCCAACCTTGCTCAGGGGCCTGGCAATTCTGTCAGCCCCCCTGGACTGATGTCACATAGGAACCTTGTGGCACATAGGGACAGAATTCAAGTGATCCAGGCAGTGTTCCATTGCCTTAACTAGGAGACCATCCTTTCTCTTTTCGTAGGCCTCAGCCTCATTCGCTACACACCTTCCAGCTTCTGTAAGAAATGGGGTGGGGGTGGTCCTACAGACAGCAGTTTTCTTCACTATACAGCCTGATGGATCCCTAGAGCATTTCTGTCCTGTGCGCTGAGGGACAGGTTTTGCTGAGAAAATAGTGTATGATCATGTAATGTAAGACTGTATGGTAATACATATGTACATGAAGCTGTACAGACAACCTTAATAGTGGCATTTCTTAACTTTTCAGTAGCTGACTTTCCAACCTTAATAATCTTTTTATCAAAATTTAGTGAGAGATTTCTTAGGGCTCTTTTTAATAAACAAAAATAAATTCCGTTGCATGACATCTTATTGACACCCACTTTGGTCGCTCTCAGGATTGAAATCTTTAGAGACACTACACAGACCTCTGTCATTAGTGGAGTAACTGATGAGAGGATGACAACCTACTACTGCTGTGTAGACCAGAACTGTAGAGGGGCTATGACAGTCCATCCATTCTAAATGCTATCCCTTTCTGTCCATCCCTTCTAACCTATCCCGAGTCTCAGCCCTCTGGATTTGACTGCCATATCCCATTCTTCCCCCTCTGCCCCAGTATTTTGCACAGCTAGCCCTAGTTCCCCACTCCTTCTCCTCATCTGATTATTCTCTCCCCAACCCTGGCCTCTGGCACCTGCTTCCTTTGGTTCTCTGTCCTCATCCCAGTCCCAGTTCTCTTCCTAGGCTCCTTGTCCAATATTGCTGCCCTCACACCTCAGTTCCTTGTCCTCTCTTCCCTCAGACTGCCCCAGTACCCTCCCACATCCTGACTTCGCCTCTCTCCTGACAACACCAGTCCTAATTTTCTCGACTCCCCTCCCCTGGCTCTTGTCTCTTCTGCATCTGAATTGGGCACTTTCCTTCTCATTGCCTAAACCCAGCAGGCAAGTCCTCTTGGGCACATGAGAGCCAGACTCATTGCTCTTCTTTCAGGTCTGTGGACCCAGGCTGGTCCTCAAAGTCCAGAGCTCCATTTGCTACAAAACTTCAGAGCATGGTCTGCTCCATGCAGACAGAATCTTTGGAGTTTTTAGCTGCAGAGCTCTAATAGATCTCCACAGTTTGAACGTGCTTGGTAAAAAAAATTTTCAACACCTTGTTGCTTGGCTAAGATTGATCAGATTTTCACAGGAACAGCAAAAAACATGCCCCTTTCACAAAGATCATCCCCTATCAAATTTCAAAAGCCTGTTCTAGAACTTTTCTAAGAGAAGTTGCTACATTTTTTTTAACATGGGCAAAAGAACATATTTTCCCCTAGCCTTTTGATCAGAAGCAGGTGAATTGTTTTGGCTAAAACAGAACACAAAAGCTTGAAAATAAAATACAGAAAAAAACAGCCTAATGCAGATGCCTTGCATGGGAAAAAATTGTTCTTAAATTATTTAATGTTGTTAAAATTATAAGAACTGAAAGCAGGGTCTTATAAAGATCTTGTGGGATCAGCCCTGAATTTAGATCCTTCTGATAATGAAGATGTTTTAATCTCATGAAAATGGTTTCCCTAATTATGGCTTTCTCTGTGTTTCTTGTCTTGCAGCAAAAGCCAAATCCAAATGTGGCTCCACATTTTTTCCCTGTTCTAGTGGGATCCATTGTATCATTGGCCGCTTCCGGTGCAACGGCTTTGAGGACTGTCCAGATGGCAGCGATGAAGAAAACTGTAGTAAGTGTCAAGTCTACCTGCATATGGAGAAACATCTTGTTTGTTTCCACAAATCAATACTGCACAAGAAAGAAACATTGTCCAGTTCTTTAACCTGATTTAGATGCATACTCTCTATTGTTTGCAACCTAAATCATGTTTTGTTATTTTGCTTTGTAACTGCAGGGCCTCTTGATAGCAACAAGGTATTTATAGTGTTAATAACAGCAACTTGCCGCCTCAGAAAGTATAGACTCCAGCACTTCTCTAAAGGGGGCTTCTTGGGGTCATTTAGACCAAAGACTGTCTTACCTTGACTACAGGTCCCACCTAGGAAATATTTGTATTCATTATTGTTTGCAGTTGATCCATATTAAACACTGAAACATAATCAGGCACTCTTTGCATCCTCCAAACACTTAGTACCAAGCTTTGTCTTTTTTCATAAATCAAGCCAGGTCTGCCTGCTGCTACTTGCCAAAGGTGGGCTCTCCAGTTTTATTAGTGGTGCCCTTGCTAAACTTGCTGTTAGACTCAGGCAGCAGATGGTAGTAGGGTGGAACTCCACGTTAAGTTTATTGAGCTTTAACTTTCTTTGCAAATTGGAGTGTTTCACTAAATGAGAGAGTGGATCATAGTAAGAAATTGTTCCCTGCATCTCTCACAGGATAACTTCCTCAAACGGCATTGCTAATTTTCTCTCATTCCTTTCTCTGTCATCTTTTGTCTCCTCTCCTGCTCTGCTGATGCCTGGATTACACACTTGCTGACTTCACTAACACAGCCCTGCAGAGCCAGGATGGCTGTGGGAGAGAGCTCATCTACCGTGTGCATCATTAACAGTATTGTCAGCTAAGTTCTGAATGCTGACTATGATTGGTCGGCATGGGAGGATAGAGAGACTGGCTGGACTTTCAGATTTTGGAAGCTGACTGTTAGAAAAATATTATAGTTGTTTGATTTGGAAGAGTGCATTTCTCCCCATGTGGAGAACCAGCCCAAAGCCTGTACAGCACTTAAGTATGACTTAAAAGCTTGAAATGGGATTTGTGTGGGTCCCTATACACAGGGATGAATTCCCCCCAAATTGGGGCAAGCTCGCTATAAAAGTAACAGAAAAATAATCTGTCATGCTATGTCATTTTTTTAAAATGTGAAAAGTGTATTTTCTCTAGCCAGGCCTGCATTTCAGCCCCTTTGTCTATACTAGCATACAACATATTTGATGGGGTTTGTGAGGGGCCAAACTTAGAAAAACTCTTGTAGTGAGGAAAGTGTTTTGCCTTAAGCTGAAGGTACCTGGTTAGCTTAAAGTTACATTTTGACTTGTGCAAAGCTTTTGCATGTGGCTGAATTAGATCCTTTTGTATCCGTAACTACAGAAAGGATATTGCACAGTGGTAAGGAAAGGTTGTGTTCGATCAGGCAGCTCTGCTGCTATTAACAGGCAGTGGTAAATACACAGATATGCTCTGGGACTGCAGTTGGCAGCTTGCAGCTAGCGCTTGCTCACTCTTGCCACAGCAGGCTGGATTTTTTTTTCTCCTTTTAATGACATTTAAAGGTCAGGGGGAGGACAGCAGACAGCAGCTTTCTCAGATAACAAAAGGAGCAATTTTTACAGTGATGCATCACTGTCCACTGCATGCGGGACATGCCCTTTTCATCTCTGTGCTTCCCACACTCAGGTGTCTGGTAGTACCAGCATCCCTGACGTTTCTCTAAGAGGCTATCTGTTGATGTTTTGGGCCCTGGGAGAATGGGGTGGGGAGATGGCACCCCTAGAGAGAGGAAGAGGATTAAAGTCTAAGGAAATGATGTGTAGTTTCTGGGCTATTCTTGAACAAATTGGACTAGAAAGAGTGCTTTGGTCCAAAGTGCCTTAAATAATATCTCCTATGAGGTGGTGGAGTGAAAAGTTAGATGATGTGTTGAACTGATGTATTTTAAAATGTAGTTGGTTATAAACTACATAATTTTGTGTGTGTGCGCAATATGTAGCTCTGAGTGTGCCTTACAACTGATCATAGTACTCCTTTGATCTTCTCCTCTTTCCCAAATGAGGCGAAAGATAACACCTTCAGTATGCTTAAGCTAGGACTCCAGTTCCTGCTCAGTTTCTCTAGGAGCAGTCATATTGCCTTGTGTCCACTCTGAAATCCTGCATTTATGCAGTAGTTCAAAGGCAGTGCAGAGATAGCATTTTTATGCAGGGTTTTGGATATGTAATTTGCTTAGATGTGTGTGATGTCTGTCTTATATACTAGGGTTTGTAAGAACAGAGTGTTTAAACTGTGTTGCATTTCAGAGTTGCAGAAGATGTACTGTTTGGGAGGCTCTTTTAGTTAGTTTTAAAGAAAAAAAGTAGGCAGTTAACTTTGAATATTACATTCAATTTGTCACCTCCTTTCCAGTAACTGGAGGGAGCTCAGAGAAGAGCAACAAAAATGAGTAAGGTGCCGGAGAGATTGAATTATGAGAAGATCTTAGAAAAGCTAAATAATGTCTGGCTTGGATAAGCAATGAGCAAGAAGGAAGGTATCGCTAGATATGCTGCATATGAAGGGTGCAAACACCGGCAGAGAGGGAGATTTAGTGTGACATGCAGGATATAGCTAGAGTTGAATGATGAAATTAAGGAAGTGGAAACATTGGCAGATTTCCCTGATATTTATCTTCACAGTGAGATGTATTAGTCTGTGGAAGAGTCTCCCAAGGGAAGTGGTGGAAATTTTACAGCTTGAGACTTTCACAATGAGACTGGATGGAACAGTAAATGTGCTGTTACAAACAATGCTAGGTTAGGAGGAGAGAAGTAGATGATGAAACGTTTGTGTCTGTGATTCTCCTTGCGTTATAAAATCTTTGTGCACGCACAGCATTTTGTGGGGTGTTTGTTCAGCTCCTAGCACACTGTGCTCCTTGCTTATGACTGGTTCTCCTAAACTCTATCATACTAGAAATATTATGCACACAAATGTAAAAAACATTATTAAGGTTGCAAAATCAAGCCCTGAAGGGTAGGAAATGTCAAATTAAGACACTGCAATCCTAATTTGGTTCCCTCATACATATGCATTATGGGACATGCTCTCTGCTCTCAGTTCTAGGGCCAGAATGACCTAGGACATCTGGGAACTGTAATTGCATGGAAAATCCTGCTCAGTACAATCTGGAGCATGCCCAGTATTGATGGAATCTTTGCAGAATTAAGCTAAGAAGCTCTAGCAAATCTCTACTGAGCACCTGCAGTTTTTCAAAGACACATCACTTGCTTGGCCATATTTTCAGAGATGGCAAAAGGCACATCTTTGATACAAAGATCACCCCCTGCTAAGATTCAAGTCCCTGCTTCACTGCCTGAGGTTCTAGAGCAGCATTTCTTAAACTGTGTTCCGAGACACACTGGTGTGCCGTGAGGCAGTTGGAGTTGTAGCCGTGGAGAACAACAGAGTTCAAAATGACTGCCCTTAAAGGGGCAGGCGACCTTTTTTTCTTTTTGCTCAATAACTGTCCCCCGACCCCTCTCCCCCTTTTTTCATAAGAAAAATTGTTTGGTGTTCCTTGGTCTTAAAAAGTTTAAGAAGCACTATTCTAGAGCTTTTATAAGAAAAGGTTGCCTGGAGTTTTTTAATGTGGACAGAACCGCCTATTTTTAGAGCCCTGTACAGATATAAAAATGTGGGTCCACATGGACGGGAAACATGCATCCGATCGGCAGTCTGTTCCCTGCCTTAAGTGTATTTGCATCCACATCTGCACCTTTGCAGCAGCAAGGGGTCTTATACCACCTCAGGAGGAGCATCTGTGTGGGTGTGTCCTGGGGGTGCTTGTTCCATTCTGCCCCGCCAGGCACTCTAGCAGGGATTGGGGGTGGGGTGTACGTGCTTGCCCTGCTCCCCCATAGGAACCCCTGGTGGGCACAGCAGGGCAAACATCCATGCTCCCACCAGGCTACTCAGCAGGAGTGCCCCTAACCTGCTCCCCCATAAGCCTCAGCCAGGGAAGATTGGGACAAGCACCCATGTGCTTGCCATGCTCCTCGGCGGGAGCACCCCGGTCTCCTGTAAGCGCCTGGCAGACAGACAAGGGCACCCATTTTTCTGGGGACTCTGTCCACTAATCTGCCCCTGCAGAGGTCCATGGCTGGCCCCATCACTTTACTTTTAAAAGTCATAAGAGCCAGTGACTGAGGGAGGGTGTGCAGGCGGAGATGGGGGGAAGGGTCTTGTAGGGAAGAGGCAGGAGAGGGCAGAGACTGGAGAGGTTAAGGAGCAGCACAGAGTTAATGGGGCACTGCATCTCAGCTGCTCAGGGTGTTGTTATCAGTGGAGGCAGCAGAAGCACAGACTAGTGGAGCTCTTTTTGTATTATCCACATCTGCTCCACTATCCACAAAAACGAATCATGGATATCCATGGTTATGGAGCAGATATCCATGGATTTGCAGGATTCCACATCTTCCCCCTTAGTCTTGTTCTTGGAAATGACTGAACCCTTTTGACTAACCTCCCCTTTGCTCCCTCCCTCAATATAGCTTGAGGCAGATACTGGGCATGAGAAACATCTGCCCAAAGTTGGACAAAGTTTTAGAAGTGCTTGTTTTGATTATAATGGGAAGTATTGAGCAATCTTAATCATAGGAGGTGCAAATAGCCTTTCCTAAAATAGGAGCAATAAACATCTGAAAGTGAGTGATACAGTTTGATGAGAAGGCCTATCACAGCTATGTGTGGACTAGCTCGCTGATGATTCTAATGAATTACATGAATTGAAACTTCCAACTCCCCTCCTTTAGAAGTGCTCAATTTACTTGACTGTCAGGTTACTCCCACAGGCTCAGCAAACAGACCAAATGTTGAGCTGTGACCATCTTTGTAGGAGTTCTTAGGGAGTAGTTCTCTGTCTGGGTAAGAGCTAGTTTCTAATGAAAGATCACACTTTTGTTTTCACAGCAGCGAATCCTTTGCTGTGCTCTACTGCCCGATTCCACTGTAAGAATGGCCTTTGCATCGACAAAAGCTTTGTATGCGACAGTCAAAATAACTGCCAGGACAATAGTGATGAAGAAAGCTGTGAAAGCCCTCAAGGTAGGCACTGGGTGTTTTGATTACGCTCTGAAGGGTTAAGGAAAGCCTAATGCCTGAAGACCAGAATACAAAGAAAATATGACACTCCTGGCTTACCCAGCATTGTGAGTAACAGTTCTGTCTTCCCCATGCAAATATTCTTATGGGGGATGCTTGTTGCAGCTCTCCAGCTTGTGTGTACTTCATTATCTGAGCTTTCAAAAGCTTGTCATAGCACCTTTCATCTGAGAATCTCCAAGAGCTTACAAGGCCTGATCCAACTTACACTGAAGTCAGGAGGAATCTTTCTACAGTGGGAGCTGAATTGGCCCAAAGAGTCAGAGAACCTCCCAACTTCCAGCATTCCCCCTGTTTTGCAGGTGGGTAAACCTGTCTACACATAACACCCTAGTCTCTCATTGCAGAGTCACATTCCATTTTGCAAGACACTTTTCATAGTAGGGAATGTTTTGTCTTACTCTTAAGTAGGTTTAACCTTTTTTGCTCAGACTTGCAAGGGAAAAACAATCCACCTTCAGGTGGAGCTCAAGCTTGAAAAATTTCATAGAGGAAAAAAAGTGAAAGTTTCAACAATGATGGATAGCTGAAAGTGGAGGGGGTGGGAGTTAGAAAGGAAAACAAACTTAAGTCTGGTCTCCTGTTCCTGCTGTTCATGACTCAACTAAAATATTATGGGAAGACAATGAGACTGTGTTCTGGAAGGGTTTTTTTATTTGTTCAGTAGTTTGCCATTTGTTTTAGCATTATGGGCTCAATAAACTGTGATTGAATGGGTATGTCAGAATCCAAAGCAGGGGACTTGGAGCTGGAAGTCCTGCATTCTATTTGCAGCACACAGACTAACTCAGTATGATCTAGGACACAGCTTTGTACCTCCTTCCCATTTATGACATAAGGATGATAAGTTTTCCTACCTTGCAGGGTTGTTGAGACCTAAATAATCTGTGTCCAATCTTGTGAATTCCTCTAATACTTTGCACTTCTATGGTGCCTTCTATGTTTATAATAAAAAAAGCCTTATTGTAACACAGTTTCTAACACTTTCCATTTTAGCATTTTCCGTCTATAAATGTGTATATAGCATGGAAAAAAACCCAGGTGTGAATAACTTAGTTGGACAAATACAAAACACCTGAAGGTGTGGCAGTATCATGGCTGGGGATATCTGAGAAGGGAAGGTTTTGTAAAAGATGTGGGGCTGATTTCCAGGAGAAGAAAGTGTGCTGGGCCCACAAAGACTTGGGAGGATCTTCTTACCACAGAGGTGAGTGGCATGCAATTAGGCAGGGATTCAGTAACACCAAAATTGAGAATAGTTTTTTTTTTTTTTTATGCCAGTACTGATTATGTGATACACCCAAGGAAAAAAAAATCCCAAACATGAAAATACCCTTGACAAATGAGAAGGAAAATGAAGATGGCATTTTTTTCTATCTGTAACCAGCGTAAGGAAAAAGTACTATTACAATATCAACAAACTTTTTTAAAGCATGTTTTTCCCCTTCTTCTTTACCTAGGAAAAGCACTCATCTTTTGCTCAAGATTTGAGCACAATAAGGGTCACACTGTGCAAGGGATATCAGGAGAGCAATTTTCAAACACACCTTTGACCAGAGAGAAGCTTATGAAAGGCAGGTTTAGAATCTTCCTACTGGACCTGGGAAATGTTGTGGTCTAATCCTGCTCTTGGAAAAGAGAGGAGAAAAGACTTGTGGCTAAGTCAGCCATTTGTGTACTGCTTCTGTGAGAATGCCGTTGCTAGTGTACTGAGGGGTGTGTTGTTTTTCACCACAGGCAGGCTTACATTCAGAGATTATTTCCCGGAGTCATCATGCCTTCCCCCTATTTGGGGAGTTGGGTTTCAGCTATGGAGTGGGGGTCTTGGGGCTTTAAGCCTCAGAGCCCTTTTAGCTGGGGCTTCTGCAGATTTGAAAATGTTTACCAGCACTCTGCTCTAGATGGCTCCAGCTGAATTTAAGCCCTTACAGCAGGCCTACAGCAGTCTAATAAGGTTAATTTGTGTTGGGTTTATTGTTCAGTTGGAGGCTTAAAGCAGCAGTGTTCTTTCCACACTTGGGGTGGATGCTTCCTCTGCAGATTTATTGGCTGGCTTGCCTCCAGGTTGCATGCGTTGTCATGACAATCTGCTGTTGGAAGTGATGGGTTGCACCCAGGAGAAGAAAAGAGCCATATTTTATGAGGATGTTACTTTGTCTTTGTGCCTCTGGAAAAGTCAGATTAAAGGGAGGGTTAAAAAGAGTCATTCTGTCTTATTCTGTGCACCACTGAGCCCCTAAAGAGAGAAATCATGCTCTCACTCTACACCGTGATTTCACTGTGACCAGAATAGTAATTGGAATAGTGTAATTCACTACGAAACAATTAGGTGCTTTCATGATTCCAAACAGGAATGGACTTGGAGCACAGGATTGGGAATAAGAAATTCCTGAATTCAAATCCTGCCTCTGACAGACTTTCGTGGCGTTGGGCAAATCAGCATAGCTCTATTTCTGCATCCATAAATGACAGTAATGCTTGATTAATTGTCTGTCACTGATGTGGAGGGTTAAAGTGTGGAATGGGCCAAGAGTTTCATAAATTCTTCAAGGTCATTATTAGGTCTGTACTAGGGATGTTAAATATCTGTTAATTGAATATTCGATTAACCTCATGAATTCTTATCGGTTAGTCGACTGTTCTTTAGTCCCCGGGCAGCCAGGTCTGAGCTTCTGGACCCAGCACAAGCTGGAACTGAGCCAGGCTGCCTGCCCGCCTGGCTCCTAATACACTTTAAATGCAGAGCCACAGCGGGGATAGGTCCAGGACCCAGTGTAAGCTGGGACTGAGCTGGGCTGCTGGCCAGCCTGCTATAAAATTTTACGGGCGGGGGTCGGGGTGGGGGAGAGGAATGCATATAGTCCTATAGCATTAACCTATAAGCTTTTGCTTATCGGTTAATCGACTACACTATTAAATCCCTAGTCTGTACTAGACTTGATTAAACTAATTATTTAAAGTAGTTGGAATATAAAAGCTAGTTTAGCTCTCAATGACAGTAAAGAACAGAGATCTGAAGCCAAGATCAATGGCCTGTGAAGTGTCTACAGTACCCTTCAGGACAGAGGTGGGCAATAATTTTTGTAGGGGGGCCACTTCACCAGTTATGGTTGTGGCTGTGGGCTGGCCCCGGAGGGAGCAGAGCCTCGTGCAGAAGGGCATTCCTTTGGCAAGGGGGCCAGACTTCATGCGCTCCCCCATGGAGTGGGGGAGCTCACAAGGTCTCTTGCATCTTCTCTGACCTGCCAGGGGCATGCAGTGGCCAGAGGGAACCGCCGGCCATTTTGAACAGTTGGCGGTTCCTTCTGGCGTTGTGCGCCTCTGGTGGGGGAGGAGACTTTGCATGTTTCCCCACTTCCAGGCCCCAATTGGCCTGGGGGCAGGGGAGTGAGTAAAGTCTCTCATCCCCGCCCAGCTGGAGCATGCAACACCTAGAGGGAACGGCCAGCCGTTTTGAACAGCTGGCAGTTCCCTCTGGTGCTGCATGGTCCTGGTGGAGATAGGAGACTTCACGCGCTCCCCTGCCCCTGGTCTCCATTGGCCTGGGGGCGGGGGCACAACAGGGTCAACCGTGGGCCGGATCAAACAGTGTGACGGGTCTGATGCAGCCTGTGAGCCATATTTTGCCTGCCCCTGCTTTAGGAACCTGTGCAGTACCTTGAGTTAAATGACAGGCAGTTACTCTGTATGTGTCTCTTGAAAAAATTTTGTGAAAACAAGCCCCAGGGGTGAAATTCTTTATCCTGCAGGGGGCATATATAGCTTATCCATCACTAAAGTCCCGGTTAAACTTTTAAAAAAAGATTTAAGGGAGATTTAAGTAGTACATGGAGGCTCCTGCTGTCTCCCTGAAGATTTCATCGTATATGCTAGTTCTGGGCTCATGTATACCTTTTAAAGTACTGTCCTGAATATACCTTTGTGCAGCCATATATGCTTCCTACAAATAAATATATACAAGACAAGAAATCAAGCCATTTTTGAAATGTTAAGTTTACAAACTACTTAAGTTTGATCTGTATTCATGCATGAAAGTTTTAGACTTACCCAGGAATGTCCAGTATGCTCAGATATTTATTTCTACACACCTATCTGCTGGCGAGCAATTCTCAAGTGTCATTTGACTCCTATGTCAGAGTCTTATTTCCCTGAGTAGTCTGTATAAGGGGAATAATCATCTTTCATTTCTATGGCAGTCCTCTTTCATTGTACAGGAGATCTGATTAACATGATGTGTATTGTGGAAACAATATGATGCAGTGCTATGAAAGTAATACTGTAGAAAATTTCTCCCAGTAGCTATGTCATAATATTGAATGTATCCTATTTTGTATATTATATTACACATTGAAGGTGATGTCTGTTGCCCTGGCATGAGATTCTTTGTGTGCTGCTTCCCATCTAAGCATGGTATTGAGCTTAGTAAACATACAACTAAGCCTCACAACAACCCCAGGTCCTAACCCAGCAAGTAAGTAGGTATCCCATGTCATAGATTGGGAAACTGAGGCACAGAGACTTTGAGCGAATTGCTCAAGAACACAATTTGTGGCAATCAGGAGTGGAGTGTTTGACAGGGATGTTGTGAGACTTAATGGCTGGCTGCTTGTCAAACGCTTTAAGATATTCTGAGACAGTGTGCTAAAGAAGTGTGAATTATCATATTACCTTCCAGTCTTCCCTAATGGCCAAAGACAAACAAAAATGGAGAACCTTCATTGCTGCCCTACACGCCAGCAGGCGTAATAGGCATTAACTTCCAGTCTTCCCGCTTTTTGAGTATCCTTGTGCTTTTGTTCACTCCTCCCCTTATGAGCTCGAAAGTCCTGTTATTGCTGAAAGGGTCCACCAGTGTATGTATCTGACTGTCGAATACTCTTAAAGGCCCTTTCTCTGTCACTGTCAATGTTATTAACTGCTTAGTGAAGACCTTATTGCTCTAGTACCGGCATAGAGGACATAAAATCATTGATAAATGTTAGGTCTTTGTATGCAGTTGGAAGTGAATCTAAAGCTGTGGGGTTACCAAGTTTAAATTTTTGCTCTGGTGGTGGGTTGATGTGTGTGTTAGGGAGAAGGGAAGGTAGGGTGAGAAAGAGAAACTCCTAAATTCAGTTGTAGAAACAGGACAATAATTTGTCTTTCTGTAGGCAAGTTTTTCCCCTCTATGAATGAATATTCCACATTTCTAAGGCTTTCAAATCACACGTGAAGCAGCAGTTTAAAATTTCTAAAACACTTCAGTTTAAAATTGTCAAATGATTTTGTACTTGTTCAAGACACTAATTATTGGCAGTTCTTGTAGCTGCCATGGCAATCTTTAGAACTGTTCCTTTAGTTTCCACCCATTTATACTGCTCCTTCTGGCATATCTGTACTTTTCAATGCTGTAGTAGGCTGGGTGAATCTGTGACCAGGTTACTAGAGGTTGCTCTTGTTCTGGAGTGAAGTATTAGTTCCAATGTGTCTGAATCACAGGAGCTGAAGATGAAATCAGAGAATGAACATCCAATCAATCTCTCTACAACTAATGCAGAATTTCTCCATATAGGATAGTATTCTGGTAGTTCACTTCAGTCTAGTTTTAAGAATTCCAGGCACTGGGACAACTCCTATTCCACTGCCAAAAACATGTTACTGCCAGGAAACTTTTCTTGGATATTATGCCAAAAGTTTCCTTTTCTTAATTTACTCCTATTATTCTAACATCTACCCCATATATCAGTCAATGAATGGTGATGATCATTCCAAACATCTGTTCTGTGGCCACTCCTGGATCCTTAACATTCTACCTGCCTTGCAGGGGATTTCCTATTTAAGAAAGAGTCTTCCTTAGGCTGGCTAGTCAGGATCTAGGTTGGTGTGTTCAAATTATGCAATTATTTCCTTCATTAATAGCTACTTTCACACGTTTTTTCCTTCTAACTGTTCAAATGTTTGTGTGGTTTTTCTTTCTGGGTCTTGGCCCTTTCTGAATCAATTTCATCCTCTTCTGTGGACTTCACTTTTCACTTGATGTGTTTAAAAGTCTTTTATATTCCCTTTAACCCTTTTGGCTAGCATAAATGCATTTTTGCTTTTATGCTGCTCTTATCTCTTCCTGCAAGCCTGAACTGCCTCTGAATGATGCTTTAGCAGCATAGAGTGCTGGTCATATCCTCAATTCTAGCCATGCTGTTTTTAGATTAACGATAGCATTGTTGCTCAGTTACAAACTGGGTGGCCTGGAAGCCTGATTCTTTTTTGGTTGAGGGGGCCTACCCTGGTATCGCCAAGTCTTTCTACTTGTATCACCAACAAATGTGTTACATACGTTGCTACTTATCCAGCAAAGTTCTGCTCAGATTCAACAACTAATTTGTAGTGGAAGCACTTCTGTTCATAAATAAATTTTCTGATGATTTCAGACTAAGGCAAAAGGGCTCCAGTGACTTACCCAAATTTGTAGAAGGTTAGCAGCAAAGCTGCAATAAGAATTGGGAATCCCTGTTTTGTCCATTAGAGGACACAACCTGTCAAAGATGGGACATAACACAATCGCACATTTGTGCTTGAAATGCATTTAGCCACATAATCCCACCATGGCCACATACAAATAGGTATACCGGTATTCTTCAGCTTGTGTATTTCCAGAGTGTCATTTGGGATCTTAAAGACTTCATTTTGTGAAATAAATATTTGGAAGCATATCAACTGACTCCTTGCTAAAGAGGATGAGAAGTGTCTGCTTCCCACTGCCAAAAGCCTCCTGAGTGCCAAACATTGAAATCTGACCCAGCTGCCACAATCCCTAGCGAAATCTTCCCACCCTGTGGATGTGCAGGTCAATACAAAAAAATCAGCAGCACACTGAAAACTGAAAGTTGTGGAGCTGTGTGAAATAAGCTGAACTCAGGCTCAATAACAGAAAGAAATCTGTGATGGCTACTGAAGCACTAGGTGCCTCAGGGTGTGTAGGGCCTTGCTCGCTGTCCCTTAAGGCAGTGGTTTTCAGTTGTGACCCAGTACTGGGTCGTGGAATGTCAGGCACAGGGTCTCATTGCTGCAGGGTGATCAGGTGACCAGTAGGGATGCTGAGGCAAGCTACCTGCCTCTCCTGGCACTGCAGGCTGCACTGTGCCCCAGAAGTGGCTGGCAACAGGCCCAGCTGCTAGATAGTGAGGAGAGCGCACAAGGCTCCATGTGCTGCTCCTACCCTAAGACTAGCTCTGCGCTTCCACTGGCTCGGAACCTGCTGCTGGCTGCTTCTGGGGCACAGCATGGTCGTCTTGCCTCTCCTGGCATTGGAGCCTGCCTTAGCAACCCACTGCACCACTGACTGGGAGCTGCTTAAGGTAAGCCCCTCCTGCCCTATCCTGACACCCCCAAAGCCTGAGCCCCCCTCCTATACCACAAAGCTCTCCTCCTCAGCCCACCGCGCAGCCCACATTCTAATCAAATTAAATGGGGTTGTGGGCATCAACAATTTTCTTCACCTGGTTCATGAGAAAAAAGTTTGAAAACCACTGCTTTAAGGAAATGTAGGTGCATTCTAAAGATTAACCTGCTCTTCAGAAATGTTTTGGAGCCTGGGAATGAGTGAACCCAGGCCGTGGGGGATTTAGTAGAATTCCAAGAAAGGAAATTCAGGGGAATCCCCACAGGTTCCCCAAATATTTCCCCTCTGCTTTTGTGACAATGTAAGAATTAGAGATCAATCCTGAGATACCTGATACTATAAATATTCCCACTGATTTGAGTGGCTCACAGTAGTAAATTCTAGGTCCGGCTGTGAGACTTTGCAGGAGCAGGCTCAAATTCAAAGTAGATGCCAAAGCTGTCTGCCAAATGGAACAGACATACCCTGATTTGCAATGAAATACCCTAATATTTAATTTATTAAAGGCAAATAGCTCCCAGCACATCCCACCCCATGTCAAGCCTGTAACTGATCCTTCACACGTGGCAAATGGAAAACCCTCTTAAATGTCCATTTGTGTATCTCCTTGTCTTCCCAAAACCTTGCAGCCTGATTCTGGCTGCTTCAGGCGATGTAGTTCCTTTTATTGAGTCTGTCTTTGACTCATTATTTACATAGGCTGTAAACTGAAACTTAACTTGCAATTACTGTTCATTGGCTTAGTCTAAATGCAACCTACATCTGGAACTTAATAGTCAAAGGCAGACTAAATAAAAAGCAGAAACTTAAGAACAGATACAAATAAAATGTCAGTGAATGCTTAATTAATTAAAGTCTTCACTCGTGCATATTTAGTAGTTTAAAAAGCCTTGCTTATAACTGCTGGTGCAGGGAAAAGCTGAAAGTTATGTCAGCTGTGAATAATTTTCCTTGTGATTTCATTCTCTTCCTCTACTTTCTCTCCCTTCATTCCTCTTACTCCCTATAAAATCCCGTATTTGAAGGGATTCTTATGGGGGTAAAAAGCCAATTCATTTGCACAGGAGCTAACAAGATAAGATGTACAAGGCAGCACTAGGTGGCATTTCTGATGATTCCTGTGATGAGTTCATCTGTGAATTTATTATTTTGGCACAATGTGGGGGTCCTGTGGTTGCATTCCTGGGCTAGCCTGTGGTTTCTATATTGATTATTTAGCTACTTGGCTTAGACATCAGATAATTGCAGGTTCTTTATCATTAATTATCCAGTCTTGCTCGAAAGGAAGAGGGGTAACTTGTGTTTGCCTCTTACTTTAATCAGGGAGCCTCCATGCACAGGATGGGTGTGTTTGGAATCACAATAGAGTGTTGTCTCCTGTGTGCTTTTATGTGTGCTATTACAAAGGTGTGAGATTCTTTTGTTACCATAAGAACAAGCATGCACACACTGAATAATTGTTTTGCCTTCATCAGTTAACCCACCCAGTGTCTGCTGTGACCATTAACCATTCTGATAAATGTGAACCTGTGTCCAGTGTGATGCCTTCCACCTGGAACATAGCAGTAGTCAAGTGGCTATGTGAGGGCATCGGTGATACAAAATAGACATAAAAGTCTAATTAAGGTGACTTATAGATATGGCTCTTCGTTTTCAGTTTTTATTTATTTTTTCCCAGAAATATATCTATGTTCATAACCACAACAAAATTGGTGCACAAAACTATTAGTTTTTCTGGGTAACTACTGGGGTTTATGTTGATGGATGGAAAGACAAGAAAAAAAGTATTCAGTTGATTACTGGTTTGCTGCAGAACTAAAACTAAACTCAAGACTCAATGCCACTTTTAAATTTAAGAAAACAATACATCTCTAATCCCCAAATAATATTTTCACTTGAATGAACAATTTACCATTGTAGATTTAGAATCATTAATTTATAAATATTTCCATTTAATAGTTGGGTCATGCCATTTACAGTGCATACACCCAACTTGATTTTTTCCTGCTTGGGCTCAGGGATTCAACCTCACAGGAGGCACCTGCCAGGGATTATGGGCTTTCAAGCCCAGAGGCAGGATGGTGGGATTAGGCATTTCTGCCCAGCAGGGAAGGTCTTGAGAGTTTAGCTCAGGGTTTCCCAACCTCTGGGTCGGCACCCAAATATGGGTCGCCATTACATTTCAAAAGGGTCACCAAGTGTCTCCCCAGGTGGCTCTGCCCTCCCTCCTCTCCCCGTTTTTGAATAGCCTTGGGTCACCTGAATTGTCAAAATGGGTCCGCATCTGGAAAAGGTTGGGAACCGCTGGTTTAGCTCCATGAGAGGTGCTTGCTGGGCAGAAGCCCAACACCTCCTTCCTGCTGGGTAGAAGTCCCTAACGCCACTCCCCTGCCACAAGGCAGAAGCTTTGAACTCTTACTCCTCCCATCCCTCAGTTTGGGAAGGGGAGCTCCCTGAGTCAAACATTAACTGTAGAAGAGTTGTTGTTTGGCCACCCCTGCTATATAGGACTCACCTATTGTCCTCATTTCCTTCTTGGTTGCCCTGGCTTGAGACAGAGACTTAGCTAGTAGTCAGAGTTGAGTTTTTTTGCATCAACTCTGCCCTCTTAGTTTTGTAGTTAGTTCATTGTAGTCATTAGTAATGGGGAATAGTACATATTTGTTTACAAAAATAAAGTTTGTGTGTGTGTGTGCATATAGACATGTATATGGGAGGGAGGGAGAGCAAGCGTATTTTTAGGTACTTGTGCACCCTGTACACACCTCCAAAGGAAGGTGTGTGTGGTATTGGTCAAGAGGAAAAATAGCCCCAATCTTTTCCAGCAGTTCCAGCTGTGAGAACAAGGGTGAATGAACTACCTTTGAAAGCTGCAACCCTTGCTGTACTTATTCTGTTGAACAATTTAATTTCTCAGGCTGTCAGTTCAGGCCCTTTCTCAGCACTAAATATACCCAAAATGAAATATTGTTTCATTTCAGTAACTGAAGGGCTTTTAATCTATGCAGTGTTGAGAAGTATTTGCATTGGTGCATTTATAGAAATCTTTCTCAGGTGCAGTGATTGATTTTGCAGCCAGGGCTAAAATAATGGTACTATTTTTGTAACTGGCTTACGGACAGGGAATAGTAACCTGGTACCCAATTAGGTATTGGTACTTCTCCTTTAGATTAATGGGTAGTCATGGGAGATGGGGATTCAGACAGTAAATGATAAATTTTTTTTCAGGTGGAAGTAAAATATAAATTCAAACAATTCTTTCAAGTTATTTTAACTTCATCTCTTTAGAGGCACTTAAATATAATTTACAGTTTGACAATATGATTACCTGATTATAGTATTGCCTATATGTAATTCCAGTTTCCAGGACTAGGTGGTCAAATGTCAAAGGCTTGTCATCTTGTGGTTTAAAATAAAAGAATGTCTTTCCCATGATCCTTGTGATTCATTAAGTTCTCTGTTGCACTGACGTGGAAAAAATGATCCCAGTGAGGTGCCCTTTCAGGATCTGCAACAGTGTGAAGGTGTTTGAAATGTACCAGGGTCCTGGCTCATTAAACTGCAGTAACTTTTCTTGGGGTTCATTATAATTTGATTGTGAAAATGTCTCCTGTTGGAGAGCTGTAAGCACCTGCCTCAGTCTTTATATTATCATTGGAATGTGTCCAGCTATTGAAGGAACAGATAAGGTTAGCTTTGATTTGCTGTAGAACAGAGCTGATTCCATGAAAGCAGAACAGAACATCGTGATCCAGATGATCCCTATCGAATTATTAGAGCACAGTGTTTGTGTATATTTAAAATGTGGAGCTTTTCTGCAAACCTTCATCATCAGTGCTTGAAAAACCCACTGCTATTGGCAAGAGGGGGGTGTCCTGGGGAGAGAGGAGCCATTATTTTCAGGGCACCATTTTAAAATATATAGGATATACACTTCTCTTATGATTATTAACATAATGGTTCAAAAGTGAACTATGTGTGAATCAATTTGGTGTCTTCCTGAGTCCAGACAGAGAGCTCCCGTGCTTTTGCTGTTGATCATCTTTTAAATTTAATTCTGATTCTGTGTGATTAATGCACTTGATTTTACAGAATCCAGTGAGCAGCTGTCAAGATTCATGTCAAATTTAGTCTGCTGAGGGAAGCTGGGGAAGGAGTTTAAGCCAGGTTTAAACTCAGCACAGTCCTGGTTCAATTAAAATTGTGTTTTGATACTAATTTTAATTAAATGTATACCTAGGGAAACGTCTAAACCTGACTTGTTATCAGTTTTATCTTGTTTGTAAATGTACAGGCATAAGTTGAGTTGATATAACAAATGTTAAACTTACATGTTCTCAAGTTGCACCAGTTCAGCTAAACTGATTTAAGTTGAAGCTAATGCAGTTTGTGTGTAGACACCTTAGAATGGTAGAGTTGTGCTGCTTTTATTCTACTGGTAGAATAAAGTGCTATAGCGTCCTGGCATGGATGCAGTTCTACTATTGCAAAGTTTCCTTGTATCAGCAGAGCTTATTTCCACAAGGAAGTGGGGGGGAATCTATTGTATGTTTTGAGAGAGTTTGTGTGCTCAAGAACTTCTCCTAAACAGTCAGCTAGGGCCACTAAATTTGGTATACAGCTTCCTCTTATCATAACTTAAAGCAAGGTCAGGGTCTGGTTGTGCCAGGAAAATGGGATGTGCCTGGAATGGGATTGCTTCTCATAAAACCATACAGAAGAAAGACCAGGCAGATGAAAGGGGACAGCTGGGAGTGCCCTCCCATCCCGTTCAGGACTACCTCAGTCCTGAGCCTCTTATCCCCCAGGAAGATTCCCCCATTTCCTATGGGGGACATTGCTGGCTGTTCCTGTTCATCAGGGAGCGATGGGAAAGTGTAGTTTGCTCCATTCCTCACTCTGACTGGGGAACACAGGGGACAGACAAGCTGTGCACTTTGCTCTCGCTCCCTGACAGAGACAGGAAGGGGAAGAGCAAGCAGCCCTGGTATGAATCTTTGTGGGGGAGGGCTTTGCCCCCTCCCCCATGTGCACACACACAGAGTCCCCTACTCAGAGCCCCTTCTCAGCCCCCCAACCCTGACTCTTGCACTCCCCACACTCACAGCCCCCTGCCCTGGACCCCTCCTTAAAAACCTGAACAACACCGGATAAATGTGCAAGTAAGCTCTACTGAGATAACTACACCCACTTTTTTTCGAAAGAACCCTGTCTAGGCGGTGGTTTCACTTTCAAAAGGCCCTTTTTTGAAAGAATGCGCGGCTGCCATTATGCAAATGAAGCACGGGAAATTCAAATCCCGGCTTCATTTGCAATTTCGATCTGTCTAATTTACATCCCTCTTTCGAAAGAGGGATGTAGTCTAGACATGCCCTAAGTGTAACTACTTTGGTTAAAAATAAACAAAACTTCATACTCCTAACCCAAGACAGTTATGCCAGTGAGCAAATTTATTGTTGTTCAGGTGGCTTATTACCTCCCCACTCTCTTGTCACCTTCTGAATTCACCTCTTTCCTAGTCGAGTTAGTGGTAATGTTTAGCTTTCTTCAACCGAAGCAAATAGGATTTTAGGATTTGTCTTTTTACATGCAGGTCATTCTTAAATTACTATACCAATGTTTTTAGTTCTCTGAGGAGCAGAAATCACTGCAGGGGTTATTCTAAAACCAGAACCAGTTACTGACTGAAGTGCCAAATTTGATCCCAGACTTAGGTTCTGCCAAGATTCATCTCCGTTCAAGTATTTGCAGCAAACTGTAAATCTGTGAAAGAGGGGCTCATCAAATCTTAGCTCTCCCCTTTTTGCTTCTTCCATTTATTTTGTGGTGCTCCTGCTATACATTTAGGATCTTTGTCTTTCTTCCTCCTCTCTTGCAGAAAAGCAGCACCCTAGACTTTCCGAGTGGCTACCTAGGAGCTCTGAATCCTTGAATCCATGAAGTGTTCCCTAGACTTGCAAAGGCAACTCATGCTCCCTTGTCTCATTACTAGATAGTCTTTTTCTAATTTGGTATAAAAATTGTATTAAAATACATATTTATGGGGGAAGTTAAAACATAAAGCAGTTATATGGTATGCAATCAAATAAACATCAACATGAAATGGGAATTAGAAACGAAATAATTAATTTTCCATTTATTTGGAATCTCTAACCAGTAAAATCTGGGGAACAAAGAGAGAGTAGTGTAGATTGTTTAATCAAGTAGTGCTTTATCTTTTTGTCTTGAGAGATCTATGTTAAAACAAGACTGAGATTACAATGTATATATTGTATTTTCCTGTTTGGGGGAGGTCTAGGTGGGTGCACAGCATGTGTGTCGAAGCCCTTATTGTACGGTGGTTCTGCAGTCTACGTTTTCAGTGTTTTTGTTCAAACTGGGCTCAGAATTGGAATAGCAGCAGATGACAGCAAAATAGTGCGGTGCACTGAGCATAAAAAAGGCTATATAGAATCTTCTGAGTTCTACACCTGTTTCTGTCACTCATACTAAAACTACTAACTTCCCTGGGTGTTGGGAGGTTTAAAAAAATGACTGTAAAGCAGTCTGTAGATTAAAAAAAATGTTCCTTGCCATTATTAATTATGTATGTTACATTGACATGCACCTACAGATCTGTGTGGGGACTAGGTCTGGATTAGACTAGGAGGATGTAGTTCGAAATGAGCCCTGGAGGAAAAGTTTGAACAGTTGCTGCCCATGTTATCCCTATTTTATGGCAGTGTCACCAGCACTATATCTCAGTGAACACAAAACAAGCTTGTAAAAAGCAGAAATACGTAAAAGGATTAGAGATTGTGACTTTGGCAGATGTTAGGAATGCACTGAGCTCTGCTGAATTTATGGAGAATTAAACTTGTTTAATTCAGATTGTTCAACTTTATTCTTAGATCTTTGTTTCCTTGAATCTTTTCAGTGCTCAGTAACTAGTTAACATCAGCCTCTTTTTAGAGCTTGTCCAGGGGACCACTTCTATGCCTTCCTGAAACACATGTTGTGGGAAAACCTGTTGGACTGATCTTTCAGTTTTTCACACTTAGGGTATGTCTACTCTTTCAATTTAAAGCACCAAAAAAATCCCTTTTTTGCGTGAAAACCATGGAAGCGTCTACACTTGCCAGTGACTATTTGTGGTGAAACTCTGAAGTTTCACCTCAAAGAGAGAACCTCCTATATGAGAAAATTACAAGTCTTACTAGTGATGCTTTTCCAGTGATGTGCAAATGAAGGCACGTACTTGCTGTTTACAGAGCTTTTAGCCTCTGCAGTGCCTAGGTGACCACTCTTGTCAGTAGCCCTACTGCTTTGATGCCAGATATACAGACATTTGTCCCTCACCCTATTTAGCTTCAGAAACTTTGAAACTCTCCTTCAGGTTTTCTTGGCAAGTGCTCACTTTTCTGGCCAGGTGACAATGCCTGCTCCACGGAGCAAATGATCCCTTGTTTGGAGCAATGCTGAGTTATTGGAGCTGATCACTGTTTGGAGAGAAGGGCTAGGTTGTGTGTCAGGATGCCCAGCAGTGACCCTCACCTCTTTCCCATAAGAGCCTTCCTATTATCAAAATAGAGGCAGCTGCACTGTGGGATAGAAGTGATAGAAGTGCTGCAAATGTAAATAATCTGATGTCTGTGGAAGTAATTAAATACACAAATTCTCCAAATACTGTTCAGTTCTTTTTTTTTTTTTTTACTGGTTCACTATCACTGGTGAAACCGAGAGTGCAAAAATTCTGCACTCGGGCAAGATAGCCTTAGACTCATCCTGACCTGTTACAATGGAGAGGTCTAGAGCTGACAGTTTTCTCTAGAGAATCCCTCTGTCTGGCCATGAGAATGTAATCACCAGGTCTGCCAGCACTTGTGTCCCCACTGACAGTGGTTGTCATGGAAGGCAGGAGTATTTCTGAAATAAAGGCCTTGGCCCAAGCTGAAGGGAATCAGAGATAGAGGACTGGTACTTGGAATTGAATGGAAAGCCAGTGGTAATATATGGGGCACTAAAGGTGCTGTAGGAAAAACGTACAAGGCCTCCCACTGATGAAGAACAAGAACTGCAGAGGCTTAAGTTTAATTCACTTATTTTTCACACACTCTGGGATAGTCTCATGAAGTGTGTGAAGTGGCATTAGTGGGAACTTCTGTCTGTGGGCCAAGTTACAAAACCTTATGGACATGTAACTGAATCTGTGAAAGGGTAAGAACATAAGAACGGCCGTACTGGGTCAGACCAAAGGTCCATCTAGCCCAGTATCCTGTCTGCCGACAGTGGCCAGCACCAGGTGCCCCAGAGAGGGTGGACCGAAGAAAGTGATCAAGCGATTTGTCTCCTGCCATCCCTCTCCAGCCTCTGACAAACAGAGGCCAAGGACACCATTTTATCCCCCGGCTAATAGCCTTTTATGGCCCTAACCTCCATGAAATTATCTAGCTTCTCTTTAAACTCTATTATAGTCCTAGCCTTCACAGCCTCCTCTGGCAAGGAGTTCCACAGGCTGACTACACGCTGTGTGAAGAAGAACTTTCTTTTATTAGTTTTAAACCTGCTACCCATTAATTTCATTTGGTGTCCTCTAGTTCTTCTATTTAGGGAACTAATAATAACTTCTCTTTATCGGCCCTCTCCACACCACTCATGATTTTATATACCTCTATCATATCCCCCCTCAGTCTCCTCTTTTCTAAACTGAAAAGTCCCAGTTGCTTTAACCTCTCCTCATATGGGACCCATTCCAAACCCCTAATCATTTTAGTTTCCCTTTTCTGAACCCTTTCCAAGGCCAAAATATCTTTTCTGAGGTAAGGAGATCACATCTGTACACAGTATTCAAGATGTGGGCGTACCATAGTTTTATACAGGGGCAGTAAGATATTCTGGGTCTTATTTCCTATCCCTTTCTTAATAATTCCTAGCATCCTATTTGACTTTTTGACCGCCGCTGCACACTGTGTGGAAGTTTTCAGAGAACTGTCCACGATAACTCCAAGATCTCTTTCCTGATTTGTCGTAGCCAAATTAGCCCCCATCATACTGTACGTATAGTTGGGGTTATTTTTCCCGATGTGCATTACTTTACACTTATCCACATTAAATTTCATTTGCCATTTTGTTGCCCAATCACTCAGTTTGGTGAGATCTTCTTGGAGTCCCTCACAGTCTGCTTCTGTCTTGACTATCCTAAACAGTTTGGTATCATCTGCAAACTTTACCACCTCGCTGCTTACCCCTTTCTCCAAATAATATATGACAAAATGAAAGGCAATATTACGGAGAAAGTTTTAACTTCATCTTAGTACTTGATATTTGTTTTTTCCAAATACAGTGAAAGCTTTGTTATCAGACACTCTGTTAACCAGAAAACTTGGTTAACCACCATTGTCTCCAGCCACAATACTGTCACATCTTCAGACGCACAGGACTGGCTTGGTTTACCATGATTGGCTTAACAATTTTTTATTTAAGAAGTACTAATCATCTTTAACTCAGAATAGAAATGTGAGACCAACTGCCTCATACTACAAAACTACTGATATTAAGAACTTGAGTTTTACTATTATTGTCCATTGGTTTTTCCTAGGTTGATGGGACCCTCAGATAACCGGAATTTTTAGATAACCGGATTGCCCTAATCCCTGAGCGTGCTAAATAACACAGCTTTTACTGTAGTTGTATTTCTAACGTCTTTTGTGTGTGACCACTGAGTGGGGAAAGGAACGGTGTAAAAGATGACTTCAGCTTTATATTCAAGTGATTGAAACATGTACCTGAACTACGGTTGTAGATGGGGACTCAAGTGAAACCTTCTCTTTATTTAGAAAGGGTCCTCTACTTGTAACCCAGACATTAGGTTGTGGAATCTCCATCTCTGTAGATATTTAAGAGCAGGCTGGAGAGACATCTATCAGGGATGGTCTAGACCAGGGGTGGGCAAAAGGGCCCGTGGAGGCCCTGCCACTCCCCTGCCCCTAGGCCAATTAGAGCCTGGGGGCGGGGAGAGTACGCAAAGTTTCCTACACCCTGCCAGGAGCACATGGCGCGTGGAAGCGCCAGGCGCTCCTGAGAAGGCTGCAGGAGGCTTCACGTGCTCCCCCGCCCCCAGACCAATCAGGACCTGGGGGCGGGAGGAGCGCGAAGTTTCCTCCGCTCTGTTCCCACCCTGCAAGCAGCACGTGATACTCAAAAGCGCCACGCACTCCTGGCAGGGCAGGAGGAAGCTGGGTGGGCGAAGCTTCCTCCCGCCCTGCCAGTAGAGGGTGGTGCTTTTAAGTGCCGTGAAGGGCGGGGACAAAGCGGAGGAAACTTCACATGCTCTCCCTTCTCCAGGTCCTGATTGGCCTGGGGTGGGGGAGCGTGGGAAGTCTTCTCCCAGCCAGGGGCATGGGCACCTAGGGGAAAGGGGAGGAGGCAGGTGGGCAAAGGCGCTCCCCCACCCACAGAGCCGGAAGTATACTGGCCCCGCCCCTTCTGCTCGAAGCCCTACCCCTTCCAGTGCAGCCCCGGGCCACTTCAGACATTTTTGAAGTGGCCCCCGCAAAAAATTATTGCCCACCCCAGTCTAGACGGTATTGGGTCCTGATGTGTGGGCAGGGGACTGGACTCAATGGTCTCTCAAGGTCCCTTCCAGTTCTAGTGTTCTATGTTATTTCAGACAGTCCATTTTACTGTTATCACACAGCAGAAAGGCCACAATATAGTGTTCTTTGGCCTATATCTACTATAAGACATTCTGCTTTGTGGTGGATAACTGAGATTTCCTGGAAGCCTATATTTTCAAGTCCAGCTTCTTGCCCACAGAATGAAGCTCATCAAAAGAAACCAATAATGTCCAACAAGCCATGTTGGAAATTTCCCCTCTCTCAACCATTCCTTGCTCCTGGAGCTGGCTTATGGATTCTAGACAGAGATGTTTAGATAGTGATACTGAGAGACTGATATTCAGCTGTGTTTGGTAATTATATGAAAATATCCAGAGAAATTTCCCAGACAAAATGGATATAATTCAGGATTCTTTAAGTGAGGCAATTCTTTTGGTCGAGGTCTTGAGAAAACACACTGAAGTGTTATCAGCATCTGTGTGGAAAAAAACACAACATGATGCCTTTGCAAGCTGTTGTGATTTGGTAATGTAGCCTAACAAAGGAAACCCAAGTAACATGGAAAATCTGTGAAATGCCTTAAACTTAGTAATTAATTTCCCAGAGAAAACCAAGGAAGACTTTTGCTCTACTTCTTTTCTTCCAGTGCCCTGATAATGTGTTCCTCCTTTGGAGAAAGTTTACTATATATTTTGGGGAGAGGGGGATTTTGTGAGTCATAAATAACGAAGGAAAACACTTCCAGGAACACTTTTAATATATTGTTCAATTAATAAATTCCCCTGGTGCGTGTTCATTACATAGTCATGGATTAGTACTTGAACTGTTGAGTCCGTGCAATATCTTATAAACTTCATGTCTAAATAAATCAACTGACAAGCTATTTGTGTTTAGGTTCTCCTATTATCACCAAAGTATTTGCACATGCACCTCCAAAGTAATGAAAAATAGAAACAATAATCTCTGCCTTTTTTCCATCCCAGCAGGCAGAAGGAAACAGTGTGATTAATTTATAAGGCTTTTGGCTTCTGCGTGTGTAAAGAGTAAATAGACAGAAAGCAGAGTCAAAGGCTTGTCACTCTTTCTTTTGTTACTTTTTCTTCCTAATTTCACTCCTTGTGTCTTCCTTCGTTGTCTTCATTGTGTCCGCTCTTCTTTATTTCATTTTCTGTCCCAGTTCCTATGTTATACTCTCTTCAACAATTTATTTTTCTTTCCTGGGAAACACTAAAACAAGCCGTCCAGAGCTAAACTAGGGCTCTTCTACTCATACACTATGATTTTTAAACCTTAGGTAGTATCACTAAGGGGGGAAGTGGTCTGAGTTTAAAAAAAATGCATGTGGCAGAATCTTCTGTTTTCTCCAAATAACAGATTTGGGTACTGTCAAATCACCTCGTACAACTTCTTGTTAGCTGCCATGGTGTCTCTGCTCTTGTCTGAATGCCACTTGGTAGCTGGACACTAGATAGACGTCATGCACAATTATCTGAACTTATAGCCTCTGGCTGGAGTTGGGCTGCATTTGCATCCTGTATCTCTTCTCAGCAGACACTCAAACCTCAAGACCTTAAAGCTTTCTGTTTGCAAATCCCGATCAGGTGAGCCTAACAATCAGTCTCTGACCCAGCTATGCTAAGCCTGTCTCAGCAGGAATTTCCTCTCCAGACTTTACCGTGCCTCTTATAGTAAATTAAGATAGTAAAACATGTGTCATGGGTGATTACAGCATTGCTGGTAATTCTGTATATGTGGCTAACTTGGTGGGAATAGGTTCCTGATGCTTTTGACATTAGGGTTATGTTTTGGTAACAGTGCCTTCCTGTATGACAGTGGAACCGAAGAAAAGTTAGGGGAGAAGAGGAGCTTGCAAGGAGTTATGGCAATAAAATATCTTCTGACAGTGGAAGATTGAACAGGTACTGGCGTAGCAAATTAGTCCTGGAATATAATCTGGGATTTACCACCACATTGTTAGCCTTGTCCTTTGCAAATGGCCGGTACACCTGTACAGGTCAGTTTAATGCAGCTGGCTGAACTTTCAGTCTTTGGTCTAGATCAGGGGTCAAAAACCTATGGCTCTCAAGTCAAATATGATTCAGTATGAAACTGAATGTGGCTCTTTTGTCATTCCCAAAATACATGCAACTTTTTAAATTAAAATGAAAAATTAATTCAAAAGTCTATAAATGTGTAATTACTCATGTAGCTTGAATATATGCATGAATCTGAATTTGACCAGTTATGATGTAAACTTCAAAGAAATATGCGAAAAGATACAGCAGCAGAAGTCCCATTAAATGAAGTCTGTGAGTACAGTGTTTCATTACAGAGGTTCCTAAATCTGAGCCAGCCTTTTTAGGTGACAAATCTGAGGAACTCACTCAGATTGAAGTGACATTAGAGGAGGTTATGGAATTAATTGATAAGCTGAATAGTAACAAGTCTCCGGGACCAGACGGCATTCACCCAAGGGTTCTGAAAGAACTCAAATGTGAAATTGCGGAGTTATTAACAGTGGTTTGTAACCTATCCTTTAAATCCACTTTGGTACCAAATGACTGGAAGATGGCCAATATAACACCAATATTTAAAAAAGGCTCTAGAGGAGATCCTGGCAATTATAGACCGATAAGTTTAACATCAGTACCAGGCAAATTAGTAGAAACACTAGTAAAGAGTAAAATTGCAAGGCACATAGAAGAGCACGAATTGTTGGGCAAAAGTCAGCATGGTTTCTGCAGAGGGAAGTCGTGTCTAACTAATCTGTTAGAATTCTTTGAAGGGGTTAATAAACATGCGGACAAGGGGCACCCAGTGGATATAATATACCTAGATTTCCAGAAAGCCTTTGACACGGTCCCACACCAAAGGCTTTTACGTAAATTAGGTGGTCATGGGATAGGAGGAAAGGTCCTTTCATGGATCAAGAATTGGTTAAAAGACAGAAAACAAAGGGTGGGAATAAATGGTAAATTTTCACAATGGAGGAGGGTAACTAGTGGTGTTCCCCAGGGGTCAGTACTGGGACCAATCCTGTTCAACTTGTTCATCAATGATCTAGAAAATGAGGTAAGCAGTGAGGTGGCCAAGTTTGCAGATGACACAAAGTTGTTCAGGACAGTCAAAAGCAAAAGGGATTGTGAAGAACTACAAAAAGATCTCAGCAAACTGAGTGATTGGGCAGCAAAATGGCAAATGAAATTTAATGTGGGTAAGTGTAAGGTAATGCATGTTGGAAAAAATAACCCAAATTACACGTACTACATGATGGGGTCAAATTTAGCTACGACAGATCAGGAAAGGGATCTTGGAGTTATAGTGGATAGTTCTATGAAGACATCCACGCAGTGTGCAGCGGCAGTTAGTAAGGCAAATAGGATGTTAGGAATTATTAAAAAAGGGATAGATAATAAGACAAAAGATATCATACTTCCCCTATATAAAACTATGGTACGCCCACATCTCGAGTACTGCGTGCAGATGTGGTCTCCTCACCTCAAAAAAGATATATTGGCATTAGAAAAGGTTCAGAAAAGGGCGACTAAGATGATTAGGGGCTTGGAAAGGGTCCCATATGGGGAGAGGCTAGAGAGACTGGGACTTTTCAGTTTGGAAAAAAGGCGATTGAGGGGCGATATGATAGAGGTATATAAAATCATGAATGGTGTGGAGAAAGTGATTATAGAAAAATTATTTACCTTTTCCCATAATACAAGAACTAGGGGACACCAAATGAAATTGATGGGTAGTAGGTTCAAAACTAATAAAAGGAAATTTTTCTTCACACAGCGCACAGTCAACCTGTGGAACTCCTTGCCCGAGGAGGCTGTGAAGGCCAGGACTCTATTAGGGTTTAAAAAAGAGCTTGATAAATTTTTGCAGGTTAGGTCCATAAATGGCTATTAGCCAGGGATAAAGTATGGTGCCCTAGCCTTCATAACAAGGGCAGGAGATGGATGGCAGGAGATAAATCACTTGATCATTGTCTTCTGTTCTCCTTCTCTGGGGCACCTGGCATTGGCCACCGTCGGCAGATGGGATGCTGGGCTCGATGGACCTTTGGTCTGACCCAGTATGGCCATTCTTATGTTCTTATGTATTTATGCTATTATTAATCATCATGTCAATTATCAATAATATTCAGTTGTATATTTTCAGTCATGCAAATGGACACAGTGATACTGGCTCTTTGTTGACTGTGTAGTTTGGCGCTTTGATTTGAAAAGGTTGCCGACCACGGTCTAGATCATCCCATCCTGGAGTAAAACCCCTGGAATGATTCTCAGGGGAAGAAAATCTCAGAAAATGTTGTAGGGTCTTTCCACTAAACTGGTGGGGCTGTGTCTTGGTACCTCCCCTACGCCTTGGTGATTCCCTCCTTTTCCAGTTCCCTAGCTGCACAGCTCCACTGAAGAGAGATCCCTCCGGAACAACACATTCAAGATGTCTTGTCTCAGGGAGTTGCCGAGGGACTGGAGGGAAGACAATGCGCATTGTCATTTGTCCTTTGTCATTCTAAATTTTAATCCCCTCCACCCAGGCTATGCAGAGAGGCATCTAGAGGGTTCGGAAATGGTGCAAGAAATCTGCACAGCATGTCCCTTCTGTGCATGGATCGGGGTACAATTGTAAACCAACAGCTTTACTATTGGTGGGACTTGCAAGGAACCTATTAAAAATATCATTTGGAATTCTGTGACTTGTGCCTCTAAGTCACTTAGGGTAGGATTTTCAGAAGTGTCCGTTTCTAAAGAAGTAAGCATAAGACAGAAAATTCAGGGCTGCAGATTGAAGGATTAATGCAAACTAGATGCAAGGTTTTGAAATGGTCTAAAAGACACTCAAAATGACGATTAAAGTTTGTTAAGCTTTGATGTCCTGTTCTGAAGAAGCTGGATGTCTTGATGTCGTGTTTTGGTAGCAGTCACTCAGTTTTTCATGTTTTAATTCCTGAGGATATACAGAATCACAAAAATCTCTAGTCGTTTTCCTGCCAATTCAGCGTCATTCTACACAGGATACTGTTCTCTGGTTCTTTGCCCAGTCTAAATTTCAGTGCCTGAGGTAATGAGGATTCCACTGAACATTTGGGAGATTATTCTGCCTTCTAAGAGATGATGTCATAGTAAGTTTCTATACTTTGACATCATCTTATTTCCCTCTAGAGTTGATACCATTTTGTACCAATTTAAATATTTCCTTTCCTGCTTGGAGACTGTGTTTCTTAAAGACCAGTAGTACATGCCATTTACTTCAGGAATGTTAGAATAAGTCTTTACATACTTTTCCTTTCTGTATGCGGAACAGAATCCCCTAAGTCTGACATCCACCTCCCCCAACCTGAAAGAGATTGGGTTTATCTGATCACTTGTGGACAAAGATTGATGCAGAATAAGGATGTTAAAATGCATTTAATTGACTAGTCGATGGAATTTCCATCGACTAGTTGATAGGCACTTCCTCATTCCTCCTTTGAAATGTACAAGAACCCCCATTGGGGCTCCTGTGTATTTCAAAGCCATGGAGCCTGAGGTTAGCAGGGGAGTTCCCCGCTGACCCTGGGCTCCATGCTATGCTGCATGCCGCTCTGAGCCCGGGGTCAGCTGAGGACTCCCCAGCTGACCCCAGGCTCTGTGTGGTACTTCCCCAGAACCCGCCTTGGGTTCTGGGGAGGTGTCACGCAGATCCCGGGATCAGCTGGGGAGTCCCTATCTGACCCCGGGCTCCACTGCCCCTTTGAAACATGTGGAGGCAGCATTTCAAAGGGGCAGCTGCCACACAGCTGTGCAGCGCTGCCACTTTGAAGTGCCCCTTCCCCCCCTTTTCTGCCTCTATCTTATAGAGGCAGCAAGGGGGGGAACAATCGACTAGTCAAAAGACTATATGATAAGCAAATGCTTATCGGATAATTGACTAGTCTTTAACATCCCTAATGCAGAGATGAAGAGCATATTTCATTGCACCATTCTCCTGTATGCTTTCTCTGTTTCTGTAACCATGCTGTGTATCTTGCATGTCCACTTAATTTGTGTCATACATTAAATAAAAACTCCATCCTTATTCTGCACCATTAAACCATTCTTTAATTGTGATTTTATGGGGGATGCCTGGGCCAGTCACTGTTCAGAAATTTTATTAAGCCTTATTGAATTACTTGTCCTTGCAGGAATGTCCTAATTGATCTAAAAAGATGGTGGTGGTAGGACGGAATGTATCTTGACAATGGTTAATTTTCTGGGGCACTATCAAAGTAAAATTAGTATACATTTGAAAATGGTTGCTCCTTGTGTCACTTGTAACAATAGATTATTTCAACAGTGATTTTTGAAACGTATTTGCTCCTACTGTTTTTCCTAGTGACTCAAATAGCATTGCTCAAGTTGACATACCGCTGCATCTTGTGTGAGGTGAGATGGACGAAGGCTTCTCTCCAGTTGATGATGGACACTTCTTATCCTGGTAGAGTACTGGAATCAACGGGTGAGCGCTCGGAGATTGATTTATCATGTCTAAGCAGATGGGATAAATCAACAGCCAGTGGATCAGTTGTTGCAGCATTGATCCTGTGCTGTGGAGATAAGTCCTTAGTCTCTGTATTGGCACAACACAGCTTTGTTTCATTTCACAAGATTCTAGGAAGATGTTTATGTTTATTTTCATTTTGTTTATTTAATAACTATTCATTTTAAACTACCAGTCTTCAACCCTAGAGCTTAAAGCACTTTTTCAAAAGAGGGCAAGTATTGTTATCTTCATTCTTGGATGGGGACAGTGGGGCACTTACTTCAGGTCAGGCATCAGGTGACTGAGCATGGTTTCATGATTCCTGTTCCAGTGCCCTGTCCTCTGGGGAGCACTTATGAACTTATGAAACTTTCTGTCACTGGCTCATGTAATTCCTAATTTCTAATCCTATCCCATAGAGTCCACTTTAATGTTTGTGTGTTTTCAGTTATTAAACTGATTCTTGCAGCAAACAGCTTCTAAGTTCCTGTCCTCCTCTGCCCAGGAAAACTTTGGGAGCAAGTTCAACAAACTTGAAGAAGCAGCCTATGATCATCCAACATTTAAATCATTGGGATTTGGGGGTGAAAAGCTTTGTTCAACACTCATAGTGCATAAATTTAACTTAGTTATGGATGACTTGATACACCTTTTTTTGCCGAGACTGTACATAGCCTTTACTTGTTGGAACTGGAAGAACTCCATCTTGTGGCCAGATGCTATGTGTGAGAGGCTTGTGCTCCCTATGCAGGCTGTGAAAGCCGCTTGAGGCATTTACTTTCCTAAGCAGTGAAACCTGCCTGAAAGATTTCAGGAAGTGAAACGAGTGCCTTGGCTCCCAGGTGTTAGACAGATGTTTAGGGAACAGACCTGTGAGAGAGAAAATAACCTTTTTTCCAAAGGCACTTTTGTACATTTGTTGTGGCTTTAAATCATGTTTTATCGCTTCTTAGAATGTGCTTGAAGTTTGTTTGCTTATTGACTTGACTCAGTCCTGTTTCAAGCACGGATTTAGCTAGCATCAATATTGTTAGCTTGTCTGTACGGGAAAGTACAGTGGCAGCTTCAAGGACAAACTGTAAAAGCAGTTGCTTTATTCTGCTTACCCTCTTCAGGAAAAGGCAACTGCTGGGAGGGTGCAGAGAAGTTGGGTGAGTCCTGTGGTAGGGACAGAGGAGAACACAGTGAGGATTTGTGGCTGGTGGTGGTGGAGGTGGATTTTTTATGTTGGTTTACATATGACCGTACAAATCTACAGGAAGCCATGGAGGCTACACTTGCCCTCAGGTTGGGGTAGTTCCCAGTGGAGCTCTGTCTTAGTGTGTGGAATGGCCTCCCCACCCCTGGAATGCTGATATTTCCTTTTCTTCTGGCCTCGCCTCCGTTCCCTTTTCTTTGCTTTGTGTGGATGCACAAACACTTTAAGAAGGATCTACCAATAATTTTTTAAAATTATGATTATTGCTAGAATAAGCGCATTGGAATGGTTAGCCCAAGCTTATTAATCTTAAACATAGAGACAGCAGGAGGTGCTGAACGTATTTGTAAAGAAAATATTTTATTTGGCCTGAAGGTTCCAAATCGGTTGGAGTTTCCTTTTTTTCTGTGTATATTACTCATATTAAAACGCACATCCACTGATTTCCAAGGTCAAAGTATATTCATTTATTCACTTGCTCATTCATCCGTTCAGTATCCCATTCATTCACTGGTGGTTTTTAAGAAGAGCAAAAGTTCCTCCCTCTCACTAACCTATTCAGTGAAAACCTTTCATTTGCCCCTCAACAAGACGACCTTGGAGTAGCAGGCACTTGTTAAGTGGCCTTCATTTGCTTGATGATGGAGGTCGCCAGTGAACTGAGAGAATATATTAACTTGCTTAAGAGTGCAGCGAGCAAAGGTTATTGCCTGGATTGGTAAATCTGATGCCACTCTATCCTCCCCCCCCCCCTTTCTCTTTTTAAATAGAGAAAATATTCTTGGTTCTATCCTCCTCACATTGATTTGAGTCTTAAATTTTTCTGATGGGTGTGTGTGAAGGACATCTTTCTGTGACACACGCACATAGACATTTGCATTAGTGGACACAAACGCTTTGAAAGCTCTCGCGGGTGACATTTTTGGGTCACCCTTTCTTGCAGCAGTTCTGATTGGTGGTGATAGTGTTGGGGTGGGGAGAAGTGCTGTTCTTTCAGTCCAGTGCCTTTGTCATAAATCCATTGATAAAGAAATGGTGCCTGCCTATTTCATGGTGGCCGTGATTAGGAGAGTTAATCATGTAATGTTGGCAAACATTCTGAGGATGTAAAGTGACATTTGAGTTCTAAGTAATATAGTTAATCTCTCATTTACATGAGCATCATGGTAGATCTGTGGATCAATAAAACACAGGCTAAATGAGTATCATTTAGTAGACAGATGACACTCCATTTATCCACAGATATTTCTGTACACCCTTGTGTTACACATACTTCACTGATTGTACAATTTTTATATGGGAATCATTGAAAAAGCAGCCATTTCTGGGGATGAAACATCTGTTTAGAGGCAGCTGCTCAGGACAGGAAATAAGCATGTATTACTGAATTTAAACTACAGGAGGAACATGTCAGCACAATGTTGTTGCCCAGGCTGGAATCCGACCATGACACACTGGCTGTCAGGCCCATTCTTGCAAAAAAAAAAAAAAAAGTGCCATAACAACTTTACATAGTGGTCAGGATCTTGGTTTAAAATTTCATTCCTGGCTATTTCACATGAATCTGTAAATGGCTCTTTAAAAAACTTGAATACCTGAGCAGTTGGCATGAGAATGACAGTGTCTAGCTAAAGCTGTGCACTTCAAAATCCGAATAAAATAGAAGTATATTTTCTGTTGAAACAGATAGCCGTGTTGCTTTGATTTATAATTAATCTTAAAGTCTTAGTCTTGTCAGTATAAAACAAACTGAACCTGACTATCTGACAGTGGCATCTGCTACTTGAGATGAAGGGTCCTGCATTGTATCATTTGCATTCTACTAAAACATGATAGCTTAGCCTTGCATAATTTGCTGGCTTTCTGGGGCTCTCACGAAGAAGAGATGCTGTGGTGATAAGCTATATTACCTTAAATACATTATTTAATTTTTGAAAATAGCAGTAAATGGGTTCAGTTGCTCAGGGTTCTGGCAATATTTTTAAAATTGCTTTGTCATCTCCCGGTATATACATGGCTTGTTTGTATTTGGATAATTACAAACTTTGTGTGAGACTCTTAAGGTGATGTTTGGGAATGCTGTGTGCTGCTTCACCTCCAAAGAACGGAGTTCCATGCTTGTCAGTTGTAAATGCCTGTGGTTACACAATGGTAATGAAGAAGAGTGTGAGTGTTATACATGAACACATAACCTGGAACATCTTTTGATGGGTGGAGGGAAATAGCTGTGATTCTTACTTCTGGTGGATGCCCCTATTGGATAAGCAATGCGAGAAGTCTTCAGAAAAGTAACCTAAGCAATCTTTTTGGAAAGTGTATTTTATTAGAAAGGGTCTAATGAGACTTTTAAAATTACTTCCTCCCAGACATTATGTATTTGAGAGAGTTACTGGATATGAGGGATGGGATGGGGAGGAATAGAGAGCAGATAGATAACCGAGACACATCTAGTGGGTAGGAATTCAAACTGTGGTTTCTATGACAACATGTAGATCGAGCCAAATCTGTGGTTTTTCAGAATACTGGGTGAATAGAATGAATTCTCAGTTGCCAGCATATCTATGGCAGTGTAACTGATGCTGCAGCAGGGCAGTAGTGATGGGGGCCCGGGTTGTATATATGTGGTGGAGGACAGCCTGTAGAAGCACATAAGGATTTGCATTCTATTGGGGGTTAGAATATCTTTAGGGTGGTATCAAAATGTAGGATCAGAATTTTTCTTTTAATCTAATAGATCTGCTGGTGTTCTGGTAGCCCATAGAATATAGACTTGACCAAGCCTCTTCTGAAAAACATTCTCTTCTGACTTTTTCACATTAACTACAACTGACATTGCAGTGGTACTTCGAATGAACATCTAGCCAAGATCTGTCTGAGACACGTTTCTCTTTTAAAAGGATCTTTAGCCTTGTTTAGGGCCTGAGTTTTCAACAAGAGGACTCTAAAATAGATGCACTGTATGGAAAAGATTGAAAATTGCTGGTTCAGAGGGATAAAGACTTGTTGCCTTTACTCTGACTGTGTGTGTGTGAGAGAGGTGCGCGAGCAGCTCAAATTAAATTTAAGTGGAGTCAAATAACATGTGCATGTGGAGAATAGTGCCCCTTAGCATTGTGTTCTTAGGCTACTTCAAACTATTCAATAAACTCACTTATGTAGCTAGCAGTGACTATATAGTTGTTTTTATATTGAAATTTGTCAGTTCTTTTCCAGTCTCTCTACCCATTAAACCATTGTGCAGAGCATGAAGAGGATAGCTTTAAGCTTTGAACAAAATGCGGTAACTTAATGATTGTTTTGAGCTCAGTGTAATCTCTGCAACCTCTATACCCAAATGAGTCACGCTAGATTTGCCTATGCAGTGAGCTGCTACTTCAGCAATGACCTGCCAGTGTCACATGCACCTCAGTAGCTGCAGTCTTCCAGAAGCAGTGTCGTGAAAGATGAACTTTATGCGAAATGATGTACTTTAATATTAAATGCTCAGTGATGATTGTTCCCTTTCCTGTGACCTACTGACCATTGGGTCACCATTACGCTGATCTCTGGAGAAATGAATGTTGTGATAGAATCTCTACCCTGACTTCTTCTATAAATGGATTCTTTTCCCCTCATTTTAGTTATATGTTATCCATAGACTTCTGCAATTCAGCCTGCTTTATGGGTTTTGACAGCCAGTGCTTCATGCCCTGTCCTCGCCAATGAAATAATTGCATTAACTGTTATAACTATTCAAAATATTTTTCATGTTTCACCACAACATTGCAAATAGGCCTGTCTCCTCACATGCTACAACTTGGAGTATGCCAATTTGCTTGAAAACGGTCTGATTTTCCACTGAAAATCAGACCGTTTTCAAGCAAAACCCGGGCCTATTCCAAACACAAGGTGCCTTGGAAATTTGAATTAGACTGTTCACAGGAGGAAGCTCAAAATTGGAAATTTCATATTTGAATATCAGTATTTTGCATGTTTTGCCATGAAAATAGCCACTTGGTCTGCCTTGCAGATGACTGAAATTTGAGGTGTGTGAAATACCTTGACCTGAAACTGAACAATTTTATGCAATATATTTCCCCAGCCTTGCTCAGCTATAGTGCCTTTAAGGGAGCAAGCTTAGACTCAGTGATTAGATCTAGCCATCTAATACATTGTGGTGACTCCTGACATGGATAAAATGCTAATATCATACTATGGCTTTTTAACTTATTCAGATAATGAACTCATGAGTGTAAGGAGTGTTGATATCAGTGTTCTTAAGTAAGTGGTCCGTAGACTGCATTTTCTGTATTTTTAGGGTGACAGAACAAAGGGAGGGTTATCTATCGCTGCAGTTATGAAGAACTCCAGAATAATACTGTTGATTGACTGTCAGTGTCACATGACAGATCATTATGACACTGTCTCTTCCTCTACTGGGATCACATTGAAAGATGGGGAGATCTGTAGGCTCTACCTCCAAAATGATGTGGCAAGACTATTGCATGCTGAGGTGTCTTAGACAAAATTTTGTATAATTAAATGTGTGCTTCACTTAGCTGTTTGCTAACTCTCTTACAAAATTGTAGTATTTGTACTACTGATGATGATTGAAAATGATGTAATCTGTTTATGGACAGCTTGGGGGGCCAGCAGCTTAAGCATCTGTGGACCCTTTGGGATTAGGTACCCACACAAACTATATGTTTTTTGTTGATTTTTTGCTTGCTGTCTTTTTTTTGGTAAAGCAAGGATGCTGTCATCTGAAGCACTGGTGGTTTTTAAGGCATTTTTTGTTTGTGAAAGGTGTTTTTTTTTTCTTCCCGCTCTAAAGGACAAAGTCCTCCACCCATAGCTAATTTATGGGTGGGAGCAATGCAGATTTCCTCCATGCTGTCCTAAATGTGTCTAAAATATAAGAGAGGTGATCAGTCTTTGAGGGCTTGTCTAGAAGAACGGTTAGTGTGTGTGAAGCTGGTGTGTAAATCTAATAGATGAGATTGCCCATGTGGACCTTGCTACCAAATACAAATACACCTTCCTGCCCTTTGATCTACTCCGCTTGAAAAAACAGCAAGAATGGCAAATGTGAATGTATTAATTTCTCCTCTAGTAAGTGCATTGAAACCACCAACTTACTTCACGTAAGTCATCAAATATCAGTCAGATGGTCATTTTTTAGTCGCTGCTGACTTTGTCTGGTACAGAACTAGTCCCTTAGACTTCAGGCCTCAAATCCAATGAGGCACAAGATGTAATATGTAACTTTACTTATTTGTCCCTCATTTTCTAGGCCATCAATACCGCAAAATTTGTCACGTGTACTTTGTAATCATCCTACTTCAAAGAAAGAGAGAATCTCAAATGCTTCTGTCATTGTTCTGTCTTGCTGTTAACACAGACTTCTGAACAAGATAGCAACAATAAATTCTTAAGCAGCTTTGTTCAACTAATATCATAATAATTTGCATTATACCTCTGTAACAGAGCCATTGTGTGACACCTGAGTTCAACTCTTAGGAATAAAGCCTCGACAGAAAGCAGTGAGCCAATGCGAGCAGTGTGCTTTGACAGAGTGCTTCAAATGGCTTGCCTGATGAATACTCCGAGGTCCCTCGTTGTTGGAATGTTTTAATGTTAATAAAATAAGATTCCTGCTGAAAGCAAATAAATAACTGAATGTAGCAGCACGTGCTGCTTTTTTTTAACTTACTAACTCCGTTATATGTACAGGGTCTCTTTGTCATCAGGTTTTATAGCATAAGGTAATCATCACTGGGGGTCAGGAAGAAACTGAAAGTCAAAGATCATGGGAAGGATGGCTCAGTGGCAAGGACACTGCCCTAGGACTTGAGAGATTTAAATCAATTTCCTGCTGTGCCATGGATAATCCTGTGTAACCATGGTCAAGTCACTTAATCTCCTGTTCCTTAAATTCTCTCTAGAATGCAAATTATACCTTCCTACTTCATAGGGTGTTGTGGAGATTAATACATTAAAAATTTGTGAGGTACTTAAATAAAGGTGGGCATATACATACCGTAACTAGATAGATTCCCCCACTGTGGTAGTCCATGGAAAAAATGGTTCTTTGTGAGATTAATTTTATGTTGTCTGTATGGCTTGGCTCTGGCTGCTGTCAGAGAAAAGATATACCAGGCTTGTAAACTCAGTGTTCTCACCCAGTCTTCCTTGAGCTGGATCTGTGTGAAAGGTGCAATAGTTAAGAACCTACCAAATTTATGTTAATTTTGGTCACTTTCTTGGCCATAGGATTTAAAAAATTATACATTTCACAGTTTCATGTATTTACATTTGAAATTTCATGGTGTTGTAACCGAGGAGAGTCTGACCCAAAAGGGAGCCATATGGAGTATCACAAGGCTATTGTAAGGGCAGCAATATCACCACCCCTCTACTTGTGTTTTGCTACTAGTGGCGGCACTGCCTTCAGAGCTGGGCTTCCAGCCAGCAGTCATGGAGCGATGGAGGTTCCTAGAAATGGGTCTGACTTGGTCCCAGAAGTAGCCTCTGCAGAGGAAGAGGAAGTCCTGTCCCTCTCCTGCTTGTCTGGGACTAGTATCTCGAGATGGATACACAGTAAGAGCCCCCAGCCCTGCCCCTCCCCTACACTAGCCAGATTTCATAGGTCATACCACATTTCATGGGGAAATCCAGATTTCATGGTCTGTGGTGTGTTCTTCAGTCATGAGTTTGATAGGGTCCTAGCAATAATCCATTAAGTAGTTATGGTCAGCCAGAGGGGGCAATGAAACACACAAGCACGCACTTACAAACTACTCAAGCTTTTCTTCTAGTTGCGGGGAAGGCCATGGAAGTTGGGGAGAGAGGAGGGAAGAATTTATTTCTTCATTTAGTACCTGCCCATCTCCCAAGTATTTAAAGTGATGGTGAAGGGGCATGTAAGAGAGATCACAAGACATGGTGGTGCTCATGGTGGAAAAAGAAGTGATGTTGCTACCTTGAACTGTCATCTGGTAAGGAGACCCATCGCTGAGCAGGGAATCAGTGATGGTTTCCCAGGGATCAGTCCCCCTGTGATCAGTCCAGGGCCATATTCTATTTAACATTTTTATCAAAGACTTTGGGGGCGGGGGCTTAAAATCATTCCTGCTAAAGCTTACTGATGAGACACAGATGGGGGGAGTGATGGTAATGAAGTGACCTAGGCTGCTAATATGAAGCAACCAATATCACTTGGTATATTAGGCACAAGCAATTGTTACATTTTTCAGTTTGGCCGAATGTAAAGTATATCTTGGAACAAAGAATGTAGGTCATACTGGGGCGGGGAGGAGGAGTTCTATCCTGGGAAGCAGTGACCATGAAAAAGATTTGGGATTCGTGATGAATAATCAGCCAAAAATGAGCCCTCCCAGTGTGACGCTAACATCATCTTTGATGCATAAACAGGGGAATCTCAAGTAGGAGTGGAGAGGTTATTTTAGCTCTACATTTGGCACTGGTATGCCCTTTGCTAGCACACTGTGTCCAGTTCTGGTGTCTACAATTCATGAATGATGATAAACTTGAGAGGGTTCTGAGAAGGGCTGTTAAAATGGTTGATTAATAGGTTGGAAAACATGCCTCTTATAGCAATAGACTCAAGGAGCTCAGTGTATTTAACAAAGAAAAGTTAAGGGGTGACTTGATCAGTCTGTACATACCTACTGAAATACATATATAATAATGGGGATTTAACCAATAAAGCTATTAAAATAATCATGAGTAAATGGAGTTTTAATCACACTGTTAAATAATAGAATACCAAATGAAATGTTTTAAATATTTTGCATGTTTTTATACATTTTCAAATATATTGATGTCAATTACAATATAGAATATAAAGCCTACAGTGCTCACTTTATATTATTTTTTATTACAAATATTTGCACTGTAAAAGAAATACAGGTTGAACCTCTGTGGTCTGGGAGACTCTGGCAGCCAGGAGTGGAGCCAGTCCATAGGGCCAGCAGCAGTGGCGCCCCAGCCAGCAGGGTTGAGGACAGTGTGGAGTCTGCTGACTTAAGAGGGGAGATGGGGGGGTGGGGGGTGAGGGATGAGAGGATCTAGTGCCACCTCCCCCTGCCCTCAGAGCTGACGAGGGAGGCCCAACTATAGAGTGATGCCTTTTATCATGAAAGTCCAACTTACAAATGTAGAAATGTTTTTTGTTACATAACTGCACTCCAAAACAATGTTAAACTTTAGCACTGACGAATCCATTCAGTCCTACTTCTGTTCTGCCAATAAGAGAAACAAGTTTGTTTACATTTACAGGAAATAATGCGGCTTGCTTCTTGTTTGCAATGTCAGCTGAAAATGAGAACAGAGATTTGCATAGCACTTTTTTGTTACCTGCATTGCAAGATATTTACATACCGGATATGCTAAACATTTTATGTCCCTTCATGCTTTGGCCATCATTCCAGAAGATGTGCTTTTCTATGCTGCTGATGCTCCTTTAAAGTAGATGTATTCATTAAATTTGAAGCTGAACTCCTTGGTGGAGAATTGCATGTCTTTTCCTCTATTTTACCTGCATTCTGTCATATATTTCATGTTACAGCAGTCTCAGAGGACAATCCAGCACATATTGTTCATTTTCAGAACATTTTACTTGGTACTGTCTGTGTATTTTGATAAATCTGCAATGTCAGATTTCTAAAAACACCTACAGCACCCAACCCAATGTTTTAAGAATCTGAAGTACCTTCCAAAATCTCCAAGGGATGAGGGTGTGGAACATGCTATTCAATATCTTAAAAGCAACACTGCAGTGTGTAAACGACAAAAAAATCTTCTGCTGGTGGCATCTGACTCTTGTGACAAAATGAGCATGCATCAGTCTGCACTGCTTGGGACCATTATTGAGCAGAACCTGTCATCTGCGTGGACACATGTTCCCTGGAATGGTGGTTGAAGCAAGAAGGGACCTTCAGCACATCTAGCATGTAAATAAGTTGCAACACGAGCTACAACAGTGCTATGTGAACATCTATTCTTTCTTTCAGGTGACACTGTAAACAAGAAGCAGGCAGCATTATCTCTTGCAAATGTAAACAAACTTGTTTGAGTGATTAGCTGAACAAGAAGTAGGACTGAGTGAACTTGTAGACTCTAAAGATTTACATAGTTGTATTTTTGAACGTAGGGGTTTCTGTATGTAATTCTACACCTTTAAGTTCAACTTTCATGATAGAGATTGCACTATAGTACTTGTATTAAGTTAATTGAAAAATACTCTTTTTTTTATATTGCAAATATTGAAAATGTAGAAGACATCCAAAAATATTTAAATACATGGCATTCTATTATTAGCAACACCATTAAATCTGCCATCAATCATGATTAATCTTTAATTTCACAGTCAATTTCTTGACAGCCCTACTTGATTCATTTCACTAATTTAGTAGTAAGACTTCCCTCTCCAAATAGGTACATTTTATGCCATAGCCATTTTCAGACAACTGTATTTGTATTTTTATAAGATTGCTGCCTTGGACCCAATTTTAGAGAATTGCAGTTGGATGCAAAGCTCAGCATAATTGTGTACAGATCTGTTTATACACTGAGCTTCCAAACTGACAGCAAAGAATGACAAGAGATGAAAGTACATCTTAATCATCCGATCAAGAGCTTTTCAGAGACTTCTTATTTGATTTGCAGGGTTTTCTGAAGGCAATATAAATCTTTTTTTTTTTTTTAAATTGAGGAATTGAAATGATTTGTTGGCAAACGTATTTGTCCTGTGCAACTCTGAAACTTGAATTCCTATCTACCATCCTACAACTCGTTATGCTTATTACCATCATGACTTTTTTAACATACATATAAATATCAGTTCTTGTGTGTATCCTCAGGGACTCTTACAAACTTTAGGGAAAGGGGGAAATCATTGCTATCATTTAAAGCTTGAAAAAGAAGCTATGATTTTTAGGCAATTTGAAAAAAAATGGGTTACGCACAAGTAATAAGTTGCCTGCATGTTGAGGAAGATAAAATGTCCTGGGTCTTTCTTTTGGGGTAGTGTTGTTTGAACTTTAGTATGGATCCAGACCGTGTGTGTGTGTGCGCATGTGTGCGCGCGCGGTCTCTGCTTCCCCAAAAAGGGAAAGGGCTTGGACAGAAGGGGCAGGGCCAAGACTGCCAACCCTCCGCACCATCCAGATTGTGGGGGCCTGGTGGTGATTTAAAGGGCCTGAGGCTCCAGCTGCTGCTGCAAGTGATAGCTGGGAACCCCAGGCCCTGGGGCGACTGCCCCCTTTCCCTCACCATGTCAATCGGCCCGTCCACACCCTGCACATCGTTACATATTCAATGAAAGATCATATCATCTTTATTTTTCACAGAGGATTTTATATCTTATATGCACGGATTAGAAGACAGAGAAGAAATGCGTTGTCCAGATACAGCTTCTGTTGAATGGGAAAGCAAACGCCATTTAATTTGAAAAAAAAAAAGTCAGTTTCCACACTGAAAGTTGCTTGTATTTGTGTAAAAAATGCTTTTAATGAGCCATACGTAGCCTTCTAGGAGCTTATAATATGAGCATGAGTTTGTTCTGTTTTGATACCAAATGGAGCAGAAATTGTGCTGTTGCTGGTTCCTGTAGAGTGTGACACCATTCAATGGGAAGCTGATGTGTAGTAAGGGGCTTGTTTCTCATTTGGATGTGTTGGGTGAGGGGAAGGGTTAATATGCACAATTTCTCTGTGCATACACATGAGACAAGAGCTTTCGGTTTAATGTGACATTTCAGTTGATAGGAACCTACTTGCGTATTTTGTGACTTAATTCAAAATGTGATGTGCTCTCTCATTTTATAAAAGAAAGTATGGACAGGGTAATTGAGTTGTCCCAAAAGAAATCAAAACTACAGTGCCCAGAATGCAAAGCAGCGAATCAGTGGCTATGTGGTGAAGCAGAGAAACAGATTTTCCTGCACTCTTTGTAGTTCCCTTACTTTTGTTTTCATTCCTGTAAAGTGAGGGAGACTGAGCTAGCTTCACTTTTATCCTGTGAGATCTGAGTTTGTATTTATCCTGTTTTCCATTCTGATTTATCTGGGGTTGCCAGGTGTCCAGTTTTGAACCGAACAGTCCAGTATTTGAGCTTTCTGTTCGGGAAACAAATTGAGAAAATATAAATGTCCGGTATTTTCTAAATAAGATGTAATGTAGATTGTGATGTAATGTCAAGTGTGTCCGGTATTTTAGTTGAAACCGTCTGGGAACCCTAGATTTTTCCAGTCAGTTGAAATGAGTCTCTTGAATAGATGGAGGGGAGTTAACAGTGTTGTTTTCAAGTCGTCATTGTCAAGTCCAAGTCGAGTCTCAAGTCACTACAGTTCAAGTCTCAAGTTGAGTCTCTAGTCCCTAAAGTCGCTTTCGAGTCAAGTCCCAAGTCGAGTCTCAAGTCTTAATTTTAAAAATGTCAAGTCACTTTTGTACAAGCCATCAATATCGGCATTTTCAGACAATTTTTTCACCAAGTCGATTTAACAAAATTAGCAAGTCTCAAGTCGACTCACCAAGGCGACTTAAGACAGACTCGAGTTCAAGTCATGGGACTCGAGTCAACAACTCTGGGAGTTAATATTGTTGGCCTGATCAAGAGCATAAGAACGGCCATCCTGGGTCAGACCCATGGTCCAGCTAGCTCAGTATCTTGTCTTCTGATCGTGACCAATGCCATGTATAGCTTATTTAGGTACTGGTATACGCTATAGTGGTCTGAGCACTCTTTTGTTGGTATAAACTGTATCTCCACTTGGAGATTCTGTTGGTATAGCTATACCAGCAAACTCTTTCTAGTATAGAGAAGGCCTGCAATTCTGGAGGCACAATACACCTCCAGAATTGCTGGAGGGGAGTGGGGATCTGTTAAAGCGAAAGAGTTCAATCTGATACCATATCCTTTGGTGCTAGAACAGTTTACCCGTGTCTTGCAGGTAAGACCCTGAGAGGAATTTCTGTGTCAGGAACATATTTTATCTAACCCTTCAAGGCATTTTAAGGGTAAATCCATTTTGTCTTTAATATTAAAATAGCCAAGCTTAGTAGGCTTTGGTTCTCTTTTATTATAATTAGGAAGCTTGCCTTCACTTCCCTGCTATTTCTTTCTAATCATCTGCTAACTGAATAGTAATTAGGCTTTTCAGCGAAAAGAGGATATGCATACACTATATATCTGTTCTTGGTTTGAACTCAGAAACAGAAGTCTTTCAGATAAGCACAACATGGTCCACTCCACACAGACACCATTGATGGCGCTGTTCATAAGAACAGTGTCCTTTGTTAAAACTCACATCTTGTGCTCTATGCCAGTTGTCTTTGTGGTCAAAACTCTTCACCCCAGAGATAAATTCAGTGCAGTGGGTGCTGCTTGCATATTATTTGGGAAGTATTTTCGGATTGGGAGGAATGAAAGTTGCTTTTATTTTTTAAGCATCACCAATGTGCTTGATGCTGAGCAGGAGACAGATAAAAAGAAAATCCCTGTTCCATGCAGCATAAACTGAGAGTTCATTGGGAGACACAGGGAAGAGTGCAAGAGTGCTGATGTAGTATAAATGAAATATGTTATTGTTTTGGATTGACACGCAATGGAGAAGGGCATTAATTTAAATATAAATTACAATGCCAAATCTCAGCCTGAGAATTTTCCTGTAATGTAATTTAGACCCTTCAGAATACTGTTTTTTATAGACCACACTGTTGAAAATAAAAAACAGGAACATCTGAAAATCCAAGAAGTTAATAAATTTGAAATGAATGTAAAATCTGTTGAGATTACAGTATTCTCGCAAAATAAACCCCCATGTTTTAATCTATAAATATAATCTCTGTAAATTGTTTTCATTCATTTCCTGCAAGTACAAAAAGATACACATCCCTATTCTTTTTCTTATTTACACCTTTTGAATTGACATGAGTGTAGGTGAGCATATTGCTGCATATTAATGCTAGAAAGTAATCCACTTGCTGGTGTGCTTCCACACTGTGAGTGAATATGGATGAAGGGAAGTTTAGTCAACTGCATCTCCCGTCTTCTGTGCTATTTTTGGTTTTATACTCATATGGAAAATAAATTTAATAATCAGAGACTAGAATAGGACTCTCTTCCCTCTGCCTAAAGAGAGAGCATCTCACATTGTAAGCACAGTTAGATACAATAACACGAATAACATCTTACATTTCTTGACACCTTTCGTCTCTTGGAATGCCTAAATGCTTTACAGACCATGTAGGCAAAACATCACAGCTTTCTAGCCACAGTTGGGATAGAAGACCAGCGGCAGCCAAACACTACCACACAAGTGAGGAAGACTTTTGACTAAGGCTATTGGAACAAACCCTATTACTATGAAATATGCCATTGAATCTGTAATGTCCATAAAGAGGGAACTGGCTCTTGAGTTTTAATTACCTATTACCCTGATTCATATTGGAAAGTCAGGTATTTTTCTTTACTGGAACATCTTAATCAAATACAGTGGTCCAACAAAAGGAGAAAGTCTCCTGCTTAAGATAATTGGGTTAGTTAAAGGCTATGAGGATACCAGCAATCAGTTTTGCTGAATCTAATACTGTTTATCCAAGCTGTTCTCGGTTTATGTATCACTGAATTCTTTAAAAGGACTTGTGTTTATAGGGCACCTAACAGATGTTAAGTAGCAAAGAGGAGTGAGTGCAGGACAGACTCACCAAGATGTGTAATGGGTAAAACAGCACCAGAAACTTCATTTTAAAAAATGTATAAAGTGGATTATATAACCAATAGGAGGCATCATTGCCTGCTGGCTTACCGAAGCCTTCCATTGACCGAAGAAGTAATTTCTATCAATCTCCACTCCTCCAGTAATAATTATGGTTTGTTGAATGTGTTCATACATTTGAGTTAATTGTTTTAATTTTACAAAATGTAGGATCTTTGATCAGTATGCAGGGCGTTCATATTCTGTCCTAACTGAAAGACTTGTAGAGATGGGTGGAGGGGATAAGGACTATTATAGATGTAATATGTTGTAAACTTTGTGGTGGTCTAAGTTTGAGGCTCATATGTGCTATGAAGATATTTTCTTAACTGAACTGTTTACGTTGATTAGTTGGTTCAACAGATTCTCCTTGTAGTTTGATATGCTTGGGCATCCAAAATAGGGATGTAAATGTTTAACCGGTTAACGGATGAGGCTTACCAGTTAAGGTTAACAGGCGAAGGCTGGAGCAGCTCCCCGCTGGCAGGCAGGAGGCTGCTCCAGCCCTGCGGGGGACCCGCCAGGCACAGGAGCTGATCCGGCTAGGTTGGAGCAGTCCCTGCCTGCAGGGACCCCTGGGCCACCACAGACAGGGGCCGCTCTGGCACCCTGACCAAAGCAGCCTCTGTCCGCGGTGGCCTGCCATCCTAGCCGGTACAGCCCCTTACCTGCAGTGGAGGGGAGAGTCTTCCCTATCCGCCCTCCCCTTTAATCAGTTATCTGGTTCAACAATATATTTAATGGGTTAACCGATTAAACAGGAATTTACATCCCTAATCCAAAAATATGTCTGACATTTTAAATAACTATTTAATTTTAAAAGTATGCCTCTAAGTAGCAACTAGGAGTCACCAAATTTTTCCTCTAAATATCTGACTGCAGTGTTCAAACTTTGGTATAAAATGAAATAATGTTATATGTAAAATGTGAGTCATCTAACTGATATTATTTATAAATATAATGACAAGTTCTACATTCAGTGCTGGCTATTAAACTACTTCTGTTCAGTCACTTGGGTAACATGAGAATTGTTTTTCTTGGTTCCACAAACTTCATTACTGGTCATTCTAAAAGTTATTGATTAATCCTGCTTGGATAAATGTGATGGCAACACCATCTCTACTGCTTTTAATCATCAAAGAAAGCATTAGTCAAGCTGAAAATCCAATGAACAGGGTCTGGAAGTTTCAGAGGGGAGTGGGGGTAGCATTCTACCTAAAATGCATAATTTTCTAAGTAGTAAAGGCCAAATAGGAGAAACTGAGTGCTTGGAACAGCTATTAAAATTTATATTAGTCAAGGAACAATAAACCAGCTGTCCCTTTATTGCACTTTCAGATGGCAGGTACACTTCCAAATGAGTGGTGATTTACCAAATGAGTTTTGCTACTCAGCAAAAATTGAAACAGTGTAGTAATCACCCAATGGGAAAGTTTAAGGTGGACAGTGGCAGCATTTTTTGCTTAACTGCTTTATTACCATGTCATTTACCAGTCCTGTACTTTTCAGTGTTATGTCTAGATACATGTTCTAAGATCTTATGATTGCATTTCTGTTTTAAAATTTAGTGTTTCAATAATAATCACCATTCTCATTTGCTGAGAGTTGTCACAAGATGAAAGGCTACTAAACTGTCTCAGCTAGCTCCACCACTGCAGTCTTGGGAATATAGACTTCCAACCTTGTTGAAGCATGTTTACAGTGAATCCTGGCAACTGATCCCACAGATGAGGGTAAATTGAAGCTTTTTAGTCTAGTATTTAGAAATTGCGTTTCAACCTGTGGTCTGCAGGTCCCCAGGGGCCTATGATTTCCAAATGGGTCCGCACTTCCCTTGAAATGTTTTAGGAGTCTGCAAAGGGAGACAAGTTTGAAAACCATTGGTCTAGAAATCTAATTTGTGACAATGTGCTTTCCAGGAGTCTTTCTGGCTTTCTTCAGAGAGTTATGAATATAGTAAGAGAGAAATAGATTCTAATGAAGAAAGTACCCTTTATCGAAGGGGAAAACAATGAGTTTTTCTGTGAAATGGATGCAAAAGATCAAGTTGTGCCTTTAAAGAACTCCCTCACTTAGTCATGCTCAAGCTTTCTAGCAAGCAAGGGAGTGTGCCTTCTCCATCACCCTGAGGCAAATGTAACATGCTTAGTTCCACATGATTGAACTGCTGTAATAACTCGCCAGTGTTTGTAACCCTACTGTTTACTTGTCCTCATTCCTCTTGGCCCCACTTATCCATCCCTAACAGAAATGCTTAAGACGTACCATTGTTCATGACCTTTTTGTGGGAGTGATGCCTAAGGGGTGAGGAAGGAACCTTGCAACTCCACATTCTCCATCTCTTTTATCCCCCTGCTTGCCCAAATGCCAGGCATGTTTTGTCAATTAAGTCAGGCCTACGCTAAAGGGGAGGGTCGAACTAAGATGCGCAACTCCAGCTACGTTAATTACATAGGTGGAGTTGACATACTTCAATTGGAGTTTCTGCACAGTCTCCGCAGCGGGAGGGCGATGGGAGCAGATGCTCCCATTGGCTTCCCTTGCTCCTTGTTAGGAGTAGGAGTACCAGCGCCAACTGGGGGTGCTCTCTGAGTCTGATTTTTAGCAGGTCCTTACTAAAATCGAACTCTGGAAGATCGGTCATGTCAGCGTCAGTCTTCCCCGTAATGAAGACCTGGCCAAAGAGAGCAGTGAAGAAAGAAGGTTGGCTGAAGAGCAGTGCTAGAATGGAGCCTCGATATAGGCAAAGCAGAGCTGTGCAAAATATTCGTATATGTGTGGAGTTCTTTTTAATAAAACATTTTTGAATAATGTCTTGTAGACTGCCCTGGTATCTAGAGCAAACCTGCAGCAAAGTGAGTTTGCCTCAGCTTAAATATTTTTCAACTCACAGCCCTTGAATGTCCTGATTGGATCCAGAAGAGGGGAGTCAGCTTCTCTTCAGTTGGCAAATTAGGCTTTGACAAAGCTCAGCCAGCTCTAGGTAGTCATGTCCATTGGCCCGAGTGGTTCTGTAGCTCTGAATTGAAAGTAATTTTATAGATTGTAGGCTGCAAGGTCAGAATCAGATTCTGATGGAAAATATTTTATTTCAGCAGTGCAGTTGATTAAAAATTCATTGGCATAGATCTGGAAATAAAACATGTCTGTGTGTCAGTGTGAGTGCCAGCAAATGCCTGAAGCTAGATTCCAGTATTAAGTCTGTGAAACTGTTTCCAAATAACAATCAGTGCTACAATATTTCTAGGGAGGGCATCTTGTCTGACACATCTTAATGTCAGTCATTCTGTAAAGGAGAACAAATATCTGAAGAGTTTATAACCTTATTGCAGGGGTGGGGAACCTAAGGCCTGGGGCCCAGATGTGGCCCATGCTTGCCTGGATCCAGTTCCTATGGCTCAGACCCCCCCCACCCACCCACATTCATGAGCCCTCATTGGTGCACCAGCCTCCCCCCCCCCCATTTCAGTCCTGGAGCACACAAAATCTGCCCCCCCCCCAAAGTTCTGGTGTGCGGGAGGAATGTGGGGAGTGTCTTTCTTTCTTCTCATTTGGGGGCACATCACTGAGGGTTGGTTTTTTTGTTTTGGGGGTTTTTTTCGCTTCCCACTTGTATGCAACCACCTTTTTTCTCCGTTTCATGAAAGGAGTAAATACTTCAGGATGAGTGGCTGACCTCGGAGAAGTAATATTCGGGTCAGCAAAATGTTTAGGGCCTGATGTCGATATCATTTATACCATTTATTAAATTAGGAGTTTGATGTCAGTAGAGTTAAACTGGTATAAGTAGGATTAGAATCAGGCTTTTAGTGACTTTTGTGTGGAAGACCACTGACTGGTAAGGTGGCTGTTTGGAAGGCTTGTCTGTAGGGAAACAATGTTCTAGAGCCAGCCGTGCCAATGCTATCTCTTATCCTTGCCATTCCCCATGCCTGCTGCCATTCTGCCTTCAAGTGGAAACTCACAAGCCTGTATAATCAGAATGCTGTAGGACAAAATGAGAGTACTCCTCAGGGAAGAGTGTTTAAAGAATCAACTGCTAACCTCTGTTATGAAAGTTAAGCCTGAAGCCAGAGAGGATGGTAAAAATTTATAGAATATAAAAAGTGAATGTTGCTTAAAAAAAATTCACCCAATATTGATGGAATTGGCTTAGTTTCTCAGCTTTTCTTTCACAAGTCCCAATTCTGTCTGGCTTTTCTCACAGATCTGCTTTATCAGTGTTCTCTTCACTCCCAGCATTCAGGTTGCAGTACAGCTGGTTGACAGATGAGGAGGAATTACATTTGTTTTTCTTTGAACAAACTGTATTAATTAAAATGCCTCCCATTGGGCTTGCACTTCTCTATAAGTAGCGCATATTTCATTAACATTTGCTTTTAAAACCAACAGGATCATAAACTTAGGACTGCTTTAGCCTAAATGCTTTCCAAATTTAATATGCATAATATAGCTCTAAGGCAGAGCAGTAAATATGGGCACATGATTTTGGGTGCACCACAAATGCATGTGGTTGGTTTTTTTGTTTTGTGTTTTTTTTAATGTGGCAGAGGGAGGTAAATAATGGGCTTTACCAGCAAAGTCGACTGTCAAGAACAGACCAAAGAATTAAAGCTATAATTAAAAAGGAGCCAAGTTATAAAAGAGTGTATTTCATTTGAGTTCTTTTATCCAGTGGTATGTGCACTGATATTATCTGAGTGCGATAGGGCTGTGACAGTTTTATCTTATTTACCTTATTCCTACTAGCCAAAGTACTAAGGTTAGGAATGCTTACAGATTTTTGACTGCAGCATTTCTCTGACTGTATTGGAAGAGTAGGATAATTAACTACAGTTCATGAAGTTTTTTTCTGTTTGATGTTGCACTGAAGATCCTTTCCCCTTTATTTAAAAATAATTCTGAAAGTATTGGCCCTGGGCTATGTAATAGTGTTTATCTTGACTCAGCCCACACGTAAAATGTATTGCAATGTAAATGCTCATTTTATCAGGTTGCATAATTCATGAAATTAAATACTTTGTTTCTTTGCTAACTAGAATTAAACAGTGAATGAAGAGTTAGACTCAGAATTGCAGCCAAGAAACGATCTTAATGAGAAGTCTAAAGAAGTGTTCACAGCTAACTTGTGCCATTATTTAAGAACATGTGGATAGCAGCTAACCATGAAGGTGATATGTGAGAGGCGTGTTAATTTTGAAAGGTTAATGGCATGAAGGTAACAAATATCTGAAAAATTTGAACTTTGGCTTGCGCTGCTGTTCAGCAGACCCATGTTCAACCAATGTTTATCCTTGAGCAAGGGACTTCCATCTATTCCCACTCTCCCTGCTGGTGATACTGAGACACAATGGGAGATGCCACTGGTAAGAGTAACTTGTTCAGCTATAGCTGCCTGCTGGCCAGATAAGTAAAGCTTTGAACCTGAGGTGGCTGCCCATGGATAAAAAAGATGTGGTGAGGACAGCTGTCTTAAAAGGAAGGGGAGGAAAGACTGGGGGATTGGAATTATAAAATGGCGGCTGGAGAGTAAAGGTAGTGATTCTGTGATAGGAATTGGGGTGAGGATTGGACTAGTTTAGGGCCATGCATCCAGTAGAGACCCATGCCATATCTAGGGCAGTGATTTTCAATCTTTTTTCATGTGTAGACTCCTAAAAATTTTGAATAGAGGAGCTGATGATCCCTTTGGAAATCTTAGACATACTTTATAGACTTCTTAGACCAGAATGCTGTAGGACCCCAGGATGAAAACAAGTGGTCTGGGGTTCCACTGCAAGTGAAACAAACAAACAAAGTGCTGTAAAAACACTTAGTGAAGAACATTGTAGAATTGCGTTATGTAAGCACTGTGTTATGAGCATTCTGTCTGGAGCCTGTGGTCTGGCGATTGAAGATCGGGTGGGTAGCATATTAAATCATCATCAGTTTATCTACCTGTCATAGTATTCTCAAACTGATTTCAGTTATCTTCCCAGGTGCAGTCTATTGTGACTCAGCCTTAAAAGCTTCATGCTGTCATTCCAAGGTCAGCGAGCCCTTCCTTTGCTCCGGTTTTGAAAGTCACTTTCAAAGATGTGATGATTTTCTCAGTCTATGAAACCCAATTTATTACAAACTCCCTTCAGGAGAAACTAGAGAGAAATTGTTGGCTGTAAAAAGCTATTATGTGTTATGCTCTGTAGGTTTGTGTCGTTCCAGAGATTCACAGGAATATCTTATATGTTGAATGTGGGGAGAAGGTTGTTGTACTTGGACTGTTTCAGCTGTGATTTGCTTTTGATAGAATATTTACATTTTAAAAATCAATCCGTCCATATGGCCACTGTTACCAAGTTCTCAGCTATTTAACCACAACTGCCAACTCTAGTCAGGCAGAAGCAAGTGCATTTCTGAATTACCCTTGCCTTCCTGGGGTTCTGCCCAGAGCCAGCATCACAACAACTGTTTGAGAAGTGCCATAGCCCTTTGGGATCCATAGCTTGAAATCTTAGTGAGGTAGCAGAATGAATATATAAACATAATGGAACAGCCTGGATATCTGTAGGCTGCTAAGCCGGCTGGCAAGGAACAGGACTTGTGGATTTTTAGTGCAGCTGCTCTTGGTGGGGAGACCAAACCAGAGGCAGAACAGAATTGAGGGTGTGGACTGCTGACTAGGCTCAAGGTTTCCACCCCCCCCGTCCCACCTCTCGGCTTACACCCGGGCTTGGGGATTCTGCACCCCCTGGGCTCCTGCTGCAGCACAGGTTGCCCATTTTTCTGAGGGTCCCCAAATTTGCCGGAGGTTGTGTTAATCTGCCACTGGCTGGGGCTAGCAGCTGGGAACTCCAGGCTGGGTCTATGCCAGCAGCACAAGGCAGTCAGACTCACCTGTGCCTCTCAGAACATTGTCTGGAGCTGTTGGCTTTGCAGCCTGCTCTTGCTGCAGGGAACAGGGCTCTGAAGGCATCACAGAAGTGAGAGTTTCAATCCCATGGTCCCCATCACCAGATTTGCAACACTCTCCTCCCCAGTCCTCTTTTGGGTCAGGACCGTCATGGTTACAACACCATGAAATATGTAAACATTAGGGATGTTAGTGTGTACCTGTTTACATGATTAACCAATAAGCCTGACTCATTGGTTAATCCTAACTGTCACATGTACACTCCCGTGCTTCCTCTGTATCAGAGGCAGCAGCACAAGGGATGAGGCGGGCAGGTGGGAGCCGGTACATGCAGGAAGCTGGCTTAAATACCAGCTCCCGCAAGCACAGGCTCCCACCTGTCCCTCCACGTGTAAGCATGTAACTGCTAAAAAATTCAGCAGTTACACATATACGAAAATAAACTTTTGTTAACATCCTTAGTAAGTGTCTGAAATTGTGAAAATGACCAATTTTAAACCCCTCTGCCTGTGAAATTGACTAAAATGGACTGTAAATTTGGTAGGGCTACAGGTATCAGGCTCTGACGTTGCTGACTGCTAAACCCAGAACTTTTTAATTCTCAGTTTAGGATAGAGAAACCTTGACGTTGTATCCCAGGCTTTTTGGTGTCTGGCAAGTTCCATATGTGAAGAGGCATCTTTGCAGAGAGAATACCATAGGAGTTGCTAATTCCCAAGAAAATGCCCATGCAGCGTGTCTGAAAGGAAATGTTCCAAAATTAGACTCTTGCTGGTCCCTTGCACTCATTATGGCCACCAAAAGAAACTCTCACAGCTCCCTTCTCTTTCCTAATTGGTTTCTTACTGGTTCTTCTGTGCCACAGCCCTACCCAGCTCGTGGAATGTGGTTTTTCTCTCTTCACCCTTCTTTTGAGGCAGCAGTCTGGAATCAATAGCTGAAAGATGTGGTTCAAGCCGGAAGAGGAGGTCAGCAATTGGAAAGTGCCAAATGGACCTGAAGATGCTTCCCATCTTCGAAAAACAGTGCCTCGTTTTTACTGAGATATATTGAAATAAGTATTTCAGAGCAAGAAAGGGTTACATAGTCTTCCTGTTCCATGTGCTAATGGTAAATACATATTCTTTAATGTAGCATTTCCTTTTCACAGATAAGATATGCTGTAGCTGTCCTTTTCCTTATTTATTTGCAAATAACATTCAAACATGCGGGAGGACATAGGATCATGTTGCAGAGAATGTGTTGTTCAACTACGCCAATAGGGCATAAGCTTCTGCATTCAGCATCTTGCCAAATGGGATTTTAGTTGAGATTGAAGTCAACTCAGTAACCTTCCTTAGTTCCAAGGGGAAGCAAGTTCATTTAAATTGCAGCACTAATTAAATCTGCAGATCTGCTTAACCAATTTGATATTTAATTAAGACAGAAGAATGGTGTTGGGATAGTGAAAGTGAGTGGCAGAGTCGACCTTTGCTGGAGTTTGAAGTTTTCTAGTTCCTTTAAATTTATTTTTCCTGTTTTTTTTTAAAGGTTTCTGGGCATGTACACACAAATTACTAGAAAATATACAGTAGAATTGTACTGATACATATGGCTTCCTAAAGGGTGTTCAAAGTATTTTGATCCTTGGCAGAGAAAATTGACTACTTTATATATAATCAGGAGAGTTCAGAGCACTTCACACCAAACGACATATTCTACATATGTAATGTATGTGTGTTATAGTATTGTTAGCCACCATATGAATGCTGATAGATGTTATATAATAGACATTTAATTTAAATGGGTTTAGATTAGTTCATAAAGCACTTTGGGATTATCGAGTTGTTATTTCAATGTAGGCTATTATAATAAAAAGCATGCTTTTGAATTTTCAATATTTCTTTCCTTTTTAAATAGGACGGTACAAAAAACAAGTAGGGATTTTACTCAATGGATTGCAAATTACCCAGGAGAGTGAAATCCTTGCTTTCAGATACTATGCTATGCCTAATCTATTCAATACCTCCTAGTTAATAATACTTACGGCTCATAGGCTCAATAGCCCTTAGATTACTGATATAGAACAAATACAACCCATTCATTTGTGTTACTGGTAAAGGATCACTAATCATACCTTCTTACCTACAATTGTACTCGAAGTGCCTTTTTGGCACACTGGCCTCTTGGTTTCAATGAGTATCTTTTAATTATCTTTTTAATTACTCCCGATCCATCTCTGGGAATGTATTATTTGCTTTGTTCACAGGAGCATTAAAATGAGTAATTCCCTTTTTGCCATTAAGGGTCCATCTTCATTGTAATAATCATTTTAGGGAACCTGGCTCTGATGCATGTTCCCTAACATGGTAAAAACACAGTTGTCGTACAGGTGAGTCCCATCTGCACTAAATCTTTATCATATACCTCAGGAGAGAGCAATAATTTTCACAGTGAATTTTGCTATGTTGTCATGGGCCGGCTCCACCCCTTGGAAGGGACAGGGCTGGGGAATAGCCTCCCCACAGAGTTGTCTGGAGCCATTGAATTAAAAACACAGCAAAGGGCTCGTTGCTCTCAGCCCCACTGCTACCACATTGCCTGGCAGCTGCTTAGGGTTTCTATGGCTATTTAAAGGGCTCTCAGCTCCAGCCTCTGCTAGGTTAGTGCCGCAACCAGGAGCCATTTAAATAGGATCTTGCTGCCTGAGCCACCACTTGGAAATTTGGTATATGGGCAGCGGGATATAAATAGAATTTTGCCAAATGCAGTCCATGGGTGGATCAAAATGTTAATGGGGCTGCATCTTGCCCAGCCCCAATATACCCTAACCCTAATGTAACTTTGCTATGTCCAAGGCTCTAGCACGGTGTCTCCCAACCTATGGGTCAGGACCCAAATATGGGTTGCCATTACATTTCAAAAGGGTCACCAAGTGTCTCCCCAGGTGTCTCTGCCCCTTCTCCTCCCCCCGTTTTTGAATTGCCTTGGGTTACCAACTCTTCCTGAATTGTCTAAATGGGTCCCCATCTGGAAAAAGTTGGGAACCGCTGCTCTAGCATCACTGAGTCACAGAATTCCATAGGTTAGGTCTAATATAGTAGGTAGAGAGAATATTGCGTTAAATATCTAGGGACAACCATGTTGCAGCACAATTCTCTAAGGGTACGTCTACACTGCACGGCTATTTCGGGATACCTCTGGTATCCCAAAATAGCTACTCCATGTCTACCCAAGCCGCTCATTATTTTGAAATAATGGGCACGCTATTTCGCCATCCCAGTAAACCTCGTTGCACGAGGCTTAAGGCATGGCTTGAAATAGCTCATTATTTCAAAATTTGGTTCTGTGTAGATGCGCCAAATTTCAAAATAAGCTATTTTGAAATAGATTCAAAATAACATACGCAGTTTGCGCAGTACAAATTGTCTATCTTATTTCGAGTTTAGGGTGCTGTGTAGACGCACCCTAACATGCTGGCTATATTTCCAGCCAGTCTTTCAGTATTCTCACTTATCTGAAGGTATAACTTATACTATCTTTTAACCTTTTATTTTTAGGTAGAAGTGATAGCTTCCCTTTCTCATCAGATGGCTGGTAACTTGATCTCAGTGGCAATTTTATGACAAATGTGTGTATTGCCTTAGGTGTTTGTCCTTGCTGCAGCTTGCTTGAAACTGGTATTTTGGTTCTCTGTAGCATAGAAGTTAAGCCAAGGAAAAGTGATTTTAATAACCTGATCTCATCCTTCCTCACTGAGTGGTGGTGGTTTTCTCATGATTCTATCAATAAAGAGATGCTCTGCTGTTCAGAAGAGTTTTATTTTTAAGGTAAAACTTCAGGGAAGTTATTGGTCCTTTTTATTGCTTTTATTTGCTATCCCTCCAGTTCCGTATAATACAGACTTGCAAAATTGTCATGAAAAATCTACCAATTCAGCTGCCTTATCTCTCCATGGGGATGATGGAAAAATGAATATTTTACTTGTCAGCCCCTTCACCACCACTACCTTTTCTGTCAAAAATGTCCTGGTTGACTAGGCTCTTGCAAGGCTGCTATAATGCATCTTTGGCAGAAGGAAACATTTTAGAATGATAAAATCAATAAAATGGCACTCAAAAGCTTTAAGATAAGGCTTTATGGCAAAGGTGGATGGGCTTGCTTTCTGTGATAAATTATTTTATTGGGACTAAAAGCGTATGTTGCTATCATTGATAAATATTAAGGGCATAGGTTTAGATAAAATACCATTGATATTGAGCCAGTTCACATGCGTCCTTGTGTCATGGACTCATGAGAGACCCTTTTACTACCTGGGTTCTTGGAGACATTCTGGGTATGCACTTGGCCTCTTCGTTGGAGCATAAATTGTATGCTAGAAACTTCTAGCCAGGGTCACAGATATCAACTATGCGTAACTATTATGTGGTTCATAAAATAGGTTTTTTCATGTAGAGAATGAATTTCTCTTTCATGGATTGATGAGGAAAGCTTTACTTCACCACTGTAACCTCCTTCCCTCTTTTCTCTCTCAAACCTCTTCTGACTGCATTCCTTAGTCATTTTTATTTTTCTAGCTAACAACCCTCTCTCTCATTTATGACGTCGGTAAAGATTCTGGGCTTTGCACTGCAGTTCTCGTCCCAAATCTTGTTGAGAGAGTTTTGATAGCTGCTACATGGCTAGAGAAGGTGCTGCTGGTGACAACAGTCTTGAAATGGAAGTCATATTGCATAGCAGCCACCCTATTGCCTGGCTCTGCTGTTCAGATTCTGGGAACCAGATAGTCTTATGGCAACCATGTCCCTGGGGCTGTATCTTCTTGGAGATAATTTTTGTTTCTAGGTGAGGCATATGAAATGTACCCAGGTAGTTGTCTTGGGTGCAGGCCTGGCATTACAACATTCATGTGAGTCTTTGACTTTTTTATGAAAAAGATCTCTCTCTAGACTGGTCCAAAAATGAAATCACTTGACAGTTATCTTAAAAATATTTCTTCTCAAACCACAGAGAAGAACGCCCACACTGACCCGTGCATAGTGTGAAAATGAATAGGGAAACATTGTGACAACATTTATTCAAAATCATCTCATGAATTTTTCCAAGGAAGAACAATTTCATGACACTTGCATACAATTGCACATTCATGGATCTTAAGGTAGGTAAAGGGGATGGCATAAATTAACCTAGCAATGGGTGCTAAAGTACTTCAGATTTTGGCTTCCTGTTTAGCACATGGTTCTACCACCTGCAAAAACAACTCCCTTAGAAATGATGTTTAGATCAAACATTCTGATTCTAATCTGCTGTTTGTGATTTTTAAAAATTTCTTGGCCCGTTGCCTGATAGCTCTGCTCATTCAAAGAATTCAGAATTGCAAATGAAAAGTTCAAATCAAGCTAAAAATAATAAAATTATAGCTGCTTCTGATTTCCCCATCATCCCTTCAGGGTTTCTGCATTCTTGTGTCAGCTACCACACAGCGTGGGATCTAGATGTTTTACAGTATAGTATAAACTTGTGTTCTATAGCATCAATCATACAAACCACATCTCAAAACTCAGTACAAAACCCCACACACAGAAATATGGGAAGAGCTGGTATCTCCACATACAGTTAAAGTTGCCCAACACTTCCCATTTGCTTACAATTTCTGGCAAAGCTGTAAGCAACTTCAGTACTTTGCCCCTTTGGGCTGCCTCAAATTGACTTCTCTCTCTCTCTCTCTCTCTCTCTCTCTCTCTCTCTCTCTCTCTCTCTCTCTCACACACACACACACACACACACACACACACACACACACACACACACACACACACACACACACACACACACACACACACACACACACACACACACACACACACACACACACACACACACACACACACACACACACACACACACACACACACACACAAAGTTTCATCAAAAGGAAACTTCTCAGAATGAGGTGAGGGGAAAATATGTTGTTTCAGCCTGGTTTAAGAAGAAAATCCTGTCACCCATTTAGATGCAAAGCTTTTCTATGCTTTGGGGCAGGAACTTGAAAGCGGAGAGGATTGCTCTGGTGTCATTGTGTCTTTTGCCATTCCTTTGAAAAATGCCCCCTTTTGGCCAAGTTACAAACCTTTGAAACAATTCAGTTTGTACATGCCCAGCAGAGACTTTCATGAGTTTGGGAGCTAACTACTGTGAAGATTCTACTGGACTGGACATTTTCCACTTGGAAATCACAAAGACCGAACAGGAATTTCTCTGTAGCTCCTGCTCCTGGTTGCTGCAGTGCCAGGCTAGTAACTGAGAGCAGAGAGATTGTCACTTGTAGGAACATGAGAACAGCCATATTGGGTGAGCCCAATGGCACATCTAGCCCAGTATCCAGATGTCTGACACTGGCTGATGCTGGATGCTTCAGAGGGATAAACAAAATGGGGGCAATTACTGAATGATCCATCCACTGTCATCTGGTCCCAGCGTCTGATAGAGACTTAAGAATTGCATCCCTGGCCGTATTGGTTAATAGCCATGAGTTTATGTAGTTTTTTTTTTTTAACCCATTTTATAGTTTTGGCCGTCCTAACATCCCTGGCCACAAGTTTTATAGGCTGATTGTACATTATGAAGAAATAGTTCCTTTTGATTTTAACCTGCTGCATGCTAATTTCATCAGGTGACCCTTGGTTCTGTGTTTTATGAAGGGGGCAAATAACACTTTCTTACTCACTTTCTCCACACCATTCATGATTTTATTCATGATCCTCTCTGCTATCTGTGCTTCCCAAGCTGAATCTAGAAATTATGCTCTAGGAATTATTTTGGAAAATGTCTGTGTCATGTGTTTATACAGGTCATCAGGCTAGATCAGCAGTGGGCAAATACCAGCCCACTGGTCAGATCCAGTTAGCCTGGGTTAGTCACTGGTGAGCTGCCATCACTGAATTTACCTGTGCCTCCACAATTATGGGTAATTGCAGCTCCTATGAGTGACAGAGCACCGTTCCCAACAATAGGAGCTGCAGGAAGTGGTGTCCCAGTTCATATTGCTTCCCATAGCTCCCATGGCCAGGAACAGCAATCCTTGGCCAACGGGAGCTTGAAGCACACGTATCTGCAGAGGGGCAGGTAAATGTACTAGTGGCTCACCAGGGGCTAACCCTGGCCAGCCACCTCCTCCTTATTGCCCACCCCTGCACTAGATGATCATAGTGGTCCCTTCTGGCCTTGGAATCAAATATCGTATGCACCTTAGAAGAGAGAACTACCTCAGCTGAATGCAGCAGGGACAAGAACAGGATTTTCTGAGGATAGTTGGGAGTGGAGGGCGTAGACTAGGACAAATGTCTGAAACCCAGACATGAGGACTGAGACCTTGAGGTGAGGACAGTGTGACTGGCTGGTCCAAGAGACTGAGCCGAGGTCAGGAAGGGAGCCAGAGGGGTGGGGAAGAAGACTGAAGTTGGATGTAGAGTCAGAGTGGAAGAGCTACTGAGCCTGGAACAAGGATCTAGGGGAGAATGGGATGAAGCATTGGGATATGGAGAGAGACACTGTTGGGCCTAAATCAGGGACAGGCTGGAGAGGGTAAAGGCGGATGAGTCTGAGGGTGCTAAACCACACTCCCCTCTAGATTCTAAAACAGAACCTAAAATTCCTGAGTCTTGCCATTCTTCTGCTGTCAGCAAATACTGTGAAACCTGCTACCAAGGTGTGTCATTCTACTACTGGTCCTCATCTACTTACTGCTGTCAATTACTCCATTAGCTCAGGTGGCAGAGACTGGTGGAGTTAATATCTAAACATCCCAGGCCTGCGAAGGAAAAGACCATTATGAAAGTTGCAAAGTCAGGCATTCAGACTTTGAGAGAAATGCCAGAATCAAGGTTGCCCTTGTAATTTTAATTTCCCCTGTTGTGTGTATTTAGCCTTTAATTACATGGTCACATACTTTGTTGCTCCAGGAGCCCTGTTGCATTCGATGTACATGATGGCTGTTGTTTTAGGAGTGAATCAGGGTGTGTGGAGCAGGCACCTGTCTGCAGGAGCCCTTCCTCATTTGTTAGAGAAGTTGGAAGGCATGTAAGTCAGTGAGGCAGAGGACTGCAGGAAAAGAAAGGATAAGGAGCAAGCAAGAGCCGTAGGGAAACCAGGGCCAAGATTTCAACAGAAGAGTGATTTGGAATGACCCAAATTTTGGTGCCCCACCTGAATCTCCTCACAAGGACCCCGGTTTTCAAAATGTGAATGCACAGCAGTTTCTGAATAATCAGGATCTTCTTTCAAAAGGGCTTGAGCTGAGTGCCCAAAAAGCATGAATCACCTTTAAAGAAAAAGGGCAGCTTTCAGCTGGAGCCAGAAATAAGCGTGCCCTGCTGGAGGTGTTTAGCTTAGGAGCGTGACACATTTTTTAATTTATTGGGTAGATAGTGGATGGCGGCAGGCAGATATCTTGAAACAAATGGGACTAACAAATCTTGTACTTTTATGGTAAATATAGTATTTATGAGAACAATCTCCTCTTTTAAATGTGAAATTTACAATACTGTATGCATCATATTGCCATAAGCTATTAAGAATGCATTTTGGTGTAGTATACAATCTGAGGTAAAGCACTATCCTTCCGACGACTTGGTTTGAAAAAAAATTTCAATTAAGCTTGAAAGACAAAATGCAAAATTAACTAACTTGCAATTAATTTCAGTAGTAATTATGTAAAAATTCCAGGCATGTACAAGACGAGGAGTGTGGCATAATTAGTTGTGGGGGGATTTTTTTTTTTTTTACTACTGTAATTAGAATGATGAATATGCATGAGACTCTTTGGGACGTAAAGCACAGCAAGCAATTGTATTTAATTAAACTTTTAGCTATCTTAGCTATGGAGGCTGCTCTTTGTTTTAATCCTATCAAAACTATTATAAAACTCCCAGAAAAGAAGTTGTAAGCCAAAGGATGAAAATAGCATTTTATGATCCATTTTTCTTAGCAGAGATCTCCAGGGTCATCTCTAATTTCCTGAGCCCTGAGTAACCATTACAATTTAGCTTGCTGGTTCTTGAAACCTTCATGCAAGACATGATCAAAGCAAACTGCACCTTTCATTATTGGGGTATTAAAAATGTTTTGAAGAGAAGAGCTGGTTCAGTGTAGTGTTGTGTAGATGGGAACAGTGCTGATCTTACCAATGTAGGTGAAGAATAACTCCATTGTAGTCAGTGGTGTGAGGTCACAATCAGGCCCTGAGTCTGCAGAGCTCTTTGTTGGGAACCTTATCAGTACAAAACATGCAGGAGTTTGTCTAAACGATTAAAATGAGCTAAATTGGAAAGGGGAAGAGAACAGAGTCACAAAGGAGCTCCAATTCCAAATGTTTCCTATGTTCTATTTAGTCTAGAAACCCATGTTATTCTGATTTTCCTTTCCCGATGTGTGTATCCAATTGATTTTTAAACTGATGGGTAGACATTTAGGCGAAAGGCAAGTGCTTTATACTGTAAGCCACGTATCCAGACTCATGCTGCCACTTGCATCTATATGGATTTTGAACAGCATATGAAAAATACCATGAAATGTATTGGGGATTTAGTGCTTAGACAGTAGAGGATAATTAACAAATTGCATCAGAAAATGATTCTTGTTTTATGATGGATGTTACAGTATCCCATATCAATGTGTGCAGCAACAAGGGCATGGTCTGATAGCCTAAGCACAGGACTGGGAGTCAGGAGCTCCTGAGTTCTAATGTCAGCTGACATTGACTTCCTCTTTAATATTGGGCAAGTCACTCTACTTATCTCTGCATCTATTTCAAATGGTATAATATTTACCTACCTTGCAGGGTTATAAAGGAATTTATTAGTTCTTCTTCAAGTGATTGCTCATGTCCTTTCAAACGAGATGCATGCGCGCCGCGTGCACAGTTCCCGAAGTATTTTTCCCCAGCGGTACCCGTTGGGCGGGCAGGTCGCCACCTGGAGTGGCACTGCTATAGCAGAGCATAAGTACCCCTGCCGGCCCTCCCCCTCCTCAGTTCCTTCTTTCCGCCCGTACAGTCGTTGGAGCTTGCTGTCTTGTGCAGATCCCAGCTTGTTATCTTCACCCGTTGGCAGTTCTTTGTTCTTGAGTAGTTAGTAGTTAAGTAGTTGTTAAATACTGTAGATAGATCTCCTTTGAACCCCCCCCCCCCCGGGGGACGGTGATGCCAGGCCCGCAGGGCTTTAAACCTTGTGTGGCGTGCACAAAGCCTATGCCCAAGGGAGACCCCCATGAACAGTGTCTTAAGTGTTTGGGGGAGGCTCACCTTGCGGACGCCTGCAAGATCTGCCGGGGATTCAAGCCACGTACCAAGAGGGAAAGGGATTCCCGTCTGAAGTTGCTCCTGATGGAGTCGGCACTGCAGCCTGCGTCCTCCGGAGAAGCTTCGGTGTGGGAATCACATTCCGACCTCCCCCGTACCGCGGTATGGAAGAAGTCGGCACTGCGGCACCGGTCTCAGTCCCTGGCACCAAAACGGGTGAAGGACTCCAGGGAGAGATCACCCGAGCGCAAGGCTCACCAGGACCAGCACTGGGGGAGGCACACCCCGGCACCAAGCTCGCCTATCCAGCCCCACAAGGGGGTACAGAAGAGGAGGGACACCGCGCATAGGGCCGGGAGCCCGGGGCCTATCCTGGCCCGCTGCCCCTCCACGCCAGAGGCTTTAGAGGCAGCTCAGGAACTGATAGAGCTAACGGCCTCGCCTCCATCGCCCTCCTCTTCTGACGGGTCTTCGACTTCGTTACCGGAAGCCTTGGAGGCACCTGTGTTCTCCCCATCCCCAGGACCCTGGCCAGCACCGATAGAGTCAAGGGACCATCTGTCACTGCCGGCCGCAACAATAAGGGGGCAGACTGTGCTGATACCGGTGGAGGTGGAATCGGCGGCACTGTCTCCCATCTGGTCGATCCTGGGAGCGTTGCTGCCAGCACCCATGCGCCCTATGGCCCCATCGGCCGTAAGGGCACTGGCACTGTTGCTGTCGTCGCAGGCACCGGCCTTGCCGGCGTTGCAGGCACCGGCCTTGCTGGCGTCGCAGGCACCACGCAGCCCGGTACCGCAGCTTCCGCACCCACAGCCCCGTCCCCACGCTGGGAAGCCGGAGTCCATAGCGCGGTTCAGGCCTAGGGCGATGCAGGGTCAACCCTCGACGGCACCGCCATGGTCTGCATCTGAACTGTCGTCGGAGTCCGAGGCAGGGTCTTTGTTGGGTAAATTGAGGCAGCCCATGGTATCTTGCTGAGAACTCACAAATTCAAATCTCAAATCATTAGGCCAGCCCTGGGAAGCACCCAGACAGCAGTTAACTTGACCCTGGTTGTCCTGGCAACCACATTCCAAAAGGGCCTCACTTTGATAAGGCCGGTACCAAACAACCACGCGGGATTGTTTTTCATTGTCTGCTTTGTTCCTAGAAAATAAGCTTGGCTCCCAAAGATCGCACCAAGGCAATACGACCCCCGCAGGAGACGCATTATATTTCCGGCCCACAAAATGACCATCAATATGCCTTTGTTTATGTTGGCTTATTTAGCTTGTTAGGAATAATTATTTGTATTAGTGATAACATGTTTGAATTGGCAATGGGCGGAGATGCTGTGTAACTGTCGTAGACCATTGGCTTATGTGCATATCTCACTTCTGCTGCTAGACCTATCAAATCACTTCTCCTCCGTCCATCTGCTACCTATATAATCTAATGTATGTTTTGGTTAAGTTAGTGCTCTCCGGGCTAACACCTGGTCCGCACTCCACCAGCGCTGTGTGTTCAATAAATCCTCTGCTTGTTTTCACCTGCACCCAGTGTGTCCAAGAATTATTCCCAATAGTCTTCTCGCATATCGTCGCGGTACCGATCCCGCTCTCGGCACCAGACGGCACCGCAGGAATTCGAACAGACGTGGTCACCACAGGTCCAGCAGCCCTGACCGTTTTGGACGCCCTGGGCCTATCACCAGTGGCAGGGACCGCCTTCAGATTCGGTCAGTGGGTCACGGCGTAGGTCCACACCTTCAGCCTCGTTGTCCCGAGCCCCGCCATCACCCAGGGGGGCTAGCCCTAGGGGGCAACCGGACCTGGGGGAACCACTGGCTGACCTCCAGCAGCAGCCGGGGGGTGCCGCAGCAGCCAGTCCCTGCTCCAGGGGTGGTGGAGCAGCCGGCCCTGAGTCATGAGTCGACATCCTTGTCATCCCCGGACGAGGCCTTGGCAGACCTGGCCCCGGCTATGCCAGCCATGGACGTGAGGTCGCATCAGGAGCTGCTCCGCCAACTTGCGGCAACTCTCAGGGTGCCAGTAGAGCCGGTGACCGAGGAGTCAGACCCGATGGTGGACATCCTCACTGAGGATGCCCCAGCGAAATTAGCCCTGCCACTAAATAAAACAGTGACAAAAATCACGAATACGTTGTGGCAGATGCTGGCCTCTCTCTCCCCGACGCTCAAGGATGTCGAGAGAAGGTATTATGTCCCCCATGAGCACCTCTATTTGCACCCGGTGCCAGGTTCTATGGTGGCCCAGGCAGTGGCCCAGAAGGAGGGGCAGGGGCAGCCTGGCCCTTCTCCGAAAGCAAAGGACCCTAAGCATATGGACCTAATGGGGCGTAAGGTCTGTGAGACGGGGGGAGGGGGGACAATTGCGCATCACCAACCAGCAGGCAATGCTCAGTCGCTATGCCTATAACACCTGGCAAGCGATGGACAGGTTCCGGGACAGGTTGCCCCAGGAGGACAGGCAAGAGTTCTCTGCCCTGGCCACGGAGGGCAGAACAATAGCACGCATTGTCCTGCAGGCGTCCCTGGATGCAGTAGACTCAGCAGCCAGGATGATGGCATCCGGTGTGGTAATGTGGCGTAATGCCTGGCTGCAGGTTTCAGGGATTCCGTTGGACCTGCAGGCCACTATTCAGGACCTGCTGTTCAACGGGAAGGCCCTGTTTGCAGAGAATACCGACTCCAGGCTTCTCAGCCTGAACGATACCAGGTCGACTCTTCAGTCGTTGGGTATACATACGCCGGCTCCCCAACTCAGACAGTTGCAGAGTAGGCAGCCGCATAGGGGCCAGCTGCAGGCCGCACGGCCTGACTATTGGCGGCGTAGACCCCGAGGTCCTACTGGGGGTTTCGCCCATGTGCAGGTCCTGGGGGCTCTCAATAGGTGCCGTCAGCCCTGCCCGGATGCAGGCAGGGGCACCGCTCAGCCCCCTCCCAGTCTACCCAAGCAGCCATTTTGAAGGTGCACTTGGGGACCACATACCGACACCCACTATCTCCCCCCCCCTCCCCCCCCCGTTTGGGGACCAACTGTCCCACTTTGTCCAGGACTGGTCGGTCATCACCTCGGACAAATGGGTGCTGGACATAATATCACGGGGGTAGTCTATCCCCTTCCTGGGATCCTACCCCTCTCTTCTTCCCTCCCCGTCCCTCTTCAGAGACCCATCTCATGAGGCCCTCCTCAAGCGGGAGGTCCTCATGCTCCTGGAGAAAGGAGTGGTGGAAAGGGTCCTTTCCCACCGGGAGGGCAGGGGGTTTTATTCCCGCTATTTTATTATTCCAAAGCCGAAAGGAGGCTTTCGGCCTATCCTAGACCTCAGGGCCCTCAACAAGCATATAAAAAAGGAAGGTTTCGGATGGTGACCCTGGCCTCAATCATTCCGGTGCTAGACAAGGGAGATTGGTATGCGGTCCTCGATTTGAAGGACGCCTACTTTCCTGTTGCAATTCGGACAAACCACAGGAGGTTCCTCTGGTTTGTGGTATCCCACCAACACTTCCAGTTTGCTGTCCTCCCCTTTGGGCTGTCGACGGCCCCCAGGGTTTTTACAAAGTGTATGGCAGTGGTGGCGGCCTTCCTCCGGCGACTGAGAATCCAAGTTTTTCCATACTTGGATGACTGGCTTATCAGGGGTCGGTCAAGAGACCAGGTAGTCGTGCACATAGGTTTGGCGCGGTCTCTCTTTGACAGACTCGGACTCGTCGTGAACGAGGAAAAGTCAAAATTGACACCAACACAGCACATAGAGTTCGTGGGGGCGGCCCTGTGTGCCAGGACGGGGCGCACTTACCTCCCACGGTCCAGATTCCAGGCAATCAGGACCCTAGTATCCAACCTGCGGCAGTCCCCGTTGACGACAGCACGGTCGTGCATGAAACTCCTAGATCATATGGCGGCCTGCACCTATGTTGTCAGGCACGCCAGACTGAGGCTCAGGCCACTGCAGGCGTGGTTGGCGAGATCGTTCAATCAGGCCAGAGACGGATGGGACCTGGTCCTGACTATGCCGCAGGGCGTCCTCGCCTTGCTCAGTTGGTGGACGTTAGAGAGCGAGGTGTGCACGGGAGTTCCCTACCGTACGGAGCTGCCGTCGGTCCAACTCATCACAGATGCCTCCGACGACGGTTGGGGCGTGCACCTACAGAGTCACAGGACGCAGGGATTGTGGACCCCCAAGAGAGAGAGGGTTACGTATAAATGTTCGGGAGCTGAGAGCGGTCAGGAGGGCTTACGAGGTCTTCGTGACCATGCTCTTGGGGAAATGGTATCAGTGCTGCTGGACAGTACGGCGGCTGTTTTCTATATAAACAAGCAAGGGGGAGCTCGATCGTCCCCGCTGTGTCAGGAGGCGGCTCTCCTTTGGGAGTTATGCATAGCCCTTCGCATCCAGTTACAGGCGGCATGCTTGCCGGGATGCGTGAATACGTTAGCAGACTTACTGATCAGGTCCTTCAGAGTCCACAAGTGGTGCCTGAAGGAGGAGGTTTTAGCACAGCTTTTCCGGTTGTGGGGTCATCCCCTGGTGGACCTTTTCGCTACCGAGGGGAACAGGAAATGTCCCCAGTACTTCTCCCTCCTGGGTCTGGGAGCGGGTTCGAGAGGGGATGCCCTGAACTCACTGTGGCCTCGAGGGGTGCTTTATGCGTTTCCCCCGTTCCCACTGGTTCCCAAGGTGCTTACCAGGATCAGGCTGTTCAAGTCCCGGGTAATCCTGATAGCCCCGGACTGGCTCAGGCAGTTTTGGTACCCCATCCTGTGGGAAATGGTGGTGGCCAGACCTTGTCGCCTGCCGCTGACCCCGGACCTAGTCACTCAGAACAAGAGCGGGGACATCCTGTACCACCTGGATGTCAAGTCTCTCCACCTGACGGCGTGGCTTATCCATGGCTGAAACCCTCCGAGAGGGCTTGTTCGAGGGGGGGTACAGGAGGTTCTCCTGGGAAGTCGGAAGCCAACCACCAGACAGTTGTATGCCACCAAGTGGAAGCAGTTTTCAGTCTGGGCTCAGAGTAAGGGAGTTTGCCCCTCCCAGGCCCCCGTTCCAGTGGTCCTGGACTACTTGTTTGAGCTGCGCCAAGCGGGCCTGTCCGCTCCGTCGGTACGGGTGCATCTAGCGTCCCTGACGGCGTTTCATGAGGGGTCAAAAGGTAGGTCGCTGTTCGCTGACCCCCTTGTGAAGAGGTTCCTAAAGGGTCTTGACAAATTATTTCCCCATGTGAGGGCCCCGGTGCCACAGTGGGACTTCAACTTGGTGCTAAACAAGCTCTTGGGTCTCCCCTTCGAGCCCCTAGCATCCTGCCCCCTCAGGTTCCTGTCGCTCAAGGTGGCATTTATAGTAGCCATTACATCAGCACGTCGGGTATCGGAATTGCGTTCCCTGATGGTGGAGCCCCCGTACTTAGTGTTTTCGGCAGACAGGGTTTGTCTGTGTCCCCACCCCGCATTCCTCCCCAAGGTGGTGTCGACTTTCCACACGTCGCAAGACATACACCTCCTGGTTTTCTTTCCCAAGCCCCACCGCTCCCCTAAGGAGCGGATGTTGCACTCCCTTGATGCGAAAAGGGCGCTGGCATTTTATATAGACAGAACAAGGCCATTTCGTAAGTCATCTCAGTTGTTTATTGCCTATGCCGAGCAGGTGAAAGGGATGCCGGTTTTGGCTCAAAGGCTGTCGGGGTGGATACCTCCTGTATTAGAGAGTGCTACGCTCTGGCGCACAGGGAGCCGCCTTGCGTGTCGGCGCATTCCACTAGGGCGCACGCTTTGTCCGTGGCCTTTGGGGCCCAAGTCCCAGTTCTTGAGATCTGTAGGGCAGCTACATGGTCCTCTGTCCATACATTTACAGAGCATTATGCCTTCACTCAACAGGCGTGGGAGGATTCCACCGTGGGTGCGGTGGTGTTGGGTTCTCTTCTGTAAAACAAAACTAAAAGGGGAAGGGATGAGTGGCACACTGTAATGTCATGTGCCTGCTGTACCTACCTGTTATGCGTTCTGTGTTATGTTCTATGGTGACGAACCAGAGGCTCGAAAGATTGTCTAGGGGTGGCGTTTGTGGCGAGGGACTGGGAGCCGCAAAGGAGGAAACCCCGAGCTGAGATATACTTAACCAATTCCAAACTTTGACTACAATCTGATTATATTAAATCACTGTCTCTGATTTGTTTAAGACAACATAGCATGCAAATAAAACATACATTAAAGAAAGTCAATACAACAATAATAAAAACTCCTCCTACAGCCAGTCCCTCTATGGTTATCTTGGAACAGCCGGTAGAGTTAGTTATTAGTCTGCCTATTCACTTAACAACCCCTCAATTCTAATCCTAGTTCTTATTTAGACCTAGGCGTGGTACCATTATACAATATGGTTAATACAATACAACTAACTATTGCTAAGCTGATAAATAATATATTAAGCAATACTTACAAACCCAGTGACAATTACGATACACAGACAAAAAACAATGCGTAGCATGCTCCAGGTTCCTACACCCCTTTCGTGATTCAGTGGGTGGGAGGCGGCCTTGGGTGATCAACCCCTTAGCCAGGCTGGACGATAAGTGCCTTCTATCTTGATACGGAACCTCCCTGAGCTTAGGGCTCAGGGTGCTTTATACTACAATTTTGACATCCGGTGCCATATTAGGGTTCCTTCCTTTTGATATGACGTCTGCCTCAGGGCCTTGTGGTTAGTGCCTGATGCAGACATGACTGGCACACATGAGAGCTAGCTATGTTTTTCCTTTCCCTGTTCCAGGTGCTTGTTAACTGGTGTATTATGACAGCTCATTTCCCTTATTCCTATCTTGTCCTGTTTTTAGTGCTCGTTAACTTAGCCTTTTTCCCTACTCTTATCTTCCTGGCCCAGGTGCTTGCCAAGTTCAGTTCCGTTTACTGGGGACTGTGCTGGGGCTTGAAAGCCTCTGGCCCGGGTGCTTGCCAAGTTCAGTTCCATTTACTGAGAACTGTGCTGAACACCCGAGGAACTTAAAGTTCTGTCTCTGGATCTGCCTCAGCGGCCTATGTTTTTCTTGTGAGGGGCCTTAGTGTGGCAGTATGGGCAATATGCGCGAGGCCGTGGTCAAGATGACCTGCTGTATGACATATGGTTGCATTTCTGGATTAAAGTTCTCGTTGTCATTGAATATCAGTGTGATTGTTCTGTTAGCTAAAAAGGTGGCTCCGACCCCACCTCCGGGGGGGGCTAGCTTGGTAGTCACCTCGTTCGAATGGACATGAGCAATCACTCGAAGAAGAAAACCGAGTTACTTACCTGTAACTGTTGTTCTTCGAGATATGTTGCTCATGTCCATTAGATTCCCCCCTGCCTCCCCTGTGTTAGAGTTTTTCTGGCGAGAAGGAACTGAGGAGGAGGAGTGCCGGCAGGGGTACTTATGCTCCGCTATAGCGGCGCCACTCCAGGGGGCGCCCTGCTGGCCCGACGGGTACCTCTGGGGAAAAAATACTCTAGGAACCGTGCACGCGGCGCGCATGCACCTCGTTCGAATGGACATGAGCAACACATCTCAAAGAACAACAGTTACAGGTAAGTAACCCTGTTTTCCTCATCCTAATTCTTAGCTGTTTTTTCATCCTTTCCTTCCAACACAGTTATGCACGTATTAAGTAGGACTGGAAGTACATTGGGTCATGTATGTTTCTACTTAAACATGTTTGGAATGACACAACTTTTCAACTTTTTATTTTATTTTAATCTTTTCCTAAGAATCTATTTGTTACTGATCTGTCTGTCTTGTACACATCCATGTGTAGCCAAAAACATTCCTTTGTGAAACCCGCAAAGGGCAGCCAGCTCCTGTCAATCATAGAAATCAATATCCTTTTAAAGTCTTAAATTCTATATAGTCATCCAATTTTTGTTTAAATACAGTAATACAACTTGATTTCACCTATTCACCCTTTTTTCTTTCAAATACATCCATAAAATCGTCTTACATATATTTCATCCTAAACTTCAACCTATGCCCTTTCATTCTGCTCTGTCCAACAACCTTAAAATAAGTCATCAAGCTTAATTTTATAATAACTACTAGCTATTGAAAATAACTCAGCCATGTCACGTATTAATCATCTTTTCTCAAGGCTAAATAAATCCCATTTTTGTCGCTTTTTTGATATTTAAGCCTCTTTTTTTCTATTCCTTGACTTTGTTTCTCTGTGCTGTACTCCCTCTAACCTAATTCTGCCTGACTTAAAATAAACTGACAAACACTGGACACTGCTTCAAGTGTAGTCTCACCAGGGCCTCATAAAACAATAGCACAATATCTTTAGACTTCTGTAATATTGTCCATGTGTTACAAAGCAGCATCCTATTAACATTTACTGCTGCTATGTAAGATCAAGTATTTGTCAATATAAGATCATTTTCCCCTCACATATTAACTAATTCAGTGCTTTTTAAACTATGTTTAGCTGTACTAATTATTATTATGTGTCAGTAGTCTTAGTGCAGAATAAAAAGCATAAATTGGCTACCAAAATCTCTCCATTTGTCCTCGTATACAGTAATTATCTTGACATAGTGATTAACCATCATGATTCCTGCCTCTGAATATTATTTTTGAAGTACTCTGTTTCTGAATTGTGCATAAGTATTTTTCCTGTCTAAAGTAATATACAATACGATATGACTTGTTCAGTCAATCAGCAGTGGTCAGAAGGGAAATGATTTTTCTACAATAAATAGGAAGCTCTCTATCTTCAGTAAGAGCAAATGTAGCATATCCATTTCCACCACGCTGTCATTATTCATACTGGATAAAAAAAATCTTATGCCAAGTGCAGCAGTTTCTTCCGTTCTGTAATTAAAGCAATTTTTTGCTTAATTTATTTATGTGAAAACTTGCTGAAGTGAGACCAAATCTTTTTATAATATGTAGGTCAAAGGGGAATGAAGATTCTGGATAGACTCCCAGGTACTGTAATATCTTGATTTGCTGTCTGAAATGTGATGCAAATACTGTCTACAAAAAAACCTGTTTCAGGCTGCCATTTGGTATTAGTCCATTTGTATGCTAGGGATGTAAGCAAGTAGGTGAGTAGATGATTAACCAATAAGCCTAGGCTTCTTGACTACTTGCATCCCTCCCCTCCCCCCCCATTGCTGCCTCTCATACAGAGGAAGCAGAAGCCGGTGCTGGCGGGAGCCGACTTAAAAGCCGGTTTCCTCCAGCACCAGCTCTGTGGTGCCGCCTGCCCAGAGGCAGCAGCGCAGGGTGGGTGTGCCAGGGAAGGCTGCTGTGGAGCAGCCTCTGCCTGTGGCGAGCCCAGCCCCACCCCAGACAGAGACTGCTCTGTGGAAGGTGGAACAACCTCTGTTGGGAGGAACTAGGACCTTCCACGAACAGGGGCTGCTGCCACCAGTTTTCAAATTGGCTCCCCTCGCAGACCAGCTCCCACCTGACAACCCACTCTGATGCCTCTGATACAGGGGCAGCAGCATGGAGTGGCAGGGGGCTCCCCAGGAGTGGGGCTGGATTACACTGGCTGCTGGCCCTGCCTCCGGAGACTATAGAATAGTCGAGTAATCGCAAAGATTTCCTACGGTTACTCGACTGTTCAAATAACCGATAACTAACATCCCTATTGTATGCACCAATATCTGAGTGACTTTGTTATGGAACCTGAGCTTTGTTCTTTTATGTAATTCTGTTACATTAATGCAGTGGCATGTTAATGTTAAAGGCTGTGCAGAGCACCCTTTTCTCTGATCATGGAGGGTTTGCCAAACTCAGGGCTATCTTAAAGATGCCCTAAGAACAGATTTAGTATCATTATTGCTTTTTATGTATCACGTTTTCTTTTAAAATATAAATTGGTGTGAGGTGTTTTTTTAAATACCTGACTGATATTTACTTTTGCATAATTTAAACCAAATAGAATAAACTCTGTCATATGATGCCAACTGGTTATTAAGATTAACTCTCATGTGGGGATAACGTTCCTTGCCTAGTGGTATATTAAAATGCACAAATTAGTCTTAATCACAGTAGGCATGAATGTGAAATGACCACACATAGTTAAAGGAGAAGGATATATATTTCTCATTGATGACAGCAGTGTGAGAGGTCTGGGTTTGAACCAACTGAGCTTCCCTTTCTCCTGTGGTACAGACATCACTACACAAGCATCGCTGAGAGCACCAGTTGGATTGCAAGAACTGCTGTGACTGGTGGTGATTGTCCCATGCTGAGCTTCCAGGGCTATTAGCCAGGAAAAAAACATCATTTTACTTGCTAACCGAGCATATCTGATATGAAATCAGAGCAATTTAATGAACATTGGAACCTCATGATGTCTGAACAGTCACTTTTCTACACACAACTGCACTTCAACTCCATCTGCGCTTGATTCAGGAAGCAGCCCAAGTCCATCTGGCTGTTCTGGTCTGCTGTGGTTTTTGGCCAGCCCTGCACTCTTTGTGGGCTGTACAACAGACGACCCAAGGGCCCTTGTTGGAATTGCATTTGTCATTGATTTGCGCCACTATATCCCTGATCCAGGAAAGCTTTCTGTCTGCAGAAACCAGCAATGCAGAGACCAGCAAATATGTCCCCCTGTATCTTAACCAGTGAAAGATTCAGGTTAAATATGACTGAATGGACCACTTGGAGGATGGGCTAGAATGATGACCTAATAGGCCTTGTCTCTCTCCAATTCCTGTTTTGATTTTTACTCATGGTCCTGATGTACTTATGGTTTCTAAATCATCAGAACAGTATATTTAGAGAGGGAAACCATGCAAGCTGCTTGTGTGACCATATCTGTTCCTTTTCACATTTCTAGTCAGAAATAGGGTTTGTAAAAATAATATACTGTCACAGAAGATAGACTTTGTGCTAACAGTTTTTCATAGTGGCTGTTTCTTAACATACAGTCCTTGAATGATTAGGCTACATTTAAAAGCTGATTAAAAATACACACCACAATATATCTAAATCATACTTAGGCTAGCAGTATTTCTAGCCAAGTACAGCTGACGCTGCAGGCTCAGTAAACCTTCCATTGTAATTCTACAAGCCTTATTATCCCGCTTATGCGCCAACTGTCCATATTGCTAACACAACATCTGGGAAGTACTTAATGTGCAATTGCTAGCTAAAGCCATGTATGTCTGCTCCCCACTCTCAGTTCAAAATAAAACAAGTAAAGTAAGACGTGTCACTCCTGCACAATTGCTGGTTCCATCTAAACTCTATACATTTGTGTAAGCTCATGATTTATTCCGGATGGTCTAAAAATGTAAGCATTTGTGCTTTTCAGATTTGCACTCGTTTGGTGATAGCAGGTAGAGAGATGAAGAGTAGAATTTCTCCATCTTCCCTCCAGCTTAGTACTTTACTTATTTTTTTTTATTTAAATTGTGTGTTTAGAAACCTTACTTTCCCCATTCCCCCTAACCTCAACATTTAAAATGATTACAGGGAAAATTAGCCAAAACCCTAACCTTTTACAAAGGTCTAAATTCTAAACCAGCAGCATCACAGACTGTTGACTCTCCACTGTTTTTGCTGGTTTAGGCAAGTTGCCCCTTTATTGTCTCTCATAATTTGTCTTATGCTACTTAAGACTATTTAAATTAGACCAGACAAAGCACTGGAAAATATATTGAGGGGGAGCACTGTTGCCCTGGCAGAAAGCACAAGCTAAATACACCTTCCAACCTCTTAGGTACCACAAGTTCTGTTGTTTTAACTTTTTCAGAAGAGAAGATGATACACTTGCACATCAGTTTGCCTCTGCTCCTCAAAGGAATTGAATGAAAAATCCACGTGAATGTTTTGTTTGCTTGAAGGAACAGAGCTAATGGGGGAAACTCAACTAGAGACCTGGGTTTTATGGGCTGGATGCACAAATTTATCTCTCCATTAATACATTTCTCTCCTCAGAACCCCTTGATTTTTTTTTTCCTGTTTCTGTCTAATTGCTCTCCCTTCATGGAAATCTCTCTTCTCTGGCACCATTTTGCTGCCTTCTGACTCATACTGGGGCATTTCTTATACAGTTGAGATCGAACTATATCCTGAGGTGGGTGCAGACCTTTTTGGTTATCTCCTTTGTATCTTTGTTTTCATGAGTACAAAATACTCTTTAACTCATATTCTTCACAAGGGAGTACAGATCAGCCTTACAAATAGATGGTTCCTTGTTACAGTGTTGGTTCTGTCATCTTTCCGAGGTTCGATAATGCTAGCTGTGGCTTGATCAAGACAACATATAGGTAATGTCTGCAGATTGGGGTCAGTTGCCAGCAATGCTGTAGAACTTACAACACAGATACACTAGTGTTGGATGCTCCTTGTTAAGGCCGCAAGCATTTTCATATTCTATGAAAAGAGCACAGGTTTTTTTTTCTCTCTGAGCCAGACCTTGTCCTATTTACCAAGTCAGTGTCACCATCAGGTGAGAACGCAGTAGAGCATCGTGAGACCACTTGCTACAAAGCTGATGTAAGTAACTTGGTGCTAAAAATGTTGAAAACTCCCCTGCAGCTTTGTCTACACTGTTCTCATTGGTAAGAGTCTTTAAATATCTCTAGCGCAAATAAGACTTGTAATTTTAAGGAATGTACAAGAATCCGTAACGAAGGCCACTTGCTTGATACCAACATGCAAAGCGTATTTTGAAGGGACAGAAATAGAAGCAAGTAAACTCCTCCATGTTACCAGAGGAGAGCATTATTAGCAGAACATTCTTCCTCTTTTGTGTTTTATGCAGCGTTTCCAGGCTCTCAAAATTAATCAGATCACCAGCCACTGGAAAATCAGATGTCCAGTAAGGGCCGCTCATATTCATGGCAGGACTGTCCTCATTTTTCAGTAACACTTTAATTTCCTTTTTGGCCTTCATTCAATTGTAAAACCTGGGCCTGTGTTTCCATGCTTGATGGCAGTTTCTGACTTTATAAGCTTTTATATCACCCTCAAGTTAATTTTAGAACTTTAGTTGCCATGGTTGCCGCTAAGTATTTTTTAATTTTCTACTTGTTTGCTGAGTTTGCTGTTCTGCCGTTTTTCTTCATCGTTTAAATTGGGATGCGAGAAGTGTGTTGCACAATTATTCAACCTCGTCTAACACAAAAAGGAGAGCTTGTGAGAGGTGAGACTCTTGAATTTCAATCTGATGAGTCAACATCTGCTCATTCAGTACTGCCCAGCAGCTGCAGAGACTGTCACAAGCTCTATTTATTTTATTGCACAGTTAGGGCAAGCGTGTTTTAAATCTTATGTAGGTAAAATGCTAGCACAGAATAATGGACTGGGTAAAGAACTTATGTTCTCTCTCAATAAATCCCCACCTCTAAGTACATGAGGGCACGATTCCCTGATCTGATATCCACTTTGCTGGAAGTATATAAGTGGGGGAACAGCATGATACACAGAACCTCAGGTAAAACAGGAAGCTTTCTGACCTGAATTAGATCTTCTCAAAGAAAAACAATATAGTGACACTGTAGTATCACATTGACCAGACCTGTTTGCACTTAAAAACAAACAAAACAATTGAAATTGAAACAGGCATAGCAGAGCAATGAGCCGTTCGACAGTCCAAGGCAAGGAAACCATATGTGATTTTTGTTTTTAATGGAACATGAAACCAAACAAAGATGAGATATTTTGGAGGCTGGGCCCTTAATCTTTAAAGGAGGCCTGTAGGTGCTACTGCAGTGCAAAAAATAAATAGTGTTAACAGTCTGCAGGTTTGTATTTGAATTTCCTCTCCTGTAACCTTCCAAGGCTGCAGCTCCACTTTTGAACTGATTGGAATTTAAATGTGTTGCTACAGTGGTGTCTTTGTTGGAGATGGACCGTGACTCATGTTCATTAAGGCTACAGATGTCTGCTCAGATTTCATGTTTCAAAAGCTTTCTCCCTGATGAAGTGTGAAAAAGCCAAGCTCGAGCAGAGGCTTGTGAAAGATAGAATAATAGCCCTTCTTCCCAGCCTCTGACAGGCTTAATGCAGTTACTCTCAGATTTTTTTTTTAGAACTTTGAGAGAGTGAATTTGTTCCCAGTCAATAAAATAGTCTTCTGAACACAACTCATCATGTTTTCCTGATCAGCCTTTTCCTAAATTATTTATGAAGTTTCTTACACTCCAAAACTTCTAGTTTGCACATTTAGCATTTCCCAGGTAATAAGGTTTGATAGGCATCAGTGCATTGATGAACTGTTCGTACATGGTGCTCTCAGAATACCTAGATTTTGTTAACAAAAAAAAAAATACGACTTCGAGCTAACTCAGTCTGCTCAGTCTGTTTCTGTGAAATACAAGAAACACTAGAGCAGACATTGCTTTGTAAACCCATCTGGGTACTACGTGTCTTTTTTTTTTTTTTTTCCATAGGAAAAGATGACTGAATTACCAAGAAACTTAGTTCAGCAACTTCTGCAGAGTGTAAACACCGATAGAAAGTTATTAGAGCAGAACTAAAGAGACGTATATTTTTCTAAACCACTGTCATGCATCCAGCCAAGATGCTGCCAAGGTTCTTATCTCCACCTCTCTGCCTATCACATTGGGCTGCATTTGTATGCTCCTAAAAATTCATAAAGCAGATACTGCTGGCTGTCCCACTGTTCTGGATATGGAAGTTGTGTGTAATAGCAGAAAGGGAGGGACATGTATGTGAAGCAGCATTGTCTCTGTAGTCTCTCATTGGAAAGTTTTCTCCTCAAATTAAAGGCGTTGGTAAAACACATTGGTTAAATTAAAAAAACACACATTAATTAGGTAGATCCTTTTAAAGAGGCAAGCATGCATGGCTTCCTTTTATTGAATGGTCTCCTGGAGAGACCTGTCATAAGCCTCTCCAGAAATATTTTTGAAATATGCTCTATGTGTTCTTGTGTGTGCGCACACTCACGCACATACAATTTTTCTTCTGAAATTTAAGCCTAAGTTCTAGTCCTATCTTCAGAGGTTAATTAGAATGATTTTTCTCCTCCTCCTGTGTTACACTGTTGGCTCATATTTAACTTGTGATCCACTATGAAACCCAGATCCCTTTCTGCAGTATTCCTCCTTAGGGCAGTCATTTCTCATTTTGTATGTGTGCAACTGATTGTGTTAGTTTACATTTTATGTACCCATTTAGGATGCCTCTATTTGCAGAAAAGTTGACACAATGCACTGCACCCATTTTTCTCTTTGTATTACAGGTGTAGGGCTAGGCTACTTCAAAGCAATCCTCTGGGAACTAATTAGGACTAAGTTCTGCACTGATTTTCTCATTCAACTGTCACGATTTACAAACTGAGCTGAATAAAATGTGAATGGTGAATGGTAACCAAAACACTGGAATCTCATCATGTATATACAGGTGGCCCCCGACTTGTGACGTGATTGGTTCCCAGGAAGCATCGAAAGTTAGGGGCATCGTAACTCGAACCCTGATTTACGATAGGCGCCGTGCGTCGTCATAAATGCGGGCCAAGGACATAAGTCGGGGGTTTTCAGCCCCTTCTACACTTACAAAAATGGTTAAGTGTAGGGGGTCGTGATTCGGGTGGTCGGAAGTCGGGAGTTTCCTGTAGCTTCCTCATAATGAGATACCACAAGATAATAGTATTTGGCCTTCAGTCTCAGATTATAGTTTCCTGAAATCCATTGCAAATAAGATACAAATATTTGAGACACAAAAATCATCTGGATTATCCATGATGTAGAAATAAGCACAAAAAACAGGTTGTTGTAATTATCTTTATTCATCTTGAAACTAAATAGCTAAAGAAACTCAAGACTTTTTCATTGAAGAATGATGACAATCATAGAATACTAGAACTGGAAGGGACCTCGAGAGATCATCGAGTCTAGTCCCCTTCCCTCATGGCAGGACCAAGCACCATCTAGACCATGGGTTCCCAAACTGGGGGGCATGAAGAAATTCCAGGGGTGTGTGAGCCCCCTCCCCCGGTCATCTCCTCCCCCCTAAGTTTTGCTGCTATTTTTGTTTTTTGGCCCCAGTCAGGGTTCTTTTTGGTGTGTTTTTTTTTCCTCAACAAGTTTTGCTGCTGGGTGTGTGTGTGAGGGTTTCTCAAAAATCAAAAAGGGGGTGTGATGCCAAAAAGTTTGGGAACCACTGGTCTAGACCATCACTGATAGATGTCTGTCTGACCTGTTCTTAAATATCTCCAGTGATGGAGATCCACAACCTCCCTAAGCAAGTTATTCCAGTGTTTAACCACCTTGACAGTTAGGAAGTTTTTCCTAATGTCCAACCTAAACCTCCCTTGCTGCAGTTTAAGCCCATTGCTTCTTGTCCTATCCTCAGAGGCCCAGGAGAACAATTTCCCCCCACTCTTCCCTGTGACACCCTTTTAGATACTTGAAAACCGCTATCATGTCCCCTCTCAGGGTATGTCTACACTCTTTCGAGAGAGGAATGCAAATACAAAGGAACGAAATGAGGTATAAGGGTAATTTCGAAAGAAGGGTTTTCTTTCTAAATAACCGCGTCTAGACAGCGTTTCTTTTTTCAAAATAGGGTATTTCGAAATAGCGGCTGGACGCGATTATGCAAATGAAGCGCGGGCAATTCAAATCTGCGCTTCATTTGCAATTTCATTCCTCTGCATTTGCATTCCTCTCTCGAAAGAGGAATGCAGTGTAGGCGTACCCTCAGTCTTCTCTTTTCCAAACTAAACAAACCCAATTCCTTCAGCCTTCCCTCATAGCTCATGTTTTCTAGACCTTCAGAAATTTTTGTTGCTCTTCTCTGGACCCTTTCCAATTTCCCCACATCTTTCTTGAAATGTGTTGCCCAGAACTGGACACAATACTCCAATTGAGGCCTAATCAGTGCAGAGTAGAGCGGAAGAACATCTTCTCATGTCTTGCTCACGACACTCCTGTTAATGCATCCCAGAGTCACGTTTCCTTTTTTTTGCAACAGTGTCACACTGTTGACTCATATTTAGCTTGTGCACTATGAACCTGTAAATCCCTTTCTGCAGGACTCCTTCCTAGACAGTCACTTCCCATTATGTATGTGTGAAACAGATTGTTCCTTCCTAAGTGGAGTACTTTGCATTTGTCCTTATTAAACTTCATCCTATTTACCTCAGACCGTTTCTCCAGTTTGTCCAGATCATTTTTAATTATGACCCTATGGTCCAATGTTGGCTGACAGAAGAAAATGAAGTTAAAATTGAGTCATGTTAACTGATTATCACTGTTCTCCCCAATCTGACCCATGCCTTTATAACATGATATGAACTCAAGTCATTCAGTGGGTGAATTCTGGAGTGGCCTATAGAAAAAGCATTGGTATGTGATGAGCTAGAAATAATTTTACTAATGCATGTAAATTCCTTTGTTCTTTCTTTCTGCTTTGTTTTCTTGCTGGACTTGCTTTGAGATTCTTCACACGTACAGTCTCAGTTCATTTTACTGAAGTGAATCAAGAACCAATACAGCTTGGTAATTTTGAGTGTTTTAAACCTTTCAGTCTAGCACATTTGTGTGGAGAGGCATAGCGTATAGATGGGCCACAACATTGGCAGCATTAGTAAAGAGGGTCATTGAAGTCTAACAGTGAATATCATGGAAACTTGGAATAATACCATGGCAGAACTTGGATTGTTGTTGGCCCACAGAGGAATTTTCTGGTTTGTGGTGATGATGATCTTGTCAATTAATCAGATTTATTTGCTTTAAGAGAAATAGTTTTTCATATTCAGATAATGGCAGGAAATTATATTCTCTGATCTCGAGCAGTCTCTATTTTGTACCAAAAAACCCCATTATTTAACACTGGGGTATTTGAAAATAAAAAATGGGACGTTTTAAATTCCATTCCCTGAATAATGGGAAATTTATTTTAAATGTTGTTTTCAAATATGTGTTTTATGTTGCTTTCAAATATGTGTTTTACATTTATCATCAAGGTGAATTACCAAGAGAAATAGACCAAATATTTTGAGGCTGAGAGCCAACGAAAGATTTCCTGAGATTTCACAAAGCACTTCAAATCTTTATGAAACTATATATACATCTTTGGTTTGTTTCACTGCTTGAAAAATCGTAACTAGCAAAGTTGGGAACACTTTGTGGCTAGTAGTTTTGCTACTGTCAGTAGGCAGATAAATGAAACAAGAATTGCCTGTTTGCTGTGCTGTTACTCTGTAGCTAGGAATGCGGGGGGTTGGATGGATAGCTTTTCTACATTTATCTCCTTTACCGTAGCCTCTTAATTTTGCTTGAGCTACAGGGATGTTTTTGTCTTGTACTTCAGTGGAATTTAATTATTGCTATATAAAGTGAGGTGTCCTCTAAAAGATGACAGCCTTAATGCTTCAAAATATATTACTGAAAGACAATGTGTTGCCATGGCTAAGACAGTTGTTTCCATTGCTGTCTCTGCCATTGACCTTGGATAATCACTTTACCTCTTCTGAGACTCTATTTCCTTCTCACCAGGTTTTATTTGGATTGTAGGTTCTTCAGAAAAGGAATGATCTCTTATGCTGCATTTCTATAGTGTCCAGAACAATGGAACCCCAAGCAAAATTGTCACCTTTAGGCATTACTGTAATACAAATAACAATAGTGTTTATGGGGTCTTGTTTTGGCCTAGGGATGTTAAATATCGGTTAATTGAATAGTCGAGTAACCTCAATTAGTGATGGATGGCAGAACAAGGAGCAATGGTCTCAAGTTACAGTGCGGGAGGTCTACGTTGGATATTAGGAAAAACTATTTCACTAGGAGGGTGGTGAAGCACTGGAATGGGTTACCTAGGGAGGTGCTGGAATCTCCATCCCAAGAGGTTTTTAAGCCTCAGCTTGACAAAGCCCTGGTTGGGTTGATTTAGTTGGGGTTGGTCCTGCCTTGGGCAGGGGGCTGGATTTGATGACCTCCTGAGGTCTCTTCCAGCTCTATGATTCTATGAACCTTGTGAATTCTTATCTGTCAGTCAACTATTCTATAGTCCCTGGGAGCGGGGGCGGCAGCCAGCGTGTTCCGGCCCCGCTCCTGAGGAGCCCCCTGCTACTGTATCAGAGGCAGCAGCGCAGGGTGCCAGGCAGGAACTGGTTCGCGAGGGGAGCCAATTTTAAAAACCAGCTCCCCTTGCGGACCGGCTGCCTGTCATCCTGTGCTGCTGCTGCCTCTGATAGAGAGGCAGCAACACAGGGTGGCAGCAGCCCCGTCAAGGTAGGATCTGAGCTCCTGGACCTGGCACAAGCCAAAACTAAGCCGGGCTGCCTGCCCTCCTGGCTCCTCACACACTTTAAATGCAGAGCCGTTTAAAAGCGGGGATAGGTCCCAGACCGGCACAAGTCAGGACTCAGCTGGGCTGCTGGCCACCCTGCTAAAAAAATTAACTGGCAGGAGGAAGGAGGGAAAGCGTGTAGTCTATAGCATTAACCTATAAGCTTTTGCTTATCGATTAATCGGTTAACCGTCTATACTATTACATCCCTATTTTGGCCAAGACAGTCCATTTTTAAGCCATGTCCTGGCCATCCTGACTTTTTTTGGCAATATTGGGCATTTGTCCTGTTTGCTCTTGTCAGCTTAATCAGTTTCCAAGAGCAAATGGGACAAGTGCCCAGTTTTGTTTGTTTAAAAAAAAAAAAAAAGTAAAAAGTAAGTGGCAATGCCAGCCCCTTGCAGAGGAGGAGGCAGGGCTCAGGTGGGGGCCATGCCAGGTTCAAATGACAGGCTCGTGTGGGGGATGGCTTAGGCCGGCAGCCTGGGCCAGCCCCATATGGTGTCCTGTTTTCCCTCTGGGAATTATGATCACCCTAAATAGTGCTAGCACTTGGGCCTGAATATTTTCAGTTCAGGTGCTGCCTTGTATCATCTCCAATACCTTTTCGGCTTGTAGGCCCAGCCTGGGTAGAAACTTTCTTCTCCCTTCTTATTTTGCCACAGCACATCTCTTACTAAATCCCATTGCGGCTAATTCTTAAATATCTGCAAAACTCAACATTTTTTTTTTTCCGCCTCCACTAATAAAATCTCTGACAACAAGCTGCCCAGATCACTAACTTTTTTCTTTCTGGCCTTCCTGTCTTTCCTCTGTTCCTGCAACGTACCCAAACTACAGCTGCTAAAAGTCACAGTCTACTCCCACGCATTGCCGTTTCCTACGACATCAAATTCAATTTAACCTGCAGAGTCCTACATAGATTTGTGCCATTCTGTTCTCATTTATGCGTATCCTTACTTCTGTTCTCTGGATTTGTCCTAATTCATTTGCTTTACTATTCTCTTGGTCTCTCCTGAACCTCGGTCTTATGCCTTTCGTTTTATTTCTCCAGGAATATAAGGTTTCTGGGGCAGAGAATCTGGTTAGTATTTGTAAAGCACCATATAAACTTACAGTGCTATGAAAGTTATAGACCTTTTCCATCTCTTATCTGTCTGATTCAGTTCCGTTGAATACACATTAAAAGTACTATACCTGTCCCTATTCAGTCCTTACATTAACCCTGAAAAATAATGCTGTGTTGATTAGGTGAGAATATGAAGTTGATAACAAAAGCATGTGCATTGTAATAAAGTAAAGGATTCCAAGATTGCCTTCAGTGTATAGTGTATTTCCCCTTTCTAGTTGGTTTGGTTTGCTATTTCCTACTCTACATGCACATCCATGCATCTGAGAGGGTCTGAGTGATTCTGTCTGCCAATATCTCTTTTGTGCTTGTAAGTTTTTAATTAGCTAGTTTTCCACCTTCCTAAAGAAGGAAGAAAAATCACTTGGAAGGTAGTTGGGCAATGTGTTGCATGGTACATTAACAGAAAACACAGCTGATGACAAGCATCAAAGTCTTCGCTGAGACCAATCTCAAGCTTTCCTCCTCCTTTTCTGTGTCTTTACAGAGACTGGCAGCGGCCAAGATTATGTGACCTCGGAGAACCAGCTGCTCTATTATCCCAGCATCACCTATGCTATAATTGGCAGCTCAGTTATCTTTGTGCTGGTGGTTGCTTTCCTCGCCTTGGTTTTGCACCACCAACGAAAACGCAACAACCTCATGAGCCTGCCTGTGCATCGGCTGCAGCACCCTGTCCTCCTGTCTCGGCTGGTGGTCCTTGATCATCCACACCATTGCAGTGTCACCTACAATGTCAACAATGGAGTTCAGTACATGTCCAATCAAGCCTGCCACCAGCCTGTGGATATGGATTCTCCACCATCATATTCAGAGGCTGTGTTAGACCAAAGGTATGTATGGGAGCTAAATGTTCCATCCTCACATTTATAGTAGAGATTGCAATATCTACATTCTGTGGGTCACCATGCCTCCCCTGTGTTCTCATCATAGCATTTATGCTCATTGTTTTACTTGATAGGATACAAACGTTCCCCATGTTCTAATTCTGTCATTGCTTTGTAACTAGTTTTGGAAGGATTAGACTATATTGGCAATATAGTTTTCAGCACACGCACTCACAAACTAACGAAAATTATTTCTTTCAGTAATGATTGACATTTAAAGATAGAATTTTTTTTTAATGTTGCTTCAGAACTTAAGGTTTGATTTAACCATATTTACTTTATATGTTTTGACATGTGATGTTAACCATTTGTTTATCTAATGGCTTATAAAGCTTCAACTCTTTAAATCTCCTTGTCTACTGCCATTGAATTGTCTTAACTTCCATAATTTCCCACAACTGTGAACATTTAAATAAATAGCAATTGGAAAAATATACTTAAAATATTGATATTATCCATTACAATTCTTTTAATCAAATTCTGCCAAACCTACTTGTAACTATTGATTGTTCACTTATATGGGAACAAATTCTATCAGCCTCCTCTGTGTACACAAGAAAAAGAGTCCCCTTCCCAACTCCACCTTAACCTACAGAATTAATGGTCTATGGGTGTGTCTGCACCCAGTGTCACGAAGGCGATTTAAGGATTCAAGGGTCATCACCTAAATATAACTACTCTTTTGAGATTATTTCTGGCCTTCTCACAAGTAATCAGTAGCCCCTGGTTCTTTGGGATTCTTTGGGGATGAATGGAATATGGAAGAACACTATCACTTCAGCAATGTTACTTTGTGCCCATCTGGGAGCCAAGTATGCATACCCTGAGTTTGTTTCATAGTTAAATATCAGATGCTCAGAGTGTAAATATTCAGGGCCAATGCTGTAGCACTCCTAGTCAAGTCAACAAATATTGCTTGAGTAAAGGCTGCAGGGGATATCCCATAGTCAGTTGTTTCCTTCGCCAAAATAAAAACGGAAAGTTGCATCTCACAAAGCACTAAGTGTAATTACCCAGGTGTATGGTGCCAGTCTGCTTCCAAAGGTATCGGACAAGACCTCTGCACTTCTTTAGAAAGTCAAAAAATATATTTATTTATTTCAAAATATATATTTATTTGTGAACTCCCAAAAGCGTGAATCGAAGTATGCGGTTTCTTTCCAACAAGCCTGTAGCCCTTTCTGAATAGTGCATTTTTGCCTGTTTTTTCCATTGACTTAATTTGTAGAGACTTGTATACACAGCCTCAGATTTTCTCCTCACTTTGTACATTTGTAAATGAATGTGGTGCCTGTAAATGAAAGCTGTAGGGCCTGAAGTCATCTGTTTATGAATGCAGCAGATGTGGCAGTGTAGGTGCTCACACACTGCCTTTCCAATATTCCTCAACATTGACTTTGGGGATGACCGAATAATTCTGTCTTCATGCTCATTCATGACTTTCTGCTGAAACTGGCAGCAGCAATTGCTGTTGTGGTGGTAACTTGTAGCATTAACACCTCTCTACTGGAAATTGGACTCAGACCAACTCTCTGAACAGCTGTCCAGACTTTTATCACTACTGATGTGGGCTGCTGATAACCACCAGAAATCTAGTCTAAAATGTATACATCCTGCTTTGTCCTGAAATATCCTTAAACACTCTTTTAGAGTGTAATTGTTATGCAGAAAGTTCTTCACCCCTTATTGAGTTGAAGCCATCTTGGGGTGAACGGTGGCAGCTGTTTAACAGTGCACAGTAAATAACAGGTTAGGACAGGAAGTGATTATCCTTTGAAAAGTGGAACAGCAAAATTTAAGGAAGCATAATGTAACTAGCCACATTGGAACTTGACCGGGACACAAGTTTAACATCCCTGCTGATGGTAGTGCATAGACCTTGGGCATGGAGAATGAATTTCCACATGTTTGCAAATCATTTTGAGACTCTCAAGCGTTGCTATAGAATTGTTGTTGCATCACTTTTTTCTTATATTGGGATGGGAACTTGTAACCTGTTAGAATAAAATTCTGGGGCTCGTTATATTTTCCTCTGTGCCATAGTCTTCAGTAACCTTGTTATTCTCTTGTATTTACAGCAGACCCCCTTGGTTTGATCTTCCTCCACCCCCTTACTGCTCAGATTCTGAATCCCCCAGTCATACCGATCTCCCTCCTTATCGATCTCGCACAGGAAGCTTGGTGAGCACAGACACCCCAATGGCAGGAAGCCCCTTGAGCACAGGCAGCAGTCGGACAAGGGGTGTGAGTAACAGTATGGACCATCACGGAATGCTTCATGAGAGAACAGCTGAGCAAAATGACTCTCTGATCAATCCTGTTGCTGAAAGAGAAATGTGATGGGGTATTAAAAAGGGTCTATGGGTTAGTCTGCTGTGGCTTGTTACCATCGAGATGGGCCTGACGTTCAGAATGGGGTTTTGATTTGAACCCAAATCCAAACTTCCCCAGCTTCCACAGGTGCTCTGCTTTGGTGTTTGGGCTCATCATAGGCAAAGACCAGAGCCATGAGTTGTAGATCCAGATTCACATCTGAACTGCCCAAAGTTGATAGAGGAGGGGTTAAGACTGGGATTCCTGTTCAGATATGTTGAATACTTAAAAGTTTGTGATTTAATGTCTTTCAGGGTGTATTTACTGTATATGTATGTATATATGTGCATGTGTAATATGTATAGGCATTACACACACAAAAAACTGTTATGTTGAACATTAAGGTTACCAAGTCAAGCAATTAAAATATAGGCAATAATAGAATCCAGGTTGCCTGGGAAACCTTAATTTGACCCCCTTTGTGTGTGCATAAAGATACAATCTTAAATTAGATGATCACACTAATTTTTTTCCACAGGATCCTTGCTTCTATATGTGCACAGGATGAATTGTCCTCCATTAGTGAGCAGCTAATCAATATTTTGTTTTAGTCTCATTGTTCACTATGTGGCCTGAAGCCTTATTTATTGAACACTACTCAAACCTTGCTGTGAAGACATATTTGTTAATTTCCCTGTGGCTTTTCTGTGGCACTTATCATTATCGTATCGAAGATGCTTCACAAACATTAATGAAGTTGTTTTCCCACCATCTCTGAGGTGAAGTGCTATTATCCCCTTTTTACAGATGGGAAATGAGGTAACAGTGAGATTTAGATCAAAAGGGTCCATTCATTTTGGACACCCAATTTGAGACACCTTGGGCTTGATTTTTAGAGCACTTAACATTCTATAGCACTTTATATGTTCAAACATACCTCTCACTGTCTTTAGTTGCAGCTGTGAGTGATCAGCACTCCTGAAGGTCAGACCCCAGGGTTTCAAGTTGGGCACCCAGAAAATGAGAAGCACACAGTAAATGGCCACCTGTGAACAGTTAGGCTTACGTGATTTGCCCAGTGTCACATAGGAACTTGGTGGCAAAGGTGGGGATGAAATTCCAGTTTTCCAGGTCAACTTTGAACTGCCATAACCATAAGACTGTCCTTTCTCTTCTGCACCCACCTGCCTCATGCACTACAGACCTTCTAGCTTCTGCAGTAAATGAGGCAGAAGTTCTACCAAACAGTATCTTTAGCTCCACCACCCTGATTTATCCCCAGAGCAAGTGCATCCTGAATACTGAATGAGGCAGGGGTCCTGTAGGAAAAAATAGTGTGAAACATGTTGTTTCAGACTGTACCATAATGCATATGCCAAAGAGTCCAAACAAAAGTTGTGCACACAACCTTAACTCTGGCGTGCCCTAACTGTTGAGTGCTTGAATAGCAAACTTAACGTTTTAATGTAATTTTTATGTGCAATTTCATTGAGTTTTTTTTAAGCAAACTGAAGAAACGAATTCCAATATGTGGCATCTTATTAACATCCTTCATGGATCATCAGCAGGGCTGGAACCATTAGATCCACTAGACAGACTTCTGCTACTTGAGCTAATGGAGTAACTGATAGCAGTAGTAAGTTGCTATCCTAGCGGGGGATAGGATATATTTTGCCACTGTGTTTCACAGATATGTGCTAACAGCAGAGGGATGAGGAGACTTAGGAACTGTGGTCTTCATACCAAGCTCTTGTTGGGAGTGTCCTTTTGTAGCTGCAGACTGTTCTGCCAGTTCCTCCCATGCAGTGTCTTTTGTCCCGTTGTCTCCAACCTGTCCATGTTCTCTCTCTTCTCCACTCTAGCTCCTAATTCTAGTTACATTCTTGTCACCTCGTCAGTGCCAGTCTCCGCACCTCAGGCTTCTCATGCTTGAATAGTCCTAGTCTCCCTCTCCTGCCTGTCAGTCTCCCCCACGCCCCCTTCCTGGCTGCTCATCCAGTTTATTTTCACCCTGCCAAGAATAATTTTTTCTACTGGAAAAGCAAAAGGCACATCTCTTACAGGAAGGCCACCTCCTGACAAGTTTCAGATTCCTGCTCCAACACCTGAGGGCACTAAAAGTTCTCAACCAAGTGACTGTAAAGAATTGTTTTAACATGGCAACACAATATATCCATTTTGGCTGGAAAAAGTCAGCTACAGGCAGGCATCTGGCAAGGACAATTTCAGCCTGAGTGGCTAACGTTTGGAAAAGCTATAAGCAAACTGAAGACAGGGTCTTGTAATGAAAAGTATCAGGCAACCATAATAATAGGCATAGTGCCAGCATTGCCTATAAAATATATTTCCATACACATACACACACACGGCTTTTTACAGAACATAAAATGTGTGTGTGTGTGTATTTAATGTATTTCACTGGCATAGATATCTTTCTGGTATCTTTGGAAACAATACTTAAATTTCATACTAAAAATACTGGTGTTGTGTGGAAAACCATTTATTTTCTACAACATTTGCTATTATTCATAGTTTCCCTGGTTAAAATTTAAGTTTCTGCATAAAAAAACACTGTGGAATTGCACAAGGCATTAATTCAACCCAGTATTTCTTTCTTCCACTTTATGTTCTCAGTCTTGGAATATTTCCATCTGAAATGTGTGGACCATAAGTGAAATAGTGTTTTAAATGCCATTGTGCAAAACAGTGTTGTAGGTACACAGTCAGTGTGGAAAGGAAGGAAGAAAGCTAAGGTATCCCTGTTGCAGTGACTTTAAATTATGCTATATTCTTATGGTTTTTATTTATATATAATAGAGCTGTCAGTGCCCTTTCTCATATCCAGGCAGAAATCAGCCCTGAGTTATAGTTGTGTTCTTTTCTTTATATAGAGCCTGATACACCATTGACTTACTCCAGATTTATGCCAATATACATAGGCATAAAGGAGAAATAATAGAGGTAAAACAAGCCCACAGAAATGAAGGCCTTTTCTTCTTTTTAGATAACTTCTTTCAACTTAAGGCTTTCAGAGCAGAACTCCAACTGATCCTGGGAAATCATGTTTAGTTTATGGTCCCAAAAATGCACGCAAATGAGCATTTGTCAGCATTCTATTTGGGTATATATCATGGGCATTGTTTCTGTGCCCAGCAGTGTAGTATGTTGGAGCCAGAAATTTGGATAAATTCTACAAATATAGATGGCTATAAAAGTGAGAAGATTCAGTAGAAAGCACCCTAAAATTAGAACAGCACTGATATCTCTGCTTGTCTGTCCACCTAATTATCATAGTAAGGTCTCTGGGCAGCCCATCTTTCTTGGGGGCAGTCAGGACTGTTGGTTACTTTGTTACCCTGTCAGTATGCAACAGAGATTTGCTGGTGCTCAGCTGAGTGTTACTGTGGTCTCTTCACCACCCCAAACAATCTCATCAGAAGTTCTGCCAGCCTTTACCTCACCTTGCAGGTTAATGTTAGGTGTACCCCAAGCCTTGTTGAAGCATGTCCCCCTCTAGTATCCAACCCCTGCCACTGGGCACTCAGGGTACATTTACACAGCAATAGTCTGTGTCTACACCATCCTGACCTGTAAAGCTGAGGAATGCTGCTTAAATATTAACTATTTGCACAGCACACAAACATAAGGCCAGATTCACATTTAATAGAAGCGCAGGCAATGTAGTTATGCCTTCTCACACAAGACTGAGTGGCCAGTTAAGTGAGCTGTTCTTAATGGTAATTATCATAGCTAAAATCCAATTATTAATTACAAAATGGAGGCACAAAACTGAGTTGGCAAAACTAGAGACTGAATTCAGTTCCTGTCTCCAAGAGCTGTTCTGTAACCATGAGACTCCACTGCCTTTCCTTTGAATGACCTTTTATTAAAGTGCTACATAATAGATTGTCCGAATTAATGTGTGTTTCCTATCCTCATTCATATCACTGGCATTTGGAATGTTACTCCAAATCTCTAAAAATATGCAAAGGTTCATCATGTTTCCACCACATAAGCCTAATAAAGTCTCCAAAGGTACTGGGCGAAATTCAGCCATAGGGCATAAGTGGCACTTACATGGAATATATCTCTTCTATAGGCCTTTACCATGTGTGAATAGTATTCACAGACATTGGAAGCATGTGCAAACAGCCATGTCTTGGAAGCACTGTCTCCCATTGCGAGGACACATGAACCAAATTGACATCATGTCATTTGTTTTCTCTTCCCGCTGTATCAGTCATTGATATATATATAAGTAAAATACTCTTTCAGGGTTTGTATATTCATGTAAATTTGAACTTAAGTTGATCCATTTGAACTTCTTTTAAAAAATGCATTCTAGAGGTGTGTTTTTTGTTTCCCTTCCAGCTAAGGGTCAGTTTATCTCTGTATAGGAAAGAAGTGTTTTAAAAATGGGGATTGAGCACTAAAATAGGATTGTAAAAGAGGATTGTGCCTTTCCAATTCAATATTGGCATTTTTTGGTAACAAGACACATTAGACTAATCTGTTTGGTTGCAGTTTGTGCATTGTTGCGTATTTGTTTATTTATCAAATTCTTGAAGGATTCAGGTCTGGAATGTATCTCTTCTCCGTCTTGGTGGTTCTTTATTTGTGGAAATGTAGCATTACTCGCTACAGTAGGGGAACTTATTTTCTTATGCGAATTGATCAACTTCAAGGAGTCCTGAAACCTCATCCTAGGAAACAACACTAAAAAGAGAAGTAAGAAGTTTTGCTGTTACACATTTTCGTAGTCCTAAGAATGAGTTTGCCAACCATCCCTTATTTAGAAACATGCTGTTGTATTTCACAGGAATTATCTATAATGTGACACTTTCCAGAAGTGTTACTACAGTGCATAATTCACTTATCTTTTTAGAAGGAGAGGTCACAACTGTTGCATTGATTAAATTAAGTATTTCAGTGGAAATCCTAAGATCCTTGATCTGTTCAACATGTACAGCTGAAGTAGAAAACAGTTATCCCATACCTTGTAAAAGAGACTCTTCTCACCGAGCCCAATAAAACTGGACAGTCTACTTTGCAGCTATTCTTGACTCTAAATCTTGGTATTCATGCTTGAGGAGCTTTCAGTTACATGTTGTGTCAGAACAAATTAACTCCTCTTTAAGGCCTGATCTTGCGTGACTGAAAACTAAGGGGGTTTTGCTGTTGGGACCAAATCTGAACATCTTATTTGCACAAAATAGCTTCACTGATACCGTGGTACTAATCTCAGTGGCTCTCCTCAGAGCAATTAAGAGTATTAAAATAATTATCATTTATTTCAGTGGAACTACTTGAGGAGTAGAGGATCAGAATGGGCCCCAGGGGAAGCAGGGTTTGGGCTTGGAGAGGCATGTATTTCAGAAGTTCTGAGCATCAACAAGCCCCATTGATGTCAATGGGTGTTGCAGATCCAACACCTTTGAAATTTAGCCCATGAGCATATAAGTTTCTAACAATCTGAAGTAAGGTATAAAACAAGTTACAATTAACCTTTGATGGAAAGCTACAGTAGTGCCTATGAATAACTTTCTCCATTCTTATCTATGTGTGCACACGCACACACACACATTGATTGCATTGGGATTCTAAACTGTCTTAGTTCTTTGTCTCCTTTGTCAGGTCAGTTTTATTTACAACATTTTAATAGAACCTTTGTGATGGATGTAAAAGTTGGATGGGAAAAAGAGGAGAGGATTCCAATTTTAATTAATACTGCAGCATGATTATCTTGTGCTCTTTACTTTTAGACATCTTAGAAAAGGCAAATGGCTTCAGAAGATAAGACAAAAACTATTAATGATGAAAAGAATAGGGGGTCATTTTAATTCTGAATACAATTTTTAATGAATATTTAAATATAAATAAAGGAGAAGCTAATGTTGTAGCTTTAAAGTGGTGATCATATGGCAAACGCTAATTCTTAACTAATGCCAGACAGAAGCTGTACTGCATGTACTCCCCATAAATAAATTAGGAATACTATCCTTTTTTAATGTTTTTGTGAAAGAGACTCTTGCTGCATATTTTATTATTGTAAATTATTTCTGAAAATAATGCTAGCCCCAGATTATGCAATCAGATCTGTGACTCTTTTTTCCAATGAAGTTTTGCAGAGGTGTGAGGATCTCCTTACAAACTTCTGATTGCAGGGTTGTGCCTTTAGTTTCCATCTGGTTTTTTATCTTGCTTTTCCTTCAGTAATCAAAATTTTATATAAGAACCTACCAAAAAGTTTCAAATTAAAACTGTCTAGTTTGTTATGATCAACTGGAAATTTTAGAATGTATTCTGTGTTTTTGAATAAAGTTGAAGTTTCACTTGTCAACTGTGTAAAAACTCTGACTACCTTGTTCCCCATCGTGTGAAGTCCGTGTCATTCTTGGTTGTATTCCGTCAGATGTAACCTACTTTCTCTGTCTCATTTCATGTTCTCTTATGTTATTATTGTTAAATGTTGTTAATTCTGTTAAACATGTTTGTTAAATTGTTGACCTTTCTAAACTTTTTTGTATAAAAAGTAATAGGTTTTTATATATATATATATATATATATATATAAATGAACCTTGTTTTGCTTATTTTTGTCTTCCTCCATCGCCTTTTTGGTCTGTGCTTCATTTTACAACAGGCCATCTGAAGCGAGTCCTAATGTAGCTATTGACGGTTGTTGTTTGTTTGTATTGTAGTAAAACCACAAATGGCTCAATCAAGATCAGCATCCCCATTTTACTGGGTGGCTATAGAAGAAACACACAGGAAAAGACACTCTCCTCATTCCCTCTGATTAAGGGTAGATTTTTTTTAAACACTGTTTATCAAGTTCTGTTTACAAACAAATCTACATTGCTTGTCCAAGAAGTTAGCTAACGTGCCTTTGCATGTTAGTTCGTAGCCTGATGGGCCCTTTGAAGATTTTATACCTATCTTAATGCTGATGAATTGCTTCAAGGGAGCTAAGGGTAGTCGACACTGGTAGATGTAAAATGCTGGCAGTTACAACACTGCTCACAGAGCGCTACAGGAAAACTATTGTTGTGTGTTCACAATGTACTGCTTGTGAGGGGGGCAAATCCACATTAGCAGCTCTTGCAACACCACAGAGAGCAGTGCATAGTGGTAGCTATCCCACTATGCAACTGGCCACAGGGTGCTTTGGGAAGGGTTTGCAATGCCACGTGGGATAGGCAGCATCACATGGTACAGGCTTCCCAATACAGGTTGAACCTCTCTAGGCTGGCAGTCTCTGGTCCAGCAACATCTGTGGTCCGACATGACTTTAGTTAGCTGGATGTTGTAGCCAGACAGAACCCCCGACCCTCCCCCCCCCCTTCCTCCCTCTGGCATCCTTGGAAGAGAGAATCCTTGAGAGCGAAACTCTGTCTTCAAAGGCTCAAAGGTCTCCAGAGGTGCTGGAATGACAATGGCCCTGGATGCTAGACAGAAACCAGATAACAGCAGCAATTGGGCCAGCAGACAATCAGGGCCTCGGGCTGCCTTTGGCTGGTACCAGTATTGATATGACGACACCGTCCCAGAAGGGGAATCTACCGCCCCATCAGAAAAGAATGTCCAGTCCTAATGATTTAGTTACCTCCACCTCACAGATGCAAATTAAGCTTTGGACCCCCTCTGGGACTGGGCGTCACAAAGACGTTCTAACTTAATCGGCATTTTAATGACAAGAGAAGCGTCTACGTGACCACAGCCCTGTGCCCCACTCTAATTGGAGATCCACCCACATACCTTCTGGTCAGGTGGTCTTGGACTCCCAGAGACTTTAGGGACGCCTTAGTCTCGTACTGACTGCTTCCCATTGGGATTGAGAGGAACCTGGCTTCGCTGGAGTAAGGATTGCAGGGGTGAGAATATACCTGCTACGTGTCTATTTTGCATGCATTTAATAAGAGCTCAGAGAACCAAAGGGTTTCATGGTACCTGTAACTTTTAGTGTAATTTCTGTCTTGTTCTGTTGCAGTGGCTGTGTTATCTGTAACACAGCAGGAGCATTTAACAGCTAAGTTTGCCTTGTAACAATAAAATAGTAACTGTTTAAGCTTTAGCCTGACTCCTCCTGTTGCTGTAACAGAACCAGACACAATTAAAAAGAACTCCAGCCAGTCATTAGGGAGAGCTGGGCATTTGGATCGTGTCGCCTCCAATGGACAGATCCGTGAGGCACCTCTCAGCCTTCCCAAGGCTGCCCGCTGCAACGGGACCTTATGTCCTAGCAGTTAAAGTCTGAGGTGTAATAAGCTCTCCCTGTAAACTTTGGGGTATCTGTCAGCCTGTTGGCTGCCCACCACGAAGGGACCCTGGTCCTAGCGGTCAAAGACACGGACGTAAAACTTCTTGGGGCGCCCGTCAACCTTCTCCAGGTTGCCCGCTGCAAAGGGACCCCGGTCCTAGCAGTTGAAGTCTCGGGTGCATAACACACACACACCACTCACTGCCCTGACCCCACCGGCTGACAGATGTCCACTTATCATGGGTGTGGCCAAGTTTCCCACAGGCCCATAAAGTTTATTTACAACCACCAGTTCTGGCTATCAGTGCTCTGTGCTGTTATTTAGCTCTAATTTACCCCTAAATGTCTTCTCAGAGCCCATTCAGCAGTGAAAGTAATGGCAATGCTGCTAGACAATATTGACCTCTAAAGGTTTGGCAAATTCTCTGATTTGGCAGCGGTCAGGTCCCAAGGGAGCTGGACTAGAGAGGTTCAACCTGTGCCATTGCTCCATGGTTGCTCAAGGAGCAATGGTCTCAAGTTACAGTCGGGGAGGTCTAGGTTGAATATTCGGAAAAACTATTTCATGAGGAGGGTAGTGAAGCACTGGAATGGGTTACCTAGGGAAATGGTGGAATCTCCATTCCTAGAGGTTTTTAAGTCTCGACTTGACAAAGCCCTGGCTGGGATGATTGAGTTGGGATTGGTCCTGCTTTGGGCAGGGGGCTGGACTTGATGACCTCCTGAGGCCTCTTCCAGCTCTGTGATTCTGTGGTCTTCCTACTACATTGACAGCTGCTTTTCAACTGAAGTGCAAGGGCAGAGGGGAGAGTGTGACAGGGAGCGTATGTGTATGGGGAAGGAAGCAGTGTGTTTAAGACATCAGGATGCTGTCTTGGTGGCAGGGAATAACCCATCCAGGAGGAAGGGGAAACCCTGACGACAGCCCTCTCCCCAGCTCTGCTTAGCCATGTGTGTGTCACTCACATCAGATCCCTGCCTCTGTTCAACAGCACAAGCATTCCAGCTGACTGGTTTGCTCTGTCCCCCAGAGCAGAAAGGGGATACACATGTCTGCAGGGCAGCCAGCTAAGCTCCAACCAATGAGCAGAGGGGCCACTGGAGGGACATTTCTGGAGGCCCGTTATAGCACAGCACACAATTAAAGTGTCCACACAGGCACCCCCAGCTTGGTAGCCACCAAGCAGAAAGTTCTATGCTTCTCGTTGAGGTGGTTTGCCTAGAGTGCAGCAACTGCAAAGTCAGTGCACGGTAAGGGCCTTGCCAATGTAGACACCTTGGGAATTACCACGCTGGGAGCTGATTTACCACACTATAACTTGCCAGTGTATACAAGGCCTAAGTCTGTATTGGCTGCCCTCAGTTATCTCAGGGCTTGTACATACTAGCATTTGCTTCAGTGTAACTTGTCGCCATGGATGTGGAAAAGCCACCTCTTCCGCCTCTCCCCCCCCCCCCCCCCCGAACAACATAAGCACTGGTGTGGATACACTGAGTTGGGAGGAGATGCACTCTCACTACTCATATGCTGCCATTGGGGATAATTATACTGACAGGAGAGCTCTCATCCCTCAGCACAGAGCCATCTGCACTAGCAGAGTGACATTGGCGTGCTTACATCGATACAACTGTGCCGCTGTAGCAATTCTAGCATAGACTCGCCCTCTAAGGAAAGCTTACCTGGGTGTAGGCCACTACATAAGCATCTTCCAATTTCATTTGGCTCCTATGCCTTTTCCATTAATATCGCCTGGGACTATCACAGCTGAATCTCATTTTTACCATTATCCTTATTAACTAGAGTCTCTTTTATTCTCACCCAAATACTTGGACAAAAAGCTCTGGATTGTTAAATGCCTCCAAAATTAAACAGCTGTGGTTTCAAAATCTTTCCCCAACAACAAAGGCAAAATGGTCTGACATTGCCACAGTATGTCTCAGCTGACTGGCTGGCATCCCAGCGAGAGCAGAGTTTGAGATGTGTCGATTTGGAAGACAGCCACATAGGAAAACAAAAGGCATACCCTCTAGCTGAGGTTCATCTTTTTTTTTTTTCTTGCTGCTTCACATTTATTTAAATATGTAAATTTTTATGACATAAAATGTAAACAGTATTTAGTAACAATCTCTGCAGGTGGTGTCTCTTTTCATATTGATTGTAAACGGCTGCTTGATCATTCAGCTTAGATTATCTGTCAGTCATAGGGGTGAAAGGTCCTCTTAGATATGATGCACAACAGACCAGAAAAGAGATGTATTGATTATATGTAATTGAAGTAGAGATATCTTGGTAGGAAAATTCACAGCCCTTTATTAAGTGTCCACCACAAAACAGTCCAGAGTGTGTATTTCGTTATTGCATTCAGTGCCTGGGAAGTGCTGGATTGGTATCCTTAGTGAGTGAAAATCTCCTGTTGGTCCACACAGCCTGGACAGCAGCAGGAAAAGCTGCTCCACCCACCCTCACCAATGTCCCTTATACCTGAATGCAAAGATTGGCCCATTTATTCCAGCTAAATTAATTAACAAAGGTGTTAATGTAACCGAGTCACTGTCCACCATTAACCTAGATTTGGGGTATGGTATACAGAGACTGTAGCCTGTTCAGTTTCACGGCAGTCATACTATCAAAAATCCTTTTTAGCCTTTTATTAAAGATGGACAAGAAGCAGGGCCATCCGTACCAAGACTGGTGCAACTATGCAGTCCAGCGCCGGCACCCCCGACGAGGGGCGTGGCTGTTCCATGGGGGCAGAAGATAGGACTGCCAACTCTCCTGGCCCAGATGGACCAGATGCAATTTGCTGCAAATGCATCCAATCCAGAGCAGGGAGGATGGTTCACCTGCAGCATCAGGGCAGCAGGTGAGAGGAGGAGCAGTGGCAGCCTTGCAGCTGGCCAGCAGGAAATGGCATTTTGAATGGGAATTGGTGCTTCTCTCCAGTTGTCAGTTGCATGGCTGCCCTCTGCTCCTCCCAAGTCCTCCAGCTTGCTCTTGGGCCACTCGCCACCTCCTGGTGAGCGGGGGTTGGGCACAGCCGATGTGGCGGGAGGGCCCGACCATGGGATAGGGATGGGGGCCGTTGGATACAGTGTTCCCTCTAAGCTGAGAACTTGGGTGGCCATCCAGGAGAGATTCAAATGTCACCCATGTGATTAGCAGAGCACCCACGGCTCATAGTATGAGTTTCTACTGGTGGTGCACATCCACACATGCCTCAGTGCACATAACAAAATTTATTCTGTATTTGGATGGGAAAAATTAGAGGGAATATTGGCTGGAGCCCATGCACAGTGTAGGGCACCGTGACATTTGGGGCAATTTGGTGCCGCATATTTCGAAGTGCCCCATGCAGCTGCATGTTTTGTGTATCAGTAGGAATGGCCCTGACAAAAAGGAAAAAGAGTGAAAGCATTTAAAATGTAAATTAAGTAAGTCTTTCATTTTAATAACATCCCTTGTTCCCTTTCCCTTTATCTGGAGAGTTTTTAGAAGAAAATATTTCCTTGTTTAACAGTCTCTTAGATGGTATGATGGATTGGTCAGCATTTGGTGACTAAAGGGTTAAATGCAGGTAGCTAAGGGTGTTGGCAGGGAGCCAGAAGAACCAATGGGATACATTGCTGAAATTTAAATTGTAAATATATACCTGTTGCTGTTCCTTTGTGTGTGAGTTCTAAGGTAGGAGCTGGAGGAAGCAAGATGATGTAATCAGAGAGAATTACCATGCCTACAAGAAATATTGGGCACAGGAATGGTCTGGGCCTTGAAGTACAGATCAGTACGGGTCATAACTAGCTAGAGAAATATATGTTTAGTTCTGCTCAGGGTATTTTTCTTTGGTTCAACTTCTCTGTGTAAAACCCATGTGCCTCCCTCCCCCGATTCACTATACCTAAGCTGTGCCAGAGATACAATTTTTTCTCTGTGTTTGAAACTGCTCTTTTCTCAGTTGCTCTGTATCACCTCGCAAGTAAGTATGCTTTCTCAAGTATATCTTTTTGTTTTATTAATAAAATCACCTTTTTAAGGCAATGATTTGATTCTTGTGTCCTGGAAGGTAACAGATCTGTGTGTATGCCTGCTTAGGCTGAAAGGTCAGCTACTAGAGATTGCAGTTTGTTTTCTGTTTTCTTTTTCAAGCTCTCTTGTGGTAAAAGAACTTGGGGTGCTCCTCTGGAAGAAGTTCAAGTGATTCTTTCTGGGTTTTAGAAGAAGTTGAACACCTGATGGTGGCAGCCTATCTCCCAGGGCCAGTAAATCTGCGACCTTGGGGAGTTTTCGTAAGCAGAGCCTATAGGGGCAAGACATTTAAGGTCTCTTGCGGCCTCCACCTTCTGCATTCTGAGTGCCAGAGTGGGGAACAGCCCTGACAGATGGTATCAAAGAAAAACTAGTTTGGGTTGGATGGGCTAGAGTTGTTGTCATTGCTGCTGTTGTTTGTCCAATCTTATTTCATTGCAGGTTGTGTTTGGGATTCAGTTGGAGCCAGTGGAAGTGGTGATGTCATCTGGGTTCCTCTCTCTGGGTCAGTCTGGTTAGAACATCTCTCAGGATCAGGATGGCAATGGCCTGGGATCCTAGGAGATGGTAGGAGTGGCTGCCATGATCGTGAAGCTCACTCCAGTAGCCAGGTTTGCTCCCCAAAGTCTCTAAGAATCCATGAACAGAAAGTAGGCAGACTAGCCTATCCCATCATCCATTTTGGCCACAAATTTTTGGTTTACTGATTTGTCCCATGCTTATTTACTGGGCATGATCTTAACACAATACTTGAATTATATCAATAGGCCTTTTTGTTGGGACTGATTCAGTCTGCCTCCTTTTCATGCCTTGTCCCAGCAACGTTTCTTGTTAAGGTTACTGGGACATTTTATGCACTCTCATTTATTTTTTACAGTTGATCTTACAAAATTAGGGTGAATTTGTAGGCCCAATTACTACAACAGGGCCAACATTAGAAAAGAAAAGAGAGTGTAGTTTGCGTGGCTCTTTCAATCCTCACCACCTTTTACTGACATGGACAAAAAGGGGCAAGTTAGAACTACGTATATTGTTGTTGTTCTCAGATGCGAACATCTAGTTTCTGAAAATTGATCTAAGACAATGAATCCTCACATTTGACCAGCCATTGTATGGGCAACTCCTTTTACTAACAACTAACTGAAGGTGGGTTCCAAGCGGTGACCTTGAGGTAGAGAACTCCATATATCTGTGCTTGATACCGCAACCTATAAATCCTCACTGTGTGTGACTGATCTCTAAAAATGAAGTTACAGCAGCCTATTACTCAGTGTAATAACAGCATGTGTTATAGTCCCTTTCCACACTAAATGCCTCGCTTTTGAGATGCATCATTCTTTATCCAGTGAATGAACTGTCTGCATTTAATTGTAAATACCTGCTGTTTCCTTGACACAAACATTTTGCCGTTGCAGTGATGAAGAAAGATGCCGCTTTATTTGACAGCGTAGATTTTTCTACCTGTTTGTGTATGACGTAGATAGCCTCGAAAATGCTGTTTGTCTAACAGCATCCCCTACATTTATAGACTTAAAAGAAAAATTCTAAGGTGCCTTAATTGATATTGATGTCATTCTTCAGTGCTTTTGGACTAACCACGCGTGGAGATATACAAATGGCACAGAAGCTTTTCACAGACTGCAGATTAATTATGTGTTCCAATTGTTGCTGAACTCTTGATATGCAGTGTTTCTAACATGTAATGTATTCCCGAGAGAACTGTGTTCCCTGTAGAGCTGTGTCTATATGGTGCTGTTTTTGTTTTAGTTCACAATACAGATACAGAACTGCAACTAAGAAAATAGAGATCCAATTCACAATAAAAAAGCAGTTACAGAAGATAACTGGATATTGGGACCACTGTCTCTCCCATATAGTGGCCTATTTAGGAGCAATATATCCCATCTTGAATTAGTCTTCTCTCTCTAGCTTATGTAATTCTACCAGTTATAACCAGGAGTAGACCCTACAGCATTGACAATGTTTCATGCATTCACAAGCTAAGTAAATGCTACTGGTATTTTGGCTGTTCTGTTGCAGGCTGTGTTTATGCAATTATACTGAAAAGTCAAGGTCTGTGTTTACAAACATGCCTCCCATTATAAGTGGGATGGAGTTGTTAGTGTGACCAGTGAATTATCCCAAATGGATTTCGATAATGCTGGGCTTTGAAAATAATAGTCAACTCTAATATTCTCTGCCTAAGGTCTTCGATGTTAGAGAGCCAGATAGAGTATGTGTTATATGTTAATTAAATTCACACCTGAATTTGTATGTGGGAAATCGCCAATCTGCTCTACCAGAGTCACCTAACTCATCTTAGGTCTTCTTGCTGATAAAAAGTGTTCATTCATTGTTTTGCCTGGTGATTGTTTATGCTCATAACATTTTCCTTCATGTGTGAGTTTCTTACTTTTCTCCATATAAATATTAGTAAAAGGCAAATAATTTTAGTTGTACACACCCTGGATTTGCGAATGATGCTTTTTGCATCATATTTTTTGTTTTGGTGAAACTTTAAGAGGTTCCAGCCTCCACAATAAGAAAAAGATGCCCAAAGAAAAGTTCACAGAAAGAAATCTTAAAGGACAGAAATGCTAATGCAACAGACTGAATATTTTTTTGTCAGTCTAACTCCCACCTTCCTAACTGTGCTCAGTTCCCCATCTTGTACATCTTGTACTGCATGACTTTCCCAATCAGCTCGTGTTCCACTCACTTCAGTACTTAACTATACTCTGCAGCACTGAGGGCCCCCACCCTTCTTTTTTATTCCATTTTCCTCCATTTACTCTGTGCATTGCCTTCAAGCCCAGGCCTGTGCAGTAGGAGTACAAGAACACCTTTGCTTTCCCGAGTCTTCTGTGCTAATCAGCTCAGGCTAGTGCTGCTGTGTTTATTACAGGAGTTTGGGAACTCCAGGTAGTTACCACCCTGCTTTTATATTTGACTGTACGTTTTAACCAGGACAAAACAATGAGTGAAGCAAATTTCATTGGGGAGAGGTTGCTGTTAGAAACAAACTTTGAGTAAAATATCCTTATTCAGAGACCGTGAAGCCAGAAGGGGCCATTATGTACATCTAGTCTAGTGGCTTTCAAGCTTTTTTTTTTCACGACCCAGTTGAAGCTCACGCCCCAACAAAATTATGTCTTTTGACTAGCGTGCAGACTCCTGGGGGGGGTGGGGGGGGGGAATAAGAGGCCTGAAGTATTAGAGGGGGCTCCAGTTTTTGGCGGGGGGGCCTCAGGGCTGGGGCAGGAGGCTTGTGCTCATGGCTGGTGCTCACTCTTCTAGCACCGTGGACCACACTGTGCCCCAGAAGTGGCCAGCAGCAGGTCTGGCTCCTAGCCAGAGGCGCGCAAGGTTCTGCATGCAGCCCTTGCCCACAGGGACAAACCCTCCCCCTCAGCTCCCATTAGCTGGGAATTGGCCATTGGGAGTGTGGAACCAATACTCAGGATGGGAGTACCACACAGAGCCCTGTACGCCACACACACACGCACTCCACCTAGGAGCCAGACCTGCTGCTGACTGCTTCTGGGATGCAGCGTGTTTTGGTCCACAGGAAACCTGTCTTAGCACCCCCCTTAGTCACTGGGTCACCCTACAGCAGGGGTCGGCAACCTATGGCTTGGGAGCCAAAAATGTCTCTCTTGAAGCTTGAGCCCAGACCCCTTTGCTGCCCCCGCATCAGGGAGACCACGCTGGTGCTACAGCCTCACAGCCCTCTGCAAGATTAGAGTGCCAGTGTCTGATGGGGGAGAAGGGGAGAAAGTCCCGAGGCAGCCAGAAACAGAGTGCAGAAGCAGCCGCGCACTGCTGCTCCCTTCCCCCTCCACTGGTTGGGAGAATAGCAGCACGCTGACACACTTCCTGGAGGCTTTCCCTGATGCTTTTGGAACAGCAGGGAAAGCTTCTGGTGCCTGGGAGCGGCGCACAGTGCAAAAACAAGCAAGTGCTGCCCCACCCCCTCATGCCCAGACCCTGTCCCCACTCCCCATCTCCCTCACGCACCCTCTCCTCTGGCCAGATACACACCTGCACCCTGCTCCTGTCCCCTCCCTCCTGGCCAGACACCCTGCCCCAGCCTGCTCCTGCACCGCACCCCCATCCCTATCTAGGGTTGCCAAATGGTTTCAACAAAAATACCGGACATAAGAACATAAGAATGGCCGTACTGGGTCAGACCAAACGTCCATCTTGCCCAGTAGCCTGTCTGCCGACAGTGGCCAACACCAGATGCCCCGGAGGGGGTGGACCGAAGACAATGATCAAGCGATATGTCTCGTGCCATCCATCTCCAGCCTCTGACAAACAGAGGCCAGGGACACCATTTCTATCCCCTGGCTAATAGCCTTTTATGGACCTAACCTCCATGAAATTATCTAGCTTCTCTTTAAACTCTGTTATAGTCCTAGCCTTCACAGCCTCCTCTGGCAAAGAGTTCCACAGAGTTGACTACGTACTGTGTGAAGAAGAACTTTCTTTTTTTAGTTTTAAACCTGCTACCCATTACATCACAGTCTACATTACATCTTATTTAGAAAATACCGGATGTTTATATTTTCTCATTTATATTTTCTCAATTTATTTCCCGAACAGAAAGCTCAAATCCCGGACTATCCAGTTCAAAACCAGACACCTGGCAACCCTATCCCTGTCCCACTCACTGGCAGCCCTGTCCTGCACACTTAACCTCTCATTTTTGGCCCCAGAGTCTAGGGGGGCCACAAATTCCACTAACCCTGGAACCCCAGAAGAGTAAATCTGGTCTGAGGCCTTGAACCTCAGTCCGACCTATCTTCTTCCCCACCCCCGATGGGGCTGGAGCACCAGGGGGGTGAGGTATTTCAGTTGGGGGCCACATCAGTGAGGTTTGGGGGGTTTTGGAGGGTTTGGGGTTTTTTACTTCTCACTTGTGTGGTCCCCGACTGATTTTTCTGTGGGTCAGTGGCCCCTGACCCAAACAATGTTATCCACCCCTGCCATAAATAAAGACAATGTTGAAACCTTTTGTGTTGGACATAATATTTTACTTTGTTTAAAAATGAAGTTTGGCCAACAAGCCCCCAATTGGGGCTTAGCCCCCATCTGGCCACAGCATCATATCACTCCTGCACCTTCCCCACACCCCAACCCTAAGCCCATCATATACCTGAACGCCCTACCCTGAGCCCCTCATGCCCCCACATCCCCAGCCCCCTGCCATAACACTTGTCCACACCCCAACACGGTACTCTGAGCCCATAATACACCCAAATCCCTTGCTCTGAGCCCCTCATACACCTAACCCAGCCTCCTGCACCCCCACATCCCCAAACCCTTGCCATAAGATTGACAGAAGACAGCCTGAATGGATGCATGAAGCTGGATTTGACCAGTTATGATGTAAATTTCAAAGAACTGTGCGAAAAGATGCAGCAGAAGTACCATTAAATTAAGTCTGTTAGTACAATGTTTCATTTATACTATTATTAATCCTGTCAGTTAATAATATTAAGTTGTATATTTTCAGTCATGAAAATGGGCACTCTTATATGGCTCTTTGTTGACCACTTGCTCTAAATTTTGATGTAGTTTGGCTCTTTGGCTTGAAAAGGCTACCGACCCCTACCCTACAGTAAGGTGACCCAGTGCCTGGCATTGTGTGACCCAGTGCTGGGTCACGACCCATAGTTTGAAAACCATTAATCTAGTCTAACCTCCTGCATTAGACAGGCTATAAGGGATCAATTAATGATTCTTCTATCAAAACCAACAACTTGTGGGAATGACAAATGTATCTCTTCAAAAGACATGAAATCTTGATTTAGAGACTTCCAGTGGATGGAGAATTTTCCACATCCCTTTATCATCTGTTTCAGCAGTTGATTGCTCACTGTTAAAAATGTGCATTGTTTGAACTTTGCCTTGAATTTCCAGCCACTGGATGTAATGTCTTTGTTGGCTAGATTACAACATGCTCTCTTGTATCCAACATCCTGCCCCTGTAAAAGTAATTAGAGATTGTGGTTATATCACTTCACAGCCTTCTCTTCAATACATTGAATAGGCTGGGCGTCTTTGGCCTGCCAGTACAAGGCGTGTTTTTCAGGCCACAAATCATTCTGGTAACTCTTCTTTGACCACTCTCCAATTTTTCCCACAAAACGTATAGTTATGATTTCCCTTATTTTGCAAATGGGGAAACTGAAGCACAGAGAGAACTGTGCCCCAACATGTCACATGTCACATGTCACTGCTATCCCTGCCAGTTCCTTATTCACTGGGTGCCCCTGCCTCGCCCATACACCCATTTGTAACAAATGTCCACTCCTGTTTGCGCAGGTGGATTGGTTATTACTTTTGCCAGTCAAGACAAAGCAAGAGCAAAGTCCAGACTTGTGTAGGTTATTACACTTCAAATTTTCTTTCTATAAATTAGAAGAAATTACAGCACTGGGGGTATGTCTACATACCAAAGTTATTTTGGGATACCAGAGGTGTCCTGAAATAGCTACCCCGCGTCCTTTGAATGTGTCTATTTTGAAATATAGTGGACACGCTATTTTGCCATCCCTGTAAACCTCATTGTATGAGGAGTAAGGGATGGCTTGAAATAGCGCTGTATTTTGAAATTTGGTGCTGCACAGACAGCGTCAAATGATGAAATAAGGTATTTTGAAATAGACTTGAAATAAGCTACGCAATTTGCGCTACGCAAATCTTATTTCGAGTTTCGGGTGCTGTGTAGATGTACCCTGGCAGAATAATAGAGAGGCTGAGGCAGATTTGCTCTAGTTTACATTTGCATAACTTCTGCCTGTTTGTCTGTCTTAGCCTTAGGGCTCATCTGCACTTTGGAAATTGACCATATTAACTGTTTTGGAATAACTACTCATGTGGGGATTCTTATTCTGAAATGAGTGGCCAGAAGAGACTTTACTGTGGTGAATTTCAAAGTGTAGGCAAAGCCTTAGAGTAAGTGCCCCTCATAGCAGGGTACTGAATATTTGGGGAAGTGGTAAACTCTTAAGTAATAGTGCTGTGTGGGTGGGGCTTGGCGGTGTATAAAAGAGTTACTGGGGCTGCAGGGACAACTCTGTCTGATTGTGAAAAACAAGACAACTTGCTTACACCGGCAAATAAGGGATGTAGAAATTGTAACTTTGACCCTGATCATAGCAAGCAGCCCAAAATGTCAAGGAACTTGAGGGGAACAGGGCAGCGTAACCACTTTTGAGCTGCAAATGAGCTCAGGGCAGCTCTCTGAAGTGAGGCTTGATTAAAATGTCCCTGCCTACCACATGAATGAATATCAGGAACAAGGTGACTAAAAGGTAGGGGAGAGACTGGACTGAAATTATTTCTGGATGGGGTTTTTTTTTTTCTTCCTTTGAAAATTCAGGTGATGTTAATGAGATGGAATGGCAGCCACGCTTGATCGGGAGCAGACTTCCTTTCATCTTACCTCTGCTTTTAGAGTACGTGTATGCTTGTCTCTGCTCTGGGGAAGAAGGGAGGAGCGGGGAGAGAATCTGCACACTCAGGTCCGGCAGTCTGCAGATGAATGAAATACTTTGTAAGATCTGAGGCCATTAAGGATCGCACGTGGCGAATTAATAAGAATTTAGAAGCTAATTTCCCAAGATGAAGATGACCAGAGGAAGGAAACTCCATGGCCTGCAGAAGACGAAACATTAAAAATTAATGAGACCAATTATTTTAATAGTGTCCAAAATCTGTTTCTCTTAAAAAGTAAGTAGAGACAAGAATTTGGTGATATGATGGGTGTTTCCCCTAATGTCCTCTGACAGTTTCAGTCACTCAAGTGCTTGTGTTAACCCCCCACTTCATTAATCAAATTTCAGTTGGAACCATTAATCATTATTAAGAACAGCCTGCCATCAGGCCAATGGCATTTTTATATTAATCTAATAAAGTAAGCTGAGAAGAGCCCAGGTTCCAAAAGGGACTAGGCATAATCTACATAATGCAGAAGAGTACATTCTTTGGCTGACAGCATTAGCTTGAAATAGGAATAGTGTAAGGAGTGGGTGTCTTCACTACAAAAAATAGGTGTGATTTAACATTGTGACATCTCTCTCACTGTAGAGAAGACAATGGTAGCTTTTACCTCACTGTAGTGAGTCAAGGTCAGTGCTACAAGACCTCCTCCCACTCTGGGTTTTCCATTGACATCAAGATAAAAAAGCACTCAAGCTTTTTCTACTAAGATTTCTACAGAGATAGCTATCCCAATGTAAATACACCTCTCTTTGACAGTGAAGACAAAGGCTAAATTGAGATGAATCCTATTCATTTGGATGGAAGACGTCCAAATAAACTCTGCAGGAAATCATGTTGGGATTTCATAAAGTCACATTCTCGCATCCTAAGGCTTTGGCTTAGTCCCCCCACCCCACGCACGCACCCCTCCCACACACACACTTACATCAATCCAACCTATGCAACTTCAGCTATGCAAATATGTAGCTGAAGTCAATGTAATTACTGCGGTGTTTTCTGTGCCGTAAGGTCAGTGGGGGCTGCTCTCTGTCGATTTCGGCTACTCTTCTCATTCTGGTGGAGTGCCAGCGTCTATGGCAGAGCGCTCAGAGGTTGATCGAACCCTGCAGCATCAATCACCATGTAGTGAAATCAAGTCCTAAGTCTGCACTACAAATAGTACGATGCCACAACTATGTCACTGCAACTATGCTGCTGTGGGGGCCATAGTATAGGTGTGTATGTTGCTGCAGGTAATCCACCTCCCTAGAGGCAGTAGCTAGGGCAATGGAAGAATCCTGTTGACCTACACCAGGGTTAGGTCACCATAGCGATGGATCTCTGGAATTGCCTACATTGCAGTAAAAGAGCTGCTGTCAGCTGGCTTGCGGGGCTATAAAATTGCTGTGTAGTAAATGTTCAAGTCAGCATAAAGCCTGAGCCCTGAGAGGGAGGAGGGTCCCAGGCGGCAGACTAAGCCCAAACATCTACACTGCAATTTTATAGCCTCCGCAGCCTGAGTCCTGTGACCTAAGTCAGCTGACCTGCATGTCTTTTATCAGTGTAGATGCACCTTTAGGTCGTTTTAGAGTGGACCACATCTAAGTGTTAAATGATAGGGTCCCATTTACTTCTGTGTCCAGTGGGGTACCTATCTTACAGCGAGCAAGAGACTGAATTCACTGTTTGAGATCTAGCCAAATGTCTTCAGATGCTTGCAGGGGAGTTTAAAGTGGCAAAGTTATGTTTGTTTTTTGGGTGTAGAGAAACTCTTTATAATTCACACAGAATACTTTTTTTGTAAGATTCTAAAAGGGGTGCTAAGGTTAAAATGACTAACTACTGTTGCGTCTCATAAAGTGGGGTTTTACGCACAAAAGCTCATGCCCAAATAAATCTGTTAGTCCTTAACCCTTGGTTTACCTGTTTATTTCGAAATAACCCCCCCTTAGGTCAAATTTATAAGCAGCACATCCACACTACGCCTTCAAAATAAGGGGCTGCTTATTTCAAAATCTGCACTCCTGCTTTTCTCAGGGAATAATGCTAATTTCAAAATAAACTTAAAAAACAACAAATAGTCTGGTAGCACTTTATAGACTAACAAAACATGTAGATGGTATCATGAGCTTTTGTGGGCACAGCCCACTTGCTCCTGATACCATCTACATGTTTCGTTAGTCTGTAAAGTGCTACCAGATTATTTGTTGTTTTTTAAGCTTCTCCTGTACAGACTAACTCTGCTACCCCCTGAAGCTTTCAATTTCAAAATAATTATTTCAAAATAGCAGTAGTGTGGACGATCCACTGCCACTATTTTGAAACTACTACTCCAGAGTAATTCAAACTAATTGCTCCCCAGTGCTTCCTGGGGTTCTAAGTCGAGGTAGCACATCCACATTAATGGAGCCTGCCTCAGACAAATTTCGAGGTTTCCCGGTAGTGTGGAGCGAAGTCGAATGTAGTTAATTTGAAATAGTTTCCTAGGGTAGACATGCCCTAAGGTGCCACAGGATTCTTTCTTGTTTTAACCACTCAAACGTTTCCCAAGACTTTTTAGTGAGCAAAAGACCAAATGAAAGGGAAAAAAGGACCACAGACTACAGCTGGACAAAATTTTGGATTAAACCTTTTTTAAATACCAAAAAATACAATTTTGAATCAATCAGAATATTGAATGAATTCATCTGAATCAGTTTGTTAATTGTGGCTGAAACCCCCCTCCCCCCCCAAAGTCAAAACTTTATTTGGACATTTTTGTAATAAGACATTTTGACTTTTCAAAAATGATTTTTGTTAATTTTATTTCAATTAAAAAAATCAGAACATTTGTTGAAATGTTTCATGTGGGGTGACAATGTCTTCACACAAAAATTGGGTTATAAAACTAAAAATTATGTTATCGGTGGAACTGCCTTGTGACTGCTTCCAACGATGTGGTGTTTCCCAGAATGAGGGCTTTGACACTCGTTGCCTAGAGATGGAATTTGCCCCTGAGTTACAGCCCAAGAATGGTTCCTTTTGAGAGTCCTCAACCATGTTCCAGGACTCAAAAAAATCCACATAGGAAGAAGCACACCACCACCTCTTTAACCAGCAAAGTGTTGATGGGGACAGAGGGTGGCAGCAAGGTCCCATCCCAAACAGGTTTGAGCTGGTTGAGTGGGTTGGTGAATGCACTCTTTTCTTCCTTTCTCCTTCCTCAATGGATCCAGTTTTACAATCAACACACCATTAAAATAAATGGAATAGCTGTCATTTGAGGCTGGCTGATAAGAGCAATCACCAGTTATGCTGAATTCTAATTTCTAGGGCTTTCTTTGCAACCGAAGAAAGTTTGTAACCACTTAGGAAAGTTTAGATTCTGACATCATCAAGTGATTCCAGGAGCCATGTCCCTAGGCAGGAATGTATGGCTTAATCCTAGAATTTAGTAAAATGTACTTGTTAGTTCCCACATATTTAAAAACCAAATTAATTAGATAAATCAGTGTGTGCTATTCCTGCTCTGCACTCTATGGGGCTTTTAACCCACCTGATATAGGTTCTTATGCTGCAGGACATATACCTTTCATGCTAAAGTGAGTGCACAAAGTTCCGCTTCTTTCTTTCTCCTCTTGCTTTCTTTCAAGATGGGTTTATTTTCCATCCTGTGCTACACATGGGGCCAGAGCTGAATTAATGATCCTTCCTCTGGCTTGTTGAGAAATGACTCTCGGATCCCTTCCAAGATCACTGATTTGCTGTCATGTCCCACAAATCTGGCACTCCTTGGTGGAAACATGAAAAATGACTCTCTGCCTTCCACGTGGCGGCAGTACTCTGGGTGAAAAATGCACGCTTTTCATGCCTGCTTAGTCTTTGCCTTTGTGCACTCTCCAGATAAGCTGTGTCTGCCAGAGCCCTCTCCTTAATCAAATGCACAGCTGGCCTGCAAACTGCTAGCCTAGAGCTATGTCTACTGCTGAGCTCATCACCATATGGACACCTCGGAGAAGTGGGGGGAGGAGTTAAATTGGGGGGATTGGGATGGGGGAGAAATAATGTTGTCTAATTTCCTGTCTCATTCCTGAAAGCTAGTTTCCAATGCAGAGAACCTAAATAAATAAATCCACGAAGCATAACTCAGTTACTTAAGAGCTCTTTAAAATGCATGAAGCTTTCATTCCTTTTGGGCTATAAGTAAACTAGTGTTTTCCAATTAGAGTAGGAAGGAAAAAGGAAGGGATTCAGGGAACTGCACTGCAGTGAGGGGGGAAGAGACATAATTTCTGACAAGAGGCAAATAATGACACTTTTCATCTTCTAATTGGATATATTAGTTCCAAAGCTTTGAATTTTTGTCTATTGAATGTTCTTTACAAAACTATACCCAGCAACACTGCTAGCCAAGCAAATGTAATGGTTTGATACAACAAAAGGAAATAACAAAGGTGTGAATGGGGATTTTTCATTCTTTTTTTTTTTAAAAAAGGGATCCTGTCATCTGGGTTTGTTTTTCATTTCACTGGTAAATGTTTCATTGGAAGTAACTCTTAGGCCATATCTACACCAGTGAAATTGCATGGGCACAGCTGTACTGCTGCGGTTGTGCTGCTGTATGATTGCTTGTGTAGCTGCTCTATGCTGATGAGTGCTCTCCCGTAGGCATAATATAAAACCACCTCAACAAGTACTAGTAGCAGTGTCAGTGGGAGAAGCTCTCCCACCAACATAGCACTGTGCACACAAGTGTTTATGCTGGTGAAACTTATATCGCTCAGAAGTGTGTTTCATACTACAAAGCGACAAAAGTTGGCAGTGCAGACCGAGCCTTCTCCCATACTATGTTGAATCTTCAGACAGAATAGCTTGTACTTGGGAGAATGAAATTGCCAGTTTTCAGATAATGAAACCAACCTGCTGTTTCTATAGTACAGGTAGAGAGAAATACAAAATAAACAACACACAGCATGTATGTTGTAAAGCCCCTGATTTCTATTGCGTTAATCTAAGGTAAAGACAAAGGAAAACACCGAAGGGGGGAGGGGAGGAATCTACTATTGATTGTCTCAGAATCTCTTTTAAAGAAGATTAAAGGATAAATAGAATTGATGCCTACAATTTTATGTCCACGTGAGTGCGGTTTGTGCATATTTCATTTGCCTTTGTACAGCAGGGTGCGTCATGTGTCTGCTCTGAGGAATTCCTGAGAGAAAAACATGAGTCTTTTTCTTTTATTTGCACCCCTACTCCCCGAAATAAATACAAATTTTAAAAAGTCAGCTTCTGCACAAGTGCTGCTAATCCTTCACCTTTCACTAGCACTCCCTTATGGTCAGCTATACAAACATTTTTAAACTGCCTCACTAATCCTGGTGAAGAAGGGAAGTTTTATTTTACATTTTATTTCAAGTGGGAAGAAAATGTGCTAGCATCTGTCCGATGGGGATCCACTTTTACAGGGTACAGATCATGGGACTTGAGGTTGGTTGGACAGTGTCTCTGTGCCTCCACCAGTTGATTGAAGCAGTGTTTGTTTTGCCTACTTAAAGATATTCTGGAAAGGTGCAGGGAGTTCTGCTATTGGCAAAATGTGGGTACAGCCATCCAACTTAAAAAAAAATTGAAATTACTCCAAGTCATCTTCCTCATATGGTGGATGCCAGCTCTTAGATACTGCTCTTAACTCTTTCAGATGCTACAAACTGTTCGAGTCAACCCAGTGTGTGCTGAACACACTCTAGGACAGGCACTCACTTTCAGTGAGTAGCCTAGCAACCACAGCAAAGAACCTGGAGGCATTTTTAGAAATACACTTGAAGAGTGATCCCATCTACAACTCTGCCCTACAGTCATTGCATGGTGGGTTTTGGTGGAAAGTGGCCTGAGCCATGAAATGTGTATTGAGCCTAATGTTTCCAGAGCTGGAGAGGGGGCAGTGGGGATTATGATTTGGAACCCGCTCTCTCCTGCACTGCTCTTTCCACGTGAAATAACATTGCTTTTCTGACTGTTGCGGTCTCAGACCCAGCCTCATCTCCAGGGTCACTTGTTTCTACTTCCCCCTCTGTGTACAACCCCTACCCACCTGCACACTTTTATGGTGAACAAAATCCTTCCTCATTTCTACTCTGCCTGCCTTTGATCTGCACATGCCCACTGATGGGGGAGGGCAGCTGTCCCAGGGCCCTGGTGGTGATTCAAAAGGCCCAGGGCTCCTGGCTGCTGCCATTGCAGCCGACGCTCCAGGCCCTTAAAATCACTGCTAGAGACTCTGTGAGGCACCCTCTAGAAAGCACTGAGGCTGTCTGGGGGAAGTGATCCCGAGTCCCACCCCTCCTGCCTGAGGCCCTGCCCCTTCCAGCATCGTGGAGCTAGCCCCACCCTCCTCCCATCTTGCCCAGGGGCTGGGTAAGGTTGTCTGCCCCACTGGGTCTGCATGAGTACATCTTAGGAGAATTGGCATGGTAAGTGGTTTTGTGTGAGTGTGCACTCCCCAGCTACAGGCTGTTTTAGAGCCCTTGGCGGGGGCTGTCTGACTCCTCTGCAGTCTCCTCTCCCTGTGTGGTCAGCTTGCAGGGTCCCTCTATACATTATGATTGTTATCATTATTGCAAATATCTGTCATTGCAGAAATAAGTAAGTGTAGTGGGTGCCCGGACAGCCCCACTTGGTGCAGCTCGATTTTGTGCTGATACAACTGTGGAAGCTGCCAGATCTCAACCAGAGTCTGTTGTGTCACTTTATGCTGCTAACTAAATGTACTGAATTACAAACATGCATGAATGCATGATAGGACACAGCAGCCTTCTCTCTCTCTCTCTGTGTAATCATAGACATATAGGGCTAGACGGGACCTCAGAAGGTCAGATGGTCTAGCCCTGCACCGAGGCAGGACCAAGTAAATTAAAACTTCCTTGGCAGATGTTTATCCAACCTGTCCTTAAAAATAGCATGAGATTGAGATGATGGCGATTCCACAGTAGAGTTGCCAACCCTCCAAGATTGTCCTGGAGTCTCCAGGAATTAAAGAATAATCTTTAATTGAAGATTATGTCATGTGATGAAACCTCCAATCAAATATGGAAAACATCCAACCAAAATTGGCAAACCTATTTCCACAACCTCCTTTGGAAGCGTTTTCCAGAGCCTTATAGTTAGGAAATGTTTCCCAGTGTCTAACCTAAAACCTCCCTTGCTGCAGATCGACACCATTACTACTGCTACTATCTTTAGTGGATAAGGAGAGCAATTGATCACCATCCTCTTGATAACAGCCTTTAACATATTTCAAGCCTATTATAACCCTCCTCCCCCTCAGTCTTCTTTTCTAAAGACTAAACATGCTCAGTTTTTTTAACCTGATCTCATGAGTTAGGTTTGTAAGCCTTTAATTGTTTTGATTGCTCTCTTCTGGATAGGCCACAACTTGTCTGCATCATTCTTAAAGTGTGGTGCCCAGAACTGGACATAGTACTGTAACTGAGGCCTCACCAGTGCTGAGCAGAGCAGAACATTTGCCTCTCAAGTCTTACATCCAAGACTCCTGTTAATATCCCGCCCCTGGTATGATTAGTTTTTTTTCTCATTTGCGTCACAGTTGCGACACATTCCATTTGAACTAGAAGCCCCAGATCCTCTTCAGCAGTATTTCTTGCCTGGTAATTTATCCCAGATCAAGTATTTGTTCAAGTTCCAATCTCTTTGGGGAGGGGAAAACTGAAACTACAATAACTTACTTAGAGCAGGAACCTCTGTGTGGGGCATCAAGTGCACTTTACAATTAACAAAGCTGCATGACTTGCTTGTGAACTGGCTAAAGAACTGTTTTCCTTATTTCACAGTAGGGGTGGGGTACCTTAGAGCACGGACAAATGAAATGACTTGGTCAAGATCATAGTACATGTCATGAGTCCTGACTTCTGAGTCCCTCTCCTAATGACTAAGTCACACATGCTAGTTATAAGAAGAAGGCTCACTGGGGCTATTTTTACACTACAGGGTTTTTCCGGGATTTCCAAGGAACATGTCTGCTCTTCTGCTTTTTTTGTGGAAGAGCAGACGTGCTCTTTTGGAAGCCCTGTCTTCCTCTTCCCACAAGGAAGAAGGGCTCTTCTGAAAGAGGAGGCTTTTCTGAAATTTGGCCCAGTGTAGATGGGCCAAATTTCAGAAAAGCCTCTTCCGAAAAAACTATTGGAAAAAGGTACGCAAATTGCGGAGCACAATTTGCATATCTTTTTCTGATAGATCAGTGTAGTATAGACCAGTGTTTCTCAACCAGTGGCACGAGTACCCTTAGGGGTACTCGAAAGCAGTCTGAGGGGGTACGTCAACACAACTGAAATTTGGAGAAAACTGAATTTTTGTTGTAAGTTTTCCAGCGTTTTATTATTTTTATACTTTTTAATACCCAAAAATTTCATTGCCTGCCTGGCTACGATTAAGTTGTTTAAACAAATGTGTTGCCATGGTAGAAAAAAATTGTGTGTGTCTGAAAACTGTAGGTACTGGGAGTACTTATAATTTTTTTTTTTAGAAAAAGGGGTACTTTTTAAAAAAAGGTTGAGAAACACTGGTGTGGACATAGGCCGAGGGGGAACTTCAAAACCACCTAAGAGATTTAGGATCACAAGTTAGGAAACAGAGCTTCTAAATTCCTTCAGTGCTTTTGAAAATTCCTCCCGTTCAGCATCTGCCATCTCTGAAAATGATAATCAGTGATGGCAGCTATTCATAGTGAACAATATCTGTAAATTACTCCACCTTGCTCGGTATGCATGTATGCTGAATAAGCACACAACTTGCAATAGCTGTGAGGCCAAACGTCTGTGTCTTCAAACCCTGGGTACATGTGAGTTCCTAATCTAAAATATATAATTAATTACACTATTGCCTTCTAGTTTATAGAATCTGATTTGTCTTTCCTAGCTCTGTGATTAAAGACTTGGGTTTTTAGAGCTGTGGGATCAGAGTTCTATTCCCACTATTGCCAAGGTATATCATGTGATAACATAGTGAGACCTGTGGAACCCTGAGTAACCATGAATTTGTTACATGATGTGGGGAAAAAACCTGGCTGCTGAAATCTGTCTCAGCTGATTCCACTGGAGATAATCATATGCTTAGGGATGTGGGGTTTGCCACAAACTGGATTGACTATTTGGCCACCAATTCTGGCAATGACAAAACTCATGCTGATCCTTGTTTGGAACTCTGTTCATTGCCCTAACTTCTGTGTCTCTCTGGGTGCCTGGGAGTATTTAACATAATGGTGTTTAAACTTACTGTGCTCAGGCAAGTTCCTATAGCTCTTAAGGACTTCTGTGGCCCTCCAGGGCCATAGAAAATGGAACAAGCTAGAGAGACAAGCCAACTTCAGGTCTTGTCTAACCTGCTTGGCTTTCTTCTTCATGGCCACCTGAAGGCATGTAAGCAGCATGCTGCTGGATTGCAGAATGGAGGAGAAGCCTGACTTGCTGTGCAGAGCAGGGGCACGCATGGGAGACAGGAGGGCGGCAGGGTGGGGAGAGAAGATAAGGACTGAGAGGGAGAATGGGCCTGGGGAGGGCAGTGTGGCTGGGCCCAGAGCATTAAGGGAGAGGCAAGAGCCCTTAGGGGAGAAGACTGAGGAAGTGCGGGGGGGAGAGGGTGTATGGGTCTGCAAGCAATAATCCAAGGGTATCTGTGAGGTGAAAGTTTTGTTTTTAAATGTCAGTGTTTCTGGTTTAACTGATGGCATTGACCTTTTCAATGACAGGTGCTAGCTGATGTTCATTACCAATTGCACACCTTTCGGCGCAGGGCCCACTTTGTTCAGGGCATGATTGAGAGGGTTGTGTGTGAGTGAGAGAGAGGGAGAGAGATCATTGGGGGGTGAGTGTGAGAGAGATTGAGAGAGAGCCTTTTCTTGAGTTTAAACCTGCAAGCACTCCGGGTCTGATTCATCAGTGCCTGTGGCCCCTTTGCACTCATTATGCTGTATGAAAAGGCCATAGGGTAGATGTAAGGCTGGTCCTTGGGGAATATCCATGCACAGCCTCTGCAACAGCCCTGGGCTGGGCACAAGAGGCATTGGGACAGGCTGGGCTGGAGGTGCAGTGCAGGTGGGTAAGACAAAGAATAGAACAGGAGGGGGTGTGGTTGGGGCAGACCTGGGACCTGGCTTTTCTGTGCTGGTGCAAAGCCCCATAGGGAATACTGAGTGGCAACCTTAGGCTGCATTAGAGATGGCACTGGGCCCTGTAATTTCTCTGTTGCTGTGCAGGTGCTGAGATGAATCTGGCCCTGTTAGTTATAGTAACTGACAGGAGTGAACAGAATGAACATAGGAGCACAGAGAGAAAAGAAGATGGATTGAGCCCTTAGAAGAACAAGGATGATATTGTTACGGCACAAGATTGGGACTTGAGTGATATTCATTTCCAGAATGCCTGTGGGAGTTGGGATCTTGGGCAAAATCACTTAATTTCTATGCCTTAATCTCCCATTCTCTAAAATGGGGATTCTGTATCACACTAGGGTGTTTGATTGTGTGGTGCTCAGATAATACAGTGATGGCACATGGCCAGATAGTTTGGCCAATATGGTTTAGGAAGGGAAGGGAAAGGAAAGGAGACAGAACAGCCCCAAATAGAAGCATTTGAACCATTCTGTTTCATGGACTATACAGATGGAAAGAACACACATTCTCTCCTTCCTCCCTGGGGCTACGTCTCCGCTGTAGCCTTCTTCCGGAAAAGCTTATGCAAATGAAGCATGGGGTGGAATATCGCCACACTTCATTTGCATAATTAATTAGCAGCTGCTTTTGCGAGGAAAGGAGCTGAGTAGACAGTTCCTTTTTGTGCAAAAACCCCCTGTTGCGCAAGAGCCGTTCTTCCTCATTTTTTCAGGAAGAACGGCTCTTGCACAAGAGGGGGGGTTTGCGCAAAAACGGCTGCTAATTAATTATCCAAATGAAGTGTGGCAATATTCTACTCTGTGCTTCATTTGCATAAGCTTTTCCAGAAGAAGGCTACAGTGTAGACGTAGCCTTGGATAATGCAGGATTGTTTCTTGCTCTACATTTGTTCTACATTTGCTGTCAAGTGTAACGTGACTGACCCAAACAGCATTTGGGTCAGTCCAGCATTTCTCTTGGGCATTTTTTCTGTCATACCTCCTGAGTGTTTGGAAATTATTTTGATATTCTTCCTAAACATTACTAAGATAATGCCCTCAGCTTTGCAGCTCAGGAGAAACTGGGAAGAAGTCTCCCCAAATGAACTTACCAGCATCTCTGGGCATTTTTCACCAGGTCTCTCACATACACCCAAATGTCCTCATAAAAGGAGTGTTATGCAAACACAGTAAGATTTAGCTATTGACCTTTTGCAAAGTATTGTACTAAAATGATGGGGAGAAGAAAAAAAATCAAAGTGTCTTCACATCAAAGGCAGAGACAGAATCTGTGGTTAACATAGGAAGATATGGGACAATCCAGTCTGTAAAAGAGAGGGTATCTGAATTTACAGAAAGTCCTGGCATCTCCAGGTCTCGAGCCCTATCAGTCTTGCCAGGGAATATTACAGGCAAGAAAAGCTGAAGAGCAGGTGAAAGTTCTGAAATCAAAAGACTTTGAAAGCTATATCAGAAAGTGAAGCACAGTTTTTCCATCTGCTTTGAATTTTTTGCTGCTAATGTAGAAGCAGCCTCTGGTTTGAATGAATGTGTTAGACCAAAGAGGTCATTCAACATTTCCATCCTTTTCAAGAGAGGATGTCAAAAACTTTATTTTGTACTTAATTCCTTCTCTACCAAACAGGTTCAAATCAATGAGTTAAAAAGTGAAACTGGAAAGCAGAGGTAAAATTGTTCACTTTTTTTTAATTAAAAGGATATATTCTGTTTGGACCCCTAGACTCAAAATCATCCCCTCTTGAGTATACTACCCCCCTTGAACAAAAACTTTGACTGGACCCCAGATTGTATTTTAAAAGCAACTGATACCTGGCTCTAAAGCTAGAAATTAGTTGGATTATCTAACTACAACACACAGAAAAGACATATGGCAGTAACTGGGTCTTTGTATCAGTATCTCAGCTCATTAATAGACAGTGGGTAGGTTGAGGGATTCAGAGCTTAGTTCATCTAGGTTGCTGATTTGAATCCAGCTTTATCCTGTGTAGTGATCAAATAGAACCACTTGATGTTTTTGCATTGACATGTATGAAAAAAGTTGATGTCTTTCAATCCGGTTTCCAATGGTTGGGTGTCTATGATAAACAAACGGAACAAAACAAAGCAAGCTTCAGGGAAGAGGTCAAGCATTGAATGAACCATGGATGCTGAAGTGCCCTCTCCCCTAAAAGTAGGGTGACCAAAGGTCCCGTTTCTAAAGGGCCAGTCCTGTATTAAAGCACTCCTGCAAGTGCCCCAACTTTTTCTTAAAAACGAGCAAATTGTCCCATATTTTCTCTCTCCCTCCCATCAGTACTGGTTCTCCGTCTCCTCTCCACAGACTGCATCCCTTCCCAGCGACCCTGTGTGCTCCCAATTGTTGCCTCTGAAAGACACAGCTTCAAGCACCAGGAGAGATGGGTCTGTCCTGGGGACCCATACAGGCACGGAGGATGGAGAGTGCTGGACAGGAAAGGTCAGGGCACCTCCCTGTTGGGGAGAGGAGTAGTTCCCGTGTGAATCCTAAAGCCTTAAACATAAGTAAATAAAAAGAATCCAGCTATGCAGTATTTATGTTCATCAGTCAACTTGATGTTAATATGGATGTTTGTTCTGTGCCGTTCTGATTGCTTGTCCTGGAACTCACCTAAAATATGAGTAATTTTACTGCAGATTGAACCTCCTAAGTCCGGGACACTCTGGTCTGGCAACATCCATGGTTGTTGGGAAGCCCATAATCAGGACTGGTGAACCCCGTTCTGGGAGCCCCAGCCGAGCATGGCAACAGTGTGACAGCCTCACAGCCCCATCCCTGGGAAGCCCTGGCTGGGCATGGCAGCAGCAGGGCAGCCGGTCCCCTACAGCCCTGGCAAGCCCCAGCTGGATGAGACAGAAGTGGGGCCATGGCAGCTGGGGAGCTCCATCCCTGGAGAGCCCCAGCCAGCTGGCGTCAGTGTGCTGAGCCCAAGCCCTATAGCAACAGGGCTGGAGCCCAGTGGCAGTGGGGCTGGAGCAGAGCCAGCCGAGAGAGGGGCAGTGTCATGGGAGGCTGGTGGGAAGGGACCTCCCCTGGTTTGGCAAATTCCCTTATTTGGGATGGCTCAAGTAAGGGAGGTTAAACCTGTAGGGCTGCGTCTAGACTGGCAAGTTTTTCCACAAAAGCAGCTGCTTTTGTGGAAAAACTTGCCAGCTGTCTACATTGGACACTTGAATTTGCGCAAGAATACTGATGATCTAATGTATGATCGTCAGCGTTCTTGTGCAAATACAATGACTCTCCCGTTCGGGAAAAAGCCCTCTTGCGCAAATGCTTTTGCGCAAGAGGGCCAGTGCAGACAACTGAGAACCGTTTTGTGCAAAAAAGCCCCGATGGCGAAAATGGCGATCAGAGCTTTCTTGCGCAAAACCGCGTCTAGATTGGCACGGACGCTTTTCCGCAAAAAGTGCTTTTGCGCAAAAGTGTCCATGCCAATCTAGATGCTCTTTTCCAGAAATGCTTTTAACGGAAAAACTTTTCCGTTAAAAGCATTTGCAGAAAATCATGCCAGTCTAGACGCAGCCTAGGTGTTCTGTATTCAACATAAGGAAATATGGTCACCCTACCTAAAAGAAGTGAGGGATTGCAGGGTGATGGTGATGTGTGGGATGCTTGTGTAACACACTGGGCCTGCTTCTTTAATCCTCCTAGGCAGGGATCAAGCTCAAAGACATCAGCACCAAAACCATAAGCTCCTGGCTACCAGCTGAACTAAAGAGTAGCAGGCTCTTTTGCTTGGTTTAGGTCAGTCACTAGAGGCAGACATGAAAACTCACATTCCCCTGGTGTCTTACATGCTCCCTTAGGCTACATCTATACTGCAAGGCTTTTCCGCAAGAGAACATGCAAATGGCGCGCTCATTTGCATATGTCACGCTCTCATTTTTATTTCTTCGGATCCCTTTTGCGCAAGAGGTTTTTGCGCAAAAAAGAGCTGTGTAGATGCGCAAAAACAGTTCAGCATCCCTAGTGCAGGAGGGGGTCTGGGGTGCAAGCTCTGGGATGGATTCTGGGTGCTGAGTGCAGGGCTGAGGCAGGTAGTGTGGGTGCAGGGGACAGGCTCTGGGAGGGAGCTTGGGGGCTTGAAGGAGCGTGAGGGGCACGGGAGGGTGTATGGGGAGAGGAGGTGGGTGCAGACTCTGGGAAGGGGTGGGGATGCAGGGAGAGACAGAACAGTTTTTAGGGTGAGGGTGCTGAGTTACGTGCCTCCCCTGGGCTGCACCTCGCCATGACGCTGCGGAGCCCCAGGATGAGGCCAGGAGCAGAGCCCCCGGCTGGCAGTGGGACATTGGACGGCAGTAGAGCTCCCAGGACTAGTGGCCTGGACCCGGGGGGCAGTGGTCTGTGGGACTGAGAGGGTGGTGAAGCCAGTGGGGCCAGTGGGACCTTGGAGGCCAGATGGAACCCCACAGGGCCACCGAGAGGCTGGGACTTGGGGCTGGCGCAGCTGCCAGGTGGTCGACAATGGGGCCAACCCCCAAGTGCAAAACCTGGGGGTGCTGCAGCATCCCCTGCACCCATATTTCCTGTGCCTCTGGGGTGGGGAATGCAGCTTTCACCTGAGGCTCCCCCCTTTGGCAGGGGATGTGGAGTGTCTCCACATGCGGCTGCCCACAGGCACTGCCCCAAGGGCATGCAGGGCAGGGACAGTGTGCAGAGACACCTCCCAGGAGCCACAGGAATGTGCCAGGAGCTGCGCAGAGCAAGCGGCCAGAAGCCGCTCTAGCCTCGCTGAGCTGCTGGTGGTGGGCCCTGAGCCCTTTTAAACCACTCTGGGGCAGTAGGTGGAGCCATGAGAGAGACCTGGCCCCAAACTTTGCTGGAGATGGGCCCTGGGCCAGGAATATTTTTGGTGCCCAGCCACTATAGGCCCATATCACTCGGTGCCCATGTCAATATCCTCTTAGAAGTTGCTCCATTAGTGCAGGTAATGGGGGATTGTGCATATAGTGCTGTAAGTCCAGGACCAAAACCTATTGATCATGCTGCCTGTATAGTCTGGGTTTCTTACACGTGCATTGCCACTTGGGAGTGTTGCAAGTGTGCAGGCAGGACAGCAGTCAGGGAGTCTGTGAATCCAGCGCTCAGAAGTAAAGGGAAAAACTCCAAACACATTTGTTGTGTGTGTGTGTGTCTCTCTCTCTCTATATATGGAAACTGATAATCATTCTGTGGCTAAATTACAACTAGGCCCCAAATCCCTTTCAGGTTTGACAGTGTCACTGTCAGCAGACGTTAAATGAAATGCTACTGCTCTTTTCTCTCTACAGCACCGGTTCCCAGCTGCTGGTCTGCGGACTGGCACAGAGCCGTGAACTGTGGCTGCAGGGCTGTGGCGGCTCTGGGCCCTGGGGTACACCACCCAGCGCCTCCCCTCCTGCCGCAGCTGATGGGAGAAGCATGTCCTGCCCTCCTCTCAGCCAACCAGTGCTGGGTAGGGGCGGGGTCTCCTCCCGGCTGCGGAAGAGCAGTTCGCTGCATGCTAGGAGGGCTGCACGGAGTCTGGCACGGCAGCCTTAGAGCTGCCACAACTGGGGCAGCAGTGCTCAGCTGGTGGCTGGGAGGCAGCACAAGGCTAGGTGAGGGGGATGGGGTAGGCACTGGGGGCTCCAGGGGCAGGGTTAGTGCTGGGGGGGCTCTAGAAGTGATGGGGCCCTAAGAGGTGGGGAGCTGGCACTGGGGGACTCTGGGGGTGAAGCTAATACTGGGAGATTCTGGGGGCAGGGCTAGTATTGGAGAGCTCTATGGGGTGGGGGACTCTTTGAGGTGAAGGGCTGACAATGGGGGCAGTGGGGCGTCCGGGGTGGGGACCTGGCACTAGGAGACTCTGGGGGCAGAGCTAGTAGTGAGGGAGCTATGGGGCTAGGGCTGGCACTAGGGGGGCAGTGGGGCTGGGGCTAATATTGGTGACTAGAGGCTGGCACTGGGGCGGGTCTTGGGGTGGGGTTGGGTGCTGTGGGGCTCTGGAAACAGGAGGCTGGCACTGGGGGGGTCTAGTAGGGGGCTCTAAGGGACAAGGGGGCTGGCACTGGTGCATTTGGGATGGGGGGCTGGCACTGCTGGGCTCTGAGGGCAGAAGGCTGGCACTGGGGGGGTTGGGTGCAGGGGACTCTGGGGTCAGTAGCTGGTGCTGGGGGGTAGTGGATGGGTGGAGGGCTCCAAGGGTTAGGGCTGGGGGGGGGCCCTCTGGGTGCCAGAGCTTTTTATACCATAGACCAGCAAACTTTTGGTGGAATGGTAACATCTAATTTGCATATTTGAATATTTATGTGCAGGATGAATATGCAAATATTCAAATAAAATGTTGCCGGGCGGACAAAAGTTTGTGAATGGGTTTGCTGGTCTGCAGTATAAAAAAGGCTGGGAACCACTGCTCTACAGAACAGACCTTCCCTCTCCCCCAACCTCCCCGCTATGTTTCCTAAGCAACGGGGACTGCATGGTGTTCCAGCGAGGCAGCAGATAAGGAAGGCAGTCAAGTCAGTGAGGTTTTGTCAGAACTGATTTTAGATCTCATGCTGCTCATAAGTATTAAGGAAAAGATCCCTTAATGTTGAAATCGGAAGCCTTGTTATTTTTAATAACATTTGGCATCTCTCTCTTTTTTGGTACTCCCCACGATCACTGCTAGTTGCACTAAATGCTGGAGCTGTCGCATTCTATTTTCTTTGGCTACTTCTAATAGCATTGCAGACATGGTGGACAAAGACTGGAGCCATGGGGAATTGCTCTCTGGGGTTAAGAACCCTGCCCAGAGTGGATCCAGTTATAGTTCTAGGCTGTGACTTGTGTAGGAGGCTAAAGCAAAATCTGTGACCTAGCAGAAAATTCCACCTCTTAAGAGGAGGGGAGCCCCACATGAGGGAATGTTGGCATGAGAGTGGAGTGGCTGAATCTAAGAACCTGTTTTATGCTAGCTAGGGAGATTGTTAGAACTAGAGAGGTTTGCAGGCTCACATTGCAAAATGAGACTCCAGATCTAGATTTTGAATATTTCAAAGTTCAGATCCAGGTTTTTGTTCAACCAGTTACAGGGATAGAGGCTGACTGCAAAAATGAGTTCTGGATTTGGTTTTGGATCACCCACAAAGTGGGTTGTGTGCTCAAAGCTGGGGGCTTGTATGGGCCTTTCTCTAGGGAACCCCTTTCTAGAAAAATGTGCTTAACCAGAGTTGATGCTAACATAGTATAGATGAATGGAGTGGGAGGTCTGGAGGCTATCCTTGTGTCAGAGGATTTCCAGCCTCGCAGTGTCACATGTCTAACAAGGGTCTTGTTCTTGTGAAATTTCAAGGACCAGGAGGTTCCAAGAGACTTCTACATTTTTTTAATTTTTTTCTGGACTGTTTGAAGGTCACTGCTCATTACTCCAGACAGAATTTCATATGTGTTTTTTTAATGATCTGTCACCATATTTTTTTCTCTAACCCTTTGTAATTTTGGTGCTCAGATGCTATAGTGCCCTACAAATACCTAACACTGGTCCAGGACTAGGACTGCTAAGTGCTATTGTAGTACAGCCGGTCCCCGACTTACGAACGGGTTACGTACCAAACACCTGATCGTAACTCGATTTGTTTGTAAGTCGGGAATACATGCTTTTAAATATGGCCGCGCTGTTCGTAAGTGCGGATGGTGCATTCGTAAGTTGGGGACCGGCTGTAATGGGGTTAATGGGAGGTTGGTCGTAAATGCGAACGGTCGTGAGTCGACATGTTCGTAACTCGGGGACTGGCTGTACAAATAATAAGTTACAGCAGGCAGATAATTGGAATTTATTATTGCTAATACTAGCTAGGGACTGTAAAGTGACAATTACTTGAGTCTAAAGCAATGGTTCTCAACTCGTTTCAGTCCACAGACCACCAGGCCAATCAAAAAATTTTCGTGGACTACCTCCTTTTTGAGACATGATAAAAAAGAGCAGACAACGAACATTTTGGTTTGAAATTTATTTCTTACTAACAGATTTTTGGATTCGCTTCTCATTGACAAGCTTTTCAATGTTTGGAGTGGTACTTGATAATACACAACGAATATCGCTTTCCACTGCAAGCCGATTCCTCTGTTTGGACTTAACGTGCAACAAACACGAAAATCCAGTCTCACACATATAAGTTGATGCAAATGGCAAAAGAAATCTGACTGCATGTGCTGACAGATTTGGGTAACTCCCGGTCACGCTGGCCCAAAATTTTTCTATGGTAGACTGCTAGTACACATCTTGAGCTGCAAAATCGTTTTTCAGATACAAGAATTCCTCCTGCAGATCCTCTGGAACACTATTAACATCTGTTGTAAATGGATTCCTGATGAAAGATAATCCATCCCTTGTCCTGTCCACCTCCGGAAAGTATCGTTGGAATTCATCTCATAGCTTCTGAAAATGATCAAGAATTTGTGTCTGAATGGCTTCCTTTTCCCCGAGCACGGCATCCGCATATGGAAATTGAACCAAATTATTGCCTTCGACTCTTACGATCCAGAGTTCCAATTTGTCAAGAAAAGCCTTGATGATGCTTTAAAAGAACAGATTTGCACCTTTCCCTTGCAGCTGAAGATTCAGTTTGTTCAAGATTCCAAAAATATTGACAAGATACACAAGTTCTAAATTTGACAGCATCAGAACATTTCGGAATTCCTCTTTCTCTTGAACCTGGAGAAATAAATCCAACTCCTCTCTCAGTTGAAAAACTCTGAGTACATTCCCTGCTGACAACCACCGTACAGAAGTGTAGAACAGCAACACATCAAAATCGGAACCCATGTCCAGGCAAAATCTTTTGAACAGCCTGGTGTTCAGAGCCGATGATTTGATGTGATTCACCACTTTCACCAACCCTTTGAAAATGGCGTTCGGTTGATCAGGCAATGTTTTTGACACCAAAGCTTCCCTATGAATGAAGCAATGAACTCCGGTTACCATTGGAGTGTGCTGATTCACCAGCGTTTGGAAGCCTGATCTTGAGCGCAGCATGGCAGGTGCACTATCAGTGGTGACACCCACAAGATTTACCCAATCCAGACCATGTACTTCAAAGAAATTGTTAACAATTTCCATCACATCTTGAGCCTTTGTGGTGGTATCAAGAGTCTTACAAAAAAGAAACTCGTCTTTGAAGTCTCCCTCAACCATGTATCATGCGAACACCAATAGCTGAGAGTACAATGCGACATCAGTCGATTCATCCAATTGAATGGCAAACAATGGAGACTTCTTTATTTCATCCACAACTTGTTCACTGATTTTCTGTGATATCTCATTTATCCATCTTGATACTGTGTCGTTAGAGACAGATATATCATTAAGCTTCCTTGTTGCTTCCTTGCCAAGAACAAGCCGCACCATCTCTTTTGCACAGGGAAGCACAAGTTGCTCTACAATGGTATGAGGCTTCTTGGCCTGTGCAACCTTGTATACAACAATGTAGGAAGCACGCACTGCATTGCTTGTCTTATTGTAGAATGCACTTGTTGAGTCGAGGCACTGCCATTTCAGACCTGATAACCGCCGCTCAAAATAATCTTCATCCTTTTGCAACAAGTTGGGGTGACACTTTTCGAGATGGAGTTTCAGCTTAGCCGGCTTCATCGAGTCATTCCGCAAGACTTTGAAACAAATAACACATTGTGGCAAATCCATGCCTTCTTTTTCTTGACAAATGAAGCCGAATTTGATGTAGTCCTCGGAATACTTGCGCTTGACATTTCTTCCTGTCCTTGCCATTATAAACAAACTACACCACACCTATAAAACAGCACATGTAGCACAGGACGAATGACACAGCAACCGCTCAGCACGACGGCAGCAGCCTCACTGACGCTCGGAGCCTCAGACGGAAGTTACTGGCAACACAACACGGTTGCATCCTAGGTGATGCTATGGATGACGCGCCATGTGCTTGTGAACACAGTGTAAAACAGCCTAACGGCAGCGCCTGCTCACGCCATGTGACTTTGGACAATGTTCCTGTGGACCACTGAAAAAGTCACCATGGACCACCAGTGGTCCATGGACCACCAGTTGAGAACCACAGGTCTAAAGGAAAAAAATGAAACCACCCTCTTAAACTTCATTCAAAAATAAAGCCACATGTTGGGATCAGACTGAGGCACATCAAGATTTCTCTGCTGACACAAATTAATCTAGGAAAACAAGGTTAGCTCCCCTACTCCACAGCTAACTCCACAGGAGGCCAGCTCATTGATATGATATGCTTTCGGAAAACCATGATTGTGTTTCCCCATCTTTTTCAGTTATTTGTCTCCTTGAGTACTTGAGGCTAAACAGTCTTTGGGAATCCTTCCAGCTCAACAGATTAACAATATCTAGAAGCACTTTTGTAGTCAAGTCAGTTGCTTATGATGTAGCATATCAAGTAGATGAGAAGTCCCAGAAGTGGATGACAGATGCTGTGGCCACTGGTTTTGTGATGGTTAGGATTATGCTTTTAAGTAGGAGTGCTGGGAATTAGAGGAACAATCAGTTTTCAAGGACATTTGATCTACTGGGAATATTTAGACCAGGAAATTTATAGTGTTGATAATGTAACAGGATTAAAGCTCATTGCTTCTGACTCCATCAGGATCAGCACAATTTAGTTTTCAGCTTTTAACAAGAGTGGAAAGCCCTTACATGGCAGTTCATTCTCTTATTTGAAGGCCTCACTTCCTGGGTTCTTGCTAGGTTTCAAATATTGACTGGCTATTGGCAATTTAAAGCATTGTCTATCCTTGAAACCTCATCCCTGAACTGATCTTCATCTAAGCACTCTCTAATCCAGTAAGTGCTGAGTCACTAGCCATTACACAACTCAGGGGAGGAAAGTCTACCTCCTTAGGATTTCTCTGGACTAGAAGTTGTAGTCCTGTTTTAATTCAGGCTGGTCCCTTTGGTAAACTTTAGACATTTGTGCCCAGGAATAAACATGTGTGGAATGTCTAAACTAGTGTTTATAGCAGGGTTAGTTAACACAGGTTACTTTGCAATCAATTAGCTCTGGCTAAAACAGGACCCCCCAACTCTATGCAGACCCCCAGGCCCAAAGTCTGCCATCTGCTATCAATGAGATTTTAAATCTCGTTCCTGTATAGTGAACAGAGTAACAGCTGCTCCTTTGCCTGGTGCTTCTTTTAATGCTCCTAGTAAGGAAAAGGAAGAAAAGCTGCAGTAATCAGAGCATTATTGGTGCTGTCACTCCCATTATAACAGCTCCTGCCAGGTGACTGGAACACCATGCTCTCTGCAGTAATGTCATGTAGACACACAAAGCTGGGATTAGCATCAAAGAGCTCCTGTGGCAAGCTTGCCCTTCAAAGCTTTCTTCAAACTGGCCACAAATGTGCTAACAAGGCATGAAACAGAGCTTCTGAGACAACCCCCTCCCCCCCCAAAACAAAAAACCCCAAAAAGCAACCCCCCCTCAAAAAAGCCTCCCTCCAAAACAAACAAACAAACAAACAAACAGTAGACCCATTTATTCAACAACTGCCTGCAATGCTGAGAGCTGTAAAAAGAATGAGTCTGCTTTGTACAGTTCTTGGAGATCTGCAGCTGCAATGTGCTTTATAAGAGCTAAGTATCATTCTAGTGATGCTTTATTATTAGTAGTGCTATTGGAGATGCCACTTTATGGTCAGGAAAAGATGCCGTGAAAGACCAACCTGAACGGAGCTAAATTAGACAGTAATGCATCCCGTATCGTCTCCGTGAGCCAATCCCCACCTGAGGGCAACGTCAATGGCCCAAACTGAGTGCATTACTACAGGATCAATGCTGCACTGCTGTGTGTGTTAGAACAGGGTGGACCAACAGGCTGTGTGTAGGAGTGGAGACAGGTGCTAGGGTACTAACTGGCGATGGTGACTTCCCAGCAAACCGGCAGAGATTTCTTTTTGAGTCCGTTTCTGGCTTAATCAGGTTTCTTCCCCACTCCCACATTTCTGTTTCCTCCCCTTTCCATGTTCACACAGGCCTGAGCTAAGCATTGCTCCATACATGGGCACAGGCAATGCTTATGTCTGCCCCAAGCACAAACAATCTAGGAGAAGACCCTTAATATCCTTTGTAAAGGTAAAAAGAGGCCATACTGCCCATAACGAATACAGTTCTACAGTAAACATTTAGGAGGCTTGACAGCCTCACACAAGACAACACAGAATAAGGACTCAGGTGTGAAAACAGGACTTCACATCAGTAGGGTTCACATCCATCCCTGGGGTCGATTCATTCAGAGGTGCCAAAAATTCCTTCCAGTCATGCACAGACTTGCTTTGACATGCACAGAAAGATATCCAGGAAAAGGGGATATTGATGTACCTGAAATTTCCCCTACACCCGTTGAATTCAGCTCCCCACTGCCCAGAGATACAAACTGCAGCTATGTCTACACTACACTCTTATTTCAAAATAAGCTATTTTGAAATAATAACTCCTGAAATAACAATTTCGAAATAGCACATCCACACTACAAATCCCCATTGAAATAGCACAACTTTATATCAAAATAGCGCGTCCACACTGATTGGAGCCTGAATGGCATTTAAAGCCCCGCAGAAGCACCCTGGGGAGGGCATCAGGACAGCAGTCACTTCCTGTAGCTGCTGCCTGAGGCTATCTGAGGCTCTTGCTTAGAGGGGGTCCCCTCTATAGCTGTGTCTCAGACTCTTCTCCATTGCCCACCTCCTTGAGGGACAGCAAACACAGGAACGCACGCTCTGCTTGCCCTTGTGCATGCCACAGTACTCTCAACATGGAGCCAGAGGTGCTGCAAAGACCTCCTGCTGCATCTCCTGGCGCAGTTCATGCAGGCTGCCCATGAGGCGCTGAAGGAGGACGATGACCAGCCCGGAATGGGGGACCTCCTCACCCGGGCCTCGGTGCTCCTCATGCACCACATATCCGTCCACCCTCCCCTGCACACTGTGCACTGCCGCTTCTGGCACTGGGAGACCAGTTCCGACTGGTGGGACCACATCATCATGGAGTGGTGGGATGAGCAGCAGTGGCTCCAGAACTTACGCATGCAGAAGAACACCTTCACGGAGCTCTGCGAGTGGCTCGACCCTGCTCTCTGGCGACAGGACACCCGGTTGAGACCCACCAACCCCTCCAGAAGCATGTTGCCATTGCAGTTTGGAAGCTCACCACGCCGGACAGCTACCGCTCTGTGGGGAACCAGTTCGGTGTGGGGAGATTGACTGTTGAGCCTGTGCTCACGCAGGTATGACTCTTTAACTATTGTCCTAGGAGGGTGGTGAAGCACTGGATGGGGTTTCTTAGGGAGAGGCTGGTGACCATCTGACTGTAGACATCTGCCTTCCTGTGCCTGGTGTGGAGGTTGGACCGCTCACCTTACACCTTGATGAGATCCAGGATCTCCGCACCAGTCCAGGATGGGGCTTTGGAGGTGGCCGCCAGCATGCTTGAAGCTGGGGGCGGAGAGTCTCGATGGGAGTGCTGTGGTTTGCCATGGCAACAGTGCAGGGTTCTGCTGTGTGGCATGGGGCTAGCAGGGCCGGTGTGGTGCCACAAGCTCTTTCTCTTCTGCCTGCAGCTTTAAACCCTGCAGGAGAAGGCAAACTGTAGAGTTTTGAGGGGTGTGGACAGAATGGCCATCAGGGTCACTTATTTCAAAATAAGCACAGCTGAGCATCCACACTAACCCTATTTCGAAATAGGCGTTATTCCTCGTAGAATGAGGGGTTATTATTTCGCTATAGCAAGCCCGTTATTTTGAAATAACTCTGTAATGTAGACATGCCCTGAGAGACAAGTTTTAAGAGCACTGAGTGGGGAGCCAAGTAAATGGAGCTTCTTTGATGAAAGCAAACACAGGTTCACCGGGTATATTTCATACTGAGACAGGACAGCAGCGGGTTCTTAAAAAGATGTTCAATGAGCAGCTCTTTCATCATGGCCTGTGTTCACAACAAACACATTTTCTTGTAAAGGGCTCAGTTTCAGATGAATGAGCCATCAATTCAAACTTTTAAAGCGGGGCAGAGAGAAGGAGGGCATGCTCTCAGCTATCCTTACCAACAGAACACATTTCCTTTGAAGTGGATTGTAACCAGGCTTCAGATTTTAGTCCAGAGGTCAAGCCTTGTTATGTTTTGAAAGCTGTCTGGTGCTATGCTGTGATGTGTGCTAAGGACCAGATTTTTAAAGGTATTTAAGTGCCTTACTCCCACTGAAATAAAACTAAACTAAACTAAAAATCTGGCCCGAAGGCACAGCAGAGAGTGATAAATTCTGCAAAAAGCCATTTTCTTGGTAGCTGGCAAAGATAATTTCAGTCAGCCAGGTAAATAAATGAGAGAGAACTAACATAGTTAACAGGATCCTATAGGGCTAATAGCTTTTCTCAGCTAAATAAAATACCTTCTACTCCCATCAGCACCTTTGCCTGAAGACTTCATGAGGCTTGACTAACATGAATCACTAAATGGTACCAGCTCTCCTGTGAGGTAGGTAAGTCTCAGTGTTACACCCATTGTACAGAAAGCTAAACTGAGCACAGAGAGGTTAAGTGAAATACCCCAAATCACACAGCAACTGAATGGCAAAGCTAAGGCTAAAACTCAGGGATCTTGACTTATTAAGTACTGTCTCTAATCACTAGCTGATGCTGCCTCCACAGAATTCCTGTTAATAGAGATAGCTGCTTGTATGTTCCGTCCTATGTTAAGAATAGCTACCATTTGTGATCAGGATGTTTAATTTGAAGGGGTTGTTTGCAAAGCTTTCCCCCTCTGCTGAGAGCTATCTATGAGTTGAATTAGTTACCTGAAAGTCTAGTTGATTTTCAGTCAATGGCGTACTTCATAGTTCCTGTGATTGCTTATACTGAAAGAAAATTATAAGCTCTCATATGATATTGGCACAGGATTGTTACCTTCGTATGAATTTCTTGACCTAATGAAATCGTTCTTAAACCCATCAAGGAACAGACAGGAATCCTGCATAGACTTTGGAAGGCAGTCAGGGTACAGTATGATATACAGCAGTGGGGAAAGGAGAAATATTATGCAAAGATGCCAGGGCACGGCTTTTACACAACGTGCCTTGGGATCTGGGGCGCAGATTGGACGTTGAGGCTGATTTTTGAGAAGCGCCGAGCATTGAACATTCTAGCCAAAGTCCATGGAAGCTGTGGCTGCTCAGCACCTTTGAAAATCAGGTGTTCTTTTTACGGTATCATCAGAAAGATGCGTGCACATTCACTTAATGTTAATCTAAGGAAGGGCTGAGTGGGTACTGGTAGGATGGGAGCCTACAAGTGTAAATTGCCTAGGTAGCTGGAACCCAATCCTGCAATAACTAAGCTATCCCTGCTTCACATTCCGAACAGGAGGCAGAAGACAATGTTATGATGAGAATAGCATCAGCGGGGTGCTATGGTATTTTACAGAGAGCTACAAAGACAGGGTCTCTGCCCCAGACAACTTACCGTGCAGAGAAAGAAGGTAAAACCACAGAAGAGCAGTATGATTTGAATGGGGCATCCACAACTTTTGCTTAGATTGTTATGTTAAGGAGCAAAACTTTTTCATTGTCGGTTTAATATTTGTCTGAGGATAGAGGAAAGGAGACAAGGCAGAAAAATGCACATCTCTCTTTCTTCTGAAAGGATCTCTACTTTATGATGAGCTCTAGTACCACACCCAGATGAGTGTAGTTTTGTGGGTGCCTGCTTTATTTTGTCAATATCAGCCAGAATTTTTCAGCTGGCAGATAGCATCAGATTGGAAAATGAGGTCACGGGAAAGCAACGGGAAGTAACTTTAAATAGGAATATTCACAATGGTGCTATCTTATATGGGGATGTTATTGGCATTTGACATTTGCTAGCTTTCCCCTGAAAAAGAAAAACATCCCGAGAAACAGGAAATACATTCTCCACGCTCCTTTCTCCCAGTAAAAGTAAAAATGAAGAGATATGGGTTGATTAAAAAATATATTGGTGAGATTAACATTCCTGGGTTTCTGTGATTTCAGTATGACCCTTTTATTATTTCTCTGTAACCACATCCCTGTTTTAATAAAGCATACTTTCCTCTTGGTAATATCTAGGTCAGACTTTCATGATTCTCCCTCTACCTCCATCTGCCTAGCTTAACAGACCACAAAGTAACAGCTGCCATTTAGTGCTACTGGGGCCAAAATAATTAAGAGCTATTTCACTACTAGGTGAAAAAAGGCATTCAAAACTGTGCAGGAATATTCCCAGGGAAAAGGCACTAACTTCCTAGGACACTGTCATGAACTCCCTGAAGGCAGAACCTTGTTTTCATGTGGAGCACACTGCAGAATTGACATCTAGCTGCTTAGCAAGCCTTACTGACACGCATAAGGGTTAGTTTAAGGAAGAAAAGAAAATGCACCTGTACGTTTATTGGCAAGGAACTGGGGTCACTCTTCTCTGGAGCAATGAGTGAGGATAATTCATTAGGATGAGGTAAGTATTTCAAGCTAGGTCAATTTGCTGTCAGTGCAAGTGGCAGGCAGTGATGTACCTCTGTCCTTATCATTTAGGTTTCTGTGTCTGTACCAATAATTTACAACATGGTCTAAGGCCTCAGCACAAGTTGGATTTATTATTTCTTTAAAAAAAGCTCACTCCAAGGCCCAGATCTTATATGCAAAGTTTCATCCCGCATCTTATTTTGCATCGCTGAGTTATCACCCCCTAAATTACAAGCAGAAGCCCTGGCAGACTCTTGCTAACAGCACTAATGGCTGCGATTATAAGTCTGCCTCTTGCTGGCACTGAACCTGCGTCATCTCATCTGCATACAGGGATGCTGTCAACTTGAAAAATCACATTTCTGTATGAAAAGTGATACTTTTGTTGCAAACAATACTTTGGATGCAGTAACTGGAAGATATATGGGTAGGGTGGAAATGTATTTAACACTAGTTGGTTTGTTTACTTTGTGTGTTTGACAGCATTTTGCAGCATGCCAGTTTCATTGTTGTACTGATGTGTGCCTCCTGTCCTCTATGCTAGCAAAATGACCTCCTTCCTGTACTGCTGTAGGAAGGAAATCATGCACTCTGTGTCCGAGACCCTGCACTAATAGCAGCAGCAACGTTGAAGCTGAAAACACAGCAAGCAGGTAGGCATGTGCCCAGGGAGGAAGTGGAGTGGGAGAAGAGGTGTGCTCAAGCATGTTGCGCTTGAGGGTTTTTTAAAAAAGGGCTTTGTAATAGTTCAGAAGGGCAGAAAACCCCCTAGAATGTTATTGTACAGACTTTTTGTAAATGACTGTTCATGATGCTTTTTTAAAGGGGGACTGTGTCAGAAACTTTATTGTTTGAAACACAAATTTGAAAAGATTAGAAATCACCAGTGCCTCCTGAAGTATAGCACTGTTGCTTTTTCTTAGGATGCCAAAGCTGTCCCTGGCTCTATTTAGGCTGTGGCAGGCTTGATTCATCCCAGCTTGTTATGACACCAGCCCCAGACTGTGCCTTCTATAGATATACTGGGATAGTGGATCAAATTAGAAGGCCAAGTTCGCCATCTTCTGGGGAAAACATGCAAGCTGCCTAAGAGACAAGGTAGGTGAGGTAATCTCTTTCAGTGAACCAAATCCTATTGGTAAAAGAGGAACTTTCAAGCTACACAGAGCTCTGCTTCAGGTCACTGGAATCAAGTTACCTAGAGGGTTGGCACAAACATGTTTTCATTCATTCCCTCACTCCTGTTCAGGGCTGGATTAACCCATCACTGGGCTGTAGACAAACACACACTTCTGAGTCCCTCTATGGACCAGTGCAACTGCTCTGTTAACCCAAACATGTCTGCTCCCCCTGTACAGCTTAGTTAATTCTCTTCTGTCCAGGTAAGTGATTAGCTCCTGATGCACAGACACTGCCTTATTGACCCTGTTGTGTCTGCCCTCCCCACCTGAGCTCCTGGCCATGCCCCTCCCAACTGGCTGCCCCACTCCAGCTCTCTGAACATGTAGCAGTTCCCAAGGCTGGTGCTAAGTGAGCCTGGTGTGCAGAGCAGAGGGGACACTGGCTGCTGGAAGGGGAAACTTCAGTGCAGGAGCCAGCCCTATGGCAGCAGGGAGGAGGCGCAGTGCTGCCTGCTCCATTGTTCACTTACATTTGACCTGGCACCTCCTCCATCATGATAGAGGACAAATTTGAGTGTGTGGCATTGCTGGTGCCCAGGGTTACAGTAACGCTTAGCCTTCCCCTGCCCTTTGCCCCAAATTTGGGCCATAGGCACAAGCCTCACTTGCCTGTGCATGAATCTGCCCCTGCTCCTCTTTGAATATTCGTGAGAGGGATATGGTCTGAGGAGAAAACCAGGCATTAAAGTCTGCTGTATTCTGGTACACTGCTATGCTCTGTAAACTTGGGCAAGCTGAGACTCTGTCTGTGCATGTAGTCATCAAATTGCTGTCTGTCTCACGGGCACAGTATATCAATGTGCATAAAACACAGTATTCTTATTATGCACTAGTGCATCATTAATATATGTTTCAGCAGTAGCTTTGGAAATGTCAGTGGCTGTACGTGTACTTTAAGTCAGCCCAAGTGTTGAGGAGTTAGGAGGAGGTGCTGCTGGTAGCCACTGAACAAAGCAAACTCCCCCCCTACATTTAAAGTAGCAATGACTAGGAGGGTCAACTAGCACAGGCACTGGTGCACATCTTTAGAGCACGTGGAAAATGAGGAAATCCAGTTGCTAGGCCTGCCCAGGCATTATAGAATCATAGAACCATAGAGCTGGAAGAGACCTCAGAAGGCCATCAAGTCCAGCCCCCTGCTCTAGGCAGGACCAATCCCAACTAAATCAACCCAGCCAGGGCTTTGTCAAGCCGAGACTTATTTATTAATGGACTAATCTGTTTGGCTAGTTTAGTATTCACTGAGAAGTATTTAGGTCGTGCCCCCACCATCTACACCAGTCACCCCCACAGGAGCCCAAAGCACACCCACTGCCACCCACAGCCCCAGCACTGTTCAGCTGGAGACAGGGAGAAAGGCCCCAGCCTTGGTGTGCTGCAGCTTCAGCACCCACAGCTCCTGGGTGATGTGACCACTGCCACCACTGCCCCAGGGCTCCGAGCCCCAGAAGCCTGGGCAGGCAATGTGTCCAGTTCTCAATAATACATCCCTATTACTGATAAAATCAAATGCTCAAAAATGCCCATCAGTCGCTGTTCGCAATGCATATGAAATGCCCCCAGTCTCCTGCTGTCTTGTTTAAGCAACTGGATTAGAGCGTGATGGTAGCTGTGAGCCTGTCCCAAAGCATATTTAACTCAAGCAGAACAGCTTCAACCAACAAAGGGAGCAGTAAGCCCAGGGCAATTACAGAACATGGGTAGGCAGAGGCACCAGGGTAGCCTCAAATCCAAACCTGCCACAGTCAAAGCCCGCAGCCAACCCTCTGGGTTACAGAGGAAGTTGCTTCTGGCTTAATCAACATTTAATTAAAACAGCTTTCACAGACAAGGGAGAAGCAAGCTTCACATTGCCCATAGCACATGCAGCACAACTGTGTTTGAGACCCCTCCAAATCCCAGAGGAAGGATTCAAACCTACAGCACCACTAAGCAAGGAAAGCAGTCTAACCACGGTACTACAAAGCATAGAGTTGTTGCTGCTCAAATAATAGTGTAAAACATCAACAGGCAAGCTCCAGGGGTCCCCAGCCTCCACCACCAGAACTAGCTGCATAACCCAGGCATGTACATGGACTGCAGCACATCCCTCTTCCCACACACCCTTTACAGGGAAAGGGGCTTTGACCCAGCATCTCCCCTAACACACCAGAGAAGCCCCACTACTGGCTTAGAGAAGGCGCCTCAGACATCACAGGGGAAATTAAGGATGTGTCTACACTGCACCCTTAGCTCGAAATAAGATACGCAATTTGTGCTATGCAAATTGCGTATCTTATTTAGATTCTTTTTCGAAATAGGCTATTTCAAAATTTGGCGCATCTACACAGCACCAAATTTCAAAATAAAACACTATTTCAAGACAACCCTTATCCCTCGTGCAACGAGGTTTACAGGAATGCCGAAATAGTGTGTTCTCTATATTTCGCAATAGTGGACGCGTTCAAAAGATGCGGGGTAGCTATTTCGGGATACTTCTGGTATCCTGAAATAGCATTGCAGTGTAGACGTACCCTAAGACAGTACAAATGGCCAGAATGGGTCAGACCAATGATCCTGCTAGCCCAGTCACCCATCTTCTGTTGGTGGCTGATGCCAAATGCTTCAAATGCAATGGACAGAAGAGGCAATTATCAAGTGATCTGTTCTCCGTCCAGCAGCTGGCAGGCTGAGGTATAGGGATACCTGGAGGACAGCACTGTGTCCTTGGCTAAGAGCCCTTAGTCGAGTCTTTCTCCGTGCAATTGCTCACTTTTTTATTGAAGCCGATTACAGGTTGGCTTTGGTGACGTTGACTAGCAAGGAGAGCCACATGCTGACTGTGCCTTGCAGGAAGCTGTACCGCCTTTGGTTTGGTTTAAATCTGCTGCCTTTTCATGTCCTTGGGTCAGCCTGACTTGTGTTATGGGAAGGGGTGAATAACACATCCTTAGTCACCTCTCCACTTGGCTTATAGAGCTCTAGCCTATCCCACCTTTGTAATGGCTAAAAGGGGAGCCGGGCCTCCTGTCAGCCGGTGGTCAGGGCAATGAGTGGTGTGTGTGTATTATACACCCGAGACTTCAACTGCTAGGACTGGGGTCTCTTAGCAGCGGGCAACCTGGAGGAGGTTGACGGGCGCCCCAAGAAGTTTACAGGGAGAGCTTATTACACCTCAGATTTTGACTGCTAGGATACACGATCCCTTCGCAGCGGGCAGCCTGGGGAGGCTGAGATATGCCCCAACGGATCTGTCCCCTGGAAGCGACACGATCCAACGCTCAAGCTCTTCCTATATCTGTCCCTTATGACCAGCTGGAGTTCTTTTTAAAATTGTGCTTGGTTCTGTTACAGCAACTGAAGGAGTCAGGTCACAGCTTAAACAGTTACTATTTTATTGTTACAGGGTAAACTTAGCTGTTAAATGCTACTACTGTGTTACAGATAACACATCCACTACAAAGGACAGGACAGAAATTACACTAATAAGTCACTTACAGGTACCATGAAACCCTTTTGGTTCTCTGAGCTCTTATTAAATGCATGCAAAATAGACACCTACCAGGTATATATTCTCACCCCTGCGTTCCAGACTTGGCGTGGCCAGCGTCTTTCTCTCAATCCCTCGGGAAGAAGTAGGGCGAGGCTGGGCGTCCCACAGACCTCCGGAGACAACCAATACCTGCCAGCAGGTGTAGATGATTGGAGCTCAAATGGGGTGGGCTACTAAACCCCTCTTTATACCCCTTGGGTCACGTAGGCTTCTTCCTGGTCTCAAGTGGCCAATTAGGAAAAATGGCTTTGAATGCCAAGTTTCCCACGAAGGGTGCAAAGCATAATTCACACCTGGGAAAATGCAGACAATGGGCACTTCTAGTATGTGATGGGCAAAGATTCCTCTCCTGGGACAGTGCAGGCATGTCAATTACTGGTGCTAGCCATCAGGGCGGCAGGAGGTCCCCTGGTCGTCAGCTAGCCCATTTACTGTCTGGTTTCTGTTTATTAGAGTCTGGGACAAGCAGCACCCCTGCATTCCCAGGGCATCAAAGACTGACTGCCTTTCTCTTGCTCTCTGGGGGAGGGGGGAAACAAGATGGGGTTCATGTCTGGCTACATTCCACCCCCTTGACACGCCTCACTATGTCCCAGAACGCAAGATGGCGGTGATGCCAGCACCTTTTTGCCCTCCTTGGAGGAAGCTATCAGCAGGGTCTGATCAGATTATTTTGGATCAAGGGATTGATTAGGATCACTTCCCAACGCCATACACCGGACTTGTGCAGAGGAGGTAGCAGTGTACACCAAACGCTTAACAATACATAGAAGCATGCAACAAGCAATTACAACAAGGAAAATGGTTAATATAGTATTTACAATAGAGTGAAGGAATGGAGTTAATGAAAATCCTAGGTGTTGGGCTAGCCAATCTAGCCATGAGGCTTTTCCGTCCTCAGTTACAGCGTGTAACACCTTAACAGTGCCCTTTATAGCGAATGCATCTTGTTTAATTTGTAAGCCGCAAGAATGGTTAATTATCGCACATACTTCCCCCTGCTGGGCTAAAACTGCGTCTAAGGCTATTCACTAATGCCTTCTCCAGCTCAGCTACTCCAAGCCAGGGCAAGAATGTGCGGGTGAACTGGTGAAAAATCTGTAGAGCGTTCTATAAGGGGGTTCAGGGTGAATCTTCTTGGCATCCAGTGCAGGAAACTTCCAAGGTTAGTGAGACCAGGAGCCATAATGTGGGGGTGTACAGTGAGCCCCCCAGGGGCAGCGTGCCCCAGTGAGCAGCGCCCTATTTAATTCAGTGGCAGATACTTATAGGCTTTCTGCCTGCAAATGAAAAAGAGTCCTGGCTCTTCCTTTAGAATAGGGGAGTAGGGTCCCTTATACCACCCTGTTCCAGTGGGTCCTTTCTTTGGGGTATGGTGGGTAGCACAGTAACTATCATTAGCGGCTGTGCAATGCAAGGCAAGCAGCAAGTCCTGTAGGACCTGATCTGCTGCAAAAAGCTCTGCCCTAGCACACTGGTTTGGGAGTAGGGTGTTACTGGTTACCAGTGTGGGGTTGTATATTTGACCGGTGTTAGGAATAATGAATAATGACTGATTGTACCAGGCTTCCTTCTGGGTATTGGCTGAAGTTTAGGGGAATAATGGTAACTTTGCTAGATAGTGGTGTGCCACCTTGGGAGATGTTGTATCCCCAGCTCCTTAAGGGTTTTTGGTGGGTTGCACTGGGACAGACATCCCAGACTTTTAATTTCTCATTAAACTTACAATGTGGGTACACTGCTGGTCTCCTAACCACCCAAGGTGGGGTCCGGTACCATTTTTGTTCTCAAAGCAGATGGGGTACACTTCCCTGGAGCTTCCTGTTACATACTCCAGAGGTTGACCCCATAGGGTAGGTTGCCATTGTCCATGCCACCCCCCAAGTTCCCTTTCCCAGAGTCTTTTTAAAAGTTTGTAGCTGCTGGAGCTGCTGTCATCAAACCAGGCTGGGCCCCACTTGAAAACGTTGCTCTTGTTCCACTAGCTCTTCAAGTTTAAAGGAACACATTCAATCCCTAGTCCTGCGGAAAAGTTCAGCAGTGTACACGTCCAACAGTCCGTGGCGCCAGTTTGGATGGCATTCTGGAAAGGGTGTCTGGGAACAGCGGAGGCTGCTGTGGCCACAAGGAACGTTACGAGTCCAAACATCATGCTGTCACTCGGATCGGGGTCTGCCACACAACCAAGTTTGATTCTAAAAGAAAGCACAAAGTCAACCGGTCTTGGATACAATCCAAGCCTTAGTTATAGTTATTGGCATCTTGTCGGGGTTTGCAATAATCCAAACACCCTTGTCTTTATAAGACTGAAGTACACAGGTATGTGTGCCCAGGCTGGGGTGTTTGACTACAACAGTATCCCCAGGGGCATATTTGGAGTCCTTATCTGATTATATTACTTGGGGTGTTGGGACGAGTGCTGTTGAGCGGTTTAGTCCCGTGATGGTTGACAACCCCGTTGCTGATCGGGTCGGGTAGGCAAAGCCAATTCCCGAGACAATCTCTGCTCCAGTCAAACATATTTCCTTCTCTGTCTGGTGGAGGGTAATGGGCCAATGTAATCAATTCGCCAGTTTGCCCATTACCAGTTTTAGCAAGGAGGGTGGCCTTGTTCACTAAGCCTCATACCTCCTGGTCCTTTTCTTAAGCATATTCCTGAAAAATCTGAGAGTTGCTTTAACTCTCAGTACCCATCCTGAAGGGACTCTAGCTCTGTCTGGGTACTGAGGGACATGCATTTCTACCTCTCCACTTCTGCAGCAGAGGCCTTTAAATTTTTGCAGTTTCATATTTGCATTCTTATATTCAGTCAATTTGAGGAACACCTCATTACAGGTTTTCCATAGAAGTCAAACTGCAGCTGCTTCCCTCTTCATTGGGGCCAACGGTTTACATATCCACAAGTAGTTAGCCAATTTGTCTTCTAGGTCTGAAATTGTATGGACAGCAGCTAACACTTGATCAGACCAGGGCTATGCCCGAACCTTTACAAGATTTTGTTCAAAAGGGTAACATCTTTTACAAATGCCAATTTCTCAGTCTCCTCTCTCTGGGAGCCTTCTTAAAAAGACTGCTTACATTTAAACATTTTCTAGTACACCCAACCTCCTATTGGGACTAAAATAGCAATACCAATACCTCCTTTTTTTTTTTCTTTCTTTCAGGGGATAAGGCAACGCGTCACATTTATTGAACATACATAGATCAATCAATACTTATCATATGCATATGATACATTACACTCATCTACTCTTACACACCCACAAGCACACTCCATCTTATTGTTACCAAAGGTTGCTCCCCCTTCTGTATCTGTTCTCACATTTAGCATTGTGCAAATATAAATCCTTTTAGATTCTCACTTTTATGTTTGACTTCTTTTTCCCATCTTTCTTTCTGGAGGGCTACAATTTGAACTTTCTGATCTCAGGTAGTTTGCTGATCAAACTTAGCCATTACCTGCAAAGCTTCTTTGTGCTGCCAGCTAGGGCATTTGCATCACAAAGGAAATTACAACCTGTTGTGGCTCCTGGAGCCTCCACAGCATTTTAATTTGTTTGCAGTTTTTACCCCTTCTACAATATACATGGCATGTCACAGGAAAATGTGCAGTCTTTGTTTACAACACTACTTAGCCACATTAAACTTTGCATAGGGTGTAACTCTTTCTTTATGCTTACAGTTTTCCTGTACTTTCATTAAACAACTTGGACTGAAATGGTCTTACTAAAAGTAAACCAAACCAATTTGTTTTAAACCTACAAACCAAGATTACTGGACCTTGAAAACCTCACTTATTTACACTATATATATGTTATATACACACAGATACACATACATTCTCTCTGAACCTTTCTTACACTATTTCTACATAGCTGTACAACAATTACATTCCCTTTTATTCATTGGGGTAGTTAAGTTCCAATAGAACCCCCTCCCTTTAGAGTTCTTTTAGCAGTGTCTATAATCAAATGTACGGATTTGAGTCAAATTTGCCTGGATTATTTACAGACATTCCTTTGGAAAAAGGGCCCATTTTTCCTTCAGAATGGCTGCAAAGAAACCACAATTTTCTTCTACACCATTTTAGCATTTGCACAACTGCTCAATTCTCTCCATTCTCTGTAGAGTTAAATTCTCTGTGGGTTTTTTTCTTAAAACACTTTCTTATCTCTAAAAATAAAAAAAACTGGCCTCGTTTCAGATATTACTCTTGTAAGTACTGTTTTAAGGGTTTAGATTTCCAGTACATGTACCTACTGCCTTTTCCTCAGTTCTACCACAAGGCCTTCAATCTATCTGTTACCTGCCTGCTTGTCTGGGCCTGATCCTGTTTTTGTTGCTAAGTGGAAAGTGGCTCCTTTCCACAGACTCAGGCTTTGTCCCATTCTTTAACTTGCAAGCAGTTCTATACTTACAGAACTGCACCCACAACTCCTCAGGATTTCCCCAATCCTTTTCTAACATTTCTCTATCCCATTTGGGTTGCCCCAACCTTCCTGGGCAAAAATTCTTTTCTACTTTACTGAAATCAGTATTTACCATGACTAGCTTCATGTTGCTGTATTTAAGCCTATAACACAATCCTGCAGACTACGCCAATTCCGTCAGCCGGTGGTCAGGGCAGTGAGTGGTGTGTGTGTATTATACACCCGAGACTTCAACTGCTAGGACTGGGGTCTCTTAGCAGCGGGCAACCTGGAGGAGGTTGACGGGCGCCCCAAGAAGTTTACAGGGAGAGCTTATTACACCTCAGATTTTGACTGCTAGGATACACGATCCCTTCGCAGCGGGCAGCCTGGGGCGGCTGAGAGATGCCCCAACGGATCTGTCCCCTGGAAGCGACACGATCCAACGCTCAAGCTCTCCCTATATCTGTCCCTTATGACCGGCTGGAGTTCTTTTTAAAATTGTGCTTGGTTCTGTTACAGCAACTGAAGGAGTCAGGTCACAGCTTAAACATTTACTATTTTATTGTTACAGGGTAAACTTAGCTGTTAAATGCTACTACTGTGTTACAGATAACACAGCCACTACAAAGGACAGGACAGAAATTACACTAATAAGTCACTTACAGGTACCATGAAACCCTTTTGGTTCTCTGAGCTCTTATTAAATGCATGCAAAATAGACACCTAGCAGGTATATATTCTCACCCCTGCGTTCCAGACTTGGCGTGGCCAGCGTCTTTCTCTCAATCCCTCAGGAAGAAGTAGGGCGAGGCTGGGCGTCCCACAGACCTCGGGAGACAACCAGTACCTGCCAGCAGGTGCAGATGATTGGAGCTCAAATGGGGTGGGCTACTAAACCCCTCTTTATACCCCTTGGGTCACGTAGGCTTCTTCCTGGTCTCAAGTGGCCAATTAGGAAAAATGGCTTTGAATGCCAAGTTTCCCACGAAGGGTGCAAAGCATAATTCACACCTGGGAAAATGCAGACAATGGGCACTTCTAGTATGTGATGGGTGAAGATTCCTCTCCTGGGACAGTGCAGGCATGTCAATTACTGGTGCTAGCCATCAGGGCGGCAGGAGGTCCCCTGGTCGTCAGCTAGCCCATTTACTGTCTGGTTTCTGTTTATTAGAGTCAGGGACTAGCAGCACCCCTGTGTTCCCAGGGCATCAAAGGCTGACTGCCTTTCTCTTGCTCTCTGGGGGGGAGGGGGGGAAACAAGATGGGGTTCATGTCTGGCTACACCTCCCTACCCCACAGGTAAGCCTCCCTCCTCTCCCAACCACTAGGCTAAAGGTTACATGGTAGGCCTCAGCCTCCTTCCCCCGCTTGCCTTAGTTGTTTGGTGGGGCATTCAAAGGTACCTTATGAGAAATGATTTTGGCACCCAAGTGGCTCCTGGCCGTGGATCACAAGCAAAGGTCAGTACCTGGGAGGGGTAGATGCTGGTTCAGTTTCCTTCTCCCTGCCTGAGGAGAAGAGATGTGAATAGGGCTCTGCCTTTTCTCACTTGTGAGTCCCAGTCAGGGATCAAGGTGGGCTGCACCTTGTCGTGTCTTCAGGCTGTGTCATTGTTATTAAGGAGCAATTAGGCAAGGTAGCTGTAGCCTTGTGGGTTGGCTGCTTACCCTGCTCTGAGTGATGCAGGTTCAACCCCTTCTTCAACTTCCTGAGAAGGGACTTGAACAGCAGTCTCTGAAATGACTGTCCAGCTGCTAGACTAAGAGGTGGTCTCCCTGGGGGGGGCCTGGTGTTTGTTACTTCATCCTCTTCTACTGCAGTTGTTCCACTTTCATCCCATATTCATGAGGGTCAGCAGACTAGCAAGCAGCTGTGTGGAGCCTAGCAGTTGTGGTGTGTGCTTAGCATGTATTAGCTTGGGGTTCAAATCCCCCTTTATGCTTGATGAGAAGAGAATTGAACCTTGGTCTCTCTGGTGACTGGCCTAAGTGCTGGGCTAGGTGCTATTCTGACCTGGCACCTCCCTTGCTCGTCTCTGCTGAAGCTGCTCCACTTTCAGTAACATTCATTGGGCCAGAGTTCCAGCAAACCGCCCTTTGTAGCTTATGGGTTGGGTGTGTGCCCAGCAGGTGAGAGGTTGGGTTCACATCCCCTGCTTGCTTGTTGACTCTTATCTCTCAAGTGACTGGGCTAGGAGGTATTCCAATGTGCTGGCTCCTTCATTGTTTCCTTTTGAGGATGGGCTGCTGTTGCTAAATAGTCATGGAGCCACAACTACCCCCCATAAGTCTCCCTGTAGTCCAGGGATTTGGGTGCTTGCCCCTTAAGCAGTGGAAGTGCTGATTCAAATCCCCTTTCTGCTCCCTGAGAAGGGATTTGACCATTGACCTTGTGACTCCCTCTGTATTCCTGTGCTTTGGGTCCCTTGATGCTTGTGGAGAAATGCGAGGCTGTTCCCTTAAATTGTTCCATTTTAACTATCTATTAACCAGGGCATAATAAGCTTCCAAAGCTCTTGGTGGTTTGGGTGCTCACCTACAGTGTGAGTGCCTCTGGATCCAATCCTTCCTCTACCACGCTGGAGGGCTTCTTGTGGGTGGGAGCAGAGCTCTTGTAGCTCATCAAGAGGCCATTTACAGCCTGTCTTCTTTTTCTAATTAGAAGAGGAATTCCCTGGACAGTAAAACCCCCCCACTCACTTTTGTCCCCCATGATCAGGATACAGGCCCAGGTTGTGGCAGACTAGGGATGGCATTTTAGTAATTGTGTAGCCACAACAATTTTTAGCAGTTACACGACTATTTGATAGTCCCCGGGGGCAGGACTGGCAGCCAGTGAGTTCCTGGCCCCACTCCTGAGGAGCCCCTTGCCATCCCGTGCTGCTGCCTTTGTAGCATGTGGAGCTGGTCCGCAAGGGGAGCTGGTTTAAAAATTGGCTCCCCATGCAAACTGGATCCGGTCTGCCACCCCTGGCTGTGGGGGGGCCCCATCTCCCAGTGGACGGAGGCTAAGCTGCCAGCACCGCTCACTGTCTTTCAAATCATATTGGAAAAATCTCAGTTTTTGTCTCTGCTGTTGGGGAGAAAGTATGGTCTGACGCAGGGGTGGCCAAGAATTTTTAAAGCGGTAAAGGGCTGCATGCTTCTGTGATATTAATGGAGGAGGTGCAGCATCTGGGATGGAGGGTGGTTGGCTGCAAAGGGAACTTTGGCTGCAGTAAGGGATTTGGGTGCAGGGAGAGGGTGTGGGGAATCTGGGAGGGAGTTTGGGTGAAGGAGGCAGTTGTGATCTGGGGCAAGGACTGGGGTGCAGGGGCTGTGAGCTTGGGCAGGAGGGGGTTGTGACCTGGGCCAGGGAACTAGGGTGCAGGAGGGGACTGCAGGGGTTTGGGTTGTGACCTGGGGCAGATTGGAATACAGGATGGAGGGCAGAGGGTTTGGGTTATGTGGGGTGCCAGGGGCAGGCTCTGGCCAGGAGACTTAACTGCATGACTCCAGGTCAGCAGCCTTCTCAGGCAGACTCCCTGCCTGCCCCATGCCTGCACTGGCTGCAGGGGCCAAATGATCTTTGAATAGCTACAAGCCTAAGGGAATGGGGGAGGGCTGCTTGACAAGTGGCAGCTACTATTGGCTGGAAACCGGCCAATGGGATAGTGCTGGAGGCAGGGTAGTGCAAGAAACCTCCTTCCCCTTCCCCCTCAGGCTCATAGTTGTTCAAACCAGGCCCCACAGCAGCTGCTTTTCTCAGCAGCGTGTGGGGGGGCAGGCAGGGAGCCTGCCTCAGATTCCCCACTGTGTCCACGGACCATATCTGGAGGCTTAGCAGGCCAGATCCAGACTGCAGCCTGTATTTTGCCCAGCCTTGGTCTAACGCATGCAGCGTGGGACATCAGACATTCTGAGTCCATTGCCAGCTCTCTCTGAAACCTTCTATGGCTTTAGGCTATATTCCTTATGGCTCAATTTACTCATACATATAACCAAGACACTAATTCCCAATATTCCTGCCTCAGTGATGTGTTTGTGAGGATTAATTCATTAGTATTTATAAACAGCCCTATCTTCATCATATTAGTGCAATTAGATAATGCTGTAGAACATTTTATGATACAGCAGTAAGAGGATGTATTGCCTTGTAATGGTACAGCGCTTGCTAGCACAGTGACATCTGTGATGTGCTTATTGGAAAGCAGAAAAACCTATAGAAGCTTAAATTATATACCTTAATCAAGTTACATCCAGGATGTGACAGCTAGTCAATAAGCAACACCCAAGTGGCAATAGTATTAACTGTCTATATAAAAAGAAATCAGTCAACCACCTACACGAAAGCTTGCCAGTGAGAAGAAAAATGGGCAGAGGTCACTGTAATTACTGTACCATGTAATTAAAGTTTCTAATGCCAGCAAGGGTGCTGTAGTTGAAGACAGTGGCATGTGTAGACAAGTTGGAGGCTGAACAGTCAGTGGTTGGCGCAGTGTTCAGAACCAGCCACCATGAGAGCAGAGTCTGGCTTTCACAGAAGGGAGGGTTTTTTCATGGGAATGAGTGCTCATCTGAAGGATTTTAGTGAGAGCACTAAAATCAGCAACTCGCCCTCTTATAAGGAGGGGCCCATACTCACCGCGTAATGTGAAAGAATATGTTTACGTGTCCTCATCAGAACCCAAAAAATCCCCACTGAGGGAACTTGTTGGAACTGAGGCTACTTGAGCCAGGGCTTGTGGGTTGTAGTCTCAGTGCAGCTAATGATTCATTAAGACCTCAAATCAGTCACATTGCTATTTGATGCTTTAGTTAGGCCACCTTCATATAAGTTCATTGAATTAATTCTTGTAGGAACTGAGCCCCTTATCTATGTCCTAAGGAAATGCCAACTGTTGCTAACTAAAGATAGGCCTGAGTTGCAGGGTGTTCATATGCAGGGTTTCTGTTTAGCACATTATAGAATGAGGAATCTACATGAAGTGCGGATCTAGATTTTGGTTCTCAAATCTGCTCTTTGCCCACAAAACAGCCTGAGGGAGTTTGAATGAGATTTTTGCCTCAGGCCTCTCTCTCATTGCGCACATGAGAGGGAAAGATGAGACTCATTTGATCTGGAAGTTCACACTAAAAGGAGTAAAGAGACCACGACAGGATCAGCTCTGTCGGCGTAAGAGCCAAAGAAAGGAACAAGCCTGAACTTGCCACCTAACTAAGAGAGCACGTGGCACACAGAAACTGAGGGAGTGTACCTGGAGACATGAATGAATTCAGGTTTATTCTGAATACAATCAAGTAACAGTTTTTTTGCTTTTACTAAAAAAGATTTATTTTACATGAAGATGATGTAACTGCACATTTGGGGGGGGGGGGGGAGAGGGTGTACAGGCACCAGCTGTGGTACACACAGTTGCTATTTATTCTTCATCTAAATCTATCTTCACACTTTTTTTTTTTTTTTGTTCTTCAGGGAAGACAAAGCCTAAGTCTCTTAAACCCCATGTAAGTAAGCAAACCCACCCCCCTTTTCTTTTCTGCCAGAAGGAGGAAATGACTTTCTACTAAAGATGTTCCAACCCACTTACTTACAGTGATGTGCTCAGGCTAGTCATTGTGCAAAGAGTAATATGGAGCCGATCAGAGAGGAATACTCCACTGCATAATTGCCCTATTTCAAAACATTATTCCATAGTAATGATCTGTAGCACAGCTGTGCCTGATTGAGACGGAGTGCGAAGCACGCACCTCAGTACACACTCCTTCAAGAGAGAAGCTCCCTCATTGTCTGGTAATGCTGGAAGCCAGCCCATCAGCCACCCTCAGTCTTTTCGTCCCTAATCTCAGGGCAGGGAAATAGTGTTCGCTCCACTGGCTGCTGCTATTTCCCATTACAACCCTTGCGATTAAGCCAGGCTCTGAGCCTTTAAATCCTTCTCTGAATAGGAGAGGAGTTTGTTCAACATTAATAAAATACATTTGGCACCAAAGCAAGTGCACATTCAAACGTCTGCTTTTGGATAGTCATGTTACTACCTCCCTTTCCTCACCAAAAAAAATCAACCCAACCCATTTTTTAATCTTGTTTAGTATAGAAAGAGATAGCTTACAGGCTGGTATCAGAACTCTATTTGCAATAAAAGAGTTCCTTCCCAGGTACAAATGGCAGATGAAATTCACATCAGGCATTCATTTGTTTGCGACAGCAGAGAGTTGGTCTCGGATCCTTCCCAGTCCCTCTAACATAGTGTCCAGGGTTTCCTTATTCAGCTCCACGGTCACTGCAGAGATCACAGGGTTGTCCTCACACAAGGCAGGATCTTCCTGAATCTGAAGTAGAAAAGTGGTCTGAACTCACATAAGACATCTACCTGCCCTCCGGTGCCTCCCTTCAAAGCACAACTGATTGAAGATGGACTAAAAATAGCTGACATGCACAGTTTTCCCTCCTGAAGAGCCCCAGTGTGCTTCCCAAACTGAACATCTCCCACCGAGGAAGCTGCATTTCATTGGTGAAGACAAGCAACTACGTGGCATAACAGTGAATAAAGGGGAAGCTCTCACCCAGGCAAAACCCCATCTTGTAGGGGAAGTGTCTGATACTCTTACTAGCAGTATTAATGGGCTCTTTAGTGTCCCTACAGAGTACACAGCTACTGGATTTTTCTCCTCCCACCTAGTATCTCCTCCAGAAGAGACCATCCATCCCAACTCACTTTAAAGGTTCTTGAAGCACAAAGGGTTGAGTGGACCTCCTGGGATTTAAGCTTGCACATCCAGGGAATCTAGCTATTCTCTCCTCCTCCCCCGGTCTCACCTGATCTACGTGTCAGTGAGTGAGGTCTCCTGTAGCCAAAAACTAACTCCAGAATAATCTGCTAAAGAGATGGTGGGTTAGAGTGAATAACAGTCTTGGATGAAGGGCCAGATGGCACCTTATGATTTGCTAGCCTAATGTGGTCTCCATGTGTCAGAGAATTCAAGTTGTCCTAGAGCTCAGCAAGCTGGCTCCTCGTAACAGCAGAGAACTTTCCCATGCTCCAAAGGGTCTGTCATGGTTCCCGCTCTAGACCTCATTCATTGACGGGGGATCCAAGCATATTTCTCTTGTATCATTTCTGTTTGTGCCCATCTAGCATCACAAGTTAGCACTGAACTCTTCTCTGCTGCTACAGAGTGATTCTCTTGCACCTGAACTCTCACCTGGACACAGTAACCCATGCATTACCTTCAACTGTAGTAGACAGGTGGGTACTGCCATTCTGCCGATGCTGTCCGAGGAGGTCTTGATGTCCACTCTCCAGTCCATGTCAACCAGCCGAGGCAGGGAGACTGCAAGATTGAAAGTTTACAGATAACCATTTCCATATCAACAGATTGCACTGAAACAAACCAAAAGCTTGTAATTTCAACAGAGGCACGTAGCACTTTCTGGTTCCAAGTCGGGCTGCTGCTCCGCACAACATGTAAGCCGCAGGCAGCTGGGAATCTCCTCCCATGGCAATGAAACAGCACACAAGGCAACCCTAGATAGAGTGCAAAACAAGCAGGGGAGAGGAGCAATAAGGCTCATGAATTCCTTCCTCCAAAGGACCCCCATGCCAGCATTCTTCTTGCTTTACTGAACTGGCTTCTCCCTGAAGCCTACAACCAGCATTTCAACGTGCCTTGATTTGGGCCCTACAGTGTGTCCTGCTCCATGCTGCAGCGAAAAGATAAGTCATGTAGGAATGATCTGAAAACTCAGCAATGCAAAATACATGATTTCCACTCCCATGCCTGCTAGCAAAGGAACTCTGGGGTACAGTGTATGTGCTGGGGCACAGTCACCTCTCTGCACCTGACCAATTCATTAAATGCACCAAAACATTTGCACTTGATGGATGACTAATGATTTAAGCCTGACCCAATTTCCATTGCACTAGAGCTGATGAATTTGACAGTGTAATGAAATGCCAGTGTTGGTACTTAAGATGCCCAAAACACTATAAACCCATCAAGAGAATGAGGCTATTTGAACTTGGCTGACCATTTGACATTTGAGAATCTATATTCTACCTAGGAGAGAAAAAGGTTACATCGTCTCATCTGATGGAGCATACGCAGCCAGGCTGCATCTTTCAAGGTTATTAAGAGGTCAGAGGCTGCACAAACTTAAAAGCAGCAGTAGCACAGCAAATCTCCTAACCAGCAGGATGATCCCATGACTCACCTTGTGTCCAAACTGGAAAGGCTACCAATACAGGGAAAGCTTTGGAAAACTACAAGCTGCATTCCGAACACTAGCCTAGATCTTTGTAGGGCAGTTTCTTTCCTTTCTGAAGTGCTTTGGTATCTAGTGAATAGTTAACAATGTTGACATTTAAAGGCATCTGACTCAGCCCCCTTTTAAGTGCCCTGACAGTTCACATCAGAGACATTTTGTCAGTCTCTGCAAACTTAAGCTCTGTTTCAGCTATACTTCCTACGCTTTTTTTTTTTTTAAACTTTTCTTTGCAACCCTAACAACTGAGGATTTGTCTTTCAAAAGAAAGCTGACACTGTAGAGAACTACTCATAGCCAATATGGGCCCCCTGACTCCTCTCAGTGGGGCAGAGGCAAAGGGCAGCATACCCAACAGTCTGGGAAAATAGTGCAGTAAGAAAATAGTTAAAGGGATTTCAAACATCTTGATGAAGTACAGGTGATGGGGGTGAGGCTGTGCCATGCAGCTGCATGACATCACTGCAATTACAGCACTTACTTTAACTAAATATTGTCCTAATTGTCGTTTTCCACATTTCTTCACACTGCAATGCGATCTAAGAAATAACTTGAGCCAGCACCATGTTCCCAACCAAGGTCTATCAGCAATAGCTCTGCTGACACATTCAAGAACTCTGCTTTAGGGCTTCTGGCCTTTATCTTAATCCCGTACTAGCTGCTGAACAGGCTATTCCACCATGTTGGAAAAAGCGATTATTTTCCAGGAAATGGTGAATTATGCTGTTGATCAGGCATTTGCTGCACATTTCTAGAGGGGCAGATATAATGATTTCAACAACAAACATGATGAATGGTTGATTGACACGTGTCATAAAACTTAGGACAGTTTCCTGGGCCTCCAAAGCACCTGGCAATGATTGCCTTGCTGATTAAAAGACAGGGCTCAACAGATCCATTTACAGTCTAGTATTTGGCAGCATTCACAACACAATGTAAGATGTGAGTGACTCGCAAACACAAATGCTTGCCAGCCAAATCTGCACTGCCCCCTGGGGTTCAGGTCTGGGGACAGATGGTAAGAGCAGACTCCCCAAACTGGGCCAAGTCACCGCTTGAACTTTGCTCTTACGTGGCACGTGATTCTCCTGCCAAGTTGGCTAATTAGGGCTCTCTCTCTCTCTCTCTCTCTCTCCTTTTCCTTGAAAGGTCTTGATTTTCTCTAGGGATGTCACAGGATAACCATTTACACAGTTAACTGATAACCAATAAGCCTAGGCTTACCATGAATGGCTACACACTACCTCCTGCCCTGCTCCTGGGGAGCTGGCTGCCGCCCCATGCTGCTGCCTCTGTACGAGCAGCATGGGGTGACAACCAGTTCCCCAGGAGCAGGGCCAGCAGGAGTGAGCTGGTACGTGCCAGGAACCAGTTTAAAAGCGCTGCAGGTAATTTCAGCAGTTCCCCAATTACCTGATTTTAACATCCCTATGTGGGGTTTTTTTTTTTTTTATTTAAATTTTGTGGGATGGGAAAACAGTGGCACACCCAGAGCTGAAGCTGAAAGCAGAAGCAGAGCTTAAGTTTGCAGAGACTCTGACAAAATGCCTCCGAGATGTGAACTGTTCAAGCACTTTGAAAGGGGGCTAAGTCAGATGCCTTTAAAATGTCAACATTAACTATTTACTAGACACCAAAGCATGTCAGAAAGGAAAGAAACTGCCCTACAAAGATCTAGGCTAGTGTTCAGAATGCAGTTTTTCCACAACTCTGAGCAGGAAGTTACAGTGCTGTAAAGTGCCAGTGCAGACTAGGCCTAAAATAAGCAAGCTCTTAAACCATGGAAGAGTTGTAAGTATGAGAGGATAGCATTGGTTTCACTTCCTGAAGGGAGGCTCAATTTTCAAAAAAGTTTGGCACACACCATTTTAGTATACCTCAGATTTAAATTTAAGGTCTCGCTAACCATCTTGCAAATATTAATAACCTTAAAAGCCAGCCTGCTACTTACTCTGACTTGATTGTGCTTCATTCCTCCAGACAGTGCTGTGCAAGAGAAGAGAGAACAAATACAGTCAGGGCTTTAAAAGAGATTACAGCAGCAGAGCACAACAGGAATAGTGAGTGGAGAGGCTCCTTGCAAAAGGATCAGTCAGAAAGAGAGGCTGGAGAAATGAGACTACCTGTAGTAGGTGACAACTTTATTGTGGCAATTGCAAGAGTTGAAGAGTGCAGAATTAAGGCAAAGGTTGGCCCATGGTATTCAGGGAAAAATTGCTTTGCCATCAGAAACTCGGTGCAACTTACTGATGGCCTGTATAGTTTTCTGCAGGTTTGCCAGGCTACCTTACCACCACAAAATGCTTCATCGCTTTAATTTTTCATTTCTTCCATAACCGCAAGACAATCTGATGGGTGGTAAGGCTGGGCCAATGGCGAAGACACTAGTTGGGGATTTGAGTAACAGAGGTTAAATTTCCTGCTGTACCACACAATTCTGTGGGATACTCACTTAAGGTGCATTTACACAGCAGGACTTAACTCGAAATAAGCTACACAAGTTGAGCTATGCCAAGGTGTTCCAGGCTGCCAGCCATGTGAATACTGGGGATGTGTAACACTCTCTTGCTTAACATCCAAATGAAATCAAAAGGCAAGCACTTACACATTTTCCAAAATTATCTTGGTCAGGAGGTTTTTTAGGCTCTGGTGGAAGTTCTCTGGGAAAAGAGAGAGAATTTCTTCTGCAGATGACAGGCCCCGATACACAATGTGCCTGGTGAGGTTGTGCAAAGAGCAGACCAGCTGCAGGAAAGGAACAGTTAATAGAAAAGAAGCTGATGTGATGATGGTCACCACATACTGCACAGGGAGTGACTTCAGTAACCAGACAGGGTGCAGGGAAATGTACATGCTTCAGGCCAGTTCCAGCAATCAGATGCATGTGTGCAGGCCCTCATGGAGTCCCATTGAAGGCCTCCCCCCGCCATATGGAGCCAACTGCAAAATCAGTTATAGAATTTCATTTTCTGTAAGGAATGACAAAGACCTTGATATGTGAGGCTCACAATTCACCGTACTTCAACCTATACTAGGAATGTTAAAATGCGGTTAATTTGACTAGTTGATGGAATTTCCATCGACTAGTCAATAGGCACTTCCGCATTCCTCCTTTGCAGTGTACATGAACCCCTGCTAGGGGCACAGGTTTATTGGGTGACCTTGCCCATCCCTCTGCTGATGAAGGGTTGTTCTCTATAGTATACTCTTATCTATATTTTGTACTGTGTATTCAGCCTTGGGAAGATTGAAAAAAAAAAAAAAAACAAAAAAAAAAAACCAACCCAATGGGATTTAAGCTCCTAAATCACTTAAGCACTTCTGAATACTAGAACCCAAAATCTTGAAAAAAACATAAGCCAGCTAGCATGATTTAGCCCCCAATCCTGCATGGTATTCTATAGGACACAGGTGTCTGTGCCAGCTGATCCCGATGTATGACTTGGCTTTTAGCCAGCACCTCTGTTTGAACAGAGTTTTCACTCAATTCACAGAATCAAACATACTTTATTAAAAACTTTGGTTAGGTAAATGGGGGGGGGGGAAGGAAAGAGACCCTGTTTGGATTGTACCTAGGGCTTTCTTAACTTACTGCATGAAATAATTTGTAGTGGCTTTTAGATGCATTAGTTTATTCTTAAACTGCCACAGTTGCTTCTTTCTATATAATCACTTCAGATCATTAAGGGGCTTTACTCCCACTGACTGATTCATAATCCCTGCTATCAGGCAGATGAAGGTCACTCTGGTGTACATGGAATCTGCATCCATTTTGACTGTACTTGTGGAGCAGAATTCCCCATTTTGTGTTCTAGTATCTGTGAGGATGTCCTGTCTTCACAGGCTGACACAGAGCCCCAGTGGAGTGCTGAACCAGTCCGATTGCAGCACTGAGGACACACTGCCTCATTAGCCATCACAGTGAAAGCCGATGATCAACTAACTACTTTTAGTTTTAAAATCTGCTTCTCACCAATGTTTGGCTGCTTGTGAAGAGGAGCAGGAGGGGAAAGCACCTGCTACATGCAGGCCCTGTCAATAAGACAATATTGTCATTGATGAAGTGTCATTGCACTCTTACTTGAGCTGCTTCTTCTGATGTCACAGACAGTTTGGAACAGGTGCTGTCAATCAATTTGCTTGAGCTTCCGGGAGAGCTAGAAAAGCACTCTTGGCATAGCTGTCTAACTATGTCCTTTGAGGAAGCCTGGAAAATAACGAGTATGGAGCTCAGACACCATTGTTTATAATGCAGAGGAATCAGCGAGTACTTTGATAGAGTGTTTTACAACTGCAAAGCATTGCACTACTCACTACATACTCTCCAATATTCCCCTGGGCATTATACTAGTTTTGCAAACAGGTGAAGTGACTTGCCTGAAGCCACATAGGGAGTTGGTGGCAGACTTCGTATTTAGGAGTGCCAGACTCCCAAGCCTGTGTTGCAGGGTGTGTGTGTGTTCGTTCAAATCTGGAATCTACTTTAAAAAAAAAAATCCTTAAAAGAACAATAAACAAACCATTCCTGTTACAATGCTATTTGACCAGACCAACTAGGAAAAAATACTGCTTGAAATGATTGTGGGGGAGTGGGTGACATATGAATACAGAAGCTTTCATTTTGCATTTGTCTGGGCCTGCTATGAAGAGGCAGTGGGGTTAATACAGTTCATTTATGTGCATGGACCTGAGCCAACATGCAAGACACTTTCTGAATGCAACTCCAATTGAACCCCTCATCTCTCCTGTCTCCAAAGTTTGCATAGATGACTAAGTACAGCTCACTCCTATAAGTGACAGCTTCCAGAGTGCACCACTCTTGATCCCAGGGAGAGAAAAACCATTTAGTCAGCAGCTCAATAAGATCAAACATTTTTCATTCTCTCTTGTAAGTAATAAACACTAAATCACATGTATATGGCATATTTCTTTACAAACTCTATCCACAGATCAATGAAATGCAGCCACCTTTTGGGGCAGAACTCAGCAGCTATTTACCAGTACAAGGATTTTAAAAAGGAAACATGCTAACATAGGACATTTGTGTCTCTTCTTCTCTCTCCCTTTTACCTTCAATAAGATCTGCAGAGCTGCAAACTGTTCTTCTGTCACTGGAGCCATCTTAACTCTATCATGTGACTGCAAGACACTAGCAATCACAAGAGCTACGGCTAAGTCAGATGATTATAACTGCAGTTGCCTTGCATTCTGGAAGTTGTAGTTCTAGCTGCAGCCAGCCGGCGAATTTCAAACCCAAAGCCTTAAAACAAACAAATGTTGGTGATTATTTTCACGTGAAGCCATTTAAAAATGTAATGGCTTAAATAAGTAGTTCCTGGCATGACTCCTGATGCCCTGATTCTGAAAACTTAGGCATACATGTGACTTTACTTACATGAATAATTCCTAGTGAAGTCACTAGGACTAAAGCATGGGTTCCCAAACTGGGGGTGTGTGAAGACATTCCGGGGGGGCGCGAGGCAACCCAGCCCCTCCCCCCCTCCGTCAATCCCTCTCCCATAAGTTTTGCTGCTATTTTTGTTTTTTGGTCCTGGTCAGTTCCTTTTTCTTTTCTTTTTTTTTTGCTGGGGGGGGGGGGCGTGAGGGTTTCTCAAAAATCAAAAAGGGGGCGTGATGCCGAAAAGTTTGGGAACCACTGGACTAAAGTGAACAAAGTCATATGAGTGTTTGTAGAACTGAGGTTTAGCTTTGTAAAGTGGCACTGTCAAATTAAATTTGTCTAAAAGTTTAACTGTTGTAGAAACAAGCTATTGTAAAGCCTAACACCGATACAAATATTTCCAGAAATTTAAAAACAAAAGCCAAAACCTCCCAGAAAAGCAACTGATGAAGTAAATAAACATTCCCCTGCTGAATTTTGCACCCAGTATTACAGCACTAAAGACTTAAAACTGAAACATTCTAAATAATCAAAAGCCAGAAGAATGTAATTGATTCTCATTATTCATTGTGCATAGAGGCTGTTTTTTGCTTTCATTTCCCTGGCAGATCCCATACGTTTCTCTAAAACTATGCTAATTAAGTGATTGCAAATATCCCTCAAGGAAAGTGCTGTATAGGGTTTTGTAACTGCTTTGTGTCCTTCATTCAAGAATCTCAAAGTAGCATAGACACATTTTTATGTAGGCACTATTGTGCGCTAGTGAGGTATCTGAGCTGCACCATTCCTTCACGTTGTTTTTATTACTGCAGACAATTTTTTTTCCTCAACCAATTTTTTTCCTGACATTTTTTCGGTATTTTTTGTGACAGTATCTGGCAACCCTACTTAGATTGTAAGCACTGCCTTTTTTGGTTCTGTGTTCCTAAAGCACTTAGCACAACGGGACCTAGGTCCATGACTAGGGCTCCTAGGCACAATTGTAATATACATAATAATAATAGTAATACTAATAAATTGATTTGCTTATGGTCACATGAAGGGCTAGTGGCCCAGCTGGGAGCGGACAGAGGCATTGACAGGCTAAGAACACTTGTGTACAGAGGCTCGGGAAGGACCCATAAGTTTTCCCACAATATGCACAAACCATGTCCTACAATGGTTCCGTTTGGTGAGGTGCTGAGTCCCCTGGATATGTCCTTAAAAAATCTTAGTGCTGAATCTGTATAATTGAAGTCACATGGGTATGAGTTGTGTGCAACTCTGCAATGTGACTGTGTGGAAGCAGTCTTGATTGGCAAGCATGGCTCCTTGTGCATCCCCGCTACTACTCAAGTATGCTTTGCAGTGTACACATACCCTGAGACCTAACAGTCCTGACATCCACTCCTCTGATCTAATTGTTAGCCTACACTCCCTCCGAAAGCTACAAGTATTTTTCTATAGTGGTTGCATAGCTTGGAGAAGATGGTCTAAGGGTTTGATCCTGGGAGGTACCGAGTGTCCAATATCTTCAGCTGCTGGAAGCTTAAGGCATATTACTTTCGTACCATCACATTACTACTTTATTCTAGGATACCCTTGTATTTTCCACTGGGAAGGGAAATTTAAATAAGTCCTCTTTCAGTGAGGGAAGCAGTCTCCTTTTGCCTTGTATAATTCACTGCACATCAAATACCTTGCATTTTGCACAATCCCAACCCTTTCCCCATCCCCACATCACTGGCACATCACTGGCACATGATTTTTATTTGCAGTTCTCCCCAGCAAATGAAAGAATAAATTAAAAGCAGTTTAAATGTGCAGCTGTTATTTGCAGCATGATGAAGAGGTCTTGGCAAAGAGAAAGGGTTTCCTCTCGCAGCAGAGCTGATTTCACTTTCACATGCTGGGAACTCTTCAAGGGCAGAAGAATCTGAAGGGAGAGTTTTGGGGGTTTTTAAAATTATTTTTCATAAGCAACTGGAAAGGAGACCCTGGGGGGAGCTATTTCAGGGTATGAGTTTAGCATCTGTGTCCTCTTGAAATTAATGAATATGACTGATCATTTTAGTGAGGCACAGTATGTTTGTACTGCTGTTATCATTACGTTAACCAGCGGAGGTAGTATATTATGTAAAACTATGTGGGTCTGCCTTACAAATCCATGCCAATGGAGGCACCCTATCTGGAGTACTGACATGCCGTTGAGGTAGGGTGGTAGGATGCAATAGGAGATGTGACCTGATTGTCCAGTCAAATAGTCCCACTACACAACCCAGTCCATAGATCTACTCTGATCAGCAAGGGAACACCATCTGTAATCAGATTAGGGGAACTATCCCATCAGCTGTCTTTCTCCCAAAGGAAATGTTTAGAAGATTTGGCAAAGGAATTGCATCTGCTAATACCCAGACTGTTATATTCCACACACAGGCATCATACTGGCATTTGCAAATGCTATACTTGAGCTATTCTGAGGGAAAGGTCTGGTGCTTCTCGATATTTGAAATGTGAAGTGTTGGAAAGAAAGGCAGTGTAGATTAGTGGTTAAAGCAGGCTTGGTGTCAAGAGATCTGGGGGGGTCAGACCTGGCACTGAATGTGCCTGTGCCTAACTTTCCTCATCTGTGTGATGGGGATGATAATACCTCTCTACCACACAGGAATATTATGAGCCTTAATTAATTAACACTAGTAAAGAGCTTGGAAATCCTGAAGGCATGAATATAATAAAGGCAATATGTAGAAGGACAAGATACTACTACTAACTGTCACTGTGCTATCACGCTAAACATGTGTATTATATACAGAAGACCACTTAACATGGTAGTTCTTCGCATCATAGGCCTTCTATGGGATGCTAGATTCCTCTGTTCCAAAACCAATAAAGTTCCTCTTTTCTACAGTTGCACAGAATTAGAACTTTCAGAGATCCCTGCCTTTCCCCAAAATCCTTATTGCTCAGCAGGAGAGGAGGGTCATTGTCTTTTTGCAGAGCTCTTCTAGAGCTGGGTGAGACCCAGCTGTTTCTGTGTCCCTCTTTAATTATTTCTCTTGCATAGAAATTAGATTGACACATTACTTATCTAAGGAGTTAATTACACAAAATATCTCCACAGTTGGACAAATAGGAGGGGAGGTGGAGGGATAGAAAAGAGGTGTTCAGATGACTATTGTGGGCATTAAGAAGCATGTGGCAAGAGAGAACATTTACTTGTGAGTCACATATTTGGAATGAAGATATTGCTTGCCAGTAAACACCACTGGCATTGTACTGAGTTCACACTCTGACTCCCTTCTGCTGTCATCATTTCCTCACTATAGGAATCTTCTGATGATGGGGAATCAATGTCATGTTTGATTTAATATAAAAGTTGAATTAATGGATAGTTCAGAAATAGTCAAACACTAGAAAAGGTTGTGACACATTGCCTGCGAGCTGTTTACCCTTTCTGGCAATGTGACCTAGAGTCAGCCTTTAGAGAGATGTTAGAAAAATATGTAAATATCTCAGGGTATGTCTACACTACAGAGTTTTTTTCAGAAAAATGACTGTTTTTCCGAAAAAAATTCAATTACGTCCACACTGCAATCGCATTCTTCCGAAAGAAAATTGAAAGAACAGAGGGGTTTTTCTGACATTGGTAATCCTCATTCTACGAGGAAGAAGCCTTTTTCCAAAAGAACTCTTTCAGAAAAAGGTGTGTGTGGATGGGGAACAGGGAGTTCTTTTGAAAGAAGAGGAAAGAGGAAAAACCACAGGTGGCCATTCCACCCATAGTAATCACAGCTTATATGTGAGATAGCATCCACACTGAATGGATTCTATCTTTCAAAAAGCAGATTACTTTTTCGACGCACTTTTGCAGTGTGGACACCCTCTTTCGGAAGAAGTTTTTTTGGAAGATCTCTTCCGAAAGAAGCCTGCAGTCTAGACATAGCCTCAGAGGGGTAGTCGGTAACTTTACAAAGCAACGAGTAGCCCTGTAGCACCTTAGAGACTAACAAATATTTATATATAGTATCATGAGCTTTTGTGGGCAAAACCCACTTCCTCAGATGACTCTCTTTTTCTCTGCTCATCTGAGGAAGTGGGTTTTGCCCACGAAAGCTCATGATACTATAATTTTTGTGTTAGTCTCTAAGATGCTACAGGACTACTCATTTTTTAAAAGTATGCAAATGGTAAGTAGAGGCCATTCCATGTAAATTAGAGGTGATACTAATTGTACGTATATTTACTTATACCTTGTTGGAGGTTAGCAATGTAAACAGACAGTTCCTGTCTTATCCCTATAACTATTGATTCAGAGATTAAAAGGGAATATTAATGATTAATTATGGGTGAAGTAATGTCATTGTCTCTTTAAATTCTGTGGTAAACTGCTTAATAGATAAATTACCTTATGTTTATCCATGTAGCTAATAAGTGGTGATGCTTGGGAAACAGAAGGTTACATCAAAAGCCTAGTGTTCAGGACAGTATGGTTAACAGGCTGCTGGAACATTGTATAGAAAACTCTTGGGACCTGATCCTTTCATCTCAGCTCTGCTTGAAACTTCATGCCGGGGGTAGCTTAAGTCATAACACTGTCCTCTCCAAGCCCCACCCTGAATATGGGCACTGGACTTTTATAACCGGTGGATTAGTTCTGACAGAACTCCTGGCAGCTACAAACTTCACCATCTCTACTATGGATGTGTCCTCAGAACAGTACTCTTGTCTGGATGCCTACTGCAGTACTCTTGTCTGGATGCCTACTGATCTTTTAACCAATACTCTTTCTGGTTTTCCTTTTTAAATAAATTTTAGTTTAGTTATTAAGTCTAGTTATTAAGAATTGGCTGTAAGCATGTATTCGGTAAGACCTGACCTATTCATTAACCCGGGAGATAATGTGTCTAATCCTTTGGGATTGCTAGAACTTACTTATCTGATAAATAGGACTTTTGTATTTGACATGGGTGTTCAGATGGAAGCCTAAGGCTGGTTTGCTTTAATGGATCTGTGTGGTTGGCTTCTGGGTAACTTCTAAGATGCCATAGGAGCTGTTTTGTGCAGGCTTGATTTTTTGGGGATTGTCTGCCCCATTCTCTGCAGTTCACCCTAACTGAGTAACTCCAGTGTGGCTCGCTGGGACCCTGATCATAAAACTGTTCAAGAGAAATGCTGTATTTGGTTGGGTGGTCTTTTTTTATTTGCAGCTTTTTCTCTCTCTTTCTTGGCTGCCTCAGGAAAAACTGGTTCTGGCCCCTTGTTCCTTGTCTAGCAGATGGGGCCAAAGTGTGTTTAAACCATTATGTCTTCTCCTTTTATGGAAGGATGGTCCAGTGGCTAGGATGCTAGCCTGGGAAACTTTATGTGCATGGATTCCTTCTTTTGCACTGACTTCCTCTGTGATCTTGGGCAAGTCCCTCCGTTTCTCTGCACCTCACTTCCCCAACTGTGCAGTGTGGATGATAGCACTTCTCTATCTCCCAGGGGGGGTGTGTGAGGCTAAATGCATAGTATGAATGACTGTGATGCTCTCTGATACTGTGATAAGAGGCATTAGATTGGTTCTGTACACTAGTGCCTCCTGAATTCAGGGCCTCCCTGGAGAGTGTGGAACTTCCAAGTTGTTTGTTCCCTTGTGTCCAATCCATGGTTAATCCCCTGTGCTGCAATGAGTTCTGTTTGAGTTCCCCATGGACATTAGTGGGGTTTCATCTGGACAGAGCGGTCCACTGACAAGTTCACAGGGCTGAGATAAATGTAGGCAGAGGCATGATAGCAGTTATGATGTTTGGTGGAGCTTTCTGGTGAGCACTGGATCATTAGATCATGCACTGAAGATGTTATGCAGTACCTCACTATTCCTGCTGTGATCATTAACAGGCTGGGCCACTTTTTGTATGTGAGCATAATGATTGTGCCAAAAGGGCCCCAGTGAAGACACAAAGAGGTGTACTTATTAGTGCAACATGGGCAAAGCCATGTGCCAGCTAAAATGCCATATGGGGTTACCCTGCTCTTAGGGTTTATGTATCCTGCTCTCAGCTGGACCATGAAGAAGTTAAGTCTTTCTTCTGCTTCTTGCAAAGGGGGAGAAAAAGGACGTTGTGTGCCTTTTTGCTTCTTCATTATAGAAGAAAAAGGCCTGAGAGCCTGTTGTAACCCCGCCATATACACTAACTATTCTGTATATATGACATTATAAATGAGTACCTTATCTAGCCCAGGACACTCCAGTAACTAGAACAATTGAAATTACTATGATACCACAAAATCAAAGACTGAAAGTACAACAATTGTGGGAGCAAGAATTCTAATTAGACCATTTAAAACTCTTAGTTATGTTTTAATAAACAGAAAGACCTCTTATGATTAGCAAATACTTTGGAGAGATGACATCTCTATTGCAGACATCCAGCCCCTGCAGGTAGGCATGAGAGAGCTCACAATATACATTCTGGAAAGTCCAGTCAAGAGCGCATGGCGCAGAGCTCTGGTGGTGATTTAAAGGGCCCAGGTGTAGCTGCTGCCACTGCTGCAGCAGTGGCAGTGGTTGGCTATGAGCTCCAGACCCTTTTGAATCGCCAAGCCCTGGAACAACTGTCCCCTTCTCCCTCCCCATTCCACCCCTGCCTTGTCTGTAGGCCTGGTGATAGTGATTTTTAAAAAGCTGTCAGTGTTATTGAAAACCTAACACAAGTGAATAGCCTAAATATCAAATGACATTCTTCTTTATTTGTATTGCTGTTGTGCCAAGGAGCTCTTTTGTGGTGCTGGGTGCTGTACAAACACAAAACAAAAAGGCAGCTCCTACCCCAAGGAGCTTACAGCCAATGCTGTAGATAGAAATCACCAGAAAGAGTAACAATTAAGGTGTTTGCTATTACAGTGAAAGCTTTGTTACCCAGCACTCTGTTAACCAGAAAACTTTGTTAACCGGCATTGCCCCCAGCCACAATACTGTCACTTCTTCAGGCGCACAAGTCTGGCTTGGTTTACCATGACTGGCTTAACAATTTTTTATTTAAGAAGTACTAATCATCTTTAACTCAAAATAGAAATGTGAGACCAACTGCCTCACACTACAAAACTACCAATATTAAAAACTTGAGTTTTACTATTATTGTCCATTGGTTTTTCCTAGGTTGATGGGACCCTCAGATAACCGGAATTTTTAGATAACCCGAACGTCCTAATCCCTGAGCGTGCCAGATAACACAGGTTTTACTGTATTACCTAATAGGCAAGTAAGAAAATCCGTCAAGCTTGTAAGATGGGTTTGCAAAAAATTGTTGTTTTGTTTCTCCCTGGCTGGGCCAGATCCACAGCTGGTATGAACTGACACCGTGTGTCAATGGAGCTCTGGTGACATATGCAAGATGAGGCGGTAGCACAGCATGTTTGACGCTGTACAAAGGAAGAGATGGTTCCTGCCCTGAAGAGGTTATAATGGAAAACATGATCAATCTTTGATTCTGAGCTCTAGGATAGGGCATCAGACTGAGTCACCTGAGCTGATTTCTATTCCCAGCCTGACCGTAGACTATGTGATTTAAGGCATGAACTTTCCCTGTCCTGCTATGGGATAGAACAATGTGACTTCTGCTTATTCACCTTTGTGTGGCACTGTAAGATCTACAGCTGGAAAGCTCAATACAAATGCTAAGGATTATTGCTGTTTATTCTTAAATAAATCATGAAGAATATAAAAATATTGAAAAGCAATACAAATAAGACTACTTGACAGTTGCCTTTGAATGTGTATTGATTTTAAGATCCTTGTGGGCATGAAAACAAGGCTTTTGTATTTAGCATCTTGACACAGCCTTCTCATTATTATAATGCAGACTCATTGATTAGTGTTGAATGAGTCCGGAAAGCTTCCCTATTGATTAGTGCTCCTGACTGATCATTCTTGCCTTGAGAGCTCCCATACCCCTTAATTTTTCCCACCACTTTTGTGGCTATTGGTGCAGCCCCAGTGATTATTGCAATAGTGGGAGTGTTAATAGAAGATACATGCCCTTGGCATGTTAAGCATTGTGGACCTGATTTTTTCCCTTGCCCTACCATCTCATGTGGTCATTTATACCGTGCAGAATGGGTGAAAAATACAACTAAGTGTGACAGACTGCTGGCTAAGCCAGATCTCCCACTACGGCCTGTCTCAAAAGGCCAATTGCAGACAGCTGAGCAAGCCCAGGCCTAAAGGGCTAATGGAAGCAGCTATGGGCCTCATTAGCCAGAGGGCTATATAAGGCAGCCAGAGGGGAAGTGAAAGGGGGGGGGGGAGTTGGGGAGTCGAGTCGAGTCGAGTCGAGTCGAGTCGAGTCGAGTCAGGTCAGGTGACTGAGTGTGCAGCCAAGCCAGAAGGTGCTAGGAAAACCAGAGCTCTGTAAACAGAAGGTGGTGGTAAATTGGCACTGATGACTGCACCAGAAAGGGTCTCCAGTTGGTTTGTGACCCAAGAAGGGATTCCAAGGTAAGGGGCCTGGGTGAGGACCTTGCCATATAAGTCTGAGTGGTAGAATTGTCTTCCTACTTTGTACTGCTGTAAATGAGTAAAACAAGGTGCAGGGTAATGGAGAACTGGGCTCCGTGTTGACTAGACATACTTTTATCTATAGCTTATGCCCCATCACTAATCATTAAACGTATCTCATCCTAACAACCTTTCTATTCTTCTTGTTGAGTACACAGAGAAGGACCTGGATTGTGGTTTTATTTAGGGTATATCTAGGCTATGCAGCTTTTTAGTGACAAGGCAGTATCAACACAGCCCCATCGCTAAAAGATGGCATGTGTGAATGCTGTTTGTCACCACTTTTGCTGACAAAATACTTCACCACCAACCAGCAGGTTTTGTTAAGTTGGCAGCATTCACATGTTCATTTGCCATGTCAAAACATTGTCGTTCATGGGTGGGGAGGGAGGGCTTTTTAAACAGCCACGAGTGACAAAAGTTTTGTGTAGCAAGTGTAGACACAGCCTGAGTTTCACACCTTGATTTGTCCTCTTCATCTTCACAAAATCTTCTGTCATCTGCAAAATTGCTAAGATTTCCCTCTTTTTTTGGTGTCTCAGCTGAAACACCTGGTGCCTTTTTGGTTTCACTTGCTGATATTTGAGGCTCTTGAAATGGGAGTGTTAATGCCTCCAAGGACATCACCACTAACAGATTGACCTGTAAGATACCAGACGGACTCCCAGATGCCAATGTACGTCCATATTTGATGTAACATTGCTGACATTTATTTCTATTGTAATTGGATGTGATCAGTGTAATGTCATCATGAGGAGAACAATAAAAGTTAATGGCTTGAATAAATGCAATGTCCCTTTCTCCACCATGTTGAACTCTCTCAAATGACCCCTTGAATTTCACTGATAGTTCAGACCACTCCCCATTGGATGATGAATGTGATTAAATTCCAAGGTATTCCAGGAAAGACAGGATACTATATTTCAGGAGGATGCATTAGGTTACTGCCCGAGACTAATACCCAGCTGTTATAACCTTTATCCAACATGCCTTAAAAACATTAATTATGCTCATGTTCCTGTGAGAACATTAGGTTTAACAAATCTCTGATCAATTTGAATTAATGCAGGTTTTGGGAATTTTGCATTTCAACATTTTTCAGGATAGTGTTTGCAGCTCAAACATTGCAGGAGAGGCAAACAGGCCAAGGGTCTAGGGACAGAAATTAAACCACCTCAACATCTCTTTAATTTTCTAGTGGAAAGAAAAGTACAAAGTGAATAGCCAGCAAAATTAAGGCCATGTCTATAGTACAAAACTATATTGACCTAATTTACATCAACATACAGCCATCATAGTTGTTGAATCACTTCCATGTGTATGCACATTTGCCTTGGTGGTGCACGTCCTCACCAAGAGCTCTTGTATTAGTTGTGCTCTCCGTGTGGGGCATGGTGGGATGGTTTCTGAAAGGCAATAACAGTCAATGTAATCAATTCAGTGTCTACATTGACACTGTGTTAACCTAATTACGTTGACCTTGACTCTATGCTATGCAGGGAAGTGGTATTACTAAATTGGCATGTAGAGGCATGTCAGCAGGAGCCAAATTTAAGTGAAGACACTCTCACAGCATGGTTGACATAAGGCAGCTGACATTGACCTAACGCAGCAGTGTACACCAGGCCTTAGTTTATAAACTGACAGACCTTATTTACTCACTAAATGAGCAGTAAATCTAAGTACTGACTCCCAGTTCCAAGCTCTGATCAATTAAGACCACTGCCAGATTCTAAGGCCTGGTCTACACTAAAAAATTAGATCCATCTGGCTGTATAGCTCAGGGCTGTGAAAACTTCCAGTGTAGATAGAACTAGGTCAATGGAAGAATTCTTCTGCCAACCCATCCATTGCCTAGTAGATGGACTAAAAACCCTCTCTGTCAATGTAGGAACCACTTACCCTATGATGCTACAGCACAGCTGCAGTATGGTAGCTGTGCCACTGTAGTGTAGACATGGCCTAAGTTACAAGTTAGAAAGTACCATGACTCAGAGATGCTGAGTAAACCCAGCATTGGTCTGTGTCTCAAGTGATATTGCTGTATTTGAGATTTTAAGGCCAGCAAAGCTCATTGTGATCACTTGGTCAGAGCTCAATATGCAATAATTTAAGTTATTGTAGGAAATGAAGGAATTGTTATGTTAAGAATGACTGTTAACAGTTCTCTGTGACTGGTATTAAAACAGTCTAACAGTAAAGCCATGTCTTCAATAGATGGAAGAGCAATGCTGTTGCAATTAATCTTCTGGAGTTCGATTCAGCGAGTCTAGTTCAGACTTGCTAAATCAAACCCAGAGGGCACCCTTGCCAGCTGCCGGTACTGCTGCTTGTGCAAGGAGTAAAGGAAGCGGATGGGACCATTTGCTCCCATCAGCCTCCTGCTGTGGGGATGGCAGGGAAACATGAAACAAGATATGTCTACATCAGCTATGTTTTGACCTTCCGTATGAGTGTATACCTGGCCTAAGTCTCAGTCATGCCTTCTGCAATGGCATTGGAATGGTTCCTTTCCCCATCTATACTGTCAATTAATTTGTCATCAAGGCCATTTGAGGAAAGACCATTCTGGAACCCATTGTTGTCAAGAGATCAGTTTCCCATTGTAGACAGAGCCAAAGAGACATTCTGATCCTTTCAGAGCCCTGGATTACACCCTTCAGCGTTAGAACTGAGGGAAACTTCAAGAGGCTGGGGGGAATATAGTGAATTCTATAAAAAGAAACTGGTTTGTTCTGCGTTCATTACAAAGGTTTGTCATACCACAGCCTTTTGCATTCGTCTGCAGCCACTGGACACAAACCAAGATATGTGGCATAGCCTATAAATATAAAGCCCTGTGATAGTCTGCTGATTCTTTTGTCTCCTTTCCTCTCTCCCAACCCACTGACCCCCATTATTTATTATCTGTGGCACCTCCCTTCTTTAACCACTAGGTGTCACCAAGCATCACAACAAAAGCCCATTTAAATGCTGGTTCTTCCTAAGAAGCAACCGGGAATGTCCCATGCAGTTAAAGAAGGGCCAAAGAGTGAAATTCCATGGTGTTATTCGCTAAAGCTGTGGTGTCCAACACACTAGCCACATGGGGCTATTTGGCCAGTTGAATATGACTAGTTTGCTTCTGAACTGGTTGGACACCACGGTCCTAAAGCAAGCTGTGGAATATACCTTCTGCAATACTGCATTCTTAGTATCAATAGCGGATAAATTCATACAGCAGTGCAGAGCATGTGTTGAATTAGGGGTACTGCCTGACCCAGTTTTCAATCACTTTATCCTATTTTGTTTGTTTTTGTAATAAATGCTGCTCTGGTGAAAGATGGCATCAAGGGCTATAGAAGAGCAAGTATCCCATTTCCCCCCACCAACAAACAAATAAATTCAATCCTAACCTCCAGGGGAGAGTAGGTAATTCAGAGTCTGAGTTCATTTTATCCTTGACTTCCCCTCTCAGATTGCCCCCCAGGCAGTAAGTGAACACCTGATATTGCAATAGCTTCATGGCTAGCGATCAGAACACGGAGTACCACCTGCTCACTTTGCATGGGTCTCCAAACACCAACATAAAATCTCTTCTTTGCCACTGACCTAACCTAGATTTAAACAGGGTAATCTAAATGCTGAGGTGAAATGATCCATATCCCATTAACAATCAACTCGTTGAGTCATCCAATCCCTTGTTGTTGCTGCTATTTTTAATTATTTAAAATTATTACTACTTAAAGCTTAATCTTGCACTCTTTGGGGCACAGACTGTCTTTTTGCTCTGGGTTTGTGTAGTGACTAACGCTATGAAATTCTGATCCATGACTGGAGCTCCTACACTCTACAGTAGTGCAAATAATAAAGTACATGGTAAAGCTCCCATTCACTTATTTTCTTAAAAACACTTATTTTTTTTATTTCATATAAAATATAAAGACATAAAACAAAGCATATATGCCAGAAGGAAATGCCATCTAAATTACAAAATTCAATGTTCATTATTTATAACACTTGGAAAAATAAAGCAAAACTTCACCAAACAAAAAATCCTGGACCCACAGGGGTCACGAAGGGCATAAGTTAAGCAACTAAATAGCTACATACATGAAAGCATAACCTCTGAAACTCAGAGACTATTATATACTAACCTGCAGAAGCATGCAATCATTTCACGTGTGATCAGATGCACTCATCTTTTACCAAGTGTTTCTAATGGAGAGACATATTTTCCATTAATGAAGTAGTAGAGAACTTGCTGTGGTAGTCTGGGTCTGAGGGAGGAACTGCAAAGTTCCATTTTATAAAAAAAAAAAAAAATTGGGGGGAGGGTACTAAAATAGTTACAATCCATTTCTCAATGTTAACTAGTAATACCAGCTCATTCAGCAACCCTAAAATACACAAGCTTGGAGAAGAAAACTTAAGGTTTTTGAGCATGCACTGACTATGGTGTTCCTGAACATGTGCATTTTTAGTTGGGTTTAGAGGATGTGTGAAAGGCTGGCATGTGGTTGTTTGTATCTCTAGCATTCATTGTGTTGTTAATCTAGCTTTAAACAAATGATCTGGAGTCCAGTAGTAACTGGAAGAACAAATCTCTTTCACATTAAGGTTCCGTCTACATTGTTTGTTTTTTGCGGAAGAGGAAATGCAAATGAAGCGCTCATTTGCAAATCTTGCACTCTCATTTGCATATTCTCTTCCAATCCTTTTTGTGGAAGAGGTTTTTGTGAAAAAAACCCACAGTGTAGACAGGGCCATTTTTTGGGGAAAAAAAACCCTTTTGCCAAGATTCTGTAAACCTCATTTTTTGAGTGTAGATGGAGCCTAAGCCAGATATCTTCCACATTTCTGGTGTAATAATAAGACTAAGTTATTTTCCCCATTTGTCTTTGATACAGAGATTTGAGAGGATAATGCAAAGCATTAAGCCACTTGCACATAATTCCTACAAGATGACTTTTGTGTTCCCACATTTCTTTCTGAGTTCTTCTAGAGATGAGGGTTGAAACAGATCGATTGTTCCTTACCCTTGCATAGCCTTTGAAAGAAGGAACTATGAGACGGTAGTAGTAGCTGATATTTGTTACACATGTAATTGAAGAAGACCAGTCTACCATCTTGTATTATATCTTTAATTGTTGTTATCCCTTTTTCTATCCAAATTATTCTAAGCAAGAAGTTGGCCTTCACTCTGATGCATTGGTTACCCTATAGAGGTATGAGAAAAAAAAATAGTAAAGACTGGATGCTGTAACAAACAGGTCTTAACACATTGCATAGTGTCCCATATAGATACAAAGATTTGACTGGATTTTCCCTTAAGAGTGTGGGTAACCTCTTAAAGTATATTCCATATAAATTACACGATAAACCTATTTATTCCAGCAAAAACAAGGGAGAGACCTTGAAAGACAGTAGGGTAACGATACAAAGTCATACTTGGGTGGATACTCATTTTGGCTAGTTCTGTTCTCCTCTGTAAGGATAGAAGTGGGAGACAACCCTCCCCCCCCCCCTTTGTATATTTTAAAATGTCTTTTAATCGACTATATATTTAAGAGCGTCTGACTGTGCGTTTGGTCTCCAGTCATCTGAAGCAGTGGGCTGTGCCCACGAAAGCTCATGATACCATCTACATGTTTTGTTAGTCTTTAAAGTGCTGCCAGACCATTTGTTGTTTTTTAAGTTTCTCCTGTACAGACTAACTCGGGTACCCCCTGAAGCTTTCCTCCTAAACAGCAAGAGCTAGGATCACCAACTTTGGTATAGAGCTTCCTCTTATCACAACTTAAAGCAAGGTCGGGGGTTTGGTTGTGCCAGGAAAATGGGATGTGCCTAGAATGGGAGTGCTTCTCATAAAATCAAACAGAAAAGAAACAGAATCACCAGGAAGGTGAAAGGGACTGGCTGGGAGCACCTTCCTCTCCCCATCTCCTCTGGGACCGCTCTAGCCCCAAGTCTCCAACACACACCCTGGCACCCTTTAGGGAGGAAAAAATTAACAATCCCTTTTTAAAAGAAACCTGAAATAAACATTAATTTCATAAAATAATACTGTAATTTTACAATAATTTAAATAAAGCATGTACATTTTTCTTTTATTTTCAAAAAATGTTTGAGTAAATGGCCCAAGCAATGCCGGGTAAATGTGCTATTATGATTGAACCTCTCTTGTCTGGAACCCTCGGGATGTGACCAGTGCCAAACCAGAGAATTTGCCAAACCACGGGAGGTAAATATTGTCTAGCAGCATTACTAACGCTTCCACTGCTTACTGGGCTGTTAGAAGACTTTTAGGGGTAAATTAGAGCTAGAGAACAGCACAAACCACCGAGAGCCAGGACTGGTGGTTGTAAACAAATTTGATAGGACCATGGGAAACTTGGTTACACCCATAAGTAGACATCTGACTAACTAAAATCATGCTAGACCACAGTTGTTGCCAGACCAGAGAGTGCCAGACTAAAGAGGTTCAATCTTTAGTTCATATTTAAAGAAACAATTTTGGAAAGATTAAGACAAATTTTGACACCTAAATACCTAAATAAGTTTTCTTGCATATTTGAAAAGGAAAATACTGAAACTGAAAACTGGTCTTTGGAACACTGCTTGTGTTTTATTTCAGTTAATGTGAAACATAAAGAACTTTCCAAACATCAACTATATTCAGTAATGATGGATTCCATTAACTTCTGTGATACTGGATCACACATTTAATCACAACAGAAAACAAACAAGTTATTTCTTTCCCCAATTGTTTTGCTGAATTAAACGCACACACAAAAGGCATGAATAGATATGAAAAGCCAGGCACACCATGTGCATTTGGAAAGTGTCCACAACTCCTGAAAGTAGAAGGCAACAGGGCTTTGAAAGGCTTAAAACCTAGAATACAAATGATCTCTGCTCTATCTGATCTCCCGCTGAGCTTTACCCCATCACGACTATTGGCTTAAATTAGCAAGCCATTATAAAGAAAAATGTCAAGATAAAAACAAAATACCTTACAAATAAATTCCTTCTTTGTGTTACTAATAGTCGTATAGATTATTATCAGAGAGTCCTTTAAAATGTAATTAACTTTTTCTTATTTATCTCATGTTTTCTTTTTGCACTTTTTTGGTCATGCATAATGAAACTCCATTGGCCAATTTTATTTATATAAAAAAACTAATATAAACAAACATACACATTGGTATGCCAGTTTTATTTATTTATTTTTGGGCTTGTGTTTCTGCTTCTACCACATCAGAGCATAAACCAATCCCAATGGGGATTAGAAAGAAACTTTCTTGTGAGCAGGTTATTCCATAACTACCTTCTGTAGTGTCTTACACCTTCCCCTAAACGTTAGCATTTGACACTGGCTGCTATCAGAGACAGAATGCTGGACTGCAAGGACCTCTAGTCCAATCTCTACTTGAGTTCTCCTGATGCATTCTGGGAATTGATCTTGCACTTTCCATGGTCAGGTCCTCTATGTATATTATACATAACCAAGCAAGAGACAGGGGAGCTAAAGAGAAATCTCCATTTCTAAATGAGGCTTGGTCTACATTTCAAATTTAGAATGACCACTCGATGTCACTCTATGTCACTTCCGGTGCGAAAAATTCACATCCCAGATCACTGTCGTTAAGCTGACCTATCACCAAGTGTAGTCATGATTAGGCTGCCAGAAAAATTCTTCCATGAACATAGCTACTATCACTCAGGAGGATGGATTACATACATCAACTGAAAAAAAAATACATTCTATCAACAGAGGAATGCAGCTGTGCCATTGTCACCCATAAGGTAGGCCTGTATCAGCATGAACCGAGCTGGTCTCAGCTGGTCTTCACTCTTGCATAGACCACAGTGTGTTCTAAACAGTTACAGCATGGAGTTTGAACAGCTGGCACCAGCCCTGGACTAAGAGCTGGTTCAATCCAGTGTGAAAGAGTAAAGGATTCTTTTCTGCACATTTCTCTTCACCTCAGAATACTGAAAACTAACCCTATTGAGACTTCAATCCACGTTTGCTTGCAACACTAAGCAACAACAAGATAGCATCCATCTGGGCACGTCTACACTGCAACACTATTTTGAAACAACGAGTGCTATTCTGAAATAACGCATCTACACAGCAAGCAGTTATTTCAAAATAGTGTCAAAATACTGTCAAGCTGGAGAACTCCTTACTCCGACTCCTGTAACCCTCATTGTATGAGCAGCAAGGGAAGTCAGAGGAAGAGTGCTCTATTTCGAAATAAGTGCTGCGTAGATGCTCCCTATTTCAAAATAAGCTGTTTCGAAATAAGATACACAATTGACATAGCTCAATTTGTGTAGCTTATTTCTAGTTAGCCCTGAAGTGTAGACTCACCCTCAGTCTCTCCTAGCCATCTACCAACAGAACAAGTATGAAATATGATACCAGATGAAATAATTATCTTTTTCTTAAAAGATGTGTTCAAGTGGACTACACAAGATACATGGATGTACTCTTCATTCCCAACTTGCATAGTCAATTACATAGTAAAATGAAGCATATATAACAAAATTTATTACCAAAATTTTCTCCAAAAGAGGTACCCAGAACTGCTGTGCACGAATGCATTATCCATCAGGGTTCCAGTTCCCTAAACAGTGCTTTGGATATAAATGTAGTAAGTTTATTTAGAACACATTGTGGCCCTGGTATTATTTGTTTGGCAAAAGTTTTGTAAGTGTTGGGGGTATATTAATCAGGCACATTAGATATAGTGACGGCTTCTCTGCAGGAAGTATTGTACAGAACAGAGTGTTACATAAACAGCTATAATAGCAGGATAGGTGTCCTTCTGTGTCAGCCACTAAGGCTATGTCTACACTACGAGTTTTCTCTGCAAAAAATATGCTAATGAGGGACTAATTTGCATGAGTTGCAATCTCATTTGCATATTTTCTGCCGATCCGTTTTTTCACTAGGGTTTTTGTGCAAAAACAAACAGTGTGGACGTTTTCTTTTTGTGCAAAAACCCCTTTTTCTGCAAGATCGGTAAACCTCCTTTTTTGGGGCATAAGGATCTTGCGGGAAAACGGGTTTTTGTGCAAAAAGAAAACATCCACACCTCTTGTTTTTGCACAAAAACCCTAGCGAAAAAATGGATTGGTAGAAAATATGCAAATGAGATTGTGACTCATGCAAGTGAGTCCCCCATTAGCATGTTTTTCCCGAGGGAACTTGTAGTGTAGACGTAGCCTAAGTGTTCTCTACTTTAGAAAGGTCAGAGGACCGAACGACAAGAGAAGGGCTTCAGAATGTGCATTGACTCTCAGAGCACTCCCATGGGATGGGCATTATTAGTCAGGTAGGGAAACTGAGGTACAGTTTGAAATTATTTGAGGTCACACAGCAAGTTGGTGGCACAGCTGGGAATAATACTGAGATCATCTGTCTCTGAGACTTGTGCTTTAAACTCAGTGTATGCTTTCAGTAAACAGATTCATACCTGGCTTAGGCTGGGAATTAAATGTTTCATTACAGTGTACTGCTTGGTAGCCTCATTTGTCCATTTCATTACCCTCTCCCCATGCCATGTTGAGCAGAACAACTAGAAACCTAGGCTCAGGGGAAGAATAGCATGGGGATATCCAGGGAGGCTGCACATCAAGATCAAGGTGCATTTTCTGAGGTGTGGGGAGCTCAAAACTGTGATAGCTGCACATATTGAGGCTCAAGATGTGGAATTCTGGGCAGAACTCTAATAGAAGTGGGTGACCCTTCAGGGGAGGAGTGAAGTACAATGGTAGAGAAGCCTGGAGCCCAGGATTGCCATAACGGGGGGGCACGGTTAGCAGTGGTGTTTGTGGTTCTTTTCAAAGACGTAACTCTCATCCTTAAATGATTAAGTACCCAGAGGGTTTACATTAAATTAACTTTGATCACATTGGGGTGGATCTGTTAAAATAAACACATGCCACCTTGCCCTCGGAATATGTTATGACTTGTGAGCATTTAGCGTCAGGGGAGCTTTCTGAAACGTTCCCCATGGTATACAAAACTTCCCCATACTCACCCTGCAGTGGTAGCTTGGCTCTTGTCCTGCAGGTCTAGGCCTTACTTCCTGCTTCAGGAATTGCACCCCAGTGCATGGAGTTGCATGACAGAGAGGCAACCAGGCCAAATTTCAATGAGCAGCATTGTGAGCTGAGGCATTAGGTCATAATATCACTTGGTTTGGAGCCCTCTTAAATAGGGGTCCCATGGCAAACTGCCTCTTTTGCCCCCCCATCTGGGTGTCCCTGCCAATGTCATGCACTGTGCACACTGTCCGTATAGCTGCAGGCCTCATTGTTTGGTCTTTTCTAGTCAGACTGTGCAGAAAGGAACATGTGTGATGAAAAAGTGTCTTTTGGGAGACTCAGCATTTAATGGAAGTGCCTCAGGAATGCATCCATCTCTTGATCTATTAGTCTGATATAAAATATATAAAAGGGATATAAAATATATCGAAAGGATAGAGCAGGCCGGGTGGGTGGAGGAGTGGCACTGTATGTGAAAGATAATGTAGAATCAAATGAAATAAAAATATTAAGTGAATCAACATGTTCAATAGAATCGCTATGGATAGTAATTCCATGCTCCAATAATAAGAAATTAGCAGTAGGGATATATTACCGACCACCTGACCAGGACAGCGATACTGACATTGAAATGCTGAGGGAGATTAGAGAGGCTACCGAAATAAAGAACTCTATAATAATGGGGGATTTTAATTATCCCCATATTGACTGGGTACATGTCACCTCAGGAAGAGAAGCAGAGATAAAATTTCTCAATGGCCTAAATGACTGCTTCTTGGAGCAGCTGGTGCAGGAACCCACAAGAGGAGAGGCAATTCTCGATTTAGTCCTGAGTGGAGCTCAGGATCAGGTCCAGGAAATAACCGTTACAGGACCGCTTGGGAATAGTGACCATAATATAATAACATTCAACATTCCTGTGGTGGATAGAACACCTCAGCAGTCCAGCACCCTGGCATTTAATTTCAAAAAGGGGAATTACACAAAAATGAGGAGGCTAGTTAAACACAAATTAAAAGGCAGTGACTAGAGCCAAATCCCTGCAGGCTGCATGGAAACTTTTTAAAGACACCATAATAGAGGCCCAACTTAAATGTATACCCCAAATTAAAAAACATAGCAAGAGACCTAAAAAAGAGTCACCGTGGCTTAACCACCATGTAAAAGAAGCAGTGAGGGACAAAAAGGCATCTTTTAAGAAGTAGAAGTCCAATCCTAGTGAGATAAATAGAAAGGAACACAAACACTGTCAAATCAAGTGTAAAAATGTAATAAGAAAAGCAAAAAAAGATTTTGAGGAACAGCTAGCCAAAAACTCAAAAAGAAATAACAAAATGTTTTTTAAGTACATTAGAAGCAGGAAGCCTGCTAAAAAAACCTGTGGGTCCCCAAGATGATCGAACTATAAAAGGCGCAATCAAGGATGATAAAGCCATTGCGGAGAAACTAAATGATTTCTTTGCTTCAGTCTTCACGGCTGAGGATGTTGGGGAGATTCCCAAATCTGCACCGTCCTTTGTGGGTGATGAATCTGAGGAACGGTTCCGGATTGAAGTGTCATTAGAGGAGGTTTTGGAACAAATAGAAAAACTTAATGTTAACAAATCTCCGGGACCGGATGGCATTCATCCAAGGGTTCTAAAAGAACTCAAATGGGAAATTGCTGAACTATTATCTGTGGTTTGTAACCTATCCCTTAAATCGGCTTCCGTACCTAATGACTGGAAGGTAGCCAATGTGACACCAATATTTAAAAAGGGCTCTAGAGGCGATCCTGGCAATTACAGACCGGTAAGTCTAACTTCAGTACCGGGCAAATTAGTCGAAACAATAGTAAAGGATAAAATTGTGAAGCATGTAGAAGAACATAATTTGTTGGACAAAAGTCAACATGGTTTCTGTAAAGGGAAATCCTGTCTCACTAATCTATTAGAGTTCTTTGAAGGGGTTAACAAACATGCGGACAAGGGGGATCCAGTAGATATAGTATACTTAGATTTTCAGAAAGCCTTTGACAAGGTCCCTCACCAAAGGCTCTTGTGTAAATTACATGGCCATGGGATAAGAGGGAAGGTCCTTTCTTGGATTGAGAACTGGTTAAAAGACAGGAAACAAAGGGTAGGAATAAATGGTAAATTTTCAGAATGGAGAGGGGTAACTAGTGGTGTCCCCCAAGGGTCGGTCCTAGGACCAATCCTGTTCAACTTATTCATAAATGATCTGGAGAAAGGGGTAAGCAGTGAGGTGGTAAAGTTTGCAGATGATACCAAACTGTTTAGGATAGTCAAGACAGAAGCAGACTGTGGGGGACTCCAAGAAGATCTCAACAAACTGAGTGATTGGGCAACAAAATGGCAAATGAAATTTAATGTGGATAAGTGTAAAGTAATGCACATCGGGAAAAATAACCCCAACTATACGTACAGTATGATGGGGGCTAATTTGGCTACGACAAATCAGGAAAGAGATCTTGGAGTTATCGTGGACAGTTCTCTGAAAACTTCCACACAGTGTGCAGCGGCGGTCAAAAAGGCAAATCGGATGCTAGGAATTATTAAGAAAGGGATAGAAAATAAGACCCAGAATATCTTACTGCCCCTGTATAAAACTATGGTACGCCCACATCTTGAATACTGTGTACAGATGTGGTCTCCTCACCTCAAAAAAGATATTTTGGCCTTGGAAAGGGTTCAGAAAAGGGCAACTAAAATGATTAGGGGTTTGGAACGGGTCCCATATGAGGAGAGGCTAAAGCGACTGGGACTTTTCAGTTTAGAAAAGAGGAGACTGAGGGGGGATATGATATAAAATCATGAGCGGTGTGGAGAGGGCCGATAAAGAAAAGTTATTTATTAGTTCCCTAAATAGAAGAACTAGAGGACACCAAATGAAATTAATGGGTAGCAGGTTTAAAACTAATAAAAGAAAGTTCTTCTTCACACAGCGTGTAGTCAGCTTCACACAGCGTGTAGTCAGCCTGTGGAACTCCTTGCCAGAGGAGGCTGTGAAGGCTAGGACTATAATAGAGTTTAAAGAGAAGCTAGATAATTTCATGGAGGTTAGGTCCATAAAAGGCTATTAGCCAGGGGATAAAATGGTGTCCTTGGCCTCTGTTTGTCAGAGGCTGGAGAGGGATGGCAGGAGACAAATCACTTGATCATTGTCTTCGGTCCACCCTCTCTGGGGCACCTGGTGCTGGCCACTGTCGGCAGACAGCATACTGGGCTAGATGGACCTTTGGTCTGACCCAGTACGGCCATTCTTATGTTCTTATGTATTGTTTTTCTTTCTCTTGCTGGTACATCGGGCAAACAAGCTGATGTCATCCCTTGATCTCACAATAGGAATATTGTACATTGACTGCTGGCACAAATCCCCATTCAGCCATGGAATCATGCCTCCTGGTACCAGGGTTTGAATTGAAGGGGACCTGAGGAGTGGCATAGCCTTAAAACTGACATTGTTTCTCTCCACACACCCAATATAGCAATTGTTGTTTACCTGCCATATTCCCCCACACATCCCCCATTCTCCTGATAAGTCATCTGCCTCTGCAGTGGCTATTACAACCATGTTAGAATCTCCTAGTGAGGGGGTAGAGTCATCCCATCTCTCCATTGCAAAACATCCCGGACAGTCCTTATTATCTTGACTTGATCTTACAGGAGTCTCAAATTTATCCTGTGTCTCTTGATACAGTGCTGTGCAGGAGCATCCCAGCCTGTTGAGTTCATATTAGATGATGTCATGCTGGGATGTAACTTCATCATGCAGTGGTGCAAGAATCATGATGCTACAGCATGAACATCATTGTACCTTGCAAATCCCAACAAGATAAAATTCATCCTCAAATTAATCAGAACCTAGATTTGTTGTGTTAAATCAGTTTTGTGTCACTGACTACAGTAGGCAAAATTTATTTCTGTATCTTTGGACATGGCCTACATCAGATAGGCATTTAGGCGCAATTACTTGGTCCTGCAGGAGAAATGCCTAACGAAAGTCTCCCTAAGGCTGAATGAAAACTGCAGACCCAGGTTGTGGGGGGAATCCCAGATATACCTGTGTTCATCATGCCACCTAAATACCATTGATGACTTTGTGGTTGTAAGCTATAGGGAGGTAGAATGGAATAGCAATGGGATGAGTCGGAGAGGGATTATCAGACGCACCAGAATTCTAATACTTGTATGCCAGAGTTTGATCTTGTACATATCACATCTTGCCTGATTTTTAAGAGTAGTTGAGTACATACTGCTTCTATCAAATGCTGAAAAGCAAGCCAGGACCCTCATTGCCCCAATTTCCTCCTCTATAAATTTGGGATAATACTTTACCTCAAAGGTAAGTTGTGTTTTTTATTAAGTTCATTTTAACATAGTGCCCCAGAGGTGTGACATATTACTGCTATAAATACATGGTGGATTTAAAGCTGTATCAGTGAGGAAAACATATTAATAAAATACCTTTTATCATGTAGGATCTCCAAGCATTTAATAAAATATAAACACTGCACCTATCACTGAAATGCAGCTACTTCTAAAGCAAGAACATGTCAGATGATTAATAGCACACAGAGTTATTATATATAATAGTTTAAGATAAGGAGCAAGAGATAATCCTTAGTCTAAGGAGAATTTAGAACATAATCTAAATAGAAATTATGCCATTTCTTATATGCCTATTTGTACCAAAGTGTCAGAGGACCTTTACGGAGTCAAGACCCGGTTTCTAACATTTCATTCAAAAACAAATGATCTCAAAACCTCTACTTAAAATATTTTTGGGGAAAAAGGTCCCTTATAAGAGAGAAATAATGGCTAGAGTGAGAAAGACAAAGATGAGATTGACCCACATTTTTTAAAGGTATTTAGGTGCCCAACGCCCATTAGTTTTAATGGAAGTTAGGATCCTCCATACATTGGAGAATCTGGACTTTGTCTTTAATATTTTCCTTGTATGGCACTTCAAAAGGAACAAATAGTCATTTGACATGCTGGTCAATGGAAGGCCTTTCTTTGTTTACATTAGCAGGTTAAAGGTTAACAGTGTATGGAGGAAGTGGTGTGTTAATGAATCACAGAGAAATATGCTGCATTTTCACCAAGTGATACAAGGACACTTTTTTCCCACCAAAGCAGTTCAGAAAATTCTTTAAGGATCAGCAGAAAATCTGGTTTCATTCAATTTAGGAAGTCAAAGCGTGTAATTTAAAAAATTCCTTCCTTCCTGGAACAGGAAGCGTAAAAATAAGGCTAATGTATTTCCAACTTCTACTAACGGAAAATATAGCCACGTTTTTTGCCACAAGATTGTATGTGAATCTTATTTCTTGAAAGAGACAGACTTCAAATGTGCATGAACCTGTGTAATAATAAACACGGTGAACTAAGCAGTTCCAGTTATTAATATGCTTATATGTATTTCTTTTACGGAAGCGTAAGGGCAAGAGTCAAAGGTGGCATACAGAATTTCCATCTGTCCTGGTTTCCAAGGCAGCTGAAGTATGTACTAGTGAACTAGACATGAGTCTGAGAACAAGAACCTGTGTTTTTGACCATGGCTTGGACATTGGTTCTCCCTTTCCTCTTGGTCAATTCATGTAAAGCTACAGTTCTAAAAGTGGATGCCTCTGTTTTGGGTGCCCAATGATGTGCCTCATTTTCAGAAGCATTACACACACATCACAAGTACAGTTTGCAGATAGCAGGAGGCTTGCAAGCATTCTGACAATCAGAACTAAATTGGGCACCCAAACTCTAAAGCCCCTAAAAAACAAAGGACATCTTGTAAAACATAGGCCTTAACTTTTCTGCCTTTGTTTGCCCTCCAGCACAATGGTTGCACAGAGAGGTTATGAAAGTTAATGTAAAACATTATAAGTCCTAAATTTACCAGACTATATATTAACCTTCTTGCACATGAGGCCCTAGAATTCCCCATATTTGGACAACAGTCCCTTGCAAAACACTTCCTAAATCGTGGCTAACGTGAATAGACCGAAACACAAGCAGCCCCTGCTCTGCTTCTCCTGCAGCAGGAGCCAGAGTAACAAATTCTTCAGGCTGTACTTTGGGGGCAGTCAGAGGAGAAAAGAAAGGAGTCAGTTATGTTTGAGGTGGAGAAGAATTGTTTCACAGGCCCTGCCAAAGCAACTAAGGCCGTTCTACTCCATGCCAGTGCAGGATTGTTCAGGCTTTATTCCATGTATACGGCCTGCATTCAGCTCCTTCTGGAAATATGATCTGTATGATAAGCTGGAACTGAGCCAGTGCCCTTAGACGGGGGGCAGGATACAGGAGGACTTTATTTCGACTTGAGTTTCCTGGAGGGAAGTCCAGTCAAAGAGGTGGCTTGTATTCTCCCCGGGGCTATTGTTCATTCAGACTTGGACCCTGGCCTTTTCAGTTTATTTATCCAGACTGAGCATCTCCTTGCATGCCAGTCCTCCTGTATATAGTAAACAATGGCAGCTCATTGTACTGGTAATAAATGCAGCAGTAGCTATGACCTTCCTCCTCTTCTTAGTATCATCTGATAAGCTGACTTCCCTGCCCATTTCCTGCTTGTTGCCAGGCTCATGAAAAAACACAATAATATGCATATTATAGAATTTCATTCCTTGTTAAACAACTATATATAAGCACTTTCACCAGTAGGAAAAGCTGTGATTAATTTGAAATTTTGTTTTTGTCCCAAGTCTCATTTTCAGTTGCTCCTACCTTTCTGAAAGAGTCTTTTTTTGGCGTTGGAATTTGCCATGCATGCCTCTGTGATTGTGTTTGTGTGTGTGGAAGAAAAGTTTGAGGAAGATTCTTTAGGTTGTTTTTAGGATGCAAGTGTGAGTATGGACATGGAAGAGAGAGATGGTGGGCCACATCCTGAGCTGGTATAAATCAGTAGTTCTGCTGGCCTTTGTGTTCAGTGATGTAAATGGAGCTGCATCAATTTATACCATCTTGGAATCAGACTTTTCCATCCTCCCCCACTTAAAAAAAGAAAAGAAAAAAAATCTGATTCTCTTTTTGAGGCAATGCAGTTTCACATTGACCAGTGCAATGCCAATGGCAGTTTCCCTCAGGAAGGTGTCTACACGTTGCAAAGTTTTCAGAAACAAGGATGGGGAAATAACAGTGACAAACCTCTGAAAACATGACACATGGCCTGCATAGTAAGTAGAAAGTGCTGGTATGGCCAGCCCATGTACATACACAGCACAAAAGGTGTATACAATTAAACAGCAAATAATCCCTCTCTAAAGCTATGTCTAGACTATATGGTATTTTTGAAAAAAGTGGCCTTTTTAATTTTTTCTTCGAAAAAACTTCACCTGCATCTAGACTGCCACCGCATTCTTTTAAAATTAAATTGAAAGAACGTGGTGGTTTTTTTGACAGCAGTAAACCTCATTTTATGAGGAAGAATGCCTGTTTTCGAAAGACCTCTTTTGACAGAAGGAGTTCTTGACCGCAAACAGGGCTTTTTCAAAAGAGAGCATCCAGATTGCCCGGGTGCTCTCTTTCAAAAAAGTGGATCGCTTTTTCAAAAAAGTTGTGGCTGTCTAGACGATCTCTTTCAAAAGATTCTTTCGAAAAAGCTTCTTTCGAAAGAAGCATGTAGTCTAGACATACCCTAAGTGTACATTTTGCCATGATACCTACAGAACCCAGCCTGCTGATAACAGGTAGGCAAGTGACAAGTTATGCCTGTTCCTCTTTCCCTTTTTCTTGCTCCCATCTTCCCTCTCATTTTCCTTTTATGAAAATCCAATACATGTAGCTAACTAAAGCTATGCCACTTCTTCACCATATTCATATGTTTGTATGTTGTAGCCTCATCTACTCTTGGTCTGGGTGTGACTTCAGACTGAAACCCTTCAGGGCAAAAGTTTTCACTTTCCTATGTTTGCACAGTGCTCAGTCCTACTATAACCATTTCCATACCATACAGATTTAATAATACGCACTGGGGCTGAGCTGGAAATACTGGGCTTTCCCCTATTTTCTGTTGCTTGTAAGGATTTTTCAGTAAAGGGGATAGAGTGGAAGGGTGTCTCACACATGTATACATTAGAATTCCATACACCCTCCCAATCCCCATACATATGAACACACATCATCACTCCTGCTTCCCCAACCCACTTTAATCTTATGGCTTGAGTATTTTTCTCTCCCTCATCCATTTTGCTCCAAACCAAAGAAATTCCATGAGACAAACACAAAATCCAACCAAAAATGCTTTACAGTAATGCTACAGTCATCAGGAAACACTTAGCTGAGAATGAATTCTTACCTTACCTTAACTTTTATCCCATTTGTGTTTATGTATCATCATACGCTCTTTAATTTACAGCATGTTATATATTATTGTAACCCACACTCCTACTGGGTATGGTTCACTGTTCCATGTAGTGGCACTTAAATCACTGGTTCGCAACTGCTGGTCTGCGACCCACTGCTGGGCCATGGACCTCTTGCTGATGGGTCGCGGTGGCTCTTGGGCCCATGGCTGTTGGGAGGGGTGTGTCCTACCCCTCCTCTCAGCCAACCAGTGCCAGACAGGGACAGGGTCTCTTCCCAGACACAGAAGAGCGCTTTACTGCAAAGCAGGACGGCCACAAGGAGCCCGGCACTGCAGTCTTCGAGCAGCTGCAACCTGGGCAGCAGAGCTCAGCTGGCAGCTGGGAGGCAATGCAGGGCTGAGGGGGGCGGGACTAGTGCTGGGGGCTCTGGGGGCGAAGCTAATACTGGGGAGGTCTGGGGGAGAGACAAGTACTAGGGAGCTCTAAGGGGAGGGGATACTGGGGCATCTGGGCTAGGGAGATGGCACTGGGGGGTTTTGGGGGCAGGACTACGGTAATATTGAGGGGGTCATGGGGGCAGGGCTGGCACTGTGGGGCACTGGGCATGGGGCTAATATTAGGGACTGGGACCTGGCACTGGGGAGGGCTCTGGGGGGGGGTTGGGTGCAGTGGGGCTCTGGAAACAGGAAGCTGGCACTGGGGGGAGGTTGGTGGGGGGGGCTGGCACTGGGGAGTTTGGGTGCAGGGGACTCTGGGGTCATTGGCTTACATTGGGAGGTAGTGGAGGGGTGGGGGGCTCTAGGGGTTAGGGCTGGCCCCGGGGGGTTCTAGAGGCCAGGGCTTTTTATACTGGGGACTGGCAAACTCATTCACAAACTTTTGGTGGACTGGTAACATTTTATTTGCATAGTCATTATTTGTATAATGACTATGCAAATACACAAGATGTTGCCTGTCTGCCAAAAGTTTGTGAATGGGTTTGCTGGTCCCCAGTGTAAAAAAAGGTTGGGAACGACTGACTTAGACCACTTACAGAGAGAAAAAATGAATTTCCCCTCCAGCCTTAGCTAAGAATCAGCTGGCTTTTAGCTCTAGAGGTCCCTGGTTCGGTTCTGTCTGTCACATTGCATTATACTGAATGGCTTTGGTGGCTCCAAACTTCTAGGATCCATTCCTTCAGAATGCTGGGCATTATTTTCCTCAACCCCTCTGCAAAATTGGTTTGTCTACACAGGAAAATTTCCCAGCAGCACCGTATCAATGCAATTATACCACTCTAGCAGTACGACTATAACTCCCTGTGTGGACACTGTATTCTGGATTAAAAGTTACTTTTGGTCCACAGCTTAAAATGTTTCCAATGTGACATACACTACATTAAAAATCCCTCACACTTCCCCTGTGGGGAAGTTATACTTGAGGGCTCTCGTGGTATAATATGACTGCTATAGTTCCGCTGGTCAGTTTTCCCATTTAGACAAGCCTCAAGCAGCTGAGGTTTTCCTTTCTCTCATTCTAGCCACTCCCTGGTGAGAAAGGATTGAGAGTTCTGAAAACCACTGAAGAGCAGAGTAGGGCAAGTACAACTATTATTCATTTTTAATTTCAAAATGTACAGTAGCTACGGATGTCTGTAGCAATCACAGAATTCCTTTGGTCCTGATTTACAGATGTGAGTTCTGCACCTGGGTAGCTATATTAGCATGTAAGTGACTAGACAGAAAGGAGTGAGGGCAGCTGCCTGTGGGGCTGCCAGGATTTCTATGCTGTGAAATCTGCTGCAACTGGCTTGGTGTTAGCAACCATAATTTAGGCAGGGCCTAAGAAGCAGGAATTGTGCTTAGAGTGGGAAATGAATGTCTGCTAATCATTCTGCTGGTGGTGTGAAGCCCAGATAGGCTCAAGGCTGTCTCCCAGTCTTGTGGAACATAAATCCGTCAGAGGCACTATGATCATTTCCAGTATGACACACTATTTGTTATTGTCTTTGAGTGACTCAACCAGTTTTCATGCTGTTTAGTTCAGGAGCAGACCATGCCTGCGCACTGCATCCTCACCACCTTGCCTGCCTCAATGAGCTCTGAAAATAGCATTAAACAAAGACCAGTGGTTTCCATTTGGCTTTTTAATGAAGACACCAGATTTTGGTGTTCCACCTCTAATGACAAAATAACCATTTTAATTGATTCCATGGGCTTGCATTTCAGGAACATAAGATATTTGTTTCACACACAAAAGCATAGCAGACATTCCCTGGGCAGAAAGGCCTGTGCAGACCTGTGAATGGAAATGCAAATGAATCACAGTGAGGCATGGAGTGAGGGAAGGCATCTTCTGAGCTGTTCCTAATGATAGGGCTGTTACAAAGAACTCTGTATAACACCCAGTGTGATTTGACATTCATTCACTAATCAGAATCATCCAGCTCCAGTGAGTCACTTGTTCCACTTCTCTGGAGACATGTCTCACGTATCCAAAACCACTTCTTTTTCTTCATATAGCTTTAAATGGAACAGACAAACTGTTGCTATTTGAGAACTAATCCATGAAATGAGTTAACAGGCCTCAGTACAGTTGCTTGTTGACAGGTGTCCACATTTCAAAAAAACACCCCACTACAATATGCACTTGGCAATCTCTGTGGAGAAGCATAGCTGAGGTGGGACCCTAAATAACTCTCTTGCTCCTAGACGTGATCCCTCTGTCATGTAGAGGCATGTTGGCAGGCACAGAGTGGAGAAGACGGCACAGCTGTTGATTGTGCCTTCTCTTGAGCCTCCTTTAACCAGTTCTAAATTCATTTCAAAGATGAATTAAGAAAAAAAAATAAAGAAAAAAGAGAAGTGCAAAAAGCCAGGAATGCCACAGTTCCATTTCCAAACATGCAAAATACAAAAAAAAAAAAAAAAAAAAAAAGAGGCAAACTGTCCCTTTGCATGGTTCTCAAACACATTTGATCACATCCTCCCTTCTTTGTATCTTTAGTAGTTTATGCCCCCTACCATACACATTCATATACCGATTAAAAAAAAATCAACATGTAACTCTCACTAAATATTAAAAACAGTAAGGCACTGACTGATTCAAACTGAGCCAATGATCCATTGTAATAAAAGCAGAAGCAAAGCTTCAGTTGTGGTCAATGCTCATAAATTAAATGTGCAGACAGCATCATAGCAAATGGATTAATGTATGTATAGATGGCAATGTCTTTATATAAGACTATTCAAGCTTAACAGAGATCCATCAAAATGCACAGTGTCATCTACAGTCAAGTGCACAGCACTATCTGAGGACCTAATGTTTGGAAGAATCAGCTTTGCTACTTATTGCGGAGGGTGAAATGTGTACAGTAAATTTAGAATGTTCTGGGCCTTTGTAGAATCTTGTGGAACTTTCCAGACTTTGAGAACTGTATTTTCTTGAACCTTCTCGAATGCTGTCAGCCATGCTCTCCTGGGCATATAAGGAGCAGTGCCTCTCCAGTAAGTAGTGAAAATGGGCTGAAGTGAAGTGAAAGCCCAGCTGCAATATAGTGACAATGGCACGAACATGAAGAAACAGTGGTCCCCAGACAAGATGCTTTCGCTAAATCCAAGAGCTTTCTTCATGCTTTGTAGCTGCTGTTCCCTCAACCTAGTTGTATTAGATGCAGAAGCACCTGCTTTAGATTCAGTATCCTTGTGGGAGTACTGTTTGCATAACTATCAGGGGAAGGTCATGGACAAAGTTACAAATCTGACTGTGAAGCCACTAAGTGACACTCACAAACACTAGCCAAGTGATAAAATAGTCTCTCTCTGACATAGGCATTCATGAGAGCAAAGGTGAGAAAAGCAACCTTTGAACTAAAGGACTAAGGTTAACATCTAAGGCTGTCACCAACACTGTTTCATACCTGTCCACCCAATGTTAGTGCATGTTTTTAATGTTGATACATTTCAATTATTCTTAAAATTAAAAATTTCTATATGCTTTGAGGAAAAACAAATTTTATTTGCTTATATGTGGCATGAATAAATACAGATTTACAGATTCTATCATGCAAATTTATCATCTTCTGTGACAGTAACAAAACATGCATGTAAATTGTAAAACAAAGTTGTGAAATGGGCTACAACTGCAATAAAAAATAAGGTATGTAAAAGTTTAACAAATGGAGGGGGTGCCATTTGGTCTAGGGCCAGCTTGGCTCCTGTCACTGTGGTATCAGTGTGCCATGATCTTGTCCTGAATTCACATAACAAATGGCCCAATCATCTTTTTCCACTTCTGAAAACAAAGTAGACCCAGGTCAGGCTTCTCTTGCACCAGGGAAGCACAATGGGAAATGCCAGCTAGTGAGATGCTCTCCTTTACCTCACTCCACAATCTGGCTGTGCTACTACAGGAGCATCATGGGAATAGAAACATAGGAATAGACAGGCTAAACCTGACTGTCATGGCCCCCACATGCTATATGAAAATTGGCTTATGAATATGCATAACTTGAAGACATGTTAGGCAAAATACATCATGAAACATACTTTTTAAAGTTATGATCTGCTGAATGTGTATATTCTATTTGTGTGCAAGAATCATTCTTATATTTGAAGTTAGGGTGAAATGTAATATGTAGCGTAAAGCTACTTTGAATGGCTTTGTTTTAACTGTAAGCCTAAACTGTGGTTGATCCTACAGATAATGTAACCATGTCACATGGTTCCAGACTCCATCTTGAATCTGGTAATTTTCCAAAGGGATGGAGAGGGTTAAATAAAGGATTCCTGCCCTGGGGAAATTCTATTTAAGGAATGGGAAGCAATGAACTTTGTCTTCAGCTGGCTTTTGATTCTGCCTTGCCCATCCTAAGAGGATAAACATGAAGAAACCTGAAAACAAAGAACTCTAATGAGACCAGAAGCTGTTACCCTAGGACAGAGAAAAAATCAACTCTGGCTTGTGAAAAATCACATCTGAGGGTATGCCTACGCTACAGAGTTTTGTTGGAAAATGGCCATTTTTCCAACAAAACTTGAGGAATGACCACACTACAATTGCATTCTTCTGAAACTAAATCGAAAGAACAGAGTGGGTTTTCCGTCATTGGTAATCCTCGTTCTATGAGGAAGAAGCCTTTTTGCAAAAGAGCTCTTTTACAAAAAGGCATGTGTGGACGGGGAAGAGGGAGTTCTTTTGGAAGAAGAGAAAAGAGGAAAAAAAGCACAGGTGCCCTGGTGGCCATTCTGGCCATAGCAATCACAGCTTACATGCGAGAGAGCATCCATTCAGTCTGGACGCTCTCTTTCGAAAAAGCAGATGGCTTTTTCAATGCACTTTTGCAGTGTGGATGCTCTCCTTTGGAAGAAGTTTTTTCAGAAGATCTCTTCTGGAAAAGCTTCTTCCAAAAGAAGCCTGTAGTCTAGACGGACTAGGATGAGAAATATGTTTTGGAACAATTTTTCGTAATGCATTAGGTATAATTGGCATGTTTTGTATATTTTGACTTAGGAACTTATTTTGATCTGTCTGTTTTCACTGGCAATCACTTAATAAAAACCTTCGTGTGTTATCAAGCTCAGTGTAAATAATTGGGGGAGGGGGCAGCTGTGCACATCTCTTTCACTGATAAAGAGAGCAAGCCTTATGAGCTTTCTCTATGTAAGACTTTTAACAGGGTAAGATTGATTTATTTGGGGTTTTGCTCCCTTTTGAGGGTTGTGTTCCTGGGTGCTATAAAGGCCCTGTAGGCTATAGCTTAGCCCTCTCAAAAGCTGAGCTGGTTCAGCATCTGTGTTACTCTGCTGGTGAACTGTTACCTCAACTCTGTGCCTTTGCTAGGGGAGAGCAGAGCTTCTGGCCCAGTGGGACAGGGTGGTGGGGAGTCCCAGAGGATGGACAGGCAGACTCAATTGTATGATAAGCACACTGGGGGACAGGCACAAGGGAATCTCTGTGATATATCCCAACACAGACCCAAATGTCTTCTCTTCTTCAATGGCCAGCACCAGATGGTTCCTACATTATGTTTCATCCTGATCTTTATTATTTAGAGACAGGATGATAACCCTTACACATGAAGTTTAATATTCCTTCCAAAATTGTTAGCATTAACCATTGTAACTGTGAATATTCTTCTTATCCAGAGATGTCCAGTCTATTTTTGAATCTTGTAACATCTCAGCAACTTTCTGTGGCAGTGAGTTTCACAATCTAATTTAATGTTGTAGGTCCTTTCCCTGTCCCCAGGCTGTCTCATGGGAATTTCCAAAAGCTTCAGAGGGGTATCCGAGTTAGACTGTAACAGGAAAACCTTAAAAAACAACAAATAGTCTAGTAGCACCTTAAAGACTAACAAAACATGTACATGGTATCATGAGCTTTGGGGGTACAGCCCACTTCTTCAGATGACAGGAGTGTTAGAAGTCCAGATCCAAGAATAAATGAGGGAAGGGGGGAGGGGGAAGAAGGGGGGAAAAAAAAGTAGGGGAGGAAGACAATTTCCAGTTCACTCTGATCTGATACTATATGGTATATTCTGTTGCGGAGGGCAAAGAATGAACAATTTGTGACTGTGAATGTTTGTCCATGTTCTTAGGAGCATTTCCAGCAGAGGTCTGCACGAAGAGAGTTTATGGGGTTTTTTTTTTTACTATGGTTTGCAGTGTGACTGTAGAATATTGTGCACAAACACTTCTTTAGACTTTTTCTCTCTTTCCTTTCTGTCCATCCAGGACAGCTAATCTACTTGCCTTCTCTCTTACAGGTTTGCTTCAGACATGCCAAACAGTGCCCTAAAGAGGAGAAACACTTAAAACCACAGGAGTTAAAGATGGAAAATTTCTCAGTGTAAGATCAGTTAGCCCACTACACACCATCAGCCAATGCGGAACTGTGCCTAGATGCAGATACACTAGCACTATGCTCAGTGTCATTTTCTGAAACTTGTCCCACTGCTGTCAGAGTGACTATTCTACAATGTAATAGATTTCATAAACAAAACACTTTTAATGGTACTTACCTTACATTTTATTTTGCTTAATTTCAGTCCTTTATACCATTACTTCTAACTATACCCCGTGTGCCTCCCTAAATAGTCCTTCTTTCTCCTTGATATTTTACTACTCAGATATCTGTGGCTTCTTATCTTGTCTTAACACAGCTAAGCATGTTTAGATCTTAGACTCCCAGGGCAGAGTCTCCAAAGCCATGATAATTTTTGTTGCTTTTCTAAGAGCAACCCCATACTTGTTAATATCTTTCTAATAATGGGATGCCTAGTATTGAACACAGCATTCCAGATCTGCTTGCACCAGAGCTATACAAAAAGCCACCATTATCTCCATCTCTGTGACTTATGTAGCTGCATAGGTCTTTTTGCTGTCATCTCACATTAGAAGCATGTCTAATGCCCTGTCCAGTCTCCAGCATTACTGCTTCTCAGAATCCTTCCTCCAATGGGCGTCCTGCTGGAGGTGTTCTGGGAGTGGAATGTTGCTGCCCCCAGCACCTGTCCTCCCTGATGCTCCTGGAACCAGGGAGGCTCGGACCATGTGGCCTCCTCACTCCCCAGTGCTCTGGGAGCCAGGGAACACACGCTTGCCCGCTCCCATCTCTTCATCTCCCCGTGGTGGGGGGCAAGGCCTCAGCAGAGGGAGCACAGCTGTAGACAGGGCAAGGGGCCTGCCTCCCCTAGCCGCCCCAACCACCCATGCTTCCTCCTCTTGAATATCTGTAATTCAGATGTTAATACAGCCACACTTCTCCACGTGGAATCGTATTTTGTTTCCTGAATCACATTTTCTGCTAGATTTTTCACTTGCTAAGCTAACAGGATAATGCTCTTTGTGTGCACACAACCTTTTCAGATAACTTGCAGGACCTGAATCCCACTGCTCCCTTTTGCCAGAAGGCACCTTGAGGCACAACTAAGTGTTGTATATCTATCTAAGAGGTGAGCAACTGAGGCATAAAGTGATTATATTCTTTGCACAGGGTCACACAGCCAATCAGACTGAGCCAGGAACTCCTGACTCATTCATTGCTCTGGCAGAGCTGCAGTCTGATCTAACTTTTGGGAAGCATATGATACAGAAAACAAATATCCATGATAAAGGTTAAACCATGTGCTCCATTCAGATGGATTCACTCTTTAACCTGACTGAAAATAGATGATAAGACAAACCAATAAAAGGCCATTTTTTTTAGTGACGCCTCTTGTGGTTTTGTCCGCTTTAGAACAGCATGTGTGACAGCAGGCCATCTGGGTGTGTAAGGGCTGAACTGTTACAGCAATCTTGGACATGTGGTAAACAACCAAGGTATTGCTGCAGCCATTTCATACATATCTATTCAAAATGTAAATGGCTGCGATAACATCTTTGGCGATGCTGATTTGTGTGGTCTTCAATTCTTGCAATGATGCTGTAATCTGACACTATGGGGAGTAAACTCCTCTGCCCCACAGTCTGTTTGCACCATGATGCTTGATGAGGTGCTAAGGATTGTCATTTTATATGACTGCTTTTCTAAGTGATGCAAAAGTTGCCATCAGGAACAACCTTACTGTACTTTTTCATGATTGAAGCTCAAAAAGCAAAATGAAGCTGCTAAAACATCTTCCTTGCCTGTTCATCTGAGCACAACACCTCACTCTTTGAATCCCTGACACCCTATTAAGTTTAAATTTGTCTTCCCCTCCAAGGTCCCTCACATCTCTAACCCTCCCTTCTACTCTCATATCACATTGTCATCCCACTGCCTCCACTCCATTAACAAAGACAGACTGAGACTGGATTAAGGCAAGCGGGGGTCCCAGGCACAACAGGACAAAGGGGCCACTTTTGGAAGTTATAGGGTATCCTCCCACCTTTCCTAGAGCGGCATGGATAGCAATCTGGGGCTCTTTTCCTATCTAGGAATGGCAGCAGGAACTCTCTTCTACTCCCTCTCAAAGAGGCCCGCAGCTGAAGAAGTGGGTTTTACCCACAAAAGCTATATATGTAGCTTTTGTGGGTAAAACCCACTTCTTCATATATAAATATATATATATATAAAGTCTCTCTAAAGGTACTATTTCGGAATAACTGACTTAATTTCAAAATGCGCGTCTACACAGCAAGTCGTTATTTCAAAATAATTTTGAGATGGAGGACTTCTTACTCCAACTCCTGTAACCCTCATTTCAAGAGGAGTAAGGGAAGTCAAAGAAAGAGTGTTCTTCCTTCGACTTCCAACTGTGTAGATAGCACCAATAGCCAAATTAAGCTATTTTGACTTTGGTTACACAGTTGACATAGCTGACTTTTCCCCTGCTGTGTAGATGTGCCCTAAGGTGCCACAGGACTACTCATAGTTCTTAACATGGTGTATCTGTGTTGGTGGGTAGATGGGGCTCTCTTCACCTTTCCTCCTTCTTCGACAGTGTATCCACTGCAGGTCTGGGGTTGGAAATCCCCTGAGATGTGGCTCTTGGAATGAGCACACCATCGAAACGTACAGGGTAGTTCACCTCTCATCCTCCTCCCAGGGCTACTGTTTTAGGCTCAGTCTCTGTAGGTCAGGTGACCCTCACTGCAGCAATTACCCTCAAGTTACTTTCTGGAGGTTTTCTTCTCAGACACAAGTGCTAAAAACTTCCTTTAAAAAAAATGAAAACAGATTGTGATATAATCACAACTCCAGGTGCTGGAGCTCTAGGCAAGGGCCTATAGTAGCTATGCCTCAGTCTGTCTCTGGGTTAGCTACATCAGCCTATTATCAGTTTCTTATATAAATATTTCTTTAGTCTTCTTTAGCACTACACCCTACACTCCATGCCTTCAAATCCCTCAAAGCCCACTTCCGCCATGACACTGATAGCAAATTAATTAGGTATGGCTGGGTTGATGAGGAATAAGAGAGTTTATCCACTTGGAAAAATTAACAAGTATACAAGTCTCAGAGGGGTAGTTGTGTTAGTCTGTAATTTAAAAAAACAAATGGTCCTGTAGCACCTTAGAGACTAACAAATAAATAAATATATATATATATATATATATAGTATCATGAGCTTTTGTGGGCACAACCCACTTCTTCAGATGAGTGGAGCATCTGAAGAAGTGGGCTGTGCTCACGAAAGCTCACTCTATATGTTTTTGTTAGTCTCTAAGGTGCTACAGGACCACTTTTTTAAAAACAAGTATACAGATATATAAAAATTGCATATTTTTTATGTTTTCTTAATTTGAAAGGTCTTTGGGGCAGGGAACATGCTCTTTAGTCAGCCTGATTTGGGCTTCCAGGCACTTATTCAATAGTAATAAATCCTGTTTTTATAGTCTATGGAAAATCTGTGAGGTGCCTTAGTGGGGCAAATGGAATTACATGATTTCAGCTGTACACTCTGATTTGTCTCTCAGCTACAGAAATGTGGGTTACATTAATTGGTTACAAATATTTAGCTCCACTTATTTAAAGGTCTTGATGGACATTAAGTTAGACTCACAACACTCCTGTGAGGTATTAGCCATTTCTGGAGCCATCATCCTCCAGCGACTTGCTCCAAGGATACATATAGCATGGACCTTTGTGCACTGGTGCAAGTCCCCGTGCGCAGGGTCAGAGCCCAAATCAGCTGCACAGTTTGATTGTGAACAGAGGGCAGTAGTCCCCTCATCCAGCCCTTTGTGTGGGTCACAAGTCTGCAGGGACACTATTACTTGAGGAAGTGCGTTGTGCCCCCGAAAGCTCATGATACTGTATGTTTTTTTCTTTGTAACTTTAAAAAAAACCAAGGAGTAGTCCTGTCGCGCCTTAGACACTAACAGGGCTACCCCCCCAGCCTCCTTCCAATGTGTTAGCAAGAAAGTAAGACACTGTTCTAACCAACGTGGGGCTTGTGCCTACCAACACCGAGGCACCCGAGTAACTTGGACCCTAGGGCTAGCTCCACAAAAGTCAGCGGGGGCTGTTTCCGCGGCGGGAAAGCTACTCGGGCACGTGTGTGCAGGGTGAGGGGCGGGCGCGCCACAGGACTCCGGCTGCCGGGGAGCCAGCAAGCCCGCAGCCGCAGTCCCGCTCCCGCCCGAAGAGGACTCCAGCAAACCAGGACAAACAGAGGGGAGCCCACCGCCACCTGCCCCGCGTGAGAAAAGCTACAACGCCACCCAGCCCCAGCCCCAGCCCCTGCGCGCTGCTGCCTTCCTTGCCAGCGCATTCCGGTTGCAAGGTGTCCGAGAAGAGCCGCAGCTACTTCCCCTCCCCACCCCCGCCGCGAATAGCGGCCAGGGCAAACCCCAGCGAGCTTTTCACCTGGCTCTGCAGGACACTGGGGCTCAGCCCTGGCCACGCTCCGTGGGACGCTGGGGGGAGAGCAGCTCCATTGCGAAGTGAAATTCACTCCTCTGGTGAACGCATCCCGCACCAAGGGACCGCCCCCTGGCCCCCTCTTAAAGTCACACACAAAGCCAGCATGTGGGGCCTTTCGGTTTGCCCCCCCCCCGCGCCTCGCTTCTCCAAACGCTCACCGGAGGCGACTGCAAACGCGCGTCTGCCAACGCGCCGCAGCATTTCCCAAAGGTTTGTGTTTAGCAACGGAAAGCCCGTGACCCTCCTTGGCAGTCCAGGCAGGCGCTGTTCCGTGTGAGCTTTAGCGGTGCAGACTCACACAGCCCCCGTGCACGGTGCCCCTCAGCGAAATCTCCCCCCCCCCCCGCCCAAAGTTTAGTCTGGTCGCCTTTGTTACACTTGAATGTCCCGCCTGAGCCCCGGTGCTGCGGCAGGGGGAGGCGTGTGAAACTCTTGCAGCCTTTTCTCTCTCTCCTTATTCTTTAAAGACCAAAGCGCTTAAACTTCCTGAAATTGTTGAATTGCAGCCGAGCGGACTTTTCTTCTTTCCCCCAGGGGCTCGAAACTAACAGATCGAGGCAGGCTCCAAAGCAGAGAGAGAAAAACCAGCAGCAGTGTGTTTCCTTTAGGGGACTCCCTGGACTTTCCCCTCCACCCCGTTTGCCTCTCCTGGGAGGAGCCCAGCAAAAGGCACATTGTAAAAATAAGACCTGGACCGGAGCCAGCAAGCGTAACATTCGCAGTGATACTGGTCAGATCGCGGCGGATAAAGTAGGAACTCCCTCACGCCCTGATGTGAAGAGTCTCAGGAGGGTGCTGAAATATTTCCAGCAGCTGTTGGTTGATGCATCTTATCTCCGTCTCCAAACGCCTCGATGCAGCCTTAACTTACAATAAAAAAGGGGGTGAGTGAACTGCACTTTCGGGGATCTTTACACGAGCAGTCCAAGGGCTGGTGGGGGAATACGTTGCTGCTTAGCCCTAATGCAAAGAGGAGATCTCGGCAGCAGCAAATGGCAATCGAGTAAGATTTCGGCTCCGAGCGTGGGTCACCAGTTGTCTTGTTTGAATCGCAGGTTGTTGCCATTAAAACGGGCTCTGTTGTGTTGACAAGACGTTTCTCTTGAGTAAGAGCTTACCAAAAAAAAAAAAAAAAAAAAGTGTGGGCTGTGTCTGATCTACTTTACGGGGTAGGCTGACACTTTCTGCGTGGTGGGTTGTGTTTGTCCAGTTTTGACTGTTTGCGGAGGCATGGGATGCACTAACAGCGAGAGCCTGTTTGAGTCAAAACAAAACAAACCAACCAAAACGAGCAAGTTCTCTATTAATATACATAAATAAAAAGGGAGAATCTCGGGGCTTTTGATAGCTTTGAAGAGTGAGTCACCTTCGAAAACAAAATGCCTCATTCTATCCCCAGGATACACAATAATTCAGAAACTTGGGGGGGGGAGGGTCCCGCTCTGGCTTTTTGCTAAATAAATGTAATTACTATGTAACCTGTTGCAAACAGACTGGAGGCGTTTAACTGGCAGAGAGCCTCTCCTAAAGGGCGGAGCAGAGAAGAGAGGGCCATCCCTCTTAAACCCCCCTCCCCATATCTTTTCTCAGTAGCTGTTTAAAAATTCACTCGTCTGACAGTTTTGTGAATGAAAGTGGAACGTTTCTTGTTCCCTAATAAACTACTCAGGGCTGCCGTGCACTGGGAGATTTTTATACCTGACGGTTTTTAATAGACAAAAAGTATTAATACTTAATAGTAGAAAGAATCTCAACACCCCTCCCTCAGTTCTGTGAAATACCCCAGCACTTGCAACCCTTGTCTTACATGGGCTGAGCAGAAATGCAAAGGTAAGGATGCAGGTTTCGGGGGTAATGCAATTTATAACTGTCTGTACTTAAAAAAAAAAAAATCATAAAATGCAGATACTGCTTTATTTATTTATTTATTTATTTATTTTTGCTGGCCTTCCTGCCATAAGAGCCCTGTCCCTCGATTTTGGATGTTTTTGTCAGTAACAAGTTGTGAGTGTATTTGTAGATAACACTGTAATTCTGTGGTATGGAAGGTTTCAATTATGCTGAGCTCCTCAGTGTCTGTGGTTCAACACATAATAGCTGTTTATAGTCTGTGTGCATAGGTTTAAGGTATATAGATGGACATGACTTCCGCTAGAGTGCAGAAATTGATCCAAAGAGACCATATCGTAGGAGCTATAGAGAAACTATCATAGTCTCTAGTGACATAGACTATTTTTTTGCTAGTTTTGTATTGTTCTAATATTTATTCATAATTTGTCCCTAAAGATCCACACACATTCTAATAGCTCTAAAAACTGTAGATCTCAGTCGGCTCTCGTTACTCGTGCGTAACTTCATTAGCTTTGTCCATATACAAAAACAACCTCTTACTGACATGAGTGAGCAATAGGTGCAGTTAAATGTGTGCAGTGCTGAACATAATCTGTCCCAGTCTGCAGTTTGGCAAGCTGTTTCATCCCCAATTCAGCTGCATCTGTCATCAGTCATGGGAAATTTTGCATGATACAGTGTTATTAATTTTTGTGTGAGCAAGAATTGTTCCACAGCATGTCAGTGCAACCATCTCTGGGGTGGAATGTAGCAATTAATTAAAATGCACAAGAACAATAGAAAATTTAAATTGTTTAAGAAAGAAAGAAAGACTTGTGTCCAAGTGTTTTGTGGGGGGAGGCGGGGGGATTTAGTTAAGCAGAATATAGATACCTGAACTGGAATTTGCTTAGAACAGGGTGGTTAAACCTCCTCCCCCATTCCCAATACCTGAAAAGTGACATGGGCTCAGTTTTGGAAACCTTAGTAATTTCTCTCTTCCCCAAGCCATTTAGTTTTTTTAATGTTTTGTTTTAGTATATTAAAGCCCACTTTTGGGACTGTGTTAAATGTGCATTTGGAGAGCTGGACCTTTTCCTCATCTCTTCTTCCACTCCAGACTTTACTTTTGTCCTACCTCTTTCTGAGAAGCCATGTGCTGTCTTTAGGTATTGCATATGCCATTGAAAATCAGAAGGAATAGCTTTGTATTATTAATACTAGTGTGCTGGGGAAATCTTACACATTTCCTATCCTAACTACTGTAAATGAGGATTCCAGGTGCAGACTATTAAAATGCTTGTGTGGTGAAACAATATGTTTTTAAGATGTCAGTATAATTTTACTGATCTTTTCTATTAGGAGGGAATTGTGTAAAATGGCAAATGGGTGGTTTTTCCCATATGTATTTTTCCTGTTTTATTACCCTCGCCACATAGTTGTCCTCATGTCTGGAGCAAAGTATGTCTTATACCGGGGTGGGCAAATACCAAGCCATAGCTCCTGGCGGGCCCCCACCACTATATTTACCTGCATGGCTATAGGTACCAGTGATTGCAACTCCCATTGATCGTGGATTGCCATTCCCGGCCAATGGGAGCCTTGGGAAGTGGTGTCCCGAACTATGCCTCTTATGGAAATAGAGATTTCATTAGATCTTTATTTTTTTAAAATCTAGTAAGGAGGAATATCTGAAAGCACTTTTTTTTTTCATAGAATCTATAAATGATGTTAATCAGGGAAACAGCCCAAACACTAAGGCCACATCTTTCACTACTGGGAAGATGGATGCTGTGGCTGTCGATCTTCTGGAGTTCGGCTCAGCGGGTCTAGTAAAGGGTGCCTCTGTCAACACTGGTACTTCTTGATTCGTGAAGAGTAAGGGAAGTCAGTGGGAGCATAGTTCAGATGTAGTGCTTTCTTGTTACACAGTCACTGACTGCCACAAGATGTCATTGAGACCAAGATATTGGTAGGATTAAAGAAGGGATTAGATGTGTATATAGATAGGTAATAATGCATTTAGAGTATGCGTAGGTTACAAGTGAACCATTAATTGAGAGGATTAGGCAGAAACTTCCCTGGAGGCAGATTATTCCATAATCATCCACTGTGGGAGTCTCAGGCACCTTTAATTAGGTGTCTAGTTCTGGCCACTGTCTCAGAGACAAGAAGATACTTGGCTAGATGGATTTGATCCAGTATGGCAATCCTTGCCCATGAGTGATGACATCTTTTAGTTAAAAAATGGCTTAATTTGAATATGCTGTGGTGGAATTCTTAAAAGAACTCTTGGTACATCAGCAGGCAGCCCATTAGAAAGTTTTCTTTCACTCTATAACAGCAAATAGAACTGGAATGTAGACGCGTACAGCGTAGTTGACAGAGAGCATAGATATCATAATTGCCTTCACCTTTCAAGATCCTCTAAACAGTTTTATGTAACCAATTCATGGATTATACAATGTCAGTTCAGAGACTCACAGGGTTTATTTTCAAAACTGAAAGGCCCAGCAACACTAACAATAGAAAGCTGTGTTGTCATCACTCACAATATTTGGTGTTTTTTCTCAGAGTCCCAGCTCCCAGGGATGTGTGATTAGCAGAGAATCTCAGCTTCTATTTAATTTTTTTTTCAAACACCCATGGTTATAAGGAACAACCATTGGAAAACAAGAACTAAATGTACCTCTAAGGCTCAGAAATCAGACGGCAAGAACTCATTCCATTAATTTTTTAAAACCTTTTGGTTTTTAAGCCAGTCACATGATTTTGTGGGCCTGATTCATGAATTTTTAACATTTAGGGTTGACGTTACAGTTAACCACGAAAGTGTGGGATTATTGTGTACCCTGGATTTATTGTCTTAACATTTACCACTGGTGAGATTGCAAGTATATATTTTACACATGGTAAAGATATGTGCTGTGATACTGTTCTAGTGTTCGTGTAACAGAGGATAACAGCCTACTGCTAATGCATGCTGGGAGGTTATCTTCAATCCAGTGGAGGTTTGTGTTAAAAGTCTTCACTTCAAATCCTGTTGAAGAGCACTAGGATTATATAAAAAGGCCTTGTACAGCTACTACTGTTTTTAATGGCCATGCTTCCTAATCCAGGAATAGACAACAGATGTTGAAAACACTGGTGGCTGGTCTGTTCAAATACTCCCACTGTTGTTATTACCTGTGGAGCTGCAATGGTGAGAAATGCTAAGGAAATGTCTAGTGCCGAAAAGATCTGATTTTTGCTAGATCACTTCTACTTGTAGTGTGGACCTTAAATATAGACTTTAAAAAGTTTGTCGTTATTTAAATGTTCTGCCAGATTTCTCCACATTATGCAGAGCAAAACTCTTCTAACCTTCACAAACTGTTCCCTGGGGCTAGGACAGTACACTTTGTCTGACTTAATAAATTTACTTGCTTCCTGGAGTTTTGCTGCAGATGTTACTAGTATCATTGGAGAGAGACTGAAAACAGGATATCACAGTTGAAAGTTCATGTTGATTTTTGAGTTTGAATATATAAATGTGTTAGGTGTGTCTCAGGCCAGTCAAAAAATTGTGGCTAGAAACTGTTGTTGCTTACTCATGGTGCATGAAAAATCCATGGCCTGGAGAGACATAGTTAACCCCTGATACAAACAGCTCTATGTTGATGGCAGAATTCTTCTGTTGATCTAGTTACCACCTCTCAGGGAGGACTGGAGAAACCCTTCCTTCAGTGTAGGTAGTGGGCAATAATTTTTTTTATAGGGGGCTACTCCAAGAATTTGGTAAGTGGTCAAGGGCCACGTTCTTCCATGATATTAATGGAGGAGATGCAGGGTCTGGGATGGAGGTTGGGTGCAAAAGGGAGTGTGGGATAAGGAATTGGAGTGCAGGGGAGGGGAGTTCAGAGGGTTTGGGTTATGTGGGGTAGGGTACAGGAGGAGGGCAGACTGTTGGGGGGGGGAGAGATGTTGAGGGGAGGGAGAAGCTGGGGTGCCAGAGGAAGGCGGCTCTGTCTGGAAGGCACTTACATGGGTGATTCCTGGCCAGCAGCCCAGCAGGTTCCTCAGCCAGGCTTCCTGCCTTCCATGCTGTTGCAGGGGCCATGTGTGCTGCTCTGAGCACAGGGAGCTTGGAGTGAGGGGTGAGGAGTACTTCATGTGCTGCCTGCTCTTCAAATAAGCAGTTCCCATTGGCTGGAAACTGGCCGATGGAAGTGGCGAGATTATGCTGCGGTGAAGTGCGTGAAGCCTCTCCTCCGGGCTCACAGTATTCACAGATGCACGTGGCCCTGCAGCTAGCTTTTCTGAGCGGCGTGCAGGGGTGTAGGGCAGGCAGGCAGAGGTAGGGCAGGCAAGGAGCCTGGCTAAAGCTCCTGCTGGCTGTGGCCTTGTAAGACAAGGTATATAATAGGGCAGAATTAACGTGTTTAAAAAATTAACATGTGTTACTCTAGGGTTACCATATGTCCGGTTTTTCCCAGACGTTCTCGTTTTCATTTGTTAAATCTCTGTCCGTCCGGCTTTTTTAAATGGCAAAAAATGTCCGGGGTTTTGCCCTGCAAGAGGGATTGGGGAGGAGGCAGCAGCACGTGCCTGTCAAATGGAACGTTCAGAGCTGTGCACTCGGACTGTTCACCGCCGCTCAGTGTCAGGAGGGAAAAGCGTGTAGCCGCGGCCGTGGCAGTGGCTCTGGTGAGACCTAGGGCAGGTCCAATGTGGGGAGGAGGTGGCTCTTCCCACAGAGTCACCGCGTTACCTTCTGCCCCACTAGGTTATGTCCCCAGTTCTGCAGGAGGAGCATTGGGTTAGAGCAGGAGGGCTGGGCGTGCCTGGCTCTGCGGGAGGGATGAGGGCATTGGGTTGGAGCGGGGAGGCTGTATTCTTATTATTCTTGTTTAACAGCACGATTAATCACGATTAATTTTTTTAATCACTTGACTGCCCTAGTGTGTACAGTTTCCCCCTATGACTCTTCAGCAAGGTTTGAAGTGAAGACCTTCAGCACAAGCCTCTACCAATTGAGTTAAAGTCAACCCTTTAGTAGTGGGCCATTATTCATTACTGGACAAGCCTTTGAGAGGGACCATGGCACAGCTTTTGCAAGTGTGTTAAATCTGCACTGGCACTCCCACCAGTGATAAAGTTTAAGAAAATAAATCTACAGTAGACAAGGCCTTACTTCTATGGTTAGCGGTATTGCCGACACCGAGCATTCAAAAACCATGATTACCTTGATGTAGCTAGTCAAGGTCAACACCTCCTGGGGTTTTTATTGACTAGTTAAACTATGATGGGAGAACCTCAGAAGACTGGATGCTGCTAAGCTTGCTTCTTGGTAAATCTGGGAGCAGCGGAGGCTCTAAAGCTCTCTGCCTGCAGGCTCAGACAGTACTGGATTGAGTCAAGTTTGCTTCAGTTCTCAGACTGTCCCTACCACTCCCTGCCAAGAGTCTTGTTTGGAGTTTCAGGTGTGATTCAGCCTCAACAGCTCACAGCAAAACTGACTTGAAACCGCTATTTTTCTTTGTAAATGTTGCATGGTTTTGCTATCAAATCATAAAGGGGCCCAGCTTTGAGAGAACTTTCACTGAACCTGTCTGGAGGCTACAATGAAACTTTCACAGCGACAGATTTCATGGCAGACACGGGAGAAATGTAAAGACAGCGAGGTGTCCTGTGGCAACTTAGAGGAGGAAGTTATTCTCAAGTGTAGGGCCTGTGGCCAACCCCTCTGAAACTGGAGAGATGGTGGCTTGAGGGACCTGGGTTCCATTGCTGCTGCTTGCTACTCGGAGTCACTCTAGGGCTCTGTAATTGCATTCCCTCATCTGTAAAATGATATAGCAATTCTTGCCCTCTTTTGTAAAGCGCTTTGGGAGCCTTGTCTGGCATTGCTAAGGAGGAACACGTCACAAAGCTGTCCGGGTCCCTTAGATAAATTATACCCCTGTGATTTTTCATGAGTGATTATTTACTGAAGTGAAAGAGTGGCTGCAAAGCACAGTCTATTGGAAGGGCTTATGTGAGAGGTGCAAATACATTCCTGTGTTTAGAACATGTTACTTCTCCTGTCCTCATTCACATCAGTGCTCTTGGATCCGGGTGAGATGGTGGGAGACATAAGCAGAGGCACATGTTTTGCTTGGTGGTATAGCCTGGAGATGACATCAGCTTTGATTTAGTTGAAATTCCAGGCTTTGGTCTGGTAAACCTGGCCTTCTTCCAAATTCTTTAATCATTAATTTTTGGTACTTAATTATAGTACATGTGTCTTGTCTGGGTCATGAAGCATGTGTGTTGTGTTTCTTGGCTGGCTATTCCTGCATTCTTTTCTGTCTTTTGCTCTGAAGTTCAGCTGGCCTACTGCGGTGCGCAGTGTTTTAGTCTTCTGTGTTCCCCTTGTAGGGAGCCTGAGATGTCTCAGATTTTTGGATCTGAGGATGGTGAAACAGAGGCATAGTTAGGGGCAGCATACAGGAGGAGCTGGGGGCGGGGAATCCTGGTCATAACATCCCTCCTACTTGCAGTTGTGAAATTGCATGCAGTTGCAGAAGTTTTTGCTCTGGCACTTTGGAAAGAAGATGCCTATGTACATGTTCTTGACCAAAGGTAAGGGACTTACAACAACATCCATTAAAAAGGGTTCCTGATAATGTCTTTTTGTAGGTCTTGAACTTGGATATTTTTTTATATAATTATTTTACTATTGCAGTACTAACTTCACAAGCACTTACCTAAATCAGTTCATACATACAATCCAGTTCTCTCCCTCCTCTGCCAATAATGTTGTTTTTCAGCATAAGATAATTTTCTGAGCGTGTTTGTTTTAAGCAAATGATGATTAGAAGCTTCAGCCCTCCCCTTTCAATTTGCTTGTGTTAGTTTTATGGGCTTTTATTTCTTTCAAATAAATTTCTAGGTGAAATCAGAACTAACTTGGAGGAGGAGATGTCAGTTACGTGGGTAGGGTGGTATCACTACAGTACAAGTCTTTTCAAACAAAATATACTGCAAGTGTAGTTTGCGATTAGGGCTATTGTTGGGCTATTTTTTTAAATATGAGGGGGCAGTGACAGCATTTTTTTGGAGGGTCAGGTTTTAAATTTTATTTTGCTATGTTAGACTAAAAATGTGCGGTTTAGGTTTGGTATCACAGGCCCCCCTCCCCCAAAAAAGCTGATTTTTGAAAAGGAGCTGGAAACAATGAATCTTTTTCTAACACTGAGTTGTCATAGCGGTTGCCTGTTTTCATTATGTTACTTCATTCAGCGTCTACACTAGCAAAATATCTACCTGCAACTTAGGTTGGGGGTGCAGTGGGGTGCTGGCTTTAGCTCTAGCACCTCTATGGGGGAGGTAATATTCATATTCATCTGGCTGAAGTTTTCTGCTTTGCAAATTGGCTTACAACCAGCATTGCAAACTTGAGCCATTAACATATGACTTTGCAGTGCTGGTAAGATGGCAGCTGGCCAGGAGGAATGTGTTCTTGTTTAATCTAATTCAGGTTTTGTGGAATAGAAACAAGATGAACCCTAACATACAGTCTAATGTCTTTACCTCAATTAATGAATTCATTGAAACAGAATTTCGGCTCACAGAATTTACACACTTTACTGGATTTTGGCAGCAAAGTTGGTGATTAACTGGGACTTCAGAAATAAACAGATACAGCTCTAACGTACGTGTTCAAGCTATTGTCTTTTAATGCTCAGAATTTGATAATCTTATCAGAAGGGTGTTTTCAAACTTGTAGTGTGATCCTGCAAACCTTACTCTCATCCTTGAACGGTGAGCTTGTAGGAGCACGGACCATGTTTATTCAGTGTTTGGAAATACCTAGTCTGTACTGAGAAGTAGAGTAAATAAATAATGAGCAATCTTTATTCCCAGGAGAAGTCCTATTGAAGTCAATAGGGTTGCATGCATGAATAAACGTTTGCAAGGTTGGATCCTTCCTTTGCTTTCTAAGCAGCCGATTCAAAGTCCTTTGAAGTCCGTGGTTAGACTCCCATTGTTTTTAGTGGGCTTTGGATCTGGCCCTGAAGTCACTATGGCCCAGATTTTAAAATGTATTGAGGTGCTGAAAGAAAGATAGGCACAGAATGGTGTGTTCAAAACCACTGAGGTGCCTGACTCCCACAGGCACTTAGGCATCTACTGGGATTTTCAACAGACCGTATTTCTATCTTTTGGCACCTAAATACCTTGGCTCCATGGGCCTAATTCAGAGCCCAGGGAAGTCATTGACTTTGATTTGGGATTAGACTCTATGGAGCTTACAAAAGAAGCAAGTTTTGAAGTTTCTACTTTCATCTCTGCTTGAATTAGTGAAGATAATTTCTGATGGAGACCCATTTTAGAGTGGGGGTTTTGTGAATTATGTGAGTTTCTGGGTAGGGATGGGCATGGGAATGAAAACCTTAATTGATTTTGTTTAAATTTGTTCTTCCTTCCCTCCCCTCCCTCACTCTATTTCTCCAAAAATAAACCACACATGACATTTTCTTGAGGAAACTGAGCAATTGGAAAAACAAATGGAAATTGGATTGCAGCCGTAAGGGTAGCTAGGCACTATCTGTGCTCACTTAAAAAACCACAACTGAACACTGGTCTATACTACTGACTTACGTCAGTATAACTATGGGGCTCAGGGACATGGAAAATCATGCAGTTATAGCAGCCTAAGGCTGGCTGTAGACAGGGCTGTGTTGATTGGAGGGCTTCTACCATCAGTGTAGGTAGCACCTTCACTAAGTGATGCAGCAGCACCATTTGGAGAGGTGTTGTAATTGTAGACAAGTCCTTATGTTCAGGCGCACGCCCCCATAATTTTGATGAACTGAAGGACATTGAGATAAATGCAGATATTCTACAAAATTCTGTCAGTGTAGCCTTAAGGAAATAAAAGACATGCGATTCACAAAGAATTGTGACTGGGCTGGATCAGCTAAACTCATATTGAAGGATTTTATTGATCACATGTTTTGTTAAATATTTAATGGGCTTGAAAAAGAAACAGCTAATAAAAGTCCAGCCTGGTTCTTTCCACACCTTTTTTTTGTATCTGTGTAGGTTGGCCGAGTGAGGATGGAGCTGTGTTTTTACTGAGGGAAGCCATTCCTGGAATTATAAAGCTGGCACGGGGGGAAATTCCTTTTGAAATGGTTATGTTCTTAGATTTTTACAAAAGAGACCTGAAAGTTTCTGTTATGTGTTGCTTTTTTTCAGTTGCATGCATTTCAATTTCCATTTTACATTTGACTTGCCTGGATTGCTTTGGTGCTGCCCTTGAGTCTCATCGTAAAACTCCCCTGCTCTCTGTGACTAGATTGGAGAGTGGCTGTGAAGATTTTCTTGGGTGAAGAAGGCTCCTTTGATTTTCTTTCTGCATCTGGATTAAAGTTTCTTTTTGGCTTGTGGCAGCTTGGTGGGAATTTACTTTTGGTCTTGACAAATACAAGCGGTGCCAGTTATCCTATTGCAAGCCTTTCAGTCGCTTGTGCTGCTCCATCGCCTTCATTGGCAGCCATCCAACACCCACGCTGCCTTTCCAAAGGAACTTGATTCCAGTGCATATTGGCCCCTGCTGTCCTGGATCTGCAGAAAAAAATACCAGGGAAAAGTAAAAATAACTTAAGGCACAAATGGTCTGTTCTCTTGTTATTTAAATATTTGTTGCCGTGTGGTTTTTTAAATCATCTCTGCCTCAACTAGAAGATGCATATTCTCAAAGAGGCGCTGCCAATTTTCTCCCTTTGTCACCCCTTCTTTAGTATAGGCTGAAATTCCAATGAGGATCAAGTTTTTTTGATGATCTTTCGTCTCTTCCAGGCAGCCAGCTGTATCTTGTCTGCTGTGGGGACACCTTTGGCTGAAATCTTATTATAATTAATTCTTTGATGTTTTTCGTAGCAATCAGGAGACACTCAATTATAAACTAGCATTGGTCCCTTAATTTGATTATGGGTTGGGCAATTTCTTACCTAATTTTCAGAAATATCTGTTGGAAGCAGATATGTGTGTCTGTATGGGTATTTCCTTTTGCCCTGTTTGAAATCTCTAATGAAAGTGTTTTTTGAAATGTGACATATTACACATCTATAACATTGCTTCATTTTCAGGTTATGCATATCTCCCAGTTTAGGAAGCTCGTGCCCAACCATACCTTGTTTGTGCTCTTAAAGAGCACAAAACTCTGTGGGCTGCCTTCTGTGTGTATCAAGTATAGATCTGCTTTGTTTTGTCTCCAAAGACTTTTTGGCAGACAGATATTAATCTTATAATTAGGGACAAGTGAACTGGTTTGGGTGTGGGCCTGCGGGATTGGGGTGGGGAGAAGGTACAGCAGCTCTTTAAACTTTGACAAGCTTCATATCTGAAAAAAATCCAACATCATTAAGTGGAACGGGTGGAGGATCTTGTTGCCCAAGAAGACAATGACTGAATTAGTGAGAAGAGGGGCCTTCTCTGTTGCATCTAGATGTGTTTAACAGCACTGAACCATGTGGGGATAAAAAGCTTCCGAGGGGTAGCAGAGTTACTCTGTAACCGGAAAAACTTAAAAAACAACAAATAGTCTGGCGGCATCTTAGAGACTAACAAATCATGTAGATGGCATCATGAGAAGAAGTGGGTTGTTCCCACAAAAGCTCATGATACCATCTACATGTTTTGTTAGTCAATAAGGCCACGTCTATGCAGCAGGGCTTAACTCGAAATAAGCTACGCAAATTGAGCTATATTGCATAGCTTATTTCGAGTTTTGGTGCTATCTACACAACACTTATTTCAAAATAGAAAACTCTTCCTCCAACTTCCCTTACTCCTCATAAAATGAGGGTTACAGAATTTGGAATAAGAAGTCCTCCAGCTTGACAGTATCTTGACATTGTCGAAATAAGTGCCAGTTGTGTCGACGCGGACTATGTTATTTCGAAATAACGTTAGCTATTTTGAAATAATGTTGCTGTGTAGACATAGCCTAAGGTGCTGCAAGACTATTCCTTGTTTTTTAAGTCTTTTCATGTGGGGATAGTTTGCACTGCTTCCCCCCACTCAGTGATATAGTGGTTTACAGTTTGTGAACTTATCTGCAGAGCTTGATATTTTCCATGTGCACTAATAAAAGACAGTATTGCCTAGCAGCTAGAGCACTAGACTGGGACTTGGGAGGCTTAGGTTCTATTCCCAGCTCTGCTGTTGCCTGTGAGATGATTGTAGCAAGTTGCTTCACTGCTCTATGCCTAGTTTCCTATCTGTAAAATTGGGAAAATGATACTTTCTTCCTTTTGTAAAGCACTTGAGATCCACACCTGAAAAGTGCTACATAAGAGCTAGGAGGCATTTTTATTATAGTCAGTGAAACATTTTGCAGGAACAAAGGGGGGAAAAGCTTGGATAAGACTAAAGAGCTGCAATAGAGGGATACCTTTTGCTGAAATCTTTTTTTTATCTAATTGGTTTTTTCATCATTTTCATAAGCAAACAGCAGAAAAACAGTTATAAACTTGTCATGCTCAGCATTTCTTTTTACACACTGTGGCATTCCTGGTAGCCAAAATAGCCAGAATATCATGAAGACTCTTTACAAGACTATATCTGTATTAATGCGACTCTAACCACGAAGATAGTCTCTCTCAGCTCAAGCTATAAATTACACATTACAGAGCACACAAAATGGACCCAGCCAACAAATAACTAACAAGACTTGCCTGCATAGAAGAGACAGAGTTTATAAGGGAGACTTGTTTTGGGTAACTTTGTTGGGGGTGCGGAGGGAGAGCTCATTACTGTGGATGGAAAATTTGATCTGTATGAAGTGTAAGTAGGTGACCAGGTGTCCAGTTTTCATCTAGAATACTGCATCAGAAAGGAACCCTGGCAGCTCCAGTCAGCACTTTTGACCGGGCCTTTGAAAGTCTGGTTGGTGGTGCTGCAGGGCTAAGGCAGGCTAGCCCCCACCAGTCCTAGCACCGCACTGCGCCTGGGAAGCGGCCAGCAAGTTTGGCTCCTAGGCAGAGGGGCATGAGGTTCTGCACGCTGCCCATGCCCAGAGCCCTGGCTCTGTACTTCCATTGGCTGGGTGGGGGATAGTGCCTGTGGGTGAGAGCAACACATGAAACCTTCTAAACTCCCAGTCCTGCTGGCTGCTTCTGGGGCCTGTCTTAGCTTTGCTGCACTGCTGACCAGGAACCACCTGAGGTAAGACCCCATCCCTTCCAAAACTCAGAACCCCTTCCTGCACCACAAACCTCTCTTCCCTGACACCACCCGAAAGACCCCCACCCAGCTGGAGCCCTCACCTCCTCTGCACCCAATCCCCTCTCTCCGCTCAGAGCCCACTCCAACACCCTGAACCCCTCATCCTTGGTCCCACTCCAGAGCCTGCATCCCCAATTGGATCCCTCGTCCCCACCCACATTCCAACCCCCTGTCCCAGCCCAGTGAAAGAGAGTGAAGGTGGGGAAGAGTGAGCCACAAAGGGAAGATGAATGTAGTGCAGGGCTGGGCAATAATTTTTGAAGGAAGGGGCCACTTTGAAAATTTTTGAAGTGGTCGTGGGCCACCCCAGAAGGGCAGGGCCTCGGGCAGAAGGGGCGGGGCCTTTAAATAGCAGGAGTTGAAAGGGCTCGTGCTTCCCCTGCGGCTCCCAAGCATCACATTAGTGGGGGCCGCGTGCTGCGAGCCCTTTCAACTCCTGCTATTTAAAGGGCTCGCTGCTCCCAGCCTCACTGCTAGCGCGTTGCCTGGGAGCTGGGAACACGCAAGCCCTTTCAGCTGCTTCTATTTAAAGGGCTCACGCCTTCCCTGCGCTGTTGCCTGACAGCCATGGGGAAGACGCGAGCCCTTTCAACAGAAGCAGTTGAAAGGGCTCGTGCGTCTTGGCTTCCAGGCAACGCGCTAGAGGCACGGGAGCTGCGAGCCATTTCAGCTATTTCTGTTTAAGGGCTTGCATTTCCTGTGGTTGCCATTTCCTGGCAGCCCCGAGGAAGGCACCAGCCCCTTAAATAGAAGCAGTGGAAAGGGCTCACGCGTCCTGGCTCCCAAGTACTGCGTTAGGGTCGGTGCCAAGAACTGCCAAGCGAGCTGGATAAAAGAGTTAGGTGGGTTGGATCCAGCCTGCTGACATGTTCTTGCCCACCCCTGATGTAGTGAATGGGATAGATTGCCCTTGGGGAAGGGATGAGAATGGGGTGTGGCCTCAGAAGGGATGGGGCTAGTATGTTAGAGTTTGACAGCTTTCTAATAGCATAAACCCAAAGTGTAGGAAATGCCGCTTTTTGGCAGATACTACAGGGTAGTGATGGAAGGTTAAGGATCTGGTTTGGATGCTTAGCAAAACGTTAACATGAATTGGGTCTGCAACATAAACTTGCTCTATGAAGAGTATGTTGTCTTGTGACCATTCCATCATCTCCTTCTTTTGGTGGTCTGAAAATAACAGTAGTAGGCTGAAGGATGGGGAAAATTGGATCCCACAGTTTTTGACACTTCCAGTTTGAACCAGGCTTTTGGAACCAGAAACTGGCTAGTTGTGTTTTGATGCCCTCTAGTAACTGTTGCATGTATAGGATAATAGCATACTACTTTTATGGACTTGTATTCCTAGCTAACATTTACTGCTTTAACTCAAATGGAAGAGGCTTAAGTCTTTGGGTCCCAAAGCAATGGAAATACTCCTGCAGGTTGAATCTCTCTGGTCCGGCAACATCCATGGTCCAGCATGATTTTAGTTAGACAAATGTCCACTTATCATTGGTGTGGCCAAGTTTCCTGCTATCCCATAAAGTTTGCTTACAGCCACCAGTCCTGGTTTTCAGTTGTCTGTGCTGTTATTTAGATCTAATTTACCCCTAACTGTCTTCTATGAGCCCAGTCAGCAGTGGAAGTGTTTGTTGGTAATGCTGCTAGAAAATATTGACCTCCCATGGCCCGGCTAATTCTCTAGTATGGCACCCTCTGGACCTCAGTGGTGCTGAACTAGAGAGGTTCAACCTATAATGACTGCAGTGGATTTGAATCATTAGTGCTGAAAGCCTCAGGATGAGTTCTTGGTGATGACCTGTGGTTAGGATTGTTGTACAGGAATTGGAGATGTGCATGAAAATATGATCAGGATGGAGGAGGGGGAATATTCATGTTCTGTCTGCAGACCAGTACAGGCACCGTCTATCTGGGTGGATTACAGAAGCTTAAGGAAAGCAACATGTAAATTTCAATGAGCAAGAGTGAGCATATATTTAGTAGGAGGCATTAAAAACATATTTTGCAAGGCCTGGCATGATTCTGCAGGGGTAGCTGTGGTATTTGCTGCAGAACCCATATCTTCCTACAGACCTATGCTCTATAGGAATCTAAGCTTTCATTTTTAGAAAAGTTTTAGTTCTCTTAATTGCCCCTCCACTCATTTCCATTTAATCACTTAACCAGTTAAACATAGTTAAGTCAGTTAACTAATTAAATAGGATTTTACATCCCTATTGCAAACTGCCTGTTATTCATGTCAGTGAGCTGTATTAACTCTGAAACCTTAATATGATATATGTCAAAACTTAACTGTCACACTGTTGATCTTTTAGGCAGAAGCATCAAGCTAACTTACATATTCCAAACCTTTGTTCATAAACATTAAATCTTGAAGAGCTGACTTCCCTGTACCCAGCTATCTGAACTTTCATCTTCTCCTTTGGCAACCTCTACACAATGTGGCTGGACATTTTCAATATCAAAATCTGCAGCACACTTAAAATGACTCAATAGTATAAAAAACATGGAATGTAATATGTCACAGTTGTGATGTTGTCCTAATCGTATTATTGATTTTTATACTTAACTTATAAAACTGCCTATTTTTAACTGGATGCAGAATCTCCCATCTACCACTCCGAAGCCCCATTGAGCCTCTGAGTAGATTTTAGGCTCATATTGCATCAGATTACCTGGGGTTTGCGTCATTTAAAGGTGTAGTGCCAAGAAAAAAAATGAATTGGAACATCTCTGCTGCATGTGCCACAGAGCTGGTATCCAAACTGTATTGAACCTGTACAAAGGATTTGGGTGAAGCTTTGGATAGAGGAGTATAGATTTTAAGTTCTTTTGGAGTATTGACTGTGTTATTAGTGTCTTGTATTGCACTGGGCATATTCTCAGTGCTTAGCAACAATGAGGTCTAAGCCTTGTTGTTTTCTTTAAGCTGATTCATGAATCTGTAGTCATAATATGGTGTCCTGATACTCTTGTACTGAATGAAATGTAGTAGTGAGGAGGGTCACAGCAACCTTGCCTGTGTCAATCAGGTTCTTCAACTGCCATAGTTTATTGGGCTTTCTTGAAGCCTGAGGAGAGCTCCTGAGGACAAACAAGTCTTAGAGCAGTAGGTCTATCTGCTATATCCACCTGGCAGATGGATATGAAAGGTTGAAAGTGGGAAGGTGAAGTCAGCCTAAAACAGGGCTAGTTTTGTAGGGAAAAAATGTGCCTGACAGGCTGAAAATGTTAATTTCAAAGCTGCTAGAAATAGGTTCATGTCTTCAGGGCATGAGCAGGGTATGTATTGCTGCAGTGTTTCTAAACTGGATTTTTACTGGCTGACTATATTGTCTTTTGCTCTCTGTTAAGCTGTTTGTTTCCCCCCACCCCAAACCACTTGAAAACTTCAAATGTACTATCCGATACTAGATGAGTAGACACGTAGGGGGTGGAGTAGAGAGGTTTCAAAAGTTTTGGCTAAGCATACAAATTTTGGAGAGTATCCAAATTCATCTCTGACCCTTCTGTAGTTTACCCAAGGCTACTTCATCATCTCTTGGAAGATGACAATTGGGAGGGAAGTGTTTCAGCATTTTATACTTTGTGTAGCAGTTGCCTCTGGCTGTGTGGAGTAAAAACTCCAGACCTCCTTTTGTTAAGTCATTGGTTCCCAAACAGCTTTTGCAAGATCCTTTTATTTTGCCCCTTTCAATGAATGGATGTTTGGATAGCCTTCACTTCCTCCCCACCATGTCCCCTTGAACCATGCTTCCCAACAGTTACAGATGACATTGTCTCTACTAGGGATGTACGTGAGTAATTGACTTCTCGCATTCCCCCCACCCTGCTGCCTCTGTATCAGAGGCAGCAAGGAGGGGGAGCAGGAGCCAGTGCTGTGGGGAGCCAGCTTAAAAGCTGGTTCCCTTGAGCACTGTCTCTGTGATGCTGCCTGCCCCCCCTTCTTTGCTGTTGCCTCTCTGAGAGGCAGCAGCATGGGGAGGAGACGGGAGGCTGCCACAAAGCAGCCTCTGCCTGCAGCGGGTCCAAGCTCTCTGCTGGGACTCCCTGCAGACAGGTGCTGCTGGACTGAGCAAACCCGGCTCAGTCCCATCTTGCAACAGGTCCGGGAGCTACCCTGGCTGCTGGTCTGCAGTTTAAATGTAGTAGGAGCTGGGCTTCCTGCCCACCTGGCTCTTACTACATTTAAACTGCAGAGGTACAGCGGGGGTAGCTTCCAGACCTGGTGCGAGCCAGGACTGAGCACCTTCCCCCTATCAACTAATCGTGTAGACGATAAAAATTCTATCGACTACACAATTGTTAAATACCCGCTTTTTAACATCCCTAGTCTCTACATCTCTTCTCCCTCTCTTCATGTTTGTTCCTTCTATTCTCTGTGGCTTCCCCGCCATGCTGCCTGAGATAGGCATAGGGATGTACTAGTAGCTTCAGATTGGAGTGCCTCTCACAAATGTATTTAGGCACTTGTGTACTCACAGCAGAGTAAATTAAGTGGGAGGAGGGAAAAGATGCTTGTGCCATTGGGCTACTACCTAATTCACATGGCTTGTTTCCATGGCTGGCTTCCAGTAGGTGCTGCTGCTGCGGTAGGATGGAATGGTGAGCTGCTTTCAAAACCACCTGCCACTTGTTCTAAGCACACACTTGTGGGAGGGATGGATGAGGGGCTTAGGTTACTCCCCTCCTGTGCCCTACACAATCACCCTTCATTCTCTTCACCAGTCTTCAGAACTATGTTATTTGAATGCTACCTTGGAAAACACTTATCTTAAGGCATTTCATACCGTGAGTGCTTGTTTAGGTCCAGCAATTATGAAACAAGTCATTGCTTTTCTTACAGGCTGAACCCTTGGATTTGAAGGAAGGAGGCTCAGTTTATGCCAGTGAAATCACAACCTTGATGCCCTCCGTAGTTTGACTTTCAAGAGGAGAAGACTTCTGGCCTTCCTGACACCTTTCAGTCCAACTGAATCTATGACTGGGGGTTCCAGCCTAGCCCCACCCTTTGCTGTCCCATTCCAGAAGATGGGTTCATTTCGAAGGCCCAGGCCTCGTTTCATGAGCTCCCCAGTGCTCAGTGACTTGCCACGGTTTCAAGCAACACGCCAGGCTTTGCAGCTTAGCTCCAACTCTGCCTGGAACAGGTGAGGGTCTGCTAGTACGAGGCCTAAGGTGACTCTATTTGTAAATGTCTGTAGATATTGATTTCAGAGGACTGATCTAAGGTATTTCAGACATTTTTTCAGCTTAATCAGTCTGCAGGAGAGGATGAAAGAATTTTGGGTACTCCTCATATTTTTATCTACATTGGGAAACTGACTCATTGATACATGTTGGTTCTAACAGCCTTTAATTTCCCTTTCTTTAAAGATGCTAAGAGATTGTGTCCATCTCCACTAGCAAACCATTGTCCAGACTAGCTCAGGGGAACCCACTGATGGCAGTATTAGTAGAACTTCTACTTCCTCATATAGAAAAGACCTTTTTTCCCCTCATATTATGATGTCTTTCCCCTAATGTTGCCTGGTCAAGCTCCTGTGACCAACTGCTGAAGTTGTCTGTTGGCGCCATGAATCTGCCATGACATTTATTAACATTCCCTATTAACAATCAAGTCTTGCCCTCAATGAATAGAAAGTCCATGTTGTCATATCCTGGACAGTACCGAGATCTCCTTTTTAGACTTTCTGCACTAGTGAAAAAGTTGTTGGTTAGAAAACTTGGCAGCACCTTTTTGGAGACACAGCAGCTTTTTCGGGCATTTTACAAGTATTGTAATCCAGGACTCTAGGTTGGTCTGGATGAAATGGTGCTGTCTGTAGAATTTGCTCCAGAATGGACAAGAACCCACACATATTTCAGATGCACTGGTTTAGCTAGTCATCTGCCTCAAAACGCTCTGGTCCCAGGAACAATGTTTGCTGTGGATTAGGTGCTACCAGAATCCAGAAGCAACGATACCGCTGTGATTTTAAGATGGAGAATATGTGGATGTGCCACAGCCCAGAACTTTGTGTGTTCTTTGTAATGGTTTCTCCCCTTACTCACTGTAGACACATTTCTGCCTCCCTTGAAGAGTGCAGACAAACAAGAGCAGTGATTTCCTGAGGAGAAAAAGTGGAAGTATAGAAAGAAGTACAGTTAACCTCTCCACCCCATTATGTCCCCATAGCTGTTGGCAGCTAGCTCACATTGCTTAGTGTGTTATATCATCCTGAGGTATGTTATTTATGGATTGTGTACTGTCTTATTTCTCTTTGGCAGTGTTCAAACAGCAGTGATAAATGTGTTCAAAGGGGGAGGCTTGCAAAACAATGAACTTTACACCCTCAATGAAAACATCAGGTATGTTGCCAAGTTGTGTGCAGAGAGCCCTTTTGGTGTCAACCAGATGGTGAGGTGGGATGGAGTTTTGTGAAGGAAGGGGAAAGGCTGTGCTCACATTCCTGCTCTTTTGCCACTGAGGTTGGGATGGGAGATGTGTATGAAAGGTTTGAAATCTGCTGTTTGGTTGAATGCATGTAGCTTTGCTCAGAGCAGGTTATGCGCTGATTTGGGTAGAGGGGATTTTCTCCTTTCTTTGGGAGTTTATCTCCTTTATTGGATATAGAGCAGCGTTGTTAACTATTACAATTTTGTTGTTAGCTACATGATATATGGTGTATTTTTTCCCTAAAGCCCTAATTCCTGGAGTCATATATTTATGGAAGACTCTCTGCTTTCATGAAATAAATAAATAAGCTACAAACCCTTATGATGATGGAGATAAGTTTGAATATGTGAACCCTAATGGTTCAAAACTAGAAGGTTCTTTTTATTTGCCTAACATTCATTGTTTTTAAAAAAGCTCATGACTTTTTAGGCAAATCTCATGAATGTTTGAATGCTTAGACGTGGCAGGACTGATTCATTTAAGACAGTGGTCTCCAACCTTTTTAACCACAAAATCACTTTTTCAGTTTAAATGCAATGTAAGATCTACCTCAAACCTAAATACTCTTACCCCATTTCCTTCCTGCCCCTTCTCTGAGGCCCTGCCCCTGCTCCACCCCTTCCCCAAGGCCTCACCCTGCTCACTCCATTCCCCTTTCTTCCCCCATCCTCACTTTTCACCAGGCTGGGGTATGGGGTTGGGGTATAGGCTCTGGTTTTAGGCCAAGGGGTTTGGAGTGTGGGAGGGGCTCCGGGCTTAGCCCAGGGTGGGGGATTGGGGTCCAGGAGTGGTTTCAGGGTGCAGGCTCTGGGAAAGAGTTGAGGTGCAGGGGGATTCACATCTGGGGCAGGAGTCTGGGTGCAGGAGGTGGTTCAGAGCTGGGACAGGGGTTCAGGAAGCAGGCCCTGGCTGGGAACCATTTAACTGAGATGGGTCCGGGTGGTGGAACAGTGGGGTTAAGGCAGGCTTACTCCTGCCCTGGCCCTGCACCACTCCTGAAAGCAGCTGGCATGTACAGCAATGGGTCCATGGCACCATGTGCTGCCCCTCATCTACAGGCACTGAACCCACAGCTACTACTGGCCACGCTTCCCCATTACTGATCAATGGGAGCTGCAGGAGTGGTGTCTGCAGGCCAAGACAGCCTATGGCGACCCCCTGCTCTGCTTCTCAGTGGCTGCAGGGACATGCCAGCCATGTCTAGGAGCAGCATTTACCACAGGGATAATTACTCCAGCCACAACAGGTTAGGCATTTTAGAACTCACTACCCAAAAAATTACATTAAGCATAAGAGAGAAATGAAAATTATGAAATGCACAGACCAGTCATAAACCAAAAATAAACCACTTTGCAAGTAGTAAAAGAAGACCCTGCCATCAGCGTCCACCCCCTTCTCCCTCCCACACCCTGCACAGCAAGCAGGAGGCTCCCAGGGGGGCAGCTCTAAGGCAGAGGGCAGGAGCTGCATGACGGTGGGTGGAGGGGCAACTGAAGTGCCAGTGCTTGATAGCTTCCCGGCCAAACCAGTCAGGATTACCTGTCAGAGGCTCCAAGATCTACCGGTAGATCCCAATCTACTGGTTGGTGACCACTGATCTAAGACCTCCTCGTCAAAGGAGATTTAAGAACCCAGTCTACATTAGGCTACTTGAATCTTGGCTGAAAATGGACTTCAGCAACAAATCTGAAAATTGTTTACTTTCTTAAGTAGACAAGACCAAACTATTATCAATATTGCTCAGAAATAAACTGATTCTTGGTTCTGTTTTGATTCTGTGGTAGAGTCCATTCATCCTTTTACTTTCTGGCCTTTCTTACATTGAGAAATTCTTATTTCAAAACTTGCTGAAATCAGTTCAGTGAAAGAGGCTGTGGCTGCCTGAATTCTGGCATACTACCCCACAGCTCACAACTGCTTTAAAAAATCTGTTTTGCTAAAACTGATTTGAAAGTAGGTTCAATTTGTTAGGTGAACTTCCCAAGTGTAGTTATGCCATACTGGCAATGTGCTGAAAATTCTTCTATCTGGTCTATGTGAGAACTTTAAATGACTTCAGTACTGGTTCCGAGGGATCTGCAGCTTGAAAATTTTCTACCGTAGATAGGACTATAGGTAAATGAATCTCTGTCCCAGGGTCACAAAGACCAATTTCTTGTTACCTTTTTATCAAATGACACTAAATTTACTTTCCTAAGGCAGACACCCACAGATATTGCTTACTTATATGGTGTTCTTCCTTCCACCACCTATCTCGTTACCTACAAATGTACTCGGCTTGAATGTTGTCACAGAAGGGGAAGTTGACACCTTTTATATAAAAATTAACCGTGTGTTAATCTTGCAGTTTTGTTGTACACTGAAGTTCACACAGCCGTGTCAGCTGAAATCCTTATTCATTAGCCTAACCCTTTCCCTATTTGCAAAACAAAGCCTAAAGATCTCAAAACTCTTCCCACTTTGTCTCAACTCAAAGGTCAACATTTCATGCAATTCCATTCAGCCATGTTTAGGATCCTCTGAGTAACAGAACAGCACCTTTCATGCCCTTAATTATCTCTTTATGTGCTATCGTTGGAGTCAGAAGTCCCCCGAGTTAGTGTTGTGTAAGGGGAGTTGTATTTGATGTACATGAAGAAATATGGTTCAGAAATAAATAAGTTAATGATTTCAAAATAGTGTAGTCTGTGGTGCAATTGATTTATCTTGCTGCAATTAATAGAAACTGTAAAGGGCTTGTTAAAGAACAGGATTTTTTGGGTGCAATTTAGAAATGTTCCCACCACCTTTAAAAGCAGAGTTTGTTCCTACAGCTAGAGAGACACTTCTAGAGCTGGGAGCATAATCATGAAATAAGAATGGCCATACTGGGTCAGACCAATGGTCCATCCAGCCCAGTATCCTGTCTGCCGACAGTGGCCAATCCAAGTGCCCCAGAGGGAGGGAACATAACAGGTAATCCTCACGTGATCCTGTCACACACCTCCAGAGAAACAGAAGTTAGGGACACCATTCCTACCCATCCTGGCTAATAGCCATTGATGGACCTAACCTCCATGAATCTATCTAGCTTTTTTTTTGAACCCTGTTAAAGTCCTAGCCTTCACCACATCCTCTGGCAAGGCGTTCCAGAGGTTGACTGTGAGCTGAGTGAAGAGAATAATAACACACTTACCTTTATTTAATATTCTAAGTGCTCGCCATGTTGGTTACATCTTCAAGATGCTTTTTAAAAGAAAAAACAAAAAGCACCAGCAGCATCCCATTGATTCCCCAAGGATCTTATTCCTCCCCCATATCATGTAAATGAGAAGGTGCTAAGTGGAGTAGCAAAGATGGAACTAGGGGTCAAGAGAGTGGTAACAATCCATTCTGGATCTTTGCCACAATGCTTCCTATCTCCCTATCACTTGAGATTGCTTCATTAGCTCCTGTTTTATTTTCCTGTACTGAAGAGGCAAGGAGCTCAGCAAAGAAACCTCATTCTGCACTCAGGTTGACATAGCTACATTGTTCAGCGGGGTTGTGAAAACCAGACCTCTGTCCTACATAGTTATTCCAATCTTAGCCCCAGCGCAGGCAGAGCAATGTTGATGCTTCCCATGATGTAAGTATGTTTGTCCTGGGGTGAGGGTGTTCCTGTGCCAATGGAAAAAACCTTCAGTGGGTGTAGGCTACATGTTTGCTCCAGGCATAGAGAAGCCAGTATAGCCTCCATGCTATAGGTGTCAGAATGCTGCAGAGAGGTGGGATTTTAAGAAGCTGGAAAGGAGACCCCGGGCTCCACACCGGCATCAGGCTCCTCCCCACACTTCAAAGCAGTAGTGCCACGTTGGGTTCCATGCAGCACTGCCGATTTGAAATGCCATGAGGAGCCTGACTCCGGGCTCCCGCGGTGGCGTTTCAAAGCAGCAGTGCTGCATGGAGCCCGGGATCAGCTGGAGACTTCCCACTGATCCCGGGTTCCTTGCAGCACTGCCACTTTGAAATACTGTGGGAGCCCGGAGTCAGGCTCCTCCCGGCATTTCAAAGGAGCAGCGTTGCGTGGAGCCCAGGATCAGCTAGGGAGTAGATGATCCCGGACTCCACGTGGCACTTTCACCTTTAAATCGTAGCAACAGCCCTAAGGCTGTTTCTATACTTCAAAGGCGGAGATGTCCTATCGACTAGTCAAAGAGTTGGTGCAAAATGCCTGCAATTTAACATCCCTACTCCTATTCCAGTCTGCCCATCCTCTAAAGAAAGTTTCTGCTGATAAAAGGATATTGAATTTTAGTGTTTTGCAGTGCAGTCACTCCTGTAAAATGCTTGAATTTGCCAAATTAAACTGGCTAAAAAAATACAGTCCTGTTCCAATCACTCCTGGTGCAGCATTATGGAGGTGTTTCCTCCCCATCATTGAGCTCATATAACACATCCCTCTCTGCATTAGTGGGAGATAGGTACATATGCTAAAAATTGTACAGGCCTTTGTTATTGTCCAAAATGCTTCCGTGTGTACTAATACACAGAGATCGATGGGGAAATATGTACATGTAATACATATGTTCCCATGTAAAGACCTTTACATCTCCTCAGAGGGTTGAAGCACCAAAAGATAATTTTACATAAGAAATATTCTGTCATCAATATCTATAATTTTTTTGTCATCAATAACTTTTTTCTGAAGACGGCAAATCTAGTGGTAATGTGGTCTAGAGCTTTGAACCTGAACCTTGGAGTCAAATATCTCCCTAACTAATAATATTAGTTCCACTAGAGACTTTCTATATGACCTCTCATGAATGGTGTGGAGAAAGTGAATAAGGAAGTATTATTTACTCTTCCCATAACACATACAGACCAGGGGTCAGCCAAAGGAATTAATAGGCAGCAGATTAAAAAGTAACAGAAGGAAGTACTTCTTCACATAGTGCACTGTCAGCCTATGGAGCTCATTAGTAGGGGATGCTGGAAAGGCCAAGAGTATAACCAAGTTCAAAAGAGGATAAACTTATGGAGGATGGGTTCATGAATGACTATTAGCCAAGACGATCAGGGACGCAACCCCATGACTTGGTTGTATATAAGTTCTGAGTGCCAGACCCTGGGACTGGATGACGTGGGGTGGTAATTGTGTTCTGTTCATCCCCACTGAAGCACCTGACACCGATCATTCTCAAAAGACAGGATACTGGGCTAGATGGACCATTGGTCTGACCCAGTATGGCCATTCTTATGTTCTTACCTTGTACACAGTCACCTCTCGGTGATTCAGTATTCCCATCTGTTAAATAAACATTACAGTACTAGTCTTTTGGGCATGCAGCCACCCCTTCTTCTATATTTGGTTTGAAAATCTATTTAGTAAAAAATAATTTTTTTTCACAAAAATGTTTCCAACTAAATTTAGCATTTTAAAACCAAAATTACGTTCTTTCAATTTAATATATTTTCTCCCACTTTTTCCCCAAATGGAAATATTTTGGGGTTTGGTTTTTTTGTTTGTTTGTTTGTTTAAAGGGAGTGTAACAATTTTCTCTCATTCTTCCGCTCTACTCTGTGCTGGTTAGGCCTCATTTGGAGTATTGTGTCCAGTTCTGGGCACCACATTTCAAGAAAGATGTGGAGAAATTGGAGAGGGTCCAGAGAAGAGCAACAAGAATGGTTAAAGGTCTAGAGAACATGACCTATGAAGGAAGGCTGAAAGAATTGGGTTTGTTTAGTTTAGAAAAGAGAAGATTGAGGGGGGACATGATAACAATTTTCAGGTATCTAAAAGGGTGTCATAAGGAGGAGGGAGAAAACTTGTTCATCTTGGCCTCTGAGGATAGAACAAGAAGCAATGGGCTTAAACTGCAGCAAGGGAGGTTTAGGTTGGACATTAGGAAAAAGTTCCTAACTGTCAGGGTGGTCAAACACTGGAATAAATTGCCCAGGGAGGTTGTGGAATCTCCATCTCTGGAGATATTTAAGAGTAGGTTAGATAAATGTCTATCAGGGATGGTCTAGACAGTATTTGGTCCTCCCATGAGGGCAGGGGACTGGACTCGATGACCTCTCAAGGTCCCAGTCCTAGTATTCTATGATTCTATGATTTTACCTCCCATCCATTTTCCAAATGAAGACCGTGGGTGGGGGAAATACCCCAATTTGAAATGAAACTTATTTTTGTGTAAAACTTTTGTCAAGTGGTTGAAAACAAAACAGATAAAATGCTGAATACAGTGAAAATGGCTAAACAAATTTATAGGGTAGGGAACCACATTTTCCAGCCAACTTTAGTTGTAAGGCATTTGTATACAGGACTTTAGGGAAGAGGAATCATTCCTACATAGTCTGTACATAACTGAGCAGAGGAATTATTTCAGAAAAATTCTGTGGAAGGCAAAGTTGTGTGAGAAATAGGACATTATAGATGATTATATTATACCCTGCAGGACCCAAGAAGGAGGGGGGAGGATAACAAAAAGTGGAAGACATAATGCTTTGCATAGACCTATGTAAAATATGGGAGTGAGAGGGATGAATCCATGCTGAGGAGGCAACTGCCTCTTTTCCCCATAGTGAATGACATCCCTGCCGGAGACAAATGACCAGCAACCAATTTATAACTCATGTTTCATCTCTTTTCAGAAGTTTGCTAAAGAGTGAACTTGGATCCTTTATCACCGATTATTTCCAGGTAAAATGTCTTCCTTCACAGATAACTAAACATTGCTCAGTTGTCTCTGTTTTATTTTGCTCTTGAAAATTTTTTAATCTGTAGAAAAATAAATAGAATAGCTTCTTACAAGTAAGTAGCCTGCTTTCAAGTGTTCTCTGCCACACAAGTTCATGGAATCAAATAGCGTTTGTGTTTTGTTTTGTTTTTTAATGAAGGGCTGTAGAGTCTGATGTTCAATAAATATTTGTTGTAATCTCTCTATATATTTAAAAAAAAGTTTCCTGTGGGACGACAGAGTGAAGTCTGCCCTGCTGCTAACCCCATTAGCTCAGAACGCGGCCTGCACAGTCCAGCCCTTCTCTGCTGGTTGGAGAGGGGCCGAGAGGCCCTGGGCTGGCTGTGGGGATGGGGGGGCCGAGAGGCCGGAGCTGGCTGTGGGAGAGGGTGTGGAGGGGCTGAGAGGCCCGGGCTCCCTTCCCCAGTGGCCGGGGAGGGGAAGAGTCCGGGGCTGGTGTGGCCCTGTCCCTCCGCTCCCCAGTGGCTGTGGGGAGAGCCGGACCAGCCTATCTCCAGAGACGGAGCTGGTAAACACAACAAGCAGGGGGCACAGCCTCCTAGTATATGGTAAAATAAAGATAACCTGAGTGTGTCATTTGATTGCTTGCTAGGATCGGGAAGGAATGTCTCTCCTAAGCTCATTGAACTGGGTGCACTGATGTTTCTTTTTGCCTTGGATTGGCAGGGTTCTCTAGTGGCTAATGCACAGGACTCTGGGATAGGAGTAGAGCTTGGCCCAGGGGAAAAAAAGGTGATCCTAGACATGGATCTGTCACCTAACATAATTTGTGCCCTCGAGTAAATCACTTCCCCTCTGTAAATTAGGACTGATGCCCAATGTTCCCTCCAATTTTTCCACCCATGTGTGGAATAAATTTTATGTGCACGACCAGTAGAAACACATGGTGCTGGCTGTGGATGCTCAATTAATCGGCTGGGAGGCATTTGAATCTCTTGGCAGCCACCCAAGCACACAGCTTACAGGGAACACTGCTGGTGCCCACTTTTTATAAAATGTTCTGAGAAGCCTTTGAGATAAGTGCAAAGCATAGACTGGTAATTTCTGCTTCCCACACAGATGCTTAGTTTCTCATTGAGTAACTTTACAAAAAAATCTAAATATTTAGAAATAGTGGATGAAATTTTCTCTCTCCAGCATGGGGGGAAAATCCTACCCTATCAACAGAAATTCAGTTTGATCACTAGCTTGGGATCCCAGAGATGTAATTACAGTTTGTGGAAAAGCAAAAATAAAAAACTGTGGAAGACAGAGGTAATTAGTCACAAATGTGCATAAATGTAACTGCCTCAAACTAATAACGTCACCACTTGTGGTTCAGACATGTAACCACATGGAAGTGTATTTTAGATGAGTGTAGGGGCATGCTAATGGTTTCAGTATTGCAATCATTCAGCAGCGCTATTTAAAAAAGAGCAGGACTGCTGAGAACAGCAGGGATTTCAGTATTGGTTTTATTCTCTACCAGTAAAGGAGAAAAAAAAATTGCACCACTTCCTGAGGTGGCTGAAGGTGCCTATGTACTGTGTTAGTAGTAAAAAACATAATTGACTGGTGGTGTTTCCTATCAGTAACAACAACATGCTGTGCTGTTGACTGAGAAATAAACTCCCGTGCTGCAGGCAGCTATGTTTCACTTCTTCAGACACTATCTTCACAATTCATTTACTGGAAGGAGAAAATTTTTGCTTCACTTCATGGTAGGATGTTTCCTAGAATGTGAGCCAACAGAGTCTAGTAGCAGTGAGACAGTAATGCAGTGAATCCATATTGCAAAGAGTTTGGTCTGAGTGGAAATCTACTATTAGTGTAAGTGGTTTTGGATTATTATGTTTTTAAATTGCAAACCACTATATTTGTTTAGATTTGTGATGGACTTCAGAAGTACCTATGCAGGTGGTCAGGTAATAAAGTGCTGGGTCTGATATAAAAACTTCTACACAAGAGAAAATGTACACTTAGGGTACATCTGTACTGCAATAAAAGACCTGTGTCATGGCTATGGCTGGCCTTAGTGAACTGACTGAGGCTTGGTGGGTTTTAAATTTGCTGGCTGGCATTTGGGTTTCAGCTGCGAGACCCTCTGTCTCACAGCTGAAACCCACCTTAATCTCTACACTGCAATTTTATAGGCCCACAGTCTGATCCCCCCTGAGCTTGTTAGCTATCCCGGGCTCTGAGACTCAGGGCAAGTCTACGTTAGGGGGCAATGTCAACTTAATGAATGCTATTCAAGCTATGTGAATAGCGAAGTTGGAGCCAATGTACCTTAGATCGAGTTGCTGCGGGGTCTTCACTGAGGGGGTAGGGGGAAACACTCTTGTTGACTCCCCTCATGCTTCCTATTCTGCTTTAGTACTGGATGCAATAAAAGAGCAATCAGCCATTGATTTAGATGGTCTTACACCCACTAAATTGACCCCTGGGGGATTGATTGCTGTAGTGCCAATCTCATCACAAGTGTGGACCTGCCCTTGGTGCTGCAGATTTTTGATTTCAGTGTAGACACACCCCATGGGGCATGAGACTAAACAAAGAAAAGTGTGAAGCAATAACATGCTGGAAGGAACAATATAAAATGCTAGTGTGTAAGCACTGATTGGCTCTGGATGGTCTGTGTTCTGAACTATACTGAAAGAGTCAAGTTTAGTTTTTTTTCTCTGAATGAGATGTGCTTGCATTATGGAAGCCAATTAGAAAAGTCCTTGATGGCTAGAAGCACTGGCCATAGGTGATGTTTGCTTGGTCTCTTTACGCTACAGCCAAAGAGATAAGAGGCCATATCTAAAATCCCTTCTCATTGTCATTGGCTGGGACTTCAATTCAGAGCCAAGTCATAGTATTAAGTAAAACCTGGGCTTGTTTTGTGGGTAATATGGGGATTCTTTCACGAAGCTGTCAATCAGCAACATTAGAACTGAGGCCGAATAGCAAAATATATCACTTTGATAGAACAGCAGAGTAATGATATAATCATATGATTGGCCTCAAAGACCACAATCAGGATTGGGAATCCATATATGCTCAGTATTGTACAAATACAAAGGAAGTGTATTTGTACACTGAGCTGGCAGTGCAAGGGCTATTTGAGTTAATTTTACACTGTTTTGGGGGCGGGGAATTTGCACTCATGAAACTGCATTTATGCAGTGGCACCAGTCCAAACATGATGAATGTTTTGCCATTGAAGTCAACAGAGCCAGAGTGTCACCTGAGTATAATCAAGTGTTAAAAATGTGTCATGTCCCAGTCTGCATCACCCTGATGGGGGGGGGGGAAGCCTCAGTGCAGGCATTCCATATGAGGGCAGGCATTCTGAGACGTAGACTAAAGAAGGAAACACTTTATCTTCCCCTGGTATGTTTGTGAAATTAGACTTATAGTGCACATGATTGACTATAAACAGTAGAAATCCCTTTCCATGGATTTCTGTCCAAGAAGCAGTAAGGCAGTGGAATGGGTGTGTTACTAACCAAACTATTCGTTGATATTTCTCTATCAGAGAAGAAATGTTTTCTTAATAAAGTCTCTAAAGTTCTTTATGTTGTCCACCTTCGTCTGCCTAAGTCACTTACTGGTTGAAACTAGAGTAAATAGTGGATTCTCTGTAACTGGAAACCCTTTAAATCAAGATTTGAGGACTCAGTAGCTCAGCCAGAAGTTAGGGGCTTGTTACAGAAGTGGATGAGTGAGATTTTTGTGGCCTGAGAGGTCAGACTATGATCATGATGGTCTTTCTGGCCTTAACATTTACGAGGTTAAAAGATACAACCTTCCCTTTTCTGCCTCAAGTATAGATCTGTTTTCCCCTCAAGATGATGTGGGCAATTTTAAATGCTCTAGTGGCAAGCAGAACAATTACCTGAATCTTCCAAAGCTTGAAAATTATATAGTGCCTGCAACATTTTTTGTCCTGTTACACTACAGGGTATGCTACACTATTGCTAAGTGCTAAGATAAATTTCAAATCACATTTTCCATAGTTTGAGTGCTGGCACTCTCATAATTTTTTTTTTAATGATTTCAGCCGCTGACAGTTAAGAACTTTAATTTTCACCAACAGCCATGGAAATTACCAGGTTTTACACTGCATGGAATCTTCAGAAACTAGGTATCTTTATCTTTCTTAGATAGTCCCAATAAAGTCTTAAGGAGATTTTATCTTCAAAATCCTACTGTCTCAGTGTTATCAAATGTGTCTTATAGTTAAAATAAAACCACAGTACAACAGACTAATGCACTCACTCATATAAAGATCTCAGTGGAAATTCAAATGTTTGATTGTGAAGGAGGTTTGAGTTACTAATCTGCTGCCTGAGTAACCTTAGAGGAGATCTCAGCCATATTACTGAAAGTGACTTCTGAGCTTTTAAAGACCAAATAACCAGTGCCCAGCATATTCTGCCACGGCTGATTTATTGCAGGATCTACCCCACGCTGAATTTCCAGAATCCACATTTTAAGTTATAATCTTACTAGCCCTCATGCACATGAAAGCCTTTAAAAATGTAAACTATTGCATATTGACATACTGATACATAATGTACTTGAGTCTGCAGGCAGCCTGAAGTGAAAGCTTTGGCAGGGGTGAACTGCTCCTCCTCACATCGTATGGGTTGTTAAGTCTCCAGTTCAGAGGGGGGAAATGGAAATTTCAAGTATTTAGCTGCTGACCGCTTTAGCATGAATACCCAGCGACTGCGCTTACCACAAACTGACTCGTTCTGAGATGCAGAGGTCCACTCGTTCCTTGCCAATACCTCTAGTTTCCCCTAACAACATCTACATGCCGTACAAAATTGTGGTGTGCTGAAAGCACAGAGATGCCATAAAATATATTGACTTTGATATCAAAATCAGTAATATGGCTTCTGTACTGATTGTATTCTCCTATTTAATTTAATCATAACATCCATTTCTTAAAAAAAAGCTGTTGTTGGATTCTTTTTATTTACCTTCTTGTCACTAAGGCTTTGGTGTTCGCACAGCGAGAGGTGACACATGCACACTCCTCTCTCACATGGGGGGATGACTCCTTGGTCTTTCCTACCTAGCACTTTCCGCCCTCCATTCCTGGCTAGGCCTGCAGGATGGACCCGCCTCTCTGGAGGCACATCTTCCTGAGACAACACATTGGGGCGGGATACACAGAGTCACATTCTCCCCTACCCATACATTTCTGCCAAGGTTCACACCAGAATGTGCCTGCCACAGCCTTTTGGCACTGTGTGAGAGAAAAGGGAAGGGAGCTGTTTCCAGCCACAGCGGAGACAGAAAAGGGGAAGGGATGACCTAGCCCATGTCTTTGCAGGGCTCTTCCCTGTTCCCCTCTCCTTAGGACCTATAGTTGGAAGCAACCTGTCCTTTCTTGCTTCCAGGCTGGTGCTAGTTATTGACATAACCCAGCTGCCTCCTGTCCCTTGGCTACAGTATGGACAGGCAGGGGTCAAGCCCTGGACAGGCAGGGGTCAAGCCCTTGACAGGAAGGGGTTAAGCCCTAAGGATGCATTGTGCACCAGGGCCTGGGAGATCTGACTGTAGGGGCTTTAGTGAACTTAGCCAGAGTGGTGGCTCTGCAGGGGAGGGTGCCTAGGGGATGGAGGAGCCCCACTCTCTCTGCCCTCCATTGAAGGCAGAGGATGAGGGAGGGTTGACAAGGGTGCTGGAAATGGGACAAGGGATGAGGCTCTGTTGGCTGAGTGTGGGCACACAGCAGGGGCTGTGCTAACAGATCAGCAGGGGGAGTGGCCAGCCCTACATTCTGCAGCATTGCCCAGCTACCAGCCTCATTGCACACCCGCCCCTATTGTTGGCCACTGGACCCTCCCACTCACCACTGGTCGGTGGGTGGATGGTGAGCAGGGATCCAGTCAGCAGCCGGCCCCCCCAGAACTGATGTGGGGAGGGAGACAGAAAATATGGGCCAGTTGCCCATTTTTAAGAAGTCAGAACACCTGCAGGAGGGCTTAAATATGGGACTATCCCTTTAAAAATAGGACTTCTGGTTATCCTACCAAAGTTCCTTTGTGGACCTTGCTGATTTGCCTGCAAAGGCTCTGAACTGTGGTTATTTTTTGCCATTAAAATTTACATGAGACAATGGGCCCTGCATTGTCTCTTTACTCTGAATTGTAACCTTACGCGGTCAGAAGTGTTGACTGTTTCCCCTGTAACATGGAAATATTGTGGTCTGGTTTCTAACAATAACACCCTCTTTGTGAATAGCTACAACTCTTCCTAGCATACACTCTGTCTTCTTTACTCACATTCAGGCCTGGTTCACACTTTAAAATGATAGGTCAACATAGCTTCAGCACTCCAGGATGTGAAAAATTCACACCTGTGAGCAGCAATCTACTCTCTGCATCCTTCTGCTGATTTAGCTACTGTCAGTTGTGGAGGTGGGGTTCCTATAATGATGAAACAACCCACTGTAGGAAGAAGTGGCATTAGTCATGGTGTTGTAACTGTGCCTGTGGTGTAGACGTGGTCTCAGTTTATTTCTTGCTTTAAGTCTGCCCATAAAACCTCCCGCTGATTTCTTTGCATTAAAAGTAGTGAACTGCTTTATATTTTGGTGGCATCGTGACATACAGAGATGAAAGGTGTTACAGAGTACACCTCTGTTTTCACCTCTAGACAGTATTGTAATAATCTTTGTACAAGATATGCCTTGTAAGATATGATTTGAAAACTCATATTTTGCTGGTCTGTAGTGTCATGGTAAAATATGTGCAGTAACACTGTATGTGAAGTTACAACATTTCCCTATATGGTAGTGTTAACATCTGTTCTAATCCCCACTATTCTGCCCAAGCAGAAGTCCGATCTGTCCTAAACAAAGGAAGGAATGTGTGCTTTGCCTTAGTTTGCATTTAAACAGTAAACAGAGTCATCAGGCAGGAAGAGAGAGAGAAAAAAAGGAAGTTCAAACAGGTGAAAAAACCAGCCGCGTCTTTGTCTCCTGGGTCTTAGCTGGAAATATTTTTTCATTAGGGAGACTGAAACTGTAAAAAGAAGGGACAAACACTCAAAGGCAACCTGTTGCCTCTCCCTCTCCTGCCCACATCATTCTCTGCACCCAAGAAGACAAAAGGAAACTGCTGTTGGACATTGGTCCCCTCAAAGAGTTCAGTCAGTAACTTTGCTGGAAGTAAAAAGTTTGCTTTGAAGCTAAGAAGTTTCTTAAATAGATAGTCCTGTCTTTTATGCCTCATTACTTGTACTCACTTAAAATCTGTCTCTTAACTAAGCTTGGCAAGAGCCAGGGGGCTGCAGTTACACACAGACACTCTCAAGGTGTGGCTTGCATGCCGGTAGGTTGTGTGTGGTGTGGAGGAAGTGCTACTGCCAGGCATTGTAAGGTACCAAGTTTGCAGGGTAGGGGTGACAACCCCCAAATACTCTGAATTGTGCTTCTGTTTCTAAGGGTATGTCTACACTAAAAAGTTAATTCGAAATAACAGCCGTTATTTTGAATTAACTTTAATAGCATCTATACATGCAAACCACTATTTCGAAATTAATTCGAAATAGCGGAGCGCTTAATTCGAATTTGGTAAACCTCATTCTATGAGGAGTAACGTCAAATTCGAAATAGGGGGCCTCCAGCCCTTCCCAGGGAGCCCTGGTGGCCACTCTGGGCACAACCAGGAAAACTTACTCTCCTCTCCCCCAGCCCCAGAGCCATTAAAGGGGTAGACCCTGGCCACAGTGCCTGTGCCAGCTCCAAGCCTGCCAGTCCTGACCCAGCAGTGGCCACCCTGCCAGCCCTGACCCAGCAGTGGCCACCCTGCCAGCCCTGACCCAGTGGCCCCAAAACATGAGCCAGCAAGCCACTGGCAGCCAGCCCTCCACCGCTCCCCAGGAGCAGTCTGCCAGCTCCCAGGAGCCTGACAGGGGCTGGAGAAGGTGGGCGCCTTCCTGGTCCAGGGTGGAGATCATGGACCTTATTCAGGTTTGGGGGGGATGCCCCCAACATCCATGATCTCTGCGCTAGACGGAGGAATGCAGCCGTCTATGGCAGGATAGCTGCCAGCCTGGCCACCAAAGGCCACATGCGAACCCAGGAGCAGGTGTGCATGAAAATCAAGTTGGTCCAGCAAGACCCCCCAACCCTGGACCCTGAGCTTCCCCTCCCCATTCTTCCCCTTGCTTCCCCCTTCCAGCTCCCTCTTCCCAGGTTTCCCCCTCCCCTCTCCCACCCTCCCTCTTCCCCTCTCCCACCTCCTTTTCCCAGTTTCCGCAGAGGTTCATCCCCCTGCAATTTTGTTCAATAAACCCAGTTTCTATTTTTGAACATTCGTGTCTTTTGTTTGACATCAGGAAGGGGGTCTAGGGAGGGGTAAGTGGAAGGATGTGAGGGAGGAATGGGGCACGAGACCGCGGTGGAGAGGACCAGGGTGGCTCTGAAGGCTCCCCGGGATGGACGTTCTCCCGCAGGGCCTCCTGGATCCTGACAGCCCCCTGCTGGACCCCCCCGGATGGCAGCCTGTAGCAAGTGCAGCCGGCGATGGCAATGACCCCATGAGATGCACCGGTGTGCCCAGGGGCAGCTCTGGCTTCATGTGGCCGAGTGCTGTGGTGTCCCGAGTGCGGGCACTCAGGGCACTCCAAGACAGGACTGCTTTGCTGTCCCTCATCGAGGTAGAACTGTCTGTCCGGGGTGAGGGGTAGGGTCCCTTTAAGCACGGAGCTCAGTTAGCCTCAGGCAGCAGCCCCACACACTAAGTCCTAACCTGATGCCCTGCCGGCACTGGTTCCGGCCAGCCTTAACTTCGGTTCAGCGTCCACTCAGTGTGGACGCGCTATTTCGAAATAGCAAAACGCTATTTCGAAATAGGTTTTGTGTGTAGATGCGTTAATTTGAATTAGCTTAATTTGAATTAACTATTTTGAATTAACTTAATTCGAAATAGTGCTGTAGTGTAGACATACCCTTAGTGTTGTGGCTTATTCTGTCTACTGGGCCAAAATAAACTCATATATCCATCCAGCTTGCTGAATTTTGGGGAGTGTCAGGGCTGGACTCTGGAGCTAAGAAGACCCAACTGTGGTTTTAAAATGCCTCCCACAAGTGGAAAAATGTGCATCTACAGTTGGGAGCTGCATGGAACTAGCAACGCCTCTGAAAAATTCTGGCCACACAATTTTAAGTGACACTTGTGCCTCTCAGATGTCAATTTCCTTGCAAAACTTGATGCAAGAGCTACATAGTCAAACCAAGACCAGTAATGGAGCTTGTACTGAACTAAAGAAATTATGAAATATGATGTAAAAAAAATTCAGTGGAACAAGCTCGATTTTTTTAGTTTGATGGAAATGAGACTTTCTGAACAGTTTCAGAGGGGTAGCCATGTTAATCTGTAACTTTAAAAACGAGTAGTCTCATGTCACCTTAGATATAACAATATATGGCTCAAGCTCATTTGAAGAAGTGGATTATTTTGCCCACAAAAGCTCATGATACTATATATATTTTGGTTAGTCTCTAAAGCCTGGTTCACAGTAGACCAGGAAGGTCTGCTTAAGGTACACAAAATGGGTAGCTGGAGTTGGCTTACCTTAAGCCGAGCCTTGGCAGTGTCCATGCTATAGGAGACTGACAGGAGCAAAACACTCCCATTGGCTTCCCTTACTCCTCGCAGAAGCAGGAGTATTGGAAGCCAGCAGTGGCTTCCCTCGGTGTTCAATTTACAACGTGTATACTAGATATATTTATGGGTCTATGCTAGAACTGCTAAATCAAATGCCAGAAGATCGACCTTCAGAGCGTTGCTCTTCCAGTAAGCATAGATGTGCCTTAATGTGCCACAGGACTACTTGTTGATTTTGAACAGTTATTTGTCCTTGGTGAGTAATATCTTTTAAAAATATAGGACATGTCCAGTGCTGAAATGTGAAGGGAAAAGAATCCTAAAGTTGTTACTAATTGTGAGTACGTGCATTTTCTTTTGTAAAGGAGAAGAAAGCACATTAAGGAATGTTAATTGCTTTCTTTGGTTAGTTGGAGAATTCCTCCGCTCCCTTTTGAACAGGAACGTGGCCACAGGCATATCCATATTTCAGACAAGATGTGAAACTGCTTGTGATCACTAAAGATTCCCTGATGCCTTTCGTAAGACTTGGGTGTTAAATGTAACATCCTGGACAATTTCCAGCTCAGATAGTTGTATTCTGTCTACTTAAAATTCTATCTCCAGAAACAATTGGAAACTTCTTTTCACTCTTGGAGAAAATAAACTTCTGTGATTTGATACTAGGACAAAGAAGCTGTCATCAAACAAGTGACTGCATTTTACTGCAAGGCATGTGACTCCCTTTGGAAACTTTCTAGTCCAAAAATGTCCATACAGAGCAGACAGAATTCAGTGTTTGAGTTTTTATCCAAAAGAAAGCCCCAGCCTCAGAAGTGCTAGGGATGTGAAGTGCTAGTCAACTAGTTGACAATCCGATAAGCAAATAGTCAACAGGCTAGTCAACTAGTCGCATCCCCCACCCTTGCTGCCTCTATCAGAAAGAGGCAGCAAGGGGCTGGGGGGGAAGAGGAATGGGTACAAAATGCATCAACATTAGATGAGTCAATTAGTTGATATTTAACATCCCTAACACATGCTCTCTCTTTCTCTGTCTCTTTCTCTGACATTGGAAAATGTATTGTACTCAGCATCCTTGACTTGAAAAACCTGAGTTGACTGATGGCAGCCTTCAACTTCCCGAAGGGAGGATCCAAAGAGGATGGAGAAAGGGTGTTCACAGTAGTGATGGATGGCAGAACAAGGAGCAATGGTCTCAAGTTACAGTGGGGGAGGTCTAGGTTGGATATTAGGAAAAACTGTTTCACTAGGAGGGTGGTGAAGCACTGGAATGGGTTACCTAGGGAGGTGGTAGAATCTTCATCCCTAGAGGTTTTTAAGTCTTGGTTTGACAAAGCCCTGGCTGGGTTGATTTAGTTGAGATTGGTCCTGCCTTGGGCAGGGGGCTGGACTTGATGACCTCCTGAGGTCTCTTCCAGTTCTAGGATTCTATGATTTGCTGGGATTCTTGGCCCTAAAGATGGTCCTTCCAGCCACAGACCTGTAACAAAGTTACCGTGATTTTATATGCATTATAAAAACAAAGGAGTCCTCATCTCAAATTTATTTGGGCCAGGTTTGCTAACTTTGGATGCTAACCCAGGGCTTTGTTCCCTCCCAGTCCATCTCCTCTTCCTGCAGCGAAGTAGTAGCACAATGTTTATGGTACTCATCACTAGACTTAGAGCTACTTCTGCTGTCCTAACATGTAAGGTTAAGATTTCACCATGGGATCCAGGAGAAAGTTGATTTAGAAGGAGAATAATCTCTTATCCAAGCATACAATTCTCCTGTAATAGCAAAGGAGAGAAGGTGGGCAATCTAACTTCCTTTCATATAGACGTGTGTCCTTCAAGCTTCCTTGGAGTGAGGCGTTGTCTGCTCCTGCTTGTAACTGCATCAGATTATTTTTCCCTAGGCTATATCCCTCTGTTGCCTATAGCAACCAGGGACAAATATGAGATGTATAATCTACATAAGTTCTGGTTCATTCTGTATTTGTTAGAGTGTATTCATTCTTCAGCAGACTACACTGCTGTATTTTTAAAAATGCAAATGTATCTGGCGGAGTGCTTGATCTGGGGAAGAAGGTTAAATTGAATCTGCATCCAATCTTAGCATTCTTGGCAGCAGTGCAGCTCCTGGACCAATCAGCAGAAAAACCTGTCTGCAAAATGGATCCAAAATCTGTAGACAGAGTGGGTGAAGTAATATCTTTTATTGTCCTACTTCTGTATCCCTTCACCTTGGATTGGCCTGTATGTGCTGACTGCTTATGCTTAACTAGCTGATCTTGTATTTAGCTGCAACATTCTCATTGCCTTTACCAGACCTGTAGAAGAGCTCCGTGCAGGAGCAATGGAAGCTCCCTAAAAGCGCAGGGGGCAACTGAGGTCCTGCCCCTTGTGCTACTCCTTCCCACCTCAGATGGCGCTCTTGTGTAGGGTTGCCAGGTGTCCCGTTTTGAACCGGACAGTCCAGTATTTGAGCTTTCTGTTTGGGAAACAAATTGAGAAAATATAAATGAGAAAATAGAAATGTCCAGTATTTTCTAAATAAGATGTAATGTAGATTGTGATGTAATGTCAAGTGTGTCCAGTATTTTTGTTGAAATCGTCTGGCAACCCTACTCTTGTGCTGCCTCTTCCTCCAAAGACCCTGCCCCTGCTCTCTTCTCATTGCCTCTCTCCCCCATTGCTCACTGTAAGCGGTGGGGTGACAGTCCTGTCCCGTCAGGTAGGTACTGAGCCCCCCCTTACTTGCGCTTCCCCAACCCGGGGTTAAGTTCTGAGAAGCTCTCGGGTGCGCTGGCCCGTGATTCCGGGCTTTGGCTGCCCGCTGCTGCTCGGAGGGTGGGGTAGGGGGGCCCGGGCCCGCCCTCTCTCACGGGCCCCAGCCCAGGGCCCTAAGGACAGGTTCGGTGGGACCCGTCCAGCCGGAGGGGCTAACGCCTGCAACACACCGGCTCACCGGCTCCACGCCCCACCCTGGGCTACTTCCTACCCCACTGTCACCCCCTGGACCCCTTTTCTTGACCCCCTTCTCTTCCCCCACGGGTGCGTCCGCCACTCAGGTGCCCACTCTCCCTCCTCCTTCTCCTCTGGCGTCTTCCCTTTACTCCCTCTCCTCTCTCGGCGTCCTCCCCTTTTCTCCGGCGTCCTCCCCTTTCCTCCTTCCCTCCTTCGGCGTCCTCCCCTTTTCTCCGGCGTCCTCCCCTTTCCTCCTCCCCTCCTTCGGCGTCCTCCCCTTTTCTCCGGCGTCCTCCCACCGTGACGTTGGCCAGCGTGCACGTCACGGCCCACGTGGTGTGCCCCGGCTCCCGTACACCGGCCGGCACGCCCCTCCGGCGCCGCCCCCGCCTCTCAGCTGAGCGGCGGCGGCCGTACAGGGACCGCACGCCACCTGTTCTCTCCGCGCCGCTCCCAGGAGCGCGAGCGCGACTGCGGGGTCAGTGCGGTGTGGGTCTGCCTGCGTGGGGAGGAGGCCGCCTGTCCCGTCACACTCACCTTTATGGCTGGTAATAAGTGAAGGCCCTGTGATGCCTGCCCCTCGTTCTGGTGCCCCTGGCTTGGTGTGGCTTGAAAGCTTGTCTCTCTCTCACCAACAGAAGTTGGTGCAATAAAAGCTATTACATCACCCACGATGTCTCTCTCGGATGCGGGGCCCAACGTGGCTAAAACTGCACCCGAAATCTCTAGTGATCTATCCAGACAAGTGAATGCGTCTCTCAAAGGACCTGTCTTCACCCTCTGGGAACTTTGAGAAAATTAAAGCTCCCCAGCATTTGCAGTGTAGGAAGCCTGACGCCTTGTACACACAGGGACATTTTTTCCCAATGTTGCTAATGTTCCTCTCTACGATAGAGTGGGTTGGAAAGTAGGGGGCGTGGGATTTTCTCCAAAAAGGTTTGATTTTTGGTCAAAATAACCTAATTAGAAATTGGATTTTTTTTCCCAGAAAGCAGACCCTTTCTGCAAATACCTTAGTTTAATTGACCCAGGTCTTACACTACAAACTTACACTGAATTAGCTATGCTGCTCAGAGGTTTGAGAACTCCACACCTCTAAGCGCTGCAATTACACCAACCTAGCCCCCTCCCTCCCGGTATAGACAACCCTATGTCAATGGGAGAGCCTCTCCCATCAACATCATTATGTGCCTCTAGCAGAGATGAATTAACTATGCTGATGGGGGGGAGGCTTTCCTGTTGGCATAGAAGTATCTTCACAGAAATGACGTAAATAGAGACTGGGCCTCTCAAACTTCCAGTATTTCACTGGAAAAAGTTTTTTAGTGGGAAATGCTTGACTCACCCTAGTTAGCAACCTTTGTAGCTGCAGCATGGATTGGATGACATCTGCTGTTGTCATTCAAAACACTGTTATCTGACCCTGTTAAAAAGCATATTGTAATTTCATTTCCAAGTTATGTAAAAGCCTTTGACCTTTGCAAGGCTGTAGCACAAGAGTGTGCTATAATAAGACAGTGGTGGTTCGCCAGGGTTAGCCCTTGGCAGGCCACTGCCACTATATTTACTTGCGCCTCTGCATGTACGAGGGCTACCACTTCCTGCAGCTCCCATTGGTTGGGAAAGGCGATCCACGACCAACAGGAACCACAATCACCTGGCCCTACAGAGGTGCAGGTAAATACAGCAGCAGTGGCCTGCCAGGGGTTAACCCTGGTAAATCGAATCTGTCTTGTAGACTGTTTATTGCCCACTGCTGCTGTCGTACGATGCAGAAACGCAGTGCCCTGTGTGATACGTACCCAAACCATAAATTGTTTCTGGAGACTAAAGTAGTTTAGTCCCCTGACAGGTTAAGTTAACATAGATTCTGCAAGCATCTGAGGAAGTGAAAAAACTTAAAAAACAAATAGTTCTGCAGCAACTTAAGAGACTAACCAAAAATGTAGATGGTATCATGAGCTTTCGTGGGCACAATCGCTTGTTCAGGTGAATGGAGTAAGGGGTCCAGGGTACTAATAAATAGCAGAAAAAGAGAAGGAATGGGGAGGGAAATGAGTTGAATCTCACAAAAGCTAATAAACGTGTTAGTCTTTAAGGTGCCATGGACTCCTTGTTATTTTTGCTGAAAAAGACTAACATGGCTACCTCTGTGAACACTGATCTGGGTAGCTCTGTTTGCTCCAGGGATGTGAAATTGCCTATATGCAGGGGTGAGTATGTAGGGAATGAAGCCCTGAGGTCCTCTGTGTTTGAATCCCTTAATCTGCTTGCAAATGAGGCACAAATGAGTCTCATTAACCATAGTTTAAAACTTGTGGATGCCAAAGGGGGAAGAGGGGAGGAGAGCAATGTGCTGGCAAGTCTATAGATTGCGGAATAGATGCTCTTGTCATTGTGAAAGTGGCTTCAAGTTGAAGCTACTTTGTGTTTCAAGCACTGTAATAACTAGACGTGCTTTGAACAAAGTCAGATAACATGGTGTTTAGAATGCCAGCAACTCATCCACATTGCAGCTCCCATATATGCTGTCCAGTTAAGTCTTACCCATCTCTGGCTCCATCATGTGTATATTTCTTGAGGCAAATTCTGTCTTGACTTGTTTCCCATGCAACATTATTGACTTCAGGGCTGATTTCTGCCTTTTATGTATATTTGGGGAACCCTTCTAATGAGTGTGTTGTGTTAGGGGAGCTGTTCTCTTTCTTAAAGGCTCTTTGCCAAGCTTTCAGATTGAAGTAAAGATACCAAGGGAAGAAGGTCATTTCTAGGGCACCAGTCAATGTAGCATGTAAATGCTAAGTTTCCATAAGATTAGCATAAGATTCCAGGGCAGAATGGGCTTCTTCCTATTTTGAATTCAATGACTGATTTGCCTAGCTGAGAACTCGGGGGGGTCTTGTTGACCTTGACACATTATGGAGAGATCAGATTTCTCTCACACACATTCACCTACATGGATAAATTCTTATGTCTGATACATGCAGTTAAACCTTTAAAGTTTAAACCAACAATCACATCAATATTCAGAAGCTTCAGGGGGTAGCCGAGTTAGTCTGTACAGGATAAACTTAAAAAACAGCAAATGGTCTGGTAGTACTTTATAGACTAACAAAACATGTAGATGGTATCATGAGCTTTCGTGGGCCCATTTGTTGTTTTTTAAGTTTATCAATATTCAGGTTACTCTGGTTCCAAATGACTTGTCACAGTATGTCAATTGCACTTTAGATCTTATACCAAAGACAGCTCTTGTAGCCAATTCTATAATAAACTGACTAAAGATTTAGCTAAGAAGAAAGAAATTATTTATTTACAAGATTAAAGAAAGTAAGCATACACACACAAGTTAATCTTCGATTTCAAAAGATGGAAAAACTTCTATAATGAGCAAGTTCTGTGTGCCTTTTAAGCTACCCAGGCTAAGCACTGGGGATCCTTTGTTCATGCTTAGTAATCCTTGCTCCTTAGAGTCCAAGCAGCAGAGTTCAAGCTGATGGGTTGAGTTCTCATGCACTTTTCAAGGGGTATGTATGTGGACAGTGTATATTGGACATTAAGACTGGCACTACTTATCCATTGGTTGAGGGGAATAGGAGACAAAGGTTGAGACTCCCACACTCTGACCTGTTCTGAGTAGCCGAGTCTCCGGGATATTATGGGTAATGAAAAGAAACAACTGCCTAGTAGATTGCGCTTTGCACTCTGGGAAAGAAGTACCCCCTGAATATCCCTTTTTGCTCTGATGGTTCAGCATTTCCTATGATCAGGAGGCACATTTCCTAATTTGTGCAATTGCAATGCTAGGGTGGGTACAGCCTTTCTGAGACGGCAATATGTACATTACCTGTCCCTAGCCCTCCCATCCAAGAATCTCAAATCATTTCACAATAACGGATTTTCTTCTCACAACAATGCTAGCAGGTCAGGAAACCCAGCCACGACTGCCTAAGGATGGATTTACCAAGGTATTTAGGCACCTAAGGTTGTAACTAGGTGCTTAATGGGATTTACAGAAGTGTCTAAGACAAGTAGGCACTCTTGTAAATTCTATCAGGTGCCTAGCTGCATCTTTAGGTGTCTAAATATCTTGGTCAATCTTCCCTAAATGGCATTTCCCCAAGGCACATGGGAAGACTGTGACAGTGCCAGGAAGTCTCTTGACTCCCAGTCTTGTGGCCCAATACAAGCTCATCCTTCAGTTCACCTGAAATCCAGCTGTTTTGTGAAAAGGTCCAGGTAACTGCTGCACCTGTTGTCCTGCACAGAATAGCTATTGGCTAGACAGGGGTTAATACCTTTTGTTAACACGACCCAGTCCAGTGTTAGTTCTGGAGTGCTCTGACTGAACTTTAGACACCCATGCGTCAAACAAACAACAGCCATAAAACTCTGTCTTCCAAGTTTATTTTATTTGCTTGGGAAAAGCAAATGCATGTCTCTCTTCTCTCTTGGCAGAACCAGCTCCTCGCGAAGGGCTTGCTGTTTATAGAGGAGAAGGTTAAGCTGTGTGAAGGCAAGTATAGAGAGACCATTTTGGAATGGGATCCTGGAGACCCTTGTGAGTCAGCCTTTGATGTTTGGACAGCTGAGATGCATCTGTCGTAACCCCATCATCTCCAAATGGTTCACACCACAGGAAGCTCTAAGGCCCTTTCTATGCAACTGAGATTGCGTGTACTAAGTCTTGCTCGGGCTAGCATACAGCTGAATTGGTTTAACACATCCTTGCTACCCTATGGGGAACTACATTGTATTCCATCCTGTATGTTGCTTGCAGGATGTTGGATCTTGTTGAGTCAGAAGTATGACTGAGGCTTTTCCATCAGCCCGTGTCTTCTCCAGGAAGGCTCACACATGGTACTGCAGTGAGAGTTAGCCCAGTTTCCAGATGCTCCATCCTTGACGTGAATCCTGTGTCCCAGCTTGTTAACAGTGTTAGGCCCCTACAGGCTTTTACCATATGTCTTAAGATGGTTTGAAACCGTGCAGAGACCTGAACTCATGAGTCTTGTGACCATAACAGTGGTGCACTTGAGTCCATGTGCTCCTGAATCTGGGAACACACGTGATGTGGAGGAGGAAATGGCTCTGCTGACTCAGTTTCGTGGCCTTTTTGATCATCAGCAAGCCAGCATCTCCATTGACCCAGTGTTTTGGGGCCAATAAATGCCAATAAAGGTGCATACTCTTGCACTGCTGGATTCCTTAGCACTGCTATCTTTTAAGCTGGTACCTCAACCTCTGGGTTGCCAGTGAACAGCTAGGTAATTATAGTGTGAAGGTTTACTAACCTCCTTTTATAGGGGCCACCTTCCACTTCACTTGCTGTCCACTTGTTTGGTGCAAGTTCCATAAAGGAGAATCTGAGAGGAATGGAGTCTGCACAGTATATCTAAGTGCTTGTAGGTATAACTTAAATTGCCGAGGGATGTGATTAAGGGTCCGCCCTGCACCCAACAATGTAAGTTACACCCACCTAGATGCTGGTGTGAACAGCACTTTGTTGCTGGGAGAGCATCTCCTGAAGACATTGCTACTGCCTCTCACAGAGGTGGTTTTATGATGTCAATAGGAGAGTTGTCTTCCAGGCTACATCTAGACTGCAGGCTTCTTTCAGAAGAAGCTTCTCCGGAAGAGAACTTCTGAAAAAACTTCTTCCGAAAGAGAGCATCCACCCTGCCAAAGTGCGTTTTTCGAAAGAGAGCATCCACACTGAATGGACGCTATCTCACATGTAAGCTGTGATTACTATGGACGGAGTGGCCACCAGGGCAGCTGTGCTTTTTCCTCTTTCCTTTTCTTTCACAAGAACTCCCTCTTCCCCGTCCACACACGCCTTTTTCCGAAAGAGCTCTTTCAGAAAAAGGCTTCTTCCTCATAGAAAGAGGTTTACCAACATCGGAAAAACCCCTCTGTTCTTTCGATTTTTTTTTCAAAAGAATGCAATTGCAGTGTGGATGTAATTAAAGTTTTTTCAGAAAAACAGCAGTTTTTCCGAAAAAAAACTCTGTAGTGTAGACATAGCCCCAGTGGCATAGAGCTTCTTCACCAGATGAACTGCAGAGGCACTGATGTAGCACTTCTAGTAGAGACTATGGGTAACCTACACTCAGTAACCTAAACAGGAATCTCTGTTCTGCTGTTACCAGCTCCTCAGCTTTCTATAGAACAGACATTGACTAGTTACCAAAACTCCAAACAAACAAAAATCCCTTGTAAAACTGCCCCAATTTGTGATTCAGATCCCATTGGCAGTGGGTTTGTGAGTCATCCATCATCATATTAAAATGAAACAAAGGTGCCAGCGTGTGGCTGCTGACAGCTTGGAAAAGATGTTCCAGCTAGACAGACAAAGGCCTTCCTGCTGCCCTTTTATTTGTTGAAGTGGCCTTATAAACGTGGCGCTTACAGGAGTTAAGATCACTGTGATGCAGTTAAGAGACAGATGATTCATGGAATTTCCAAGCATTGATTTTTTTTTTCTTCTGCTTTCTTTTATAAATGTATCACTTTGTTCCAGAGAATCCGGCTTGTGGTTGCTGCAATGAGAGCTGCTTGTGCCTACTTCCCAGTTAGTTTTGACTTCCAAAAGAGAGCTCCTTTCCCAGTTCTGAGATGAAGAAATGCCCATGCTGCAGAGAGCAGCAGTGTTTTTAGTGCAGGTTTTTCTTAATCAGAATGTGTGATTTTCATGTGGCACTTCACATTCCTGTAGGATTTGCACAGTTACACCACTTCCCTAATCTATGGATTACCTTTCCTTTTAGTTTCAGCCCTGCACACAACAACAGCTCAGCCCTGAGACAGATAGGGGAGGGATCCAGAAACCTGTCCATATACTCAGAGATTCTAAGGCCAAAAAGGACCATCATGATCATCTACTGTGATCTCTTGCACATTGCAGACCATAGAACCTTGCCCACCCACTCCTTGTATTAGGCCTAATACTTTTGGCTACGGTACTGAAGTCCTCAAATCTTTATTTACAGACTTCAAGTTACAGAGAATTCACTGTTTACCCTAGTTCAAGTGACCTGTGCCCTGCACTGATTGACAGGGAGACGAACATCCCCGCCTGCCCTCTAGCTGTTCTCTGCCAGTCTGATCTGGAGGGAAATTCCTTCTAGGACTTCTATTAGCCAGTGTGGCTGGGAATGGGTGACAGAAGATGGATCACTTGATGATTACCTGTACTGTTCAATGCACCTGGCATTGGCCACTGTTGGAAGACAGGATACTGGGCGAGATGGACCTTTGGTCTGACCTAGTATGGCCATTCTTATGTTACCTTTAATCTCCACTCCATCCTCAGTACATAACAGGGTCCCACTTCTCTCTTCCTACCACTCATTAGACAGTGTGAATTCAATGGATGATTTTTTTGGTGTATTCTTGCAGTTGACATTAAAAAGCAGATATGGGGCCTGATCCTGTAACCTGTTGAAGTCAATGGGGCCTTTACTCCTGGGAGACAAAGCTTGCAGAATCAGGCCCCATGGTTGCAGGTTCTCTTTCTTATATCACAAGTCAGGTGTGCTACAGTCATGCTGAGGGAAGAGTCAGTAGGAAATATGAAAACTCAGTCACATGAGTTCTCGGCTGTATGACTTTCAGTCTACATTTATTTTAAATATCCAAACTTCAACTTTTGGGGCTTTTGTTGTGGCTACCTAGCTACACAGGAGCATTTGAACCTGGTGAGTTTCCAAGTTTAAAACTTCTCTCCGGTGGAAGAAGTGCTCTCCTCCTGATAACTTTATGGTTTATCACACAGGTGGGTGGGTTCTGGGGTTTCTAGATCTCTATTTGGGGGAGAGAGAATCTCAGAGGTAATATAGCTGGCAGGATAGTCCCTACTAATATGCAAGACATATAGCCATGCGGAGCACCATGAAATCTGGGGCACCAGATTGCCCCAAATTTTATGGTGCCCTATGCAGCTGGGTGCTGTGTATGAAACCACCCAGCCCCAGCCTCACCCTGATCTTCCACCCAAGAGCTCAACTCCAGCTCGGCAGCCTGCAGCCCTATCCCCTAGCCAGGGCTGGCCCGAGACATTTTGGCGCCCCGGGCCCCAGTCGTGCGGCACCACCCCCGGGGCATGTGGCCCCGCCTCCGGGCGCACGACGCATGCATGGGCCCGCCCCCGGGGCGTGTGGGCAGACGCACGGCACATGCGCTGCCCAGTTGGCCCAGCCACTGCCGATGGCGTGCAGCCCAGGGCCACCTGGGGCGGGCTGCGCCTGGCCATGCAGGGCCCTGCAGCTGTGGGGGGAAGGGCACTGCTGGCTGGTGCTGTGGGGGTTAACATGGCCCCTTCCCTGGGCGGCCGCTGCAGCCCGCGGGGAGCTGGGCACCCCCCGTAGGTTGGCGCCCTGGACAGCTGCCCGGCTAGCCCACCCCTTAGTCCGGCCCTGCCCCTAGCTGCCCCTGTGGGCTGTGTCCAACTCCCATTCACCAGGCCAGCGGCAAGCAGTGTGAGCATGGATTCAGGAGGTGCAGAAGGAGGTTGTGCAGCCAGTGGCTGGAAGTGGTGGTTTCTCCTTTAAAATGCTGCTTCTCTCAAGCCAGTGGTATGACATCCTCTGCTTCTCCTGAGTCCTTCTGCCCTCGCTCGCACTGCTTGCCACCACTGCTCCCCTGAGGCTGCAGGTAAACCTCTCTCTCTGCCCTGCTCAGGGGTTGCCAGCTCTCCCACACCAGACACCGTATCAACTAATTACATCCTGTCTGAGAGAGTTAGCAACCGTAACTTCTGCCCCGCCTCCCAGCCTTCTCCCTTCAGAGCAGCTGCTCCCACCATGGGGAGTGGGGCACCAGTGCTGGGCTGCCTTGGGCACCAGCATTGGTAGGGACAGCACTGGTGGCTGGTTAAAGAGGCACCTGTACCGCACTGGCTCATTCACTCAGCCTCTGGGCTCTTCCTGCCTGCTTCATTCACAGGCAGAGCTGCTCAGTGTGGGACTGTAGTAGAATATCAGCTTAATGGTAATTAGGTGTTTTTTAATTGCAACATATTGGCCAGTGGAGAAAGACTCTGTTACCTAATGCACGACAAAGTAAAAGCATCACCCTTTTACTTTGATTGGGTTCTTTTACATCTCATGTGGAACAGTGTTCTTAGAGCTGGGAGAGACTCAGCAGTTTCTGATCATAGATTTGTCCCCCTTCTCAACTTTTTTGCTGTGAACAAATACAAAATAAAATGCAGCTGAGGCTGCCAGGATTGTAGATCCTATATGTGGCGAGTTTGTGATGCTCCCCTATAAGGTAAAGAGAAGGGGGACATTTGAACAATTGCTAAAGGTTTTTTTTTCCCTCCCAATTCCTGTGCTTTTAGGTGAGGTTCGCATTGATATCCTGTCTGAAATCTGGGATCACTTCTTCACAGAGACCCTTCCCACGCTCCAGGCAATATTCTACCCTGTCCAGGTAAACCTGATTAAAATATAGTCTGGGAGATGGGGCAGAAATGCAACTGCAGCACCTGCTTCATGGTCTCTTGGTGCTTCCTTTCCATCCCTATTCCACAGCAATCAAGGCTCCATCTCTGCTGGATAAACAGGTTTTAAAAAAGTTTAAACAGTGGTTTGGGCTGAAGGGGCTCCCAGTGAACTATGCAGATGGAACTAGTGTGATAAACTAGCTCCCGAAGGCAGAGTACAATGTTTTGCATCCTCTTCAGCTGTTTGGAGCCTGTCTGCAATGGAATTTAAACAGTACTTAAGCACTGATACCACTGGACTGCACTTGGGCCTTGTCTAGGCTGAGGATTTGTCCCAAGTATTATCATTCATTCTTTAGTCATTGCAGTAGTGGTAGCTTCTTTTGCTTTGCCCATTTGGACTAGGGGATAGCACTGATAATGTCTGTCAGTCACTGGGGCAAATCCTGAGTCTAGGTCAGGCGGAAAATTTTTAAAGGTTTGTGTGAAAGACTGGAATTTGAAGTTAGTCACTTAACTGTCATTTGTGCCCTTGAAAGCCTCTCCCTTGGTCTCAGATACTTATGTATTTACAGTACCTGCATAGGTAAGTGATATGACTCTGGTTTCTCTCTAAATCCTGTTTATGAGGCTAAGCAGTTAAGTGCAGCACTCCTGAAGGATATTCCATTTTAAATCTATATTACGCTTCTTTAATTTGCTTAGATTGTAAGCCGGTTGGGGACAGGGACTATATTTTTTGTTCGACAGTACTGTAATACAAATAATAATAGTTTTCATTGGGATTTCCAGCACCAGCAATCCTAACTGCGTAGAGTTGAGAAGTTAGCATGTTTACAACTTCTCTCCAGTCATGATGGGATGGAAAAGGCACCAAAAGCAACTCTTCTGTGTAGAATGAAAGTCTTAGAAATGTTAGGTCATCCCATTTGGCCTGTCTGCTCCTGGAGAAGCCAACTCTAGATACCTTTGATTTTTCCTTTTATCATTTGAAAGTCAGCAGGTGACATATGCAGGTTGCCCTTTCCCAATGTTTAAAGTTGGCATTTCCTAAAAGCGGCCGAGAGGACTTATCTAAAGATGATTGCTAGCCATGCCAACATATTGTTTTTATTCTCTCCTGGCTGTACTTGCTGCAGATGCTAGAAGGTATGTGGGGGTGGAGTACATATGAAATTGTGCAACTGAGAAGTCTTTTTACTCTGTGCTCTGTGTGTGTACATGTGTGCATGCTCATATGCACACATAATCTGGAGACAAGTAGGCAGAGGTGACTTGTGGTAGCACTCGGGAGGTGCACCAAGTCCAAAATTTTGCCCCTGCCAAAATTTTAATTGCTAAATTCTCCCTTGCAAGCACTAATCACCCCTGCATGGAATGCCCTAATCTACCAGGGTGAGATGCCAAAACCTGGTTTTTAATGTACTAAAATCCTCGAGGAGAAGAATCTTTCTTTCCATTTTACTGGGAATTGCTTCTGCTCTCCTTGTTTTTAATAGCTTTCCTGGCTACAGAAAAAATGATCCCATGTTCCTTAGTGGTGACATCCTTTTCCCTTAATGGCTCCAGCATTCTACCAGGAAAATCTCTTTGCTGCTATACAGTGTGTCAATAATGAGAAATGGAACAAAAGTTACTGCAGAACTCTGTGACTTTTTAAAGTAAACGACATGAAGGTTTGAATGCTAGAAATCAAAATCCTTTGTATTTCATTTATTTATACACTTTTCTACTGCTTATATCCCAGTAGTATTCAAGAACTTCAAAAACATGTCCTTGCAATCAAGGTTTCCTCTAATCTTTTCCATCCATCTGCGAAATAATTTTGATGTGCACCCAAGCATGTGCAAATGTGCACCACTAGAAACAAAAATCTAATGGTGGGCATTCTGCTGATCAGCCAGATGGCATTTGAATGTCTCCTGAGCACCTGCACCAGTGCACAGCTTATAGGGAACGCTGCTTGCAACTCCCTTTTGAGTTGGGGCAGCACTATTCCTATTTTACAGAGGAAGAACTGGTGCACAGAGAGTCTAAGGCGAAGACTGCACTACACTGCTTTTAGTGACACAGATCGCCTGCTGACAAAAAACTTCTACCCCAACAAGCATGGTTAGCTTTGATGGAAGGAGAGTGTTCCTGCTGACAAAGTGCTGTTCGCATCGAGACTTGTCATCAGCAAAATTTTTGTTTTTGGGGGCAGAAACAAAACAAAGTTTTGTTGTTCAATTGCCAGTGTAGATATAGCCTAAGTGATTTGCCACAATCACAAAGGGAATTGGGGGTAAAGCTGGGGACTGAATGCAGATCACTGGATTCGCGTCCATTGCCTTAATAACAAGAAGAGTCTCCTCTCCCTGCAGAAAGGAACTGTATGTATTCACACATCTGGCCTGGCAAATTTCTTTCATCAAAATTGATTCTGTGCTTGAGGAGAAACCTTTTTGAGTGAAGGGGTCCTGTCAGTCATCATAGCCACATTCAGTCTGTGACTTCCCTCCTGCAAATGCAACTAAGGGTATAGCAGGAGCTTTCGTGATGGGGAGAAACGTTGCCTTGGAATGAAACGGAGCCCTTCAACCATAAGCTACAGAACCTGTATCCTATGGACATGACTTTTGGTGATTAACCATCTCAGAGAAGTTTGAACCTGTCACCTAGGTATGACCCTAAGATATCCAGTCCCGTAAGTTGCCAACTAGATGCATACAAGTCACATTCTCTCTCTGAGGGTACGTCTACACTTGCTCCCTAGTTCGAACTAGGGATGCAAATGTAGCCGACCGAAATCCTTGCTAATGAAGCAAGGATTTAAATATCCCGCACTTCATTAGCATAATCTCGCCCGCGCGCTATTCCACTCGCCAGCTGATTTGAACCAGCAGGTGCGCTCTGGGACACGTTAGTTTGAATCAAACTCCTTGGTTCGAACTAACGTTACTCCTCATTTTTTGCATCCCTACTTCGAACTAGGGAGCAAGTGTATATGTACCATGAGTTACTGAGGTCAGAATGACTGCCCTGCTGGGCTTAGGAAGAAAAATAAGAGCAAATCTTTCTCTTTGCTATGGAATTTCTGTTTGAACTGAGATAGTAAATTAATTGCATTACATTGAACTGTAGGAATAAAAGGAAAAAAAGGTGTCATGTTATTGCTGAGATACATTTTCACAGCTTTGTGCAGCTCCTTTTTATACCTGGCATTGCCAAACAAGTATTGTGATGTCTTAAGAAAGCAAAACAGTCTTGGCTATAGGTCTTAAGTTATTTACATACTGATGTAGCTATTAATTGCAACACTAAATCCATTCTAAATTAATGATTAACTGTCCTTGATTTTCTCCAGAGATTTGCCTAACTGTGTTAAGGGCGCTGTAAAAAGATCTCAAAGCAGAATATAGGGCAGAGATAAATTCCCTCAAAAGAGAGGAGGGAGGGACGGGAAGAAAGTTTGAGTACTGAAATCTTAGCTGCAGTTGGTTTAATGCTACAGTAGACTGTGGTGTGCATGTTAGGCACAGCACTGGGTTACTGTGGCACTGGAATGTTGGATGGAGTTCAATTGTGTTTAAACATGCTGTGAAATATTTCAACATCTTCATCTGTTAAACCTTGCAGATGCTTTATCGTTAATGTTAAAAATGAAAACAAAACATTCCTTTAATCTACTTGCACTGGAAAGCCAAAGCCACCCTCAATGGAAAGACTTGGGCAGGTCTTGTTCTGGCCTAAAGTGAATAGTAAACATTATGATTGATTAAATTTTATTTGTGTGTGTGGAATTTCCAATGCTAAATGTTGGTGTTCAGTGTGGGCTCTGACACTGAACACCAACAGGTATAGTCAGGTGCATACTATACAAAGTCCTCCCCTTCCAGCTTTGCCAGTGTGGCTTAAGTCTGAGCAGCAATGCAGATGGCTGTACAAGTCCTGGGCTTCCGACTGTTAATCCTAATCAAAACTAAAGTAGGTGGTTTGGGTCTTGTGAATAACTGTGATTTGCTGATGAATGGCTCATTTAATTCCCTGACTGTCACTAGTTCTGTACTTCAGGGGTCAGTCACTCATAGATTAGAAACCGAGCACATTAGGTGCTCTCTAGATCAGTTACTCAACAGTACAAGGAATCACGAGGACAAGCAATTGGTGCGTGTTCTACCATAACAGCACAAAACAGTAATTTGCAAGACAGGCTCTGTATGAGTGTGTGCGTGCAGGTGTGCGTTATGTGCGTACATGCACACACACACACACACGTTTTCAAACTGTATTTTTTCAGGGTCAGGAATTGACTATCCGCCAGATTGCCTTGCTTGGCTTCAGAGACTTGGTCTTATTAAAGGTGAAATTGGAAGAGATTCTTCCTCTCGTCCAAACAAAGCTCCCAGCTTCCATTGTCCAGATGCTGCTGATTCTACAGGTAGGGAGTTTTCTTCCTTTTTTTTCCTTCTGTTTCTCTCTCTCCCAAACATGTACATCTCACAGCTACCAATTCATATTACCCCTGGAAAGAGGAAAAACAGTCAGGATAAGAAGGCTGGAGAAGGAGTTGTCTGTGTTGTTTTGAGGAAGTTGGACATGAAAGTGACCTAAACTGAACATTAAGCTTTGTGGTTTGAGTTTCCTGAGTAAATGGATAAGAGGGGGTCAAGCTGTCCCTATGGAAAGGAAATGAACCAAACTCTGGGTCTTGGGGCTTTTTTTCTTGGTCCCTGAGAAATCCCAATGCTCTTGATTTTCTTCCCCACTTAACTTCGAGCGTCTCCAGATGCCTTAAGCTTCTGATTATAATTCTCATACTTGCAACCCCATACCAATTCTTCTAGTTCAACAGCTTTACATTGATTAAGGAACAGTCTCTCTCACTTGTAAAAGACAAGGGAATCTGATGAGCACAGGCGTTCTCAGCTCTGGAGGGGATTGAGTTGGGCTCCAGCTTTGCCTGGAGTGAGGGGAAGAGCATTGATGGGAAGAGTACCTTTGGCATCAAGCTATGGGCTATAGATCTCTCAAGCAATACAAGGCTATGTCTACACTGCAGAGTTTTTGCGCAAAAACTTGTGGAGCATCCACACTACAAGCCCGTTCTTGTGCAAGAAAAAGTATAGTAAAGCGTAAGAACACAGGGCTTTTTGCACAAGAGTTACTCCTCTCCCCATGAGGAATAAGCCTTTTTGCCTAAGAGCTCTTGCGCAAAAAAGCATGTGGACAGGCAACAGGGATTTCTTGCGCAAGAAACCCCTATGGCTAAAATGGCCATCAGAGCTTTCTTGTGCAAGAGAGTGTCCACACTGTCGTGGATGCTCTGGCACAAAAGCCCATGGCAGTGTGGACGCGCTCTTGCGCAAGAATTTTTTGCACGAGAACTCTTGCGCAAAAAGTTCTTGCGCAAGAAGCCTGCAGTGTAGACATAGCCCAAATGTTCCAAGGGGACCAGCCTATCCACCCAAATCTCAAGAGAACAGGCGCAAAATCTTCCAAGTATGATCTGTGCATCCAAGTGTACCATCTACATCATCACCTCATACAGCTTGATGTGGAAACCATGGAAAATATCCAGATTCCAGACCATTACTGAGACTCCTTTGGCTTTTATTTCCCTATAGTTTCCATGGATTTTTTTCCTTTTAAAAAAAGCCAGAAAAAAAAGAGGAATTACAGTTTCTGAAATACAATCAATGTGGAAAATCACTTAGCTTGTGTTTACCTAAGAACTATTATTGTAACCCAAGTGGTGCTAAAAGGAGCCACCAGAGTGGCGGCTCAATATTCCCTTAACGATATTAGGAAAAAACAGGCTGGGGGCGTATCTAGACTACGCTGAACGATTGAAAGAGGATATGCAAATTCAGCGGGAATTTGCATACCTTCTTCCGATCGCACTTTTGAAAGCTCTGTTGAAGTAATTAAGACGCGGCTTTTTCGGTGACTCCCCCCCCCCCTTTGTCGAAAAGCCACGTAAACCTCCTTTTTAAAGGAAGAAGGGGCGGCTCGCCGAAAAAGCCACGTCTTAATTACATTAACGGAGCTTTTGAAAGTGTGATCGGAAGAAGATATGTAAATTCCCACGGAATTTGCATATCCCCTTTCGACCGTTGGGCATAGTCTAGATATGCCCGGGGAGTGTGGAGTGAGAAATGTTATATAATCATTAAAAGGAGAAATGCTTAGTGAGGCTTTGCAAGAAAACTAGAAATCTATAATGAGTTGCTATCATCAAACACTTCTGTTGGCTATCCCTGTGTTCGTCTGTAACTGAAAAATCTAAAAAAACAACAATGGTCTGTTAGATAGGTTAGCTTTATCCACTCCCTTTACAGATAAACAAAGGAGAAGAGATGGGTGGTGACTCATAGTTCCAGTTCATGAAGGTGCAGTAACTTCCCCAAGTCACTGTAAGGGCTTATCTTTATAGGGAAATTGACTGTCAGAACTTTAGCAGTATTCGTATACAACTAGAGTTATATAGTTACACCCGACACTTATTCTGGAATACAGTGGTCTTTGTGATGCTTTGCAACATAAGCAAAACCAGAAAAAGGAATTCTTTTTGCAGAATAAGTGGGTCCACAAACAAAGAGGGCCCTTCTCTAGGTTAGATTATGTTGCTGAGTTCATAAAGACACTCTTGTTCCAGAATAAGATGTTTAGACTTGGAGTTATACTGGCATAACATCAGTGATATAATTCTTCCATAAATACCCCCCATGTATCTACTCCCTTAGACAGGAGGGCTGACAGAATTGCTGGACCCTAGGCAAGAAGGGGGGAGGGGGGGGGGCAGCTCTGCACTCCCAAAAGAGGTGGGGCCTCAGGTGGAAAGAGCAAAGGTGGGAGCTAGCTTTCCCTCCTGCTCACCACCACTTGCCAGCCAGCCCTTCAGTGCCACCCAGAGCACACCGCCTGGGGCACTGGCAGCAATTTAAAGGGCCTGGGATGGCAGCCTGGAGCCCTGGGCCCTTTGGAATCTCCAGGCCCTGGGGCAGTTGCCACTTTTGCTCCCTGCCTTAGCAGGCCTGCCGATAGTACTGGAAATAGAACCCAAGCATTTTGGCTCCCAGAATCAGTGACTGGAAGCTGTGCAGTTGTGTGATGACACATTTGCTTTGATGCTTGAATTGCAGGGTGTCCATGAGCCTACAGGCCCCAGCAAAGGCTACCTACTGCTGGAAGAACTGGTTAAACAGGTGGTCTCGCCATACCTGGGCTTGTGTGAGGATCACAGCTTCTCTGGTGGCACCTGCACGCTCGGTAAGACATGATGCACTGAAGCTGTTGTAAGTCATCTTATTCCAGCACCTCCAATGGTTAATGGAAGGAAACATGCAGCTGTGCTAGACAAAGAAGATGGGAATTGACAGACACTCAGCTCCATGAGAGAGGGAGAGAGAGAGAATCAAAGGTTAAAAATATCCGCAAGTGGATTCTGATTGATACAGCCCTAGGTATAATTTAAGTATATGTGAAATGCTTTAGTTTTTCCCCTGCCACAGTGAGCAGTAATGAAACCCCACAAACACTCCCCACTCTCAGGGTGCTCCTGTGGGTGGACTGATTAAAAGCTGTCACTATGTTCTCTTCATATCCAGCACTTTGGCTTTTAGATTGCTCACCCTCTAGTCCAGTCAGAGATCTGATCTCTCTTCCCTCATCCCCTCTCCAACAACCGTTGCCAGTTGTCCTCCCCACCCACCCACTTTAGGCTTCTAGCTCCCAGTAGTCACTTCTTTCAGTGGAGATGTGTGTCTGACTCTCTCTTGGAATTTTAAGCCTGCTGTCAATGGCCCTAGTGGCCTATAGGTGCTTGTGGGGTGGTGACCCTCCCTACGCAAGACAGGGCCAAGCCGCCCCTGCTTATTCTAGCCCTGTCTCTGGGGATCGGGACACCCAAGTCCTGGCGATGAGGCTTAGCGCCGTTGCTCAAGGGGGGTCCTGGCCTACAGGGCTCCACGGACCTTTCGGGAGAGTCCGCTTTCTCGTCCATGGGTCCCTCAACGGGTAGCTGGTAGATGCAGGGCTGCACCCTGCTCTGGTTCCTGCTACTCTACGGTGGGTTCAGCGGGTACCCGCTGCCCACTAGTCTATTGCCCTTAGTCCTGGCCTTGGTGTGGCTCAGGGTAGGTTGCGGTTGGTGGTGGTGGCGGTGGTGTTGGTATTGGTGTTGGCGAGGTAGGGGGCCCCAGCCCAGGGCCCTCAGGACAGAGGCTGGTCCTTCAGGGAGGTCCCCTAGAGCTGATTCCGGCACTCACCCCAGTCCCCATTAAGTCTCTTCCACCCTGGGCCGTTTCCTACCCCGCTATACGCTTTACCTTCTGCTCCACCCTTGACTGAGGTTTCCGCACCTTACCACTGTGTCACGTCCGAGGTCTCCGGGCCAAAGTAGAGTCACCACCCTCGGGATGCTCACAGCAGAGTTAGCTATGGGGGGCCCACAGGCCCCTGGCTCTGTCGCTCCCTCCTGTGGAGTCCTTCGCTGGAATGGTGGCTGCTGGTGATCCTGAGGCTTGCCCGCCTGTCCCGGTCCTAAGCTGGGGAACCCCTTTTGCCTCGTAGACCCTGTGGGGCTTGGTACTCCCCTGGGGCTGCAGCCGCTTGGGGTGGCCTTCTTCTGTTACCACTAGCCCGGCCTCTACCCCCACGCCTTCCCAGCCGTGCTCCCTCCCCAGGCCTTTCGGTAGGCCAATCAACCATTTCTTTATATAGCTTGAGCCTTCATTGTTGGCCTTCTGTAACAAGTAATCAGGAGACAATGACCTTTGCATCGTGATATAGCTTCTAAAGGCTTTTGTGTAAGTAGAGTTGGGGAATTTGCGTGAACTTCTCCGTAGGGCTTCCCCGGGAAATTGACTTAATATTTATTGTCCCCAAAGTCCATATTTGACTGACACATTTTCAGTGTAGTGCTTTGAACTTCCAGGTCATATATCTGTCACTTCTCTCCCCATAGAGAAGTTATATACAATCCTGACTCATGATAATACATAAACTTAAAAGGTTAAAGCTATTTAAGGATATTGCAGGAAATTTCAATATTAGTTACAGGAATCTGGATAGGATAGGAGACAGATGGCTCCTCATTCGCAGTCTCCAGCAGGGGAGAAAAGATAGCCTTGTGGTTATGGTACCTGACTGGCATCTGGCCTCCATCCTGGCTGCAAAACAAACTCACCCTGTGACCTTTAGGTGAGTTATTTCTGTGGGCCTTTTGTTCCTCCCTTCCTCAATGAAATGGAAGTGTTGGGCAAATTAGCTATTATTCAGCATATACTGTGGCAGTGCTAAGCACTAAAATCCAAGTTGCCATCATTGTTACATCCACTTACGCAGCTAGAAGTAGTTAATCCACCTGCATCTGCAAGTGCAAAAGTAATCATTGTATAGACTGCTTGTCCTCCTTGATGATTAACTCTTCCCTCACATAGGACAGTTGAATGTTGACCTTTTGGGTCTGTGTGTCTGGTTGCTTATGGGGATTTGCATACTGTTGGAATAGTTTGAAGTGTAGCCACCTGAAAGTTTCTAGCCATCTTGTTTCTTGCCAAATGAGGAAGGAGCTAGTGTCATAAAAACCAGTTACATGCACTCTGGCCTTGTAATGTTTGTGGCACTTAAAATCATTGTGTTTACTTTGATTTAGTTGCTGTTAACTTGTGTGTTTTTCCCAGATGGCCTTTTGCTCCAGCCCCTTCCTTTTCTGAGCACGCAGGGAAAAAGAAAAAGGGAAAACTTGTGTTTGCGTCATACAGTGTTGGCAGCGAAGCAGAACTCTTCCCCAGATAATCTTGGCATTTCAAAAGCACACAAGCGCTTTAGCAAAGCGCTCTCCCTATTCTGCAGGCTCCCCTCGCTCTGGTTCTGGAAGAGCCAAGAGGTAGCAGTCTGGCCTCTAACAGAGCTGCCAGTTGTGAAGTTCAGAAGGGACCATGTCATTGGGTAGCACTGTAGTAGCTGCTGAGAAATAATTGGTTAGACTCTGGATATAATGACATTCTCAACTGAATAAAAAGGCTGTTGAGACTGAATTAAGCTGTCTAGGGCAGGACTCAGGAATATAGCTGGGTAGATGGGCTGGTTGGTTGGCTTTTTTGAGATATGGAAGTTTGCACTGGCTAGGCCCCTGTTGTAGGTAAATAAAAGACTTCAGCCTCCAGGATTGTCAATCTGCCTATCTTTAAATCACATTAAATTTTATTTAAAAAAGGGCAGGGAATGCAACCAGAACCAAAATGAAAGGGGATGATGGAGACTGAGGGTGCTAGTGGGAGCAGCAGTTTACAAAGATTATGTGGCACTGAACTGGGAAGACAGGATCCGAGAGCCTAAGTATAGAGAGGCTGGACTGGGCCATTGAGAAACCATATAACTTCTGTCCTGTCATACACCCACCTGTCACTGTGAGTGAGGCTGGATTTTGGCAAGGACACTGTGTCAGATATGAGCCGCCCCTATTCTTTCAAGTTCTCTTTTGCTGCTCTTGCCTTACCCACTACCACCCTTCCTGTTTGTAGCTTTGTTTGTTAGGACTTAACCACAGCTTGCCCCCGACTTAGCTGCCTAGAAAACAAGTGTTTGCATTGTAAATGGGGAAGAAGATAAACCCTCCCCACAAGTGGAACTGATCCAACATGCAGAGGCTGTTTGGCAGGAATGTCTCTGCTCATCTGGCTATGCATCCAAAGATTCCCTCCAAAAACCTCCCATTCAAGTTCCTGTTTCAGTCCTAACAAATCAGATGTGAGCTAAAATCGCAGCCCAGCTATTTGTGAGAATTTCCTCAGGGCAGCATCTTGTGTGGCTTCTGGAAGGCTTGTGTGAGATACAGCCTTGTTTCTGGTTTGAATCATCTCCTGTAAACCCATGAGTAATGCTGTCCATACCCACAGCCAGTGTTCTCTTCACCCTCTGCACAGCGAGCTGGCTGCACTGGGATTGAGTCAGAACTAGCCGTGACTTTCAGACCTTGACTCTAAGCTAGGGAGCATGAGTTTTGGAAATGGAAAATCAGAACATCTTTTCCTCCAGAGTTCTGTCCTGCAGGAAAGTTTTGAAGATCAAAAAGGAGTACGGTGAGGTCTCAAGTGCAGTATGTATTAGAACTTCTCTGCTCACACTGCAGTGCACCTTCTGATATGCTCGGCAAGGGGCCAGGAAGAAATTTTCTTCTCTCTCTTATTCCTCTGCCTGACCACCATACACAGCTGTCTAGGTACATTGCTACTAGCGTTGGCTGATTGTTATGGATGAGATGTGATGGCATGCTGCACAATGAGCAATGCGTGGGGCTGAGGAGAGAACAAAGCAAATGGGCTAAAGCAGTGGTCTCCAGCCTTTTTAAGCATGAGATCACTTTTTGAATTTAAGTGCAATCCAAGATCTACCTCAAACCCAAATACCTTTGCCCCGCCTCCTTTGTGCTCCTTCTTCAAGGCCCCACCCCTGCTCACTCCATCCTCCCTCCCTCCCCCATCTTCCCTCACTTTCACCAGGCAGGGCAGCAGGTTGGGGTCAGGCTCTTGTCTTGGATTAAGGGATTTGGAGTGTGAGAGGGGCTCTGAGCTGAGCTTGGGGCAGGCAGTTGGGGTACCGGAGGGGGGGTTCTAGGTGCAGGTTCTGGGAGGAGGTTCATGACTAGGGTAGGGTTTCAGGATGTGGGCTCTAACTGGGCACCACTTACCTCAGGTGGCTCCTGGGTGGTGGTGCAGTGGGGCTAAAGCTCACCCCTGCCCTGGCCCTGCACTGCTCCCAAAAACAGCCAGTGAACTTCCTCCCATGTCCTGCTGTGCCCCTCACCCTGCTCTGTGGAGATAGGATACAGGGTGGAAGAGGAGGCACCTTGCCATCAGCACCCCTCTTCTCCTTCTCTTGCCCTGCATAGCAAGCAGGAGGCTCCTGGGGGTAGGAGGAGGCAGCTCCAAGGCAAAGAGCAGGAGATGTGCAGCAGTAGGGGGAAGGGGCAGCTGAAGTGCCGGCACTTGATAGCCTCTTGGCCAAACCAGTCAGGATCACCTGTCAGAAGCTCCAAGATCTACCAGTAGATCCCAATCTATTGGCTGGTGACCACTGGGCTAAAGCATGTTTGCTGCTGTTGGTGGCAATATTAGACTTAATCGAATCAGGTTTCACAAATTCTGGTGCCAGCCACGTGAATTCCTCAGTCTGGCCAAGAGGAAATGTACCTTCGGTCAAGTGATGGCCACCACACGCTCAGCACTCTCTCTCTTGTTTTTAGTACCCCTCCATACATCATCAGCCCAAGTGAAACCACTGATCTTTCTTCCTTACATAGCTATAATTTTATGTTACCCATTTCCAGGTACAGATGGGGGTAAAAAATTATTCTGGCTTCTTTCATAGTAGTGCAGAGTCAATTCCTTTCCGGCACTTGTTATGGCGTGAGCCTCTCTGAAGTACTTGTGTGATCCTCAATACGTTAGTATCTGGCCCCACCACAATCTTTAATGTATTTATCTCACAACACGCCTGTGTGGCAGAGAAGAGCTGTTACCCACCCCCACCCCCAGTTCACAGGAAACTGTGGCCTAGATTTCCCTTTAGGTGTCACTGACATGTTCAAAACTCCCACCCTGCAGGTGCTTACATTTCTGCCAGTTGGCATTCCCAAAGCTGCTTATGCCCTTGTTCCACACCACAGCTAACAAGCTTCCCAGAGAACACTTGGGTGTCCCAAAGCAGCTAGGAGAATGCCTGACTCACCACGGAGGGCCTGATTCCTGTCAGAAAAGACCCTATGCTCCTGCCTGTAAGTGTGAGCAAGGTATATCACATGGTTTCAGGGCCAGACCAAGCCATTCCGGCGCCCCGGGCAGACAGGTTAATTGCGCCCCGGGTTGGAGGAGGGCGCATGTGCGGCCCCGCCCCCGCGCCGGCGCATGGGGGAGGGTGCATGCACGGCCCCGCGCTGGTGCATGGGGGAGGGCGTGCGGAGCTGGCGGCAGCAGGACGCACGTGCCCAGCCTGGCCCAGCCCAGCTACCGCCGCTGGCGCGCAGCCCAGGGCAGGCCGAGCCTGGCTGTGCAGGGCCCCGCGGCCCGCAGGGGAAGGGCACTGCTGGCCAGCGCTGCAGGGGTAAACGCGGCTCCTGCCCCAGGCGGCCGCTGGGAGCTACTGCAGCCTGCAATCTGGGAGCTGGGCGCGCGGCACCTGATGGCAGCTAGAAGGGGCGCTGCATGCCCCTTACAGCTGCCATCAGGTGCCCCCCATAGGTTGAGCGCCCCGGACAGCTGCCCGGCTAGCCCATGCCTTAATCCGGCCCTGCATGGTTTCAGTGGCTCAGGTTCTAAGCTGCCTTTAGGTACTGACTTCCAGGCAGCAGTTCACAGCTGCGAATCCTGTACACAGGGAGACACCTCACTGCTAGATGGCCACACAATCTAAGCTCTCTTTCCCCCCGTGGCTCCCTGCTTAGTTTGCTGGTTTCTGAGGATCCCATTCCCTGGCTGGCACTTATCCTCAAGGGTTACTCTAGTGTTACAGTTAGCTGGCCTCCTGTGTAGTGGAATCCTGAGCTAGCCAGAGACTTGGGCTAAGTCTCCTGAGAGACTGAGACTCACAATGGTATTTATGCCCCAAACTTTTAGTGAAATCAGTATTCATCTTCTAATGATTTCTCTCTCACAGTCTGTGGCAAAACTGGGAATTGAACCAGGGTCTCCCAAGTTCTAGGAGGGGTGGGGGGGGCCTAACCACAGGACCATCTTTGCTTGCCTAAACTCATTTGAGATCTTCATTGTCTGTATAATTCTAAATGGGCTCTTGCCCCTTTACCTGGCTCCAGCTGGTGTAACTATCTGGTCTATTGCACTTGGGTTGGAGAGATCTGAAGCCTGGCTTGCCAGCTTCATAGAGGTTTTTCTAGCTGCCTTTGTTGCTGTTCTTCTAAGCTGGCAGCTGGAAGGGATAATTGAAGGTATGGAATCCGGAGTTCTAAACAAATGAGAGACATATGAAGCCACTGCAAAATCTAATTTAGAAAAGTGGGATCATATGCTGGCCCAGCAGAATGCTGCCATTCAGCTCTCTCCTTATTCCAGCTAACTGAAATAAAGAGCCTACAGTTTAAACAGCTTCAGTCCCAGCAAATTCCAGCAGCATAGGAGACCTTATCCCTGTAATTTTCAAAGCAATCCCTTTCTATGAATGTCCACTTTGCTCGGTTATCAAGTCGGTTGTCATGTTTCCCAATATATACTATTGCACTGCAACTGGCTCATAATACCAACCTGAGCAGCACTTTTCATGCTAAGGCATTTAAGACCCCAGGAAGAAATCCATGAACTGCAATGATCTCTGTGGTGGAATGCAGCAGCCTCTCTGCATCTGCAACTCTACAGAACAATTTTTAGCTGGGAGAGTTAGGATGTAAGTTCTCCAACTGCAGACACAGAAGAAGGAGTTCAGTCCCTGGAGAGAAGTTATTGAAATGTGGCTACCCTAGTTCTTGCAAAAGATGCCTGGGAAAGCTGACCAGCACCTTGGCTTTCATTTTCAAACAAAGGACAGCAGCAAAGCACTCTATAGTCATTCTGGGGCACTGATTTAGGCTTGACTCAGAGTACCACCTCTTAAGAACATAAGAATGGCCGTACTGGGTTAGACCAATGGTGCATCCAGCCCAGTATCCTGTATGCTGATAGTGGCCAATGCCAGATGCCTCAGAGGGAGGGGACACAACAGGTAATCCTCACGTGATCCCTCCCCTGTCACCCACCCCTGGAGAAACAGAGGCTAGGGACACCATTCCTACCCATACTGGCTAATAGCCATTGATGGACCCAATCTCCATGAATCTATAGAGCGCTTTTTTGAAAGCCTTTTGAAGTCCTAGCCTTCAGTGCATCCTCTGGCAAGAAGTTCCACAGATTGACTGTGCGCTGAGTGAAGAAAAACTTCCTTCTGTTTGTTTTAAACCTACTGCCTATTAATTTCATTTGGTGACCCCTAGTTCTTATATTGTGGGAATATGTAAATAACTTTTCCTTATTCATTTTTTCCACACCAGTCATGATTTTATAGACCTCTATCATATTCCCCCTTAGTCTCTTTTCTAAGCTGAAAAGTCCAAGTCTTTTTAATCTTTCTTCATATGGGATCCGTTCCAAACCCCTAATCATTTTGTTGCCCTTTTCTGAACCTTTCCCAGTGCCAATATATCTTTTTTGAGATGAGGCGACCACATCTGTACGCAGTATTTAAGATGTAGGCGTACCATGGTTGTATATAGAGGCAATAAGATATTTTCTGTCTTATTCTTTCTCCCTTTTTTACTTATTCCTAACATTCTATTTGCTTTTTTTGACTGCTGCTGCACACTGAGTGGATGTTTTCAGGGAACTATCCACAATGACTCCAAGATATCTCTCTCTTGAGTAGTTGTAGCTAAATTAGTCCCCATTATATTGTACGTATAGTTGGGATTATTTTTCCCAATGTGCATTACTTTACGTTTATCAACATTAAATTTCATTTGCCATTTTGTTGCCCAATCATTTAGTTTGGTGAGATCTTTTTGAAGCTCTTCACAGTCTGCTTTGGTGTTAACTATCTTGAGCAGTTTGGAATCATCTGCAAATTTTGCCACCTCACTGTTTACCCCTTTCTCTAGATCATTTATAAATGACCTCTTGAATCACAATTCTCGCTTTTGCTGCAACAATCTCCCTGTCCAAATTCTGACCAGGCCTGACTCTATTTAGCATGTAAGAGCTAACTACAGAAAGAGAGCTAGCTTATATTGCTGTACTTGCTCTGGAAGGACTAATCCTCAGATCTGTCAGGCTGGCCTCTTTCAACAGCACAAACATTTCCACACACTCAAAACCCAAGGGAGCTTTATTCCTAGAGGAGTCATTTTTGAAGCTAACACAAGAGTCCTATTTGCCTGTGACTTTTCTCCCTTCATTAAGTGTCCCCTGTTTGTTCAGGCTGCAAGTGTGTTAGGTGTACTGGCTTGGTCTTGGGTACTAGTAATCCTCAAATCTTCCCTGCTCTGATGAAAGAAATTGCAGTTTTTAAGAATAAAGTGTATAGAAACAGAAAAAGGAACCAAAATTCCATCTTCTGAGGCAGACCTGCAACAAAACAACCAGGGAAGTGGGCAGCATTGTTCATAGCTTAGTTCAATGTGATCCTTTGGAGACTTAAGTAAAAATGCATCAAACCCTGGGGATGGAGATGGACCCTCCCCCGAAAAAGCAATTGAGCAACCTTGCCTCCTAGCCGTGGAAGACTGTCCAGCCTGAGAGAGTTAAAGTCGAACAGGATTGAAAGTAATAAGCTGAGTATCTGTTGCACTGGCTTCTGTCTCCCACTCTTGTCAACCTTAGGGTTTGTTTACTTCCGTAAGAAAAGCAGAAGCTATCATATGATTGCTCTCTATAAATACACTGGGGGGTAAACACCAGGGAAGAAGAAAAGCTATTTAAGGGGAAGAACAATGTTGGCACAAGAACGACTGGCCATGAGTAAACTTAGGCTGGAAATTAGAAGCTTACTAACCATCGGAGGAGTGAGGTCCTGGAACAGCCTCTCAATAGGTGCATTCGGGGCAAACAACCACAACAGGTTTTATGAGGGCATTTGATATTGATACATTTATATGATGTGGTTGCCTGTTATAGCAGGAGACCGGCCTCTATGATCAGGAAGGGTCCCTCCTGTCTTAAGGCTCTATCTTTCACCAGGAAGGATGGCGAGGCAGCAACTGACAATTACCACCTTGTAGCTTACTTGTCTATGCTAGACTAGTTTTCGTGTGAATAAAAATCTTCCTCAGTGAACACTCCTCCCTTGGGGAGCACTAGGGTAACCAGGCAGTCTCAGTCAGCAGCACACTAGCATGGTTAGATGACTCAGTGCATAGGCATTGTGTTTTCTTTTTCCCTGGGGGTACTCCACCCTCCAAGGTCCCTCCCACAAGGTCCCACACTTACTCTGCCTCTTCCTGCTCTTTACTTCACCCCCCTCCAGTGAGGCTCCATCCTAGCCCTGCCTCTTCCTGCCACTTCTCTCCTGAAGCCCCAGCCTCACCCTTCCACTTCCTGCCCCACTCCAGCCCCTCTTCTGCCTGTCATTCCTGCTGTCCATCCTTCCCAAGCTCCTCCTCCAGCCTCCAAAGAGTTGATTGGCAGAAGCTGCTGAACAGCTATGTCTAGTGGGTCCTGAGCACCCCCTGTTTTTTTCAGTGGCTGTGCCAGACCCAGAGCACCCACAGAATCATTGCCAATGCTCTGGTGATTAACGTGCTATTGGCTGGTCTACAGTCGTGTTCCCCATTGTTACTACCGTCGGTGGAGCTGCACATGAGATACCAATGGTGAGAACTTTTAGTAGAGAAGGTGGAAACCCCCAATGGTGAGACGTTTTAGAGAGAAGGGCTAAAGTGGACACGCCCAGTAACTCTCCCTGACATATTACCTAGCCCAGCTTGCAGTGGGTATTATCTGGAGTTGCGTTTGAAATACTGTGTTTACTGTGCCTGTAACATGCCTAAAACAGATTCACCATTCTCTTAAGCCTGAAATGAAGCTTTTTGAATGAGTGCATTATTGGCAGCATCAGGATGAAGTTTTGTCATAGCCTGGCTGCTGCCAGGGGTGGAGTTTTGGCTGCTCCTCCATCCCTCCCTGTCACAATATAGAGTTTGTTTTCTGCCTTTCTTACTGATGCAAGCTTCCAAAAATGTTTCATAACCGTCAATGACTAGTGCTTTGCATTTTGTTATTCTGTGTCTCATGCTTTGCGCTTCCTGGCTGGACAGTTTTTACAGGACCTCAAAAGTGCTGCCTAAGGATGAATTGTTCCTCAGCACTCTTATGTGCTTTTGGAATCCCGCCCCTTCTGGGGTAGCGCATACCAGCTATTTAACAATGCACAGCAACTCTCACGAAGGTTTAGGACAGGAGAGGAAGAAGAATGCTGTGTTCAGTTAGAAGTGCTAGGGGAATTTAGTTATGCAGACTGGAATTACCTGAATGGCAATTAATTAGCTGGGACACAGGAATTAAAACTCCTGCTTCTCCTAAAAATACCCAAATCAGTACTGTACATTGGTGGGAGGCACTGTGGTGCAGGAGGAGACATCTTAGATGAGTTTAAAATTAAGGGACTCTTTTCAGCCTGCTTGGATGTTTTTCAGAGAAGGTGGTTGTTCCATTCTGCACCCTAAAATTCTCTCTGGCAGTTCTACCTGAACACAGAATTCTTCACTTCCTGTCCTTAACTGCTGGAGATGGGACACAGGGCAGGGCAGCCATCTGAGGTGGCACCACACATTATCCATCTCAGTGGCTTGATTCTCTGGTTCTTGCTCTCATTTTTAGGGTTTTACGGATCATCAGGTTGGCAGTGACCCTGAGGAGGAGTCATATCCCACTGCAGTATATGGGTGTGGGTCACTTGCTAGAATTATCTGGGTATCTCTCATTTAATCATTTCCCTGCCATTGGTCCACCTCTGTCCCTTCTATTCTCTGCCTGTGGCACGTAATAGTCTAGTTTCCTTGGATGTCATGTACTTTGGCTTGGGTGACCATAAATCCCGTTTTGGCTGGGACTATCCCTTTTCTTTCAAGCCCTGTCCCAGCCAGCCTGACTTTTTTTGGCAAGAGTGGGCAAGAGCAATTGGGACAAATGCCCCCTTTTGTAAAAAGGCGGGGTGCAGAGAAACGTGCCGGGGGCAAGCAGCAATGCCAGTCCTGTGTGGCGGGGCAGGGAGAGAGGCAGGGCTCAAGCAATCAGCGACAGTAGCACCATCCTTTGGTACATATTGTTGTGCATCACTGCTCACCTGAGCCTTGCCTGCCCGTGTGCAGGGAATGGGGCTCGGCCGGTGATTCTGGCTAGCCTCAAATGGAGGGGAGTGACCTCAGGCCAGCAGCCCGGGCCAGTTCTGTGTGGTGTCCTATTTCCTCTTTGGGAAATATGGTCACCCTAACTTTGGCCTCAGTTCAGTTTTTGGATTTAGCATGTGGGTGGTATTGGTGGCCAGTGATATACATGAGGTCAGGCTAGATGATCATGTGTCCTTTCTGGTCTCTAACTCTCTGATACCACTTCTGTCCCTTCTGTTCTCTTGCTGTGGCACATAATAGTCTAGTTTGCTTGGATGTCATGTACTTTGGCTTGGGTGACCATAAGTCCATTTTGGCTGGGACTATCCCTTTTCTTTTAAGCTCTGTCCCAGCCATCCTGACTTTTTTTTGGCAAGTGGGCAAAAGTTATTGGGACAAATGCCCATTTTTGTAAAAAAGTGGGGTGCAGAGAAACGTGCTAGGGGCAAGCAGAAATGGGCACATTGCGGTAGCAAGGGACATGCTTTCTGCATGGGTAATCTGTAAAGTGCTGGCGCCCCACGTCTGTGCAGCATGTGAGAAAACAGCCTGTTTCCCACCCCAAAGGGTGTACTGCATTGGTGTAAGATGTTTCATATTGACTTAACAAGTGGCAAGAAAATACTTTGCAACTTAGACATGTCTTCAGGGTCTGGATCTGACTCTCCTCTTTCCCACTGTCATAACTATCAGGTGTCGCTGCAGTGAGGCCAGTAGCATTACTGTGGGATAAACACACATGGTATCAGGCTCTCTGGGGGAGGCTGTCAAAGCACAAATGGCACTTGGGCATCCAACATCCCCTGAAAGTCAATGGGAGTTTCCCATTTTTGCTGTTGCAAATCTCCTCTACTGTCTCCAAAGAAAGCACTGGAGAGGATTTCGGGAGCCTTGTTTTGGCTTTAGCTGATGGCAAACTCCCTGCCAGTTTTTGTCCCACTTTCCTAGCAGGGGGATCACCTCTGCTGCACTCACTTTCAGGAGTCCCTAAGGCAAGCTCTGCAGGATGCTGTTGGATTTGTCAGTGCCTTGCTGACCTCACCTGCTTCCTTTTTATTTTCCAGAGAGACGGCTTTCCAGATGTCGTCCCAAGGCAAACCTGCTGAGCTACTCTCCCCACAGTATGGCGGCTCGGCAGCCCAGCGAGATGGCCCTGACACCACTGACGGAGCAGGAGGGCGAAGCGTACCTGGAGAAATGTGGCAGCATCCGTCGCCACACCGTTGCCAATGCTCACTCGGACATCCAGCTCCTGGCCATGGCCTCTGTAATGCACACGGGGATGGTGATAGAAGAGCCAGACAACAGTGACAAATGCCTCCTGCTGCAGCCCACCTTCAGCCACAGGCAATGCTCCAGTGAGCCCAGTATCATTGATGGGCCGGAGGGACTGGTAACAACGGGCAGGCAGGAATCTACGGAACTGAACTGCACATCTGTCAGCTAGAAGGGATCCTTCCAAGGTATCCCCTCCAGGAGAGAGAACCATGTGCGCTAAACCAGACGATGGGCAGTTGTGTTCCTGCTGGGAACGGTGGTGCACACAAGCCTTGGGGATGTATTTGCACATGTTGTGGGAACGTTCTATGTTCTCATGTCTCCCTAGATTTTTTATATTTGATTTCCCAGGATCATTGTCAGTGGAGGTACGGGGCTACTCCCAGCTGAGCATTGAGGACTGCCAGGGTTTCAGTGTTAAATGCCGCTGTCTCTGTCTTCTGTGGAGTTTCTTCCTGAGCTGCTCAACATTCAAGTTCCACTGCTGTAGCTCGTCAGTTTCTTTTTCATGAAAGAAATTAATCTGAACATGTCTCAATCTCATGCCAAACTCCTTGGTTTCCTTCAATGGAGCCCTCCCACAATTCCCAGCAGCAATTAGAGAAGACTGTGCTAAAAGCTGCCTTGGTCCTTGCCATCTATTGCTAGTGTTGGTGATGCCTGGGTTGGGTTTTTCATTTAAATGTATTGTACTCAGGGATTAAACTTTGTGAGTCATGCTGAGAACTCTCTTCCAGATGCTCTATGGTTTCTCAGTGGTGGGTGAGGGATTTTCTTCTTTGTTTCCGTTGCGTGTAGGGGAGAGACTTCATCTGGTTTATCAAGAAGCCCAAATCAGAGTGAGCTAAAATTCTGAATGGCTTTTTTCTCTGAGAATATTACCTCTCCACGTTCAGCCTCAGTGTGCACCCCCTTTAATGTCAGTGAGGTCTTATGCGGAATAACTCAGGGCACGATTTGGTCCCATGTGTCCTACTTGAACTTTGGCATCAGGCGTGCTGTCAAAAATGTCAACGCATTGTTGATTCCACCACAAGGAGAAACCTAAACAGGCAGTTTCATAGAGGAAAAAGGGTAACTGAGGGTATGCTCCTACATTGGAAAGGTGACTTGAAAGTGGCTCTTCGAGCCCAGGAATCCATGGCTCCAACCCTAGAACTGAGATGGGGAAAATGAGTTTTGGATTGGTGCCTCAATTTCTAGCTCTTACAGAATTTGTGAAACCAAAGATAAACCATCTGGGTGTGGAGACAGGAACTCTAGCTGTGTTGCAAATCCATGCAGCGCGTGTGACCTCTGATGATATCTGGCTCATCTAAATGTTTCTTTTTCCCCCTGCGTGTCCTGTTTGCAGCTACATATTAGTGATTTTTGTTTTATTTGGAACACTACGACTGTCTAGTTCTTAAGAAATGCTAGTGGCTGTCTGACAATGGTGTACAGTACATTCCACTCTGACTGCTACAAAGAGATCTGTAGGATTCCAGAAGTTGCTCCCATAAGAGTGGAGTCAGCCAGCTCCACGAATCCCGGCCTATATCTCCTGCTGATATCTTGCTAAACAGAGGTGTAAGTGTAATGACAAGCTGCTTTAAATTTCCCTGTCACCTCTGAGAGCGTTGTCCGCTATGTTCAGACCCCAAAGTGCACCCCCTTACATCTCCCCATGGTCATCAACATGTACGTATAGATGATATATCTGTGAACGGAAAGATTTTTTTCTGCCTGCCAATACCTGACTTCAGGGCTCTGTATTTCTTGTACTGTAGGTAATGACTTGTGTAAGGTTGGTTTTTGCAAAACGCTGAGCATTGACGTCAATGAAAGTAGAGATTGCTGGGCGTCTCTTGGGCTTGGGCCTCAATCCCCCATGCAATGTTACGAGGAGACATTCTTACCTGGCTGCTGTTAGCATCAGAGCTACCACGGAGGAGCCCTGAGCTAGGAGACTCGTTGTAGCTCCTTTGATTGGTGAATGGCAGATCTGCAAATGCATTTGACAAGGGCCTGCTCCTGGCCCAGGTCAAGCCAACTGGAGTTTGTCTGTTGGCTTTAGCAGAAGTGCATAGATCTGGGAGTGCAACCAGCTCTGTGGTTGTGATAGCCCCAGATTTTAGTTATGAGTTATGTTCAGGTCTCCAAAGGAGGAGCAGCACAGAATGAGCAGCCCTGCAAGAGGAAGGGAAAAGTGGCTTCAAGCGTCTTTTGCTCTGCCTGGATTATGGGCCAGTGCTGTGCCACCCAGTGTAAATGAGAATAGCCTTGGTGGCTGTTCTAATTTACCACATCTTACCCAGGCTGCCTAAGGACTGTGTCAGTGCTCAAAATATTGCCAATGGCGTGTGTTACAAGACTTCCCCTGCTGGCCGTTACTTGACATGCCCCCTACATTAAGGCTTCCAAGGGTGAGATGCTGCATCAGGCTGATTATGTTGGCTCTACACTGCTACTGCACCCAGACTGTTCTTCTTTGGGCACTTGTGCTTTTGTAGCCCTATTGGCTTCCAAGGATGAGGGAAAATAATCTCTCCACGACATGTCAATTCAGCCTCTTCCCCTCATTTGGTGAATATCAGGAACATTTTTTCAGTAGAGAGTCTGAATTTCTTTTTACGACAGAACAGTGAGAAATGGTGGTTTGTTTCATTGCCTCTCTGGGGAGGGGACTCTGGGAGGAGTATGGGACTCCATACTGGGTTTTAACTTGAACATCTCAGGTGCACAGCAGGGCCAGCAGCCACCACAGGCCCCACGGCAAGGTGTGCAGGGGGTTGACTCTATCCTCCCAGAAGGGGCAGGGCCAAGAGCAGTTGGCCCTTAGCACTGCCCAGACTGTGGTGCCCCCTCCAGTTCTCAGAGCCACACAGAGTGGCACTCTGGCAGCAATTCAGAGGAGCCCAGAGCTCCTGCCACTGCTGGGAGCTCCGGGCCCCTTTGAATCTCCAGGCCTGGAGCACTTGTCCCCTTTCCCTCCTTTGTCAGTGGACCTGCAGGAAGCATAAAGTTGCATTAGCTGTTCACAGAACTTTATGTTTCCCAAAGTGGTGTTGTAGAAGATGAGTCACCTGCTCCTAGAGGAAGGGGTTGCACTGAATGGCAGATACTGCAGAGTGCTAAGGCATAGTTGCATCATGTTTGCCCAATAGATGGTTACATTAGCAACAGGCTAGAAGCTCTGCTAGTAAACAATGACAACAATGATCCCCACCGCTCAATAGAAGAGATGACCTGGGGAAGGTTTCTAGCATGCAATGCTGTGTCTTGATTCAAGCAGCCAGACTGGGCTGCTTTGATATTAGTCCAAGACAAGATTCCTTGCATTGCTATGGAAAATACGGCAGGGAGGTTGGAGGGTTTCAACTCCTCAGTATCTGGCCATTGGATGCAAGCCTTTGTATCAGATGCCAACAAGTGATGAAATAATCCCCTCAGAATACATCTGCATTACCTCCTTATTGGATTAGCATAGACGCGGAGAGTAAGTCACTTCCCACTGCTGTTGCACTTTCTCCTACCAGATTCAAGGCTCCATATATCCATACCGTTTTGCTGTAGTCTACAATGCAGATTTACTTAAGGGTTTAGGTTAAAAGCTAAGTTATAGTAAAACTTTTCATTTTGTTTCCTCCGGTCTCCCATTGGGATGGGCAGCAACCTGCATTTATATTTTAATTCTTAATCCAAAACACATGTAGTCAATCCTGTTGGTATTAAAGCTCTGTCATCCCTGACAGCATACAGCCAGGTTTGGGAAGACTTTCGTGTAGTGTTTACTTTGCTCTTTAGGCCCCGTGCCCATCTTAAGGCTGGGGTTTGGTTGGGAGTCAAATTGTTGAGCCGATAGAACAGTGGTGTTGGTCCACATACTCACTATAAGATTTCCATTTGAAATTTGTAAGCCTCCACAACTGGAAAAAAAGATTGAAAACCACAGCTATAGTCTGAAAACTCCACTTTGTAGATCCCTTGTATACTCATAATCTCCTTACTCACTGCACGTTGTGTGATGCTAGCCACGCATGGTGTCACACTGGCCACATGTGTTTGCCTTTGCTCATGAAGTTAAATTTTTACAGAACTGTTTTTGAACCCTGCAGTTCTACTGCAGCCCCAAGGGAGTTTTATTTCCAGTCCCAACCATCATGGTGTTATGTTTTCAGCACATGGGGTGAAGGCCTGACCCTGTTACAGCCACTGACAAAACTCCCATTGACCTCAATGGAACGATCACCCCCTGTGGTGAGCTAGTGCGGCAGGCCCTGGCAATGGCCCACCTAAAGCTGGCCAGCGCAGGACACACGCCCTTCTGATAGGAAGAAAGCCTTAGAGGCTCATTGTTTAGGGGCTGGTGCTGTACAAGATAGAGTCAGCCCCTCCGGATGCAAGCCCTCGTGGGGAAGCCAGAGAAGATCAGCTGATGTGAATCATCATAGTTCTGTTGAAATGAAGGGAGCTAGCCTGACTCAGAGAGGAGCTGCCTCTTTTTCAAGCCAGTTGTCATTCTCCCCTTGAAGGAGTGGAAAGGGCATCCCTGTGGCTGGGGTTAGTGTTTGCCAGGCACCCTCCCTCTCTCCACTTTGGGAACATCTAGTGAGTCCATGCATGGGAGGGTGGGGAAAGTATGAGGCTGGCACGCTGCCTGGAGTGAAGGGGACATCAGGTGACACGGCAGTCTGACATAGGCTGACGTAGCAGTTGGAAAGGGAGGGTGAGGGTTGTAAATGGTGGGGATGATGATTAAGAGACAGCAGGGCAAAAGTGATCCTTTTAGCAGCTGTGCCTGAGCTTGAGGCCGTAATTTTTTCAGCACCCAGTCTTTCAGGTCACACAGTTTCTGCTTGGCAAATGCCAGCTCTCTCTGCACTGCTTGGGAAGGACTCCCGGGGCCTTGTCAACAGCTCTCAGCTGTCCCACTTGCAAAGCCCCTTTGGGGAATGGGCATAGGAGGTCCAGCAGGCTGGGCTCAGGCTGTAGCCTGGGAGGTGGGAGCGAGGCGCACTGGTGGACCTGAGGCAGCTACATTGCTCCTGCTGCTTGGATGCCATGGTCAGGGCTCACTAGTAAATCTTTAGCTATGCCATTCATTCACAGCGCCCTTGCAGCTGCCTCAGAGCAGTATGAGGAAGTGCTGCCTCTGTATTTTGGAGTTCAGCCCCAGCTGTTGCTGCTGCCCGTTGTTGTTGAAGCTAGAGCCATTTTGGTAATTGCTACTTCCTGTGAAAAACAACCTGTCAGCAGAGTTCAGGAAACTCATGACAGAGAGTGGAAAACAAGCCTTATTCTAACACAAAGTGTGCCCGGAAGGACCTGGAGGTGTTGTTAGACTTGGGCAGCTGACACTTCCACTGTAACTTAACTCAAAAGCACCAGCAGAGGAACGCTGCTGTTGGCAAGCAACCAACCACCACTTAGAGAATTTCCAAAAGGGCAACTTCCCTGTTGCCCTTAGCCTTAATTTTGCTCCCCTTCAGCTAATGATTTCATGGGACACAGACTTAGATGAAGCCTATGTTGGATGCTTTTGAAAAGCATCCTGGGCAGGCCTCAGCCTGGGGTAGATAATCAGATATTTTGCCTTTCATTCAGAGAAGGCAACACCTCTCAGACTGTTGTGCCCTGGCCCACCAGCAGTCTAGGAGAACTGGTGCCATACATTATCTCAGTTCCAAATGCCCTTTGTAAAGCAACTGCCAGCTTCCACCCTAGAGCTGGCTGCATTCCCCTTTTAGAGGGAGAAGGAAGTGTGAAGTTGGTGTAGGCTCCTCAGCCATAACCCCAGCACCTAACTTGATGGAGAGCAGCCTCCACCAAAGGTAACTGGCTTGAGTGGGTATTCCTCTGCCCCCAGTAAAGGGTCAGCATCTACCCTTTGTTGGGACCACTGTAGCATACAGCTTCCTCCCCTTCCTTTCCTTCCATGTCACTTAAATATACACTAATAACTAGGATTGTGCCCTGCTTGTAGTGCTTTCCCTATGGAGGGTCCTAGTTACAGCAATGCCCTTTTCTTGACCAACTTGGTTTCACATAACACCCCCCAACTGTGGCAGGCTTGCTTGTACTCCAGTGCTGTGGCTAGTAGGTAGAGGACTCAGCCAACCCCAGCACTGCAAAGCTGAGTAATAGGAGGAGATGTGAAAATTACTTCCATGAGAGTTCCAGGACTTCCATAAAAATTTCCAGTTGCCCTGGGCCAGCTGCCTGTGAGGGTGATACACTGAGTCAGCTAAACAGCTGTCTGCTGTCTCATCCGGTAATGATGGCAGAGGAAGAAGGTTAACTATAGCTCAGTTACAGTGGGTGATCTGGGCTTGGCCCAAGTCCCAACATTAAAAGAAAAGAAAAACATTCACCACCCAGCTAAAATAATAGCTTTAATGCTTTCAGGTAGAAGGGGAAGTGCTGTATCTCCCCCCACGAGTAGAAGAGCTACAGGATTTGGCTAAAACAATCAGAGGCTATGTCTACACTGCAGGCTTCTTGTGCAAGAACTGTTTTGTGCACGAGTTCTTGTGCAAAAGATCTTCCACAAGAGCATGTCCACACTACCAGGTGCTTTTGTGGAAGAGATGTGCTTTTGCGCAAGAAAGCTCTAATAGCCATTTTAGCCATATGCCTTTCTTGTGCAAGAAACCCCTGTTGCCTGTCTACACTGCCTTCTTGTGGAATATTTATACTGCGTAGTTCTGACTGATTGCTGTTGAACTTGCCTGAGAGTAATTTTACCAGGTGTCCCATATTCAGCATATGGAACTAGGGTCACCCTTTTCAAACCTCTGTAGAACTTGAAAGGTTTGTGTTAAGACAGCCTAGAAGATGGACTTCATGTAAGGGCTGGAGTGATGCTGCCCCCTGCAGGCAGCCATGTTTCCTGCAACTGAAAAACAAACTTTTTTACTCAGAGCAACAGGAATACACAGAGGCAAGCTTTGCCTCGGAGTTTTAACCCTAATTAAAATGACATAATGGCCCATCAATAGTCTGGCATTAAAAAGCGACAGCAGTTGAAGTGCTAGTCCCTCCCCTGCTGAAAGAAGCTCATCCCCTACGGTATGTCATCCATGGGCACAACAGCATGCCTGTTGCATACTGTCACATACCCATAGGAGTGACGTTACAGCCCTACCTTTGGAAGAGTCGCCAGGAGCAACCAGTGTGCCAGACCTTAAGGGCTTTCACTCTTCCTGCACAGGGTAGGCCTTATGGCTTCACTGCCTCCTTCCATGGGACCCCTGCTTCACACTGATCTCTGTTCAGCCAGTCCAACTGGAGTAGGTGCCTGGTAGAGACTAGGGATGTAATAATGTAGCCAATTAACTGAGAAGCAAAAGCTTATAGGTTAATGCTGTAGACTACACACATTTCCCCCCCACCCACCAGTAAATTTTTTGGCAGGCAGGCCAGCAGCCTAGCACAGTTTTGGCTCCCACCAGGTCCAGGACCTACTCCCGCTGTAGCTCTGCATTTAAAGTGTATTAGGAGCCAGGTGGGCAGGCAGCCCGGTTCAGTTCCAGCTCAGGCCAGGTCCGGGAGCTCAGCTCCTCCCCTGGACAGGAGATGCTGCCACCCTGTGCTGCTGCCTCTGTAACAGAGACAGCAACGCAGCGTGACAGGCAGCCAGTCAGCAAGGGGAGCTGGTTTTTAAACGGACTCCCCCTGCGGACCAGCTCCCGCCCGCATCATCAGGTCTGGCTGGACCTTTTAAATAGCTGCCAGAGTGGTGCACAGAGCTCTCCGAGCAGCTCTGAAAGCTAGGGAGGGGGGAGCAGGAAAGCATGCCATAGTCTGGACAGAAGGGAAGGCTGGGCTGGTTCCACAGCCCTTCCCCTTCTTCCTGAAGCACCCCCAACCCCACATTTTGCCCTGGTACTCATTGACACTGTTAGCTCCCCTTCCAATTCCTGTGTAGCCATGCCTTCAGGGTGCAGGTACGGCACCAGGGGTCTAAGCTGGCCAAAAAAATCGAATCTCATAAGCTTGGAGTGCATATGAACCAAGACTGGGATCCATTGGACAGATGAAACAAGTAGCTTTATTGGAGGTGCTAATGGAAGAAACCCAGCTTGATTTTCAGAGCCTAGGTTGATGTTAGGCTAGTGTTTTGAAAGGATATTGTTTTACTTCCACACTGAGTATATTTGCTCTGGAGTGAGACAAGCCGACATCAAACCTTCTGAAGCCTCCTTTACCCCCCCCCCCCAAATAACCCACTCTTCAGAGCAGAACTGCACTTTATGGGACATCTAAACTATAGATGGTGTGCCCTAACACTGGTAGGGATGCAGCTAACAGACAGCTGGAACCCCCGGAATCAGCCAAGGACTCTGTTTCCAGCCCTGCCATTGACTTGGTTTGTGATCTTGGATAGTCACTTCTCTGTACTGATAGAGAAATGGAGGCATAAACTACATACACAAATGTTACCTTCCAATGCAAAATAGGAGATCCTTGGCTAGAAAGTGCTGCGTAAGTATTAATAGATGCAAAATTTTTATTCCTAAAAGTGCCCAAAAGCAGGCACAACGAATACTACACATGATCCCTACAGCCCAAACGTTAGAAGTAGCAGTAGATGCAACATGGAAAAAGTGTGCAGAGGTCTAGGTCCATAATTAAGTATCTATTAACTCTTTGCTGGAAAATTGAAGGAGAAAGATAGAAATTCAGGGCTTTGAATGGCAGACTTCAAGGATAGTTTAGATCGGAAATTTCTGCTGAATGAATCATATTGTTTGCTTACATTTAAGAATTATATTGATACTAAAACCATCAGAAAGCCTTATGTAATATCCATGTTTTCAAGGGGATATAAAATCCCAGGAGTGCTGGTCTGGTTTTAAGGAAAGAGCTGTCTGCCTGACCTATTTCTCTGAGGTAGAAGGGTGTAACGGGGGAAAAAAAAAAAAACAACCTGTTGTAAGTGGAACACACACCAGCAAGCAGGAAAGAAAACAGCCAACAAAAGTATTTGGCCCACATCTACTTTTTCAGGGTTGAAAGTACCCACTCCTCTGAGATTGGGAATGGAATTTATTTGAGAAAGGCCAGTGGCTGAATGCAACAATTTGAATGTGCATCATGGTTGCCGGGTGACCTGTGTCATACTTTTTTGGTCACTTGAGCTCACCATCCTGTGCCTCACAGTGTGGGGAACCACATGCGCTCACCATTCAGACTAGATATCTGGGTTGCTGCCCCTTGTTTCTGCAACCATGTTATTCCAAAAGGCCAAACTGTAACAACAGCTGACTCAAGGGACTCAAATAGCATCATCAACATTTAGTCATTGTGCATTGCCCAAGGAAACATAGCATTTAAAATAATGGTTTAAACAGAGTCCTATACACGTGTCCTTACCTAAGATGAATTTCTCACTCCATAGGTCAAGGAAGCTCAGCTTACACCCATCTCTGGCTAGGAGAAACATGGTCCTGCCACAATATGATGTGTCTTCCTGAAAGCCTGAGAACAGTCACTGACTCACTTAGCAACCCCCACTCTTTCAAGGCCAACATCTTTAAAAGGTTTATAATTCCATTTGATACTAGACTGTCAATCTTTGGAACGTAAACTATACTAGCCTGTTGGGAGTGAAGCAGGTAGCTTCTTCCCATGCGATGGCCCAGCTTTTGCTAGTTATCTTAACTCCTTTGTAGGTGTTCATGCCAGGCACCTTATCTTTGCCAGTGTTTCGTTTCCTATTTGCTTTCCCCCTTGACTGAATGCTGGCAGTCAGGAAGGATAATATATAAACCTGTAAGCAAAGGTTTAAGCTTATTAAACAATCACATAACTCCTTCCTCCACACTTTGCTAGCATCCACAAAGAAGGGTATCTAGTTCTCATGGTAGTAAAGAAGTTAAGAACATAAGAACGTCTTTTGAGCACGCCCGTTATTTCAAAATGTAATGGGTTCGCTATTCCAACGTCCCTGTAAATCTCATTCCATGAGGAGTAAGGGACATTTTGGAATAGCAATTGCTTATCTTATTTTGACCTACAGTGCAGCGCAGATACAACCTTAAAGTCCTAGTCTTCACAACAGCCTCTGGCAAGGAGTTCCACAGGTTGACTGTGAAACAATCTTGCTTCAGTGTCAGAACTTTGAGTCCGCATACACCACCACTGTTTCAGCCCATGGCCTCTCCATGCATCACTTCATGAAGTTAAGATTCTTGTCCATTTCTTTTTCATCCATTGAGAAAGCAATAGATCAGTGGTTCTCAACCTTTTTACATTTGTGGCCCCTAAAAAATTTGAAATGGAGGCGCAGACCCCCTTGGGAATCTATTAGTCTGTTCAAACAGCTAATTTGTTTAGTTTTCAGTCTAAGTTTCTTGCAGAACCCTTAGTTTGTGGGCCACCAGTTAACAATGAAGTTATAGAAGTTAGTTTCACTCTGCTGGGGAAGGCAGAGCAGCAGCAGTTGTAGGCATTGGAGAGCCATATTTTTGGGAGCTAATGCATCCTCACAGCAGGGCTTCATTCATTTTTGAGTGAACAGAAAATAGGGGGAATTTAATGGATTGGCTGCAGCTGTGAGTGCCCCGTAACAAATGAATCACGAGAGATTGTGTGTATATTACTGCTCCAAGCTTTCAAGGGAGAATAGACTATCATGGCAAGCTACCAAAAAAATGTTCAAGTGGAGTCTATATCCATGTCATCACGGGCTATCACCTAGCCAGGTCTCAGTCTAAGCAGGGTGAAACTGGCTAATCCTCAGATGAGAAACTCACGTAAGTAACTTAAAGATGTACAGGAACAGATGTCAAAAGCAGTAGGTGGCGCTTTTATCCTCTACATAAGCCAGTACTGAATTGGACGATGCAGTTAGTACATTAAAATCATAGAGCTGGAAGAGACCTCAGGAGGTCATTGAGTCCAGGCCCCTGCCCTGAACAGGACTAGGATTAGGTGACACTTTGCCGAAAATGTTCATTCAGATATGATGGAAACTTCCATCCTCCCACACAAGCCCACTACTTTTCAGCCTTCCAACACAGTTCTTCTGTAAAAGCCACAAACTGAGCCTATAAAAGTAACAACAATTTAAGGCAGAATCTGCTGGGTCTCCAAAGTGAGTGTTATGCTATTAGCTAAGTGCTGCAGGATAAGAATGGAGGCTGTAAGACAGAAAAGTGCACTGGTGATACTTCCTGACCTCTGTAAACTGCTCACAGGTTAATAGGTTAAAGAACCACTTTATAAGATCTAAGCAGTTTAGCAATTATATAGTTCCTTCCATCCAACCCATTTGACAGCTACATAACCAAGTGGGTCACAAAACAAGAGCAGAAACCCCACACAGCATCAAACTCCTTGCTATGCAGTAACCTAATGACTAGGTAACACCATACCAGAAGTGGGTAGCCACAAGGCTGCAATTAAAAACACCTTATTTTGGACAGAAAGTAAGTGGGCACCAGCTCCAGTCTCTCCAACGACTGAGCTGAAGTTACCAGACGCCCCCTCATACATCTTATGGTGCTGCATGTTATATTGATTTATGGATTAGCAAGTGTCGCAACGTGGGTGGGGGATGACTCCATAATTCAAAGTATGGACAGTAAAAAACAAAAACAAACAAATGTCATCTTTAGAGAAGACCTTTGGGCCCAAGACTGAGGGCAAAGGCCTGCATATATGCACAATAATGTTTATGCATCCACATTTGCACACAGATTGGGGAATATACACAGATTAGCGAGATACCTTGTAAGTGCCTGTTTCTTTACCTGCAAAATGGCTTGGTAACAGGTGCACACATCATGTTTTACTGCAAAAAGGGATCACATTTCTCTTCCATCTATCCAAAAGGTACATTATTACATACTTTCAAGTATGCACAAAGGAAATAATGTGACAGATGAAGATATCTGGGACCTCATTTCTGCAATAAGCCAATCTGACCTTCCCAACCTTTTTATTAGTTGGTCGCTAACTGTTTTTTTAACTATATAATCATTTGCAAATTACATAGACAATGCCACACAAAATACATGCAGAGTAATTAGTATCACATTTCTTGCTGCTTCTAAGACTCTTCAAGACATGCATTCTTCTAAAGAGGACAGACATTTTAATACAGTCTTTGTATTCATAAATGTTGAAAGCAGAACACTTTCCTTTCCCTCCCCCGCACAATCATTTCCACATAAAGCCAAGGACATTTTGCATGGAGAGATTCCGAACCGGCCTGCCAACAGGAGGAGACAACTGCCCTGAGGCCCAGCAATGCAGAAGGGCCCAGAGCCCCGGTTGCTAAGGTTGCCAGATGGTTTCAACAAAAATACTGGACACACTTGACATTACATCGCAATCTACATTACATCTTATTTAGAAAATACTGGACATTTCTATTTTCTCATTTATATTTTCTCAGTTTGTTTCCCGAACAGAAAGCTCAAATACTGGACTGTCCGGTTCAAAACCGGACACCTGGCAACCCCACCGGCTGCTGCTACTACTGCAGCAGGGGCTGAGCCATAGACCCTTTAAATCGCTGCTGGAGCACCAGGCAGCACGGAGGGCTGGATTGTGGGAGAGGGAACGGCATACTCCCAGCAGCCCTGTGGGCTAGCTGTCCCAGCCTGGCCCACTCTGCCCAAGGCCCCGCCCCTTCCATAGCACAGAGCCATGCCCCCCACCTTACCCAGGGACCCAGCAACTCTGTTAGCCCTCCTGATTCCGAGCACTGGTCTGACAATGCAGAAAGCAAACAGCCTGTGTTCACTGTGAAGTCTGGTGTGCACTGTCCAGGCTCCTCACAAGGAGCCTAACTCCATGATCTCTCAGAGCTGGGCCTCTGCCATTAAAAAGCTTTGAGCTTTTTTTCAGCTTACTGAAGAACACAAGAAAGGGAGCAAGATAAGGCCAAACTCACTTTTTTAACCCTAAATTTTCTGCCTAGTGATTAAAGATTAATATCCTAAACCAGGGGTTATCATACATTTTTTCATAGGTCAGCCCACAGCAGACATAGGGTGTCTAAGACAAGAGAAAAAAAAATACACAATTAGTACTGGAAAAGTTGAATGAGTTTATTTTAAAAAAGATGGTCTGAATGAAATAAGCTTGTGCATTCGTTACAAAAATATATTAATCTATTCAGATTTCAGTGAAGCCAGCAGAGTGTGCATGGTGTTCAAATGCAGATCATTAACACTGACTAGAGTACTTGTTTAGCATTAGTGCGTATTTGAGGAGAAAAAGAAAGTCTTATAGTAAGGAAAGGGCTATCCAGTTTGTTTACTACCAGATTTACTCTGTAGATAGGAACACTGGCTACACTGCTAGCCCATAGAATGCTTTTTGCCATCTCACAAATATAATCGCCTGCATATAAATCATGTACTGACAATTTTAAAGAATTAGTCCCCCTGTCCTGCAGGGAGAGACTGAGCTAAAAAGAGTACAATATGCATTATAGTATACTCAGAAAATTCTCAAAGCAGCAACCTTGCAAGTATACTCATTAGGAATACATAGCAAGGATAAGGGAAAAAGACAAGCAAGAACACGGGGGAAATCAAGTATCTATCTTAGATGTCTGTACACTAATGTGAGAAGTAGGGAGAATAAGCAGGAAGAACTAGAACTGCTAGTTACTGAACACAGGTACAGGTTGCTCAGGAAAAAAAGGCAGGAGATGTTGCCTTATAAATTGAATGTATACACTTGGAAAAAAAAGAGACAGATTTGTTGAAAGTCTCTTGCAAAGGATAAAAGAGAAAATAACTAGGGTGATATTATGGCAAGGGTCTACTACAGACCACCTAAGTAGGAAGAAGAGGCGGATAAGTTTTTTAAACAAAATCATCCAAAATAGTGATGATGGGGGACTTCAACTATTCATACATCTGCTGGGAAAAACACAGCAGGGCACAGATTATCCAACAAGTTCTTGGAATATACTGGACATGTTTTTTTGTAAGATAGAGAAAGCTACCAGGGAGAGGCTGTTCTAGATTTTATTTTGAGAAATAGGGAGGAACTGGTTGAGAATTTGAAAGTGGAAAGCAGCTTGGGTGAAAGTGATCATGAAACAGTGGAGTTCATGATTCTAAGCATAGGAGACAGAACATCACAATGAAGATAATGAGCTTCAGGGGGTAGCCAAGTTAGTCTGTTACAGAAAAAACAACAACAAATGGTCTGGTAGCACTTTATAGACTAACAAAATATGTAGATGGTATCATGAGCTTTCGTGGGCACAGCCCACTTCTTCAGATGACCAGCGTTACGAGTTTGGGATATGAAAACTCGAAATAAATAGGAGAGGAGGAGGGGAGAGAAAGAAAAAGGGAGGAGGGTGGGAGACAGAGCATCATTAAGTATCTGGAGAATGGGTACTTAAACCTAAGCAGATAAAAAATCCAAGTCAATAGATAGATTCCCAAGACAGGAAGGATGCCATTCAGAGAGCTGTTAGCACCTTCAGTGGTTATTAAGTAGGAGGTGTCCCAACCAACCCATCTCACAATTGAGTCCATTAGCATGTGAATTGAATTTGCGGATGAACTGTGATTCCAGGACCACCCTGTGGAGCAGGTTTGTGGAGCTGGTTTGTGACAAGACAGCTACTGAAGGTAGGCTTTAGCAAACACAGGGAACTGGTAGGTAAGATCTCATAAGAAGCAAATCTACAGGGGAAAACAGGAGACTGGACTACAGTTGGACCTCTCTGATCTGGCACCCTCGGGACTAAGGATGTTAAGAGGAGGGTAATTCACTAATTGTGTAGTTGATAACGTTTCTATTGACTACACGATTAGTTTTTAAGGGAAGGCTTGCTCAGTCCCGGCTCACCCCAGGAGCTACCTCTGCTGCAGTTCTGCAGTTTAAATGTAGTGAGAGCCATACATGTAGTAAGAGGTGGGGCTGGGACCCCCCGGGGAGCTGCCTCTGCCCATGGCAAGGCAGCAGTGCAGGGAGAAGTGGGAGGCGGCTCCACGGAGACAATGCTGAAGGGAAATTGGCTTATAAGCCAGCTCCCCCCCCCCCCACTGCCTCTGATATGGAGGCAGCAAGGGGGGAATGCAAGCAGTTGAGTAGTCAACTCGACTACCCAATAAGCCTAGGGTGATCCCGAAGGAGCGAGTTTGCCAGACCAGGGAAGGTCAGGCACGAGGGTTTTCTGGAGCTCCCCTCAGGTCCACCGGCCCGGCCAACGTGCTGCCCTTGGATGGTGGCAGGGCTCCAGTCCCAAATGCCGCTCCAGACAATAGGGCTCCCTGCCCCTGGTCCATGGAGGCTCTGCGCTCCTAGTCGCTGGAGATTTCCCCCCTCCCAGATGGCAGCAGCTCTGCGTTCCAGGCTAATGGGGGCTTCCGTGCCCCTGACTGGCAGAGGCTCCATGTCCCTGGTTGATGGGGTGCTTCCCGGCTGGAAGTAGCTCCAGTACCGCAGCCAGCAGTGGATCTATGCCCCTGCAGGTGGAGTTCCACTCTTGGCTGGCGGGACTCCGTGCCCCCAGACCACTGGTCCTCCAGGCTGCCTGCCAACTGAGCTCCCAGCCACTGACAACCTCTATGGCTGGGGCTCTCTGGTCAAACATCATCTGTGGTCCTGTTGGACCACGGATTTTGCCAGAGCAATGTGTCCTGGACCACAGGTTTAACCTCTAGAAGATCTCCTGAGGTACCTTTAAGTCATACAGTTCTATGCATAAGGCTGTTTTACACAGATAACAGAAATCTGAATTAAAAAAAATAGAAGGGAAAAGTTATCCAGCTTCTAGACACCATCCTAAAATCCAATATATATGAATCACCACCCCCCCACACACACACATTTCAAAACACAAAAAATTACAGAGAAAGAACTACACACAAAATCTAAATTCAGCACTTCCCTCAAAATTTTAAAAGTTGGAAACAAGGCGAATCATCGCAACTTCATGGTTGTTTTAGATTACTTTATTCCAGATATTTTGTTTTGTAATTCTGTGGCAAATTGTGATCCACAATCTATTCTGCTTTTAAGTATTTTTCAAGATCAGTCTTCAACCACCATAGCATAATGATTTCTCAAAAGAGGCAGGTGACGCAAACACATTACAAAGCTATATTTTATCACAGAAATTGAACTCTCAAACAATGCCAGCTTCAAAAGAGAGATTAAATGATATTAACAACCGAGACTGCACATATCTGGACGGCAACTCAACTGTCCAGCATTTAAGCTCTACCGATTTCTTTCGACCAGCTGAAATTACATTCTCACATGTGTGATGTGACAGACAGTTCTGGAACTGCACTGGTGGCAAAGATAATCTGAAAAAAAACCTCGTTGAGTTAGTTCTGCATAGATAAGTTCATAAAGTTAGTAAAATAGAATATATGTGGCTGATATTTCACATATTGGCTCAAAGTCTCCCATGTAAGCTCCGTGGTTAAATCAGCTTGGCATTGGGTTAGAATTCCATAATGCAACCTTTAATGAGTACATGATAGATACAATATCCCCCATCAGCTAAAATTGTTAATGTTACACTGGAAAAAATTTGAAAAACCATTTTTTTCTAATTCCTCTTAGACTGTGCTCTTACATTACCCCAGTTTAAATAATAAAATATCCCCTGTACTAAAGGGCTGCCCGCATACTGCATTTAATTTCAAGTCAAAAGTACATTTTTAAAAAGCAGATTGCTGTGCCTGGGACTAGATGGGTTTTGGAAAAACAAATTTTAAGGATTTTGAAAGGGTAATGAAAATGGAACTCCTAGAAGTATGAAGTTGGTACTTCAGAGACCCATACATAGACAACTGGTAGGTGGCTGTTTAAAATGGTGCGCTATACACCTTATGCGAAGAGAGAGAGAGAAGAAATAAGATATACCTGAATAAGTTTGAAATTTACCCCTCCTTTCTCCCTTTTAAGAGGCTGGGATGTTATGAAAACAGCTTTTCCAGGACATAGTATAGGCAAAAAACAAACCCTATTATAACATGGTGCCCTGACAATGTAGTTTATAACAGACTGGACCTTTCTGCATTAACTGTCCTCCCTCGCAGTCGTTGGTCTTTGTTGGGGCTACTTGGAAGAGGACCAACACTGGGGCTGTTCTGTATCAATATTTACACTACTTGCCAGCTTCCTCAAATCAGAAAACTATCCCATGCTGATTGGGAGATATTCATTCATTTATGCATGGCCCGCTTCCCTATTTTCTGTATTAAACTATCTATATGTCTATCCCTGATAGCAGGACAAATAAGGCATATTTTGTGCTTTAAAAAAGTACTCTTTATATACAAGTCTTAAGATACTGTAAAGTTGAAAATAATTTTATACATTAAAATCCATTATTCTTCTATTAGCAGCAGAGAGTTTGGGCTAACCAGCTTCTAATGCACAAGACTACAAAATTAATATGGGATGCAGACAGTTTAGAACAGAGGCTGTGCAGTAATTTTTGATGAAGGGTGACTCCAAGACTTTGGTAAGTGATCAAGGGCTTTTCTATAGAGGAGGTGTGGGGCCTGAGATGGAGGCTGGATGCAGAAGGGAGCTCGAGGTAGGGAATTAGGGTGCATGAGAGGGTGTGGGATCTGAGAGGGGGAAGAAGGGGATTGTGACTTGGGGCAGGAGATTGAGGTGCAGGGTCAGAGAAGGGTTATGGGTATAGGGCAGGTGGCTGTCCCGGAGGAGGGGGTGTAGGAGAGGGTGCAAGATCTGGGAGGGAGTTGTGACCTGAGGGAGGGCGAGTGCAGAAGGTTTGAGTGGTGATCTGGGACAGGGAATTGGGGTGTGGGAGGAGGTGGGTGCTAGAGGTAGGCTCTGGCTGGGAAGCACTTACCTAGAAGGCTCTCGGCCAGCTGCCCAGTGGGATGCAGAGGCAGGCTATTTACCTGCTGCTGTCCCAGGTTGCTCAAAACCGCTGACTGCTCCCTCCATTTGTCTCTTTGCTCCATGTGTGGGGGAGAGGAGAGGGGAAAGGCGGAAAAGACTTTTTAGCTCATGGGAGCTGCAATGATTGGGCAGAGGCAGCACTTGAAGTCTCTTTCCCGCAAAGGGAGCAGCCAACCATTATGAGCAGCAGAGAGCCTGCATTGGGGCTTTGCCGGGGTGGTTGCAGGCCACATCAAAAGGCCTGCCAGGACAAATCTGGCCTGTGGGCCGTAACTTGCCCATCCTAGTCTAGAAAACCAAGAAATAGGCACACCAGGAATCTCCCTTTTCTTTTAAAGTGAATGTAGTGTTTGTGAAAGGTGCCACTTCAGAAACTAGAATGTGCTTGTCTATGATAAGAACAGATGGCAACGCCAGTTCACCCACATCGTTCCACTAGCAAGCTACCATCCTGTTCTCTTCTAGGTCGTGAGGGTAGCTAATCTACTGTGCTGGAGCTATCCAGTTCAGCAAGCCACTGTCACTTTTGACACTATGTGGATAACTGTCTGAGAACAAGTGAGACACTCTTCACTACATTCAGACCACCCAAGTGCCATTTGACAGAAATGAGGCTAGATCTCTGGTAAGCGTGGAACAAGTGAGGTGTGACCAAGAGGTAAAAGTTTCCATGATCCTCAAGCCACCTAGTTTAGTAGTTCTTCCTCTCTGTTGAACATCTGACAAATACAGTCTACCACCACAAAAAGCAGCCCTACCAGTACAGAACTTTAACCCCCTCCAGCACCACCTTCGTTATAGTTAAGCGTGTCAGCCATGTTTCTACACAATTGCAAACAACGTGAAACAAACATTTTGGGAGGAGGGACAAAGAATAAATAAGTTACAGGGAGGTCTAAAAGCCCACTTCTATCAGCATTTCTTCAATGGACTCAGCACATTCATGGGAAACATTTGGTTAGCTTGTCTGGGTCTGTATTGCATAGATTTTGCAGAATGCTTTTCAGAAGTCCAAGACTGAATCAATACCATCCTGAGGGTTCCTGTTTGAATGTTCATGAACATAATTCTCTGGGAGGTAAAAAGGTAGAGACACCTACAGATTCCTAAAGAGTGTGGACTGAGTCCTAAACCTCACTCCATATTCCAAAAGGTGCATGGTAAATTCAAAGTACTAGAGAGTTTCCCCTTCCGTGCATTCCCTTGCTAAGCTATAAAGAGCCTCCAATAGTCTGTACTTTTGTTTCCTTCCTCTTTTCTTGCCATTTAGATTTAAGTAAAATTAGAAACTCCAAGGTGAATATCTTCTCAGAAATGGTCTGAGGTAAATAGGATGAAGTTTCATAAGGACATATGCAAAGTACTCCACTTAGGATGGAGCAATCCGTTTCACACATACAGAACGGGAAGTAGCTGTCTAGGAAGGAGTCCTGCTGAAAGGGATTTAGGGGGTCATAGTGGACCACAAAGTTAAACATGAGTCAACAATGTGACACTTGCAAAAAAAGCAAACATGGTTCTGGGATGCATTAACGGGAGTGTTGTGAGCAAGACACGAGACGTCATTCTTCCGCTCTACTCTATGCTGATTAGGCCTCAGAGTACTGTGTCCAGTTCTGGGCACATTTTAAAAAAAAATGTGGAGAAATAGGAGGAGGTCCAGAGAAGAGCAACAAGAATGATTGAAGATCTAGAAAACATGACTGAAAGAAGGCTGAAAGAATTGGGCTTGTTTAGTTCAGAAAAGAGAAGACTGAGAGGGGACTGGATAGTGGTGTTCAGGTATCTAAAAGGGTATTACAAAGAGGAGGGAGAAAAAATATTCTCCTTTGCCTCTGATGATAGGACATGAAGCAATGGGCTTAAATTGTAGCAATGGAGGTTTAGGTTGGACATTAGGAAAAACCTCCTGTCAGGGTTAACAACTTCCCCCTGAGTAGTGGTGGTCCTACAGGAACATCATTCCACTCAGCATCAGCTGTGACAATGTTGTATTCACCCCCTCTCCCCTTGCTAGATAGCTAGGGAAACCCTCACTATAACTGTCCAACCTGTGAGCAGCCCCACAACACAGGCGGGTCCAGTCTGCTCACCAGCCCTGCCCTGGTCAGCCCCTCTTCCACGCCACATGGCTGCTTCTCTCAATGTTTGCACTGCCTGGCAGAAGCTGGTCACAATGAGAAGTGCTTGTGCACTGCAGCCACTTGGTGCATGTCTCAGCACTCGCAGCACCAGCAGCCTCCTGGTGGCTGTGTGTCCATTTTAATTAAAGCAGATGCTTGGCAGTGAGGGTGGCAGTGGGTGCAGGGCAGCTCCAATTCTCCCATGTACAGGAAGTTGCTGTGCCTGGCTGCGAGCAGCAGCAGAGTTTTGGGCCCTGGTGCTTCAAGACTGTGGCTCAGAAGAGGGAGAGGAACAAACAAAGGGACAAACCAGCTGAGACTGAAGGGCAGACGGGGAGACAGCTGGACGAGCAGGGGTGACGTCTAGTTGGGTAGGAGCACAAAAGGTCAGTCAGAAGCAGAGAGGCACTGAGGCAGGTGTGCAGGCACAGAAAGAATCCCACAGGTCAGAGGAGCAGACAGGCATACACAACGCCGTCAGTGAGGACAACTGCTCTTTAGCCCTCAAGGAAGGCAGAAAAGGGGATGGTCTCAGACCACCTGCTGAAATTGGAGCCAGAAAGCTGGAGGTGCCATAACCCAGGAACAAACAGGGGCAACTTCCCTGGGATTCTGGGTCTTGCTTGGTAGGGAGATGTGATGTGGAGCAGCCTCTCTCTCATCCTGCCTGTCCCCTGGCTCTTAGCTCTCCTATGCTAAGCACTGCTAGCCTGAGCCCTAGATAATCCCACTGCTTTACCCTTTACAACCCTCACACGGCCCTATAAAACCCTCCTGCTTCCAGCTGCTTCCCCCATCCTCATCCCCTGAACTCTGCCTCTTTCAGTGGCTTTCCAGTACTTTCAGATTTAGAACACCTGGGGCATTTAGCTTCAATGCTCCACTTCTACAGACTTCTAAAAGTGTAATTTGTCCCAATTTCCCACAGTGTAGAAAGAGAGGTGCTTCAATAAATTCTCAGGGAAGAATTTCACCTTTGATGATACACCAATACTTCCCTAGGTTAGCTTAATATGTGAGCAAAGAACAAGAAGTAGTATTTAAAACATGATCCACACACAAGAAGAGAAAGCCCGTGTATCAAAGGAGGTAAATTCTATTTCAGTGTAATCAACAGTATTAACCTGCAAAACGGCATTGTTCAACCGAGATAGCTTCGTAAGAGCAGTTTTTTCCCTCTGGGAAACCCCTTTGTTCATTCTTTGTCCTTCCATTCTGTTGTGCAAGAACAGCAGTGGGGCGGCTCTCTTAGTTAGGGCACAAGAGACTATACAGCCCCATTAGTACTGCGAGGCTGAAAGCCCTCTCGCCGTACACTGTTCAAGTCTAAGCGAGTTACAACCTCACAGCGCACCAGGAGAGTGTCATCTTTTACATAGGTTCTTTGCTTCAAAGTTTGCAGGTGCATGAATGTCACATAACCAAAACCTTTTGGGTTGCGGTGGGCTGTTGGTCTCTGGAAGGCCAGAAGCTCAGGTTTGGCTTCCATGACTTCTTCATGATTCTGTCTTGTAAGTCCTTCTGACTGATCCAAAATAGAAAGTCGTATGGTGCCCTGAAACGGCCAAGGCAGATGACTGTCATATTCTCCTTGCATAATATGGACAAAGAGGGATATAAAGTTAGCACAGCGTTGAGAATTTGGTAACTGGATATGCAGGCGCAAACACAGTTTGTAGCCTGGTTTCCCAGTGTAGAAACCAGGGCTGTGGATCACAACAGGTCTCTCTCCTTCTTGGGCTTTCAGATGTGTGCTGAAGTTCTCAATCCTCCAGACGTAAATGCCATTACATTGCTGCGCCTCCATTTCGGTGAGTTTTTCCTCTAGATTTTGGATAGTGCGTTTGAGGTCTGTCACATGAACGCTCTGAGTCTCCATCTTAGCAATGAGCTCTCTGATTTGGTGATCTTGTCTTACCAGGCGACCTTCCAACTGCTGAATGGTTTCCTTGAAGTTCTCAACATCTGGGTTGCAGTCATATGGGCCAGGTGGGACATGCGAGAAGAGAGATGACTCAAAGGCTATGCCACTGAGGAAGGTCATGGGAGTTGTGGCAGTAATACTAAGACTCCGGAGACTCTGAGCCATCATTCTCATGTGAACCTGAGTAAACTCTTGCATATGATGTGCCAATTCATTCCTCTGCATCTAAAATTTAAAAAGGCATGGCATCATAAACACATCAAGCAGCAAAAACATTTCCTGCAACTAAGCTGCAAAATAGCAGGCTTCAAATTAACTGTAGTACATAATAGAAAAGGCTTTAGCTAACACAGATCAACTGGAACAAGAACTAAGACAAAATTAGTGATTTGACAAAGTGAAGTCAAGTCCAACAGAGAGGACTTATTTTGGACCAGCCCTTAAGATCAGACAACTCAGAAAAATGACCAGTTCAGGTGCCTACAGACACAAATTGCATTAATGCAAAACAATTTGTTAAAATCATGATGAAAAAGGCAGCAATTCCTCCAATGTCTTGCATAAATTTAATATTGCCACTGTCCTCTTAGCTATTAGCAATGGCTACATTGCGGTAGCGGCACCAGAGCTCTGAATACGACAGTGTATTCAGGAAAGGCCAGGAGAGCAACCCATTAGAGAGAAATATATTAAAAGGAAATACTGTAATTAGAAAACTTGGAACTTTTCCCATGATTAGCACAGTTTCACCAAAATCATGAGTGAGGATCATATAGATTTGAAATATTCTCTATTTCCTTTCTCTAAACTATAAGAGTTACATAAGTCACATTTAAAAACTTTCATAAGACAATGTTACAGAACATAATTGGTATTCAAACTAAATATATACTCTGGAACCAACAGGTAAGAACAGCAAAATAAAACCACCCAGTAAATAAAACAGATTTAGGGCAGACTTTGCTAAAGGATGCAAGCACTGGTCCAATCAAGCTCTCACTGCCTTCAACAGGAGCTGAATCAGGTCAGTGCTGATAGCTTTTGAAAGTTGCTCTGTAAAAATCAAGCCCAGAAAGTGAGAGAGAAAGACTAGATGAGAGGAACTGAGGAGATCCTTGTATTGATAATGTGCCTAAAACAAAGATTTACCTTTTCAGGACATCCAAAGGCACTGTATGTACATGGTACTGGAGCAGTTGGGCAGTCATTATCATAATGATTAGGCATCTAAAACCAAAATGAAAGTTACGATTAATTTTTCATTAAGAGGAATAATTTACATTCTTCTCTTCAGATCAACGTCTTCTTGCTTGAGAAATGAAATGACACTATTCAGAGAACTTGATGAAAAAGTTAGCTACTGCATGTGCCAAGCACACACCAATGATCCAGTCTAAACATGTGGCTATACTTAAATACAATAGATTTCAACATTTTAATGTCATCACGAGCAATCACACCCCACCAATTTGCATTTGAATAGACACTAAGTATTAAAGACCATTTAGTAAATTGGAAAGTAATGCCATTACATCACTGCAAGTCATCCCAGTGTAATATTCCTTAATAACTATTACATGCCGTAAAGAGACTCCTGAAAAAGGATTATAGTTATGTTGACCTAGGTGGTGACAGATGTCTCCAAAGGCAATTACCTCATTGCACATTTTTATAGACAGTATGTATACATTTTACTTTAGAACTGATCAGAGCCTTGAACAAATTAGCTTTCCAAGATCAGCCACAAGTACATGCAGTTGTTGCAATCTTATTTGACTCCATGCAAGATCACCCTCATAGCCAGGCACTTTGCGATATACTCCATGGCTCCTATCCAGAAGATTTCCTGCACAGTGGTTTGCTACCAACAATCCATGTGTTTCAATTTCACTTGAACTGCAATTTCAGACTGGAACACCCATTTAGAGCAGTAGTTCTCAATCAAGTGTCTTCAAGTAGGTTTCAGGAGGTCTGCCAAGCATGACTGGCATTAAGACTTGCTAGAGCCCAAGGGAGAAAGCTGGAGCCCCGCTGTGAAGGACTGCAGTTCAGGGCCCTGAGCTCCCACCACAGGGGCCGAAGTCAAAGCCCGAGTAACTTAGTTTTGCAGTGCCCCGGTAGAGTGGAGCTCGAGGCAACTGACCTGCTTCCTACTCCTTAATGCCAACCATGGCTTTTTTATGAAGAAACACACTTGTTGTGACAAATGGGCATCAGAGAGAAAAAGATTAAGAGCCCCAGGACAGTTTGACATGTGAGGGATCAGATGAGTTACCATAACATCTTAAATTATTTGCTGCTAGATGGGTTAAATATTATTATTTATAAAATAATAATATTGTTTAGGATGTACTCCAACCCGACAGACGGACATATGAAAAAGTAGATTCTTACCTGCTCTCTAATAAGCACTGTATTGCAGTATTCACAACACACATTTGCAAGTGGGCAGTTCTGGTCATGAAGCTTTGTTTTTTGAAAAGGTGAGAAAGAAAATGAAAACCATTAGTAACAAATAAATGATTATTAAAAGAGAAGGAAGCATTGATTACACGGTGTTCTCGATGTTTACGTAAAATTCTTGATCATTTATTAAGACTCGAGCTTTGTATCTTGCTGGTTTTAATTGGGAAACAGGAAAGTAACCTCCTTTTCATGCCTGAATATTTGAGTCTCTCAACTTTCCTGATTTTTTTACCATTTTGACAAAAAAAAAAAAAAAAAAAAAAAGGGGTGAAAATGGCCACAAATATAATGTGCATTAAAACGGAAATTTTCAATGGCAAATTTGCAAGTTCTTTTCAGATAAGCCTAATATACTCCTGAGATAGATTAGATCTATATAGAGATAATGAAATGAAAGCTCAAAACACTGACGCCAGATGCTCAAGGTCAACCAAGAGTCAGAATCAGAGTTAAGAAGAAAATCCAAAAGTTTTGTTCCTATTCTCTTGTTCTAAGGTATTGGAGCACATCCTTGTTTCCAGCAGGTAACATATTTCTTGCTCTGAATACAAAGCCCACCACACAATGTTCCCTCTAATTTTTTATTTCCATTTTTGAAATGACATAGGTTATGTTCATCAATATGGAGGTGTTAGATCACGTAACAGAAGTCATTCGGTACATGGATAGTGTGTGTCAGGGGGTGGCACTGAGGGGTTGGGATGAAGGAGGGACTCAGAGTTGGGGCAGAGGGCTCGGGGTGCAGACTTTGGGGTTGGCTAGCATGCAGGCTGCTCCAGGGAGAGAGAACTATTCCCAGCCCTCTCTCACCGCTGCAGCTTGGGGCAAGGTGAGGGGCGTCTCTCCATAGCCACCACAGCTCTGGGTGGAGGCCAGGGAAGGGGTGCCTGTACCCCAGCAGCAGCAGCTCTGGGAAAGCTCCAGGTTGGGTGCCAGGGCTGGGGAAGAGATTCCCCTCTCCACCAAAACAGATTTGCTGTGGCCAGGTGAGAGATGCCCCCTCCCTGCCAGCTCCCACACACAGAGTTGCCAGAGGCTGGCAGACAGAGACAGCGTGCTGAAGCTGCTCTGAGCCCCTGTGTGGGGCTTGTAAGAGGGAACCACATACCAGTAGTTTTGTCCTATCCTGTTCTTCTCTTCCCTCCCCTTCTCTTTTTTAAGTCCACTGTGGAAAGCTAATGCTGCTTTCTCTTTGTAAGGCCAAATTAAAAGGTCCCATGTTATGAAAACCCTTTCATGTCTCCATGCACCATACAATCTCCAAGAAAGGTTTAATCAAGCATGACCTCATCTTGGAACAAAAAGAAGGGGTGGGGAGGCTAGTCTTCACCAACCAGAAGAGGACAAAGCAGAGGTCACAACCTCCTAACGCCCACCAGAAAGTGGTTTCTAGGTCAATTTACTATTCTGACTAAAGTAAATGTTCTCCATTAATACTGCACTAACAATTGAGAACAAATATTAGAGTGGATGAAAAATACTGTTGAATGTTTCAGTACATGCCTCTTGATCTTCATAACTCAGAGATGTGGCACAATTTGGACAACAGACTTGCCGCCGAGGGCATTCCAGCATCATGTGGTTTTGCAGCTGGTTCTTTTGGAAGGAGCCCTGACATTGTAGGCATTCCACACAAGAGAAGTCGCAATGTAGCTCATGTTCCTGCATAAGGATAACAAGATGACATAGTATTAGAAACCTCAAAAAGTGCTCCAGGTACCAGCACAAAGAGCAAAATGGCTTCCAAATCCTGTAATATTCTTTCACGCCCTAATCCTGCAAAAAGATTTGCTCTTCAACCCAACGCCTCAATGATTTTAATCACAGTCCATAAAGGAGGGCTCCATAGCAGAATCAGAGTTTGAACAGGACTATAAATTCAAAGCACTATATAAATACTAAGATTTAAAGATTTGTCATATGGTTACTTTTTGCAGTTTAACACACTGTTTAATTGGACACAGCTACCAGGATTATTAAAAAAAAGTTGATTTTATTCAGATTGTTTGAGCAGGTATTAAATGGAATTTTGGACACTAGACATAAAAAGCGCTTATTTATATAACGTAATTGCTTAACATTGTAAATGGCAAAGACAGTCCAAAAAGGAAATTAAAATGATGAAATGAATGCCATTGTTTTTAACATGATAGGCACTCTCTTTTGCTGTATGCAAGCTGTGACATACAGCCTGAGGTAAGGTAACCACAATCAGCCACTTATTTCTTTCCATTCAAGCAACAGAACCTGTCTTGGTGCTTGACCAAACTAACGGTGGATTTGAAACCCCAATCACTACATTGAATCATTTGCAACATTTTTTTTTTTAAATTTCAAAATGTGAAACGTTCCATTTTTCAAATGATTTTTACCTCTAAATGCCTCAGCTCCATCTTCTGAAGGCAGCCCTTGTTGGGACATCTCACGCTCAGTGAAAGGATTTCCCGTTTGGCAAAGTTGTCAGGAAATAGCTGGTTTTCAAGTAGAATTTCATTGTCTACTGGACATTTGTGACCTGCATCTCTACCACGAAAAAAAAAAGAGGATGAGGGGATATGTATGCACAAGAAGAAAAAATATCTAGCAGATCTCAGCCTTCTTTTCCTATCATTTTAAAATCTTCTCTTGGATCACTAATGACACCTATGAAAAAAGTCTGTCATATTGTCATGATAAAGTTTTAAAGCAGTCACTAGAAATAATGTCAGTTACATAGCCAACTAGCAGGAATTATGGCATACAATATCCTGGTAACTAATGTGAACACAAAGCTAAATGTATGTAACTTCAAAATAATTCCATTTGTAGCAACATTCCTTTGGGTTAAAATAGTGTTAAGTTTTCTCAGTTCTAGCTGGATGGGTGCACTGGTAATCATTCTTGGAATAAATCTGCCAAGAGGATGCAGAAAGGTGAATTATTTTAGGGTCCCTTTTATGTAGTCATTTCCTGAACAATTCCTATTAAAGTCAATAGGAACACAAGGAATTTGGAAGCAGCCATTTAAAGAGTTCTTCACCTTCACCCTCCTCTTATTAACACCCATGACTGAAGTTGAGAAGCACGTAATTCTATTTTTTCCAGTTTGTTACTTTATATTTGATAGAACTTTCGTCTGATCAGTTTCCTTGTTAACCTCTGTGAAATCAGTTAGAGTCCTTTGTTTGTGCAACAACGGAAAGGAGAAAAGCTACTGGGGAAAAGTCTTAAGAATGTAATGCTCAAGACACGAATATGACAGGGATTTTGGGCAGGTATATCTAAAGCAATTTTAAGAAAATAAATTGAAATTAACTAGTTTTCAAGTGATGCCCCTTAAAAGCTTACTGTACCATTTTTACAACTCATAAATGAATAAGGCACTTTTTTTTAAACAAAGAGAGCCACTATGTATTGCAATTCAAATAGCAATTTGCCCATACTGTCTCCCACCCCCCAACTTTTGTCTGAAACAGCAGAGATTACCTGGAACCTGCTGCCTTCAAGTGTGAACTAAACTCATGCACATGGGAAAATACAAAGTTAATACAGTTAAACAGAAGAGTAAGATCAAAGCTTGAGAGGTGTGGTGCTAATGGACAATATTGCTAGTGTGAAAAAACTGTGGATTTAACAATTCTCTCAGTGAGTTGGGAAACAGAGGGCATTTGCCCTTCAAAGTTCATTAGATTTGAGGTCGGGGGGGGGGGGGGGGAGAGGGGGGAAGAGAGATATAAATTGGGTGGGGATAGTGGTATTTGTCTGATAAGGAACTGATTAGCCAGCACCTACTTTTGTTAGCATTACTGTTACAGAAAAAGGAGGTAAGTTTAGACTTTAGAAAGAGACAATAAGCTTCCTTTATGGTTTTGCTTCTAGGAGATGGTTTGCCACAACTTAGCCTTTCACTCCTAAACAAACGGAAAAAACAATGCAGTAGCAAGGCAGTTTCAAACCTTACAGCTCCCCAGCCCTAACACTGCTTTCAGTGTCACAATTCACATTCACTTGACTGACAGCCTACAGCCGGAAACTGGTTGTTACAAGTATAATGTGGTGCAACATATTACAAACTTCCTGCTTCTAATTAAGCTTATAGGTAGCAGCTGGACCACATTAAATAAAAATCTGCATTTTTTTTCCACAGCCAGGGAAATGGGAATTGCCTCAGCACTACAATGGGACTCCCACCCATCCACCGACACCTTGACAGCACTTGGGATACTCAATGATTGTAGAGTACTATCTAAATGCCAATTACTTACAACATATTTTTAGTTAGGTGTTTGTGAATTTGAAGCATGTAAGCATTTGCGAAGGTGACATCACTATTGGGTTAGAGCCAAACTAGGTGTGGGAAGATGTTATACACTCTTGTCTCACACAGTTCAATATATACACCTCAGTATCAATTTGCATTGCTTGTTATTCCTAATTGGGAGCTTTCCTGCAGAAGTGCTCATTTTCTCTGCTCCAGGCTCTGCCCTCACTCCACTCCTTCCCCAACCGCACCCCCCCCCGTTCCTAGCTCTGCGCCCTGTCTCACCAAGTGCCTCCTGCATGCAGCTGAACAACTGATCACTAGAAGTGGGAGGTGCTGGGAGGGAAAGGAAAGAGCTGACCATCAGGCCTGCCAGGCCACTATTTTTTTCCCCATGGGTGCTCTAGTCCCAGACCACCCACAGAGTCAGTGCCTATATTTTGTTAAGAATCATGAACTTCAGAGGGGTAGCCAAGTTAGGTTGTATCGGGGAAAACTTAAAAAACAACAAATAGTCTAGTAGCACTTTAAAGACTAACAAAACATGTAGATGGTGGTATGAGCTTTCATGGGCACAACCCACTTCTTCAGATGACCGAAGTGTTGGAAGTCCAGATCCAAGAAGTAATAAGGGAAGGAGCGATGGGGTGGGGAGGAGAAGGAGGAAAAAAAATTGAAAGGGAGGAAGGTTCTTTCCGGTAACCATGCCACACAACCACATCATAAGCATCCAGGAACCCAGCCCTGCAACCAACCGCGGTGACAACTCTGCCCACATATCTATACAAGCGAATTCATCACTGGAGCCAACAACATAAGCTACCAAATCAAAAGGTCATTTGACTGCACATCCAGTAATTTGATCTATGACATCAAATGCCAGCAATGCCCCACTGCTATCTATCTATCTATATATAGGAGAAACTGGACAGTCCTTACAGGAAAGAATCAATGGACACAAATCAGATATACGTAAAGGGAACATACAGAAACCTGTTGGGGAATACTTTAATCTTCCTAATCACTGTTTAAAAGATCTTCAAGTGGCTGTCTTGTCTCAAACCAATTCTACTAGCCAAATACACAGAGAGGTGTTGGAATTACAATTCATCTGTAAGTTCAATTCTCATGCTAATGGCCTCAATTGTGATGTGGGATGATTGGGACACTATCAACCTAACATTCAATGAAGGTGCAAACAGCTCGTTGTGTGGATTCCTGTGTTAGGAAGGGTACTATCTATTGACTTTGATTCTTATCTGCTTCATTTTAACTACCCAATCTTCATGTGCTCACTAATTCCCAGTTCTGCCTTCCTGTTTTTCCCTTTGATATTTCCATACCCTCTATTCCTCGTTTCCCGACCCCTGTCCTTTTTTCCTCCCCCCCCTTCTCCCCTATTTATTTTGGGTCTGCACATCCTAAAAACTCAAAACTCTGGTCATCTGAAGAAGTGGGCGGTACCCACGAAAACTCATGATACCATCTACATGTTTTGTTAGTCTATAAAGTGCTACCAGACCATTTGTTGTTTTTTAAGTTTATCCTGTACAGACTAAGGGTACGTCTACACTTGCTCCCTAGTTTGAGCTAGGGATGCAAATGTAGGCAATCGAAATTGATAATGAAGAGGGGATTTAAATATCCTGCACTTCATTAACGTGCCAGCAAGATCATGCTACTCTGCTCAACAGTGATTCGAACCAGGAAGTGCACACCAGGATGCGTTATTTCGAACCAAACCCCTTGGTTCGAACTAACGTTACTCCTCATTTTTGGTTTGCACTAACGTGTCCCGGCGCCCACTTCCTGGTTCGAATCAGCTGTTGAGTGGAGTAACGCGCTGGCGAGATCATGCTAATGAAGCGCAGGATATTTAAATCCCCGCTTCCTTAGGAATTTCTGTCACCTTGCATCCCTAGCTCAAACTAGGGAGCAAGTGTAGACATACCCTACCCTGGCTACCCCCTGAAGCTTAAAAAACAACAATTAGTCTAGTAGCATCTCAAAGACTAAATAGTTACAAGAGGCTGATAAGAACCATTAGTTTGCACTTGGAAAGGAAGATGACCGACACCAGGTTCTACACAGACATCAAGAACCATTAGCACCTTCATTGTTTGGTTGGTTAATAACGTGCGAGCCATCCGATATCACATTCAAACCATCAGCATAAGAATTAAACTTGTGAATGAAGTTAAGCTCCAATCCTTTCTCTGTGTATGTGGCTTGTGGAATTGGTCTGAAACAAAACAGTGACTTGGAGATCCATTAGTGAGCGTCCATGGTAAGTTTTGCTGTGAGCCATGATGAGTGGTGCTTCTGACAGGGACAAGAATCTACGAGCAAGTAACTTGAGAATATTGTTTTTGCTGGTGATTTAAATCCATCCATTAAAGACAAAGCCACTGCAACATATAGCCTCTAACAATTGCTCCACAAACTTCTGGCAGTCTGAGTGGGTTAACTGAAAAACGTAATAATGACTAACAGGATTGCTTTGTTCTGGTTGTATCTTCCATACGCCCATCAATGAATACTTAGATTGGGAAAGACACAGGAAGCGTAGAGGAGGAAAATCAAAAGTGAACTAGCCTAGTCAAGTTATAAATGGCCATTGCTACTAGAGAAAGCTCAATGGAAAAAAGTTAATTGGAGAAACCAGAAAAAGAGATAAAGGTAAGATCTATCCTATCCCCAGCCTGACAGGGAAGAGATTAACTTGCTTACATTTTTTTCCTTTTAAGCCCTAGCCACATTCTGGTTAGGTCACAGACTTTCTTGGCAACAGTTCTCTTAACACCTCGTGTGGGCAGGCCCTTTGCCTATAGAAGTAATTGAAATGGCAGGATTTTCAGTGAAGTTATTGAGTTAAAAACATTTAATTCTTCAGTGTTTTAAACTACTCTAATGAAAAGTAGCAGAGTTGTGTGCATTACACATTTAGATTCCTTGAGGAATTTTAGATTTGCTTCTAAAAATTGTTATGACTATTGCTACTGTAACTTCAGACTGGACAATATGCACTTTCCAAGGAAGGCATGTCGAAAAACATTTTAATCCTATGTTCCAGATGCTTTGTGGATAGGCTCTTTGGCAATGTGAGCAATGATGCTGCAATGGAATAGCTCCCACCGTTGGCAGCCTTGAATCCCCTTTGCCGTTTTGCCCTATAAATAAAAACTGTATGGCGTGTTCCCTGGCTTCTACCACTAGTCAAATATTTGCAAGTCATTTGATTAGCTTTTCCTTTCAGCTGCTCAGTGCATTATTTGCCAGTATCTGGGTGACAGGGGAGGGATCACGTGAGGATTACCTGTTGTGTTCCCTCCCTCTGGGGCATGTGGTATTGGCCAGTGTTGGGAGACAGGATACTGGGCTAGATCGACCATTGATCTGACCCAGTATGGCTGGTCTTCTGTGACCTTTTTTTCCTACTGTGCAGCTCTACAGACTGTTGGAAATTATTAGTCATTTGCTGCTTCTTCTGGCAGGTTTTCAACCAGTCTAGGGGTGGTTTTAGAGATAAACTCTCTTTTCCTGCACTATTACAGCATGTATAATCAGTCAAAGTGCTTTGCTTGTGCCCCCATGCCTGCCCCAAACTGAAATGGGAAGGAAAGTGGAAGCAGAGTGTTTTTTTCAGTGAGAGCATTTGACTGTAGAACTCAAGCCACTTATTTCTGCTAGTCCATTAGATGTATCATTAAGTATCAGAAAAATGCTCATGCACTACCTACGTTTTGGCCTGATGAGATTGTAGGGGACAGAAAACTTGGGTCACATTTTATTTTTAATTATTAAATGAGTGCTTGGAGATTGGTTTAGGATAGCAAATTTTAGAAGTAAGCACCTGTGAATGAAAAATTTTGTCAATAAAATGCAACTGTAGACAAAGCCTCAGAGGCATGGAAAAGGGAGAAAACAGAGATGGGGAAGGATGAGAAACAAGTGGCAGAAGTAGTAACGGCTTAAAGGGAACAGATTTTTCATTTGAGTGATGACTGTGACAATCATATATTGAACAGATAACTAAACATTTAAAAGTCTCAGAGGGGTAGCTATGTTACTCTAACTAAAAAAAACAACAATGGTCCTGTAGCACCTTAAAGACTAACAAAAATATATAAATAGTATCATGAGCTTTAGCGGGCACAACCCACTTCTTCAGTTGACAAATATGGAGCAAGTGGCACAGAATTTGAAATATAAAGCAGAAAAAAAGGGGAGAGGGAGAGGAGAAAGAAAGGGAAAAAACCTGTCAATTAAAGCGTCTGTGTTAAATGAGGCTAACAGAGTAGGCTTTAAGTGCCTGATACTTAGCCTTTGATGTCATGTGGGTGTTGAATATAATGGCTCATCCAGTTCATGTCTTTACTCAGGCCATGCAAGATAGTATCAAATTCACATATGAAGGCTAGTTCAGCAGATTCTCTCTCTAGTTCAGTGTTTCCCAATTTTATTTGCCCATGGAACCCCTAGGGTCGCCTAAAAAAAAAAAAAGCTCCCAGCACAATTTGTCGAGGGAAAAAAACCCCAACGCAAAAAAGCTCTGTCTCTTTAAGAGGAGGCGGGGGAGTGCCGGCTCCTCGTGGAACCCTTACTTTCGCTTCACGGAACCCCGGGGTTCTGCAGAGCACAATTGGGAAATACTGCTCTAGTTGATTCCTGAAGTTGCGTTGTAAGAGAATAGCCACCTTTAAATCCATTATGACTACCTGGGCAAGTTGAAATGTTCTCAGGTTTCTGTGTGCTACTATTCTGAATATCTGATTCATGTCCATTAATCCTTTATCATAGAGACTGTTCAGTTTGGTCAGTATCCATGGCAGAGGGGCATTGCTGGCACTTGACGGCATAAATAATATTAGTGGATGTGCAGTTGTATGAATCTCTGATGTGGTGACTTATGTGGTTAGATCCTGTGATGTCGCTTGTGTAGACTGGCACCAGGGTTTATTGTAAGGGTGGGTTCCTGGGTGAGTATGTTTGAGGTGTGACGTGAGATAGCTGGAAAGAATTTGTTTCAGGTTAGGGGGTTGTCTGTAGGCAAGGATTGGCCTGTACCCCTAGGCCTGTGGGAGTGAGGGATCATTTTCCAGGATAGGCTGTAGATTGTTAACGATGCGCTGGCCCGGTTTAAGTTGGGGGCTGAAGGTGATGACCATTGGTGTTCAGTTATTTTGTTTGTTGGGTGTATCTTGAAAAAGCTGATGCCTGGGTACTCGTCTGGCTCTGTCAGTGTGTTTTTTCACTTCCCTGGGTGAGTATTTAAGTTTTTAGGAATACCTGATAGGTGTTTGTCTCTGTGGAATTGAAGCAAATCCAGTTGTATCCTGGGGCCTGGCTGTAAACAACGGATTGGGTAACGTGTCCTGGATGAAAGCTAGAGGTATATAGCTACTGACCATTTACTCACCTACATGCCTCTAGCTTTCACACAGGAACTACATTAAGAAAACTGAGATAGCAAAGTCAGGCGCCCAAAGGAAAGTAAGGAGTAAATTTGTCAGTGAAGATAATTAACTACTGGAACAATTTACCAAAAGGCATGGTGGAATCCCCACTCATCACTGGCAATTTTAAAATCAAGATTGGATGTTTTCCTAAAATATATGCTCTGGAAATTATTTTGGGGGAAGTTCTATGGCCTGTATTATGCAGGAAGTCAGACTAGATGATCACAATGGTCCCTTCTGGCCTTTGGATCTATGAAAAAAAAGCAAGTGTTAGAATTAAGATTAGCTGTGCATTATAAAACAGTCTTTAATTACATGGTCACATATTCCCTGCTTTTGCATATCCATAAGTCCCTGCCTTATTCAGCGCACAGGACTGATTGTGCTCACTTAATGAGCAGCTACTCAGTATTTCATTTTGTACTTATTTGCTGCTCCTCATTCAAGTTGTTTTCTGAATACAGAATTAACTTCATGGCTTTTCTATGAATATCATCTCTAGTATCTGAGTACTTCACAAACACTAATGCAGGGGTGGCCAACCATGTGGCTCTTCACTTAAAGAAATGCGGCTCTTGGTAGTTCTGCACATGCGCCCCAGCACCTGGAGTAAGAAGTGTATGGCGGTGGCAGAGGCTCCAGGACCCAGGCATTGGGTTAGTGCAAGGGTAAGGAGGGAAGCTGGGGGTGCCGGGCTCTGGGGGGAGAAGGGCATTGGGTTGGAGTGGGGAGGGGGTCGGGGGGGGGGGGCAGGGAGTGCCTGGCTCTGGGGGAGGGGTGGGTGCATTGGGTTAGAGCTGGGGGGCTGGGAGTGCCTGGTTCTGGGGGAGAGGAGGATGACTGGGTTAGAGCAGGGGGCTGAAGCACCTTAAACTCAAAGTCTTCATGGACGCAGAAGAAGGCAGCCAACACAGATGTCATATTTAAATTCCAGGGCAAAAAAAGAATCAGCATGAACCTGGTTTACACTGTGTTTCTTTAAAGAAAATTCAAAGGCTACTGTTTGCCAGGCTGAAGCAATTATTCTGAGATATGAGTCTCTCCCCTTATTGTTTTTGAACCTCTCATATTTGCAGTCTGGGACAGACCTGAATTTTTAGAACTGTAAAAAAGCAATAATCTTCATAAGCTAAAAAGAAGAAACCATTGCAGAGATCAACAAGTTGGAGTGAAACAGGCATTTCAGATTGTGCTAATTTACTTCTCAGTTTAGTTCAGTTTAATTTAAAAAAACTCACAGGATACAATAGGGCAGTAGTGTTGAATTTAAAAAAAAATGGTGGGGCTGGTTTGTTTGTTTTTTGTGTGAGAATATTACTGTATTTTTAAAGGGTATTTTTTTTTTTTAATTTGATGTTTGTTCCTTGTCAAGTTCTCTGAAGATCTATGGACTGGCTGTGAATTTAAGTGACTAGAGACATTTTTATTGGTTTTTGTCCGAAATGTCCTGTAATGTTATTTTTATCACTACATTTTGTGTACTCTATCTATATATAGATATATAAAAAATATATAATACGTGGCTCTTCACAATCTATCCTCAGCTATTTTGGCTCTTTGTCTCTAACTGACTGGTCACCCCTGCACTAATGCATCTATCGTCACAACAGATCAAAAGTATCCACTAATTTTGGATGCCAAGTTTGAAAAGTGATTAGGACCTGATTTTTTCAGAGTATCTAGCTGTTTATACATTCAAATACACTCCCACTGACTTCAGTTGCAACTGTGAGTACTCAAAATTCTTGCAAATCAGATCCCAGGGTTTCAAATCAGGCATCCAGAAAATGAGGAAAACACAATCAGTGACCACCTGTGAAAAGTTTAAGTGACTTGCCCAGTCTCACACAGGAACTCAGACAGACAGAGACAGAATCCAAGTCTTTAGGACAGCATTCAACTAACTGCCTAAGCCATGAAATCTTCCTTTCTCTCCCTGTAATCCCCGTCCCCCTCCATTCACTATACACCTTCCAATGTCTACAAGGAGTGACTTAAATGACAAATAGTCTGGTAGCACTTTAAAGACTAACACAACACATAGATGGTATCATGAGCTTTCGTGGGCACAGCCCACTTCTTCAGATGACCGGAGTGTTGGAAGTCCAGAACAAAGAATAAATGAGGGAAGGGGGGGGGGGGGGGGGGAAGGGGGACGACCCTTGAAGAATTTCACAAGAATTTCAACAACTTCCACCCCACTATCAACCTCAGCCTGGATCAGTCCACACGAGAAATCCACTTCCTTGACACTACAGTACAATTAAATGATGGACAAATTTTCACCACCCTATACCGGAAACCTACCGATCACTACACTTACCTTCAATGCCTCTAGCTTTCATCCCAGACACATTTCTCAATCTATTGTACACAGCCAAGCCCTAAAATACAACTGGATTTGCTCCAATCCCACAGACAGGGACAAACACCTACAGGATCTATAGAGAGCATTCCTAAAACTGAAATACCCACCAGGAGAAGTGAAAAAACAGATTGACAGAGCCAGAAAAGTACCCAGACATGAACTGCTTCAAGACAGACCCAAAAGAGAAAACAGAATTCCACTTGTCATTACCTACAGTCCACAACTTAAACCCCTCCAACGCATTATCCACTATCTTGGAAAATGATCCCTCACTCTCAAAGGCCTTGGGGGGGAAAAAGGCCTATTCTCGCTTCAGACAACCCCCAACCTGAAAATCCTTTCCGGTAACCACACTACACAGCTACATCATAAGCATCCAAGAACCAACCTCTGCAATCAACCGTGGTGCCAACTCTGCCCACACATCTATACAAGCGATTTCATCACTGGACCCAACCACATCAGCCACCAAATCAGAGGCTCATTTTAACTGCACATCCAGTAATGTGATCTATGCCATCAAAGCCCCACTGCGATATATATTGGACAACTGGACAGTCCCTATAGGAAAGAATTAATGGACACAAATCAGATATCTGAAAAAGCAACACAAAAACCTGTTGAAGAACACTTTAACCTCCCTAGATACTCATTAAGGGATCTCTAAGTTGCTGTTTTGTTTCAGATCAATTCCACAAGCCAAATACACAGAGAAGGATTGGAACTCCACTTCATTCTCAAGTTTAACTCTCATGCTAATGGTTTAAATCACGATATTGGTTGGCTCGCACATTATCAACCAAACAATGAAGGTGCCACTGGTTCTTGATGTCGCTGTAGAATCTGGTGTTAGTACTCTTCCTTTCCTAGTGCAAACTAATGGTTCTTATCAGCCTCTTAACTATTTAGTCTTTAAGATGCTAATAGACTACTTGGTGTTTTTTAAGTTTTTCCTGTTACAGGCTGGCTCAGCTAACCCTTTGAAATGTATCTACCCAATGTCCTCCCCCCCCCCAATTTTTTTTCCTCCCCCTTCTCCCTCCTTTATTCTTGGTTCTGGACTTCCAACACTACAGTCTTCTGAAGAAGTGGGCTGTGCCCACAAAGCTCATGATACCATCTACATGTTTTGTTAGTCTGGTAGAACTTTAAAGACTATTTGTTGTTTTTTAAGTTTTTTGTGTTACAGACTAACTCGGCTACCCCTCTGAAACTACAAGGAGCAAGACAATGGTCCTACAGACAACAGCCTCTTAATGTGACACTGATTAACTCCATGAGTATTGTCCATCCCATGCACAGAATAGGGCAGGGAACCTGCGGAAAAGACAGTATGTGATCGTGTAATTAAAGACTATCATAATGCCCACACAAGAGTGACAAATTAAAGTGGTACAGGCAGTTCTTAATTCCACTATTTACTAAGTTCTGAGTGCTTGACTTTACAACCGTACTGTTTTAATATAGTTTTTATGGATGTTATTTCCTAGGTTTTTAAAAAGTAAACCAACTCCCACCCATCAAATTCTGTCTTGTGGAAATATACTGATTTTTACATGAGTCAACTAAAAAGGTACTAACCCTGCTGATCCACAACACAGAACTCAGCTTCTCACTTTGCTCAATGGCACAGAGCAGTAGTAGGTTGCCGTCCTCTATGTAGGAATGTAGGCTAGGCACGTTTTACTATTGGGTTCCTGTGAACAAAAGTACCTCTGTATTCGCGCCCTACACCACAGGCAGAGAACCATTAGTGGGGAGCCACACACAAGGGAACACGAGCAGGCTGGGGATGCAGGGTCTGAGTGGGAGGGGCCAGGGCATTGGAGCACTTACCTGGCACAGCTCCCATTTCGTTGGGGGGCGAGGGAGGGTGCACTCATTGGCCACAATTTGTGATGGAGGTGGAGCCTGCAAGTGCGCACAGGGACAAAGCTTCCCTACACTACTGTTCCCCCAGCAGGGGGAGGGAATGGAGGGGTGAGGAACAGCAGCACACAGAGCAGCTTCCTTCTCCTTGCTAGGCAGAGTATGCCTTACATACTATCATAATAATCTTGATACAAAATATGCCTTATCAGTTATTATTTGAAAACTAATAGCTTGCTGCTTAATTATATTATGCCTATAAAGTTATAAACTCCTTCTGCGTGATGGGGTGTTAGCACAATGTTCAAACCCACGCAGCCCTGACCCATCAAAACTTGGTACACAGTTCTATCCTAAACAAAGACATGCAAATTCAAGTAAATACACATTCAAGTAGTAAGCATCCCAACTAGAAGGGGAAGTGGCAGGGAGACAAGCATACTTGGGAAGAAGAGCATGCAGCCATCTTCAGACTCCATGTTGCCTTCTTTAGTGCTCAAACTTTGCTCTGATGGGTAATCCTCTCAAGAATCTAATTCAAAATGGTGGCTCAATTACGAAACTGAAGGACAAAAACACGCCAAGGCATCCCTCCATCTCACCTAAGATGACAAAGGAACCAACCCCTGGACTCTGGGGGAGATCCTGACCTAAGAATTTGGTCAGCCATGTTACTGGGAACATGTAGCAAGGATTTTACCATAAACCAAGTCTAGCTTTATGTTTTTGCTCCAAAAAGCATTTTATCTCTATTTCTCTTGTAATTATTTCTGACTTTGATACCTCATATTTGTAGTCACTTGAAATCTCTCGAAAAATAAAAAAAGTTTGTTACAATCTAAACAAATCCAATGTTGTGTTTCAGCTGAGCTGTTTGGTAACTCCAGTTATAAGTAGTAAACTGTTGACTATTGAGCCCTCAACAAGGGAAACAGACATGTAATACCTGAAAAGAGCTGTACAATGCAGAACACAGATTTTTGGGGAAAACTTGGGAAGAGGAGTGTGTTGGGGTCACCTGCAAATAGTAACCAAGGCTTCTTGAAGCCTGTAGGGATGTGACTAGGTAACCAGTCAACTGGCAGCCCTCCTGGAGCTGGAAATTAAACATGTTTAACCAGTTAACTGATTAAATGGGATTTTACATCGCTAGGAGCTTGTTGCTAACTAGCTGCCGGGGCCAGGGCTGTACCTACACAGAAAGTGGGCAATAATTTTTGATGGGGCACACTCCAAGAATTTGGGAAGTGGTCAAGGGCTGCACTCTTCCATGATATTAATGGAACTCTGGGTAGAGGACTGGGATGGAGGAGGAAGTGTGGGGTCTGGGAAAGTGTTTGGGTGGAAGAGGAGGTTCTGACCTGGGGCACGGGTGCACAAGAGGCTGCAGGGGTTTGGGTTGTGACCTGGGGAAGGGATTAGGAAGTGGGGATGCAGAGTTTGGGTTACATGGGGTAGGGGTGCAGGAGGGAGGGCAGAGAGTTGTGGAGAGTGAGTGGCCCAGGTGTCAGAGGCAGACTGTGGCTGGGAGGTGCTTATCTAGGTGTCCTTAAGTTGCCTCCCTGCCTTCTACACTCCCACATGCTGCTCAGAGTGGCCAGCTGCAGGGGCCATGTGCCTCTCTGAGTGGCATGAGCCCCAGAGGGGTGGGGAGACCTTTGCATGCTGCCTGCCCTGCAAACACTGCCAAGGCAACTCCCATTGGCTGGTTTCCAGCCAATAGGAGCTACGAGATTGTGCTGAGGGCTGCAATAGCACATGAAACCTCCCCCCTGCTGAGCTCACGCCCCCCTCAGCTAGCCATTCTGAACAGTGTGCAGAGGGAGGGAGCTGCTTGAGGGTCCTGCTGAGCAGCGGGTCGACTGAACTTTACCAGCCCCCTACACAGACACTCAGTGTGTGGCCTGCATGATGGTGGGCTGTTTCTGAGTAGCCCCGGTTGTGATGGAAGCTACAACAGCAAAACACTGTAAGGCACCTAAGATTGCAGGACAGGCAGAAAGAACTGCTCATTGTTTTGGACTGTACGCCGGAATGGGACAGTTCCACAGCTACTTGCTGACAGAGGAAGACCGAGACCCAGGACTCCTGGGCTCTATTTCAGGTTTTGAGAGAGACAGACTGACTCACTGTTCTGCCCTGTTTCCTGCCTCAGCTTCCTTTCCTTCCAGGACCTCCCACTCCCTGGCTTGTTATTTAAGTCCCCCAAAGGCTTTCTCCCAGCTTCTCAGCACCCCTATTCCCAATCCTCTGCATTCCAGGCAGGCAGCATCCTTCTCCTCATTGCCTGGGTAACCGTGGGGAAGAGGTTGGGTACTGGAAGCAAGTAATCCTCCTGCTCAGTTCCTGTACCTCATGCCAGCAGCCCTTCGCTGTAGGAATGAACAGCAAGGAAAGTCCCACTCAGCCTTACACAGCATGCCTAATGCAGATGAAATCAGAATTTAGTTCCCAAAGAAATTTCTACTGAACTTGTACAAACTGATTTTGAGAGGCTCATTACTTGATCTAAGATGGGCAAATATTCACAGGGATGGCAAAAGGCATATCGTTGACTCTAGGGTGACCTTTGTGCCAACTTTCAAGTCCTTGCTAGAAAGCAGGGAATTTTGAGGCCATGGCCTAAAGATATAAGAAACTGAAAACAGGATCCTATAACGGGACAACATTAACTACAGGTTGAACCTCTCTAATCCAAAATTCTCTCTTCGAGAAATGTCATCCATCATGATTTTAGTTAGCTGGATGTCCACTTTTCATGGGTGTGGCCAAGTTTCCTGAGGTCCCATAAAGTCTGTTTACAGCCATCTATCCTAGCTCTCAGTGTTCTGTTATTTAGCTCTTATTTACCCAAATTTATCCCTAAATGTCCTCTAACAGTACAGTAAGCAGTGGAAGTGATGCTAGACAGTATTGACCTCCCATGGTCCAGAAAATTCTCTCGTTTGGAACCGGTGAGGTCGTCTGGAACCAGCAGAGGCTCCAGGTGCAGCTCCAATGGATCCATAGGCCCGAACCCTGCAGCCTCCACTGGCCACAGTTCTTCATTACTGATCAATGGGAGCTGCAAGAGCAGTGACTGAAGGCAAGGAGAGCCCTGCAGGGATTGGATCTGGCAGGAATTTGCCTTCCTCCTCCACTTACTTCCTGTGTTTCCCTCCACCCCGGACTACAGAGGTTCAACCTGTATAAGCATTGCTAACTAGGCCACCTATAATACAGCATCTTGAAAGAGATACTCAGTTATAACATATTGAAAATTCAAACAAGACATATATAATGTGTCCTTACAAGTTGCATTTAATTATGTTGCCACTGAGCTGCTACACTCAAGTCAACATTTTCCTTAAATTCAATTCCCATGAGCACACCTTTACCTTATTGATTTGACAATGCAGGCTTTGCAAAACCGGTGTCCACATGGTGTCTGCACTGCTTCGCGTAGAGCCATCAAACAGATGGGACATTCATATTTATTTTCCAAGGGGGGATCAAACTCCACATCATATCCTTGAATCTCCTCTGTGAAGGAGTTTGGAAGGTTTCCAGTTCCACTGCTGACAGAGACACCTATGCTGTCTTCTTTAGCTCCAGCACAGCATGCACTGGCCATGGCTGCACAGCAGCCAGCCTCTAGATCTCTGGCTCTATAGCTGTTGTCACTGTGTAGCAAGCTCATAGTAACGAGCTGAATATTCAGCTGATGCTCTGAAAGAACAAAGAATTATATGTTAAATCAAGTATTCTAATAACTGGGTTTCCAAGACCATTCTCCCTCCCACACTCAGCCCTCATCTTGGACATAAGGAGGTGGAAATGGCTACTGAAAAGTAAAACCTTCAGCAAAGGACTACTTTTTCATTGCCCTAAGGTCCCTTCTATTCCACATTGAAATCTTGTAGCCTGGAGGGGAGAAGCAGCCTTAAGTTCTATAAAGCACTCTTGCAGTATGCGCCATCTCTGATTGATCATGGTATTTCCATCTCACTAGAAAACATCTTCTTTTAGAAAGATTCTCCAATATTATTTACCCCCCATAACACCTGCTGAGATAGTTTGTATGAAAAACGTTGTACAAAACATTTATTGTACAAAACAAACTCAGCTTCACATTTTGTGCCACTAAGTCATATTTGACATTTTTAGGAAAGTAGGAGTTGTGGTTTAGGTTTCAAATAATTTGATACAAGTATTCTGGATGAACATCAGTGAATAGAATAGGAATACAAGAAACTTAAAGTAGATGCCCAGCTGCAAATGCGAGTCAAATACTGTTGCTAATATAAAAATCTTATCAGCACTGCAACATTTTCAATTTAGTCAGACTCTACAAAACATGAGATAAGGGTCAGATTTCTGCAGTACCATGTGGAAAGGTTAGACACAAACTAATAGTACTCTAAAATGTTTTCCTGATCTCCTGTACCTCCTCCAATATAGCTGGAAAAGACAGCATCAAAACAGGAAATTAATCCCATTTACCTGCAGAAGGGAGCAAAATTTTGTTAGCAAAATTAGTTTTTCAAATGCTGCTCTCAAACACGTTGAACTCATATCAATAAAGCTGATAAAGGCTAGTTTCTAGTGTTCAAAGCTTTAGGAACACTGCCAACTCTTCTCTGTATTCATTTCTTTAAAGCCCTCCTGTCCTTTTTAACAATACTTTTGCAAGCCTGGTGCAAAGAGACTCTTTCCAATTTTGTCATTTATTATTTCTCAAAGATTGATTTTCTTCCTTTACATGAAACTGATGCTGGTTGGGTCACTGTGAACTTAGTTTTGTTATTTTTTTATTGTCACTTTGCCTAAGGACATGAAATCCACAGAAGCATGGCACAGTGAGTGTAGCTCGGCATTTAAAAAAAAAAAAAGTGTAAATTGAGAAGTCAAGCATTCAAAGCCTAGGGAATGCCAGAATTAATGTTGCCTGTGTGACCTTAATTTAGCTTCAATTACACATTTATTTATTTATTTGGACCCCTGCCTCAGTCAACACAAAAGACTGATGTGCTGGAAGTTAATCGGCGTAGTGTACAGAGTGAGGCTGTTGTCTGTATGGTCCCTGCCTCACTGACTGCAGAGGCTGGAAGGTTAATGATGAACGCAGCATGGGATTGCAGAAAAAGACAGGATAGTTTTAAGATTAAGGAAGTTAAATGCCATCCTAGAGGACATCCCTGCCTCTATCAACATTCCTATGCAAAAGCCACTTAAACCAAAATGTTAAGAAGTGGCCACTGATTGTGTGTCCATTTTTTGAGAGGCCAATATGAGACACCCGGGGAAGTAGAGAGGGCTCCCAAATCTAACTGAGGCAGATTGGAGCTGTGCATTGAACACAAAAGTACTACAGAAATGCTGCCAAAACAGGCATCTATTAATGACAAATGTTAGGCAAGCTAAAATGTAGCAATTGGTGACATTACAAACACCATCTTTAACGGGATCAGAAGTATAATTTTGGCCAACTTAAAAGTTTCTAATGGTCAAATCTATTAGATTATGAAAAAGTCATTAAGTTCCCATGGTTGGGTCACTTAGGAATAGACTGGAAATGGCCTCATGGGATACATTTATGAAATAATCAATCTCTGGCATAGGGAACATATAGAAAAAATTAATAGGGCTGTCCGTTCCTCAGAGCTAATTTCTAGTCACTCTACTTATACTATTTAGTTGTCAGGAGGAGGACTGAAGGGGAACAACCACTTTCTCGGTGTAGTTTGAGTGGTAGAATTTTAACAACATCAATTAATTCTGATATGCATCATTTTTAGGATAGACTACTTGGAATATTATAGCACAGTAAATGGTTTACAGATTTAATTAATAAACTACACGATGATTTTGGGTTCAGGCTGCTAGAAAACTGCAACCTCTCTCCTCCTCAGTCATATATGCATATGTGTGAGTATGTATACTTCAACTTAGCAGCTAGGATCTACTGGGACGCTCAAGTTAAGAGCCACTGGATTTGTAAGATTAGGGTTGGGGGTTCACAGAAGGCCCTTCTCCGGAATTCTCCATCACTGCTTTGACAGTTGGAATTTGCTGAACCCAAAGGTACCAAGTTTAATCTAGCCACTCGGTCAGTTGGCTTTGCCTAGCTTTTCAGGCAAGTTGTCAGGATGGGGTGCGTAGCTCTTAAGTTTGAGACTGTCTGTTTTGTATGCTTTTATATTTTGTACAGGCATGCTGAGGTGCTGACAGGCAGATTCCTCTAAAAGGGACTAGTACCAAACCCCTGGCTTCAGATACAGATAAGACCAATGGTCAGATGGATCTGCTTACAAAGATTTGTCAGTACATATTTGCAACATAGTGCAAGAGCCATTCACCCCCATACCCCAATGAGACCTCTGTGGACTGGTCAGACATGTTTTTCTGGTACAAATCAGTACTTGTGAAGGTAAAAGGGAGAAAAATCAGAAAACTCAAAAGGGCTTAAATTTAAGGGCTTGCCTATACTGGCAAATTTTGCTGCCCAAACCCCCTTTTTGGCAACAAAAACCAGACAGCATTCACAATGCAACGGAACAGAAGTCGCCAAAAAAAAAACAAAAAAAAAAACAAAACCCACGCCCAGTTTCAGCAACAAAAAAATTCCACCTCTGTGAGGGACTTTTGTCACTTCCCCTCCCTTTACTGTTGACAATCATACAGTGTGTACTACAGTTAGTGATGGTGTGTATAGCCATTAAACAATTAACTGATAAGCCTAGAGTTACTAGTTAATCCAAACGACTAGACACAACTCCTCCTCCCACGCTTGCTGCCTCTGGTACAGGAATTCAAGCTGAAAGTAGGAAGAGAAATTGAGTAGGCTTTGTATTTTCATCACAAGTATGAGTATTTTTTCTATTTCATAGAATAGCATCTGTTAAAGACAGATCTCTTCCTTGTGATCGTCATTTTATCATTCTGGAAAATCCTGTTAAAGTAGTACTCAAGGAGAGGAGGATTTTACCCAGTATAATATGAACAGTTTATTATGTACAGCACTTTACAGTTTCTACAGGAGTTTAAAGCATTACACTTACTACTCCTCCAACATGAATTGCTTTCCTGTGAATGAAAGCAGCTATGAATAGCTATGAACCAGTCAGTCTATGGGGAAAAAAGTCATCTTAATGGATGAGTCAATGTAACCAATGAGCATCCTATTATTGCATAAAAATCCCTCATTTAAATTATACACTAACACACCATTCTTATATATAGCATTCCATCTGCACCCCTCCAAGAGGTTTATAAAAGGTGGCTATCTGTTTTTACTCTGTTTTATAGAGGGGAAAAATTCAGGCACACAGAGATAATCCTTTTCACAAATTACTCAAATCAGATTTTAAGTGAGTTGTGATGCAGTTTCTTCCATCACTCAGGCTACGTTTATACTACAAGGTTTTTGCGCAAAAGCCAGCAGAGCGTCCACACCTCAAGCGCGTTTTTGCGCAAACCCCCCCCAGTAAATTGACAGCACAGAGGGCTTTTGCCGGTAGAGTTATTCCTCTCCCCACAAGGAATAACTCCTTTTTCTGCTACAGCTCTTGTGCAAAAAAGCATGTGTGGATGCTCCTCAGGGGTTTCTGCGCAAAAAGAGCCCATCAGAAAAAGCACAGGTGCTCTGATGGCCATTCTGTTAATGGCAATCAGAACTTTCTTGCGCAAGAGCATCCATGCAGTGTGGACATTCTCTTGTGCAAAAGCACGTTGCTTTTGTGATGTGCTTTTGAGGCGTGGACGTGCTTTTGCACAAGAAAATTTTGCAGAAGATCTCTTCCACAAAAAGCTTCTTGCGCAAAAACCCTGCAGTGTAGACAAAGCCTCAGTGACTTTCTTTTAAGACAAAACAAAATTAAGTCCCTCCCCACATGTCCTTACAAAGGAGAGCGGATGTTTCTAATTCTTGAAATTTACACTGTTGCTGATTAGACAGTTGAAATAAAAACGAACTATGTCACCCTAATTTTAAACAAGTCTTTCATACTTTTTTTGAAGTGAGTTTCTTTATTCTTTGTGTTTGAGTCTGTTTCCTCCTCCAAAATGGTACCTGTGCTCCTACTCCTGCACAATAGTACTGGAATGGTATACAAAAGGGAGACATATCAACCTAGTATTGTTCACTATAGGATCAAACACTTCTCTCTTGGCTGACCTGGGACAGATAATAAAATGAACAGTGACATTACAAAAGCAGCGTATGTGCACCAACATGGTCCTCTCCTGAGGAATTTCCCTTCGAGGGGAATTTTACATTGCTTGTAGGACAGGTGAAGAGGGTAGATTTGAAAATGTAGGATATTCCAACCCTACGCCAAATATAACCCTTTCTTTGCCACTTCTGGACTGGAGAATGAATTCCCAGTGAAGTCTTAGGAATCCTTCCCTGATATTCAGTTCATATTTTTACCCCCTTCCCTCCTGAACAATACTTCTCTGGTCACATATTAGCACTCATATCATACAGCTTAAGTCTAGAAAAATGATGATTTCTCAGCCATGGTATTCCTTTAGTCCAGCATCACACAACTATAGTCATCAGCAGGGCCTGACAAACTGCGGCGAAATCTACTTGCCAGCCCGCACTGTGCATGTGCCAGACCCACATTGCGCATGGACGTGCCGCCGGTGAACAGGGCGACCGGCTGAAATCTACTCACCATGGGCGAGTAGATTCACTGATTTGTCGAGCCCTGGTCATCAGAATAACTTTGAAAGGAGGTGGTACAACCTCCCCAGCGACAAGGCCATAGAATTTAACAGGAACAACTGTTCTCTCCAAGCATACCTTATCAATAAACATGTTCATAGACCCACGCAACCAGAATTTGCTTGCAGTTTAGAAGCCTGGACAAGTTACGTGGAATGTATTAGCCCAGTATGGCCTAAACCTGGGCTATTTATCCTTGGTAAGTAAAGGCAATACCAAGCTAAGCAGTTCAGACTATATTCTGTTCCATTAAACAAACATCTGAAACAAAATTGGAGTGCATATGTCTACAAACACACACAGTAACTCTTCCAAAAAAGGAAACAAGCTGAGAATTAAACTCAGTAATGCTTCTCTTTTTAAGTAGCTAAGAAGGCTGGCTGTGTAGAATTCTTAGCCTGTGTGCAAAATAAGATGCACTCAGATTCGTCCTACAGATGACCATTTGACAGAGAGCCTGAGGAATTCACCTTTAAGGGAGCAGGCAGATTGTTCAACAGTAGCTGGAGAGATGCTTTCTGAGCTGAGTAATCAGGTATGCCTTTCCTGATATACCAGCTGACTGCTGGTGCTGGTTGACACAATTTGCGAGTTTACTCAGACTGCAAGCAACAGGGAAAACTACTCTGATAAAAATAGAGAATGCAACACTGAACACGTCTCTGTCAGTCACCTCCATAGGTCCAGAGCACAGATCCAGAGTACATTTTAGGACTCCAAAAGCCCATCAGTACTGGCTCTCTTGCTTTCAAATAAAACTGCAATTGAATTTTTAACCAGCAGGTAACTTGACGTTGTGAACCTACTTGCACTCCTGCACTATGAAGTAATGAGGCTAAACAGGAGATTGGTGTCAGACCAGAAGTGCAGGCTGTTGCGTGAACGTGCCTCATGATTCACCAAAGTTTCAAAATACATATGGCCATTTCTTTAGCTGTGCAAGATAAAAGTCTATATTCTAACTTAATTTCATAACATGGTAAAGATTTGAGTATTTAAAACAAAATCCTCCAAGTTCAGGTAAAACAATAATTTAAATGCCCAATCTATAAGTCACACAACTAGTCTCTCTTTTGCACTCAAGATACCTACTGAAGCAGGTGTTTTGGATGTACAAGGAGAGTGCAAAAAACCCCACAAAAAACAAACAAACAAAAAAAACCACCACAGTAAATAATTACACTTAATTTAGAGTGACTACTGAGAGAGAAAAAGATAAAGGGAGTAACAAATCCTATTGTTATTCTCCACACATTGTATAGGACATATGTTTCCTTATACTCCACATATGCGGTACATAGCTTGCCAGCAGCTTTCTAAAAATCAATATAAAAGAGATTTATTAGTAACTATAACACTCTAAAGTCACATATACTAGACACTAGGAATTTTCTATAAATGTTTATTATTTCTCTGCCTCAGGTACAGGGCTGAAAAAGAAAAATACATATTGACTAGTTATCATACAAGGAAAAAAAAAATCAATAAATATAGAAAATATTCTTCCAATACATATAAGGAGTATGGAAGTTACTAAACAAAATCTGTGCTTTCCCTACTGATGTCAGTAGAGGTGATTACTTCAGTGTCAGGAAGGAGATGGTTTTGTGCCAGATACAGGTTTGGGAGTTTAGATTGCCATTCTAATTCCAATCTCTCCCACAAATTTGCTGTGTTACTTTGGGCACCTTAGAATTCAATCCTATGAATTCTATTACAAGGCATATTAGTCAGTGGGAACTTGTTACCTTAATGAGCACTATATGCAGAAGAAAAAGCACAATCTCACTTTCACCCTATTTGGTTATAGCAATGCAAAAGGTGTTGCAAATTTACACTAATATTTGTAAACACATTGAGAGCCTCACAGGGAAGGTGCCAGAAGCACAAAATGTAACATTACATTCAAACAGAAGAGCAAAAAGCAGGATTTCTGTTCTCTTGCTAACACCTTAGTAAAGTTTCTCCATTTCAAATTTTTCCTTGAGGCATCAGTTCTTTACTAGTGACAGTTAAAATTCCCTAATCTCTCTGCCAGTAACAACTGTGATTAAATATTATTTAACTGTCAACCTGGGACTACAAAAAGGAGAAAATGTTCTTGCTCAAGCAGAAAAAAAAAATCAAACAGCAATAAGTGATGTCTGTAACACTTCATTTCGATCCCAGTCATTGGTGCTGGGTATAACTGTGCTCTCTCTTTAGGCTTCTGGGAATTTCTAAAAGCTTTCTAGCTAGTTTCTCTTTGCTTGCAGAGAATGTTGACAATCGTTTATGATTAAGTAATTGCATATTGAGTGTTACTTAGGAGATTAGATATGAGCCACTCAGTTATGCATGTAGCTTGGGAGGGGGGCCAGATCTGGCCTCCCAAGCCTTTTGATCCAGCTTGGGCCCACCCCTGTGGCAGGGAGCATCATCGATCAAAGCAGCTGGCTGCTCCTTGTGGCTTTCTGTGCTGCATGGAGGGGATTTCAGCATGCTGCCCCTGTCCCCAGCAAAATCTCTCAGTTTCTAGAGAGTTAAGAAAGTTTGCTGGGGCGGGGCAATGCAGCACAATTTCACAGCTCCCATTAGCTGGTTTCTGGCCAATAGGAGTTAGAGATTTTGCTGGTGGTGGGAGTAGCATGGAAAGACTCTACCTCCCTTCTTTCTCCCCTGCAGAGCCTCACATGCACAGCCAGCCAGCAGTCTGGGGCTGCTGGAGGCGGGGGAAGCTTGCCTGAGTGTGCTGCTGGCTGGGAGCTGCTTAGGTAAGTGCCTCCAGGCCACAGCCTCCCTCTAGCACCCCAACCCCTCCATAAGAAAGTGTGGCCCTTGACCACTTACCAAAACCTTGGCATGCACCTCCCCACCTCAAAAATTATTGCCCATCCCTGATGTAGTCTTTCCCTGGAGCATACATGTCCTGTTTAATAAAAAAAAATTGTTTTTATTTCACTTTTCTTGCTTTAGTAAAATTTCTTGAACAGGAGGCAAATAATGTACAAAAATGCACTCAGTCCAAGGCAGAATACTAAGAAAAGGATCTTGCTTCTATTAAGTATTCTTTAAATGGCCCCGGAGTGACTGCCCATCAATATCTGATGGCAAATACAGTGAATGAATGCAATTAAGAAAAATGTTAAATAAAGAACCATGACATCCATTTACACTATTTTTTAATTTGGTTGAAATACTTCTCAGCTATATTCAGTTTCTCAAAATAATACTTTTCTATTGCACTGATAAGTAAATACAGAACAAGTGTAATTAATGACACACAAAGGATGGTTCACTGAATAGGGTGCCAGCCTGGGATGTAAAAAACCAGGTTTAATTTTCTGCTCTGCTACAGACTTGTGTGATCCAGTCTCTCTATTCCACAGTTCACCATACTAAAAAGGTGCTGTAAGGATTTATATTAAAGATTACAAGGTGCTCAGACACTGTGGTAACTGGGCTGCTACAATTATGTAAGACAGGTTGTGCTTAATGCAGACACACACTCTTCTGATCCTGAAAACACTTATGTGCAGGATTAGTTTTATTTACACAGCTAGTCCTACTGACTTCACTAGGAGTGGCAACGCACTTAAAAGTTAAAAAATATGCACATTTGCAAGATCAGGGCCAAACTCCCAGGTTCTAATTTTGGCTCTATCATTGATCTGCAGAGTGACCCTTATCAAGTCTTAGTGCCTTATTTAAGGCATCTTCTAACCTCATAAGATGGTTGTGAAAATTAGTGTTTGTAGAAATGCTATGAGATCTTTGGATACGAATACATTATTGTTAAACAACTGAAATATCCCTCCTCTTTTCACTCTTTACTTTTATATCCCCTTTGGCAGGTTAATTATAAGAGCAATAGATCACTTGTGTTGCACTATATGTTTGTACGGCCACTAACACAATGGAGTACTGAATTAACTTGGGTTTCTAGGCACTATTGTGATCAGAAAAATAATTAATCCAGCACCTCACAAATAGAGTTAAGATCACTAAAAAAAACAGGAGAGAGAGAACATCCCCAAAGATTTTCCACAAAATTAGTTCTAGTAGTAAATTTATTTGCAGTATGACTTAAAAAAAATCCACATTGTTTTACATTATTAAAACCTGAAACCTAGCTGGGTGTTTCTCTTCTCATTCACTAGTGCCTGGGGGAACACCAGAAAAGTTTAATTGTGAGTAAAAACTGGATAGAAACATGGAAGGAGCATCAGACTGATATGTACATAATTTGGGCAAGGAGACTTATTTGCTGGCCATCACCAAAATAGTTGTACCCCTTTCTTAAATATGCTTAATATGTGAATAAGCTTTCTCCATACTATTGAGATTAACTCTGTGGTCCTTTCATGCTAAAAGTGAAATAGCAATATAGTCCATGAACTTCATTCATGTTATGATTCTTAATATTAAAATTTATTCACAGGATCTGTAGAAAAATGTTGCTTGCTAGAATTCTTCACATCATGTGTATCTTCATCTTCTCATATGGAAACAAAATCCTATAACTTCAATGCAATTGTCAACCAGAAAAATGACTTAAAGGGGTTCCAAGTTTAGGACAACTTGCAAATCAAAAGGTGATTTTCTAAGCAGGGCTTGGGAGTGGGGAGCAGGTGGCTCTGCAGGAAGTGGTGTGCCAAGAAAGCCGGCTTTGCTTCCTGGGCACACGGAGTCCCACAGAGCCACATCCCTCCCCACTCCCACTGCTGTCTCTGATAGAGACAGCGGAGGGGTGCATATAACCATGCACATTAACTGATGAGCCCATGTAAATGGTTACACTTTCACATCCTTAGCTGCTACTAAGCTAGACTGATTCCCAAACCTATATCTTTTAAAATCTTTATCACTGAGGACAGCATTCAGAACTTTAGTATTCTGTTGATGAGACAGAACAGAATCCACATTGCTCATGAATTAGCAGTTTGGCTGTGAAGCGCTAAACATTTGTCAGAGACATATCTAGCCTCTGACAAGGTGGCTCCATTCTTAATCACTTTTAATATGTATTATGAACACCTTAAGTATCTATGAATTACAGACTATCACTTAATAGGAGGAAGGTGTCCAGTCATCTTAAACAGTGACTGTCAAATCAGGTTAAATTGTGATCTGATCAGGTTTGCAGCTGTCTTGCCTCAAATCTAGAGAGTCATAATTACCTTGTTTAAAGCAGAATATATTAAATGAAACTAGAGTTATTGCACCCATAACTTATTACACAGATGGAGACGAATAAGAGGTAAGACAAGTTATACTAGGTAATGTTTCCTTTCCCCTCCCCACACCACCAATATTAATCTTCACATCAAACACTGAGAACTGCAAACTCACATACGGTCAGACTCTCTTTGAATACTGATCCCATGAATGTCAGAAAAATACTAACCCCGTATTAAAGCCTGGTCATAGTTTAACAGATGAAAGGTAGAGAAAGCTCAAAAGAGAATCTGCCACCAGTTTATAGACTCAAAGCACCAAACAAATGCAGAATAATCATTTTAAAAGCCAACATTGGCATTAGAAAACTAATAGAAAGCAGCAGTGATCAGGTTCAAGAGAGAAAATACACAGTATCTATCCCAAGAATTTACCCCAAATAAAAACCCTTCAAGCTACTGCATTTAGCAAGGGAAGTAAATACAACTATCAAATACTGTGTAATCAAAGCAACTACCATTCTTGCAAGCAAGTTATATGCTCTCTCAGATCTCATTCTAAAAGCACTTACAGCAGCTATTATCTCCATTTCACTGGAAACAGATGGAGATCAAAGTGATCTGTCCGAGACTATACAAGGATTCTGACAGAGTTCGATTTAGAACTCAAGGATTTTTACAGCTAGTCCTTCACTCAAGCCATTAGAGTGCATGAAAATAAGTCCATCTGGAAATCTGGGGAAAGGATCTACTAATCAGAAATATTCCTCTCACGTAGAGCAATACAATCTTAATCTCATTGGGGTTGGTGCTTGCTCTGAAGTGTGAGGGAAGAATCTGGCTCACCACGTCTATAAACACAGATCAGACTAAGGCCTGGGTCCCCATTCAAGGGGGGGGGGGGAAATCATGTTGTTTTAGAGAAGCCAAGACCGGAGAAAGGACCATTAGCGGTCCTCTAGTCTGAGCATCTATATAAACACAGAAGTTCCTCAAAATAATTCCTAGAGACCATCTTTCTAAACATCAAATTGTAGTTTAAAGACTGCCAGCGTGGGAGCAGGCATCCTCCCCGCGGCTGCTCATTTGTGCCCGACGATAACGAAAAGTGATGACAACTCCAGACGGGAAGGAAGTTCAGGCTGCAGTAAGTGCCAAGCTCCCGCAGTCACTGGCCCGGGTTGTCCCTCTCCCTGCCTGCCTGCCGCCCATGCTCATCCACTGGCCCCGCGCACAGGGGCTCACTGGCTGCGACCGAGGCACCCGACGGCGCCTCTTCGCCAAGTTAACCAGAGCGGGCGGCTTCTCCGTGTTCATCCCGGCGGCTTGTCTCCGGGGTTTGTCAGCAGCCGGGATTCCCCCCGCGCCCCGCCCAAGAGGAACCCCGAGCTGCGGTCCGCCCGGGCCGCGCTTACGGACAAGCCCAGCCCGGGCCGAGCTCCAGCTCTCCTTTCCGCCGGCGCCCCGCGCAGGGCTCCAGCCAGCCCGGAACCCAGCCCCCCGCTCGGGAGGCGCCGCGGCCCCTTTCCTAGCCGGGGAGCCCAGGCCCAAACACCGCAGCGGGCGCCGGAGCTCAGGCAGGCGGCGGAGCTGGGAACCGAACCCGCGTCAGGGCGGGGAGCCGCCTGGACAGCCCAGGTCGCTGGGGTTGGGGGAGGGGCGCGTGGGCTACAGAGCCCCGGCCCGAACACTCACCCTCCAGCCGGATCGCCGCCTCCAGCTGCTGCCCTAGCCACTTCCGGAGGAGGAGCGGGCGTCACGGCCAAGAGGGGCACGAAGGGAGGAGACGTCACTACACAGCGCTCCCTGCAGCACCCGCCGATACTTACCAGCCCACGCAGGGGCAGCGCCCCGGATGGGCGGCCACTGGAGAACACAGGGCTAGGGCCCGGGAGGGGCGTTTATGCCTGAGCAGCCGCCTTGCGCTAGAGGCTGCTGTGCAGGAGTTCCAGCTCTGCCTGAGCCTCCCGTTGCAGCCGGCTGCTGCCCGCCACCTGCAGCGCTCTAGCGTTTCCTTGTCGTTTCAGATTAGCCAGTATAGTTGGCTTCTGGCCGGCTCATCTTTTGCAGCTCTCTTGCCTCATTCTTCCCATGCATCGAGGTTGAAGAGTGCAGCAGCTGGCAGGGCGCCTGCAGAGAGGTGTTTCAACCCCGAGTGGAATGAAACTTCACTCCCTTTTGGGCATCTGGGTCTCCCCACTCTGTACCTCCTTTCCTCAAGCTGTAGCAGGGGGATATAAAACACTTTTTGCTGAATGAATTAGCTCCTATTTTCTTTTTAAAAGGGTCATTTGTTCACACAAAAATGCCTATGCCGCTGCATGCTTACATTTCTACATGGAGTCATACAACTGTAGGTTGCAAAATAGACACCTGTACAAACACTTGGTTATTTTTGGCCCAATTACTTCAAACACATATATGCTTTATTTTAAGCAGATGTGCAATCCCATTGCTTTCCAAGTAACTCTTTGTAGGATGGGGCCTTTCATGCACAATGATGGTCATTGTGCACATGAATGCTGAATAGAAAAGTGCTCCTGCTTTTTATAGTAATGCTCTAAAAGTGTTTTGTGACCTTAGTATGAAATACTCTATGTAAAAGTATGTGTTACAGTGGCCAATGCTTCTATGCTCATCCAGCCACATAGCTAACATATCCCAATGTGATTAACTGCCCTCTGTATTAGGTATCCCTACTGACCAAAATGTTGATCTAGCAATTATCTCAAGAATTTGTAAACACTTCCTTTTGGAAGTACTTTTTTGCAGCTATATTTTTTTGGGTGGGTAACTGGGGAATTCCTTTTCACTGTGGTTTTTGTGACTAGGCTCCCCTTTCCTGCCCCCAGACTTTCACTCCTGCAGTACAACTGGTTCAGCACCACGAGTACTAGGAAGAGGAAAGTGATACCATAGACAAGGCACTGGTTGGTTCACCACAGTATCATCTAACCTTGTTTAAGAGTGGTTGACTGAATGAAAATGTTCTGTTTAGAATTACTCCTGCATCTTGTTTATATGTCAACAGTGCCATCTTGTGGTAGATTCATAAAGTTGCCTTGCCACTTCAGGAAGGGGGAATGCAAGTGAGAATTATTAATAGCTCTACTTAGGAAACCCTAAATTGTCTTTTATGTTTGCAAAACCAGAGGAGTATATTCAGTTTTCTAGGTGGAGAGGTTCTTTTTAGAAGCTGTCATTTTTCATTAATCTCCTCTTGCTTTGGAATTAATATCATGTGCATTTTATATATTGCCTCTCAAACTGTGTATAATGTGCAAACACTACAACAGTTCAGGACAAGAAGTAGAGAAGAATAGAGTGTTCTGTTGAAATTGCAGGGGGCAGTTAGGGAGCCAGAAAGGAATTAGTAGGGAGGGGAGCTCTCCATTTTCTCTCTCTGATCAAATACTGAACAGTAGCCATCAGTATTTGTTAAATAGAGACTCCACATCCCAAGAGTTATCAGCCTTTGGACTTCATGGGATCATCAAGATTTAGACTTTGTTATTAGCATGCACCCAAGGGGCATGTAAGGTTTCTGCATATTTCTGTCCCATTAAGGGTATCTGATAAAACTGAAGACTGGAAAGTCTTAATCTTCCAAACAGGAGAATAAGATTTGCAAAAATGACCAAAAAGCTGCTATACATTTCAATTTCCAGCTTTCCCTTAAGAAGTAATTTGGCCTTGAGGAAAGGAGTTGGCTTCTTAGGTCCATAGCATAGAGGTGATCAACATTGGCAGTAAACACAAATTTCCATCCAACAGTTGTCCTTTTTGTTAACATTTGAAATTTCACTTGCATCTTTTTTGAAAGTTCAAATATGGTAATGCTAGTTAAAATTTTGAATTTCAAAAATCTGCAACCAATTCAGAGATACTTTACAACTGTGTAATTCAGTCGGATTGATTTTTTCTCCTACTCCTTCCACTGTCAGTGGTCACAGGAGTTTAAAAATATATAAGGTAGCATCATCTATGCCCAACTTCTGGCTGTGGTCCTATGAGAAGTCAATGCTTCTTTCTGATTCTGGCTCCAACTTTGGATCTGTTTGAAATTTTAAGAAGTCTACATCATGAAATTTTCTGAAATATCAGCCTTGATTCTAGGGCTCAGTACAGACCCATTTTTCCAAACATGTTAGTGACTTTTTATTAAAATGGTTATTGACATTTTACACTCCCAAACCTGCGTTTCAGTGAATGCAACATTTTGAATACTATTTCAATGAAGTTTTTTTTATACATATTTCAACTAAAAAATGTTTGAGGAAAGTTTTGGAAAAAACAATTAAAAAACAACAGCATTCTGTTGGATATTTTTTTAAAGAACAAGGCCGTTTTTTCAATGAAAAAAATCAATCTGAAAAACTTCTATCCAATCTACATTAAATTTGAAAAACAGGATTCACATGAGGATCAAATAAGCATGTGCATGGAAGTCAAAGGAAGCTCTTTTTGAGGCTTGAAATCACAATATGCAGTAGGAACCAGGCCACAGAACAGTTCGGAAGGGACACATTTGCCCTATGTTGTGAACTTCACCTTGTCTGATTCCAAACAGAGATGGCTCTGAATCAGCACAACAATCCAGACCTGAAAATGCACACATTCTCTGTGACTCAAGAATCCAAACCCAGATACAAATCAGACAGATGGACAGTCAGTTCCATTCTATGAGCTGAGGAATGCAAAGTGATGGCCTTATATCAGTGATTTTCAGCCTGCGGTTCCAGAGCCAATGTGGTTTATCAGGGCATTGCAGGTGTTCCTTCAAGAAAACACGTCAGAGTTATATTTCAGGCAGAGCAAACACTGCTGATTACTGGAATACTCTTCCATGATACCTGATGCACACAAGGTGCTCTAGGGAGCACTAAGCTAACAAACTGGAGCCGCCAGCATCCCTTTCAGCCAGCAAGGAAGGGAGGAGAGGAACAAACATCACATTCCTTCATAGACACTTAAAGAAGATGAGTAGGAGGACAACCCTTGTAAAAAAAAAAAAAAATTAAAAAAAAAGCCACTGAGACACAAAATAATTCTCTGAGGATAGGGTGATGATATTTCTGTATGCTGAATATGGGACACCTGGTAAAATTAGTTGTATTCAAGTGAGTTCAATGTCAATCAATCAGAACTATGCAGTACCAACGTTCAAACTAACGTTGACTGAGCCCCTGTTAAAAAGAAATGCTGCATAATTGGATTCTTTTTATTTACCCTCTTATCTTTAAGGCTTTAGAGTTCACACAGGGAGGGGTGACAATGCACACGCCTGTGTGATGCTCTCATATGGGGGTGATGACTCACTGACCTTCCCTACCCAACTCTCTGCTTTCCATGCCTGGCTAGGCCTGCAGGATGGAACTGTCTCTCCCAGTACCTGGCACCACTTCTTCCTGAGGCAATACATGGAGGCAGGGACACACAGAGTGCTCTGTCTCCCAATTTCTGCCAGGGCTCACACCAGAATGTAGCCAGCAGCAGCCTTGTGGCAGGGCGCAGGAGAGTAGGGACTGAAACTGCCTCCAGCTGCAGGGGAGATGGGAAAGGGGAAGGGATGACCTGACTCATATCTTTGCAGGGCTCGTCCCTCCTCCCCATCCCCAGCATCTGTGACTGTGAGCAGCTTGTCCCTTCTTGCCCACACAGTGCTGAAAGGCAGCTCACACTTCCAGGCTGGTGCTAGTTATTGACATAGACCAGCTGCCTCCTGTCCCTTGGCTACATTGCAGGCAGGACGGGGTTAAGCCCTAAAAATGCATTGTGCACCGGGGCCCAGGGAACCTGACTGCAGGGGTTTCAGTGAACCCAAGCAGAGATGTGGCTCACCAAGGGAGGGTGGCCTAGGGTTGGAGCAGCTCCATGCTCCCTGCGGGGCAGGATGCAGGCTAGGGATGGGGAGAGCTGGTGATAAGCCCCTGTCTGGGGGGTGGCTGTGGAGACTGTAGGATTGGGGTGTGAATATGCTGGAAATCTCTTCTCCCCCATCTCCCTCCACATGCCAGAGCTTAGGGCTATGTCTAGACTGCCTCATTTTATCAGAAAAAGGTACGCAAATTGTGCTCTGCAATTTGTGTACCTTTTTCCGATAGCTTTTTCGGAAGAGGCTTTTCCGAAATTTGGCTGTCTACACTGGGCCAAATTTCAGAAAAGCCTCCTCTTTCGGAAGAGCCCTTCTTCCTCGTGGGAGGAGGAAGACAGGGCTTCCAAAAAAGCACATCTGCTCTTCCGCAAAAAAAAGCGGAAGAGCAGACGTGTTCCCTGGACAGTATCCCAGAAAAACTCCATAGTCTAGACATATCTTAGATGACGGGCAGAGAGGCTTCCCATGTCAGCGCTGTGTGGGACTTTTGCATATGCAGGGCTTGGCTCCTCTTGGCCAGTGCCCTGGGCTGGAGGGTAGGGCTTTCCCAGGGCACTGGCCCAGCTGGAGGCAATGGGGGGAGGAAGGAACCTGCTGGCTAGGCTGATGCTGAGCTGAGGATTCTGACCAGCTGAGGACTCTGCACAGTGCTGGGAACAGGATGTGCTCTGCTAGGGGGATATGGATCAGTAGCGGGGAGCAGGGGGGATGAAGGGCCAAAGCAGGAAGTGAGAGGAGGAGCACCTAAAAGGCTAATGGTGGGCAGCAGAGATGACACACTGGCTGCTGCCTAGCATTTGTCTGCAGTCACCAGCTGCCACAGAGTGCAGCAAGTGCTGTCTGGAAATGGGACAAGGGATGAGGCTTTGCTAGCTATGTGGGGGCACACAGCAGGGACTATGCTGACAGATCAGCAAGGAGAGCGTACAGCCCCGTATGCTGCAGCATTTTCCAGCCACCAGCCTTGCATACCTACCCCTATTGTTGGCCACTGGACTCTCCCACTCACTGCTGATGGATGGGTGGCTGGCAAGCCGGTATCCAGCCAGCAGTAGGACCCACCAATACTGAGGGGCAGGCGGGGAGACAGAAAATACAGGACAAATTGCCCATTTTAAAGAAAAAGAACACTTGGAGGGCTTAAATATGGGCTGTTCCTTTACATATGGGATGTCTGATCACCCTACCCTGGGAGGCATCATTGATCAGTAGTTGGAGCAGGAGAGTTAGGCTATGTTTCTGTAGTTATGTCTTTAAACAGGGGCAGGGAACTGTGGGCCAGATCTATAGAGCACTGCAAATCCACAGATATCCACTTTGTAGTCGTGGTTATCCACATCTGTGGATGTTAGTGCGGAGACCCACAGCTCTTTTTTATGGCTACAGATTTTGTATCCATGCAGGACTCTACGGCTCCAGTCTGGCTTCCCTTAATCTAGCCTGCATTGAGTCTCTGGGCTACCCTTCCTTCCCTGCAGTGGGCGAACTGGTGCTAGCACTCAAGTCCTACTGCAAGTCTTCCTGCTTTGATGCTTCCCCCGCCTCCACTGTGGGGCCAGAGGACTAGCTCCAGCTTGTCCGGCTGTGAGTAGGGTTGCCAGGTGTCCGGTATTGAACTGGACAGTCTGGTATTTTTGCCTCCTGTCCATTAAAAAATTCAGGAAATACCGGACACCTAAAATGAAAATCCTGGGCTGTCTGGCTCAATAGGGAGTCAGCCTGGAAACCCTAGTGCTTACCGGGTTCTGCAGGGGAGCTGTCTGGCCCTGCGCAGGAAGGCAAGATAGCAGGCAGCTGCTGGCAGCCTGTTAGGGTCAAAAAGCCTCAAAAGCGTTTCTTAAAGAGAGGCCATGCTTTTTTTTTTTTTTGCTTAACAACTCTTGGGGTCCTTTTTTTTGTATTTTTTCAGAAACCATCTGGCAACCCTAGCTGTGAGGGGCAGGTGGAACAGAAAGCCAGAATCTCATCAAGGGCCAGATCAAGGGAAGCTGGGGCCTGGAGCCGGCCCTGCGGGGCTAGAGTGCAAAGGTGCCCCTTGCCCTGAGTGTGTTTGTGTGCCTTTTTTTTGGTTTCTTGGGAGGCCAGGACAGGTTTAGATGCCTGCTCACTCGGCTGGACATGGGGGAACACAACATCCCCGATGTGGCTGTAGCATGTTGTGTGCTGCACAACCTAGTGGAGAGGAAAGGGAAGGCCTTAGATACGGATTTGGAGTCGCACCTTGTAATTTTCTTTATCTAATTAGGCTGATTGGCATTAGTTAAGTTATACGTTGCTCTCGTTTTGAGTCAACAGAGCTGACATGAAGGGGAGGCACTTTGAGCAGCCCCAGACAGCTGCCATCCGGCAAGCCCACCAGCTGGGCTTGTGCATTCAAGAAGCCCTGAGGGAGCAATTCTTCCAAGGAGGCTGATGATTTTCCCCAGGGCCTTCCAAATGTGGGATTGCCCCATGCCCCCGGTGCCTTCCTCCCCAAAACCCCTCCAAACCCCACATTCACACATTGTACTCATTCATCACACACTGAGAACAGAGACAGGTGTTGGTGAAAAAATGTTTACAGTTTATTTCACTGTTGGTTTTTTTGAAAAACTAAAATACTCTTTTGTTCAGAAAAATAAAGTGTTTGTAAACAAAATAAAGTGCTTCCCACAGTGACTCTCATAAGTGGGAAGGGGGAATGTCATCCTGGAAGGGGGGAGGGAGGCTCAGGGCTGCGGGTGCTGCTTTGATGAAGATCCCCTGGTACTTTGGCTGTGAAGGCCTTCTTGCACACGGCTGCGCATGTGGGCTGGGACAGTAGGGGGCTGGGCAGGAGGTGGGGCTGTACCTGGCTCTGGGATGGCAGGGGCTGGCGGGGTGGGGGGCAGGCTGAGCAGGAGAAGAAGGACCAAGCACAGGACCGGGGAAGGCCATGGCCTCCTGGATAGCAGCGCAAATCTCAGTGCGCTGCTGGAAAAACTCGTCCAGCAAGTGCCTGCGCCACTCTGCCTCTGCCTCCATCATCCGGTTCATTGTGTCCTGCATCCCTTGCAGGACCGAGATGTGCTGGCGCACCAAGTTCAAATATGTGTGCCAGTGCCGACAGGTTCCCTGCAGCTGTCTGGGTGGTGGGGCAGGTGTGGCATCCCCCTCCTGGTCAGCTGGTCCGGCTGTGGCGGACAAGAGGGAAAAGTCGTCAGTCATGCATGCCCACACTTTCCCTGAGAGGGCATGCCCTCCTTCTTCTCAGCAGTCAGTGTCTGTCATAGGGTCAGAGGATGCTTATATGCATCTCAGGAAGGCATGGTGTGGCCTGGCCAGTAGCCCTGGCCTCCTGGGAGCCCAGAAGCTGTGCAGGTCACCATCCTGTCCCCCCTCACACACACCCCATGGCCAAGCAGCACAGACAAGTGTCAGGCCACAGTTGGAGTTCCCGTAGGTTGCTGAGAGGCCTGAAGCTGTGTGGCAATCCCAGCATCCCCAACCCATGCCTGCACCTGGCATCACTTGCCTGCAGGAGCGGTAGTGCCTCGCAGCCATGCGGACGCAGGGGTAGGACGGCCCTCCCTGAGGTCAGCCATGTGTGTGCCCCCCCCCCCCCCGGCTGTGATCAGCATGACATGTCACAGCACTGCACCATCCACTTTGCTCCCGCCTGCCCTGCCCTGCCCTGTGTGTGTTGGACCCTCACAGCACTCACCTGATGTTCCCTCCCCGGTGTCCGAAGTTGTCTGGGAGGCCTCCTGAGTGTGGGCGTCTGGCTCCTGGTTGCTCCCGGTGCTGACTTCCTCCTCCTCCTCCTCTTGGAGCTCCTGGTCATCTGTTGGGGTCTCACCCTGGAGTTGTGGCCGCTGCTGCACAGGGGTCTCCAGGCCAGACTCCACAACCCTCTCGGGAGCCAGGGGTTCCCGTGCCCCCAGGATCCAGTCCAGGTCCTCGTAGTAGGCACAGTAGTGTGCCATTTCCCCGGAGCGGGAGCTGCGCTCACACGCCCTGACGTACCCCTGCTGCAGCTCCTTGATCTTGGCTCTGACCTGGGGTAAGGTGCGGGGGAGGTGGCCTTTCCTTGCAAGGCCATCAGCCAGTCTGGCGTAGATGTCTGCATTCCTCCGCCTGGACTGTGGGGCCTGAAGAGCCTCCTCCTCAGACCAGAGCTCCAAGAGGGCTTTTATATCGGGTCCAGACCAAGAAGGTGCCCGGCATTTGGTGCCCCTGGCTTCCTGCGGGGATGTGTCCCTGGAAGGGCCAGGAGGGTCTTGGGGGGCTTGTCCCGGGGACATGGCTCCGAGTTGCCTGACCGGAAAGAGCAGTGCAGTCTCAGGGTCCTGGCTGGAGCTGGCTTGCTGCCAGAATGCTAATCCTGGGTGCCTGTGCCTTTTAAAGATGGCTACAGGCAGGAACAATAGAGTTGAAAGCTGTGGCAGGAGTGTCCACTAGGGCTTCTTCCTGGAGGCCTTTATTGTCGACATAAATTCTTCCCCACGTTCACACTTACCTTTTGTCGACAGAACTCTGTCGACAAAGGCATTATTCCTTGTAGCATGAGGTTTACCTCCGTCGACAAAACTGCCACGTTCTGTTGACTTACTGGTCGACAGAACTCGGCGGCAGTGTAGATGCAGGTATAGTTTTGCTGACAAAAGTCCACTTTTGTCGACAAAACCCTGGAGTCTAGACACACCCAAGGTTCTTTCATATACTTGTTGTGCAAAGAGAAGAAGTGCAACCTTTACTTTGGGTAAGTCATTTATGCTTGTTGTGCCTCAGTCTCCCTGTCTGTAAAATGAGAATAATGATACATACTTTTGTAAAGCATTTTGAAGGCTTTGGATGAAAAGTGCTACATATTTGTAAGAACTCCTGCTGTTACTGTAGCCCACAAAATAAGACTAGGACAGGTGCCCGTCATAAGAATGGGAATATTCTTATTGCAAATCTACTTTACTTAATGATATCCAGTGCAACTCCCGACTCCTAATGAGACCCAGAGGGGTTGTCCATAATTCTCAAACTCCTTTTTTGGTGATTTTTTTTGAGATCCATCCCTTGTAACACTTAGTAACATGGTAACAAAATGGGCAAAATTAAGGGCCTATCCACCCAGTCCTGCATTAGGTAATTTATAGACTATGTCTACACATAGAGCTGGAGGTGTAAATTCCAGCTCAAGGAATACACCTCTCCTCTGACTGTGCTAGTCTTCTAAAAACAGAGTATAGTCCTGGCAGGAAGAGTTAGCTACCTCCTATATGCGACTAGTTCTTGGATAGGTATGTACTTGGGGAGGTGATGCTCCCCAGCATCTACACTTTATTTTTAGCATGCTAACTCGATCAGAGCTAGTACAGACATGTCACCTCAAGAGGGAATTTACACCTCCTTCTTCAATGTAGAATTGCTATTGCTGTCAGATGCCCACCTTGTGACATAAAGTGAAGCAGAAATACTGTTCACCACTTGGTGGTGCTAGCTGCCTGGGGAAAACAAATACCCATCTGGCTCAATGCCGCACACTGGATTGCAGCAATTAGGTTTTGGCTGGGAATTAACTACAGCAGAAGCTACTGCAATTCAGGATGAATTTATAAGCTGCCTTCTCTACAAGACAGTCCCACATATTCTTGAGAAGCAAAGTATTATGCATACAGCTTAATAACTCAAATAGTTACTGCACTAATTGAGCTATTTAGAGTACCTGATGGCTTGGGCTGAAATCCCTGTTCCAGGGAGACAGAACAGGCATCCAGCCATCTAGGTGAAGTTCTTAGTAAACCTCTCAGAGAGGGCTTTGCTAAACTACTTGCCAAACTACCCCTCCAACAATCCACATAGTTAGTAAACTGCATCTGCTGCTTCATGTAAGGAAGGAAAGCATAGCCTGTGTCAGTGGAGAGAGATTTTGATTTGTATTTGCTATTGTGCTCAGATTTTGAGGGCTTTTAAACAATTTTCTGAGAGCTAGTGGATGAATAGTTCCACTCACGTTCCAAGGAAGTCTTTGCAGAAGGGGGATCTGAGAGGAAGCAGAGTCCAGAAGAAGCACTCTTGTTAAGGGTCCAACATTTACAGAAATTAACAGTTCAACTGCGAGATCCTTCTGACACATGGCAGGGACTGTCTTAGTCTAGGAATAACCTCCATGTTTTCTTTTTCACTATATACTAGGGATATAAAATCCTGTTAGTTGGTTAAACAGGTAAACATAGTGCTGACACTGTGTTTAACCGTTTAACTGATTAAAAGGGTGTGGCAGGGGCCAGTCCAGCGGGGCTGAAGCAGCCTTCCCCCCCACCACCTTCTGGAGTTGGGCTTAGGGTTGCCAGATGGTTTCAGCCAAAAAAACCGGACACACTTGACATTACATCATAATCTACATTACATCTTATTGAGAAAATATTTATATTTTCTCATTTATATTTTCTCAATTTGTTTCCCCAACAGAAAGCTCCAATACTGGACTATCCGCTTCAAAACTGGACACCTGGCAAGCCTAGTTGGGCTAGAGTGGTCCCCGCTGTAGGGGAGTGGCCACGCTGCAGCTCCTCACCCTCCCTCCCCACCCCCCTGCTGGCTGACACCATTGCTACCGCTTTCTTTGCAGGGGCTGCCACTGCTGCTGTGGCTACCTCTTCCAGCCTCCACATGGGGGGCCTGGCGGGGCTGGAAAAGCCCTCCGCCCATGTACTGGGTACTGGTTAACCATTACCTGGTAAGCATCATCTGCTAAGGTTGATACTTACTATTAACTGTTTAATTGACAGCCCATTAACATCCCTACTATGGACCCAACCCTGATATCCCTGCTTATTTGTTACTCAAGCAAAAATCTTAAAAGTTCTACTCCTTTTAAGTGAGAATTTTGCCTGGGTCCAAATTTGAGTCAGGATCTTGCTCTGCATTTGGTCTGGATCACTGTGAACACTTTGCTCATTAAACCCATTTACTGGGGCACTGTTAGCACCCAGTGTAGTAGGTGGTACAATATGAATCACTGACTCAGGAGTAGCTGCATTTCTAGAGTGCGTTGACAAAAGCTATGCAATTTGTGCTACGCTATTAGCCAGGATGGGTAGGAATGATGTCCCTAGCCTCTGTTTGTCTGTAAATGGGTGACAGGAGAGGGATCACATGAGGATTACCTGTTGTATTCCCTACCTCTGGGGCATCTAATATTGGCCACTGTTGGCAGATAGGATACTGGGCTAGATGGACCTTTGGTCTGACCCAGTATGGCCGTTCTTATGTTCTTATTTTGAGTGTGTTTTGAAATAGCTTATTTCATAAGACAGCACCAAATTTCGAAATAACTCGCTATTCTGAAATGCCTCTTAGCCCTCATGGAACGAGGGTTACCGGGACGTCGGGATAAGCCGCCTGTTATTTTGAAATCTATTTCAAAATAATGGGCTGCTTCAATAGACACAGAATAGCTATTTTGGGATACTTCCAGTATTCTGAAATAGCTCTGCAGTGTAGACGTAGCCCTGTAGACCTCACCTCACCTTTGAAGCAAGTATTCTTAAGAGACACTGGAGGTGGGAAGTATGGACCCCTCCCACCTCTTTCCCCAGTAGCAAGCTACCCGTGCCTCATATGAGAAGATTTAAATAAATAACATTTTAGGGAGCACAGTCTAATGAGAGGGAGGCAGTGTGAGCCAGAGGAAAGGGCACCTGACTAGGACTCAGGAAACCTAGGTCTTTCCTGGGATCTGCGTGCTCTGTGACCTGGACAAGCTACTTGTCCTCCCATTGCCCCATTTTTCCCATCTGTAAAATGAAAATAATGATATTTGCTCTTTTAGCTCTCTGGATGACAAGTGCTATGGAAACGCTAAGTGTTAGTAATAGCTAGAGAAGGAAGCCGGGGCTCCTGAAACCTAATGGCAGTTGTGACACTTTCTCACTATTTGATCTAGAGTACTTTTTTTAAGGCTCAGTTCCCAAAAGTGGGTGCCTAAGATGTCTGAATCCCTTGTTTGCACATACTGTCATTTAATCATAACTTAGATGAACAAAGTATGGGATTTGGGGAACAGATATAACTTTTGCTGCATCTTCTGACCACTTTCCTCAGTCTGCCAGCATCACTGCAATCTCATCTTGATTCAGCCTCAGCCAGCTTGCCCTCATCCCTGCCCCAGACGTCACATAAGGCTCTTGAATGCATTACAAGTTGAACCTCTCCAGTCTGGCACCCTCGGGACCTGACCAGCACTGAACCAGAGAATTTGCCAAACCACAGGAGGTTATATTGTCTAGCAGCATTGCCAACACTTTCACTGCTTACTGGGCTCATAGAAGACATTTAGGAGTAAATTAGAGTAGGGATGTAAAGCGAATAGTCAAGTACTTGACTACTCACTTCTCCCCCACCCTTTTTGCCTCTGTATCAGAGGCAGCAAAGGGGGGCGGGAACAGGAGCAGGTAATGGGGGGAGCTGGCTTAAAACCTGGTTCTGCCCAGCACCATCTTCGCAGTGCTGCCTGCCTCCCCCTGTTGCTGCCGCTATCAAAGGCAGCAGCGGGGGAGAGATAGGTCTCTGCCTGCAACGAGCTGAGGCTTACCGCAGGCAGAGGCTGCTTTGGCAACAGCCCGTTTGCAGTGGCCCAGGTTGGCCATGGACAGGGATTGCTGCTGGAGCAGCCGCTGCCCGCAGCCCACCTGGGCTGCTGTGAACAAGGGCTGCTGGACCCAGGGCAAGCTGGGACCAAGCAGGCCTGGCTCACACGGTCCTGGACTGCTGCAGCTCTGCCTTTTAAATGTAGTAAGAGCTGGGTGGCTACCCAGCTCTTACTACATTTAAAAGGCAGAGCTGCAGCGGTCCAGGAACTGGTGCGAGCTGGGACTGCTCAGTCTTGGCTTGCACCACATCCCGGACCTACCCCACTGTAGCTCTGCCTTTTAAATGTGTAGCCAGAGATGTAAGTATTTATGTAGTTACGGCAAGTGTCACATCGTTTACACTTGGAGCTGGGGGTTTCACTCTTAATTTGCCCAGACATAAATGCACTAGGTCTGCTCTATGTAGCATGCTAAAAATAGCTGTGTAGAAGAGGTAGCAGAGTCAGTAGTGTCAGTAGTGAGTGGGTGGGTTTGAATTCACGTGACTAGCTTGTGCCATTGCTTGCCACTACCCATGCTGTTGCAGCTACACTACAATTTTTAGCATGCTAGCTTGAGCACAGGTACCACGGGTATGTTTGCATAAGGTGGGAATCACCAACCCCAAGTATAGATGTAGTTTTAGTCTGTCAATAGCCTGTTTTTAGCATGTAAGCAAATGTTCAGTTTTGGGGAGACTTACTGGGTAATTAGATTTTATTGTGCAAGGTTCTGTGTAGGGGACTGGCCCTTGAAGAGGCCACTGCGTGAGCAACACTAGAGTTTTCTCTCCTCTTTATTTTCTGATCAGAGTCAATTTCTGAGGCAAACTTTCTTTGTGGGAACTAGTTATTGTTGTTGGAGCTGAGATTCCAAAAAAGGGCGGTTATCTGCATGATTTTTGTGACTACTTCTGTTCTAGGCCTCATGTATATCAGAATCATACTATAGGGAAGCAAGGGATCTTCAGAAGTTTTCAAGTCCAGATCCCTGCGCTATGGCAGGAGCATATAAATCTAGACCATTCATGACAGGTGTTTATCCAACTTGTTTTTAAAAGCTTCCAATGATGGGGACTCCATGATCACCCTCGGATGCCTATTCCAGAGCTAAACAAGTGAAACAAGTTACGCACAGACTTTATCTAGACTCTACATCATTGATTTCTCTTCCAGTGGGTATCTGACTGCAAGAGCCTGGCCATCTGTATTCATCAGAGGGGTAGCACTATTATCAGAATGGGACTCTAAAGTCAGAAGAAAGGGCAAAAATATGAGTAATACTGTCAGCACGAAATTGCACCCACAAAAATGGAAGCTTGGCTATGACTGGACTGATAATGTAGGCTTAAATGTCAGGGACCTTTAAAGGGATTAATCCTGTGAGCAAGGGTGGCATGACTGGGTCCCACATTCTTCCCACTGTGTAACTTAGTGCAGAAATTAGCTCTGGAGCAATTGGCATAAAAAAAGCAAATATAAAAGTTTAGTCACATAAAGGTACAGACACGCTCCTGCGGTGGCTCTGCAGGGAATTAAAACTCATTTTCGAGGCTAGAGGTCTCTTAGAGAAAGACCTTGTTTTTATTAACTTCGAAGTTAAGCCTCATAAATTACCAGGTGCCACCTGGAGTAGAGACTTCTGTATTGTGTGTGGTAGATGCTAAGTTGTGGTTAGCACCAGAGCGGTACCGGGAGATGGGAGGGTCAGGGATAGGGTGAGACAAACAGCACTGCAGTGAGCTTTAAAAATCAGAAGGGAGAGGGAGGGAGAGAGAGGGAGACAGAGAGAGATCTTGACATTTGCAACCAACTGAACAGACATACAAACAACTCTACACTCTGGCAGTGAGAGAAGGTAGGCTGACAGTCTTAACTCCAATAACCCAGCTGCTTGTGAGACATACAAGAATTGATCCAGCTATTTTCCTCAATTAATGTACATGTCATTAGTCTGATTTTATAACCTCTTTTTTCCAACAAGTAGCATCGCACGCCACAAACAGTCCCCTTCATTTCAGTGGGGCTACTCACAGAATAAGGGATTGCTCTGTCATGCTCTTATTCACACTGTCTGACCCCCTTTCAGAAGGACTTTGCCTGAGCTATTCTGGGGTGGCCAGAAAAGGAATTTTCTTTTTCTTTCCAAGCTAAAAAGAGGTGACATTAAATACAGCTATCAGATCCTGTTAAATTACCCGTATATTTGATGATGGGGTGTGGGTGTGTTTCATGACCGAGGATTGTTCAACACTGCCCAATTAGAACAACAGAGCAGAGGCAAATTTTTAATGAATGTCAGCAAATTGTTCCTAGCATTGAGATCTCTAGGATAGTCTTCCAAGGGAATGGATGGAAGCTCTATTGCTTAGGAGCTAGACAATTAGGCTAGATAAAGTATTTGATGCATAGACTGTAGGGAACAATCCTGGACCAACAGAGTGGATGATTAGGTGACTTAATAGGTCTTCTTTGTCTCTTCTCTTTTTAGGACATATTTGCTGAAAATATGAATTTTTGAACTTTTTCCCAGCAGGGGTAAGAGCCATCTGCTATATTTGAGTTGCAGTTTGCCAGCAAGGCCCGGGGTATGGGATCAGGTGTGTCTACACTGCACCACTATTTCAGAATAATAGCTGTTATTCCAGAAAAACAATAACTACAGCAAAGAAAATCAAAATAATGGAGGGCTTTTTCTGACGTTGGTAAACCTCATTCCACAAGGAATAACAACTCTTCTGAAAAAGCTCTTTCGGAAGAGGGGTGTGTGTGGATGCTCCACTGCTGCTATGTCGAAATAGCTCCTCACTAGGGCTATTCTAAGTTATTCCTCCCCAATGCCTGCTAGGGCTTTAAATTGAGATAGCGCGTCTGCATTAGGGGAGCCTGCCTCGGACTAATTCTGAGGCTTCCCTGTAGTGTGGACACTCTATTTTGAAATGAGCTATTCCAGAAGATATCTTCCGGAATAGCTTTTTCGAAATAAGCTTGCAGTGTAGACATACCGTTAGATGACACACCATGCAAGAATGGGACAAGGAAAGAAGGTATTAGCTATTTTGGTCTAATCGTACCTATTGCTGGCTGGTTTATCTCAATAACTAGTGAACAAACTCAGGGATGTCATTTCAAAAAAAATTATGGCAGAGGGGAGGAGAAGGCGGCCAAAGTTGTGTTGGCATATAGAACATTTGATGTGATTATATTATATCCTACAAAGTCTGGGGGAGGGGAGAGTGGAAGAAATAATGGGGCATATAGAGCCAAGAAAAGGTTTTTAGGGGCAACCTAAGATCAGAGGAGGCAACTCTCCCTGCTGGAACCCTAGCAAATTATACCCCTGAGCAAACCTTAGGGGGCATAGCTTGCTAGCTGCTCTCCAAAGATGAAGAGGTGCTGATGATGCAGTTAGAGACACTGGTAATCTTGATGCGAGTCCCTGTGAACATGTTCTGCTTTGGCTGTAAAATCACAAGATCTAAGATCTCTTCTAGTATGTGTGTGATCAGTAAAATGGGAATAATAAAATGGGACTTCCTTATGTCACAGGTATGCTGCAAAGATAAACTAACTAACGCACATGAGGTGCTCAGATATTCCATTGACAAATGTTTTGGAAAAGGCTATAGGCAAGCAACAGTTTTATATGTTACTTGCAAAATAAATATTGACCACCTAACTGATGAATAAGTACTATGCTGTATCAGAAGAATTAAACAGAAAAGTCCTGTGTGGTTACAAATTCACTGCATGCTTATGTCAGTATTTTATAGCACAGACAAGATGAGCGAGGTAATAGGTTTTACTGCACGAACTTCTGTTGGTGAAAGAGACAAGATATCCAGCCACACAAAGTTCCTGATAAGGACTCGGTATCACCTGAAATCTTGTTTCTCTCACTATCAAAAGTTGGAAACTAAAAGCTATTACCTCACCTATCTTGTTTTTCTCATATCCTGTGTCCAACACAACTACAGCTACAATTTAATAGCACAACTAAGACATCAAATTGTTCACTGGTTAGGGGGCTACATCCTTTCTCATGCAAAAGTCCCAGTTTCTGTATCTGACTTTATCAAAGTAGGTATTGCAGTATTCCCATGTAAAACTGTTGGCAGTAACACACAAGTAACTCCATGATATTTAGCTCATTGCAAAGTACTCTAGAGGCTTTATCTCTGGATTGACAATCCCCTGAGGAAAAGATAGTCTGTAATATTTATTTTTGTCCTGCTGATCTGACCTCTTTCCCTCCCATTTGAATTCTAGTAAGGCAGCAGAATGGCGCAAAAAACTGTAGGAGAATAGGGTAAAACAATGAAGGACAACAAGCCATTCAGATCCTCTGCAGGCAGCAGAGTACAGCTCAGTAGTCAAGCAGGACTTATGTGGGGCAAGCAGGACTCGGCTCTGCTGGTAGAAGGTTTTTACAATTAGGTCAGCAGGGTCCACAGCAGGGTCCAGCCAAGCAAAACAGTGGGTAAAATAGTCATGCACCTGGGTACAGCTGCAGCGGATAGTAGGTTACCATTTTATAGACAGCACGGTACAAACAAACAGGACAGCAGGCCATAGCCAAAAGGGACAGCCGGTGATGGCAGTGCAGACACTCATATTCAGCACTGTCGGCAGCGGGCTACAGCAGTGCAGGCAGATGGATATAGCAGTGTAGGCAACTTGTTCTCAGTGGGACGGAATTAAGAGAAGCTGGCAAGAAAACAAACCTTTCATTTTTTGCCAACGTCCACTTGAAGGATTTTGAAGTAAAACTCTTAAGGCGAGAGCTGAGCAGGTTGACATGTCACTCTGGATTTGGAACTTAATCAGAGTCAGTAATCCTTTCCAGCTGGACTTTGGAAGATTGTATTGAAATATTGCTCTGTAGAAAGGTTATATTTTTAAAGAGATAATCTCAGAGGCATAATGCAGGAAAGGCAGATCAAAATTTCAGACACTGAAAGGAATGTGTTCTTGTGTAAGGCATCCTCAGAATAGATACAGGTGCAGTCTAGAGTTTTAGAGAACACTACCAGAAAGTGAAGCTACAGCCTTTATTTGAAACAAATACTGTAAAATCACATATTCTCAAAGTACAATTTTCTTCATTTCTGTTACTATCTGCCACTTGAATATTAAAAGCACAATTCTAAATACTTTACAATATTGCCACTGGCTTACTTTCTGCACTTCTCCCACCTGCGCATAGAGAAATAGGCTGGTCAGTTTCACTTTTGTCTTTTAGCCAATTTTATTTTCAGGCTCTCATCTGCTAGCACAATGCTGCAATGTTTGAATTGCAACCTCCTCTAGGGGATATTTATTTGTATATTGTGTCAGGTTTCCATGGCAACTACATCAGTGCTGTGTTTGATAAAAGATTGGTTTTTGCAAAATCTAAAATTTGGGCCAAATTTGACCGGACGTTTTCAATCGTTCAAACCATCTAACTCTTCCAAGTAAGGTTGCAGTTCAGAGAGGCACTTAAAATTTGACAAATGCTTAATCTCATGAGTTGAGCCTGTGGGACAGATCCTCAGCTGGAGTATGTTGTATGGCTCCATTGATGTCAACTGAGGTTCTGCTTCTGCTCTATTAAATTGAAGTCTTTATGTGCTGAACTGGGGCCTAAATGAGGTCATTATTCCACATGGAGATAGGCTAGCATGGAATGTCTTTAAAGGAACCACCCACTAGTGATCCCATTTCAGGATCAGGGCCTAAAAAAAAAAAAAAGAATCGGTGGTTGTGGCCTCGATGACTTAAAATATGGTAGGAGAAATTTAGATTTCCACTTTTCAGCCTTCAGTTTAACTCAATTTCATATAAGCATTGAGCATAAGTCATCAGATATCCTAGTCCTTATTCACTCATGTAGTTCCAGGGTGTGTCTAGACTACAGGGTTTTGTCGACAAAAGTGGACTTTTGTCGACAAAACTATACCTGCGTCTACAATACCACCAAGTTCTGTTGACATAACGTCAACAGAACTTGGTAGTTTTGTTGACGGCGGTAAACCTCATTCTACTAGGAATAACGCCTTTTGTCAACAGAGTTCTGTCGACAGAAGGCGTTATTGCATCTACACTGTCCTTTGTGTCTACACTCTCATGTCGACATAGCGGCTTGCTTTGTCGACAGAACTGGATGTAGTCTAGATGCTCTTTGTCGACAGAAGGTTTGTCGACAGTATCTGTCGACAAAGCCTCTGTCGACAAAAGCCTGTAGTCTAGACGTACCCCCCATTGACTTCTGTAGAGCTCCATATGTGAGTGTGGAGTAATAAAGGTTGGAGGGTTAGGTACTGCTGTCTGTTAGTCGTTAGCTGTCCTATGGTATGTGAAGTGAGCTGGTGATCTCAATGCATGTACCAGTGGCCATTTGTCCACATCAGGATCAGGGCAGAGGCACATTGGGGCTGTGTGGGGAATTGTACAGTGTCCCTATCTATGCTGGCCCTGTCCTGTAGATAAACAGGGTGAACTGCTATTTGCAGGGATCTCTATCCAGTACTTGTCATGCACACTCAGTACCTTAATCCCATCCCCTTCTGGATAAAATCAGAGCATGCATGATAATCATTTTCATTGTGTATTCTTATTACATCTTAAATGTGTTGTGATGCTTTACTGAATATATATGTAGACAGACCCCCCCACCTCAGAAGAGTTTATAATCTCAGTAGGCAACATATAACAAAAGAAGTGTTTGGGGTTGGGAGTACAGAAAGCACTGTGCAGGTGCTCTTCCTGAGAAAGCATCCTTTACACAGGCCTGCCGGTGTACCTTACTTCTCAGTACCCACAGCCCTGATTCCCCTGCTAGCCTAGGCAAAGGTTACCAGTTATACAGTGTTATATGGCAACTTTGCAGTGTGGGTAAATATCCTCAGGATAGACTGAGGTCATCAAACTGATTTTACTTGTAACTTGTGGTACTTGAAAACTGATGAAAATCTATTGCATTCCCACACAGTCCCATCCATCCCTTAACATCTCCCCTGGTAGCTTTAGTGGCTCTCTAAGGATTAACAGCTGTCACTGTGCTGTTACTTTAAAGCAAGGTTGGCAATAGAATTAAATATTTTTCATCTAAAAGCTTAGGCTCCTACCATTTGAACTAAAGAAACATCTCCTTTGGTTGTTAGCAGTATGGAGCCTATGACACACAGCAGATCAGTTCCAATTCTGTCTAGTAGAAGGCAATGACATACGTACACTATCCATTTCATTATACTTTTGTTCCTTCCAGTTTAAGATGGAATTATATTGTATCCCGTGTTTGTTTAACTCAGTCATGGAATTCCTTTCATGGAATCGTTTTCTTATTTTGCAAGATGGGTGAAATAGTGGCAACAAAAGCCTATATAGCACATAAGCCTCACTTAAACCATGATTTGAGGACTTAAATGGGGCTGAAGAAGTACACATAGGGTATGTCTACACTAGCCACCCTAGTTCAAACTAGGGTGGCTAATGTAGGCATTCGGAGTTGCAAATGAAGCCCGGGATTAAAATATCCCGGGCTTTATTTGCATGTTCCTGGGCGCCACCATTTTTAAATCCCCCTTAGTCCAAACTCCCTGCCCATGGCTACACACGGCACGGGCTAGGTAGTTCGAACTAAAGCCCCTAATTTGGACTACCGTTACTCCTCATTGCTCAAACTAACGAGTTAGTGTAGCCATACCCATAGATCTTTTTGCTGGCCTTATGCACAAAGGTGATTTTATTCTTTGTGATTGTCTAGATCAGGGGTGGGGACCCTAAGGCCCAAGGACTGGATGCAGCCCCTGGCTTGCCCCCCAGAATTGGGAAGTCCACACTGGCACTACAGCCCCCCAGCTGCCTTATTTCAGGGAAGGAGCACACAAAACCTACCAGGCTGTGCCTCTTTAGGCTCTGGTGTGTGATGGGAATGTGGGGAGGGTCTTTCTCCTCAGCTGGGGGCCGCATCAGTGAGGGTTTGCTTTGGGTTTTTTTTCCTTGCTTCTCACTTTGTGTGTGGCCCCTGATTGATTTTTACATGGGCCAGCAGCTTCCAACCCAAAAGGGTCCCCCGCCCCAGTCTAGATGTTTTATCGGCATGACAATTTATATCTATAATGGTATTTCATATTTTGGGAAACAGCTTCCTGTCAAAGCATTTACCAGCCATTAACGACTGCATATTTATGCCATTTAAAGCCCATGCTTCCTACATTTGTATCATTGTTCATTTTGGAGTATTTCACTTCCTTACCGTGCACTCTCTCTCTCTTTTTCTCTCAGGAGATTCAGTTCCTGCCAGAAGGGATATATTGACCTCACCAAGCATGAGCCTGCACACCATGCCAGAAGAAATCCAACATCCATATACTAAATTTTCTGAATGGAAGTTCAAGCTGTTTAAAGTGAGATCCTTTGAAAAAACACCTTCAGGAGACACCCAAGTGGCAAATAAAGAGAAAGCAGAGGATGTGGTCTCTTTGGACAAAGGCACTGTGGTGCAGAAGGATGCAGCAGTCCCACAGGCAGAAAAGCCACTTCTGGCAGATGCAGAATTAAAGCACAGTAAGCAGGCTCTTGAAAAAGATGCTGACAACCTGAAAATGAAAGAGAATGCAGCTCACCAAGCAAACCTGCAGCAACTTTGCCGCATCTGCGGAGTTTCATTTAAAACTGATCGTTACAAGAGAAGTCATCCAGTGCATGGACCAGTAGACAGTGAAACTCAGGGAGTTCTGCGAAAGAAAGAGAAAAAGGCAACATCTTGGCCAGATCTTATTGCCAAGGTTTTTAAGATTGATGTGCGAGCAGATATCGACACAATCCATCCCACTCGGTTTTGTCACAACTGTTGGAGTATTATCCACAGAAAGTTCAGCAATGCCCCGTGTGAAGTGTATTTCCCAAGGAACAGCACCATGGAGTGGAAGTCCCACTCCCCAAACTGCACTGTTTGTCGCACTGCTCCTCGTGGGGTGAAGAGAAAGAACCAGCCATCCAACTTACAGGTGGGCAAAAAGCTCAAGATCATGGCAGAACGTGCCCGAAAAACCAAGGGCGTAAAAAAACAATCACAGATAAACAACAAAAACCTTATGAAAAAGATTGCCAACTGCAAGAAGATACATCTTAGCACCAAACTTCTTGCAGTTGATTACCCTGCAGATTTCGTTAAGTCCATCTCTTGCCAGGTCTGTGAGCATATTCTGGCAGACCCAGTGGAAACAACATGCAGACACTTATTCTGCAGAACCTGCATCCTTAAGTGCCTCAAAGTTATGGGAAGCTATTGCCCTGCCTGCCAATACCCTTGCTTCCCTACCGACCTGGTGAGTCCAGTGAAATCCTTCCTGAACATCCTCAATTCCTTGGCTGTGCGATGCCCAGTGAAAGAATGTGATGAGGAGGTTTTGCTGGGTAAATATTGCCATCATCTGTCTAGTCACAAAGAGCAGAAAAGGAAAGAGATTTACACGCACGTAAATAAAGGGGGCCGACCGAGACAACACCTGCTGTCATTGACCAGGAGAGCGCAAAAGCATCGTCTGAGAGAACTCAAGCTTCAAGTCAAAGCTTTTGCTGAGAAAGAAGAAGGAGGGGATATAAAGGCTGTGTGCCTAACTTTGTTCCTTCTGGCTCTGAGAGCAAGAAATGAACACAGACAAGCAGATGAGTTGGAAGCTATGATGCAAGGGAAGGGGTCAGGGCTTCACCCAGCGGTCTGCTTGGCAATCCGAGTCAACACCTTTCTCAGCTGTAGCCAGTACCATAAAATGTACCGAACTGTAAAAGCTATAACTGGGAGGCAGATCTTCCAGCCACTGCATGCTCTCCGCACTGCGGAAAAGGCCCTCTTGCCAGGCTGTCATCCATTTGAGTGGAAACCCCCTTTGAAAAATGTGTCCACTAATACAGAAGTGGGAATTATAGATGGGCTGTCAGGGCTGCCACTCTCAGTTGATGACTACCCAGTAGACACAATTGCCAAGAGGTTTCGATATGATGCAGCCTTGGTTTCTGCCTTAATGGACATGGAGGAAGATATCTTGGAAGGCATGAAAGCAAAAGACCTGGATGACTACTTGAACGGCCCCTTCACTGTGGTGGTGAAGGAGTCTTGTGATGGGATGGGAGATGTCAGTGAGAAGCATGGAAGTGGACCAGCTGTTCCAGAGAAGGCAGTTCGATTTTCTTTCACACTCATGAGCATCAGTATAGCTCATGGGAATGAAAACGTAAGGGTCTTTGAAGAAGTCAAGCCCAATTCAGAGCTGTGTTGCAAGCCCTTGTGCCTTATGCTGGCTGATGAATCTGACCATGAGACTCTAACTGCCATTCTGAGCCCTCTGATAGCAGAAAGAGAGACCATGAAAAACAGTGTCCTGCTTCTTGAAATGGGAGGCATCCTCAGAACATTCAAATTCATCTTTAGGGGTACAGGGTATGATGAGAAACTTGTCCGTGAAGTGGAAGGCCTTGAAGCCTCAGGCTCTACTTACATCTGCACCCTTTGTGATGCAACCCGCCTGGAAGCCTCTCAGAACTTGGTCCTCCACTCCATAACAAGAAGTCATGCTGAAAATCTGGAGCGGTATGAGGTATGGAGGTCCAACCCATATCATGAATCAGTTGATGAGTTACGTGATAGAGTGAAGGGTGTTTCTGCTAAACCTTTTATTGAGACTGTTCCTTCCATAGATGCATTGCACTGTGATATTGGCAATGCTGCTGAGTTCTACAAGATATTCCAGTTTGAGATAGGTGAGGTGTACAAGAACCCTGATGCATCTAAAGAAGAGAGGAAGAGGTGGCAGTCAACTCTTGACAAGCATCTCAGGAAGAAGATGAACCTGAAGCCCATAATGAGGATGAATGGAAACTTTGCTAGAAAACTTATGACCAAAGAGACAGTGGAAGCTGTATGTGAATTAATAAAGTGTGAGGAAAGGCATGAAGCCCTAAGAGAACTGATGGACCTTTACCTTAAGATGAAACCAGTGTGGAGGTCTTCATGCCCAGCTAAAGAATGCCCAGAATTGCTGTGTCAGTATAGCTTTAACTCACAACGTTTTGCTGAGCTCTTGTCCACAAAGTTCAAGTACAGATATGAGGGCAAGATTACAAATTATTTTCACAAAACTCTTGCTCACGTTCCTGAAATCATTGAAAGAGATGGTTCCATTGGTGCCTGGGCAAGTGAAGGGAATGAGTCCGGGAATAAATTATTTAGGCGTTTCCGAAAAATGAATGCCAGGCAGTCAAAATGCTATGAAATGGAGGATGTTTTGAAGCATCACTGGCTATATACCTCTAAGTACCTGCAGAAGTTCATGAATGCTCATAATACATTGAAAGGCCAGGGCTTCACAATCGATCCAGGGCAGAGTTTAGAAGACTCCCTGGCATTGGAAGACACTTTAGATATTACTGATTCTATGGAATTCTAAACATAATGGTCTTTGAATTGGGCTTGCAATTAAGTCTTCCTATATGGGGTGCAGTAATGCTGCAAACATCACTTTTACACTGGGCATTAAAGGGAATCTGTCCCTGCTCAGAGGAGTTTGGTTAACATCTATTCTGGATGATAGTTTCCAGAAAATGGTAACACAAAGTAACTGGTTGGTGTCATTTTCCAGCCATTTTGTGAGGTAAAAGTGGAAAGAAAGGTGATCAACTTTGGTCTCGGGTTTATTGTTTAATAAATAGTCAAAGTGAGCCAAAGTTTTTAGACTATGTGATATCTGGGAAATGAAGAGGATTCAGAAGTGTTATGGCAGTTACAAAAAAGTAAGGATGGCTATCTTTGCATTTTACTTACTATTTAGTACTAGTCTTCCTTTTTTAATTGATGGCCTCTTGTTTCTATAAGTAAAAATTAAACATAGAATTGTGTAGACAATCATTTTGAAGTACAGAGTCAGTATTTTTTATATAAACACACTGATTCAAGCTTCAGAGGTTGACTTCATCAACAGTTTACAATATTATTTTATTTAACATTTATATTGTGATAGGTCCTAGAGACCAATCAGTTTTAGGGCCCATTGTGCTAGTTACTGTACAAGCATAGAGAATAGAGTTGCTAACCCTCCAGGACTGGTCTGGAGTCTTCTGGAATCCATCTCTCTGTTGAAAGCAATTCTGGAGACTGTAATAGGATATTTTAAGAAAATGACATTATGTCATATTGAGGTGGAGGGGAAGCTCCCGGAATAGTTTTAGACAGAGTTGGCAAGCCTAATAGAGAACATGTACTGGGCATTTAAAAATAATAATTTTAACCTAGTCAATTTGTTCTAAAATGCAAGCTTGTGCATTAGCTTTGAAATCAGACCCTAGAATACAATTTTTTTTTCTCTGAACCTTGTATACTTTCAAGCTTTGCAGTAAATCTTGCTAACAGCTGGAACCAACAAGGAATTTTGTTCAATAGGCAATCTGTATTTCCAAGATTAGATACTAACTGGTGTATATCATCTTAGCTCCAGTGGGTGAAATCCAATGAGGACACTGGCACAGCTCATATTGACTTCAACAGAACCAGAAATTCCCCTATTGACCTTAATGGAACTACAGTTAGATACAGAAGCCAAGCATCTGGCTTAGATTGGTTCTTCATTTCTGTATATTGCTATTATGCTCTTCTGTAGGGTATATTTTACAGACTAAGGGAACCTTTTATTGTGTTCTAGCCTTGTCTCTAATATTGACACTGCTCTCTGGGGCATGTCATTTAACTTCTCTGCCTCACTTTCTACATCTATAGAATGCAAATAGGTAAAAACTATCTCACAGGCATGTTGTGAAAACTATTTAGTTAGTATGGGTGAACTGATTTGAAAATGAAATTGCTATTTAAGTGCTCAGCATTATTATTTCAATATTTAGACAGCTCATATGAGCAGTTTTCATTTTACTAGGGGCATTAAAATGGTAACATTTTTCTTTTATACGGATGTTACTATATGCCTTATCTATAGAATAGGAAATAGATCGTATGCCACAGCAAACTTGACTCTTACAAGTGATAAATAATCAGCCTTTAATAGTGACCATCAGTAAAATTATTTTAAAATATTGTGAAATTTTACAACTAAATTATTTCTGAACATACTTGTTTAATTAATAGCACAGTTCTGTGACCCTGATGTGGCAAGGCACCGAAGCACACACTAAAATGTAAGCAAGGGAATTTGTCAGCATGACCACTAGGATGCTTAATGTTAAACATGTGCTTAAGTGACTTGCTGACTGGGGTCCAAATTTGAATAACTTTTTTCAGCAAAAGTCACAACATTCATCAAATAATTTTTTTCAGGAAATATAATTCAGAAATACCTGTATGACATGGACTTGTGCTCCTAAAACACTTATGTACTTTTGAAAATCCTACAGTGAGTTCTCACTAGCTGAGGCATTTTGATATTTGGAGAATCATATATGAAACAGGATTAAATGCACATACTTTTTTAAAGAATTCAATTTTATTGTGTGTTTTGATACTACATTTGGCTCATCAGTAGATAAGAACAATTAAACAGTAAAAGATAGTTTTTATTCTTTTGTAGTTGTTTTTTGTTGTGATTTATATACCATAATTTCGTATTTACCATTTATAGAGAATTTATAGGGAGAACTAAATGCTAGTAATTATATATATATATATATATATATATATATTAGTGTTATTTGGGCTTCATCTTTCGATTTTATTGGAAGCAATATCCACTTCTCATCAGGTTTTATAATTTAGATTTAATACTTCATATAATTTCCTTAAACAACTTTTAAGCGTTGCATCAAAACTTACATGCTTCCAAATATTTGTCAGAAGCACTGCAAAAAAAAGGTGCTTTTAAAATATGTTTTAATGGTGCCTTTGCAGTATAATTTTCCATTTATACTACATAAGGATTTTGATTATTTTAAATATTTTTCTTCTCAGATTAATTTTTTAACTCTTTAGGGACTATAACAGTTATTTTCCGTAATGTATAAATGTTAGTTTCACATAATGTAGCATTCTTTGCCAATAAGTTCAGAAACCAACTCAAAGAATATTCCTTGGTTTGATTGGGAAATATTTCATCATGCAAAAATGTTGTATCCATTTTTCTTTGCATATTTATTTTCTGTGATTGTAATATACAGATTTTATACTTGAACGATTTCATTTCCACAGGGCCCAATCTAGCAACCCTTACTCACTTGCAGTGAAATTCATTCCTGTGCTGAAGGCAAATGCATCATTTAAGTCAATGGCTCTCAACCTTTCCAGACTACTGTACCTATTTCAGGAGGCTGATTTGTCTTGCATACCCCCAAGTTTCACTTCACTTAAGAACTACTTGCTTACAAAATCAGACATTAAAATACAAATGTGTCACAGCACCCTGTTATTGAAAAATGACTTATTTTCTCAATTGGAATATAAATAATGTACTTACATTTCAGGCTATAATATTCAGAGGAGTATAAACCAGTAATTGTATGAAATTTTAGTTTGTACTGACTTTACTAGTGCTTTTTATGTAGGCTGTTGTAAAACCAGGCAAATACCTAAATGAAGTACTGGAAGACCCTGCGTATACCAACAGGTACATGTACTTCTGGTTGAGAATCATTGATTTAAGTGCTTAAATAAGGGCTTAAATGGGATTTAAGTAGTGTACGCTAACCCTCTGCTCAGGAGTGAATTTCACCTACAAGTTCTCCTTACTCACATATTGTTCCAGCCAAATCAATGGGCCATATTCTTCTCCTTTTGCACAAATTATCTCAGTGATTTTACTGAAATTCTCAAATAAAAAAAGTGACTTCAACAGACTGCTTAGGTAAAAGCAATTGGGTTTTGACTCATTGATTTCAACAGGACTAATTAAGGATTACTCATATAGGTAAGGATTTACAAGACTGGGCACATACTCTGGAGAAGTTCAATACACTGAACAGTACATGGACTGGGACTTAGGTGTGCAATGGAATTAAAAATATTCTTTTGTGAAATAACAGTATGGAAATTACACTATTAAGCCAGCAAGACTAGCAACTATGTATGGTTTGGCTGGCATTCATCAAAAAGGCAATTGTTATTTTTTTAACAAACTTGAATTTTGATTCATCTCTTTTTCCGTTGTTGTCACAGTATTTAAATCAAGAGACTTTCTGCTTGAGAGTTTGGAACTCATTAAACCAAACAATTCAAATACTAAACACCTGCAAGTGAAGCTTTTGTAAACAGAGACCAGAAAAACAATACTACAAACACACAGGCATGAATCTACACACAAGGGATTCTTGATTGCTAAAAGTACATCATGTTTTCACTTCTTATTTGAGAAATGGTCTATCATTAAGCTGTTTGATTTTGAAGAGGCTTTAAATAAGTGGAGACACTTGTATTCATTTTATGCTTTCAAAAATCACATTTTTTTTCTACTCTAATAATTAATTTAAATACCTCAGATGATTGTGGGCAATGGTTTTCCAGTTGTGAAAATTGTACTGAACTCTTGCTAGGTTTATACAATCACATTCTGTATCTTCCTTTGTTTAATGTTTTTGTAAGAACTTATTAAAGGTGTATTCAATTGTTGTGCTGTGAAATGTTGTGTAGCAAGCTAGGGTCCTGATTCTGGTCTCATACCATTTTTTTCATAATGATATCTCCATTGACATTAATGGAATCATTCCTGATGTATGTGGAGTAAACGAGTTCAGAACCAGACCCTAGATATTTACAATACCATAATTTCTTACTTGAATAAGAGGTTTTCAGTGCATTGTAACACAAGCACTTGTCTAAGGTTTTTATTGCTACTTATTATATTCCAGTTTCTTTATGTTTAAAATTTGTTTTAAATAAAGTTCTTAGAAATAGACATTGGATTTGGATTTGGATTTGGGTGTCTTGAACAGTTTTGTAACTGTGCAAACAATTTAATGATAATCAGCTTGTATTTATTCAGTATTTTCTGAACAAATCATCAGTATTCGCCAGCATTTACATTATAGTAAAACCAAGGGCCCCAGGCAGGACCAGGGACCTCCTGTGGTAGCCATTGTACAAACACCTAGGAAGATTCCCTCTGAAGCCCAAAAGCCCAATCCAGCCTCTTACTTCACAGGGTACTGTTTGACCATGCACTATACCTTTCTTGGACTCTCCTACTGCTTCATTTAGAAATGATATCCAGTCTCTTTAACTTCATCTACCTTGTTCCGAGTCCAGCCCTTCTTCAAATCTCTTCACTTGCTTCTTCACATCCTCCGCATCAAATTCTAGATTCCTATTCTTGAGTTCAAAGCCAAATGCAGAAATTAACTCTCACTTGCATAGGGTGACCATATTTTCTTTTGTTGAATACAGGACACCTGGTAAAATTACTCATATTCAAGTGAGTTCAATGGCAATCAATCAGAAACAAGCAGTACATATGGTACATCAAGTTCATTGAGCTCCTGTTAAAAAGAAATACTGTGCAACTGGAGTCTTTTTATTTACTTTCTTATCTTTAAGGTTTGCACAGGGAGAGGAACACACACACATTCCAAACAGCTGTCCCACAAGGATGGGGCGGATTGACCCGACCTGACCAAAGATATCCCTGCCTAATGTTCTCCATCCTCCATGCCTGGCTGGGCCCACAGGATGGACCCGCCGCTTCTCGTGGGATCCTCCATGGTCAGGAGCTTGGATTTTATAACCCTTCTGTGAAAGGGCACCTCCAAAAGCCTCCTGCCCCTTATTGCCCTGCTGCCGCATTGCCTGAATGCACTAGCTCAGAGAGAGTAATGCCATTAAAATCATCAGCACCTTGGTTTTCCCTCCTCTGGGTGCCAGCCTTGTTCAGCTTGTGGGAAATCACGAGATCACCAGCCACATTGTATAAGGCTGCAGCACACTACAGTGCTGTCTAGGCCTTGTGGGTGACTTCCCCCTGACAGAACAGGAAAGGGACCTTTCCCCAACAGACGGTTTGGCTAAGTTGACTTTGGACCTGCATTTCCAAATGAAAAGCATAATCACCACATCCTCGTGCCTTTCTCTGTTTGTATCCACGTGTCAATACCGGCCTGCTTGCAAGACAACAATGTCTGATTTTGGAGCCTACAGGTGCAAATGCATTACTGTGTGGCACTGGGAGCTTAGCCCTTGAGAACAAAGGCTTGGATGGTGGATTTTGTGGGGTTTGTGGGGTTCAAAAGAAGGGTGAAGGGTACAAAACAGGTGCATGAGCAGGAGCTTTAATAGCCACAACAGGGCATTGCTGAGGGCACAAACCAATTTTCCAGTAATTCTGACCTAAAGGAAAATCCCTGAAAGAGATTGGCTGATTATATAGAAAGTTATTAAGCCCAAGTTTTGGTGCTCCAGGATCTCTGTCCATCTGCCTCAAATATCAGTGCTGCTCAAGTTATCCTTGTGCTCTTTAAAGAGCCCCTAGCTCTGGCACAGACAGATGGCAGGTGGCCTATGGTTCACAGGAACTCCCAAAGGAGGGAGGTGACCAGTGGGTTCCTGAAATGATCTATACTAGGCAGCCATTCCTAGGGGGGAGCAGTGCCCATGTCCACCCCAAGTCCCATTCCACAGTGCCCCTGTTTTGCCCCAGCCTCACCCCCATCCCAGCCTTCCCCAAATGCTGGCCAAGTGGCAAGGACCATTCAAGGTTATAAATAGGGCAAGGGCAGCTGATGATGAAATCCGTCATCCAGGAAAGAGAAATGAGGTAGAGGCTATGTCACATGGACCTAGTGAAGACTTGAAAAGACTAAAAGGGCCTCCTCATCATGCCTTTTTCACCAGAACCAGAGCTTAGGCTGCCAGCATCATTAATAAATGATGCTAGAAAGAAAAGAAATAGCAAAGACAATGAATTGCAGACCTTTCCTTGGTGTTTGTAGCATTGCCAGAACATTCCAATGGAGACTACTATACAGTGCAGACCACTAAAGGGAAAAGGTCCCTGAGAATTTGACTAGGGCCCTATCATTTTCACAGCCATAAAAAATGTGTCACAGACTATGAAATCTTCCCTGCATTCTGAAATCTGATCTCCCCATGCTCATTGGAACCTGGGGGACCCAGCTGCCTGTCTGGCCAGGCTGGGGAGGGACAGGAGTTGTCTTTCCCCTACACAGTCATTCTTGGTGGGGAGGTCAGAACCACCTTGAGAGGCAGTGCAGAAATGAAGGGGGAACCTACTGTAGCCCTGCCATGAAGGCTGCAAAGAACTGAAGGTGGCAATCTCAGGACCTCCTATCCTACAACAACTTTGCAAACATCCCCTCCCCCCACAATCTTATTTTGGGCTAGGACCTGCGTGGTTAGAACACCATGAATTTTCAGATGTAAACATCTGAAATTGACCAATTTGGAAAACTTTTGGCTGTGAAATTGACAATAATGCATGGTGAATTTAGTAGAGCCTTATCTATGACCTATTCAGTGGAAGTTGTGAGAAAGAGTCTGCGAGAAGCTTTTGCAGTGTTGACCTCAGGATTCATTGGGGAACCCCCAAGTGCAGCCTTTCTCCAACTGGGGCTCCCAACCCAAAAGGGAATCACAAGTCTAGTGTAGGGGGGTTGTGAGTAGGGTCACTAGCTGTCCAGATTTTTCCAAACATGATCTCTTTCTTGGTTCTCAACTCTTCCTCTGGGCACATTTTGGAAATATTAAAAAATGTCTGTGATCTTTTCCTGGCCTTCCAGGCTGGGTGTCTGGAGAGCAGTGGTCATTGTCTGGAAACCCAGTTCAGATGGCAGTGCTGCTGCCAGCAGCAGCACAAAAGGAAGGGTGACATATTATGATATTGCCACTCTTCCCTCTATACTGCCTTCCAGATTGGGTGAGGCCAGAAAGCAGGTGCCACTGGCCAAGTACTTACCTCAGAAGGCAGTGCCACTACCCTCAACAGTGCAAAAGGAAGGGTGGCTCTGTATAGTATTGCCACTCTTCCGTCTCTGCCATTGCTAGTGGTGACTCTATCTTTCAAGCTGGGCAGACAGAAAGTCAGTGCTATCATCAGTAGCAGCAAAGAAGAAAGGGTGGCACAGCATGGTATTGTTTCCCTTCCTTCTATGCCACTGCTGATGGCAGCACTGAATTCCAAACAGGGAGGCTGCAGAGCGACAGCTTCTGGCCAAGCACCTAGCTTGGAAGGCAGCGCTGCCACCAGCAGCAGCACATTACAAAGGGTAGCATGTTATGGTATTGCTGTCCTTCTTTCTGCACCACTGCTGGTAGCAGCTTTCTCTTCTAATCTGGGCAGCTGGAAAGGCAGTGCCACCACAGCAGCGGCAGAGAGGAAGGGTGGCACGGTATGGTATTGCCTCCCTTTCTTATGTGCCACATGGCAGCGGCCATACCTTCTAAGGGGGGTTGCTGGGAATTGGTACCAACTGGTCAGGCACCCAGCCTTGATGGCAACCTTCCACCAGCAGCAGTGCAGAAGGAAGGTGGCATGGTCTGCTACTGCCACCAGCAGCAGCAGTGCAGATGGAAGTGTGGCAATACCAAACCATGTCGCCCTTTCTTCTATGCGACTGCTTGGGGCAGCATTGCTTTACATGCTGAGGGACTGGAGAGAGGAGGTTACTGGTAGGACACCCAGCATGGAAGTCAATGCCACTGCCAACAGCAGCACAAAAGGAAGGGTAGGGTGGTATATTATTGCCATGTTTTCCTCTTCACTGCTGCTAGTGGCAGTGCTGCCTTCTGTGCTAGGCAGCCACAGAGCAATGATCTCTGATCACATGCCCAGCTCAGATGACAGCGCCACTGCCAGTAGCAGCACACAAGGAAGGGTGGCATGGTATGGTATTGCCACCCTTCCATCTGCACTGCTGCTGGTGATGGCACTGCCTTTGGATCTGGGCAGCAGCGGAGCTGTGGCTGCTGGCAGGTCACCCAGCTCAGAGGTCAGTGCCACCACTAGCAACAGTGCAAAAGGAAGTTTGGAATGATATGGTATTGCCTCCCTTCCTGCTGCACTGCTGCTGGTGGCAGGGCTACCTTCTGAGCTGGGTGGCTGGAGAGAAGTGGTGCTACTGGCCAGGTGCCGATCTCAGAAGGTAAAGCAAAATTCCAGTAGGCTCCATTTTGGGCACAGACGCCATCTTGGAGTTCTGAAACAATAACCAGACTCCAACTTGGTCGCCCTTCTTCTTCTCATTTTTCCCACCTTTCCCATGCTGTGGCTGGAAAACCCTGTGGTCACATGGCTATAGTCTTCCCAGAGACAGCAGACATGTAACCGCAGTCTACCCCACGACAGCTTACTATATAAGGGCTGTCTCTAGCTTAGCTCGGGGCTGACCATGTGAGTGGCAGTGTATGCAGTCACTCAGCTTGGTACGTTGGTACCATGCTATAGGATTTCTGGATTGGGTAGCATACCTCACAAGCAAGGAGTATGCAGCCACATGCCATTCCTCTTTGTGTTCGTTCACACTTGCTGCCACGATGATGCAAGGGAGGGAATAATTGGGGAGAAGTCTGTCATCACTGCTATCCAGTTGCTGTTCCTACCTCTCCTGAGACGAGACCGGAATCAGGTCGCTGGGGCAAGACAAGCTGCGAGAGATGGTACTGTGCCAGTGATCACTCTTCTGATCACCGTAGTTCTTACCTTGGCTATCTTAGGTCACAGTCTAGCTTTTATTTGTTTTTGCTATATTCTTATGTAGTGGGGTCCTTAAAATCCTGTTAAATAGTTACTTACCTGTTTATCTATCCCTGTTTTACTGTTATAATAAAATCTGGTTAGTATACCTCACCTGTTTATCTTAATCATTTGAGGAAGTGTGACCCCCCCCCCCCAATATAGATGCAGGTGTAGGGATGGACCTGATAGTTCTGATAGTTGGTGTCCTTTAGGCCAAGGGATTTCCAGCTAACAAGAAGGCAGTGCCACTGCCAGCAGTAGTGCAAAAGGAAGGGTGTCATTGAATTTTATTGCTACTCTTCCTTCTGGACCATTGCTGGTGGCAGCTCTACCTTTCAGGCTGGGCAGACAGAAAGGCAGTCCCATCACCAGTAGTGGTGGAGATGGAAAGGTGGCATGGCATGGTATTGCCACCCTTCTTTCTGTGTCACTACTGATGGCAGCGTTGAATTCCAAACTGGGAGGCCACAGAACTGCAGCCTCTGGCCAGGCACCTCTGGAAGGCAGCACTGCCACCAGCAGCAGCACATAACAAAGGGAAGCGTTTTATGGTGTTGCTACCTTTCCTTCTGCGCCATTTCTGCTAGCAGCTCTATCTTCTAGTCTGGGTAGCTGGTGGAGAGTGAAGGGTGGCCCGGTAAGGTATTGCCTCCTTTCCTGATGGCAGTGGCACTGCCTTATAGGGGAAGGTTGGCAGCAACTGGTTAGGTGCCCAACCTAGATGGCTATCCAGAAGGAAGGGTAACATGTTACGGTATTGCTGTGCTGCTGCTGGCAGTGGCTCTGGCTTCTAAGCTGGGCAGCAAGAGTGTGCGGTTGCCAAGCACACAAGGCAGTCTGCCACCACCAGCAGCACAGAAGGTCTGCTGCTGCCACCCTGACAATGGCCCATTGAGACACTAGAAGCTGCTACAGCCTACACTTCAATGCTTTCACACGCTGCAGAGTGATGCAGGGAGAGTAAAGGAATGACAGTGGACCCAAAGGAAATGATTAAAGTCCTGTTCACAACTCCTTTTGAAATTAATGGGAATTCTAGGTGTGGAGCAGCTGCAGAATCAGGCTCTTCATCAGACTTCACATAGGCATCTCAGGCATATATACCATAGCCATTTGTAGTCATTGTTTGCAAATGACAATGGAGCTATTTCCAACCTGACACTCACAATACTTAGCTACTCAGACAATAGGTGGAAACAAATGTAAACGCAATTTTCTTATAAACTTTATTAGTTCACTGTACATTTAAAAACACACATAGAAATGGGAGGCTGAACAAATTGATACTTCTTACGTGCAGAGTATCTGGCCATGGGACCCACTTTGCAAAATAAAAATAAAACAAATATTTTGGCACCTAAACAAGGAGGCTGATTTTCCAACAAGCTGAGCTTCCACAACTCCAGCTGGTGCTGACCTGTAGCTGCCAAGCACCTCTCAAAATCAAAATAGGGTCCAAAATTAGGCACACCAAAACAGAGGCTTCCCAACTTAAAGATGGCCTTTGATACCTTCATATTTGTGATACAATGGACTTAAACTACCCACTCCAATTTAACATCACCTGAAGTCCCCTGATTTTAATTCATTATACCACTGTAAAACTGGAGTAATGCAGTCATGAATTAGACCTGGTATTTCTAGTTCTACTGATTGAATAGATTGATTTGCACTGTGCATCCTGTGGGACAGAGTCTACATCAGTATTCACATAGGGTATTGCCTTACTCTTCAAATAATTTCTTTAAAGTCAATGGGGATATGGATGGAGTAATGGTACTATTCAATTTGAGGAAGGCTAAACAACCATAATCCTATGTGTGTGTATATAGCCCATTCCACTGGGCACTAATCTTGACTGGAGCCACTGAACGCTACCACAATGCAAACAATAAATGTTGATTTGTGAGCTATATTAAACTAAATCTAATAATTAAAATTAATAAAATAGAACATCACTAAGAGCTCTAATATTAAATTTTGTTGCAACCATTATTAACTATCTTTGGTTTGTGATTTTTTCATTTACTCCTGGCTGAACCTTAATCCTTAGCTCAAATCTACTCAAATAACCTCCGAAGAAAAGATTTTTTCAATGGAGTTGCTATCTTCATGGATGTTTTTCTGTGCAATGGTTTCATAGGTTGTTTTTTCACAGGCAGAACCTTCTTTGGTGTTTGCAGCCCTCTTGCAAGATCAACATGCTCATTGCAGAAGTACTTGACATTTGCTTCTGAAAGACGTATGAGCATGCCCTCAGACAGGTCCATGCACTGAGCATGGACCCAATGGCCATCTCCATTGGAACAGTAGATCATAGCTGGCTTGTTGAGTTCAGTCGAATAAAAAGGAACCCAAGTGTTGATGTCAATGTCACAGTTAGCCGAACAGGTGATCCAGTAGCCTGTTTCTGATTCATCTTCTTCATCATCTTCATTATAGGTGTCAATATCATCATCATCAAATCTATTGGCTTCAGCACTAAAACAGAACTCCTCTGAATCTTCAAATGGAGTGGAGTCCCCTGGGTCTTCTGTAGATGTCTGACTGCAAATTTGTGCTGCCTCCTCCTCATCTTCTTTTTCTCCTCCACATCTCAAAATGTAAAAGTAGTTTGCATCTGAAATTAGTTGCCTGTTGTCTCCTGGTATACCAAGCAAGATGGACCCATTACTCATATCACTACCAAACCATACCTTGCAGTGTTTAATATCTGGTGTCCAGTCTGGGGTCTCCCTTTCTACAATCTCTATGTTATTATCTTCTAAAGTGACTGTGTTACAAACGAGCCTCTTCTGGTTGTCACACTGGTAGCCCCCAACAATGACAAACTCTTTATCGCCAGTCTGAGTCACAAGCGCACTGGAGACAGAGATCCCCCCAGGCAAGACGGTGCAGCTCACAGCTGGGCTGCCTAGTGGCAGGTCAATTTTTAGTCTGTACAGGTTGGGAGGTCTGATGTTATTTTCAAGGGAATGACCCCCTAGGATGTAGATGGTATCATTTCTGGCAATGGAGACATGGAAAGAAAGTCCATCCTGAAGCTCTGGAAGGATGTAAGATGTACAGCATCCAAACTCAAAATCAACCAAAAACACATGGGGCATACAGTCTACTACACTATTCCATTTTTCTGTGGTTCTTTGTCCAAGAGGGATATATGACCTTCCCCCAAATATAACACTCATGCTTTTACCTCGGCTATGAACTATATTAATGGTATGGCCATATCTGGCTTCAGGAACATCCCCCACTAACTCTTTTTCAATGCAATTAAAGGTGATTTTCTTGCTAGTCTTGCATACCATACCCAAAACATAAATCTTATCAGATAGTTCATTGTTTGGTGTTTTCCCACCATGGATGACATACTGGCATTTTTCAGACTCTGTTTTGCCATTGAGAACGCAGAGAGCAGGGTAACGGAGAGGGGGAAGATAGCAGGACTCCTTAGAGAAAAACGCAGGCTTCAATTTGAGCTCATTTTTTTTTAAATCAAGGAGAAAAACTCCAGTGGGGCAGGATCTCTTTGGCCAGCCTTTCTGTCCAAAAAAGAAAACCTGCCCACCAAAATTCAGCAGAGAAAAGCCTGGCTGAAACAAGGATGAATTATTAATGACTGATATCATCTGCAGGGACATTATGTCTGATGTTTGCATCATGGTACTGACAGTATCTGAAGAAAAAAAAGACACAGAAAACCACATAAGACACACTTTAAACAATGTCAAGTTGATCAGCTCAGCAACTGACTGTGTTACCTTGGACAAGCCAGGCTAAATCTGTATCTCTCTTTCCCCACCTATCAAATGGAGTGATGGTATTTACTCAGCCTTAAAACATATTCATAGGGTGAATTTGATGTTTAGATAGGAACTCTGGGTTGGATTCCATGCTGAGACATGTTGCATATGTGAAGTACCATTTACCCCATTAATTGGCACGACTTGCTTTAGCAAATACCCCTGGTGTGGATAAAGGTGTTAGAACCAGGCCCTCTCTGAGCTCTTAGTTTGATCTTTAAATGGACACCATATATACAGGGGCGGCCCTAGACTAGATGCCAGCAACTGGCGCCCTAGGCGAACCAGGCAATCGGCGCCCCCACCTCCAAACCCTTCAATGATATTGCGCCACCATTTGGTGCCCCATTTAACTTGGCACCCTAGGTGACCGCCTAGTTTGCCTAAATGGACGGGCCGCCCCTGCATATATTCTAAGAAACTAAGCTCAGCCTGATGGTTGCTGAGGACTGGTTTTGTTGTATGTAATTGCTGCTGGTATTTCAAATGTTATTACAGGAGTGTGTGTGTGCGTGGGGGGGGGGTGTTTTTTCCCACTCATGCACATCCTTACCAGGCCTATAACAGAACCATTCTGCCCCATCACTGCATGCCAGCCGGATGGATTTTAAAAAGGCTCTGGGAATCACACCCCTTCTGGGAAGTGGAGTCCTTTCTCTCCCGCCAGCTTCCATCTCCCAATAGGAACTGCCCAGCGGCGGGAACTACATTTCCCAGCAGGCGCCTGAGCCCCAGTACTTTGGCGGGGCCTCCGCAGAGTGGGTTTCAGGTAGGGGAGTTGCCAGGGCCGGGCGGTGAAGAGTTAAGCTGCAGGATCACGAGGTGGGAGCGGGGAGGAAGGAGGCTGCGGCGCGGTCTGGGCTCGGGAGATGCGCTAGGGCAAGGGATCTTCCTTGTGCCTGCCGGCAGCGAGTCTCGTTTCCAGGAGGGGAGCCGAGGATCTGGAGACCTCCCCCCCCCCCCGCCGGGGGCCTATGGTCAGATTTCGGGGGGGGGGGGTGTCTGCCAAGCAGGGCCAGTGTTAGACTCATTGGGGCCCAGGGCAGAAAAGAAAGCTCAAGTTCCACCACACAGAGTGGAAGCCCTTTGCCCTCAGCCCTACTACCTGAAGTTTAAGCCAAAGCCTGATCAGTTTAGTTTTGCAGGGCCCACCTGTGTTGTGGAGCCACAAGCTACCCCCTAAGGGGCCTTGATTTTTATATGCAGAAAGACAGCTGCTATGGCTGTGGAGTTTTTATAGCATGGGGTGGGGGTAAATCAAGAAAAAGGTTGAGACCACTTGGTCTGGGTTACAGAAACTGAAAGACCAATACGCTGGGGGGGGGAAATCCAATTTTGTAGGTTTTTTTCCTTCTTTCCCTGGGCCAGTTAGTTTATAATGGCATGATACAGGCCTATCCAGGCATCAGAAATATATCTCTTGCTTGCTTGTGGATTACAATTCATAACGCCCTATTCAATAATTTGTAGTGTGTGGGTGGAGGAACATTTCAATTTAGGCAATAAAAAAAGGACTTTTTTTCTCCATACACAAGACCAGATGTACTGTAATTTTCTCAGTGAAAATTCATTTGAACATTGAGAAACATGAATTCACAATAAAAATACTGTAATATGCATTTAAATGTGTGGGCTAAATTAATGTCATATTTAATGACACCTTGTAGGTGCTGTGAAGGCCCTAGAGCAGGGGGTACAAGAAGCTTGTCAAGGAGGTATGGGGGAGTATTTGGTAAATAACTAGTTTATTCTAATTGAAATATTCCAAAAGTAGTAGTGTTAGTGAAAAAAGTTATGGATTCTAGAGTCTAGAATTTATTTCCTTTCATATTAAATAGGGGGTATGGGAAGGTTTACTAAAAGCCAAGGGGGTACGGGGACTGAAAAAGGTTGGGAACCCCTGCCCTAGAGGATGGTGGCCATAGTATTTCAGGGAGGGAGGAATTTGACACATTTCCAGCCCACGAAAGCTTATGCCCAAATATATGTTAGTCTTTAAGATGTCACAGGACTCCTTGTTATTTGTATCAAACTGCTTGTGTTGAGTAGCTAATCACCTTCTGTTTGGTTTGAAAATCCTGTTATTTTTTATTTGTTGTTGTTTTATGTCCAATTTCTTCGTCGTTTGTGTTTATTTGCCTTTTTCATTCACCACCTGCTTATTTGAGACAGGTTCTACTGGAATGTTTCACATTTGCTTTCTTTATTCTAAAACTTGACTTTAAAATAGCGTGTTAATATACAAAACATGTTTGAAAATAACACTGAATGGCCCATTCTTCCATTCACCTTTGGGGATGAGAGAAATTTGAAATGAAAAAGACTGAGTAGTTTATTTGCAGCATCCCTTTTGTCATAACAGGATTGTGCCAACACCATTCAGTTACAGAATCATAGAAATGTACAGCTGGGAGGGACCCTGAGAAATCAATCAAGGCCTGACCCCTGCATTGAGGCAGGATCAGTATATGTAGACTATCCCTGGCAGGTGTTTGTTTAACCTGTTCTTAAAAAGCACCAGTGTTGGGAATTCTATAAGCTCCCTTGGAAGACTATTCTAGAGCTTAGCTACCCCTCTAAATAGAAAGCTTTTCTCAACATCTAACCTAAATCTCCCTTGCTGCAGATTAAGCCCATTCTTGTCTTACTTTCAGTAGACATGGAGAGCACAGGTAGTTTGATTGAGGTGGTGATAGGCACAAACCCCTTGACAGAAACAAAGCTTATTGGATACAAAAATGTCTTTGTTTTTCAGAAATATCCACTGAAAAGTTTGGGATGTATAGTTTTTAGATAACAGCTTTTTTTTCTTAACTGTCCTCTTTGACAATAAATACTGTTTGACTGGTCACATAAGTCACATGATAATGTTTCTGCTCCCCAATTGGATGATTGAAGCAATTTAAACAGGAGAATAACAAATGTTGCTAATTAATATAAATTGTCAAATAAATAATCATTTGGACTAAAATTCTTAAAAAGTTTAGTGCCCACGGCTGTTTTCATAAATACCTGGTAGATGTCCAGACACTTGCAAGTAATGACTTATATGACCCCATGAATCCTAGTGAACCAACTCAGCTTCTGGTCGCAAACAGATTTGCAAAGCACTTCATTTGCAATTTGAACAGCTTTGATTAGAATGTTAGACTGCTGACTCTCTCAGAGATCAGATCTCAGGGTAACATTGAGATTTAATTGGTAAATGCTCCCTTTGCTGTTTCCCAAATTCTCCCATCAGTCTGAAATCATTGGTCTCTTGGCAGGAACACAGGTGCTTAGTACAGGGGTTGAAAGCTACTTTGCAAGATTATATTTGTTTTCCTCTTTGATGATCCTGCCATTGCAGCATTTTGTTCAAAAAGATTAATCCAGGGCCTTCTGAGGGAGCTGGGGCTAATTCCCCCAGCACACCCCCCGAGACTTGTAGACTGAGCAAATGTGGCTCCTAAATTCTTTATGATCAGATTCCCATCTGGACACCCTTCCCCCCAAGCAGCTCTAGTCTAAACTAGCCATCTACTGAAGCATGTAAATAGCATTTCCTCAAAGCTTTCTCTAACTTTGGCTCCTAGAGTTTGCTTGGGTAAGACAATAAACATATTAGACCTACCTGGCTGACGGAGGGATTTTGCTTCCTCCTGAAACCTTTGTTTGTAGCTGGGATTCAAAAGTCAGTGCTTATGGAATCTTCTGTGACTGCACATGGGGGCTGTGGCATGGGCCAGTAAGCAGGCAGAGGGTATGTATGCTTAGATTGCAGATGTGCTCCTTAGTGTTCCTCTGATGTGGCTAACTGCCTGTGACCGTTTTTTTTTCTTCAGATGGTTCAAAAAGAAATCCATCTTGCATCTTTAGAAGTTTAACCTATTCATGCCTAGCCAACTCAGAGTGGCAGTGGACAGCTGTTATGTAGATTGTAAATTCGTTACGGGGAGTGGAGAGGTGGGAAGGGATCGATGCTGTATTTTATTTGATGTTTGTACGGTGATGACCAACTTGATCTGCTTTTGGATACTACTGTGTTACAAAGTCACTGCTAAATTCAAAGACAACATTTGGAATTTTAATTTGTATAAACTTAAAAAGCCCCAACCCTACACTTTGACTGGGATCATTTTTTCCCTCTTGGAATTCTTAGGCTATAACTAGATTGTGACATTGAAACTGAATAAAGGAAGTACTAAGTGCATGCAGCCCAATAAGCGAAGGCTGACTAAAGCTCTGATTCAAAGCCCATTGAAATCAATAGAAGACTTGAAAGGCTTTGGATAAGTCTCTTGAAAAAATATTAGTGTTCTGCAAACTTCGGTGGAACTTTTCATCAGAGTTCCTCAGAACACTTTTCATACAAACCATAATTAAGCCTCCCAACTCCTCTGAGGATACATCCCTCTTACAGATGGAGCAAATGGGGCAGAGAGACAGTAAGTGACTTTCCTAGGTGATCACTCAGCAACTTCAGTGGAACAAGCAGGAATGTAGTTCACATCTGCCTCACCAGCTCCCTTCTGTGGCTACCACTGAAATACAGGAGCCTCTGAAGGTTGGACACAGCAGCTGTTTTATATCACACAGCAACTCCATACAACAGTGAAGAACAATCTGGTATTCAATTGAAAGTGCAGTGGGAATTTAAATGAAAAGAGCCTGAACTGGAATTTGGCCAGGACAGTAGGGTGAATACACTGAACTCTTGTAAAAAGTTGCCAGGAGACCTTCAATGACTGTAATGCAGATGTGAGGGTGGCATTATCTCTCATTTGCAATATGGCACCTTAGTACAGTGTCCTCTGACACCCATGTTAGTACATTGTTTCAGCGTTGACACTCGGAGGCACATTGATATATATAGACTTGAACCACAATGATCAGATCCAAAATTGAATTTCCCCAACGTTCTGGGCTGTTCAGTTCAGGTTCATCCCTATTTACAGTAGCACCTAGATGATATTTGTTAGGTTTCCATCCAGTACTTGACCCAACATGACCCCATTTAGTTCCTGTGAACAGAGGGAAAGGTGGTCTTACTGCAGAAGTGGTGCACAGATTCCAAAAGAAAATAGACAATTTTTTCCTAGTGTCTCACCTCATATTTTAGGTTCATTTTACTCTTCCTGGGTCAGTTAGTGTGTCTTGTCCTTAGAAAATGCTTGTCTTTCTGACATGATTAATTTGGTTCAGGAGAAAGGGAGGTTAAATTTTTCCTGCAACAAAATGCTAATCACAAGAACTGTCCTACAGAATGAGTACAATGGTCTTCCTAGTCCAGTTGCCTTTCCCCAACAGTGATCAGCTCCTTCAGAGGAAGGAGCCCGAAATCCTGAAGGAGGTAGTTTTGGAGTCATCTGTCCAGAAATCAGAAGACTTCTGTGCATTCAGAATACTAAGATTTTTTACACGAAAATGTCAGATTCTCTTCCTGAATTTGTTTGGCAGTTAGTCATAGCACCAAACAAAAACAGTATCCATGTGACAGACCCATTTCTTTAAATACAGTATTTTAATAACATGAATTTAGGTAGCAGTAAACTGTTTTAACTGGTCACTTGCTAGTCTGGAAATATTGTTTATTTATAACCAGTTTATTTCTTCTATGGGTATTATTTTGAAATATGTCTCTTACATTTAATACAGGATCCTTCATTCCAAATGATTCCAGATTGCTTTACAAATGTAAACATAAATCTGTCAATGATAGGCATTCTCCTTTGTGGTAGAACTCATCAATTGGCTAACCATGCAGTAATATAAGCAGTTTGCTATGGAGAGTGAAGGATGTCTTGTTCAATTGTGAGGGTGTAGGCAGGCAAAATGTAGATTCCACAGTCTGGAATTTGGCAAGGGTTGTAGGGCTAACACTGGCCCTGATGAAAAGTAACACGAAGTCCTTAATGACCTCTAGTGATCAGGACCAGAGCTTTGTGTGTCATCTGAAGACAGATCAGTGCCCTTTAACACTAAACCTTACTGGGCATTTAGCAGTGACATGGACTTCTATTTCTACACTGCCTGCAGCAGCGAGACTTAGATCTCGAGGGGACAGACTCAGGCTGTGCCACAGCACTAAAAACCGCCATGTAAACATTTGGGCTCAGGCTCTGAAGTCCAGGGAGGGGATTGGCTTCGGAACCCAAGCGCCAGCCCAAGCTGCAATGTCTGTATACCTATTTTTAGCTCAGTAACGTGAACCATATGAGCCCATGTCTGTTGATCCGGGCTCTGAAACTCACCACAGTGATGTTGCTCACTGTGGAGATGTACCCAGATAGGAAAGAATGCCCAACCATATTCCCAATATCGCCTTTTGAAGCAAATGGGGTTTCTTTGGAGGCCTCTAATGCCAGATCTGTTGAAACCCACCAGTGCTTAGTTCATGAAATCTGAAAAGATCACACCCCTTGGGATTGGGGCTGCTGGTTTTAGAAAAAACAAATTTGGCACACAAGAAATTTACTCTTGTAGCCCATCCAATTCTTTTCTTTCCCTAAAGCACTGTCAGAGCCATTTGGAATGCATAACAACTATCTACTCTGGCACTGAACTCAGGTAATATTTCCACAGTGGAACAAGAGCATTATGGTAGCTTACAGGGCATCTGCAAAGATGAGATTTAGGGTCAACTATTGTAAAGGCACAAACAGATGGGTGCTGCCCACCTGTGTGTCTAAAGGCCAGATCCTGCTCCCACTAAACTCAGCAGGAAACTTCCAATTGACTTCAGTGGGATCAGGCCCCTAACTCTTGAAAACCGTTTCAATCGAAACAAGAAACATTCAAGAATTGTTTGAAAGGTTGAAAGTTGTAACTGAAACAACCATGCTTGGAATTTGTTCATGTAGTTCAGTTGATCTGCACCTGCTCATAACTAGAGATTTAGGTTCTTCTTTAATGTTCATTTCAGGAGCTGCTGTCTAGTTGCAGGTGGCTGGGGGAAGGGGAAAGGAGGTAGGTAGGGCAAGACTGCAGCACACTTAGGGGAGGAACCTTTTTAGAACAGCTGCATTGTTGCAATCCAACGAACATGTTGAACTGTTATAGGGGAATATAGTTTTAAAAAAAGCTGTTGCTCCTGTCTCAAAAAAGTTGAGGATCCCCAAGTATCACTCCTCTTATCCCTCTTTTACTCTCTATACTTTTGAGGTACCATGTTGTAGTGACTATTGTGATATGTGGAATCAGTGTAAGCTCTTCTTAAACCGGAAGAAAAAAGTTATAACTACAGACAAACAGGCTAATTCAACTTGAGTTCTACCTTTGTCTCTGCTGTTTACCAGGAATCACACCTGTCTCGATCAATACAGCATAGAGGGCCATCTAGTGGCTAAATGATATACCGTGAATAAATATATTACAGCAGTGGTCCCCAACCTTTTGGGGCTGCCGGGCGCCTGGGGGCGGGACCGCGCACGCGCCTGCGGGCGGGGCCATGCACGTGCCTGGGGGCGAGGCCACCCATATGCTGTGTACACGGAGCTGGCGCCACCCATGTGCCGCACTCCCAGGGCTGGTGCCGCAACTGTGCTGCACGCCCAGGGGTGGGGCCACCCATACGCCACGCGCCCGGGGCCGGCGCTGCCCCTGTGCTGCGCGCCTGGGCCGGCACCGCCCATACGCCGCACGCCCGGGGTTGGGGCTGGCACAGACCTCGCGCCACACACCCAGGGGTGGGGCCACCTAACCGCCGCGCGCCCGGGGCCGGCACTGACCATGCGCTGCACGCCCGGGGCCAGCGCCGCCAATGCACCCAGGGGCTGGCTCTGCCCATACGCCGTGCGCCTGGGGGCGGAGCCGGCCCCAATCACTTGGCGGGCGCACAGAAATGGCCCGGTGGGCGCCATGGCACCCGCGGGCACCGCATTGGGGACCACTGTATTACAGGGACTGCCATTCTGGCTAAGGTGCATGGACACTACAGCTTTCTGAGTAGTTTGTCACTGATGGTCTTGAGCTGTCCAGCAAATAGAGGATAGTACTGTGAAATGCAGGGTACTTATGCCCCATCTGCCAATTGCACCATGTTACAAAGTGCTCTTGCTTAATTTAGACTAGCATTTACTTCTGCCCTACAGATGCTGGCTCGTTAATTGCAATAATTATTAATAATAAATTAATAACGTTGTAGCAAATCCACAGCCACCTAAGAGTTCATGGTGACCTCCATGCTGATGATCACCACTGTGACAGCGGGGACAGAATGCAGACACTCCTGCTTCAGCAGCATAGTTGCCTACTACTAAGGCTAAGTGAGAAATTTCTTTAGGAGTTAGCAGGATAGGCTCTAGAAGGCACAGGTCAGCCATCCTGATTCTATGCAGTAGGTGATTGTGGTACATTATCCTCACTAGTGAGGTTATAGAAATATGTATATCCAGCTCTCTATTTAATAATCTATCAGATTTCTATGGCATTGACATCAAAGGGGTAAATTGTGACATTACAGTCTACCCTGATTAAGGGAGAGCATATTGCACACACTCTAGGAGCCTGGAAGGGACAGTGTGACTCAGGGAGGTACAATCTCCCTTCTAGTCAGTCTGCTGCTCTGTGGAGGGAGTAAACAGCATTGGGTCTCTACCTGCTACAGTGATATGTTTTGGTCCCAATTTGCCAGTGTAGCTAAGGCTTCATCTATTCTCCCCTCTGTCCTGCCCAAAGGTACGAGGAAGGAAGGTAACAGACCTTTAGCGCCTGCTTCCCCTCTTACACTGCTGCATGTCTTGCTCTCCCTCAGCCCCTGTGTTGCCACACTACCCAGACTCAATTCAGCCCAAAGGGAGTTCCTTGCATGGTGCTATCGAAAAATATGTCGATTATCACTGTCATCTAGGCTGAAAGAGAACAGACTTTGGTTTTATAATCTGGGTATCTCAAGGAGCTTCGGAAAGCAATGTTTGAGGTAATGGGGTGACTGTGTAGAGGAAATGGATCAGGCACAATACAGGGAAAACAGAGTGTCAGACATTAAATTAATACAATTGTGAGCCAGAGACATGGAGATTTAAATGATTACCCCTTCAAAACAGTGACTGTCTTTCTATATCTCTCCATGCATTTAAATAGTACTCTATAAATAAATGTACTAATGACTTGCCTGTTTTTATTGAGCATGATTGTTGATAGATCCAAATTACCAGCGTTGGAATGTGATTTTCCCCCTTGTGTGATAATCAGAAAAATTACACTACATAATGTAGTAGTAGAATTATGTAGGATTTTTCTATGTGTAATTGGGCACTCCTGCTTTTTGAGTTTATAAGTTTGTAAGTTCATTTTGATTTCACTGGTTTAAAAAAAATAAAGGCTTTAAGAATCATAATGCAGTGCTCAAAATGCAGTATAAAACAAGAAATCCATGTTTTGTAGCTATTACATTTTTCATTCTTTAATGGAATTAATAACTGTGTAATTGAAATCATGCTAATACTCAGCCAACTTGCCTCTGGGATTCACTGCAGACATTTCTGGTTTGGTTTAAACAGCTGGGAGGAAGACTACATTTTGGGAAATAAAATTGATTCTGCACAATCTGCTGATGATCAGCAAAGCTTAATGAATGATCGCCTGAAGTAACCTCATTACTGTAACTTGGATGGATGAGCAGGAAAGGAATGCAAATTTTTCTAAAAGAAAAAAAATTGGTTTCCGCTTAAACACATCATTTGCAGAAACTCTTATTCTGTTCTGTTCATCAGAATGTAAAAACAACTGTACTGGGTCAGACCAATAGTCAATCTAGCCCCGTATCCTGTCTTCTGACAGTGGCCCAGGCCAATGCATTAGAGGAAATGAACAAAACAGGGCAATTATCAAGTGATCCATCTCCCATATCTGGATCCAGCTTCTGGCAGTTGGCAGTTCAGGGACACCAGAGCATGGGTTTGCATCCTTGGTCACCTTGGCTAATAGCTATTGCTGGACCTATCCTTCATGAACTTATCCAATTATTTTTTGAATCCAGATACAATACAGTTTCTAACAAGGTGAGAAGATTCAGTAGTTTTTGACATGCTCTTCCCCCAAAGAGAAACTCCTTTGATGTATTGGAGGGACCACCTGTGAGAAGAAAGAGGGTGGTATCAGTCTCCACGATCCACTCAGGCATAGTTCTCATTATAAGAACATAAGAACGGCCGTACTGGGTCAGACCAAAGGTCCATCTAGCCCAGTATCCTGTCTGCCGACAGTGGCCAGCACCAGGTGCCCCAGAGAGGGTGGACCGAAGACAATGATCAAGCGATTTGTCTCCTGCCATCCCTCTCCAGCCTCTGACAAACAGAGGCCAAGGACACCATTTTATCCCCCGGCTAATAGCCTTTTATGGACCTAACCTCCATGAAATTATCTAGCTTCTCTTTAAACTCTATTATAGTCCTAGCCTTCACAGCCTCCTCTGGCAAGGAGTTCCACAGGCTGACTACACGCTGTGTGAAGAAGAACTTTCTTTTATTAGTTTTAAACCTGCTACCCATTAATTTCATTTGGTGTCCTCTAGTTCTTCTATTTAGGGAACTAATAAATAACTTTTCTTTATCGGCCCTCTCCACACCGCTCATGATTTTATATACCTCTATCATATCCCCCCTCAGTCTCCTCTTTTCTAAACTGAAAAGTCCCAGTTAACCTCTCCTCATATGGGACCCGTTCCAAACCCCTAATCATTTTAGTTGCCCTTTTCTGAACCCTTTCCAAGGCCAAAATATCTTTTTTGAGGTGAGGAGACCACATCTGTACACAGTATTCAAGATGTGGGCGTACCATAGTTTTATACAGGGGCAGTAAGATATTCTGGGTCTTATTTTCTATCCCTTTCTTAATAATTCCTAGCATCCGATTTGCCTTTTTGACCGCCGCTGCACACTGTGTGGAAGTTTTCAGAGAACTGTCCACGATAACTCCAAGATCTCTTTCCTGATTTGTCATAGCCAAATTAGCCCCCATCATACTGTACGTATAGTTGGGGTTATTTTTCCCGATGTGCATTACTTTACACTTATCCACATTAAATTTCATTTGCCATTTTGTTGCCCAATCACTCAGTTTGGTGAGATCTTCTTGGAGTCCCCCACAGTCTGCTTCTGTCTTGACTATCCTAAACAGTTTGGTATCATCTGCAAACTTTACCACCTCACTGCTTACCCCTTTCTCCAGATCATTTATGAATAAGTTGAACAGGATTGGTCCTAGGACCGACCCTTGGGGGACACCACTAGTTACCCCTCTCCATTCTGAAAATTTACCATTTATTCCTACCCTTTGTTTCCTGTCTTTTAACCAGTTCTCAATCCAAGAAAGGACCTTCCCTCTTATCCCATGGCCATGTAATTTACACAAGAGCCTTTGGTGAGGGACCTTGTCAAAGGCTTTCTGAAAATCTAAGTATACTATATCTACTGGATCCCCCTTGTCCGCATGTTTGTTAACCCCTTCAAAGAACTCTAATAGATTAGTGAGACAGGATTTCCCTTTACAGAAACCATGTTGACTTTTGTCCAACAAATTATGTTCTTCTACATGCTTCACAATTTTATTCTTTACTATTGTTTCGACTAATTTGCCTGGTACTGAAGTTAGACTTACCGGTCTGTAATTGCCCGGATCGCCTCTAGAGCCCTTTTTAAATATTGGTGTCACGTTGGCTACCTTCCAGTCATTAGGTATGGAAGCCGAATTAAAGGATAGGTTACAAACCACAGATAATAGTTCAGCAATTTCCCATTTGAGTTCTTTTAGAACCCTTGGATGAATGCCATCCAGAGACTGTCAGCAACAACAGACATCAGATCTAGTAGGATCAACATGTTTTATATAGGTAGCCAACCAGTTGCCATGCTGATATCAGCCTGAGTTGGATTTGAACTGGTGACCTAGTAGTACAAAGTTCCTTCTGAGCCAAGGGCTTATCTGGCTGATACGGTTAAGGCACATCCATGTGATAGCTAACAGTATATAAAGGACAGGCCCAAAAAAGAAAACAGAATTCCACTTGTCATCACCTATAGTCCACAACTTAAACCCCTCCAATGCATTATCAACAATCTACAACGTATCCTGGAAAATGACCCCTCACTCTCAGACCTTGGGGGAAAGGCCAATTCTCACTTACAGACAGCTCCCTAACCTCAAACAAATTCTTTCCAGTAAGCATGCAACACACCTAACCAACCAACCAAACAATGGAGGTACTTGAACCATCTATTCACCATCTCTCTCTTTTTTCTCTTTCTCCTTTCCCCCTCCTTTTTTCCTCTCCTCACCTCTCCTTTCCTTATTTATTCTTGGATCTGGACTTCTAATACTCTGGTCATCTGAAGAAGTGGGTTGTGCCCACGAAAGCTCATGATACCATCTACATGTTTTGTTAGTCTTTAAGGTGCTACCAGTCTATTGGTTGTTTTTTAAGTTTTTCCTGTTACAGACTAACTCGGCTACCCTTCTGAAGTATATAAAGGAATGATGTAGGTAGCATGATCATGATTAACTGCCTTTGTGTGCCCCAGCCACATAGATCAGATATCTGATTTGCAGCTGGATGAACGGGAGGTTGCCTTTCACTGTGAAATTGAGCAAGACTCAAACCCAGATCTTTCAGGACTATCATTGAGCATCTTGCCACTCGGCCATCATACCTTGGAAAGGCTATATATGCCCCTGTTCATCTTGCAAGACAAGGAGAACTGACTTCAGGCCCTGCCAACTTTCTGGTTCTATATTGTCTTTTTTCCTCTAGATTGCTTGGCAACTCCACAGTATAATGAATCCTTACAAAGTAGCATCTTGAGAAATATGACCATGTCAAACAAACTCAGTTGTTTTATTCATATGTGTTCAGCAACGGTGCCTCTTGTATACTGTGAATTGAATGAATGCACTAGCCTTTCGCTTCTGGAGAGCAGTGTTCATATATAGGCTAGCTCAAAAATGAAAATGAGAGTTTGGTGGTCAGCCTGGTTTCCCTTATTTGCACCACAAAACTTCTGCACAGAGCTGACAGTCTGAAACAGTTGCTGGTCTTTATGAAAAAAGGGACACAGATCTGGTATAAAAGGTATGCAGGAGGAGGCCACAACGGAATAAAAGTGTGCCAGTATAAGTCCACAGGTAGATAGTGTTGGGACAATTTTCCTAACATATTTCCAGTCAGGTACTGCCTGTCAATTACAAGAATTCTAATAAGCACCAACTCTCAATTCTTATCGTCCAGATCCATGCAACACAGAAACCAAAACTTCTCCAGAGTGCCTAGAATTATAATGAACAGATAATTGGAGTACGTAAAGCTATATTTCATGGTGTGGAAAATGTTATTTCTGATTATAGAACCTTATGCTTCTCTAAATAAACTGCTGGAAATTTAGGGAAAGTTTGTATCCAAACTGAAACACTACATCTTGGGCCTATATAGCTGGATTTCTTACTCTTGTTTTTTAAAAGAGCAAAACTCTAATACACATCAACATGGGAAAAATATACATATGGGTGATAATAAATGACATGGAGGTGGGTTTTTTATCTCTGATGTCAGGATTTATCAAATTAATGACTAATTATTTTGTTCTGTAATGCACTTTTGTGGTTTTCAAAAATAAAGGAAAGGTACCCTATGAATTCTAGAAATTACAGTACTTATTTTATTTCTTTAGCAAAGATGAATTATTTTTCACCCATCAGCATAGGTTAAGAACAAACTCTGGTCTCATTTACACTGGTGTAAATCTAGAGCAGCTGCACTGATTCCAGTTACATTTGCTGTAACTGCGAGCAGAAGTTGGTCCACTCTTTTGCAAAGAAACTTTCAAAACTTGAGAAAGCAACCATTGGCAAGCCTGGAAAACCAGTGGGAAAATTTCTCTCTTGAAACAGAAGCAATAGAACCAGTGGGTTTTCTCCCTATAATGCATGTATGTAATGCACTCATGGGCTGATGGGAAATCTATAGGCACAGTGAAATGAAACTAGGAATGCAGTGTGGTTAGTAACTTGGGATTACTACTCTTTGGGGGTAAATGGAAAGATTTGACACACAAAATGGTAGCTGGCCCCCTCTCCCCGCAATACCCAGGAGTTGTTCTTGAAGAGGTTAGGGGTGCAGACTTTACCCCTGGTATTTGACTGGACATTCTCACCGAGGCTACGTCTAGACTGCAAGCCTCTTTTGAAAGAGGCTTTTTCAAAAGATACTTTCGAAAAAGCCTCTTTCGAAAAAGAGCATCTAGACTACAATCAGTACTTTTGAAAAAGCAAGCTGCTTTTTTGAAAGAGAGCACCCAGGCAGCCTGGATGCTCTCTTTCGAAAAAGCACATTTTGCATTACATAGCACCTTTTTTCGAAAGAGCACTTTCAAAAAAAGGCATTCTTCCTCATAAAACGAGGTTTTCCGTGGTCGAAAAAACTGCCACATTCTTTTGATTTACTTTCGAAAGAACGCAGCAGCAGTCTAGACACAGGTAAAGATTTTTCGAAAAAAGGCCACTTTTTTCAAAAAATCCTAGTAGTCTAGACACACCCCTAGAGGCCAACATTGCATCTTCCCTCCAACCTTAATGATAAAACTAAGGCTCAGCTTTTTGTGGCAAATCCTGGTGTGTCACTGTTGCCCTGTCTGTATTCAGCAGGAGATGTTTGCACCTACAGTGAGCTGAGACTGCTCCAGTTTCAGGATTTAGAGCCTCTCAAAGTTTGTTAAAAGCTAAGGAGAGTACACAAGTTAGAGAGATGGGGAATGGCCTTGATCAAAGAGCCAGCACAAAGGTTGATCATTAAGGAAGGGTGGTTGTAGAACCTGTGGGATGGGGAAGTCACTGATAGACACTGATGTAACTTTTTACCAAACTAAGAGGACTACAGTTGCCCCCTGTTGGGAACCACTGGTGTAAAATACTTAGCACATCACAGAGGAAAGGATCATTAGGAGATCTTGGCTGCATTCCCAGCTCTGCCACTAACTCCCTGGCAAATCACTTTAACTCTCTGTGCCTCAGTTATATCATTTGTAAAAGGGAAAAATATGTCTTGGCACCTACCATCCAGGAGGATCGTGAGCTGAATTCATTCATGTTTGTAAAGCACTTCAAAATCCTTAGCTAACAGGTTCTGCAGAAGGGCATTGTTGTCATTATTATTTAGATCTTAAATTAACAAATGAGGTTCTTTCATAGATCCTTATAAGTCTTAGTTTTACTCACAGCGAAATTCACTTAGAGTTGTGACTCTAATAATTGAACAGCAATGAAAAAATTAAAAAAAACCCATCGCTTCCTCCTGAAAACCACTAGCATTTGCATAAACCACGTTGTCCATCTGGTAAATAATTATCTACTTGGTCCCTAGAGTGGTTAATATTAGCTTGTTTTTAGTGAAACTTAAAGTTCTGTGTTTTGGGCTGAATGTGTTTTGGTTTATTTTAAACTTCAGAACAATCACCTCCTCTGACAAGCAACAGCAGGACAGAATTAGCATTTTGATGCTGTGGTTTGGACATCCTGAGTTCATTCTGCTTTAACTGCAATCCAAAATAAAGGGATAACTAATCTTTGCCCCACTGAAATCACTGGTAATGTTGCTATTGACTTCAGTGGAGCAGGATTTTACTTCTAATGATACTTCTAATGAGTTATTTCCTTTCAATTAAAGATTGCATTTCCAAAAGGTGAGAAGCTGTGGGCAGTGTGAATTTTTTTGTGCATAATTGCATCCTTAATATGCATACACAATTATAAAGTTGTGTATGCACTGTATAGTCCCACATGACCAATTGAGTGTGAGACTGCAGTGATGCACAGAAATTATGCATGTCTGTATGCATGCTAGCCTGGAGTTTCTCTTTTAGGTAATCTGATCCTACCTGTACAGAATCCCCATATTAATAATGCATAGTACTTTGAAGCACTGTACAGCATAAACTTTGATGTAGTTGATTGCAAATATCTCAGGGGCCACCATTTTCCCTGTGCCCTCTTGAAAGAATCAGGTTCAGTTGAAATACTGTAGCTGAGTAGCCAGTGTGTTAAACTCCTGGAGACAGGCAGAGCATTCTCAGTAGAGATGAGCTCTTGGCACTTTTTCTATGCCTCTATGCCTGGCACAGTGTCTCTTGGGCTGATTGGGGCCGTTGTGTTCCACTTTGATATAAAAAATAATACTGCAAGATCACATTCTCTCATATAGGGTTGCCAGATGGTTTAACAAAAGTACCGAACACCCCGCTGCTCTCCCCCCCCCAAAAAAAAACCACCAGGGAAAAAATTCTGATGAGGAAAAAAAAAAAAGGAACCCGAGAGTTGTAAGCACCCAGGATTTTCACCTCCTGGCCAGGAGAAGGTCAGAAAATTTTTTTACCAGATAGGAGGCAAAAATGCTAGACTGTCCGGGTCAATACCAGACACCTGGTAACCCTACTCCCAAAGCTTGGGTTTTAGTGGACTTGAGAATATAGCACACAATGTACCTGTGAAATGAGCTGGTGGATTCAGCCGAAGTTCCCTGTATACAGGTAACGCTATTATAAAATCCAGCACCCACAAAGTAGTGCTAAGTGGCACCCCCTCAGCAAAGAAAGCAAAGCTGGGTCAGTCAGTGTGACTGAACTGAACTACTTAGACATGGTCCACCCTGAACAGGGTGAAAGTACTTTGGTAGGACATTCTGGGGGGCACAAGCACTGTTGCGCTGCTCACTTAGTGCCTGTTCTGTGGATACAACCTTTCTTTCTCCTAGGATTCAAATAGGTCACTATTTTTCACCTAAATGTACCTGAAATAACTATGGCCCTAATCCTACAAATGCCTTCCCCTATTCCTCCCAAGAGCCCCAGTGAAGGAATCACTACTTATAGAAGGAGAGAAATAGCTGATTTTCTGAATTCCAGCGCTCACTTGCCCTATGCTAACTACAGAAACTCCCTCTGAAGTTAAAAGACCCTCTGATTTGTTTTCTGCCTTTGTTATTATATAGGATTCTCCCTTTTTTCATTGCAGAGGAATACTGTTAGAACAGATATGCCTGTTTGACCATCGTGGATGATGGAAAAGCAACCGTCAAACAACAGCATCCTCGATCAGTTTATTAATAGCCAGGAGCAAACATATGAAGAATTTCTCAGCACATTCAGTTACCTTTCTAAAGGTATGTCAGCTTCTAGAATTTCCTATAGTAAATTACATTGAAAAAGGAAGAGTGCATAAAGAGAGGCAGTGTTGTCTTGTGAATAGAGCTCTACGGGGAGCCGTGATACTTGGGGGGGCTTTCCTGATTCTGCTACTGACCTACTTTGTGACCTTGGTCAAGTCACTTCAACTCTCTGTGCATTTATTTCCTGTGCCGCCTTTTGTTTGTCTTGTCTGTTTAGATTATACTCTCTTGGGGGACAGGGACATACACTCTCTGTATGTACAGTGCCTAGAGCAATGAGGTCTCAGTCTTGGCAGGAGTCTCCAGGTATGAGTGGAATGATAATAGGTTGGCAAGGTTTTTGTGTTCTTAAGATACAGTAGTTGGAGCCAACCGACCTAATGATCACCAGTGGAATTCACTGCTATCCACAACTTTACTTCACTTGAGCTTGACATAATGTTATATGTACATTATATATGAAGTTCTGAATCTTTGTTGAGTATGCAGTTCAGTGAGTTTAGGAAGGTGGAAGATTTCAGGGTACATTTGGATGCGTACAGGCTAGAATTTCCAACCCTGGCTGATGTTATTGGCAGTGTGGTTTCAGCATCTCTGAAATCAGACCGTTATTATTTAGGTGCTTGAATGTGGATTTAGTTTCCCCTTGCTTGAAAAATTTGACTGCACAGTAGAGCACATTTCACTGAATTCAATTGCTGGTTGTTTAGACTGACTGATTGATTTGATCAGCACCTCAGGAACAATGCTAATAAAAATAGTCAACCATTTGTGATTGATGGGAGAGGTACTATCCTTTTCTAGACATCCCAGCCATTCAGTTAATTACATTGCCTGGAAAGGGTTAACCCCAGAGACATGACAACTTTGTTCTTACCACCTTAATTTGATTTTATAGGATGATTTAATACCTGTCTTGAATTTATCACTTTAATAAGAAGGGGACCAAACGTTTGAATGCGAGAAAGATAAAGGAAGATATGATGCCTTGTGGCTCATGGTTAGGGATGTTAAATATTGCTTAATTGAAAAGTTGATTAACCTCATGAATTCTTATTAGTTACTCAACTATTCTATAGTCCCCAGGGGGGGCTGGCAGCCAGTGCGATCTGGCCCCACTTCTGAGGAGCTCTTTGCCACTTTGGGGTGCCAGGCGGGAGCTGGTCCGCAAGGGAAGCCAGTTTAAAAACGAGCTCCCCTTGTGGACTGGATGCCTGTTGCCCTGCGCTGTTGCCACTGATAGAGAGGCAGCAGCGTGGGGTGGCAGCAGCCTCTGTCCGAAGTGGGTGTCTGAGCTCCCGGACCCGGTGTGAGCCGGAACTGAGCTGGGCTGCCTGCCCGTCTGGCTCCTGATACACTTTAAATGCAGAGCTGCAGCGGGGGGGGGGGGGTAGGTTCTGGACCCAGTGCAAGCTGGGACTGAGCCAGGCTGCTGGCCAGCCTGCTAAAAAAATTACTTGAAAGGAGTGGGGGGAAATGCATGTAGTCTATAGCATTAACCTATAAGCTTTTGCTTATTGGTTAATCGGTTAATCAACCGTACTATTGCATCCCTACTCGCGGTTAGGGCTTTGGTTTTGTCACGGAGATTACAGAGGCCATGGAAACCATGATTTTGAATAAAGTTTGTAAAATCTTGGAACTGGCTGTTAAAAACACATTTGATTAGGCCCCGAAATCAAATTGCATTGCAAAGTGGTATACAGAGTTGCAAGTTCAGCCTTTGTGCCACTCCATCTCCATGTATGGTAGGGTATGTGTGTGTGGGAAACTGAATGGTGCCATGACCCCGAGAGACAAGTTGCAGTTCCAGGAGCGGAGAAGTGGGCCAGCCTTGCGGTACAAGAACTGCTGCTGTAATGTGAATGCGTGTTGGGCTCTCTGTCCAACCCCTCACCCTCTGGCTCTCACCTTTCAGCACTTCCATTATGCTCTTGTGTATGATGTAGAACAAACTATATTATTTGGTGACCTTTCTGGGACTTACTGTTTTTTTTACTAAAAATTTCCTTACTCAGGCTTGCGTTATTCATACACTCTGATTGGCGTGTTATATAAGTGCTGATTACAGGTGCTCTGCAATCTATGTAATGCACTGTGCTCGTCACATGGATAACTTAGCTCAACAATTGCAAAGCAAGGATTTGATGAAAGTGAAGGAAGGCCCTGTAGCAAATTAAAGACTAAATTGTTTCTTTCGGACGGCCATGCTTTCTGAACAAAGTAAGCCTAGCAAGTCGAGCTGAAACAGTCTCTGAGATCCAAACTACCACAAACTCTAGCAAAGATCAGATCTGGATTCAAACTCTATTGCTCAGGTTCATCACTGGTAAAAAGTGCACCCAGGGGTTCTTTAAACCAGCCTTACAAAATGAGCATGACAATTTAATATTCCCCAATTACACTGCTCTTGGCCACAGCTTTTTATTAAGAATGATATCTTCATCTTATTCCAGAAGCAGAGTATTTTCCAATTACACCATGGGGCATGCTCCATTGATTGGCACTCCTGCTCTGTCCTTGTCTGTCAGGCAGAACTGAGTGTCATTCATAGGCACAGGAGAAGAAAAGAAGCCGGGGGAGTGGAAATGGTTTCAGCAGTGCTCCCATGCCAGCCTTCACCCTCCTAGAAAACCAGAGAGAAGGTGAGACATTGAAAGATCAAATAGAGGGTTAATACTAGGATCTGGTCTGAAACAAACTTCTTGATGTACAGCTGTTATTCTGGGGAGAGCTCAGATCCAGACGCAGGGTGCATATCGTTATACAGCTTCCAGAAAACCACAGTATGTTCTTCATTCACCTTGACTCTTAACACAGCATTTGGCTCCAAATGCATATATAAAACATATTTGAAGTTCTAGCTGAAATAAATGATTATACCAGCATAGGAAAGTGCACTTCTAAACAAAATAACTTGGGTTGCTTTTTTTTTCTTTCCCTTTTCAGAATACCCAAAGGCACTGGTTCACATTATAAACTAATGACCTGCAAAAAATCCACTTAAGCACAAAAGCCTTAAGAGCTGGAACAGTGCAAAAATGCATTTTAAACTATCGCATTTCTGTTTTCTTTCTTTGGCACTCAAATATGAAGAAAAAAAAGAACCATTTGGATTTTAATGAAAATAATTTAAAAGGGCAAGCTCAAGGTCTATCTGGATAGACAGAGATTTTCACTTCTAGGTCAGCACCAATTCAAGTTCCTTGTAGGGACAGAGTTGAAAAAAAAAGACTGCTAATGTTTTGCACATTAGTTTGCATGATTAAATGTACATGCATTGTAAACAAGATTATACTTTTACACACCAGTCATGTATGCATGCAAATGCCAAGCTTTGTCTGTGATGCAGTAATTTCACAGATACATTTTTAGACCTCTAAATACCTATAAGCATACTCAGCCAATGTATATATGCCCTTATGTGTGCAAACTCAGATCTGTAGGCATACACACGTTTTTAATGTGGACTATGGGTCTCTGTTAAAACACAGTTCGGTAAACGAAACAATAACTAATCACCACGACCAGATGGCATTCACTCAAGAATTCTGAAAGAACTCAAATGTGAAATTGCAGATCTACTAACTGTGGTTTCTAACCTATCCTTTAAATCATCTTTTGTAGCACATGGCTGGAAGATAGTTAATGTGACAGCATTTTTTAAAAAGGGTTCTTGATGGTGATCCTATTGGCAATTATAGGCCAGTAAGTCTAACTTCAGCACTGGGCAAACTGGTGGAAATTGTAGCAAAGAGCAGAATTGTCAGACACCTAGATGAACATAATTTGTTGGGGGAAGAGCCAACTTGGTTTTTATAAAGGGAAGTCATTTCTGACCAATCTACTACAGGTTGGACCTCCCTAGTCTGGCAGCCATGGGACCTGACCTGTCCCAGATGAGGGATTTTGCTGCACCAGGGGAGGTAATTTCTGGCCCTCCTGGCACTGACCCTCCCCAGCCCTGCCTGGCTGCTGGCCTCCTGGCCAGCTCCCCCTCCTCATACCAGCCCTCCCGTTGTGCCAGTCCACTGGGCTTCCTGGTCCTGCAGAGCAGCCCCTCTGCCGCATGCTGAGCTTCTGGTCCCGCGGGACAGCCCTACTGCCGTGCACCAGGCTCTTGGCTGGGCAGCCCTATTGTTGGCTGCCCACTGCCCTGCCAACCCTTAGCTGCCAGCCCTCCCCTGGGACTCTCTGATCCTGGAACATGCATGGTCCTGTTGGACCACGGATATTGCTGAACCAGAGAGTCCTATTTTAGAGAGGTGCAGCCTGAAGAACGATTTCATGGGATCAAAAAGCACATGGACAAGGGGAATCTAGAGGATATAGTGTGCTTAGAATTCCAGAAAGCCTTGGACAAGGTCCCTCAGCAAAGGCTCTTAAGCAAGATAAGCTGTCATGGGATAAGAGGGAAGATCCTCTCATGGATTGGTAACTGCTTAAAAGGACAGGAAACAAAGGAAAGGAATAAATGGTCAGTTTTCAGAATGGAGAGGGTATCCCCCAGGCAGCTGTACTGGAACCAGTCTTATTCAACATATTCATAAATGATCTGAAGGAAAGGATAAACAGTGAGTTGGCAAAATTTGCAGATTATACAAAACGCTCAAGATAGTTAAGTCCAAAGCAGACTGTGAAGAGCTGCAGAAGGATATCATAAATCTGGTTGACTGGGCAACAAAATGGCAGATAAAATTAAATGTTGATCAATGCATCTTGGAAAATGCATCTTGGAAAATGCATCTTGGAAAACATAATCTCGTACTATAAGTATAAAATGATGTGGACTAAATTAGCTGTTACCACTCATGAGAGATTTTGGAGTCATTGTGCTCAGTTCTCTGAAAACATCCACTCTGTGTGCAACAGCAATCAAAAAAAGCAAACAAAATGGTAGGAATAATTAAAAAAGGGATAGAGAATAAGACAGAGAATATCTTATTGCCTCTATATAAATCCATGGTATGCCCACATCTTGAATAATACATGCAGATGTGGCCAGTTTATCTCAAAAAAGATACCTTGGTATTGGAAAAAGTTCAGAAAAGGGCAACAAAATGATCATATCAATGGAATGGCTTTCATATGAGGAGAGATTAATAATAGTGGGACTTTTCAGCTTGGAAAAGAGACCACTAAGGGGGAATATAATAGAGGTCTCTAAAACAATGACTAGTATAGAGAAAGTGAATAAAGAAGAGTTATTTACTCATTTCCATAACACTAGAACTAGGGGTCACCAAAATGAACTCAATAGGTAGCAGGTTCAAAACAAACAAAGTATTTCTTCACACAAACATAGTCAACCTGTGGAACTCCTTGCCAGAGGATGTTTTGAAGGCCAAGACTTTAACAGGATTCAAAAAAGAACTAGATAAATTCATGGAGGATAAGTCCATCAATGGCTATTAGCCAGGATGGGCAGGTATAGTGTCCTTATCCTTAGTTTCTGTTTGTCAGAAGCTGGGAATGGGTGACAGGGGAGAGAATCACTTGATGATTACCTTTCTGTTAATTTCCTCTGGGGCACCTGGCATTGACCACTGTCAGAAGACATAATACTGGGCTAGATGGACCTTTGATCTGATCCAGTGCGGCTGTTCTTATGCTCTTATGAGTCCAATTACTGAAGTTTGCTTACTACCTATGGCGGGGTTCAAGAAATTAATTTATTAGTAAGGATTATGCCTCATGTCTACCAACTCTAAAAAAAGAGTGAACTCAGCACTTTAAAAGTGTACACTCCTACAAAAGAAGACCCAGATGTTTTTAATATATTATTCTTGAAAAAATTGACGGAACGTGGCAACACTCCAGGCATAATTGGTAGAGATTGTAATAATTTTTATTGACCCTGTAGTGGGTGGACACTTGAGGGCTAAATTGCAACCCTAGTAAGTCCTAAAGTTTCCCTTTGAATACTGTCCTTGGAGTCTCCTTCATCCACAGGAAAGCATGGGCAATGATGGACCATTAGGCAGGCAATATAGTCTAGTGGTTACAATTTGTTTCTGGAAGAAAGAAACTTGCATTTTCCTTGAAGGGTTTTCAGAATTTCAGCCTGGGCAGAATCAGACTGCTGGTTTATTTAATGGGATTTGGATAAAGCTGTAATAAAAACAGTGAAAAGAAGCATTCTTTTATAGATCTTATTTCTTTTAACATATGTGTTTATATTTTTCCCAGTTTCATTGTAACCTTTTGTGCTAGTGTATGGGTTTGCTTTTGGTTCGTATGCTCCTTTACATTTTTAATATAAAAATGATGAAATAGAAACAAATAACAAACATTTACTCCCAGGCTGCATTACCTTTCTATGTTAAGTTTCAGTGAATAGCAAATATTAACAATATGCTGATTGTGAGATTGGACCCATTTTGATGGACCTTCATGGCTCGGTGAAATCCCCTTGATGTCTGTGGAACTCTGCATGGTACAGAAATCCAGTTGCAGGATCAGGGCCTGAGTTAGAAGCCTGAGAAAAGTGGGTTTACAATAGAACTGATGGCACAGCTTTATTGAGGCTGGGAAGATGAATGATATTTTCAATACTGACCATTCAATAGAGCTGATTTATGCTTCAGATCTCTTTGAATTTCAGCAAAAAAGTCACATATTTTAACTGTCTCTTCCAGCTCTAAAAACATGTTTTGAAATTTGCTGGTACAAAATAATAAGACAGCATCTGCTTGTTTTTCTAACTTCAGAGTGGAATGGGAAGTTCACTAGAGCATAAAATATCTCCTTCCTCCCTTCCACAGAAATATAGAGAAAAATTAGAAATGGTCCAAGCTGCAAAATTTGCATCTGGATTTTAAATCACCCTTCTAAAAATGTGGAGGTGTTTTGATCTAGCATCTAGATTGGCCTGTTACGTAGAAAAGACTGTCAGTAGTAAAAGTATGGTCTGAATTTGTCTTTGAGGTTGTTTGGGTACTGTGTTTAAGTTCACTGCATTACAGCTATTATATCAGGGATAGCCAATAAGTAGCCGATGGGCCAGATGCAGTTTGCCAGGATTAGCCCCCTGTCTGGCCGCTGGACATTTTATTTGCCTGTACATCTGTAGGTACAGTCGTTTGCATCTCCTGTTGATTGCAGTTTGCTGTTCCTGGCCAGCGGGAGCTGCAGAAAGTGGTTGTGTGGCCTGCAGTATTTCCCGGAGCTCCCACTGGCCGGGAACAGTGAATTTCGGCCATTTGGAGCTGCAAACGGCTGTACCAGTGGACGTGCAGGTAAATAAAATCTCCGGCAGGCCGCCAGGGGCTAACCCTGGTGGACTAGAACTGGCCTCAGGGCTGCTTATCCCCCACCCCTATATTATATAGTCTATATTATATAGTCTGTAGTTCACATTTCAGAGTTTAGTTTGGATCTTGGATTTTTGATCAGACACGTTAAGAAAATTGTCTTTTTTGTGTGTCTAGTTACATTGTCAATGCTGTATTCAGAGGTGTTGTAGCCAGTGAGGTAATATCTTTTGGACTAAATTCTGTTGGTGACAGAGACGTTTGTCTCCCTTTTTACCAGTAGAAGTTGGTCCAATAAAATATTACCTCATTCACCTTGACCCTCAACACTATTATTTTGATACTGTTTCACCCAGCAGCAGGCTGGCTGGCCGGCCAGCAGAGGAAATTGGAAACTGACCAGTTTTGTGCTTCCAGGTGGCATTTAAAAGGCATTTTCTGTGTTGTTGTGATCAGGTTAATTTAATTCCCCAGGGAACGTTGAGTGGTGTAGTTAGTTCACACTCCATTTAGCAATAGCTGTCTGCTTCCTTTTTTTCGTTAACCACGTTTAAGAAAACACAACAAATTTAAACTTCAGCATAAGCGGCTATGAAGGCATTTTACACATGTGAATTTAACAGCATGAAGCACGGCTGAAAATAACACAAGGGATAGCAATAAATTTACTTTAATTTAAAAAATGGACCAATAGGATGGTGTTAACCCCAAGAGAAATTTGTAGTAGGCCTCGTATGAGTGGATTTGCCAATAAAAGCAACTAGGCAGTTCAATAAAACTAATTAAATTAATCTGTCATCCCCAGGGAGCTTAAGCAGGGCATGAAATAGGGAAACAGCCTCAGTTCAGAGTTTTTTATTGGTGTGTTTTGCCGGATCACTGGAAAATAATTGGTGGGGAGAAAAAAGGTTTGCAATTTCCTATTGATTATAAATTCACTGCCCATCTCTATGTATCTTCCTCTCATCATGGTGCAAAAATCAGCTTAGAGCTCTGAAGTTAAAAAACAGCTATGTGGATACAATGGGCTGTTACAGATTCATATTACAATAATAACAGCTCATCCGTTCTCTGAATGATTTTCATCCATCGATGGCAAATATTTACCAAGGGAAGGTGTATATCATTATCTCTACTTTACAAAAAGGGAAACTGAGACTCATAGTGGGGAAGTTATCAGCCCAAATTTGGAAAGGGGGTTGGGGCAGATTCAGTGTGGTGACTGTTGCCTCTAAAAGGTGCTATGCTAGCAATTGTTTCTTGCAATTGTTTGGATTTCTACATATTATAATCAAGTACATTAAAAAAAGTTATTATTTTGTTTTAAATTGTAAAAGATAAAATGTTACTATCCTGGTTGTATAACTGAGGTTTTCCTATTTCCAGAAAGATTTCTGGTTTGAATATTTTGTTCTAAATCTCTTTCCAATGTTTTATACATTGTATGGTAGTGTAGTATGCCTATTTATGAAATAGTAATACATAGTATGTAACAATGATTTGGTCTGATAGTGCAGTCTTCCACCAGTGATACCAAAATACTTCATACATATCAATTAACTAAGCCTCACAACACCCTGCTGAGGTAGGGAAATATTATAGTTCCCTTTTACACATGGGCATACAGAGGCACAGGGTAAACAGAATTGTCCAAAATCATATAGTAGTTCAGTGGATTATGAACCAAGAACATAATACAAGTCTACATCCCCATCTTGTGCAGAAGTAATCGATAGACACAGGGGCCAAGGTGTCTCAAAATGGACACCTCAGAATTGATGAATTCCAAATCACTAATCACTTCTGAAAATCCTGATCACTTATTTTTTATTCTATTCCCCATTTGTTTCATATTTTCTGTTATAGTAAGTGGCATGGGAGAAAGAAAATGTATGGAACAATTAGTGTCAGGTGATTGGGCCATTTAAACAACAATAGTTGCCAATTTTAATAATACTTGCCATGCTTAGTGAAACCAACTGAGATATCTGCCAGTTTATTGAATTCCACCTTTGTGAGCACTACATACAACTTTTCAACCCGTCTCTGTTCTTATTTGAATATTATCAGGGTCTCATTCAGCCATTTATATTGTATCTCTCTCTCTCTCTCCTTGGCATTTCCCAGTATATATAAATGTGTAGTAGCTAGGAATTGTGTTGGGGAAGTAAGGAAGTATTTTTACTTTCCAGGTAGAGCTTAAAAGCTTATGGTAGGCTTTGTTATAAAACCAAAAAGTTAATGTAATGAATGCCTTTATGAGCCAGAGACAAATACACCAGGCTTTCCCTCAGTCAAGATAGAATCATAGAACACTAGAACTGGAAGGGACCTCGAGAGGTCATCAAGTCCAGTCCCCTGCCCTCATGGCAGGACCAAGCACCGTCTAGACCATCCCTAATAGATGTCTATCCAACCTGCTCTTAAATATCTCCAGAGATTCCACAACCTCCCTAGGCAATTTATTCCAGTGTTTAACCACCCTGACAGTTAGGAAGTTAGAAATAAAGGTCTAAAGTGTAGCTCACTTCAGTCAAGTTCATGAGAAGAAGTAATTAACCATGGGTGTCTGCCATCTTCTTCTGAGAGCCTCCTTGATGCTCACTGCCAGAGTTGTGTCCAGTTTTCCCTACGGAATGCCCCTCTTATTGTGTGTTTTTAGAAGGAATTAATTAATTACCCACAGCTTGTCCACCCCTGATATGTTGTAGATTCCTGTGATCAGGTCAAGCAATGGTAAGATCACATTGTAGATAGAGGGAACTGGGCAATCAAGTCCAGTGCAAATTGTACAAAATATGCCTTTAGGAAGCTGCTCCTGTTTTGTTTTTTTTTCCACATGGTCACGCAACATTTTAGCCAGAATTACATAATGTAATCTACTGCTTTTACTTCGTATAGGCCAGTTCTTCAGCTGACGTAAATTGATTTAACCGCATCCATAGAGGACCTAGACTGATGTACATCAGCTGGGGTTCTGACCTTATATTTTTGTCTTGGATGTTTTGACTCTTTATAGAATTATTTTTGGCCATTGTTGTGGCACAGATGTTTCTTTCTGTGTTGGAAAAGGTAGGATCTTGCACATTGAGGAAGCTGAAATGGTCAGGTGATCGTGTGCCTTGTGTTTCAACTGAATGGGTGCATATTCAAATATGGAAAGTTTTTAGCAACATCATTGTTGAACCGTGGAAGAAAAATATATTTTAAAAAAAAAAATGGTCAGATGGCCAAAAAAGTGGCCCAAACAGGAAATGTTACATCTCCAGACATTGAGAACATGTAAAGCAAAGCATAGGCAAAGAATAACTTTTTAACTATTGTATTTAGGTTACAACAAGGACAAAGGAGAAACACTGATACAGTAAGAGAATAGTTAGGCTTCTGCAAATTTAGAGCAGGGAAGTAAAAGTACACTAAAATAAGGTATGCCAGTAGTTGTTGAATTGTACCTGCCAGCAGCAATCATTTTGTTATTGCAGGATGATAAACAAATAAGACAAAGATTCTCAAAAGGAAAGAACTAAATATAAAGCAGTTGGCCAGAACAATCAAAATGTAATAATTAGGATTTGATTCTTTATTCACACCAGTGTAAATCAGAGGTAATTCCAGTGAAATCAATTGGCCAGATTCATGGAGCACTGATTTACACTAGCTAAGGGACTGGGACAGTGGAGTTACACCAATGTAAAACTAGCATAAGTGAACGGAGAATCGTCCCTTTCTCAGCTATACTAGAGCTTTTAATGAAAAACTATAGCTAAGCAATCTTGCTGTTTACCAGGGTCTAGTGCAGGGCTACTCAACTTTGGAAGCCCCGTGGGCCACAATGATACTCACAGCACATGCCAAGGACCACGACTTAAGTGTGGTTGCATGTACATGCAAATGTATATGCAAATAGCTTCTTTCACACAGGTGGGCATGAATACAAAGATTAAGGCAAGACTACACAACATGCAGACCCCATTTAAGTCAGTTCTGCTGATATTAATAAAATGCAATATTTCCCCAATTTCCACCCATATGACAGCACTTTTAATAAGCAAGGACAGTCCAGGCATTTAACTACTAAAATGCATATTAATAGAAGACCATTATGTTGACTCACCATTGTGGAGCGTGTTCCCAGTGGTGGCCACGTTCAAAGGATCCCACCCGCGAGCCATGTGTCGAGCCCCGTGTAAAACCAAACCGCACCGCGGGCCACAAACAAATGGGCCGTGTGTTGAATAGCCCTGGGCTAGTGGGTAAGACTGCAAGAAAGTGAGAGAGAGAACTATAAGACCTGATTCTCCTCTCACTCACACCAGTATAAATTGGGAATAACTCCACTGAAATCAGCGGAGGCACACTGTTGTTAAAGTGGTACGTGAGAGAAGAATCAGACCCATAAATGTCCTTGTAATGGAAGACATAATATATGATACAGAGAGGAATAGTCTAGGAATTTAGAATCTTCAACAATGAACGTAACTTAAAATTTCTTACAGGTACTGTCCTATTGCAACCCGGGTCCCTGCTAGCTTTTTAAATAGCTCCCTGCTGGCTTTTGCTGCAGCTCAGCCAGCTCTGCGCACCAGGGTGCACCCACTTACTTTCACCTCTGATCTTAACATTTCGTAACTTCAGCTGTGTTGCAGTCATTAACTTTTATATGTCAGCCAGTGCGTACTCTTATCCCTCTGTTAGAAATGGGGAAACTGGCACAGAAGTTCCTCTGATTTTCTCAAGGTCACAATGGGAGGCAGTGTCATTGAAATCAATGAGAGTTTTGCTTGAATAAGGCCTTCAATATTTGGCCATTTAATTATTACTGAGTATTAACCTTTGTGAATCCCTAATATCAAATTCAGCCTGCTGGGAAGATTTGGTCCTTTTCTTTGTAACACAAAGTTGTCCAAACCCTACATTAACTTTCAACCCCATGTAAACCTTCTGAAAGCCAGGAGATTGTGAAGGATATAAATCAGAGCAGAACTTTCTTCTTCAAAAAAACAAAAACAAACCCCAAACAAAAAACAAACAAACAAACAAAAACAACAAAACAAAATTGTAAAATAAAGCGCCAAATTCTGCTCTCAGTTAAATCCAGAGTGTCTCCTCTGACTTTGGTGGAGACATTTCAGAATATTGACTGTTGCCCCAGAGAGCAGTTTGGCCTCATTAATTGAAAAATGAAGAATATGGTGAACTGAAGATGAAAGATGGAAATGAAAAATGATTATCTGAGGGGCCTGTGCCAACCTCTCCAGGTAATCTTCTGGACCGCCCTTGGCACCATGGGTCCCATCCATAGGATGGTTGAGGCAGCTGCCATGGGATCCCCAAAAGCTTGGGGCCTGGGCGGCAACCCCAAACTGTCCTATGGGCAGGACAGCTCTGGACAGCATATCAAATGGGATACACTAATGTGTAGACAAAGCCTGGTACTGCTTCTCAGAGGCTCCTTCTAAGAGACCTATTGACTCCGAGGCCAGACAGGATCATCATAGTCTAACTTCTGATCATCTTCAGCCACAGAACCTCATCCAGCCACTCCTATAATAGATCATAACATCTGCTGAGTTACTTATATCCTCAATGTAAAGAATTCATGTAATAGAGAATTTACCATTTACTCTGGGTCAAACTAGCAAGTGACCCATGCCCTATGGTGCAGAAATCCCACAGGGTCTCTACCCGTCTGACTTGGGGTAAATTCTGACCCAGCCCCAAATATGGCCATCAGTTAGACTTGAGCATGTGGGCAAGACCCAAAAGCCAATCACCTGCCCAAGCATTTTCTATAGTAAACTAAGACCTCTTCCCTCCTCGTGTCCGATCTCTGGCTGTTGGAGATATTTGCTAATAGCAGTCCTATCTGGGCCATGTGCTATTGTAGGCAATTTCATACCTTCTCCTTACAGACTTATCAGGACCTCCTTAGAGGTTCATATTTGCTTTCTCACTCACCCATGCCTGTTTGTTGTTTCATTATTAGTTGCTTTAAGATGTTGGCAGTGAAAATTCTGAAAAGTAAAATTGAGGTTAGAAAACTTTGTGCAAGTCAAATAACTGAATCCCCATATAATTTCAGGCGTCCTGCTCTGCTACTTTTTATTGTGTTTGTGTCCTTTATTTTGGGCCTCTGTGACATGCTAATAAAGGCCAGTGTTGCACATTTGGGTCTTGGCAGGTCGAGAAATGTGGCTGTGAATAATGAGTCAATTACTGCTTTGCCGGCGGGGAAGGCAGACCTATCCGCCCACTGGCTGGACTGTGGTCCATCCTTCTCCTTCCCCCCACAACCCCACCTTCATCTCCTTTACAAAGAAGGACAAACAGTTTGATTTCAGACCACTGACAAAGGAATTTAGCCAAAAGATTTGTCTACAAAATGTAGTTTCTTTGGGTTTTATCCAATTTATGATGGAGTGTTTTTAAATGACTTATTTATAATCTCTACTGCAGCGGCTTCAGGAGAGGCTAGTTACTGAGATGCATGTGGTAAGGAAGCTATGCACGGCTCTAGCTCGTGTGTACAAATCAAGAGTTAATCTCACTTACTTGGAGGGAGTATGTCCCAGGCTACCTCTGTAATGTTAAAATCAATCCCCAATGTATATGGTGTAGCCTCATTACAGATATGATAGCATATCTTGTAGTCTGTTTGCAGCATGCATTATCTACTGACCTGGGTTGCTTGGGTTTTTTTCTTCCCTGTGACTTTTGCTTCCTTTCCAATTATGAATCTAGCATCTCATGGCTTTTGTGAACATTTCATCAAATGAAATGCTTAGTATTATATATTCCAACAGCCCTGGAAAGGCCTTGGCAACAAAAAAGTTTCTGATCTTCACAACTGACCCAAATGCCTCACCTTTGGTTTGTGGAAGGGAAGAGTGCTACTGGTTGGCTATTTGGGGCTGGAGAATACTACCTGTAGAGATGGAAGGCCTACATCTGTTGAAATTACACTTGATTGCTTATTTGTTCATTTGAGCTGAATAGCTTTTCCTCTTGAAATCAAGGGGCTAACAGTGTCCCCCAGAAAATATCAATGAACAAACTTGTGTGCGTGTTTGTGTGGATAGGGTTGAATTGGAACTGCTTGTTTATGTGTCATAGGGCTAGGCCATATAAGGGTAACAAAGGTGTTCTTTTTAGCTGCCCTTTCGGAGCTGAAGACTGAGTTCCATCTTCATTGCTGCCACGGAGTTCTGAGTTGCTGTGCTGTACAATATAACAAGAATACCTAGCTCTCATAGTACTTTTAATCAACACATCTCAAAGTGCTTCACAAAGAGAGGTCAGTATCATTACCCCCATTTTACAGATGAGAAAACAGAGGTAAGGAATGGCAAAGTGACTTGCCCAGGGTCACCTAGGAGACCAGTGACAGAGCCAGGAATAGACTCCAGGTCTCCTGAGTTACAGTGCAGTTCTCTATCCATGCCACTTTGCATTGTCCTTCATTGGTATGGATTGGTACCAGCAGGATCATAGAGCATCAGCCTTACATAGCATTGGCTTGATCCTCCTTCTACTGAAGTAATTGAGATTCTTCCCCACTGATTTAATTGAGAATAGGATTGGGCCCCTGAAAACTATTTTCCAGAGTTATATTTGTGAAAAAAGATACTGGTTGTCCTGGTGGCCTGGCAAGAACAATCAGCTCGAAGTTTGCCTGGTATGAAAATAAACTGATATCAGTCCTTCAGAATAATTAAACATTTAAATACCTGTGGAAAAGCTTTAGTTTCATATGTATTAAAGCTGTGACACGGCATTGCCTAATGACAACTCTCTTTCAGGCTGCGGGAGCCTTCTTGTTCCACGAAACAGATTTTGTAAGACACATGGCTGACATTTCTTGCTAAGCATGAAATATTAGGGATGAGATGAAAGAGTGGCACAAGGCTCTAATGAAAAACAGAAACAGAAACAAAAACCAAATTGAAGCCAACATTTATGTATCAAATTTATGTTGTCAAATGCACACACATGGGAAGAGGCATCTAGCTAACAAAGTAATCGGAACTTTAGGGCAAGCCACATTTTAGGGCTCACCAGCACCCATTTGAAAAGGAGCTCTATCTTTCAGTCCTTAACACAGGCTGCTTCACTTTTTATCTTAAAAAAATAAAGCGTTTCCAATTATTCAGTTTGCTGTTTCTGTTATTTTGCGGGACAAGGTGGATGTCTTCAGATAGAAGCCAATCATCTCAGCTGTAAGACATTTAGGAAAAGTCTTCTAGGCCTGGTTTATACTAGACTAGGAAGGTGGGCTTAAGGTTAGGGTTGCCAGGTAGACCCCGCCAAAAAAAACGGACACACTTGGTCATGGGGGGGGGGAGGGGCGGGAAGCAGAGCTGGCAGGGGGGAAGGAGGTCCAGGTGCCGTGGGGCTAGACGGGAAGAAGGGGGGGATGGGAGGAGGGGGGGCCGGGAAGCAGAGCTGGGGGGGGGAGTCGGGGGCCGCGGGGCTGGACGGGAGGAGAGGGGGGCCGGAGGAAGGGGGGCGGGAAGCAGACCTGGCGCGTGGGGGTGCAGCCACTGGTACGGCCGGAGTCCTTCGGGCTGTGCCCCCGGCAGGCACTCCCTTTAGTTGCTAGTAAAAGCCGGGCGGGGGCGGGGCTTGGAGTCACTCCCCCCGCCTGGCTTCTGCACACAACCAGAGGCTCACAGCTGGGAGGTGGGGTGGCGATTGGCGCTGGGAGCCTCTGGTCGTGTGCAAAAGCCGGGCGGGGGGAATGGCTGGGAGTCCCAGCCCCCGCCCCGCCTGGCTTTTGCGTGCGACCACAGGGCTCCCAGCGCCAATCGCGGTCCCACCTCCCAGTCACTCCCCCGCCCCTGCCAGGCTTCCGTCCGGCGCCCAGCCGGGAATTCAGAAAATACTGGACATTGCATGTGTCTGGTATTTTCTGAATTTTTCTACCGGACAGAGGGTGCAAATACCGGACTGTCCGGTAGAAAACCGGACACCTGGCAACCCTACTTAAGGTACATACCTCCAGCTATGCAAAATGTGTAGCTGGAGTCGGCTTACCTTAAGTCGAGTGTTGGTGGCATCCTCACAGCGGGAGGCTGACGGGACAAATGCTTCTGTCAGCTTTCCTTACTCCTCACAAAAAGAGTACCATACGCCAGCGGGGACTGCCCTCAGCGTTCATACTAGACCCGCTACATCAAATGCTTGATTGACCTTGGGAGCATCAATCTTGCACTAAGTATAAAGGTGCCCCATGAGAGTTACAAAGTTGTTTCATTGGTTTGAAAAAAGGGACGGTGGGGAGGGGAGTAAGCGGGGAATGCACTTGTCATTTTTTCTTCAAACACTGTTTTAAAAAAGAAGCCTGTGTAGTTGTAAAAGAGCAGTGCAAAGCCCAGTGTCAAAGGGGGATATCTAGGAGACAAGAAGTGCTCAGAGAATCTTGAGCCATATATCAGCTCAGAGAGAAATTTTTCTGTTATGCTCCTGGGGCTCCACATCCACCCTGACTCCCCCCGAGCACCTCTTCCCACGGTGCCAGCTGAGGGGCCGACATTGACTGAGCAGGGCCTGGAGTGGGGGGAGGGGTGTATTCAGGGAAGAGGCAAGGTGGCTGCAGAGCCTTGTGGCTGGCAGTGGGGTGGGGAGTGCATCCTGGCGGCCACAGGGGTCAGTGGCAGCAGAGAGGCTAACATTGACCTCCTCTTGTCTGGCCGATTCCCTGGTTCAGGCCCAGTCAGGTCCTCAGGGTGCCTGTCCAGGGAGGTACAACCTGTATCTTTGCAGACTTTACTTATATGACCAAGGACTGCAGGGTTGTGGCCATAGTTTTGTTATGATTTGTACACAATAATGACTGGAGCACAGAGGTGCCTCTAAGGATTAATAAATAACTGGGAGAGTTGATTGCTGTGAATATTAACTCTAAGGCTGTCATTACGTTCTTGGAAAATGCTCCATTCACACTGAGCATTGAGTGGTGTTATTATGTATGAGTGACTTTAAATGCATGAGACATTTAATCATGCCTTAGAAATACATTGTGGACAGTTTCTTTTTATTAGAAAATATAATTTTCCAATTAAAAATTAGGTGGAGCATTAGATTGTGCATTATGAGCACAGGCTGGCTCTTTGCATGAAGTGAGACATGCATTTATGCCTGTTGTTCTCAAAGCCATTTAATAATTTACAATGTAACTTTTTATAGGAAAAGAGAATAGTTACACTTCACAATTTTCCCCCTGGCAGCCTCCAAAATATTTTTTGTAGTGGTGCAAAAAGAAAACCCTCCTTTTGTTCAGTGCATGGTCAGCGGTCAGTAAGCTGGTTATTAAACATGGTCTGATTTCCAGGAATGCCTAGGCTGAGCTTGCATGGCTGAAATCTGGTCAGTCCTACCTCAGCAGATGCACCATAGAAGCATTCCCAGTTTCCTAACTCCTGTTGAAGTTGGGAAAATTTTCACAGGCACAAAAGTCCTGAGGTGTCACCCATCTACTAATTAAAGTCAAATGAAAGTCATTGGTGTCTTTTCACAATCCTCATCATTAGTGTGAAAACTTCATTGGGATGCAGAGTGAGGTCAGTGGTGGGTACTTAAAAATCCCACCCAGAAGTCAGAGTAGCCCCACTATTCTAATTTAATCTTCAGTGCCAGAGAAGTCCTTCAAGAGTACCTACTTCATTTGAATGTGCCCACTTAATCTTTGCACTCACGAACAAGACTAGTAGTGGCATCCTGTCTGACTGTTGTCTACCAAGCAGCAAGTAACCCAATGGGGTTTCAGGAATGCTTTGGAAAACCAAATTAGGACCATGCTAATGCAGAGTGCAATCTGCAGTCTTTCCTCTAAACTATCTTGGAGAGGTCCCAATAAGCACTCTTACGCATAGGTCAGATGAGAGCATTCTTTACTAGGGCTGCAAAGAAGAAAAGGATGCAAATAACTTAGGTACAGCAACTTAGTTGCCTACAGACAAGGGTGAACATAGTAATTCCCAATGTAGCCTCTAAGGTGGGTGTCCCAATACAGGATAGAATATTAACCTTGTCCCATGGGGTTCCTCAAGCATAATACTTGTAGGTGGTGTGTCATCTAGTTTGTTCCTCCATTGGGGCCCCTCCACATTTTCCTCCTATTATCTAGTTATAGCATTTGTCCCCCCCCTCACCTCCTTCCTGCCAGCCATTGCATTGTGGGTAACAGTAGGCTACAAGCCCACACTAGAATCTCTTGTCCTCGACAGGCAGAGATAACAGAAACACTGTCCATGAAGGGGCTTGAGTTCCCCAGTGAGACTTCAGACACCCACAGTAGCCATGATGTTGACAAAGAAACTTCAGAGCTGTATTTCTTCTCTAGCCACCAACGGATTTTCCTAGATGGTCTCCAGAGCCACATACATAAGAGCAGATGCTTGACCTGGCCTTCACTTTAGAGGAGAAGATAGAAGGTACAAGAATTACTCCTCTCTCCTGGTCATCATTTTATCCAGGTCAAAGTTAGAGTTTTCCCATTTGCACAGCAAGAAGATGCTCCAACATTGTAGTGGTATGAATGAAGAAATGGAAGTTACTTAGCATATTGGGAGGAGGATGGCCTTCTTAGTGCAGGAGGCAGCATGAGAAATGGCCAGTGGGATTTTGGGAATGCAGCTTTTACATGTGTTAAATTATTGAAAGAAGACTGATAATTGCTGGAGTGTGCACTAGTGTTTAGGAGAAGGATTCATATCCTGGTCTGAGTTATATTGGTATAAATCGGATGAAATTCTTTTGAATTACATGCAGTTAGTCTGGATTTCATTGGTATCACAGAAGGTTCTGATTCTGTGTGTTCACTTGCCAAGTGAGGATATGCATACAAGTGTGTGCCATTTTGCACAGCATATACATGGTGACCACCCTCTGAACAGAAGTGTTTAAATGAAGAACAAAGTAGCATCCTTCAGCATGAACTGGGCTTTTGTCTTTCTGTTTTCCATTCACTGTGTTATTATTATCTGGTTTTCTGTAGAGTAAATGAGACTGCACAATAACAGTGGGTACTTGGAGAACAAGGGTCAAGGGGAATTTCTGTGTTTTTTTATATACAAAATATTTATTCAGTTTCATGAAAAAGATCACACAGTTCATGTCATAACATACGCACGTATCAAAAGCACCAAGTATGAATGGAAAAAGATATTGAATAGGCAAAAGAAGCAGTTATAGTAATAATGTGTGTTCCAACAAGATACAGTGTGCATTTGTTATGGACCTCTTTTTTTTTCTTGGAGTGTGTATTATGTTTTCTAATGCGCTATGATTTCTCTCTGCAGAAGAGTTGGAAATGAAAAGCCAAGTCTCTCAAATGGAGTCCATAGAAAATACATTTTCGTTGGTGGAGTTGTCAAACAGAAATAAACAGAATGTCCCTCCTGTAAGGAACAAAGAGTCGTCAGTGTCTCTCTCATCACAGTCTCTGGATGAAGACCAGGTAATGTGACTGGCACCAGTCCACAGAGGCAAACATTAAATTAAAGTGAAGAAAGGCAAAAATATTCATGCACATAGAGAAAGGTTCCCTCTAAGCCGCACAGCAGCACAGCCCTGCAGCTGCTTAATCAGCCCTGCCCTGCTGAGGGAGCTGCTGCTGTAGCTGAAGGAGAAGTGCCTCTCCCCCAGCCAGACAGCTCCGTGTGCGGCAGCCCTGTGCTGGGCTCATTAAGCAGCTGTGGGGCTGTGCTGCCGCGCAGCTTATAGGGAACCTTGATGGAGAAGAGGCGGCACTCTTCTGACTCGAAAGGCACTCAGAATGTGAAGCAGAGGAGATGTACTAGATGAGTGGTAGTGACTGAAGGGAATATCTGATCTGAAGCAGATTCCATAGAATCCTATGTAAGGTGTGATGCCCTCAGAGGTATTTGAGGGGAACACACCAGCCGTTTGCTTTATCTGTAGAGCTGCTGTAGTACAGCACAGGCTAGGCTCCTGCAGGGACCATAGACTTATGCGAATGAAACTCAGGCAGGGGTTTTACAAGAATCACAATCTTTCGGACCCTTTGTATAATATGACTGAAAACAGAAGCTTTGTGCTGCTTTTCTCATTGAGAATATGGTTCCATCTTTGGATAAACTGTCTTTTGGCCTCTTATCTTAGTCACTTGGGAACTGGCTTTCTGCCTTGTAAAGCACCATGCGACTTCCGTTATTCCTTAGTTAATAGAACATCCTCATATTTACTTTTGTTGCCCCAGAACAAAAGTTCCAGGCATGATTTCAAGTTTTTGTCCCATTGGTCATTTAATAAACAAATTCAGTAATAACTGGATGCAGTAGAAACATTGCTACAGTAATAGCACAGAGCATTTCTAATGCAATGAATTGGCTGCTGTAACCTTTACACCTGCCTTGGGAAAAGAACAGAGAGAACAACTGCCATTGAAAACATTGTTTCTGTTCTAAGTACTGCTGTTGTGCTTATTTTGGTTGCTCCTTGTGTTTCTCCATTGGATCTCATTTGGATATATTTAGGATGATAGTTTCCCTATTCCCTGTTCAGAAACACATTTCATTCATTCTTTATGTTTATTTTACATACATTTTAAAGGACCCAAACTTGCAGCTCTTTTGCTAGTGTAACACAGTGGGTGTTTTGAATGTGATCTGCATTCTTGTTTCATTTTAATGCACATAAATATCTCTGCTTGCCTACTTACAGATAATGATAGGCGAAGGCTGGAAAGTGGGCTACTTTAACCAAGGTGACCTGAGTCTGACAAGAAGAGTGAAGGTAAGATTTGCTTCAATGCGTTTCAAGGTAGGAATTATAAGCAGAACACATCTAATCTCTGTCTCATGCATTAATTTACAAATTATTTTACTTGGGGTGGGGAAAGTCCTTGGAAATACAATGTTTGCTTCCATGATCCTTCTGACGGAATGAAAAACTCAAGCAGCACTAGCTACCAGGCTTTTTTCTGTTAACAAGTTTTTATTTATACTTTTAATATCTTACAGGAGTGTGCTCTTAGCAATGGCTTAAATTGCCAAGGATTGGATGGAGGGAGGGGTCTTGAACTGGATGAGATTATTAGACCCTTTGCATCTCTCATTTCTCTGTGGTTCTGTGCTGCAAGCATAGTGCAATATAGGGCAACTCTCCAACTCATCAGTGCCACTTCAAAGAAGCACAGTACAGCTGTGCTCTAGTGTCTGCTCTCGCTTCCAGTTCATTTCCAGGGGTAGCTCAAGATGCTTATTTTGACCTATAAATCCCATTCTGGATTGTGTCTCTTCCCTTCTTTTAATCTAAGACCTGAGGTCAGTTGAGATGCGCTATCTGGCAGTTCCTCAATATGTTTGTCTGGGAATTGGGGAAAAGGATTTTTTCTACTGTGAAAATTACTCCCCACTTTGCTCTTACTGAGCTTAGATACATTGACCTTCATCCTCTGTTGCCAGGCTAATCCATTTTCCCAGGCTTTTTCTAAGGAGCTTCATTGGGGGTAATGAGTGGGCAAGGTCTCAGTTTTTTAGCATGACATTGGGTCATTTTAATATTTTTGTAATAATGTATCTATAGAGACCAGACTATTCCTATGTTCAGAGTTGCAGACAGGCATACTATAGACAAGTGTGCTAATAAACGTTTCCCTTCTAAGAAAAGCAAGTTCTGAGCCCAAGGAGGAAAAGTTTCTAGTCACTTCTCTTGTACTTTGATACATACTGTATATTTAATCTGAAAACTCATTTTATTTTTTATAGGTACTTAGGATGGAATTTATTTTGAATGTTTAAAAAGGGCTCAGGAGGGTCATAACATTTCTTCTGGTCCTCTGCATCCCTCAGCCCAGGGGGTGAACTTAGTGACGTTTTGTCAGGTTTGAATATTTATAAAGTTGTGCCTAACCCTTATGTGAACAATTTTGGTGGGGAGTATCATTGTTATCCCTCCCATTATGCACCCATGGGAAATCTTAATTATAAAGCAATATTATTACAAAGCATTTTAAATACACCTAAGACATTTTTAAATGGCCATTGTTGAGGCTAAATAAAATAATAAAAAAGTCCTGATTAAGTCTGAAAACAATTAATGTAAGATTTTTGCTTTTTTTCACTTTAGCCAGTTTGAACAATGAAACTAGAATTGCCAGTTTCTCTTTTGTTTTGGGTCAGTTTCACTTTCTTGGTCTCATGCAGGGGATTTCCAAGACTGCATAGTAATATTTGTCTCCTGCTCCTGTTTTTACAATCTTGTAAGTTAAGGAAAACATTGCTATATAAATATTGCAATATTTCTTTTTAAATTACTTTTAAAAATACAGAAAGTATACCCAAACATTTCTTTCTTTCAAATAATATTCAAATAAACTTTCAAACTCTTGTAAAAGCTCCAGAGGAGAATGGAGAAACTGATGTAGATGGATACGACTTTTGCTTTGCTCTAAGGTGCAGTGAGTAAGAACAACGGAAAGAATAGACTTAATTTTATTTGTCCAGTCTTTTGATTTTGGGCCTTTTCACAGGTGGATAATTACTTGGAGTTGGAAGATTTTGACACAGATGACGAATTTGGTCAAGAGACATGCAGTGGTATGTTTCTTTTCCTCCACTCTTGTAATTGCTCTCTCTCCCTAGCTCCAAATGTGGGACTTTTCCTTTCTCTTTAGATTCTGAGTCAAGCTGTAGTTAGGAACAGTAACTCACATTCTGCAAGAGAATATTGAAGTAATTTCCTTATTCAGTGTTGTAAGAAGTTTAGTACAAGTAACAAATTAAGATGTATTATTCTGAGTACTGGTGAATGGTATTTTTGATAACTGTTCCTGAATTTTTGCTCAGACTTTTATTTTATCCATAAATCATTTTGATTTTGCAAAATATCTCAACAAGGCTACCAAGAGATGCAGAATACTAAAGTTCTGCTTATTTGTACTGTGGAGAAACAATTTAACTCAAACATGGAAATATGTTTGCTATAAATATTTCATTAGTGTTAAAATTTCACAAAGTTGGAAATTTGTATGGACATACCTCACAAATTTGCAGATTTTTCAAAATTTAATTTGAGATATTTCATATACCTAAGGTCATTTTAATTCACACCCCAAAAATCCTACATGTGCAATTTTGCTAGAGTCTATTCTGTAGCTACTTGTGTGACCCCTGCCACCCATCATTACCACTGAAAACAACAAGGAGTTCTTGTTGTGGCACATTAAACAACCATTTTATTGGGTCATAAGAATTTGGGTGTTGCAACTCACTTTGCCAAATGCATGAAATGAAAAAAAAGAAACTGATGGTAGGCATACAGAGATAGGAGTGTTACATCAGAGCTAATTCAATCAGGGTGGACGTGGATAAGAAAGTGAGAATACCTAATGGGGAAAATTATTTATTGTAATTAGAGAGCCATTCCCAGTCCCTGTTCAGACCCATTCTGATGGTGTCAAATTGGCATATGAATTCCAGCTCCACAGTTTCGTGCTGCAGCCTGTTTCTGAAATTTTTTTTTTGCCTGAGAATGGCAACTTTCAAGTCTGTAATTATGTGTCCAAGGAGGTTAAAATGTTCTCCCACTGTTTTTTTGTATGTCACCCTATGGTACTGAGGAGTTCCAAAATAAACTACATCATATACTCAAGAAATCATCCATATCCACCCAGAGCCCATGTGCCCACACAAGCCCAAACATGTACAATTTTTTAGCCCAGCAGCCGAAGCCCTGTGAGCCTGAATCAGCTGATCCCAAAGCAGCTGTGTCTGTGCCATGGGTCTTTATTCCAGCGTAGGTGTGCCTTACAAGTCTTGCCTAAGATCACACAAAGAATCTGTGGCAGCATATGGAATTGAGTGGAGGGTTATGAGTTGACTGTCCTTCACTTCTCTGTGCATGGAGAGTTTCCATTCAGATAGGAGAATATTCAAGGTCTGGTTTTAAATCGCAGAAAAAAGCAAATGCAGAGTTAATTTTTTTTCTTCACCCCGGGCATTTCAAAATACAGGCTTTCAGACTGCACTCCTATATTAGATCTGAATGGCAAAGGTGTCTAATCAGGGTGATGGTCCTTAGTGCCCTCATTTTTCCCTTTATACATTTTTAGGACTTAGGTCAAAATCTAAGTCTATCTGTTAAAGAACTAAGGGCTCCATGGGTGCAGTGAGTATACTCTCACGGCTGCCTTTTCTCTGGAAACCTGAATTCAGATCCAGTTTATATCACTAATGAAATGAATTAAACGATCTTAATCTAATCCAGAGTGAATGTCTGTCACTATTTCAAAACAGGCAACAGGGTGATAAGTCTGAAATGATTGGCATTTCCCATTCATGGCAGGTCCAGCACTAGGATAGCACAGGTGATGGTCAGGAGCACAGAGAATTGGCAAAGGTGGAAATAATAACTTAGGCTGAAGCTTGCCATACTTGCCTAGCTCTTTCATGCACTCCCAGTTATTTGTTGAGTGAATCAGTATTAAACACATACATTTAAAAACACCAACTTAACCAGGTTGCATTTAAAACGGTGGAAACTACAGAAATGATTATCTGTTTGCCCTGCATAAATACTGATTTAGAGTAGGAATGCAAATCATATTGGGTTGATCTTGCAATTGCTGCTTTTATGGATGATTATAAAATAATCATAATGTTCTACCTTTACTATTGCAGATTATCACTGAGTTAACTACTGTCCCTTTATGTGACACTTGATTTGGTTTGTTCTCCTCAGCTTGTCCCATGAGAAAACTTTCACTGCACAAAACCTCTTTAAACACAGGAGTAATCCTTATGAACTCTCAGCCATCTACAATGCACATTACAACACTGAGAGTGTATATAGTGTATTGGAGCTCTGAAAGCTCTTCAGACATGAACTAATTCCTCACAATCTCCCTGTGAATAAGATAAATAGAATCTAATTTTACAGATAGGAAAACTGAGGCACTGGAGTTAACTATATATTGCATTGGGCAACAAAAGAGACAGCTGCAGAGCTGAGATAGAATTCAGGAGTTCTGGGCTTCCAGTCCTGTGCTCTGATGACTAGAACTCACTGAATGGTTTGTATCTTGTATGGAAAAACCATCATAATGGGCCTAATGAGAATGAAGGTATTGCTGGCTATTCTGTAGTATCCACACCTGTAAAATGTGTACATCTTTAAAAATTATGGATCAACACAAGATTGTGCAAAAAGCATAATAGATTGTAGGTGTTAAAGTGTCCCAGCTGGATTAATCACTCTCTTTTCTTCCTTGTTTTAATTCTGTGTTCAACTAACCTGTCCTATCAGGGCCAGATGTAACTGCTGCTTGGGAACAAAAGAATTCTTAGAAATACAGTGGCCTCTAGAAATCAGCTGGCCAAAGTACAGATAAATTGTAGTTATTTTCATTAGACAGCAACTGAAAGCTTGGAACTAGTGCTTTGAATTGTGGGAATTTGGCATAAAAACCTCTAGTTAGCCATGCAAATCTATCTGAGTCCCCAAACCACAGCTTTAACCCACAGTGTACAGACAGCACGTGCATGTGGGCCATTTAATCTCTCTCTTTCTCATTAAATTTAATCTCTGACTGTAAGTAGCTTAAGGCAACAATACAGAGGATCAGGAATTCTCAGGAGATAGATAGAGAAATGCCTGGTTTCCGCACTTTGGCAGTATGATTCATTTTACAGCTAACCTTTTTCAGGAGTGTTGACAAACCATTTTCTGCATTGCTCCAAGAATGGCTCAATTACTGGGTCATCTCTAAATAAAAAGAAACAATTTTTAAAAAATGCCAATAAACATAACATCATAAAGATCTCAAAACTTATAAAGGACACATGAAAATATAAATACAAAATTATTCTGAATGCCACATGAGGAGAAGAGCATGAGGAATAACACCACCCAGCACTTGTATTGCACTTTTCATCTGCAGATCTCAAATGCTTAACCACTGTCTCCATTTTACTGAAACACAAAGAGGGGCTTAAGTGATTTGTCCAAAGTCATTGGCAGAGCTGCAAATGAGAACCCTCTTGATTTCCAGTTTTAGGGCCTTTTTCATAGATCACACCATCTCCTAGTTAAGCTTTGAATATACAATCTCCTGTTTTTTAGGGGTTCATAACTTCATGGGAAAAATGCCCTCCTACTATGAACTCATTGGGTATGGCATTCTTGTAAAAGAGTCATTGTAACATTCAAAACCTCTCTTTTAAATGTGACGTGTAAGAGAACTAAAGTAAAATGATGCCTACTCATGGAGATACACTCAAATAATTTCAAGAGTTAATAAAAGAGTTGTCTAGTTATTGATAAGATTTGAGTTTAAAGATATTTTATTTCATGTTCTGATGTTCCGCTCCCCAGGCTTAACTGTCTTTTAAAATCTTTATGGAAAATTAATGACTAAGATAAACAGATTTCCTTGTGATAAGCAAATCAGGACACATACACAGAAATATTGTTTCAGTGCTAGAGGCCACTTGGAGGTTATACCTATCTCATAGAGCTGGAAGGGACCTTGAGAGGTCATTGAGTCCAGTCCCCTGCTCTCATGGCAGGACTAAGTACCATCCCTGACAGATTTGCCCCTGATCCCTAAATTGCTCCTTCAAGGATTGACCTCATAACTGGGGGTTTAGCAGACCAATGCTCAAACCACTGAGCTATCCTTCCTCCAGCATAAGTTATGCTACATGAGCTACTGTTGCTTCAAATAATTCTTGGCAGTGCGGATTGTAATGACTCCGAGAAACCATTTCAATTTACTGAGGGGAACCAAGGGTGTGTCTTCACTGCACCTGTAGCTCAAAATAAGCTACGCAGTTTGAGCTATGCAAATTGTGTAGCTTATTTCAAGTTAATTTCGAAATAGCTGTCTACACAATGCCAAATTTCAAAATAGAGCGCTATTCCAAAACGTCCCTTAATTCTTGTGGAACGAGGTTTACCGGGATGTTGGAATAGTGCTCCCGTTATTTTTTTTGAAAGCTATTTTGAAATAACAGGTGTGCTGTCAAGATGTGGAAAATGCTATTTTGGGACACAGAAAATATTTTAAACAGTTTTATCATTGACTAAAGAGCAGGATCAGGCCTTAAATACTGTACAATGATACTGGTATGTGAGGCCTTTCAATGGGACTACTTGTGTGAGTTTGCAGTATTGGGCCTTAGGACCAGCTGTGAATAATAACACAGTATCCTGTTGAAACTGCAGGCTAAATGCTGAAATGAAGAAGGGAACAATTTTCTAATGCCCAATTCAGCAAACCATCTCTATTCAACAAATCATCTACGTATGTGCTAGGTAAGGAATTTGCTGGATGTAAGGATTTTACAGAATGGGACTTAATGGTCTAATTGTGATATTCTCATATTGAGTAGTACCTTCCTCCACAAATAGTCCCACTGGAATCAATGTAATTGAAGAGTAACAAACTATTCCATATGGGTAAGTGTATCACAATCTAGCCCTGAGATGGTTTCAGCCACAGGCCACTATGGACCTGATTTACAAAGGTGCGGAGTACCTACAACTTCAGCTGAAGACAATATGAGCTATGGGTGCTCAGTACCTCTGAAAAATCAGGCCAGATATTATCAGCTAACAACACTTTACTGCATGGCTACGTCTAGACTGGCATGATTTTCTGCAAATGCTTTTAACTGAAAAGTTTTTCTGTTAAAAGCATTTGCGGAAAAGAGCGTCTAGATTGGCACGGACGCTTTTCCGCAAAAGCACTTTTTGCGGAAAAGCGTCCGTGCCAATCTAGACGCGGTTTTGCGCAAGGAAGCCCCGATCGCCATTTTAGCCACTGGGGCTTTTTTGAGCAAAATAAATCTGAGCTGTCTACACTGGCCCTTTTGCGCAAAAGCTTTTGTGGAAAAGGACTTTTGCCCGAACGGGAGCGTCAAAGTATTTGCGCAAGAAGCACTGATTTCTTACATTAGAACGTCAGTGCTTTTGCGCAAAATCAAGCAGCCAGTATAGACAGCTGTCAAGTTTTTGCGCAAAAGCAGCCGCTTTTGCAGAAAAACTTGCCAGTCTAGACGCAGCCCATATGTTTTTCTGTTACCCATTATTTTCCATAATCCATGCTTCCTTGTTTAAATTTGAACCTATATGTACATGCAGGTAAAACAGCTTGGACAACCAGATTCAGATAAATACTGTGAGGTTTTATTAACAGTGGAAAAAAATCCATAAATAGCTTCTTCCCAGCCTCTGCATCCCAGTTTTAGCACCGCTTCAAGACAGTTTCACATGAGACAGCTCTTTGGGGCTGACAACCTGATGCTTGAGAATCAGAGGAGATAGGAGGGATGGTAAATAAATAGAAAGCTCAAAGGCTCAGTTTTCTGACACCTCTTAGCAACATTTTTTTTGTCAGATGCATTCTGAAAGTGAGTTTGGAACCATTTATAGTTAGACATGGTGGGCTGTAATGAAGATGCACACTCAAGAGTTTAAAACAATGATTATTTAGGCTTAAGCTTTTGTGAGAAACACTTTCCAGGGGGTTATGTCCAAATAACTCTGTTAATCTTTAAGGTGCCACAGGACTCCTAGTTGTTTTTGCAGATACAGACTAACACGGCTACCCCTTTGATACAAGTCAAGCCTTTGAATTTCTTCACATTTGTGAGTTCAGATCAGATCCATAACATTAATATTAGTTTTTTAAGTTTAATTAATACATCAGTTCTTCAAAACTACCTAAGAATCTGGCTCATTTAACGGTGTTCACTGATTTAGTAACCAGTTCTTGCAGATCCCTCATAATGCTAAACATAAGACAATTGCTCAGCTTCCAAATCTGCCCTGATGTGTTGTATATTACTAGAATCCCAGCTTTCAAAACCACTTCATCTAGAAAGGTGATTCTCCATAGTGTTAAGCACAGAACATTCCAAATCCTTCTTTTTATAATATTAGTACCTGTTCAATTATGTCTAGCTATGTGATGCCATTGGCAGCATCCAAGGCTGTCCTGTTGCTTATTAATCACCTCCAGTGACAATGTAATTAGCAGCTTAATTAGGATCATCATCTTCCACTAGTCCTGCAGAAGCATTGGGCTAAGGCAGCTGTGAGGTATTGGCTATATCTTACAGAACCCTACAGCTCATGTGGAACCTCCTACTGAGTAGGAAGGCTGTCAAGACTCTCTAATTTTTCTCTCTGAAGGAGTTTCTTGATTAAACATTACCAAAGAAAGCAACATTTACTGATTAGGCTCTCATTTGCTGTTGCACAGCCAGGGTACAGAGAAAATGCTCATTTCTCATTTGTCTACTGGCACCCAAGAGTTGATTAGCACATTCTTATGGCAGTGATTGAAAGAAATCTGAAACATTGTTTGCATTACTAACAAGCTTAAAAAATTAGGACTGACATCCTGAGTGTGACAAAGCACTTCTAGCTGAAAGCAAAAATAAATTTCTTTCTGTTGTCCTCATTTTTAAGCCTTGTCTTCTTGAGCTCTTGCCAGATGGTTTCATTAGGGGGTTCCTCCCTTTTCTCTCCCCAAATGGGTCTCTTGGGAATAAACAGTGACATATTTGTTCTTTGTACGGTAATGACCAAAGATTTACATTACCAGGTGGGGATGCTCAGACCTGCCTCTTGCAATAAGTATATTGAGCAGTGAATTTGAAACAATTTGGGGAGATTGCACCATGGTTAGCTGTTGAACATGTCAAGGCTTAGCACATGCTTATTAGCAACTTTATACAGGCTCTTTTTACTTTCAAAAGGCTTTGCCAACCTGGTTGGTCAGGAAGGTGCTCAAATATTATGGAAATGAGTGCCAGTGCAATTATTTATGGTGTAAACTACAAATAAATAAGGCTGGAAGGTGAAAACTTTTATTTCTGGACTTTCATCTTCTGACTTGTGATTTGAACCTGATTTGAGATCCTAAGAGGGATGATCTTCAGCTCTTTAATAAAGAAGAGTCCCCTTTACAAAACCACTGTGTTTAATCTTGCTGACTTTAATTCAATAAACAGTCTTCAGAGGAGAAGCTAGATGAAACTAGGCTTCCCTGGGACATCCATAGCCTAACTAGGACTATGAGCAAAAATGGGAAGTGAAGACATGTGTCTGGAGCACTGCCCTCTTGTAAACTTCCTAGGTGCCTCAGCACACTCATAAGTCCCTCGGGGACAGAGAAGAAGTTTCTGTCTCCAGGATCCTTTAAGAGAGGCTCCATCCTCTCCAGTTTACAAATAGAGGAACTGAAGTGATTTGCCACAGGTCATTCAGCAGGCTAGCATTCAGGCTAGAACTCCTGTTTCGTGGTTCAGTTCACTGACCTCTGCACTGGCCATTGCCTCCACTTTTGAATAGAGGCAAAATGACGCCCAAACTTCCTGAGAGTATGGGGGGTCTCCACAATCTATGGTTTTGATTTAGCTTATTTGAAAAATTGGGACTAGCCATGAAGTTTAAAGCCAGTTTGATTTTCCCAAAGTATAGGCATTTTTTGGATCTGGCTTTAGCTTCAGTAGTGCTTTAAAGATAAATACACCTATTATATTTTGTGCAACAGGAAAAGTATAATGCAAGTGCTACCAAGCTTCTGAGCTCTGCAAGATTTTAGAATATGATTTTGCTAAATCATATATTGAGTGGAAGTATTTTGTATTCAGCAGGGTCATTAGTGCTTCCAGGAGAGGTGGAAGAGACAGCAACTTGCTATAGACCTTCCTTTAATCAGCCTACTAATCTGGAGTTCGGGACCTTGTCAGATGCACAATCATCAAACAGCAAAACACAAGAGGTATGAGGTCAGATGTATTTAAACATAGTTTTCTTTTTTTTTAAGTGGATTTTAAAGCTATTTCCGTACAAGAACAGAGTGGTGTAGAGGGAGCTGTGTGGACTTGCCTTGGACTGAGTTAGCAATTCATTTTAAAATATATTTTTAAAAATCACAAACAAGTTAAAGTAATTATGCTCTTTGATGGAACAGGTCCTGCTTTGTGACGTATAGTTCTGCTATATAATAAATGATCCAGTGAAATATATCTCTTTTTTGCTTACCTGTACTTTTAGCCAATACATTTTATATAACTGGTAAAACTCACAAGCTATTCAAACAAACCCTTTGACGCTCCCTGACCTTTTAACAAATCATTAGGGTACATAGAATGAGAGAATATTTAATTTCCTGATGGCTTTGGCAGTATTACATTACACTTACACTCTTGCTGAGTGAGTTTCCAAGTTGCAGTGAGTGAACGATTTCTTTAATGCCACATTATACACAAGACAAAACAAAAAAGAACCCCTAGAACGTATCTTAATCACAGAATTGGGATTTATCTTTTGGAAATAATTGTCAGCAAGATGCAATTCAGTTTTAGTACTATTTATGACAGCACCATAGCTTGTCAGAAATCAGCAATCAATACATGTTTTAATTTAAATTGCCCTTTTCCCTTTGAATTTCAGCCCCACTAAAATCAGAAATGTAGGTCTAGAATGCTTGCAGGCTTATTGGAAGTCTTTAACTCCCCGACAAATCAGCCAGTGTGAACATTAAATTTAGGATAAGGAATTTTTCTGTTGCAGAGGTGATGTGTTGTTGAGTTTTTTTGTTTTTGGTTAATCATGATAATAGACTCTGAAATGTTAAGATTTCTTCTAGCTAAAATCAGGCAGTTTTGCTAGTTTCATTTGCTTATCGTTGTTCTATGAGGTTTAAATCAAGATTATAAAGTTGTGTGACCAATGAAAGATTGATGCTACTTCATTGAGCTCAGCAGCAAAACTGCATATGCAAATGTATTTGATTCTTTGCAATCAACACTAGAAAATATACCATAAAGAACAATTTGGCATGGCAGGGAGATGGACTAGATGCTTTAATAAATCTTTTCCAGCTCTAACCCATATGTTTCTCCAATTAAAATAAAAGCCTCTGAATGGTCTGTAACATGGCAGTTAACCTGCACATTTATACCTTTAGAAACAGACATTTTTACACAAATCTATTATGACATACTGAAACACATATCCCAGGAGGTTAGTATATGTTGACATAAAGAAGAAGGGAGTTTGCAAAAATCTTGTGTTAATAAATGAATGTATAGGTTGGACCTCCCTCGTCCAGCACCCTTGGGACCGGACCGGTCCCGAACAAGGGGAGTTGCCATACCAGGGGAGGTCCCTCCCAACATGTCCTGTGCTGAACTGCTGCCTAGCTGCCGTGGAAGCCAGAGCTCCGTGGCTGCCGGACCCCAAGCTCTGTGGCCGGGGATGGAGCTCCGCAGCCACTGCCGGACCCCGAGCTCCACAGCTGCTGCCGATCTCTGATACCTCCCGGCTGCAGGGGCAGAACTCTCTGCTGTGCCACTTACCCCTCTGCGTCCCCCCATGGTGGTCCCAGCTGTGTCACCAACCCTCCCCCATGCCACCACGCTCCTGCCCCACAGCCCAACCTTCCTATACTTGGGCTCTGTGGTTCAGGATGTTGCCAGACCGGAGAGTCCCGGTTAAGGGAGGTACAGGCTGTACATGACACTAGAAGTTACAACTTATCAGAAGTAGATGAAAATCCAATTCGCGACAGCATTTATTTCTATTGGAATATAGTTTGGTCATATAGTAGAACCCAAGAATTATGAATACCAGAGTTACAAACTGACCTGTCAACCATATACCTCATTTGGAAATGAAAATATACAATCAGGCAAGACAATCTCCCCAAAACTAGTGCAATGTACAGCACTGTGTTACACATAAGCTATATTTTTAAAAAAGGAAAAGCAGCATTTTTCTTCTGCATAGTAAAAGTTGTACGTAGCCAATGTTCAACTGTGCACTTTTGAATGAACAACCATAACATTTCAGAATTATGAACAATCTCCATTCCCAAGGCGTTCTAACTGCTAGGTTCTACTGTACCTGAAATAAACTGAGTGGTAGAGGCAGACCATCCATTGGATGGATCTGGGCAGCCATCCTGGGCCCTGCATAATTAGGGGGCCCCAGGGCAGCCTGGGGGATTACTGAGGAGGTTGGGGGCTGGCAGCAGTGTCTAGGCCCACCCTTGTACTCACCAGCAGTGGTGGAGCTGCGGAAAGTGGAGCAACCCAGCAGCCTGCTCTGCTGTGCCCTTGCAGCTGGGCCCTGGCAAGGACATAGCAGAGCAGGCTGCTGGCTCCTCACTTCACTGCAGCAGTGGGAAGTGGAACGCTGCTCCGCCCCTTCAGGTGATGTGGCTAGGAGCCGGGCTTGGGGAAGCGGAGCTGACTGAGCCTGAGGTGCTCCATTTCCTGCTGCTGTGGGTGATTGCAGGGGGTAAGCCCTTGCTGCCAGTGCTGGCCCCTCCATGATCCCCCCCAGGTCGTGTTGCTCAGTGTGGGGACCTGGAAGAAGGCGTGCAATGGAGGTGGGAGGGGATGGGGTAGGGGTGGGAAGAGGTGGAGGCAGAGCAGCGGTGGGGTTTTAGGGGAAAGGGGTGGAATGAGGGCGGGGCAGGCACAGAGCAGGGGAGGAAGAGGCAGAGTGAGGGTGGGGCCTGCAGCAGAGTGAGAGTTGTCCCAGGCTCCACACCTCTCTAGGGATGGCACTGCTTACAGGGGACAGTGGGGAAAGGTTCATGCATTTTGGAAGGATGTGAAAGTGAGCCAATATGCTCAGTGCTTTACCAGCTACAAAATGAAGCTGTTCCTGCCTCAAATGATATACACGCCTATGTCTTTCCATTTAGACAATACAATTTGGGCTTCATTTTCAGAGTTGCTGAGCTTCCTCAATTGCAGTTGAAGTCAGTGGGTGCTGCAAGCACTCAGTCCTTTGGTAAACATGTCCTACACTTATCAGAGTAGGCAACCTGCCATGGGACAAGGGGGAAGATTATTTCTAGAGGCTCAAATTAGCACAATGACTCCAGCTCTTCTTCCAACCCAAACACGTCCCAGCCCATTGAAACTGCTGTTGGAGGAGAGCAATACCCTATTCTGTGCTGTGTTACTGGGATCCGGCTTTTCCATTCCCCACCCCTGAAAATACACCCAATTACTAATAGGATGCTGAAGGGGAGCTGGTGTCCCTGACATAAAGTGTGAAGGACTTGGAAGAATGTGTAGTTTTCAGCAAATGGCTACAGTTAATGTGTTTAATGAGGTGAAGTACATGTAAGCATGTCTAATTGTTAAAGGGATGTTCATCACCCTGAAAATTATCCTTCTTGAAATGCAGTGAGAACAAGGATGAATGACTTTTGGCTACAACTTGCTTCCACTTTCTTCAGTGGTTTTAGGAATATGCACTTCCCCTTATAATTATATAGGTTGAACCTCTCTAGTCTGGCAACTTCGGGACCTTTCTCGCAACCCCAAGCTTCCTTGGCCCAAGCCAGATCACAGGTTGGAGGGAGGGTGGTACAGGGACCCACCCTTCCGCAGCTCAGCAACCCGGGAGAGCCTTACTCAGTCCTGGCTGGAGCATGAGAGAGAGGGAGAGCCTGGGTGTGTGGGCCCAGCCTTTCCCATCCCTGACCAGACCACGGTGGGGAGGGTTGAGGAAGGGAGAGACAGCAGGCGGCATATGCAGGCCCAGCCTTCTCCAGCTGGAGCATGGGGGGAGGGCAAGTGGTGTGTAGCTCCAGTCTTACCTGTGGGTGGCCACAGCCTTACTTGGATATGGGTGGGCTCCCGGCCCTGGAGAGAATATAGGCCCCAGAGCATGGTTGGTTCCCAGCCCCAGGAGAGCTGGTGGCACAGTCCAAGCCTTGGTGGACAGTAGATTAAACGATTTGTCCAAGGTCACACAGGAAATCTGTGACAAAAAGCATGAATTGAAGCTGGGTTTTATGAGTCTCACCCCAGTGCCTTACCCTCTAGCCAATCCTTTCTACAGGTATTTTAGCTCTTTATATTCATGTGTACTTTACCTACATATATTTTTTTCTATCTTTTCCACATGGATATTGAGCTGGTCTGTTTACCCTTGAACATACAATACATTCAGCAGTATTTATTTGTGGGGAAAGCCCTTTAAGTCATTTAAACAAGGGAAGTGTAGGTTACCCTGAGTTATGCAAAAATAGATATTAGGAAGGACAGAATCAAGGCTTTTAAATCAATGTATCTACACAGAGATTAAATAAAAAGAAACAGAATTGCCAACTATTAATATACTTTTGAAACTCTCAATTAAGGGTGTTTTATTTACAATGTTACTTTGCAAAGTGGCCTCCAGCAAAATGCTCCAGTTATTAATCTGAACAGTGCGTTCTTTCCTCTTTAATTTGGACTTGTGGTAGATGTGAATGAAAATGATTTTTCCTTCAGAGGTGTCTCTGAGTAAATCACATGGGCAATCTTAAGAAAACTGGCAGTTCTCTAATAGAGCACAAATTCTATTCCCAGAGAGCTTCCAGAAAAGATTTCAATTAGATGTTAAATTAGACTCCTGAAATACACATATTTCTCTATGCTCCTTAGGCAAAAATAACAAGATAATAACTTGATTCACTGTTGTTTTTGTTCAGCTGTGAGGGATTCAGTGTTCCATAGTGGAATTTCTTCCTTTTGAAATAAAACAGAATTTCAGTTTCCAATCTAATGGCCTTTGGACTGATTTCCTTCAGAGGATGCTGAAATGAACTAATACTTGGGAGAAGAAGATAAAAACCAAACCTACTAGTTCCAATACTTGCCTGAGAAATGAAGCACACAAATAGACATACAGCTGTACTAGACTTTTTGAAACTTGCAATGAGGAGATAGCAGTGAAGTCTGGTTTGTTCTACTCTTACATCCAATTTCATCTGGAATTACATGTGCGTTTTCCTTTTATACAGACACTTTCCTATTGCACATCTACATGATCATAAAATGCTTTAGTCAAATACAAATCAAGACAAGGCCATAGAGTCTGAATGTGTATTCTCAGTTCTTGTAATAGCTTTGGTACAGAGGTGACAGATTTGATTTTATAGAAGTGCTACAAAGGTTTACTGCAATCTGAAGTTTTCTTAATTTAAATACTTGTAAGCATGGTATCAGTCACAGTTATAGCCACAGTAAATGGAAAACATTTTGAGATTAAATAATACTTTATAGGGGTTGCTTTTGGATTTTTCTCTGAGCACTTAGAAAATTAAAATAGATCTTATGGGCATCCTCCAGGGTGTGGTATTTTAATAGGCTTCTCCTGGGAGTACTAGTGGAATGCGTACTGAAGGGATAGAACTTTAGTTTTGGGGGGGGGGGGGGTGTCAAGAGAACTCGTTTGTGGATATTGACCCAACAGAGCTTTATTTGAACGTTATTTATTGAAAAAAAAAATCACGGATATACCATTCTGCACCTAAGGTTTGACCCAAGGCACACTGAAATCAATAGAAAGTGTTTCAGGCATTAGACAGGTATAACTGATTAATGGAAATTAAAGAAATAAAGACACAAATAGCATTTGTACAGTCTGCTCATTCCTAGAATCAGTGTCTTGACCTTCTGCAGAGCACAGGCTTTTGGGCTACACTAACCCTGTAGTGGAGCCACAGTACCTGACCTCCTTCAGACCTGAAATCGGATCCTGAAAACCCTTACTCATGTGAAGCCAGTGAGACTGCTCCTGCTGGAGCAGACTCTTAGCCCTTGTCTACACTAGGGAGTTAGTTCAAAAGAACTCCCCTTATTTCGAAATAACAGGCAGAGCGTCCACACTACCAAGCCTGTTATTTCGAAGTAAGGGGCTGGTTATTTTGAAATAATAACTCCTGCTTTCCATGAGGAATAATGCTTATTTCAAAATAGTTATTTTGAAATAGTGGCAATGTGGACGCTCAGAGTCATTCAAAGTAATTACTTACCAGTGCTTTCTGGGGTTCTAAGTTAAGGTAGCGCATCCATATTAAGGGAGCCTGCCTTGGAGTGATTTTGAGGCTTCCCTTTAGTGTGGACACATTATTTCAAAATAGTTATTTTGGGAGTTATTATTTCAAAATAAGTAATTTTGAAATAATTTCCCAGTGTAGACATGCCCTTATTTCCTAACCTTGAGTTGTTCAGCAACTAGAATGTTGGTGACATTTAAGCAGTTTGCACAGAACAGAACTATAGAAATTGAATGTCTGCAAGTGCGTCTGAAAAGTGAAGGGAAAAGATTCCAATTCTTCCAAAGAAACTTAAAGCTAAATTTAATGCTAGTCAGATTCATTAAGACCTGCACTATTCTACTCCCGCATATTTAATGTGCCATGCTTCCTTTGGCTTCTTTCCTGAAGGCTTTGCAAACTGAAGGGTAAATATTTTTTGATTGTAAGTCATTTCCTCTTCCCTCTACCCCAGAAAAAGCAAATCATGTTTCCAGCCTAATGAGGGAACACACACTGCAGCATTGCTAGCTCTGCACCATCATTAAAATTATCATGATTGCTTCTTAGCCTTGTGACTAAAATCAAGTGTAGAGTATGATCAGTTTCATATCTACTGTCTGATCAACACCTGCTATTGCAGGAGGTGCATCTGGTGATCTTACAGTTCTTAATCCTAGATCACTGATGTGTGTTTGTAAACACTGTTGAACTATGACCCAGTGACATTTTGACACCACAACGTGATGCACTACGTCATCATTGTGCGGTGATCTGAATGTCACTTTCCCCTGGTGCACAATTCTGTTTCATTGTATAGTCCTGATTGGAAATTCCAGTTAGCCCCATTAGAATCCTTCAATAGGTCTTGGTAGAATTCTGCTGAACTCTGTGGATTTCAGGTAAACAGTCAGTTTGCACTGTAACTAGTAGTCTAATAGACCTGTTACTGTGTTTCATAACTTGGCTGTCAACTAGAATTAATAGGAAGCAGGAGCATTCTGAACAGGAATTTCCACTAGGTGACAATTCCGAATTAGACTTTGGGGATTTTATAGCGTACATCCAAAACAAGAAAAAGTTGAGATTTATTTTTCACGCTATGACATGGAATTCTTTGGGCAGTGTTCTCATACCAGCTTCCCTGCCTGCTTTCTTTTCCACAATCTGAAAAGCTGCTCATCATGGGCGGCCAGTAACCCTGCTGCCTGGGGACGCTAGCTCTGACCCCTCGCCTCTTTCATTCCCCTCACCCTTGTAGCAGCCCAAAGCAAACCCACCAGGGCCCATGACCCCAGCACTGCTCGGCTGGGGGCAGGGAGGCAAGGTCCCAGCCCTGGTGTGCCACAGCTTCAGTACCCACAGCTCCTGGGTGGTGTGGCCACTGCCCCTACAGCCACAAGGCTCCACCCCTCAGGGCACTGGGCAAGCAATGCGTCCAACCCCGACTTCCTGTGGGAAGTACATTGGCCTGGGGGAGGGGCACAATAGGCTGTCTGGGGATGCTCAGACTCCCCCTGACTACAATACCCACTGCCCATGCTATTCTCTCAATATTGCATTAAATGAGCCACACATATTCCAGGTAGGTGTCTGTCAGTGTCCTGCTGAGACACAGAGACCTTAGCATTAGCTGGCAACTAGTCTGCCAGCATCACAGCATGTACGTAAGGAGAGATTATCAGCGTATATAAATAAGGTAAAACATTGTACAAATATACATAGAGGAGCACTATAGGAGTTACTGTAATCTATGATCTCATTGTATGAGAGACTTCAACACAGGCCAGAACTAGAGCCAACACTTGTTCAGTATGGAACATAAGAACGTCTGTACTAGGTCAGACCAAAAGTCCATCTAGCCCAGTATCCCGTCTGCTGACAGTGGCCAATGCTGGGTGCCCCAGAGGGAATGAACAGAACAGGTAATCATCAAGTGATCCCTCTCCTGTCATCCATTTCCAGCCTCTGACAAACAGAGGCTAGGGACACCATTCCTACCCATCCTGGCTAATAAATATTGATGGACCTAACCTCCAGAAATTTATCTAGTTCTTTTTTGGATCCTGTTAATATCCTGGTCTTCGCAAGATATATATATATATATATATATATATATAAAGGCTTAGAAGGTCGCCATGCCCAACTCCCCCTGCCAAGTGGCATGAAAAGGACTACCAGGAGTGGGATTTGAATTCATGGCTCTGTGGGAGGCTGCAATCTGAACACACTGTCTTGAACCACTCAGCCACCCTGACAACCAGATGGAAAGGAGTATACGCACACACCCATGCAGACGCACACATACACACACATTTTACCTTCCATTTCATGTCAATCCACAATATCAAACCAAAACAGATGGAAGTTTGAAACTGTCTGGAAATGGGGGATTCTACTTGGTTCTTTTGGAAAGCCTTAAACCAGCTCAGGCTGGCTTGAAAGTTCTATGACTCTTCCAGTGTACTGGGGGGCTCTTTCATAACACCACCAATATGCTAGGCAGGGTGGGTCCATAGCACTGAATGCCCATGGCCACATTGTATGGCCTTATTTCAGGTGTTTAATTTGGCTGTACCAAATCAGTAACAACTTTGTTTTGATCAGGGATGAGCACAAGGCTGCCATTTGTCTATGGCTGGGCCATGTCTCCCCCGACCTTAAGTCCCATCTTCAGGGCTCAGTGTGCAGGGACTTTATCTCTGAGGCAGGCACAGACTATATGACCAAAAAGTTCCTGCTGGCAGTGACCAATGAAGACTTCAGTACTCTTGAGGCTAGTTCTCAGTAATACATCCCTATTACTGATAAAAATCACATATGCTCATCAGTCGCTGTTCGCAGTGGATATGAAATGCCTCAAGTCTCCTGCTGTCTTATTTAAGCAACTGGACAAGAGTGTGATGGTAGTTGTGAGCCTGACTCAAAGCACATTTAACTCAACCAAAACAGATTCAACTGACAAGGGAGCAGCAAGCCCAGGGCTCTTACGGAACATGGGTAGGCATTGGTCCAAGGGTAGCCCCAAACACACACCTGCCACAGTCCAAGCCCACAGCCAACCCTCTGGGCTACAGAAGAAGCTGGAAGCAGCTCCTGGCTAATTAAACAGCTTCCACAGGCAAGAAAGCCTTGGTCTTTTACCTCTTAAGTGACTGGCCTAAGTGCTGGGCTAGGTGCTATTCTGACCTGGGGCCTCCCTTGGGATGAGTCTACACAGCACTCTAAACTCAAAATAAGATACACAATTTGAACAAGCAAATTGCATATCTTATGTTGAATCTATTTCAAAATAGCTTATTTTGAAATTTGGCGCATCTACATAGTGCCAAATTTCAAAATAACACGCTATTTCGAACCATCCCTTATCCCTCGCGCAACAAGGTTTACTGGGATGGCAAACTAGCATGCCTGTTATTTCGAAAAATATTTTGAAATAACGGGCGCCTTGTGTAGACATGGGTGAGCTATTTTGGGATACCGTGCAGTGTAGACGTACCCTTGCTCTTTTCTGCTGAAGCTGCTCCACTTTCAGTACATATTTGTTGGGCCAAAGCCCTAACAAACAGCCCTGTGTAACTTACTGATTGGGTGTGTGCTCAGCAGGTTGGGAGAACATTTGTGTACCAGGATCTTGTACTGTAAGCAATCTAAGGAAAAGCTAGACATTTCCTTCCATCGACTACAATTTAATGAACTCGCTTGAGGAGAAATAGGTGGATTATAATAGAAATCCTATGTGTGCCTGCTTCAAGTTACATTTTACTTCTGCTGCCAAAGTCATTGTTGATACCAAAGTTTCTGTCATGAAAGTGCCAGTGGAAAAAGTTAATAATAGTAACACAGGAACTAGGAATAGGAAAGATCAATTATTGTGGGGTCATCTGGTCCACCCTACTGTCAATACAAAATTGTTCTGCAGTGCTTTAAATAAGAATGGGCAAACTTACTCAAGAGATGGGACAGTGCCCAGGAGAGCCTAGTGTACAATATAACCAAGCTCATGCTCAGGAAATTGTTCCTCATATTCTGCTCACATTTTCCCCTTAATTGTATCCTATTGCCCTCAGTTACACCATCTGACCTCCCCTCCCTTGAACAATCCGAGGTGCTACGATTTGATGAAGAATATCTCAATCCCAGTGTTCAAATAGTGCCATGCATGAAGCTGCATGTGATACAAACTCAAATGAAAAACAGAAATCTGAAAATCTCAACCTAGATTTGTTTTGCTGAGGTGCAAAGGGGATTAAAGCACTCATCGTTCCTCTCTTTTGCAGTCAGGCTGCGGTAGCATGCTGGTTGATGCCACGCCTTCGCTATTTTCAACTTGTGAATTCTGAAGCATCTCATCACAGGCAAAGCATTTGGGGCTCAATCTTGCAAGATGATTGCACAGCACCTAAGCATGTGCTTAATTTGAAGCACATGAGGAGTGTCAGTGTTTTCAGTGGGATTAATCACATGCCTGACATGAAGTATGTTTAAGATTTGCTGGGGTGGGGTAGGAGTGCTCAGCACTTTGTAGCGTAGATTTCTTGATGCTCAAGAAAATGATGATTGTCTATTGCTATTGAAGCCCAGAGCGTGCATCTACACCAGAGGTGGGCAAAAGGGCCTCCCCAGGCCGGATCCGGCCCATGGGGGCCCTGTTGCTCCCACACCCCCAGGCCAGTCAGGAAGCCTACTCCCGCCCTTCCAGGAGAAGCACTGCTCGCAGGGCAGGGGCAGAGTGGAGAAGGCTTCACGTGCTCCTCCGTCCCCAGGCCCTAACTGGCTACGTGAAGCCTCCTCCGGCCCTGCCAGGAGCATGTGGTGCTTTGAAGCATCACATGCTGCTTGCAGGGTGGGGGGAGAGCGGAGAAGACTTCGTGTGCTCCCTCGCCCTCAGACCCTATTTGGCCTAGGGGCAGGGGAGCAGGCAAGTCTCCTCCCATGCCAGGGGCATGGGCACCTAAGGGAACAGGAGGGGGGGCAAAGGCACTCCCTCACCCCCAGACCAATCATTATCTTCTGCTTGATACCCCATGCCCCTTCCTGGGCGGCCCGGGGCCTCTTCAAAAATTTCCAAAGTGGCCCCCGGCAAAAAATTATTGCCCACCTGTGATCTACACTGTGCACTGAGCCCAGACTCTGGCTGAGGTTTCAGCCCAAGCCCCACTTCTGTGCGCCCACAAATTAGTCTGATTTGGATCAGCAAGCACTGAAATCCTGAGCCCTAAGGCCCTGCTAGTTGGGAGGGTCAGAGCCTGAGTCCCATAGTGATTTGGACCCAAGCCTGTCATTTAGCAGTGTGGATTCAGATTGAACCACAGATTTGAGTCCAAAGCTCTTTGTAGTGCAACATGGACATGTTAGCACAGCTGAGACCCAGGTTACTATGAACTATAAATCCAGGCTTGGAAACAAGAAGTCTACAAACCTAGGTCCCACCTCAAACTGAACCATGTAATGATCGATCTGAGGGTATATCTACACAACAATCTAGACATAGACATATTATGCTAAATTGGGCAAAGCACAGGGAACAATCCTGCACTGGTGGATAGATGTGCTAATAAGATGTGCCCATCTCTAATTTCTAGGATTAATTTTATCTCGGGTCTTATCTAAAAGATTTTATGTTGTGGTCCCTTTGCTTGTCCTTATGCAGCCTTTAAACTATTATTATTTATTTATTGATCCTATGTATAAATTGTGCCCAACTAAAATTTTTTCAAAACACATTTGTGATTAAAAATATTCCATGCGACATGTCAGCAGAACCAATACTAATTTTGCAATACTGTACCTTCCCTACCAAAATAACCTACTGCACACCCCTGCATACAGGTTCTTTGCATGCTTCTTTTTTTCTTTCTTATAGGCATTCACATTGCTGCAAAATGTAGTAGCAGTTGAGCAAACAACACTTAAAACTAGCCAAATTTTAAAGTTGCAGGATCTATCCTTGCTACTTAATGTCGCTCTACATATTTTTTCTATATCCTCACAGCCCTGCTGCTACAAGTGGTGGAAATGTAATAGATGTATGCAAGGGAGGTTTTTTGATTCCTTGCCTTGAGCAAAAATTAGTTAATGATATTCATTCAGATACAGTATGGTACAAATGGGGCACATTAAATGGCTTAAATTAGGTCAAATTGAATAATTGAATTTATTCTTTTACTTAAAAACAACTTAATCAGCTGAGAGTGCTGGAGTCTAAAAAATAGGTTAATTAAATATTAATCGGAAGTTTCCGTTGTAAGCTTCTTTATCGTTACTTGCTGCTGTTTTATTTATATTTCTCTGTTTGTCCCTGTTGCAGCCATGTGGGGATGAGGTTCAGCTATTCTCCCTTGATAAAGAATTTGACTATGACAGCGTGGCATTGACCCCCAAGTTCTCTGAGGCTGAGATGAAGGCCATTATGAACTCGTCTGAACAGAAGAAAGAATGGATCGGCCTCAAGTCAACAGGATCTGAAGAGGGAAGCTGACGTACCTTGTGGGGCATTCGCTGTTAATCAGCTGGAAAAATATTTTTAAGGGGAAAATCCAGCTCCTATTCTGCAATTGTAGCTCCCTCTTTTGCAATGGGGCCAGTTTGGGCCTCTCATAGAACCTATGGGATGTTCAGATATTCCAACCCTGTGCAGCACTGGGCTGCAATGCTCACTGCATAGCATTCATATTACTATAGTGCCTAGGAGCCCTAGTCATAGAGCAGGACCCCACTGTGGTAGGTGCTGTTCAAACACAACAAAAGGGTGGCCCCTGCTCCAGTGAACTCACAGTCTAAGCATGGTAGCTCCAGCCTGTGAGGGTAGATTCCTCTCTCTCTGCCCCTTTTCCATATCCCTAGAGCAGGGATGAGCAAGGAACAGCCTGCGGGCCAGATGTGGTCATGAGGTATGGCTGTTTGCAGCTCCAGTTGACCATAGATCACTGTTCTTGGCTAACCGGAGCTGTGGGAAGTGGTGCAGACTCGGATACCACATCCTGCAGCTCCCACTGTCTGGGAATGATGATCCGCAGCCAACAGGAACGGCAAGCAGCTGTACCTGAGTACATGCAGATAAATTAAAGTGTTTGACAGCCCACCAGACTATATGGTTTCTGTAAGCATCATATCATATATCATTGGTTTTGGTTCTCAGCTCCTTTTCCAGTTGCTTTGTGATTCTCTGGCAGCACAAAGCAAAAGGAATGGTGCCTTAAAAGGCAACTAGGAATTCCCATGGTGAAGAAAAAAACAAGTGTCATATAATGCCTGCAGTGTTATAGACTATCCTTGCTGGAATAATGACTCTTAGAGGTCAGTATAAACTAGTGTAAATTAGAGGAGCTCCATGACTGCTCTGACTATATTCTGTGCTGGCTTCAGCCTTCAACCAGCCCAGTGTTGCCTCAGAGCTGTTTTTGCCTGGCTCCCTCAGGAGTGTAACATGAGCTTGTTGCAACTGAGCATTCAGTCTTTAGTCTTATAAGATGTAAAGATACAGATCTGTGGACCAATGATGAAAAGAAAGATTTTGATACTTTCTGTGTGATTTCAGTTTTTCAGACAAGTAATAGTTCTATTTTTTCAGTGTTTTCTCCTTATGATGGTTTATATTAAATGTGTATAATTCCTGAAAAATCACGTTTTGTTTTGTTTTTGGTCACAAAATAGTTTGGTCACAAACTGGCAGGAGACGCAGAACAGCAGTGATTTAACCCAGTATATGGATTGCCAAGCAAAATTTAGACCGTGAATGCGGACATTTCATACATTTCTATGGGAAATAGTTCCAAGGTTTTTCACCACATGACATACATTCTATACCAGTGAAAGGCAGCAGCCTGTTGGGCGAAGAGTGGAAATGCATTCAATGTGCTGCATAACATGTAAGGAAAGGAGAACATGTGACCAAAAGCACTGAGGAGAATGCTGATCCATACACTGAGAGTCATGAGGTATGTAGTACTCAATCCTTCTTGCTTTCCTCAGCCACTGGGGCTATTTGCTAAATCGAAGTAGCACATCCACATTAGGGTAGTCTGCCTTGGACTAATTTCGATGCTTCTCTGTAGTGTAGATGTGCTATTTTGAAAAAAAAAATTCCAAAATAGCTTATTTCAAAATAAGCGTGTTGTGTAGATATATCCTCAGATCGATCATTACATGGTTCAGTTTGAGATAAAGAAATTAACTAATGTTCAACATTAAACAATGAGGTTTAACTCTGCACAAGATGAATATTGCACCAGAGAGGTGGGTTACTTCACTTAGGCCTCTTATGAGTTATCCTTTTTCCCTTTGCTTCTAGAGATAAATAGCATAATGGTGATCAGGCACAGTAAGTTAGATGTGCTGATCAGCTCATTTTATTGACCTCCTTAGATGTGATCAAGTTGTTAACTTCCCATTTCCTTGCTTCTGCTGCTGGGAAACCATATTTCTTGTCCTCTAATTGTTCATAAAGTCTTCCTTCAGTTGATATAAATAGATAACTATCTGGTATTGTTTAATTGCAGGGGTCAGCAGTCTGCAGCATGCAGCCCATCAAGGTCTACTGGCAGGCCGTGAGACTTTTTTTTAACATTTTTTTACATTGGCCATTTGCAGGCACACACACCCCAGCTCCCAGTGGCTGCAGTTCACAGGAGCTGTGGGAAGCAGCATGGGGGTGAACCGCGGCCTCTGTGGCCTGTGGGGAGATGTGTCTGTAGACGGTAAATGTACGCAAAATGTCTTGCAGCCTGCCAGTGGATTACCCTGATGAGCCATGTGCCGAAGGTTGCTGACCCCTAGATTCCCTTCCTCTCCACTCAAGAATTAGCAAACCTTTGTGATGTAGAACTCAACATAAAACTCAATTCTAAGGTCCTATATATGGCACAAATCCAACAACCCCATGTATTGCACAGTTTGACTAACCAACAGCTTGGATGTAAAAATAACCACCTGTCTACTAGGATGAAATGTGCCTTCCATGCTTTTTACCACTCATTTTTAATAACACCAGTGATAGCGTGATTTTTACTTTGGCCCAGATTCTGCTGTCCAAATGAGGACAGGAAAGGCCATGCAGACAGTGAAACCTGTTCAGTTTCAGTTCACCAGGGGCCTGCATCTTCTTCAGACCAGGAAGGGTCCTGAGCCCTAGTTCAGTTGCATGCAGGTATGTGCTTCTGCTGGTCAAAACTCCCTGCCTAAAGCATTGTGGAGCAGCTGTGGGTGCTACTGCATCTCTGAAGCTATAGTAGTGGATGCAAAATGGCAACTGAAAATATTGGGTCAAGATTCATTTGTCCTGATCCCAACACACCTCTTCAGCACATCGTTCATCTACTCAGCCTGAGTCCTGATGAGAGGGCTTGAAAATGTCGGCTTCACAAACCAGAAAAGTTCAGCTCACAATAGTTGAAGTGACACATGAAAGATGAGGAAACCCTTGATAATGATTCTTGGCAGCCTCACGAGATGAGTTCCCTGCACCACAGAGATGAGAACTTGTGATAAGTAAGGGCATTCCCACCACTGTGAACTTTCTTGTGGTGAACTGGCAGTTAGCACAGGTGGGTGTGAGGTGCCACATCTGTCTTGGGGGTTCTCTTGAAGGGAATGTGTCCTTTTTACCGATTGGTTGGTTGCTTTGGCCAGTCCCTGGCATCTGAAATTCTGCCAGGTGTTAAATGTCTGCCTGTCCTTTCTGAAAACAAAAAGGTGTTTTTCTCTTAAAGGGCTTTAACTAAACTCCTCAGATGATTAGGAGTTTGGTAAAGCTGCTTGAGGACACATCTTGTTGTCTGTTGGCAGGACGATTGTATAGCCATGTCACATGTTTGTAATACTGTCAGGTATAAGGAAGCAAATTGGAGATATTTTGTCTTTACTGCTTGTTATGAAATGTTTTCAGGAAGAAAAGCCAGGGTTAAGACCATTCTCAGAGTCAAGCTAATTTATCTGACATCACATGGACCCATACCTTAATGGAAATCAGTAGTACTAAATTGTGAGCATACAAAAGAGCTGTCTTATTTACATAATTTCTGAAAAAGATAATAGCAATGAAAATTCCCCAGAGCAGTTAATTGTGACTTTATACAGGATATTGTGTATCTTCTTCAGAACAATTATTCACATAATCATGTTCCAAAATAGCAAGTAAGTATGGATATGAACCAAATTGTTGGGTCTGATTTCGATCTGAGCTTCAGGGGCTGTCCCCACTCATTCTACTAAGGGACAGGTCAGACTCCCAGGTCTGAACACCCAAACTTGGGGTAAGTTGACACTTGGACCAGTATGCAGTGTTTCTCAGTTCTGTTTCTAGGGGTATGTCTATACTTGCACCCTCTTTCGAGAGAGGGATGCAAATGAAGACATTCGAAATTGCAAATGAAGCCGGGATTTAAATATCCTGTGCCTCATTTGCATATTCGTGTTATAGCGCTATTTTGAAATAACAGTCTCTGTTAAGACGTGGTTATTTCGAGAGAAAACCCTTCTCTCGAAATAACCCTTATTCCTCATACAATGAAGTTTACCAGTTATTTCGAGAGAAGGGTTTTCTCTCGAAATAACCATGTCATAACAGAGACTGTTATTTCGAAATAGCGCTATAACGCGAATATGCAAATGAAGCACGAGATATTTAAATCCCAGCTTCATTTGCAATTTCGAATGTCTTCATTTGCATCCCTCTCTCGAAAGAGGGTGCAAGTGTAGACATACCCTAAGAGTCCATCTGTACTAGAAAAATAATGGAGAAAAAAGGGATCTGCCTGCATGGAAAATTCCCATGGAATGTAATAATAATGAAACCAATTGGGTTCTATAGAAAATATTGTAAAAACATTAAAATTAAGTAGAAAATTATGTTTTCTATAGATTGACTCATCCTATAAAAATTTTATAGCATAGACACAATTCTATAGCTCATTTTATAGAATGGTTCAAAAACCCATGGGAAGTTTATTAATATCTATTACATTCTGTAGATGGTAGGTGATTACAACACAGCTGTCCTTTAACTTCATTACAATAAGGTTAAAATTTGTAGGTAGAACTTGATTATGTTTCATAACCATGCTACAGCCTTTAGCTAAAATCCAAGGCTTTTCCTTGGTTGCATGCAATGGTTACAACAGAGTTAGAACCCAACAGCACAACAGTTTTCAACAATGTTGTAAATGGGCATTCAGACATGGTTGTTTTTGTTGTGCAGATAAGTCCTGGCAGTAAATACACCTCAAGATTCATAGGTGTTGTAGAACACATCTGCTCTCCTGTTCCTATGAATAAAACCTTCGAAAATTTAATATGCATAACTTTCAGAAAGATGCAAGTGTCATCCATCATATTGCTTCTGTTTTTCTGAATAACTCAGCTAGAGGACAAATTCCACCCATTACTTAGAAGTGTTGACTCTGCCATTTAGATTTGCTGCAAATTGCACATTCACTCTTTAAAAGATGGAAGCTGAGATGCACTTTTTTTGTGTGCATCAGATTTACAACCACCTTCCCTAAACATGACAAGACAATACATTTATCTAAATGAGCTACTTTCCTGCTGGATATATTTTTACAGTAAAAGAAGATGGAAGGCTAGTAGTATCCGTCCCAGACTGTTTTAGTATTTTTATGCTTATGCTTTTATTGATGCTGTGTTAGTGTTTTTATGCATAAGCTTAATATTTACAAAGCTTTCAAAAACAAAGGATTAGAAAAGTCCAAATTAAGGTCAGACTGCTTCTTGAGTAAAAATTGAATACAGGATTGTCCTCTCTTTAAGTCAGATGCTTAGACTTACTTCCCAGCCCACCAAAGGTTCTGTTAACTCAGGGGTGGGAAATAATTTTTTCCTGGGGGCCACTTCCAAAATTTATGAAGTAGCCCTGGGGCACCCCGGAATGGGCGGGGCCTAAACAGGAAGGGGTGGGGCTACCCCACCCCCAAACCATGATTGTTCTGGGGGTGGGGAGCCCCTTTGCCCCCCTTTCCCACTAGGCACCCATGCCCTGGAAGAGGCTTGGCATGTTCCCCCACCCCCAGGCCAATCAGGGTCTGGGGGTGGGGGAGTGCGGGAAGCCTCCTCCCTCCCTGAGAGGAGCACGTGGCACTTTGAAGTGTCACAGGCTCCTCGCAGGGCCGGGGCAGGGCGAAGGAAGCTTCACGCAGTTCCCCCACCCCCAGGCCCTAATTGCCGAAGCCGTCTCCGCTCTCCCCCCCCAGCCCTGCAAGCACCATGTGCTCCTGGCAGGGCAGGAGGAGGCTTCCCACGCTCCCCCGCCCCCAGGCCAATTAAGGCGTGGGGGCAGGGGAGCACGCAAAGCCTTCTCCGCTCTGCCCCCGCTGCATGCTCGCAGAGCAGGGGCAGAGCGGAGGTGGCTTTGGGCGCTTCCCTGCCCCCAGGCCCTAATTGGCCTTGGGGCGGGGGAGCAGCAGGGCCTAAGTGGGCTGGATCCGGCCTGCGGAGGTCCTTTTGCCCACTCCTGTGTTAACTAGTCTAGTTAAAAATCCAGATTGTCAAAACACTGCCAGCTAGCACTAGTTGAATAGTATTCACTGAATCAAAAAATGGACCAATTTAAGGCCCCTTTGTTTTGTTTATGCAACACTTGAAAACAGTTCCTACAGATGTCTGTCACTCATAAGCATTCATCAGACAGACTGGACTTTTCCTGACTTGGGTTTTTATATGGACTGGATGCAGAAATATTTACCTTTACTGTTTGCAATTAAAAAAAACCTTTAAAAATCTATGAGTGATCCTGTGACACCTTAGAGACTATTAGTTACATATAGTATTTTTTGTTGGTCTCTAAGGTGTCACAGGGACACTCGTTTTTTAAGGCTTTTTTTTTTAAGTTACAGACTAACATGGCTACCCTTCTGAGACGGTTTGCTATTTGTGGCATGTGATTTGGCACATGGCATATTTTTTGCTCAATGAGTCACTGGATGACTTAAGCTTTTTAATCAGGAGAATATGAATGACAGATAGTGAATAATGAGCAGATAATAATGGAAATGAGATATGAATAGTGAATAATGCCTCTCTGGTGCAAGTTTGTGGAAAGTCTGCAGTCACTAACATCACCATGAATACTTACAATGATATGAATATTCACAGAGAAGGCCTAATCCTACAAGATGTTGAATACTCTCAGCTTCCATTGTCTTTAATAAGAGCACCTTGTAGAGCGGTACCCATAATGAATGATCCATGAATAGCTGCAAATTGAAGTGCTTGTAGATATATTCATATATCTGGTTTTTTTCCTTACACATCAAGCTGCACTGACACCAAAGACTCTGATACTAATATTCTAAGGGATCAAAAACTGGACATCAGACTCCTGCAACTCACATTTGCAACTCACGTCAGTATTGTGCTTTGCAACCCACTCCATGTGCTCCCTTTTCCTAAGCCTCAGCTGCAAGGTAAATATCTCTCAGGTGGTTAGTTTTTCATGAATAGATATTTGGAGTAGTTCAACAAGAATCAGATCAAATGGCCACAAAGCCTGAATAATTTCAGGTGGCTTCACTGGAAGTAGTGGATGAAATTAAACAAAATTAAATTTAGAATGACCATCAAAAATATTTCCTGAAACAGATCTGTCGATGCTAGAAGTCTCCCAAGGGCAGTAATAGAAGCTGATTTGCTGGTGTTATTAATGCTAGCCTAGCCAACACTGAGAATACACTATAGAGATCAGTGCTTACTCTAGCCAGGAAACGGACTGAATAACCTGACGGTGCTTCCCATCTCTAATTTACAATACTATGAGAGACTGAGTAGTTTCAAGTGTGAGATTTTACTTGTTGAGATTTTCATCACCAGGAGATTTTAATTTAAGTAGCAGGATTTTGGTCGTTTCTTGTGCTCCCAACCCCAAAGGATTATCTGCTAGCTGCTGATTTGTACACAGGACATTCTGTGACATACAACATTTTTGGTATATTGGCAACAAAGACATAATGTTGAGCTATATGAATAATCTCTTTGATCAGTAATTAGAACAGTACTGAAGGCATGAGGAAGGCTTCATTTTTACCTTTACAACAACTATAGTGCTTCATTTTCAGGCAGGTCCTGAAAATGATCAGACCCTCCCAGAACTTTTGGAAAGCTCACATCTGGAACTGGATCCCCTTATGAACTTCATTGCTCAGGCGCACAACTTGGATCTGAACAGGAACCCTGGGTCCACTGCAAACCCAGCTGAACTTTGTGATTCAGCTTTCTCTTGAGTTTAATTCATGATTAGTCTGACTTTGGGATGCCTCAAAGCAGAAGTTGTCCAGAATTGATAAATTGTTGGTGTGAATCAGCTTTAGATTTAGAAATCAGCTTCTGTTGTTTATTTCAGTACCTACTTATCACTGTATCTAACATAGGTGTATATTTGACACCAAAATGGATCAGTGTGAGGAGATTGTATCACTACCTTTGCAGAAATGGATTTAGCAAGAAATATTTTCCAAGGGAAACAGTAAACATGTCCCTTAGTTGGAAGTCCTTTTCCTCCAGTGCTTTCCTTTTTTACAAAGAGAACCGAAATGTGGGCTGTAAATTAAGAAAATGAGAGTCTAGTTAAAATCAGTTCAATCCATTTTCTGCTGAATAGTTGATGCCAACCAGGTAGTGGTGTTGGTAATGGTACATCAGTATAGAAATACATTCAATTAATATTTTAGAAATTATTTCCCCAACCCCCTGTGAAATCCTCTTGCCCTTCCTGCTTTACTGAAGGTGACCCAGAACTAGTATACGAAATCACAGAAATCTAAATTCAATCTATGGTATTTATGATCTCATATAATGAAGCATTCTTTCTGGAATACCTTCAATGATGTACCAAGGGGGTTTCACAGAGAAGAAAAGACTTTTTAAAAGGTGAATCTGATTTCTGCGCCACATGTACACTTCTACATCTACCCCTTACAAAGAAAAGCATAGTTAGAGAATGCTCACCATTGCTATGGTAATGGGCATATCCCAAATACTTTAGACTGCTCATTCGGCATATGCACCTGCTTTTTAGCTCACTTTTCAATTTTATTTTGCAGATCACCTTTCCTAACCTTTTGTTCCTACATGGAATTTATATAACCCACAAGCACAGAGGAAACAAAGCTGTGGGTCTTTCAAACCAACACCATCTTATTAGCACTCCGAAAGATGTTTGCTGAAGAATTCAGTAAAAGAAAGTGCTGATTGCTACCTCATGTTAAGGTTTCAGCATTTTAAATTGTTATATGCACTTGGGTTTACAGTGGCTTCTAAATCACATTTTTACGATGGTCGATGCAATCTGTCACAAGATGTGAAGGAAAAATAGCTTGCTGGTCTAATTTGAGGTAATCTCAAAGATCTCAAGAGGCTTAATTACACATAAAAGCACCACAACTTTTATAGAGCTTCATTTGAATCCCACAGGAAAAAATGTTAGAAAATCAATTAAATTTTCAGCATGAAAAAATGCCTCCTATGGCTAAGATCACCTTACATAATTTCTTGATGATGTTTGAAGCAAATAGCCTTGATTATACCTTTGATGGGAAGGGAAGCCTGTTAATTAATTTGATACCATTTAGCACCACCATAACATGTATCATGGAATGATTAAATTAGCTGACACCAATATTTGTCTCCTGTAGAAAATAAATATTGCTCATTCATTCAGTCTCACTTTTGCTGAGTTGGCACCATTAGCTGTTCATTACCATGCATGGTAACGCAAAAATTATTACTGTGTTATATTCTGGAAGGTAGAAGTAGTAAACAAATTGCCTACATAGTTGAAATGATATTGACACAAATCTCCCTAGTTCAGGGCACCTCTGAATTTTAGAGAAGTTTGGATTTGAACTTCATAGCTGGCTAACACCATTGCATGCGCTGAACCTGAGCCCAGATTCAAATACACCAGATTTTTGGAAAAGTTCAGCTCTGGATCCAAATTCTTATTTCTACTGCTCAGTGGCTGAACATGGTTCAAATGAGAAGTCAAATTGGTTTATAAATTTGTCCAATCACTATAGGGGAGGTTTAGGTTGGACTTTAGGAAAAACTTCCTGTCAGAGTAGTTAAGCACTATAATAAATTGCCTAGGAAGGCTATGGAATCTCCATCATTGGAGATACTTAAGAGTAGGTTACACAAACACCTGTCAGGGATGATCTATGGTGTTTGGTCCTGCCATGAGATCAGGGGACTGGATCTGATGACCTCTCAAGGTGCTTTCTGGTTCTAGGATTCTATGATTCCATGATAAGCAAAAAAATTCCAAATAATCGCACAATTACTATTTTAAAAAATTGGATTAAAACTATTCTTATTTTATTAGTTTCTGGTAGCATATACAGTATCGAGATATTTACCAAACACAACAGAAAATATAGTCAGTGCCCCAACATGTTAATAATTTGAAAGATTTACATATTTCCAGTTCCTTATGCTCTAAATGGAACATACCTACAGAGACACTGTATTTACAAAAATACGGCCTTGTGTTATTAATATTATAGTAGATTATTTAACAAAAAGAAAGTAAAGAATCTCCTTTACTTATCTCCACTGTTTATTTGTTTTCACACTTGGTTCAGTTAGACCAGTGAAATTAGACTAGTTGTTTCTCTTTCTGGTTCTTATGAATTGGTTCTGTAATTATCTGCACAAACTCAAAGTACAGTTGTGGGGGCTTTCTTGCTGTATTATGCAATGAAATATTCTGAGAATCTAGTAGTGGGATTAAATGTTTGGAAGGGAAGATGCCCCACTGGAACATTCCTCTGTTTTATGAAATTGTCCACAGAAATCAAAGCGAGGTGAACTCACTATCACAGCAATATCCCAGAGCAGGCATCTTTCATATAACCTAGCTGGAAAAAAGCTTCATGGTTAGGGAACAATACTCTCACTGTAGCCCACTCTTATCATCCATTTCTGCTTTCTTAGAGATGAGCAAACCAAAGTCAGGGTACATCTACATAGCAGTGTTATTTTGGAATAACTAACATTATTCTGAAATAACATAGTCCGCGTCTACACTACAAGCGGTTATTTTGACATAATGTCAAAATAATGTCGAGCTGGAGGACTTCTTACTCCAACTCTAGTAACCCTCATTTTATGAGGAGTAGGGGAAGTTGGAGGAAGAGTGCTCTAACTCAGACTTCCTGCAGTGTAGACAGCACCAACAGCCAAAATACGCTACATAAGTTGCATAGCTTATTTTGGCTTTAGCCCTGCTATGCAGATGTGCCCTCAGAGACTAAGTCTGAAAGGGAAGCTAATATTCATAGCTAGGGAAAAATCCTGAAAAGAGAAAGGTTTCTTGCAGCATGCCCTCAAGGTGAATTTTTGGCAGACACGAACTCTAGAGCTGAAGAACCACAGTTGCAAAGACCTTACCTGTGGTCCCTAACACAGTCACACAGGGCCAAATTCATTCCTAATGTAACTCAAATGTAATTTCAGAGTGAAACTAGGGATGAATTTGGCTCAGAGTTTCAGCAACTATATTATTGGTAGTGTCCTTTTGTATCTTTTGGGAATTCGGGGCGTAGTATATTTTGATTTCTGAGTCTCCCACTCACATCAGGGATCATTAATTAACAGCTCAAATTTTGCCCTGAGAAGAGAGGAAACCAGAAGGAGAATATGAAGTGTGATTCTAGTGTTGTTGAGCTGCCATAAGAGGTTAAAGGATGATGGTCAGGCTTTCAGGGAAGGTTGATGAAGAGAGGGTAGAACAAGGGTGACTAACTAGGAAGCTATTGTCTGTGGAGGAAGAAAGATTAAATGAATAAGAGCAAAAATGTGAGTGTGAGTGTGGAAAACTTGATTACAACATTGATATTGGGCTCCTTTGGTTGGCATCATTTCAGAGTCCTAGCACATTACTTTGATATTTCTATGCATGGATTTCCTGCTTCTAAGTTCAAAATAAACATCCAAGTTGTAATGGAAAAATACATCCTTTGGAAGCACTGATTTTTCAGAACTGCTTAAGATACAAAACAGGAAAATAGCATTGACATCTCAAAAAAATTCTCATTTGAGAACTCATGGTGGCAATATTGCACCATCTCTGAGTACACAGTAGTTCAGAGTACTTACTCAACCAATATTAATTTACTAAGCAATAAATAGGCAGATGTAGTACAGTGGTGTTTTAACCAGAGAACATTATACTTGTGCTTGGTAGCACTGTATGTTTTCTATTAAAATATAGAGTATGGGATGGGAAAAGTACATTTTTGTTTTTTATTACACTTGTATAATTCAAATGCATAATAAACACAGATACAGCTTGAATTCTGTAGCAATAACATCCCAAGTTTTGCAAAAAAGATCTAACTAATTAGTTTTTTAGCATCAAACCAACAGTACCTGCCTGAGAGGAACACGTAATGTAATAAAACAAACCACCCACCAAGCACACAAAGAAAGCAGCAGCCCCTCACACCAATGTTACAAGACATAGGTCTTTCTGCTTCTCAGAAGGTGTTCTAATGTGCTTACCATGAACTAACGCTCTCTCTCTATCAGAAAGCTCTCTCTTCTAAATGTAAACTTCCCCTTCCCTAGAACTGAATGCCCAAACATGTCTTTTAAAAAATGGTGCCAATGCAAAATGTTTCATGTAGCTCAATAGGAAAAGCTTCAAGAGTGATATTAACATGTGTTTGCTGAACCAGTTGCCAGCAAGTAACTGTCCACATCACAAAACCCACCTATTTTGGCATGAAAATTGACCCTCATTGAAAAATTCCACACAGCAGTCCAAGAGTTGATGGGCCATAGATCTGCAATTTCCTCTCAGCCCGGCAGGAATTTTCTCCAAAGCCACAACTGATGCACATTCAAATAGTGTGGGAGAAGAAGCATGCACTGTAATGATCAGTGCTATATAGAGGATTTCATGTTCCAGGACTATCAATCTAACACCTTTCATGATATTCTGCTCTGTTATTGTACCTTTGACTTTACACCTGTGCCTGTCCTTGTTCGGTTGTCTCCCCCACACTAGCTGACTCTATGGCTGTGTCTAGACTGGCAAGTTTTTCCGCAAAAGCAGCCGCTTTTGCGCAAAAACTTGCCAGCTGTCTACACTGGCTGCTTGATTTTGCGCAAAAGCACTGACGTTCTAATGTAAGAAATCAGTGCTTCTTGCGCAAATACTTTGATGCTCCCGTTCGGGCAAAAGGGCCAGTGTAGACAGCTCAGATTTGTTTTGCGCAAAAAAGCCCCGATGGCTAAAATGGCGATTGGGGCTTTCTTGCGCAAAACCGCATCTAGATTGGCCACGGACGCTTTTCCGCAAAAAGTGCTTTTGCGGAAAAGCGTCCGTGCCAATCTAGACGCTCTTTTCTGCAAATGCTTTTAATGGAAAACTTTTTCGTTAAAAGCATTTGCGGAAAATCATGCCAGTCTAGACGTAGCCTAAATGTTTGTGGCCACAAAGAGGAGGCCATTGCTTTTCCTGTAGCTCTATGCCCTGCTTAGATGTCAAATACATCAGTACCTTTCACCTCCACTAAATTAACATTTTAAGGGGACTTTTTAAGGCAGGTAGGTTTTAAGGGAGTGCTACTACCTGTCACCATTGAATTGTTAAAATAACCATTCATATCTACCTGAATTCAAATCCTGATTTTGGTGAAAAGAGAAACTGTTTGGTTAGTGTCATCCTATTTTCCTCAAAACAGTCCCACTGCTTGATCAGGGGAGGCCCAGGGCTGGAATATCAGACTTGCTCTGGGTTAAAATGGAGATAAGTTGAGAGAGCTCATGAGGGGGACAATTCTGGTTTCTAGGGTTCAAAACTAATGCTTTGCTAAACTCCATTAAAAATAAAAATAAATAAAAGTAAGCAAGGCCACAAGATTTGCACTGAAAAGCAATCCATAGCAGGGGAACTACGTACCTCTCATTAAAGATGACTATACAGTACCTACAAATTGATCTGTATAGGTTGGTCTTCATGAATAATCCATACTCATACATAAGAGAGGAAAATAAGTTTGGGAAGCAGGCAAACAAGCATTCCCTTCTGTCACACATCTAAGAGGATAGCTGGCTAGAGTCATCCCTGGGGAAAATCTATTGAAGTCATTGGAGTTACACAAGGGATGACTTTGAACCTATTGGCTTATAAAAGTAATGTAAAAGGTACTTTGCCTATGCCTGTTTAAGGTGAAGATTGGCAATCCTAGAACTGTTACATTCTCTTTTTATCTACAGAACAAGCACAGCATTAACAGTAATAGAGCAATGCTCCTCATTTATCACTGTCTCAAACTGTAGATGGAGAGGCCACTCTGACTACTAATCAGGAGTTCAGTATCCATACAGTCATTGGTCTCAGAATCCAGACAGCGAACTAGAAATATGTCTCTGAACTTACCAAGTCCCAGAAAATGTCTTAATGCAGGAAACTTAAAATGTCATTCCTTTGGGTGCAGGTGTAGCTACCAATGTATGTAACCTGAGTTTTAGGATTCTTTATTTCTGACATTAGTAAGTTTCAACGAGAGAAGTGAGAAGCCAAATTTGTGTGGAATGGTGGTAACTTTGGGACTAAAATGAGTGGCCTACCTTGAAATGAGCTCTACCTTAGAGGTCTGATTAGAAATTGGACAGAGACCATCACATTCATTTCACACAGGCCAACAAATAACCTTCAGATGGCACTATATACCAGAGTTGATTGATACAGGTTACTACCTTTGCATCCTGATATCAGTCCCAACAGATAATTTGTTCTTTGAAACCTGCTTTCTCACCTCCTTTTAAAACCCCCGACAACAAAACAAACAACAAACGCCTCTTATGGTCCTTAATCAAAGGGGCTTTTTAAATTTTTCCCTATTCTGCCTCTTCCAAGTTCACATCTGTATTATATCTTCTTAAATACTACCTTGCAATTGCACTATACTGTGCAATTTTCAACATCTGTTGCCTCTCAGGCTGTTCTTTTTGTCTTGTGAGGATTACAAATGAGTAGGATTTTCATTATGTGCTCTTGACCCTAATCTGGGCAGGCACAAGGAATATGCAACCTCTGTACCTCCAAACAATTTGAGTTACATGCTTTCTTTTTTTTCTGAATTGATTCAGAAAATGAAATGGAACACATTTATTCCTATTATTAAGAAAATAATTTCCCTTTTGTAAAAACTACTACCTGTGATCTACAGAGATGTGAGGCCCAATATTTTTATTTTTTAAAAAAAGGACATTAAGATTCATTCCTTACTATTTCCACTCTTCTTCTTTTCCTTTTTTTAAAAAAAGTTTTGGACTGTTTCTGTCCTCCTCCCCAACCCCCATGTACATTGGTAAAATACATTAGGTCTGTGGTCTCAAACAAGCACTATGAAGAATAGGTTTGATATTGATTAAGAAAACAAATTTTGCCCTCAGAGCTTTATATTAAAGACACAATGATCCTCTGCAGTGGTCTCTGCCAATCTAGCTTAAAGGATGGTGTGAAGAATATTAGGCAACACATTCCCAGAATCCTGTGCAAGGATTCCTGAGCGTGCAGATTTATTTCCACTATGCAGCTGGAAATATATCAGTCGGTGAACTATAGGGTAGAGCAATACAGTAGTTACAGATAGTCCAACTTTGAGGGCAGGTTCTAAAAAGGATTGCCTGAGGGATAGAAAATTATTGAGATTGTTGAGTCTGGTCTGGGCCATTATTTCACCACTGAGGTAACCTCCATTCCCACAGTGGTACTATTTTACTTGGTAAAAGCTGGAGTCTTTGCTTTGTGTGATTTTTCTTTTAGGGTATGTCTACACTACAGAGCTATTTCAAATTAACTTAATTCAAAATAGTTAATTCGAATTAAGCTAATTCAAAATAACGCATCTATACACAAAAACTATTTTGAAATAGCATTTTGCTATTTCGAAATAGCATGTCCACACTGAGTGGACCCTGAACTGAAGTTAAGGCTGGCCGGAACCAGTACCAGCAGGGCATCAGGTTAGTACTTAGTGTCTGGGGCTGCTGCCTGAGGCTAACTGAGCTCCGTGCTTAAAGGGACCCTACCCCCACCCCGGACAGATAGTTCTCAGGGTTCCCCGCTTGCTTGTCTACCTCGATGAGGGACAGCAAAGCAGTCCTGTCTTGGAGTGCCCTGAGTGCCCAAACTTGAGACACCACAGCACTCGGCCACATGGAGCCAGAGCTGCCCCTGGGAATGCCGGTGCATCTCGTGGGGTCGTTACCATCAGCCCGGCTGCACTTGCTGCAGGCTGCCATCCGGGGGGGTTCATCGGGGGGCTGTCAGGATCCAGGAAGCCCTGAGGGAGAGCGTCCACCCCGAGGAGCCCTCAGAGCCTCCCCGGTCCTCCCCACCGGGGGCTCGTTCCCCATTCCTCCCTCACGTCCTTCCACTTACCCCTCCCTAGCCCCCCTTCCTGATGTCAAATAAAAGACATGTATGTTCAAAAATAGAAACTGGGTTTATTGAACAAAATTGGAGGGGGATGAACCTCTGGGGAGACTGGGAAAAGGAGGTGGGAGAGGGTAAGAGAGAGGGTGGGAGAGGGGAGGGGAAACCTGGGAGGAGGGAGCTGGAAGGGGGAAGCAAGGGGAAGAAGGGGGAGGGGAAGCTCAGGGCTCAGGGTTGGGGGTCTCGCCAGACCAACTTGACTTTCATGCTAACCTGCTCCTGGGTTCGCATGTGGCCTTTGGTGGCCAGGCTGGCAGCTATCCTGCCATAGATGGCCACATTCCTCCGTCTAGTGTGGAGATTATGGACGTTGGGGGCATCCCCCTGTAGCCAGACATGAACCCCATCTTGTTTTCCTCCCCCTCCCCCCAGAGAGCAAGAGAAAGGCAGTCAGCCTTTGATGCCCTGGGAACGCAGGTGTGTTGCCTGTCCCTGACACTATCATAAACAGAAACCAGACAGTAAATGGGCTAGCTGATGACCCGGGGCCTCCCGCCGCCCTGATGGCTAGTACCAGTAACTGACATGCCCGCACTGTCCCAGGAGAGGAATCTTCGCCCATCACATACCAGAGGTGCCCATTGTCTGCATTTTCCCAGGTGTGAATTATGCTTTGCACCCTTCGTGGGAAACTTGGCATTCAAAGCCATTTTTCCTAATTGGCCACTTGAGACCAGGAAGAAGCCTACGTGACCCACGGGGTATAAAGAGGGATTTAGTAGCCCACCCCATCTGAGCTCCAATCATCTACACCTGCTGGCAGGTATTGGCTGTCTCCTGAGGTCTGTGGGACGCCCAACCTCGCCGTACTTCTTCCCGAGGGATTGAGAGAAAGACGCTGGACACGCCAAGTCTGGAACGCAGGGGTGAGAATATATACCTGCTAGGTGTCTATTTTGCATGCATTTAATAAGAGCTCAGAGAACCAAAAGGGTTTCATGGTACCTGTAAGTGACTTATTAGTGTAATTTCTGTCCTGTCCTTTGTAGTGGCTGTGTTATCTGTTACACAGTAGTAGCATTTAACAGCTAAGTTTACCCTGTAACAATAAAATAGTAACTGTTTAAGCTGTGACCTGACTCCTTCAGTTGCTGTAACAGAACCAAGCACAATTTTAAAAGAACTCCAGCCGGTCATAAGGGACAGATATAGGGAGAGCTTGAGCGTTGGATCATGTCGCTTCCAGGGGACAGATCCGTTGGGGCATCTCTCAGCCTCCCCAGGCTGCCCGCTGCGAAGGGATCGTGTATCCTAGCAGTCAAAATCTGAGGTGTAATAAGCTCTGCCTGTAAACTTCTTGGGGTGCCCGTCAACCTCCTCCAGGTTGCCTGCTGCTAAGGGACCCCAGTCCTAGCAGTTGAAGTCTCAGGTGTATAATACACACACACCACTCACTGCCCTGACCACCGGCTGACACCCCCCCAAACCTGAATAAGGTCCATGATCTCCACCCTGGACCAGGAAGGTGCCCGCCTTCTCCAGCCCCTGTCAGGCTCCTGGGAGCTGGCAGACTGCTCCTGGGAAGCGGTGGAGGGCTGGCTGCCAGTGGCTTGCTGGCTCATGTTTTGGAGCCACTGGGTCAGGGGCCCCGGTGGCCACTGATGGCTCTGGGCTGGCAGGCTTGGAGCTGGCACGGGCACTGTGGCCAGGATCTACCCCTTTAATGGCTCCGGGGCTGGGGGAGAGGAGAGTAAGTTTTCCTGGTTGTGCCCAGAGTGGCCACCAGGGCTCCCTGGGAAGGGCTGGAGGCCCCCTATTTCGAATTAAGTGTCTACACAGCACTTAATTCGAAATAGCTATTTCGAATTTGGTGTTACTCCTCGTAGAATGTGGTTTACCAAATTCGAAATAAGGGCTCCACTATTTTGAATTTATTTCGAAATAGCGGTTTGCCTGTGTAGATGCTATTAAAGTTAATTTGAAATAACTGCTGTTATTTCAAATTAACTTTGTAGTGTAGACATACCTTTAGAGACTAATACATAGTAGAAAGAAGAGTATGAGGCTTACCTGAGTCTTATGGACCTATCATCTTGTTTTTGTGGAACCAAAGACTATCTGTGATTGTACGGGCATTGCCTGTTTTTGAAAACTTGATTTTCCAGAGAGTCATACCAATGGTTTTTGAAACCTAGGGCCAAATTCCTTCTGAGAAGATAGAGGGGATGAAAACCTAGTAAATTCCCAATTGGGAATTGGAGTCAGAGAAATAGAGACAGCCACCTGTGCACAAACATAATCCTCCTAGCCAGAATGGGTAGGACTGGTGTCGCTTGGCTCTGTTTGTCAGGGGCTGGAAATGGGTGACAGGAGAGGGATCACGTGATGATTACCTGTTTCTGTTCACTCCCTCTGGGGCATCTGGCATTCTCCACTGTTGGCAGACAGGATACTGGGCTAGATGGACCTTTGGTCTGACCCAGTATGGCCGTTCTTATATTCTTACGTTCTTATGTCTGTTCCCATATACTAAGGAGATCCAGACATAGGAAGGAATGGGGCCAGGAGGGAAAGAGCTGGTGGAGGTATGGCTGTGCTATATGAATTATCCCCCCCCTCATTCTCCCACCCTCTATGCCCTGAAACCATTAGACCGTCCACTTTGAGGTTAATACCAGTTGAGGCTGTATTAACTCTTGTGCACCTCCATTCTGCACTGAGCCCTGGAGTGTCCACACTACCAAGCCCGTTATTTCAAAATAAGGGGCTGGTTATTTCAAAATAATAACTCCTGCTTTCCACGAGGAATAATGCTGATTTTGACATAGTTATTTCGAAACTGAGGTAGTGTGGACACTCTTTCGAAATAACTACTCCCCAGAGTAATTCAAACTAATTACTCCCCAGTGCTCGTTAGGCCTCCACATTAACGGATCCTGCCCCGGACTAATTTTGAGGCTTCCTCATAGTGTGGACATGCTATTTCAAAATTATTATTTTGGGAGTTATTATTTTGAAATAAGTTGTTTCAACGTAATATCCTAGTGTAGACATGCCCTAAGAGGGTTCCGGAGATAGCTATCTGCACAGGGAGCAGAAGAGTGTCAGTGTGGCTCCATGGAAATCATGCTGACAGGGAGCAGAAGAGAGCTGGAGAAGATGTTTGGGCAGTGTGGACAGGCCTGACCTTCCCCACACCAGCAAATTTAGGGTGGTAAGATTCCCCCCACCCTCCCACATTTTGCAAGGGAAAAGCTTCTTTTCCTGATGCAATGATCAGATAGAAATTCGGAGAGGGGATCCTCATAGCATATCCTGATTCCTATTACAGGGCCAGAGGAACAAAGAACATAATAATGAAGAGGTCAATGAGCTGAGTCCTGTTTTGGGGCAGGAGAACAAAGAACATAAAGACAAACAGGTTAATGAGTGATAACAGATGCCTTATTACATCATGAACAAATCCCATCAGTTGATCAGTGTCCTATCTTCAGGACACTATTTCCTAGACACTTTTGATTAGCCCTTTCCCTCAACTCCCCCAACCCTGCCCCCCCCAGGAAGGGAAAGGACATCTCATGCCATCAGGTAATTTCAGAAACAGCAGGTGGGAGCTGTAAGGGTACAACCAGGGAAACAAAGAGATGATTTGTTTGACTTAGGTGTCATGGCCCCGTATGAAGCAATGCTAGGAGAAAATTCACGACCTCGCTAAAGAAGACTCCACTGCAGCAAGCTCTGCCACCTGCACTACACATTAGCCTGACCCTTCCTGAAGATATAATATGGGGAAGCGACATTTGAAGGTGGCTGTGATACAAACAACAGTGCACACGTGCACCTAAAGTTGAGAATGGGCATGTGCTATCTCACTGTGACTCCAGAGTCCAGTGCGAGCATCAGTGCTATTATATTATAAGAACTAGACTCTTTTCCTTTCCCTGACTGATCTTGGGTTGTTTAAGTCTGAAAGTTTTAACCATTTGCCCAAGTGACATGGAGATTTTTGACCAAATCACTTAAAGTCTTGATTGAGTGATGAAGTGTAACAGAAATACACCATCAGTACAGCCCTCTCATGTGTCCTGATCCTTTCACATGTCGTGTGGTGTCTTAACAGACAAGGTCCTGGGATATGCCCCTCCCATGATGGAATGACTGTCTTTTTAGTTTCTGTAATGGATACATGATGGCATTGCTAGAAAGGATTTTTTGCTGTTCTAGACATTTGTAGGAGCGAAATGGAAAGAAAGAGCTATCTTCACTATGGAAAAACCCTTCTTTCCCAACTTTTGTTTAATTTAAATGTTATTGCTTGAGGTAACTGAGGTTGTTTGAAAAAAATAATTAACAAAAGGTCACTACACTGGTTTCAGCTTTTATGCTGCTGGATTTCAGGGATAAAGGCACTAATGTTGCTAGTAAACTTTGGCCTAGAAATACTCTGTCCTTTTCAGTTTCTAACACATCATTACATAAGGAGCATTTCTTTCTAGCCTGCAGCAGCAAGACTTGACATGTATTTATTGCACCCCACTTATATCCTATGAAGTCTTCAGATGCTTTATGATTAACTACTGTAATTGGCTTCTAAAAAGCAAAGAATTCACATGAAAAAAATTCCTGTAATAAAATAAAGCCTGGATTTTATCCAGATTTCACATAGGAAAAGGAAGAAATAGGCCTCTAATAATGCTAATAGAGGCAATCAGTGACAAAAAAGGCACCCTGAGTTGCTGAACAAGGAGACACAGGAGTCTAATATCACTACACAGTATGGAGAATGTAAGTAAACATGGAATGATCAAGTCATCTATGAAATCTAGGAACTGAGCTGGATAATGCAATGTTGTTAAAATAACCAATAAGACTGCTGTATTCAGAAAGTACACAATAACTGTTGGGAGTCATTTGCACCACCTTTTGCTGCTCAAGACTTAAGCTTACTGATAATAACTCATTCCACACTGGAAATTTGTCTTCCTTATAAATCCGCCTCACAGTTGGCTACACTGCAGCATAGCTGGAAGTCTTTGTTTAGAAAAAGCCCAAGAGTAGTCACCATCGGTAGGGAATGTGCCACATTCCCAAACTTGAACCTGAAATTGTACAGAGATGCTGTGCCTTACCCCCAACCAGTGCTCTGAGTCACTATAATTAATTAATAGTAAAATGCAAGATACAAACAATTAGTCAGTCACTCTGTACACCAGCATTAACAATATGGCTCAGAACCTCTTTCAAATACGCAGGCGCTTGACAGCTGCAGTTTTGCATTAGCCATTTTCATGGAAAGTATTTTCATGGGAATATAACATGGTGGAAAGCATCAGCATCAGCATCCAGATAACAGTATAACTGCAGTAGACAGGCTGTCAAATGATAATGGCTTAGTAATTTAAACATCTTTGAAACACCTAAAATTCCTGGAATCACAGCTTCAGAACCTTCTAAAAACAGTTAAATAGAGTGCAGTTTACTCTGGGTTGTATTTTATTTTTTGGTTTGTTCTTAAAAATCGTACCCTGTCTGCTGTGCTTGGATGTTTAACATCCTGCAGCAGTTTTTCAGAGTAGAGGTTCTCCCTAGTGTTCAAACTAGAAGTCCTCCCCTGCCATTCTCCAGCTACTATGTTATGTACCTCTCTGTCTCCCCTTCCAATCCCACCACTGCAGAATTGGGTAGATTTTCTAATTGTTTAGTAACCAAAGACCATCCTGGCCTTCAGCAATGCAAAGTTTTTTAAATGTTTTTGTTACAGGAACTCAATATTATTCAATGACATTTATCCGCAGAAGAAAAGAAATTGTAAGATTTTTGGAATGTATGCAGGAGTCAAGTAAGTGAGATTTGCGTGGGTGATACAGCTCCTCCTCCTCTGCTTCAAGTATAGGTTATATCTACATTGCAGTTGTGTATTTCTCAGTGTGGCTAGAGAAATGTGGGCTAGCTCTGTTTGAGCTGGTAAGCTGAAAATAGCAGCATAGCCATGCGCAGCACAGGCAGCAAGTTGGGCTGGCTGCCTGAGTTCAAACCTGTTCGGGCTAGCCTGAACAGACATCCATGCTATCCCAGCTATGCTGCTATTTTTGGCATGTTAGCTCAAGCAGAGATAGCCTATGTCCATTTGCCCAGGCCTGGTCTACACTAAGAATTTAGGTTGAACTTAGCTGCATTAGATCAATTTTTTAAATTATGAGTTTAAACCACCAAGCCTATTCTGCCAACTGTAAGGACCATTAAAGTTGATTTTGGTACTCCTACTTTCCACAAGCAGTAATGGTAAATTCAGCCTTGCATGCTCGACTTTAGGGGAGTGCAGATGCAGCACTGTGAAAGTCAACATTCTTGGCCTCCCGGAGGTGTCCCACAGTACCTCAGTGTGACCGCTCTGGCCCACAGTTTCAACTCTGCTGCACTCCAAGAGCATAGGAAAAGCCCCAGGAAAATCTGAATTTCATTTCCTGTTTGACCAGCGTGGTGAGCAGACCTCAGAGCAGGCAGCACACTTCAGCAGCACACCAGATTACGAATGACCTTGCCGTAACTTTGGAGCCAATCGCCTGCTCTTAGAATGTATTGATGCCAGGTCTTCGTGGTGTGGAGGGCACTTCTGGTGAGTTCATATTTTTAATCATGCTTTAAGTAAGTTAATTGGGTGTGATCTGTGGTGGCCACTCTGCCTACACAGTGGGGACTCCCCACAGGGTTTCTGGAGAGGTTTGCCTTATTCTATGCTCCAGGCTAGGACACCTTCCCACCCCAAGCCAGTGGTAAGTGGTCTGGAATCCTTGCAGCACAAAGCATTGCAGCATAAGGTCCAGGTTTCTGGCCACATTCACTCAGCATCTGCTCCCTATCACTTTGTGTGATTCAGAGAAGACTGATATCTCACATGGCAACCTAGATGAAGCAGGGAAAGCTACATATTTAACTGATACCACTGGCAGTGCACCTCCATTTGCTCATCCCCAATAAAGCCTGGTTTGAGCCCCTGCCCTGTCACCACACCCGGACCCCCTTTCTCACCTGTAGGCTCCTGTGGGAAGGGAAAGTTGCACTCTCCTGGCAAATGGGGGGTGCTGAACAGATGGTCACTACATGAGCCCCTGCCCTGTCCTACTGCCATGCCACCATGGCCCCCCATTTGCAAACACAGATACTCTACCCCAAATTCCTTTTCTGTCACTGATTCCTTGTATTCCCTAAATAAAAACACATGATTTCTCAAGTTCAAGAACAGGTACTTTATTGCTTATGTTGCATGGGAGGGGAAGGTATACAGGGTTTCGCTGAGGTCTAACCTAGTCAATAAACTGTGAAACCTTCCCTTTAAATGGCCAGAATCACATTCTACCACCATTCTGCCATTACCCAGCCTGTAGTCGAACTGTTCCTTACTGCGGTCCAAGCTGCTGGAGAATAGCTTCATGAGCCGCAGGAGCAAGAGGTAGGCTGTGTTTCCAAGGATCGCTATTGACATTTCAAAGCCTTTGATGGCAATTTTTCAGTCTGGGAAAAATGTTCCATCTTGCAGCTTGCTGAAGAGACCAGAATTCCTAAAGATGCGCGTATCATGCACCTTCCATCCCAGATGATGTCGGTGAAACAGCCTTTGTGATCCACGAGTGCCTGCACCACCATTGAGAAGTACCCATTGCAGCTGTGTACTCTTTGGCAAGGTGGCTGGGTGCCAAAATAGGAGTGTGCATCCCATCTGTCACCCCACCACAGTTAGGGAACCCATCACAACAAAGCCATCTACTTTGTCCCTGCAGTTTCCCAGAGTTACTGCCCTCTGTAGCTGAGTATTGATTGCCTTAGCTACTTGGATCACAGCAGCCCCCATTGTAGATTTACCCACACGAACTCTTGTACACAGTGGGGACATGCACCTTTGACTTTGCAAAATCTGGTGCCAAAAAAATCAACCTTAATAAATTCAACCTTATGTCATAGTGTAGACAAGGCCCCAGTCTGGGAAACAGCCTCCCAGCTGCAGTGTAGCATTATCCATAGGGCAAGGACTTCTCTCTCTTGGTGTGGAGGCAAGCATTCCCCCTCCTGCTTCAATGCATTCTAACCAGCAATATGGAACAATGGATTTTGGTGAACTCCAGCCAAGGTTTTTTTTTTTTAAATTTTACTACAGAGCTGCATTTTACAGATGGGAAATAAATAATATCATCACAGGGTCTGGAGAAACCTAACAGCATTCTCTTGTTAGTAAAAGAAAATTGAATAGACGAAGGGATAAGACAGAAGAGATTAAATGACTCCTTACTTCATAGTGCACTGACATTTTCCCATCCTGATTAGAATTCTAAACCACATCTAAGAACTATATTAGTAAATGTGTATATTAAAATTCAGAACTACTTGCTGAACTTTAAAATATTTTCCCTAATGCTCATTAGATTGAACATTGAAAAAAAAAACTTCATTGCTTCTATATTTGTGAATAAAGCTCCCTTCAGTTGGTTTTATTTTGTGAGGTTCTAGTTGAAGTCTTACTTTACCTATATTTAGAATGACTAGAATTACAGAGATTCATAACATATTATGAATTAAGTAATAATTTGTGACTAGGTGAACAGCATGCAGAAATGTCAGGGAGTTTGCAGAGATTAACATATGAACGAAGTGCAAATATATTAACCAACTATCTGGAAAGCAAGCTTCATGAAAACTGGAAATTAATGCAACTGAGGGAGAAAAAGCTTTATGGTGGCGGAATATTTTATGTAGAATATAGCTCCTAAAACAGAGACATGTATGGCATAAGGGCTCATCTGTGACCTCAAGTATGCAGACACGTATCATGAGCAGGAGTGGGCATATGGTCCATAATGAGCCAGCTGCATTTGACTCTGACAAATGCAACTCTAATGCTGGAGATTTGGTTCAGGAAATCTTTTAAAAGGTTGTGCTGTGGCAACTAAGATGTTAAGAGGCAGGTAACTGACTAATCATGTAGTCAATACAATTTGTATTGACTATACGATTAGTTGATAAGGGAAGGCGCTCTGTCCTGGCTCACGTCAGTCCAGGAGCTACCCCCACTGCGGCTCTGCAGTTTCAATGTAGTAGGAGCTGGACATGCAGGCAGCCCGGCTGCTACTACATTTAAATTACAGAGCTGCAGCTGGGGTAGGTCCCTGACCCTGACAGCTGGGACAGGCTTCTCCTGGCTCTTACTACATTTAAAAGGCAGAGCTGCAGTGGTCCTGGACCCTCCCCATGGATAGGGGCTGCTGCCGGAGAGACAGTGCTCGAGGGAACCAGGTTTTAAGCCGGCTGTCCCCAGCACCAGCTCCTGTCTCCCCGCCTCGCTCTCTCTGATACAGAGGCAGCAAGGGGGTGGGGAAACAAGTAGTCGACTACTCGACCATTCTCTTACATCCCTAGTGGCAACATGATGTCACATCTCAAATACTGATGAATTGTTGTGCAACATTTTCAAGCAGATGCTCATGTCTCATACCATCAGCTCTAACTCCACAATGCCAATAAGCTTAAAAGGCTGGACCACATGTGAATGTCTCCAGATCAGAATATCTCTAGTAAATTACTTCGTGCTGAAAGATCTATCCGTCTTCTCATGCAGATAGGTGCAGATGCAATGGCATTTTTCTTTGGTTAGTGGCAACCTGAGATTGCACATATGAGGTCACCATTGAAGCCAATTGCAAGGTTTTTGGGTATCTGGGTTACTCTCTAACACATGGAAGTTATTTGCATGATAGTTTTCTCCATTCTGGTGGAATTTGCCATGCAAAAATTCCTGAACTAGTTTGCTGATCTCAGAAAGATGGTTTGTGTGGGTTATCTTGTGCCTGCTCATGTCATGGAATGATGCACTGTGATTGTAACCTTTCCCAGTAATAGAAGATAGTTATGCTTAGGTTTCATGAAGACTACAGCTATCTGGGAATAAAGTCCTGACCCGGCATGCCACATTGTTTTTCTTCTGCAGTGTGAGGCTAGTTAGTCTAGTTTTCACTAATACTTTTTGATTTCAGGTATTACAAATGGCTGTGCTACAGGGAAGACCAGGCTACTCATCAGTGTCTTACCACAGCTATAGACCCAGTGCTCCCCTTCACTTATGCCAGTATAAGAAAGACATGCAAGAAGGTGGACTGGAGAGGGGGGGCAGGAAATGACTTTGGCTGATGTTCTCCTTCACCGCAAAGGGGAAGAGAAGCTGGGGAGCAGCACTCGATCTGAAATGGTTTTCTAAGTTCACAACAAATTGCTCTGAATGATAATATTCTTAGAAATATATTAATGCCCACATTGTGGTATTAACTTCCTGTGAAGATGGTGGCTGTGCAGAACTACATAGGAGCCAAATGTTGCCTGGCACAAGAATTAGCTGTGTTGTCAGAGGGAAAGGAATTTTCTGATTTTTTAGGGGCTGCCATCCTCACATACGAAAGGGAATAATGCAGCAAAGAAACCATGCCATGGTACTCACATTGATTTATTTAACTAAATAACTGTAACAATCCTGTTTTCTGCCGACGGCTCCATTACATTTATGAGAACTGCCGTGTCCACAGCCAGCTCCATTTTGTGAAGTAGAACAGATGCCGCATTTTAGAGGGACACACTGTACTTTGTTATGTTGACTTTTTTTTATTTTTCCTTGTTTGGCTGTTTACAACAATCTAACATAAGTCATCCAGATGGGATTACAATTTGGGACATGGAAAAATGTAACACCCACATTCTTGCTAAACGAACTCTTTCTAAAGGAGTTCGATTTGGAACTCAGAAATTATGGGTTCATATTGCTCAAAAATCAAAAGGATTCCCACATGACATTTTGTCTCTATTTACAATTTTATTCCCACCTTTTCATTTAAGAAGAAATCTCATCCTTCTCCATTTACATATAACCTGCATTTTCTGATAATATTTTTTCTAAGACCCTGTATGTAAGAAGGCTGCTACCAATTTGCCATAATAATATTAAGATATTGTTAACTCATAATATGCACATTACCAAGTAAACATAATACACAGAAGTTGCCCAGATGTTGCAAGAAAACAGAGTTTTACACTTTGGCATGTGTGATTTCTTAAAATGATACTAAGGAAATCAAATACCATCTATTTTTGTTGCCATTTTTTTTATTGATGATAAAACAGAACTGTTGACAGTAAAAGCTATTTTCAAAATAAGCAGCCTAGGTTGGCTGTAGCTAAGGGCATACTGTAGAGTTGAATATATATAGGTTATAGTAAACAAGGCTGCTTTGAGAAAAGTTAATTATTATTTATTATTTGCCACACACAAAAATGTGATTGGTTTATTTTTTAATCATCTCTCCTGTCTTGGTCCACTGCTTTCTCCAATAGTGCCAATAAGAGAATGAAGCCATTCCATTTTGTTTAATTCTTTTATTCTTGCCCACCACATTTCTATAGTAGGTGTTATGTATTTGAAGCCAACAGACAAGATTGGTCCTTTATTTCCAGCCATAATTAAAGGGTGATTGTACGCAGACCACTTTTGGAGTCTCTATTAAGGCCCCCTTTATTGTGATCTCCCCATCACCATTTGTACGCTCTCGGCACTATACGCCCCGAAATCAATCAAGTTTTTATCAGCGTTTACAGTTTCCATATTAGAGACACCCGACCGCAAACGGCAGGGTAGGGGGACCTGGGCCCACCCCTTCTCCCAGGTCCCAGCCCAGGGCCCTAAGGCAGGGATGGTTCCTCCCTGGCTTGGCTGATAGGGGAGTTGCCACTAAACACATCAGCCCGCGGGCTCCACAGCCCCGCCCTGGGCTACTTCCTACCTCCGCGTTCGGGCCTCTTTGTTTTCCCTCTCCCCCCCGGAGCTAAGGACGCTCCCTTTTAACCCCGTCTGTAGCGGCTGCTCCTTCCTCAGCACACCCCTATCCGTTCACCCCGTTGGCAAAATCCTCGGCCTTTTTAACCCCTCCCTGATCAGATCCAGGGCCTTTCCACCCCTCCCGTGGCATCCCCGGCGCTCTCCTGACATCACCACCCTGCTGCCAGGTGACATCATCAGCCGGCACCCCGGTGCACGTTGTGCTCTCTGCGCCTGCGTTCAGCCCAACCCTGGCCAGTTCCCCCGGCTGGGACAGGAGTATCCTCCCCAGCTGCTTCCTGGCGGGGATCCCTGCTGGGGTGTCTCTCATCCCGGCCCTCACGGTGTCCCAGGTCAGTGCAGGGGTCCCTCACCCCGTCACAGTGAGGGGTAATACTTTAGAAGCAACACATAAAAAGAACTGTGCCTACTGGTTCTGCTGTGCCCTTGCTCTGGGGTGATAGCAAAATACTACTGGTACGGACCACAAGTATATTACTATTCCATCATGTACGGGTTCAGTTGTACTAGCTGGTGTGTTTCAGGAGCAGAACCCAGGCTTTCCATATTCCCCACCCACCAGCTCACAGAAGTAGGGAGTACACAGTCAGGCCCACTGACTTCTGTGCACCTGGACCCAAGGTTTGACTCCCTCTTACGCATGCAGCGAGGGCCACATTCTGGCCTAAAGCTTACATGAATTGGCTTCCCAGTATCATCAGGCTCCTTTGAGCATTTTGCTCTGAATTACATGTCTAAGACTGATGTGCCATGTCGAAGACTGATGTATCTAATGAAAATTTTCTACTGGTATTTACTCTGCGAGGGATCATAGTACAACGCATTATATTCTTCCAACACTCCAGAGAGATTTGTTGGTTCATTTTCTCCCCCCAACATAGCTGCATGATATCAATATGACCTTATAGTTCTGTAGAGAAATCTGAAAAAAATGTGTCCACTTTTAAAAAAAATTGTCACTAGTGACCTTCTCTTAAAATTTCTGCACATAGCTCTCTACTGAAGATTAAGCGGATTTAAATAGCATCCAGGTCTTACGATTTTGTAAATACAGGGTATAATTCTGATTTTACCCCAGCAAAAGTCCACAGACTTCAGTGGAATTACTTCTGATTTACACTGGTGTGTGGAGAGAAGCCGTCACTGTAATAAAATGGAAAAGCCCTGTTTTAGGAATATATTTCTCATGCCATTCAACACATTTCCTAGGACTAGATTCTGTCACCAAGAATCACTGGTTTTAATGGGAGAGACTGTCATTTCCACTAAAGTCCATTAATACTCCCCTGGCAACATAGCTGACTCTTGCAATAAGGTCTCTTTACAGGGCTAGACCAGGACCTTAGAGTAAATGTGAATCTGGTCCAACATACACAGTCACTGATACTACAGAATGAATTAATGGATCCAAAGTCCATTGAAATTTATGACAGTCTGTCCATTGACATCAATAAACTAAGGACCAGCCCCCATGTAAGAGTGGCAGGGTCTAACTACTGTATATTCTAATCATTCTATAATTACATCTTTTGTGAAATTAAGTCTCAGCCATATGGGACATTATAAACACATTAGTGTTTCTTATAAAGTCTGTACCCTGGAAATCCACAAATTATTTTCTGTATTTTTTTTGTTTCTTTCTGATTTATTTGACTAATACATACATCTTTCAATGTTATTAATTATGTTTCACCTTTTCCAATCTGGTAACCATGTTGATCTCATTATCTTTGATTGAGTCTATCATAAACTTGATGTATAAACTAGCATAATCATAGATTTGACCAAGACACTCTTTCATAGTTTTTGGTTCATATGAATCTTTTGATGTGTTTATCAGGTATTGTTGGGTAGAAAATATCGGAAGAAACGCAGTATTCCTGGGACCTTTGATTATTTCTATTAGCCTGACTTATCTTTACTAGAGCTCTCATCAATTTAAATAATCTTTTATTCCTTGGAATCATTTACTTAAATGTTCTGTAAATGAATAATTGAAAGCTGGCATTAGTTGTATGTCCTATGTATTTCAATCCCCTTTTGTTCTATTTAAATATATCTATAATACCAGTGTTACCTGTTTACCTGTTGTTTAGCACCATCGCTGCTGTTTCTTTGTCATCGATCTTACAGCAAGAAATTGAGTCATATTCCTTTATTGTTCTGAATAGTTCTGGAATTGATTCTGAAGGGTTTGAAATATACTATAAATCATCTTCCATGTAAAAAGGAATTTTTATGTCAGACTTCCCCTCTTTTTATCCCCTTTTTTTCTCTAATATTTGTCACAGTTAAGGGCAACTGTGCCTGTATTCTCTCCCCATAGTTGAGCAAGGACACCCATTCTAAGCTTCCACATCCTCAGCTATCACTTCTTTTGGGCAGAGGCCCACATCTTTCTTTCTCTTGGAGGGGGATTTTTCCAGGCTGCTGAGTTCTTAGCCTACACTCTGTTATTCCCAAACCAGATTGCCTAAATCTGCTCTTTGCTCTGTTTCCAGAGGATATAGACTGTATAATTGCCCACAGTTTTCAGTTACCGTATAGCTCTTTCTAAGCAAGCACATTTATTCTTAAAACGAAAGCATTACAGAACAAAAAATTAAAAACAACTAAAGAAACGACACATATGCTAATAAGCTTATCCAGCTACAGCAGGGACTCTTGCAGTGAGTGCTCCAGATGCTATATTTTCTGTAGTTACAAGTTCATAACAGCCTCGTCTCAGAACAAGCACACACACATTTGGTTAGTCTTTCCTTTATACCGCTTGGGCCTTTGAGTTGCAAATTCTGGGAACATGTAATCAGTACACAATGGTCCCTTCCTCTGTGCATAGTTTAAAAAACTTGGGCTTTTGTTTTTGAACTTGGAAATTTGCATCCCCCTCCCTCTAGATACTTCCTTGGCAAACATTGTTGGTCTAAAAGTCCATCATTATCTGATCTTTGTTCAAGATAATAAAATGAAAGAAAAAAAAAAAGAGCTGGTATGTACCCATGGTGGATGGCACTCAAAATACATGAAGCATTGCAGGTGGCCTGCTCCCCTCCTCCATTCCTAGCCTCCTTCCTTCTGCTGTAAGTGGCTCAGGCTGTGGTGGGAAATAAAGGAGGCTGTGTCAAAGTGGGCAATAATGGAGGTGAATAGGCAAGTAGACAGGAAATGGGTCTGCTTTCCTCTTGGCCCTGCTCTTCCACTTTCAGAATGAAAAACTGGAACACCCGAGAGAAATCCGCAGCTCAGAGAGTCTCCTGGTGATGAATCTAATATGGTTCTGCTACACAAATGGGTGGAGGGGACCAGGGCTGGCTCTAGGTTTTTTGCTGCCCCAAGCAAAAATTTTTTTGGCCACCCCCTCCCCTTTTTTTGTTGGCTTTTATACATGTTTGCACTTTGCAATGTTTTTGTTGTTGTTGTTTTTTGACTGTTTAAAATGTTTTAAAAATGAAAACAGAAAATTTGTAGTTAGTGAAATAAAACAATTTCCTACTAGTGTTCTCATTTAATTTTAACAAAATCACAATTACAAACAATTTGGGTTCAACTATACACTGTAATGAAAAACATTAGTGTCTTCTGGTGCACCCAGTTTCTCATAAATTAAAAGAATTTATATGAACTGAATTTTTCTTGTTTTTATACTTGCGTAGCCTTTTAATAATTCTGTAAAATCTAAATTTTCTGCAATGGTACTTTCAGTTGAAATTAATGCAAGTCCTGACAAACAATTTTGAAACATGATGGACCTCAAATAATTTTTTAGTAATTTCATTTTTGAGAAACTGAGCTCACCAGAAGCCACTGATACTAGTAATGTTAAAAGAATGCGTAATGCTATAGCAGCCGCGATGGCCCTGGCCAGAGGGGAGACTGCGCTTCCTGCACCGGGGCCATCCCCCCATGAACCCGCTCCAGTCCCCCGCAGGCAGGGTTGACCCGAAGTAGGCGGTAGAGCCAGGCAGCAGCAGGAGGCAGAGGGTGGCCAGCAGGCTCCGGGCACACATGGTGCCAGTGCTGTGCAGTGGGTAGTGGCGTCTCCCACGGCCCTTTAAAATTGGCGGGGCGGGGCCTGGCATTGCCGGGGGCGGCTGCTTACCTGGAAATGCTGCCCCTGGAAGTGTGCTGCCTCAAGCACGTGCTTGATTTGCTGGTGCCTAGAGCGGGCCCTGGAGGGGACACATAGGTGCACAATGCTTCTCTTGTGTTGGGTTCTCTATGCAGTAGGGGCACTGATGCTGGTGAGCCCTGCTGTGCCAGTGGCTCAATCCTTTGCCTTATGGAAACAGAGAGTAGACTGAAGGACATTGCATGGAGGAGGGCTCTGTTGATTTCAACAGGAATTCTAAATGTAGAGCAGTTGCAGGATCAGGCACAGCTGAAAGGGTGAAATAGATTTCACTGTTTTATTTATATCTATGCTTCATTATATTTCCCTCTTACATTTGTAATGTAAAAAAGAATTTTACATTTTACATTGTTTAATGTAAAAAAGAAAAAAAGAGAGACAGGCACTTTAATAATAAATAAATAAATAAATAAATAAATAACAATAATAATAAAAGCAAATTTTGTTCCAAGCAGGTGCCAGGCCAGCTGGTGTTCTTGTGTGTTTCATAGTATATTACAGTCTAGTATACTTTAATGTTAGAAAGCAAAGAAGTCTCTATGTGATGTCCATTAAACACTGTGGTTTTTTTTCCTTGGTGTATCACAGTTACAGATAAAGTTACCTTCACTAAATAATCATGTTCAATGTCCTCTAACATTTCTCCTTTCATACCTGTGGTGTGATGGCCTAATTGGTGAGTTAGCTGGAAATAACTAAAATTGTGTACTTACACTGCTTACAGGTTAGACCTCTCTCTCTCTCTCTCTCTCCCCCCCCCCCCCCGCCCCCCTCTCCCCCTAGACCTAAATTTATAATGGATCTCTCTGGATGCACATTTGAGTACTGCTTCCTTGATCCATCTCTAAAATGATCTTTTGCTGGACATTACCAGGTAATTTGTGAATATCTATTCACAGCTTTGTAATCCTGCCTGAATAATCATAAAGGAAGTCCTCAATTGTATTTGTAGTATAATGGCTACATGTGTATGATTATGATGTAGTATAATGGCTACATGTGTATTCCCCTACTGGCTGCTCAATGTATAGAGGGTAACAGTTTAATATTTCTACCAGTTAATGGATTTGTTCCTTTAGTTCAAGTGACAGAGGCCAACACTGAAAGCTGAATGTTCAATACCAACTTACAATCAATAGAGTCATTTCATGTGGGAAATGAATATGGAGTTGGAGTTTACCATTTGGGGTTTGAAAAATAATTATGGACAACAAACAGTCCTATTTATTACTTACAGTTGGATAGAAACTCAGGGTTTTATTGTTTGGAAATGGTTTATTTCCCAAATTCTACAGCAGATGTAACAGACTATTACAAATATACTGATGTTTAGAAACCAGACTAGTTTTCTGTCAGTACTTTTGGGAATGTAAAATCTAGACTATTTAGGTAAAAATATAGGAGGATCTGTCAGCCATGATTCAAGTCATCACCCTACTTTATTTATCTCTAATGGCCCATTATGGAGGAAAACACTAATAATATGGATACATACACTATTTGGATGGTCTAGACAGCTGAAAAGGAATCCAAATACCATCATAGGGGGTTACATTAGGAGCAGACGGATCGTGTGCACGCTGGTACTTAGGTTGAGAGGTGCTGAAGATTCTGAGGAAGGGCATGGAGAATGGATGACAGCTAGTGCTGGAAAGGATTGGCAGCTGCTTGGGGAGGGGGTGATGCTGGTGGAGCAAGATGGTGGCGGAGCTGCTGGGAGGTGATGTCGATGAAGAAAGCATCCTTTAAAACATGGTGATAAACTGACTGAGTACTGAGAGCAATAGCGATTAGAGTCAGTGAGGTGACTAAAGGGATATATTTGACCTAAGATGTGAAATAATTTCCAGCCATGTTTGTAACATAACTGTAGTGATCAGAAGGTATCTTAGGGTATGTCTACACTGCAATGCTATTTCAAAATAACTAGCGCTATTCCGAAATAACTTCATCTGTGTCTACACAGCAGGCAGTTATTTTGAAATAGTGTCAAAATACTGTCAAGCTGGAGGACTTCTGACTCCGACTGCTGTAACCGTCATTGTACGAGGAATAAGGGAAGTCAGAGGAAGAGTGCTCTATTTCAAAATAAGTGCTATATAGACACTCCCTATTTCAAAATAAGCTAATTTGAAATAAGATATTGACATAGCTCAGTTTGCGTAGTTTATTTTGAGTTAAGCCCTGCTATGTAGACGCACCATTTGGCTAGTAACATGGCTGTTCCTTATAAGAGAAAAATCCCTTTTTATGTAGGTATGGAGATCTGTATTTTTTATTAATATACATGCCTCAATTTACTTGCTTGATACTATGCTTCTGAATACATGGTATTGAATTAGGCATAGCAAACAGGAGAGAAAACAACAGTCAGAGATAGGATAGAAGAGCTAAGGGAACAATAGCTGAGCCATTAATTAGGAAGGTACTCTTTCGAGCATCAGCCAAAGAAATGCTTGGTCTTTTATTCTTCCTCCTCACAGCATAGTACCTGGAGATTTTGAATTAGTTATTTAGGTCAGCTTGAAATTTTCACATAGGGCCATTAATACCCTTTCTGTAGCCTTCACATCAATATACCCTGCTGAGTTAATATTTTGGATCCATTCATAGGCTCTCAAGGGCACATGTACACACATAAGAAGCTAACAGGCAATGAAGTAGTGGATCTAAGACAAGATGCAGTGAACATTAGACAGTAAATGTGCTTCACTTTTAGTTTCCTGGATAATCACAGCTTGGAACAGAGCTGTTGAAATATTTTAAAATGTTCTGTAGATTGAAAGTATAGCTCGTGAAGCGTAGACAATTGTATTTAAAGAGGTTGGCTGAGATCTGGCATATTTTGGAGCAAACCAATGAAGGTAGGTCACAAATAGAACCCTTTATGCTACCTTAAGGGGAGCAATGAAAAGGTAACACCCTGGATTTCTGCTTACGGTTTCTCTAGAAAAGATACACTAGGCATTGGATTATTATTGTGAGTAAGTCATATGCAAAACAAGCTGCTGAACATGGGACTTTCTATTACTCACCTGCGCGAAAAACAAGAGCATACAAGCAACACATTAGGCTGTGTGTGCAACCAGCAGGATTCATTCATCCAGGACATTCATTTCGGGAGGTCATGCATTTTTATTTCCAATTTGATGAACTCGCTCTCCCTCATGCAAATGGAACTGAAATTGTTAGGGAATGCAATAGTATTTTAGCATGCAGTAAGCACACCCATATTAATAATAGGCTCATAGCCCAAGGCAGATTTACTATTTTTAATTTTGTTTGTTGCAAAGGAGAGACTAAATCTAGATACATTATTAAGAAAATAAAGCAAATTTTTATACATCTATTTATAGGAGCAACATCAGTTCCTAGGAGTTCTGTCATACAGCATAAGAAAATTACATGTATAGGAAACAGCTCTTGAGCTACCTTGTTTACATCTAGGGCCAGATCTGGCTACTTTGCACTGTTCAGGCAATGCAAAGATGCAGGAAAGTTGTCAGAGACTCATACACTTTAAGGCCAACAGGGACCACTAGATCATTTAGACTGACCCCTTTATATCACAGGCTACCAATATCATGAAATACCTGTACTCTAAACCCAGTGACAGAAATAAGATCAAAGTATTACAGCCCACAGAAGACTGGACTATTATATGCCACAGGCTGCTAATAGTAGAGTGTGACGAGGTGAGGCAACCCTGTCACCCGCCGCCGCGGGCGGCTCAGCGGCTGAAGTGGCCGGCCCCGGCATGACGGGAGGAGGCCGACGCAGGGAAACTACGTCAGCAGGTGCTGGGGGCGTCGGCTGACGTCCCCAGCGCGCCCGGAGGTGGCCGGGCGAGGCGCCCAGATGGGGAGGTGCCGGGGAAGGGAGATAAAAAGCTGGGCAAGGGAGGAGGAAAAGGGGGGGGGAATGGAGACAGGCGACGGAGAGAGAGAGAGCGTTGGGAGGGGACCGAGCACGGGGCGGCGCGCAAGTCCCACAGTAAAAGGGCGGAGGGAGGATGAACCGGGACCGGCGGGGTGAGCTGGCCCAGGGAGGGTTGTGGTGCCCGTGAGCAGGCGCGTATAGGGGCACGGCCCCGCCTGCTTCCACCGGGAGCAGTGTTCCCGGTGTTAGGGCCCTGGGCCGGGGTCAGGGAGTGAGGGAGGGCCCGGACCCCCACCCCGCCGGCGGGGAGTCCAGACGAAGAGAAAGAGGAAGGGGAGAAAAGAGGGCGGAGCGGAGGGGGCAAGCCCCACCCGCGTACGGGGCGAGCCCCACCCGCGTACATCGTACGACACGTGGTGGAGAATGTGGGTACGACCTGTGCCCCTGTGAGAGAGGGCCAAGCGGGGAGTGTAGTCGTTGGATTTGTCATTTTAAGGGGAACGCACCATGGAGCCGACCCAGATCCTTGAGTGGCTGGTGGAGAACCAGCGACAATTGCAGCGGCAGCAGGCAGAGGTCCTGCAGCAGCTTACGATGGAGTTTCAGAAGCAACAACGGCAGCTAATCCAGGAGCTGAAGGAGGCAGGCCCCACCAGCTCGGAGACTCGAGCCCAAGGTACGGGGCCTACGGGGGGCGAGAACGAGGGGGCAGCAAGCGCCCGACTCCCGATAAGACTGGCTAAGCTGGGGCCTGAAGATGATGCTGAGGCCTTCCTGGTGACATTTGAGAGGGTGGCGACGGCGGCCCGGTGGCCCCAGGAACATTGGGCCATGATACTAGCCCCCTACCTCTCAGGGCCGGCACAGCTGGCCTACTGAGGGATGTCAGACTGCGATGCGCTGTGCTACTATAAGGTGAAGGAGGCGATACTAGATCAATTGGGTATTTCACCCAAAACCTACAGACAGAAGTTTCGTGCCTTGGCGTATACCGTCGGGGAACGCCCCAGGGCGGTGGCCCACCGCATTAAGGAGATGGGCATGCGGTGGTTAGAGCCAGCCACTAAAACGGCAGCGCAGGTAGCAGATCTGGTGATCCTGGAGCAGTATTTGCAGGTGCTGCCACATAAGGGCCAACGCTGGGTACGCCGCCACCTACCTGGGACCCTGGAGGAAGCAGTGACGTTGATGGAGCATTTTATGGCGGCCGAAGGCGTGGACGGGAAAGGGAAGCCGGGGCCGGGGCCCAATGCTGCCGGACGGGGTGGTTCATCATCCAGGGGGAAGGAAACCCGAGCGGCAGGCGGGCCCGGCCCAAGGGGGACCCCCGGCCGAGGAGCAGACCGGAGGTTAGCCCCCGTGTGGCACAGCCCGGCGCTGGAGAATGGAGAAGACACCCGAGACCCCGAGGAGAAGCAGTCGGACGCTCGAACCCTGGCCCCGACGCGGCCGACTTGCTACCAATGCGGCCAGGAGGGCCACTTCCGGAGGGAATGCCCGATGATGGAGTGCACGTTCGGACAGCCCGCCGCAAGGAAGATCCCTAGGCCAGAGGTAAGCCGCGGTCGAATGACACGGAAGGTATGGTTGAATCGGAGGCAGGTCGAAGCGGTGCTAGATTCGGGGTGCGGCCAAATGGTAGTGAGGGCCGACTCCCTAGAGGTGTGGGTACCCGGCGGCCATCGAGTGTGGATCTGATGTGTGCACAGAGACACCTGGGCATACCCAACCACACGGATAGACCTGCACGATGGGCATCGAGGCAGGTGTCTGCACGTGGCAGTGGCAGTCCGGCTGCCTTACCCAGTCCTACTGGGGCGAGACTGGCCCGGGCTCCGGCAGCTCCTGCAGGAGGAGGGCGGAGAGCCCGGAGGGCCCAGTAGAACTGCCTGGGTGGCCCAGGGGGAGGAGAGCACTTGCCAGCCGCAACCTCACAGTGAGCAGCCCAGCGACCGGGCCCCCCCGCGGTGTTGGAGCCGGACGTAGGGGACTTTATGGTACTGCAACGGGAGGACCCGATGCTATGACATGCGTGGGAGAGCGCGCGAACGGTGGCAGCTGGAGAGGAGGGGGACAACGAGAGACCCGCACAGGGACCGTATTTTGAAATCCAGGGCGACAAGCTGTACCGGGTCCAGAGGGGGACGGAGCAGCGAGGAGAAGAGGTCCAGCTGGTTGTGCCTAGAGCGTATAGATGGAGGGTCATGGAGCTAGCGCATGACAACCCGTGGGCAGGCCATCTGGGGGTGGAAAAGACCCAGCAACGGGTGCTGCAGCGATTTTATTGGCCGGGGATACACCAGGACGTGAAGAACTTCTGTGGCTCCTGCCCTCAGTGTCAGCTGAAGTCGGGAACGAAGGTACCCCGGGCCGCGTTAGTACCCCTCCCCCTGGTCGAGGAACCCTTTGAGCGGGTGGGGTTAGACCTCGTGGGGCCCCTGGAAAAAACACGAAAGGGACACCGGTACATCCTGGTGGTGGTGGACTACGCGCTACCCTGAGGTGGTGCCCCTTCGCAAGACCACGGCCCCGGTGGTAGCCGATGAACTCATGAAAATGTTTGCCAGGGTCGGTCCCCCTAAAGAGATCCTGATGGACCAAGGCCCAAACTTGGTGTCGCAGGTGATGATCGAGCTATGTAAGTGGCTGCGAGTCAAGAAAATACGGACCTCGGTATATCACCCGCAGACGGATGGGTTGGTCGAGCGATTCAACCAGACACTGAAGGCCATGCTGCGGAGGTTAGTGCAAGATGACCCGCATGACTGGGACAAACTGCTTCCCCCCTTGCTTTTTGCGGTACACGAGGTGCCGCAGGCTTCGCTGGGATACTCCCCTTTCGAGCTGTTATACGGGCGACGCCCACGTGGGATATTGGACTTGGTACGGGAAGGATGGGAGGAGCAAGCATCGACGGCCTTAGGGGCCGCCCAGTATGTTATTAAGCTGCGGGATAGGATGCATACCATTGGACACTGGGCCCGAGACAACCTGCAGCGAGCCCAGGAGGCTCAGGCCCGCCATTATAACAAGGGAACGCAGGCGAGGGAGTTTAGCCCCAGCGACCCCGTACTGGTTTTGCTGCCAGTAGGGGACTCCAAATTGTTAGCCCGGTGGCAAGGGCCCTTTCAGATATTGAAGAAAGTGGGGGAGGTCGACTACGAAGTCCAGGTAGACGGGAAGAGGCGCCGAAGCCAGATCTACCACGTGAACTTGTTAAAACGTTGGGTCCTCCGGGAACTGCCGCGAGAGGAAGCCCTAAGTGCCAAAATAGAGTTCGGACCGTGGGGGGAGGAGGAGGTGAGGTGGACAGCTAGTCGGGTGGGAGACGACCTGAGTCCCACCCAACAAGAACAGCTCCGGGGGTTGTTGGAGCAGGCCGGAGTGGGGCTGATGAGCCGGCCGGGGAAGACGACCCTTATGTGCCACACAATCAGCACCATTCCCGGGCAGAGGGTGCGGGACCCCGTGCGCCCAATACCCCGGAAGATGTGGGAAACGAGACGGCGGGAGCTCCACGACATGATTCAATGGGGAGTAGTGGAGGAGTCAAGGAGCGACTGGTGCAGCTCCATCGTGCTAGTCCCCAAGAAGGATGGGTCAATGCGGTTTTGCATCGATTTCCGGAAAGTAAACGCCATATCAAAATTTGACGCGTACCCAATGCCCCGGATCGACGAGCTCCTGGAACGGCTTGGACGCGCCAAGTATTTGTCAACGATTGACTTAACGAAGGGATATTGGCAGATTCCGCTGGCACCAGAGTCGAGAGAAAAGACGGCGTTCGCGACCCCGTTCGGTTTGTATCAGTTTGTTGCCATGCCATTCGGTCTCCATGGGGCAGCCGCCACCTTTCAACGCCTTATGGACCGGGTTCTCAACGAACATCAGGGCTACGCAGTCGCTTATATTGATGATATCATCGTCTTCAGCGCGTCCTGGGAAGACCACTTACGACACCTCGAGGCAATACTACGGGCGCTCCGGCAGGCAGGGCTGACGGCCAACCCGAAGAAATGCCAGTTCGGTAAGCAAGAGGTGTCTTACTTGGGGTACACTGTGGGAAATGGGCAACTAAGGCCGCTGTTAGATAAGGTGGAGGCGATCCAGGACTACCCGCGCCCGAGTACAAAGAGACAGGTGTGTCAGTTCCTCGGCCTGGCCGGGTATTACCGGCAATTCATAGCACATTTTGCCTCCCTGGCAGCCCCATTGACGGACCTTACAAAAAAAGGCCAACCACAGCGGGTGGTGTGGGGGCCCCAAGGGGTGCACGCCTTTGAGGCGTTGCAGGGGTATCTGGTCTCGAACCCCATGCTACGCCAGCCGGACTTTGATAAGCCGTTCATATTACAGACGGACGCATCAGAAGTAGGACTCGGGGCGGTGCTGGCACAGGAGGAGGGGAGGGCCGAGCACCCAATTGTCTATTTAAGTAGGAAGCTGTTCCCCCGGGAAAGAAACTATGCTACCATAGAAAAGGAGGCATTAGCTATCAAATGGGCTATCGACTCCCTACGCTACTACCTTGCAGGAAACCACTTCACATTGGTGACCGACCACGCGCCCCTCCAGTGGATCCAGACTATGAAAGGACACGAATACCCGGATATTACGCTGGTACCTGAGTCTGCAACCTTACCATTTCGAGGTTCTCCATAGACCGGGTAAAGACAATCTAAACGCCGATTTCCTCTCGCGCATACCGGAGCGCGAGCAGGAAGAAACGGCGTGTGTAAGGCCCGCCCAGAGGAAGGGAACGGGGGATGGGGTGAAGCAACCCCACCGCCCACAGTCTCCCGAAGGACCAGCGACGGGCCAAGAAGCCACGTGGGTAAGGACTAATAGAAGGGAGGAGGTATGTGACGAGGTAAGGCAACCCCATCACCCGCCGCCGTGCGGCAGAGCCGCCGCGGGCAGCTCAGTGGCCGAAGCGGATGGCCCTGGCATGATGGGAGGAGGCCGATGCAGGGAAACTATGTCAGCAGGCGCCGGGGGTGTCGGCTGATGTCCTCGGCGCGCCCGGATGGGGAGGTGCCGGGGGAGGGAGATAGAAGCTGGGCAAGGGAGGAAGAAAAGGGGGGGGGACGGAGACAGGCGACGGAGAGAGAGAGAGCGTTGGGAGGGGACCAAGCACGGGGCGGCGCGCAAGTCCCACGGTAAAAGGGCAGAGGGAGGACGAGCCGGGACCGGCGGGGTGAGCTGGCTCAGGGAGGGTTGTGGTGCCCGTGAGCAGGCGCGTTTAGAGGCACGGACCCGCCTGCTTCCACCGGGAGCGGCGTTCCCGGTGTTAGGGCCCTGGGCTGGGGTCAGGGAGTAAGGGAGGGCCCGGACCCCCACCCCGCCGGTGGGGAGTCCAGACGAAGAGAAAGAGGAGGGGGAGAAAAGAGGGCGGAGCGGAGGGGGTGAGCCCCACCCGCGTACGGGGCAAGGCCTGCCCGCGTACGCCGTATGACATAGAGAATGAGGTGCACTGGAGTCTGAAACTGATTGAATGAGATCTATAGAGATAATAATTTGAGCTGAGAGGTGTGATTCCCAGCCTGTACTCTGGCAGGGGAGCTGACATATCTGCTGGGCCCTGTGCAAGTTGGGGGATGTAGTTCCACATTCTCAGAAGGGTTGTGGCCTCAGGCGGAAGGGGCGGGGTGGGCCGCCAGCCCTCAGAGCCACCTGGACCATCCCTCCTCCAGTGCTGTCTGGAGTGCACCACCTGGGGCTCTCAGTGCACCATGCATTGCTCCCGCAGCAATTTAAAGGGACCAGATCATTGCTGCTGCAAGGAGCCTTGGCCCATTTTTGCCCTTTGCCTCTGCCTCTGTGGGCCTCATTTTTTCAGGGAGAACGGCTCTTGCGCAAGAGGGGGGGTTTTGTGCAAAAAGGCACTGTGTAGATGGTGCCTTTTTGCGCAAAACTGGCTCCTAATTAATTATGCAAATGAAGCACGGCAATATGCTAATCTGTGCTTCATTTGCATAGGCTTTTGTGGAAGAGGGAAGCTGTGTAGACGTAGCCTTAGTGTGGGTACAGCCATGCAAGCTGGGAATCACATCTCTAAGCTCAAGTGTAGCTATACCCTGAGTTGGTATTGAAACAGTGCTCCAGGCTTGGTTTTTGGCATAAGAGTTGGTAAATGCAGTGATGTACAAAACCCAGAAAAGAACTGGGCTCTTCTTGGCTTTACTGTTCATTTTTTATGCCAAATTTTGACACAGAAGTGAAGATTTGAATGCCTGGTGTTGAAAGAAGTTGGACCTAATTCTCATTTAAATGGACATTACTCATGATTTAGATCAGTGTCAGCATTGGCGCTAGACTATGGAGTAAAAATAAATAAACACATGAATAAATAAAAATTAAGAACAATTCAGCCTCCAGAACAGGCTCTGATACAGAACCTGTGCAGTTTTGATGCGATCAGTGAGACCTTGGATTATTTGTTCTGGAAGTTAGAATTGTGCAGACTTCTTTGAAAAGATCAGGGTGTTGTTTATGCACTGTGAATAGCTACATAGTAAGCACGTGACTTGTGAAATAGTATATGAAAGACACCCCTGTACAGCATTGTAGTCCATTGTTGGGGCAATTTGGGGATGAGACACTGTGAGGGGGCAGGCCCTGGTTTTGCCGTGAATCTAACTTGGCTCCGGGAATACATAAGTACTTTAGCCTGGCCCTCCCAGTCTAGGACCCCTCTACCAGGGGGAATACGGCTCTCTGGCCAAGTCTATATAGTTCAGTGCCCCTTTATCAGGGTGAATACGGCCGTCCGGCCTAGTCTGCAAAGCCAAGCCTTGTTCACAGTTCTGCAGGCTGTCTTATGGGGGTTTTGGGGGAAGTTGGGGGACCCGGGCCCTCCCGCTCCACCGGGTCCCAGCCCAGGGCCCTATTGGCAATGTCAGTAAGCGCTGACCGGTCGGCGGGGAAGTCTGCCGGAACACACCGCCCGCCCGGAGGTCCTCCCTCCGCCCTGGGCTACTCCCTACCTCTTCCCCGCCTGTGGCGATGTCCTGGGGTCTGTGATTGAGTTGGCGTCTCTCGAGCGTCTGTATCAACAGGCCTTGCTCCTGCGTTGGCGGTGATGGCCAGTCGGGCTCCGGGCACGGCTGTGCCAGCTCGGGATCTCTTCCCTGCACTCCTGCCCCCTCAGCGACCTCCCTTGGCGGTCTGTTTCCCCGGGCTTTTATCCCCGGCTTCATGTGGGTGCAGGCCCCGCAAGGCTGTAGGGGCGGGGTCTGCCCCGCCCCCGGGGCCAGGTGAGCCCTGTTAGCTTTAGTGTGGGGCCTGGCTGCCCCGTCACAGACACATAATGCCGTCTCAGCCTATTGTTTCCCAAATAATAGCTATACAGTTTATTGAGCCTGATCTTTACCATGACAAAGTTCACTTTCAACCATTTTACTTGGGAGCTGGGCTTTTAGAGATCAAATTTACTGTCTAGAAGCAGGAACATTTTCTGTGCAAACACAGAGAATGGTATTTCATATCTTTCCATTGATACCAAGGCCTTTTTCTTCCTCACATAATTTTAAAAAAATGGTGTTAGTTCATCCTTCTCCTTCCTCTTGACCTCTTTCAGATTTTTTAATTATTCCACAGTTTGCAGATAAGGAGGGTTATTCTATTTTTCTGTTTGTTTTCATGAAGATGAAAGATTAATGCTACCTGTGGCTTCATAAAGTTCATGTTAGATTGCTGTTATGCTTTATTTGTCAAAACTGTATAGCTAGTGACAGGCAAGATTCATAATATACATTACATGATCTGGGAATCTGAGCAACAAATATTCCAAAATAAGGAACCTTCAGTATGAATATTTCATTTCTCTTTGACTAATTGGAGCTGAAACAAGAGATCAAAGTGGTGACTAGACTCCCTGAGATTTTGCAAGGCCTGGGGTCAAAGACAAAATGATAGCAGCACAGCACAAATAAACAAACAGTCTCATCATTCAGTCTACATTGAGCTGTGCACTTTTTGTCTAGAAGAAGATATAAACAAAAGATTTCGTTTGCAGCTACTGTACTGTCTCATATACAGGAAATCTACAGGTGGACAACGTTTAGCTTTTTCCAATTATATATACATATATATATATATAAAAATCATAGAATCATAGAATATTAGAATTGGTAGTGACCTCCAGAGATCATCAAGTCCAGTCCCCTGCACCCACAGCAGGACCAAGCACCATCTAGATCAGGGGTGGGGAACCTAAGGCCCAGGGGCATTGGGGACCCACGTTGGCACTCCAGCCCCCCGGCCGCCCCACCGTGGGGATGGAGCACAAAATCTACTAGTCTCTCCTCCTCCCCCCCAGCAGGCTCTGGTGTGAGAAAGGAATGTGGGTAGTGTCTTTCTCCTCAGTTGGTGGCCATGTCAGAGAGGGTTTGTTTTGGGTTTTTTTGCTTCTCACTTGTGTGTGGTCCTTAATTATCCTGATTTTTCTGTTGGTTAGTGGCACCTGACCCAAAAAAAGTCAACCCCTAGTCTAGATCATCCCTGGTAGATGTCTATCCAACCTGCTCTTAAATATCTCCAGAGATGGAGATTCCACAACCTCCCTCGGCAACTTATTCCAGTGTTTAACCACCCTGACAGTTAGGAAATTTTTCCTAATGTCAAACCTAAACCTCCCTTGTTGCAGTTTAAGCCCATTGCTTCTTGTCCTATCATCAGATTTTTCTCTCTCCTCCTTGTAACACCCTTTTAAATACTAGAAAACCGCTATCTTGTCCCCTCTCAGTTTTGTCTTTTCCAAACTAAACAAGCCCAATTCCTTCAACCTTCCCTCATAGCTCATGTTTTCTAGACCTTTAATCATTTTTTTTCTTCTCTGGACCTTCTCCAGTTTCTCCATATCTTTCTTGAAATGTGGTGCCTAGAACTGGACACAATACTCCAGCTGAGACCTAATCAGCATAGAGTAGAGTGGAAGAATCACTTCTTGTGTCTTGCTCACAACACTCCCGTTAATGCATCCCAGAATCATGTTTGCTTTTTTTGCAAGTGTCATACTGTTGACTCATTTTTAGTTTGTGGTCCACTATGACTTAGATCCCTTTCTGCAGTACTCCTTCCTAGACAGTCACTTCCCATTGTGTGAAACTGATTGTTCCTTCTTAAGTGGAGTACTTTGCATTTGTCCTTATTAAACTTCATCCTATTTACCTCAGACCATTTCTCCAGTTTGTCCAGATCATTTTGAATTATGACCCTAGCCTCCAAAGCACTTGCAACCCCTTGCAGCTTGGTATCATCTGCAAACTTAATAAGCATACTCTCTATGCCAATATCTAAATTGTCGATGAAGGTATTGAATAGAACCGGCCCCAAACCAGACCCCCGTGGAACCCTAGTTGTTATGCCCTTCCAGCATGACTGTGAACTGTGAATAACTACTCTCTGAGAATGGTTATCCAGCCACTTATGCACCCACCTTATAGAAGCCCCATCTAGGTTGTATTTCCCTAGTTTATTGATAAGAAGGTAATGCGAGACTGTATCAAATGCTTTACTAAAGTATAGGTATACTACATCCACCGCTTCTCCCTTATCCACAAGGCTTGATATCCTATCAAAGAAAGCTATCAGATTTTCTGGGTTGTTCTTATTTCCCTTTTTATAGATGGGCACTATATTTGTCTTTTCCCAATCTTCCGGTATCTCTCCTGACTTCCATGACTTTTCAAAGATAATAGCTAACGGCTCAGATACCTCCTCTATCAGCTCCTTGCATGTTCTAGGATGCATTTCATCAGATCCTGGTGACTTGAAGACATCTAACTTTTCTAAGTAATTTTTAACTTTTTTTTAAAAATTTTAACCTCCCTATTTCCACTACAAGGCATCCCATCACCATCAATCTTGACAAAAACCGAAACAAAGAAGTCATTAAGCACCTCTGCCATTTCTAAGTTTCCTGTTATTGTTTCTTTCTTTTCACTGAGCAATGGGCCTACCCTGTCCTTGGTCTTCCTCTTGCTTTTAATGTATTTGTAGAATGTCTTTTTGTTACCCTTTATGTCTCTAGCTAGATTGAGCTCATTTTGTGCCTTTTGCCTTTCTAATCTTGCTCCTGCATACTTGTGTTGTTTGCTTATATAAAGTAAACAACACTGTGAAAAAGTCAAAGGCTGGCAGTACATTGGGAATTGTAGTCAGATGAACCATAACCAGGATTTGTTGCTGAATTTGGTCCTCTGATTAGCTTCCCAGGCCTGGGTACTGATTGGGAACCCAGTATAAATGCTGATCCATTGCCCCCAGTCATGAAGCATAGAAATGGAAGGAACCTTGGGAGGTTATCAAATCTGGGCCCCTGCACTGCAGTACCGAAAACCATCTAGATCTGAAAATGATTTGTCTAACTTGCCCTTAAAAATCCTCAGTGATGAAGATTCCACAATCTCCCCTAGACAGTTTATTTCAATGTTTAACCACTTTGCTAGTTAAAAAGTTTTTCCTAATGTTCAGCCTATACTTTCCTTGCTGCAGTTTAAGCCTATTGCTTCCTGTCCTATAATGAGAGGTTAAGAAAAAATATTTTTTCTCCCTCATCCTTATAACAACATTTTAGATACTTGAAAGCTGTATCATGTTCTTTCCTCAGTCTTCTCTTTTCTAGACTAAACAAACCCAGTTCCTTAAAATCTTTCTTCATAGGTCATGTTTTCTAGACTTTTAATAATTTTTTGTTGCTCTTCTCTGGACCTCCTCCAATTTGTCCATCACTGACCCAACCAGCTGTGTGAACAATCTCTTTTTAATGACCCATGATGCAGCTATGGTCATCTTCAGACTACGTCACATCATTGTTGAGTGCCCACACACTATTTGGCACATTGCACATATGCCAGTGATGATGATGAAACCCCCCACCCCCAAACCCTGGCTGCTTTTGTAGAACCCAGAGACGATATAATTTAAATGATTAAAGTGTCATTTGAATTTCAGCTCAGCCATCCTAGTGAGTATAGAGTTCTGAACCTAGAATCTTCCAGGCAGGACCCTACTTATTACAGGCTGAGTACTGTTGTGCACAGAGTATTGAGCTCCCTTAATTCCCATTTATTTTCAGATCAAGCCTCAAGTACTACTGCTGCTACTAGTGGCCCTCTTTGTGCATGCTAATAGCACCTGTGAGATGTCCTGATATGCTGCTTGGAATACACAGTGCTGACTCCTGGCACCCTCTTCTAGTTGGGAAGTGCTGTGCTCTGGTTTGTAGTAGAACCACCAGATAGCTGATCAGTCTGTTCCAGTATTGCCAGCCCTCATGATTTTGTCAGAAATCTTGTGCTGATTAAAGTAGCTTTAGAAGCCGGGAGTCATGTGATTACATAAGAAAACCAATCTTCACTTTTAAAGTAATTTTCTAACCCTCACAGTTGTAAAGAATAGTTTGAAAACATTAACCTTCAAGGCTCCAGAGCCCCAAATGACATTATTTATTTATTTATTAACACATTGTGATTTTAAGTTTTTCCATGTTTTTAAAGTCATTTTAATGATTTTTGAGGGCCTGTTTCATGATTTTATAATTCTTTGGGTTGGCAACACTGCCGAGTTCTTTACTTACAGAACAATCAGATGTCCAGTTATCCCATATGTCAGTCTTTGCACCATTTCTCGGATGCTGCCTTCCATTCCAAAGCTTGGTTGTTCTCCTAACTGATCCCTCTCTTTCAGATTCCTACTGAAAACTTCATTCTAACTACCACATGCAAGATCTCCATCTCCAAGAGGACCCCTTCCCTACCTCTCATACATTTTTCCTCTCCAGCACTTGACAGCTGCTCTTCCAGTTGCTTTTTTATAATCTGATTTAATTACCTTATGTACGAGAGCCATCATTTTGCTAGATCTGGTATAAGGCTTGTTCTTCAATTTTTTAACTGTTGGTTTACGGGTATGTCTACACTTGCACCCTCTTTCGAGAGAGGGATGCAAATGAAGACATTCGAAATTTCAAATGAAGCCAGGATTTAAATATCCCGTGCTTCATTTGCATATTCACTTTATGGTGCTATTTCGAAATAGTGCAGTTATTTCGGAACTGTTTACATAGGTTGTAAAATACTATGTAATGCTGCAGAGTGGATCAGAAAGGATCTGGCTGATAAATATTATCCTGAAGCTGAGCAATTTGCTACTTAACATATTTCCTTTCCAAGTAACGTTTGTGTCTTCGCATAAATTCTTTACTTTGCTCCTTTCCTTTCCAAAATAAATGTAATAATACTAGTTGGATAGTTCAGAAAATTCAGCTCCTTGGGGGTACTGAAAAACAGCTCAGATAGCTTGGAAGAAATCAATGTTATGATCAATGGTATGTTCCTTCACCAAAATGTATTGGTTTGGGTCAATTTTTACCATCAGCGTGAGACCTGGTGGCGACTTCTGGGGAACGTGGAGAAATGCTGGATGGCTGCATCCCTTCTAGAATGCTTCTGACACCGCATAGGAGCACTTGGGATTTGATTTTTCAGAAGTGCTGAGCACCATAGCTCCCACTGGAAAGCTATAGGAACTCAGTACTTAGGAAACACAGGCTCAAGATATCACATAAGCGCCCTAAAACTGAGTGAAAATGTTGGCCTTAATTTTCCAGTGACTAAGGACTTTGGGTCCCTCCTTTTTTGCATTCCAGTGACGAATTCTGGCTTTCAGAGGGCTGATGCTCAGCACTCTGTGGAAACAGCCTCTTTCAATCTCAGAATGTATACCAAATACCTGAAACATCCAAAATTTCTAGTCACTTTGGTAAATGTAAATTTCTAGTCACTTTTGGCCTTCCCTGCAACTGTCTCAGCTTTCTCTTGACATGCTGTTTAACAAAAATATACCTTTTTTATATTTGTCTTTCTTGCCATCAATCAATTTAATCAGATGCAAAGCATGCAAGAGTTTTCTTTGCTTCTGCCTCATTTATGACATTTCTTTTATAGTAGGTAGTTTACAGTAGTGTCACCATTACTTATAGCTGTTACAAGTAGCCTACATTATTTATGTACTGTGTCTCATTCGTTAATTTAAGGCCCCTTAAAGCTTATTGTGGCTTTCTTTCCCAGTGAGACTATTGAGATTTTAAGCTAAAAAAAAAAAAACAAAAAACCCAAGAGCAGGAAATATTTGGAAGGTCTACCAAACCTTCTGGTTGTCATAAAACAGTTAATGAAGAATTTAATTTCAATAGTCCTTAGGGAAAAACTAGCAGGAGTAAATCCCACAATACTATTCATTTGATGGCGTGTTTCTCAAAAGCTATAAAAAATCTAAGTGAGATGGGGACGGGAATGCAAGGAAATGGGAAGGAGTTGGCAGCATTAAATTAAACGTCAGAAAAGAGCAATATTAACTGCAGAGCAGCAGACTCATTCAGGAGCTGTATTTCATGGCCTTAAAACCAGAAATTTGTTTTAGGGGAAAAATAAGAATGGATGGGAACTTAACACAAGTATGTGAGCATCACATAGGCATGTAGCAAGCTTCATGAAAGATATGCTTATTTTTCAATGGATTCATGTTTTACAGCAAGAGATTAAAAGCTAATGTAGAAGCAGAAATATAAAGGGCCTGGTTTTTCTAGGAATATCCATCATTCAGTAACCTTACGGACTTCCATGGGAATATTCCCTGAATATGAATTGCTGGGCTGCACCCTATCAATTTAATTTCACAATTATTAATTAACATATAGGGTTTATTTCACAGAGGGGCAAAAAAAGCAAAATAAAAACATTCAAAAGACATTTGTTCCTTTCCCCTCTAGATTTCATGTACTGGCTTGTCTAGAGCAAAGACCAGCCATTTGTAACATACAAAGAATGATTTTCTCAGGCTGACAACTTTCAGAAATTAATAGGGGGTCGGGTTGGGGGGGGGGGGGAGAATTGCGTTGCTCTAAGACTTTCAGCTATTTCATGAGAATGACTTTTTGGCTATTCTAGTCAGACACTGGATCTGTGCCAGATTCTGCACAAGAAATTCCAGTAATTAATCCACAGAGACACCTTTGCGACTAATCAAATTTAATACAGGACATTTCTTGGCACAGACAACATTTTATCATAGCTTAAGTCTTGTATAAATTGGCATCACAGACCTACTAGTTTGACTGTAGCCAACACCTGTACTGAACCCTAACTTGTCAATAAATCTGTCTCAATCTTTCCTAATAAGAGAAGGAAAGGGGAGTATGCAATGAGGATCTGGGAAGCTCTGAAGCCTTAGCCCTATTGCTAAGAGCTGGGGACATTTAAGAATCTATTCTATACTTCTTGTATTAAAAAAATGTCCAGTCATATTATTTTAGTGCCAGCTCTTAGCATTAAGGAGAGAGAGCAAAGGTGATACAAAATGTTACTGCTGTGGAGACATAGGGATGAGATGATTGGAGGTCTCATCTCTCAGTGCCTACCACTTTAATCACCGGAATTGTATCTTGATACTTATCTGAACCAAATGACTACCCTGTGCTCACTGATGAAAAACCTTCAAGATTCCTATCAATGTGTCTTTGGGAAAAATTCTCACTTCTCTAAATTGGGTGATCAATATTCAACCTCAAACTCAGGAGTAAGAGTCACCACCAGAGTTAAATATCTAATAGTAGCAAGGGTATTAAAATATCTTCGGTATCTAAGAAAATGTCATATTTTTCCTTTTAAACTCCAGCAATGTGGATTCTGCTTTTGCCCCCTGAAACAGATGTACGGCAGCGTTAGTGGAACATCAGAGTCAGAGTGATCAGACCAGTGGCAAATATCTCAGGCAGTGCCACATGATGTACTTCAATTTGATGGCAGTCGGACAGCACAGATACTGTTCTGTCCTGTTGAGTTTTGAATGAGGGATGGGAGAGAGCCTTGCTGACATGCCAGGGAGGCTATTAGCTGTGCTGCTTTTCTACTCACAATCCAATAAGGTAATATAAATTAAAGAGAGCAGGTACTGGATTTATTATTATTATTATTGTTGTTGTTGCTATTAATAATAATAATAATAATAATAATAATAATCTTGGAGAGGCTCCAGCCAAGATGAGATTGAGGCCCCATTGTGCTAGACACTGTGTAAAATACAGTTCTTGCCCCCATTGAGTTTACAGTCTAAATAGAAAAGACGGAGTTTGAGAAAGGAAGCTTAATTGTTCTTCCTGGCCTTTGGGGATAGAACAAGAAGCAATGGGCTTAAATTGTAACAAGGGAGGTTTAGGTTGGACATTAGGAAAAAGTTCCTAACTGTGAGGGTGGTTAAACACTGGAATACATTGCCTAGGGAGGTTGTGGAATCTCCATCTCTGGAGATATTTAAGAGTAGGTTAGATAAATGTCTATCAGGGATGGTCTAGACAGTACTGGGTCCTGCCATGAGGGCAAGGGACTGGACTTGATGACCTCTTGAGGTCCCTTCCAGTCCTACTATTCTATGATTCCTTAAATTCACATTTAACAGAAGGGGAAGTAAGGCCCAGAAAGCTCAAGTCACCTAGGGAATCAAGCACAGAGTCAGGAATTAATCCCACTTTTCTTGAGACATAGTCTAGCACATTAACCCCAAATCCTTCCTTATTCTCTCTTGGATAGTAGGCTGCAAGGCCACTGGGTACTGAATAGCTTCTTGTGAGAAATACTGCTTTCTTAGGCTATGTCTATACCGGTGTATAGTATGGATCACATTCATGCTTGTGCATGCTGTGTATGTGAATCCACTGCCACACTCCAGTATGTGAGGTTACTGCTATCATTTCAGGGGTTGTATCCCAAGGTCCTTTGTGTCATAAGGAGGCACTCTAGGGACTGCATTTATCATGTGTTTTCAGTACCTTTCCCTGCCTTCATAGATGTGCCAATGGCACTTCAGGATCACACTGTCCCTTACTTCTTCCCCTGAACAATTAAGTCGAAGTCATGGATAAAGTGGTTGATAATGTTCTGCTCTTGCTCATCATTGTGGGAAAAATCTTTATGTGGTCTAGGATGTACTCTGGGAAATTTCAGATGGCTTGTCAGCAGCAATTTCTGACTTATTAAAAATGTCTGGCCTTGAGGGTCAATGAAAATACAGTTAAGTCACAGTTGACTAACATTGATTGCTGTTATAGGTTGAACCTCTCTGGTCCTGCACTCTCTGATCTGGCAACATGCATGATCCAGCAAGATTTTAGTTAACCAGACATCCATTATCATGGGTGTGGTCAAGTTTCCCACAGTCCTATAAAATTTGTTTACAGCCACCAGTCCTAGTTCTCAGTGTTCTGTGCTGTTATTTAACTCTAATTTATCCCTAAACCCACTACGCTGCGCTCCCCAGAGAAATTAAGGGGTAATTAAGGATACCATTTGTGTTCACATCCTGACACAACAGAGAGGCAGAGGTTAACATCCACCTTGTACTTGTGGCAAAAGACACTTTCACATCTCTTTGTGAAGCTGCTTTACATCAGGAAATACAGGCTGAAACTCTCTTAACCAGGATCCTCTGGTCAGGCAACCTCCATGGTCCGGCAGGGATGTTGCAGTTCAAGAGAGTCCTGGTAGAGGGCCAGCAGCAAGGTTCCCTTAGGGGCTGGCAGGGCAGTGGGCTGGGCCAGGGGAGCTGGTAGCAGGGGTCTAGAAATGACTTCCCGTCATCCAGGCAAAATCCCTCATCTGGGACCAGTCAGGTCCCAAGAGTGTCAGACCAGGGAGGTCCAACCTGTATACCTATATTCTTACAGGGCTACATATCTCCTTGAGTATGAGAGGGGTAGCCATGTTAGTTTGCATCTGCAAAACCAAAAAAGAGTCTTGTGGCACCTTAGAGAATATCTATACTATGGTATAAGGTTGAATTAAGATATGCAACTTCAGCTACCTTAATTGCATTGCTGAAGCCAAGGTATTGTCACTCAAATTTTGGTGCTGTCTACACTGCAGGAAGTCAAAGGGAACATACTCTCCCTTCAACTTCCATTACTCCTCATGGAAGCAGGACTAGTGGCATAAACCAGAGCGCCCCCTCACTTTGAATTAGTGTGTCTTCACTAGACCTGCTAATTTGAACTCTGGAAGATCTTAAGGTTTTTTCCCCCCACCTTATCTGCTGTTGCTGAAGTTTGTTATCCACGCCTGCATGCTACAATGCAAACATTTACAAACCCAGTTATTACAGGGCTCCTACATTATGTTAACAGCTTGGGTCTGGGATTCTGCTGTTGAGGATGATGGCTGTGTAGTTATGCATCACTATTCAATATATTTGTTCTTCTCACTATTGATGTCTGAAAGCAAGTCATTTCTTCAGTTGTTATTCATTGTAAAAAATCCAGTGGGGTAGATCTGATGATGGTGACTCATCTATTTGTACAGATGACTTTTTAAAAAAACTTCTCATCTTCCTGACTGAATTTATAGTCACACAGTGTGTGTGTGTTTTATTTTTGTTTTTACCTGGAGAAGTGAAGGACCCATCTGCACTTCTTTTTGTGAAATACTGAATTTCCAAGTACTTTAATCAATAAAACGTTTCTTTGATGAATGCAACCCCTAATTTCAGCCTTTCAAGAGCTGTTGAAGGTGTGGGATTTTCCTAATGATGGAGACAAATGCTGTCATTGTGTGTCTGAATAACTTTCCAGGGCCTCAAGTGCCTGCCACACTTCATATCTCTTTAGAAACCCCTGCTATTTGTGAGTATTTAAACTTTCCTGAGGCGTTGTTGATTGCTGTTGGTGGCAGAGGCAGATATGGGCTCCCAATTCCATGGGGTGGGCAGGGAAGCTAACAGCCTGACCGGGCCCCTGGGCAAAGTTTGTGTGGGGGGCCACCTATACACTCCCAGAGGGGGCAGGGCCTCAGGCAGAAGGGGCAGGGCTGGAAGCAGCCTGTCCTCAACACCGCCTGGACCACAGTGTGTCCCCCAGCTCTCAGAGCTACCCCGGAGCATGCTGCGTGGCACTCCAGTGACAATTTAAAGGGCTCGGGGCTCCAGGAGCTGCTACTGCCATGGTAGCAGACCCCCCAGGAGCTCCAAGCCCCCCAGGAGCTCCAGCGCAATTGTCCCCTTTGCCCCCTATCAGTGGGTCTCCATGTGGGGACAGAGAAGGCCCAGGCATCTAGGCCTGTGTGTATGTGTCTTGGTGGTGGTGTTGGGGGAGGGGAGGTAGCTGCATGGGCTCTGCCCTGCCTTTTGCCAGGTACCTCGCCTTGAACCCAGTCCCTCTGCAGGTAGAAGTGGTATCCCCAACACCTCATCTGAGGTGTTGATCTGGTGGGTTGCTTTGGGCCTGGCACAATGACATTACAGAGACAAGGTGGGTGAGTTAATATTTTTATTGGAGCAACTTCTGTTGGTGAGAGAAACAAGCTTTCAAGCTACACAGAGCTCTTCTTCAGATCTGAGAAACTAACTCAAAGTGTCGCTGCTAAATACAAGGTTTGAACAGATTGTTTAGCATAAATAGTCGACAGTGAGAGCAGATCTTGCTGGTGCAGGTGAGTTGCTCCCCATTCTATCAATGACAGACATTAAACTTGAATGATTATTCCATCTCATGCACCAGGTTGCAACAGTACTCACTCAAATTTGACCCAGCCTCCATGAAAAGGGGCCAATTTTGAGTGAGAAAGTATGATCTGGCCTGATTTCTGTGGGTGCAAATTCACCATGGACCCCAGCTAATGCCACCTCAAGGGAGAAATATGTCCTGTGTGTTAATGTATTGATTAAGAATGGCCACCAGTTCTAAGTACAATTCACAGCTGTTTGATACTCTGGCCTTAATCTAAGGTCGGCTTAAAGTTCAGGTGAGGGTGGTGATTGCAGTATAGGATACTGATGGATGCTGTGTGATTGCAAGTATGTTTTTTTTGTTTTTGAATTTCAACATGTTTAATAAAGTCATTAAGAAAGCCATCAATTCACCCTTAGTGCCTATGTATAAGACCTCTGCTGTGGTGAGAATTAATAAAGACTTTTTATAGCACAAAAAACATACACTCCACTTTCCCCATTCTGCCTGTGTATCCCCAAGACTTCAGATATTTGTGAACCTTGGGAAAAGTCTCAAAATTGCCACTGTAATGACACCAACATTTTACTATTACATTATTCACAAAGCTTAGGGATCATTCCTGAACCAAACAAAAACAAACAAAAAACCCAACCAACCTCCTGTCCCCAAATAATCCCTGTCAAAACTCTCCACCATCTTAAGTTTGCCACGCCAAGGACAGAGGAGACACAGAGTTAAACACATTATAAAATTTATTAAAACTCTGAGGTAGAAGGTTTATTTTCTAGAGAAATGTAAAAAGAACATGAAGGCCAGATATGCAACCTATACATTACTGAAACGGTTTCAAAAGTGAAATTGTCTCTGGAATATTTTTAAGGATATATTTTAAAAGTACAACAAGCAGTTCTTTTTAAACATACAGTGATGACAACTCAGGAGAATTTTATTGCCATGTTTTTGTTCCTTTGGCCATATAGACATACCCTCTGTCTCAGGAGAAGGCCATTTTGGGGGTGGAGCAGAACAGGGGCTAAGAAAGTTGGAAGAGTTTGGTGTGGGTATGGAGTATCGCAGTGGAATGGTTTGAAGTAAAGCTCTGGGTGAAGGTGCAGAATAACCTCATCCTCACTCTCTAAGATTTTTTGGGAGACCGTCACAGTCCTTGCTGCTTCCTCAGTCTGGCCCTCATCACTGTCTTGTCAGACAATTAGGCAGCTGGGTTGAGGAGGGAAGCATAAGCCATGTTGGGCTGAATACTGGGGGTCTTGACAACACCTGTTCAAGCTCCTTATATAAAGGGCTTCTACAATAAGCCCTCCTGAAACTGTATAGGAAACTCAAGTGTTGCACAATCCAGTGAATGCCAGTCTATCCTAGCCTTCTTGAGATTTGCCACTGAAAATCAAAGTTTCTGCCACTGTGGCCAGAATCAGGGAGGGTGCTGCACTCCACTCAGACAGTACTGGAGGATCCCTGGCAGGCCAAAATGTTGGTCTTGGAGCTGGATCCATTGTCACCTGTAGTGATCTATAAAGGGTAAAAGAGAAAGCTATTCTGGTGTGGTCTGTGCAGCATGCCTCTATCTGCATACATGTGTATTGGTCAGAATGGGGGGGAGGAGTGGGGGAAGGAGAGGGGCACATAGCCCCATCGTTTTTTATTGGTCATAATGGCAAGTGAAGAGGGGAGGTGCAGAGAAGAGCAAGAAAGGGATGATGTGTTGGGAGCTGAAGCAGTGTGGGTGCATGGCCTCCATTAAGGGGCAATGTGAGCTAGGGCTTTGGGGGGAATGGGCATTGTGAGGGTGGGGACTCAGGGCAAAGGGTTCATATGGGAGGGTGGGGCCATAGTTGAAGCATTGGTTCCCTCTCACTTTTAGGGAGTTTCCACCATTCCTGCCTGCATAAGGGGTTCATACAGGGGGACAGGCACCTTTCTACTTTTTCTTATGTGGCATCTCCATTACTTCACAATTGCAACCATAGGAGTCCATTCTATGTGGTTGTCTTCTAGTTGCTTTGTGGATGAATAGTCCTTTTGATCCACATAGGATACCATATCTTCCATCCAGATCTTTTTTTTCCTGCCCTGGGGTCTTCTGCCATCAACTTTCCCTTCCTGTGCCCATAAACATGCATTGCCTACCGAGACTTTTAAAATGTGCCCTGCAAATCAAATGATCTTTTCATATGATCCCTGACTAGCATTTTCTGAGTTCCAATGATCTGCAATACCTTTTCACTGGTTATTCTGTCTGTCTTCTATAACGCCATAATTTGAAGGAGTGTAATTTCCTATTTATCGATTCTTTGAATGCCCAAGTTTCACAGTCATAATTTAACACAGACCAAATGTAAGTTTTTCAGAGTTGGAATTTAGTTCTTTGGATTTATGTTCTCTCTCATCAGATGTTTATTCTTTCAGAATGTCTCTTTTTCTCTTGCTATTCTGGTGTTGACTTCAATATCTGATCTTCCATCTTCCGTAATGATGCTTCCTAAGCAGCAATAATTTCTCACTTGCTGTATGGCTGTGTCATTCATTGGAATCTAGCATGTTTTCCAAGCATCAGATTATAGCACCATAGTTTCCATCTGTTCCACATTCATCTCTAGACCATATTTGCCATATTCATAGATAATTGCCACCAAATTCTGAATCAGTCAACTGCACTGTGCCATTGCATAGCAAATGTTATTCACCCATTTTTCATTCATCTTAATTCCTTCTTCTCTTTCTTTCATTAATTTAATCAAACACTTGTTATAAACATTGAATGAAGTTGGTGACATTATACAACCTTGTCTCACTCCTCTCCTGATCTCTATTAGATTTTCATTTTCAATTCCCATTATAATCACTTGCTGATTCCAATATAATTTTGTTTTATTACTCAGAGTTCATATCCATCAATCCCTACTAATCTTAATACGTTGAGCAATTTGTAGTGGTAGATTCTGTCAAATGCTTTTTGGAAGTCAGTAAAACACAACTGTTTTTTCCCCATCTTGCTGTATGTGTGAAGGTCAGGAAGAAAAAGGTTTAGGGCATTGTGGGAATGGATGAGGAGGACAACTGAAACTCAATGCCATGACCGCATGGGCCTTGAAGCTGAAAGTTCCCATGTAACTGATGCCATCCTGCTCTCACCCAGCAGCTCGCTACCAAGCAACAGGGGGTGGGGAGACCATGAAACCTAAAGCCACATCTGGGAGGCTTCCCTTGTGCCTGGACTGGAGGAACACTGGGGCCTCTGATCGGTCAGGGCTTCCTTTTTAAGCACAAAGAGAGGCATAGGCACTAGCTGGCCGCTGCTCAGGTTCCTCACCAAATACTAAAGAGGCTATGACAACATTACACTGATGAATCAGAAAAAGGTATGCAAATTGCCTTTTTCCAATATTTTTTTCGGAAGAGGCTTTTCCAAAAATTGGCCCATCTACACTGGGCCAAATTTCAGAAAAGCCTCCTCTTTCGGAAGAGCCCTTCTTCCTCGTGGGAGGAGGAAGACAGGGCTTCTGAAAGAGCGCATCTGCTCTTCTGCAAAAAAAAAGCGGAAGAGCAGACGTGTTCCCTAGTATCCCGGAAAACCCCCTGAGTGTAGACATAGCCAGGGTCTGACAGGCCTGATACCCGATTATCCTGACCTGACTTCTGGTGACTCAAACAGTACCTACCCCATATGGATAAGTTTGGCTGACTCCTGCCTGATGACTGGTAGCCTGAACATAACTCTGCTGAACTAGGTCGCTAACCACTCGACCCAGCTGCCTACATCCTGATCCTGACTGTGTGGACTGCTACCACAAGAGGTGGACCCAGCAAAAGAATGTCAGTGGAGTCTGTTTGTCAACCTCAGCTTCAGGAAGAACTGGGCTTGCCTGAGTGGATCACCTGCCTCCAGGCAGACAATCAAGCACTGCAGGATTGAGCGGCACAATTGTCCTCTGAGATTGTTGCCAAAGCAGGTGAGCCAACTCTGCAATGAGAACACAATGTTGTGAGCATGACTTGTGATATCAACCCCTGAGCAGAGTACCTCAAAATTCCTGCTGGGACAATTTGATTGTAATAGTCATTGGTTCCAGGATTTCATGGATCAGTGCTGCCTCCAGTTCTTACCCTGCCATCAGGCCTATGTCTCTAGAACAGGATAAAGTATGCCTGGCAGCTATTTTTCTCTCTGGCGGAAGCTTTCGACTGGGTTTTCCCCCTTGCTGGAGAGCCATAGCCAAGTATTGACAAACTGGGACATTTTTCTTCAGGAAATACAGTTTATGATAATCCTCATTGTGCCCACTCGGCAGAAAGCGCTTTACAGAAGCTTCAGCAGATACAGGCATCAGTAAGTCTTACCCAGTTCACATCCACTGGCTTATCATGGACACTGAGTGGAGTGAGGCAGTACAATGATACCAGTTCCCATGGGGTCTGCGGGAGGAAGTTAACGATAAGTGAGTCCAGTCCTGCAGCCCAGAATGCTTTTATCAACTGTGATATCCAAACTGATGACTCACTGTGAGAATGGAGAGAGATAAAGAAGAGGTCCCCTCAACCACCTTGTCCATTGATACTGCATACTCAACCAAAGCAGAGAAATCTAGTGCACCAGTGGTGTGCTCTTGAACTGGAGGAATGGCACTGAAAATATCATCTACGGTTCTATTTTAGCAGTTTCTTCAGTATAAATTAGAGACAGGCCTTGTAAAAGTAGCCACTGGAAACTGATTCTAGTCATGAGACGGGGTAGTCACCTTTGCCATTTTGACCCAGAAATGCAGGTCAGAAGCAAAACCCTAGATTCAGATATCACTCTCTCCATCCCTGAACTTTGGTGAGAATTTAAAATGAAGCTCTAGACTTTGCTGTTAGGGCCCATCTACAACAAAATTAAAACACAAGACCCAGTAACTATAGTCTCTGCCTAATTATTTCAAACCTACTATGTTCATGATGGATATTTATGGAACATACACCACAATTAAAGTTATAAACTCACTTGGATTAAGCGAGCAGAGAAATTGGATGTTGATCATTCTCTTAACTGAACTGAATGATTCATATGGTCTAATATGGATTAATCTATATGTAAATCATCTTGGTTCAATTACAACTTCTGCTTGACAATCTGTCTTTCAAGGAAGAAACATATTTTTTGTTATTACTAGGGTTTTGTATAATGTAAGATTTTATCACTTTTGCCATAGAAACTCGATACAAAAAGCCAGAAGCCTACTCTTTAATTAATCATAGTTGTGAAAATCATATATAATACCAGTTTTAGTCTATTATTTTGTTCAGTGGTTTGATCTGTATCTTTATATGGAGACAGGAAACAACAAGAGATCAATCAACAAAACAAATTCATTCTTTGGCTTCTAGTGACAGGATAGTTTGGTCACTATGAGCATTTCCTACTTAGTCACACTAGTGGTCAATCATCCAAGTTACATGATATTCATTTTGTCTCCTGATTGATTGACATAAGCTTTATAAACAGGATTCCTTTCTTTTTGCTCACAAATTACCCTTGAATATCTTCAGTTGTTCAGTAAAACCAATGTGTGAATAATAAAACATTGCATTCAAAATGGCTGAGAAAGCATTTCTAATGTAAGTACTTTGATGAATATTTTACACACACTAGTCTTTGTGAATAGTCATGGACAGGTGAAGAAAGAGGTCAGGAAGATCACGAACATGGATGTCACTTTAGTGACAGCCTGTATACCACCTTCCAAAGATGTGTGGAAATTTAAATCCGTAACTCTGCTACACACCAAAAAACATGGGCTCAGGCCTGATCCACATTATAGAGTTAGGTTGACATAAGACAGCTTTCATTGACCTAATTCTGTAAGGGCATGTCTACACAGCAGGACAAATACCGAAATAAGCTATGCAACTTGAGCTACGTCAATTGCGTAACTTAAAACTTGAGCTACGTCAATTGCGTAACTTAATTCGAAATAGCTTATTTCGGCTTTTGGAGCTATCTACACAGTAGGAAATCCAAGTGAGAGCACTCTTCCTCCAACTTCCCTTACTCCTTGTAAAATGAGGGTTACAGGAGTCAGAGTAAGCAGTCCTCCAGCTCTCCATTATTTCCACATTATGTCAAAATAACTGCTTGCTGTTGCAGATATAGCCTAAGTGTCTACACCACAATGTAGCTTCCACTGATGTAACTTACCCACTAAACTGACTTAGGATGTGTCTAGACTACAGGGTTTTTTCGAAAAAAGTGGCCTTTTTCCAAAAAAACTTCTTTTGCATATAGACTGCTGCCACATTCTTTCGAAAGTAAATTGAAAGAACGCGGCAGTTTTTTCGACAGCAGAAAACCTCATTTTACGAGGAAGAACGCCTTTTTTTGAAAGTGCTCTTTCGAAAAAAGGCGTTATGAAATGCAAACTGTGCTTTTTCGAAAGAGAGCATCCAGACTGCCTGGGTGCTCTCTTTCGAAAAAGTGGCTTTCAAAAAAGCCTCTTTCGTAAGAGGCTTGCAGTCTAGATGTAGCCTTAATAACTCTGTAAGATGTGTAGCACTGAGGTTGTTACCATATCAGTGCAACCTTTGCATTAATAATATCATTTTCATTATTGTTGAGAAGGACAAAGTCACTGCTTACAAGTTCCAGCTGTAGTTGCTATACACAAAGATACAGGCTGCTATAAATAAACACATGCAAAAGCAGACACTGAATGACAGTCTGACACAGTGTTTCTCAACCTTTTTTTTATAAAGTACCCCTTTTAGAAAAAATAAAATTATAAGTACCCCCAGTACCTATAGTTTTCAAACACACACATTTTTTTCTACCATTGCAACACATTTGTTTAAACAACTTAATCATAGCCGGATGGGCGATTAAGTTTTTGGGTGTAAAAAGTACAAAAATAATAAAGCGCTGTAAAACTTAAAACAAAAATTCAGTTTTCTCCAAATTTCAGTTGTGTTGACGTACCTCCCCCCAGACTTCTCTCAAGTACCCCTAAGGGTACTTGTACTACTGGTTGAGAAACTCTGATGTAGACAACAAAAATGACCTGAAGACTTATATGCCAGAGACTCAGTTGACTATCAGTCCAGCTATGCTCATTCATACCATCTGAGGATCTGGCCATCACTTTTAAGTGCCATCTTCTGTGTGCTATCTTCATTAAAAGCCAGACCAGAATTGTACCACTAACATGATATAAAAGCTATAGAACACCTCAGAGCACCTTTGGTAACCTCACAATGACATCTGAGAGACTCAAAGACTTAAATAATCCTGTTAGTATATATTATATTTAACCCGCAGAACCCTTATTTCACTTTTGTTTCCCAGGCTGACACAATAATGTCCTGCTAAATTTATATAAGTGCTAAGTCCAGCATATTTTTATGAATTTTTTATTTGTGTTGACATACCCCCCAGACTTCTCTTGAGTACCCCTTAGGGTACTCGTAACATTGGTTGAGAAATACTAGTCTAACATACATCACTCAGGGCTTGTCAGCAGCCTGTGGACCTCAACATATTACTGCAGCCTCTTGATGATCTCCTCCATGCCCAGTTACTGAAGACCTGAAGTTTTCATTCAAAATAATATTAAACTTCCTGCTTTTATGGACATCCATTGATACAGAAATGTGTTAGAATTTTCCAAGGGTACATCTCCACCAGCAACTATATACATGTCTTTGAGTGGTTCATGTCATAACACCCCTTTTGTCCTCATTTACATTCCTGAAGCATGGAAGGTGAAAAGAAGGTGAAAAAGTTAGCATGCATGAGGGTGTGTGTGTGTGTGTGATAAAGTACATGTGTTAGCTGCAGCGCAGCATTATACCCTTGTTGGTTTGCAGTGTAAACAAGAATCACGGGTGGGTAGCAGGTCCCAAGTGTAAGGGCTGGGATGTAGGTGGCCAGCTTGAGTGATCAGCAAACCTAGTTGAAAAGAGTCATGTTCAAGCTACTGGGAATCAAGTAGGAGCCAGTCAGACTAATCCAAATGGGACTGAGTGCAATCAGATCCCTAGAAGTCAGGCCAAGGTCAGGATATGGGAATCAAGATAGGAACTAATGAAATTAAACTGACTGGGGTCACCATCAGGCATTATTTGGGTCACTCGGATTCAGGCCAAAGTTAAGATACCAGAAATGGGAAGGGTCAGAGTCTGTAGTTACAGACAGGAAAGGGGTCCAAGCAGCAGTCAGGTCAGGATCAGTTGTGCAGACAACTTCCTGTGCCTGTCTCTGGGCTTAAAGGGGCCATAGAGTTCCCCCAGGCAGGAACCAAAGGGAGCATCCTTGACGTAGCTTCAGGTTTAATGGCTTTTCCACCCAGATGTTTGGTAGTGAGTCACTGGGTGAGAGTAGGGAAACATGAGACAATGGGGAACTTTTTGGTTCCAGATTTGAGACCTGTGGGGCCGAGACAGTATCTTTCCCCATGTGGTATCTTTGGAGAAGTGCTAAACCAGGTTTCTCAGCTGCTTTTGTGAAACACCTTGAGCAGAGCAGAGGTGTGAATGTTTTCTGGCAGTTCCCAAGTTTAACTTTTCTGGGCAATATCCTCCCTGGTCAATTAGGTATCAGAATTTGCCTGGCTAAATTTTGGATTCTTGTATGGATGACATACTCTTCAAGCTCATGTATGAATACTGCTGGAGGAGGTGACTGATCCCAGTGTGGGATAGCCGTTTTCTGTGCATGGTTTTAATAATGAGACAGGAAATTTGGATGGCTACTGAGGAACTCAGGCAGATAGAGCTCAAAGGTGACTAAGCTGATCTGTCATCAGATTTGATAGGGGCTCAGGAATGGATGGCCCAGCTTGTGGGGAGCTTTATTTGTACAAAGATGTTCTGATGAGAACCACACTTTATTGACGTCTGCCAAGTAAGGGGAAACCTGGTTCATGCTGTGGCTCTGCATGGTTTTGATAGCTGCTGTAACAAGGCCTGTCTGTAATTTATATTAAAGACACTGCTACACTACTGTCTTGGCATTGGAAGTTTAATTTTTCTGACGCACACCCCTTTCCCGAGGTGGAAGTGTCTAAGTTAAAAGAGGGAAGGTGTTTGGAGAAACAGAGAATGCTAACAACTATAGAGAGATGTGCCTGACAATTCACAAGTCCCCCTCAACCATTCTGGGACTACCATGCCACTTTCCATGATATAGGATTCTGGCATTTCAGAGTCACAAATGACCATGATCCATCTTTACTAATCTGCTGTTCTAGATGCAATATGAAAAATGCATAGCAATAAGGAAGGAGCTTTCCTTTTCTTTTATTCTCTCTCTGGAGTCAAGTTAAAATGGAATACAGTCATTAAAAGGTTATCTAGTGTAACAACCTAGCCAGTAAAAGGCAAAAGCAGAAGGCTATATTCCTCTGTGAGTTGTTTTATGAAGTATCTCATGGCTGACAATCAGTGAACTAAATCCTTCGACAAGAAGAGATTTACAAGGACTTGTCTACAGAGACAAAGTGTTTCTACAGACTGCAGGCAGCTCTGGGACTAGGGATTAGTAGAACTGCACATAAATACAGCTCACAGCTATAGAATGCCACAACTGGGAGCTTTCAGTGGGAAGCTATGTGTAAATATGCCTATGGAAATGGACTTTAAATAACAGAATGTATAGGTTTTTAATAGCTCTACAGGTCTTTTGATGGGACTTCTAAATGGTTTTATTTCTTAATTAATTCACAATATTTAATTTATGCCCCCAGAGTTTTGAAATCAGGCATCTCCTGGGTATCAGCCCTTTGCAGAGGCCACCCTTTTACATAATGGTCTACATGGTACTGGGTTCTGCCATGATGGCAGGGGACTGGACTTGATGACCTCTCACGGTCCCTTCCAGTTCTATTGTTCTATGATTCTATAATCTCCTACTTAGGAAATTCCAGGACACCATATGGCTTTTTGGATAATGGCTACTCTTTGTCCTGTGCACTGATATATTGCTAACTTTCTGTACTTTTATCCATGGTGGGCATTAGAACATGAATAAAGCTCTTAAATATTACAAGCTGTTTAAGATTTAACACTCAAACAATACTTAATTAAGCAATAAGGCTCGGTAGGTAGTCCGTTTCTGAATGGTTATTACACGCCTTGGGTGGTACTATACAGGAAAAGCCTGAAGTCTGATTACCTTTATTGAGCACCTCAGATGTGTAGTAATCTGAGTACATTAGTATCAATGAAATGAGGGAAAACACCACATTGTCTGGGCATTACTGCCATGCACAAAACAGCATGGACAGAATGTTAAATATCTCACTTGCAAACACACCATTCTACAGCAGTTGCATAATGCTGAGTCCAAGAAGGGTTCAGTTGGGCCAGTAACTGGAAGGGAGCCTCCTGCCCCTGAACATTTAATTGCTACAGAAAGTGATGTAGGTGAAGCTGTAATGGATAAATTCTCAAAGAGTAGGAGAATTTGCCTCATGCAACGTTGCCTTATGCCTCGTGCAACGAGGTTTACAGGATTGGTCGGAAAAGGCTTTCCTTGTCGACTGATCCCTGTCTAGACTGCCACTTGTTGCCGGCAAAGTGCCGCGTCGGCAAAAAGCGGCGGCCATTTTTATTCTAATGAAGCGCAGGATATTTAAATCCCCGCTTCATTAGCAATTTCGGTATGTCTAATTTACATCCCTCTGGTGACAGAGGGGTGTAGTCTAGACATACCCTAGGTGCTCAGTCAGCATAGAAGCAGATGAGTGGTGTTGCTGGAGATGCCAAATTGTATTTCTGAGCAAACGTGATAAGGAATCCCTGACTACAATGGTCATTACAAATCACAGGAGATTTTTCTAAGAATAGGGGTGTTAACCCCATGGCCTGAACAAAATTTAATTTGGCAATTACTTTCCACCTAAGTAAATCCCTGATTTGGCAAAGTATATAAATATGTGCTTAATTGTATTTGAAGTTTTAGCATATATTTAAAATTAAGCATGTGAGTAAGTGCTCTGTGGTATTAGGACCTCAGTTCTCCCTCTCTCGTTTCAGAAGCTGCAGGGGGTAGCTGAGTTAGTCTGTACAAGATAAACTTAAAAAACAACAAATGGTCTGGTAGCTCTTTATAGACTAACAAAACATATAGATGGTATCATGAGCTTTTGTGATACCATTTATATGTTTTGTTAGTCTATAAAGTGCTACCAGACCATTTGTTGTTTTTTAAGTTTCTCTAGTTTCAGTTAGATATAGTATCCCTTACTTCTTGCTCTCAACTGTTGTGTAGTCTGGTTTTGCACTGTTAAATAATTACCAACTCCACCTCAGATGGAGTTGTACTTCAGTGGTGAGTGACTTGATAGCTCCCTTTTTACATTTTTACTTTGCTAGAGTACACTATTATGCCTCACTTATGCTCTGCACACTAATCCACCATCCTGGGGTTGAAGCAATAATTTTAATTCCTTGAGCAGCTTCAAACACCCCCCCATTTCTTTCCAAAATGAAGAAATGTTTCTTTTTCCTTTTAGTCTCAGGAGATTTTCCCTCAATATTACTCCAAGGTAGTCAAGATCCATCCATGGGCCATTGATGGGTTTTCTGTACACAAAAATGGCAAAATTTGAAGCCCATTATCTCATTGTCCTGCCTGACTAGAAACATACTCATTATTCAGTTTAAACTGGGAGATTCCTAGCTCCTCCGGCCCTTGCTTCTAGGCCTTGGAAGAACCTGAAATAACTGATTTAAAGTGATGATCCTGCTAATGCATAGAAAGCTATTTGGGTACTTTAAAAGGATTTTAGAAGAATCCAGTTTAAATCAAGACTGGATTTCTTTTCCCTAAAATTTATACTCTAGAAATTATCTGGGAGAAGTTCTATGGCCGGTGCATGCTATATAGAAGGTCAGAGTAGATAATGATAGTGGTCCTTTCTGGCCTTGGAATTTATGACTTCTACTGAGCCCTCTGAAGTTGGACCCAAGGGTATGTCTACACTGTGATTAACCACTTCTCAGCTATCGTGGGCTTGTGGGGCTAGGGTACAGGGCTGCTCAATTGTGATGTAGGCATATGGGCTCAAGCTGATACCTGAGTTTTGAGATCCTCCCACCTCAAGGATGGTGGAAGATGGTTTTATTGCAACTCATTTGTGTTGCATCCATTTCAGACAAAACCCTTCATGCCATAACACGTGATAACCTGTTCCCTATGTACCAGACAGACAGATTTATACAAAGCTTTGGGGTCCTTCAGCATGAAAGGCATTTCATCAAAGTAAGGTATCATTATTTAATCATATCTTTAATACATTTGCTATTCAGTAAGTTGATGCTGTTAATAATACCCATTTTCCACATGATTCATGCTTCCTAGCAATAAAAAATCAGTTTGTTTACATATGTGAGCGGTGTGAAACAGGCAAAAAGCAAAGATGGTAGCTTGGGATCAGGGATATGCTACTTTAAAATGTCTCTAAATAATATTGCTGTTTTTTTATCTTCTGCCTTTGGCAACCTTTCCTCCCTCAACATGCTTACTGATGAAGACATTATGTGTGTGTGAGGGGGATGTAAGATACTCTTGAAAAGACTTGATTTAAAAGAGAGACTGTAAGCATTTTCATTCCCAAAAGTACAATGAAAACACATCATAGAAAAAAAAAGCAACAAAATTTCAGGGACCAAGCTTCCAATGCATGAAAAAAAAATCTCTTTCTTCTCTAATAATTTCTTCTTTGCTCTTTGTACTGTCTGTTTCTCACTTTATTGTGAGGAAAAATATTGTGTCCCTGAGCTGGGACAGTTTAGCTATTCTGACAGTCAAGAGTGATTATAAAAATAGAAAAATCACAATGGACAACTTGAAATTCATCTTAGTACAGAAAGTGCTGCACCACAGGCTTGCTGTGTGTATAGGGTGGTTTTTCTTTCACTTCACCTATGTTGTTGTTATTTTAAGCTGATTTATTGAATAACAATATCATTTAACAATGAAAACATACATTCTGAGATGCATGCAATTGTTCTTGAAGCAACAAGGAAAGAGAGTCCTACTCTCTTTGGATGCTGCTAAAATGTCTTTCTACCATAATATCACTTTTCAATTTGAGGCTTCTTGAATCTTTTGTGCAAAATGTTTTGAGCCTGTAGTTCTGGAATAAAACTTTCAAACACACTTTAGAGAGATGCTTAATTCCCCTTTTCAGAAGTGAGTTAGACACTGAAGAGCTAATGTCTTACTGAAGGTCATAAGAACATAAGAACGGCCATACTGGGTCAGATCAAAGGTCCGTCTAGCCCAGTATCCTGTCTGCCAACAGTGGCCAGATGCCCCAGAGGGAGGGATCACAACAGGTAATCCTCACGTGATCCCTCCCCTGTTACCCACCTCCAGAGAAACAGAGGCTAGGGACATCATTCCTACCCATCCTGGCTAATAGCCATTGATGGACCTAACTTCCATGAATCTATCTAGCTCAATGGAACGTAGGCATTTGCGGTGCGTCTACACTGCAGGGCTTAACTCGAAATAAGCTACTCAAATTGAGCTACGTCAATTGCGTATCTTATTTCGAAATAGCTTATTTCAAAATAGGGAGCGTCTACACAGCACTTATAAGATGTGACTTCCTAAGTCACTTAGGGTATGTCTACACTTGCCCCCTACTTCGAAGTAGGGAGGCAAATGAAGTATACCGAAGTTGCAAATCAAGCCCAGGATTTAAATATCCTGCACTTGATTTGCATGTTCCCAGCCAGTTGCCATGTTTGAAATTCACTAGCCCAGAGTAATTGCCCGCGTCTACACGTGGCAGTGAAACGGGAGTCCGATTTAAAGCCCTAACTCAAATTAGTTGGTATTCCTCCTGCAATGAGGTTTACCAGCTAATTCGAATTAGGGGCTTTAAATTGGACTCCTGTTTCACTGCCACATCTATACGCGGGCAGCTACTCCAGGCTAGTGAATTTCAAACATGGCAACCGGCCGGGAACATGCAAATCAAGCGTGGGATATTTAAATCCCGGGCTTGATTTGCAACTTCGGTATGCTTCATTTGCCTCCCTACTTTGAAGTAGGGGGCAAGCGTAGACATACCCTTACAGATTTTTGGGGGGAATTTTATTTTTTTTTTAGAACCATGGCGAGCCTAAAAAGTATTTTCTGAAATTTTGCCTTTGAAGGACAATAGAGGTAGCAGGACCGTGTCTAAAAGTAGAAGTTTGATGTTGGCATGACATGAAGAAATGGAATTTTAAAGTGAGGCATTGCTGACAAAGAGGACTTGAAAGAAGAGACCCTTCTCTGTTTTATTAGCACTAAATAATGCCTTAAGAGTTATTAGAAAAAGAGCTTCATTAAGCATGCTACATGTTGAGGTACTATTGCTGACTCATTAGCAGGCAGCCTCTGGCTTGCATTTCTGAGTCCCTGATCCTTCACCACTCTTAAATCCGATCTTTGCTCTAGTTCCATTCATCATGCCATAGTCAGGGGAGAACTTGGTGGCTCAGAGGACTGGGAATAAACTACCATATTAAAGAATAAATGAAAATATTCAAAGCCAGTAGTTCTCTGAGAGATCTTATACATGTCAAAAAACAGCAGTTCTTAGGAAAACCATTTTCTAAGTTCTTTTTAAATCAATGATCTAATTGAAAAATCACTCCATACAGTATCTTGAAAATTGACTCCATTGCAGTGTATACTTAAAGTTGTAAGGTATTTCTCTCTCATACCTAACCCCGCCTTCACAAAACATTGAAATCCCCATCCTTTTAATTCTTCCTTATTCTTTATATGAAATTATCATTAGATCCAGATAGGACTGCAGATAAATGCCTTTGGATTGTGTGTCAAGGCTGCTTATTGACTACAACTTCCAGTGAAGTCAGTGGGAGTTTTTCCACTTCAATACAGAGTTAGATCTACTGTGATTGACTTATTTAATGACCATAAAAGTACTGCTATAAAACTAAATGTCATGACACTGATGCTGCATGCTTAATAGGCAGTTTCACTGGTCAGCCTGCGAGGAAGTGATGACTGCTTTAGGCTAGTGAAAACAAAATTGGCACTAAGTCATTGTAAACAGATTTGAGAGAAAAAAAAAATCCCAGGACTAGAACCTCCCTTCTAGAGGAGATAGGAATAGATACTGAGTAGCATCTTCAAAAAAGGAGTGAATGTTTCTCTCCTCTATTCTCATATGGTTTATATGCACTCGTACTGAGAGAAGAAATGGGGAGAAAGGTTTGGATGTAAGCAGTGCTTTTTTTGTGATGGTACTACCCGGTACGCAGTACCAGCACCTCCAGATGTAGTACCGGCACCTCCAGTCAGAACTCCACTTTTTTTTTAATTTAAAAAAAAAGCACTGGATGTAAGATCTATAAGCAATGAAGAGCAGTCAGCATTAGGTGAGCAACCAGGTTTCCACTGACCACCAGTCATCTGCAGAACATAGTTTGGAAACCACTGATTTACTGGGAAACCAATGGCTCTAATCCTGCATTCTTTAAGCAGATCAGTGTTCTGCTAAACAAAATGCTGTGCTGTAGGCAAGCTCCTTTCTTGTGTACCTCACCAGATTAAGAGAAGAGACAGGAGAAGATCACTCTTGGAGCATCAACACTGACTGTCCTCACTATAGCAGTTAGTCCTGCTAACGCGGCCCCTTGTGTCAGCCTAGCTTTAGGGGATTGTTCTACTCTTAGTACAAGCCACAGGCTTCCATTTAATTAAAGAAACAATTTTAAAGCTAGATCTCCCTTGGCAAAGGCATTGGTTTAAATTGCAGGAAAGGGCAGGGATATTCATAAATTAAAACTAGTTTTATGAGCACTGTGAACCCATGATACCATTGGAATGTTTTACATTGGACTTGTCTGCCCATCCTTTATAATTATTTATTTAATTTTAGACTTCCTCTCAGTTTTAGGCTACTGCTCCTTATCCTACCATCTTGAGATAGAGTTAGTAATCCCCTTCCTTCATTTACATTATCTTCTTGGAAATATTTATAGATCCTGGTCATGTTCCAAGTCTTCCGTTTTTTTTAAACAGAATATATACATTTTGTTTCCTTTTTCACCCACCACAAATTGTTGTTCTATCATTAGGTTATACCAAGCCATAACAAAAGTAAACTTCTTTCCCACCACATTAGTTAACAAGAAGCCCCTCCCCCCCAAAAAAAAAGTTTCCCTAAGCATTCCAACTCTTATCTCAGCACCAAGAGACTAGATTTTATGAGTGATTAATGAAAGAAAATTATGGGCCACATATGGGGACTTTCTAATCACAAGTGATCAGCTACTTAGCCAGGTCAATATAACTCAGATCTTATCCAATAATCATATGATGGCAATAAATTACTAACTAAAAACAAAAGGTTTAATAATAAAAGGGAAGAAGAACAGAGTTAATAATTGTTAATGGATCACATGGATATAAATAATTGCAAAGTTCTTATACCAGTTTTGTAGCAGTTATGGAATAGATTGTAGCTTGTAAAGTCTTTCTGGCAGTTTCAAAAGAGTGGAAACTCCTCAGTCTGTAGTTAAAAATGCTCTTTAAGTTGTAAATCCATAATCCATACATTAGAGCAGAAAAGAGGCAAAATAGAGATATCTTTGAGGCTTTTTAAAAATGTCCTCTGCCATGTGCCTGCAAATTTATTGTCTGAAACAAAGCTCACAGCTCCATTTGTGGAAAGTTACTGGTTCTAGGATCACATGAGCATATCACAACTCCTTATATGGCTTCATGACTCACAGGAGGTAGCCATTGCCTATATCCCTGGTGAGACATTTACAATGAGGCTTAGATACAGCAAAGATAGACGGATTTAACCTGGAAAATCATATCTGATAGACTGTAACTTTTCCATTGACACTTTAGATGATATACTTTGTACAAGATGTGTTGCAATTGTATAACTGTGGGAACAGTAATGATATAAATGGTCATCTTTTTATACACAGGGTCACACATCCTTGCTGGCAGTCCTACACAAATATTAAACTTTTGAGACCTGCAAATCCACAGAAATATGCTTTATATCTGTGAGTATCTGCAGCTGCAGATATGGATGTGGGCATCCACAGCTCATTTTGGCAGATATAGATGCGGATGTGGACACAAATTTTGTATCCATGCTGGGCTCTATTGAACTATCCTCTTGCCACCGTAAATAGCAGGGTTGGTGACAATGGTAGAGCAGCATTAGGAACCTTCATGTTGCTGCTGACTGTGCTTTCTCTCCAAGACCTTTCACAAGCATCAAATTAAAAAGGACAAGAGAATAATATATTATTTTCATTTTTGGCTCAGCATTACAAAAGAGAAAAGAGATTAAATAGCTCTTTGGAAAAATCATGCATCATTGAATGCATAAGCATTCAATAGGGCAGATCACTTTTTGTTGTTGCATCATTTGCTTACCACAGTCTATTAACCAGCAATCAAAGAGAGCAGTGGGAAGTGATTATTGGCTTAGGTGTCAAACATGATTGTTTTTCTAGGCAAGGTCTGTTATGGGAGGAAGAGAGAAATCTTGCTGTAGGTAGTGAATGGCACTCCCTTGAGAACAATATCGGGAAGCACCTCTCACTGGATGAAATTGTCTCTACAAGATGAAGGCAAAATTGAACATTTTCTTTGATGTGCTGGGTGCATCACCGCTGGTTTCAAAACTCACCTTTATATACAGAGCATTGTCAGGTGTCAATGGATTTCAGCCACAAAAATGGTCTTTGTTTTCTTCATTTATTCCAACAAGCTAACAAGAAAGGTGGAAATGATGTTGGCTTTTAATTGACACATGAAAATGAAGTCAGAAAGAAAGTAATTAATAATATTCTTATTGGCATCTTTTCAAGGAGTGGCAGCTGTCTGGGACTGCGCTCAGAAGATTCAATTTATTTATTCTTTCCTTCAACAGCTGTTGTGTCCAACTTTTGTCCTTAAACACTATAATTTAATACCTAAAGTAGCACTTCATGTTTCATTTAGACAAATGTTCAGTACAGAAGTAATGTCGTGTTTTAGATCAGAAAAAATTATTAAGATTGCACTCTGTTTTGGTGATTCATACATCTATTCATTTGTTCCTATAATAATACCACATCTACCAGCCTCATTAACTATAATAGACCTTTCAGCTCTTGTTGGGTTATAGGGTTCTAAAGTATTACAAAGTAATTCATGTCACTATAATTTAAACATGATGTTGTTGTTATTATAGAGTCTGTTTTATAAACTTTTCTCTCCTTGCTGAGTATATGCAGAAATGCATGATTGTATATTCCACTTGGCTGCAGTGCTAACAACAAAAAAAAAATCTGGGTAATTACAGCTGATGAATGCTGGATACCTAGAAGTACCTTCCTCTCTAATACCCATCAAAATGGAAATGCGACAGTATAATACTAATTGAGTATATTACATCTGGCTTTGAAAAAGAATCCAAACTGAGATTATCATGCATGAAAATGCTTAAATCCAGTGTGAGGATTCAATCAACACTGCCAATACAATGGAATGACAGAGTATCCTAAATTATTTGTAACGTTTTTGTAACCCTGCTGGTAGCAGGATATTAACGAGACAAAGGGGGTGAGGTAATATCTTTTATTAGAACCACTTCCATTAGCGAAAGTTGATCCAATGAAGGATATTACTCTCCTACCTTGTCTCTAAGGCTGTTCTCTGATCCATATTGAGATCTTGAAATCTTTGTGCCTATACAAAATAATATTACTCGAATCATTAATGAATAGCAGTCATAGGTGAGTGTCCTCTTATTCACAGGAGTGATACTCCTGTCAAGCACTGGATCAAGATAAGTCACCGCTTTATATTCTGCTTCACACTTACTCCTGAGAGAGGAACAAGAAGAATTTCTTTTGCTTTCATAACAACAGTATTTCTTTTGAACCGTATGATCAGTAATAATATTTTGCAGTTATTCACTGCCTTTCATCCAAGAATTTCAGCTTTAATTAATAAAATCTAAGTATTATTATTTAATTATATTCATTTTTCAGGTGGCATTCCTATACTGCTCAGGCCAACACACTTGAGTGAGCTGGTTAAATCTCCATGAGTTGCAGATGTAGGATCCCACAATGCTTGGAGTTGCTGCAGAGCCTCTCTAAGTTACTCCACTTGTGACAGGTCAGACCCTATACCAACAAAAGATAGATACAGCATAGCAATGCCATACCTCCTTCCCATAACCTTCCACCTGGCAGCAGGTGGATAGAGGTGCAGAGCCCAAATCCAACACAGATGACTAAGCAAGGAGTTCCTCTTTGATAGGGGAAATTCTCTGCTATTGATTTGTGGTTAGAATTTGGCCACTTTCCACCAACTGTATGGCACAAAAGGGTCAGGTGTCAGAAGAGACTCTAGACCAATATGCTTAGTCTAAACTTATCCACTTCCTGAGAGTGGCTTTGTTGGTTCCTCAGATAGCAAGAACAAATTATTATGTTAACAACAACTATTTGTTTATATTGCAAGAGTTCTGAGACATCCCAGTCTAAGAGTAGGGCCTTATTGTGCTGGCATAAAAAGACACTGCTTGCTCCAAAGAGTTTATGATTGTGACAAGAGACAAAAGGTAGAGAAAAACAAAGGGTTCATTATACACATTTTACAGGTGAGGAAATACAAACAGGTTAAATGATATGCTCATGGTCATTAAGTAAGTCAGTGTCACAATTTGGAATAGATGCCAAGAGTCACTGCATCCTTAGCTCAAAATAAGATATGCAATTTGTGCTATGCAAATTGCATACCGTATTTTGATTCTTTTTTGAAATAGGCTATTTTGAAATTTGGTGCATCTACACGCACCAAATTTCGAACCCCCCCCGCACTATTTTGAGACATCCCTTAGCCCTCATGCAACGAGGTTTACAGGGGTGCCGAAATAGCATGTGCGCTGTATTTCGCAATAGCGGATGTGTTCAAAAGATGCGGGGTAGCTATTTCGGGATACCTCTGGTATCCTGAAACAGTATTGCAGTGTAGACATACCCCAGTCTTTTTCTCCTGTAGGAATTGGGGCTTATATTCCTGCTTGTATTCTCAAATGTATTACAAAGTTTTGTTTTCTCTTTGTGCGTGTAAGTAGTTCCTGCTCATAGCCATGCCATTTTCTTCATTGCCTCAAATTTAGTTGGGCCAAACTTCAAATGGAATTATCCCAAGGATGGTTTTGGCCCACTGTCTCCTTTATAAATGTACTATTAAACACAGAACAAGGGGGAAATCTACATTCTGACTCTAATTCAACAAGAACTTTGAGCTGCCAAACCTGCAATTCCCCTGTAGTTATAATATTTGTTTATGAGGTCTGACACTCTCTGGATGAAGTTGACAATGTGATAAAGATGGAAATCTTCATTTTTTCCCTATTTTTTGCCTCTTTTGTGAAATAACATTATAGCCCAGATGACTAGGGTTCAGAGCAGAGCATAATTATACCAGTGTGTTAGCTTTCCTGGACTCTTTCTCTCTCTGTGTCTTGTTTTTAAACATGGGAGAGAGAGAAGGAAATATTTGCTCAACCTGTGCTATTGCAGATGTGTCAAAATGCTCACGATAACAACTGGATTATTAATAATTTGAAAGGAGCAAGATGACAATCCCTAAAAGATGAATGGCTTCTACCTGTAAAAAAGATCTGTTCATTCAAGTTGGTAACCCATGGCAGACTTGACAACTGTGGGTCAATAATTACTCCAAGAGCGGAAGCTGATTTTGAAAAGCTAAACTGAATTCATGAGAGCTCTGTTAGATATAATTATGGATTTTCTTAGTGCTTTGTAATATTAAACAGATCATATGTAGTGCTATGGTTTGATTTACATGGGTAAAACCCAGTGAAGTGTCTTAGTCAATGGCTTTATGGAAGGCATTAGAACAATACTATTAATTATGTGATTATCAGGAATTGGTACATAGCAAATTGCTCGACTGACATATGGAACTCGCCAGATATGTCTGTTGGTATTATATTTCAGCTCACTATTTTCTGGCTAAGATTTACAACCTGTCTCCCTAGGGATTACTCATGTCCTCATGGAGTTGCCTGTGTTGTAAGTGTTACCTTGGGGTTCAGGAGGGAGTACAGGATCGGGGAATGGTTTGGGTGCAGAAGAGGATTCTCACCTGGGGGAGAGATGCAGGAGGTGGGTGCAGTGAGCTGGTGGTGACCTGGGGCAGCGGGTAAGGGTGTGGGAGGAGACTGTGACCTGGGGCAGAGATTGGGGTGTGGGACGGAGTGGGGTGCCAAGTCCAGGCTCTGACCTTAGGCAGCTCCTGGCTAGCAGCCCAGTGGGAACCTCAGACATGCTCCTGACTGCCATGCCCTCACATGCTCCTCAAAGCGGCTGCCTGCTGAAGTTAGTATATGCGTCTCTGCACAGTGAGCCTCTTGGGAGAAGGGGGCAGCAGGTCTCTGCTTTCTGCACACACTGGTAAGCACAGGCCAGGCAGCTCCCATTGGCTGGGAACTGGCCAATGGGAGTTTTGAGGATTGTTCTGGGAGTGGGGTCAGTGGCCCAGAGTTTCATGGCTGGTCAGATGCAGCTTGTGGACCATATTTTGCCTGCCCTTTGGATAGATAAGACAGTAAACGTCCTAATGCTATTTTATAAATCCCTGGTACATCTACACCTTGAATACTATGTGCAGTTCTTGTCACCCCATATCTAAAAAGATGTATGAGAAATGCAAAAGGTACAGAGAAGAGTACAAGAATTATTAAGGGTAGGGAGGAAAGGAGAGATTAAAACGAATGGGACTGTTCAGTCTGGAAAAGGGATGACTAGGGGGGAGGGGAGGGAAATGATACAAGTCTATAAAATCATGAATGGTGTGGAGAAAGTAAATAAGAGAGTGTTATTTACCCCTTCACATGATGCAAAAAACCAGTGTTCACCTGATGACATTAATAGGCAGCAGGTTTAAAATAAATATGAAAAGTGCTAGAGAAGTGCTTCACACAATTTACAGTCAATCTACTGAATGAGGGGATGATGCCAGGGCCAAAAGTATAATGGGGGACAGGAGGGGAGGAGAGGAATTGGATATATTCATGGAGGATAGGCCCATCAATGGTTATTAGCCAACACTGTCAGTGATTTAACCCCATGTTCTGTCTGTTCCTAGGCCTCTGACTGCCAGATGCTAGGACTGGATGATAGGGGATGGATCACTTGACAATTGTCCTGTTCATCGTCTTTCTAGCACCTGTCATTTGCCATTGTTGTAAGACAGTATACGGGCTAGATGGTCTGACCCAGTATGGCCATTCTTATATTCTTATGTACCTGATAAGCTGAGAAGCAGTAATGAAACCTGTGCCCATCTCGATGCAGCTAAAAATACCATTATGCCGCTTAATTAGACCTCTTCTCTCTGTCTATTAAGTACTTTTAATAAAACATTGTTCCCACAATAGGCTATCTGAAATCCAGACATAAAATTAATGAGATGCCCAAAATAACTTTGTTCAGAAAAGCCTGGGTGACTCAGAAGATGGAAGCACTCGTGGGCCATGCATTATCCCCGTGGCTGTGTAGCATAGATCATCCTACTAGCCAAACCTAAATGAATGCATGACTCTAAGAAAATCATCATTTATGCAGTGAATGAGTGTTCATGATTTTTTTTTACTAATGTAAAAAAAAAATCAATGATGAATAGTGGCCTGCAACCTAAATCAATTTTAAGTAATTTCTTCAAACTAAAAAGAGAGGAGCTTGTTGATGCTTCCTTTTCTCCTGCAATATATGCGTGTGTGTGTTTGAAAGAGAGAGAAAGACACACACACACACACACACACACACACAGGGGCATGGGCGGGGGTAGGGAAGCGAGTGCCTCATGGAAATGGACAAAAACCAGGGCAGGAAAGCAATAGCTATTCTGTGTCCCTTGTCAACACCTGGAAAGGCCTCAGCTTCACAAACAGGAATACCTATATAATCCCCTTAGTGAACAGGGCTGAAGCAAGTGAAAAAATAAACATTCCCACTTGGTTTCGGTGAGATTAAAACTGGTAAGCAACTTTGCTTCTTAGTCTCCTGAGCCCAGCAGGAACAACAGGGAGAGCAATAAGGCTGGCAAGGCAATCTTTCTGTAGGGCAAACTGGCTTGTCCAAGTTGACAAGGTTATTAAAAGATTCTGAGTAGCACTGGTACTGGATTTCAGCAAAATATTGAACTGTGCATTACCCCCACCGCTACCCAGATGCTGCCTTCATCTGAAGACAGCCATAGCAACCCCCACTTTCAAAGTACAGGAGATAGTCTTGATTTACACCAAATGAGGATTAGGCACTCAGAGTTTGAAACACATGTACAAATGGACAGAAATTATCTCTCTCTTCCAGGTTGATGAATAAATAGACTTTCTAGCACAACAGACTTCATATTATAAATTCATATAACTAAATATCTTGAATGTACATCATGCAGCTTTCATCCCACAGGAATTTAAAAAATTGCTTTCCCATTTTCAGTGCCATCACAGTAGAATTGAGGGTGTGGGGGCAGAAGGGAGAAGAGGGATGGTGGGGAAGGAGGCAGATCCTCAACTTGTGTAAATGTCAAAGCTCCATTGACTTCAGTGGAGAATTTACATCAAATGAGGGTCTGGCCCTGAGACATCTGAAATGAGTTGTTTTATCCATGGGAGAGGAATGAGTGATGCTGAGATTCAAGATGTTTCTCCTAGTCTGGTCCACAAACAATATGTATGTAAGTTCTTATTCACTACTGCTCATGTAAGCACTGTATCAATCATTTAACCCTGCTCCAAAAAAAAAAATCTAGTTTACTTGGAACATAAAATGGTAACACCAGCAGGTGGCCCATCCTTACTAGGACTGCCAGCATGGCTAACATCCTTGGACTGAATGAAGTGTTGTTAGAAATGGCAGGATATTTTCTAGAAAATTTTCTTAGTCTCGGACACACATTTGAAATACTTTAGTTTTGGCCGCAACGGTCCCTCAGGTCCCCGAAGCTAGCACTTCAGCTTCAGTAAAAAAATACCATGGGACTGCAAATGATAATAAAAAAGTCAAGCTGTTTGGGCTTTATCTCTCATACAGTACGTTAGCAAGCACTTTAAAAGAGTTGATATGTTGGGTGCAGGGATCTGCATCAGAAAAGGACAGAAAGTTTCATCCTTCCATTCCAACAGTCCAGTAACACAAAATGTCAGTGACATTTTCTGTTCAAGCAGATGCCTGGTTCTTTTCTGAGCTGGCAGGGTTGGGCAGGAGTCAGCGAGAGCTTCTAGACTAGAAATAATGTAAGAAACCCCATTATGCACCTACGGGGCACATTAGTAGCAAATTATTTATTTTTTGCTTCTCAAAGGGTAATGTACAATGGTACAAAAGAATTCAAATACCTTAACAACATTAAGGCAATAAAATACCATTTAGATATATGTAATAAGTTAATATTGAGCTATCATCCAAAATGAGATCTGAAGGGTTATTAAAATTAACTGCTTCCTACTGGAATTGGTGGTGCTGATTATCCATGAAAGTTTCAGATCATATTTCTGTTATTTTAATTTGTACTCCTTTCCCCCCCAAAAAAAAACTGCTTCAGGCAGATTTTTTTAGTAGTACCCAATGCTGTTCTGGAGAAACAAAAGATGACAAACTCCATATTAAATGTACTGTGTTTGAGAAGAAGGTTCAAAATAATGATCATAACTATTTTTCATTGCCTGAAGCTGCATGTATTTGCTCTTCCCCGTTAAAGTCATTATAATGTCAAAATAGATCTAGTCCAACAATTTATCACATAGTGTTAACTCTACATCGGGGTGGGGACTCTTTTTTGGGTTGGGGGCCACCCACAGAAAAATTAGTTATGCACAAGTGAGAAGCAAATAAAACCCCAACAAGCAAACTCCCAACACTCCCCTTACACACCAGGTTAGTAGATTCTGTACTCCAGGCCCGCAGGGGGATGATGGGGGGACTGGAGCACCAGTGCAGGCACCCCAATGCTGAGGGGAGCCCTGAGCCTCGGGGGCCAGATTCAGGCAAGTCAGAGGCCTTAGTTTCCCCAGCCCTGCTCTACATAATAATATTATCAGTTTACGCTTATGTGATATCCAAGTCTTGCTACATAGTACAGAGTCTTAAAGGAAACAATGAGTCACTATGCTTTACGAAACACCCTACCCTGCATCAAAGCTTAATTGTCTTAGTGCTCTCATGACTTTTGTTTCATAAATCTGATGACATAGAGCTTAGATTCAGTAAGGCTGTAATTTTGCTTTTAATTACATTAATATAAATCCGAGTAACTTCACTGAAATGACGAGAGTTACTTTGGATTTACACTGATATGAGTGAATTTGGCATGGTATAAAGTGAGGAAGGATGTCCTTGTTAAGGCATTAGTCTGTGACTTAGATCTTTCCCCCACTTCCTTTATAGTCTTGGATAAATCACTAACATCTCTCGATGCCTTTGTTTCCCCGGGTATAAGATGGAGATAATATTTCTCTCTCCCACAGAAGCGTTAAGAGAACTAATCTATAAAAACCTGGGAGGTATTCATATCATGCAATCATGGGTCCATATTACATAGATAGGTATGATTAAATCTGACAGTCTCAAAAAATGCAGCTTACCCTCTTTTACTATAACATGGAAACTGCTGTGTAATGCGCAGGCTGGCCTAAGAAAATGAAATACTAAGAAGACTGTTATGTGTTTGTTGAAATTCAATAAGACAAATTGAAGTAAAACAAATTTAATATAAAAAAAAGATGTGGCACAAGAAAACAAAATTAGCAACCTATTTAATAACCCCCTCCCCCAAATTCCCCTTTTTTGAAATAAATGAAAAATGGACTGTCAGATCGGTGCTAGTTGAATGCTGTTTCTGCAGCAAGGCATGCATTAAGTGAGTTGAGAGCAAAAAGCTGAAATTATTTTGAGATACTATGTATCATTTCTTTAGAATAATACAATCAACTGTTCTATCTGGCAAATCGGTCCCTTAAGCAATAAATGTCTTCTGATTATTTATCTCATAAGCAGTCAACTAGAACGGGGGAGAAAAAAAGAACGAGTTGTACTTTCCTACTGAATTTCTCCTCTGTGGCAAACATGCTTGCAAAAACAATTAAGTGTCTTCAAAAGAACATCTCTCATTTCCTATGATGCATAGCTGAATTTGAGAACTAGCATCTATGAACACAGGAAGATTGCTTGACTACCTAGTTAATCTCTATATCCTGACATAGTTACAAAGGCATGCCCCCCTACTAGGTTGGGGTGGGCAATAAAAAAAATGGTGGCCTGCCATGGTTAGTCCCTAGAGGGCTGCCGCCACTATATTTACCTGTGCCTCCACAGGTATCTGGCTACTGCAGCTCCCGTTGGCTGCGGATAATGATTTGTAGCCAATGGGAATGGCAGGAAGGGTGTCCCAGTCCATGCCGCTTCCATTGGCCATGAACGACAATTCCTGGCCAACAAGAGATGCTATTGTTTAATACCTGTGGAGGCGCAGGTAAAGGTAGCCACGGCAGCCTGCCAGGGACTAACCCTGCAGACCACATCTGGCCCGTGGACCAAAATTAACCATCCTTGTACTAGGTTGTTCATTTCATATAAATATGACCAACAGACTTGGGTCGAATAAAACATTTTACTTCACCCACCTTTACTCTCTAGTATCTGGAGTCCAACATGGGTACAACAACACTGCAAACACATCTAGTCATTTTTGTCTTCTCTCTTTTAAATGAGTATAAATACTTGAAATATACAGTGCAATATATTGCAATATATCTGTCTACTCCTGGCATGTTTCTTGGCTGGGCCCAACCCTGCTAGCTTATTCACACCAGTTTCACAAGGCATACCAGAGCAGTCGACAAAGGCTTCCCTTGTCGACCGCGGTGCATCTAAACTGCCCCTCTGTGCCGATCAGCTGATTATCGACACAGCACGGCGGCCATTTTGATGTAAATGAAGCGGTGATTATTTAAATCGCCGCTTCATTTTGCTATGTCTAGTAAACTCATCTACATGGCTCCGTCGACGGAGCCATGTAGTCTAGACATACCCTGAAAGAAACCCTCCAATGCAGAAGGTAATTGAGATGTCTCAGTTCCACTTTTACGGTATGTCTAGACATCGGCGCTATTTCAGAATATTTCCGGTATCCCAAAATAGCGTTTTCCACATCTAAACAGCATGCCTATTATTTTGAAATGCAATCAAAATAATGGGCCTGCTATTCTGACGTCCTGGTAAACCTTATTCCATGAGGATTAAGGGACTTGTCAGAATAGCTGTCTATTTAGAAATTTAGCACTGAGTGGACAGTGCCAAATTTTGAAATAAGCTATTTCGAAATACACTCAAAATAAGCTACGCAATTTGCGTAGTTCAAATTGTGTAGCTTATTTCAAGCTATGGGTGCAGTGAGGATGCACCCTTAGTGCTGAATTCTGATAAATGTAAAAAAAAAAAATTTTTCCCAGTGTGTTTTTTTTCAGAGGGTACAACAGCAGTTCCTTGATATAATGCGTGAGAGATGCATGCAACACAATTGGAAAGCAAGCTTTTCCTTTCACTGCTGTATCCTTTTACAATGTGCCTTCAAAAGAAGGGTTGGAATTAAAAACCAGGCATGGCACTCTTGGCACGGGAATAAAACCCTTCTGCCCATAATAAATTGCAGAAATCACTCACAATAGTTCATCTGAGTGAAAACCAACCCTCTGTGGTCCTTGCAATGTTCTGTAAGTATCAACTGGAGGGTTATCTTATGATTGACTAATTATTTAGTTAATTAGCACTTTGAAGATAAGTATTATTCCTATCTACCTCAATTAATGCTTTTGCCTAAAGTTAGGGCACCCTGGGATTTAGTCTCACTTGTACTTGCATTCCCAGCTACTTTTTGAAATGTTGCCTATATGCAGCAGTGTGGTGGCTCAGAACTATTGTAGTGCAAAGGCTGCTTCTAGCACTGACTATAACTGTCTCACTGTTATCTGAAGATCCTCACCCAGGTTTCTCTTACTTACTTGTTCTCTCATGTGTTGTACTTGGGGTGTAAGCAATTTGGGGCAGGAACTCTCTTTCTGTTTCACATGTGTACACAATGAGCCTCAGGTGCTTGAGTGGGAGTAATAAGCACTACTACCATAGAAATAAATATTACATAAAGCTGGTTGAAAAACAAGAATGTTATTCACTGAGGGTGTGTCTAGTGGCCTTTTTTTGAAAAAACTTCCCCTGCATATAGACTGCTGCCTCATTCTTTTGAAAGTAAATCAAAAGAACGCAGGAAATTTTTGACCACGGAAAACCTTGTTTTACGAGGAAGAACGCCTTTTTTCGAAAGTGCTCTTTCAAAAAAAGGTGCTATGTAATGCAAAACATGCTTTTTCGAAAGAGAGCATCCAGACTGCCTGCGTGCTCTCTTTCGAAAAAGCGGCTTGCTTTTTTGAAAGTACTGGTTGTAGTCTAGACGCTCTTTTTCGAAAGAGGCTTTTTCAAAAGTATCTTTTGAAAAAGCCTCTTTCGAAAGAGGCTCGCAGTCTAGACATAGCCAGAGGGTATGTCTACACTACAGAGTTTTGTCGGAAAAATGACTGTTTTTCCGACAAAACCTGAGTTACGTCCACACTGCAATCATGTTCTACTGAAAGTAAATCAAAAGAACAGAGGGTTTTTTCTGGCGTTGGTAATCCTTTTTCTGCAAGGAAGAAGCCTTTTTTCTGAAAGAGCTCTTTCGGAAAAAGGCATGTGTGGACAGGGAAGAGGGAGTTCTTTCAAAAGAAGAGGAAAGAGGAAAAAGCACAGGTGTTCTGGTGGCCACTCCATCCATAGTAATCACAGCTTACATGCGAGATAGCGTCCATTCAGTGTGGACGCTATCTTCTGAAAAAGCAGATCACTTTTTTGTAGTGCTTTTGTGTGTGGACGCTCTTTTTCAGAAGAAGTTTTTTCAGAAGATCTCTTCCGAAAAAAGGTTTTTCTGAAAGAAGCCTGAGGTCTAGACATAGCCTGACTCATTTTGTGATTCATTTAATCTCTCTTTCTCTCTTCATCTTATCCATCTGCAGCATGGGGATAATGCTACCTACATCGCTTTTAGGGGAGCTGTTAATAAGGGGTTAAATTAAGGGAGAGTATAGAGAAAGCTATAGGGCCTTGGAGCACAGTTCTCAGTCAGAGCCTTAGCCTTTGGCTGGCATCATGTAATCTCCCACTCCTGTTACAATCTACATTAGCACATCAGTGAGGCCCTATAGATGGGATTTTCAGAAATACTTAGCATTGGCTAATTGGCTCTAAGAGGAGCAGAGTTAGAAGTAAAACTTCAGTGTATTAGATCTAGAAGCATTTGAGAGCAACACTGTCAACATAAAGATCAGCTGTTCAAATAAATAAGTCCCTGTGCTATTTACTACTAATGCCATAAATTAAAACAACCAGCATTTTAGAAACCTGATTTCTCTTTCACTAGCATCAATGCCACTCATTTGCTTTTTGCAGTTCACTCAAGTTGAACTGTGACACTAACGTGATCAGTTTCACTTTAAGTTTATAGTTTCTGTCACCTTCTCCGTTTCGCACACTGACCGTTGATTAACCCATTTGTGTTTCATTGACTAGAAGGGTGTTTTTAATAAAAGAAAGGAAAACCCTTGTTTTCCTGTATTATATAACAAACCATGAAAATGTTTATTTTCACAAAACAGTCTGCTAATGGCTCCTTTATTGTTTTAAAGGGTCCTAATTTCTTGGCAGTGTCCCTTTAAATAAAGGGCATTAGGACTTGGACATGACAATTGTGGATGATGGTTGAAGGATTTGGCACATGTGGCATTTGTGGAAGATGGGAAGAGGGTATAAGTCAGATCCCTCTGATCACTGGATAACTCCACTGTCATCACCTATATCAGTGTAGAACCAATATTAAATCAGACTCAGGCCCAGGATATAAATGAAGATTGTGGCCCAGATACTCAGAAGTATTTAGGTACTTAACTCCTATTGATTTCAATGAGCTAGGTTCCTAAATACCTTTGAAGATCTGGGCCTGAGAGCATTTAGATACACATTAAAGGGTGCACACATTCATCTGGCTGTGCTAATGTGTTCTCATTAACAATAGCAATAGGTTCAAACAGCTAAATCACTGCCCCTTATGCTGAACATGGCAGTACCAGGGAGAAATTTACCCTGACACCTGACTGCGAGTTGGAGGTGGTGAAAAGAAAGAATAAAAATCACATGTTATCCCCTTTGTAGAGAATCATCTTATACTTACAGAGTGACAATGGTTATTCTCTTTGGAGTTAGATTTTTCAGGAGTGGCTTCTTTTCCTTTTCTGGGAGGGGGAGAGTGGGGAGAAGAGGAAGATTACGGTGGAGAGAAGAGGAATGAGACCTGAATCTGGATGGCTTAAAACTCAAGATAATCCTAGCAAGTTGTGAGCAGTGCAATGGGATAATTTGAAATGTAAATGTGACATTTTCCTCCACAGTGAATTAACAAGACATGACTGCAGGCTCTCCTTGTCACTGCAGTCACATTCAAAGAGTTGCTGCTCTCTTGCGCTCTCTCTCTCTCTCTCTTTCTCTCTCTCTCTTCTCTCATCTAATGCTATGACAATAGACAATCACCAGGAGCCTTCTTCAAATAAATATCAAATCAAGTCTTTCCCATACACAGAAGTGACATATGCACTGAATTATCTTTTATTCATTTTGCTCGGAATCATGTTGCTAAAAACACCATCTTACAGGGTTAGGCGACAGGAATGTACCCCCCACCCACCCTCCCAGCAACACTAGAGAACAACAGGGAAAATTGTCTCCCCCAAATTTTGTGTTATTAAACAGAATGTAAACGAGGCAGCAACTGATCTTTTCCCCCAATCACTGCAATGTTACAAATATTAAATAAGGTGTTCCGCAAATGGAGAGAGATGGGCTGGAAGTTTATATTTAAATTTAGATGGTGCCATACTTATTAATTTTGGCAGGTTCTGTGATGTGCCCAGTTTTCTCTGTTCAGGGCAGAGAGAGGGGATGACAGGGAGATGGCTGAGTCTCTCTTATTTTCTGCCTAGCTCCCTCACAGTTAGAGCAATTTCTTAGGTGATGGTCTCAAAGGGACTGTCTGCCAGCAGTGGGTAGTTGAAGTGTAGCATATGTGAACTAGTTCCTACTCCTCATCCCTGTTTGCCCTCACCATGTCCCTCCTCTTTGCCAACACTGCCTGGAACCAAGTACCGTGGGAAGAGTAAGAAGCACTTCTGTACCATGCTAAGGATCCCCCTGGGCAAGAGTATCCACTACAAGGATTCGCAGAAGGTTTTCCCTTTCTTTGTGCTGTCTACATCTTGTGAGAGGAGCAGATTGTGGCACAAAATCTGCCTCCAGAAACCTCAGTGTAATAGTTTCACACTAGCTAGAACACAGGACTGAAAGCCAAGCCACCCTTTAGTATCAAATAAGAAGGCACTTCTCTTGTGGCTCCACCTTAGGATCATGTATATCTTGCCAGGAGGCAAAGGTTTACAAGTGGTGTTCAGCAGATGGCTGAACTGGCATAGTCCCGAAATGAGCAGTGCCAGAACCCAGGGGAGGAGGTCAGCCAGTGAAAGAGCACAACAGAGCCACCGCAAACTCCAGCCTGGCTCGATCCTTTTAGATCAGTGGTCACCAAGCAGTCGATCAGGATCCACTGGTAGATCTTGGAGCCTCTGACAGGTGATCCTGACTGGTTTGGCCAAGAGGTGATCAAGTGCCAGTGCTTCAGCTGCCCCTTCCCCCTACTGCTGCTTATCTCCTGCCCTGTGCCTTGGAGTTGTCTCCTCAGGAGCCTCCTGCTTGCTGGGCAGGGCAGGGGAGGGAGAAGAGGGGCGCTGGTGTCAGGGTGCCCCTCTCCCACTCTGTATCCTTTCTCCACAAAGCAGAGAAGGAGCACAACAGGACTTGGAAGGGAGTTTGCTGGCTGCTTTTGGGAATGGTGCCGGGTCAGGGCAGGGGTGAGCCTGCCTTAGCCCCACTGCACCACCACCCAGGAGCCACCTGAGGCAAACAGTGTCCAGTTGAAGCCCACATCCCAAAACCCTACCCCAGTCATGAACCCCCTTCTGCACCCCAAGCACCCCTGCATCCAAATGCTCTCACAGAGGCTGCACCTAGAACCCCCTCCAGCACCCCAACTGCCTGCCCCAAGCTCAACTCAGAGCCCCCCTCACACTCCAAATCCCATAATCCAAGACCAGAGCCTGCACTCCAACGCTCTGCCCAGCCTGGTGAAATTGAGAGAGGAGGGGGGAGGGAGAATGGAGTGAGCAGGGGCGGGGCCTCAGAGAAGGGGCACAAAGGAGGCGGGTATTTGGGTGTGAGGTAGATCTTGGGCTGCACTTGTATTCAAAAAGTGATCTCATGCTTGAAAAGCATGTTTTAGATGAACTCGATAGGCTCTTCTTTTCAAAGAATCCATGTTGATAGCTGCCTCTGTGCTGTACTCTCCTCCTTGGGAAAATGCCTTGTTTAGGTGAGAGAGGAATGGGAGCCTACAGCCTGGAGTTGTGTTCCCTGTCGGATACTGCATCGCTGCATTCATTGACTTGGTGCAAATCATCTAGCCACTTTGTGCTTCACTTTACCCTATTGAAAAATGACACCAATAATATTGACAGTACCAGGAAAAAAATGTGCTGCGAGGGTGAATTAATTCACATTTGCAAAAACTACAGTGACCTCTTCAGATGAAAGGTGCTGATAGAAGGGCAACACATGATAGCAGTCCCCTGGCAGTGACCACGAACTATAATTGCATGAATGACTTCCACCACCGGAATTTTATTTTATGATTGTGCTTTATTTTATGCTGTTTGACAGGAAATGGGCTCTCTCTCATCAGGGAGAACAATGAAGTAACTGAGCATGTGTCCTACTGTCGCGTCTGTATTGACAAGTGTGTTTTGAATCAGAAAAAGAATTTCTAATTTGATGTCTCAGCACTGCAGCCAAAACATATATAGAATAGTTTGTGATCTGCAAGTTAAAAATGCTGATTAATTGTGATGCATGAATACATTAAAGTGGAGCCTTTGATTTTCCTGTTTCCTGGCAGAGATAAACTACTTATTGAATAACATTTGCATGATATGTCTCTTTTATCTCCTTAATCAAATTAAAAGATTTAAGGGAAAATGCATTATTTATAATAGTTTTATGTAACATGGTTTCATCTTAGTCTGTTGAGTATTATGTTATCTACAGTTATGTTGACAGATGTTGACACTGCCCAAAACCTAAAAGAAAAGAAAAATACAGTCATGAGGAGTAAATTGCATCCCCCCTGACACAGTTGGAATATGAAACAGCAGAGAATGCACACTGCCAGGGCTTTAAATTTGATAGCTATTTTATCTTCTGTATTGTTCTTATGTACACTCTCTGTAACCATTCTGCTGTTGCGTTACAGATCAGGATTTCCAAGATTGCTCTTTAGAAAAGGGTGTGTCAACTCACAATACAATCCATTTTTGTCTGACAAGAGACAAGGTAATAATACAAAGACATTCAGGCCAGGATAGCTTAAAGTCAAAGGGATAGAGAATTTAGTAAATACAGAAATGCATGGAAAAAGCTTCCTTAGATGATTGGCTTTCAGAGAGATTCACTAACTCCTAAGAGGCTGTGTGTAAATGGCCATATTGTGAAAGCAGGAATAAATGATCTTTTTTGTCATTAAAAAGATGGTACTAATAGTAAAATTAGAAATTCATTAACTTTGCTCAGCAAGGGCTGCAGTAGCCTCATTTATTCAGCTTTCAATAGTTCATTGTGCATGCCAAGATAGACTTTCAGTCAGCTATATGATTTTATTTTTTCATAAAATGGTTATCTTGCATTCATTCCAATATTATACGTCACACAGTTCACAAATTGATTTACAAATCCCATAATATCAAAAGTCTATTCTCATCAGCTCTTACAGAACTTTAATATTTATATGATTTAATTCAATTTTGTTAAGCTTGGACCTTTTTTATAATGCATAAAGACAGATTTAGTGACCATTGGGCAAAACAATTGATTTGATTTGACATCTGTGTTCCAATAAAATGTAATGCTGTCATTAGTTTTTTTCCTTTTGACAGCTGAGAAGAAAGATATTTAATCTTAAGATAAAATGTCACTGCGGTGATTTAAGAATCACAAGGACATATTAGCCAGTTAGAATAGTATCCAGGGCAGACAAAATGGGAACATATGCATGTTCAAAAAAAATAAAAGGTCACCTATGGTGCAGCATAACAGACACATCAGAGATGAGAGAGCATCAGGCCCGATATTACCTCTAACTAACAATTGGGGGCACTCATTTTAACTCCTTTCATGAAAGCTGTTGGGTAAAATTCAACCTTTTACTTGATTCTAATCTCAGTAACACATGGATTTATAGCATAGGTGCTGGAACTAGTAGTGCGAAGGGTTCTACCTCACCCACGGCTTGAAGTGGTTTTCATTATAGACAGGGTTTACAGTTTGGTTCAATGGCTGTCAGCACCTTGTCTATACACATTCTTTCATCATGCCTGATTTATAGTCGAGTTATTCCAAATTTACAGTGGAGTAGCTTAGATCAGAAGCAGGCCCCTTGATTCTGCCGTGGTGCTTTAAAAGTACGACACCAGGTAATACCTAAGGACTATGGTCTGAATGCACAAAAGGCGTTAGTTGTTGTGATGGTGAGCTTCACAAAGCCTAACTTCTAGAGACGGAGATAATCACTGTGATTCACCTACCCTAAGTTAGGTGCCTAAGCTACTATACAATGAATGGGGATAAGAGATGGGTGCCTTCAACTGAGATCCACAAAACAGCATTCTAGGCAGGGGCCTTCCCAAGCTAGCCAGTAGGATATGCCCACAAGAGCAGCGTTTCTTAAACGCAACCCCACTCATAAAGATAAAAGATTGCAGATATTTCTGCCAGTGATCCATCACTGGATATCCTCTTTGGAGATAGGCTTCCATGCAGTTTTTGAAAAAAAGTGAGGGAAGGGGGAGGAAGTGTTCTCTCACAACTTTTAGCCCAGTGGTTAAGGTATTCACATGGAAGGTAAGAGACCCCCCCCACAGTTGAAGTCCCGTGTCATCCATCTGAGAAGGATTTGAACAGGAATCTGCCACCAAGCAGGGTTTTGTGCTAAACACTGGGCTATGGGAAATTCTGATATGGCATTCCCACAGCCTCTCCTGTTTGGGGCTATTGTATTCTGGATAGATAATTAAATAGTTGTTAGACCTGACGGCTGGCTAATGGGTCTTCCATGTTGTGGGCTAGTGCTTGAACTACCAGGCTAGAGAGTCATTCTCTCTCTGTCACCCAAAAGACTCTTAATGAGAGAGAGAGAGTGAGCGCATAAGCATGAGAATGATTCTGTAGCAGCGTATACCTAAAATGGACAACAAAGGACACAAACAGCAGTGGTGTCACAAGAGGCTATCCTGCAGTTGCATGCGGTTGTCACCCTCAACAGACACATGCTATATAGGAATATGTGATGCCATCTCCAAATCCAAAAGGGAGGGAGCTTTGGGGACACTGAGTTGTCCAAGATGCTTGAGAAGGTACCAGTTAGGCAACAACTACAGCAGACTGAGACATTGTACCCAAGACATGGTACAATTGGAATTAATAGATTTAATGTCTTCTCTCCCTTCCTCCCACCTCTCCCAACAACAATAGTGCTGAAGTCTCAGGAGACGACTCACAAGTCCACATGACAATACATGCCACCTCAGAGACTAACTGAACATTATCACTTAATTAAGTTAGCAGGTTCATTTTAAAGTATTTTATATTCTGTGTCAGGCTAATGTTGATTGTCAGTGGTGATTATTATGTTTGGCTGGGAAAGGAAGATGTGGGAAACTGTACCTTTAAGAGACACTGGCAAAAACTAGCTGGCATTGGTTGTTATGTAATGCAGAGGCTCTTGTTATATAATGCAGATCAGTTAGGCCTCGGCCACTGAATGAAGCAGATCTCTGTGAGCCTCCTTGGCTCTCTGTGAGCACTGAACACAACACATGAAGCAGTCGGAATATATTCATGAGGAATTTGTTGTGGGACAATTCTGTGGAGAACAGAAAGCAAACCAGGCCCTGGTTCAGTTGACAGAATATGGAATCAAGAAACTTAGGTTCTGGTCTGGGCTTTGGTCTGTGAGGTGACTTTGGGAAGTCACTTCATCTTGCTGAGTCTCAGGTTCTCCACCTGATATCCCCTTTATAAAGTGCTTTGAGATCTATGGCTGCAGAAGCTTTATATCTGCCAGGTATCACTAGCTTAGGAATCTCCCTACCAGAAGAGATCAATGATCTATTTTAGTTCCTGTCTCTAACAGTAGTCAGTGACCGATTTATCAAAAACTGAACTCCTCTCATAATGCATATAACTACAATCTGAAGGAAAATAATTCTCAAAGAGAAACATTTCTTCCTGACTCAAGCTGATGATTGGCGTATGCCTTGAACCATGAGGACTGATAGACCTTGTAATTTTATCCTACCTAGTGTAACTGCAGATGCTTTTCTCATGGTATTCAGATGTGTCTAATTCTTTTTTTGGAATCTTGCTAAGCTAGCTGTCTCAATAAGTCACTTTACATTGCTCTTGTGCTGATGTAGGGGAAGATTTGTAATATTCAGGACTGGTTCCAAAGCTGAGCTTTTTGGTCCTTCAAAATTCATAAAGAATCCTGCCTCAAGGTTATTAGTCATGGGTTCCTGGAAATGTTGCGATTTTACATAATAATATTGAGGACATTAAACAGCTTTCGAAGTTTAGCTATATGACTACTGTGTAATACACTGTGCCTTGTTTACAAGGTAATACAAATGAACAAACATCTATTAACAAAATTAATGATGAACAATTGCTGTAATTTCACTTTGCTTGGAAAACACTTCTTGTAAATAAATTGTGTTAATAGTAGCTTGCTGATTGGCTTTATCTTACAAACAAGACAATGAACTATGTAAACAAATTCACTTCAGCAACATTAAGGTTGTGGTACAAAAAAGCCAAGATATGGAAATTTATGGGATGTTGTGAAGAGCAGATATAATTAAATCTGTCTGTACAGTTCTCTGTAAGACATTGTGCATTGATCAGAGACCTCTGCAATAAACTAGTGTAATGGAGGGAGCTACGCTATACTGTGGAGGAATTTGTAACAATCATGACTAAGGCTATGTCTACACTACAGGGTTTTTGTGAAAAACCCGTGAAATGCCCACACCTGAAGCGCATTTTTGTGCGAGTAAATTTACAGTAAATAAAAAAAATAATAAAAAAAGGGTTTTTTGCAGTGTAGGTATTCCTCTTTCTATGAGGAATAACTCCTTTTTGTGCAAGACTTCTTGTGCAAAAAAGTGTGTGTGAACGGGCAACAGGGGGTTTTGCGTAAAAAGAGCCAATCGAAAAAAGCACAGGTGCTCTGGTGGCTAGTCTGTCAATAGCAATCAGAGCTTTCTTTCGAGAGAGCGTCCATGCAGTCTGGATGCTCTCTTGCGCAAAAGCACATTGCTTTGTGATGCACTTTTGAGGTCTGGATGCACTTTTGCGCAAGAAGTTTTTGCGGAAGATCTCTACTGCAAAAAGCTTCTTGCTCAAGAAGCCTGCCGTATAGACATAGCCTAAGTGTCAAATGCAACAATGGCAGGAATTATTTTTTCATGAACAGATCAATTTCTTCACTCTTTGCATGGGTAGTAATGCTTCTTATGGGACATATTTGGAGCAGGAATTTAGAAGGGAAAATCTTGCCTGTTCCATGAGTTTGTTCATGTGGCCTGCTCTGTTGAGAGTAACATTGATTTTACAGTAAAAAAGGAGAACATGGGCTTGTTCTGATCATCAGTATGATGGTATTTCCCAGTGGAGGATCCTCTGCTTAAAATACTCCTCCCCAAGCTCCAAAAAATTTGCTTTGGTTTCCATCTGTTGTAAATGCATTGTTTGGCAGAGGTAGTTTCATACTTTGAAATTAAACTCTGCACTGAAAAATGGTAACCAGGGTCTGCTTTCCTCGATAGCCCCCAAAAGGGCCACTGACAGTGATTTTACCCACACAGGCTATCGTGTAGACGGGCAACAGGGCGGTTTTGCGCAAAAAGAGCCAATCGAAAAAAGCACAGGTGCTCTGGTGGCTATTCTGTCGATAGCACTCAGAGCTTTCTTTCCATGCAGTCTGGATGCTCTCTTGCGCAAAAGCACATTGCTTTTGCAATGCGCTTTTGTAGTGTGGACGTGCTTTTGCGCAAGAAGTTCCAAGGGTCAAAGGGAGGCACACAGAAAAGCCATATCTAGTGGATGTTGGCTGTAGCTGGGCTGTGTGAAGAGCTTCTTTGCTGAAAAGATCAACCTGAATTAGCTCATGCATATTATTGAGACAATGGGCTCCAAGCAGTTCAAGAACCCCGTGGTTTTAGACTGAGACATTTTCCAGGTCTGAATGCTGAGAGCAGGCAAACCACAGGGAGAGATGGTGTGCTATTGTGTACAAGGCAAAGAAAGGCAGTGTGTTGAGAGTTTCAGATAGGCTGCTTCTTTCTGGCTATGGAGCTGTCTGATACGGTGTTCTTGCAAGTGAGAATTGCCAGTGTATAGTTTGATTTTTTATTTGGCATCTCTCTTCAAAGGAAACAGGACTGGTGGATAAAAAACTGATCATGGGAAATATCTTAAATCTCTGCCCCACCAATTTATTTCCCAACTGGAAAATGACCCAATCCAAAAGCTCCCCAAACTGCTACTGCTCAGCAAGGAAGAAGAACATTCTTACTGGATTGCATAATAAGAGACATCCCTTTATGTAATCAATCTCTGGTCCGTGGAAGTTTTTGATGAAAAAAATCTAGGACCACCAGACAATGGAAATTCAGGGGAAAGCTAATAGAGAGGTTGGTGCATCAGAGCAATTCATTCACCAATATGCCTCTGCTAGGAGGCATCACATATTTGGGGATATGGATTTCCACATCCCAGCAGTAGCTTTTGGTTGTTGATTTCTCTTGTTTATTAATTTAAGTGTTCAGGAAAGGTGCTTGGTTGCCTGCTCTGGAGAATGAAAGCACCTAGATGTTCACAGAGGTAATAATGCACGGGCAACAGTGCAGTGACTTTACATTTTGCATGTACTTCAGCAGAGACTAAATCCATCTCTGGGGTTTATTTAACTCATTGGTCCCTGGGAGATGATCAATAATGTTGCTGAATGGTTCAGCTTCTGGTAGTTTCATGGTTGTGATTTTTGTGGTGCAGCTACTGATCTTCATGAAACTACACTGATACCATGAAACTGACTTTCCAGAGTAACCACACAGAGGAACTGTTCACTCCCTCATGGGCTGGGTTCAAATTGATTACAGTACCTAGAAGTGTTTATTCAGTGGGTATAAGAAGCCTGTTTATGTGGCTTTTCAGATAAAAATCAAATGCAAAGTTCATAAACTGGTTCCACTGAAGTTACTCCTGTGTGGGATGAAAAACTAGATACAAAATGTCAGTCTTGAAGGTCAAGGATTGCACAGAAAGCAATTCAGAGTCCCTGTAGTCCAAGAGCCAAAGAAATAGCTCTATACTATTCTTAACTGCGCTGGCCCGAAGATGATGCCACAGCATGTGTATTATAACAAAAAAGGTGGGCAGAGAAGGATTAATAATTTTCTATTTCCATAATAGCTGGCCATATATTCTGGAATTAATTCTGCTATTCTTTTCTGATAAACTATCAAATCCAATTTTGTGCGGGCTTTTACCAAAGGGAGAAGTCTGAATATCCTCTGGAGTTCCACTATGATGGTATTGCTTCAACATTCTGCAAGGCACCTAGCAGAAAATTTTCAAGCTTGTGTCTTGGTTTTCTGAGGGTGCTGAAAGTCCCCAGAATCATGGCCCTTGGATACCAAAGTTAGGCACCTACATTAATATTTAAGTACCTATATTAATATCATTATAATAGGCACCTACATTAATATCTAAATAAGTGACTTGATTTTCAGAGGCAGTGAGCATTCTCAGCTCCCATTAAAATGAATTTAGAAACCATGTTACTTACTTAGGTGCTTAAATTTTGATTTATGTGCCTAAATTATAATGCAGTAGAGTAAATTCAATATTTTCATGCTTGGGTATCTGATAGAGAGAAGGAAAATAAATCCTCATCCCTGATGCACTAGTGCATATTGATAACAATTTCACATGACATTTTCTACTTGTACATATAAATACTAAACCTAGATCCTCCACTCCGCAGTTTTCTCCTTATGAATTCTGCACCCATTACACAGAAAATAGAAAGGTTGTTCATTGTTCATTAGTAATGCACAATTATTGTTAAATCAGCTATAAACAAACACTTTACTTAATATCTGTTGTACTCCTGCAAGGTGATTGACACTTGTTGTCACTAAAACAACAGAGAAAAATCACTTAATGAAAAAACAAACTCTTCATTTTAGTCTTTAAAGAAGTTGCTTTATTCTAAAGACCCCCCCAACTGGCTTAAACAGGTGTCAAGAGGTCTCTGCTAAGGGGGTTAAGTAATGGTTAATTGACTAGTCGAGTAGTCAATGGAATTTCCATCGCTTACTCGACTAGTCAATAGGCACTTCCACATTCCTCCTTTGAAATGCAGAACTCCGTGTGCAACCCAGGGCCAGCGGGAAATCCCGCTGACTCTGGGCTGCATGCAGGTGCCAGCTATGAAATGCATAAGAGTCCCCAGCGGGGGCTCTTGTGCATTTCAAAGCTGCAGTACAGCATGGAGCCCGGGGTCAGTCCCCCCCCCCGACTCTGGGCTCCATGCTGCGCTGCCGATTTGAAATGCCATGCAAAGCCAGGGTTAGCTGGGGACTCCCCAGCTGATCCCAGGCTCTGCATGGCATTTCAGTGGAACCCAGGTTCAGCTGGGGAGCCCAAGATCAGCTGGACTAGTCCCTTGGGCTGGAGTAGCTGACCTGGGCTCAGCTGTGTGGTGCTGCCATTTTGAAGTATTCCCTCTTTCCCCCCCTTTGCTGCCTCTATTTGATAGAGGCAGAAAGGGGGGTGGGGAATCGAATAGTCTACTAGTCCTTAACATCCGTAGTCTCCACCATGATGCAGTTCCTATACTGGTGAGTGAGAGAGGGTCTCATCCCAACTGGAGGTGGGGCGGGGGGGGGGGCGGGGAGAGCTTGAGAAAGGATCTTGCAATAAAAAGGGGAGTCCAATGTGGACAAAGCACAAGGACTAGTGGTCTAATAATCTTCCTTACCATCTCTCTGTAATCTGTCCATCTCTCTCTAAGGCCCTGATTCTAACTGACTTCATATATTCACGTGCAAGAGGACAACTGGAGTGAATGAGAATTAGACAAGACTGGCCCTTCCAGCATACCCATCCCTATGATATCTAGTGGCCACTAAATATAATTCTATCCATACAAAGGAACACATTTTGTACCTTGGGATGAATTAATAACATTCATTTTAGTAATGATTATGGGGCTATCCCCTCCAAACCAGATTCCTCCCTTTTTAAAGACTATTTTCTTAGTCATTTACTTCTGCAGTGACATTCACTTCTGCAGTGAAACTATTTTCACTGGGTAACATTCATAGAGAAAAAAGGAAAATATTTCTTAATGAAGCTGTTTACTATTAAAAGCACTTGGGATTAGAAATAAATCAGCTTTAAACTTCCAAAGGAAAAAGCGGAGAGGAAAAAAGTGAAACACAAAATAGTATCTTTAAAAGGAGGAATTATATGTATGAAATCCTCTGATCAATATCTTCGCAATTATTGCTTTACTGCAAAAATGGATCAGCTTCTCATCTTTGTTATTAAGAACATGTTTTTCGCATGTGTATGTGGTTACAGCTGCTCCCCGAGTTACATACACCTCCACTTACGACCATCCACACTTACGACCAAAGCGGTCGTAAATGCGGATCCGAGTTACGAACGGCGATCCGCGCTTACGAACAGCACGGTCGCCATGTAACTCTATGGGATCTGAGTTACGAACACTTCGCGTTACGGACCAAGTGTTGGTCCGTAACTTGTTCGTAACTCGGGAAGCAGCTGTACTTGCTATCCAGTCATTTTGTTGGCAGAATAATAACAACTAATCCTATTTTTATCAATGTTCTCTCAAAACAATTCTATCAGGAGATCAATTGGAATTCAAACCTAGTGACCTTAGTTATCTGCTTTTCAGCAATCATACTAGAAATAGATACTTTTTTTTAATCCTGGCTGCATAGGAGAGCAAGGTGGAGAAGTCTCCCTCTCCTCTGATTTACTCCACTCAGCAAGCTCAGAGTGTGGTTCTGGCCACGATGGGTGAGCAGTAGCTGGTTCTCCAATATTCTGCCTTATGAGCAAGTGTGCAGGGAGTGGGTCACAGATTTGGCTTTACTCCTCTACTTGCTGACTAGAATAGCTGGGGTGCATTGGGTAGTAAGCTGCCTACTGTAAAAAGGTGAGGCACTCTACTCCTGAGAGCAAATGGCTTGTTTTCTAAGGGTACATCTACACTGCAAAGTTAATTCGGAATAACAGCCATTATTCCGAATTAACTTCCATAGCGTCTACACAAGCAAACCACGTTTAATTCAAGTTTGGTAAACCTCATTCTATGAGGAGTAACGCCAAACTCGAATTAGCTAATTCAGAATAAGCGCTGTGTAGATGCTTAGTCCGAATTAGCTGGCCTCCAGCCTTCCCAGTTTCCCCTGGTGGCCACTCTGGGCCAAACCAGGAAAACTCTTCTCCCTCCCCCCAGCCCCAGACTCTGGCCACAGTGCCTGTGCCAGCTCCAAGCCTGCCGGCCCAGAGCCAGCAGTCACTGCCCTGACCCAGTGGCCCCAAAACATGAGCCAGCAAGCCACTGGCAGCCGGCCCTCCACTGCGCCCCAGGAGCAGTCTGCCAGCTCCCAGGAGCCTGCCAGGGCCCAGAGAAGGTGGGCACCTTCCTGGTCCAGGGCGGAGATCAGGGTGGGCCGTACTCAGGTTTGGGGGGGATGCCCCCAACATCCATGATCTCTGCACTAGACAGAGGAACACAGCCGTCTATGGCAGGAAAGCTGCCAGCCTGGCCACCAAAGGCCACATGCGAACCCAGGAGCAGGTTTGCATGAAAATCAAGTTGGTCCGGCAAGATCCCCGACCCTGAGCTTCTCCTCCCCCTTTTTCCCCTTGCCTCTCCCTTCCAGCTCCCTCCTCCCAGGTTTCCCCCGCCCCTCTCCCACCCTCATTCCCACCCCAGTTTCGGTCAATAAAGAGAGTTTGTTTTTGGCAAGAAATGTGTTTTTATTTGACATCAGGAAGGGGAGTTAGGGAGGGGTAAGTGGAAGGAGGGAGGAATGAGGCATAAGCCCCCAGTGGGGCACACCAGGGAGGCTCTTAGTGCTCCTCAGGGTGGAAGCTCTCCCGCAGGGCCTCCTGGATACTGACAGCCCCCCGATGGACCTCCTGGATGGCAGCCTGCAGAAAGTGCAGCCAGGCTTGCAGCAACACATCCATGAGAAGCACCAGAGTGCCCAGGGGCAGTTCCGGCTCCGTGTTGCAGAGTGCTGTGGTGTCCCGAGTGAGGGCAACCAGAGGACACAGAGACACAAATGCTTTGCTGTCCCTCATCGAGGCAGGCAAGCAAGCAGAGACACCTGAGAACCGGCTGCCCAGGGGAGTGGGGGGAGGTGTCCCTTTAAGCACAGGCGTCATGCAGCAGCCACACACAGACACTCCTGACGTGATGCCCTGCCTGACCTGGTTCTGGCTGGCCTTAAATCCAATTCTGTGTCCAGTCAGTGTGGACGCAGTATTTCAAATTAGCAAAATGCTTATTCGAGCTGCATTTTGTGTGTAGATGCGTTAATTTGAATAAGCTTAATTCAAATTAACTATTTCGAATTAAGATAACTCAAATTAACGCTGTAGTGTAGACACCCTAAGTCACATTTTTCTCAAAACTTCTGGAGTGGGGTATTTGTCTATGAACTGCTAGAAAATACAGTTATTGTGCTACAGTCACCTGTGCCCTCATTCTAAAACCAGATTACCTGGTGTTCTCTCTGATCTCCTTCACTTCAGAAATACTGAATCATGCAGCTAAGATCCCAGGAAATATTATTGTCACTAATAAAATCACATGATTTTTACCTTAGGGTATGTCTACACTACAGCATTATTTCAAAATATCTTATTTCAAAATAGTTATTTCGAAATAAGTTATTTAGAAATAACACGTCTACACACAAAATGCATTTCAAAATAGCGTTTTGCTATTTCAAAATAGTGCATCCACACTGAGTAGACACTGAATCACATTTAAGGCCAGCCGGAACCAGGTCCAGCAGGGCATCAGGTCAGGAGTTACTTTGTGTGGCTGCTGCCTGAGGCTATCTGAGGCCTGTGCTTAAAGGGACCCGCCCTGGACAGCCAGTTCTCAGGTTTCCCTGCTTGCTTTTCTACCTCAATGAGGGACAGCAAAGCATTTTGTCTCTGCGTGCTCTGGTTGCCCTCACTCGGGACATCACAGTACTCTGCAACATGGAGCCAGAGCTGCCCCTGGGCACTCTGGTGCTTCTTGTGGATGCGTTGCTGTGAGCCTGGCTGCACTTTCTGCAGGCTGCCATCCAGGAGGTCCATCGGGGGGCTGTCAGTATCCAGGAGGCCCTGCGGGAGAGCTTCCACCCTGAGGAGCACTAAGAGCCTCCCTGGTGTGCCCCACTGGGGGCTTGTGCCTCATTCCTCCCTCACATCCTTCCACTTACCCCTCCTTAAGCCCCCTTCCTGATGTCAAATAAAATACATGTATTTTCATTAACACAAACTCTCTTTATTTAACAAAACTGGGGAGGAGGGGAATGAAACTCTGGTGAGACTGGGGAAAGGAGGTGGGAGAGGGGAGAAGAGAGGGTGGGAGAGGGGAGGGGGAACCTGGGAGGAGGGATCTGGAAGGGGGAAGCAAGGGGAAGAAGGGGGAGGGGAAGCTCAGGGCTCAGGGTGGGGGTCTCACTTGACCAACTTGATTTTCATGCAAACTTGCTCCTGGGTTCGCATGTGGCCTTTGGTGGCCAGGCTGACTGCTATCCTGCCATAGACGGCCGTGTTCCTCCGTCTAGTGCGGAGATCATGGACTTTGGGGGCATCCCCGCAAACCTGAATAAGGTCCATGATCTCCGCACTAGACGGAGGAACACGGCCCTGGCAGGCTCCTGCGAGCTGGCAGACTGCTTCTGGGGCGTGGTGGAGGGCTGGCTGCCAGTGGCTTGCTGGCTCATGTTTTGGGGCCACTGAGTCAGGGGCAGTGACTGCTGGCTCTGGGCTGGCAGGCTTGGCGCTGGCACAGGCACTGTGACCAGAGTCAACCCCTTTAAGGGCTCCGGGGAGGGGGGAGGGAGAGGAGTATTCTTGGTTGAGTGGCCGCCAGGGCACCCTGGGAAGGCTGGAGGCCCCCTATTTCGATATAAGTGTCTACACAGCACTTATTTCAAAATAGCTATTTCGAATTTGGCTTTATTCTTCATGGAATGAGGTTTACCAAATTCGAAATAAGCGCTCCGCTATTTTGAATTAATTTCGAAATAGCGGTTTGGCTGTGTAGACGCTAGGAAAGTTATTTTGAAATAACTTTGCTGTGTAGACATACCCTTACATTACTAGTTTTCTTTGTCTCAGTGCTAGAATGGACAGGGATGGGCAATTAGCCAGGATGGGCAGGGGTGGTGTTCCTAACCTCTGTTTGCCAGAACTGGGAATGAGCGACAGGGAATGGATCACTTGATGAATACCTCTTCTGTTCATTCTTTCTGGGGTATTGAACATTGACCACTATTGATACTGGACATAGAAGTGTCTCAAATTTGAGTCCTGATAGGTTGAAACATATTAATCCATTTAGTGGGAAAGTCCCACGTATGGAAGATGCTAGAGATTTCTCTAGGATAAAGGGATCACGTGATCAAATTGGGTAACATTAGAAAGGCTCAGAGACATTTTATCTTCCAATAACTTTGCAGGGGCACTTTACAGTAAACTTAGCAAGGCAGTCTCTCGAGAAGATTTTACTGTTTCAAAAGGAATATACAAAAAGAAAGGCAAGAGATACATTTAGCAAAGTACAATTAAATCAGAACAGAAAATGAGAAAAGTTGATCAAAGAACAAAGAAAGAATTGCATTAAAATTAACCACAGTAGAGCCATAATATCAGCTATAAACCCTTAGCAATCGAAAATTAAATGAAGAGGAAGGTTATATTTTAAATGGGTTTAAATTTTCCAATATAGAACTTGATAGTTTCAACCTATTTGGCCTCTCAGAAGATTTACTACTGGCTCAGGCAAGTCTCGTTGAACCAAGGTATCTGAGAGCATAAATCAGTCATCAGATAAAAATCAAATGTATCTTAGTATTGTAATACAAAAACACTGTAGTTTTTTTGACTGACTGAAAAAATATTCTATTCAACGACATTTAAGGACAAAAACAACAACAAAAATGATTAGGGGAATGGAACAGGGGAGGGATCACGTGAGGATTACTTGTTGTGTTCCCTCCCTCTGGGGCATCTGGTATTGGCCACTGTGGGCAGACAGGATATTGGGCTAGATGGACCATTGGTCTAACCCAGTATGGCCGTTCTTATGTTCTTATGAACAACTTCTGTATGATGTGAGATTAATCAGACTGGGACTTTTCAGCTTGAAAAAAAAAAAAGAGATGACTAAAGGGGGATATGATGGAGGTCTCTAAAATCATGACTGATGTAGAGAAGGGAGATGAGGAAATGCTGTTTAATTCTTTTCATAACACAAGAACTAGGGGTCACCAAAAGAAATTAGTAGGCAGCAGGTTTAAAATAAACTAAAGGAAGTATTTCTTCACACAATGCACAGTCAACTTGTGGAACTCCTTTCCAGAGGACATTGAAAAGGCCAAAACTATAACAGGGTTCAAAAAAGAACTAGATAAATTCCTGGGGGAATAGGTCCATCAATGGTAATTATCCAGGGTGGGTAGGGATGGTGTCCATAGCCTCTGTTTGCCACAACTGGGAATGAACAACAGAGAATGGATTGTTCCTTCTGGGGCACTGAGCATTGACCACTGTTGGAAGACAGGATACTGAGCTAGATGAACTGTTGGTCTGAACCTGTATGGCCATACTTATGATCTTAAAAGGACCTTATCCTATGTCCACTGAAGTCTCTGAATGGATTGGTTTGTTTAGGAATAGTATAATGGATAGATACCTCCCCCCTCACATTTATAGCTGATCTGTTCTGTAGAAGATTATCAGGCCCCTTCTTGAATGACAATGAACACAAAACAGAAATGTTATGAAAGCAATTACTATTGTCATGGTGGTCTGTGATATGCAACACTACTCAAATTCAAATGAACTTGGCAGTTCCCAAAATTTTGCACCACATGTGATTTCAAAAGTATGCTGAAAAGTTCTTGAAGTTAAAAAAAAAAGTAAACTATGTACTTTTCAGGGTGAAATTATTTTTGTAGTGTTGTCTATGTCATTCAAGATTCCCGCGTCAGGAAAGAACATAACTTTGCCAGTATATGGGCTCTGCTGCGTGTTTTCTCTTAAGCATTTGGATATAGCCATTTCTGAAGATGGGATATGAAATTAAATGGTTCAGTGGTCTGTTCCAGTATGGAAAATCCTGGCTTTTCTATTTATTTTTAGTAGCTAGCATTCTCTAATAGTCACAGGTTTATTTCATCCCCTCAAAAACTATGGATGAGAACCCAGGAGGTAGAGCCCTTTAAAATTAAAACATTGTGATAAGAAAGTGATTTCAGCCATAGCTATGTGGTACATCTAGCTTTATTTTTATAGGATCCAGTTATAAATTTCATATTTAGAAAAATTCTCATTGACTTTAATGCTTAGTGTGTAATTAAGTCCAAGGTTTGGATTTGATCCTGAGAATTCTTGCAGAAACTGTATGTATATATGGGTGTGGGGGGGGAGGGCACATATGTTTACTATAGATATCATGGCAGAGTTATTTTGAGAATCACAATGGGTAAAACTGAGCTCTTTGGAGAGGCTTAATAGAGAATCCTATGCACCACTTAAAAAACACTTTTGAAGTACGGGCAAAAGTGGGCCTTACGTCGTGTGCTCTCCTCTCCTCAAAAGTCCTGTGCTCTCCTCTCTGCAATGAGACGTCTTTTTGCTGACTGCTCCCACCGGTGTCTTGCATCCTAACAGAAGAAGAACAGTCACTAAAACAGATGCTTTATGTGCAAAAATCAAAGGCCAGAGCAAACCAACAATTTTTGAGTAGAACTCTCCATTGCAATCAATGTGGGGAATCTTGTGTAAATAAATCTGAGAAAATGATACAGAACAAGGAATTTAAGTACTTAAAAACTGAGAGCCAGATCCCCAGTTGGTAAAACTGCTGTAACTTCACTGAAGACAATGGGCCTAAAGAAAATGTGCACAAGCAGAGGATTGGTCCCTTCAGTTATTGCAAAATCTTGATTTCAGGAGTTTGTCTCATACAAAATAACCTCCCCCCCTTTTTGATAGCCGTTATGTATAACAATTATTTTAAGGTAAGAATAATCAATACAAATATAATATGCATAAATGCTTCTTTGCATGTTTATGGAAATCCCACCTGGAGTCTGTAACGTAATAATTATAAATATATAATTAAAATAATGTATTATTATTTTAATTATGCATGTGGCCAAATTCCTCTGGATAACTTAAAGAATAACTAACTGCATCCCAGTATCTGAATACATTTTCTAAGAAAAATAAAACAAACACCTCCTCCTCTTGATACCCCACATACTCTACATCAAACTATAAAAGCAACAAAGGAGTCTTCACTCTACCCTCACAGATTCTTTGTATGAACTTTACAACTGAACTGGTTTATCTTGTGCTTCAATAAATTTCTGCTAAAAGACTGTAAGGAGAGAACTTCCAGGAAAAAAAGCAAACACTGACCATGAATTGAAAGTGCCTAGTAAAATAACTTATGCAAATATAATCTATAATAAATCATGTTATATTATATATGAATGGAAGTTGTGGAAGGGACAGGCTAGAAGATAAAACCATATGACGCTACCAGAAGGGAATGCAAATAAAATGTTTATTTTTAATATGACACAGCTGGCTGTGAAGGGGGCGTTTTTAATTTACAAGGCTTCTGCATCTGGTTCTTTGTTATGAGCTTCTCAGAATTTCATATAGACCTAATCCTGCGATCCTTGCTTGAAAGCGCAGGCTTGTCTGACTGAGAAGGAACTGAACATGTAATGCAGAATGACAATCACCTATTACTCTTCTTCAGATGGAAACAGGAAAGAGTCCAGAAAAGATATGCGGCGACTTGCAAAACAAACAAATCATCTGGGCTGTCTGCTATTGTTGCCTAAAGTTAGTCCATATGGAGGAGCGCTTTTAGAAGGAACCTGTCTAGCTCCAGTGGAATGTGGTGGGAGAAATGGTATGCAAAAATCCTTTCAGTGCTTAACTTTCCCTTTACATACCTAACAAAGAGCTTTAGTACATTAGGATGCAATTTGCAACTTCCCCACTAGCAAAACGAAGAAGTCCTTGTGCTTGAAAAGTGCCCCTCATTTTAAGTTATTTTTATATTATATATGTCAGGATCAGACACGCACATTTCATGCCAGTCATTTAAAGGACAAGCTGACAAAATCAGGAAGAAGCACACAGAAATGTGATATGTTGAGAGAAGCACATTCAACAGGTTTGGGTATAAAGGACTTGGAGGTGAAACAGGCATTCTAGGAGTTCAGCATTCAAAGAGTTAAGGCCTGGTGTAAACTGCTCCTCTGGCTAAGGTAATGTAACTGTACTAGAAACAGCTGACACTTGGGAAATCATGGCAGCTAATTAACCAAATAAAGAAATCCAGTCAAGTAGGAAGCAGAGACCAACTAGTAAATGAATGAAGTATGGCACATTGAAAAAGGCTTACTTGCCATGGCTTGGGGCCAGCCAATATCCTTTCCCATGATATTGGGGATTGATCCAAAGTCCACTGAAGTCAATGGGAATCCATACTGGATGCAACTGGCTTTCAGTCAGGCCCTGATAGACAGTACAAGGGTATTTTGAAATAAGTTATTTCAGAATAATAACTCTCAAAATAACTATTTCAAAATAGCAGGTCCACACTACAGGGAAGCCTCAAAATTAGTCCAAGGCAGGCTTCCCTAATGTGGATGCGATACCTCGACTAAGAGCCCTAGCAAACACTGGGGAGTAATTACTTTGAATGTCCCTGGGGAGGAGCTATTTCAAATAGCAGCAGTGGAGCATCCATACTACCACTATTTTGAAATAGGTATTATTCCTCCTAAAATGGGGGTTTATTATTCTGGAATAAGAAGCCTGTTATTTCAAAATAATTTCTGTGTGGATGCTCACCTCGTTATTTTGAAATAACATGAATTATTTTGAAATAATGCTGTAGTGTAGACATGCCCATATGGTGTGCAAGATGCAGTGATGGGAATAGGTCTTAACAATTGGTGTATTAACATAATTAAATAGATCAGTGGTCAGACCTAGTGTCACAAAGACTCCGTGTTACTATTTGAATACCACCACAAGAATTTTGGATATTTCAGTGGTTTCCTGTAAATTCAATACATTCAAAAACTTAATCTGTTACTTTACTGAAATTGCAAAATAGAATTGAATTAGGTATTTTAATATCTCAAGTATTTTTTTCTCTTTCAAAAGTCACCAAATCCAGATTTAGGGCCACAAACTTGCCTTTTTTTTAAAGTCCCCTATTTTATTTAATTTATTTTTGTATTAAGAGAGAAATGTGATCATCCAGGAATAAAAGTTTATTTTTTTATCTTTTCAGACATATACCCAACCCTTAAATTAATTGATTTATTTTCAGTTCAACCAATAATTTCAATCCACTATGAGAACTGGTCTCCCCATTCTCATTCCCAAATGAATAGATGTATTTTTAAAGCTATAAAAACTGGAGAATTGTACTCTCCAATGAAAAATTCCTTCATCTATATCACTCCCATTTATATCAATGGAAGTTGCATATAGGAATGTAAAAGATGTTATATGACTCAGGGTATATTATCACCGGATGCCTTAGCTAAATGCCATCAATGGAACAAATCCAACAGAAATAAAAACAATTATGAACTGCTTCTCAGAAGTCTAAAGTCCATTGAAGCAAACTGTAGTCCTTTCTAAAAGATTAAACTGAAATCATGTCAGCATTTATCTATGAATATACAGTACATCCTTTTGTAAAAATACTGCAGTATTTACATTAATAGCACAGAATATTGTAGTGGATCGATTGAAAGGTGCAGTGTTTTGCTTTATACAAAAAATTATACCAGATTTCTTGGATAAAACTGCAATAAATATTTCTTTGCTCCCATTTATCAACTCCACCTTCCTTTGTTTATCAAAGCGGGCTTCTTAGATAAAAGAGGGAAGAAAACAAGCATTTTATTAGCAGTGCAAAAGACAAAAGGAAGGTTCCATTGTTTTTAATAAATACATTGTCATACAAATTTCTTGCTGATTTCCCCTTCACTATCTTCAGGATCTTGAAAACAAGGATTTGAATAAACAGGTTTTTATTTTAATGAAGTAATAAATGCAGAAAGACAAGAGCTGAAGTCCTTATCTGATATCATAAAAATAAACAAGAGTAAAATACCAACCCAAAACGGGTGTGTGGGGTGTCTGGGAAGAAACTCTAGAGTGGAAAAAAATATTCAGGAGTAATATAATGCAATTCTAGGCTTGGCTCTTACAACAAACCATCAAGTTAATTTAATTCCTCAAACCCCATTGCTCCAACAAAATGTTGTTTAAATCAATTCATTCTTTCATTACTCTGCTTAAGAGCACCGTGGAGTGATGAGAAATTACTGAGAAGACTTTCATGTATCAGAATCCCTTCAGTTTCACTTCATTTTCCATCCTGACATGGGATTAATGTGCTGCATTTGCATGCTAAAACAGAACATTTAATTGTAAAAGTGGTGTTGTCAAATTACCTTTCAATGAGTTTGTTTCAAATGGTTCATTAAAGTTTTCAGAATTGCTCACTGTACGATTGCGTCTCTGCTATGGTTTGATATATTATTTTTCTCATCAGTAGCTGGTACTGAGAAAACCTTTAGTTGATACACTATTTGCTAGTCCAGCAGATTTTGAACAAAAAGCTGTCACCAAGTCAGTTAATCGTGTAAGTGTGTTTTTAAGTTTATCCCTATACAGAAGTACACAACTTACCTCCTCATCACTAGTCCAAAAAGAGGGTAATGAGTTTGCTAAATATCATACCTAAGGGATTTATGGCTACATTCTTAAAGGTATTTAAGTGTCTCACAGGTTTTTAAAAGCAACTAGGCACCAAACATAATTGATTTCAATGGATGTTAGGCATCTTTTGATGCTTTTGAAAGTCCTACTATAGGCACCTAAATGTCTTTAAAAATCTGGCCTTTAGTCTTCCCCTTTGGTCTTTAACATTAGAAGTCTGGGCTTCAAACTCTGCTGATAGCCCAAGACAGATTGCTTATATTATGGCACCCAATTTGGGATTTGAACTCTCAAAAGCCTGAGATACTTAGGATTAGAAAAGAGGAGACTGAGGGGGGATATGATAGAGGTATATAAAATCATGAGTGGTGTGGAGAGAGCAAATAAAGAAAAGTTATTTATTAGTTCCCATAATAGAAGAACTAGAGGACACCAAATGAAGTTAATGGGTAGCAGGTTTAAAACTAATAAAAGAAAGTTCTTCTTCACACAGCGTGTAGTCAACCTGTGGAACTCCTTGCCAGAGGAGGCTGTGAAGGCTAGGACTATAATAGAGTTTAAAGAGAAGCTAGATAATTTCATGGAGGTTAAGTCCATAAAAGGCTATTAGCCAGGGGACAGAAATGGTGTCCCTGGCCTCTGTTTGTCAGAGGCTGGAGAGGGATGGCAGGAGAAAAATTGCTTGATCATTGTCTTCGGTCCACCCTCTCTGGGGCACCTGGTGCTGGCCACTGTCGGCAGACAGGCTACTGGGCTAGATGGACCTTTGGTCTGACCCAGTACGGCCATTCTTATGTTCTTATGTTCTTATTGCTCCCAGACATCGGAAGGGTATATAACTTGTTAGCCACATGTGGATCTGCAGCCTCTGCTAGTGGCTGGTCCACACAAAAAATTAATGGGTCTTCTCAATCAAACAGCTAAGCTTTATTTTACTCCATTCAGCTTTTTATGCTTGATGGCCACAGCCATAATATCTGGGCACCTTTCAATAATGCAGCAAATGACATGACTAGCATCAATCATAGGTAGTGCATTCAGTGCTGAAGATCTTCATTAGAAACCCAGCTTTTACCCCTTAAGGCATTTGGGCATCCCTTTTCATCCAGAGCTGTCAGAGTACTTTATAAACCTGAATTCATCCTCCCTGCAATGTGAGTTTTTTTTTCTCTATTACCATATCTGTAAGGCACCCTTTCAAATTAAAAATGAGAAATAGAAACTATTTATATTTAGACACCTGGACAGGTCAATCAAACCTTGACTGTCATGTCAAACCACCCTTGTTACTGATTCACTGTGCTTTTCGCTGTCAATCACTGTTTCTTTTTTATTAGCACGTCCTGTGATTGATGATATATTGACATAACACTGTCACTCTGCTTCTAGGAGGTTTGCAAAGCAGGGAATGTAAAGGACATTTATTTCTGTGATAAAACTACGCCTTCAAGAGCCTCTCATACACTGTCAGACTCAGAGGGATTAGTGAACATTGTGGTTAAACATCTTGGCCTTGGTGATTTCCTTAATGGACATGTAGCCCTGAGACACAACACAGAGCATCCGTTGTAATCTCCTTACCAAAAATGACCAGGTGTTTCATAGCCCAGTCTGGGTCAGTGGCACTTAGATGCAAATCCAGTTTAATGAAGTGTCTTCCAGAGTGATTTAATGGCTTGGGAGTTGGAGACTGGGTTTACTGATCTTTTGTTGATTAGCCCTCAGAGAATATATATCGAGAGGAGGAGAAAACTCCTTGGGCTACATTACAGGTAATGTGTGCTGGAGGACATTGATTGAGTTTGTAAGGCACACCTCTGCATTGGACTTGGCCAGGAGGAGCTCAGGCTAAGTCTGTCATTCAGGCAGACGTAGTTAGTCCCTGAGCTCTTTTCTCTACATGGTGTTCTTTCAGGTGTGCAGCATTTTCTGTGGGTGAGTGGAAAGAAAGAGCCAGGACCAGCTCTCTTCCTTTCTGCACGGTTTTTTTTTCTTCATTGGGCTGGTGTGTGGGAGAGCAGAGATTAATGCAAGGGAGTACAACAGGATGCAACCTTCACCTTCCCAGACTGTGTTGTGCCAAGGACCAGAGATGTATTGTCTTGGGGGCAAGGATCAAGTTTTCATCTACATGCAATTTTCTTCAAATGGTTTATTTTGTAGTTCTTTTTGGGCCTTCAAGTTAAGTCTGAAGACTGCATACACTGTACTGTAGCATTTATTTATTTCAATGCTTAAAGAAAGCACCAGGGACTATATGTAAGCTGGGATAAGAAAAACTCAATTGTGTGTCATATTGAATTAGCAGTATAAAGAGACCATATTTTAAAGAAGAGGATGGAGTTATAGTTGAGATTCCAGTCTTATGCAGGAGCTGTCTTGACTTTAGAGAGCTTGATTTCAACCCTAATGTTGCATTAACACTATTTTTTAGTTTATTCTCTGTCTGTGTTTCTGGGCATGCTGCCCAGACATATACTTGAAGTTGGATAGAGAAAGTTAAGCTTTGTTTTAATCAATGATGAGTCCAAAATGAAATCACATGTGAGCTGTACTTAGTCATCATCTGAATGGAAATTGCACGGGTGTTGATTATTGCTATATGTAATACCAATACTAGAAGAAGCTGTATTGCAATATAATGGAATAGTCTGAATAAGCACCACTGTCCTCACATGGAGTCAACCCGCTAAAGTGTTTGTGACTGTCAAATCTCATTGTTGGCTCCCAAAAGGATAAACACCTCTATTCTGCTGACAACAGAGTTTCTCCTATAGTCCTAGTGGTAGAAATTAAGGACATGGTTCTATTTTCATTTAGACTCAGCTGTAAATCCACTGGGGTAAATGGCGATACACTAGTATAAATCAAAACAGAATTCCAGTACTTTCGGTTTTTTAGAGATAATCCTGAATGCTCGATCTCAACTGCAGTTGATCTATACTACATGTACTATCTGCAGAAAGGCTTCAAACATGTCTCATGACCTATCCACAAAGCAATTGCTAGGTAAAGTATTTGATTTTACATAGAGTTACACCTGTTATTAGTATATGTTGCAGACGTAATATGATTTACTAGTGTTGTTTGTTTCCTGCTGCTATGTCAGCAATTGTTTTATTCCAAGTCTCTTTAATAGACTCTGTTTATGTCTCCTCCTCATGTAAAAACTCAGCAGCTACCAGAAAGGGAAATTAAAAATAAAATCAAGTACCTACTATGCTAATTTAATGAACACAAGGAACATTTCCCTCAAATCTTTTTTCCGCCTCATCTTTAACAACAAAGGCACTGTAATAGTGTGGAAACTTTGTGATAATAATTATTTCCATTACATAGTGTCTATTAAGTTTTTCTCTTTACATAAAAATATGCTGGACTTAGCACTTATATAAATTTAGCAGGACATTATTGTGTCAGCCTGGGAAAACAAAAGTGAAATAAGGGTTCTGTAGGTTAAATATAATATGTACTAACAGGATTATTTAAGTCTTTGAGTCTCTCAGAAGTCATTGTGAGGTTACCAAAGGTGATCTGAGGTGTTCTATAGCTCTTATATCATGTTAGTGGTACAATTCTGGTCTGGTTTTTAATGAAGATAGCACACAGAAGATGGCACTTAAAAGTGATGGCCAGATCCTCAGATGGTATGAATGAGCAGAGCTGGACTGATAGCCAGCTGAATCTCTGGCATATAAGTCTTTAGGTCATTTTTGTTGTCTACATCAGTGTTTTTTAACCAGCGGTACGGGTACCCTTAGGGGTACTTGAGAGAAGTCTGGGGGGGGGTATGTCAACACAACTGAAATTTGGAGAAAACTGAATTTTTGTTTTAAGTTTTACAGCGTTTTATTATTTTTGTATTTTTTACACCCAAAAATTTCATCGCCCGCCCGGCTACGATTAAGTTATTTAAACAAATGTGTTGCAATGGTAGAAAAAAATTGTGTGGTCTGAAAACTGTCGGTAGTGGGGGTACTTATAATTTTTTTAAAAATTTTTTAAAAAAGGGTACTTTATATAAAAAAAGGTTGAGAAACACTGGTCTAAATTATAGAAATGCTGGCTGTAAAGGGCTGTATTTCCTCGACATCACTGGTCCAGTTCTGAGGCATCTCCTACAATGTTTCCCTTCCTGCCATCTTAAAGACCTTAAATCACAATCACTATTCTTCTGATAGAGGACAACTGGAGGGGACTTTGTTACCTAATAGCACTGCACCTTAATCTGAAAGAGTCATTGCTGAGCAACACTATAACTACACTGACAGTCTCCTGGTTGATAGGGCAGTAAACCAGCTCATTTCAGAATAAAGCTGCTTGTCACTTGGCAGATCTTTTACATTCCTCTTATTTTCACTAACTGGGGGGCTGGGGGGTGGGGGCGGAGAGGGCACATTCTGTTTTCATGTACATCAGTGCAAGGCAGGAATAATACTATTGACCCCAGTGGAGTTACTCTGGGTTTACACTGAAAGCAGAATTTGGCTCAAGATTTATACTTTCAGTATCCAGTGGATAAATGCAAACTGGAGAGGTGGATATCAGAGCAACAGGCTGTTGGTGAGACAGCTCCATTGGATGGCTAGAAGGGTTCTATTCTTAATCACGTCACAGAAGACAACACCTGCCCAGAGTTCTGTGGACAGGGGCTGTGACTTCATTTCTGCCTGGAAAGGACCTTGGACAAAAAACAGGGTACAAATGGTAGCAATATCTCAGGCTGCTGCTGCTCTCAGTACAGAACAGGTGCATCCCCCCCACCATCTGCTATGTCATACTGCAGCCCAGAACTCCTTTCCAGTTTCAGCAGCCTTACTGCAGGATCTCTCCCCAGCCCAGCTGACAAGCATAGGTGGAGAAAATCAAGGAGACATAGGTGTTGCATAAAGCCTCTGCCTGAGCAATTACTTGATTTTACACATGGATTTTCTGGAAATACACTAAACTGTAAGGTCCTGCCAACACATGACTTAGAGACTAAAAAAAAACTCCTGCTGACTGCATTGCTGCGTGTGTGTGTGTGTGTGGGGGGGGGGCAGTTGTCTTCTAAATCACTTCATTACTGATGATTTGTACATGATCCTCTGAAGCTTTGTAATTTTTTCAGCTGCATTGCCTTTTAAACTCTGCAACATGTTGTAACCTTTGTAAAACCTTGCAACTTTGTAACTTTTTGTAACTTTCATCCACTCTGCTTGTAACTTGCTCTAAACTGCATTCTCCCTTGAGATATGATTGTGGTGTGTGAGTAGAGACTATTGTGTGTTTGGGATTAGAAACTGCAAGGCTGAGCATGTGGAGCCAGGTGATGAGTCTTCAGACCAATCAAGAAGACAGGGCTGCTCTGCTGGATCAAGGGAAGTCTGGGCACCCTCCCTGACGACAAATGTGAATGAGTCACAAGAGTTGTACAGAGGCAATAAGAGGAGAGAGCATGTGGCAGAAGCTCCCTTTTCTGAGAAGCTCTCTTTCTTTTCTGACCAGCTCCCCAGCTATGATCAGAAGACAGACCCTATAGAATCAACATGCCTTGGCTCCTTCTGCAACCCATATGCCTGTGTGTGGGATCCCTTTTAGTTTAAACCTTTAGTGGCAGCTCTGTCCTCTTTAGTTTAACCATATAGTGCATATAGTGGAGTGTTAATTCCTCAATCAATAAGTCCATACTAGTGTAACCCTGGGTGGTTTCCAGTGGGAATTTTGGGGTAACAATAGGCAGGTTCCACCCCCACCTTCTGCTATGAGTTCTCAGCCCCAGGAACCCTAAACATCTACCCTGCTTCTTTCTTCCTAGGACTTCTTCCTATGTCTCCCACTTTTTATAGGGTGCTGACTGTAGGGTACTACATCTCCCTGTAGTATCCTGTTTTGCCAGGACTGTTCTTCTCAGGGAGATGGTTTCTGTTCAGAACCCCTTACTGAGCCACAGACTGCCCTTATTTCTACCTTGCAGACCTGTCCTTAGTCACCTGACCCTTTATTACTCATTAGCTCCCCCTGGGGAGCTGAGCTAAGAGTGGCACTGGTGAACCTGAGTGCCAATCCTCTTAAAGGGCCATCTCATCCTGTGCAAGGGGTTGGGAATCTGACTCATAACAATACCACCGGAGCAGTCTCAGAAGGCGTTATTCTTCCCCTCTAGAAATATCTCTTTTCTCTCTGCAGTGAATGTATCTTTCCTCTTACCTATGTTTTCAAGCTGCTCACTATCTAATAGGCTGATTATCATATAAGCAGCTTTGCACTTGCCAGTCCAACTGTAGAGCACTCACTGTCTGAGCACTTCACCCCAGCTTTCCCCCCCCCCCCACTTGGCACACTGTGTGGGCAATGGATCACTTCTAAAGAGCTACCACTATTATGTAATTCCAAGGCTCTTTTTCTAGTATCAATATCAAAACCTGACAGATGGCTGTCAGTGAGACCATCCGTAACAATGACAGTGGAGGAGAGAGCTGCTCTTCTTATTAATTCACTGATTTGACAGCAGTGTCCCAAATCTCTGCACAACTGCCACTGTTGCTGTACATATCAAAGGTAAAAATATGCTGGGGCACCATTTTGGGCCTCTCTGTAAATAGTTTATTAGGACAGCTGTACAAGGTACCAGAAACATCATTTCTTGTTAGGATTTGTGACAGTCCCTTTGGGCAGATTGGTCAGGCGCTGTTTGTCTCAGTAATGTTACCGCTCATGCACGTTGTGTTCACAAGACCATGGGCCAAATTCAGCCCTGTCGTAACTCCATTGATTTCAGACTTGGAAAGCATTTTACTTGGTAAGGACTCTTTTGAAAGTGGTGACATGGAAGTCAGCTCACCCATTGCCAAAGGGTGAAGAGAGAAGTTGAGCTCGCTGGTGGTTCTTGGGAATTTAAATACTACAGAGACCAGTTTCCATGCCCAAATCTCTATTTGAATGTGCACATGAATACACTGGCAAAAGGGACACTCAAATACAGACTTTAAAGACTCACAACACTTTCATATGACAAGCAGGGGTTTGGGATGGCATCCGTGGTTTATTGCACAGTTTGTTGTCTGTCTGATTGTGTTGTCTTGGACTTGAGGGGTGAATATACCCCAGAATATGATCAAGCTAATTGCAACCATATTATGTGCACTCAGCCACTCTGAAGTAGAATGTCACATACAGTTAAGTGTTAATTTGGAGGCAGGCTTTCAGAGGCAAGGTCATACCTGCTGGCAGTTTCGCTAGTTAGTATGAGAAGGGAAGGAAAAAGTAAATAATTGAGAATAAAATATATGTGGATGAACAGCCTGGAGTCTAGACTCTTTGGATAATAAACATTTATTGAAGATAGGAAAAGTAGTAATTTAGAAGGGGCCATTATAATTTATGTGTTTTTGTAGAAGATAGCTATAAAAAGTTTAGATAATAGAATGTATTTAGAAGCAATCCTTGATGCTGTTCTGGGAGAAACTTTTTCCTGACATCTTTACTTCCTGGCAGGGAGTATTTGACCAGCTCTGACCTGCTGCTGATTACTCAGTACCATCTCATAATGAAGGTAAATATCTGGGATGTTCTAAACATATTGCTTATGTTTGCGGGTGCTTAACACTAATAAACTTCAGTGTCAGAGAAGAGCATTCTTACTTGCAATATTCCTTGATCAAAGAGAATCTCAGAATTCCTATTAATTTATTCCTTATACTGTTTGGAGTGCTAAGTTGTCCCTGTTGGAGGGTTTGACAACCCTGGGGTAACAGTTATTGCATTTCACATCACAGGAAGTAGACAAGATAAGACATTCTTGTATCTATGACTTTTATTGGAAGAGGATCTTGGAATGCAGTGGCGGGGGAGATGTACTGGCTGAACAGAGATAGTTTAGGTTGGGTGAAGGCAGGGTTCCTGTACAGATGCACAAGTGGTCCAGAGGGTGGTTTGCAGTGTGGTTCCCCCCCTCCCTGCCCAATGTACCTATGTGGGTCAGCCAGAATTTCACTCATAAGTTATAAAAGGTAGAGAGTCTCCAGCTTGCTAGGAACATGAGAGTGGGTATTAGTGAAGCTGAATTGGCCAAAAGCAGCTCAGAGGATATATAATGCATTAAACTGGTGAATTTAACAAGAATTATCCCACATTAGGATCTGGGAACTATAGCTGAGAGAGAGATTCAGAAATAAAGATGAAAAAAGCCAAAGCTAAGAGAGCTGGTAGGCACAGGGAGCTTGCACCTTTCACTTAGTACTTTAAGCATGCGGTGCTCAGTTTCTTATCAGAAACTGAAGAGACACTTCTGGTCCACCCTCAGAATAAGAGATGTAATCCAAAATGTATCTGATGCAAATGTAATTGCTTGGTTCTGAGGAAGGCAGTAAGTGTCCAGAACATCAACTTTTTTGCTTGTCCTTGCCTTTTGTTTAAGAAAAAGTAATTAAGTTTGCATCAGATTAAGCATTGGATTTGTCCTTGTGCAGCATATTGGAGACAATTCTTTTCCTCACCATTACTATTTAATTCTTGTTCCATTATCCAGCGTATTCTACCAAATTGATATATACACATATGCATATGCAAACACTCACACAGAGTTAACGATGTGATTATGGTTAAAGGTGCTGCATTGGCAGGTCTGGAGAGTCTTCACTCATAGCATCAGTGATGGATTAGCCACTGCGCTAATGTATTCCAGCCCAAGGACCCTAACCAACTGAGAGGCTCCAAAAAAATGGGCACCCCTGCACCCCAACTCCATTCCCCAGAATGCTTTAGCTCATGGGGAGCAGATGGAACAAGACAGAGTGTCTTTGCCTCGACACTCTGTGTCCTGCCTCAGAGGCTGGATGCTGCCCCCTAGGTCCTACTGCCTCCTAGGTCCTTGTGCCTACAACTGAGTCCCTGAAGGGAGAGAGGGCAGAGCAAAGGAGGTAGGATGAGGAGAAAAGAAGGGGAGAGAATAGGGTTGCCAACTGTAATCACAAACTCAAACACCCTTGCCCTGACCCTTCTTCTTCAAGGCCCCGCCCTGCTCATTCTTCTCCCCCCCCCACCCCATTGCTCACTCTCCCCCATCCTCATTCACTGTCACCAGGCTGGGACAAGAGATTGGGGTGCGGAGGAAGTGCAGGCTCTGAGCTAGGACCCAGGGGTTCAGAGTATGGGAGGGAGCTTCAGAATGAGCCTATGGGAGGGAGTTGGTGTGCAGGAGGGGATATGAAATACAAGCTCCGGAAGGGAGTTTGAGTGCTTGAGGGGGGCTCAGGACTGGGGCAGGGTGTTTGAGTATGGAAGGGGTTTAAAGCTTTAGCTGGGTAGCTCCTACCTTTGCAAGTTTCACTCCTCACCTTGACCTCCAGTGTGCCTGGCACTTGACTGAATGGACTATACTTCTGGGAGTAAGGTAAGGAAGAGCTATTATTGAATATCAGCCCAGAGAGAGGCTGTCAGACATTGTAGTGATGGGTGGTAAAAACAAGAATTAAATAGACAGACTGGCCCAATGATGTTACTGCTAGCTGGAATGATGGCTCTGTGGCATGGACACATGCACAGTAGGAAATGGAGCAACACCTCCAAACCCATTTCACACTGGCCATTAAGCAACAAGTGGATGGGATTAACTTTCAGGACACTAATGAATTGGGCTAGACTAGAACTATTTAAAGGTGAAAGGTTCTGGATCCCATTGCCTTTCAGTCATCAGCCCTTCTCCCCCTTCCCCCCCATCTTAGGAAAATGGTAGGTCAGTAGCATTGATGGTTTGCTTGGCTAAACCCAAGACAGAAAGCTGCAAGCCATGCTGGGGAGTGTGCTGTTGAGGGTGTTAACATTTACTTCAATCAGATAAAAAACTTGCTTTGATCTAGTGATTGTTTTATACACATTTTGTTTTATATTTCCTTCCATGGGGGGGTCACCTTCATGCATTCTGATAAGGTTTCATTAGCAGCTCAACAACTCTGAATATCATTTGCTATGATGGAAAATCTTACATCGTTTGTGAGACCCAGGCATCCATCTCTGTTCATTATACTGCTTTTTAAGCAGAGCCCATCTTACTTATTTGTGTTTTCAGCATTTTCCCCAGACAGACCAATGGCCTTCTCCCCACTTTCTTTTCTCATGCAGAGGCTCTTAGTTCTGATTATCTAGCCGTCACATAAGGTATACTGTATTGCGCTTAAAAAGAAACCCACCAACTGCAAATCATCAGAAAAGCAGAGGGTGAAATTCTATCTCCTGAGTCAATATGACTATAGGAAGTTGTGAAGGGGAGGGGGAGGGGAGGAGTTCCACCATTTCCAGTACTTGTCTGCCCCTACTGGCTGATAAAAGAAAGATAATGGAGGCTGCATCCATTTTTTTGCACAGTACATTCTCAGGAAAACTCAATTACATTGTTTCTTGATAGAAGACAAACTGGAGCTTATTCCTAGTAGCTAGCTAACTGGAGTAACAACACGTGTGATACAGCATCAGCGCAGGAGAGGACTGGATGAACCAAAAAGTGAGTGCAGCTGAACAAAATATGGTACCCTTAGTACATCTGCAAGAAGTTTTCATATTCCTGTGAAACACATACATAGGTGAGACACTCTTGAGGAAATGGAGATAAAAATAAAGGGAATGACAGTGGCAATCATCCAGGGCCTGCACTGGGATAAGGAGGGACTATCTCAGCTGCAGCTGCAGCTGGTCCTAGACAGAGACAGTGTGCCAGAGGCAGACACAGTACCTCTGAGAGTTGATAGTCTGTTGCCCCCTGGCGCACACAGTGTACAATCCTCCCCATGACAGACCTGCTTTCCTGAGGGAAGAAAAGGCTCATGGCCTGATAGTTCCACCCAAACATCTTCTTTGTCTTCCACCTCCTCTCACTTCTGTCATCTCCTACTTATGATGTCCTAGCATATGTCTACATTGCATATTTAACCAAAATCTGGGCACTCAGATTAGCCTAGCCCAAGTATTAGTGTTCTACTTTGTTTCTGCACCCTTCTCTCTCTCTATCTGTGCGGGGGTTATGCTATGATTCTTTGCCCTGAGATGCCTAGTAAATTGGGATAACTTGTCTGTCCCTTTGTGGGTATTGTGGGAAGGACACTGGAGGACTGTCACTGATCTTGCCTGTATCCTCACTACAAAGTGCGTAGATTCCAAGCTGAGCTAAAGCACAGCTCACACTTTTATCAATACCACAGCTGTTCAGGCAAGCATCGGTCCAAGTGCAAACAATTATATGATTGAGGGTGTGTGACTGGAACAGGGTATTGGGGAAAAACTTGTAGTAGGGGCTGAGGCTACAATCTAGCCATAGCCATAGTTTTGGAACAGCTTCCAAACATCCTGACTCGTCTTTTTCCAGTGTCTTCTGAGGATCTCTGTGGTCTATGAAGATTTCCAGCACTGTGGTGTTGTTTTCAGATTGTAAACTCTTCCAGCCAGGGAATCTGTGATTGTGTTTGTGCCCTTTACCTGCTGTATAGTGCTTTATAAACTCAAATAATGACTATTCTTATTGAAATTATTGAATTTCTGCCTTCTACATGGAGCAGGAAAGCTCATGAAGGACTGGGCTTTCTTGTGAGATTATATTTACTTTTTGCTGTCATTCAAGCCCCAAATACCATGGGAACAACTCTCTGCCTCTCTGCTTCAGCACTTCCATTCCCAGCTGGAACCCAGAAATGCAGTGAAAATTGGTGAAGATAAGAGTTTTGAATGCTTATCACCACCGGCAATCAAAACTGATTTGATCTGGAGGTTTGTGACTCCTTATCCCATTATAAGTCCTCTAAATCCATGCAGTGGAGTTAGAGAAGATTCATGCTAATGGAAAGTACTAATAAAAAATGGATCATTTGCTTTGATACCATGATGTAGTCTAGCATTTTCTGTCCATTTCCTGTCAGTTAAACTGTCACAGAGTGCTGAGATTACCCCTATTTGAGAACCAGATTGGGGATTCAGGAAGTGAAATCATCCATAAGATGCCTTACTGCTGATTTGGAAACATTACTTCAGCCTCCATGGCTCTGTTACACTTTTAGCCTTTCTGAGGACACTTGCTCATCAGACAGTATATAGAGGGGAAACCAGAGCTCATTCCTCAACAATGTTCAAATGGAAATAGTTTTCAGATGCTCTCAGTTTGCCCTAGATTGAATGACAGAAAGATCTAGAATTGAGAGGCTGTGTTATCCCTTTGCTAATTCTATAAGACATCCACTCCTCCCAAACATGTCAGTAGATTTATTGCCTTCCAGTGTGTAGACACTCAGATAATTAGCATAGCTGGAAGAATAACATGGTTTGTACATATGTAGGTGCATAGATTGAAAGACACAATTCAGTTTTATTTATATACATGTGGACATAGATAGTGGTGTCTTTCTTTGTCATTGTCCTTTGAAAACTGTGCTGGACTATGAGGCTTTTGCATTAAAAAAATTAACAGTGTAGTCTTGGATAGCTGCACAAGCACTTTATTTAGTGAATTACCATGTGTCCTGTGCACACAGGATACACTCAAAATCAAAAAATTTGTGCACTGAATTTGTAAATGGACCAAATTATGATAATTTCTCCACACTGACAAGGTCCCATTAACCACTTGTACACATAACTATTCTTCTTTAAAATAGGGGTAATTGCAAGGCAGCTAACTAGGAAAAGGATACAGATTCCAAAAAGCCACATCTGATTGATGTACTTGACAAGCTGAAGTTTTACTCAGAACAATTTGGGATAATTGATTTGGTTTATGACTTTGATAAGAATGTCAACACATACAGCATTGCTTCACAATGTCATTCTAATTGTTCAAATTGCCAAGAGAAAGAGAGAATGGAAAAAATAGATATGAAAATGGTTAATTAGAAAATTCAAATAGAACAGATGAAATATCACTGTCATTTTCTGTGGTGCAATCCAGACCAGTGAGGGGTTGTTTCACCATCTGCTCTGAAACCTTGGGTGCCTCACAATGCATTACTATTGTTGCTCCCAATCTGGGCCACCTCCAAACAACCTACCAGCATTCAGAACGCATCCTGAGGGTGGGTGTGTTTGTGTATGCTAAACAACCCTGGTTCAGCTGTTCTGACCTTCACAGTGTTAGTTACTGCTTGCAAGGTGATCCCAACACACTCCCAGCCCTGAATTCTCCCCAAACTACATGCCTTGCAATGCCCAGTCCACTCCTGGACAGTTCAGAGAAGTATTATGGTTCATTTGCTCCTTTGTATCTCTGACTTCCTGATCACTGCACACCTCTGTTTCTGTGCAACACCAAGGCTATTTTGACAAGAAGTTATGCTTGAATGGACAGTCCTCAGAGCTGTGTGCCTGGAGACAGGAAGACCAAGATAATTTGATTCACAGGAGCAGATTGCGGCTAACTGTGGCATGAACGTGCAAAGCAGGAAATACAAAGGGTTCGGCTGAGCACAAATGTGGCTTCCTGCTATCATCTCCCAAGATACAAGCCACCAAAATAGGGGCAGGGAGTGGTCAGACCTATAGCTATGAATCCTTTCCATATATGACAAGAGAAGAGAGTGCAAAACTGTGCCTTCTTAAGGGATGGTAAAAACAAGTGGAATGGGGAGCTGTAATTAACTTTGACCTCAGAAGTTTGGTGGCTGGGGATATTTGGGTTAATGGATTGTTTCTGAGAGGGAGAAAATGGAGTCTATTTTTAGTTAACACCAGAAAACTAAATTTTGTTATATTTAAAATAAAATTGTGTTTCTGTGTCTGAGAGGTGATTGCACTGGATACTTTCTTTGAAAATCAGTGAAAAAAGTACTTGAGCAGTGTTGTCTAAGAGCAGTTCTGAATCTCTGACATGTTTCAGGACCTGAGGTATGAGCGTGAATGAAGAAGGTAGTGGATTTGCTGTGTTACATGTGCTGATTTTTAATGCAAACTGAGGGGTTTGTGGACAAGTTAGATTCTGATGTATTTGGATGAGTATTGTTAGACCCAGTCAAGTACTGGACGTGGTGAAGTGATATCACACGGTGCATGGATAAGCACAAACAATCTTAGTTTTAGCTCATTACACTTGTTATTTGACTTTATAACTTTTAGGCTATGACCAGCTCATTAACAGGAGCCTAATGCTTCTCTGGTAGTTTTTAGGAGTGTCTGCTTTATGCCAGATTATGAAAAGCTCAGTATAATGAATAGACACGGTCATACTGTCAGAAGCGGTTTATGACCGAGAGCTAGTGTCAGGGCAGAGACCCCAGATTGGTTGAATGTTCTGTTAGAAGATTTCACCACCCAGCAACAAATGTGAACTAGAACAGTCTTACCAAGGAGTTACTGACATTCCCTGGGGCACTCCAGTCTATCTTGCTACCTAGGCAAGCTGGACTTAGTGATAATTGGTGCTATACTCTGAAGATCACAAAAGGTTCAGGTTGCATCAGGTCCCAAGAGACCAGTGCCTCACCCCAGGCCAATTTGTACTCAGATCTCACACCAAACACAGCATTTGTAGACAATCCTAGGAATAAACTAACTGAGGATTTATCAACTAAGAAAAGAAATGAGTTATTTACTAGTGAAAACAGGCAAGCATATACACACACACACACATGCACAGATGAGTTAAGCCAGGTCTACATGAAACCTGGAAGGTCAGGTTAAGGTATGCAACTCCAGCTATGTAACTAGACATGCTAAATCAAACACTGCAAGTTTGATCTGCAGCACAGCAAGTGAAGATGTGGCCTTACAGGCTTTGGTTCCAACAGGTGACAGAGTTGCAGCAATCTGTCAGCACTGGATGTCTTTTATGACTAATCCAGCTTGCCCCTGGAGCTCTCTGATTCTGTTTTTTAGCTCTAGTCCTAAAGCATCCAAAAAGCAAAAGAAATGAAAAAAAATCTTTTTCATTTATCTTTATTTCCTTCTTCCAGAATGTAAGCTGATGGTTTGAGCCTTTTTTTTTCATGTAGCCTCTGCATGAGTGTGAAGGTGTAATTAACAATTTTTTCTACTGTGATGTCCCACAATAACCCATGTAGTCTTAATGAACAGGAGACTATCTCTTCTGACAGATTGACAGTTTTAGGGTAAGCACATGGGCTTTGTCTACACTGCGAGATCTTCCGGCAAAAAATATGCTAATGCGGGACTCATTTGCATGAGTTGTGATCTCATTAGCATATTTTTGCCGTTTCTTTTTGCGCAAGGGGTTTTTGCGCAACTCCCCTGTTTTGCACCAAAAAACACCCATCCACACTGCTTCTTTTTGTGCAAAAACCCATTGCACAAAAAGAACAGCAGAAAATATGCTAATGAGCTCATGACTCATGCAAATGAGTCCCGTATTAGCATATTTTTTGCCAGAAGATCTCGCAGTGTAGACTTAGCCATATTTACTGTTATAAAAACAAAAACTTAAAAATTACCTTATAACATAAGAATGGACACACTGGTCAGACCAAAGGCCCATCTAGCCCAATATTCTGTCTTCCAACAGTAGCCAATGCCCAGTGCTCCAAAGGGTAACGATCAAGTGATCCATTCCCCATTGCCTATTCCCAGCTTCAGGCAAACAGAAGCTAGGGATACCATCCCTGTCCATCCTGACTAATAGCCATTGATGATCTGTCTTCCATGTATTTATCTAGTTCCTTTTGAATCCTGTTATAGTATTCACCTTCACATTCACTCTGGCAAGGAGTTCCACAGGTTGACTGTGTGTTATGTGAAGAAATACTTCCTTCTGTTTTAAATCTACTGCCTTTTAATTTAATTTGGTGATCCCTAGTTCTTTCATTATGAGAAGGAATAAATAACTCTTCCTTATTTACTTTCTCCACACCAATCATGATTTTATAGACCTCTGTCATATCCCTCTTTAGTCATCTGTTTTCCATGCTGAAAAGTCCCAATCTTATTAATCTTTCTTCAAACAGAAGCAGTTCTATACCCTGAATAATTTTTGCTGGCCTTTTCTGAACTTTTTCCAGTTCTAATATATATTTTTTGAGATATGGCAACCACATCTGCATGTAGTATTCAGGAGGTGGGAGTACCATGGATTTATAGAGAAGCAACATGATATTTTCTGTAGCATCTATCACTTTATTTATGATCCTCGACATTCTGTTAGCTTTTTTGACTGCTGCTGCACATTAAATGGATGATTTCAGAGAATAATCCATAATGACTCCAAGATCTCTTTTGTGAGCTGTAACTTCTAAATTAGACCCCCTCCTTTTATATGCATAGTTGGGATTATGTTCTCCAATGTGCATGCGATAAAGGTACTACAAGTGAGAATAATACACTTGGAATTTAGAAGTGTTCCAAAATATGTAAATCCTGAACACATTGTTATAAGCCTAATACCCATCTTAACCATATCAACACACTGGTTTCCAGCAATGAATTCATCAGTGCTTAGCCGAAGCCTAAAAACTTGACAAGAGCTGGCCCCACATTTGCCAGCATCACAGACACATTCATTGACAAGGGACATTTAAAAGGATTTGTCTTGCCTAGCTGTGAGATCTCCTAAGGAAATGCTCATCCTTCCCATCATACTCAGCACTTACATTACCTTGCAGTTCAAGCTCATTTCAGCAAAGACTTAGTTATTAAATGCTTTGATTGTGGTGTCCAGATTCAAAACAGAAAATTACACAGTCATCATCACTTTCCTAGTATGGAAAGTGAAAATTAGAGAAAGCATTGAGAAACTTAAAGACATCATAAAGGCTAGGAAATCCAACACAGCCTTTTTACATTTGAAGTGTGAGATTTATTTTGGAAGAAAAAAATACCAAGGTTTGAAGAGTACTTTCCTTTCTTTAACAATGATTTATGTAGAAAGAATCCGATTAACTATTTTTATGGAAGCTGGAAAGCTGAGTCTGTTCAAAGTATATGATTTATTTTGTAAAAACATTTGGATTTTGGACAGCAATAGATTCTATGAATGTACTAGAATGAGAGAGACAGCATCTTGTTCTGTTTCATGTAACTGAAAATTAATAAATAGCTATTTTGATGTACCATCTTTTATCAGACACTTGCTAAGTAGTCATTAAATATCAGCTTTATTTACTAATTTTCTTTGTCAGACTAAAGTATTAGTTTCGCTGTAGAAACCTTAAATCACGGATTATAAATGAAAAGTGGCATAAGGGGATTATTTCTATGCTTTCTGGAAATAAACTAGTGTAGTGCTACTCTGCATGCTGGTTTGAAAGGTGTTGGAAAGGAGGAGGTGGAACAGTGTAGCTTATTACATAACACACACACACACATTCACCTCCCAATACCACATCCTCATTCCTTACTGCAGCTGAGCAGTAAGACTGCAAGATTTGGCCCACTTAGTAAGCAATCATATTTCCTGGTCTAGACTTACCCACTTTACAAATGATACTAAATGTCAATCCTCAGCATGTCTTTTCCCATGATCACAGTTAGATCTCATAGTTCCTTTCAGGGAAATGGGGTAAAAAATGTGAAGAACGTAAATAGTGTAGAAGCCTAAGTCCCATTTTTAAAAGTGAGTTGGATACCGAAGAGCCTAAATCTCATGGAAAACCAATGAGAATTAGTCACTTTCATAATTTCTATTTTTACTAAACAGTGTAAGAAAAGGAGACACTGTGGCACCAATCCAGATACCGTTCTATAAAGAAAGGACACAATGCCACCATACCTGCTACTTACAGAGAGGTGAAAGACTGGGCGTGCTGAACACTGAAATCACCTTACTGAACATGAGCGGATTAAACAACGAGCACAAGTGCACAACCCCTTTAACACCTTGATCAGGCAAAGCAATAAGCACTTGCTTAATTTTATGCATGAGTAATTCCATTGAAGTCAGTGGTACTATCTTTAAAGATAATTAGGTGCTCAAGAGCTTTGCTGGCTTAGAGTGTGATTCTTCGATTTGAATGGTTGCGGCAAAGACTTATGGAGGAAAGGAAAGATTCTTGGTGAATTTGGCTTGTCTATCACAAAATCTCTTTCTGTGGAAAGTCTTTTCTCACAATCACTCCCCCTTGCAAACACTGGGCTCTAAAGATGTTATTAGCTTGTATTGGTCTCTCCAAAAGGCAGAAAAATGACCATATCCTGCAATCTCTGCTGATCTTTCCCCTTAATTAAACCATTAGAATCATTAAATCATCTGAAGAAATGGGTTGTACCCATGAAAGCTCATGATACCATCTACATGTTTTGTTAGTCTTTAAGGTACTGCTAGACCAGCGGTTCCCAACCTTTTCCAGATGGGGACCCATTTTGACAATTCAGGAAGACTTCGTGACTCGGGGCAATTCAAAAAATGTGTGAATGGCTCCTTAAGACCCACCTGGGGAGACGCCTGGCGACCCTTTTGAAATGTAATGGCGACCCATATTTGGGTCCCGACCCATAGGTTGGGTAACCCTGTGCCAGACTATTTGTTGTTTTTTAAGTTTTTCCAGATACAGACTAACTCGTCTACCCCTCTGAACCATTAGAATAGGTAAAACCTGTGAACTTTTGTGAAGAGGGCTGTTGAAATAGAAGTAGTGGGATACTACAACTTTTATTTTTCTGAGTTGGCAGTGCTGAAGGATCTCCAGGGTTGTTCAGAGGGAGAAATATGTCAAAGCGCATGCACAGTGTCTGTGTATCTTCTACCTACAGGCCTAATCCCCTGTTCCTGTTGAAAACAACGATAACCCTTTCACTGACTTTAATAGGAGCAGGATCAGTGAAAGATTTACCATGTGGTTTTAGGAAGCTTGTTTCTAATTATGTAGCCCTGGGTGACATTAAATGATGCCTCAGAAATTTATATTTGTAATAAAAGAGTTTTGTTGAACCACAATGGATAGGCTTAGGGTGCATGATGTCCATGATGTCCAGGCATGTAACAATTCTCTCTATAGCTCATGTGCAACTGTACCTGGAATGCTGCATTAATTTCTCGGCATCTCTGAATCAGACAGCTACGGACAAATGAGAAGGTATTTAGACAGGCATAACAAAGAAATCAGCATATTAGGAAAGACTAAACGAGTCTAAAAGAGATAATTACAAGTTGATGGAGACATAATCTAGAAACCAGGAATGTCTTAACTTACTTGCCTCATTTTGAATCTATTTCAATATTAGGGGTTCAAAACTTCATCTTACCTCCAACTGCATCTCTCTCTCCCCACATATTTGGACCATTCTAGTTTTTAAGAAGTTCTTCAATCCCTTTGCACATGGTTCCCTATCACTGTAAAGACATGACTTCCTTTTTTCCCCAGTAGAATCATACTTGAATAAAATTCAAAAAGACAATAAGGATTTCAATTGCATGACAGACTCCCCATTGTTTTGTGAACTCAGGAGAGGGACTTGCAAATAATCTCCACCAATCTGCATTTGACAGTGGCTCCTTATTTCAATGGGAATGGTGACAGAAGACAAAGGAGCTTGCCAGTTCACACCAGCTGAATATTTGGCTCTCCATTCTCTCTCAGCTCTCCTGGGGTTCTTACAAGAGAAGGTCGCGGCACATTTGTGAGGCAGGATGGGTGAAGCTTGCAGTGCAAGTCTCTGGGGTTGTCAATCTAACACCTTCCACCAGCTCTAAATAAACTTTAAAAAGAAGAAGAAAAACCCTCTCAGTGGTGTTCCTTTTAAACAGAAAGAGTTACAACATTCTGTTCTCTAGTATTAGACCCTAAACAATGCAGCAGATTACAATAATAAAATGGAAGAGAAAAGCACACTTTCCACTTTGCAGTCACAAAAGCATTCAATCAAATGTAATACACACAGCAGAACAGAGGCAGGGTCTCTTTCTTAAGATAAAGATTAGCCTAAAAACAGTTAAAAAGCTTTATAAATATATATCTATATCTCCACAGGGTGGGCTCTCTGAATAAAGATTTAAAACATTAGAACAATAGAATAAGATTCATTATTATGGTTTTTATCAAAGATGAATTCTTGTACCACTTTCTAAATGAAGTCAACCTTGGGAAGTCATTCTCCTGCTGGTTAGTTAGAGCTGATGATATTTGCATCTCAGTCCTGAGTCTGAATGATCAATATCCTGTCAAGATGCCTTGGGACAAATCAAGCCCTGATTTATACCTAAAGGCACTGGGACAGAGCTTCTCTGGTCTTGCTGCTGTAGTGGGGGGAGAGTTGAAAGTGGGGCAAATGGAATGGGGAAGGACCATGGTTGGAATAGGGGCTGGATCCTGGGGAAGGTGTAGAAAGTAATGGGGTTGGGGTTGGGGCCACAGATGGAAGGGGTGTGACCAGGGCAGGACCTCAGGCAGAAGCAGTGGGGCCAACAGACTCACTGGGTCCCTGGGTAAGGCAGGAGTGGGCCTGGTCTGTGCCCCCATAAGGGTCGTAGCCTCAGGGCAGCAGGGGTAGGGCTGGGGCTAGCAGCCCTCAGTGCTGCCCGGACAGTGCAGTGCAATGCTTTTGCAGCATTTTAAAGGGTGGCAGCTAGGAGTTCCCGGCCTTTTGTATCGCTGAGTCCTGGTGGGAGGTTGATCACTTTGTACCCCCCCATCAGTGGTCCTGGGTAGAATGTGTTGAAAGGGACCCCCTGCTTGCTTTGGGCCAGGGCCTCAGGAAATCTTAATCTGCCTCTGCTTGACACATTAACTTGCAGAGGTGGTCCTGAAATCAGAACTTTGGATACAGTTCAAAAGTTCAAAAGATTTTAAATCTTATGTTCCAGGTTGGAGCCCTCTTTAATTGTCTCAGACTGAGGCTACGTCTAGACTGCAGCTTTTTGTCGGCAGAGAGTATGCTAATGAAGCACTCATTAGCATTTGTTGCGCTGTTATTTGCATATTCTCTGTCGAGGCTTCTGGCGCAAGAGGTTTTTGTGCAAAATGGACCCATCTACACTGCTTGTTTTTGCGCAAAAACCTCTTGCGCAAAAAGCCTTGGCAGAGAATATGCAAATGACAGCGTGACAAATGCTAATGAGCGCTTCATTAGCATACTCTCTGCCAACAAAAGGTTGCAGTCTAGATGTAGTCTGAGTGATTAATGATGATCTCATACTTCTTTCATCCCAGAGCAATCCCACTGAATCTTGATGTACATCAGTGTAATAATATAAATGAAATAAAAAGTTGCTCCTAAGGCAGGGGCCAGCAATAATTTTTGAAGGGGGGGGCCACTTCACACATTTCTGAAGTGGTCCCAGTCTGCCCTGGAACGGGCAGGGCCTCAGGCAGAAGGGATGGGGTCAGGAGGCTTCCTATGCTCTCTCACCCACAGACCCTCATTGGCCTGGAGGTGGGAGAGCGTGTGAAGCCTTTGCCCCCTGTCCCCCAGCACCTAGAGAGAGCTGCCAGCTGTTTCGAAGAGCTGGCAGTTCCCTCTAGGTGCCGTGTGCCCCTGGTAGTGGGAGGAGACTTCGTGCACTCCCTCCACTCTCAGGCCAATCAGGGACCTGGGGGCGTGGGGGTGTGCCAAGTCTCTCACTCCCTATCCCCACCCTGCCAGGGGCGCACGGTGCCTAGAGGGAACGGCCCGCTGTTTTGAACAGCTCCCTTTGGTGCCACATGCCCCTGCCAGCGTGAGGAGACTTCATGTGCTCAACCATCCCCAGGTCTCAATTAGGCTGGGTGTGGAGGAGCGGCAGGGTGGCTGTGGGCCAGATGGACCTTTTTGTTAACCTTGTTCAAGTGAGAGCAGCCACAATATGAAATAATGGTTGGGCTGCTTAGAGTGATTGTGTTAGCAACTGACAAATGGTGTTAACTCACCTGTTAGTCTGGCGGGCTAAAAGTTAAAACACCATCACACTTGAGTAAAGGGGTTTTTCTGAATGGATGGGATTCAGCTTAGGGGCAACATTTGAGCTAACTCTTATGCTCTAATAAAACTGTTAGTCTCTAGGTGCGTCTACACTGCACTGTTATTTCGAGATAACTGACGTTATTTCGAAATAAGAATGTGAGTGTTTACACAGCCATTCCGTTATTTCAAAATAATTTTGAAATAGTGGATGACTTATTTTGAAATCTGTAAACCTCATTCTACGAGGAATAACGCCTATTCCGAAGCAGCTATTTCGAAATAAGACGTGTGTAGACGCTCCACTGCTGCTATTTCAAAATAGCCCCTCTCCAGGCCCATTCTAAGTTATTCCTCCCCAGTGCCTCCTGGGGCTCTAAATCGAGATAGCATATCTACATTAGGGAAGCCTGCCTCAGACTAATTTTGAGGCTTCCCTAGTGTAGACATGCTATTTTGAAATAAGCTATTTTGGAATAACTATTCTGGAATAGTTTATTTCGAAATAAGCGTGTAGTGTAGACGTACCCTAAGGTTGCACCAGATTCCTCGTTGTTTTTGCAGATACAAACGCTATTCTTCTGAGATCTTTCTGCAGTGAGAACAAATCCTAAAACTGATCTGACCCCCTTGTATCTGTGACACTGAATTGGAAATCCTGTGAGAACAGTCTCCCTTATCAGATTTCTAGTATTTATTTTGTTTAGGCTATTTTTGGCAGCTTCATTTTGAGCTGGGACTGTGTAGTAATGTCTGGGAGAATTTAAAAAAGCATTCAAAAATGTTTGGATAATAAAAAAAGCATTATTTGTTCTTTTCCCAATCTCAAATGTTTAGGTGAAGGCTCACAAAGGTTGTTGTTTTAGCTAGACCTCGTTTCTTATCCTCAGTTGTCATGAAGAAATAATCCTTTGCTCTTTTCTGGCACCTTCTATCCAGATAGTATATACCATAGTATCCCTAATACAGTAAATATCATTCTCTCCATATTACAGATGGGGAAACTGCGGCAAAAAGCAGTTGGGTGACTTGTCCAAGGCCAAAGAATGAGATATTGGTACAGATGGAAATCGAACCTGGAACTTCTAACTCACAGTATTGGTTTCAAACCGCTAGACATTTGCCATCTCTGGAAAATGACCAAGAACCTGATTATTCATTGGAAATTATAACAGTAATTAGGTGATTCATGTTTCTTTCTGGTTCATAGCTTTGGTGATTTCACTCTTCCTCTTCTGTACTCTTCCTCCTAAATAAAATCTTTTTCCAGCTGTGGGTGAAATTTAAAAAATGCTCCAGACCCACTGTTCTAAGTTGTCTAATATACCCTCAGTGATTGTTCCATTTCGAGAACTATCACAAAAATTCCTGTTCTCTATGAAGTTTTATTAGATGGTCCACTCATGTGATGTCTTCTTATTAGTAATATGCCATTATGTTATTTATGTAGCATTGTAAAAATGCACCCATCCAAAGTTTTGGGTGCATGCAAAAGTCAGTCATGACTTCAAATAAGCAGAATCTTCCATTGTAGTTATTTGCCTCTGGAATTCCAACTCATGACACTGATGTAAAAGAACATGTTACTTATGCTAAAACAATGAACCCTGGTATCATTTGCAGCTTCCTGCACTATTATTTTACTTGTGTGTTGCAGGCTGGGTTTTTATTGTTCACTGTGTGCCACACTTGAGCCTGAACAGGCTGAGAATTACAGCCATCCCATCCAGGACTCTAACAGCTGTGTCTAATATGCAAATGTGAAAGCAGCATTGTTGGATTGTAGCAGCAGGGGTAAAAATAAACATGGTTGTTCTCTGCATGCATGGAAAGAGTCAAGGTGTTGTTGCTGTACTGTGTGTGCATCTCTAAAGGGGAAATCATTTAATTAATGGTGTGTGTCTGAGCACAGAGGAAAGGGGAAATATGTTTTTGTTTCTTCAGCATCCTTTACAATCACAAGTTTTATTGGGTGGATTGATAATTGCAGAAGAAAATGAAATAATTTCTTCAACAACTGGAAATGCTTCAGAACCTTCTGTAGCCAAGAAGTGACATATTATATGCAGCAAAATGACAACAATTTATGAAAGTCAGTTACAAACTATTTTACCTAGCAAACACCAGAGAGATCATATCAATGCAACAAATATGCATTTCCATCATATTCTTGGGTGATTTCTAGGATAGAATGTGGCAAAAGAACTTTACAGAGCATTTGGAAAATAGTTGCATGGGCTGAATGGTCGCTACTTGTTTCTATAGCATAGAGCCTGGAAATTACATGGGCCACATTGACTAAAGTCCTCTATTTTTTCCATAGATCTAGTACAACCCAGCTTCCCCTCTACCCTATTAATGTGATTCAACAGCTCAGCAGGGTCCTGCGGGGACCATTTCAAGAAGTGAGAAGGTAGTAGTCTAGACTCCGTGCCCATTCACGTACATGATCTCCTGATACTGTCAAACCAGTTGCCAGAGCTGTTCAGAAAAAGATGTTATCTCACCCACCTTGTGTCTCTAATATCATGGGACCCAGGTGAATAGGACAACACAGCATGCAAACCAAACATCAGTCAGTGCCAAATTTGATAGTAGTTTGACTGACATTTCCACTAGGAACTAAACTTAAACAAGCACTGGTTGGCTTAAGTCCACATCACACATGTTTTTCAGATACACAGTCATGCAGAGGTCAAGTTGGTACTCTTCTTTAGTCTTTGCTGAATTGTGCTGAGCTTCAAACAGTGCAGAAGGTCACAAATCCCCTTGTTAAAAGTTCTCCATTTGAGCTCTTTGTATGCCTGTTATTCATAATGATGCTATGAGTGTTGACATCCTCACATTGAACAAAGACTCTCCCACTACTAATTCTGCTTACAAATCCCGTTAGCAAATACACAGACACACTGTTTATGAAAAACAGTTTAAGGCAGCAAAAATATCTTATTAACCGCTTCCTCCCAGGCAATATAATGGTGTTTTATGAGACTTGTCTGGTCAAAATTAACATTTCTGAAATGTCAACATGATAGGCTCCTTCAGGTGGGACTTGCAAACAAGCATTATTCCTTCTCCATTGTCACCAGCCATCACCCATCTAGAATCAAGGAATCTAGAATCAAAACTTTATCTGTCAATTTTGTTAATGATTCCTGAAACACAAGCAATGCTGAGGTGCGACAAATACATTCCAGTTGAATTGATATCTCATGTGTCCCTGGGATGGGGTGCAGAGGCAGTGTCCTTGGTGAACCCCTGCTGAGCTTCATCCTTCACTCACATAGATACCCAAGAAAGACTGTAAATTGGCTGCATGGCCAGGAATGTGAGGAGAATGTCACTGGAAACATGAGCTGAACTTATGGGTGTTGAAGCCAAATATTGAACACCAAGATGGGGGCATTTCCTGTTTCCTTTTATGCTTGTGTTAACTGATTTTGCATTTTTGTCATTAAAGCAGACTGAACCATTTCAAAAACTTTAAAATTTCATTGAAAAGGGAAGATATTTCTCATTAATTGTTGTTGAGTTTTTTTGAACTAGCTGTTTTTGTTGTATATATTATTCCTTAAGGAAAAGCCATTCCTAACGGATTTTTTTCTGCTGAGTCATCTGATCAGCATAATTATCACATTCGTGGGGTGGGGGGAGCTAGAGGAGGAAGCAATGCAGACCACTGAAGGGTTGTGTCACCATCTGCCCTGCCAGATGGGGTGCCTCACAATGCTTTGCCGTGGCAGGTCCCAACCTGGGTTCCTCACAAATAGCCAAAAAGTAGGCAGGTTGCACTTGTGTCTGTGTGTAATCGAAGCTCTGGTTCAACAACTCTCATCCCAGCAGTCTGTGAGAAACACACCAGTCACACCGTCTTCCAACCACACTGTTTTCCATGGGCCTAGAGGGGTTGCCTCATCCTCAACTAATTCAAATGGTTTCTCCAGGACAGTCCAGCTATATTATGTCCATTTCAACTATCACGGGATCAAGATGCAATAATTTGTCACCTTAAATGGAGTTATTCACCCAGTTCACCAGACTGGGTGAATTTTGGTTAAAGGATAAAGCAAGTTTATTTAATTACAAAGAAATATGTTTTTGGTGAGTTCAAGTATAAAATACTTACAAAAGAAATTTACAGGCAGAATAAAGATAAAATACTTCCTAGTATTAAACTTAACAAACTAGACTTCATCAAAGAAGAAATTCTTACGGCAGATTTTCAGTAGCATCGATGGCCAAGTTTCAGGCCAGTTTGCTCAAAGTTTTAATGACTGTTTCTTTGTCGTCTTAGATGAAAAGAAAGATGGACAGGGAGATATAACTTGGGGTGTTTTTTGCCCCTCATTCTAAGAGTTCAGTCACTCTTTGAAAATAATTTTCTTGAGGGTCACTCCGAGTTAAAATTCTTTCCAGCTGAGAGGAAGGAGAGCTGGAGCTGGATGAAAGAGGCATCTTGCTTTTCCTTTTTATCTATGTATGTTGAAATTTTCTTTGTTTTTTTTTCTTTCCCCTTTCTCAGGAGGAGGACTCTGTTTACAACTTACATGCAAACTGAGGTAAACACATGTCCCTTCGTTTAGGACTGTTTTGCTTGACCAATTCTGCTTAATTGAGGTTATCTGAGTCTGAACACGCACCTTTAATATCATAGAGGGAAGGGGGTATTTCATACCTTTACATGTAATGTTGCTACATGTTTCACTATATCATTGACCAGTGAATTATTATGATACCTCACAAGGGCTGCATTCAGTCACATTTTACTAGCTGCATTTGTGGTATTTATTATTCCTTAAAGAAAAGACTTTGCCAATTGCCTCATTGTTTTTTTCTTCTGAGCATCTTATCAGCGTAAAGTAATTTTAGAACAATAAGTAATGAAGGATCATGTTGTGGCTAAGCCCTGGTTTGGGACTGAAAAAACCTGATTCGGTTTCTGACTTTACAACAGACTTACTGAATAACCTACAACATATCACTTTATCTTTCTGAGCCTTGATTTCACACCTGTAAAATGGGAATAATAGCATTTCATTTGTCTATTTAGATTATCAGCTTTTTGGGGCACGGACTATCACTTAGGGCATGTCTAAACTACAATCCTCTTTCAAAAGAGGGATGTAAATTAAAAATATTGAAATTGCAAATGAAGCTGGGATTTGAATTTCCCGCGCTTCATTTGCATAATGGCAGCCATGTGTTCTTTCGAAAATGAAGATGCGGTTCTTTCAGAAAAAAAAAACCTTTTTTCGAAAGATCCTGTACTCCTCAAAAAATGAGGTTTAAAGGATCTTTCGAAAAAGGGTGTTTTTCTAAAGAACCATGTCTAGACGGCGTTTTGACTTTCAAAATACCCATTTTCTAAAGAATGCACGGCCGCCATTATGCAAATGAAGTGTGGGAAATTCAAATCCCGGCTTCATTTGCAATTTCGACATGTCTAATTTACATCCCTCTTTTGAAAGAGGGATGTAGTCTAGACATAGCGTTAGGGTGCTTAAAAGTCTTACAGGGGTAGCTGCATTAGTCTGTAAATATAACACGCACACACACACACACACACACACACACACATATGGAGAGAGAGATGACAAATAGATATAGATATATAAAACAAATATATATATATAACAAATAGATATAGATATAGATTATAGATATAGTATCATGAGCTTTCATGGGCAAAGCCCACTTCTTATTTGTACACCACTTTGTATAATATGATCTTGATCTCATTTGAGACTCCCGGGTATTTATGCAATACAAATAATTACACAATCCATCAATTTATTGTTAAGAATCACTTTCCAGTAGTGGCTGGAATATGGAAGTGAAGATTTCACATAGAGAGTATATGTAATAGGAAAAGGTCTTAGCCATATTAATATGAATCACTTAAAAGATTCTCTCATGGGTGAAGATTAAAGCTAGCTCTTATTTTATCAAATCTTAGCCATCCATACCTTAGAGGCAAGGTGGTGAAAACTTCTGGTTGAGTGCCCTCAAATCCCACTGACTTCAATAAGTGCAATTAACAAAAACATCAAGACCAGCCCGTAGTTTGCATGTCTTGCATAGAACAGAACCAGCTTTATCGATATTAACAGAATTACTGAAAACTCCTGCTTTGCTGTGGCACAGCCCCAGGGGCCACTACATGACAGCTGACTGCCAGTCTCATGGGATCAGCTGGGGAATAGTTATTTCACTCATATAAGCATTAGGAAAGCTCAGATCACTGTCCTCCAGGTTATGCTGTAGCTGATTAGGAAATTATTAAATCAATGAGGATACATTTAGAGACATATCAGCTATAGGCTTTAGCATGCCTTATTGTAAGTTTTATCAATACACCACCTTAATGAGATTTTGTAAAAAGTTATCCCCAAGCTTCCATTTGCTTTTGTACCTCTATGTGGGAAATGGAAACAAATCAGAATGATTACAGCAGGCAAAATTAGTGCCTGAGTAAAAATGCACACATGCAAGAGAGGGAGGTCACAGATGCTTTCCATATGGCTAATAGGGTGTGATCACATTTAGAATATTGCCTTAGATTCCTGGCTGCATCCATCAGAGAGAAAACCACAAGGGAGCCTGGGGGCTAAGTGCCATCAACTAACAACAGCCCTAAAGAAACTTTCTGCCAGCTGGGGATAACCAGAGTGCAAAATCCCCTGAGAACACCTCCCTGTTCAATATGCTGAAGCTGCCTAGACTGTGGGGTAGTGAAGGGAGGTCTGCTGCCTTTATTCCCACTGGGAACTTCTCTACCTTGGAGGAATCCCCAGCAAAAGAGATGACTGCAGATTCTTGTTTTATTGTGTCATTTGGGAGTAGAAAAGGACAGGGGATTGGGCCATGTCTATTTTTTTCCTGGTATCAGAGAGAGAGAGAGAGAGAGAGAGAGAGAGAGGCTGGAACTAAACAGGCACTATGGAGAATGTTTAAAGAAGACCACCATATCTGATTAAAATCCGAGAGATCACTATTGTCTTATTTGTTTTACAGCTGGAAGAGGCGAAAGCCTAATGAGGACTTTAAGCATTTTTTAAAATGAGAAATTATTGGAAACATCTGATCTTCCTACTGTTTATCTGTCATTGCTTTCAAGTCTAGTTTCATGCCTCTTGCTGAATAACTGTAGCTCGGGATGCCCTGAAATATACAAGAACAATTTTGTTCCATTATGATCATGCAAGACCAGATCCTCTGTGCTTCTGGAAAAAGAAATTTTAAATCAGTATAGACACTGAAACATTTTGCTGTGGAAATGAAACGGGAACTTAGGATATATTACGAATTGAAGCCTGCAGCCCCATGAAGCCGATGTAACAGGATTTTCCATACTCCTGTAACAGCTCAGCTTTGGCCCTTATCCGGAGAAATTGCTAACACTCTGTTTTTATGGTGTCTTTTGTAATAGAGGATTAGGACATGGATACAGAAGCTCGTAGCCTTCTCCGTATTTTATAGAAATGCCTTTTCTCATGTTATCTACCATGGGTTCTGTAACTTTGTCCATTCTAAGGTTAATAAAAAATCATCTGCTTTAATGCACATATGCTTTATGCCTCCTTGTCAGGAATAATAGTGTGAATACAAACATACTTTCAAAAAAGCATATATGGTGGCCTGCATTGGACATGTGTGCAGAATAGAAAATGAATAGATGTGAAGATCTGTCATAGGGTATGTCTAGACTACATGGCTCCATCGACGGAGCATGAAAACTAGTTTACCCGACATAGTCAATGAAGCGGGAATTTAAATAATCCCCGCTTCATTAAAATAAAAATGGCTGCCACGCTGTGCTGACAATCAGATGATCTGGCACAGCGCGGCAGTCTAGACGCGGATTGGTCAACAAGGGAAGCCTTTGTCGACCGCTCCTGTAAACCTCGTTTCACGAGGCATAAGGGAGCAGTCGACAAAGGCTTCCCTTGTCTACCGATCCGCATCTAGACTGCCGCGCTGTGCCGGATCAGCTGATTGTCAGCACAGCGCGGTGGCCATTTTTATTTTAATGAAGCGGGGATTATTTAAATCCCCGCTTCATTGACTATGTCGGGTAAACGAGTTTGCATGGCTCTGTTGACGGAGCCATGTAGTCTAGACATACCCATAAAGGATACATGCACTTTACATCTATAAACTTTAATCTTGGATCATATGCCTGTCTAATTTTCAGGAGATATCAGTGAGCCAGAGGAGACTTTCTGAGGTTCAATGGGAATATCAGTAAGGAGATGGGGTTGTTCTTTGAAGTATGGTCCCTGTCATAGGTGCCTCATCACTAATGTTCATACTCTTCTTGTTGGTTATAGAGCCCATTGCTACACAAAGCTACTATGGAGCCAGATTTCATTTAAAACACATTATCATGTTGCATTATGAATTTTTAAAACTTCTTATGCAAGCAAGTGGGAGGATATGTTATTAACAGCAACAACCACAACAACTAATTAAGAGTAACATATGCTTTTTTAATAAGATACAATATGTTAAGCTGCCAGGACCTTTTGTTCTAAAAGTAAAAGGATAGATAATACAAATACAATATGACGCAAACTGTGATATGTTTTCATGCTGTTACCTATTAAACCATTGCCATCAGTTACTTCAAATGAATTATCTGAACTCGTTTATAGAAAACACTATGTATCTGTAGCTCCTCAGAGTCTAAAATACCAGCTGGCACTGAAAAGAAATCCTCAGCAGAAAATAATATTTTGTACATGGTCACAGTCAGCTTTTACTCTGCATAGATATTAACTGTTTGGACAGTGGCTAGGCAGATTTTGACTTTGTACTTCCATGTACTCTATGCATATGCCTAACTCTAATATGTGCTTTATGGAAAATTGGAATGTAACCTGCCATTGAAAAGCTTGTAATCTGCTGAATGTGCACATTCTATGTGTGTGCCTGTATCATTTTTGTATTTGAAGTTAGAAATATGAAGTACAAACCTATTTATATATCTAGATGTGCTAATGAAGGCAATTATTAGTACTAAAGGAACTTAATGACCAGGTACTGAAGTCTACCATCTGTGAATAGTCTTGTTCTTCGTGTAAGCCTGGACATGGTTGGCCCTTCTGAGACATGTGGCCAGGTCACCTGATGCTGGAATCCATTTTGAATGTGATACTTTCCCATGTGTATGTAAAGGGTTGAAACTGACCAGAAAGGATTCCTACCTTGAGCAAAATCTGTTTATAGACAGGAAACTGAACAATAGGGGCAGTTGCCGGACACCAGGACACCCCCTGCTTACCACCCAGGTAAGGCTGAACGAGGGGGATTGGCCAAAGCTAGGAGATTACTTAGCTTGTGAGAAAAGGTGATTAGAACTACTTCTGGGCTATGACATTGCATGTAACACGTTTTTTAGAGTATTAAGCTTAGCTGGCATGTTTTGTTTGATTTAGCTTAGTAACTTATTTTGATTTGATTTGTCTGTTATCACTTACAACCGCTTAAATCCTATTTTTTATATTTAATAAAATCACTTTTCATTATCATTAAACACAGTGTAAATACTTGTTACTGGCTGGGGGACAACAGCTGTACATATCTCTCATTTATAAAGGGACAAACAAGTTATTAGCTTGCTCTGTATAAAACTTTTATGCAGAGTAAGATTGATTTATCTGGGGTTCTGGCCCCATTGGGGCTTTGCACTTGAGTGCTGTGCTAAGTCCCTGTGACTGAGCCTTCCCAGAACGGGGCTGTTCTTAGTGTCTGTGTTGCTCTGCTGTGGGTTATGACCCCAACTCTGTGCCTTTGCTGGGGGAGACCAGAGGTTCTGGCCCACCAGGACAATGGGGTGAAGTGCCCAAAAGGGCAGGTATGTAGGCTCAGTGTATGATCAGCCAATCGAGTGACAGTCTCAAGGGGATCTCCTTGACCAAACTTGTCACACAGATAACAACTGAGAAGCAGCTGTTTTACAATTATAGTTTTATTCTAAAAAGTGACTTACACAAATGACATCTTTTCTTAAAGAGATCTGCTTTCAATATGCGTTTAGAATTATATTTGTTTAATGTATGAGTTATGAGCCCAGTTCAGAATAGTTCTTAAAAGTCAGCCTGATCCTGAGAAGCACCATGCAGCTGGCTCCCACTGACTTCAGTAGGTGCTCAGCATTTTGCAAGATAGGACTCCCCTGTTCCTAATTTTATGAGTGTGAGAAGTTTCACTGCAGACATTGGGACAATTTATGTACTTAAATCTACGTGCATGCTTACAAACTTTGCTGAATCAAGACTAAAGTCAATTTTTTCTCTATTTTATACTTCCTAGCAAAGATATTAGCTGGTTTATTCTGGTTTGTGCATCATCAACAGAACTGTTAGTCTACAGAAGAGAAGAGTAAGGGGGGATTTGATAGCAGCCTTCAACTTCCTGAAGGGAGGTTCCAAAGAGGATGGAGAGAGGCTGTTCACAGTAGTGACGGATGGCAGAACAGCAATGGTCTCAAGTTACAGGGGGGAGGTCGAGGTTGGATATTAGGAAAAAATATTTCACTAGGAGTGTGGTGAAGCACTGGAATGGGTTATTTAGGGAGGTGGTGGAATCTCCATCCCTAGGGGTTTTTAAGTCCTGGCTTGACAAAGCCCACGCTGGGATGATTTAGTTGGGGTTGGTCCTGCTATGGGCAGGGAGCTGGACTCGATGACCTCCTGAGGTCTCTTCCAGCCCTAGGATTCTATGATTCTACATAAGAGAGAAAGATCTTAGATCTTGATTTTCAGATTCAGGGTTAAGCTTGGTGCAGTGACAGTGACCAATCCTCTTTTTAGTTGTAAACATTGGATTTGATACAGAAATAGTTGAAGCACAGAACTTCTGCAACATCATCCTAGCAATGCTACTTTTCCTAGCACAATCTCACTTGAAAGGATTTTGAGTGCGGACTCTTTGGGTGAATCCTCCCTTGTTTTTTTTGGTAGTGAAATCCCTCTTGACCTCCACCATGTTCTCTTGATTGAGAAGAGAGCATTCAGAATAAGGGGAGCTCTTGGGTGCTGCTGAAGACTTCTTAAAACCTGGTCCCTTCATTTATTATAAGTTTTATCTAGCTTTGGTGCCTAGAGGCCAAACAAGTCTGTGCCGCATTGTGTGAGGTGCACTACAGCCATCGAGTGCCAAGGTCCCAGCCCCAGAGATGTTATTAAGATGCCTGAATGGAAGCTGTTGGATCTTGAGATCTTTGGAAAAATCTAGCATTTAATGTTCTCCCTAGACAATCACTGTGCACATGGTGCTGCATCTTAGTTTGCTTGAATTGCCCTGTTAATTATCAAAAAGATAAGCAAACTCAAAACACAGCAAGAATGGTACCTTTTATTTATAGCCTTTACATGCACATAATGTTAGTTATTTAATTTTACCCAACATAATTGATTTCCTATTTGGAGGGAACATTTACAGGTGATATATATCCAATTATCTCAAAACTTAACATGACTACTTTTAGTAGCAATGTTTATTTAGGACAACAGGAAGCAATGTTGGCTGCTTAACAGCTCGTGTATCACTAAGAGAATGATATTGCAAAAGATCATTCTTTTCTAATATAAAAAATGGGATAGGAATCTGTGCACCCACTACAAAAGATTAATCATTCAGTCATTCAGTTATTGCGGGGGGGAGTGGGGGAGGAGAGGGAATGTGCAGACAAGTTAATTGCTGGAATCTGAAAGTCAGAGGACTAATCTGATTAAAGTAGAAAATAGAGTAACAATGTTGTTCATTTCCAGTGTCTTTAGAGCTAGTAATTAAATGATGGATTTTAATACTAACTGCTAGGTAAAGTCAGCTGTTAGCCAAAAATGCGCAATACCTTTAAACTACGGGTATCAAAATAGCAATCCTTGAATCACAAAATCATCTCATGCACAGGCCTGCTGACAGGAATTCCAGGCTCCAGGACAACACATCAATGGGCCCCTTACTCCCTTCTTTTGGAGGGAGCCACAAGCCACCCCCTTCTGCTCAGAGAAACCCTGAGTAACACCCCACAGTTAGAGAAGCCTCTGGTCCCCCACCTGCCTGGATATGCCCCTCCCACCCTCCTTCCCTTCCCTACCTCCAGCCACCCTACCCAGGCTGTGCCCCCCACCATCCTGTGCCTTCCCTTAGCTACTTTTCCCAACCATTCCTGTCTACCCCTCCTGCACCCCTCTGCGCTTTTACCTTCTGGCTTGCTTCCTCTGCCCCCCTTGGGCTTTACTCCCTGCAATCCGGTGCCTGGCTCTGCCCCCAGAGCAGGTCTGGCCTTAGGGCAAGGTGAGCAAGGCAGTTGTCTTTGGCCCCAATCCTTCAGGGCCCCACGCTGCAATTGACAAAAATATCTGGAGTACTATCTGCCAGTCAGGTTTCTTGTGATGTGCAGGTATCGAGTTGTGTTAATAGTAGTTTTAGCATTGTTTCGCAATTCAACTGTATAGCTACAAGCATCTTCAATGCATAAAAAAGGCTTGATAAGATTTCTTATTATTTCGCACTTCACAAACTCTGTAATTTAGCACAGATATGAAAACTTAATCATTTCAGTTATGTGGCTGTTTATTTTGCCACACCCTGACCCTATGTACTATAAAACTTCCAGTAGAAGCTGGGTCTCTAATACAAGCTGGAGGTCTCGGATGGTTTGCACTAATAGAGGCTGAGGGGCTTCTATTAGAAGTTTTATGGTAGTATATAATGTCATAGTGAACAGTAAAAAAGATGACATTGAAATAGACGCCCGTTGAAATTTTTCTTAAATCTAGAGGTGTTGTGGAATATATTCAGTGAGTGAATTATGCAGTAAAGTATGCAACATAAATTATAGTCTGGAGCAGACTTGCAAGTGTTTGAAATCTTACAGAGAAGATGGTTTTCAAGGAGCAATAGCTACCCCAAAAGAAATTGCAAATGATTTGGAAATGGAACTGGTATTCAAAGTAAGGAGGGGCTGCAAAAGAAAGAAAATGTTTCAATATGAAATTTTGGTAAACAAAAATAATCAAAAGTGTGCTCCAAGTTGTTCTCCATTGCAAGCGATAGTTGTCAGGGCTGCCCAGGTTGGACTCTATTACCCCTCAACTGGGTTTGACTTAAACTAGAGCATCCACTGGCTAGGCCCCGCTGTCAGCAGGCTGCCTTGAGCCCCACAAATTCTTTGGCTGGGCCCGCCCCATGGGTCTGGTCCCCTTTCCTGCCCTGCTGCTCCATGGATGTGAGCTCTGGGCTCCACACAGCTGCTGCCACACGGCTACAGCAGCACTATTTAAAAGGACTGGGTGGGTCAGGGCTGCCACTAATTCCACAATTGTCCCTTTTACCTCCCCTCCAGATGGCAGGCATGGTGATGCCACAATAAGCTAGATTGATAAGAAGCAGAGCTTTATTAGCCATGCTGAGAGTTTAGTCTTACAAGCAGAGAACCTGCCATTTGTCATTTTATTGCCAGCCTAGACCCCAAGTATCTCACAATCGAATTCCACTCATCATACTGTAACATGGAGTTTGATTTTTGCCACCTGTTCACATGAGTTTTACACTGGTGTAATTCCATTTCCTTCACTGAAATTACTCAGGATTTATATTGGTGCAAGTGAGACTGGAATCTGATTCTCAAAGTCTGACATCCTTGCCATATGCACGGTGTTTAAAAGCTTCAGGGGGGTAGCCGAGTTAGTCTGTACAGGATAAACTTAAACAACAAATGGTCTGGTAGCACTTTATAGATTAACAAAAGATGTAGATGGTATCATGAGCTTTCGTTGACACAGCCCATTTCTTCAGATGACTGGAGTTTTGAGTTTAGAATGTGCAGACCCAAAATAAATAGGGGAGAAGGGAGAGGGGGAAGGACTGGACAAAGAATGCATAGGCCAGGGAGGGGTAAGCCAGCAGGTCTTTTCTAGAGTTGGGTGAACTATTTTCAGTTACCTGTTTGTTTAATGAACTTAGTTCTCTCCTTGAGTCACATTTCATATTGGTTACTATGGTATTTGCTATTCACTCTCCAGGTATGTCTATACTACAGAGAAGATCGAAACTGCTGCTGTCGATTTTCCAGGGTTTGAATTAGCAGGTCTAGTGAAGACACGCTAATTCAAACTGAGAGGTGCGTTCTGGTCTATGCCAGTAGTCCTGCTTCCACGAGGAGTAAGGGAAGTCGAAACGAAGAGTGTTCTCCCTTCGACTTCCTGCATTGTTCACAACACCAAAAGTTGAGTTAAGCTATTTCATCTATGCAATTAACATCACTGAAGTTGTATATCTTAATTCGGCCTTGTCCCATAGTGTAGACATACCCTCTGTGATTGTTCATCTACATGGCTTTGGTCTTGTTTCTTTACTGGTTGACCTAAGTTTGTGTTGCCAAGCACTTAAAAAATAATGAGACTAAAAAATAAAAACCCCTTGGAGTTCTTTTTAATAGCAATGGGGTTTTGAGCTTTAAAGGATCATTATTTTCTCTGCAATCATCAGGACTGGAGAAAGCTGACATTTCAGGTAATCAGTTTATTTCAGGAGCTCAGGGTTTTAAGAAAAACACACTTAATATTGTGACCTTCACAATAAGATCACAACAGTTATCAACTCTGAAACAAATTAACTAGATTTTTAAAAAGAATTAGATAAATTTATAGAGGACAGGTCCATCAATGGATATTTGCCAAGATGGTCAAGACCATCATTTCTTGCTCTGGGTGGCCCTACACCTCTGAGTTCTGGCACTAGACAATAGGGAACAGAATACTTGATAACTTGTCCTGTTCTGTTCAACCCCTCTGAGCATCTGGCACCAGCTGTTGTCTGAAGACAAGAGATTGGGTTAGATAGTCTGTGGGTCTGACCCCGTACAGCTGTTCTTATGTTTGTGCCATCATCATTGTCTTCAGTGCAGGCTTGGATTCTATTGCAAGCTATTGCAAAACTGCTGGAACTCCTCCCTGTTGAGTGCAATGAGCACTGCTTCATCAGTGAAAAGAAGTTATTTCATCAGCAGGTGTTTGACGTTGCTGTTGGCTCTTAGATGTGCAATGCTTATGAGTTTTCTGTCTGATCCTTTGCAGGAATATACCACTTTTGGTGAAGTGGACTGATACTTTTTCTTCACAAATATTTTTGGGTTTTTTTTTGTTCTATTCACTCAGTTCTAGCTGTTTTCCATCGGCAGTTTCTCTGATTCCCACACAGCTATTTTAGTTGAACAGCTTAAGCTGCTGAGACTTTGGAGGATAAATGCATTTGAAGTGGGCAGGACAGTCATCTTCTGCACCTTCAACCGGATCTTCGGCTGGTGAAAATCAACACATTATCAAAATCAGTGGAGCTGTGCCACTTTAAACCAGCTATAGATCTAGCCCTTTGAAGTTTTTCTGCCTCTAACAGAAGTGACTCTATAGCCATTCATATCTTCCTGGCACGGGTCTGCAAGAGATAAGGAACATGAATAAGACTCACTGGTTTGGAAGACAAAAGCAATGACCAAGATGCGCTTTTATCAGAGATGACAAAAACAAGTAGGGAAAATAGAAATATCTTCTCTGTGATTAGTGAGGTCAAACAGGCAGCATTTGAAGGGAAATGGTGTTTCATATAATCACTTAGGCTTTGAATGTATAATATGGAAGGAAAGTTATTTCCTTCTGAGGGATTAAAAATTTCTAGAAGATTCACTGTCAATGTGTGCTTAACATTTGTTGACAATTCATATCCTTAAATTCTCCAACATGTATGCAAGTTGCAATTAAAGTCCATTTATTGGCATTTCTTCCACACAATACAGTACTCCAGATCTCATAAACCAAACAAAGCCTGTCTAACCTTTGCATTTCTGTCCTTTGGGAATGATAATGATGCAACAGCATGGGAACATTGCATCTTTTTGCTATCATGATAACTGTAGCTGGCCCCTGCTGCTTTCTGGAGTAAATAAGTTTGAAAAAATACAGTGAAAAAGGAAGTATTGATCACAGGCAATGGCATCTCATTAACAACGAATCTACCTGAAAAAGTCTTTCTCCTGCATCCTCAAAAGAGTGGGTTTTAGATGGCTTGCTTAGAAAATAGGCTATGCGACACACAGTCTTTCAATTCCAAGTCTGTCATGGCAGGCCATTGCTTGTAGTAACAAGATGCTATGGCCCCATGTCATGCTGTGGTCACAGATTCATCCCTTCCTGTAGACTGGTGCTTCCAAATCTGAGCTTTCCTTTCAAAAATATTATTAGCCCTTATGGTTGCAGCAACAGCTGTGAAAATGTGAATGGAGTCTAACTGCTGTGATTATCACCTGAGTCTACAGAGAGCCTGAAGCAACTGCTCCCCATTATCTCTATCAGGTTCCTGAGGACACTACCATTCTTCAACCACAAACTTTGGTGTTTTCCCCAAATCATAATTGCTTCTGCTAGGCACAGTACACACACATAACAAAAAAGATGGTCCCTGACATGAGACTCAGTATTTTTACCATGAAAGCCACTATTTTGCTGCAGCTAGGAACCAAAAGCTGCCCTTGCAATATTGCTTTCTCCCCAGGGAATTAATTCATATTCAGGGCATGCCCCCAGCAGTTACATAGAGCTTGGCCATTGGCAGGCTGGGGAACCAGCAAGGAAGTGCTTTTTGTGCCAAAGAAGGGGTGGGGAATCAGAAGTTTATATGGGTGAGCTCATTAGCCTGTAGAACAGCACAGCAGACAGGGCACAAAGAGTTGGGGGGTGAGCTGATCTAGCTAGCTATATAAGCACCATCCCAGGCATACATTGTGGAAGAAAGCTCTGAGCTGGACCACCCGGAGAACATTATAAGGGCTGGGAAGTGGGAACAGAGTCTGCTGCCTGGTAAGAACATCAGAAACACTCCCTCAAAATAACCCCTCAGAAAGCGGTTACATGAATGGATATTTTCAGTAAGGAGCCATGGTGTTGTATGTAGGGAAGAGGTGGTGGGGGAAGAGAAGAAAGGAAACAGGCTTAAAACTGCAGCAAAATGTAAGGGAAGTTGGCTCTATTATGGGTTATGTGGGTTTTATCCTGGCCTTATGTGGATTTTGGTTCTAGTCTTGTGACCTAGTTTAGTGGCCTGTGTGAAGTACATTGAAGTCCAGTCTTTAGGGCTGAGATGTCCCACGTCAGTCCGCAGGGAATGGACACCGTTTGTGACACTTTTTATACTTTACTTCAGTTTGGTGTGTTGGGTAGTGTCATAGCTTTTTCATTGCCAGCAAAATGCACCAGCTCACATAGCAAGAAAAGAAACATTGTTAATCAATTGTTTAGATGTTTCTTCCCCAAATGCTTAACATTTGTAGAAGGGCAAAGGCAAGTGTCATGAGGAGTTGACTAATTTCACTGCTGAATGGCTCACAGAGTCGGCAGAAGGCCAGCAGGTGCATTTAATGTCCAAAAGTGCAGCAAGTGGCTCTGCCCGCCAGTTTCCCTGCTCTCCTGCTGACTTACCTGCCACTTCTGTAGCAATCATTTGCCTCTCCTGTGTGGTTGATGCTGATCTTCCCATTGCTCTGTGCAGCTGCTTGATTGACTGATGTTGCTCTTATGCTGTCCTGTCCCCTTGGCTGTCTGATGTCACTCATCACCTGTTCAGTGTCTGGTGGTGCTTGCCTCCTGCCCCATCTATCTGTTTGAAATTCATTTCCCAAATGAATCATTTCCCTTTTGAGCCACCATTTGAAAGAAAGCTAACTCTCTTTCCAGGCCCCTCTCATTCTGAATTCTTGTGATGTGCCTGCCTTCCATTTGCTTTGCAATATGAAATATCTCATTAGCAGGTGAGATAATCATTAGCTAATGTTTGAAAATTATTTGTAGATATGTAGGTTAAATTGTCCTCAAGTGTGGTTGGTGGGCAGAGCAGGGGACTGGAAACAGGACTCCTGTGTGGCCTTCAGCAATCATTTACCCTCTGTGCTTCAATTTGCACATCTGTGAAACAGATCTAACAATATCTGATGTCACAGATTGTTGCTGATTTCAATTAATTCTGTTTGTAAACAACTTTGGTATGCTTGGGTGAAATGTGCTCTGCACATAAAATAATTGTTAACTGAGTGGAATTGAAATATTTGGCCAGAAATTCAATTCAGTCTTATTTTCAAGCTGCACCAAACAAAACAAAACAAAACAAAGCAAACAAAGAATTATTTCTGGCAAAGGCAAATTAGGACATTGGCACGATAGATACGGTCCTATGATCCTAACTCCTGGAATCACATGATTGCATCAGAATCTCAGATGCTTTTTTTTTTTTTTTTTTTTTTTTTAAACCATTTGATCCTCCCTACTTCAGCATCCTCGGGACCTAACACCAAGGCTGGACCAAAGAATTTTCTGAACCACAGGAGGGGTCAGTATTGTCCAGCAGCATTACCAACACTTCTACTACTGACTGGGCTCTTAGAAGACCTTTAGGGGGTAAATTTTAGAGCTAAATAACAGCACAGAACACTGAGAACCAGGACTGGTGGCTGTATACAAACTTTATGGGACAGCAGGAAACTTGACCACACCCATTATAAGTGGACATCCAGCTAACTGAAATCATGCTGGACCATGGATGTTGCTGGACCAGAGAGTCTCAGACTAGAGAGGTTCAACTTGTATGTCTCTAGTTCTCATAATTGCAGTGAAATACTTGAAAACACAACTGAGTGCAAACCAAGGTGGAGATCTCTGCCTGGGTCTGCAAGAAGCCTGAGACTATAGCTCTGAATGTGTGACTTGCCCCAGGCATTTGAATGGGCTGTTAACATATGACCCATTCTCAGAGGGACTCCCTCCTCCCCCACCAATGCCACCCTCAGAGAGTACTCTTGTAAGAGAAGCAGGCTCAGCTCACTGATGTCATGTATATACTACAACATAAACTTGTTGTGTGCATGTAGGATTTTCACACCCTGAGTGGTGTAGCTGTGCTGACCTAATTTTTAAGGGTAGACCTGGTCCTACCCCAGTACACATTTGCTGGAGGATGATACATGTAATGAGGTAGGTGGATTGTTGCTGCTCTAGCCTTTAAGGAAGGAGGGGATGAGGCCACATTGCAGGGGTGAGGCCAAGAAGGGTGGGGCTCTATCTTATGGTGTGTCTAGGGTAATAGATTACCCTTAATCTAGCCATGTCCCTGTGTAGTGGGATCCTCAATCGGCATGGGGGTTTATGTCTCCTATGATTTAGCCTCAGGCATAAGAGGTGTTCTGGGGGCAGGGCTGTAGAGCACAAAACTCAGGCTGTTCTGAGGAGATTTTGGTGGTCCCAGCACTGGAGAAGTAGAAAGTGGGCCAGAGCCACCTCTTCCCCATGCAAGATGCACTGATGCAAATTCAAGATCTCTGAAGCCCTGTGTTTGCTGGTTGGAGTTGTGCAATCCTCTCTCGTATTTCCAGCGACAAACAATGCAGTTATTTGAATGGCTTTATAATGAACACCCTTGAAATCTTTGAAATCCAGCTCCTCGAAGCCAATGGTTATCCAGAGTTTTCTGGGAGCAGGAAAACTGTGCTAAGCCTTCTCTGCTTGATATAATATTCTTTAGCTACATTGGGAATAGAGTGCTTATAGAAAAGAAAAAAAAAAAACTAGACTGGCCAAGGATCCTCACGCCAGTTGATAATCAGAAAAATCATGTCGTAAATAATTAGCATACTGGAGTGAAACAAATGCTGTTAAAACCACTAATGGAGCCACATATTTTAGGAATTTAGTTTGTCAAAAAGTCTTTGAAAGGAATCAATGGCTTGAATGACATCAGTACAAAGTTGTTAGATGTTCCCATCGGGCAAATAGATTGTAAATAGAGAGATGCTATTGCCTTTGGTTGGACTGCAGATAAAGCAGGGCTTCTACTATAGTTACCAAATGTAATATACCTAAATATTTACTTGCTTTTCTGATTTGGTATTTTATTTTTAAAAAATGGTATTCATGCCATATGACAGCCTAAGGAATATATAGGAACTCTGCTCTCTGCACTGCCTATCTTTTCACTGTAAAGGGCAGTGTGTTCTCCAGTTTAATATTTTTCTTCATTTTGTTAGCCTGTTGTTACTGGAGGATCTCAAATATCTTTATAATTAATTAGTCAATTAAGCTTCAACCCATCCCAGTGAGTTAGGTACATATTATGCCCATTTAACACATGGATACACTTGAGACACAGGGATCACATAACAGCGGCGGAGTCAAGAACAGGGCCCATAAACAGATTTGTCCAGTCCTTTATTGTAGCTATAGGACTATATGATTCCTCAGAAATGACATTTCTGAGCAGGGATTATGGAGCTGAAATTGAGATCTGCCGTGTGCCACTCAAGGAGAGGAATTTTCACCAGGAGTCTCAAAAGTGAGTAGTCTCTCAGCTCCCTCAATTTTTGAGTGCAGTCTGAGGCACTTTAAGGGGCTGGAGTTTTAGTGTGTGGGTGCTCAATGTTTTCTGAAAATCATTCTGAAGTCTCATGTTTGCCATTCAAAATTAAGGCATCCATAATCTTTAATCGCTTTTGAAATTCATTGTTCCCAGTTGTGTGTTCAGCCTGCCTCACGTCAGGAAATCAACAAGTCTGTTGCAATGAGGAAACATCTGCAAAACAAACATCTTCTTCTACCTTGCAAAGTAAAAGGAAATAAATATGAGTTATGAGTTGTCTTATCTCACTTTGTTTTTTTAAAGTACTCACACACTTAAACACAGAGATTGATTTTTGTTATATATATGCCTCGCAAGCAGCCTGTTCCCAGAAGTGCCTAGTTCAAACTCATTGACGGGGTATTAAAATATATATATACTTGGCTCTCCAGATATCCCTCCATTAAAGAGACTGTGCACTTGAATAAGTGCCAGTTTTCTGCTTTTGTTCCTTTCCCCAGATAAATGCAAAGGAGCAGCTTTTTAAGTTAGACGCTTTCAGTGCATCAACCGAATAGCCACCACAATTTGCATCCTTAAGGTGGCAGCAACAATCAAAGAAGTATTTAAAGGGAAATAAAACCCCTTAAAATTGGAAAAATGTGAGAACTAATTCTTCTAGAGCTCCTTCTTTAATCCTCCATTTTCTGCTTGGCAGAATCATATTCATAGCCCGATTATTCATTATTAAAAGCTTATTTCAGATCAAACCCTGTATGTCAGTAGATTAGGACATGGAGGAAGATTAGCTTCTCACTGTAGGTGGTGGGAATAAGTTCTTTATCTTATCATTAGCATGGACTTTCATGGTTTTTTATCATAATTATTAATTCTGCAAGCAGACTTTTATACAAGGATTTAAATGCAAATAGGTGTCATGTAAACAACATAATCAAACTGAAAGTTAGGTTTAGTGGCATGCAAATCCTCTGTTTTGTAACAAAAAATTTCGTATTTGGAATCGTTTTAACCTATTTTGTTTGTTTTTATTAATTTAAAAATTATTTTCCTTTCCGATACTTGTGGGAGAATGTTATTAGTATTTTGTTTTTGCAAAGGAAAATAGTTTAGTATTCAAGTGAACTTTTGTTCCCATTAGTATAAATGGCACGTACAATGCTTAGGCAATATTTCTGCACATCTTTGCATTCTCATAAATGGAAACCAAGCATATAGATGAAGAATTACTGAATGAATTCAGATTATTTTTTCTCTCTCTCTCTTTTTTGTCTTTTTCTTGATCTCTTTGGGCTTTAGTCTTGTGATTGGGGATTGGCGTGATGATTTCCAGTAGAGAAGAACCTATATCTTTGCCCTGATCTCAAGGAGAACATTTTTAGAATCTCAGAAGCATTCAAATCACTTTCCCCAGGTCTTTTCTGAGTTTGAATGAACTGACAAAATCTTATATGAAAAGGCATTTCAGCTAGACTTGAAATCAAAATTTTACAGAGCCAGAGGGTTTGTGTAATATGCCAAAGCACCCAAATGGTTGGATGCTTAATCAAACTGAAACTTTTCACCTTCTCGTTTTGTCAGGGCATATATTTGTCCTTTACTTAACAGAAGGAGAACAGATGCTCCCTCATTTGTAAAGGTATTTTATAGAAGTGCCATTTGTACAGCAAATATTAGGGTAGTCAATTGGCATTTTTATCCATTCTAAATTTAACACTCATTAGGCAGCTGGTATTATGTGACCACTACTTATCACCCATAATCACAAGCACCTTGTTCTTACATGCCAATTCCCCCTTCTCACTGGTTTGTTGTATCCATGTGTTATTTCTCATCTTACATCATACTGTTTGCTCTGTAGGGCACCTTCTTTTCTTATGCCCATACAGCACCTCGCCCAGAAAGAATGGGCCTCTAGCTGTTACTGTGGTATACATAGTATATAGATGCCATAATCTTCTTCAACGATGGACTAACATATGGTGCGACAGGGGCTGTTTACTAGACAAATTCCACTTGAAGATTAAAACTAGTGAGGTTTGTTTTAAGTTTAATTCAGAATGAAAATGTCACACTTATTTCCAGACAGCCACTGCACACAAAATATCTATAAATCCCCCACCACAACTAGAAAATAGGGGCCAGGAACCTGAACATACTTTTTTCCTACATAGCTACCAGTGTTTGGGGTAGGTTGATTAGATAGCAAATATGAAAAATCAGGACAGTGTGTGTTTGGGGGGGCGGGGGGAAGGGGAAGAATAGACACCCATATAAGAAAAAAAACCCAGTATTGGGACTACCCTATAAAAATGGGGCATCTGGTCACTCTAGTTTGAGCTCACACAGAACTTTAATGCATTCTAATCTCAGAGGGTATGTCTACACTAGCCCCCTAGTTCGAACTAGGGTGGCTAATGTAGGCATTCGAACTCGCAGATGAAGCCCGGGTTTTAAATATCCCGGGCTTCATTTGCATGTTCCCGGGCGGGCGCCATTTTAAAATCCCCTTAGTTCGAACTGACTGCCCGGGGCTACACGCAGCAGTCAGAAGTTAATCCGAACTAAGTCTTTAGTTCGGATTAACTGTTACTCCTCCTGCAATGAGGTGTAACAGTTAATCCGAACTAAGGACTTAGTTCGGATTAACTTCTGACTGCCGCATGTAGCCGTGGGCAGTCAGTTCGAACTAAGAGGATTTAAAAATGGCGCCCGCCCGGGAACATGCAAATGAAGCCCGGGATATTTAAATCCCGGGCTTCATCTGCGAGTTCGAATGCCTACATTAGCCACCGTAGTTCGAACTAGGGGGCTTGTGTAGACATACCCAGACATACTGTGTGTTTACACAAAAAGTACATCTAAAATGAGAACATGACTCGGAGAAGCAGAGGGCGAAATGTTTACCTGTCTCATTTTGACTAATTAGGGAAAGAATGGATTGAACATCAGCACAGGTATTTTGTGGCTGTCCTCAGAAGGGCTCGAAGTTTGAGACTTTTCTTCTGTGACAAAATAGCATCACATCAATTCTGATCAGTAAATTTATTCTCTTATTCAACAGGGTATCATAAATCAACAAAAAATGAGAGCATTAGTTGCTGCTGTGCATGTCTGAAAAATTCAGCTGTATCTCTGAATTATATTGGGATAGGAAAATGTTCTGTGCTGTTCACTCAATCTGAGGTCCAGTTTATTTCTCATCTCCTGCGCTAATGAGCTGATTTTATGGGGCCAGCTCACACAAAATTTGCTTTGAACTCTTTGGGCTAAATTCTGCTTCCATGTATGCTGGAATAAATCTAGAATACCTATTGACTTTAATGAAGTTTACGGATTTACAGAAGTGTAAATGCAAGCAAAATTTATTTTAGAAGTTGTGAATGATTAAAAATGTAGTCAGCCCTGGGGAACTGGCCCATTATTATACAGCTGTGTAGTTGATACTATACAAAACATCGAGGAAGACCCAGTTATGTTTCTGTATTTATTTTATTGTTAAGCACTACAATATAGTGCTATAAGGCCTGACTCATCTCACTTACTGGAATGTGCATGAAGAGAAAGTGGTAACTTGCCTGGTGCACTAGGGAACATAGTGACTTCAGGCCCTAAGTGGTCAGCTAAAGGAAGGAACAAAGAATGAAGTGGTAGGAGAATGAACAAAGGTTGTAGCCTTGTGTGACGGACTGGGCCGAGCCTGGGTGCCGCTAAGGGCATCCGCTGAGGGCGAATTGCTCAAAACCAGGGCTTCTTATAGCCCCAGACTGGCAACCTTTCCCAAACAGGCCACAAACCAGTCACACAGAGCGCTTCAGCTGCCAATCCGGCCAGCAGGAAGCCTCATGAGCAAAACTCCTCAGACACCGCAGCTCTCCCTGTGCCACAATCAGCCCCGGGCCTAACACACAGGTGAAGGGTTATAGAACCCAATCTCACCTACCCCAAGGGGTGTTTCCGGTTCCAAAGAACCAGCCACAAATCCCTGGTCAGTTTACACTTTGGATCTTACCCACAAGAGCATGCTGGGCCAATCCTTTAGAATCTAGAATCTCAAGGTTTATTAATAAAAGAAATAAAAGTATGAAAATAAGGTTGTTAAGGAGAATACATTACATGCATCAAATCACCAAGTTCTTGATGCAGGCTCTCAGCAGAGATGTTATAAACTGCTATCTCTGGTGTACATCCCATGTCAGGATGGGTCCACGATTCTTCCTGGCTCCCTGTCTCTCACAAGGCTGCATCTGGGATCAGGAGTAGAATTGAAGACCAAATGGAGTCCGCCTCATGGCATTTTTATATCCATTCCTGGTCTCCCAAGCCAGAGCAAATCACATGGCCAAGCGACCTATCCCTGTGTCCCATGTCAGCAGCCATGATATTGGCTGGTTTGCAGGTCTCCAGACACATTTCTCAGGTGTGTATTGAGCACCTTGAGAGCCATTGTCCTTGGTGCCCTGCTAGTTAACATAGTCATTCATTGCACATTCCTTCCTTACAGCAGGCAGAGAACATCCACAGTATAAGCACAGAGTCCAGATTCATAACTCCACATACAGACATCACACAAGTACATGAGTAGCATATATAGAATCAGTAGAACATAAGCTTTCATTTGACACCTCACATGACCCCCTTTGTATAGACTTTGGGGCAACCCCCCCCCCCCCCCCGGGCACAGCAGTGATCTGGCTGCTCCCCTTAATATTTATCTTAAGAAGTGCAAAGTGGATTTTCCAGTAATTCTGCAAAACGGGTGTGATTTTTTTGACTATTTATTCACATTTTTATTGATTTATTCATTCATTCTTATTTTATAGGTTTGCCATCAGTGTTAAAATAATATGCTATTTTAAGATTCCTGTGATTTTCGGAAATTGGAATATAGATTCATTAATTGGAGGAAAAATAAACAAAAAAGAATGTGAAAGAAATGTTCGAGTTCCACTGAGTTACTTTAATTACTCCAGATTTACAGCAGTCTAATGGAGATCAAAATTTAGATCTTCGTGGTGTCTTCATATATTTGAAAAAGTTAAAGACCAAGGAGACGTAGAAATTGCTTCGGACCATCCAAGGGATTAAATTAGTTAAGGGAAAAATTTAAAACAAGCTGAATATCAGGAAAACATTCTTAATAGAGAGATCTGTTAGAGCATGAAATAGTGTCCTCAGGAAATCATAGAAGTCCCATCCTATGAGTCACTTGGAAATGGATTAGACAAAGCACACACAAATATATCAAAGGCATTTCCCCCATTTCTAACTTCTGAAATTCCATGATATTCTGAATGGATTCAATAATGTTAGTTGCCATGACACTCACAAAGGCCAGAAGATAGACTCCATACTTTTAAGCAGACGGCAGTAAGCCAGTGAAGAAGAACAAGAAACAAAATTAACCTGTGCCAGGAGTGTGGAAAATTTCTTCCATTTGTTAATCCATCTGGAAAAAAGAGAAACATAATTAAAAAACCCACCATGTCTATGGTCCCCTGAAAAGACTTTGAAGCAGCCCCTGAATTAGAAGAATCTAAATAGTAACAATTACATTAATTTCATTACGGAAGGAGCAAGGTCACAACAACAGCAATTATCTGTAATTTCCCATTCTGGCAATTATATTATTATGAAAATGATCACTTGCTAAGTGCAATAAGGCTTGTAGGGGCACTAAAGTGAATTCTTTTTTCACTTCAGCATGCTTGCTAATTGTGTTCAGGACCTTAGGGTAATGTGATTAACATTGCTTTTGTTTCATTGGCAGAACAACAAACAACAGAGAGAGTTCTACTTCCATGCCTGGTACCAGTATAACTATTTTGTTCAGGGGTGTATTGTTTGCACTGATACATCCCCTAATGCAGTTTTATTAGTATAAACTTCAATATTGTATAAAATGTCCTCGAATGAGTCATACCAGTACAAGCATGTTTATGTTGTTAAAACTGGCTTCACACAAGAGTAGTTGTACACTCTAGCTATAATACAAGTACAACATACCAATATACATGTGTAGACGAGGCCCTGCTTACTCTGCCTTTATGGAGGCAAATCCACTTAATAAAATAAAACCACAAGTAACATATGCCATCCTTCCCCTACATCAACAGGGCATGGCATGAAAACTAAAACTGTCATTTACCTAATACCTCCCAGCCCCCATATTGGAAATCATATGTTACCCAGGATACAAACCCATGTGTTTATTATTAAGATCCATAGTATTGCTACTTGACTGGAGAGGCTAGCTAATCCTCAGCGGGAAGGTATTCCTTTGGTGCCATCCTGTACTTTTACAAAGAATGTACAAATATGTTTCCCTGCACAAAGTTGGAACAAAGCCAGCAGGCAGGTTCCTTGTTCAGAAGTCCAAGACTTCTTCCCTACCATTCCTGGACCTAGAATTTATAAGGTATGATAGACTTTATTTTAGTTTTATCTTGGAGTAACTCCATTGAGTTATTCCCAGTTTGGATTGGTGTGAATCAGATCAGAATCAGATTCTTTAGCATTAAAAGTTTGTTAACAATGAGCATCACAGTAAGGCAGTGGTAGGCAATCTATGGCCCAGTGGGGTTCCACCTGCAGCCCACGTACCCCCTGCCCGCCCCCTCCGACACATGCCTCTCACGCACTGGGGCATTAGAGCCTCACACTTCCTATTACCCCTCTTCCCTCCCAGCACTTTCGGAGCACCATGAATCTCCTCATTCATGCTCTGTTCCCACTCCTCCTCCTCCTCCCTTCCAGAGCTTGAACAGCTATGAACAGTTGAGTCTTGGTTGCTTATCGTTGCAGCGTGGTACTAACTTGTGACAACAGGCTGCATTGCTATAATCACACAAAGGCTCAGGTATCATATACTTTTGTAGCCACATTTACCTCTAGGCTGGTCTCAGGCCCTGAGGGCTGGGTCTCTTTCTCATGCAGTCTCTATGGTGAGCTCCAGTTCTGCAGCTTTTTGCATTCCCTTAGGGCAGGGGTGGCCAGGTGGGCAATAATTTCCACAGAGGGGCCATTCCAAGAAATTGGTAAGTGGCCATGGGCTGCACTTTTCTACTCTATTAGTGGAAGAGGTGCAAGGTCTGGGGTGGAATTTAGGTACAGAAGGGAGTTCTGGGCAGAGGATTGGGGTGCAGTAGGAGGTGTGTGGTCTGAGAGGGAGTTTGGGCACAGGATGAGATTGTGATCTGGGACAGGAGGTTGGGATGCGGGAAGGGGTGCCAGGAGCAGGCTCCGGCCAGGAGGCACTTACTATAGGTGGCTTCCTGGCCAGTGGCCCGTTGGATTGTCAGGCAGGCCCATTGGGTTGTGTGCCGTGGCCACACATGCCACTCAAAGCGGTCGGCTGCTAGGACAAGCAAGTCTCTTGGGAAACTGGCCAATGGGAGCTGGAGGTCAGTGCTTGTGGGCATAGACTGCACACAGAGACCTGCTACCTCCTCCCACCAAGTGGCATGTATGCCCCAGCAGCTAGGCGCTATGAGTGGTGTGTGGGGCCACAACAGGCAGTGCCCTGCTGGGTTGCGGGACATTAGCAGCCTGTAGAGTCATGGTGAGCTGGATTGAGCTCATGGGATGTATTTTGCCCACCGTTGCTTTTGCCATTTTCTTACACTGGAGAAAGTGAAACTATCCATAAATATATAACCACTGCATACTTCAGGACTTCAGGATTGGAAAATAGTAGCTGTCCATCAAGATCCAGGGTTAAACACTACAGCCTAAACTGGATAGGAACCAAAATTATTTTCATTTTTTATTTTGCTGAACTTTTTATATTTAAGACATTGAAACAACTATTTGTATCTCTTCTGCATTTCATTATTTAACTGAAATAGTTTTTGTTCTGAACTGTGTGTTTCTTCCTCGTTGGAAAATTAATTTTTTCTTTTAAAAACAGATGTGAGGAATTTAGAAAAATATTGTGTTCTGTGTTGCTCATTAACATGGCAATGTGCAATGCTGATGTTTACGTCACAGCTATAAGAGATTAATGAGAAAAATGTAGACCTTCCTGTGTCTTCAGGAAGTATCATTACGTCTGATAGTCCTTCTTAGTAGATATACTCGTATGAAGATATCACTGTGGAATATCCATTACAGATGTAAAGCACTGATCATCATGGCACATAACAACATCAGCCATTAAAAGTGAAGTTCAACAGAGGTATATTTTTATATCAGGATAACTTGATCTAGGTAAAAATCCTAGTGGAGGAACAGATTTTATCTTGATGTAGTACGTCAAGATAACCACAGGTGGGGGGTTATAGCCCCATCCTGAGGTAAAAACTGCTGGTGCCTTATCTCCACTAGAAATTTATATGAGAAAGTTATCTCAATGATAAATACACATCTTTTTCTGCAGTGAATAGGAAGTACAAGAAAGAGGCTTGCACAGTTAAGGAGAATTTTAAAGTGTAGATGGCAAGTCAAAATCTCACCAGTCTTCAAAACTGCCATTCTGTGAAATCTACAGAGACAAGGAGGATGAGGTAATATCTTTTATAGACCAACTTCTATTGGTGAGAGAGACTTCTGAGCTACCCAGAGCACTTCTGAGGTCTGGGAAAGGTAGTACGAGTGTCATAGCTAAATACAAAATCAAACAGACAGTTTAGTATAAGTAGTAACTACATATTCTAAGGCACCATTCAAAGTGAAGTGGCCTGTTCTGTCAAACTGTCAAAAGAAAACTGTAAATCATGGTAGCTTTGCCTTTTTTTTTGCTTGAAAAAAAGACTCATGCAAAATATGCTTTCTGTGTGGAATATTTCAATTTATATTTAGTTTGAAGTAGCAGGGAGCTTGGTGTTTCCTATTTATGATTACCTCCCTCTCTGGGATTTCAAACATGTTTGACATAAAGACTCATGTTTGTATAAAACCTATGTTAAAAATAATGTAAATTTACATTTCTACACAACCATCAGTTTGAAATCTCCAAACACTTTGCAGTCATTAACTCACCAGCCCCTTGTAATTCAGTTGTGTATTTTTACTCTCATTTTACATATTGAGAAATTGAGTCTTTGTCTACACTTCTAAAATTAAAGCACAGCTGTGTGGTCATGGCAAAAGTGCTGGGAGAAAGCTCTCCTAGCATTCTAGATAAACTACCTCCACAAGCGGTATAGCTAATGGTGTAGCCCTGTCCCCACCGGCACTTTGCAGAGCTGTAACTTGCTGAGTTCGTGGGTGTATGTGTTTTTTCACACCCCAGAGTGCGAAAGTTACAGAGCAATACCTTACCAGTGTGGACAAGCCCTCAAGGCATAGATAACTAAAGCTTCATCTACATTGCCAAGTTTTGTGACAAATCTTATGTTGACACCCAAAAGTGAAAAAAAAAATAAAAAATCATCCCAAGATGTGCACATTTGCTCGTTCTGTCCACAGATCATGTCCACATTGGAGGCATCATCATCAACAATGTGAGCGATACACTGTGAGTAAGTATCCCAGTGGTGTGGGAAGGCATAACTGATCCCTGCCTGTGTTGTGATTCCCTCTGAGTTCTTCCATAGCCTCTTCAGCTGCCAGGAGCAGCATCATGAATGACTCTGGGAGCTCTCAGTGCTGGGGAATGTCAAATCAACACAGCAGCCTGTCGACCTCCCCCAGCAACAGTCTACCTTCTGCTATGTACCTAATGCAAAGCAGAACAAGAGCAGTCCATTGATTTGCTTTTTGTTCCCCAAATGGAGCAGCTCACTCAGCTGTCAGATACTTCCTGGAGCTTTGAAAGGGGAGGGGCACATGCCTGTAGGGCAGCAGAGGTCAAAACACTGAGCTGAGCCATCAGGGCAGGCATGGTGGGATACTGGCAGAAGTCAATTCTGTTGACAAAACAAACAGCAGAGTCTAACATTATGTCTATGCTGGGAAGGATTGGCAACAAAAGTGCTGTCGATATGCTAAAGTCAGCAAAAGTGAAAATCAGTCAAACTGTTTTTCTGCCTCCCATTGTTGACATTTCATGGTCACATTGCTAGCACCCCACGGACAGATAGAGCAAAACAATATGGGTAAGTATTCCATAGTGCAGTGTTGTGGGAAGGCAGAGCTGATCCCTTCACTTATTTGGGTTCTCTCCGCATTCTCCCACAGTATTCTTAGCTGCTGGGAGCAATATCATGAGTCGCTCTATGAGCTCTCCATGCTGAGAAATGTCAAAGCAGCACAGCAGCCTCTCCAGTCCTCCCCCTGCAGCAGCAGTCTGCCTGCTGCTGTGTTTCTAGCAGGTCAGAAGGGGAGCATTCCAATTATTTGCTCTTTTTGTTTGTTCCCTAAAGGGAGCTGCTCACTCAGCTGTCAGATACTTCCCAGAGTTTTGAAAGGGGAAGGGTGCATGCCTGCAGGGCAGCAGAGATCACAAAACACTGAGCAGAACCATCAGGGCAGGCATTGTGGGATACTGGCGAAAGCCAGTTCTCTCGACAAAACAAACAACAGAGTCCACACTGGCTCTTTGTTGACACTTAAGGGAGGGGAAAAGACAAAAGTATCTCACAGAGGTGGAAGCTTTTAGTCGCCAAAACTGGGTAATTCTCCTGACAAAAGTTGCATTGTAGTGTGTGCGCTCTTGCTATTTTGTCAACAAAAGGCAGTTTTTGGTGACAAAACATGCCAGTATAGACAAGGCCTAAACCAGCTCTTTACTGACAATAAAAGGGAGGGGATAAGAAAAAAGCCTCTTGTGGGGATGGAAGTTTTTGTTGTCAAAACCAGGTGTTTCTCCAGACAAAAGTTGCATTGCAGTGTGTATGCTCTTGCTGTCACATGCATCTGATGAAGCGGGTCTTTGCCCACGAAAGCTTATGCTCCAATAAGTCTGTTAGTCTATAAGGTGCCACAGGACTTTTCATAGTTTATAGCTGTAGTGCTACATGTAAACACAAGCCCTGAAGAGAAAAGCTCAGGGACTGGGCCTGAAAGATAAAAGTTAATATTTAAGATGGTTTGAGACCCTAGAGCAGGGGCTTTCACAACAAATTTGTGGTGGCCTCACTCTCGCTGGTGGCTGCTCTGACAATTTTTCCTAAAATAATTAATTTTAGGAAAAGCAAATAAATATGCAGATATACATGATCAAATCATGTAAGGCCTGGCTTGACAAAGCCCTGGCTGGAATGATTTAACTGGAGTTGGTCCTGCTTTGAACAGGGGGTTGAACAAGATGACCTCCTGAAGTCTCTTCCAACCATATGATTCTATGATTCCATGATCATTCTAATTTCTTTATGAAAAGTTGTTTTGCAGACTCAGTAATAAAAATTATGGAGAGTTGTCTCTATTCTTTAGTGGACCTAAACAGAATAGGAACACAAAGAAGGTATTCTGCACATTCTTCTCTTTTATTGCTTTTGTTTCGTTTGCTTTTTTCTTTAAAAAAAAAGAAAAAAAAAAAAGACCTGCTAGCTACTCAGTCTGCTGCTGCAAAAAGTGAGTTGTATGTTTGTTAACATCACTTTTCACAGCTGACTTACTAGCTAACTGGGAGGCTGTGAAAAGTGATATTAATAAACATTCAAATATCAGTTTTCACAGCAGACTTACTCAGCCCTGGCAGGCCAGAAAACAATGTAAGCCCTGGGTGGGGAGGTGAGTAGGGAGGCAGCAGGGACCAGAGGCAATGCAAGGTGGTAGTGGTGAGCTAAGGGCCAACACCCATTGCTTTGTGGCTGCGGTCCAGGTCAGGAGCCTTAAGTCCAAGGAGTTTCACAATCCTTAGGAAGGTGGGGAACTCACTAGCTGCTTGTTCCTCAGGTGTTTGTGACTCCCAACCCCTGCTGGTGGTCCCGGGGGAGGACCCACTGCTTCCTCCTCTCACCCCTCCCCCCCCAGTCACTGCCCTAGAGGCTGTGGATGCAAGAAATGTCCCTGGTGGCTGCATGTGGCCATGGTGACTGCATTTGAAAACAGCTGGTCTAGAGAAACACTGTCCTGGACACTGTCCAGACCAAGCCCAGAAGTCTACACAGCAAAGAAAAAACCCATAACTATCCTGTGCCAGCTGACATAGGCTCACAGGGCTCAGTCTGTGGGGCTGTTTCATTTCTGGGCTTGGGTTGGACCCTGAGCTCTAGGATTTAGCGGGGTGGGTAGATCCCAGAGCCCAGGCTCCAGACCAAGCTCCATAATCTGCACAGCAATAAAACAGCCCCACAGCCTGAGCCTGAGGGTGGCATAGGTGTGTAGACACATCTTTCAACACAAGGCAGCTGTTTACTTGACACAGGGCAAAGGTGCCTAGCCTGCAAGGCCACAAAATATGTCATGACATGGCAATGGGCTTCATGTTACATTAAGGGTGTCTAAACTTCAGAGGTTTTACAAACCAGCTTTTTGTTTTGGCTCTATACAAGATGGGGTCCACTAAAAAAGTACATAGAATAAATTAGTTCAAAAAGTGGGGACTACAATACTTAGGGTCCAAGAAACCCACTTCAGGTTGGGTGAACCCAATTTTGAAATGTAAACTTATATCTAAATGTTAATGGAATTTTTTTTTTAACATGCATTTTTCTTACTATGTGGCAGTTTGTTCTGACTTAAAGGCTATGTCTAGACTACACTGATCTATTGGAAAAAGGTACGCAAATTGTGCTCTGCAATTCGCGTACTTTTTTCCGATAGTTTTTTTGGAAGAGGCTTTTCCGAAATTTGGCCCGTCTACACTGGGCCAGATTTCGGAAAAGCCTCCTCTTTCAGACGAGCCCTCCTACCTCGTGGAAGGAGGAAGACAGGGCTTCCGAAAGAGAGCGTCTGCTCTTCTGCAAAAAAAAGCGGACGCGTTCCCTGGACGTGGTGAGTTTTTCTGGGATACCCCCAGTATCCTGGAAAACCCCCGTAGTGTAGACATAGCCTTAGTAATAGAAGAATTGCTTGCAGCACACTCTTCACAAATTAAGCTAGGCTGCTGCTCGTAGGTATCAAACTGCATCAGTGCAAACTGCTCTTTGCACCTCTGCAGCCCATCTATGTCGGGGGCTTGCAATGGTGCAGGTACATCAGTGTAGCTATGTTCGTGCAGACATCCCTGATGTAAAAAACCCTAAGACTAGAATTGGGTAACTAGCCCTTTTAGGCTAGAAGTTATTCTCTGCAATATAGAGTTATCACTGTATTCCATTTGTAACACTAATCAACACTAGATAGACAGGAAATCAAACTGTTCAGTGCTCACGGGGTAAACATGAGGATTTGTATCAAACGGCAGCACTTAGCCATAGCTTATCCAGATTGTCCCCCTAGAGCTATTTTCAAAATGCATCAGCAAGAAGGAGGTTATGTAAAAAAGGCCTTAAACCATATGTTACAAGGTTGTACTCACTTACATCAAATACATTAAGACTGTTTATAGAGGCTTGTAGGAGGACAGTGTGTGCAACATCTTGCATGAAATCAATTTTTACAAAACAGGGCACAATAATCTGCCACTAATTCCAAATGGTGGAAACTGATGTATAATGTATACTGCTTTTGCATTTCACTAATTGAATTACCATGAAAAAGAATACCTGTACATAAAACATTTCCCTGCTATGGGGAACAAGAGTTCAGTAGATTTATTCAAAATATAATCAACAGATTGCATTTGAGAGTGAAGTATGTAGAAGTGGGAACACTCATTTGAAAAGAAGATTAAAGTAAATATTAGTCTGAAATCCAAAGTCAATGCTCAGCAGGGTTTAAGGGCAAACTAGGCAGGGTTGTAAGACAGGTGAATTCCAAAAAAAAAAAAAAAAAAAAAAATCTGCTATTTCCTTTTTGATGGGTAATCTGAGGCAATAACGAAGGAGGCTTGACTTTAACTGCTGCTTTATCTGCCGTTGTCAATCATCCAGTTACAATGGAAAATGATTACCTGGGTACATTATAGAGGCAAAGTGGGTGAGATAATATCTTTTACTGCACTAACTTCTGTTGGTGAAAGAGAAGCTTTCGAGCTGCTACACAGAGCTCTTCTTCGAGTCTGGGACAGATACTCAGAGTGTCACAGATAAATACAAGATGAAACAGAAAGTTTAGCATAAGAAGTTACCACATATTCTAAAGGAAACATTCTAGAAGTGGCCTGATAACACCTCTGCTGTCATAGGACATAAACAGGGAGTTAATGGGTTAAAGATTGATGTAATAAACCATAAACCAAGTAGAGGTTGAACCTCTGAAATCTGGGACTCCCTGGGCCAGCACCATCCAGGGTCTGGCAGGACCATGGATGTTGCTGGATGAGAAAGCCCCGCACCTGGGAGTGTGAACCAGCTGGGAGCCCTGTCCCCCGGGACTCCCTGCCAAAAGGACCAGTGAGCCCAGTCCCTGGGGTGCCCTGGCCAAGCAGGGCAGCAGCAGGGTAGCCAGAGGCAAAAAGCAGGGCAGTCAGCAAGCTGCATCCCTGGGGAACCCCATCGGAGTGGGGCAGAAGCAGAGCAGCCAGCAAGCCCCATCCCCATGGATCCCTGGTGGAGTGCAGCAAAAGCTGGGCAGCCGGCAAGCCTCCATCCCTGGGGATCCCCAGCAGAATGGGGCAGAAGCGGAGCAGACAACAAATTCTATCCCTTGGGATTCCTGGGCAGGGGAGAAGTGGGGCCATGGTGGCTGGGGGGCTCCATCGCCAGGGAGCCTCAGCGGGCTGGAGCCTATGTCCAAGATCTGCAGGCTGGAGCCCAGTGGCAGTGAGGCCCGAATGGAGCCAGCCACAGGGAGGGGGAGCATCCTGGGAGGCCAGTGGCATGTGGTACATGAGCACGAGGGGTTTGTAATTGGAGGTGGGTCGGTTTTCTGATCAGAAGCAGGTTCTTTAATGTTGTATGAGTGACCCATCCACAAAGCACTTACCTCGTGAAGTGTCCTTGTTTGCTGAAGGCAGCTTTAAGCCCATTAAGGTGCATGTCCCTGTCTTTCTCCTTGGAGCATATTCTGTGGTATTTGAGTGCCTGGCTATAGAGAACAGATGTCTCAATAGGTTTTGGGGTAGCTACTGGTAAGTGTGGTAATCCACGCGGGTTTCTATTATATAGTTGTCTGTAGGGTTCCATTGCTGAAGCTTATTGTGATGTCCAGTAACTTGAAGCTGGTGTGGGAATGTTCTAGAGAGAGTTTGATGGATGCATGGTGGCTGTTGTTGTGGTTGTACTTTTAACAGAGACACTGGATTTATGACTTATAACAACACCCTATAGCCCACTAACCCCCCTTTCCCCTTTTCTCCTGTGACTACAGAGTAGTTAACAGGCCACTTCACCATGAATGGTTCCTTAAAATATGTGGTAACGACTTACGCTAAACAATCTGTTCCATCTTACATTTAGCTGACACTGTGAGTATCTTTCCCAGACCTGCAGAAGAGCTCTGTGTAGCTTGAAAGCTTGCCTCTCTCACCAACAGACATTGTTTGAATAGAAGGTATTACTCCACTCCACTTTGTCTCTCTAATAACCTGGGACCAACACAACTATGCCAACACTGGTATGTTATAGTCTTATTAGCTGTTTGGTAACCTTCACCCAATCTCATTCAATTACCTGACTGAGTTCTTCCCAAGTCCTCGTAATGAACTTTCCTGCAACATTACACAGTAGTATTTTAAATTCTGATTCGTGCTTTTCCGCCAAATTACTCCTTATTTGTCTTTGCATATTAGTTACGGGAAGTAGTGTCTGATGCGGGCTCTTCAGTATTAACTGGAATATTCTTCGACTGCGTATTCAAATTCATACCTGGAGTAATTCCATAAGTTTTCACCATTGCTGATCCACTGCACAGGGGTAAATTTCACCCATAGTAGAATTCACAATAAAAAACCTGAAAGTTGAGCTAAAACTGCTTTGATATCAGTCTTCCCCTATTTTTTTCTTTCTTGCCGCCTTCCATGTATTTTCATTTCAATTTAGAATGCTGACCTTCAAGAGAGCCATTCAGTAAGTATTGAAACCTTTAGACACATAGCAGCCTTCCTCTTATTTGGATCTAATCCATTCCTGTCACTTTGACTGAAATAAGCATGTGATCACATTCATGTGATTAACTGAAGTGCATATTGCAGCTTGTGCATTATACACCACTGCTTATAAGGTCAAGAATTGTATTAGAAATTTATCGCTAACAGTGTCTGAATAACACATTGGTAATCACAAAAGCTATTTCTCCTTCTATTTCATCCATATAAATGACCCTTCTTAACTAATTAAAATATAGCCTCTTTTTCTAGCCAGTGAACAAATTACATGGTAACACCTGCTTTAAAGGATAGACATTTGTGATATTTGTCATTTGAATGACTGGATCAAATTAGATAAAAGATCAATTAACCATCAGTTGAATTAAAGGCATTGTACTGCTACATTTAGACCAGATTTTGCCACATTTAGTTCTATATAACCTTATTTCTTAAGTGGTCCCTTTGACTTTAGTAGAGTCACCCATAGGTGTGGGAAATAGGGATGCGGAGGGTGGCACCCATAAGTTTTGAGCATCCTTCCCCGCAGCCCTGCTGCTCAAGGTCCTGCTGCCAAGTCCACTACTGTCTGTGGGTTCTGCTGCTGTCCCTGGGTCCTGTTTGGCCGCTAACTCCATGCTTGGGGCTCCACTGCCAGCCCAGGGTCCTCAGCTGTTGGGCCCAGGGGCTCTGCTGCCGGCATCAAGATCCTGCCTGGCTGCTGGCCCCACATGCAGGGTCCTGGCCAGGGCCATTCTGACAGGGGTGCAGGACCTGGAGCACCACCCGCCATGCTCCAGGCATATGGCCCAGGCAACACCCAATGTCCTGCTCTACCCCTTCCAGAAGCCCCACCCCTTCTCTGCCCAGTTCCGCCTCTTTTCACCCCTCTCCCAATCAACACAGCACATGTGCAGCAGCATGGGAGGGTAGTGCAGGATGGTGGAGCAGAGCAGGCTGCCGGATCACTTCAGCTCCCACTGCCCATGTAGTGACCATGGAGGGATGACTCATGCTATTGCCCTGCACCAGGGCCCCATAATCCTCCTAGTGCCTCCATCTATAGGATGGTTGGAGTGGCTGCTGCAGGCCCCCCCCCAAATTGCAGAGCCTGGGGACAGCCATCCCAAACTGTCCTGTGGATGGGATGGCCCGTTCCTGGTCCTAGGGTCCTGGTTGCCAGTCTACAGGCCCTGGCCACCAACCCCAGCTCTAGGGGGTCATGAGGGGCTTGGATGGGGTGAGGGGGGGGATACAGATCAGAAGAAAACAGTGAAGCTATCTGAATAACCACAGGGGGGAAGAATAGATGATCCTGGTGAACGTGAAACTTGTATAATTAAAATATATATGCACAGAAATTATGCCATGTCTTCATGGGAGAAGCAACTAGGATATTAAAAAACATAATGCAATCAACTGGCAGTTTGTGACTGTCCTCTGTTGGACAGAATCAGAACTACTGTTATGTGCAGTAGGCCATATAAAATTAACAGATGTTGTTCACTGAGATTCACCATTAGCTGGAGTGTGTGCTCAGGAAGTTCTGAATTTGATGCCCCTCGCATCAAATATGAAATTCTGAATGGTGATGGTGTGCAGCATAAGAGCAGCCCTGGAATGCTAGATGGCCACTGATTTGTATCACTAGGAGTAATGTAATTACAACAAAGCATGCTTACGGAGAGGCAGTGTGGCACAGTGGGTAGGGATCTGGATTGGGACTGACAAAACATGACTTCTGTTCCTACCTAACAAGTCATTTTGCTTGTTTCCCTTCTCCTGCTTTGTCTGTCTTTCAGACACAAATAGCCGCTTATTATGTTTTTGTACAGTGCCTAGCACAATGGAGCGACTGCAGGGTTTAAATTTTCATAGGGTATTTCCCAGAGTCTGCCCCTCCCCAGAATTACCCCCCTCAAACTTGTGGCTTCAACTGCAGGATGTGGGGTTTTGGGGATTTAGTCCTTTGGGGCGTGCTAGGGCTTGGGGTTTTAGCTCTGGAGGGCATACAAGAGCTTACAACTTCAGCCTTGAAATTTTAAAAACACTTACTGGAGCTCCACTTTGGACAGCTCTTGCCAAATTTAAACTCTGGGCTGCTGTAATTGAAATAATTAATAATAATTCTAAGAAAAAGCAGCAGTTCAAAGTTGAGCATGGTTCAAAGCTCAGGCTCTATGCTGCTTGTCAAAGCATAGTTAAAATATCCAGATATACCACAGAGCTGTTTTACCCCATACTGATTCCCATAACTCTAATATCTACTCTTTAGCTTTTTCTCTCTGTTTTTCTGTTCCTGGCATGCAGCATGATCCATTATGATGTGAGCAATTCCTAGCAAGCATTGCAGTAGTTTTATTTAATTTTTAGGACATACGTTTCCAAAAGCCTTTCTTTTTCAATAATAAATTTTGCAATCTGTACTATAACTATATTTTCTTCTGTGAGACATGGATACTATATCTATATCTATAGATTGAATATTAATGAGAAGGAACACACTTATAACCTTGGTTTCTTGGATTGAAATAAACTGTATAAATTTTGTCTGAAGTCAACATGGACTCAACATTTCTCTCTCCCTGGTATGCAACATTTCATATAATCATTTTCTTTAATGGACATATACAGTGGTAACTTATCTTGTTGCTTGACAGGTAAATTTTATTGTAAAAAAATCAATTTCCTTCTTTTGATATTTCTTTTAACAAGGTTGAAAATCATATATCTTAACATGAAATGTTCCCAGCTATTGTGATTAACATGCAAAGCTGTTTCTTAACGGTATTCACTCTTAGTTTTAAAGTGCCACTGAGAGCTTTGTGGCCCTTGTTCTTAATTTTTAAACCCACTAATTTCATTGTGCCTTACACAAAGCAGAACATCTCCACCGTAATTATTGTATAAGTTATTTTTTTCCCCACAAAGTAGTAATTTTCCTAAAATTAGCTGGACTGCCTCAATTATGTAAATTGTATATCTTGAGATTATAATGACTGCATTGGGAAGAGCAGAAAAGAACTTAACGGAAACTAACAGGAGAATGGGGGAGAAAAAAGAAAAAACAAACGTGAATGCTCCTTTTAATTAGAACAGCCACTAATTTTCTGCCCTGCTGGTAAGCTGGCTCACATTGCTTCTCACTCTGCCAGACACACTCTTCCCATGGCGACTGAGTATGACCAATACAGCTGGCAAGAAGTCCAGGCGACAGTGAAAGCTAATGTGCACTTTGAGAGGAGTGTGAGATAAGGCTAAGGTTGGCTTAGCCCAGGGCTAACTTTGGAAGCCCTGGAGGCCACAGTAATACTCACAGCACATGCCAAGGGCCGCAACTTAAGTGTGGTTGCATGTACAAGCAAATATATATGCAAATATATGCAAATAGTTTATTTCAACTGACAGGCATGAATACAAAGATTAAGGCAAGACTACACAACATACAGGCCCCATTTAAGTCAGTTCTGCTGATATTAATAAATTTCTACCCATATGACAGCACTTTTAAATGAGCAATGACAGTCCAGGAATTTAACTACTAAAATGCATATCAACAGACGCCCATTATATTGACTCGCTATTGTGAAGCCATGTTCAAAGGATCCCACCCGCGGACTGCATGTTGAGCCTTGTGTAAACCCAAACCGCACTGCGGGCTGCAAACAAACAGGCCGCGGGCCGCATGTGGTTCACGGGCCGCGTGTAGAGTAGCCCTGGGTTAGCCTATTAGGGTATGTCTACACTACAGCGTTATTTCGAAATATCTTATTTTGAAATAGTTAATTCGAAATAAGTTATTTCAAAATAACACGTCTACACACAAAATGCATTTCGAAATAGCTCGTTCATACTGAGTGGATGCTGAATCGCATTTAAGGCTGGCTGGAACCAGTTCTGGCAGGGCATCAGGTCAGGTGTCACCTTGTGAGACCTGCCCCCGGACAGCTGGTTCTCAGCTTTCCCTGCTTGCTTGCCTACCTCGCTGAGGGACAGCAAAGCATTTTTTTCTCTGGGTGCTTTGGTTGCCCTCACTCAGGACACCACAGCACTCTGCAGCATGGAGCCGGAGCTGCCCCTGGGCGCTCTGGAGCTTCTCCTGGACGTGTTGCTGTGAGCCTGGCAGCACGTTTTGCAGGCAGTAACAGTCTCCCTGGTGTGCCCCACTGGGGGCTTGTGCCTCATTCCTCCCTCACGTCCTTCCACTTACCCCTCCCTAACCCGCCCTTCCTGCTGTACAATAAAAGACACATGTTCATTACAACAAAGCCTCTTTATTGAACAAAACTGGGGTGGGGAGGAATGAAACTGAAGTGAGACTGGGGAAAGAAGGTGGGAGAGGGGAGGAGGGAGGGTGGGAGAGGCGAGGAGGAAACCTGGGAGGAGGGAGCTGTCAGGGGGAGGCAAGAGGAATGTGACAGGGCATGGCTGCCCTGCATTCCAAACCCCTCGGTGTCTGCCATGTTCGCAGTGCAAGGGGTCGGGTATTGGCCCTGTGCGCAGTGTTCGCGTGCTGCAAAACAGCCTCGCGCCACTAAGGCAGCGGCGAACGTGAGCTGCAACATGCGAAGGGGGGGGAGGAGGCTGGAGATGCGCAGTGTGATGTGGCCATGCCAGAAGTGGCATCAGGCGAAACGGGGGAGTGGGAGGATTTAAAAAGCAAACGGGAGCGGTAGCCGGGGGGTGAGGAGGAAGCGGTGAGCGGTGAAAAGAGAGAGGAAGGTAGGATGGAGGGTGTTGGGAAGCAAAGGAGCTGCAACTTGGCGGAAGCATTGCCGTCAAAGTCTCTTGGTGGGCAGAGTGGTGCCGAGAGACTGTGAGGGTGTGTCTAGACTACATGGCTCCATCGACGGAGCCATGTAAAGTAGTTTACTCAACATAGTCAATGAAGTGGGGATTTAAATAATCCCCACTTCATTAAAATAAAAATGGCTGCTGCGCTGTGCCGACAATCAGCTGATCCGGCACAGCATGGCAGTCTAGACGTGGCGCGGTCAACAAGGGAAGCCTTTGTCAACTGCTCGGGTAAACCATTTTTATTTTATTGAAGTGGGGATTATTTAAATTGTCAATAGAGTCAGCTAATGCGGGAGAAGCTGGTGCGAGAACTTCATGAATAGGACTAAAAAGGGAGAAGTGGCCAGGGCGAGGGACCTATGAGCATTCTTGTTGAGACAAGCAATAAAAGCCCTGTTAGGGCCCGGTCACAGGGAGGAAGGGGGAGGAGAAGCTCAGGGCTCAGGGTTGGGGGGTCTCGCTGGCCCAACTGTCTCCCAGCACCGTGAGTGCGGGGGCCTGTAGCCAGACATGAACCCCATCTTGTTTCCTCCCCCCCCCCAGAGAACAAGAGAAAGGCAGTCAGCCTTTGATGCCCTGGGAATGCAGGTGTGCTGCCTGTCCCTGACTCTAATAAACAGAAACCAGACAGTAAATGGGCTAGCTGACGACCCGGGGGCCTCCTGTCGCCATGATGGCTAGTACCAGTAACTGACACGCCCGCACTGTCCCAGGAGAGGAATCTTCGCCCATCACATACCAGAGGTGCCCATTGTCTGCATTTTCCCAGGTGTGAATTATGCTTTGCACCCTTCGTGGGAAACTTGGCGTTCAAAGCCATTTTCCTTAATTGGCCACTTGAGACCAGGAAGAAGCCTACGTGACCCAAGGGGTATAAAGAGGGGTTTAGTAGCCCACCCCATTTGAGCTCCAATCATCTACACCTGCTGGCAGGTATTGGTTGTCTCCCAAGGTCTGTGGGATGCCCAACCTCGCCCTACTTCTTCCCGAGGGATTGAGAGAAAGACGCTGGCCACGCCAAATCTGGAACGCAGGGGTGAGAATATATACCTGCTAGGTGTCTATTTTGCATGCTCAGAGAACCAAAAGGGTTTCATGGTACCTGTAAGTGACTTATTAACATAATTTCTGTCCTGTCCTTTGTAGTGGCTGTGTTATCTGTAACACAGTAGTAACATTTAACAGCTAAGTTTACCCTGTAACAATAAAATAGTAACTGTTTAAGCTGTGACCTGACTCCTTCAATTGCTGTAACAGAACCAAGCACAATTTTAAAAGAACTCCAGCCGGTCATAAGGGACAGATATAGGGAGAGCTTGAGCGTTGGATCATGTCGCTTCTAGGGGACAGATCCATTGGGGCATCTCTCAGCCTCCCCAGGCTGCCCGCTGCGAAGGGATCGTGTATCCTAGCTGTCAAAATCTGAGGTGTAATAAGCTCTCCCTGTAGACTTCTTGGGGCGCCCGTCAACCTCCTCCAGGTTGCCCGCTGCTAAGGGACCCCAGTCCTAGCAGTTGAAGTCTCGGGTGTATAATACACACACACCACTCACTGCCCTGACCACCGGCTGACAGGGCCTCAGTATCCCTGGGGGCGTGGGGAGGGTGGGGAAGAAGAAGCAGGAGGGGGAGGAGGAGCGGTAGCTGGGGAGGCAGCAGGGGCTGGAGCAGCAGGAGGCAGCAAGCTCTGCCCCAGGGTCGATGACCACCTAGGGGGCACGGACCGTCCTGCCCCCCAGGATGTGGTCCATGGCATCAAAATAGGGGCAGAGGTCTGGGTCTGCCCCTGGCTGGGAGCTGCCCTCTGTGGCCCTGGCATAGGCCTGCCACAGCTCCTTTATTTTCATGCAAACCTGCTCCTGGGTTCGCGTGTGGCCTTTGGTGGCCAGGCTGGCAGCCATCCACCTGTAGACGGTTGCGTTCCTCCATTTAGTGCAGAGATCATGGACATTGGAGGCATCCCCCCAAACCTGAATTAGGTCCCTGATCTCCACACTGGACCAGGCAGGCGCCCGCCTTTTCCAGCCCCTGGCAGGCTCCTGGGAGCTGGCAGACTGGTCCTGGGGAGCGGTGAAGGACTGGGTGGCACTGACTGTCTGGCTCATGCTGGGGCTACTGGGTCAGGTGCAGCAACTGCTGGCTCTGGGCTGGCAGGCTTGGAGCTGGCACAGGCACTGTGGCCAGAGTCTACCCCTTTAAGGGCTCTGGGGAGAGGGGGAGGGAGAGGAGTTATCTTGGTTGTGCCCAGAGTGGCCACCAGGGAACCCTGGGAAGGGCGGGAGGCCCCCTCTTTTGAAATTGGTGCTATTCCTTGTGGAATGAGGTTTACCAATTTCGAAATAAGCCCTCCGCTATTTCGATTTAATTTTGAAATAGCGATTTGGTTATGTAGATGCTGGTAAAGTTATTTCGAAATAACTTTGCTGTGTAGACATACCCTTATTTATTAATTATTATTATTATGTTTATTGTTGTTAATTTATTTTATTGAGATAGCTTGGCACTGTAGAATGAGACAGTCATTGCCCAAAAGAGTTTATCATATAAACTTTAAGTTTAGAGGCCACACAAAGTATGATGGACAGAGGAGGTGAAGTGGCAACCACGTGGTAATAGTGAGATAATTATGAAAAATATAAGTAGGTTGCCTAACCTTTGCTAAATATTTTGAAGATAGCATGGTATTTTGCCAAAATACTTTGCCGAGTATTTTGAAGGCGTCAAGAAAAACAAGAGAATTCTTTGCATCATTCTTCACTGCAGATCACCACACCTGAGCCATTTGTTAGTTGCTAGATCACAGAAGCAGTCCTAGAGTAAAGTGTCAATGCAGGAGGTTTTGGGACAAGTAGATCAATTAAACAGTAAGAAGTCACCAGATGGTATTCACCAAAGAATTCTGAAAGAACTGATAGGTAAAACTGCAAAACTAATAACTGTTTAACTAATAACTTAATCAACCTCCATACCAGAATATGGGAGGGCAGTTAATGTAGCATGGAATTAAAAAAAAAAAAAGACTCTAGAGGCAGTCCTGGCAATTACAGGCCAGTAAGCCTAACTCTGGCAAATTAGTTGAAACTATAATAAAGAAAAGAATTATTACACCTGTTAAAAGAATTATTATTGTATTATGAATACAATATGTTGGTGAAATAGTAAGTGCCTCACCAGTCTACTACACTCCGGTCATCTGAAGAAGTAGGCTGTGCCCACGAAAGTTCATGATACCATCTACATAGTGTGTTAGTCTTTAAAGTGCTATCAGATTATTTGTTGTTTTTTAAGTTTATCAGTCTATTAGAATTCTTTGGTCAAGTCAACAACAATGTGGACAAGGGTAATCCAGTAGATATAGTGTATTTAGACTATCAGAAAGTCTTTGACAAGGTCCCTCACCAAAAGCTCTTAAGCAAAGTAAGCTGTCATGGGATAAGCAGGAAGGTGCTTCCATGGACTAGTAGGGTCCCCTAAGATTCTGTACTGGGACCACTGCTGTTCAACATATTCATAAATGACCTGGGAAAGGGAGCAAAACAGTGAGGTGGCAAAGTTTGCAGATGATATTAAATTACTTTAGATAGTTAAGTTCAAAGCTGACTGTGGAGATTTACAACAGGATCTCACTAAACTGATTTACTGGGCAACAAAATGGCAAATACAATTCAGTGTTAAGTGGAAAGTAATGCAGACTGAAAAAAACCCCCCCTAAACAAACCAACACTCCCAACTATACATCCAAAATGATTGGGTCTAAATGATCAGTTCCCCTTCAAGGAAGAGATCTTGAAGTCATCATGGATAGTTCTCTGAAAACCTCTGCTCAATGTGCAGTGGCAGTAAAAAAAAGCTGACAATGTTAGAAAAGAGATAGGTAATAAGATGGACAATATCATAATTCCATTCTATGAATCCATGGATGACTATATCTTGAATATGGTATACAGTTCTAGTACAGAAGAGGGTAACAATAATTTTTAGGATATGCAACACCTTCTATATGGGAAGGGATTAAAAAGACAGGAACAGTTTATTTTAAGGGGAGAATATAGTAGAACCCTATCAAATCATGTATGATATGAAGAAAGTGCAAATACTGCAAATATACAGAAAGAAAAGGACTACAATGGTTAATATTTATTAACAGATACTGACAATACAGAAGTGCAATTTCTCACTTCAACAGCAGGAGAGCCAGGTGTCACACCATGAAATCTAGAGGCATCAGGTTTCAAACAAATATAAGGAAATACTTTTTTACATACTGCACAATCAACTAGTGAAAGTTGTTGTGTAGGGATGTTTTAATGGTCAAAAGGATAATTGGTTTAAAAAAAATAGATTAGTTCATGAAGATTAGAACTATCAATGGCTATCAGCCAAGATTATCAGGGATGTGATTCTATACTCCGGTTGTCTCTCAATTGCTCTGTTCTGTTAATTCCCTCTGAAGCATCTGGAACTGGACACTGTAGGAAGGCAGGATTCTGGACTAGATGCACCAGTGTTTTGACTCTATATGAAGGACCAGAATAATACAGGGGCTTTAGGGGCTGCAGCCCAGGGCCTTGTGCTAAGGGGAGCCCCATAAAAAAATCCTTAATTATATACCATCAGTGATTATCAACACATCAGTCATGATTGACTGGTCCTGGAGCCTCTACTAGTAGCCTCTGGGCTGCTAAAATTTCAGGGGTGAAGTATGGCTCAGGCAGACTGTCTGCTTGCAATGACCCCACAGCACTCCTGGAAGGAGGTGGCAGCTGGCACTTCTTTGGAGCCCCTGGCACGGGGGAGGGGTGGCTTCACTGACTTCCCACCCACACCCAGCACCATTCCCACAGCTTCCATTGGCTGGTTCCCAGCCAGTAGGAGCTGCAGGGGTGCACAGAGATACTCTGTCTGTCTCCCCCGGGGGCACACAGAGACATGCCAGCAGCTGACTGCTTCTGGGAGCGATGTGGGACATCCGATGCAGGCAGTCTGTCGGAGCCCTGCTGCACTGCTGGCTGGGAGCCACTTGTAAGCATCTCCCAGACGGAGTCTGTACCTCACACATCCCCCTGTCCCATCCCTCCCTGCCCCAAGTCAGAACCCCCTCCCAGAACCCACACTCCTCAACCTCTCCAGCACCTTAACACTGCCCCAGCCCAGATCCGCCTCCTGCACCCAAACTCCCTCCCAGAAAGAAGCTAACATGACAACTGTTCTAAAGTAAGAAGTAAGCTGTTTTGAATTAAGTATATTCTACATAGTTTAAGACTGAAATGTAACCACAGAATGGTTTCATGTTAATTAAAAGGCAAGTTTAGTTGAGCGTTAATATCCTCAATACCATAATTGTGATCATTTTATTTTAAATTAGAAAAACAACTTGTATATAGGCCCCTCTCCCTCCCAAAATACAATAACTCTAATGTGGGCCCAGGGCTAATGTGTCCCTATCTGTATGAATATTTTTATAGACTTATATATGGGGCTGGTCTTGAAAGGTGGAGAGACTGAAACTATTTTGTGTACCACTATCATGTCCCTTCTTATTCATCTCCTCTGTCAAAAATTCTAATCTTTAATTCTCCCCTCATATAGAATCTTCTCCATGCATCTGATTATTTTATTTTCTGGCACCCTTCTATTCTGTCTTTCTTTCCAGACAGAGTGACCAGACTGAATGCAGATATTCAAGGTGCAGGAGTCACATTAATTTATATTATGCCAGATGCTCAGTTTTATTTTCCAACTTGTTTCTTGTTTTTCCTCATGTTTCGGCATATTCAGTAGACATTTTCACTGATCTGTTTACAGTGAATCCAATATCTATTCCCTGAGTAGTTATAGTTAATGTGGAAGCCAGAAATGTATGTGAATAGTTTAAGCTATTCCTTCCAATATGCATTAACTTTCATTTTTCAATACTGACTTTTATCTGCTAGTTCACTGCTCTTGGTTAAATTTCTCTGAAGTTCCTCACATAGTGTTCCCTAAGTTTCACTAAGACAAATCAGTAGGTGCAAATGTTGTCCCCTCATTAAATATTATTAAACAATACTGGTTGTGGTCTGGAACCTTAGCCATCCCAGTGTTAATCTTTTGCCACTATTAATACTGTCCATTTATTTTAATTCTTACTGGTTTCTAATTTGACTGAACTTTACCTTTCACTTCTTTACTACTTACTTTAATAGATCTGTAAGACCAGAAAGGGCCTTTATGGTTTTCTAGTCGTCTGACCACATAGGCCATAGAATCTCACTACAAAATTTCTACATCAGGCCCATAACTTCTAATTGTGCTATATAGCTCCCATGAAGGACTTTGTCAAAGGCTATTTGAAAGTCCAAATAAATTCTATCATTTGACTTTCCTATATCCATCATTCTGCTGACATACTGATCTAAGGATTTGATAATTTTCTCTTTTCTTATAATTTTAACTCATTTCCCTGGTATTGATGTGCTGCCGTCTCTCATCCCTGGGATCAACTACAGTGCCTTTTAGAAAGAGGTACACAATGTGTGTTATATTCTAATCTTCCCCTATAGTATCTGCTTTTAATGAAATATTACATATTTTTATCATTGTGTTTGTCTGCCTCAGAATTCTTTTTCATCTATCATCAGTCTTAATAGTAAGTTGCTGTTTTATTTATCAGTTTGTTCCTGTATCTCCTGTGTTTTGTCTTCTCAATTTCTGTTTACCTCTTAACTATTAGAAAAGAGAAGTTTCAGGATACTTACAGTATCCTTTCCAATATCCTTTTGTGGTGTAAACTAATTTAAATATATCTTTTAGCTTTGTCCACATCTTCCTTATTTTCTACCTTTCCTCCGTGGTGGTGGACCCCTGACTCCATGGCTATGTCTAGACTGCAGGCTTCTTTCGGAAGAAGCTTTTCTGTAAGAGATCTTCCTGTAAAACTGCTTTCGAAAGAGTGTGTCCACACAGCAAAAGCGCAACGAAAAAGCGATCTGCTTTTTTGAAAGATAGCGTCCACATTCATTGGACTCTATCTTACGTTTCAGTTGTGATTACTGTGGATGGAATGGTCACCAGGGCACCTGTGCTTTTTTTCTGGAGGCCTCTTCTTTCAAAAAAACACTCTCTTCCACATCCACACATGCCTTTTTCTGAAAAAGTTTTTTCAGAAAAAGGCTTCTTCCTCATAGAATGAGGTTTACCGCCATCAGAAAACCCTCTTTGTTCTTTCAACTTTCTATCGAAAGAACACAATATCAGTGTGGATGTAAGTATAGTTTTTCTGGAAAAATGGCCGTTTTTTCGGAAAAACTCTGCAGTGTAGACATACCCCATTACATTTCTTGCTTATGATATCCTAATGAATGTATTTGTTTTTTGTCTTTGTCTCTTTGGTCTTCAGTTACTCCTCGAGGCAACACCTGTGTATGTTATTTAGCACTCAGTGGAGAGTTTTTTTCTTCTTGAATTAGCTTTTCCAAGAAACATTTGTTAAAGGTGACAAGACAGTGTAATTTTATAATTAGCCTGGTGTGATAAATGATCAGGTACTTGATCACACCCATTATTACTGCTATGTGGGACTTAGCTGCCTCTTTGATGTCTCTCAAAAGAACACGGTTCATCATGCGTGTGCCAGTAGAAGAAGAGAGTCCCCCAACTATGGAGGAAGAACACATCCGGTAGGGATTTGCAGCACATAGATTGCAATAATGAAAGGACCAATGGATAGCCCACTCATATAGGAACAGACAACTGACAGGAGAATCCAAGAGTGACATTAGCAACATTAGACCTATTCCTATAACAGTCACATTTCACTTATCCAGATAAATGTTCCTCAGGTGCCATGGGTGACAGTGCATTGACCAACAAAGTGTAGTGTGCACTCTTTCAAATTAAATAGTTGTGGTGGTTCCACCTCATTCTCTTCTTCAGGCAGGCCAAGAGCTTCATCAAAAGAAACATTAAACTGAAATGTCAGATTGCCTAGTATTCCTATGCAGATTGAAAAATTAGCAACCCTGTCTTGACTTCAGAGACATGATGGAGAATAAGCAACAGAATCTAATTTTAAGGAGCTTAATAATATACTGAGTGACACATAGTGTACTGCTTCCTATGTGGAGCACTGTAGATCAGCTCAAAGACTTTGGCAAGCATGCTATTTGGAAACTGAAGGGAGGTACAAGAGAGAGAAAGAATCAGACACAGGCACATGTGAAGATAACAAATCTAGAGGTTTGTCACATTGTAAAAATAAGTTAGTGTCACTACAAAGGTCCAAAGCACATACCTGTAGCCATACAGACATCTCCCTCAATTGCCAGGGACACATACATTCACCCAGTCTCTGTGGCTGGATCTGTTGGTAGTATGTTTTTGTCACTAGAGAGTCAGCAACACATCTTGCAGAGTTTGCTACCCATGTGACAAGATTTTATCTTCAGGGCTTCAAAACAGACAAGGGACTGTTTCAACTGCACAGAAGACTACAAGAAGTGTTAATAAGGGGATATTGCGACTTATTTCAGAGTGGTTTCCAATGAGGCATCAATACAATTAACATTAAATTTTATTATTCAAAACACAACAGTTTAACCTCTCAGAAATCAGGATGTCCAATTTATACAGGAAATTTGAGAGTGCCCAAAAATCTTGGCATATAAAAATGTTGGAGCACACACAAGAACCTGTTCTTGATATGGTAGGCATACAGCACAATTTGGATGTAAACAACAACAAAGCAAGTTTCGTGGCCAGCCTGTTGCAGCAAATGAGGGCTATTAAAGTTATGTAATGTAAGCTAATTATTTTTTTTCTTCCAGATCAAATGAAGCCTTTGAGAAGATAACATTGCCTTTGAACTCTATCAAAATACAAGATTCAACTAAACAAGAACATAATTACTTAATTTACCACACACAGTTTCATCTGGTTTGCTATGGATGTCTGTAGGAGGGATCTTCAATTACAACACAGATAACAAGGTCCCATGCATTACAACTGAAGTTAAGCACCTAGGGATACATAATAAAAAATCAAGGCACACACAAAAGAAATCACTGTGATGTGATTTATTCACTCAGATACATTTCATCTCTGATATGCATTGTTGGGAATCAGGGTCTGGTTAATTAGAAGTGTAAGAGAGTGTTAAAGGAGATTTTGATTACCTGTATGGACACTTCAGTTTAGGAAAGTCAAAAAGCATCTTCAAGAGTGTTTTTTTTTTTAAAATAGAGCTTCTTTGAAGAGCAGAAAGTGAATGAAATGAACCAGGGCAATGCAAACCACAACAAAGAATTGCTGATGTATCAGAGGTGCTTGTAAGTAAGGAAACAATATCTCAAGTCAGATTATACTTATGAACAATGTTCCCTCTAATCCAGTGTTTCTCAAAGTTGTCTGTGGACCCACTGTGAGAAACCATGGAGACTTGTCATGCCCATTGGCTCTAGTTCATCGTTTGCAGCCAAGGAGAGCCGTGGGAAGCAGCGTGGGCCACACCACCACTTCCTGCAGCTCCTACTGGTTGCAAACTGCAAACCAGAGCCAAAGGGACCATGAGGCTCCTTGGCTGCGGAGCTAGTAAATAAACAAACTGGAGTGGCCAGTTAGCAGTTTTCTCAGAGTGGATCTGCAGACCACTTTGAGAAACACTGCTCTAATCTTTTCCATCTATGTGCTGAATAATTTTTTCTGCACTGAGGAATGTGAGAATGTGCACCACTAAAAATCCTAGCTATGGGCACTCTGCTAGTCAGCTGGGAAGCATTTGAACTTCTCCTGAGTGGCCACACAAGCACGCAACTTACAGAGAACACTGCTTATGAAAAGATATTTTTGTATCCAGTGTAGCTTTATTTGATAGGTTGATGCACTGCCTACTGACTAATGTCGAAGACTGCAGTGGTCCGTAAAGGTTTGATCTCCTCAGGGTTACAGCATTCGGAATGTTATCAGCATCATTAGAATGATCTTCCTATTATAATCTGTGGTTGTCATCCTGGCATGCATTCCTGCCAGCACTGAGGCCAGGCAATAACTTCTCCTGAGGTATACATAGTCCTCCTAAGGCTCATACATATGAATAAGAATTCTGACCCCCATTTTCTCTTCCATACTGACACATATTACTAATTCAGGAGTGTCTCATTTTTCATAGTTTACTTCATTTGTTCCCTTTTTACTCATTAACATTTACATCACATCATTCCCATAGCAACTTGTGGTCAAGCTAAAATTCCCCAGCGTATTACAACCTATTCTACCAGTGGCTCTCAACCTTTCCAGGAATCTGATTTGTCTTGTGTATCCTAAGTTTCACCTCATTTAAAAACAGATTTGTTACTTACTTACAAAATCAAACCTAAAAATACAAAAGTGTCAGAGCACGAGTACAGAAAAATTGTTTACTTTCTCATGTTTACCTTATAATTATAAAATAAACTAATTGGAATATAAATATTGTACTTACATTTCAATGTATAGTGTACAGATCAGTGTGAACAAGTCCATGTATGAAATTTTAGTTTGTACTGACTTCCTTAACTAGTGGTTTTTATGTAACCTGTTGTAAAATGAGGCAAATGCCTATCTGAGTTGATGTAATGCCTGGACCCTGTGTACCCCCAGAGGTATGTGTGCCCCTGATTCTGAACCCCTGGGTTATATTGCAATATTAACTTATATATTATGACATATTTTCTAGTCTTTTGCTGGACAGTTTCCAAATCATTAGTACATAGCACATCTTTTACTGTAATCTTACCAGTACAGAGTTATATCTCCTTCAGTTATCCAAACTGTGTCTGGCCTGAGGCGTCCTACAGCCAAGCTACATATCTTACAGATCTAAAACCTGTAGGACTTGCATTACAGCATTATCTTAAGTATAGATCTAATACACACTTATCAGTGATATGGACTTATACCTTAACCTACAACTCAACCTAATCTATTACCCACACACTGATATAATTTCAATGTATGGGCAATAGATATTTAAAAATTAGCTACTCCTATTAACACAAGTTTTTAGGCCCAGGCATAACCAGGATGCTTGGTGAAATCTTAGTCCCATTTACAATTTATCCTGATGTTTCTTGGATAATTACAAAAACCAGTGGATAATTACAAAAATTAGTGAACTCACAGCCCTATAACCCATCTTACAAAGCACAAGATGCCTTAAAACCTGCTTCAAATTTCCCTCACATTTATGTGTGGGATTCCCCAATACTCTGCTGCTGTGGAGGTGGCATACAGGGATTGTGAATGCCCATCAGCAGGTTGTGGAAGCATTCCCTCAGATCGCCATTGCATAGGACAGCTGTAGGATGTGTCACAAAGGGGAAGGAGGGCTTCTGGGGGCTATGGAGATTCTCCATTGTTGTGCACTGCAGAGCAGCCCATTGGCATCTTGGGGGAAGGTGATACAATGTGGTCATGTAGAGGAGTTCCCAGGTATTCTATTTTAAGTAGGGATGGTGGGATGCTGCACTGGCTATTGGAGTCATTCAGAAAAAGGAGGAGCTCCTTAAAGTCAACTTTGTGCCTTTACCCCTCTACCACCAGAGCTCAAGTGCAGAGAGGTGTACAACCCACCATGATCAATTGCAGTGTTCAGCCTAGTGGGGGCATTAACACTGGCAGCTAGGGTAAAATCCATGCTAAATAAAACATTCCAATAAAATATCCCCTTCAGCCCATGGTCTGATAGGCAAAGTACTCTTTCCTGTTTTACAATGGTACTGCTGTATTTCCCGTAATCTTCTTGTAGCTCCCGTTTTCTTACATAACACATAATATTGCTGCAAGCCCAACTAAGAAACAAATCTTGACATGAAAAATACACTATTTAAAAATATTTCCCCTGCATCCGGTCTTTCCTCTCTTTATTATAAAAGAATATATGCATGGAAAAAATGGGCCTTTTGCCTCCAAAACATAGGGCTATCACCTCACCCCTCCCCACCTTTTGCCAACCATTTTCTTTGCTTTTATTTTGGGTATTTGTGACTAGAGAGAGCTTGTTACTTTGCAACCTGTCATCCTTCTTCTGCTGGAATCGTGCAAATGAAGTCATAATAAAAAATCGTCAGTAAAAAAATTAGCCTATTTTACTTGCTTCAGGTTTGTACCAAAGCTGAATACTTTTAAAATTTGTGTTTACAGCCACAGCCTCAGGAAATACATATTTTGTTTCCTCAAGCATCCTGGGGGACTACAACTATAATTCTGTTCAAGTATCATTCAGTGCAGTGTAAACAATATAGCATGAGACACTCAGCATATAATAGTAACACTGAGCAGTCAGAATTTTAGTTCTTTTAATGCCAACAAGGCTTCTTAAAACCATGGATTAAGCAATATGGCTTCCTGCTTTCAGCACTGGATTAAACCAGAATGGGGCCCAGATGCACCAAAACCACAGAACTCATTGCTTTATATAAAGAACCATGGCCTCATACCATGCTCATCTCCAGGAACTTCAATGTCGAAACTGAAAGCTGTAACAAAGGAGAGCTCTTTTTTACGGTGAGATGGTAGTGAAATATACAGTCATTAAGACCAGTCTATAAAAGGAGACATGAACATATTCTCTAGAGGTATGTCTAGACTACATGGTTCCATTGACGGAGCCATGTAGATTAGGGTTGTAGGCAAAGGGAAATGAAGCCGCGATTTAAATAATCGCCGCTTCATTTACATTAAAATGGCTGCCGCGCTGTGCTGATCAGCTGTTTGGCGGCACAGCGCTGTAGTCTGGACGCTCTGCGGTCGACATCAAAGGCATTTGTCGACCTCCCCGTTATGCCTCGTGGGATGAGGTTTACTGGGGAGGTCGACAAATGCGTTTGATGTCAACCGCGGAGCGTCCAGACTACAGCGCTGTGCCGCCAAACAGCTGATCGGCACAGCGCGGCAGCCATTTTAATTTAAATGAAGCGGCGATTATTTAAATCGCCGCTTCATTTCCCTTTGCCTACAACCCTAATCTACATGGCTCCGTCGACGGAGCCATGTGGTCTAGACGTGCCCTAGAAGCCTGACCCAATTCCTAGTGTAGTCAGTTCAATCAGTATCGTACCATAGACCAGTGTATTACACTAACATGAAACAATATAGAAGGATGGAGATCAGTGAATTTAGCGTGAGCCTATCTGGTTTACTGCAATAACTGAGGATCCCTTTAGAGATCCATGGTTAGATTTCCCTTCCATGTTTTAATGAATCAGGTAATTTTTTCCAGCTATTTGAGGGGAAAATCTCAAAACAAAACCACCTCAAGAAATGTTCCATTCCTCTGCCACAGAGTTTATGGCCAGAAGAAACCACCAAATAATGTAGTCTGATATCCTATACATCATTGGCCAGCAACACTACCCAGCATGAACATACTAACACCCAACAACTAAAATTAGACCAAAGTTTTATAGTCCACAGAAAACTAAACTAACTGTGTGCTACCAGCAGAGAAGACAGGATCAAGCTGCACTGAGGTCAGAATTCCCCCTTGACAGCAGGATTTGATTGAGAGATACTCAGATAATCCCAGCAACCGTCCTGCATTCCATACTGAAAAAGGTAAAATCTCCCAAGGTGACAGCCAATCCAACCTGGGGAAAAATCCCTTCCTGATCCCACAAATGGTAATCAGTAAAATCCTGAGAAAGAACCATCCAGCTAAGCAGAGTATCCCTTCTTCAACCATGACTACTACTGACGTTTCAGAGTAGGAAGACAAAACAACCACAACAAATGAACAACAAAAACCCAACCCGAATGCCCTGGGGGTGGGAGTCCTTTCCTGACCCCTGAAGGTGACAGTTGAAGCCCTGAAGAATAATGTAACCAGTCAGACATGATCTCCCTTCCTCCTCTTCACTGGTGTCTAGGGGTATGTCTAGACTACATGCCTCTGCTGACAGAGGCATGTAAAATAGGCTACCGACATAGTCAATTGTTGGCACAGCACGGCAGTCAAGACGCGGATCGGTCGACAGGGGAAGCCTTTGTCGACCGCTCCTGTAAACCTCGTTTCACGAGGCATAAGGGAGTGGTTGACAAAGGCTTCCTCTGTCGAACGATCCGCATCTTGACAGCTGCGCTGTGCTGACAATCAGCTGATCCGACACAGCGCGGCGGCCATTTTTATTTTAATGAAGCCGGGGATATTTAAATCCCCGCTTCATTGACTATGTCGGGTAGCCTATTTTACATGCCTCTGCCAACAGAGGCATGTAGTCTAGACATACCCTAGCTGACCAGACATACTCCTCTGCTTTTCCCTTCTTCCCTGACCTTCGCTTTCTTAGTTATAATTTGTTAAGCTTTTTATCATGCCTTTGGTATGTTATCTGTAGTACAATGCAATTTCTTGTACTCAAGGCTATGAGGCCCCATTTTGCTTAGAATGTAACATCACAGCAGAACTCTGGGCCTGGCCCAGAGAAAGTAAAGCCTCCTGCAGATCTGAGGGGATCTCCCAAGGAACATCACGGTCAAGTCTCCAGGAAGCTGATGCCTGGCCAGCACTCCAGCCACCAGTGAAATCAAAAGAAATCTACAATACACTTGCAGCCTGCCTCCAAACTGCCAGCATGAATGTGATGTATGTGTGTGAGTATCACTTTACTTGTAAGAATCTGTACCAATAAACAACCCCAAAAGCAATACTGTTCCAGCCCACCCTTTGTCCGGGTTTGCTCCTCAGCAGGTCTGAGGAAGAGCAACAAATAAGTTCCCAGGAACAGATGACAAACTGGAAGAAACCTGCAGGACTCCCAAATCCTGCTCTCTGCCAACAGAAGCAATGTCAATACACAAGTGTTTGAAATCAAATCTTTCTACCTATAACACTTTACAGAAGTCGAAGCCTACCCTATTCCGTCCTCTGCCTAAAGGCAGAGAGGCCATCCATGAAAGAGCTGTCCTTTTGAGACCTTTTTCTCTTTCTCTTTCACTTTCTGTCTCTACTGTCTTCCTCTCTTGGCTCCTCGAATGCCAAGTCCACAGTTCTCTCTCTCTGAGAGAACATGGCACAAAATAAGGAAAAAAACCCCAAAAACGAGGTTGCTTTCCAAGAAAAGTCATGGCTCACTGATCTCATTAGAAACATACCTTATTCTTTCTCAGCAGATCCTTTGGCTCCAGCGGTTTGAAATTCTCTGGCAGCTCAGGGGGGAGGCTGAGTAGCGCGGTATTTGTTCGCTACTCATTGCCAGCCTGACAAGTGAACAGCAGTTCACCAGAGTTCAAACATCTGGCAAGCAGCTCACTGCAGCTCTGAGCTGTCAGACATTAATAAAGACCAATTGTGTCGTCAAGAACATGTTGAGAAGTTTCAAGCAGGAACAAAGCCAAGGGGAAATGTGCTAATTAAAAGTATCTTATATAGAGTTGTACTGGATAAAAATGATTAACTTACCTTTCTTAAAGGCAAAGCTGTATTGCAAGATCAAACATGAATTTCCATTACTCTAATTGGGGAGGACCGGATTCTGCCAGTCCTACTCCCGGTAAGCAGTACTTTACTTTGCAAGTAGTTCTGTTGAATCCCACTGAATTATGGAGTAAAGTTCTATGGCCTGTATTAAATAGGAAGTTAGATTAAATGATGGTTATGGTCCCTCTTCTGACCTTTGTTTTGATATGTGCGGAATATCAAATGAAACTTTCTGTCATTTTTCAGTTGACCTTATTTTTGCCTCTCTCCTCCCAGATTTCAACGAAACTTTAATTTTCAATGAAATTCTGTTATTTATCAAAAACATGAAATTTCTATGTGAAACTCGTCCCTCTGATTGGAAAATGGGATCAATTTCATTCGACATACATTAAAAAAAACATGTAGCAACATTTTTCACCAGGGTAGGTCTATATTTGTGATAAATTTGGAAGCACCATACATTCTGAGGGCTTCTCTACGTGGTCTTGTTGTTTCACCTTAGTAAGGTGTGAATTCTAAAGTGCACCAATATGTGCACAATAACTGGTCCACAGACACTGCTGGCACATACTAAAAATTCCCTAATATGATGGGAAATTTGTCCAGACCTTTTTCAATATGTCCAGGGGAGCCAATAGCACTGCTGAGCCTCTGAGCAATGGGGGAGGGGGACAGCTCTGGCCTCCTGGAATGGGAGGGTCCTTGGGCAGAAGGGGCAGGGCTGGAGCAGCCAGCCCCCAGAGCTCCTGGATGGGCTTGGTGTCTCTCCCCAAAAGTGCAGGGCGCAGGGCTCTGGAGCATGTTATGTGGCGCTCCAGCAGTGATTCTAAAGGGCCCAGGACTATTGCAGCAGTGGCAGCTGGGAGCTCCAGGCCCTTTAGAATCTCCAGGCCCTGGGGCAACTGTCCCCTTTTCCCCCTCTCCCCATTTGGCAGGCCTGAATGTGACTGAATCATGTAAAGCTGCAGATCTGGTGTGGAAAATTCATGTGGTGTGGAGATTAGTAATGGGAAATGCAGCCTTCAACCTTTGGGTCACAGGATGGACAAATTTTATCACAGTTCAGTGGCCTGTATGTGATGACTTGACAATTTAATGTATTTCCCAGTGCACTAGTCTGCCATTCCTCACCCCATCCAGCTAATGCCATAACATCACTTAGCACTACTTGGCAATTCTAGCAGAGAGGCCAGAGGCATGGAAAGTGAATGCCTAGGATTATACATATTAATAGGAGGGCACATAGAAGCTTGCACTACCACTACCTGTGATTTACTTGTGTTGAGGATAAAGACAAGTACTGTCAACCCAGAGCCTTGCATTAGCACTATTTTTTTGACAATGAAAATCAAAATGAGTTGAAGAATAAGAATTTAAGTTATTTTTATTCATTGCTTGATTTTCTCTGTCTCTTTCATTTGAGGTAAGATATATTAAGTGGGGATCAAAGTTAACAAGACAGACTGACATAAAACATTAACAGCCTAGAAAGACACTGCCAAAAAGGAAAAAAAAAATTAGATGAGGGAAAACATAGGGATATAAAAATCTGTAGCCTCTAAAGTAGGGGTTCTTCTCAAACTTTTTTTGCTGGCCACCCATTTTGGCCACTGCAGCTTTTAAGATGTTTGAATTATGCACCACGACATCCAAATACAGGTCTCAAACGTATATAGATGTAGGCCAGGAATGATAACAAGAAACAAACATTGAACTTCTGAGCAAAAATGTCTCTGAGGATATGTCTAGACTGCATCCCTCTGTTGGCAGAGGGATACAGATTAGGCTGGGCGAAATTGCTAATGAAGCAGGGATTTAAATATCCCGCCCTTCATTAGCATAAAAATGGCCGCCACTTTTTTTTTCCCATGGAGCTTTGGCGGCGAAAAGTGGCAGTCTAGACGCAGATCTATCACTAAATAAAGCCTTTGGTGATAGATCCCTTATGCCTCATAAAACAAGGTATACTGGATCTATTGGCAAAGGCTTTATTTAGCAATAGATCTGCATCTAGACTGCCACTTTTTGCTGCCAAAGCTCCGTGGAGAAAAAAAGCGGCAGCCATTTTTATGATAATGAAGCGAGGGATATTTAAATCCCCACTTCGTTAGCAATTTCGCCCAGCCTAATCTGCATTCCTCTGCCGGCAGAGGGGTGCAGTCTAGACATACCCCTACTAAATAGAACTACTCTGTAATAGACAAGGGTTTGCTATTGTATGGGCCGTAAAAAAGAATAATAAAATCTAGATGGTCTAGAAGGGATCTTGAAAGGTCAACTAGTCCAGTCCCCTGGACTCATGAAAGGACTAATTATTATCTAGACCATCCCTGACAGGTTACTATCTCACCAATTCATAAAAATCTCTAATGATGGAGATTCCTAAGCAAATTATTCCACCCTTACAGTTAGGAAATTTTTTCAAATGTCCAGTGTAAATCACCCTGGCTGGAATTTAAGCCCATTGCTTCTTGTCCTGTCTTCAGAGGTTAACAATAACATTTTTTCTCCCTCCTACTTGTAACAATCTTTTATGTGCTTAAAAACTGTTATCATGTCTCTCAGTCTTCTCTTCAGACTAAACAAACCTATTTTTTTCAGTCTTTCCATACAGGCCATGTTTTCTATATTCAATCATTTTTGCTACTCTTCTCTGAACGTTCTCCGGTTTGTCCACATTTTTCCTGAAATATGGTGCCCAGAACGGGACACAGTACTCCCTCCAACTGAGGCCTAATGAGCACAGAGCAATATAGAAGAATTACTTCTCATACCTTGCTTACATGACCACTAATACTCCTTAGAATGATGATAACATTTTTTGCAACAGTGTTACACTATTGACTCATATTTAGTTTGTGATCCATTATGACCCCCAGATTCCTTTCTTCCTTCCTAAACTGTCATTTCTGATTTGTCTACGTGCAACTGATTGTTCATTCCCAAGTGGAATACTTTGCATATGTCCTTATGGAATTTTATCCTATTTAGTTCAGACCATTTCTCTAGTTTAGCTAGATCAGCGGTTCTCAAACTTTTCAGCATCACGCCCCTTTTTTGATTTTTGAGAAACCCTCACGCCCTCCCTCCCCAAAAAATAGCAGCAAAACTTGGGGTGGGATTGACCGGGGTGTGTGTGGCTGGGTCGCCTCGCACCCACCCTGGAATTTCTTCACGCCCCCCCCGGGGGGCACGTCCCCCAGTTTGGGAACCCATGATCTAGATCAGTGTTTCTCAGCCTTTTTTTGCTCATGGCCCCCTTCTGAGCCTCATTCATCATATGCCTGGCAGTTAAGTTTGGGTGGCTCCCTCAGAAACTTACTGTGGCCCCCTAATGTTCCGTTTTTTTCCATGTGGCCCCCTAGAAGTAAGGCATGGCCCCCTGGGGAGCCATATGGCCCATGTTGAGAACCACTGATCTAGATCATATCCTGAAAAGCACTTGCAGGCCCTCTCAGTGTGTTGTTCTTGACAAATCCAAGTGAATGTTACTTCTCAACTTATTATCATTTAAGTGTTTGCAGATTTATTGCTTAATTATTTGCTCCATTATCTTTCCAGGTATGGAAGTTAAGCTGACTGGTCTGTAATTCCCTCGGTTGTCCTTATTTCCCTTTTTATAGCTCAGGCCCTCTATGTTAATAAGTGATTCAGCATGTACAGTATAACAGATTGCTCATTAGTATGGCTCCTTAGAACAAAATGAACCAACCCCAGATTGCTAAAATGAAGTTCAGCTTTGGAAGAATATTACATGCAAATTAAACATATTCAGCCATTGGAGAAGAAGGTAGCAAACATCTTGTCCAGAAAAGAGGGGGGTCGGGGGAGAAGAGAAATGGCCACGGTCATAGCTGAAACTTCAGCATCAGACACACAAAGGGTATGTGACAATAAAAATCCAGAGAGTCCAATGGGAGAACAGAGGGTAGATATCCCAAAGAATAAGCAGTTGAATCAACTGGTTGTGTGCAATGTTATTGTTTAAAATATGTCAGATTAGGTATTTTATGAAAGCTTCATGGGCTTTACAAGCTATACATGCAGGTTATGGTTATGGTTGTATGCATTATATAAATCACTAGAAGATTTATGTGGCATTGCTTGGGTCCTTACCTCAATTTTTTCTTTCCATTTCCTTTTCTTTTTTTGCTTCATTTAAATCATTGTTCTGGAGTGGAGCGGGAGATGAAGAGTTCATTATGCAGGCTGGCCTGGGGAGACAGGACTATCTCAGCCCTCTCTTACCGCATCAGATTGGGGTCAGGTGAGAAATGCCTCTCCATGGCTGTCGCAGTTCCAGCAGGTACAGCTGCGGGAAGAGTGCATTTCCACTAGCTAGGGTAGGTCCAGGTTCATCTACCCCCTGAGTTCTCCAGTCAGAATGAGGAATGTAGTAAACTATGCACTTCCTCGGCACTCCCTGGTAAACGGGAACATCCAGCAATGACCTAGTACAAATGGGGGTAGGGACTTCAGCCTCCCTACCTATTGCCGTTCATTGGAAGCTGGTTTAATTATATTGTCATAAAGCCGCTACGTGAGAGATCTTACAGCACTGCAGCTGTATCAGTACAGCTGTGGCACTGTATGAACATAAGAACATAACATAAGAACATAAGAACATGTGTAGTGCTGGGGAGGAGACTGTGGTCAAGGTACATCTAGGTACCAATGACATAGGGAAGGGGAGCAGAGAGGTCCTGGAGGCCAAATTTAGGCTGCTAGGAAAGAGATTGAAATCCAGGACCTCTATGGTGGCATTCTCAGAAATGCTTCCAGTTCTACGCACAGAGCCAGGTAGGCAGGCAGAGCTTCAGAGTCTCAATGCGTGGATGAGACAATGGTGTAGGGAGTAGGGGTTTAGCTTTATAAGGAACTGGGGAAACTTTTGGGATAGGGGGAGCCTATACAGGAAGGATGGGCTCCACCTAAACCAAAGTGGATCCAGACTGCTGGCACTTAACATTAAAAAGGTCGCAGAGCAGTTTTTAAACTAAGAGATGGGGAAAAGCCGATTGGTGCAGAGGAGCACGTGGGTCGGACAGAGACGTCGCTTAGAGGAGAGTCTATTGATAGAGATTCTCTAGGTTTTAGTCAGGAGGAGAGGATGTAAGAGGATAAAGTATAGGCCAGATCAGATGAAAAACATTCACGTAAAAAAGAATCTGACATCAGAAAAGGGCAGACAAATAAACAGTGACAAGTTTTTAAAGTGCTTTTACACAAATGCTAGAAGTCTAAAAAATAAGATGGGCGAACTAGAGTTTCTCGTGTTAAAGGAGGATACTGATATAATAGGCATCACAGAAACCTGGTGGAGTGAGGACAATCAATGGGACACAATCATTCCGGGGTACAAAATATATCGGAAGGACAGAACAGGTCGTGCGAGTGGGGGAGTGGCACTATATGTGAAAGAAAATTTAGAATCAAATGAAGTAAAAATCTTAAATGTATCAACGTGTTCCATAGAATTGCTATGGATAGTAATTCCCTGCTCTAATAAGAATATAACAGTAGGGATCTATTATTGACCACCTGACCAGGATAGTAATAGTGACTATGAAATGCTAAGGGAGATTAGAGAGGCTATCAAAATAAAGAACTCAATAATAGTGGGGGATTTCAACTATCCCCATATTGACTGGGTACATGTCACCTCAGGACGAGATGCAGAGACAAAATTTCTTGATACCTTAAACGACTGCTTCTTGGAGCACCTGGTACAGGAACCCACAAGGGGAGAGGCAATTCTCGATTTCATCTTGAATGGCGCGCAGGATTTCATCCAAGAGGTAACTATAACAGGACCGCTTGGAAATAGTGACCAGAATATAATAACATTTAATATTCCTGTGGTGGGAATAACACCTCAGCAGCCCAACACTGTGGCATTTAATTTCAAAAAGGGGAGCTATGCAAAAATGAGGAGGTTAGTTAAACAGAAATTAAAAGGTACAGTGACTAAAATAAAATCCCTGCAAGCTGCATGGACACTTTTCAAAGACACCATAATAGAGGTAAAATTAAAAAAACATAGTAGAAGAACTAAAAAAGAGCCACTGTGGCTTAACAACCATGTAAAAGAAGCAGTGAGAGATAAAAAAACATCTTTTAAGAAGTAGAAGTCAAATCCTAGTGAGGTAAATAGAAAGGAGCATAAACACTGACAAATTAAGTGTAAGTTGTCATGAGATAAGAGGGAAGATCCTTTCATGGACTGAGAACTGGTTAAAAGAGAGGAAACAAAGGGTAGGAATAAATGGTAAATTTTCAGAATGGAAAGGGGTAACTAGTGGTGTTCCCCAAGGGTCAGTCCTAAGACCAATCCTATTCAACTTATTCATAAATAATCTGGAGAAAGGGGTAAACAGTGAGGTGGCAAAGTTTGCAGGCAATACTAAACTGCTCAAGGTAGTTAAGACCAAAGCAGACTGTGAAGACCTTAAAAAAGATCTCACAAAACTAAGTGACTGGGCAACAAAATGGCAAATGAAATTTAATGTGGATAAATGTAAAGTAATGCACATTGGAAAAAATAAACCCAACTATACATATAATATGATGGGGGCTAATTTAGCTACAACTAATCAGGAAAGAGATCTTGGAGTCATCGTGGATAGTTCTCTGAAGACGTCCACGCAGTGTGCAGCGGCAGTCAAAAAAGCAAACAGGATGTTAGAAATCATTAAAAATGGGTTAGAGAATAAGACGGAGAGTATCTTATTGCCCTTATATAAATCCATGGTACACCCACATCTTGAATACTGTGTACAGATGTGGTCTCCTCATCTCAAAAAAGATATACTGGCATTAGAAAAGGTTCAGAGAAGGACAACTAAAATGATTAGGGGTTTGGAACGGGTCCCATATGAGGAGAGATTAAAGAGACTAGGACTTTTCAGCTTGGAAAAGAGGAGACTAAGGGGGGATATGATAGAGGTATATAAAATCATGAGTGGTGTGGAGAAAGTGAACAAGGAAAAGTTATTTACTTGTTCCCATAATATAAGAACTAGGGGCCACCAAATGAAACTAATGGGCAGCAGGTTTAAAACAAATAAAAGGAAGTTCGTCTACACACAGCGCATAGTCAATCTGTGGAACTCCTTGCCTGAGGAGGTTGTGAAGGCTAGGACTATAACAGGGTTTAAAAGAGAACTAGATACATTCATGGAGGTTAAGTCCATTAATGGCTATTAGCCAGTATGGGTAAGGAATGGTGTCCCTAGCCTCTGTTTGTCAGAGGGTGGAGATGGATGGCAGGAGAGAGATAGCTTTGTCATTACCTGTTTGATTCATTCCCTCTGGGACACCTGATATTGGCCACTGTCGGCAGACAGGTTACTGGGCTGGATGGACCTTTGGTCTGACCCAGTATGGCCATTCTTATGTTCTTAAATAATCATGAAAGCACCATGTCTGGAGAAAAAAACAAAATCGATCAAATACCGTCTTTCCCCAGACATTGAAAAGCCCTTTTAAAAGAAATCTTGAAATGGAAGTATTCATGCAGAACTGAAAGATAGTCTAGAAGGCAGAGGGCTGTCTGTGAATACTGGATCTCTGCTAGCATTAAGGGGCATCCTGAAAAACTGCTGAAAGGCAATAGGTAACTTGTATCAGAAAAGGGAATTTAGCCAATATAGAAATGTAAAGCCTGAAGTTGAGTCGTTATGTTTATTTTCTGTGTAGCTTGTATGTGTAGCTTTCCCTAACTATATCTTTGACTCTGTGACATTTCTATTAAATGCATGTTTTATTTATTTTTGCCCAGAGCATGTCTCTGGTGTGCAAACTGCATGGAGTGTGTGTGTGCTAGAGTGAACTGATAACTGAGGGGCACATTTCATGCCTTTGGGGATGATGTACCTACAGGAAATTCTGAGTGTAGGGTAAGAACTTAGATAGATGGATTTAGGGACACTCAGGACTAGAAAGTCTGTTGGGGTCACCCTGCAAGGACTAAACAGACTAGAGGAAGCCTTGGTGAGACCTTTATGTTTATGAGCTGGCTACAGGTGTCAGGGCTGCAAGCCATAGCAGCACAACATTAAGGCATTGAGGATTACATGGTGGGTAGTAACAGGCCCCTTACTGGTCTGGATGATCCCCGAAATGTCACAACTAGTAACACCCTCTCCCCTTTTAAAAAGTTTTACTGTAGAAGTTATCCTAGATACCAAAGAAATTCTCTGGTAAATTACAATTCATCATAGTTTTATGGTACTATTTCCCCCCTGGGTATTCTTAAGCTTTTATGGAGTCTGACTATATATTCTGGTTGTTTACAGTGTTTATCAACAAAAGTGATGGCAAAATAGTCTTCTGACACATGATTCACAACATTATTGCTGTTAAAATAATGTATCTTTTCTTCTCCCTTTTTGATGAGTAGATTTTCTTCAATGCACATAAAAGAAAGTGTATGATCATAATATTGAGTGTAGGGTAAATGAACACTGTAGGTGAAAGTTACTAAGTAATAGCAATCTTTTGAAATGCTGGAAGCCCAGCATTCTTTGTCTAAGGTTATAATAGTATGCAGCATCTAATATTTAGTACTTTCATTCTGAATGATACCCACAAAATACTTACACATAAAATATTTCCCTTCAACTTCTGAAGTGTAATTCAACATGCTGGAATCAATACACAAAAGAAGAAGAAAAAGACAGTTTAGGATAGGATGTGAAAAAGACTAAAGTGTGGAGCTCTACAAATGTGTGGATGTGTAGTCTACATCTGTGGACCATGTTTATGGATCATGGATGGATGCAAATCCACATTTTATACCTAGAACCCTGCAAATCTGTGGGTATTCACTTATATCCCTGAATATGGATACCTGTGGACCATGTTTTCAGATCACAGATTAGATGTGGATAAATTGCCTAGGAAGGTTGTGGAATTTCCATCACTGGAGATTTTCAAAAGCAAGTTTGACAAATATGTCAGGGATGGTCTAAATGGTGCTTGTTCTTGCCATGAGTGCAGGAGATTAAAAGGGTCCTCAAGAGGTCATCAAGTCCAGACTTATGATTCTACATTTTATATCTGCCCACCTTGAAACATCGGCAAATGCAGTAGAGCAATCAGTAATCTCTGACAAAGCTTTCAAAGGAATTCAAGCTCAGAAAAATAAGCACCTTCAGAATATGGAAAGTCAAAGAAAAAGGATGAGGGGCCAACATTATTCCAGATAATTATGTGACAGGTACCAACAGTTCTGCAGATTGTGGGAGGGGACCATTTTGTTAAAGAACTACATTTTAATAATACCTTTAGTTTGAGGGATTGCACAGAGAAGGTCTGACAGTGATTTTAGTTAAGGAGCCAATCCTCAGCTGGTAATTTGATATAGCTCCATTCACTTAACAACATGGGTTTTCACAGACAGTGGACAGCTGATGGTCAGGCCAAAATTATTTCCAAGAATGGGTAATCACCACCAGGATAAAATTACCACGGGACTGATATTTTAAGACTTTTGGGACAGTGACCTCTTTCTCTATTTCTTTAGAGAATTATAAACAATAATCACGGCTGCAATCAACTACTTGGCCTCAGAAACATAACTTAGGTTAGTGATAACAGTTCTTTAGACTAATATTATGTCCTCAGTCAAATAAGACTAACCTTGCTGATAAAAAGCGAATGGGAAAGAGACATAGGAAACCAAATCCAGAGTGAAACCTGGCACGGTTTGTGTTCAGACTAAACTGTGCCAGGAACATTATAAAATTTGGCTTCATTCTCATATAAATCCAATGTAAAGCAATATCAGTTTAATATCAGTATGTCACAGAACTGTTTTAGATGTCTCAGCAGGGCTTCCTGCAAGTGCTGTGGTCAAGTTCCCATAAGTAATTGTATTGGTCTAATGTGGTGAAGATTACAGCAAAATTTTGCAGTGCCTTTGTAACAATGGGGCTGCCAGGAGATGCTGTATGTCTCTTGGGAGGTGCTGTGCACCACTTCAATTTCCTTGCAGCTCAATGGGAGTTGTGGGTGTTCAGCAGTTTGCATGCTAGAGTCCATAATGAGGGGAAAAATTCTAATACAGCAGCATAGGCTTGAAAGGAACTGCAGATCACAGAGTATCAGTGGAAGTAAGCAAACTTCTTCAATGCTCCCATACAGTTCTGCGGCCTAAAGCCAGCTGTATGGGGATAAGGCACAGGGGTGTGCACAGGAGTGTGCACACCAGAGGAGAAATTAATTATCTCTTTTTCTCTCATTCAGACTTTATAAATTTTAATCTCTCCCTTTGTTCTGTGATTCCTTGCATGCTACTTTCCTTATTCAAGCAAAGCCATCATGCTATTTTCTTTAAATTCAGAAGTATTGGTACTTGACTCCTGCTGGGAATAAAAGCGATGGAGCCTGGCACTTGGAACGCTGAGTGTTGGCTCACAGGTGACTGCAAGAGCTTGAGTGTATCTTTGATGTGACTGTGATCAAATGGGTGAGTGCCCATGACTGTGCTGTGCTATTGTTTGAAGAAAAATGGTGTAAGCATCTGAGGTTTAGTGGGGGCAGGGGTATCATTTGCTTTCAGGCTAGGAAGGGAGAGGGGAGGAGCAGCATTGTGTCCTCCACTCAACCCTAACTTTGCAAGATATACTAGAATCGCAAATCATATTTTATATGCTGATATAACTTTGAGTCTTCCTCTTCAAAAATAAAAAAAACCAATTCTTTTGAAACAAAGATGAAAAATTACACTCCTATGAGAGTGAAATTATATATGTATGTGCATATGCCCAACAAACCACAAATACAAACCATTAGGGGGACCCCATGTGATGCAGAAGCAGTTACAAACTGATGTGTTGCAGTATTTTTATATTACTTTCAATAGAAATATAACCAGAGCAGTATATCTTACATTTTTAATCAATTTTCCATTTTATAGCCTCATTTTCTGAGGAGGCAGAGCTGGAGTTCTGTGAAACCATCACTCCTGTAGTGCTGAATGACCTCTGGGATATTCTTTGCTGTAATAAAAGTCATAACTAGTAAATATGTCATCCTTATTTGCTATTGATTGATATGTGGCTGTTAAACATGTTTTTATAGAGATGACAATCCTGACATCATATTAAACTGCAAATAGGCAGACAAAATATAAGTACGCCCAAAGATAGGCTGATTCACAGGCAGATTCAGAACCAAGCACACAGTTGTCACATGCCTGGGCTCTCAGACCAGCAGGTGTAGGGAGGAGAGGGCAAAGTTACAATGATACTTGGAATTATGATGGCCCTGGATTAAATTCCATGTAGAATCCAAGACTCTGAAGAGAGGAGGCTGGGAAAAAATGAATTTACACTGAATGAAATGTTTTAATTTTGTGCAAAGTGAAATCACATTAGGTTCAGATCTCACAATATAAGCTGTTTTGGACATGGTGAATAATAGCATGGAAAATGCAAGGAAAATCCACAGTGTTTTGGAAAAGCACATTACCCTCAGTACGTGGCACTTTTTCCTCTAAATTGGCATAAAATCAATGCCCAAGTATTGTAATACTAAACATTACGCTGCTATATATGGCAGTCTTTGGGATGGGATATAAAACCGAGGCTCAAATCACTTATGTTCATTAACAATCTCATAGCATTTTTCCCAAAATATTGAAGTGTTAACTCTAGTGTCCCGGACTAATTGTAATCTGGGGATTTGCATCCTGCAAAAAACCTTAAATTTCCACTGAAGGATTAAAAAAAAAAAAGTATTTTAGACCTGTTTATACACCCCATTACAGAAGTTTTACACTGGTGTAACTGCTCTGAAATCAAGTATATTAAACCAACTTAAAACTGACGTAGCAGACTGGAGTATTATGGCCTCTGTTATTTACTTCCTATTCTGAACTGTCATAAGGTATGTCTACACTAGCCCCCTAGTTCGAACTAGGGTGGCTAATGTAGGCATTCGAACTTGCAAATGAAACCCGGGATTTAAATATCCCGGGCTTCATTTGCATGTTCCCGGGCGGGCGCCATTTTTAAATGCCCTGTAGTTCGAACTGACTGCCCGCGGCTACAGGCGGCAGTCAGAAGTTAATCCGAAGTAAGTCCTTAGTTCGGATTAACTGTTACACCTCATTGCAGGAGGAGTAACAGTTAATCCAAACTAAGGACTTAGTTCGGATTAACTTCTGACTGCCGCGTGTAGCCGCGGGCAGTCAGTTCGAACTAAGAGGATTTAAAAATGGCGCCCACCCGGGAACATGCAAATGAAGCCCGGGATATTTAAATCCCGGGCTTTATTTGCAAGTTCGAATGCCTACATTAGCCACCCTAGTTGGAACTAGGGGGCTAGTGTAGACATACCCCTAGAGAGTTGCAGTAAGCTTTTAAGCAGCCGATTATTCCCTCCACCCCACATGAACTTTCACCAATGGAGTAGATTTCACTGAATATCCCTAAGTCCACAATTCCCACTGTTTTCTTTACTGTAGAAAATAACTAAATTTAGTCCCACGTATTATTGCTAGCATATGAACAATGAGATGAAGATATGTTAAAGGATTCAGCCATTACTACTGAAATACACATCACATTCTGTGTTGAATGAGCACCTGGTGGTGAACAGATTAAATCAATGCTTGTGTGCCTACTGAACTGTGCTGTGAAACCCAAATTTTGTCCCTAGTCTTCCCATCATTTGCAAAAATGGGAACTGTGAACACACACACAAATAAATAATAAATAATAATTAATAAACACTTTATTAATTAATACTCAAGAAATCAAACAAATCTTTCTACTGTCAAAGAGGAGAATCCTATATGGACATCCAGATTTGTCTAAACTTCTGTATTTAGAAATTGGTGATGAATACTTCAGAAATATCACAGGCATATGAAAAGTCTAAATGCTTTCATTTTGAAAACTGGCTAACGCCCTGGATCTTTGTCACTAGTGGGTATTCATCTCTCTCCTGTTTTTACATTGTAAAACTTCAACTGCCTTGCTTCTTTGGCAATATTTTCAAAGGCACAAATGGCATTGAGGTCCCTAACTCCAGCCTGCACTCCCACTGTAAATCAGATCAGTAGGAGTTCAACATCTAAGTGCCATTTGCCTTTGAAAATTATCCCCTTATGTTATTTACAGCTATGAGAAGTGAATACAAGATGCTAAAGAATGGCTGAGTTTTACACTCACTTTGCACATGTTTGAATGACTGAACAACATGCATGACAGGGGAAAATCAGGTCCTAGTCTCATATGTATTTAAATCCTTTCACTTAATGGATTTTCAGGGTTCGTATATATTGAAATTATTTTCTCTCTCCTTCTATAGGGATCATACTTGAAATACTGCATTAAAAATGAAAAAGCTTTGGCATTGCTGGAATATCTTTTAAAGAGAAATGGATCTAGCAGACTCCTCAAATTACAGTGATATTTTGCCCAAAAACCTCTGTACTGCTTTTTGTGGTTGTCTAACTCCAAATGGCAGCTCTAGGAGGAATGACCTCAACACAGGAGATGCCTAGACACTGCCAATGCATTTTTTGTATTGCTTTGCAGACACAGCCCCAGCAGGTGCATAAAATACAATGTTCCAACCCATTTCACCCTGTAAGGTAGAGTGAAGTATGTTCATTTTCACACTCTGCACTCCCTAGCTGCTGTAAGCCAGAGAGTCAGAGCTCATGTGGCTGTGCAATCTTGAGTCTCTTTTATGAGCTTAGCTGGAACACGGCTGGGTATCTTTCCTTGTCTGAGCTTTTTTAATCTTGGCTTGCAAAATCGGAAGTTCTTCCCTGACTGTGAAGATGATTGCCTTACTTTAGGTAAAGTCTCAAATACCCTGAAGTATCTCATAGAGCTTTTTACAATATCCTTTTCAGCACTTCCTTTTCACTGCCACACTCACTGCACCATTTTAATTCTTCAGCCTGGGTACTGATGTATTATTTCTTGTGATTGCTTAGCAGCCAGTCAGTCTTTTGATTCAGGTTAGTCTTGTATTTGATTTTTCTGCTCTGCCATCCGAGAGGCATGTTAGGGTTTGTCACATGTTGAACACAAGACCAGAGCAAAAAATAACTGCATGGTCCACCACTAAAAAGAATAGGATAATTTGCACAGAGCATAATTTAAAAAAAAAAGAATACCTTTACCTGAAATGTGGCTTGAGTGACCAGTTTGGTTTGTATGGAGCATTTGATGCTAACTCCTATGATGTATTTTATAGCAACCTTCTTGCACCATTTCATCATCCTCTAACCTCAAAAGTAAAGATGGGACTCAAACACAATCCCTGAGTTCCCAGTGACAAATGTCATGGCTGTACTCAGTCATTGTAATATAGTGAAACAAAGTCTCATGTCAAATCAGCTCCAGATTTGGGTAGTGCTAAGTAAACTTTTCTCCAGTTCTTTTAAATAAACCCTTTCATCCCAGTTTAGAGACCTTCTCGTCTTTCACCTAGAACACTGCGGCTCTGAAAGCAACATATATAGTTAAGACCGTACCAAATTCACACCAATGCAAACCAGGTCAGAGATGGAAATCTGGTGTCCTCCCATGCACTCTGGCCATTTGTGTGCTTTTATCTTATACTATGCAGATTTCACAGGGGAGATCAATATTTCTCAAATTGGGGGGATCCTGACTCAAAAGAGAGTTGCAGGAGGATCACAAGGTTATGTTAGGAGGGTCACAGTATTGCCACTTTACTTCTGAGCTGCCTTTACAGCTGGGCAACTGGAGAGCGGTGGTTGTAATGTTGGCTCTATGCCCCACTCTGAAGGCAGTGCCCCACCAGCAGTGTAGAAGTAAGGGTGATAATACCATAGCTTAGGGTACATCTACACTGCAACACTATTGTGGGATACCGGAGTCTCCCGAAATAGCTATCCCTCGTCTTCACAGTAAGCCCATTATATTGGGCTTGCTATTCTAACATCCCTGTAAACCTCATTCTATGAGGAATAAGGGACGTTTCAGAATAGCGCTTTATTTCGAAATTTGGTGCTGTGTAGACAGCGCCAAATGACAAAATAAGCTATTTTGAAATAGCATCAAAATAGGATATGCAATTTGTGTAGCTCATATTGTATATTGTATTCCAAGTTACAGTACAGTGTAGATGCACCCTTACTGTCCTGATGTTTGTACTGCTTTTTTTAGTGCTGGGTGGCCAAAGAGTGATGGTTGCTGAGTAAGGGTCCAGCCTTGCAGGCAGTATCATAGATGTGAGGCTTTGTCTACTCTGTATGCAAATGAAGTGCTGATTAGCGTTTTGTCAAGCTTCATTTGCATAATCTATTCGAGCAGGTTTTGTGCAAAAACAAGCAGTGTGGACGTTTCCTTTTTGCTCAAAACCCCCTTTTTGCGCAAGATCCTTATGTCTTTCCCGGAGGCAAGATAAGGATCTTGTGCAAAAAGAGTTTTTTGTGCAAAAAAGAAACATCCACTCTGCTTGTTTTTGCACAAAAACCCCTTGCACAAAAACGACTTGCACAGATTATGCAAAGGAAGCACGACAAAATGCTAATCAGTGCTTCATTTGCATACTCTCTGCCAGCAAAAGCTGGCAGTGTAGACATAGCCTAAGGGTGACAACAACACCATACCAGGCATCCTTACTCCTGCGCTGCTGCTGGTAGCAGTGCTACCTTCAGAGTTCCATTCCTTGCCATCCACCCCTACTCTCCAGATGCATCGCTCTGAAGGCAATGCTACTGCCAGCACCAGTGCAGAAGAAGGATAGCAATATTGCAACCCCTCCACAAAAACTGTGCAACCCCCACATAACTCCTTTTTGAGTCAGGATCCTACAATAACAATACCATGAATTTTAAGATTTGAATATCTGAAATCATGAAATTTACTATTTGAAAAATCCCATGACCATGAAATTGACCAAAATGGGCTCTGAATTTGGAAGGGCCCTATATATATTTAATGGTCTCCATCATCATACTATTTCAAGGCCTCCAAATCATTTATGGCTGTCACCTGAGAACAATTTTGTGAGGTGGGAAAATAAAATTACCTCCCCTCTGCTGAGAGATTAACTGATTTTCCTGAGGTCATATGGGATTCCATGGCAGGCCTGGGAATTGAACTCAGGTCTCCTGAGTGACAACCCAATCCTTCAACCAAAAGACTTGCCTACCTCTCTGTTTTTATTTGTTACATATATTTTCAGCAGAGGAATGTTAAAACCCCCAATGTAATGGGTCTAGAAAATGAAATTTAAAAATAACATCTATTCCCTTACTCCCAAGGACCAATCAATTGTACAGGGATATGTTGAATATATTACGAATAAAGGCTAACAGGATATGATGTTTCATTAACAGCATAAAGCATCTTATCATTTTATTGCAGGCTGGTCTAGAAGTGCCTTTTTTAAAAATAAACATTATTTGTAATTAAAAGGAGTTAGGGTATCTAACTTTTATCATTCAAATGCAGAAATATGATTTATACAGCTTAGAAGTTTAAAACTAACATTTTTTCAGGCTTGAAGTTAATTTTTGGAGATCTGGAATATTACCTTTTCATCTTTGGCCCCTGGTTTCAAACAAGTATTATCTCCAAAGAGCCAATTCAAATTAATGCAATAAAGTAATAAAGAAAGAAGTGGAATTAGTGCTCTGTTTAATTTGGCTTAGAGATTCTGAAACACTGGGCCTAATGACAAAATGATCTGATCTTCAGTGAAACTAATCAGCGGGATGTTTATAAGGGCAAATAAAAGAGTTAGAATGTCTTCTTGGTATTTTGACATCATTCAAAGGATTTAGTCCTGATTTGTACTGTGTAAACTGAGAAGAGAAATGGGGGAAAGGATCAGTTTTTGAAAAGAATATTTCAAGTAACATGTTACAGAAAGTAAAAGTATTTCATAAAAATGTGTAGAAGTGGAGTTTTATTTCTCTTCACAGAAAGTGTAAAAGAATGCAGAAGTAATTCAGGGAAGGTTTTGTGGGTGCAGACCATTTGTTACTTATCCCTTGTTTATTAAGTCATGGGAGCACATAGGTTGACAGGAACTGTTACGCCAAGAAAGCTGAAGGCCTCCCATTGACTGGACAGGCCCCCATTGACTGATCTTTGGATCTGCTCCTAAATATTCAATTTGATGAACAGAACCATTCAGCAAGCCCAACGTTTCTAAATGCCATCTGGAACTTAATGCATTTGAGAGAAAATGTGCTAAAATGTATACAGGAAAAGTTTCCAAATCTCATGAAAGCATTCTAGCCAGTAAGTGTGTGGAGTTAGGCTGTCAGTCATGTGACATGGGCAACTTTCCTTCGCATACATCTAGTTCACTTACTAAAAAGAAAAATAGAAAGGTTTCCCCACCCCTTCCCACCTTTCTGATGCTGCTGCTCTCACTCCACTGCCTCTACTATTATAATTAATCATTATTTATTATGCCAACAATACCCAAAAGTATGGTCAGTGTATTTCCAGTTAACTCCCATAATATTTCTTTAATCTGAATTGTCTCCTAATTAAGCAGACAACAGAACCTCCAAGTCTACATTTTGGGGTGTTTGCTATTGCTTAATCTGTACAATTATTTCCCATGTTCAAGTCAAAGACCAGCTTTCCTTGGGTATCATTATTGCTCAATAAATGACATGCCTTCTTACTGAAAGCATGAGATGCATTTCTGAAGAAATGTTCACATTGTGCATAATGTCTTATGAAATAATAATTGATGGCTTTGTGCAATGTCCCAGGTGATAATTGCTTGTTTGGTGCAATATTTTCACTGAAAAATTCTTTTCATTTTCCCCTGCTAAGTATTCCTCTTATGTAATGCTTCCATAAAGATTGGGGTAATTGGACCATGAGCTATGACAGCCTTTAATTGCTGAATCATATACTGCATTATGCTGCTATTATTTTTAGAGTGCTAGGTGGGCTGGGCATGAGCTGATTTTTAAACTCCACTTCAAAGTACTTGATCTTTGTATAGCGATATAATATTTTCCATAACATAATCAGTCACTGATTCTTCAAGTCCAGCAGGTACCAATACCTGACAGGTCAGAGGAAGACCATAGCCAGACTAAACCCATAATAAAACTAGCTTCCTACTCCTTTCAGGCCAAATGCCCTGAAGCATCTTGTGTGTGAAGTCAAAACATCCCAGATGCTGGTTGAAAAGTGGGGCACCAGTAAAAGTGGCCATGGACAATCTATTTTGGAGATACCCTTATTCAGTGCCTTTTCCAGGCAGATTCAGCTTTTAAAGCTTTGTCCTGCTAGAACTTCCTGCATGCATTTGCTTTCCAGAAATGTAGCTACTCTTCTTGGTACCTGGGTTAAAATTGAAGAGTGGGAGGGAATCTGTGTGACCTCAGTCATAATCATCAAGTGGAATAGTTGCATGTACTTTGTTTATTGACTTAGTTTTGCATGTAGGGTGTTTGTCTACAGACATTAGCTACCTTTTAGCTTGTACATTCACCAGAAACATGGATTTTGAGATTCGTATCACAGTTATGTAGGCCTGATATAAAGACTATTGAAGACAACAGGTATCTCTCTATTGACACTGATAGGCTTTGGAACATGCCTTATGGGCAGGGTTATATATTAAAAAAAACCATTTGTGACTATCCAGAATTTCACAGCATAAACAGGGAGAAATTCCTGCTGCATAAGTGCGGGTTTTGGTCATTTGTTGGCAGCTAAAAGAGGCTCTTCTTTGATAGCAGCAAATTGTGGTTTTAGCAGCTCTCAGATTCCATGCAACCGAGGGGAGTAGGGACTCGTACACCTTCTCCAGCACTTTATCCTGAATTTTGGTCAAGCCTGGTGACTAAGTCTTGTGACAGCTCATATACTAATGTGAAGTAATGTGATCCTGTTTTGCCATGGGGTAATGGATACAAGGAGAGAATTCCATTCTCTACCCCAGCTAAAAGTACACAGGGCTGCAGGACTCAATGGTTTAAGAGGAGGAGTCCAAATCTGGGATTAAAATGTGGACCTTTATCTGGGTTGTGCATGTCCCAATAATAAATTGATCAGAGTCCTCCAGTTCCAATGTACATCAATAACTAAGTATCTCAACAACAATAAGCAGTCCTGTGATATCTTAGGGCTCACCTACACAGCAGGGCTAAACTTGAAATAAGCTATGCAACTTGAGCTATGCTAATTGTGTAGCTGAAGTCAAAATTGCTTATTTCGACTTTTGACACTGTCTACACAACAGTAATTTCGAGATAGAGCACTCTTCCCCCGACTTTCCTTACTTCTCATACAATGAGGGTTATAGGAGTTGGAGTAAACAGTCCTTCAGCTCAACATTATTTTGACATTATGTCAAAATAACTGCTTGTGTGTAGATGTGGACTATGTTATTTCAGAATAAAGTCAGTTATTCTGAAATTACTGACTGTTTAGACATAGCTTTAGAGCAGGCCTGGGAAAAATACAGCCTGCCGGCCTGATTCAGCCCACCAAGCCACCGAATCCAGTCCGTAGATGCTGTGGGATGCCCCAGGCAGGCTCCCTGCTTGCCTCGCCCCACCTGCACGCTGCTCAGAAACGCGGCTGTGGGGCGGTTTTTCTTTAAAAACTGTGAGTCTGAAGTGGAGGGGGGAAGCTTTAGAAGCTGCTCCCATCCCTAACACAATCCCATTGGCCAGTTTCTGGCCAGAGACTGGCCAGTGGGAGCTGCTTGTTTCAATAACAGGCAGCCACGAAGCCCTGGAGTTCAATAACAGGGGCTCCAGAGCACAGGGCTGCAGCCTATGAAGGGTGGTGCAAGCAGGGATGTTGATTCAGGAACTGCTGCTGGCTGGTAAGCCTCCTGGCAGAGCCTACCTCTGGCACCCGAGTCCCTCCCTTCCCCAACCCTCTGCCCCCCACTCCACATACCCAAATCCTCTGCCATCAGGTCCAGCCCCCTGTACTGAGGAAGGATCACATCAACCTTATATATCAGAGAAGGATCCCTGTCACCCCCTCACCCACTGGGGATCTTCGACAGCTGTGGAGGGGCATCAGGAGCAGCACACAGGCCCTTGAACAATGTAACCAGAGCATGGTAGTTGGGGGCTATTGCTCAAAGGTAAAATATGACTGTCCTGTGTGTTTATCATCTTGGGCGGCTCTGCATGGTTCCTCCCACTGGCATGCTGCTGGGGCTCATGCTGTCCAGGGCCACCCCTCACACAGGCTGCACACTATTTCCTCCTGCTCTGAGAGCTGAGCTCTGACTCAAGTATCTCCAAGCGACCTGTTTTTCCATGTCCAAACAAAGCTACAATTCAAAATTAAGCAGATTATGTTTTCAATCCACTTTAACAAGCTTGAATATAATTAGACACCTGATATAAAGCTGAATTCTCCTTGAATATGTTCATCGTGATGTGTGTGTGTGTGGGGGAGGGGGAGGGTTGTTCATAGCTACTGAAAAATCTTTCTAATTGTATTTTAAACCGACAGCTGGTCTTCTGTGCTGGAAGCTGATTGTTGCATTTTAAAAAATATATACTATTATTAGTCCTTTCTGTTATTATTTCAAAGTATTACTTTGCCTTTTGTTCTCTTGCCCATAAATTAAACTTGACAGAAGTTTTTGCCTGATGATCATTTAAATAAGGGTTTCATGGGGGGAAAACAAACTGGTGCAGTGAATGCTTTGTGCAGTTACCATGGAAGAACATTTTGTAGCTACTGTAATTACATCAGCTTCCTTCTGTGCAGATGCTTCGCCCAGGGGAGCACCAAAGGGAGAAAGTGAACTGCAAACAAGGCTGGGTCAAATGGAAAAGCAAGATATACAAGCCTTCAAAAGCTGGGCTAACGAAAGTGATGCAGTGAAACCTCCATGAAAGATTACACCCAACTAGGCAGCCCCTCTGTTTCAAAACCCCTTTAAAGTATCTCCAAAGGCTCCAGCATGGTGTCCAACCTAGTCAAACTATAAGCTCTTCAGTCAGGGATCATGACGTCCTGTGCTTGAACACATATGGGGGGAGGGAGAACAGGATAACTGTGCACAAAATATGCTCCTCCCTTTCAGAGTATTTTTTGCTATGTATGTCTTCTATTCCAGCTTCCAGCTTGTCTGAGGAAGTGGGTCTTGCTAACAAAAGCTCATGATACTTGTTAGTCTCTAAGGGTACGTCTACACTAGCCCCCTAGTTTGAACTAAGGAGGCTAATGAGGGCGACCGAAATTGCAAATGAAGCGCAGGATTTAAATATCCCGTGCTTCATTAGCATGTTCCCGGGCTAGTCAGTTTCCAAAATGGCGACTGCCGGGGAACATGCTAATGAAGCACGGGATATTTAAATCCCGTGCTTCATTTGCAATTTCGGTCACCCTCATTAGCCTCCTTAGTTCGAACTAGGGGGCTAGTGTAGATGTACCCTAAGGTGCCATAGGACTACTTGTTGCTTCTAAACCAGAACTTTCTAAAAAATTCTCAAAGCTGCACTATAATTCTAATTTTTGGATCCTCATGTTTCCCTAACTCTATCACTGCCTTCCTGAATGAGAGGATCAGTAGCAGTTAATGTCCCAGTCACTACACTGGGGTAGTGCAGTAATGATTTGGACCCCATCCAATTGCCAGCAAAGTTTCCCATAAACTTTTATGGATATTAGAGCCAGTCCTTGGTATTTAGGGAGACAAAACAGCACTCAGAACATCCTTTTGGGAAAAAAAAAGACATGGGGAAAAGAGGCAACAGATTATATTTGGGGATAAAAAGGCTGAGAGCACAAAAATAGACAAAACAAAAATAATCCCAAACTCTTTGCAGCCTGGAAAAAGATGACATGTGGCATTCTGATGAGGTACATACATTCTTAAATGGTTTAGACAATGTCATTACAAATTCCTATTTCCAGGGTTACGAAGTCCATCTTCTAAAGAGGATTATGAGATTACAGTTTTAAGAGCATAACAAGAATGGGTTAAATCTCAGCAGTTCCTGTTCCCATTCCCAGCATTGTCTCAAGGCGGGATTAACATTGTGCCATTTTCTGTTTTCATTAAGCCTTGTTATGAGATTGGAATGTCATTTTAATATCCCAAGAAGTTCTTATGACTATGCTTTGTCAACCATTTATGAGAGGTTGATCCTTCACTCTCCCCTCCTATCTAGCTATCCAGTTTAGATATGTATATGTCCCCATTTACAATAGTATCTTATTACCGCATCATCTTTAATTTACTTATGCCCACAACACGCCAGTGGGGCAGGGAAGTGCTATTATCCTCACTTACTGACCTAGAACTGAAATTTAGAAGCCTAAGACTCAGATTTGCAAAAGCATTTAGACATTGCAACACTGAGTGGAGTAACAGGTAAACACCTCTAACACGGATGCCTTTGTCTGTCTGTGCCTGAGTTCCCCATCTGTACTTGGGGGATAATGCCACTTTTCTACCTCATGATGGGGTTGTGAGAATAAGTACTTTAAAAATTATGAGGTGTTCAGATACTATGGTAAATAAAGCAATATAAAATCCTATTGATTTTCAATGAGAATTAGGCTCCTAAAGGTATAAGTCAGTTTTGGCAATGAGACTTAAGGCCACAAAGGTATTTAGGTGGTTAACTCCACACGATGTCAAAGGGAGTTAGCGACCTAAACCTCTGGCCTTTATGCTACTATGACAGTTAGGCATTGCAATGCTTCACAGAACACTGCCTAAATATCTTCAAACCTCTGGGCCTAAGTGACTTTTCCAAGGACACACAAGGGGTGTAAGGCAGAGCAAAGAATTGAAAGCAGTTTTTTTGAGACTCCATGTAGCACCCTACTTGCTGAACCATCCTTCTATTCTCTCTCCTTTAAATCCCAGAACCAGCAGGGATGGGGACTGGTATTGCCAATCAATTAAACTATCAAATACTGAAACACCAGAGAAGCACAGCCCATTGCTATATTTCACCCAAGGTATAAAGGCTTTTACATTCAGATGTCTCATTTACTGACAAAGATTGCAAGGGGAATACAAAATGACTCTCATGCATTAATCCATCCTTGGGATAAGAGTTGAGAAAGGACTAATGGTATCAATTTCTCCTACTCTCATTACACTTCAAAGATTGTAATCTCAAGGCCCTTCTTGGCGGCTCATACTGTGCCTAGCTATTGTGGAGAGGACAACGAGCCCTAAATGGGAACTGAAAGACAAATGAAATCAGAACACACTGTCAGAAGCAGTTTTTCTTACCAAAAAGAATAATATGAATGTGTGTTACAGCGTAACAGGTTACTGAGACAAAAACCACCTGAGTAATTCTAATAACTAGCTAGATGATGTCTCAAGAGAAATACAATACTTAGAACAAACTTCAAGGGGAAAAAAGATTTCACAATTCCTCTAAAAAATTCCTTCCATTAAACAACAGGAAAAAACGAAAGCCCCAAATCACTCAAAACTTGCCAGAGTCAGGCACTGGAGAATACTGGGATGGTACCCAAGAGAACCTGATCCAATAGGTCTTTACTCTCTCTAATGTATTACTCTCAAGCTATAAATTGAGATTTGTAGGCTATGAAAGCTCTGCCTTCCTAGATTCACCAAAAAATGTCAGGTGTCTGGTAGACAAAGAGTTGCAGTGTATTCCTACTCTCTGGAAAAGAAAGTAAGGAAAGGTGTGGAGGTGATTGTCTTTTGTTGGTGAGAAGGCATTATGCATTAAAAAAAACCCTATCCCCTACGTGGCAAGATATTCAGGAGGGCCTGAGGTTCACTTAATACAACACTGCACATTGTGCTTCTCTGATCATGGGCTGTCCATGCACCAGGTTAGTCCCGGGCACATATTAGAGCAGCCTGATACCTGTTTTTATTCACGCAAGCAGCCTATTGAACTCTGGGGCTGAACACCTGGGGATTGGCAGGCATGGGGGAAACGCAGGCATGTGCTCTTTCTCTATCACCTGGGATGGGATCTAGAGAATGACTCCCTCTCTAGGGATCCTTGCCCAAGCGCCAAAACTGTGTTGCTTGATAGCCAATAGCTGCTATTCTTGTCTTAGAGTAGGGGCAGATAGGGACGGGATGGAGAATGGAATGAAACATTCAGGACAGGGGAGGGGGCAGACAAGTTGAGAACAAGATGGGCTTACAGTGCTGCAGCCAGAGACAAAAATAAAAATGATCCATCCATGCATACATGTCCTGGTCCATACCACTTCCCACAGCTCCCATTGGCCAGGAACAGCAATCCGCGGCCAACGGAAGCTGTGATCGCCCTTACCTGTAGAAGTGCAGGAAAACAAAGAGTCTCATGGCTTTCCCTGACAAGCCATGTCCAAGAGTTTGAAAACCCCTGGTATAGTGGCAGCTTTACATCAATTAGGCAAGTTCTTTTCTATGCGTATGTGTTTGTATATGTGTGTGTTTGTGCGCATGCATAGTAGCTTTATGGCAACACAAAGGAGCCGTATAGAGACTTAGGAATGAGCTTGTGGTATACAGAATATTTTAAATTTAGTGATCATATTAGAAACAATCAATCATTTTCGGATACACAGGATATTTTAACTTTTATTTGAGGATTTCCTAAACAGTACATCCATATATATGTACATACATACATAGAGTAATGCAGTAAGTTATTCTGCAAAATGCTATCTGTTGCAGAGTAATTTGAAATATAAGGCTTTTGTTTTCAGAATGTCTCTTACTGAACAATACATTAAAATAGCAGGAGGAGGGTGGCAAAGCTGGGGGAAAAAAGTCTTTGAGTGATGCACTGAAATGCTGAAAAGATTGACTAGGTTCTTTTGGTTCTTTTGAAATAAGACAGTAGCCAGAGAGGATGTGGTAACAGTACAGGAATGAATGAGAAATGAAGTCACTGAGGATGGGAAAAGAGCTGAAGCATTAAATGAATACTTTACAGGCCAGAATACTCAAAGATATGCCATCTGAAACTGTCTGTTGGATCCACTATCATGGATGACTTCAGAGCTAGTGAGGCAGAGATACTGAATAAGTTAAGGGAAGTCAAAACCAACAAATCATCTACACTGTGTGCAAATGATCCTAACATCTAAAAGAAGACTGGATCAGAAAATGGCACGGGGAGGCTTTTATTCATTTGTTACCCACTACATGCCAGATTCACAATAGAATAAAAGAGTGAAGATGCCATGGATGAAATGGACATAAAAAACTTAACTATTATCTCCTGACTAAAAGAAGTCCATCTGAGTCAGGTCTGAAGCTTATATTGGCTCTACGAGTAAACAGGGGACTTCAGCCATTCTGTTTGCTCAGAATCTTACATTAGTATAAAGCTTGCACGAACAAAACAATAATCTATCTACCATCTAGTAGCAATCACCTCAAATATTTTATAAACTATAATTAACTAGCTTCAGGGGGTAGCAGAGTTAGTCTGTACAGGGCAAACTTAAAAAACAACAAATTGTCTGGTAGCACTTTATAGACTAACAAAACATGTAGATGGTATCATGAGCTTTCGTGGGCGCATCTAAAGAAGTGGGCTGTGCCCACGAAAGCTCATGATACCATCTACATGTTTTGTTAGTCTTTAAAGTGCTACCAGACCATTTGTTGTTTTTTAAGTTTATAATTATCTAATCTTACAACACCTCTATGAGTAGGCGGGTCAACAGTATTACCCCTATTTTTGGTCCGATGGGGGTAAGTGAAGTAAAATGTGTAAATGACTTGTTCAAAGTCTAATAGTGAGGCAGCAGCAGATCAAGGAATAAACACAGGAGTTCCAAGTGCCAGGCCCATTCTCTCAGCAGTAGCCATGCTGCCTTGCATTAAGTGCTGTGCATAACTGCTAGGGTAGATTCTTATCACCAGTAATACTTTAATGATAACATGTATTTTCTCTAAGGAAAGAAAAAAACCTGCATGCTTTTGCTATTCATTAGCATTTTTCTTTGACTAAGAACAGGTGGATGACTAGTTCACCATGTGTGTAGTAAGGATCTGTGTCCAGTGAATGTAGTTGCAAGCATGGCAGTGGAGGACAGGTTGATGCATTTTTAGTTCCCAAGGGGTTATGTCTTAGTAAATCCAGAAAGACCATTGTCAGTTTTTAAGGTGAGTGAAAGTAAATGCAGAACCATATCACGTCAGTGGCTGAAAAAGAAATAGAATGGGAAATGGGATTTTGGACAGCAGAGAGAAGGACATTACATAGCACCACTATATGCAGCAGGGATTTACTCTCATTTGTAATGGCTGGTGTCTGATGGGTTGAATCTGCTCACAAATCTGTAATTGGAAACTTTATTCTCTCTCATACAAGTCTTAATCTTGCAGCCCTTATTCACATCCATATTTTCACCTCTGTGAGTGAGAACAGTAACGTCAGGTCCATAATGACTTCTGCTTGTGATATAAACTCATAGATGTATGGGGAGAAGGATTTTGTGTGTGTGTGTGTGTGTGTGTGTGTGTGTGCATGTATGAGAATGAGTAGAGAATTTTCACACAGCAAAATAGTTTCTGTAAGTCTTCAATGAACATCTGTTGCGATTTAGCCACTGCTGCTTCTTTAGTGTCTATTGTGAAACTTCATCTTAGAAACAGATTCCTTGATAGGGAAATAGTTTGGGTTGGTGCTAACCTCAGTGACTGAGGCTAGGTCTAGACTACAGGGTATACCTCTGGTATCCTGCAAAAACCCCACTGTGTCCAAGGAATGTGTTTGCTCTTCTGCTTTTTTTCACGGAAGAGCAAATGTGCTCTTTCAGGGAGCCCTGCATACCTCATTTCATGAGGCATAAGGGCTCCGCTGAAAGAGGAGGATTTTCCGCCATTTGGCCCCATCTAGACTGGGCCAAATGGTGGAAAAGCCTCTTCCACAAAAGCAGTTGGAAAAAGCTACACAAATTGCGCAGAGCAATTTGCGTGGCTTTTTCTGAGAAAGCCCCGTAGTCTAGACCTAGCCTGAAACTGGTCAGAATACCACTTTCTCTGTTGAAAAATTTAATCAAATATCATTTTTGTTTAAAAAGGCTGATTTTTTGAGGTGATTAAACATTTTTTAAATCAGGTTTTGTTTTTCTCTCATCTTTTTTCCGCGGAACCAAAAAAATCAAACAAACTAAAAGTTAAAAAAAAAATCAGTGAAAAAAGTCACCCCTTTTCATTAAAAAAAGCTTTTTTTTGGTCTCTCTCTCTGCTGATGGATGATCCTCAGAGGCTTGTGGTTTCCATTCAAGTTATTGGGAATTTGTACATATCTCTGACTATTCTCTAAAGCATCTGAATTTCTGCAATTTGCAAACTTGAGATGAAAATTTCAAGTGAAAAGGTTCATATGAGATATGTGAGATACTTTCCTTTTCCATTTGGGCCTGTCAGGAACCACAGCTGAACCCTGACCCAGCTCATTGCTCATTGCTTTCTGCTGATTCAGCTAATGACCCTGGATTGGCTGAACATTCCAGAAGTTACTTTCTTAAACCCTGCAGTGGCAGTAGATTCCTGGCTGCTCAACAGTTATCCCATGCCCACAGTTCCATTTCTGATCCACATCCTATTTCCTGCTCCTGTTCTCAACAACCTTTTCATTCCTGGCCCTTGGTCCTCCTCCAACTTTTTGTTCCCATTCTTGGTCTCCTTATCCTTGCTTCTGGTTCTTGATTCTTGCTACTGGCTCCTGAGTCTTGCTCCAATTGGTACTCTCGTTTCTGACCACCTTCTCCTAACTCATGATCCCAGCTCATTTCCTAGATTTTATATTTGGCTTTGATCCCAGCTCTGACTCTTGGTTCCCAGCCCCCTACTCTAGCTTGAGTCCTAATTCATCTCCTGATTTGGGTTCTGGCCACTAGACCCAGTCAGCCCAGTTCCAACCATTAGATTAACTTCCTGCCCTGCACATTGGGCAAGGTCTCCCACAGCCCAGTCCTTAACAGGGCCATAAATCCTATGTCAGGATCTTCTTTTCTGATATTTTATACTTTCTATTTACATTCCCAGCTGGAATACAAATATGCATGGTTAGAGCAAAAAAGAATTTTCACAAATCCAAGAAAAGTTTCAGTCCAAGGTTAGGTAGAGGTTCAGGTTTGCTCTTATTTTACTCGCCCTTATTTAATAAAAGTCTACTTTCAAATCTCTGTGTATGAATTGAAGGAAGAATAAGGAACCACAAAGTGTTAAAGTGTGGATAGTCACATCATTGGAAAGAATTATTTGCATTACCATAGCATTTAGAGGCCTCACATTAATGAGATCTTTATTACGATAGGTACTGTTCAGCAAACAAATAGATGCCTAAGGTTGCATACAGTAGCTGTCTGTCTAGTTTCAAAATAGACTAACACATACAGACCCTTCTTTTTTGTAACTTTGGTTGCAATTTATTTTCTTCCTACTCATCAAACACTGAGGGTGAATCTACACAGCAAGGCTTAATTCGAAATAAGGTATGCAAATTGAGCTACGTCAATTGCGTATCTTTTTTTGAAATAGCTTATTTTGAAATTGGGAGCATCTACACAGCACTTATTTCGAAATAGAGCACTCTTCCTCTGACTTCCCTTATTCCTCATACAATGAGGGTTACAGGAGTCGGAGTAAGAAGTTCTCCAGTTTGACAGTATTTTGACATTATTTCAAAATAACTGCCTTCTGTGTAGATGCAGACTAAGTTATTTCAAAATAATGTTGCTGTGTAGACATACCCTGAATAACGGTACTTTAGCAAAGTTCTGTGTAAGCATGGATGAATTTTGTCCATTTCCTATATTTCCAAAGACTTATTTAGATCTCCAGCTTATTGCTCTTATACTCTTTCAATGAGATGAAGTGAAAAGACTATCTTAGGTATTCATTTGCTTTGCCAGCTGTTTAGAGGATTAATTCCTGGAAGCTAATGTGCTCTTTGGCCCCCCTCCTATCATTTATCATTATTATTATTATCTCACTATAAACAGAACAGAAGGGTTCTAGGTGGTCTGTATAAGTCCATCCCTTGTAATTTTGAATCTGTGGAGGCCTTTGCTCTTCAGGTCAGTTCACTTCTAAAAGATAACTGCTGAATATTTTTATACAGCAATTTAGGGATCAAAATTAATCACACAGGATTTTATGGCCAAAATGCTGCTTCCTCCATAAAGAACTGTAACAATGTTAATCTGATTTGCTCTCTGGATTTAAAGAAATTGCACACAGAAAGAGCAATTCCATCCATTTATAATATTTTCAAAGAGAAGCAGTCCATGCTAGTAACTCTCATTTTTCATATGGCTCTTTCTAATGCTGCATACTCAGGCACTGAATCCTTTAAGTCTGTAAAATGCCAGCTGCCAGTCCTTTTATCACCCCATTCCCAGGAAGGATTTCATATACTATGGGGTTTAGTCAGTAAAAAAAAATGAAAGAGAAACAAAGGTGTTTTTGCTCTCTCTAGGAACCATATACTTTTGTATTGTAGTGTAAAGGTTTTATCCTTACGACTGAGTTATGGTTATTATCAGATTGATGGGTTTGCAATAAGCTGCATTATTCACAAATAGCAAAGCCACAAATGAGGCATGCAGGTCAGCCCAAACAAGTGTTGATAAACCCATTATAACACACCTCATTATTGTTATTTATTTGTATTATGCTAGCTCATTATAAGATTCAGTAGAGGTTAAGTTTTCACTGTGTGCTAGGCACCATACAACACATTAAGAGTGAATTCCTGTCACAAATAGTTTATAATCTGAATAGACAAAACACACAAAGGGAAAGGAAGAATCATCTTCCTCATTTGACAGATGGATAGATGGGGAAACTGAGATACATTTTTTAAGGGTGAATTCACAAAGATATTTAGGTGCCTAACTCCCATTAAAATCAGTTAGCTTTGTGAAGCTAACTCTAAGCGACTTTCCAAGGTGACACATGCTGCGATGTCAGAACTACAGCCATAATTAAGTTATATATTTTATAGAAACCCCTTTTTATAAATATTTTAGAGAATTTAATTGATTTTCTTTACATTTATCTCCCTCTCTCTGTAAAACAAGATGACGTGTTACCAATTATTCCACTGTATGGTTTTCAAAGACAGAAAAAGAGAAAGAAAAAAAAAGGTACAATCTTAGACAACCTCACCCAAAATACTTTTTATATAGTTTGATATCTTGGGCTATGTCTACACGAAGAAGGTTTGGCAACAAAAGTGCTGTCAGTATGCAAAAGTTGGCAAAAGTGAAAACTGGTCAGACTGGTTTTTCTGCCTACCATTGTCCGAGTTTCATGGTCAGGTTGCTAACTCCCCTTTTGACAGACAGAGCAAAGCAATGTGGGTAAGCATTCCATAGTGCAATGTTGTGGGAAGGCATAGCTGATCCTTGCGCTTCTTGGGGTTCTTTCTGAGTTCTCCCACAGCATTCTCAGGTGCTGGGAGCAGCATCATGAATAGCTCTGTGAGCTCTTTGTGCTGAGGAATGTCAAAACAGCACTGCAGTCTTTCCAGCCTTCCCCCTGCATTTCTAGCAGGGCAGAAAAGGAGCATTCCAGCGATTTGGTCTTTTTTGTTTGTTTCCCAAACAGAGCAACTCATCTGTCAGACATTTCTGGGAACTTTGAAAGTGGAGGGACACATGTAGAGGAGAGATACTGAGCAGAGCCATCAGGACTCTGTGGGATATTGTGGGATATTGGCAGAAGCCAGTTCTCTCTACAAAACAAACGAGTCCACATTGGCAAGGTTGGAATTTCAGGCGGGTGGGAGGGCAGCAGGATGCAGCTTGCTTTTCAACCAATCCCCAGGGCTAAGAGAGCTCACCAGCCAGGTGTGAGAGGCATGTGTGGAATGCAAGCAGTTTCCCCTCACTCCCTTAGCATCCAGGGAACAGGATGAAAAGCAAGCCATGTCCTGGAGCACATGGCTGCTGCCCCTCCTACCTGCCTGAAATTCCACCCTTGACATTGGCTCTTTGTCGACAATAAAAGGAGGGGAAAAGACAAACGTCTGTTGCAGGGGTGGAAGGTTTTTGTCACCAAAATTGGGTGTTTTTCCCAACAAAAGTTGCATTGTAGTGTGTACGTTCCCACTGTTTTGTCAACAAAAGACAGTTTTTGGCAACAAAACATGCCAGTGTAGACAAGGCGTCAGGTTCTTCTGAGGCTTAGAAGTGCTGGATATTGTACTGGAAAGCTAGGAACCCTCCTTTTCCAGTGGTTATGGTATCCATTTCCAGTCCAATATCTTACTAGATACTGACTTTAACCTTTCAAGGGTGAGGAACAGAATAGTGGCTGTCCTTGTTCTCAGATCTGTGATTATTTTGTGGAGAGAGGTAGGTAAATAGGGTTGGAGGAGAGAAGAGGAGAGAATTCCACATGTTGACCTAAGGGGAAAGAAAACATTTATCAAAAAGGGGGAGTTTTTGGAAGGTCCATAGCCTGGAGGATATAAAATATTGGAAATAGTCCTGTCATATATGAAATAGCAGGTGAAGTGGTAAAAAATCCATGAGAAAGACAAAGAATTATACCGCTCTGCAAATTACCATACATGGACATTACTTGTTTATACATGTGTGTAAGCATACTATACACACACTCACACACACACATATTTTCTCTCTCAGCTCCATTTTGTCTTACTGCTTTAAACACCTACTGCATCTAATACTAACAACAGGCGGCCAGATTCTCAGCTTTGTTGCAATGCAGGAGACTGGGGTTTTGGGGACCACCACTACAGCTCCCTTATCCTGAGGGCCAGTCTACTCTAGCTGCAAGGGACCACATGGGCCGGCTGGAAATGGCAGAATATAGTTGCACTCAGCTGCTGCCCCCACAACAACCCCTACTTAGGGGGCAAGAAGAAAAAAAGGGTTGTTGACGTAGACACACAGTACATCAACTTTTCACCAGCAAACAACATCATTGTTGTCTCCTTAACCTGCCAGCTACAGTCAGATTCTAGCCACCTTGTGCCCTTAAGTAATACAGACTAGCTAATTAGGGCAAAGAGAATTTGGGACAGAATTTATAGCATTGAAAACTCAGCCAACCACCTCCCATCCAACTTCCTTGCACACACATATATGCATATACAATATCATTTCCCTGTCTTGGTTTGTCCTACCTTAAGGTGTATAGAAAAGACAAAGACAAATGGTACAATAGCTAAGATTTCAATTCTCTTCCCAAGGCTTTATTATCCCAGTTTCAAAATTAGGAATATATCACACTGGTTGGGTAGATTGATTCAGGTATCAGATTCAACTCTTCTCTCAAAATGAGAGTCCTTAGCTAATGGGGGGAGGGGACTGCTCATTTTTGTTCAAAGCAGTAATTAATGATAAAAACCCATCAGTGAAGATTTTTTTGTCTGAATGCTGCTTTCCCCAGAATTAATTCCAAATCTGTAATCTCATTTGGTCTCTGGATTTAAAGAAATCGCACATGTAGCGAGCAACTCTATCCACTTAGGAGATTTATCAGGGAGGAGAGGATAAGGCTTTGTTTTTCATCACACAGAGGGAATGCCTGTGAATAATCAAAGTAGCCACTGAATGTCACTCCAGTAGTACACAAATGGCAGTCAGAAAATTCTCCAAAGGAAGCTGTCCAGCTGCTAATGAACAAGAATTTTCTGAGAGTTGCTGGACACATTAGCACCTATATACATATACAATCATTTTACAGAAATACAGAGTGGATTTAGGTGTAAAGGATGCTAAATGATTTACCAACTGCAAAACAAAAAAATGAAACATTTTTAATGTATAATCTTAGTTATGGTTATATCGACATTGCTATTCTGAACTAATGGTCAAGAATGACCTTTGAAACTTACTGTAGCAGGAGCTTATTGAAGCAAATTACATAATCATCATGCTTCTGAATAAGAACAGTACCTGCAATTACAGTATCCATGCTGAAATATAGGAGTTATCAGCCCTTGTGCTTCAGGGAATATTAGAGATAAAGTTATTGGAATTAGTGCCAAAAACTTAATTTTATAAAAACGATGTTAAAAAGCATTAAGTTTGCAAAATCAAGATCTAAAAAAGATAAGAAATATCAGAAGTAAGTTTGTGTGTGTAACTTTAATTCATGCCTTTTGTACATATGCATTATGATACAGTCTTTAATTATATGATGGGCTATTACATTTTCTACAGGACCCCTTCTGGTTGTGAGGTGGGAGGCAAATACTGTCATAGATTCAAAACTGGCTAAGAAATAGGATATAAAGAGTATTATTTCTTCCTATGTAAAGGGTCTAGTTAAGACAGCTAATTCGAAGTGAGAAGGGCACTCCGGTCGATGCCGGTATCCCTGCTTTCATGAGGAGTAAGGAAAGTTGAAGGCAGTGTTCTTCCTTTGACTTCCTGCAATGTAGACAGCACCAAAAGCCAAGTTAAGGTACTTTGACTTCAATTAACATAACTTAATTTGCATATCTTAGTTCGACTTTGTCCTGTAGTGTAGATATACTCTCAGGCTACGTCTAGACTGCAAGCCTCTTTCAAAAAAGAGCATCTAGACTACAACCAGTACTTTCGAAAAAGCACAGTTTGAATTACATACCGCCTTTTTTCAAAAGAGCACTTTCAAAAAAAGGCATTCTTCCTCGTAAAACGAGGTTTTCCGTGGTTGAAAAAACTGCCACGTTCTTTCAATTTACTTTCGAAAGAATGTGGCAGCAGTCTAGACGCAGGGGAAGTTTTTTTGAAAAAAGGCCACTTTTTTTTGAAAAATCCCTGTAGTCTGGACACACCCTCAGGTTCTAAAGTATTTACATCAACTGAGGAAAGGAACTGGGCATCATTGTGAACAGCTCAGTGCAGAATTCTACAATGTGCAGCTGTGGTCAAAAAAGCAAACAAGTATGTAGGATGCATAAGAAATGTGATGGAGAATATGATGGAGAATATTATATAAAATAATTAAATTGATTAAATAAATCAATATTATGGTTTCATCTACAGTACTTTGTGCCAGACTGGTCACTTTATTTTAAAAAGTATATTCCAGAATTCAAGGTGATTCAGAGACTAGCATTGCAAATGATTAGGGACATGGAAAATCTCTTCCCTGAAGAAAGATATAAAAGATTGGGACTGTTTGCTTTAGAAGAGAGATGAATAAGAGATGACATGATAAGTGTTTATAAAATGAATGGTACAGAGAATGAAGAGATTTGTCCTCCCTGTCTCACAAAGAAAGAACCTAGATAGATTCAAAGAAATTGAAAAGTAAAAAATACAAAACTGATAAAAGGAAATAATTTTCCAATCAATGCCAGGCAAGACAGAATAGCTTAGGCAGCTGGAATAAAGAATGCCATTCAAAGTCCATTGAATTAAGCAGAAATATTTCCAGTGACTTAAGGAGGCTTTGAATCAAGCCCATAATGAAGAATGCTTTGAGATCTTCTGATGAACATACAAGGTCAGAGATTCACAGGTGTACATCAAGGGAGATGATTCTCCCAGTGCATCAGTGTAAATCAGGAGTAGTTCTGTTGTGGTCAATGGAGTTACATTGGTGCAAAACAAGTAAGTGGAAGGAAAATCAGATCTGTATTGAAAAAAGGTAGCTCCAGCATCACAATGTCCGTGACTCTATCCTGAGGCACATATTCAGTACTGACTGAGAAGGAATGTCTACTGAATCACCAGCAATATTACCTTCGGCACTTGGATTTTCAGTGGAGACTGCTTACCAAAGAACTGAGCAGATCTGACCTTGCTTAGCCTTAGAAACAGCAGCCAGTTGTGGCTGGAGGCAGGGAAGTTTTGACTTCAGAGGAAGAGCAATAATATAGTTCATTTTGTTTACAATAGTAATTTATTTTGGAAGCTGGAATAATTTCATATGAAGAAGAAAGCCTCATTTAGTCCCACAATAAGCAGTAGTGATCTTTTGGCACTTAGCCACAGGGAAGAAGCAAAATGCAAACTGATCATAGCTAAGGTTAAAATCAATGGCACGTTGTCATGAAAGCCTGCAGGAAAGGCACATAGAAATCATCAACTTTTTGCATACAAGGTAATGGACTGTGGGGTCAAGAAAAAGATATATTGCTAAAGTATTTGCTGCTTCTTAAAATGGTTTTCTAATAAACTGCATATAGTCCCCTTATACTATCATTATTAATAGTGCCAAAGTTTACTGCCTATGATTATTGTCATAGACAGCAGATGAAAAATCCTCTGCTGACAAACACAACAGTGGTGTGACATCAGGGAAGTATTTGGCCCACAATGCATAGAAAAAGGCCCAGTCTTTGTGCTCTTCTTTTTTTAAATAAAATAGCTATATTACAAACCTCTTTCCTTTACAGGTAACCTCTAACCTTCCCAGGCTCCTTGAGAGCTTTGAGCACGGTATCAGATTTAACAGGTGAGGGAATACATCACAATTAGGGAACCATTTGCTTTCTGCGTGCATTTGGCATAGTCCTGTGGCTCAGCAATGTACCTTATCCCACAATCAATTTCCCTTCCATCTTGATTGAAGGAAATGTATGATTTAGCTGCAAGCTCTGTTAAATTCCCTACCAAGATCTCTGCAGATATGTAAATGAACATTAGCTGCAGAATATCAGATTATGGAAATACTTAGAGCCTTATGGCTTGAGGAAGAGGGGGAGGGAAGTAGTCTCTTGCCAGCAAAGTCATTTTCTCTTTGAAGGAATCACTTGAGTGACATGGAGTTGAGGCTAAAATATAAATTAAAAATGAAAAGTTGGACAAGATGTAATTATTAAAATGATTTGGATTAGCCAGGGAAATTCAAGGTCTGTTCCAACAGAGAGCTTGTGTGCATGCATACCAAAAATATATGAGTTCATTGGAAGGCTGTGAATTTTGTGTAGCCTCACAGAAGAAATGACAACATGTATATGTAAAACACCACTACAAAAGTATGTGGACAGACAATACTCTAAGGCTATGTCTACACTGCAGGCTTTTTGCGCAAGAACATTTGTTCTTGTGCAAAAATTTGCAGAGCGTCTACACTGCACGCGCGTTCTTGTACAAGTAAATTTACAGTAAAGCATCAGAAGATTGGGCTTCTTGTGCAAGAGTTATTCCTTACCCCACAAGGAATAAGCCCTCTTGCACAAGCGCTCTTGCACAAGAAGGCAGTGTGGACGGGCAACTGTGGTTTCTTGCGTAATAAACCCTTATGGCTAAAATGGCCATCAGAGCTTTCTTGTGCAAGAGAGCATCCACACTGCCATGGATGCTCTTGCGCAAAAGCACATGGCAGTGTGGACGCGCTCTTTTACACACCTTTTGCGTAAGAACTCTTGTGCAAAACAGTTCTTGCTCAAGAAACCTGCAGTGTAGACATAGCCTAATAGAATGTCATGAACTGTATATGTGAACCAGGACCATCTGCTGGATGGAATGAGAATTGTTCACCTTGGTGTCACTGCCCTTAGACAGCTAGGGTACATCTAGACTACATCCCTCTTTTGACAGAGGGACGTAAATTAGACACTTTGAAATTGTAAATGAAGCCAGGATTTGAATTTCCTGTGCTTCATTTGCATAATCGAGTCATGGTGCTCTTTCAAAAAAGCGCTATTTCAAATGTGAAACCGCAGTCTAGGATTAGAATTAGGTTTACAGGATCTTTCAAAAAAGGCTTCTGTTTTCGAAAGAACTGCATCTAGTCTGCGGTTTCACTTTCGAAATAGCGCTTTTTTGAAAGAGTGCCATGATGCGATTATGCGAATGAAGCACAGGAAATTCAAATCCCGGCTTCATTTGCAATTTCCAAGTGTCTAATTTACATCCCTCTGTCGAAAGAGGGATGTAGTCCAGACGTACCTCTAGGGTACGTCTACACAGCAGGACTAAAGTTGTATTAAGCTACGCAATTTCAGCTACGTCAATTGTATAGCTGAAGTTGAAATAGCTTAATTTGGCTTTGGCACTATCTACACAGGAGGAAGTCAAAGGAAGAACACTCTCCCTTTGACTTCCCTTATTCCTTGTGAAATGAGGGTTACCATGAGTTGGAGTAAAAAGTCCTCCAGCTCAACACTATTTCGAAATAAAGGCTTGTAATGTAGACGTGCACTATGTTATTTTGGAATAACATCAGTTATTCCTAAATACCACTGCTGTGTAGATGTAACCTTAATGATTAACTGGGATTCTCTTTTAGGTGCTGAAATCTGTATGTTTGGAGCAGGTAAATTTAGGTTTCATCCGATTGCTAGAGTTGCATGAAGTTGCAAGTGAACATAAGGTCCAGAAGAAGGACAACTATGAAGTTTTAGGTGGTGCTGTGTTTACAGAACGGTTGCTGTTACTCTGAAATTTTCCATTCTGTGTCCAATACTGCAGTTTCAAAGACATTTTTCAGGTGGAAAAGAATTCTCAGAAAGAATGCTAGACACATTTTTTTCAAACCCCTTTTTTATTACAACTCAAAAACATTATTAAAACAATATTTTCTGAACAAATAAAGCAAAACAAGTGAGAATTAAAAGAGATATGTTTAATAAATTGAGGTATTTTGCCATATTCAGGAACAAAATGAAAAATCAAACAACTAAGGCAGATTCCAGCCCTAGTGGATAGAAGATGACAAACTGGGCCAGATATCAATCTTACATATGCTAGTGTAAATTCTGACTGACTCCAATAAAATGTTCAGGGAGTTATTCCAGATTTGTGTTGCTATAATTGAGACCATAATCTGGCTCACAGAATAGAATATTTGCTCCTTAGTCCTATGTTTAAAAATTTCATTTTTTTAAAGAAGACAACATATTTGGATTTTACACTCAGTACTTCCCTTAACATTCTTAAAGCATTTGGATATGTTAAGGGGAATAGGGTCAGATTCTAACATGCCTGTATCTGTGTGGGAAACAAGTATGAGGAGAATGAATTTTCTCTCTCTCCTTGGGGTCCCAACTGCCACAAGTAACAGTATCATTAGCAGCTAACAGTTAGAATAATAGAATCATAGCATACTAGAACTGGAAGGGACTTTGAGAGATCATCAAGTCCAGTCCCTAATCTGCTCTTACATATTTCCAGTGGTGGAGATTCCACAATCTCCCTAGTCAATTTATTCCAGTGTTTAAACACTCTGACAGTTAGGAAGTTTTTCCTAATGTCCAACCTAAACTTCCCTTGCTGCAGTTTAAACCCATTGCTTCTTGTCCTATCGTCAGAGGCCAAGGAGGACAATTCCCACCCCTCCTGGGTGACATCCTTTCAGATACCTGAAAACTATTATCATGTCCCCTCTCTGCCTTCTCTTTACCAAACTAAAGAAGCCCAATTCTTTCAGCTTTGCCTCATAGCTCATGTTTTCTAGACTTTCAACCATTTTTTGTTACTCTTCTCTGGACCTTCTCCAGTTTTTCCACATCTTTCTTCCCAACGAAACCCAATCAATCATTTCTTGAGTTATACCCCCGAACAACGCTGGGGAAATCTGCTAGTATTGCACAAATTTTCACAAAAGTTTCCTTCTGAACAGGTTTTGGTCAAAATTTCATTTTCACTGGAATTTTCTGACCAGCTATAGTACTGGACAGGGAGTTCCAGAGACTGAATTTCTTGGCCAGGAACAATTTCGGCAGCGTCAGTGCTGGTTTGTTCCCAAATGTGCCTTGCTTCCTTTTCCAGACTCATTCAGTCCCTAGTTTCTCTGAAGAGGCTGCCAACTAGATTGTCAATTAGAGCAGTGGTAGTGGAGGTGAATTTTCTTATGGCAAGATGGGGCTGGACGAAGATAATCCACAAAACACTGAAGAGCCATCAAATGGTAACACATTTCAGTCACTACCAAGCTGGGTTGGATTCAGAACTGCCTTCTAAAGATGAAAGGCACCTCTTCATTTCCATTGAATGAGCTATCCAGGTAATAACTTGTGCCTGATCCCTGCAGATTACATATGCTACTGTATGAGCAATACATGTCAGAGGTGGAGATTCTAGAAAGTCTGACCTAACCCCTTCCCAAAGGTTTGAGAACTTTGGACTCAGAGTTAGAGCAAAATCTAAACTATGCAATTTGGACTAAAACAGCGGTGGAGAACCTTTTTTAAGTCAGGGCTGCTGACCCACAGAAAAATCAGTCAGAGAGCACACACAAGTGAGAAGCAAAAACAAAAAACTAAACCCTCACTGAAGTGGCCTCCCAATTGAGAAGCAGAAAGACACACCAGAGCCTAGGGGAGCCAGGGCCTTCCCACACCAGAGCCTAGGGGAGCCAAGCTAGTAGTTTTTGTGTGCTCCAGCCCCACAGTGGGATGGTGAGGCAGCTGGAAGGCCAGCACGGGCTCCCCAATGATAGTGGGGGAGCCCTGAGCCTTGCAGCTAGATCCAAGCAAGGTAGGGGCTTCATCCAGCCCTCAAAGCCTCAGGTTCCCCACCCCTGGACTAAAAGATGCTGTCTAGGGCTATGTCTACACTACAGGCATCCCAGAAAAACTCCACCGCATCCAGGGAATGTGTCTGCTCTTCTGCTTTTTTTTGCAGAAGAGCAGACGTGCTCTTTCGGAAGCCCTGTCTTCCTCCTCCCATGAGGAAGAAGGGCTCTTCCAAAAGAGGAGGTTTTTCTGAAATTTGGCCCAGTATAGACAGGCCAAATTTTAGAAAAGCCTCTTCTGAAAAAACTATGGGAAAAAGGTATGCAAATTGAGGAGCGCATTTTGCATACCTTTTTCCGATGGATCATTGTAGTCTAGACATAATCTGGGTGGAGAATGTCAATCTGTCAATGTATCCAGCAACCCAGCCTCTTGTCATTTGTAGAATAAGGTTCATTACAGCCCATTCTAGCAAAGACCAAACTTTCCCATACTGCATCAAATTCCCACAAGGCAGCACTTAGTGGCAATAGATGATGAGTCCATAAAGAGAAAATGAAGAAGCAGTTGCCTCAGACTTAAGAACATTCTGAGCAGCCTCCAGCAGGAGCTTCCCAGCATCAGGCTTGGTCAGCTCCAGCTCTCAGGCATTCATATGTGCCTTTTCCCCTCCAAGGAAAGACAGGACTATATAGTAGTTCAGACACAATTTTAAAGGGATAACATCCCTCGACTCAATAAATATATTTTCAGGGAGCTGGATTTGGCTGATGACAATATTCCTATGCGCATAGCCACGTGCTGTACCCTTCATAATATTCGAGAAGGGAAGAGTGAAAGTTTCACTCAGGGGTGGACCGTTGAGGCTCAGTGCCAGGAGGCTGAATTTCAGCAGCCTGAGATCGGGGCTATTAGAGTGGCACAGAGAGGAGCCCTGAGACAGCAAATTATGCTAAAAACCAGTGCCATACACAGTAGTTCCATGGCTGTGATGCTTGCAAGTGACTAGATTGCTTTCAAACCCAAGAATTTCATTTATTAAAAACACCAGATGTAGGACACACAGATGCAGCATGACACATCTGCATTATGGGGGTGGGAAGGGAGGACTTAGGGCCCTGGCACATTCGCAGATTTGTATATGTCCAGGTACCATATGCAGCTCTGACATCTGATGAGCCGTGCAATGGGTGTTGCAGTTCAGCAGGGCTAAAGTGCATTGGGACATGGGTTGAGTACTTTGGGTCTCTGTGGGAGTTTGCAGGGTTGGACAGTGAAAGGGCAGGGGTGGAATGCAGCAGGTGTATGGGACAGGATAGTGGCCACAATGTGTTGGTGGTGATAGGGACCTATGGAAAACAACTGTGGTATTGTGGCCGTGGGGCAGAGGAGGGAGGGGCACTGTCATGGAGCTGCTCCATCTGCAGTGCTAGCAGCCCCTGGAACATGTCATCTTGGTGCTCCATAATGTTTAAGAGCTATTCCTTGGCTTCGTTCCAGTGCTCAGTGTTCTCCTTCCATTTCCTCTCATTATCCCACCACTCCTTCAGTTCTTTCTTTTCACTGGCAGCCTGCAGCATAACATCACAGAACAGGTCCTCTCTGCTTTTCTGAAACTGTTTCCTTGCCCTGTGCAGCCATTCAGCCGGTGATTACAAGGAAGGCTGGGATCCCAAGGTTCCATCTGTGAAGCTAAAATGAAACATTTTATAGAGGCACCATTGTTAAAACTAGACAGAGCACTGATATGACCCATTTCAAACACAAACACTGTTCACATTCCTATCAACTAACTGTTCCAGGGGGCATGCATATAAGGTGCAAGACCCCCCCCCCCATGGTGAATGAATCATTGGGGTAGGGGAATTCATTGTTGCAGGGCCTTACTATAGTTTGGGTATATGTGTTTTGTGGAAAACCAACACGGCAGGGAGGTCCCTATAATCAAAACTGTCCACACATTTTCTAAATTTTAAAGTACACACGGTACATTGTTTTCTAGTTTTTACTAATTTGATTCATGGAAGGGAGGGACTTGCTTTGTTTACTGAGTGGAATTTTTGATAGGTGCCAAGTTTTATAATGCAGATTAATATTTTTGCAAAGTTGAAAGCACTTTTTCTTTTTTTATTAGCTTCCACAAGGGTTTTCCCTGTTCCCTGAGCAAATAAAACACAGAAGCAATTTGTGCTCCCATACATATTTCTTTGGTTTCCTTACTGACATGTTCTAAATAAACAGTCTTACCTAAAGTACATGCTAATCAATAATAGAGAAAAAATGTAGTACTGCAGCTGCATAAAGCATGACAAAAAACTGAGTGACCCCAGCAGAGTAGGGAGAAGGTAGCAGATAATTAGAAGCAGGGTACCTGGAGGCATGAGAAGAGTTATTTGCATGTATTCTCTCCCCCTGTTTCTCTGCTAACAACCTGTCTGGAGCAGGTGGTGTTGGGCTTTTGTTTCTATGAGTTTTGGCCAATCTTTCCTTGAATAGATCAGCCCACTGGCTGGTCTTCTGGGACTCATCATATGCAGTGGCATGAAGAAAATGACCATAAGCTATATGCCTCATTAAATATCCTGTCATGGTGAGCTCATTATATATTGGATAATATAAGCTTCTTTTATTCACGCCAAGGTTGTGCAATCTTGTCATAAAACTGAGAACTTTAGGAGTCAAAATCTGTTCTCTACTACACTGGTATAAATCCAAAGTAGCTTTGCAGAAGTCAGCAATGCCTCTTCTGTTTGTTCTTGTAATGATTATTTCATATATCTTTATTTCTAGTCCTGGGTGTTGTATAGTATAACTGTGCACTGACTAACTACTGTTGTTTTTTACACCAGAAACGGCCTGCCAGTGATAGATGAGTTGTTCCATACACATGTCCAATTTCTTTCCTCAAATATATTGCAAATTTGTGTTCCAGAACAGAATTTTACCTGTAAAGGTCTAATCAGAAGACTCCCATTGACTTAAATGGGCTTTGGCTCAAGTCTTTGGTGTGTAAAATGCCTTGAGATCAAACGCAGTGCTGGTCGAGGAGCCCTATGCAAGAATATTTTTAAACCCTCTCCCCACCACATTGACAGCTTGATGCCTGCCGTGCAGAGCTAAAGTTATGGAAGTGACATAAAATCATGGAATCTGTGACCTCCATGGCCAACTTAATAATAATAAAAAATGAATAGAGGGCCACCTTCAGCTACTTGGAGTTCTAAGCAATTGCTGAGTCTGCATATGCCTAGCACCAGCACTATCTGAGATCCTTTTGGAAATAAGGTGACATATAAATGTAAGTCGTTTTCATTACTAGCGTGGAACAGTAAATTGTCAATAATTAATATGGGAAAGAAGTTAAAGTGTTAGTGGCATAGAAGCCTCAGAGATTGGTGAGTAATAAATTAAAGCATTTCTCCTTATTTTAGTGGCTCATATCCTTGTCTTCTGACTCTTTGGCTGGATGGCAGTAAGATAGGCTCATTTATAAAGGAAGCTCATAGAAGCTTTGGTATAAGTTAAATATGGAAAATTAGCTGATGGCAAAATAACATTTTAAAGGGAAAGAAAAAATATTTAGATGAGTCACTTGATTCTGTTGTCTCCTTGTAAGGAAGGAAATGTAATGCCTAATACACATTCTTTTTGGATTATTACACACTGTACAATTTCTTTTAAAAGAACTATCTTATGAATATTCTACTTCTATGCTAATTTTTGTTCTCATGCTATGGGTCCATCCCCAGGCAATTTAAGTTCTGTAAGCATGCATAAACCAGATACATCTAAAAGCTCCCCTTGTATCTAGAACTGGTTGAATATTTGTTGAAAAGGTTTTTTCTAACAAAAATGTGAAACAAATACCATACATATTTTTTGTGTTTTTTTTTTCCAAAGAACTTCTGACCTGCTCTACAGCTGTCTGGAAAATTTCCGGTGACAAATATTTTCAATAAAAACAATTTTACTTAATATGTTATTCATTTATTCATTATCCATTCATCTGTCATCCATCTCTAACTGTGTCAGATGTGTAGCTAAGACCTTCATGGTTGACTTGTCACTATGGTACCCACCATGGTCACTTGGAATTCCACAGCTGACAGTCCAAATTCCATTGCCTCAAAAACAATAGCTCTCTCCTATTCCTTGATATAAAATAATTTCGACTAGCTGTTAACAGTATAGGCCATATAATACTTATTTCACCAGCTTAATTCTACACAGGGCAGGGAACTGGTGACATACAAAGAGTAGCCATTTGTTAAGAATATTATTAGAGAGATATTCCAAACTGGAACCTTGAATGCAAACAGCTTTATATTTGAGGGTTGCAAGGAGTAAGGTGATCCAACCCTGTCCCATCAGTTTGGTTCTGGGTCACGTCTAAACCCCAAAGGATCATATCATTGGTCTGTGAAGTAGTCAGAATTTTGTGAGAATGCATCACAAGAATATGATGCTGTCAAATCAGAACAGAAGTCCTGACCCTTGTGGAGCATCATCATCAAACTGTATATTGTTATGTATCAAAATCAGTTTTTATATAGAAATATATTAACTCCCAAAAGCATATTCGGCTCCAGTAAGTGGCAACAGGGTATGGAAAATTAAATTCCCTTATTATTGATTTGTGATCATGCATTTGAATCTGTGCAAGTTCAGAAGTTATCTTCTCATTGCAGTTTGCTTGGTAAGATGAAATTAAATGCATTTTAGTAGGCTGAAATCATTCCTTTCTCTGTAACACAAAGAGACCATCACAATTGTCATATTACTTTCCACTCTAGCAGAGAGAACAGGACTGAAAGATATGGAGACTAAATTATTCGCTGAACTCTGTATCTCAAGGAGTAAATACATGGCCCATGTCGTGTGGTGAACCTTGCATCTCTGCTGTTTTTCTGTGGATGTAGGACTCTGGTCATTCGGGTGTCACAGCATTAAATGTTTACTATTTTTTCTACAGCACTTTAACTGCATGGGACACGAGCAATTGGTAGTGTGCAGAGAACACAAGCCCTATCCTGAAGAATTTTGCAGTCTAAAGAAGAAATCTACATTCAGTGAAATTAATCTTACGGACCAGGGAAATTTGGGAGGAGAAGAATGCAGAGGCGCCAATTCCTTCCTTCCATTCTCAATGCTTCCCTTTCCATTCTTAACGCTTAGCACTATTACTATTTATTGCAGATCGCAAGGGCCCACATTGCTTTTCCAAAAGTGCCACAAACTTTGCCATGAAGCTATTTTTAAAAGTTAGGTGCTCCAAATACTCAGAATTAAATGTTCAAAATACTCAGAATTAAATGTATTTCCTTTTTTGCCATCCAGGTACTTGAAAGAACGTCATTAATTTGATTCATATATATGGAGAATTGCTTTCTTTTTCCTAATGACCTATTTTCTAGAAAAAAATGAGCACAAACAACCCTAACGTTTCTTTCTGGAAGGAAATGGAGAGAGGCATGAGAGATTTCTGTCTCCATAGTGGGTTGTTGGAAGGATTTGACATTCAAATCCAAATGTAATAGCTGGATTTTCCCTCCTGATTCAAACACTCCAAACTTGGTGGAGTGAGGCACAAAAAAATGCAAGTGGGAGTTCCAATATCTTAATGTGGTTCTGAATATCTGATTGTATAATGGTTGAACCAAAGCCCCAAATTTGAACTTTCTTCCCATATTTAGTGGTGTTCGAACAGGCCTGGCTAAAGAGTTTGCAGAGCCCAAGGTGGCATGTTGTGGTTGGCTGCACCGTGTGGCTGGGCAGCTCCTAGCCAGGGCAGCAAGTGAGCAGCTGGGTGCGGGGGTGCCGGGCAGCGTGGGGTCCTGAACGTGCGAGGCCCAAGGCAACCGCCTTGCTCACCTTGCCCTAAAGCTGGCCTGTGTTGGAAATCCACTCTGAATTATGGTGCATGGTCCATTTCTGCTTCTTGGCTTAGTCAATGATACCCAGGTTTTATCAGACCAGACGATTTTAACTTTGGCCTAAATCATAAACACCTGAAAAGAGGGAGCTATAAATTTATGAAGGAAACACTAAGAGCCCCTTATCTACAGTGACAAAATTGCCACCGCCATAATCTCTATTAAGTGCTACAAAATTACAGTGTAACAGCTCTGAAATTACTTGTGACATCTGCATGAATACCAAATCGATTCATTATGTTCAGCCCTATTACAAAAAGCACTTACTGAATTTGTACTGATTACAACTCTTATAAATTAACAGTTACCCAAGCGCACTCACTTCCCAATGTACATATATTATTTAAAGATTACAGTTCATCTTAACAGTGGTAACAGCAAAATAATATTGCCACTGACTGTGGAGTACCATTTTCGTATACAGGACCCCAATTTTTGAAACCTTTTTAAAAGGGCTTGATTTTTAGGTAGAAAAACCTTTTTTCTTTTTTCCTTTCTCTCTCTTTTCTCTCTCTTGGTTAAGTGCAACATGTCATTCTTTCATTCTCTCTCAAGAACTGAAGCCTAAAGAAAAAAAAGAAGAAAATGATAAATGTCCCGCATTATGCAGAATTTGCCTTTTTGAAATCCCATTCCCCATTGAGCAAGCCAGAATTTTATAGAGATATAAATCACAAAGAAATAAGAAGCCAGTAATGAGATAGAAGTATATTTGAAATATGGATGCAAATCCTCACCACCTGCTGAACAAAAATAGTCTTTGGAGACTGTCCTGAAAACTGAACTGCCATTAACATCTTGTAAGCACTAAATTTGCAGCAGAAGAATAGTGGAATTATATCCCTGTGAAATGCCAAAGGCCTCCCTGATTTATCTCTAAGCAGAATGTTTCAGCCACATCTACATAAATATTTTAACAGGAATTTAATTTTCATTTTAGTCACACAATAAATCTTTTTATGGAAAGACATCATTTTGTCCTAAACGAGTTGCCTTTTGTGTGCTCATTCTCTGGGTCTGACGAATACAATTTTAATATATCATATATAAAGTATCAATGGATTTACTTCCACAAGTGTCTTGCCACAGGCTGTTTAATTTTATTTTGAACTTCTATTTATTTAGACACAATTTATCTGACAGCTACCAACTGACTTGTATCTAAACTCATATATCCTAGCTTTGGATCTCTAGGGCATAGCATAATAGAACAAAAAAAGGAAATCTATTCAGTGGTGCAAATGTATGTACTTATTGGGTTTGTGTATATATGCATTGGCAGTGGAAACATCGGAGAGGCTGACTACTTTATCTTATTGTCAGTATATTTTATAAATAGTAGTGTGAACATAGGTGTATTTCTTGTCTGAGTCATATATTACGTACTGTGCATTTCAGATGCCATTGCTGCTGCTTTTGATGATCATGTAACATTACAAAGAGCAAAAATGTATAGCCAGTTACTTAGAATGTCTCCAGAGGACATCAAGACAATGATGGATTATTTACTGCTATCAAGATGAAGGCTGCAAGCTCCTGATGGCCAAAAGCTCACCTGGAGCGGGGTGGTGTGGTAGAGGTTATCTCTAAGCCCTATTCCATTGAGGAAAGTGAAGCTGATTGACACAACCCACCAAGTAGGCTGGTAAATGCATAAGAGAGATGTGCTGATACAACAGATCTCTCCTACAACCTCTGTTGTTAGAATTTACAGAGCCCTAATAAAAATGTAAAGTTGCCCCATGTGTGTAGAAAGTGGGGGTGGGGTTACTCTCTGTGTAGAATCCTATTCAGGTGCTTGCAGCTCCCATCTGTGCAAAGGGTACAAATTACCCTTACCTGCGCTCACAGGGATGAATTACTCCCCCCTTCTCCCCCCACACATATTGAAATGGAAAGTGTAACTCAGAGCACTTGCTGTGGCACTGGAGTGGGGACAGTTGAATATACAAATACAAACAATCCCTAGGCAACTGGTGCCTGCAGGAACAAGGGGTTCAGGGAGGACCAGCCAGAGGAACCAGGAGGGGGCATGAAGGGGCACCTCATTTAGCAATTAAAATTTGGGTGGCAGCATAGGACTGTGGTACATCTCCCAAGAGCTATCATGAGTCAAGTCACGATATCATGTGACACAGTTGGTGCTTAAAACTGGATATTAAGGGGGAAATGTTCAAAGGCACAAATGCCCAGCTTCCACTGGAAGTCTATTTATGTCTCATTAAGTCTTTCACTGGGTGCTGGACACTTAATTCACACTGGTCTTTGAAATCGTCCCATAAAACTCACCAGTTTTCTAACTATTCAGAATCAGACCTCCGGCATAGTGTGGGCTGGCACAATGGATTTTGGAAACCTGGTTTTAAATCCGATTGAGGTTGAAAGCAGCAATCTCAAAAGATTCAGAGATGTGAGCTCAAATAAGCAGTCAAAATTTCAGATGATGATCTCATGCTGTGGATAACAAAAACCCCTGTTCTAAGGAGATCTGAAGAATTTTGGGCACGAAGTGGTTGTCTAATCTGCATCCCATTACATTGACTAATTTGACTAAAATGTAGGAAAGAATACATACAAGATTTACCTTAAACCTGGGCACTTTCAGAAACATTGTTAAATATGCTGCTAAGAAAGCACAGACGTGTAACATTTAAATGGATGGTGTTGCAAACTACAACAGTCTCTATTATAGGACACGTTAGAACAGAACACAAAACAGTTGCAGTCCAGCCCTGGCTGCCCCTCATCCTTGGCCTGAAAGATAATTTGTAATGGTCTTCAGGCTTATTCAATCTTTAGCCTCTGTATTAAGATTGCTAAAACTTTTGTTTTTTTCTTCCTTGGTTAACCTTTTATATTTCTTTCCCTTGCTATTTCCATTTCCATGCCTGTCTTGAGAACTTATAATGATCTTATCTATGTGAAGCCTATTTTATTCCACATTATATTGAAGAATCTCAAATCAAAGATTTCTGTAATATTTATTATATGGAGAAAAATAGTTTTAAAAAAGGAAAGATCAAAACAGCAGTCTACTCAAAATCATCACACGTCTCCTTTGTACATTTTAAATTGTTCTTCTGCAGGACAGTTTCTAAGAGCAATTAATAGAAACGGAAGAATGGTCAAAGTGGGTCAGACCAGTGGTTCATCTAGCCCAGTATCCTGTCATCTGACAGCAACTGGTGCAGAGGTTTTAGAGGGAATGAACAAAAATGGGCAATTATTGAGTGATCCGTCCTATCGTCCAGTCCCAGCTTCTGATAGTCAAGGTTTACAGACATCTCAAGCATGGGATTGTGTCCCTGACCATCTTCCTAATAATCACTGATGGACCCATTCTTCAGGAACTTATTGAATTCTTTTTTAAACTCTGTTAGCCCTGGTCTACACTAGGACCTTAGTCGGAAATAACCTCCCCAAGTTTGAATTAGTAAGTGGTGCATCCACATTACCAACCTCATTATTTCAGAATAATGGGCTGCAGAATTTGAACTCTGTACTCCTGCTTTTCATCAGGAATAATGCTAATTCTGAACTTGTAAATCCAAAATAACGTTAGTATGGATTCTCCAGTGCTGCTAAATCACTCTGCAGAGTGCTTCCTGGAGCTCTGAGTCTGAGGTAGCATGTCCACATTAATGGAGCCTGCCTTGGACTAATTTTGATGCTTCCCTGTAGTGAGAATATGCAAGTTCAAATTTGTTAAATCAGGAGTTCTTAAGTCAAATTTAGTAATTTTGAAATAATTTCCTAGTGTAGATATGGTCTTATACTTTTGGTCTTCACAACACCCTCCGGCAATGACTTCCACAAATTGACTGTGCATTTGTTTGAAATTTGCTGCCTATTAATTTCATTTGGTGACCCCCTGGTTCTTGTGTTAAGTGAAGTTCATAACATTCCTTATTTAATTTATCCACACCATTCATGCCTTTATAGGCCTCTATTTTATGGCCCCCTTATAGTAATCTCTTTTCTAAACTGAACAGCTCCAATCATTTTAATCTCTCCTCATATGGAAGTTGTTCCATATATCTAATCATTTTAGTTGCCTTCTCTGTACCTTTTCCAATTCTAATATATCTCTTTTGAGACAGGACAACCAGAATTGCTCACAGTATTCAAGGTGTGAGCAAATAATGGATTTATATAGTGACATTATGGTATTTTTGCCTTATTATCTATTCCTTTCTCAGTAGTTCCTAGCATTCTGTTAGCATTTTTGACTGCCACTGTACATTGAGCAGATGTTTTCAGAGAACTATACATCCTGGCTGTGTCTACATTGGCATGATTTTGCGCAAAAGCGGCCGCTTTTGTGCAAAAACATGCTGCCTGTCTACATTGGCCGGGAGTTCTTGCGCAAGAACACTGACGTTCTAATGTGTGAAATCAGTGCTTCTCGCGCAAGAACTATGATGCTCCCACTCAGGAAAAAGCCCTCTTGCACAAACTGTTCTTGCGCAAGAGGCCAGTGTAGACAGGCAACATGAATTTCTTGCACAAAAAAGCCCTATGGCTAAAATGGCCATCGGAGCTTTCTTGCGCAAGAGAGCATCTACACTGGCATGGATGCTTTTGCGCAAAAGCACATCTCACGCGCAAAAGCACATGCCAGTGTAGACACTCTCTTGCGCAAATACTTTAACGCAAAAACTCTTGCGTTAAAAGTATTTGCGCAAAATCTTGCCAATGTAGATGTAGCCCATGGCTCCAAGATCTCTTTCTTGACTGATAAAAGTTAATTTACACCCTATCATTTTGTACACATAGGCTATGTCTACACTACAGAGTTTTTTCGGAAAAATGACTGTTTTTCCGAAAAAACTCACAGAGCGTCCACACCTCAAGCGCGTTTTTGTGCAAAAAAAAAATCAAAAGAACAGAGGGGTTTTTCCGGCATAGGTATTCCTCATTATACGAGGAAGGAATGCCTTTTTACGAAAGACCTCTTTCGCAAAAAGGTGTGTGTAGACGGGGAAGAAGGGCTTTTTGTGCAAAAAGAGGAAAGAGGAAAAAGCACAGGTGCTCTGGTGGCCATTCTGTGCATAGCAATCAGAGCTTACTTTCGAGAGAGCATCCATGCAGTCTGGATGCTCTCTTTTGCAAAAGCGCATCACTTTTTTGATGCGTTTTTGCAGTGTGGACGCGCTCTTGTGCAAGAAGTTTTTGCGGAATATCTCTTCCAATAAAAGCTTCTTGCACAAGAAGCCTGCAGTCTAGACGTAGCCGTAGTTGGGAGTATGTTTTCTAATGTGCATTACTTCGCATTTATCAACATTGAATTTAATCTGCCAGTTTGTTGTCCAGTCACCAAGTTTTGAGATATCTCTTTGTATCTCTCTACAGTCAGCTTCAGACCTACCTATCTTGAGTAATTTTGTGTTATTTGAAAATTTGCCACCTCACTGTTTATTCCCTTTCCAGATCATTTATAAATATGATAAAAAGCACTGGCACCAGTTCAGATCCTGGGGGCACCCCACTGTTTACCTTTTTTCACCGTGAACTGACCATTTATTCCTAACCAAGGTTCCCTCTAAGCTGTGCGACAGCACAGCCCCGCAGCTGCTTAATCAGCCCCACCCAGACAGAGCTGAGGGCTCCGTGCATGGAACTGCCTGGCTAGGGGAGGGGAATTCTCCCTCAGTGATGGCAACAGCTCCCTGCTGAAGACAGAGCAGTGAGTCTCTTCCAGCTGGTAGGGAGGGGACATGTCCCTACAGACTGAGAGAGACTCACTGCTCTGTCTTCAGCAGAGAGCTGCTGCTGTCGCTGAGGGAGAAGTGCTTCTCTCCCAGCCAGGCCGCTCCGTGCAAGAGTCCTGAGCCCCTAGCTGGGTGGGGCTCATTAAGCAGTTGCAGGGCCATACTGCCACACAGCTTACAGGGAACCTAACTGTTGTTTCCTGTCATTTAACTAGTTACTGATTCCTCTTATTCCATGATTATTTACTTTGCTTAAGAGCCTTTGATGTGAGACCTTGTTAAAGGCTTTCTGAAAGTCCAAATATACTATATTGACTGGTTCACTCTTGTTCACATGGTTGTTGACACCCTCAGAAAGTTGTGATTGGTGAGGCATGATTTCCATTTACAAATGTCATGTTGATTCTTCCCCAACATACCATGTTTATATATATTTCTGATAATTCTGTTCTTTATTATAGTTTCAACCAATTTTCTTAGGCGAGGCTTACTGTCCTGTAATTGCCAGGAATGCCTCTGGAACCTTTTTTTGAAAATCAATGTGGTATTAGCTATCCCTCAGTCATCTGGTACAGAGGCTGAATTAAGCTATATGTTGCATACCACAATTAGTAGTTCTGCAATTTCACATTTGAGTTCCTTCAGAACTCTTGGGTGAATATCACCTGGCTTTGGTGACTTATTATTATTTAATTCATATAATTTATTTTAACTTATCAGTTTGTTCCAAAATCTCCTCTATTGACCATTAATTTGGGACAGTTAATCAGATTTTGTCATAGAAAAAGACATTCAAAGGGACTGCAATTACTGTTCACATATTCTTCTTGGATCAGCTCAAAAGCATTTAGTGCAGATATTTCTGTAATTGTGACATATTGGGAAAATTCAGTGTTGAATGGTCTTGAGATTTTCAGTTCACTGTATATGATATATGCATACAGTACAATGAGCTATGCTATAAAATCTGTGAGAATACTGGCTAACTCTAGACAAAGAAAAGAATTTTCATTTTTTTTGTATGCATTATATATTTTTTTATTCACTTAGATGTGACTGGTTCTATATTCAGATTGAATCAAATTCTGTCCAATGATTCAAGGACTTCACATATATGCACTGTAAGGGAACTGGGTAGGTGAACCCACTCATCCACAGCTCAATGTCACGGTGCGGAGGAATTAGAATTGCTTATCAAGTTGGAAAACTTGCATTTGATGACAACTAAAGACTTTAAAGTTGACTATGTCTAAGATTCAGGAAGGTGAAATTTGGACAAGAGTTAAAAAACCCAGAAAGACTTTTTTTAGCATTTCATGAAATGTTATCCAAAATTAAATCCCGCCTCCACTTACTTCAAATACAAACTAGTTAGGGGATCTGGTTAAAATGCACCTGGTACTTGACATGGCTAATCCACATGCCATTTGGTGGTGTACACTGGACCTAAAGCCTTCCAAAGCCTTGAATAATAGGAAAGCTGGAAAGCTTCTATTGTCAGGGACATCTAGCTCTGCTACTGCAAGCTAATCCTACACCTTAACACAGTGAAGGGTCCATTTTGCTTACAAAATGGATGAGTGTTTTAACTGTTTCAGGAGACAACTATACTTCAATTAACCCCCTGAGGCAGTTTTATTTGTAGGGTAGATAAGGCCTTTATCCTGAGGCTGTTCTTCTCCATTACTCTGCTAGGCTAATGTGTGCAGCCTTCTTCATTTCAGTGCTCTGTTCTTTATGTTGCTGCATGTTCAGATGGAACCTTGAAGCTCACAGTTCTCTGACTGCTTCCTGTGATTCATAGGTTCATCACTCCGAAGTTTTGGACAATGGATGATCTGACAGTCAGACAAAGGTGAGTATCATTCTTTATTTCATCACTTGTTAACGAGCTTCTCTCTACCTAGTTTCTGAATTTTGAAAAAAAAATCCCATGAGGCTGCATTTGTAACTCAGATTTCAGAATGTCCTCTTAGTTCATTTTCCCCCTTCCCCAGTGTGTTAGAAAATACTTAGATTTCCTAAAGGAAGAAAAAAAAATTACTTTTCAGAGGCTTCAAAACTCTTTGCCATATCTGAGTAGGTTAGTGAGTAGGTAGCAGTTACTTCTGCTGTTGTCATAATTAGTAAGCATATCAGCAACACTACCTTTCATGCAATAGAAACAGCTGCAATCTGATAACAATAGATTGAACATTTAATTACCTTTTCTATGAACTGCAGTAGTTTTACATCTTTCATAAGGGACAGGTGGTATGTGACATTTTCCTTCTACATTCTTTCAAGTGCAACTCATTCTGTACATTATTTGTAGACACCAAGCTGGAGTAAGATTGAGATCTCATTTCTACCCGTGGAAATTAGGAGAAACTCCACTGAAATATATAGTTACGTTAGTGTAAAACTGGCCTGAGCGAGATCAGAATTAGTACTTGGTTCTTTGCATGGGAAATTCTGACTACAACATCTTCCTGATATACCCAATAGTGGTGAAAACTTGATTTAAAAAATTCAAGAAAAATTTTAGTGAACCAACACTCAGATCCAAACATTTTTAAACTTTAAGAAAGCACAGATCTAAATGCCACCCATTTGCCATGCTTATTTGTGATTCACCACGTCTTCTTAATCCAGGTCACAGTGCTCCATATGTAGTTTATTTAGAACTCAAGAGTGGAAGAGAAAAAATCACTTTGGGGCAGATCAATTTGCAATCAATGCAGCTATGACAGTTTATACCATCTGAGGATTTATGCCATTTCATTTATGTAGTGTGAGTAAAACAGTGCTCTTTTTTTCTTCAGTGCCATAGTAGAAGGGGCTCAGGAGATTTTCTGTCTGGGCTGGTAATTTTGCAAAACTGAATGAACAGATGCTGATCGAGTAGTTATCAAGCCCCTTTAAATTTACAGGGCCAAATTGTAGCTGGCCCCTGACATTGCTCCATGATAACACCAGGACTGGCACTAGCTTATCAGAGGGATGAAAGGACTGAGGGTGGGACCCATGCTTTATTCCCTTCTGCATCTGATTTGCACCACAGCACATACTGCATTTATGGGCGGGGGGGGGGGGGGAAGAGGGGCCAAAAGACTTGCTGACCCCTGGTCAAGTTGGGAGACGGGGGCTCAATGCTCCTGGAAGGGGCAGGAGCCTCTGGCAGAAAGGGTGGGGTAGGGTTGGGGGCAGACAGCCCTTAGTGCTGCTCAGACTATGCCTCCCCCAGCCAGTCCTTAGCGCTACCTGGGGCTCCAGCAGCAATTTAAATGGCCCAGGCCTCTGGCCACCACTTCTGCTGCAGTATCATCAGTCAGGAGCCCCTTTTGAATTGCCAGGCCCCAAGGCAGTTGTGTGCTTTCTCTTTCTCCTCCCCCTGCCATCGGCAGGCCTGTGCATCTATTTAAAGGACGGCACAGCTTCTGCATGCACTCCCCAGGAGGAATTCTCTCTGAAGGGGCAGCAGAGGATTCTCCCAGATAACACTGGGGTTGTACAAAACCACAAGTAGTCAACCTTATGCCTCCCCTCAAATCCCAGGGTAAGGAGTGCATTGGGCATGAGGAGGGGTATATTTTGAGGATAGTCAGAGAAAGCATGGTATCCCCCAGATCTTCATCTGGTACAGCTGCTAACTGCATTCCTAAGTCTGTTTTCAGTTATACCAGTGGGTCTTTTGGCTTCTGGCCACCACAGAACTGGGGGGAACAGAAAGATGACTTTTAGCCATACCTCCCACCAGCTGCAATCCCAGAATTCCTCTTGGCGGCTCTTCAGATTCAACCTCCCTGCTTTTCCCATAACACATATGGCTGTGTATTTGGCCCACAGAGTAAAAGAGATGCCAAATGCTTCTATTGTTCTCTTTTAGGACTGAATAATAAGGTCTGTAGATTTAATGTGCAACTCTGCAGTGGAAACAAACTAATAATAACAACACTAGTGTACAAGGTGAGAGGGAGAATGGAAGAAATCCCTCAGATATATTTTATATGCCCGATCTAATGCTGAAATATAGGTGCTTGTATAGCACAGGAGCTCTGCTCAGATGAGCAATTGTACAAATTGTCTCTGTCTAATGACAATAAAAGGCCTGAATCTATGTATACCCAGGACAATCTAAAATCTGAGTTTAATATATTGTACTTTCATATCTGGGCCTAATGCAATTGTATAGAAATCATTTTGTTTAAAAGAACACTTTGCTGCAGATACTGAAGTGTTACTGGCTTAGAATGTTATTGGCTACTCCTTAGAAGAAGGGTTGGCTAGAGAAATTCAACAAGGGAAGTTCATCAACATTATTTTTACAAGTTGGAAGCAAATATATTACCTCGTGATTAGCCAAAATTTGAGACCTTGCCTGGTTGCTTCTATTAGGATTTGAAATTAGTGACATGATAGTAATATTCAGATATAATCCATTTTAAAAGGTTCAAAAAGTCATTTTTCTCTGCCAGTAGAAATCAACATCAACAGACAGTTCCTTGCTCACAAATCCTCAAATCAGATACTCCAGTAAGCTCTGTACCCACACAATCCATGTGCCCCAGCTTCATCTCAGGTTCAAACTCCCAACTGTTTTTCCTGACCTTCCCTAACTCCAACATACACATCCTACAACCAATCTCCTAGCTGCTGTGTTTGCAAGGGAAACTTGTGAGTTCACATGGCTTAGCTCTAACTTGCCATGCCTTGGGCAGTTGCCTGCTCCATGGACCCCTGATATTTTTACTACAGAAAGAGGTTTCATTGCTCCTGATGATCCTGGAAGAGTTGTGCTTGGCACAGCCATTAGCTTTAATGAGATCTATGATGGTCTTTTGATCCAAGACTCATCTGCTGGTGGCCAATGGCCTCTTTCAGCATAACATCATACTGACTATTTATATTGAAGAAGAACCCAGAGACCCTGATCAAGAGCAGGTCTAAATACACACAAAGGTAGACCTTCTTCCTACTCCAAAGAAGGCAAGGGACATATAAAAGAAAAAAATCCAGAGGCTCTTCCAATATGCAAGAACCTTACAAAATCTCTATGAAGGCTGAGAGCACCTTCTTTAAGATGCTAAATGACATCAACTCCCAGTGAAGTCCATACCTAGAAGGTTGACTTCCTCTCTTCCATAAAATAATTACTAATACCCCCGCAACCATACAGCAATGATAATCTCAGAAATACAATTATTTGCCTTGCTGTGGGAGGGGTCTAATGTAGTTGTTTCCCAATGGCAATATTACAACTACTTCATTGTAATTCACAGTGAGCTACCAGAATCTGCAGTCAATTCACTGTCAGTCCAGACTATATTTCTCCGTGGCTAATGTATATCACTAGGTCTTTTCCTCTCTTCATTTCTCAATGCAGAATCTTCATAGCAAGCAATGTCAAAATGCTTTGCAAAGGTGAATTTTAAAAAACATTTTACTTGACAAGCAGGTGTTGGATTTAGATGTAAATCTTTGTAAGCTCTTCCAAAAACACCAGAACGCAGAGATTTGGAGGTGTCATTCCAGTGGAAAATAATGTGATTAACCCATCAAGATATGTGCCGCAAACAAATCTGGGCCTAAGCATGACCTTGTATAAAAGCTGCAGAATCTTGCAGTGAATTTCATATTCTTCCAATAACCAATATGACACTCTCAGTAGAGTAGCCATGTCTTAGAAATTGGTGAAAGACCAACATACCTGATACCTTGGAAGGTACTCCTCATGGAAGAAAGTGATAAGGAATGTGTATCCCAGAGCTTCAATCTGCACAGAAAAGAATATTATAATAATTCACTCTGACATTCCACATAGTGCCTTTCACCCTACAGTCACCCTGGGAAGGAATCCCTCCCTATGATGGCACTGAAAGATCCCCCAAAGGTCATAAACAGAGTCATTATGCAAAGACTTACATATACTGTCTCTGGGCTCTAAACTGTAAAATACATTTTTTCTGATGGCCACACTTTGCCCCCTATTGAAAGAGCTGCAATTATACCTGAATTCAACATAGTACCTAAGCACATGTGTACATTTTTGCATATGAACAATCCCATACACGGCCACATGACATGCAGAAACCTGCATTTGAAATTGCTCAAGGCTACAGATGTCCAGCTCTAACTGTTAAATACATTTATTTAGAAAAAAGGATGATGATGAGAGAGAAATTGCTCTAGTTCAAACAGAAAGGTCTACTGATACCACCAGAGCTGTCCTGATGGGGGCATGGGACCTGGGGCAACCCTTCCCCTCAGAACTCCAGGCATGGGCCTGGAGCAAATCCCCTGCGGTTTACCTGGGGCCAAGACGCTCTGCTTCTCATCACCACTGAGAAGCCAAACACAGTGGGTTGGGACAGGGCAATGGGGTGGAGCAGTGCAAGCTGCTGGCCCGCTCCACTCCCATTGCTGCAGTGAATGTGGGATAGGCAACCCATGCTGCTGCTCCAGCCCCAGGTAATCCACCCATGCCTCACCCATAGGATGGTTGGGGTGGCCACAGCAGGGCCAGGGGCAGCAGCCCCTAACCATCCTTTGGACAGGATGGCTCTGAATTCCACTTAAGACCAGAGTTGAGATCTTGACTATTAAGTAACAGGATAATTGAACTGGAAATGAATGGACCAAAATGGATAGGCTGGGAGTTAGGCCTAACCTGTGTAAAAAGTAATTAAGGGATTTGTAGATTTCAAGGCCTATCAGAAGAGACAACTGTGATCATCTAGTACAGAGGTGGACTACCTGTGGCCTGCAGATCATATACGGCTCATCAGGGTAAGCCACTGGCAGTCTGCCAGACAGATTGTTTATCTTGTGTCTACTGGTATGGCTGCCCATGGCTCCCACTGGCCATGGTTTGCTGTTCCTGGCCTATGGGAGCTGTGGGAAGTGGTGTCCAGAAAGTCTCTGCAGCCCAAGTTGCTTTCCACAGCTCCCATTGGCCAATGAGAGTGCTGGCAGCTGTACCTGTGGATGCAAGGTAAACAACCTATCTGGCAGCCTGCCAGCAGCTTATCCTAATAAGCCTCATGAAGGCTCCAAGTTGTCCATGACTACTCATCTAGTCTGACCTCCTATATAACACAGGCCATAGAAGTTCCCCAAAATATTACCCAGTATATATCTTTCCAGTATCTGTGCTGGAGTCTAACTATCTGGGCCTCAGGTCAATGGAGGATCCATTAAGAAAATGGCAAATCCAATCATTTGCTACCTAGCTACCAACAACCCTGAAACCCACCCTTTTTGGAAACCAGACGTGCTTGTACAGCTGGATAACAAAGGACTAAGGAGGGGCCAGGTGAGATTGGCTCAGGCATTTGAGAGTGGACAGAGCAGATGCCAAGAGTGGACATTGGCTGGGGCTCTATGTATCCAAAGTAGACCATGCTATAACTTCCTTTTCTCTGTGCTACCCAAGGATTTTTTGTGCTATGTTCTAGACTTCTAATGAACCCTACTGCTTTTGCAGTGCTGGCTGGGAGTCATTGCAAAAGCTGAAGGTAGCAATGTTTTAATTCCTTTAGAGTGTGCGAGTCTCTCTCAGGTGTCCAACTCAGGTGGACTCACTTAAGAGAGCCCATGATGAGAAGCAGGAACTCTGAAGGTTTGGCCCAAGGGTAAGTTCCCTAGTGACAGAGTGAGACACTAAGAGGGCTCCCAGGGATTGTTCCAGAGCATTGGACCTGTGTACCTCTGATGGCACCAGATAGAGGTTGCATTGTTCCCATCTGCTGCTGCCAGGGGGCAGGGGGCTTTGCTCCTGGTCCTGCGCCTGGGGTCCCAGCTGTCATCTCTGTGTGTCAGGGTTTTGCTCCAGGTTTCAACTGGGGGGTAGGGAGTGGACAGAGGTAAGGGGGCTGGATTTCAGCAACCGCCACTCTTTAAAATGTTTGCACGCCACTTGGGGTAGGGATAGTAAAGTTCCAGCAGTGGGTTGGCTGGGGACCAGGATGAGAAAATGCAGGGAGCCTGATGGGAGCCTCTGGTATATATTGAAATGATTATAGAATTAATGACACTGTACACTTTTATCTGCCAGCTATTTCCAGACAGTTAATAATAAAGGGCTAATTAAACCACATCCAGTGTCTCCTGTCCTTCTTCTGCTATAGCCAGACAATGCCATAGTAGCTTGATCTGATGGGACTTGATTTGGATCTTCAAAAAGATCCAAAGCAGTTTTTCCTCTCTGTCCCCCACTATATCACATGTATAGTTTTTTCCACACATGCTCACATGGGAGAGTTTTTGGATATTCAGAAGTTACCCACTGGGAAATTACTTTTTAACAAGTGTCAAGAACACAGTTCCTTCCAAAGCTACTTTTTACAACTTCTGTGACTCTAATTTAACAGAAGATGCTGTGTTATCTGCCTGTAGCAAAGAATAACGAAAAGAAGTAATGGGAGGGAGGAAAAGGCTTTAAGTGCAATATGACAAACTCAGGGATTGCATCAATGAGATGCATGCAGATGGATCTCCTGAGATTAAAAAAAACCCATATCAAATGGTTGTACCTCTGGTTAAGTCATTATCTGCCACATATTCAGAAGAGTTGAAGTTTGCATTACATCATTCAGCTCCACAATACACATTAAATCTTTACATTCAACAGACTTATTCTCCCATAGTTCTAAAAGTTCCCTCCTAGGCATTAAGCATTTACATTGCTCTGTGCCACATCCTTCGTGCCAGCCTCCTCCCACAGTTATTACAGAAGGAAGTTTAGCTGCTTTAGTGATACAGTCTATTTTGTATCTATTAATTTAACAGCTTGGCCAGTTCACTCACTTTTTAACCTTCCCCTACCCCGTTTCACCTCCTGAATCACTCCAACAAGATTTAATTTCTTTCAGAGGATATTAACTACAAATTCCACCTGCACATTTGCCCACCCTGCCTGTTGTTACAGCTCAGCTCCTTGCTTCTTTTGATGCAGTTCTAATTAGCTTGCCAGCCAGGGTCATACATGTCCTCTTTAGATTTCAATGGGACATGACTCCTCACTGTTCTAAGCCCCTGCACCAAATCTGATAGGTGTTTTTATGTGAATGACAATGCTGTGAGAGCAGAGGGGAAGAGGAGATGGAAAGGGACACATCTGTGACTTGTTTTCAGTGCCCCCCCCCCCGATTTTGCATTCATGAAGAATCTTCCACTTCCTCCACTGTGGATGAGACAAGATTTTTTTTCCTTAAAAATAAATAAATCTGGGTGTAGGAAGATGGGTGCTGCAGCAGCTGTAAAACTGCTTAGGTTGTTACTAGGAGCTGGGCTTCAGTTGCCAAGCAACTGCTGTTTGTGGAGACAGCAGGAAGTTTGTGCACTTGTACAGCACAGGTATGAACTGGATTCTCAGAGACAATGGGATTTTGTTTGGTTGGTTTTTTACGTACACCCCACCCCCCAAACTAAATACAATCACCCTCTGCCTTTTGCTGAACAATGATGCATGAGTTGCTAATGTGGAAGTGAGGGTTTGGTTGGATGAATGTCTTTAGCATTTGCAAATGATCCTTCATGTTGGAAATTGTTTTGCTTTGTATTTCCTTCAGAAAAGCAGTTGCCGCTTGCTGCTGCTGCTCTAATCTGATGGTTATTTTTGTTGTTGTTGCTACATTGTGGGCTGCACACGCTTTTTATTAGAACTTTGTGTATAGTCCATTCTGGGTCTGATCTTGCTTTCCTACTTGAGGCAAAACTATTGATTTCAAATAGGCATTTTGCATGAAGAGGCCACGGGAGCAGGTACTTATAGACAAGCGTGCATAGATCTGCACTTGTGCACATGGGGTTATCTTTAGAATTGAGGTTTGGCTCAGGTACTAAATCCCAGGTTCCCAGCAAAGTCATTTGAATGGGGCTCTTTTTTTGCATGATCCAAGATTCTATGTGTAGTCTGTCCCATTCTGCTTTGCCATGTGCAAGCTGGGAGAAGTCAGGGACTATAATGCAACTGGAAAAAAAATCCTTATTTCTAAGAAAGTCCCAGTTATCCTCATAGAGATCAAAGTCACCACAAAACAGTTTGTATACCACACATCATACTGGCTTTCAAACTCACTTTGATTATGTGGAAGCCCCCTAGAGCAGCTAATGGCATTTCCTATTTCCTGATTTGTATCTCATAGACTTTATTTCCCATTCATTGAAACTTCATAAATTCACTTTTAGAATGTTCCACTGATAGAACCAGTCTATCTAACTGGTATAGTTCCTCTAAAAACTCCAACTGGAGTCTCAAAGGGTACATCTACACAGTGGAGATATTTCAGGATACCAAGGTATCCCAAAATAGCTACCCCACATCTTAGGAACACACCTGTTATTTCAAAATATTTTTCGAAATAACGGACGTGCTATTTTGCCATCCCTATAAACCTCATTTCATCAGGGTTAAAGGATGGCTTCAAAATAATGCATTATTTCAAAATATACTCAAAATAAGCAATTCAATTTGCATACTGCAAATTACATATCTTATTTCATGTTTAGAGTGCTGTGTAGATGCACCCAAAATGTCCCTTAAACTGTTATAGAAGAGTTTTGGAGGTGTTCTTCCGTCAGCAGGACCTCCTTACAGAAGAGAGTATAGGGGATAAATACAAGTGAATCTTATAAGGGTGGTCTAAAGATTTTATTTATCTTCAGTATTTGATCTTCATTAGATTAGAATAACAAAATCCTCCAAAGTCTTTGGCTCGTCTCCCATCTTCTGGTTACTACAGGGAGTAATACTTGAATTAGAGGATTTTTTGGAAGGTCAGGGGAAAAGAACACTTCTTGTAACTGTTATACTGATTATGATGGAAATGTTCTGTCAAAAGGTATTGCAGCATAACCTAAATATCATAAAACATATATTCGCCTCTGGAAGTTCATTCTATTGCTTCATTCCTTGAATGCTGAGCTTTAAGTCATTAACTCTGTGTTGAACCCTTCATGTACAGTGACAGGGTTGTATTATTTTGGATATACTGTTCAAAGAACTTAGGATAATAAATATATATCTGAAAAGGTAATAAAAATCACCTTCAGAGAATGCTTAAGAAATTCAAGATGGATGCTAGTTGCTTTTAGGGTCTGCCTGAGGATCTGTAAACATCCAGCAACTGGGTTCAGGAATTTTTGAATATCTATGGGTGTATCTAAACTACACCCCTCTGCCGACAGAGGGATGTAGATTAGGCACATCGCTATTGCAAATGAAGTGGGGATTTAAATATCCCGAGCTTCATTTGAATAAAAATGGCCACCGCTTTTTGCTGATGCGGCACTTTGCCGGCAAAAAGTGGCAGTCTAGACAGGGATCGGTCGACAAGGAAAGCCTTTTCTGATTGATCCTGTAAACCTCGTTCACAATGAAATCTGGGGAGTGAAATCAAGCCAAAGGGCAGCTGGGAAGAGTTGATCCTATTTCAAAATGTGAAGGAAATGGGAAATATTGGTGATTTTATTCAGAGTAAGAGATTTTTACATCAGAGGTTAATTAAAACTGCGTAAAGAAACAGGAGAGAGAATTCCAGTTCCATCTGGTTCCATAGGAATATTGTCTGGAGAGCAAGTCAAAAGCACATAAAGGAATAAACTGCCATTGGCCAATCATGGCCTCCTAAAGAATATAATGTTGCTAGGTGCTAGTGGAAGATTTAGCCTTATATGATTTAACCTTTTATTGAGTGTCATATTTACACTGTAAGGGACATCCACTTGCATGGACTGTTGCTTAATGAAGGTTAGATCTACATGGGAGAAGGGAGTTTTTTATTTTATCGGGGGCTCAGCTGTTGTCTCTTGTGCACATGCTACTGTTCAATGTTCAGCTTTGTAACCTGTGAAATGGGTGCATAGAGACTTACATAAGTGCCCCTTCTTCACAATTATATCCAAAGAGCTACTACTAATGTGGGAACACATTCACATTTATTTTTTTTCTGGGTGGGTTCAGCTTTGGCTATTTCATTCATTTTAGCTTCAGCATTCACCAAAAGAAAGGAAGTGCTTTGTGAAGCTCAAAAGCATGTCTTTTGTCCCAACAGAAGGTGGTCCACTAAAAGATATTACCTCAGCCACTTGTCTTAAAGAAAACAAATGACATTTACAGAACCATATATTTCAAGTCTCATTATCTTTTCCCCCCTCTCCTCATCTTCAGAGTTTTGCTCATTAAGCTCTTTATAGGTTGAGACTACTGGCAGTACGATTTATAGCATGTACAGACAGGGCCTTTCTTGAGGTTTGCAACAAAGCAATTAACAATCCTTTGCTGAGATAGATACAAATGACAGACTCATGTGACTGATGCTCACTTTACATCTTATCTTATTCTGGATCCCTTTTAAATCTTTTCTAATGCCTTTATTTTCAGTTCTCTTAGACACAGGGCCTGGTTTGTTCGTTCAACTTCCATGCGTGAGAAGTCAGGTATTTCTAGATTCAGGAGGACCAGGGAAAGCAGTGGATCCTGAGCATCAGCATTTATTTCCTGAACATGCTAGAAACCCCCTGCTCAAAGGGGACCAAGATGTTGGTTCTGTGTTGGTCAGGAGAGCTTGGGCTAGTGAGAAAGACTGCACTCTGCAGCCTCATTTCCCTTCAGACCCTAATATTTTATGAGGGTTGCTCCTTCTCACAGTGACCATTCCCATTAGGAAGCATGGTGTGGGAACATTTTTAATAATAGGGGTGCAGACATACCCCCGATCCCTATCCTCCCCCGCAGCTGAGGCTGGGAGCAAAGCCCTGGCATAGGGGAAGCAGCCAGGACTTGAGTTATAGGGCTGATAGAAGAGGCCTCAGCGCTCAGGGCTAAAGCAGAGCTCCTTGGCACACAAGGCTGGCAACCTGGAGCCAGCAACAGAACCCCTAACATGCAAGGCCATCAGCAGAACCCCGGGCATGAGGTGCAACATCTGGGACCCTAGGGCAGAGCTGGCAGCAGAGCCCACAGAGAGTGGGGCAGCAGCTGGGTCCTTGGACACAGGGCTGTCAGCAGAGCCTGCACTGTGCGGGGAGGCAGCTCAGGACCCTAGGCCAGGAGCTCAGGGGTGCTGCAGCAACCTCCGTTCCCCATAGCCCAATTCCCATGCCTATATTAGGGAGTTGGAGATTTGAGAAGCAGTTACTGGTGGGGACCACAAGAGCTGTGCACTCATTGTTGGACTCTACGGGGTATGGCATGGGAAGGCTTGCTAAAAGTAAACCCCCGTTCCTGCCCCTCTGACAGAATCATTAGGAAGTAACTACAGAGTTTTTACTCACAGTTTCCTGTCCCCTACTCATAGGGAATGATCTGACTGAAGAACAAGTTCAGGTGAAGAGCAAGGTTGGGGAATAAATCACACTATACCTCAGACAGAAAACATATTTATTGTCAAATGGAGCAGCAGCATCAACTCAAATGTTTCTTGGGTGACAGGAAATTTTGATGTCTTCTCCCAGCTTGGATTTCATTCCAGTTTCTGCTCGTGCCCTCATTTTTCCCACAGGAATCCCTGGTCTCTCTCCCCTGGGAGTCGTGCCTCTCTCACCCACTCAGAGCATAAGGTGGTGCCCCACAGCTGTGCCCTGTGATCCTGTCACAACACTGTGTGCATCCTGTCACAACATCATTTGGGACAGCTGCTCCCCACCCAAATTTGAGCAGCATGGCAATCCTGTATGCCACATGGCAGTGCCACTCACTGAAATTTGGCCCCATAACTCTACTTTTTTTCCATCCATATGTGGAATAAATTGTGTTATGTGCCCTAAGGCATATGGGGATGTGCACCACTAGTAGAAACACATACTGCAGGCTGGGGGTGCTGTGGGCACCCTACTAATCAAGTGGGCGACACCTGAATCTCTCCTAGGTGGCCGCCTAAGTGCACAGTTACAGGGAACACTGCCCACAACCCCTGAATCTGTATGGAGGGATGGCTGGGTCACATATCAATTGTGTCACTCACGCCCCTGACTGCTCCAGCAACAGTCATACCGATTTGGTATGGGGCCACTGCTTAAAAGTGATCATGCAGCCCCATCCCTCCTCTTGTCCCTGAGTTTCACAGCCTACTAAGCAACAGTAAGTAAGAACAAAAGCCAGGGGGAGGGGAAAAAGGACAAAAGGCCCCTCCTAGTCCCCACTAATTGGAGCCATGAAATGGGGAAAGCTGTCTATGGTGTAAGAAGAGCACATGAAGCTCTCAGGTACTGTCTCTCTCAGAACCCTTTTCTCATCATATCTTCAGAGCAGCACAATGAGTTTAAAAAAAAACCAACCCAATTCTGCTCCCCTCCCCATAATACCACAAGCTAGTGACAACAAATGAAAAAGTTGTCTCTGGTCTGGCTGACCTGAAGCCATGCCAGCTGGCTGAACTCCAAAAGATGAGAAGGAAAATAGCTCTGGTATAGCTCTTGTTTCTTTATCTTCCTGTACACATCCCTAAGAGACTTCCTTTGCCCAAATACAAATACAGCTCACATAAGCGTCATAAACTTATGTGACGCATGGGTGGATGCATGCCCCCAAAGGTGAAGTTGAGGACCATTGAGAAGTTTAGGTTTACTCAGACACAGAAAAATGGTGCTGAAAGCCTTGTAAAAAAGCCTATTCTCCCAAAATTTTCAGTATCACCGATTTCGGCTAGGTTGAGAAATGCTGAGAAAACAACCTGCTCTTTCTTGATATTTTGACATTTCCATTTTCTTGTGATACTGCAGATGAGTTTGAAATCTGTGCTCTCAGATCCTCAAAGCTCGAGAGGGTTCAGAATCCAAACCTGTCTCCAAATTATGCAGCTGACCTCTTTTTGTTGTGGCCCTGAACCAAAAGCTCAGGTCCATAGGAATTGACATATTGGATCAAATCAGATGTCCATCTAGTCCAGGCTCCTTTCTCCCACTGTTTCTTGTGAAAGTCGCTTCAGTGAAGCAGAGTAGTCAGCAGGGTAATCTGTCTCCCACATATATTAGGTCTTACCTTAAACAGTTATGCTTAAAAAAAGATTCTTAAACCTTGAAGCATGAGGTTTAATGTTCTTTCCAAAATTATTGTTATTAATTACAACTCTGTCTAATCTATATAAATGTCCAATTCTTTTTTTAATCTTTCAAAGTTATTGTCCTCAGTGACATCATGTAGCCATGAGTTCCACAGTTTAAGTGAATATATAAAAAAATATTTCCATAGAAGTTTTGAATCTGCCACCTTTTAATTTAATTCAAGGTCCCCTTCATCTTGTGGCACAAAAGAGGTAGAAGACAAGTTCCTTCCCTACGTTCTCTACACTATGCATTACTCTTATTTGTCTGCTTTCTAAGGTAAGGAATCTCAGATTATTTCACAACACAACACTTCAACTTTGAGACTAGGTTGTGAATTCAGATCTGGATACAAATGTTACAACACAGAACAGGAAAAGATAAGATGCTTGTGGATATTAAAAATAAACAATCTAGAAAACTGACTGAACTCCTTTGCTTATCCTTAATCAACGTATAAGTTTTGTAGAAGTTTGTGAGACCGCTCATGGCCACAGCTTTAAAGAAGCTGTTTTCACACAGAAATTGGCTCCTGTGGTAACTTATCATTGACTTCAGTGATTATTTTCAGAAAAAGCATAATTTATGTCACCTCCCACTTTAGTGGAAACTAATGACTTAGCAACTACAACTTCTTTACATTTATCTCCACTGCCAGTTTGAAGTCCATAAGGAGCTGGATCTTTTCTCTCATTATTTCCTTCAATGTGTTGACTCTTCATAAGACACTGTTAAAATGGTTTGAAAAAACTGAGAATTTACTTAGGAAAGACAGCTACATAAAATAAGAGGACAATAAGAAGGCGGAAAGCCAAAGAGGATATATTACAAAGATTTCTTTGCATATAAAATGGAAAAGTTTCTTAGGAAAAGTGTGGGAGCCTCTGTCATTATGATCTTTGAGACTGAAATGGACAAAGGATTCATTATTTTTTTTTAAATCTTGCTCTAGGTAGGGTTCAGGGCAACTTAAGTAAGTGAAAAGATTTTTTAACTTCACATTTCTATTACACTATTATTTTAGTTATTTAGGGAACAGTCTCTCTCCTTTCCAAACTTTTGCCTTTCTTTCTAGGGCTCCTTCTGTTTTCTCTCGTCTCAAAGAGCCCCATTGCTCTCTGTTTACAGCACACACTGTTTCTCTCGTCTCTACTCACTATTTGTAACAAAGAGCTCAGGAAAATACAGTTCAGAATGGGGTTTAAGACTGTTTCTGGATCTCAACACTGCTAATTGCTCTAGTCACAGCACAAAACTTGCAGGTAGGACCTGGGCTTCCTTTATAGTCTCATTCACTTATCCAATTAGCATCTTGTTCCTTACCCATATGCAGGTCTTTTCTCCCAGACCACTGCATGTTAGTTTTTGTAACCCATTGTGACAATACACTGTCAAAGCTTGTGTTGCTACTGGGAGCTCCAGCTACAGGATTGTCACTATTTAGAAATTCAGTTTTATGTTGTCATCCTTTCTAATGCCAATTTATGGTACCATTAGCTCCTTCGTTTCTGCTTAGCTTTTGAAATTAAAAAGGGAGGTAAAAATCAATACCAGCTGAACTAGCAGCTGAAGCTGGATCAATGCACACAGGTGAGCTTAATGGGGAGCAGCAATAGAAGGGAATCTAGCAGGTGTGAACCATCCGTCAATGAAGCTGCAACTTTGCTAGCTAGCTGAAAGGGGGAGCTGCAGTTACATGCAATGGATAGATGCCAAGATGTTTTTGGACTTTTAGGAAAAGAACAGAAGTAGGTGGTAGAATTGCAGAACTGGCTCTGTAAAGAGAGAAATTTGCCCTGTAGCTCTCTGATAATAGTTGTTCCTAGTGTACTATTTTAATAGGATTAAAAAATGGAATCAGATGATGGTTTTTTTCATGGGAGAAATATTGCCTGAACAGAGATTTCCAGAACACCTTGGCTATGTCTACACTGGCGGGCTCTTGTGCAAGAACAGCTTGCTCAAGGGTTCTTGTGCAAGAACTCTTGTGCAAGAACATGTCCACACTGCCATGTGCTTTTGCGCAAGAGCATCCATGGCAGTATGGATGTTCTCTTGCACAAGAAAGCTCTGATGGCCATTTTAGCCATAGGGCTTTCTTGTGCAAGAAACCCCCGTCACGTGTCCACACTGTCCTCTTGCGTAAGAGCTCTTGCGCAAGAGGGCTTAAACTTGTTAGAAGAGCGTAGCTCTTGCACAAGAAGCCCTCTCTTCCCATGCTTTACTGGAAATCTTCTTGTGCAAGAGCAAGCAGGCCGTGTGGACTTTCTGCGGGCTCTTGAGCAAGAACCTGCCAGTGTAGACATAGCCCTTGAGATATAATCAGCACATGCTTTCTTCATTGGCTGTTGCTGTTGAATGTTAGTCTGAGTATTGGTAAGGGGAGGGGGAACCTAGAGGGATAGTCCTGGTCCTGGTCCTGGTCCTGGTCATTCCCATAACTTGACTGACTTGGATCCATGGAATGATAGCCAAGCTGAGGTGGGGGTGGGGTGTAGGGGTTTTTTTTTTTTTTTGGTCTAAATGTTTGTTAATGAAACTTGGGGTTTTCTTATCAAAAAGTGTCATTTTTTTGTGAAGCGGAAGTGAATATTTAACACCTCTCCTCCCTCCCGCCTCCAAAAGCTTCTAGTTTCAATTCTCTGTTGGAAAATTTCCCCCCACAGGAAAAGAAAAAAACAAATAAAAAAATCCTTCAGAAGATGATTGGTATATTTTCAACTTGTGTCCTAGTCAGCCTTCTTATATGTCTGAAGTAGTGCTAATGGAAGCATTGTTCCTGCTCCTGTGTAGAAAACCCATATAAATACTAATATTATAATTTGCTTAGTTTTCATGTCATGGCTGTACATTAATTGGAAAGCCCTAAAAACTAGCATTGTTTCTTTGTTATAGAAACAGCACTATTGAGTCAATGTGGAGGGAAAAGTGGCATAGTGCTACCTAAAATAGGAAGAAAAAAGATGGTGTGATAATTTTATATTCATAAGATGAGAATAATGAAAGAATAAATGTGGATTCCATTCATTTGGCACTTTCACCATGACTTGTGTATTTCATGTTGTTGTTTCATAGATGTAAACTGGTGTCTAAATGGTCACTACCATGACTGTAACAGCTCTGCAGAAGTAACTTACATGGCAAACTACAAACAAGAAGTTCCAATATCACATATTGGAGATTTTATGCAAAGCCCATGTTACGTGGGTAACATTTTCAATCACACTAAAGGGAATGCATAAATGGCAGATGGAGGCATAGGATAAAGGTTGAGATTTGAAAGTTTTAGAGAGAGAATCTTCAATTCATGTCAACAGTCTAGTTAACACATGACAAGACACGGGGGAGTTACTTTATGAAAGTTCATTGATACTGAAACATATGGAAGGTTGTGTCTGCCATAATCACACTAGTGCCAGAATTTTGCTGATCATTGGACAGTTTTAGATAAACTTTAGAAAGCAAACATGATACAGATGTTAAGCCTCACCTTTTTACCATGGCTAGGGAACTTTCTGAAAGAGCAGATGGTACTGAGTTTAGAGCCATGAATCACTGTCATAGACTCTCTTCAAGCTGTCTTATAATACATGAGTTGATAAATCCCAGAAGGCAATATTTTCATTACTATCTCTGTCACTCTGTTCGAGCACCTTTGCTATTGAAATGAACTTCATTACTACTATACTAAACCTTTAGAAATGAATAGAAAGCTCCAGCAAATCACTGTGGGCTTGTCTTTACTACTGTGCAATATTGGAGCAGTGGGAAGACACAGTGTAGACTCTGCTTTAAGTCAATGTAACATACTCTGCTCATGGTGGTGGATATTTTTATACCCCTGAGTGATGTAAGTTATATACATTTAAGCAGCAGCGTAGACAAGCCTTATGAATCAGTATCTGATTGATTTTTTCAGAGATAACACTTTACCATTGTTCTTGATACTCTGGAGTGATGGAGGAGGAAAAGAAACTATACCAGTTTCATTGCATTTATGCAAACTCATTAACAAAGAGAGTGATGTCCACATTTTGGGTAGTCTGAGGAGATGGTGATGTAATGTGCAACATGATAGCAACAGGTACATTTTAAATAGGAAATCCCCCCTTTTACATCCTCATCCCTACCACAGGGGTAGGTCTGAGGAAATACCCTAATGTGTGGCTAGTAGCCCAAACTTTCCAGGACAACACAGCTGGGCTAATGGAGCTAGAGGAGAAGCAAACTGAGAGAGGAAGGACAAACACCAGAGAGAACGGAAGCCCCTATATCCAAATCATGAATGTACACAGAGATAAGAAGGATAAGAGCAAATCTGAGGAATCTGGTGAGTCAGACAAGTTGGGAGAAAGGGAAAAATGTCTGACTGGGCTGAGAAATGTTGGGACTCCCTTTGAGATGCTTTCCACTCAGTTTATCTAGAACACCTTTTTGAGTCATGGGAGAACACTTCATCCAGTTCCCTGTGTATTTCCTCACTCAGATTCCTTTACTGGCACACACAAAGCTACACTGAGCTTTGATCAGACTCAAGCACCTGAAGTAGGAATAAGGCAAGGCTGCTCAATTTTGGACGCCCCGGAGGCCACAATCAAAGAATCATAGAATCATAGAATACTAGGACCTCGAGAGGTCATCGAGTCCAGTCCCCTGCCCTCATGGCAGGACCAAATACTGTCTAGACCATCCCTGATAGACATTTATCTAACCTACTCTTAAATATCTCCAGAGATGGAGATTCCACAACCTCCCTGGGCAATTTATTCCAGTGTTTGACTACCCTGACAGTTAGGAACTTTTTCTTAATGTCCAGCCTAAACCTCCCTTGTTGCAGTTTAAGCCCATTGCTTCTTGTTCTATCCTCAGAGGCCAAGATGAACAAGTTTTCTCCCTGCTCCTTATGACACCCTTTTAGATACCTGAAAACTGCTATCATGTCCCCCCTCAATCTCTTTTCTAAACTAAACAAACCCAATTCTTTCAGCCTTCCTTCATAGGTCATGTTCTCTAGACCTTTAATCATTCTTGTTGCTCTTCTCTGGACCCTCTTCAATTTCTCCACATCCTTCTTGAAATGCGATGCCCAGAACTGGACACAATACTCCAACTGAGGCCTAACTAGCGCAGAGTGGAGCGGAAGAATGACTTCTCGTGTCTTGCTCACAACACACCTGTTAATGCATCCCAGAATCATGTTAGCTTTTTTTGCAACAGCATCACACTGCTGACTCATATTCAGCTTGTGGTCCACTATAACCCCTAGATCCCTTTCTGCCGTACTCCTTCCTAGACAGTCGCTTCCCATTCTGTATGTGTGAAACTGATTGTTCCTTCCTAAGTGGAGCACTTGGCATTTGTCTTTATTAAACTTCATCCTGTTTACCTCAGACCATTTCTCCAATTTGTCCAGATCATTTTGAATTATGACCCTATCCTCCAGATTAGTCGCAACCCCTCCCAGCTTGGTATCATCTGCAAACTTAATAAGCGTACTTTCTATGCCAATATCTAAATCGTTGATGAAGATATTGAACAGAGCTGGTCCCAAAACAGACTCCTGCAGAACCCCACTTGTTATACCTTTCCAGCAGGATTGTGAACCGTTAATAACTACTCTCTGAGTACCGTTATCCAGCCAGTTATGCACCCACCTTATAGTAGCCCCATCTAAGTTGTATTTGCCTAGTTTATTGTTAAGAATATCATGCGAGACCGTATCAAACGCCTTACTAAAGTCTAGGTATACCATATCCACTGCTTCTCCCTTATCCACAAGACTTGTTATCCTATCAAAGAAAGCTATCAGATTGGTTTGACACAATTTGTTCTTTACAAATCCATGCTAGCTGTTCCCTATCACCTTGCCACCTTTCAGGTGTTTACAGATGATTTCCTTAATTACCTGCTCCATTATCTTCCCTGGCACAGAAGTTAAACTAACTGGTCTGTAGTTTCCTGGGTTGTTCTTATTTCCCTTTTTATAAATGGGCACTATATTTGCCCTTTTCCAGTCTTCTGGAATCTCTCCTGTCTCCCATGATTTTCCAAAGATGATAGCTAGAGGCTCAGATACCTCCTCTATCAGCTCCTTGAGTATTCTAGGATGCATTTCGTCAGGCCCTGGTGACTTGCAGGCATCTAACTTTTCTACGTGATTTTTAACTTGTTCTTTTTTTGTTTTATCTTCTAAACCTACCCCCTTCCCACTAGCATTCCCTATGTTAGGCATTCCTTCAGACTTCTCGGTGAAGACCGAAACAAAGAAGTCATTAAGCATCTCTGCCATTTCCAAGTTTCCTGTTACTATTTCTCTCTCCTCACTGACCAGTGGGCCTACCCTGTCCTTGCTCTTCCTCTTGCTTCTAATATATTTATAAAAAGTCTTCTTGTTTCCCTTTATTCCCGTAGCTAGTTTGAGCTCACAATGATACTCACAGCACATGTTGAGGGCCACAACTTAAGTGTGGTTGCATATACATGCAAATATATGCAAATAGCTTTATTCACAGGCATGAATACAAAGCACTTCCCACAATGCCCCGGTGCTTCCAGCACCTCCTCCGTGGGGGATAGAAATGCCAACACCATTTACCAGTCTGTTCCAGCCAGCCTGTCCGCTTGTGTTTTTCAGTGCTCACCCCACCTGGGAGATGCCTCGCCGTTGTGGAATGTGTTCCCAGTGGAGGCCATGTTCAAAGGATCCTACCCACAGGCCGCATGTGGAGCCCCACATAAACTGTGGGCCACAAACAAACAGGCCGTGTGTTGAATAGTGCTGGTATGAGGTATTCCGTGCATCCAAAGTTACATGGAAACTTTCTCCTTTCATATACATTTATATATCTCATTGCATTTGCTCTTATTACATCACAAATTTCTGGATTGGCTTGGGATTGGCAATCCCTGTGCATCATGCTTTTCCCATGCTTGACCTTTACACAGGAGTGGCTTGAGGCAGGCTGCGGCAGCTGGCACCCCAGGCGGAACGTGCAATTGGCACCCCCGCCTGCACAGCCGTCAATGGGCCGTCAATGGGGTGACGTCATCATAGGGTGCCCCATGCGCCCCATGGCATCATCATTGGGTGCCGTTGAAGGCGGCGCCCTAGGCGACGGCCTAGTCGACCTATAGCCATGGGCCACACCTGCCTTTACAGTACATTCCTAGCTTATCTTGTCCATTATTAGTAAATAATTCCCTAGGTGTTCTCCCTCTTATGTTGTTAGCTGGCTCAGAGATTCTGTCCTTTTAGCCTATTGACCTATTTACTTCAGCCTAATTATCTGTTTCCTTCTCTAAATCTATCTTCTAAGAAAATATGTCTTCCTTCATGTGTTAATCATTCATCCCCAGCCAGGTATCGGCAATAGGAAGAAGGGTGTAATTGCTAACAGATTAAAAATTGCTTGGAAACACAAAAATGTGTGAATATCAGAATGACCTGAAGAATCTTGGACACATTCAGAAATGGTTCCCTTTATGTAACCATCATAGGTTACAAAGCAATAGTTCCAATCCAACTTCATGAGCACTTCAGGACATCATCATAACTACCTTGAGCAAATCCTATTCCCTTTTCCAGAGCAGAAGAAGCACTGGCTTCCAATGGACTATACAACATGGTGACTGGTGGGTGCAGATGTGGGCACATTAAGGTGCATACCACAGAACTCTGCTCTGGCAGGGACCTCTTCTTGCCATAGTAAGAGCATAGGAATGTTTGGATGGTTTTGGTGAGAATGCAGCCATTGGACCCATTACTGCTGTTATATTGGTAGAACCCAACAGGGAGTGTAGCCAGAGGCTATTGCAGTGGCAACTGAGGTGTGTGATGGGGATGTTGGACCTTCCCCCCCATTTAAATCACTAGTCAACCTGCAGTGACAGGCCCATTTATTCATACTTGATGCAGAGACCAGGGTTTGGGCCATTATAGCGTTCTCTCTTGGATGATCTTCTGTGAGTGTACCTATCCAGTTATCTGTCTTGATTTTATCTCTTTTTATTTATTCTCATATCATATGAATTTGAAATATGATTGCTTCATTCATTTTTCTAAGGCTACCTGTCAGATTTGCTTTTGTGGTAAATATCCCTTCCTTCACCTGCCTCATCTGCTGCAGCTCTTTGGGGCTTAAGTTGCAGGAAGAGCTGGGAAAATAGTATCCCCTACTGATCCTTGGCATTTCTGCCTGGTGAGTTAACAGCTATCGGAGTCTCAGTTGCTAGAAGCTGCCTGCCCTCCCACTCTAACCAGGCCCATGCTGTCTATTTTGAGGGTTATGCTAGATGTCTGAGAGCATCTCCATCAGAGAGGAGCTTATGGATGATGTGGCACTCCAGTCATCTTCTTGATGGGCTTTCTTTTGCCATGGGACCTATTCCTTAATTATATCTAATACATTCGTGGGTGGACTTTAAGTCTTGGACTTGTAGTTACTTGTGCCTATATTTTCAGTCAATGCATTATATTTGCCATGGAGCAAGCTAGACTTGTCTAGCAGGGAATATTTGTGTGTTCTTTTTCCTCTTATGGTTCAGAGTATGATTTCAAATAACTTTTTTGTTCTTCTTATAAACTCTAGTGAGGAATTCAGGAAGAAAAATATAGGTTGGTCCATTGAACACCATAACCTAATAGATCAGATAAAAAAAATCTCCAGGGCTCTGAGATATAAAAGAGCCAAACTTTGATTTCATTTCTCCACAAAGTTGTGAGATATGACATAGAAAAGTGCTAAGAAGAATTGAGCTATATCGTGTGAGCCCTGACAAAAAATATGGAGCCTATGAAGCTGAAAAAGAAAAGGCCAAGTACCCATGTGGTTTGTATTCAGGCTACTTTCTCCAATCAAGTTTTTTGTGTACAGCATAATATGGCACTCTGTCTATATCATATGTATCATACAGCCTGGAGTGCAGTAGAAGAAAACTGCAGTTTAAGATGATACATCTGAACATTTTGCTAAGAATTCACTATATCTAATGATGGTCTCTCTACTGTAGTTCCTGCATAGAATGGCAGGTCCCAGTTAGATGGAGGAACGTGTTAGAAAGGAACAAGTTGAAAAAAAAGCATGGATTCAACTGTAAGGTAAAAAATACCATAAAACACATGGGGAATCCTTTGCTTTCTTGACATGAGCTTATATATCTATTTAATTTAATTTAATTGTGTTTTATTCATGTAAAGGTACTCAAAGGTCTAGGCACTGGGAACATGATTTCATTAACTGCATTATAAAGAAACTTGCTATTATTACATCACTACTTTCAATGGAGGGTGTTTTTCTTTTCTAGGATGGTGAAAAACATTATTATCAAAAATAAGTTTGCAAGTCAAGGCAGGCTTTTATGAATCTCCATTGTTTCCATGTAATACAACATTTTTCATACTAATGAAAATTATTAAGCATCTGTTAATATGATACATATTTTGTTTTGAAAAAAATGCATTTAATTTGCTAGCATCAGTTATTTTTCTATTCTGCTCATGTAGAGATGCATGCACTTACTTAATGGTACGAAAACACAGAATAAACATTAAAAATTGCAACCTTATGACATTTTTGTGATGCGGATATTAGCCCAATATCACAGATTGGAAAACTGAAGCACATAGAGGTGAAGTGACTTGCCCAATTTTCTTCCCCTATGTTATATGTTAGTTTTCTATTAAGTTGCAGCACTGTATTTCAGCTCTGAACCACAGATGCATCAGAAACATGAAAAAAAAAACAGTTAAAAGGAACATTTCATACCCTTAAAAGAGCAATGCCATCTTTTGAGCTCAGATATTCAAATGAAAAAAGTCACATGGGTGAAGGCTGGAAGTGGCCTGGGCCTTTCTGGACCTCTGAGAGGGCCTGCTTGGAGCCACAGTAGCAGGTCATTCAGGCATCCAAAGTTATATGTCAGGGGCATGTGAGAACCACCACAAGTTTTGTAAATTTTTCAAGGGAAAAATTCAACTCTATACAGAGCATTAGGGCTTAGCCCCACTGACATCCATCATAAACCTTCAAAATGAGGTTAAGTGGTACACAGCTCTTCTGTTGGCCAGCTGAACAGGAGTGAATTTCACCCAAAATTAATGCATGAACCTAATCCAGGAGAAAACAACAAATCTTCTTTCAATGGAAAACGGAAACAATCACAGGAATTTTTTTGGCTGAATAAGGACCAAGTGAAATTTGAGAAAGGAATTCAGGAACTGGCCCATAGTTGCTCTTGATTCATGATGTGAAAGACATTTTGAATCGGGTGACAAATATTTTGATTTTACTTTTATACTAGTAAACCTCCATTTCAGTCAATGACAATTAGGTCTAAAGAGCCTTAAACTGAGATATAATCAACCAGGTATAAAAGAGAAGAAGAGAAAGATGGATAGCTGTATGGAAGGGTCTCTTAAATATTTTGATGTATTTTGATCATTTTTAAATATAACAATTTAGATCTGTCACATAATTACTTAAATGTAAGAGATGTGCTAGCTATCTAAGGAAAAGGCTATCACAGAGCATGTGAATCTTCTTTTACGAAAAGGAAGGCAAACAAAATTTTGACCTAAGTCCAAGTTTATGAAATATTGACTTGGATTATACTCATTGTGGGAGTAATTTTACTTGAATCCCTCATTAGAGATTCAATCTCTATTTAATATTAGATGATCAATCAGACAATATCGTTGAGTGGCAGGTGGGAATAAGGTCAAAACTGCAATATGCTTACCTTTGGACTCATTGAATAGCTGTTTTATAGCCTTTCAAATAGGATCACAGATCTTAATCATCAACTGATGGTCTATCTAAATACAGTCATGTGGAAACCAGAGAACATGGTTCCCCAGTGGACCCATTTGGAGATCCCACATTGCTAGTTAATCATATCAAATTGTGTATATAGTTTTTACTACTTTATTTCTTTCACATTGGATCAGATTTTTAAGCACTACGTATCTACAGATGAGGCTAAATTTTCATAATTTCTTGTCACAGTGAGGTCATTTGAAAACCTGGCCACTTATTCTGGTGGGAGCTAAGTTGTTAGATAATTCCATTGCGGGTGCTTAGCCCTACTGAAGATTTTAGCTGTTGTGATTATTACATGTCTGTCTTATTACATTATATAAAATATTTCACGGTGAAATATCATGCAGCAACCCAATCCATAAGGACAAATATCTCAGTTACTGGAACGTGAAACTTAATGACAAATGAAACCAGCATACATATCACAAAAGTATTTTGTCTTTTTAATGAGAAGTTTTTCTCAGCTTGCCCAAAATAAATGAAGAGGAAATCAACAGTGAAGTGGGCTTTTGAGAAAGGAAAACAATTGTTGTAGAAAAATATTAAGTAACTGACTGGTATTTGTGGGATTTGAATTTTGAATTTGGGGTGCAAGTGCACACTGCTTCATACTTTAGCCAAATAATTTGCCTATCTGTTTAAGTATTGTAAATGGGTGGTAATTATTAACACACTCACATACTAAAAGAGAAGTTTAAGGCACCTGGATTTTGAATTGAGAATGGTGCATAAATGTGGGATCCGGGTAAAATTTTGGCTCCCTTGGACTCACTGGAAAAACTCCAATTCATTGACTTCAGCAGTGCCAAGATTAGACTTTAATCCAGGGGTGGGGAATCCAGGCTTGCCTGGTGTGGCTCCCGAGGCTCAGGGTTGCCCCCAGCATTGGGGAGTCTGAGCCCTACTGCAGGACTGGAGCACATAAAATCTACTAGCTTGGGCCCCACTAGGCTCTGATGTGCGAAGGGAATGTGGGGAGTGTCTGTCTCCTTCTCAGTCAGGGGCCATGTCAGTGAGGGTTTGGGGATTTTTTTGGCTTCTCACTTGTGTGCGGCCCCCCGACTGATTTTTCTGTGGGTCAGTGGCCCCTGATCCAAAAAAGGTTCTTTGCCCCTGCCTTAATCATTAGTGTTAATGCCTAAAAGCAAAATTGTGAATCTTAGACTCATGAAACAAAATTAGCAATTGAACTTAGGGAGCCTAATTCTCATTCACACTAAGGCAAAGATCCCGCCACCCACAACTTTAATTAGCTTTGAATCAGGCCCTCGATCCTTGGTAGCGTAAAGGGGCCTGAAACAGATGTAAATGTAACTTACTCCAACCTTAAGGACTCCTTACACTGCCAGAGCTGGTGATTTAATTCTGGCTTGAGGAGAAATAACTGTACTGGATATGAGCATTCTAAAAACAGAAGTGTAGCTGTGGTAGCACAAGCAGTGGGAGGGTTAAATACAATCCCACCTGACATTGTATTTAGGGTGCCTACCTGTGTGCACCAACTTGGTTACACTTCTGTGATTACTACGCTAGTTCGGTCAGTGATAGTGCAGGCATGTGTACATATCACAACGTTCAGCCCGAAGTGTAAATAAGAACAGTCCCAAAGATTCACAACTATAGGGCTACATAGCTCCCAGAGACTTCATCAAATGTTATCAATTCCTAGCAAAGCTCAGAAGTTTCATTAAAGGCTTGTCTACACTTGGAAAGTTACTAAAAAAGCTATTTCAGAATAAGAAGGTCCACACAGTATCTGACAGACAATTATTATAATGTGACCTCTCTCCTGTCATCCATTTCTAGCCTCTGACAGAGGCTAGGGACACCATTCCCACCCATCCTGGCTAATAGTCATTGATGGACCTAACCTCCATGAATTTATCTAGTTCTTTTTTTAACCCTGTTAAAATCCTGGTCTTCAAAATATCCTCTGGCAAGGAGTTCCACAGGTAGACTGCGTGCTGCGTGAAGAAAAATTTCCTTTTGTTTGTTTTAAACCTGCTAGCTATTCATTTCATTCGGTGACCCCTAGTTCTTATGCTATGGGAACAAGTTAATAACTTTTCCTTATTCACTATTTCCACATCAGTCATGATATTATAGACTTCTATCATATCCCCCTTTAGTCTCCTCTTTTCTAAACTGAAAAGTCCAAGTCTTTTTAATCTCTCTTCATATGGGACCTGTTCCAAATCCCTAATAATTTTTGGTGCCCTTTTCTGAACCTTTTTCAATGCCAATATATGTTTTTTGAGATGAGGTAACCACATCTATACGTAGTATTCAAGATGTGGATGTTCCATGGCTTTTATATGGAGGCAATAAGATATTCTCTGTCTTATTCTCTATCCCCCTTTTGATACTTCCTAACATTCTGTTTGTTTTTTTGACTGCCACTGCACAGTGAATGGGTGTTTTCAGAGAACTATCCACAATGACTCCAAGATCTCTCTGAGTACTTATAGCTAAATTAGTTCCCATCATATTGTATGTATAGTTGTGATTATTTTTTCCAATGTGCATTGCTTTACATTTATCAACATTACATTTCATTTGCCATGTCATTGCCCAATCACTTAGTCTTGTGAGATCTTTTTGAAGCTCTTCGCCGTCTGCTTTGGTCTTAACTATCTTGAGCATCTATTCTGTTCTTTAAAACAGGGGTAGGGAACCTGAGGCCTAGATTGCCTGGATCTGGCCCCCAAGGCATAGGGCTTCCCCCAGCACTGGGGAGCCTGTGATAGCACTCCAGCCCACCCGTCTCCTCCCTCCAGTTCATGGGCTCGTCTAGACTCATTTTTTCAGGAGTACAGGTTCTTTCGAAAAAAGGGTTTTGTTTTGTTTTTTCGAAAGAACCCTGTCTAGACTGCGGGGCTTTTTTTTCCAAAAACCCCTTTTTTGAAAAAGCACTCTTATGTGATTATGCAAATGAAGCGCAAGATTTGTAATTCCGCGCTTCATTTGAATTTTCCATCTGCTTCATTTGCATTCCTCGTTCGAGAGAGGAATGCAGTCTAGATGAGTCCATATGGCCCCTAACTGGACATAACTATTCCAGAATAGTTATTCTGGTAAATGTCCAAGTACAGATAAGCTGTGCAAGAGAAAGGTCATCACATGTTTCTGAAACACATCATTAGGGTCCAGTGGCTTAAACAACCATCTGAGGCTGAATGACGACAAAATTCTAATCTCCATCTACTGCTAAATTGTTTTGCTTTTTCAGTTTTTCTTGTTCTGAAAAATGCAGCTAATAAGACTTACTGGTGTGTTGTGAAACATAATGTTTTTGCAGCCGTTGAAAATTTAACGTACTATATAACTGCCAAGTACTATTATTCTTGTGCCAGTACAATAGCATCAGCCAGTGATTGGTCCAGTTTGTAATTAAAAATTTCAAGAGATAAAGGCTGCCAGAAGCTTCAAAAGCAGTAGCCACCAAAGAGTATGCTGAATGGAAAGAGTGTTTGGCATCATTAAGAAAATTTACCAAAGGATCTGCATCTTTTCCAGCTGTAAGTGGCTTCACATAGGCTATTCATTAGACTTTCTTTTGAACAAAAGTAGAGAATCTTTTGAAACTCTTGTATAAAGTAAAGCTTTGGGATTTTCTTCAGAGAGCACACAAAAGCTTTCCCCTCAAAGCCATTCATACTTTGTTTTCACATGTGGCCATCTGAGAGTTTCCCCCCCACCTTTTGTGCAGCTCCTATATGCCCTTGTAACTATTTCATTGTCATATATCAAGCTATTTTCTGCACCACTTTTAAACCCAGTAAATCCAATAGTGAAATACTGTTTGGCAGTATTAAAGATGGTGCAATGCAATGTGCAGATATCAGTAACATATATTTATTGAGACAATAATGTCCTTTAAAAGGGTCTTCCCATACATGTTTTAGGATTTATCCCTATGCACAACCTAAAAAAATCTTGTTTGTTATAAATGATGAGGATTATTACTTACTAGAATTTAAATATAAAGCAGTCAGGAAAGAAGGTTGAAATGTTTGAATGAATTAGCCAATGAATGTGAACCTCTGCCCCCTACCGGATAGAATTTGAACAACTCAATTATTTGTCGTTGACCCTGTATTAACAGCTATTCAAGGTATGTCTAAATTACATCCCTCTTTTGAAAGAGGGATGTAAATTAGACATATCGAAATTTCAAATGAAGCTGGGATTTGAATTTCCCGTGCTTCATTTGCATAATCGCATCATGGCGTTTTTTTCAAAAAATGCTGTTTCGAAAGAAAAACCATGGTCTAGACGCGGTTCTTTCAAAAAGAAAAGCATTTTTCAAAAGATCCTGTACTCCTCAAAAAATGAGGTTAACAGGATCTTTCGAAATAGCATTTTTTGAAAAAATGCTGTGACACAATTATGCAAATGAAGCACGGGAAATTGAAATCCTGGTTTCATTTGCAATTTTGATATGTCTAATTTACATCCCTCTTTTGAAAGAGAGATGTAGTTTAGACAGCCCAAGAGTCTCTAACTAAAATGTTAAGGTTTGTGTCCTTGGAATAGGTGGTTATGAATTATATGTCTGTGGTGGTCATCAAGTTAGACATCAAGATAGACAACATATAAACCTAGAGTTATATTGAAATCATAAAACTATAAATGTGATCAATATGACCTATTTTCCTTGAAATTATCTAATATTGAGACAAAATATAGTAAATAAGACATTCTTGTTAGTTGTGATATAATACATCAGTCTTTAAAGATATTAATCCAATAATTTACATTAAAATAACATTATGTTGCAAAGTCAAGCACTTAAGTGTTAGGAAATGCCAGAATTGAGATTACCTATGTAACCTTAATTTGGCTCCTGTGCATTATAATAGCTTTAATGTCATGGTCACATTCTATTATTTCTGCTTTTAATGTCAATGAGAATTCAAATGAGCAGCAGAGAGAAATATGAGCTTCTGTTTTTAAGACTAAGTTAAGGACAGAATTTTACGTGTTTTATTTTGAGGTGGTAACTGACATAAATGAAATATCTGGGTACATGACTGCACCTGGAAATTAGTTGTTTAGATGTTCAAATGACTTTTTTAGAGCTTGCAAATATGCAGGGACTACACCAAAGATTTAGTTAAAGCAGATCTGAAAATAGTGTGAGTGTGAATGTACGTATAGCTGCATGTATACACAAGCAAATGTACTTTTTTTATTGTACCAATTGACATGCATGTTTCCATGGGCCTGTGCTGTTGGATTGTATTCCTGATTGGCAACAGCACCATCAACCTCTGCATGCCCCTGGGCAAGGTGGGGTGGACCCAGCTGCATGCTCCCAGAAGGGGTGGAGCCTCAGGCAGAAGGGGCTGGGCTGGGAGCAACCATCTCTCCACGCCATCCGGAGTGTGCCATGAAGGCCCCTCCCTCCTAGCCCTTAGAGCAACCCAGAGCACTCTCGCAGTCATTTAAAGGGCCTTGGGGCTCAGGCTGCTGCTGTTGCCACAGTAGCAGTGGTGGCAGTTGGGAATCCCAGACCCCTTTGAATCTCTGGGCCCCAGGGCATGTTCAAAGTAGTTATTTCAAAATAGGCTTTATTCCTCATAATTTTGAAATAACGGGCTTGCTCACCTTGAAATCGTGCTGTAGTGTAGTGCCCTTACTGACAAAAGTTTAGAGGACAAAAGGGCTAGTGTAGGCTAAGCCTTAGAAAATTCCTCCTCTCCATCTCCTGATCATGAGCTCCAGTTTACAGAGCTTTGCCATCCTCCTTTTACACTTCCCTTCACCCACAACATCCAGCTTATTCCTCTTCCCAGCCACCATGACCTACTTTCTTCGAGGAACTACTTATCTGCATTGTCTTCAGTTCCTCATGTGCCTTAAAATGTACCCTTATTTACCACGTGATGCAATTATCCAATCTTAATGTGTCAAAGAAACAGATTATGGTACCAAGCAGCGATGGTACCAAAGAAAATGGCTGCAAATTCCTACCCAGATGCAGATAAATAAAAAAAATAAATAATAATACTGGCCATGGCTGCTATATGATCAGCATCTGAGTATCCAACTGTGACTGTAGGTTACAAACACAAGTCACCATCAGGGCACAAAGATAGACAGGTGAGGTAATATCTTTAATTGGATCAACTTCTGTTAGTGAGAGAGACAAGCTTTTGAGCAACACAGGGCTCTTCTTCAGCTCTGGAAAAGGTACTTGGAGTGTCACAGCTAAATGCAAGATAGAAAAGTTGAACATACATGGTTAACAAACCACTTCATATTGAATGGTCTTTTGGAATGTATGTGTTAACACCCCTAAAGTCATAGAAAAAAAGGGGGTAAGTAGGTTACAGATTGTTGTAATAAGCCATGAACTCAGTGTCTTTAAGACCATGATTTTTACTGTTTAGCAAAGACATGAATTTAAGCCCTCAGATGGGTCTTTTGAAAGTGTTGTGCAGGTTTCCTCTAAAGATGAGGTCAGATATAGAGTGATCATTTTGTGAAAAGTGTTTCCCCACCGCTGATATGGTGTTTGTCTTATTGTCTTTTATCATTTGTGAGTTCATTTGACCATTCAGTGATTTTTCTGGTCTCACCCAGCACTCTAATATCCTGGGAAACAACATAGCTACAACAACACTGCATGTAATAGCGAACAAACACCTTCAAATAAATGAGAGATAACACCCAACCTCACCGTATTGTTAGACCAATAGCATTATTCATAGTGACTGAGTAATTCTCATGGAGCTTTCAGGAAACTATGGATGCTAGTTCATGGAAACAAAGCAATAGACTAATGCCACTATCTCCCAATGTGCATGGTTAAATTTATTGTGGTTGCTTTATTACTGTTTGTTGCTACCCTCCAGCAGATTATGAGGATGAGAATCTTGACTAAATTACAAGCATTTCATCAAACCCTGAAGTCTTCATGTAGTTCCCTCTCAGAAATTCCCCAGGGAAGTAAGAGCTCATCTACATGGGAATACTTATGGCTTGTCTACACTTAAATTACTGCAGCAGTACTGCTGCTGTAATGCTTCCATGAAAATGCTGCGTAGGCCTTATGAAGAGGTGGTAGCTAGGTGGATGGAAGGATTCTCCTGTTGACCTAGCACTGTCTGCACTGATCAATTTAACTGCATGATTCAGGGTTTGTGTGGATTTTTAATTCCCCTGAGAGACATAATTATATCAGATTCTATGGCAAAGCTCCAGCTATTCCCCATAGGTCTCACACTACTGGCAGATAATGTTAGCCTCAGAGGCTCACTGAGGCCCTCCACATGGCCTCTTTCACTTTGCTAGAGGCAGAAGCCACAGCCTACTGAGCCATACTCATCATAGGCTAGTTCATAAGTTTGGGGCAAACTCCCCCTCTGGAGTCCTGATCTCCCTTCTTGAGGCAGAGGTTGAGAGGGGAATCCTGAGAGGAGGTTGGGGGGAATCTGGGCCCACTCACTACTCCAGGTTCCGGCCCAGGGACCCGAAGGCAGTGGCAACAGGCAGGATTACTGCCACTCACAATCTGGGAGCTTTTTCCTGGTCTACTTTCCCAAACAATCCCTCCCAGTACCTTTCCTTTGGTGTACCACCCTCCCGCCCCCTTTTAAAGCAGCACCACAGGCCTTAATTGGCTGCAGGTGTTTAATTGGCTCATGGCATCTAAGAAGTTCCAATTGACCCCAGGTGCCTGCCTGGTTATGCTGGACTTAGGCTTTGCCTTTTTTTTACTCAGGGAAGAAAAAGCTGTTTACCCAAGCTCCAGCATATCTTTCCTCCACCAGTGAACAACAGATGGCTGGTTTGGGTCTGTCATGCATCCTAATTTCTTTGTGTAGACCTGGCTTCAGGAAAGTTAAGGTGAAGTTAAATCTGTGAAGTTACACTGAATTTGGGTATGTCTACACTATAGATTGCTGTAGCTGTGCTGCTGTAAGGTCTCCTGAGTAGCTGCTCTATGCTTATATAATTAACCACCCCAATGAGAGCAGCAGCTATGTCAGGAGGAAAGCATCTCTCACTTACACAGCACTGTCCACACTGGCATTTTTGTCAGTGTGTCTTAGTTTAATCTCATGTATGGAAGTACAGTTGACCTCACTTTGCTTTAGCTGATCCCCTTTAGGCTGGTCTACACTGCAAAGTTTCACTGACTTACTTAAGTCTGTCTGGGATGTGAAAAATCCACACCCCTGAAAAATGTAGTTAAACCCCGATTTATAGGTGCAGATAGCACTAGGTTCATGGAAGAATTTTTTTTTTATCAGCCTAGCTGCCATCTCTTGGGGGGCTGGATTGCATGTGCCAGTGGGGAATCCCATCCTGTCACTGAAGCAAGTTTCTACATATACTTAAGTATAGACATAGCCTTTGAAGGAGGCTTTTGAAGCTCCCCACAGCTTCCTGGCAATGTGGCACCATTGTAGCTGCCCTAAGTTCCTGACTGTTCAGAAAACACAAGTTGATTTTCATGTGGCCCATGCTGGCAAAATGCAAAGCAGAAATGATAAAGTCAGAGACGCATAGGCAGAATGTCATAAATAAACAATAAAACATTCTCTGAATACATTGGAGACAAGAAATCTATATGTGTAACTTGAGGAATCTCTCCACCAGTGAGGGGACTAGGGGGGATGTGGGCAATTAGAGAGAAGAGTAGAGTAGCAGACAAACTGATGCAAAAAAAAAAAATCATTTAGGCCTTACTTTAGAAGCCATTGGGGAAATTCCTATTCCAAGGACACTTTTTAATGGAAATCAGAGTGTGGCCCTGACAGAGACTGAAGTCTCTAAGGAGAAAGTTATGGAGGAGCTCAACAACTAGGGCAGCATAGTATTCATCTGAGGGGTCTGAAGTAAAGAAAGTGAAATAGCAGAGTTAATGAGGAGGATATGCAATGTACCATTAAAACAGTGACCATTCTTGAAGATGGGAAAGGCACTTCTGTGAAATCCTGGAGTATATAGCTTGGCAAGTCTCAGCTCTGCTTTGGGGGAAATTCACAGAGTTTAATTAAGGAGCTATATAAGTATGTGTAGCCTGATACAATAGGGGGCTGGACTTGATGACCTCCTGAAGTCTCTTTCAGCTCTATGGTTCTATGATTCTATGAATAACACCAACTTGGCTCTCTCAAGGGGAAACTGGAACTCATTAAACACACTAAGATATCTGAAATCTATCAATATATTTTAGAAACATGCATCTGTCTGGATCTCTGTCCGTCTGTCTGTGAGTCCATTTGTTCAAGAACACCTCCTAATTGGTAAGAGGTAAGACCACCAAATTTGCTATGCAGCTTCCTTTTTCTCTTAACTTAAAGCAAGGTCAGGGGTTGGTTGAGCCAGGAAAACAGGATCAGCCTGGAATGGGATTGTTTTCCATAATATGGTAAGATAGGGGGCTGATTATAAGGACAGCAATACTGCAGAGTGACAACTGGGGGCCTTGAACACGGGGGAGAGTTATACTGCAGAGTGATCACTGGGGTCACCACTAAGATGGTCATCAGCTGGGGCTGGGCATTGCCATGTTGCCAGCCAATAGACCAGAAAAGTGGACGCCTACCTCAAACCCCTACTTCTCGGCCCTTGGCCACAATGCCGGAGTGGGGGGAAAGGAGAAAACCCTACTGCAGCGGAATTGCTCAGGTCAGCTGCTCTCATGGCCAGGCCGCTGTGAGCCGCATGCGTGCTCACGGCCTGCACTGTTCTGCTCACAGTCCCCAGCGTACTGTGTCATATCCTGCACATGCAGGCCAGGTCGCACACAGCATCTTAGCCTGCACGTGCTAGCCGCTGGCTGCTGAGTGAAGGCAGCGGCAGTGGCGAGGGCTCTGGGTGCGGTGGCAGCACCAGTGGCAGCGCTGGCTCTGGGACTTGGGCATAAGAATAGTGGGGGAGGGGAATTGGGTTAAAGCGGGGGGAGATGCCTGGCTCTGGAGAAGGGGAGGGGAGGGGAAAGGAGAGGAGGCGAATCAGGTGTGTGTGGGGGGGTGCGCATGGTGTCCTGGATGCGCATAGTGGTAGCAGTGGCAGCAGTGGCTCTGGCTCTGGGACCCGAGCATAAGGTTGAGAGGGAGGGAGATTGGGTTAGAATGGGGAGGGGAGGTGTCTGGTTTTGGGGAAGGGGAAGAGAGGGGGATTGGGTTAGAGCGTGGGGAGTGCCTGGCTCTGGGGAAGGTGAGGGGGATTGGGTTAGAGCAGGGGGGTGCCTGGGGAAGGGGAGGGGGAAAGGAGCCAGCGAGCTTCCTGCGACCCGGGATCCCCAGGTACTGGTCACAGCTGTCTCTGTCCCCTCCTTCTGGCTAGACCGCCCCCCCCCACCAGTACCCTGCCCCAGCACCCTGTTCCCTGTCCCCACCAGCACAGGTGGGGCCACATTTAGTGAGGTTTGTAGTGGCTGTTTTTTGCATCTCACTTGTGTGGCCCCGACTGACTTTTCTGTGGGTCAGTGACCCCTGACTCAAAACAGGTTCCCCGCCCCTCTCACAAATAAAGACAACGTGTTTGACATAATATTTTATTTAAAAATGAAGCCTGGCCAACAAGCCCCCATCTGGCCTCAGCAGCATAACATTCCTGCACCCCCCAGACCCCAAACCTGAGCCTATCATACACTGGAACCCCCTCTCCTGAGCCTCTCACATCCCCAAACTCCTGCACCCCCACATCCCCAGTCTTCCGCCACAACACTCCTGCACCATCCACACACTGCAAATCTGTGTCCTGAGCCCATCATACTCCCTGCCCTCAGCTCCTCATGCACTCCAGCCCAAACTCCTGCACCCTCACAGCCATAAGCCTATGGTTTGCTCAGCACCCCAACCCTCCACCTGACCCCAACATTCTCCAGCATGGAGCCCCCTCCCTGAGCCAGCATCCTCTTCTCTACTTCCTCCTGCACCCAAATTCCCTCCCAGAGCTTGCACCTCTCACCCCTTCCCAGTGCTTTTTTTGTGTGATTGTATGCCCTGAGATGGTGTACCGGCACCTAGTTTCCCCCAGCACGTTTTTTTTTCTCTCAACAACTCCTTCCCCCCTGCCCGGCACATGGCTCTTCGCACTCTATCCACCGCTATTTTGGTTCTTCGTCTCTAACGGGTTGCCCACCCCTGCCCTAGTTTGTTTATGAGAAGGTCACGTGAGATAGTATTGGAAGCCTTGCTAAAGTCAAGATATATCACTGCTTCTCACTTATCCACAAGACTTGTTACCCTATCAAAGAAAGCTCAGGTTAGGTTGACATGATTAGTTCTTGGCAAATCCATGCTGATCATTACTTACAACCTTATTATCTTTATGTGCCAGCAAATTGATTGCTTCATTTGCTTCACTGAAGTTAAGATGGCTGATCTGTAATTCCTTGGATTATCCTTATTCCCCTTTTCATAGATGGGCACTATATTTGCCCTTTTCCAGTCCCCTGGAATCTCCCTCATCTTCCATGACTTTTTGGAACTTTTTGCTAATGGCTCAAATACCTTGTCAGTCAGCTCCTGGTGACTTGAAGACAACAAACATGGTCTAAATAACTTTTAAATTCTTTCCCTATTTTAGCTTTTGATCTTACTTCATTTTATTGGCAATCACTATGTTAGATATCTAATCTCTATTAAACTCATACGGGAAAACTGAAACATAAAAGTCATTTAATGCTTCTGTCACGTTCATATTTTCTGTTATTATATTTCCCCCTCACTTTGTGTAGCTTGTCTACCCAGTACTTGGCCTTCCTTTTGCTTCTAAAGTATTTGTAGAATGTTTTCTTGCTACCCTTAACACTGCTAACATCATTCCTTTTACAAAATTCACTGTGGAACGTTTAGTAGTGAACTATGACTTGCTTTAAATAGAGATGGGCCTGAGCCAGGTCACTAAATCTGAAATCCCCGAACTCATGAGGTCCAGATACACATTTGCATTTAATAATTCAGGAGCTCATTAGTATGATGGGCTTGAACTGAAATCTCAGAGCTACACTTCAATCCTTTAGGAGAGTCCCAATTTCTATTGGATTCTAAACTCTGTGGTTTGGGTTCATCTTCAAAGATAATGAAGTAACACTAATGTCACTTGAACAGACTATATTTTATGAAGAATTGTCTTTCTATTGTTCCCATTTTTGTTTGATAACTTGATCACAAGCCTGCAAGGCTGTACTCCCCTGCTTACATTCGAAATTCACTGCAACAGGAGGTCAACTGAGTCAAATAATGTATCTAAGGATAAATTTACGCCCATTATTAAAAATTTTGTATAAGCATGAGGTAAGAATGATCAAACCTTTCACTTCATGTTCTAAGCAGGGATCAGGAAGAGCTATTTCCCTACAATTACAGCATAACACTAATGTATTTTATTGATGCTCTTCATCTTTCTCTTAATTATCAGGTAACAGGTCCTTCACTGAAGTAATTTTTTTGGGGGAGGGTGGGATAAAAGCAAAATATACACGCTTTATTTAAATGATTGTATTTTAAAAAATACAATGTTATTTTTAGGAGGTGTTTATTTTTTTTAAAAAAGGGATTGTTAAAATTTTTCCATTTAATTTTTTTTGCAAATTATTTTAAAAGGGAAATCCATCATATGTTTTTTTCATCCCTACAAAAACTCTTATCATTTGCTATGTTTTAACAAAAAAAGTGCTATAGTCAATGTAGTTTGCAATAACATTTTCTTCTTGTTTTCAAACTTTAAGCACTGATTTAGCTTGCCAAAACAGAGAGCCACTCCAAATTTCTCCATATTATCTCTTTTCTGTAAGGTTTATTGAAAAGTAATCCTGTTGCAGGTTCATTCTATTTTTCTGGCTCATCTTGCTTCAGTCCAGGGGTGAAAGTAACTTAAAGTAACTTAAAAACCAGATTCCTGTGCTTATTGGCTCTCATAGAGCTGCCTGACCTCTCTTCAGTGCTGCTGACAGAGGCAGCAGCACAGACCAGGGTGGGAGGGGGGCAGGAGACAGGGACGTGCTATGCACAGGGAGCTGTCTTAAAAGCCACTCCCTGCACGCACCAGTTATCAGTTCCCACCTCCCTCTCCAAGCTTCTGCCTCTGTATCCCCAGGAGCTGGTATTCACAGGGAGCTGGCTTTTAAACTCGCTTTTTAACTGGCTATGTCTAAACTATGGGTTTTGCTGGAAGATGCAATGCAAATGAAGCGCTGATTAGCATTTTCTCCTGCTTCATTTGCATAATCTCTTCCGTTCTGTTTTTGTGCAAGGGGTTTTTGCGCAAAAACAAGCAGTGTGGACGTTTCCTTTTTGCGCAAAACCTCCTTTTTGCGCAAGATCCTTATGCCTCCCCCCAAGAGGCCACTCTTACCATTTAGGAGGAATTCTTGAATGAGCAGAGAGACAGACAAACAGACTCTCTAAATTATATAGTATATTGAGCATTACAGAAGGACATGATGGACCAGTGGTCTGATCTGACCTAGTAAATCTTTTATTCTTATTTTATGCTGAAGACTCTGCAGATGCAATACACTCAGTCACTGAGGGTATGTCTACACTAGCCCCCTAGTTCGAACTAGGGAGGCTAATGAGGGTGACTGAAATTTAAATATCCCGTGCTTCATTAGCATGTTCCCAGCCGGTCGCCATTTTGGAAATTGACTAGCCCAGAATAACTGCCTGCATCTACACATGGCAGTGAAACAGGAGTTCAAAGTAAAGCCCTTAATTCGAATTAGCTGTTAAACCTCATTCCAGGAGGAATTACAGCTAATTCAAGTTAGGGCTTTACTTCAAACTCCTGTTTCACTGCCGCATGTAGATGCGGGTAGTTATTCCGGGCTAGTCAATTTCCAAAATGGCGACTGGCCAGGAACATGCTAATGAAGCATGGGATATTTAAATCCCGTGCTTCATTTGCAATTTCGGTTGCCCTCATTAGCCTCCCTAGTTCGAACTAGGGGGCTAATGTAGACGTACCCTGAAAGAACAATATCTAAGGCTGGATTCTTTGGTCTCCTAAGACCACTACATAGCACAAAGTAGCGTTAAACCAGCTGAAGATTCTCACCAGACAAGCTGCCTCATACACAAGCTGCCCTTCTCATGTTTGGGGTGTGTGGGTCACAGGCAGAGACATGGCACACCCTGGTCCTCTGACAGTGTAAGATTCAATACATGATTTATGGCAGCAGCAGATTGAGAGTTGAACCCCTTTAACTCTAACTTTAGCCATGGCTGGGTAGTCAAAACTCAGGGAGCTGCAACAAGTTGCTTTTGGCCATCATTCTCCACAGATTCTGTCTAGCTGCCAGGTGAGACAGAGTATGAAAGCTCCAAGAAGGTTATGTGATATTCCCGTTTCATGAGGGAATCTTACTGCAATGCAAAAACCTGTGGGGGATAGGAAATAATATTGAAGAAAATAAAGGAACCCTAAGGAACTTTCTTAGAAAAATGTGTTTTCTGAATAGTAACTGCAGCAGTGGGAACCTCCGTAGCACCTTTCTGGGAGGGTCTGAAAAGTGATTTATAATTAATAATAAAGCCTCATAATGCACCAGCAAATAGAGCAGGTAACTACCATTTTATACTTGGATTTCAGATATTATAGATTAGCTCCATTATATAGTTGGAGTAACTGAAGCACAGGCAGACACTGAAACCAGGAGTCATGGCTTTTAATGCTGTATACCAAAATCCAGACCACGATGCCTTTCTTATTAGTTCAGATGGTATCTCATTTCTTTGGACCCAAATGGATGTAGCTGTCAAGCAAGTTCAGATATACGTGTGTATTTTTTCCTGATATATCTTTTAAAACTGGAGAAAAAAATCAATTAATTCCCTCATTTCTTTCCCCTTTGTAGATAGTTTCTGAGTCAATAAAGAAGGGAAAATGCACATGCAGTAGCAAAATTTCTAAGAAAACTCACTATTTAAACAAATTTGTATGTAGTTACAAATTTGTATGTATCATGTAGTTAACATGATTTCAATGGATCCTGAGGACAAGGAGATTTCATGTGTGTCTCTGATATTTACTAGCCCCCCCCTTCCCTGGTGATATTGCAGTCCATGACCTTGAAATCATTATTGCTCACAGTATGGCAGACTGCAGCTAATTATTTCTGTACTCCACAGGCAACAGATTATATCTATATCTATATCTATATAGATATATATTTTAAATGTTGAAATTTATAATTAATGTAATTTAAATTACAACACACTTAATTTTAGTACAGTAAATAGAAGAAAAAATTAAATCTTTTTTGTGCCCTGGAGCTGGAATTGTCTTCTGAAAAGACTTTGCTTATAATCATTTGCTTCTGATGGCAGGACAATTCAACTTGCAGCAGCACATGCTAACTGGTGAAAGTGGACTGCTAAAGCAGCGATAGGCAAATCTCAGAGGCTATGTCTACACTACAGAGTTTTTCCAGGATACCAGAAAATAAGGGCTCATCCAAAAGAGGAGGGCTCTTTTGGAAAAAAGCCTCTTCCAAAAAAAGAATCAGAAAAAGAACTGTAGTGTAGACATAGCCAGAGACCTCTGGTTTTGTCTACATAATCATCCAACGTTTGGGCATATTGGGGATCTGGAAAACTGGGCTGGAAGTCCTACAGAAACATGGGTTCTGGCATGTCTGCTTTTCACCATGGCTAGAGAGAGGTTTTTTGGTGCCTGTTAATCAAGAGCCATCTGAAAAGAAGATAGGGAAAAACATGGGCCTAGAATTTGAGGGGTTCGTAGTTTTTCTGCACCAGCATGCCTATGCCTATGCCTAATAAGAACCGAATCTTGCAATAGGATGAACACAAGCAGATTTTTGCAGCAGTGTTGAACAATGGGGAATTGCTTGAAAGCAAGGATCCACTTGCTTGGATCTGATTTCTCCTGAGATGTACTTACAACTTGCAATGTAAGTTGGATAAAATACTTGCTCTGTGCACCGTGAAATCCATCGATCATTCTGCAATTCATCATAAGTGATGTATAATTCAGGAGGAAGAATTCTTGGAGTTTTTTCTGATGCCTGTTACTCTGGACCAATGGAGGCTGAGGAACATTCTTCAGAGTGTTTAGAGATCCTAGCAGTGAAGGAGAAGGACAAGAAACATTTTGGGTGAGATGCTGGCCCCACTGAATTCAATGGAAAGTTTTGTTGTTGACTTGAATGGATGTAGGCTCTGGCCCGTATATCACTTCAGCACCAAAGCCTTTTTTAAACCAGAAAGTGATTTTGTTTTGTTGTTTGTTGTTGCTGTTGTGTTTTGCCTAGTCTTTTCTCCATGGCTGGATTGCTATCAAGCATTTTGAGAATGAATTCTGCACTTTTGTTTAAAAAAGGCCTTTGATAGTAATATAGCTGCTATGCTTTCACCTGGGCATCCTAATCTCCAGATGGTCAGAGCTATGACTTTGAAAAGTTGCTGAATAATGCATGTGTCTGACATAATCAGTCCTCTGTTATCACTGACTGCTCAGCTGTCTCCTCAGAGCTTGTCATCTCACTGCTCCACATGCCTGTCCATTTTGCTTCTTACCCGTGTTTATTGGACTGCCCAGCATGAGCCTAGGTTTTTTTGGTTATTGTTTTCTTCTGGGTTTTTAATTCCGATGTATAAAATGTTTATGCATTTGGATGATAAAAAACTTGATGAGTAATTTAGCATGCATGCTGGCTTGTTTAAAATGGCTTATTGTGTCTAGCTGCACCATCTGTGAAGGAACTCACTTGACTTTTCTACTGTGCTCTCGGGATAGTTATTTTTCAAGCACTTCTGCTAGTTCCGATGTGGAGTGTATAATAATGCCAAATAAACTACATTTTGAAAATAATAAAAAATGTTCTTAAATGTAGGTATCTTGAATGTAGTTGCTTGATCTAAGATTACTTATGAATTTTCAGTTATCACCTTTAGGGTTGATAGGTCTTTTGTCCCAGGATCAGGCCCAGTATTCAATTATTCTATGGTTGGGAGCGCTGATGTGCACAGATACAACACTCACACTGTAGCAGCTCTTGTATATTTACAAATATAGTGTGTTAATACATTTAGCACAGTCACAAGCACCCCAATTTCATAAAATAGATTGAGAATATACATCTATATTTCCATACCATATGCTTACACTCTAAAACAACCTGATGTGTTAGCCATTATCTTCCTCATCACTTTCACCTTCCCTATCATCATCAGTAGCCATCATTCTGGCACCTTCCAAGGATTATATCTTCTTCTCCTACTGCCCCTGGGCTGGCATGCCACTCTTATGTGTTATACCAACATTATTATGTTTGATATATATTAAGTAAAGGCTGTTTCCTTTCCTTCTTATTTGTATTTCCTCACCTTGCTGATGGTGAAGTGTCTGAATATCATTGATCTCAATATATTATGTGTCAATTTGTTACCATAGGCCTTTTGTGGTTGTCTATCACATTTGTTATTTCTGTCCTACTCAGTTATTCAGTCTGGTCTTAACTGGCTATTTTGGGTTTTTTAAAGTAATATTGTACCTCCTAAGTTTGAGGATATTCTTGGAAGCCCTTATAACAAGAAAAGTCACTCTATATTATTACCATCTATCTGAGGCTATGTCTAGACTGCAGAGGTAACCCAGAAAAGCTCTGCCGCATCCCAGGAACACATCTGCTTTTTCGGAATAGTTTCCAAAAAAGTGGACGTGTTCTTTCAGTGTCTCTATATTCCTCTCGGTGAGAGAAATAAAGGATGTTCTGAAAGAGGACTTTTTTCCTAAATTTGGCCCCGTGTAGATGCGCCAAATTTTGGAAAAGCTTCTTTTGGAAAAAAAGCAGAAAAAGATACGCAAATTGCGGTTTGCAGTTTGCGTATCTTTTCCCAACTTTTCTTGGCAGTCTAGACGTAGCCTAGGTGAAAGGTCCTGACCATATGCAAGTCGTCTTTTTATCTGGGTGAAAAGTCCCAGGGATGTGCATGCTGGCTTTGCCTTAGTTCAACATACAGGATGTGGCCTGTAAGTCCCTTGAGATACAGCCAAACTGCCAGTACAGGCAGTCCCCGACTTACGAACGGGTTACGTTCCGAAAACCTGGTCATAACTCAATTTGGTCGTAAGTTGGAAATACCCTTAAATGTGCTGCCCGCACTGTTTGGAAAACTTGATGTACGTGGTTCTCAACTCAAAAATATTATAATGGGGTTTATGGGAGGTTGGTTGTAAGTACGGATGGTCGTAGGTCAGTGTGTTCGTAAGTCGGGGAATGGCTGTATAAGTGGACTGAAACTTATAATAAACATATAATCAAAACCATAAGGAAATAATAAATGTATATATCTACAGACAAGCAAGCAAGATAGTCCTATAGGCTACACACTACAGCTGAGATGCAAAGTGATGGCTTAATTGTACATTAATTAATATTGAATTTTAAAGGCATTCTTCAGGATATGAATTACACCAACCCAGTCATAGAAGAATCCTTTTTATAGCTAGTCAGTATGTACACAAGGACCTACTAACAGCTCTTCTGTTAGAATTCAGTTGTGTGAAGGTGCTTTTGAAGTAGAAGTGACAAAATATAATGGCATTGACTGGAGTTCCTCATATATCCTATATATATGACTGGAGTTCCTACAGCGCTATTTTGAATTAATTTATTTTGAAGTAGTTAATTCGAAATAAGCTAATTCAAAATAACGCATCTAGACACAAAATCTAATTCGAAATAGCGTTTTGCTATTTCGAAATAGTGCGTCCACACTGATTGGACGCTGGATCGCATTTCAGGGCAGCTGAAACCGGTTCCAGAAGGGCATCAGGTCAGTAGTTGCTTTGTGTGGCTGCTGTCTGAGGCTATCTGAGGTTCATGCTTAAAGGGACCGCCCTGGACAGCTGGTTCTCAGCATTCCCGCTTGCTTGCCTACCTCGCTGAGGGACAGCAAAGCGTTTTCCTCTCCGCCTGCTTTGGTCGCTCTCATTTGGGACACCACAGCACTCAGCACCATGGAGCCAGAGACGCCCCTGGGAACTCTGGTGCTCATGTTGAACATCTTGCTGCAAGCCTGGCAGCAATTGCTGGAGGCTGTCTGGCACCTTCTGCTGCAGGCCAGCCCCCTGGCCCTCCCCCTGTCCCCGCTGGGGGCCCTGGAGGAGTAGCGCCCAGATGCCAGCGTGCCCCGTCGCATCTGGCGTCTGGACACCAGCAGCGACTGGTGGGACCACATCGTCCTGGAGTGCTGGGGAGACCAACAGTGGACCCAGACCTTCAGGATGAAGAAGGACATCTTCCTCGAGCTCTGCGAGTGGCTTGCCCTTGCTCTGCGGCGACGGGACACACTTATGAGGCCCGCCATTCCCCTCCACAAGCAGGTGGCCATCACCCTCTGGAAGCTCTCCACGCTGGATAGCTACCGATCCATGGGGATCCAGTTCGGCATGGGGAGATCCACCATCGGAGAGGTGCTCATGCAGGTATGGCACTCACCGGCCACTGGGCCAGGAGGGGGGGCTGCAAGGAGGGCATGGGCTGCCCCAGGGAAAACGGGGGGGGAGGTGGTGTAAGTCCCCTCCTCGGGAGGGTTCGGTCTGTCCCAGCCACGCTACAGACCGCCCGTGGTGGCCAGGATTGCAGCGGGGGTTGCTCCTGGGAGTGGGGCGCGGGGCAGTGGCGGGGAACAAACACTCCCAGGCACCCGGACACCCCAGTGACCCTCGGTTTTGTGTGTCTCTCTGCAGGTGGTCAAGGCCATCAACAGGGTGCTGCTCTGCAGAATCGTCTGCCTCACTGACCTGGATGCAGTCATCCAGGGGTTTGGCACCCTGGTCTTCCCCAACTGCGGGGGGGCAATTGACAGGACACACATCCCCATCTGTGCCCCGGACCACCAGGCCTCCCTCTACACCAATAGGAAGGGGTACTTCTCCGTGATCCTGCAGGCCGTGTCTGACCACTGGGGCCAGTTCATGGACATCAATGTGGGCTGGTCCAGCAAGGCACACAACGCATGGGTGTACCTGTGGTGGCGCGTCGGGGTCCCCCTACTCCTGCCCCCCCGTAATGGCACATACAGACTCCGCCAGCCAGTAGAATAGAGGGAGTTTATTGCTTCTCCAGGATACAGCACAGCATAGATGTCATCTGGTTACAGGAACCGGGCCTAGGATGCCTCAGCCCCCCTTGATATGGGGGATGCTGGGCCCCTAAATTCCAGCCCCTTTCCCTAGGCTGTCTCCTCCATGATCCCAGACAGAAACTAACTCCCTCACTTCCAGCCCTGCCCCCCAGCCAGGGCTCCACCCCCCTCCTTCCCATTGTTCCGCTCCATGGGAGATACCTGTCTGACGAGTTTCAAAGCCCCCTTGCATAATGACTCATCCCCTGCCCTGCTGGATGCAGACAGCAGCCAATGGAGGTCACTGACAACCCACTGCCCAGCATAGCAACCAGCAAGGTACCCCCCACTATGTCACAGTTCTCCCCCCTCTGAGAGCGAACTGAGCAGGGTCACTCCGCTCGTGACCTAGGGAAGTTCGGGTCCTCTGTGTGGGAACCCGCCCTGGGGCATGGGTGCTCCCCTTGACTTGGGCCGGCCATGGCGATGCCCTGCAGGGGCCAGCTTTCCCCTGTCCCATTGCTGCACAGCTCCGGGGGGGGGGGGGGGCACAGGCCTGTCTTCGGTGTCTGTACCAGCCCTTCCACTGCCCTTGATCTCTGGCCCGGGTCTCTCTAGCTGGGCCCATGAGCCCAGCGAGCTTTTCCCAGAAAGCCAGGACGTCTTCCACCCCCGATGCTCCATCCAGGGAGGTCTTCCCCTCCCGTAACTCTCTCAGCAAGCCCAGAGGGTCCTCTAAACGGGGTAGGGGCCCCCAAGCAGCTTTCCTCCCATCTTCGGCCTCCCCACTCCTCTGGCAGGAGTTGCAGGACTGGGAGTACCGCTGCACGGCTGCAAATATCCCCAGCCAGTAGAAGTGTTGGGGCAGCCTCAGCCGGGTGCTCTGGATCCCCCGGTGGCCCGCAAAGGGGACGTCGTGGGCCAGATACAGCAGCTTGTGGTGATACTTTTGGGGGATGACCAGCTGCTGCTGGACCCCCCATGCCCTCACCTTCCTGGGGGGAAGCCATTCCTGGAACAGGAATTCCCGCTCCCACAGGAATCTCTCCTGGCCACCTCTCCCCAGGGGCTGAGCTGCACGGAGGCCAGCATGGTCCCTCAGCTTCTGCAAGGAGGGGTCTGCCTGCACCGCAGCCTGGAATTCAGCTGCTGGGGCAGGGATTGGGACCTGTTCCCCGCCCTTGCCTAGGTCCGGAGTCCCAGCTTGGCTGGACCCCATGTCCACTGGGATGGGACCCTGAGGACCCTGCCGGGAGTCCTTCCCTGGATCCAGGTTGTCAGCCCCTCGCTGGCTCTGGCTACGGGCGGTGACTAGAGCCCTCTGGGATTCATGGGGCCACTCCTTTAGGTCATTCCCCATCAGCACTTCTGTGGGCAAGTGTGGGTGTATCCCCACTTCCTTGAGATCTTCCTTGGCCTCCCATTTCAGATGCACCCTGGCTACAGGCACTTTAAACGGGGACCCGTCTATGCCCTTCAGGGTCAGCTGAGCGTGGGGTAGAACCTGGTCTGGGGCCACTATGTCGCATCGCGCCAACGTCACCTCCACCCCCCGTGTCCCAGAAACCCGTCACCCTCCTACCATCCACCTCCAGGGGCAGGAGGCACTCACTCCGCAGGGGCCGTCCTGCCCCCAGCCGGTACACGGAGAAATCGCCTTCCAAGGGTCAGACCTCCCAGGGGAGGTGCACTGAGCATCCTTCCCCCCACTCTGAGCTGAGGTTTGCCTGCCAGCCCCTGCCTCTGGGGCAGCCTGCCCTTCCTCCAGCTCCAGCCAGTTAACACTGGAAAGTACCTGTCTGACGAGTTTTGAAGCCCCCTTGCATAATGACTCATCCCCTGCCCTACTGGGCCGTGCTGCAGCCAGCAGCCAGTGGAGGTCACTGACAACCCACTGCCCAGCATAGCAACCAGCAAGGTATCCCCACTACGTCACAGTACCGCAACTCCTCCGTGTGCCAGAGGCTGCACGCCGGGACTTTCTTCCCCGACCGCCACGTCAGGGTCGGGGACGTGGACATGCCAGTGTGCCTGCTGGGGGGATGCGGCTTACCCCCTACAGCCCTGGCTGATGAAGCCCTACACGGGACACCTCAACCCCTCCTGGCAGGCCTTCAATGCCAGGCTCAGCAGGGCCCGCGCTGTGGTCGAGGGGGCCTTCGGCCGATTGAAAGCATGATTTAGGTGCCTCCTCACCCGCCTCGACCTCTCCCAACACAATATTCCGCACATGGTGGCAACATGCTGTGTGCTCCACAATTTATGTGAGAGGAAGGGGGAGGCTTTCCTGCCAGCCTGGATGGCAGAGGCTGCCCACCTGGCTGGCCAGTATGCACAGCCCTGCATGGCTGCCAGCCGGGAGGCCCTTCGGGGGGCTGTCCGCATCCGGGAAGCCCTGCGGGAGAGCTTCCAGGTGGATGAGGACTGAAGTCCCCCGGTGTGCCCCACTGGTGCCTTGTGCCTTACATTGCACCCCCATCTCCTTCCCCTTTCCCCTCCCTAATCCCCCTTCCTGATATACAATAAAAACACCTGTGTTGCCACAATAAACTCCCTTTATTTAACATAACTGGGGTGGGGGGAGGGGGGAATGCAGGCAGGAGGAGGGAGGGAGTAAACCTGGGAGAAGGGAGCTGGAAGGAGGAGGCAAGGGGAGGAAGGGGGAGGGGAAGCTCAGGGTTGGGGGTCTTGCCAGCTCTCCCATCTCGCAGCACTGAGGGTGCAGGTCCCTCGGTGTTCCCGGGAGGGAGTGGGTATGGAGGGTGGGGCAGGAGGGACGGGGGGGGGGGTGGAAGAAGTGGGAGGGGGAGCAGGGGTGGGAGGAGGAGCGATAGCTGGGGTGGTCGCAGGGGCTGGAGCAGCAGGAGGCAGCAATCGGTCTGCCAGGGCCTGCAGGTGCTCACGGCGGGCATGGCTCTGCTCCTGCAGCTCCCGCAAGCTCTCCCGCTGCAGTTGCAGGTCTTCTTGCACCCAGTGCTCCTGGCTGTGGACCTGCTATCCCTGTAACTGCAGCTGCTGCCTCTGGAACTCCTCCTGGTTGCGGGTGTGCCTGCTGGCCCGGGTGCAGGTCGATGTTCCAGGCGGGGTGGTGTGTCCTGTACTCTCAGGTGCTGTGGCTGCGGGGATGGCAGGTCTCTGCACCATCACGTCCTGCTATCCCCGGGAGTGTGAGCTGGCTCAGGACTGCACCCCGGCCCCTGTGCTGCCTATAGTGTGGTGTGGGGAGAGGAGGGGAGATGTGCCCTGCCTCTGTATAGAGGGGGCATCTGGAGGGAGGGCAGTGTGCAGTGTCTCTCCCCGGGGTCAGGAGCCTGTCATGTGCCTTCACGTGTAGATGCGTGTGGGGAACAGGCCAGGGCCCCTGCATGGCACCCAGCTGGGGCCACATGTCCTGGCTGGCACGGCAGATGCACAGGTGTCCGCCTGCTCCGTGGTCGTCAAGGCTGATGTGCACGGTCCCTCCCCCCCTCCCCACCGCGCATAAGGGGACCGTGATGGCATTCACATGTGGAGGCCTCCCCGGCCTCGGATGAGGCTGCTGACGGGCTCTCCGGTTCGGCTCGGGGGTCCTGGGTGCAGGGCACACTCCCTGCAGGCTCCTGGCTGCCATCGTCCTCCTCTTCCTCCTCTTCCCCTGTGTCAGGGGCAGGGCCCTCTGCCCCGGGGTCAATGACCAGGGGGGCACGGACTGTCTGAACCCCCAGGATGTGGTCCAGGGCCTCGTACTGCAGGCAGGCCTCCGGGTCAGCCCCTGGTTGGGAGGCCCTGGCATAGGCCTGCTGCAGTTCTTTAATTTTGCTGCGCACCTGCTCCTGGCTGCGCATGTGGCCTCTGGTGGCCAGGCTGGCAGCCATGCGGCTGTAGACAATTGCATTCCTGCACCTACTGCAGAGATCGTGGGCATTGGAGGCCTCCCCCCAAACCTCAATGAGGTCCACGATCTCCACGCTAGACCAGGAAGGTGCCTGCCTTTTGCGGCCCCTGGCAGGCTCCTGGGAGCTGCCAGTCTGGTCCTCGGGAGCGGTGGAGGGCAGGGTGGCAGCGGGTTGCTGGCTCATGCTGTGCCAGGTGCACAGTCTGCTGGCTGTGTGCTGGCAGGCTTGCAACTGGCACAGGCACTGTGACCAGAGTCTGCCCCTTTAAGGGCTCCGGGGCTGGGGAGGAGCAGAGAAGTTTTCCGGGTTGTGCCCAGAGTGGCCACCAGGGCTCCCTGGGAAGGGCTGGAGGCCCCCTAATTCGAAATAAGTGTCTACGCAGCACTTATTTCGAATTAGCTATTTCAAAGTTGGTGTTATTCCTCGTAGAATGAGGTTTACCAAATTCGAAATAAGGGCTCCACTATTTCTAATTTATTTCGAAATAGCGGTTTGGCTATGTAGATGCTATTAAAGTTAATTTGAAATAACTGCTGTTATTTCAAATTAACTTTGTAGTGTAGACATATCCTGAGTTACCCATCTTTTCTGATAATTTTACAATCCTCATCTCTAGCCCTAATGTTGCAATGGGCTGAAGATCTGAATATGCTTCTTCTTCCTCTGTGAGGAACTCTATCAGAACAGGGAAGAAACCAGAGTTTTATCCCTATTTAATAATAATCTCACAGTTCACTATTGTAATATCAATAACCACCAATATATCATATATGGAAATCTGACATATCTTTCAAAAGCAAGACTAGAAGAATGATCTTGTGCTTAAGGCACTGGACTAACAGGAGATCTGGGATAAATTCCCAGCTCTGCCACAGACTTTCTATGCAATCTAGGGCAAACTATTCTTTGTTTTCCCACCTACCCAATGAGGATAATAATCCTTCCATTGTCTACCTTTCCTAGTTAGATTGTAGGCTCCTTGGAGCAGGGACTGTCTTTTACTATGAGCCTTAATTTCAGCTGGGGCTCTGAGTGCTACTGCAACACAACTAATACTAAAAAAGCACTGATTGGTATTTTAATATGCTCAGGGTTCCAGATCCATTTATTTATTTCCTGTTCATTAATAGGCAGAACAAGCTGCAATAAACACACAATGGGTGTCATTTTTTCCCTCTGTTAAACCTTGTAAAGTCATTTTAAGTCCCTTTCTTTTTGGATTCTTGTTTAAACTTCCTGAGAATTTATCAGTGCTTATTAAAAAAACAAACAAAGAAAAATGTGTGAAAATTGGTGCAAAATTATTTTTGCAGTTTTCTGGATAAATATCAGGGGAAATATCACTCTCTTCTGCTGTTTTTTTTATTGCAACTTTTTAAAAAATCTCTTATGTTATGCAACATAGTTGGATAAAATTTTACATTTTCAACCCATTTGAGAATGAAAAGTAGCTAACTTTTATTTGCTTTAAATGCTGATAGTTAACTGCATTATCTGTAAAGCTGGTAATGTATATGTGTTGGGCATGGAATTGAAAACAGTACATACACTGGTGCTCAAATAATTCAGGTACTTCTGACCCAGCTTCCCAATCTGGCAGACGAGATGGTGGTGGAGGCAGCAGGAAGAGATAGTGCCCTTACTTCCTCTACCTTTTCTGCTTCCAGGCCTGCTGTTGATGGAGAGGTAGCAGCTCGGTGACATGCTGGGCTGCCATCTTTCCTTCCCAAGAAGGAAGCAGTGTCCAGGGCGTTCCAGCATTTCCACAATTCATGCGAAAATTGGTAAAAACATGAATAGTGGCTTATGTAAAGCCCAGGAAATGTTCAGTAAAAATTGATAAAAATAAAAAAAGGAAGGGCCTTATGTTTTCTGTACTCGTGCAAAGTCGGTGAAAAATGCTAGCCAAGCAGACATCTCTGCTCATTTAGGGTACATCTACACAGCAATAAGTCAGATGTACCCTACAGTCAGAATAAGATGCACAATTCCAGCTACGTGAATTGCATAGCTTAAGTTGAAATAGCTTATTTCGGCTTTTAATATGGTCTACACAGCAGGAAGTCTAAGGACGAACACTCTTCCTTCAACTTCCCTTACTCCTCGTGAAATGAGAGTTATAGGAGTCAGAGTAAGAAGTCCTCCAGTTCGACAGTCTTTCAAAATAAAGGCTTGTAGTGTAGGCATGCACTACGTTATTTCAGAATAACTTTAGTTATTCTGGAATAATGCTGCTGTATAGACGTACCCTTACATGTATGGTAGGATTATACAGCTACTTACCAAATGTGTAGACTATAACACCAGGTGCCAGGCATAAGGTCTATTATCTTTGTCATAATGGTTTCCATCTTCCCTTTGTAAATTCTGGCAGACCCCAGTTATCTGTAGGCAGGACTGAACTTGGGACCTTGAGTTTAGTGCATGAGTCTCTATTGCATGAGCTAAAAGCCAGATGCCTATAAGTTAAGGCTGTAGAACAAGTTCATCATTTTCTCTGTAGGTGGTCTTTGTGTCACTAGATGTGCCAGTACACTACACCCACAAGGTGTGTGGGTTATACATTCACTTCTTGAATGTGGAGGCCAGATTATTTTGGCTGCTAAAGAAAATGTTTCCAATTCCAACTAAACTATTTAATGTGTTCCCAGTGATAACAAATACAATGTCTGGTTTACAAAACATATGTGGGTCATGTTATGCACTAGGATTCATCTCATAGAACAGATAATGCCTAATGTGATTGTACTTTCTCCTCTTCCAATGTTGTTAGAAAATAAAAAGGAGATAAATAAGGGATGAAAATGCATCTAGACAAAAAATGTAACATTAAAGTAATACAAATTGTCATACTGCAAAGTTAGATATGTGCAGGATGCTTGCTAGAGCCAGATGCATGCATATGTCTTATCTATATATCTATACCTATATGTTAGAGTGCATCTGTCTGTGTCTTTGTGAGTCCATTTGATCAAGAACACCTCCTAATCGGTAAGAGCTAAGACAACTAAATTTGGTATGCAACTTCTTCTTCTCCTAACTTAAAGCAAAGTCAGGGCTTGGTTGTGCCAGGACAACAGGAAGCCCCAGGAAAAGGACTGTTTTCCATAACATGCAAAGGGAGGGGCTGCTGTTTGGAGAGATGTGATATGAGAATAGCCACTGGGGATAGTGAGCCTACAGGAGAGAGCTACCTTGCAGAGTGTCCAGAGAGGGTCAGCCATACCACCAAGAGAGTGGCCAGCAGGGCTCTGCCATCTCACCTGCCAGAACACTGAGGCTGTGTCTAGAATACATCCCTCTTTCGACAGAGGGATGTAAATTAGACACTTCGAAATTGCAAATGAAGCAGGGATTTAAATATCCCACACTTCATTTGCATAACCATGTCATGGTGCTCTTTCGAACAAGCGCCATTTCGAAAGTAAAACCGCAGTCTAGACATGGTTCTTTCAGAAACGTCAGGCTTTTTTGAAAGATCCTGTACTCCTCTGCCATTTTCAAAAGAATTGTGTCTAGACTGTGGTTTTACTTTTGAAATGGCGCTTGTTCAAAAGAGCGCCATGACGCAATTATGCAAATGAAGCGTGGGATATTTAAATCCCCGCTTCATTTGCAATTTCAAAGTGTCTAATTTACATCCCTCTGTTGAAAGAGGGATGTAGTCTAGACACAGCCTAAGGGTGCATCTACACTGCACCCTTAGCTCAAAATAAGCTATGCAATTTGAGCTATGCAAATTGCATAGCTTATTTCAAGTAAATTTCAAAATGGTTTATTTTGTAATTTGGCGCTGTCTACACAGCACCAAGTTTTGAGATAAACCACTATTCCAAAACATCCCTTAATTCTCATGGAACGAGGTTTACAGGGATGTCGGAATAGTGAGCCCGTTATATTTCAAAATAAGGGGCTTGTTTCAAAGATGAGGAATAGCAGAAGTATCCTGAAATAGCTCTGCAGTGTAGATGTACCCTAAGCAAGCAGCCCTCCTGCCCCAAACCCTTCCCCCCGCCCTTGGTCACAATGCTGGGGGGAAGGGTGATAAAAAAGGGCTCTGGTAGCTAGAGGGACTTGGGGAGAGCAAAGGCCCATGCCAGATGAAACCCCCCACCCTGAGCTTCTCCTCACTCACCAATCCTCATTCTCACACACCCCCCCCCCAGACTCCTGCACTGTCCCCCTACATCCCCAAAGTCCTGCCCTGACTCCTACACCCCCTTACCCCTCCCCAACACACCACCAGCCCTCTGCCCTGAAGGACCCAGGCTATATTGGATAAGCCTGCTAGTGATATATACATTATTTCATAGAGACAGGGCATATAAAAAAGGGCTAGCCTAAAAGAGGTTTGACAAGCACATAATTTAATCAAATTCTGCCCAAAATGCCTTGTGCCATAATCATATCACTTTCTTCAAATATAGCTGCGAAAAGAAAAATTATTTTCCAGAGCTGAACATCTGCCTCAAGGTACACTTTTTGACAAATTGACATATTTTGGTCTGTAATATTTTTTGGAAAGAAAAAACCCTCTTGCATATTAAATATTTCATGCAGTAACTGGGAAAAAAGAAACATTGGATGCAACAGTGCTTATTTTCAATTCAGAACATAAACATAAGAACATAAGAATGGCCGTACTGGGTCAGACCAAAGGTCCATCTAGCCCAGTATCCTGTCTGCCGACAGTGGCCAGCACCAGGTGCCCCAGAAGGGGTGGACCGAAGACAATGATCAAGCGATTTGTCCCCTGCCATCCCTCTCCAGCCTCTGACAAACAGAGGCCAAGGACACCATTTTATCCCCTGGCTAATAGCCTTTTATGGACCTAACCTCCATGAAATTATCTATCTTGCTCTTTAGAAGTAGCAGCCAATGAGTTTACAGCCCGACGAAAAGGCCTGGCAGAGTTAATTATCTTTATTTGAAGTTTACTGATACAAATAATGGACAGCTTCTTAGACTGTGATACTGAAGCAACACTACAAAACTTCAAATACGATTGAATATGCCCCTGTGTGGGTAAGCAGGTTGGGGAAACAGCTGTCCTCACCTGCTTGAACCTCTGCACAGGAACTCTGGGCAGGATTCTCATCTCTGCTCTGGCAAGTGAAAGAATTTGAGCAGTATAAAGGTGTCCCCAAAGCCTGGACTCTAGTCGGGAGATTTCCTTGGTATTGTTATTGTAGAACAGGGGTTCTCAAACTTCACTGCTCACAAACCCCTTCTGACAACAAAAATTACTATATGACCTCAAGAGAGAGGATGGAAGCCTGAATCTGTCTGAGCCCTGTTGCCCAGGGGGTGGAAAAGAGGGGCAAAGCCTGAGTCCCACCACCCCGAATGGGTGGGGAGCAAAGCCAAATCCCAAGAGCTACAGACCCTAATGAGGGCCCTGCATCCTGAACCCTACAGTCAAAGGCAGAAGCCCTTGGGCTTCGGCTTCTGTACCAGGCAGTGAGGCTCAGGCTTCAGCTTTGGCCTCAGGACCTGGGCAGGCTAATAACAGCCCTGGCGATCCCATTAAATGGGGTTGCGATTCACTTTGAGGTCTTGACCTGCTGCTGTAGAAGATAGGAAGCAGCCTCTGAGGCTCACATGGCTTAGTTAGGGTGACCAGATAGCAAGTGTGAAAACTTGGGACAGGCTTGGAAGTTATCAGGCACTTATATGGGACATGTTAAATACATTACTACTCCAGGACCCAGAAATAACAACAGTAGCAAGAAATACCTTTTGCTGCCTCAGGGTACGTCTAGACTACAAGCCTCTTTCGAAAGAGATCATCTGCACAGCCACAAGGGTTTCGAAAAAGCAATCCGCTTTTTCGAAAGAGAGCACCCAGGCAATCTGGACGCTCTCTTTCGAAAAAGCCCTGTTTGCGTTCAAGAAGGCCTTTTTTTGAAAGCACTCTTTCGAAAAAGGGCATTCTTCCTGGTAAAAGTAGGTTTACCAATTTTGAAAAAAAAAGCTGTGTTCTTTCGATTTAATTGCAAAAGAACGTGACGGCAGTCTAGATGCAGGTGAAGTTTTTTCGAAAAAAGGCCACTTTTTTCGAAAAAAACTCAGTAGTCTAGAGACACCCTCAGTGTGGCCAGGGTGCTCTGCCCATTCCTACTTGATAGAGACGTAGCAACTTCGAAACATGTCTTAGTTACCACAAGGTTATATACCACCCCTCTTACATTGCAGAAAATTCAAAGGGGTGTTGGGCACCTAAAACCCCACTGCAAAAAAAAGTATACCTTTTTGGAAAAGGAAATAAAATACAGAAGAGGGTGGACTGATGAGGGGAAAGGAACTGAGAGCAATGAAAAGGGCACCTAAGGTTGTCTCTGGTTTTAATGTAATGTGGATCTTCAGGCTGGAAATCCCACCACAGGAGCAAAATGGGCTAACTTGAATTCTTTCTATTCCAGGTTAAATTCTTGCTTGAGTAAGTGGCAGATATGTAGTCATTCATGCAGCTGGGCTGCACGATCCCAAATGTTCTCCAGCTCTCTAGTTCTTCTTTCACAGAATTAGTTAAGTGTGCTATATCCCTGAGGGCTGTCATTAGCCAAATGTCATTATTGGCAGCTTTATGTTTTCTGGTTAAACTTGTCACTCTGTTAAGCAAAGGAGTAAAAATAGACAGTGCAACAGGGCTGGACCTTTAATTTCAGGAAATAGAAAATTCTCTTCAGGTGAGGAACCAGCACAAAATGTTCACATCTCTTAAATCCTGTTTTGAGCACTGAAGTGGGGTTTAGGCCATGTGCTAGTCCTTCACACAGGGATGAATTTCACTCTAATTGACTGAAGCTGTAGTTTTTATTTAGAAAACGAAGGAAAGCAGGAAGCAGCATTATCCAATTGATAGGTGAGGGGATGGTCTATCATGGATTCCATACACAGTATTTATATGCCCCTGTCCCCACCAGTATCTGAGGCTATGTCTAGACTACGGGATTTTTCCGGGATACCAGATACCACCGCATCCAGAGAACGTGTCTGCTCTTCCGCTTTTTTTTGCAGATGTGCTCTTTCGGAAGCCCTGCCTTCCTTCTCCCATGACATAGAAGGGCTCTTTTGAAAAGTGGAGGATTTTCCTAAATTTGGCCCAGTGTAGATGGGCCAAATTTCATAAAAGCCTCTTCTGAAAAAGGTATGCAAATCTTTTTCCAATAGGTCATTGTAGTCTACCATAGCTTGAGCAACTCATAATCTCTAATGCTTTTACTCTCACAGCTCCCTCGGAATTGGAGACGTGTTATTCCACATTTCACATATGGGAAATTGAGACACAGGCTATGTCTACACTATGGGGCTTTATCGGAAAAAGGTACGCAAATTGCGCTTCGCAATTTGCATACCTTTTCCTGATAGTTTTTTTGGAAGAGGCTTTTCCGAAATTCCCATCTACACTGGACCAAATTTCATAAAAAACCCCTCTTTCGGAAGAACCCTTCTTCCTCATGGGAGGAGGAAGACAGGGTTTTTGAAATAGCATGTCTGCTCTTCCACAAAAAAAAGCAGAAGAGCAGACACGTTCCCTGGACGTGGTGGAGTTTTTTCAGGATACCTCTAGTATAGATGGTATGATGAGATCATAGGAGTGGAAAGTACCTCTGGTATCCTGGAAAAACTCCGTAGTCTAGACCAGGGGTTCCCAAACTTTTTGATACTGGGGACCAGTAAATCCATTCACGAGCTTTTGGAGGACCAGTAACATTTATTTGCATATTCATTAAGCAAATGATGAATATGCAAATAAATTGTTTCTGGTCCTCCCAAAGCCCCCAGTGCCAACTTTAGCCCACAGAAAAGTCAGTCGGGGCCACACAAGCGAGATACAAAAACACAACCCCTCTAAACCCCTCAAACCTCACTAATGTGGCCCCAACTGTGCTTGTGGGTGCTGGGACAGAGTTCTGGGGAAGGGTGCCAATGAGTGCTGGGGCAGGGGACAGGGTGCTTGCGGGTGCTGGGGCAAGGGACAGGGTGCTTGTGGGTGCTGGGGCAGGGTACTTGTGGGGGTCTGGAGAGGGGGAGGGGACAAGGACCAATACCTGGGGATCCTGTAGCTGCCAAGGCCCAAGAAGTGTGTGGGCTGCTCCCTCGTCCCCCAAACAGCAGCGCGGTACCTGACACAATGGTCCGTTGCACGCCTGATGCCTTCCTGTGCAGGGGGAGGGGGAGTCTCGGACTGAGCCAGCCCCAACCGCTCGGGCAGCACGCGCCTCACTTCTCTGCTCCCCACGGCAACGCGTGCCACCCAAACAGCTAGAGCCAGTGCACTGAGGACTTTATTCCCCTGCTGCCTTCCCACATGGGGGGATGGGACAGGGGGAGTCCCGGATCGTGCCTGCCCCAATTGCTCGGACAGCGTGCGCCTTGCTCCTCCACTCCCCATGGCAGCACGCGCCGCCCGAGCAGCTGGATCCGGCACAGTCCCGGATCCTCACCCACTCCCCCACGTGCTGGAAGACAGCAGGGGAACAAAGTCCCCAGCGCACGATGGACCAGCGTTTTAAGTACCGCGCCGGCTGTTGGGGCGGCTGCAGAACTGCCCCCCGACCCTGCAGGAAGCCCGTGCTACCTCTGTTGACACTGGGAGTTCAGCATGGCATTCGTCTTGGGGGTTGTGGGCAGCGAGGCGGGCTCTTGCAAAAATTTTTCTGAGGCCTGGTATTTTTTTCCCAAGGACCGGTACTGGGCCACGGATCACAGTTTGGGAAATGCTGGTCTAGACATACCCTCAGAAAGACTAAATGATTTCCCAAGGTCACATAGTACCTTTCCCTCTGCACATATGGTTATACAATGCCTACCAATTTTATAGCATACTTTAAAACATATCAATGAAAAGTGCTATGTAAGTGTAAGGTAGCCAGGTTATGGTTAACTTTTGTAAGTCCGGGGCTGAGCAACATGTCTTGAACTCCCCAGTAGTCCATGTTACTAGTGCTGGCCCCTCGGTATCGCCTGAATTTAAATGCACTCTGTCCCAGAACTCCATCCTGTGGGTGATCTGGGTCCACATTTAACTCTTCAAGGATTTGAAACCTAACTGGTTTAAAGACTGAACTTGTAAATTTTTGGATGGTATAGTGAGAGCATAGGAGTGGAAAGAACCACCACACCCCAGGTTTTACACCTGGTTTCCTGCATCTGGAGGATGGCTCTATTTCTGGCTCCTCCAGCCCTGGGTTCCAGCCTCTGGATGGCTACCCCGAGGTCCTCCCGCCATGGTATTTTCCAGCCCCCCAAGGTTTCACAGATCCTGATGGCCCTTGTGGTCCTGTCACCTGCTGCCCCCACAAGTTCTACTGGCCCTCGGGGTCCTGCTGCCCATTGGCCTTACCATGAGCTTCACAGCCCACCGGCCCCACCAGCCCTCGAGTAATGGTGCTAACCCAGGGCTCTGCAGCTATCTCTAGTTATGGTCCCAGTCTGGGACAGTGAGGGTTTCCAACTCTCCCAGACTGGACAGACCATACACCATTTGCAGTAATGGAGTCTAGTCCACTCCCTCTGGGAGAGTTGGCAACCTGAACTCCACAGGGGTGCAGCTCAACACCCCATAAATAGCTCCAGCACCACTGGATAAGATTGCCTACAATGGCATGAGTCTAACTGTGACTGCTGGTTGCAAATATCTCCAATGACTGGTGATAGGATACTAGATAGGGAGGGTTCTAGTTACTACATCAGATTTTTTCCATGGTGTCTGGCAAGTGGGGCTCAGGATCAAACTGTTTGCTATATTTGGGATCAGGAAGGAATTTTCCCCCAGATCAGATTGACACTTTTCCCCCAGATCAGTTTTCTCTGTAGAGTGGGACACAGGTCATTTGCTGGTTTGAACTAGAATAAATGGTGATTTCTCTGTAACTTGAAGTCTTCAGGTCATTACTGAAGACTTCAGTAGTTCAGCCAGAGGTTATGGGTCTGTTACAGAAGTTAGTGGGTGAGGTTCTGTGACCTGCAATGTACAAGAGATCAGACTAGATGATCATGATGGTCCTTTCTGGCCTTAGAGTCTATGAGTCTAAGGCTACATCTAGACTGCAAGCCTATTTTGAAAGAGGCTTTTTCGAAAAATACTTTAGAAAAAGCCTCTTTCGAAAAAGAGCGTCTAGACTACAACCGGTACTTTCAAAAAAGCAAGCTGCTTTTTCAAAAGAGAGCACCCAGGCAGTCTGGATGCTCTCTTTCGAAAAAGCACAGTTTGCATTCTAAAGAGCACTTTAGAAAAAAAGGTGTTCTTCCTCGTAAAATGAGGGTTTCCATGGTTGAAAAAACTTCCGCATTCTTTCGATTTACTTTAGAAAGAACACGGCAGTTGTCTAAACACAGGGGAAGTTTTTTCTAAAAAAGGCCACTTTTTTCGAAAAAACCCTGTAGTCTAGACACACTCTAAGGGGCATGTGTTAGATAGATGTAACAAAACACACACAGAGGCAGACTTTGCACAGCATTTTAAAACACCACTGCTCTCTAACAGCATAAGATATGTACAGATCTATGCAAAACTTTATATTCATTTCACTGCTTCAATTGCTTGAGTTTACATGTCCCACCATTACCACCTGATTTCTTTTGCCTGCTTCTTATAATTTTCCACTCTCCAAAAACCCAGTCCCCCAACACTTGAGGAAGTGGCTTCTCCCAGCTCCAGACAACCTCCTTAACATGTCTATCGATCAGTCAGAGTACAGTTGTTAAAGTTACCTACTCTCCATTGTACCTAGATTGGGAGAGACATGCTTATAGGTTTGTTAGGCATTCCATGATATAGAACAAGTTCACACTACCAGCTAGACTTCATAAATTGTACAGAGAGATTTCCTCAATTGTTATCTACCCCTCCCTACTTTTGGCAAGGGCACAATTTAGATCTTAATTATTATTTTGATACTTTCTAAACAACACAGAATTAGACTCTGATCACTCTGGCACTAATTAGTAAATGGTGTGTAATTAGCTACTGAGGGTAGTAGACTGGGTGAGAGAAAAGATTAATCAGCCCATCTGCTGAGGACTGACACAAAAAATACAGGAAGGACATGCAGGGGAGAAGCACAGGGCTGACTGAGAAATTGGAGAAATTTCAAGGAAGGGAGATCTATTCTCCTTTTGGCTCTGGGCAAAGAGCTGATAGTATGTTTCAAAGGATACTGTAAGCAGTATAGCAGCATGGAACTGTAAAGGTTTTGGTTAAAGGATCTGAAATAAACAGCACAGTGGGATACCTCCACTGTTCAGTGGAGACTGAGTAATTTTTATGACACTTGGGGGCAGGAACAGAGCATGCTCTGCTATAGCATCATTCCAGGATGGTGAAATTTTTCAGGAGCATTTTCTCGATTCTTCTCCAGAATCATGTAAAAGAAACTCAAGTAGGACTCCAATTCCCAAATACAGGAGGAGAGAAATGTTGTTTGCTCAGGAACTTTCTCTTTCCTTTTAAATTACTTTACAAAGCAAGGCATTCTTCACTATGCACGTTTTGTCAGATACTAATCTAGGGTGTGATTTTTTTGGCTTTTTTAAAATAGGAAAATGAGTAGTTTTCCAGGTTACATTTGAAAAGGGATGGAGTCCAGACAGACCATGAGAAGTAACATTAACAGAACATAATAATTTCTCATCTATCGATGACCTTTAAGGAGAATTATAGTTATTACCTTACAATATTCCCTCATTTATTACCTGTCTCATCACTGAATTCTGGTGTAGCAGAAATATAGATGCTTGGCTTCAAAATAGAGAAATATGATTTAACTCTTATAATGGCCCCAGGCACTAAAGTCTAATTCAATTTTTCTCATTATATGGAGATTTTTGAAGATGATGGTTACCGGACCAGGCAGTTCATTGGAGAGAGTTAGGCGAGTTTATATCTTACGGCTAAATTAGTCATAAAAGGGTATTTTTTTCGTATCTGGTGGAAGTTCATTAAAGTTATTAGGTATGCTCTTAGGACAGCAGTCTGAGCTACTATTGCTGGGAAAGGCCTTTCGATTGTAAGCATAATAATAGATATTGTGATGAAGAGAATTATGAGAATGTTCAAACTTTTCCTTCTAGTCACCAAAACCCATCTTTGCTGGAGCAGAACTCACTTAGTGGCAAAATTACTTTTGTTGTTTTATGATCCCAAGAGCTTCTGAGCACCTTTTATTTCATCATCTTGGTTTCTGTGCTCTTGCAGTAGGCATTCAAATTCAGAAGGATTAGCAATACTACAATCCAGCATGCTTTACACTGCAGTTAACCCATTCACAACCTGCCTTCCAACTTACCTTGCCTTACTTCTGTTATCTAGTAATATTCTACTGAGATAAAGGGAATTTTAGCCTAAACCATTGTCATAATAGCAGACATTGTCTAATTGCATGATCCATGCAACATTTAGCAGCAACTGGGGAGAAAAGATTCAATAAGCTGAAAGAGGTGCTCTGGGATTAGATGAATTTTGAAAGGTATTTGGATAACCTAGTGCATAAGAAACAAAAAGAAGAAGAAGAAGGTAGCCTATAAAAGTTACAGCTATCATTAACATACCTTGTTTGACTATATCTTGAAAGAACTGAAACCTCTCAATTTAGGTATGTATACAGGGATATTAACAGACTTGCTGGGCCCTTGGGTCAGGTGTGTGTGGGCATCCACCTCCACGCTACCAGGGATGGGGCCATAGGAGGAAGGGGCAGGGCAGGTGTGAAAACCCCCCCCCCATTCCATCAGCACCACCTGGGGTTCCAGGAGTGATATAAAAGGCCCAGAGCTCTGGATGCTGCCTCTGCTGCTGTAGTCCTTTGAATCATTGGGCTGTAGGGCAGTTGCCCCCTTTTCCCTGCATGTTGGCAGGCCTGTATGTACAGTTCTAATCTATCTGACCGTACATTTCTTCCATTTGTCACACTCTCTTGTTATATTTTATCTCAAATTAGATTGCAAATTCTCAGTCAGGATCTCTCAAGTGCTTCATCTATGGGTCCTGGTATCAGGTGGCCTGAGCCCCTTTTATTTCTCTCTCCCCTCAGTGCAGAAGTCCCCGCTTTGGCTTCCTCTGCTGCTACCCTCATCCTGGCTAGAGTCTCTGGCTAACACCTCTCTGCATTTTTTCTCTGAAGGCCACATTGTAGTTAGGAAGGGGAAAGGAGGGGCAATACCTGAATCATACTACTGCCAGCGTGGAGGTTTTTTGAAAGGTTACACTTTGTATAGCAGCAAATTCTTCACACATGTCCAATTTAAAGTTAACATCTAAATTCAAAACGATTTTCAACAGGCTGGCCAGAATGATTTAAACCGCAGAGTTTTGGCTATCCTTGATCAGCACTATTTAAAGCAACCCAGAGCTAATCTACCCAACTCCATTTCCATTACAACTTCACAGCTAATGAGGCTTGTTTAGATTCTGATGAGAATTTCCTTTCCAAGGCCAGCATAAGTTCAACAAATCATGTTAAAATCCATTTGAAGCAGCACATTTCTAGGCCTGTGCCCTCTCTCTTTTAATCAAGCTTTGTAGGAAGACAAAAACCACTTCTGTAAGGTCCAGCATTGTTGTTGGGTTTATTATTTTGACACATATTCTACATTACTTTAACAATGTGGAACACATCGAAGCCATCCTGTTCTAGTTCAACAAACATGGACCTGTTCTTAAGGACATACAGGTGTGAATCATGAATCATTTATGTAACAAGCTAAAGCCAAAGCACGTGAAGGGATTGGGAGCAAGGGTGCATTGCCCAGATAATAGTTTTATGTCTAAAGTAGAGGAAATTAATGGTATTACTCTCAATGGCTGCCATCTGAGGATCTAGCTCAATGCTTCCAAGAATGCAGGAGTACTGCAAAGAATTACAGCATATGTTACTCCCCTTTATAGGAAGAAGAGTGTTTCCCCCTTCACTCTGGATCAGCTTTGCTGCCTGGTGCTGAGTGTTACCCCCAAAACATTCTCACTGGAGATCACCCAGGGTTACACTAGTATGGGTTTATTGTTTGAGGAATTAGCACTCCACTATTTACACTACAAGGTTAAACCAAAGCAGATAGAGCTGCCGCTAAAGGTTTAAACTCTGAGCTTCTTGAGTCTGGTCTATCTATATTCAGGGAACAAGAAGAAAACAAATTTTGCATAATACTTTCAATATACTATATTGATTATTTCTTCTGAAATAGAATAGAGACTTAGTGATCTCAACATGAAATTTGGAAGGCAGAAAAAAAGGGGCATTGCCAGAGCTTTAAACTTTATGGAACAAGTTTACTTAGTTCCTAGTAGGGGCTTTATGCTGAACCAACATGGTTCTAATTTACTATGTCTAACATGTTATGTGTTAACTGTAAGCGTTCCAGACACACAGTTTCCAATGGTTTGATTGAATATGCCAGTTGGCATACCAGAATTCCTACCACTTATCTCACTGGCTTTGAGTACCCTTTCCTATTGTGTTTTCTAAGGTCAGAGGGTGGTGGGATCTCAGGGATGAGAGGTTTTTATTCAAAAAGAGAGAAGAACAATAGCAGTGATAAAGGCCCATAGGGATTATTTTATGAGGAAAGATTAATGAGCTAACCTATGCCTGATGATGATCTATGATGAACTATGGTGATCCTTCTGATGCACAGTAACATAGTGCTGTTTGAAACAGTAGTATATCACAGCATTCTAGGGAACCTTTGGTGCTCACCAGCAGGATCTACATGGACCAATGAATGCCCAGCACATTGGGGTGCTTTAGAAACAGGGCTAAAGACAGACTGTGCCATGCCTGGGAGGCCGAGGGGGTGGAGACTTGGGTGGAAGACTCTCACAGCCAGCCCTTCAGCCCTGCCCAGCATTCACTGCCCAGAGCTTCTGTATTAATTTAAAGGAACAATGTAGTGGCGGTGGTGGCCCTAAGCCGCAGGGCTCTTTATATCACAGGGGCCTGAGGCAGCAGTCCTCCTTACTCCTCCCCCCTGCCCCAGTTGGCAGTCCTGTTTAGAAATCACACCTGTGATATCTCACTGTGTATACGAGCCCTAGGTGTGGTACACAGAGGTACTACTAAGAATAATTAAAAATAATTAAAAAGGGGGAACTAACAATGTGTCTGATCCTGAAATTATCTCATACCAGTGGAATGTATTAGATTTCAGACTATCCTCCAGAGGCAGGGGATAGAATTTCCATTGTTTAGAATGTTTAAATCCAGACTTTTTATTTAAAAAAAAATCTACTAAAAAACCCAAAACAAAACAACAAACCTTCATATTGAACCTGAGAGTTAATATTATTCATTATTTTTAAGAGGCAGACTTTTAATTAGAATTAGAGCTGCATTTTTTGATTGAAAGGTGCCCAGGTTACCATAAACATAAAATCTATTTATTGCTTAAAGTAATAGCAGTCCTGTAGCATTGCTATTGACACACTGGTAGTAATACAACTAAATAACACTTCACACTTATGTGGAGACATTCATTGTAAGGATCCCAAATCACTTTGCTGTGTAAACACAGCACTGCTGGAATGCAGCAGTCTTTCTGGGTCAGCAGAACTATTAACAGTTTTTAGGGGGGGAAGTAATTAATAACTTCTGTATTGAAACTAGAGAAGGAACTTAGGGAAGTAGAATATAATTAACCAACTTGGAGTTCAGCCAGCACAGAAGGTTTAATACACCTTCACTCTTCTTCCATTTTATATCACATGCAAAAGGCAGCACAGTGCCTTGGCCACCATCACTGTGTGACACTGATTTATAGTTATGTTTGGCAGAATTCAATTTTTATTTTTTATAGTTTAGGTGGATACTATCAATTGTCATTTTAAAGTATTTTTTAATTTTATTGATTTAAATTTTAACAGCTATGTGACATAATGGGGTTTAAGCGTTTTTTTCAATTTTCATTGATTCAAATGCTTACAACTGAGGGAAATTATGGGGGAAGGTAAAACAATAAATTAATTACAGTAGGTGTTGAAAATTAAGAAATTAAAGCTTTATAACTGTTATAATCAACATCACATGTCAAAAAATACAAAGTAAACATCCTTAAATAAAAATCTAGTCTTAAAGCAGCAATTTTCTTACTTTCTTATCAATACATTTGTTATTTACTATGAACATATTTTTCATCTGTTTTATGTGTGTACATTGAAAACTAAACTTCACATCATTTATTGATAGAAATCTAATCTTTCCAAGCCTATTTATGACACATTTTCTTTCACTAGCACAATGGAACACTAGAAATTGAGGGGAGGTTGGTATGTCAGAAGCCGTGGAAGTAAGACAGCTTCTGAGATGTATTTGATAATGCCTAATAGACTGGCAGCAGTGAATCAACCAAGTAACTTGTCTGATGAATGTATCCTTCTTGTCTGTAAGTAATTCAATTTAGTATCTGTTGGCACCACTAATTCTCTCTTTGAAATCCCATTCAAATTAGAAAGAAGAAGTTGGAATAAAATAAACGACTGTCAGCTTCTAACCAGCTTCTTTTGTTTTATTCTCTGCTCATCTTCCCCAGTTCAGCACTTTTTGTTATTTTTTGCTCAAAAACATTTCTGCTACTATAGTTGTCTGAGAGATAGTGTGCTGTACTTCTTCTCTTGACATGCAACTGCATTGTTTGCCTGTTTGTCGACTCCTTAATGTAATGCTCCAATTCTGAATTGTATCACTTTTGAGAAGACCAAAAGGAGAAGAGCTTGGCTGGCTGTGGAAGGCACAGCTAGTAGACAGATGTTTTCATAAGGGCTACATCGAGACTGCAAGCCTCTTTTGAAAGAGGCTTTTTTGAAAGATACTTTCAAAAAAGCCTCTTTCGAAAAAGAGCGTCTAGACTACAACCAGTACTTCTGAAAAAGCAAGCTGCTTTTTTGAAAGAGAGCACCCAGGCAGTCTGGATGCTCTCTTTCAAAAAAGCACAGTTTGCATTACATAGCTCCTTTTTTCAGAAGAGCACTTTCAAAAGAAGGCATTCTTCCTCGTAAAATGAGGTTTTCCACGATCGAAAAAACTGCTGTGTTCTTTTGATTTACTTTCGAAAGAACGTGGCAGCAGTCTAGATGCAGGGGAAGTTTTTCGAAAAAAGGCCACTTTTTTCAAAAAAGAACCCTGGAGTCTAGACACACCCAAGTTGTCAAATAACCCCTTTCTTTACTCAGTAATGTTACTATCTCTAATTCTACTTGTATGGATGATACAAGGCCTGATGCAAATCCCTGTGGCAGATTACATGTGTGTCACTGAAATGAGGATAAAAACAACAGCTACAAAGCCCTGCATCAAAGAATAAATTAAGGAATGTGCAATCACCTGTTTATGGCAAGATTAAGTCTGGTCCATGAGTGGGTGTGCAGGGCAAAAGGAGCATGACAGAAGCCCTCACCCCCAGTTTGCTTTCCCTGTAGAGAGCCAGGCCCATCTATAGATGCTGTGGTCTTGTCCTAGCAGTTCAGGTGCATGACTTCTACACCTGCAGTTAGAGCATGGATAGACATGGAGTAGGGGTTATGCTGCTTTCTCATATAGGGTAGTATGGTGGGTATGCACACCTTGCATGCTGGAAGTTACAGGAAGGATTGTGCCTTGTTGAAAGATAAGACTGTATTACTGTCTTGCATCTTTAGCACACATTTCTTCAATAAAGACAGCAGTGTAAGGCCAGGAAGTTATCTTCCTGATCTTAAACAACCATGTGAGAGGAGGAATACTATGATCGACCAATAGTATATATAAAGGGATGCTTATTTAGTTTAACATTTCATCAAGGGAGGAACTGATAAACCGATCCATAGTTGGCTAATGATAAGATTTTTAATTCTTGTATATGGCAGCTGGTGAGATAGTGAATGAGGTCACAGTGAAAAATAACCACAAAGCACTGTAGTACATGCTTGAATTGAGTTTTTTATGAATATGTATGGACATTATCAACTGTTGGTGATTTTGGCATTCTGCTCATTTCAGGTAGTGGTGGTGATATTATGGGTGGTGTTTTTATCACCAGTCAGAACACTCTGGCTAATGGAATAAAATTGTCTACAATTCTTGTTATCCCAAAAGACTTATTTTTTATAGTGTTTGATCCAACAGTGTATAATATTCATGTAGATCTATAGAGATCTATAAAGTTCATCTCGAGTTTTAGAATAAGTTTTCACTAGGGGCATGTTTACACTAGGAAAATATTTCAAAATAACTTATTTCAAAATAACAACTCTGGAACTAATAATTTCAAAATAGTGTGTCCACACTACAGGGAAGCCTTGAAATTAGTCTGAGGCAGGCTCCCGTAATGTGGATGCGCTACCTGGACTTAGAGCCCAAGGAAGCACTGGTGAGTAATTGCTTTGAATGATTCTGGGGACTAGTCATTTCAAAATAGCAGCAGTGGAGAGTCCACACTATCACTATTTCAAAATAGCTATTTTGAAATAACTCCGTACTGCAGGCCAGGGCTAAGACAGATAACAGTTTGGGCTCTTTCTTTAATTAACTATATCTATCTCTATCCCAGATAGCAATTCTGTTTAATTCTATATAATAGTAGCAGTGCCACCCTGCAGTATATTTCTAAAATAACAGTATGCTATGAATGAATCCTTGTTTATAAGAAGAATTAATTGAAAGAAGTTCAGAGATGCTTGGAACATCAAAATTATCCTTATACTTTTGTTCTTGAGTGTAACCTTATTTAATTTCCTATCCTTCATGTGGCTTTTGTATATTCTCAAAGTAATTTATCAACCATGATCCCCAATGGAAACTTTGCTTGTGTAATAACTACGGGTAAGAACAAATGGTATCATAAATAGGCATCCTATAATCCTATAATGTGAAGCAAACCAATGTAAAGAATATTCAATGCAAACTTTTCATTTTTTTAGGAGTGTCCGGTATTTATATGTCTCTCTGTTTACAGAGGGCTAAGGACTGGAATATTCGGCACCAAATATAGAAACCAAAATATTCAGCATCAGATCCTAGCCAGCTGAATACTTTGAATATTAGGATTAGCATTTAGGATTAGAACCAAAATTATCTAATTAAAAAGGGACAATTTGCAAAGAAAATGTCTTAAGCGTGTTGGCCAAATATATCAGTAAGATATCTCCACTGAAGTAAATGGAGTTATATCAGGATAAATTTGTACCACTGTGTTTGAAAAATCTTCCTGTTTGATATTACTGTTAAAAAAGATTAGGAAGCAAATGATCACTTGTTTGCAGAACAATTTTTCAAAGGATTTCAGGCACTGTTCATTCCTAGTCCTAATTTCCTTGTTAGCATCAAGGGGTCTTGAGTATGTTTGCATAATTGTCACTGCAAGCATATGTCCAGTTAATTTAAATCACATTAAAACTCGTTATTGTTTTCTTCAGGTCTCATTGAAATTGTTACAGGCGCTTAGCTTTTAAACTATGACAGTGCAATTCACATCAGTTAGTCATTCTGCTAGGTTTCTGTGCAAGATGCCCACAGCGAGCTGAAAGGATCATCAAGTCACATCATTGGACATGAAATGAGAATGCTGCATTCTAATGATTTCATTTGTATTGCAAAACACTAGCTCCATTTTTATCTACAATTTTATGAAGCAGTTATGGGGCCCTCCCACATATATTTAAATATATGTATCAAATGAGCCAACTACATAGTGTGTTAGTGATACACATGACATGGTGTGTGGGGACAAAACAATGCACAAATACAAGTCTCAGATACATTGTTAAGGAGATCAAAATAAGCATAAAATGGATTCACATGTCCTTCCCATTTTTAGTGCAAATAAATTTGGAATGATTTGACTATTTAAAATTAGACTATATAAAATTAGTCTATTTTATCTGAACATTCTTCCTCCATTCACTATCTATCTATCTATCTATGCAATAAGCAGATTATTTATCTATCTACCTGAATGGACCTATTAGACAGATGCACAAGGTCATTTCTTTCTTAAATTGAGATTTCTGGGCCTTTCTTTTTATACTAGAAACAATTTTTTTAAAATAAACAAATTAAAATGTATTGCAGGGGTACGAATATTACTGTACATCTTCCTAGAGGTTTATTAGCCATTGCCTCCAGATGGTACTGATTATGACTATAGGAAAGGGACTTCTATCTCTCTTAATTTTTCTTCTTTCAGGATTTTATTGGAAGGGACAGCTTAGTTTAATTGAAAACAACCTGCAAGTCCAGAATGAATAAACTATGTTTAGCTGTAGTGCATTCCTCTTTAAGAAGCAGAAATGACCATAGAGTTTTTGGTTACCTCAAATACTAGACTTTTTTTTTAACTGACTGGGGATTGCGCCCACTGCTTACTATGGTCGCCAACACCCCTCTCTCTCTGAGGGTAGGCAGCCCTGGCTCTCTCCCCCCATTGGCTGTCGGGCAGGGCCAAGTCCGCGCCTGCCCCAACTCTCCCCCCATCTGCCAGGGGCCGGTGTGGTGGCTTGCCAGCCTGGGATCTATCCTCTTGGTGGCTGGGGGGAGAGGGAGCCTAATCTGAGGCCTCGCCAGGCTCTGCACACTCCCCCCCCGACTGCTGACAGGGGGGAGAGGGGCTGCTCTGAGGCCTCAACAGACCCCTACTCTCCTCCCAGTCACCAGGGGGAAGGGGGCCACTTCTAGACCTTGCCAGGCCCTGTGATCTCCTCTGAGCTGCCAAGCACCAGGGAAAGGTGGATGGGGGACACAGGAGGCTGCGGTGCAGCAGCTGAGCACTGGGAAAAGGAGAGGGGGAGGGAGGGAGGAGGCAGATGGGATGCCAGAGTGATGCGATTACGTCACTTTGTTGTCCTGCAGGAAGAGTTTTATATATAGATAGATAGAGAGAGAGAGAGAGAGAGAGAGAGATGATTACAACCCACAAGAAAAGGAGCAGAAACAAGAAGATTATAAAGACCCACATATTATCCTTGGTGGTTAAGAGACACCAGTGAACATCAGAAGAATTAGGTGGCATTTCCAGTCCTGTCACTGTTTCACTATGTGAAACTGGACAAATCACTTAATCTTTCTGTTGTCCATCTTTAAAATAGAGATAATACTTACCCAGATTAAAGGGGTGAAGCTATGAGAATTAATCAATGCTTAAGAAGTATCTTGAGGTCTTCAAATGAAAGATTTGTGCACAAAGCAGCTGATTATGTATGAATATATTAATAGGTCATATGTTCCAGAAAGCTTGTGATTTACAAAGCTTCCAATTTGTTTTGCCTCTCTGTAGGATATGCCATGATAGGATAATTACCAATCAATATCTTCTATATGCTAATATTTTATTTGGGGCAGTTGACTAAATTCTGAGGACTGCGATCCCTTCTCAGAGAGAGTATAACACTGAATATTGCTCCAATAACAACAGAATGAGCACAGTTTTTCTTTAGTTTGCAATATAACCAGTCACCATCTGCTTGTGGCTGGTGGTGGGTTTGATTCCCAAAGGCTTTTGCGACCAACCACTTCTATCTTTCCAGGCAAGAAATATGAAACGAAACAAAATACCATCTGACTGAATCACATCAAAGCTCAGGTTTAACCTGTCATACCAGTTGCTGACTTGATGCTGACTCCCATTCAAATCAATGGGAGTTGAGAGTTCTCAGTATTTCACAGGAATCAAGCAGTACTTCACTGGATCATGTTCCTTCAAGGGCTCTACACTTGTTTTACAGAATATGTTATTTGAAACACTGAATATAAACAAGATCATTTCTCAGACTATTTCCTCACTCATATTCAATTCCTGCAAATGTAGATAATTACTCTATCCAGCTGAGTCCTCTATTATGTTTGTTGTTTGAGCTGTATCACTCTGAAAGCAAAATGATATTGCACAATTATCAACATAAACCTCAGTAAGGGTATGTCTACACTACAGCGTTATTTCGAAATATCTTATAGGTAGTTTGAATTAGGTGTACCGGTAGTTCAAATTAGAGATCCTAATTCGAACTACCTACTCCGTGCCGCGTGTAGCCGCGGGCACGGAGTTCGACCTAAGGGGATTTAAAAATGGCGCCTGCCCGGCAAGATGCAAATGAAGCCCGGGATATTTAAATCCCGGGCTTCATTTGCAACTTCGAATGCCTACATTAGCCACCCTAGTTCGAACTAGGGTGGTAGTGTAGACATACCCTAAGTTATTTCGAAATAACGCGTCTACACACAAAATGCATTTCAAAATAGCATTTTGCTATTTCGAAACAGCGCGTCCACACTGAGTGGACTGTGAATCGCATTTAAGGCTGGCCGGAACCAGTTCCGGCAGGGCACCAGGTCAGGACTTACCTTGTGTGGCTGCTGCCTGAGGCTAACTGAGGTCTGTGCTTAAAGGGCCTCCCCCCCCCCCGCCCCGGACAGCTGATTCTCAGGTTTCCCAGCTTGGTTATCTACCTCGATGAGGGACAGCAAAGCATTTTTGTCTCAGTGTGCTCTGGTTGCTCTCACTCAGGACACCTCAGCACTCTGCAACATGGAGCCAGAGCTGTCTCTGGGCGCTCTGGTGCTTCTCTTGGATGCGTTGCTGTGAGCCTGGCTGCACTTGCTGCAGGCTGCCATCTGGGAGGTCCATCAGGGGGCTGTCAGTATCCAGGAGGCCCTGCGGGAGAGCTGCCACCCTGAGGAGCACTAACAGTCTCCCTGGTCTGCCCCATTGGGGGCTTGTGCCTCATTCCTCCCTCACGTCCTTCCACTTACCCCCCCAGTCCTCTTCCTGATGCACAATAAAATACATGTTTTTTCATAAACATGAACTGTCTTTATTTAACAAAACTGGGGGGGGGGAATGAAACTCTGGTGAGAGTGGGGAAAGGAGGAGGAAGAAGGGAAGGAGAGAGAGTGGGAGAGGGGAGGGGGAAAACTGGGAGGGGGAAGCAAGGGGAAGAAGGAGGAGGGGAAGCTCAGGGTTCAGGGGTGGGGGTCTCACTGGGCCAACTGTCTCCCAGCACCGCGGATGCGGGCGCCTCGGCATCCCCGGGGAGATGGGGAGGGGTTGGAGGCTGTGGAGGGGGTGGAGGGTGTGGAGGAGGTAGAGGGAGAAGCGGGAGGGGGAGAAGGAGTGGGAGGAGGAGCGGTAGCTGGGACTGCAGCAGGCGCTGGAGCGGCAGGAGGCAGCACGCTCTGCACCAGGGTCTGCAGGTGTTGGCAGATGGCACGGCCCCGGGCAAACTTCTCCCGCCAGAGCTCCAGGTCTTCTTGCACCCAGTCTGGAGGTTGCAGTGCAGGGCTTGCAGGGCCCCCAGGTGCTGCTGTTGGTACCCCTCCACTGCATGGGTGGATCCTGCGGAGCCCTCGGGTGCGGGAGAATGTCCCGGGCGGGGTGGTGTGCTCTGTACATGCAGCTGGTGCGGCTGTGGAGAAACACCCCTGGGGACACAGTGGGTGAAGCCCAGCCCCCCTGTGCAAGGTGAAGATGACCGTTCCCTGCACCATCAGAGCCGATGTGCTTGCACACAGGCCATGTTCGGAATGTCCTGCTATCCCTGGGAGTGGGAGCTGCCCCGAGACTGCACCCATGCCCCTGCTGTACATAGTGTGGGTGAGGTGGGGGAGAGATGTCCCCTGCCTCTGTGTAGAATGGCCTTGTGGAGGGAGGGCGTCCTGCTGTGTCCCACCCCAGGGTCAGGAGCATGTCATGTCTCTTCACACATGCGTGTGGCTAACAGGCAAGGCCCCTGTGTGGCAGCCAGCTGGGGCCATGTGCCCAGGGGTGGCATGGCACATGCTCGCATGTGCACAGGTTGCTGTGTGATCTGTGGTAAGCAAGGCCCATGTGCGCGGTCCCTGGTCTCCCTCCCCGCCCCCCCAATAAGGGGACAGTGATGGAACTCACATGTTGTTGCCTCCCCGGATGACACTGGTGATGGGTCTGCTATGACAGCTCAGGAGTCCTGGCTGCATGGCACGCTCCCTCTGGGCTCCTGCAGCTCCTGGCGCTCCTCCTCCATGCCCTGGTCAGGGCTCTCTGCTCCAGGACAGATGACCTCCGGGGTGGCACGGACCATCCTGCCCCCTAGGATGCAGTCCAGGGCATCAAAATAGGAGCAGGTGTCTGCCCCTTTTTGGGAGCTGCCCCCTGTGGCCCTGGCATAGGCCTACCGCAGCTCCTTTATTTTCATGTGCACCTGCTACTGGGTGCGCATGTGGCCTTTGGTGGCCAGGCTGGCAGCCATCCGTCTGTAAACGGCCACCTTCCTCCATCCTGTGCGGAGATCATGGACATTGGAGGCCTCCCCCCCAAACCTCAATGAGGTCCATGATCTCCGCACTAGAACAGGAAGACGCCCACCTTCTCCGGCCCCTGGCAGGTTCCTGGAAGCTGGGGGACAAGGGCCCGGGGAGCAGTGGAGGGCTGGCTGGCACTGGCTGCCTGGCTCATGGTGGGGGCCACTGGATCAGGGGCAGTGACTGTTGGCTCTGTGCTGGTAGGCCTGGAGCTGGCACAGGCACTGTGGCCAGAGTCTACCCCTTTAAGGGCTCTGGGGCTGGGGGAGAGGAGAGGAAGTTTTCCTGGTTGTGCCCAGAGTGGCCACCAGGGCACCCTGGGAAGGGCTGCAGGCCCCCTATTTCAAAATAAGCATCTACACAGTGCTTATTTTGAATTAGCTATTTTGAATTTGGCGTTATTCCTCATAGAATCAGGTTTACCAAATTTGAAATACGCGCTCTGCTATTTCGATTTAATTTCGAAATAGCGGTTTGGCTGTGTAGACGCTAGGAAAGTTATTTCGAAATAAGGGCTGTTATTTCGAAAGAACTTTGCAGTATAGATATACCCTAAGTGCTGCAAGAGTTGAGTACTGTTATTTTTCACCTATTATTGAAAAAAGATACAAAGAAAACCAATAGCTCTTTCCTCTGTCCCATATCTCATTCCCTGTGTATTTTAAGAGTTACCGGACCCAGGATGAGGACTCTTTCGATCACTTTTGGACAATACATTGAAAATGAAAAACCTGTTTTATCATGTGCAGTCAAGAAATCCTCCCCGTTTGCGTAGCTCTGGAAAGAGTGCTGAACAGCTTGTCTTTGGAGGTGTTTGAAATTCTATGCACAAAGTTTTCTTTGTGCTTGTTTGATTGTGTCATTTTAGCAAATAAACGGCTTGCTCTATGTGTTATACAAAAATGATGATCTAATTCCAAGGGGCTTGGAAATGCCTTTCAAATCTTTCTACTTTAAATGTCAGCCCAGAGAGGTGCTGGTTTTTGGGCTAGATTGAGTTATCTGCAGCCTCATCCACTTTTCCCATTTCCATTCAATTTGTTTCTGAAAAGAATATGAACGAAGATGTCCTTGGCGTACATACACTTTTTGTCACCATAGGACCTATGCTAATGGTACAGATAGGTCCCCTACTAGAAGAAAAGGATTCCTTGTAATTTTTGAGATTGCTGTTTATAATTGTATCTGTATGTCATTTGAGTTATACTGAAGTGGACACAGCTTTCCAGAACCTAATACACCATTATCCATTCCTGGTCACGTATCAGACTGATACCATTATCCCCACTGTGTTCTAGAGAAAATAACAAGTAGCTGGAATGTTTCACCTATTTTCTTGTTTGTTTGTGCATTTTTTTCATTAGGTTAGATGTTCAGGTGGAAGTGGAAAGCATGAATACTAATAACTACCTCTAGTATCAGAGAATGTAGCGCTGGTCGAATAATGGGAAAATGTATTCATGAATAATTGTTCAATGACAACATGCCGACATAGACAATGAACTTCCAGTTGCCAAGGAACACTCAATCAACTCTACATTTAGGTCAGAGATACACATACTGTAGAGGGGTAGGAGTTAAAATACACAGGCCAGACTCCTGCTTAAAACTACCAGACTTGCATATTGGCCGAGATTTGGGGAGTATGCATAGCATTTTTGGAAAACTAGACACTTTATAGATGCCTAAATGGGAGCAAATCGCTCGTAAACGTCTGCCTCGCTGTACACTGATGTATATGGTTCTAGTTCAGATAAAAATTAGGGGCTGATACCATGAGCTGGACGTAGCAAAGATTGGAAACACAACGGTTTCTGCAGGACAGGACTGAAATGCATTGACAGAGCTATGCATAGGACGCTTAAATGCAATCAGCCAGTTGTCTGCTGCTGACAGTAACCTGTGCTATCCGTTCCTTATTTTCATTAGTGATAAATTTATTCCCTGCATCTATTACGTAAGAATTCATATATTTTTTCTGCTTCTTCTCATTCAAGAATTGCAGTTGACCCATTTTCCCATTCCCAGCCAATAAAGTAATATCAAAAAAAGGAAGACCTATTTACCTGATATTTTGTCCTCACCAGATTGTAACAGCTTAGTAAGTAGCAGTGGGCTACAATGTCACAAGAGGGGGATCTTGTCCTTTGCTGCTGGGTGAATCCAGGTTTACTGATTCAATCTATACACTTGGAATAAAATACTCCTCTACTCTCCACATACCGAAGTAAATAACATGGCAACTTTTGACCCCCAAGAGATGAAAACTCATTATGTACCATTGTGAGTGCTTTGTTTTTGAAGAAAATGAGTGGAGCTTGAACAATCCAGACTTTTTCAAGTGTCATTCTTCCTTCACAGAAACAGTTTACCTTTTGCTGGCAAAAAACCAGAACAAAACTAAACAGAAAAATCTAACTGCAGTAAAATACTTAGAGAAAATACACTCCCTGAAGTGGAGAATTGTGTCTGTAAGTTGGTTACTTAGATGAGAATGGCAAATTGCCTCTGTTGGAATGGGAGTTGCTCTCCGTGTTAGCTCCATGAACCAATACAATAATAACTCTTCATCCTGACATAATAGAGCACCTTTCATTAGGCAATCTCAAAGTGCTTTACAAACATTATCTAATAAAATCTCACAGCAGGTAAACAGGAGTATTAAACTCATTTTTAGAGCAGGTTGAAACACAGAGTTTCTATTCCATGGGATATTCCAATATATCAACATATACATTCATTCCAAATCAGAACCAAAAAGCAATTTTTCAAAATTTTGCACAAAATAAAATTTCTGAACAAAAAATGTTTCTGAAATATTGAAATAACACATTGAAACATTGTATTTTTGTAAGGTCAAAGTGCTATATATTGTATCAGTTTGGCTTTTGTATTCAGTTATTATTTATAAATAATATAATGATAATTCAAATGTCAAATGTCAATGTGTAAAGCCTAAATGAGCAGTTTTGACCTTTTGTGAAACAAAACATCGTGGAAAAGCTGAAACAAAATATTTTGACCTTGTCAATATGAAACATTTATGATATATTTTCACTTAAAATCCTGTGCTGGATTTTTTCATGGAAAATCCAAAACTGGAATATTTTGCAGAGATGAATTGATTCATCTGGGCAGAATGTTCAAGTTTTGTTGAATAAGTGGTTTCTAGTGGAAAAACAGTCTGCTAAAATGACCAGCTTTATTCATTTTACAGATAGGGAGGCTGAAGCCTGAGAGGTTAAGTGCCTCCCAAAGTCATATAGAAAGCCTATAAAAAAGCAGGGGATAAAACCCTGACTCCAAGTTAACTGTTCTGATAACTGGATGATACTTACTCCCACTGTGGCCCTGATTCAGGAAAGCACACTGCCGAAATCTTTCTGTATTCAGGACATGCTAAGGGGTATCCCAAAGGGAGATGCTGTACTAAATTAGGGCCAGAAAAAGGGATATTTCATTTATTTCCTGATTTAAGTAAATAACATTTAAGAGTATTTGCCTTATTTCAAATGCTAAATGCAGAGAGATCAAAGAGAGTGGATTTTTCTGGTTTTTGAATTGTAACCAAGAAATAGCATTCCTATTCATCATTCAAGTATTGAGGTTGGTCAGATGATTGCATTGTAAATTAACAAACATATTTTAAAAAGTCATGCACTTGCAAAGAATAAGATTGGAATCATGGGAGAAGGAAATAACAGATCAGGGTGAAATCCTGACCCCCATTGAAATTAATGGAAATTTTACTGCCAAATTCAATAAGTCACCCCACATATGGTACATAAAACAGTAATGAAAGCTTCTCTTGGATCACCTTACCATGTGTCCGGGAGTGACCACTTCATGTGTGTGAGAGGGGTAGTTCTCAGGCAACCACAACAATGGTGGGTTTTGAGGCCCCAGCTCATCACTAACTGGAATGATTTCTATATTTATAGAAAACCAGAGCTTCATAAATATCAAAATGAGCTGAAGTAGCTCTTCAAATCTTCCTCTTGCTGCAGAAACCCAGCTTGAACACCCAAGAAAGGATGTGATTCACTCTGCTGTCTCAGGTGGATGATTCCCAATGTACAGGACTTCTGTCTTGGAGGGGGATTCACCCCCCAGGGAAGGTTTATTTTGGTTCCCCTCCATTATACCACTTCTCTTGGATAATTACATTGGAGGAAGTCACTTTAATTTATGGCCAGGGTTCCACAGAAGCTACATAAGTACATCCCCAAGGTGTCATGATCCCATCCCTGCTCCTCCCGCTTTCTGTGCAGCACTGGTTATCTCTGGACACTTAGTAGAATGAGGATAAGGCAGAGCATACACCATTGTGCTCCCAACTAGGTCAAACTTCTGGATACCCAAAGTGTGCTTTCCGTTCTACGTAAAAATCTGGAGGAGAATGAAGGTGGTTAATATCCTGTTGACAGTTCCAAAAAACTTTTTTTGATCAGGCATGTTTTCCTGAGCCTTTAATTTCAGCCAGCGTACTAACCTGGGGAACTATATTTTTCTCTCGCTATGTTTCATTGATGACTGTCTCACAGTCAATTGATGGACTGTGCGATTAGAGTTTCTTGTGGTGAATTGTTTTGCATATACTGCAGCTAGAGGGAAAGGGACGTATAACAGGTTCAGGTATGTTCTCTGGCAATTGTTTAGTGGACTCTTTGTATGAAAGGCATTCATCAGGGAGATCTTGCTACATAGATAACCACAGAAAGCTTAGAACACTTTTCAACACTTTTTTTTCTTTATGCATGGTTCTCAGAGAAATAGATTTTGTTGTTGTTGTTGTTGCTGGAAAGATCTACTGCTCCTTTTCCAGTCGTTCTTCATCTACTTCACAGCAGTGCTCATCCAAATTATTCCTGTCAGTATGAGACCTAAATTACTTTACCTACTAATATTCCACTTTGTCTTTATTCTAAATATTATTCACTCCTGAGGATATTGTCTCTGCAGGTGCAGGAGCAGTAGGAATGCCATCAGAAATTAAATGACATCTTATCGGCTTGAAGATGGGATAGATACATTCATTTTTAAAGGAGGATTGCAATTCTCCACACATATTTAATGAAATGGCATCTCTATTTCTTTCTGATGGCCTGATTCAAATTCTCTTACGGTAAATGGTAATTTTTCATGGATGTCAACTGGAGTTGGATTGGGCCCAATATGGTTAAGGGAGGGTTTTGTGAAACACAGTAAATTGAGCAATTAGTTGGCAATTCAGAGTGGCTCATTGGATAAGAAACGTCATAGATTCTTAAGGACATAATAGCTACCCAACTGTGAAAGCACTAGTGCCTCTCCTCTGGAATTCTGTTTCTGCCAGCAACCAATTGATGATTCAGAAAAGGTGAAATATTGAGTACTACACTTGGTGGCAAGAGTATGGACATTTCTTTCCTGACTCATCAACTAACCCCTGAAGAATGGGATTTGCCCGCTCATGTTCTGGTTTTAGCTTTTGTAGTCACCATATAAAACTGGCCAGATTTTTTAAATTCAAGAATCACAAGATGTATAGTATTATAAAGATTATTTACATACTGTCTACAGAAATATTTCCTTTTATTATTTTAAAGGTATTACTCCAGTTTAGGTGCTCAGCCTTTCTTCCTGACTTCAGCCCCCTTCCTTGGGCTACGTCTAGACTGCAGGCTTCTTTTGGAAGAAGCATTTCCGGAAGAGATCTTCTGGAAAAACTTCTTTCAAAAGGGAGTGTCCACACAGCAAAAGTGCACTGAAAAACTTATCTGCTTTTTTGAAAGATAGCGTCCACATTGATTGGACACTATCTCACATTTAAGTTGTGATTACTATGGATGGACTGGCCACTAGGGCACCTGTGCTTTTTCCTGGAGTCCTCTTCTTTTGAAAAAACCTCTTCCCCATCCACACACGCCTTTTTCTGAAAGAGCTCTTTTGGAAAAAAGCTTCTTCCTCGTAGAAGGAGGTTTATCGCTGTTGGAAAAACCCCTCCGTTCTTTCAATTTTCTGTCGAAAGAATGCAATTGCAGTGTGTATGTAAGTGTAGTTTTTCCGGAAAAATGGCCATTTTTCTGGAAAAACTCTGCAGTGTAGACATACCCTTGATGATATATTAACATTACTGATGCTGTATTATTTTGAATATGAAGTTCTCTATACAATGGCCACAGTAAATTCCATAGTGTTTTCCAGGGGGCATTTTACTTATTCATTGTTAGTGCCTGAATACATACTAATATCATACTTACTTTGTTTTATATAAGTTCATTTTAAGAGCAAGGTGCATCTTCCAGTTACACAAGGTAAAATTCAGATTACAAGAGTTGTCAGGTTTCAAAACATAAGCCAATAACCTGTTGCAGTCAGGAATAAATGACTCTTCCTCAAGGGACAATTAAGTGAATTATCTGGTCTGGTTCCTCCCCCTGACACAAGGTTCTCCAGGTCTGGTCTATACTAGAAAACTAGCTCAATTTAACTACTTTGTTCAGAGGTTTGAAAAATCGACACCCGAGTGGCTTAGTTAAGCTGACTTGTGTCCCATATAGACAACACTAAGTTGACAGAAAAATCCCTAGTCTCTGATTAAGGCATTTCCTTCCTTTTGAGATATGGTCTATTCTTATATGCAGTGATGGCTCATGAAGACTGTCACATTTTCGGGGGTTCAGGCTTCTTTGCTGTCATTTCTCTTGGAGCACAGACCCACATCTCTGTTCCTTCAGACTGGAGGGTTAGGTTTGCAGTCCCTCTGCACCTCATTGTGATTTCACAGCAGACCTGACTATCATCTAGCATCTATGGTAAAATTTTTCTCTAAGGGCTAGAATAGTATATACACCAGTTACCAATCAGTTTTCACACAGCAAACTGCTTTTATTGGACAAAAGGATTAGAGAGACCAAACTTATAAAACAATAACAGTTCCTATATACCAGCTCCCATGGAGATGCACTTTTGCCATCTTCACCCTCTGTATGGGAGTTCCCCACCATTGAATCTGTGTAAATACAAGGATTCCATTACTCCTTCCTATATTCCTCTCTGCATTCCCTATAGAGTTCGCATTCACTACACAACGTCATGGTGCACAATAGCTGTAGAACTTCCAGTGTGTCTGGTATGCAAGCCTGTCCCCTATGCTGGAGTAATACTGTAATTTGCCAGCCTGCAGTGCCTTGTCTCTGATCCCAATAAAGGGGTGAAATATAGTTTTTATATTTATGTCTATAAACTGCCCATCCTGTTGTTTTACTGCCTCCCACCTTCCCATACTAACCATGCCTGCTGGTTAAAGGCTTTCTTGGCTCACTCTGTGCTTACTGTTTTCTAGCACTTGCAAGACATAATTTGACAATCTTACAGCATGCCTTTCTCTCTAACTGCCCTATGGAGCGTAATAACAATGGGTTTGTTCAATAGCATTTCTCACTGTTTGGAAAAGTGTGAATGGTGGTGATCACCACAGTGTAATGATGGCTTGAAAGGAAACTACTTCAAGTCCTGGAAGAGTACAGCGTTAGTTTAGGAAGGACTGTCCAGCCCCGCACTGAGACTTTGCAATGCAACATATTGGCTATAGAAATCTCTGGCAAGAAGCCATGCTCAGCTAGCATTAACAGAAAGTGTAGCTGAGCATGCTGTCGATGTCATCCCTGCTGCTGAATCAAAAACATGTGTTGAAGCAACATCACACTACTGATGACCTTGTGACCCCCTCTGCCTTAGCAAATGAGAGATTTGCTAGAGCTAAACTAGGTGGCAGCTCCCTGTCACCCCAATCAGTTAGCCAACCAATCTCCTCCAAAACTCTGCTAGCTTTCATTTTGCCTTGCAGGTAATACTTAATACTTCTTAATCCCCAAATTCCCTATCATTGGATGCTCACAGAAATGACACAGTCTTCTTTCTGTAAAGAAAAAGTATGCACACCAGCCTGCTGAAATCAATAGAGGAGTCACATGTTGGTATTATAACACCAAGAATAATTTATAGTAAAATCAGTGATAAGATTATTAATGAAGAACAGAGAAGTAAGTGATGCTAAGTAAAGATAATAGGGTTACAAATAAAACAAAAAAGACATCACATTTCTATAAAATCAAACCTTAATTCTAGCAAGTTAATCTTATCTAAAATAGCTTCTCACCAAAAAGCATTTATGTAAAGCAGAAAATTCTGGCATGCAGGTTGAACTTTTCCAGTCCAGCACCCTCAGGACCTGATTTGTGCGAAACCAGAGACTTTGCCAACCCACGGGAGGTCAATGTTGTCTAGCAGCATTACTAACACTTCCCCTTTTTAGTGGACTCTGAGAAGACAATTTAAACTAAATAACAGCACAGAACACTGAGAGCCAGGACTGGTGGCTGTCAACAAACTTTATGGGACTATAAGGCTACGTGCAGACTGTAAGCCTCTTTCGAAAGAGGCTTTTTCGAAAGATACTTTCGAAAAAGCCATTTTCGAAAAAGAGTGTCTAGACTACAACCAGTACTTTTGAAAAAGCAAGCTGCTTTTTTGAAAGAGAGCACCCAGGCAGTCTGGATGCTCTCTTTTGAAAAAGCACAGTTTGCATTACATAGTACCTTTTCTCGAAAGAGCACTTTTGAAAAAAGGCGTTCTTCCTCATAAAACGAGGTTTTCCACGGTTGAAAAAACTGCCACGTTCTTTCAATTTACTTTCGAAAGAACACGGCAGCAGTCTAGACTCAGGGGAAGTTTTTTTTCTAAAAAAGGCCACTTTTTTCAAAAAAATCCTGTAGTATAGACACACCCTAAGAAACTTGCCCACACCCATGATAATTGGACATCCGGCTAACTAAAATCATGTTGGACCACATATGTTGCCAGACCAGAGAGTGCTGGATTAGAGAGGTTCAACCTGTACCATGATTCAGAATTTCATTTCACAATATAAAATATTTCCACAGTAAATAGATAAACCTCATGTCTTTCCTCCTCTTCTTATAGCCCAGCACATCCTTTGCAGAGTATCTGCAGACAAAATTCCTCTTCTACACCATTTATTTTTTGGGGTGTAGGAAACATGCTGTCTATGTTGTTCTTCTGTTAATTTCTTTTCCTGTGCTTCAATATGCAAATATAGTTTCTAATGTCTTTGGCTAACCATGATTAATTTACAAAACAGACAGGGAGATAACTACCTCTTCTCCTGTCTGGAAGAAAAACCAGTTTTTCCCATTTTTGGGTTACAGACTTTAAAGCATGTTATCAGTAAGTATTCATAATTCCTCTTATAGCAGTAGTACTTACATTTCACAATGATATTAGTGACCAGTGTGTTATACATTTTACTTTGATACCTTACACCACATTCTTGTACAAAAGCAGTGAAAGCAATGTGCCAGGTGTCGTGAGTTTGTCAGGTCTGATAGGAGTTGCTGTTACATGACAGTCAATCCTTTGTCACTAGGCGTCACCGAGCTTCTAATGTCACATAAGGGAACCGGAGAGAAAATAACAAAAGATTGCAGAACTCAGCACTTTGAGGGTTTTTCAACCTATTGTTTCTTCCTTCAGTGAATTTACTGTTTGTGAATTGATCTAGCTGACAGCCCCGGAGACTGAAAGTTTTTATTCACAGAACAGGTAGAAGCTTTGACAGCTTCCTCACACTGCTGCACTCATATTTCTCAAGGTCAACTCTGTCCTGAAGGAACTGCCTGTCAATATGAAAAGGGGGCGAGTGTTCATGCCCTTCATCTCCATTCTTGACCAAGATGCCAATTAATGCCAACTGAGGTGTCTTTTTTGTAATATGGGCACTGGCCCACTAGGGACAAGAATGAACCTCATCTCACATGCAGCAGGCTGCTGAACAGCCATCAGACAGTGACAACCATAGTAAGTATATATCCTGGTTAATTTTAAGAGGCATCCTAGATGTGTGCAGATTCTACTTCCAATGTTTTCAGCAAACCAGGCCCCCTTCAATTTAAATGTGCTCATGCACGATGAGGTACTGGTTATTACTCCTGAGGTAAAGATCAGTGGTGTACCTAAATCAAGGATTTATCCCCAAAACAATAACAAAGAAAGACTGTTCTGTATATATGCAATGCTGTTGTAGCCATGTCAGTCTCAGGTCTCTCTTGTTCTGTGTAAAGTATGCTGTAGGACTTGCATTGCAATACTATTCATTACATTCCCTCAGCATTTCCATCAGCAGGAATCTTGATTTATGGAAATGGTTCTTTCATGAGGATATTTCTGACACATCTGAAAGCCACTGTTTGTGCAATACATTCCCTCAATGTGCAGTCTTTGCCCTTTGCTTTCTCATCATGTGAAGTTAACACAGTACACTATGGGTATGTCTACACTAGCTCGTTAATTCGAGCTAGGTAGGCAAATCAGCCAACCAGAGTTGCAAATGAAGCCCGGGATTTAAATATCCCGGGCTTTATTTGCATGTTCCCATCCAGCTGCCATTTTTAAATCCCCCTTAGTTTGAACGGACTGCCCGCGGCTACACGCGGCAGTTTAAAGTTAATCCGAAATAAGTCCTTAGTTCGGATTAACTGTTACTCCTCATGGAATGATGTGTAACAGTTAATCCGAACTAAGGACTTAGTTCGGATTAACTTTAAACTGCCGCATGTAGCCGCGGGCAGTCCGTTCGAACTAAGGGGGATTTAAAAATGATGGCCGGACGGGCACATGCAAATAAAGCCCGGGATAGTTAAATCCCGGGCTTCATTTGCAACTCAGGTTGGCTGATTTGCCTACCTAGCTTGAATTAACGAGCTAGTGTAGACATACCCTATGTTAAAAAAATCACATGCACAGGAAATATTCATCCAAGATTCTATAATCTACCATTTCTTCCACAAAGCCAACTTTCTCCTGCTGTGATAAAATGCATTTGGATGCAGGCAAATATGTCTAAAGGAAACAATACTACCAGTACCATAATTTTTGCCACCAAACTGTCTCTTGAATCGTGTTTTCTCCCTGTCTGTCCACATAAATACCCAGTGTAACATTGCATCTAAGTCACCTTTTAATCTTTGACAGTGAGCAAGGAATAGTTTCTAAGTGTTTTAAAGGGAAAAAAATTGTTCTGTCCAATCTAATCTAAAGGGGCTTCAGACTTCCATGTCCTGTAAGTGGTTTCCAGATAGTTAAGTTTGGTACCATTCTCATTTGACTGCCAGGTGGTTGTTAAATGTGGTGGATATAATATTTTAGCAAAACAGTGATTATTCTCAACACATAACTCTTGGGTAGCCACTACATGCAGAGTTTCAAGGTTATTTCCATAATCTTGCTAACAGAACATTGCACCACAATGATTTTGTGCCTCTTTGTGACTCCTGGAAGGTGGCAAAGGTTGTGTACCACAATTGTGCTTTTTTTCTTTTCTGTGTAATATTACAGGATAATCTCAGTCTTTCCATTAGATGTCTTAAGCCTATTTTGGCCACAGCCAAGGCCATAACCCATTGTTTTCTATATTTTAGAAATAAATGTATTCCAATAACATTGGAAGAGGTGATGATTTGATCAGGCACTTTGATTAGTAAAAAAGATCACAGCCATTGGCAGGGGGTTGATTAGATATCTTCACTTATTCTAGATAACTGCGATGGTACTGTGTGCATGTATCAGATGGTAATAATTGCATTTATTCTAATGCATCTTCAAGAACAATTACCACACAGTCTCTATTTTGAACCACCAGGTTTTCAAATGAATAAAATATCTTAGATATTTTAAATAGCAAAATGCTTGCAGTAATAATTTATAATAGTGCAGCCTTATTATGCCAGAAATGAAGTTCTGTTATCTTATTTTCACTAAAGACCAATCCAGAATTACACGTATATTGCTTTTATTAAATGCCACTATTGAACTAAATAGAAAAGGGATTGAACCTGATCACACACATACATCCCTACATTCATATGCAAACAAACAAACCCCGTCTTGCTTTTGCTTAAAGTTACCAGTCTGTTGCTCACATTAACTCACTGGCCAGGTGAGTTAAAAGTGAGGGGTGTAGTGGGGGCTCTTTTCTGTTTAAACTGATGCTCCGATCTTGACAAGACAAGACCTGGAGATTTATGCAAGACGCCCCATATTTTATAAGACATTGGTCCCATTCAAGTGTATACATTTTGATGTCAGCTCTTAATCAATCACCATCCATTCTGTTTAATATCTATTTACCTGGGAGTTATTCTATAGTCTGACATCAGTATGTTGGTGCTTTCTTCCCAGTATTATTTCAAGGCTGTCTTGTTTGTAATGGGATGCTTGCCCTTAACACTCCAAGGCCATCTATAATGCCTGCATTGGTCTGCTTTGTCTTGGGCCTCAACTTATGGTACTTTGACGCCTCTGAGTCTTCAGATCTCTTCTCCAAACTCTCACATTCCAAACTCATTCACCCCTCTCCCTCCACAGGAACTATACAATCATTTCACACATGGGAAAAGGGACATACTTGTCCATAAAAAAGATATCAAATCTATTTTAATACAAATCAATCTATTAGTACAAACTTTTAATCATTCATCATATTTTTTATCAGACAATCTATATTCTAATTACTTCTAAGAGCATCAGTGTGATCATACTGAATCACAAGACTCCTTCTGATCTCTTTCTCACATAATAGAAGGTTACAGAGCTCCAAAGGTTACACAACTTACATTCACATTATACTGAAACTTACATTTACATTATATTGAATTGAGCGGAGGCTTTACACATGTTCAATTAGCTGAAATTATGTAATATGATGCTAAATGGAGCATATCACAAGGCACCCTGCAAGAATTTAATGCAAAAGTAAAATTGATCATATAGACATTGTGGCTATTAAATTAGATAGCTCCACCCAGCCTGTGATAGCCCCAATATATCTCTGAGAATATGACTGTGTCAATGGCAGGGTTTTCAAATGTCACCAAACAAAACTAAATAAATAAGGACATTGAGTCTCTCCTGAGTCTAATTTTGATATTCTTATTCTTTTGCAATTCATTATCCTCTTGGATCTCATTCCTACAGTTTCCTCAGAAAATGTCCTTATAAATTTGTAGAATGTTTGCCTTTTTGATCCTGTGAGTTAGGACCTGATTTGGCATGGAATACACAATATGTCATTAGGGATCCAATACAGCTGCTGCTGATATAAATGAAAAAAACCCAAACAACCTCCTGTTGACTTAAATGGAAGTTGAACTGTATTTTAAAGCACCAGATTGAAATCACTGAACCCAACAGTTAAACAAAAATAAGTTATTGGCTACAACTTATATTGGGCAAAGCTTCATTGATAAATGTCTATAGAGTTTTGTAATATTCTTATTTGGAATATGCTTTATAATTGCAGTTTATTTCTTATTATCTTTCATTTTATTTGGCAGCTATTCTTCTTCTTCCTGTCCTAAATGTTTTTTCAAGAAAACTGGGCTTTTCAGTTTTATGAGTAAAACAAAACTAAATTCCTCTAAAATTCCTTTAGTGCTGAAACTTCTCCATCAATCTTCTTTGCAAACTACTGGCTTGTTATGCTTTTCAGACTCCCTAAGGGTATGTCTACACTACAGCACTAATTCGAACTAACTTAGTTAATTCGAATTAGTTAATTCGAACTAAGCTAATTCGAATTAGCGCATCTAGACCTAAAAACTAGTTCGAATTAGCATTTTGCTAATTCGAACTAGCATGTCCACATTGAGTGGACCCTGAACCGAAGTTAAGGCTGGCCGGAACCAGTGCCGGCAGGGCATCAGCTTAGGACTTAGAGCGTGGAGCTGCTGCCTCAGGCTAGCTGAGGGCTGTGCTTAAAGGGACCCGACCCCCACCCTGGACAGACAGTTCTCAGGGTTCCCCTCTTGCTTGTCTACCTCGATGAGGGACAGCAAAGCAGTCCTGTCTTGGAGTGCCCTGAGTGCCCACACTCGGCACATCACAGCACTCGGCCATCAGCCCGGCTGCACTTGCCGCAGGTTGCCATCCGGGGGGGGTCATTCGGGGGGCTGTCAGGATCCAGAAGGCCCTGCAGGAAAGCTTCCACCCCAAGGAACCCGCAGAGCCACCCCAGTCCTCCCCATCGGGGGCTCGTGCCCCATTCCTCCCTCACCTCCTTCCACTTACCCTTCCCTAGCCCCCCTTTCCTGATGTAAAAAATAAAGGACACATATGTTCAAAAATAGAAACTCTCTTTATTTAACAAAACTGGGGGGGGAGGGGATTAACCTCTGAGGAGACTGGAAAAAGGAGGTGGGAGAGGGGAAGAGAGAGGGTGGGAGAGGGGAGGTGGAAACCTGGGAGGAGGGAGCTGGAAGGGGGAAGCCAGGGGAAGAAGGAGGAGGGGAAGTATAAAACTATGGTATGCCATATCTTCAGTATTGTGTAGAGATGGGGTCTCCTCACCTCAAAAAAGATATTTTGGCCTTGGAAAGGGTTCAGAAAAGGGCAACTAAAATGATTAGGGGTTTGGAACTGGTCCCATATGAAGAGAGGCTAAAGAGACTGGGACTTTTCAGCTTAGAAAAAAGGAGACTGAGGGGGGGGATATGATAGAGGTCTATAAAATCATGAGTGGTGTGGAGAGGGTGCATAAAGAAAAGTTCTTCATTAGTTCCCATAATAAAAGGACTAGAGGACACCAAATGAAATGAATGGGTAGCAGGCTTCAAACTAATAAAAGAAAGTTCTTCTTCACAAAGCAAATAGTCAACCTGTGGAACTCCTTGCCACAGGAGGCTGTGAAGGTGAGAACTATAACAGAGTTTAAAGAGAAGTTAGATAAAGTCATGGAGGTTGGGTCCATGGAGTGCTATTAGCCAGGGGGTAGGAATGGTGTCCCTGGCCTCTGTTTGTGGAAGGCTGGAGATGGATGGCATGAGACAAATCGCTTGGTCATTGTCTTTGGTCCATCCCCTCTGGTGTTGGCCGCTGTTGGCAGACAGGCTACTGGGCTAGATGGACCTTTGGTCTGAACCAGTACGGCCATTCTTATGTTCATATGTTCTAAGCTCAGGGTCGGGGGTCTCACTGGACCAACTTGATTTTCATGCAAACCTGCTCCTGGGTTCGCATGTGGCCTTTGGTGGCCAGGCTGGCAGCTATCCTGCCCTAGATGGCCGCTTTCCTGTGCCTAGTGCGGAGATTGTGGACATTGGAGGTCTCCCCCCAAACCTCGATGAGGTCCACGATCTCTGCACTAGACCAGGCGGGCGTCCACCTCTTGCAGCCCCAGGCAGGCTCCTGGGAGCCACCAGCCTGGTCCTGGGAAGAGGGGGAGGGCTGGGTGGCAGCGGGTGGCTGGCTCATCCCGTGTCAGGTGCAGGGTCTGCTGGCTGGGTGCTGGCAGGCTTGCACCTGGCACGGGCACCGTTGCCAGACCGTGCCCCTTTAAGGGCTCCGGGGCCGGCAGGGGGGCAGACGAGTTTCCCTGGCTTGGCCCAGAGTGGCCACCAGGGCAACCTGGGAAGGGCTAGCCTCCCACTAGTTCGAATTAAGTGGCTACACAGCCCTTAATTCGAACTACTTAATTCGAACTAGGCATTAGTCCTCGTAGAATGAGGTTTACCTAGTTTGAATTAAGCGCTCCGCTAGTTCGAATTAAGTTCGAACTAGCGGTTTGCGTGTGTAGCGCCTATGAAAGTTAATTCGAACTAACAGCTGTTAGTTCGAATTAACTTTGTAGTGTAGACATACCCTACGGGTATGTCTACACTACACTGTTATTTCAAAATATCTTACTTTGAAATAGTTATTTTGAAATAACGCATCTACACACAAAATGCATTTCGAAATAGCATTTTGCTATTTCGAAATACCTAGTGCACACTGAGTGGACACTGATTCGGAGTTAAGGCTGGCCGGAACCAGGTCATGGTTAGGGCATCAGGTAAGTGTGTCTTTGTGTGGCTGTTGCCTGAGGCTATCTGAGGTCTGTGCTTAAAGGGACCTCCCCCCCCCCAGGCAGCTGGTTCTCAGGTGTCCCTGCTTGCTTGCCTGCCTTCCACTTACCCCTCCCTAAGCCCCCTTCCTGATGTCAGATAAAATACATGTATTATCAAAAATATAAACTCTCTTTATTTAACAAAACTGGGGGGGGGATGAAACTCTGGGGAGTCTGAGGAAAGGAGGTGGGAGAGGGGAGAAGAGGGGGGGAGGGGGAAAACTGGGAGGAGGGAGCTGGAAGGGGGACTCAAGGGGAACAAGGGGGAGGGGAAGCTCAGGGCTCAGGGGTGGGGGGTCTCGCAGGGCCAACTGTCTCCCAGCACGTTGGGTGTGGGGGCCTCGGCATCCCTGGGGGGATGGGGAGGAGGGTGTAGAGGTTGATGTGGGGGGTGTGGAGATTGAGGAGGAGGGTGTGGAGGTTGAGGAAGGAGAGGCGGGAAGGGGAGAAGGAGTGGGAAGAGGAGTGGGAGCTGGGGAGGCAGCAGGCGCTGGAACGGCATGAGGCAGCACGCTCTGCACCAGGGTCTGTAGATGGGCACAGATGGCATGACCCTGGGCAAGCAGCTCCTGCCAGAATTCCCATTCGTCCTGCACCCACTGCTCCATGGTGTGGTGCAGGGCTCGCAGGGCCCCCAGCTTCTGGTCTTGGTAACCCTGCAGTGTTGCGGCGGACCTGCTGAGCCCCCGGGTGTGGGAGGATGTCCCGGGTGGGGTCGTGCGCCCTGCATGCATAGCTGGTGCGGCTGTGTGGAGAAACAAGAGAATTGGTCAGTTCTCCCTGGGGACACAGTGGGTGAAGCCCAGCCCCCCTCTGCGAGGTGAGGATGACCGTGCCCTGCACCGTCAGAGCCGTTGTGCTTGCAGAGGCCATGGTTGGAATGTCCGGCTATCCCCGGGAGTGGGAGCTGCCCCGAGACTGCACCCATGCCCCTGTGCCGTGTATAGTGCGGCCAAGGTGGGGGGGGAGATGTCCCCTGCCTCTGTGTAGAGGGGGCTTGTGAAGGGAGGGCATCCTGCTGTGTCCCACCCCGGAGTCAGGAGCATGTCAGGTCTCTTCACACATGCGTGTGGCTATCAGGTCACGGCCCCTGTGTGGCAGGCAGCTGGAGCCACCTGCCCAGGGGTGGCACGGCACGTGCTCACATGTGCACAGGTTGCTGTGTGATCTGTGGTAAGCAAGGCCCACGTGCGCAGTCCCTGGTCTCCCTCCCCACCCCACCCCCAGGAAGGGGACAGTGATGGCATTCACCTGGTATGGCCTCCCCAGATGACCTTGGTGACTCTGCTGCTGGGACAGCTTGGGGGTCCTGTTGGCGTGGCACCCTCAGTGGCGGCTCCTGCGGCTCCTCCTCCACGCCCTGGTCAGGGCCCTCCGTTCCTGGATCACTGGCCCCCGGGGTGGCACAGACCGTCCCGCCCCCCATGATGTGGTCCAGGGTGTCAAAATAGGGGCAGGTGTCTGCCCCTGTTGAGGAGCTGCCCCGAGTGGCCCTGGCGTACGTCTGCCGCAGCTTTTTAATTTTCATGCACACCTGCTCTTGGGTGCGCATGTGGCCTTTGGTGGCCATGGTGGCAGCTATGCGGCTGTACACGGTGGCATTCCTCCATCTAGTGTGGAGATCAAGGGCATTGGAGGCCTCCCCCCAAACCTCAATGAGGTCCATGATCTCCGCACTAGTCCAGGAGGATGCCTGCTGTCTCTGGCCCCTGGCTGGCTCCTGGGAGCTGGGGTACTGGGCGGGGGACTGCTGGCTGGCTCTGGCTGCCTGGCTCATACTGGGGCCACTGGGTGAGTGTCAGTGACTGCTGGCTATGTGCCTGCAGATCTGTAGCTGGCACATGCACTATGGCCAGAGTCTACCCCTTTAAGGGCTCCAGGGCTGGGGGAGAGGAGAGGAGTTTTCCTGGTTTGGCCCAGAGTGGCCACCAGGGGAAACTGGGAAGGGCTGGAGGTCCCCTATTTCGAAATAAGCGTCTACACAGTGCTTATTTTGAATTAGCTATTTCGAATTTGGCATTATTCTTCATAGAATAAGGTTTACCAAATTTGAAATAAGTGCTCCGCTATTTCAAATTTCTTTCGAAATAGCGGTTTGCCTGTATAGATGCTATTAAAGTTAATTAGAAATAATGGCTGTTATTTCAAATTAACTTTGATGTGTAGACATACCCTAACTGACCTGAAGAATCATGAAGTATCATATTAAGTTGTGTGGTGGTACATTGTAATCTACCTCCCCATCTTAACTCACAGAAATGAAATGCTAAAATCTTTCCCATCTCATGGCCTAAAGCGGAAAATTCTAAACATAGGGGCTTGCTCAGAATAAAAACCTGATATTCGTATTAGAGCTTTATAGATTTTCCAAGACAAATCCATGGTACAGACCAAAAGATTAGAGTCTGGCTGCAATTTCAGCCCCTTTCACCACTCAGGTGGTCCAAAGGAATTAGCCAGATGACCTACAGGGCCATAGAAGCTATCCTATATGATCTGAGTCCTTCTGACACCGGGGAAATTTCAGAGGAAGGTCCATGGAAGGAGACAGAGTTAGAGCACTGTTATACTCTGGAGGTTCCGGGTACTTCAATTCCCTCAAGGGAGCTAAACTTGGAGTAATTTTAGGGCTTCCATACCAACTTCTGGCAGACAGCCACATCAGCGATGTCCAAAGCTGGAGAAGCCATCTTTGTTTCTCCTTAGTGTCAGTGTTGCTGTGCAGACCTCTAGTGCATTGAGATTTGGCCTAGTAAGCGGAAGCGAGCTCCAAAGTGATGAGAATGGCCACATGGTTATGTGAACTACTCAGTAAACAAGAAGATTCCAGAAATGTTAGGGGCCTGGAGTGGGTGCAAGTCAGTTGACCTAAAGTCAGACTGGTTCACCTGTAAGCTGCTTATTGTTCTCATACCACAAATTATTTTATCTCATTCTATTTCTATTCACTGTATTGGTCTTCATTTATTGAAGATCTGATTCTGCACAATGCTGAATATACTTAGATTTACACTCAGGTACAGAGCTCCCTTAACCTCAGCATCCATGGAAAATAATAGAAACCGACAAAATTCGAATCAGGTCCTGACATTTGTAAAGTTAGAACCCAGAAGCTGCAAAGTTTTGCTAACATAAATGGAGCTTATTCATGTAACAACTGCTTGTGTGAGTTGGTAAATGGTAAATGTTGTGTTTTCCATACAGAGTTATGCCAATAGGTACTAATGTTATGCACGTTATAGGCTGTTGATGTAGGATGAAACTCCCTATAAAAATTGTTAAGTAATCATGCATTGCCCATACCAGAGAGTCATTAAAGGGACATCTAAAGGGTATTGTGCTCTAGATGGATAGAAATCCTTTCTGTTTAGATCCCTTTGTGTTGCAGAGCAGCTGCACAAAAGAAGATGAACTGCGAGGCAACATTTGGAGTGCTTGTGATCCTAGTTGAATAGTTGTTTGTTGTCAGGGGTTTCTCAAGTGAAAAGTGAGGGGCTGAAGGAGAAAAAAGGAACTGTTTGTTTAGCAATCAGATTCTAAGAGGGCTCAAGAGAGATGTGATGGAAAAGACTAAGATTTATTCACAGATACCTTTTAACATCTGTTTCCAAAATTTTACTTTTAATTAAAAATCTTACTAAATGCACTAAAGTTGTAACTACTTGATCGAGAAGAACATTGTATTAGTAACCTAAAGGCACCGAGACCATTGAGAAAGGGATGGTGAAGTATGCTCTAAAGCCTTAGCTAAGAAGCAGTTGGGTTTTTAAGCTTATACTTTAGATGCATATGATTTTAGCCTCTAAGGTCTCGAGATCTATCCCAGGTTCCATCGGCTCTACAACTGGGAGCTCATCTGGGATGAACTTCTGGGAGGTCTCTGATGGTATGTCTATACTACTGGATAAGGTCGAATTAATATACGCAACTTCAGCTACGTTAATTGCGTAGCTGAAGTCAGAGTATCTTAACTCAGCTTTTGGCATTGTCTACACTCTAGGAAATCAAAGGAAGAACACTGTTCCTTCAACTTCCCTTACTCCTCATGAAAGCAGGGTTACTGACATCGACAAGAGTGTACCTCTCACTTCAAATTAGCTGTTCTTAATGAGACCTGCTGATTTGGTCCCTGGAAGACTGACAGAGGCAGCTTTGATCTTCTTTGTAGTGTAGACATATCCTGAAACTTTGGATGCACTTCCTCAGCTGAGGAAATGTTGAAACTCAGAGGCACTGAGACCACTGAAAAAGGGATAGTGAAGTCTCTAAGGTGCTGCTGGACTATTTTTTTAAGTTTAGTTTTTCAGTTACTATAATGACAGTATTTATATCTTTTAACATATTCTCCATTTATGGAATTAACTATTCTTCACCAGAAGTAGCTATAGTTTCTCAATTGCTGGTCCTGGCCATCATGCCCATCTGAATGATTGTTTACTGCTTAAACATTAATGTTCAGTGGCAAGTTCATAAAACATTGTCCCAAAACAATCTTTCATCTCAGGGCTGAAATCCTGCCCCCATGGAAAGTAATGGCAAATCTCCCTTATTATCATCTGAGGTGAAATCCTGATGCCACTGAAGTAAAAAGTATCACAATATAAGAGGAAAATGCTGCTATACTCATTTTCACAGAAGGGCAAACTGAAGGAAAGGGAAGTCCAGTCTAGAGTTTGAACAAGGAAATTCTTTACTGAATTGGACTAACTCACTAGATTTCTGTGAAGTCTACTATCCTGTCTCTTACAGTGGCCAGGACCAGATGCTTCAGAGAAAGATGAGACAAACCTAGTTTTAGATAATTATGCAATAATCTGTCCATAGATAAAGTGTGTTGCTAGCCCCTGTCAATTACATATTGGCTTACTCAATCTTGAGGGTTTCTACCCCTTCTAATTATAACCCTTCTATGTAATGTAACTGTGGAAGTCCTTAGAAAAAATGTATAATCCTTTAAGAAAATCTTTTTTTATAATCTTAGTTTAACACTCTCCTTGTGAAACTGACTCCTTATGTATTAAGTATCAGAGGGGTAGCCGTGTTAGTCTGGATCTGCAAAAGCGACGAGGAGTCCTGTGGCACCTTATAGACTGAGGGTACATCTACACCTGCTCAAAAAATGAGGAGTAACGTTAGTTCGAACCAAGGGGTCTGATTTGAACTAACGTGTCCTGGAGCGCACTTCCTGGTTCAAATCAGCTGATGAGTGGAATAACGCGCGGGTGAGATTATGCTAATGAAGCGCGGGGTATTTAAATCCCCGCTTCATTAGCAATTTTGGTCGGCTACAGTTGCATCCCTAGCTCAAACTAGGGAGCAGGTGTAGACGTACCCTAACAGATTTATTGGAGCATAAGCTTTTGTGGGCAAAGACCCACTTTGTCACATGCATCTGACGAAGTGGGTCTTTGTCCACGAAAGCTTATGCTCCAATAAATCTGTTAGTCTATAAGGTGCCACAGGACTCCTCGTTGCTCCTTACGTATTGTATACAAAAGTAATGCATCTTATTGATTTTAAATTAGTTGCCTTTCATTTTTGTGAATGTCCTTCTATTGTTGCATTATGAGAGATATTCAGTAGAAACACTTGATCTACTTTCTCTATATCACTGATTATTTATGATACCTTTCTCATGTTCCATCTTATTGCTCTCCACACTAATATTTCATTCTCACCTTATCCAGAAATCTTTCTCCTCCTGTAATAATCTTTGTCTCCCAATTCTGATCCCTTCTTCTGTTTCTGTCTTAAAAAAAACAAAAAACAAAAACAAAAAAAACCCTGGGATGCAGTATCCCAGATGAGGGGTTTTCTATCCATTTAGATAATAATAGTATTTTAAATATTATATTCCTTTCTGTTTCATTTGCTGTTTTCTAGGATGTATAAGGAACAGAAAACAAAAAGAAATATAAGAAAAAAGGGGAAGAAACCTAAAGGCAGAAAAGGACAGGAAAGAAAAAAAGGTGGTGGCCTTTGTGCAGCAGCATTACATGAGGCTACATAGTAGAAAAGTAATCATCTAGCAGTCCATCACAAGAGGGAGATCCATTAGAAAAAAACAGTGATGAACCTTTTTGCTACATAAACTTAGTGGAATCTTTGTGCCAAGGTAAAGGACTAGCACAAACCCTCCAATAAAATTTGATCAGATAGCTTGGGAAGAAAAATTCAACCCCATTTTGGATCTTTCTGAACTAATGATATCTTTCATTTAATCAACATCTTTAAAGGACTAATTGCATTGGTTTCTTTCTGAGTTGAAGACAAACGCCTCAGGATTGGGAGCACTTTAGGTAGAAAACGATGAAACACTTCTTGCCTGGGTTTTGTTATCCCACGCCTCAGCATGATTATAAGACAAGATGCAATAAACATATTTTTCCCCATTTACATAGAAATTGCTGTCACAATATTAATTATCTGCTTCTGTAAATGGAGCAGCAGTATGGGAAGTGGATGAAGGAAAGTACTAGGACATATTTGAATTAGAAATGCTTTTATCCCAGCAATCTGCAAATTTCCAGTGAATTTCTTGACCACAAACTTTTGCAAGCTCAGTCTAAATGAAATGGGAGAAGTAAAGTGGAATGATATTGTCCGTAGACTTGGTACTTGATATAAACTGATGTAAGTCCACCGATGTCAGTGGAGTCATTCTGATTTATATGCATCGAGGATCTGGATCATCCATTTTAAACTTTAGCTTTAAAAGCGTTATCATAAAAATACTATACTGTTTGCAAACATAACAGGGCAAACACAATTATTTAAAAACCAAACACAAAAAATAAAATACATAAAATGTGCAATAATATTTATATGGGTTTTTAAACAAATTGATCATAGCTATTTTTGTGGTTAGCTTATGTTCACAAATTAAGAGGCCAGACTGCTCACTGCAACAGAGTTACAAGTAAAATATTACAGAAAATTCACTGAAATTCAATTCCACTCATGAAATAATGAGTATTTGCACTAGAAACTTACTTCTAATAAAAGTAAACTGAGAACACAAATGACCAAACAGAAAAGATAAAAGTGATACATGGTCTATGTGTCCAGTTAAAACAGCTTAAAATTTTGCAATTCAAATATCGAATACTTACCTTGCAAAAAGGGCTACAGACCAAGACACATTAGCAGCAAATATTTTAAATAATAAATAAGTTTAAATATACCGTGCCATGTTCACAGACAATTTATGAACAGCAAAAGAGGTGACATTTGTTGAATATATTATTCATATTGAATTAATTGCCCAGTTAATTAATCGCACCTGTTGGAATGAGGCTGAAATATTGATATGTGATACCAGCCATAGTAACAGTACCTTCACCTAAAAAGCACTTCTCATTTTTAGTAGAGATTTGGAAACAACAGGAAAGAAAAACATGGATTGTTTTTACAGATTTTCTCCACGCTTGTGGAGGAGGGCTGTTGTTGCCACTAGCGCTAGGTTAGTGTAATACCTGTGGTATCCTGATTGTTTATAGTACAATAGTGCCCACAGGTTCTATTGGGTCTCCACTGTGGTAGTTCCCACAACACATCACTTACAAGATAGTCTTTGACCTTGAGTGCAGGGCATGCTAGCAACTGGATAAGGATCACGTACATATTAATGGGTGGGGAATGCACGCAATCATAGAATCATAGAATACTAGGACTGGAAGGGACCTCGAGAGGTCATCGAGTCCAGTCCCCTGCCCTCATGGCAGGACCAAATACTGTCTAGACCATCCCTGATAGACATTTATCTAAACTACTCTTAAATATCTCCACAGATGGAGATTCCACAACCTCCCTGGGCAATTTATTCCAGTGTTTGACTACCCTGACAGGAACTTTTTCCAAATGTCCAACCTAAACCTCCCTTGCTGCAGTTTAAGCCCATTGCTTCTTATTCTATCCTCAGAGGCCAGGAAGAACAAGTTTTCTCCCTCCTCCTTGTGACACCCTTTTAGATATCTGAAAACTGCTATCATGTCCCCACTCAATCTTCTCTTATCTAAACTAAACAAACCCAATTTTGTTTGTCTTTTGTTTGTCTTTCAGCCTTCCTTCATAGGTCATGTTCTCTAGACCTTTAATCATTCTTGTTGCTCTTCTCTGGACTCTCTCCAATTTCTCCACATCCTTCTTGAAATGCGGTGCCCAGAACTGGACACAATACTCCAACTGAGGCCTAACCAGTGCAGAGTAGAGCAGAAGAATGGCTTCTCGTGTCTTGCTCACAACACACCTGTTAATGCATCCCAGAATCATGTTAGCTTTTTTTGCAACAGCATCACACTGCTGACTCATATTCAGCTTGTGGTCCACTATAACCCCTAGATCCCTTTCTGCCATACTCCTTCCTAGACAGTCGTTTCCCATTCTGTATGTGTGAAACTGATTGTTCCTTCCTAAGTGGAGCACTTGGCATTTGTCTTGATTAAACTTCATCCTGTTTACCTCAGACCATTTCTCTAATTTGTCCAGATCATTTTGAATTATGACCCTATCCTTCAGATTAGTTGCACCCCTCCCAGCTCGGTATCGTCTGCAAACTTAATAAGCGTACTTTCTATGCCAATATCTAAATCGTTGATGAAGATATTGAACAGAGCCGGTCCCAAAACAGACTCCTGCGGAACCCCACTTGTTATACTTTCCAACAGGATTGTGAAACATTAATAACTACTCTCTGAGTACGGTTATCCAGCCAGTTATGCACCCACCTTATAGTAGCCCCATCTAAGTTGTATTTGCCTAGTTTATTGATAAGAATATCATGCGAGACCGTATCAAACGCCTTACTAAAGTCTAGGTATACCATATCCACTGCTTCTCCCTTATCCACAAGACTCGTTATCCTATCAAAGAAAGCTATCAGATTGGTTTGACATGATTTGTTCTTTACAAATCCATGCTGGCTGTTCCCTATCACCTTGCCACCTTCCAAGTGTTTACAGATGATTTCCTTAATTACCTGCTCCATTATCTTCCCTGGCACAGAAGTTAAACTAACTGGTCTGTAGTTTCCTGGGTTGTTCTTATTTCCCTTTTTATAAATGGGCACTATATTTGCCCTTTTCCAGTCTTCTGGAATCTCTCCTGTCTCCCATGATTTTCCAAAGATGATAGCTAGAGGCTCAGATACCTCCTCTATCAGCTGCTTGAGTATTCTAGGATGCATTTCGTCAGGCCCTGGTGACTTGCAGGCATCTAACTTTTCTAGGTGATTTTTAACTTGTTCTTTTTTTATTTGATCTTCTAAACCTACCCCCTTCCCACTAGCATTCCCTATGTTAGGCATTCCTTCAGACTTCTTGGTGAAGACTGAAACAAAGAAGTCATTAAGCATCTCTTCCATTTCCAAGTTTCCTGTTACTGTTTCTCCCTCCTCACTGACCAGTGGGCCTACCCTGTCCTTGGTCTTCCTCTTGCTTCTAATGTATTTTTAAAAAGTCTTCTTGTTTCCTTTTATTCCCGTAGCTAGTTTGAGTTCATTTTGTGCCTTTGCCTTTCTAATCTTGCCCCTGCATTCCTATGTTGTTTGCCTATATTCTTCCTTTGTTATTTGTCCTACTTTCCATTTTTTATAGGACTCCTTTTTTATTTTTAGATCATGCAAGATCTCGTGGTTAAGCCAAGGCGGTCTTTTGCCATATTTTCTATCTTTCCGACGCAGCGGAATACCTTGCTTTTGGGCCCTTAATAATGTCCCTTTGAAAAACTGCCAACTCTCCTCAGCTGTTTTTCCCCTCAGTCTTGATTCCCATGGAACCTTACTTATCAGCTCTCTGAGCTTACCAAAATCTGCCTTCCTGAAATCCATTGTCTCTATTTTGCTGTTCTCCCTTCTACCCTTCCTTAGAATTGTGAACTCTATGATTTCATGATCACTTTCACCCAAGCTGCCTTCCACTTTCAAATTCTCAACCAGTTCCTCCCTATTTGTTAGGATCAAATCTAGAACAGCTTCCCCCCGGTAGCTTTTTCAACCTTCTGAAATAAAAAGTTGTCTCCAATGCAGTCCAAGAACTTAGTGGATAGTCTGTGCCCCACTGTGTTATTTTCCCAACATATATCTGGATAGCTGAAGTCCCCCATCACCACCAAACCTTGGGCTTTGGATGATATTGTTAGTTGTTTAAAAAAAGCCTCATCCACTTCTTCTACCTGGGTAGGTGGCCTGTAGTAGACTCCTAGCATGACATCACCCTTGTTTTTAATCCCTTTTAGCCTAATCCAGAGACTCTCAACATTTCTGTCTCCTATGTCCATCTCCACCTCACTCCAAGTGTATTCATTTTTAATATATAAGGCAACACCTCCTCCCTTTTCCCCCTGTCTATCCTTCCTGAGCAAGCTGTACCCTTCCATACAAACATTCCAATCATGTGTATTATCCCACCAACTTTCTGTGATGCCAACAATGTCATAATTGTACTTATTTATTAGCACTTCCAGTTCTTCCTGCTTATTACCCATACTTCTCGCATTTGTATATAGACATGTAAGATACTGATTTGACCTTGCATCCCAGTTTTGCCCTGATCCTCCTTTCTCTCTGCCATTATAGCCCATGTTCCCTCCCGTTTCCGACCCATCTCCCAGGTCTCCATGTTCTCCACTTCCCTGTGGGCTTTGCTCACCTGTCCCCGTCGAACCTAGTTTAAAGCCCTCCTCACTAGGTTAGCCAGTCTGTGTCCAAATAGGGTCTTCCCCCTCCTCGAAAGGTGAACGCCATCTCTGCCCAGCAGTCCTTCCTGGAATAGCATCCCATGGTCGAGGAAGCCAAAGCCCTCCTGGAGACACCATCTTCGCAGCCAGGCATTCACCTCCAGGATGCACCTGTCTCTGCCCGGGCCCCTACCTTCGACAGGAAGGATCGAAGAGAGATACCACCTGTGCTCCAAACTCCTTTATCCGTACTCAGTGTCACACCTCGCAGTATCATTTGTGCCCACATGGATGAATAGCATGGGGTAGTAGTCAGAGGGCCAGATAATCCTCGACAATGCCTCCGTAACATCTCGGATACGGGCCCCCGGCAGACAGCATACCTCCCGAGATGAAATGTCAGGGCGACAGATGGGCACCTCCATCCCCCTCAGAAGAGAGTCTCCGACCACCACTACCCTATGTTTTCTATTCGCAGTGGTGGCAGCAAACCTCCCAGCCTTGGGGGTATGAGGCTTCTCCTCCTCTGTTGTAGAGGGTGATTCCTTATCTCCTGTATAAAGAAGAGCATAATGGTTTCCTAGTACCACAGCGGGAGGGTTCGGAGCAGGGGTGGAGTAGTGCCTGCTACCAGAAGTAACCAGTTGCCAGTGTCCACCCTGAGCCGTCTCCTCCTCCACCACTGGTGTGTCTGCACTCCTGTGTACTGGGACAGCTACCTCAGCAATCTCCTCATGAACACGGTCCAGGAATTGCTCGTGGATTCGGGTGCTCCTCATCCTGGCCACCTATGCAACATTGCTACTGTTATTCCTCATGTTTGCATTGGTGCTATGTGTGGCCACACTAAGCAATACAGCTGTAGGAGTACATGCTCCTGTGTTGCTCTATGCTCTTGTAGTATCCATTATATAGAACTGTTGGCCCTAGGTCACACAAAAAACGCATGGCAGAACAAATAATTACACACAGATTCAGACTAGGATCTTAGCCATAAGAACATCCTTCCTCCCCAGACAGGGGAGCCAAGGCAGGTGGAAGAGGGTGGCATCTGAGTCCTTTTTTCCAGCTTATGCATCACAAACGGATAGCCACATACTGGTCCAAACAAAATATGGTGCTTCAACATTCCTGTCCCCATCATGGTTGCTGCTATCTAAATTACCAGTGAGTACAGTTCAGTCCAATGGGCAGGCTTTTATTTTCTTTAAAAACAATATGTTACTAATATAAAACAGCCAGAAACTAAAATGACCTCTTCAGTTTGTCAAGGAGCCATCTACAGAAACTGGCAAAGACACCTAGGAATTTAAAATAAATTAAATTAAATGGGCAGTGGGGGGCTGGGGGGAAAGAGCAGATAATTGCCTCTGGAGTGGGCTTGGAGGGGGAAACAGACTCTTAAGTGAGCTTGTGGAAATCTAATTCGTATTAGAGACCCAATCTCCATTCTCACTGAGCAGTGCTGGTAGGGGGTAATGTATTAACAGAGCCAGAGTGCAGACTGCATTTAACACACTCCATAATTGAGTCTTTATTCATTTCTTTCTAGGATTACTTATAATTGCAATGGGGCTCACGGTCATTTAGTGGCAGACTGCTATAGAGAGATCATGCATCCAATTGAATTAAGGCAAATGTGCAACAGTGAGGGAATTAAATTGGAGAAATGGAACAGAAAATGGATGAAACATTGAATTAACATGGGGTATGCCCTTTCTGTGCAGGTCACTGTACATAAGTCAGACCCGCTGAATAACAACATACTCTGGGTAAGATATAGTAACTGGCTGCTGTGACACAATAATTACAAGCATAGAAGATCATATGCTGCCAAAGGGATATTTATACTGCAAACAGAGGACCAAACAGAGGTTAAGGTTAAGATTTATGAGTGGTAGTCTAATGTGAATTTGGTGTTATCTGTTGTAATGAGGGAAAAACTGTAAACTTGAGTGAACGGAAGTTGATTTCTGATGCCAAGAAGAGCCACAGTAAATCAATGGGTCTTGAAAACAGCATCAGACTGATAGAGAGGGTAGGTAATTTGCTTTTTTTTTTTTTTGACAAACCCACAAACACAGTTAAAATCCATATTTCCCTCCATTCTTTACTTAGTTCTTTAGGACTCAGAAGAATGTATGCCTGATTTCATGAGGGAAAAATGGTAGTGCTGGTACTTTCATGAGAGACCTCTGAATAAAACCCAGATATTCCCAGGAGCTGTGGTCAATAAATTAATATAAATGTCATTCTTCTCCGACACTAAGAATGAACCAACATCTTATTGTTGTACTAGGGACTTTGGAGGTACTATCTTGTACCTGATCTGAAAAACTACTTGTGGTTATTAAAGATTAGAAGAAGGTATGTTATACAAAAGTATACATGGAACCCCAATGTCTTGACCAAATTTCAAATGGATAATTTATTCTGTGACCTAAAACTTATATCTGTTAATCAATTAGGTATTTGCCCATCTGCCGTATAATGTTGCTGTGTTCCAATAATTGGTGGCTGCCTTTCACTTGTGTATAAGATATATGCACAATCTATTGTGCTTTTAAGGGTCTTGGGAAGAAAGGAATGATATAAATGATAATTCCAATTAGCAGTTAGGATCTTCACCTGATTTAGATTTAGATTAGTTAAGGTAACTATGTTGATTTATACCATAACCTGACATAAAACAAATTAAGGACAGTGTAAACAAACAAATAAAGTAATTAATTAATAAAAGCAGTCGTATATTTGAGAGAGTTTGTCTGTGCATCTCTGTGTGTGTCCTTCTGTCTCTGTCTGTTTGTTCAAGAACTTCTCCTAAACAGTAAGAGCACAGAATGGGATTGCTTTTCATAAAGCCATACAGAAAAAAGAATCACCAGGCAGGTGAAAGGGGCTGGATGGGGGTACACCCCACATCTGGGAGTGCTCCAACCCCAAGCTTCCCAACCTCAGGTTCCTTTTAGGGAGGGCAAGGGGAAGTGAAACTCCTCCCCTGATTCATACAGGGACATTGCTGGCTGTTGCCCTTCATCCAGGAGCGAGGGAAAAGTGCACAGTTTGCTGCATTCCTCACTGTGGCTGGGGAGAGCAAGATACAGATGAACATGGACCTGCCCCAGCCAGGGGACATGCAGCCCTCACCCAGCTGTGACTGCTAGAGCTGCAGCAGCCATGAGAAGTGCTTCTTACCTGGTCCCAATCTGCTGCAGTGAGAGATGACTGGGTAGTCCTCTCGCTCCAAGGCAGTCTCATAATGAATCCCTTATTCCCAACCCCAGCCCAGAGCAATTATTTAAATGAAGAAAACCAAAAATTACTTGAGTTAAGCAAGCCTGGCTAAATCTTCTGGTAAATAAATAAATAACAAATAAATAAGACGGACGTTAAACTTTCTTATTATGATGATAGCAGTATTCCACTTTGAAAGGCCTCTTGAATCTAGCATCCCTGTTTTGGACCTAGTTCTACCTCTTTCTTTCAAGGATTCTACTGTAGTCCAGTGCCAGCAATTCAAAGTCTTGGCAGCATCATTCAGAATTAATGACTCACTCATAGTCCCAGGAAGATTATGCAGGTACGGAAAGTGTCTCTGAAGTCATTAATTAACAGTCATAGATTATTTCATTTGGAAAATTATTCCAAACAAAGATGTGTCATGTGCCACATAAATCCTTTTGTGATTTGCATATCCTATGACCACATACAGTTAACATATATCATCTGCCTAATTTTGTAATTTGCAGATAAAATTATAAAATCTCCAATAGGGTTTTTAATCAAACTGAGCAAACAAACCCTTAAGCCAAAATACAATATGTCCAATCCTTTATTAAGTCTTATGGCAGCAGAAATGTTGGAATGTTTGTGTTCACTCCCTCTGGGGCATCTGGCATTGGCAGCCAGGATACTGGGTTTGATGGGCCTTTGTTCTGACGCAGTATGGCCTTTCTTATGTTCTTATGTTAATACACCAGGCAAATAGCATGTGCTCAGTATAGCATAATTTGATTATTATATATTTTTTAGAATTATAGCATAAAAAGTCCAAATATATAAATAATAAATTATATTATTGCAAGTTTAACATTCCTGTTTGCTTTCTGAGACCAAACCTGCAAGCACATGAGCCAATTTTTGGCATGTACAGTAGATAATATTTCTTTCACTAATTATCAAGTACCATAGCAAACAAAATTATCCAATCTAGAAATTGGTTAAGTCATCAGCTTGATTGTCTTAGGTGTTGAGAAAAGTACTGAGAGATACTTTTTTTCAAAACGTTGTGCTTCACTGTGAACTGTAAACAAGAGTATTGCACAACTACTATAGGAAAGATGAAATCCATTGAGTCAATATTGAACTTTGCCCCAGTTTGATGTTAGCAAGGGCTCTGCCTTTGGTGCAAAAAGATGACCCTGCCCACTTATAATTATAAAGTATCTCAGAGCACTTTTCTCAACACATAATCAAGTTGATGACCAATTTCTAGATTGGATAATTTTGTTTGCTGTGATACTTGATAATTAGTGAAAAAAATATTATCTGCTATACTTGAGAAAAATTCATGATAATTAATCGTGAACATACCCCATAATCAGCCATACTTTGAGAGAACTTGAGTTTTCTAGTTGACTAGGATGGAGAAACAGAGAAAAAAATGCTGAAAGAGACATAAATGTAATTCTAAATGCTAGTTTTGACATGCATTTAAAATACAAACATTCCATTAAAAAAAAAAGACATAACACAGTTGTAGGCTGAAATCACTTTCTCTCTAGTGTGATCTCACTTAGAATATTGTGTTTATCTTCTGAATAACTTATTGACAGAGGATATTGTCAAACTGAAAGGAGTTCACAAAAGAGCTACAAAAATGGTGATGGTGCATTCATACCCTCTTGATACTGAAACGTATTAGCCTGTGGAATAGTGTCCCACATGATGGAATGCAAACTCCTTAGTAAGCCAGATTTAAAACCAGACAGGTCAAAATACTGATAAGTGTATAAGGGGGAACAATCCTGCAGTGGGAGAAAGATGGGCTGGAGGCCCCACTTACTGCAATGCTTCTTTTTTCATTTTACAGTCTATATAATAAGCCTCCCATAGACAGGTTGACACATCCCTAAAAATAGAGGAGGAAATGGAAAATAGTTGAGCTCAAATATTTGCTATAATTTCTCCTATTTCTATGTCTCCACGTAAATATACCACAGGATAATTAAAATCATTTCACTAAATTGAGGACCCAATGCCGACTAATGCAGACAGACAACACTAGGTCAGATATATTGTCGTATTAGACTAGGATAGGGGAAAAATCATCTTGAGATTTCCTTCAGAGATAATAGGAACAGTGGGAAGGAAAGGGGAGAAATAAACTCCCCTGTCAAAGCTTCACTTATTGGTTGGACTGCTAATCTGAAAAAATAGAGATGCTTTCTCTCTGTATCACTAAGACACTATTGCTGACATTTTTCTGTCCTCATTTATCTGGGACAAAGCTCTAAGGGTGTGTCTAGACTACAGGGATATTTTGAAAAAAGTGGCCTTTTAAAAAAAAAATCTTTACCTGCGTCTAGACTGCTGCCGCATGCTTTCGAAAGTAAATCGAAAGAACGCGGCAGTTTTTTTGACCACGGAAAACCTCATTTTACAAGGCTTAATGCCTTTTTTCGATAGTGCTCTTTCAAAAAAAGGTGCTATGTAATGCAAACTGTGCTTTTTCAAAAGAGAGCATCCAGACTGCCTGGGTGCTCTCTTTTGAAAAAGCGGCTTACTTTTTTGAAAATACTAGTTGTAGTCTAGATGCTTTTTTTTGGAAGAGGCTTTTTCGAAAGTATCTTTTGAAAAAGCCTCTTTCAAAAGAGGCTTGCAGTCTAGACATAGCCTAAGAGATTCTACCTGAGGAAAGGACATGTAAGGGGAATGAATCTGCTGAGGAACATTTTATTTCTGGGGCTATCCCTCTACTCTAGATAAGGAGCTTTTGTACTCCTCAATTAATACATCACCAGTTTCTATACAGAGGGACAGTGCTGGCTACAACTACCCTAGCTGCAGCTTTCTATGCAGTAATTTTCCCAACTGCATATATACTGTGTCCCAGCTTCAGCTCAAAGCTTGCTGTGGGTGGATTTTCTCCTAGGGTATGTCTAGCCTACATGGCTCTGTCGACAGAGCCATGTAAACTAGTTTACCCGGCATAGTCAGTGAAGCGGGGATTTAAACAATCCCCGCTTCATTAAAATAAACATGGCCGCCGCTCTGTGCTGACGATCAGCTGATCCGACACAGCGCGGCAGTCTAGACGCAGATCTGTCGGCTGGGGAAGCCTTTGCCGACCAATCCTGTAAACCTCATTTCATGAGGCATAAGGGATCAGCATAAGGGATCTGTAGGCTTCCCCAGACGACAGATCCGTGTCTAGACTGCCGCGCTGTGCCGGATCAGCTGATCGTCGGCACAGCGCGGAGGCCATGTTTATTTTAATGAAGCAGGGATTATTTATTGACTATGCTGGGTAAACTAGTTGACTCAGTAAACTTCATTGACTATGCTGGGCAAACTAGTTTACATGGCTCCGTCGACGGAGCCATGTAGTCTAGACATACCCCTACTGCTTGCAACTTGCCTTTGAACACAAACAAGAGGACCCCAGGCTATTTCACTATTTCCACTCATTACTTGACTCTCCTCTGTCACTGCCTTGTCTGTAGCCAGAACCATTCCTTCTGGGAGAAGAAGCACGGATTCCACATGGCTATCTATATAACCCAGCTGGGGAGTAGATCTGTTCTACTGTGTTCCTGCTAGGATACTCTGAAAACAAGGTTGGCATAACTTTTAATGGCCACAAGTTTACTGAGAAAATGTGAATGGAACAGCACAGTGTGTCCCTTCCCTCCCAAATACAGCAAGGAATGCAGTTTAATGTGACTATTCCAATATATAGGTAAATTATACAGAAAAAAAATGATAATTAACTATACTAAAAACTCAGGGTGTGATTTTCAAAAATAATCATTGTTGGCTTAAATCTGCTCCCTCTAAAGCCAACAGTAAAGTTCCCTATTGACTCTCTGTGCTAAGTGCTTTTGAAAATTCTACCCCATAGATGGACCTGAGCCACAAATTTCATATTTGGACTCACGCTTTCACTAATGTAAGGCTGTTTGCATCTGGGGCTTTCTTTTCCCCTATTACAAGATGACAGATGGAGCTCCAGATCTGAACTGTTCCAAAAGTGTGGGTGTTTGAATCTAGGGTTTTGTTCAGGCTCTTTCTACTGAAGGCTCATTCTTTTTAGTCCTTAGGCACTCTCACAATAAACATTTTTATTAATTATTGTTATATATGTAGGCTGAGATTTTCAAAGCTGCTATTGGATTTGGATGCTAAGTTCCTGTTACGTTTAATAGGATTTGCATGTCCTAATCCCTTAGATGGATTTTAAAATCTCAGTCTTAGAGGTTAAGTGGATGCATGTAGGACAGGGCATAGTTATGAAGGTAAGAAACAAGACACAGGCATTCATGCCTGAAACAGTTTGATGATAGTTACTATAAAAAGGTGGGACCTATTTTTCCACTCAGACAGGTGGGACCTATTTTTCCACTCAAATCAGTATTTCATCCTCCACAGTCACTGAAGCGACATCTGAGTAAAACAGTAAAAAGCATACTCAAGCACTACCAGTTTGGTAGTTGTCTGAAAATGTGAATTGTGGACAAGAGTTCAGCTGGATTAAAAAGTAATAGTGGATGTTCATATGGGTACAGAAAATATTCAATAATAAAAATAGTAAGGGTTAAAAACAAAACAAAACAAACAAAAAAAAAACAATGCATGAATTCAGAAAAGGATACAATCCTCAGGCTTCAGGGCATACATTTATTGCAAAGTGATAGGGGTAGGAAGAAATGTTTTCCTACATCAGGCTATTCCAAAACTGTCTCCAGCAGGGTTTCCTGCACATTTCTCTGAAGCTGCTGGTCAAATATAGAGGAAACTCAATGGGTGCATCTAGACTGGCAAGTTTTTGCGCAAAAGCGGCTGCTTTTGCGCAAAAACTTGCCAGCTGTCTACACTGGCCGCTTGAATTTGCGCAAGAACACTGACGATCTAATGTATGATCATCAGTATTCTTGCGCAAATACAATGACGCTCCCGCTCGGGAAAAAGCCCTCTTGCGCAAATGTTTTTGTGCAAAAGGGCCAGTGTAGACAGGCAGCTAAGACGTTTTGCGCAAAAGCAGGCTAAACGGAAAAAAGCCCTATGGACGCTTGGAGACTCCGTAGTCACAGTCAGCTCCCTGGACTTCCTGGTAACCCGAGCCCCCTTAAAGCAGACGCAGGCTGCTGAGCTCACGCGGCAGGAGCCTTCCTCAGACCTCTGGCCAGAGGTCTGCCACGTGGCCCCTGCTGTCCAGCAGACACACCCCAAGCACGATGGCAGCTACAGGGGGGGGATCAGCCACCCGCACCCCCAGCGCAGGAGGTCCCCAGGGCCAGAAAAAGAAGGGCCCCATCCTGGTCCTCGGGGGAGCTGGAGGCCCTGCTGGATCTGTGGCAGGAGGAGGAGGCCCTCCACGACACCTGCTCCCGGTGCCGGAACGCGGCGATTTTTGCCCGCATGGCACTCGCCCACCAGGGCCATCGAGCCCGGACCCTGGAACAAGTCCGGGCAAAAGTGAAAGAACTGCGCCTGGGCTACGTCCGAGCCAGCGAGGGCCAGGGGGCAGGAGCCGACACCTGCCCCCACTACCGGCGGCTCCAAGCCATCCTGGGCCAGCCAGCCCCGCAAGCCCCGAACGTCCCGGTGGACAGCAGCAAGCGCCCCCGTCACCAGGACCACCAAGATGGGGGAAGGAGACATCCCCAGCAGTGCGTCGGAGGACGAGGCCAGCACTGCCACCCTGCAGGCCCCCTCCGGCAGTCCCGATGTCTCCCACGCATCCTCGGAGGCGGGGAAGGATCCACCGGTGAGCGTTGCACTTTGCACTCACAAGGGCGGGGGGGAGGGGGTGGGGGAGCCAGGCGCCCGGAGGAGGGAGGGGGAGAGCACGTCACTCAGGCCACATGAGCTGCACGGGCTGTGTAGCATTAGGCAGTAAGCAGTACATGCAACCACGTGCAGCCTGGTGACCGAGCAGCATGTGACCGCGGCAGGCAGCTGCAGGGCACGCCTGGGACCATGCTGCTCACAAACATCTGGCGGGACCGGGGGGAAGGATGCCGGCTGGAACCAGCCAGGGCCCCAGGGGCTCAGGCCAGAGCCCGCACCTCCGCAAGGGTGCAGCACACAGAACGGCACACTGTCCCATGCCTGGCTGTGAGGCACAGCCAGCTGCTTCTGGGAAAACCGCAGCAGCACAGCCTCTGAGCGTAGCCCCCACTGAGCCCCTCACCTGCTCCCGGTGCCTTGGCTGGCCCCCCGAGGGAAGTCCCCACTGCAGCCACACATGTCCCTGGGCTACGTGTGTGAGGGCTAGCGGGAGGGGCAGGGGGAGGGGGAAAGCGCTCGGGCTGGCCCTAGGGCCACCTGAGCTTTGCTGTAAGGACGGTACACTCCCCAGTCACTCTCTCCTGGTTCTGTCCAGGAGACATCCCGCATGATGGGGATCTGAGAGCCCAGACCATGTCTGCCAGATGTGCTCCCAGGCACTGTGTGGGGATTCATCTTGCTCCTTGTCAAACACCATTGATTAGCCCAAAGCCTCACAGTCTCCACTGGCAGGGAGTTCCACAGGTTAACAGAACACACGCGCCCTCCCACCCTCCACGGGGCCAGGACACAGACCGGTGGTTACAATACATGGAGGAGGACCCTACTCTAGGGGCGGTCCTTTACGCAAACATACAACACGGGGGGGAGGGGAGGTAACCGAGTGGGCCCAAGCCACACCACTGTGGTGTCATCTGGGCTCAGGGGTGGGGTGGAGGGCATGAGGTGTAGGGACAGTGGCCGGGCTGCCTGACTGACCCATCCTTTCTTCTGTTCCCTGCAGTGGGACCAGGCACAAGCCGGGGACCTTCCAGTCCGGCAGCAGCAGCAGCAGCAGCACCCCCAGCCACCCAACCACCAAGGCAGCGGCTCCGCCACCGGGACCAGCTCCTTCGGCACCACGTGCAGGCTGTCGAGAGCGTCGAGGCAGCCATCACTCGGCGCATGGAGGCAGACCTGCAGTGGTGCCAGGAGGCCTGGGGCGCCTTCCAGGCCCAGTGTGTCCGCATGGCGGATTCCATCGCCACCCTCACTGCCCACATAGGCCATGCCGTCCATTATGGCATGGCCTTGCCCCGTGCCCCCGCCATCCCTCCCCTAGCAGTGCCCCTCGCCCCTCCTGCAATGGCCCCTCCTGCTCCTGTCCCTGCCCCTCCTGCTCCTGTCCCTGCCCCTCCTGCCCCTCCTGCTCCTGCCCCTCCTGCCCACCTCCCCGTGCAGCCTGCCCCGACGCAGCCTGCCCCCCATGTGCAGGTCCGCCCCCGCAGGAGTGGTTGCAGGGGCCACCCTTCCCAGGAGTAGCTCCTCCCCCTCCCAGTTGAAGGTCTCCTCCTCCTCTCCCCCTTGTAAATAAAAACATACAAGTTTTTCTGTTGAAAACAAAACAGTGTTTGGTGTTTATTGGGAGGTAAGGGGAGGGGAGGGGGAAGGGTAGGGGATGGGAGGAAGTTGTATGGGGAGACCGAGGCGACCCTACTATGGGGCCTGTGTGAACATGTCCGTCAGGGCCTCTCGGATGCGCACCCCATCCTGGTGCGCCTGGCGGATGGCAGCTGTGTGGGGCTGTTCATAAGTCTGGCCCTTGGCTGCCATCCATGCAGGGAGGAAGGCCTCCCCACTCCACTCCACAACGTTGTGGAGCACGCAGCACGTGGCCACTACCTCCATTGCATTCCGCTCACCCATCTCGAGACGGGTGAGCAAACAGCGGAAGTGGGCTTCTAAGCGGCCGAAGGCGCACTCCACTTGATTCCGGGCCCGGTTGAGGCGATCGTTGAACTGGGCCCGGTTCTGGTCCGGCTGCCCTGTGTAGGGCCACATTAGCCAGGGCAGCAGGGGGTAGGCCGCATCCCCGATGATACAGATGGGCATAGGCACATTCCCGACAGTAAACTCCCACCAAGGGAAGTAGGTGCCCGCCTCCAGCCTGCGAAACAGTCTGGAGTTGCGGAGGATGCGGGTGTCGTATGCTCTGCCAGACCAGCCCGCATAGACATCCAGGAAGCGGCCACGGTGGTCCACGAGGGCCTGAAGAACAATCGAGCACTACCCCTTCCTGTTCATGAAATGGGCTGCTCGATGCTCCGGGGCCTGGACGGGGATGTAGGTTGCATCCAGGGCTCCTCCACAGTTGGGGAACCCGAGGGCAGCAAAGCCGGCCAGAGTAGCGTCCACATCATGCAGGTGGATCACTCTTGGGAGCAGGACATCGTTGATGGTGTGGACGACCTGCAGAAGGGTGCAGAGAAACACAGAGGAACACATCACATAAGGCAGGGGTGAGTGTGCGCTCCCTTGGCCCCACCCCCCGTGATTCCCTCTGTCCTCACGCACACACACACGCACACATGCACATGCACACACACACACCACAGCCCCCTCGCCCTGCACCCCCCCCCCAGCAGGCCTGTGCAAGGGAGGGATGGCCCAAACCCCTGGGTGGCCCAGCCTGGAGTCTTGGCTGCCCCTGGGCATGGAGTGCAGCACCCTCCCCCAACCCCACTCCCCACTCCCCCTGGGACTTACCTCCATCACGATGACACAGACGGTGGATCTGCCCACCCTGAACTGGTGTGCCACCAATCAGTAGCTGTCCAGGGTGGCCAGCTTCCAAAGTGTGATGGCGACCCTCTTGTTGACGGGGATGGGTGCCTGCAGCTGGGTGGTGCCTCTCTAGAGCGCAGGGGCGAGCCAGGCACACAGCTCCAGGAACGTCCACTTTCGCATGCGGAAGTTCTGGAGCCATTGCTGGTCATCCCATTGCCCCAGGACCAGCCGGTCCCACCAGTCCGTACTGGTGTCCAGTCTCCACAGTGGCCTCTCCACCCTGGGGTGGGGATGCCACAGGGATGCCATGGCCTCCCTGGTGAGGGAGTCCAAAGTGGTCTGTGCCTCCTGGTCCTGGAACAGGAAGGCACCAGCCTGGAGCACCAGCTGCAGGCATTCCAAAATGGCCAGCAGGGGCCAGAGCAGGCACACGGCCACCCCTGGCTCCATGGCAGACAAAACAAGGCAAAAGAAAAAAAAAACAGGCAAAAGCACTAGGTGGCAAAAGGCAGTGGTGTCCAAAAGGCAGAGGGGAACCACCAAAACTGCTACGGCTGTCAGTCCCGACAAGAGGTACTGAAGCATGGAGCAGGAGGGAAACGGCTGTCCAGGGAGATCCCTTTAAGCACGTGTCTCAAAGGAGCTCCAGCCCCCGCCCCCGGAAAGGGCTGGTGCCCTTTTGCCCTCTGCAAAATGGTTCCGGGCTTCTGCTTTTGTGCAAAAGCGCGCCGCCAATGTCGACGCGCTTTTGCGCAAAAGCACATTGTTATAACGATAACTCCGTGCCAATCTAGACGTGCTTTTGCGCAAATACTTTTAACGGAAAAACTTTTCCGTTAAAAGCATTTGCGGAAAATCATGCCAGTGTAGACGTAGCCAATGAGACAGAAGGCAAGTCTGAACTAGTATAGTTTGTTTCTAGTGATACTGAGGTAGAGCCTAATTCAAAGCCATTGAAATCAATTGAAAGACTGTCTATAGTTCAGTCCCTCAATCAACCTTCAAGTTTTACCCACAATGTTATACATCAGGTTTAGTTTTGGCATGCATTTTTCCAGGTTGGTTTAAAACAAAAATCAAAGCACAAAATATGAGGGGAGAGAAAGCAAAAGCCTGCATATTTATTAATAATATGCTTTCATTCAGTGGAGTAAGGTTGTGAATTAGCTGTCCAGTTTAGCAGTGACCTTAAAAAGGGAAAGTTTTATAAACATCTATTTCTATCCTATTTCACTCCTGTCCTGTTCCTGACTCTGATTATGAGTTTGACATGGCTGTTCTTTCCTTCCCAGCATTTCTGAATTGAGAAGTAATCTTTTGGAAAGTACATTAGCAAAATCTTTTGAAGGCGCATAAGCAGTATGACACACTCAAACCTGTATCTCTAGCAGATGAAATATGGCACAGTTTAAAACCTACTGGAAACCAGAGGCTGCTACTTTGTAGTTTGTCTAAAAGTTTAATGAAAGCCAAACATCTGAAGTTAATACCTTTCTGGATAGTCTGATTTGCCACTACTTCTTCAAAAAGAATATCAGTGTTTCAAAGCTGTGTTTCTCTCTCTCTCTCTCTCTCTCTCTCACTCGCACACACACACACGTTCTCTCACTTGCTCTCTCCCACACAAACAATCCACTTAATACACATCCTGCATTATATTTAAAACTCCGAGGTTGATGTTTGCTTTGCAGACAGGAATCAAAGGATTCTTCTTGTACACAGAAGCTATTTCCTTCATATTTTTTCTCTATTAGATGGGATTTTTTTTGAAACTGCAAATTAAAAGCTGACATTTCTCTTCCTTAACATTTCTTAAGCTTCTTAATTCTGAGAAGTAATTCCAGTAAAGGTATCAAGTCAGGCTACATTAAAAGATAAGGATTACATTAATTCATCTGCAGCATCTTGATAAACAATCTTTCAGTGATGGATGAGAGGAATTTAATTTCTACCAACTACAGCCTGACATCCTTCAGAGGCTACCAACTACTGAATGAAAGGACTGAGAAGAAATGTGTAAATTGACTCAAAGCACTAAAGTATTCAAAATCAGCTTTGATTTGAGTTCAAACTGGGGATGTGAGAACCAGCTGTATTTTGCTCATTCATTGTTAAGGTCTATGAACCATCTTCAGCAGCTTTTTGAGAACTTTTGACCCTAACTGGATATCTAGATATTTTGGGCCTTATCCTCTACAGAGATGTGAGCCCTTAGTGCCTTCCAGGGTATGTCTGCACTACACAGAACATCTAAGCTGCTGCTGTCAATCTTCCAGGATTTGAATCAGAAGATCTAGTGAGGACATGCTAAATCGAACTGAGAGGGCACTCCGGTCAATGCCCATAGTCCTGCTTTCACAAGGAGTAAAGGAAGTCGAAGGGAGACTGTTCTCCCTTAGACTTCCTGCAATGTGGACAGCTCTAAAAGTCGAGTTAAGTATTTTTGACTTCAGCTACACAATTAATGTACCTGAAGTTGAATATCTTAATTCGATCTTATCCCATAGTGTAGACATACTCCCAGGAAGTACTCTGGATCTCACAGGATTTGGCCATTTATCAGATGGTGGTTCAAGCTAATATCTTATTAACTAGGAGAAATGACATGGAGTAAGTCATACAATGGAAGGTTCATTCTTCTGTGACTCAAGACTGGCTAACATGATCTCATAGGATAAAAGACAGTCATCTCAGTTCAGTGTATATAGCCTGAGATCTGGGGAAAGGGACAGACCTTGGAGCCCAGGCTTATACTGAAGCTGGAATATCTCTACTGCTGTAGCCCTATAGCATGAGCCCAGTGCAATTGAACTGGACTCTGAGACTCTTTTTTCTGGAAACACCCTTAGCCATTTTCATTTAGTTCCTCAGAGATACTGCCTTGTAGTGGAGATCCATCATCCAGCTGGAAAAAATCAGCAGGACAGTACAAAGCAGCCAGAGCATGCCAGTTAATCTGACTCCATAAATTTCAATTCACTGATAACTATAAAATAGTGTATAACATGAATGTGTTTCATTTCTCTCTTACCTACAATGCAAAGAGAAAAAAGTCTTCAGACTCATTACTTGCATTGATTTACCATCAAATATGTCTTTGCGTTATGAAATCTAGTGTGTACTATAATTTGATCTAGTAGAAGTTGGTGTTTAATAATAATGATGATCCACATGGTATATGTAGAGTGTATTTCTGCAGTCCAGTAGTTTAAAATAGAATTTTATCTATGACTAACACAAACATAATTCATTTCAGGCTAACATTAATAATTTTCTTGCCCATTGTTATTCCTGATAGGCATATCTTTAAATTCATTGGAAGGATATGTAAAATATTTTCCTATTATAGTAGCAAATGTAATCTTAAATAAATAATTTTTGGCACATTTCCAATTTCCATGTATAAATATTGGCTTTCCTGATTTTCGTATTTTGAACACATGTACTCTATGCACGAACAAAATCTTTGCTAAAAATAAGTTAGAGCTAGGAGTGTGTTTACATGGGTTTTGTCTAACATCCAAATCATAGTATTGTACTTTACAAAAAATCTGTACCTTAAAAAGAAACTGTAAAATCACCAAATATGAACAGTTAAGGGATCCTGCTGATCCTCTACTGCCATGTAATCCTTTATCACTCACTAGCATCCTTTCCAATTTACTTCTCTCATCCAACCTTATGATGAGAAGCTAACTTAGCCCTGGTCTACACTGGGGAGTTATTTAGAAATAACCCCCCTTATTTTGAAATAATAAGAGGAGCATCCATACTACCAAGACAGTTATTTCAAAATCTGTACTTCTGCTTTCCTTGGGGAATAATGCTTATTTCAAAATAGTTATTTCAAATTAACATTAGTGTGGACGCTCTGCTGCTGCTATTTCAAAATAACTACTCCCCAGAGCAATTCAGAGTAATTACTCCCCAGTGCTTCCCAGGGCTCTAAATTGACATAGCACATCCACAATAAGAGAGCTTGTCTCAGACTAATTTCAAGGCTTCCCCGTGATGGGGACACACTATTTTGATTTTGTTATTTTGGGAGTTATTTCAGATTTAGTTATTTTGAAATAATTTCCTCATGTAGACATGCCCTTACATAGCTTAACTGTTTCTGAACCAGCTCCCAATACTTCATAATAATGTGTAAATAATTGCACCTCTTACATTATTACCACTTGTGACATTATTTACAGAATCTATTGCCTTGCCCACTCTGCTCAAATCACTGGTGCTTTCAGGGATTTCTTCCATCAGAAGTTAAAAATTATATCATAATTCCTGTTTTCAGCACCCTGTGTTCCATTTTTTCCCAATTCTCCAGAGCTGCTTTTCCAGATAATATTATGTTAAAATGTGTGGGATGAAATATTGGCCCCATAAAAGTCAACGCAAAATTTTCATTGACTTCAGTAGGGCCAGGATTTCACCAGTGCTGCTTTGAAATTAGGTTTTTGGAAGTTCATTCAAATGAATCAGTTTAGATCCTCACATAAAATACTTGCAAAAGAGCACAGAATTACTATTTGTATTTTAAAGATGTTTTTCTATACTCACATGCATAAAAATGTGTACTACTCTGTATTAAAAGGTGGTTATTTACCCATTAGGCATAGAGGCCAACAGCCACCCAGGTATTTAGGCTCTTAACTTCCATTGAAATCAGTGGGAGCCAAAGTTGCTGATTTTGAGCTAACCCAAGCTTTGCCATCCATTTTAAATTTCTTCCCATAAAAAGCAATTTCTAATATTTGCATTTGTTATTTATTATCAGTATCATCATATCTACACTTTTGGACTAAGTGCAAAACATCTGCTTTTGAGGTTTTTCTAACACAGCAGTCACTGTGCTATTAACAACTCATTCTAATAAGGACTAGTATAACTACACAAACCTTGTTCTTTTCAGATCAGGGTAATGTAGAATATATGCATTCTTTTGTAGCTTAACCTATGGCTTTTTGTATAATGCATTGGAACTGTTGCCTACTGAAAATAAATGCAAACAAAGCAAGAGTTAAAATGCTGAATGCTAACCTGATAACTCATGACAACTCAGCTATACCACAGCACAGTTAATAGCAATAAAGCAAAGCCAACGACTTCTTGTCTTGTCACTTTGCAAATACTGTATTGCTGAAATAGCAGTTTTGCAGAATGGGTATTATCTAAATTAACATTGTTTCACACTCAATTTGTTGTGCATAGTTTACTCTGCCTTTCATGCCAATTAAATTCCAAAAACGCTTGATGTGCAGAATGAGGGAGATCTAAATGAATTAAATGGGAGTCTAATTGTACTCTATGGTAAATGTAGCTTTGCAGTTTACACAGTGGTCTCCATTAATGCACGTATATTTTAATAACTTGTATTTTTTTAATGCAGTCGTTGCAGAGCTATTTGAGGAAATCCAGTTAGGTAACTATTTCAGGGTGCTGATATTTTGTTTCACTATATAAAATATTAAATAATCCAATCTGCATGCTAATTTAATCATTTTAAGATGTGAAGAGTATGTACATGATATGGAATGTCAACTAAGTGTCTCATGATAGTAGAATTGACTACTTTTCTTACTAATGGATCATGCCAATTAGCCATTAGAATGTTGATGTGCCTTAGGAATGTTGATATTACAATGAAATGGACTCATTTTATGTCTGTATTTTCCTTTGATGCAAACAGACTACAATTGTTGAGCAACTGATAGAAAGCATTGTCTACTGGCCAAAGCAGAGTTCTGGGAGTCAAGCTGGCTCTGCCACAGACTTCCTATGTAACTTTGGGCAAATTACATTTACTCTCCCATATGGTGACTTGTCTACTTCACAGGGAGGATTGATTAAATATTTACAAAACATTCTAAGGTCCTTTTTAAATATTGGTATGACAATATGTCCACCTCAAGGCAACTCATATAGCAAGTGCTGCCAGTTCTTTAAGGAATGATTAAGGTCAGGCCCACCAAAGAGTTTGCAGGGTCCAAGGTAGGATGCTGGGTGCGGGGCCGAAGGCCCAGCTGGTGGATGGTGAATATTCAGCAGCATGGGATTCCGAAAGCATGGTGCCCAAGGCATTTGCCTTGCTCGTCTTGCCCTAGGGCTGGGCCTGATTAAGGTTGAACTATGTGCCTTGAAATTAGTAAATAAACACAAAAGTAACTAGATGGTTGCAGCACCTAAGTACAAGCCTTGACCCAGCTGCAGGGCTCTGGGCTAGGACTGCGGAGCTCCTCTTATGGCCCAGCTTCACCCTCAGAGGTGAAGCAAGGAAGTCTTCGGCTTGCCTGCTAGCTCCTGATTGGTCATTTCTTCCCTTCTTGGAGGACCATTTTTTTTTTTTTTGTGTGTGTGCTCTGGTCTTACAGGGACTCAGGAAGGTGTACGGAGACTGTCACCCACAGTAGGGGGGCAGAGAAGACCTGATAGACCCCATCACAACTAGTAATATTATTAAAATGTCAAAGTGCCCATTAGGTAGCTAATCCACACATTTTGCAAATTGCATAATTGCTAATACAAAAAGGTATCTATGCACCCAATTTGCCCTTTCAGATAATAGTTTGTGCATCATAATGGGGGATAATGTGGGTGTCACTAGAACTCCAGGGCTCCTCCCTGATTCTCTTGTCCAAGCAGCCTGAAATACCTGTTCCTCATTCTGCAGACAATGTACAAGGATCTCATCCCAGATTCTCACAAGTATTTGGGTGCCTAGCTGCAACTGATTTCAATGGGAGTTAGGTGCCCAAATACCTTTAAAATGTGGGTCCTTGTAGCTCTAGTGAACTTCCACATCCTAGCCTCCACTATCCTCTGTGCTTTGTTTCATCTTGAAAGTATGAGAGTTCATTGTTACAGAACAGGACATTACATCTGCCTTTCAGCAAAGTACCACTGCATCACGTGTATAAAATAGCACTTCTACTTATGGTGAGGATTGCCCATATTTCTGGAACATTCCTAGCCCTCCAACTAGTCTTTTGAATGTATAATACACACAATATAGGCCAAATTCCACCACCTCCTTAGGCAACCCTTCCTGTCATCTGCCACCACTGAGAACAGGCTAGCTCCATCCTCTCTGGAACCCTGCATGAAGGCTGCTATCAAATCCCCATCACTCTTCTCTTCTGAAGACTAAATAAAACCAGTTCCTTCAACTTCTCATTATAAATGATGTGCCCCAGCTCCCTAATCATTTTTGTTGCCTTCCTCTTGGCTCTTTCCAGGTTTTCCACATCCTTTCTATAATGGAAAACTCAAAACTGGACACAGTACTCCAGATGTGGCCTCATCAGTGCTAAATAGAGGGGAATAATCACTTCTCTTGATCTTCTGGCAGTGCTCCTACTAATGCTGCCCAATATGCTGTTAGCCTTCCTGGCAACAAAGGCACATTGTTGACTCATATCCAGCTTCTTATCCACTGTAATCCCCAGCTCCTTCTCTGCAGAACAGCTGCTTCATAGTAGCAGTGCTTGCAATTCTTCTGTCCTAATTGCAGGACTCTGCACTTGCCCTGGTTGAACCTCATCGGATTTCATTTGGCCTAATTCTCCAATTTGTCTAGGTCACACTGGAACCTAACCCACCCTCCATTGTATCTTCCTCTCCCCCCAAGCTTACTGTTATCCATAAACTTGTTTAGGGTGCAATCCATCCCACAATCCAGATAATTAATGACGATGTTGAACAAAACTGGTCCCAGGATCCATATCTGGGCTGACTGATGTACTCCATTTGGTACCGGTTGTTAACTAGACATCAAGCCATTTACCACTACCTATTGAGCTCAATGAGCTAGCCATATTTTTATCCCCTTATAGTCTTTTCCATCCAATCCATACTTCTTTGACTTGCTGCAACAATACTGTGGGAGACCATATCTAAAGCTTTGCTAAAGTCATGGTATATATCACATCTATCATTTTTCTCATATTCACAAAGCCAGGATCTGTTCTCTTGGGTTTCTGTGATTGGTAAGTACCCTCATAGCAGGTGCTTTTGTTGCAGCAAAGCAGTCTGACTGTATCTTGCAAATCTTTAGGTAAGCAACAGCAGACCCCATGCTTGCAGGTTTTAATTTAGTTTATGGGTGGTGCCAATTTACAACACAATAGCTTTCAATATTGTATTGGTATGTTCTGACAGATGAGCGTCTAGTCCCTGTGGATGTAGTTGTATGTGCATTGCAACAGTGATTAATGCAGCATAAAGGCACAGAGATAGAATCAGACAGATGGATAGACAGATATTTCCTACCAGTTTATATTGTGATCAATCTTGAACACCATGAAACAATATAACAACCTGTCAGAAGTTGTCAGAGAAGGAATGGGATAGAGGTGTTGCTTTCTCTCTGTCTCTTTTTAAAAACTGGTTGTTGCACAGGATGTAGTTGCTTGCTAAGACTATTCAGATGCTGGAATTTAAAGTAGGGACATTCGGGAATTTGCAACCTGCCAAGAGATCTCCAGTATGTGATGATTTAGAACTGTGTAGCGTAGCATAGCAATGAATAGAACAGTGGTGTCCAATCTGCTGCGTGGAAGCCACTTGTGGCCCTCAAGGTTCTAAATGATGGCCCCCAGAGGCAACTCGTTTAAGAAGAACATCTGTATTGGATTACCGATTGAAAATGAGCTCCCTAAACCTATTTCTGCCATTTTTAAATAGTGTTTGACTGAGTTTCGTTGCTACAAGGAGGAGGTAGAGGGCACTTCTTTGCCCCAGTGCCTCCCACAACTTCCCCAGAAGATCAAGGAGTGGCTTTGGTCTGAGCCAGGAATGCTTTGAGCAGCTGCTCCCTCCTTTCTGTCACTCCTCATCAGCCTGCTGCAATGTTGCTCCTTTGCCAGCTTCCTTGCCACAGGGCAAGAAGGATATAGTAGCTTAGGTGCCTCTGTCAGAGTCCTCGCAGAAGACTGTCTGCCTTCCCCTATGCCGTCACTCAGGGCAGTCCAGCAAAGGGAGCAAAAAAAAAGGAATTAAGTATGTGTTTAAAAGCTTTGCTGACTTAAGGCTTCTGATTGCAGAGAAGTTACCAGGTCTAGTAGTTCATTACTCTATAATCCCTGTCCTAGGCAGAGCACTCTCAGGCTACGTCGACATTGTAGGCTTCTTGCGCAAGAAGCTTTTTGTGGAAGAGATATTTCACAAAAACTTCTTGCACAAGAGTGTGTCCACACTACAAAGGCGCATCACAAAAGCGATGCGCTTTTGCACAAGAAAGCGTCCAGATGGCATGGATGCTCTCTTGAAAGAAAGCTCTGATTGCTATTCACAGAATAGCCACCAGAGCACCTGTGCTTTTTTTTGATTGGCTCTTTTTGCACAACCCCCCCCCACCGTTGCCCATCCACACACACCTTTTTGCACAAGAACTCTTGTGCAAAAAGGAGTTATTCCTCATAGAAAGAGGAATACCTACACTGCAAAAACCCCTCTGCTCTTTTGATTTACTGTAAATTTACTTGCGCAAAAACACTCTTGAGGTGTGGACGCTCTGTGGGTTCTTGTGCAAAAACGACTGTTTTTGCGCAAAAACCCTGTAGTGAAGACATAGCCTCAGAAAAGGCAGCTTTTCCCCTTTATTTCAATACCAGCCTTTAGCCTTGCCATCTTGATGACTAGAAAAATGGGCTTAGGAGTTGAACAAAGCAATATGGGCAACCAACTTGGTTGTATGCAGGTCCCTCAAGGCCAACAGTAACAAAAACAAGGAATCCGGTGGCACTTTAAAGACTAACAATTTTATTATGGCATAAGCTTTCAATGCTACTGGACTGTTTTTGCAGTGACAAACTAACATGGCTACCTCTGAAACTCAAGGCCAACTGTGTCTCTAATTGCCATCAGTGTGAGCCAATGTAATAGGACATTGTCAAGAATATTTAGATAGAATATATTTTTCCTCTCCATTGTTTGTAACACTCTCTAAAAATCTTGGAAGTAAAATTTTTTTTCCAAACCAATTTTGTCCTTTGCAATTTTGCAAACACGTATTTTTCTCCCACACCTTTATATTCGGACAGATGCCAGCCTGACAAAAGACTGTTTATTGCTTCCTCTCAGAAAAGCTTCATTAACAGGATGAACTGTCAACTTAGAATGAGTGAAAAATGTAATGGAGGGTTTGTCTGTTTTGGTTTGAAGTAATGATTTTACAAATCTAGTCTGAAAATGAGGTTTTCATTAGTGTTTTAAAAATGTCAATGGATTTAAATAATAAAGATTTCCCTTCAGTCTCTGCAACCCAAATACAACATTATGATCCAACTAATGATATCCAGAAAGTGAAGCTGACTAGGAAAAAATGTAAAACTCATTAATCTACTTTAACTGTCCAAGCCGAATAAAATGCTGCAAAGAAGCAAAACAAAATATGGTTTAAATAAGATTTTAAAACTGTTATTAATGCACAAGATAAGGATACATTTCTAATATACAATTTGTACCTTTCTGCAGATGTCTTCACAAATGAAATGCTTCAGCCAAGTTATTCAGCTCAGTTCAGGAAGACTAAAAATCCATGAGCTATGTTATACAGAAGTGAGAATAGACCATTTAATGACTAGATGATAGTTCTTCTTACCTTACATCTACAAATCACCCCTTCAAATGTCATTATTAGTTCTATCAATACATATCTGTATGTTGCACTTTTTTGGCAATTCTGCTCCTTCTGCTCACTTGCTATATTACAATTCTAATGACAAAAATATTGCAGGGTTTTATTTCTGGTTTGCAAGTGCCATTTGTTGCTAAGTTTAAAATATTTCTAAGTGGAAAAATGGCCAATTAAAAAAGGATCTTAAAATGCAAGAGCCATGTCTCACATAATCTTAACAGTTTATGGCCTATTTTTGCCATGCTTTACACATAATGCACGCAGTAAAATGTAAATCAGTACAGGATTTGAGCCTTATGGTACTATAGATCAAATTTCAAACCCAACTACTTGGCAGTGTCCAATAAACATCTCAAGTAAATGCTGTGTTATCTTTAGTCGGGGAAGTCATACCTGACAAGCTGTTACTTAAAACACACAAATCCAGACACATGTAAAAATTGGATAAATGAACAGTCTCAGGATTTAATGAACGTAAAAAGGAGGGGAAATATAAGGCTCACATTCTCTATTGCAGCCATGAACAGGGAAACATTTTTTTTCCATTTGTAAGTAAAGCCAAGCAAACAACCTTGTGAAGTACTTCACAAAAGGACTGTATCCTAATGGAATCCAGGGAAACCAAATTAGAAACCTCTCTACCATTTTGCAGAATTCCAAGAGGTTCGCAGCATGATACATCCACTTAACTATCTATACTCTTGTGACAAATAGTTGATGCAATGTACTATGTGTACCTGGAGGCATGACCCATATCAGTGCTACTTTTGCAGACTGGGTAACCAAGGAATAATTAGATAAGCAGGAGTGTCATTAGAAGGTGGCACATTTCCTTTTGTTCTCATAAATTGCAGATGCAATCTGGTTGTTTATTAAAGAGAGAAGTCAGTGCTTGCTCCACTATTAAAATTCTGAATTATGTTTTGAATATCAGTAACACCATCTTTCTCAAGACAAATGACTACATGCAAGCACAAGCTTCTAGCACTCTGTGAGGTAAACAAGATATCTTGTTATACTGATCTGTCAGCACAGGCAGAGGTTTATCTGTTCCTTTAAGAATTTGGTGAAACAAAAGAATATCTCATTTGCAGCAGCACTAATCAGCTTACCTTTAATCTTTTATTTGCTCTATTAATGACAAAGATTTATTCTTTTTGAGTTTTCTGAAACCAGAGCCAAAGATCATTTGGAAGTATTAATCTTTCTTCTCTATAACCTAATTTCTGACAACAGGAGGCAAGACAAAAGAGCAAAGAGGTTTTTAAGTGCTTAGAGAAAGCCAACTAAACAGATTTCTTTCCAGGCTACGGGTCCTATTGTCTCTGAGTTTAGGTATGAGTAAAACATTTTTTCCCTAACAAGCAGCAGCATTTCAATTCAAATGTATTTGAAATAATTCCTTGTTGATTCAGATTTTTTTTTTAAACCCAACTACAGAGAATTTTTGGCAGTTTGCCATCCTTTATTGAAACATCTAATAAACATGAAGCAAGAATTATAACAGCCAATCTGCATGGGGATTCTGACTGTCAGAATTTGGCCTGGCTGGTGAAATTAAGGTTTAAGCTCCAAACTGCACCAAAACAAATATTAACAACACATTTTTCATACTTCACAGTTTTACAAACAGTAATTCATCTTATTAATTTCTTGCTTGCTGTATTGGAAGGAAGGATTATTAATGCAGCTATGATTGATAAATTGGACTGCTAATAGTTATTTTTTCCTTCCACTTCTCTAAAAATGTGCATTTTGGCCAAGGATGGTAATTTGTATACATTGCTTTATTCATTTCTGGAGCACCGGCCTTACTCTAATTCCCACCCATTTTACCCTCAAACATTAAAATTAGTTACAGGGCAGAAATTGTTGTGAGAGCTGGGAAATCAAAGTATGCCATATTTTCAATGATAAATACATCATTGCATAGACTGACTTAATAATAGCTGATTAGTGTTTTTAGTGAGCTTTAGAGCTAGCAGAAATCTTCTGAATAAAATTTTAATGTAAAACAAAAATCACAATTTTCAACTCACATTACTGCTTGGTCTGCAGGGCATAGTAATCCCCCAAATTACTTGAGGTTTGTGCATTACCACCACAACTTAATGTAGACTCAAGACCAGAAAGTGTTGGCATGGTAGTCATTTATTTCATTTTATCATTCGTTTATTGTGTGATGTTAATATTAATTCATATGTGATCTCATGTGTAACTACTGTGTTGAATAGGTTTAAATTGTAAGATTATTGAAGTATAACATCAGTTGTTAGAACAAATAATTATGCATTAAATATCTTACAGGCTGAGGCCTATAAGCTTAGTTATACTAGGTCTTAAGAGATAAGAAAAGCTTGAAATAAGTGACCAAAGAATGACCTGGTCCCACAGGATGGCATGAAAAGATAATAGCAAAGGGTGGTACTGTGAAAGATTAAATAGGATTACAAAATACTCTAGAGTCACTTTATTTTTAACCACAGGGTTCAGGTAATGTCAATGTTAATGAGAATAAAAGGAACTATAAACAACCTATGAAAAATGAAGTACCTCAATATTCTTGCAGGACACAATACAAATGAAGAAAATGAAGGCAGACACCTTCCGACATGTGTGCAGAGTTAGGTGTAATCAGAAACACAAGATAAAAAAAGGCTCCCAGAATGGAAAACTCCATCAGGAACCAACCCTTTGCTGATGATCAGTTGGCAAGGCACCCATCAGACCCTAAGAAACACATAATGGGGCCACTGGACAATTGAGGAGCACTCAAGGATGATAAGGTCATTGCAGAGAAACTAAATGAGTTCTTTGCTTCATAATACTGGCAAGATTGCTGCAACTGGAATGCTTCTCCCACCTTTTGGTTCTACACTGTAATCCTATTCTAAATATTATCATGGTACGAATGAATCCCTCATAGTTAAAATGGATAACAGGTTTTTATTTTTCAATGCTTATGCTACTTGATTATTCAAGCAGCTATTGTTCTTGCTTCTCTAAGATCTGGCAATGAGAGGAAGAGAAGGGTGACTCAAAAATTGGGGTCAGCTAGCTCTTATTCATTTTTGTTTAATGACTGGAAGATAGCTAACGTGACACCAATATTTAAAAAGGGCTCTAGAGGTGATTCTGGCAATTACAGACCAGTAAGTGTAACATCAGTACTGGGCAAATTAGTTGAAACTATAGTAAAAAATAAAATTATCAGACACATAGATGAACATAATTTGCTGAGGGAAAGTCAGCATGGTTTCTGTAAAGGGAAACCATGCTTCACTAATCTACTAGAGTTCTTTGAGAGGATCAACAAACGTGGACAAGGGGGATCAAGTGGATATAGTATACTTAGATTTCCAGAAAGCCTTTGACAAGGTCCCTCACCAAAGGCTCTTAAGTAAATTAAGTTGTCATGGAATAAGAGGGAAGGTCCTTTCATGGACTGATAACTGGTTAAAAGACAGGAAACAAAGGGTAGGAATAAATGGTAAGTTTTCAGAGTTGGAGAGAGGTAACTAGTGGGGTCCCCCAAGGGTCCGTCCTGGGACCAATCCTATTTAACTTATTTATAAATGATCCGGAGAAAGGGGTTAACAGTGAGGTGGCAAAATTAGCAAATGTTACCAAACTGCTCAAGACAGTTGACTGTGAAAAGCTTCAGAAAGATCTCACCAAACTAAGTGATTGGACAACAAAATGGCAAATGAAATTAATGTTGATAAATGTAAATGCACATTGAAAAAATAATTCCAACTATATATATACACAATATGATGGGGACTAATTTAGCTACAACTACTCAAGAGAGAGATCTTACAGTCATTGTGGATAGTTCTCTGAAAACATCCACTCAGTGTGCAGCAGCAGTCAAAAAAGCAAATAGAATGTCAGGAATCATTAAAAAAGGGATAGAGAATAAGACAGAGAATATCTTATTGCCTCTATATAAAACCATGGTATACCCACATCTTGAATACTGCATACAGGTATGGTTATCTCATCTTTAAAAATATATATTGGCATTGGAAAAGGTTTTAAAAAAGGGCAAGAAAAATAATTAGGGGGTTGGAATGGGTCCCATATGAAGAGAGATTAAAAAGACTTGGACTTTTCAGCTTAGAAAAGAGGAGACTAAAGGGGTATATGATAGAGGTCTATAAAGTCAGGACTGTGTGGAAAAAGTGAATAAGGAAAAGTTATTTACTTATTCCCACAATATAAGAACTAGGGGTCACCAAATGAAATTAATAGGCAGAAGATTTAAAACAAACAAAAGGAAGTTTTTCTTCATGCAGCGCATAGTCAACCTGTAGAACTCCTTCCCAGATGATGTTGTGGAAGATTAAGATTTTAACAGGGTTCAAAAAAGAGCTAGATAGATTCATGGAGGTTAGTTCCTTCAATGGCTATTAGCCAGGATGGGTAGGAATGGTGCTTCTAGCCTCTGTCTGGAAATGATGGATAACAGGAGAGGGTTCACATGATGATTACCTGTTGTGTTCCCTCCCTCTGGGGCATCTGGTATTGGCCACTGTCAGCAGATAGAATACTGGGCTAGATGGACCTTTGGTCTGACCCAGTATGACAGTTCTTATGTTTGTTATTGGCCCACTGTGAATCATTGTGCTAGACTCACAGTTGAGTTCAATATACTATCCCTTTAAATTTGATCAGTAAAGCATAGATATATTGCTGCAGATTTCTAAAATGTTATTCTAATCTCACAGGTAAGTATATGCACTTTCAGACAGTTTTAAAGACACTTTCAAGACAATTATTCTTTTGGAAGCTACTGTATTTCACTCAATTGGGGAAATGTGCATTTATCCATTTTTACAACACTGATAAATTTCTTTGACAAGAGCTTACTGTAACTTTTTAAGAAACATTGCTTTCCTCTGCAAACTCACTTTTACTAAAAACACCAAATGAATCTAATATATTTGGCAGCCATACGATGGATTGATGTCTCATCAGATCTCTCATGCTAAGCTTGAGCTGTCCTATCAACACTGGAAGATGGATATTTTTAAAGATAATTTAGAGTGTTGCTTTAGTTACTTATTTAGGGGTCACTGAATCCATTGACTCATTTGGAGTCAATGCCTCAGTATGGCACTGGAAGGTGCACTGGATAAAATCATTTGTTCAGGTGATATTTAAAATAAAAGACCCGATTACTTGTAACTATTAAAGATCCCATATCACTTTTCATTCAAGAAGAGATTGTCAATGGCAGCATTTCTGGCCTAGTTCCAGTTCAGACTTACCTGAAATTTATCTTACGGTTTCAAATGGATGTGGTAATTTTCAGTGCCTCTTTTAAACAGTTGCATAGTTTTCCTGTGTGCTCTTGAACAGATGATGTGTTCCACCCCAGGTGGCTATGTTTTAGCTTTGGGACTATTGGCTCACATTCTACACACACACAAACAGACTGTCACTAAAAACTCAACATTCATCACTGCAAGTATTGGCAATAACCATCCTATAAGTAAAACTGAAACTACAGTATTACAATCTCTGATGAATGGCAAATGCTGAATTGTAATGATGCCTATTTTATTGAGGTTGTAAAGAACTTTGGGATAGGAGTCCTTTGAGATAAAAGGTGCTATAGAAATATAAGATACTGTTATGTTTTTAATTAATCACTTGCCTTCGTCTCCAGAGTTGGGGAGAAAACAGGTTTCTTTGCAGCCTTGTAACTTACAAAAAAAAAAAAAAAAAAAAAAGGCAAAGTAAAAACAGCAAAGCAAAAAGCTTGAAACTCACTGATTCTGCATTCCTTGCATGTCTAATATTCCCATTGAAGTCACTGAGTATTAATGAAGTAGAAAAGCAGCCCCCCTGCTTAATGAACATCAGCTAGGAGTGGATTCTGATGGGATAGTGTCTGTAAACCCCTTAAAGTAGTGGGATTTAGGATAGTAACTCTGACTCATGCTTAGCTCTATTGGCATGAGCACACCACTATCAGAATGCAGAGTAATTAGACTAATCAAGATGCAGCTCCTGACTTAAACTGCAGAGCACCATGTGAAGAGTAATAAATTCATACAAAATAGAAGTGGAAAGAATTTAGTAGTTGACTGGATTGCATATTGATTCAAATGAGTAAATTGATTCAGATGATTCGGTAAAATTTATGTATATGGACACACAGGCTGTAAATCATCCAAAAAGGATTCTGTTTCAAAAATGACTAGACATACATGCTTCACAAGTATGCCAGTGAGTAAATGAGGGTTTAAGTCAGAGTTTTGTTCATTTCAGTCCTGACTCAGAGCAGAAAGCCGCAATCATGGAAATTTCAAAAAGAGACTGCAGCATAAGAACATAAGAATGGCCATACTGGGTCAGACCAAAGGTCCATCGAGCCCAGCATCCCATCTGCCGACAGTGGCCAATGCCAGGTGCCCCAGAGAAGGAGAACAGAAGACAATGATCAAGTGATTTATCTCCTGCCATCCATCTCCTGCCCTTGTTATGAAGGCTAGGGCACCATACTTTATCCCTGGCTAATAGCCATTTATGGACCTAACCTGCAAAAATTTATCAAGCTCTTTTTTAAACCCTAATAGAGTCCTGGCCTTCACAGCCTCCTCGGGCAAGGAGTTCCACAAGTTGACTGTGCGCTGTGTGAAGAAAAATTTCCTTTTATTAGTTTTGAACCTACTACCCATCAATTTCATTTGGTGTCCCCTAGTTCTTGTATTATGGGAAAAGGTAAATAATTTTTCTATAATCGCTTTCTCCACACCATTCATGATTTTATATACCTCTATCATATCGCCCCTCAATCGCCTTTTTTCCAAACTGAAAAGTCCCAGTCTCTCTAGCCTCTCCCCATATGGGACCCTTTCCAAGCCCCTAATCATCTTAGTCGCCCTTTTCTGAACCTTTTCTAATGCCAATATATCTTTTTTGAGGTGAGGAGACCACATCTGCACGCAGTACTCGAGATGTGGGCGTACCATAGTTTTATATAGGGGAAGTATGATATCTTTTGTCTTATTATCTATCCCTTTTTTAATAATTCCTAACATCCTATTTGCCTTACTAACTGCCGCTGCACACTGCGTGGATGTCTTCATAGAACTATCCACTATAACTCCAAGATCCCTTTCCTGATCTGTCGTAGCTAAATTTGACCCCATCATGTAGTACGTGTAATTTGGGTTATTTTTTCCAACATGCATTACCTTACACTTACCCACATTAAATTTCATTTGCCATTTTGCTGCCCAATCACTCAGTTTGCTGAGATCTTTTTGTAGTTCTTCACAATCCCTTTTGCTTTTGACTGTCCTGAACAACTTTGTGTCATCTGCAAACTTGGCCACCTCACTGCTTACCTCATTTTCTAGATCATTGATGAACAAGTTGAACAGGATTGGTCCCAGTACTGACCCCTGGGGAACACCACTAGTTACCCTCCTCCATTGTGAAAATTTACCATTTATTCCCACCCTTTGTTTTCTGTCTTTTAACCAATTCTTGATCCATGAAAGGACCTCTTCCTCCTATCCCATGACCACCTAATTTACGTAAAAGCCTTTGGTGTGGGACCGTGTCAAAGGCTTTCTGGAAATCTAGGTATATTATATCCACTGGGTGCCCCTTGTCCGCATGTTTATTAACCCCTTCAAAGAATTCTAACAGATTAGTTAGACACGACTTCCCTCTGCAGAAACCATGCTGACTTTTGCCCAACAATTCGTGCTCTTCTATGTGCCTTGCAATTTTACTCTTTACTAGTGTTTCTACTAATTTGCCTGGTACTGATGTTAAACTTATCGGTCTATAATTGCCAGGATCTCCTCTAGAGCCTTTTTTAAATATTGGTGTTATATTGGCCATCTTCCAGTCATTTGGTACCAACGTGAATTTAAAGGATAGGTTACAAACCACTGTTAATAACTCCGCAATTTCACATTTGAGTTCTTTCAGAACCCTTGGGTGAATGCCGTCTGGTCCCAGAGACTTGTTACTATTCAGCTTATCAATTAATTCCATAACCTCCTCTAATGTCACTTCAATCTGAGTGAGTTCCTCAGATTTGTCACCTAAAAAGGCTGGCTCAGATTTAGGAACCTCTGTAACATCCTCAGCCGTGAAGACTGAAGCAAAGAAATCATTTAATCGCTCCGCAATGGCACTGTCTTCCTTGATCGCTCCTTTTATATCTTTATCATCCAAGGGCCCCACTGCTTTTTTAGCGGGCTTCCTGCTTCTAATGTATTTAAAAAACATTTTACTATCATTTTTTGAATTTTTGGCTAGCTGTTCCTCAAACTCTTTTTTGGCTTTTCTTACTACATTATGACACTTAATTTGGGAGTGTTTATGTTCCTTTCTATTTTCCTCACTAGGATTTGACTTCCACTTTTTAAAAGCTGCCCTTTTCTCTCTCACTGCCTCTCTCACTGCAGCATGAAACTGCAGAGCTGGGATTCATGTGCAAACTCTACCCTATCAAGCTGAGTCTGAATAGGGACTCGGAATGGCTAGCTTACTAAAAAAAGTAATTTTTTCCTTTTGGTATTCTCACCTTCTTATCAACTGTTTGGAATGATCCACATCTACCTGATTGAACTGGTCTCGTTAACACTGGTCCTCCACATAGGGTATGTCTACACTAAAGAGGTTTTTTTTGGAAAAACTGCTGTTTTTCTGAAAAAACTTCACTTACATCCACACTGCAATCACATTCTTTTGAAAAAAAAATCGAAAGAACAAAGGGGTTTTTCTGACATTGGTAAACCTCTTTCTATGAGGAAGAAGCCTTTTTCCGAAAGAGCTCTTTCAGAAAAAGGCATGTGTGAACTGGGAAGAGGGAGTTCTTTCATAAGAAGAGGAAAGAGAAAAAAGCACGGGTGCCCTGGTGGCCACTCCGTCCATAGTCATCACAGCTTAAATGCAAGATAGTGTCCATTCAATGTGGATGCTACCTTTCGAAAAAGCAGATTGCTTTTTCGATGCGCTTTGGCAGTATGGACGCTCTCTTTTGGAAGAAGTTGTTTCTGAAGATCTCTTCCAGAAAAGCTTCCGAAAGAAGCCTGCAGTCTAGACATAGTCATAGTAACACTCCCATCTTTGCATATATACATATCCCTGCCAAACTGACATTTCCACTTCTTGCATCTGATAAAGTGGGCGCCAGTGCACGAAAGCTTATGCCCAAATAAAACTGTTAGTCTTTCAGGTGCCAGAGGACTCCTTGTCATTTTTGCTGAAACTAATTAACACAGCTACCCTTCTGAAACTAGAAACAAACTATCATTTAATTATAATAATTATTTTATACTGTGGTACTGACTTGGACAGCATTGTGTTAGGCACTGTATAATCATGAAATAAACAGATGGTCCCTGCCTTTCACAGAGATTACAAGTATAAAGTAAGACACAACAGGTGGCAAAGACAGACAGCTGCGTCCAAACAAGGAAACAATATTTGGTCTTATCTATGCTAGAATGTATTTGTCAGTATACTGGCAAATTCTCCTGATGGAGCTGCAGCTTATATGGCAAAGAGTTCTTTTCCTGGTCAAGATTATACCAAATGAAATAAATTATTTCATCAAAACGCATTTTTTCCTGTGTAACTGCAGCTATCCCAGAGCTTTTGTTCACGTTGTTATGTTGTTATAAGATGTGATTTTTTTCACAGGCCTAGCAAACATAGCTATGTCACCAAACTTTTAAATGTAGCCTGGGATGGCATGATAGGTGGTGGTCTTCTTCCATCTCTCTCTTTCCCTTTGGCTAAGGCACGACTGGTGCTGGAACTAATCAGACTTGAATGCAAGAGATGAAAGACAATTTTGTTTCTATGTGGGAGTTATTATTTGTACTATTGTAGTGTTTAGAGCCCCACTCATGGAGCAGGACCCTCTTGAATTATGCATTGTACCAACATGCTTCCTACCCCAAACAGCTTACATACTAGTAGATATGTATACAGTATAATTTTATCCATGTCAGACGCAGGATATTAGAGAGGCAAAGTGGGTGAGGTAATATGTTTTTATTGGACCACTTCTATTAGTGGGAAAGACAAGGTTTCAAGCCACACAGAACTCTTCTGCAAGCCGGGGAAAGGTACTTCCAGTATAACAGCAGTATGCAAAGTGAAACACGTAGTTTTCTGTTTCTTGTATTACCTGTCTTCCATTTCAGATAGGCAATGCTGTACCCAACAATGGAAGATATAAAATTTGTTGAAGTGGAAACTCCACAACATGAAGAAAAAAGCAGCAAAACTTACCACAATATTTACTTCAGGAGCAACTGCAAGAAGCAAAAAACAATCTGTTCACCAACAGAGTTATTCAAAAATAACAAATAAGATCAATACTATCAAACTTGGGGACCTAAAGTTAGGTACATATTTAATCACAAAAATAAAAGTAGCTCTCAGATACTCTCAGCAGGGGAGTTACAGCCACCTGATCTTCCTTTAGAATTTCCAGTAGTAAAGCAATTTTCAATTACAATAACATAGCGATTACTAAGGTGTAGTTCTGCCTATCCCCCATAAGTGCCATAAAAGGTGTATTTTCTTTTTTTCTTCACCCAAGCTGACTTGCCACCAAGATCTGTGTAGGCAGAAGCCAGCCTTGATGCATCTGGGCCAAAGACTTCAGATCGATTCCTGATCCCCATACTCTAGATATAACTTTCATTTTTATGTCACCACAAAGATTTGCAAGCTCTGAAAGTTATTGCAGAGTTACTATTATTAATTTTCAGTGGAGATGTTTGCACACAAAAAGTGTTCCCCTTCGTCCCCAAAAGTTGAGGCATTTTTTCATTTATTTACAAACTCAAAAAAATCAATAAAAACAAAATGGCACACTTTTTCTTAGTTGATTTCACACAAAACCTTTCACCAGTTATGCACAACGGGGGCAGGGGAGAGTTGTTTTCTTCCTTTTCTGGTGGTGACAACTTACGTCTCTTCTTGCATAGGTGAGAATGCCACATAAGCAGAGAAATGCTGTAATTCCATTGTGTTTGGGTAGAAGACAACATGCAGGGGGCTGGAGAGTGAATTTCCACTATGTGTTGTGCTGAGACCTGATACTGCAAAGTGTGTAGCATCTCCTGGGAGGAAATCAACACCCACCATTCCCATTGTCTTCACCCAGATGCTCCGCAACTTGCAGGATCAGCCCCCAGAATTTCATTTGCATCAGCTGAGAGGAACGTTATAGTGTGGGAGCGGTGCTGGAGTAGGTGCAAAGGAGGCTACTCTATTAGCAGCTGAAGAAGCAATTCTACAGCCCAGTGGGGAGGATTCCATGCCCCTTGGAGAAACAGTCCAAGCCTGTTTATTCAAGCTAAGCACTTAGGAAAGAACTTGGCTCCCTGATAAGACTATTTACAATAGCACTGAAAATGCGTTGACATATCTTGCATCTGTATTAAAAAATGAAAAGTAATAACCTCAAGGAAAACAAATCCAGGAATGAAATCAACAGAGATCCAATTACCAACTGCTGTTTGAAATGATTGGCTGAAAGAAGGGGGGGGAAAAATCAAATTTACTTTAATATGATAACCATTTGTAATTGAATAGTATTTATGCATTGTGTATGGGACAGAGTGGAATTCAAATGGCCAAACCTTGGAGCACTGCTCTATTAATTTAATAGCAGACTTTGGCTTTATTATAGTAAATAACATATTCATTAAAACATTTAAATACTGTACTCAAATAGACACAGAGGAAACATTAGTGAGCACTCTGCCAGCATCATTAGCAAAGCAGTGGCATAATTGCAATGGGCTGGTGAATATTAAGTGGACATTTTTGGTGTACTCTTGTACCATACCCCTATAGCATTGGAGTTGAGGAGTCAAGACTGCCATGAATGGGGAGGGAGATGCTACCTAAATATAGTCAAGCTAAGGAGTGACTGCAATCCATTTACAAGGCCACGAACAATGTCTGCTTTTCTGGGATGGCTATGCTACTGGTGAATGTTTTCTTGTCTCCCAATACAGGAATATAGATCCAACGTTGTACACTGGCATAGCTTCACCCAGTTGGTTTTCACCAACTGAGGGTCTGTCCCCATATCTTCATTCCATCCAATTGATATCAGAGATCATTAAGAAATCAACCTCTTTTTTTAACAGTCCTCTACAAATATTCTGAAAATTAAAGGCTACATTCCTCTGTTCATTGGGGCAGTCTCTTGTTATGGTCCAGCTACTGCAGGAAACTTTGTGGGTAGGAGAATCCTTGGGGATTTAGATCTCTTACACTACCTCTCTCTTCTCCTTGCCCACCATGAAGAGGGTATTGTCTGGAGAAAAGTCAGGTGCTTTTATGTGCTCCAGTGACTCATAGCTGTTAGAATGAACCATGGGGCAGTTGTAGTTGGTGCATTTTAATTTAAAGTCTGTGAGAGGAGACCCACCTGAACTTGAATCAGTTGAAGAACAGGAGACTACAAAGGCATATCAGAGTCACTTCTCTGCTACTATGAAGGCAATATGAGGCCCTGTGCACACCATTGTTCTCCTACTAGGCCATGATCCTATGTCCTTTTTGAAGTGATGGTAGCACTTCTTTAGCCTTCTTTCTCTTAACAGAGAAGCGGAGGTGGAGGCAAAGGTCCCTTTCTTCCCAGAGGAGTGATATCAGGGGACTCTCTCCCTTCAGGAGTCATGGAAGTGGCAGCAGAGAGCCTCAGAAAGGCAGGAGGTGGCTGTAGTCTCCCCCCCCCCCCTCAGGGAGCTAGATCATATCTGCTTAGTTAAATGGGACAAACCCACTGCACTTTTCTCCTCCTGTCACACAGAATCCTGTGCTGGATGGTATTGGTGAAGATCCCAGTGTAATGAGTCTTCTTGAGCTATATGGGGTTCCTCTCAGACCTATTGTCTCAGGCAACCGTCACTATAATGGTTACACCTGGGTCATATTTGCAGGCTTTTCTTTCCAAAGATCAGAAGCCTGGGATTCATATGTAAAATAATCACGTGTTCAGAAGCTGTAGTCCTTGGAATAAACAAGCCTCGAACATTTTAATCTGGTGCTGCTTCCAATCGTGCTCTAAACACCAACTGGCCAAATAGCAGAATCTGCTCACCGAAAATTTATTTATCCGATTCATAGTTCATGGACTTAGCATTGAACATTTTCCCTGTGACACCTCTTTGCCTACTTTCTTGAGTTTGCCAAATGGATTCTGATCACTCAGCACTGGGCCTAGGGTTAGATAGATAATAGATACTAAGATACTATTCTACCACAATGCCTTTGTTTTTTGACCCTCCAAAAATATCTTTCAGTAAAATCAACAACCCTGCTTGCTGATCTGGTCTGAGGCCTATCTCCACAATACACCTCTACTGTAGCTCCCACACTGCTTCTCCTGAAAAACAAAAGGCAGGTGCCTCTCAGCTCTGCTTCCTTCTCTTCTTTTCTCATCTTCTCTTCAAGTTATAGGCCTCTTTCTGCAGCCTCTCTGACTAGCTGCTCACTCCCTCTGCCTCTACTACATCCCACCCCAGCCGGGTATCTTGGGGGGGAGGAGGAGGGCTGAGCTCTGCACTGAGGCTTCTCCTGTGCTCACACCCTTTGGGGTTACCTTTCTTTAGCTCCAAAGAGAACTGAAAAGGCAGCCTATGAACATGCAGTGATCTCAGACCTTGCTCTGTACTGTCAATGGGAGGAGAAAGTTTCTTATGGGGTAGAGGTTTCCTAGTTCAGCGGCTCCCTTCCCCTGCCTGCATTCTGTGGCACTGCTGTACTGAAGGTGCCAAACACCCCTGTTCTCTCCCTCCCTTGACTGCACTCTCTCTGGCAGCAGGGAAGAAGATAGATGTCTTGGTCCACTCACCCCTGCTGTTTTCTCCTTTGTGCGTCTGGAGAGAAGAGGGGAAAGCAAGGCAGCTGTCACACTGAAGTTGTATTTGTTTAAAGAAGTAAAGAAAAGGGGATTTAACAGATGGGCTTAGCTTTTTTCTCTCCCCATTATTCAGGATCACTGCCTAGTCACCAGAGACACAGTCTTCAAATGTGGGTGTCTAAGTATATATTGGGCCCTTAAGTATCAATGGAGAGGCCTGATTTTCAGAGATGCCAAGAACCCATAGCTCCAATTTGCTCCAGTATCCTCAGCTGGTGTAAATTGCCATAGCTTTATTTACTCCAATAGAACTACACTGATTTACACCAACCGAGGATCTGGCTCAATGTGTGTTATTAAGTGTTTACAGGATCAAACTCTTGGCCTATATTGAAAACTGCCTTTTTATTTTCAGACTTTGTTTCCCACACAAAGATGTCATATTAAAAAGAAAATCTAAATCCTTGTCTGGGAGAGTTGGTAAGTGGTTTTTCGGATATTCTCTGCTGTGCTGGGCTTGGCTGTTGTGTTAAACAGTGCATGAAACTAAGTGGACATGTGAACATGGTGAGTGCCAGAGAGAATTCTCATTTGGCAGCTGGTCACAAATTTCTTGCTTTCTAACACAGTAAACTCCATATCTGTTAGAACAACTTCCTAAGAGCACAGCACGTAACAGCTGCAAGAACACATGGCAACTTGGAAATCATCCTTGACTCTTCAAAAGCAGGAATATAAGGGAAAGGAAACAACATATTTACTCCTCTTCAAAATGATTGGCCCACAGGAGTTACCAACAGGGGTAAATTTTGCTCATTGTCTGTTGAAGCAGTTAAAACAACAATGTCACTGCATCTGCTTGCAACATGCCTCTATCCCTCACATCATTGTCTGATTATTGTATCAAGGTCCTTGTTGAGGAATCTGTCAGTCTCTTGAGATGGAATGTGGGTGTGACTCCTTTGGGAAGTGACCTAGTCATTGCCTGAAAATTTGTGAAATGGAGGAAGTAAACATAATGAAGAAACCAAAGTTCACATTCTCTGGTTGGCTTGAGTGGTTGTTGAATATCAGTGTGGCCTACTCTGGTGATTTTATCATAGATCTCCTGCTAGTTGGTATTTTTTGTAAAGCCCCAGTTCCTGGAGGCAACTAATTACATGATAATCTCAGCTTTCACTTTTAAAAGTGAGATTCTAGCCTTCCTGGGTGCAGAGACAACCCTGAAATTGTGACCCAAATGCACCTGAGGTTCCAAAAATCAGAGACATAAATCTACTATATGTTTGAGAGAGTTTGTGTGTGTGTGTGTGTGTGTGTGTGTGTGTGTGTGAGAGAGAGAGTGTGAGAGTCTGTTTGTTCAAGAACTTCTCCTAAATAGTAAGAACTAGGACCACCAAATTTACTGTGCAGCTTTCTCTTATCATAACTTAAAGCAAGGTCAGGGTTTGGTTGTGTGAGGACAATGGGATGTGCCTGGAATGTGACTGTTTCTTATAAAATGGAAAGGGAGGGGTCTGCCAGCAGAGACAGTTATATTGTATAATGACCACAGAGGGGAAACAGGGGCCAGAGATTGGGACCAGGACAGCTATAACTCTATTGGGGCAGAGGCAGAAGACAGGGACAGCTATCTACTATATATTTGACAGAGTTTGTCTACTTGTGGATTTCTCTCTCTCTCTCTATGACCACCTGTCCCCCAGTCAGGGGACGTGAACCCCTTTCCTGACTGTGCCTGCTACAGATGCAGCAGCCATGGACAGGTACTTCTCACATGGCCCCAAGCTGCTACAGTGACAGCTTCCCTCTAAGTTTTTCCATCCACGAGCAGAGTCATTTTAGTCATGTGCACCAATATCGAGGTCATGTGAACTTGTGCAGATGTGTGTCATTGCAGTGCCCGTCCGTTACTAACAAAAATCCTATCTGTAATATTCATATTTTAAAACATGTTATGGAAGAAGGAAGAATACTAAAATAAGGGATAATTAACAAGGTGCGTGATTTTGTTTATTTAATATGAAATCAAATAAAAAGAAAATTAATAATGCCAATTTTTCAGTAGCCATTTGATATCTTGTTGTCTTTGCCAGGAAAATAGAGTTGAAGGCACTGGGGCCTGACCTGGCAGGGATTGGGTTGAGCTGTTGGGAATGATGTTTTAAATTGCTTTCAACTACTGGGTAAATGTTATTTAATGGGATCACTTCTGTACACTTTTTGTGCACATAATGCTCCCTATTACCCAAGAAACAGGATTTTTTATTATATTTCAGTTCTATTTACATATCTTAAATCTTTCCGATAATTTGCTTTGCCATTCATCAAAGCTGGTGTGATTCAGCTCTGGGGCAAGATTGAGGAATGAAATCTTTCTGCATATTTTATTCATTTATTTTTATTTCCACACCTAAGCAATGTGTGAATAACATGGGTGGACAGCAGGCTTCAGCATTTTAGCACCAAGTTAGTGCTGGTCTGATTTGCTCTCTCTGTTTTATGGGTGCTTCCTGCCTTGTACCTGAACAGCAGCCAAAGAGCTGGAATTATCTGGGGAGAAGAGGAAGGTGTGGAGAGGACAGGGAGGTGCTTTACTCAAAACAGCCCAGCACCTAGGAGGGTTGCCTGAGAGGGGCGGATGGAGGGACAGGGAGGGTTAGGGTTATTCAATGCAGCCAAGCACATGGGGTTGCCTGGGAGGGGGAGGTTAGAGAGGGGACAGGGAGCTGCCACTGGCTTTTATTCAAAAGCACTGGCAGCCCAACACATGGGGCTGATTGGGAGGGAAAGTGGAAGAGGGCTGCTGCTTTTATTTTCAGGCACAGTCGCTGACGGCAGCCCACCTACTGAGGCCGGCTGAGAAGGAGGAGATGCTGCTTCTACAGATACAATGATGGCAGCTAGGGCTGCCCAAGAGAGTTGGTCTCTCAGGGCATGTCTACACTAGGAAATTATTTTGAAATAACTAAATTCGACTTAATAACTTCTGATTTTACAAAATCGAACTAGTGTGTCAACACTACAGGGAAGCCTCAAAATCACTCCGAGGCAGGTTCTGTTATTGTGGACACGCTACCTTAACTTAGAGGCTCAGGGAGCACTGGGGAGAAATTAGTTCAAATGACTCTGGGGAACGGTTATATTGAATTAGCTGCACCGGAGCATCCACACTACCACTATTTTGAAATAACTATTTTGAAATTAGTGTTATTCCCTGAGGAAAGCAGGAGGACAGATTTTGAAATAACTAGCCTATTATTTCAAAATAACGGGCATGCTAATGTGGATGCTCCACTTATAAATTTTACCTAAAGGGGGCTATTTCGAAATAATGCCCTACTATTGACCAGAGCTTAGCGTCAACTCTCCTGATGGATAAATCTAATAATAGATAATAATAAACTAAAGCACGCTATTTTTTAAAACTCTTGTATTTTTAAAAACAGCCTCGTAAATGTGGAGAGGCTGGTTCATGATTTTTGAATGTTTGTTATGAGATTGCCCCACTCCATGGTAAAGTGTGAGCCTTTGGTAATTAAAAGCAAGTTTAGAGGCTTTAAACCACTCTGTCTCCCTGAAGCTATAGAACAGAAACGAGATTATGGCTGGAGAAAAGGAAGCGTGGCCAGAATGCCTGTTCACTATGCCAAACTTCATATGTGTTTTCAGTTTCTTGTGGCTTATTGTAGCAAGTGTAATTCATCTGCTTTAATTGCATAGGGAGGTGCCCAGGGAGGACAGGTTTGAATAGAGATTGCTTTGAGATCAGCGAAATGCAAAGGAGAGTTTTACTCCAGTTTTCACATATATCATCCCTGATCAGTGCGCTCTGCAGGCCAGAATGAGGCTCATAATTTTGATATGGCTTGGCATTGCCAGTGGAAAAGACACACGCATGCACACACACACACACACACACACACATCCAGTTGTTATGGTTTTAATATCAAAATCTGAATCTGTTTAGTATGTTAAAGTAGAAGCAGTTTGAATTAAAAATGTCTGCAGAAATCTGTCATGCTTAGTTTATAATTCACTATGGGAGTTTGTTTCCATCTGAGAAGCTGAGTTTGGCCCACTCAGAGCTTTTGATGTTCTTACCTGTCATTTAGAGGAAGCAAGACTCAATTGATTGCCTCATCAGCTGTCAGTCACACAGCCTGTCAATAATGCTGGGAAGACATCTTGCCGAAATAGAAAAAGGAACAAGAGAGAGAAAATACATAAGGAGGATGCTTCTAATTTGCTAGCAAGTAGCTCTCCCTGGTCTAAATTCAGAAGTCTGTGACTCTTAGAACATGATTATGGCCATGGTTCAGGATAATTAATTTGAAAAGGCACATAGTATATAGTGCTTTTAAATAGATTTAATATGAAGAACTAGCTAATATATTTATTAGTCATTAGTTACCTACCAAGGAGCTATCAAAGTGCATGCAGGGAAAAATCCGATGATTCCATTTCCTTCCTTCTGTAAACAGTTGCAAAATTCCCACACTCAATGCTTATAATGTAACAATTTCTTCTGTCATTTTAAGTAATTGTGTAGGTTTGTACTCCCTTGTAAATTCAGAATGCAGTGCTGTAACCCTTACAGTAGAACAAATGAGTAAAAGCTCTGTCTAACAAAGGCAGCAATGTTCAACTGTGATATAAGTTTCCTATTTTATATAAATATGTTTGTAGTCTGGCACCAGCATATTGTAACAAGTCCATGGTCCTCTACCATTTCATTGTTGTTGCTATACTGCACATTATAGTTATTCAGAACTTCATGGTAGCAGATGGATATTTACTCAGATCTTACTGCAATGAAAGCATGGATTCTTATTGCTTTAGCTAAAGGAGAAACTGTTAGCAACTAGCAATACAGGTTCCGTGAAACACAACTAAGCAGTTCTTAACTTTTCCAGTAGAGGGCAGTGGCTTTACACACCAGTTGGTTTATTACATCTAAGTTTCTTTTCTTAGCTACAGTGGAAAATAACCTGTAACTCAAATGAAACTATTATTACTAAGGAAATCAATGCTACAATTGACAATAAAAGATGGGATTTTGAGGCAACAAGAGTTGGAAATACTTATATGTGCCATGGAAATGGGAGCCCTATTTGTTTCGTTGTATGGAATATGTTATCTATCTATCTATCTAAATTGAGAAAGAGAGAGATTAGAGATTTGTGCGTCTGTCTGTGAGTTCATTTGTTCAAGAACTCCTCCTAAATGGCAAAAGATAAGACCACCACATTTTGGATGTGCCTGGAATTCAATTGTTTTCTGTAACATGGAAAGGGAGGAGGCTGATCAGAGGGATGCAATACCGCACAGTGACGACTGGGGGCAGCCACCACAGAAAGTGAGTGGTCTGCTGGGGATGGGGTTCACCACCTTGCTGGCCACCAGCCCAAGTAAGTGGCTCCCCTGCCCTGCCCAACACCCCCCCCCCCTCCCTGAGCACTCCCTGGTCTGGGTAATGCAGCCTCATTCTACCCCCAGCAGGGAGCCATAGGCCCCACTTCTAACACAGCCAGGCCACCCACTGCAACTGCACCCAGTAGGCTTATGAGGCTGCCTCTGAGGCTGACCTGTGTGGCCTCCTTCCCTGCCCTAGGCTGGGCCCAGGAAGCACCAGCTGGAGGGCCTGTGCTTAACCCCTAGGCTGGACCTGGTGGCAGACCCCGGCAATGCTGGGTAAGTCTTCTAGTATTTTATATCTTGTTAGTATGAATGACTGTAAAATTGTGGGTGCTATTTCAGGTGGAGTAGAAGTACCTGACTAAATATTCCATAGTCAACACAGGCTGTAAAGACATGGAGCCTTTCACTCAGTACTTTTTTTTTACTCAAGGACAGTCCCATGAATCAGCCTCTCTTCTGTCCCTCTCCTCCTAACAGTGCTCTCTCAGTCCTTCACAGAAACCACCTGGCCCCTTTCCCAGTTGGGTCTGATAATTGAATAGGACTGGCTGACAGATTATAATAGGAGCAGGCCATCTTGTTATACACTCTGTATTTTCAGTTAATAATTGAACTTACTATGATACACACATATTGACCAGGCCCTAAGAATACAGCCAGAAAGAATGTTACAAAATGAAACATTTATGCATGATGATATACTCTGGGAGCCTTAAAATTCAACCAGTTCTGCAGAAAAAGCATCTCTTTGCTGCAGGAACTGAATGTCATTTGCAAGTTTTCATTTTGCAGGGCAGCAAATGGAAGTTTAAGGCTACAAAAGTGTAAGTTAAAAAATATAATTTTGAGAATTACTGCCTCATAACCCAGTATTTTTGAGATTTCTAGCCTAACCTACATATACTTGAAGAGACAAACATATGGCAATATGGTGTGCCCTGGTCAACCTGATAATTTCTAGAGAACAATCATAATAAACATACAGTAGTTTAGTCAAGTTTCTTGAGCAAACTGTTTTTGCATTCTCTTTCCTTTTCTCACTCACAGATACATTTTGAATTACCTTTAGCTGGAAACACCATTTATAAATGAAAAAATAGATACTTCTTAATATTTTTGGGATAATATTTTAATAATTCATTTCTGTCTGGCAAGGCAAGACCCAGTGCATGAGCATCACACTTTAAAACTGATCTTATAATTTAGTGCACTGGAATAAAAATACCAGAAATTTTATGTAAGTAATTCACACAGTGATCTTGAAGAAAAAGATTTTTAACATTATTTTATGACAGGTAGGTTAGTTAATAATCTAAACACCATGGGCTCTTATGCTAGAAGCTGGTACACACTTACTGTCTTTCATCCCTGAGCCCAGCTCCCCCACCCACCCCACTCCCCATGACATACTAAGACCAACCCTTTTCTTACCATATTCCTTGTCAGGGCTTTGTGAAGGCAGGACTGAAAACTCTTCCAGGGAGGGAACCTTCACCACTCTCCCCCCCTTCCCTAGGAAATCCCATTCCAGCAGTTTACCACTCTGCTGGGACAATAGCACAAGAGAGCCAAACCTGCATGATCATGACCCCGACAGTCGATCTGCCCACGCTGAACTGGCTCCCAACGGATCGGAAGCTGTCTGTCATGGCGAGCTTCCACAGAGCGATGGCGACCTGTTTCTGGAGGGTTATGGCGTGTTGCATATGGGTGTCCCGTCATGTGAGGGCAAGGGCGAGCCACTCACAGACCTCCTTGAAGGTGTCCTTCCGCATGTGGAAATTCTGGAGCCACTGCTGGTCATCCTACTGCTCCATGATCAAGTGCTACCAGTTGGTGCACAGTGGTGCTACCACCAGAAAGCGGCGGTGCACGGTGTACAGGGAAGAGCAGGAAAGGTCGTGCTGCATGAGCAGTGCATGGAGAGAGGAGAAGAGGTGCCCCTTTTTGAGCTGGGGGTCCTGTTTCTGCAGGGCCATGAGGGCAGCCTGCAGAAACTGCAGCAGGAGGTGAGGCATAGGGTCTGAGAGTCGTTGACTGCTTGGAGGCAGGTCCGGCTCCATGGCTGGAGTGCTTTGGGCAACTGGAGCAGGCAATGAAAAGGCTTTCCTGTTCCTCAAGTTGATAGGCAAAGGAGAAGAGCCTGAGACATGACTGGACAGGGGGCTCCCTTTAAGCTTGAGCCTCAGATAGCCTTAGGAGGCAGCTCCAGGAAGTGAGTGTTGGCCTGATGCCCTGCCTGAGGTGCTTCTGGGTGGCCTTAAATGCGATTCAGCATCCAATAAGTGTGGATGCTGCATTTTGAAATAGCTCAGTGCTATTTTGATGGGCATTTTCTGTGTAGACGTGCTATTTCGAAATAAGCTATTTTGGAATTTCTATTCTGAAACAGCTTATTCCAAAATAATGTGCAGTGTAGACGTCCCCTCAGTGTTTCCTTTTGTGGCTGGACCACTGTCATTAAGTAATTAAATAGCCACATGCACCCCATGAGTCTCCCTGTAATAAGGGGGTTTGGGTGCTTGCCCTTTCAGCACTGCAAGTGCTGATTCAAATCCCCTTTATGCTCCCTAAGAAAGGATTTGACCATTGATCTCATTTCTCAAATGAAGGGCCTAAGTGCCAGCCTAGCAGGTGAGGGCTCCTTCGGTCTCTTCTGTTCACATTCAGTAACTATGAAATGAGAATTGGGCCACTCAACCCTTGCGAGTCCCTCTCTCTTTCTGTGGTTTGGGTACCTGCCCCAGCAGCAAAGAGTTGCTGGTTACCTGAACAGGCAGGTGGAGGTTTGAACCAGGATCTCCTAAATCCAGCAAGGATTCTAACCACTGGACTAGAAAATGAGGGCCATGGGGAAGGTTGGCGGGGGGCGGGGAGGGAGTGTGAAGCTCCTATGTGGGGATGCAAGCTCCCCAGCCTATGATCCCACCCATACTCCATACCTGCTCCACTTACAGTTCCCCATTGTCTCCCTCTTCCCTCTGTTCCCCCAAATCCCTGAACCCAAATGTAACAAGTGACACTTGGAATAAAACACTCTTTTAAAATGTCTTTTTAAAGAAAATGAAGGATGTTTTCCACTGCACACCAGGTTGTGAAAACTGGACATGCAGAAGGTACCTAATTAAAAGCACTAAATGTCAGTCACTGGGTTTTTTTGTTTGTTTGCTTGCTTTTAAATATATCCTGAAGTTTCTCAGAGATTTATTTCCAAAAACTTTGTAGTATGTCAGTTGTCCTACTGAATACACCACTAAAATATAAAATCAGCTTAGAAATACCAGTGAAGAAAATGTAAAACATAGAGGGGCTGCATCATGTATTCCATAATATTTAAATATACTCTTAAGCCTTTGTGAGGGCATCATTCCAGATTACTACATATTTAAACTCACTGAAACAAAGACAATATTTTAAATTAATCAGTCAGTACAGTTTAGTATGTTCATAACAAAGTTCATTGCTTTTAGAAAAGAGGATCACTAATTTATTTTGTGTGATTTTCATAACAAGACATATTAAACAAATTTCACTATATGTTTATATTAAAGATATGTTTCCAAAGATTTTAGACATAACAAAGGATTTATTAGTGACGGGTTCTCTTAAAATTAATTCATTTGTCCAGCTATCTGGAAGAAAAGAAATGTTGTCCCTTTAAGGACACTCTACAACAGGAGGATGAAAGGGGAGTAGGGATAGGTAGAAAGGACAGGAAAGGTGCATCTACACTGTACCCATAGCTTGAAATAAGCTGCACAATTTGAGCTATGCAAATTGCGTAGCTTATTTCAAGCCAATTTCAAAATAGCTTATTTCAAACTTTGGTGCTGTCTACACAGCACATATTTCAAAATACATCGCTATTCCAAAATGTTCCTTACTCCTCATGGAATGAGGTTTACAGGGACGTTGGAGTAGCAAGCCCGTTATATTTCTAAATAACGGGTGCGCTCAAAAGACGCGGAATAGCTTTTTCGGGATACCTCCAGTATTTTGAAATAGTGCTGCAGTGTAGACATAGCAGAAGATACTGGAAGCAAGTTTTTATATTATACTAATTAAAAGTAAAATGTGTATTTTAGAGAAGGGTGGTCTTTTGAAAATTTTATGTTAAAAAATGCATGTCTGAAGATTCAAGCATTTAAGGCTAAAAAAAATGAGCTTAGAAATTCTCAGATGGAGCATCTAAATATCTAAGCAAGGTTTTTTTTGGAGATGTGATTTTATAATCTTCAGCAGCAAACCAATGAAATATTTAAAGCAAATTTTAAATTAAGGTCCTGTTGACCTAGCAATGCACAACTGCTTCAGGGGGTAGCCGAGTTAGTTACAGAAAAAAACAACAAATGGTCTGGTAGCACTTTATAGACTAACAAAATATGTAGATGGTATCATGAGCTTTCGTGGGCATAGCCCACTGCTTCGGATGACTGTTTGTCAATAAATTCTGGCTTGGCACATGCCTCTTAAATGTTTTCATTGCTACTAATGGCTCTTTCATAGGTTCAATGTTATGCTAATAGTCCTGTCAAACTGGAAGGATTTTTACTTTTAAAGTAAAAGATCCACTTTTGAGGAAACTTAAAAAACAACCAATAGTCTTGCAGCACCTTAGAGACTAACAAAACATGTAGATGGTATCATGAGCTTTCATGGCACCACCCACTTCTTCAGATGAATGGAGTTATTAAAGGTCCAGTTTTTAAATAAACAGGGAATGGGGGACGAGGAGGAAAAAGAAGGGGAAAAAAAGGGGGGAAAGAAATAGTCAATTAGAGTGTCCATGCTACATGAAGCTGATAGAGAAGGTACTAATAGTTCTTAAGTACCCATTGTTTGGTTTTTTATGTCATTAGGATGTCCACTCAATGTGTTTATTCATACCTCTGTTATAGGAATCAAACTTGTAAATGAAGTTGAGTTCTAAGGCTTCCCTGTGAAAGAGTCACCAGTGTGCAAGCAGCAACCACCTGCTGTGGGAGCCTTCAAAAACAGTCAGAATAGGAATTGGAAAAGGGGACAGGTTAAGCACTAAGACCCAGGGAAGGCAATGCCTCCTCTTGCCTCTTATACCTACTGTCCATAGATAAAATACTAAGAACAATAAAAAATTATGCTTAGTTCCAAAAAAGTTTGAATACTTGTGCTTTAGTTGGTTTGTACTGAGAGTTTCACATAAATATTTGGAATCTGAGAGAGGCTATTATGACCATATTTATGATCCAAGAGAAAACAGTAATCCTTTGGAATTTCAAAATTCCCTTCCTTCCCCAAGATTCCTAGTTCCTCTTTGTTCTATCTTTCACGCTATAGATGACAGAGTCCTCTGCACAAAAAGGATTATAATCAAACTGCTTTAATAAGTATCCTCCTCATGATGAACAAAGAATCTATACATTTCAGAGGGGTAGCCAAATTAGTCTGCAACTGGAAAAACTTTAAAAACAATGAATAGACTTGCAGCACGTTAGAGACTAACAAAACATGTAGATTTTTAGTAGATTTTTAACCCACTTCTTTCCTAATCTTACTTTTCCATATTGGCAGTGGTGTTATTTGAGCACAATGATTAGATGAAGAAGTGGGTTGTGCCCACAAAAGCTCATGATACCATCTACATGTTTTGTTAGTCTATAAGGTGCTGGAAGACTATTGGTTGTTTTTTAAAATTTTTAAAGAAGTCTATACCACATGCTTAAAAATAAAATAAACTGATTATCACTGTATTATTTAAAAGTGATAATTAATTAATTAATGAAAGCGAGCACCAATTGAAAGAACAAACAAAGGTAAGACTGAAATATATTTTGTTTTGCATTGTTGTTTTTCTCCCTAGGAAACAGTTCATGACAGTAAATGGAAGCACACCACTTACTGAAGTTTTAATTACTTTCAGATCAGCTTATTTAGTTTACAAGTTATCATCAATAAGTTAATAGAACATTAATTAAGAAATGTACTCATTAAGTTTAGGTTCATATTCATAGAAAGTGGTTACCACTGAGTTTTCCCACCTAATGAAGACCAGCTTCAACATTAACTGCTTAGCATAATTACAAAGATGAACAACAACCATGCACTACAGTAGCAATATTTTTTATGATTATCAGAATATCCTGCAGTCTTCAGTTGTGTACCCTACATGGATAGATGATGGGTGCAGATTTAGGAAAATAAAAGGGTTGTCTCAAAACTCTCCTCAGATCAGTTATTATCACATGCAAAAATACCTTGGTTGCCAACTGTAGTTTATTGACCGCTTCCTGGCAATGCCTTCACCCCTTGCATCTGCAACTCCACATCTTATGGCCCCATCCTGGAGCCTGCACTCTAGTCAAAAGATATAATTATGATGAGTCCCGAGCATCAACAATTTTCTTCAACTGGATCGTGAGAAAAAAAAGTTTGAAAACCACCGCCTAAAAGTATCAGAGGGGTAGCCGTGTTAGTCTGAATCTGCAAGAGCGGCGAGGAGTCCTGTGGCACCTTATAGACTAACCGAAAGTATTGGAGCATAAGCTTTCGTGGGCAAAGACCCACTTCATCAGATGCATGTAGTGGAAATTTCCAGAAGCAGGTATAAATATATGCAGGCCAGAATCAGGCTAGAGATGACGAGGTGGATCCAATCAGGGAAGATGAGGCCCACTTCTAGTAGCTGATCTGGAGATGTGAATGCCAAGAGAGGAGAAGCTGCTTTTGTAGTTAGCTAGCCATTCACAGTCTTTGTTTAATCCTGAGCTGATTGTGTCAAACTTGAAGATGAACTGTAGCTCAGCAGTTTCTCTTTGAAGTCTGGTCTTGAAGTTTTTTTGCTGCAGTATGGCTACCTTTAGATCTGCAATTGTGTGCCCAGGAAGATTGAAGTGTTCCCCTACAGGTTTTTGTATATTGCCATTCCTAATATCTGATTTGTGTCCATTTATTCTTTTACGTAGGGACTGTCCAGTTTGGCCGATGTATATAGCAGAGGGGCATTTTTGGCACATGATGGCATATATTACGTTAGTAGATGTGCAGGAGAATGAACCAGTGACGGTATAGCTGATCTGGTTAGGTCCTGTGATGGTGTTGCTGGTGTATATATGTGGGCAGAGTTGGCACCGAGGTTTGTTGCATGGATTGGTTCCTGAGTTAGAGTTATTATGGTGCGGTGTATAGTTGCTGGTGAGAATATGCTTCAGGTTGGTGGGTTGTCTGTGGGCGAGGACTGGCCTGCCTCCCAAGGCCTGTGAAAGTGAGGGATCATTGTCCAGGATGGGTTGTAGATCACTAATGATGTGTTGGAGAGGTTTTAGCTGAGGACTGTAGGCGATGGCCAGTGGTGTTCTGTTGGTTTCTTTCTTGGGCTTGTCCCGTAGCAGGAGGCTTCTGGGTACACATCTGGCTCTGTTAATCTGTCTCCTCACTTCTTCATGTGGATATCATAGTTTACAGAATGCTTGTTGAAGATCTTGTAGGTGTAGGTCTCTGTCTGAGGGGTTGGAGCATATGCGGTTGTACCTCAGTGTTTGACTGTAAACAATGGATCATGTGGCGTGTCCGGGATGGAAGCCGGAGGCATGCAGGTAAGCATAGCAGTCAGTAGGCCTTCGGTATAGGGCGGTGTTTATGTGACCGTCACTTATTTGCACCGTGGTGTCCAGGAAATGGACCTCCCGTGTAGACTGGTCCATGCTGAGGTTGATGGTGGGGTGGAAGCTGTTGAAATCGTAGTGAAATTCTTCCAGGGTCTCCTTTCCATGGGTCTAGATGATGAAGATGTCATCGATGTAGCGTAGGTAGAGACGGGGCGTAAATGGACGAGAGCTGAGGAAGCGTTGTTCCAGGTCAGCCATAAAAATGTTGGCACATTGTGAGGCCATGCGGGTGCCCATAGCAGTGCCACTGGTCTGGAGGTATATATTGTCACCAAATCTGACATAGTTGTGTGTGAGGATAAAGTTGCGGAGCTCAGCCACCAGTTGTGCTGTGGCATCATCAGGGATACTGTTCCTGACAGCTTGTATTCCATCTACATGTGGGATGTTTGTGTAGAGATCCTTTATATCCATGGTGGCTAGGATGGTGTTTTCTGGAAGATCACCAATGCATTGTAGTTTTCTCAGGAAATCAGTAGTGTCACGGAGGTAACTGGGAGTGCTGGTGGCGTAGGGTCTGAGTAGAGAGTCCACATATCCAGACAGTCCTTCAGTGAGAGTGCCAATGCCCGAGATGATGGGGCGTCCGAGATTTCCAGGTTTGTGGATCTTGGGTAATAGATAGAACAACCCTGGTCGGGGCTCTAAGGGTGTGTTGATTTGTTCCTGTGCTTGTGTGGGGAGTGTCCTGAGCAGATGGTGCAGTTTCTTAGTGTATTCCTTAGTGGGATCTGAGGAAAGTGGCCTGTAGAATTTGGTATTGGAGAGTTGTCTGGCAGCCTTCTTTTGGTAGTCAGGCCTGTTCATGATGACAACATCACCTCCTTTATCAGCCTCTTTGATTATAATGTCAGAGTTGTTCCGGAGGCTGTGGATGGCATTGCATTCTGCACGACTGAGGTTACAAGGCAAGCGATGCTGTTTTTCCACAATTTCTGCCTGCGCATGTCGGCGGAAGCATATAACGTAATATATGCCATCATGTGCCAACAATGCCCCTCTGCTATATACATCAGCCAAACTGGACAGTCCCTACGTAAAAGAATAAATGGACACAAATCAGATATTAGGAATGGCAATATACAAAAACCTGTAGGGGAACACTTCAATCTCCCTGGGCACACAATTGCAGATCTAAAGGTAGCCATCCTGCAGCAAAAAAACTTCAAGACCAGACTTCAAAGAGAAACTGCTGAGCTAGAGTTCTTCTTCACGTTTGACACAATCAACTCAGGATTAAACAAAGACTGTGAATGGCTAGCTAACTACAAAAGCAGCTTCTCCTCTCTTGGTATTCACACCTCCAGATCAGCTACTAGAAGTGGGCCTCATCCTCCCTGATTGGATCCACCTCGTCATCTCTAGCCTGATTCTGGCCTGCATATATTTATACCTGCCTCTGGAAATTTCCACTACATGCATCTGATGAAGTGGGTCTTTGCCCACGAAAGCTTATGCTCCAATACTTCAGTTAGTCTATAAGGTGCCACAGGACTCCTCCCTGCACTGCCTTAAAGGATAGCTAAAGTACATTTAAGGTTTTCCCAATGTTATTTTTCCATATCGGCAGTGGTGTTATTTGAGCACAATGAGATGATCTTCACAACTGTGAATGGGATTTCTTTGTTTAAGATGTGGTGCACACTATGAAAAAGTTTGAGAGCCTGTCGAATAGTAGAAATCAGTACTGTAATGGTTGTCAGCAGGGAGAGATTATTAAGTCTTATTATTTATTTAAGTGACATCAATGTGCTTTACCCTGTACGAGATTCAAGGGAGCCCCAGGCTTAAAGAGCTTACTGTCTAAAAGACAGATGCAGAAAAAGACAGGACACAGTGGGAAATCCACGAGTAGTAGTAACTTAGCATTTTAAAAAAAGAATATTAACTCGTTTCTTGTGGGCATTGCAAAAGAAGTTAGTCTTTAAGAAGTACTTGAAAGATGAGCTGGGGAACTGGAATGGGGATTAACTATATAAAAGCTTAGAACCATCAACACATCTGCTTTATAAGTTACAAGCCAAAGTGGAAATGCTGTGTGTCACAGCACTCCTAATTCTACTGAATCTGCTTATGATTTCTAGTGAAGGGAGAACATTTAGAAGGCAAAACGGAAATATTTTCTGAACATTTTACATGCCCATCTCCTCCCACCCCAAACACATCTTTCTCCAATTTCACAATCCTGTAGGTCCATGCTTGGCCTCACATTTCACTTCCCTGACCCTGATCTTCCTGAACTCTAAATCTCCTTGGCCACTGTGAGTTTAGATTACACCTTTCACCTCATTGGAATGCAGTTGCTATGGTTTAATTCTAAGTGGAGTAATATGCTAGTTTAAACAGAGAGGCTGATCAATAGTTTAATCAGTCATTTTGTTTCTAATTCTTTCTGCACTACCTGTTCCAGCTGTTAATACCTCTTTACTTTGGCCTGCTGCAGCTCCAAAGTCAAACTCAGGTCAAACAGAGACAGATAGGCATAGGAGGAAAAAAAGAGAGACAATTTGCCTGTCTGCTGAGTTTCTTTGCAGTTGCTAGAAAAAAGTAAGCAGAAGCAGAATACATAAAGCCACATACCTATCCTGACTGTTGGCCTCTGCTGCCGGAGCAGTTTACTTTTACACAAAGGGTATGTCTAGACTACATGGCTCAGTCGACGGAGCCATGTAGATGAGTTTACTAGACATAGGAAAATGAAGTGGTGATTTAAATAATCGCCGCTTCATTTACATCAAAATGGCCACCGTGCAGTGCCGATCAGCTGTTTGGCGGCACAGCGGGGCAGTCTGGATGCACCGCAGTCGACAAGGGAAGCCTTTGTCGACTGCTCCGGTAAACCTCATTTCACGAGGCATAATGGAGCGGTCAACAAAGGCTTCCCTTGTCGACTGCAGTGCGTCCAGACTGCCCCGCTGTGCCACCAAACAGCTGATCGGCACAGCGCGGCAGCCGTTTTTATGTAAATGAAGCGGTGATTATTTAAATCGCTGCTTCATTTTCCTATGTCTAGTAAACTCATCTACATGGCTCCATCGACGGAGCCATGTAGTCTAGACATACCCATAGAGCATGAAGTTATTTTCAATAGGAGATTTTCAGAAGAAGAAGCAAGAATAGAGACTATGTTAGGGATGATTACGATATGCAAAAAACCTATTCCCTGAAGGCCTCCACATTGGAAAACTGGACCACATCACCCATTCCTTTTTATTGTGCTGCATCTACAAAGAATAATTTTGGAGATGGTTGAGTATTTGTTTCTGAAGCAGCCCTTACAATTGCAGAAATATTCCTAAATATTCACTGGGTAATTTATGTAAACAATTTCAACATAAAGGGTATTTATATTAATTTTTCAGCACTGCTTCTCAGGACAGATTGACCAAGAATTAGGAGAGTATAAAACTAGATTGAATCCCCCTTTATGTTCTGATTGTTCTGAGCTCTACTCAGGCATAGCAGAGTGTGTAGGCCACTCTTTTCAAGGTGATCAAAATGGACTCGGAAAATAAATAGAAAATGGTGGAGAGCTTTGGAGAGCTTACAAAACCACTGGAAATGAAATTGAACTCAGTGTTTTGAATTGCCCCTCCAGCATTCCAAATTCTTCATTCACGTGTTGTATTTTGTAAATCAAACTGTTACTCAAGGGAGAGATGGCTTTTGGCAAAGAAGAGTCAGTAATGAACTGTGTGCATGGTTATTCACTTAAGCTGTGTCTACACTGCATACTTATTTTGAAATAACTCATGTTATTTCAAAACAACAGAGTGTGCATCTACACAGAAAGTCTGTTATTTTGGAATTATTTTGAAATAACGGGCTTCTTACTCAGACTTCACTAACCCTCATTTCATGAGGAGTAAGGGAAGTCAAAGGAAGCGTGTACTTCCTTCGACTTCCTGCATTGTGAACAGTGCCAAAAGTCGAGTTAAGCTACTTTGACTTCAGCTACACAATTAACGTACCTGAAGTTGCATATCTTAACCCGACTTTATTCTGCAGTGTAGATGTATCCTTACAGATTTTATACACAAATATTTCATTGTGAAAGGAACTGGAAATTTTTTGTTTGACCTCTGGGAATAGGGCAAGCAAATTACCAGTTCTGCTTATTCTAAAAAAAATCACCATTTTGTTGAAATGGTCCAAAATTTGATATTGCTATTGGCAAACAGTAGCAATCACATACTATCTCTCACTAGTCAGGTGGATTTTTTTTCCACACTGTTTTCCTAGATATCTTTCTGATTCCAGTTTTAGTTAATAAATCAGACATAGCAACCAAAACCAGTAGTGAATGAATTACAAATGTGGATTCAACAATTGCTTTAATGCTCAAATCAGGCCTGCCAACGGGGGAAATCAGGCAATTGTCCCGAGGCCCAGCGATTCAAGTGGCCCAGGGCTCCGGGCTGCCACTGCAGCAGTGGTGGTGGCCAGAGTCTTGGGTCCTTTAAATTGCTACTGGAGCACTGCGCATTCTGGGCAGCGCTATGGGCGGGGAGGGGAGGAGAAAGGAGGGGACACACCATGTTTTGGGCGGTGCTGAGGGCTGCCTGAGGGTCTGGCATAGTGTGCTCCAGGTAGCACTCATGGCTGGCTGCCCCCAGCCCTGCCTCTTCCTCCCAAGGCCCTGCCCTTTCTGGGTGCACGAAGCTGCCCTCCCCCACACCTTGCTTAGGGGGCAGTGGAGGATGTCGGTGTCCCTCGCTAGAACTTAATATATGCCGGACAGAAATCCAATAAAGGAGTCAGCTTTGAATTCCTGTAGCATAATTTGAAAAGCCTGAGAAATCTCTCCCAAACACTCCTTCTTAAACACAGGACAATTTGTAATTAATTGAACCTTATAAAGTAAGTGCTACTTCAGTGAATACTTTCCTGCTCAGAGATGTCACCTAATTCTAGTTTGGCTGTAACATCTCATTCAACCTTCAAATGAAAGTCTGCGGCACTATGTCTGAATGCTGATGGTACCTGAGGATTCATAAAATATAGTATAGGTGAAAAAAATGCAGAAATAACCCAGTCTTTCATCTGGCATTTCCTCTCGGCTTAGGATTTCACAGCTCTCAGGAGACTAGAATACTACATTCCACTGGCAGAGAACCAGTAGAACTAGGCACACTGGTGCCAACATCACACAATGGCAGGGAAATGATTGAGAGAAGTATACATGGATAATCTTGGTAAATCGCTTGCAGCACACGGAGCCTCACCCTTACATGGTTAGAAACCATCTTCTTGTTTCCAGCCTGTTCATGGACAGTTTATATCCATTTATTCTTGTGTCAACATTGACCTTTAGCTTAAATATTTCTTCACCCACCTTGGTACTTTTCCCCAGTGTGTTTATAAAGAGCAATCATATTCTCTCTCAGCCTTCTTTCTGGTAGACTAAACAAGTCAAGCTCTTCCAATCTCCTCTCATAAAATAGGCTTTTCATTCCCTATCATCCTAGTAGCTCTTTGCACCTGTTCCAGTTTGAATTCATCTGACTTGAGCATGGGTGATTAGAATTGCACACAGTACTCCAAATGAGGTCTTACCAGTGCCTTGTACAATGGCATGAATACTTCTCTATAGTTAGTAGAAATGCCTTATCTAAAACATTTTAGAATTGCATTTGCCTTTTTCACAGCTGCACTATTTTAGTGGCTCATATTCACCTGTGATCAACACACACACACACCCAGGTCTCTCTCCTGCTCCGTTGCTTCCAATTGATAAGCCCCCAGCTTGTTTCTTATTACTAGACCTTAACTGCATGATCTTGCTCATTGTACTGTTGAATGTAATCCCATTTCTATCTCTCCAGTCTGGGAGGAGATTGTCATGAAAGATTTTCTGGTGTCTTAAATGCTGTTTTGGAATTTAGTTTAGTTTCCAAGCTGCCTAAGCAGAACTTTCACAAGTCTTGTTAGAGAAATACATTTTACATTTTTTTCTTATAGAAACACGGTAGATTCACACTAGATCAGACCATCTAGTTCAACAGCTTTTAACAATGGCCAGTACCAGATTCCTCAAAATAGACACTTCTGGAATAACCTATTCATAGGGAATGTTCATCGTCACTCTATCATTACAGGTTGGCATATGCCCTAAAACATACTTTTCCTTTGTATTTCGATAATTTATGAAAAAAAAAACTGTTTTTCCAAGAGAAAAAAGACAGGAATATTAAAACTGAAAAACAGACCTGAACCAAACTCTGCAAGATTTAAATTTCCTCAACTCTGGGAAAATGTGGACCTGAATACATACTTCATGGCTTCTACTCATCTCTCCTAGAAACATTTGTTTGGTTTCTAGCACATGGATAATTATTTTTTTTTCAGTGCATTAAACCCACTTCATTTCCTATGATGCTCATCTCTATTGGACATGAACATCCTGAAAAGACTGACATATTAAGCCTCACAACAGCACTACTGGATGGGAAACTATTAGCTTCAGGTTCACAAAGAGATGAAATAATCTGAACAAGGTTCACGCAGGTGGTATGTGTGGCAGAGCCAAAGGTAGACTCCAGGTCTCCTGACTTCCTGGTCTTATGTCTAAATTAGAAGACCATCTCCTCATTTTACTAGGGTATGTTTGTGTTAGAGATTAAAGATTATCTTTGGTAAATTTTAGCTCCTAGGGTGGAAAATCATATTCAGGCATAAAGAGGGAACAATGTAAAAAGTGTGTCTATATTGCTGAAGATAATGATCAAGGAGAATGATAGGGAATGCGAATCATGGTGGTTGCTTTGACTGACTGTTGTGATACTGGTAGGGTAACAAAATGTCCTGATTTTATAGGCACAGTCCTGGTATTCAGGGTTTTGTCTTATGTAGGTGCCTATTACTTCTTCCTGGTTCTGATTTTGTACATTTGCTATCTAGTCACTCTAGATACTGGCTGTGGCAAAAAAGCTCCTATTTGCACATGGATATTGTTCGCCAAAGACAGCCCAGTTGCTTGATTTTGGACCTCACCAGGTGGAGCTACAGAAATATACACCAGTTGAGCATCTGACCACGTATGTACCCCAGGTGAAATCCTATCCTAGCCCCTTTCACTTTTAACAGCTCAAGATTTCATCCTCCTTTTAAAGTTTGATCACAAATATAAGTCAGACATAGGAAATATAGGCAGAAAATCTTTTTGTGGGCAATAAGATCAATATAATTACCCAGTAAAAAGGAAGGGAGGGAGCCATATCTGCAATAGATAAATTATTGACATCTGGAGTAGAGCTGGTTCCAAATTATTATTATTTTTATAAAACTTGTTTTCTTTCAGAAAATTCCAGTTTATTAAAACTGAAACTTTTTATGGAAACAAATCCATTTTGATGAAATTTTCATTAGGAGGTTTTCTTGGGTACAGGATGGAGGGAGAAAGAGCAAGGCACACAAAAATATCTTCTAGTCTTGCAATTAAGGTATTCACCTAGGATGGGAGAACCCCACATTCAAATACTTACTCCTTACCAGGCTATTCTAATCAGGTTATTGTCTCTCATCAAAAAATTCAAAAGGTCAAATGTTCATTCTGATATGGAATAAAATCAACATATCAATCAATGTCGACAGCTCAAAATGATCAAAATTCAAAATTAATTATCAAAATTCTTGTTTTCTGGACAAGTAAGAATTTCTTTGGATTCTGAGAACAAAAGAGGTTCCAAGGAATACACAGAATAGTGATTTTAAACAATTTTGACTGTGAAGGCACTTGTATGCTTATGCTAGATAATTAATTTCTTGCTTTGAGGTAGCTGGTGAATTAACTGTGATGAGACTAATAAAGGGGAAGTTTAATGAATTGTCTATTCTAAAAGGATCCGAGAGAGAAATAAATAGATGAGACCCACTTCTACTGTAGTTTATTTAGCCTACCCTAATCCCATACTGTTTCCTGTTTCACTTCTTGATTATGCTTCTCATTATATTCTTTGCTAACTTATTAAACTCTTGTGAACAATATTAATGTTAAACATGAAGGATTGGCTCGAGGGCTTTCATAAGAGATGAATATATGTTCTGTGAAGTTGCATTCAATATTTGTTTTTGAATACTACAGCTAATTATCCTTGTGGAACTATGTGCTACTGCTCATTAGATAAGATTAGACAATCTCAGCCTGGGGAGTGTTTTAACATTACCTCTTACTTTTGCATACAGTTTGGGTATAGTTGATTCTTTATTTACAATACAGAAATATTATTATTAATAATAATAATTAATAATTTGCACCCAAAGAAGCCAAAACACTTAACATATATTAATTCTGCTTCAGAATATGTCTGTGAGGTATGGAAATTATTATACTGCCAATTTTACTGAAAGTGAAATTGAGACATAATAAGGATAGGACATACATTTTCATAAGCATTTTCTAATCTGGGCTTTCTCAATATTTGGATGTACAATATGAGGCACTTTAGGACTAACCTGCAGAGTTGCTGAGCCTCTTCTGACTGCCAATGATGTGAACTGGAGCTATCGCTATTTGCAATTATGACAATCAGCCCAGCGGAGATACACAAAGAGGAATTGATGTAGTTAGATCACCAGACTAAGAAGATTGTTTTATCAGTCACAGTTTAGATGGATTAGAGGGAATTAGAAGCAATCAAGCATTATGTGCATCAGGGAGGTCAGACAGAAAAGTGGTTGAAGTTATCTAGATTGGAGATAATCAGAGATGAGCAAGACTGTTAGAATGATGTTTTGGATCTTCAAAATGTTATGAAAGAAAACTCAACAGAATTTGGCCATCATATGGATGTAAATTGCCAATGTGAGGGAAGACTTGGACAAGAGCTACATGATACTCTTATTTTTCCTCTAATTTGGATCTTCAATAGTTAATACATAAGACATTATATGCTAAATGACACATTTGTTTACGTGGGCCACAGTCAAAAATGCTATACTGCAAAAGAAAGTATTTTGCATAACACACATAAAACTAAGTCTGAGCTCCTTGAATAAATGCTTTGCATATCTCCTAAGTCAGCAACTGCATTTTTTCAATCTATAGAAAAGTAAGACAAGGAATTCTGAAAGTTTCAGTAAGAAGTGAGAAATTATTTGGATTATAACACAAGACAACATTTTCAAAGACAGAAAGAAAACATCCACTTTTGTCAGTTAAAATCTTAGTAGAGACATTTGGATATAAAGTACAATTAATGATAACTATAGTGTATTCACTATAATGACTTCATTATTCCAGCTGACTGCATTTAATAGAGCAAAATGCATAAGACAAGTTCTTCAGCATCCAATAAAATCTTTGCAGATTGATAAATCACAAAAACATATGAGTACAATAATTGTAAATGAAAAAAAAAGTGACCTGGCTAATATCGTCAGTGTCAAATATTAACTAATAAAGGAAAGGGCTACATTTTCTTCCAGTGTAAATTAGTGCTGCAACATTAACATCCACCGTAGGTATTTAAGAAAACAAAATCAGTCCATCTTTAGGACTCACTTTTCATGGTTAGAGAAGATAAAATTAAGCATGATGTTGTGATGAGTTTGTTGGCAGCTAACACTGTATCTGCATTGGTGTTAGGATATGCAGTGAGCTTTCCGTGCATGATAAAAGAGCATCAAACAGGCAACAAAAGTGAATTGGGAAATGTCCCGGGAAATGTCCTGCAGTAACTGACGTTTATTGCACTAGTCTAGCATCATATTCTGGGGTGTGTTCATGCATGTTTTCAATCTATTTTTCCTTTCTCACTGATTATTCTGATGAGGAAAATACTTAAGAATAGAACTAGGCTGACGTAATGTTCAGATTGCTTTGAAGTTCAGATGTGAAATCAAATCAGACTGAATATGGGATCAAAATCAGTTGTGCTGAAAACCCATGAACTGTGCTCATTAGATTTCAGTCCACAATGCTGTTTAGGTTATTTCTGTCATTTCTAACAATGACATTATTATCTCAACTGCTAGTCTCATAATATCCTGGCTACTTCAAACAAGAACCAGAAGTTAAACATCACCTGGTTTTGGATCCATCTGGCACCAAACCACTCAGAGGTATGGGTTGGATTTGCGGATGTGGAACCAAGCAGTTTTCCGTTGCTCTAGTTACAGCTAAGCATGATTTTGTCCTTTACAAAAGTATGTAGCAGGCAATACAGTAGATCAAAAGACAAAAATACAAATCTGAACTGTATTTCACCATATACATCAGTGAATGTATCCTAATACCACACTTGTCAGGTAGCTAAACTTGTTTAACCTTATTTCATTTGAAATTAGTGTGATGACTCATGTAAGAAACAGCTCACCAGTGAGAATAATGGGTTTACAATCATGTCCTTACAATGCAAGGACATATCAGTTGAGCATTTTTTCTACCAGTCAAAATACAATGCCAACTTTCTGAGGAGGATGTAAGTTTTGAACGGTAACAGAATCTAGTTTCAGATGAACTTCATGGTTTATTGTTGTTACCGTTGTTGTGGTTTGTAGGGGTGTAGGATTCCTGTGTTTTCTCTGAGCATTTATTTGGTTCATTGTTGATGTAGCCCAGTTATTCTGAGTTATGATGGTCTTTATCCAACCTGACAGCTATAGTACTTTTGAGACTGTACTATTGTTTTCATCATCTGGCCTTTCAGCTGGATGGTGTGTTTCACTTTGAAGGATAATATTTTATTTGATGTTTTCTTTGGCCTATTCTTTCTCTAGGTTCTTATGGACCAATCACTGAACATCTCCCACACTTAGCAATGACAACAATAATCTCTCTCTTTCTTTCTGTTTCTACCTCCTGATGAAAAGAAGCAGGCTTGAACTTTTTTATATAAAGTATGTATGACAGAGTGGACTCACCCCATGGCACTTTCCCTTTGACATCCTGGGTATTAGCTCCTTCCTCATATAGGGCACTCCTCCTCTGGTGGTATCTCACCATCATCACTTCACTTTTGACCCTCATCTCTTCCTGAATTATGGCATCCTCTTTCTGGGCACTGCCCTCTAGTTGTACTGTGCTTTATTGTCTCGCCCTCCCCCCCCCTTTCTGGGGAAGTAGCCATCCACTCTCCATTCATTCACCTCAGTGACCCACTGCAGTCAGTCATTTAACTCCTTGCTTCAGAGACAAACTGCAATCTCACTTGGCCACTCTCTACCTTGGCAAGCGTGGAGAGAAATGGGGAGCAGTCCCAACCACCACTCTGAGCAGGGCCAGCCCACAACATTTTGGCACCTGAGGTGGGGAGCTCAAATGATGCCCCCATGGCCTCTCGCTTGGGCCAAAACTTTAAAAGGTCTCTTGTGCCCTCCTTCCTCCAGCATAGTACTCCACCATCTCTGTGCATCTAGAGCAGAGAGAATACATATGCACCAGCAGCAGACACAATTTTCTACACTCTGGGTCCTAGTGGCGCTCCCCCACAGTCTGGCACCTGAGGCGGCCGTCTCAGTTCGCCTCATGGTAGGGCCGGCCCTGACTCTGAGCCCCGACCCGGGGGCCCATAGAAGCCTCCCTCTGATCTCCCCTGACTTTCCTCTCTCTATCATACTTCCCTGGTCCACTTCCTCATAGTAGCCCGTAGCACCTTTCTTGTCCTTGCCTCAAGGCCCTAGTCTAGCAGTCTTCTAACTACCCAGCACTGCACTTTCCATGATGCTGATGGTTCCCTCCCCTACTAAGACCCAGATCCTTTTCGCTTGGCTCCCTTGAGAAAATTTAACTCCTCCATTCTTCAGCTCCTTTTATACAATGCTTGCTCAGCTCTGATTGGCTGTTCTTCAATTCACTTTTCTGTAATCCTTGCAGGGAGGCAGTATGGGCCAGGTGCCCCATCACAGCATGGAAGAGTGGGTAATATTGTGGGAGCTGGATACTGTTTTTACAGTGGGAATACTTAAGAAATTAATTTCTGTGTTGAGATGTTTCCTATTTCAGCAATAGTTCATATACTTCAATGAGGAATACCACTAAAACAACAATAGTATCTTTGCAACTGAAATAAATATTTTAAATGTGCACATAGAGGTTAATCCTGGGAGAATTTCATCCATTTGAGATGCCCTGATGATGCAGTCTGGAGAGGTTGTAGAAATTCTGTCCTTCTCTAATAACATTTTATACTTCTATAGCACCTGTCATCTGAAGATTTCAAAGCACCTTACAAAACCTCACTCCTTTTTAGATAGGTAAGAATTATATACATGTTAAAGACAGAGAAACTGAAGCAGAGAGAAATTAAGTGGACCAAGGCCTCTAAGGAGGAAAATAACAGAATCAAAGATACAACTTAATAGTTCCAACTCCTTTAGTGTTTAAAATAGAGGTTTGACACAAGAGAAGTATGAAGCTCAGACAGTGACAGAGGGCTAAAAGATGATAGATTGATTCTTTGGGTATCTCAAAACATTCTCTTACTTTGAATGCTATAAATTATTTGTTGTCCAACTAAATGGTAAGTCCTATTTATAATAACTGGATTAATTTGACAACTTGCTGCATTGTCTAATTGCTAAAGATTTTCTTAAAATTATAAATCTGATAAAAATCTCTAATCCTATTTTGAAGTTACTAGATATCCAGCTACATGTTAATCACTCTGTTTTCTTTCATTCTTTATATTAATTTGTTGAATTTATTTGGCTTCTGAATCTGCCTTTTATTAGAAAATTGATGCAAGAATTCACTTTATCTTTGCATGGCTAATGTCTCTTGGAGGAACACAATGGGTTTTTTGAATTCTGAATCATTAGCCGATAACAACACGTCTCTGAATGTTGTAAGCAAATCAGCTTTTCTTTGCTGTGTTTGAATCGAAGAATAGCAGGAGATAATCATATGCAGCCAGTCCTGGTAAGTGACATCTCTTGTAAAATTATGTCTTTACCCCAGACATCTATTAACTGATGCCAACACACCTCAACTGAAGAAATTTGGTACTTTTATAAAGCAGCAGGATTTACAGGTAATAACTTGATTGATAACAGTAACAATTAATAAAGCATATAGTAATTAAAACTACATCCTGTGGAGAATTGAAATGTGCAAGCAAACCTCTCTTCTTTTCTCAGCCTCTTTCTGCAAACACACAGGCCTGTATATGCACTGCTGAGCTCAACATGTCTTTACCATTCTAGCATCAGGATGGATAATTCTCACTTCACGGTGCATCCTGCTAGAAGTCAGATGTGAAGAGGTGTGCATACCCCGCAATGAACCAGGAGGGGTTAAAACCCTGTGAGCAGAGGAAGTCCTGCCCCTTCACCCAGAATGGGCATGTTCCACATACTGAAGCAGTTTAAAAGGGAGTAGCTCAGCTCAGTCTGGGCTGGCCACAGAGACGAGAAGGACCTCCAACAGGAACTCCAGAGATGCTCCTGCCAGAGACCCAGACAACAGGAGTCAGAGGCCTGGGAGATCTTTTCAAGGTACTAGTGCTTAAGGAGCCCCAGGGCGAGGTGGCTGCAGTGAAACTGGAGGACTCAGAGACCACATGGAATGGCCCCCGCTGCAGCTCTGGTAGGAAGTGACCCAGGGAGGGTGCTGGAGTAGTATCTCTCACCTGAGTTAGCTCAGCATGTTGCGGTCGGATTCCCCACTGAGCAAGTGGTAGAGCACTCTGCCATTCACAGGCCTCTGGGTTATGGCCCAGTGGAGTAGGGTGAGCTGGGGTTCACCAACTGGGGCTGTTGTCCCAAACTATTGACTCCGGCCATTCGGCTGTGCTGCCCTGAACTGAGGGCTAACCCTTTTGACTTTGGCCATTCGGCTATGTTGCCCTTAATGGAGGGCTACCCCTATTGATGCTAGCCATTAGGCTGTACCACCCTAGACTGAGAGTTGTTTTTACAGACTCAAAGAGATTGCTGATAACCTGTTAGCTGACTAAGCAGCGTCTACACCCCTGGGTCCCTGCACCCCAAAGGAAGGGGTGTGCATACACTACGACCCCAGGGTAATTTTGTCTAAAGCATAGTCATATCCCTATCCATGGAATCTCGACTCCGGCCTTATTCCTATTCCTCTGACTTTTATCTCTTTGAAAACACAATGCATTAGTTAAGTGCCAATAGCCCTTATTGGCTACTCATCAAGCAGCTCTAGTTAAATGGACTATTGCTTGTTCACTCTCCAAAATCCACACAATTTGTCTGCCTAGAAAGTGTTTCTGAACTATTTTTATGTCTCTGAAAAGTGCTGTGAAACACATTCTGATAAGGGCACTTAACTAACAAACTCCCATGTAGAGAGGTAAGTTGGGTGAAGTAATAGCTTTTTTTGGACCATCTTCTGTTGGTAAGAACTCCCTCATCAACAGAAGCTGATACAATGAAAATAATACTTCACTCCAGATTGTATCTGTGATATCCTGGGACTAACCCTGATACAATACTGCATCCAAACTCCCATGTAGCCTGGAATTGGCACTATTTCTGGATCTCTTCTACACCACTTCCTGCAGCTCTCATTGTCAGTGAATGGCGATCCACAGCCAACAGGAGTTGTGATTGCCTGTACCTGCAGAGGCGCAGGTAAACAAAGTGTCTCATGGCCAGCTAGCAGGTTGTCCTTGCAAGCCGTGACCCAGAATTTGAAAACTCCTGGAACAGAGTACAGGTTCCCTGGTTCACATTGTAGAGTTAACCTCTTATGTGAAGTTTTCAACTTATATAAATTAAAAGATCTCTCATTAGTTCATGAACCACGTTCAATTGTAATAACTGCCAATTCATTGGTTTTTTACATCACTTTAGAGCTTGAAGGAAATAACACTTGATTACTATTCAGATGGTGTCCTCCAATCAAAGCTGATACTAGCAACTGACATCCATTTTTATACTTGATTACCAGCATCCAAGACTCTTGGCTTGCATGATATGAGCCTCCGAAACAGATGCTAAAGCCCCCTTCCTTCTGTGTATGCAATATTTTGATGATGATATCCCATTGTATTACTCTGGAAACACGTTCCATACCTCAAGATCTCTCACATATTTTCCTAGCAGTCACAGAAAAATAAAAAAAAATGCAGTATTACAGCTCCTGCCAGCTGTTTCCATCTGCCTCAAGAAATAATCTTGCAGGCAGAATAAAAAAACAAAAACAAAACTGAATGACAACAGCCTCAGCCAGCAGAAGGTGACCTATTTAAGTGCCATTTCATCCTCAAATAACTTCAAAAGATTTTCACGTATCAGACATTCTTCTTTACTCACCCACTTAGAGAATCTCTGCTCTCCATGATTCTGAACAAAGACAGAAGGCTAATAGACACAACGCTCACAAGCTGAGACTCACACAAACCAGGCTCATAGATTTCAGGAGTTTAAGGACACAAGGAACAAATGTGATTTCTAGTCTGATCGTGTGTATATCACAAGCCAGAAAATTTTACCCAGTGACTTCTGCATCATGACTACACACTTTTGGATGAACTTGTCATGGTTTTTGGAAAGACTTCCTTTTCTTTCATCTTTCTTCTTTAGCAATAAAAATGTGAGGTGAGAAATACAAAATATGCATTTGACACATGGGTGGGAGCAGTGAAAGCAAGATTATATGCATTAAGAGGTGACACTTGTACTGTAGGTTTCATGATTGGGTTAATGTCAAAAGGATATGGATTCTGGTTTTACAGAAGCTTTAAACTGCTGTAACTCCACTGGCTTGAAGTAAATGGAGTTACTCCTGATTTACACTAACTTGAATGAATTTACTCATAAATTCCAATGAGACCTGTGATCAAATCACTTAGGTGCTTTTATGAAATATGACCATGATACTATTTGATTTCATACAGGACTTACCTCACAATCCAGTTATCAGTGAGTTACGAGATCTCATTACCTGTAGAATAGTATGTATTAGCTTAGACTCCCCAAAAACTTTGATCATCCTAATTTTAAATGAAATTTAGAAAACAAAAGACTCTTTATTTCATTAGGAAAATATTGCATATGCAATATTTTATATTAAATGACAGATATGCCACTACTTTACTGCTGCATACAGGTATAATCAGGCGCTAAATAACATTAGATTCATATCTTAATAGGGAGACTAAATTCTTCCAGCTGTGCCCGGATAAATCCATAGTAAGTCCAATTAATGTTAATGGGTAAAGGTTTCCAAGGGCAACAAGGTCTAGGAGTGGATTGAGTGCTGGCTTAGGGGTCAGATGAGTGACCTGCGTTCTGTTACTGGCTCAGTCACTGACCTGTTGTGTGACCCTGGGCAAATCACTTCACCTGTCTGTGCCTTGGTTTCCCCTCTCACCCTTTTCTGTCTTGTTTATTTAGACTGTAAATTCTTTGTGGCAGTATGTGGTTTTACAGTCCCTAGCATAATGGATCCTTGATCTCATCTGGGACCTCTAGCTCATAATGCAAATAACAATGCTAGGTCATAAGTCTCTAATTCACATCACCCTTCAGTACCTTTATATGCATTCCTCCTGTTTGTGTGATTTATATGTAAGTGCCTCCTGCATTAAAAGGAAAACAAATTTCTCCTCCTAACTCAGGAAAATATTCCAAATGCAAAAGAAGATAGGTACTAGCAATAGTATAGAAATTGCTGTTTCATTATGAGGGTCACATTTGCATTACTTGGCACTCTTAGTACAGCAGTTTGCAGAGCTTGGAATAGCAACAAAACCTCTGAGAAATAAGGGATGTTATTCAGACAGAACAGTGGTGAAGAAGAAGGTCCCACGGCTGGCATTAGTTGGAGTCACGTGCAACCTTTGTCTTAATGTGCTCACCTCATTTAAAATCTTGGAAATCTAGTCAGTCTAATTGGACAACCTGCTAATGCAGGTAGAATTTTATGTTGCCTTCCACTTTTTAAATTCTGGGGTCTGTCAGATAAGCATACGGCAGTGAATTAGCAGTTTAAAAGAAAGGGATATTTATCTGAAAAATGTTATCTATACTGTTAAAATAAGATTAAATTCCACTTAAAAAGAGATTGAAATAAGGAAAATTTAATAAACAAATATGTACTATATGTTTATCATTAATATAACTTAATCTATATTTTAGAATACTCTAAGAACATTGTAATTAAGGTTTAGCTGGCTTATCCATTAATTCAATTAAATTGGGCTTGAGCTTGTTATTCACAATAACAACCCAAATGTGAATTATTTTTATTAGAATTTTTAAAGTCTTTAGTTATATTAGCTTAAAAAGAGATATTAGTATAATATGGACATATATTTGGATGACTTTAATGTTAAAGTTATACTGTAGTGACATGACCTTAACTTTAAAAAATAAACTGAGCTAAATAAGTTTAATATATCGGGTTTGTAAAAGAAGACATTTAAAATGTTAGTGACATTTAGACCCTAAGCCAAGAAAGCACTTAAACATATGTTTAACTTTAAGCATCTGAATAATCCAATGAAGTCAATAGGACAATTTACATGTAAAAGTTAAGCATATGCATGTATTAAAAAATCATTCTTGGGCCAATCCTGATGTTCATGATTTGATACTCAGAAGTATTTGATGAAAAGGTATCAACCTACAATTGTGTTACAATGTAAATCACCTGTATGTAAACAGAACTTGGGAGAAAATTTGGCCCCATTGAAATCAATGGGAGTTTTGTCACTGACACAAAGATTTCACCTTTTGTATCTTGCCACTATCAGACAGAGAGATAGTGCAGAGTTAGAAATAGAATGACAAAGTCCAGATTCCAAATCCTCTGCTCTAGCCGGCATCTCACTATAGGTCCTGAAGTAAAAACAAAATAGTCAATGCTAGTGCTTTATTGTGAAAACAAACTTCTGAGATGCCATATTGTGTGCAATGACAGAGCTATTTCCAGGCTGCATGCCTACACTAAGCTTTGTTGTTCTCCTACTAGTGAAATCATTTGGAGTAACTGTAGTTGGTTTATATATTTCTTCTCCTGCAATATTTCATAAAACAAAACCACTGGCATGTCTTTGGAATGTACCACCTGAGGAGCATCCTGAGGAGACATTGTTTAGTTTGTAACAGGAATGAATTACAGATGTTTACCACAGTTTCTCATTCTTGCTCTGATTGTTGCCAAGGACTAGATTAATGTGTGGATTTTCACTACTGCAACGTCGCTGTAATTCACAATACATAAAATGTATTACTCTTCAGTTCAAGGGAGAAAAAAAGCATTAGGTTAAAATAAATTAAATAAATACAAATTTTTAGCGTCCATGAGCCTGATTTTTCATTACCTTGCACTTTATGACATTATTTATACCATTACTTAGGCCAAAGAGCTACCATTCTGATAAGGTAGCTTGTGTTCTATGCAGTTTTACACCAGTATAATTGAAATAAGTGGAGTTAAACTGGCATAAAACAAGTTTAATATTGGAGAATAAGACTTTTCCACTTGAATTCTCCCGGTGTCTGTTTTCAATTGATTATTTGCCTCATCTATACTACAAAACCCACTGTAACTTTCAAAATAAACAAAGTATTTGATCTATGTATCACCAACTAATTTTATATATATATATGCACACACAAAATAAGCAATGGGAAACAACAGAGTGGTAACCTATTCTTTATGCAAGTCCATATAGAGACTATTTTGTGTGTAGCAGGGGATGGATCAATTTACCCTTACATCCCACACATGGTGAATCATTAAACTAAGTAAGAAATACAGGATTAGACAAAGTAAGAAGTATAGGATTAGACCCAAGTTCAAACTTTTTGCCCTAAACACAAACTGAATGGAACATTTTTTGCAGTTTGAAACTTTTTTGACTTTGTTTTTCCCCAAATGTCCCACTCTTGGGTATAAATTAGGATCATAAGCAGAAGAGGAAATATTATGGTTCTCATGAAACTCCCAGTTCAATTTTGCAGTCTCAAGTAATTTGGATAGTTCAGAGTGTTTGGATTTTTGTCCCAACTGAATAGGGTCAGTATTATCATTTAGACTGCCTGCTCTACCACTGTCAAGTCTTGCTACCAAGGAACATCCTAATGTAGACTTAATGGGAGAGGATAATGTCCTTGTCACTCAATGCCAGTGAACATGGTGACTGGTGAATAAGGTCTTTTCACAAAGCATAGACCCTCCCACCCTGCAGCCCACGCCTGGAACATCTCCGCAGCCTATGCACCTGTGAGCCCACAGGGATCAACTGCTGATTTTTCTGTGCTGTGCAGACATACCCTAGGGGACTGATTCAAAGCCTATTCAAATCAATAGAAAGTCTCCCATGAATTTCAATGGATGTTGGATCAGGCAGCAGGCCCGATAAAGCACCATATCTTGTCCCACAGGTCTGCATGCACAGACCTCCTTCATGTGGAGGTGCCCCTATTCTTAGACCCATGAAGCTCTATGTAAAAGGAGAACTCAGTTTGATTTGGAAGAGATGCCAATCTGCATCATCTATCATGACAACCTCTGGGGATTCCTCCTACATGTCCTCCTCCCACAGGTTTTCATGTGGTGTGAACTGACATGAGATACACCTGCTTTTAACAGGCTGTGATGTATTCCAAATGTAGTCCCCTTACTAAAGGGGCCTCTGTGTTTTTCCTGGAAAGACCCTGTGTGCTGCAATCCAGACTACAATTCCCATGAGCCCTTGGGAAAAACAGGAAAGAAGGACTTTTGGGGAGAGAGGAGTTTCTCTCCACCTGCCTGAAGAAAAGAGGCCTAGCGGTCTGGGACTCTGCCTTGGAGTTTGGAACCAAAGGGGGAGCCAGGCTGCTGCCAAGGAGATTGATCCAGTCCAGGGGCTGTCGGAGTGCAGCTACAGACCGGGACTAGATGCCTGTTGGAACTGGGATTTAGCCGGCTGCTTCCGATAGGCTCAGTATGAGGCAGTAAGTTTCTGGGCCTTGTTGAAAAAGTGCTGCCTGGACAGAGCTGCTGTCTAGCCTGGACCAAATCTCCACTACAGCTGCAACATCAGCGCGCCCATGCAAGCAAGTGTCTGGGACTGTGAGTCCAGGGCTGTGCACACTCTGGGGTGGGGTCACTGTTAGTACAAATATAAGTTTCAATTATTGTTATGTGTTTTGTTAATGCTATTCATTGCTAAATCTGTTAATCCCTGTTTATTTAAGTTAAGTAAAGATTGTTTATTTTAAAGTATTCTATTAGATGTATATGATTTGTAGTTGTTCTGGAATTAGATTCAGATTTATGTTGGAATGAGTATGTTCCTGAGGCTCTCAAGGCACACCAGTGAGTGTGTACAAGGCCAGCTAGGTAGAGGCACCACCATTTTACATTCATTACAAGCAAGGGACTGCAGCAAGGGGGTGGATAGGGCTTTCCCCAACTAAACACCATCACCACTGGGGTGCTCAGGATCTTTTTTGGGTTAAAACATCAGGCGCCCGGGCACACCTGTGAGTGTGACCTGCTCCCAAGTAACCCAGGGAGGAAAAAGGGGGTTACACAAATAATAGTTAACAGTACATTATCATCGTATTTATTCCCACGCTACAAACCCCATTTTGGTCACAAATCCACAAAGGATTGTGATTAATATGTACATTTTGCAAAAAGATTTATCAGTTAAATGACCATCCAGTAATTCTTGTAATTTACTGCACATAATCTTGTAATCAAGAGAAATCAGGGTGCGGAGGTTTACACAGCTTGGCAATGTCAATGGATATATTATTAGAAGACTGTGTGGAATAAAACAATATTTTGCAGAGGTGATTTACAGCAACTTGTAATTTGGATTTCCTTCTCTCTGTCCATAATTACTACAGTCCTTTAACCTCTGTTATTCCCTGCAGAGTCAAAGATATATATTTTCTAGCTTATGTTATCATTTAATGCTGGTCTCGTAATAGCTAAAACTGAGCAACAGTGCAAGAAGGGTGTTTATTTGTGAAGTGTTTGTCATCAGAGCAATAGGTAGAAATTTCTGGTTAGGCTCTTCAAATTGATTTTATCTTACATATATAGGAGAAAGAGTGAGCATGACAAGGTAGTAAAGCTATGGGGCTATTTTGTCTCTTTATGGCACAACCCTGCTTGGGAGGACAGGGCTGCTGTGTCATACCACCCCATGGAATGTCCCAGAGGCATTAGGGGAATACATCCCTGCCCTAGGTGCACTAGCAAAAGGGGGACATGAAGCAGCTGTTGGTCTCCAGGAAATATCTCTTGTACAAGACAGGTGGCATGCTAGATTTGTAGAGGGCATGGAAAGGATTTTAATCTTCTCAGCTTTTCTGCTGTTGTGCAACTGCCTATGAAGAGTTTTGCAGTTTGGGGGATAGTTAGGACAACTTTCTTGGCTCTATTAATCTGTGCTGGTCACTAAATTGGCTTGGAATAGATAAGGTGGACTACTGTCTCCCTTCTCAACACCTTAACCTTTTGACAGACTCAGCACCAGCACGGGAAAAATGCAACCCATTGTGCCTCAGGAATTCTGATCTTAGACAAGTTTTTCAGCAGTGGAATGTCACTGACTTTAGTGGAGTAGTAGAGTTTCTCCAGTACAAATGAGGAGAATCTGGTCCAATACTTCAAGAGCCACAGCGTAAGCATAGCTATTGAGTCTATCTTTAATACAAGTCTGTATATGATCTCCCCGACTCCCAGGGAAGTGTAACACAAGCAGCAGCACCAGACAAGGACAGAAACTGTGCAGGGTGTAAGAAAGGAAGGTATTTCTTGCCCTCTTTCTTCCTCCTGAATGCTTGCAGAGGGCAAGGCCTAATTAAAGTTGTTATAGTTCCAATCAGTGATTTTCAAAGTACAGGTTGTGCGCAGAAAGTCAGGCACTGGGTCACTTAGCTGTGAGAGACAAGGTGACCAGCGGAGGTGCTGAAGCCAGCTTCCTGCCTGTCCTGGTGCTGCGGATTGCACTGTGTCCTGCAAGTGTTCAGCAGCAGGTCCGGCTCCTAGGTGGAGGTGAGTAGCCAACTCTCACAAGACAGAAATGCAAAACAAGCCAAAAAATGAAGCCAAACCCATTTCAAAACAAGCCCCAAATGAGCTCCATCCATTTTTGCTCAACTTTGCCTGGCAACAAACCAGGAATGGGCCAATGGGAGTGTCGAGTGAGAGCTTGGGGTGGGGGCAGCCTGTGGAGCTGGACCTGCTGCTGGCCATTTCCAGGGTGCAGTGTGGTCCATTGTCCCAGGACAGGCAGGAAGCCTGCCTGACCATCCCACTGTATCACTGACCGGGAGCTGCCTGTGTCTCAATAATCCCATGTCCCAGTCCTGAGCTCCTCCAAACCCAGAAACCTCTCCTGCATCCTAAACACCTCGTCCCCATCCTCATCCCATAGCCTGCATTCCTGTACCTTAAGCCTCAGCCCAGAGTCTCTGCCTACATACTGAATCCCTCTTTTCACCCCCCAGACTGCACCCCAAAACCCTAATCTCTGGCCTAACCCCAGAGCCTCATGCAAAGCCTTCGCCACTCACACCTGCAACCCCTCATCCATGAGGCCCCACCTTGGAGCCTGCACTCTAGTCAAAAGATATAGTTATGTTGGGTCACAGGCATCAACAATTTTCTTCAACTGGATCATGAGAAAAATGTTTGAAAAAAGTTTTCCCTTGTTTTAAAAAAAGCTTTTCCAACTGGTTTTTTTAAAAAAATTAAAGCACAATAAAATTTAGCAGAAACCCCCAACAGTATAACTAGCTGGGAATCTGGTTTCAGAGGTAGCCGTGTTAGTCTGTTTCAGCAAAAACAAGGAGTTTAGTGGCACCATAAAGACTATCAATTTTATGCCATAGTAAAATGGTTAGTCCAGGTGCCACTGGATTCCTTGTTGTTTTAATCAGGAGTCTGATGACCTCGAAAAATGACTTCCTGTTGCACTAGTTAGTGAGAAATGGAAAGCAAACACATTGGTGTATTTAACATAAATAATGTCATGACAATTAGCAGAGAAGAAAAACAAAAGAAAACAAATGGATAAACAAATAAAATGCTTTATATAACTGACTTTATTTCTTAGTGTGAAAATACATAGCATCCTGATCCACAAACTCTAAGTACTGACTCATTTGCCTAATCCAATATTTGTTACTTATTCTAAAAATATTCAGTTAATAGGGAATTCAAGCATACATATTAACACAAAAAATTGCATTTAAAGATGCACATTGAACAAGGGATTGATGCACTGTTAATATCTATATTATAATGTGTATTGTGGTTGTGCCCAATACAATGGGGGACAAGGACCTCATTGCACTAGGTGTTATATGAACACCTAGGTAATCATGGTAAACATTTTAACTAAGGAAACCATAAACAAAAAGTAATTTTCCTAACAATGATCTCTGTACCTAAATATATGCATTTCAGGTACCCAGTAATCTGAAATGTTGCCTTAGAAGACATTGTATTGCCAAGTACTTATCAGATTTCTTATGCTAAGTGGGAAGTAGTCCAGTGGGAGATCTTCAAGGAAAACACAGGTGCTGCAGAAAGTGGTGTTGTGCCTGAGTTCATGAAGCTTCTCCCTTTGAGTCAATGCTTAGCCAGTGATCAAAGTAGTCTTGTTACCACAGTGCACAGAAATGTGTTATTGTTGAAGATTATCATTATTCTTTATTATACCTGCATCTACAAGCCAGGTGCCTGTTGCATAAACTTCTGACATATTTACAATTGTTTTTAAACTAATTAATAATGAACATTTACAATTGGTTTAAAAACAATTGATAATGAACTGCTAAGAATTCGCAGCAAGCAGACAATCCACATATTAAGCACCAACAGCCATAATACTGGCTATTACCCAAATGCTGTACATTGATTTAGTAAATGCATAGCCTAAAAAAAGCCTAAAATGGATCTGAGGGAGGGGTTTTTTCTTACTCTTCTGATATGCTTGTATAAACGGATCTTACACTTGGTCTTTTTATAATTATTGAAGATTTACATCTGCAAATCAGAAATTCAGAAATGTCCTTTACTTTCATATGGGTCTGTGCCTTGCATTTTCTCTCTGTAGGATATGACAACGCTGTCTAAAGGGGAAAACATTTACATGTTAGGCCATCTTTAATTTAATTCCATAGCTATCTCATCTTGCACATGCATGATGGATGACTGCTTTTTTCTCTGATTAGAAATTGTCTTTTATTCAAGAAATATGAAAATAATTACTTTTTGATGCCTGCTTTGGCTGAAAATTATTTCTTAGGCTACGGACGTTTTTGTGCAAAAACTTGCAGAGCATCTACACTGCAAGCGCATTCTTGCGCAAGAAAAAGTACAGTAAATCGTAAGAAGACAAGGCTTTTTGCGCAAGAGTTATTCCTCTTTCTATGGGGAATAAGCCTTTTTGTACAAGAGCTCCTGCGCAAAAAGGCATGTGTGGATGGGCAACAGGGGTTTCTTGTGCAAGAAACCCCATGGCTAAAATGGCCATCAGAGCTTTCTTGCACAAGAGAGCACCCACACTGCCATGGATGCTCTTGCACAAAAGCACATCTTTGCGCAAAAGCACATGGCAGTGTGGAGGTGCTCTTGTGCAAGAACTCTTGCGCAAAAAGTTCTTGGGCAAGAATCTTGCAGTGTAGATGTAGCCCTAGTGTGGAATAAATAAGGAGCTTTGCATTGTGCTGAACTTTATCAGCCTGAATAAGAAAAGACAGTGATTCCTAGGATACTAGATAAGGAGACAGATTTATCACATATTGAACCCTTGCTAACTATTTTAACACAAAGTTTGACACTGAAGACATCCATGAAGTCTATGGCAAGACTTCCATTGACTCTAGTGGAAGAGGGATTATGGTCAGACTTCTGTTCTATAAATTAAAATAATAAGGCAATTAAATATTCTAAAACAAATTTTGAATAAATGGGCCTGATTATTTTGTACACTGGAGTAGTTTTGTGTCATTCCAAAAAGCTTCCTTAAAGGTTTTATAGCTGGTCCCTGGAGTATTAACATACCAGAGAAGAATCCTTGAATGGCATTGACCTACCATAGTGGCTCCTATGTCATCCCTCCTTCCAACAGCTAATGTATGGACATGGTTGGGGCATCTGAACCTCAATGCACTGTAATGGTTGCTTTAAGTGCTATTGGGAGCTAGTGTAAATTAACACATTGTAACCCTGAGTACGGCACCAAATCACCCTTATTAATCACATGGGTTTAAGTTTCAGGAAGGGACATAAGACTTGTAAATGAAAATGACTTTTTGTATCCTTTAGAAAGGTTGCAGAACCTAAAGCTTAATTTTATCCATTTGTTAAATAATATTTTTGTTTCACCATCTTCCTGGGGTAGCATACACAAATAATTAGTTATTAGTGGCTCTAAGCAGTTAGTCTACTGCCAACTGAAGCAAAAAAAGTCCTTGCTTTCCTGCATGTTGAAATAAAGGAGCATATAGAATTAGTCTCTGGAGAGTCCCTAGAAGGTGGCTGATCAGTGCTGATACACATGGTTTCACTTGTTTGTGTTAACCAACTCTGACAATCCAATATATTATAACATTATGTGAGCTCTCAAAGTTTTGAGCTATAATATTTCCCCCTGTTAGAACAGAATGAATAAACAGGAACAACTGAAGTTATTATCAAGTGGCTAGAAAAGCTAACTGAATGGTCCAGAGGAAGGCCTGGCAAGATCTCTCTTGAGTATAGAATAACTCTTGTCTATGAATATCAGCTAATCCAGATGAAATGATCAGACAGAGCATGAACAGTTGTCAGTTCATTGCATATGTTCACAAGATCTGAAAAGTTAGAAAAGCAGTATCATGTGACTTAAACTAATTTATCTGTATTAATAGCTCCACCTAACTAGCTACAAAAACTATTTTTGCAGGACACAAAACCAGGAACAAATGCCACATGTTCTTGAGTACCATCCACTGACACCTTATTTTATTATCTAACTGTTTATACATAGCTGCATCTCTAATGTATACAGTTTGATAATATTGCACTGGCCTGTCAAGTAAGAAAGAAGGGCTCATTAGAAAACAATTCAGTTTAGTGAAAAAATTCAAGTTTCAGAATTTGGGTTCATTCTGGCTCAGGCTATGTCTAGACTGCAGGCTTCTTTTGGAAGAACCTTTTTTCGGAGAGATCTTCTGAGAAAACTTCTTCCAAAAGAGAGCATCTACACACAAGAGTGCATCGAAAAAGTGATCTGCTTTTTTGAAAAATACCGTCCATACTGATTGGACTCTATCTCGCATTTAAGCTGTGATTGCTATGGATGGAGTGACCACCAGAGCACCTGTGCTTTTTCCTCTTTCCTCTTTTTTCGAAAGAACTCCCTCTTCCCCGTCCACACATGCCTTTTTCTGAAAGAGCTCTTTCACAAAAAGGCTTCTTCCTCGTAGAAAGAGAATTACCAATGCCAGAAAAACCCCTTGTTCTTTCGCTTTACTTTAGGAAGAATATGATTGCAGTGTGGACGTAACTCAGGTTTTGTCGGAAAAACGGCTGTTTTTCAGACAAAACTCTGTACTGTAGACATGCCCTGTGAAGGAAACCAAGATCTTTTGAAACTTCTTGTGAAAACCAGGGATGGAGAGAAAAAGAAACTCCACATGTGAGAATAGCTATTGCTCTGCTGGTTAGAGTGCTAGTCTGCGAGGTTCACGGATTTGAAGAAGGGACTGTCTCTCATATTCCATCCCAGATCTGAATAATTGTTCTGAGGAAAATTCCATTGAACCTGCCATATTTCTATGAAACATTTCAGTTCCAATGGAAAAAAAAGTTCAGTATATGATTTTTCAATTCTACTCTCAATCTAGTATGGCATTTTCCCTGGGGAAAAAGGTAAGGATAAATGTATTTAGGACTGACATAAAATACACTGTGATTAGAAGATGTGCAGATATTATTCGTGTCTGTATATTTTTTGAAAGTTATCAGTTAAATGAACATCCTAGTTGTGATGTTGTATTCCATATGCCTTATGATAATGTTTATGATATGAATATGTCATAACCCAGATAAGCTTGATGCAAGATGGTTCATGTAACATGTCATGGGAAAGGTTGTAATTTACTGAATATGACTATCCTATTTGTATGCATGTATTATTTTTAGATGAAGTTAGGAATATTGACTTGTATATCTGTAATTTCATATTTGCTGTTTGGGGACACACCCACTGCTGACACTTCAGGTACAACAATAAAAGAGGACACACTGCTGATGGCCAATCAGCAAGAGACAATGAACTGTAAAAGAACTTAACCTTTCTGGGAACATGCAGGCCAGCCTGTGAAGAATGTCACCTGATACTGGAACTCATCTTGAATTCTGTAATTTTCCATGAGATGTTGGGAGGGAGTCAAACTATGGAACAAAGGACTCCTGCCTTATGCAAATCCTATTTAATGGTCATCAGTTCTCCATGGCTACCCCAACCAAGATGGCTGCTGGAAACATCTAAGACTGAACTGGGAGAAGGACCTAGGCCCAGGATGGAAGGGTGTCTGGCTTGTGAAGATTATTTGAACCACATTTAGGATGAGATCTTACACATAAATTGCTTCTTTAGTGCACTAAACTTTGCTTGCATGCATGTTTATTTTGCTCATTTACATTCTTTGCACAGTCTGCTGCCTCTTATGACCACTTAAATCCTATCTTTTTATATTTAATGAAATCACTTTTGTTTAGTAATAAACCAATGGAAGTAATTACTCCTCAGGGGAGTAGGGAACCTGTTCATCTCTCTCTTTATATTGAGAAATAGGGCAAATTTCATGAGCTTACGCTGCATAGATCTCTCTACAGAGTAAGATGGATTTATCTAGGGTTCAGCTTCCAGATGGGCTCTATACTTGAGTGCTGGGAAAAGGTCTCACACTGCACTGCTTTTAGTCTGTTTCTGCAGCCTTGGGGATGTGGCTTTGTTCCTGTGTCTCAGCTGTAGCAGGCTGGAGAGCTAAGCACAAGACAACAGGGTTACAGGGTACCTGGGCTGTCAGAGGATGCAAATTCTGTGGTGTCTCAGCATGTCAGGTGACAGTCTGAAGAGTGTCCTGAGCCATCACATGAATTTTGTTCCATATTATGTTGCAGATGATAAACAATAAGTCATCAATAAATAAAAGCTCATAATACTAAATTTAGGAAGGAAAAATTAAATGCTCTCATACAAAACCGGGGGAGGAAGGGAATTTAGGCTGAAAAAAAATCTGTGGATTATAGCTATCACAAATTAGATATTAGGAAACTATGTGATACAGTTGTGAAAACAACCAATAATCTGGAGGGAATTAAAGGACTGTCACATGTAAAGCACAGGATGTTATTGTCCCACTGTATTTACCAGTGGTAAGGGCTCAGATGGTGCAGTGTCCAGTTTGAGCCACCATACTTTGAGAAAGACATGGATTAATTGGAGAAATTTCAGAGGAGAGCAACCAGAATGATAAAAGGTTTAGACAACCTGACCTCTGAACAAAGGTTAAAAAAAATTAGGCATGTTTAATCTTTAGAAAAGAAGATGGTGGGAGGGCCTGATTACAATCTTCAGATATATTTATGGCTGTCAAAGCACAGTGATGAGTTGTTCTCCAGGTTTCCTGAAGGTAGGACAAGAAGTAATCGACTTAATCTGCAGCAAAGGGATTTACATGACATATTAACATAAACTTTCTAATCACAAGGATAGTTAAATACTGAAATAGGCTTCCAAGGGAGGTTGTAGAATCCCTCTCAGTAGAGATTTTAAAGAGCAGGTTAGATAAACATTTAGTCAGAGATGGTTAGCCTGGGAATCTGGACTAGATGACCTCTGAGGGTCTCTTCTCCATGATTCTATAAACTTTGTTCTTTAAGCTACACATTGCATGCTGGAATCAGGGATGAGGAAAAGATCTCTCTGCTTGTATAAACACATGCTGACTCATATGGCAAATCAAAGTAGTACAGAGTAATAAAAACTCAGGAAAAGTGACTCATACACAGCACTGGCCGTCAATGATTGAAAAAGGAATTCTAAATGTACCATGAAAGAACACAGTATGAGAATAAATAGCAAAACATTGTCTACTTATGTTCTTTGTAACTGGCTCAGCAATCTCCCATGCCTGGGATCAAGCACAGGCGGCCTGCGTCAGTTTCCCCTCTTGGACCATTCAAATAAGTTTCATTTCAGGTTTTTTCTTGGTCAAAAATACCTCTCCTTTGGGACTTTTTTATTAATATAAATTAAACTGTAATTAAAGCCCAAAGTAAACTCCATTCATAAGTCCATATAACTCAATTTCTTCTGCCTCCTCCTCCTCCTCCTCTCCCCCGGGGCTGTCCTGTCAGCAGCTTTTGAAGTCCCTCTGCTACTTGGCCAGGCTCTTTCCCAGGTTTCTCTATTTATAAAGTTTTCCATACAGTCCGCACACTGCAACCTCCTGCTCCTTTTCACACTGGAATCACCTGCCTCTTCTCAGGCGGGGCTCACCTTGTAATCAGGCTTGTCTAAGTTCCAAGCTCTCCAACTCACAGGATGTGCCAGCTTGTTATAGTCTTCTATGGGGAACAGAACTGCATTTTTATTTTTATCTTACAATTATACTCGGCAGGGGAAAAACGGTGGTTTTGAATCTTGCCAACTGCAGCCATTCAGAAATCAGTAAGCCTCATGGAATAAAATTATTTTAAAACTTGTGAGTTTTCTAAAAAATTAGAAGATTTACATGGCATTGCTCAGGTCCTTCAGGAGAGAGGGCTGGCAGTGTGCGTGTGGTGTATGTGTAGAAGCTAGGGTTTGGGAGTGTGGAGAGGCTCAGGGCAGGAGCTGGGACTGCATGTGGAGTGCAGGAATCATAGTTTGGGGGTGAGGAGGGTCTCAGGACAGGGATTGTGGGGTGCTGGAGTCTGGGTTGAGGAGTCAGGAGGGCTCAGGGCAGGGGCCTGGGTGTGAATGTGGGTGATGCAGGATTCAGTTTTGGGCAGTGAGGATAGCCTCAGGGCAGGTGGCTATGGGTGTGAGGGGTGCCGGAGCTGGCAGGGACCATGCGGGTCGGGTTGCAGATTCATGGAACTGACTGTGGGGGGCTGCACTTTCTGGATGGTGGCTTCCCCGGATTGGCTGTGGCGGTGGCAGTAGGCAGCAGCTTTCCAGGGCTGGCTGCAGTGGGGGCCATGCTGCCCAGGCCCCTCTGTAGTCATTACACAGTATAACTGTCCCTGCTGGCAAACCTCTCCCTTTTGGTATTATGAAAAAAAATCACATTCCAGGAACATCTCATTGTCTTAGCATAACCAAACCCTGACCTTGCTTTAAGTTATAAGAGGAAGCTGTATAACAAATTGGGTGATCCTTGTTTTTATCGTTTAGGCGGAGTTCTTGATGAAACAGACAGATGGACAGACAGATTTGCTCACTCACAAACTCTTCAGCTGGTGTTATCTGTCACAAAGTAAGAGAGGGAATGACCCACAAGGACACATACCTTACTCCTACTGACAGGATGGGATTGTCACCTAGAGTGTATTTTCAGCGCTACACTAAAATGTTCCAATGCTACAGGGTAGTGGGCTAGATTTTCAGAAGAGGGTTGATCAGCACTTTTTGAAAATCAGATATCTCAGTCTGAACATTCAAATTTACTACTGAGTCTTGAAAATATTGTCCCTTTCTTTTAAGAACCGTTTTCCTGATATTTGATGTCCCCATTTTTTTAAGTATTCTTCCCTATGGCAAAGAATGAGATTCTAATTCTAAAGCAGATATTCCGAAGTATGGAGTAGATGCATGTCAAGAAAACCCAACAGTGGAAGCAGACCTTAGTGTGGTTTCTTTCATCCCATCAGGGGATATCATTAAACTAGAGCAATTCAATTAGCATACTCTTTACCTAAACAAGAACTCAGAAGTAGGTTAAATTGGAAAGTTTATCTGAAGAAATAGTGCACAATATGCTACAGTTAATCAGGCCTTTCAGCAAAATAACATTATCTCCCCCAGCTCACCAGAGGACACTAGGCTTGGAAGGGGTGGGGAAGAGGAAGGGATAAATAAATAAATAAATAAACCTCTCTTCCAAAGGCAGAATACAGGTTGAACTGCTTAAATCTGGGACTCTCTTGTCTGGCAACATCTGTGGTCCACTGGGATCACAGATGTTGCTGGACCAGAGAGCTCCAGTACCTGGGAGTGCAAGCTGGTTAGGAATCCAGCAGTGAGAGATCCCCACCATCGGGACTGGTGAGCCCTGTTCCAGGAGCTCCACCTGGATGTGGCACAGCAGGGCAGCTGTGGAGCCCCGACTGCTGTGGCGGCAGTGGGGCAGCTATGGAGCCCCATCCGTGGGAAGCCCCGGTTGGGCGCAGCAGCAGTGGGGTAGCCGCGGAACCCCAGCTGGGAGTTCCGACCAACCAGGGCAGCCATGGAGTCCCGTCCCGAGGAAGCCTGGCTGTGGCTCCTCTTATCTGGCAAATTCCCTCATTTGGACTAGTACGTCCTGAGGGTATTGGACCAGGGAGATCCAACCTGTACTAATAATTAAAAATAACGAACTCCCCTGTTGAAGTGAAAAATATTCCTAATAGTTAACTTCAAATGTTTAGTATAAAAATTAAACATTTCTCTTGATGTAATATAATTTTCAGATTTCACCTTGCAATTTCTTGGCTAATATAACCCTATTCTATTCAGGTTGCCAATCCTTCATTGTAAGCTTTTCATCAATCTTCATCATCATCATCATTTTTACTGAAAATTAAAAAAAATCATGTAAACATTTCTATTTGTATTTTGTGAAATTTAAACTCAGCAAATTATGTTATTAGTGATGGCACTGAATGATGCATTTGGGGATATTTTTAAGGCATATGACTTGGGTTGCATCACTAAGCACTCTCTTTATGCCATGGAATAGGCCATCAATTTTGTTTTCCTCAAATGCTATGATTCATCTCCTTGTCATGCCATCAAATAGTCAATGCACAAATCCCAATGTATCACTACCCTTCCATTTGGTTCATTTAGTAAGAGAAAGTAGGCAGCAAATATGGAAAGTATAAAGCCTTGGCAAGCAACTGATATTCCAAATGACTACATTCTCACAAGGAACGGCATGTACACATTTGTAAGTGTGACATTGTCTAAGGTCAGCTAGTGGAATCTGTAAAAGAATAGAGAGGAAACAAAGGGAAATTTTCTATTTCTGGGTATAAGATGGCTAACTAATTGCTTATCTGTAAAACAACCCGCAATAGCAGCAAAAATGACAAGTTCATGGTATGCATGACAAAGCAGCTGAACCTAGAGGAAACAAGGTAAAAAGAGAGGAAAAATCAACCATAACATAAAGGAATATCTTCTAGAACAAAACTAGGTTACACAAGATCACTGGAGGCCTATGCAGTACTTTACGTGCTAGTCTCAGAATGCTTCCACAATTCAGATTGAACGACAAGGTCCCAGTTCCTCCCTGACTTACATTATGCAACACACTGATGTCAACAGGCTTGATTCCTGCCAGTAAAGCAATGGAGTTACATCAGTGTAAAATCTAGAGATTCAGACCAAGTGTGAGTGACACCTTTGTAACTGTCCCCAAAATAGGTGCACCAGGATTGTTTTAACTTACAATCCCTTGTTTTGCATCACTAGAATTCCATTGATAAGCCAATGGTACGACACCTTTTTTATAAAGCGCACCATTATTTCCAGCTTTTGAGCACCTAATTAGAGTAGATACTACTGCACCATTCTGAATCATTGCACCTATTTTGGAACTCAATCCTATTTTCTAATTTACACTAAACATGTACATCACATCACGATTTACATCACAGCATAATTTAGTATATGCAGCTAAATTCTACACATGGTTACTTCAGAGTATAGCTAGAGTAACTCCTTTTAAGCCTGGAATGGGGTTTGGAAAGGTGAGTGGGCCAAGGTAGTTACTCTTGATTTACATTGGTATAAGTGGAAGCAGAATTTGGCCCAATGTCTGTGGGCAAGCCCACCTTTAATTAAGAGTACAGTGTGAATTGTTACTGTTAGCTTCAGCCTTAATAAAAAAAATAAAATATGGAGAGTTTAATGAGTAGGAAAAACAGCACACAACTGACAATAGTTCATTTCTGTTTTATATATCACTGTTGCCATGTCAAGCTGATAAGACTATAAAGCTCAAGGATGAACATGGTGTTCCGAGACCCCGTCAGTCAGAAGTAAATCTTAGTGATGAACTAGCATATGAAAGACCAAATGCCATGTAATAACCCATTCCAAATGCTGCACATGTAATAGAATCAATAGACTATTAGCGAAGCCTTAGCTACACACCACAGTAACAAAATTAACAGATCACAATCTTCAAGTCAGGTCTGAAGTAAGCAAAACATAGTCTATGATTTATACACTGCCAGTAACGATTCAGGGCTCTCTTCCTCCACAGAGTGTTGGCCTGGCTTAAAATCATAAATTGTGTGAAATTCAAGAGTTATTTATTTCAGTGTGGAATATTCTGAAGATCTGTAAAACGCTGCATTCCTGGGGAAAAAATGCTGGGCAGTGGTTTCTGCCTTGTTAACTTGAACTTATTAAGCTGGCTGAATTTATTTCAGATGGTAATGGTGGTAAAATATGACAGCACTGTTAGTTTATCAGCATACATAATATATCAGGTAAGCTGGATTTGGGAGCAGCTACTTAGCTCATGGTGGTTTGGAGCATCCAGAGCTCCTTCCTACCTAAGCAACATCACACAAATAGCTAGTACCAGTAGGTGCCTGGCACTTGAAAAAATGCCACCCAAATGCCAGCTGCAGACATGCTGTTTGTTCTTTAGTTTACGATTGGCACACCTGGATGGAAATTGATTTTTTTTTCCAATTTCCATTTACATTCTGGTCTGAAACAGTTGGGAACCTGTTAGCACTATAGTCATCAACCAAAGCACAGTCCTCACCCTCCCTTACTGCTTATTTTCTCAGGATGGTTCTTTTGAGTTGTGTGTCAAATAAATACCGAGGCTATATGCAGTCTTGCTTTCCCTAGTTTCTATAGCTCCATGCCATCAAATGGACCATGAACAAATATCAATACATTTATAAAAGTTAATTCATTCTGGAAACAGACAGGTCTCAATTATTGATAGAAAGTGGGTGGTAAACATCAAGAGTGAAAGAGCAACACATTTAACTGACATTCCAGATAACTACATAGTTCAAAGAAGAAGAATGCACAGTTTGTACACATTGGGTAACAATGATTCTATCTAATTTCAATTAATAGAATCCATACAAGAATGTAGAAGAAGTAAAGATGATTTTTTGTATGGGTGTAAGACAGCTGAATATTTTTATATTGGAAAGCCCACATGAATAACTGATTTTTTATCAATTCACTGCAATGATTTGGGCTCCAATTCTATACTTATTATGAGAGCTGGGTGATTATAGGAAACAATATTTGTCTATGGTTCAGATTTTAAAATGAATTCACTTTCTCTAGGTCTTCAACCTTTCTGTGTTCATTGTCTGTGTATATGTTAGTGAATGAGATTGCTGGTTGTAATGTTTGTTGAAATGCTGAATTTTAAGCAAGCACTGCAGAACATGAACAGAAAGCAAATACAGAACATGTAAAGATGAATATTTGCTTCAGAAACCTGATTCTAATAATGCTCATACAACCAGGGAAGTGATACGCACCATACGACCAGTTCAATAAACATTGCTTAAATTTCAAATGTCAAATAAATCAGTAAACTGCTTACAAACAAGAAGCAAACTAAGAATTACCCCGAAAATAATTGGCAAATAATTTTGAAGCATTCAAAAATTAAAAGTTATATTTGGAAAGAATTCATAAACAGAAAAAGAGTTTAAACTCGTTGAATAAATTATTTGTCAAATACGATTTGCCCTGCTTTATGTCTTCTACAAGCAAAACTATTGTTGAATTTATTAAGAGATTTGATTACATATGGATTCTAGGATTGGGAGTTTTGATTCTATCTGAGTATTTTAAGGCCCTAAGCACTGTAATGGCTGTGTCTACACTGGGAAGGTTTGGTGACAATAGTGCTGTCGACATGCAAAAATCGCCAAAAGTGAAAACCAGTCAAACCAGTTTTTCTGCCTCCCATAGTTGATATTTCATGACAGGAGAGCTAGCAATGTGGCCAACAGATATAGCAAAGCAATGTGGGTAAGCAACCCACAGCACAGTGTTGTGGGAGGGCAGAGCCGATCCCTGCACTTCTTGGGATTCCCTCATAGCCCTGTGAGCTCTCTTTGTTAAGGAATGTCAAACCAACACAGCAATCTTTCCAGCCCTCCCCCTGCAGCAGCACAACAGAAGCATTTTAATGGTTTGTTTTTTATTTGTTTCCCAAACAGAGCAGCTCACTCAGCTGTCAGATACTTCCTGGAGCTTTGAAAGGGGAGGGGTGCATGCGTTCAGGGCAGCAGAGATCACAAAACACTGAGCAGAACTATCAGGGCAGGCATTGTGGGATACTGACGGAAGGTAGTTCTCTTGACAAAACAAACAGCAAAGTTCATACTGGCTCTGCTCTGTGCTGACAGTAAAGGGAGGGGGAAAGACAAAAGTCTCTCGCAGGAGTGGAAGTTTTTTGTCGCCAAAAGTGTGTTTTTCCCTACAAAAGGAAGAGAATGTCTACATAAATGTGCCATGGTCCTATCCATTCCCTGGAACTTTCCATTCTGTGGAACTTGCTTGCAGGATAGGTTATTAAATAGGAGTCTCTGTACTCTCCACTGTGCCTGATGACACACTCCAGACACAGCTAATATAGCCATGGCCACTGTCTTCCACTCTGGCATGGCTGCAGAGCCAGAGACTGTCTTGCCAACTCTTGCCAACTATATCTTCATTTCCTTATCTGTAAAATATCTACCCTCTCTTAGAAGTATTGTGAAACAAAATTAATTATTGATTGTAAAAGACATGAAGATCCTTGGATAGGTGGCCTTAGAAGGGTACAAATATCACTGATATATATTAGTATTACTATTTGTATCTTGAACTTTCCTTTTTAATAATATTCATAATCTAGAGAGGAAACGTGGGCACTCTATGGTTAAGTGCTGTTTAGATTAATCTACAGTTTTAAATGGGTTTTAAAACAAAACTCATAAATGCCTACTTATATTTCACATGCATTCAGTAGAACATATTGCTAATATCAACTAATTAAAAATAAGGAATTGCAGTCCGTAAATTCTGATTGTTTTTGCAAAAAGAGGATACTAAGGGCAAACACAGGGAATGACACACTGACAGGCTGACATGCAATCCAGCTTGGTGCAAAATATTTCATGAGTTGTGGTGCTGTGCAGGATATTCTTGGCAGTCAGTGGATTTAAGTTGACTTTAAACCATTGTCAAAACAGACTATAGGGAATAAAGAGGTCTCGTTCTGATCATAGTGGGTTAGTGTGACAGAATGCGCCTCTGTATTCACATCCTACATGCTAGTGTAATAATCTGTGTACAAAATATGCCTTGTGAGGTATCATTTGAAAAGTAATAACTCGCTGGTCAATAATATCATCGTGAAATGTATATAACAACATTTTGGGCAAAAATATGAATTTCCTTTGAATGGTGTTGGTAGTACATGTTCAAACCCGCATAGTCCCAATTAGGCAGAAGTGGTCAAGCTGGTCCTTGAGATAGTAAGAGGAGATAAGGCAAATCCACTTTCCAGTATATGCAGAGAAGAAGAAAGGCCACAGGGGCATCTTCAGTCCCAGATTAAATAATGCTGCCTTTATAGAATGAATAAACTTTGTTGTTATAGGTAGGCCTTTTGAGAATCCTTTTCAAATGGAGACTGGATTAAAATAGTGAAAGGTAGCCCTATCCTTCTCTCTCTCTTTCACCTAAAAAAAGAAACAGACTTCTGACTTTGGGAACAGATCCTGGCCTGAAAATTTGGTCAGCAATGCTACTGGGAAAAACTCACCTTAAACAAAGTTTAGCTTGTTAAGTTTTAATACTAAGAAGTGTTCATCTTTATTTTTCTTGTAACTATTTCTTGCTTTGATGTCCTATTCTTGTATTCACTTCTCTCTCTCTCTCTCTTTGTAGTTACAGAAACTTGTTCTGGTTAAACTGGGCAGTGTAGAAACTCCATTTAAAGTAGCAAGCACTTGGATATTGTTTATTTACAGGACAGTAGATTTAAAATACCTGAATTGTCCAGGAGACGGCTGGACAGCACAGGACACATATTTTCAGGGGAAATTTTATGACTGGGGAGTGTGTTGGGATTGCCCAGTGAGTGGTAACCAATGCTGCTGGAAGCTAGTGTTTGCTGACATGATGCTGGGGTCAGGGTGGCTGGAGCAGGGCTTTGGGTATACACAGATGTGCATCGTGTGACCTGCATGCTGGCAGTTTGTTTGTGAGCAGCCCAGGTAGGAGCTACAGGAGCAAAGCATCATGAGGCACCAGGGTTGCAAGATGGGGGTGAAACAATCCCTCACTTAATCTGGATTGCACGCTGGAATATCATAGTTAGATGCTCATCTGGCATAAATAAATTCAGTTACATTGGTTTCAGTGGAGCTAGGCTGATTTACATAAGCTGAGGAACTGGTTTAGTGTCTAATAAGAGCCATCAAATGTTTCCAGATGTGTTTTCTTCCTCTTTAATTATATATATAAAAAAGTCAAGAGCAGATGATATCAATTTAGTACAGTTAGAATTTATGACAATAACTTGTAAGATAGCTTCTGGAAGCTACCATAAACATATTTTACAGTAAATTATAAAGATTTTAAGCTTGAACACTCTTGTTAACCCCCTCTTTTCAGACTGGAAAACACTTGCAAATATACAGTAGAAATCTCATATCATTATCTGACCTATGAGGAAAGATGAAAAAACCTGGGCATGAAGCGAAGCTTGAGTGAGGGTGAGTCCTGGTAATAGTCTTCAAACATGTAAAGACCTCACCCCCTAGCTTAGTGTCATCTGCGAACTTGCTGAGGGTGTAATCCATCCCCTCATCCAGGTCATTAATAAAGATGTTGAACAAAACCGGTCCTAGAACAGATCCTTGGGGCACTCCGCTAGAAACTGACTGTCAACCTGACATTGAGCCATTGATCACGACCCGTTGGGCCCGACAGTCTAGGCAGCTTTCTATCCATCTTACAGTCCATTTATCCAGTCCATATTCCCTTAATTTGCTGGCAAGAATATTGTGGGAGACCGTATCAAAAGCTTTGCTAAAGTCTAGGTATATCACATTCACTGACTTTCCCATATTTCCAGAGCCAGTTACCTCATCATGGAAGCTAATCAGATCGGTCAGGCATGACTTGCCCTTCATGAATCCATGTTGACTTTTCCTGATCACTTTCCCCTCTTCCAAGTGCTTCAAAATGGATCACTTTCCCCTCTTCCAAGTGCTTCCTTGAGGATCCCCTCCATGATTTTTCCGGGGACTGAGGTAAGGCTGACCGGTCTGTAGCTCCCTGGATTGTCCTTCTTCCCTTTTTTAAGGATGGGCACTACATTTGCCTTTTTCCAATCATCCGGGATCTCTCCCAGTCTCCATGAGTTTTCAAAGATAATGGCCAAAGGCTCCGCGATGACATTAGCCAACTCCCTCAGTACCCTCGGATGCATTAAATCTGGGCCCATGGATTTGTGTATGTTTAGCTTTTCTAAATAGTTCCTAACTTGTTCTGTCCCCAGCAAGGGCTGTTCACCTCCTTCCCATACTGTGTTGCCTAGTGCATTTGTCTGGGAGCTGATCTTGTCCATGTACACAGAGGCAAAGAAAGCATTGAGTACTTCAGCTTTTCCCACATCATCTGTCACTAGCTTACCTCCCTCTCCAATAAGGGACCCACACCCTCTCTGATCAACTTCTTATTGCTAACATGCCTGTAGAAACCTTTCTTGTTATCCTTCACATCCTTGCTAGCTGCAATTCCAGTTGCGCTTTCGCCTTCCTGATAAGTCCCCTGCATTCTCGAGCAATATATTTATACTCCTTCCTAGTCATCCGGCCAAGTTTCCAATTCTTATAAGCTTCCTTTTTGTATTTAAGCTCACCAAGGATGTTGTCAGTAAGCCAATCTGGTTGTCTACCATATTTGCTTTTCTTGCTGTGCATCGGGATGGTTTCTTCCTGTGCCTTTAATAAGGCTTCTTTAAAATACTGCCAGCTCTCCTGGACTCCTTTCCCCTTCATGTAAACATCCTAGGGAATCCTGCCCATCAGTTCTCTGAGGGAGTCAAAGTCTGTTTTTCTGAAGTCCAGGGCGTGTATTTTGCTACACTCCTTTCTTCCTTTGGTCAGGATCCTGAAATCTACCATCTCATGATCACTGCTTCTCAGGTTGTCACCCACCTCTACTTCTCTACTTCCCCTACTAGTTCCTCCCCGTTTGTGAGCAGCAGGTCAAGCTGCGCATGGCCCCTGGTCAGTTCCTTCAGCACTTGTATCAAGAAATTATCCCCAACATTCTCCAAAAACTTCCTGGATTGTCTGTATACTGCTGTATTGGTGTCTCAACAGATGTCAGGGTGATTAAAATCCCCCATGAGAACCAGGGCCTGCGATCTGGAAGCTTCTTTCAGTTGTCCGAAGAAAGCCTCGTCTACCACATCCACCTGATCTGGTGGTCTATAGCAGACACCAACCACAACATCACCCCTGTTGCTTCCACCTCTAAACTTAAGCCATAGACTCTCAACAGTCTTTTCTCCCTCTAAATACTGGAGCTCTGAGCAAACATACTGCTCTCTTACATACAATGCAACTCCTCCTCCTTTTCTCCTCCACCTGTTCTTCCTGAACAGATTATACGTGTCCATGACAGTGCTCCAGTCATGTGAGTCATCCCACCAAGTCTCTGTTATTCCAATCAAATCATAGTTCTTTGACTGGGCCAGGGCTTCTAATTCTTCCTGTTTGTTTCCCAGGCTTCTTGCATCTGTGTACAAAGACCTTAGGGTGTGTCTATACTACAGGGTTTTGTCGACAAAAGTGGACTTTTGTCGACAAAACTATACCTGCGTCTACACTACCGCCAAGTTCTGTTGACATAACATCGACAGAACCCGGCAGTTTTGTTGATGGCGGTAAACCTCATTCTACGAGGAATAATGCCTTTTGTCGACAGGGTTCTGTCGACAGAAGGCGTTATTGCATCTACACTGTCCTTTGCGTCTACACTCTCATGTCGACAAAGTGGCTTGCTTTGTCGAAAGAACTGGATGTAGTCTAGACGCTCTTTGTCGATGGAAGCTTTGTCGACAGTATCTGTCGACAAAGCCTCTGACGACAAAAGCCTGTAGTCTAGACGTATGATAGCCAGTTGATTGCCCTACCTTTTCCATTCGAGTCTTTGCTGCTCATTCCTCCTTTTGTTTCTTCCCTGTATCCGACTTCCTCACTTACCTCAGGGCTTTGGTCATCGTTCCCCAATGAACCTAGTTTAAAGCCCTCCTCACTAGGTTTGCAAGCCTGCCCATGAAGATGCTCTTTCCTCTCTTGGTTAGGTGGATCCCATCTCTTCCTAACTATCCTTGTGCCCAGAACAGAGTGCCACAGTCGAAGAAACCAAAATAATATGTTAATAATTATGGAACTAAATTAAGTGTGCCTTAATAGGATAGTCACAGTGATAAAGTATCCAAAACAGAAAGTGTGTCTCTGAAGAAGGACCATTTTTAGTTACTCAGAGTAGTCAATCAAATATATTACCTATTTTCTGATCATTCAAAAATCATCTTTAGCAACCATAAAGTTAACAGCATCAATACTTCTACATATGTGGCAATTGCATTCAAAGTGATGTGATGTAGAGTCTGGTTTAATATTGCTCTAGAGGCCTGATCCAAAGCTTGCCAAAAAGGAATGGTATCAGACTCTTAATACATTCCTTCTTTGCACAGAGGATATTGATTTCTTTGCATTATATGGGGTTCTTTCTCCATGCTGCCTTTCTTGCATACAATGTGATACTAGGATAATATTAAGGATATTTAGATTAGACTTTGGGCTGTCTTTGAAGCATTTTCCCTAGCCCTCTTGGGAGTATTTTGCTTGGTTCATTTGGCCACACAGTATTTCTTTAGGTAATTTCCCATTAACCCCACAAATTTTGCGGCTCATCTCACTGTCAACAGAACACTTCTGGGTAGCAAAAAAAGCTCATACTTTCCTCTCATAGCCAATACGTTTGGGATTTTATTAGCAAATTCCATTATAAAGAGGACATGCCTCACAATATATGAAGCAGTAATCCAAAAGTAAATACACAAATCCAGTGTTCAAATAACACCCAACCATTCCCAAGACATCCAAATTCAAGACAGAGAGACTAAGATGACAACATCACAAGTCTACTGTAGGTATTCTTAGATGGAGAGTAGTCAGAGTACAGTTTAAAAAAAAAAGTTTAACAGATTCCTTGTTGCTTCAATGTTTGTATTACTTCCGATTCTCCTATATTCAGCCTAGGCAGGAAGTGACATTGTCCAAACACAGTAAGAAAGGTTATTTTCATATCTCATCTGTCCTAGCCATAGATCAGAAGTGTCAGGCAAAGGAGGAGAGAATCTGTTCTCATGAGATTCCCGGAACTGGATTGTTCTAATATGGTTCAAGTTCAACATATTGAATGTTTAATGGAAACAAACTCTCTAACGTTTGAGCAGAGAATAGCATAGGTAGCTAGCAGGTATAACAGCTTGTGGTCTGAATACCTATTCAGGTCTGAAATTGTTTAGTAAAATTCCCCAAAGAAGAATTAAATGTTCACTAGAACATCTTTAATATCTTGTGTGTGTACTAAGATCCTTAACAGAGGCTATGCCTACATGGCCCCACAGGTCAGTTTATGGGGATGTGACTTACAGATGTACAAACTAGCATATTGCACTGTTATCCCCCAAATGGATTCTGCATGCACAAACTAAAAGGTACCTAGTTCAGGTTAACAACAGAATTCTGTTAGTGCAAACAAAGTAGGTACTTTTTAGTTTGCATCTGTAGAGCCCACACAGAGGAGTTACAGCTCAGCACACCCATGTGGAGACTGCAATTCACACCTGTAGTCCAAATTGCAAAGCTGAGTAGACAAGCCCTGGGAATACCAAGGGAATATAAGTAAGTGTCCAGGCAGACCTTTTAGCAATCATATATAAGTTTATTAGGCTGGTGCCACTTCTGATATCACCCACCTCTTTCTCTGCCTGGGAAAAGGGCTGATGAGCAGACACAGTAGTGATTCAAGGCTGAGGAATCAAACTCCCCCTTAACATTCATTCATATGAATTCAGGTTCACCATACAGAATATCTGGTCATTAAAATGTGCACTCCGTGGGCTTAGACTATCCGATGTGCCTGATTCAGGGGGCAGGGAAAGCATAGGCTTCCTGCCACCATTTGCCCCAATGATCAAAGGAGGCAGGCCACCCTCATGATAAGTTAGAGTAGGTTCAGCACTGTTAGCCTAGGCCTCGGGTAACCAGAGTGCAGTACTACCCCTCTCAACCAAGCATGCTCCATAACACCCTCTAGGTCGAGGGTGCCAGAAGAGGGTAGGATAGAGCCATCTATACTAGCTTTCAGTGACCCTTGGAATCCCTTATACAAGGGGAATCACCAAGGGTGTGTCTAGACCACAGGGTTTTGTCAACAAAAGTGGCCTTTTGTTGACAAAACTATACCTGCGTCTACACTACCGCCGAGTTCTGTAGACAGTAAGTCGACAGAACGTTGCAGTTTTGTCGACGGCAGTAAACCTCATTCTACGAGGAATAACGTCTTTGTCAACAGAGTTATGTCGACAGAAGGTAAGTGTGGACGTGGGGGAGAATTTATGTCGACAATAAAGGCTTCCAGGAAGAAGCCCTGGTGGACACTCCTGCCACAGCTTTCAACTTGATTGTTCCTGCCTGCAGCCATCTTTAAAAGGCACAGGCACCCAGGATTACCATTCTGGCAGCAAGCCACCTCCAGCCAGGATCCTGACTGTGCAGCTCTTCCCGGTAGGGACACTCAGGAGACATGTCTCAGGGACAAGCCCCCCAAGAACTCCCTGGCCCCTCCAGGGACACATCCCCCCAGGAAGCCAGGGGCACCAAATGCCAGGCACCCTCCTGGTCTGGGCCCAAGATCAAAGTCCTGTTGGAGCTGTGGTCCAAGGAGGAGGCTCTTCAGGTCCCGCAGTCCTGGTGCAGGAACGCGGACATTTACAGCCGAATGGCTGATGGCCTGGCAAGGCAAGGCCACCACCCCCGCACCATACCACAGGTCAGAGCCAAGGTCAAGGAGCTACGGCAGGGGTACGGCAGGGCCCGTGAGCACAGCTCCCACTCCGGGGAAACGGCACACCACTGTGCCTACTATGAGAACCTGGGTCGGATCCTGGGGGCAGGGGAACCCCTGCCTCCCGAGAGACTTGTGGAGTCAGGTTTGGAGACCCCTGTGCAGCAGCGGCCGCAACTCCAGGCAGACGACCAGGAGCTCCAAGAGAAGGAGGAGGAGGAGGAAGACAGCACCAGGAGCACCCAGGAGCCAGATGCCCACGGTCAGGAGGCCTCCCAGACAACTGCGGACACCAAGGAGGGAACATCAGGTGAGTGCTGTGAGGGTCCAACACACACAGGGCAGGGCAGGCGGCAGCTAAGTGGATGGTGCAGTTCTGTGACATATCATGCTGATCACAGCCTGGGCGGGGCACACCCATGGCCGCCCTCAGGGAGGGCCGTCCTACCCCTGCACCCGCACGGCTGCGAGGCACCCCCTGCTCCTGCAGGCAGTGATGCCAGGTGCAAGCATGGGTTGGGGATGCTGGGATTGCCTCAAAGCTTCAGGCCTCTCAGCAACCTGCGGGAGCCCCAACCATGGCCTCACACTTGTCTGTGCTGTTTGGCCATGGAATGTGTGGGAGGGGAGCACGATGGTGGCCTGCACACCGTCTGGGCTCCAGGGAGGCCGTGGCTGCTGGCCAGGCCACACCATACCTTACTGAGACGCACATGAGGATCCTCTGACCCTAGGACAGGCACTGCCTGCTGAGAAGAAGGAGGGCATGCCCTCTCAGGGAAAGTGTGAGCATGCATGACTGACGACTTTTCCCTCTTGTCCTCCACAGCCGGACCAGCTGACCAGGAGGGGGGCACCACACCTGCCCCACAACCCAGATGGCTGCAGGGAGCCCATCGGCACTGGCGCACATAGTTGGACCTGGTGTGCCAGCACATCTCAGTCCTGTAAGGGATTCAGGACTCAGTGAACCTCAGGATGGAGGCAGAGGCAGAGTGGCGCAGGCACTTGCTGGAGGAATTTGCCCAGCAGCACACTGACATTTGTGCTGCGATCCAGGAAGCCATGGCCTTCCCCAGTCCTGTGCCTGGTCCTGCTCCTCCTGTTCAGCCTGCCCTCCCCCGAGCCCTTGTCCCCCCCCCAACTTCTGCGCCCCCCCTCAGCCCCTGCCATCCCAGACTCAGCTACAGCCCCATCTCCTGCCCAGCTCCCTACTGTCCCAGCCCGCAGGAGCACCCGTCTCCGATCTGGCCTCCACAGCCAAGGTGGCAGGGGCTCCTCATCCTAGGCGGCACCCTCAGCTGTGGGCCTCCCTCCCCCCTTCCAGGCTGACATCCCCACTCCCCCAGTGAAAGTCATTAAGGGGAGCACTTTATTTTGTTAACAAAAACAATTTATTTTTCTGAATACAAGAGTTTTATAGTTTTGTAACAAATCCACAGTGAAGTAAACTGTACACATTTTTTTTCAACAACAACACCTGTCTCTGTTCTCAGTGTGATTGTGTGCAATGTGAATGTGGGTCCGGGAGGAGTTTTGGGGAGGAAGGCACCGGGGGCGTGGGGCAATCCCACATTTGGAAGGCCCTGGGGAAAATCATTGGCCTCCTTGGGAGAATTGCTCCCTCAGGGCTTCCTGAATGTGCAAGCCCAGTTGGTGGGCTTGCCGGATGACAGCTGTCTGGGGCTGCTCAAAGTGCCTCCCCTCCACATCAGCCCATGTCCCCCACTCAGGGAGGAAGGCCTCCCCTTTCCTCTCTACCAGGTTATGCAGCACACAGCATGCTGCAACCACATCGGGGATGTTGTGTTCCCCCATGTCCAGCAGAGTGAGCAGGCATCTAAATCTGCCCTTCATACGGCCAAAGGCACACTCCACCTGGAAGCAAGCCTGATTCAGGTGGGAGTTACAGAGTTCCCTGCTCGCATCCACGTGGCCGGTGTAGGGCTTCATGAGCCAGGGCATCGGCCATGATGCATGTAGGCATCTGCACATCCCCGACTCCATAGTTCCTCTCCGGAAAGAATGCCCAGCCTGCAGCCTGCGGTACAGGTAGGAGTTCCGGAATATGCAGGCATCATGTGCCCGGCCTGACCACCCGACTCAAAAGTCTGTGAATTGTCCCCGGTGGTCGACCAGGGCCTGCAGCACCATGGAAAAGTAGCCCTTTCTATTAATATACTGTGCTGCTCGATGGGGTGGTGCGTGGATCGGGATGTGAGTCCCGTTGAGTGCTCCACCGCAGTTTGGAAAACCCGGTCCCGCAAATCCAGCCAAGATGGTATGCAGGTCTCCGAGGCGGACAGTCCTGTGAAGCATCTCTGAACTGATGGCCGTCACCACCTGCAGAAAGGGACAAATACAAACACACGTAAGAGGACATGAGAGGAATTGCGTGAGCTGGTGAGAGGTGTCCCCACACCCCTCCCCTCCCAGACCCCGAGAGCCCCCCCTCAGGCAACCCCTCCGTGGCCCTCACACCTTCACAGGTGAGGCCAAACAGGCTTCCACCACTCCCACACCATCCCCCATTCCCTGTGCCCGGTCCTGACTGTCCCTCGAGAGTGACTTACCTCCACCAAGACAGCCCAGACAGTAGACCTCCCCATGCCGAACTGATGTCCCACGGAGCAGTAGCTGTCGGGAGTGACCAGTTTCCAGAGAAGCAATAGTGATGTGCTTCTCCAGGGGGATGGCGGCCCGCAAGCTGGTGTCCTGGCAAGCCAGACTCAGAGCTCCTGGAAGATGGCCTTCCACATCCGGAAGTTTCGGAGCCACTGATCGTCATCCCACTGCTGCATAACAAGCCGGTCCCACCAGTCAGAACTGGTGTCCATCCTCCAAACTCGCCTCTCCATGAATAAGTTCGGGGGCAAGGGCAGTGGAGGGCTCAAAGCTGGGCTCTGAATCCAGCTCTGCTGCAAATGTCACGATGCTCTCATGAGCATGCAGCAGAACTTCCAGCATGATGGTGTAGGGCCATTGCCTGTCCAGGGGCAGCTCAGGCTCCATGGCCAAAAAGCACAAAAGTGAAAAGCAAAAAACCAAACCTGCAAATAAACTGCTGTGGTGTCCGAGGAAGCAGGGCAGCCAGAGCAAGCACTGCAGCAGCTTTGCTTTCCTTCTAGGAGGTAGTCAAGCCAGAAGCAGGAGCAGAGCAACAGCTGTCCAGGAGGATCCCTTTAAGCACGCGTCTCTGCAGAGAGCATGCAGCAGTGCCTGGGCTTTAAGGCTGCCCCTGTAACCTTCCAGAAGCACTTCTGGGTGCCTTCTTTTGTTGACAGAGCGTCCAGCAGTCTGGATGCTCTTTGTTGACAAAGCGGATCGCTTTTTCAATCCGCATTATGCAGTCTAGACGCTTTTTGTCGAAAGATGCTTTGTTGACAGTTTCTTTCAACAAAGCCTCTGTCGACAAAAGCCTGTAGTCTAGACGTACCCCAGCAGTCAGTGCTATAGCTACTACTGAGATGAAAGGAAGGGCACAGAGAATCTATGTCTAGTTTGGTGAAGGATTATAGACTCACAAATGGACACCTTAGGCTGGGTCACAGGTGGTGAGACATTGCCAGCAGAGCTTTGATGTGTTTAATAAAATGATGTATTTTGTGACAGTCTGCTTGTCTGAGTCTTGACTTCATGCCTCAGGGATTGGTAATGAAATAGCAGTAACCTCTGGATTATCCAAGTTTCAGTTTGGCCTATAACAGAATATTTTTATAACATCTAAAGTGTGCCATTTTACATCTTAATTGAATTCACATAATATAAACACTTCAATGGCTGTCACAGAATGGTCTCTGTATTACACCATGGTTCTGACTGAAATCAGGAAACACTTGCTTTCTCATAGTATTAGGGAATTGTGACAACCTCTAAATGCACATATCTGTATCTGATTATGTGATTTCTGTGCTTTATCTCTAAGACTGGACAGTTCCAAATCAGTAATTAGACTGGTGATTGCAGCTGACAGTGACCAAATGAGTATAAATTAAACAATGGAGCAGTCCTCCCGTGAGCATTTTCCGGGATAGGACCCCATCCTAAGGAAAAAAAAAACCTCTTTGGTTCTGGAAGACATCACAGGTGGGGCCTGGAACAAAGAAACTGTCAAGGAAATTGGTAATTATGTCTAGATAGCATAGGAACGAAGGGGACGGGGAGATTTCTTAAATCCAACTTCTCAGAGAGAGATATAGACAGACAGATAGCTGGCTTGTACTGTTAGGAGAATAGAAAAATACTCTGTTCTGTTCCTGTAGTTGAAAGAGAAAACCTGTCCAATTCAGCTTGTAGTGAAGTAGAAGACCAGTTAAGACTCAGGTCAGGACTACACTACAACATTTTTCCAGCATAACTGTGCATACAGAAGGTCGTCAAAGCACCAGTCTTTATCATTCATCAATTTCCTGTGTAAGAAATACATAAACAGGGAAATTAGATTTAAAAGAAGAAGAAACTTGCAAGGAACTGTTCATCTCTATCAGAATTCATTATTATCCATGCTTTTATAATCTGAAGTATTTATTTCAATTGGCTGTGAGTTCTTTTATCCCCTCACTGAAGCAACATAAAAACATTAAAGATGGGACAAAAATAGAAAAGTTTGAATCCAGATAGAAAATTATACCTAAATTTGAGGATACTCACATCTCTAATGTGGTTGGGATTGTATGGCCATGATATACAAAGCAATATTTACAATGCAATATTGATCAGAATGTAATCCACTCAGAGGAAACAATTTATTCTTTATCTGAAAAAACAAAATACTCTTGATGTCAATATCTAATAGCTCCTGGTTAGAAGGCAGGTAATGCTTAACACTCCTGAGGTTCTTCTGGGCATATTTAGTTATTAAACACAAGAAATAATGTTTTCAATGTCTGTTATTCAGAGTTCTAATAATAGTTGCCCATATTTCTAAAGTGTTTTGAGATCTATAGTTGAAAAGTGGTGAGTACCATTACCCCTATTTTGCAAAGGGAGTCTAGGGAGGAAAGTGCCTTACAGAGAGCTATGAAGCATGTCACCGGTAGAATGACGGTTTGATTCCAGTCTCATGACTCGTAGGCTACGTCTACACTGGCATGATCTTACACAAGAACTCTTTTGCGGAAGAGTTCTTGTGCAAAAACTCTTTCAGAAGAGAGCGTCTACACTGGCATGTGCTTTTGTCCAATAGCATCCATGCCAGCATAGACGCTCTCTTGCGCAAGAAAGCGCTGATGGCCATTTTAAGCATAGGGCTTTCTTGCGCAAGAAATTCATGTTGCCTGTCTACACTGGCCTCTTGCGCAAGAACAGTTGCGCAAGAGGGCTTATTCCTGAGTGGGAGCATCAGAGTTCTTGCGCAAGAAGCACTGATTTCATACATTAGAACGTCAGTGTACTTGCGCAAGAACTCGCAGCCAGTGTAGACAGGCAGCAAGTTTTTGCGCAAAAGCGGCCGCTTTTGCACAAGATCGCACCAATGTAGACACAGCCCTAGTGTTATATACTGACTCCTGTGCCCACTGTCTCCTCAGCAAACACTTGCCTTTTATTTCCTGATATTCAAATTATCTGTAGAAAAACAAATACATGTCAACTTTGAAAGAGACTGTACAAACATTCCTGGGCTGTGATGGCTCCCTGAGATTGCAGGAGGCCAAAGTAGATGATCTGTACTTTGCTCTGGCCTTGTAATCTGTATGGAAGCTGTTTAACTCTAATGGAAACAAGAACCCCAAACTGCACAAAGGCAAGAAATCCATTCAGCCACTTGTAAAACTAGTCATTTTGTGGAGTTCTGTAAATGCAGCCTCATCATAACTGGTTAGGTAATACAGCACCTGGTGGTGATGATTTGCTAATTATATTTCAGTTGTGAAAAATTACATATAATTAGTAGGAAAGTATTCACCATAATTGCAGTGTCAGCTTCCTAGTCTTGATGCCTGTCCCAGAAAAGCTAAATGTAGTGATGAATTTTCACAGAACAGATTTCTGCAACAAGCCATCTAACATGCTTACAGGTGTAATGAGCAACCAAATAATTGGAATGATTTGAAATTTGTTAACACAGCATCTGTTGATATCACTCTCTGCTTCTAATTGCAATTAGCAAGCCTTTTTTGACTTAGTCAGTTTCCATTTCCAATGGGTTACTTGCTCTAATCTTTCATTGTTATTGCACTTCCTTTCTCAGATTCATTCCTTTTGACTTTGATCCTAGAATAATTGATTGAGGCCATCCGCTAACTTGAAAGATGGTTAATTTTAAAGACTGCTAGGCAGCATCTCTGGAGGAAATCTGGGAATCTAGATTTAAAGCCTCTTTTCCTAACATCGCTACTGATTCACTGGATCACGTTGGGCTACCTACTGCACCTCTGTTTCTCAGTTCACCAATCTCTAAAAGGCGTTAATACTTCCTTGTCTCACAGGGGCTCTGTGAGTTTTAATGGTGGTCTAATTTCTTTATGGCACCTGCATGACATAAAAAGTATTATCATGCTTGTTGACTGACAGGAGTGTGTTTCATACCTCTTATTGTGTTTGCCTCTGAACATTATTAAACACTGAAAATTGGTACAGTCAGGTCATAGCTGCACTAGGAATTTTACCAGTAGTAAATTAAGTGATATATAGCTGCCAGCACTGCAGTGTCACTAAAGCATATACACAGTTGGCCACCTTTTCTGTGTTTCTTTGCCACAAGGGGTTCTATCAGTGAAAAGGACACTGCATGTAAGTAGACTGAGGGTAGCCTACTATACCTCTTTGCCTTTTGGGATATTTTAGAAGTGCACTACAGGATTCAGCACTCCTCATGGGGAATGGTGGGAGCTTAATTCTCTCCTCCATCCCTTAAATCTTTATTTTTAGTGCTTTTATTTAATTACCAAGGTTCTTAGCATGACATAGTTCCTAGAATGCTATAGTGATGATGGCATTCACTGATCAGCTCCATGTGGTGGATGGCATTGCTTGGCCAATGAAACTAGCAGAGAGTGGTACGATCAGATTGTGATGCAAATTTAGAATGACCTGCAGTAGCTGCAGAACGTTTGGATCCAGGAGACGGTATTCCTGAAATTTTGTGCTGAACTCATCCCACTGTAGAAATACCAAATGGAGACAGTGAAGGAACAGGTGGCTGCTGCACTGTGAAATCTTACAGACATAGACTGCGATCTATCAGTGGTAACCTGTTTGGTGTTTGGAAGTCTCCAGAAGTGGTTGTCATCATCCTGGTGTAGAAGGCTAGGAAATATGTTCTGCTGCAGAAGCATGTGATTCTCGGCAATCTGTAGGAAATAACTAATATGTTAGATGCAACGGGCTTCTAGAACTGTGGTGTGGCAACAGACAAGCCACACATTTTGATTCTGGTTTCCGCCCCACCAAACATCCCCCTCATACTCTTTGGAGTATATAAACAAAAATGGATACTTTCGCCTCATTATGCAAGTGTTTGTGTATCACCAGGGACGTGACGCTTATTTTCTCTCTCAAAACTGTGGGGGTTAAATAGCAGAATGGCTTGGATATCAATCTCAGCATCATGTTGCTGTCTTTGAAATGAAAGGTAATTGTTGTGCCTCATGTATTTTCATTCTGTAAATGCCACTTTTGGAGTGTATAGGAAGCAAAGCTTTCAGGGCAAACTCACCAATAAGTACTTCGCTTCTGTATTTGCATTTAATATAACAACATAAAGAAAGCTTGATTGCTAATGAAAACAAGCTGATTAAAAACTCAGAATTCATTTTTAGGCAGTTGATGACAGTGTGACTAGATATCACTAATCTAGGGCACTGAGTACCTACAAAGTTCTTTAGGCTAATTATTCACTTATTAATGAAAGACACAGCTTCCTTTGCAAGAAGTAACTTGATTCAAATCCAACAGCTCCTAATCATTTGAGTAGCAGCAAAAGCAATGTCACAAAGCATTTCCACATGAAATCCATTTGGATCTCAATAAAGTAATAAAGAGACTATTTTACAGAAAAGCAAAGCTGTTCCTGCTAGAACAAATCAGCTTCTTCGCACAAAGGGTACCCTTCAGTTTATTTAAAACTATTTCCACTTACATTAGCAAAGTACACACAATAACTACATTAAGTAATCCAAAGCCATATTTACATGGTATGTAGAAATAAATGGGGTGTTTTTCTTCTTTTTTTACATTACACATTCAGATCCTATCCAGCCTGGTAGCCCCTATGATGGCTCAAGTACTAGTAAAATTATACTATCATATGTATCCCGAGTGAAAGCTGAGCAGTTGAAAGGGGAAACAAGTTTTAGTCATGCAATTTAAATGTCAGTATTTTAATTTGGTTTTTTTTGTTAACAGCTATTAATTTAAATAACTAATTAACTCTTTGGCAAATGGAAGTGATTGTTAACAACCTCACACTTCAGTTAGGCTGTGAAAGTTTATAATATATATTCTCTGAGATCTCTGAACAAGTCTTATAGCAAAACCAGGAAATATCAGCACTGGTATTCCTGGTATTTCAGTGATAGACCTCAAGAAAGAAAAACCTTTGCAGAAACTTCTTTCTTTATTATGTAAAGTTAAGTTGAAAGTAGCTAATAGCTTCCAATAAGGACAAGGGGGTGGATTTTAGATTACCAATCAATCACAGTTCTCATAAGAGACAATGGGTGTGCCAACCACTCTTTCCAGATCAACAGGAAGTGCAGTTAAGCCCCCATAGGCAATAAAGTTGACAGCAAAAAAAAAAAAAAAAAAAAAAAAAATGGAAACGACTGCCCAAGACATTAGATTTCATGGTAGACCAGGGCAAGGCTGTGTGGACTGAGAGGATTTCCTGGTTGCACATGTGGAGCTACAAAAATGGATTTCAGATTCTGCGTATTGAGGGGAAAAGCCTATAAAAGGAGTTTTCCGTGTAATCCAGAAAGGAAGCAAAAAGATAATACTTGATTGGGTACATAGCTCATTGTAGTGGCAAATGTGGTGATTTCTGAGCCAGGAAACTGCCTGGTGGTATTTGTTTCTCCTATGTTCAGGGAAACAGAACTTCAAGACATCTTGTTAATAAACAAGATTATACCAAGGGTTTTCTTAATTTGTTTCACTAATTTCTCCTACTAGTGGAAAACACCCTGTAAGACTGCAAATATTGGGTCAACCACATAGGTCAAAGGGAAAAAGCTCAAAAGTCACAAGCCCAATGTTTTTAGAAATACTTTGGAGGCAACTGTTAAGGTCAAAGAAATTGCCATATCATAATCAGACCAATGGCCCAATCTTGTGCTAATCCTTGGTCTAGAAGGGATCTAGGTATCATGTGTCAGTGAAAGACCACTCTCATGATGTAGGTGAAATATTTTCCTGACCTCCACTGGAAAGCAGTAAGAGGATAAATAGACCTTCTGGTTTTGTCCTTACATGGGTAACTCCATCACTCCTTTTGCACAGAAGTGCTTAATGAAGCAATGATTAAAAAATGCTAAATAAAAAGGAATGCTTTCTGATTGTGAAATATATTTGCCAATGGAACCGCATCCTTAGGGACTTTTAAAACTGGAACTTCAGGGGGTAGCCGAGTTAGTTTATAAAGTGCTACTAGACCATTTGTTGTTTTTTAAGTTTATCCTGTACAGACTAACAAAACATGTAGATGGTATCATGAGCTTTCGTGGGCACAGCCCAGTTCTTCAGATGTGGATTAAAACTGGATTAGAGATAACACTGGAATGTGTGCTGTGGAGGATATTTCTGCATTGTCAAAGGCATTGACTGGGTGATCTAGATTTTGACACAATATGTGTCAATAATGGAAAAAGTCAACTTGACCATAGTAGTGGCACAGAATTAAACATAGGAAATGTTGATGTCATTAGGCTTTAAGACTCCCACACATATATTGATTCTTTGTGACAGTAAACATAGATGTGTTTATTGCCAGCTGAGACTGTCTCTTATCATCCCATTGAACTGCACTGATTCATGCAGAAATTCTGTATGCATGCCAAGATTTAAGTGGTCCTGAGTCGTTCCTGGAAAACTGCAAAATATTCTGCTTGTGATTTTAAGGAGAGGTAGGCACCCAACTCCTATCAACTTTTAATGGAAATTGGGCATCTAACCCTAGAATGGGGTTCCTCAAGAAGCAACCTGGACTCTGGGACTGTTGGCCCCCCATCCCACCAGTCTGGGCATCCCTCTCACTTTCTGATGCTGCAACAAGTCACAAACCTCTCGCATGTACTGCACTGAAGCAGATATCCACAGGCAGGAACACACCCAACTGAGTTCAATGAATGATTTCCTAGCCATTCATGAACCAACAATAGAGAGGCTCCAACCAATTTTTCCCGGTCTTGCAGCCCAGAACTATACTGCCTTGCATCACTCAGAAGCCTGGAAGCCTGACCATTGGGTAAATTCATTATCCAGTCTTCCCCTCTCCTAGTGTGAACACACACACACACACCACACACACACACACACACTTGTAAATCGAGCTGAGATTTTCCAAGTAGTTCAACAAAAACACACTGTTTTAAGTAAAATATAAAAAGATTTATTGATTACAGAAAGAGATTTTAATTGATTATAATTAGCAGGCATGGAAATCAGAGTTGGTTACTAAAGAAACAAAAATAAATATGCAGTCTGAATTCTACAAACTAAACAGGATTTGAATCAAGCAGTGTCTCATCCGGACAGATGGTACAAACCAATCACAGACCCTCAATACACAGGCTGGAACTGCCTGTCAGTCTCATACCACCCTTCGCCAATTCAAAGTCTTTGTCATCCAGATGTGTTTCCTTGCTGGAAAGATCTTTGCTATGTGTAGAGTTAGTTAATCCCTGTTGGTCAAGCACTCTTCAGGCAGGGGTCTATACACAAATAAAAAGCAAACACACACACACACACACACACACACCCCTCACTGATCTGGCCCCGGTTGTGTCTAGACTGCACGTGTAGCTTGAAATAAGCTACACAATTTGAGCTATGCAAATTGTGTAGCTTATTTCAAGTGTATGTTGAAATAGCTTATTTCAAAATTTGGCGCTGTCTAAACAGCACCAAATTTTGAAATAAATCGATATTCCGAAACATCCCTTAGTCCTCATGGAACAAGGTTTACAGGGACGTCGGAATAGCTATTTTGAAATAGCAGGCTTGTTTAAAAGACATGGAATAATTATTTCGGGATACCAAAAATATCCTGAAATAGTACCGCAGTGAAAAGGAGAGGAAAAAAAAAAAAGCCTCACAGATGTGGACCCCAACTGAGAAGCAGGAAAAAATATACTCTCCTCCTTTGCCTCAAGCTCCAGCCCTGAGCAGGGGGAAGGTACTGGGGTTCAGGGTTTACCCCAAGCGATGGATTAACTCCTCTGGGGGCCCAGAGCTAGTGGATTTTGTGGAGCCCCCATGCTCTCGGGTGGTTTCAGTATGTGGAAAGGGGCTGCCGGTTAGCAGGATGGGGGTAGGCTGTGAGATCTGGGAGGGAACTAGGAGTAGGTTGCAGGAGCAGAGTAGGGGTGGAAGTGCAGGATCTGGGTGGGAAAGAGGGTGCAGGAGTGGGCTTCAGGTGGGGATGTAAGGTCTGGAAGGAAGGGGATTTCATGAGCATAGTGGAGGGGTGGGTTGTCAGTGGGAGGGGGCAGGAGATAGGGCACCTGCCTGTTGCAGCTCTCATGGGGGTTACTGGTGTCTCTGTGCGGCTATGGGCACTGCAGGGAAGCTCTCCTTGCAGGCACCGTCTGCTGTTGCTCCCATTGTCTGTGATTCCCAGCCAATGGGAGCTACAGTGGGCAGTGTCTGCAGGGAGAACCCTCAGCCAGGCGTGCCACCAGGGACAGGCAAAAGGGGCAGTTGCCACAGAGCCTGGTGATTTAAATGTGTCAAGGTCTCCCATCTGCCACTGCAGCTATGTTAGCAGTGGTGGTGTCTGGACCCCCCCTTGGCCCTTTAAATTGCCACCAGAGCACGCTTCACGTGCTTCATGTGGATCAGAGGGCTGGGGAAAGGACTGTACTGCACTCTGGGTGGTGCAGAGGGCTGGCTACCCTCAGCTCCACTCCTTCTGCCTGAGGCCCCACCCCTACCAGGCGTATGGAGCTGGGGACCCTCCGCCCCATCTTGCACTTGGTTTGCAAAGGCTGCTGCCCCAATATGGCCCGTGGCTTGATTTGATGGGGTCCGTGAGGCTTGGGGGTCACCACCCCACAACAGTGCAAGCTGGCCGGTGCTGTTACTCAAGCTTTGGTGCCCCCTTCATGACTGGAGCACCAGCGCTGGCTCCCTCTGCTTTGGGGAGTGGAGGGTGCTAAGCCCAGAGCCTTACAGGCTGGATCAAGGTAAGCCATCTGCCAGATCTAGCCCATGGGCAGTAAGTTTCCCGAGCGTGGCCTGCATGTTTTCTCTAAGAAGTCTCCACTGTATGCAGTTCTGAGGATAGTAGATTCTTTCCTTGACAAGTGTTGATGCTTCATTGATCTACCTGTCCCCAACTTCACAACTGATTTCATTGAGACACACATAGCAAAACTTCATATCTTCCATACAATGATAGCTCATATAATCCCACAGGATATTAATGTTCAGTGGATCAAGACTTTTAAAATGAAACCTCACAATGCATACTTTGTAGAAAACAAAGCATAATTATACAACAGTGGTCAATATGGATGTTCCAGGGGGCTGCTTTGAGGTACAGAATGTCACAATCCCCATCATGTTCCTTTGATAATCTCAGTCTATTTGGAAACAACACTGAAAATATGTTTCTCCATATGAGCAAGGGGATTTAGTTCTGCTCTGGTTTAGTTTTATTACTAAAGATATTTGCATGAAAACAGGATCTATATTTCTTGGTTCATTTCCTCTCACTGCTTATTCCACAGTTGAAGTCACAGTCCTCTGAATGTGCTATCCCTGTCATCTCCACAAGTAACTGTGATGTTGCAAGCAGAGGATTATGGCTTCATGTGAGCAATAAGCAGAAAGAACAGTTGAAAGCTGACAAACCAAAGACTCTTGTTTCATGAAACATATTGTGTGTGCGTATTTTCATAAAGCAAAGGAAGAAAAACACAAAGGGGACAAGATGCCTGTCTCATCAGACGTGGGGTGTGATCATGGTCTTAATAGTCATTTGGTTAGAGAAAGAGAGAGTGAGAAAGATTCCATAGTCCAGTGGTTAGGATGTCCTGGGAGAGGGGAAACACAAGGTCCAGTCCTCCTTTTCTTATCACTTTAATCATTTACCCACGGTAGAACAGCCTCAACAGGAGAGACTGAGGAAGCGCCAAATCAGAATATCCCATTGCTCAGTGAATAGTGCAGTTCTGTGAGAGACCTCTCTGTTCAAATCCTTTTGATCCCTCTGTCAGCAAAAGGGGATTTGAATTTGAGTCTCCCACATTCCAGCGAAGTGCTTTAACTATTTGGGTAGATGGTGGGCACATCCTTTTCCTCTGGCTGCCTTTTAAGTGGAACTCAATCTGATAGTATGTCTACACTGCAGAGTTTTTCCGGAAAAACTACACTTACATCCACACAAAGTCAAAAGAACGGAGGGGTTTTTCCTACAGTGGTAAGCCTTTTTCTATGAGGAAGAAGCATTTTTCCAAAAAAGCTTTTTTGGAAAAAGGCGTGTGTGGATGTGGAAGAGAGTGGGGTTTTTTTTTTTTTTTTTTTGAAAGAAGCGGCCTCCAGGAAAAAGCACAGGTGCCCTGGTGGGCCACAGTAATCACAACTGAAATGCGAGATAGCATCCAATCAATATGGATGCTATCTTTTGAAAAAGCACATCGCTTTTTTGTTGCGCTTTTGCTGTGTAGAGGCTCTCTTTCAAAAGAAGTTTTTCCAGAAGATCTCTTCCGGAAAAGCTTCTTCCGAAAGAAGCTTGCAGTCTAGATGTAGCCACAGATGCCTTCTGAGCATGGTTACCAGGTCAGGCTCCACAAATGACAGACAACTGCACAGCTGCCTTCCCTGGTTTGTGGATTGCTATGGGGCTTAGAAGAGAGATAGGCATCCTGGAGTTAGAGGGAGCCAGTAGTGTTCATGCCCAGATGCAGAAACATAGATGCCTACAGAACTTTTACCCTAAAAATCCTAGGCTCCTAAAGAATTTGGTGGGAGTTTTGTGGAATACTGTAGAGCCAAACTAGGATTTAGGTGCCTAAATCTGAGATTTAGGTGGCTACATATTTTTGTGGATCTCACCCAGAGTCCCTGCCTAAACTTCTCAAGGAAACAGGAAAGTAAGAGTCTGGAGAGGGGAAAGGACCATTCTACCCCAGCTTGCCCCAATACAGACTAGGTCATAATTCCCAAATTCAGTTACAATTTAATCCATTATCATTGTTGCAATTATTTCAGGCCATCCACTGAAATATGAATTTAAGACAGCCTACCTCTCTCTAGGGCTCCACAAATGTTGTCTGGAGCAAGGTTCCATTGTTCCCAGAGTAGCTCTGGGAGCACCCCTTTTCCTCTCTGTCCTTCCCCACATAGGTATTCTGACAGGAAGCTCAGATGCCCAGGAACTGACTTATTTCACCTTCGTATGGAGGGCAACAGAACAGGGAGGTAGAGTCAGCACTAATGCAAACTGCATCGTGCAGAACATTAAGAAGTCTGATTTGCAGTCTGGTGAATTAGTGTAAACCTGTGTATATTGGCATGCTTCATAGCCACAGGGCTGGATTCATTTCTTGTCCAAAGCTGAGCTTGGAACAGGGATTTGAGGCACAAGATAGGTTTGGCTGTTAACAGCCCCATTGAGCCATTTAGAAATATCTGTCAGAAATATATGAAGCATAGTAATAATCCAACAATGATCAAAATCAGCCCTGCCATGTTCTCTGTGCCTGAGGGTGTGGCACTTGATGCCTGTCAAGTCCTTCCCTTATGTCAGGAGAATTTCTTGGTGGTCTGTTATGGCATTTGTATGCTGGCTCAAGGAAGTAATCCTGGAACATTGATAATCAACCTCAAAACACTCAGTTCTCTTTTCACTCATACTGGGCTTTAACGTGTATCATGTCTTCAACTTCTTCAGAGCTACTCCCACTTCTAAGTGAGATTAATGGGCACCACGGCAGAAGACTGGGTTATAACAAGAAAATCAGCAGGAGGATGTATGATAAAGCAGCCCCACTGTCCCAACATCTCACACCTTGCATTCTCCTTTTGGGTAGTTTTTCGTGTTATATGTTAGCTTTTTGACCCCTCAGCATTTACGTTTACAGAAGCTAACATTAATTACCAGTAGCTTACTGATATGTAATTTACATCGCCTCTGAACTTAGAAACTGAAAGACATCAGCAGCTTTTTAATATTATTTAGACTGTCCACTCTTCTCAGGAAGGACAGTCTTTGTGATGAGTTTGTACAGCCTCTTAACCCAATTGGGCCCCGAGCCTTGACTGGGGCTCCTAGGTGCTATACAAAACCAAATAATAAATATATCAGCAATACAAAAAAAATCCTCATTTTTCTGCTTTGAAGATTTAGCTTAAGGGAAGGCTGCAGCCTGCCAGTTACAAATCCCAGCTTTGCCTCATTCAAGATGCTCTCTTAGCTGAAATTTCAGTGTGACTTGTCCCTTGCAATGTTTATTTTTACTCATCTCCCTGCAATGATTTTGGCATATGCAAGCAACTCCTACAAAAAACCAGGTGCATGCACTGGCGGCTTTCCTGCTAAAAGGGATTCAGTCAGATGTTTCTCCCACCTGTGAATTGGCTGCCCAGTCTCAGCCAGCTCATATGAATGCAATTATCATGCTCTATTTCAAAAAGCCAAAACAAAATAGTTTGAGTAGTGTCTAAAAATGCCAATGCCATCATTTTTCTTTTCCCAAGGGGCATCATTATGAATGAAATTATGTCTCTGGTTCTCCATTTTGTATTGACTTAAAGGAATGAGTCAATCTTAGTTACAGTAAAATAAGATTAAAGGAGTTACCCCAAATTTACATCAAAGTAAATGAGATGAACATGTCCCACAAAGTCTGAAATGCAAATAGGTAACTATTAATTTATATCTATGGTCTATTTTCTACACACTGAAGTTCTCCTCCTACTCCCTGAAGTGCGATTCAGAGGCAGCCACTTATGGAGACAACACAGATGTGGCCATGAGAGAATGCTGCCAGGATGAACTGACCTGGTCCTCCAGGGATCAGTCTGAGAAGCCCTGCTCAATTGTGAGGAGAGCACACATTTCCTGAAAGGACTGTAAACACAAATCCTTGTCCCTAGGATGAACCCTTGTGCCCAGATATTCCATTGCAGAGCACTTTTGCCTCTAACTCACTTTGGTGGCCACTTCTTCAGCTGCGATGGTCATCTCTAGCCAGTCCCTTCTCTTGTGTGCCTTACTGGATCTTTTGTTCTTCACCCCCCTGGCTAAGTCAGTTCATCCCCCTAAACCAAAAGATCCTTTGCCTCCCCTTGGATCAGCTTCACATTAACAAGGTCTTTTGCCCCTCCTGTGCTCACCTCTAAACAGTAAATCCTCTGCCACTCCTGGTCTTGACTCTGATCCTTCCCCTTTGTCAGTGTGCTAGCCACTGTGGATTTTCTCTGCAAGGAGACTTAAGCATACTTTAACCTGACTTTCCACCCTTCATGGGCATCTATCTCATTCCCTGGTTTTCATAGCATAGGACTCCCTACCACTCTAGTATCTGCACCACAGGTGATAACCCTATGTATGTATGTATAGACTGTAATGAAGTCATCTCTTAATTTTGTTTTGTTAAGCCAAATAAAGAGCTCCCTGAATCTACCGCTATAAGTCCTGTTTTCTAATCCTTTAATAATTCTTCTGGTTCTTCTCTGAACTCTCTCCAATTTTTCAGCATCTTTCTTGAATTGTGGACCTCCAAACCAGATACAACCTGTACATTACTCAAGATTCCCCTCTTTGATCTGTCACAATGGGAGCTCATGATCCAGCATGACCCCAAAATCTTTTTGAGAGCCACTGCTCCCTGAACAGGCTCCACCTTCCTATAAGAATGGATGACTTGACATGGATTAGATTACCCTCCTTTAATTGTTTATTGTTTTATGTAGAAGTTGATACAAACAGTAAGGGTGTGTCTTGCCCCCCACCCACAAAAAAGTGGGCTTTTTTGAAAAAACTTCCCCTGCATCTAGACTGCTGCTGCATTCTTTTGAAAGTAAATTGAAAGAATGTGGCAGTTTTTTTGATCGCGGAAAACCTCGTTTTACGAGGAATAACTCATTTTTTCGAAAGTGCTCTTTTGAAAAAAGGCGCTATGTAATGCAAACTGTGCTTTTTCAAAAAAGAGCATCCAGACTGCTTGGGTGCTCTTTTTTGAAAAAGTGGCTTTCTTTTTCGAAAGTACTGGTTGTAGTCTACATGCTCTTTTTCAAAAGAGGCTTTTTCAAAAGTATCTTTTGAAAAAGCCTCTTTTGAAAGAGGCTTGCAGTCTAGATGTAGCCCAGATGTGCCCAAGATTGATCTCAGAATGACTGGCTAATAGTTACTTGGATCATCTTTTTTTTTTTACCCTTTTTAAATAGTGGCACAATGTTAGATTTTTCCAGTCTACTGAAACTTCCTCGATGTTCCACCACTTATTGAAAATCAACCTTAACATTCCAGTGAGTTTGTTAGCTATCTCTGTTAAAACTTTTGTGTTCAAATTAACTAGACCTGCTGAATTTAAAATGACTGCAGGTGGAATGAAAAGGGTGGTATCTGCAAAACATGAAATAACTATAGGTTGCACCTCCAAAAATCAGTACACTCTGGTCCAGCAACATCCACAGTCCTGTAAGATATTCCTGGAGCAGAGAGCCCAGGAGCCTAAAGGTTGGAGGGCCAGCTTGGGCTGGAGGCAGGAGGGTCAGCAGCCTGGAACTGGGGCTGGAGTCTCCTGGCAGTTCGTGGGAGAGCAAGGCCACAGCCCCTCGGCAGCCCCATTGAGCACAGGTCTGAGGCCAGAGCTGGAGCCTCACAACAGCCCCACGGAGCACAGTGCCAGAGTCAGAGCCCGTGGCAGCCCACAGCAGCCAGAGCTGGGGCCCTGTTGCAGGAGCTGGAGCCTGGGCTACCCAGGGAGCCAGCAGCAGCTGGGTGAGCAACCCAGCCAGGTTGGAGGGGGGCAAGACAGGTTGTCTACTAGGGCAGCTTGCCAGCAGCAGGAGATGGGCGTGGGGACCGGTAGCAGGGGACCTCTCCTGGTTCAGCAAATTCTCTCGTTTGGGACCAGTCAGGTCCCAACGGTGCCAGACCATGGAGATCCAACCTGTACATTATTTCTTCCCTCCCCCCAAATACAGATCCGAAATATTTCTAGAAGACTTCTGCCATTTCTGTATTACTGATAATTCTACAATTCCCATCTAATAATAGACAAATAAAATTGTTGGCATGCCTTTTGTTTCTAATATATTTTAAAACATTCTTATAGTCCTTAACTCTACTCTCTATAGATTTTTTTCTTGTGTCCCTTTGTTTCCTTGATACATTTTCTACAATTCTTAGCTTCATTACTATAATTGCTTTAGATATGATAGCATGTTATAGCTGCTCCTCTAAATCGGGTCATTCTTTTAACCAAGATAGCCTTTGTCTTTGATTGTGAGATTGTGACTTTGCGGGTATCTGGTGAGCATTCTTAAACCATTCTCAATTATCATTGTGTATGTGGGGAGGAGGCAGAGGATGGATGGCATGGCAGGGATTTCTGGCCCCAGCAAAGCTCCCTAGTCCCAGTGGCCAGGGAAGCTCTAGCCTGGCCATAACCATGGACCTCTGCCCCCAGCCAGGGAGCTCCAACCCCAGGGGCAGCCAGGGAGCTCTGGCGCCATCCCTGGCTGCAGAGCTCCAGCTGTGTTCTGGCTTCGGAGGCCGGAGAACTCCAGCCCCAGCTCCAGTGGCAGCCTGGGGCCTCTGGCCTAGACAGTGGAGCTCCAGCACTGTCCTTCCGCCCCATCTGCCCCAGCTATGCAGCTCTGGTCATGGCACTCCGGCCCCGGCAGTAGCAGGACCGGGGAGAGCTCTGGGGGGCTGAGGAGCCCCAGCCTGGTGGCAGCACAGCTATGAGGAAAGGGACCTTCCCTGGTCTGGCAAATCCCCTCGTTCGGGACCAGACAGGTCCTGAGGGTTCCAGACCACCAAGGTCCAACCTGTACTGGGAAACAATCTTTTCTTGTGCCCTGTTTACCAAGCAATCCAGATTGCCCTGTTTGTCCTCTACATTATTTACATCTCTCCACAGATTTTGTGTCAAATGTATGCTTTATCAGTGATGTTATGTTTTATTCCAGATGATTGATAAATATTAATGTACATATTGCCAAGAATACATTCCTACGTGGGATTCGCCAGCACAGTGTTTCTCAACCACTGGTATGAGTACCCTTAGGTGTACTCGAGAGAAGTCTGGGGGGTACATCAACACAACTGAAATGTGGAGAAAACTGATTTTTTCTTTTAAGTTTTACAGCATTTTTAAATTTTTGTACTTTTTACACCCAAACATTTCATTACCCACCCAGCTACAATTAAGTTGTTTAAACAAATATGTTGCAATGGTAGAAAAAAAATGTGTGTGTCTGAAAACAGTAGGTACTGGGGTACTTATTTTATTTATTTATTTATTTTAAAGGGGGAACTTTATAAAAAAGGTTGGGAAACACTGCTCTAGAAGCATACCCCCTTGATGACAATTCCCTGTTTACCATTATATTTTGATACCTATCACATCCTTTTTAATGTATTCTATATATTTTATTGTTCTGGTTTCTTAATCTAAATTTCATATGGTATCAAGTCAAATATGTTACAGAAGTTGAAGTACATTACATTACCACTATTACTGGACCTTGTATTCTCACCACAAAATCAAGTCAGTCTGACAAGATCTATTTTCTATAAGCCCATATTGATGGTACCTTAATTACAGGTTGTGCAGACATCACTAACAGAGCTACACAGAAGCAGTCCATGTGGAGAAAAGCAAAATATATAATTACCACGTGTAGAATATCTTTTATGAGGTAGCTGTGGCAAAGTGATACAGTCCTAGGTGAGCAAAGGAGAAAAAGGGACTTTAGTGCCAAATGAGGTCACTCGAGAAATATTATTTGCAGGCCCCCCCCCAATCAGAAAGGTCATTTTGTCAAAGTAGGAAATTGGCAGTCCAGAATGTGTAGAAATAGTGTTTGGATAGCTTCATTTGCCCATGTGGAGGAGTGCAATACCTAAATATATCACAAAAATGAAATGAGATTGGCAAATGCCTTTTGATATATCACTTGTAGACTGAAATAGACCTTGTTAACCATCTGACTGGTTTATGAAACCATCACAAAACTCTTGAATACCTATGTCACTCTAAGCTCCATGTTTGAGGACTGACAAGAAGATCCTTAAGTCACAAAGTTAGGTAATGTGAATACAAATATATCACTAGCAAGAAGCTTAAAAGTCTGTTATCCTTTTTATTCTGCTATGGCTAGATTCTTTTTTTACTAGTGTTACCACCAACCAAAGATCAAGGTCAGACTAGCTTTGTGAATGGTATGGCAAAATATAATATATTTATTATTATTTCTATTATACTTCAAGAGAACATAATACTTTCTCTTGCTTAGTAGGAAACAATGTGAACAATGATGTATTGGAACTCGTCTTACACCAATGAAGTAAATTCTGTCTTTGGAAGATGAGCTTTGTCTCATAAGGTTCCATTGTGGGAAGTTTTTTGTGCAGTTTGTTCAGCTCTTCTCCTTCTTTCTGAGGGCAATTTTATTGCAGTCTAATCAGACTGACAGTTTGGTAAAACTAATTTTATGTCCTGGCCTCCATAGGCCAAACAAGATGAAATGCTTGGGAAGGGAAATGTAATAAGGCTTGGGGTATTCAGAAATGAAGCTGATATTCAGTCCACTGCCATACTATTTTCACATAAATTTCAAACCATCATGTTTTGGGTGTTGGCTTACTCAAAGAACAGAAATCAAAGTCATCTTGTGACAATGATTTTTATATTAAATATGCTATTTTAAAATATGCTTAATTTAATTGGTCAATGTGGGATGATAGTATATATTGAACTCACTGATTAATGGACTATTATCCTAAAAAGGGGAATAATAAGTCCCCAAATCATACTGTTAGTGGTAGATTTTTTTTTCTGAGGAGTAGTTATTACCATTGCCTCTGGAGACAATCAATGTTTGTTTGATTGTTCCCCTTAATTTTCATTTCCTCTACCATGACTTCTCAATCATTTATCTTGGTGACGTGGTGTAGTGAGAATAGGCCAGCAACATAGCCTCCTTCTAACCCGGAAGAGGAAGGACTTCCTAATACCCTTTGGTGGGTGGGGCCAGGCTCACCCAGCCCCACCTACAGGAACAGGAAGGCGGGGCCAAAAATTATAAGAACCAGAGCTCAGAGCTCACTTGAAACCTGGCTGCTGAGCAGGCCAAATGTTTGCAGGCCTGGCCAAAGAGTTTGCAGGGTCCAAGGCAGCATGGCTCCCAGTCAGGGCAGCAAGTGAGCGGCTGGGTGGGTGGGTGGGGCCGGGAACTGGGCAGCACGGGGCCCTGAATGTGCAGGACTCAAGGCGACTGCCACACTCACCTTGCCCAAAGACCGGGCCTGGATGTTTGGCCCAACTGTGCTGCCCTCAAAGGGAGAACTGGGTTGCATGGCCAGGGCTGCTACAAGGCTCAGAAGACTAGCCAAAGCCACTGCTGGGCCTAGGAGCCTGGCCCGGGCCACCAAGACTGCTTCAGGGCCCCAAAGTTTGGCCTGTTGGGCCCTGAAGCCAGAGCCCATGGATATGCTGCTAGCACCTTTGTCTCTGGCAGACTCCACTGAGCCTAAGTGGAGGCAGGTAGGTCTCTGGGGGAACCATGAAGCAGCCCAGGGGTAACCAACATAGGGCTGGCTGAGGAGATGGAGGTCAACCGGGCAGCTTGTTGCGGCCTGGATCCCTGCTGACCCCGTGACCTGGTTGACATTTGTGGCCAGGATTCCCCACTCCCCCAACCCAGTGTCGGTACTTGCTGCTACTGTTAGGGCCCTGGGCTGTGACGCAGTGGAGCACATGGGCCTGCATCCGCCCTTTTCCCCCCACCCCACCACTCCTCTTTTTGGGTGGCAGGTTCCCTCCGATAGTGATAAAAAACCTTGTGCTTATCGGCCCTCCACCAGTGAGGAGACCTGACCCCTGCTCAGCCTGTAGATAGGCCTGAGCTTTAAACTGTTTAACTATTTGTACTGTTTGTTTGCTGCCCCATCCTGAATAAAAGCATGGCTCAAAACTGTTTGCTCAGCCTGCAGCTATGCCTGAGCCTTTAAACGGCTGTTTGTGTGTGCCTGCCCTGCCATGAATCAGAGCTTGGGCCAGTATAAAGACTGCTGAACTGCTTTTGGGTATCTGTCCAGCCCTGGACTTGAGGCCCAGGCTTAAAGGGGACCTCAAATTGTTTATTTACAGTCCTGACCACAGGTAAAAGGCCCAGGACTAAGCTAGCTGGGCCTACATAGGGCTAAGGTCTATTTGAAGCAAAACTTCATAGGAGACCTAAATCAAGCAGAAATACCCTCTATAGGGTTTTAGGCTTCTTTTAAATTATTCCAATGCAACTAAAATGACTCAAACCCCACCATTGTTTCTGACCCATCCCTCAAACATTAATCTGAAATAAAATAATCAACTCCTACCCAGTATCTATAAATACAAATCAAGAAACAGAACACTTTTTTCTGTCTCCTTATTCTGGCTTGTAGACAACCAATGCGCTCTCCTTTGAGTGGTTAAGTCCTTAAAAGCTCAAGCTTTGAAAGGTTCTGAGCTTCTTGTAACTGTCTCCCAGTTTGGCATGGCACCCTGCTCTGATTCTGATAACTTCTGATAGTCTCCCCATACTGTCTGGCTTCGTGGTAACTTGCCTAATTATATGGGTGGGGGTGAGGGGAAGGCACCTCCCCTGCAGGTGTTAATTAAAAAAAACAACAACTTGTAAATATGTCTTGTAAGCAGCAGCCCTAGCTATTTTGCCTCAGCCTTGAGCTGTACTGTTGAAGCACTAGCAGGCTTCTTGTGGCAGCCACATTTGATAACTGGTGGGGAGGGAAGGTACACTGCATTCCCTATGTCATGAACTGTCTGTTCACAGTGTATATTAGAACTTGGAAAATGTATCCCTTTGATTTTTACAATTTATTTCACAAGCAACCTATAGAGTGTTGTTGGTTTTTGCTGGTTTTGTTTTTCTTAATGCCTTACTTTTGGAAAATGAGCAGGGAAAATGACAGAAATGGGACACTCCCACAGGTAGATCAGTGCAGTGGGCCTCAGGAAGGCAACGTAGATGGTGTGCATGAGCTGCTAAGATTTACGAGGAACCCCTAAATAATCCAACTAGCTTTAAATCAGAAAAAGAAGGGGGAAAATAAATTAGTACTTTGAAAACTTCCTTTTCAACAGCTGCTCCACTGTATAAATGACCTAGCTTTTAACAATTGTGAAGTGTCATGCCACACCATGTCAGTTAGTTCAATGGCATCATGGAAAAATAAAGAGTTGTTGCTTTCTTGATTTTTGTCATCATTTGTTACTCAGCATGTGAGAAGCAAACAGGGAGCTGGACTACAGGGCTCTATATTAACAATTGTGGGTTTAGCCCATTTTATGCAAGAACCAGTAATTAATTGTGGGGCTAACCATTTTATTTTCAGCTTGTTTTACTTCATGCAAATTAAATGTAAGTTCTCTTAGCACCAAAGGGCATTAACCTGAAGATTTTTCTACATGCAGTTTAAAAGGGACTTTCTATTATTAACAATAAGCTTCCCCCGTGGAAGTGAACAGTCACTTCTCTAATGATATTTATTATAGGACAATATATACTTTGATAAGCGCAAAATCCCACTGATATTTCCAGCTGTGTTATTCCAACTAATTAGCATTATGTAGCAATTATTTGAAGCTACAATACAGGATGTACTCCCCTTTTCAACTCAAATTCATAGAAATGAGACAATTGCTTTAAATTGCACTTTTCTCTCATAAGTGGTTGCTAAAACACCTATTCTTACAAATACATTCTGAATGCCTGCTAGTATGGAGATATTGTATTTTTACCACTTTCTATTTCTTCCTGTCTTGTAAGGACCAAATTTTCCTGTTCATAATAAGCACGGTTCTCAAAAATAGCATTAAAAGAGTATACACTCTCCCATTAGTATAAGTTGGTACAATGAGTACATTTTTAGTATGTGTTGCTCCTAGCACCCTTGCAAAAAGGCATGAAATATAGTTTGCATTATGCCCATAAAACCATAGATTTTCTGAGATTTCACCACCAGGAATGCAAGTGATTGGACTTTTCATCCAGTTTTAGTGTTATTTCAGGAACAGGAATGAATTAATGTTAGGAGTTCTGATTTTGCAATACTAGACAACACTGCTAGTTTAAACAACAAGGAGTCCAGTGGCATCTTAATGGCTAACAATTTTATTATGGCACTAGAAGATTACCCAGCATTGCTTGGGTCCTTCAGGATAGGGGGCTGAGAGTGTGGGGAGTGCAAGAATCAGGGCAGGAGCTTGAGGATGTGCAGTGGTCAGGGCTGGGGTTTGTAGGTGTGGGAGGTGCAGGAGTCAGGGTTGTGTGTGTGTGGAGGGGTAGAGGGCAGGGGGCTGAGGGTGTGTGGGGGTTCAGGAGTCAGGGTTTGGGGGTGAGGAGAGGCTCAGGCAAGGAGATGGAGGATGCAGGAGCCAGTGGGGGCCGCAGTGGCTCCCCCTGAGACAGGCTATAGTAGGGGCTGCATTGGCTAGGTGGTGGCTCCCCAGGGCTGCTGTGGTGGAGGCCACAGTGCCTGGGGAGCAGATCCCCTGCGGTGGGAGCTGTGCTGGCCAAGCAGTGGTCAGGTAACTTACCTGCCTCCTACTGGCCCAATGGGTTTATAGCTCTCCCTGTCCCCATCTCTTGTCCCTTACTACATCCCTGTGATCATTACATGATATAACTCTCCCTGCTAGCAGCTCCCTCCCTTTCTGTGTTATGAAAAGCAATTACATTCCAGACACATCCCATTGTCTTGCCACAGTCAAACCCTTACCTTGCTTTAAGTTATGGTAATGGAAAGCTGCATACCAAATTTGGTGGTCCTAGCTCTTGAGGAGTTTTGAGCAGACAGATGGGCAGGCAGACTCACGGATAAACAAACTCTCTCTCAAATACATAGTAGATAAGCTTTTATCTGATGCTCACTTCATCAGCTGCATGAAGAGAAAGAAAAAGAACCAGATAATAAGGATATAGAGATGGGAGTGTTACATCCAAGCTCATTTAATTAGGGTGGATGTAGATAAGAAGGTGAGAATACCTAGTGGAAAGTTACTTATGATAATGAGTAAGCCAGGGGCAGCCCATGAGTATAGGCCAACTCAGCAGTCGCCTAGGGCGCTGCCTTCAACGGGGCGCCTGGGGCGCCCGATGATTACATCACGCCATTGATGGCCGTGCAGGAGGGAGTGCAGATCGTGCGTTCTGCCTGGGCGCCAGCTGCCGCAGCTGGCCTCAGGCCGCTCCTGGAGTAAGCCATTCCCAATCCCTATTCAGAGCCATTCTGATGGTGTCAAATTTGTATATGAATACCTACTCAGCAGTTCCACATTGCTGCCTGGTTTTGAAGGTTTTTTTTCTTGAGGATGGAAACTTTGAAGTCTGTAACTGTGTATCCCAGGAGCTTAAAATGTTCTCCCCCTGGGGTTTTTGTTGTTGTTACCATTCTTGATGTTTGATTTGTGTCCATTTATTGGAGAGTTGATCACCAAGGTATAATGAAGAAACACCAAAATGGTTCCTTTTCTGGCCTTAGCCATGCTTTGAGTTCCAGACTTCAGTGATCTCATATGTCACAGACTCTCTTTTAAGAATTAAAAGGTTTGCAGAATGACAGATTTTACTTTTGTCAGAAAGGACTTTTCTTCGAAACTTAGATGATTAATCAAATACAAGGATGGCCAACAGATAATTGCATTTCATAATGAAATGCAAGAAAGACAGAGAACAAATAAGCTCTTGGATCAGACTAAGTCTAATATGTTCACAATCAAATGTACTCTGTTAATTTCTCAGCTTTCTTTTATTTTTTCAACAGAGGAATATAATTATCTTAGTCGCATTAAGATTTAATCAAAGCCGAAAAGCCTATAGTTTTATAATGATGATTTTTGTATTGAAAATCATATCACTTTTTATCTTCAATTTTTTTAGTCTTTGTCAAACACTTCATATGCCCTTCTGTGGTGCCATTTAGATTTGGTGCTGCCCAGCACCTAGTACAATTTAAATCCATTTGGAGTATATTGTATATTGTCTTTGATGCATGGAGATTTCTAGGCATATTTTCCAATAGATCTTTTGAATGAAAACATTTGGTAGTGTAGGAGATAAAAGGATGTTGTAATATGAGGACTTGTTAGGAAGAAGATGAGGACTCAACAGTTGGGTTGCTTTTGTGGGGAGAGGGAGGTGTTCAGAGAGGGACAGATTGCTCTTCATTCTCAAGTTTTAGGTCCAGGTTATCAGAATAGTTGGGCATCAAAAGGCTCTTCTAATGTGCTCACAGATAGTCACAGTTACTTATTGGTTTATTGATTTGATTCTAGTACCTCAGAGATACAGTCATGGGCAATTGTGACTAGGTGCTAGGTGCATGACCTAATTGTGCTAGGTGAAATACAAGCATAGAACAAAGAACAACCCTGCTCCCAAAGAACTTCCAGTCTAAATATATGTGCCATTACAAAATCACAAATTGGTCACACAGGTGCATCCATTGCTACCCTGTTGGAGAAAGTTAAAGAGAAAATACCTTCTTCCAAAACCATTTCCCTTTCATAGTCAACCCTTTATTCCTTTTCTACATTATGTGGCCCCTTGAGCTGTGCATTCATGTTGGTTTTAGTCATCATGGTTTCCACTTCTTTCCCCAAATAATAGAAGTAGGACCGGGAGCCACATTAGTCAAACAGGAAATCCCTTCAGTAGATTAATTTTGTTAAAAGGAAAATAAAAAGTCTACGAGTTCTACTTGTACTTCAGGAAATTAGTTTTACTTTTATTTCTGAGACAGTTGTGTCTTTAAAAAGCATGTAGGTAGGTAGGACAAAGTAATTAATTACTACTCCTGGTTGTAACAAAGAAAAAGCAAAATTAATTGAGGACTTTATTATCATCTTCTTAGATGTGATTCCCACCCTGCACCCTACTATGTAGACTGCACAGTTTGATGCCAAAATATGTAACTGGCAATCAGCTCCACAAACTTGACAGTGAAATTCACTGATGCAATATGCTTCTTCACTGTGTCATCAAGAGAAACACAACAGAAAATAAATAACAAAAGGAGAGAGAAGATGAGTCAGAGGTACTAGAGACTGAAGACTTGAAACCAGATGTCATAAAGAACAGTGACATAGCAGTTAGCATCTTCACAGTTTGTAGGTACATGTGGAAATTGTTTCCATACTAGCCTGTGTCCACTGTATTGTTCCAGGTTCCAAGAAGTCCAAGACAGCCGGACTTCTGATGTGGGTTGGTTCTTCAAGAAAGAAAAGTGGGAACTCAGAAGCAGAATAGAAATGTGTAATCCGTTTTATTGCAACCATTTATACTTTTGAATAAAGGCGGCAAATCCTCAGCAAAGCTCCACCAGTATACACAGACAAGCCCTTAGTTTCAAAAGGTATGTCTATACTACAGGATAAGGTTGAATTAAGATACACAACTTCAGCTACGTTAATTGCATAGTTGAAGTAGCTTAACTCACCTTTTGGCATTGTCTATACTGCAGGAAGTAGAAGGAAGTACATTCTTCCTTCGAAGAAACAAAAGACAGAACTATGTAGCACTTTAAAGACTAACAAGATGGTTTATTAGGTGATGAGCTTTCGTGGGCCAGACCCACTTCCTCAGATCAATATGTGGAAGAAAATCGGCACAACCATATATACCAAAGTGATACAATCAAAAAAATGAACGCATGTGAAATTGACAAATCAAATTTTAGAACAGAGTGGGGGTGAGGGGGAAAGGTTAGTGTCTGTGAGGTAATGACATAATGACTAAGGTTAGTGACCCCCACGGTCACTAACCTTCCCCCCTCACCCCTACTCTGTTCTAAAATTTGATTTGTCAATTTCACATGCGTTCATTTTTTTGATTGTATCACTTTGGTATATATGGTTGTGCCGATTTTCTTCCACATATTGATCTGAGGAAGTGGGTCTGGCCCACGAAAGCTCATCACCTAATAAACCATCTTGTTAGTCTTTAAAGTGCTACATAGTTCTGTCTTTTGTTTCAGCTACACCAGACTAACAGGGCTGCATCTCTATCACTATTCTTCCTTCAACTTCCCTTACTCCTTATGAAAGCAGGGTTACCAGCATTGATTGGAGTTAGCTAACTTTGAATTAGATATCTTAAATAGATAGTTAATTCAAACCCTGGAAGATTAATAGCAGCAGCTTCAATCTTCCTTTGTAGTGTAGATGTACTCAAAGAGTCTCATCTTAATTAAGTCACGAAACACAAAGGATAGTTCTAAGCACTGTATATGATGCTATATGACTCGTATGATTTTGACATCTTCCAGTGTTAACTGCCAAGATATTTAAAAGCATGATGTAATCACCTTCCCCTGAAACTGTAGCCCAGAGATGTTTGAGTATTGGCAATTTAGGAAAAAAATAGAATGTGTGTCAAGGGTTAAATATTCAAGACTTCATTGGAAATTAAAGTCAAATTAGCAATGCTGAATGAATAACATCTATTCCCAGTTAAGAGTTAGTATGATAGATCTGGCCATATATAAAAAAAGAGAACAAAGTGCAGAGACTGCAGATGTAAGTTGTACATCATCAAAATGTGCAGTAAGGGCAAAGGAGGCACACAGCATAGGAAAATACAAGCTCAGCAAAGAAGAATCCTCCTTTCTGATAGTATAACAAAGTATCACACCCCAACATCTTCCTGCAGTTTAAGAGATGAAACAAAGTAAGCTGAGAAATATTGCAAAATAGAAACAGCAGTGGAGTAAGCTGGATATGGTAGGTCTGGAAGCTACCAAAGCAGCATCCAGCTGAAGTCAATATGGCACACGAAGGAAAAATACGACACGCATGGTAGCTGCAGCAATAGAAAATGAAGCAGGTACAGCAGTCAGAGACATAGAACTGAGGAACACAGAGGAAGATGGGATCATAAGTAGCAGCAAAGATAAGAATAGCTTCAGGAGTCATGGAAGCAGCCTTGGCAGCTTATGTTTATGGCAGCAGCACACACAAAGCTTCAATGGCACCCAATGAAACAGCAGCTGTAGTTGATGCAGCATTTTCCTTCTCCATTAAAAAGTGCCACCAGCATAACCTAACTGCCACCCCAGCTGCAGAAACATGTAATCTCAATCAAGTTCTCATTTCATTCTTCCTCAGCCATCAGCTGCTACATTTCTCTCCTTCGCCCATCTGCAGCACCCAATTTTATTTTGCAGAAGACACAAAGAGCAGAGTGAAACTTCTCTGTGCTTGATGCTGAATTTATTCATCTGCAGTATGTCACATACCATTTGCTTTCCTTAGGGTGAGTTAGGAGGTAGATGTTTTTAGAGACAGATGTAGAAAAAATGTGAAGGGGGTGATTAAAAGTAAAGAAGCATTTAGCCAGTATATGTTTGAGGGTCCAGATCCTCAAAGGTATTTAGATGCCCATTTATTTCAATGGGAGATGGGTACCTAAATATCTTTGCAGATCTGGATTTAGGCCTTTGTCTGTTTGTACACTCCCTAAGACTGATTCTGCAGTACTCCCTACCATTCCATTCTGTTGTCTTGGCAAAATAAAATCTGTGGATTATATAAAAGCTAGATAGATTCATGGAGATTAGGTCCATCAATGGCTACTAGCCAGGATGGGTAGGAATGGTGTCCCTAGCCTCTGTTTCTCTGGAGGTGGGTGACAGGAGAGCAATCACGTGAGGATTACCTGTTGTGTTCCCTCCCTCTGGGGCATCTGGTATTGGCCACTGTCAGCAGACAGGATACTGGGCTAGATGGACCTTTGGTCTGACCCAGTGTGGCCATTCTTATGTTTTTATAAGTTAGAGTCATGTTTTTTGTGATATGCAGAAGGTCATGGAAGGGATTATTCTAAATTTAACAAATCACTTTCTAGAGACAATGCCCAATCAAAATACCACATCCAAATCTTCCATAAACTTTGGATTGAAATCTAGTTCTTTGTTCATAATTGCAGTAGGAGCCTAACTCTGTCAGCTGAAATAAATTCCCAGATCTGAATAGACTTCAATTTTGGAAAAGTTTGGTAAGATCCAGTTCCGAACTTTGTAGAGTGAGTCCATCTCTAATATTTTCATATATGGGTTGTAACACATGAAGTATTAATTTATTAGCTCATTGGGGCTTTAATCCCATTTTTCCTCTCTGAATTTTCTAAGTATTTATGGCTATCAATTGTCAGGACATTTAGGTTCTATGCTTGGCTCTGCCTCATAACTGCTTTTTTCACCTTTGGCCAGTTATTTAATTGATCTCGTCCTCAGTTTCCCCAGCTTCAAAATGGAAGCAGTGATATTAATCTACACCGGGTGTTCTCTATCTTGTTTATTTCTGAGTCCAACCCCCCCCCCCATGCTATAAAATCTCCATGGCCCAGCTGTGTCACAACAGCTGTTCTTCTGCATACCCAGTAGATTAAGAGCCCGGGCTGATGTCGGAGAGTAGCAAGCAGGCCAGGCAAGGTCACATGACACAGCTAAGTCAAGTTGAATCTTATGTTGAAGCTAAGTTGCTGAAGCTTTTGCCTCGGCCCCAAACAGCTTTCTGCTCCCCAGGGACTCTAATGTTGGCCCTGCTCTCCAGTTTATTTTGTGGGGACCCGCTGCATACTGAAGCCCCATGAAGCCACATTGGCCAGACTTCAGCTTCAGCCCTGGGTGGTGGGGACAGGATCTTGGCTTGCTTGATGGACCCTTCTGAAACCTGCTCATGGCCCACTAGGGGGCTCCAGAGCCCTGGTTGAGAAATCTGTGCTACAGGAATGAGACTAAATTTCCTATGCTAGTGTGGTTCAGACTGTATTCCAAATAGTTCTATTTTCAGTTTTGAATCCAATGAAAAGTAATTAATCAGGATCGTCTTGATTTTCCTGGTCTGAAAATTAAGTTGAAATTATAATTCTCTCATTAAAATTGATAAAATCAGATACAGCATAAGTGAGAGTCAGCCATTTAAAAAAATATTTTAAATAGTGTTAACATTAATTCCATGCAAGCAAAATCACTGGAGGTATCTCATCTGTGGAGATTACCTCGTGTTGCTACCATGCTCATTTCCAAACACTACTAGGGAAAAATCTTATAAGGTTCCATACATGGGGCTCCTCATTCCTTCTGCAAATAACAGGCAGTGAATCAGTGGAGAGCACATTAGGCTGATTATATATCAAAATCAGTAGCAAAAATGAACTCTTTTCTATTTAAATACCTATTTATTTAAATTAATTTATTTTATTGATTTTTGTACTGACTGTTGGGGCTAGAAAAATAAATAACAGGAATTTCTACAATACAGTAGTGCATCGGATCTGGTATTTTGTCCCTGACACATGCCAGAATTATTGAGGGGTAACTATTCTCGTAATGTAGGATTATCTATCGAACAGGGAAATGTTTCCCTAACCCCAGGAAACTGGTGGTTTCTTTATGCAGTAAAGAATGAGAATTTAGCATATCTCATATAGTTTGCTCTTTCCTGCTTATTGTAAATGTCAAAGTTTAAGTACCTACAGTTTTAAAGAATACTTTGCATTCCATTGAAAGTTATCAAAATGCTTTAAAATTTTAAATAAGCATCATATTAGCTCAGAGGCAGGTAAGCAAAGACCGCTTAACTGAATAGAGTCTTTGATACAAGCAGGTGCAATTTCAAAACAGAAAATTTCATCTCCTCATATCAGGGCTGATTTTGGTGCTAGAAGTAGAAACAGGTGGAGAAATTCTGCCATTTAACTGCAACTATGCCTTCCCAGAAAGCTTGTAAGGAGCTTTTTTGGCCTTAAACATCAATTTCAATGCATTAATGCAGGCATTAGGATTACGCAATAAGCACCAGTTGATTCTCTTTGGTTTGCTGATTGGATCTAGTATTTGAATACCAGCTCTTCTTCTTCATTAAATGACTCAGTTCTGCATACATTGGTGTCGTAGTAACAAATTCTTTTTCACCATTGACAAATGAATTTAATTCAATATACACCAATACACATATCTCTCCACAACCTCCCTTTGCTGTCTTCTGATACAAACGTGATGCAGAGAAGAAGTGAGAGGGTTAGCTTTCCAAATCTAGCCACTGATGAGGGAGGGTTGGCAGCTTAGGCAGATCATTTCAAAGTCATTAGTGAGATTCAAGCTCATTACCAACCCTAATAAGGATTATAATTACAGATGTGCCAAAGGAACCTGAAAAGATATGAATATCACTGCATATGCTGCAGCTGAAAGGACAAATGATGCTAACCCAGTGACAATAGGAAAGCCTTGTGCACATCCGAGAAATGCTACATCAGTGATAACTTCCACTCTCAAGCTTCTCAAGAATTTGGGGAACATATTATATTATTCAAATTGCTTTCAGAGACAAGGTGTCTTGACCTGGTTCCCATTTTTAATTATAAATGCACACTCACACATTCCCTTGCATAAGCTTTCTCTAATCTCAATTCTAATTCTTTCATGTTATAGCATTTCTTTTACATTTTAAAATAAATGTGAACTGCTTTTTTCTTTGATCTCCCTACTATTAGTTTTACAAACTACAGAAAAGAAACATATTCTTCTTCTAGTATTTTAATTTGGAATGAAGCAGAAGAGCTAGTCTTTAAAAAATGAAATAATTTCTAGGCAGTAGCATAAAGATGCAAGTATTAAAATATTTCAGTGCACACAAAATGAAGATATAATTGGTGTATGAATAAAATGGGGTGAAATTCTGCTTCCAGAGAAGTCAATGGGAGTTTTGACATCAGTAAAGTCAGGATTTTATCCAGGGTGTCCGAGACACGTTCAAATATAGTTTTTTTTTAAATTAGCCTGAGTCCCAATAAAGGCAAGCAGCTGACGTCATTTAGAAATTATGGACTCTTTCATCTGGGCCAGACTTCAGCTATGCCTAAACTAGCGAGTTTACAGCACCACAGCTATACTGATGCAGGGGTGTCACTGTTAGATCTCCCATGTGTCTGCTCTGATGTAAGAAAGCTCTTCTGTCTACGTAATTAAACCACCTTCAAGGAGTGGCGGGTGCCACATTGGTAGAAGTAGCTCTCCAGCCAACATAGCCCTGTCCACACTGGTGCTTGTTATATAGCTCAGGGGGTGGTTTTATGTCACTTGGGGGTGAAAAGTTTTGCTGACGTAAGTGGTAGTGTAGACCTAGCCTTAGAGTGATTTGCCAGAATTCAAGCAGCCTTAGTTAGTTATATCTTTTCAATAGCACTTTATATTTCGCTAGCATGCATCATCAAGGGATTTAATCAAAGGCATCAACCCCCACCATCATTCTCTCTGTGATGATGCTCTTCATCAATTGTTATAATTTCAAACAAGCAGAGTTGTGCTTTTTTTCATATCACCCCTCAGTCTTGGAAGGACCCACAAAACCACCTCTTTGTTTTAAATTCCCTCCTGAAATCTCTCCTATGCCTCCATGCCTACAGAACCTTGACAATGGTGATGGTGTGTCCATTGTCTTTCATGTTGACCAGCAGTACCTCATTGTTACTTTGTATTTCCCTCCCCATCTGTTTGTTGTAATACAAGATACAGCTCATGGATACAATTACATTTGGAAGCTCTCAACAGCAGGGACTGTCTTTTTGTTATGTTTGCACAGCACCTGGCACGACAGGACTCTGATCTTTTGCTACCTCAATACAAATGCATGTTGGACCTCCCTGGTCCGGCATCCTCAGGACCTGACCAGTCCAAAACAAAGGAGTTTGCCAGACCAGGGGGGATCAGTCCCTCTGCTGACAGACTCTAGGCTCTCCCAGGGTCTGTCAGCAGACCACCAGGCTCCCCTACCCCCAACCACTGGACTCCTGGCTCCATGGCAAGCCTTGGGCTGCCAGGCTCTGCTGACCCAGGGGTGCTGGGGCACCATTCCCCTAGGGCCACAGAGGCTTCACAGTCAGCTGCTCCCTGCCTCTGGGTCCAGGGGCTCTCTCATCCAGCAACATCCTTGGACCATGGATGTTGCCAGACCAGATAATCCAACCAGAGAGTTTCAACCTATAATTAAAAATAATTCTGAAGCACTTTACAAACATGAATAGGACTTGCATGTGTGATATGTATTGTTACCTCTATTTTACAAATACCCATCCGCAAGAGAGCCGATTACTAGTCCCCTGTGGACACTACACCACATATTCCTCACCCTTCCATTTTGCTAGTCTGAAATTGATATTATTGGAGAGTCATGTATCTCATCTTTAATGTGTCTAATTAAAAAAGATTACTTAGGCTGAGGTTTATTAAACCTAGACAGTTACCTGAATAATTCTTTGCTATCTTTAACAAGATTTGTTTAGACATCCCATTTGGAGATGTAGGTGACCTAACTGTTAAAGAGAAGGCAGGAAGGTGGAGAACAATGAAATTTTTGAACAAAAAGAAACCACAAATTAAGGTTCAACTGCCAGTGCCATCAGCATGGGGAGGAGCGACAAAACATGCTTGGAATGCCTTATTATAAAAGGATGCAAATCAAAACTCATTTCTGTTTATTTTTCATTGGTGACAACAGATGTTATGAACATTAAAGGCAGTGAGCGAGTGTGCAGGGAGACGTGTTAAATGAGTCTTTGGGAAGATTGACATTTCTGAGTTTCAATGAATGGACTGATGAAGAGACAATCAAGTTTGTTGACCTTGAGGCTGTCAAAGAGCTGTCCTCGTGGAGTTTGCAATATGGACGAGTTGCTGACTCAGAGTTCAATTATTAGTTTTATCCCAGAATTAGATTATTCAGTAATTTAAGGAACCAAAAAGTAAAGCTTCTTAAAAAAAAGTTTATCCTTAGGATGATGCGTGGTGCTTTTTAATGTGCTTTAACTGCACATTTGTCTTGTCATAGCAGAATAATCAGCTTGTTTTTTTTTAAAATAACATTCCATGTGAAATTAAGCATACAATAATACTAAAACAAAATAATTCTTCTCTCAGTGGTCTATTCCACCTCCAGTCACTTACTAACCTAGCTTGCAAAAACTTCACTTGTTTTGTTGTTTTCACAATTGATAGTTGCACATTACATTTATGTGAACATTTATTTAAAGCATAAGAACAGAATTATTTCATCTTTAACAGATGTCAGCGTGTCAACACTAAATCCCGTTTATTTACAGGAGTTAATAGTCTCCCACAGGCTATCCTCAACTGATGATCTATGTTTGTGCTTTCCACTGTCTGTTGCATACATAACCTTGTCTTTGCTGGTCCCAGTCGATGAGGTTGAATTCTCTGCCAAGGAAATTCTACTGGCTATCTCAAACCCTGCTCTTAAAAGCAAATGTAAACTTTTCTGTCAGTTACCAGCACAGGAAACATAGCAGTCTCAATGACATTCCCATGCAAGTATTTGAAATATATTATCATACAATTGGGGCACAAAATTCACATCAAGTTGATCAGGATTACAGACCTGATGTTGCAACACTTATTCACAAGAGTAGTCCTACTGCCTTCAAGGGAACTATTCACATGAGCAAGGGATTTCTCATGGACAGAGTACAATCCCACTGCCTGACATGAAGCCCATATGAGGAACATTGCTGTTTTTTGACAAAGCTATAAATAAATTCATTGGTATACAACAAAGTTCAATGAGGTTTAGGTTATTAAAATTCATGGTTACAGATTGATATAATGCAGGTAAACTCATGCTGGGTTATTAGACGCTGAAGTAATTTACTAATGTTGTTGTTTGAGACCTGACACCAGCCTTTGGATTACAAATCAATCAGTGCTGAGCAGAGGTCACAACAATTCAGATGAGATACCTCTGACTTCACAACACTAAGGCTATGTCTACACTGGCGTGATCTTGCGCCAGAAATATGCAAATGAGGCTAAGTGTGGAATATCACCAAGCCTCATTTGCATATCTAATGAGGTGCCATTTTTTTCAGAAGAGGCTCTTGTGCAAGAAGGAGCATCTACACTGCCCCTTCTTGCACAAGAAAAACCCTCTTGCGCAATACCGTTACACCTATTACTTTTCAGGAAGAACGGTATTGCGCAAGAGGGTTTTTCTTGTGCAAAAAGGGTCAGTGTAGACGCTCCTTCTTGCGCAAGAGCTTCTTCTGAAAAAAATGGCGCCTCACTAGATATGCAAATGAGGCTTGGCGATATTCCACGCTTAGCCTCATTTGCATATTTCTGGCGCAAGATTGCACCAGTGTAGACATAGCCTAATTGAGGTATCTGCAGCATTCTAATTTAGAATGGTCTCAGTGGGGTAGCCAGGTTAGTCTGTATCTGCAAAAACAATGAGATGTCCTGTGGCACCTTAGAAACTAACAGATTATTTAGGGCATAAACTTTTGTGGGTGAAACCCACTTCATCAGATGAATTGGAGTGGAAATTGCAGGGATGTGTATATATAAGGAAGAAGTCACTGGTGTTAATGAAGCTAATGAAGTCAGGATGGAAGTGGGTCATTTACAGTATTTGGTGTGGAGATATGAGTATCCAGAGAGGGGGAAATTGCCTTTGCAATGCATTAACCAGTTGAGATCCTTATTCAATCCTAAACTGATAGTGTTGAATTTGCAAATGAATTCCAGTTCAGTTGACTCACTTTGTTATTGGGTTTTGAAATTCTTTTGTAAAAAGATAGCTACTTTCAAATCCATTACCTCCCTGGACATTCAGTAATGGATTTGAAAGTAGACAGCCTTCGGCATTTTCCCTGTGAAATCTTATGCCCCCAAAAAACCGTTAGTCCCTAAGGTGCTGCAGGACTCCTCGTTTTATAATTTAGGATGGTGCATCACCGCTTGGATAGTGGTAGTAGCAATTCTCACACAAACAGTAAAAGAAAATGGAATAGAATCAGGAATGAAAGTAATTTAAAATTTCTTACAGGTACTGTCCTATTGCAACCCAGGTTTCTGTCAGTTCTTTAAATAGCTCCCTGCTGGCTTTTGCCGCGGTTCAGCCAGCTCTTGCTGGAGCTGCACATCAGGGTGCACCTGCTTACTTTCACCTCTGAATAGAATTTTATTTTGTGCAATGCTTTTTATAGTCTAGGTATTCCAGGACACTTCACAAATTTGTGAATAGAATATGGTCCATGCAGGTGAACAAAGCATCTACTCTTTATGTTACAGTGGTATGGGTACATTCTTGTATAATGCAACCTGTTTCCCTGAGAGTGAATTCTGTCCGGGCACTAGGACTATCCCTGTGTTTTTATTTTATTTTATTTTATTTTATTTTTAAGTGCCATCAAATTTTAAATGTCACCATGAAAATCCCAACAGATGGAATGGCTTAATAAAAGATGAAGCTTTCAACAATGTAGTGTATGTTTTCCCACCCAGAACCACACGGCAGGGAAATACTCAGAGGAGACCCAGGATAGGATATAGAAATCTCCTTTATGCTCATGGACATCCCAAGTAACATTTTTGAGGTGAATACAAGACATTTTTTCAACCCTTATTGTCCTTTTCTCTCTGTGGTGCAATGTATTTCCAAATTTAATGATTATCTAACTTGGCCAAAGATTTTTTCAAATATTTGAATATGAAAATGTCATATGCTAATGATACTGGTGCTCACATCCCTGCCGGGACCCAAAGATAGATAATACAATTGCAAATAAGACACTAGAATCTTCTGAGATTTTTCCCATCAACAATCCACATACTAAACAAAGCATATGCAAAAAGCAGATGGAGTATTTCAGTGCCTTCACAGCTATATGTACCTAGGGGAGAGACAATCTCATTGCTGTTACATTCTGAGCAAGTCTAATAATTTCTATTAAAGTTATCACAGTATAAACTGTTTTTTTGGGGGGAGGGAGGGTTGGTATAGTGTATTTTGAGGAGAAAAGCATAGTTCTTTAAGAAGAGAAGCTTCAGTTTTCTTATTTTTTCTTGTAAGCATCTATTTTAGATTAATTGTCAAAATATGTCAGTCTCTTGACAGCCAGAAATTATGTGGGTGTCTCGTTATAACAAAAACTTTTTTGTTTATAATTGTGGCAGCAACTGAAGGAATGTCCGATCATATAAGTAGTTCATGCCTAGCTAATTTAAAGAATTGCCAGATGGTTCACACTACCCACCTGAGTTTCTTTCTTTTCTTTTTTTTTCTTTTTTTTACTGCAGGAAACTGAAGAATTTCACTGGAGCAAGTCATGTCTGAACAGCATTTAGTGTAATTCACTGGGGAATGGTGACAGCTTCATGGTGCTATAATATGATGCATTTCTCTGAAAGCTCTGATTAATAATACTAGACTGATTTTTTGAAGGTATTTGACCAGGCAGCTGTTGCCTCATGTATTCAAATCAGTCTTTCAGAAAATCAAGAGCAGAATTAGCATTGTTGCCTCACTGCATGTGTTATTCATCCTAAACTCTTTCATTATAAATGCTGAATACTTGTAATTTATGTTATCAATATGTTTCAGTCCTTTGCCTAATGCAGAAAAGAGCTCATTATTATTCTCTGTAGATTCCCTTGCCATGGTAAGACTAAACCACAGTCATTTTGAAAAGCAGTGAAGCACTTAAGAAACCACCCACAGGCCAAAGCCTGCCAGTGAAGGAGCAAGCAATAAATGGAATGTTTTACATTTGTAAACCTTAATACAGAAAGTTAGTGAAGAAGAAAAAGAGATTTTAAATGTATACACCAAGTCTGTGTCAAGGACTGATGAAAACAGCCATCAATTTGCAGAGGTGCAAGTGACAGCATATAGCACTCAGTGATGCTGTCCTTAGCTTAGATACACTGACTTCCTCAGACAAATGGGGGTATATCTTCACTTAAAAAGCAATAGTGCAGAAGTGCTGCTGTAGTATTTTAAAAGTAAACACTACCTATAGCAACAGGAGGGGTTATTCTATCGACATGGGTAATCTACCTCATTCAGAAGTAGTAGTTAGGTGAACAGAAGAATTCTTCCTTTGACCTAGAACTCTCTATTTGTGTACTAGTATCAGCTTAACAATGTTGCGTGGGGGTATGGAATGTTCATACCCCAAACCAACATAGCAAAACGGACCTAATTTTCTACTGTAGGCTTGGTGAAAGAAGTAGCAGCTGCCTACATTTGAAAAGTAGTGATGGTCAAAATATATCCAAGCAAATATTTTTTTATCAGAAAATGATTCTGTGGGAGCATGTTGATTTGACAAATTTTGTGTATGAAAAAATTAATCTGAATGAAGCATTACAATAATTATCATTTCTGATTTGTATTATTGTCATGGTTGAAAGGCCCAGGGTAGACTTACAGAGAGTGGTGGGTTTTTTTACATAGTTGGAAATGGAACGTTTTAATTTTTAGATTTTTTCATTTCAGAATGGTTTTATATTTGGAAAAATATATTTTAGATTATAAAATAAAAAAGGTAAAATTGAAATGAGTTTGATTATCTCAAATGATTTTTTAAAATTTTGCTTCATAGGATATTTTAACTTTCTTGTTTTTTCTTTTTCTTCTGTTTCAGCCTAATTTTTTTTTAAGTTAGAAATTTCCACAGAACAAAATTCTGCTTATTGGCCAGCTCTAATCAAAGGATTTAGATGTCGGGGATGGATAAACATTCAAAAGTTTGAATCCTTATGAAAACTTCTCTCTATGCCCAAACAGATAGAAAAAGATGTATTAGATCATTTAGTCCATTTTTTCCTTCCTGCAAATAATTTTCTAATGTTTTGTCCTGCAGACAATAATAGTCCAGTGTCACAGAAGATGGTTTTGTAAGCTCTGGAAATATTGAACCACTATAAACAATTAACTTGTGCTATGCTCCTTAAATACCATATCCACTCAAGTCTCAAATCAAGATATATTCAAGTGATTATTATTTAAAGGTACTGTAAAATTTCTCATTTATATTTTGACTTCTGTGTTCACCATAAAATATAACATTATGTAGTATATATTTGAGAGTGTATTTCTGTGAGTGAATGATCGAGTTTGTCTGCTCATCTGTTTGTTCAAGAACTCCTCCTAAACTGTAAGAGCTAGGACCATCAAATTTGGTATGCAGCTTCCTCTTACCATAACTTAAAGTAAGATAGGGGTTTGGTTGTACCAGGACAATGGAATGTGTCTGAAATGTGACTTGTTTTCATAACACAGAAATGGAGGTAGCTACTGGCAGGGACAGTTATATTATGTAATGACCGCAAGGGGGCAGCAAGAGGACAACTATAACCCCCATTTGGGCCAGCAGAGGGCAGGAGTGGAGGTAAGCTTCCCACCTGGGCAGCACATGGGACCAGCCCCTGGTCAGTGCAGCCCCCACCACAGCCATCCCTGGGGAGCTGCTGCTGGCCAGTGTTGCCTCCGCTCTGACCATCCCCAGGGAGCCACCACCTGGCTAGTGCAGCCCCTACCATGATCAGGCCTAGGGAGCCACCACCCAGGCAGCTTGGCCAGTGCCACCTCTTGCACTCCTCACACTCCGAGCCCCCTGCCCGAGCCCCTCCTGAGCTCCTACCCAGAGTCATGCATCTTCCACCCACACCCTTCACTGAATCCCTTCTCCCCCCAACTCTGACTACAGCACCCCTCCATGCCCCCAATCCTCTGCCCTGAGCCCCTCCTTACCATCCAGCCCTCACTTCTATACCCCCCATGTTCCCAATCCCCTGCTCTGAAAGACCCTAGGAACACAGGGGGCACCTCCCATCTGGGATTGCCCCCACCCTGAGCATCTCACCCCCCCATTTTCCCTCTAGGGAGGGCGGGGGAGCCTGAAATTCCTCCTGATTCACAGATTGTTGAACAGGGGAATATTATCAGTTGTTCCCCTTCATCAGGGAGTGATGGGAAAGTACCTAGTTTGCTGCATTCCTCACTCTGTCTGAGGAGAGCAGGGGGCAGATGAACCTGGACCTATCCCAGCTAGGGGACATGCACCCTCCCCCCCCCCCGCTATACTCGCTGGAGCTGCTGCAGTCAGGGACAGGTGCTTCTCCTCTGGCCCCAAGCTGCTGCAATGAGAGAGGGCTGGGGTAGTCCTCTCTCTTTGGAGTAGCCTGCATACTGAATCCCTTAGCACAAGGGCCACCCCAGAGCAATGATTCAAATGAAGAATGCACATTTTCATTTCATTTTCAAAAAAACCCCCAAACCCACCAATAATTAATTTAGTTAGGGACCCAAACAACACCAGGAAAATCTTCTAGTAAGCTACATTTCAGCAGATACAAGTTTCCAATGAGCAGCAAAATAAATCATACCTAATTTTTGCTGCAAGAAATAAATTAATGTAAATACCATACATACAATAGATGTATGTAAACTTTTCCATCATACAAGATGTTCACTCTCAATATACTTGACTGATCACAATTTCATACTGTGAGAAATATATTTTATACCCATATGAAGAAACATTCCCTGCAAACATATGCAATAATATATAATTTAATAATTAGTATCTTCCCAATATATTGATTTTATTTTTTCATATTACTGGCACTCATTATAACATGAAGTGTGCATGCAATGCATTACGTTCATATGGAGTCTCATTAAATGGGCTTTGCATGGGGCATCAAGAAACAAGAGGATACTATCTTCTACTGTCTTGCCAACCTGCTGTCACCATGAGATCTAATCAAGTATAATGCAATAGACCAGATATGAGTGTTGCATAAACAACATGGGCACACTGGAAAACTCATTGACAGAACACATGACACTGACAATAAATAAATCCAGAGGCACCAAGGTAGAAAGGGAAAAGGCAACCTTTCTGATTGTTAAAGCCATCATATGAAGGAAACCCCTGGAGGGTCATATGGAATACTTTAGTGTTGCAATCAACATCTACCCCCAGAGAAATGTACTATATATTTGTACTTAAAAGCAAATCCCTGAAGCTCAAAGTTAAGATCTGTATTTGGATCCTAAGATCAGATGAGGGGAATCTATCTTACTAAAAGAAAATACAATATCTGAACCCTGGAAAGTCTTTGGACCAGATTTTTTTGGCTTGTTCTGTTATTTTTGTGCTGCTTAGGTGACTGCCTAACTCACTAGTTGGGGACATCACCAGAGTGGCTTAGAGCTGGTAATGCTGGTTTCCTATTTCTCCCTGCTTATAATCCCTGTGCACAAAACCTGTTTGGGGTGGGGAGTAGAAGTGGCTGAAGCATAGTGAGGATTTAGTTCTTGGAAATACTTTGTCTATCCTGCAGACCCAAACTTGTCTGCACTGCCTCCTGCCCAAACATGGCAGCAAGGCTCCAATGGTTAATTGACCCATGATCAAGGGCTTATGTTATGGCACTAAAAATAGCCATGTAAAGTTTGAGCTTGTGTTCTGCAGAGTGGGGAGAAGAGTGGGCTCCAGAGCCCAAGCTTCAGCCTTCTGAGTTTGTCTGTAGACCCAGACTCTGAGATTCACAACAGAAGGTTGGTTTGTTTTTGCATGTGTGTGTGTTTCTTTTTGTTTGTTTGTCTTTGCAGTGCCTACATACAGTAAAAAACCTGATGGTAATGTACATGACTGTGAACTTTACTGGCTGAATGATAGAACCATGGACCAAGTCCAGAATACAGCCCTCTGCCTCAGAAGTCAGATGCAGAACGGGCTAGCGAAGAAGAAGAAATCAGATTGGGAAGCAGCTGCAGAATTTATAGGACACATATTGAGACAGGAGGATCCTCATAGTAGTTTATTCGTCCGAGGTATGGTTTTTTGCAGAGCAAAAAACAATGGTTTTTTTGCAGAGCATAGCAAGTGTTTCCTGACCCATCCGTTGTTGTCCACCTTTGTAATAAACTTGAGGGATAACAGGTGTTGGAAAGATCAAGACATTGGCAATAGACATGCATTCTCGGTTGCGTTCCTTCAAAGGGCATGGATTCAACATTTATTCTAACATGAAATTAAACGATGAAACAGTTTCCTCCAAACATCTGTCTTTTATATGCTTTAACATTTTATAAGAAATAACTCATGTCAAAAGGAAGAAATCCTAAAATCAGGTTGTACCTCATTAGGTTAATTAACTGTGACTCTAACATTATAATATAAATCACCCTCATCCCAATTTTCCAGAACAGAATTAAACATTTAAAAAATCAATCCTGATGCTGTGAAAAACAGCTCCATAGTCAGAATCACAGCTATTATTAGCAAACCTCATATATCTTCCATGTATTCAAAGTACCTTTAATTAATCTTGATATTTCAAGATAAATCCCATTAAAACTGATCCTTTCTATCTTATCCCACATCTTATCTACAGGAGTACCCTTATTAATAGTGCTATAGACATTTTCTGTGTTATATCAAAGTTCTAATAGTCCTTTAAGTGGGAATGTGCTTTCTCTTGCAATTATCTAAATCTTCACATTTTAAGGAACCTTACACTTCTTATAAAACCTTACTTTCAGGAGCCCACACCAGGGGAGGGGGCAAGTAAGGCTCCCATAAAAGGCAGGGAGGGGCCCCACTAAGTGTCAGGGTCAGCGTGCTTTTCTGGTCCTTGAGCTGGAGGTGGGAGAGCAAACTCCTCTAACTCCAGGGCTGTGGCAGAAGCTGACAGCTCCTCCGCTCCCAGTGTTGTAGCAAGAAGACGACTCAAGCGAAAGGGTTACAGTGGGAGCACAGAACCCGCCTGTCCAAAACTGCTCAAATTTAAATTCCTGCATGTGCCCCTGCTTACCTTCATTGCCACATTATGATTTTGGAAGACGGATCTGGAAATTTTTTTAATGTTTGGAGTTGACTGTATTACATAAGGAAACTTCTTATAGGAGTAACCAAATCACATAGGGTATGTCTACACTGCCACCCTAGTTCGAACTAGGGTGGCAATGCAGACATACCCATACTGCCAGAACAACTACTACTACTACTACTAACTGCAGCAAGGCTTGTCTTATGGTCCATGAGAAAAATAAGGAATCCAGAAAGACCTAAGTCTAGTTTCATCTCTGGCAGTGAGTCCTCTCTCTGGTCTTGGACAATTCATTTACATTTTCTTCCTCATTTTTCACATCTATATAATTGAAATAGTGGGCCAGATTCTTTGCTGGTATATACCCATTGGTATTGACACCAGAGCTGGTTTTAAGACAATAAAAACTTGCATATATAAAATTTCAGGACCATAGCAATTTGTGAGGATAAATTACACCATGCTCATTTGTACAGTGCTTTGAAGATACAAATGATAGACATGACCCTGACTCAAAACACTTGATCAGTATTACCTAGAACTTTGAAAAAAGTACAGATTCCAGTCAGAACATTGAAGATAGATCCCAGCCCTAGTAATACACAATATGCATTCATACTAAAGGCTTTTGAACAAAATAAGCAGTCATGGGATAAGAGGAAAGGAAGGTCCTCTCATGGTTAAAAGATTGAAAACAAAGGGCAGGAATAAATGGTTAGCTTTCACAATGGGACAAGGTAAATAGTGAGCACCCTAAAGAATCTGTATTGGGACATATGATGCTCAACGGATTGTAAATGATATGGCAAAAGGGATGAAAAATGAGTTGTTCAGAATATACAGAATTAGCTAAAATAATTAAGTCTGATTCTGACTGCCAAGTTTACAAAGGGATCTCAGAAAACTGGGTGATTGGGCAACAAAATGGCTGATTAAATCCAATGTTGACAAGTGAAAAGTAATGCACAATGGAAAACATCATCCCATCCTTATTTAGACAGTGTGTGTGTATATATATATATATATATATAATTATGCTGTCTAAATAAGATGTTACCACTGAAGAAAGATATATTGAAGTCATCATTGATAGTTCTCTAAAAAAAATATACTCAGTACAGCAGCAGTTAAAAAACTACCAGAATATTAGGAACCATTAGGAAAGGAATAAATAAGAACAGAAAATATAATGCCACTATATATAAATCCATAGTACACCCATACCTTGAATATTGCTAGCAGTTCTGGTCTCCTTATCTCAGAAAATTACTAGAATTGGAAAAAGGTGCAGAGTAGGACAACAAAAATACTTAGGAGTATGGCAGACTTAAATATGAGGAGAGATTAGAAGACTGGGATTGTTCAGATTACAAAAGCGACGACTGAGGTGACACATGATCGAGGTCTATAAAATCATTAATGGAGTGAAGAAAATGAATAGGTAAGTGTTAGTTATCCTTTCGCATAACACAGGAATCTGGGGTCACCCAATCAAATTAATAGGAAGCAAGTTTAAAAGAAAATACTTCTCCATGTACAGACAGTCAACCTGCGAAACTTGTTGCCAGGACATGCTGGGAAGGCCAAAAGTATAAATAGGTTCAAAAATAATTAGATAATTTAATGGAGGAGAGATCCCTCAATGGCTAGGAGAGTTGTAATCCCATGCTCTTTCTGTCCCTAATACTCTAACTGTCATGAGCTCGAGATGTGTCATTAGATAATTGTCCAGCTCTGTTCATTCCCTCTGAAGAATTAGGTACTGGCCACAGTAGGAAGAATGAATACTGGGATAGATGAACCATTGGTCTGACTCATCATGGCCCAGTCTTATGTTTATGTTATGTACAGCAGACCAATGAACACAGAATATTTTCCTTTATTATTTACCATTAACTTCAATGTCACTGGTTGTAGATGTATTCCCACTGAGGTAGGGAGTGCTCTTCACACCAGTGATGCAATGACTAATATATTGAGCTTGGTTTTTCAAAGGAGCATTTGGAAGATATCCAGTGGGATTTGATCACATAACAGCTTTGGGCTCCTTATGAAATCTGAGCCTTAATTTAGAAATTTCCATGCTTTACACAACTTAATATAGACGTGAGGTACATAAATAAACAATTCTTGAAGATTTCTTTAAATGATGTAGGGATATATTTTAGCAAAAATATCATTGCTGTAATAACTGTTTCACAATGCAGAATTTTTTTATGACAGTACTTTACTAAAACAAGGTTAAAATAGTGTGGGATGAGGGTCAAGTTGGATTAAAAAGGAAGGGTAATCTCCTGTAATCAGGGAAAGCTGAGAACTATATTTGGAAGCCTTTGTTGTTAGCTATGAGGAATAATCAACCGACAGCTTTCATTGGAACCTCAGAAATACCCTGATGTCCCCATAATTTCAAAGGCAGAGGTAGAACTAAAACTTTAGATAATTTTTTAAAAAGGTTAAAATTGGTCAGGAGAGTGAATCATCAACATTGTGTGCTGTCATTTCATCTGCATACTAAACAGTCATTGCACTTAAAAGCAATGTGATTTTAAAGTATGTTTTGCTGGCTGATTAATCTTTGTTTATGTTAATGGGGATCTCCTTAATATCCACTGATTCATTGCAAATTACTCTAATAATTGTGGTTAAGACAGAGGTTGGAGCAATGTTATTTAATAGAAGAAAATGATAGAGATAGGCGGAGATTCATATTTTGGCTGGACCTTAGGAGAAGAGGATGAAGATGGAGCTGCTTCCACTTTTCACAGTCTGTCAAGGATGGCCAAATTATGGCTCACAAGTCACGTGCATATCTTGTACTATTAAGGTGTGGCTCACAACTCCACTTAGCCCCTCCATTCTCTGCCTGTCAAACTGGAGAAAAAACTGGCGACCACTGTCTTGCAGTAGGGTGTTGGAATAGGAGCTTTTGTCCAGAGGGAGGAGAGTTTCAAGCTTCAGCCCTGCGGGAAGCACCTGCTGGTGCTTGGGATTTCAACAGGAGTGGGGCTGAAGCCCTGAACCTAGGCACCGGGCAGGTATGCTCTGGCTCTTGAACTTCTGAACAATGCCGTATGCAGCTCAGAGGACCAGTAAGTATGGCCACCCCTGCTCTATGTAAAGGTCTAACATCCTTTCACCCAATGACTTCAATAGGGCCTAAGTACATATTTTAAATTATGCACTTGCTTAACTGAGTGACTGAGTTGGGGGTCTGCAGGTCATGATTTGTTCTCCAGAGACAGGGTTGCAATTCTTGGCTATAGTTCAACATTATTTATAAAAATTGATGATCAGAGCAGTGTGCACAAATGTGTTTCAAATGCTTATTGGTTGCAAATGCGTAACGGTTAGTCAACAAGATAGTCGACTAGTTGCTTCTCCCCCTCCACCCTTGCTGCCTCTATCAGCTAGAGGCAGCAGGGGGGAAGAAGACGAAGGGTTACTTCAAAGCCTCAGTGTGGGCTCCATGCGGTGCTGCCACTTTGAAAAGCTGCGTACAGCCTGGGGCCAGATAGGGTGTCCCCAGGCTGCACACGGCATTTCAAAGCAAGCCCAGCGTCTGGCTCCTCGCAGCATTTCAAAGCCGTAGCGCCATGTGGAGCCCGGGAGTGAGTGGGGGAGTCCCCAGCTGACCCCGGGCTCCACATGGCACTTTCACCTTTGAAGTGCTGCATTTCAAAGGCAGAGGCGCCCTATCGACTAATCAAATAGTCGATGCAAAATGCATCGACTATTTGATTAATCAGTTACCTGATTCTTAACGTCCTTAATCTGAATGACTCTTTAGGTTCTTCTGTTATTTTGTACTTCATTAGTAGAGTAAAATATAGGCAAGCGAAACAGAGTTAAAGGTATGTGACATGTTTGGCCCAAAAATTCTACCAGTGTTAAAAGGTGGATTAGGGCTCTCCTGACTGGAACTTCATGGTGCTACTACAATACAAATAAGAAAAAGAAATGAGAGACAGGGCAAATATTCCATCATCTCTTTCAATCAGCTCCTCACACAATTCTTTCTCCCTGTCACTTGAGATGGGTTTCCTCTCCTGAATCCTTTCCAAACAAGGATAACCCATCATACCCTCCCTATCACCTCCAGCTATCATCTGCTGGTTGAGCTGTTAGACCAGGGGTGGGGAAACCACACCACACACACACACACAAATTGTTGTGGTATGATGTTCTTTTTAATTTGTTTTAGTTAGCATTGAAACATGATGGCTGAATTTGCTTTTTGCACAGAAGAGGTTGGAGGGTGTGCTTCCCACCCCCACACTCCTGCAAGGGATTCCCCCTTGCTCAGCTCCCGCAGGCATCCTTAACGGTTAAGGAGGCATTGCTGGCAGCATATGGCTCCAGTCTGGTAGAAACTGTTCCCTGCTGCAGCCAGCCTATTCAGGGAAGGGGGGTGGGGAGAGAAGCTGGCCTGCTGTAGCCTCCCTTTCCTCTTGAAAGGTGTCCCATGCATGGAAGGGGCTCGGGGGCTTCCCTTCCGTCTCACTCTGGGAACGGATTCCCCACCCTCTCTTCTCCTCTCCTTTGGTCCCGCATACCTCCTTACGAGCAAAAGGAGTTTTGCTGGCAGCCTCTGCAGCTGACAGAGGTTGTAAAGCAGCTACAGCCTCTTTTTCACTGCCACATCCCAAAATGCCACAGGGCTCCACCATGTGGAGCTTCTCCCTTCCACCAGATCTCCTGTGTGTGCCTCTCCCATGTGCAGGAGAAGAACTAGAAGTAGCCAGCCACGCTGTAGGGGAAGCTGGGGGGGGGTTTAAAGTGGTCCCTGAGACCCCCCCTGAGGTGTTTCACAGCCACTGGACCCCCCACCCCCTCCGAGGGCCAGATAAAATTGTTTGGTGGGCTGGTTCCCCATCCCTGTGTTAGACCCTTGGGCTACGTCTAGACTGCACGCCTCTTTCGACAGAGGCTTTGTTGACAGTATCTGTTGACAAAGCCTCTGTCGAAAAAGAGCATCTAGATTACATTATGCGGATCAAAAAATCGATCCGCTTTTTCGAAAAAGAGTGTCCACACTGCCAGACGCTCTGTCGACAAAATCAGGCACCCGGGAGTGCTTCTGGCAGGGCGCAAGGGCAGCCTTTATTTTCAGGTGCTGCTGCCTGCCCTTTGCAGAGACTCATGCTTAAAGGGATCCCCCTGGACAGCCGTTGCTCTGCTCCTGCTTCTGGCTTGCCTACCTCCTAGAGGGAAAGCAAAGCTGCTGCAGTGCTTGCTCTGCTTGCCCTGCTTCCTCGGACACCGCAGCAGTTTATTTTCTGGGTTTTTTTTTTGCTTTTCACCTTTTATTTGGCCATAGAGCCAGAGCTGCCCCTGGGCAGGCAATGGCCCTAAGCTGCCATACTGCAGCTTTTGCATGACTCTGTCATGAATCTCCTGCCCCTTATGGACCCGGATTGCACCGAGGACACCCTCCTCTGGGATGCAAGAGCTCTGCCCTTGCCCCCAAACTTTTTTGGGGACAGGCAGATTTGGAGGCATGAGACGAGTTCGGACTGGTGGGACAGGCTCCTCATGTAGCTCTGGGATGACGACCAGTGGCTCCGCAACTTCTGGATGCAGAAGGCCAAATTTCTGGAGCTGTGTGCCTGGTTCACCCCTGCTCTGCAACACCAGGACATCCACCTGCAGCCCGCCATCCCCCTGCAGGAGCGGGTCACAATTGCCCTGTGGAAGCTGGCCACCCCCGACAGCTACCACTCCGTGGGACACCAGTTTGACATGGGGAGGTCTACCGTCGGGGCCATCTTGATGGAGGTAAGTCACTGTCGGGGGACAGGCCCTGCTGAGTGGGGGGGTGTTGAGAAAGGGGGACTGCCAGGCAAGGGCAAGAGGAAGTGGGGGATGGAGTGGCACTCAGAGGCCGCTCCTTGGCCACCCCTGCACTGATGCGGGGGAGGAGGGCATCCTGACAAGGGGAGGGGTGGATGGGGGTGGGGAGGGTTCTCCTCCCAAGCACTTAGGTAACCTGTCTAACTGACTGGTTTCTGTCTGTCTATTTGTCTCATGCTGCAGGTGGTGAGGGCCATCAATGCAGAGCTGCTGAAGAGGCTTGTCCGTCTCGGGGACCTGGACAACATCATTGCCAGGTTTGTCACACTTGGCTTCCCGAACTGTGGAGGAGCCCTCGATGGGACACACATCGCAATCCGTGCACCGCCCCATCAAGCAGCCCAATTTATAAACCGGAAGGGCTTCTATTCAGTGGTGCTGCAGGCCCTGGTTGACCACCGGGGACATTTTATGGACATTTGTGTTGGGTGATCGGGGCAGGCACATGATGCCTGCATATTCTGGAACTCCTACCTGTACCACAGGTTGCAGGCAGGAAGATTTTTCCCCCAGCGGCACCTTGCACTCAGGGATGTGCAGATGCCGGTATGCATAGTGGCCAACGCGGCGTACCCTCTGATGCTGTGGCTCATGAAGCCCTACACTGGCCACTGGATGCGAGCAAGGAGCTTTTCAACATGCATCTTAGCCAGGCTCGCATCCAGGTGGAATGCGCCTTCGGCCGGCTGAAAGGGAGGTTCCATTGCCTCCTCACACACCTGGAGATGGGCGAACACAACATCCTGGAGGTGATGGCCACATTTTGCGCCCTCCATAACCTGGTGGAGAGGAAAGGGGAGGCCTTCCTCCCAGGGTGGGGGACAGGTGCTGATGGCAAGGACAGGCCATTTCAGCAGCCCAGGATGGCTGCCATCCTCCAGGCTCACCAGGCTGGTGTCCAAATCCGAGAGGCCCTCAGGGAGAGATTCTCAGAAGGAGCTCACTGACTCTCCCCAGGGCCTCCCCCATGGGGGGTTTGGCCTGTCCCACCCCTACCTGTCCCTCCACTACCCTCACCCTCTTCCCATAAAGAATACATACATACCCGGTTTTCTTTGTACACAGACATTAGTTTTTTATTAGAAACACTATCAGTAAAGAAAATGTGCTAACTGTTTAAAAAAAATTCTGTGTCCTGTTCAAATGTGTTATTTTCACTCAAAAATAATGATTTTGTTATATAACTGAAATGTCCTTTAACTGGAGTGGTAGGGGACTGAAAACCTGGAGCGGGGAGGGGGGCTCAAGTAGGCCGCCACTTCCCTGATTGCAGGGTCTTGCCATCTTCCTGTGTCCTGGCATCGCCATGGCCTTGGGATTGGGTGGAGTGAGACCTAGTCCTGCCCTGGGCAGGAGCGGGGGGGCAGTTGTTGGGCCTGTGAGGGCTCGGGAGCAGGAGGGGCTGGGGGGGGAAGGGAGGCTGGGGGGAAAGGGGGACTGGAGGAGCAGGGGGAGCAGGGGCCTGGCGTGCAGGAGGAGCGGTACAGGCAAGGCGAAGAGCTCCCGCATTGTGGCACAGATGGCAGTGCGCTGCTGGACCAGATCGACCCGCAGCCTGGTGCACCACTCGGCCTCTGCCTGCGTCTTCTGCTGGAGGGTCCTGTTGAGGTCCTGCAGGGCCACAATGTGCTCCTCAGCAGGTCTGTGTACACACGCCGGTGCCTGCAGGTGCCATGGGTCCAGGATGGTGGTGGGGCAGGGTTCGGCTGTGGAGGAAAAGAGGAGGAGACAATCACTGTCTGTGTGCACCCCTGCTGTCCCTGAGGGCATGCTGTGGCTGTCAGGGGTTCTCCTTTGGACAGGAGACTCAAGGGTGTTACACGTGACACCATGTGTGAGTTGGGCAGTAGCCTGAAAGCCTCACAGGGGCCCCACAGTGGCAATGAGGCTAGCTGGCCCCTCACACTGCCAACCCGCCCGTGTGTCGTGACCCCTCAAAACACTCACCTGATGTTCCCTCTCCGATGTCCACGGACGCCTGGGAGGCTTCTGGGGTCTGGGTCCTTGCTGCCTCCTCTTTCTCCTCCTCCTCCTCCTGGTACAGCTCTTCCGCCTCTCCTGCCTGGTCTTCCTCCCTCAGGAGGGGTTGGTCCACGATGTGGTGGGGTAACCCGGACTCCACCACACGCAGTGGAGTCTGGGCTTCCCCACTGCCCAGGATCTGCTCCAGCTTCTCGTAATAAGAGCAGGTCTTGGGGGCTGCTGCGGAGTGGGAGCTCTCGTCCCAGGCCCTGACGTATCCCTGCCACAGCTCCTTTACCTTGGCCCTGACTTGTGCCATGGTGTGGGGGTGATGCCCTTTGGTAGCGAGTCCCTGAGCTCATAAATGTCTGCATTCCTGCGACGTGTTTGCAGGGCCTGCAGGGTTTCTTCCTGGGACCAGAGCTCCAGGAGGTTTTTGATTTCTGGCCCTGACCAGGCTGGTGCCCGCCTTTTGGTGCCCCTGGGTGGGTCTTTGTCTCTGTCCTGAGAAGGGCCAGGGGGGCTTTGAGGCTGGGACATGGCTGTCATAGCTGGCACGGGTGCTCTGGCTAGCTGCCAGACAGCAAGGCCTGTCTGGGTGGCTGTGCCTTTAAGAGGCTGCAGCCAGAAACCACAGAGGAGCTGTACCTTAAAGGCTAGACTGTCCACCAGGGCTTCTTCCTGGAGGCCTTTTTTGTCAACAGAACTGGCTCCTTGCATCCACACACACCTTTTGTCGACAGATCTCTGTCAACAAAGGTGTTCTTCCTTGTAAAAGGAGGTTTACCGCTGTCGACAAAACTGCCGCATTCTGTCGACTTACTGTCGACAGAATGCAGCGGTAGTGTAGAAACAGGTATAGTTTTGTCGACAAAAGGCCACTTTTGTTGACAAAACCCTGTAGTCTAAACACATCCTTGGTGTTCTACCTTTCTGACAACACATCACCCTCGGACTTCAAGATGTGGACGCCAATGATCCTGTATTAATTTGTCCCTGGGAATCTTTTTGAACAACTTTTTAATAATAGATCAGTCATCTTTTTATTCACTGCTATCATTTATTTATTCATTGGTAGTTAAATGGCAGACATTGAGCTTGCAAACATGTATAAATACAGGATGCCTAGTTTGAGAAGGTTGCATTGTAAAAGGAAGACAAAGATGATTGAAGCAAGATATGGGGGAGGGGGGAAAAGAGAGAGAAGGGTGACGAGGAGAGAGAAGGGAAGGGGAGGGACGAGAAGGGGAGAGTGAGGACATATGGTGATAAATTAGAACTTGTGCATGTGATTAATGATCTATGGTTCTTCTCATTAAAGCAGGAGCTTATATTTAACAATTAAATCCCTTTAGTTAAATACCATGTTTCCAACCCAATAGCAAGCAGAGCATGGCACAGATTGTGCCCTGAAGCTCCCTGATGCTTGCAGTCCAGAGCACTGGTGGAGGATAGAGATTGCCCTTGACAGCCACCCCTCTATTACATAGCAATAACAGCTGCTCCACACAGCTGGGAAAGAGTTGGTGTAATATTATGACGGGTTAGCATCTCTGAGATTTGAGGAAAAATGTGTGTTGGCAGTGATTGAATGAAGAGAAGATGGGCATTAGTTCAGTGGGCTAGGAAGGCCATGTGAGTCATGCAATAAAAAGCAAAGCAAATAAAGGGGGTGATGAGGCTCAGACCACTTGTTGAGCTAAGCTGGGAATGAGGGCCATAACAAGAGTGTGTCTTCATGGCAGACTTAACTCAGGGTCTTACATGTTTATTGTCTCCAACCCCCCTCCTGTCCTCACACACAACCCTTTTACTCAGAATGGGTGGCACTTTAAACCCAGGCTGGCTATACCAACCTAGAAGTATAGTCTATAACTCAGGTAATACTTTCATTCAAGCTGGAAATGTATCCATTTTGCGGTAAGGACACATGATAAACTGCTTGAGTGCTAATGGTCTTCTAGGGTACGTCTAGACTACAGGCTTTTGTCGACAGAGGCTTTGTCGACAAAGATTGTCTAGACTACAGCCAATTCTGTCGACAAAGCAAGCCGCTTTGTCGACATGAGAGTGTAGATGCAAAGGACAGTGTAGATGCAATAGCGCCTTCTGTCGACAGAACTCTGTCGACAAAAGGTATTATTCCTCACAGAATGAAGTTTACCGTCGTCGACAAAACTGCTGAGTTCTACTCGGCGGTAGTGTAGATGCAGGTATAGTTTTGTCGACAAAAGTCCACTTTTGTCGACAAAACCCTGTATTCTAGACACATCCCTAGTGTCTTCACACAATTTTCCCCACGTGCCTAAAAGGACAGACAATTTCTCCCACATTTCACTCCCACAATTTCTCCCACATTTCACTGGGAAAGAATCATAGAGCTGTTCAGCTTACTTCAGCACAAAGAACTATGGGATATAGCCCCACGATTCCTAGGGTGTGTCTACACAGCACCCTAAACTCAAAACAAGATACGGAATTTGCGCTAAACTATTTTGAATAGCATACTTTGAAATTTGGTGCATCTACACAGCATCAAATTTTGAAATAACACACTATTTCAAGCCATTCTTTAACCCTCATGCAATGAGCTTTACTGGGATGGCAAAATAGCATGCCTGTATTTCGAAAAATATTTCAAAATAACGGGTGGCTTGTGTAGACGTGGGGGAGCTATTTTGGGATACCTCTGGGATACCGTGTAGTGTACACATACCCCTAGTAACACATGAAGGAAGAGCTGCAGCAGTGAAGACACAGTATCTCGGGTATGGCTTTGCCATGTGGCCGCTTGCAGGCAAACCTGGGTGCTTAGACATGGGTGCTTATCACCTGGGTTAAATGCAGCTTAAAAGCAAAGGCAGAAAAGGAGGTGGGGGCTGAGCTCTACTGAGCATTGAAGGTAAGGACTGGAATCTACTGCTTTATTCTTGGAGGGATTTGTTTGAATGGCTGCTGCTGTGTTCTGAATGGACGGAAAGGTATAAGAAGAGCTGTCAGAAAGCTAGGAAGAAGGGGAGTGCAGTAGTCTGTGCTTTTCTAACAGAAAAAATGTGGTTTTAAATTTCAAATAACTACTGATAATGTTATATTGATAGGTGATTGTGCTGTGCCCACAGAAATATTTTTTTTCACTTGAACATTCAAAACATGTTTACCAAATAAAATGTATGTAATTAATAAGAGTAAAAGATAGACTGGAGTGTTGCCAAGTCTCTTGGATAGTAAGAATAATAGTTTTCCTGTGCAGGAGTCAATAAAAAACTTTCAGTTTCTGGACATCATTCAATAAACTATGCACTTTCCACTGAAAAACTGAATGACTCATTAAAAACTCCAGTAGCAAATTATATTTGACTATACAGATTACCACACAATTTATCAAGTGACAAATCTTAGTGGAGGACAAGCACATTACATTATAGAGCAACTGAAAAAAAAATTAATTCTGAATGTTCTTTGAATGATACAGTATGTCAGGTACTATGTATTGAAGACATTTTTTAACCGAATTCTAATTTCTTTAGGGAACTTTACGTCTGGTCCTCAAATGCAAGATTTACAAAAAATGTTTGCGCTGAAATCCCTTGACGTCTTCACTGCATTCACAGGTCACACAGCGTGGACAATGGCTGTGCAGGTTTTTTGTAACTACTTCCTGCCAATATTCTTCAGATATGATCTTGAATAACCACTATTTGAGTTGCCAGGGTAAATTAGTTTCTCTGTGTCATTCCATCATTTAGCCAATAAGTAAGTATTCACAAAGTTGCCAAATATGGTAGTGGCTTTTGTGGTGTGAATACTTAGGGTGGTCTCATCAGCACATTTCATATAGACCAGCAAATAAATCTGATGCTAATTTTAGTCACTATCTATTTGGGCTGCATTCAGCAACAGAACATCATACAACACAAAATGCATTTGCCCAAGGAGAATTTATGAGGATGCGGTGACACATGATAAATTATGGAGATTGCATTCTATGATTTCAGCTAATCCAATTACTGTGATAGAGTATTCTTGAGAGGAAGATTTTCTAAGTTCATAGGGGATTTCAGTGCACAAGTCCTATTACCAATCAATGGGACATGTGCTCCAACACTTCTTAGATGCTTTAGAAAAATTCACCTTTAAAATCTCCTACTGTTATGGCATTTTAAAAACATGTTTGTGTCAGTGTTTCAGATGGATATAAACCAGTACACTCCTGTCAGTTTGGGCATGTCTACACTAGGAAATTATTTTGAAATAACTTATTTTAAAATAATAACTCCCAAAATAACTGTTTCCAAATAGTATACCCTCCTTTCAGGGAAGCCTTGAAATTAGTCCGAGGCAGGCTCCCTTAATGCGGATATGCTACCTTGACTTAGAGCCCCAGGAAGCACTGGGAAGTAATTACTTTGAATGACTCAGGGAAGTAGTTATTTTGAAATAGCGGCAGTGGAGCATCCACACTACCACTATTTTGAAGTAACTATTTCAAAATAAGCGTTATTCCTCATGAAAAGCAGGAATTATTATTTCAAAATAACCAGCCCCTTATTTCAAAATAATGGGCTTGGTGGTGTGGATGCTCCACTTGTTATTTCAAAATAAGGGGAGTTGTTTCAAAATAACTCCTTAGTGTAAACCAGGGCTTTGAGTCTACAGATGGTCTGAAAAAGTAGTGTGAAGGACTCAGGTTTGTACTGTAATACTTTATGAATACTATATGCTGTATATTATTTCTCAGGGCATGTCTATGCTGGAATGTAAACCTAGGCTCAGGTTCAAACCTAACCCCTCTTCTATCAACACACAAATCTTCTAAAACTGCACATCCTAAACTCAAAACTCCGGTCATCTGAAGGAGTGGGCTGTGCCCACGAAAGCTCAGATACCATCTACATGTTTTGTTAGTTTGTACAGGATAAACTTAAAAAACAACAAATGGTCTGGTAGCACTTTATAGTCCAACTCAGCTACCCCCTGAAGAACCCTATGATTAATGTGTCCAGAGGGATTCTCTTCACAAATATATTTAATGGAGTTTTGAAGTATAATTTTTTATGTCCTTGAAATTCCAGAATGAATTCTGTGCTCCTTCACTGAGTTACATTAGAAAGTAACCCTCTTTTCCTATTTCAGGCCTCCTCCTTCCTTTATGGACTGTTCCAAATGTAATGGTTTTCAATAAAGAAAACAATGTGTAGTCCTGTGGCACCTTAGGGTACATCTACGCAGCAGCGTTATTTCAAAATAATTTCAGAATGGTGGACGTCTTACTCTGACTACTGTAACCCTCATTTCATGAGGAGTAAGGGAAGTCAAAGGAAAAGTGTTCTTCCTTTGACTTTCTGCTGTGTAGACAGCGCCAAAAGCCAATTTAAGCTATTTCAACTTTAGTTATGCAATTGACACAAAAATTTGATTTTTGCCTGACAGCGTAGACGTGCCCGAAGAGACTAACAAAAATATACATAGTATCATGAGCTTGCATGAGCACTTCAGCAGATGATGAAATGAGGAAGTGAATAAATAGATTGAGAGAGCCAGACAAGCATCCAGGAATGCACTTTTCAAGACAGGCCCAACAAGGAAAATAACAGCCCCCAGCTTAAATAACAGCCCCCTCACCTTAAAAAGGGTTTTGCCCATGAAAGCTCACGATACTATATATTTTTGTTAGCGTCTAAGGTGCCAAAGGACTACTCGTTGTTTTTAAAGTTACATACTAATATGGCTAACCCTCAGACTTTTATTCCATGATAAAGTTATGGCACAGGTGCTGGAACTAGGGGTACTGGGAGCGATTGAAGTGGTTTCCATTATATACAGGGCTTGCAGTTTGGTTCAATGGCTCTGAGCACCCCACTATAAACATTGTTCCAGCACCCCTGAGTTATGATCAAAGTTCTTGACAGGCTGACCAGCAAATCCAATATCAGACCACAGACATACATCAGAGTGTGTCAGATGCAGTGATGCCCAGAAGCAGGATCAAAGGCTGAGGTTTGCTGTGCCACTGGAGGACATGGCTTCAGTCAAGGAACAGGAACTTGCAATACCGTTCTTAGAACACGATCTACAGGTAAGGGAGGCTGACAGAGCTCAACAGGGAAAACTGTTTGAGTCACTCATCTTCAGGAGCACTGGCTCCTCCTGCCTCTCCCATACCACAGCCTTATCTCCATGCAGTGTATCCTCAATCCAGGAGCAGCTTGGACAACTCCATGTTGGAATGGCCCATGCATGCAAGCCCTGTGAGTGGCTGGGAAGTGCAACAAAACCCCATGCAGCCTTCCTTCATGAACCCCTCTTCTGTGGCATGGGGGATTGTATTATATTGAGCCAGAAGTAATGGTCTTGGTAGAAGGCATCAGGAGCTATGCTAATTGTACTGAGCAGTATCTACAGTGCAAATCTGCCTCTCAGGGTACTCTTTCTCCTCTGCCTCCTCCTCCTTTTGAAATCCGTCCAGTGACTTTGGTGGATCTGAGCATGTCAACAAAATGTCCACCAATCTCTCATGGAATCTCTGCCCATTTTGCAAGCAAGAGAAGTTCTTCAAAAGGTGCCTTCTTCATGTGGCTGGCATAGATCCCTGGGAGTGCTCGGACCAAAACAACTCCCCAGAAGACTGTGTGCATGGGCTATTCAAACTTCCTACAATGTACAGGGTGAGCATTTCCCACAGTGCATCACAGCCAGAGTGTTATAGCAGCCACATTTCAGAAGGTGCTGAGGATTCGGGGATATGGTTGGTCTGAATTGAGTCAACATGCTGCAGTGTGAATGCCAGGGGTCAGGTTTGAGGCCAGGTTAAAAATAGTCTTAACATACGGTTAAGAATCGATGTAGATACTCAAGTCCAGGGTTCTCTAACCCAGATCAGAGACATGAATCTCACTAACCCTGGGCTTACATTGCAATGTAGACAAACTCTAAGGTAGTGTGTGTATCCCAGTTTATAAATATAGGAGAAGAAAAAAAGACTGGAGAAGTGACACAAAGCAACCATGAGGGCATACAAATGATACTCTTGAAAGAGGGGGCAATTGTTGGGAGAGACAGGAAAGAGAGATTTATCTAGAGTTGCTGACAAGATATGACAAGTTTTTAGGCAGGAGAGATGTGCTTATAGACCTTTTGTTATTTTAATTTTTTTCTTTTATATTATGCTGTTTTCCTGCTGTTAAGATTATACAATACTTTGGTTTGAGAAGACTGTCTGCTCACTGTATTTACAAGCTCTGAAGGGGAAGAACTGCAGGTACTAAATCCTGTCAAATCTGGTGGGTTAAGTACAGTCAATAGAGAAGGAACTGCCACTCTGGGCCCCATGTAAAAGTGGAAGAACTGTGTGATTCCACCCCAAGACAGGTGAAGGCATAAGAAACCTCACATCTGAAGGGGTGTGTACTCAGGGAAACCAGAGAAAAAGTCAGAGGTGCAGCTAACCCTGAACCATCACAACTAATCCTTAGAAAGACATGAATGGTCTCTCTCTTCACCTCAAAAACCTAATGCTGATCATTTAGAAGTCATGGTTAGCTATCTCACTATGGACCAAAGAATAAAAGTAAGAGGTGTAGTGCTCCAACCTTCTCTCTTCTCTCCTTCATAATGATTTCACCAGAGCTTCACTTCACTCCTGTTCCCTTGCCCTCTTATCTCCTTCTCTTTCCCTTCTCCTACTTTACATCCTCTGTCTTTTCAATTAGCTCTTCTCCCTACATAACCTCACCTCTTCCCTCCAAAAAAAGGTGGAACTAACATGACATTTTTCTGCCAGCCCATTGTTCACTCTGCTTGTGTGTTCTATCCAATCCCTTAACCTGAGTCTGTCTTATCTATTTGGATTGTAAACAGGGATCACTCACCGCTCTGTGTCTGTACAGTGCCTGGCACAATAATATCCCGTTCATGGTTGGTCCTCAGGCACTTCCATGATTAACATGAAAAATGAATAAATAAATAAATATGATTGGGACTAATTTGGCTACAACAACTCAAGAGAGAGATCTTGGAGTCATTGTGGATAGTTCTCTGAAAACATCCACTGAGGATGTGTCTAGACTACATTCCTCTTTCGAAAGAGGAATGCAAATGAGGGAAATAAAAAATGCAAATGAAGTGCAGATTTACAAATCCCATGCTTCATTTGCATAATCGCATCTGATCGCTTTTTCGAAAAAGGTTTTTGAAAAAAAAGCAGTCTAGATGCAGTTCTTTTGGAAAAAAAACCTTTTTCAAAAGAACCCTGTAAACCTCATTTATTCAGGAATAAATGATCTTTCAAAAAAGGGTGGGTTTTTTTTTGAAAGAACCGCATCTAGACTGCTTTTTTTTAAAAAAAAATCCCTTTTCAAAAAAGCGATTGGATGTGATTATGCAAATGAAGCACAAGATCTGTGCTTCATTTGCATTTTCGATTTCCCTCATTTGCATTCCTCTTTTGAAAGAGGAATGTAGTCTAGACACATCCTCAGTGTGCAGCGTCAGTCAAAAAAGCAAATAGAATGTTAGGAGTCATTAAAAAAAGGATAGAAAATAAGACAGAAAATATCTTATCGCCTCTATATAAAAACCATTGTACGCCCACATCTTGAATATTGAGTACACATATGGTCGCCTCATCTTAAAAAAGATATAGTGATATTGGAAAACTTCAGAAAAGGGCAACAAAAATGATTAGGGGGTTTGGAACGGGTCCCATGTGAAGAGAGATTAAAAAGATTTGGACTTTTCAGCTTAGAAAAGAGGAGACTAAGAGAGGATATGATAGAGGTCTATAAAATCATGACTGGTGTGGAAAAAATGAATAAGGAAAAGGTATTTACTTATTCCCACAATATAAGAACTAGGAGTAACCAAATGAAATTAATAGGAAGCACATTTAAAACAAACAAAAGGAAGTTTTTCTTCACTCAGTGCACAGTAAACCTCTGGAACTACTTGCCAGAGGATGTGAGGAAGGCTAGGATTTTAACAGGGTTCAAAAAAGAGCGAGATAGATTCATGGAGTTTAGGGCCATCAATGGCTATTAGTTAGGATGGGTAGGAATGGTGTCCCTACCCTCTGTGTGTCTGGAAATGGGTTGCAGGAGAGGGATCATGTGAGGATTACCTCTTGTGTTCCTTCCCTCTGGGGAATCTGGTATTGGCTACAGAATACTGGGCTAGATAGACCATTGGTCTGACCCAGCATTGCTGTTCTTATGTTCCTAGATAGATACATAGATAAATAGTTATTTTATTATAAAATCATATGAATCATGCAGATCTGAATAGTCTACTGTGAGTGGCACCACAATTTAGCATCACAAATATGTGGCTTTTGGATTGTGGAGGTTTGAGAGTATCAACTATTTGTTTCCTTTTTTTCCCTAGATCGGCATGTAAGAGGCCTCAGGAAGAGCAATACTAACGATTTCATAGAATCATAGGGCTGTAAGAGACCTCAGGAGGTCATCTAGTCCAGCTCTCTGTCCAAAGCAGGACCAATCCCAACTAAATCATCCCAGGTAGGGCTTTGTCAAGCCAGGACTTAAAAACCTCTAAGGATGGAGATTCCACCACCCATTCCAGTATTTCACCACCCTCCTAGTGAAATTTTGTTTCTAATATCCAACTTAGACCTCCCCCACTGCAACTTGAGAGCCTTGTACCTCATTCTGCTATCTGTCACTACTGAGAACAGCCTCTCTCCATCCTCTTTGGAACCTCCCTTCTGGATATTGAAGGGTGCTATCAAATCCCCCCTCACTATTCCCTTCTTCAGACTAAACAAACCCAACACTCTCCGCCTTTCTTCGTAGGTCATGTGCTCCAGCCCCCTAATCATTTCGGTTGCCCTCCGCTGGACCCTCTCCAATGCGTCCCCATCCTTTCTGTAATGAAAAGCCCAGAATTGGACACAATACTCCAAATGTGGCCTCACCAGTACTTCATAAAGGGGAATAATCACTTCTCTACATCTGCTGGTAATGCTCCTCCTAATGCACCTTAATATGCCATTAGCCTTCTTGGCTACAAGGACACACTGATGACTCATATCCAGCTTCTCAACCACTGTAATCTGCAGGTCCTTTTCTGCCGAACTGCTGCTTAGCCAGTCGGTCCTCAGCCTGTAACAGTGCTTGGGATTCTTCTGCCCCAAATGCAAGTCTCTGCAGTTGTCCTTGTTGAACCTCATCAGATTTATTTTGGCCCAATCCTCCAATTTGTATGGGTCACTCTGGACTCTGTTCCTACCCTACAATGCATCTACCTCTCCCCCTAGTTTAGTGTCATCTGCAAAATTGCTGAGGGTGCAATCCATTCTCTCCTCTAGGTCATTAATAAAGATGTTGAACAAAACCGGCCCTAGAACCAGCCCTTTGGGCACTCTGCTTGAAACCTACTACCAATCAGACATCTAGCCATTGATTGCTACCTGCTGAGCCCAACAATCTAGCCAGCTTTCTATCCAGCTTACAGTCCATTTATCCAATCTATACTTCCTTAACTTTCTGGCAAGAATATTGGAAAAAAGCATGTGTGGACAGGGAAGAGGGAGTTCTTTTGAAAGAAGAGGAAAGAGGAAAAACCACAGGTGCCCTGGTGGCCATTCCGTCCATAGTAATCACAGTTTAAATGCAAGATAATGTCCATTCAGTGTGGAAGCTATCTTTCAAAAAAGCAGATCGCTTTTTCCATGCACTTTTGTGTGTGGCTCTTCCAAAAGAAGCCTGCAATCTAGACATAGCCTTACTGTACATCGGGATGGTTTTTCTTGAGCCTTTAGTAAGGATTCTTTAAAATATCGCCAGCTCTCCTGGACTCCTTTCTCCTTCATGTTAACATCCAAGGGGATCCTGCCCATCAGTTCTCTGAGGGAGTCAAAGACTGTTTTTCTGGAGTTCAGGGTGTGTATTTTGCTGCTCTCCTTTCTTCCTTTCATCAGGATCCTGAAATCAACCATCTCACGATCACTGCTTCCCAGGTTGCTACCCACATCTACTTCCCCTACTAATTCCTTTCTTTTTGTGAACAGCAAGTCAAGCTGTGCATGGACCGTGGTCGGTTCCTTCAGCACTTGTACCAGGAAGTTATCCCCAACATTCTCCAAAAACTTCCTGGATTGTCTGTATACTGTTGTATTGGTCTCCCAACAGATGTCAGGGTGATTAAAGTCCCTCATGAGAACCAGGGTCTGTGATCTGGAAGCTTCTGTGTGTTGTCTGAAGAAAGCCTCATCTACCTAACCCACCTGATCTGAAGGTCTGTAGCACACACTGACCACAACATCACCTTTGTTGCTCCTGCCTCTAAACATAACCCATAGACTCTCAACAGGCTTTTCTCCCTCTATATACTGGAGCTCTGAGCAATTATACTGCTCTTTTACATACAGTACAACTCCTCTTCCTTTTCTCCTTTTCTCCCCTGGGTAGTTTTTCAAAGCTGGGTAAAGTCAATGTTCAATTGTAAACTTTTGAAACAACAATCATAAAGTTTTGTTCAGAATCACAATCTCCATTCCTGCGGTGTTCGTAACTCTGAGGTTCTACTGTATATAAACTGATATGACACTTCGACCTACCCTTAAGATGCTGTTTTCATCTTATCTGATTAATCATGCAATTACAATATGTTACATACAACTTGCGCTAATATTTTTTTCATTGTTAGATGATATAATTTTGTAATCTGAATCTATATAAAAATATGGAAGTGTACACAACTCCAATTAATAGCTATGGGAATTCCAGTATGGGTTGATTGAAGTGATGCCTTTAATGGCTTTCAGATGAAGAAACTGAATCAGAAAGAAAGAAAGAAAGAGAGAGAGAGAAATTAGGGCCTTAGTTCTACAACTTCATCCTCCAGGGTAGGTTCCTAAACAGCCCCATTGAAGAAATTGGGTCCTGTGGGGACAGAAGGATCTACTTGCATGAATGTGCATTCAGAAAAGTATTGTGTCCCAGATTTCTTGCCCCACAAACATTGTTTATGAAGCCTGTTTTTAAATTAAGATTATAATCTAGCTCTACTAAGTCTTGCTTTTGCAATTTAGGTATTCTCACCTTCTTATCCACATCCACCCTGCTCTGCTGTAACACTCCCATCTCTGTATCCTGACTGTCGGTTTCTTTTTCTTTTGTTTCATGCATCTGATGAAGTGAGTTGCAGCTTGTGAAAGCTTGTGTCATAATAAAATTGTTAGTCTTTAAGTCCCACTGGACTCCTTGTCATTTTTTGCTGAAACAGACGAGTACGGCTACCTCTGAAACCTGAATCTTGCTCTTGTGCTTTAATTACCATATTTGCTCATCAATGCCTTGCGCTTCTCAATGCAACTAAGACAGGTGATAAAGAAAGAGTGGAATACCAAATCAAATGGGCAAGAATTTTTGAATAATATGTTAGATACTATTGATCCTCTATTATTGGTCTGCATAGCAAAACTGCAGTTGACTAAAATGGATAGACCATCACTCAGCAGGAGATAGCAAGAACCAGAGTTATACTGTGACTGATGAATATTCTTTCCCAACTACCCCTATCGTGGGTAAAAATTGTGACATCTGCTTGGATCCATTAGTGACAGCTATATTTTATTATAGAGCTCAATCATATAATAAAGATCAATCATTTGTTCTCTTCCATTGTTTAAATCAGTGAGGCTTGAATAACTTGTTAAAATTCAGGGAGAAAGGGAGTCATTTATGTCAGTAATTCAATATCTCATATTTTCCAAATGGGGATAAATGCAGCATTTATTGCTGAAAAGTAGATGCAAAGCCCAGATGGCTCCAACTATGTGTCAGTCTTATTTCTTTTCCATCACCCAATTCTGGTTTCACTATGCTTTATAGAGTCATTGAGGAGCCTGGTGATTTTCATTCTATCATGTTAGCTACATATAGTTATATTATCAGTGTGTCCTTGTATATTTGACCTTGAGACATGTACATCAACATCCTTAATTTTTTTGTTTTGTTTTACAATCCACATCCAAGATACTAAAGATTTTGCTATAGAGCTGTGAGTTCTTTGATATAACTGGATTTACAGCTTCACCTAGTGACATCATGTGAAGAGATCCAACAACAGTAATAGAATTATGCTGTCACATGATAACCCCCCAAAGCAGATTGAGACATTTTTGATTCACTTTCTCTCAGAGGACAGAAAATTAGATGTCAAAATGATGATACCCTTTAGAGTTTTTTTTTCTCCGCACCTGGGTGGATTATTAATGCATTTTAAAAAGAGCAAAGTGACTTTGATTTACATCTTGCAGTTATACTGGGAGTGAGAGAGACACATAGTTTCTCTCTCACTTCTTAGGAGGATAAAATCAGCTAGGAGAGACAGAAGAGATAAAGCAAAAACAAACAGTAGGTTGTAAGATGTACATTGCTTTCGAATTTTGTTTCTTAAACTCTTCATCATAATGGATAAATTGTTGAGTTAATCTGTGCTAAGGTTTTCCTCCTTTTTCCCATTCAAAAAAGGTAGCTAAAGTAGGTAACATTCTCTTTTTTTTTCTTGAGGTTTAGGAAAAACAGTCTGATAAGATAGTACTTTCAATTTTAGTGCACAAAACAATAATAAGAATTACAGCTGAGCAAAACAAGTCAAAATGTACAATTTCTTCTCAGGACTTATATGAGATTTAGGGTGGCATATAGACCTTGTGCTGGCTCTCTACACAAGAGTGTATTTCACCCTTTGTCAATTGTTTTCCCCAACATAAAAAGCTCGTCGACAGTATATCACAAATATTTAGTTTTCTAATGTATCCTGTATTGGTTAGTTAGATGTGGGTTTGTAATTATTCTTTGTTATTTCTTAATTGGAATACAGTATTGCTCAGAGTTCCCATTTAAATTCAGGGTGTCATTGAGCTAGGGACTGTATGAACAAAATAAAAGATCTGTTCTCCAAAGAATCTACTTTATAATACAATGTAAGAGACAATGAGTAGATGCAATAAACAATCAGAAGGTGCAAGGAGGATTTGCTAGATTTTTACACCTAGACTATGCCTACACTGCGTAGCTATTTCGGGATATCGGAAGTATCCCAAAATAGCTATTCTGCATCTTTTGAGTGCGTTCATTATTTTGCAATATAACGGACTTACTATTCTGGTGATGGTAACCATGCCATGAGGGTTAAGGGATGTTTTGGAATAATGATTTATTTTGAAATTATCTCGAAATAAGCAACATAATTTGCATAGTGCAAATTGCGTCGCTTATTTTGAGGTAAGGGTGCAGTGTAGACACACCCCTACATGGTTTTAAGTTGGTTAATTTAAAAATATGTAATATATTCTTTATAAATAAAGAAGTACATAAGACATACCAGGAGGCTTTATTGGCTGGATCATGGTAATTACCTGCTGGCAGATTTAGCAGAAGTGGGCCCTAAAGAGGGATATTATGGATGCTGGTGCAAGTGACTTCATAGGTCAATGTAAAAGAAGTTTCCAACTTAAGGTCAGTAAGCCCTAGTCTCTACTAGGGAGTTATTTCAAAAGGGGCAACTACCCTACACTAGGGAGTTATTTCAAAAGGTACAACCACCCAGGGCTTGGCAATTCAAAAAGGCCTGGGGCTCCCAATCACTGGTGCCACTACTGCAGCAGCGGTGGCGTCCAGAGCCCCAGACTCTTTAAATCACTGCCAGAGCATCATGCAAAGCACTCCATAGAGTTCTGAGGGCTCTGGGGAGACGGAACAAGATGTGGTGCATTCCAGTTTGTGCTGAGGGCTGGTCACCACAGCCCCGCCCCTTCCACTCAAGGCTCTGCCCCTTCTGGGAGAGCAGAGTGGGGTCCTCCCCCATCTTGCTCAGGGGCCTGTCAATTGAAAGTAAAAGCAAATGCAGCGTGGAAATCTGGGGAAACTGGAGAAATATGTAACATTGTTTGACAGTATTCAAAAATACGTGTAATAATGTTCGACCTGATGCAGATGTTACCAGCTCATTATGATTATGATTACGATTACGATTGATTATGATTTTATCATATTTGCCATGTCATAGATGTAGGAAAACTAGACATAGACCACAGTTGTGTTAGGTGCTGGACATTCTCAGAACAAAAAAATGGTTCCCACCCCAAACAACTGACACACTATTAAATAATGTATTAATTTTATTCATTACCACTTATGTGTTCAGCTCTTTGTGGGCAAACAGAAGACAGGTCTCTGCAAAGAGAAATTTACAATCGAAGCCTCATTCATATAACTAAGGCATGTGAAGTCAGTGGGGCTACTCATATGAATAAAGGCTTTGCAAGAGCCTTTGATGTCAAAAGGATAGATTATGTTATTACACAAGGAGAATGGATAGGAAGAAACAAGGTGAAATAGAATGGTGGGTTGAAATAAACCATGTATTTAAATCCATGGACATTGGCCCCAATTGACTTCAAAATGACTAAAAAAAAATGCTTGACGTTACGAACACACTTGTTCTCTCCAGAATATATTTTCCTGAATCAGGGCCTAAATATTTTGCTGAATAGGGACTACGTAAGCACATGTTTACGTACTCTACTGAATTTAGGCTCAAATTTTATTCCATTAATCCATTCTCCCACAGCATGAAGCAAACAATTTCTCTGGTAGAGGTCATAGAATGCTGCTAAAGGAGGATTTGTATAAGGTTTTTAAGAACTAGATTTTATTAATGTTAATGTGGCAGTAAGCAAATGTCAAAAGTGAAGAGAGATAGCAGTGAAAGTTATGCTTTATTTTACAATCATGTTCTGTGTAAAGATTTCCTTATCAAATGTTGAACAGGAAGGACTGCCTTTGAGTATTGTCAAAGAGGTGTTCACATTCTGAAGAGACTCTAATTTACACAACAGATAGAAGGACATTCATTTCTTCCATGCAAAAAAATATTGTATATTTTGTTTTTTATCAGTGCTAATATCGCAGGACATGGTCTATTATCTTCCATTTTTGGCATACATTTTCTCCAATGTCACTTTTTTTCCCCTACGGCAGCTATTTGTTCTGTTATTGAATGTTAAAGGAAAAAAAATTCTTAGTTTGTTACACTTTTAATATCATGGGTAAAATGTGGGATGTAAAATGTGATAACTATTTTGCTGAAGTGGCTGGCATGCATGTTTAACCTTGCTGTCTTCTGGATGGAATCAGAATTGCTCCTGTGTGTGACATAGACCCTCCAATACTAACAGGAAATAGAGAATTTCCTTTACCATGAATGGGAGGGGCCTTTACTTTACTTTGGAAGCGGCAGAAGCTGCAATGAGCCCTTGCTTTCACTCTGAAATCTTAAGTGGCCATGGGATACAGAATAGTGCCAACTGTAAAGTTCTAGGTGGCTAATGATTTGATACACTATTTACCTCAGACATACTGCACTTCCTAAACAAACCAGGTGCATCACGGGAGATTTTAGTTTTCCTCTGCATTGCATGGTGTGCATTATTGCTATGGGTGAGCAAAAGAAATCTGCTTTCATGTTGCAATTTCTATAGTATCAGCAGGCTTAACATGTGCTACTGGATGTGTTTATTTATCAAAGCATCCAGGCATCATTTCTGGAAATCTGGACACTATCTGCACTTAATTACACTAGCATTGATGTGAATAGAGCTAATCCCGATTTACAGTCACATGAAAGGAAAATCAGGCCTCAGGTTTATAACCAGATATGGAGTTGAACCGAAACTCCAATTCAAAACACTCTTCAATCTGAATCCACGTCTAGATTTTACAGATGACCCTGATCTCAGTAACCACAAACTAGAAATATAGATCCAGTTTTATAGTTCTGGCCCATCTCTGAGTCTTATAAAGTTCCAGTCAAGACTTAACCCTAAAAAGCCCCTATCCCTTAACCTATATATGATGTGACTCTTTTAAAGTAAGCTATCCCCTAGGCCTGAGTGGAGGAGGCAGAATGGGGGAAAAGAGCATGAGAGGGAGAAGAGAGAACCCTGGTGAAGGATTCAGAGTGTCATGCTAGGTCTACACTGCAACACTATTTTGGGATACCAGAGGTATCCCAAAATAGCTATTCTGCGTCTTTTGAGCGCATCTATTATTTTGAAGTATAATGGGCTCGCTATTCTGAAGTCCCTGTAAATCTCATTGCACAACGAGTAAGGGACATATTGGAATAGAGATTTATTTTGAAATAAGTGCTGTATAGACAGTGGCAAATTTCAAAATAAGCCATTTTGAAATAAGATCGAAATAAGTGACGCAATTTGTGTAGCTCAAATTGAGTATCTTATTTTGACCTACAATGCAGTGTAGATGCACCCTTATAGAACATTAGGGAAGGAGGAGACACACAGAGAGCTCCTGGAGAAGATGGGGACACAGTTCCTTGGAGGACTCAAAATGTGAGACACAGAGGATGCAGAGTATTGGGTGACACAGCACTGTGGGTAGAAAGAGAGGGGTACCGAATCCTCTGAGATGAAGAGCTGGCAACCACTAGGACACAAAACTGTGAAGGGAATACAGAATTGCACACACAGACACACGTACTGTATGCTGCTAATGTGCTTTTGGGAGGTGAAGAACTGAGTTCATAGGTACATCCTGTTCCTACACCATGTGGGTAAAAAATCACTTGACTGATTGCCCCACATTTTTTGTGGTCATACCTTTCCTGTAGAGACGTCTTGGAAAATGACTTACAGTAATGATGATAACAAATACTGATTTACAAGGCATCTTTGCCTGAAGGGTTTCGCTTGCTTAACATGACAGAGTAAATAAAGCAGCACATGTTCAAAGGTAACATGGCCCAGAAGTAACAAAGGAGAGGGTGAAAGAGAAAGCCAAAATTCACAGCTCCCAGAGCCTACAATCATAAAAGAAAACAACTGGCTTCTCAGGTTTTTTTTCCTCATGAACAAATATAGTTAAAGGGATGGTGGGTAGAGAAGGAATAGCATGAGCCAGACAATACTCATATAAAAAGAGATTGATTCAGCAATGCATGGGATTACTTTTCTTTCATGAATGACAATGTAGCCATCATGCCTGACTGGACTGTAATATACGTGTCTGTCGAGCTATAGTGAAATGGTTCATTCAAAGGTTTTAGGTAGGCTTACCTCCCCAAGGCAAACATATCTTTATTTTCTTTCTTCAGCTTACAAAGGAAAGCAAGAGACATTTTGAAAGTGTCAAGTAAAGAATTTATTACTATGGGTTAAAATAACACACTGTGTTTCCTATTTTTTAAAAGGAGTTTGGTCCCCTTTATAGGCACCTAAATGAAGCTGCCATGTTTTCATTGTTCTCAGTGATGCTGCTGGGTGCTGAGCTCTTGTGAAGATTTCGCTCCTATTATGTTATCGTTCTTTTCTGAGAAGCGTGGTGTTGTTTTTTTCCCCAAACCAAAATATGTTGTAAACAGTACAAAAATACTAGCAACAACCGAAGCTTGTGTGAAACTTCTCTGGCTTTTTGTTCTGTTAAAAATACCAAATGTGTATGAGGTTCAGTAAGAAGATCAAAAAATATATGAAGCTTTCCAGTAAGCCTGAAATGAGTTTATCGTTTTGCATCAAAATTATGTGAAGTGTCCAATGTTTGATGGTTCTCACACAAAAACCAGGTGTAGCTTGGAGGTTTCAGATAGGTTTTGCTTTGAGAGCTTACGTTTTTCTGCAACTCACAGTTAAATTTTAGGGTCATGAAGCCTTGTGAAGTGAAATGTTTGCATGATCCTCTGTCCATGAAAGTGTTGAAAGTCACATGTTTGTACTCACCAAAGGGATATAATATGTCATATACATTACCAATGTATTGCACTATGGTATCATACATAATCTCTTAGGTTACTAATAAACACGAAGGAAATAGATACTCTTTGCCTTTCATTTGGCTTTCAGATGATGTATGAAATCTTCCATTAACCTCTTTGAGCTTTTGTTTTCACTCTTTTGAGCCTGTTGTTTTTATTAATATAATTGTATTTTATATATTTACCAGGATTCTTCTGCCTCTTTATCTCTACAAATAGAAAAGGTATCTTGGAATTATCCATAGAGTTGCAAATGCAACAAATGACAAAGCAACCGCAGCTCTTGAAATTGTTCAGATAAATAGCAAGCAATATCGTTATTCAGGGCTGCACTAATTGAATGTTCTGCTGAGTTCTAAGTTAAGGGGCCTGATTCAGACCAGATGTTACTTTCTTGATTTCAATAGAATTACATCCTCTTATACAGGCTTTGAATTTAGCAAGGAAGTGATACAGCATTAGACAATATTTCTTTTAGAATTTCCTTATAATGTGTTTAGAGTTTTGGGGTGTGCATTGCTCAGGTTTGTTTTGAGGGTTTCTGTGCTTTATGATGAAGGGAATTTAGTAGGACAGACTAAAGTTTGATTTTCCTTTCTCTTGTATTAGTTTTACATTAGTGTGACTTCACTGAAGGCATTATGTGGCAACTGAGAATAAACTGACTGACATCCTTTCAAATTAGAGATATTTGAGGGGTACATTTTGCAGTAAACCTAACCCCCTAATATCCTGGAGATAAGAAGATACTTCCTGTATAAAGTGGTTATTACATGTTTGCCTACTGAAGCATTTCTTGAACTTTCATCTGAAGCAACATTATTGGTCTTTCTCATGAACAGAATATTGGACTAGACAGACTATTAATCTGATTTGCTTCTGAAATTCTTTATCATCCTAATAATTTGTTCAATGAAAGGAATTAAACTTGATTTAATACCTGTAGAGCCTTCATACATGAAGAAAAGAAACTATATTTATTTTCTCCTTACTGCACAGTTTTCCATAACGTGTACAATATTTTAATAAAGGCCTACGTTTTGATCATATTTACTTGTGTATAAGAATGATATAACATTGTGAAATATATAATCTAGAAAAATACACTTTTGAATTTCTTTTTATATCCAATGAACACATTCAAAACATTCCCTGTACTTGAGAAGATGCCACTCTAACAATGAATTAGTCATCAACAGATTGTATAGCACACGTGATTTGTACAGGCTTCTAATTAGAGCTAATTGAGATTTTTTTCACAAAAAAGATTTTTCATTAGAAAATGCCAATTTGTCAAAAACAAAACTTTTTGAGGTAATATATTGGTTTGAAATAAATTTACATTAAGAGAAAGATCTCCAATCACATTGTATAAAAGATGACACAAAAATTAGGACAGTTGTAAATAATGAAGAGAACAGATCTGATCAGTTGTTAAGCAGAGTGCAATGAAACATTATGTTATCTTAAATGATGTAATATATACATCTAAAACCAAAGAATATTAGTTATACTTGCAAGAAGGGGCACTCTCTTTCTCTTCTCCTATATTTTCTTCCAGGCTGCATCTTGACCTTGCTTCTAAAACTCTCTGAAAGATTTTAAGGGGCTGACTTATTAGAATGATGCTTCATCAGTGTTTGGATCACTTACATCATTCTTACCCTTCCAAAGAGGCACAATCAATGCCATTCTCCAGTCATCTGGCATCCTGCCCTGATCCCAGCAAATACACAGTAATCTGTGTAATCCAACTGCAGTGATCGTATCCATTATTATCTCATCTTCACCAGCTGCTTTACCATTATTCATCTTATTCAATATGTCTCTCACCTCCTCTATGGAGAGTGATACCTCGTGTGACTACCCCATAATTTTTGGTGATGCTTGCACCAATGGCTGGAAGTTGAAGTGAGATAAATAAATACCGAAAATAAGGCCTACATTTTAAACAGTGATGGCAAATAAGACTTATTTTGGAAGAAGTTCTATGGCCTTCATTTACAATAGATCAGACTACATTATCATAATGATCCCTTGTGGCCTTGGAATCTATGAAACTATAAGTCCTTTGTTCATACAAGATGAATACTCTAGCATCCAGGATCTTGGTATTCTGGGCTGGATATCGATCTCTCTCTCTCTCTCACACACACACACATTTTTTAAAAAGATCTCAATTTCATTACATATTGGAATAAAAACAAGTCATAAAACCTCAAAAATTTTTGCTAAATGGAATTCTTTTTTTCTAGCTAGACTTATTTCTGACAATTTCATTGGTGGTGCATCGATGCTGATGTAGTAATAAACCATGGTAATGGTATGTACTGAATATATTGATTCAATTTATTGTGGATATTTATAACTATGACATTGTAACATTAGCTATTGAGTTCTGGAGGTATTAAACCCTGCTTATGTGACAGGTATAACTTTTTTTTGTCACTCTGACCTATGTAATGTGATTAGAGTGAGGAAATAATCAGCAGTCTCTTACCAGCAATCCTGAGTGTCATATCCTTATAATTTAAAGCATGCAACTTTATTTAAGGGTCACATTTTGCAGCAAATCCACCCACTAATATCCTGGAGATAGCTGGGATCACATTAGATTTCAAAACTATTTTGAATCAGACCTGGTTACTGTTTGAATGTGAGATCCAGACTTTCAAGAAGAAAACAGAGCCCCAATGAAATTGGTTTAAATAGCTCTCTGACTCAACTGCGAGACAGAGCCACAAGGTGCTATGGGATACTGCCATGATCAAGATGTTGTTTTTAACATGTGATGTAAAACAGGTCTGACATTACAAAGTAAGCAGAACCTAATTAACTTAATTGGAATTTAACCAAAAGACTGCATAGTGCTGTTTTTGCTTTTGTGTAATGAAGTTTTTAATGAATGCCAGTGGTCGATAGAATATCAGATTTATATCTCGTTCCAAAGTAAGACCTTCTCCAGTGTGGATTTCTATCATCCAGATGTGGTAGTTGAGGTATAGTAGAACTCTCACTTTTGATTTGGATCTGTGTCTGGTGATTTGCAAAAGCTCAGCCAGCAACTGGTGTAGAATCAAAGCAGTGTGGTTTTAATGAAAAGGGATTAGAGCTTCTGGGTCAGACTATCAGTGCAGGAAAGGAGCCCCTCCTGGTTTTGATGAAGTTTCTGGTAGCAAAGTGGTGCATTTAAGAATGACTTACACAATTGCCTTTCTCTCTTATCATTAGAGCTGGAAACCTGAGATTAATGTTGAAAAAAGTGACACTTTAAAAGGTTTAGTGCTGTGCTTAACACAGTAGGCTAGTACGGCTGCTAACTGGGTGCTTTTCTAACTGAAAAAGCATGTAACAAGGACTCCCAAGATGCCATTTTACTAAATTGCTCTCATATACTGATCCAGCCTCACAATTCTAGGCCTTTATTAGAAAGACAGAATTTTAATTTTTTTAAGCTTTCAGAATTTTAGTGAATTTCATGCCAATGATATTTGTGAAGAATGAAGTCCCTCTAGTGTAGCTGAATTCTCCCACCACTGGAATGAACCTGGATTTGAATTTTAGTTGGTTGATGACTGATCATTCTTCACAACCTTTTCTTTCCTTGACCTCCACCTGAAGCACCTAAGTTCTCTGTGACTGGCAGTTTTTCCAAACCCTTTGCCAGGCCTAAGTTTAAGTTTCACACCATATTTTTAAAGGAAAAAATGTTTTCATTGGCAAATAGTGTCAGAGGATGGGTGGGAAGAATTTTAATCCAAAGTCTGTGAAGTAAAACTGTAACTACTGATTATGATTCTCTAATGTTACCAATAACATCTTACTACTAATGACATAAACCAGCATGAAAATAGAGTACTGTAGTGCATTACAGTGGGACTACTTCCTCTCTGAGTCCCTGGAGAGCCAGCCTACCTCATTAAGTCTGTGACAGGGTGTGAATACCCCACACTAGGCCAGAAAGGGTTAATACCCTGTAGGTGGAGGAAATCTCATCCCCCCCAGCAATATAGGGCATGCTCCAAGCACTGGAGTAGTAGAAAAGGGAGCAGCTCAGCTCAGTCTGGGGTTAAGGACATCAACAGACCAGCAGCGGTGCAAGCAGTGTCCACATACCTCCCAATGACCACCTTCTTTCAAGATGGGATGTGCGTATACTGCAACAGTGTCTCTGGACATCAGTCTTATTGGGGAGGGTTAGTAAGGCTTTGTCTGGGCCCTATCTCAGGTTAAGAGGGTGGCAATACCAAGAGTCTATCAGCTCAAGTCTCCACTCGGGGGAGCTGTAATTAGTCCAACAGTCCAGGCTCTTGGTTCAGAGCAGTGCAGCACTGAGTGTTAATTTGTTCCGGCTCACACCCCAGCAGCCTGTTCTGGGGTGTGAGAGGCTGCCACTCAGGTGTTAGGTGGCAGAGGGTGTCACAGGACTGCCCACTTCACTGCATCCTGGCTCAAATCCCTAAAAGTGGGAGAGGGTCTGCCACTGAGTCAGTGGTGTTTAGGGTGCAACATGCTGATTCACTCTCCTGTCAGGGTTGCTGCCAGACAGGCCTTCACTATCTCTTGGCCACTTCCACACTCCCCCTCCAGGTATAGCTGTTAGTCCAGAGAGGAAAGCTAGTTGTTGTAGGCCTCCATTCCTAATAGCTGCTCTTTGGGCAGGCAGTGGGCCAGGCAGTCTGGGCCAGTCATCTGCTTTGTGTGGGTCCACTACAACCTTGCAGTGTGGGAGCTCAGGGGAAGCATCTCTCCCCTCCCAACTGAGCTGGCTCCGATCTTTTCATTCAACTGTTTATTTTATACTTCCAGTCTCACCCCTTGGCTTTCGAGGGGTGGGGTGAGAGTGGAGGGGTTCCATCCACCAGGGTATAGAGATGCACTCTTGTACTGAGGTAAGCTGCTTCCCCAGGGACCCAGAAAAAGTACTGCATTAGAGAAAGGATATCAGGCATTCCCTAGCCACAAAACCATGAAATCCAAAGCCAAAGCGTGAATATGGAGCTCTGTACATTCTGTAATATAGTGAGATAATAAACCCAAAGTAAGCAATCATTCAGTCCAGCTTAACTGAGAAAGCTACAGGACACTAGGCACTGTCATGGCTGCATTAGGCTTGTTAACTCTAGTAGCTCCTACAATGGTTATTAATGATGTATTCTTAAAGGAATGGAGAATTCTCTGCTTTTTACACTTGTACTTTTTAAAACTAGTGCCTGTATTTGCCAAAACTCAGCACAGTAAAACTACAATAGTCCGGCATCCAATTGTATTGCACTCCCGATAGTCTGGCATCAACATGGTAAGAGCCTAGTGAGTGAGCTTCGGCAAAAAACAAGTCACAAGGCAGCAGCGGCAGCAGCTGAACTGAGTGAACCGGATGGGACCAAGTCAGTCTGCCACTGGCATTGTGTGACTCTGGACAATGCTTGTGCTACAATAAAAAGGGTTAAAAACACTTTATATACAGTATATATATATATATATATATATATATATATATATAAAACAGTTTATAGTACCTCCTGATAGTCCGGCATATCCGATAATCCGGCACCTCCTAGGTCCCAAAGGTTCCGGATTATTGGAAGTCTACTGTATATAGTGTCTCTGACCAAGAGAGGCCTGTATTTAGGAAAAAATACATCATGAGTGGTATACTGGAAAAACCAAACAATAGTGTGTTTTCAGTGAAATTTAGCTTGGACCCTGGGGAGGTCTCTGTGTGAGCATGCAAATATGGAACTTTACTTCTGATTAATTTGTTGTTTTAATTTTTATATTATCTCATATCCAAAAGCAAACATGTATTTTTCTAACTAGGTGATTTTTCTTTTGGATTAAGGAAAGCAAGAAACAAAGAAAGAACCATATAAAGTCCCCATAAAGGAGAACACAATTATGACTATGACATGAAACACAAAACAGCAGCTGTGTCCCTGCTACCTCAGTAAACATGTAGGGAGGAGCCTTTACATCAGGAATGAACAATAAAATGGTGGTGGTTCATCAGGGTTAGCCCCTATCAGGACATTATTGTTATATTTACCTGCACTTCTGCATATATACGTGATTACAGCTCCTGTTGGCTGCAGATCACTGTTCCTGGCCAATGGAAGCTGACGGAAGTGGGGACCAATGGGAGCTGCAATCACCTATACCTGCAGAGTTATAGATAAATATAGCAGCAAAGACTCAAGTAAATATAGCAGCAGCAGTCCACTAAGGGCTAGCCCTGGCAAACCAGATCTGGCCACAGGCCAATATTTTTCCAGTACAGCTCTACATATGAAGGGTTAGTATACAATTAAGACAAAACGACTACAACTTCTTTTACTTCTATGGTATTAAATAAGGGTATGTCTACACTACAGCATTATTTCAAAATATCTTATTTCAAAATAGTTAATTTGAAATACGTTATTTTGAAATAACACTTCTACACACAAAATGCATTTTGAAATAGCGTTTTGCTATTTTGAAATAGCGCGTCCACACTTAGTGGACGCTGAATCTCATTTAAGGCCAGCCGGAACCAGGTCCAGCAGGGCATCAGGTCAGGAGTTACTTTGTGTGGCTGCTGCCTGAGGCTATCTGAGGCCTGTGCTTAAAGGGACCCCCTTGGACAGCCAGTTCTCAGCTTTCCCTGCTTGCTTGCCTACTTGGATGAAGGACAGCAAAGCATTTTGTCTCTGCGTGCTCTGGTTGCCCTCACTTGGCACACCACAGCACTCTGCAACATGGAGCTGGAGCAGCCCCTGGGCACTCTGGTGCTTCTCTTGGACACGTTGCTGGGAGCCCGGCTGCACATTTTGCAGGCTGCCATCTGGGAGGTCCATCGGGGGGCTGTCAGTATCCAGGAGGCCCTGCGGGAGAGCTTCCACCCTGAGGAGCACTAAGAGCCTCCCTGGTGTGCCCACTGGTGGCTTGTGCCTCATTCCTCCCTCACCTCCTTCCACTTACCCCTCCCTAACCTCCCTTCCTGATGTCAAATAAAATACACGTATTTTCATGAACACAAACTCTCTTTATTTAACAAAACTGGGGAGGAGGGGAATGAAACTCTAGTGAGACTGGGGAAAGGAGGTGGGAAAGGGGAGAAGAGAGGGTGGGAGAGGGGAGGGGGAACCTGGGAGGAGGGATCTGGAAGGGGGAAGCAAGGGGAAGAAGGGGGAGAGGAAGCTCAGGGCTCAGGGTTGGGAGTTTCGCCAGACCAACTTGATTGTCATGCAAACCTGCTCCTGGGTTCGCATGTGGCCTTTGGTGGCCAGGCTGGCAGCTATCCTGCCATAGATGGACGCATTCCTCCATCTAGTGCGGAGATAATGGATGTTGGGGGCATCCCCCCCAAACCTAAATAAGATCCATGATCTCCACTCTGGACCAGGAAGGCGCCCACCTTCTCCGGGCCCTGGTAGGCTCCTGGGAGCTGGCAGACTGCTCCTGGGGAGCGGTGGAGGGCTGGCTGCCAGTGGCTTGCTGGCTCATGTTTTGGGGCCACTGGGTCGGGGCAGTGACTGCTGGCTCTGGGCTGGCAGGCTTGGAGCTGGCACAAGCACTGTGGCCAGAGTCAACCCCTTTAAGGGCTCCAGGGAGGGGGGAAGGAGAGGAGTGTTCTTGGTTGAGGCTGGAGTGGCCACCAGGGCACCCTGGGAAGTCTGGGGGCCCCCTATTTCGATATGTGTCTACATAGCACTTATTTCAAAATAGCTATTTCAAATTTGGCATTATTCCTCATGGAATGAGGTTTACCAAATTCAAAATAAGTGCTCTGCTATTTCGAATTAATTTCAAAATCGTGGTTTGGCTGTGTAGATGCTAGTAAAGTTATTTCAAAATAAGGGCTGTTATTTCGAAATAACTTTGCTGTGTAGACATACCCTAAAGGAATTGTGAGAAGGAAAGTGAGGTAAAATAATTATACAATAATAATGGGGGCTTTTTGGTATTATTCTGCTCCTCTGCATACGAAGAGGTAGCTTGTGGTTGCTGGACTTATATTTAACTGGCATAAACATACAACATAATGCCCCCAGAATGCCTACAGATTCACTGCAGGCAAAAGAAAGCTGTTGAAACAGGTGTCTGGACCTGTAATTCAATTTTATTCCTCTATACAATCCATTGATTTCACTCAGAAATATAAACAATAAAAATGGCATGTATTGTGATATATGTATTGAGTATATCCTCAAGTTTTCTGTGCGGTCATCGGAGAACACATCAAATAGTATAAGATAGGACCTTCTGCTCCTTTGCTATGGAATCAGGCTGGTTTCATCCATGACTCAGCACTTATACTTTGCATTATATTTTATTAAATACCAAAAAAACCTTGCACAATTCTGATTCATTAGCTGAATAGAACCATTACCAAAACATTTATTTTCATGCTGGACACAAAAGTGTGATAAAAAATTCTGAAAATATTTTTGGAGAGAATAAAGAAGAGAAAATGTTTAATTTTTTTTAGTGCTTGGCATTACTAAAATAAAATAATCAATTAAAATACAAAGCATTGAACCCGACTGATTTAATTAGAAAAGAAATGTCTGATAAAATATCAATTCAAATCAATGGAAAGAAAACCGTTATGCTCTTCTTTATACAGGCGATAAGGAATCACCCCCTACAACAGAGGAGGAGAAGCCTTGTACCCCCAAGGCTGGGAGGTCTGCTGCCACCACTGCAAATAGGAAACATAGGGTAGTGATGGTCGGAGACTCTCTTCTGAGGGGGACGGAGGCACCTATCTGTCGCCCTGACATTTCATCTCGGGAGGTATGCTGTCTGCTGGGGGCCCGTATCCGAGATGTTACGGAAGCATTGTCAAGGATTATCCGGCCCTCTGACTACTACCCCATGCTACTCATCCATGTGGGCACAAATGATACTGCGAGGTGTGACACTGAGCAGATCAAGAGTGACTACAGGGCTCTGGGAGTACGGGTGAAGGAGTTTGGAGCACAGGTGGTATTCTCTTCGATCCTTCCTGTCGAAGGTAGGGGCCCGGGCAGAGACAGGTGCACCCTGGAGGTGAATGCCTGGCTGCGAATATGGTGTCTCCAGAAGGGCTTTGGCTTCCTCGACCACGGGATGCTATTCCAGGAAGGACTGCTGGGCAGAGATGGTGTTCACCTTTCAAGGAGGGGGAAGACCCTATTTGGACACAGACTAGCTAACCTAGTGAGGAGGGCTTTAAACTAGGTTCGATGGGGACAGGTGAGCAAAGCCCACAGGTAAGTGGAGAAAATGGAGACCTGGGAAATGGGTCGGAAACGGGAGGGAGCATGGGGTATAATGGCAGAGAGAAGGGAGGATCAGGGCAAAACTGGGAGGCAAGGTCAAATCAGTATCTTAGATGCCTATATACAAATGCAAGAAGTATGGGTAATAAGCAGGAGGAACTGGAAGTGCAAATAAATAAGTACAATTATGACATTGTTGGCATCACAGAAACTTGGTGGGATAATACACGATTGGAATGTTTGTACGGAAGGGTACAGCTTGCTCAGGAAGGATAGACGGGGAAAAAGGGAGGAGGTGTTGCCTTATATATTAAAAATGAACACACCTGGAGTGAGGTGGAGATGGACATAGGAGACAGAAGTGTTGAGAGTCTCTGGGTTAGGCTAAAAGGGATTAAAACCAAGGGTGATGTCATGCTAAGAGTCTACTACAGGCCACCTACCCAGGTAGAAGAGTCGTGAGTCTTGCCCACATGCTCAGGGTTCAGCTGATCGCCATATTTGGGGTCAGGAAGGAATTTTCCTCCAGGGTAGATTGGCAGAGGCCCTGGATGTTTTTTGCCTTCCTCTGTAGCATGGGGCACGGGTCACTAGCGGGAGGATTCTCTGCATCCTGGGGTCTTTGAACCATCATTTCAGGGACTTCAATATCTGAGATATAGGTGAGAGGATTATTCTAGCAGTGGGTGGGTGAGATTCTGTGGCCTGCATTGTGCAGGGGGTCAGACTAGATGATCAAAATGGTCCCTTCTGACCTTAAAGTCTATGAGTCTATGAGAAGAAGTGGATGAGGCTTTTTTAAAACAACTAACAATATCATCCAAAGCTCAAGATTTGGTGGTGATGGGGGACTTCAACTATCCAGATATATGTTGGGAAAATAACACAGCGGGGCACAGACTATCCAATAAGTTCTTGGACTGCATTGGAGACAACTTTTTATTTCAGAAGGTTGAAAAAGCTACTGGGGCGGGGGGGAAGCTGTTCTAGATTTGATCCTAACAAATAGGGGGAAACTGGTTGAAAATTTGAAAGTGGAAGGCAGCTTGGGTGAAAGTGATCATGAAATCATAGAGTTCACAATTCTAAGGAAGGGTAGAAGGGAGAACAGCAAAATAGAGACAATGGATTTCAGGAAGGCAGATTTTGGTAAGCTCAGAGAGCTGATAGGTAAGGTTCCATGGGAATCAAGATTGAGGGGAAAAACAGCTGAGGAGAGTTGGCATTTTTTCAAAGGGACTGTGTTAAGGGCCCAAAAGGAAGCTATTCCACTGTGTCGGAAAGATAGAAAATATGGCAAAAGACCGCCTTGGCTTAACCACGAGATCTTGCATGATCTAAAAATAAAAAAGGAGTCCTATAAAAAATGGAAAGTAGGACAAATTACAAAGGAAGAATATAGACAAACAACACAGGAATGCAGGGGCAAGATTAGAAAGGCAAAGGCACAAAGTGAGCTCAAACTAGCCATGGGAATAAAGGGAAACAAGAAGACTTTTTATAAATACATTAGAAGCAAGAGGAAGACCAAGGACAGGGTAGGCCCACTGGTCAGTGAGGAGGGAGAAACAGTAACAGGAAACTTGGAAATGGCAGAGATGCTTAATAACTTCTTTGTTTCGGTCTTCACCAAGAAGTCTGAAGGAATGCCTAACATAGGGAATGCTAGTGGGAAGGAGGTAGGTTTAGAAGATAAAACAAAAAAAGAACAAGTTAAAAATCACCTAGAAAAGTTAGATGCCTGCAAGTCACCAGGGCCTGACGAAATGCATCCTAGAATACTCAAGGAGCTGATAGAGGAGGTATCTGAGCCTCTAGCTATCATCTTTGGAAAATCATGGGAGACAGGAGAGATTCCAGAAGACTGGAAAAGGGCAAATATAGTGCCCATTTATAAAAAGGGAAATAAGAACAACCCAGGAAACTACAGACCAGTTAGTTTAACTTCTGTGCCAGGGAAGATAATGGAGCAGGTAATTAAGGAAATCATCTGTAAACACCTGAAAGGTGGCAAGGTGATAGGGAACAGCCAGCATGGATTTGTAAAGAACAAATCGTGTCAAACCAATCTGATAGCTTTCTTAGATAGGATAATGAGTCTTGTGGATAAGGGAGAAGCGGTGGATGTGGTATACCTAGACTTTAGTAAGGTGTTTGATACGGTCTCGCATGATATTCTTATCAATAAACTAGGCAAATACAACTTAGATGGGGCTGCTATAAGGTGGGTGCATAACTGGCCGGATAACCGTACTCAGAGAGTAGTTATTAATGGTTCACAATCCTGCTGGAAAGGTATAACAAGTGGGGTTCCGCAGGGGTCTGTTTTGGGACCGGCTCTGTTCAATATCTTCATCAACGATTTAGATATTGGCATAGAAAGTACGCTTATTAAGTTTGCAGATGATACCAAGCTGGGAGGGGTTGCGACTAATCTGGAGGATAGGGTCATAATTCAAAATGATCTGGACAAATTGGAGAAATGGTCTGAGGTAAACAGGATGAAGTTTAATCAAGACAAATGCCAAGTGCTCCACTTAGGAAGGAACAATCAGTTTCACACATACAGAATGGGAAGCGACTGTCTAGGAAGGAGTATGGCAGAAAGGGATCTAGGGGTTATAGTGGATCACAAGCTGAATATGTGTCAGCAGTGTGATGCTGTTGCAAAAAAAGCAAACATGATTCTGGGATTCATTAACAGGTGTGTTGTGAGAAAGACACGAGAAGTCATTCTTCCGTTCTACTCTGCGCTAGTTAGGCCTCAGTTGGAGTATTGTGTCCAGTTCTGGGCACCGCATTTCAAGAAGGATGTGGAGAAATTGGAGAGGGTCCAGAGAAGAGCAACAAGAATGATTAAAGGTCTAGAGAACATGACCTATGAAGGAAGGTTGAAAGAATTGGGTTTGTTTAGTTTAGAAAAGAGAAGATTGAGGGGGGACATGATAGCAGTTTTCAGGTATCTAAAAGGGTGTCATAAGGAGGAGGGAGAAAACTTGTTTATCTTGGCCTCTGAGGATAGAACAAGAAGCAATGGGCTTAAACTGCAACAAGGGAGGTTTAGGTTGGACATTAGGAAAAAGTTCCTAACTGTCAGGGTAGTCAAACACTGGAATAAATTGCCCAGGGAGGTTGTGGAATCTCCATCTCTGGAGATATTTAAGAGTAGGTTAGATAAATGTCTATCAGGGATGGTCTAGACAATATTTGGTCCTGTCATGAGGGCAGGGGACTGGACTCGATCACCTCTCGAGGTCCCTTCCAGTCCTAGTATTCTATGATTCTATGTAACTGAAGGAAAAAAAACCCAGATCTGAGTAGTAACACAAGAGGCCTAATTCATTCTGGGCCTGACATAGCAGAACTACTCTTGATTACATTACAGCAGGAATTGTGATGAATTTGGACCTATATGTCAGTTTTCAAAGAGAAATGGGATGGTTCAGTGGAAGGAAAGAGGATGAGGACTCAGATACCTGGTTCTGCCACATACTTGCTATGTGACATTGGATGAGTCATTTAGTTTACCTGGTGCCTCTGTTGCCCATCTCTATACTGGGGATACTATTCTACCTACCACAAGGGGTACTGTGAGGAAAAAAAGCCCACAGTATTATATGACACACTCAGATACTATAGTGATGAGGGTCAGTTAAGTGTCTAGATACAAGAAAATATTTTATCCCCTTTTTTTTTAACTAGGAGGAATAATACAGCAGGATGTTAGATTCTAGTTCCTATCGATTCCAGAGAAATTTTCACTCAAATGATTGAAAGTAGAATTTGATTCTGTGACCTATGGGGGAGAGTAAGCAGCAAAACAGGATGGACACTAAACAATGATGGTTAAATATTCATGCAAAAAGGGAATTTACATGGAGAGTTACATTTATTCATGGAAAACAGGTAACTGGGGATGTAAACACCTGCTTGTATTAATTGTGATGTATTAAAACTATGTTAAAATTGTAGGCTGTCACTTCTACATTTCAGGAACTTTTCCTGGTCCTGTTTGCAGCCTAGTGGACTCTGTAGGAAAGCATGTGTTCAAAGTCTGCAGACAGGCAGTTTTTTTAGAGCAGAGAGAGAGTAAGGTGAGTGATCACCCAAACTCCTACCCCATGTCTCAGCCCAAATACAGGTTCTGTGGCGTACGCTCCATCACTCCCAGGCCATGCTATCACCTTTGCTCTCCAAGTAGTGCTTGCAGTTACTGCGTCACAATTGTTGGAAGTGTGTAATGCCCTGCTCTCTGCTGAGCAGGGGACTGTCCAGAATCTGATCCACTCTCAGGTCTCAGTTAGTCAGCCAACGGGAAGGTAGCAACTATGGCTTGGTGACTTAGGGCCTAGTCAGAGGAAAAGCAAATCTAAATGGGGATGGAAGCATAGATCAGTACCCATAATATTTTCACTGTGGAAGCATTATTTCCCCTGCTGTCCGGGTTCCACTCCTCTGGCATAGAGTAAGATGGAGGGAGTTGTGCTTGTTTGTTGTAGGAAGCAGTCTGCTTTGTCTCTTTTTGTTTCTGATTCTTGTGAGTTATCAATTTGAATTCTAAAAAGTAAAATAGTATTACAATGCAACCAGCCATCAACAGCTTTTGATGGTTTAATGTAATTTCTCTGTGTGTCTGCTGTGGATGTATCTTTGCATGTTCACATGTAATATTTTATAAAAACTCATGTTTAGCAGGTGCAACGTAAGGCCAACAGTTTACAAATCGGATCCTCTAAACTTAGACAGCCAGAATTGACAGTTTAAGGCCCAATGATATTTTTAATTTATCAATTAAATTTTAATGTATTTTCATGCTGAGGTCCTTATGTTAACACAGAATAGAAGACACATGGAATTATTATATAGCTCTAGCACCTAGGACCCCAATTATGGACCAAGACACTGTTGTGTTTGTCCCTCAGATTATGTTTTATAATTTCTCCCCTGTAGCATATGTAAGTCTCTAATGAATAAATGCTGCATGACTGTTTAACAATGAAACAATTCTAGTATGCTGCTATAAGGAAGAGGAAGGCATGATTGCTCTGCAAGTACTTACTTGGCAGACACAGCTCTCAATATAAGGCTAGTACAAGGAGTAATTACCTGCCTGAAAGAATTTCTGAAATCAGGTTTCCAGCAAACCAATTTTATCCTATTATTTCCTCCAGTGCCCTGTAGACATATGTTATGTCAGTGCATCCTGTTCAAGCAAGTGAGATCACACCAAAGGAAGTGTCCTAACTCAAAGGGTTAAGAGCTCAGTCCTGCAAAGTGTTGAACAAAGCATGAAGATTTTGCATGCCATAACTTCCATTGAATTCAATGTGGGGGGTGCACAATAGCTTGCAGGATTGAGTTCTAAGACACCTTTGATTTTAAGGGCTTTGGCTCAAGCCCTAAGGACTTGACTGCAGCACAACTCAGGACATTTCTTGTTACAGACAAGATTCATTTAACTGCTTTTTATTTTGCTAGGTAAAAGGAACAGATATACCCTCCATTGTTTACACAGGCACTTGGTGCAGCTCTAGAGGATATAAACCTTCTTTTACAACAGATGGTTTTAAAGTTTAAAAAAAGCAAATTCAGGAAGATGACAGACAAAAAAATATCAATAACAAGAAATGTTCATAAAATATGGCAGAGAAATATAACAGGTGGAAAATAAAATCATCAATAAATATTTCAACAACAAACATAACCCAATAACATTTCAACAGGAAAGCATTAACAAGTATTCTATAATGAATGACTAAGTGGAAAAATAAGTAAAATTATAACATAAATAAAACAACAAACTGTTCTTCAAGGACATCTAAGTGTCTTGCAAAGATGTGCAAGTTTTATTATGTCTATTTGCGCTGATTTATCCAAGAAATCATAGCAGGACAGTGGCATAGTTGGGATCCAAGGCAAAATTCTTCAAAACCAACCACAGATATTTTTGGGTATCCAGTTTAAGGTACCTCTCTGGAACCTGAATAGTATTGATTGGCCACAAAAGCCATATGCTATTTTTTCTGCTTCCTGATTGGATATTTCTAAAGAGATTTCTAGATGGCCACACAAAAACACTTTCTGTAAACAATCTGGCAAACAAAATCACTTGTATGAATATTTGCAGGAAACAAATGAAAAGGTTCATGAATGCCACTGGAGCAAATTAATGGGTTTTATTTGGCTGTGATGGGACCTCCAAAACTGGATAGATGTGTCTAACTCTAAACACATTAGTTTGAAAATTTGTGATCCATGGAATGCTCTACTGAATCAATAGACTTCAATTAGCTTTGTATCGGATCTGGAGTGATTTGTCCAAAGTTACACTTTAAGTCTGTGGCAGAAATAGGAATAAAACCCAAGTCTCCTACTTTATGACCTTATTTGCAGGTCCAACTTTTCTCTCAGATTTGATTAGCTACTACCCAACATCCTTTTCATAGGGACAGAACACCTCTAATGTTTCCTGACTTACACTGCTGTGAAATTAAACATTGTAAAATCCCATGCAAAGTATTTCAGATTCATCAGAATCTTAAAATGTTTTATAACTCTACACCAAACTTTTCTGGGATCTGTCAGGAAATTCACTTCTATATGTATTTTGTTTTGGACATCTTATGTTTTTCATCAGTTTATTTTTTAAAAAATCACATCCTTAAACTGCAGGAGATACAGATGAGCTTTTTTTAAAAGAAACCCATAATTGTTTAGAAAATTAGGGTTTTAGTATATGTTTCATAACAGCAGTACAAAGGTTTGGATAATGAAATCCTCTAAATTTCAGCTATGAGCAATCATTCAGAAAAGAACATTCTTTACTTTCATCAAATGCTCAGTTTAGAATAGATATATTCTGTATTGGAACAGGTACATTACTTCACCTTTCAATGTACCTAGTGCATTTTTTCACTTCTTAAAAAAATAAAATACAATGACAAGAATACGCTATAACTGTAAAATACGCTGAAATTCAGAAATTTCAAATGAACATTAATTTCATCATTCAGAATTCGGTCAGCAATCTGGCAAAATAGTCTTATAATGACCAAACTGGAGAGAGTCTAATTTGTATGTTACATTTAAAGTTTTCATATCACTTTTTATTTCAAGAGCAGGTGTGTTAACTTTGCAATCTTGTCTTCAGCTTTTGTCAATCAAGAATACCTCCTGTAGTTTCAGTTGGGGAAGTTATTCTTCATTATCCCTCCTAAACAAGAAAAAAAAATCATGCTTGTATAATGTTGATTACACTGAATAGCTATCATGTTACATCGGTGAAGTGGCTGAATTTCAGTGGCAGATGACAGATCCTTAAGTAGATACAATGTGAAAGGCAATTCTGATCTCTCTGTGTATTTCCAATATTTTTGCTTGCCTAGCAATAGTTCCTCACTACACTGTACTTATTTTCAACTGTTCTAAATCTAAATTGTTATTTTAGCATCTTTTCTTCAAAATGGGAAAAAAACCAGAGGCATGCTAATTGTCCCTTTGAGAGGATACACTTGTTCTTAAACTTGTCCAATTAGTTCATGATGAGCCTGAGCAGGTGGTGAGTGTGAGTTGTTCCCAAACCTTTGCTGAGATATGATACCACAATAGGGCTTTGGTTGAAATTTAGCAGTGGCATAGAAGACCAACACAAATCTGAGGGTACGTCTACACTAGCCCCCCTAGATTGATCTAGGGAGGCTAATGAAGGCGACCAAAATTGCAAATCAAACCTGGGATTTAAATATCCCGTGCTTGATTTGCATGTTCCCGGCCGGTCACCATTTTAGAAATTGACTAGCCGGAAGTAACTGCCCGCGTCTACACGCGGCAGTGAAAGGGGATTCCGATTTAAAGCCCCTAAATCGAATTAGCTGGTAAACCTCATTGCAGGAGGAATACCAGCTAATTCGAGTTAGGGCTTTATTCCGGAATCCCGTTTCACTGCCGCATGTAGACACAGGCAGTTACTTCGGGCTAGTCAATTTCTAAAATGGCGACCGGCCGGGAACATGCAAATCAAGCGCGGGATATTTAAATCCCGGGCTTGATTTGCAATTTCGGTTGCCTTCATTAGCCTCCCTAGATCAATCTAGGGGGGCTAGTGTAGACGTACCCTGAGTTACCACAGAAGAAGCTTTCTGGAGACTTTCTACAGACTGCTTCAACCAGGTAAGTCAAGCAGCAGGGATCATGAAAAACAAATGTATGTAGATCCAGCCACCTCAATACATTGCACAAAAAGTTTGAGTCGTAACGATGAGGAAAGATGAGATGAGCTATTGTGGCCCTGAGCCATAGCCCCATATAAACTATTCTTAGGAAGGAGGGAATCCTGAAGTTGGTTTTTTGGTGCATCCATGGGCACATCTACTCTGCAGGGCAAAAATCAAGTTAAGATATATAACATCAGTTACATCAATTGCATAGCTGAAGTGGAAATAGCTTAATTCAGCTTTTGGTGCTGTCTACACAGCAGGAAGTCGAAGGAAGAACACTCTTCCTTTGACTTCCCTGACTCCTCATGAAATCAGGGTTACCGGAGACGGAGTAAGAAGTCCTCTAGCTCAAAATTAATTCAAAATAACAGCTTGCTGTGTACACGCGCACTATGCTATGTCGAAATAATGTCAGTTATTCTGAAATAACGTCGCTGTGTAGACATACCCTATGTGTGTGATGTATCTGTGAACCTGTAGAATGTCATAGTGTGGAAATGCATCTTTATGTATAAGGACAGAAAAAGATTGACAGGCTCTTTTCTGGTGTAAAAATCTTTTCTTTGATCTCTCTCCCCATAAAGGGTGACAAAAAAACAACACTAATTTCCCTTTTGTACTTTCTGGTTGATGAAACATTACCAGTTGTCAGTGGATTTTTAAGTATTCATGAATACCAGCGCTCTACAACAAGGATAATACAAGGGCCCTCGATTATTTATAACCTTAGATGTCAAACTGAAAGCTGTGAGCCAGCCATGTGTTTAGATTACATTCCAGCTCTTTATTCTATTTTGCTTTTTGCTTATTTGTTTCTCTGGAAGAGATTGCCTTCTGTTCATGAAACAAATTCATTGCAGAGAAGCATTTGTAAATCAAAGAGTGATCTTGTCTCCTCTCTGTCTTTCTCATAGTGTGTCTTTTTATGACCAATGTGGAGGCTGCCTTTGGGGGATTTTGGCGGCGGGGGGAGGGGCAACTTGGAGTTTTTCTTTAGTGTACCAAATGGAGGTTATATGATTTTCTACACTACGCTTTTAAACAACATCAGCATAATTAATAAAGGGATATGGGCCCAATCTCCACCACTTTGTATCTCACTTAAGCTAGTAATGATCAAAATTACTGATGACTATCTGATGAGTGATTTTTTGGTCTGTGTGAAATGACTTTCATGGTTTTAGTTTAGTTGCCTATTTCTATAATGATATCAAAAAGACATTGTCATTAGAAATCTGTACACAGAGGATGCACTTACATGTGTCAACAGCAATTAATGTGTTTTCACAATTCCCTCTGTAAAATGTTATTTCATCCCCAATCTCTCCTCCTTTCCATAGGGTTACACCTTCAAGTGTGCATTTTATAGTATGTCTACACAGCAACTGGCAAGTGTGCTTTCCCACTTGGGGCGACATACACAAGCAAGCGATGGTCGCTAAAAAGAGCAACATGGCCACAGCAGCATGGGAAGTGGCTTGGGCTAGTGACACAAGTATGTACCCAAAGGTCCGATGGGATAGTGTTTGGGTGGCTACCCAGAGCTTCTGCCCGTGGCTGAACTGCTATTTAAGGCACTAGCCTAAGTAGATCTGTTGGCTGGTCATCTGGGAAGAGGAGCTGTAGCTGTGTAACACTTCCATCTGAAGGCTGTCATAAGAAGAGATGGGCCCTGGAAAGGGGACCAGTGTGAAGTGGTGCAGAGTCAGTTCAGGAGAACCTCAGTTAGCACAAATGCATGTGTGTCTAGCCATTCTGGGAATTGCATCTCCCAGTTACTGTTTAACTTTAGACTACTGCTTTTGGATGTCCCCTTTAAAATGGAATTTCTTCTTTTTCCTCCTATCTCTATCCACTACATCTGATCTCATCCTTTCTGTCCTATTATTCCCATTGCTTAAACCCTTCTGTATTTCTTGACTAGTTTTTAACTTGACTATTGTAAACTTCTTTCTTTGCCACTTCCCTCTTTTTATTCTATTGCTCTGTGCCACTGCTAAAGTTCTCTTCCATGCCCACCGCTTCATCCACCCCCACTGGCACCTCTTCATTCACTTGTTTCTGACAACATCAGCTTTATATTCCTCCTCTTCATTTCCAATCCCCAAAGAATCTGATCTGCCTCATCATCTTCTCTCATTTTCATCACTGTCCCTCTCAGGCTGTACACTCTCCTCCATTCTTCTTCTTATGCTTCCCTTGTCTCTTTCTACCTTCACAGATTTCCCCCTCTCTCTGCTTAGAATGACATCCATCTCGTTTGCCAACAGTCTTTTTTTCCCGTCAACAAAATATTTTCTTCTATTGTAGGAATTCAGAATTCCTTTGAAGTTCCCAAGCCATTCCGAAGTACTATTTCAGTGGTTCACCAGGGCAAATGGAGAGGATTGTCCAGTAAATAACACCTTGCCCCAAGATTTAGAAGACCAGGATTACATTTTCTTCTCTGCCAAAGATTTCTGTGAACTTAAACAAGGTACTTAGCTTCTCTGTGTCTCAATTTCCCATCAATAATTTGAAGATAATTATACTTCTGTACAGAACATGATGTCGTGAAGATAAATATTTTGAGACTGGAAAGTGCCTTGATAGCTACAGATGAAAAAAAGAGCTCTATAGAAGCTAGGTATTAATTAAGTGATTAACAACAAAATATGTCCTGCATGCATTGCCATTTAACTTCCATAGTTAGAAAGAAGTCATCGGAACCATGTAATTGTCACATGCACACCAAACTCATGAGTTAGGGCCCAAGAAATCACAATTTTAACAGTAAAATTAATGAATTAGTTCTGTTAATTTTCTTTTTCTTTTTAAAGTCTTTAAGGTGTACTCAGGTCACAATTTTCAGTTTTTCTTTGCAATGGCTAGAAACTTGCTTTATTTTGTGTTAATGAAAATTGAAATTCTTATATAAAAACAGGATACTAGAGCTTGGTGCTTTGATAAACACCAGATATCACAAGAGTCACAATACATTAATAAGATTTGGTACTGTAGGTTTTCTTAAAGGTCTCAAACACTGGATCTCCCTCTGAACTTTTCTTCCCAAAGTAATTTCCATAGTTTTGTGAAGGTTGTGTGTTCACTTTTGCATAGTAGTTGCTTCTTCTAACTATTCTGAGCCTTCTTCAAGTTGCTTTACTGAATATTAACACTGCTTATTCAAGTGCAAGACCTCCTTTAATCAATGTACAAGGTAAATCTCATTCCCTGCTGTATACCTATGCAAAGGCCAAGAAAATACAAATCTGAGTGAGTGGAACTTCAATGTTTTTGCTACGTGTGTGCTTGTGTATGTCTGTAGGGCAGTACTAGCAGCAACAGCATAAAAGGGGGAGTGGGACAAGGTGTGATTAGACAAGCATGTTAACTATAAAACCTCAATAACACAGATCCACAGGCAAAAATTACCTGCATAGGGAAGACTGCAATGGAAGTGGCTCCTGTAGCCAAAAGCTATAGTAACATCTTTGGGGCAGCTCTTCACTGCTTCCATGGTTGACTTTGACTCTTATATACCAGTGTACTGGAGGAGGGGGGGTTTCTTAAATCAGAGCACTGAGGGTATGTCTACACTACCACCCTAGTTTGAACTAGGGTGGTTAATGTAGGCATTCGAAGTTGCAAACGAAGCCCGGGATTTAAATATCTTGCCGGGCGGGCGCCATTTTTAAATCCCCTTAGGTCGAACTCCGTGCCCGCGGCTACACGCGGCACGGAGTAGGTAGTTGTCCTGGCTGATGCTCTCTTTTTCATATTTATACAATGTCCAATATTGTTCTTTTGTATTTGAGCACCTCTGCAGCCTGGAGATTGGGGGGGGAGGGGGAGAGGGGGGGCAGAGAGAATGCTATTCCGCTACTCATTCATCAACTGAGATACCAAGTAAAAGCCTATTTATTTGAGCTTTGCACGGGTGATAAATATTTACCCTTGTAAGTTTTCATTTTAGAGAGAAGGGGCTTCATAGCAGCTTACTGAAGATTTGTTTGTAAGGAAACATGCTTTACACCAAGATCACTGTCTAAACTAAGAAAAAAGTAAGAACATATCAAAATTTCCTTATTTTCATCCCAGTGTTGCTAAATTTCCCAGTAGTATTAATTGATCTTAATAAAAGATGTAGCAGAGAGAGGTATATATAACTAATACCAGATACACTAATGTGTTTACCACAATCCACTATATCTCCTCACTAGAACATTGCTGTAAAACTAAGAAAAAATATGACAGAGGAGTCATATATTTGGGTTTATTAAACTGCAAATATTCCAAACCAGAAGCTTGCATTTGTCATAGGTGCAAGATTTTACCTTTTGTATTGAACTACAGTTGTAGAGCATTATATATTATTTCAAGGGTTCTGTTCTTTTTTATGTACTAAATGAACCACCAGAGAAATGAAACTCATATAATGGAATTAACAGCTTTCTTTTTTCTATAGGTCATGGCAAACATAACTAGAAATCTTCAAAGTATTCTTCCCAGTTATGATACTTGATTTAACTTAGTCTGAAAGAGACATTTAATCAGTGAGAAGGAAGAGAGCTGTTTTATTTAGCCTGTAATTTCGTGATGCTTACAATTTCAACCTCTAATGGTTATAAACATGTTATTAAATATACACATAAACCAAGATGACATGATATTAGGGCCTTGTAATATTAATGTCTCGCCCTTTTTACTCTAGTTAAATATAAAAAAATGCTCAATTTTAAATACTATTATATAATAATTATTAACACAGGCCATTTCAACACTGTTACTCATCCCTCTACACAAAGTGATATTTTCAAGGTACCCAAACAAAATCTGGAGCATGATACTTAGGACCAATTTATGACCTATTGCAAGTGGGTTCCAACTGCAATAGTAAACGGTAGAGTTACCATATCTGAACTTTCAAAAAAGAGGACACTCTTGAGAGAGAGTGTATCTATATCTGTATCTACCAACTCATGTTGTATTCGTGTGTCAGAAGGTCTACTGGGGGGGAGAGGGTCAGTGGGGGGTGGTGGCAGGTCTCTGAGGTGCTGCTAGGAGCCTGGAACTCTCCTCCATGTGGGTGTTTGCAGGCTCCGGGCCGGGGAACCAGGGCTCAGCCCGTAACTCCGGCAAGTCCAGAAGTGATGAGTTGCACACCGCTCTCAGCCCACCAGAGAAGTACTACATCCTGCCCAGCCCCTGCTAGCTGCATGCTGCCTTTCTCACCAGGCCTGCCACACGCTGGGGCTGTGGGGCAGCTCGGTCACAGCAACCCCTTCTGCCATCCCGCCGGTTGCTAAGGAAGTTCTGCTGTGTCTACGGGCCACCAAACTTTCTTCAAGGAGGCTGCAGGCAGGATTAGGGAGGATGCACAGATGAGGATGGACTCAGTGGAGTGGGGAAGCATCCAGTCTGTTACTGAATGAGCAGTGCAAAATCCTGGACATTTTTACATATTTTAAAAACCCAGCAGGACAGAAATTTAAAGACTGAAAAGGAGGACATGTCTGGGGAAAACCAGATGTATGGAAACGCTAGTAAACTGGTCCTGCAAAAGGGATGCTGGGTCAAAATGCAGATAAAAACATATCACTGAAAGGGAACATCATTTCAACAGAGAATCAAATTGAATCTGAAACACCAAGTGGAAAATAGCAATGGGAAATCTTTTAGAACATTGGTTTTCAAACTGTGAGGGATACCCCCTGTGGGACATAATGAGGTTATCTGGGTGAGGCATGAGGACCTGACTGGTTAAGAACTATTTCTTGTTTCTTTAAAATATAAAAACATAGTAGTTTAACACACACAAATTCCTCTTCAGAAAGATTCTACTAAAGCCATCACACATGGTTTTTGTCCCTCAAATCCTCAGACCACTGGTGCTTCATACCAAACCTTTATTGACCAATGTGTTCATATGACACATTGCCTCCACGTGTTATATAGCTGTTGTCAGCACGACATTTCACTCTGATTTCCTTTCTATACTCATTACTTTGATGTTTGATAATTTTGAATGAATGGAACATTTTGTGAAGCATAAAGCTGAGGATGTTGATCTGGAGAAAAGAACAAGTAAAGCTGGGGAAAAGAAAAACAGAAATTCATGGACTTAGAATTCACAGTTACCGATTCAGATGAAAGTTCACAACCTCAATGTGTTGTTTGTGCTGCAGTTCTTGCTCAAGCTAGTATGGAACAACAACAGCCCCCCCCACCCCCCTTAAAACATGACATGGAGACCAAATGCCCTTAGGCTACTTCTACATTGCATCCCTCTCGTGCAAAAGCCTATGCAAATGAAGTGCGGCAATATGCTAATCCGCGCTTCATTTACATAGGCTTTTGCGCAAGAGGAATGCAATGTAGACGTAGCCTTAGAGATAAACTACAGATGTTTTTGAATGAAAACGCTTTCAACTGAAGAGATAGATTAAGGTAACTGAAGAACACAGTGCTACTTCTAAAGCATTTGAAACATCCTATGCTATCTCATACCAAATAGCGAGAAGTGGAAAATCTCATGTAACTGGTAGCTGTCTTGTACCACCAGCAGGGATTGAAATGGCATTGACAGGATGTGGAAGGGAAGTTCCTGATCAGCTAAGCCTCATTCCACTATCTCACAACATAGTTAGTCACATAATGGCTGATATGGTGGGAGGTGTCGATGAGCAGTTAGTTGAAGCAGACAAGTAAAGCCCTTTTTTCTCTCACTACAATTTTTTTTATTATTGAGGAGAATTTTTTCTTATTATTTTGCTGCTCTGTCTCAATGAGAACTACTTTTGAGGGCTTATTCAAAATTTAGAGTGGTCCATGATAAAAACAGAGTAGAATAGCTGAGATTTGTGCAGATGGGACAAAAGCCATAACTGGAAGTAGCCAGGGGCTTGCCGATTGGGTAGAAGTTGTACCATGTTTTGTTTGCCACCATTGTACCCAGAAGGAGGTGCTAGTTGCAAAAGTGATGCTAAAAGCTGCCTGAGTACTAACTGCTACTGTAAGGTTGCAAACTTTATAAAAGCTTGACCACTGAACTCATGCCTCTTTTCCTAAAATCCTTGCTTCTGCAATTTCTGCTTCATTATCTTTATTAATGCTGTCCAATAATAAAGATAAGGCAAGTATCCATAATGGAAGAAGGAGTGCTGTGTGTTTTTGATTGACTGAATCTTCACTTCACCATCACTTCCTTGACCTGTGAACTTAAACTTTCTTTGCATGATAAGAACTATAACATTTAAATTATGCATGAAAAATACAGAGTTTTGCCAAAAATGTTTGCTACAGAGTAGCTATGCAGGTGCTGCAAGACAGTATAACTATGTTCTCGACATTGCTTTCTATCCTTATAGACTGTGAAATATTGGTTCTACTTAAAGATGTAACTCTGGAGCATTTGTCTCAGCTTTGCACTGAATTCAGTGACCATGCTCCTCAAGGAGACACAAATTAATTGCAGGATTTCACTTGAGTTCAACATCCATTTTCACAGGAGTTTGTAGCGAAGGCCAAGATTTTTGCAAGACAAGAAGATAATTTGGTCAATGTTGCTAGGGCCTCTGTTTTGAGAAATACTTTTAAAGACTCTTGATCAGTTCTGGTTCTTAGTTCCAGAAGTGTTGCCTGTCCCAAATACTTATCAAAATCCTTGCTCATTCTGTTTTCATGTTTGTATGTGCAGTGAGTATTTCTTTGCTTGCTTTCATCAAAAGCAAGTTTATAAGCCACTTGAATGTAGAAGCAGATTTGTGGTTGGAACTGACTTAAATCAAACCAAGAGTTTGCAAATTGTGCATCAGCAAACAGGCTCATTCTACTCCCTGAAACAAAAGTGAGTCATCAAGAATTCTTTTATGTTCGAGTTTATTCAGTAGTAGAATAGTGATACTGTTCCATTTATGCTTTCTTTCTTAAGCAATATGGCATGACAGGCAAGAAAATAAAATCCTCTTGTCCGTGCAAACATTCTGCTTCTTAGAAAGAGGAGAGAGCGGAAGTATGAAATATGAATGTCCAAAAGAAGTTACAGAAAAAAAAAGTTTTGGGAATCTCTGCTTTAAAGAGCACATGATTTTTTTTTAAATAAAAGGAGCCACAAGAGGCAAATGAAGGAAAAGCTATGAGGATTTTCTGTATTCATTAAAGCTAGAACATTGTCTTTGAGGTAATTGTCCTTGACTTACAGGTCTTTGAATCTGACAAGGAAAGGGAATGGCTTAGAATTCTGATTATTCAGAATTCTATTATCCTAACATCATAGTCTAAGAGACACAGTTTTGCTTCTTCAAGTCAGCATCAAGACTAATAATATGTACAACTGATTATGCTGCCCCACTAATGAGGGGTAGAGAAGGGAGGGACAATATTTACTGGTAATTTTTATAATGCTTTTAAATGATGGGCTAATACAGGGAAAACACAGAAAAAAAGTTCATATATGCTAAAATGGGAAGCTGATCCTATAGATGAATCTTTTAGGTTGATGACTATTATTTTGGGTAGTGAAGGAAGAATGGATTGCTACCACCCTTCTCACTGCTATCACCAGACCTTGTTTTACACTGTGAAGAAATTACAGGGTGGAGAATATTGGGAGTATAGCAATTTATAGTATATACAGTTCATAAGGCCACTTCTGGGTATAGAACTAGAAGGTACATACTTCTGTATTATTCCAATCTTTTGGGCGCCTTTAGATAGATAGATAGATAGACAGATATAAATAAATGTGTCTGTGTTATATATAGGCACTCATATATAAATACATGTGTCTCTGTGTTCTTTCTTTTACTTTATTGTCATCACAACCCACAATAGCCTAAGATGGTACCATCCTAATTTTGGACAAACTTTTGTGCTAAAAGAGGACATATTTCACCGATGATTGGAACACGAAATGGTGTCCTTCAAAATTCCATGCAAAGTTAAAATTTCAGGATTGTATAACTGTATGAATTGATTTGTTTAAAGCATCATAAGTTTTTGACCAGTTTTCCCAGGTGTCCTGGATTGTTTGAACACCGGTCATTTAGGACTCATCTACATGAGAACATTACACTGTTTTAAATGAAGTTATCATTTTAAAGCAGTTTAATTGAATTAGCATAGAAGTCAGTGTGGACACTTTCTTTTGGTTTGAACCATATTTATATTTGTTTAGTTTATGTTAATTCATAGAATCATAGAACCGTAGAGCTGGAAGAGACCTTAGAAGGCCATCAAGTCCAGCCCCCTGCTCTAGGCAGGACCAATCCCAATTAAATCAACCCAGTCAGGGCTTTGTCAAGCCGAGACTTAAGCACCTCTAGGGATGGAGACTCCACTACTTCCCTAGGTAACCCATTCCAGTGCTTCACCACCCTCCGAGTGAAATAGTTTTTCCTAATATCGAACCTGGACCTCTCCCACTGCAACTTGAGACCATTGTTCCTTGTTCTGCCATCCGTCACAACTGTGAACAGCCTTTCTTCAGCCTCTTTGGAACCTCCCTTCAGGAAGTTGAAGGCTGCTATCAAATCCCCCCTCACTCTTCTCTTCTGCAGACTAAACAAGCCCAAATCCCTCAGCCTCTCCTCGTAGGTCATATGCTCCAGCACCCTAATCATTTTGGTTGCCCTCCGCTGGACCCTCTCCAGTGCATCCACATCCTTCCTGTAATTGGGGGCCCAGAACTGGACACAATACAGAACTGGTTTAAGCTAAACCAAAGTAAGCATGTAAACAAAGAAGCTAGCATCAGTTAAATTCAATTGGTTCATATACAAACAGTACAAGTTTCTCATTTGCCAGACATGATGTGTACGTAACCAAATCTATCTGCATTCGGGGGGATGGGGGGAGGAAGGAGGGAAGAGCTCTTTTCTGTCATGGAGATAAGGGAATAATTTGAAAAACATGAATTAAAATTCAGGTCAAGAAAGGTAGGTATAAACATATAGGGCTTATCTTCATAATAAAAAAAACCCATGTTCTGACCACATGCTAGCTAACAGGAAGTAAAAATCCCAGGAAAGACAAGATGGCTTGTAATTTTAATACAAATTACAGGTAAAGGTAAATGCTTGGCTCCTCCACAGTCTTTGTTGCCACCTGCTAGTTCATGTGAAAGCTACAAACTGTACCACCTTCACTAGGATTTCACTTACTAATAGTTACCACATGTTAGCTAACATAAGTTGAGAACACATAGTTTTGCCTAATTTTTTTTATCAAATGTATGCACGTTTTGTAGCAAAGAAGGGGGAATAGCTGTGGGATTCACAATAAATACAGAAATACTGTTTTCTAACAGTCTGCGTTCCAGTCATGAAATGGTTTGTGGCTTAGTATACTGATTGTACTGAATCAAAGTTTTATTAAAACAGAAAACAGTATGAGGGAAGACAGGAGACCAGAGCGCAAAGATACTCAGCCCACTGGAAGCCTTTTATATGACAATCTGAAGTTGTTGAAGCCACCGCAGGTGGGACACTCCAGCAGACATATGTTACCTGTAGAACAGTACCTTTCACAGCTGGATCTTTCCACCCTGCTCAGAAAATTATGTGCTGTGGTAGGGCCATGCATGTTGATTCCACTGCTAGAAGAGACTCGTTACAAGGGAGAGGATAAAATTATCTTTGGTATGTGACAAGCTGAGAGTCATTCTGTTATACTTTCATGTGAACAACAGTGGAGAAGCAATCAGTCATGCTGCATCCTTTAAGTAAAGATTCAGCATGTAATGCAATACTAGACTTAAATTGTAAAGCCAGGCCATTGTTTTATGTGGTTCTAGTGCCACAGAATTCAGCAGCAGTACTGTAATTTGGTGACAATATGAAGGGATTCTGAAATTATTCCAATTGTATTTGAAAAGATTGTGAAAACGGAGCAGGAAGCGAGAAGAGAAAACTAAAGCCTATTGTTTTATTGCAGTGCAGCTAAACAGTACAGTTCCTGCACAGGTTTAAAAGCTCCAAAGGGGAGAACCGTTCTTTGGATTGTGTTTGTGTATGGGGCTAGGTCTACACTATGGTTTTCTGTTGGAAGAGGCAATGCAAAGGAAGCACCAAGTAGCATTTTGTCATGCTTCATTTGCATAATCTCCTCTGATGCCTGTGATGGGGTGAAGCAACCCTGCACTGGCTGGAGGCATCGAGAGTCCAGGGAGGAGGGACAGCCCAGCAGAGACCGCCTCAGGGAGGCAACTGGGGAGGTTACTCAGACCCCAGCCGGGAGACCGGCTGGGGCTGAGTGGAATACCAGTGCAGGCGCAGAAAGCACGGGATGCACCGGTGAGATGGGTGCTGGATGATGACATCACCTGCTGGCTTGGCGGGGATGTCATAAGCACGCCGGCACAGCAAAAGAGGGAAAAGAAGGCCCCAGGGGCTTGCCAGGGAGAGAGAAAGGCCCGGGGTTTGCCAGTGAGGTGGACGGGCGGGAACGCGCCGGGAGGGGTGCGGCCTTTTCCTTTTGATTAAGAGGGCATCCTTTGCCCTAGAAGCGAGAGAGGGGAGGACCCAGACACGGAGGTAGGAAGTGGCCCAGGGCGGGGTCGTGGAGCCCGCGGGCTGACATGTTTAGGGATGACTTCCCCATCAGCCAGGCCAGGGAGAGGCCATCCCTGCCTTAGGGCCCTGGGCTGGGAATCAGGAGAGTGGGTGGGCCTGGGTCCCCCTGGGTCCCCCCGTCGTCCGTGGTTGAGTGCCAATTACGGGGAAGCTACAACGCAAGTAAAGTTGACTTTTTCAGTGCAGACGGTACCGGGTGTGTAAAAGGGTGATGGTGGTGATGGGGGACCACAATAAAACGGGTCAATAGTGCAGACTCCCAGGTGGTCCTTCTACAATGCCTTTTGTGCAAGAGGTTTTTGTGCATAAAGAGACAGTGGGGATGTGTCTGTTTTGCGCAAAAACCCCTTTGTGTGCAAGATCCTTATCCAAAACGGACAAGTCCACACTGCCAGTTTTTGCACAAAAACCTCTTGCACAAAAGGAGGAGATTATGCAAATGAAGTGCGACAAAATGCTAATCAGCACTTCATTTGCTGTGCCTCTTCTGGCAGAAAACTGTAGTGTAGATATAGCCTGGAGGGAATGGAAGTGAAGTAGCATACAGAAAGAAGGGTCAGCCTGAAGTATTGCTTTGTGGGATCCCAGGATTGTAAGAGGAGGTGGCTACTATCTGTAGATCCTAAACTGCCCAGAAGTGAAGTTGTATTCCTACTCACTTTGGGAACTCTTCATGGCAGCCACCTTCCCTCACTTGTTGCACAATTCCTAACCTATTCATCCTTTTCAGCCTCTGAAACTGATATAGGAATGGATGGTACTCTCCTCAGAGCTTCTGTCCTTATTGTCAGTTCTGTCCAATTCCAGTGTTCCTTTCTCAGGGTAGTCATTGTAAGGTCAACAGCTTGAACGTTGGCTCCCCATGTGTTGAAACACAATCAAAATAACATATATCAAGAAGAAATTGAAAGATGGAAGGAAGCTAGTTTTTTGATGGGTTTGTGTGTCAACTTGTCTAAAAAGTAAATCCTCAAGCTTTCACATAAATCATTTTCTAAATACTGGGTATTAGGAATAAATCTTTATGAGTATTTTATCCCATAATTGCCTACCACATAGTTTCTTCTCCTGAAACTGATGTGTATTGGGGACAGTAAGGCTTTTTGTATTCTCAAAAAGATTTGAGTTCAGGATTAGTCAATATGGGTAGGAATGGTGTCCCTAGCCTCTGTTTGTCAGAGGCTGGAAATGGATAATAGCAAAGGGATCACTTGATGATTCCCTGTTCTGTTCACTCCCTCTGGGGCATCTGGCATTGGCCACTGTTGGAAGACGGGATACTGACTAGATGGACCTTTGGTTTGACCCAGTACAAACGTTTTTATGTTCTTATTGGTTCTTCAAGTGATATTAAATGGAACACTCCAAATAAGAAATACTGTACATACCCATACACTGTCCATGATGATGGTCTGAATTGGACCATTTACATTCATAATATTTGAAGCCAAAAAAGAAATAACTCTAATGTAATTCTAGAAGGCATATTATTTAGAGCTGAATCAATACTGTAACAGATTTTTAAGTTCAATGACTGAACTGAATAATCCCCCCAAACACACCATACCAAATTTTTTAGGGGTGTGTGTGTCAAAATAAAATGGATTTTCTTCTTTTTTTTCTCTACACAACAAACAAAACACAATAACTCTGGGTCAAAAATGTGTTGTTAACTCTGATTTTTCCTGTTTTTGTATTTCATGTAGTTTTTGGATGTTTATCTTCTTTGGTTTTTTAATTGAAACAAGATAACATTTGAAACCAAACATCATTCTGAAATGAAATCTCAAAGCATTTTGACATATTTTCATCTTTTTTTTGGAGTGGGGCTGAAACTATGTAATTCAACTTAAACTCACAAATAGTTTCAATCGTCTCAAAATGCATTTTTCAACAAATGAATTATTTGTCCAGAAACCTTCACCCAAATCTAACATTATTTGCTGGAGGAGGGAAGAAAAAATAATATTGATTGTAACATAGAAGTGTTAGGAAATAACATGGACTTCATTACTAATGGAATTTTCAATATACTGTTGATGAGGCTTTCAGCTAAACTAATATGGCAGGATATGAAAATATGTGATGGGAAAATGATGAAGAATCTACTTATTAAATAATCTTGGCACATAGTTGGAGATTTAATTTAAGAATATTTGAAGACTGTTTCTACTTGTATATTTTTCATATGGTTAAAAAATTTATAGTACTAACCCTCTCAAGCATTGCTAGAAGAATTTTATTAGCAGCAGAAATGCACATTGGGCTAGTCATGAAGAGCTCCCACATCACTTACCTTTGTTTATCTCATAATTATCACTCTTCCATTGGAGCCACTTATCCTCAGAAGAATAATCTGACTATACTGTTGAAAAATGCATTATCATCTCTAGGAAAATCATTAGACAATTATGCCTATTTCAGACCTCAAGGTCAGGGAGCATTTACTGATTTTGATATCATAGGTGATTTAATAATCTGTCAGACGGTGAAATATGTTGTGGTAGGGAGCTTGTTCCATCTGCAAATCCCTGCTATTTACAGCTATCAAAACACATCATTAGAAGCAAAAGATCTGAGATGCAAGCCAACAAATATATCCATTATTCATTAACTTGTTTTTTGTTTTGATACCTCCCTTTCTTTGGAAGCTGCCCAGAAGCATGCATTTAGAATAGTTTATTAACAAGATCATTAATCAGGTATCAGTGTTTCAAGACCCTTTGTTGATCAGCATATTTTTTTAAATTAACGTGCCTATGGGATGATTTTGAACTGATTTTAAAACATGTTGGCTGCGTCTAGACTGGCATGAATTTGCGCAAATGTTTTTAACGGAAAAGTTTTCAGTTAAAAGTATTTGCGCAAGAGAGCATCTAGATTGGCACGGACGCTTTTGTGCAAAAGCACTTTTTGCGCAAAAGCGTCCGTGGCCAATCTAGACGCGCTTTTGAGCAAGAAAGCCCTGATCGCCATTTTAGCCATCGGGGCTTTTTTGCGCAAAACAAAACTGAGCTGTCTACACTGGCCCTTTTGCACAAAAGGTTTTGCGCAAAAGGACTTTTGCCCGAACGGGAGCGTCAAAGTATTTGCGCTAGAAGCACTGATTTCTTACATTAGAACATCAGTGCTCTTGCGCAAATTCAAGCGGCCAGTGTAGACAGCTGGCAAGTTTTTGCGCAAAAGCGGCTGCTTTTGCGGAAAAAGTGGCCAGTCTAGACACAGCCGTGATGTATTAATCCATTTCCTTGGTTACATCAGTTTAATCAGTTATATAGAATATGTGACTCCATCTAGATTTCACAGGAGTTTGAACATTCCCAATAGATTTTGCAATAGATTGCTTTTTTAGTTTTCTTTATTGATAATTTAATTGACATTTCATAAGAGAATAATGAAAACAAATCTACTCAGTGTGGAAAATGGGGGTTGAGAGCTGATAGGCCCAACTCAGTAGTTCTTAAACAGGAAAATCTTCAACTGATGTCACTGGCCTCTATGCAGATGTGAATATCATAATAAAGCTTAATATATCATTAAACTACTTGGGAAAGAGAAAAATAATGAAGAGAGTGAAAGCAGGATGATCCATTGGGCAGAGTCTGACATCCAACCTGTTTAAGTTTCTGGTTCAAAATGCACAATTTGCTGACGGTACTGGATTGTGACTCTGTGGTTATCCTTCTCCCATGAAATGTTTCTAGATGCAATCTAGTGCCTCCCCAAGGCACTTTTTTTCCTAATACAGTTTTTGATCTCAGGATAAAAACATTTCTGATAGGGATGACTTTACTACAGAGAGTTTTAAATAGAGAGAAAGAGTTACTAAGCCTGGTTATAGTTTGTAATAAAAATAGTGTATCTGATAACAACAAGAAGTCATGTGGCACCTTAGACTAATAGATTTATTGGAGCATAAGCTTTCGTGGGCAAAGACCCATTTCGTCAGATGTACGTGACGAAGTGGGTCATTGCCCACAAAAGCTTATGCTCCAATAAATCTGTTAGTCTATAAGGTGCCACAGGACTTCTTGTTGTTCTTGCAGATTCACACTAACACGGCTACCCCTCTGATAATGTCTTTGAGCAAAACAATTCCAACAGTATAAAAGTGTTCCACTATATCATATACTATTATCATGTTAAACTAATCAGTCTAAGTCAATGGTGGCTTTGCCCATTCATCTGAGGAAAGAATGTAGCCTGGAGTTCATTTCAGAATTCTCATTAACTCATTTTTGATCTGCACTGACAGGTACTGAAAAGATAATAGGCTACCTGAAAGATTATTGACTTCTATATAGTGTGCTCTTGACCTGAAACAAAATCAATACCTGATAACATTCACCAGGTCTCCAAGAGCCTCCTGCAACCTTATCAATAAGGAAGAACATGTATGGACAAAAATAGTCACCTTGAACTTCAAAGGGATTATTTGAGTGAGCAAAATACATCTCCATTGATTAACTGTTGTAAAGTCAGATCCAGAAGCATAGATCTTCTGATTTTTTCCTACTGTGGATTAACAAAAAGGTCCCTTCATGGACACTTCTCCTCCCAGCCTACCAATTCTGCATCATACATATCTGTGGAAACTACAGTGCTTGATAAAATGATACTATTAGATAAGTAGAAATTAAACAGATGACATGTGCCCAGCTGCTTGAATGTGTCCCCTTCACATTTTACATAGGGGATATTTATCTTCTTTCCATGGGGCTTATGGCTTTACATTTCTTAGTGGTAAAACTCCCTTCATTGCCTGCAGTCCCTACTGCTCTCATCTCTACAGATCACTTGGCATTTGGTTCTGTCCTTCTGGCTGTTTGACTCTTTGCAATGTTGATATAATTTGAACCATGCTGAATTCATACCAAAGGAACATGATTTTAAATATACTTAGTTGGTTAAACAACCCCAGTAAATCCTCATCTAGATCAGGAAGAATGAAGACTGACAGATTCTCAGCATTACTCAGTGGGCCACCTATGGAGTTTAAGAACCACTCATCTAGATGATATCAATGCTTAAGGAGATAGTGATATGATGAAAGACATCACTTTGTACCAGTTACACTAGAAACCCAAGTTTGCAATCATTATGACAGAGGGAAAATTTCCATTTGACAGTTTCCACTTCATTATGCAAAGTAGTATGAAACAGATGTGTCATCAAGCTCTGAGAATAATAGGGGACTATATGCTGAAAACTGAGAAAGAAAAATCGTATATAACTTTGTGGCAAGCGGGGGTCGGGGGATGGGGGGGAGAGACTGAAGGAGTAGCATCACAATGTGTAGCCATTAGAAATGGACAGTAATATAAAATGAACCTTGTTTGTCACTACAAAACTAGGCCTTACACACAGCTACTTGAGATTTCAACTTCACCAGAACTTGTACACATTGTCATGACAATAAAACTATTGCAATGGAAAACTGAAAATGCGTGAAGTTGCATAAAAGAGAAATTACACTTGCCATCAAAGAGTTAAGGAGCATGGAATATTCCTCCAAGATCAGTTGAAAGTTCTATCACTGATAATTAGAAGCAGGCTGGATAAACACTTATTCAGTAGAGTAGGAATGTTGTAATATGCAATTGGTCTGTGTGACTTGATAAATTGCTTTTATTATCTGGAGCAAATAAACAATAAATATGAAAATCTTATACAATATTTTTTATCTTTAACTCTCAAAGCAGTTAAGTATTATTATCCTCACTTTATAGGTGGAGGAATAGAGGAGCAAAGAGTTGAAATTGCTTGCGATTGAGATGGTCAAGATTAGAATCCAGGTGTCACAAATCCTAATCCAGTGCATTATAAAAAAGAAAGACATAGAAGAGCGTCTGTCTTGACAAGATGGCCAAATATTTCTTATATAGTTCATTTTGTCTGAGAAACAATTTTCTATAAAGTTTGTCTTATAAATCACAGGATACAGATAAAAGTAAAATGGAAAACTAATTCATAAAGGCAAGCATTATGTTTAATATATGAATGTGCTAGATTAAATTATTTCCCGTGCAGAGGTCCGGCACAAAGCCTATATAGCACCAGAGTCCTACTTAACTCTTTAAAAGAAGTTTCGTTTGGGAGTGAATTTCACCAGTTCTGAAGTTTGCCTAGTGTTAATAAAAATAAAATAATGTCCAAACCCCTCTGAATTTCTAAAGTAATAAAATACACATTACAATATTTTAATGATGTAGTTTAAATCTGTCTCTTGGCAAGAATATGACTGCTGGAATGATCTTACTCTAACTCATCCTTAAATATTGATTGAAATAACTACCTTTGGTGGACAATAGGGCCTGGTTTACATTAAAACTTTACATCGACCTTACCTCATATGGTCAATTTTCTAAGTGATGTGTCCATACTACCAAGCCTGTCGCATCGCCCTTAGGGTTTGCTGAAGTCTATTTCTGTACTCCTGCTTTTTACCAGGAGTAACATTATTCCTAGAAATTGACTATAGTAGATTCAACCTTATCTCATACACAGCAGAGTTATTCTGAAATAACATTATGCGCTGTCTACACAAGTAGCCCGTTATTTTGAAATAAGTTTGAAATAACAGGCTTCTTACTCTGACTTCCTATAAACCTCATTGTATGAGGATTAAGGAAGTCAGTGGAATAGCGATTTATTTCGAAATAAGTGCTGTGTAGACAGTGCCAAATATCAAAATAAGCTATTTCGAAATGCGCTACACAATTTGCGTAGCTCAAATTGCGTAGCTTATTTCAAGGTATGCGGTACTGTGTAGATACACTCATAGTGTAGATGTGCACAAGGAGTCCAGACTGCAGATCCCAATGAAGTGCCACTAAATAATATATATGCAATCTTCCTTTGCTACTAGAGATTCTTTGTGACTGAGCTATGCTTCAATGCAAGCAAGCAGGGAAATAATGCAATAATTAAGAATGAATGAAAGTGTTCGTCTAAGAGCTTCATTATCATTATTTTAAGCACAAGTGAAAAATGTATTTTACTACATTTGTCAGTTTAATAATTGACTGCATTTGACAATCTGTTGATACTTATAGAAAAAAGAAGGGATTAATGTTGATGCCTGAAAAATATAAAAGACACTACATGTACAATCCATCATTGAAGGTGCATCTGCTGCAAAAGATGGTGGAGCAGAGAACTATAAGAGGCAGCATGGTGCAACCTCTAAAAGATGATAGTACCCATATTAGATTCTGATGAGAATCATTAGTCATGGGGAGACATGAGAATTTCAATAATGTCTTCATTAGAATAGATAATGATGTGTCAGAGCCTGGGTAATTAGTGTTGGTTCTTTTCTTTTCAGTTACAAAGAGATATATTATCACACTAATGCCAGAGGATATATTGGGAGAAGAAAGGGGAAAGAGAAAAAATGGATTTACAAGCATAACAGCTATTAGTGTATGTAACACCCACTTGAAGTTTGCCAGTTCCTGGAACTGCAGACTGAGCCAGTAGGTGAGGTTGTAACCTATGGATTATGACATACAAAGGCTTATCAGAGCCCTCCAATGCCATTTCCCAGCATGCTTTGAGTCAGGAGTGAGAACAGAATGGGCTAGAAGTTGCTGCTGAGACCAATAGGGAGGGCTTCTGCATGGGATGATCTGGAAGACCAACAGTTTACTAGCCCAATGATATGCCAGATCTACTTATGCCTTCAGTGAAAGCCTGACTCAGGCTATGTCTTGACTGCAAAGAAAAGTCGGAAAAAGATACGTAAATTGCAAACCGCAATTTGCATATCTTTTTCCGCTTTTTTTTTTGAAGAGGCTTTTCTGAAATTTGGCCTATCTACCTAGGGCCAAATTTTGGAAAGACCTCCTCTTTCAGAACATCTGTTCTTCCTTATACAATAAGGAACACAGGGATGCCGAAAGAACGTGTCCACTTTTTCAGAAAGTGTTCCGAAAAAGTGGACACATTCCTTGGATGCAGCATAGCTTTTCCGGGATACCAGAGGTATCCCGGAAAAGCTCTGCAGAGTAGACATAGCCTTAGAGACCAAGAGACCAGTATTACTTTACTTTTGAATTTTTAGGGGGGTGAGAGAGAAGCAGAACAGTTCAGGAAGCCTCTGATTAATTCCCACTCTTCACAAAAGGAATCTTTCAAGTGTGAAGGATGTGGTGCATTGGGAAGGCAATTCTATCCTGCAGAAAACAGAGACCAGCATCTAGAGTGCGAGAAATCCAACTCAGCACCAGCTACTGAAAACTAGCTGAAACCTACACAGGATTTCACACCAGAAGGCAGGAAAGGACTGTTCTCCACCCAAGGTGAAAACATAGTAAGGGGATCCTTTGTGTTTAAGCTGACCAACATTCACAGCAATTAAACACTCACTTCTGGATTCATCCTCAGCATACCACCTGTCTGGAAATGTGCCAGGAAGGGAGCTGAGGTCTGGGAGAAATTGTGGGTGTTGAAAGATGGGGAAGTTATTGATTTATTAATGTTTAATACTTATTAACCATAACCATTTCCTCCCCCAGATCCCATTTTGTAATATTGTTATTTCAAGATGTTTCCTTTCTTTGCTTGGGTTTGTGTTGATGTTCTTTATTGTTTCTTGTGTACTGGGTTTTATGCTCCTTGCTAGCAGTGTTAACATTATTCACTTTTGCAAGGGATAGCATCCCTTTTGTCTCAGGCATAGTGAGGAGTCCCTGTGGGTGGAGGCACCAGGCATCATAAAAAGAATCGAGAACTCTGCTCATGCAATAGGAGGAGATAAATCATAGCAAGTAGCAAGCACGAGGAAGGAGGTTGAGCCATGCTCAGAGGAAGGACTACATATTAATGCAATTTATCTAAGCAAATTTTCTGTGGTAGTAGTTAGTGAATGAATCATGAAAGTTTCTCTTCTTGTTCAATACTTCTTCCCATTTTGGTACCTCAGGGCATGTCCACACTATCAAGTTTAGCTGAACAAGCTCATGTCAGCATACCGCCACCACAGTAATTACATTGCTTGGCGTGTCTACACTTTGCTCCTTGTGATGGTGGTGTTCATTATCACTAGGAGCACTTGCACCAATTGTATTGTCAGTGTGGGGCATTGTAGGATGGCTTCTGAAAGTCAGGGACAGAAAGCAATGCCGTGTCTACACTGAAACTATGTTGAGCTGACTACATCAACCTTGACTCTATGACTCTTGTGGAGATGGAGTTATTAAGTCAGCATAGAGGCACCAGGGCAGTTTTGTTGGTAGGAGCTAAATTTTTGTTTATATGCTTACATAGGTAGGATCATGTAAGCTGTCTTGTATCAACCTAACTGTAGTGTAAACCTGTCCTCAATTTTCAAGAGGATGTGCAAACACAAGAATTAGCATCTGTACATTTCCTGTCTGTTACTTAGTCTTCTACTGTGTATGCAGTACTGAAGGACAGTCCTTTGCTAAAGTCAGTAGGTTAGCCAGGAAGAATAGTCTGAGCTGCTCATGTTGTCAAAGTCTCTTTGTTTAGGGACAGGAATACATGCCCTTTTCTTTCATCAACAGTTACACATCACTTTTTTCTTAAGATTTAAGAATGCGTTGTACAGTATTTGTTAGGAATCAAACCTATTTTATAGGTTTCTGCAGGAATAACTCAAAAATCTATAGAATTTTATAGAATTGACTATTCTTTCTGTGTTTTAATTACCTTATATGATTTTATAGCACAGATATAATTCTTTATTATATTCTATGGCTCACTCAAGAAGCCTATAATTATCATATTCTATTAAATTGTAAGGGAGTTTCCATAAGAAAAGAGATACTGTCATCTTGACTTAATGCATGGCCAGAATGCAGGTTTAAAAAAAGATTTTATAAAGCCTAATTTAAATATAACCCCAATATAAAAATTTACCCATTTAAACACAATTTAACATTTAACATTCCCCTTTAATATTATGCACTCAGAGACAACAGCATTTTGCGAAGTAAAGTGAGCTCAAAACAAAATTAAAACTGACAGGACTATTTTTATTTCCCAGAGGGACTAAAATATTCAGAAGAAATTTAATACAGTATTGTCAAACCTAAGCATTTTACAAAATCCTGATTCTAAAAGAGTGGCTTAAAAATCCTGTGTTTCAAGAAATATTTAGTTTGGTTGCCTCTGGTTTATGAGACTTTCTGGCAGGAGTTAAAGGAACTTAAATTTTTTATAGGCACTGTCCTATCACAACCAGGATCCCTGCCAGCCTAGTTCCCTCCTGGCTTTTGCCACAGCTCAGCCAGTTCTTGCCGGAGCTGTGCACCCAGGTACACCCACTTACTTTCACTGTGCTTTCAGTATACCTGAGTTATGTTTTCAAACTTATTTCCACAACCTAATGGCTAGAAATTCAGTTAAAAAAAAAAGAAAGAAAACAAGCAAGCTGAGATTCCCATATAACCTGATGCTAAGGGCTGAGTACTATGAAAAACAACATCCGGAGACTCAATACAATTGGCAGAGTTGGCAACAGTGACAGGACTAAAACTACAATAGATTTTGTCCCAATTTTGATAATCAGTAATCAATGATGAAATTATATATGACCAAATCTTCAGGCCCAGCTAATAGACTCGCTAGCTTGTTACCCACACATCAGGTTAATCTGCACTGGCAAGCTGACCTTGAACATGAGTGAGACAAGGGCATAAGGAGGTGAAGAGTTCCACACTTGCTCTATTGTTTAGAATTCAGAGAGTGAAGGGATCAGGGATCTCATGCAAAATAATTACCAGTTTTTACTTATCATGGCTAATGTCTGCTTGCTTCAACCCCACTACAAAAGGCCCATGCAGAACAGGAGAAAAGCAACTACCGTGCCATTCACTGAGTGCAGCATATGCCTCTTCCACTGTAAACCAACAATCCCTTCCTGCCCTCCCCAGTCCTTTGGAAGAGGCAAGTGCTGGCCATCTGAAGCAGTCCTCGTGCTCATAGAAGTATAAAGACTATGGATGAAATGACCCCTCTGAAGTTAGTGGCAAACTTCCCCAGAGTCTTCAGTGAGGCCAATGTTTCTGGTGGTGGGAATGTCCTCAAAAGTATTTAAGCACCTAACTCACACTCATCTCTGTGGGGGTTAGAAACCTAAATATCTTTGAGGGTCTGTGTCTTTGTGTCTCTCTCTGCCTTCCCTACCAAGTTGTGAAGAAGCCAGGAACAGCTGAATCCGTAATATTCCATCAAAAGCCATTTAACCAAAATTAAGATTTTTTTAATGTTCTCTATCATATGGTCACTCTCCACCAAAGAAAAGGTCTCTTTCTTATCTTTATGCCTGCGCACTTATCATTTTCAGGATAATGCATCACAGTGTTTCTGAGATGACAGTTTTCACCTTTATTTGTGGTGAACACTAAAATCTCAACACGGGATCTACAATATCACCAAGTGAGTCAGTCAGAAGGAGGAGGAATATTAAGTGAGAGCTTCTGTTTACACACAAATACACTGGTAATGAGGATCAATGGGGAATAGGCAAAGCAGAAATATATGACAATTTAACAGGGTTTTAGAAAATGGCTATAATTTTTAAAGTTTGGTCAAGCATGACAGTGCTTATTTGAACATTTTTGTTAAAATGACTGTGTACATTTAATTTGAGAAAGGAATATTAGATCTTGTGTGCATTGTACCAAGTACCATATAATACAGCTACAAAATCACATTTTTTCTGCTGCCTCAGCATATGCCTGTTAGTAGCTACAACTTTGTCAAAAGTCAATAAAGCAAAAAGCTAATTCATCTCACTAAGGGGATGTGAGTTCTAGTTATTTCAAATGAAGTTCTAAGACAGGCATCTTCAGTTTTTGTATGAACAATGTATCACGTTCATTTAGAAGCAGCGAGTCTTCACCCTCAGTGAAACTGCCTTGCAGAGGAAAAACATGATGTTTACTTAGTGATAAACAAATTTCAGATGAGAGGGAATGTTGGCTAAGAGATGAATGATATGAAATTTGAAAATTAAAAAGTATAGGCTTCATGTTTATTTTAGAGATGTTCCTATTTAATAAAACAGTGGGGATAAGTCTGTGGGCCATGAATGCTTCATAACATGTAATGAGCAAATCTCTTGCTACCAAACTGTCTTTTCAATTACAAATAGACAAAACAATTCCAATAAAATATCAACTAACCTGAACTTCCACTTAAAACTCAAGGTATTCCATTTTAGAGCTATAAAATGTTGACTGAGGCTTGTGAATAGAGAGGCGTGACAATCTGGGAAATACCTGTGTTATGTTTTATGAATATAGTACATGCCTCTTTGTGTGTGTTTGTGAGGGGTTACTTGTTATGGAGTTATATCCGTAGGACATGTCTACACTGCAGTGTAATTTCAAAATAAATAATGTTATTTCAAAATAACAAGGTGAACATCTACACAGCAAGCCCGTTATTTCAAAATAATTTTGAAATAACGGGCTACTTATTCCAAAATCTGTATCCATCAGGAATAATGCCTATTTCAAAATAGGGTGTGTATAGACAGCGCAGCTGTGCTTATTTTGATATAAGTGGCCTCCAGGGATTCTCACAGCTGCCCTGGTGGCCACTCTTTCCACACTCATCAAACTCTATAGTTCCCCTTCCCCTGCAGCCCTTAAAGTTGCAGCCACAGGGGAAAGGTCTTGTGGCACAAGGAAACCCTGCTAGCCCTATGCCACACACCAGCAGCCTTCATTGCTTCAGCTTTTGCTGCTGCCATGAGTGACCCCCGTGCTCCCACCAAGCTCTTCACGGCTGCAAGGGAGCCAGCAGCCAACTCCCAAGCCCTTGTCTGGGGGGGGGGGGGGCAAAAAAGAGGACCCCTTCCTGGTTTGGTGCAGAGATCCTGGATCTCATTGAGGTCCGGGGAGAGGAGGCAGATCTCCAGGATCTCTGCACCAGACACAGGAATGCAGACATTTATGGCTGAATGGCAGGCAGCCTGAGCCAGAAGGGACACAGCCGCATCCAGGAGCAGAGGCAGATGAAGGTCAAGGAGCTGATGCAGGCCTATACAAAGGCCAGGGAGCAGAGCTCCTGCTCAGGAGCAGCACCCCAGACCAGCTTCTATTTCAACAAGCTCTATCACATCCTGGAAAGGGAATAAGACCTTCTCCCCCCCTTGTTATGGACTCTGGGCTGGAGACATCTGTCGTCAGCCTCCTAGAATGCATGGGTGTGAATGAGGAGGTGGGGGAGGGTGCAGGAGGAGAAGAAGGAAGATGAAGAGACCTGCCTGAACACGATGTCCGCCAGCCAAGAGGTCATCTTGGCCCTGGAACCAGTACTCCCCTCCCAGGATGTCACCCAGTGATTGGATGAAGCTGGGGAAGGCCCATCAGGTGAGTTCCATTACTTTCCCTAGACCCACACAGGGGAAGGCAATGGGCTGTGAGAAGCTGTGTGCTCCTCAGTTGGCCTTCTCAGCCTGGGGATCGCACAGGTGCACATGAAGTGCCACAGTGAGGCTGCCACAAAGGAACCTTGCGTTTCTGCTCACAGGGTTCCTGCACAGGTCTGCCTTCCTCCCAACCCCATGGTGGGACACCTTCCCATAACAAGCCACCACTAAGGAGGCTGGGGTCAGGGGCACACACAGTGCTGCACATGGAACACAGTCATGCCTATACTCTCGGGACAGCACCTGCTCCTGGGCAAGGGTGGGGAGGCAGAGGACACTGGTTCCCTCCAGGGGAGCCTGCTGGGAGTGGGAGGAAGTGGTGGGGACCCCAGTAACACCCTCCCTGGCAAGCGGCGTCTGCTGCTCACATACATCTCCTCCAACACCCTCCCTCGTCTGCTTCAGAAGGCAGGGATACAAGTTCTCTCCCTGTGGGATGCCATCATTGCTGGACCTATCCTGTGCATGGCTCAGAGGGAAGCCAAGCCCTCCCATCACTCCCCTCCTGCCTGCAGGCCCCTGGCCTGGCCAGCTTTTTCCCATGCCTGTTTGCGCCCGGGGTATAGAGGTAGCGATGCTCCCTCTGGCACATCTGTTCCCCAAGAGGAAAGGTCTCACTGTCTCAGCTTCACATGGCCTTGCTCAAAGCACATCACCTTCGTCTGATCCAAGACCTTTCGGTGTTGGCTTAGAGATGAGGGCTCGGCTTTGTTGGGATATGTAAAAATTAATAGAGGTCTGGGATAGTGATAAGGGGTCAGCCACAACAGGCATTGCCTTTAAACATGTTTTTTCCCCTCTTTGTTTCTGCAGTCTGAAAAGATAGATTAAGAGTCTGCCCAAAGCAGGTATTATCCTTTCTGATGTATAAATATGCTCTTTCCCTTTGTTTTTGCAACCTAGAAAGATAGATAAGCATGCAGCTGCTCTTCTTTGTTGTGTCTTTTACTTACCCTCACTGGCTCTGTATAAAATATTTCAGGGTTACTTTTCTTGTAATCTCTGTAACCTGCTGATTCGGAAAGTTTGTAGCAGAGAAAAGTCTGGATTTAATTAGAAATGTTGTAAAGAGTAATTAGGGGTGGGTATAATAATATTCATCACCTGCCTCTTAATATTCATTGTATTGTAGTTAATATACCAAATAAGATTTTAGGGAAAGTAGTAATAGACATGTGAACGAACACAGTAAAATAGATAAAAGGGTGTAATTGATGCCAAATAGTTGCCATTTGGAACAATGTGTTGGGGGTTATTGCATGGGCAATAAAGAAGTTCCTTTTACCCCATCTGCTCCTGGGTCACCTGTTTCTTCTCTTCATGTATAGTGTCTCTTGGAATGATTGGCCTTGTCTGGACCAGCTGCGAGTGGGGTGTCAGCCACATCTCCTGTGCCAGCCTCCAGACCCCACGAGACCTGCAGGTACCGCCAACCCCATGAGGACCTTGAGTGGGAACACATAGCCTGCCTCCATTCCCTGCTATTGTCTCTGGAGCAGCAGGATCATAGGTTGGATATGGACCTGGAGGAGAGCCATGCTGACTGGGAGCTGTGCCACTCCACCTGGCAGGAGTTGTCCCAAGGGGCCTGGAGCATGTGCGTGGCATACAGCGCCACCATCAACCACCTGGTTGCTGCGATTGAGCGGTCCAGCTGCCACCCTCCCACACCCACTCCTTCCCAAACCGCTGCATGAGCAGCACATGGAGAGAGGAGAGGGAACAGCGCATCCTGTTCCTGCACAGCCACGAGGGCAGTCTGCAGCAACTGCACTGGGAGGTGCGGCAACAGGTCTAAGAGCCATCAACTATTTTCCAGCAGGTCTGGCTCTATGGCTGTGAGTGCTGTGGCATCTGCAAGGGCAACCAGAGCACATAGTGAGATGAATTTGCTGTCCCTCAAGGAGAAGAGCCTGAGACACGATTGTACAGGTGGGTTTCTTTAAGCACGAGCCTCAGCTAGCTTCAGGCAGCAGCTCCAGGAAGTGAGTGCTGTCCTGATGCCCTGCCTGAGGTGCTTCTGGGGGATCTTTAATACAATTCAGGCTCCAGTCAGTGTGGACACGCTATTCTGAAATAGTTCTATGCTATTTTGATGGGCATTTGTAGTGTGGACACGCTATTTCGAAATAAGTTATTTCAGAGTTTTTATTCTGAAATAGCTTATTTTGAAATAAGTGCATAGTGTAGACGTACTCATAGGGGTTAATAGTGAAAACCAATCAGGAAAGGTAAAGTAATAGCCTAGATAAGGTGTAACCCAATAATTAATCAATCTAGTCAAGTTTATAGCCAGAAAAAGGCAGTTCCTTCACCCAACCCAGTGATGCAACTATTTTGCCAAGGCTGAAAGGGAGAGATCAAAGAAACTCTAAACCAATCAAGGACCCTGGGACCTAGTGAAGGGCAGTATTTGAGACATGGAAAGCCTGTTGTGAGCAGGACAGTCTGTTTATCCAGTCAGAGACTGGGATTAATTTGGCTTAGGGGAATTTACAAAATCTGGCAATGAAAGAGTAAGATGTAAATATGATTCGTACATATCAGTATTTTATTGATTTTACCCTTTGCTCCACCTGCTGTATATGTTTTGGGGAAAAAATAAACAATTTGGTCAGGGTAGTGAACGGGCTACAGGTGCCAAATGTAGCCAGACCTGTCAGGTTATCACAATTGGGTTCCAGCATAAAGATGGATGAACTGTGTGGTTCCAACCCACATGACATGCGAGAAACCAGACCTATCGCCCAGGCGGTACATTCAAGAGGGACTCACGAAGTAACGATGACAACAGGTAAAATAATGCATTGGGTACAATATCACTGACATAGCCTATCATTTATTTTCCTAGAAACAACAGGCCAAATTCAGATCTGGTATTATCAGGAACCTTGCCTATCAAAGACCTGCTGTTTGCCCTCCTGCCCTCCTGCTTATTGCTTTTCCAGTAATAATATCTTTCTAGCCAGTTGGTATTTAAATTTCACTCACTTGTAACCATTTGGTCCCAGATATAACACACGTGTCTTCTACATCACTGGCTAATTTGATCTAATACATTCCACTTATTTTTTTCCTTTTTGGTATAAATTTACTTTCTACCTAAATAGCTCTCTTTTGGCTGTCTTATTAAGATTCTTAAGTTTCCTCCTCAAGAATCTTTATTAATGTTTAATGTATTCAGTTTAACCATCAATATCAATGGTTCCAAAACCAATGAACTTTAACAAACCAATCTAAGATGAATTGGAGGCAAAGTGTAAGAATCTTTTGAGTAAGGCCTCCTTTCGAACAATTTCCTCTGTTTTTAATGTAAAATTACTTGGAACACACTGGATGCAATTCCTTGGGTTTATTTGAACCCAAATTCCAAAGCAAAATTCAAGATTTGAGAACCCACAAAGTGCGAAACCAAAATCCAATCCTATTTATTTTAAATAGCTCTAAGCAAAACCTGCTTTAAAGTCAAGTTTAATTTCAACAAACTTTATCTGTCCTTTGTGATTTTCCTTTCTGAGACGAGTATAGACAGTATATTTATCCTCTTAAGCATCAGTTTGGTCAGCAATCAGGAAAATGCCAAAGTGAACTCAGAAATAATATGAAAAATAGAATTCTTGTTCCTCTCTTACTATGTTTTCATATGACAATGGAAAAAATAGCTCAGATAACTGATATTGTGCCTATTTGAGCATTAGTATTCATTAAGTTTCAGTCAGCAAGTTTTCATTCACCAAGTTTCATAATTAAAAAATATAAACATCGCAAGACTCCTTGGTGTAAAAGAGGTCACAGAGTCTCCAAGACTGAGGACATCAGTTAATGTTCTGTACTCTGCAAAATAATGAACTTTTGTAAGCTAATGTCTTCTTTGAGAAATAACAGGCAATTATGAAGAAATGTGCAGTATCAGGTTTTTCTTTTATCTTTGCTCAACCTGGGTGCACATTTGTTTTAGCAATACTTATTTGATTTTTATACACATTCCAGGAAAATATCTTACTGAATGCAATATTTCCAGCAAGAAATGTAAAAACTGTCAGCCCAATAAAGCAGTTCTGATTACTTAAAAGCCATTGGGCAGATCTGCTCCATGTGCATATACAGAATTACTTAAGCTGAGTTCAGTTCCTAAAGTAAATCTTACTGGGTTTACATCTGTTTGCCTTGAAGAGTCACCACCTCTGAGGGAGAGTGAGTTCCCTCTGGAATTCATCCATGGGTCTCTGGCACCTGTAGGTCCCTCAGGTGTGGGAGACTGCCCCGGGTGATGTCGACCATCCCCCTCTAGAAGGTGGTCCAGCTGTGGAGAATAAAGAGAGATGGTCAGTCAACCCAAGAGACACTGTGCCTGAAGCCTAGCTCTCATCTCTGAGCTGAGAGTGAGAGTTCTTGGCTCAGACGAAGGCGATGTGCTTGGAGCAAGACCATGAGCACTCTAGCCGGTGGGCCCTTGCCTGCAGGGGCCCAGATGTCTCCGGGGCGGGGGGGGGGGAGAGCTTCACTTCCCCTCCCCATCCTAGGGAGAAGCAGGCATGGGAAGGTGCCAGCCAGACTGGTGTCCTGTGGATGGGAGGGGAGGCCACGGGGTGGCTGGGCTTCCCTTCAGGCCACACACCCACTGGATCCACCAGTGGTGGCGTCCCATGGGGAGAAAACTTCTATCCCTGCCTGCTGGAGAAGACAGGGTATTGAGGGGGGGGAGCAGGTGTCGCTGGGAGTGGATGCTGCCCCGAGAGTGCAGGCATGCCAGTGTGCCATGTGCAGCACTGTTGAGGGTGTTGTGTGTGTGTCTCCATGTCCCCAGCCTCCTTCTAATGGTGGCTGGTGGAGGGAGAGTGTCCCCCCCATGTCATGAATATCGCTGAGTGCCCTGGACGGTTGCTCCACGTGCTCCCACATTTCAGGCTACTACGTGATCCCCAGCCACAAAGGCCGAGCGGGGAGCGTGCCCCACCCCCTTGCCGCCTGCCCCCTTCACCCTGTGTGTGCAGAGAATGTGATGGCACTCACCTGATGAGGCTTCCCCAGACTCAGATGATGCCTGGGACATGTCCAGAGCGTGTGGGACCAGCTCCAGAGTCAGGAGGGTGACAGTGCTGACCTCGTCCGTCTCCTCCTCCTCTGTGTCTCTGTCCCCTGGGAGGATGACAACGGGCATCTCGAGTCCACTACCAGGAGTGGGAGGGAAGGAACTGCCCCGCTCCCCAGGATGCAGTCCAGGTCCTCGTAGTAGGGGCAGGTGCAGGGTTCTGCCCCGGAGTGGGAGCTGCACTCTTGGGCCCTGGCATATGCCTGGCAGAGCTCCTTTACTTTCATCCACACCTGCTTCTGTGTGTGGATGTGCCCCTTGTTGGGCAGGCTCTCAGTCATCCGGTAGTAGACATCCATGTACCTGCATCTGGTGCGGAGATCCTGGAGGTTTGCCTCCTTTCCCCAGACCTCAATGAGGTCCAGGATCTCTGCACCAGACCAGGAAGGTGCACGCCTCTTTTGGGCTCAGGCAGGCTTTTGGGAGCAGTGGAGGGCTGGGTGGAAGCTGCAGACTGGCTCATTGTAGCCAAATTCTGAGGCAGTGGCAACTGCTGGGCGGCTCAGGGCTGTCAGGGCCTCCTGTGTGTCACAAGCCCTTTCCCCTAAGGCTGCAGCTTTAAGGGCTCCAGGGGAAGGGGGGACTATAGAGTTTGGCTGAGTGTAGACAGAGCGGCCAGCAGGGCACTTTGGGAAGGGCTGGAAGCCCCTTATTTCGAAATAACTGCAGCTGCCCTGTCTACACAGCTCCTATTTCAAAATAGCTATTTCAGAAAAGGCATTATTCCATGTACAATGAGGTTTACCACACCAAAATAAGCTGCCTTTTATTTTGAAACAATTTTGAAATAATGCAATTTCGGTGTAGACACTCAGGGTGTGTCTACACTAGCCCCCTAGTTCGAACTAGGGAGGCTAATGTAGGCATTGATGGGGGATCCACACACCTCATGGAATGAGGTGTAACAGTTAATTCGAACTAAGGACTTAGTTCGAATTAACTTTTAACTGCTGCGTGTAGCCGCGGGCAGTTAGTTCGGACTAGGGGGATTTAAAAATGGTGCCCGCCCGGGAACATGCAAATGAAGCCCGGGATATTTAAATCCCGGGCTTCATTTGCAAGTTCGAATGCCTACATTAGCCTCCCTAGTTCGAACTAGGGGGCTAGTGTAGACATACCCTCACATAGTTATTTCGGAATAACAGCCACTATTCTGAAATAATGTTGCTGTGTAGACATACCCTTGGTTATTAACTTTCTGTTCATTTTCTCAGGGGCACCTGGCATTGGCCTCTGTCACTGGGCTAGCTGGACTTTTGGTCTAACCATGTAAAATGGCCATTAAAATATTCCTATGAATTCTGTGACATCACATCCCTGGTATAAAAGGGAAGGAAAAACATTCTTTTAGGAATGGGAAAAGGAAAAGTACACTGTCCTGATAGCACAGAGTCTTTTTTCTTTCTTGCTAAGGCCAAAGAAGTGACAACATGGACCTCATCATTAATGAATCCAGTAACTCTTGCACAAATCTTCAGCCATGGAGCATTTGCAGTGTGGCACGTGCTACAGCTGGGTGGTCTGGCCAGATTGCAGAAGCAGAGATCCAGAACAACAGACTCTCTGATAGACACCCTCATAGCATATATGCTGCCTACAATCACTGTTCAGGACTGTTTCTACCTCACAATATTATATCTTGTAGATAATAAACATAGGTAGCAGATTCCTCACTCTTATGTGTGGGGATACATTCCCTTTCCCCAGCTGAATCACAGACATGGAAACATTTCTAATAGCGTCTGACAGTATCCCAAGACTTTTGTCCAAAAGAGGCATTACAACCAGGGAGGGTGAAGTCTTCCATTGATCTACAGAACGTACACAGCATGAGATGCAGCCACCAGTGTGATAAACAGACATCACCTTTTTTGGGGGGTCAATATCCCAGGTAAGTCTCTGATCCCCCTCCACTTAGTTTGCCACATCAGCACTTATTCAAAGGTTTTTGCTGCAGTTTATCCAAAGTTCTAAAATAATGCTCTCCCAGCTCAAGATGTAATTGACAATGAATACATCTGTCCTATAGATACAAGCAAGAAGAATAAGTGCCATCTCACAGTTGTTAGTGTGGATCCCCCATCAAGAACACCTAGCTACTCTACCCTATGTCCAATTATTGCTATATGCCCTTTTAAAGTTTTAATTTACAGCCTGTGCCTCTTGGTCCTGTCATTTGGCCTGTTGTTATTGTAACATTTGTCTAACATCACTGCTGTTTCTGTCGCAGGTATTGCTTTATAAGGATTACTGCATGCAGTGTTGCAGATGTTGCCTATAGTTTGCTGGAGGTGGATAATTTTTTTTCCCCAGCACTGAAACATAGTCAGTCATTGTTAATTGCTATGAAACAGAGTGTAACTAATTTCAAATTCAGCAGAAGCTTGCTCTTCACTTTAATGTGTTGTCCTACCCCATCATAATGTTTTTTACTGGAAGTGAATAAAAAAATTTTCTTGTGACATCTGAGATGTTTTGTTATTTGGATTCTGGCTATGTTCCTTTTATCATTCGCTGTAGCACACAAGATCTCTTGATGGATTTACATATAATGCAGGTTGTTTAATGCCATTCAATTCTTTTCTAGTTTTGTTGAAGTATTCAGCCTTTACAAGCTCTCGTGTTATATATGTCTAGGTGTTTTATTGGTCAGACTGCCTGCTACCAACGAACATTTACTGTTTGGAATCATGATCTAGGAGATGAAGTTTAGCTGTCCAGGCAGTGGTAAACCAGTGTACATTTCTCATAGTGACTTCTTCATTGCATCAGCTGTACTTGACAATGCAGAAAGATTAGAAAGATTAGGCTACACACTTAAGAAAAATCTGTGAGCCTCCTGGTAGTACCTTCTCAAAGTATACCCTGTTTCCTGCCCACAGGGTGGAGCTAGAGGAAAAGCTGTTGGCTGCATCTTCAAGGGACAAAATTTAAACATTTTTTAGAAATAGTTTTATCAAGACTGTCCCAAAGTATCCTCAATTTCCACTGACTGTTGTTAAATTCCACCTGTTTTAGAAGACCCTGCTTTATTAAGAAACTGGATTTGGGGGATCTCTTGACTGGTCACTTGGGAGAGGTTTAAATGTTAATATAATAAAGAGGTTTTGCTTCTTCCCAAACCATCAACTCCTCTGAAGTTTTCAGGAAAGTTATTATAATAATAATTTCAAATAAAAAAGTGAACTGAAATTTTCTTCCTACCTTCAAGCACATCCAAACTGGAGACATTTTTGAGATTCAGGGGAAAAAAAAACCCATAACATCACTCTCTTTTTCTCTTCTTTCTGTATTATTCGTAAGAGTTATTTCTGATGCTGAGGAGAGGAAATATAAATGGTGAAACAAGGTTTTTCTCATATATTAGTCACAATTAAGGGCAAAGGGTAATCGAAAATGATGTGAGAAACACTACTCCTGTGAGGTTTACAGCATCATCTCTATATATACATTAATAAACACTGAAAGTGTTTGGGAGGTGGGGAGAGGGGTTGAAATGTATATAATGCAAGATAGTTTATGTTTGTTGAAAACCTAGCAGAAGCTCCGCAATAGGATATGGCCAGAAATATTTTTTTATATACTAACTGACCATGGGTGAAGGTATAAAATTCAAGATCCAGGATTAGATATCAAACATCCCTCAAAATTTGACAGTCTTTGGATCAAAGGTTTTAGGTGTCCCCATGTCTAGTGCTAACTACACCAATAACATTTTTGCACATCAGTTCTGTAGTTGGATTGTGAGATAAGATGGGGTTATGTGATATGAAAGCACTGCAGTATCTACTCTGAATGATAATCCTCCCCTTTAGTAGATTAAGTATTATTTATGAGCCAAGTTCTCAGCTGGTGTAAACTCTGTTTACTTCAACAGACTTAAAAGCCCATTTAACATCAGGCATATATATCAATAGAGGTATTCTTTTTTTCATTTTCTTGTGGAAATTATTGCACCATGAATAGACCTATAGCATTCCTGCAAGTAAGAATATTAATTAATGTGTTTTAGGTGTTGTGTGGACTGGAAAACGCAGACTTTTGCAGTATATGCACCTGGCCCTTTTCAAACCTGCAGTGTCATGAAGAGGCAGCTCAGCGTTTGAAAAGATTATATTCACAGCATGAGACATATTGCACTTTTCAGTGTAAATCAGGCAAGCATTTCCAGCCATAGGGCTGGCACTGTTAGCACCCTGTATTCCCAGTGCTAGAGAGTTCCATAATGCTGGTGATGGGGGAGAGATTTTGGAAAGTTCTGCTTAGTAAGTGGGAGGTACTTTCAGACCAGGCTCCCCTCCCCCGTACACTCACTATTCTTCTTCTTCACTCATCTTCAACACTTGCTGCACACGTTTCCACCTCTCCCTGCCATGCCCCTATGGGCTAAGCAGCCAATTTCACATAGGCACAGTCAATAATTCCTGAAAACCCTATGTTACCCATGCCCACTCAGTGCAGCATTCTGTCACCCTCTAGCGGTGACTAACCCATCCAGAGATTGATGAGTCTGCTATGGCTTTGGCTATCATTTAGCTTAGGCAATAGAGGCTTATGAATTAAGTTCAAGAGGCACCCCTTTGATCCCAGCTGATGAGAGCCAGAATCTGTTGCAGTTATACCTATCAGAAAAATTCAGATGGGCCAACAGCCTTGCAGAGAGTTGTACATATTATACAGATCAGCTATGAATTTGACCTACTGAATTTTACAAATAAAAGGGTTACATTCAATAAAAAGAGGTAAACGAGGTTTCTGCTGCATGTCCCTGGCAATGGTCACTCTGATAATTGACTGAGGGTCAAAGGTCTTTATCAAAGACCCACCTTAAACTCATTCACCTGTCCGTGAAGCTTCTAGCAAACAGATCTGACTGCAGCACTATGCTTTCCTAACAGCACATTTAGGGACAAAATTCCTATTCAAACACTGATTGCTGTCCTTATGGTAAGTGCCTTTATGGTTCAAATTAGTCAGGGAGGTTTCCCAAAAGGCTTGCAAATGCTTGACACAAAGAGAACGCTTCAAGGATAGGCAGTATTATCCATGAATTACCACACTACACAATGAATGAGGAGCAAGTCCAGACTTAGACCACACTTACCCACTGTGCACTGGTGGCAGGGGAATTTACATTATAATGGTTTAAAACAGGAATGGGGGACTGTTTTTGGGTCTGGGCCCACTGACCGACAGAAAAATCAGTCAGGGCCACACACAAGTGAAAAGTGAAAAAATAATAAAATAAATAAAATAAAATAAAAAATAAACCCACCTCACTGACATGGCTTCTGACTAAGTAGGAGAAAGACACTCCCCACATTCTCCTCTCACACCAGAGTCCTGAGTGGCCCAGGTGAGTAGATTTTGTGTGCTCCAACACAGCCTCCCCAATGGTGGGGGGGCCCTGAGCCTTGGGCCCAGGCAAACCGGGGGACACATCCAGCCTCTGGGCCTGAGGTTCCCCACCTGTGGTTTAAAACATACTCTCAAATCAATTTATCATTGTATCAATGAATGATGTCATCATTTCTTTTCTAAAACAAGAACTAACAAGATCATTAAAAAAGCACCATATCACAGCCAATTTAGGAGTCTCTTATACCCTATGTGAAATGCTATTCACATTTGGAAAGCCAGCCAGATGGGGTACATCCAGAGCAGACAGCGAAGGAAATAAAAAAGACTATAAAGGAACCTGCAGAAGCAAACAGGGCTGTCTGTTTACTGCTAAAAACTACATATGTTGTTCTACAACGACACACATTTACCATTTGGGATGTGCCCCATATAATATTTAAACTTCTGGCAGCTGGGTTGGGAGAGAATTCACATGGAGCAAAAAGAAACCATAAACACCTGTTAAAAAACTCCAGTTGAGGCAACCCTTTTGCAAATGTGCAGCACTGTGAATTATTCAATGTAAGCAAACCACCAGCACAAGAAAGAAAGAAAGAAAGAATTCAGCACCAGGTAGCATGGTTCTCTTATGAGTAGAGTACAGCATGGAAAGCAGAAAAAGCTGTGGTGGGGAAGACTAGAAGCATATAACTAACACTTAACAAAGCAGTCCATGTTGAAATGACTGGCGTATATAGCCGCGTGGTCTCAATTTTATATATATTCAAAATGTTCACATCCGCAATGAGAGAGGATGAGATTCGAGTGATCATTATATTGTACAGAGGACAGCATCTGCTGGCTGCAAGCAGGGCCATTTGTTTGGCTGAACAAATCTACAACTGCAGGGAATTCATCCCGGCAAATTTACTGACACTGCCACTGTATTACGGTAGCAAAACTGAGGATCAACTTATCACATGATACAGATGGCTGCTGAAGGAATACGCCAAAATAGGTTATTTGAGATGAATTACCCGAACCACTAGTATGGGCTCTAAAGTGACACTGTCTACAGCAGCAATAGCTGAACTGAACTTTCTAAAGAGCAAACTCCCACATTATGCATTAAATAACACAGTTTTAAAAATAGATAAAAAATAATTCACAGCACAGACTTAATTACTTACACTGTCTCTTAGGCCATTCTAAAAAGATAATGTTTGATTATTTTGGGATAGTATATAATAGTTGGATCTGTTTTCCAGCAACTCTCATATGGAAATTTATGTGCAATGGCAAAAGATATCAGGTTATTTACTGCTATTTAATTTCATTAATAAACTCCGTAAGAGAGTTTGAGCTCCACATCTCTCCTTTTAAGGACAAAAAAACCTTCTGGGTGACATATTGTACAAAATCTAATTACTGTACATAATAAACTGTCACCACAAATAAGAATAAATGTCCTAATCCAGTTACATTCAAAGACCAACACTCGGTAAACAGGCATTTGGCACTGACTCAGCAATCAGCACCAACTGGCTACTTACAATAATAGCCTAAAACATGTCATTATTGGTGTCAGGTGAACAAGGCTACAGAATCCAGGGTGACCCATGATTTCTCAATTCCATTGCATTGGTTCTCATGCGGGGAGAGAGGGCTGCTTTTTTCATCAGGCTCCCAGTGGGCTCCACGTGACAGAGCTGGCTCTGTATTGGCTCCTGATGTGGTTGATATTTCAATGTCTCTCTAAAATCTCAGCTGACAGATTTGTGAATCTATCTGGTTTGGACATGGAAATTCAGGGTTTGCATCCGTAAAACAAATATGATTTCAGTTATTGGTAGCACTTGTCATTTCTTTTTCAGGGGAGGCTAGGTTAGCTCTGTGCATTCTGTGCAAGTATAATAAGGGATAATTTCTGCTCAAAAAGAGTTTACAAATCTATATCTTGCGGGTTCATTGTTAGAGGCCCATTGAAATTCAGACCTTTGGAGATAAATGGCTGTAACAGCTGTGAAAGGCCCCTAGTAAGTAGCTCAGCATGTAAAGGAGAATTTTGGATGGGACAGGAGAAGGAAGGGACATGACCACCCTTGGATCCTGAATTAAACAGACCGAATGGGCACAACTCCCAAAATATAGGGCAATGAAAGGGTTTTGGACCTGAATCCTATTCACGTGGGTAACATGGTTGGAATCTATTCCTTCACAGTTCCATCTTAATGTTCAACTCTTGGCCTTTTGGTCTAATTTCACCTTCAGTACAACTATGCCAATGTACTGTTGATATTTCTGCATGGACTGTAATTAGCCAATGTGAAAGGAAACCTTATTAAAAATGTATTGCAGGTCTTCCAGTCTTTTACAGTTTCTGAGGAGCATCTCATAATTCTTTGCCTGAATGTTACTAAGATACCAGAAACAGTTAAATCAAATTTTATGAGAAAAGGACAGTTTAAGAGCAAGACAGGAGGACTTGATTTATTTTCTCTGTTTTCAATTCCCTCCCCTCACACTGGCCATAAACAATAGTTCCCTCAGGTGTGTGATTTCAGAGGCATCTGCTTCCCTTTAGATGCATTTAAAAATTCCAATCTAAACATAAATGTATGAATTCATTATTTTTTTTCATTCCTGTGCTTCACAGTGCTTCCTTGAAAAAATTTCATTTGCACCATTGGCATTTTAAAAAATCCAGCCCCTGACACTAAGGAGTTAATAACCAGAAAAAGAATACCCCAAACCTTCTCTGTACGCCTATGCTTGCTATTCCGGTCACTGTGCAGAATGCGATGATTTCACAATCTTATATATAGCCCCCAAATAAATACATTCCCCTCTACATGAAAGCAGGACCATTTATCAACCCTGAGGACACTGTCAAGAGAAAATAAGGAAAGTCAACTGCAGTAATACTCTTGATATACTGGTTGATGACACAACAAGATGTAAAACACAGCTTAAAAAAAAAAGAGATACAACACAAAGGTCACCACTCCTCCAGGCTGGGACCCTCCTCAGGAAACAGTGTGCAAGTAACCTTTGAGAACACTAGAAGGGAGAAAACGAAATAACAAAGACATAACTATGGTACATTTCCCTCACTCTTTTCTCTAAAATCTTTCATGGGCCAAAACACTTTCCACTGCAGGAAATGCCAAGTAATTATTTTGTGAGTAAACCAGTCACATACACTGCTTTTGGGGCCAACCTTGAAAGATTTAGAGTATGGATTTGGTTTGGGGAAATAGTAAAAATGTGGGTGCTTAATGGCAGATTTTACTTTTCAGGTAAGGACAAGAATGTCAGACCACTCTTGGATGACTACAATTTGCACGCACAATGGGATGAATTTGATTATCTTTCGGGGCGGGGGACTGATTCCCATGCACTGGCATAAGAATTGATTCAGTGATCTAAAGGAATCTTTTTCATCTTAACTACTGTGGTTCAATCATAACTGTGATCCTTATGCATATAGTTCAAATGTGCTCTGTGCACTAAACTGGGCATAACTGATAACTGATTTTGATGAGCGTTACTGCTTCCATTCTTGTCTGGAAATATGCAACAATAGCTTTTCTTGTGGCTGGTCTTTAATAGAAAATTATGTCTATTTAGCTATGTTGGTCAGGGGTGTGAAAACTCCACACTCCTGAATGGCAAAGTTACACCAATATGGACTGCACTAGGTTGATGGAAAAATTCTTTTGTGGACCAAGTTATGACCTCTTAGAGAGGTGGATTATCTATGCCGATGGGTGAATCCCTTCTGTTGGTGTAATTAGTGTCTACATTGAAGCATTACATAAGCACAGTTTTGCTGCTGCAGTTGTGCCATTGTGAGTATTAAGTGTGGACAAGCCCTTAGATATTTCTGATTCTAGATCTTCCAATTATTTGCAAATTCCCCCTTCCCCAAAAAGAAGTCTGAATTGAGCTGCTGCTATACATTTAGTATTAACACAAGTTTATACACGTTTGCAATCTCTTTATAAATAGGGATCGTCATCACTATGCAAAACATTGGCCCCCAATAAGTGATGATTAAAATATATAAACTTGCAAGACATGGGAGCAAAATGGAAGCCAGCAACATGCTACCCTAGTTTAAGCATGCATTTTTCATGCAGTGTTGGAAAAATGAGATTTGTATAAAATGGACAGTGTCTGGCAAAGTGACTCATATCAAATTGACATAGCTACAATTCAGATAAAAGGTTGTTGGATGAATAGGATTGTGGTTCAAAAGGAACTGACAAGTGGTAAAGTGGATCAACTGGCTCAACAATGTTTCAGGCCGCAAGTTTCCTCCCTCAAATTTTCATGTTTAAGGTTTGTGGAGGCCATTGATTACAGAAAAAACAGCCCTAGGCTAGTTTTACTTCATCATCCCTGCATTTGATGATGGTGCTTCCTCCCATCTTCTTTTCAGCACTGTTTCAGACAGTTTGATTGGTCTTTTAAGTTATGTGTACACTGCACTGTAAGCCCAGAGTTCAAACTCAGGCTCAAACCTAACTTCTTTTCTATTTACAACATAATTCATGGTAGCCCAAGGCTTGGACCCAGGGTCTAAGGCTATGTCTAGAATGCAGGCTTCTTTCAGAAGAACCTTTTTTTGGAAGAGATCTTCTGCAAAAACTTCTTCCGAAAGAGAGTGTTCACACACAAAAGCTCATTGAAAAAGCGATCTGCCTTTTCGAAAGATCCATACTGAATGAGCACTATCTTGCATTTCAGCTGTGATAACTATGGACAGAGTGGCCACCAGAGCACCTGTGTTTTTTCCTCTTTCCTCTTCTTTTGAAAGAACTCCCTTTTCCCCGTCCACACACGCCTTTTTCTGAAAGAGCTCTTTTGGAAAAAGGCTTCTTCCTCATAGAAAGAGGATTACCAATGCTGGAAAAACCCCTCTGTTCTTTCAATTTACTTTCGGAAGAATGCGATTGCAGTGTGGACATAACTCAGGTTTTGTGGGAAAAATGGTTGTTTTTCCAACAAAACTTTGTAATGTAGACATACCCTGAGACCCACATAAGGTTAAGCCAGGGTAAAGAGTTAGAAACCTATTGTTTTGTACATAGAGGCAGCTTCACTGGATTTGTGCTCTGGGAATCTGCCAAAAGCATTCCAGTCTCACAGAGTAACTTTCTTTGTGATCTGGGCAAGCAAGTCTGATAGACAAGTTTTCCCACACCACAAACAAAGGGTTAGAATGGCCACATTTTGGGAGGGCACTAGGAAGTGTGGGATATGAGTAGTGGGCCTGCATAATTCAGCGTAGACACTGGAACCCCAGTTTGGGACACAGCATTTAACAGTGCCTACCTGGACTTACTCTGTTTGTTAACCTAAGGCTTGGACATCTACACTCATTTGTATCTGCTCACATGAGTTCTACTAAGCCTGGGTTTACCTTGCAGCATGAATATACCATCTGTCCCCAGGCTTCCTTCATTGTTCCCTCTAAACAGGTGAATTAATCTCCTGTGTGCTGCTGAGCAGTTACATCCACTATACAGAAAACAAATGATTTTAAAATAAGAATTCCTGGAACGAATGCAAAGTTTATTTAAAAACTAAGAAGTAGGAATCAAATTATAGTGAAATCCCTTCAACAACACTTTACAAAGAGACTGTATCAATCTAATAAGTCATGCTCCTTTTGCTGACAGTTATTTTGAATCCTTAATGTTCTTGTCAATGGAAAGCTTTTGGAGTTCTGAATCCTTTTTCCTCATGGGAAAAGGCCACCTGTCTGGGTAAATGACCATTTCCCAGTTGTAAGAATCCAAATTATTATATGGGACATGAACAGATGTTTAAGCATCCTGGCAAAAATCTGTTCCACCAACAAATAGCTTCTGGATTTTCAAAAATTAACAGTGACTGATTCGTGCTGCTTTTTATTTTTAAATTTGTATAATGAACAAAGGATGGTGAAATAGGAACACAGCATAACTATCTTAGGGTATGTCTACACTACAGCACTAATTCGCACTAACTTAGTTCAAATTAGTTAATTCGAACTAAGCTAATTCGAATTAGTACATCTAGACGTAAAATACTAATTCGAATTAGCGTTTTGCTAATTCGAACTAGCATGTCCACATTGAGTGGACCCTGAACCGAAGTTAAGGCTGGCCGGAACCAGTGCCGTCAGGGCATCAGGTTTGGACTTAGAGCGTGGAGCTGCTGCCTCAGGCTAGCCGACGGCTGTGCTTTAAAGGGACCCAACCCCCACCCCGGACAGACAGTTCTCAGGGTTCCCCGCTTGCTTGTCTACCTTGATGAGGGACAGCAAAGCAGTCCTGTCTTGGAGTGCCCTGAGTGCCCACGTTTGGCACATCAGAGCACTCGGCCATCAGCCCGGCTGCACTTGCCGCAGGCTGCCATCTGGGGGTGTCAATCAGGGGGCTGTCAGGATCCAGGAGGCCCTGCAGGAGAGCTTCCACCCCAAGGAGCCCGCAGAGCCACCCCAGTCCTCCCCATCGGGGGCTCGTGCCCCATTCCTCCCTCACCTCTTTCCACTTACCCCTCCCCAGCCCCTCTTCCTGATGTAAAAAATAAAGGACACGTGTTCAAAAATAGAAACTCTCTTTATTTAACAAAACTGGGGGGGGGATTAACCTCTGGGGAGACTGGGAAAAGGAGGTGGGAGAGGGGAAGAGAGAGGGTGGGAGAGGGGAGGTGGAAACCTGGGAGGAGGGAGCTGGAAGGGGGAAGCCAGGGGAAGAAGGAGGAGGGGAAGTATAAAACTATGGTACGCCATATCTTCAGTATTGTGTAGAGATGGGGTCTCCTCACCTCAAAAAAGATATTTTGGCCTTGGAAAGGGTTCAGAAAAGGGCAACTAAAATGATTAGGGGTTTGGAACTGGTCCCATATGAAGAGAGGCTAAAGAGACTGGGACTTTTCAGCTTAGAAAAGAGGAGACCGAGGGGGGATATGATAGAGGTCTATAAAAGCATGAGTGGTATGGAGAGGGTGAATAAAGAAAAGTTCTTCATTAGTTCCCATAATAGAAGGACTAGAGGACACCAAATGAAATGAATGGACAGCAGGTTTAAAACTAATACGCGAAAGTTCTTCTTCACACAGCACATAGTCAACCTGTGGAACTCCTTGCCACAGGAGGCTGTGAAGGCTACAACTATAACAGAGTTTAAAGAGAAGTTAGATAAATTCATGGAGGTTGGGTCCATGGAGTGCTATTAGCCAGGGGGTAGGAATGGTGTCCCTGGCCTCTGTTTGTGGAAGGCTGGAGATGGATGGCACAAGACAAATTGCTTGGTCATTGTCTTCGGTCCATCCCCTCCGGGGTATTTGGTGGTGGCCGCTGTCAGCAGACAGGCTATTGAGCTAGATGGACCTTTGGTCTGACCCGGTACGGCCATTCTTATGTTCTTATGTTCTAAGCTCAGGGCTCAGGGTCGGGGGTCTCACTGGATCAACTTGATTTTCATGCAAACCTGCTCCTGGGTTCGCATGTGGCCTTTGGTGGCCAGGCTGGCAGCTATCCTGCCCTAGACGGCTGCATTCCTGTGCCTAGTGCAGAGGTCGTGGACATTGGAGGCCTCCCCCCAAACCTCGATGAGGTCCACGATCTCCGCACTAGACCAGGCGGGCGCCCGCCTCTTGCGGCCCTGGGCAGGCTCCTGGGAGCCGCCAGCCTGGTCCTGGGAAGAGGCGGAGGGCTGAGTGGCAGAGGGTGGCTGGCTCACGCCGTGCCAGGTGCAGGGTCTGCTGGCTGGGTGCTGGCAGGCTTGCAACTGGCACGAGCACTGTAGCCAGACCCTGCCCCTTTAAGGGCTCCGGGGCCAGGAGGGGGGCAGAAAAGTTTCCCTGGTTTGGCCCAGAGTGGCCACCAGGGCAACCTGGGAAGGGCTAGCCTCCAACTAGTTTGAATTAAGTGGCTACACAGCCCTTAATTCGAACTACTTAATTCGAACTAGGCGTTAGTCCTCGTAGAATGAGGTTTACCTAGTTCGAATTAAGCGCTCCGCTAGTTCGAATTAAGTTCGAACTAGCGGTTTGTATGTATAGACGCTATGGAAGTTAATTCGAACTAACGGCTGTTAGTTCGAATTAACTTTGTAGTGTAGACATACCCTTAGTGAGCAGAAATGATAGATTAGAGTGCCCCCCCATATAAAGTGTTTGGGTGTTTTGTTTGGGCCCATTTCTTGAGCAAAATCATGTAATATCTTTATAAAGAACTTTATATGTGAAATCTTTTCCTCTCAAAATGAAAGAGTAGCTTGATTACTCTGAAGAGGAAGTGGTTAGAGTAATGGTCTTGGAAATAAAACGTCCCTTCATTTTATTCTTGAATCTGCCAAGTTCTAGCTGCGGTGCACATTTTGCTTACAACCAGATTTTCAAAACAACTGGTGATCACAGTTTTGAGTCACCCATCATGAAACAGCTATGTCTTTGTTTCCAGAGATACAGAGAACCACTGACTACAAATGAAGCCAGTGGGAGCCCTGATACTGAGCTCAAGGTTTCTCAAATTGGTTATTACCACACACACACACACAAAAACCCACCCAAAACTTGTGATCTTAACTTCTTGGCCTCACTTGAATTATGGATATAATAATATGTATCAGGCCAACTTTTCAAAAGCATGTAAAATGATTAGGAACCTTAGTCCCATTATTTACAATGGGACCAAAGCTCCTCAGTCTGACAGGGACTTTAGAATATTTTTCTCATCCACCTTTGCAAAGTGCCTGGATAGTTGTGGCTAAAAAGTGATGTTTGCTAATTCATGCCAGCTGTCTACAAATGTGTGTGTATGTGGTGGTGGGGAGGGACTGGCAGGGGATGCCCGAATCTCTAAATGTAACACCCTGATGCATGGGTTCCATTGTTTGAGAACAAAGAACTGTTCTTAATTAATTTTGGGGTGCTGAGTTCAAAAATTATATCCATTTTTGCCCATGATGTTCAGATTTTCTGAAAACTGGAGTCTACTTTTTCAAAAACATGCTATTATAATGTGTTATACATTATATGCTGTGACTTATTTTCAAGAACTTAAAACTATATACAGCAACTTATTTTCAAGAACTTGCATGCAAAAAATACCTCAAATTGATTGAATTTATCAAAATGAATGCCATCTAGCTTAATTTCATTGACACCAATGCTGATAATGTTGGAGGTGATACTGAGTATTGACCAGAACATGCCAGTAATGAGCCACAACTTTTCACCCAAAGTGAATTGAATGACTTGGTGAGAGACCTGGATCTGCCTAAAGATTTTGCTGAGGTTTTGGGATCCAGACTTCAAGCGAAGAATTTGCTTTCCCCTGGGACAAGTTTTGCTTGGTACAGGAACTGTGACAAAGAGTTTGTTCCATATTTTTCTATGGATGGTCTGTTGGTATACTGCAATAACATTGCCAGATTAATAGAAAGCTTGAGGACAGCTTACCAACCAGGTGACTGGAGGCTATTTATTGACTCTTCAAAGACAAGCCTAAAAGGTGTTCTACTTCATAATGGCAATCAATATGCCTCTGTGCCTATTGCCCATTCTGTCCACTTAAGAGAAACCTTTGAAAATCTTGAGCTTCTCCTTGAAAAGGTGCATTATCCAGAGCATGAATGGACTGTATGTGGAGATCTAAAGGTTCTGCTTAGTCAGCAGGATGGTTACACAAAAATGTCATGCTTTTTATGTGAATGGGATAGCAGAGCAAGAGATCTTCATTGGGTAAGAAAACAGCGGCCACCAAGGAAGAGTCTCCCAGCTCCAAAAATATAATTCATGAAAAACTGATTGAGTCCAACAAGGTACTTACTGCTACTTCCACTCCACATCAAGCTAGGTTTGATGAAACAATTTGTTAAAGCGTTAAACATGAATGGTGACTGTTTCAAGTACATTTGCAACAAGTTCCCAGCTTTGAGTTACCAAAAAGTTAAGGAGGGTGTCTTTGTGGGTCCTTTCCAGTTCAGGAAACCGATTCTTGACACTAACTTTGAAGAAACCATGAATGACACAGAGAAAGACACTTGGGCGTCCTTCAGAAATGTCATACAAAACTTCTTTGGGAATAACAAAGATCCTGATTATAAAAACATTGTTGGCAACATGCTAAACAAATTTGAAAGACTTAGATGCAACATGAGCTTGAAAGTTCATTTTTTGCACTACCATCTGGATTATTTTCCTGAAAATCTTGGAAGTGTTAGTGAAGAGCAGGGGGAAAGATTTCATCAGGATATCAAGATGATGGAAAAGAGATATCAAGGACGCTGGGATGTCAACATGATGGCTGATTACTGCTGGTCCCTAAAAAGAGAGAATGATGGTGAAATGCATAAAAAGTTGTCAATAAAGCATCGATTCAGTCACATCTAATCATTTAAAATTACTCATTTGTTAAATTTCACACTTTGCTCCTTTGTTCTTTAAACAAGGACTTACAACAGACCTTCTGAAAGAACTATAACTTACTATTTATCAAGTTTTTAATGCATAAGGTAGAATAAAAAGCATGACAAATGTCAATTTTTTTCTTTTTGATTTGTGAAAAATCCTTACATGATAGAGCAAAAGAATGCCATTTTTTAAAATCAGCATAGCAAAATTATGTAAAGTCACCAATTTTTATCAAAACAACTGAAACTTTGTTTCAATTTGCAGACCATGAAATTATTCCCTTCAACTATGAACAGTTATTGGAACAGGAATTGTCTTTACATACTCTCTTGTACAGCACAAATACACTACCAACAGTTACCAAATAAGAATAATTAAAGTGCAAAGTATCATTACTATTATATGAGGATTTCCATTTTGTTGTTGTTACTGACATACCCTCTTCACGAGCTTGATCTTTTAGCTTTGCATTTTTAGAAGTGTTGGGTCTGAAATCGCTCTCCAACAGCTTTTGCATTCTCAAACCCTTTTTATTACAAAGTGAGCATAATTCAGTGGTAAGACCACCAGAGACCAAGTTTCTCTCCTGAGCTCTGTTGTCATATCTGCTGCTGAGCTGGGAAAAGTCATTTCAACTACCTATCCATTAATTTCCCATTCTATCAAAGGTTCCTTGAGACCTAACTTACATAGCATAATGGAGAGAACTAATCAATATTGAGGGTTTTGAAACCTTTGGTTGAAAGCTGTTAGGGAAATTGCAAAGTATTGTTATTAAGTAATAATTTGTGCTGTATTTAATATGTTATATTTCTAAGAGGACTATTTATCAGGTGACAGATTTCTTGTGTTATAATGATGATTTAAAATGGCATGTAGGACGTGATTGGCCACTGCCACCAAGATAACTGAAGGTAGTTTACAATTATTTGATTATATATAGTTATTTATTCCATTCCTATCTTATTGTATATCAAATAATTATTGTGTCAATTAATTGCATTAGTGGTGAAGCAAAATTAAAAGAACTTACCTGATATGTATCCAATGCCCTCAGAACTGTTCAATTATGTATGCACAACATACTTAACTACATGGCAGTATTTGGTAGTTAGTGTAAAGTGCTATGTATTCCCTTATCAATATGAATACATAAGAAATTGTGCAAGCTTGCTTGTCTTTCAGAAGTGTAAACTGTCAGGGTGTCTAACTTTCAGCTCACCCAATTCTGTTTCAAAAGGTAGAACTTACTTTTGCTAAAACACCTAGTTTTTTTGGTGGCTTTGTTTTTTGTTCTGTTCCTTCACTGGGTTTTTTTCTCTCATTTCTGGGGTAGAAAGACCAAATCCTTTCAATTTTTAATTTAGGAGGGACATGGGAGGGACAATTCAAAACCAAATCCAGATCTAAATTTTATATGTGACTTAAAAATTATTGTATCGAAACACCCTGAACACTGAACTAAAGGGGTGGAGCTCAAAAATTCACATTAATATTTTCCACTTGCACCCAAACTCCATTCCAGAGCTTGCACCCTGAAACCCAAAATCCCAATCCCCTGCCCTGGGCTAAGCCCGGAGCCCCTCCCACACTTCTAACTCCTTGGCTCAAGACCAGAGCCTGCACCCCGACCCCCCAGTCCAGCCTGCTGAAAGTGCGTGAGCATGGGGGACAAAGAGGGATGGAGTGAGCAGGTGAGGCCTCGGAGAAGGGGTGGAGCAGGGGCAGGGCCTCCAAGAAGGAGCGGGAAAGAAGTGGGGCAAGGTATTTGGGTTTGAGGTAGATCTCACATTGCATTTGAATTGAAAAAGCAATCTTGTGGTTAAAAACATTGGAGACCACTGGTTTAGACTCTATAGAATGTTCACATATTGCTGTATGCATTACTCTTATTTGTAATGTCTATATTCCATGTTGCAAAGAAATATTTAAGTTTTGTCTTGTAACTGCGAAAATGTTTGCTCTCATCTTGTGAATTCATATGAGACAAGTGTTTCCCCCATGCCCATCCAGAAGAACTATCAGAATCAGATGGGCCATCAAGAAACATGACAATACAAAAGGATTGGTCAATGCCCCATCACACCTTGGATATATTATGGATTTTGAGGCTGACTAAAGGAAATAAAAAAATAAAAACAGGAAAATTTTCCATCTCTTTAATGTTTAGATTCTCACAGGGCCCAAGACACCAAACTGAAGCCAGAAATCCTCAGGGGTACACTTGGTTCTGCCTGAAGGACACTTTGAATTGACAGATCACCTCAACTCTGTCACTCTCAGGATTCACATTAAAATTTATTTGTGCATATGTTTGCTAGTTGTAAACTGCAAATAACTGTCAGTTCTTTTTCCTAGATAATTAACCCTTAAGTTGATTTATATCAGGGTTGGCAACAGGTTGTTTTTTTTTGTGATATCTAAAATAAAAATTATTCTGTAGTAAGTGAATGGAGGCAACCTGAATATTGTGTGTGGGGGGGGAGGGGGGAATTGTGTGTGTGTGTGTGACCATTTATCACTAAATCCAGCTTTCCTGGCTGTTAGGATAAGGCATTGTCTGTGCCTCTATGGTAAGACTGTTACACAGCATGCTTATTTTGAAATAAGCTATTTTGGATTTTTTTTCCGAAATAGCGTATTTTGAAATAGCACATCTACACTACAGGGAAGCCTCAAAACTAATCTGAGGCAGGCTTCCCTAAAGTGAATGTGCTACTTTAGTTTAGAGCCACAGGAGGCACTTAGGAGAAGCTATTTCGAAATAGCAGTGGAGCGTCCACACTACTGCTATTCCAAAATAGCTATTTTGGAATAAGTGTTATTCCTCGTGGAATGAGGTTTACAGATTCTGAAATAAACCATCCATTATTTAGAAATTATTTCGAAGTAATGGACTTGCTGTGTAGACGTTTGCATTGTTATTTCAAAATAAATGCTGTGTAGATAGACCCTTAGGGTATGTCTACACTAGCCACCCTAGTTCGAACTAGGGTGGCTAGTGTAGACATACCCTTATAGTGATCCAGGAGTGCATATTTGTTATAAGCTTTTGGCTTGGTGAAAACTAATTATAGAATATACCATCAGTTTGGAGTATTGGGCCTGTGGTAATCTCTCATAGCTGTGAGACACTCCAGATACCATGATATCTCCTATTAGGTTTCTTGTAATTATACTTGACTGGAAAGTGACTGTTGAGATCCTTATATTCCCTCACTGTACTGGGGAATGCCACAAGCCCCAAAACCAATATGAAAATGTTCCTCTTTGCAATATCGGCGAGGAGTCCTGTGGCACCTTATAGACTAACCAAAGTGTTGGAGCATAAGCTTTCGTGGGCAAAGACCCACTTCGTCAGATGCATGTAGTGGAAATTTCCAGAGGCAGGTATAAATATGCAGGCCAGGATCAGGCTAGAGATGACGAGGTGGATCCAATCAGGGAGGATGAGGCCCACTTCTAGTAGCTGATCTGGAGGTGTGAATTCCAAGAGAGGAGAAACTGCTTTTGTAGTTAGCGAGCCATTCACAGTCTTTGTTTAATCCTGAGTTGATTGTGTCAAACTTGAAGATGAACTGTAGCTCAGCAGTTTCTCTTTGAAGTCTGGTCCTGAAGTTTTTTTGCGGCAGGATGGCTACCTTTAGATCTGCAATTGTGTGTCCAGGGAGATTGAAGCTTTTGCAGATTCAGACTAACACGGCTACCCCTCTGATACTCTTTGCAATATGTTTGCAAAGCATAAGGCACAGTTGGGTCCCAACTAGATTGGGACATTTAGATGCTACTGTAATACAAATCAATAATAGTATAATAGTATATTAAAATGGTGGTAAATAGATCCAGGGTATTCAATTCAATTCTGATCCTAGCAAATATTCAAAATTGTTATTTTCATTGAACTATAGATTCTAGAAACAGAGAGAAAACCTATCACTGGCCTATCAGTCAGTATCCCGGCCTATATAGGATTTGTCCTTATATTATATTTCTTAATGGTTTTAGTACAGATTTTCTGACAGGTTATCCTCTCCCTCATTAATACTAATTATGTTTTTAAAACTCCCTGTGTACCTCAGTAGGAGCTGCGTAGTATACTGCATTATGAGGGAGCTCTCTCTTTTCTGGCTTTGTAATTAAATAAATAAATAAGTGACTAGTCTTCTTTTTTTGTCTTTTGCTGTAGAATATTTTCCTTTCCCACACCTGGCATAAAGAAAAACAATGTAAAGTGTCTGAAAATTTGATTTAATTAATAAGAAAGATCCCAAACATACTAGTACAGGTTGGATCTCTCTGGTCCAGCTCCCTCAGGACCTGAACAGTCCTGGATGAAGGATTTTGCTGGACCGGGGAGGTCATTTCTGGCCCTCCTGCAATAAGCTCCCTCCAGCCCTTGGCCCCGGCTGTTACCACCCGTCTCGCTGACCTCTGCTGCTCTGTTGGGCAGCCCCACCACTTCTGCGCGCATGGGGCTCCAGCTGCCTCTGAGATCCGGGCTCCTGCTGCCCTACTGGACAGCCCCACTAACATGTGTGGGGCTCCTACTGCCCTGCTGGGAAATCCTACTGCTGTGGATCGGCTCCCAGGTACTAGCTCTCTACCGTGACTTTCTGATCCTGGAACATCAGTTGTTAGACCAGAGAGTCCCGCTTAAGAGACTAGCGAGCTAGTAGTTTTCAGTTCAGTTCTCATGACTTACACCTAAGAGGTGTTCAGCACTCTCAGATCTTTTTGCCTTCAAATGGATTTGTTGGTGCTCAGCACCCCTTATAATTAGGCTTGAGAGAAAAAAAGTCCCCATCACAAAAACACCTAGCAATACTGCTCATCATTATAATGAACTTGGCCTACAGACCATTCAAATTAATGGTAGTTTTTTTATTACCTTCTCAGTACAGACACCTCAGCCTGAGTGTGGATGGGTTCTGATCCAGCAAAGAACTTAAGCAGAAGCTTAAATTACATTCATGATCTAAGGCTACAATTTGATACTGAAAACCTTGAGTCCACCCTCATTCCTCAGAGTATTTAAGCACATACGGCCATATTTTAAAGATATTTAAGTGCCTGAAGATGTAGATAGGTGGCTAGTGGGATTTTCAAAAGTGCCTAGATACCTAACTTTCATGGGCATGTGTTCTTTTGTACAGTGTAATAGATGAATGGAAATATACAGTCAGCACTTAAGGGGATCACAATGGAATTGTCTTTATGCATGAATAAATCTATATGCAAATACACACTCTATGACACTTCCTCTACTGGCTTTTCAGGAATTTCATCTTGACTCTTCTGGAAGTTAGGACCCTAAGTGTTTTTGAAAATTCCACTAGGTGCCTATACCTTCAAAAATCTGGCCCATAATTAAGATTCATCTTGCCACTCATGCCATTAGTTTCAGATATCTGCTTAACTGTTTTGTTGAAGAGGGAGAGAGAGAGACTGCTTTACTGGGGCCTTGCTGGACTGGAACTAGTCCCTTCTGAAGTAGTTCTAGCAGGTCCAAACTAGTCAGCAGCATAATGAAGCTTGAATTGCTGCTGCTCTGTATACATAGAGGATTTTTTACGGAGGAGAGGTCTCGGAGTCAAAGCAGGGGACTGTGAGAAATATTTCAACCACATGCAGTATTTTGGGGATCCATGTTATATTTTATGTTGTAAGTAAGAAAACTACAAAAACAAAACAAACAAACCAACCAACCAACCAACAAACAAACAAACAAAAAGAATACTGTGATGGGCCACACCATACGAGCTGTGGAATATGCATAGCCCGTTATACCAGTATAGGTGAGGTGATTGTGAAAAAAAACAGCCTTTTGAAGCTTCATCCTGAGGAAAGGGACATTGGCTTGTGATTAACTGTTATAGGAGATGAAACTTTTATAAAGAAATGACAGGTCTGTTTGAAGGTTATTCTCATTCTTGATCTGACACTTGCCAAGAAAGCAAACCCTAGTTTGAAAGACTAACACCTTACCAAAACCCTGTGTTGGAACTCAGGGTGGCCATTGATAAGCATTTTGCATGTGTGTAGGTTTGTTTATTGCTTTTATGTGTTGTTTTTCTTCTGTAATGCTCTTGCCCTAATAATAAATTAACTTGGCTTTGGGAAGGCTGATGGGTAATTGGTGTACACTGGGGAAAGCTTAACAAGTACTCAGACTTTCTGGGCAAATCACAGTGAGGTGCAGAGGGATTGAGAACCATACCCTTGCTCTATGAAGAGACACGCATTGGTCACAACCCAAGATAAGGTTTCAGATTTTAGGCATCCTTAGTAGGTGCCCTCAACAAACACCAGGAGTGGGAGGTGTGGGCAAAGGAGCAGCTAATCCTGAAACTGCTACACTGCCCTTTTGGCAATTTTCTTCACATATGTTACATATTTATCAGTGATTTATCAGCATTGGGCCTGGCTCCTGAAAGGTGCTAAACATTAGGGCTGCGTCTAGATTGGCATGATTTTCCGGAAATGCTTTTAACGGAAAAGTTTTCCGTTAAAAGCATTTTCGGAACAGAGCGTCTAGATTGGCACGGACGCTTTTCCGCAAAAGCACTTTTTGCGGAAAAGCGTCCCTGGCCAATCTAGATGCGCTTTTGCGCAAGAAAGCCCCGATCGCCATTTTAGCCATCGGGGCTTTTCTGCGCAAAACAATTCTGGGTTGTCTACACTGGCCCTCTCTTGCGCAAGAGGGCTTTTGCCCGAACGGGAGCAGCATAGTATTTGCGCAAGAACACTGACGATCATACATGAGATCGTCAGTGTTCTTGCGGAAATTCAAGCGGCCAGTGTAGACAGCTGGCAAGTTTTTCTGGAAAAGCGGCTGATTTTCCGGAAAAACTGGCCAGTCTAGACATAGCCTAGCTGAATGGTGCTGAGTGCCCTCAATTCTCACTGACTTCAGTAGAACTTGAAGACCATCATCAACTTGCTGCAAGTGCTCAGTGTTTGGGGAGGTAGGCCTGTAGGACTCAGAACCTCACAGGATTGACCCTCTAGTCCCCAAAAGCAGGCCTAAATAGGGTTATTGCCTGAGCAGTCCTGGACAAGGGAGTTTACCAGACCAGGGGAGGTCAATAACAGCCCTTGTGCTGATGGACTCTGGGCTCTCCTGGGGTCTGTCAGCAGACCTGGTTGGTCTCACTTCCTGGCTCCTGGGCTCCACTGCTGGCCACAGGTGCTGGCCCCACCCATTGGGCTCCCTGTCCCCAGCTGGGCCCTACACCCCCACCTGCTGAACTCCTTGTCTCAGCCAGAGTCTGTAGGAAAAGCAGCTCTTGGGAGGTAAAACCCTTGATGTACTAATAGTTTTCACTCTGAACGAGTTTTCTCCATATCAACAACATTCAAGTTCCTTTGTTCAATTCCACATTCTCTATAATGGAATGCTCTGTCTTCTATTATAGGCCTCTGAGTCACCTGTACTCTGGCCTACATATCTGCTATTGTTTCTAATTAACCTCTAATGCACTCAAAGATGTTTGCATGGATAAGTGGGTCAGAGGGGAAAAAATGCTTCTAAATGTGGATGGATGAAACAGTTCTGATGACTTCTCCCCAAACTAACAAATCTTAAGTGAAGAACCAAACTCTGTATCCAAACTTGGGACTTTCTAAACTATTGAAATGATGGAGAGGGTTCTTAAGCTGTCTTCGCATCTACCTTGATTCTGACACCAGAACAAGTTGGAGCAGCCTTATAACACAGTTTGGTTTGTCATACCTTCCCAAGGCATCATTTCATTAGCAGGCTTTGGTTATAACAATATGTTCTGGCTCCACCTACAATTAGGCCTATCTCCATAATGGAGATATAGGTAATGAGTGGTATACAGCATACTGACCAGCTTCATACAACCAGGGAATTCCCCCAATCTATGAAAATCTTAGCTGCCCAGTTAGGACAACTTTTCAGCTGTTTTTCACAGTTCAGGAAGCATAAAGCAATTTGCTGAGGGGCCAAAGATCTGGCCTTATGGATTTGAGAGTGCTGATGAAGATGACCAGTCACCGAAGAAAGCCAGGCTAATATACCCTATTGTAACAACAGGCAGTACATAAATGTGTCTGTTTGATAACAGGAGAAATTGCATGCATTGATTTTCATAATATTCTAAAGCATACATTTGTGAGGAGCAGAAAGCTTACAGAAACTTAAAAAAAGAGAGAAAAAAGAACACAGAAGACAAAGCACCACAAACTAGTATATAATGTAAAGGGATAGCATATAGATAAGGCTTGTAAGAACCTTTATGATACTGAAACAAATCAGTAAAACCTAAGCCATTTTATGGTATCCAGGAAGGGCCACTCAATTATAAGCAATCTGAAGATTGTCATGAGAATGGCTAAAGTTTCTACAGTTTCACATTTTCCTTATTATCATTGTCACCAAAATAGATTCAAGCTGTGCCCTTATCTGTTCTTATTATGATCTTTGTCACTGGAAGGAGGCCTCTGAATGTTAATATCCAATAGAGTCTGAGAAAGACAATAGACTGTGTCTCAGCTTTAACCTTTTCCATATTCTGTATTTGATTCCGTCAAGCCTCTACTTTCTCACACCTAGAGTTGAGGTTGTAAAAGGCGATAAGAGAGGCAGCTGCCCAATCAAACTATAGAACTGCAAAAAGGTCAGAGACATGGATTTCTAAGAATGCACCAGGGATTGAAATAACAATTCCCATTCCAGTGGTGAACATGGAAACAGACATAGGTAGAAGCACAACTGCAGACAGAGCAACGAGGGAAGACATTTTGGTGTACATGAGTATGTTATGGATATTTGACACATCAGATAGCACTAATTATGTTAGAAGAACATTCATGCCTAATAGCATTTAATTATGATTGACAATGGTACAAAGAACCACAGTAAATACTGCTTTCTCTGCCCACTAATCCCTTCTCACAGAACTAGACTGTCACAGTCTATGCAAGGTTGCACAGGGGAGAAAGACAGATTAGAAAGCCCTTTATATATTTCCATGGTTGGCTGTACTCCAACCACAGTTAGGAAATACTTGTCTCATAGTTTCCACTAGGTGGGGAAGGAGGAAAGAAGGGCAGGAAATGGGAGGTTTCACCTCTCCAGAACTCCCTGGGCCTAGTTGCTGGCTGGGCTCTCTGGCTATTTCTCATAACGCATATCCACTTCAGAGGTTATACATTCAGCCATCAGTCTTCACTGAAAACTGCCAAAATATTTGGAAATGTTCTTGTGTGGCAGACAGCAGATAGACATCCTTAAATACACTCAGTTCTGCTATTACATATATAAATATTTGATTCCTGTGCACTTCGTAAGGAACTCTGAATTTCTGAGTAAGTTGCCCTGAGGAGACTAAATTGGATGGATACAGTTCAAACAAAGGAGGAGGATGAGAGCAGACATACTTATAGTCTATCAGCAATGCTAGATGAGGTGAAAAACGGGAGCTTTAAGATGACAACTGAAGGTGAAAATAGATGACTAAGTACATGGAGGAAAAAAAATCTTTGTCAAGCACATGAAGCAGCCTGAAGAATTACAGGGACATGAAACTTAAGAGAAGATGAGGAGGGAATGTAATGGGCAGAGGCCTGGGCAGAGCAGAGGTGAGGTGAGGAGAAATGAAGGAAGAGATGTCTGCTGGGCCAAATCAGTGCAGGGACTTCAAAGATACAATAGGGAACTTGACACTTCAGAAATCATTTATTTTCTAAAGGAAAAAAAAAAGATCTTTTCAAAAGCCATTCAAACTGTGGAACGCCACAAGAATACACAGATTCAACTGAAATCACAAAACAAAGGCAAATGTAAAAATTAGTTGCTATTCTTATTATCCATCCATGTGCATTTTATTCTCTTTCCCCAGCACTTCACCTCCTTAATAACAGGGCCAAATCATCCCTTTGGTGAAAAAAAAACCTGTGAAAGGCCCAAAATTGTGAGTTTCAAAATGCAGTATTTCCATGGGATAGTTCCGAGGGCTGATAAGCAAAGTTCATGACCCTGCGTTGGGCCATCTGAAAGTGTGGACTTCTGAATCCACTGGTATCCTAAAATATTTGGACATTTTCAGAGGAGAGAGACAATTTGCAGTGAGACTCGGGCTACGTCTAGACTGCAAGCCTCTTTCAAAAGAGGCTTTTTCAAAAGATACTTTTGAAAAAGCCTCTTCCAAAAAAGAGCGTCTAGACTACAACCAGTACTTTCGAAAAAGTGAGACGCTTTTTCGAAAGAGAGCACCCAGGCAGTCTGGATGCTGTCTTTCGAAAAAGCACCATTTGCATTACGTAGCGCCTGTTTTCAAAAGAGCACTTTCGAAAAAAGGCGTTCTTCCTCGTAAAACGATGTTTTTCTGTGGTCAAAAAAACTGCTGCGTTTTTTCAGTTTACTTTCGAAAGAACGCAGCAGCAGTCTAGACGCAGGGGAAGTTTTTCTAAAAAAAGGCCACTTTATTCGAAAAAACCCTGTAGTCTAGACACACCCTCAGTGAACTTCTTCAATGCTCTCATCAAAGCTTGATAGAGGCACAACAATCCCTTGCAGAAACACATCTGATGCTGCCTCAAACTACATGTCATAAGGGGTCTGTCTGTTTACTCCACATGAGCAAAGGAATCAGAGTAAATAATGTTGCAAAATATCTTACACTGGAATATTCATATAGAGTGAGCAGGCCCACCGGCAAGTGGGGGGACACAGAGGACAATTCAAAGGGGCACAGGGAGCTCCCGGCTACTGGAGCAGTTGAGGTAGTTGGAGCCCCAGGCCCTTTAAATTAGTTCCGGAGCCCCATGTGGTGTGATCTAGATGGCTCTGAGGGGAGGTGTGGTCCGGGCAGCACTGAGGGCAAGCTGCCCTAGCCTCATCCCTTCTGCCCCACCCCTTCCAGGAGCGTGGAACCCCTTTCCCACCTTGCTCAGGGCCTCACAAGTCTATTGACTTGGCTGGGAGTGAGAAAGGAGGAATGGTGTTGCTAATAATTGCGTGGGGATTTTTTGGAACAGTCCTAATGAGCTTTAATCCACCATGCAGTAAATCTGAGGGTGGGTGTGAATGGACTAGGAATCTTAGTTCAGATTTTACTGATTTGTTACATGTGGGCCTGATCCAAATCCTATTGAAGTAAATAGAAATGTCATTGGCTTCCACGGGCTTTGGATGAAGTCCTGAGTCTTATAAATGTTAATATTATTTTCATACTTAAAATCTCAAACATGAGTACTTTTTTTCTTTTGTTAGAAATTGGAAACATGATGTTCTGTGACGATTGTCTCTTTTGTGTCAGATGGATATTATATTGTTTCCTGTTGTAAGCCTGTGCCAATATTTGTGGTTTTGCTGGTTTTTTCCATTAGACATAGAAATATCTTGAATGTGATCCTTTTTATACAAGGAATGTACATAAAGTTCTGTTTCACTGAGCACATGAGGATCAAACAAGAGAGGCAATTTCCTTTATCATAATTCCAAGTCTACCTTTCCAGCCAGAATTCTCTGTCTCTCCCCCATCCAATGTCTTTTTGTAGGCTTCCTCTAAAGGCCATGATACAAATGCATTCCTTATTGTCTCCTAGTTTCCCTGCTTTTGCTTTCTACTCTCTGGTTCTGTTGCACTACCTGTATTAGAACCAAACCAACCCCCAGTCCTTGCAGTACATTCAGTCCTGTCTTTGAGAAGTGGCTTCCATTGTTTCAGCTACCACTAAAGAAAGTGACATTGAATTGTTCTCTCATTTAGCCTGAATGGCTAGTATACCTATCAGTTTCAATGAGGTCTGCGATTGCCCATTGACCAAAGAAGGTGAAGCAGAATCTTTTATTGGACTAAATTCTGTTGGTGAGAGGGACAGGATTGCTGAGGAAGACCTCTGTGCAATTTAAAAACTTGTCTTTTGTCTCTTTTACTAACAGAAGCCGGTCCAATAAAATGTATTACTTCATCCACTTCTGCTCTTTAATATCATGGGATTGACACAACTATAATATATACATAGATCAAAGACACATCCCTGCTAAGAGCCACACAACCTCCTACAAAACAATATGTTACACGACACTTGAGAGAAAAAGAAATCAGTAGAATGTATGCGGTTCTAATGATTTTCATTCCCCTCTCCACTCCAATATCAATAGCACTCTGAAAAGCAAAACCATGGCTAAATGACAAAGGGCTATAGGAACTCAATGAGTTGTGCCCTGTTATGCCATCAAGGGCACTTGGCCCCGTGACCATAATTATAGGTAGAGATACCCTATAATTATAGGTAGAGGTACCCTATAAGAACTGCAGAATGTTCATGTAAAACTGATTAAATGCTGTATAATACCAAATAATAGGAAAATAACTCTCAGGAGTAACACAAGTATAAACCATATAAACATAATGTAGTAATTTACAGTGGAAAACAGCTTTCTCCTGAACGGCACATGACACAAGATCTCTTTAACAGTAAATTTAGCACAGACTGACTGATTTCCAGATTCTTATCTACTATTATGGGGAAAAGATTAGTGCAGTGGTCTCCAGCCTTTTTAAGCATGAGATCACTTTTTGAATTTAAGTGAAATCCAGGATCTACCTCAAACCCAAATATCCTTGCCCCACCTCCTTCCTGCCCCTTTTCAGAGGCCCCACCCCTGCTCACTCTATCCTGCCTCCCTCCCTCATCCTCACTCACTTTTATCAGGCTGGGGGCAAAGGGTTGGAGGGAGGGGGATGTGGACTCTGATCTTGGGCTAAAGTATTTGAAGTGTGGGAGGGGTTCTGAGCTGAGGTGCAGGAGGAGGTTCAGAGTGCAGGTGCTGGGAAGGAGTTTGGGCACAGGGGGACTCAGGGCTAGGGTAGGGGTTTGGGGTGCAGGAGGGTTCAGGTTTGGGTCCAGGGTTTGGAATGCCAACTCCAGCTGGGCACCATTTACCACAGGTGGATTCTGGGTGGTGGTGCAAGGGACTAATATAGGCTTAGCCCGATTTTGGCCCTGACACCACTCCCAAAAGCAGCCAGCAATCTCTCTCCACCCATGCCCCACCTCTGCTCTGTGGAGATGGGGTATAGGATGGGGGAGGGGCACCCTGACATCAACACCCCCTCCTCTTCTTCCTGTGCCCTGCACAGCAAGCAAGAGGCTCCTGGGGGGTGGGGGGCTGCTCCAAGTCAGAGGGCAGGAGCACCACAGCAGTGCTGAGACAGGCAAATAAAAGTGACAGCACTTGATAGCCTCCCCAGCCAAATCTGTCAGGATCACCTGTCAAAGGCTCGAAGATCAACCAATAGATCCCGATCTACTGATTGGTGACCACTGGATTAGTGGATACTGCTGATTTAGGCATATGTCTCTGTTTTAATGCTATATTACACAATCCCTTTCACCTCTGTCCCTTTTTCCTATTTCTCAACAGTGATAGTATCTTGAACAGGAAAGTCTGCTACATCATAGATTTTATCATATTCTATGTCTATCTGATGTCCTATGTAATTTCTTGAGCAGTAACATGGCAGTCATTCATGGGAAAAAATTGGTAGTCATGAATTGTACTGTTGCCAACTCACAAGTTTTGTTGCAGGCTTGATAATATTTGGTGCTTTTCTTCAATTCCCAGTTTCTGGAACTGGGAATCTCGCATGAGTACCTCAGTTTTCAAGAAAAAGTGTGAGAGAGAAGTTTCTTATTCCTTGTGGTTGTGGAGAAAAGCTTGAAAACGTGACTTGAGTGTACATGAAAGGCTCAGAAACCAAACATCACATTAATAAAAGCTAACACCTCTAAGACTCCTATTAAAAAAAAACCCTGGTGATTTTCAGTTAGGGATATATTTTAGGGGCCAGACTCATTAATTCTGAATGCTTAAGGTTGGCAATATTGGGGATGAAAATGCAAGTGAGAGATAGCAGAACATGCTGTCTCTTTCTTTAGCGCAAACATCTGTCTTTCATTTGCAAGTTAGACTACGCTCGGGTGGGCTCCTGGAACACATAGCTCACAGTTGCCCTAGCTGAGAGCAGCGCATATCTGTGTTTAGTAGCTGCTGACAGCAGATGTTCCACTGGAGAACTAGGCAGGGAGATCTTTAGCTGTCAGATCACTCCCCTTCATTCCGCAGAACATCTCCTAGAGGCCATTTGAATAGGAGCTATCCCTTCTATGCTACTTATGCAAGGGTTGTAGTGAAGATGAAAAGGCACCCCATAATCACTTTCCCCCCTTGTTCTCCTGTGTTGTAGAGAACAAAAACCAGCCTTATATTTTTATTTTTGTTTTGTTTAAAAAAGACATTCTTGGAGGTCCCTCTGGTATTAACCACAATCACTAATACATTTCAAAGCACCATTTTTTAAAGAATCCCAGACTATTTATCTTATGTCAGTTTAATTTAATGCCATTTGTTCTGCTCACTAATTGACTTGGTCGTCATTTACTTGAGTTGACACCTTATTGGCATGGCATGGTTATTTATAATTGTAGAGCGAGGTCAGATCATTCACAGCATTTCAAGTTAGCTTCTTAGGGGATGTGACAGGCAGGATTTATGGTGGGAGCTGACAAGTGCACTTTAGAATAGCTTTAAAAGGGAGTTTTGAGTCCCATTTTGTAACAAAATGGCCAGCAATAGAGGACAAGGGTTAAAAAGGTGGAAGCAATAAAACTGACATAAGTGGAGTGCCCTCTGTGCTTTTCTTGGTATCATATTTTAATTTATCATAGAGTTTTTCATGCCACTCTTTGGAATCATTCCTTCTCTTGAATTAGTCCTTCGAATAAATATGTGGGGAGAATAATCCAGCCATTAAATTTTGCGTAATAGAAAACTGAATTGCAGTTTTTTATCATCTATTTTCAAAGCATCTGGAGCTATTCTATCTCTTTAAAGATAAAGGTGTGAGACTCAAAGTTGCTCTGACATAAAGATGGACCTTTAAAAACAAACATTAATGTGTGGTTCTCCAAAGTTTCCAAAGTGTTTACAGTAAGTCTGCTACAAAATAGTGATAGGGGAATTTCAAACAGTTCAGAGCCTCAACATGGACAAGCTCATTCAAAGTTAGAATTTTTGAGAGAACAAGCTTGTGAGATTTTTCAATGATTTTTGCTTTCTGTCAGTCAGAAAAAAACTGAGTCTGATTCTGAACCCACTTTCATTAGTGTAAACCAAGAGTCACTTCATTGGAGGCAATTGACTAACATTGCTTGAAACGAGATCAGATTCCACCGCAAGCATTTTAGAGTGTACTGTTTTATTTAAGGAAGAAAACAGGAAGTAATGAGAGTAACCAAACCAACAGGCTAGATTTCTGAAGCTGGAGAGGATTGGGTTTGAGCTGTGTATGAAGTATGGTTCCTATTTAATTAGAACTTGTGAAATTCTGGCTTGTGTGCGCACAGATGGGTGCATATGAATTTTAGTGGATGTTTTAGCAGAAATCTGCCAAAAAGCTAGTCTACTGTGATTTTACTTGCAATCCATTCTTATGTTTTCATATGGTCTCAGTTTGGAAAGCTTAATGGTTTTCATCAACTATCTTAGAATGAAACAATATTATAATTATAACTAATAATTAATGCCAAGCAGGAAAATTCCCGTTGTTTTTTTAAAAACAGGTTAACTAAAAAGAGACAAGTGAGAAAAAGAGAGAGGAGAAACAAACAGCAACAACAATAAAAACTTTGCATACTGAGGAGAAAAAAAAGTAAATAGATACTGGCTGAACAACATCAATGAAGAGAACCAGATACTGGAATATTTTGAGTGTCTCTTGTCTATTATCACAAGATGAAGAAAACAAAGAGTTTCCCATATACTATGTCAAAGTTAAGCCAGCATGAATTTTGTCAACACTACTGTACTACATACCCCTGGTCATTCTAAATTTGCAGCAGCAGCAGGTTGAATTCAGATTTATTTTACTTTAAACCAGGGTCCTTGCTACTTGAGACAAAAGAGAATCTCCATTAACTAGTACCTCTATAGGACTGATGGTGCACATTTGAGAAGTTCTGATTCTGACTAGTAGAGAATCTCTCTCTATCTCTCTCTCCTCCACCCCACACAGTCGACAGATTACAGTATCTAAAACACAAATGGTTACAAAACACCACATTTAGACTGTTTTTGTGACATGTCTGTTAGAGAATTTCTCTGCTTTATCTATCTCAGACAGTCACACTGATGTGTTGGAAAAGTAGTTATTTCTCTCCTTTTCAGTATAATCCTCTTGGCTATAATTAAAATAGTAGAGACACACTTTATGGTGAGATGGCAATTAAAATCAACAAGGCTAAGAAGGCACAATTTAGTGGATGGTGCAAAGAAGTAAAAAAATGAGGCTAGCTGTTCCAAGCATCATTCTAAAATGTCTTCACCTCAAGATATTAAAACATTGTGTGTGATAGATGTGCAGGCTGCCTGGAGCCTGACATATCCAATATTATTCCCTAATTATATAGTCCATAATGTAGCCCTCACTGTTCTACCTATATATAAAGAAGATACTCTTTGATGATAGATACTCTTTTCCTATTAAGCAGTCAGAAACTGATTGCAGCTCAGGGTTTAGATATAAAGCTAGGAACTTTCCTTGGCACTATGTGTATATCCTCAAATTCATAGATTTTTAAAAATTTTTTGGCAGTTTGCTCTTCAAAGCATCATCTCCCCCCCCCCCAAATCTGCAAAAATGAAAATTAAAAACTTTTAAAAGAAACTCATTTTTGTCTTTGGGAATACTTTACTAATGTGAGCTATTCTTTCTGGCATCCTTTGATAAATGGATTTATTTACTTCCAGAAGACTTGGAGTCACAATATTTCTCAAGGCCATTTCTGCTTGCCGAGTAGACTGTAATCTCCCTCTCTTCCCCTTAGAAACCTCTCTCTCAGCCATTTTTTTTTGCTATAGCTTTTTGTTGCTGTTTTTGAGGCTAACATCAAAAGCATTTTGAAGGAATAATACCAACAAGTAATGTCAGAGCCTCTGTGTAAAGATAAAAGACAGGCTATCAATTGATAGCCCGATGAGTGCTCAAGAATTCAAAAACTGTGACTATTGCTTTGTGGAACAAGAACTGCAGTCAAGGCTTTTAAACTTGTCATAAAAAAATGAAACAGAACAAAAGCATTTCCAAAGCCATTTCTAGTGTGTAGATTTATATTGTTTTTATTGAAAGAGGCATTTTCTTTTGTAAGCTAAAAATCATAGTCCAAATTTCTCCCCATATTGTATATGGGTAACAATCTCTACATAGTGAATAAACAAACAGTACTTTGACTGGTAATAGTAACTAAAACTACCAAAAGCAAGAAATAATTTGCTTGAATTTAAAAGTGAATGTAGGTTGTACATGTTTTGGGGTTTTCTGTGAACTTACAACTGATAGAAACTTACACATATATATGAACACGTAAAACCCATCGTTAGCTCCCATGGTTGAGTATTTGGAAATATAAATACATTTTATATGGGATGGAACATGATATGATGGGAGTGGGGAGGGAGAAGAGAGAGAGGGCAGTATTTCCCAAACCCACCAAAGCTCTGGCATAATAGCAATTAGATTAACTATACTGTGTTCGAATCTGACTGCAAATTGAACAAAGCTATTAATTACTTTCTGTGAATAAGATGGGAGGAAAATCATTATAAATCTGTACTTTAGACAATATAGCACATAGTAGCCAATTCTGTAAGCTTGATGCATGTGTGGCACAGAAAGGTCAAAATATAATAGATTTTTTTTTTAATTTCCTTTCTCTAGCATATCTGCAACTTCTCCTCCAATACCAATTTCTTCTTGAGAGATTCAAAGCCTCACTGGCTATTCCATCTCTCCTGATTATAGAGCCAAGCTTATTAAGTGTGAGCTCCTGACATCTGCTTCAATGGGAGCCCAGGAAATGCTAAAGCATTTCTCAGGGGAGAAGCTTATTGTTTCTTAGGAGCAACTCCTAAGAGAGTCATGCTCAGCCAGTCAGAGAACAGAAAAAATATCATATGGTTTTGTGATGCTGACAGCTCCTGGTCATCTACAGATGGAACTGAATCTGGGACCGCTAGCACTTAGTGCAACATACTCATTAGTGTATTAAACATCTGGGTGGCACTAAATGCACTAGTAAATCACATCCACAACTAAGCAACACATGCTAGATTTCAGCTTGGATTATCCCCACCTCACCAATTGAGGTAGAGAGAGATTAGATGATTTTTCTGCAGAAGAACAGGAAATTGGACCCTAGTTTCCTGATCCCAGGCTGGCATGCTAAGCACTGAACTCCTTTAAAAACAAAACAAATCTGCTAATTGTGGTTTTAGAATATATTTGAGAGTGAGTTCAGAGATGAGTGGTAGCGAAGAAGAAATATCAGGTAAACACTATGGAAGAGAAATATATTTTTGAGGGTTCCATATTGTCTTTAAGAAAATAAAACAAAAGGGAATACAGCAGAGTTCCCAAGAGAAGTGTTGTATATGAGACCCATGACTTGTTTAGTTCCCTTTATTTTCTGTAATTTCTAAGGGCTTCTTGGAATTTTTGTACAATCTCATTTGATCAGATACTAATCTGAAAAAGTGCATAATAGCTTGAACCTGAGAAGCATTTACTATCCAATATTTAAGAATGTGAGAAGTTCTCATTGACATCAATGAGACTATTAAGCAGTATAAGCCATTGTGGCCCTGATTCAGGAAATGCTTAACATCCAGGACTGGTCTCCACTGTCACTTTACAGTGCTGTAATTTGCTGCGCTCCGTGCAGCAGTGTTTTTTCATACCCTGGGCAAGAAAGATATGGTGCTGTAAAGTGTCAGTGTAAACAGTCTCCCAGCGCTGTTACCTACTCTCCTCATAGAGTTGATTTGTGTTCAGAACTGGGAGAGCTCTACTATTGGATAGTAAACTGGGGAGTTCTCTCCCGGTTCTGGTGCTGTGACCACACTGCTGCAGCTGTGCTTTAAACTTATACATGTAGACAAAGCCTGAATCTTAATAACTGTAAATGCTTTCCTGTTGTAATCTATGTTCACTATATAGTGTTTGCAGCATCAGGCTCTAAATATAGAAGGGCGCTTAAAATGCCAGAATGGGTATTAGAAAGACAAGATGGGTGATGTAAGACCTTTTATTGGACCAACTTCTGATGGTGAGAACCAGCTGTTGAGCTTACACAGAGCTCTTCTTCAGGTCTAGGAAACTTACTCAGAGGATTGTTTATACCTATAAAATTAAAGTGCAGCCTCCTGTCTGGGGTCATAGAGCTCCACTGGTGATGGGACTGGGGTGGTACAGCCGCACAGCCAGGAGGAGCCTCTTCTGCAGGTTGCTGACTCTTGGAAGTGGTGTCACCACATTCCTCTTGTTTGGCTGCAGAGTCTTCTGGGAGTAAAGCCTTTTGGATCAGTGGATACTGATTTCTATCCCCAGATATCTGTATCCTTGGTAGCAGTTTGTATCCGTGCAGGGCTCTATGGATGAGGTACATCACATGTGATAGACATGCATAGGTATGTTGTGGGGGTATTGATTACTGTAGCAGTCGAAATATGTCTGCAGGTTTGCCTCTGTTGTTCTGGCAGAGTCTGGTGTCCTTTGAGTTGGTGTGTCCTGATCTATGGGAGCTTGCTTCTGATAATGGACTAAGAGAGGCTAGTGGGTAGATTGAAGACCAGAAGAGGAAGTTCAGAAAAAAATGTATTTCTGGGTGGGATCCCCATTTGATAAGGGTTACACTTATTTACAACATGCAATGGCAGGTAACATCTAGGGTTGTGCAGTTGGAGGAGGCTTTATTTCTATACTGAAGCAGGTTCTCGCGGTGTGTTTGGGTGGCCTATTCTATGATGTGATCAACTTCTCTGGCAGAGTGTCCTCGTTTGTGAAGGTGGTTTTGAATGCGTTAAGGTGTATGTTCCAGGTTTTCCTCGTGGCGCATACGCTGTGGTATCTGAGTGCCTAGCTGTAGATAATAGATTTCTTGGTGTTTCTGGGGTAGTTACAGGATCTACCAAGGTAGATTGTCTGTAGATTCATTGCTGAAGCTGATGGTGGTGTCCAGGAAGTTTATGCTAATGTGGTTGTCTTCCCAGAGAAATAAAACTCATAGACTAAATAGAAACACTGTATTTGCAGTTTATTACAACAATCTAACCAAAAACAGCCCATCAGCATCTGCCTTCACTGTTCTTCCTTTTCCCTCTATGACTGGAAGGGCGTTAATGGTCCACTAGAAGGATCCCTTGAAATATATGTTAATTACTTACGCTAAACTAACTTTTCACCTTGTATTCAGAATGTCACAGCTAAATGCATGCCCCAGACCTGAAGAAGAGCTCTGTGTAAGCTTAAGAACTTGTCTCTCTCAATAACGGAAGTTAGTCCAATATAAGATATTGTCTCACCTATCTTGCTTCTCTAATAACTGGCAATGACATGGCTCCAGCCACCTAGCATACAAAAAAAGGTATCAAGCAGTAGTCCTTTTTTTTCCCTTCAATTCAGGCTACTGCCCTGCAAAAATGTTACTAGAATTCTGCTCCATTGGAGAAACTGCAACAAAGATTCTGAATTTAAAAGATTATAACACCCGATAATTTACAGCAAGGTAGCTGTTAATAAAGTACTCAGTTCCCCATGAGGAGTTATTACTGTGAAAAATAATAACTTTACACAAATCTGGTTGTTAACATTTCTGGTATGGACAGTAAAATTGCTACTCTCAAGGCCATCCCAAAGGGTCATGAATCACCGTTTACTCAATTTATTCAGGAACACACAGGACTCAAGGGCAAACTTAAATCAAATTGAGAACAGATTACAAGTCAAAAATATAAGAGCAGCTGAGATTCTGGAGTCTGTAAATACTGTAAAACCTGATGATGTTTTTCTTAAAGGGACACAGTCAACTTAGTTTAGGCTTTTGGTTTTCTAAGCAAAAGTGAGATGAAATGAATAGACTTGAGAAATATCTGAAATAGATTGTTTGGAATTATGTTTGCTGTACAGGTAAATATTATATTGTGATTACATTATAATTAACCTATCTATAAAGGAGGCCTACAGCTCAAAGGATTGCCCTGTAATTAGCTATTCAGGAGGAGTGGAACATGTACTTCTCGGGAAATTTTATACACATGTGTATTTTACTTGAATAATTTGTACAATCAAAGCAAAATTTTGAATTTTGGCTATGAAGCACATATACAAAAGAGAGCAATGTTTAATTGCTACTGATTTGGTCTCAATTTAAATAGGTGATCTTTAGATGAAAGTCTTCTTCATTTCCCTTGTGCTAGCCAGTTTTCTCAGTAAGGAAGTTTTTTAAGGGGATTTAGGAACCAATCAGAAATTCCTGTTACTGAGAATTTATTATAATGAACATTTTAAAAGAAAATCCTCATTGTATCCTCTGATCAAGATGGAGACTGCATATAGGGTAGATGGTTTGAAAAGCAAGGCTACAATATAGTCAAATTTTGTTTGTAGAGTGAATTCTATGATAGCAAATACTGGATAAATGATGCTCTCGGATTTAAGTAGAATTAACATCAGTGGGAGCTGCTTGTGCACCCATAGGAATAATTTGGTCTGAAAACTTGAATATAAAATTAGATTAGTATATTTTGGCTTTTTCTGACATTTGCATAAAGGTTTTCCCAATTTTATCAGAAGGGTTTTTTATGAAAAAATACAAAGAAATATTTCATGAAAAATATAATTTTCAATCAGCTCTAATAAAGAAATTAAAATAACAAACTTAATGGAAATAAAAGTAAAAGTTAATGACATAACAAACTGGAAACAGTCAATGATATGAGGCACTGTTTAACATTGTTGCAAAGCATTGATGCCTGGCTAGTATGTCTTGCTCACATGTTCAGTGTCATACTTCTTACTAGATTTGCGGTGACATTGACTGGCATCGTGGAGGTTTTCACTTTCCTCTGCAGCATGGGGCATGGATTGCTTTCTGGAATCACCTGGGCATATCTCACCTAACCAATTCCCAGCCATTTCAGAGGTCTTGGGCATTGTGCATGTTATATATTCTCCTGAGGATTAAAAAGAATTAGTTAAAATAAATCTTTGCTTAGGTAGAGGGGTATGTGGGTGAATATTAATTGACCTTTTATATAAAGAACATGACAATAGATAGTCTAATGGTTCCTTCTGGTCTTAAATCCTACAGATCTATGAACATTCATGGTTTAGTTCTGCTATAGACATTTTTTGTGATATTTAATCTTCAAATTTCAGCCAACTTCATTTTACAATTTTGACTTTCCTAATGGGCAGAAATTATTTAAATGCATGTTCATTAAAAATATTGGTTTTTCTCCTTAGGAAATCCAGAATGAATAGAAGTTACTCGGTAACTTCAGGGTAGTATCAGAGGTAGTAACTCATGTGGTAGATAGTCCCCAAACTTGTATCTGGAGGGCTGTCTACAATATCTAGTCTCTCATCATTCAGAAGGCATCCTTTGGTAATGGAGCCTAGACTTTGAATTTTGATGTCTGAATATTAGAAAGAAAGTGACTTAATGGGTCATCACATTTGACAATGATTTTGTGAAAAATGTAATGTAATTAAGTCTGAATTAGAGCCAAATATAGTGCACACTCCTTGTGATCAATTATTATTCTGGAAAAACAATTTGTCAAGTGCTTTCCCATTCTTCCTAGTGGAAATTTCAGGAGGCTTATTAGGATCTCATTGAAATATTGGTTTCAGCGATGAGGCCAGTAGATTCCAAGAAACAGTCTCAAAAACCAGCAGATCAATTATTCCCGACCACAACAAAGCTGACAACCTTGTACCAATTTTGACATGTTTATTCCTTTTGACTCAATTACATTTCTAAAACTTACATCATTATGTTCAGCTGCCCACCTTTATTTTCATGGTGTAATTAACCCATTGTTTTATCTATATAAATTTAACTAATGCAATCTTGGAGAATATTATGTTTTCAAGAGAGGGAGAGATTGTTCATTCGGTGTGTTTCCCCATGTTGCATAGTTCTAATAATTTGCTATAAGACCTTGAAATTCCCTGTCTGCCTTTTATCCTTCAGGGGTCAGAAACTACAGCTGTGATAGATGAATTGCAAATGTTTTAGTGTCTACCTGCTTGCCTGCCTCAGGGTCTCATGCATACCCGAAGTAAAATAAAAAGAAAAGGAACCTTTTCCAAACAATATTTGTTTTATTGTTGTGAGACCTCTAGTCAGTGTGTTTGGAACAGTTGGCTTATAAACAACAGTAATTAATACATCTTGTAAGTAGTTTTAGGCTGTTTCTCCATCTTTAATGGTGCAAGAAGCTCCTATGAGCTTTCACAACTCATCTGGCTTTTGATTGTTAGGAAAGAAAAGAAATTAAGAATAAACCTGGATACATTTATCCTGGAGCATGGAGCCCATTAGTATGAAAAATCCTATATTCAGTTTTTGGTTTCAGCCCGACAGGGTGAGAAATAACATAAGTAATAAAAGTTTCAAACATTTAAACAATTGTGGAGCATTTTTGTTCAGTAAAAAAGAAAGTAATGGCAGGAGGAGAATAAGGAAGATAGTGAAAACTACCAGCAGCAATGCCTGGTTCTGCATAAATGAGTTTTATTAACCACTTTCTTCTTAAAAAGAGAGAAATGTCTCCAGATAACCTTTAATTTGTATGTGGAATAGGAAATATCAATGATGTACCTGTATAAAAACATTGCTGAAAAATAGATTCTACTGCTGCTATGCACATTCATTATTTGATAATAGCCAAATAGAATGAGAAAAATATGAAACTGAAAGATCAAATGGAAAAGTTTGGTCTCCAAAAAGCACCTTTATTTTTCCACCTCTAGTCTCAAGTACTGGGGCAAAACCCACATTTTTGGTAAGATTTATATTTTCAAATATATTTTCAAATAATCCAGATGCTTGCAATTTTGAAATAAAACAGAGACTTGTAGCACAGTATTATTGCTACAATAAGGATCACACCAACAAGCAGTGAATCTTTGCAAGCTGTCTTGAGAACCTGGAATCTTCTCAGATCAGTCTGATTCTTTTCCCCTCTACACAGTTCAACAGTGATAGATGACTTTGTACGACAGATTTCCCATAGCGTTATTATTGTACCAAATACACTGGAAAAATTATGCTACTGTAACTATGTCCTTTTCCTGACTGCTCACTATCATAATTGTTTGTTTTGTGATTTCACGCAGATTTACGGAGTAAGGACTCCAGCCTGAGATGAGGTACACAAGTGTGCACATCCTGCATCTATATGGTATGGAATGAGGAATATTGGCCTTTACCCAAAATCTGAACATTGATTGTTTCATGTTGTAGCAGGGTTTTCAAATATCTGAGCCCCTTCAAAGACAACACTTTTTATGAACAGTAGAACTGTAGAATCCAAGGCCATAAATAATTTTAAAAGCTTTTCAATGTCCATGTTTTAAAACGGTGTGTCTTTCCATTACAAACCATCCTCTGTTTTTCAGAAATCATATGTAATTTGTATAAGGACATCATTTGTTCTTATTAAACTAGCCAATTAGCCCATCATAAAACGGCATTTTCAGGTCTCTCCTCCACATCCTATTCCCTTTCTATCTTGGACTTCTCTCCTGAGCTTCCGGTCTCTTGCTCCATCTTTCTCTCTCTCCCCTTCTCCTACTGCCTCCCCCTCTCTCTTTCTCGCAGCTCTCCTCCGTCTCCTGCCTCTCCCTCCGTCTCTCTTTCTCTTCTTCCCCTCCTGCCTCTCACTGTCTTTCTCTTCTCCTCCCCCTCCTGCATGGGGAGCGCGGAGCCCAAACGCATGTTTGCGCTGCTTGCTCCCGCGCAGCAGCCCGGCTGAGTGGCTGCCTATAAGCTCCAGCTGCCCCACTGCACCATTTCCCTTCACCCCAGCACTGATCCTGCAGCCTCCCAGTTGTCCTCCCCCCCTCCCCTCGTTCCCCCGCCCTCCCCCTGGCCAGGGTCTGTTCACGGCCAGGGGGCGGGGCCTGGCCATGTATGTCACTGCCCCGCCCCCCTTCGCCTCCCACCATGGCGCTCGGCTGAGTTCTGCGCCGCTCAGCTGGGCCGCCATGGGGGAGCCCAAATGGCCACTTTGCTCCGCTTGCTCCCCCGTGGCAGCCTGGCTGAGCGACTCAGAACTCAGCCGAGCGCCATGGTGAGAGGTGAAGGGGGTGCGAAGGGGAGCGGGGCGGTGACATACACGGCACGGGGGTGCTGCACGGGGAGTGCGGGGCCCAAACAGCCGCTTGCGCCACTTGCTCCTCCGCGGCGGCCCGGCTGAGTGGCGCAGAAGTCAACCGAGAGCCATGGCAGGAGGCAACAGCGCCCCCCAGAGGCAACACGTAACGCTACAGCATTACAGAGTCACAGACATTGGGCTACTATATATATGATTAGTAAATTAAGTACATGGAGGAATGTGCATGCTTGGAATACTGTCTCACATAACTAAGAGGTATACTTAATCTGTGCTTCAGGGGCTGTGTCAAATTTTTTATTTTTTATTTTTTAATGTCTTAAGTAAATGCTGCTGAGTTTTATGTGCCTGAGAGTGAAATATTTATGTCTTGATTCTGCTTCCCTTTTTGAGGTTCTAATACTTTAAAGCTACATCTATACTGCACTCTTTTGCACAAGAAAATATGCAAATGAGGCGAAGCGTTGAATATCGCTGTGCCTCATTTGGGGTATGTCTACACTAGCCCCCTAGTTCGAACTAGGGAGGCTAATGTAGGCATTCGAAGTTGCAAATGAAGCCCGGGATTTAAATATCCCGGGCTTTATTTGCATCTTCCCGTCCGGGCGCCATTTTTAAATCCCCCTAGTCCGAACTAACTGCCTGCGGCTACACGCGGCAGTCAAATGTTAACTCGAACGTTTAAGTCCTTAGTTTGAGTTAACATTTGATTGCTGCGTGTAGCCATGGGCAGGTAGTTCGGACTAGGGGGATTTAAAAATGGCGCCCGGACAGGACGATGCAAATAAAGCCCGGGATATTTAAATCCCGGGCTTCATTTGCAACTTCGAATGCCTACATTAGCCTCCCTAGTTCAAACTAGGGGGCTAGTGTAGACATACCCTTGCATACTTAATGAGCCACCATTTTGTGCAAGGGGCTTTTGCGCAAAAAGGAGCCATCTACACAGCTCCTTTTGTGCAAAACCCCCCTCTTGTGCAAGAGCTGTTCACATGAAAAAAAGCAGCAGAACAGCTCTTGCGCAAGAGGGGGTTTTGGCGCAAAAAGGAGCTGTGTAGATGGCTCCTTTTTGAGCATAAGCCCCTATGCAAAAATGGCAGCTCATTAAGTATGCAAATAAGGCATGGTGATATTCACCCCTTTGCCTCATTTGCATATTTTCTTGTGCAAGAGAGCGCAGTATAGACGTAGCTGTAGTGCTCTGACCCTAGCTGAGCAAAACCACTTAATTTTAAGCATGAAAAGTAAGGCAATTACTTACATGCTTAAAGTTAAGCATTTGCTTAAGTATTTTGCAGGATCAAGCCCATTGCTTTCATATTTCTTCATGTCCAATGGCCAGGCAAAGGAAAGTTTTTTCTTTTTTATATTATCAAAGTCTGCAACTTTACTCAGAAAATGTCTGTTTCAGACCTGTTTTCCAAAGTGAGCTCTATCAGTTGACCATCCAGTATGAAAGCATCAGATTTTTCAGAGTTTTTAATAAACCACTGAGAAAGCATCAGAAGATGTGAAAAGACACTAGATTACCATCGTTTCCTATAGTTACAGGATCTTACTGGCACTCAGCCCCAATGAGAGTGGAAGTATCATTGATGTTTTAGTAATATCAAAGTAATATCAAACCATTGGGCCAGTGAGCAAGAAACAAAAAGTATTACAATGAAACTTACAACTAAATGTAAAATTATAAAATGTTAAAATACTTATAAAGATGAAAAAGGACATATGCCATTAAATTTTATATGATTACTATGTTGTGTCTTCCTTGAGTGCTTTGTTTAGCACCTCAAACATCCAGTGGCCTTGTAGATTGTTCAGCAGACTTCTTGCTTCTGATGTGCATTAAAAAATACTGTTGGCTTTTGTGTTATTTGCTAGTAGCTCATCAAATACTTTTTAGCCTATCTAATTACATTTTTATACTTTAATTGCCAGAATTATGCCCTTTTCTAGTCTCCTGAGTATCATTTGACTTCCAATTTTTAACAAAGTCCTTTTTGTTTCCTATCTGGAACAGAATCTGGAGTATTATATGGAAAGATCTTCCTAAGAAATTTGTTTTGAATCACTTCCAGCCCCATGGATCATTCCATCCCCATATTTATGTGTCATATAGAATTTGAGCTCATATTTTGCTTTTTCCTAAAAGAAGTAGTGCAATTAAGTGGCAGCCATGAATCTAGGTAAAATATAACAGAACTTGCTTTGAATTTGATGTTTCTCAATTGTTACTTGAATATGCTTATCCCACATAAAATTCTGGAGGAATCAAATTCTCAGCAAGTGGGAAAGAGCTAACTTGTTCAATATATTGCTCATTTATCCTTCATTTATTCAACATTTGACTAACGCCAATTACTCTAATTCTTTAATAATTTATCAAAATGCCCTCTCATTAACAGTATCAACAAAACACATGTAATATTTTTTTTCAATCCCAATGGTGTTTGTGCTAATAGAATAAAGTCATCTGCAATTACCAAGAAAGACAAAGGGCGATTTATGATTTTAGGGGGAAAATACTGATCCCCTATTAATATTAAAAGTTAAAAAGACAAGGGGCTAAAAGACAGCTCTGTTGAATCCCCTTTGTAATTGGGGTGGAATCAGTTAATTCCCCATCCAGGCTTATCCAGACTTTAGCTACTGTTTGTCTGTGAAGAGTTCTTAAAAAATATCTAAAGATCTATTACAGCAATCTCCAATTTGCCCCATGGACAGACCCTATCAACAGAATCAAAGGATGATTTTAGGTCAACAAAAGCTGCATAAAGTTGTTCCCCCTTTGGAGGCATATATTTTTGGATCAGATAAGAAAGACTAAATAAATTACCTAAAGTGAAACAGCCATTTCAGAAACCATCCTGTTTATCTGCAAATAAATTACCTTTTTTTCTGCTCAACCTTCTAATATTCCAAGAAAATATTGAAGGTAAAATTTTAAAGCAACGTCCAACAACTTGGGTGGTAATTCTCTGTGTCTTTCCTACTCCCATTTTTATAAAGATCTAAAATCCCATTTTTTTAAACTCTTTCAAAGGATGATTCTCTTTAATTTTAGATTTAACCAATTCCACTTAATTCCCCTGGCATAGAAAGCTTCATAATTAACAGTTATATGTGGTTCAACAGTGATCAACTGATATAATGGCACCTGGGGGAAAACATCAACCTGGAAGGGTTGATGGTCACTATGGGTATGTCTACACTACAGAGCTATTTCGAATTAACTTAATTTGAAATAGTTAATTCGAATTACGCTAATTCGAAATAATGCATCTATGCACAAAAACTATTTCGAAATAGCGTTTTGCTATTTCGAAATAGCGCGTCCATACTGAGTGGACCCTGAACCGAAGTTAAGGCTGGCCAGAACCAGTGCCGGCAGGGCATCAGGTTAGGACTTAGTGTGTGGGGTTGCTGCCTGAGGCTAACTGAGCTCCGTGCTTAAAGGGACCCTACCCCCCACCCCGGACAGACAGTTCTCAGGGTTCCCCGCTTGCTTGTCTACCTTGATGAGGGACAGCAAAGCAGTCCTGTCTTGGAGTGCCCTCACTCGGGACACCACAGCACTCGGCCACATGGAGCCAGAGCTGCCCCTGGGCACCCCGGTGCATCTCGTGGGGTTGTTGCCATCAGCCTGGCTGCACTTGCTGCAGGCTGCCATCCAGGGGGGTCCATTGGGGGGCTGTCAGGATCCAGGAGTCTCTAAGGGAGAGCGTCCACCCTGAGGAGCCCTCAGAGCCACCCCGGTCCTTCCCACCGGGGGCTCGTGCCCCATTCCTCCCTCATGTCCTTTCACTTACCTCTCCCTAGCCCCCCTTCCTGATGTCAAATAAAAGACACGTATGTTCAAAAATAGAAACTGGGTTTATTGAACAAAACTGGGGGGGAATGGACCTCTGGGGAGACTGGGAAAAGGAGGTGGGAGAGGGGAGAAGAGAGGGTGGGAGAGGGGAGGGGGAAACCTGGGAAGACGGAGCTGGAAGGGGGAAGCAAGGGGAAGAAGGGGAGGGGAAGCTCAGGGCTCAGGGTTAGGGGTCTCACCGGACCAACCTGACTTCCATGCAAATCTGCTCCTGGGTTTGCATGTGGCCTTTGGTGGCCAGGCTGGCAGCTATCCTACCATAGACGGACGTGTTCCTCCATCTAGGGCTGAGATCATGGAAGTTGGGGGCATCCCCCCCAAACCTGAATAAGGTCCATGATCTCCACCCTGGACCAGGAAGGTGCCCACCTTCTCCAGCCCCTGTTGGGCTCCTGGGAGCTGGCAGACTGCTCCTGGGGAGCGGTGGAGGGCTGGCTGCCAGTAGTTTGCCGGCTCATGTTTTGGGCCACTGGGTCAGGGGCCCCAGTGGCCACTGCTGGCTCTGGGCTGGCAGGCTTGGAGCTGGCACAGGCACTGTGGCCAGGGTCTACCCCTTTAATGGCTCTGGGGCTGGGGGAGAGGAGAGTAAGTTTTCCTGGTTGTGCCCAGAGTGGCCACCAGGGCTCCCTGGGGAGGGCTGGAGGCCCCCTATTTAGAATTAAGTGTCTACACAGCACTTAATTCGAAATAGCTATTTCAAATTTGGCGTTACTCCTCATAGAATGAGGTTTACCAAATTCGAAATAAGTGCTCCACTATTTTGAATTTATTTCGAAATAGCAGTTTGGCTGTGTAGATGCTATTAAAGTTATTTCGAATTTACTTTGTAGTGTAGACATACCCTATCAGATTTAACGGTCACAGAAAATTTAGAAAAACAACTTAACATAATAACTACAATACAGTCAATAATTCTCCCCCTTCTAGGATGGGTGTAGGTGAAGTGACCCTCCATGTCATGACTGCCCCTACCATTTAGGTGTTCCAGCCTGAATTTGTCCACAATCACCAAAAAACATCTAACTCCCGGAATTTATTACTTCATCTTTAGAATTTCATGGGGCAAGAGCAAACAACCCTCATTAAATGCACTGTTTGATAAAATTAGCAATTCCAGGTTTATTATTAGATGCCTAGGACTACCTGACAGATAACAGTATAAAGTGCAGGTAACCCCCTGTTTATTCTATAGTTACCCAGGGGGCTTCACCAGCAACACCTCATTTTCCATCCAGCACATTTATTGTAAGTACCTTTACATACCAGGGGGCTTTTACCAATTCTCCTCTCTTTCCATCCAGGTCCCTTCAGAAAATCCAATGCCAGGACCTTACCATCCACTACCCACTTGAAGGTACGGGTAAGGTGGGCTATAAGAAAGAGGGGAGGGTTGGCTTCCAGCTGTTACAATCACAGGAGCCCCAAAGCTCACACCATTCTGATCCTTTAACCAAACATCTCCTTTTTACATCTTTTACCAGGCCATTTATCTGGACACCAGCTATCTTCCCTCTGGAGTACCTGCGCTGGACACCCACCACAATAACCACAAGCTTGGCTTCCTCCTCCCAAAACCCAGTCAGGTTCCCAGACATCTTCTAATGACCTTTGGTATAGCAGCCCAAAAACACATATTAGCCCAAGTTTGACAGGGGAACCACCATTCTCCCAAATGAAGTTGATCACTCCCTGCACTATTCTGGATTGACAATGCCTACAACACCTGCCCCTTCCTGTTGGGCTTCTTGCTTTCAATGTAGGGTTGGGCATTAAAATCACCTATAACAAAATTGTTGTGGGATAATTTCCAGTCAGCGGTCTCAAGATGAGATCCTAACTCTGCCCATATATAGATTCAGTATAATATGGGGATCCAGATAGAAGCAAACAATCGTCCAAAACAATTAAAATATTCTTGTCCAGCAAGGTGATACTGTAAGCTTGAACGCAGGGAGCTAGTAAATTAACTATTGCATTTAATTTAATTTAATTAAAATAAAAAGGGCTAGACTACTAAATGGTCTGCTGTTGATTTAGGAATAGACTTGAGTATTATGCCTATTATATTAGAGCTTAGTGACCTATGGTCATTCACAGTCAGCAAATAATTCATTCAAAATCTCACCCTTTTTGCAGTCCACAAATTGTTAGTGAAATTACCTGATTAATATTTCATGTGACTGTTTCAGCCTTAGACTAATAATGAGATGAATTTCTATGTATTCTCTGCTTGCGCTTACTTCTGTGTGTACAGTAATTTTAATAAAAAAGGGGAGATCATGATCAACATAATGAGCCTTTGATTTTGTCTCTCCATGAGCTCCATAAAAAATAAACGTACACAACACTCCCACAAATGTGATATTATTAAACCTCTTTTTCAGACAGGTAAAAGTGATTCCATCATCTAAACTGATCTGGTTTTATATGATACCCTTTAACAAATATGGTGATATATAAGGCCCATGAACAGGTCCTCATAATGACCCTGATTCAGGAACAGATCCTATTCAGAAAAGTACTTAAGCATATGTCTAAATCCATTTAAAACTCAACCGAGCCCCAAAGAACTAAATGTAATAGCCAAGCACAAATGAACTTGAAAAAATGCATTCAAAGCCCAATCCTGAATGTCTTACTTATGTAAAACTCCCTTAGATGTTATTTTTTTTCCAAAAGATGTTTGGCCAGGAAAATAAAATGTAGTATCAAGCTCTTGGGTGGAGGAAGGGTATTTTGTCTTTTTACAGAATTACACTTATTAGCCAAGATGTGAGTAGCAACAGAAAAAAACATGAAAGCAGCAAGAAATTAAGGAAAATTTACTGGAAATTAAATATTTTTCTATGTTGCATTTAAATGTGAAATCTCTTTTTTCCTTTTGTCTGCAACAAGAAACAGCTCTTATATCTTTGAAAATAAAAGCATGTAACACATACATTTGCCCTTTTTTATTTGCTTGTTTGTATTATTTTTTAATCTTGTCTTCTGAAAAAACCTCTCATAACTCTAATTAGTCACAGCTGTATGGTGGTGTTATTGGTTAAGTAGATAATACTCTTCCTAATGAGTCAGTAGGAACCAATACTCCAGCACAGCATTAGGGTGTGTTGTGCAGCTGGAAATATGGACTTCTGTGTGTATATATATATATATATATATATATAATGCAGAAATACTGATGATTTGTGGCCAGTAAAGGTTCCATGGAGGTTTTCATAAAAGCAGTGGTGTTTATCACGCGATAATATTCTGCCACCCTAAATCCCCTGTGTGATTTCTATCGGAGACAGTGTTTTTCTTTACTTCATGTACAGAACTCTTGTAGCTATGCACTGGTAAACAGCTGTGTTTAATCCCCAAAGTAAGAAAACATCCCTATATTTTGTTCTGTATATGTAGAGTGACTAGCATAATTGATAACTTGTCTAGGTATAGGACTCCTAGCTGCTATATATCTAATCTAATCTAATCTAATATAATATAGAGAAGGACTTGAACCAAAACCATAGATCTGGCTTCAGATTTATGCTTGGATCCAAAGTTCACTATTCTAATCTGTGGCTAAAATGGATCAAATCTGAACAAAGAATCCAAGTACCTGATGTCTGGGAAAGTTTAAGTTTGGATCCAGTGTTTAATTCCTTTTGTTTTAGAGTGTTCAGAATTGAAGCATTGTCTCAGTCCATTATGAAGATAGAAAATCTGGATCCAGAATTTCTGCTACGGATGATATATAGTGGGTTTTTATTCATTTATGAAGTGAGGTTTTAAGGTAATAGCATTATGTTTACAACATAAAACTGCTATGGAATATTGAAATCATTCTGATGTGATACTTGTATCTGCTTCAGGATCTAAGTCTCATTTCTGTGGACAATGCTGATTTCTGCATGGTAACTCAGACATCGGCATTTGTGTCCCCAGCACGATTGAAAAAGAAACATTTTCAGTACATATGCAGATAAACCCACTTGGATGTTTGTTTAGATGTATATTCTTTATGGATAAAGCGGGATGATCACGTTAGCCACATAAATTGTGCTGCGAATACAATTTCAGGTGCACAATTTATATGCTGCTTTTTTTTATAAATATCCCAATGCTAGTCTGTCTTGGGGAAGTTAAGAGGATTGTGGCAAGCAGCTGCCAGAAGAGCTATGGATTATGCAGGCAAGTGGTGAGAGAATAACTAATTATGTCTAATGTCAATCGTACACATTGGGCCCACTTGAAATATATATTCCCTTGAGCTTTGGCAGCTATTCACATTGTCCTCTGCAACAGAATGTAGTCAGAGCAATCCAACTGTCTTTTAGAAACACTAGTGACATTAAATGCATACAGTGCCAAAAAGCGATACAAAAATAAAATAAACGATACAACAAAACTAAGCATTCTTACAGAATATGGAGGAATGTGCCCTCTAGTGAGGACATCACCTCACGAATAGTCAAAGTCACGTGCAGTCTAGGGGTCCTGCTCTATTTATTGCTACTGTGCAACATCCATAGAGGAACATTTGGAGGTGAGCATTTCTGACATCTTCAGCTAGCCAGTAAACTCAGCTCATTTCTTTCAGGTGCAGACCTATCCATGGCAATTCATGCTTTTATCATCAGCAGGCTGCACTCCTGCAATCGGCTGCACTTGGAGGTAGATCTCAAAGGAAGCTGTATTTGGTTCATCGTGGAAGCAATACAGAGTAGCTTCGAAAAGCAGTTGAAGAAAAAGAGCACATATTAACAGAGAAATAGAGATTGGGTGATATCTGAGCTGATGAGATACTTAACCATTGAACTAGGACCATTGTTGTGGCCTCTCTCATTGGGTTCAATGCATTTCAGAAACACTGAAAACTAGAGAACCCTTGCTGCCAGTAGCCCCATCACAGGAGTTATAAGGTGTGGATTGGTGTGCAGTGGCATTAACTATGCAATGTAAACCCCTCTGTTTACCTACCCTCTCTTGTGGGCTCTCAATGAATTGATCTTATGGTATACATGTAAAGTTAAACACTAGATTGAGACTTTAGATTCAACCCAATGTATGAGGTAGCATGTAGCTTCCAAGAGGAGCTCAGAAAAGAATTCTAACTTAGAGACATCGTTCCAGGCACAATTCCTTTGAAGTACCTGTTTTCTAGAGAGAGAAGGATGGGCCACCTCACTCCATTACCTGATATAGAATACTCCTTCCCATCATCCTACCATCTTTACTACTGCACGTGAGGGGGTGCTAAACATAGCACCATCGCTCCATACTCTTGTCTCCTACTTGTCTGTGCACTTGAGGAGGGTAAAAGGCATATGAAACATCCCTGATTTCTCACATCCATCTGGACCCAAGAGCTCAGCAGATCTGTATGGCCACTTAGCAACAGGTGAGATTGTTTACTTTTTTTATGAAACTGTGTAGGACCAGGACACAAAGTTGCTCTTAATAATTTGTTCTAGGCTGCGTATTAAAAACAGTTAAAGGAATTAAAAATCTGCCAGTGCAACATATTCTTAATTTGCTATGAGGCTCTGATAATCAAGATGATGGCTTAATTGTCACACTTCTGTTTCTGATAGAGTACATGCCACATTAGAGAGTAAATATGCTGTGGATGACTGTGCATCCAATGTTACAGAGCGATAGGACAAAGGTTCACTTAGAAATCAGATAATCAAGAAAAAGGAAATGAGTAATCTCAATAATTTTTAAATAGTGATTATCAGAAGATCAGAGATGTTTGAAATGCAGAATGCACAGGGCTAAGACAATCAAAATCCGGGAAGAAAAATGTTTTATAACAGACTTGGGGGGAAAGAAAATACCACAGAGTACAGATTGTTTATGTGGCAAGTGATTTATTATCTGATATACAGTTATGCTATCTACTCCAAATCACTGATGTGCCTAGGTTTGGAAGGGTGTGATTTCTTTCCAAGGCTACATCTATACTGCAAGCCTCTTGCGGAAAAGCAAATGCAAATGGAGCACTCATTTGCATATGCAGCACTCTCATTTGTATTTCCTCTTCCTTTCCCTTTTGCGCAAGAGGTTTTTGCGCAAAAAAGCGCTGTGTAGATGGCGACTTTTTGCGTAAAAAAACCCTTTTGCACAAGAGCCGTTCTTCCTCTAGAACCACCATAATGGGAGTTTGAGAAAAAAAACCCCAAATGAGTGGCATTGCAGCCTGGTGCACAACGGTCACAGCACCACTCAGGGCACGACACCCAGGGTGTGTCTAGTTTACATCCCTTTTTTGACAGAGGGATGTAAATTAGATGCTTCGAAATTGCAAATGAAGCTGGGATTTGAATTTCCCGTGCTTCATTTGCATAATCGCATTATGGCGCTCTTTCGAAAAAGGCGCTTTTTCAAAAGTGAAACGCAGTCTAAACATGGTTCTTTTGAAAATAGAAGCCTTTTTCAAAAGATCCTGTAAACTTCATTTTTTGAGGAGTACAGGATCTTTCAATAAAGGGTTTTATTTTTGAAAGATCCCCATCTGAACTGCCATTTTTCTATCGAAAAGCCCCGTTTCGAAAAAAACCGTGGCTGCCATTACGCAAATGAAGCACGGGAAAGTCAAATCCCGGTTTCATTTGCAATTTCAAAGTATCTAATTTACATCCCTCTGTCGAAAGAAGGATGTAGTCTAGACACACCTCCAGAGTGGGGAGCCAGTCCCATGGGACAAAAACCACAGCTGAGACATGAGTGTGTAACCCACACACCTAGTGGGTGTGGTTCACTGTCATATGTAGTGGCACTTAACTTAGGTTGTAGAGCTCACTCATTCTTATCTCTTGCTGTCAGTGGTCTAAGAGCCAGCTTGCTTTACAGCTCAAGTTGAAGCAGCTCCTACCCCAAGCTCCTGAAGTCTCAGGTTTGAATCTGCCTGCAGGCAGTTATAAGTGCAGGGGGGCCTCACTCTCCAATTCTACGCACACATACCTGCTGACCCTCCTCTTAGAGCTTTTGCACCAAAAGTCATTTTTTGGAAGGGTGGGGGTGGAGGTGCAGAGGGCTCAGATTTGAGATTGTCCAGGGCCCCTCTTTTCCCATAGTCTCTTTGCAGTCCCAAATGGCAGAGGGCCAAAAGTCTGTAGAGGCAGCAGTTCTCATTCTGCTTTGCTGTTTAAGATGTATTTTATAGATAGCTTAAATGTGTTAGAAACTAATGGAAGTCTCTCAGAGATACCGGTCAGCCCAGCTTTCTAACAGGGTAAAAGGAATTTCTAATTATGGATGTGAACTTTTCTACTGCACTGACCCTCAAATTAAAGAAAGTGTTTAATTAATTATCTTCTATAATCTCTGTCATTCCAAAAGATTTCAGAGCACTTTACAAATTGTGTAGGTTGAAGTAGGAGAAGCTCTAAGGGCAACATAGCTATATCTCTTTGACAGTGCTTTAGATTATGCTTCCCTCAGCACAACCCTCCAACCACAAGCTAGTTTATAGGAGTGCTGGGAATTGGCTACTTTCTTACTCCACCCAATTATGTTCTCACTGAATACAGAGATCTTCAGGCAATTCTAGTACACTTAACTCTTAACCTATGACCTTCCCATTGCTTCCTCTGCATTCGCTGTTTGCAGTAATTACAATGATGCTATAAGCAGTGTGTGACTAACATTAATATTCTGCTTATTACTGTGAAAGGTGCATGAGGGACAAGTAGAGGAGCATAAATAATTGGGTTATCCAACTTGCTATGTTAAGGATTTATTGTAATAGAATGAGGTTTATTTGAATAGGGTTATGCTGTTTAATAATTAAATGTGGTGCAATTATATGGTTTCTTTGGAAGGCTATAGTTGAGTCTGTTCTACTGTATTGACAGTCACTTAAATCCCAGAGAGAAAATGAATTTCTAAGGGAAAGAATCTGTTCTTGATTATTTATACGCAAATTGTATGTGTAGTAAATCAGTTGTGTCATTTTTTTAAGGGCTAAATAACCAATCAATTGATGGGCATTGATATCTACAGGTTTGAGTCATTCACTAATCAGAGAGGCCTCAAATAAGTCCATTGGAATGGCCATATTAGACAATCAGTAAAAGCACCTAACAGAAAGGAATAGTTACCAAAACCTGTGGAACTGGGCCCTGCAGTCATGGCAATGATTTCAGTCCTGTCTGGCTCTGATTATCTACTCCAGCCTGGTACAATTATACTTCAGGTTACTTGCAGTTTCAGATTTTGTTAGTTCCTGTTTTTCTTATATGGTCATATCATTATTTTAGTATATTTCCAACTCCAACTATTTTCACACATTTGTTTATTATTTTTACTGTTAATGTGTAATATTTATATATTTCTCTGCCTATTATGCTTTGTACGTTGCTTACTGAATCAAAAGAGCACTATATCTTTCTCCTGATACTATCTTCAAGCTGGTATTATTTCCATTCCTTAACATAATTGCAAAACATTATGGTATTTTGATTCTTAGGTTAGCTAAAAAGCCTAGCAACATAACACCACCCCTCAGGACAACATATCAACAACACACATTCCTCCATTATGCTCCAGGAACAAAAAGCAGCTACATGACAGCTTCTAGAGGAAAAAGGGGTTTCTTGTAGCCTGCACACTAACTTGCACCCATTCAGCCCTAATTTAGCTACAGATTTCTTCACTAAGCCCTGAAGTTCAGCCAGTAGCCAGTGGAACATGGCAGCTGTTTGAGATCACCAATTAAGTATAGGTCTGTGTAAACTCAGAAATTTGCCTCTCTCACCACAGAAGCTGGTCCAATAAAACATATATCACACACCTTGTGTCAACTATAATCAAGACTGTTGAAGAGAAAATGAAGACGGATATTGCATTCAGTTGAGACTTCAGGGAGAATTTACACTGAAATGTTGTCACACTCTCTAATGTCTCTTCCTTTTTTGTGAAGGGTGCCATTTTTCTCATGTTTCATCATGACTTTACAAGAGGGAGTTGGTGCTTTGGGATTGAAGGTTCTGTGCTTTGATTTATTACATGTGCAATGAAGATGAGAGAATGAAGCAAATAACCACATCATCCCATAACAAAAAGAAATTAACCACCCCTCACTTTTTCATCTACATCACAACTCCCAACCCCAAAACAATTAGGCTATGTCTACACTGAAGCACTATTTCGGGATGCCGGAGGCGTCCTGAAATAGCTATTCCACGTCTTTTGAGCACAACCGTTGTTTTGGAATATAACGTGCTCACTATTCCGACGTCCCTGTAAACCTCATTCCATGAGGAGTAAGGGCGGTTTCTGAATAGTGATTTATTTCAAAATAAGTTCTGTGTAGACAGCACCAAATTTCAAATTTCAAAATAAGATTGAAATAAGATATGCAATTTGCGTAGCTCAAATTGCACAATTTATTTCGACCTATGGTGCAGTGTAGGTGCACCCTACAAAAAAGCCTGAAGTTTTATTAATTTTCATAAATGTCTTGATATCCAACTGCTGAAACATCTTGAGACAATGCACAAATGTTATCTTTTTTCTGTGTTAATATTAAAATACATACTATATATAAAATATAAAATAATTTGAGGATATTGGAGGTTTGATTAGGATACTTTCTGCAAAAAAGTATCAAAATACAGTGGTTATCACTAAAATGTAAGCATTTGCCAATAATTGCCACACTGATATGTCAAAATTTCTTTGCTTAGAATAGGAATTATATTTGGAAATTCTCTGGTACCAGTTGTCAAATGTTGATTTTGAAATGGCTGCTGATCCTCCAGGATCTGCCAAAGTAGACAGGAAATCTCACACATACAATTTTTCTGAGGCTATTTCAGCACTGCCGTTTGCAAGAGGGACAAGAAAGATAATAACATAGGAAATAAGAAAAACAAGATTTTATTTTCAAAGCTTCTAAAAAGTATTGCTGGGTATTATCTCATATTTTTGGTGGCATTTCAATGTAGAAGGGAAGCAAGCCATGTTGCCAGTTCTAAAAAATCATCACTTATTTTTCAGCAGTCTGATCTGAAGATATTTTTTTCCTTAGACTTTGCCCTTGTGATTTTTTCTGTCTTTCTTTTTCTTTCTTTATGAGAACTTACTGTCTCCCTCTTCTTGTTCCTTTATATATTTTGTCTTATTTATAGGTACATGAGTGCTAAGTTCTGGATAATCCAATATTTTATTTTAATAAGTAACAACAATTGCTCATGTAAAACACTAACAAACACTACTTAAAGAAATTAGAAATTGAAGAGACACAGTCAGGTTGATTGCATATTCTTCAGTAAGGTACCATTTTAACCTATTTAGAAAACGTTATCTCTTTCTGACAATCAGTCTTGGTAAGACAATATGATATATAATGGCAATCCGTTGAATGCTTAACCTTGTTTCATGGACATAGAATGTATTCTTTTAGCACATCTATTCCTTTAAGGGACATTTACTGAGGACATTATGAAACATACTTGGATTTGGTATACAAGAAAATGTGTGTTTATTTAGCAATTCTATTTCTTTCAACAAGTCAACTTTTAACTGAGTGTTATTTTAGCCCAATGAAAACTAATTCTCTCAATGAGGATAATAGCTGGGAAAGTATTAAAAGGACTTTTTGTAATATTTTGTAAAGAGAAGGATTTATTTGTCTTGGTGAATTAACAGTTTTTATACTACTTTTTGGGTTGTTGAAAGGTGGAAATAAACAAACCTGGAGATAAAGGCTTCGTTTTACCCACAGAACCAATACAACACAATAAATGACAGTACGTGATTGCTCCTACATTCTCCAACCAATGTTCCTTAAGCCTATGTTCTGGAGTTTTCATCCTCAGGGTGAGAAGATCTATTCAGTCCTTTATTTGCTTTTTCGAAGATCACTAACAAGAATGCCAGTTAGTATCAATTTTAATGTAGAGACTCGTCTACCAAAAATTAGACATGTCACTCAGATAACACAGTGAGAGATGTCCTATAAAGTACTTAGGATGTCTACCTGTCTGTCTTTCACATAGATTTTTTGGATCCTTTTGCCCAGCGGGAAATGTTTTTCAAGAGCAGAACTGAAGCTATAAAAAGGGGGGACAAACACCCCAAGATGTTTCTCTTTCCTTGCCCATCACATTCACAGCACCTGCAGCAACAAAATAAGACTATGTTGAAATCAGGGAGAAGGGATTCTGACCAGAGAAGTTTGGTCAGTAAGGGTATGTCTACACAGCAGTGTTATTTCAGAATAACTGCATTATTCCAAAATAATATAGTCTGCGTCTACACTACAAGCAGTTATTTCAACATAATGTTAAAAGAATATCAAGCTGGAGCACTTCTTACTCCAATTCCTGTAACCCTCATTTTACAAGGAGTAAGAAAAGTTGGAGGAAGAGTGCTCTTTCTTGGACTACCTGCTTTGTAGACAGCATCAAAACCTAAAATAAGCTATTTTGACTTAAGCTACACAATTAATGTAGATCACATTACAAAGCTTATTTTGGATTTAGCCCTGCTGTGTAGATGTGCTCTTTGACTGCTGAAAGTATATGGTGTGAAAACTTAAACTATGATAAATTCAAAGCTAATTTAGGCACCAGTAACATTTTCGCTTTGTTTTTCTTGTAACCATTTCTGACTTTTATGCCTTAAAATCTAACTTTATTTTTAATCTAATCTAGGATGTTTAAGTTGAAGTGTCTGGATAACTCCAATTGGATTGCCAAATTTTGTGGATATTATTTCTTTTAGAGAAATAGCAGACCTAACATGTGTCATTGTCCAGTAGAAGTCAGGACAGAACAGGGCATACATTTCTTGGGTGAAATCTAAGTACAGGGGTCTGTCGGGGTCACCTTTCAGTGAAACAAAGACTGGTGAGAGCCAAAGTGTAATACAAATGTGGCTGGCAGGCTGCAGTTGCACACAAATACTCTGGATGTGGCTTGCATACTCAAAAGCTGTTTGTGAGCAGAACAGGGTAGGAGTTACTTCAGCAAGGCATAGTAAAGCACCCAATGCTGTAGGGCATGAGAGGTACTGCTGCTCATTAGTCTGGGTTAAACCACGGTATATCACAGGGACAATCACCAGGACTCCAGATAAAATGAACATCAATAAGCATCTGGCTTTATCTTTAGCCTGGCACGGATTCCCTATTGTGATGGAATCACACCTGCTCCCATCTTCTGATGCCCCAGGAATTGCTCAAACCCGTATTCTTTTAACATTCAGGCTGTACTTTATGCTACACCCTTTCAACCACACTTGTACACTGCAACATCACAGTTTTTAGACACCTACTTCTTTCAGACTTTCTTTAATAGGGTACTAGAAGGAGAAGAGAGCTTCCTTTCTAAGAAATTTTCAGTTTACATTTTCCTACCCCATCCTACTCCTCCTATAACACTACCTTTCTGGGTTTTGTTAGATTGGTCAGCTGAGGGCTAATTAATTCCTTGTGTCTCAGCCTTCCTTTCTGATTAGCTAGTTATTCAATCAGCCATCACTGGGGGAACTAATTGAGGCTACAGTACTGACCCACCTGTCAGCTCTCTCTTTGTCACACTTACGCCCACTTTAGTGCTGGTCTACTAAAGTTCAATTGGGAGAGGAGGGGCGGGTCTTCTTGATTACAGATTCTTTAGTTGCTCCAGATGATTTCAGGTTAGCTACAAAGCCAGCACACATGCAAGCATGGCTGCCATTTCTAGACCCTAATTTCTCAGCAACACCACTTGTCATTCTAGCATACATAGCTATGTATAAAACAAAGGGTTTCATCATAAAGAGGCAGTACATGGCACACTTGAATTAACACTTTTCATTTCTCACTCAAATAAATACCCAGGTGGGTGAATTTGCTTGTTGATACTTGTTATAAGTCCAGACCATTATTATACTATTTAAATGGTAACATACTTCTTCCAGCCTTGGTAGGCTAGAACAGCAGTCTTTAGCTGTAGCTCAGACCAGATTGTTTGTCAAAGGTGAAGACTTTAAAAAAAGAAAAAATGGTATTTTTAGAAATCAGGTCGGTGGATAAATTTAGAGGGGGCAAATAAAAAAGTCTTATCCCTGTTAGTTCACTTCAGATGTTTTCCTCCAGCTGTCTACAAAAAATCTTTAAAACTTTAATAGAAATGCAACACTTCAATAAATAAATAAAATGAGAAAGTGAAATATCAAAGGAAAGGAAGAGTGAGATCTTTTGCTTCAGGGGATTTTACACTTTAGCCCTTTTCATTGTGAAAAGACATTTTCTAACGTTTTGTACCAAAGCCTAAATTGCATTTCTTACATACGCTTAGATTTTAATACTACAAGGAAACAATGATAATGAACTGCACTTAATTGAGAGGAGATTTCCAGATATGACTAAGTGCTTCACTGAAAAAAAACAACCCTTTATTTTATTCATTGAGGGATAGATTAATATTTAGATCCAGATTCTGAGCTGGTCTCAATTAATATTGTTCCATTTACCATGGCAGCTGAGTTTCTGGCATAGAAATGTACTGCTGAGTATTGGGGGTGTGCATATGTGCACCATGTCATGGTTTCTTGTGAAGAAATTGTGCCTCAGATGCAAACATTACAATTGTTCTGGGCTACTTCAGCAACACAGAACAGTCTCTCCCTCTCACTCGTAGGCCCACTGGCAGATCCACCGGCTCAGACAAACTTATTGAGAGAGGCTGCAACTTGTTTCAATAGCATTAGAACTCATTGTTAGCAGAGAGACTATCGCTGGATCTGTTGCATGGAGAGAAGTAGTGAAGCAGGTGGCTGTGTATCCTAGTAGGACTCTTTATAGCACACTGATGTTGTAAGCTTTTCCATGCAGTTGAAACCCTGTGCTGTGTGTGACTACATTGACTTCATTGGGGTTGTGGAGTCTACCTGTGTAGAGGGGTGCTTTAACAAACTTCACCTGCCAGGATTTCCAATAAGGCCAGCTATTGGGATGGACCACAAATTATTTTACTTATTGGAATAATTATTTAGTATATCTGTGTAGTAACTTAGCTTATTTAGTGCAAAACCGGAAGGGAGGAGGGCTAAACATGATTCTCTGTGCCCTTTTCTTGATATATGGGGGAGACCATCTGTGAAAAACAAACTATAAGTATTTGCAGCTGCCAGACTAACTGCTAAAAAACCTCAAAAGGGCATCCTGTTTTGGCTTTCTTTGTAACCAGCAATTGATTCCATTTGATCAGCTATGTAATACCTTTCATTGACATGCCTTTATAATTTTGGGATATAAAAGGGGATCTGTGGGTCTATGTCAAGCAAGTTGAGGAGACATTGAGAAGATCCCCAGCTGCAGACTGAAAGCTGGCCACTGGAAATCTGTGACTGAACCACCAGACCCAGGCAGGTTCCCCTGCTTGCCCTGCACGCTGCTCAAATGCAGCTGCCTGGCACTGTTTCCCTTTCAAAACTGTAATCCTGGGCTATGTGTACACTCATGGCTTCTTGCGCAAGTACGGCTGTTCTTGCGCAAGAATCTGCAGAGCGTCCACACTGCCCACCCTCTCTTGCACAAGGAAATGTACAGTACGGCTCCTTGCGCAAGAGCTACGCTCTTTTTTAACAGGTGTAAGCCCTCTTGCGCAGGAGCTCTTGCGCAAGAGGGCAGTGTGGATGCTCAGCAGGGATTTCTTGCGCGAGAGAGCCCTATGGCTAAAATGGCCATCAGAGCTTTCTTGCACAAGAGAGCGTCCACACTGCCATGGGTGCTCTTGCGCAAAAGCACAGCACGCATATGGCAGTGTGGACGTTTTCTTGCGCAAGATGTTCTTGTGCAAGAAGCCGCCAGTGTAGACATAGCCCTGGAGGGGAGAGGGGAAAGCTTCAGGCCTGCCCCCATCCCCAGCACAATCCCATTGGCTGGCTTCTGGCACAATGCCAATGGCTCCCTCCCCTCTGGCTCAGTTATTCAGATAAGCATATGGCTGGACAGGCAGGCTGGCTGGCCTTTACCTCCACAGGCAGGTAAGCTGGTTTGGCTGCTGGCTGGTAAGTCTCCTGAGCAGAGCTTGCCTCTGGCACCTCAGCTCCTCCCTTCCCCAACCCTCTGCCCCCCCTCCTGCACACATACTCCCTCACAGATCCGGCACCCCAATCTCCTGCCCCAGATCACAATCCCCTACTTCCCTAAGTCTCATTCCAAAATCCTGCACCCTAGTGCCCTGCCCTGTCACAACTGCCTCCTTCACCTAGACTCCCTCCCAAACTCCATTCTGCCTCTTGTGCCCCAGTCCATTACCCTAAGCGCTCTTCTGCACCCAATCTCCATCCCACTTTCCAAAATATTGGAGTCCCTCCCGCGGTCAAAAATTATTGCCCACTCCTGCTATTGTATGCAAATGTGCTTGAGACGAGATAAAACAGTGATTAAGTAGAAGCATTGTTTTTGGAGTGCAGGGAATTAATAAAGTACTGGCTTTAAATGAGAGCAGATGGTTTTGTGCTAGCCTCATTATGGACAGATGCATTGCATCTCCCTTGCTTTGTCCTGATTTACCAAGAGCTTCAGGTTCACTGGAAACCAGGTACTGACAGTTTTGGTTTCACTGGAACCCCAGGAACACCCGCATGGAACAGCTTGCAACATCATCCGTGGGTTTAAATAGTTCACTTCCCCTGCAACATAGGGTATGTTTACACAGCAAAGTTATTTCAAAATAACAGCTGTTTATTTGAAACAGCAAAGCGCTTATTTCGAATTTGGTAAACCTCATTCCACGAGGAATAACGCCAAATTCGAAATAGCTATTTTGAAATAAGTGCTGTGTAGACACTTATATCGAAATAGGGGGCCTCCAGCCTTCCCAGGGTGCCCTGATGGCCACTCCAGCCTCAACCAAGAACACTCCTCTCCCTTCCCCCCTCCCCAGAGCCCTTAAAGGGGTTGACTTTGGCCACAGTGCCTGTGCCAGCTCCAAGCCTGCCAGCCCAGAGCCAGCAGTCACTAGCCCTGACCCAGTGGCCCCAAAACATGAGCCGGCAAGCCACTGGCAGCCAGCCCTCCACCGCTCCCCAGGAGCAGTGTGCCAGCTCCCAAGAGCCTGACAGGGCCTGGAGAAGGTGGGCACCTTCCTGGTCCAGGGTGGAGATCATGGACCTTATTCAGGTCCATGCTCCCAACTTCCATGATCTCCGCACTAGACGGAGGAACGTGGCCATCTATGGCAGGATAGCTGCCAGCCTGGCCACCAAAGGCCACATGCGAACCCAGGAGCAGGTTTGCATGACAATCAAGTTGGTCCGGTGAGACCCCCAACCCTGAGCCCTGAGCTTCCCCTCCCCCTTCTTCCCCTTGCTTCCCCCTTCCAGCTCCCTCCTCCCAGGTTTCCCCCTTCCCTCTCTCACCCTCTCTTCTCCCCTCTCCCACCTCCTTTCCCCAGTCTCACCAGAGTTTCATCCCCCCCTCCCAGTTTTGTTAAATAAAGAGAGTTTGTGTTCATGAAAATACGTGTATTTTATTTGACATCAGGAAGGGGGGTTAGGGAGAGGTAAGTGGAAGGACGTGAGGGAGGAATGAGGCACAAGCCCCCAGTGGGGCAAACCAGGGAGGCTCTTAGTGCTCCTCAGGGTGGAAGCTCTCCCGCAGGGCCTCCTGGATACTGACAGCCCCCTGATGGACCTCCCGGATGGCATCCTGCAGCAAGTGCAGCCAGGCTCACAGCAATGCGTCCATGAAAAGCACCAGAGTGCCCAGGGGCAGCTCCGGCTCCATGTTGCAGAGTGCTGTGGTGTCCTGAGTGAGGGCAATCAGAGCACGCAAAGACAAAATGCTTTGCTGTCCCTCATCGAGGTAGGCAAGCAAGAAGGGAAAGCTGAGAACCAGCTGTCCAGGGGGGTTCCTTTAAGCACAGGCCTCAGATAACCTCAGGCAGCAGCTACACAAAGTAACTCCTGACCTGATGCCCTGCCGGACCTGGTTCTGGCCGGCCTTAAATGGGATTCAGTGTCCACTCAGTGTGGATGCGCTATTTTGAAATAGCAAAATGCTATTTTGAAATGCATTTTGTGTGTAGACGTGTTATTTCAAAATAAGCTATTTCGAATTAACTATTTCGAAATAAGATATTTTGAAATAATGCTGTGGTGTAGACATACTCATATAAATTTTAGAAGTTAATTATACCAAGTTAATACTTAGTTTTGCAATGGTGAATGAGAAAAATCTTTGCTGAATGCTTTACCATGAAGTTTATTGTTTTAGTTTTTGCATGTCTCTTTAAAATAAATATATTGGGATTGGTTTCTGTTTATACCAAGGTAACTTTACACTGTTCTGGTTGTATAAAGCAATTGTTCTCAAAGTATAGATCATGACCTAAAGTGTGTCTAGACTACACCTCTCTGTGGACAAAGAGATGTAGATTAGGCACGTTGAAATTGCTAATGAAGTAGGGATTTAAATATCCTGCACTTCATTAGCATAAACATGGCCGCTTTTTTTGACATGGAGTTTTTTTTTAAAAAAACCCGGCAGTCTAGACACGGATCTGTCGAAAACAAACCCTTTTTCAACAGATCCCATAAACCTCGTTTTTTGAGGAATACAGGATCTGTTGAAAAAGGGTTTATTTTCGACCGATCCATGTCTAGACTGCCGTTTTTTTTCCCGAAAAAGCTCCGTGTTGAAAAAAAGTGTCAGCCGTGTTCATGTTAATGAAGCATGGGATATTTAAATCCCTGCTTCATTAGCAATTTCAACATGATTGATTTGCATCCCTTTATCGATAGAGGGATGCAGTCTAGACGTAGCCCCAGTAGTAGGTTGTGCAAGTTAGGTGCTGTATCACCTTGCTATACAATGACTAAGTGACCACCAGGAATACTAAGGCAGGCTTCATGCTTACCCTGGCACCATAGACTGTTACATCCCAGAAGTAGCCAGCAACAGGTCCTGTTCCTTGGTGGGAGGAGGGAGAGGGGGAGGGAGAGCACAGGGCTCTGCAATAATGCTGCTCCCACCTAAGGCACTGGCTTCACACTCCATTGGCCAGGAATTAGGCAATGGGGCCAGTGGGAGTAGTGAAAGTAGGGTACAGAGCTGCTTGCACACCTCCATTTAGGAGTTGTACTTGCTTCTGGCCACTTCTGGACCCATACATATGGGTATGTTCATGCTGGTTTTTAGCTAAATTACTGCTATTGCACACTTTCCTCACATTTACAGGGGTGTACAATAAGAAAAAAAAAACATGAAAAATTCATTAAACATTGTCTGCAGTTTCATATGTCCCAGATAATACATGTAAGAACCTGAAGGGAGCTACTGTTATGGATATGTCCTGTATTACATTGTAGCAATAGCTGCATTGCAGGGTTATGTTGATACTATTAACTAAGGTTGTGGATGTACTGTTCATATAGGCATACTTGTGCTAGCCGTCACTCTAGACACAGTAATATAGCCACAGTAACTCAGGCAGTGGTGACATGTCTTGCTGTTCTGAGTACATACCCAAGGGGTTCCTACTCAAGTTGGCAGGTTTTTACTCAAGTTGGCTAAGGGAATCACACCCCTAACTCCACACCCAGGACAGCTGTTCAGCCATTCCCAGGATGGGACTCAAACCCACAATCTTCCCCTCCCCAGGCAAATGTCCCATCCCCACAGCCTTGCCCAGACAAATGCCCTATTCTCTAGGTTACTCCAGAGGCTCCCAAGGATCCCTTGTCCAGCTCCATCCCTGTGGCAGCAGGTGTTGGATTCCCAGCTGCTGCCTGGGTGGGCAGTGGGAGGTCTGGCCACCAGGTCACACCAGAGCCCACCCCACTGCCACACCTTCAGAGGGTCCCTTATGCTGCCTTCTGAATGTGAGACCCAGGTCCATCCCTGGTGTGGTTCATGTGATGCTGTTGATGCAGCCAAAGTTAATGGCAAGTTACAGAATCCAACTTGGACAGAAACTTTAAACCTTTATTTTGCCAAAAACCTCTGTCAAGTGGCATACAACAGACTTTTGAGCTTTATTTGAATTGTTCATTGTGCTCTGATGAAAAATGAATTGATATTGAAAGAATAAGATGAGTGTAAAAATGCTCCCCTTTGTTTTTTCACCCGAGTATCTCAATGCACTCTGTATCACAAAACACAAAGGCTATGTCTAGACTGTAGGCTTCTTTCGGAAGAAGCTTTTCCAGAAGACATCTTCCGAAAAAGAGTGTCCACACTGCCAAACCACGTTGAAAAAGCGATCTGCTTTTTCGAAAGATAGCATCCACATTGAATGTACGCTATCTCACATTTAAGCTGTGATTACTATGGGCGGAGTGGCCACCAGGGCACCTGTGCTTTTTCCTCTTTCCTCTTCTTTCAAAAGAACTCTCTCTTCCCCGTCCACACATGCCTTTTTCCCAAAGAGCTCTTTCAGAAAAAGGCTTCTTCCTCACAGAAAGAGTTTTACCTATGTCGGAAAAAACCCTCTGTTCTTTCGATTTACTTTTAAAAGAACGCAATTGCAGTTTGGACGTAATTGAAGTTTTTTTGGAAAAATGGCTGTTTTTCTGAAAAATCTCTGTAGTGTAGACATACCCAAAGAGTCACCTTAGCAATGTTAATGCAAAACTACTTCCCAAATGCATGCACTGTGCGATGATCACATATGCTGGCCTATTGATATTAAAGCATGCAAGTTCTCTGTTAATGTTCTTCCTCAGATGCAAATGGGATGAAACTGCAGTACGTATGATGCTGTGTGATTGCTGGAGATAGAAATGAAAGACACAGGGGGCATTCAAGTATGTTATTGACTGAATTGTAGACAATGTAAAGGTGAAAAGGAAAGCAGAAGTCTTCATTTTAACTTCTTATTTTCAGTATTTTAAGGTATATATGATATAATCTGTGCCACAACCTTAATTGTCATTAAATGCCATTTTGGTTTGCTAATCCCCGGGGGGCGGGGGAGCAACTAAAACTATTTAGCCTCTTGCCTTCAGTTTACCCCTAACCTTACCTCAATGTTTTATGTCATCAATATCCTTATAAGGTCTGGGAAAATTAATTAACAATATGGGCCCAGGAGAACTGGGTGTATAAGTTACTTTTAAAAATAATATATTCAGAGAGTCTATTTTGACATGGCCTAAAATTAACAATTGTGAAATGGGTGGATATGGGCAGATTGGGATTTAGTTGTTCATTTGCAATTCTACATAAAAATAAAATGTGTGGGCAGGCAAATAGATGCTTAGACAAAATTAGAAGAATTAAATAGTTGAATAATTATTTACAGTAGATAAGGGAAATGCTATAGGGCCAAAATTATCTTGTCATCTTTTTTCCCCCTTACAAAAGGTTTATGGTACATGATTAAAAAAAGAGAGCGGGAAAGAGAGAATACACGAAAAAAACCTTTCCAATACACACAATTTAGGGAGTAAGACTCTTTTTCTTGATTTTGCAAACGAACTTACTCGCTAAAGATCTAGATTTGATATATATTTCTTAAACAATTTTAAATCTCTTTAAGACGTTGAAGAGATTTACAGACTCTAACACAAAGGATCTGTGGTTTTCTTGCATTGGTTAAAAAAACCAATCACTTTAGGCTCTCTCAGTACAGGCATATTTGAAATAACTTTCAAATGACTGTAATCATAAGGCTGTTTGCCTAGTCAGTACACTGATATATTTATAGACATTCTGCTAAAGACAACTAATCAATAGGGACCAAATCCTGTGGTTCTTACTTGGACAAAGCTTTCATTGGCCATTTGCTCTAAATTGGTTTTCTGACAGATAGCTGGCCTCAGGACCAAACAATATGTGAGTTATATGACATCAGCAGTTGCCTATCACTCCTGGAGATATAAAGAAAAGACATATTGCTGTTCATGTTCCATCAGATAATGAAGTAATCTAGAAATAGAAAACAATAGCCAGTAGGATTAAGATATATGCTGCTGAATAAAAGTTCAAGGTTTGAAATTTGTATTTAAGTTCTCTCTTTCAAAGCTTGCAGATACTGGAAATGCCGCCAAGTAGGTGATCAAAATAGTGTATTGTTTTCAATTTGCAAAATTGTTTATGGTGACTTCTTTCCAAAATGTGGTGCCATTATATGTCTACACCTAGCCCACACAGAAGCAGAGTGAGTCATCATGGTCTCAGAAAATCAAGTCAGAAGAAGGTTAGTTTTTAAAAGTTTTCCCTGAAGGGTATCTGAGGAGATGGCTTTCATTGTTACTATGCCAAATACTGTCTTGTGTGTTATTTAGGTCTCACTGCCTGCTGTTTGTTATTCAGGAGATTTTCAGAAATTAAAAGCACTTGTACTCAATAGTGATGTATAAACCCATGAACTGGTTTAATTATATAAGCACTCACTAAGCCTCTGAAGTCCCTTTCTTTCCTTTTTAGTCCATTCCATGGGATCTTCACAGCTTAGAGGGATCAGTTCCCCGCACTGATTGGAAAGGGTTATTTATGTCTGAGTGGGGAAAAAAAACCTCATGGGGGTTACTCCATTTGTGAAAACTCCTTTTCACTCCCAGCTGGATTTGTTAAAGAGCAATAAGGAAAAAAAGTGTCAGTTTTGGTCTGAAGAAATTCTCATCACACTTGACAGGGGCATCAGCCTCCAAGGAGTTAGACTTGCATCTTCTCACAGCACTGGCTGATACAGTGACTTTAACCCAACTTCAATGGAAGCTCAGCTCTCTCTGCAAACAGAGAGCCACAGTGATGTGGCATATATGAATAGTACAACAATGGAGAGATTTCATAAAGGGGAACACTAGACCTTCGATGAGGCCTCAGGTCACAATACAGAGATAGTTTGCAATGCTGTGGTTAATATGCTGTCAATGTGCTTGGACTTACTCCCAGTAGTGTTAACATTCTCACAGCAGAATGATTTTGATATTTTTGTATCAAAATGACTTTTCCCTTAAAAATTATTCTGTAAAAAATAATTTAAAATGAAAATAATGTTATATGATTTTATTTCAATTGCCCACAGATGTCTGTTGTTTTTTTTAAAAGAAAATGTATCACAGAACATTCAGAATTCTTTGCTTTTCATCTGATTTGAATTAAAATTTTTTTTGCAGAAAATTCCCCACAAAAAGGAAATTCTAGTTCCCAGAACTATGTAGGTCTCAGCAGAACCACCAGAGCAAGAGAAATGGCTGAACAGAGATGAGAATTGATATACATATTAGGATTTATGGATTTTTTTAAAAAATGAAGAGAAATGGTGCTGAAAAAGAGAAAATAATTCATAAAATAAGAAATGTCTGCAAATCTGAAATGTTGAAACAATCATTTATTACATGATTCTGTAATTAATTGCTTTAGCTTTCCAATTTATTTTGTAGGCCTCAACATATGTAATATAGATAGATCTAGGTATATTCACGCTTTGTATCCTAATTATTTAATTCACTTTATCCTTTTATTTTCTTTTGTTGTTTAATTTAGTATTTTTCCTATGGTGTCATTTCATCTGGCAAATTGTCTTTATATTGAATCCTTTGGCAAGGGCAACAGGTTGCAATGCATGGAATAAGCTGCAGATAAAGAACCTCTTGCTTGATCTTTAATGAGATAAAGTTTCTGTTTCATTACATTAAAGATGAGTGGTAACACAGATAATGAACTGACTGTTAATGCTCTTAACTCATGAATAACATTTGTTTCAGCTTTTGCTAATTCCTCTTTTAATCCTCTCTCTTCATTACACAACTTTGAATAAACTTTGCATGTCTCTTTACCAAGTCTATTAATAATGTCTTTACATGATATTTCCTTCTTGTTGGAGAATTCTCCCTCTTTCATTTCTAGAAATAATTACAGACTCATTATAGCCATTGCCCTCTCTCTGCTTTCCTTCACCAGCCATTTGCTGAATTTCATTAGTATTAATAAACACTGGACCAGGCATAAGAGTTTCTGTTACCCTGAGTGAGACTAACATATTACACTCCAGAGAGGGTCAGGGAGGGTGCCTATCTATAGCAAGATTTTTATTAACAAAATGAATGGTATAATTCACTTTTTAACAAGATGCTGTTAAAAGCCTATTCTGCAAATGTTGCATTAGCAACAGATGTAAGATCATGGAAATGTGCAGGAATATTGCTCTTCCTCTTTGTGCTTAGCATCTCTGAAAATGAGACTTTGACCAAACAAGTCCCATGGAATTTTGTGAGCACTGTGGATAATCATCACTCTTAAAATCAAGTCAAAATATTGTTGCTATTAGTATTAGAGGGTTGTGATTATTTTACATTTAACAAACAAGAAGTGAGACACCAGTGAGTTTATAGAATCACAGGATCATGGAATACTAGAACTGGAAGGCACCTCCTTTACAGCAGGACCAAGCACCATCTAGATCATCCCTGATAGATGTCAATCTAACTTGCTCTTAAATATCTCCATTGATGGAGATTCCACAACTGCCCTAGGCATAGCTGTTCCTTTGAGTCACCGTTCACCAATGTGTCCAAGGTTGACCTTTGTACCAGTCATAAGAGGTGCTTACTCTCATGCTCTGAGACTGTTTCATTAAGTAACAAAGCTTTGGGAGGTTTATTTGAATTTTATCTAAATCTCTTTTGATCTGGAAATGTGAAAAGAGTATTTATCATATGCTTGGAATAATAGCAAGACTAGCTTCTATTGATTAATTTCTGGCCAAAACTAAGAAGTCTTGGGGGAAGCAAAAATATATATCTTCTTTCCATTTTTTTCCTTTTCCAAATCTCTCACAAGTTTGGACTTTAATTTGAGGTTTGGGAGAAGCTTTGAGTAAGTTTATATTGCATCTTAAATGCATCAGCCATTCCTAGGGAACTTTTAATTTGGTTTATTTTCCTCCAGCTATCCATTAATTCTTGTTTACTTTCTTTACCACTAGTAATAATATACAGAGAAAAAAAATGCATAATTTAACTACAGTTGTGTAGGGATTACTTTTCAAATAATATTCCCAAAATACATAACTGCACTTTTCATACTGTAGTGTTTTATTAATCAAAATGTCAATTTCTACAGTATGAAGATGGCTATAGAGGGATTGTTAATTTTAAATTGGGCATAATGAATGATGATACAAATATACCTGTTCTTGTGGTGAGGGTTTTCTTTCCTACATACTAATTAGCATTATAGGATGAATTCCCATAAAATTAATAAAAAATGAGCACAAAAATATGAGCTCTGCACATGCCTGTCTAAACTGAGTGATGAGTGAACTGAGGGAAAACACAGTTGCATTCTAGACCAGCTGATCAGTGAAGAATCTTTGAAGGTATGTGAGGAGGACCTACTGAAATCAATGGGAAAATTGCCCTATATATCAGTAGGAAGTGGATTGCACCCTGAATGAGACAGACTTCCTTATGAGGTAGAAAAGCATTCACTGGCCTTTTAGTAAGGTGAAATGCCTATTTTGAGCTTCCTCTCCCTTTCTAACCATGATTTTACTTCAGAAAATTTGTATAGTGAGATACTATTTTGTGTGTGTGGGAGGCAGATGACACTTTCTTGGCATTGAGAAATAAATGAAGAATGAATTTAGAATGAAGTAGAATGAATGCAGAAACAAATTTGACAGGTTAAAAACAAGACATGTTTTATAGTTATGCTTTCATCCGGGCCATATGCTGCAGCTTTCAGTCAATTTGACACTGACAAAAATCCACAAAAGACTCCTATCTGAAACAGATTAGCAGGATTGGCAATAAAATGAAAAGATTTCACCTATATCTGCATTCAGATTAGCAATGATCTATCTACCAATTTAGCAAACATATGTGGTGCCGATCACCACTGTATAGAGGCAAAGATTACAGATCTGAAATAGGCAAATATTGAAATAATGGCTTTTCTCTTGAAACCTTTCTGTTAATCTCTTTAAGATTTTGAAGGGTTTTCTCCCTTTCTCTTTTCTTCTCCTGACCCTACACCCATCCTTCTCATTTTACATCAGGATTTGAAATTGTATGCGGGCTCACTGTAGTTTCTACTGGTAGGCTGACCAGGCATTAAGGCTGAAATAACAAGAATCCTGTAGGTCCGTGCTTCCCAAAAATTTAAACCTGGGTCCTTCTAATATTCTGCGTCATTGGTGAGCACAATTGCCTGGTGGGCGGGCCATCATGGATGAAAAGAATCTCTGAAGTAGCCTGATCCCAAGACATTAAAAGATAAAGCCCAGGCCTTGAACTGGAGCCATAGTCAAATAGGGAGCCAGTGGCAGTTGTGAGCACTGCGTGATGCACCCTCAGTGACAAGCCTGTTCAAAAGGCAGGCTGCTGAGTTGAGTAATAGTTAAAGTTTTGCATTGGCCTTTACTGAAAGTCCTAGTTAGAAAAAAGTTACAATAGTTCAGACTTGAGGCGTTGTTAGGTCCTACCTAAGAGGAATACATGGTCTACTTGTTCTCCAGAGGTGGAAACGGGCATTTTTACTGCTGTTGCACCTTCATTTGCAATGAACAATGGAAATCTAGAAATACCCAGAGGCCATGCACTACTCTGATTATCAAACAGAAGATACCTTCCCTTCTGTACTGGGTACAGTCAAGGTGTTAGCCAGTACCTAGAAATGTTTTCCTTTCCTAGTTCGCAACATTTTGCCTTCTGTTATAGGATAGAGCCAGCTGATTTTCATATGTGTTTATGGAAGACACTCCCTCTGTGAAACACATTGGTTAAGTACATCTTGTATCCCCATATGTTGGAAGGGAGATGGAAAAAGACTGATATTTGTGGCACTCCACATGAGCTCATGTTAGGAGGAAGAACAGCTTCCTACCAATACTTTTTGGAATCTGTGTGTCAGGAACAAAGAGGAATCATTGAGAACTTATAGACACCTGATGGCTGTTTGGTGATCTGAGTGAAATGAATTGGTGATCTCATTAGTGAACTTCCACACCACAAAATCCCTGACAACTGGCACTGATTTGAGATCTCCGCAGAGAAACCAAGGAATGAATGAACACATACTAAGAGCTATTGTCTCTGCCCTCATGATGCCCCTTCAGGTCCAATCTGAACCACAATGATGGGGATTGATGTAGATGGATGTGGGGAAGAGTGTCCTCTGCTCCTACATGCATTGCAACTACTCTGCGAATAAATCAAGAACTTCAGCAGTCAAACCCACACCTGTCACCAGTATAAAAACTCATGCAAAGAGGGAATGAATACATTAAAGAAGGTAAAATATGTATCTTCTTGACCTAAACTGATGCCAAGAAAAACTTCTTTATTCAAATATTCATGGACTTGACTGCTACAGGTGAACTTTCCTTTCAGGCTTTAACCTTAATTCAAATTAGAGTATCAAGCTGCAAACATCACCTCTGGAATTCATGCATCCCTAATGCTAGGGGTATTATTATTATTATCAGCTATATATTTGAGAGAGAGAGCGAGCATGTGTGTGTGTGTGTGTCTGTGAGACTGTTCTTCAAGAACTCCTCCTAAATGGTAAATTTGGTATACAGTTTCCTCTATAACTTAAAGCAAGGTCAGGGTTTGGTTGTGCCAGGAAAATGGGATGTGCCTGGAAAGGCATTACTCCTCATAAAACCAAGCAGAAAGAGACAGAATCACCAGGCAGCTGGAAGTGGCTGGCTAGGGGCATGCCCCCTCTCCACCCAGGACTGCCCTCAGCCCCAAATCTTCACCCCCCCAGGGGTCTTTTAGGGAGGGTGGAGACTGAAGCTCCTTGCCCCGACTTGTACAGCAATGCATAAAATCATACAGAAAAGAGACAGAATCACCAGGCAGGTGAAAGGTGCTAGCTATGGGTGCACTCCCCACCCCCAACCAGGAGTGCCACAGCCCAGACCCTCCCACCCACCCAGGCATCTTTGGGGGGGGGGAGAATCTGAAACTCCCCGCCCCTCCATTAGTACAGGAACATTGCTGGCTGTTCCCCTTCATGGAATGAGGAGAAACTACACTCTTTGCTACATTCCTCACTCTAGCTGGGGGGACCAAGGGGCAGATGAACCTGGATCTGCCCCAGCCAGGGGACATGTACCTCTCCCCAGGCTGTGCCTGCCGGAGCTGCAGCAACCCTCGAGAGGCACTTCTTACCAGACCCTAAGCTGCTGCGATGAGAGAGGGCTGGGGTAGTCCTCTCTCTCAGGGGCAGCCACTGTACTGAACACCTCATTCTCAGCCCCACCCCTGAACAATGATTTAAATGAAGAAAAACAAAATTGAATTGAGTTAAGGACCCAAGCAGTGCTGGGTAAATCTTCTAGTTATTATTATAAGCAGAAGGCCATTTGTAAAATTCTGATCCAAAATCCAGCTTTGAAAAAACTCAGCATTTAGGGGAGCCCACATCTGCCATTTTGGTGTGGGCCCATCTGTGATTCACACCTCAAATTATAAGCAAAGCTCAAGTGTTGTTAAGACATGTACATAAACCAGAATTCTTTATGATGGATCCTTATAACCATACAATCTGTGCCATACTGTGTGGAGAAATTAATCTTCTTATATTCTGGAAATCATATAGCAATGTTTGTAAAGGTTAGAAGCATTTCTCAGTGCAACCTTGAACATTTCTGCCAAAACAGTGACTTTTATTTTATTTTATTTTATTTTATTTCCTATTTAATTTATTTTAGTAAATTTTTTAATGAGAATTCCATCAAGTGTATATTTTCTTCATCCCTATAAACTCTTACCACTTACTATTTTTTAACAAAAAAGGGCAATAGTCAATTTGGTTTCCAATAACATTGTCTTGTAGTTTTCTGACTTTAAGAATTGATTTAGCTATGCCAAAATGGAGTACTACTCCAAATTTCTGTTTTATCTCTTTTCTTCATGGGTTATTGAGAAACAATCCTAATCCAGGTTCATCCTCTGCTTCTGGCTCATGTCGGTTTAGTCTCTTTCAACATTCTCTCAGTCATGTCAGTTCTGAGGCCTGTACTTGACTTGGTGAGTCTGTCTCTTTTCAGATTGGTTTTATGAGACACAATCCCATTCAGGGCACATCCCATTTCCCTGGCACAACCAAACCTTTGTGGTACTTTCAGGTATGATAAGAGGAATTTCATGGTCCCAGCTCTTACCCTTTAGGAGGAGTTCTTGATCAAGCAGACAAACTCTCTAAAATATATAGTTGATTAGATTTGTCTCAAACCAAGAAAAATCTATTTGCCTAACCAACATCCCATAGTACAGAAACACATGATTTACAAATGACAGATATCAAAGAAAGAGAGAGAAAGAGGCAATAGTCTTGACTCAATATGGCCAGAATATTTGAGTGCCGCCACATGAGCTGGAATCACACACCAAGCTTCAGGTTTTTAGGTGGCCTAAGATAGCAACCAATTTGTGGTGCCACAGACTTTACATCACTGCTGACTGTCATAGAAGTCTGGAATTGTTTTTTTTTCCCCTGGCATGGGCCTACCCATGCCCTTGAATCTGGAACACTTTCAATGTTTCCTGCCATTTTTTGATTGATAAATATAGTTTTAAAAACAAATATTATTTGTATGTGCTAATTATGGAAATATAATCACTCTTAGAGAGTGATAATTGGGGTGGGGATCAAGCAATAAAGCTAAGATGACAGGACAGGAGGCCCCAAATAACAAAGGATTGAATAAAATGTGAATCAACAAAGAATCCACCTTCAGGGAGATAACAAAAGGGAAATGAAGGAAAGATGATACACAGAGTTGTTAGTTGAATATTATCCGGTGTTTCTTATGATTTACAGAATGCTCTTTGATTTATCCTAGCTATGGTGTAGAACATAACTATTAAAAAAATTACAGGAAATGTACTTCGACAGATGCCATTTTATTCCTGTTATAAATGGATTATCATTTGGAACGTTTCTGTTTATAAATATTTTAAGGAGTTTGATGGTGTCTTGGAGAGAACAACAGCACAAATCCTTAGGATCAAAATCAATTCCAGGGCATTCCTCTGTATCAGTGAAGGTTGCTTCAACCCAGAGAGTGATCTTCTCTCTGGGAGAATACTCATCATAACTACTAGCTGTTGGAGGAGGCAGCTTTAAACTGGGCTGTCTGTAGAAGCATCACTGACAGGCCCCTCTGTTTTTCTGTTGCCACATTTACCACCTATTATTGTCCAATACCTCCATTTTGTTAATTTTTTAAATTTTTTGATACTACTACCCATTCTATAAGCCCTCTGCTGGTAGGGAGGATATCACAGGCAATGTGTGTTTCCCACTGTTACAATTCAGCGTACTTTGTACCCTATCGTTATCATGGCATACAATGACTTTTTGCCTACATAGAACCTTGGGTGAATGAAGCCCTTGCTCGTATTTAAGGGAATCATTGATCCTGCTTGAATGAAAATAATCCCCAGTTTGCCTGTCTGAATAAATATTTTGTACTGGCAGAACTATGTGATGGTTTTCTAACCTCTCCTTTCAGTGTGCCAGCTGAAATCTCTCTACCACACAGACAGATCACTTGCCTCTATTCCCTAAACTGAGAAGTATTTTTAAATAACCTATGATATTCACTAATTCTAGGTTGCATAATGATGTTTTGATTTTCCTTCTTGTAACCTTTAGTTAAAGCTTGACTGGCAAACTCTGCCTCTTTTTTCATCTTGCCAGCATACACAGAAATTCTAATTTGTAATCAAAGCAGAAAAGTGGCTGACCTATCCCAGACATCCTGTCTGGCCTTTTCAGCCTCATTTTTCTATGATCAGTGATAAGCAATTACCGACAAGGGAGGGAAGGAAGGAAGGAAGGAAAAAAACCAAAACATAAAGAGCTCCCCTCCCAAAATCTTACCTTATTTAAACACAAACTCAGTGAAACACTACTTTATTGGTGCATCAACCCTATCATCCTCAATTAGTTTCAAAGTCCTGAATTCTCATTTTGTAAGAACATCCTTCAAATGTGAAAAAAGAGAAGTGGCCTTACCTGACTCCCTACAGTGCAGAACATTTCATAAATTAACCAATTATTGCAGATTCATTTTTTCGGTATTAGCAGCAAAACACATTTTCTACATATTTAATAAATAATGGGCCAGGATATGTAAAGCTGATGCAAGGTGATTTAATTTACTTCAGGTCGTGTCTACACAGAGGGGGTTTGTACCAATTTAACTATTTTTAAGTGGTATGATTTTTTCTGTCACTAACCAAAATAGATACATTGCTATAAAAAACAATTTTTACCTTTTGAACTGTGGATGCAGTTATACTGGCAGGAAGATACAACTCCCCTTATTCTCATAGGGAACAACATCAGCATAGTTAAATTTGTACAATTTTTGTGTGTTGACAAAGCCAGAATTTTAGGATTACTGCAAGTTGAAGGTGTTTTTAATTCAGAACTACAGCTTCATTGCAACTCCAACAGAGAAGGCTTTTGAAGGGAATGTACTCAGTCAGAAATATATCCCTTTGCTACATTGGTTACTCAACTTCCCAGTAAGCATCAAACATATTGAAGGTTACCTGGGCCCAGTAGAGAAAAAAAACCCAGTCATTTCCATCACTGGGACCTCCTGAAAGAGTGCTGATCGAGGCCTCTCGCTGCATAACCAGGCATGGACTCTGAAATGAATTTAGGCTGATGATTACTGTGACACCATGTTCTTCATAGTACTCCCTGCCCCCAAGTGATTGCAATAAACATCTAAGAAACAAAGGACTGGACAAAGGAGAAGTTTGTCTGGTTTGTGAACAGAATATCTGAAGGCAAGTGCAGCTGGCTTTCAAGAATTTCTGCAATCTGCCTAAATTAACATTTAGGGTGAGAATTTCTGCCTGTAACCAGTTTCTTTATTATACTAAGCTTAGATTTCATGCTTGTTTTATTTGCTAGGTAATCTTCTTTGATCTGTTTGCTATCCCTTATAATCCCTTAAAACCTACCTTTTGCAGTTAATAAACTTGTTTTGTTTGGTCCCAAACCAGTGTGTATGTGTGGAAATCATAATGTGGGGTGGAAAGCTGTGTATATCTCTTTCCACACTGAGGGAGGGAAGGAGGGAGTGAATTTCATGATCTTATGCAGTATAGATCTCTGTGAAGTGCAAGATGGTATAATTCTGAGTTTACACTATAGAGGTGGCATGTTCATTTGAATACCACCAGGCAGTTGTTTAGCAAAGCCTTCCCATGCAGAGCTGATTTCAGCTTCTGTGTGCGTTTCTACAGCTGGGTATGTCCCTACCTGTACATGTGCTGGTAAAGTGCAGTCTGATGCCTGGGGGGAAGCTTAGCAGGCTATATAGCAGTGCAGGGTGGAAGGAATCCATGCTGGTGGGTCAGGTGGGATCAATCCTAAGTGATACCTTTCGGGGATGATATCACAATTACGTTTTTTAATTATAAGCTCAGGCAGTTGTGATAGTACTTAGCAGTAATGAGGGAACTGCCTGTTACATTTATGTCCTATCACACCAAACTCAAATTGGTGAGATTGGAATTGTTTACCGCAGTGGAAATTAGGAGCCATTTTGATTTCAAAGAAATGGTGGTGAGCACTGTTTTTGCATTCCTCAGCTAAGTCTAGTGTAATTGAAATCCTCTGTTGTAACAAGCTGACCAGAGCACCAGCCATGAAATACCACTTTAGATAAGCAATAGTCACAAGTAAAATATTAGCCATTTCCCCCACCTTGAGTCACTACAGACCTGATCTTGTAAATGTATTTAATGTAAATCCACTAGGTTCTGGTATCTATCCATGCACAGTCACTTGCTGAACCAGCAGCTAAGTCCATTCTGAAGCTTTATTATCTCCAGCTAAGCAGTGGAAGAAAAAAAATATTTTGTATAAACTGACATAGATCTCATAGAAAACATGGTGAGATTTAACAGATTCAGAACCCACTACTTTCACTGCAGAAAGTTACTAAGTAATGGCTATCATTGGATTCTACAAGAGGTGACGACTCTTTTCTTTATAAGAGTTAAACTCTAGGCACACGATCCTTTATAGCCACAATACTTAGATTTTGATGAACGGCTCACACTAAATATATATGAAAAGAAACCAAATGAGAAATCTTACTCTTCCTGTTCCCATGACTAGCTCTGATATGTCATCATATCCTACAATGCATTTATGAGTAAACATTACATTAAATGCTAGGAAATGGAATGCTGCTGCTTTATTAATTATTCAAAATATTTATCCAGTAGAAAGGAGCTCCTGAAATGTAATGTTTTATTTACAAGAGTCTCCTGACAAGCACAGTAAATTGGAAACTACTGTACCAAGCAGCGCAAGAACAATCCCTCTCATACTCTCTCTCTTGTCATTTTTAAAACATCAGTGCAATAAATAAACTACATACGAGGCTTGGCTTAATGGATAACATTTTTACGTGTTTCAAAAGGAATAAAATCAGTTAATAATGCCAGCACGCTCTGTGATTCCATCAAAATCTCACAAGCTCTGCTAAGCCAACAGTTGCATTGAGTTTCTCCAAAGGAAAACAAATGGTGCTCCTGGAAGTGGTATTGATGATGGGTCAATAGCTGGCATTGTTCTCAATTAGTCAGTACTGCAGGAAGATGGCTGAGAGAGAACTGATTCCATCTATGGTCTTTCCCTAGATGTAGTCCTCTGATCTGTGTCCCATGTTCCTTTTATTTCTGTTACCTTCTGCAGTTCAGAGTGTGGACATAATGCCTGCCGTCTGAGCTCATTCATCACCCGCTGAACTTACAGTATATTTCCTTCGTGAAACAAATCAGCAGGGAAATGAATTTTCATGGAACTTTTGGAAATGGGTCTATTTTCTTAAGTGTAGTTCTGGATGTATTTAGCTCCTTTTTTTAAGGGTAGCAATTGGGCCTTTACCAATCCCAAGTGATAAAATGTATTGATAAGATCTCACCATATAGTATGATGGAACAATTTTCAGCCTATGGATTGTTCATGAATGGTTTTCGCTGACTGCGCATTGTTCATTATTAACATTTTCTGATATCACACAAGTCACATATATGGTCTCTGTTTTCTGTCTGGGTGAATCAAGGCTTACAAACAAGATGCATGAATAAAATACACTAGTTTCCAGTCTGAATTTTCACATCAATTTTAAAATTTGTGACATTTTAAAGATTCACAAACATTTTTGGCAAATGCCAGGTGGCTGTCTGAATACTAGTTGAGAATAACACAAAATGAAACCCATGAATCAGAGGGAATCAAATTTGGTCCTTATAGATTAACATATTTTAAAATATTTTAAAACAAAGTCACATTTCATGATAGTTTTTTAGATATTATGCAAGTATATTTGATATTGATTTGCAAATGAAAACTAACATGTTATTTTTCACTTCACAATATGAGTTGTTCTACAGAAAACAGATAAAAAAAATCTTAGAAGGGCTTTCTGTAAGATAATTCTCATGTCAATAACAAGCTATAGCTTTAACTTAAGAGGAGAGACAATGAAGGAATTAATAGGGAAACTTATCTAAATGAACAGTGATTACAGGAAGTGCTTAATTAGATATGACAATGATTTAGAATTCAGGAGCTCAGTTCTGCCCTGGATATGTGATTCATTTACTCTGTGGCTTGGGGCAAGGCACTTTGTCTCTTTGTGCCTCAGTTTCCCCCATCAGTTTTTAGTCAGTGGGGGAGTTCTCTGTTTTCAGTCAAAGCTTAAAATCTTTATTTTTTAATGCCAAAGGAAATTGAACACAGGATTTAGAATCAGAGAATCCCTGAGTTCTAATCCTCATTCTGGCATGGAAATACTGTGTGATCTTAGACAAATCACTGTACCTTTTGTCTGAGTATTCACAGCTGTAAAACAAGGATAATAATACCTACCTACTTACAGCACTAGGGATACTATGAGGTTTACTTATTGTCTGAACAATGATTTGAGCATATAAGTACTATATTAATGCTGAGTGTTGTTAATATTAATATGCCCACTTTAAAGATAACAATATCCTCACAGAAAGATTGAGGCTTAATGATCAAGTTTTCAGCATCCATTCACATAGTTGGTTTAGACAACATGATGAAGGAAATAAATACATTGAACTCTGTTCTCTATCAATATTTTCCTGATAATTTCTGCTAGCCTAAAAAGGGCATGATTATAGATTTTGAAAAGAAACTATATTTCCATGTTTGTGACCACTACTAACTTATAAGAGCAGATAAACATTACTGGACTTCATCACCTAGATTTCATCAAATAATGTGCTGATGCCTTAAACTCCTGGCGGCTTTTCTCCATTTAGTACTCAAATCCTGGCCACCCTGATTTTTAAAATTGAATTGCATGACTGTGGTACAACAACAACAGATAGCAGCAGAGAAACTGTCTTTCTTAAAGGATTTATAGATTTCACAGAATGCTGTCTGGAATGCCACCTCTACCCACATCACTGATTCATGAGTTCATCTCTAGTAAGACAGCAGCAGAATTACTTTGCTATAGAGAAGTGATAACATCTTGGGGGAGAAAAGGGTCACACTGTCACTTGGTGAATATCATACAACATAAAACTCAAATACTATAACACTGTAAAAACTCATCAAGTATCTCACAAAATGAGGGCCTTGTTGCTGGGATTCTGTCAGGCAGCAATTTTTACTTTGATTACCTAAAGTCACTTCATCTGTCTCTCAGCATTACTCGTCTGTAACTTCTCCCCCCCCCCCCAAAAAAAAAGGTTATTGTCAATCTTTCTTCAGCATTTGTCAGTATATGCTGTATGTGGTTTTTTTTATAATAAAAATAAATGTTGTCTCTTTATTTTACACCCCAAATATTCCAGGGTTGTTCTCTGTCTCTCTCTCTCTCTCACCACACACACACAGAGCGAGAGAGAAAGAGAGAGGGAGAGAGAGTTAGCCAGTCTCTAAAATAATTGTAGTGACCTTTGGATGTATTTCAAATGCACCTCTGTGCTTGAAGCTCATGTTTTCTGCCACTACATGTTTCATTTTACATTTGCCTCCTCTAATTTTGTTACGGCCAGGGTCAACAGCAGTGACAAGGCATATGACTTGCAACATTAAAATGCTGTGATCTTGCCTCAGTGTTCAGCTTTCTGTATATGAAGTATAGCTCGTTGATTCCAGGAAAAGAGTGAACTGAAGATAGCAATGAAAAAGCTGCTTCAAAAAACAGGACTTAATTGTGATCATGTCACTGAAGCTACAGGTATATGCACAAAATCTTATAAGCCTAATTTCATCATACTACCATTGAGCAGCATTGTCTCAATAACTTAGGGGGAAAATGAGACACAGTTAGATTTTACATACTTACAAGCTGGGGTGCTGGAACAAAGTGTATAGTGGGGGGTGCTGAGAGCCATTGAATCAAACTGTAAACCCTGTATGTGATGGATACCACTTCAAACCAAGGTAGGTGGCAGCACCTCCAGCACCTATGCTTAAAAGTGTGTACAACTATTTCTGTAATGAGATGTCTACTCTTTATTTCATATATGTAGCCATACACTGTATATACAGCATCTAATAGCACATATGTATATTTTCTATGTTTAAAATACTATGCAGATGTTAACCTGGTTAATTAGTTTTTGACATATTTCACAATATTATTATTCCTGTTTTATAGGTGGAGAAACTGAGACAAAATGAGCTTTGTCACCCTTTTTTTTTCTTATACAAAGACACCATTCCATGTCCCAACAGACCACTGAGTCTTTGAAAGTGGGAGAAATCCACTTGCAATGATGACCAGGCATGCTTTATTTTTACTTTGCCATGCCAGACATCAGAGTATGGAACTGAATGGGAGCTTGACCCATGGTTTATTTATTATTCTGGAAGAATCCCTCGACTCACTTAACTCAGATCTTGTTGCTGCTATTGGCACCCAGCAGAAGGGACACACCCTGTAGCACCTCATTCTAGATGTTGAGGGATTTTTGTCTAATATTGGTCCATCTGTGTGAAACACTTATGCAACAGGAGTTTGTTTAAAAATAGAGTGAAAATCCTATTAAAATGAAAGAAATTATTTGCATAACATACCTCATCTGAACAGATTGCAAATGTCCAGTGAGGCAAACTCCCCTTAATGTAGTTACAAAGAAGAAAGAAAAATTATACATGACTAGAAATCAAATCTCTTCTTTGAGTTTACATGGTTGGAATGAAAGCCATTATCTGCTACACCTACGTATCATCCATTCCTTCTCCCTACCTCCCAGTTTATAAATCTATTCACTGTAGGGGTATCTATTCCATACCCCTACCCATTTTCTGTAACAGCTCTCTGTTGATAACATACATGACAGGGGTTGCCTCCTCCATTACGCTAAGCATATTTTAGCAAAGCTGCCCAACCATAGTATGCAGTGTTGTTGTAACTGTGTCAGTTCCAGGACCTCATCAACTAAAAGTACAGTTTTCACACATAGTAAGGTGTGATTGGCTCTTGTTTATTTTTCTTTTTAAACCCATTTTTAATATTTTTCCTTGCCACCAATAATAAAATTAATGACAGATTACATTCCCTGTGGCATAGTAGAACTTCCAAACCAGTCGTGGTAGCTGTCATTTTGGGTTTCAGTTCAAGATCACTAGTATTATTTACACTCTAACATGGAGAAATTATTTTAGTTCTTCATTTTCTTTCCCTTTAGCTAAGATAGATGTCATTCAGGCTGAAAAGGATATGGATTCTATTATTTTTAGGTTGCTATTTGCTCTTAAGTGAACAACATTTTGCACTTAAAGAAAATTAAGAGCTTCAGGGGGTAGCCGAGTTAGTCTGTTTCAGGAAACAAACAACAAATGGTCTGGTAGCACTTTATAGACTAACAAAACATGTAGATGGTATCATGAGCTTTCGTGGGCACAGCCCACTTCTTCAGATGACCACTCCGGTCATCTGAAGAAGTGGGCTGTACCCATGAAAGCTCATGATACCATCTACATGTTTTGTTAGTCTATAAAGAAAATTAAGTTCTTTAGAATTATCTGATGATTTTGCTTGCAACAATTAACTAACAGGAAACATGTTTTCCGTTAGCTAAACAAAGAAGGGGTGGCTATCAACCAAAAAAAAAGACTTGATTTTTATAAAAGTTTTTTTTTTAAATACTGATCCAGCTCTCCACCAGAGATATATTCTATTAAAGGAAGCACATAATTCATACTGTAGTAACCGCCAACCTAAAGATTAGCATAAATCTCTTTAAAATAAATAAATAAATACATAAATAAATAGTTTGCCTCACAGTGTGCTGGATAGATGGGAAAAGGGAAACATTTGCGCTGATTGTAAAACATTTTGTTTCTACTAAGATATTCAAATTGCTTTTTCTGCACGATAACTACCTTTCAATTTTTGTAAGGTTGCATATTTGGGGGGGAAAAAGTGATGATATTTTGGAAGAATTTTAAATTAAAAGGATTTTTTGTCATTACTTCTTTTCACACTGTTTAAAGCAAAAGAAAGCCATTCAAGCTGTTGAAAGATTACTTTCATTTTTAAATTGTCATACAGTGCATCCAAAAAGTGGTGTCAAACTCCCCTGTGTGCAAAGAATTAAGAAAGATGTCCCAGATTCAAAGTGCCATTGTTTCATAGGAACACTTTTTCCTATCCATTTTTGTCAGTAAATTTAGCAGAAAAGTGTGTGCAGGGAAAATAATTAACACTTGAAATATTTTCAGGAAAAGAACTTCTCAGGCTTTTGTTTCAAATGAACCACAACGATTTAGTCATTGAATCTCATGACAGCAGAAAATCACCCCAGACAGTACTGTTAAATCACACAGAAAGGTTTTATAGGCTTGACTGCTGCTAGACAAGACTTAGTCAAAGCTGTCATATTTATTAGGACTGGGCTCAAGGCAAACAGCATCCTGGGTTTTCTTCGAAGGAACTTAACTTACTGTATGGAAACACCTAGAAGGTAGCTTAGTCCAGAGTACAGGATATGGGACTAGGAGGCCGATGTTACATTACTGGGTTTGCCACTATAGATCGAATTTTCAGAGCATAATGTACTTCTACAGTGCAATTGGACACTCACATATGACGCTTGACAGCTGACTTAGGCTCATAGGGCTTGGTCTTAACGGGGTGTTTTATTGTGGAGGTATAGTTTGGATAGGCATGCAGCCCAAGTTCTGGAACCCAGGGACCTTGCAGGATCTTGGAGCCCAGGCTCCAAACATAGCCCAAATGTGTACGTTGCAATTTATGGTCCCTTAACCTGAGTCCCATGAGCTCAAGTCATCTAGCACAGACCAGTCACGTATTTTTAATCTCACTGTAGACATATCCTTAGGTGCCTAATAGGAAGGTGGCAGGAGCGTACTGGCAATCAAAATAGGCCCGGGAAATGGGTTGAGAACGGCCCTCCCCATGACGTCAACCTACTTGCCCCTCAAGCCCCGCCCCCTGCGTCATGTCTGGCAAGCGGTACAGGCAGTGGGTTGAGCTCTGTGTGCCGCATACAGCGCGGATGCAGAGCCACTTGGAGTGAGGGGCAACGGCATGCGGATACGATGGCCCACCGAGAAATTCCCGGTATCCCGCCGGGCCAGTCCACCCCTGGAAGGTGGGTGTGTATAAGTGACGTTCCAAGGAGTGACTTCACTAGGTTCAAAGAAAGACTTGCCTGATCTCTGACCGTAGGGGGTAAGACTGAGTATAGACAGGCAAGTGAAATTTTCTAACTAGACAAGATGTTGGTTAGCAAGACTTAAGCATGTTTAAATTAGGTCTGTTTATGGCACACCTAACTGATGGACACTGATCCAGGTTTCCCACTTCAATACCGTGTGTACTCTGGAGAACACCTGAAGTTTTCTGCTGATAGAAAAAAGGGTTAGTGAAACACATGTCGCACACATCAGTACAATGCAAATGTGATTTTTTTTAAAACAAATGTATATTGGGTAGAGGATAAAAGGCATATGTAAGGGAGAAAGAACACAATGATGAAAGGAGTGGAAGAAACAGCATTTGCTCTCAGTTTTTTGGAAAAATCACAACTGGTTAATGAATTATAAAGGGAATTTCCCCTATCAGGATATTCACATCTCCACACCAAATTATGTGAATGACCCACTTCTGCTCTGACTTCATTAGCTTCATTAACACAAGCAACTTCTTTCTCATATATACTTCAGCTTCTGCACCTTCTACTCCAATTCATCTGATGAAATGGATTTTGCCTGCAAAAGCTTATGCCCTAATAATAATATATCTGTTAGGGTATGCCTACACAGCAAAGTTATTTCGAAATAACAGCTGTTATTTCAAAATAACTTCACTAGCATCTACACAAGCCAACCGCTATTTTGAAATTAATTCAAAATAGCAGAGGGCTTATTTAGAAATTGGTAAACCTCATTCCATGATGAATAAGGCCAATTTCAAAATTGCTATTTCAAAATAAGCACTGTGTAGACACTTATTTCGAAATAGAGGTCCTCCAGCCCTTCCCAGGGTGCCCTGGTGGCCACTCTCGCCACAACCAGGTGTCAGCCGGTGGTCAGGGCAGTGAGTGGTGTGTGTGTATTATACACCCGAGACTTCAACTGCTAGGACTGGGGTCCTTTAGCAGCGGGCAACCTGGAGGAGGTTGACGGGCGCCCCAAAGAGTTACAGGGAGAGCTTTACACCTCAGACTTTGACTGCTAGGATACACGATCCCTTCGCAGCGGGCAGCCTGGGGAGGCTGAGAGATGCCCCAACGGATCTGTCCCCTGGAAGCGACACGATCCAACGCTCAAGCTCTCCCTATATCCGTCCCTTATGACCAGCTGGAGTTCTTTTTAAAATTGTGCTTGGTTCTGTTACAGCAACTGAAGGAGTCAGGTCACAGCTTAAACAGTTACTATTTTATTGTTACAGGGTAAACTTAGCTGTTAAATGCTACTACTGTGTTACAGATAACACAGCCACTACAAAGGACAGGACAGAAATTACACTAATAAGTCACTTACAGGTACCATGAAACCCTTTTGGTTCTCTGAGCTCTTATTAAATGCATGCAAAATAGACACCTAGCAGGTATATATTCTCACCCCTGCGTTCCAGACTTGGCGTGGCCAGCGTCTTTCTCTCAATCCCTCGGGAAGAAGTAGGGCGAGGTTGGGCGTCCCACAGACCTCGGGAGACCAGCAATACCTGCCAGCAGGTATAGATGATTGGAGCTCAAATGGGGTGGGCTACTAAACCCCTCTTTATACCCCTTGGGTCACGTAGGCTTCTTCCTGGTCTCAAGTGGCCAATTAGGGAAAATAGCTTTGAATGCCAAGTTTCCCAGGAAGGGTGCAAAGCATAATTCACACCTGGGAAAATGCAGACAATGGGCACCTCTAGTATGTGATGGGCGAAGATTCCTCTCCTGGGACAGTGCAGGCGTGTCACTTACTGGTGCTAGCCATCAGGGCGGCAGGAGGTCCCCTGGTTGTCAGCTAGCCCATTTGTCTGGTTTCTGTTTATTAGAGTCAGGGACAAGCAGCACACCTGCGTTCCCAGGGCATCAAAGGCTGACTGCCTTTCTCTTGCTCTCTGGGGGCGGGGGGAGGAAAACAAGATGGGGTTCATGTCTGGCTACACCAGGAAAACTCCTCTCTTTCCCACCCTCCCCAGAGCCCTTAAAGGGGTAGAGTCTGTTTGGCCACAGTGCCTGTGCCAGCTCCAAGCCTGCCAGTCCAGAGCCAGCAGTCGCTGCACCTGACCCAGTCGCCTCAGCATGAGCCAGGCAGCCAGTGCCAGCCAGCCCTCCACAGCTGCCCAGGAGCAGTCCCCCAGCTCCCAGGAGCCTGCCAGGGGCCAGAAAAGGCGGGCACCTTCCTGGTCCAGGGCGGATATCATGGACCTTACTCAGGTTGGGCGGGGGATGTCCCCAACGTCCATGATCTCCACACTAGATGGAGGAACGCGGCCATCTACAGGTGGATGGCTGCCAGCCTGGCCACCAAAGGCCATATGCAAACCCAGGAGCAGGTTTGCATGAAAATAAAGGAGCTGTGGCAGGCCTATGCCAGGGCCACAGGGGGCAGCTCCCAACCAGGGGCAGACCCAGACCCCTGCCCCTATTTTGATGCCCTGGACTGCATCCTGGGGGGCCGGATGGTCCGTGCCCCCCAGGTGGTCATCAACCCTGGGGCAGAGGGCCCTGACCATGAGACCGAGAAGGAGGAGGAGGAGGAGGATGGCTAGGAGTCGCAGGAGCCTGGAGGGAGCATGCTGTGCACCCAGGACCCCCGAGCTGTCCCAGCGAGCCGTCGTTGGTGTTGTCCGAGGCCGGGGAGGCAATGACATGTGAGTGCCATCACTGACCCCTTATGTGGCTACGGGGGGAGAGAGGGAGACCACGGATCATGCAGCAACCTGTGCATGTGCCGTGCCACCCCTGGGCACGTGGCCCCAGCTGGCTGCCACACAGGGTCCTTGGCCTCTTACCCACACGCATGTATGTATGAAGGCATATGATGTGCTCCTGACCCCGGGGTGGGACACTGCACGATGCCGTCCCTCCACAAGCCCGCTCTACACAGAGGCAGGGGACATCTCCCACCCCCCACCCCTGCACTATATACAAAGCACAGGGGCATGGGTGCAGTCCTGGGCCAGCTCTCATTCCTGGGGATAGCAGGACATGCCAACCTGTGTGTAAGTACATTGGCTCTGATGGTGCGGAGACCTGCCATCCTCGCCTTGCAGAGCGGGGCTGGGCTTCACCCACTGTGTCCCCAGGGATAACTGACCACTTCTCTTGTTTCTCCACAGACGCAGCAGCTGCGAGTACAGGGCACACCACCCTGCCCAGGACATCCTCCCGCACCCGGGCCAGCAGGGTGACCCGGAACCAGGAGGAACCGGGAGGAGTACCAGTGACAGCACCTGGGGATCCTGCGAGGCCAGCACCACACCCTTGGCCACTGGGTGCATGAAGACCTGCAGCTCCGGCGGGAGAGCGGGTGGGAGCTGTTTGCCTAGGGCCATACCATCTGTGACCACCTGCAGACCCTGGTGCAGAGATTGCTCCCACTCCTCCCACTCCTGCTCCTGCTCCCGCTTCTTCCTCCCCCCCCCACCCGTCCCACTCTCCATACCCTCCCCATCCCCCCGGGGATGCTGAGGTCCCCACACCTGCAGTGCTGGGAGACAGGTGGGCCAGCAAGACCCCCAACCCTGAGCTTCTCTTCCCCCTTCCTCCCCTTGCCTCCCACTTCCAGCTCCCTCCTCCCAGGTTTACCCCTCCCACCCTCTCGCCTCCCCTCTCCCACCCTCATTCCCCCCCACCCCAGTTTTGTTCAATAAAGAGAGTTTGTTTTCGACAACACATGTGTCTTTATTTACATGAGGAAGGGGGGTTAGGGAGGGGTCAGAGAAAGGACATGAGGGTGGAATGAGGCACAAGCCCCCAGTGGGGCACACCAGGGAGACTTTAATCCTCCTCTGGGTGGAAGCTCTCCCGCAGAGCCTCCTGGATACAGATAGCCCCCCGATGGGCCTCCCGGCTGGCAGCCATGCAGGGCTGTGTGTACAGGCTGGTCAAGAGGTTGGCCTCTGCCATCCAACCTGGCAGAAAAGCCTCCCCCTTCCGCTCACACAAATTGTGCAGTACACAGCACACTGCCATCGTGTGTGGAATATTCCACGCAGAGAGGTCCAGGTGGGTGAGGAGGCATCTAAAACGGGCCTTCAACCGGCCGAATGCCCCACCACCACCATGATGTGGGGTAAGAGCTGAAATATTAATTGACCTGGGAGGTAGTGTGTCTATTCCTACAGGACTGGTAGAACTTTATTTGACTTGGGTGGAGACCCTAGTGCTGGGATGCTTTAAGGGAGCTCTGTTGTTGGGTTCTGGGTAACCAGTAAGATATCATAGAAACTGTTTTGTGCTGGCTTGATAAATCTAAGTATTTGAAATAACCACCAGTTTTGGGGAGTGGCTCCATCATTTTTACAGTTTGGTCCTAAGTGAGTCATCTCAGGTGGCTCACTTGGGACCCTAGTCACACACCCAAACACCTATGGTCAAGCAGAATGGTGCAATCAGGTCCTCAAACAGTAACTGCACTGCTTCCTTAACTATCACCAAGTCCACTAGCTTCCCCTGAGTCTCCATCCCGAATTTGCTTACAACAATACTACACATGGCTCCACCCATCAGCCTCCTTTTTTTTTTGCTTTTTTTTTTTTTTTTTTTCAAAATATGGGTTCCAGACTCATTTTCACCGTAAAATTCCCACCATACCAGGGGTATCTGCCACTTCTGAGCTCATCACTTGCATCCACCAATAGCATCAAGAGCTCAGAAGGCAGCTAGAGGAAACTAAGGCAGCAGACAAATGAGGTGCTGACTAACACCATCAACTGGTCCCCAACATCATGGTAGGAAAAACAGTCTGGTTATCTGCCTGAAACCTTAAATCTACTCATCTGTCTGCAAAGCTGGGCCATCAGTACCTAGTGCCCTTCCATATTACAGAATAGATACATTCTGTTGCATCCAATTTGCAGATGCCGGAATCTTTTCAGATCTACCCCATGTTTCACATCTCCCATTAAAAAAATTTAAGCAGAGAATACTGTCCCACAACTCATCCCCTCTCCCCTACTAATAATTGTTTGGGACCAAAAGACATATATGATTTGGCAAATTCAGACTCCTGCCAAATACAGGGAAAACCCCTATATTTAACCAATTAGGAAGGATATGGCCCAGAAAATTGACAATGGAAACCTGCAGAACATGTCCACACCCCTGAAACTCCTATTCACCTTTCACCAAATACCCTGAGAAACCCAGCCGTATGGCTTCTGGAAGGGAGTGGGGGAGGCTGTCAGGAGTTATGCCAGCTAAACCATGCTGCTGAACAAGTCCCATGCTAACTTTGCTGCTAGGAAAATAATAGACCAAGATTTACTGCTCTGGAATGGCCTGACTGGCTGCAGGGACAGCAGTCTGATTTATAAGTTCAGCAGCAATGGCACAGCACTTGCTGCTAAACATGCACTGGCCCCTAACTCCTGCCTCCAAGATCTGTCCTTGTTTTGGACTCCCAGCTCTGAGCCTCAGCTATGCCTTGTGGCAGTGACTCCAGTTAGCCTTTGAGTCCAGCTTTGGTTTCTGACTTCTGGCTCTGACTCTTGGCTACACCTCCTGGTTGGGGCTCTTTGGCTTACCCCGGGGTTTAGGCTTTGGCATCTGACTCCAGGTCTGACCCTTGTCTCCACTTGAGGACCACATCTTCGGAGTTCAGCTAGATCAATGGTTGGCAACTTTCAGCACACAGCCCATCAGGGTAATCCATTTGTGGAGCCACAAGATATTTTATGTTGACCATCCTCAGACAGGGCCCTCCACAGCTCCCAGTGCCCATGGTTCTCTGCTCCTGACCAATAGGAGCTGCAAGGATGGTCAATGTAAATAAAAAGCCTTGCAGCCTGCCAGCGGATTTCTCTGATGTTTGCCAATGTTTGCTGAACCCTGGTCCAGACTCTAGCTCCAGCCATTAGGTCTGCCCACATAACCTGGTCATTGACACAGGTATGACTCAGTAACTCCAGCTGGGTAATATGGGAGAAGAGAGGTGCTCTTGAAGGAGAGAGAAATAAAGAACTAGGATAAAGCAGGATCCCAGAAGGGAAGAAACTTAGGGCTTGAATTTATATTTTGATTTACCATCAAAGCCAACTCCTAGGTAAGGAATGAGTTTTGACCTTACCTAAGAATCTCTGCTTTGAGAATGTGGTAGGAATTTATGTTTCAAAAGTCATGACCGTGGCTTCAATATTACCTTTTTCTGTTTCAGCCATTCAGCCTTTCTTTTCTCCTCAGACTGCTCTATTCTTTGTGGCGTATTATTTTACCCTCTAAGTCTCCTCTGCATCCAGTCTAGGTTCACTTCAGCCAAAACAAACAGTTATAACCTGGATCTGTGTGTGAATAGATTGCTAGGAGTGACATGATTATTAGAATTAAAGACTGGCTTCCCAGTGAATTTTCACACATCCCTTGTTCCCTCAACTGTTTTGAAGTGAGAACTGAGATCAGGAACAGCAAGTGCAAGATTCAGCAAAGAACATGTTTCAAAATAAAGCTCTTATGGTATTTAAAGGGAGGAGGTGAAATTTTGTGAACAGTGTCTATTTCAATTAGAGCAGGCTAAACAATGAGACACACAGCAAAAAGCAATGCTGAGCTGCTGTGCGCTCCTGAATATGGGTTCAGAATCAGTTCAGAAAGATTTTTTTTTCTGAAACAGCTATCGGGAGGTCACAATAAAATCATCACAATAAAATATTTGCTATCATTACCAACAAAGCAAGGGCATTTTGAGTTATTCCTGCCTTCTGCCTCCTATCTCACCCCCATTGAGTAGAAGGATAGTGAAGCTTCATAACATTACCTATGTATAGTGTGCCACATACCTCATACAGATGAGTTAAAGATGGAATAGAAGCCTTTATCACTCTACCCCTCTTTGCATTGGGTAGGCTGAACTTCTCAACAGTTATTTTAATAAAGTTTTAAAAATTAAATACTTTCTAAACCTTATTTAAAATAATAATGGGGACTGATGAGATAAGCCTCAACTGTAGACTAAACTAATCAGGATTTAAAATATAGTTTAGCAAACATATAACCCAATGGACAAGATGATGCAAAACTAAATCATCTGGCAGTGTCCATCTCTAGGTATCAGGCAGTTGAGCCATCAAAGAACAGAAACATGCATGATAATGCTAAGATCATCCCTTCTGCTTCTACAGGTGGGGATGATGGAAATCAAGCTGATTTTAATTTGAGAAAGGGAATGGGAACTGCAGACCTATGGCATCATATTCTCTCTCTCAATCTCTCTCTCCCCAATCTCTCTCTCTCCCTCTCAGCCCTCCCCATCTCCTGGTAAACAAGGGAGCATTTCTACTGAAGAATTAATTCTACAGAGTTTTTATATGGGCAGATGGAGCAAGAAACCATTTTATACACTGTAATATCACACCTTGTTAACTATATTGTGCTCCATTTAAAAATTCTGGAATGATCTGTTGAAAATTATAAAAAACATGCTCAAAAACTTCTATTCAGATGCCCTGTTGAAATTAACCATGTACCAGCAAATGCAGGAACAGCTAACTACAATTGCCATGGGCATCCATTCTGTGGTCTCCAAAAGGCATAAGAGTATGAATTTTTACTTCCATCAACCAATTATGAATGATCAAATAGCCATATATTGTAAGGACAGGGACAAGAGATATAATGTATTTAATCATTTACACTGCTGTGGGGAAGGAATGTCATGCTAGCCTGAGTTCAGCTAGCATGCCCAAAATAGCAATGTGAATGCTGCCGCCTCTGTCTGGACCTCAAGCCCAAGTGACCCCCTTTGAGATTCTGATCTCCAGCCCTAGCTTCAACATCTGCACTGCAGGTTTTGGCATGTTATCCTGAGCTCCACTAGCATAAATCTGTTTGCTCAAGCTGGGAAACTCATTCCTAGTCCCAGCTGCAGTATAGATATGCCCTCAGGGGCAGGGGGCAATCAGGAATAACAAACGAAAGAGATACTGACTTAATCTATGTACAGTAATTCCTCATTTAACATGATAGATATGTTTCAGAAAATGATCATGTAAAGTGAAAACGTGTTATGCTGGGTCAATTTTCCCATTGAAAATAATGGAAAAGCTGGGGGTTGTGTTTCAAGCGATGGTGTCTGTTGGGACCGGGACATAAGGTTGGGGGAGAAAGGGGACTGGGTTACAGCAGGGAGGGGAGGTGTTTGGCTCTGGGGAAGGGAAGGGGAGGAGAAGGGAGGGGGATTGGGTTGGGAGTATGCCCCTGTGATGGGTCTGCCGGGACCCTCACTGCATCCGGCAAGGGGGGGTTGCTGGGGAACGGTGCAGCGCGCGGCGAACCCTCCGTCGCTTTGCAAGGAGCCGGGGGAAGCCCCGCGCAGCCACCGGCAATGGGCTGGCTGGGGAAATCGTGTTAATCTGGGGACCGTCATGTAATTCAAAAAACGTTCCCTAAAAAAAAATCGTGCTATTGCGAAAACATGTTAAGCGGTCATATGTTAAATGAGGAATTACTGTATTGAGCATGATGTGTCATTTACATCTTTAACTGTAACTGGTTTTGACTTACATATTCAATCTGCAATGCAACATTGTAACTTGTCCATATTCAGAAAAGTTTGTTTAGATCTAGAGGTTTGATTCCATCTATTCTGTAGTTTGGGAACATTTGTAAAATTTCATTCTAAATTAATTTCTTATTTCCAACATCTTCCAAGTTCAGGGGAGATTAAATGAAGCCTATCTTTCTCATTCTCTTTTCATAATGTATATGTAAGAAACAATTATGAACATGGACATATTAGCTGTCAATAACTGGACATTTTAAGATTTGGGGTATAATATATATAGATATGTATGCTGTAAGAGATATATAATTCTCCCATGATATACTGTTTTTTTTTTAAATTAGAGCTAGTTCAAAAATGCAGAAGCTTTTTAATTAAATGGTCGATATTTTAACAATTTTCAGCCACTCCAGTTTTTGCATCTCTTTTCTTGTTGTTTTCAGAATTTTATCAGCCATCTTTCTAATATATCTTTGTATATTTCATCCACTTTACTCCACCCATATTCTTTTGTGAAACCCCATTTTCTTTTGATTATTTTCCAACCTGAAAGTGGTGTATATTTATTTGACTGTAAACTGTGGGGCAAGGACAATGTCTGCTTCACAATATAAATGAATAATGAATTTCTTGCATTTCCAGAATGGGAAGTAGCTCCATTTGTTTTCCAGCTGTGCAAATAATGCTTTTGTAGTATTGTAAATGTAAGAAGCACTGTTAACAGTTACATCAAAAGAAATAATAGTCAGAATTTCTGGATTCTCTGTTCAAATTCTGTCTCTGCCAAACTGTAAGAGCCTAGTCACACCCTGGCCTCATGTTGACCATCTATAAAAAGTATATTATAATATTTAGCTAACTCAACAGAATGCTGTTAATCTTAATTAATATGCAGTGATCATAGATAAAAGGTGTCATATACAACGTCACAAATGTTTACTGTAGACACACAGCATGAAGGCTGATGTTTAATGCTTTTGTGAAATTGGAAACTTCAGAATTTTATATGATGTGTGCTAAGCTGCATCTTTTCAAACTGCTTTTTCTTTAAACTTGTTTTACATGCAATATAGAGGTACAGTGTTTTGAAATATAGTAGAGATAGCTTTAGAGATTTTAAGAACTAATTAGGAAGAGATTTAAGGATTGGAAAGTAATGGTTCTAATGTATAAATATAAAAAATCATTCAACATTTTACTATTAGATTTAGGGCCATATAATAATAATGTAAAATACGTCCAGTATATATAACGAAGAACCTGATACAACCACTGTGGAAACATGTATGAGTAGCAGAGTAGAAAACTGATATGAGAAAGTAGTCACCAAGCTATTTTATTTCAATGTTTTCTTCTTATGGTACATTAGTTTTCTACTGTACATTATTAATTTTTCCAGCACCAAATGTTGTTTTGACTGATCTTAAGGCTGGAGGTATTCTGTGCTACCTGATGGAGCTGGCATTGTACTCCTCATGTCATATTGATGGCGTTTTGAGCACAGGTTCTGTCATCCCAGGGGTGCGTCTACATTGCAGAACTTTACTTGAAATAAGCAATGCAAATTGAGCTACGTCAATTGCGTATCTTATTTCGAAATAGCTTATTTCAAAATAGGGAGCATCTACACAGCACTTATTTCCAAATAGAGCACTCTTCCTCTGACTTCCCTTATTCCTCATACAATGATGGTTACAGGAGTCAAAAGAAGAAGTCCTCCAGCTTGGCAGTATTTTGATACTATTTCAAAATAATTCCCTGCTGTGTAGACGCGGATTAAGTTATTTTGGAATAGTGCTAGTTATTTTGAAATAGTGTTGCAGTGTAGACATACCCTAAGCGACCTCCAGTGTCCCTTATTCCAAATGCTCTTTCCTTCCTTCTAGACTTGTGCATGTCATATGTGGCAGTTTATAAACAAAAGAGATGGGTGTGAGCTTATTTTAAACATTACCAAAGCTTAAGCCCAGGGTTGGGGAAGGTGGAAATTTTGGGTGAAGAGCTTTGCTTTGACTCATTATAGACACAGGGCTAACTACAAAGTTCAGAGATTTATAGGAATTTCTATAAAATGTGTCATTGTGAAAAACTGAGTTTTGAGGTCAGAATGATCTTACTAAAGAATACTTCTTTCATGCATGTTACACATATTTTCAGTTCATCTTGCACCCCAGTTCCTACCTTAGGCAAGAAGTAAGCAAGAACTGCAGCTCGGTGTTCTAAAAAGAGCAAGAGTTCCCTTATGCAGCAGTGTAGCAAAGAGACTAGGGGTGTGTCCTGACTACACCTCTCTGCCGACAGAGAGTTGTAGATTAGGCACATCGAAATTGCTAATGAAGCGGGGATTTAAATATCCCGTGCTTCATTAGCATAAAAATGGCCACTGCTTTTTTTCGGCACAGAGCTTTGTTGGAGAAAAGCGGCAGTCTAGAGGCTGATCTTTTGAAAAATAAAGCCTTTTTCGAAAGATCCCTTATCCCTTGTGAAATGAGGTTTACAGGAAGAAAAAGGCTTTATTTTTTGAAAGATCAGCCTCTAGACTGCCGCTTTTCTCCAACAAAGCTCTGTGCCAAAAAAAAGCGGTGGCCATTTTTATGCTAATGAAGTGCGGGATATTTAAATCCCCGCTTCATTAGCAATTTCGATATGCCTACTCTACTTCTCTCTGTCGGCAGAGAGGTGTAGTCTAGACACACCCTAGAAGTCCACCCAGGCTTGATTTCAGAAATACTACAGAGCGGGGATAACCCAACTGCGACTTGAAGTGTAACCATATCCAGAGAAAGACCAGATGGAAGATGACTCAGGGCAGATGAGGATGGGAGTTTTTGCTCTTTGAGAATGGTATGAGAGAACTAAGAAGCAGAATATTGGGGAAGTTCAAGGCCAGGAAGGCTGACAGCAAATTAAGGTTAGATTTTTGTTTGGGGATTTGCTGAAGAATGCCAGGGAAGAATCCTGGCTCTGAAGTAGAAGGAGTAAAGTCTGAAACTTGGGGGAGCTTGACAAAAATACAGGTACACAGAAAGTCTAGGAAGGGGCTGTGGGAAAGGACTGTTAGCAGGCTAAGGTATAAAGAAGCCCAGAAATATACCAGAGAGTGGGTCTGAATATAGACAGATCTGTTATAGACTAGACCTCTGAAGAGATAGACAGCCTGTGTTTCTCTACTGACCAAAGGGAAAGTGGTAGCAAACCTCTTTGACAGAAAGTGTAAGGATGACTGAACCTTGAAACAAAGGGTGTGAGGAGCATGGAGCTCTGAGTGGGGGTGTGAAAACCTTGACACAAGAGCAATGAACTTTTTGTTGTCTTGGATTTTGTTACCCCAGAAGGGGTGGGAACAAAACATGACTTAGCTGAAAGGCCAAGCCATGCAAAGACAGAATGCCACACAACCACAGTGATAATTGGCAGTACCACTAGTGACTTAATATATTTGACCCCTTAAACAATTACTCAGCCATAGCTAGAGCATGTGTAGAGATGAATAAAAGCAAGGCTTTGTGGGTGGGGTTTTTGGGGTGCTTCTTTGCTCAGCCAGAGGCTTTATAGATCATAAAGATCCTTAGGGGGGTTATAATGTTCTAGGACTAACCTTCAGCTGAGTTGAATTAGAAGTGATTTGCCTCCTGCCAGGTTAAGGTGATGAGGTGGAAGAGATAAAACCTGACATTGGCAGGAAGGGCGATGTTAATTAAACCATTCCAGTTAGCTTTCTGCATTGAGGTGGCATATGGGGATCCTCCTTCTGGCAAATTGTGGATAAAATTGACAGGGTTATTTTTTTTTCAGATGCTAGAGGGTAATAAACGTAACATAGTAAAGAGAACTATAATTTAATCTACCAGTTAAAGAAGGGGCCTCAAGGTTGGTGTGCTCAGAAACTTTCCAGTTGGTGTGACAAATTGGAAAAATGTCTGTACTATTTCTTATTAATATTATATATGACCCTGTTCAATTTGATATTGTTATATCCCTGGGTGTGAATAATCAAATCAAAGGAGACTGTAAAGAGGGGCTGTTAAGGAATCCAGCAATGGTAAAAAAATGACACAGATAAGAGAGCGGCTGGGGTACACCAGCTGAAAAAGAGTTAAGATAGCAATAGATATGTCAGAAGTTGTGGGAAGAAACTACCTCACTAGCACTATCCAAATAAACATGTTTTTTTTCTTCTTCCCAAGGTTAAGGTTGTGACTAAGAGACCCTGAGGGGTTAAAATGGTATCCCCTGGCAGAAAGGTGTGAAACTTGGAAACTGAAAGACAATCACAGGGTAAGCATGACACTAAGCTAGGGGGAGAGGAAGATACATTGGAGAGAAGAGGTCCAGAGTGACCTAGACAGATTAAAGGATTGGGCCAAAAGAAATCTGATGAAGTTCAACAAGGACAAGTACAGAGTTCTACACTTGGGACGGAAGAACCCAAAGCATTGTTACAGGCTGGGGACTGACTGGCTAGGTAGCAGTTCAGCAGAAAAGGATCTGAGGATTCCAGTGGATGAGAACCTGGATATAAGTCAACAGTGTGCCCTTGTAGCTGAGAAGGCTAATGGCATATCAGGGTGCATTATGAGGAGCATTGCCAGCAGTTCTAGAGAAGTTATTATTCCCCTTTATTTGGCACATTGGATGTGGATACATTGGAGAGGGTCCAGCAGTGGGCAACCAAAATGATTAGGAGCACTTGACCTACAAGGAGAGGCTGAGAGATTTGGGCTTATTTAGTCTACAGAGGAGAAAAGTGAGGGGGGGATTTGATAGCAGACTTCAACTTCCTGAAGGGAGGTTCTAAAGAGGATGGAGAGAGGCTGTTCTCAATAGTGATGGATGGCTGAACAAGGAGCAATTGTCTCAAGTTACAGTGGGGGAGGTCTAGGTTGGATATTAGGAAAAACTATTTCACTAGGAGGGTGGTAAAGTACTGGAATGGGTTACCTAGGGAGGTGGTGGAATCTTCATCCCTAGAGATTTTTAAGTCTCGGCTTGACAAAGCCCTGGCTGGGATGATTTAGTTGGGGTTGGTCCTGTTTTGGGCAGGGGGCTGGACTCAATGACCTTCTGAGGTTTCCTCCAGTCCTTGGATTCTATGATTCTATGATGTAGTCTGGCATAGCAACTGCCTATGTTAAGCAGGCTGTAATTTGGTGCCCAGACAAAATTGGGGGAGAGTGTGATAAGGCTAAGTCATGTCTACTTAGATGCTTGAGGGAAATGCTAAGCATGGAAAAGACAATATGCATATACGTCTCTATTATTTTTAAATCTGCTTCTGTAATTTCTGTGTATTACTCGGGGAAAAAAATCATACTTTGTTTTTGAGAAACTGATTCCTTGTCACTACATACAATCACTATTTATAGGTCCCCAGCAGAGAACTCACGCAGGGATCATGACTAGTGGAGCCTACTAAACCTAACCTTAACTTAATTTCCTAGATTTACCATGCTTGTTTATGTGATAATTATAGCATCTTTGCACTATATTTTCCCTTATAACACCTGCAGTTTGTATGCACAAACATTTGAGGGGCACAGGCAGAGATACAGCTGCTTGAATTTACCCACTACCTAAAGTCACCATTTCTATCTACCAATGACTGTGCCTGGATGCATGTCAACCATACTTGCTATATCAAATTTCAGACTCAAATTCGGAAACTTGGTTATGGCCTCTTTAAAAATCTGATGCATAAAGTATGCACTCTGATACCAAAGTGATGGATGAGATAAAAACAACTAGTATGAATAAATTAGACTGATAATTCCCAAATCTTAACATTAATTTTTTACCTAGTAGGCAGTATGGGATCTTTCCCAGAAGAAGATGATAAATAGAACATTTGAATCAGCATTAGTGATCTATATCTTAGCCATAATTTCAGTCATTTAGGATAAATGATTCAAATACCTGCCCTAAATTATATTAATGCATATTATGTGATGACAGGCCAAAAACAAGGTTTATTAGTTATCTTCAAGACTGAATTTATGATTGGATAGATGTCACTCACAACGAGCAACTGAGGTAATTTAAGTGAAGAAGTGACTCAAAAAAAATCAATCTTGTCTCCAAAGAACTAAAGAATAGGTAAAGTTCTAAGATTTGCTATCAGAAAGCTATCTTTAGAATTCAGAACCTTTGGTGTGGGTTTTCTGGAATAAGGCAGCTTACCTATGTCAAAACATTATTTATATTCTGCTACATACCAGGTGAATGAAGGGTATTACCAAAGGAATATTACAAAGCCAACAGAACAATTTAAGTAGAAACAGCTCCCTTGCTTTGTCCTGCAGTAGATTCAAGAAGTGACAGGGATACAGCTGCAAAAGAAAAGATTGTTCCTGGCAAGAGAGATACGTTCAAATAGAAACAGCACTTAGCATGCAGTACTTTTGCATAGCCAACATGAGATTCAAAGGTATTATTTGATAAGTAAGTTAATTTAAATAGTTTAAAACAAACCAATAAGAAATTTAATGGAAAGAAAATAAAATCATCAGGATATATTTCTGAAATCAATGGGACTTTAGTGCTCAAATAAATAAATAAAATCCCACTGAACACCTGTCTGTATCTTTAGGTGCCTACTTTAATAATCTGCCCATGAGTGCCTTCCAGTAGTGCAGTGTGACACGACTAACTTCACAAGTGCTTAGTTTTTTCACACATCCTTTTCCCAAAGGCAAAGTGGTATTATGCACTCTAGTGATTTCCTGCAGTTCACTCTAATGTGTATACACATCTGCGTGTTTATATTAGATAATGCAAGATCAAGAAAATGTGTCTTGTACTTGAAGTGAGGAGTTTGTATAGACTGAGTTCAGTCTGAATTCAGGCCTCATGTTGGGGAGACAAACTGTAGTGTTCTGTGTTATTCATTATTTGCAATTCTTTAGCACCTAGATCCTAGGAGCTCTAGTTAAGAGCCAGGACTTCACTATATGAGATGCTATGCAACCAGAACAAAAAGTCCCCAGAGTTTCTAACAGTAGAGTGATTCATGCCCTGGTATTTTACATTGCTGGAGTGTACATGACAGGTGACAGAATCAGAAATAACTGAGGTCAGGATGCTCTCCTAGACCACCAGAGATGGGAGAAAGCATTATCAACAGAGGCTTCTATACAAGCACTTAGCATCAGTGAGGAACCCAAGAGCACTGCTCAAGCACAGACTGAATTGGCCAGTTGTGGGTGTGTACCTTCAACCTGCACATGCTGCAAATTCCTCAAAGTGCTTTTCCATGTCCACCAGAATAATCTCAGACTTGCTTGGGCTACGCCTCAATCTGCCGTTCTTTATATATGAACTAATCTCCTTCAAATATACATGACCATCTTTGTGGCAGCGGTATGTGGTGAAAGATAGATCAAGTCTAATTACTTAGTGAAAAAAAGAGTTATACTGTCTGCAGTAATCCACAATGTTGACTCAAGCACTATATGGTTGATGGAATAGAACAGTTATGAATTCGGTGGACCAGTGCCTCACGTACAGTAAACTAGCCAGCCTCCAGTAAAGTCAATGCAGCTACCCTTGGGCTATCAGAGATCTTCTGGAAAAACTTTTTTTGAAAGACAGCATCCACTCAGCAAAAGCACAAGGAAAAAGCGATGTGCTTTTTTGAAAGATAGCATCCACATTGATTGGATGCTATCTCACATTTAAGTTGTGATTAGTATGGATGGAGTGACCATCAAGGCACCTGTGTTATTTCCTGGTGGTCTCTTCTTTTGAAAGAACTCCCTCTTCTGTGTCCACACACGCCTTTTTCCAAAAATGCTTTTTTGGAAAAAGGCTTCTTCCTCGTAGAAAGAGGTTTACTGCTGTTGGAAAAACCCCTCCATACTTTTGACTTTCTGTTGAAAGAACGCAATAGCAGTGTGGATGTAAGTATAGTTTTTCTGAAAAAAACGTCCGTTTTTCTGGAAAAGCGCTGCAGTGTAGACATACCTTCATTTACCTCAGCTGAAGATCTGACCCAGCATGGGTTGAATTTTGTTTTTTTATTTTACCTGTGCTGTTTGCTGGAAAACTGTAAATCTAGTCAAAGAATTTATTTGGAATCTGATCAAAGCTTACTGAAGTCTATGTGGGTATGTCTACACAGCAAAGTTATTTCGAAATAACAGCCCTTATTTTGAAATAACTTTCCTGGCATCTACACAGCCAAACCGCTATTTCAGAATTAATTTGAAATAGTGGAGTGCTTATTTCGAATTTGGTAAACCTCATTCTATGAGGAATAATGCCAAATTCGAAATAGCTATTTCGAAGTAAGTGCTGTGTAGACACTTATTTTGAAATAGGGGGCCCCCAGACTTCCCAGGGTGCCCTGGTGGCCACTCCAGCCTCAACCAAGGACACTTCTCTCCCTCCCTCCCTCCCCGGAGCCCTTAAAGGGGTAGACTCTGGCCACAGTGCCTTTGCCAGCTCCAAGCCTGCCAGCCCAGAGGCAGCAGTCACTGCCCCTGACCCAATGGCCCCAAAACATGAGCCAGCAAGCCACTGGCAGCCAGCCCTCCACCGCTCCCCCGGAGCAGTCTGCCAGCTCCCAGGAGCCTGCCAGGACCCAGAGAAGGCAGGCACCTTCCTGGTCCAGGGTGGAGTTCATGGACCTTATTCAGGTTTGGGGGGGATGCCCCCAACGTCCATGATCTCCGCACTAGATGGAGGAACATGGCCATCTATGGCAGGATAGCTGCCAGCCTGGCTACCAAAGGCCACATGTGAACCCAGGAGCAGGTGTGCATGACAATCAAGTTGGTCCAGCAAGACCCCCAACCCTGAGCCCTGAGCTTCCCCTCCCCCTTCTTCCCCTTGTTCCCCCTTCCAGCTCCCTTCTCCCAGGTTTCCCCCTCCCCTCTCTCACCCTCTCTTCTCCCCTCTCCCACCTCCTTTCCCCAGTCTCACCAGAGTTTCATTCCCTCCCCCCCAGTTTTGTTAAATAAAGAGAGTTTGTGTTCATGAAAATATGTGTATTTTATTTGACATCAGGAAGGGGGTTAGGGAGAGGTAAGTGGAAGGACGTGAGGGAGGAATGAGGCAAAAGCCCCCAGCGGGGCAGACCAGGGAGGGTCTTAATTCTCCTCAGGGTGGAAGCTCTCCTGCAGGGCCTCCTGGATACTGACAGCCCCCCAATGGACCTCCCGGATGGCAGCCTGCAGAAAGTGCATCCAGGCTCGCAGCAACGCATCCAAGAGAAGCACCAGAGTGCCCAGGGGCAGCTCTGGCTCCATGTTGCAGAGTGCTGTGGTGTCCCGAGTGATGGGAACTAGAGCACACAGAGACAAAATGCTTTGCTGTCCCTCATCGAGGTAGACAAGCAAGCAGGGAAACCTGAGAACTGGCTGTCCGGGGGGGGGAGGTCCCTTTAAGCGCAGACCTCAGATAGGCTCTGGCAGCAGCCCCACACAGTAAGTCCTGACCTGGTGCCCTGCTGGAACTGGTTCCGGCAAGCCTTAAATGCGATTCAGAGTCCACTCTGTGTGGACACGTTATTTCAAAATAGCAAAATGCTATTTTGAAATGCATTTTGTGTGTAGACGCGTTATTTCGAAATAAGCTATTTAGAAATAACTGTTCTGAAGTAAGATATTTCGAAATAACACTGTAGTGTAGACATACTCTGTGAGATCTTCCATTAGTTTTAATTGGCTTTGGATCAGATCTTTGATAAATAATACCTGAACAGTTCTAATTGGAAGGTAACTTTTATAGTTCTTACAAGAGTATGGTCTGCTAACCCTACACACCAGACATTTTGCTTTCCTATACAAATCAGTATTGTATGGTTTTACCTAGTACCTCAGTTGCTTGTTCCATTTTGAATTCATGCTGGCTATCAGTACTTTCATTTAGGAAGCAATGCTTATGACATGAGATTAGAAATCTGAGTTCATTTCTTGGCTCTTCCATTGTTTTGTTGTGTAACTTTGGGTAAATAACCTCTTTCTGTCTCACTTTCCTCATCTGCAAATAGTGATTTTAATACATCTGAATGACCTTTGTGAAGCAATGTGTGGTCTAAGGCCAAGAAATGTCATACTTGCTAGTTAGCATCAGTATTATGATCACTACTAAATAAGAATTGGAGAAGATGTATTACTTATGACTTTGGAGCATGCCAGACAAATTTCCTTTCCTCTGCATCTGGGGAAGATGGAAAAACAACAAAAATAAATAAATAACCATAAATAGCTCTTTCCTCCACTGAAGAAACAGCTGCTTTGAAAGTTCTAAAATTCAAACTCTGGTAAAATCAGCAGCAAAGTGTAGATAGTATGATGAGTGATTTTTAACCACTTCTGGGGGGGAATAAAACCTGTGTCTGGATTTTATTTCTGCTCTATAAATCATTAGTTGAACACGTATAGCACCTTCAGTATTTGATCTCAAGTTTCTGGCACTAAATTATTTTTCTAACTAAAAGAAAATAAGTGTTTACATCTTTTTTCTTATACTGAGTTTATTTATGAACACTAGCAGATAGATTTAGATAGGTAAGAAAGATTTTTTTTCCCTCTAAAATATCTGATGTGGGTGCAATGCATCATGAGCTATGTATTGATTTTAATTAAAAAGCCATTCCTGCCCAGCTATAATTTTCATTCTTTATGTATATTGCAGTAGCTTTCAGCAGTAACCGTCAGGCTCAGGGCACTATTGTGCTAGGTGCTGTACAATCTCAGAGAACACAGCCTCTTTCCCAGAATGGCTTATAGTATGAGACATGGTCTAGCAAAGAAATCCACAACTGTAGCTTCTTACATTCACCTTCTGTGAGCCTCCACATTACCAAATGAGTCCATGTTTGCAGACTTCCTTGAAGTACTCACATTGGTTTGATAGCAACAATTTCTGGCACCCAACAAATAGGGGGGAGTGAATTACTCAGTTGCATAAGAAGCAGCTCAACACTGCAATTAGACACACTAAAATACTTACAGATTTTTCTTTTATCTTCCTTCCTGATCGGCTACTCACTCCAGAGCTGTCTCTGTCCCCTATTGCTCTGTCGCCCATATTTCATTTCTATAGAGTTGATTTTCATCATTTAACATTTATTTTTAGTTTTCAAACTTCCTTTTCTTTTTCCTACATCCATATTCATCCACCTTATTTTCCCTACTCTCAGCAATCCTCAGCCTCTAATACAAAGCCATTTAGTAACTGCCTCCCAAAAGGCAATGTTTCCTCTGGCAATAATGTGCAGTTCATTGCTAATGGAGAGCGTTATCAGGACATGTATCAGAGCCTGCAAGGCTACACATATATGCTTGGCTTGCTGCTTCTTCCAGTGATTCACAGGGATGAGGGATATGCAGTTGTGGTGGATGAGTAGTCAAAGGAACCAGGCTAGTCTGAATCTCATTTGTGGGCTACCCAACAGCTCTGATTCCACCTTCAATGGAACTTCTGTGTAAAGGAAATCCATTTCACCAGAAAGCCAAGAGTAAAAAAAAACCCAATCCTGAATTATTGTAAGGAATGTACTTGCACTTGAGGGGTTTTATAAACTACTCCCTCTACATGATGGGCTGTAAAGGCCAGCCAATTGATTTGACAAGCGCTTAGCAACCAGAAGTAACAGCACATTGAGGGACCAGACCATACGGATGATAATGTCAAACGATGCCTCCCTCATTCTCAAACAGGTTCATACACATAGCAATGAAGCCTGATCCAGCACTTACTCACAGAAAGTCTCGTTGAGATCAAATGGATGATTACCAATATTAAGAATTTCCATACCATCTCCTAAAGATCAACCCTTTATTCAGATGAGAAATCTCCAAACAAATGGGAGTTCTTACCTGAGTGAGAATGGACACCAAATATAGTCAAAAATTTAAAAGATTTCTTAGATAATGTTAAGCCCATCATCTCATATTAATCTTGCACACAACTAGTAATACAGTATAATATAAGAATTTATCTGATGTATATGAATGAGTAAGCCCATAAAATAGATTTGACAGAACTGAAAGGTTGCAAAGTCTTTTGCTGCATGAAGACAACATTGTACAGTGCATGGCATACAATATTATCAGCTTGCATGTTAATTTGATTATGTTGGAATCAATCATTTGCCCACCACTCATGTGGTAAACACAGCCTTAGTTCTCTAAGTAGTTAATTAGGTGACAATCTCACTCCAGTCTAAGAGTAGCTTCATTATCTCAAGTCAATTACTGGTTGATTTATCAGTTAGTTTTGCCACTGATGGTTCCAGAAGTATCATGCATTGCAATGTGGCACAATTTAATTACACCAGAGTTTATTAGCACAAGCTTAAAGGCACTTAGAGAAATCTCAGGAGGTTAATAATAATAAATTATGTTCAGGTCAAAATTTGAAAGTATAAATTAGATCATTCAAATGTTAAAACTCACCACACAAGAGTATAATAAAACATACTTAGATTCTTACGCTGATATATTTATGATTCAAGACTTACTTTTTGCTCTTTGGTAAGCATTTCACTCATTAAATGTTTTACAGCAGTGTTATGCAGAGCACTAAAGATGTGAGGAAACTACCTAACAAGATCAAGTTATGAAAATGAAAGGTTGTTGTGTCATGAACCATAACTAGACTAAACACTATTGAAAATATTCAATTATAAAGAGAAAATTAATTAGGATTTGTTCAATCCTCTGAACAACAAAAAAAATCTGCCCTTTGAGGGATTCCAGATGGCCTGACTTGTTCCATAGCAGTGCTGATAGGCAAGTACTTGGTTTTTGCTAGAATGCTTACAATGCTTGAATGGGCTGCTAAGGATGGCATATTTAACCTTGTGCAATGTATGTGATGTTAATTTGTAAAAGCGTGCAAGGCCAGAATAGAACATCCCTGATCCTGAGAGATAATGAATACTCTTGTGAGAAATGGTCGGCCTTCAATTTCCTCTAACTTCATTGCAGTGCTGAACATGCTCACTAGCTTGCAGCAGTGTTCAACAACTTGTAGAATTCAGTGTGTAGTATCTCCTAATACTGGACTCTCACATATAAATTCTGTGATCTGTGAGCTCATTGTCCGACTAAATACAATTCAAGTAAGAGAGATACTCTGGGCCACATATTAGGAAAAAATTGTAATTACCACTCCCTGACAGTGAGGGTAATGGGAAGAAGAGTAAGCAGCATCCCTTTACATGTGACTCTAGGCTTCCTCCCTTCCCCCATCCTCCCAAAATAGTGCTGTTGTGTATACATTCATCTGGGTACCCAATCCTGGTCCTACAGAACTCAGTGTCTAAACTCCCTTTTCATCTAACTGATGGTACCCTAACAGTGAGGGTTTCAAAAGCCCTCTAGATTGTCAATCCAATACTGAGTGTTTTGAAAATCTCACTCTAAGACTTTACATGTGCAACTACCTGCCTCTCAATTACAAATTATGTTTATAATTGATCATTTTCAACATAAAGTTTTACTTATAGGGCTCCAAATGAGTCTTTTTTTAATTGAATCTGGTCCATTCTTGAGTGAAAATGTTTTTTTTTCCTGGTGGCAAGGTGGTTTGTGTGTGAACTTCCACATTTTGTGGGAAGTGTGAAAACACTCAGGTTTCAGGAGTTCTGAATACTGTTGCAAAAAATTTCACATTGTGTTAATGAAGCTCTTAGCTATGCACCTGAGTCATTCTGCTCAGTGGGATAACACAGTAGCAGCTCAGCAAAACCCATTAATGCAGGATCAGGTGATTCTGCACTTCCTCTTCCTGTCCAGCTATTTTTACCTTCTACATGCTGCACCATACATTTGCACTGCACAGCATGAACGTGTATTTGATACTCAAGTGAGTGAAGTCAGAATGTGAGAAAAAGCAATGGGAGAAACTGAAACAACAGATCCATCTTTCTCTCTCTAAATCCTTCTTCTGTTAGCACTTTCCATAAACTGATTAATCATAAATTATTAATGCCAGCCTCACCAATACACACTCTATCTCCTCTCATTGAAATCTGTCTCCTAGGCATTCTGGCAGTGTTTTTGACAGATAAGCCAATAGTGCCTCTATTTGCATAATTGTGCTGGCATCTTGCTGCATAGCTAACATGCTGTAGTGTTGACACAATGGCATGTGATGTATTTGTGGTTGGTATAATCTTGATGGCCCAAAATCAGTATTTTTGGATGAGGAGATTATAAATGTCACAGTTTTAAGTTGTAATTCATTTGATTTATGCTAGTTTTTAACTATACACAATTTTTGAGGAAAGAAGTTCCCTTCCTCATATGAAACAGTCAAATGTACAAAATATTATGTTGGGAAAGTAGCAATGTGATGGACTAGAAACAAAAAACAAAAAAACAAAAAAAACAGACTGCTGGGTTTTAAAGCAGCTCAGAATATGAATTACTAGCTGAGAATATTACTGCAGCAACATTTTGGTTTTGCTGTGATTCTAGATCCATTTTCTATGGACTATCCATGTTGAAAAGGGACTTACAAAGTCCTTACCTGAAGAAAAATTCATTTCACATTAGTTGCCATTTCTACTAGACAGGTGTTTACGTCACATTAGCCACAATGTTAACAGCTGGCTTGTTGGTAGCCACAGAAGACACACCAGCTATGATGCTGTATGGAATTGGGGAGACGCTGTTATTGTCAGTATCAAATACTATTATTACAAGAAATCTCATGCTCACCTTAGAGGGAACTTTGCTCTGGAGTAACTTTTCTACAAACTGAAGCTCTGGACAAGGGACTGAATGAGTCATCCAAACTCTGGATGTGTGTCCAGAGGGACTTTCAAGCCAGCAAACTATAGTGCTAAGAACCCGGTATATGGATTTTGAAGTCTTTGTATGTATCTGAGTTCTTTACCATTTAACAACTCTCTTCTTATTCTTTTTCTTTATAATAACCCATTAGTTTGAGACACTAAAGGATTGGCTGGCAGCATGGTATTTTTTCGGGGGGTGGGGTCCAACCTACTGTTGACTTGGTAATGTGGCTGGCCCTTGGGGGTTCAGAAGAACATTTTGTATACTGAGCAGATTTAAAAAAAAATAATTTCTCACTGTACCGGACCTAGTTGCTGATTGGGAGCCAGAAAACTGGAATGCAATAAGGGGACTGCATGATTTTTTTTGTAGCTTCTTGATAACCAGTGCAGGAGATCCAATGTATACTTTGTGACTGGCTGGTGAGTTTAACTTCAGAAATAACCATCCGTTTTGGGAGTATCTGTTCTTTGGAGTCTGCCTTGATCTTGGCATTTTTGGTGAAGGCTACACCAAATCACACCATGGATTGAATGGATCACAGAGACAGAACTGCCCTCTAATGTATACAAGTTATTTATCCAGAAAAGGGGGCTTTTAAGATAACAGCCATCGGTGACATCATCATATTTTATAGGCTAGATTCAAAATGATGCTGAATATCATCAGCAACTGTCAGCAATGGTGGCCTGTGAGAACTGAACCTCCACACCTTAAAAATCTTTACATTTATGTAATACTGAGGCTCTCAAAGCCCTTAAAATCACTATTCAAAATGCTCCTGTGAGCAGCTAAGAAACTTATTTCCCTATAACGTATGAGTTTTTTTGTTAATTGGTCAAAGGATCCATTTGAATGAACAATAGGTCTTTCACAATGGGCCCTAACATTAATTGGAAACAAGCAATAACTGAATACGGGGCACTTATATCTTTCCAAGCTATTGTTTTGTGGTGAAAAGACATAGCATTTGAGAATAGCGCTATAAACTTAGAGCCGTATTATTAATAGTACTGTGTGTCTGTGCTTTTAAAAACAAGTTAAATAACATAAAACAAAGGATTGTACATAGTTTGTGGATTCTTATGGGTGAATTTAATATAGAAACGTAGAACACAAATGAAGAAATGTGTTGTCATGCTGTAATTTCCATCAATATCTCAACTGAGGGTTGCGTACAGAGGCAATATTGTTCCCTTAGTAACTATTTAAATGCATATTAGTCCCTTCTCTCTTTTGTCTTGGCAATACAGTGACTGAAAAACCTAGTAAAAAACACTGGATGATTTTAAATTAATGAGACTTAGTGGGTGCATTGCCATTTGATTTTTTTTTTACGTCCGTGCTTTGCAATTTTAGAACTATGTAAGCATCTCTCTCTTCTGCAGATAAAATTTTGAAATCCTCTTTATTAATAATTTTGAATTTAAGTTGAAACTTTTATTTTGATCTTCTCTTACCAGATAGGATAAATGAATTCGAGCTCTTCAGGGAGATCAGACATTTGTGTCTCCAGGTCACAAAGCCTTCCAAAGGTGTACCCACCACTTTGAGGCGATCATCATTTCCTTTTATCTCTTTCAATATTTGGTCTATACATATCCACTTTTCTATGGTATACAAAGCCGTCCATTCAATCTTTCAGTGACAATTTGTTTTAATTGAAACTGCTGGTTGGATATAACTTTGGCCTTATCCATGTTCATTTTTAGACCAACCCTTGTGCTTTCTCATGGAAATGCTTTAATCATGATTTCCTCCAATGTGTGAGAGATCAAAACACTGTTAGCTACATAGCTCAAATTATATTTTTCTCAGCAGGCTGGAGAACTCTCAAAATATTATTTTATTTTAAATGGGCAGTGAATGTAATGCTTGTGAAGGTTCTTGAAGATGAAAGCCTTTTAATCCGCTTAAGCAGGCACTGGCACAGAGTTCAGGCAGGTGGAGGGGTGGAATTTCTCTCTGATGGTAATGAGCCCTGAGAAACAAAGTGTTTTAAAGCATCTGAATCTTATGGTTCATGAGGGTGAATAATTTGTTTTTACATGTATCTCAAGGGAGAATGGAGTTTGAGATGGATATCATTTGGCATGGAATTTACTTAAGACCAAAATAGAAATAAGTAAATCAGTATTTTCCTAAAGGTCTGTCTATGAAGGGGCAGTAATAATGCAAGTAGGAGTCGACATGGACATTGCAAACCTCCCTTTTTAGGATGAATTGGTGGAGTTTGGTCTCCATTACCACTTCTTCCTTAGTGTATCTACTTAGCTTTCCAGCAAAGGTGAGTAATAATTTCTATGATGCAGACCTTGTCCATTGAGATATGCTCTAAGATTGTCTCTTTTTCAAATACACCAGGAAAACACAGACTTTTACATAGTACTGGGTTTCATTCAATACCAAACAGGTCTGCATTTTGATCATTCTCAGTTTGTCTGGAATTTTGAAGCCAGTGTTCATTCCAAATCGGAACAAAACCTCAAAACTTTGCAAAACTGGAATGTGGAATGAAAAGTCCAAAATATTAAATTTGAAATCATTGAGTGCTTTAGTTTTGATACTATCAAAGGCTTTTAATATAAAGTATTAATTATAAATAAATAACAGTTATAATAAGATTTTAAAAGAACTATATTAACAATATCCCAACAAAGACAAGAAAGTCAAAATTATTCATTTTGACATCTCTCCCCCTCCCGCATATCAATACATCCCACAAACAGTTGATTTAAACAAAACTGATTTTTCCAATTGAAAACCCTTCTATTAATTTTTCAACCTGTTAAGTTCAGCACTGACCTCTCTCAAACCAGTCCAGCTTTTGAAAAAACTACCTCTTCTCATCCCACCAGCTCGCCATACTCCTGTGTCCTCCAAATTGCCACAAAGAACTTAAGTGCATGAGCGTTATTTATATCGTATATGGATTCATGGAAGGACATGGACGAGAATCATGCAAAACAGGACGGTGTGGCGAGACTATCCGCATTGATGAAATTATGGATCTTCCAAGTTTTCCAAGTATTTATATTAACTGTCTATGACATAACTTGCTTATGAGGTGTATGAAGAGTACTTTGTAAATATTAAATGGGTCCAAATTCTGTAACATTTACTAAAGAAAACTATGGGAGTTTTGGGTAGCAAGGATTTCCTAATAACATAGTACAGGTTGGACCTGCCCGGTCCGGCACCCTTGGGACCAGACCCGTCCTGAATAAGGGAATTTGCTGGACCAGGGGAGGTCCCCTTCCACTGGCCTCCCAGGACACTGACCCTCCCTTTGGTTTGCTCCACTCCAGCCTTGCTGCTATAAGGCTTGGGCTTTGCTCTGGCCCATTCCTGTCAGGTGGCTGCGGCTCTCTGGGGATGGAGCTCCCCAGCTGCTGTGGCTCCGCTTCTGTCCCACCTGGCTGGGACTTCTCAGGGATGGGGCTCCACAGCTGCCCTGTTGCTGCTGCGCCCAGCTGGGGCTTCCTGGGGGCAGGGCTCTGTGGCTGCCTCACTGCTGCTGCACTCATTCTAGGGATGGAGTGCCACAGCTGCCCTGCTGTGCTGCAGTCGGTGGGGGCTCCTTTCGATGGGGCTCCCCGCCGCTGAACTCCCAACCAGCTTGCACTCCTGGGTGCTGGGGCTGGACCAGAGAGTCCCGGAGTTATGAGGTCCATCCTGTATATCTCTGTGCCCATTCTATTTGGATCATTTTGGTTTTGGTGTATAGCTTGGTGGATGGTGGGGTAACAACTGCTTTAAGTGTAGATACCCAAAGCAAATATGCATCGCTTTTTAAAACTACTCTTTATGACAGACTTTACCTCATCCTATTTACGAACATGAGACATCATGGCTAGTTTGCAGTCATTTTCTCAATTATTTTTATAACCACCTATGATTATTACTACAGAAAATTAAATGGGGGAATCCAGCGAGTCTTCTCTCAAAAAAAATCTTCTCATTGATTTACCTTTTCTCCTTTCTCATTGTGATCTTCCAGTAATGGACATGCTCTCATTTCTCATGGCCTTCAGAAGCCAGTCATCTCTTCACACTAGTTCCAACAAACTTTGCATTCCTGCAAGGCCAAGACAAGAATATTAACTTTTCATGGTTAGGAATTGTTATTTCAAACCTTTTTCAGATTGTCCATGGACCCTTCTTTTCTTTCAATTTATCTGCAGGAATACATTAGTTTTTCAGAGTAATTTAAAAAATAAGCTAAGGCATGTTATTGGGGTGAGACACCACCAGGGGACCCTTATGATAAGAACACCTTGGTGGGGTACTTATGGGCCTGTCTCTGTGACATAGATGCAGGTCATAGCTGATGGTATAGTTAGAAATGTAGGCAGTCTGTGATGGGAGACACCAGCAGGTGTCAGAATTAAATGCAGGGTTTGTTTGTTTTTATTTTTGAGGGTGGGAGTCTTAAAATTGAGGGAGAGTGGAAAATTATGCCATTGGGTGTTATAGCATCTTTAAATTTCTCTCTGACAGTTCTGTGAGCTGTGGTAAGGATGCAGAATCCATAGATGTGGATACTTATATCAGCATTACACACTATTTGGGGAAAAGACACAGTGAGTGTAATAATTAGAAGGATTTTTTTTGAATGAGATAGCACTGTAGGGCTTGAAAAGTGGGAGGTAAGAAGTGAATGGGTGGAGGATAAGGAGTCTATTTGTGTCTATTTTTTTTTTCAGACAGCCACTATGCTTACTAGTACACAGACTGCAGCAACTTTTTCCCTTCAATGGCCACTATCCAGGATAGAACACTACTACTGTATGCTGGGAATATGGATACCCAGGAAAAAGGTATAGTTAAGGGGCTCAGATTCCTCAATCCCTGTGGTAGTTGGCGGGAGGAGACCAAATAATGCATTTATAAGAAGAGCATGGAAATCAAGGGGAACAAGAGGTTTAATTTCTATTATTTTTCATCCTACCCCCTCATGAGGTTGTGTTGTCAGGAGACAAGAATTTTGGCCTTCAACACATGATAATTAATATTTTGTTTGTTTTTTCCACTAATCAAGAATTAATCATTTATAATTCAATAGAACTAGTGACCTCTCCACCCTCCAAAAATTAATGTGTTTTACCGAGACCTGCTTGGTGAGATTCTTACATCTTACATCCCACTGAATGGCACCTTATCCCAGTGGAGGAATGAGGCTACTCAGCAGGCTAGAAGTTAACATTCTTTTTCTTTAGGGTTGAGGCTTTTCCATTATGTATATTTTGTATCTAAACTAAAAGAAAAAATACAAAATCATTTGAATGTAGAGTACTCTGTTATGCACTCCTAACTTCACAGCTTCTGTAGGGAAACCTGCTGGTTTCTCTAGGCAGTCTGCTTGAGTGGGCAAGAGTTAAAGGTGGAGAACATGGCCATAAAAAAGATTTTTGTAAAATATCTGAAACATTTACTGTCACTACAGTCAACAAAATGACTATATTTGGAAATGATTAGACATTTTTCCATAGAAGATTTTGGAGGATGACTAGAAATAAAATGTCATTCATCCTCTATAGCAAGTGGAGGGGTAGGGTAACCTCTATAGCAATGTTATCAGAGCAGGTATCACAAAATTGCATGCCTGGAGATCCATGCCATGAAAAATGGATTTAGTTTGTACCCCTTACCACTGTTGTTGTGACTATATCTCAACAATGGCTTTTCTGTTCTTGTTATACTTCCTCATCAAGAGACTGTGGTATCAACTATGTAGTAACAAAAGACACTTTAGGAACAATAAGGGTACGTCTACACTGCAACATTATTTCAAAATAACTAGCACTATTCCAAAATATCTTAGTCCATGTCTTCACAGCAGGCAGTTATTTCAAAATAGTGTCAAAATGCTGTCAAGCTGGAGGACTTCTTACTCCGACTCCTGTTACCCTCACTGAACGAGGAATAAGGGAAGTCGGAAGAAGAGTGCTCTATTTCAAAATAAATGCTGTGTGGACACTCTCTATTTTGAAATAATCTACACAATTGACGTAGCTCAATATGTGTAGCTTATTTCGAGTTAAGCTCTGCAGTGTAGAAATACCCTAACAGGCCATGTAGCTCAACATGCCATCCCTTTAAATGTAATGCTCAGTAAAGTACGTGCCACATAGACAGTAATACCCACTACTTTCTGTCCTATATTGCAGTTGGCTGGTACTTGGCATTGTGGCCCTGTGGTTTTAGCAGAATATTGAGATTCAGGATTCCTGTGCTCTCCCCCAGCCCTCTCTGTTTATGACCTTGAATACATTATAACTTCTCATGTGTTTTTATAATTTCACCATCTGTAAAACCAGTATAATAATCACTGCATCATAGAAACTGGAATTGAAAAAAAACTAATTTGTTCATCAGTACATATCCTACACTTTGGTATTACCCTTTAGAAAAGGGATTTAAAATTTAAAAAAAAGGAGGAAGCAAGATAAATAACTGAACTGAAGAGCAATTACATTCAAATCTTTAGATGCTCCATGGAGGCCACTTAAGTAATGATAACAGGGGCATAGATGTTATATATAAAGGAATTATGAAGGAGAGAAACAAATGATAATGTTACCCCTTTTGTTCTGTGCAGTTAGCTAAGATCTTCTGGGCTGTTCCACTTAGGAAGAGAAATTGAGAATGCAATTCTCTGATGCAATGCAATCTTGATTATTTACAAAGAATGTGCAATATCTTGTTTCTCTGAACACAACAGGAATCAAACAAGATAGTACTTAGAGATTTTTTTCCCCCCAGTCTGTACATATACCACAAATTCTCTTACTTTCTCTCAGAGCCACACTCCTGACACTTGTTATGACTGCATCCTTACCCATTCCCTTGCTCTTACTTATCTGGCACTTTATCCTGCTTCTCTGTTTTTCTGCCTCTCCCTTTCACATGGTGGGGCTGATGAAAGGGTAGGGGTGGGGCCTTGGGCAGAGCCAGCTCTTAGTGCTGCCTGGGACATGGCACCGCCCCTCTCCCCAGCTCTCAGAGCCATGGGGAGCACTTGGCACAGCATTCCAGTGACTATTTAAAAGGCCCCATGGTTCCAGGTTACCACTGCTGCCGCTAGAGTCCCTTTGAATTGCCAGGCCCTGGGCCAATTGTGCCCTTTGCCCCCACTTGTTAGTCGGCCTGCTTTCACACACACAAACCTCCGCAAAACAACAGTCAGTGAATCCCTCTGTCCACTTGTGCCTTGCATGTGTCTTTGATTTTCTGCAGTGCTATGTGCCTATATTTGTGTTGGAGGTCTCTATGGTTTCACTTGCCGTGTTTCATAAAAAATCTTAACTGTTTCTTCCAACTCTCCCAAATGAAGGGTGTAGGTTATTCACCAGTAAAATGGTCAGCCCAATGATAATTTGGACCAAAGAGATACCCTTCATAAACTGGAAAACAAGCTTCATTTGGAATACAGAGTTAAGCTCTGGCCATACTATTTCAAAAACAGATCTAGAAGAAACTGAGAGGTGGCATAAATGACCAGAGGCAGCAAAAACTTCTATATACCAAGAAACTGAAAGTTTGGGATATTTTATTTTAGAGTGGAGAAAGAAATCCTGATAAACAAATACATACATAATGCATAAATAACCTGTGGAACTCATTTCCACAGTATAAGGTTGAGCCCAAAAATATAGTAGTATTAAAATGTATATGGATAATAGATATAATGCATTTAATAATACATAATGAATGTAAATCCTTATTCTTTAGAGCACAATTGTGCTTTTGACAAGGAGTAGGCAAAGGCTTCCTCTAACAGCAACTTAACCCATAAGTGTTCACTGCTGAGTTTGTTGTACCTTCCTCTTATTTAATTCTATTGGATTTTATTTTACTTTACTGCCAACGCATCTGTTTGGGCAGCATTTTGTTGTGATGAGACTAATTCAGCTCTTACATAGTTTTACAGGTAAGGGAACATAGACACAGAAAGCGTAAGTCAGAACAAGAGACAGTAACATAGCCCTAAAATACTCTTCCCACTCCTGTGCACTGATCATTAACCAAAGCCAGACTGATATATAGCCATTACAATTCCACCCCAGGCCTTACAGCTCTTGGAGTCACATGATGAAATAAGGATCTTAGCTTTCATTTTCTTAATTAAAACACACACACACACACACATGTTCACCACTAGCTGTGATGGTTGCAAATAAGTGTTTGAAAATGTGAGCTGAGTGTAACTGAATTCTGCAACCTGCTGTCACACTCAGGATGTACTGGACAATAGAAGAGACAAGGCCATAATGAGGGAGTGAAGGGATTATATGTCCATTGTGATGAGAACACAAGATAGCCCAAAACTTAACAAGATCACAGCCCAAAATGGTACGGCTGCAGAGTTTAATGCAACATTATATGATTTGCATCAATCTGTGTATCTTATAAGGAGCAGCTTAAATATTGTAAGCATCTGGTTCTGGTGAATCTAAATTCATGAACTAAAAATCTGTTACAAAATGTAACACTTTAAAAAAAATCAATTCAGTGGGTCAGTCTGGCTGCCAGACTGGCTTAGGACACATTTTAATTTAGTAATAAATGAATTTACTAAATCATTTTACTGGCTAAACACAAATAATGCAGAAAAGATCAATACATTAAAAATAAATGCCTTCTTTGAAATAATACCCAAATTAGCATTTGAAATTCACCATACATGCACCTTTGTTTTCAATGAGAGAATGTAGATGCCAGAATTCAGTTCTGCTCTGTGACAGTGAAATTATTCTGCTTCTGGAAAAGTTTCCATGTGAGATGATTAGTCTTGCAAAAGTTGGAGGGGTATCTGTTTTTAATTGGCTATAGAGATTTTCCCTCAGAAGTCACAAAACAGCATTTCAGCAGTGGACACTAAAGTACTTAGAGGAGATGTGAAGCCAGCCTAACTTTCAATCCATGTATAAAAAATACTGGCTCTTCTGATTTCCCAGTAGGTGAGACAATAATGCAAATTGAGTCAAGAAAGTTAATCTTTATCCTGAGTATTTTAATACATAAAAGATTCCTATAAAATAAGTTCTGACCCATTGGCTTTTGCCAATTATTGACGAATTATGGGGCACATGCAGAGCAAAAATATATTACTGCTCATTATAAACCTCCTGAAAATGGATATTTATAACAGAATTATTGGCACAGCCTTAACACAAGGCCTGTGAATAGTAATGCTAGCATAAAGTCAAATGCTTCAAGTCAAACTCTGATGCAGCAAGCTACTTTATTTTCTAAGCTCTATTACTAGAGATTTATTTTATGAGCATCACTTAATAAGCTAATTATCTACAGGCAACTGTTAGTAGTCAAAGCATGATAACTTTCAGGTTATATTAAAAATAAAACACATACGCATTCTAATCTTTCTCTATCAGGCCACCTTTCCTTTAAATATGTACATTATCTTTTATGAAAGGTGTAAGTAATTAATTAAATAATGACTTTGGCTGGTGTTGTGTTGATTTTTCTTTTTATTATTTAGTGTGGATTCCCTGCAGATAAACTACAGGGAGAAAGACTACTGTGAGAATTTCATTTAGTCTCTGGCTTTAAACTATGTCAAGCCCTTTTATATACCTTGATACCCATGCATCACATGGCAGGTGTGTTGTCAGAAGATAACATATGGGAGAAAGAAAACCCATCCATGGAGAAAATGTTTCCTGTCTCCTACACTTAGTGATGAATATTAGTAATTTCTCCCCTCCCTACAAAGTTAATTTAAAATTATCAGATAATGTAGATGAAACATTCCAAAATATTTTCTCCACAATTATATTTTATATAAGCACTTTATTTTAAAAACAATAAGAAATGAATTTTCTGAGCCCAATAGGAAGTTTTTCTTTGTTTTGCATCCGAATTTTTATTGTTTTGTTTAAAGTACATCAATGAAAAATAAGGTACCAAGTTTATTTAATATGATGTGCTGGTCACCACTGCGAAATGAGCTATTTTTGATAGAGTAGCCTATGGTATTTATAATGTTTTAGCAATAATCCAGAACTACTCTTGTTTGGAAAGTGTTTTCCCTACAGTCATAAACAGTAGAGAATTGGGTCTTTATTGTTAAAATTAAATAAGAATTGAATACCTTTGTAATTCTATTAGCGTCTGTAGAGTTATACCTGTCTCATAAATTAGATCACAATAAATTTTTCATTAAAAAATGTGGTGTTAGATTCTGGAGCAAAGGGATAGAAGCCACCAGGGAAAGTATTGGCTTTTTAAGTCACTACATAGTGTCCCTATTTGATCAATTTAAAATGCTAGGCATGACATTTTGTTCTCATAGAATCAATGGTAGTTTTGTCATTGACTTAATGGAGTCCAGGATTTCACCCTTGGAATCTACTTTTCTGCTGTCATTTTGTGTTCAGTTTAGTTGTGGCATGAACTCTGTCTTGAAGCGTTTACTTTTGTTTTCCTCTTTGTTGTGTTTGCTTTTTAGATTAGTTTTTTTTAATCTAAAATAAAAAGTAATTCAGACTGAAAGCATACACTTGGCTTTGTGTGTACAAAATGCCTCCCAGCACAAACTGACAATTTTATTTCTATTTTGTTTCCTTGTGTTTGCTGCTGGGATTGGGATTGACTAGATAATGACATTGGAATGGGAGAGGAAGGCAATAACAGAATATGAGAGAGCCAGGAAGAAGACAAAACTGGGAAATCCAGCAAGAAAAAGAAAAGAATGTGGCACTAGCCTCACTATAGAGAAGTAGGAGCATAGAGGATGACTGACAAAAGATCACAAATGATAATAGAAGACAAGAAAACCTTCAGCAAGAAAGAATAGAATAGGGAAGGCCCAAGAATGGCACAAAAAAGAAGCAGGTCTGTATGAATGGGAACTCCCTATTAAAAAGAACAGGCAAGACATTCTCCAAAGTGATCTGGAGAACAGAAGGGTATTTTGCCTGCCAGAGAGCTAAGATACAGGATGTGGACCTCAACTAGAAGAGAATCCTAATGGGAGAAAGAAAGAATTCAACTGATTATCTTTATTTTTATGTAAACAAATGATACTGCTAGATTCTCACTAGGATGCATCAAGGAAGACTACTCCAGAATCAGGAAGATACTTAAAGAAATAGAAGCTCGGGTGATCTTTAGTGGGATTCTACAAGAGGAGGAGAGCAAAGGAGAGCCAAGATTATGAAGGTCAACAGATGTCTCGTGCAATGGTGCTAAATGGAGGCCTTTGGAAAGTCTAACCATTGGGAGAAATTCATGGACAGATGACTGTTTTTATGGATGGACTCCAAATTTGAATAAGGAGGCTATAGACTTCTGGAATGAAGGTTGGCACAATTGATTAAAAGAGCTTTTAACTCAGAAGTCACAGGAGAGGGTTGACAGATGCTCAGGAAATCTCCACACCTGATTCTAATATTGAGTCCGAAGAAAATCAAATAAAAGAAATCATGCAGAAACTAACAGAAAGTTGGGGGGAAAGTCTAACTGGTGTCAAGACTGAGTTTGATAAGTTTTTATGGAGGGGATGGTATGATTAAGATTACCTACAATGACATATGACCCATTTGTATCTGCTAACCCATCTCCAATGTAGGAGATAGGACACTAGATGGGGAGGACTTTGTTAGTCTACGCTAGACCAGGAAGGTTAGGTTAAGGTACACAAATACATAGATGGAGTTGGCTTACCTTAAGAAGAGCCTTGGTGGTGTTCACACAGCATGATGTCGACAGGAGCAAACACTCCTGTAGGCTTTTCTACTCCTTATGACTGCAAGGGAGCTTGTGGGAGCTGCCCTCAGCATTCGATTTACAGATCTTTACTATACTGCTAAATGGAATGCCAGAAGATCAACCTCTGGAGTTTTGATCTGCTGGTAAGTATAGATGAGTCCTGAGTTATTACAGAGAATCCTCTCCCAGGTGTCTGGCTGGTAAGTCTAATCCCCATACTCATGAGCTAACTGATCTCCATATTTGGAATCAGACAGGATTTCTTCCCCCAGGTCAGATTGGAAGGGTTCCTAGCGAATGTTGAGCTTTTTCTTTATGTGAACCTAGGGCCACTTACTGGTCCTAACTAGAACAAATGGTGGCATTTCTGAGGGGTAGCCATGTTAGTCTGTAACTTAAAAAAAGTAAGCTTAAAAATGAGTGGTCCTATAGCACTTTATAGACTAACAACAAATATTGATAGTATCATGAGCTTTCATGGGCACAACCCATTTCTGGCAGAGTCTCTGCAACTTGAAGTCTTTAATTCAAGTTTTGAGGACTTGACTAAGGGTATGTCTACAATGCACGGCTATTTTGGGATACCAGAGATCTCCGAAATAGCTACCTCGCATCTACACAAGCCACCCGGTATTTCAAAATATTTTTCAAAATAATAGGTGTCCTATTTTGGCATCCCAGTGGGTTAAGGGATGTCTTGAAGTAGCACATTATTTCAAAATTTGGCACTGTATAGATGTACCGCATTTCAAAATAAGCTCTTTCAAAATAGATTTGAAATAAGATACACAAATTGCGTATCTTTTTTCAAATTTAGGGTGCTGTGTAGATGCACCCTAATTCAGTCAGTGGATAGGGGTCTATTATAAAATGTATGGGAGAGGTTCTGTGGCCTACAATTCATCTGGTCTTGTCTACACTTAAAATTTATGAGTCTAATGTATCAAATACATGGGATAAGATCCTTTTCCACTATTGGTACATTTTAGTCATTGCATTACGTAGGACATTTCTTCCAATCTACTCTTGAATTTGGATTGCTACATTGTCTTAATCCAAGGGTGGGAAAACTCAGGCCTGGAGGCAAAATGCTTGCCTGGATCCAGCCCCCAAAGCTCAGCCCTTCCCCCCCAGCATTAAGGAGCCCATACTGGTGCTCTTCCCCCCTCCCCACCTACCATGCACTACCATGGGGCTGGAGCACACAAAACCTACAAGGCCGGGCCCTTCTAGGATCTGGTGAGCATGGGGAATATGGGGAGTGTCTTTTTCCTTAGATGGGGTCCACATCGGTGATGGTTTGTTTTTGGGTTCTTTTTTTTTTTTTTTGCTTCTCACTAGTATGTGGCCCCCAACTAATTTTTCAGCGGTCCCCCTGATCCAAAAAAGGTTTCCCACCCCTGTCTTAATACAACTCACCACTGTTAGGCATTGCAATCTCTTTGCAGAACAAAATCAATAGAGAGAGAATGCTACCTTTAGGTTATTTCATCAGTAATATATTGTTCAGAGAACTGCCATCCTAAAACATCTGTGCAGGTCAGTGGAGAACAAAAAATTCTTCAGACACATAGTTCATCTGATTCTAATCTGTCACAACACAAAAATATTCTTCACAAAATTGTGGAAAAGCAGAAATTACAGCTTTCTGTTATTTTTTTAACTCTCCATGGGGCGTGGGAAGGCCATTAGGATTTTAGGCCATATCTGCAATTTTTTCAAGAGCGCTGTCCTTCCTTTACCATCTGTAGCAAGTCATGTGTCCATATTGGAGTAGTGACTACAAGGAGCTGACTGCTCAACATTGGCTCTCTTTTAAAAGTGTTTATTTTCCCCTTCCTCTCTCAAATTTTAATTTAAAATAGTTAAGGAGTATAAATAGTTATTTTTCAAAAGTAGTAATTTAATTATTACTTCTAAGGAGCATTATAAAGATACAAATATATAGGGTGCGATTAGAATAAATTTGTTTTTAATTGAAAGAAAGAAAGAAAGAAAGAAAGAAAGAAAGAAAGAAAGCTCATCACATTCTAAATATCCAGAGTATGGAAAAGGAGAGAAAAGGGGAAGATACAGGCGAGTACGTACAAAAAATTCTTTCATATAAGTTTCCATTTTTATTAAATCGTGCTGCTTTCTAAGCAATTTTTTCTAGAGACTTTAAACTCAGTGTTGGGTGGATAGTCAAAGGAATATTTTTAACAGTGGGGGGTGGGAGAGAAAGAAAGAAATGTGATATATACATCATACTTTGATGTCTTTGAAGATGTGTTAGTGAGCATGTGAGATCTTTTCTCCCTTTTTTGATTTTACATTGTTACTACATAAAGTTTATGTAGAAAGGCCAGTTCTTCTTTAAACCTTCTCCTCTGAAAAAAAGACGAAGGTAAAATATGTCAGGCTGTACACTGTTCCTGTCCTTTAAAACAGAACTGGTGAATGTTAGCTTTTCTCAGTTAATGTGGAATAATCTTTTTTTCCCTCTTGTGTTTATGGTAGACTTGTGGGTGCTTTACCCAAAAACTGAAGAATTAGAATCCACCGTGATGTCCACTATGAACAATGCTATGAGCAAAGCTACTTATTAAAACTAAAACACTAATTTAAATAACTTAGGGCTGGATTTTTATTAGCAGAACTGAGACAAACTAAATTGAAGTAGGGTGGGAACGGTGATTAGAGACTCGGCTGCATCTTTCTGATCCCCTACCACCCAGCCTCTTTTGAGTAGTGCTAGCTGGACATGGTGGACTGAGACTGCAACGCTGATTAATCTGGTGTTTAGAACTAACATGCTATGATAATGGTGCTCTAGAAATACCTAATGGATGGGTATTCTGAAATTATTTAGATGACCAAAGTGTTCCAATAGTATCCAGCCCACTTTTTGATCATGTCAATCTAAAATTTCCACCATGTTCTAAAAACTCCACTACCATATACATAAAAAAAGACTGCGCCTCACCTTGTCTTAAGAATGCACTTCCTTGCACTTAAAAAAACCGCTGAGCCTTAAAGAAAAAAGTATGGGCATCTATGTGCAACTGGGAGAGCTGATGCAACAGGGAAGAAACACAGTAATATAGGACAATCATCACATGGTAAAACATCCCATCAAAAAGCCCCTCGTGCACAATGAAGCTCCTATACATGAAAATATGAACTAATTCCTTTTGAATACAAATGCATTACATCTGCAAAAAGAATTGACCTTAGTTTCCTCAGTTTATGGTTTGGAAAGACAGCAAGGTAGGGAAATGCATGTCCTTCCAGAGAGTAACAGCTATTAATGCTCCAAGAAAAAAAATTCTAACAGGAAACAAATCAAAATATGGGTGGAATCCTGAACTTTAAATGGCCTTTCCTTTGAATATTGTACTGAGAACATAAGGATATCCAAAAAGGACCTGAAAAACAGCATGCATGGACTTCTTTTTCAAGGGAAATTTTCTCAGTGAAATTAGAAAACCTGACTTCCATTTGCCCCTGAATGTTCTCAGGACTTTAAAGCATCCTTAAACTTGTTATGAATTCAGTGCACCACTAAGGGCCCTCATTTAGGCTGTATTTCAGAAAGTTATATGTCTTGTCTGTCTTACGTTTTTAAACATTAAAATCTAGGCTGAGATTCCTTATCAGGTGCCAACTAACAGCTCTCTTTGAAAATCTGGAGAACCAGCATTTTAAATCAGAGTCCTTGATTGAATAGAAGTTGCTCATGGTTGTATTTATTCCATCTCAGTAGGATGAACATTTCTCTGGATGTCCTAACTGATTTCCTGACTGCAATTTTTTACTGTAATGCAGATGATTAAAAGGAATATTTTAAACCTTCCTTTCATTTCAAGTCCCAATGTACAAAGATCTCGGTAGGCTAGGACCTGCTTAACTTCCTTTTCATATCACACGTGTGGATTGTTAATTCTAGGTATCTAATATGGCTTGGGAAGCCTTTAGTGAAACTCTTATGTGGCAGGGGATGAAACACTCTCAACAAAGGGTCTTCAGCTCCATAATTTTTTCTATGGATGAAGATTCAGATGCAGTCTTGTTTCATTACTCTTAAAGCACAACTCAGGACCTTCTGCCAATAAAAGTGGCTTCACCAAGGTTGTTGACATTTTCCCTACCCACCTTATTTTCCAAAAATGCTCAGAACCCAATAAAACAGCACATTGAGGGAGGGAGGATAAATAGTCGCTAGTGTCTAAATTGCAGAGTACTGAGGATCGACAACATCCAATGACTTCACTTCTGAAAATAAATATTGTAATTGGCCAGCAACTACCTCTCTTCTATGCAATGCTGTGTGCCTGGGTTCTCTGGTGGGAGATATTTAGTGCAGTTTTCTGGTGGGAGATATTTAGTACATCTGTTATTTAATTAACTCAAATGTTTAGGTTCAATAGGTGAACTGGATGAGATGAAAGGAAGCAATCTAAATTTTTTTAAAATATAAATGATAAAAAATTTAAAATGGTGTGTGTCTTTATTTTCATCTAGTTGTCTTCTGTTTGCTCTCAGAAGAGCAAATAACAAAATACCATGCAAGACACTATTCTCCTATCAAAGAGGTTAGGGTTAAATGTCTAAACTTTTAATTAATACATCTTCAGAACTGTGGAATGTGTGGGGGGAATAATTAATTACATAGGCTTTCTAAATGCAACAGGTAGATGTGTGGTGAGGGAGGGGTTGATGGGGGATCTACTCTGGGTGAGTCGAGTGGATGTCCAAATTACTGACAAGGCTTGTTAATAAATTTACAAGAATAATGCTAGAACTTTGAGGAAAGTTTGGAGAAGATAAGGAAATACTGCTATTGGGCTCAGGTCACACAAATATGCTGACTAGTAATACTGAAATACATTAAACTAATAAAACTCTTCTTTTTACCATTCAGCAATTCTTCATATTTCAGTATTATGATTCAGTATGCATGTAATAATTTATAATTATGGATAGTTAGGATGAATGTGTTTGGATAGGGTACAGTTTATATCCTGCCTTAGCCTAGCTTTTTCCTGGCACCAGTGTTGTCTTGACAATCTCTTTCTCTTACATTAACTTGTTTAGGTAATATTTACTGCTGACAGAACAAAGATGATGTTTTGTTATTGCCCTGGAGGATTTAGATACAAGGAAGTAAAACACACAAAACAGCATGCGAAAAAAGTCTCTTTCTTGGGAAATCAGGCATATGGTCACAAAGACATAATGGCATCAGAATAGTGCAGATAGCAAAAGTTATGTAAACTTGAGAGCACATATTGTACAGATTATATAAAACACAATGCTTAATGTTGATTCGGGGAAAGCTAATGAATATATAAGGGAAAAAGTATAAGAAACAAGTTAAAATGAGCTCAAATTGGAAAAATACCAGGACAGAAACTGAAGGAATAAGACTGAAGGACAAATACCAGAGGCCAGTGTTTGAGAGCATAAGTGCTAACTCCCTATATACTGCAGAGCTGGAGCACCATAGAAGAAAATAGTGGATGCTCAACTTTCAATGGAAGCCTTGCAGATCAGTGCTTCCCCCTATCCCTTAACACCTTTTGCCCACTGAAATCAGCTGTTCAGTTGTGTGCAGGGAGGGCAGGGGAGTAGGAGAGTCAGGATGAGGTGGAGGCTTAGAAGAAGAGGTGGAATGGGGGAGGAGTCTGGAGCTGAGCACCTCCTGGGAACTGAGAAAGTCTGTACCTATGGCTGAGACACTCATCATGAAGTGTAGGAGAGCTTCCTGGTACTCCAGGACCTGGCAATTTAGGTCTTATCTGTTAGTCTCTCATAAAAAATCAGAAAATATGTGACAATAATTCTGTCTAAAAATTTATAAAGAAAGATGAAAATTGTTTACACCTAAATTGGGTGGACTCATGACTCCTACCTTATGCTCCTTACTAAACCAAATCTATATCATTCAGGAACCCCCCAAAAAAGTGAAAACCAACCTCCTTTCTTCTATTCCTCCTACTGTAGCAAAGGCTATGTCTAGACTACATCCCTCTTTTGAAAGAGGTATGTAAATTAGACAGATCAAAATTGCAAATGAAGCTGGGATTTGAATTTCCCCCGCTTCATTTGCGTAACGGGTATTTTGAAAGTGAAAACGCCACCTAGACACGGTTCTTTTGAAAAAAAAACCTTTTTCGAAAGATCCTGTACTCCTCAAAAAATAAAGTTTACAGGATCATTTGAAAAAGGGTTTTTCATTCAAAAGAACTGTGTCTAGACAGCAGTTTCACTTTAGAAATACCTGTTTTCAAAAGAACACGCAGCTGCCATTTTGCAAATGAAGCGTGGGAAATTCAAATCCCGGCTTCATTTGCAATTTCCATCTGTCTAATTTACATACCTCTTTCAAAAGAAGGATGTAGTTTAGACATGCCCAAACTGTCACATCTATGGACCCAAAGACAGACAAATGAAGAATTCTGAATCTATTTAGCAGAAATAGATCCTTCCCACCACACATCCCACTCCACACCATACACAGACACACACACACACACACACACAAAACCAGCCAGTCCAGCACACAGCGACCAGAATTGCAGTAGTATTCTTAGTCTGGGGTCATTTCTCATTCCTCACTAGTTGTCCAAAATACTAGCCTAAACTTTTATTCCATTTTTGTATCTTTTCATAAACTATACTTCAACAACCAATGCAATTTTTATTGAGGATGTTAGAAGGCCCTGTCTGCATGAGGTGCCTTCTTTGGAAGGATATGTAAAATAATATTACAGTTTATATCGTCAAAGTACTATTCAAACATTAATTAATTAAAACCAAGGTCCTGACCACTCATGGTCATTAAACAGTCATAGTACTTTCTGCAAGAGTTGGAACATTAGCCTTGGGCTTCTGGACAAATTCCAAGTGTGTAATTACATTTGACTCACCTAAATTTCCCTGGCAATTGCCGCTAGATACGTTGTTTTTCAGTTTCCGTCCTGAACTGTAGTACCATCTACCTATTAGCTGTTTAAAGAGTGACACTTTACATTCCAGAGGTGGCTGCATTTTACAGATAGATGAAGTCAACCCATTACATATAGTATTGTTTGATGTGAGCTTCGGGATTTTTTGATTAAAATAAGGTACTATGTCAGTCAATTGCTAATTTTAATTAATTTCTTATGCAAAAATATCTGATGATGCTTCTTATTCCCAGTCCATTTCCTAACTTACGTCAAAAAGGGAATTTGTGTTTACTTTTTTAAATAGTTCACTTCTAGTAGAATTATATAAGCAGGTGAGACTATGAACTTGCATAACTGTGAGAACAGAGGGAACAATTCATCAGTTTATTAATAGGACTGAGTATTGAATTGGTTTATGTAATGGTACAAGACGCTTTTAAATGTAAACAATTATTTTTTAATTCCTTGCTCCTTGAGGTTTCTGATTTTAGAACAGAGAAAATAAGTGCACTAAAGCTATGTATAATGTAAAACGTATTTTAAAGACTTTTTCCTTTTAATTATATTCCAGAGTTAATTAGCAAACAGGAGAAAGAGATAATTGGAGACATAGACAAGGCAGAGAAAAATTCAGAATCCAAGAGATTGAGAAATAGAGGAATTCTATTTAATGTTGCTAAAAATATAGAAGAGGGCTTTTGCAGTGAAACATAGGAAGACTACATGGTGTGTATGTATTGAGGGAGTGCCACAGGAATTCTTGTGATCGTTGTTTCCTGTCCCCAGTGATGTGATGTATGTCAGATTTATATAAGGTCAAGAAGATGTCATGAGTCAGGGCTCAGTGTTGCCTGTCCCCAGTGGCTAGAAAAGAAGGTTGGTGCAAGAGGAGGGAATGTGGAGAAGCAAGGGTATCAGATGCAACTATGCTGCAGAGGCACATAATCTGGGTTTGCCATGTTGTGAACTGAGCTCACGAGGCAAATCTACAGCAAGTTTTAGAACCAAAAGCAGCAGTTTTAATCTGGATCTTGAAATAAATGTGGAGCCAGGAGAGAGTTTTGAGGCTAGAACTGATAGTGTCACACTCTTAGGACGTGTACCGCTTTCTGGGCAGCAGCTTTATGAATATGCTACAGTGTCATGAAAACTCCATAGAGGGGCTGGAGAGGAAAAGGAATGAGATAGCCAAAACATATCAACTATATAGACCTGATTGTCCTCACAGATGCTCTAGTGCAGTGTTTCTCAACCAGTGATATGAGTACCCACAGGGGTACTTGAGAGAAGTCGGGGGGTACACCAAAACAACTGAAATTTGGAGAAAACTGAATTTTTTTGTGAGTTTTACAGTGCTTTATTATTTTTGTACTTTTTACACCCAAAAATTTCATCACTTGCCCAGCTATGATTAAATTGTTTAAACAAATGTGTTGCAATGGTAGAAAAAATTGTGTGTGTCTGACAACAGTAGGTACTGGCGGTACTTATAATTTTTTTTAAAGGGGGTACTTACAATTTTTTTTAAAGGGGTACTTTATAAAAAAAAGGTTGAGAAACACTGCTCTAGTGCAAATCAGGAATAAGTCCATCACATAATAGCATAATAGGGAGAGGAGAACTATACCCGCTACATTGGTTCCCATGGGAGATCTAAATGGCACATTGCATTGATGTACAATACATGAACTTCAAAAAAGAAAATCTTCAATAATTTAGTTAAATAGGTGGAACAAAATGGAATAGAAATGCTTGACAAGATCCACTGTTTTACATTATATGAGTATGTTCACATCATCATTACTTTGGTTTGTTTCAAAATATTATTGACAGAGCAATAAAACATACAGTGCCTCTACTATAGACACTCAGCAAAATAGTTGATGCAATGCTTTTTCAGATGTAACAAATGGACCTGGAGCTGTAGCCATAAGATTATGCTATATCTACTTGCATTTTAGTAACTGAGCATATAAACAGCACTAAATGTTGAAAGGGACATTTTTCGTTCAATAGAACTGCATAATTTAAGTACTGCATACACCTGGTGTGCCATGTTTCTGAGACTTTCTTTATAGTGAACTTCTTTCCTTAACACCAGCGCTACAGAGCGGTCTTAAATGGAGTCCCCTTCCAGTCAGAGGGGGATAAAGCTCAATGTTGTGACTGTAGTTATTAGCCTAAGTTCCCCCTAAGCTGCGTGGCTTCCTGCAGGAAGTCAGGGTGGCTACACAGAGTGCTACCCCTCCTCACTGGCCCTAGCACGGAGCTGCAGTGGATAGGGCAGAAGCACCATTCCTCACCAACCCCAGCAGCAGCTCCATGCTGGGACTAGTAGAATGGGATGCCTCCCTTCTGGCCACAGCAGCTCTGTGTAGGGCCAAGGGTGCATCTCTCCAGAGATGGCAACTCCATGCTGGGGCAATGGGAATGGTGCCTCTGCCCCAGCAGTTGGCTGTTTTTTTGCTGGGGCCAGAGAAGCACACCACTCCCCTGGCCACAGTAACTATGACAACTTTCATTTTGTATATTAACAAGGGTGTCACTCATTCACCAAAATGTTTTCTTTTGAAGAGTCTTGACATAAAATTGTGAGCTCTTTCAGCTAGGGAATGTATTTTTTATTAAACCACCTGCACACACAAATCACAGATCCCCCACTAAAGGGACATTTAGGAGCTACTGTCATCTGAATAAATCATAACCAGGTGTGTTTTTTTAAAATAAACTATTTGAGACTTCTCTTACTAAAATGACATTATCCTCTTTGAATGGTGTAGCATTAGTATTAAATATTAACCGATCAAAATATGTTCTATTATTCTCCCTTTCAGATGCTAAAAATTCATGCTCTGTTCCATCACCATGGTGTCTGAATGCCTAAATAGGCTGTACGCAGGAGCAAATTCAAGAAACAAAATATTTGTCTCAACTTGTATTTAATTTTTCCCATAAAGACAATCATATTTAAAAACTGGATTCTCCTGAAAGTTCAGCATTTTAATGGTCTCAGACAACATGCTAGGATTTTGAGAATAATTGTCCATCATTCTTGCAAAGTAATAAATCTTGAAAAAACAGCCACATCCAGTGAAGATCAGTGAGAAATCTACATATTAACTAGCATCTCTATGGCACAGAACCTAGCTAATCTGTCTAAATGGTTGAACTAGAAGCACTGAAATGATCAGTGGTGTTTTCTTTGTAACTGACAGAAGTGTGTTGTTTGTGTGTCTTCAAAATCATTTCATTTCATTAGTCATTTATCACCATGACTTATCATTCTTCATGTTGCTGAACACCTTCTTTCCTAAAATATAGTTATTAGGAAGGAGCCCAGCAGTTAATGCTTGGATAAATTCATTGCTGCTGCATTTCCATGAACTCCAGTGTTGCTGCTTAGCTAGTCTCAATATTTTTGACCCCCAGAGACTTGAGACCATGAGGTCATGGCAATTTCACATGGAAGATTTGGATAGCAGGTGTGGGAGTGCTGGAGCAGGAATGGTGATTAGTGTAGGAGTCTGGTGGATAGGCTGGGAGAACAGCTGGGCAGGGCCTGCGGCTGAGGAAGATAGAAATGTTTCAGGGACTAGGTAAAAAGATTATTTAATATTTGTATTATGGTATCACCTAGATCCTCAACCAAGGATCAGGGTAGCAGTGTGCTAGATGCTGGAAAAATAATAATACTAAAAATTACAGAAAATTTACAGATCAGGTGTGTGTGGGGGACAGACAGCCCCTAGCATGGGGGCTTCCTCCTTCTGCCCAGGTGTAAATCATTACAAAAGATGTAAGGCTATAGAGACTCACACTCAGTATCTCCAGCCTTTAAAATTAATCTGAAGACCATAAGAGTAGGTCTTTGTTTCATACGTATTCCAAGAAAGACATACTCTCATTTTACAATATTAATGTTTTTGGCTCTAAACCAACCTTTCTAGCTTATCCAGGTCTTCAGGTGTAAGAATAATATCTAAAAAATGAAAAGGAAGCAGAAAAAACCCTATTTTCCAATTCCCTCTTGTCATATAGAAGTCAGGAACATGAAGTGAAGTTTTTGTTTTTTGACTGTGGAAAAATGTCATTATTTCCCATGAGGGACAGTGCCAGCAAGACCACATTTGTACTGCTTCTTCAATGCAAATGTCAGTGGTGGCATGAGAACAGAGCTGGTGCCTTCATTGTTAAGGAACAATTACAATTAAGTGGGAGCTTGCAAACAATCTCTAAACATACAGCTGGTATGTAAAATACCACAGCGCATTATATACAAGGTTGTTTGGAATTTCTCCATGGACATGGCTGGCATGAGACAGACACAAACTGTAGCGCTTATCAACACAGGACAATAGAAGTGCAATGGAAAAAAATACACTGCTTTGCTATGCTAATATTTATAGAATAATGGGAAACTGGAACAATTTGCTGTTTAAATATTCTGGCCAAGATTTAAAAATATGAGTTCTTAAAAGCAGAGTTCTAATTGAATGCTTTAGCACCTGAATAATTAACATCTTTTTCAAGAAAGCTGGGCACCCAGTACCTCCCACTAAAGTGAATTGGAGCTGTTGGATGCTCTGAATTTTTTGACGGTAGACCACTAATTTAGGTACCTAAATACAAAGAGATTTAGTAGTCTATTTGTGTACCATCAGCTCCCACTGACTTCATATTTATGTTGACAAGGAAATCTCCTGTTTTACAGTATAGACTTACCAGGATCATTTTTGGTACAATCTCTCTTCGTAAAATTATCAACCTACACTGTGGTTACTGTGACTCAATTATACTTAATGCTCCACGACTAAGACAAGAATAGTTTCTTATCTCATGTGCTGTAGAATTAGCTATTCCAGGAAGCGCTGGCTATAAGCAGAAATGTTCAAACATGGGAATTGAACCAACCACTCTCTGTATTTCTCTATGGCTACATCTAGACTACAGGCTTCTTTTGGAAGAAGCTTTTTTGGAAGAGATCTTTTTTTTTTTGAAGAGATCCAAAGGTGCATTGAAAAAGCCATCTGCTTTTTCAAAAGAGAGTGTCCAGACTGAATGGACGTTCTCTCACATGTAACCTGTGATTGCTATGGACAGAATGGCCATCAGGGCACCTGTGCTTTTTCCTCTTCTTCCAAAAGAACTCCCACTTCCCCATCCACACATGCCTTTCTGCGAAAGAACTTTTTCGCATAAAGGCTTCTTCCTCGTAGGATGAGGATTATCAATGCCAGAAAAAACTCCTCTGTTCTTTCAGTTTTCTTGCGGAAGAATGCAATTGCAGTGTGGATGTTTCTCAAGTTTTGTCGGAAAAACGGCCGGTTTTTGGACAAAACTCTGTAGTGTAGACATACCCTCTGAGAGGAAGCCATGAAACTCTCTTCTGTTGCAATATGGGGGTCACATTTGTGTTCTTATTAGTTTGGATTTCTGTCTATGTATATTCTAGCAGAGGGCCTCTCCCCTAAATTTTATCTAATTCTGTGGAACCTTTCGGTACATTGAAACTCCCCACATCTCTATTACCTAAGCTGTCCTCCTTGTATATTTTATAGACATGTGTTGTAGTAACCCACTGATTTTTTTGTCATTCTGCTTTATTTCAATAACATCTAATATGTTATAAATGAATAGCAGTACTGTCTAGAGTAGTTGAATAAGACCAAAAGACTTACCTGTTAATGACAAACCATGACTCACATTTTCATGCAAACTTCACTCTTCCTATACTTTCCATGAACTACACATAGAATCATAGAATTACAGAACAGTAGAACTGGAAGGAACCTCGAGAGGTCATCGAATCCAGTCCCCTGCCCTCATGGCAAGACCCAGTACTGTCTAGACCCAGTACCGTCTATCTAACCTGCTCTTAAATATCTCCAGAGATGGAGATTCCACAACCTCCCTAGGCAATTTATTCCAGTGTTTAACCACCCTGACAGTTAGGAAGTTTTTCCTAATGTCCAATCTAATCTTCCCTTGCTGCAGTTTAAGCCCATTACTTCTTGTCCTATAATCAGAGGCCAAGGAGAACAATCCTCCTCCTTATGACACCTTTTAGATACCTGAAAACCGCTATCATGTCCTCTCTCAGTCTTCTCCTTTCCAAACTAAACAAGCCCATTTCTTTCAGTCTTCCTTCATAGGTCATGTGCTCTAGACCTTTAATCATTCTTCTTGCTCTTCTCTGGACCTTCTCCAATTTCTCCACATCTTTCTTGAAATGTGGTCCCCAGAACTGGACACAATACTCCAATTGAGGCCTGATCAGCACAGAGTAGAGTAGAAGGATGGCTTCTCATGTCTTGCTCACAACACTCCTGTTAATGCATCCCAGAATCACATTTGCTTTTTTTGCAACAGTATCACACTGTTGACTCATATTCAGCTTGTGGTCCACTATAACCCCTAGCTCCCTTTCTGCAATACTCCTTCCTACACAGTCGTTTCCTATTCTGTATGTGTGAAATGGATTGTTCCTTTCTAAGTGGAGTACTTTGCATTTGTTCATATTAAACTTCATCCTATTTACCTCAGACATATAATTCACCTGTTTGACTAATGGATGTGCCCGCACACACACACAATATTCTCTTAGTACCAAGTAAAACCCCAGTCACAGAAAACAAAATTAAACACATATCCGTCAATTATATAACATATCTTTTCTCATATTTTCCTTATATCAGTTCTGATGCTCTTCCTAATTACTCCTCCATTTTCTTTTCACATACATTGCCTTGTGTCATACTGCATATACTTTTTGAATGGGTGGGAGGGACTTCCATTTCGGGTATGTCCTGGACCCTAAAAAAATTTCTGTGCAGCCCTGCAATACTGAAATGGATACACTAAAATTTCCCTTCAATGAAGGTTTGTTCTAGGAAAACCCTTGACATTCTAAAACATCATCATGCTTTGGGGGTGAGAGACCTCTTTATTATTTCCTTTCTTTGCAATCTTGGGTTTTATCGAGGAGCATAACTGGAAAAGCCATCACATCAATTGCTTTATAGATATTCCATTGGGATTTGAATATTAAAACTTGAGAAGACCTGGTAACTTTTTCCCCCAATTTTTAAAGAATGTACACTTCATAATATTCAGGCTAGTATTTGAGCTTGTATTTGCTTATCCAAACCCAAATTTGGTTTTCTCCAATTTGAAAAAGTAATTGTGTGGTTTCATCACAATAAAGCTTTAAAATAAAATATCACCTTTCATAGCCATATAAAGTTGATCACAACAATACTTACTCCACATTAGATACTTATTTGTGTTGTCAGAATAGCAAAGGTCAAGCACCACTGAATTCAGCCTATCAAATTTTTACATTTTACATGTCCATTTTTTAATCACCTAGGCTACATTTACACTGCAGTGCTATTTCGTGATACCTCTTTTATCCCAAAATAGCTATTCTGCATCTTTTGAGTGCACCTGTTATTTTGAAATATAATGGGCTCGCTATTCTGATGGCCTGGTACACCTCATTCCACGAGGAATAAGGGATGTTTCAGAATAGCGATTTATTTCAAAATAAGTGCTGTGTAGACAGTGCAAAATTTTGAAATAAGCTATTTTGAAATTGACTCAGAATAAACCATGCAATTTGCTACAGGTGCAGTGTAGCTGCACCCCTAGATAGTCTTCAGAGCTGTATATTCATTTTGCAGCTTTCTTTTGTCGGAAGGAATTATACTCTTAACCATCAAGAATCAGTATTCCCTCTTTGTTATCTAATTTAAAAATCATTAAAATCTCTCAATATAAATAGGAAAAACCATTATATGCTTGTACTTACTTTTGAGCTAACTTGTCCTGAGAAATATTTCAACGTAGTATGTCTAGATGCTCTAAGACTTGTTAAAAACTAATAAAAATGAGAAGGCAGGTCTTCTCTGAGCTGTAGAAAAATAACATGATTGGCAGTCCATTAATGTGCCTTTCAACTTCCTTCTTTCTCCTACCAAAAACTACTTTAGTTAACAGGGTCCATACATTAATGACCATTTCTTGAACTGAACACATGACTCAAGCAAATGGGGTATATATTGGGTTGACCTGGAGGGATCAGGAAAATGCAATATTTTCTACCCTACCCTGCTGTGGTATAGTGGGGCTGAATCAGAGCTATCATTGCAATATTACTATAATATTTACTACAATAATCACTTTTGTAGTAATCACTTTTAAATATTTACTACAATAATCACTATTGTATCTTAGTCCCTCCTCCCCCCACAGTAGGATCATACCACCAACCCCACATTTACTGGGGCTTTAACCAGTTTATTTGCATAACCATAGTTCCATAGACCTACCTCACCACAATTTATTTTTTCTAAGGGATCATCTAGACTACGGGGAACAGTCAAAAGATTCCCCTAGTTTAGATGAGCCCTAAGAGATATGTTCTAGTTCAAACAGAAAGTAATAGAGGGAAGGTCTATGGCTTTTACAAGAAACCTTCACCATTCCTGATGCATTCTTGGCACCACTGCAAATGTTGAAATTCATGAATACTGAGAGGCACGGCTCTAGGCCCCTGCAGTGAGCTTCCCGTGGTTCTCCAGCTCACCCCGGGGCTAAGTGCTTCAGGGAACTCATGACAGCTGCCAGGAGCTGCAGGGAATTCATCACAACTCTTGACAGCCCTGGGGAACTCCCTGCAGCTTTTGACAGCTGCAGAGAATTCCCCATGGCTGTAGGAAGTTGTCGGGAACTTCCCACTGTGCTGCACAGCCACGGGAAACCCACTGGGGGGGGCGGGAGCCATGGTGAGTTCTCTGTGGCTCCCGATCCTTGCCGCTACCAACCAGGCCAGGCCAGGCCAGGAGACCTACGCTAATATGTGGAACTGAAAATAGCAATTTCACAAATTGCAAGGGTCTCCTGTATTATGTAGGTCAGACTAGATGACTATAGTATTCTCTTCTGGACTTCAAAAGTAATAAAGAGGTAGCTGTGTTAGTCTGATCTTGGTAAAACAAAAGGAAAAATATGTAGCACTTTAAAGACTAACAAGATAGTTTATTAGGTGATGAGCTTTCGTGGGGCAGACATTGCCCCATGAAAGCTCATCACCTAATAAACTATCTTGTTAGTCTTTAAAGTGCTACATATTTGTTCCTTTTCTTCTGGACTTGGCATCTATGAAAACCCATCCTACAAACTCAGGGAGGAATTCTCTAAATGATGAACTCGGAGGACTCCCTGCCAGAAGAAATAGGAGAGGATTTGCTCCCATCTCTGCACAGTCAGCCTCTGAGCCTACAGCAGTAGCTCACTCCCTGTAGCGTCCCTGGAATAACACAGAATTTTATTGATTCTGCTGCCAAGGGAACCACTGGAACCAGGGAGGTTGGGACAGGATTTTCCCTTATATACATAAACATTCCCAAACAGTATTTAAGATTCTATCCTCCTACAGATGTCTCTAACCAAGATACAAGGAGGCCCAACTGTGGGGACATTTCAGGAGCTGCTCATTTCACTGCCTTTGCCAACATCAGCATGCTGCTGAGTGCTGCTTCTCCTGATTCCTAAGTCACTCAAATTACTGACTTATCTTCAAACAGCAAGCACAGAGAGACAGAGGCAGCTAAAGAAGCGGACATTTCAAGGCATATATGAAAAGCAGTACAGTTCTGTCAAATGTCAGCTAAAAATACATCTACAATTGTAACTGTAGACTTTGTTTTTGTAAGTGGAAGAGGCCAGCTTTCTTTTAGCTCTTAAATGTGCAGAGTACAATAATTCTGTTCTTAGGTGCAGGCACTTGTAATGTATCTGACCTTAAAACTGCCGAGGAATTTAAGAATACTGAGGGGATAACTGAGCATCTAACAATAGACACAAGCAACAGCCATCAGGCATTGGACTTATCACTATATATTAACTCTTTCCTTTCCAACTGTAAATATTTGCAAGGCACTATTGAAAGGGGTAAGACCAAAGTCACTTCACTTACTCTTGCTTGCTTGCTTGCTGTCTATGACATATCTACTATATATTTGAGAGAGTTTGTGATTCTGTCTGTATGTCAGACTCACAGACAGATGCACAGACAGAGAGACATTTTGTTCAAAACTCCTCTTAGATAGTAAGAGCTAGGATCACAAAATTTGGTATTCAGCTTTCTCTTTCAACTTAAAGCAAGGTCAGGGTTTGGTTGTGCCAAAACAATGGGATGTGCCTGGAATCTGATTATTCCTCATCAAATGGAAATGGGGGGGCTCTGATAGCAAGGACAGTAATACCTCAGAATGACCACAGGGGGGCAGCAAGCACCTCAGTCCTGGGGAGCAGCTGGAAGCCAGGCAGCACAGCCCCACTGCCCTAGGCTGGTCCCAGGGAGCAGCTATCGGTACTCCATCTGTACTTTGAGCCCTCCCTCACACCCAACCACTGCCCCACCTCCTTTGCACCTACCCTGAGCTCCCATACCTTCCAAAACCCTTCCCTGACTCCTACATCCTCCATATCTCTACCCCCTGCCCTGAGTCCCGCACACTCCCAACCACCTGCCCTGACATCCGCCACACCCTATCATGAGTCCCCCACCTCCAAAACCCCTGTCCTGAGCCCCCCACATCCAGCATACCCACACCCCCTGCTCTCTGCCCTGAGGCTCTCCTCACCCCCAAACCCTGACTCCTGCATCCCCCACATGCTCAGTTCCCTGCCCTGAAGGACTCAAGCAATGCCAGCTAAATCTGGTTTATATATATAACATATATGGAACATATATAAATCCATCTATAGATAGATATAACCTGTAGTCTTACTTTTCCATTACTGCACTTTTAAATTTCTAGGTGTCCTTACCTGCAGATTAGGCAGCTGACTTTGTATGAAGCATTACTTTTACTCTCGTTTGTTGTTGCCCAATCTTAAATATGGAGGCATTCAGATAATGAATATGTTTGCATTTTTTGTATGGGAAAGCAAAATATTTTGACAGTAATGGCTAAAATCAAAGACAAAGAGTTGAGGATGTGAAGGAACACTAAGGCATAATAATGGGGAAAAAGAACGTGGGCAAATTTGACAATATGGATATGTTTCAGATTAATGAAAAAGTGAAATATTTTGAATCAGATGTTCACAAGTTTTGTTACAGTATCAAGAGAATTATCTGCTCATGTTATTATAGCCAGAATTACTGTAATGTTGGCCACGTGTGTGGGGAGGGGGTGGGAGGAAGCAGATCCAAATAATAAGTACATTCCAAAAGTTTTTGCGGAAGATTGTTTTGTGCATCAGAACTAGAAAACACCACAAGTATATCTTTTATGTTAGGATAATAAAGGATGTTTTAAAAATGAAAAACATTTCCTCATTATAACAAAATGTGCCAACAATGCCCCTCTGCTATATACATCGGCCAAACTGGACAGTCCCTACGTAAAAGAATAAATGGACACAAATCAGATATTAGGAATGGCAATATACTAAAACCTGTAGGAGAACAATCTCCCTGGCCACACAGTCTCAGATTTAAAAGTAGCCATCCTGCAGCAAAAAAACTTCAAGACCAGACCTCAAAGAGAAACTGCTGAGCTACAGTTCATCTGCAAATTTAACACCATCAGTTTAGGATTAAACAAAGACTGTGAATTGGCTAGCCAACTACAAAAGCAGTTTCTCGTCTCTTGGTGTTCACACCTCCACATCAGCTGCTAGAAGTGGGCCTCACCCTCCCTGACTGAATTAACCTCATTATCTCTAGCCTTATTCTGGCCTGCATATTTATACCTGCCTCTGGAAATTTCCAATACATGTATCTGACAAAGTGGGTCTTTGCCCACGAAAGCTTATGCTCCAATACATCTGTTAGTCTATAAAGTGCCACAGGACTCCTTGTCGCTTTTGCAAATCCAGACTAACATGGCTACACCTCTGACACTTGACTACACACACAGTGATTCAAAATTTAAAATTTTTTTACACATTTTTTAAGGTGCTTTTTAAAAATTCACATCACCATATTCAAAACCTCGGGATAGGATTCTGAAATACACCCTTTTAATGTTTCCTGACCTTGCTTTTAATAATACTTCCTCTCTCCCTCTGGCTCCACTGAAATGACCTCTGTCCGGTTTGCTGTAACATCCTCCTCTGGAAAAATGAGCTTTACCCTAGTGGTTGAAACTCATGAAAATGCATTGGTGAAAAGTGATATCTACTAGACTTCTAAGTCAATGCAGCTAAAAGAATTAACTCTGAGGCAATAGATATGAGAAGCTTGAATAGAACTGTGTTTAGATTATGGTTGGAAATTAATAGACACAGCTTCTTAACAGCGAATCCCTAAACCATCACCCAAGTAAAATCCCCCAAATACCAGTCGCTATACATTCAGATGATAAATGGGGAACTACAGTAATAGCAGGAAGAAATGATGTGTTTACTCTGTTTACAAGTGTTAAGTATTTTTCCATGGGGCAGTAAAAGTCAAAGTAGTTTACACAGCCATAAATAAACCTCAAGGCAAAGGGAAAGTCAATGCATGAACTGTAGCTAAACTTGGAGGACTTTTTCTCATAGTGAATATTACTTTCCTAGTTTACTGCTATTGTATCACACTAGCAAAGCAGAACAAAGTTGTGTGTGCTAAGATTACAACATATAGGGTGTGTCTACACAGCAAGGCTTAACTCAAAATAAGCTACGCAAATTGAGCTACGTCAACTGCATATAACTTATTTCAAAATAGAACACTCTTCCTCTGACTTCTCTTATTTCTCATACAATGAGGGTTACAGGAGTCAGAGTAAGAAGTCCTCCAGTTTGACAGTATTTTGACACTATTTCAAAATAACTGCCTGCTGTGTAGACACGGACTAAGTTATTTTGCAATAGCACTAATTATTTCAAAATAGTGTTACAGTGTAGACGTACCAATACTGATATAGTTGTCCAACTTTCCTGCAGTAAGATTGAGCCAGAAACTTTCTAAATAATCAAATGAAATTAATTCTAACCTGGTCAAGATTTTGGATGCCTCCAGTTAAGGATGCCCAACTTGTTACCTGGCCTAACATAGGCTTGGTTTTCAGAAGGTGGATATCTAGCACTTTCTGAAAATGAGCCCATTAGTTATTTCAAGATAGGAACCCAAAATGAAAACCTCTAAAATCACAAGTTGTTTTTGTAAATCTTGGCTCTCTTTGGACCTGATCCATAAATTGTTACAAATTTAGCCTCTTTCTTTCTATATAAATAATTTGTGAAGCTATCCTGATTTCTGCAAATACATTGTCATTTTTAAAAAGACACAAATGACTTTCCCGTTCTATGGAAGTGTTCATGAACTGCTTGCTAGGCTTAGTCATGAAATGTTTAGGATTCCCATACAGCAGAGGCACTTCTAAAATTTAATTCTGGTTTTATGGGCTATGATAGATTTCAGATAGATGCTTTGTATTTGAAATGGGGAATACACAAAAGTGTCTCTAGAAGAGAAAATGTGCCTGAACATGTCCATTTAAATCAACACAAACAAATAATTGTAGCTTTGTAATTGTAGTCCCGAATTGTAGCTTTTATTAGCAATCTTTAGACTCTTTGGCTACATCTTTTATTTCCTGTTACAGATGGAGAAATTGAGACACAGAGCTGTTAAGTGACTCTGCTAAAGCTAGCACTGTCACAGACTCATAGTCAGGAATAGAATTCTGTTCATTCCACTACACATTTCTGCTTCCTCACATGAAAAGATGGTAGAGAGAAAACCCAGGCACACCACCATTTCTGAAAATAAGGTTTTACTTAGTATTACTATAAAACAACATTTTCTACCCTCAACAAATGTGGTCTTGATATTTTACCCAAAGATAATAATATTGTCTTATTTAAATCTCAAATCCCCTAAAACAAATACGTAATTAATCCTTTGAGACAGGATTTATTCCACTGTTCTTTACTGGAATAGTATGGGGAAGGGGGGAAGGGAGAAGGGAGAGAAAGAGAGAAAAGAAAGGAGATGATCATGAAATCTTTTCTGGTAGAGCAGTTTGCAGCTGTTTTTACTCTTCGATGACACACAGCAACATTGTAAGACACCCAAATTAATTATTTAAAATGAACAATCTGGAAAGTCAACCACACAAATCAATCACTCAAAGACTTTTTTCTTCTTTTCACTAGTCTGCTCCGCTGAATTCTCTTCAACATACAAGTCCAAATGAATTCATGCATATCCATCCACTGTTAAAATGACTCCAGGGAAAGGGAAATTTATAGTAAAACTTCTCAAAGATAAAAATTTAGAGAGAGTCAAGGAGGTTCATGGATCGGCATACACCTTGTCCTTTAATTCTGAACTGTAATTTGAATTGTTGTAGCCAGTGCAGGATTGAGGATGGGCTTCTAGCTAACTCCTCTAAAATGCCCCAAATAGCTACCAAAATAAATCACCCCTGATAGCCAAACTGCCCATCACTTGCCTGCATGTGGCAGAAGTGTTTCTGTTAAAAATTGGGGGTCTGAATGTTGTGTGTCTAGAGCCTTTTCAAAGAAACCAGAATTCTGAGGGCAGGGGGAACTCTCCAGTCTTGGTAGACTGCTCATACAGCAGTAAAGTAAGAATTCAATCAAGGGTGCCAGACTCCTCAAGGCAGAAAATCATGCTTGTATGAAAATGATAGTGGAGTCTAGATTGTAGGGGTTAATTGCGGAAGAACTCTGGTGATGCCTGCATTCCCCCTCCCCCCACCATTCCCTGCTACTAATGAGCCAAAAGCAAGCCTCTAGGAACATACGCCATTGTAGCAAGAACGAATTGTAGATAAGGGCAGGAACATAACAATCCTGTTTACCCAGGATCATGTAAACAAAGTCAAAGGACAAGCAGTACAGCTGAGCCGTATTGTAACAAGTGATGAGTAACTCCTGGAAATTTCCAAACTGCCAAACAAGGTAGAGACACTGTATTTAAAGCTACACCAGAGCACAGCAATTTGGACCTCTCCAATGGGCTTTGGTACTGACACCTTGGAAGCCTAGATGATCTCCCGCTTCATCCGCAGCTGAAACGGGGTTCCCGGCTTGCAGAAGGGATGTAAGACGTCGCTTTTCCTATCATGTTGTTCTTTAGTTAAGGGGCACAGCTGATAGCTTTCAGAAAATAAACTGCTTGTGTTTGACAGATACCTGTGTAGCATGTTTTTGTACTTTGAGAACCCAGTGTCAGACCTGAGACTTACTCTTGCTGGAAACATAGATGCCACCATCATTATTGCCCATAATAACTCATGACAAGATGGCAACATTTCAAAATAGAGGTGGCATATTGGCTTCCATGTTCAAGGGAACAGTCATATTTGCACAGGAAAATTCCAGTGGCACATTCGAGAAAGAACAACTGAATTCTAAGCCAATTAAATTGGTCAGGAGAATGTTCTCCATCAGCTCACAGAATGTCCATACCATTAAAGCTTGTTACCTCCTGCTAATACAAAATGAGCTCTCATCATATAAGTAGAATGTGACTGGTTTATGAGAGCCCAGAGGGACTGGGAATAGAATGATAATTACTACAGAAGGAAACATGCTCATATGGAAAGGTGATGATGGAATAAGACAGTATGGCACTGCACTGCTGATCTGGCAACAGATCAGCTTTTGCATGATGGTCTAAACACCAGTCAGCAGCAGTAATTGATGACCCTCAGACTGGAAGCACAATCCTATAAAATAACTCTTTTCCAGCGCTGTACCCCAATAACTGACTGATAATGAATGAATAGAGAAATTCTGTGGCAACATCAAGAATGAGCTAGTATATGTTCTTCATAGAAACATCTTAATTGTACATGTGACTAGAATGCATACATTGGTCTTCAGGATGTCAGAGCCTGGGTTGAAAAGTTGGAATGGCATCACCCCTTGGTTCAAACTAATGCATCCCGGAGCGCACTTCCTGGTTAGAATCAGCTGTTGAGCGGAATAACGCGCGGGCGAGATTATGCTAATGAAGCGCGGGATATTTAAATCCCCGCTTCATTAGCAATTTTGGTCGGCTACATTTGCATTCCTAGCTCGAACTAGGGAGCAAGTGTAGACGTACCCTGAGTCTGGAAATCTGGCAAATGTCGTCAAAAGATTTCAAAAAGATCTCTGATGAGTAGACCTTTCAAAAGGGTTAGCACTGGATCTGATTATAATCTAATAATAGCCTACACAGAGACCAAATTTTGAAGCATGAAATGAGGAGCCATTTCAGAGGCCTCTCTAATATCTTCAGAGGCCATTATAATGTTGACATATTGAAAGTCTGTGAAACAGTAGTGGAATTCAAGAAGTCAATTAAACAAGCTGTTGATCATTTCATCCTGATAATGACCATTGCTCAGTATTACCAGACCTGCAGATTCAAAAATCATGAGCCAGGAAAAAAAATCAAGAAATGGGCTTAAAGGTAGAAGATTTTAAGAAAATAGAATTTTGATACTTTTTATTTGCCATATTTACAAACACTCACAGCAACTCTATGCAGTGGGTTTGGTTACAAAAATATAATAATGCAGTTATTTGGGGCGGGGTTCCATACTTTGGGGGAGCACAAAGGAGACAGTGAATGGTTATACTGGAATATCTAGGGATTCCCCAGATGAAGCAGGTAAAACCCAGGTAGCATTCAGTTGGCATGGTAATCTCCACCATCGAGCATAGCAGCACTGTGGAATGGATCAGTGTGATCTTTGGACAGGAGAGTGGTTTTAGTGAGCTATTCTAGTCAGCATAACAACTGAGTTGTTCTCATATATGGTTTGGCCAACAGCCAAGCCAGTCACAGGAGAGGGAATAGGAAAAGTGACTTAAAACTCCTTTTTGCCACCAACATTTAGGGTGCAGCTACACAGCACCGTTATTCCAGAATAACTGACGTTATTTCAAAATAACAATGCGAGCCTCTACATAGCAATTCCATTATTTTGAAATAAATTTGAAATAACAGATGACTTATTCTGACTTCTGTAAATCTCATTCCATGAGGAATAACACCTGTTCTGAAATAGCTATTTTGGAATAGCAGTAGTGTGGATGCTCCACTGCTGCTATCTTGAAATAGCTCTTCCCCAGAGCCATTTAAAGTAATTACTCTCCAGTGCCTTCTGGGGCTCTAAATCAATGTAGCATGTCCACGTAAAGGAAGCCTGCCTCAGACTAATTTTGAGGCTTCCCTGTAGTGTAGCCATGCTATTTCAAAATAAGCTATTTTGGAGTATTTCTTCTGGAATAACTTATTTTTAAATAAGTGTGCAGTGTTGACATACCTTATACAGCACCCTAAACTCAAAATAAGATACGCAATTTGCATTACACAAATTGTGTATCTTCTTTCAATTGTATTTTGAAACAGCTTATTTCTAAATTTGGCACATCTGCACAGCATCAAATTTAGAAATAACACGCAATTTCAAGACATCCCTTAACCCTCATAGAATGAGGGTTACAGGGATGCCGGAATACAGTGTTCGTTATTTCAAAAAATATTTCAAAATAACAGGTGCATTTTAAAGATACGGGGTCACTATTTTGGGATACCTCTGGTATCCCAAAATAGCCCCACTGTCTAGATGTACCCTGAGGTGTTACAGTCTGTGGTGAGTGATGTGTAGGGAGAGGGCGATCAGGAGGGCCACCCAGAGGAAGAGGGAGGGAACATGCCAGGGCGCCCCATTTGGCGATTAAAATTATTATAGAGGGTGGTACACCTCCTGAGTGCTACTACAAATCACATATTTACAGTTATACAAATAATGAATAACAAAATATCTAATTTCTGAACAGGCAATATTTCATATGAAAATATAAGTTAATTGGCTAATAGGTTAAATTTCTGCTAAAAAATTCTGCAAACAGCATTTCATCATGAAAATTACATTGTTTTCAGATTACTGTAAACTAGCTAATGGACGTTTGGATATGAAACAGGATATCACATTAAAAATTATCATTATCCTCTCTTAACCATGCTTTTTCACTATGAAATGTAGTCATTAGTAATACTTCGTACATTTCTAATACTTTACATCTGATAGCATCAGAACACTTCACAAAGAATTTCTTAAGCATCACAGACCTCTGTAGAGTAGATAAGTGTTTGAGGAAGCAAAGGCACAGAGGTGCTACATGACTAGCCCAAGGTCAAAAAGTAAAGCACTTCAATGAGATCCCATAAGAACAGACTTCCAGTTTTTTCAGTACTCACAATTAGATCACATTTCTTCCGTTAAAAAAGTTGCTGCTTCAAGCCAAAAAGGGTTTGGATAGAAATGTGGTTCCATGTGATGGTGTTATTTAAAAAATTGAAAAGAAAACATCCATAAGTAAGTTGCTTCAGTGTCTCAGGTGGAGGCTTATGTGGAAAAGTCCCTTCAGATGTTCTCATAAGGAGTGAAAGACAACAAAAGTAGAGCTCCCAAATACTCCATCCTATGTTTTCCACCTGACCGCTGCACAGTGTGACAGCACACAGGGTGGAGGTCTGATAAAAACAGATATTCTGATTAAAGCTGCTTCATTGTCTTACCAGGTAACGGTGTGCTAATCAAAGGCTCCCAGTAATGAAGGTTCAACACATCCCATGACTGACATTTTGCTTTTGTAAAGAAGGTCAGCTAATATAATGGAGTTGGTCTTCATCTGGAGTTACTCCAGATAAACCAACACCAGAGATCCTGGGTTGATTTATAGTTTTGCATTAAAATACTGAATAAAACCAGGAGAAAATTGACAACTTGATATTTTGTAGTCATCTGAAGTTTAAACACAAAGCAAAATTTGAGGTGCCTGGAACCCACCAAAACTGAGAGCAACGGAAATGTAGTTATGAGCTCCTATAGAATGCAATTGTTGAGTTTTAAACATTGCCACTTTTATTCATAAAAACTAACTTCAGTTGCTCTAAAAAGCTCTCTCTGGCTATGTCAAGACTACGGAGGTATCCCAGAAAAACTCCACCGTGTTCAGGGAACACGTCTGCTCTTCTGACATTTTTTGCTTTTTCTGACATGTTACGAGGAAGAAAGGCTATTCCGAAAGAGGAGGTTTTTCCGAAATTTGGCCCAGTGTAGATGAAAAAACAATCGGAAAAAGGTGCGCAATTTGCATACCTTTTTCCAATAAAAAGTGGCAGTCTAGACATAGCCTCTCTCTGTGATGGTTACAGGACTAGCTGCACCTCTCTTCCCCTCTCTTGTGTCTGAGTCCATCTCCTCAGGTGTTAGGCTTCATACCTTTACTCAACTTGGGGGAAGAATTTCACAGCTCTCCCACTCATAGACAAGGCTCTGGGCTACAGTAGCTGGGTGTCAACTGTTACCTTGAAGGTGCAACTGAGTTCTTTCCTCCATAACTCTGTAAATGGTGGCATTCAGTGATTAGACAGGCTTATAAAAGCCAAATTATTGTTTATTTTAGGGGAAAGAAGCATTCAGCAAAACCAGGATTTTAAAAACAAACAGCTCACACACATGTCTATCTTCCCTTCAGCCATCCCATCCTATTATGATGCCCTAGGATAGTTCCCCAGGATCACTATGTGGTGACTGGATTCTCAGTCTGTCTCCTTTCAAAAGTTTCAGAGGGGTAGCCATGTTAGTCTGTAACTGAAAAAAAACAAACAAAAAACCCTACCCTTTTAAACTTCACTGTAGATGTTCTTTTCTGTGGTTTTGGGCCTTTTGTAGGTCAGCTGGGGAAAGAGGCAATATCTAAGATAATATATCTAGCATTGTCCTTTAGGAGTTTCCTGAGTAGCTATCTTGGACCACTCTTTTCCTTCCTGCTGTGTCCCCCTCTTCAGACAGACACCTAGTAAGCTAAGCCAATATATGCGTAGAGTAAACAGTCCAATAACTAAGCCAACATACAGTATTCATAAATTAGCAAAGGTTTGCTCCAAATCTGTCACAGCTTGTTGAGTTTTTAAAAATTTGTTAAAGAGAGAAATGGATGTATGCATTGTATATCTTGATCAAATAAAAAAAAATAGCACCTCAACACCTGTAAGTGGTCTTTTGGCAATGATTATTCATGCATACAATTTCTTATTAAAACTACCTGTGCCTTGGGAATGTAAAGAGCTTTCTTTGGCTATATAAAATACACAAGCTAATAAGATGAATGGCCATCTTTAAAAGGAAATAGTCAATTTACAAATCAATATTTCAATTTTTTAAAAAGTTTGTATTATTACAAGTTACAAAATAATTATAGCCAAAAGATTTTTCTCTATTTTCAGTTTTGTTTACTTTGTGAATTTGACAGCATTTTGTACAGTCAGTTTCACTGATATCCCTGCTGCTTATGGGGACGTATTACATAACGACAGAGGAAAAATAATGGTTTAGAGAATTCAGGGGGAGGGTGAAAAACCACCACAAAAAATAGATGACACAAGGATGGATCCAAGCCTTGAAACTGATTAACATTTGTTATTTAATTGACAATTTCAAAATGACTTTCTTTAACCCACTTGACAGTGCTGCCCACATACTATATTAAATATGGCATGTACACGCACTCACAAAATTATGGTGAAAGGAATATTAAGGTTGGAAAGATGAGTGGATTGTCTATGAAGAGTTTATTCACTATGTGATGTTACAGACAAGAATTAAAAACATTTTTGTCTGTTGCTGTCTTAATTTTTCACTCTGTATATAATCTTCTTTTTCTTTTTAATTCGTCTTCCGTGGGTTTGCATAAAACCTGACTAATTCAGAGATAGACTGGATTAAAGAGAAAAAAACAGCTTGCTTATGGGGCAGGTGTTTTTCAAAATTCCCCCATTGCAAAATTATGTTTATTACTTGCTGTACATGAAGTTACTGAAATGAATCATTGTAAGGGATTACATCATCACATGTGTAAGATGGAAGAGTTCCACATTCTCACTATGCAAAGAAAAACAAAGCTTTAGCATTTAATAAAAGATCTTGTCTGCCAAGTAAAATTAAAGTAAAAAAGAAATCATAATTGAATGTTTTCTTTCTTGTTTAAAAAAAGTTTATTTAAATCATAATGCATGTTGAGCCTTTCAGCGTATGCACCATTTGTTGTCTAATGGATTATTGCAAGATAATGACAGACGCATATGTCAAGATTTCTATTAATTTCATGCTTTAGTACATGTTGCATGGCATACTTCAGAAGCTCATAATCCACACTAGAAATTAAGAACAGCATTCATTAGCTATGTGTACGAACAATTTTATACTACATTTAAAATCAAGATGAAGTGGGATTTCTGGTTTTTACTTAATAATCAGATGCTTACCCTCTTTTGCTTAAAACCATTTTTGTCTCATAACAGAGAGAAAGAAAACACTGTATACATTAAATGCAGAATGGATTCAAAGGTAACAGCAATTTAGGCTATGTCTAGACTGCAGAGGTTTTCTGGGATATTGGAAGTATCTCAGAAAAGCTCTGCCACATCCAGGGAATGCGTCTGCTTTTTTGGAACAGTTTCTGAAAAAGCAGGTGCTTTCTTTTGGGATCCTTGTATTCCTCTCGGTGAGAGGAATAAGGGATGTTCCAAAAGAGGAGGTTTTTTCAAAATTTGGCCCCGTGTAGGTGGGCCAAATTTCAGAAAAGCCTCTTCCAAAAAAAAAAGAGGAAAAATACGCAAATTTCAGTTCACAATTTGTGTATCTTTTTCCAATAAAACTCTGCAGTCTAGATGTAGCCTTAATGTGGTGTAAGAATTAAGCTAGCTCCTGAAAAAGTGCTAAATCATCATTATACAGAATATCGCCAAATTTTCAAAATTGTTTCAATCATCTATATATTCACGTTGTATGGTCAACATACATATTTTTCAAGATGGACCTTTGTATCCATTTTAACTGTCCATACTTTGGGTTGTATGGCTCCAGGGGTTTTGGTTTGGCAAATTATAAATAAATGAGGTAATTTGAAAGTTTCACATTTGAATCTTGCTTCAGTTTTCAGATTCCCATCACTATCAAAAGCTTGATATTTGGATCAGTAGTTTTATTTTGGACCTATTTTGATCACTTAGAGATATATGTGGCCACAAATTAAGAGAGTGGTTTGAAAATGTAGTTCAGTCTCATAAAGGTGATTTCTACAATTATTTTAGGCAAGATAAAATAGTAAAAAAGTGATTCTAATATCATGATTTAAGGAATAAACAGGTATTCTGGTCAAGTCATGACCCTGCTTTGATACTCACCACTTCTGTAAACACCAAATATGGAAACTACTGTAAGTAGAATACTGAATTAGTGGGCTACACTAATCTATTCTATTATGTATTTATTTATGGGTTTGATTTATTCAGAATGTCAGCCACAAGCTCGTAGGCAGATGAACAATATTTAAGGCACACATATGCAACATACTTTTATATTGGTACAATGTCAACAAAAACATTAAAATATTCCCTTTGCCTTCAAAACCTTCTCCACTCAGCCTATCTCCCAAAGGAGAAATGTGGGTAAATAGGGACAATATGTTTTGTAAATATTCTGAAGATCTTAATACATTCATGCTGTGGAAGAGAAAGCAGGTCTCCAAAAATCAGGAGGAAGTAAATTCTCTTCACTAAGAACACCAACTTCAGATACAAATCTAGAGGTTGAGAAGTCCCACTCTGAGATGTACAGAACCCAGCTGCTTTCTAGTGCAGTGGTACCACAGGAGACTGTCTCTGAGATATACAGGATCCATAAGGTATACGCTTTATATTCTCAAATCAACTCCATAAACAAACACCTGGCAATGAATAGGAAGCCAGAACCATTTACTGAGCACAGGTGTAACAAGGTCCCTAAACAGTTCAGCTCAATAAGAGAACAACAGCAATCTGTGCTAGCAGATGTTAACGGGTGGACTTCAGGAGTAGCCACACATGGACTGCATAACAATCATCTAATCTGGAGATAACAAAGGCATGGATCAGTATTGTGAGATCCATACCCGAGATGAAGTATCTCAATTCAGCACAAAATGGAGAAAAAATAAGTTTGGTGATGGATTTTGTCTAGATAGCCTGATGTAGCAAAGAGTTTCATAAAATGATGTGTAATAAAAAGATGTCATAATTTCCTAATCAAAAGGACAGATTTCATCACATGTATCTTCTCCAATACCTTCCCCTATATTCATTTTCATATAGCTGACGTGGAAGGCTTTATTGTACAATTTAACTGAACATACTTTCCAAATTCAGAATGGGTTAGGCATTCCAGTTCCTTCATTCTGGAAAATGGGAGCATTGACCTTCCTACTTATAGGGACACCAAAACATTGTCCTCATATTAACCCTTAGAACATAATGTAGTTTCAAGATTGATGATATCCATAATATAAATACTCTTAAAATTCAGGGTGCAGTGGTACGAAGCTGGGAGGGTGATGGGTCAGGTGGCCCTATTTATCTGGGCACACCAACAAGATAAAGCCATTGAGAAAAGATTGGTCTTCAAGTGCTTGGTCTTGCTCCCACTGACATCAAAAGCAAAAAACTACCATTCACTTCACAATGCGAATCAGACTCGAGGAAAGTGGAGAAGGGAAGGAGGATGAGTATAGAGTAAAGGTAAATCTGGCCCTCAGATATACACTTCCTAAGCTAACTGCTAGTTGGTAAGTGCTAACGTTTTTATGGATGCTGGGCTCTGTGAAACTCCACAGTACTTTACTGATTAACAATGTGGAGATTTAGGGATTCCTTTCTTCCCTGATTCCACCAGTCTGGCTACTTCTAGACTACACGCCTTTTTCGAAAGAGGCATCTTCAAAAGATACTTTTTAAAAAACCTCCTTCGAAAAAGAGCATCTAGATTGCATTACACGGATCGATTGCATTACACCTGGAACTGTTTCTGGCAGGGCATAGGGGCAACCTTTACTTCCCAGTGCTGCTACATGTCCTTTGCAGAGACACGTGCTTAAAGGAAACCCCCTGGACAGCCGTTGATCTGCTCCTGCTTCTGGCTTGCCTACCTCCTAGAGGGAAAGCAAAGCTGCTGCAGTGCTTGCTCTGGTTGCCCTGCTTTCTTGAACACTACAGTAGTTTCTTTTCTGGGTTTTTTTTCTGCTTTTCACTGTGTTTTCGGCCATGGAGCCTGAGCTGCCACCGGGAAGGTGGTGGCTCCACCTTGCCATACTGCAGCTTCTGCTGCATCTTCATGACTCTGTCATGAATCCCCTGCCCCATGTGGACCCAGACCAGACCTTCAAGACCTTTGTCTGGGACGCAGGAGCTCTGTCCTTGCCCCCATACTTTTTAGGGGAAAGGCAGATTTGGAGGAATGAGACGAGTTTGGACTGGTGGGACCGGCTCGTCATGGAGCTCTGGGACGACAACCAGTGGCTCTGCAACTTCCGGATGTGGAAGGCTACATTCCAGGCTGTGTTCCTGGCTTGCCCCTGCTCTGGAACACCAGGACACCCACCTGCGGCCCGCCATCCCCCTGCAGAAGCGGGTCGCAATCGCCCTTTGGAAGCTGGCGACCCCCGACATCTATTGCTCCATGGGACACCAGTTTGGCGTGGGGAGGTCTCCCGTTGGGGCCATTTTGATGGAGGTAAGTCACTGTCGGGGGATAAGCCCTGCTGAATGGGGGGGCTGAGAAAGGGGGACTGCCAGGCAAGGGCAAGAGGGAGTGGGGGATGGAGTGGCACTTGGAGGAGGCTCCTCGGCCAACCCTGCGCTGATGTGGGAGTGGGGGGCGTCCTGACAAGCGGAGGGGTCGATGGTCGGGGGGGGGGGTTCTCCTCCCAAGCTCTTAGGTAACCTGTCTAACTCCCTGGTTTCTGTCTGTCTATTTGTCTCTTGCTGTAGGTGGTGAGGGCCATCAATGTGGAGCTGCTGAAGAGGCTCATCCATCTTGGGGACCTGGACAACATCCTTGCCGGGTTTGCTACCCTTGGCTTCCCGAACTGTGGAGGAGCCCTCAATGGGACACACATCCCAATCCACGCACCGCTCCATCGAGCAGCCCAATTTATAAATAGGAAGGGCTACTATTCAGTGGTGCTGCAGGCCCTGGTCGACCACCAGGGACATTTTATGGACATTTGTGTCGGGTGGTTGGGGCAGGCACACGATACCCGCATATTCCGGAACTCCTACCTGTACTGCAGGTTGCAGGCAGGAACATTTTTCCCCCAGCGGCACCTCACGCTCAGGGATGTGCAGGTGCTGGTGTGCATAGTGGCTGACACAGCCTACCCCCTGATTCCGTGGCTCATGAAACCCTATACCAGCCATCTGGATGTGAGCAAGGAGCTTTTCAACACGCATCTTGGTCAGGCTAACATCCAGGTGGAATGTGCTTTCAGCCGTCTGAAAGGGAGGTTCCATTGCCTCCTCACACACTTGGAGATGGGCAAACGCCACATCTTGGAGGTGGTGCCACACGTTGCACCCTCCATAACCTGGTGGAGAGGAAAGGGGAGGCCTTCCTGCCAGGGTGGGGGACAGGTGCTGCTGGCGAGGACAGGCCATTTCAGCAGCTCAGGATGGCTGCCATCCGCCAGGCTCACCAGGCTGGTGTCCAAATCCGAGAGGCCCTGAGGGACAGATTCCCAGAAGGAGCTCACTGACTCTCCCCAGGGCCTCCCCCATAGGGGGTTTGGCCTGTCCCACCTCTACCTTTCCCTCCACAACCCTCACTCTCTTCCCATAAAGAATACATAACACCCGGTTTTCTTTGTAAACGCACATTAGGGTTTTTTTAGAAACACTAGCAGTATAGAATATGTGCTGTGTATAAACCACCTTTCTCATGTTACTGTTCAACTGTTTATAAACAAAGTAAATCTGCCACTCAAAATTAAAGATTTTGTTACATAACTGAAATGACCTTTAACTACGGTGGTAGGGGGAGAAGAGGCCTGGCGTGCAGGAGGAGTGGCGCCTGTGACAGGGGCAGGCAAGGCTTGGACCTCCCACATAGTGGCACAGATGGAATTGTGCTGCTGGACCAGCTCATCCAGCAGCCTGTTGCGCCACTCAGCCTTTGCCTCTGTCCTCTGCTGAAGGGTCCTGTTGAGGTCCTGCAGGGCCACTACGTGCTCCTTCAGCAGGTCAGTGTAGACATGCCAGTGCCTGCGGGTGCCACGGATCGGGGATGGTGGTGGGGCAGATGTGGTGCTCCCCTGTTGGGTAGAGGGTCTGGCTCTGGAGGAAAAGAGGAGGAGACAATCAATGTCTGTGTGCACCTCTGCTGTCCCTGAGGGCATGCCGTGGCTGTCGGGGCTCTCCTTTGGACAGGAGACTCAGGTGTGTTACACGTGACACCGCATGTGAGTTGGACAGTGGCCTGACAGCACCATAGTGGCAATAGGACTAGATGGCTCCCCACTGCCAACTCACCTGTGTGTGGTGACCCCTCAAAGTACTCACCTAATGAACCCTCCCCAATGTCCATGGATGTCTGGGAGGCCTCTGGGGTCTTGAGGACTGGTTCCTGGGAGAGCGTCCCTGCTGCCTCCTCTTCCTCCTCCTCCTCTGGGTGCAGCTCTCCTGCCTCTCCTGCCTGTCATCCTCCCTCAGGGGTCGGTCCATGATGTTGTGGGGTAACCCGGACTCCAACACACGCTGTGGAGCTTTCCCACCGCCCAGGATAAGAACATAAGAATGGCCGTACTGGGTCAGACCAAAGGTCCATCTAGTCCAGTATCCTGTCTGCCGACAGTGGCCAGCACCAGGTGCCCCAGAGAGGGTGGACCGAAGACAATGATCAAGCGATTTGTCTCCTGCCATCCCTCTCCAGCCTCTGACAAACAGAGGCCAAGGACACCATTTTATCCCCCGGCTAATAGCCTTTTATGGACCTAACCTCCATGAAATTATCTAGCTTCTCTTTAAACTCTATTATAGTCCTAGCCTTCACAGCCTCCTCTGGCAAGGAGTTCCACAGGCTGACTACACGCTGTGTGAAGAAGAACTTTCTTTTATTAGTTTTAAACCTGCTACCCATTAATTTCATTTGGTGTCCTCTAGTTCTTCTATTTAGGGAACTGATAATAACTTCTCTTTATCGGCCCTCTCCAAACCACTCATGATTTTATATACCTCTATCATATCCCCCCTCAGTCTCCTCTTTTCTAAACTGAAAAGTCCCAGTCGCTTTAACCTCTCCTCATATGGGACCCGTTCCAAACCCCTAATCATTTTAGTTGCCCTTTTCTGAACCCTTTCCAAGGCCAAAATATCTTTTTTGAGGTGAGGAGACCACATCTGTACACAGTATTCAAGATGTGGGCGGACCATAGTTTTATACAGGGGCAGTAAGATATTCTGGGTCTTATTTTCTATCCGTTTCTTAATAATTCCGAGCATCCTATTTGCCTTTTTGACCGCCGCTGCACACTGTGTGGAAGTTTTCAGAGAACTGTCCACAATAACTCCAAGATCTCTTTCCTGATTTGTCGTAGCCAGATTAGCCCCCATCATACTGTACGTATAGTTGGGGTTATTTTTCCCGATGTGCATTACTTTACACTTATCCACATTACATTTCAGTTGCCATTTTGTTGCCCAATCATTCAGTTTGGTGAGATCTTCTTGGAGTCCCTCACAGTCTGCTTCTGTCTTGACTATCCTAAACAGTTTGGTATCATCTGCAAACTTTACCACCTCACTGCTTACCCCTTTCTCCAGATCATTTATGAATAAGTTGAACAGGATTGGTCCTAGGACCGACCCTTGGGGGACATCACTAGTTACCCCTCTCCATTCTGAAAATTTACCATTTATTCCTACCCTTTGTTTCCTGTCTTTTAACCAGTTCTCAATCCAAGAAAGGACCTTCCCTCTTATCCCATGGCCATGTAATTTACACAAGAGCCTTTGGTGAGGGACCTTGTCAAAGGCTTTCTGAAAATCTAAGTATACTATATCTACTGGATCCCCCTTGTCCGCATGTTTGTTAACCCCTTCAAAGAACTCTAATAGATTAGTAAGACAGGAATTCCCTTTTACAGAAACCATGTTGACTTTTGTCGAACAAATTATGTTCTTCTACATGCTTCACAATTTTATTCTTTACGATTGTTTCGACTAATTTGCCCGGGACTGAAGTTAGACTTACTGGTCTGTAATTGCCCGGATCGCCTCTAGAGCCCTTTTTAAATATTGGTGTCACGTTGGCTACCTTCCAGTCATTAGGTACAGAAGCCGATTTAAGGGATAGGTTACAAACCACAGATAATAGTTCAGCAATTTCCCATTTGAGTTCTTTTAGAACCCTTGGATGAATGCCATCCGGTCCCGGAGATTTGTTCTAATTAAGTTTTTCTATTTGTTCCAAAACCTCCTCTAACGACACTTCAATCCGGGACAGTTCCCCAGATTCATCACCCACAAAGGACGGTGCAGATTTGGGAATCCCCCCAACGTCCTCAGCCGTGAAGACTGAAGCAAAGAAATCATTTAGTTTCTCCGCAATGGCTTTATCGTCCTTGATTGCGCCTTTTATAGTTCGATCGTCTAGGGGACCCACAGGCTTTTTAGCAGGCTTCCTGCTTCTAATGTACTTAAAAAACATTTTGTTATTTCTTTTTGAGTTTTTGGCTAGCTGTTCCTCAAAATCTTTTTTTGCTTTTCTTATTACATTTTTACACTTGATTTGACAATGTTTATGTTCCTTTCTATTTATCTCACTAGGATTGGACTTCCACTTCTTAAAAGATGCCTTTTTGTCCCTCACTGCTTCTTTTACATGGTGGTTAAGCCACGGTGACACTTTTTTAGGTCTCTTGCTCTGTTTTTTAATTTGGGGTATACATTTAAGTTGGGCCTCTATTATGGTGTCTTTAAAAAGTTTCCATGCAGCTTGCAGGGATTTGGCTTTAGTCACTGTGCCTTTTAATTTCTGTTTAACTAGCCTCCTCATTTTTGTGTAATTCCCCTTTTTGAAATTAAATGCCAGGGTGCTGAACTGCTGAGGTGTTCTACCCACCACAGGAATGTTGAATGTTATTATATTATGGTCACTATTCCCAAGTGGTCCTGTAACAGTTATTTCCTGAACCTGATCCTGCACTCCACTCAGGACTAAATCGAGAATTGCCTCTCCCCTTGTGGGTTCCTGCACCAGCTGCTCCAAGAAGCAGTCATTTAGGCCATTGAGAAATTTTATCTCCGCTTCTCTTCCTGAGGTGACATGTACCCAGTCAATATGGGGATAATTAAAATCCCCCATTATTATAGAGTTCTTTATTCTGGTAGCCTCTCTAATCTCCCTCAGCATTTCAATGTCAGTATCGCTGTCCTGGTCAGGTGGTCGGTAATATATCCCTACTGCTAATTTCTTATTATTGGAGCATGTAATTACTATCCATAGCGATTCTATTGAACATGTTGATTCGCTTATTTTTATTTCATTTGATTCTACATTATCTTTCACATACAGTGCCACTCCACCACCCACCTGGCCTGCTCTATCCTTTCGATATATTTTATAGCCCGGTATGATTGTGTCCCACAGATTTTCCTCATTCCACCAGGTTTCAGTGATGCCTATTATGTCAATCTCCTCATTTAGTACTCTAGTTCACCCATCTTATTAGTCAGACTCCTAGCATTTGTGTAGAAGCACTTTAAAAATTTGCCACTGCTTATTTGTCTGCCCTTCCCTGGTGCATTGGATTCCTTTGTATGTGGTTGTTTGTCTGCTCTGGCCCATGGTTTGCCCTCTCCCCTCCTCTCTTTCTGACTACAGCTTAGAGAATCTCTATCAATGGATTCTCCTCTAAGAGAAGTCTCCCTCTGATTTACGTGCATCTCCGCACCAATCGGCTTTCCCCCATCTCTTAGTTTAAAAACTGCTGTACAGCCTTTTTAATGTTTAGTGCCAGCAGTCTGGTTCCACCCTGGTTTAGGTGGAGCCCATCCTTCCTGTATAGGTTCCCCCTCTCCCAAAAGTGTCCCCAGTTCCTAATAAATCCAAACCCCTCTTCCCTACACCATTGTCTCAGCCACGCATTGAGACTCTGAAGCTCTGCCTGCCTACCTGGCCCTGCGCGTGGAACTGGAAGCATTTCCGAGAATGCCACCATAGAGGTCCTGGATTTCAGTCTCTTTCCTAGCAGCCTAAATTTGGCCTCCAGGACATCTCTCCTACCCTTCTCTATGTCATTGGTACCTACATGTACCACGACCACCGGCTCCTCCCCAGCACTACACATAAGTCTATCTAGATGCCTTGAGAGATCCGCAACCTTCGCACCAGGCAGGCAAGTGACCATACGGTTCTCCCGGTCATCACAAACCCAACTATCTATGTTTCTAACAATTGAATCACCCACTACTAACACCTGCCTCTTCCTAACTGGCATTCCCTCCCCCTCAGAGGTATCCTCAGTGCGAGAGGATACCGCAACATACTCTGGGAGGAGGGTCCCAACTACGGGATGGTTTCCCTCTGCTCCCATTGAATGCTCTGTTCCCTTGAGACTTTCAACCTCCTTAAGAGCACTGGGGCTCTCAGACTGGAGGTGGGACAGTACTACAGTGTCCAGGAAAGTCTCATCAACATATCTCTCTACCTCCCTTAGCTCCTGCAGTTCAGCTACCCTGGTCTCCAAAGCCCGAACCCGGTCTCTGAGGGTCAGGAGCTCCTTGCAACAGGTGCACACATATGCCACCCGCCCACAGGGCAGGTAATCATACATGTTACACTCGATGCAATAAACAGGATAGCCCCCACTCTGCTGCTGGGCTTCTGTCTCCATTTTTCTAATGAATAAGTTTAAGCAGAAACTGGGATTCTTTTTAAACCTCTGGAATATAGATTATTATAAGAGTTGTTTTTAAGAAGGTCAGAAGTCCCTAGTGCCCTCTAACCTCCCCCTCTAAACTCCCTCTCCAAACTCCCTGTTAGCTGTTCCTGTTCGCAAGCTCCCTGGTCGCTGAGGATCTGCTCCAACTCCTGGTAGTAAGGGCAGCTCCTGACAGCAATGCCTGTCTGGGTACCTGTGCCTTTAAGAGGCTGCGGCCAGGAACCACAGAGGTGCTCAACATGTAAAGGCTGGACTGTCCACCAGGGTTTCTTCCTGGATGCCTTTTTTTTTGAAAGAACAGGCTCCCCGCATACACACACACCTTTTATCGACAGATCTCTGTTGAAAAAAGTGTTATTCTTCGTAAAATGAGGTTTACCACCATCAACAAAACTGCCACATTCTTTCGATTTACTGTTGACAGAACGCGACGGCAGTCTAGACACAGGTACAGTTTTTTCAAAAATAGGCCACTTTTTTTGAAAAAACCCTGTAGTCTAGATACACCATCTGAGAGCAACAACAACTGCCTTTAAACCACAAACAATGTCCTGTGGTTCTCTGTCCAGCAGGCAGAAGATCTCATGAGTTCCTTACTTACTCAGGAAGAAGTAAATTTATAGCAATGTCCATATATGCATAACTTTCTGGTCCATCCTGCAGCAAACACAACCTTGAAATCATTAGGGGCATATCATTCTGTCTACCCTAATGGCCTTCAGGTATCAAGGACATGGATGCAGAGAGTCTTGATTATTCACCCTACAGACCCCACTGTGGCATCTTGGTAAGTGAAACTTAGAACTCTACAGAACGCATTGGAGTAATAAAGAGATAAACAAATACTGACGTCAGGAATGTAAAATACTTGAGGCGTTGTGTCTGCAAAAACCAGACAGCTTCCATTTACTTTGAACACATCTAGATCCCAGCAGTGACTGAAATAACTATTATCTCTGTTTTTCATATGTCCTCTTTCTTTGCATCCATTGAAATGGGAGGAAGAAATAAGGGAGCAGCGGAGGAAATAGTGTCAGGGGATGACAGTGAACGTTGCTTTTAACTACTTTATCTGATAATGCTTTTTCATTATAGGGGCCAGCAATCACATTACTGCTGCTACATAAGAAAGGATGTATTTTAATTACATTAAGAAGTAGTTGGCACTGTGGTTGTCATGAAAATAACATCATGATGCAGTCTGCTGGACTGACAGAGGCTTTTACGGATTGCTCTATTATAAATGAGTAAGGGTATTTGCATATTAGGTTTAATCATTTCAGAAGCTGAAAAAGGAAGGAGGCCTCTGTCCTGCAAACTCATCTAACTCTGTGCCATTACAGAATCCTATCAGTGATCTTCCTTTTCCATTCTAGGTATATTTCTTCTGCACGGGTTCATGAGTATCACAAACATACGAACTTGCATGATCAGAATCCAAATGTGCAATTATTAAGAAGAATTGTGCTTTGCAGAAACCTACCCTTGACACATATCTGACATAAACCTGGTGCACAGAATCATTGGGAGGGTGGGGAAGGGTGAGATGAGGGGAGGTGGAGCCACATCTGTATTGTTACTATATATAGACAGAGAAACATAATGGATCTGTACACATGCACATTTTGAGAAATGTCACCCTCTAATGGTTGGCCCACAGACAGAGAGAGTAATGTGCCCACTGCTACTGTTAACTGGAGCAGGAGGCCTCCTTTATTGAAAGTTACAGGGCTTGTATTTTTAAAGGACAAAGTTCTAATCTTTGCTCTGCAGAGATATGCATGTAAAATATTTCTAGCAATTTCTAGCAATTGTCTCTTTTGTCTGAAGAATGTGGATTTGTTATGCTCTTTTCCCTTTTAATAAAGGATTGTGATCCTATACACTGAGTGCTAATTTCCTGAGAACTGCCAGTAATGAATATCAAAGCAGTGGTGAGCTATAAACTTGACATATGCTCTTATCTTCAATGTAAGAGAACCAAATGCTGTTCCTTCACAATCTGAAGATACTGTGAACCAGATCTTCAACTTTTCTCAGTGTGGATCTATGCAGTCACTGGAATTTTGCCAATTTATATCAGCAAAGCATGTTCCTGTTTTTTTTAAAAAATGGCCTATTTCTAAAATGGATTAACCCCTTAACCTTCCCTGCAAACCTTAGATGGCAAATGTGATGCTTATGCCTGGTTTATATTGCGTAGTACAAATGCTTTTTTTTAAGATTCATATTGTTTTCTGCAACAGGCAACAATTCAATCTCCACAATTTTTCCTAATGTATTTTAAAATCTAAATTGATGGTAATTTTGTTAAGAATGTATGTGGCTTTCAGAATTAATGAGGGGAAAAAACAGAATTAAACTCAACAAGCAGTACAAATACAATTATACAAATATTCCTAAACCTCCTGTTTTGTGTCTTAAGTTGAAATAAGGAGTCGGACTTCCATTTCATTCCAGCACCTATAATTACTTCAATATTCACATGTAAATGTACTTTTGTGAAATAACTTATATTTACATCTACTGTCATTTATTTTAGAAAGACCTAATAAAATAGCTTGACCTTAAAAAATGTCTGTGACTGATCAGCAGCAGTTGGGGATGAGGTAGAAACTTATCCCACTGATTTAGAAGAAGGTTTGGGGTGATTTGTCTGCTATTGGTGGACTCATCCTATCTCTACCAGGGATGTCTTGTCCTTGAGGTATATATTTATTTCAGATATAAGAGAGACTGGGTATATGTTGTTGCTGTTTTTATGTCTCTGCAAAAGACTACTAATAGCAGGGTTGGGTTTTTTTTTTCAAAAAATTATTATTCCTACAAGGTCATTCCTCTTCTCCCCTCTACACATTACAGAACCTGAATACAGATTAACATACAGTGCATATTTATGAGGGACAAAATATAAATATTTCAGACTAATGCACTTAATATAAATTTGTTGGCCAGGGAGCGTTGTCTCCACTCCTTAACTTTGGAACTTTGGAAATTCTTCACAGAAACAGAGCTAGCAAAGATTGTCTACAGTGAAAGTTGCCTCACAATTTCCATTATAAGACCCTGTATTCAGACATTTATTTAAAAAACTGCAGTGTCATGATCAAAGAGTTACCCGGAGAATTATCAGATGCATCCATGCTCATCCCTTGCTTACATCCTGTTTTAATTACTGTGTGTTACTCCCACACTCTTTTCATATGAAATTAAATAAAGCAGCAGTTTACCAGACTGCCACTCTGTAAGTAAAGTTAGTAAATGGTTCATTAAGAAAACAAAAACAAAGCAACCCCTAATTGTTCAGGTTTAAAAAATAGTATGTAATCAGGTGCTCATAGGGAATAGGGGGCAGGAAGGGGGCAGTTGCCCTAGGGCCCATTGACAGGAGTGGTGGTGATTAGAGTCCTGGGCCCTTTAAATCACTGCTGGAGCATTGCGCTCCCAGCAGCACTGAGGGCTGGATATGGGTCTGGGGAATCAACGTGTCATACTCCATGTCGTGCTGAAGGCTGGCTTCCCCACAGCCCCACCCCTTCTACCTGAGGCCCCTTCCCTTCCAGGAACATGTAGCTATGTCCCCCCTCACACTGCCCAGCAGCCTGGCGAGTCTGTCAGCTCCCCACCCCACCCCATATATGAACTTATAAGGTACGTCTAGACTACAGGCTTTTGTCGACAGAGGCTTTGTCGACAGATACTGTCGACAAAGCTTCTGTCGACAAAGAGCGTCTAGACTACAGCCAGTTCTGTCAATAAAGCAAGCTGCTTTGTCGACACGAGAGTGTAGACGCAAAGGACGGTGTAGATGCAATAATGCCTTCTGTTGACAGAACTCTGTCCACAAAAGGTGTTATTCCTCGTAGAATGAGGTTTACCACTGTTGACAAAACTGCCGAGTTCTGTCGATGTTATGTCGACAGAACTCGGCAGTAGTGTAGACGCAGGTATAGTTTTGTCGACAAAAGTCCACTTTTGTCAACAAAACCCTGTAGTCTAGACACATCCATAGAGACTGCATCATATGCATATGGATAAGGGAGTGCATGGGGGTAGGGGAGTCATTTCTTATCTTTTGAGCACTTGACTTTGTAACCTTAAAGTTCTTTAGTGCCGTTTTGGGTTTTGTTTTTTTGTTTTTTGCATAGCACCAAAGGTAGAAAGGGTGCTGTATCCAAAACATTTTTGTTTCAGTGGGAAATCAAGTACCTCTCTGCAGTAGAGACCCCACGCAAAACCACAACACAATTAACAATTTTGGAAATGCTGTTGTGATTGAGTATAAGGAGATAGTCTGCAGATGAGCTGTTTCCTTCCTTCTGAAAACCCCTTGGTAACACCAGGTTCTACATGTTTACTGTAAGTGTATGCGTGCATATGCCTGTGCATATAGAGCACACTATGTCCCGCACAACGTGCTCTCTCATATTCTGTATTCATGTGTTACCTCACTACCCTATGGTCCTTCCTCCCCCACTTTTCCTGTCCTCCCTCTCATTTGGGCCCAGTCTTCTCAACTGAGGTTGTCTGTTCTTCCCACCACTGCCGGGGTTGGGGGCAGAGGGTGCAGAGAGGCTTCCTCTATTGGTTTCCTTATGCTCCAAGCCTACAGGGTATGAACTCTTTCTTCTTTCTTTATGTACAGTTAACACTGTCTGTCTCTGCCCTTTCAACACACATACAAGCTCTTTTCCTTCCTCATAGGCTGATAGGTGGTCCAACACAGATGGGAGTGTTAAGTCCTCAGCTGGTACACACAGTAGCATATTTGGCACTGGATGTGTGGAGGGATTGAGCTCAGCACTCACTACTACTATTGTCTGCTTCCCAAGGCCCAGGGAAAACAGAGAATAAATCTGAGAAGCCCTGAAGCTTATGTAACCCACAGAAGAAGCCAAAAAGCTGCATGGCTTCTCCAAAAGTTATCTAAGAGCCATCTCCTCTCACCCATCCTGCTCCTAGCCCCCAAACAGAGTAACTGACAATCAGGCCATTGGAATTCAGATTAGTGAACAAGGCCATCAGCCAAAACATTTGTCAAAAGGATTGTGAGCCTTTAGTTTAATTCAGATTTACAATTGAGTGTTTTCAGTGATGGAGATACATAGTAATTACATTTAATTATAGAGACACCACTAGCACCAGTATAACTTTAATTAATGGACTGCCAGCATCTCTTTTGTAAACCTCCATTTTAGAGATTTATAACTCAACACACATGCACAAAGGGCTGAGTAAGATTTTGGTGTTCCAGGTTTCCAACAATTTTATACACACTTAAATCATCCTGTTTCAGAAGTGGGTGTGTGAATGCACATGAGCAAGAGAGGACAGTTTGATTAGTGGTTTCAGTTGTTTGTTCTTTTTGTGATGTGCTGCTGTAACTTTTTTTATATTTTAGTGGAAAAGTTGCAGGCAACCATTGTATGGTTTGCCTCCGGGTTTTAAAAATACTTTACAATAGAAGGAAATTCAAGATCAAGGAATTATATAAATAGAGCTGGCTGTGATTTATGAGAGTGACACAGTATGCCTTCCATATGCATGTGTTCCTGCTGAAATACATTTACTCTTTGTGCTCCACATGTAAATTCTATTTTTGCCAGCCACCTTAACATCAAAGGTTATGACCTTGTGAGTCATAATCTCTGTGTGGGTAATACGCCAGCTATGTCAGAGCAGATCATGCTGACATGGAATCATTCCCATCTAATTCAGACTTTTGTTCTATTGTAAGAGTTAGTCATTTCAGAATGGCAAATGACTATACAAACCTCTCCCCCCCCAACCAACCCTGACTAACCCTAAATAGTCTTCCTAAGTTTATACTTACTGATATCTACTTTGAAGAGTTTAATAACCATCATGCCACCTTGATATACAAACACTGAGAATAAAATGGGGATGACTTATGAACCTACCTCCATGACCTTTCAACTAATCTATGGTCCAGAACAATGGAGTCCTTTTTATTCTGCAAGATGGACACAACACTGCTCTCCTGACTTCAGTGCGTGCAATCATCCTTATCAAGCCACAAGGAGTATATTGAAAATCTTTCCACATAGCCAACAGCATCCAATGCTTATCAAAGGTGGACTAATCATATTTCTTGTTAGTGCCAATAAACACTTCCTGAAACTATCCCATCTTTATGCAATTCATCAACTGCAATAACACTTGCATCCCACACCTGTCTTGAAGAAGCTTACATGAAGTTCACAAAAGCCATTTACAAAGTTACCATCAAGTCAACTCCAAGAGGTTGATATAAGGCCTATATTCCCTGCCTTCATGAGAAATGTGCATAATTCCTCACTCAATTTGAAGAAAGTGGTGATCCAGACATCATACCACACATCATTTAGCCTGCTTGTCTGGGTGTAACAGAGCAAGATGGGAACAGGCTGCCATAGAATTAAATATGTCAAGATCCAGTTGCAAATCCTGGATGCTAATCAGAAAACTAGATGCTGCTCAGAAGCCCCCAGCATGCATCTCTCCTACCTAGACTCTCCAAACTACATTGCTACCCACCTGAAAAATGTTACAAAGGCTGATCAGAGTAAAAATGATGAAGGAGAGTTGAAGAAGAAATGGTGATAATATAAATGGTGTCTTCCTGAATTCAAAGACCACTTCCAGCCTTTCACTGCAGATGAAAGAGAAATTGAAACATTGAAAACAGGTGAAACCCAGAGGCTTGATGATATGCCCCCCATATCCCTAAAAAAAATGAGAAAAACTAGCAGACAATGGACCACCATCTTTCTATCAAGAGTCATCCAAGTAAATAATATACCTAAAATCAGACAAAAAGCAAAACAAACAAACAAACAAACAAACAAAAAACCCAACCTGGTCAAAACCTGAGAAAGACCAATGATCTGTAACAAGTTACTGTCCCCCTTGTCTGCACCTTGCTAAGCTGTATGTACAAATTATTTGAAAAAATGTATCCTTCAAAGAATTGCCCCCCTCCCATTGTTGATATCCTGAGTGTAGGGCAAGCCTGTTTCAGATAAAACCATAGTGCTTGTGATCAAGTACTGACAGTTACCAGAATGGCTTCTAGAACAGATACAAGACATGCACAATATTCCTGTCTATTATTGTGCTTATGACAAGATCTGGCATATAGGTAGAACCCTGCACAGATACAAATCCAGGATCTGCATTGCACAATGATTCATAGATACTCACATCCACAAATGTGGATGCAGACACCCACGAACATAAAACAAATATCCATAAGTTTGCAGGGTTCTAGATACAAACTTTGTATTTGCATCTATATCTTCAAATATGAGCTGTGGCTGTCTGCATTCACATCCTCAGATATAGATACTCGTGGATATAAAGTTGATATTCATGGATTTGCAGGGTTCTACATACAGGGTTTATTGACATGCATTGGTCCTACTCAACTGGGTTGTCATGGCTGTGGAATTGTTGCTGAGAGGCCACTGGTTCCAAAAGGTTCACTTGGACAAAAAATAGCTATAGGAAGTCTCAAAATAACTCTCTCAAGACTAGCATTGATATTTTTCAGCCTCTTCAAAAATGACATTCCCAACATCACTGCCCGGCATTTTGTTTATGTAGATGGCATCTGTCTGGCACTATAGGACCAGAATTTCTGTCAGCTACAAGTTCTGAATGCTGACATTCAATAAATGGAGACTTTAACCTAGTATCAAACAGAGAATTTCCAGCTGCTTTGTTACCAGATTTGCCCAATACTCTAGGGTATGCTCATTTATTAGGGTTACTCTTACAGGGCTGGGGGAAGGTTAATAATTCTATCAGTGTGCTGCTTGTGCTACTTGTGCTCTCATATGGAGCTGAATTCTGCCTGCTCCCAATTCTCCCTCCCAATGGAGCTCTCCTACAGGGACTATGTTCCTCAGGTTGTGGTTCTTCCCACCTTAGAAACACATGGACACTCACACCCACTAACAGAGCACGTCTGAGAGGACTGGTTAATCAGCACTCACAAGCTGACCCCTTATATGTCCCTGGACTCAGCAGGCTGGGTTTAACAGCAATGCCACGCTATACCCTCATGTGCCTTTGAGCTCAATGGGCTGGATTTAACAGCACTTTAAGCTGCCATCCTCATATACCCCCAGGTTCAGCACCTCCCTAACCCCACTTTCATACCACAGTCATTCTGCTGGTAAACCACATGATGAGCAAACCACACAGGATTTTTGGGCACTACAGGGATCTTTAGCTTGAGTACAAGAAGTGTTGTTGCAGAGTGAATGGGGAAGCCAAAACAACACTCCTGAGGAAGAATGAGCAAGAGAGAAAGGAAAAGAGAGAGATGCAACCAGCTTAACAATGAAAGTTATTTATTTCTGGGATATGTATGAGGAGCCAAACACTGAAAACAATTACAATATTAAATCTAAATTGAAACTGATTACAAATGGTAGGGCTAGCAAACCATATAACAGTTTACATAGGGCAGGGTCAGGAGGCTATGCTTAGAGACAGGTAGTAGGGAGGAGGGGAGAGCGAGAAAGACACTGAAGCTCCTGTATCCACTAGCAGCTGGGCTAATGTCCCTGGGTTCCCCACTGTAGCCCTTACAGTTGGTCTCCCCCACCTGTCACAGTGAAGTCTTGTGATCAGCTGGGGAGGCACTTGGGGAACCGGGCACCGCTATTGATCAGTTGACTCCCTCGAAAGTCTCCCCTCAGAAGAGGAGGCAGGATTCTGGTTTTGACAGGGAGTGAGTGTTGGGGACTCACTCAGCACTCAGGAAAGCAGGGCCATGTGTGTTTTTGTGTATGCTGAGAGCCTGGAGGGAGGGGAGACAGGTATCTCATGCTGCCCCCGCCCCCAGTTGCTCCCATTGGCTAGTTTTGACCAATAGCAGCTGCCTGTTTGCAAGACAGGCAGCATGTGAAGTGCCCCTCATCCCCAGACTCACAGCATTCAGTTTAGAGCAATAAGAATGGCTCCTGCAGCTCCCCTGAGTATGTGCAGGGGCTGGAAAGCAGAGACATTGACTAAGGAACCAGCTGGGCTGCTGGCTGGAAGCCAGGTAAGGTCTCCAAGCCAGAGCCTATCTCTGGCACTCCAACCCCTCTCTCCTCCCCCAACCCTCTGACCCCCTTCTGTCTTCCTAGCCCATGTAACCCAGATCTTCTGCACTGCTGCTCCAGTGCCCATACACCTTTCCAGACACCCTCCTACACCCCTCCCCAGGTCACAACCCCCTCTCAGACTTGCACCTTCCCCTCACCCCAGTCCGTTGCCCCAGGTCACAATACCCTACTTCACTCAAACTCCCTCCCAGATCCCACACCTGAGTCCCTTACCTCAAGCTCCCTTCTGCACCCAACCTCCATCCCAGACCCCTGCACCGCCTCCTATGATAGAAGAGTGTGGCCCTTGACCACTTACCAAATTCTTGGAGTGGCCCCCCATCAAAAATTATTGCCCATCCCCGTGTTAATAGCTTAAGGTAAGAAAGAAAAAGACTCTTTTAACAGAATTTTTTTGAGTGTTTCAGGTTTCTAAAGCTCTGATCTTAATGATTTTTTAAAATCCTGTGTTACTAATTAATACGTTTTAAACTGTATTGCATTAAGTCCAGATCTTTGCTATCTGGTAGAGTTCTGGCTCTTATGAGTCAGAAGTAGCATGTACTAAGTGTGATGCTATCTGTTTTGGAGGATGAAACCTTATTTGCAAGATCTTTGAAATAAGCATCTGTCTGTTAGAATAGATGATACATATACTTCAAGGTCTCAGAGAGGTAGCTGTATTAGTCTGTAACTAAAAAAACAGCAATGGTCCTGTAGCACCTTAGGTTAACAAAAATATATAAATAGTATCATGAGCTTTCATGGGTACAACCCACTTCTTCAGCCCAGGGTGGTGTCAATTTTCTTTTTATTTGAGTTCATATTAAATAATCATATGCATTGCTCCTTTTTAAATATCCCTGGTTTTAATATATTTTCTTCCACACCTATGGGCTATTTAAAATATATATTTAGATCTACAGTTTTTGTTTGTACTGGTGGGTGCACATTCACACACTACTTCAATATTTGTGTCACACATAAGAAATTTCAACCCTCCTAAAAGAAAATTCAACGCTCCCAAAGATGGAAAATCTTAGAGGGAACACTGGTTGTGGGTACTATAGTCCTGATCAAATTCCAATGTGAGTAATTAATAATCCTGCATATTCAACTGAATACTTTATACTTTATTCTTCATTTCCTATGTCAGTGATTGCACTCATGTTAGATGTCCCATCCTGAAGTTATTTATTCTATGATATTGGTGACAGATAGAGTGGTATGGTGGATAGGACACTGGAGTGTCCTAAATTATATTCCTGGCTCTGTCCCTGACCTGTGTGACCTTGGTCAAGTCATTTCACCTTTCTGGTTCAGTTTCTCCACCTGTAAATTAGGTTTAAGGACACTAATTTCCTTTGTAAAGTGTCTTGAGAGCTATATGGGAACAAGCTTTTTAAGCATTAGTAACATCTTCTGCTACTGGAGGAAACAATGGCATTTCAATAGGAAAAATTGCATTGCTTAACCTGCTGTGGAAATAGTTTTATGATTCCAACTGTAGCATAACAATGTTCCAAAGTAGAATTTGGAATTAAAAACAGAAGAAAGGAAATCAATATTTAACTCTTTAGTTTTAACAGACAGCAGACCTGCTTAGAATGTCTGTGACGTTGAAAGTCAGACAGGCTTTGCAAGCACAGCAATAGGACTATTTTGTATTCTCATTTATACCATTGAGAATAAGAGTTGGTAATACAGTGTCAACTTGTTTCACACTTAGCAGTACGAGAAATGTCCTGGTGTCAAGTGCTGGGGAAAAAATTTAGCACTGGAAAAAGTTGGCCTTATTGTCTCACTTACAGAAGCAAAGAAATTCAAAGTAAAAGTTGAAAATCTGGGTTTGCTCTTCAGACTGAATGTCCTCTGTGTGCCATTAATGTGTTCTGTTCATCAGCATGTCAAAAAATTGTTCTGGACCTGAAAGCTCAGATGCCAACTTTTATATTTTTTTCCTATCTCTTCTTATCCTTACTGACATAAACCTTGTCCAGATCTTTATGTTTCCTACCAAGACTAATCAAGCCTTTTTTCTGGCTTACTTTTTTTGCATGCCCTCCGCCAAAATCCAGTCAATTTGCAATAGTGACAACAGACTTGTTGCCTCTCTCACCACTCAGGGCATGTTGCCTTCTTATTGAAGCCATTTACTTGCTTCTTCCCCACCTCATCTTAATTGAACTCCTGCTCCTAGCATATGGTTCTGCCATTGTCTGTATCTCTTCCCTTATTTCTAGCCACATGTTCACATGGACTATTCCTTTGGTTCCACTTGCTGTACAAAGTCCTTCTCCAGCATTCTCTCTTCCTTCTCTCATTTTTGATAGGCATCAGCAAGGCAGGCTTCCATACCTCTAAGAACTCCTTCCTCTATTGTGCAGAAATGGAATGTAGTTCTTTCAAAGTTTAGGAGCATCAGGTTGCAGCTGCTTCCTCCTGCAAACCTCCACATCTCAAGAGAGTGCTTTAGTCCCTTACTGTCACTGCCTGTGGCCCAATTCTAACCCCTACTAGGGAGCTATGCTAGTTTATTCACATTGCTGTGTATTAGCTTTCCCTGCATTAAATCATGTGGTATCTAACCTAGATTTTATTCCCCTCAAGACAGGAACCATATGTTCATTCTTCCAAAAGCTTTATTCACATCTATGGCAATATATAGAAATGCTAACAATAATCCTAATGATCCTGATTTCCTATAATATAATTTCTGTAAAAATGGAGAGGACACATATTCCAAAGATCTCTATGTGGCAGAACTTAAGTCTATCACATGACACTAAAGCAAGGATTACTGCCTTTCTACAGCTGTGGATTCATATAGGGTGTGCTAAAAAAACCCATAGGGACATATTGCATTGTCCAGATCCAACAGCCAACTCTTCTGGGCTCTGAATGAATCAGTGATAATCAGGAAAAATCCACAACAAACTTTGACCATGCACCAGGAGGTATTCAACTCTGGTGCTAAGCATCTACCACATGAGATAAGGAACTAATTCCCTTAGCTGTTATCCACAGTAGTCTCATTAACTGCTTCTTCATATCAGCAACTAGAGAATGACAAAATCTCACACCAAGGAAATGAGAATTATATTTTTAATCATAGTGAATAGTTTACAACAATTTTCAGGAATTATATTTTTAAGATTCTTTCCAAGAAAAAGACCTAGAGCCTTAAAACAAAATAAAAAATCCCACAAATTCCATTTTACTTTTTTTTTTAAAGTTATCTCCTAAACCCAGAAGGGCTTGACAGAATTCCAAAGTCCCAGTGCTGGTACACAATAGATGATGTATAAACTCCATAAGAAGAGGAGTTAATAATGAAATGCTACAAATGACTTTATTAATAAGCTCAAAGCAAAATCTATAGAGATCCACTTCATTTACCTTCCCTGTGGTCAATACTCAGCCTGCAAAATTCTTTTTGAAAAACATTTTGTTTCACATGTTTTTTTGCCAGCCCATCCGGTGAGCAGAGATGGAGATTATGTAAATACTGCTTATCTCTGAGGATCAATCTATTATGGAAGAAAATATAAATATTATATTATAGTAACTGAGCAATTATAGAGCAATTACATTGTAATGAATTACAAAGTATATATACATGTAACTACAGTGCACAATTTTTCAAATTTATGAATGGTTTTGCAGTTATTGAATATGCCAAAATTGAATAATTTACTCCAAGTATCGATATATAAGGTCATAAATTGCTTGCACATCATTTACTTGTTTTTCACAATTATTCATCATGTGAACAAATTATTAAAATGAATCTGTCTGTCCAAAGAGTGGGTACAACTTAGTTCTGCTTTGAGAAATGAGGGCAGATGGGAAGAGTCAATATTGTCAGACATTTTTTATTGATATAGTATACTTATCATTCAGGTAATATTAGTGTGTATTGGAGGATCAAGATCTGTGATGAGAGTAGGACCTGGTGACATAACTATCTCCACCAGCTGTGGCTAAATCCTAGTCCCTGGGATATAAAACTTGGTCTCTCTGCCTCTCTCTCTCTCTCACTCACACAACACACGCACACACACACTCACGACTTTTTCCTTCTCCAACGTATTTTTTCTCTTATCTATCTCTATCTTACCTTCTTCTTTTGCCTTCTATGTAATAAGAATCTGACTCAAGATTGTACATTTTGTAACATTGCTGTAAGACTATGACCTAAAAGGTGTAACTAAAGACAATGCCCTAAACAACTCAACTGTAGTTACAACTTTGCCAGTCTAGAAGTGGCTGATATAATCATGTACCATATCTGTATTTTTCCAACAAGAACCTTAGAGTCAACTCCAAAGACAAAAGCTGCATTTTCTATTTTGCTGTGTCTTCTTTCTTTTCTTGTGTGTGTCTTGTTTTATCTTCTGAGAATCTCAATAACCCTTTTCTCTTTTCCCCCCAAAGTACAGTTATTATCACCTTTATTACTATTCAAGAAACTCTCACTCAGAGGTTTCCTTCTAAAACTCTCTCCAGCCAAAGAGAAAGAGAACAAGGGAAGTTGTTAAAATGAAAATCTTAGTTAATATTCTACATTTAAAACACTTTAATTTTTTTCCTTTTTTCTATATTTTTAATAAATGATTAAAAGATGCTTAGTGGTATATTTACCATATGCAGGCTGATGTCTCTATCTAGCCACTCCCAACCCTTGCTTAAAACTGTTTAATTTTAGAAAGTTACAGGGTCATGTTTAATACCTTTGATTCTTAGGGCCAAACCTTTTTCTTAAATGCAGCGTTCCCAAAGCACTGAAAAGATGGGAGAGAAAAAGATCATTGGGAGACTTCATCATAGTTTACCTAAATCAACTGAAACTAGAAAGCAGTGAAAATTCTTATTTGAAACTCTCATGGGATTTCCACCTTGATTTTCAAGTAAAAAGGCAACTTACCACACTGAAGCCAATAGGAGTTCAATGCAGTCAGCATCTTGTTGTAAATGTTCAGCTTTTCACAGGACAGGACTTATATTTTATGGGAATCTGTTATCTGAAATTAACCATTGAATCGTTTGCAGTCCGCCTCATTGTATCTCATCTCCTACCCTGCATACTTACTGTCCTAATTATAACATCAGCAATACTAACAGCTGTAGCCTGAACTTTATATGGTGCATTCATTTTGTTTCACACAAACAGACCCTTGCTTTCCCTTCTAAGCACCTTTTATAAAATAAATCAGTGCACTAGATTTTCTTGGCTATAGGATCTCTCTATTTGACATTCAATTACATAGTACGCAAATATGCAGCAGAAGCAAGGAAATGTTAGCTGTGTCTTTGGACTGAATTTTTCATCTTTAACCGTAGCTATTCTTTTCTAATACAGTAGCAACATCTTAATGCAAAAACTGTATACATATATTCCTGTATCCATATGGATATGTTATGTTAAACTGGACAGATTCCCTGTCTCTTGTTTGAATAGGATTTGGGCTTCAGCTGAATAGAACAGGGGAAAGATACTTTAAGAGCAGAGTCCACTTCGCTTGACTTTCACCTCGGCTACCTTCTTACACAATTCCCCTTTCTTTCCATTATTTCAGTTTTTTGACAAGCAAATAGAAATGAAAAGATAAAGGCTGACGGACTCAATTTGTCACAGGCCTGTAGCCAACAGTCACAGTGAAATGATAAATGCTCTCCAATAAATCACACTATGGACATCTAGTTCCAACATGGGATTATTTATTCTATCATTTCTTACCAAAAGGCAGAGAATAAGAAACAGTGAACCCACCTCACAAACGATCCAACACTTTCTTTTCCAAATGGACCCAGATCACGCAAATGTGTTTATTGGGAAATAGTGCCTTCCCATCCTTGAGCTGCCAAGTGTAACGTACCTCTTTTCTCTGAGGCTTAGTGATAAGGCTTTAATCATTGGGAAAGCCTCAAATTTCATTACAATTATTTTAGGAACAGCAGCATGACCAAGAGAGAAATCAGTGGACAGTTTTTAAGCACAGTCTTCATGGACTTCTATTCCATTTGCATTGTGGAAATCTCTACTAGTTAATGTATTTATTAATAAGAGACCCATTCAGCTGCTTTTGGCTGTTTCAAAGCTGCTACATGGGGGTACTAAAAATGAGGGCTACAAGTATTGCATAAGAGCGAGGATGTGGCGAACAAGGTTTTTAATGCTGTGATTTGGGGAAGTCTTTTCTCGTTAACCAAGCCAGTGTCATACAGAAAAAAAAGGAAAAGCATCGTAAAGTACGCTTTGAAATCTTGAGCACAAACTGTAATGTCTATCAATGAAAAACACCCGTGAATTTTGTGCAAGTCAGAGGAGTTTGGTTTTATGCATGGTTTTGCATTTCTTGTGCCAGGCAGTCTTCTTCTTAAAAACAGAATTGATTCCCATCACTATAGTTCTATATCCAGTCCTCTGCATAACAATTGTAGATCCACTAGCTAAGATTATTTAGTCCATTCCTGCTGGTGTAGAAGCATTTCTTGTAATAGTTTGTTTAATGGCTTGTGTAGTCTATTTTAAGTGTCTCAAATGCTGGAGCTCCCACCATTTCCATTTGGAAATAATTCTTCCTTCTAACAGATCGTACTCTTTGTGAATATCCCCTGATAATGGTCTAAATGTGCCTTTTACTCATGCTACCTCTGACAATAAGCCTTCTCCATCTTTAGGACTCTATCCTGAGAAAAGAATTGCACATCTCAGTGTCAAGTAGGTCTTTCATTAGTACTATTAGCCTTTCCTCACTATAATACAGATGCCCATTAGTGGTTCACTATTCTTTGTCAGCAATTCCTGTCAGGCCTGACAAATAATACCACACCTAACACATTGTTGTCTTGGGCTACATCTACACTGCAATACAATTTCAGGATACCAGAGTATCCCGGAATAGTTATTCCACATCTTCACAGCATGCCCGTTATTTTGGGCTTGCTATTCCGCCGTCTCTGTAAACCTAATTTTACAAGGAGTAAGGGACATTTTGTAATAGCACTTTCTTTTGAAATTTGGTGCTGTGTAGACACCGCCAAATGACAAAATAAGCAATTTTGAAATAGCATCGAAATAAGATACGCAATTTGCGTAGCTCAAATTGCGTATCTTATTTCAAGTTATGGTGGAGTTTAGACACACCCATAGTGTTTATCTATAAGGGACATGGTAAGAAGTGTCAATGAAAGCTTATGTCATTCTGGTCATCATAAGCATTACAAGATGTGTGTACGAGTATTATTCAAGAAGTTGTATGTATTGTGACAAAACTTCCAATTCCACACAGTGTGTCCTGCGCTTCTGAGTAGCGATGGATTGAATATTATCTCTTCCCATCTGGGGAAAATGGCAACTCCCAGTATAATTGCTCTCTCATATCATTGCCAGAGCAGGGAGAAAAGGGAGGGGAAAATCCCTTAGTCTTCAGTGACCTCTTTGTATGCGGTGGCAACAGTCTAGGTGTTTTAACTCTGTCTCTCCCCCTCTAGTAGTGGTTTAACTCAGGAATTACTGGGGTAGGGAGAAGGAGGAGTTGGCACAGAGTAGTAGCAGTAGTTACACCCCCGCACACACTCCTTACACTTAGCAGTTGCACTCGCTCTGCTTCCCTGTGGCTCCTGCTCCTGAGGGAAATGTGGGGAGAGCTGAGTGCTGCTTTTGCCCTGTGCCAGCCCCCCCTCCCCGGTAATCCCTGAGGCCAGATTCCTCAGGGATGGGGTGCCATAATGGAGAGAGGGCAGGAAGGGGTGGGACTTTCGGGATGGGTTTGGACATGTTCCCCCATGCCACCGTGTCTCCTGGGCTGGATTGCAAATATGCTTCAGCCTGTAGATGGCCTATGGGCTGTGAGTTTGAGACCTTTGCCCTAAACAGACAAAGGATGTGAAGGAAAAAGAGGCACAGAAAGCAATGACTTGCCCAAGATCCCACAGCAGGTCAGTGGCAAAGCCAATAAGAGAATCAAGATCTTCTGCCTTCCAATCCACTGCCCTGTCAACTTGGACTATGCTACCTGTCTGTTTACAAGGTGCTGTACATAGCTGAAGATTTATCTCATAATCACCATTTCCTGGGTATTATTTCTTTCTTGTCCCCACTGCTACAGCTAACTCAAATTAGCACACTCTAATTAGCCTAGCTTTAGTGAGTATGATCACACTGCAATACATTGGAGGTACAGAGAGAGATGTGATTAGCAGAGAAGAGTGAAGGGACTAACACTTGATGAGCTGTAATTCAAGATGGTCTCCATTACTGCAGCATGATTAGCTTGAGCATCCTCTTCTGGATGGTCAAGCTATCTTGAGTTCAAAAGCACCAATTAACATGAACTAAATATTTTTTGTGTGTGGATAGTAGTCAAATTAATTGCAAATTCCAAGTTGTAGCTTGAGTTAAGAATGCTTCAAAGAAAAGGCCACTGACTAAAAGATCAAGTAGAAATGCATGTTTTGTCTGAGAAAAATAAAACAAACCAAAGCCCATTTTGTTGGCCTTAGGGAAAAGTCTGAGCGACATGAAATTGACAAAATATTCTTGAGTTATAGGGTTTGCTCACTAAATGCAGTTGCTTTTTTCCCCCCACTAGACTCATTGAATAACTGTTATTTTCAAGCTGCAAATGTCACTTGGGGCTCAATCTGAGCCTTTCAGTTGTTTTTCCGGCTGAGCAACCAGGTAGAGTAAAATGGACTGACCTAAATTTCACCTGGGTTGCAGGGAGAAACAATCAGCCAGTATCATACAGATTTCAGAACATCTGATCCTCTTAACTGTCAGTAAGGGAATTTCAGAGAAAATACAGCAGATGAAGTTGGTTTGCACATTTTTTCTTTTCTCTTCCAAAATCTGGTTAGATTTTCAAGGTTTGTAATCAGCTGTCACAAAGCCCATAATACAGAACTTTGATTATTCAAAATAATACACCCTTCTCCACTGGCAACTGAAGGACATAGCAGTGAGGGTCAACCTGGTAGCATGCTTCTATGGGAAGAGTCAGGGACATGAAGAGTGATCTCAGCACTTAAGAAGAGGTATTTCCCTCCCTACATAGGCCCTTTGAGGTTTCAGAAGAACAATGTGATCACGTGTTGGTTGATAACTAACCATGAGGGATAGGTTTGGTATTACTAATATTAAGGTTTTACTATTAATTAAAATAAGTAGTACAAATAAGGGTAATTTAAACTCACTAGAATCTGGCCCAAACTTCAGTAGTGAAGGGTAGTGCTCAACAGATGCACAGACTTCAATAAGTAAGTACCTCACTGCTCCTGGAAGGCTTGCTGGCTGATGGTGTTGCTTCCCAATGATCTCTAAGGGTATGTCTACACTGCCACCCTAGTTCGAACTAGGGTGGCTAATGTAGGCATTTGAACTTGCAAATGAAGCCCGGGATTTAAATATCCCGGGCTTCATTTGCATATTCCTGGGCACCGCCATTTTTAAATGCCCCGTAGTTCGAACTCCCTGCCCGTGGCTACACGCGGCACGGACTAGGTAGTTCGAATCAAAGCTCCTAATTTGAACTACTATTACTCCTCCTGCAATGAGGAGTCCGTGCCGCGTGTAGCCGCGGGCAGGGAGTTCGAACTACGGGGCATTTAAAAATGGCGGCGCCCGGGAGCATTCAAATAAAGCCCGGGATATTTAAATCCCGGGCTTCGTTTGCAAGTTCGAATGCCTACATTAGCCACCCTAGTTCGAACTAGGGTGGCAGTGTAGACATACCCTAATAGAGCCCAAATAAACTATACTTCCTTCTTTGTACAGTTGGCTCCTGCCTGCATCAGAATACAACCCTTCGAAGGAGTGCTAAGAAGATTAATCCATACATTTTTATAAAATGTTTTGAGATACAATATTCTGTATAAGTTCAGTGGATGATTGTTACTGGAAGCATAAAAAGCAGATTTTTTTAAAACTGAGTTTTGCTTTATTTTCATGATTTTCTTATGTGAAATATTTTATTTTTAACCTTGTCATTTAAGTGTCACACCATAATACAATTAATTAGTCTAATTATATTACACTACCTGGAACAAGTTCTAATCATTATGTTTTCCTATGTTATTGAATTTTTTTTTGCTTCCACACCATCCACAATGCATAATAATACACATGTGCACTAACAAACACGAAAACCTTCTGGTAATAGGAACAAATGTTTTCTGTGCTGCCTGTTTCAAACTGATTATTGACTGAATCTCCAACTCCTTTGAATTGCCATAAATTTAGATAGAAAGAAATTGTTTCTTTTGCTTCCACCATAACATCTATAAAGCCTATATAACCCCTTTACAATGAGCAGTCTATCAATGCAAAATTAATCCAATATTATCTGAGAATGAGGTTAGGTCTGACTTGAAAATTAACTAAGAAATTCTAAATGAGTATTCATCCATTTGACCTTTAAACTGTGAAAAAAATCTCTCAGTTTCACACTGTAAAATTGTTAAGTTAGCTATCATATTTGTATATAGTTAAGGTCATTTGTGTTTTGGTCTGCATGCATAGCCAGGTCTGGCTGAAGCACTATATACAAAGGAATGTGAGGAAGCTGGCGCCCTCAAAAGTCAAGAGATGTCAGAATTTTAATTTTAATTTTGAAATTGTTTTTAGTACTCATGGTTGTGAAAAACCTTGAAAATATCATCTGAGTATATCTAATACATTGATTCCTGCCTGAGTTTTCAGACAATCTGAAACAATAGTTATAAGAGATGTGTTTTGTCCCAATTATTTACCTCAGTTGGGGTCCTAACTATGAAGGCACCTAACAGTACTATCCCAGAAGAAGGTTGTTGAAGGGCTCTTACTACGGCCATCCTATTTCAGTTATGTTGAGGTAGATTTGTGCTACTCAGAATATTCTGTTTAGCTAGATGAGAGTCACAGCCTGCCTGTAGAAAGGAAATGCTCTACAATATTCCTGGCAACTAGTTCTTGTGGGAGTGGCTCTGGCCTTCCAAGCGGGGTGGTGCTGTGATACAGGAGCTGAGTCAAAGGAGTAGTTCTCATGTAAGGGAGTCCTATGGCCTTGATTGCAGTAATTAGCTTTTGAATGCATCCCCCCATTAATTTCATATTGAGGATTCAAGATAAAGCTTAGTTCTGTATCTTAAAACCAATTTTTAAATGGAGTGCTTCTAGGGTTTCAAGTTGATTTTCCTGGGTATCCAAACTTCATCACTGATGCAGTTTGCAAACTTGACAAAGTCACTTAAGATCTATGTATTTTAGTTTTCCCAACTATATGATACTTACCTCTATATTACAGCTGTTAAATAAATTCTGCTTTCAGAAGAAACATGCCCTGAAAGTACAATGCTATATGAAGACATATATTTTATAATAGGTAGCAATAATGGAGTCATAAGGGCATTTTTGCTTTTTCTTTTTATGTTTATTAATTGCAGAAATATACAAAGTATATCCAGAAAATGACTGTATAACAGTAAAACAAATCCATAAATGGGCTCAATTTGATTGATCAGATCAAGTCCAGGCCTAGTATTCATTTTAGTTTAATTTCTTTATATAGTTTTGATTTTGTTTTTTTTCTTCCTCCATAAACCAAAAAGATGAAAACTCATATTCAACAAAGTAGCTAGAAAGTAACGAATAGAAACAAGGTATTCTTTAAAAGCCAAATTTCTTTAAGTTTCTACTTTTTAGGTAGAGAACTTCGCATTCTTTTCAGAACTCTTTATTATTTGTTGAGTGCAGAAAGGGTAAGCTCAGAGCTCAACAAATGAAAAAAACCAACAACAACACAGATTAGTCAGTCAATAAAGTAGCCCAGTGTTCAGATTACCAAAAATTTGTATGTGGTGCTGCTAAACTTAGGATGTGCTGAACAAATGTGAGACATCTTTTCTAATTTCTGTGAAGATTTTCTGAAGAAAGGATCAGGCTGAAGAATTCACTCTGGCCACATCTCTATTAGGAAACTATTTCAAAATTACTAAATTCAACTTAAAAACTGTCTATTTAACAAATTCAAACTAGCGTGTCCTCATTACGGGGAAGCATTGAAATTAGCCTGTGGCAGGCTCCGTTAATATGGGTGTGCTACCTCAGACTCAGAGCCCCACAAAGCTCTCTGGGGAGCTGTTGGAGGCCTCCCAGAGGCCAATAAGTTCAAATTAGTGAAAAATCCTAGTGAAAATGTTTGTGGAAAGCTAGCATCAGTGTAGTTATGGCAACTGAACATTGCACTTGGCCAGAATTGCACTACATTCATCCAATGGGGAGCAGAGACAATACCATGTAACCTATCTGCACAATCACAGTGAAACAACATGATTGTGCTGTGGTCAATTCACTGAGTTAAAAATTAGTAAAAAACAATCAACATTTTAATGAAGTTTGGGAAAGTAGCAATCTGTTTGCAAACCATCCAGAAGCAGGGAGAGAGACTAAATTCATTCAGTCAAGTTACTCATGTACTGTTCTCTCAGACCTAGTTAAAGAACTGAATGGGATCTTTTTCAGGGGGATAAGGTAAAACGCCACATTTATTGGTAATGTATATATCAATCAATATTGCATCGTATGTATATGATATAGAATCATAGAATCATAGGGCTAGAAGAGATCTCAGGAGGTCATCGAGTCCAGTCCCCTGCCCAAAGCAGGACCAATCCCAACTAAATTATCCCAGGCAGGGCTTTGTCAAGCTAAGACTTAAAAACCTCTAGGGATAGAGATTCCACCACCTCCCTAGGTAATCCATTTCAGTGCTTTACCACCCTACTAGTGAAATAGTTTTTCCTAATATCCAACCTAGACCTCTCCCACTATAATTTGAGACCATTGCTCCTTGTTCTGCCATCTATCACTACTGAGAACAGCTTCTCTTCATCCTCTTTGGAACCTCCCCTCAGGAAGTTGAAGGCTGCTATCAAATCCCCCCTCACTCTTCTCTTCTGCAGACTAAATAAGCTCAAATCCCTCAGCCTTTCCTCAGAGGTCATGTGCTCCAGCCCCCTAATCATTTTGGTTACCCTCTGCTGGACCCTCTCCAATGCCAATGCACTATACTCATGCACTCATTCACACACACACACACACAAACACACTCCATCTTGTTTAGTTACCAACTTGTCGCTCCCCTTAATTTCACTGGCCTGGTGAGTTAGATGGGGGAGAGGATGGAGCTGGACTTCTGTCGATCCATATCGATGCTCCAATGTTGACAAGATGAGACCCAGGATCCCATGCAAGAAATCCCACATTTATAGGACCTTCCCTCTCATGCAAGTCTATGTACTTTAGCTGTATCAGTTAGTTCTTAATTAGATCTGTGATGCCTTCTTCTGGGTGTTATCCGCAATGCTGCCACATCCAGCTTCAAAGAGGATGTTTACTTTTAACTCCAATTCTGCTTCAAAACAGAGTGCTTGCTTCTGACTCCCAAGGCTGTCTGTATGTCTGATCCTTTCACAATGAGCCCACTTGACAGTGTCTTGAGCTATGTCTACACTGCACATCAGTTTCAAAATAAGCTATTCTGAAATAGTTATTCTGAAATAGCTTATTTCGAAATAGCATGTCTACACTACAGGGAAGCCTCAAAATTATTCTGAGGCAGGCTTCCCTAACGTAGACATGCTATCTTGATTTAGAGCCCCAGGAGGTACTGGGGAGGAATAACTTAGAATGGCCCTGGTGAGGGGCTATTTCAAAATAGCAGAGGTGGCACATCTACACACGCCTTATTCTGAAATAGCTAATTCAGAATAGGCATTATTCTTCATAGAATGAGGTTTACAGATTTCAGAATAAGCTGCCTGTTATTTCTAAATTATTTCAAAATATCAGAATGGCTCTGTAGGCGCTCTCATAATTATTTCAGAATAACAGCCATTATTCCAAAATAATTTTGCTGTGTAGACATACCCTTGGGCTACGTCTATACTGCACCCTTCTTCCGCAAAAGCTTATGCAAATGAAGCGCGGAGTAGAATATCGCCATGCTTCATGTGCATAATTAATTAGCAGCCGTTTTTGTGCAAGAGGCTTTTGCACAAAAAGGAGCTGTGTAGATGGCTCCTTTTTGCACAAAACACCCCTCTTGTGCAAGAGCCGTTCCCTTCTAATTTTTTCAGGAAGAACAGCTCTTGCGCAAGAGGGGGTTTTGCACAAAAAGAAGCCATCTACAAAGCTCCTTTTTGCGCAGAAGCCTCTTGCGCAAAAACGGCCCCTAATTAATTATGCAAATGAAGCGCAGCAATATTTTACTCCACATTTCATTTGTGTAAACTTTTGCAGAAGAAAGGTGCAGTATAGACAAGCTTGGTGTCCTTGGGTTTGGCTCCTGTTCTTCCCCTTTCCAACTGTTTCAACTGTTAAAACTTGGAGGTGCTTGCCTTCTACTCCTCATCCATTCACATCACATTCTTCAAGAACAGAACACACTGTCAAGTCAAAGGGCTAAGATCTATTCTACTTCTAGTACGAAGACATTTTCTTTACCTTGATTATTTCCAGGGACTATAACATTATAAAAAAACTTAATACAAAGTTTCTATATTATAAAGAGACTTAATACAAAGTTCCTATATTATTAAAGGATCTAATACATAGTTTCTACATTGTGAAAAGACTTAAGAGACATTATAAAATGACTAATACAAAAAATTATCTACATTATCAGGGACAAGATTAGATCAAAAATATTTTATTTCTTTTTTTCCATATCTCTTCTTCTGAATCCAGCTCAAGCGTGTGAATTCTGCATATGGAGGAGAAGTTAAGAAAAGATACCAGTGGATCTCTCAAAATTTATTCTTTCCACGAAGGTCTTGCTTATGAATTCTTAAGCTGCAAATTGTCAAATTTTCATAGAAGCAAGTGTCCCAGCTAACTACAGTTGACAGTAACAGTTTTCATATGTCAGGAAAGGCATTGGGAGGTGACATGTGTTCCCTGTAGGTGACTTTGATTTCTGAAAACAGAGCCTGAGGTGTTGTCCAATCAATATTTTCCTAGATATTATGACTACTGTTCAAGAACCCTTCCAGATATTGCCTATTAAAGGAAAAAGAGAGGGTATTTTTTCTGAAGTGTATTCTGCTGTCTGCAGATTCTGAATGGGAGAATTTCTAAGGGGACGTGGGGGTCACAGGAGAATCTATCCATGTACATTTCTCATCAAATTTTTAAGTCCTTGGATTCCATTTGCCTGATAATAATTATGAGTGTTTTCCTTCTATTAGCCATCACTAGAAATGGGCAAAGTTGTTTTCTTGAGATCCAGAGATTTTTCAGACTCCTAGAAATTATATGTGGAGCATTCATAGTAATTCATATGACCCTTTTTAATAATAAACAAGAATCAGAAAGGGCACCATGATTATTCAATCTGCATAAACAAACAAATCTGGCATTCACTATGCTTACTTTTCCAAAAAGCCCTTTACTAGGTTTAGACAATAAACAGATAACATCAGCAATAGAACTGGTCAAGAATTTTCTATCCATGTTCTTTCAATAGCAAATGCAGTTTTCATGGGGAAAAATAATGATTTTGCTGGCATTATTCAGTTTTCTGTTAGAAAAATCTAAAATAAATATTTAGTCTGGGGGTGTGTTTGTAGCCAGCCAGATGCATCCCCCCCACCATTGGAGTGTAGCTGACTGGACAAGACATCTTTGTTTCCAACCCCCTCCCCCCCTTTCCCTTGTTCTGGCTCTCTCAGCTACAATTTAAGTAGGCTTCTTGTTATGTTGAAAGTAGCTTCCTGTTATGCTAAAGCCGATAAGGCCAGATGTTTGCTTAGAAAACGTATTGCTTAACTGTATTCATGCTTTAGAATATGTATGTAATGTATGGAATGAGAAGGGAAGTGTGGCTGAGAAAAACCCAATCATAAGGCAGTCCAATATTTGTAATCTTTTAAGGCAAGAAAGGACACTACAAAGTGCATATATTAATGTGACAGGTGGCAAGGTCTCTCTCTCTCTCTCTCTCTCCCTCCGACAAGACGTAACAACACACAAAACCCGGGAATGGACTGGAAGCAGTAGAGCTCTCCCATGGCTCCAAAGGGAACCCAGGGAACTCTTAATCGCCTGGTGGCTGAATCTCCAGGGAGCTGTCATCTGGCCAGTTTCAGCTACCTGTGAAATTGAAACTCACTCTCACTGCCTGCCGCCTGCCTCCAAACTGCCAGTATGAATATGATATGTATGTGAGTACCACTGTACCCTTAAGAATCTGTACTAATAAACAAGCTTCAGTTCTGCTCCAGTTCACCCTTTGTTTGGGCTTTATTCCTTGGCTGATTTCAAGGACAGGTAACAGTGTTCACACAAACAAGTATGTTGGCTTTGCAAAATGAATCAAAACATTTCACTTTAGGTCAATTCAATATTAATGTGTGTCCATCTGTGGTGTCATGGAATCTCATTGGAGTTGTAGCTGTGGTACTTCATATACAGTTTCTTCTTGTGTCCATTCTCCTCTACAGTCCAAGGTCTGTGGCTGGATTACATTTAGTAAAGAATTGCATTGGGATAAGGAATAATCTTTTCATTATGTGGAATTACTATGTTTAGCACAATGTGGGCAGGAACACTAACTATGTACTAATGAAAAGAAATGTGAACTGAAATTAAAAAGAAAATACAGTTATTCTGTGTGTGTGTGTGTATATATATGTGTATATGTATGTGTATATTTCCCTCAAGTCTTGAACCACAGCTCCTCCTGTTTATAGTTACGGAAGACTTCACGCAGTTCTACCCAGCTTTTGTAACAGGTTTTGCTTGCCTTCTTGAAGTCAATTGATTCGAACACTTTTCAATTCAATGTTAATTGCAATTTGTTGTAAACCTCCATAAAATGCTAAAGAAGCTTATTTATATATCATAGTCATGCTGGGTTTTGTAGTAATGTGCCCCTATCAAGACTGCTCATTAACTAATTATAGGCATTTTTCTGGGATGAAAGGAAACTATTTTTTTCTCATTTAAGATGAGATATGTACCTAGGTTTCTTTTAATCCCAATTCACAAATCCTGAAATCACCACCTGAATTTTGTATCTTTTGGTACAATGTAAAACACAGACAGAGGGAGGGGACTCATGGGACCACATTTAACAGCATGTGATTCTGATCTGTAGCTTGTGCTAGCATCCATGCACTGTGGAGTAATTTCATAGCTCCATCTGCCCCTCCGCTATTCAGATTACTTTCTTGGGATCTGAGGAAATTGTGCAGAAAAGTATGGAAATAAAAAAAAGTAAATTTGGTCTTCCTGATATTTCTTGCTCAGCAAAATGTTAGAAACACTCAAGTTAATTGAGCTTTCATCTATTTTCATTTTATTTTCAATTACCAATGAACAAGTTATTACACAAAAATGTGCATTTTGGAGTGATCTCATACACCGACCACATGTTGTTCAATATTTGAGCAGAAGGGTATGCTTTTCCTGTTTCTGTGCACAAGGGTTGTGAAACACAATGCAATTTAGCTTTAAATATATGTGCCAATCGTTAACTAGATGTCAATACGCCTGTTAGACTCATCCTCCAAGACAGCCAATGTTGCTATAGGAGCTGATGTATCACTGATGCTGATGACAATTTCTCTGCAGCCCTTCCACTTCAGGTAATCATCTCATCAGATGTGAAAAGCTAAGCAGAGCAGAGCTTGCTCAGTATGTCTACACTATGCATTTATTTCAAAATAAGCCTTTTCAGGATAATAACTCCTGAAACAGCTATTTCGAAATAGTGTGTCCACACTACAAATGCCCATTGAAATAGAGCAGACCTCTAGTGAAATAGAGCATCCACAGTGATTGGAACCTGAATTACATTTAAAGCCCACCAGAAGCACTTTGGGCAGGGCATCAGGAGAGTAGTCACTTCCTGAGGCCATCTGTGGCTCATTCTTAAAGGGACCCCCCCGTACAGCTATGTCTCAGGCTCTTCACCTTTGCCTACTTCCTCGAGGGACAGCAAAATTTTCTCACTGACTGCTCTGGTTGCCCTTGTAGACACCACTGCACTCCAGCCATGGAACTGGACCTGCTGCAAAGCCCACACCAGCTCTAACACCTGCTGCTTCACCTCCTGGTGCATTTACTGTATGCTGCCCATGTGGCACTGCAGGAACAGGACCCACAGCTCACTGTGGGGCATCTCCTCACCTCTCTCCACATGCTGCTCATGTAGCACAGCCCCCCTCTCACTTTCCCCTGCACACTGTGCATAGCCACTTCTGACACCGGACACTAGTTCCTACTGGTGGGACCAGATTGTCATGGAGTGGTGGGACGACCAGCAGTGGCTCCAGAACTTTTGTGTGCAGAAGGATACCTTCCTGGAGCTCTGAGTGGCTCACCCCTGCCCTCTGGTGATGGGACACCCACATGCGACCCGCCATCCCCCTCCACAAGTGGGTCACCATTGCATTGGGTAGTTCAACATGATAATTATCCACACATCTCTAAAACTGATTCATTCTCTGGGGGGAGCAGATGGTAATTCCCTTATAGCACTTTCATCCAAAGATCTCAAACACTTTATAAATATTTAATTAATTCTCATAACAGGCTTGTCAGTTAGCACTATTATATCTCTTTTCAAACGGCGGCACATGCAATCTATAGAAGAGAGCCAAGAAGTCCTGCTTCAGTCCTTTCGTATAGTCTCCAACTACAGACCTAGTCCTGGATTGAAAGGAGGGAAATACTAGGAACACCTCCAGTTCTTCCCCAAGCTACCCTATTTTTTTTTCTGCCAAATTGGAATTTAAATCATAGTTGTGTTTCATGAGCACTTGTGTGCAATGCATTCTTTATGGAAAAGAAACCCAAACCTCTTTCTATTTGCAGTTATGTAGGTTAGGGTTCCCCATGGCAATGGTTGACAGTTTGTACTGTAGTTGGTGCACTTGGCTCTGTTATTATTGCCTCTCTTTCTGCATGCCAATCACAGTTGGATGTAATTCTCTTTTTTCAAGCATGGCTTAAAATTTGTATTTAAAATGGCTATCAGGCAACATCCAGCTGTGCCTGTGCCCTTGTGCACTAGTGAACTCTCACCAGACACCACATATAATATCCAATCTTTAGGTGCTTACTGATTCCTAGTTCTGCCTATTTGGTTTTCCCTTTGATATTTTCATACCCTCTGCTCCTTGTTTCCTGCCCCCTTCCATTTTTTTCCCTTACCCCCTTTCCCTTCTCTCCTATTTATTTTGGGTCTGCACATCCTAAACTCAAAACTCCAGTCTTCTGAAGAAGTGGGCTGTGCCCTTGAAAGCTCATGATATCATCTACATGTTTTGTTGGTCTATAAAGTGCTACCAGACCATTTGTTTAAGTTTACCACATGTAATAGTGACAAGGAGTCCTGTAGCACCTTCGGGTATGTCTATACTAGCCCCCTAGTTCGAACTAGGGAGGCTAATATAGGCATTCGAAATTGCAAATCAAGCCCGGGATTTAAATATCTCATGCTTGATTTGCATCTTCCCAGCCAGTCACCACTTTTTGAAATTTACAAGTCTGGACTAACTTCCCGTGTCTACATGCGGCAGGGACCCGGTAGTTCGAAATAAAGCCCGAGTTCAAACTACCTGTTAAACTTCATTCCAGGAGGAATTTACCAGTTGAACCAGTGCTAATTATTTTTCCACCCAAATCCTGTAATACATAAACACAATGGCACTCAGCACAGAATCAGTCCTGTACTTTAGATGTTAGCTCTGAAAGCAATAAGACTGAAACTGACAGAATAATATACCATGTAGTTTTACTTATTTCTAAAATGAAGTATTGGAGAGATCAAAGGAAAAGTGCTCCAACAATTGGAGATTTACCATGCTGGAGATAGGCAACACTAGCTGGTTCTGAGCCAAAGCTTTTTCTCTCCCTTCTCTCTGTTGTTCTGCACCTGAAGAAACACAGCAAGACATTTGGTGCAATTCTGCATGTCTCCAAACTGAGACAAACTGGAGTGGAGACAGGAACCCCTATAAAAGCTTTTATTATAGGCCCATACAGCCCACATCCTTTGTTGTCCACAAAGCCTCGAAATAGCTCTTTTATTTGAAGAGTGCACTTTTAATAGAAAAAGAAAATCCAAATTGCTTCTCATGGCATCGTGGAGAAAGTAGAACATCTAAGTGTTGTCAAGTAAGGAGTTTCAGGGCCATGCATATTTGGCAGATACTAGCCAAACTCAGGTGCCAAATAAGACACAAAGCTGAAAGCTGAATACTTCCTACACTACTGTTTTTCAGTGCTCACTCATATCCTACAATGGACAATTCAGCTTAAAGTATCATTTTATAACAATACACTTAAGTGAAATAAGTGCTGGTAAAAGACGCTGGACAAACTTCTCTGGAGAAAGAAACCCCCTCTTTAGCTACACAATGGGTTATAGCAAAGGTAGTGGCCACACACACATTCTCCATATTATTCTGCCAATGTGCCTCAGTTCTATCCTGCAAGGCTCACCACTATAGAGGACAATGTTTCCTCTAATTGTTTCCATCCATGTGCAGAATAAATTTTGTTACGTGCAGCAAGGCATGAGTGGATGTGTACCACCAGCAGAAACACACACTGGCAGCTGTGGGCACTGTGCACATTCTGTTAATCAGCTGGGAGGCATTTGAATCTCTCCTGGGTGGCTGCGCAAGCACTCAGCATACACAGAACACTTGATCGAGGGAAGATTGTTGTCCATACTGCACACTCTCCATTCAGACTCTGGTCTCTTCTGAGGCTGCCTCTATCTCTGCTCTGTACTGCCTTTTATTTAAAAGAAAAGGAGCTAGTAGTAGACATTTTTCTGAGGAGCTCTGGAATGAGATTCCATCCCTGGCTGGAAATAGCCTGGGTTTTGCTGATTTTTCAAGCTGGTATTTGCAGAAGAAAGGGCCTGATGGGAATGATGTTTAAAAGTACAGTATTTGAGGAGAAAATTCCCCCCTTTGAGTTGAGGGCTAGATACAGGATTTTTAATTGGTTTGTTCTAAATTCTGTCAAAGGCACCAAGTGTAGGCATCTTTTTTGTAGCCTTGTCTTGAGGATACAAAATGAATTCAATTCTTTAATGATAAGATGTCAGATAACACAGCTCAGTCAGTTTTAGTCAAACATACATCAGCACAAACAGAGGTAAATACATACCAATTCCTGGGAAATAGGCCTGCAGCTCAAATCTGTTTCAAAGAATATGGGCTCACTTCAGAATATATTTATACACCCTTTGTTTACAACAAACAGAAAAGTTCCTGGAATTTCTTATTAGCACAAACTTTTCATCCATTTCTTTATCTTCTTTTCATACCAGTTTTTCAAGGAACATAGAACATTTTGACCAATTATCCTAGCATCTAGTCCAGAGACAATTGTACCAATTATCCATGCCATTTGTGCAAACTTTACTGAGAGCACTAATTATGAGTTAGCAAGTCTCAACAAAACATACATCTTGTTTCTGACAGTTCCTGTGTGTATGATATTCTGGGGTTATACAAAGTTCCCTGTAAGCTTGACATTAGTGAAAAGCATGGTGGGAGTCCTGGTTATAATTAGCTAAAACACAAAACCCTTTTAGAAATATGATATAACTTAATACTTGTAAAGCATTGGGTTGAAACGAAAGAGAAAAAAATCAATATATTTGGGAGTGGGGATCTGGATTTTGCTCATGTACATATGAAAGGGGGTAAAGAGAAGAGAGATGACCTGGTAAATTACTGGACCAACTTAGCAGGCTATACTGAGTTTTTTCATCAGCTCATGTTTTCTCCACTCTCCCCAGCAATAGATTTTGTAAGCCCTGTCCCAAATTAGCTCTGTGCTCCCCATCAGTCCCTGGGTCTTCAACCATGTGTAATGGACTGGCAGTCAGGAATTCCTGGGAGGCAGAAAGATATATAGGTTTAAGTTAAGTTATCCACATGCTTTTCTCTATATTGTTCTCTTTTAAATCCTGGAAGAAAATGAGAAGAGCTGGACTCAACTATTCTGCATTGCTATTTTCAGGTGCTAATCAAGCTCATTACTTAAAAAAAAAATGAAACTCATTTCCTCTGCAAGTGTTCCTGTTGAAGATGCTTTGCCAAAGCACTCTGGTAATTAACAAATTATCCCAACATCGCCTTTTCAATTCAAATTATGTTGCAAATTTCACTGAAAGGAATGTTCAATCAAAGAAACGGATATTTGGCACAGTTCACTGATTGCAAGCAAACAAAATGAAAACCACCGGTATTTCATTGTGCCTGTAACATATAGTATCCACTTGTTTATCTCATGGCTGACAAGTCTCTTCAAGAAGAATTTGGTGAAATACTTCATAAATGGATTTGCTGATTTGCCAGTGACTGACTCAGTGAAAGTATGTATTGCCAAAGCACAGGCAAATAAAGGACCCTAAAATTCTGCATTCTGGATTTCTCCTTGTACAATATGAAAATTGCAGATGAACATAGATCTTTTGCATGTCTGAACTGGTTCAAATCAGCATACATTTTTGCCAGGCCTACACTCACAACACAAAATGTTTCTAGGTGAATGTAATGATGTATCCAGTTAATTAATTTTATCACCCATTTAGCATTTTGTTATGTTGTGTTATGGTCAATTTATATGCTGTTTCATTTATTAATCAATGTATGCTAAACAGATTTAAGTTGTGCAAGTGCAGAATTGTAAGATTGACAAGCATTTGGAAGTGATGAGTATGTATTGGACATATAAGCAAAGAATGGCTGTAACACAGGACCTACTGACTGAGGCCTGGGAGGATGCGTCTACACAGCAGCGTTATCTCAAAATAACATAATGCATGTCTACACTACAACCTTTTATTTAGAAATAATATTGAGCTGGAGCACTTCTTACTGAAACTCCTGTAACCCTCATTTCACGCGGAATAAGGGAAGTAGAAGGAAGAGCGCAATTGATGTAGCTGAAGTTGCATAGCTTAATTTGGCTTTAGCCCTGCTGTGTAGATGTACCTTAAGATTTTAGCTTAGTCAAGTTAGGCCATAGGCTTTAGAGTGGTTAACGTGTGTGTGACCCAAAGTCAGTAGGTGAAAAGATTGCTGTAAAAGATGTGTCAGAAGGTGATTTACAGAAATATGTGTTGCAAGGTACCTCAACGTATTGTCCAAGATCACAAGACAACTGATTGTAACAGAATCAGAATGGGTCTGTGCTGACCATAGGCTTCCATACACACCTATTGGCTGTGTCTAGACAGGCCAGTTTTTCCGCAAAAGCAGCCGCTTTTGCTCAAAAATTTGCCAGCTGTCTACACTGGCCGCTTGAATTTGTGCAAGAGCACTGACGTTCTAATGTAAGAAATCAGTGCTTCTTGCGCAAATACTTTGATGCTCCCATTCGGGCAAAAGTCCTTTTGCGCAAAAGCTTTTGCGCAAAAGGGCCAGTGTAGACAGCAAGCTAAGACTTCCGTGCAAAAGCAGGCTAAACAGAAAAAAGCGGTTTGGACGCTGGGAGACCCCGTAGGAGCCCCGGAGTTCCTGGTAACCCGAGCTCTTAAAGCAGACGTAGGCTGCTGAGCGCACGTGGCAGGAGCGTGCCTCAGACCTCTGGCCTGAGGTCTGCCACGGTGCCCCTGCCATGCCAGCAGCCACATCACAGCCAGCATGGCAGCTCCAGGCGCTCAGCCACCTGCACCCCCAGCACAGGAGGCCCCCAGGGGCCGCAAACGACGGGCCCCATCCTGGTCCTTGGGGGAGCTGGAAAGCCTGCTCGACCTCTGGCAGGAGGAGGAGGCCCTCCACGAGACCCACTCGCAGCACCGCAATGCGGACATCTTCACCCCATGGCCCAGGCGCTCGCCCAGCAAGGCCATCCAGCCCGGACCCTCGAACAAGTCCGGGCGAAAGTCAAGGAGCTACGCCTGGGCTACGTGTGGGCCAGTGAGGGCCAGGGGGCAGGAGCAGACACCTGCCCCCATTACGACCGGCTCCACGCCATCCTGGGCCAGCCAGCCCCGCAAGCCCCAGACGTGCCCGTGGACAGCAGCGTGCCCGTCACCAGGACCACCGAGGCGGGGGAAGGAGATGACAGCAGTGCATCGGAGGATGAGGCCAGCATTGCCACCCAGCAGGCCCCCTCCAGCAGCCCTGAAGTCTCCCGCGCATCCTCTGAGGCCGGGGAAGGATCCACCGGTGAGTCTTGCACTTTGCACTCACAAGGGCAGGGGGCTGGGGGGGGGGGGGAAGCCAGGCACCCGGAGGGGGGAGGGGGAGAGCATGTCACTCAGGCCACATGAGCTGCACGCTGTGTAGCATTAGGCAGCAAGCAGCACGTGCAACCACGTGCAGCCTGGTGACCGAGCGGCATGTGGCCGCGGCAGGCAGCTGCAGGGCACGCCTGGGACCGTGCTGCTCACACACATTCGGTGGGACCAGGGGGAAGGGTGGATGCTGGCTGGAACCAGCCAAGGCCCCAGGGACTCAGCCCAGAGCCCGCACCTCCGCAAGGGTGCAGCACGGAGAATGGCACACTGTCCCCATGCCTGGCTGTGAGGCACAGCCAGCTGCTCCTGGGTAAACCGCAGCATCACAGCCCTGTGAACATGGCCCCCACTGAGCCCCTCGCCTACTCCCGGTGCCTTGGCTGGCTCCCCGAGGGAAGTCCCCACTGCGGCCACACATGTCCCTGGGCTATGTGTGTGAGGGATAGTGGGAGGGAGAAGGGGGGGAAGCACTTGGGCCACCCTTAGGGCTGCCTGAGTTTTGCTGCAAGGATGGGACACGCCCTCCCCCCCAGTCACTCTCCTGGTTCCATCCAGGAGATATCCCACGCAATGCGGATCTGAGAGCCCAGACCACCTCTGCCAAATGTGCTCCCAGGCACTGTGTGGGGATGCATCTCACTCCCTGTCAAACACCAGTGATTAGCCCAAAGCCTCACAGCCTCCACTGGCAGGGAGTTCCACAGGTTAATGCAACACAAGCGCCCTCCCGCTCTTCACGAGGCCAGGACACAGATCGGTGGTTACAATACATGGAGGAGGACCCTACTCCAGGGGCGGTCCTCCTTGCAAACATACAACACGGGGGGTAGGGAGGGAACCAAGTGGGCCCAAGCCACACTACTGCGGTGTCGCTTGGGCTCAGGGGTGGAGGGCATGAGGTGTGGGGACAGTGGCCGGCCTGCCTGACTGACCCATCCTTTCTTCTCTTCCCTGCAGCAGGACCAAGCACAAGCTGGGGACCCGCCAGTCTGGCAGCAGTGGCACCCCCAGCTGCCCAACCACGCAGTCACAGGCTCCACCACCGGGACCAGCTCCTTCGCCGGCATGTGCAGGCCGTCGAGCGCATCGAGGCATTGGTTCGTCAATGCGTCGAGGGGGACCTGCAGTGGTGCCAGGAGGCCTGGGCCGCCTTCCAGGCCCAGTGCACATGGATGGCTGACTCCATCGCCACCCTCACTGCCACATAGCCCATGCCATTCACTATGGCATGGCCTTACCCCATGCTCCCACCATCCGTCCTGTAGCACTGCCCATGCCCCCTCCTGCCCCTGCAATGCCCCCTCCTGCAATGCCCCCTCCTGCCGCCCCTGCAATAGCCCCTCCTGCCGCCCCTGCAATGCCTCCTCCTGCCACCCCTGCAATAGCCCCTTCTGCCCACCTCCCCGTGCAGCCTGCCCCAATGCGGCCTGCCCCGCATGTCCAGGTCCGCCCCCGCAGGAGCGCTTTCTGGGGCCACCCCTCCCAGGAGTAGCTCCTCCCACACCCAGTTGAAGGTCTCCTCCCCCTCCTCCTCCCCCTTGTAAATAAAAACATACATTTTTCAGCTGAAAACAAAACTGTGTTGGTTATTATGTTATTCGAGGTAACTGTAATAAATGATTTGAGATGCCAATTAGCCAACTAAATTTAAGAGGATTACAAAATGCGGACACCAAATTCTGTATCTATCACCGGTCGTTCCTTTAAGTGGTCATTGGTTTGTGGCGCATAAATAAATACTGACACTTTTAAGTAAAATTTAAACCACAACTATATTAACATAGATAACAAACAAGCAAGAAAGGTTAAGAGACACACACAAAAGAATATGTACATAGTCTAGACGCAGGGGACGATTGTAGTATTGCTGGCAACCTCAATCCTTTGGTCCTTCCGGGCCTCGGGAGAGGAACAGCCAGGAGATCCCTCGATGGAAGACGACGGCGAAGCTGGCAACCTCAATCCTTTGGTTCTTCCGGGCCTCGGGAGAGGAACAGCCAGGAGATCCCTCAAAGACGACTGGAATCGGGTACGCTGACTCGAGCTTTCCGCACGAACCACGAATCCTCTTCCTGTTCTTCGGGACAGCTCGGACAGGCGATGGTGGCCTAAACCCTAGCCTAAACTAAAAAGAAAAACCCTAGCTACGTCCGACGCACCCGACGAACATTCACGATGACAGCTGATGTGCTTGGAACCGACGCTTTACAATGGGGGGAGGTAAGGGGAGGGGAGGGGGAAGGCGAGGGGATGGGAAGGAGTCATATGAGGAGACCGAGGCGACCCTACTATGGAGCTTGTGCGAACATGTCCGTCAGGGCCTCTCTGATGCGCACCCCATCCTGGTGTGCCTGGCGGATGGCAGCTCTGTGGGGCTATTCAAACGTCTGTGCCTCGGCTGCCATCCATGCAGGGAGGAAGGCCTCCCCACTCCGCTCCACAATGTTGTGGAGCACGCAGCATGCGGCCAGTACCTCCGTTGCATTCCGCTCACCCATCTCAAGACGGGTGAGCAAACAACGGAAGTGGGCTTTTAAGCGGCCGAAGGCAAGCTCCACCTGATTTCGGGCCCGGTTGAGGCAATCGTCGAACCGGGCCCGGTTCTGGTCCGGCCGCCCCGTGTAGGGCCGCATTAGCCAGGGCAGCAGGGGGTAGGCCGCGTCCCTGACGATGCAGATGGGCATAGGCACATCCCCGACAGTCAACTCCCGCCGGGGGAAGTAGGTGCCCGCCTCCAGCCTGCGAAACAGTCCGGAGTTGCGGAGGATGTGGGCGTCGTGTGCCCTGCCGGACCAGCCCGCATAGATATCCAAGAAGTGGCCCTGGTGGTCCTCGAGGGCCTGGACAACAATAGAGCAGTACCCCTTCCTGTTCGTGAAATGGGTTGCTCGATGCTCTGGGGCCCGGATGGGGATGTGGGTTGCGTCCAAGGCTCCCTCGCAGTTGGGGAACCCAAGGGCAGCGAAGCCAGCCAGCGTAGCATCCACGTCGCGCAGGCAGCTCACTATCGGTAGCAGGACATCATTGATGGCATGGACGACCTGCAGAAGGGTGCAGAGACACACAAGGGAACACATCACATAAGGCAGGGGTGAGTGTGTGCTCCCTTGGGGCCCCCCCCGCGATTCCCTCTGTCCTCACACACGTGCACACACGCACACGCCCACACACACCAGGGCCCCCTCGCCCCCCGTCCCCCGCCCCCCGCCCCCCCCCCACCAGCAGGCCTGTGCAAGGGAGGGACAGCCCAAACCCCTGGGTGACCCAGCCTGGAGTCTTGGCTGCCCCTGGGCATGGAGTGCAGCACCCTTCCCCCACCCCACTCCCCACTCCCCCTGGGACTTACCTCCATGACGATCACACTGACGGTGGATCTTCCCACCCCGAATTGGTGTGCCACCAATCGGTAGCTGTCTGGGGTGGCCAGCTTCCATAGTGCGATGGCGACCCTCTTCACGGGGATGGGCGCATGCAGCCGGGTGGTGGCTCTCTGGAGCGCGGGGGCAAGCCAGGCACACAGCTCCAGGAACGTCCACTTTCGCATGCGGAAATTCCGGAGCCATTGCTGGTCGTCCCATTGCCCCAGGACCAGCTGGTCCCACCAGTCTGTACTGGTGTCCAGTCTCCAGAGTGGCCTCTCCACGGTGGGGTGGGGATGCCACAGGGACTCCATGGCCTCCCTGGTGAGGGAGTCCAAGACGATCTGCGCCTCCTGGTCCTGGAACACGAGGGCACCAGCTGCAGGCACTCGAAAATGGCCGACAGGAGCCAGAGCAGGCACATGGCCACCCCTGGTTCCATGGCAGACAAAGCAAGGCACAAGAAACCAAAACCAGGAAAAAGCACTAGGGGGCAAAAGGGTGGTGTCCAAAAGGCAGAGGGCAACCACCAAACCTGCTATGTCTGTCAGTCCCTGCCAGAGGTCCTAACGCACGGAGCAGGAGACAAACGGCTGTCCGGCGAGACCCCTTTAAGCACGTGTCTGAACGGAGTTCCAGCCCTGCCCCCGGAAAGGGCTGGTGCCCTTTTGCCCTCTTCAAAATGGTTCCGAGCTTCTGCTTTTGCGCAAAAGTGTGCCGCCTATCTAGACGTGCTTTTCCGCAAAAGCGCATCGTTCTAACAATAACTCCGGGACCAATCTAGACGCTCTCTTGTGCAAATACTTTTAATGGAAAACCTTTTCCGTTAAAAGTATTTCCGGAAAATCATGCCAGTCTAGACGTAGCCATTATGTATAGAAAAAGAGGAACTACAAAACAACCTGTGAAAAACAGGATAAGTCCATATTTATGGGGGATGGAAGTACAGAAAAGAAAAAGGGTTAAACCCTTCATGCATATGACTTAGGTATGGTCAGAATAACACAATAAAAAGAAAAAGTCCCCTAGTTGGGTATAAGTGGGAAGACTCAATTGATGATCCCATGGGATATCCCAGCAAGAATCATATCTGTATGGATGATTATATGGTGAATGGTCCATTCACACCCTGGAAACTCTTGGGGGTCTGAGTATGATCACAGTTAGAATTCTTGCACGGATTCTTGTAGGATTTCTATGCACATGAGCAAGTTGTAAATTATTGTTTTAATAAAACTTGTAGTTCTGATAAGAATTTGAACTTGTCATTGTGTCTGTGGTTACTGTCCATAGTCTTTGTGAGTTCCTAAAGTCTCCACATTTGAGAAGATCATCAGAGGTGATTTTCACTCTATTGAGCTTGAAACTGTAGCAAGTGGAGCTGAACTCATAGTGGTGTAATACAAAATCACTAAATTCACCATAAATAAATAAGGTCATAAACAAAACTTGGCAGTTAAATGTAAATACAGATATGGATCACTTCGACTCTGTTTTCATTGAGTTGAATGTTTGCTTGATGGAGCTGTGGGCCTCAGTAAGACCTTAGATTCTACATGTCTTGGAATAAAGATGACCAGTAGGGACTTGCATTTAAGCAGGGTAGATTATTCTGGGGGTGTATCAGGGTGCTGTGAATATCAGTGTGGGAAGATGGGAAGAAGGCAAGTGACAACTTGTAGTAGCTGTTTACCCCTCCCAGATGGATACCTTGTTTAAAGTGAAAAGTTTAATACAAGTGCATCCAGTAAGTAAAATTATTCTATCTCCATCCTCTCTGGCCTTCTCCTATTCGCAACCCAAAGCAGAAGGTGATTGTAACAAATGTGCATTTATTTGTTTTATTTTAAATCCATCATATACATAAATACTAGTAAAAAAACCTCTTTATATACCCAAATAGCTCATGATTCTGTATTTATGGGTAAAACAAAGGCAAACTTTTTCACTCTTCAGGGATTAAGCTGATCTCCATGGGGCTCAAAATATTATTCGTATTGAAGTAGCACCAACATAGGCCCCTCCATGAACAGAACTGTACAACAGGAACCCAATAATGTGGTGTGCTGGAAGCATGAGTTCATTGCAGGAGGTAACAAAGCAGACTTTCTTTATCAGTGATTTCATATGGGGTGCTAAATATTGAGTCCCTCTCCTCCCCTGTAACATTTTTGCCCATTAACGAGAAAACTGTAATTTTGGAAAATAAATCAATTTTTTACTGATTTCTTGCATTTCTGTAGAAACAATTTTTGCAAAACACTGTAATTATTACTCAACTAGTGCACATAGAGCATGGTTGCTATGTAACTATGATGAATTATGGCCTACATACCCCATAAAAACACAGCAAAAGCTGATCAACAGGGCTTTTGCCTTTCTTCTACTTTAGTGAACAAAGGAATGAATGACCCCTTCACCTTTTATTATTTTTGGCCACAGACTATTTTTCTTTATCACTTTCAGGAGCTTGCATCAAAGTGTCAACCTGTGATATTTCAGTAATCCCGGCAGCACAGTAAAGTACACACAACCCTCCCAGCTGTGAATAAAGCCTGCAGTAACCAAATAACACTATCTAGAAGGTTTACATTAGGAGCTGGACTTTGTTTGGGGTTATCAGCACAACATCCTCCTCCTCAGAGCCCACATTTTCAGAGCCCTGCCCTCTTCAATAACATGAGATGTTTACAGAATTACCTATACCCTCAGTATTTTTATATTCCTGCTTTAGTGAGGGCAGAGTGGGGAGGAGGGGGGAACAGAGGCAGCAGTTCTAATTTATTATCCCTAATAAAAGAAAAGTATTCAGAAGAAGCCGTCACATTTCAGCATGAAAAGAGATGGCAGAACCAGTGTCGCACAGCAGGCATACTCCTCACACAGTGTGAGAGTGAGCAACTTATAAAACCGCTTGCATATGACTTAGGTGTTATTTGCAGTATTCAGAAAATTCCAAATTACATTAGCACACTGCATAGTCACCAGCCTCCTCGATCATTTACAGAAGAGTTAAAATGAGGTCTAAATAGCAGCCTGTCATACAAAACTAAACCTTTGCAATTTTCCTGCAGAATGGCCTAAACCACATCCCCTCACTCCTGCCTAAAGCAGATTCTCATCCTTGTTCAGGCTCCGTTTATAATACCCCTTAATGAGCTCATTACCACAAGTGGAGACTACTTGCCTTGCTTGAATGATTGTTAAAAAGGCCCAGCTGCTTTTGTAAAGATCTACACATATTTGGAAGGCATTTGTAAATCCTGGCTTGGAGCATGAGGATTTGGAAGCACCTTTTTTGATAAGTCCGCTACCAGCCCATAGATATCCTTTCTTCTGGTGATGGTGGAAGCCTAGCTCTGCAGAATCTAAAGAGAAATAGGTGTATCTCAGTCCTAAGAGGTTTCACTTGCTAAGTCCCCACCACATTGTATTGCAGTAACCTGGGCCCCAACATACACAGGGACTTAGTTTTGCAATGCCTAGCTTCTATACAGTTTGAAAATCATTAGACTTCGCATATCATGGGTTGCACTCTCCATATAACACATGGGATCTTCAAAAGGCAACACACTGGGTGGGGAGCCATCTAAACTAGCCAACAGCAGGTGCCAGTGCAAGAAGAGTGTGCTAAGTCTTGCCTCTCTCAGGGTATGTCTACACCAGTGTTTCTCAAACTGTGCTCCACGGAACCCCAGGGCTCCGCAAGACATCTCCAGGGGCTCCACGAGGTTGACAAACTGGAAACATCGATAGGTAAAACACATACAATCAGTGGACCGCTGGGACTTCACATAAATTTTTACGCATGTAAAGAACTCTGGAGCCCAAAAAGTTTGAGAACCGCTGGTCTACACTATGGGACAAAGTCGAATTAAGATATACAATTTCAGCTACGTTAATTGCATAGCTGAAGTTGAAGTAGCTTAACTTGGCTTTTGGTGCTGTCCACACTGCAGGAAGTTGAAGGAAGAACACTCTTCCTTCGACTTCCCTTATTCCTCATGAAAGCAAGGTTACCGGCATTGACCAGAGTGCCCCTCTCACCTCGAATTAGCTGTCTTAACTAGACCACTAATTTGAATGCTGGAAGACTGAAAGCAGCAGTTTTGATCTTCCTCTGTAGTGTAGACATACTCTTAGGGAGTGTCAGCCAGTGGCCGGGGCAGTGGGTGGTCTGTGAGCCCTATTACACACGCGAGTCTTCAACTGATAGTACAGGGTCCCTTCGCAGCAGGCAGCCAAGGGAGGCTGATGGGTGCCCCAAAGTTTTACACCCGAGTCTTTGACTGCTAGGACAGGGTCCCTTTGCAGCGGGCAGCCAGGGGAGGCTGACGGGTGCCCCAAGAGTCCGCAGGGAGAGCTTATTACACCCAAGTCTTTAGTTGCTAGGACAGGGTCCTTTCGCAGCGGGCAGCCAAGGGAGGCTGATGGGTGCCCCAAAGGTTTGCCCCATGGAGGCGGCACAACCCAACACTCAGCTCTTACTGCGTTTACCCCGACCGGCTGTGATCCTTTTAATTGTGTCTGGTTCTGTTACAGCAACAGGAGGAGTCAGGTTAAAGCTTAAACAGTTACTATTTTTATTGTTACAAGGCAAACTTAGCTGTTAAATGCTACTGCTGTGTTACAGATAACAGCCACGACAAAAGGACAAGACAGAAATTACACTAAAAAGTCACTTACAGGTACCATGAAACCCTTTTGGTTCTCTGAGCTCTTATTAAATGGATGCAAAATAGACACCTAGCAGGTATATTCTCACCCCTGCGATCCTTACTCCGGCGAAGCCAGGTTCCTCTCAATCCCAATGGGAAGCAGTCAGTACGAGACTAAGGCATCCCTAAAGTCTCAGGGGTCCAAGACCACCTGACCAGCAGGTATGTGGGTGGATCTCCAATTAGAGTGGGGCACAGGGCCCTACTTTATACCCCATGTGGTCACGTAGACGCTTCTCTTGTCATTAAAATGCCAATTAAGTTGGAACGTCTTTGTGACGCCCATTCCCACAGGGGGTCCAAAGCTTAATTTGCACCTGTGAGGTGGAAGTAACTAAGTCATTAGGGCTGGACATTCTTTTCTGATGGGGCAGTAGATTCCCCTTTGGGACGGTGTATAGGCATATCAATTACTGGTACCAGCCAAAGGCAGCCCAAGGCCCCGATCGTCTGCTGGCCCAGTTGCCGTTGTTATCTGGTTCCTGTCTAGCATCCAGGGCCATTGTCATTCCAGCACCTCTGGATGCCCTGGAGCCTTTGAAGACAGAGTTTCGCTCTCAAGGATTCTCTCTCCCAAGGATGTCAGAGGGAAGAGGGTTAGAGAGAGAGTGGGGGGTGGGGTTTCTGTCTGGCTACAGGGAGTTAGGTGCCTATTTGGTCTGGAGGAAGGTGCCTATCTTTGCTTGGGATTCACAGCTAGGAACCCTCTCCTAGAGTCATCCTTACACATGTCTAATTCCACCCAAAGTGGCTCACTGAGAAGTAAAAGTAACTGACCAAGTGGTTAGGGTCCTCACCCTGGAGATGAGAGCTCCCCCTTCAATTCCTCCCTCTTGCTCATGAGAAGGGATTTAAATTCCCACTTCTCAGGCAAGTGCCTTAACTACTGGCCTACGTGGTCATACCCACTCTAGTTTGGTTCAATGCATATTTCATACAAAGTGGAACAATTTATTGGGAGAGATTGAGAGCTCTCCCCATCAGAATATCTTCTAGTCTAGTGATTAGGGCATACAGTAGAGTCCCGATTATCCGACCTAAACGGGACCGACACATGGTTGGATTACCGAATATGTCGGATGATAGGGACTCTACTGTATGTATCCTGGCCCCATCCCTGCCTGGCCCTGGCCCCAGCCCCTTCCCTCCCTGCAGTTCCTGGGCGCCCGGCCCCGCTCACTGCCCTGTCGCTCTCCTGGAGCCGCTGATGCTGCTCCTTCCAGTGCCACTTTGTCCCCGGGTGCTGCAGGGAGAGGACGAACCGGCCGCCGGCAGGAGCGGCATCAGCGGCTCCAGGAGAGCGACGAGGTAGCAAGCGGGGCCATTCTCCTGCCCCCATGCCTTGGAGCTGCTGATGCCTCTTCTGCTGGCACTGCTTCATCTCCGGGAGCTGCAGGCATCAGCAGCTCCAGGGCGTGGGGCGGGAGAATGGACCTGCTTGCTGCCCAATCACTCCAATGGAGCCGCTGATGCCTGCAGCTCCCGGGGATGAAGCGGTGCCAGCAGAAGAGGCATCAGCGGCTCCAGGGCGCAGGGCAGGAGAATGGCCCCGCTCGCTGCTCTGTCGCTCTCTTGGAGCCGCTGATGCCTCTTCTTCTGGCACCGCTTCGTCCCGGGAGCTGCAGGCATCAGTGGCTCCATTGGAGGGACGGGGCAGCGAGCAGGGCCACTCTTCTGCCCCGCGCTTTATCCGACCCTGCAGCTCCCAGGGACGAAGCGGCACCAGCAGGAGCTGCATCAGTGGCTCCAAGAGAGTGACAGGGCAGCGAGCGGGACTATTCTCCCGGCCCGTGCCCTGGAGCCACTGATGCCGCTCCTGCCGGTGCCGCTTTGTCCCCGGGAGCTGCAGGGTCAGATAAAGCGGAGTGTCAGATTACGAAGGTCAGATAATCCGGACTCCACTGTTGTAAAGGGGGACACAGTATTCAGGTCCCTTCTCCTTATTAGGTAGGGGAGTTACCTGTGGTCTCCTATGTCCCACGTGAGAATTGCTGCTGAATCAGGGACAAAATGCAGATCTTCTATCTCCAGGTCCAATTTGATACAGCTTCTTTTAATTATTCTGTAAAACTGTCATGGTGTGTTTTGTAATAATTATAAATATGAGACCTAAAATCCCAGATCCATGCTCCTCCCCAAATTTTGGGTGGGAAGTGTGTGAGTTTCAGAAAACTGCATCCAAATGGGGTTGCAAATCACTAACGTACACATAGTAAGGCTGAAAAAGGAATGCAATGATAGATACTGAGGGTACGTCTACAGAGCAACTTTATTTCAAAATAACTTACTTCGCGTCTACACAGCAGGCAATTATTTTGAAATATTGTCGAAATACTGTCAAGCTGGAGGACTTCTTACTCTGACTCTTGTAACTCTCCTTGTATGAGGAGTAAGGGAAGTCAGAGGACAAGTGCTCTATTTTGAAATAACTGCTGAGTAGACGCTGAGTAGACCTAAGCTATTTTGAAATCAGCTACGCAATTGACGTATGCATAGCTTATTTTGAGTTAAGCCCTGCTGTCTAGACGCACTCAAAATATGCATAGCTTATTTTGAGTTAAGCCCTGCTGTGTAGACGCACCTTTACATATCCAAACTATTTAAGTATGAATGGAAACAGTGGCACTCTGATCCATGTATCCTGAGTAAAATCTGCAACCTTAAGATTTTGCTGGTAAAATTGCAGAGTAAGGAACAACACAAAAATCTCGGTTTTTTTTAGACTCTCTAACACACACACACACGTAAACACAAAAGACATACAAGAAATAAAGTTAAAAATTGGAAGAAAAAAAAAAGGTTGTCACATTTCTATCATGAAATGAGGTGGAAAAAGTCATTTCACAACAGAAAGGACCACTATTGATGTGAAGCTGCAATCTGTAGGGCCCTAAATCCAAATGACTAAATTCCATTAGATCTGGTAGAAGAAAGAAGAGAAAGAAATGTGATCTGTATTTCAAGTACCCCTGAAAAGCTAGGGCACATGGTAAAAAGAAACAGTCTCTTTCATTATTTTTCAATAAAACATTTCCAAAATCTTTAAGTGAAACTTTATAACAAGAAACATTGGATTATTTTTGAACCAATATCTCATTGTAAATTTGCTCCTGAAATCTATCCATCAAAGCCACAGGAGCTGGTTCTGCATTTTTTTTTTGTAGTTCTTCTCCACTACCGCTGACTTCAATAAAAGCCCCCCTCATACACAGACCACACAAAAGGAATTAACTTTTAACTTGCCTCCTGCAGAATGAGCACTAACAGTCAGTAGCTTTTATTTCAAATTTCCAGACGTTTGTAGCTCTTGTGCCATAGCTTTGTCATTACTTCTGTGCCAGTGACTGAAGTTTAAATCCCTTGTTTCATTTTAAATGTTAAGGACATTAAATGTATTTTTGTGCATATTCATCTATCAGTGGACCAGATGAGCTTTGTGAGGTAAAGACCTGTTTAGAAATTTTTCGGTGAAAAAAGTCCGTCCTTGTTCCAATACATTTGTGGTCATAGATTAAATCCATGGGGCTATCAGGGATGGGGAACCTCATGCCTGGGGACCAGATGTGGCCCCCCCAGCTTGCCTGGATCGGTCCCCAAGGCTCAAGGATCTCCCCACATTGGGAAGCCCACACTAGTGCTTCAGCACCTCTGCCACCCACTCACAGGGCTGGAGCAAACAAAATCTACTAGCCTGGGCCCCCCTAGACTCTGGTGTGCAAGGGGAATGTGGGGTGTCTTTTTCCTTCTCCATCAGGGGCTTCTCACTTTGCTTCTCACTTCAGTACGGCCCCCGACTGATTTTTCTGTGAGTCAGCGGTCCCCGACCAAAAAAAGTTCCTCACCCCTGGCCCTAAATCATCAAGTCAGAGTAAGAATTCAGCAGCTAGTTACTAGGAGAGATAGTTGGAGAATGTTCATAGGGGAAGCAGCATGCTCCAGTGGACAGAGAAATGATCTGGATTCTGTATCTGATTCTGCCACTGACCACTGTGAGATCTTGCAAAAGGCACATCATTTCCATTTATCTCAGTTTACCTGTGAAATGGGAATAATGATAACCCACCTGTGTTAATGGCTTTGAGATCTAAAGATGGAAAATATTATGTAAGGTTTGGGTATGAATATTAACTATTTAGTTTGATCTTCCATAGTCAAAAATAGTAGTATTCCTTGTTGGATTACAGGACCTATTCTAAGATACCATTTCAACACCACTTTTCATAGCTGATCGGTGACTTCTGTAGACTATTTCTTAGTAGATGTCCATTCACAACACTAAAACAAACAAACCAAGAACACAACAGCATTATCACAGTTAGAATCCTTGACTGTTTTATCAGAGAGACCAAGTCTGGAATGGACATAAAAGAGAGAACAATTCTCACTCAGACATGGAGGTGTTGCCTCTAGAACTGGTGAGGGATGAGACATACAGCTGGAAGGCAGCGTGTATTCTCACTGCCTGACATGCTTTGTTCTGTGGTTAATGTAAAGGACTTTTCTCGCCAGTAGCTTTCACAGGTACTAACATTCATTCTGAAAGGAAAATGCATGTTAATTACCATATGCAATAGAACAGAAGAATTCTAAAAGAGTATTGTACGAAAGTCTGGTTAGGATATAAATTATGTACATTCTAAGTAATACAGTAAACATAACTCTTTGTACATCTGTGTAGTTGCCACTTTCAAAATTCAATATCGTGTTCATTTCTTAATTACAAAGTAATTGGATAATATTGTTGAACAGAATTTACAAGTACTTTCTCCAGTATTGACCAGGTCTGCTGATTGCATTATTTAAAATAAACTATTTCAACTGAATAGGACTAAAAGGCATTATAAACTGGTAAATATTTATTTTGATTCCTTGGGCTTCTTCTATGGCTCTGTGCAAAGGAATGAAATATTGGAATAACTTTCAGTGAAGCAAAGTAAAGCAGGAAGACATCTCTACAGGATGGTCTTCTTTGTACAGTTTCATAAAGCAGCGCTAGCTCCTGCTTTGCATGCTGTCAAAATTCTTATAGAAGTCACAAAATGCACCAGGAGTCTGGCTAGCCCTCAGGTTGGCTATCATCAATCAGTGTTGCCATCGCTCAGGAGAGATGGCCAGAGGGCAATGGAGGGGAATTGACCCTCTTTCAGCTGGTTGACATCCTAAGGATTGGCTCCTTGTCATTAAGTGCATATCAATCCCTCCTGCCTGCTTTATGCTCCTACTGTGGTTCCAAAGACCTGGAAAAGAATGTCTGTTACACCTTCCTGGCTATTCAAAGCATAATAGAAGTAACATGCAGGCTGAGGCGTGAAATACATCTGCTAACCTTCCTACCCCATCTGTCAGCTTTCTATAAAGTTCAATTATTGCTTCAGTGTAGCTATGCTGATACATAATCAAACGAATATCTGGCCATCAACATCTTTATGTCTACGTGCCTACATTACTCATGCACAAAGGGCTGGCCCTGCAGAAACCTTTTGTTTTGCTGAAATTCTCTTTAACGTCAGGAGCTTTAAACAGATGTTTTAAACCAAATTATATAGTTAAAAGGGAGAGAAAATAGGGTCTTGCAATTCGATAGGTGTAATTTTCTCCCACCCTTCCAGGTCCTTTAACTACAGGCATATCCCACATGGTATGCTGCTGAAGTCAAAGTGCATTTTTCTTGCAATTTGTCTGCTGGATTTTTATAAACCATAAATTGTCACTTTGTCACTCTGCTGACTGACAGCCCATCCCACACTGAGCTGCAATATTCAGTTTTTTAAACTGACAGTATATTACTGTCTGGCATCAGCAAGTCCCGATTGATTTGAGTTGTAAATTAAATGCCCCGATGGTTGTAATATGGTGATTTATCACTAGAGTCAATGGAGGTTTTTCTTTGCAGTGGATATAAACATGCACAAAAAATAACAATTCCTGGGGGTTATGCACAAAGTGTAAGTATTCCATAATTTTCAAGGAAACAACTGAAGGAAGCCTGCCCACCTGGGAGTTTCAGGGCAATAAAGTTATGAAACTAAAGGGCATCAAATATGTGCAGCGCAGACCCTGTAAAACCTCTGTCTTAAAAGTCTCATGTTTTTAAACACATCCTGATTCAAAGAGTCTTGTGTGCTATCCATAAAGGGTTTCTTTAAAATTGATTTGGGCTAGTAACTGAAGCTGGGGATACATTGAGCAAGCACAAGAGGCATTTTTTATTTTTTAAAGGGATGCTGACAGTTTACATATTTTATATCTTTAAATGACATTAGGTAAAATCCTGGCCTCACTGAAGTCAATGTCAAAACTCCCATTAATTTCACTGGGGCAAGAGTTCACCCACATTTATATATCAGTATTATTAATTAATACTTTTTGTGTAAAGAAACTGAAGACTTAAAATGTAACTGAATTTGCACCATCACTACTAATTTGAAAAAAATGATAGACAGAGGCTGATTTATTTTCTAAGTTAAAATAAATATATTTCCTTGTTTTGGATCTTAGGTATAACAAACTTTTCTGTGTGTTTGTATTTGGTCCCTGCATAAAGATATTTATTTTGGGACTAAATACCCCTGATATCATTCCTCTAAGTCCAAGTCATCATTTGAATAGATTCCAAAGTGTAACAAGAAAAAGAATGTGTTTATCACTCCCCCCCCCCCCCACCGCGCCCCATACACACACACTCCCTGTGGCCAAATATAACCAGCAATGTTTGTCTAACTTCCCCCTCACCTCACAGTTTCTTGTGCCAATTTAAAGATACAGTTCCATCTTTCTATGGGGAAGGATTTCACAAGGAATAGAAACCCTTGTGACAGCTGATCGTTCAAATGGAAAATCTCCATGGAATTCCAATCTTCATGGAAAACCTCCAGTCCCATCAATCTCCTATTTTCATTGGTGACCAGTCCCCTATCAAAAGGCAAGAATCTCCTGTTTGTGACAGATATTTTTTATTGGAAGTTCACCGGTCTCGCTTTTTATGAATGACCTCAGTTTATGTTGGTCAGATTTTCATGAGTATTGGCTGAGGCTCATAAAACCATTGATCTTGAAAACTAAGACTAAGTTTGACTATAGAGGTTCAAAGTGACTACTTCTTTCAGCTCTATAATGCTATAATTAAGTTTAAAACTGCAGCTTCTGCAAAGCACACAGGCCTCTCTGAGCATTTCTATCCATCATTACAGTGCTTTATGCTTGTTTTGTACTTGTTAATTGCCAACAACAGTTCACTCTTCCTATCCACAGAAGCAAAAAACAGGACTATGTAGCACTTTAAAGACTAACAAGATAGTTTATTAGGTGATGAGCTTTCGTGGGCCAGACCCACTTCCTCAGATCAAATAGTGAAAGAAAATTGGCATGACCATATATACCAAAGGATACAATCAAAAAAATGAACACATATGAAAAGGACAAATCAAATTTCAGAACAGAGGGGGGGTGGGGGGGCGAGGTAAATGTCTGTGAGCTTATGATATTAGAGGTGATAACTGGGGAAGCTATCTTTGTAATGGGTAAGATAATTAGGTCTCAACAAAGATGCTGCTACCCTGTTTGGCATCCTGCCACTAGAGTTCTTCATAATACCAAGCAAACCAGAAAATGAAGTAACATCCTGAAGTCAGAGGTGATCAAGCCCAGAAGACAGAGACTCTCTGAGAGCAGGAGCAGAAGGGCATAGGCAGTAGCCTGGGAGGTGGATGCAGAAGGAAGGCTGGGTAGCACACACAACTGCAATGCTGGAGGACAAAACTGATAGCTGGGAAAGGAAGTGGCCTGTTGCTGGTGCAGAGGTGAGAATTTAAAAACAATAGATACGCTTAATTTTCGAAAGCTCCAATGTGACATAGGGACCTAAGTCCCAGTCATCTAAGTCACTGTGGCACTTTTGAAAATCTTGCTGCATGTAATCAAAGCAGATCTGACCATCAAACAGCCATTGCCTCTAGACTTGGATTTGCAAAACTTCTAAATAAGTTCTATGATAGTCTTTGAGATCTATGAAAATCACTTTAGTACAGGGCATGTTAGCCTTTGATTGGCTTCCCTTCTCCATTTCCCTCTCTTCTGAGGAAGGACAGCTAATCAAAACTATATGAACATGCTGAGGGACAGACAGGTCCTTCAGCACTTGCTACAGAAAGAGACCTATCCCCAGAACTCTCTCCAAACACAGGGCTTGAGTATTTAGCCCTGGGCATTGGGCGCTCTCAGGGGAAGCCGGTTATCTGATGCTGTGGTTCTAATTCTGCTGGCTATGCAGCATTTTCTTTGACTACCTGCTACTGCTCCCCTTGCTAGCTTGGAATGTGAGGAACCTGGTGTTGCTATTGACGATCTTCCCTGAACTCTTCTATACAGGGGTTCAAAAATGAAGTGCTGGGCAGAGAGGGGTGATGTGGTATTTAAAAACAAAATGCCTGGGGCAATTACAATGGCATTGAGGAGTTTTGTTCCATCTGCATTACTCTCTGCCCTATTCATGCTAATCTGTTCTGGCTTTATAAATTAGTATCTAGCCACATTTGCATTTCTTTGCAGCTGGTTTTTGCTATAAAGATGTTTGTAGGCACCTTGAGGGCCTACTTTACTCTGCAGCACTTTTTACTGTGTCACTGTAAGACAATTCAATTGTGAGTGAATGCTACCAGTTCCCCTTTGTGTCCTGTCCCTACAGGATGCAAGTCTGTTCCGGCCTCAGTTGCAGAAGTTTATGTGTTTTAGCTCTGGTGTGGTGGACAAGATGGTAACTGTTATTCTTGGCTTTCAGAAGGCTGGGACTGCAGGGCTGGAAGTTAGAAGAGACATCTTTTTACTTGTAAACTGAGAACATTAAATCTGTAAGTCATGGGGAGACAAGACCATTTTTGCCAAGATGTTTTAAGAGTAGAACCCACATTTTAATGGTCACACAGTGAGTCAACAGAAAAAAGGACTAACCATATTAAACAATAGATCAGACTGCACGTATATACATAACATATGCAGCTACCATTTGGTTATGTATTTTAATGAAATGGTTGTTTCTCTTATACAGCGTTTGCACACCATTGAAAGAAAGTCCATATGGCAGCTCCGCTTTCTGTCACTGTTCATTTTAGACTCATACAAGAAAATATCTGCTAATATTCTCTAGATTTGTTTTCCCCTTGATGTGTTAATGTTAGTGGTTCACATTAACACTGACTCTGTTAAAGGAAGTAGCAATACATGCATAATTTATGGTAGAAAAGATCTTCAACTGCTTAAGGTCCCTTTAACATTTCAGCTGTGACCATATGATTTTTGTCCTAATCCTAAATGACTCTGCATTCACCATAGACCTCACCCATTTGCCAGTCTCCTTCCAGATGATGTATAAATTTCAGTTTTTGCATCAGGTGTAAACAGCCTACTCTGGCCTTAAGATTGGGATGGAAAAGCCACAAATAAGAATTGAAATCTTGCCCTGATTTCCTATGGAGGAAAAACAAACTAAGAAAGAAATAAACTCTCCCCCCAGCCTTTATGCCCAAAAGTACAAGTTACAAATACTGAAATATTGTAGATTTCTCTTCCCACCCACCCCCCAAGCCATTTTAACATAAATGTTAATCCACAGAACACATCTGGTAAAAATCTTGGGGAGCCTTATAAAGGTGCATTAAGGATGACGGCAGGAGCAGGGAGCAATAATCTCCCAATTTGTTACTCACTTAGGACTCAAGTAAGGTCTAGCACTCTTCGCTGCTAGGAATGAGCATATCCAGTAGTGTTCTGGAGACCAGAGGGGAAGAGCCTGCAAAAGCAAAGATAAGCTACTCTCTTTTAGAACATTCTACTGGTGCTTCCTGACACATTGTGCCTTGGTCTACTCTGCACAGGCAGATTGATATGCATCATCAGGCCCGGCCAAAGAGTTCACGGGGCCCAAGGCAGTGTGACTGAGCTGCTTGGCCACGAGTGAGTGGCTGGGTGGGTGGGGCCAAGACCTGGGCAGTGCAGGGCCCAGAGCTGCACAGCCACATGATCAGGGCAGCGAGTGAGTGGCCGGGTGGGCGGGGCCAGAAGTGGGGCAGCACAGGGCCTTGAATGCGTGGGGTCCAAGGCAACCATCTCGCTCGCCTTGCCCAAAGGTCGGGCCTGTGGAGCATGTCTACTCACCTCCAGCTGCTCCAACTTCTATCACCAGCAACCCTGCAAAGAGCCAGACCATACGATTCTCCACAGAATTGTGCAAAATGAGCCATCCCAAGAAACATCTTTTCAAATTATGTAACTGAAGCAAAATATCAATATTGAAAGTACATGACACTTGTTAATTTGTCTCAGAGGAGTAGCTGTGTTAGTCTGTAACTTTAAAAAAAATCAGTGAGTAGCCCTGAAGCACCCTAGGGTATGTCTACACTACAGTGTTATTTCGAAATTAGTTATTTATAATAATTTATAAAAAATTATTAAAATAATAAAATAAGAAATATATCTTATTTCAAAATAACGTGTCTACACACAAAATGCATTTTGAAATAGCATTTTGCTATTTCAAAATAGCGTGTCCACACTGATTGGATGCTGAATCGCATTTAAGGCTGGCAGGAACTGGTTCCGGCAGGACATCAGGTCAGGAGTTACCTTGTGTGGCTGCTGCCTGAGGCTATCTGAAGCTTGTACTTAAAAGGACCCCCCTGGACAGCCAGTTCTCAGGTTTCCCTGCTTGCTTGCCTACCTCACTGAGGGGCAGCAAAGCATTTTTTTCTCTGTGTGCTCTGGTTGCCCTCACTTGGGACACCACAGCACTCTGTAGCATGGAGCCTGAGCTGCCCCTGGGCACTCTCGTGCTTCTCGTGGACGTGTTGCTGCAAGTCTGGTAGCACGTTCTGCAGGCAGTAACAGTCTCCCTGGTGTGCCCCACTGGGGGCTTGTTCCTCATTCCACCCTCATGTTCTTCCACTTACCCCTCCCTAGCCCCCCTTCCTGATGTACAATAAAGACACGTGTTCAGGAAAACAACCTCTCTTTATTGAACAAAACAGGGGTGGGGGGGGAGTGAAACTCAGGTGAGACTGGGGAAAGAAGGCGGGAGAGGGGAGGCAAGAGGGTGGGAGAGGGGAGGGGTAAACCTGGGAGGAGGGAGCTGGAAGGGGGAGGCAAGGGGAGGAAGGGGGAGGAGAAGCTCAGGGTCTTGCTGGTCCACCTATCTCCCAGCATTGCAGGTTCAGGGGCCTCTGCATCCCGGGGGGTGGGGGGGAAGGGTATGGAGGAAGGGGAGGAAGAAGCGGGATGGGGAGCAGGAGTGGGGGGAGGAGCAGTAGCTGGGGAGGCAGCTGGGGCTGGAGTGGCAGGAGGCAGAAAACTCTGCACCAGGGTCTGCAGGTAGTCACAGATGGCATGGCCCTGGGCAAGCAGCTCCCGCCAGCTCTCCCGCCAGAGCTGCAGGTCTTCATGCACCCAGTGGTCGAGGGTGCGGTGCAGGTCTTGCAGTATCTCCAGGTGTTGCCGCTGGTAGTCCTCTTGGGCACGGGTCAGCCTGCAGAGTGCCTGGATGCGGGAGGATGTCCTGGGCGGGGTGGTGCGCCCTGCACTCACAAATTGTGCGGCTGTGGACAAACAAGAGAAGTGGTCAGTTATCCCTGGTGACACAGTGGGTGAAGACCAGCCCCCCTCTGCAGGGCGAGGACGATAGGTCTCCGCACCATCAAAGCCGATATGCTAACACAGAGGCCATGTTCAGGATGTCCTGCTATCCCCGGAAGTGGGAGCTGGCCCGGGAGTGCACCCATGCCCCTGTGCTGTATGTGATGTGGCTCTGTGTGTGTGGGGGGGGGAGATGTCCCCTGACTCTGTGTAGAGGGGGCTTGTGGAGGGAGGGCATCCTGCTGTGTCCCACCCTGGGGTCAGGAGCATGTCATGTGACTTCATACATACACGTGTGTGGGTAACAGGCCAAGGCCCCTGTGTGGCAGTCAGCTGGGCCCACGTGCCCAGGGGTGGCATGGCACATGCACAGGTTGCTGCATGATCTGTGGTCAGCAAGGCCCACAAGCGCAGTTCCCGGTCTCTCTCCCCTCCTGCCCCCACATAAGGGGAGGGAGGAGAAGAGTTTTCCTGTTTGTGCCCAGAGTAGCCACCAGGGCAGCTTGGGAAGGGCTGGAGGCCCCTTATTTCGAAATAAGCGTCTACACAGCACTTATTTCAAAATCACAATTTCTAAATAGGTGCTATTCCTCATGGAATGAGGTTTACCAATTTCAAAATAAGCCCTCCGCTATTTTGAGTTAATTAATAACAGCTGTTATTTCGAAATAACTTTGCTGTGTAGACATACCCTTGGAGACCAACAAATATACGTATAGTATCATGCGGTTTTGTGGGCAAAACTCACTTCTTCAGGTTGATTTGTGTTTGTGCTACAGGTTGGACCTTGCTGGTCCAGCACCATCAGGACCTGACTGGTCCCAAATAAGGGGTTTGCTGGACCAGGGAAGGTCCCTCCTCTTATGGCCCATGCTGCCAGTGCGCTAGGGCTCAGCTTGCCCCTGCTGCTGCCTGAGCTCCCCCATGTTGGCCATGCTACTGCTGGGGCCTGAGTGCCATGGTCAGAGCTGTGCAACCCTGGCAGAGCTCCACAGCCACTGGGCTCTGTGGCTTGGGCCAGAGCTCCATGTCCAGGGCGGAGGGATGGGGCCGGACATCCATAGCCTGGGCCAGAGTTCCCTAGCTGCCGCTGAGGTTGGGGCTGGAGCTCACCGACTGCTGGAGCCAGGATGGGGTTGGAGCTCCACAGCCAGGGCCAATGCTCCCTGGCTGCTGCTGAGTTCGGAGCTCCACAGCCACTGCCAGGTTAGAGCACCACAGCTGACTGGGGCCAGAACTCCCCACCATGCCACCTGACACCCCCCACCCAATACACACACACGGGGCTTCCAGCTGAGTCACTGGCAGCTCCTACAGCACTTCTGTCCCACTGCCAGACCTCCCTGTTCCTAGGTTCTATGGTCCAGGAACATCCCTGGGCCATGGCAGACCATGGATGTTGCCAGACCAGGGAATCCTGGTTAAGGGAGGTACAACCTGTAGTTTGAATGTAGATTCCTTAGGAATCAAACCCCTTTTAGCTTTGAAATTAATGAACCAACTACTTGAAGTGAAACAGCCAAAACTGCATGCTTTCAGGTTGAAACTATACAGAACTAAAGAATGCGTGATGTATAGTCCCAGTTACGCTCAAAAAGAAGCCCTAGTTTCTTTTAAAACTCAAGCAAAGAGTCTTCAAAAGTTGCATGCATTTCTGTAAACCTTATAGCAGAACTATCCTGAATTTTAGGATTGTATTTGTATTTTAATTTCTCTAAGAAAGTCTTTTGCTAACTCTCACAAACAAATAGAGAGAAATGAAAAAGATTTGATTTTTCTTCCACTCTGTTCCCCTGCTAATTACAGGATATTTCCGATACAATATCTTTCTAGAGCTTTGTCCAGTCCACTTTAAAGTCTTAAGCGATGGGATTTTCCTTCCTGGACACAAAAATGAAAAATCAATGATACCAGAGGTTGCCTGTCATGTCATTCTCATATGTCTTTGATGTCTTTATTTCTCAATGAGTTTTTTCCCTTAAAGAAGGCACCTAAGTCATCTTTTGACAAAGTGAAAAAGCATGGGTTAAATGGATTGTCATTTGTCTGAACAGCAGCTTCTCTCATCCACTCAGGAAATACAGAGTGAAATACTCAGAAACCTTTGTGCTGGGTGCAGCAGGCTAAGCAAAATCTTGTATTCGTGTGTTAATAGCTGTAATCAGTAATGTTATAATTTGGTCACTGACAATTCTGAAAGAAAAGCTAGGAACATATAAAAAAATCTGACTTGTGGAAAGGGAGTAAAACATGTAAATATGCATCATCTCTTGTAGGCTATGTCTACTCAGCAGCTTTATTTTGGAAAAACTGACGTTATTCCAAAATAACATAATCTGCATCTACACAGCAAGCAGTTATTTCGACATAATGTTGAAATAATTTCGAGCTAGAGGACTTCTTACTCCGACTTCTCTGATTTTATGAGGAGTAAGAGAAGTCAGAGGACGAGAGCACTAACTCAGACTTCCTGATGTATAGACAGCACCAAAATAAGCTATTTTGACTTAAGCTATGCAATTGATGTAGGTCAGGTTGCATAGCTTATTTTGGCTTTAGTCCTGCTGTGTAGACATGCCCTTAGTGTCCACAGCCAATAATCACAGAATGGCTTTATTTCCCTGATACCTTTCTTCCTTCCTTCCCCAAGTGATTTATGAGTCTATTGTAGTGGTATATCCCTCCTTAAATCAGCCTAAATACACTTTTGTTTCATTATCATTTAAGAATAAAGACAAAAAATGATTCTTTATTAAATGCTACATTGTTTTCATTTAAATCAGACATACTTCTGTTATGAAATGTTGATTAAGAAATCTTTTACTATTTATCTTCAGGCATAGAACCATAGAAATAAGAGATCTAAATGTCCCATGCTAATTTATTTATCCCCCAGTCAGTGCAGAATTATTGGATACAGTATATTCATTAATGCCTGTGCACTTAAATGTTAAATGACCCAAGTAATAGGGTACCCAGCAACTTCCATATGAACACTGGTCCACAATACAGAATATATTTTTTCAGTAATATATTTTATTTTGATATTTTAATTGTAAAGCTTAATTTTATCCTACTTTTCTTAATTATAATCCCTTGTAACACTCTGGCCAATTCATTGCAGCCCCTGCTCAAATGTTTGCATATTTATTTTCAGTCAGAATAAGCAGAGCATATATCTATTATTCGAACTTTGGAATATATGTAAGACCTGTGCTTTGTATTTTGCATCCGATTTTAGTTTGGTACAAAAAACAATCTGGAGCTGGAGGGTGTGATTTATGATAAAAGATTAACAAAGATAAATATGTGTAATTTAGCTAAGTGACAACTAAAAGGGGGGGAGTGAAACAGTTTATGAAGTTTTGAAGGGCACTAATAACAAGGAGGGGTAAGAATTATTATTTAGAACAACATGAGTTATAAGTAGAAGTAATGGGATTAATTTAAGTACTGGAACATTTAGGCTGAATATAGGGATAAATTCCCTGACAGTAAGATCTGTTAGGAAACAAAACAAGCTGTCAGTGGGAGTGACTAAAGTTCTATTGCTTGAGATGGTGCAAACTAGACTGGGCAGTCACTGGAAAATGTGCTGAAGGGAAAAATCCTGCACTGGCAGTGGCATAGATTAAATGATCACGTACAGTAGACATTATCCATGTCTAATTTCTATGTTTCTATGATAGTTCAGTCTGAATGACTAAATTCCCATTTTGGTCTGTGACTAATTATTCAAGGCCCGATTCTACCACCTCTACTCATGCTGAATGGCTCCTTGCTCTATGTTTCTGGTTCCATTGGCCTCAGTGGTCTAGATTTTATTAGAAGGGCTTAGCAAGGGCTTCACCAGCTTCAGGAGTATGTCAAAGGAAAAATTGTGGCCCAAGACTCTACAATTTTCAAGCACAGACTAGATTAAGTAAGTATGAGTATGCTTGCCCTTGAGTGGTGGTTGGTGGGATTCAGGGGTCTTCTCTGCTCATTTGTTCCCGCCACAGAGTAAAAATCTGTGTAGAACCGTGGTTCCCAAATTATGGGATGCTACATCCTAGAAGGGAGTGGAGGGCATTTGGGGGAGCAGGGGCAGCAGGGTCCTGGCTAGCCCCCACAGAGTGCAGGGAAGGATTACCACCCAACCCTGCCCCCAAATCTCATTCTAATTTAATTGTATTATTATGAATAAGGAAGGCAGAAAGTTGATGTTTGGTACTAGGGTTAAATATCAGTGGCACTTTCCCTTATCCTATTTCTGTACCATGGGTCATCTTGCAAAAGTGAAGGGGATACCCAATTCAATGTATTTTCTCAATCAAGCCCTGCTAAGCACAGTTGAGCGAGGATAGTCTCATTTTACACAGGAGTGAATTTTCATGTCATGTGATGAAGTATAAATGACTAGCCTATCTGCCTCTTCCATAACTTGGGAGAAAGAAGCCTGCAACGAGTTCATTTCAATTGAGAAATTACTCTCGTATTTCTTTATCCTCAGTCCCCTCTCCTTTGGGTAGCTCTGTAATGCTGTCCTGTGTGACACAAATTAACACTGCTGGAATTTGAAAGGTCTATCACCAGTTAAATTAGCAATAGCTAGTATTCTAACTGGTACTGGTATGGGTGAACACATAAAAATAATCTCCATTGAACTAAATGTTAATTACAGGCAGAGTAAATTCCATACAACTGTCAATAGGAACTATAATGTATGTCGTGTAGTTGTAGTCGGTCCTAGGATATTAGAGAGACAAGATGGGTGAAGTAATATCTATATGCCCCAAGAACAACATGTGAATGACACCAGATAATCGCTATGCTCTCAAATGACACACACTCCACATCACCTGGGGGGGAACACTTTTCACAAAACAATCACTCTCTAACTATCAGTCCACATCCTCAATGGAAATCTGTGCAACATTTTCAAAAGTTGAATCTGGGAGCTTAAATTCATTATTCTGCTAGGTATTAAAAATCATGGACTGAACCAGGCCCACCAACACGAATTCTAGGCCCCAGGACAGAACAATCAATGGGCACCCTATGCCCTTCTCTTCGATAGAGCCATAAGCCCTTCTCTCACACCTCCACCCAGAAAAAGCTTGAGCACCACTTCTCAATCAGAAGACCCCCTTGTCAATCACAGTCACATGCTCCACTTGCCAAGAAGTGTCCCTCTCTCCCACCTGCCCAGAGAAGCCCTATGCCAGCTGCAGCTGAGCCTCTTCTCCCTTCCACAGTCCCAACCCACTGTATTTCATAGAACTGGAAGGGACCTCTAGAGGGCATCAAGTCCAGTCCCCTGCACCCATGGCAGGACCAAGCACCATCTACATTACCCCGACAGGTGTTGTCTAACCTGCTCTTAAAAATCTCCAATGATGAATATTCTACAACCTCTCTAGAATTTTTAATAATTCAGGAATAAGACTTTATTGTTTTAGGATTTCTTGCGTGCCCCAACTAATCAGTTATGTGTCACAGGATGTTTAACATCAAGAGGCTAACATTTAGCCATTTGTATGAGCAACCAATCAGAAAGTGGCTTCAACATAAGTTTCCTTAGAATGAGCCCAGACACACATAAGGAATACAGTTTGATTTGTATTCCAAACAGGAATAGAATTCTTTCACTTGCCTGGCTGCCTGATGTTTAGTCCCATGAGCTCATCTGGTAGCAGGTCACACCTCCTCCTACAACAGAGCACCCGAGACAGCCAGATTCTTCTTGCCAGCATGATGTACTAGGGTGGCTTACTTTCACCTCTGTTTAAAAGGGCCCAGTAGTGGCTGGGCCCCCCAGACTCCTTTAAATTGCCCCATCCACAGGGCAATTGTCCCTTTGCCCCCTTAATCAGCAGGCCTAGGCTGAACATGCACACCGGCTTATTACAACAGTCTGTGTAGCTCATTAATCCCCTCTTTTTGTCCTATGAGTACATGTTAATGTGCCACTCCACCTTGAATGGTCCCTTAGGGTGCATCTACACACCAGTGTTATTTCGGAATAATGAATGTTATTCTGAAATAAAAATGCGAGCGTCTACACAGCAATTCCATTATTTTGAAATAAATTCAAAATAACAGACGGCTTATTCTGACTTCTGTAAACCTCATTCCATGGGGAATAACGCCTATTCCGAAATAGCTCTTTCAAAACAGCTGTAGTGTGGATTCTCCACTGCAGCTATTTCGAAATAGCTCCTCCCCAGGGCCATTCAAAGTAATTACTCCCTAGTGCTTTCTGGGGCTCTAAATCGAGGTAGCACATCCACTTTAGGGGAGCCTGCCTCTGACTAATTTTGAAGCTTCCTTGTAGTGTAGACACGCTATTTCAAAATAAGCTATTTGGAGTATTTCTTCCAGAATAGCTTATTCCGAAATAAGAGTGCAGTGTAGATATACCATTAGGGTACACTTACACAGCAGCATTATTTGGAATAACTGACATTATTGCAAAATAACAAAGAGTGTGTCTACACTGCAAGCCTTTATTTTAAAATAATGGTGAGCTGGAGGACTTCTTACTCCAACTTCTGTAACCCTCGTTTTATGAGGAGTAAGGGAATTTGAAGGGAGAGTGGTCTTCCTTTGACTAACTGCTGTGTAGACAGCGCCAAAAAGCAAAATAAGTTATTTCAGCTAAAGCTATGCAATTGACGTACCTCAAGTTGCGTAGATTGATTTGACTTTTGCTGTGCCGTATAGATGTGCCCTTAAAGTATTTTGTAACTACTTAGGCTAAACAATCTGCCCCACCTTGCTTTTTGCTGTGGTGGGAGTTCATTTCCCAGATCTGAAAGAGAGCTATATGTAGCTCAAAAGCCTCTCTCTCTTTCACCAACAGATGGTGTTGGTCCAGTAAAAAATAGTCCCTCACCCACCTCCACACTAGCAAGCCTGTTATTTCAAAATAAGGGTCTGGTTATTTCCAAATAATAACTCCTGTTTCCACAAGGAATAACACTTATTTTGAAATAGTCATTTCAAAATAAGTGTTATTCCTTGTGGAAACAGGAGTTATTATTTGGAAATAACCAGACCCTTATTGTTATAGTTATTTCAAAATAGCGGTAGTGTGGACCCTCCACTCATTGTATTTCGAAATAACTACTCACTAGAGTAATTCAAAATAATTATTCCCCAGTGCTTTCTGGATCTCTAAGTTGAGGTGGTGGGTTCACATTAAGGGTGCATCTACACTGCACCTGGAGCTCGAAATGAGCTACACAATTTCACCTATGTACATTGCATAGCTTATTTTGAGTTAATTTTGAAATGGCTCCATGGCCGCTGAGCGATTAGATAAGCAAACCGGAGTGGCCAGTTAGCAACTTTCTCAAAGTGGGCTGCAGGGCCACTGATCTATTAGCTCTTAAAAATAAATAAATACAAAGATAAAACAGAAGAATGCAATATTCCTTTTCAGAGCTATGTTGAATGTCATGTGAGCATAAATCCATGTGTTCTGCTGTTACACCTAACAACTTGGATTATTTACAGTCCTCCTAGAATAGTTATACTAACTGCACCAGGTAAATGGTTTTAAGATTACAAAGATCTCAATTATGCAGTGCCTGAACTGTAGCATAATTCACTAGTCATGTATGGATCATGGATCAGATTGAGAGGTCAAAGAAATGGTGACATAATCTACAAATCTGTAAAATAATTAAATGGGTGTTACATGGGTTGGAATATGAGGTTATAACTTAAAAAGAAACTGACAGAAGAATGAAAGCTACAGCTCTCACACCATACCCTTTATCCTTCTTTCATCTCCACACTGAAAAGGCTTCTGAAGCCTCGGGGATATCTAAAGGGCTTCCAAACAAAAATTCAGAATTAGAGGAACCTGTCATCAGCATGTGACTCAATTACTTTGACAACCCCCTCGTATGAATGGCAAAAAAGCACAAAAGCTTTTCTTGCCATCAACTGCATTAGGACCTTGACACACTAAATACTTGATTGACACCCAAAATATCCTGTCTTCTCAAGTTGGCTTTCTGTGTCTGTCCCACTGATAATCCAACGTAGGGAATACTGGGTTCTGGGTGGTAGGCCTTTTTTTATGTATGTGGAATATTTCTTTTCAGTATGTTTACATCGATTTTTGACTAATTTAATGAAAACATTGTACATTTGAATGACTGAAAGCAACTTGACAGTTTTATTCCATTTTTCTTAAAAATGTAGCATGCATGGAATATTTTACCAACATGTCATATTTGTGTTTCTCTAGTATCAGTTCAGTAATAGCAAACATTGTGCCAGATGCTGCTATGATTAAAGTCAGTGCCTAAACTCCTATTGACTTGAACATGAACAGGATTAGGTCCTTGTGCAATATTGTAACCCTTGCCTAGGGCACTGGAATGTTAATGTATTCATAGAATTGATTCCCCCTAGGTCTGTCACACATGAAACAGGTAAAATAATTGGTTATGAATATGTATGATTAATAAATTTTTCCCACAGTATTTGCACTTGTACTTGCTATAATAACAGGCTCTAACTAGACTTTGAAAACAGAAGCCCAAAGGTGTGAGGTCCCAATCACCTCAGTTCCACTTTTTAAATGCAAGTTCAGGTGCCCAAAAGTTTACAGGTGTGGTCTTAAGAAAATTGAAAGCCCGTGAGGCAATAAAATGTAATTGGAGTCTGTAAGTCTCCTATTAATACTCTGAGAAAAAAAATGCCTTCAAATACACAGGAGTGTAATTCCTATAGACATCACTGGGAATTACGCATGTAGATTGGAGGGCTGCATGTCTGGATCTCTAATAACATTAGAGTGGGATTTGATAGCTTTGATGTGATTCCTCCTTCCTGACATAATATTAATATTTTCCCTTTATCATAATAAAAAGATATTAGATGTTATTTAGATTCTTCACATGTTTGATTTGCAGCATCAAGAAGATGAGCTTGCAAAGGAGGGTAAAACACAAGACAGAGCACTGGGGAAGCCAGTTGTCTTTGATGGAGTTTGTGAGAATCACCAGAAGACAAATTCATGAAGCCCTCAGGTATGTTTTTGCTCAATACTTATGAAAATAACCATCACCCTTCATAGCACTCTACCAGTCATTCTGGTAAATGCAACTATCCAGCCTGTTGTGAAGAATCCTACACGTGACACGCATGATTTTGCAAACTACCATCCAATTACTTAGTGACATTTTTCAGATAGATTCTTGTTCCTCCTCATCAAGAAACCACACAGCAACTCAGTAGGGAGCATTCTGGACCTTTCTTTTTGACATGCATATCAGACTGCTTAAAGAGTTGGTGCCATCTCATATATTAAAAAGTATTTATCCAAAAACTATTATTTGCTATTTATAGTACCTTATTTAAGTTTAGATATTGGCAAGATACTTTTGTTTTAGCCAAACTATATCACTTTCTCTTTGAATATGATATGTAAATGTCTATATTAGCTTCCACTGCCCCCACCCAGTCTCCCATCTACTGATACATATTTTTTATTCTCTCCATCAAATTGTATTTTTCCTAGGATTTATTAGTCAGAAATGGTGTAAGACAAACAAATTAGGACCAGTATGCTCCAGCTGCCAGAAAACCACCCAGCTATGATTGATTAAAAGCAAAATGCATCTGATTCTGAGGTTGAACCTCCTCCCCACAACTGCAGTTATTTAATATGTTTCTGTCAGTAAATATGTTTTTTCTCAGCTGACAATCTTTATGGAACAGCCATCTGTTTTTGAGGATTACAAATACTTTATCAAAATATTTATGACATGTTTCTCCTGAAATATGGTATCTTCTCTTTTTTCCCCAATAGATTAATGTCTTAAGGGTAACTGCAAAAGCTAAGTATACAGTGGGAAAATAAACTTTAAGATTTATCTAATTCACCAGCAAGTGACATAGCCCAGAGCCCTGGTCCTATTTTTTATTGTCATAGGGGATATTAAACTAACATCAACACAACCAGAGCAGCTGTCGTTTTATTAACAGATTTAAAGGTCATGTTAAATCAAAAATAAGTAGAATTTAAAATGGTTAATTTAATGTTGAAGCTTCACGCTTCCCCTTCTCCTGATGTGCCATGCTATTTTGCCTCTGTTTCCATGCTATTTTGATGGGAATTAAAAGGTATTTCCTGTTAGGCGTTTATCTTCAAGATACACAGATGCTTCAGAACATGCAGGGACTTTCCTCCTTCATATCGGGTGATTTATGCAATTATTACTATTCATTGTATTATAGTCATGACAAAGGCACCCACTAAATCAGGGCCCCATTGTGTTAGGCTTTATACAGGCATAAAGTAAAAAACACTCTCTGCTCCTAAATCTCTATAGTGATAAAAAGAAGAAAATAGATGGATGAAACAAACAAATACAAGATGGGAAAGAAGACAAATAAAAAGGGCATTCATTCACATGGATTAGATGTGAGCACAAGTTGAAGTTGTAAGAAGCCGATCAGTAACAGTACAGCTCACTACGGCTACGTCTAGACTGCATGCCTTTTTCGACAGAGGCTTTTCGAAAGTATCTTCCGAAAAAGCCTCTGTAGAAAAAGAGTGTCTAAATTGCATTACACGGATTGAAAAATCGATCCACTTTTTTGAAAAAGAGTGTCCAGACTGCTGGATGCTCTTTCGAAAAAAAAAAGGAACCCGGAAGTGCTTCTGGCAGGGCATAGGGGCAGCCTTTATTTCCAGGTGCTGCTGCATGCCCTTTGAGGAGACGCGTGCTTAAAGGGATCCCCCTGGACAGCCGTTGCTCTGCTCCTGCTTCTGGCTTGCCTACCTCTTAGAGGGAAAGCAAAGCTGCTGCAGTACTTGCTCTAGTTGCCCTGCTTCCTCGGACACCACAGCAGTTTATTTGCAGGGAAAGGGTGGGTTGGGAGCGGGGGAGGGTTCTCTTCCCAAGAGCTTAGGTAACCTGTCTAACTCCCTGGTTTCTGTCTGTCTATTTATCTCATGCTGCAGGTGGTGAGGGCCATCAATGCGGAGCTGCTGAAGAGGCTCATCCGTCTCAGGGACCTGGACAACATCCTTGCCGGGTTTGCTGCCCTTGGCTTCCTGAAATACGGAGGAGCCCTCGATTGGACACACATCCCAATCCGTGCATCGAGCAGCCCAATTTATAAATAGGAAGGGCTACTATTCCATGGTGCTGCAGGCCCTGGTCGACCACCAGGGACATTTTATGGACATTTGTGATGGGTGGTCGGGGTGGGCACATGATACCCGCACATTCCGCAACTCCTACCTGTACTGCAGGTTGCATGCAGGAACATTTTTCCCCCAGCGGCACCTCACGCTCAGGGACGTGCAGATGCTAGTATGCATAGTGGCCTTCCCACTGATGCCATGGCTCATGAAACCCTACACCAGCCACCTGGATGCGAGCAAGGAGCTTTTCAACACGCATCTTGGCCAGGCTCACATCCAGGTGGAATACGCCTTTGGCCATCTGAAAGGGAGGTTCCATTGCCTCCTCACATGGCTGGAGATGAGTGAACGTAACATCCCGGAGGTGGTGGCCGCATGTTGCGCCCTCCATAACCTGGTGGAGAGGAAAGGGGAGGCCTTCCTGACGGGGTGGGGGACAAGTGCTGATGCCGAGGACAGGCCATTTGAGCAGTCCCGGATGGCTGCCATCTGCCAGGCTTACCAGTCTAGTGTCTGAATCTGTGAGGCCCTGAGGGAGAGACTCTCAGAAGGAGCCCACTGACTCTCCCAAGGGCCTCCCCCATGGGGGTTTTGCCTGGCCCACCCCTACCTTTTCCTCCACAACCCTCACTCTTTTCCCATAAATACATACACACATGGTTTTCTTTGGAAAGAGAAATTGGTTTTTATTAGAAACAGTAGCAATACAGAAAATGTGCTAACTGTGTATAAACCACCTTTCTCTTGGTACCGTTCAACTGTTTATAAACAAAGTAAATCTGTCACTCAAAAATAAAGATTTTGTTCCATAACTGAAATGTTCTCTCACTGCAGTGGTTGGGGACTGAACACCGGGAGGGGGAAGGGGGCTCACGTAAGCCACAGCTTCCTTGATCCCAGGGTTCTGTCACCTTCCTGCGTCCTGGCACCGCCATGGCTTTGGGCTTGGGTGGAGTGAGAGCCAGTCCTGGCCTGCGCAGGAGGGGGGGCGGGCAGCTGTTGGGCCTGTGAGGACTCAAGAGCAGGAGGGGTTGGGGGGGCTGAAGAAGCTGGGGGAGAAGGGGAGACTGGAGGGATGCGGGGAGCAGAGGCCTGGTGTGCAGGAGGAGCGGTGCCCGTGGCAGGGGCAAGCAAGGTTAGGACCTCCCGCATAGTGGCACAGATGGAAGTGCTCTGCTGGACCAGCTCATCCAGCAGCCTGTTGCGCCACTCGGCCTCTGCCTCCGTCCCCTGCTGAAGGGTCCTGTTGAGGTCCTGCAGGGCCACTACATGCTCCTTCAGCAGGTCTGTGTAGACACGCCAGTGCCTGCGGGTGCCACGGGTCCAGGATGGTGGTGGGGTGGGCATAGTGCTCCCCTGTTGGGTAGAGGGTCTGGCTGTGGAGGAAAAGAAGAGGAGACAATCAATGTCTGTATGCACCCCTGCTGTTCCCGAAGTTATGCCGTGGCTGTCAGGGGCTCATCTTTGACAGGAGACTCAGGGGTGTTACACGTGACACCACGTGTGAATTGGGCAGTGGCCTGAAAGCATCACAGGGGCCCCACAGTGGCAATGGGACTACATGGCTCCCCACACTGCCAACCTGCCTGTGTGTGGTGACCCCCAAAGCACTCACCTGATGATCCCTCCCCGATGTCCAAGGATGCCTGGGAGGACTCTAGGGTCTGGAGGACCGGCTACTGGGAGAGGGTCCTTGCTGCCTCCTCTTCCTCCTTGCCCTCCTCCTCTGGGTGCGGCTCTCCCGCCTCTCCTGCTTGGTTGTCCTCCCTCAGGGATCGGTCCACAATGTGGTGGGGTAACCGGCACTCCACCACACGCAGTGGAGTCTGGGCTTCGCCTCCGCCCAGGATGTACTCCAACTCCTGGTAGTAAGGGCAGCTCTGTGGGACTGCCCCGGAGTGGGAGCTCTGGTCCCGGGCCTTGGCATAACCCTGCTGTAGCTCTTTGACTTTGGCCCTGACTTGGTCCAGGGTGTGGGTGTGATGCCCTTTCTTGGCTAGTCCCTGGGCCATGCGATTGTATATGTCCACATTCTTGTGGCAGGGCCTGCAGGGCCATTTCCTGGGACCAGAGCTCCAGGAGGTTTTTTATTTCTGGGCCAGACCAGGCTGGTGCCTGCCTTTTGGTGCCCCTGGGTGGGTTCTCCTCATTGTCCTGAGAAGGGCCAGGGGGACCTTGAAGCTGGGACATGGCTACCATGGCTGGCACAGGTGTTCTGGCTGGCTTCCTGACAGCAATGCCTGTCTGGGTGCCTCTTCCTTTAAGAGGCTGTGGACAGAAACCATAGAGGTGCTCAACATGTAAAGGCTGGACTGTCCACCAGGGCTTCTTCCTGGAGGCCTTTTTTTTTGAAAGAACTGGCTCCCTGTATCCACACACACCTTTCTTTGACATATCTCTGTCGACAAAGGCATTCTTCCTCATAAAACGAGGTTTACCACTGTCGATAAAACTGCCACATTCTTTCAATTTACTGTCAACAGAACGTGGTGGTAGTCTAGACACAGGTATAGTTTTTTTCAAAAAAAGGCCACTTTTTTTGAAAAAACCTTGCAGTCTAGACACAGCCTACTTGTCTAGTCATGGGTGGCTGGTATCAGAGGCAAGGGAAGGCATTGCTTTCCCAAACTGCCAGATATGGCCCCACACAGTTCAGTGTGGCTCCTATGCTGAACCTGGGCTTCTGCTGCCCTGAGGCCAGGGAAACTGGGACCCTGTGCCATCCACCCTCCCCATGCTCCAGAGCTGGAGAGGCTCATGTAGGGGGCTGGAGACTTGCCCTGCAGTGGGGGGAGGGGTTCCTTGTTGGGGGGAGGAGAGGATCTGGAGACCTGCCCCTCTGGTGGGGGACTTGGTTCCTGCAGGGGGTGGAGCCTCAGGTGGAAAAGGTGGGGCTATGGCAGGTTGCTCCCCTAGCCCTAAATTCACCCACCACCAATGTGCGTAGTCATTATCTGACAGATGCTTTTTGTGGGCACCATGGTAGGTAATGTGTTAGAGCAGGGCTACTCAACATGAGGCCCATGGGCCACATGTGGCCCACGGCCCATTTGTTTGCGGCCCCTGGTGCAGTTTGGGTTTACTGTGCAGTTTGGGTTGATATGTGTGTTAGTAGTTAAATTCCTGGACTATTGTGAAGCCAAAACAAAAAAGTAGTCAATATAATGGTCTTCTGTTGATATGTGTTCTAGTAGTTAAATTCCTGGACTGTCATTGCTCATTAAAAGTGCTGTCATATGGGTGGAAATCGGATAAACATTGCGTTTTATTAATATCAGCAGAACTGACTTAAATGGGGCCTGCGTGTTGTGGAGTCTTGCCTTAATCTTTGTATTCATGCCCATCAGTGTGAAAGAAGCTATTTGCATATATTTGCATGTACATACAACCACACTTAGCTTACGGCCCTCGGCATGTGCTGTGAGTATTATTGTGGCCCCTGGGCTTCCAAAGTCGAGTAGCCCTGTGTTAGAGGTAAGATTGTCCATTGCATATCTATCTTGAAAGTAAGCCATGTATTAACTTTGTTGACTTGCTTTTGTAGTGGTTTCTGTTGCAATGACTTTGATTTGTCCTCCCTATATAATACACCTTTTAACAGATATGTGTATTTGGAAAAGGTCACTTTTTGTAGTTGTATCTAGGAGGAATATATATATATATATATATATATATATATATATATATATATAATACGATCAAATAAGTTTAAACAAACTTGTGGAAACCCATTGCATCTTTCAGAAACATTGTATTTTCACCAAGTTATTTCCAACTATTACTTTTATTTTACTTGATTTTCCTTTTAATTTTCTCCATAAACATGGAGCTTCTTTCAAATATTTATTATTTTGAACAGGAGCTAAACAAGACAGTGTAAAACAATTGAATGTTCTTTTCTCCATAATTTTCTTAGATCTAGGAAAAAGAAATTCATTTTCAGTAAATATAATTATTTTATAGAGATCTAATTGCACACATATATATTTTTTAGAGAAAACAAATAAAAACTCTTCCATCCCTCCCACAAAATTCATTCACTGTTGTAACTTCTTACAGCATATAGTTTCAATATTGGAAACATGATCTGTATGTTCCTATTATTAATCATGGGCGTAAACATGTCTGTAAAAATCAGGCTTATAAATGAACATTTTCAGAGTACAGATGTTGAGATTGCAGCACTGGACAAACTGCACAGTTTGCGTATGGTGGAGGATTGTTTGCCAAAATATGGGAGCCCATAAATTAGATTTTTGCTTTAGGGATGGTGATGGGTAAACCATAATAACACCTAAAAAGCCCCCATTGCCTTAAAGACACCTTTCTAAAGGACAGTTCACCTCTCTCTCACTGAACTACGTGGGAGTGAAACCTACTATGGGCATTTGATGGGAAATTCCACTATTTCAAAATTCTTCTAATTCCAAAAGAGAATAAAACAAAACCCAAAGAAATCAAAATTTCCTATGAATGAAAATTCTGAAAACAAAATCATTTTGCACTGATGAAAGCATTTAGTTCCGAAATATAAACCTAGTCTGATTTCAACCTCTTCCAAGTATTTTAAAAAGTTTCAAATTTTAAAATGTATTATTTTGAAAATCTTCTTTTAAAGTAAAAAACTGAAACTTTTTGTTTCAAACGTATCAAAACAGGATGTTTCAGAATTATCAACATACTTCTTTATCTAAATAAAATGTTATTGCAATCAGTACTTTTTTAAAATACTTAGATTTTTATAAGTTGTCATTTTTGTAAAACAGAATCATTTCAATGAACCCTGCTGGGACATGGAGCCTGATAACAAAGACAAACACAAAAGTCTTCAAATGTAATGCTGTGTGGGCATTTCATCTATTTCTGTTGTGAAAAAAATCTTAGAGGAGAAATTCTGGTTCCATCAAAGTCAGTGGCAAACTTACATTCTGTTTCTTTTAGTATCTTTTGCACCAGTTTTATGCAGGGACAGATTATTTTGTTTACTTTAGGATTCAGTCTCTGGTGAACATCTTATTCACTCACGCATTCATGTTCACACAGTCTCAAATTCATAGAGATTTTCTAATACTTTTCACTTAAACGTTGATTTTAATTAGTCATATATCAAGCTTGCAAATTTGAAGAGCATTTCATAAAGGCAGGCTATTTACCCACCATATATTTCTTTCAAAGTTGTCACAACTTAGCTCCTGCTAGAACTAGAATATTGTTTATTGCACTCCCAAAGACACAAATTAAAAACAACTAAAATCAGACGTTTTATATGGCTGAAAAGATGCTCACATTCACAGCATGAATCAGATGGATGAATATGTAATTTTACAATACCAAATAGTATATAGTATTTGCGTATGAGTTCAATGAACTGTTCAGCACCAAAACAGTCAGAATTTACAATTTGGATATTTAGGAAAAAAATAACTGGAAAGATAAATTATCCCTGTTTTAGCTGAATGCTAAAGATCCAGAGAGGCAAAAGGATCTCACACAAATTGGCAGAAAATATGCTAATGACATAGCGACTCATGCTAATGAATCCCTCATTAGCATATTTTCTGCCAAAAAAACTTGTAGTGTAGACGTAGCCACACAGTATATGTTGCCACTTTTTGGGGAGTCTCTATGCAGTATTTATATGTACTCCATTACTGTATAAACTACATTGAAGAACCTAGGTAGGCAGGTAGATTTATTAGTAGACAGAGATTTCTGAATCCTGTATAATGCATCAGGAGTGTAAGTGTGTGGGACAGGAATAAAGCAAAAGTATAAAGAAGTGAAATTCAGAATTACTTTGATATTTTTATTGTTATGTGAGTGTTATTCTTGCTACTGAATGCTGCCACACATGTAATTCACATATCAGCTTTCATGTTATCAATAAGAAGGAAAACAAGCTATACAGATATCAGAGTTTTTTTGCAAACCAGAAACAACATTAACATATCAATTATGATTTCACACCATCTTTCTGAAGCACTTGTGGGTTTTTTTGGTTTTTGTTTTGTTTTTTCTAGGAGGTCAAAAATACCTACCAGGCTTGAACTTATTTGGCTTATGAGAATTGACAAGATCACAGAACAAGTTATTGTAGTTGCCACAGTAAGGACATAATACTATTTAGGTATCAACTATCCAACTATGATTTTAAATTTACTCCAGGAAAAAGGATGCATTTAAATGCCGGTCATATTTTCAGCAATCCTGGAGAAGAAATCAAATAAGCAAAAAGGCATCTATTGGCATTGGAAGAAACACATAATATGTCTTAAGAGAAACTTGTAATTAGTTTTGCTCAATGATTGTTTGACTTTTACCATGATATGCTGGGACATCAATATCCTTAGCATATAAATTATGGATCCATCAATATACTTTAAAATATTATTTTAGGGGCAGTATTTTCATTAACAATTTATGCTACAATCAAAGTCTGGGTTAAAAATGCAAGGCCAAATAGTTCTTCATATTGCTTATATAATCAACAATGAAGTTACAACTTGGAAGAATTTTACTCCCAAACCTCTTCGTTTTAGAGAGGGACCCAAGGTGAAAGACTTGGGATTTTCAGAGTCGCCTAGAGGAGTTAGATGACTGATTTCCATTGTTTACCCCCATATTCTCCATTGAAAATCTTATTTAGAATTCAGGCAGAGATCTGAATTCTGATCACCTGGAACCATGGGCAATTTCATATCAAGAGTTTTGCTCCAGTTTCATCTACATTTGCTTTAAACTGTAGCTGTGGAAGATAGACAGTTAGGTGAACTGTCTTCAAGGCTGAGACTTATGCATGCAATTCTTGTTAATATGAATAGGATTCAAACCTATAAATCTCATATATACATAGCAAGGTAGACAGTACTAGAATGAGTTTTCAAGTATGTTTAATAAATTATCAAAGCAATTAATCCAGACTTGTTATTTGACCAAACCATCTAATGAGCTACAAACCAGCTCCAAAATTTACATGTGCAGTTCTTCAGCTATCCAAATAATATAAATCTGTGTGCAAAAGTGATCTGCTCACATAAATTGGACTATTTTGGAACACATTACATTTGGAAATTCTAATACTGGCTTGAAGCTCCTTTTAAAAAAATGAAAAGGTTACTCTCCCCAGGGTTCATGATTACAGAAAGCTGCTGACAAAAAACAAAAAAAACAAAAAAACCCCACACCAAAAACCAAACAAAACAAAAAAACAAAAATATCCCCAAACCCACACCTCAGCTCTGAACCACTTCCGTGTTAGTGAATGTGGGGCTATTAGGTTCATGGATTCTGAACAAACTCTTGTTGCTTGTGCTCCAGTTCAGCTGCAAAATGAGAGGTTTTGGTTTTCTTTGTTTAAATGTGGATATAGACAAAATGTCAACAGAGTGGAGCAAAATGGAAGAGCTCTCACAAAAACAACTCAGAAGATATTGATGCCATTTTATCCAGACCAAAATCTGAGCACTATCTCTGATTCATCCTTGGATCCTGATACTAAATCCTTGTTTTAAGCTATAGATGTAAACACATTTCTTCATTCCAATTCCAATTAAAAGGCTTTCTCATAATAAAGAACAAGGGATGGAAAATGTATTTTCTGACCCGCTCTAGCAGTAATACCGCAGAGACTGAAAAGGAAGTCATAACAGATGATAAATAGCATGAGTCTAATGTGTGATTGTAGATGAAAAACAGGGCAATACCATAATGGTGTATGTTAACAGGAGTTTCCTCATAAAATAAACCTGGTAATTACACTGACTAGGCTTCATTTGAAATATTGCAATCAGTTTAAGATACCATACATCATCAAACTAGAAAAAGTCCATTTGCTGGATGAGGCAGAAGGGCCTAAGCCTGTGTAAAACTAGGCTATTTACCAAAATTCATTTCTTTGTCTGTTGGTCCCTGGAGAACCCAATAAGAACTAGTATATACAGTAGACTTCTGATAATCCGGCACCTTTGGGACCTAGGTGGTGCTGGATTATCGGATATGCCGGAGTATCAGGAGGTACTGCATACTCCCAACGCAATCCCCCTCTCCTCCCAACCTTATGCTCGGGTCCTGGAGCTGCCGGTACAGACGCACATCTCCCTCCAGGCACTGGGGCATGTGTGCTGAGTGGCCAGCTTTTCAATCAGCTGGCTGGGACGCCTTGCGTAACCCAATCCCCCTTCCCTTCCCCTTCTCTGGAACCAAACACTTCTCCTCCCTTCTGTAACCTGATCTCCCTTCCCCACCCCCAACCTTATTCTTGGGTCCCAGTACAGCCACACATCTCCCTCCAGGTGCTGAGGCATGTGTGCTGAGCAGCTGGCTTTTCAATCAGCTGGCCGGGACTCCGTGCGTAACCCAATCCCCCTTCTCCTCCCCTTCCCTGGAGCCAAACACTTCTCCTCCCTGCTGTAACCCACGTGACAGCGGCTGACCTGAGCAGTTCTGGGTTCTGTCCCGGTTCCATCAGGAGCACTTGCCATTTTGACGCCAGACTGTTGGGTGTGCCAGACAATTGGGTGCCGGACTATTGGAGTTTTACTGTACTATCTATCCAGGGGTAGCTGCAAAGGGCTCATAACCAGGGATATTATTTTAGCACCCTATCCCCCTCTCCCGGTAAAATACAAAGAATCTCACAAGAACACATACACACTCATGGGTTTTAATACAATGGTTGCCAACAATACTGAACTTAATTCAATAGTTTCATAATGTGTAACCAACTCTATCTCTCCTGTGAAGCAGACACACACACACACACACACACACACGAGAAACATTAGAGTTCCCTGTTCAGAATCAGAAGTTGACATAAAGAGGAAGAATTGTCAAAATTCAACATTTCACAGATCTTTCAGCCTGATAAGCTGCCATACCTGGACTTCAGTGAAGTTGGAAACAGTGGCAAATCACATGTTGGCTTATTAATTTTTGTCTGGGGATGAGCCTAAAATATTTATAGATCATTTACCTTCACAAAAGAGGAAGATGATAAAGCTGACATTGTTCTTAAAAGTCCAGTGAACATTTAGTTCCAAAATGCAGAATAATATAAATGGCCCAAAGCTTGGCCTAAATGAGAAATTGAGAATGAAGGATGGTGGATAAGTCAGACATACAGGGGAAAGGAAGGAAGGAAGGCACAGTCAATCTTCTCTTTGAAAGGCAATCGGTTCTTGTGTAAAAAAGGAAGGGGGAAAGAACATGCAAGGTTTCAAAAAACTGACTACAGCTGTGAACATGGGAGTCAGTGAGTCTTAAGATGAGCCAGTGATTGCTGTTTGGCATGGAATATCACAGAATATCACAGAACAGAAGGGAGAGAGAGTAAATGTAGTGGAGGAAGCATGCATATTAGTAAAAGTTTCTCCAGAAGTGCCCAATGTGATGGGAGTAAAAGCAGAGAATGAATGTTCATGATGGAACCAGAGTAAGTAGAAGGGGAGATGAACTTTGTGGTGGAAAAGCAAGGGAAAAAACTACAATAAGTTTGCTGTTAAAACCAAGGTGGCTTTCTACTTACATTTCCCACTGCATTTTCTTCATGTCAGTCTGTGTCCCAGAGAGGAAACTTAGACACATTGTTTGGTCATATATAAAGCATATTATCAGACAATAAATATGATTACAAAAGTCAATATGAGACGACTGCACTGCTGTGTATTTCTTCAAATATTGTTTTGCAAGACAATTTTATTGACATTTTCTGCCTAAACAGAAAATTCTAAACAGAAAAGGATAAAAACCAGGGCTGCGCGCTTCAAAGCTACGAACTACTGCATCCCCAATTTGTATTAATTCCAGGGAGAAATGGACATCCAAATCCTTTAGGTAGTTCTCCAGATCATAGCCTGGACTTCTAGCAGAAACTGTAGACTAACTTCTACTCTTAATGCAGTTATGTAAACATGACTACACTCAAACCTTATGCATAGAAGAGTAAAAAAGTCAATGTAGTTATTTAGATTTATTGTGGTATAACTAAGGGTACATCTACACTGCAACACTATTTCAAAATAACTAGCACTATTCCGAAATAAGTTAGTCTTTGTCTACACAGCAAGCAGTTATTTCAAAATAGTGTCAAAATACTGTCAAGCTGGAAGACTTCTTACTCTGACTCCTGTATCCCTCACTGTATGAGGAGTAAGAGAAGTCAGAGGAAGAGAGCTCTATTTCAAAATAAATGCTGTGTAGATGCTCTCTATTTCGAAATAAGCTAGTTTGAAATAAGTTACACAATTGACGTAGCTCAATTTGCGTAGCTTACTTCGAGTTAAGCCCTGAAGTGTAGATGCACCCTAAGAGTTCAACTTTATTCAGTTGGAATTCTACATGTGTAGCAGGGCAGAAATAGTTCTGAGAAACTGGAAGTATATGTTATACAAAGTAGAAAATGGCCTATTGGTTGCTTTTCCTGCTACATTCCTCTCCACTGGCCCCTCAGCATGGAAAGTAAAATATATCAATTGAGTCTCCTAAGCAGCTCCAGAGCAAACCAATAGATTCAGAATCAGATGGAGTAAATTCATAGGCTTTGGTTCCAAACATCCCTTCTGAAAAAAAGTTAAAGGGTTTTTAAATGTAAGGGTCTGATTCATCTTCATCATTAAAATCCAAACAAAAAAATAATGTTGATGAGAATACTGGTGTTGATAGAAGTGTAAATAAGTTTGTCAAAAACATTAGCATGTGTTCACAGACTTGAATAAATTTAAAAAAGTGTTAACAACAAGTATTTAAATGGCACTTTAAAGACTAACAATTTTATTATGGCATAAGCTTTTGTGAGTTGCAACTCACTTCATTAGATGCACTAAGTTAAAGAAAAAGAAAACAGATAGAAGGGTTACAGAGATAAGAATGTTAGATCTGAGCTAAACAATCGTGTGAATGTGGATAATAAGGTGAGAATAACTAAAGTTGAAAATTACTTATTATGAGAGAGCCATTTCCAGTTCCTATTCAGACCCATTCTGATAGTGTCAAATTTGCATATGAGTTCCAGTTCAGCAGTGTCACATGGCAGCCTGATTTTAAACTGTTTTGCTGGAGGATTGCAAGAAAAGTGTTGTTCTTTACAGCAGCTTAAGAGATGCTCCAAACACAAGCAGCGTTGGCATCAGCTTCCACTAAACAGAAGAATATACACAGAGTATAAATTACACTATGACAATGTAGTAGTAGTAGTAATTGGACCAGGCAACATATCTTAGAAATACAAGATTTCAATGTCATATTTATAAGTACAATTCTGTTGTAGTTACTTTGAAGAAATTGAATTCTCAGTTAAAGGGGATAAGAGGAAGAAAGATTTTGCATGCCTATTATCCTTATCAGTGCATGCACAAGATACACAGAGCAACTTCTTGAAGAGATAACTTAGTGCAGATCATACTGACTTGGGTGGGAAAGTAACCTGAAAAAACCAGCTGAACATTGATCAAGGACTCTTGTTTGAATCTTAGCTTTCACAATTCAGTTCTTTTCCATAGGTTTGGATACTACCATATAATGATGAGGGTTAGTCCTACAGACAAGATGGAAAGTAAATGGGGACTTCTATTGTTTAAATAAGTAAAGGGTGTTCTGACTTGATTTATAACATTCTATTAAGATGTTAATGTCAATCAGCTGGAATACAAGAAAATATTAAAAGGTTTTTTTTCTCTGCTATTATAGAACATCAGGTAAATTTGGGGTTTCTGGTTCAGATTTTAAAACTACAATGTGAGCCACCACTGAAGTTAACATATAAATGACTGATTATTGGAATAAGAAAATCACATCATCACCACAAAACTAGGCTTGGAAGCATTTGATTTTTTATATAAATTCCACAGATAATATAATTGTTTATTTGTAAATATTTCTCCTAGTTATTGTTTTAAATTTTCAAAGTTTGAATTATGCGACGGGTCACACAATGGGATATATCTAGTCACATTAATGAGTTAATTACAGTAGACATTGAAATTCAGAAATTAAAACTGTTATAACTGTTAAAACCAAAATGTCAACATCACAAATCAACATATACATATTAAATTTCCTTAAAACAAACTTTAAATAAGTTTTCAAGAAACATTTTCTTATTTGTGTATCTGTACATTTCAATTATTGATGGAAGTTTTTGTTGTCATCTGTGTGTGTGTGTGAGTAGAGTATAACGAGAAGTTGATGTTCACCAACTTTTACAAATAAAAATCTCCAAAACAAATATTAAAGTAGTTCCATGAAAACTGGTGATGAAGTTACATTCAAAGACAAATTACAGTCACGTTATCAGTTTATGAGTATTATAAACTATATCAATCTGGATATGGCATTTAGTATCCACTTCATCCACACTAGTAGATTATGTTAAAAGCAAAAAAAAAAAAGCATTTTTCCACTGTTCAGCAGTTCTAGATATGGCAACTAAATGGGATTCAGCTACTGAAGATAGAAGAATGTTTTAAATTACTTCCCTATTACTTATCTTTTCGGTTCTGACTTTGAGTATCATGTATATGAGCATCAGAAAATGAATTTGATGATATGTTGACAAGTTCATTAAGAAGTTAGACCGATGGGTTTGAAATATATAGATAGATCTTTCTACCCAGACTCTTGTGAACAATGAACACAGAAAATTTTTTTAAAATGTAGAAATTGTGACCTTATGAATTTAAATTGCATAATCTAGCTTTCCCATCTTTATGGTGCTTTGTAACTGCTTCTAGGCAGTTCTGGTGATTCTATTCTATTCTGGTTCTTGTACTGCTGCTGTCAGTGCTGAATATAAATGCCTTTCTGGAACCAAGAAGAACATGCAAATGGGAAAAAATTAACAGGAGATGTAGGTCAATAAAGTTTCTATCACCTCAATACATTCTGTTTCAGGATTCAGTCATGTGTGTTTTGGTCAACTGGAATACCAATTGATCTAATTCTCTGATCCCCTACTCAGGACAAAAGGAAGTGGAGTAATTTCAGCTTAAAACAGTAAAACAGTTCTTTAAATTATATTTATATTTTTAACTTTCACAAGTACAAAATATAGAAAATAAAAGTTGGTTATAGCATTTCTTTTATTTTTCCCCGATCTAATCTACTGCAAGTGAATGTTAAGATGCTGAAGAACAATGTGTGATAATAAAAAATAACTACACGGTAGGGCTAAAGCCGAAATAAGCTACGCAACTTGAGCTATATCAGTTGCGTAGCTTATTTCATAATAGCTTATTTTGAAATTGGGAACATCTACACAGCACTTATTTTGAAATAGAGCACTCTTCCTCTGACTTCCCTTATTCCTCGTATAATGAGGGTTAGGGTATGTCTCCACTATAGCGTTATTTCGAAATATCTTACTTGGAAATAATTAATTCAAAATAAGTTATTTTGAAATAACGAGTCTACACACAAAATGCATTTTGAAATAGCGTGTCCACACTGAGTGGACACTGAATTGCATTTAAGGCCATCCAGAACCAGGTCCGGCAGGGCATCAGTTCAGGAGTTACTTTGTGTGGTTGCTGCCTGAGGTTATCTGAGGCCTGTGCTTAAAGGGACCCTCCCCGATAGCCAGTTCTCAGATTTCCCTGCTTGCTTGCCTACCTCGATGAGGGACAGCAAAGCATTTTGTCTCTGTGTGCATTTTGTCCTCACTCGGGACACCACAGCACTCTGCAACATGAAGCCAGAGCTGCCCCTGGGCACTCTGGTGCTTCTCGTGGATGCGTTGCTGCGAGCCTGGCTGCATTTGCTGCAGGCTGCCATCCGGAAGGTCCATTCGGGGGGGCTGTCAGTATCCAGGAGGCCCTGTGGGAGAGCTTCCACCCTGAGGAGCACTAAGAGCCTCCCTGGTCTGCCCCACTGGGGGCTTGTGCCTCATTCCTCCCTCACGTCCTTCCACTTACCCCTCCTTAAGCCCCCTTCCTGATGTCAAATAAAATACATGTATTTTCATGAACACAAACTCTCTTTATTTAACAAAACTGGGGCGGGGACTGAAACTCTGGTGAGACTAGGGAAGGGTGGCGGAAGATGGGAGAAGAGAGGGTGGGAGAGGTGAGGGGGAAACTGAGGAGGAGGGAGCTGGAAGGGGGAAACAAGGGGAAGAAGGGGGAGGGGAAGCTCAGGGCTCAGGGTTGGGGGGTCTCACCAGACCAACTTGATTTTCATGCAAACCTGCTCCTGGGTTTTCATGTGGCCTTTGGTGGCCAGGCTTGCAGCTATCCTGCCATAGACGGCCGCATTCCTCTGTCTAGTGCGGAGATCATGGAAGTTGGGGGCATCCCCCCCAAACCTGAATAAGGTCCATGATCTCCATCCTGGACCTGGAAGGTGCCCACCTTCTCTGGGCCCTGACAGGCTCCTGGGAGCTGGCACACTGCTCCTGGGGAGTAGTGGAAGGCTGGCTCTTATTTTGGGGCCACTGGGTCAAGGGCAGTGACTGCTGGCTCTGGGCTGGCAGGCTTGGAGCTGGCATAGGCACTGTGGCCAGAGTCAACCCCTTTAAGGACTCCGGGGAGCGGGGAGGGAGAGGAGTGTTCTTGGTTGAGGCTGGAGTGGCCACCAGGGCACCCTGGGAAAGGCTGGAGGTCCCCTATTTCGAAATAAGTGTCTACACAGCACTTATTTCGAAATAGCTATTTCGAATTTGGTGTTATTCCTCATGGAATAAGGTTTACCAAATTCAAAATAAGCTCTCCGCTATTTTGAATTAATTTTGAAATAGCAGTTTGGCTGCGTAGACACTAGTAAAGTTATTTTGAAATAACAGCTATTATTTCAAAATAACTTTGCTGTGTAGACATACCCTTATAGAAGTTGGAGTAAGAAGTCCTCCATGTCATCATTAGTTTAACATTATGTCGAAATAACTGCTTTCTGTGTAGACATAGCCATAATGAATAAATTTGAGTCCCATGAGTCAAAACTTCAGGGTATGTCTACACTTGATTCCTCCTTCGAGGGAGGAATGCAAATGAAGACATCCAAAATTGCAAATGAAGTGGGGATTTAAATATCCCATGCTTCATTTGCATAATCGTAGACTGCCACTTTTCCGCAATAGCGCTATTTCGGGCCATCAAACTCGGTCCCCGTGGGGTTATTTTGAGAGAAAACCCTTCCCTCGAAATAACCCTTAAACCTCATTTTTTGAGGAGTAAGGGTTATTTTGAGGGAAGGGTTTTCTCTCAAAATAACCCCACGGGGACTGAGTTTGATGGCCCGAAATAGCGCTATTGCGGAAAAGTGGCAGTCTGCGATTATGCAAATGAAGCATGGGATATTTAAATCCCCGCTTCATTTGCAATTTTGGATGTCTACATTTGCATTCCTCGCTCGAAGGAGGAATCAAGTGTAGCCATACCCCCAGCCCATATATGCTGCTGCTGAGGGAGTAATGCAATAGAAGTGCTTTGCACTTGCAGGGGATGTGTAAACCCTTCACTTGCACTGCAAAGATTCTTTATTCCCAATGCCAGGAGGCTCTGCATAGCTGTAGGTGAGGGAATGTGTGAAGGAGTCGGGGTGTGATCACCCCCTCCCAGGAGGGGAGGGGGGCTCAGCGGACCCCTTCGCCCCCTGTTGATGCAGTCCCACCCTGGGGCCCCTGTTCACAGGCCCCCTCAGCCGGGTGTGATCACCCTCGCCTGAGCCGTCGGGTCAGGGGGATTCAGCGGACCCGGTGTCTGTATCCCGTCCCTCCTGGAGCGGGGTCTGCGTCCACCGTTCGGTCCCTCCTAGGACCTCTGCCTGAGCCGGCCCTGCCGTCTGGCCGTAGCCCTCCTCTGTTCCTCGCTTGTATTGCTCCCGACCGGGGATTAACCCCTCCTGGAGGAGGGGGAGGGGGACCCGGTCCCACCCCCTCTCCGGGTCCCAGCCCGGGGCCCTAAGCGCAGGGGCTCACTCGTGCCCCAGCGCAGCAGACGGGGGGTAATTCCCTCCATAACCCGTCTACCCAAGGACGCCAAAAGGGCCCTGCCCCGGGCTGCTTCCTCCCCCCCTCTGGGGGGCCCTTCGGGCCACCGTACCACTCCCCAGGACCTACCCAGGTTCAGGCATCTGGGTCTGGGGTTGCTCGGGCAATAGCTCGCAGGTTGGCTCCTTCCGGCCAGTCCGGTTCCTGCCGGGTCACTCTTCCCAGGTCCAGCGGGGTCGGGTCCAGTCCCTGTCGGCGCTGGGACTGGCCGGCTGCCAGCTGTGCCGGTCGCCTCGTGGCTCCCTGGGTCGAGGCCGGACCGTCCGCCGGCCTCGGTCCTGCCCTGGGTCCGTCCTGGTGTCAGCCCATGGTCAGGGCAGTGAGTGTGTGTGTGTGTGTGTGTTATACACCCGAGACTTCAACTGCTAGGACTGGGGTCCTTTAGCAGTGGGCAACCTGGAGGAGGTTGACGGGCGCCCCAAGAAGTTTACAGGGAGAGCTTATTACACCTCAGATTTAGACTGCTAGGATACACGATCCCTTCGCAGCGGGCAGCCTGGGGAGGCTGAGAGATGCCCCAATGGATCTGTCCCCTGGAAGCGACACGATCCAACGCTCAAGCTCTCCCTATATCTGTCCCTTATGACCGGCTGGAGTTCTTTTAAAATTGTGCTTGATTCTGTTACAGCAACTGAAGGAGTCAGGTCACAGCTTAAACAGTTACTATTTTATTGTTACAGGGTAAACTTAGCTGTTAAATGCTACTACTGTGTTACAGATAACACAGCCACTACAAAGGACAGGACAGAAATTACACTAAGAAGTCACTTACAGGTACCATGAAACCCTTTTGGTTCTCTGAGCTCTTATTAAATGCATGCAAAATAGACACCTAGCAGGTATATATTCTCACCCCTGCTTTCCAGACTTGACGTGGCCAGCGTCTTTCTCTCAATCCCTTGGGAAGAAGTAGGGCGAGGCTGGGCGTCCCACAGACCTCGGGAGACAACCAATACCTGCCAGCAGGTGTAGATGATTGGAGCTCAAATGGGGTGGGCTACTAAACCCCTCTTTATACCCCTTGAGTCACGTAGGCTTCTTCCTGGTCTCAAGTGGCCAATTAGGAAAAATGGCTTTGAATGCCAAGTTTCCCATGAAGGGTGCAAAGCATAATTCACACCTGGGAAAATGCAGACAATGGGCACTTCTAGTATGTGATGGGCGGAGATTCCTCTCCTGGGACAGTGTAGGCGTGTCAATTACTGGTGCTAGCCATCAGGGCGGCGGGAGGTCCCCTGGTCGTCAGCTAACCCATTTACTGTCTGGTTTCTGTTTATTAGAGTCAGGGACAAGCAGCACCCCCTGCGTTCCCAGGGCATCAAAGGCTGACTGCCTTTCTCTTGCTCTCTGGGGGGGGGGAGAGAAACAAGATGGGGTTCATGTCTGGCTACACCTGGGCTCGGGGCTCCCCTCCCTCTGTCCGAGGAGGCTGCCCCCCTTCCCCTCTGACGGCGGGCCTTTTTAAAATGGCCCGCTGCGCTGGACGCCACTCGGGGACCTCCCCCTTCCGGTGGCGTGACGGCGTTCTTTGCAGCAGCCCAGCTGCCGGTGTCCGGTTGCGTCCCGCCCTGCGCTACCCCGGGGGAGGGGTCAGTGGCTCCCTGCCGGCGCAGGCCTGGAGGCTGGGTCCGACCCCGCCACCCTCTCTCGCCCGCGCCGCGTCCGGGGTTAGGGACCCAGTGGGCGCCTCCGCCCTCCGCCCCCCGCCCCCTGGCAGTCCGGGCTGTTGCCCGTGCGGGCCACTGGTGGCCCGTCACAGAATATAATTATCCCTACTTCAAACTCTTGGTTTTGCAACATTTGGCTAGGAATTGTTTTGTGGGATTTCCAGTGGTTTCTGCTTCTGAACAGAAATATCATGAAGACAAATTTTCGGGTGATATTTTAATTCAATTCCCTTTGGAATCAGGAAGTGCAAAGTTGTATGAAAATGAAAAATAAAATATCAAGTTTTTCAAATTACATTTTTTTTTCAGATTAGGTTGCATTTTATAAGAAATATTACTTTATTTTCATTTTATTTATACAAAACAGATCACCCATTTTAATTTTTAAAATGTTTTTAATTGTTAATTTTTAACCAAAAAAGTCTTTTTAATTCTATTCTGTTTGAAGGTTTGAACTGGCAGAAGCTGACACAGATGTGGCTGGAAGATTTATGGTTGCAGAGGGTGGTATAAGACAGAGGGGGCTGTGGTAGTACAAGACAGCCTCCTCTCTTCTGGATTAGCTCCCCCAGCATTCAGTTCCAGCCCCCAAAGTGGGTGGCACTGACTGGGCTATCATGTGACACATCTCTACAGCAACCTCTACCCATGAGAACTGTGTAGGAGTCTTGAGCATAAATCAAGCCTGCCTGCCCTTAGTAGATGCCTTGTGGAGAAACGAATGGAAACAAGCCTGCCTACCCATAGACTGGTCTGCCCAATCACAGAAGGCTGAACTGGTATACAGAGATGCTATGCATATTGCCCTCTCTCAGTTAGTGTGAATGTGGCCCATTGATTGTGGTTCTGACATCCTTTGTGATAAAAGGTGTTTACATAGGTACGGGCAACGCATATTTGCCCAGAAGCCTATTGATTCACTTCTGTCTCGAGTCAACAAATGGGAAACAAAGCAATATGCGTTCTTCATACTGTTGCAGTTGCTCCAGTTTCACACATCTGAAACACTAATCGGAATGAAACATCAGACTTTTTCTTAGTCCTCGTCTCCAGCCACAGTTGCAATTTATACTTTGGTATCACACAACAACAACACTCTTAGGTAATTACTACATAAATCTACAAGACCCAGCTGCCACCCTTTCTGTAATTTTCTAATTAGCAAATGGTAACCTTTTATGATTTCTGTATGTTAAACTCTCATAATTTGTTTATATGTTAACCAACATTCTTTTTATGTTGGGTATCTAGGGCCCTACATTTGTTGAAATAGAAAAGTCCTTTGTTCTTTACTTGAGCCTAGTGGGTGAAGAGAAAATTAACTCAACAACTGAATGTTTGTAATCTTTTATCCTCCGTTGCCATTGACCTTCCAATATAGTCTAGACAACCAGGCAGAGAACCCTGGAAAATAATGAAGGGATTCTACTGAAGTCTGTAATAATAAACAAGACTGAGTAATTGATAAAAGGGTGCTTATAATCCAATTATATTTTGTAACTGATAAGGAATACTTGTTATCACAAATGTTTTAGGGGGGCCCCTTGAAAGATGTTTTAACTAATTAAGAAGTAATTATTATAGCAGGTACTCTTAATAATAATTAAATTAGAAAGCCCAGTATATTACGAAAGAAATTCCATAGATAATGAGGTAAAATAAGATATCAAAAACAGTGCACCTCTGGGAAAGTAATTCTTCTCCCCCAAATGCATTTCTGGGTATCTCACCCGAGAAAGGAAAGAGGTTTAGGCATTAGATTGAGACCTAAAATTGTCTGCATTACATCAATTACTACAACAGGATCCAGGTGCCAGCTCTTCACCTTACACAAAGATAGGTAACATACATTTTTGTGTATTCTTTATAGTGCTGTATTCAGCTTTGATTGATAATCTTTAATGATAGACTTTCATTCGAGCCTGTTTTTTGATAACCTCAAATCATTAAATTCAAACTTCCAACATTTTTAATAAGTTAATGCTTAGATTTCATTATGGTGCCTTTATACCTTTCAACAATATTTACACAGTAACAGAAAGCTGTGTTATATAATTTCATAAGGCAACCCACGGTAATGGCTCACTAGTCTCGTGTTCCCTTATACTTCATATCATATTTAGAGATGTGAAAAATCTCCAAAGAGTTAACTCAAACAAAATCGTTTTCTTTTCTGAACCAAAATGACATTTTTAGGCTAAAGATAGTATAACTGAATTGGAAACTAAAATCTCTCCTACCAACACACCTTTCTTCCCCCACTTTGAATAAGGATCAATTGCATGACAATAAAAGCCAATTATTGAAGCCATGGATCTGAGTGGTTCTATTAAATATTTATTGCTTATCCCAAAAGACTGCAGAAGGCTTTCAACCTAAATTGAGCTATTTCACCCTTCCCATCGTACGGAATCAAAAACAAATGCACACACAAGAATAGCCTGAAGCTAATTTTAGGCTTTCAAAAGCAAAGCAGAATATTTCTATTTTGTCCATTTCCTCCAAAACATTTTAGCAAATCTTTTCAGAGATGGTGGTAAACACACACACAGAAATATATAATTCTAAATCAGGGCAAATGTTCAAACAAATTGTGTAACAGTTTCTATTCTCCCAACTTCCCTAATCACAGTAAGAATCTCTCTTTTTTAACAACCCTTCTCTGGGAATCTGAGTTCACTGAAGTCATGTACAGTACTATTGCTGCCCACAAAGGACTCAAAGAGTGATTTGAGTTTTCCAGGACAAAGTATCCTAAAGATAGCACTTGTCACAGAAAAGTGTTGCCTGCAGAAACAGCAAAGCAGCTGCTAATCAGGGTGTATGCCTTTCCTTTATCTGCTTTATTTAGAAGTATTATCAAGACCACTGTACTTAGAATAGAACTTAAAAATATATGTTTGTGCCATAGCTGTGAGAGGCAAGATTTAACTCTAATACTTGTGTGGCGGACTAAATAGCTATCTATTAATAACAATTATAAACCACTAGCACACTGTTCCCCATGCTCGCTACGCTCGCCAACCCACCTTTCTCTGGCTGCTTTCGCTTTTGCGGCCAGAGAGCATGAGAGTGTGATGACATCATTCTGTCACCTGGCAGGAAAAACTTTTTTTTATATACAGAGAGATAATATGAATTTAGCAGAGTAAATATAAAAGGTATTTTAAAAGCATATGGCCAGAAACAGATTGGTTACAGCTCCATAGATAGTAACCTCTCACCTCTCTAAATCTGCTCATACTATATATATATATACGCTGCCTCAAAGATCCAATAATCTAAAACAGGCGTATAATGTATCAGACAAATTGAAAGAGAGTAATGGTGAAAAGAACAAGATGAATCTGTGGAAGAGTGCTATATTTTTTTTCAAAGTGGAATTTGTGAGAGCAGAGCATAAAATGCAACATATAGGGAAAAGGTGAGCAATGTTTGTAATTGTACAGAACATTGTAAAATAACAATATGTCTTCCAGGAAATGTCCATTGTATATTCCCTACTGTTTGGGTGAGTCCTTTCTATAAGTCAGAACATTCCAACAAAGTATAACAGAGAGGTAGAGGAGGGATGCCATGAGAGACCAGAAGAAGGGACGCCAATCAGGATGTGACCTGCAGATGTTGTGTAAGGAATTATGAATATACACTACCATTATGTTTATAATGTTCATGTCCTGATACTGGTTGCCAGGAATGTTGAAAAGCAGAGGGGAGCGGGGAGGGCAGGTTTCAGACAACCGCTACATTATATGTATATAAAGTACTGTATACTTTATAATGGGACTCCACTCACCAGTCTGAACTAAAGATTGAGGAAAGATTGTCAAAACTTCAAAGACAAGTAAAAGTAAACAAGAGGCCTGGGTTATTCTAGATAAAGGACCCTATCTTGAAGTACATATCAAAGGTTTGTTCTGGTCTACTTGGGGGATCTTTCATTTGAGAAGTAAAGATGGAAAGTTTGCTTCATGAAAGAGAGGTCTCAGCCAGGTCCAGCTGAAAATGTTTATTAAATTGAAATAAACTTCTTCAGACAGAAGGATAACTTGTTAGTTTAGTCTACAAAAAAATTATGATTTTGTTGTATACACAATCATTTGTTTCTAATGTTCTTACGCATTATCACTTGAATCTCCTTTTAAATAATAAACATATTGTTGTTTTCAATATAAATATAACTAAGTGCCATGGGAGTAGCATAGCTATGTTCAGATGTGTAACTTATCAAATGTGATAAGTCTTGGTAATTCTGTGAATGTTCAATGGACAAGGGGCTGGATGCTAAATGGAACACTCAGTTAACTTGGATATTGATGTGGATATAGGGTATTACAGACTTGCTCAGAGATATCTAGGCCTGCAGATACCCAGTGGATAGTACTGTAATTCCCAGAAGCTGTTGGTTTCAGTAGGCTGAGCCAGAGGAGTCACAAGAATTCCTCAAGCTCAGAGCACCTGATAGTAAGAGGTCTCACATACCTGGAGAACATCACACTGCAGACCAAAGGCTTGTGTCACATGAAAAAACATAATTAAAGAAACTGGATATTTTAACTAGCCTGGGGTTAAATTGGTTGCAGGTGTAAACACATGTATTGCTGCTATCAGGAATACATTGAGCCTGAACATGAATGGCTAAACAAAAGAAGATCTCATAGATCCAACTTTCTTCTTCAAGAACAATTTGCAACAGCTGCTGCAAACAGAAATCTTTGCTGAATCTTATTTTGATCACATATGTTAATGAAGTAGATGCATTTGAAATACTGGCTGCTGCTATTTCTTGGCCTGCTCCCAGAATTTGGTGTGTGTGTGGGGGGCGGGGGGAGGGGATAAAATGCTCTGGTGACTCTTACATACGGGTGAGTCAAAAGTAGGGGAAATAGTTCAGTTTGATTAGCCTTTTCATGGCCAATTGATTCTTCCAGAGTTAGAACATTAAAATGTTTTAGGTGACCTGAATTTTATGCTGTCCTAAAACTTCTTCCACTGTGTTCCAGGTCAACAGCATGAGCAAGTGAATAAATGCATCAGGTGTGGAAGAGAGCAGTCTTCAGGGAAGGAGGGCAGGGAATAAAATCAGTTTTGGTTCTATGGAACCTCAGTTCTTTTTGATTATTTAAAAATATTTAAAATTTTTTAAAGTTTAAAATTTAAAAATGTATTTAAAATAATTAAGAATTAATGTGGAGCTAAAAACAGTATTTTTTAAAAAATGGAACTTATTAGGTTTTATATAGCTTATCCCTCTTTGCCATTACAGAATTGACCCATGGTATATTCTGTAGGGTTTTATCTAGTATTTTTTAATGTCTCATGATAAGGCTTTCACTCATTGCCTTACAGTCGGTTCCACTCTCTAGCAGATTTCAATGATATGGAACATTCCTGACAACCATAATGAACGAAAAGTCCTGTGGCACCTTATAGACTACCAGATTGATTGGAGCATAAGCTTTTGTGGGCAAAGACCCACTTCGTTAGATGCATGTCGACGAAGTGTGTCTTTGCCCACGAAAGCTTATGCTCCAATCAATCTGGTAGTCTATAAGGTGCCATAGGACTTCTCATTGTTTATGCAGATTCAGACTAATATGGCTACCCCTTTGATACTTGTAACCATAATGAGTTACTCTTTACTCTTTTTCATCCCATTTCTCAAATCACCCTAGAAGTTCTCTGGTGTTTGCATTCCTCAAATGCTTGTGAACATTTATTGTGTTCTCCTACTTACAAGCACTTGATAATCCTGATAAATAGGTCACTTCATCTTTATTATCTCAGTTTTGGCATATGGCTCATAATGGAATTATGGGAGCACTGAATGAGGCTTAATTGCAGAGGTTTTCTGGGGTTTCCCCCTGAACCCACAGAGAGTACAGTATGGCAGCATTTCCCACACTGCTATTCAGGACATGCATATGCTCCCATGGAATGCTGGCATATCATGTGTATGGAAGTATTTCATAATAGTGCATTTCAAGAGTTATTTATTTTAGTGTTCAGTGTCCATTTGTTAAGATCAAGCATAATATTCCAATAATCCTTTACCCTTGATTAAAGGGTTTAAGGAGAAGTGACGAGCAAGAATAGCTCAAATATAATGCTGCTATGAATTAAATACCTGCATGTTTATGCATCAGATTCTTCAGTGCCTGGCTAAATTACAGCTACATCTTCATCTTCTAACCAGTGTTAGTTTGAGAGCTTTGAAATATCCAGCCTACCATGTAAGCAATAGGTCATGAATATGATACATAGAGTTTCCTAAATTTACTTTTCTGTACTTAGAATTCACAGTTCCGTTGGAACTGTCAAAGAGCAGAGAGGAATAGAAATATGTATCCTACTGAGAAGCAAAATGGGGAAAAATGCAAGAAACTATTTTTGCCCTACAGAGACTTCAGACTTTCACAGTGTATAATTTGAATTCTGAAAGACAATTGTTCCTCTGAACTGCACTTTTGGTATTGAAAACTACAAATGGGACAACCAGTTCAGGAATGATGTGGAGATCCCAAAATATGGGATGTAACCTGGTTATTCAGCATACATCATAGACTCAGGGCATGTCTACGGGCAGCGTTGATGGGGCTGCGATCGATGCAGCAGGGGTCAATTTATTGCATCTAGTATATATATGCAATAAATTGACCACTGATCACTCTCCCATTGACTCTGATACTCCACCTCAACAAAAAGTGCAAGGGGAGTAAATAGGAGAGTCTCCAGTCAACATGCCACAGTGAAGATACCACGGTAAGTAGATCTAAGTATGTTGACTTCAGCTACGATATTCACACAGCTGAAGCTGTGTAACTTTAATCTCTTGTGGAAGTATACGCTAGCCCTAAGATTGCAAGCAGGCAGGAGTTACCTGCTCAAAGAACACAGTGGAATGCATGATAAAACAGGAGCTGGGTCCCAGGGTTTTGGTATCTACTCTCAGCTGTCTGTTTTTTCATTTTGGTCGCATTGTATTCTTTTATTTACCTGAGCAGATGAAGGTAACTGTTGTAAAAAGGGAGTGGCTTGATGAGGTCACAAGAACTTCCATTCTCTTTGGCTATGTCTACACTACAAAGAAAAGTCACAAAAAGATACGGAAATTGCGAACCGTAATTTGCATATCTTTTTCTGCTTTTCTTCCGAAAGAGACTTTCCCTACATTTGGACCGTCTACACATGGCCAAATGTCAGAAAAAAACCCTCTTTCAGAACATCCCTTCCTCCTCGTAGAATGAGGTTTACAGGGATGCCGAAAAAACACATCTGCTTTTCCGTACCCTTTGAGAAAGCTTGGGAGGAGTATGTGGAAATAGGAAGATTTAGGCAATGAATAAAGAAATTTGGACATTTAAAACTTTTTTTCCTTCTTTTCCAGATTACTAGAAACAAGCCTTGCCTAAGACATCATTATAAGATATTTAGGTTGTTAAAGTATTATAAACTGGAGTAAGGTTTATATTTTATTTTCTTATCCTAATCCCACATACTGATTTCATCCATGTTTCCAGTCTCAATGTCTATTTAATTTCTCTGTGACAGGTCTCTAGTTAGTGAGTTTGCTTGGTCCTAGATATGAAAATGGTAGGGCTGACAACCGCCAGGAGCTCCAGGACAAGGTGGGGGGCACCATCATGCCTCTGGAAGGGGTGGGGACAAGGGCAGAAGGGAGGGGGCCAATGGCAGGACAGCCCTTAGCACCACCCAGACTGTGGTGTGATCCTACCCCAGCCCTCAGAACTGCATGGAGCGGTGTTTCAGTGCTCCAGTGGCAATATAAAGGGCCCTGGGGTTCCAGCTACCATTGCTATCACAATAACGGTTGGAGTGACTGGGAGCTCCAGGCCCCTTTGACTGTCCAGGCCCCAGAACAATTGCCCCATTTGCCCCCCTGTCGGTGGGGCTATATAAAAAGTATATTTACACAGAAATATATATTTTGCTTAATTATTGTAATTTTTATTTGTATCACAGTCACGTAGAAGCCCCAAATGAGTTGTTATATCCATTGTGCTAAGCACTGTCTAGTGCCTGTTCTGAAATGTTTCTGTATAAATTAATAAGGAAGACAAAGGCTACATCTACACTGCACATCAATTTTGAAATAAACTATTCCAGAATAGTTATTCCAAAATGGCTTATTTCTAAATATCATGTCTACACTCCAGGGAAGCCTCAAAATTAGTCCAAGGTAGACTTCCCTAATGTAGACATGCTATCTCGATTTAGAGCCCCAGGAGGTACTAGGGAGGAATAACTTCAAATGGCCCTGGTGAGGGGCTATTTAGAAATAGCAGCAATGGAGCATATACACACGCCTTATTTTGAAATAGCTATTTCGGAATACGTGTTATTCTTCATAGGATAAGGTTTACAGATTTTGGAATAAGCCACCCGTCATTTCAAAATTATTTAGAAATAACACAATGGCTGTGTAGACAGTCACATATTTGTTGTGGAATAACGGCTGTTATTCTGAAATAACTTTGTTGTGTAGACATACCCAAAGAGTCAGAAAGTCAGAAGGAAAAAAGAAAGATCCTTCAGCAGAACTTAAAATAAAAATAAGTCTCCTGAGTCCCTGTCTAGTGCATTATCTTAAATTAGCAACTCTAGTTCCAGGGTTCCAGGCAGGGATTATGAGGACACAATCCGTACAGTTCTGTTTTGCTGATAAGCAATATTATGGTATATGGATGAGGCACAATACTTATGCCTCGGGTAGTGGTCCTCAGTTATCTGTCACCATTCACTACAGAATCCATCACAAATGGATTAATAACTGAGATGGGAATGAACATTCATATTCTGAGCTGTGAAGGAAACAACAAAAGCCGGTTCCTGTAATAGTCAATAAATCATTGTCAACAAGCCCTTTCACTAAGTGCAGATGGTTAATGTCAATCATCTCTCTGTTTGAGGTCATTATATTTCTAATAAAAAAAGTCACTGATTAGAGGTTTATGCACTGGGCAAACAAACCCACACAATGTACAATATCTAAATTTATGTTGCCTTTTACCCTGTGGACTTGTAGTTCTGAGTTGCTTACTGTGAACCATGTAATAAATGAGTTAATTATTGGAATAAGGACCAAAACTTCTGCACTAGGCTATGCCCCAATTCTGCCACCACTGAAATTAATACAAATATTCTCAATAGCATCGGTGGGAATCACAATCAAACCCTTACCCCTGGGGAACTCCACTGAGGAGTCTAGGATAATAAATAATAAATAATAATAATAATTGCACAAATATAATGAAGAATAGAACCTGATACAGTGGAGTCCGGATTATCCAACCTTCAGTCATCCGACACTCCGCTTTATCCGACCCTGCAGCTACTGGGGACAAAGCGGCGCCGGCAGGAGCAGCATCAGCGGCTCCAGGGTGCGGGGCTGGAGAATGGCCCCGCTCGCCTCCCCGTCGCTCTCTTGGAGCTGCTGATGCCTCTTCTGCCGGTGCCACTTCATCCCCGGGAGCTGCAGGCATCAGTGGCTCCATTGGAGGGACAGGGCAGCAAGCGGGGCCATTCTCCCGCCCTGCGCCCTGGAACCGCTGATGCCTGCAGCTCCCGGGGACGAAGCGGCACCGGCAGAAGAGGCATCAGCGGCTCCAGGGCATGGGGGCAAGAGAATGGCCCCGCTCGCTGCCTTGTTGCTCTCCTAGAGCCGCTGATGCCGCTCCTGCCGGCGGCCGGTTCGTCCCCTCCCTGCAGCACCCGGGGACGAAGTGGTGCCGGCAGGAGCGGCATCAGCAGCTCCAGGAGAGCGATGGGGCAGCGAGCGGGGCCAGGCGCCCAGGAGCTGCAGGGAGGGAAGGGGCCAGGGCCAGGCAGGGATGGGGCTAGGATACATACAGTAGAGTCCCTATCATCCGACATATTCGGTAATCCGACCACGTGTCGGTCCCGTTTAGGTCAGATAATCGGGACTCTACTGTACAAGTTCTCTGATCTGTCTCCATAATCCAAAGGCAGACGTAAAGTTATAGTACAATTGGAGGCCTTCCTTTTGAAGTTATAGTCTTTAATTCCTCAGTTCAGTCATAAGAAAAAACAATGCTTTTAGTACCATACCCTTGGAAGTTTCTTATAGTGCCATCTGACAATTGACTGTATCCACTCTTTGTGTAAGGGATCTCTGGTTTAGGTCACTATATGAATAGATGCCCCGTCAGAGAGGATTGAAAGAATAATGTGGCCGTGTATTTCACCAAAAGGGAGAGAGATGGAATTCCTGAACAAATGGACAATTGCTTGGCCACTATTGCCATCGTAAAAAAAGAGAGAGAGAGAAACCCGAGGGAGCATTGATTTTTATGATTTTACTTAGAGGGTAAAAACAAAACTAGTCAGTGCAGTTCTACTCTGTAATTGTGATACAGTGGGCATATTTAGTGCTGGATGGATCATACCCATGCTCCTTGCTTTAGTGATTTAGAACTAGACTGGGATACAAAATATGAATGGGGGACCAGCTGGCTTGAATATGCCAATTTCATTTGGTTTTTTGCCAGTGGCTGTGCTGCTGATTTTCTCTCCTGTTCTTTAAAATTGATATTTTCCTTTAAACGTGTTTAAAAAGCATATTTCATTAGATGAAATGGTAGTGAGAACTGGAGTCACTCTTTCTTAATTCAGCTCTCTCTCTCTCTCTCTCCCCCCGCCCCCACCCTTTGAGCAGGTTTGTTGGTGGGGGCCTACAGTAGGATTGCAACTGCTAAATCCTTATATTTGCCCAGCTGTTCACTTTTCAAGCTGAGGAGATCAGTTTGCAGCTATTTTGCTGTGTATGCTGAGTAATTATTTTGCTTAGTAAACATTTTGGTTGATTGATAGACAGTCAGTTTGTTCTTTGAGCAATGCTGACCGTGTCTTTGTCTAATCAGTAATTAATTCAAGCAGTTTACCTGAAAGCTGAATTTTGGAAGCATTTTAAATAGGTTTTTAACTTTACCCACTGAAAATAATTTCCAGTGAAAGGAAAAGAAAACGGACATGTTTACCTATCATACGTTTTACTCTCCCATTCTGTCAGCAATCCATTATGTTACACACCCAATTTTTGTATATGGTTTTTCTTTACTTCCTAAACCCAATTTTAAAACCCCAAGACCTTAAACAAGGCTGATGATCTTGCATATCTTGCACTTGGATGCTAATGGGAGTTTTAAGTTATGTAATTAAAAATTTGGGGCCCATTCCTGTCTTCTAAAATAGCAGTCTTCAGTTGGCTCAAGTGAAATGCAATCATATAAAGCAAGAACAAATAAAAATGCAAAACAAAGCAAATACCACATAGCACAACTGGAAAAAACAACACTTCTGTGCTGAAGAACCAGAAATTTAAGCAAGCAAATGCATTGAAAAGAAAACAAACTAATTTCCTAATGCAGTTGGATGAATCAAAGCTCTGTTGGGAGAAAACAGATGGAATGTTTCGCAGACTGCCAGATCTGGCCTTCCCAGAGTGCTTAAAAAAGCAGTACAATTTCATTTCTGCTAAATAGAAAGTCTAAAATAAGTGGTTATGGTTGTTTGGAAACCTCTTTTATCTTTGTAATTGATGTAATTTTATCTATTAAGTCTTGTTTTGAGCTAGTTAACACTGAAAAAAAATGAAATCTTAACCTAAACCATAGTACCAATCCAGATTGCTACCAGCTGTGCTATGTCATATCAATTGCTTCTTACAAAACCTTGTAGCCAGACAGGAACCCCCTCTCCCCCCGTAACATCTTGCTTGCCCCTCTCTGAGATGCCTGGAGCACACAGGGCACACAGAGCAGTAACATCAGCATAGACAGAAGGCGTGGATATGCTGGCTGCTGTGACCCTGGATAGCTGTAAACAGAGATACGCCAATTGCTGACCTCGAGGCTGCAAGAACTGCCTTGGCTGGCACCTATGTTGATACGAACACACACTCGTCCGGGGGGGGGGGGAGGAATCTCCCGCCCGGTAAAGAATGTCCAGTACTCACAATTTAGTTCTCTCTCTTGCAAGTGTAAATTAAGTTGAAACTCCCGTGTAAGAACTGGCGTCACAAAGACAGACCAACACAATTTGGCATCTTAGATAAGAAAGAGGATACGGGCCCCTATGGGTATAAAGATGGGTCCAGCAGCACACTTCCTCTGAGTGTCAATCTACCATCTGCCTGCTGGTCGGGTTAGGTAATTGCCTCCCGAGGTTCCATGGGGACGCCCACCTCGTATTCATCTTTCCTAGGAATTGAGGGACCGGCCCTGGCTTGACCCGCTGGAGTCGAGAGGCACAGAAGGGGGTAAATATTGTACCTGGATGTGTCCTTTGTCTTCAGTGTACACATAGACTTAGAGCTCTTTAAAGATTAAGCTGTCACTTGGTACCTGTAATGGGTTGGAGTGGCCTCCCACTGAGCCGGAGGAGGAGGAACCCCTCCAGACGCCATGTTGGGCTGAGGCTAACCCCGCCCCATCACCTGACCGGAAGCCCGGGGGGCGGGCCCAGGACTATAAAAGCCCAGGCAGCGGCCTCAGTGAGGGCTGAGCCTGCCGGGAGGCTAGAGGCCTCCTCTGGACTCCCAGCCTGGGAAGTAGGGACTGAGGCCTGGCCCGGACCTCCTACTTGCCGGGCCCCAGACACAGACCAGTGGCTCCCTGCCTGGGAGGTGGAGGCCCAGCGTAACCGGCCTACCTTCCCAGAAGCGACGGAGGAGCCGAAAGGCCAGTCGGAGCCTGTGCCCCAGCGCCAGCCCCAGGACCGGGAGGAGCGGCCCCAGCTACCTCGACCGGAGGCACCGCCGGGGACTTCCACGGACCCTGACCCGGAGGCCTGGCTCAACCGCCCGAATCTGCCGGCCCCTGGAATCCTGCTGAGCCCCAGTGACCTGCAAGCGGCCGAGGACTGGACCGGACCACCCCGGTGGGACGAGACTCTCCTGGACTCCCAGTCTCCTCTGCCCGACATCCAGGTACCACCCGAGGGGGAGAACGGAAGTGGCCCAGGGATAGTGGGGACTGTTAAAGGCCCCTAGGCCGGTGCGTTTCGGGCCGGAGCCCCCACCGAGCCGAAGCAGCCCGCACGGCTGCCCTAGGGCCCTGGGCCGGGGCGCAGAGGAGTGGGTGGGCCTGCGCCCCCCCCTGCCACCCACCTATTGGGTGGCAGTCTCTCCCTCCTTGCCACTGGTACAGGCGATCCGCCTGCACCCCTCCTGACCAAGGAGCTACTCACCTGTTTCTCGTTGCCACACCCTGGACTGAGGGCCTGGCCACTCTCTGCAACTGTGTTTGTTTGTTGCCACGCCCTGGACTGAGGGCCTGGCCGCTCCTCATAACTGTGAGAGGGTTGCTGCTGTTATACCCTGAGCTAAGGCTGGACCGCTCCCTGTGGACCAACGGGGTCGGTCTTAAAGGGGCAGCACAGTGGGTCGGAGTGGCCGCCCACTGAGCCGGAGGAGGAGGAACCCCTCCGGGCGGGCCAACCGACCACACGTGGTGGAGAATGTGGGCACTATCGATCGATCCTGCCCCTGACGTAAGGGGCTGAACGTGTGCCTCAGTGTACCAAAAAAAAAAAAAAAGAAAAAAAAAAACCAAACCCTAATCTTTTTTCCCCCCCCCCTTTCTCCCCTCTATCCCCGCGTGGTTGCGGGGGCAGGACAAACATGGAGTGGGAGAAAGTGTTGAAAGTTCTTGCGGAGGGTCAGCAACAGCAGCAGAAGCTCTTGGCTCAACAGCTGGCCGCGCAACACCAACAACAGCAGGAGCTACTGCGACAGCTGGGCGCCCAACACAGCCAGGTCCTACAGGAGATGGCGAAGCAGAACCAGGAGCTGCAAATGCAGGGGTTCCAGCAGCTGGCGGCCCTCGGGACCCGCCCGGCCGAATCACAGGGGGGGGCCACCGGGGACCGGACGAGCGCAAGGACCCCAGTCCACCTCACTAAGATGGGCCCGGAAGATGACCCAGAAGCGTTTTTGGAAACGTTCGAGCGGGTGGCGACCATTATGCAGTGGCCCCGAGAACAGTGGGCGACCCTGATAGCTCCATATTTAACTGGGCTAGCGCAGGAGGCCTTACCCTTGGAGGCGGCACGGGACTATACCGAGGTCAAAGCGGCCATCCTGGATGCCCTGGATATCTCTCCGGAAACTTTCCGGCAACGGCTCCGGTCCATGAGCTACCCGTCGGGCGCCCGGCCTCGGGCCGTCGCTCACGGAGTTAAAACCCTTTGCCGACGCTGGCTTCGGCCAGAGCAGCAGTCCGCGGAGGAAATCGTGGAGCAGGTCACCCTAGAGCAGTTCACCCAGCTGCTTCCGCCGCGAGGTCGGGCCTGGGCCCTCCGGCACCGGCCCGCGACACTGGGGGAGGCAGTCACCCTCATGGAGGACTTTCTGGCCGCCGAGAATCCCGTGGCATTGGGCGCCCGGACCCTGGCACCCATCCCAAAAGCATCAGCAGTGGCCCCGGTGCCACTACCCCGAACCAGGATTGGGCCTCGGACGGACGTGGCCCCGAGGGAAAATAAGGGTGAGGATCTTCGTCGCGCTAGTCGGGTCCTCACCCGCGACGAACGGGAAGGCCCTCACCCAGGGCCTCTGGAGCGGCGGTGCCTTCCCCCGCGAGAGGACGCCGCCCGAAGGGTGTACCCCGACTTAGGGCCGTGCTTCTCCTGTGGGCGTATGGGGCACTTACAGAGGGACTGCATGGAAATGGATTGTAGCTACGGCCAGGACTGTACTGCAGCCCCCCCGGCTCTCCCCGCGGGCCCACCAATCCTCACGACTCCAGGGCTAGCCGGGGCCCCGCAGGTGTTCGCCCTCCTTGATTCGGGGTGCAGCCAGATGCTTATTCGCCCCGATGTCCTCCCGGCCACCGCGGTACCCGAAGGGGAGCTGCAGCTGCGGTGCGTCCATGGGGACGTGAGAACGTATCCTCGGGTCCGACTACTTCTGACCATTCGAGGCGTAACCAGAGTGATGCTCGTAGGGGTGGTCGCTAATCTACCGTATCCTATGGTGTTGGGCCGCGATTGGCCAGAACTTACGGCCCTCATGCGAGAGACTAGCCCGGGGGAGCTGCCTACGCCAACCGAGCCAGGGGGGGAGCTCCTGGGGGAGGAACCCCAGGGGGCCCGAACGCGGGGGGCCCTCCGCAGAGAGGAGCCGACGGACGTCGAGGCGTCCGAGCCGACGGAGCCAGCACCCGCGGACCCAGAGGATACTCCAGTTTCACTGGACTCGGCGGATTTTCCCCGAGACCAAAGGGACGACCCCACCTTACGAGCTGCCTACGACCAACTCGCCCGTGTCAACGGGGCCGTGGTTGACCCGCAACGGGCTGCGCAGTGGCCCCGGTTTGAGCTCCGAGCAGACAGGCTCTACCGGGTTGTGCAGAACCCTCAAACCCAGGAGGAAGAAGCCCAGTTACTAGTACCCCAGGGCCATCGGCGCACGGTATTAAGACTGGCTCATGACATTCCAGCGGCAGGTCACCTCGCACACGAGAAGACCCTGGCCCAAGTCCTGGCCCGGTTCTTTTGGCCTGGAGTGTATAAGGAAGTCAAGGACTATTGCCAGTCCTGTCCAGACTGCCAGTTGGCCGCTGCCCTGGGGGTGCCAAAAGCACCACTCGTTCCCTTACCGGTGGTAGGGACTCCTTTGAGCGGATTGCCTTGGACATAGTGGGGCCCTTTCCACGGAGCAAGACGGGATTCCGCTACCTCCTGACGCTTATGGACTATGCAACCCGATTCCCCGAGGCTATCCCCCTACGAAATACCCACGCCCGCACTATTGCAAACGAACTGGTACGAATTTTTGCCTGGGTCGGGCTGCCGCGGGAGCTACTGACAGACCAGGGAACGAACTTTACATCCCGGCTGTTGCGTCAGGTCTGCGACATTTTAGGCATTCACAAGTTACAGACCTCCGTCTACCACCCTCAGACCGACGGACTGGTTGAACGATTTAACCGCACCCTAAAGGGGATGCTGAGGAAGTTTCCGCCGGCCGAAATGAAGCACTGGGACCAGTTGGTTCCACCGCTGTTGATGGCTGTTCGAGAGGTGCCACAGGCCTCCACCCGATTTTCCCCCTTTGAGCTCCTGTACGGCAGACGACCCCGCGGCATCCTCGATTTGATGAAGGAGACCTGGGAGCAGGCCCCTTCCACCTCGGTAGGACTCTTGCAGTACGTGCTCCAACTCCAAGAGAGACTCTCTCGAGAGGGGGCCATGGCTCAGGAGAACTTGCAGACCGCCCAAAGTGCGCAGGAGCGGGGGTACAACCGGGGAGCCCAAGAAAGAATATTCGAACCCGGGGATAGGGTGTTGCTGTTATTCCCTTCTGACGAGTCAAAATTACTGGCTCGCTGGCAAGGGCCGTATGAAATTTCTCGCCGACTGAGCCCAGTCACCTACGAAGTCTATCAACCGGGCCGGCGAAGGAAAAAACAAATATACCATGTGAACCTCCTCAAACCCTGGCGGGAACGAGAAGGACTGATGGTCGCGCCATACCCCTCGGAACCCGTACTGGGCCCCCAGATACCAGGGGCCAATGAGGAAGGTGCACCCCAGCTGGGGGATACCCTGTCCGAGGACCAACGGAACCAAGCCCAGCATCTCATTGAAGCGTTCATCAAAACCTTCACCTCGCAACCCGGCCGGACCTCAACCATAACCCATAGCATCCGAACCACTCCAGGACAGGTCGTACGAGAAGGTAACAGACCTCTTCCCCGGCGGATGCGCGACGTGGTGGAACAGGAGGTTCGGAGTATGTTGGAGTTGGGGGTGATCGAACGATCAAAGAGTGAATGGAGAAGCCCCGTCGTGCTGGTCCCCAAGCTGGATGGAAGCATCCGGTTTTGCATTGATTTTCGGAAAGTCAATGCTATTTCAAAGTTCGATGCTTACCCAATGCCGCGGACAGATGAGCTGCTGGAGCGCCTGGGGAAAGCCAACTTTATAACAACACTAGACCTGACAAAAGGCTATTGGCAGATCCCGTTGGACCCAGAGTCGCGAGAGAAAACAGCTTTCACCGCCCCTTCAGGGCTCTTCCACTTCGTGCGCATGCCATTCGGTCTCCATGGGGCACCCGCCACCTTTCAGCGGATGATGGACCGCCTGCTTGGCCCCCATCTGGAGTATGCCGCGGCCTACCTCGATGACGTGGTAGTTTACAGTTGCGGGTGGGAGGAGCACTTGAACAAAGTGGCGGCGGTGTTACGAACCCTCCGAGACGCAGGTCTCACCGCCAACCCCAAGAAGTGTAAAATCGGCTGGCAGGAGACCACCTATTTAGGATATCGATTGGGACGAGGATTGGTCCGACCACTGGTGGGGAAGGTGGAGACTATACGGAATTATCCAGTACCGACAACTAAAAGGAAGGTCCGACAATTCCTGGGGCTGGCGGGGTACTACCGCCGATTTGTTCCCCAGTTTGCCAGTTTGGCCGCACCCCTCACCATGCTACTGACGAAGGATAAACCCCAGAGAGTGAGGTGGAGCCCAGAGTGTGACGCTGCTTTTCAGCAACTCAAAGAGGCTCTGTGCAGTGAACCCGTCTTGTTTAGCCCAGACTTTGATAAACCCTTCATTGTGCAGACAGACGCCTCGGACAGTGGGCTGGGAGCTGTGCTGTCCCAAGAGGTCGATGGAGAGGAACATCCCGTTGTCTACATCAATCGCAAACTGTTTCCCCGAGAACGCCAGTACTCAGTAATAGAAAAGGAGGCCCTAGCTATCAAGTGGGTGGTTGAAGCGTTACGGTACTACCTCCTGGGGGACGCGTTTGTTTTATTTACAGACCATGCACCACTAAAATGGTTACAAAACATGCGGGACACCAATAGCCGGCTTATGAGATGGTATTTAGCCCTCCAACCCTATGTGTTTTCCATCCGGCACAGGGCGGGAAAGGCAAACGCCAACGCAGATGCGTTGTCCCACCTGGCGGAGGAGCAAGGGCCCAGTCCCGATAAACGGGGCCTGGACTTAAGGGGGGGGGGGTGTAATGGGTCGGAGTGGCCGCCCACTGAGCCGGAGGAGGAGGAACCCCTCCAGACGCCATGTTGGGCTGAGGCTAACCCCGCCCCATCACCTGACCGGAAGCCCGGGGGGCGGGCCCAGGACTATAAAAGCCCAGGCAGCGGCCTCAGTGAGGGCTGAGCCTGCCGGGAGGCTAGAGGCCTCCTCTGGACTCCCAGCCTGGGAAGTAGGGACTGAGGCCTGGCCCGGACCTCCTACTTGCCGGGCCCCAGACACAGACCAGTGGCTCCCTGCCTGGGAGGTGGAGGCCCAGCGTAACCGGCCTACCTTCCCAGAAGCGACGGAGGAGCCGAAAGGCCAGCCGGAGCCTGTGCCCCAGCGCCAGCCCCGGGACCGGGAGGAGCGGCCCCAGCTACCTCGACCGGAGGCACCGCCGGGGACTTCCACGGACCCTGACCCGGAGGCCTGGCTCAACCGCCCGAATCTGCCGGCCCCTGGAATCCTGCTGAGCCCCAGTGACCTGCAAGCGGCCGAGGACTGGACCGGACCACCCCGGTGGGACGAGACTCTCCTGGACTCCCAGTCTCCTCTGCCCGACATCCAGGTACCACCCGAGGGGGAGAACGGAAGTGGCCCAGGGATAGTGGGGACTGTTAAAGGCCCCTAGGCCGGTGCGTTTCGGGCCGGAGCCCCCACCGAGCCGAAGCAGCCCGCACGGCTGCCCTAGGGCCCTGGGCCGGGGCGCAGAGGAGTGGGTGGGCCTGCGCCCCCCCCTGCCACCCACCTATTGGGTGGCAGTCTCTCCCTCCTTGCCACTGGTACAGGCGATCCGCCTGCACCCCTCCTGACCAAGGAGCTACTCACCTGTTTGTTTGTTGCCACGCCCTGGAATGAGGGCCTGGCCACTCTCTGCAACTGTGTTTGTTTGTTGCCACGCCCTGGACTGAGGGCCTGGCCGCTCCTCATAACTGTGAGAGGGTTGCTGCTGTTATACCCTGAGCTAAGGCTGGACCGCTCCCTGTGGACCAACGGGGTCGGTCTTAAAGGGGCAGCACAGTGGGTCGGAGTGGCCGCCCACTGAGCCGGAGGAGGAGGAACCCCTCCGGGCGGGCCAACCGACCACAGTACCCTTATTTCTATTTTCTATCTTTATTTTCTTTGTAACCATTTTTAAGATCTATATCTGTCAATAATTAAGAAATAGAGCAATTGCCATTGTAACCACATGCTTTATAAGTCTCCTTAATAAACCTGTAACTGTTTAAGTTTTAACCTGACTCCTTCAGTTGCTGTAACAGAACCAAGCACAATTTAAAAGAACTTCAGCCGGTCATAAGGGACAGGTATAGGAAGAGCTTGGGCGTTTTGGATCATGTCACTCCCAGGTGACAGATCCATGGGGCATCTCTCAGTCTTCCCTAGACTGCCCACTGCGAAGGGATCCTGTATCCTAGTAGTTGAAATCTGAGATGTAATAAGCTCTCCCTGTAAAACTCCTCGGGGCGCCCTTCAGCCTTTCCTAGGCTGCCCGCTGCGACGGGACCTTGTGTCCCAGCAGAAAAGACTTGGGTGTATCATACACACACACACTGCCCTGACCGTCGGCTGACAAACCTTCAAGAAAACTGACTTCCTGACGTCTCCTAAAAATAAATTAAAGGCTGCATAAACTAGGTCTGCTTAAAATCTGAATTATGGGATATTCAAATAATGCTAAAATTTGATGTGAACCAGACTGATATAAACTTAGTGATCCCACTAACTTTGGGACATTTTGATCTGTGTCTAAAGTTGGTGATCCAGGGCCATCTCTAGAATATGAATTCAAGCCAAATCATGGTTATTTCCTTGAAATTTAGTTCTTGCTCTAAAATACATGGCTTCAGTCCATTTTTGAGTTCATGTAGTAGAGAATAAATTGGAGGTGCATCTGTCTAATCACCTTCCCAGAATTTTTTTTAAACTAAAGATGGATTAACAGGTTCAGATAAAATAAAAATTTTCATCCAAAATTTTTTAGGCTGAACCAGAGCTGAACTTTTTTTTGGAAATTGTTTCTGTAACTTAACTCAGCTTTGTGATATAGGTTGGCACCAGAAGCAGCTGTGTAAAAATAAATTGGAAAAAATTTAGTTTTTCCATCCCAAACAGAAACAGGAATTTAGGGAATTCTCACATGGAGGTCTTTCCACATGCGATCTCCAACCCAATCTCACAGATCCAAGAGATTCAAATAAACCTCATCTAGAAGCATCTAAAATTATATGACCGCAGTAATTGGAATGACTAAAGACCTGTAGGAATAGGCTTATGAAGAATGATAGAAAGAATTAAACATATAGGTTGTGTCTAGACTGGCGTGATCTTGCACCAGAGCTATGCAAATGAGGCTCAGTGTGGAATATCACCGAGCCTCATTTGCATAACTAATGAGCCGCCATTTTTGCGGAAGAGGCTCTTGCGCAAGACAGAGCTGTCTACACTGCCCCTTCTTGCGCAAGAAAAACCCTCTTGCGCAAAGCCATTATGCTGATTATTTTCAGGCATAACGACTTTGCGCAAGAAGGTTTTTCTTGCGCAAGACGGGGCAGTGTAGACAGCTCTGTCTTGCGCAAGAGCCTCTTCTGCAAAAATGGCGGCTCATTAGTTATGCAAATGAGGCTTGGCGATATTCCACGCTGAGCCTCATTTGCACAGCTCTGGCGCAAGATCACGCCAGTCTAGACACAGCCATATAGTTTAGTTGTGCATATTACGCTTGTCATAAACTTTTATTTCCTTAAGATATGAGGCTCTAATTCCACTTTTTTTTATATAGATTGGACTTTTTCTCCCTCTGTCTCTGTGTTGTTTCTGTTATATAGGCACCCAATTTTCCTTTTTTTAGTAGAAGTTAGCAAGGCAAGTAGATAAGTAAGTTCCATTGACTTTAAAGCATGTGTTTAAGTGATTTGCAAAACCTACGCCCTCATGCAGCACAATATCATGCAGCACAATATCATGGGCAGCAAAGCATTTAACAAGTGATCTGCAATGGGTAGGCATTTTCCTTTATAAAGCGGTAGTTTGCATACTTCTGACAAAGTTTCTGCCCACATAATCATGTTTCCAAAGATGGTACAGTATCTTCATTTCCTAAGCCTACTTGAATATCTATAAAAAGTGAATTAAAATAATGTTGTACGGTGAAAGATTCTATTTCAACAGTTGTTATTCAGAGAGAGTTTTCTCTCTGTCATAATAAAGAGCAATAAAAGAATAAATTGTTAGGACGATTTTTTTTATTCTATTTTCACTTTGTCTTCATAAATCATTTGTATAAATAATGCTTCGCCACTTACAAAGTTGCTTTGTTTCAAAAAAGGCTGCATAGCTGTTGGCATCAATATAGTTCATTGTGTGTCTGATCTAATCCTCATTCCAGTGAAATTAAAAAAGGAAGCTATTTTCACTACTTTATTTGTGCTTCACTTGGCAAACACCTTAGTTCCATCAGACAAAAGAAATTAACGAATTTCTGAAAATAATTTGGCTGTATTCTCTGATATTTAAGATTACAATATCCAGTGATATTCTCATTCCTCTTTTTATCTTAAAACTAAAAAGGTCTTCATATTTTATATAATATGTAATCTGAAGATTTTTTATTATACATTTGAATGTCTTTAATCTGGCTATCCTAGAGAAAAGGGTATGATGGATTAAAGAATTTTCTGGGCCAGGGAGGATGCTATGGAGTCTGGGTATTTAGCTGGTGCCCCACTCCTGGGGGCACATGTGGCTCTGCACCCCTTGCTGGTTCCAGGCACTAACCCACTCTACTATGGGAAGCACGTTGCTGCACTGACGTTCCCATAGCTGAGAGGGTGGGGGAGTGACAGAATGGAGAACTGCTTCTTCTTCCCCTTGGCAGGCAAGGGCATCATTTATGGGGGAACTAAGGGGCCAGCAGTCCCCTCCAAGTTTGAACCCCTAGATTTCATATTTGAGGTCTGCTTAAAGCCCATGTCCTAATTCCAGAGGCAGTTCTTAAATGCAACAGAGTTTGAGCTCCTTGCAGCTTTGCTTTTGGGGCAGGGAGTTTGTTATAAAAAGAGGGAGGCATGGTGATTAAGAATAAAAAAAGGTTCAGCAATCAAGCAATTGAAGGATCATTAGATCATCATTGTTGTGCTGCAGGGATCTGCATTTGGGCCACAAGTTAAATATGAGTCAACATTGTGACACTGTTCCAAAAAAAAAAAAAAAAAAGCAAACAGATTCTGTGTGTTCTGAAGAAGAAATGAGAAGTCATTCTTCTACTCTACTCTGCATTGATTAAGCCTCATTTGGAGTATTGTGTCCAGTTCTGGACACCACATTTCAAGAAAGATGTGGAGAAATTGGAGAGGGTCCAGAGAAAAGCTACAAGAATGATTAAAGGTCTAAAGAACATGAGCTATGAGGGAAGACTGAAAGAACTGGGCTTGTTTAGTTTAGAAAGGAGAAGACTGAGAGGGAACATGATAGAGGTTTTCAAGTATCTAAAAGGGTGTACAAAGAGGAGTGAGAAAAATTGTTCTCCTTGGCCTATGATGATAGGACAAGAAGCAATGGGCTTAAACTGCAGCACGAGAGGTTTAGGTTGAATATTAGGAAAAAACTTCTTAACTATCAGGGTGGTTAAACACTGGAATATGTTGCCTAGGGAGGTTGTGGAATCTCCATCTCTGGAGATATTTAAGAGGAGGTTAGATAGACATCTACCAGGGATGATCTAGATAGTGCTTGGTCCTGCCATGAGGGCAGGGGACTGGACTCGATGACCTCTCAAGATCCCTTCCAATTTTAGTGTTCTATGATTCTATGATTATGAAAGTGGCACCCCACGTGCACCCATGTGCAGAAAATGCTGCGCAATCCTTAGGCTGAGAAGGCCAAGTGAGAAGGCAGCAGACCCTCGCCACCCACCATCTCCACCATGTGTATGTCTAGGGAAAGTAATGGCACTCACCCGATGGGCCGCCCCATCTTTGGACAAAGTCTGAGAGACATTCTGGGAGGGGAATACCAGCTCCAGGGCGAGCATAGCCTCCTGGCTGGTGGGCATCGAGATGGTGCTGGCTTTGTCTGTCTCTGGCTTCTCCTCCTCCTCCTCTGCACTGGCTCTACCCCAGAAAGGTGACAATGGGTGTCTTCAGCCCAGAGTCCACAGTGAGTGGGGGGAAAGGGACTGCCTCACCCCAGGATGTGGTGGAGCTCAGCATAATAAGGGCAGGTCTGTGGTGCCACCCTGGAGCAGGACCTGCACTCCCTGGCCTTTGCATAGGCCTGCCGTAACTCCTTGATCTTCATGTGCACCTGTCCCTGGGCACGCATGTGGCCCTTGTGGCCCAGGCTGTCAGCCAGCCAGCCATAGACATCTGCATTCCTGTGCCTGGTGCAGAGATCCTGGATGTTTGCCTCCTCTCCCCAGACCTCACTGAGGTCCAGGATCTCCACACCACACCAGAAAGGCATGCACCTCTTTCATCCCTGGGCAGAGTCCTGGAAGCTGGCTGCAGCCATGGAGGTCTCAGACAGAGGTCGCTCATGGCAGCAGGGACACCTATGATGGCTGCTGCTATATGACATAGGGCTGTCAGGGCCTAGGTTTTGCCACAAGCCCTTTCCTCTGTGGCTGCGGCATTAAGGGCTGCAGGGGAAGGAGAACTATTGCGTTCTGATGAGTGTGGACAGAGTGGGAAGCCCTGGAGGCCACTTATTTCAAAATAACCACATCTGCGTTGTCTACACATGCCCTATTCCAAAATAGCTATTTTGGAATAGGCATTATTCCTTGTAAAATGAGGGCTAGAGAATTTGAAATGAGATGCCTGCTATTTTGAAATTATTTCAAAAAACCAGTCTTGCTGTGTTATTGCGAAATATTGCTGCTGTGTAGATGTGCCCCCAGTGTACAAAGTGTATATATAAAATATATTCATCTAATATATGACGACTTTTGATTTGCGATATATATTTAAATATAAAACACCTGCTCTCTCAGCATGTGGTAATGGTAGAGAGGAGAAAAGTTGAAACCCAGTCTACGTGATGAAAGAGTCATGCTTGCATAGCTTATTTTGCCTCTACGGCTTTATCCACAAGAAGATAACATGACCCCACAGATTTGACCAGGTGTGTGATTCCATCTGAAAAAGAAAGGGCAATGTTTCAAATACATGTATACAGCGTGTATTTATTCTAAATAGTCTTGGACAGGGAGTACTCTTGTCTGATAACTGAATCCTCCCCAGATCTGGAAAAATGTTAGACGGAAACTTCATATTTGACCCTATATGTACCATGGATGAAACAAAGCCTTGATTGAAATCATGGCCCATAGAAGACAGTGGTTTTACACTTTGAATCTAAACAATCCATACAAGTCAGGAGTTGAATCTGTCATTTTTAAACTGTTATACTAACGTTCAACAGCGGAATCATAGTACAGCCTGCACTTCACTAATGTGAAGGCTTTATAATTTGCACCCTTAGTACCTGTGTATGTTCCCAGCTTTGCATTAAATATGTGATGGCAGACTGCTGTAATGTAATTTTGCAATACTTGTATGACATTATTATTTTCATAAATTATACTATAAAATATTTACTACTATATTATGAAGTTATGCTAGTAAATTTTCCCCAATTATCGGAATAATTGAACAACTTCTTTTTTGTGATGCATCATCCTACATGTACTTTTCTTGTGTTCATTCAATTATTCACTAATGTACAAAATTTCTGAATGGGTTTCTGAACCCAGAAATAGGCAGACTTTGAGGAACACTGCCTTCCGTTCTGATGGGAGTTAATAATTTTAACAAGTAAAACCCCAAGAGAAGAAAATATGGTCTTAGTAACTACAAAAAATAGCCCAAGTCCATCAGTTGAAGTCAACAGAAGTGCAGAACTGAGGTCAGAATTGGACCTAGTGACTGAATTCTTAGTCTTAAATTTGTACCCGCTGTTTTTAATTATTAAACAAAGCTGCATATTTGCTGAGTAGAAAACATGTAGTATGTTGTGGTTAACACAGTAGTGGAACCCCTCCTCTCCACACATCATATATATAGTAGCCCAATGTCTGTGACTCTGTAACGCTGAAATGCTGGCTGTTCCCTCTGGGTGGCTCTGTTGCCTCCCGCCGTGGTGCTCAACTGACTTCTGCGCTGCTCAGCCAGGCCGCTGAGCGGGAGCAAGCGGCGCAAGCGGCCATTTGTGGTCCGCGCTCCCTATGCAGCATGGGGGAGTGAGAGCCAGGAAGGGGAGAAGAGAAAGAGAGAGAGACGGAGAGAGAGGCAGGAGGCGGACGAGAGCTGAGAGAGAGAGAGGGCGAGGCAGGAGGAGGAGAAGAGAGAGAGAGAGTCCATTTGCGCCGCTTGCTCCCGCGCGGTGGCCCAGCTGAGCAGCACAGAAGTCAGCCAAGCGCCACGGCGGGAGGCAAAGGGGGGCAGGGCAGTGACGTACACACCCATGGGGTGGGACCTGGATAAGCGTGCATCCCCGACAGAGACAGAGGAGAGTGGAGAGAGAGTGAGAGGCAGGAGGGGGAGAAGAGAAAGAGAGAGACGGAGAGAACGGCAGAAGGCGGAGGAGAGCTGAGAGAGAGAGGGGGAGGCCATAGGAGGAGGAGAGTGAGAGAAAGAGACACAGAGCGAGAGACCGGAGGCTCAGGAGACAAGACAGACATGGAGGAGAGACCTGAAAATCCCATCTTATGACGGGCTAATTGGCTAGTCATATATATAGTAGCCCAATGTCTGTGACTCTGTAATGCTGAAACGCTGGCTGTTCCCTCTGGGCGGCGCTGTTACCTCTCACCGTGGCACTTGGCTGACTTCTGCGCTGCTCAGCCGGGCTGCCGCATGGGAGCAAGCATCTGTTTGGGGGTGCTGCATGGGGAGCGTGGGGCACAAACAGCCGCTTGCGCCGCTTGCTCCCACGCAGTGGCCTGGCTGAGTGGCGCAGAAGTCAGCCAAGTGCCACAGCAAGAGGCAACAGCGCCGCCAAGAGGGAACAGCCAGGGGGCGGGGCCTGGACGAGCATGGCAGACACAAGGAGAACAGAGGAGGAGGAGGACAGCTAGAGAGAGAGTGAGAGAGACGCAGCAGGAGGAGGAGAAGAGAATGGGAGAGTGAGAAGCAGGAGGGGGAGAAGAGAAAGAGAGACAGAGAGGCAGAAGGCGGAGGAGAGCTGAGAGAGAAAGAGAGAGAGGGAGCGAGAGACAGGAGTCTCAGGAGAGAAGACCGACGTGGAGGAGAGACCTGAAAATCCTGTCTTATGGTGGGTTAATTGGCTAGTTATACTATAAAGAGTGAGCTGGAATCCTTCCAAAGAGGTGAACAACCTTCAAAAGAGACGATGTTGTGGATGGAAGCTGAGTGTCTCTCACAGTGCAGAACTAAAACAATCAACTTACATTGATGTGAAAAATTGATAGCCCTGCTAGATTTGATAGTTGTGTTAGCTGTTTCACCCCTAAATGCCCTAGACAGAAGTAGAATCACAAAAAGTTGAATGGCTTCTGTAACCTTAATTAATTCTTCTCATGCAACTTCTGCCTCCAGTAGGAGTAAGCCTGTACTTAGGAAGCAACTTGTACATGGATTTGAATGATAAATTATTTATTTAAAAAAATTTTCTCCTGAAGAAAATCTCTCATGCTCAAAATCACTGAGTTACTTTGGATCTGTGCTGATACACGCAATAGCCATTATTCCATTGAACTTAATGGCAAAATTCCCAGCAATTTTAATGGGACCAGGACTTGCCCATAATAAGTAGACTTGGTTTCTACCTTAAACTGACTTTCAAACTGAACCTGGATGTAGCTACTCCATAGTTCTGTAAAAGTTTGCTATTATTCATAGGATTGGAGTCATAAGTGATACTATATCACAGGATAGGATATTTTCATACAATGGATATTCCAGCCATTCCTGAAATAGGACAAATGTGAAATCCAATAAAAAAGCTTGTCACAAGAAGATCTGCAGCAAACAGGCTCACAAGAGTTGCATAAGCACCTGAATTTATAGTCACTTATCCAAACCAAGCCAAACAAAACCATCAGGATGAAGTCCAAACCAAACCCTAACTCTATCAGGATTAAATCATCTCTGCTTTGAGGAGGATTTTTATAGTGAAATTAGAACTGAACCTTGAGAGTGAATGTTGTCCTGTTTTCACTTACCCACTTCTCCTCGGGCAGGAAATGTTACCAGCACTCCTGTGTGTCAGACCTTTATTTCAGATGGATGGTGAAGGAGGGTGAACTGGGCATAGAGGGTGGAATGATCTGTGATCTGTGGGAAATCCTAAAGAATCTGCAGATATTAGGTGCAACACTGTCATTTGGCAACCCCACAGCTTACAAAAGGAAAAATCTAGCCCTTAGTTTATTGGCATTATCAGCACAGCTACATCTCATTCATTATTTCCTTCATGCAAATGTAAGTCAAACTGCTGGCAAAAGATGAGCATATTTTTAAGTGATCCTTTGCTTTTCCCTCACTCTCCCTTCTAATCTTCTTCCACAAGGCTTGCTTTGAGCCATACTGTCACACCTTGTGGGAGACAAGAGAACCCAAGGTCACTGAGGTGTTTCCCAATTAACACTTCAAATTACAGTTGTGAGGCCTGAGCCTCTCTGCTTTCCACTCAGCTGTCAGAATTGCTGGGGAAAAAGTCTTTCAAGGAGCAGCCTGCAGAGAGTCATCTGACCTTGGGTAACATTGAAGATATAAATGCATTTAAAGGTCTTTAGAAAGAAAGAGAATTCTTTCTTAAACTGTATGTGTGACTGATACCAGTAAATCAGAATTAGGGGTAAGGTGTGTGTGTGTGTGTGTGTGTGTGTGTGTTTGAGAGAGACAGACAGACAGACAGAGAGAAGGGTAGACTTTGGTTGGGTTTTTTTGCTGCTGTAGTTTTAGCCACAAAAAGATAGTAGCTGGGCTTAAGGGACAGCAATTAGGAGGTGTCATCTGTCAACCATAGCAAAGCATGGCAATATGCAGCAAAGCGAACAGCCACTCATTCCAGCCAGCCAGATATACTTTCTCCTGCCAGTGTGTTTGAAAAGGGAAATGCTAAGGTACCTGGTATGGCATTGATACCATGTCAAAAAGTACTGCAGAGGGGGCTGTCAGTACACCACGGACATGAGACCTCAGTTTGGTCATTTCATTTGTTTGCCATCTGAGAAGATAAACAATTAAAGCCAGACTGGACAAGGCACGGAGAAGTGCTCAGGAAGGAATTCTGTACTTGCGGAAAGATATACTAGATGGCCTAATCATTTTCCTGTCCTCCATCTCTGTAATTCTGTAATCGGTAATTCTGTACTGTTGTATGCTTTGAATTATAGACTTGAGAGGCATGTGCTAATTCTTTCTTGTAGCAGAAACCTTACTGCAAGGAATAGTTTAGGGGATTACACACATGTTACAGAGTTAGGGTTCCTGGGTGCAGTTCTCACTCAAATGCAAACTGGCTCTGTGACTTCATGCAAGTCACTTTATGTCTGTGCTTCAGTTACACACTAAGACTGTCAGTACAAATGGGTATCATAATACTCCCCCAGCTTTGTAAAACTCTCTGACATTGATGAGAAAAAAAGAACTGTGGTGGATGCATGCAATATATTGTTAAATGTCTGGAGCCCAGTGACATTAGCCTCTAAGAATTTTGCTTCCACAAATACAACAAATAATATGTCAGAAGGAGTCTTCAACTTAGTGTGGATAGATGGATGGATAGGTTGCATAGTTTAGTCTTGTGAGTGTGGTGTATAAGGGTTTTTTCTGGGGTTTTTTGAGGGGGCAGGTTGGCTTTTTCTTTCCCTTGTTCAGTTTGTAGAGGCTAGTAGGGGGCAGTGTGTTCTGGTTAGGGTGAACAGAGAAGCAGCAAATATATCTGTAAACAGGAGAGATTGAGTGGGAGTTGTGTGGTGGGGAGTGTTATTCTGGTTTTGTTTGGGTCTTTGGTGGGTTTTTAATTTTTTTTACCTTGGTAGAAATTTAGGGAGTAAGGGTATAATGGGCACAGCAGCACTTGTGGCAGTGACAAAAACCCCTGGAGGTTACAATGGCAGGATGTGGGAGCTGCAAAATGTACACAATCCCAGTGCAGGTACCTGGAAAAAGCTTTGTTTGATAGAAGTGCCAGTTGATAGAGCTGATGGAATAGAAGATCTGTAACTTGGAAGTCTTTTAAATCATGATTTGAGGACTTCAGTAATTCAGTCAGGGTATGTCTACACAACAGAGTTATTTCGAAATATCTTATTTCGAAATAGCACGTCCACACTGAGTGGACGCTGAATCCCATTTAAGGCCAGCCGGAACCATGTCCAGCAGGGCATCAGGTCAGGAGTTACTTTGTGTGGCTGCTGCCTGAGGTTATCTGAGGCCTGCGCTTAAAGGGACACCCCCCCCCCCCCCGGACAGCCAGTTCTCAGATTTCCTTGCTTGCTTGCCTACCTCGATGAGGGACATCAAAGCATTTTGTCTTTGTGTGCTCTGATTGCCCTCACTCAGGACACCACAGCACTCTGCAACATGGAGCCAGGGCTGCCCCTGGGCACTCTGGTGCTTCTCGTGGACGCATTGCTGTGAGCCTGGCTGCACTTGCTGCAGGCTGCCATCCAGAAGGTCCACTGGGGGGGGGCTGTCAGTATCCAGGAGGCCCTGCAGGAGAGCTTCCACCCTGAGGAGCACTAAGAGCCTCCCTGGTCTGCCCCACTGGGGGCTTGTGCCTCATTCCTCCCTCACGTCCTTCCACTTACCCCTCCCTAACCTGATGTCAAATAAAATACATGTATTTTCATGAACACAAACTCTCTTTATTTAACAAAACTGGGGGGGAGGGATGAAACTCTGGTGAGATTGGGGAAGGGAGGTGGGAGAGGGGAGAAGCGAGAGGAGGGGGAAACCTGAGAGGAGGGAGCTGGAAAGGCGAAGCAAGGAGAAGACAGGGCAGGGGAAGCTCAGGGCTCAGGGTTGGGGTCTCATCGGACCAGCTTGATTTTCATGTGAATCTGCTCCTGGGTTTGCATGTGGCCTTTGGTGGCCAGGCTTGCAGCTATCCTGCCATAGACGGCCACATTCCCCTGTCTAGTGCTGAGATCATGGACATTGGGGGCATCCCCCCCAAACCTGAATAAGGTCCATGATCTCCGCCCTGGACCAGGAAGGTGCCTGCCTTCTCCGAGCCCAGGCAGGCTCCTGGGAGCTGGCATACTACTCCTGGGGAGCTGTGGAAGGCTGGCTGCCAGTGGCTTGCTGGCTCATGTTTTGGGGCCACTGGGTCGGGGCAGTGACTGCTGGCTCTGGGCTGACAGGCTTGGAGCTGGCACAGACACTGTGGCCAGAGTCAACCCCTTTAAGGGCTCTGGGGAGTGGGGAGGGAGAGGAGTGCTCTTGGTTGAGGCTGGAGTGGCCACTAGGGCACCCTGGGAAGGCTGGAGGCCTCCTATTTTGATATAAGTGTCTACATAGCACTTATTTCAAAATAGCTATTTTGAATTTGGTGTTATTCCTCGTGGAATGAGGTTTACCAAATTCAAAATAAGCGCTCCGCTATTTCGAATTAATTCCAAAATAGCAGTTTGGCTGTGTAGACGCTAGTAAAGTTATTTCGAAATAATGGCTGTTATTTCGAAATAACTTTTCCGTGTAGATATACCCTCAGAGAACAGGGATCTATTTCAGAACCAGGTGAAGTCAGACTAGATGATCACAATGGTCCCTTCTGTCATTAAAGTCTGAGAACTTTTTTCTTTGATAGGTCTGTCAGGGGTTATGTTATCAGATACCAATTATTGGGATTATAATCCTGAATCTGGCATTGCCTCTTTGTGGCCTGGTCTACAGTAGAGGATAAATTCGAATTAAAATATGCAATTTCAGTGACGTTAATTGCGTAGCTGAAGTCAAAGTATCTTAACTTGAATTTTGGCACCATCCACACTGCGGGATGTCAAAGGGAGCACACTCTCCTTTCGACTTCCCTTACTTCTCGCAGAAGCAGGACTAACACCATTGATGGAAGCACCCTTTCAGTTCAAATTAGCGTGTCTTCACTAGACCTGCTAATTCGAACCCTGGAATATTGACAGAATTGTCTTCAACCTTCTCTGTAGCATAGACATGGCCTGTGTGACTTTGGGGAAAACATTTAACTCCCATGTGTCTCAGTTTAATCTTAGAATCATAAAGGTTAAATCACCCAGTACAACTCCCAGTGCAACTCAGGGAAACTGAGCTTACCAAATACACCATTAGACCGGAACTGTCTAAAGATTCAATAAGGGTCAAGAAACTGGAATTAGCTTCATATGAAGCATTCTTCATGATTAGCAGAGAAATCATGTGATATATTTGGTTTAAACTAAACAAATGTCTGGTTAGTGAAATCACCATGTTTTGCACAGCTCTGGTAATTGATCTATGAAACTTCACAGAAGTATTGCGAGGCTCAGCTTCTTAATGTATGTAGATTACTTTGCAATCCACTGATGGAAGGTGATGTATAAAGTGCAGAAGGTTAGCTGACCTGAAAATTAATCCTTCAAACTGTATGATAGGGGCATAGGGTAACGTGACAATAGTGCATATGCTTTGAAAATAGCAACATTAAAGAGCTGCCATGTTTACTGCCCATTGGCCCAGGTCAGACTGGATTTGGAATGTGGAGTATTCTTTGAGCAGCAATCTGCAGAGGTCATATTTCAGTGATACCAGTTTCATTAATCTCACAAGATTGATATTCTTTTAGCCATTAGATTCCTTTGTGTCCTATGCCCATCTTTAACTTAGTATCTCATTGCTGAAGCTGGCAAGGAAAGCGGGAAAGACCAGAGAAACCACATTCTTTTATGCGGCTCTCCTTTTCTATGTGAGGCTGAAATGTTGTAAGTTGTCTTTCTGTACATCTTAGTACACGCCTAACCAGAAGATCTAAAAAGGAGGTGGGGAATACAAACCAAATCTGGTTTAAGGTTTATGTTATTTATTAGAGCTGGTAGGAAATTTCCATTTTTCTGTCAGAAAAAGCAGATTATTCAAAATTTAAACATTCTGTGTTAATGTGTCAAATCTGACAAAACTCCAGTGGAAATCAGGCAGGGTTCCATCTGAAATTTCCCTGGTTTCTCATCCTGATCTTTTGTAGCTTGCCTGATAGACTGACAGGCAGCTGAAAGCCTCGGAGTTGGCTCAGACTCAGCAACCTATGATCACAGGTGGGCTTCTTTGGAGTCCTAGAACCTAAGCTCGCAGGATCATGACTAACCAGCAGCCTACAGTGCCCAGTCTTGCAGGCCAGCTTTCCTGGAAGACTGCCCCAGAGCTGGAGCTCTCAGAGGTTCTAAACTCCTCGCTTCCTAGAAGTCCTAAGACGCCAGGCTTCCCAAAGGACCTGCTCCTTATCTGGCAGGCTGCCAGGATCTGGATCAGGTCAAAGAGCCTCCGAAATCATTTTTTAAAAGGGTAAAACAAATATTTTTACTTTTTCAAAACACCATTTCCACAGGAAATTTCAAAACTTTATTTTTCATTCTGTTTAGGAACTTTTTTTGTAAATGTATTCCTATAGAATGGGGATTCAGTTTCCAGCCACATCCATTGTTTGTTCTTATTTAAAGGATAAAGAGCAGGTTGGTGCAACATTCCATCTGTCGTGTTTACTTGTAAGGGGCTATACATTATGATGACAATACTGCCCAGAAGAGGGTAAAGAGAGTGGTTTATGCCACTCCACTGTCTTCTAAGCAGAGACTAGACGCCATGACTCCTTTTCTTTGTCTTAACCAATAAAAAAGGAGGGAGCCTACTTTTATATTTAGACATTTTCAATTTTTCTTTAATTTTGAAATAGTTTTATGCTGAAATCTTTTGAGCCTGAAATAACATTCCAAACCGACTTACTAAGTGTGTCCCTAAAATCTAGTCTGACTCTCACAGCTAGGAGGTTGATATATTTAAAAATCTTTAGAAGACATACCAATCTATTATTTTATATGGTCTTCTTACCACCTCACCATCTAGATAAAAGTGATTTATGGCTCAAATCACAGTTTACCAGCTGACTCTAAATGTCCTAATTAGGTCTCCTTCAAAAGTGTGTGTGTGTGTGTGTGTGTGTGAATGTGTGTGTCTATAATCATTTATTTATTTAAAAAGGTAATGCTGCAAACCATGATAATTTTGGAATAGAGTCTATCAGAGGATAGGGAAATTTGAGTAAACTTAAAACAAAATAAGTGACATGGAATAAAAAAGAATTTATAACTTCAAACATGAAACTAGATAATAGTATTTATAAGCCTATAAATTTTAAAGCTCCCAGCCTAATTTAAAAGCAGTTTAGTGATGCTGCTAAACTAGAAGAGCATAAACAGAAGGTTCCTTTGATTATCAAAATGTTTGCTTCTGAAAATTAAAACACAGCCATTTATCAGAGGATGTCTCAAGGCTATAATCAGTTAAACATATTCAAGAACAGAGATAATTTAGTATGCTGAATGTCAATCAAGCTGGGACAAAACATGAAGCAATGTGCTAATGTAAATCTGAAATATGCATATGCTAAGGTAACATGTAGGAGCAAGTGATAATCAGGTACCTGATGTGCTATAGTCCTTTGAACACACATTCATGTATGTGTGAATTCAATGACTTCATAATGCCAATGTCTTCAATGAGGCCAAAGATTACTAATATTTCACAATCGTTTCAAATATTAAACAAAAAAAAAAGGAGGGGGGGGGGCAGACCTGGTCCAGGCAGCAGCCTCCCTTCAGCTCTGCAGGTATTCCACAACAAAGTTAACACTGATTGACTCAAAAAGAACTTCGGTGTCTGTGATCTATTTTGTGAAAACACCCATTTTCCCAGGAGGGATTTGGGTGAAGGTGAAAATAAGTGAAACTGTGGCAGCATGACTCCATTGGTGCAAAGAGGAAACTGTAGAGAACTGGGAAAGTTCTGATTTAATTTTTAAAGAGTGTCAATTTTGCCCCCCTTCTTACCTGTGACTGTAGTTTCCTTTTGGAAACATCACAAGCAATTCAAGGGTGGAGCAATAGGCCACATATTATAGAGGAGTATCAATGTATGAACTGAGGTATGGAATCACAGAATATTAAAAAAACAACATCTCAACTTCATAACTGTTATATGTATCTTATAAGTAGGATGAGGGGAAGAAGGAAGCAGAAACTAAAAATCATTCTACAAGCTTAGGATAGAATCTAAATCAATCATGGTGGATAATTATTGCAAATCTCTAGGCAGATAAATAAGTCTGGAGAGGAACTTCACCTTGGGGCGAAACTGAACATCCTGATTTTATTAAGGGAGGTCCCAATCAAAGAAGATGAGAACTGTATAAAGTGCCATCCTGATAATGCGGAGGGGCTACTTAGACTTCATCAAAGAACTGATTTGATGCTATGACCAGGAGGTGAAGAAAGAACTTTAAAGTTCTGAAACGAAGCACATGTACAATGTAGTAAATGGCATTACCAGATAAACTTGTGCAGTGAGTTGCTTATTGCTTTATGTATTTCCTCGGTTATAAATAAATACTTTGCTTTACAAAGCTGCTGCATGGTTAACCTTATCATTGTTCCTGAGAGGACAGAATTGCTGGTGCTGAGCTAAACAAGAATCACAGTGAATTGCAGCCTAAAATCCTAATATGGAGGGAGAAGAACTATAAAAAATGCCCCGATACAGAAAAAAAAAGTGATGACAGAGGCCCACTACCTGAGATGGGGGTTCTTAAGGAGGCCACCAAGGGGTCAGAAGTTCCAGAAATTGGGAGCCCCTTTGGAGACGTGGGGTATGTCTAGACTACATGCCTCTGGCAACAGAGGCATGTAGATTAGGCTACCCAGCATAGGAAAATGAAGCGGCGATTTAAATAATCGCCACTTCATTTAAATTAAAATGGCTGCAGCGCTGAACCGATCAGCTGTTTGTCGGCTCAGCGCACTAGTCTGTACGCTCCGCGGTTGACATCAAAGGCATTTGTCGACCACCCCAGTAAACCTCATCGTGGAACGAGGTGTACCGGTAGTTCGAATTAGAGATCCTAATTCGAACTACCTACTCCGTGCCACGTGTAGCCGCGGGCACGGAGTTCGGACTAGGGGACATTTAAAAATGGCGGCGCCCGGGAAGATGCAAATGAAGCCCGGGATATTTAAATCCCGGGCTTCATTTGCAACTTTGAATGCCTACATTAGCCTCCCTAGTTCGAACTAGGGGGCTAGTGTAGACATACCCTCTGACTTATTCTTTCCCATGAAGCCTCATTACAATAGTTGATGGAACAAGCTTGCCTTTTTCACTGTCCAGATAATATATTATTTTCTGGAAGAGTTATTTTGCTGTATATAATTAATTGAAATATTAGCATTGGGCCCTTTGGGTTAATATATATATAGCTGTTATTCATTCTCTATGAAAAATTCCTGCTTTAACTGGTTTCTTTTACAAAGTAGCATATTGACAGAAAACGTTCCTTTCACTTTTGTTACTGTAATGACAACTATTAGAAACACAGGAGTTGCTGTAGTAGATGAGTGATACTCAACTAGCAGCCTGCAGGACAAATGTGAGCCCATCAAGGCTTCTTATGTGGTCCTCTAGCTCATCTTTGAAAAAAAAATGTTTATAATGAAGTTCATGAACAGTGATGCATTGCCTGTTATTTTCCTGTGACTTTCTTAGTAAGGAACTCACTGGCAATCTCTGGCATGTAATAAGCACTGGTTCTGTGGCTAGAGAACAAAATTGGCTGGCCAGGCACCCAGCAGTGTAAGCAGTGCCACTGCCAGAAGCTGTGCAGAGGGACAGGTGGCACGGTATAATGTTTTGCTACCTTTACTTCTACACTGCTGATAGCCAAAAAGATGCAGCTGCTGTCTGGGAGCACAGAGACACTGGGACTAAACCAAGGGTGGCTGGGGCTCATCCCTGGCATGCCCAGGTACATATTAATCACTGCTCACTGGATCTGAAATGCTTACGACAGACTTGGCTATGGTTCAGCTGAGACACTGTCCATTTTTCATTAGTGATGGAAATGGAGCCAAAAATGAATGCAAGTGGGAGTAAACACTGCAAAGTCAACAACAACAACAACAACATTTAAACCAAACCGAACAGTGAATTTCCTTTTTATCATATCACCGCATTTAAACACAAAGCCTTTGTATATCCATCTGTAAGGTCATCAGTGTGAGGTATCACTTTGAATCACAGCACAGTAACTTCCTTGTGGTCTGTCTTCCTGGCAGCGTCGCAAGAAATGACAAAACTGAACATCTGAAGTCTTCGTATCACACTTCTGTTTTCATTGTCACAACGTCAGCGACTGTACAGGAAAAAGCAACAGCTGCTTTACTTCAGATGTTGTTGGTACCAACTAAACATAAAAAGCCTTTCCTCAATGCTGAGCTTGCGAAGGAGAGTATGTTAGAAATGTTGGAGAAGCTTTTGCTGGAGATAACGAAGATTGCATTGTGAATGGCGTGAAGCAAGTTGCCCTGTCTGATTCCATGGCAGTGTGAAGATTGGAGGTAATTTATAAGGATTGTTTGTCAGCATTGCTTTCCGATTTAAAAAACACCAAATACGTGTCTCTTGATATGGATGAATGGAATGATTTATGTGACACTGCCCAGCTTTCGGTGTTTGTAAGACTTTTGTGATGGTGAAATTTTCAAGGAAAAATTCTTATGCTTAGTACCATTAGAAACATACACCATAGGAGAGATCATTTTGAAAACTAATTATTTCAAACATTTCAAAACTAAACATTTTCTAAAAGATCTTTTGAAAACTAATGACTTAGATCTGCAGAAAGTAACCTTGCTTGTCACAGACAGAGGTTCCTCCATGACAGAGTATGAGAAGGGCTTTGCTTCATAATTGGCAATCACACACGTTTCATTAAATACACTTCATTGCATCATACACTAGACTGTCCTGTGTGGTAAGTTGTCTTTAGAAGAATCAGAAATTAACAATAATGGAGGTAAGACATTATACTTGACCAACTGTCTAAGTCTGACCCCATACAAAAAAATCTTATATTTTATGGTCCTATGATTATGTTCTTATTTCAAACAACCAAGAGCTTTCTTTTTACTTCATTCCTTTCTGGATGATATTTTATCAATCATTTAAATTCTGTAGACATGCTGTACTGAAGAAGGAAGAGAAAGATCTTTATATATAATTCTCCACAAAAAAGCAACCTACTCAGTGAAATCATTTTAATAAGGCAGCCCTAAAACACAGCTAATTTATATTTCAACTGCTTAGACTGTGTAATCTTTTCTTGTTCACCCAAACCTATTATAACTGGATGTGCAAACTATATTGAGACTTAAATTCACACCAAGTGAAACACAAAAGCTACTCTTCACCATGTACATTGCCTCGTTTAGATTCTCTTCTCTCTTACTAGTTCCCTTAAAGAAAATGAAAGTTGGAAGAATAAAGAGAAATGGAAACAAAACAATGGAATGGGCTATTTTTTACTGTAGTAAGTAAAAAAGCTTCAGGGGGGTAGCCGAGTTAGTCTGTAACAGGAAAAACTTAAAAAACAACGAATAGTCTAGTAGCACCTTAAAGACTAACAAAACATGTAGATGGTATCATGAGCTTTCATGGGCAAAACCCACTTCTTCAGATAATTGGAGTATTAGAAGTCCAGATCCAAGAATAAATAAGGGAGGGGTGAGGAAAAAAAAGAGAAAGGAGCGGGGGGGGGGAGGGATGGGGGCGGGGAAGAGAGAGAGAGAGAGAGAGAGAGACAGTGAGTAGATGGTTCAAGTAGTTACAAGAGGCTGATAAGAACAATTAGCCCCTCCATTGTTTGGTTGGTTAAGTCATTAGGATGTGGAAGGAAGTATGCGAGCCAGCCGATGTCCCTGTTCATTCCATTTGCATTTAAGATCTATATAGAGCATTCTTAAATCTGAAATACCCACCCAGAGAAGTGAAAAAACAGATCAACAGAGCCAAAAGAGTACCCAGACATGAACTACTTCAAGACAGGCCCAAAAGTGAAAACAACAGAATTCCACTTGTCATCACCTACAGACACAACTCAAACCCCTCTCATGCATTATCAACAATCTACAACCTATCCTGGTAAATGACCCCTCACTCTCAGAGGCCTTGGGGGAAAGGCCAATTCTCACTTACAGACAACCCCCAAACCTCAAACAAATTCTTTCCAGTAACCACACAACATACCTCCATCATAATCATCCAGGAACCTACCCCTGCAATCAGATCTGGTGCCAACTCTGTCCACACATCTACACTACCGATTTCATCACTGGACCCAACCACATCAGCCACCAAATCAGCATCTAATTTAACTGCGCATCCACTAATGTGATCTATCACAATGCCATCAAATGCCAGCAATGCCCCACTGCCATGTATATTGGCCAAACTGGACAGTCTCTATGGGAAAGAATTAATGGACACAAATCAGATATCCATAAAAGCAATACACAGAAACCTGTTGGTGAACACTTCAATCTGCCTGGACACTCATTAATGGATCTCCAAGTCACCGTGTTGTTTCAGGCCAATTCCACAAGCCAAATACACAGGGAAGGACTGGAACTTAACTTCATTTACAAGTTTAATTCTTATGCAAATGGAATGAACAGGGACATCAGCTGGCTCGCATACTAACTTCCACATCCTAATGACTTAACCAACCAACCAGTGGAAGTGCTAATTGTTCTTATCAGCCTCTTGTAACTACTTGAACCATCTACTCACTGTCTCTCTCTTCCCCCACCCCTCCTTTTCTCTTTTTTCCCCTCCTCCTCCCCCCTTCCCTTATTTATTCTTGAATTTGGAGTTCTAATACTCTAGTCATCTGAAGAAGTGGGTTTTGCCCATGAAAGCGCATGATACCATCTACATGTTTTTTTAGTCTTTAGGGTGCTACTAGACTGTTTGTTATTTTTTAAGTTTTTATAGTAAGTATATGTACTTTAGTGTATTACCAATCTTCACACAATATTTACTTTCAAAGTCTAAAATAACTTCAAAATACTCTGTTGTTTCTTAGCATTTTTCTTAGGACTTGTCTAAGCCACACCACAGACCAGTCTATGGTGGTGTTAGTTATAGATTGCTCTAACACAGAGCACTCTAATGGCCCTGTATGTACCCTGTTAGCATGAATTAAGGACCTAGTTGATTGAAATCTTTTCAAACAGGATTGCATTGACTTGCACTAGATACATTATATTTCTGTACTCTGTGAAATGAAAAGTAATTTAAGTGACCAGTCACACTTACATATAACATGAATATTCATAGTGCCCAATTCAAGGATAATGTGCAGGCTGAGATTTGCTGTACAATTATGACTAGTGAATAAATGTGGGGCTACAGCAATCAGTTTGCTGACTGATTCTAAAGATAGCACAGAACTAAATTTGTTAGATAAATTGTTCATTGCAAACAGTTCACCTAGCAGTATCAGTAACTACCATCTGTGCTGGGCGCTTCCTCTCTCAAAACATGTTATTTGAGTTGCACTGTGTCAGAAATGCACAATGAAGCCAGACATCAGTATTGTCTCTGGTAGATCTGTAAGAGATGACACTGTAATGGCATATTATAAAACCTACACATATAAAGTATGTAGGAGATTACATTATATGAAGGACTAGAATTCATACCCTTCAACTATCCCAAATTTGCCTGAAATCCACATGGCTATTTACTGTTCTCACTTGTGTGAGAAACTGTTAACAATAAAACTGATGCTACAAGAAGGTTAGTGATGGTAAAGACACCATTTTAACTTTCCAAAACTAACAGTGTTCTTTGTTTCATTACTTAGGGTCATAATACAACTACACAACTTCCAGCTTCAATCTTACCAGGTTTCATAAATCAAGCAGGGTTGGGCTTTGATAGCTTGTGGATGGGAGGCCCTCACAGAACATCTGCATGCTTCTGGAAGCAGCAATGACAGCTCACTAGGTAGCATTCTTCCATATCAATATTAACAATTCTGGTGATATGGGATGCGTTGAAAAATGGGACCTTAAACAAGAGTTCTTACTGTATGTGCTCAGTCTTAACCTTGCCAAATCCTAGCCAAATTGCAACTTGAGCAATGATATTTTGCCCACCAACAAACTGTTCTTAGGGTTTCCAACGGATGTGACACTTCTTTTCTGAACTTCTTTGTCATGCTTCTTTGTACTGTTAAATACCTGCTGTGTTTTACCTCAGAGAGGTCATAATTTCAATAGGTCATGAGGTGATTCATGCGGTCATGAGGTGATTCATGTATGCATAGGGCTTGATCCTGCAGCTCCTGAACTCAGTGGGTTCAAGACCAGGAGTATAATTTGTAAAATACTTCAGGATTTTTTAAGACAAAGTGTGATATTACAATGGTAATTCTTTATTATTTTTCTTATGGCCCTTTGAGAGCTATCATAAAAATTGTCGAGAGATACTTACTTTTTCAAGAAGACTTAGCTGAAGTTCAGTAGCTACCACAGCTGATCATGGAGCCATTGATGAACAAAGGACTCAGGACACATCTGAGAATCACAGCACAATCATTTTAAATTTCACTTGTGGGAAAAGTCTTACAAAGTCCTTTTAAGAGATCAAACCAGGAAAAGCACTTAGAAATACACAGTGTGAGCAAAGACTGATGACCTCTAAGAAAGGAAAGTCAAGGCTCACCATCTAGTTATATTTCTTTGAGGATAAGCCTACCATAGGAGACAAAAGTGGGATGAAGTGGGCATCACATCCTCAGATATCCAGAAAGGATTTGACAAAGGTCCAGCTCAGAGGTTACTTTTCTTTCATGTAAAGTGGCTCAAAAGCATGTGGGTTAGCTCCCTGTTAGGGTTGTCTCTCTGTTCAAAGACAGTAGAGATATAGAGGAGGAGCGGGTTGGGCAGCAGGGGCATCTGGCTATATTAAGTGCTGTGAAATGCCATACATTAATGTTTCACATGGCAACACCAGCTCTATTTATCTCTGTGTCTGCCACTTTCCACAGTAGCTGCTGAATTACCTTCTGAAGTGCTGCTTTTCCATTGGAACATAAGTCTTTCAAAGTGAAACACCTTGTACAGAACTTGAGGTGCATTTTTCTCTGAGGGTATGTCTACACTACAAAGTTAATTCGAACTAACAGCTGTTAGTTCGAATTAACTTTCATAGGCGCTACACATGCAAACCGCTAGTTCGAACTTAATTCGAACTAGTGGAGCACTTAATTCGAACTAGGTAAACCTCATTCTACGAGGACTAACGCCTAGTTCGAATTAAGTAGTTCGAATTAAGGGCTGTGTAGCCACTTAATTCGAACTAGTTGGAGGCTAGCCCTTCCCAGCTTGTCCTGGTGGCCACTCTGGGCCAAGCCAGGGAAACTCTTCTGCCCCCCTCCCAGCCCCGGAGCCCCTAAAGGGCCACGGTCTGGCTACGGTGCCCGTGCCAGGTGCAAGCCTGCCAGAACCCAGCCAGCAGACCCTGCACCTGGCACGGCATGAGCCAGCCACCCGCTGCCACCCAGCCCTCCCCCTCTTCCCAGGACCAGGCTGGCAGCTCCCAGGAGCCTGCCCGGGGCCGCAAGAGGCAGGTGCCTGCCTGGTCTAGTGCGGAGATCGTGGACCTCATCGAGGTTTGGGGGGAGGCTTCCAACGTCCATAATCTCCGCACTAGGCACAGGAATGCAGCCGTCTAGGGCAGGATAGCTGCCAGCCTGGCCACCAAAGGCCACATGAGAACCCAGGAGCAGGTTTGCATGAAAATCAAGTTGGTCCAGTGAGACCCCCGACCCTGAGCTTAGAACATAAGAACATAAGAATGGCCGTACTGGGTCAGACCAAAGGTCCATCTAGCCCAGTAGCCTGTCTGCCGACAGCGGCCAACACCAGGTACCCCGGAGGGGATGGACCGAAGACAATGACCAAGCCATTTGTCTCGTGCCATCCATCTCCAGCCTTCCACAAACAGAGGCCAGGGACACCGTTCCTACCCCCTGGCTAATAGCACTGCATGGACCCAACTTCCATGACTTTATCTAACTTCTCTTTAAACTCTGTTCTAGTTCTAGGCTTCACAGCCTCATGTGGCAAGGAGTTCCACAGGTTGACTATTTGCTTTGTGAAGAAGAACTTTCTTTTATTAGTATGAAGCCTGCTACCCATTCATTTCATTTGGTGTCCTCTAGTCCTTCTATTATGGGAACTAATGAAGAACTTTTCTTTATGCACCCTCTCCATACCACTCATGATTTTATAGACCTCTACCATATCCCCCCTCAGTCTCCTCTTTTCTAAGCTGAAAAGTCCCAGTCTTTTTAGCCTCTCTTCATATGGGACCTGTTCCAAACCCATAATCATTTTAGTTATCCTTTTCTGAACCCTTTCCAAGGCCAAAATATCTTTTTTGAGGTGAGGAGACCACATCTCTACACAATACTGAAGATATGGCGTACCATAGTTTTATACTTCCCCTCCTCCTTCTTCCCTTGGCTTCCCCCTTCCAGCTCCCTCCTCCCAGGTTTTCACCTCTCCTCTCCCACCTCCTTTTTCCAGTCTCCCCAGAGGTTAATCCCCCCGCCCCCAGTTTTGTTAAATAAAGAGAGTTTCTATTTTTGAACACGTGTCCTTTATTTTTTACATCAGGAAGAGGGGCTAGGGAAGGGTAAGTGGAAGGAGGTGAGGGAGGAATGGGGCACGAGCCCCGATGGGGAGGACTGGGGTGGCTCTGCGGGCTCCTCGGAGTGGAAGCTCTCCTGCAGGGCCTCCTGGATCCTGACAGCCCCCTGAATGACCGCCCCCCGGATGGCAGCCTGTGGCAAGTGCAGCCGGGCTGATGGCTGAGTGCTCTGATGTGACAAACGTGGGCACTCAGGGCACTCCAAGTCAGGACCGCTTTGCTGTCCCTCATCGAGGTAGACAAGCAAGCGGGGAACCCTGAGAACTGTCTGTCCGGGGTGGGGGTAGGGTCCCTTTAAGCACAGCCCTCGGCTAGCCTGTGGCAGCAGCTCCACGCTCTAAGTCCTAACCTGATGCCCTGCTGGCACTGGTTCCGGCCAGCCTTAACTTCGGTTCAGGGTCCACTCAATGTGGACATGCTAGTTCGAATTAGCAAAATGCTAATTCAAACTAGTTTTTAAGTCTAGATGCACTAGTTCGAATTAGCTTAGTTCGAATTAGCTAATTCGAACTAAATTAGTTCGAATTAGTTAATTCGAACTAAGCTAATTAGTTCGAATTAGTGCTGTAGTGTAGACATACCCTGAGTGTGTTGGAAGGCATTTCAGCCATTAATTCTGAGCGTGACACTAGACCATTGTCCAAAAGTTTGGGAAACATAAAAAAAGTGTTTTTCACTTTGACAGAATTTACATATAAAGCATGGTGTTGCACAACTCATCTGTAGGGCTTTGTGCACATTAGCACAATGTAAAATGCAATGAGCAGGACAGGGAGCATAAAGGAACTTGATTTTGAATGAAGTCGATGGATTGGCTCTCATAGACTTCATAGATACCAAGAAGGAATCATGGTGATCATCTAGTATGACTTCCTGGATAACGCAACCTCAGTAAATTGTTCCAATGGTAAGTAACCTCACTGTTAAAAAATAAGCCTTATTTCCAGTCAGTTTGTCTAGCTTAAACTTTCAGACATTGGATCATATTGTAAAACTTTGTCTGCTAGGCTGACAAGGCTGTTATCAAGTATTTGTTCCTCGAGTGGGTATAAGCTGTGATCGAGTTATTTAACTTTAGGTTTGTTAAAATATATTGAGCTATTTGACACCATTGACTATAACACACGTTTTCTGATCCTATAATCATTCTCGGGGCTCTTCCTTTAATCCTTTCCAATTTATCAACATCCTTCTTGAATTGCAGATGCAAGAACTGAACATGATGTTCTAGTAGCAGTCACACAAGTGTCAAATACAGAGGTAAAATCACCTCTCCACTCCTACTCAAGATTTCCCTGTTTATGCGTCCAGAAATTGCATTAGACCTTTTGGAAGCAGCATCACACTGGGAGCTTATTTTCAGCTGATTATCTGCCATAACCACAATATAGTTTTCAGAGTCATTTCTTCTAATGATTGAGTCTCCCCCACCCCTAAGGCCCAAATTTTTGTTTCTAGGTGTATAATTTACATTTACCTATATTAAAGTGTGTATTGTTAGCTTGTCCCCAGTTTATCAAATGACTGAGATTGCTCTGTATGAGTGACTCCTTATTTATTGTTTCTCACTTTTGGGGTCCTTTGGAAAACTTTATCAGTGGTTAATTTTATGTTTTCTTCCAGATCATGTATACAAATGTTAATACTAAATGGATAAGAATTGATGCCACTAGAAACAGAGTCAGTCAATGATGATTCCTGGTTTAAAATTACAGTTTGAGACATATCCCTTGGCCAGTTTTGAATCCATTTAACTGTGAATCTCTCTAGTTTAAACAAAGTATTGTGCAAGTCAAATGCCTTACTGAAGTCATCACTGTTATCAGTGTTGCTATCTTTATCATCCAAACTTGTAATCTCACCAATATCAAGTTAGATCCTGTCGAATTATTTTCCACAAATCCATGATGATTTGCATTGATTCACTGCTCTACAGCCAAAATGCTTCTGAAATAAATGTAGTCAAACTTTCCTAATTCTGGGTCACTGAGAACAAAAATGATGCTTAACATTGTTGATTGGCTCTAGTTTTCAAGATATGCTATTGGGTCAGTATATACGACCCTTGACTTGGGAATGGCAGAGGATAAGTGAGTTATAAAGGGAAGGGATCTCAATTTAAACCAGAAATGACTAAAATACATCTTTGACTGGATCTATGAATAAATCAATGACTGGGTTTGGACAGTACTTGCTTTTTAGGCAAAACAATGAATGATGCAATCTGAAGCTGGTATTGCTTCATACATGATATGAATTGCATCATGTTATTCTTAGAAGTCATGGATGATGCCATCATAACAAAGCTTACATCACTCTGCTGAACAAATTGCCCTATATCAGCTCTAGAAATCATACAGTGTTGTGCTCTCTTATTTGTCAGTGTTTGATTTTGCAAAGGGACACATTTCTGTTTAGCCAAAGTGAGCAGAGATGCCTCGTACTTGTGTGAACAGTGCAGATAACTTCTGCTATGTTTGTGGTGAAGTGACTTTTGCATCACAAAAGCGCAGTATAACCACTATGGTTAAGAAAGCCTATCACCTATATTTTGGCTGCAAAAGTGGAGATCAAGACAAGAGGTGGGCCCCACACATATGCTGCAACACTTGTGCAACAAATCTTCACCAGTGGTTGAACAGGAAAAGGAAATCTATGCCTTTTGCAGTGCCAATGATTTGGAGAGAGCCAACAGATCATACCAGCAATTGTTACTTCTGCATGGTGCCTCCAGTTGGGAAAGGTGTGTCAAAGAAGAAAAAGTGGACTGTGCATTATCCAAACATTCCATCAGCTATCCGCCCAGTACCACACGGAGAAGGACTGCCGGTTCCTGATGAACCAGAATCATTCTCACTTGAGTCAGACGAGGAAGAGGAAGAGGATGAAACTTCTGGTCCTGAACCATCAATGTCACAGGACCCACATTTTCTCCCATCCTCCTCCTCTGAACCACACCTCATAACACAAGGTGAACTGAATGACCTTGTCAGGGATTTGGAACTACCCAAGAGTAAGGCAGAGCTGTTGGGCTCCACACTAAAGCAGTGGAATCTCCTGGCAGGTGATGTTAGGGTTTCCATGTTCCATGACCGTCAAAAGGATCTTGTCCCATTCTTCTTCATGGAAGGTGCTCCATTTAATGAATACAAGAGACAAGCCAAGAAGCGCCGAGTAGACACTGAATAGGACTAAACTATGTACATAATAGTTTTTTGCCTTTTGTTTCATAATAAATTTTATTTATATAACCCTTTTGCTGATTTTTAAAGTGTTACATAAACAGGACAGGTGAAATATTATCATGTAAAGCAATCATAAACACATGAAAAGACCTAGTTTTACAATTTATGATTAAAACTCTACTATCTACACAATATACATAGACGTAAAATATAAAAACTTAAATATCTTGGAAACAGTAGCCAATCAGTTGTTTTAATTGTCATATTTGAATTCAGCACATCAAAATACATAATAAATAGCACATTTTATCTCTGAAGCAGACGACTTCTAAAAAATTGTAGACCAGTGTTATATTATCTTATTATCATCTGCTCTATTATCTTGCCCAGGATCAATATTAGACTGACAAGCCTAAATTGGGTCATCCCATTTAGCCTTTTTAAATACTAGAACAACAAGCACTTTCTTCTATTATACTAGAACTTTTCCAGGGTGCTAACATAAAAAAATCCACATTAATAGTCCAGCAAACTCCTCAGTCACTCTTAACACTGTTTCATGCTAGTTCTCTGGGCCGGCTGATTTTAAAAGTTTCTGCTGTTAATATTTGCTATTTAGCATCCTCCCATGACAGGAGACCTCAAAATGTTCTGAATGTAATTGCTGATGTGTACACAATAAGTGACTGCTTCCACATAGCAGGAATAAGAGGGCACCATTTAGGCAAGTCCCATATTATTGTATTAAGGCTCCTGCCTTCTCAAACACACTCATTCTTTACCCTCATTTTGAATATTTTCTATCCTGGGCTCCTGAAAGTAAAAGAGCCGGTGCTCAGGAGACTTCAGTGTTACTGCTCCATGAGAACTACTAGTACTACTTTATTTTTAAACAACTAACAAAATCATCCAAATCATAGAACTTGGTGATGGTGAAGAACTTCCACTATCCAGATGTCTATTGGGAAAATAGTATATGATAACACAGACTATCCAACTGGAACTGGAGAAAGCTACTATGGAAGAGGCTATTCTGGATTTGTTTTTGACAAATAGGGAGGAACTGGTGGAGAATTTGAAAATGGAAAGCAGCTTAGTGAAATTGACCATGAAACTTGATTCTAAGGAATAGTAGGAGGGAAAACAGAACAAGAAAAGATAACAGATTTAAAGAAGACAAATGTTAGCAAACTCAGGGGTCTGGTAGGTAAGATCCCTTGGAAAGCAAGTCTGAGAGGAAAAGTAGTTCAAGAGAGTTGGCAGTTTTTCAAAGACACATTATTAAGGGCACAAGAGCAAACTATCCCGCTGGATAGGAAGTATGGGAAGAGAACATTCTGGCTTAACCAGGAGCTCTTCAAATATCTTAAACTCAAAGAGAAGTCCAGCAGAAAATGGAAACTGGGGAAATTACAAAGGATGAATATAAACAAATAACACGAGTATTTAGTGACAAAATTAGAAGGATCAAGAGACAAACTAAAGTTAAACAACCAGAGACTTTAAGGGTAACAAGAAAACATTCTACAGATATATTATAAGCAAGAGGTGCTAAATGGTTTTCTTGTTTCAGTTTCACAAAAAGGTTAGTGAAAATACTAGCGAAATGAGGTAGCATCGGAGGCCAAAATAGGACAAGTTAAAGATTATTTAGACAAGTTAGATCTCTTCAATTCACCATGACCCTATGAAATAGATCCCACAATACTCAAGGAGCTGACTGAGGATATATCTGAGCCATGAGAGATTCTCTTCAAAAAGTCATGAAAGATGGGAGAGATTCCGGAGGACTGGAAAAAGGCAAATATAATGCCAATTTATAAAAAGGGAAATTAGGACAACCAATGAATTGCAGACCAATCAGTTTAATTTCAGTACCCAGAAAGATAATAGAGCAATAATTAAGTACCGGTAATCAATTTGCAAATATCTAGAAGATAATAAGGTGATAAGTAACAGCATGGATTTGTCAAGAACACATCATGCCATATCAACTAATAGCTTTCTTTGACAGGCTAACAAGCCTTGTGGATGGGGGGAGGGGTTGATGCAGTTTATCTTGGCTTTAGTAAAGCTTCTGATACTCTTTTACATGACCTTTTCATACATAAATCTGGGAAAGACAACCTAGATCAAGCTACTATAAAGGCAGTAGTAATTTGTTGGAAAATGATTTTCAGAGAGCAGTTTTCAGTGGCTCAGTTAAGCTAGATGATCATATCAAGTTGGGTTCCACAGGGATCAGATATGCATCAGGTTCTGTTCCAAGTCATCAATAATTTAGATAATGACATACAGAGTACACCAAGAGGAGATATTAGTCATTTGGAGTATAAGATTAACATTCAAAATGATCTGGACAAACTGGAGAAATAGCCAAGAAGTAAATACAATAACATTAAATAAAGACAAATGCAAAGTGCTCCAATTTAGAAGGAACAATTAGTTGCACACAAAATGGGAAATGACTACTTTAGAAAGTATACTGCAGAAACAGTTTGGGGATCATAGTCGATCACAAATTATATATGAGTCAACAGTATAACACTGTTGCAAGAAAAGCAATAATTCTGGGATGTATTAACAGGAGAGTTGTAAGCAAGACATGAGAAGTAATTTCAGCATCTCCATGCTGATTAGGCCTAAACTAGAGCACTGTGTCCAGTTCTGGGTACCACATTTCAGGAAAGATGTGGACAAATTAGAGAAAGCTCAGAGAAGAGCAACACAAATTATTAAAGGTCTAGAAAACATGACCCATGAAGGAAGACTGAAAAAACCTGGGTTTGTTTAGTCTGGAGAAAAGAAAACTAAGTACATAAAAATTGTTACAAGAAGGAGGGAGAAAAAATATCCTCCTTAACCTCTGAAAATAGGACAAGCAGCAATGGGCTTCAACTGCAAAAAGGGCAGTTTAGACTGGACATAAGAAAAAAGCTTCCTAACAGACATGGTGGTAAAGAACTGGAATAAATTGCATAGGGAGGCCGTGGAGTCTGCATTACTGGAGATTTTTAAACACACACCTTTCTACCAAGGACAGTCTAGATAATCCTTAGTCTTGCCATGAGTGCAAATGCCTGAATTAGATGATGTCTTAAGGTCTCTTTCAGTCCTACAATTCTATGATTTACTCTTCCTCACAATAGCCTCAGCTCATGCTTCTATCCATGGGCAACATCCAAACTCCTTGCAACAGGCATAAGGACTTGAGTGACTAAGACCACAAGTGCTTTTATATTTATTTTATATATTGAACTATACTCAGAATAAACTAATAGACCATCAACTCTTATGACTAAGTTATTTCATCCAAATAATTGTCAGAAGAGATGAATGGCCTGTATGGTGCTATTGACCTTAAACACATGTGAACAACTAATATGGAGATGAAGGGCTCTCTATTTTAGTATTAACTCCCTGAACTATCCGTCCCTCTCTTTTCCAAACTAAACAAACCCAGTTCTTTCAGTCTTCCCTCATAGGTCATGTTTTCTAAAACATTTTTGTTGCTCTTCTCTGGACCCTTTCCAATTTCTCCAATCTTTTTTTCAAATGTGGTGCCCAGAACTGAACACAATACTCCAGCTGAAGCCTAATCATTGCAGAAAGGAGTGGAAGATTACTTCTCATGTCTTGCTCACAACACTCCTGCTAATGCATCCCAGAATCATGTTTGCTTTTTTTGTAACAGTGTCACATTGTTGACTCACTGTTGAATCACTTCTTAGATTTAGCAAAAGGCACAGAATTAGTTTATATTCAGGTCACTTTGAAGGGGCCAGTTCAGTGCTTGATTTGCCCTCAATCTATTTGCACAAATATCGTATGCAGTTAAAACACAACTTTAAATAGATTTTGGTGGCCTTTTAGTATGGTGATCACCCTTTCAGAGATTATAGAGGCAGTTAAAAGTATGCTCTCACATACTTTAGCCTGCACTCAAGAAAAGGACAACATCTGGAAGTATGGAATGACAACACTGTGCTATGTTATATTGGGAGTGGTATTTCTATATTTAGAAATAGGCCCCTATATTTTATATTTATGGGGCCCTATTTCTATATTTCTTGATTCTATAAGGAAAAAACAAGGCCTTAACATGAGCTCTTTGGGCAGGCACTGCACAAACAGAAAGTAATAAAAGCAGTCCTTAGTTTGAAGAGCTTACAATGTTAAAGCCTTGATCTTGGTTGGGACATCTGGATTCTGCGGTAACTTTTATTTTGATTCATTATAATAACTACTATGTTGGCTATGCCTGGAGTGACAGGTTCGGTCACAGAGTTCCTTTTGAAACTATCACCTGATGTGCTGATGAACCCACCTACTTACCCGCTGGGGTACCCCTCCTGCTGAGCCAGAATGTCTGGTCTCCCCAAGAGTTGAAGTAATAGCCCACAGCAGAGATACATAGATACTAAGATCCATTTAGCTATGGGAAGGCTCAAAGGGACTTAACCCAGAACCCAGGTTCACAGTATCAGTGGAACCAAAACTCCAGATAAAGCTGTCTCATTATGCATTAAGTTTTTACAGAGCGAGTTCATACATTGTTTGCCTCTTTTATCAATGAAAGAGAGAGCAGTGTAGCTGTTGTCCTCTCCTGCCCAGGAAACAATTATTTAAACTGGGTTTATTAATAAACAGAAGTGATTTTATTAGACATAAAAAGTAGGATTTAAGTGATTGCAAATAACAGCAGACAGATCAAAGTTAGTTACTAAGCAAAGTAAAACAAAACAAGCCAGCTAAGCTTACTACTTCTCTCAGAAACTTGTCACATGCAGTTTCTTACCCCACAGCAGTTCTTATCTCACAAGCCAGGCAGCTTCTCAGCTTGAGCCTGATTCTTCCCCCGTTCAATCTTAGATGCTTCGAGCATTCAACTTAGGTGGATAGCAGAGGTCTTGTGGTATCTAGCAGCTGCTCCTATATGTTGGTTTCATGCCTATATGTATATATTTTCCCCAGGCAAATCTTCTGTGTTTGGTTCAAATTTTTCTCATCCTGAGTGGAAAAGTACAGTTTCCAAAATGGCCTCCAGCATTTGGAGGACTGGTCACAAATCTTTGTAGGACTAACCATGGTCCATGCTCACAGGATAATCAAGACTATTCACAGCTCATTGTCCCAAAGGTCAGACCATTAAGTTCCCTAAGTACCACTAATGGCCATCATTTAGCTGGTCTAGATCAGTAATGGTCATATTTCTAACTACAAACACAGAAATGACAGAAAAACTAGACACATTCAGTAGATTACCAGTTTTCCAGTTATAAGTTACTTGTGATACTTTGTATAAAGCACATTAGAGTTAAGCATATTCATATTCAAAAGCATATTTCCATAATGAATATGGGGGTGGTTCTGGATTCTTCAGTAATGTTTTTGTTCATTATAGTAACTACTACTGTGGTCATGCCCGGGTCTTATCAAAAAGGCATGTGAGAATGGGGATGGGAAAAGTCTCCTTTTGCCCTCAGAAGTGAATGAGATGCTTATACGTGTTTTAAAGTCCCAGTAAGCACTTATCTGGATCATTAGGCATCTTTGTAAACTTGGTCCATCTGCATTTTTGCAAATTCATCTTTAAGTTCCTATTGTCTGAAAATCGAAGGCGAGTTCTTATGTCACTGAGATACTTATAATGTTGCCCTTACATCTGAAAAAATATGGTGAGATTAACATAAAACAAATAAACTCTCCCCAAACCTTTGAAAGATATTCCTCTTTTAGATATCATCTTATAAAAGTATATTAAAGTTGCTCAGCATTGATTTTTTAAATTAATTACTATTTCGATTAGCGCTAATGCTAATATATAGTCAGAATTCACCAGAATTAGGGTTTATGATATAGTCTTTGCATTGATGTTGTTTAATGGTCTCTGGTTGGATGTGCTCTTTTTCAAATTAAAAATTACATAACTTCCTTCTCCCTTTCCTCTCCATGCAAGCCTGATGGAGCTATCAAACCTGGGATAAATATAGACAAGATTAATCTGTGACTCTACAAAAGTTTGCAAAAATCTGCATACTAAGGTGATTACCCTCCTCCTGTTAAACTAAATTATTATTATTATTTTGCTAATGAATAAATAGCTTTTTTTTCAAAAAGCCACTCTTAGCAGTATGGATCCAGCATGCCTCTGCAAGTCCCCAGATACTAACTGATGTTGGAAGAGAGGAAATACAATGCCTTTCATGGTATTCTAGAGCTGAACTAACAGAATGGAAAGATTTCCATGAACATTCCTTTAAACTTAAAAGCAAATGCTAGATCACCTTCTGACACCATTATTATTACTGATTAACACCTTATTCCATGAGTGGTTTTACTAACTTCAACATTATCAATCATGGAATAATGTATAATTAAGCATGAGAGGAAAACAAAATTATGACATCCATTCATACAATATCTTCATATCCCTTTTATGTTGACTTTCCACAAACATTTGAGCCTTAAAATTGATTAGTGCAGATACTCAAGAAAGCAAGTTTAAGTCAAAAACAAATTTTGAATTTTATATGCATTTTCAGTATCAGATACCACAATTCTTGCCACTTTGCTTAGTTATATAAATGTCTTGCTTTTATTTCTTTCCTGTGACTTGATGAGTTTCATTCTAACAGCAAGAAAATTCAAGTTAATGAGTTTCACATATGTATTGTTCACAAACAATCTATGATGAAAATTAATTTGATGGAGCCGTTTATAAATCACTTTCAACAATGAATACATTAGAACATTTTGGAAAACTTGAGGGAAGATTCACAAACAGGAAAAAAAGCGAGAGGCAAAATGCATCAGATTCATTGCAAATTACTCAACTCAAGTAAACTGCCAAAAAAAGGTGATGATGTACATTAACAAATCATTTCATACAAACTATAATAAAGCACCCATTATGACAAAATAGTTGTAGGTAAATGTGGAAGTTCCAGCTTACTAGACTATCTTTAGTCCCCATCCCAAATTTCTGTGATTCAGGCAATAGACGGAGTATAAAATATAAAAAGAGTATTGGGTCTAATTCTCATTTTGGAGCAATTCCATCATTGCAACTCTCATAATTGGAATAGAAATAAGCATGATTTACTTCAGTGAGAGATTAGAACCAGGCCTCTTGTTATTTAATAAATCTGATAGCATAAGAAATATGGAAATTACACTGAGAATTTTACCATGTCCTCTGTGTTTAGTATAAACTCACAGCATCTGTCATGGAATTAAATGTTTTCCCCGCATATTTCTTTTTCAAGCTGTAGGAAGATTTTACAGTAGCATGATATACACTGTCAGTTAGGTGCTGTGCTGTGTAGTGTAGTGAATTTAGAATGTTTTTAGGGCACCACCAAGATACTTATCGTATTTATAGTACTTCAACAATGGGTTTTGGATAGCAATAAAAGTAAAACATTAAAACTCATGTCATTTTCATTTTTAAGCTCTGATCATCAGATTTTAATAGAAGTTATACATGGATGAATTTTAATGCTTTATAATTTTTTTTAGTAATCCAACTTGTTCTGTTTTCTACCTCTAACTTATTTCTGATTTATAATGTATTTCAGTTTATGTAATTTCTAACAGGGGGAGAGAAGCTGTGCATATCTTTTATCACATCAAGGAAGGAGACAAACTTGAGTTAGTACTCAAGGAAGGTAGGGACATATGGGTTCTAGAATAAATCCCTTAAGCTGGGTCCTCTCAGAGCTCACCTCAGTGTCTGTATCTACATCTGAGAATGTCCTTGCCTGATGGTTTTGCTAGAGGAGGGTGGAGACCCTGACTCAGCAAGAACAAGGGGGCCCCAAATGGCAAAGAAGTGGGACTCAGAAGCCCCTAAGGTGACATCCAGGGGTCCTGTCCTATCACACTTGGATTTACTGATAAAGAGTTAAATTATTTATATGAAGATGAGAAACCAAAATCATTCATCCCAGCCTGCTGTAACACCACTGATTTCAATGAAGTTACATTGGGATGAAAATAACCCAAATTATCTGCAGGTAGAAAGGAACCAAGCTTCTGAAACTGTTTTGATATCTTGATCCTGATTCATGAGCACACGTGGGGCTGTTTTACTCTGTACCAATGACAAAAATGAGGTATACATAATCTGTAACAGTCCAGTTAAACTTTACCAGTGACTCTGGCATTATATGTTATGTGACTGAGTGCATATAGAGAGTTAAATGTTGAATTGACAGTTTGTTGATTTGTGATTCTGCGCAAAGTTGCCCTGGAAGGGATTAGTTTAACCAGACTGCATCTTGCTTGATATTTCCCACTGTTGGCATAATAACCTCTCTTTGATTGCCCAGTGCAGCTTTAATATGGACATAATAATCTGTATGTTGTAAGGTTCAATTATTGTTTGTACAATGTTTTAAAGGAGGAGCAGAACAACACTGTAGCTCCATTTCATAACAGCCTGCAATGTTCTCAGATGCAAGGTGCAAATTTAGTAGAATACAAGTACAAAGTAATAAGCCTTGAAATTCTTCTTAAATTCTGCTTTGCACATTATGATTCTTATATAAATTAAATAAAAAGTATTGGAAAAGCAAGCAAACAAAAACCTCTTCTCTAGTGGAGGTTATGGTGCAACAAAGTAGCACTGAGGAGTAGAGCGTATGATACACCAGCCCTTCTGTACTGAATTATATTTTATCAGTTTTCTCAGTTGGCTTGACAGTCCTTTCCTGGCTGACAGTGCTTGTCTCTCTTTATCAGTAACTCTCACACCACTGAGCTCTTCAATTCTCACCATGTGGTGCCATGTAGGGAGAGTCACAGCACAAATGATCCCTTGGAGAGATTTTTTTTTTAAACACAGACTGTGATGATAATTCCTTATCTACAAACCATTTGCCCCCAAGTGCTCTTTGCTAAATTATGGGACTGATCCAAAGATCATTTACATCAGTGGGAGCACTGCAATTTACTGAAATATGCTTTGCATCAAGTTTTAAAAGCTTGAGGAGTTTAGGACCAGTAGTCTCTTTAGAGATCCTTATTTAGAAGGCAAGTTTGTGTACCTAACCCATATAAAAATATTTCAGTATTCAACAGTTATGGTCCCAGCTCTATATAGTAACTAATATGTATACGCTAATGGACCATATTATATGACACATAAATGTCAGGACAAAGAGATCGTCATCAAGGCAGGCACACAAAATAATCTGATGGTTTTAAAGTACAGCAAGAGTTAAGAATGAGAAACACAAAGAATTCATATGACAAGAAATGATCTGGCCAGATCAGATTATAGATCAGCAAGTCTTATGGTACTGGGATTATTTTCTCTGCTCTAATATTTTTAATTTTTTGAAAGAACAGTTGATTTGGAAAACAGATTATGAGTGAAGTGCAGTTTATTCAGGAAAATAGGAAATCCATAGAGATCAGAATGTCTGGGTTCCATCTCTAGATCTGCTACTGTCCTTCGGTGAAAGCTTTGACATATCTCTTAAGCAAACTGAGATTTAGAGAGGTTAACATTAGAAATATGGAGACTGGGAAACAAAACATATGTAAAGCTATATGTTATGTACAGGAAGCTTTCTGATGCATGTAGGAATATACATATATTGCAACAAATATGTGAAGCACTAGTGAGACACTTACAGAGATTGATAGGTGGCTAGCCACAATTACTGGTACTGGCAACATTAATTGCTTGTTTATATTAAAAAAACATTAAAATCTGGGGGGGATACTGTAACTAAATTACATAACCACAAAGTCTTATCGCTGTTTCCCACTGCTCTGTGCATCTGCTTGATATAGTGTACCTACTTCTTGTCTTAACTTAGTCTGTACATTCTTTGGGGCTGAGACAGTCTTGCTGCACATTTGTAGAGTGCCTGCTACTATGGGCCTTGATCAGACTGCAACATCAGAGTAGTATTATATTCAATACAAGGCACAATAACAATAACTGGTGAGAACAGGAGTCTGAGGGGCAGATTTTTAAAGGTATTTGGGCATCTAAATATGCAGTGGTTTGTCAAAAACACCAAGACTAATTTCAATGAGAACTAACTCCAGTAGGAGGCAGGTGCTTAGGTAATTTTGAAAATGTCACTAAGGATCTATCTTCATTTTTAAATGCCCAAATACCTTTAAAAATCTGGCCTGTAGACTTGGTCCTGTGACTTGCTTCTTCAGGTTTCTGCTTGCCAAAATTGTGGATTGGACCAGAAAGTAACAATATAGGCATTCTGAGGCTCTGAAGCAGAAGGAGATGGGCCCCAGCCCTAAGCCACAGGACTATTTTTAGCACTGTAGTGTGAGCCTCACAAACCCAAGTCTATAGCCCTGGTCTGTGAGACTTGCTGCCACAGGTTTCTGCTGATTGTGTAGGTGTACTGTGTCAATGTTCTTGAACTTTATTCCCTGCTGTGCTACTGATGCACTGTCAGTAAAATAAGGAGCTTAATAGAATGTTTGTAAATCACTTCAAGGTGAAAGGTACTATATAAATGCAAAGCTCTCCTTTTCCATTAGGAGTCATGGTTACTCTAGCTAGCTTTACCTAATTGATTTCCCAAGAGGCACTCCAAACCCAGGGGTTTCCTGGTGTTTTATAGACATTTGAATTAGAAATAGTATTAAATACATTTTAGTGCCTTTGTTGACTAGCACATGTGTGTCAAACCTTGCAGAACTCTCTGTTGGCCATTGTACAGTAGTGTTGTATTAGTCATTTGCAAACTGAGATGGGTCTGCATGCAAATTTCTCTCTCTCTCACTATCCATTCTGTTTTTTCAACCAGCTCAGAGAATGAGAGCAGCTTCGGTTTGGTCATCCTCACACCCAGCTGATTTTGTTTCATTTGCAAATAAGGCAGACACAGGTGCAGAGAGAAGATACAAAATAGATTCAGTGGCAGGATAGTCAAATTTTTATTTATTTATTTATTTATTTTTTTTACTCTTCAGATGTTGACTTTTTGGGTTTCTAAATACATGGTCACATGCTAGGTAACTGTTGGGGAAAATTCTTCTGTGACATCGTTGCACTGGAGTTAACTTGGAACAGCTGCAAAGCCACTATGATAGGGGGACATCCTGTGTGTGCAGTAAACTCCATTCTTTTCCATACTGCCATTAAATTTGTAAATGGAGCTGCATTATTTATTTGTTGCTTCTATTGTGTGGGTGGCCTGTAAGCCAACCTCAGTGGAAGGTTATTTAATGGCTTTCTAAAGAGGAACATTGCCCATGAGCACTGCTGAGTAGTAAGCTGGAGGTACAGCATGTGTTCCCCTCCCTGAAAGCCCCCCTTTTCATTTCTAGTTCCAACATACGTGCACTGTCCTTTCCTTTGTGGCTCACACCTCCCTCTCCAGCCAAGTCACCCATTTTAGCCTGCTCCTTTCACGGTACACCAAAAGATAAACTCCTGAGAGACTGGGCTTTTAGTTAGGGACTTCACCACCTTGCCCTCTAATTTTGTGTATCCCATGCCAGGCTTCAGTGCATTTATTCTGGTTTTATACCCTCTGTCTGAAAAGAGAATTTAGCATCACATGTCAATAGTATATTTTAGATGAAGGACAAATTTACTATTATTCTATCATAAAGTCAGTTATAAGTGGCATGCACCAATTGAACTGGTTTGTTGGCTATGCTGTACATTTGGCTACTGAAGCTGAGCTACACAGTAGCTGGGTGTGCATACTGACCTATGTTTCCCCCTACTGGGTATTTTTAGCCCTCATTGTAGTGTCTCTTGTGATAGCTAGCAGCAGCTTGTGGATAGTATTTACCCAATTTTTTTCTCCCATGTGTGGTGTAATTGGGTCTAGCTAAGTCAAATAACTCATTGGTTTAATCACTCCACATCAAGAGGTTCACTCACTGTTGAGAACCTCCTTGTGGCTGGGACAGGGGATTAGCTCCACTCATATCTGAAGCCTCCTTCTTTCTGATGACTTTTTCACCCCACATCCATCCTCGTTCTCCAGTTCATGCAATGCTCACTCTTCATGATTCAGCTTTATGTCCAGATTCTTCATTTCAAGAGAGTGTTGAAATCCCACTACACTGGGATAGCTGTATACATACCATTCTAGACAGTCTTCTGTTTCCAGGGCCTACTCCCACTTTTGTGGCAGCTAATAGGGAAATCCAAACCCACTTGTTACTGCAGATTCAAGTTCAGTAACCCCATGTTTAGTATCTCTGGCCTGCTTTCTCCCAGAGCTTATCACCATTTCCTGGACTATTTCCTTCTTCACTACTCTATCCTCTACCCACTAGACTTCCTAACCCAAACTCCCTCTTCTCAGGGAGTTACTAGAGATTATCCCTTTTCTTTGGTGCTATGAGAAATTCTATTATCTCAAACACTTCTTCCAGCAAGGGACCTTCAACCCTCTTCTGGGCTCTGTTTGCTGGCTTTATCCAAGCTCAGCTATCCCTGTCCGTCTGGGCTTCATTCTCAATTAATGCTTGTCCTTCAACCCTAAAATTCCTCCCAGGTGCAACCAGATTAGACAGGTGCCAGTGGATTACCAGGTTAATTGACTTTTGTGGGATGGACACCCCACTATAACCCACCTTACATAAAAGACCAGATGGATCCAATCATACTAATATAATGGATGGCAATTACATCAGATAGTCTTAACAGGTAACAGAAAACCAGACAGATAGAAAACATCCCATTACACATGAGCTCTGAAAAACCATAATTACTACAATAATTGTTGTACTCTCTCCTCCCAGTTCTGACATCATTGTCACCTGTCACTTATCCTTCTTTCCACTCCTTTCATTCTATCACCTACTGCTTCTGAAGTAATTCTATTTATAAACTTCTTCATTAGCGCCTCACAAAGGTAAAAATGAAAAGCTTTATTACTTCAAGAGTACAATTGTTTTTGCTTATGCTGTGCTATTAATGTGCCTGTATTACCTACTACATGTCATCACAGATCACTAGTAATTTGTACTACATTAAAACTAGAAAAATAGTCATGGTTAAATAACACTTGTAGAAATTAAGTTGACACTGGTTATTGTGGAGAAAGCCTTTTCACTGTCAGTGCATTTTAGACCATGGGATGTAATTGGAGATTTTTACTAGGTCCTAAATCAATCAAGAGGTTTTGATGGTATCATAAATGGAGAGTGCAAAACTTGAGCCATTTCTAATAGCATCAGAAACCTTTCAGAAGACATAATAAGCAACCAGCAGAGACTCCTTCCTGTGGTCAATATACCTTGCTGCACATTTCCTGATACAGGAGAACAGCAAAGTAGTAAGTACCTCTACGGAATCTATACTGAACATGAAAGTTGGGCCTTCACAAGAGTGAGCATTCTGCATTAGGGATGTTAAATTTTGATAATCAATGTCAATAAGCGGGGGGAGGGGGAAGAAGTGCAGCAAGGAACCCAGTGGAAGTGGGAACTGAAGCAGCCCCCACCCATGCTGGGTCCTGACTGCAGTGCCTCTGCCTCCCCTGTCCTCTCTCCCTGATTCAGAGGCAGCAAGGGGGGGAAATGAGAGTAGTCACCTCAACTACCCAATAAACCTAGATTTTTTGGGTAGCTGATTATTCAACTACTCTTTTACATCCCTATTGTGCACCATGTTAAAATAGCTAGAACACTTAGCCAACAAATAGAATAAAATAACAAAATACTTACATAGCACATTACAACACAAGAGAATAGACAGCTAGATAAAATAGGTATTCATGTACAAAAATACAACAGTTAGATATCACCTATTAAATCATTTTATCAATACTATGCCTGATTTGCATCTCACTTAAGTGCTGTACTGGCATTTATTTCAATAGACTTATCCCAGATTTACTAAACTAAATGAGAGATGAATCAGGCTTATTAGTTCTAATTTTTCAGAAACGGGAGTAGGGCCTTTTGTTACTCATTTATAAGAAAGAAAGAAAAGCAAGAGTAAATCAAGAACAACAATCAAATCCTTTTCTCTCCACCTCCCTCCCTCCCTCCCCCCACCTCCAACCTGAGAACACGTATTCAGCACACTTTTCTGAGAAACCTTAGGATTTCGACATATTAGATTCTTGAGATCAACCCATGGAAAATCAAAGTAACTGTGTATATGTATTTTCTTCTTCCATTTATATAAGAACTCAAATGCCTTTTTAAGACAGTATTATAAAGCATGATAAAAGAGGAAAACAAAGGTAACAGCTTTATCTGTAGGGATTTTTGCTGTAAAGTTGCATGGGATTGTGAAAGTCAAGGTTACAGATAGTTCATTTAGCATTAGAAAATGTAGTTTGTATTAAGACTTGCTTGTTCATATTAAAGCGTATCATAGAACTCTATGCACATTGGGGAAACACGCGTATTTCTGAAAGAATTAGTGAGCGAATATCGGGCGATATTAAACTTACATTTTGTGATAGACATTACTAACTACAACCATTTAAAGGAATGGATTTAAAAATAATTTTCAGAAATGATGTCAACAATGTCTAATTCCTTCCAATGAAAAAGTCCAGTTTAGGGGAAAATCATTAGTTTTCAGCAAAACTTACTCAGACAAGTTTCTAAAATAGTCCTTAAAAATACTAATAAAATAAAATAGCAGCACATTGCTGCAACTGGAGCTCAGTACTAAGCTATCAATATACTGTCATTGTTTAAGAAATAATAATGTAACTGAACTCACTGCAGGTGTTGCTGTGAGTGATGTGGTATACAAGACTCCAGGTATCTGCTAATGTGCTCATGGCACCACAAGCCCAGAGGCAAATACTGTAGGTGCTCCAAAGGCTTTAGCCAACAGTAGGTCCCCATTATGACTCAGAAAAACCAAAGAGATAACAGAGGATTGCTTTAATGGAGCTACCATAAAGTAAAAGGTGCAAATAACTTATGACAAATTAGTATAACAGGTAGAATAAAAGCTCAACCAACAATTTCTCATGCAGCCCTTAGTGAAAGTCCACAGGGAGTAAAATTATACCCCATAGGACTCCTGAGGACCTATTCTTCAAGGGTAGGTAATAAGCGACCTGGGGCCCAGCCACAGTTTACCAGAGTTAACACCTGGAGGCCTGTCAGATACTTTATTTACCTGCCAGATGCGCAGGTAAAGCTGTTCACAGCTCCAGTTAGCCATATTTCTCTGTTCCCAGGCAATGGGAGCTGTGGATGCTCAGGTAAATAAACCACCTGTGGACTGTGAGCCATTTATTGCCCACTCCTGTAAGAGATTCTCCCTCCATTCCACTTCTTTTCCAGAAGCAATGAAACTCTGGCCTGCCAATTCTTGTCATAACTCTTTTTTTCCCCCAAGGTTTGACCAGAGCTCAATCAAATTTCCATGTTTTTATACTGTCTGCAGTTAGTTCTCCTGGAATTGGAGAGGAAGAAAATGGACATATCTTTGTTTTTGTGTACTAAACCCTTACATCTCTTTTTACAGAAGCAGGCAGCCATTTTGTATTACAAAGATAACACACATACAATATGCTTTTGTCCTTACATGTTGTTTCCCTTAATCTAAAATAACAACCATTTGGGACTGAAAACACACATTCTGATGTTTGTATCTTGCAACATGATTTAATCAACATACTTTCTGACTGGTTTTGCAGGCCCATGAATGCTGGATAGTTCATGTGAGATATGGATAAACAATTCATCTTTTTATTTCATATCGAGTGTGATCTGATTTCTATAAAGTATATCCATCACTGTTTAGCAGAAAATGGCTGAGCCTTTGGAGAGGCAGTACCTTTTAAAAACAACACCGTACCTTATCAGCTGAATTTCAGCATCTATTGCTACTGCCCCTTCAATCCCTTCTTTTCAAACATGTGGGAATTTTTTTTAATCAAATCCTTTCTCAGCACTTGATGTTTGACATCAAACATTTTCTGGTGGACTATGTCCCAAAGTCCATCATTGCCCTGCCCCCACTTCTGAATGTCTGCTCTATAGCCCCTTCTGCAAATTGATTCCCCACAAGCCTCTCTGATCCTCAAACCATGCCAAATTCTTTTGAGGCTTTAGAGTGGATTTAAGGACTCAAAATTAAATTGAAGCACCAGCTAAGAAAAAAATGAATAAATAAAGTGAAAATTTAACACCACAGATGAACCTATGTCACACTCTCTCTTCTTTCCATGCATTATACTTGCACTAAAATCTCAATCAAGCCTAAACCGCATTAGCCATACTTTTCCTTTTTCTGCTATTATGTTTAATAGAAAAGTGCTGACAAACAAATAAACAAACAAGCAAACAAACAAAAATCCAAGCATTTACTTTCCTATAGTCAATCTCACTTTCTACAGCTCATAGACACAGCTGGGAAATTACTTACTTGCTGCATTTTCCCCTGTAATATCTATCTTTAAAATAGCCCCTCTTTTTTTCTCCTTACTTGAGGGCTGGAGGAGTAATGGCTTAATGAAAAAAAAATCCACCTGAAATAAAAGAATGTGAAATGCAATAAACCCATGAAAAGCTGAAGGGGCTCCCAATCATAGGCTTTTTGACAAATTTCATTTTTGATGATTCTGTAAATCTGAGGGAAAAAATAAGCAACCCTCTGCATTTCAGTGCCTAAGAGGCAGAATGATATTTTAGTCAGAAGCAGTGTTCACTCTAAGATTTTCCATACATGAGCGGAGTGAGTTTTGTCTGAGCACCAATATTGAGGGCGTGTGTGCTTGTTCGGATGTGTGCCACTGTGGCACCCAAGTTATTAACAAATATATACATTTTGTAAAATGTTGTGGAAGAAAGAATACTAAAACAAGGGATATTTAACAAGGTGCATGACTTTAAAATGTGTATTTAATATGAAGTCAAAAAGAAAACTAATACTGCAAAGTTTTCAGTAGCCAACTTCCTCTGTTTATAGCCCTTGTAGGAGAGGCTGGGCTTGAGCCAGCCGGAGATGTCACAGGAGCCATGTGTGGGATTGTTTCTGTTCCTGGATGTGAGCTGGGAACTGCTCACTCAGCTGCATTGCAACATCCCCTCTCCACCACAGACTGTTCCATTAAATTTCCCTTCTCCCTGTAGTTGAGCCTTATTCAAGGTCAGTGGGGATTTACTGGAATTCACAGCAAAAATCCTGGCTTTCAGCCCTCCTCCTCCCGCCCCCGCTGGAAAGCTCTCCTGCTCCAGGTGGGGGGATAGCTTCTGCAGAGACCCCCTGCACCCCAGCAGGTCTCATTGCCTGTACAGAGGTCCTGTCCTCTCCCCACTCCTCAGGTCAGGGTCTCGATTGTAAACAAACCCAAGCCTGCATTGTGAAGAGCAAGGGTGAGGAGCTGCACGTGTGGACACACCAGCAGAGGCCAGGCTCCTGCCAGGACAGGAGTAAGTAATCTGGGCAGAGTTTTGGCTGCCTGTTTCTCTGGGCTGGTGTGAAGAGGGAAGGCAGAACACAGGAGGGTCCAGAGAGGGAGCAGCTATAATGCCCAATGTCCAGCCCTGGAGGATAACCTGGCTTTGGTTCGGGGGTGCAGCTGGAAGCAGGTCATGGCTTTCTCCCATCTGTGTCAGAGACACTGGCCTTCCCTGGCTGCACCAAAAACCCAGCTAGCTCCAAGTTCTCCTCTGAACGGGAATATCCCCATATGGTGACTGGCTGCAGAAAGGGGCATCGGTAGCAAGCTTCCCATATACGGGAAGTGGGGACCCTTGCCTGGGCATTGTCCTACTGCTCTCCCATGCTGATGTCTTGCCCCCAACGTCCCCACCCAGCTGCTTCTCATTGCCACCAGAGCAGCTGCCTGCCGCCCGCCACATTGCTGCACGATTCTGCTTAGCAGGTGGGCGGGGTAGAAATTTCCTTTGTGCACACGCGCAAGCGTGCACCTTAGAAAGAACTATGGTCAGAAGGACTTCATGGGAGTTTTTGGTCCATAAAATGTAGTCACAACTGACCTAAGATAAAACACTTTTATATAGAGAAAATTATTTTAGACTAATCTCAATGAAAGTGATGCCACCAAAATAAATTGACCTGAGATTACATATACATAGTACTGGTCAGAAAGAGATCATTATTTTTACCAGCATGTTTCTTTAGGTGTAAGGATCTCTCATAAAAAATAGAATCCTTCACAATGAAAGAATTTTTAAGTGTGATCTTGATATATGCAGGCCTATATTTCCCTGAATTAATATTAAAGTCAATATTTAGGGGACTTATGCCCTTCAGCGCACATAACACAACTACTAGAGCTTATTCAGTCTTGGTTCTGGTTTGATCTCAAGGTGAAAATCAGAGTGCATTCAAGGTTCCTTTAAGTTATATGGTTGGTTATAGACCTTTATGCACCAAAGGTTGGCTGGAAATACCAGCTCTATGGACATATCCCCATTTCTCAACTATGACTCCTTGCACAGAATAGAGAAAGGAGCTGGTCAAGGGTACACAGTCAGTGGCAGAGCTGGAAAGAGAATCCAGAGCATCCTGAACCTTTGTTGTATACTAAGAACTCTAAACCACTCCTGGCCCAATTTCTTGACTGACAAAGTATTGAGTCATCTGGCAAAAATCCAAATTATTAAAATTTTCTCAGCAAAATATTAATTACTATCATCATTGGGGGTGGAGGGAAGAATATCAAAAAACCTTGTAGTATACCTAGAGAAAAAAAGTACCTTTTTGGTGTGAAAAATATATGAAAAGAAACTCATTCATTTTAATGTAAATATGATGGCTTCTTCCATTGGGTTATGCCAAATCAATCTCTTATGCTTAGGAAAGGAAGCACAGAGTAAAAAATGGGACCAGGTAACAAAGGCTAGAACTATTTTATATTCAGAGATACTGAAACTAATCTTAATAGGTAAATGCCCTGAGCTATATGAAAAGTTCATCATGTATTGATTACTAATGAGACTCTATGGGCCAGATAGCTAGAAAACTATTTGTTAATGTCCTCAAAAGAAATGGATAAAGGCCTCATTATAGTGTTGATAAAAGTTTTAGACCACAGGTTGTTTCAGTGGCCATCCCACTAGAGCTATATGAAGACTGTATTCCAATTCACAAAACACAACACTGATTTAAAAGCTGGCACCAAAAAATTGTTAACTATTTACAGTGATACTGCAGATAGGTAATGAGCTCTCAGAGGTCTTTGATGAATTCCTATTGGCTTTAATAGCTGAAGCAACCTGGTGAGATAGTTAGCAAAATTGTATCCAAAAGCAGTAATTAGACATGAACAAATATATCATAATAAATTATATATTGAAGACATTTAGCTTTTTTCTCTGCTTATTAATTGTTCACACAGAGATTGTGATTATTTCAAATTTATTAATAATTCAAAATTATTTGCCAAATATTTTTATGGATAATCCTATGTCTATAATTTTCCAAGCAATTTATTCTAAAACTTGATGTTTAAAATTCCAAGCTTTTTTGATTGGACGTATATGAAAGTTTGTGTTCGCTGATTGGATGAATATAACATAGCCCTCATAATCAGGCTCTCCAAGTGAATAGCCACAATTTATGTATTCAAAATTTATGTCTTATGACTATTCTTCATTACTGGTTTATGATATGCTACTTCAGAAAAATCTCTAGCTAGCTTGTTTACTATTATATTAATGAAAGTGAACACAAATGGAATGGATACAGCGGAAGTAAATTAATATTAAAATATGAACAAATAATGATAGATAACTTTGTATGTGGTCAGATGATAGTGATGGCAAGAGTAAAAACCTTATGACAGAAAGAGTTGTCCATCTGTAGAAGTTATGTATACATCTATAGAGCATAGATGGGAAAATCACTTTGGGTACGTCTACATTGCATGGCTTATTTCGAAATAGCACATCTACACTGCAGGGAAGCCTCAAAATTAGTCCAAGGCAACTCCCCTAATGTAGATGTGCTGTCTTGATTTAGAGCCCCAGGAGGCACTACGGAGGAATACTTAGAATGGCTCTGGTGAGGGACTATTTCGAAATAACAGCAGTGGAGTGTCTACACACGCCTTATTTGAAAATAGCTATTTCAGAATAGGTGTTATTCCTCATAGAATGAGGTTTACATATTTCAGAATAAGCCATCCATTATTTTGAAATTATTTTGAAATAACAGAATGGCTGTGTAGACGATCACATTGTTATTTCAAAATAATGCTAGTTATCTCGAAATAATGGTGCAGTGTAGACACACCCTTTGGGAATATATGTGGGGGGTTATTAACAGATTATTGATGAGATATTGTCTTCACCTTTTAGGTCATTGACTTTCAGGTCCTGCTTAGTAGTGATCATAAATAGTTGTTTTTTCCCCTGTTGGATTTAAACCTTGTCACTGTTAACCATGCTTTTGTTACCGCAGCATTATATTATTAAAATGTTCTCTACATACTCTATGCTATAAAACTATTTAGAAACTGAAGATGGTATAGACTGCTTATTACTAAGCAAACTATTTCATGGGATCATATGACACTAATGCTGTAGAATCTACACTAGGGCTGTGTCTAGACTGGCGCGATCTTGCACCAGAGCTATGCAAATGAGGCTCAGCGTGGAATATCGCAGATCCTCATTTGCATAACTAATGAGCCGCCATTTTTGCAGAAGAGGCTCTTGCGCAAGACGGAGCTGTCTACACTGCCCCGTCTTGCGCAAGGAAAACCCTCTTGTGCAAAGCCGTTATGCTGATTATTTTCAGGCATAACGGCTTTGCGCAAGAGGGTTTTCCTTGCGCAAGACGGGGCAGTGTAGACAGCTCCGTCTTGCGCAAGAGCCTCTTCTGCAAAAATGGCGGCTCATTAGTTATGCAAATGAGGCTCGGCGATATTCCACACTGAGCATCATTTGCATAGCTCTGGCGCAAGATCGCGCCAGTCTAGACACAGCCTAGCTGTTTATTGATCTCTGGGAGGAGAACAAGGTGTTGGTTATATGGTGATGGCATCTCTTCCTGTACCATGTTGCCAATCTTACAACAGCAAGGGCACTTGAGCTGAAGGTGTTCCCCACATAATAAAAGAGAGTAAACAGCTAGCCTGGTGTTCTCTGTGGCTTAAACCCCTATGGCTGGCATGAAAAGCTGTCTTGAGCTGTAAAATTACAGTGCAGATATTCAAGACTGGGACTCTGTGATGAGGGATTGTCCCAAAGCCTGAGCTGCAACCCAAGCCCATTTTACAGCCCAGCAGCCGAAGCTCTGCAAGCCCATCTCAGCTGTCCTGGGCAAGCTTTGGCAGTTTAATGGTTTAACTAATGTGTAGCCATACCCTAGGACCCTAGACTTTTTACCAGTTCTCTTCTCCCCCACCTCACCACCTGAAATACCCTGAATTTGATGACTTTTGGGCATACTATGAGAGACACCTGTTTGACTGGGGTTTTGAACTGGGCTGAGGATGTCTTTGTCCAATGGTGAAGCGGTGAAATGAGCTTTTGTAGGTGTGTAGCTGGCTGAGTTCCTCTTCGAATTATTATTTCAGTGGTATTTAGATTTCATTGTATTGTATAATTAGGAACTCTATTAGGGTACTTAGAGCCTGTGATCTTTTTATAGTTTTAAATCTTAATAAAGCAATTAGTTATACAATTAATTAACTTCCTATGAACAGGCAGTTGCAACCCTGGAAGAACCATTAGTTGGCATGAACTGACACCCTTGCTGGCAATTAAAACAGAGACACAAAAAGTTAAATGGAGCCATAGAATAGGTCCTTTCCTCCTTCCTACCCCTGAGTTTATTTAGGCATGCTAGGATGGAAGCATAGTGTTAGGATGGTGAGAGAAAACATTACATTGCTGCAACCAATGCTGTAGCAATTCTCTGAATAAAATGAGGACTGGAGTCTCCAGGGCTCTCAATGTAACACTTTTGGGAAAGAAACACATTTTTTAAAAGAAACGTACTGAGTTTCCCAGCTGACATACAGCTTTGCCAACTGTCACACATCCTTCATGCTTTATTTATGATCTCTGGTCTCAAGTCACAACCAAAGACACTCTTTGTTAAATTAGGTGGGCTCCAAGGCAGTATCTAAATGGTGATTTAGCCATTAGCGCTTTAAAACTACATCCTTATAAACGAGCAAAGCTAAGGGAGTCATCATTCAATACAACTAATGAAACATGTTTCTGGAAAGTTTAACTCTAACTTACTTAATTCAGTTTAGAATCCAGCATTTAAAAAAAAGACAAAATAATGACAAAAGAGTTTAGTCATTCCCTTAAGTAGCCTCTGTCTCTCACACACTAACATTCAAAATAATTTCAAAAATCCATGTAAGGAAGCCAGGCAGGACTTTAATATGGCAATTCAACAAAGGGGCATAACTTATGGCCTTCCTTTCTGGTTTCGGTGGGTGCCTAATATGTTTCATTATACCAGGGGTGGGCAAATACCAGCCTGTGGGCCAGATTCGGGCTGCCAGGGTTAGCCCCTGTGGGCCCCCACACCACTGTATTTACCTGTGCCTCTGCAAGTATGGAGGATTGCAGCTCCTGTTGGCCACCAATCGCTGTTCCCAGCCAACGGGAGTTATGATTGCCCATACTTGTGGAGGTGCAGATAAATATATCATCAGCAACCCACCAGGAGCTAACCCTGGTGAACTACCACTGTTTTATTGCCCACTCCTACATTATGCATTTTGCTATTAGATGAACGCAGATATTTCAAACAAAGCTATGCAGAAAAAATCAAGTTTTGATCTGTGTCTTAACCATGTCTGTGAAATATTTGTTTGGAAATCACAGGTCTGAATTTGTTCATATACTTGGGAAACCAGAATCCTTCCTGCCTGCCTTCCTTCCAGTTAGCATTCCCTTGCTCCCCATAAACAGCTGCCCCAGTCCCTTCTGCAAACCCTTTCACGTATCCCAACTTGACACAATGTCATCAGGTAAGGCATCCAAAGGCTTCCTTGCTGGGCATCTGTAGCTTGCTAGTTAGAGAGATGTTCAATCAATGATCTGTACCACATAATAAATATTTGATAATTCTCTCTGTCACCACTGAATGGCAACATGGAGTGTTTGTTCCTGTGTAATGTTTTCACTGTGTTGTTTTGTTGATGAAAAATATTACTTACAAATTTATTTTCTGTGCAGATGGAGGTTGTTCAGGAAGGATCTTCATTGCCTGAGTTGCCTACTGTGGTTCTGGCACTGCTGAAGGAGCTTTTGGCGAACACTTGCAAGTTGGAGCCATGTTCTTTCATGGTTCATAAAATCTAATAGTGAGAACATGAGTTGCTAATTAGAGAGGAACTCTATTTCCTCTCTGAAGTGTAGTTGGGAACATCTCCTTCACAATGACATCCAGCTCTCAGTCTCACTTAGTTATATTGATGTAGAGTTATTGAGTTGATTCCGATGTCCCATACAGAGTTTTACAATGGTGAACTACTTGTGAATTCATTGCTGCTGGTTTATACCATTCTAAGGGAGAGGAAAATCAGGTCCAAAGATGCTACAGTACAATGTAATGTCCCTTTTGGAGCAATGAAGTGCCTATAATGTAACACAACCTGTTTTGTGAATGGTAAGATATGTTTTAATGCTTTATTACTAAATATGGGGATAGACAGATCACGTTGAGATTCGGGAGGTAGTTTGGCTTTGGATATAAATATGAATATAAAGTTTTGTTGCCTGTTCATATTTCTATAATGAGCTGAAACAAAATCCTAGATCTGACCAATACAAAATTATTGAGGAGATTAGATACAAATATGGACCCTAATTGTGCAGCTCTAGTCTATCTCTATTTATAATAAATCATAGATCTCTAACTCTTGTCCCCCCTTTACCTCAGATTTTCACCTTCATATGTTTGCTTCTAATAAATATTGTTACCTCACATATCCATCAGCTTCCATAATATTCTGTCAATGTCACCAAGTAACCTTATGCTGTTCTCCTGCTTACAGATTAATTTATTAAGCCATCTGTTTGGTTTTTCTAGTCTGTGTTATTGTGTGATACTACAGTAAACCAAATCCTTTCAATCTGAAATATTAGTTTAATTTGTGAAAGATAGAATTATTTTTCTGTAAATTCTAGCTGACTTAGTGCAAATGTAAATGGTGCCATGCAGATGATCTTTTGATCCGCACAAAAGAGAGTAATTCTCATTTCATTATCCTTATTTATGCTGTATTTATTCTGCATTTTGTTACTTTATGACCTTTTTATTTGTTCTCTCAGTCATTCAGATACTACAGGAAAATCATTTACATTAAAAAGAACAGCCAAATAGCCTTTTTTTGATGAAGTGTTAGTTATTTTGAGTATCAGTTTCTAGAAAAGCAAGAATTATATGTCTGTGCTGGACATCATCATCTATTTGCATCTCTCATTTTTATATCACCTTTTTTCTAAATGGACCCTAAAGTACAATACAGAATATTGCTAACTTAATGGATAAAATACACACAAACACACAATCTACAGTGAAACTATCCCTGGGATGAAACGCTTCCAGTGTTACTGCCAAACATATTAGAATACAAAGAACACAAAGGCCTATTGGAGTACTGATTGGAATGGATAAAAAATATTTATGCCTAAGGGATGGTATGTCTCACAAGCTATGCTACTGACCCAGGCACTTCAGAATTGTTATGTCCTTCTTATGTATAAAAATACAGTGTAGGTAACAAAAGCCTAGATCTGCAAAATTTTCCTCTAAGTTAGTTAACCACATGTACTGATTAGTGTTATCACAATTTTATAAAAGTTTTGGTATATTATTACACAGCATTTTTTTGTCTTTTTTTCTGGTATAAATCAGGAGGAATTAACTGAAGTCAAATGAAGTTACACAGTTGTATAAAAGTGGTCTAAGAGTTAAGAGCATTTGCTCAGTCTGCATATTATATGCAAGAAACCAAATGTGAGTACCTGGCCTAAAAAAAATTCTGACAGCTAGCGTGAAATTTGGTTACCAGTTCTAATTTCATTTGCACCAACGTAAATCATACGTAAATTCACTGAAGTTATCTGAGTTTACATAGGTGTTGAACAGTTATTAGTGAGAGAAGAATCAGACCCAATATATTTAACTGAATTTCATTAGGTGATAAGAAACCTTTAACTCATAATAGCATCCATCCTTTCACCACCTTGATCTGTTGTAGTAATTCAGCAACTGGATTGCTGAAGAAAACACGAAAAATAAAAGTTGCATTGATTTTAATTCCAGTTCTGACTGGAAGAAAGAGAAATTTGACTTTTTTTTTTAATCTGAACCATTTACTAGCATCAAACCTCAATTGAAATGTCCTTTATGGAATTCTTAGCCATACTCACAAAACTTCTTTTACAGGATCTCACCTCTCATTCCACTGAATCAATTTAAGAAAGTTCAATGACTTCTTTATTGGGGGGATGAGGGCAGGTTTGAAACACACACTGTTATAGCATGATCTTTCACATTAATATCATTATGTTAAATTCTGCAACTCTTTCCCCCACTCTTCCTGCTTATATATTTCCTTCCTGATTTCTTTGTTGCAAATGTAATAGATGCAAATGAAATTCAGCACTTCAGAAAAATGTATATTTGCTTTAAGCCCTTTCGAAATATGCAGCCCCTCAAGGTTTGGACTCTTTGTTCATTTCCAGGTGAATTTATGTGTGTCTTTTGTAAACATTAGAAATGGCTTGTCTCACTTTCCCCCACAAGGGAACAAATAGTTCCAGAGGAAAAGAACCCAGAGGACACAATACCTAAAATAAAATGGCATAACCCACACATAAATACGTTTAATTTAAAAAACATAATTAAGGGAATTTAATGAGAATAAAGCACAGATTAATTGCGTTCCTGTTATTCCTAGTGTCCTTGAGGGATCTAGTTTGGTGTTAATGACTTACAGTAGGTGATTATTTACTTTAGTGCTCTTTTATGTTTTGTTTTTGTTGACTCATTTTTTTCTTCTCATTTTCAAATGTTTTCTTTCAAGCGCCTCTTGTGTTATATATATTTTCTGTCCTAGATCCCTTGTCACATTCAAACAGCAGCCATTGTCCAAATTTTTACTTTGGTATAGATCACCCCTCTGCCCACCCCTCGTATGACACCCTTGGGACCTGACTGGTCCCAAACAAGGAAGTTTGCTGGATCTGGGGGAGGTCAATTCCAGGCCCCCTTCATGACTCCACCCTCAACCCCGCTGCTGCCCCCTCCTGCCCTGGCAGCTGATCCTTCCAGACCAGCCCCACTGTCACCTGTTCACGCTGCCTGGCCCAGCTGGGCTCCCAGACACAGGTACTCGGGCTGCCAGACTCCTGGCCACCATGTCTCTCTGATCCAAGAACATCTGTGGTCCTACCAGACCACAAATGTTACTGGATGAGAGAGTTCCAGTTTTGAGAGGTTCAACTTGTACTATCTTTCAACTCCCTCACTTTATGCATCTTGCTCAAGTAGACCCAACAGCTCCTTCTATATTTCTTCAGAGGATCAACATAGGGTGCATGCATCAAAAGCAACGCAATTTACAATTTATTCCTGAAGTCAAAACCCATAATTACAGTAGTGTAGCTGAGTCCTATACATCTCTAAGACTCTTGTACGCAAAGCTGCCCACAGCAGAATATGTTTCTTCTCTCAGGCTACATCTTTTAAAAAAAAAAAAGATTTTTGTTTTCTATTTTCAGTTATTTGTCAAGGGACAGATTCAAAAATTATTTTTTTACTATTAGAAACACTTAGTTCTAGAACTCTTTGAATATTAGAACATATATATGAGGCTAACAATAAGAAATACTATGGAAGTCCAAGAAAGAAGTACATGTTCCACATATTTACTACCAATCTGACAAATAGGAATATATACGCCAGTGTTCAGATATGTTCAGGCATTGAGTGTAAGAAATAAATCATATAAACCAGGAGACTTTCTAAATATTTAAAATTTGCCACCTTTTTGTGTGGAGAGAGTATAATGATTACTAGAATGTATTGTTCCCATAGTGACTAGTGCAGGGGAGTGTAATGCAGGACTTGGATTCTAAGGTTATTTAGTTGCCTTTATGTTCTAGGTACCACATCTTTAAATCTCTAAGACCCATATTGGAGAAAGAAAGCCTTTTTTCTGTTCAGTTTAGTGCAATCTTTCACAGAAAAGACACACAATGTTCCTGACTTTTATTTTGTTCTCCCAATCTGATATAGTTATTGTACTGAAAGAATCTATTAAACTCTGTTCTTGGGGGAGGGGGAAGGAGTCACAGCTTCCATTCCCAACTCACTGTGTGATATGCAGATAATCACTTCATAAATCTGTACCTCAATTTCCCCATGAATAGAAATTATATAATAATTATTACACCAAAGGGGTGTTAGCAGATATTGTTAATTACTATTTGTAAAATATTTTTAGATCCTCAGATGAAAGCAATTACTGAATACATATGCAAAATATTACTAATTATTTCATTATTGCAAAATTACACAATTATCTGTCATATTTATAATATTATTGTGCCTATTACTACTTTAAGACTTTCTTTGAATTTATACAGAGAATAACATTTCACATCCAAGAGTGAAAAATGCTGACCTACTTTAATTATTTCTTACATGAACATACCACTATAGCTTATTGAATGAAAAGCATTATGGCCCAGATCCTCAAATTTTTAGGTTGCTAATTACCATTGCAGAGCAAGAAATAAATGTTTGCTTTGAACAACATTTTCTGTTTTTCAACTTTTCAGTTTGCAAAATATTATTCAAAAGTTTCATTTTGGGTCAGCTCAAAAAGGTATTGCCAGCGAGCCAAGGCATTAGCTGTTCTCATAGCTGTGGTCAGAAGATTCACTTGGAGATGTTAATCTGATAAACTCATCCTCATCACTCGCCACCCATCTCCCTCCCATCAGAGAAATCATTCTTAACCCTGGAATCACTCTTTCCTTCAGTGAACCCCGAAAACCCCTTACTTCATCTCTCATATATCATCAGGTGGACCCTAGAGATCTCCTCCTCTTTGCTCCTTGGACTTGGGTCCTCTCTGCCATTATACCAGATCTTGGACCAGGAAACCTCTCCCAGTTTAAAGGCTTTTGGAGAGTCACTGCTTAAGCAACCCTATTAATAAAAGATGAGTAGAAAATGCCAGTCCTTCATCTGCACAACAGATATTGGATATGTGCTTTGCCTAGTATTGTAATTCACTAATAAAATAAATTATTAGATTAAGTTCCTGATTGTGATGGGAATATCTGGGTACTACCATAATATAAAATACTAGCCCCATCGAATACTCAGAGGCGCTCTGATATTTTAGCAGTTCCAACACATCCCTAACCATACTAAGAATGATGGGATTTCTCTCAGCTCCAGCTTAATAGAGCCTTCTAGGTAACAGAATCTTCAACACAAATGTGAAGAGTGTGCTCTTGTATGGATACGAGACCTGACACAGTAAAAAGTCTTCAAATCACAAGCTACAGACATTTAAAATCAGATGCCTAAGGTACATCTTTCACATCAAATGGCAAGACTTTGTCATAAATTCGGAACTTTGGAACAGAGCAGGACAAGAACCACTTGATGTTCAAATCAAGAGAAGAAAGTGGGGATGGCTAGGCCACACTCTCAGAAAACGATTATCCAGCATAGTCCGCCAAGCTCTCACATGGAACCCTCAAGGAAAACGCAAAAGAGGAAGACCTTGGACAACGTGGAGAAGATCTACTGATATTGAAGGACAACAACTGGGGTACTCCTGGAGTCAGCTAGAAGTTTTGTTTCAAGACAGAGTGAAGTGGAGGAGACTTGTAGATGACCTATGTTCCACTTGGAGCACAAAGGTTTAAGGGGAAGAAGAAGGTAACAGAAGGATTGCTTCCTCATTCCCACTACATTATCTGAAGAGGAGAAAATATTTTTCCCTTAAAGAAGATGAAAACGCAGCAGCACATACTGGGCAATCTCTGAAGACTATCTTGGGGATCATGAGCCATGTTCCCTCTAATTGTTTTCATCCATATGCTGAATAAATTTTGTTATGTGTACTGAGGCATGTACAGATGTGCGCTACCAGTAGAAATACATGCTGATGGCTGCTGCCACATGTGAATGCTGTGCTAATCAGCTGGATGGCATTGGAATGAGTCCTGAGCATCTGTCCAAGTGCTCAATTTAGAGGGAACACTGATCACGAGGAAGGGAAGCATTCACCTGAAGATGACGAGATGGTACCTAGTGCATAGCTATTAACAAGATGCACTAGATATGACAGGACCTCCAGCATTCCCTGATGAGGTAAGAAAACTGTATGGTTCGAAAGATTGACTCTTTGGAAATAAAAGGCGAGAGAGAGAGAGAGAGAGAGTTACAGCTGTGCAAACGTCCTGTGCCCATGTTTACTGAAATTACCCGAATATGGGTAAAGGTTTGAAAGTGCTTTAACAGAATCACAAATCCAAGTCTCACTTCGATTTTCTTTGAGGTTCAGTTAAGGTATTTTGCATTGCTCCATTTTGGTGCATGGTTTACGATGACATTTGTTCTGTGTCACTGAAAAAATATGCTGCTGATTCTGAGCTCTTATCTTTTCCTCTCAGTAAAGCAATACCATCGTGTAACACACATAATTCTGCTTTATAGGTTTTATGGAGTGTGCATGTGTGTATAGACACACACACACACACACACACACACTTCTCAATTATTGGAACATTAGGAAGTTAAAGACAAACTAATTAAGGGGAACAGATGGAGTAACTGACCTCTGATATACTGACAGTTAAAGATCTTTCAGAAACATTAACTGCACAGCATTTTCTTTTATAAATGTCACCTGAGGGGATAACAAGATGGCAGGAAGCCCAGCAGAAGGGGGGAAAGCTAATGTAGTCTCCCTTTTTACTAATATTATACTACCACTGCTAACCAAGTATGATAATATATCACGGAGATACTGGTCGTTTATATATGAACAGAACAGCTGTAGCCCATCCTCAAAGAAAGCATGCATATTCATAAATATATCTCTAAATGCTACAGAGGAGACATTGGGCAAACAGACTATGATAAGTGAGATATTCCAAAAGGGTAAGCATTAGGTGTTTTGTGACATTTTATGCTCTTTTGGAGGACCATCATGATAACAACCATATTATGTATATCTATTTCCCCAGAGGACTGCCACCTTGATTTGATTTAATTTTGCTGACATTTTCCTCATCAAATTATAATAAAAAATAAATGTATTCATATGAAAGCTTGGCTAAGATGAGAAAGGAACCCGGGTCGAGTCATCATATGGGAATAAAAGCACAAAAACACTTGTGTGAGGAGCATCTCTCTATATGGTGCTATGTATAGAGTGGGATGGAACATTTGTAATTAAACCTGAAATGCCAAGTGTTGCAAAGTTTACAGTGTACGTAGGCTGCTTGATGGTTTTGGGTGAGGGCGTGTGTGTGTGTGTGTGTGTGTGTGTGTGTGTGTGTGTGGTGTGGGGATGTTTGCATCAAACCTAGTACAACGGGGTCCTAGGCTATGACAGGTCTGCTAAGTGCCGCTGTGCAATTAATGACCATTACCTTTTTGCATGGGGGTTTGCTAAGACTCAAAATTGAAAGCAAAATTAAAGCAAAATGGGTGCAAAATCCTCAAGAAATACCATTGGAAAATTAACTTCCCTGGCCTTTCACACAGACTCAGATTAATGTTGAAAGTTGATGAATGGCTGGGCTGGGTTTGCTGGGGGTTTCCTCTAAGGAGAGCAGGGATTCTTCTTCAGACCAATCATTATGTGGCTTTGTGGTAGGCTTTGTCACTGGTCAATCCTCTGTCTGTAAGGAACCTTCCTACTGGCTCTGGCTCTGTTTGGCCCGGAGATGTTCTCCATCAGTAAGAGATATACTGATAGCATGGACAATAACTGGGCAAGTTTTTACACTACCCATTACCTCACTGAGACTCTTCTGCATGCCAGTGATCTCCAGCTGCTCTAATGCAGCTGGAGATGCTCCTCTATGTAACTGGACTGGTAGTTCCTCTGCTTTATACCATCTTTCACCCTGTCATTCACACTTCACTGTGCTCTGCAACTTGGCTTTAAAAGGACCTGAGTTAGGTGACTAAAGAGAGAAAAGTATATCTGCCCCAGATAGATCAATACTTAAAAATATCTAAATATAAAATATTGTAATGTATAAAAGAATTTAATGTTAGCAGTGCATGAATGCCTCACATCTTTTTAACTTTTATTATGGAAGGTCATGTTGATCTACTACCAAAGATGCCATTACAGGTTTTACTACTTCCTCACATTAAGACTGTAGCACTACTTCAAATTACCTTCCTAACTGGATTTGGTGTCTCATAAATTCCAAAGACAGGTAAAAGAGAAAATTTTATAAAGCATAAGCTGAGTGTCTTTGATAATGAAATTATTTCCTTCTGAGTTCTTGATTATAAAGCTGGCTTAAAAAAAATAAAAACAAACAATCAAAAAAATTTCAAAAGCAACAACTACAACCAAAACCCACACATACACATCATAAAAATTCCACATAATTGTTTTATGTCTCATGTTATTTCTCTTTCTAAAGTTTAAAAATATTTTATGAGGTTACTTTCACTCTTCATATTTTTAACCATACTATACATGGGCTACATCTAGACTGCAAGCCTCTTTTGAAAAAAGAGCGTCTAGACTACAACCAGTACTTTCGAAAAAGCAAGCTGCTTTTTCGAAAGAGAGCACCCAGGCAGTCTGGATGCTCTCTTTTGAAAAAGGACAGTTTGCATTACATAGTGCCTTTTTTCGAAAGAGCACTTTTGAAAAAAGGCATTATTCCTCACAAAACGAGGTTTTCCACGGTTGAAAAAACTGCTGCATTCTTTCAATTTACTTTTGAAAGAACGCAGCAGCAGTCTAGATGCAGAGGAATTTTTTTTGAAAAAACCCTGTAGTCTAGACACACCCATGGACTAAGCTTTATTATTTATTTATTCACCCTCAGAGTCTGGGTTCTGTTTGGACATGAACATGCACATCAATTAAATAGCACTGTAGTCCAACAAGTTTAAGTTAATTGATGCTAGAGAAGAAGCAAGTGACCCAGGAGTAGATGGGGTAAACAGAACTGCTTTATTGCCCACGCACGTTTACCTCGGCCATTCAACACAACGTCCGAGTGACAACAAATTGGTACCAATTACACCCTTTTATCTATTTTACTATGTTAATTCAGACATCTATCATTACTTTTCCTAAAACCTTGTTTAGAAATGTTAATTCCCATAAAATTAATATTAATAAGCAGGTGATGAATATTGTTATAGCTGCCCCTAATTACTATTTGCAGAATTTCTAATTAAATCAACACTTTCCTATGCTACAAACTTTCCGAATCAGCAGGTTACAGAGATTACAAGAAAAGTAACCCTGAAATATTTAGACAGAGCCAGTGATGGTAGGTAAAAGACACAACAAAGAAGAGCAGCTGCATGCTTATCTATTTTTCTAGGCTGCAAAAATGAAGGGAAAGAGCATGTTCAGGGGTAATGCCTACTGTGGCTGAACTCCTTACCACTATCCCAGACCGCTAATCATTTTACATATCCTAAAAATTGACACAGGCCAGATGCAGGTGTTTAACTGCAAGTGTACATATTCCCTATTATTCTATGTGCCCTGCAATCCATTCATATGTGTATCTTTTTACTTACATATATCCACTTAGATGTGTTTAATATAACTTGCAAAATGACCTAAACATAAAAAAGATGTATAAATGCCTCTTGGTATTAAATACCTTAAGCTCACCCATGGTGAAATGAAGAAGATTTGCAGGAAAATTTAATATGAAAATATTCATAATGTTACTTTTTTTGGAAGAGTCAATAAAATAGATTTTCCTTGTGGGAGAGCACAAACCTGTGAAAATTCAAAGTTTGTATTTCAAACTTTTTAATTTTAAAGTCACCTTTCAGCATAGGATTAACTGATAATTCATTCAGATACAACAAAAACTAAAAAGTGATAAAATTTCAAACAAAATGAGTGCAATTTTCATTTGTAACAAATTGTGAGAAATTCAGATTGTGAGTTATTTCAATTTGCTTTATAAATATTTCATTCTCTCTAGTCAGAGCTATCATCATCATTTTAAAAAGTGAGACTATATTAACCCCCAGTTGAAATTAGGCATTGAATCTAATATGGCATTTAACTGAGCCATTAAATCAAAGGACTTGAAGCTAAAATAGTAGAACTAACTTAATGTCATTAGTAGTAGTCTTTCAGCAGTGTCCAAAACCATCAGTCACAATTAATATTCCATTGCATTAGGCTCTAGAAATGTAGGGCTGGAGGGGGGCCTCAAGAGATCATGAAGCCAGTTCCCTGAACTGAGGTAGAAACTAGTAAATCTCTGTAGAGAGCTTACAGAACTAATATCTAGTAAACTAGAAGATTTACGCTGCATTGCTCAGGTCCTTCATGACAGAAGGCTTGGAGTGTGGTGGGTGCAGGAGTCAGGACAGGAGGCCCTGGTCTACACTGTGGAGTTATTTCAAAATAACTCCCCTTATTTCAAAATAACAAGCAGAGCATTCACACTACCAGACCGATTATTTCAAAATCCAACTTTCCATGAGGAATAATGTCTATTTCAAAATTGTGTTAGTGTGGACTCTCAGCTGCTGCTGTTTCGAAATAATTGGCCTCCAGTGGCCTCTCACAGCTACACTTGTGGCTGCTCTGGCTACACCTGCCAGCTCCACTGCTTCTCTTCTCCTGCAGAGCTTTTAAAGCGGCAGGCTGCAGGCAAAAGGCTTGCAGCACGAGGACAGCCTTGCCAGCCGTGTGCCATACCAAAACCACACAGGAGCTATGGCCGAGCCCAGTACACCCTCTGAGCCTCCCATAGCTGCCAGAACTCCCACAGCACGTTCTGCTGCAAGTGGCCAAGGACGCAAGTGAGAACCAGCCTGCACTGGTGTGGCGATCCTGGATCTCATCGAGGTCTGGGATGAGCAGACCAACATCTAGGATCTCCACACCAGAAGGCACAATGGCCATATGGCTGCCAGCCTGGCCAAGAAGGGACACATGCAGCCCCTTGACCAGGTCCTCATGAAGATAAAGGAGCTCTATCAGGCCTACAATAAGGCTAGGGAGCAGAATGGATGCTCGGGGTGGCACCGTACATGTGCTGGTACTATGACCAGCTCAATACCATCCTGGGAGGGCAGCAGCTCAACTCCCCCCCCCCCCCACCATTGTCATTGAATCTGGCTATAATGTGCCCAGCAGCAACCCCCAGGAGGGCAGGGTTGTAGAGGATGATGTGGAGGAAGAGGAGGAGGAGCAGGCCAGCCAGGTGACCATGCCCACAAGCCAGGAGCTGCTCCTCACCCTGCAGTCGGTCCCCCTCTCCCAGGAGTCAGACGAACCCAGGGAAAGCACTGCAGGTGAGTTCTGTAACTTTCCCTACGCGCACACACATTCTGTGTGTGTGTGTCTGTGTGTGTGTGTGCTCGCACGTGTGCACACACCCACTGTCTAACTGATTATGCACTTTAAAAAAAATCATACATATTTTGTAAAGCCATGTTAGTCCATGATGTGAATGAAAATACACCAGGAAAGAAACTGGCCACATGAACCAGGGAAGGAAAAATTCACACAGTTTGGAAAATAAATTTTAAATTCACAATGCAAACTTTGCAGAATCATATTTACCCTTTTTTTCCTCCAAAGCTACCCAGAAGAAAAGATGTTGAAAATATTTGTGGGGCTATAAATTCAATGGATGTGAGCTAAAGCTACTGCTAGGGAGAATAAAGTAAAAAGATGGACATTTACTCATTTTCCATTTCTGTAATGGAAAAGATGTAAATTGATTCTTCAATCACAACTAATCACATCTTAAGCCATATGAAATGATACAGTAGGACAGCACAATTGAAACTAGAATAAGAATAACTGAAGATTAATTGGTGTGAAATTTAGGTAAATTGTATGAGGCAGAAAATGAATATGGAACAATGTAAAATTAACCTTAAAGATACAACTAAATCTAAATGCTTTTAAGCTGATTCAGTAATGATGGTAATTATGTCTAAAGTAATGGGGGCTGAAAACTACAAGGAGAATTTAATTACGACTACCACAAAATAATTCTATAAAACAAGCAGAGTGAACCAGTGATGTAGACTAAACCTAAACAGTGGTAAGTTGAATGCCAAATGATATAAAACAAAAACTGGTATGTATTTGCATTAAGAAAGGAAAATGTGAATACTGAATGATATGCAGTCAGTGGATAAGCGTGAAAATTGAGTGTAGGAAGAGAGATGTTAAACTCACATTCTGAAACAATATCAGTTTGACCAAGGCCTATGGAAACTGACTCAACAACAAGATAAATGTGTGGAAAATGAAGAGAATAAAAAGTGTTGATAACGGAATCCAAGATAAAAGGAAATAAACTAAAATGATGATGGCTGATTATACAGTTATAGGTGCAGCATCAAATTATGTGAATAGATTTAGAGATGATGGAAAATGAACTCTGTGATTGAATTGGTGTAAAGACAATATAAAACTACACTGCAGTGTTATAAGTGAATTAAAGATGTGTACTGAGCTCACGAGGATGGATGTGGAGTGAAATGTGTAATGAACCCAACTGATAACATGGGGAGCTACACAGAAAATGGTTTTAGTCAGTCCCCCGTGGATGTAAATGAATATAAAGAACATGAAGTAAAGTTATTATTCTGAGGATTAAACCTAAAACAAAAAGAGAAGAGATTATTCTGAAACAGTAAGAATTGACTCTAATTATGCTATTAAATTGGAAATTAATTTGAGAGCTATAATCCAAACCAGAAATTTTCTTTTTGAATGCAAAATATGTTGAAGTAAATCCCTAACAATTGGGAAATCCACCTAGAATGACATGATCTGACTACTCAGTGAAATATTAGGTTATATTTATAAAGAAGATGAACTAAGTAAATTGTCACTTATCCCAGAGTTTAATGATGTAATCATTTTAGTTTTCTGTAAAATAAATCTTATGAGGCAATTTCACATATGGCATTTATGTGCTGATGCACTGAAAAGGTAGAGAGCACATATATCTGAATTCTGAGGCCAGATAGCAGATAGCAGTAACTCCCCATCAAGAAGAACTGAAGTTTAAATTAGGACAGATGAGCGTAGGCAGAGCACTACTAAGAATGTTCTGCATAAGACCTTCTGAAGTGAAACCACTGAGTTTCATCTCTGTATTAATTCTCTGTGGAACTCCCAATCACTTTAATTATTCACGGTCCACATGTGGAACTTCTCAGCTGCAAACTTTGGATCAATATCTAAATTTCCTCAAAGCTCAGGGAGTTTAGCTCTGAAACTTTGCTTTAGGCCTAACTCTGATATCAATGAGTTTGTATGTGATGCAATGGCATAATATATCACCATACTCCATTCCAGTGGTTTTTTTACCTTTTTCATTTGTGGATTTCTAAAAATTTGTAAATGGGTATGCGGAACCCTTTGGAAATCTTAAGCATAGTCTGCAGACACCCATGGCTCCACACAACACAGGGTGAAAATCACTGCTCTAGTCTACAAAGGGCCAAATAATTTGTGAATTGAAATGAATTTTTTATATTAACATCTAATGTTGGCAAATAGACATTAAATCCTTAACATTGTCACATGGGCTCTGATAAAATAATTTCAATGAAAACCTTCACCCAAAACCAATCATGGAAATACTTTGTGGTTTGAAAGTTAGATATTTCAGGTGAAATCCTGGTTCCACTGAAGTCAACAGGAATTTTACCATTGATTTTAATAGGGCTAGTCCCGAGTAGTTAGTCACATGAGACTGCCACACAGGAACCAGTCACTCCTGCTCACAGGGTTTCTAGAGAGGCCTGCCTGACTCCCGGACCCATGGTGTGACACCTTCCCACCACAAGCCACCACTAAGGAGGCTGGGGTCATGGACACACAAAGCAGTGTTGCACATGGCCACACAGTGAGGCCCACATTCCCAAGGCAGTATCCAGTCCCGGGCAAGTGTAGTGAGGCAGAGAACACTGAGCCTCTGCATGGGAACCTGTCATGGGGAAGGAAGAGGAGGGGACCCCAGCAGCAACCTCCCCAGGAAGTGGTGTCTACTGCTCACACACACCTCCCCCATCATTCTCCCCCACTGTCCTCTAGTGGTCAGGGATAGAAGTCCTCTCTCTGCAGGACACTACCACTGCTGGACCTGGCATGTGTGTGGCATGTAGGGAAGGTGAGCTGGCCCATCCACACCCTCCCACCCACAGTCTCCTAGCCTGGCTGACACCTTCCCATGCCTGCTTATCTCTGGGGTTTGGGGGTATCGAGGTTCTCTTGGGACATCTGTGCCCCTGCAAGACAGTGCCCACTGTCGAGGTCACAGATAGCCTTGCTTGAAGCACATCGCCTTCATCTGAACTGAGTGTTGGCTCAGAGATGATGGCTAGGCTTCATGCACACTGTTTCTTGGGATGACTGCCCTTCTCACTGTTCTGAACAGCTGCAAGTGGGGTGCAAGCCACACCTCTTGCGCAAACCTCGTGACCTCATGAGACCCACAGGCACCAGCGACCCTGGGAAGATCTGCAGCAGGAACACATTGCCTGCCTGCATGCCCTGCACTGGTCTCTTGAGCAGCAGGAGAAAAGGTTGGATGCTGACTTGGAGCTGTACCATACCACCTTGCAGAAGTTCTCAGCAAGCTTGGAGCATGGCATACACCTCTGCCATCAACTGCCTGGTTGCTGCCATTGAGTGGTCCAGCAGCCACCCTCCACTTGCTCCTTCCCAAATCCCCTCACACCCACCCCTACACCTGCCCCTGCCCCCCTGGACAGCAAGGGCTCCACACATGAGGTGGTGGGACCACTCACGGCACACGCCAGTCCCAGCCTCATCCCTGAGCTCCACCTCCCACTTCCTTCCCCCACTTCCTCCTTCCCAGGTTCTTTCCCCAGTCCCTCCCCAGTTATAGTTACCCCCAAATAAAAATAAAACAGCTTATCCTTTCAAAACAAAATATCTGGTTTATTGTATCTGCAGGGAGGGGAACCTGGGAAGGGAGGGAAGGGGTAGAGAGGAGTGGGGGAGGAAAGGCATTGAGGAGGCCACTTCTGAGAGGCCCTGAGGGAGAGTTTCAGACAAGGCCAGCTGTGACACTTTCCTCTGGGCCTCCCCACATATGCTCAGCCCCCTAATAGGACAGCTGGATGGCAGCAGTGCACAGCTGCTCAAAGGCCCTGCCCAACTGCTCGGTCTCTGCTCCCTACCCTGGCAGGAAACTCCCCGCCCCCGTTTTCATAAAAGTTGTGCAGGATACATCTGTCCCCCAGTTGGTGGTGGCCTTTCTGTTTGCCGAGGTCCAGGTGGGTGACGAAACAGCGGAATCTTCTGTTCAAATGGCTGAAGACATCCTCCACCACAATGCAGGCCCTGTTGAGCCTGCCATTGAAACATTCCTTCCTGGGGCCTAGGTGTCCCATGTAGAGCTTCATCAGTCATGGGAGCAAAGGGCAGGCTGTGTTCCCCATGATGCACATCAGCACATCCACATCCCTGACCCTGATGGTGCAGGCAGGGAAAAAAGTGTGTCTTCCCAAACAGGTTGGAGTTTTGCAACATGCAGGTGTCATGAGCCTTCTCCGACTACCCAACACTGATGTCAGAGAACTAGCCTCGGTGATCCACAAGGGCCTGCAGGACCACTGATATAATCGGAGGCACAGTAGTCGGGGGTCTGAATGGAGATGTGGGTGCCATCAATGGTCCCTCTCCTCACAGTTGGGGAAGTGATGATGGGGTCCATGTCACTCAGGATAATGACCCTTTGCAGCAGGATGGTGTTGATGGCCCTCACTACCTGCAGAAGGATACAAACATAGAATTGCAGGGTTGCCAAAGCTTTGGGAATTCCCCAAGCCCAACACAGTTCCCACACGCGAACCAACCCTAACTTACCCCATCCAAGACAGGGCTTTGTGAAGGCAGGACAGCAAAACCTTCAGGGAGGGAGAGTTCATCCCCCCTCCCCTTCCTAGGGAACCCCATCCAGTAGTTCACCACTCTCCTAGGGCAACTGCAAGAGAGTCATACCTGCAGCATCACAGCCCAACACCAAACTGGTTCCCAATGGAGCAGTAGCTGTCTGGCGTGGTGAGCTTCCAAATGGTGATGGTGACCTGCTTCTGGAGGGGATGGCGGGTCACATGTGGGTGTCCCGTTGCTGGAGGGCAGGGGTGAGCCACTCGCAGAGCTCCACATGCAAAAATTCTGGAGCCACTGCTGGTCTGGAGCCACTGCTCCACCACGATCCGGTCCCACCAGTTGGAACTGGTGTCCCAACACCAGAAGTGGCTGTGCACAGTGTGCAGGGGAGGGTGGGAGAGGCTGTGCTGCATGAGAAGCACAGAGTGGGGTGAGGAGGTGCCCCACAGTGCACTGCTGGTCCTGGTCCTGTAGTGCCACATGGACAACCTGCAGTAACTGCACAGGAGGTGCAGCATGAGATCTAAGAACACGATAAATGCTTTGCATCAGGTTTGGCTCCATGGCAGATGTGCTGTCGTGTCTGCAAAGGCAACCAGAACACAGAGTGAGATGAGTTTTCTGTCCCGTAAGGAGGTAGGCAAAGGTAAAGAACCTGAGACATGACTGTAGAGGGGAGCCCCTTAAAAGCATGAATCTCAGATAGCCTCAGGCAACAGCTCCAGGAAGAGAGTGTTGTCCTAATGCCCTGCTCTAAGTGCTTCTGGGGGTCTTTACATGCAATTCAGGCTCCAGTCAGGGTGGATATGCTATTTCGATATAGCTCTGTGCTATTTCGATGGACATTTGTAGTGTGGATGTGCTATTTTGAAATTGTTATTTCAGGAGCTATTATTCCAAAACAGCTTATTTCAAAATAAGCACATAGTGTAGACATACCCTAAGAGGTGCTCTATTTCTGAGCCTATCAGAATGAGGAGACATCAGAAAGATATAAGAAGTCTGTTCTCTCATGTTTTTCAGCTTGGCTACGTCTAGACTGGCATGATTTTGCGCAAATACTTTTAACGCAAATACTTTTCCGTTAAAAGTATTTGCGCAAAAGCGCGTCTAGATTGGCATGGATGCTTTTGCGCAATAGCATCCCTGGTCAATCTAGACATGGTTTTGTGCAAGAAATCCCTGATCACCATTTTAGCCATCGGGGCTTTTTGCACAAAACAAATCTGAGCCGTCTACACTGGCCCTTTTGCGCAAAAGGACTTTTGCCCGAACAGGAGCGTCAAAGTATTTGTGCAAGAAGCACTGATTTCTTACATTAGAACGTCAGTGCTCTTGCGCAAATTCAAGCGGCCAGTGTAGACAGCTGGCAAGTTTTTGCGCAAAAGCGGCTGCTTTTGTGCAAAATCTTGCCAGTTTAGACGCAGCCCTTGATTTCCAGATACAAGAAGTTGGGATAAGCAAGAACAAAATTGTGCATGATTATTTTATCCAAACTAATTCTTTCCAGGCCATCTTTTGGCCATCAATTGCTAGTATAATAATTTTACACTGGGACCTTTCACACCGTAGAAAGACTCCATATGTGGTATTTATGTCTGAGGAACTATGCAGTTTACCGTTGAACAAACAGAAGAACTTGTCCAGCCGCCATTGATGTGTGTATAGGTCTCGGTTGTGTGGATTATATATTTCAGTATTATCAGGAGTAATTTAGATGAAGTAATGATTGCTATAGTATGAAATGATATGGGGCAAACTCATCAGGATGATTGATGTCAAGATCTTCATATCTCCCATGCAAAATAAATCTTAAAGGTGCCCGCTGTCATTGTAAGAAATGTTCTGCTTCGCATCACAATGTAAGATCTGATTCTCATTTCTTTTTTGTGGTACTGTAAAGTAACAGAATATATGTCAGTAGAACAGAAATCTTTCTAGTGTAATATAAGTAGTCTTTGTATACTCACTATAACAAAGGCTTTCTTATAACATGAAAGTTGCTTTTCAGTGAAATAGAGTGACATCTGTAGAAACCTATTACTGCTTACTTAGTGATGCGCTTTCTTTCTCTCATGCACACACACACACACACACACACACACACACACAGATCAGTCTGTCAAGCTTTTGGGTGTGTGGTGTGGGAAATCTACACGATTTATGAGTTATGGTTAATACTATGTCATTCTGATGAAGATGCTATATTTTTGAATACCTATATGTGTATGTGCATTCTACCTTTGCTGATAAAGGCTGTCATGTCCCTCCCAGGCCAAGAAAAATGGTAGTTTGTTAGAGCTCAGTGACTGCTTATTCTGGTGAAAGCACCTTGAGACAATGGGTTACCTCCGGCCTAGGCAAACTACTTTAACCACCTCTTTCTCTGTAAGAGGCTTGTGAAGGGGGGGAAGAATGGAAAATTCTGAATCAGCCAGAGAGAGGTGACAAAGCTGAATATTAAAGTACTGTGTGTACATTTACACTGCACACTTATTTTGAAATAAGCTATTCTGGAAGAAATACTCAAAATAGCTTTTCAAAATAGCGTGTCTACACTACAGGAAAGCCTCAAAAGCCCGACGTGGGCATGCTACCTCGATATGGAGCCCCAGGAGGCACTGGGGAGTGATTACACTGAATGGCCCTAGGGAGAAGCTATTTTGAAATAGCAGCAGTGGAGCAACCACACTACTGCTATTCCAAAATAGCCATTTCGGAATAAGCATTATTCCTCATGGAATAAGGTTCACAGAAGTTGGCATAAGCTGTCTGTTATTTCAAATAAATTCAAAACAACAACAAGGGCGTCTACACAGCAATTGTGTTATTTTGGAATAATGGCAGTTATTCTGAAATAACGCTGCTGAGTAAAGGCACCCTTAAAGAGAAAAGATTTTCAAACCTACGCTTTGGACCTGAGAAAGCAAAAGGCAGGGATGCTTTCATAGCAGGAGGGACCTAGTTTAGCTTGGGGGTTAGCTTGCTTTGACTTTGGCTGACCTCAAGAAAAAAGAAGCTCTGTGGCAGAGAAAACAAGCCAATGCTGCTGGAGAAGGATCCTGGATGATCTCAGCCTAGAGAATGCTGCAGAGTTTTGAAGAAACTGAGGTGTGGAAATTTGTGTAAGGTTTTTTTGTGTGTGTATACATCTGTGTATTTCTTGCGCTACTAAATAATGCACAAGGATGGTTTAGGATGCTATGCAATCTGTCTCTGTTATGTGCTACAGAACACCTGCTGATATGGAATTCTAGGTAGGGGTATGCATAAGCTATAGGGAGTGCAGCATTCTGCATTCATCCCAGGGGTAGGTAACTCTCGTATGGGTACTAGAGAAAGGATTGTGTGTGTGCCTAGAGAGGCCACGCAAGGAGCAGTGACTGGACTTTGTTCAGACTCTGGAGGTTTAATGCAACCAGGGATCCAACTTTTACAACAGCCTAGTGAGTGTCCAGAAAAAGGAAGCTCAACAAGATTGTTTTTCATAATGTCACTGTCACCAATCTGGGAGACAAAAATAAATCCTGTTGCATGTCTCAGTAAAATCTCCCTTTCTTCAAGAGTAATCCGTTTATAATAACTTGTAAATGAAGGCCAATGTCAGTATTATTTGAAACAACAAAGAGCGTGTCTACACTAACATCAGTTATTCTGAAATAATGCTGCTGTGTAGACATAGCCTAGAAGAGGTTACATCAGTGGAGAACTGAATGTACCGGAGCCTTACTTCTCAGTACCCTTCCCATTCTCTCTTTTTCTGATGTTCCTCTTCCACTTTCCTGACCTGAAAAGGGATGAATTTCATTCTAGAGGAACAGTAAGAAAGTTTACGGGCCAAATTTATCCTTGCTGTACCAATGTGTAGTGATAAGAGTGCTGAATTTTCCCCCCCATCTAATTACACAGACATAACTCCCTACAGCCACATGCCCACATACATATAGAGAGACCTGGATGAAAAGTTAAATTTCTGTTCTTTGGAAATTTCCAAAATTTTTAAATTTAGTTTAATCCAGAGTCAGGAAAAATGCTGAAGTCTCAGATTTTTTTCACAAAGCTAAATATTTTGAAATACTTTATTTCTACTTTATCATTTTGACTTTATATATACACACTATCAGTCAAAAAGATTAAGTCAAAATAAAACATTAAACATTGTGGCAGGGTCCGTCTCCCTCCTGAGACCCTGACCACTGTTCTGTCTACTGTCCCACACTTGGAGGGCTGCAGGAGGGCCCTCACCTGCAGAGTTTTTATCCCTGGGCCTTCCTGGCCCTTAGCATAAAGGAGGGTGTATTGGGCTGAAGCCCTAGGCCAGTCACAGCTGACCAGGAAGCCCTCTTCTTGCCCCACAGGGTGGGGGGTAAGGGAGCCCTCCAACACCCCCTGCTCAACTCCTCACCTCCCCCTGTAGCCTTTAGCACAGCTAGTGGTTCCTCCTACTCCTCTACTCTGAGGTCTCCTTAACACGGGGCTGTTTCCTCCTCCTCCTTCTCTCTCTCCTTCGCTTCTTTCTCTCTCCCCCCCTCCCCCTGGAGAGTTTTTAAAGAGGCCCTGGGGCAACCCCAATCAGCTTCACCTGGCCCTTAATTGATTTGCAGCCACCCTTTCTCAGCTGCCCCTAGTTAGCCAGGATTGCTGACTCTCTCTGCAAGAGCTGCCTCTTTCCCCTTCCATCGAGCTCTTTCACTTGCTGTAGCGTCCCTGCTCAGTCTCCTGACCTTGAGGTGGAGAGAGGAGCTACTCTTCCACTGAGCACAGCAGGCTGCTGGTCTGGGCTTGTTGTGCCTTTTTCCCCCCCTGCCCCCTCTCCTTTCCTTTTTTGGGAGGGGTGTGTGGGGGGCTACTGGGGTTGTGGCATGCAGGCCCTGGCTACATTTTGGGCCAGGTCCCCTTTTCTCTCTGCTTACTCTGTTTGTAGGCAGTCTTTCTCTTCCCCCCCCCCCCCCTCAGCTGGCTGCAGGAGCTGCTGGGGGCGTGAGGGTGGATGAGGGGCCTTTGCTGCCCTCACCATGGTGGGGGGAGTGGGACCCCCATTTTCCATCTTTTTAGGGACTGCCTGGCCCCTTTCTTCACTGCTGTGGGCTTGGACTTCACTGTTCCTGTGGCTGCTACGCCCTCTGGAGTAGAGAAGGTAAGGGGGCTGCTTTCCTTCCCCTCCACAAGTTTGTGTGTGTGGGGGGGGGGTGAGTGTATGTGAGGGGCCTCCTGCCATCTGGGCCCCTAGGTGGCAGCTGGTACAGCTTCTGTGGGGTACTGGGGCTGGGGGTGGTGGCTTCCTCTACCCCCCCGCTGTCTCCCCTGCATCGCTGCTGCTATTGCTGCTCCCTTCCTAGCCCCAGGTGCTGCAGGGGCCATCTCCATCCTTGGCCCCACTGCTTGCCTCCCCGCCCCTCCCTTGCTCTGTTGGGTCCTGCAGCTGGTTCTGTGAGCCTGCCACTCAGGCGCCCGTGGGCACACTAGTTTTCCACCCCCCCCCCACTTCCCAGCAGTGTCTTGCTGCCCCCTGCTTCCTTGAGCAGACCCCTCCTCACAGCCTGCATTCCCCTCTCCTCTTTTCGTGTTCCCATGCCCCCCTTTGTCATCGCATTTGGTGCCTGAGCCTCCCACTCTCTTTTAGTTACCCTCCCCCATGCACTGTTTCACTTCCCACATGTCTTTCAAATAATTGACCCTCTCACATTCCCAGTGCAGCCGGAGGAGCCGCTCTTACCATCCTGTGCTGGGAGCTGTACCCCTTGTTCCTTTACACCCACCCCCTTCCTCCTATGTGCGTAGCGGCCCTCTCATCCCGCTTCCAGCCTACTGGGTGGAGTGGTGAGCCTTTCTCTCCCTCTCTCTCTTCCCCCTCTCCCCTGCTCCTTGTTCCACCCCCGGCACTATTGGTCTCCCCTAATTGTCTGTTCCTGTCTCCCCCTGCCCCTCCATCCATGAACATAATGGAGGGGCAGTCATGCGATACCCCTACCACCCCTTGCCCACCCCCCTCACTGCCTCTATGAACCCTGAACCCTCTGAGGCTGCCGGACCACCCACTCATGCGGCGGAGGTGGTGGACATGGATGGAGATCCCGGGACCCCGACCGCTCCTGCCACGGCACCTTCTGCCACCAGTGTCACCACCAAGAAAGCCTCCCTGAAAGGCAGGAAGGGCCAGGGGACCAAGAAGGGCAAGAGCCCCGTCCAGAAGGCAAAACCTCCTGTGGCGAAGGCTCACCCCTCTGCCGTGGCCTTGGCCGTGGCTTCCCCTCTTTCCTGTTCCTTCCACCAGCTCTGGGGGCGACAGTGTCCCAGACCCCAGGGTGTATGCCCAGGTAGCCGCCATCCCCCCCGTCTGCTGCCTCCCGATCCACCGAAGCCGCTTATCGGAATTCCATCCCCAGCGGTCGTGGCCCCTTCCCCACCCTGACCAGGAGGCACGGGGTCTGTTGCCTCCTGGTGTCGGCCTCGTCCCACGTGGAGACCTACGTGCGGGCGTTGGTACGCGTGGTGGGGCCCGTGGCCGTGGTGGTGGCCTCCAAGATGTTCGGGAAGGTGGTATTCTTCCTGGTGTCGGAGGCCTCTGCCCAGGAAGCGGTAGAGAAGGGTTTGGCGGTGGGGGGAGTCCATGTCCCACTCGAGCCTTTGGAGGACCTGGGCGTACGGGTGTTTTTTTCCTCCCTTCCTCCCCAATGCCGCCCTATTGCCTTTCCTCTCCACCCTGGGGAGGCCCTTGTCAGTCCTTAGTCCCCTTCCTTTGGGATGCAAGGACCCTACCCTCCGCCACGTTCTCTCCTTCCGCCGGCAGGTGCAAATCAATTCCTGCCGGCGGGATGTGGTGCAGAAGCGGCATCCGCTGGCTCTCTCGAGACCTTCGAGGGGCAGTGGGTGCTATCCAGGGTTCTCTGCTCGTTGTCCCCGTCCAGTTCCCTTGTTTTAGCCCTTTGACCCTCATACCCATCCCTGTTTTCTTTTTATTTGTCCCAAGTAATTACTTGGTTTCCTGGGCTCAGTGGACCCTCCCCATAGGCTGGGGGGAGATCCTTTAGATGTGGAGGGGCTTACGCCCGCCCACCTCCCGGACTCCAATAGGCACAACATCAAAACTCAAATGTTTCAATAATTTTGTATTTCAAATTTTGACAAAATTGATATGTTCCCATGAAGCATTTCAGCTTCCTTGATTCAGAGTTTCTGATAGAAAACTGCTATACTGGATCTGATCTGCTGTAAACACACACAAAACTAGTAACTTGATTCTAATGTCTAAATAGGGCTAACCTGTCAGTCCACAACTCTTATGTGCCAATGAAAAACAGAACACAAAATACTAGCGCAAATACTGAATACAAGGCTGATATATGACATCTTAGCAATAAGTAGTAAGCAGAGAATTCAGCTATTAAAATAACAGATTACTCACTACTCAGGTTGAGAGTCTACCTTTGCAGCTTATTCAAACTTTGATGTGCATACGTATGACTCAATAGTACAGACATGAAAAATTAAAATATGTGGAGAGGGAAATAAATGGGGCATGATAAATTACAAAGCTGTCTAATTTATGCAAAAGTTGCATTTTGTCGCATAAACTGGGAATACCGAAGAAATAGACAAGAGACCATTTTATGAAGCATGAGGATCATCTGACTCCTTCATTTTCCCCAAAGGACAAAAGAATTGTAGTAGAAGCTATGTCTCTGTTTTGTGCTGAGATTGTGATTCCCAGCTTTCAGTCATACCCATGCTAGGTCTCACTGAGCTACAATGCTAAAAAATAATAGTCATTTGTTCGAGAGGTTCCCTTGATTATTTATCTAGAGTCTTGGATGGGTGTGTACTTAGGGTAGGTAGCCCCTCCTGTGGCTTGCGCCGCAACAGCTACACTTTATTTTTAGCAGGCTTGCTCAGATAGAGCTACTGTGGATGTATCTTCTTAAGTTGGGAATTACATTCCAGCTCAAATAGACAGTCTGACATGCAGTACTGAGAGTCACGGAGCCTAGTTTCTTTTCTAACCAGGTATGCTGTGTCACCCTGGACAAGTCACTTTGTCCAAAATTAGACATACGAATGCAAATAAACGAAGTTCAATTTTCAGAGATGTTGAGCTTCCCCCATCTGACTGAAGTTAGTGGGAACTGCAGGTGCTCAATGTTTGCGAAAATAAAAGCACATTTAGTTTCTTAAATATGGATCTAGATGAGAAATGTATATGCTAATATTGCAAACACTTTTCTTTTTTTTTTCTGGCTTATGGCTTCTAATGTCACTGATAATTAATTAGATGTAGACATTCTATCAATGCAGCATCGTCCAAAGATGTAAAGAACATCCATCTGCCATTAAGAAGATAGAAAGGATAGTCCATAACCGGATGGCTTGCTGTTTGTTTTTGAGCTTCAGGAGGACAATGGGAGCTCAGTAAACTCTTAAGATAAAGATGTAAGTTAAACCACCTGTGACCATAATGAGCCCTATTTTTAATGAAAAAGGATCTTTTGATTCATATGGTTCTTCTGATAAATGTGTGACAACTGATCTGGAGAGACTAAGGAATGCAGATATTGAGTGACTGCAAGAAACGCACCATTAATCTAAAATACTGTTGCCCAGCACTTTAGAAAGGTCATGTTTGATATACTGTCTGAGATACCAAACTATTTCAGAAAAGAGGGCTCTTGACTTACACAGGTATTTTTATATGGTTTGAGATGAAATTATGAAGTAAACTGTGTTGAGAATTGGCTGTTGAGAATTGTGGAGGAATGTGGCCAGGGCCCTGTCCTCCAATCTAATTGCTGGGAAGCAAGGCCAACAGAACAGGAAGGCCAGAGACTGGAGTAGCCTGAGTCACATAAGTGATGAAACACAGGGCAGAGTTGTCCTCCCCTGCACCCAGTGGTGTCCTACTCTCTTTTGCTTATCCAACCTCCTGAGCCTGGCAATATTTAACCTAATCACTTGCCTCACTGGATCACTGCAATGCCTAGTCTAGCCCCTTGCTTCAGAGGTATACTACAATCTGATATGGCCATTCTCATCCCAGGGAAGAGTGGTCCAGACTTTCCTGGTCCTCTGGACCCCAACCCAGAAACCTTCTAGCATAAGCCATCCACTGTACTCCTACTACTCTCCCCTACTGCCTTCTTCCCTGGGCCACTTTCCCAGCCACAGCACCTTCAAGGCCCTTTTATAGTAGGGTCCCAGTCTGGTGGTTGTCAAGCTAGCACTCCTCCAATCTCTACTGCGCTGTCCAGAACTACTTTACTTAGATGGTCCTAGAGAGCTAGTCCATCTCCCTCCAGCCACACACAGAGACTTAGCAGCCCCTTTTATATCACTTTCCCCAGCTCTGATTGGCTGCCTCAGCAAGCCTCCTCCTTATTGGTTTCCAACAAGTCTTTTAATAGTTGGAAGGTTCTGTCCAGTATCCCCTTGGCATGCTTTATCCTCTTCTCCTTCTGAGTAGGTAGCTGTACCAATACAATATGCAACAGATGCCATAATTAGGCCATCAATAAATGTCCATAAGGTTGCAGTGCTAGTTCTCCATTAGTTGGTAACACACCTATGATGGAGAGTGAATTGAATTTTAACATGTCGTCTTGATGGGTTTTCAAAAGGAATGGGAGAAAACTAATTGTATCCGTTTAAAAAAAAAAAATAGGATGTGGTTCTGTAGGAAACACATACATGTTGATTCCTGATGATCCTCCTTTACTTCAATGGTTTGCTCATATGAGTTAAGTTATACATGTGTATGTTAGCAGGACTGTGGCTGGCAAATTCTGAAAATGCTGGCATTAACCTTTCTGTCTCAATTTTCTTAACTATAAAATGAGGAACAATGAAGAGTGAATGCTGAAGAAGTGGGTTGTGCCCATGAAAGCTCATGAGACCATCTACATGTTTTGTTAGTCTTTAAGGTACTGCAAAACTATGTGTTTAAGTTTTTCCAATTACAGACTAACTCAGCTACCCTTCAGAAGCTTATAAAATGAAGATAACTTTATTTACCTCTCATACATGAGGCACTTATAAATAATGTTATGAGAGAAGAGATGAAAAGATAAATGCATATAAAATAAGGATTGAGAGAGAGAAAGTAAATAGGGAAATTTTAATGATCACGGTACATGAAGGACATATTCAGAAAAACTGAAAGGAAGATCATTTAAAATGGCTCACTACGAAATACTATTCACTTTACCCGTGAAACTTCTTTAAACAAAATATAATTGTAGCCAAGATTTTAGTAGCATTCATATAAAGATTGCATATTTATATGGATAACAAGAATATAAAAAACAAATTACTTTCTAAATAGAAGTGATATAATCTTTCATGATTCAGGGTACAAGCCAACCTCTGACTGGGGGAGTTAGGAAGAAATTTCTCCTATGGGAAAAGCTATTTGGAAATTAATTTGCTGTATTCCTGTGGATGTATATTGATATATTTAATTAAAGTGTTAAGGTCATTCAGTGGTAGTGATGTGGACATAATTCCAAAAGTGTTACTGTAGGATACTGAGGGTACATCTACACTACATGCTTGTTTTGGAACAAACTATTTCTGAGATGGTATATTTCAAAATAGAGCATCTCCACAGCAAATGCCAATCAAAATAGTGCTGAGCTATTTCAAAATAGAGCATCCACATTCATTGGATGCTGAACTGCATTTAAGGCCAGCTGAAAGCACTTTAGGCAGGGCATCAAGACAGCATTCTCTTCCTGGAGCTGCTGCCTGAGGCAATCTGAAGCTTGAGCTTAAAGGCCCCCCTGCACAGCCATGTCTGAGGCTCTTCTCCTTTGCCTACCTCCTTGAGGGACAGCAAAGCCTTTCTGTTGCCCTTGTGGACATACCAACACTCCTACCATGGAGCAGGACCTGCCTCCCAGCTATCAACAGCTCTTATATGTTTTGGTGCACATCCTGCTGCAGCTTCTGCAGGCTGCCTTCCTGGCCCTGCAGTAACAAGACCCACCAGCTCCTTGTGGGGCAATTCCTCACCTCTTTCTGGGCACTGTTCATGCAGCTCGACCCTCCCCATTCCCCTCACACCATGCACTACTGCTTCTGGTGCCAGGACATCAGGTGCAACTGGTGGGACTTGATCACCTGGGAGAGGTGAAATTACCAGCAGTGGCTCCAGAATTTCTGTATGTGTGAAGGACACCTTTCTAGAGCTGTGAGAGTGGCTTACCCCTGCCCTCTGGCAATGAGACTCACCATCCCCCTCCATAAGTGGACTGCCATTGCCATTGGGAAGCTCGCCATACCGGAAGCTCGCCATACCAGGCAGCTACCGATCCATCGGGAACCAGTTTGGTGTGGGGAGACTGAACACTGGGGCCGTGGTCATACAGGTATTGTTCTCTTGTACTATTGTCCCAGGAGGGTGCTAAACTGAATTGCTGGAGTGGGGTTCTCTAAGCAAGAGGGTGGTGGGGGGTGTAAGCCCCCAGGAAGTTTTTCAGTCTCACCTTCACAAAGCCCTGACAGGGGATGGGGCAAGTCGGGGTTGATCGTGGTGTCTGGGTGGAAGGGGGGTGGGTGGGCTCAGGGGTCTCCATAGGTCCCTGGCAACCTGTGATTCTCTGTTTGTTTGCCTCTTTTTCTACAGGTAGTGAAAGCCATCAACACCATCCTGCTGTGCAGAGTCATCAACCTGGGTGACAAGGATCCCATCATCACTAGCTTTACTACTATGGGCTTCCCCAACTCTGTGTGTGTGTGTGGGGGGGGGGGGGGGACATGGGTTATTGACAGCACCCACATCTCCATTCGGGCCACCAGGCATCCAAATACATTAACTGGAAAGGGTACGTTTCAATGGTCCTGAAGGCCCTTGTCGACCACCCTGACCTGCTCGTGGACATCTATAGCGGGTGATTGGGCAAGGCACATGATGCACATGGCTTCAAAACTCCAGCCTCTTCCAGAAGCTGCACACTATCATCTTTTTTTCCCCATCTGCACCATCAGGCTTGGGGATGTGGACGTGCCGATCTGTGTTGTATGAGACGCAGCATACCCTCTGCTCCCCTGGCTACTGAAGCCCTACACCAGACACCTTGACCCCACCACGGAACGTTTTAATGCCAGGCTCAGCAGGGCCCAAATTGTTGTGGACGGTACCTTTAGGCATTTCAAGGGGAGGTTCCAGTGCCTCCTTGCATGGCTGGACCTCGGCAAGCAGAACATCCCCCAGGCAGTGGCAGCATATTGTCTCTTTCACAATATTTGGGAAGCAAGGGGGAGACTTTCCTGCCAGAGGGGGGCAGGGGTGGGGAAGAGGCTGACCAGATCATCAGGACCTTTAAGCAGCAGCTCATGGCTGTTATCTGGCAAGCCCATGGGGGGCCTGTGCATATCCGTGAGGCCCTGAGGGAGAGTTTCACATAGGAGGGCCATGGGGCAGTTGGGCTTCCTTCTTCGCCACATGCACACAGGGGCTGGCAGTGGCAACATCCCACAGGGTGAGGACTTGTATCCCTGGCTGCTGCAGGAGGGCAGAGTGTTGGAGGGAGTTGTGTGAGCATCAGATGCTCCTGTGCCTCACTGCACTGTGCCTGGGAGTGGATGTTGCCTGAAGAGTGCGGGGGGGGGGGGGGGGTGGGTGGGTGTGTGTGTGTGTGTGTGTGTGTTCATGTCCCCAGTCTCCTTCGAGTGCTGGCTTGTGGTGGAAGGGTGCCTCAAGGAGTGCATTCCACTCCGGTGTTGGGAGTAAGGCAGGCCTCTCCAGACACGCTGTGAGCAGGAGCACAAGGGTCCTCTGATACAGCCTCCTGGGGTTGTGTGCCCTAGATTGATACTCCACATGCTCCTGTATGCACAGGCTGCTGCGCCATCCCCAGGCTGAGAAGGCCGAGCGAGGAGCATGTAGCAGCCCTTCACTGCCCACCGCCTCCGCCTGTGTGTGTCGAGGGAAAGTAATGGCACTCATTGAGGGGCCTTTCCTGGCTTTGGATGATTCCCAGGAGACTGCCTGGCTGGCTGGCAGGCATCGAACTAGTGCTGGCCTCATACGATTCCTTCTCCTCCTTTTGTTCCTCCTCCTCCCTGACTCTGCCCCCCGGGAGGATGGTGATGGGCATCTCTAGCCCTGAGTCTACAACAAAGGGGAGAGGAAGGGACTGACTCACCCCCCAGGATGTGGTGGAGCTGAGCATAATACAGGCAGGCTTGTGGTGCTCCCTCTGAGTGGGAGCTGTGCTCCCTGGCCTTGGCATAGACCTATCTAAGTTCTTTAACTTTCATGTGCACCTGTCCCTGTGGCTCTTGGTGGCCAGGCTGTCAGCCATCCAGACATAGACGTCCGCATAACTGCGTCTGGGGTGGAGATCCTGGAGGTTTGTCTCCTTTCCCCCAACCTCAGTGAGGTCCAAGATCTCCGCATCAGATCAGGAAGCTGCACACCTCTTCCGTCCCCAGGCAGGGTCCTGGGAGCTGGCTGTCAGCTCCCTTGCAGCCATGGAGGGCTCATTGGGAGCAACAGTGTTGTTCATGATGGCAGAAAGCACTGATCTGGCAGCTACTGTGTGGCTCAGGGCTGTCAGAGCCTGTTGTGTACCACACACTGTTTCCCCTGAGGTTTCAGCTTTAAGGGCGGTAGGGGAAGGGAAGCTATAAAGTTCTGATGAGCGTGGACAGAGGGCCAGCAGGGCACCTTTGGGATTTCCTGGAAGCCAATTATTTCAAAATAACTGCAGATGTCCTGTCTACACATGCCCTATTCCAAAATAACTATTTTGGAATAGGTGTTATTCCTCATACAATGAGGGATGCAGAGTTTGGAATAAGATGCCCATTATTTTGATATTATTTCAAAATGACAGGCTTGCTGTGTAGATGCTCGCATAGTTATTTCAGAATAATGTCCATTATTCCGGAATAATGCTGCTGTGTAGACGTGCCCTGATAATCCAAGAAACCTCTGGAATAGATCAAGGGTAAGATTTTGACTTTGAGAGTCACATCCTTCTTCCCCCGCCACCAGGGTTGCCATTTCAGATTTTGATGGGGGGCCAACCTGGGCATTCCATGATGCGGAGTGGGGGAAAAGAGAGTGAGAGCATGAGGTGGGTGGACTGAGGACAGAGGCTTCAGCTCAGTACAAGCCAAGCAGCAATGATGGGGGGGACCAACCACATCTCCCCTTTGCCCCCTCTCCCCCCACACACATCATCTCTATCCAGGGGCTACTAAGGCACTGGAAAACTACTTTTTTGTTAGACAACTTAGCAGTTAGCTGACAGGAACACTGTATCTAATTCCTATAGAAAAGAAAGGAAATTAAATAAATATTAGACCCACTCAGCTCTAACACTAACATATTCCGACATCTTGTGGCAAGTCACTTAAAAGACACTGTTTAGCTGTAACATTTTAGTGTATATTCTTACTTTGTTACTAACTCTGTAGCAAGAGAGAAACCCCGTCGGGACTCCTGGACTCTATCACAGCTCTGAAAGGGGAATGGGGTCTAGTGGGTTGCAGCAGGGGGCAGATACATTTCAGCTCTGTATAAGAACATCATATTGGCCATACTGGGTCAGACCAATGGTCCTTTTAGCCCTGTATCCTGTCTTCCAACAGTGGCCAATGCCAGGTGCTTCAGAAGGAATAAACAGAAGAGGCAATCATCATGATCCATCCCTTGTCATCTATTTTGTTTGTTTGAAATCTGCTGCCTATACATTTAATAGGGTCATCTTATGTTATGTTAATAAAGGAATGACTGACATTTCCTTATTCAATTTTTTCAAACCATTCATAATTTTCTAGACCTCTAACATATCCCCCCATCTGTTAATCATTTCTTTTCCAAGCTGAAAAGTCCCAGTCTTGTTAATCTCTCCTCATGTGGAAGCTGTTCCTTACTCCCATTTCTGTTGCCCTTTCTGTACCTTTTCCAAATCCAATATAGTCCCTTTTTTAGATGGGGTGACCAGCATACAGCATTCAAGATGTGGGCATAAAGTGACTTGATATAGAGGCAATAGGGTAGTTTGTCTTATTATCTATTCCTTTTCTAATGATTCCCAATATTCTGTTAGCTTTTCAGTTTTTAGACTGCCACTGCACATTGAGCAGATGTTTTCAGGGAACTATCCACCAGGATTCCAAGATCTCTTTTTGAGTGGTAACAGCTATTTTAGACCCCATCATTTTTGTATCTATAGTTAGGATTATATTTTCCCATGTGCATTACTTTGTACTTATCAACAGTGAATCCCATATGTCCTTGTGTTACCCAATCACTCAGTTTTGTGAGATCCCTTTGTATCTCTTTGCAGTCAGCTTTGGCTTAGTCACTGTTGACCCCTTTTCCAAGAACCTTTATGAGAAGTTTAACAGCAGTAGTCTAAATGCAGATCCCTGCAGCACAACACTCATTGCTCCTCTTTTCCCCCTTATCCTTTAAGTGGAGTACCTGGCAATGTTTTCATGATGATTAAACACTGGGATAAATTGCCTTGGGGGTTTGTGGCATCTCCATCACCGAAGATATTTAAGAACAGGTTAGACAGACACCAGTCAGAGATGGTCTAGGGGGTGCTTGGTCCTCTCATGAGAACAGGGGGCTGGACTCAATGACCTCTTGAGTTCTAGTGTACTATGATTCTATGATCTAGCCATCCTTCAATGCTTGAATGCCGAGCCTTTTGTTATTCTTAATCACCCTGCCTCCCCACTTTTTATAACAAACTCCCTGCCTCAAAGGCAAAGCTGCAAGCATCTAAAGTCTGCTATATTTAAGAACTACCTCTGGAGTTCGGACATGGGCATCATTGAGTCCAGCTAGTTATGCTAGTAACTGTGAGTCTATATTCAGTGCAACATAATTCCTCCCCAGAGTGGTGGGGGGCAAGGGCTCCATTAATGGAGGGTGAGAAGGGCTCCCATTCACACTTTTGAACCCCTGGATTTCCTACTTGAGATCTGCTTAAAGTCCCTGGAGGAGGGAAGGATAGCTCAGTGGTTTGAGCATGGCTCTATTAGCGTGAGAGTTGTGAGCTCAATCCCTGAGGGGGCCACTTAGGGATCTGGGGCAAATCTATCAGGGTGGTATTTGGCCCTGCTGTGAGGGCAAGGCACTGAACTTGATGGCCTTTCAAGGTCCCTTCCTGCTCCATGAGATAGGTATATATCTCCACATATGAATCTTATCCAGCATGTGAATTTGACCTAACTCTAATTTTCAGCTTCTAAAACTGGATGGAAGTAACAGCTTCAGATTTTATTTCATGGGATTGTAGTTATTTCTAGCTTCTTGTCAGGTTAAATATGCCCCATTAATCCTTTTTCTCACATTACTTTGGTACATCAGCTTCCAGGCACAAACAGGAAATATGTAGATATACCAAAATGAAAAAAGTGTTGTGGGAAAGCAAGTTATTTAGACATTGTAAAGTTGGATTTGAATTTGGTCTTTTTTTTTTTTTGTGTCAATTTGTCTCAGTTTTTATTGCGGCTACAGTGGTTCACTCATCACTAATTTTTCATTGAACAAAGCAGGAGAGAAATTTCCATCACTTGTACCCATGCATTTTTCTAAGTGGAAACGTGGGAGAAGTAATTCTGCAAAGATAAGCATAAGGATTGTTTCCTATACAGGCAAGCTAATTGATAACCTAATTTAAATAGGTTATGCAGCTATCACTTAAAGAAAAGGTATTGGAAGCTGGAAAAGTCTAAGTATCATGTATAAACTATAGAGGGCAGTCTGCAGCCATAAGGTCCTTATCATAAAGAATTCTTGGGAGCTATTTGCTTATGAATGTTATTCTGTTTCTTCATTCTCTATGATGCAGTCAAGCAGTTGAGTCAAATTTAAGCTGCACACCTGAACAGAGAGAACCTCGCTGAAATCATTGACATGTTTGTCTTTTTTCCCCACTTCTTTGCTCTCTCTTTAAAGTTTTACTCACAGATGACTTAAACGGTGAGTGTGTATGTGTATAGGAGGTGGACAGTTTAAGAAACGGTCACACTCTTTAATTAGACTGGCTTTTTATTGGAACTACCAGAAAAATCAACAATTGGGATTAGCAGGAGAATCTTTTTCTAATGTGTTACATGACATGAAAGCAAGGGGCAAATTTTAGAGTAAGGAGTTTGTTAGAGTTTATTAGTGCCACCCGATTTACCTCACTCTGGCAATCCTCACAGAAATACATCTTTTGTGCAGCAATAGCCTCCATTTCCTTACTGTAACAGAAGTGAATTTTCATTTATTGGGGTGGGTGGTTTTTTTGGGGGAAATGAATGGTTGACAAAAGCTATCTTAAGGGGAGAGTAGCCAAAACTACCTTGGGGGAATGTCAAGTGCCTATAAATTAATTAAAGAAGTCACTGCTATTAATCATAATAATTAATACATTTCACTTATATATTTCCTTTCACCCCAAAATTATAGTTTTACATAGAATCATTAACTAAATCTTACGTTGTCTTTGGGTGGTAGTAAAACATATCTGAAACTGACTGGAAAATTATGAATATTTTCTATTATTTGTTTTTTAAAGAAAACACATTTTTTCTTTTTCTCCCCCCTATGGAGCACTTCTAGTTTTTCAATGGAAAATCACAACCTGATAGCCAAATGTTTTCAGTTTTCAAAAACAAGCAACAGAAACAATGAACTTAAAAACTGTTTGTTTAATTTTCTGCTACTTTGATTTTAAAAAAACCCTAAAGGTTGAGAACAATTCAAACCTGAAAAACAAACAAACGAAAAGAAAAGAAAAACCCTTTTGTAAACTTTCAACCAAGTACTTAGAACATCCAGAAGAAATTTCTGTTTGGGATTTCATCTCCCCCTTTCCATTTCAATGAGCTTTTAGATTTTCTTGTAAGTGGAAATTTCTTACTCTAAAACGATCCTTTCTACCTCTGGGAAATTCAACAAGAAAATATATTAGGGAAAGAATTATCATTTGGTACACTACCGAAAAGAGGGGTAGTATGTATGTAGCTTAGAAACGTCAGTGTGCTTTTATTTTATTATTGGATTTATGAGAGCAATGTTATATACCTACAGAGCCTTGAATATGCAACAGCTGAAATCTCATCTAGTATGTACAGATTTAAGCAAACACATCACATAGGCTAAACAATGATTGACACTAAAAACAGATAGGAAGAATCTTGCCTTTAAATAATGCTCAATTGTTACAGCCATTGATAGAAGCCAATAATTTGTTTTCTGAAACTACAGCAAAAACTAAGCCCACAAAAGTCAGGCAAAGTGAGGAGAATGAATGGGAGTCTGCAGTATCAAGTCAGAATTTCCCAGCTTTATACCGTAGAAATGTGCCAAGCACTTTGTTTATTTTATTTTAGTGTTTATTTAATTATTTACTAGTGATTGGTGGTGATTCTGTTGTGGTCTCTGTTACTAATAATGAATATACTAGAACTCAATGTTAATTAAAGAAGCTATCAGCTTTCTTAAACTATATAAAAACTCATAAAACCTTTCAAAGTACACATTTAATTCACCAGGTCTTGTGCAGGAGAGATTATTTAAGGATTCTCTTTACTTTGCCTTGACTTGTGCTGGCTCTGATTCAGGAAAGCACTTAGATGCATACTTAAATTCATCTGTCTTCAGGACAGCACCTAAGCATGTGCTTAATTTTCAGCATGAGTTCCATTGACTTTTAAGTTAAATGTGTGTCATCCTGAACTGCGGGTGCATTTAAACTGCTACTGAGCTGAACTCATGGCTTATGCATCCCAGTGAGTTAGAGCTATAAGTGCTCACCTTGGAGCATGCTCTCTGTATACTCCTTTGCTGCATCTGTGTGGGTCAGTATGGTGTTTCCAAAGAAACCGAGAAACAGGTCTTAAACAGCAAGCCCATATTGATTCTGTATGAGGTGTTAAATACGTATCTTGGAGTATAATTCTGATTTAGAAAATACATTTTACTTATTAAGTATCAGCCATGGTCTTCAAGGATTTTTCTGTGGTTATGCAGCTCCCAGCTGGCTATTGTATAAAAGGTAGCTGAATATTGCAGCAACTGAGAGAAGAAGAGTGTGTGGGGTTTGGGGAGAGGGTAGAAAGTCAGGAGGTCAAATGGTGCAGTTAGCAGACCAGGATTCAGCCAGTTTCTTCCCTCTGCAGCTGTACAGTGAAGAAAAACTGGTAGCAGGTTTAAAATGTGAAGTAAGCCAGGAGACAGAATGATTCTAGGTTAGTGATCAAATGCTTCTGCTTGGTGTATCATTCATGGCATACGAAATGGGCTGAGAGAATGATGAAAATTTTGCAATTCCCATTGATTTCAGAAGGAATTTCAGGGGCCCCAAAGGTGCTCACACCTGTCAGGATATGACCTTATAAATGAAAAAGAATTGCTTTGCCCAGTTCTGAGATAGAGCTACCTTTGAGGTGGCATATAGTAATGGTTTTAACAATGCGAAGGTGTGCCACATAGCACATTAAGGAGAAGAATATTGTATGAGCTGTGGATTCAAAGGAAATTTTATATAGAAGGAACTGGATCTCTATACTGGAAAGTCTGGAAGAAACTAGGAATAACATTGCTATACTTTGGAAAAAAATACCATAGTATCTTTAGGGACAAGATTTCCTATCTAGGCTTCTATTAATGTGTGAAGGTAATAACATTTAAAAATATAATGATTCAAGGCATTTTTAACAGGTAAATTCTTCACCTTTGCAAGCAAATGACAGGGCTCTGAGATCTGCATAGAGATATTTGTCCACACAAAGTTAAGTGCACACAAATGGACATTAAACAGAGAGATTCTCAGTTTAATGTTTCACATGAACCCTCTGGCAGAACATGCTGGATCAGTACTGACAGAGCACCACTTTTGAATCACCAGCACCAATTCCGGTAGCATCTCTCGGTGGTCCTTGATGGTCTCCACATTCATTATACATCTTGATTCTGCTTAGCTTATGAGAGCTAACAAGATTGCAATAAATGGCAGTTGCAAATGATTGTTATAGTCACTTAATTATGTAAAAATGTGTGTGTGGGGGGGATGTTATTGTCTTCCAATTCATAATATATTTGTTGAGGAAGTCTACTTTAAATCTGCCGTGATTTCTGAATGTAAGCAGGAAGTTGTTTTTAAGGAGAATTCATGAGGTTGTTATCATAGGTGTGGGAAGTACTGGTGTGGAGGTGCTACATGCCCCCCACCCCCAAGGTTTGGGGCCGTGTCTCCACCACTGGTCCTGCATCAGGGTTCTGACTGCCCGCTCACTCCCTGGGGTCCCACTGCTGTCAGAGTCCTGGCCTACACCTGAGGCTCCATAGCCACCCCTTAGCTGTGGACCGAGCCTGGGGTGGTGAGAGATATGGATGGGGGGAGGGCAGCTCAGCACTCCCTCCCTAAAAACTGCTCCAGTGCCACTGGTTGTTATGTATCTAACTAGCCATAGATTAATGCCTCTGAAATCAGATAGTATATTGCATAGTTAATTCCCATACTCATGACTTGCATTATGTTTTATCTACTGTGACCAACTTGGAAAGCAGCACTGAATCTGGCCTGGATGCTATCTGGAGAAGCTTTGGAAAAGCTCAATCTTCATTTGATCAATCAAGACCTAAAAACATTACAGAGAAAGAACTTCTTCATCAGTGCAGCTTCCACTGATACTACTAATAGAAGGTAGAGTTTAAAAGTGGAGAACAAATTCAGAAATAATCAAAGTCCACTGAAAACAAACAAAAGACAGGACTATGCAGCACTTTAAAGACTAACAGAATGGTTTATTAGGTGATGAGCTTTCGTGGGCCAGACCCACTTCCTCAGATCAAATTGTGGAAGAAAATTGGCATGACCATATATACCAAAGGGATTTTCTTCCACAATTTGATCTGAGGAAGTGGGTCTGGCCCACGAAAGCTCATCACCTAATAAACCATTCTATTAGTCTTTAAAGTGCTGCATAATCCTGTCTTTTGTTTCAGCAAGACTAGACTAACATGGTTACATTTCTATCACTGAAAACAGCTTATTCATGTGAAAACAGAATCACAGAATCTGGAAATAGAAAGGGTATATCAGGTTATATAATCTATTTCCCTGCCAGTGCAAGATTGGACAAAACCCTAATAGGTATACAATGGGGACAATCTAGCTATAAATGTACCAAATAATGGCACATTTGCTATTGCTCTAGATTCTAGTCTAGAGAGATTACACTAGTAGATTTTACTGTCAACTGAAATTTCCCTGTCTTAATTTCATTTAATTTTTCCTACTTGTTCTTCCATACATTAAAAAAGAAAATCCTCTGACTTCTTGGAGTTTATAGTCTTCAGATTTTTGTAGTGTTATCACATCCTTATTGCCCATTGCTAAGTTAAGTTATGAACATTTAACTCTTTTAAAAATCTTTCTTCATAAATCAGTCCCCTCTGCCCATAGATACTTTTGTAGCTCCTTTCTGTGATCACTTCAGTTCACCTATGTAATTCTGGTACAATGGATCAAGTCATTCTTTGTTTAACTTAAATGGAGCCACAACAGTAATGAATCTGGACCTATGTTCCTTTATGTTCCAGCCACATAAAGAAAAAACATTACCTTCCTGTCACATGACATTGAAACTGCTGCATCAAACCCAAGATTGCATTGGTCCTCTTTGCTACCATATTTCATTGTAAACTCCTGTTTAATATGTTCACACTGCTGATTTGCTGGTTTCTCTCTCCAGGGCTGCGTCTAGACTGGCAAGATTTTGCGCAAAAACTTGCCAGCTGTCTACACTGTCCGCTTGAATTTGCACAAGAACACTGACGATCTAATGTATGATTGTCAGTGTTCTTGCGCAAATACTTTGACGCTCCCGTTCGGGCAAAAGTCCTTTTGCGCAAAAGGGCCAGTGTAGACAGCTCAGATTTGTTTTGCGCAAAAAAGCCCCGATGGCTAAAATGGCGATCGGGGCTTTCTTGCGCAAAACCGCGTCTAGATTGGCACGGATGCTTTTCCGCAAAAAGTGCTTTTGCAGAAAAGCGTCCGTGCTAATCTAGACACTCTTTTCCTCAAATGCTTTTAACGGAAAAACTTTTCCGTTAAAAGCATTTGCAGGAAAATCATGCCAGTCTAGACGTAGCCCAGGAGAATATCTGTATTTTGAATGAAATCTGACATTTACATTCCATGACATTTTCGTTATGACTCTGAGTTTCATTAATGGGTTCTATCTAGTTCCTATGCACTGAGACCTCACTCATGGGGAGGCAAACACTATGGGTTGGATTCCTTTCCACTGGCAGAAGTCAGATGCTGTCACCATCCAGAAAATGGGTGGTGACAGCTGGAAAGGGGCAGCACATGGCATTCAGCAGATACGCTGATTTGGGATACCTCCCAGGTAAATCCTAGGCAGAAAAACCCCATCAGGTTTTTAAAAGTGTTTCTATGACAGAAACAATATGGGAGTTCACTGACACCTGCCTGTTTACAGGGTGAATCTTTCCAGGGCTGCCACAGCCTACGTGGGTACTGAGGATACAAATTGGACATCATGAGAGTAAATCAAGTCTAGTGATTTCAGCCATTGGCTAGACTCCCCCTCTATCAGTTTGTTACCTCTAGATTCTGGCTGCTTATTGTCCAGTGTGGCATACTTTTCTCACTGTTTCACTAGAAAAAGGACGCATGTGGATTTCCCATTTCTTGTTTCCTGTTAAAAAAGTGCACAAAAGTTATCAGCATAAAATTCTTGTGTTTGTAGGAATCATTAGGAGCATTATCTTCATAACAATGCAAATGTGTTTTAAAATGCATACACTGCCAAGATATATATTATATATTGTATTTGTATGCCAAAGGTAAATGAAACGTTATAGTGTGGCAAGTAACTATTTGAATTTACTGGCTAAATCTGTTCCCTTTGTATTTTCAAAGCAGGATTACTTTATGGACAACACCTCATTTACTCCTGTACCTCTTAGCCCTGAGCTACACTAGGGAGTTATTCCAAATTAACCACCCACACTACCAAGCCCATTACTTTGAAATAATGGGCTTGTTATTTTGAAATCTGTACTCCTGCTTTCCTCCAGGAATAATGATTATTTTGAAATTGTTATTTCGAAATATCGTTAGTATAGATGATCCAGTGGTGCTAATTGAAAATAATTGGCCTCTAGAGGCTTCTCACAGCTGCACTTCTGACTGCTCTGGCCACACCTGGCATCTCCACTGCTTCCCTTCTTCTGCAGAGCTTAAAACTACAAGCAGCAGGATTCAGGCCTGTGCCACATGGTGAGCTTTCCCAGCCCCATGCCACACAGCAGCATCCCAGGGAGCCATGAGCAACTGCAATGCTCCCTCAGAGTCTGCTACTGCTGCCTGCACTCCTGCTGCTCCCTCAGCTGCCACTGGCCTGGGACGCAGGAGAGCTCCGACCTTGAATGGTGCAGAAATTCTGGACCTCATCGAGGTCTAAGGGGAGGAGACCAACCTCCAGGATCTCCACACCAGAAAGAGGAATGCAGATGTGTATGGCTGGATCACTGCTAGCCTGGCCAGCAAAGGTCACAACCAGAAGAGAAAACAGAAGGACCTGATGCAGGAGCAGATGGTTTGTCACCAGTCCCTCGCCAGGGGCTTCAAGGAGGAACTCCAGGTGTTAGCCACCGAGTGATGGATCGCATGGCCTCATGCATGGAGTGGGCCACCAGCCACCTCCCTGCCCCTCCCCATCGCGTCCCCTCTTAGCCCCCTTCCCCCCCCAGAGGTATCTGGGGCCCCATAACATGAGGCAATGGGACCTCCCCCTTTTTTTCTCCCCCCTAGCCAATTCCAGGTTCTTTCCTCAGTCCCTCCCCTGTTGTATTTCCCTCCCCCCCCAATAAACAGTCCTTTTTTCACAAAAGAAGGCTTTTTATTTGCTCTGCAGGGGAGGGGGGGAAGGTGGAAAGAGAACAGCAGAAGGGAAGAGTGGGGAGGAAAGGCACACAGAGGGAATGCAGGGGCCCCTTGTGTAGAGGCCCAGGGGAGAATCTCACAGCTGGTCTTGGATGAAACTTTCCCTCTAGGCCTTCCTGAAGAGCATAGCCCCTTGATGTGCTTTCCTTATAGCACTGGTGTCTGGCTGCTCGAATGCCCTAGCCAGCCGTTCAGCCTTTGCCCTCCATCCTGGCAGAAAAGTCTCCCCCTTGCTCTCTCTCAAAGGTGGTGGAGCACACACCAGGCTGTCATCACAAAGGGGATGTTGCATTCACTGAGTTCAAGATGGGTAAGGAGACTCTGGAACCTCCCCTTTAAATGGCTGAACGCACACTCCACCACCACATGACACTTGCTCAGCCTAGTGTCCAGGGGACTGAAAGGCATGCGCAGCAGCAGGAGTGCCAGGACCTGGGTGATGAGGGCCTGCAGTCTGGGCTGGTCCTTGTCCTGCTGGAACAGCATGTTGGCTGTTTGGAACTACTGAGACTTTGCAGCAGCACTGGCTCCATATATGTGAGTGCTGTGGCATCTGCAAGGACAATCAGGGCACACTGTGTCCGTTTTGTGTCCTGTGAAGGGGGAGGCAGTGGAGGAAGGGCGTGTGGCATGTGTCCGTAAAGAGGAACCCCTAAAAGCCTGTATTGCAGCTTGCCTGACCAAGCAGCCACAGGAAATGTCCACCCTCCTGCTGCCCACCCAGAGTGTTTCCGGGAACTCCAAGTCTGAGGAAGCTTCTAATCAGTGTGGATGCATTATTCTGAAATAATTCAGAGTAATTTCGATGCTCCCTCATAGTGGGGATATGCTATTTTGATTTCGTTATTTTGGGAGTTATTATTTTGATTGGACTTATTTTGAAATTATTTCCTACGGTAGACATGCCCTTAGAAAACCAATACAGCTACGGGAGACAGAGGCATTCTATTCTATAGTGTTCTTGCACAAAAGAAGAACTATGGCATAGTAGTAATGAATACAAAGAAGCTGCTGGATAGCCAGAGATATTAGTGTTCCCTTGAAATTAACTGTACGCAGCCTATCTGCACCACGTAGGGTCTCCCTGAATGATGGCATGAATCAAGAAGTGCTGGAAAGATCTGCAGATTACTCCACACATTCTGCCTCATGTGTCTCCCAGAAATGATTAACTATGTTCTGACAATAGAATCTTAATCGCTAAGGTTGGTGATACAAATGTCAAGCAAAAAGAACACAACTCAATGCTTAGCTCACAGGAAACGTTGGCATAACTGGCCATTAAACTCAATGGAATCAATTTGATCTGGAAGTTCCCAAAATTAAAAAGAAACACAGTTTCATAATGTCTTTTTGAAAGTCATTTTACAGGATGCAGCTATACACCAAGAAGTAACATCTTTACTTTTGGGCAGCCTGATATCAGACACACAGGAGTTTGAGTTCCTACTATTCATGCATAATTCCATACACCAAACAGGAATTCTGATTTCACATGTCATGGATATTCAATCTAAATAAAACCCTTCAGAATGAACTATTTGTCATATCAGAACATTATACTACATGGTCCAGACTCCTTCAGTGGTCAGTATTTGATGTGTCAGTAGAAGGTGAAACCTGACCATATTGTAAGAAGCATTTTGTGCACAGAAGAATTTATTTAAAATTCCATGCATCTGAAGCATGTTCCTGTTATTTTATCAAGTACAGGTACAAATATTGTTAATAGTCATAAAATTATCTAGAACTTGTTAATCCAAAGAATTTCAATACACTCATGAAGGAAATTCAGATTAAATGAATGTGCCTTCTTAATTTGTTACCAAAATAAATGTACCAGTGATTGACTTTGACATAGTTCACCTAAGAGTCCTAAACTGACAAACAATGCCAGCTAGTGCAAGGAGAAATCTGAGAGATTTCCCACAAAATATTGGTTGAATTCATTCTCCCTTCCTCCTGACTGAGACTTTGTCATACCCTGAGGCCATCTACTGAGGCTTCAGTAGAGGAGATGAAAGACTGCCTAAAATCTGAGTAAGTGAGAACCAAAATCATTCAGAGAGAGTCAACTTTAAATCTGTCTAAGCCCTCTGGCACTCAGGCAATCCATTCTACAGGTAGAAATTTAATATTTAACAATCAATTTGGACATACTTCTCAAATGCTCCTTCTTTTTGGGTCCCAGGAGCCGGTTGCACAAAGTCTGCCAGCTGAGCTTCAAATGAAGTGTTTATAGATTTGAAATGGGACAGAGATGGATCTGATTTACAGTACTTGTCACTGAACTACCTCCAGAGTTTCTCAAAGAGCCAGTAAAAGAGCTCACCTCATTAGAATTCACGGTAAAATGTATTGTCATGGATGCCATTTCCAAGAAAACAGAAGTGACTTGTCCTAGTAAGTTCCATACTTTGGTATTAGTTCAGGTTTCAATGAATTTTTTTTAAGTTTATGGTATGTCAGAGAGGCCTATTATCTGGGAATATAACCATGAACCTAGATTATAGTAGGCTGTCTCTATTTCTAGATTCAAAATAAATTAATGGCTGTTCAACCCTGAGGCGTATAAGAACATAAGAACATAAGAATGGCCGTACTGGGTCAGACCAAAGGTCCATCTAGCCCAGTATCCTGTCTGCCAACAGTGGCCAGCACCAGGTGCCCCACAGAGGGTGGACTGAAGACAATGATCAAGCCATTTGTCTCCTGCCACCCCTCTTCAGCCTCTGACAAACAGAGGCCAAGGACACCATTTTATCCTCTGGCTAATAGCCTTTTATGGACCTAACCTCCATGAAATTATCTAGCTTCTCTTTAAACTCTATTATAGTCCTAGCCTTCACAGCCTCCTCTGGCAAGGAGTTCCACAGGCTGACTACACGCTGTGTGAAGAAGAACTTTCTTTTATTAGTTTTAAACCTGCTACCCATTAATTTCATTTGGTGTCCTCTAGTTCTTCTATTTAGGGAACTAATAAATAACTTCTCTTTATCGGCCCTCTCTACACCACTCATGATTTTATATACCTCTATCATATGCCCCCTCAGTCTCCTCTTTTCTAAACTGAAAAGTCCCAGTCTCTTTAGCCTCTCCTCATATGGGACCCGTTCCAAACCCCTAATCATTTTAGTTGCCCTTTTCTGAACCCTTTCCAAGGCCAAAATATCTTTTTTGAGGTGAGGAGACCACATCTGTACACAGTATTCAAGATGTGGGCGTACCATAGTTTTATACAGGGGCAGTAAGATATTCTGGGTCTTATTTTCTATCCGTTTCTTAATAATTCTGAGCATCCTATTTGCCTTTTTGACCGCTGCTGCACACTGTGTGGAAGTTTTCAGAGAACTGTCCACAATAACTCCAAGATCTCTTTCCTGATTTGTCGTAGCCAAATTAGCCCCCATCATACTGTACGTATAGTTGGGGTTATTTTTCCCGATGTGCATTACTTTACACTTATCCACATTACATTTCATTTGCCATTTTGTTGCCCAATCATTCAGTTTGGTGAGATCTTCTTGGAGTCCCTCACAGTCTGCTTCTGTCTTGACTATCCTAAACAGTTTGGTATCATCTGCAAACTTTACCACCTCACTGCTTACCCCTTTCTCCAGATCATTTATGAATAAGTTGAACAGGATTGGTCCTAGGACCAACCCTTGGGGGACACCACTAGTTACCCCTCTCCATTCTGAAAATTTACCATTTATTCCTACCCTTTTTTTCCTGTCTTTTAACCAGTTCTCAATCCAAGAAGGACCTTCCCTCTTATCCCATGGCCATGTAATTTACACAAGAGCCTTTGGTGAGGGACCTTGTCAAAGGCTTTCTGAAAATCTAAGTATACTATATCTACTGGATCCCCCTTGTCCGCATGTTTGTTAACCCCCTCAAAGAACTCTAATAGATTAGTAAGACAGGATTTCCCTTTACAGAAACCATGTTGACTTTTGTCCAACAAATTATGTTCTTCTACATGCTTCACAATTTTATTCTTTACTATTGTTTCGACTAATTTGCACGGGACTGAAGTTAGACTTAGCGGTCTGTAATTGCCCGGATCGCCTCTAGAGCCCTTTTTAAATATTGGTGTCACGTTGGCTACCTTCCAGTCATTAGGTACAGAAGCCGATTTAAGGGATAGGTTACAAACCACAGATAATAGTTCAGCAATTTCCCATTTGAGTTCTTTTAGAACCCTTGGATGAATGCCATCCGGTCCCGGAGATTTGTTAACATTAAGTTTTTCTATTTGTTCCAAAACCTCCTCTAATGACACTTCAATCCGGGACAGTTTCTCAGATTCATCACCCACAAAGGACGGTGCAGATTTGGGAATCTCCCCAACATCCTCAGCCGTGAAGACTGAAGCAAAGAAATCATTTAGTTTCTCCGCAATGGCTTTATCATCCTTGATTGCGCCTTTTATAGTTCGATCGTCTAGGGGATCCACAGGGTTTTTAGCAGGCTTCCTGCTTCTAATGTACTTAAAAAACATTTTGTTATTTCTTTTTGAGTTTTTGGCTAGCTGTTCCTCAAAATCTTTTTTTGCTTTTCTTATTACATTTTTACACTTGATTTGACAGTGTTTATGTTCCTTTCTATTTATCTCACTAGGATTGGACTTCCACTTCTTAAAAGATGCCTTTTTGTCCCTCACTGCTTCTTTTACATGGTGGTTAAGCCACGGTGACACTTTTTTAGGTCTCTTGCTCTGTTTTTTAATTTGGGGTATACATTTAAGTTGGGCCTCTATTATGGTGTCTTTAAAAAGTTTCCATGCAGCTTGCAGGGATTTGGCTCTAGTTACTGTGCCTTTTAATTTCTGTTTAACTAGCCTCCTCATTTTTGTGTAATTCCCCTTTTTGAAATTAAATGCCAGGGTGCTGGACTGCTGAGGTGTTCTACCCACCACAGGAATGTTGAATGTTATTATATTATGGTCACTATTCCCAAGTGGTCCTGTAACGGTTATTTCCTGGACCTGATCCTGCACTCCACTCAGGACTAAATCGAGAATTGCCTCTCCCCTTGTGGGTTCCTGCACCAGCTGCTCCAAGAAGCAGTCATTTAGACCTGCTCAATAAACCTCATCCTGTTTTAAAGGCATGTTTGGTGCCCACCAGTACAAACTCAAGAAATCAGGCACTGAAGTTCTCACTGTAAAATGTAGGCTCCCCCACATCCAACATTCTAAGCCGTCCAATATTCCAACAGTCAGATCTTTGGCCAGCGTTACATTGTATGTGACCGATCCCTTCTATTTCAGTTATACAGTTCGGAGACAGTGTAGGCCAGCGGATCTGTCATAAAGTATTAAACTGTTCAACTCTATGCTGGTGGTTCAAATCTAAAGGATGAATATTCAGGCCACCCTAAGATTAAATAATCATAAAGACTAAATTGCATTTCATTGCTAAAAGTGCTCCTCTAGTTGAGGATGAATGTGAAGGTGGACTAGGAAGAATCTTTTACTGCGGCTGTCAACCCATTAGCAAACACGGGAGGACTTAATTACCTAGAGATAATAATATGCATTTTTTCACAAGAATTTTAAGGAAGAGTTCCTGCAGTTAAAGAATTTTCCTGATCCTCAGGAGAGTTAAGTTCAGTTCCCATCTCTATCACAGTCTTCCTGTGGAGATGTCTAAGCTAGCCCATAGGAAATGCCAAGGAGAAACTTGGTTCATGTGCCCAGCCACAACCATGTGTCTGTCTCTGCTTGGAATTCATATACCATGATCTCACTCCTGGGGCTAAGTGCCTAAGCAAGATCAGGTGTGGTGTGGGGAGAGAGAGAGAGAGAGAGAGAGGAGAACTCTTCTACCTCATTATAGACCATGACATGACTCACTCAATAGGGCATTCAAGTAGGATGTGGGAGTCCCTAGATTTAAATCCCTGCTCTGTCTAATTTAATGAACATCATAATGACTGTGCTACTGAGTTCTTCAGAAGACACACACCTACCAGCCCCACCCAATTCCAGACATTCCCATTCTGGTTGCCTTTGTAAAAGGCCTGATCCTATTGGCATGCTCTGAGAACATCTATAATGGATTGGCTGGTTCATGTGAGAATCACCTTGGGGCTTATATCAGAGGGGGAGCTGTTTGAGGCTGTATCTGCAAAAACAATGAGGAATCCTGTGACACCATAAAGACTAAAGTATGTATTTGGGCAAAAGCTTTTATGGGCAAAGACCCACTTCATCAATTGCATAATGAAATACTAAACATATGAAGAGATGCAAGTAAATCTTTTAATCATTAAGGTGCCATAGGACTCCTTGTTGTTCCTGGAACTTATGTGGAACTAAGACACCAAGAAAGTCAGTGGCTGGACTTTGATGGTTTTGCAAATGCCCACCTGGATTCTAGGTGCTTAGATAACTTTACAAGCAGAAACTGAAATGACCAGGACATATAGGTGTCTTCAGGGTTAGACAGCAACTGAGCAGATGTTTGAGGGTCTAAATGGTGTCTACCTGTTGAACTTGAGTGCTTGAAGTAGCAGTTAAGCACCATAGTTGGCTTGTGTGTCTAGCCCCTAGTCTATCTGTGACTTAGTTTCCTTAGGGTGGGTCTACACTGCACCCGTAGCTCAAAATAAGCTATGCAATTTGAGCTACACAAATTGCATAGCTTATTTCGAGTTAATTTCAAAATAGCTTATTTTAAAATGTGGACACTATCTACACAGCACTTATTTTGCAATAAATTGCTATTCTGAAATGTCCCTTACTCCTCATGGAATGAGATTTACAAGGACGTCAGATTAGCGAGCCTTTTATATTTCAAAATAATGGGCACGCTCAAAAGACATGGAATAGCTATTTCAGGATATCTCTGGTATCCCAAAATAGTGCTGCAGTGTAGATGTAGCCTCACTGTGAAACAGGGGTGTTGTGTTTTGAATATAAATACATTAAAGATTGTGGTCTCAGTTACTACAGTAATGGGGACCACATAGATACCTAAGACTTAAAATTTATATTTGCTAAATTTTTCTTCTAAAAGATGAGCATTAGCATTCACGACTAGCATTCATATATCCCTACTAATGATAACAGAGACGTATGTGCATGTCTTGGGGACAAGAGACTAATGCATTTTACCTTCTTCCTGAAATACATATTAAAAGTACAAGGTGTACAGTTCATTGACTTCAGTAGTGAAATACTAAACATAGAACAGAACAGAACATCTGAATCATCAGATGAGAAATAAGTTTCTAAACTCAAAAAACTACTTTAGACTCCAGTTTAGAGGATTCATCTATTCATCTCTTCAGGGAGTATTTTTCTGTGTACATTATAAAAATAAAGGTTGTATTTTTTAAAATATATGCTTATGTTGAGGACCTTTAACCCCAACCTTTTCAAATTGCATTAGGATATAATTTTTTTCTCAACCAAAATTGATATGGAAAGGTTAGGAATTTCTGCTTATTTAGTTATAAAATTGTCCAAAACAGGCAAAACCCCCCAATAACGTACTTTCTTCCATATAGGGAGCATTATCCCATCAGTTTAAAATAATAATATTTAATAATAAAATGTATAAATAGTAATTTATGTGGAAATCCCGATAATTAGTAAAGACAGGTTTTGCAATAATCAGGATATTTCAATGTGAAAATTTCCCTAACCATTTAGAATTAGGTAAAAACCACTCTCCCAGTAAAGCATATTTGACTTCATGCATGTATCATGCAAAGAGGTGAAATTTACCCCTCTAAGTCAGAGATATGGGTCAGGTTTGCTTCATAGCCTCTCTCCTCCTACTGTCTCCTGTGGCTATTGCATCCCTTCTGTTTCAATGGCACACTGATGGTCAATTCACTGCAGCATCTAGGAGTGGCCTTGCGTGATAGTAAACTATTTGTTTAAATACTTCACAGTATACTTTGGTAAAAAAGTATATTTGGTAAATACTGCACAGAATACTTTGGTAAAACTCTGCAGATTTCATTAATATAATTTGAGTGTATACAAATACAAATCAACAACTCAGATTATAGAACTCAGTCCTCCATCAAAGTCACAAACCTTTTCTGGGCTATACCTCTACCGGGGATATACCTCTTCTGGGATACATCTCTACCTCTGAGATATACCTCTACCTCTATTTCAAAATAACTTTCCTAGCGTCTACGCAGCTAAACCGCTATTTCAAAATAAATTCGAAATAGCAGAGTGCTTATTTCTAATTTGGTAAACCTCATTCTATGAGGAATAACGCCAAGTGTGTAGACATTTATATCAAAATAGGGGGCGTCCAGCCTTCCCAGGGTGCCCTGGTGGCCACTCCAGCCTCAACCAAGAACACTCCTCTCCCTCCCCAGTCCATGGAGCCCTTAAAGGCGTTGACTCTGGCCACAGTGCCTGTGCCAGCTCCAAGCCTGCCAGCCCAGAGCCAGCAGTCACTGCCCCTGACCCAGTGGCCCCAAAATGTAATCCAGCAAGCCACTGGCAGCCAGCCCTCCATCGCTCCCCAGGAGCAGTCTGCCAGCTCCTAGGAGCTTGCCAGGGCCTGGAGAAGGCAGGCACCTTCCTGCTCCAGGGTGAAGATCATGGATCTTATTCAGGTTGGGGGGGATGCCCCCGACATCCATGATCTACGCACTAGATGGAGGAACGTGGCCATCTATGGCAGGATAGCTGCCAGCCTGGCCACCAAAGGCCACAAGCGAATCCAGGAGCAGGTTTGCATGACAATCAAGTTGGTCCGGCGAGACCACCCCAACCCTGAGCTTCCGCTACCCCTTGTTCCCCTTGCTTCCCCCTTCCAGCTCCCTCCTCCCAGGTTTCCCCCTCCCCTCTTCCACCCTCTCTTCTCCCCTCTCCCATCTCCTTTCCCCAGTTTCACCAGAGTTTCATTCCTTCCCCCCAGTTTTGTTGAAAAAGGAGAGTTTGTGTTCATGAAAATACTTGTATTTTATTTGACATCAGGAAGGTTTAGGGAGGGGTAAGTGGAAGGACGTGAGGGAGGAATGAGGCACAAGCCCCCAGTGGGGCAGACCAGGGAGGCTCTTAGTGCTCCTCAGGGTGGAAGCTCTCCCGCAGGGCCTCCTGGATACTGACAGCCCCCCAGTGGACCTCCCGGATGGCAGCCTGCAGAAAGTGCATCCAGGCTCGCAGCAACGCATCCAAGAGAAGCACCAGAGTGCCCAGGGGGCAGCTCTAGCTCCATGTTGTAGAGTGCTGTGATGTCCCGAGTGAGGGCAACCAGAGCACGCAGAGACAAAATGTTTTGCTGTCCCTCATTGAGGTAGACAAGCAAGCAGGAAAACCTGAGAACTGGCTGTCCGGGGGGGGGAGGGGGAGAGGTGGAGTCCCTTTAAGCACAGACCTCAGATAGCCTCAGGCAGCAGCCCCACACAATAAGTCCTGACGTGGTACCCTGCTGGAACTGCTTCCGGCCAGCCTTAAATGCAATTCAGAGCCACTCAGTGTGGACGCGCTATTTCAAAATAGCAAAATGCTATTTTGAAATGCATTTTGTGTGTAGATGCATTATTTCAAAATAAGCTAAATAAGATATTTCGAAATAACGCTGTAGTGTAGACATACCCTCAGTATATCAGCAGCTCTCCAAGATGAGCTGTCCATGGTGCTGTTGCTCATTTAGCCAGCCAGTTACCCCAGTCTTCTCTCCTTCAGTACTCCACTGCAATTGACTTGCTGCTGAACTTTGCATCTCCTTTTGAAGGCCTCCCTGACCTCCGATTGGCCAGTTTCTTCTGGCTACTTTAGCTTCCTGGGGGATTTCTCTATGAACCTTTCTGTGCTCAGAGTCTGTTCATCCCATCACAGCAGGTTAGATAAACATCTATTAGGGATGATACAGATGGTGCTTGGTCCTGCAGTGAGTTCAGGGGACTGGACTTGATTAACTCTCAAAGTCCTTTCCAGTTCTAGTATTCTATCATTCTATGATTCTTCATAATCTTAATGATGTACACCTAACCGCACTATTAATATTTGCCAAGCCCCCCTTATTCTCCTGGAAAATTCTTCAAAAACCACCAGCTGTTATATATTATAAACCATACTACTTTAATCCACTGGCTAGATAACAGATTATACTGGAGTAGAGGCAACTGAGAAAAGGAGAGATGCAGTGGTACTGGTGATATTGCTTTAAGGAAAAATAGCTCGGTTGAGGCTGGCTCGCTCACAAACTTGGAGAAGGGACCATTTTCACTACATTATTTGCTTTCATAGTTCCAATTTATTGAGTGTCAAAAGGCTGGAAAACTCAGAGACCTTTTCTTCCTCCAGTGTATTCAAGTTCACAGATTTCCCATCCATGCTGGTGTCACTTTTCTGTTCTAACAAATTATTTTTCAGTGTAATCATTAGTTGTAACAGTGATCAGACATTTTATATAAATCTAGGGCTGCTGCATTGAGTCCAATTTACTACAAAACTGCTCTTTTTGCTAAATCCAAGGCACCTGCACTGGATATGGGATATAAATATTCTTTTTGGTCATATATCTCATGATACTTGATAGTGACATTTCTGGAGCTACCATTGTAACAATCACTAAAAAGTAGTTTGATATAGTCAGTTTCTCATTCTGCTGAATACATTGCTTTTCACCACACTTTGCAGCAATTTAAACAATGCACACCTGCAACTTTTTACTTCACTGTTTTTACATGCCAGTCATTTCAAAGCAGACTTTAGATTTTGTCCCTTCCTCTCATATGCCTGATTTCAAAGCTCCTGTTGTCAGATAATTTCCTACGAGATAGAATTCTGTATCACAATCTTTGTCCCAAATACCTCTGGGACCTCTTTTCTATTTACACAATTTCGGGAATATGACAATTACCAAGGATGTTGAAATAGTATTAATCAGGACCAGGTTCTGTGTAAATGGAGTCATGACATTTTCAATTAAGTGTGCAGGACTGTATAATTCCCTACTTCAGAACATCAGGCTGAATTTAGACTACATTTTTAAGAATGACTGTGGATTTGGGCACCTCCATTTGTGACTTCCCAACTATAGACAACATAAAAGAAAACTCATCTTCTGAGAAGATATTCCAAAATGGATACCTCAGAACTGAGGAAATCAAAATAATCACTTCACAACCTTTAGATTTATTTCAGCACAGAATGTATAATACCCAAACTTGCTGAAAGCCAGACTTTCTTTAGCACTATATGCTATCGTGTATGGCACACTGTAGCCAGACATGAACCCCATCTTGTTCCAGCCCCCCCAGAGAGCAAGAGAAAGGCAGTCAGCCTTTGATGCCCTGGGAACGCAGGTGTGCTGCCTGTCCCTGACTCTACCATAAACAGAAACCAGACAGTAAATGGGCTAGCCTCCTGCTGCCCTGATGGCTAGTGCCAGTAATTGACACGCCTGCACTGTCCCAGGAGAGGAATCTTCACCCATCACATACCAGAGGTGCCCATTGTCTGCATTTTCCCAGGTGTGAATTATGCTTTGCACCCTTCGTGGGAAACTTGGCATTCAAAGCCATTTTCCCTAATTGGCCACTTGAGACCAGGAAGAAGCCTATGTGACCCAAGGGGTATAAAGAGGGGTTTAGTAGCCCACCTCATTTGAGCTCCAATCATCTACACCTGCTGGCAGGTATTGGTTGTCTCCCGAGGTCTGTGGGACGCCCAACCTCGCCCTACTTCTTCCCGAGGGATTGAGAGAAAGACGCTGGCCACGCCAAGTCTGGAACGCAGGGGTGAGAATATATACCTGCTAGGTGTCCATTTTGCATGCATTTAATAAGAGCTCAGAGAACCAAAAGGGTTTCATGGTACCTGTAAGTGACTTCTTAGTGTAATTTCTGTCCTGTCCTTTGTAGTGGCTGTGTTATCTGTGACACAGTAGTAGCATTTAACAGCTAAGTTTACCCTGTAACAATAAAATAGTAACTGTTTAAGCTGTGACCTGACTCCTTCCGTTGCTGTAACAGAACCAAGCAAAATTTTAAAAAGAACTCCAGCCGGTCATAAGGGACAGATATAGGGAGAGCTTGAGTGTTGGATCATGTCGCTTCCAGGGGACAGATCCGTTGGGGCATCTCTCAGCCTCCCCAGGCTGCCCGCTGCGAAGGGATCGTGTATCCTAGCAGTCAAAATCTGAGGTGTAATAAGCTCTCCCTGTAAACTTCTTGGGGCGCCCGTCAACCTCCTCCAGGTTGCCCGCTGCTAAGGGACCCCAGTCCTAGCAGTTGAAGTCTCAGGTGTATAATACGCGCACACCACTCACTGTCCTGACCACCGGCTGACACACACTAAAACAGAAAATTCCCATAGAATAAAAAAAGAAAGGTGTTGATGGTTAACTTCAATTCAAATGTCTCATTCCTCTGTCAAACTCTTAATATTAAACTTAACTAGAAAAATGTGTATATAAAAATAATTCTTTGTATGACCCATCAAAACAATCTTTCTAGTTCTCCACAGCCTATTGCATCTGTATCAATATTTGAAATATCAATATTGGCACTTATTATTGTAAATGTCCTCTTTTTTTTTCTCTCCATGTACCATATTATTGAAAAATACAGAAAATAAAAGCAGGAAAGGAATAGTTAGTAAAAATAAATATGTTCTAGTTGTCCTCAAAATTCTCTCTAACTACCAGAGGTGGTCCATGCAGATGAGTAGTGATAAATATGGTTTCTTTGATTCCTCCTGTGTCCACTTCTCTGTGGCTAAAAGAAAGCTTTAGTTTTTACTACTATTATTTTTGTCTGTTATTAATGTTTCTGGACCATATTCTGGAAATGCTTTGATTATAACAATAGTAAACATGATATATTCTGTTAAGAGAGAAAAGAATGCAATAATAGGCAAAAGAAAAATTATGTTGATCCTGGTATTCTTTGGTTTTACTGATTTTTCCCCCTGTACATACTTGTGTCGTGTCATTCTACTATTGTGGTCATAGATCTCTCTCTTAAGTTAATCAACACAGTGTTGTGGAAAGCAGAAAGTTAAAAGTGCCCTCAACACCCTAAAATACAACATAAAATAACCATCAAACAAAAGGATATAAAAGGCTGCCAGAGGAAGAAATCTGCTTGAACTATATCTCTTAGAAAATGAATGGCAATTTGTAACATCTTCTGGCAATGGAGAATATTTCACAAAGCTTGCCTGAAGCTTCCCAGATGGGGTTATCCAAGTCTGCAAGAACAAAAGTATATCCTGGAGGACAATATGTTCAGAATTTATTTGCATCAGTTTAGACCAGAAAGCATATAAGCTGTAGGTCAGTTTAAAAATAGATATAGAAATCAAAATATGGGAAATGAGGTTTTGGTCAGTTTCGCTTCAAGTAGACATGGACCATTTCCATCTTCAGAGGAAACTAGCATCTTATAGCTGGCATTTTGTTGACACTTCCTCTTACTCCTAGAGGTGCTCCTTCTAGCATGGAATTGTATGAATATTTGTAGTGTGGGGCAATGTAGGGAATCTTTCACTGCTGCTACTTATATTGTCCCTATCCTGTGTTTAAGTTGAAGACCTCAGTCTTCTGGGCAATCATCAACACTAAGATCTCTCTGTGAAGACTGGACATATGTAACTCACTTGTGAGTGTGTCACATGTCCTTCTCTGTGCTTAATGTACAGAGGATATGACTACCTCTGTCTTCAGCTACAGAGCTTCGGCTCATGCTGTAGCGGCCTAAGAATTTAGCTGAGGATCCCAGGGTCAAATCCCTGATTTGTCAATCCCTGCTTTGGCAGCTGTCAAGTGAGTAGAGCCAAGACTCCCTAGACAGGGCTGTAATAGATTTTTGTGAATTAGGCACAAAGGAGAGACTATCCTGAATGCTTAGCAGTTGGCTATATCCTTCCACTGACCCAAAGAAGCTTGTCCTGAGTTTCTGAAGCTCACAGTAATTTAAAAGTCAGAAGATGCAGGAGAAATTTACCAACAGCTGTGGTAGAGTCCACATAATTGGCAATATTTAAATTGTGATTGGCTATTTTTTCTAAAAGAAACGCATTATTTCTAACACGCATTATTGTGAGGAAGTTCTACATTTGCCAGGAGTGAGGGGTGTGTGTCAGACTAGATGATCACAGTGGACCTGTCCACTTTAGAATCTATGACTGTGATGGCTGCCCTCTTGGCCAAGGATTTGAATTGTGAACTCTAGAGCCTAAAGCGCCACCACTTGAGCTGCAGAGCCTGGCTTTCTAGCTGGGAGCTATAATAGACTCTAGTGTTCTATAGATCAAACATTAAAGGAGATCTGTAGCACACACCAACGAATTGCATAACATGAAGGTTCAAAAACTGCCCAAGTGAGGTTCTACCCGGAGAATAATCCACTGAAGGTGAACACTGCATATAAGACCCAGTCAAGTAAATGTTTACAGGTGACCATTTGAAAGAGCTTTCCCTTTATCACCTTCAGAGTTGTATTGAATGTGAATTGAACTAAATATCCATCTTCACTGGTCAGGTTTCTGTATGATACTGGTAGACCATAACAAGAATGAATGGCTAAATAGCTGGCATAGGTGAACTACATCCATTCCAAACATTCATTATTGTTTAGAAACTGGACTTGGGAATTCCCGAGCAAACTGAAACAGGGGAGGTGCACATTTCTATACCCAGAATGCTTTTTCGAGGCTAATACCAGTGTTGGTGTCTGATTTCTGGGAGCAAACTGAAAGTTTTGCATATTTTTATAGATGTACTTATTTCCTCTGTGTTATACAGCACAGCAGTGCATATATTGCTCGGAATTATGTTTAAAAAGTATTCTTTTCCTGAGCAGGGGTTGCTTTATTTCATGCCGGGTTCTTAACTAGCTGCAGTGGCTTCCCAAAACTAATGCACTATGTGCACGGAATGTAAAAAGAGAAAATGGGAAATACATTTTGATTGCTGGTTTGAATATTAGCACAATAGATTTATATCTCATACCAATCTCCAGCTAAGGACAAGATAAAAATAAGGGTCGTATACACTTAACATAAAGCAAATAAATAGTTGTATTCCTATTTGAATGTTCTAGCTGAGCTCTGGTTGTATGACTTCACTATACTATAAACACACTGATAATATTTGGGAGCCAATATTATCTGAGAAAAGAAACAACCGTCTATATACTTTTGGCCCGATCCTCAGCAGGCATACATTAGTGTAGTTGAATTGAAGTCAAAAGAACCATTAATGTCACTGAAGATTTGTCTCTTTTGTTTTCACAGAATTGATGTTGGGACACATAGCAAATAAGGGTTGTGCTAAGAAAGGAGCAGGATAGGAACAAGACCTCACTCCTATTTGTCCCTGCCTTGCTCCTGCCCTGTTCCAATGCTGGTCCAGTCTGCCCCAGCTCTACTCCCTTGCTTGGCTTCCCACTCTAGTTTTGACTGATGACTTTGGGTCTGAGCCTTGGCTTTATTCCTGGTTTTCGATTAAACCTTTGGCCGTGGTTCTGGCTCCTAACTCCTGGGCTCTGACCCCCACCATTAGACTGGGCTCTGGTTCTCATCACTAATTCTGACTACTTACATCCAAGTTCTAACACCAAAGCTACCCTATCTGTACAACCTTCAGGCTTCCTTAACTATCCCTTTCCAAATTTCAAGAGGGAAGAGTTATATGAATTTGTGTTATTTGGAGAAATGTCATCTTCCCATCCTTCCACTATGGGAGCTAACAAGACAGATTTAAGGTCCCAACTTTTGTCTGCATCCGAAATGGAAAAAATTGTATTCTAGGACAAGATTCTAAAGACAGAGCTGTTGGGGAAGGGGTATGTCAGGGAATTCACCAAACAGTGGTGAAAATGTAACTTTATATCACTAATAGGCATTCTGTGGAGAAGCTCATTTACAAAGGGAAAAAAACGCACTGTGGTTGTGGTAGGTGTGACCCTGGAACCTCTTGGTGCTAACTGGTACAGGGTGCCGGGGTGCACAGAGTTTTATAACGTCAAATAGATACATCTTCAGTTCACCAAAGGGTGGCATGTATGGTCTCTCCAGAGAGCCAGTCACCCTCTGGTCCTCATAATTATTGCAAAATGTATGTAGGCCTAATATTTATGATAGTTGAATGGGGATCCTATTTTTGATTTAAGACAAAAGATTTTGGGAGTATATCTGAGAATATAGAGTGGACTCTGAATCCTCCTCCTAAAAGATAAGCTAACACTATGACTTATCTCATGAAAAAGCAATACTTGGTTAGACATAATATCTTAATTAAATCTAAATGCTAGAGTTTGTTTTATACATATCACTTTGTTTTCAATAATTCGACTAGCTGTTACTGGAAAGTCTATGCTTTGTTAAACAAATTTGTACTTATTTTCACTATAAACATTGCTAACTGCTGTGTATTAAATGGAGTGGCCATCTCAGGTGTAACTGGTAAGTTGAGGTGTGATTTTTCTTTGAACCAAGCAAATGTGAGAGTAGTGTAAGTGTCCAGTGGTACAGGGGTTGAATATTCCAGGAAGACACTTGAAAGGGAGTGTGCCTATCATTAGCCTACAGAGAGAGAGAGAGAGGGACAGAGAGAGAGAGAGAGACATAGTGCAGGGTCTATGCATACCTACAGGTGAGTGCCAGTTTCATTGGGGAACTGAGCCCCCAGAAGGTACAGACAAGTCTCCCATATGCTAAGGTCAGATGTGGGATTCGGGCAGTGCTCTCCTTGGTCTCTGATGTTCCTACTCCATAATGGAAAAGCAAGCACTGGCAGTGAAATGGGCCATAGATGTCTCAAACTATTACCTATTTGGGAACCCCTTTTTGGACCATTCACTCCTCCAATAGTTGCACATGAAGAAAGACACAAATGGAAGGATTGTGTGTTGGTATCTAGCCCTACAACCATACTGATTCAAGGTGTGTCATTTTTGAGAAGGCGGATATGTAATGAGGTGTATAGATTCTGAACTGAAAAGTAAGGTATCAGACACTGGAGAAGGGCAGTGAAGTCTAGCCTACCCAGGGTTACACATGCAGCTTCAGCCTTGCCTCTGTGGAGCTGTTCATCATGAATGGCAGAGATGAACCTTTAAAATGGACTGTGCAGTCAGCCTGGAGCAGAGATCACTCTGAGTAGAAAATGGCTCAAGCAATTCCTGAAGTTGCAGGAAGATCTCCCTCCCAGGCATACCTCACCTTCAATCCAACAGGGAATGCAGTAAACTCCATCTTCCCTATCCTGGCTTCATGGAAATGCCTAGCATGCAACCCAACAGCTTGACAATCAATTGTATTATATATCTAGTCTATCTAGATACGCCTAACGGAATAAGCCCAATTCAGCTCCCACTCCGAAACACACCTAGAAAATAGCTAGAGACACCCCTGAAGTAAGAAATTGATGCTGGATTGTCCCTCATTTAGTTGGCTATGAGAAGAAATTATTCTCAGGTGTGCTAGAAGATTTATTTTCCCTTTGATTTTCCATTGGAAGAGATATGAGGTCTGCCGAGGACAGGTCTCCTTTGCAAAGACTAAGAAACTAAGGCCTGAACACAGGTCACACAGTACAGTTAACTGGCCAGAGATTCTCAATTTCTGAGAGAATAACGGGTTGGGGAGAGGTCATTTACACTGCTTTTTCTCCCTGAGCAGTTGATTCTTCTGCCTCTGGGTTGCTTTGGGTCCCTGAAGACCAACAAGTAAAGGAACATATGTTAGGTCAATTTATACATATTTTGGGCTTTGAAGGTATAAAGTGCTGTGGTCCAGAGTTTTAAAGGTATTTAGACATTGTAATGCTCAGAATTGCAATTCCTTTCTAATTTAGGACCTTAAATTTCACTTTCAAAGACATTTTGGCACGAGATCCCAGACAGACAATGGGAGCTAGTGTCTGAAAATGAGATATTGCCGAACATCACCATGCCTAAATATCTTTAAAATCTGGACCTTTACTCACAGGTGCTAAGATGCCACAACAACGAATCTCACAGAAATAGGTATAACCAAACATAAATACTTAATATTATTATGGATTATTTTATGAGTGCTTTAGAACTTTAGACTGTTCCTGGTTGCTGCCTATTTTGTATGGGGGATAGCAATTAAAATACAAGAGTTTTATCACCTAGGTAATTGCCAAACACAACATAAGCAGTTGGTAGCTCATAGTTTCATCAAACTATCCTTTAAAAGAAAGGGTGGTCACGTATTGACCATATTACCTTCATTTGTTTTTTCAAGGATGACATTTCCAAGTGTTTGATTCTGCAGACTGATGCTTTTTAAAATTGGTTGCTGGCAAGAATAAGAAGACTAAGTGAAACAACATAAGGCACATCAGTTTATTCATCAGGATAAACAGACTAGAATTGTTTACTGTTTGAAGTGTCAGAGCAAATTTCCTCACAAGTTCACATTTACACAGGTCTACCCACAGCACAATATGAGTATTATTTCAACTGAAAAATGAAAAAGGATATTAGAGAGTGAAGCATTGGAAATGCATGAAATAGACTTACCGGAGCAAATGATGGCTATCAACAGTTTGCATGACCTGTGGAGAGGATGCAATCTGTGAAAGGCAGTTTATCTAGATTGACAGATCTTCTGCAATATTCACGGGATATAAAAGTCTGTATATGCCATCCCACAACACCAACACCTCCATGTCCTTGGCCACATATAAGAAATTATTTCCTGAAAAATGGACATCACACAAGCATACACAATTACTGAATGTTTAAAGTTTAATTCATCATGTCAATTGGAATTGGTTTAAATATTTCATTGATATCAGAACCTTCAAAAGCAAAGAGGTCCTTGCCTTTTTTTTTTTAAGTTTAAGGCACAACTCTCATTGAAGTTAAAGGGTGTGTGGTGCAACTGGTAAGTTGGGGGTTAGAAATGAATAACAACTTTAAGATTTGGCCCTTTTTTCTCTCCTGGTGATTCATATTTTAGCAATGAGTTTTTAAGCTTGAGCAGTCCCAAGCAGGTCTTTGATGCCATTTCTATCACACAATGTTGATTTGGTGACACAGTTGTAAGGTTCTGTACTTCCAGATAGAAAATAAATGTTCAGTTAAAGTTTTGGTATCTAACTGCACCAGGCCATCAAAGGTTTAGTGGATTGCTCCTGTAGATTTTATAGTGTGAGGAAAGCACCATAGATCTGCAAAAAGCAACCCCTGTCTCCAGTTAAGGGAAAGTTCTATTAACTAGATATAATAGTAACATCTAGAATGTGAGAATTACAATCCCAAAGGCATCAAAGGGTTCACCTTTTTCTAATTTACCTACGACCCAGAACAATAATTAAAGGTTTCTTGATAATATGTAGAGATTTAAAGTAGGGAGAATATAGGGGATCTTCAGTATCTTCTCACTATCCCAGAGACCTCTCAAATAAGGACATTTTATAATTATTTCAAACAGAATTCTCCTATCACTCCATCTGCTTCTGTCTGCCATTGTCCTACGGCATGTTCCCCTCCACAGGCATTGGATATCTATGCCTAAGTTTTTGCATTTCATCTCCAACGGGGGCTATGTCTACACTGCAGGCTTCTTGCGCAAAAACTTTTTGTGGAAGAGATCTTCTGCAAAAAGTTCTTGCGCAAGAGCGCGTCCACACTGCCATGTGCTTTTGTGCAAAAGAATGTCCACACTGCCATGGATAGTCTTGCGCAAGAAAGCTCTGATGGCCATTCACAGAATAGCCATCAGAGCAACTGTGCTTTTTCTGATAGGGGTTTCTTGCGCAAGAAACCTCTGTTGTCTGTCCACACATGCCTTTTTGCGCAAGAGCTCTTGCACAAAAAGGTTTATTCCTCATAGAAAGAGGAATAACTCTTGCACAAAAAGCCCTGTCTTCTGACAATCTACTGTACTTTTTCTTGCACAAAAACGCACTTGTAGTGTGGACACTCTGCTCCGCAAGTTTTTCCACAAAAACGGCCATTTTTGTGCAAAAACTTAGCTGACATAGCCTAAAGGAGAAAAGTGAGGCTGAGATTAACAGTGGCAGATCAGCTCTGTAGCATGAGGGACAAGATACTTTCCTGTCCTGTCCTGATGGAAATGCCTAGCATACAACCCAACCACTTGGGTATCAATTCTATTATTTATCTAGTCTATCTAGGTACTTTTACATAGGATCTGAGCACATACTATACTGCTGTATGATAGTACATTCACTAACAATGCTCACTGTACATTTTATATTATAAATGCATTTGAAACAGTCTGATGTTTTTTTCATAAATGGTGATAGATATGTACTTTTTTTCCCTGATCTAATGATTCGCTTTATAATGCTACTTAATATACTTTTATTTTAGTCAGACCTAATAACTCTGAGTTGATATAAACTATGCATTTAATAGTTCTTTCTTTCAAATTCACTTTCCCCTTATTATATATGACAGTGGGTGTTTCTACTGCATCCAGTAATCATGTGGCAATGACTGTCATAGTCAAAATGAAAAGTACAAAATCTCTCTCTATATATATATAAAAAAGTTTTTCCTGCCGCACAATGGAATGACATCATCAGCCTACTTGAAAGCGGAGTCTCAGCATCTTGTTTACTTGTGCTTCAACCAAAACCAACTGCAAAACTGAGCTCTGTCTGTAGATCCATCTGTAACATGTAGTACATGAGCAATAGAGCAATTAATATTTTTTTCTATACAGCTTTGTTCGTTCGCGTTTCTATATAATCAGTGCAAGATTAACAGACTCTCTGGCCACAAAAGCAGTCAGAGAGACGGGGGCTGCCTAGAGTAGTGAGCACGGGGCACAGCCCCCTAGTTTCCCAGAATTTATAAACCAAAAGTTGATCGCTTTTTAAAAATTGTTTGACAAGGGACAGAGTAAGATAGTCTTCAATTCCCCCCTCCCATTTAAGTTTTATAGAAATGGCTTTTAAAAACAAACAAACCCTTCCTATAGTAGGATATATATAATCTCATATTAACAAGCTTCATTATACCAGTAACTTGGCAATATTTTCTTGTCTCTGATAAACAAAAGAAGCATTGTCTTTGCACTCAGGGCAAAAAATAAAATGAGTACTCCCCTACCTCTGTAGAATCTGAAATGTTATGAGTATTTAATATTTGAATAGCATACAATCGTAATACTGACATTCTCACAAAGACAGTTTTAGGCTCTTTGAGATACTAGGAAACTCAAAGAACCAAACGAGGAAGTGTGGACAACAATAAATTGCCCAGGCAGGAGATATTTTTCATTCTTTTTCAGAGGAGGAGATGGAAATCAGAGGTACCTCAGCACTTCTCCCTCAAATCAGAGTGCAACTTCCAGTGTTCTCGCCACCTTCTAGTGTGGCCTAACATATCCTTCACACCCCACATTCTCCTACAGTGTCCACAGAATACTGTATTTTTCTTCATTTACTGTGCTAAATTGCTGCATAGTATTGTGTACTTGATTAAAGAGAGGATTCATTCCAGATACTTACAGTTCTGGGATGGGTACTCTGGTATCTTCCTTCATTCTGTGTATAGCAAAGATTGAATTCTGTATTGTGTCAGAACTGCAAAGGCTCAGACAAGAGAGATGTACAGGTTTGTGCAGCGGGTTTATATAGGGAGCCATATCTGTGTCCCCATCTGATTCTCAGAAATGCTGTAGGCAGTTTTGGCCCCTGGCACATTCAAAAAGAATCTGTTCTAAAATTTGCCAAAAGCAGCAGCCCTGAAGGAATGTCTCAGCAGTCTGGGATTACCAGAGTGGAGCACACCCCAGACAAATCCTCTCAGACCAGTTATATTCAATGAGGCAATGTGTGTGGGGGGGAGGGGGAGGGGGAAGTTGATGTTGAACAGCTAGTTATGCCAGCCTTATGTCACCTGGGATTTCCCCAACACAATGGGAATCCCCATATGCCCTGTTAGTTGAGCTTCACATCCCCTTTTTACCGTCAGAATAGAGCAAAATGGAAAGAATAGGGGACAGGATCTGTATCTTTCATTAGCACATCTGCGTTACATATGTTTCGTATTACAAAACACATTAAACACAGCATTTGTATAGCTTTTTTTCTCTTGATATAAAAATCTGTAAGCTCCCCATTCACTATGATTTTTTTCAGTTAAAACTGTAACAGAATAAAAAGCTCTGAATATAGGATGGAATTAGCAAACATGTTTTTCTTTCAGACATACAGCTAAATGTATTAACTGTTTTACCCTCTTGTAAATTTTAGTTGACACTTAGGGACATTTATCTCTGTTTGTCGAGAGAAGGCAAAACAATACTAAGAGCAGTTTAAGAACAAAGTCGAAAGCCTTTTTTTTTTTTAACTTAAAGAATGAAATCAAACCCAGGAGACGTACATCAGATAGAAAAGTGTATCATAATAGCCTAAAAGGAATCCAATAGTGCTTCATTTGGTGTTATGCTGCAGTGTTTTTCTCATTGTGTTGAGGTTTAAGATTATACCTCAATGTATTAAGCCCACTCTATAGGTATTCTTGGCAGAAGCTGATGTAAAGCAGGCAGTAAAAGCATTTTCAGAATTGCAATGATGTTTGCTAAGCACTCACAGACCCATCTCAGGGCATTTTTCTTCTCTGAATAGCATGCTGTGATTTGGCTGAATCGCCATCTATAATAGGAGAGGGGAATGGGTAGCAGTTTGCTGCTCCTTTTATCAGTGAGAAATGCCCGTTAGACAGGTTCAATATCAGTAGCAAACGACCAGTTGGGGAGTTGACTTTCTTGTACATATGCAAAGAATAAATGTCCTCTTATATGAAAGTGGACTTCATATCTATGGGATGGATCCTGAGAAATCCTGTCTCCCTAGATATCTATTTTTTGGAAAAGAACAAACAAAAAAGAAATAAAAACATCTGGAATAACCCCTGCATAAATGAATCTGAAGTTCTCAAAACATAGTCTAATATCTCTTCAGCATAAATCAAGATTATCAGTCTCGTGTTACTTGCTCTAGAATATATAAGGCGGCACAACATTAAATCTGCATTTGGAAGTTACAGATCAATGGAAAAGAAAACAGGGTCACATTAAGCCATTGAAATGGCACATCAACACTTCTTCAGGGGTTCTAGATCATCACTGCATTTAAATATCATACTAGATCATATACTACCATTACATTGACACAACACTAGCTACTAATGAAGTGCAATGCTTATAAGCAGTGCTGCCCTTTATCAGATTTTAACACTGGATGATGCTTAATGTCTGGGGTGAGAGCTAATAAAAAAATCTCCTTAGATTTTTGCATCTTAACAATCAAGTAAATAACTATTTAAAACATCTAACGAGCACCTGCTCAATGCTTTCCCAGGAATGAGGTGGGAACCCCCAAAAGAAAAAAAATGCAGTTTGCTTTCATAGCCATAACTAATTCAGGCTATGTCTACACTAAAGGGCTTTATTGGAAAAAGGTACGCAAATTGCGCTTTGCAATTTGCGTACCTTTTCCAATATTTTTTTCAGAAGAGGCTTTTCCAAAATTTGGCCCATCCACACTGGGCCAAATTTTGGGGAAATAAACCCTCTTTCAGAAGAGCCCTTCTTCCTCATGAGAGGAGGAAGACAGGATTTTTGAAAGAGCACATGTGCTCTTCCGCAAAAAAAAAAGCGGAAGAGCAGACGCGTTCCCTGGACACAGCAGAGTTTTTCTGGGATACCTCCGGTATCCTGGAAACCTTCCCCCCGCTGCCACCTGTAGTCTAGACATAGCCTCATAGGACTTTGTTGCCCAATTACTTATCAAGAATCTTACAGCCTGAGTATGACTTTGAGACAGTGAGAGGGGAATTCTTCAAAGTCTGACAATGCAAGGATAAATAAAGGGTCACCGGGACTTAAGAAAATGCAGGCTGCAAGGCTAAATTCCAATTTGCTGGTCTAACATGAGAAATAAAATGGAATCTTGAGTAATAACCAGACAGACGTATTCCAAGGATCTCTCCAATAAACTTTAAAGAACAGCATTAGAATGGTGTACAGAAAGAAAAAAAAAGTGGCAGACAGTAAGCCATTTACTCTTTCTCCAGATTTTTTCAAAATTCTCAAGAATAAAAGCCCTGCTCAAGAATAAGCCCCCAAACCAATGAGTAGAGTAAGCCCAGAAAAGTGCCTTTTCTAGTGACAAATCAAAATAATGCTGTTATTAAATGCTATTTTTTTATTTTGGGGGAGTAATACTGTTTCTTACTCTAATAAAATTCCTTGGTTCTGATACACGCACCATCAGCTAATGTCTCAAGACTGAGGTTTTATTATTCTTGTCATCTTAGCTTGCAAAACCAGACAAACTGTCACAAAAGCACTCAATATTTCAAAATCAAGCTTCATTATTCACTTTAACCCTCTGACTTTCTCTTCCACAAACACTACAACTTCCCAGAAAGCTTCCCAGAAAGCCGCCTCCTATTTTTGTTTTTTAGGAGGGAAATGTAGTAGCAAATGTTTGCCTGGATGATATGTAGCTAAACATTTTAAGAAGCTTCCATTGTTGTAGCAAATCAGTACAATTCAAGTTATAATGGCATTCAGCATTACACTTAGCATCTATGTTATAGACATTCTGTTAACCCATACACATAACAAAGGCTAAATAGTATACCAAATGCTGGTGGTGAAACTAGTCCAGAATGCTAAATTGCCGTAAATTACTTCTTGTCAATTAATAGTAAAAAGGAATAGAATTTATTTATTCATTTATTATGTGGTCTAATTGGGAACCAAAAGGTGGAAAAATCCATTAATTTTTACAGATTTGCATAAAAAAATCTAAAACAAAGAGCCATAACTATGGAGTTATTATGACAATGCAGTACAAAACCAATAGACGTAATGCTGTTAAAAAAAATTCCACATATCTCAAAGAATCTGTCCTAAGAAAATCTTAATTTCTCCTTTTTTACAGAGGTGAGTGATAGGAAAAGCCCCTGGAGAGGAAGTTCTTTTTGTATTTCCATTATGACAAAAATCATACTTTAAGAATATATAATTTGCTTGGATTATAAAGAATTGTTTGCAGAAGTTCTTTGTTTTGCTTCCCTTCATTTTGAGAGGTAACACAACTATGTAATTTCTACTGTGTAATTATAAAACAAAAGCATATATTTATTTATTTGTTTGGATGTTTTAAAACTATAATGTGGTGTCATTGACTGTTTTTAAAATGCACTAACTAAATAAATGGACCCACCAATTGTCCCAGATCAAATAACATAACCTACCAACAACATAAATATAATAGAAATAAATTACACATACCTATGCATTCCAAACCATCTCCTCACAAGCAAAGAAAAGATAGGTCTTGCAGAATACACTAGAAGCTTATAAGCAAACTGTTATAGGATATTAGAGGAAGAGAGTTGCAGATATCCGGGGCCCTGTTGGAGGATGCTCCATAGACATGTGGCCCTCTCTCTTATACTGATGGAGCTTTGAGTCAGCTACCTTCACTGACTGCACTATTTTGTGAGGAGAGAGGTGGTCTCTTAGGCAAGACTCAGGCTATTTAAAGATTCAGAGGTCAAAACATCTGGAATTGAAAAGTGAGACAGTACTGACCATACAGCACAGGCTTAATATTCTCACACTAGGAGTGCATCTACACACAGCACCCTAAACTCAAAATAAGATAATCAATTTACACTATGCAAATTGTGTATCTGATTTAGATTCTATTTTGAAATAGCTTATTTTGAAATTTGGCACATCTACACAGCGCCAAATTACAAAATAACACGCTATTTTGAGACATCCCTTAAGCCTTGTGGAATGAGGGCTACAGGGATGCCGAAATAGCGTGCCCATTATTTCTAAAAATATTTTGAAATAATGGGCAGCTTGATAAAAGCCCATGGTGGCAAAGCTGGCAACAATGGGGTCCACATCACCCAGGAAAATGAGCCAGCACAGTAGGACTTTGTAGATGGAGACAAACAGAGAATCACAGGTTTGCCAGGGCCCTTGGAAGGCCCCCAAACCCAGTTCCCCCTTCCCTGTCCACACACCAGGATCTACCTCAGCTTGCTCCACTCCCCTCATAGGCCTCAGTGAGGGTGGGACCAAAAACTTTTCCAGGGAGGGAGCTTCCTCCACCACCAACACCAGTCCCCCCCTTTCCTTGGGGAAACCCCATTCCAGCAGTTCACCACCCTCCTGGGACAATGGCATGAGGGAGTCATACCTGCATGGCCACAACTCCGACAGTCAATCTCCCCACGCCAAACTGGTTCCCGATGGATCAGTAGCTGTCTAGCAAGGGGTGCAATGGTGACCCGCATCTGGATGGGGATGGCAGGTCACATGTGGGTGTCTTGTTGCCTGAGGGCAGGGGCGAGCCACTTGCATATCTCCAGAAAGATGTTCTTCTGCATGCAGAAGTTCTGGAGCCACTGCTAGTGGCCCCACAACTCCAGGTCCCACCCGTCGGAACTGCTGTCCTGTTGCCAGAAGCGGCAGTGCACAGTGTGCAGGGGAGGGCAATAGGGGTCAAGCTGCAAGACCAGTGGCTGGAGAAAGGAGAGGAGGTGCCCTGCAATGAGGTGGGGGGGCCTGTCCCTGCAGGGCCATGAGGGCAGCCTGCAGAAACTGCACCATGAGGTGCAGCATAAGCTGTAAGAGTCATCGACTGCTGGGAGGCAGGTCCAGCTCCATAGCTGGGAGTGCTGTGGTGTCCAACAGGGCAATCAAATCATGTAGTGATTATGCTTTGCTGTCCCTCAAGTGGTACGCAAGCAGGAGGAGAAGCAGCGACCTGCCTGTGCAGGGAGGTCCCTTTAAGCTCGAGCCTCAGAAAGCCTCAGGAAGCAGCTCCAGGAAGAGACTGATGACCTGCCTGAAGTGCTTCTAGGTGGCCTTAAATGAGATTCTGCATCCAATCTGTGTGGATGCTCTGTTTCAAAATAGCTCAGTGATATTTCAATGGCCATTTGCTGTGTAGAAACAAGGGTGCAGTGTAGACATAGCCTTTTTGACACTGACTCACCTACCATTCCTAGCCCTCCCTAACACTTCAGAACGTACTCTGCCCCACAAGACTCCCAACCATCCCTCCAGAACACTGAAACTGGCTGCATGACCAACAGCCAGCCCATTTCAAAACTGTGCCTAGGAAACAACTGTACATGCTAGTGCTCCATCCCCTTCATTTCCTCACCCTCGTATCCTGCCCCAGCACCAAGTCTGGAGCCCTCCTATCATCTATGGATGGTGTGGTGCCTCAGCGTGTGTACGTGTGTGTTTGGGTATGTAAGCATATGCTAACTACTTTACTATTGTATTCTTAATAAATGCGGTATATTGCCTTTTCTTATGAGCATAACAGAGGTGATAGAGCTATGAAGTATGCAACATATCCCTCCACACCATCCCTCCCCATGGCCTCATATGCAAGAGAGATGAGAAGTTGGAACCTATGAACTGCCACAAGACAGAAACCTCAGGGAAGAGGAGCAATTGCCTGATCTCACTCTCTTAGAGCCCTTAAAGTAAGATGAAAGCCACCCAAGGACAGTCCCATCCATCCCTTCTGTAGTTCACGATTGAGAAAATGTTATTTAAGACCACTGAGCAAGTACTATCACCATGGCTATCTGATGTTCATCCATTGCCAGGAGGAGCTCATTCACCACCAGCAGCAGGAACATCTCTGTTCAGTAGCCAGATTATAAGAAAAGACATTGAAACTAGAGGCCACTAGAGTCAATCAGGAATGCCAGAGTCAGATCCTCAACTGGGATAAATAAATGACAGTGGGAATTCTCCACTGGACATCAGCTGGGGATCTGTTTCTGTACGTTTCACATACAGGTTTTTAGAAATGCTTCTACACTCTATTTCCATTCAATGTTTGGACCAACCAGATATGTCTATCCAACTTCCATGGACTTCCTTTGTCTTTGATCTAGTGGATAGATTTATATTGTTTCCATTTGGTGAAAATCAAAGCAAAGCCAAATCCTCTGTCCAGAGAGGTTGAAAGACTTGCTAGGCCCTTGGGCAAGATGAGGGGCAGTTCTTCACCCTCAGAAGGGACACTAGAAGGGGCACTGCCCAGAGTGCACCGCTCAGGACTCCGGTGGCAATTTAACGGGTCTAGGGCTTTGACCTCTGTTGCAGAAGCTGCAGCAGCCTAGGCCCTTTTAAATTACCAGGCCTGGGCCAGCTGCCCTCTTTGCCTCCTCACCCTGTTGGCAGGCTTGCCTCTATCCCACTGTGTCCACTCGCTTAACCTGGAGTCCTTGGAAGGCTTCACTCTCCTATTTTGAGTCCGCTGTTCCCTAACATAGTTGTGAATGTGACAGAGCCAGATGTTCAGATGATATAGCAGAAACATGCCAGTTTGCAGACACTGAGTCTCCGGCTCTGAATCTACAAAATCCAGTCATATTTCTGTTCTGAGTCAGCAGAGGGCACTGTTCACTCAATGACAATGTGTAAGTAATTTGTTTTTTATGCTTGTACATCATACAGCGTTGTCCATATGTCTGAGTCCCTGACTAATTATTTTTGTTAATTATTACCAGTTATACTTGTATATAGCAATTTTTTGTCCCGCATCTTTACAAACATCACTCGAACACTTTCCAATATCTCTGGAATTTAGATCATGATTTTCATGCCTATTTTACAGTTGTGAGACAGAAAGAGGATGTGTTTTGTCCAAGACTGTTCAGCAAGTCAATGTCACAGTCCTGCCATAAACTTACTGTAGACCACAAGGTTCACACTCCCAGCCTGTGGGCCATCTCCTGCCAGAGCAGTTTTGCAACTGGTTTGGGATTACTGGTAGGCCAGAGGGGGCCTCTTTGTTCCCATAGTCCAAGCCCTGCCACTTCCCGCCACTGCCCTGCACTCTCCCACCCATGGCATCCTGTCCTCTGAGGGACGCAGGCTTGGGAATTAATGGGGGGAGGGGCTGGCGTGGGGTGGTGGAGAAAAGTGAAGCTAGTGTGCCCCCTGAATGTTCTCCACTTCCTTGTACTTCCAGCACCAAGGTGTGCACGGGGAGCCCACCTGCTGCTGCTGCCCAGTGCCAGGCTCCCTTGGTGATCCCTGTGACTGCATCCCTCAGGGGCAGGGTGCCATGGTGGGGAGAGTGCAGGGTGGTCGCAGGAAGGGACAGGGCTTGGGCAACAGGAACAGACAGATCCCACCCGGTCTGCCAGAACTGCAAAACAGCTGGACGTTTGAGACCCCTGCTGATGACCCTTGACAACACCCCCTTCTTTATGAACACTTTTCACATTTTTATGAGGGCATAAGAGATTTTCAAAATATTTCCATTTGTGAGCAAGAGTCTATGGACATAAATTAATGGGAACCTGTGACGTTTCCTTTCACATCATTTTTTTTTTAAAGAAAAGCTTTTTCTCAATTCCAAACATGTTCATTTTGCAAACTGTTTTCAGCCTATTACTTAGAATCTTCATTTTCATGAAGCAACTAAATGTTCTGTCTGCTATGTGGAAAAACATAGTTGTTTTCATGAGCTCTCCCTCTGGCCTCTGTTTCATTTGAGTTGAACTGGCGGCTCTTAGTTTCCATACAAGCATCTGCAACTGCTATTCACCAGCAGCCCCCTAGCCTAAATCAAGATTTTATGTGTGCTGTCCAATTTCACAGCATCAGTAAATGATCATTTTCAAGCAAGTTACTTTGCTCAGTTGAAATGGTAAAATGTCTTCTGACACATCACCTTGCTACTAAGGGCTTGTCTTGTCAGGAATCATACTTAACTGCAACTTCCTTTGCTTGGATGCAAAGCAAAATAGATGATTTAATGAAAACAACCATGCCAGAGGTAGCAAAAAGTGGACAGCAAAATAAAAAAAAAAGAGAGAGAGAGAGAAAGGGAGAGATTGTCAATGACTCAACTGTCCATCAGTCTTTAAAGATGTTTAGTATATATTCTGTCATCATCAGAGCTTTTCTGGCAGATGAATTTGTCAATGGTATAAAAGACAATGTTTCCAGAAAGTATCATAATATCAAACTGAAGGCACCTTGCAACAAGCAATGGGGATTTATCTGAAATAAGATCTGGCAGAACTCCACTAATATTTCACAAGATAAAGTTCTTTCTTTCCTTTCCCTAAATTGCATCAGTAATAGAGGTTTAAAGGACATGCTATTTATTTACAGATAGTAGATTTCTGTTTTGGTCAGAATTAACTACAGAGAAACAGAGCCATTTCATCCCCTGAAATATTTCCAGCAGCAGATATGAAAGGAACAGTGTTAAACCTATTCTGTTGAATCTATCAATGAGAGTCTGTATACACTGCATGGCTACCCTGCATCTACTTTGCCATCCTGGTAAATCTCATTGCACAAGGGATAAGGGAAGGCTTGAAATAGCACATTATCATTGAATTTGGCGCTGTGTAGATGTGCCAAATTTCAAAATAGCCTATTTCGAAATAGATTTGAAATAAGCTACACAATTTGCATAGCACAATTTGTGCATCTTATTTTGAGTTTAGGATGCTACGTAGATGCATCCGTAGAGTGGTAATGGAAGCCAGGCATCCTCCTCCAAACTTCTGAACACACAAGAAATATCCTGAGGAACTCTGGATTGTCAGGCTTGTGATGATTTTGGTTAGGGTCAGATGATAGCTTGGGGTGCTGGACTTGAGAGGCACTAGGCTTGGGGTGCTGGGGTTTTTTTGGTAAGTGGCAAAATGGAAAATAGAATGTTTGAAGCAACCAGTTTCACGTATTCTGTATGTAGATTATTTTTTCACCAACCTTCTAGAATATTCTGGACTTTTGTGGAATCTCATGCAGCTTTTCAGACTTTCTGAGAGCAACATTTTCCTCAAATCACCTACAATTTTGTCAGCCACAAGGCAGGGCATTGCTGTTAATCTTATATATGAGAGGGATAAATCATGCATGCAAATTGTGCATCAAAGTCATTAAATGGGCTACAAATACAATACAAATATGGTATTCAAAAGTTTAACAAATAAGGGTGTGACAAAGAAGCTCTTTGCTTGGGGTCCCATTTGATTCAAGGCCAGCCCTGTTTTTTGGTTAGGGGGTGGTGGTATGGTAGCCAGAGGGCTAAGCACACAACAGGGCTTGGGGAATGTCTGTTCTCTATGACATCAGCCCACTAAAAACATGAAGATTTCTTCAGGGAAGTTAATGCTGACTCTGAGATCACTGCATTGTACAAACATATCATCATGCCTTGAAAATTTCTTGACAGGTGAGAGGCAAAGAGCCATTCAGAATGGAAATTAGTAGATTTGGGAATAACAAGGATAATTGGAGGATATGAATGGATATCTCTATCCTTCAGAAATCTACAAAGGTCACCAGAACTTCCAAGATTATCAGGGCAACACCCTTGTCTATTTCACAAGTGGCCAAACCACAGTCCTGACAGATTGATGTCAAAACTTTTAAGCCTCAAGGACACTGGTTTTTCTCACTATATTTAATCTTCAGTTGGCTCCATCACAAGAGGGCGTGATCAAGGGGCAAAAATTACGGGTTAGAATATGAGCTGAAATGGCAACCTGATTACCTCACTGAGACTACTGATCCTATTCTGAAACTGCACTGGGTACGCCAACAAAGAAAGCATTTCAATATTCATTTGAATACCCTTAGGCTTAGTCTACTCTGCAGAGTTTTTGCGCAGGAAGCCTTTTGCAGAAGAGTTCTTGCACAAAAGCTTCTTGCACAAAAGCGCTCCCAGACCTCAAAGCGCATCGCAAAAGCGATATGCTTTTGCGCAAGAGAGCATGGACGCTCCTGTGCAAGAAAGCTCTGATGGCCATTCACAGAATGGCCATCCAAGCACCTGTGCTTTTTCCGATAGGGGTTTCTTGCGCACAAACCCCTTCAGAGCGTCCACACCTGCCCCTTTTTGTGCAAGATCTGTAGCACAAAACGGAGTTATTCCTCATGGGGAGAGGACTAATTCTACCAGCAAAAGCCCTCTGTTCTGTTGATTTTCTTGTGCAAAAATTCGCTTGAGGTGTGGACGCTCCACCATTTTTGTGCAAAAACAGCCGCTTTTGTGCAAAAACCTTGTAGCCTTGGAGTTAACTAACAGGGGAGGGGCCTAGCATAGATTTACTACAACCACCTTTCTGTGAAATTAGAGTATTGGGAACATATGCTCTAGCATGACTTGACTCTTCCCAGGAGAACAAAGGGAGCTGGAACTGTCCACAGAATTTCTCTTTAAGTAGGTTCTAGACTCTTCAGAGAAAAAGGAACATAGATGCAGCAATAGCAGCAGCACTAGGCAAAGTCCAGCCTGCCCTCAGTCCTTCAGTTTTCAGAAGCAAGTGGTGATGCTAGCTCTGCTTTTCCTAGCAGCATCTTGATAGTGTCTTTTAAACCTCCAGCTTCCTTACACTGACTGAGGTTCTACATGGTTTGGTTTGGATGACTGACAGATGGGAGAGACCTAGGAAAGGATAGTAACTGAGTAGGAGCTTAGAGAAAGCAAGGCCCTTGAGATAATTTCACAGCCTTGGGCCGTAGGGTCATGACTCAGAGTGCATGCTCCAGTGCTGATCAATGAGGAAAAAGCAAACCAATAATCAAATGCATAAAACTACATAAATATGAAACAATTATAGTGAAGTGGTAGCTCCACTTTAGTTAAGGTTAGCACCAGATTTCTGTTTAAATATAAGCATGATAGGCAGGAAGCCCACACATTTTGATGCTGATGTTTAAGGGGTGTGGGAGCAAACGTTTAGAGAGCACAGTATGGGTTGAGAGGAAATATTTAATACAAATAAAATATACATGATTCAAAAGCATCTGGAAAACCTATGTAATCATGTGATTTTATCACTATTATCCATCATCCTCACCTCCCTCCTCCCCCCCCCCAATTCCTACTTTCCTACTTATGGTTACATTCACATGTATCTTGTCTTTACATAGATTCTAAATACTATGTCCCCTTTTGGATTTTATACAGCAGGTGGCATAGTGGACACAAATTCTGACTGAGGCCTTTAGTGCTATTGCAACATATATAATAAGAAATTATTATATATTATTAATTATTGTTATTATTATGATTTTCTTTTCCTCATTCTATTTACTTATCTGTTCTCTCTACCCATATTGTATGTGTGTGCGTTGCTTGGGTCCTTAACTCAAATAATTTTTTTGGTTTTTGGAAATGTACAGTCTTCATTTGAATCATTGCTCTTCTGTGCGGCTGGGGATGAGGTGTTCAGTATGCAGGCTGGCCCAAGGAAAGAGGACTACCCCAACCCTGTTGCAGTGCAGCAGCTTGGGGCCAGGCAAGAAGCATTGCTCCACGACAACTCCAGCTCCAGCAGGCACAACTGAAGAAGGGATGCACGTCACCCAGTTGGGGTAAGTCCAGATTCATCTGTCTCCCTCGCTCCCTGACTAAGGGATACAGCCAGGAATGTTTCTGTATGAATCGGCAGGGAGGAGGGCGAGCTTCGGCCCTACACCACAGAGGTCACCTGAAAGGTGGGAGGCTCAGGGCTGGGGCAGTCTCAGACAGTGGCTCCTGTCACTTACCTGGTGATTCTGTCTCTTTTCTGTATGGTTTTATGACAAGTAATCACATTCCAGCGCATCCCATTTCCTGTACAAGGAAACTGTGTATTGAATTTGGTGGTCCTAACTCTGACCATTTAGAAGGAGATCTTGAACAAACAAGCAGATAGACAGACAGACTCTCAAATATATATAGATCTAAGTATTCAGATAATTAGATTGTAGATGCAATTGAATGATATTTCTGATAAAGAAGGTAAATACTCCTTAAATTGCAGCGCTTTCTTATGGTTTTCATCTTTGTGGTGTTTAAAGAAGCCTATGCAAAGGACACTGTGAGGCTCAAGGTTAATTATTTTTGAATGATTCCATGTGAAATCTGCTCAGTTTTTAGGTGAAGTCCTATCCTTTTTCTGTCATCACTGCAAACTCAATCTGAGACTGCAAACAAGCTTTGTTTTTCATGCACATTAAATCACTACCATTGGTAAGGAATTTGTAATATAGCTATTATTCTGATCATGCAGGAGTCAAAATAGAATCAAGCTCATTCCCCCACCAATGAGTTGGGTCAACAAGAATGAAACATTCTTCATGACAGCACAGTGATTGGATATGATTCAAAGATATTCAGGGCCACAAATACATTGATTATGAAAGTTCTGTTTTTAAATCAGAAATTTTCTAATCATAGTTCAAATCCTGCAATTTACAGTGTATAAGCAGATTGCACCTATGATGAGTTCCTGTGACTTCAAGGGCTATGAATTGTAAATTACAACATCAGGGCCTATTACTAGTCTTGAAAAGGGGAAAAAAAGAATGACTTCTTAAATATCAGAGAGTTCAGACTAACAGAGCTACGAGCCTCTAGCATGCAATTAGCCAGACTGTAGGCCGGTGTGAATAGACATAGCTTCATTAAAGTCAATGTAGCTCTCTCAGGCCATGTCTGCACTTGCCACTCCAGGGACTGATCTTCTGGCATTCAATTTAATGGGTCTAGTAAGGACCTGATAAATCAAACATTGAGGGTGCCCCAGTCTGCGCCGATACTCCTACTCCTTGCAAGGATTAAGGAAATCTGACAGGACTGTTTGCTCCCATCGACCTCCTGCTGTGAAAACAGTGCCAAGCTTGGTTTAAGATATGTCGACTCTAGCTACATTATTTATATGATTGGAGTTGCGTACCTTAATCTGACCTTCTGGATTTAATATAGACCTGGCCTCAGTTTAAACCAAGGATCTGGGACAATATGTCCATCTGCTGACAATTATTTTAGCATCAGTTAAATGTGAATATTAGACTATCTGTCCTTTGAATATGTAAATATGTTTTTGAGTTAATGTAAGATCGGGAAATTAGCGTGTATTGGAGGCACAAATTGACAACATGATGTAAAAATTTTCATATTCAGAGTGCTTGTTATCAGTAAAATAAAGGTTAATGTCAGCATTAATAACACTCTTAGACAATCTGTGGCTTAGAGTATCAAGCTTGTATCAATCTATTAACTAACACAATATTAATGCTCTAAATTGCACACAGGAAACAAACTCCAATGAATCTTAAAGATCGTTCAATGTTTACAGGGATAGTTAGACTTCTGATCACTTCTCTGGTCTCTATGTGCATCACCTCAGATCTCAGACCCTGCTTTTTACCTCTCTTGGGGAAAGGGACTTTTAGCCCAGGCCCCAGGCTACATTACCCTGTCTATTAGTTAGGCTTAACCAGAAGATATGACTGGGACCAGGAGTTGCAGTTCTTACTTTCTGGAGTTCCTCAGTAGCAGTAAATAAAGTGAGTGAACAGCCTACTTTCTGAAACCAAAGTATTGTAATCTTAGCAGCAGGAACAAAGTATAAACATAATAGAACAAGGATTTTAAAATAAAAAAGGTCTACATTCATGACTCCCTACTAAGTCCTTCCACCTGTGAGGAGAGTTTAAGAAGGCTTAGCTTCTTCAGACACCCTGATGGGCATCTCTGTGTGTCAGTCTGTTGCCTCCAAACAGTTGCCCAAAGACCAAGTCATTCCTAGGGAGACTGTGTCTTTTTAAATACAGTTAAACACTTTCTTCTCTTTTCCTCAGCTTATTGACCATGCTAGTCCCAAATCAGTTTGATGATTTCTGCAGGGGGGGAGGGTTAAACCACCCTTTTCCAGCCACTTGCCATCTCACTTGGCATATGACTCTGACTAGTGTTTGTTGGGGATATCATTGTCTTGTCTCCTTCTTGCTTTTTTTTTACTAGCATCTTACTATTAAAACAGGGGTTCTCAACTTGTGTTTTAAACGTGTTAAACTGTGTTTAAAACCCTGTTTTAATGGGGTTCTCAAGGCTGGCTTAGACTTACCGGGACCTGGGGCCAAAGCAGAAGATTAAGGGCTTCAGCCTTAATGGCAGGACACAGGTTACAGGTGATCTGTCTGGGTCTGAATATCTCGGGCTTCAGCTTTGGCCCCCATCAGGGGCACTGAGCTTTTGATTTAACTTACCCACCCCACCCCCTATTGAGGGCAGCAAGCCTCGGGCAGGCTCAGGCTTCCATCCCCCTTCCTGGGATTGTGTATTAATTCTTGTCAGAAGGGGGATGAAGTGCAATGAAGTTTGAGAACCCCTGAACTAAACCAATAATCACAGAGAATATCCCAATAACCATGTTTCATACAATCTTATAGAGCACCCCCATCTCCTTCAGAGACCAAATTGTGACTTACAGAAAATTAAAACTTCATAACATTTTGTTTTAAAAGAATTGTCCCAATAAAGCCTATATTTTCACACAAACAGGACCTGTATAATGTATCTGTTTTTGCTGTTTATTCTAATCTCCACCTGAAGTAATAATTATTTCTAAAGCAGCTAACTGTGCTGTCCACAAATAGAGGATTATGTTTTCTGGGGGAGAATAAACAGCAGGAGCAGATGAACAATGCTGCCGTTTTCATGCAATTATCCCTAATAATGAATAAGTAGAGGAGCTGGATGACAGAGGATGTTGCATTACATAGATTTTCATCTGTATGTTACTAGTACAAGTCCATTTCTTGTCAATAGTGACCAAAGGCCATCGTTACATGAAGGCCCTTCAAGGATTTATGTGAAATGAATAGGTGGTTCCAAAACCACCTATTAATTTCATGTAAATCTTGAAAGGCCTTCACGTAACAATGGCCTTTGTTCATTATTGACAAGAAATGGACTTGTACTAGTAACGTACAGATGAAAATCTGTGTTGTGCAATACTCTCTGTCATCCAGCTCCTCTATTTATTCAATATATATAACTGGCAGTACCTCATTTCCTAATTAGTAGCCTCAGCTAGAACAATAAACCCCTAGAAATGTTTTTTTCAAGTTGGTACTGATCCACATAATACTCTGCTAATGTACAAGAATGCACTGCTCCTGTTCTCCTTGTTCTTAGAAACAACTTTAGAGTCCAAGATCTTCAGTCTAATATCATTCACAACATCAACTTTCAAAAACAGAAGAAAACAGAATTGGCCCACAATATACAAAGAGAATTATCTCCAAATATTTTCCCAAACAGCTTCCAAATTTATCACTAATAGTAATGAGGTCTTTAAACCACATGTTAATTAACAATAATGATAGGTAATACACAAATAAAAACCTTTTTTTCCCCAAAATATCACTGATAATTTATATAAAAAAGAAACCCTTCTGGATTGGGGGCTAATTTTCAGATACCCATTATCTAAGTGGATGAAATTGTAGATGCTAATAATTGAGAATTAAAATGAATGGCTTATTTGGTTTAAATTATTTAAGTAATTAATGTTCAGAAATACTTCATGAAAAAGAAATTTCAACATGAAGCAGAAATGAAATTTCATGAGGATTTATATAGATTTGTTACAATTAGAATCAGCACGAAACCCTTACAGATGTAGTTCCAAAATGCCCTCTGGAATAGGAAAAAAGGTAACTTCTGTTAAAATGGGACTAATTCTACAGATCACAAGGGAGCATAGTCTATACCATCTAACTACAAAGGCAAAGATATATGCAGTGACCTCTAGGATCAAGGCTCCCATAACCCCACATCTTGAGGCCACAGGAAAAAAAATCAGTGTCAGAACTGTAATGTAGGTTTTTATATTTCAAGACACAGATTCAGAGAAATTAAACAAAAAAAAAAACCCTTTTGCTGGAAGGTTTCATGCTAGGTCAGTACTTGCAATTCTGAATAATAACAAATATAAATCCAAAATCAGAAAGATGAAACAAACTAACCCCTAAAACACTCACAACTCACCTACTTTACCTAAAATGGTTGTATGCAAACTGCCTGCAGTAGGCCCGGCTTACATGTTGCTCCACAGAATCTTCCTAACCTTCAAATAGAACTAGGAAATAAACTGAAATGTGAAATGAAAATCTACAATTTTAACAAAGTTTTAATACTCCAGAGAAATCAAAACCGCTAAATGATACAGGGGGAAATTCTGTAACAGATAAAGGACACAACTCAGAATTAGGATATTTATATTCTAATTCTATTTCTGCCACTGATTTTCTATCTGACCTTGAACAATTAATTTTAATTTCATAATTTCCTCTGATGTGGTTTATTAATCTTTGCAATGGGGATGCTAGCTCCTGTGATATCCTAGCTCCTATGATAACAGAGATATGTTGTGCTTAATTCAGCTGTGTTCCAAAAGACTTTTGGGATCCTTTGATTATAAACACTAGTCTGGTACAGAATATTATTATAGTTTATAACTGATGTAGCTAAACTTAAGAGGACCATTCTACTAACAGTATTCCAACATATTTTTTTTTTACCAAGTAATTGAATACTCCTGGTTAGTCCTATAGGCTATAAGGGAAATACATATTTAACCTGTGAGCCATGTAAATGACTCCATATAAATAATTTTTGCTTCACATTTTAATACAGCATGTTGACTGATTTGGGGAAAAAACTTCTTACAGAATATGTAATATTGTTTAAATCCATGAGACTCTTTGATAAAAGTCCATATAAGCATTATATCTTTGGCAGCCAGAACCCTGATTTTATAAACTTAATTATTGTAATGCAACATTTATTATCATAGGTGCTGACTCCATGGGTATGCCAAGGCTGGAGCATCCACAGAGAAAAATTAATGAGCATGGAGCATCCACCAGCACCAAGCTCCTCCCCTCTCTCCCCGTGCTTCTTGTGCACCGTTGTCCCCTCTCCCTCTCAGGGGCCTCGTAAGCACCATAAACAGTTGATTTGCAGTGTTCAAGATCTAGCAGGAGAAGGAAGAGACAGGATGGGAGAGGGGAGAAGAGGTAGAGAGGGAATGATGCCTGGAATGAAGGGCGGGGGGGAGGGAGTCAATCACTGACCATCAAGAAAAGAAGTCAGTGTGTATGCTTGATATCAAAGACTGAGCAATTTCCACAGTAAGGTCCTGACTCAGCACTGATCTGCACCCACACAGAGTCTTATGAAGTTTATGAGGCTTCACCCATGCATAGCACTTACAGGAGTGAAGCCAAAATATGTAACATTCACAATTAGCACATTACTGGTCAATCTTACCTTTTGTCTAACAGGTGGGGTTTGCAAACTTAGGTGCCCACCTTCCACTGGATATTAATCACAGCCAATATTCTTTAGCAAGGAAGCGTTCAAAAAACATCAAAGCCTGAAAGCCTGCGTGAAAGAATTTAGCTGTGTGAATTTAACCTCACCCCCCACCTGCCCTAATGCCTTTCTTTAGGTTGCCTTTGAACTGGGTCCTTATCCCCTTCACTTCATGTAGATAGAAAAAGGAGGAGGAGGCTGGGGAGACTGTAAATCCATCCCCATTCAGCCTGTTGATGAATATGTAATGTAGTATGTAATAATACCTAAATAATTCTTCTATTATGAACTCAATCCAATTCTATTATGTGATTTCAGAAATAGGTTTGGAACATGGGCCTGTTTGACTAATCGGATCATTGTTTTCCTATTCTTTTCCATTTGAATATTGAGTGGCGTAGCTGTATTTGAGTAAGTCAGTGATTTCATTCTGCCAACAGAGGGAACTGCCATTCCAGCAAAGTGACAAGAGCCAAATTGGTCAGGGGAAAATATTCCCTTCTCGATGGAAGGGAACCACAGGAGAAATTCAGACAAAATGTCACCTTTCAAACACAATGACAACAGGATTACAAAAATCTAATTAGCTGTTTCATTAGCTGAATCCTAGCTGTGGCCATGGCAAACAATGGGTATTCGGAACCTGTCCATCCATTTTAAATACAGGCGCTGTCATGGAGATACTCTGGCTAATGTATTCTCTGCATTCCCTCTGATTGTGGAGTGACTTCAAGGTGGCATTTTGTTTAATTTCTAAGGGAAAGGGGGTATTTTAAAGGTACATCACCACTTCTGTAATTACACATTGCATGCCTCCTGCTGAAAAAGTATTTCCTTTTCCCTGCATAGTTTAGTTGAGTGTACTTGTTTTACAGTTATTATGAAAACCATATCAAAACATGTGAATGCTCAAACCACTAGCACCTTAAGCTTCAGAGTAACATATACATATTCAGAAACTTTCTTATTAAAAAAAGTCTAATTAGGACTCATTTAGATTTTAGATGTAAATAAAGAGCTTTTAAGGAGATAGTTTCAAAAGAGCACACAGATCATGAAAGTGGGGTGGCATTTTCGTCGCCCATACACAAAAATAAAGTTATTTTATTTTCAAAATAACAATTGTGGGTAAGCCACAATTAAGTCATCATTACTGGTCACAAGCAGTTGTAAAATATTATAGCACAGATCTTTTGCAAGAAGGAATCGGGAGGCCCCTCTCCTGCTGTTATTGGCTACAGCTGCATACTGCATACATTTATTCAAGTCTCTTGACACCCCCCCAAAATGATTTGTGTCCACAGTGACTTTTCAGCTTGGCGATGAAGGCACTTGAGTACTGTCTAGCAGATGTTTAAAGTGGCAAAACTTCATAGGGATAATCTACAAGGGGATTTGGACACCTAAGTCCAAAATTTAGGTCCTCAAAACCCCCGCCTAGTTGCCAACCAACCATGGACATGCCTAAGTTTCTTAGGCACCCTTTTTTCCACCAATAACTTCCCCAAACCCAACTATTGAGTATGTATACAATTACCTAACCACTTATGCTCAGTACCTAGCTCTGGCATACTTTCCACCAGAATCCTTAAAGTAGGCCCTTCTCTGCCTAGCTTGCCTGCTGGGACCAGTCTGGAAAAGGTAGTGCCTCTCTTATAACCTTTCCCCTTGTGGTTACAGTACTCACCCAGCACCTGAAATACCTAAGTTCAAATTCCCTTTCTTCTGGAGCAGAGATTTAAACCCAGTTCTTCAACCTCTCAGAAGAATGTCCTAACCATAAGGCTATAGGGTATTCTAGGGTAGGGATTCTCAATCTTCCCCATGGAAGCTTTATATAAATAATTAAGTAGTCATTAGAACCCAGACTTGAACTAAGGTCTCCCACATCCTGGATGACTAGCCTAACTACTGTCACTATCAGTCTGTGGCCCAGTGCCTTAAGAGCAATTTGGACAATAAATTTGATTATCCTAATATTATAGGTGAATGTGACAAGATTCAGAATATATAAACCTGAACATGTTTGGGAGTGTGAATATTAGTATAATGGGTGTGAATACCCTGTATTGATGTAATGGTGATAATGTTGACAGAGAGTGGGAAAATAAAAGGAGAGAAAAGCAGGAAAGATGAAAATATTTTAGAGCAAGAGTTTTGTGATATTGAAAAGACACAGCAATGAACAAGAGCAGGGATAGCTATTACTACACACACTGTAGAAAACAAAATGAATGTTGACTAAGATCAAGTGCAACTTCACTTCTGTACTTGACATGCTATCTAGCTGGCGACAATATCTGTAGGTGACAATAAGCTTTATTTCACTAATTTCTATGTCTTAACTAAGCCCCACAGTGCCCTGCTGAGGTAGCAGTATGCCTCTTTTACAGTTGGGTTAACTGAGGGACATAGCATTGAGGTGACTTGCTGACGATCCCAGAAGAAAGCAATAGCAAGGCCACTGGTATGCTACAAATGCAAGCACAGCAGGAGCAGCAGCAGCATGACAAAAAAGAATAATTGGGTTGAGAGGAAATAGTTTATAGTTTTACTGAATATTGGAAAATTTTTTCCAGATGAGAAATATATGATAGTGAAGAAGCTTGTGCAGATAAAATAGGGAAACACAGAGAAAGTGACCTAAGTTTTTATACTAGTTTCCATTACCCTAGTATAGAATTAAATTGACTAGCTTGGCATCTACAGGATAATTTAATATCCAAAAATAAATTCAGTTTCCTTTAAAAAAAGAGGCAGATATTTAATCAGTTAATGCAAGAGGAAATGGCAGAACATCTAGTTTCCTTCTTCATGAATATTAAACTCATGCAAAACAAATTTGCCATTGTGATCAGCACCAAGAGTAAGTTAACAAACCATTTTCCCCACATTGTTCAGAATACCAAACAAGTTAAAAACAAATGTCAACTGCGAAGAGAAAAAAATACATAGAAAAATCTCTGGAAGAGCTTTTCTCCTGGTGCAAGATGTAAGGAAAACATAGTTAAGGTTGGGACATTTTAGCATTACTTAATCTCTTGTGTGCATCTTTCATGAGGTAACAGTGTTTTAGTTTGATTTGCTTATAAATTTCCTGGAGACCTATGTTGCCCCAGTTGCACTACTGTAAGTGAAGACTGACTGAGACCCAAGAAGTTAGATAATATATAGCCTCTAGATTGTGCCACTAATTCATTAATCAACAGAAAACATATTTTAACTGTTTCTAAGAGGGGGGTATGATATGTATCCCTTGATCTCCCACCTGAAAAACACATTATCATATTGTGCAGTTTAAAAACAAATTTGTATGTATTAAAAATGAAAAACAAAATGGAAACAAAACAAACAAAAACAAGATAAAATCCATAGCCAAACAAGTTAACTCTAATAACCTACCTTGATTGCCATTTCTTAAATTCCATCTCTCTATCACAGCCACAGCAGAAAAAGCTTTCACAAGAGCCAGCCTTTACACCAAAGAAAAAGTTCCCAGAATTGCTTATTTTTAAAAGGTTCTTGCTTCTTTTTCTGAGGAAGAATACCTAACCTTGCTGTAGTACTGAGAACGAATGACAAAAGAAGAACAAAACAATAGAAGTACGTTGATCTCTGGGTATATTTTTTTGTGAGGGAGAGCATTAAGAACTCTGTTTATGGAGAAATGAAAATGGACTGAAGGTCAACCAGATTGAATAGACTGAAAGGAATTCATCTATTTTTAGGAAGAACAGTCTGATCAGCTCATTGTTCTGCAAGGTGAAATTCAACTAGAAGAAACTGTGTCCGAGAGAAATCTGCACCTGAAACTAAATAGCATGTCCAGGTCATGGGCAGCCAGACCCAGAGCCAAAACCAGAACCCACAGTCACAAGACAGGAGTTGGTTGGGTCAGGGTACCAGGAAGTCAGAAGCAGGAGACTACTTGGAGATCAGAATCATCTGTCAGGCTAGATAAGCATACCACAGGGTCAGAGTCAGAAGGTCAGAACTACAAATCGGATACCAAGAGTCACAGGATTAAAAACAAAGAATACAATCTAAAAGATGGCAGTGCCCAGCTGTTGAGACAGCTTATTGTTCATACACCTGGCTTAAGTACGGTCAGTGGACCAATCAGCTGTTCTAGTACTCTGCCCATAAGACTGCGGAGATAGAGCTTCACACTGGGACTGGGCTTCATGGGATTCAGGGTATGTCTACACTGCATGCTTATTCCAAAATAAGTTATTCTGGAATAGTTATTCTGAAAGGGTATGTCTACACTATCCCCCTAGTTTGAACTAGGGAGGCTAATGTAGGCATTCGAAGTTGCAAATGAAGCCCGGGATTTAAATATCCCGGGCTTTATTTGCATCTTCCCGTCCGAGCGCCATTTTTAAATCCCCCTAGTCCGAACTAACTGCCCGCGGCTACACGCGGCAGTCAAACGTTAACTCGAATTAAGTCCTTAATTTGAGTTAACTGTTACACCTCATAGAATGAGCTTTAAAGATTTTGGAATAAGCCATCCATTATTTCTAAATTATTTTGAAATAACAGAATGGCTGTGTAGATGCTCGCATTGTTATTTTGAAATAACGCTACTTATCTTGAAATAACGGTGCAGTGTAGACGCACCCTAGGAATTATTTCAAAATAATTTATTTTGAAATAAGTCCAAAACAGCTATTTTGAAATAGCATTGTCCACACTACAGGGAAGCCTCAAAATTAGTCTGAGGCAGGCTCCTTTCATGTGGACATGCTACCTCGACTTAGAACCACATGAATCAGTGGGGAGAAATTACTTATAATGACTCTGAGGAGTCGTTATTTTGAAATAGCAGCAGTGGAGTGTCCACACTTCTGATAATTTAAAATAACTATTTTGAAATAAGTGTTAGTCCTCATGCAAAACAAGAGTTATTATTTTGAAATAACTAGCCCCTTATTTAGAAATAATGGATTTGGTAATGTGGACACTCTGCCTGTAATTTCAAAATAACTCCCTTGTGTGGATCAGGGTAAATAGAGCTATAAAATCATAACTGCTTTTTAATTCAGTCTCTCCCAGCTTTCAAAGCTGCTTGTTTCTGCAATAATCACCTGGTTCTCTATTGTGGATTTTCTTACCAACTTTTAGTATCATGGCCCAGAGGTCCCAAATTTGGGCCTGTAGCATTTATAGGAGCAGCCACATGCCAGCCCTCTCTCTGGCAGCCTACTACCATTTGCTCATCTGAGGGCATATCTACACAGCAACGTTATTTCGGAATAACTGACGATACTTCAAAATAACAAAGTGTGCGGTCTACACAGCAAGCCATTATTTCGAAATAATGTCAAGATGGAGGACTTCTTACTCCATCTCCTGTAACCCTCATTTAATGAGGAGTAACGGAAATTGAAGGAAGAGTGTTCTTCCTTCGATTTCCTACTGTGTAGACAGAGTCAAAAGCCGAGTTAAGCTATTTCGACTTCAGCTCTGCAATTGACCTAGCTGAAGTTGTGTACAGTAGAGTCCCTATCATCCGACCTAAACGGGACCGACACATGGTCGGATTACCGAATATGTTGGATGATACGGACTCTACTGTAGAGAGTGACGGAACAGCTGATGCCGCTCCTGCCCGGGACGAAGCATCCCCGGCAGAATGGCATCAGCTGTTCCGTTGCTCTCTAGGAGCAGCTGCTGCCGCTCCTGCCTGGGACGAAGCGGCCCCAGCAGGAGCGGCAGCAGCTTCTCCTAGAGAGCAATGGAACAGCTGATGCTGCTCCTGCGGGGGATGTCCGTGGCAGGAGCGGCATCAGCTGTTCCGCTGCTCTCTTGGAGAAGCTGCTGCCACTGCTGCTGGGACACTTTCTTGCTCAAGAAATTGATGTTACCTGTCTACACTGGCCTCTTGTGCAAGAACACTTGCTCAAGAGGACTTATCCCTGAGCGGGAGCATCAGAGTATTTGCACAAGAAGCACTGATTTTGTACATTACAACGTCAGTGTTCTTGCACAAATACTCGCGGCCAGTGTAAACAGGTGGCAAGATTTTGCACAAAAGCGGCTGCTTTTGTGCAAAATCTTGCCAATGTGGACACAGCCCCTGTGTTTTGCCCAGTCACCCCATTTTGAGAGATCCATTTGGAGCTCTTCACAATCTGCCTGCAACTTAACTATCTCAAGTAGTTTTATATCATTTGCAAATTTTGCCATCTCACTGTTTACTCCTTTTTGCAGATCATTTATGAATATGTTGAAAAGGTCTGGTCCCAAAACCGATTCTTGGGGGACACCAGCATTTAGTTCGCTCCATTCTAAAAACTGACCATTTTGTTTCTTTTCTTTGAACCAGTTACCAATCCCTGAGAGGACCTTCCCTCTTATTCCATGGTAGTTTACCTTGCTTAAGAGCCTTTGGTAAGAACCTTGTCAAAGATTTTCTGGAATCTAAGTATATTATATTAACTGGATCCCCCTTATCCACATGCTTGTTGACCCCTTCAAAGAATTCTAGTAGATTAGTGAGGAATGATTTCCCTTAAAAAAAATAACATGGTGACTCTTCCCCAACAAATCATGTCCATTTATATATCTGACAAAATTCTTTTTTACTATAGTTTCAACCAGTTTGCCCAGTACTGAAGTCAGGCTTACTGGCCTGTAATTGCTAGGATCATGTCTGAAGCCCTTTTTAAAAAATAGAATCATGTTTGCTATCTTCCAGTCATTGAGTACAGAAGCCAATTTAAAGGATAGGTTACAGACTACAGTTAGTAGTTCTTCCATTTTACATTTCAATTCCTTCAGAAGTTTTGGGTGAATTTCATCTGGTTCTGATGACTTATTACTGTTTTGTTTATCAATTTGTTCCAAAATCTCCTTGAATGATACCACAATCTGGGACAATTCCTCAGATTTGTCTCTGAAAAAGGTGGCTCAGATTTGTAAATCTTCCTCACTTCATCAGCCACGAAGACTGATACAAAGAATTCATTTAGTTTCTCCACAATGGCTTTATTATCCTTCAGTGCTCCTTTAGCATCTCAATCAGCCAGTAGTTCAACATACTTACTTTTTTTTCTGTTTGTTTTCAAGTCTTTGGCTAGTTGTCTTCTAATTCTTTTTTGGCTTATCTAATTATACTTTTATACATCATTTCCCAGAGTTTATGCTCCTTTCTATTTTCTTCACTAGAATTTAACTTCCACTTTCTAAATTATGCCTTTTTGCCTCTCACTGCTTCTTTTATTTTGTTGCTTAGACATGGTGGCACTTTTTTGGTTTTCTTTATTATGTTTCTTAATTTGGGGTATACATTTAAGTTGAGCCTTTATTATGGTGTCTTTAAAAAGTTTTCATGTAGCTTGCAGGGATTTCACTTATGGCACTTTACCCTTTACATTTTGTTTAAATAACCTACTCATTTTTATGTATTCCCCTTTCTGAAATTAAATGCTACACTGTTGGGCTGCTGCCTGGTGATTTTTCCTGCCACAGGGTTGTTAAATTTAATTATATTACGGTCACTATTTCCAAGCTATCCAGCTCTATTCTCCCCTTAGATCAGATCCTTTGCTCCACTTAGGATTAAACCAAGAATTTCCTCTCCTCTTGTAGTTCCAGGGCCAGCAGCTTAAAGAAGCAGTCATTTACATAAGAACATAAGAACAGCTGTACTGGGTCCATCTAGACCAATATCCTGTCTGCTGACAGTGGCCAATGCCAGATGCCCCAGAGGGAGTGAACACAACACGTAATCATCCTGCAATCCCTCTACTGTCATCCATTTCCAGACAAACAGGCTAAGGACACCATTCCTAACCATACTGGCTAACAGCCATTGATGGACCTAACCTCAATGAATCTATCCAGCTCTTTTTTGAACCCTGTTAAAGTCCTAGTCTTCACAACATCCTCTGGCAAGGAGCTCCACTGGTTAACTGTGTGCTGTGTGAAGAAAAGCTTTCTTTTGTTTGTTTTAAACCTGCTATCTATTAACTTCATTTAGTGACCCCTAATTCTTATATTATGAGAACAAATAAATAACTTTCCTTTATTCACTTTTTCCACACCAGTCATGATTTTATAGACCTCTATCATATCACTCCTTAGTCTCCTCTTTTCGAAGCTGAAAAGTCCAAGTCTTTTTTAAGGTAATCTTTTTCAACACGTAAGGTATCAAGAAATTTTGTCTCTGTAGCCCATCCAGAGGCAATATGTTACCCAGTCAATATGGAAAAAGTTGAAACCCCCCATTATAATTATTTGTTTTTAAATTTATAACCACCCTAATATCCCTGAGCATTTCTGAGTCACTATTACCATCTTGGTCCTGTGGTCAGTAATATATCCCTACTGTTATATTCTATTACTAGATCATGGAATTACTATCCATAGAGATTTTATGGTACAGTTATCCTCTGGACTCCCTTGCAAAACTCCCCTGTTAGCTGCTCCTGTTCGCTAACTCCTCTGGTCACTTAGGACAGGCTTTTTATAACCGTGGTCTTCCTGAGTAGTCCTGTCTCCTGGTTAAGTGTTGATGGGTGCTAAAAGACTTAGGTATCAAAGCCTCATTAAGAAGCTCTCATCTCCCAGCCTTTCTTATCAGGCTAGGCTCAGAACACATTGTCAGAATATGGGATCCAAAAGAAATAGACAGCGATATTAAATTTATTTATACAAACTTGCCCCAATGCCAATGGTCATATAATCATTCCTCTGTCACCTGGAGTACTCCCTCACAAAACTTCCCTGTTAGCTACTCTTGTTCACTAGCTCAAGAAAAATGATTTATTTTGATTGACTCAAAATATTATTTTAATGTTTGTTTTTTGTTCTTTTAGCTTAAAATATTTTTGAGATTTTGACTTTGTAATCTTAATTTGTGATAAAACATTTTTTGATAACTCACAATTTTTTGCATGGCTCCCCTCTATTAGTTTCCTGCCCTGCTGTAGTTCTGAGCTCTTTAAAAAAAAATCAAACTCAAAAGCAATTACTCAATATTCCTCTCAGAACAAGCTTGTTTTAAAGCCAACAATCAAAATTAGATGACCAAATCCCTGAGCTCGAATCCAAAACCCTAGCCGAAAGACTTTTTCTTCCTTCAATTATGTTTCTCTTTCAAAAAATGTTACAGTATTCCACAGTAATAAACTCAAATACTACACGTTATTACTCAGGCAAATTCTCATTAACAGAAAAAGTGCTATGAAAAAGGTAAGTAAGAATCCCAATAATTGGTCCTATAATTTGTATGAATACAGCCTTTTGGGTCATAAATTTATATTATTTTTATACAGAATGTGACTGTGTGTATAAAAAGGATCCATTTACCTGCCTCCTAATTAATTCAGCAGTATCTTCTAAATCCTCATCTTGCATTCCTACTGAAAGAGCCCCTACCAAATAAGGCTTTGTGGCATGGCACCCACTGGATCCTAGGCACTGAAATAGGATAGAACAATGAACTACAGATCAGAAATGCACTGGTTCCACTTCAGGCATGGTTCAGAGTCTACACATAAATGTATTCATTAGAAAAGTCTAGTACAATTGCCCATTAGTCTCTCCTTTGTCAAAGCAGCTTCATAGGGTACCTAAGCCCTGGTCTACACTAAGGAGTTATTTCAAAACAACTCCCCTTATTTCAATACAAAGAGCAGCATGTCCACACTACCAAGCCCATTATTTCAAAATAATAACCCCTGCTTACCACAAGGAATAATGCTTATTTTGAAATAGTTATTTCAAAATAGTGGTAGTGCGGATGCGCCACTGCTGCTATTTCAAAATAACTACTCCCCAGAGCCATTCAAAGTAATTACTCAGCAGTGCTTCCTGGAGCTCTAAGGGTATGACTACACTTGCACCCTCTTTCAAGAGAGGGATGCAAATTCAGCTGAGCGAAATTGCAAATGAAGGGAGGATTTGAATTTCCCATGCTTCATTTGCATAATTGCGGACTGTCGCTATTTTGAAATAGCGCTATTTCGAAATAACTAATGCTGTGTAAATGCGGTTATTTCAAAAGAAAAACCCTTCTTCTGAAATAACCCTTATTCCGCTTACAACGAGGTTTACCAGTTATTTCGGAAGAAGAGTTTTCTTTCGAAATAACCGTGTCTACACAGTGTTTGTTATTTCGAAATAGCGCTATTTTGAAATAGCACCATAACGCAAATATTCAAATCTACACTTCATTTGCAATTTCACTCAGCTGCATTTGCATCCCTCTCTCGAAAGAAGGTGTAAGTATAGGCATGCCCTAAGTCAAGATAGCGCGTTCACATTAAAGGAACCTGCCTCAGACTAATTTTGAGGCTTCCCTATAGTGTGGACAACGCTATTTCAAAATAATTATTTTGGGAGTTATTATTTTGAAATAATTTCCTAGTGTAGACATTCCCTAAAAGTCTATGCAGAGCCCACAGCAAGGCTGATCCACCATATCTGGGGATTCAGGACTGCTAGTTTGAGCATCTAAGTAATCTACCAGTCAGATTCATTCATTTGTGAGTGGTTTCTATTCTTTTTATCAATACCTTATGATATTTGTATTGGTTGTTATTAATCCAAACTTTGTAAGTATGCTCTAAGTTTTGTGTAACCAGGACAAGAGTATATAGTAGCTTAGTGTATAACATTTAAGTATTTTCAGACCATCATTTTTTCCCACTTCGCAGACAGCTTAAGGGGGGGGGGGAAACAAAAAAAACCCAATCACCCACAGAAATCCTCTATATGTGGGGAATAGACTATTGATCAACGTTGAGAGAGAAAGAAATGAGGGTAGGAGGAGGTGGAGGGTGCAGCAGAAAATCACTCATTCAAATTCACAGTTGTCTAGTCAAGATTAAAAATCCCTAAAATAGGAGACAAGCATAATAATTTTAAATTCAGGAACTTAGAAGCACATACCAAATTATCCAGCTAATAATTTTAGTCTCTTTCTGCATGTAGTAGTATTGCCCTGCCTCTGCACCCAACAAAAATGTTCCAGAAACTCTGCCAGAGGAAACAAAGTTACAGTTGTAATTTCAGCATTCTCATCCATTGTCTTGTTAACTGCAGACCTGAGGACAGAAAGTACTTTTTCTTTCATTAAAAAGAAAAGAAACAAAAAATCCCAAAGGAATCTAATATACTCTGTAAAAGGTTATCAGAAAAGTAGAGCCATCAGTCAGGTTATTTGAAATGAAGATTGCAGTGGAATTAGTAGTCCCGACAAATGTTTCAATTCATAATCAAATTAGCAGCTTATGGTTTAGGGAATGAATTCAAATAGATACACTCAGTCTATACAGGCTTCATAATTCTTCGTTCCTTTCTTTTATTTAGAAGATAATAATAATTAAATGTGATTTGAAATTGAATGTAATAAAGTACATCTTAGCAGTATTTCAGGATTCATAACAAAAATAATTAGATCTTCTGATATTATTTGAAACCACACTGCTATAACCCTTTATTAAACTAAAAAAGAAAGAAAGAGAAAATGATGAATTTGTCGGCTTTATTAGAATCCAGAATAAAACCCCATTTTTAAAAAGACACTTTATATTTTTATTGCCTAAGCTATCTGGGGACACTCTCTTTCGCTTTCTCACTCTTTTGTAACCTAAGATTTCCTTGACTACACAGTAGGTTCCTTGGCATTCTGCATTTGGTGAAGAAAATGAAATGTGAAAATTAAATCACAGGTAACAGGAGAAAGCTCACAGTGTACTCAAGAAACAGGGAATGGAAATGAAATGTTAGCTGATATAATGATTAGACCACTAACAATTCTGTAGAATGACAGAACAATTAACTATGTCCTGAAAGGCCAGTCTTTTTCCTCTCCATGAGCAAAAGAAATAATTTTTTGGCTGCAGGATATCCTCACAGGCAGACAATACCCACCAGAGGCATTTATCCTTCTTAATGCAAAGATACCCTGTCATTGGCATTTCTGACTGTTCACTGATTTTGCTAATAAAATCCAAATACTTTACTTCTATGTAGTTTTATTTCAGGGCTACTCAATACTTGGCCCTCAAGTCTCAAATACGTGTGGCCCTTTTACGAAGCCATCAAAAGCCTCCAAAGGAAATATAAATATGTATTTATCTTAAGAGGTATAGTTTTACTTCCTTCTGGAATTCCCATATGTTTCTCTGCCTTTTATATCCAGATGTTTTCACATCCTTCTGTCTCCATTCCTTTGCTATCTCAAACCAGCTCATGGAAACCCACTTACATGTCATGTAGAACATTGTCCTTGGAGAGAATTTAGCTTATAGATCACGTTTTATATTTTTCTCCCATATTATTTATTGCTCGGGATATATATGTGAAAAGAGAAGGTCAGATTTCATTCTGATACCACACAAATATAGAGTATCTATTCATTATTTGTGGTGTCACTTCATTTTTACATTATAAATGAGAATAAAATCTGGTGCAGAATGTCAAAGAGTTCACCATTTCCTGTTGCTTAGCTGTCTTTTGGAACAGTAGAGCCTGCGTTTGAAAACATGTGAATAACCCTATTTACATTCATGGGAGATGCTCTTACACATTCAAGGGCACTTCATTTTATGATGTATTTGTAACTTCATAATTGGTTGCTTTGGAAATAATTGTACACATATATGAGAAATAAGCAAAAGCAATAGCTATATACTGTCAAAGAACACAGTTTTTATTAAAATGTCTCTGAAAATTGATCATGAAGAATATTAAATGCAATTTCAAAAGACAGGAAAGAAACTGAAAATACGGGTATATAGCTGTAGAAATCTCTCTAAATAGAATGTTTTTTTGGGCATCAGCAGGTCTCCAAGTTAAGGAGGCCTGTTATACATTATGCCTGTAGCCTCTTTCAAAATCTTGATTTTGTCTTCAGAGACAGATTTGTAGGAAGAATTCTTTTCACTTTTAATTTGTGAGAGACGACATTTTGTTCTTTGATGGCTTTTACTGAAGTTCTTGTATCTGTTTTTTTTCTTTTTCTTATAACAGACTCTTTGCTCAACAATAACAGGGGTCACATTGTGAAAGAGACACTGCCATTAAAATCTTTGAAATGAAAATGTAACAATGGTTGAATGTAAGTTTTTTTATTCATGCTGTTAAATTGAGGATCATAGTTTTTTCTTTATTATTCCCAACATTTTTTTCTTGCCCAGCATATTTGCTAAATAATAAAAAGCACTGGGTTTATTGAATATTTTCCTCTTTTGTGTCTATATTTGAAGAGAGAGACAAAAATGAAATGTTGATGATTTTTAATCAAAATTTTGAATTTTGCTGGAAGTATGGGAATATGGGAATGCATTTTAATAATAAAAAAAATCCCCCCCAAAATACATCCTCTTTCTTTCACCAACTTTGTTCAAGAGTGGTCAAGTTGTGAATGCTAATGAGACCCTCATGCCACATTACATCATCAATCCTGTATTTGCCACAGAGTTTATAGAAAAACAACTAAGCTTATGTTACATATATTAAAACTTTAAAACTTATTCGAACATTCCAGCACTTGATAGTGTCTCCCCCTAGTGTTGAATTAGGAATCTTTCCTTTGCCATAGTATAAAGATTCTTATGCTTGACAAACCTAAATCCTGAATCTGGTTCAGGATTAAATATAATTGATCTAGGGACTTCAGTCAATGAAATTATGGAGGAGGGGATTAATGTTTGAGGGGAAATATTACTATGACAGGCTGCTTGGAGAACAAAATGCAGGTCTTTGAAACTCAGACATTTGGATTGTTAGAAGTGGTTTTCAAGGAATAGGATTAGTAGATAGAGTCCAGGTATGGTGGTCAAAGAATACAAGAGAGATGCAATTTATTACAGGACTCAACAAGCTGCTACAGGGATATCATACCACAGAAGTGTATATGTGAACAGAAGGAGAAAGAGAAGATTGAAAAAAAATTGTAGTAGTTAGGGATGGGATCCTCAGCTGATATAAATCAGCATAACTCCATCATAGTATTTAGAGACCTTTACCTGTAAAAACACATTTATAAGGCTTGTAAACGCATGTTTGCAAACAGTACCAGAAAGATAGCTCTAAAAATGAATTGCTTTGTTTATCTACCAAGAGGGAAAACGTGAGGAATCACTGCATGATTTCATCAGTAATTGTACTAAGTGGTATCAATGGACATTGTCCCATCTTGTGTTGGAAACTATCATAATCTTGCTATGTGATTAGGACCAGGAAAAAAATCAGTCTCTCCTGCATTCTGTTTCACTCATTTATTTCATAGTGTCAGAAACAAATTAAATCTTTGACCAAAAATTGAGCAACTCAAGTCATCATAATCACTCTTTCTGGAAGAAAACCCTACCATACTCAACTGCTTTCCTTAGAGAGCTGGTCAATTTTTTTTTCCACCAAATAGATTTTTTTCAGTACATGAAATTAATCACAAATGTTGGTCAAATTTGACAAATAGTTTCAATCAATTTTCCTCCAAAAGTGGATTTTTTTTGTTTTTATTTTGTTTTGACCACTTCAACTTTTCATTTTGAAATGTCATTTCAGATTCAAATTTGACCATTAAAAATGAAAAATGGATTGCCAAAAGATTGGAAAAACCTTCAAGTGACCAAATTAAAGAAAAATAATATAAGTCAACCAAACTATTTCATTCAATATTTCATTCATCTCTAATGTAACAGAAAACAAACAAACAAACAAACAAACTCTAAATGTTTTGGTAAGTTCAGAAACACTATAATTTAAAACAAAAAATTCAATGAAAAATTATGCAAAAGAGAGCAAGCCAAACTGGCTGTATTTTTATGTGCTGGGGGAACTTTTGGATTTGGTCCCTGAACCAAAACCTCTATTATTCTGTCATCTTGTCAGGTTGGCTGGGATAGTCTTTCACAGAATCACTGTACCAAGCAGAGCATTGTTGCCATTTAATGTTAATTTGTAGTGGTCAAAAATCCTCAAAAGGGGGTTAAATACATTATGCCAGAGTAAAGAAACCACATCAATAATTTTGATTTGTGTAATTATCAATCTGCAGATCAATAAACGTATCTATTTTAAAGTATGCCTGCTGTAGCAATGAAAGGCGCTATAGCCCATTACCAGTTTCCAGAGATCTGGAGTGTGATACACATGTATTCAAATGAGTCTGCAATGAAACTGGAATTTCTGATTTAGAGCAAGTGTAGACGATTGATCTAAGAAGTCATAATTATGCTAAATATTCCCCTTTTGGCTAAATGCATCATACACTTTCCTTCTCTCCTTCTTTCACAATATGTCTTTCTTCTCTACTCCCATATTACTAGCAGTAGTTAAGCTAATTAATCTTATTGTTATTTTAAGACATTTTTCTCTCTCTTTCATACAAATGCATTGAAAGGAGATCTGGTAAAGAGGCCCCTTGATCTGGGGATAAAGGCATAACAAAATCTAGCAAAGGGAAGATGAAGTTTGAAATATTTAAATTCAACTATTTAACAGTAAATAGTAATCAGTGTGTGATAGAGCATTACATGGGCAATGATTAATTCACCTTGAATCGGAGTCTTTAGAAAGACAGGGTACCTTTCCGAAAGACATGCTGTAGTTCAGTCACAACTTTTGGGGCTTGATATCATTCACATATGAAGTAGGGAATAGTAATTGTCCCTACTGCAAGCACTACTAGGAAAAATACTATACCCTGAGTTATGCAGGCTGATTAGACTATTATGATTGATCAAAAAAATTATTCAACAATACCCCCAGCATTTTCCATCGAATGTTTTGACAGGTAACATGCAGCCAGCTCTGGAAGAAAAATAAGTGAATGAGCAGATGGGCACAGATTTTCCCATCAGAATACCACACAAAACCCAACTGTATTCAGTATTCATCAGGCACATGATGTCAGTTACATAAGAACATAAGAACAGCTATACTGGGTCAGACCAAAGGTCCATCTAGCCCAGCATCCATTTTACAACAGTGGCCAATGCCAGATGTCCCACAGGGAGTGGACAGAAAAAGGGAATCATCAAGTGATCCCTCTCCAGTCATACATTTCCAGCCTCTGACAAACAGAGGTTAGGGACACCATTCCTACTCACATCTGCTAATAAGTATTGATAGACCTAACCTCCAGTTCTTTTTTGAACCCTGTTAAAGTCCTGGACTTCAGAGCATCCACTGGTAGTCCTTCTATTAATAAACTTTGTCGAGATATATTGGCCTTTTATCTCAGGGTATGTCTACATAGCAAAGTTATTTTGAAATAACAGCCATTATTTTGAAATAACTTTACTAGCATTTACACAGCCAAATCGCTATTTCAAAATTAATTTGAAATAGTGGAGCGCTTATTTTGAATTTGGTAAACCTCATTCCACGAGGAATAAAGCCAAATTCAAAATAGCTATTGCGAAATAAGTGCTGTGTAGACACTTATATCGAAATAGGGGGCCTCCAGCCTTCTCAGGGTGCCCTGGTGGCCACTCCAGCCTCAACCAAGAACACTCCTCTCCCTCCCCCTCCCTGGAGCCCTTAAAGGGGTTGACTCTGGCCACAGTGCCTGTGCCAGCTCCAAGTCTGCCAGCCCAGAGCCAGCAGTCACTGCCCCTGACCCAGTGGCCCCAAAACATGAGCCAGCAAGCCACTGGCAGCCAGCCCTCCATTGCTCCCCAGGAGCAGTCTGCCAGCTCCCAGGAGCCTGCCAGGGCCTGGAGAAGGTGGGAGCCTTTCTGGTCCAGGGTGGAGATCATGGATCTTATTCAGGTTTGAGGGGGATGCCCCCAATGTCCATGATATCTGTACTAGACAGAGGAACGTGGCCGTCTATGGCAGAATAGCTGCCAGCCTGGCCACCAAAGGCCCAGGAGCAGATCTGCATGAAAATCAAGTTGGTCCGGGGAGACCCCCAACCCTGAGCCCTAAGCTTCCCCTCCCCCTTCTTCCCCTTGCTTCCCCCCTTCCAGCTCCCTCCTCCTAGGTTTCCCCCTCCCCTCTTCCACCCTCTCTTCTCCCCTCCCCTACCTCCTTTCCCCAGTCTCACCAGAGTTTCATTCCCCCTCCTCCCAGTTTTGTTAAATAAAGAGAGTTTGTGTTCATGAAAATACGTGTATTTTATTTGACATCAGGAATGGGGGGTTAGGGAGGGGTAAGTGGAAGGACGTGAGGGAGGAATGAGGCACAAGCCTCCAGTGGGGCAGACCAGGGGGGCTCTTAATGCTCCTCAGGGTGGAAGCTCTCCCGCAGGGCCTCCTGGATACTGACAGCCCCCCCAATGGACCTCCCGGATGGCAGCCTGCAGAAAGTACAGCTAGGCTCGCAGCAACGCATCCACGAGAAGCACCAGAGTGCCCAGGGGCAGCTCTGGCTCCATGTTGCAGAGTGCTGTGGTGTCCCAAGTGAGGGGAACTAGAGCACGCAGAGACAAAATGCTTTGCTGTCTCTCATCGAGGTAGGCAAGCAAGCAGGGAAACCTGAGAACTGGCTACCGGGGGCGGGGGGGCGCCTTTAAGAACAGGCCTCAGATAGCCTCTGGTAGCGTCAGGCAGCAGCCACACAAAGTAACTCCTGACCTGATGCCCTGCTGGACCTGGTTCTGGCCATCCTTAAATGCAATTCAGCATCTACTCAGTGTGGATGTGCTATTTTGAAATAGCAAAAAGCTATTTTGAAATGCATTTTGTGTGTAGATGCGTTATTTTGAAATAACTATTTCAAAATAAGATATTTTGAAATAATGCTGTAGTGTAGACATACCCTCACTGTTTTGCTGTTTTGTTTGTGTGTGTGTGTTTGGATGGCCACTTTTCTTATGAACATAACCAAGACTACCTGAAAGAGATTCCAAATTTTCTGAGATTAAGATAAAAGCAGAGATTCAGCCACGCTCATTCAGGAGCAGTCCCAAAGTGATGTTCCTGCTTTGTTAGGCGGTACGGGGTGTATGTGTGTGAATTTGCTTGACTACATTAGTAAAAGAGACAAGCAATTAAAAGGTACATTTTAAACCCATGCTTGAGATAGCAGCCATAAGGTATCCTGTTCATGTTTATCAAAGTGGTGAGGCTAAATCTCTACATGCCACTATGGTCTTAAAAACAAAGCACAAGAGCAAGATGCTCTACGAACAGTCTCTCAGGCTTAGCTTTGAGCTTTTTGGCTTCATTCAGCCAAAGTCAGGTCTTAACATTATTTATGGATAGTTCTTTGGTAAATAAGCATTTTGTAATATCCCATGAAAGAATAAATGCAGAGAAATCAGTAAATACATTTGTGGGCAATATTTAAATTACATATTTATTATATTCTTGAGAGATTGAAATGGCTTGCTTGGAGCTTTTCCAGTCAGTCATGCAAATCTATTTTTAATGTATTTTATTATGAAATACGAGAATCACAAGACTTAAAGATGGAAAAGACCTATTAGGTCACTCCATCTATCTTCCTGCCAAGGCGGGATTGTTCTATGATTGTAACAAATCATACACAGAGCAAATCAAGTCATATTCAACTCTTTCAGTTTCTCAATATACAGTCTCCTAACCAGCACTATGATACCAATACCCCAGGGGCAGCAGAAAAGAGTCTCCACCCACATAATGAAAATCAGCTCTTTTTGCCCAAACAAGTATCAGTCTGATTCAATAAAATAAAATTTAAAAGATATAAAATCAATTTAAAACTCAGGGGTCTAAATCAATTTAAACTTCCCTTTACATGGTGGCTTTCAGGTAATGCCCTTAAAACAAGTGGATTGTTCAGGAAGTATACAACTGGCAGAATGGTTCCATGCCGGTCTCCCCCATAAGTGTTTTGCCAATGTAGTGGGTTGTGGTTGAAGTTTTTCAGTGGGTTAGCTGTCTCAAGAGCCCTATGTGGGCTATTGCAGTGACGTGTAGCTGAGCATAGCTCTAAGGCTATTCTAAATTGTTGTGAGAGGTAAACTGGCACCCGAATGATCCCCAAAAATGTGGCATTTCTCCATGTACAGCTCAGGAACACCTATAATTTGGGCTCTATGGTGGGGCAGCTGCCCCTCAAAGGTAGAAGAAGGGCTAGGGCAGCCTTAGAGTGGCTGTGCAGAACCCAAGTCAATTATGAAAGAACTTAGTAGGAGAGCCAATCAAGAGAAAGCTTGCTGGAACAGCCTATATATAGTTTCTCTCTCTAGAGGATGAAGGAGAAGAACTAGCTGCTGAGGAGCACCTGAGATATGTCAGTACTGGGCTAGGTAGCAGAGCAATAAGGAAGCTCTTGGCTGACTGTGGCCAGACTGAGGTCGTGAGGCAAGGGCAAGGAAGATGCTAGGGCTATGGTGCAAGTGGCCCAAGGAAATAAGGCAGGGGCAGTAAGTTACTGCCAATTATAAGGCCCCTGGTCTGGGGTCCTCTCCACCTTTTGCCCCTACTTGCCAATGGGAGTGCGTGGGCTATATCCAGACTGCAGTTTGCCCCTGAAGTGAGGAGCTAGAGTAGAGACTTCAACTGATTTCTGAGGCAAGTGATGGGACTGAGGACTCACTGTCCCCTGAAAGAGGGGAAACAGTGAAGCAGAGCACAGTTGTAAGGCTGTGTCCAGAAGAGGATGCCACGGTAAAGAGTGGTGGAGACAGCAAAGTGGGACTAATGGTGAGCAAGACAACACTGAAGGAGGGAGCACTGTGGAAGAACTTGAGCTAATTTTCTGGAGGACCAGCAGGAGATACTGTGGTGGTGAGTCCACTCTGTCACACGTGCATGTACACTTTAGATGCTGGTTTTTTTAACTTGAATTACTAATACCACTTCTATTACTAGAAACAATTTAAACAAATAGCTCAAGCAATAAAAATGGTGCAAACCAGACTATAATACAAAGCCTGTTCAGCGCCACATCATGCCATCAACCTTTAAAGAGATACTCCTCCTCCAAATTGTCAATCAGGAGTTTTGCTTAAAAAAAAGGGGGAACCATCAGATTCTAGTTCATCATCATCATCATCATCAACAACAACCATGGGCTCAATGCCCGTTGGTGTCCGATGCCTCCCTCACTATTTCCTTCCATCTTTCCCTGTCCAGTGCAGAGTGGCTTAGTTTCTGTGGACTAGCTCTGCACCAATCTACTATATTATCTACTCATTCTCTGTGGGGTCTGCCTCTCCTATTCAGACCATCCATTATGCCAAATACCAGGGTCTTAACTTTTCACTCGTCATTCATTCTGCAGATATGCCCGAATAACTGTAACTTCCATTGTATAATCTTCTGCAGTAGGGTCTCTTTCGGCTGTATCTTCCTATATAATTCCTCATTGGTGACCTTCTGCATCCATCCTATTCTCAGGATCTTTCCATAACAACTCCTCTTGAATGCCAATATCCTTCTGTTCAAATCTTTCATTATCACCCATGTCTCACATCTGTACAACACGTCTTCAAGACGCTCAGCTTCATTCCTAAGCTAATCACTTTACTTTCCCAGATCTTATCCATCACCTTCAAGCTCACTCTGCAGGCTATTATCTCTCTAACTGAAGTCAATGGTTATCTGGGAATGACCCATGAGAAAACTAAGGACTTCAGGATTTGGCTAATTGTTTGCTGCTTGTGCTCGACTCATCTTGGACACTGACACCACACTCTATCGAGTAAGAACTTACCAGTGTGAATAACGGTTACACAATCTGACACTGAACTTAGCTACTTTCATTTTTATTTCCACTCACTTTCATTTTCAGGTTGGGATGCTAGCACTCTGGTTTCTATAATTTTCCATAATATTTAACAGACAGAAATTTCAGGGGCCTTTAGCAATAAGGAAAGGAAGGGTTGTTGCAACTCTGTTCATTCCTTTTGGTTTGAGAACCTAGTTTTAGCACAGTGCTGCATTTTTTGGGTTGTAAACATATCAGAGAAAGCTTCGTATCTATAGAGACCGGTTTCATTCATATTTGAAATTAATTTAAACACTAATTCTAAATCCTTCTTTACAACGCCAAATGTGAGTCCTAGTCTCCCAATCACCCTTTAGAAACATTTTCTGTAATGTTTTACATCTTTTCATATAATCAAATTTATTGCACATATTTCATCATTTATCTTGAGTTAATCCTTGATACCTTCCTGCTGTTTTGTAACAGTTCCCCCAAAGTTAATAAAGTCTTACATATTTTTATCTTATCAAGTCACAATCTTTTGGGAATTAGCCCAAGTGAATACAGTCAGAAGCACAATTTTCCCCATTCGTTTTTTGTGAAATTGTAATGAGAGAACTGGACTTGACATAACTTCAGTTATTTTGTGTACTTACCGCAATGTTGTCATGAATAACTTAGTCTTTGACTAGCCAAACAAAACATCTGCATAGCTGCTGTGTTGTTAATGAAGCTAAATAAAGTGGCAGATTCATGAGCATGGGAGGGATGAGGGTACATAGCTAATCTTGGACTTGAGTATGCACTATGATGACTTTTTTGTTTTGGTTTGGTTTTGGAAGGGTGAATTGCTTTTGCTAATAGTCAGAATGATTTGTTATTTTGCAAATGCTAAGGAAATGGTTAGCCTACGAGGGGTTTTTATGAATTATGTGCTTTGTTTTGAGCAAACTATAAGGAGATTAATTAGTGTGTGCAATCTGGAGAAGTGCAATTGAGAAAGCTGACATCCCACTCCCCAGTGGTGTTGAGGAAGGCTGGCCACCAGATACCTGCTGCTGACCGCTTGCCGCTATCTCATACTTTGGGTAAGTATATCTGGGTTGCTCTAGACTATTATCTTAGACGTGTGCTTCAGGCTTAAATAAAAATAAGAAAATTTGGGTGAAAGCACTCCTGTGTATGCCAATAATTTATCAGACCAAAGAATTGCGTCCCCTTCAATTTATATACTCAAAGCCTTCTGGAAAACAAAGACTAATTACCATAGTTTCTAGTAAACCCCAGGTAAAAAGATATTTGGTATGCTATTCAATTCAAGATGATTAAACATTTAATAAATGATGTCCCAATGCTCTATCTATTCAGGGGAAATAACAGACAGTACCCTACTGAAAACTTTCTGACCATCTAAATTAAATAAAGCTTCTAGTGAATGTGATTCTCCAGGCAATTTTATTATATAACAGCCTTGTGTTTTCAATCCTGATTCTTACCATAATGAAACCTATTGATCAAATGGGATTAAGCTTTCACATCTGATAATTAACTTTATACTATCTATGTCATTTAGGGTTGGTCTACACACAGTCACACCAATAAAAGTTCTGTCAGCACAGTTCAACAGAGTTCATCAACACTGGGCTGATTTTGCTGGTGCATTTTATCCACACAGCATCAAGCACTGTCAGCAAAAGTGTGGTGTGCTGTGTGTACACATCCCAGCATCCTTCATGCTATTTCTATTGTGCAATGGAAACTGTTAAAATTATAAACTATCTCTTGAAAATCTCAGGGGGGTTTCCTGAGAATGTTCACAGGCTAATGTTTCAGAGGGGTAGCCGTGTTAGTCTATAACTGAAAAAACTTAAAAAAATAACAAAACATCTTGCAGCACCTTAGAGACTAACAAATGAGCTCAGGAGCAGGACATCTGGGTATTAGCTTAAAGCAAAAGTGGGGTGATTTGTGCGTCTCCACCTTAGAAAGCAGCGTACTTTTTCTCTGTTTTTGTTCATCCCTAATAGGGCTTTAGATTTTAATTAATAAGTAAACTACAAACTCTGAGAAAAATAAAAATATAAAATATTCTGACTTCCATTTTGTATGCTGTGAACATAATAATCTTCCAGTAAAATATTATGAGAGATGTTTACTATGTATAGTGAAGCAGCAACTATGTATTAGGGGATACCCACACATCTCACGGGAGATTTTATGTCAAATGCCCATAATTACCTCTAATGTATCCCATAATGTTCAAAGAAAGCAGTTGTTTTACAGTTTTTGATCTACAGGAAGACATCTGGATTCATGAATTTCAAAAATTTCAATTGTGTTATTGTTGGCGTGTCGCATGAATTTAAACAAGTATTGTGTTACTGTTGGTGTGTTGCATGAGACACACGAATGATTTTTTTGGGAGGAAGTATGAAAGCCTTTGTGGTTTTATAAATTCTTGTATGTAATCCCACTGCTCACAATAAAGTTGCATAAATTTATTACAGACTTCAAGTTTATATACATAATTCTGCTGTGTAGTAAATAAAGACTCTGATGCAAACTAGGATACAATGCAATAGAAAGTTTACAGTATGTCAGAAAAAAGGAAAATACCATGTCTATTGTAACAAATGTCCAGCTGCTTACGGTGTGGAGTTAGTTTTAAAAAGTAAAGGCATAATGTCTTCCCAGATCTTAAAGTAATAATCAGATTGGGGGAAAAGTAAATTTTCCCACAACCAAGTTATTCAAAAATCATTGAAAGAATACACAAAACTTAATGTATCCATGTAAAAAACCATAAAATTCCTTTTATCCTATGACTGAAGAAGTATTAATGTGTCAATTCACCTTGATTGGTCGCCTACAGTATGTGAACTGCTTATAATAAAGAATAAGTTCCAGCTTATATTTAACTGTCACACTGCATACCTTTTCCATTGTGTAGTTTGAAACTTGTCTTTCTCCAACAGAGATTGGTCTAATAAAAGATATTACTTCACCCACCTTGTCTCTCTAACATCTAGGGATCAACATTGCTTTATGAACAGGGCATACGAAGTTCCTCCTCACACAACACTCAGTCACAAATCATGTAGTAGGTTAGAGATGCTGATTGTCAAAAGACTCCACCTGGAAAATTGATGCTCCCAAAGCAGTACATGAGAAATGGGAGCTAGTGGGGAGGAGGGATGGGAAGGAACAAGTGAGAAGACTGGCTGTTGGTGCTGAAAAGGCTGTTGGAAGCCTGTTACATGAGAAAGGAGAAATGAATGGAGTTACAGGGCAGCCTGAGAATTTAACAAGCTGGGTGTGTTTTCTAACATCACAAGCAACAGCTCTTTGCTTACAGTAGCAGCAGAGGGTATTTGTTGACCATGATATCCCTTCAGCCTGTTCCACAGCTGTCACCTACTATGGTATCCAATTAAGTATCTCATTTGAGATCACATTTGGGTCTCCTCCCTTGTCTGGGATTAAAGAGATGGTAAGTTTAGAATGGGCTGAAGTCAGAGAAGAGTTTTAAATTGAGAATATATGAGGAAAGCAATGGGAAAAAATCTGGTTTTCTGATTATGCTGTGGAATATGTCTCTAATGGATTCCATTCTCAGTTTCCTTTTCTAAATAAACTGGCATATGTCCTGCTATAGAGTTGTCAATGCTAGAGCAAGCCTGTCACAGCTCATATTTATTTGATGCAAATGTGGAACATAAAAGTTGGATGTAACTGCTGAGTTTGAGTGGACAAAGGTTCACATGTTAGTTGCTGGCAAGTGACACATACGAGCAATGGCAAGTGATTTTATAATAGTGGAGCAAGGAAAGTGAACACAGCGGGGAGGTATTGTAACTTTCAAACGAGCTAGAATTCAGTACTTGGCTTTGCTGGACAATTCTCCAGTGATACTGACAGAGCAGAAGATGCAAAACTGTGGGTGTGTCTAGACTACTGACTTTTTTTTTTAGAAGTGACCTTTTTCGAAAAAAACTTCACCTGCATTTAGACTGCCGTCGCATTCTTTCAAAATTAAATCGAAAGAACAAGGCAGTTTTTTTCAAAATTGGTAAACCTACTTTTACCAGGAAGAACACCTTTTTTTGAAAGAGCTCTTTTGAAAAAAGGCATTCTTGAATGCAAACAGGGCTTTTTCGAAAGAGAGCATCCAGATTGCCTGGATCCTCTTTTTCGAAAAAGTGAATCACTTTTTCGAAACCCTTGTGGCTGTCTAGATGATCTCTTTCAAAAGAGGCTTGTAGTCTAGATGTACCCTGTCAGCATACATAGCCTTCTCTCTTTAACTGATCTTCGAAGTTCCAGAACCTTTTCGTTGACTTCAGTGGGGTTTGGATCAGGCATTTGGTTCATATGACTTGCAAGAAAGCCTATGGGAAACTTTCTTTTATTTATTTCCCCTCTTTCAATTCTTCTTGATTCTTATAATTTTTCTTTGGTCCATTGTCACCCCACATCTCTATTCTCACTCTCCAAAATTATTTTGAAATAACAGAAAATAAAACAATCTCCAAGGGGGGGGGGAAGGCCCTTATAGCCTTATTTTGCTACCCTGTCTCCTTCTCTCATGTTTTATTCTCTCCCCTCATGCTGTTTAAAAAAGCACATAAAGTGCTTTGGGCAATATAACACTTTTTAGATTCCTATCCTCGTCTCACTGAAACCACTGGCAAACCTCCCATCCATTTCTGAAGGTCCTTATTGTGTACATGAACATTTATTACAAACTCTTCCCATAGTTAAACAATATAATGTCTAATGAAAAGTAATCTGGTATTCCTAATATTGGTATGATAAGTAATAATGTCCATTAAACCACTTCCCCCTCTTCCACTGAGCATGTATAGGAGGTGCTGCACAGTTGAAAAAAAAATAAAATCCACAGCAATTGGCATAAAAATTGCACACTAAAAAGCACAAAGAAGAATCATTAAAATGTACTGTATGAGAAAAGGGGCATTAGTAATCTATTTAAACCTTTCTTTGGAGTAAATTGTGAATCACATGTTATATTTCAATGTTGTTTTATTTAGGCAAGCAATTAATAAAGGAAACCTACTCAGGGATTAAAAAAGGCTTTCAGCTGTAGGAACAGAGGGATTGCCTGTGATGGATACGTCCAGGATGCTCATATTTTACTCTCTTGGGTCAATAAGAACTTAAGAACGGCCATAATGGGTGAGAAAAAAGGTCCATGTAGCTCAGTATCCTGTCTTCCAACAGTGACCAATGCCAGATGTCCCAGAGGGAGTGAACAGAACAGATAATCAATAAGTGATCCATCTCGTTGGATGTGTCTCATAGTAAGAAGTGAGCACCTCAGGTAAATATATGTACCACAAATTTTGGATAAGTTATTTATGGGAACACACTAGAGGACTGAACATTCTTCTGAATCTTGGCACTAAAGCTGTGTGAGAAAACATTTCACTCAAACAAATATTGTTCCATATGCAGCCTTCAATGCAGCATGCAATATCTCCCTACTATTCCAGTTCTTATTCCTGAATTAAAATTCCGTTAGTTTATGACTGATGACTATAAACAATTTTTAAGGCTTATTGATGCTATCAACTGAGCAAGATGAATGAACTAAACTCTTTCATATGAGCTGGGCAAACTGAAATATATAGTACTTTTGCTCATTTTTCTCCTTTCAGTCACAATCTGTTAAAGTGCTATGCTTACCATTTCAACTAAATGTCTCTGTTTCCCCACTCAATGCAATTCTTTCCTATTTTTCACTTATCTAGTTTTATAACCTGAAAGATTTCTCCCAGAGTTTGGCTTTAGAATTTAGTAGGCCGGACCCATAAAAAATAATGTAGTCCAATGTTATGGCTAAAATCATTCAGAGTTCAGTGATTTGCTTACATGGGAAAGAAAAGGGAGCTCTCTATGTTCACCTTAACATGCACAATCTATATAGTAATTTTTAAAAAGCCATTAGAATTTAGGGCAAGGCTAGCCGCAACTCTAGGTGCCCTGAGACTCTTTAATTTCTTTTATTTTCCCAACACTTTCGCTTTCCTTCAATATTTTGGTCTCCTAATATGCTGCTGAAAAGCAGAAGATGAAAAAATACTATACAGATGGGCTCACTCAACATTCCTTGCATAGATGAATCTGCCATTGGAACTGGGAATTTCACTTTAATGAGGAGTGTAGGATTAGACTCATGTTGTTCTGGAATATGTTTTAATGGCTTCTGTTCTCCCACAGAATGGAATAACTGACCATTGTCTGTGAGAGTGCAAACAGTGTAGATGGCCAATGGCGGATCCCCACCCTGGGTAGAGGAATTATAAGATGGCACAGAGGAGCCATAGCATAGTTCCGATGTCACCAATTGAAGGGGGTTTGGCTGGGGAAAAGCAAGAGAGGCTAAGGATATTTTAAATTTCTGATCCCAGACTACTGGAACAGCAATTTACTTCAGTGGGACAGTTCCCACATGTAAAGTTATGAACGTGCTTAAGTCATTGTATTAGTTGCTGTCAAGCAATGGTGGCTACAATTCCTCACTAGCTATGAGGGTAATAACTTGTAACTTATTTAAAGTGTGAGAACTAGGGGTGAGGGGGATGCCACAGAAGTCCCAGTATTAGTGTGGAATCCTGCCCACCACCCCAGACCCATGGTTCTGGTGCTGCTGGCCCGAGCCAGAGTTCCACTCCAGGCCCAAGTGTCTCAGCTGCAGGACCTGTGCCTGGGCTCTGTTCCCAGCTCTGTCTGCAGAGTTCCAGTTGCTGCTGGACCCATACCTAGGGCTCTGTTCCTTGCCCCACATGCAGGGGTCCTGTCTGCAGCTCTCTCTCCTAGAGTTCTGTTCCCAGCCCTGCATGCAGCCTTGTATCCAGGATTCTGTCCACAATTCCACATCTGGAGTCTACATTCGGGGCTCCTGCTGCAGCTAGCCCCCCACCAGGCCCTCTGCTCCCATCCCACAATTGCCCCTTAACACTCTGTATATTTCTCCCCTCCCATTAAGAGTTATGGTTTCACTCCTGGGTCTAGCTCTGAGCTGTTGGGGGCATGGAAAGGCGTAAGGGGAAGGTGTAGATACAGACCCCCTGGCTTTAAACACCCTATTGCAAATGTTCCAGTGTCACTGAAGTTATTAACTATTAGTACAGTAATTCATTTTTGGTCACTTATTCCATTTTACTATGTTTTGCAGCTGAACAGTGGTGAGGCATGTGTGTGCATATGTTTGTAAAAATTAATGATTGCATGATTATTCTCAGCTCTACACATGTTCACATTTTTTCTGTTTCATGTTACTTTGTTATATTACATAAATGTAATGGTGGTTGGGACTGATATGCAAATTAGATCTCTTGAGTACTTTTCACTTTTTGGAAATTGTAATAGAGTTCAAATGATTCTGCTTCAAGTGGTGTTATTTGTAACCCACTGGGTCTCAGATTTTGTTTCCCATTTATTCATTCCTTTAGGTAGAACTGAGAATAAAATGAAAACAACAAAGATGCTGCATTATCTATTGTTTCCAGATTCTAGTCTCTAATGAGAACTATATTTTAATTACTTGTGTACTAGAAGTATTTTATTTTCAAGTATGATGTGATATATCGGGGTCTTCTTTTAATACCCAGTTTGTTCAGGGGACTTTCCCCATTTTTCTCCTTCTAGAATTCAGAAGTTATTACATAGACATTCAATAATACATTTCAGCAAAATATTCATCTGGTTGGTGATTTTATATTCCCCAGATTTTCATATAACTTCTCATGCCTGGATTTATTCCAAATTGAATACTGATTTCTAATTAATTTTAAAGGATCTCAATGGCCAATAAGACTGTTCTTCTAGTACATGGATTTAAAAGGAAGAAACCTGCTGCAACTTTTTATTATAATGCTGTATTTAGTTCCACAGGGATATAGTTGATTCAAAGCCAGTGCAATAAATGTTTCTCAGGATAGGCTATATGTCTTACTAAACTTTCTTCCAGGAACATCTAAGCAGCAGGGGCTATCATAACATTCAACAATTATGTTTTATATGTTGTAAATATTATTGCCACTTAATCAGTACCTGATTGCTAACAGAATCAAACAAAACCTGGTTCAAAACTGCTCAAACAGTAAATTTGCTAAAATGTATAGATTACTCCAAAAGGCTACTGACTGAGGCTATATGTACACTACATAGTTTTTCTGGGATACCGCCATGTTCTCTGCCGTGTCCAGAGAATGCATCCACTTTTTCGGATCAGTTTCCGAAAAAGCGGGCGCACTCTTTCAGAAGCCCGGTATTCCTCATTTTATTAGGAAGAAGGGCTCTTCTGAAAGAGAAGGTTTTTCCCACATTTGGCCCCAAGTAGATGGGCCAAATGTCAGAAAATCCTCTTCCAAAAATAAATTGGAAAAAGGTATGCAATTTGCGGTTTGCAATTTGCGTACCTTTTTCCGAAAATAACCTGCAGTGTAGACATAGCCTCAGTGAAAAACAAACCAAAACTTTCCATTGGATTAATACTGGCTGTCATCCAACTAATATTTCAAACCTATTCTGTACAGATTGTGTGATTCCCAGTGTCCTTTGAGCAGTTAGCCATAGAATGTCTGGGCCGAAGGATTAGATCCACAAAGGCATTAAGCCTAAATTCCATGTAAGCCTAAATTTCTGCTGGTGAACATGCACAAAGCCACTTCACTCAGAACTCAATTTATGCCTAACCTCTGGCAGAATCAAACTAAATCCCTCTATCTTTTGCCTATAGGGCCCAATCCATTAAGGCATACCAGATAGGGCTCCAAACAAAACACAGAATTAAGAATTGGTGTTTCCTACATCATACTGGCATACCTGATAGTCAGAACACTCACCCAGAAAGCAGGAAACCCACCTTCAAATCCTTACTGTTCTTGAAGTTGAGGAAATTGAACCTGTCTCCCCATTCTTGGGTGTGTGGCATGGGTTTCTGGGTGTTTTGGGGGCAAAAGTGAAAAGGCTCTCAATCTCTTATGTTGAAGCTGTTCCATCAGGACTACCCATATGCAAGAAAAGGTTCGCTACTGTTAATTACAAATAGAGAGAGGGGCTTCCCATTAAAGGCCTAACCTATAGAATCATAGGACTAGAAGGAACCTTGAGAGGTCATCAAGTCCTGTCCCCTGCACTCAAGACAGGACCAAGCACCATTCCTAACAGGTGTTTGTCTAACCCACTTTTAATATCTAATGATGGAGTCTTCACAATGTCCCTAGGTAATTGATTTCAGTGCTTAACCAACCCTGAGAGAAAGTTTTTTCTAATATCCAATATAAATCTTCCTTGCTGCAATTTAAGACCATTGCTTCTTGTCTCATCATCACTGGTTAAGGAGAATAATTTTTCTCCCTCCTCCTTGTAACATCATTTTAGATATTTGAAACTGTTATGTCCCTCTTAGTCTTCTCTCTTCAAGACTTCAGAAACCCAGTTCTTTCACTCTCCCTTCATAGGTCATGTTTTCTAATCTTTAATCATTTTTGTTGTTCTTCTCTGGATTTTTTTCCAATTTGTCTACATCTTCCCTTAAATGTGACACCCCAAAATTACACTATATTGCAGTTGAGGCCTAATCACTGCACAGTAGAGCACAAGAATTACTTCTCCTGTGTTGTTTATGAACTGCTAATTCATCTCAGAATGATGGTTTTTTTATTTTTTTTTTAAATTTTTGCAACAGTGTTATTACATTGACCCATATTTAGTTTGCAATCCACTATGGCTCCCACATCCCTTTCCACTGTATTATTTCTTATGCAGTCATCTCCCATTTTGTATGTGTACAATTGATTACTTCCTAAGTAGAATACTTTGCATTTGTCCATATTGAGTTTCATCCTGTTTACTTCAGACCATTTCTCCAGTTTGTCCAGATATTTTGAATTATAACTCTATCCTCTATAGCACTTGCAACTTTTCCCAGATTAATGTCATCCACAAACTTTTAAAATGTACTCTTGATGCCATTATTTAAATTGTTGAAGATATTGAATAGCCCTGGACCCAGAACTAATTCCACTCTTTATGCTCTTCCAGCATGTCTGTGAACCGTTGATAACTATTTTCTGGGAATGGTTATCCAACCAGTTATGCACCCTCCTTATAGTAGCTCCATTGCAATACTGTATCAATAGCTTTATTACTGTACAGAGGTAGCACCACTTTTTCCTATTTACAAGGCTTGTTATTCTCTTTAAGAAAGCTATTGTTTGACAAAATTTGTTCTTGACAAATCTATGCTTATAACCTTGTCGTCTAGATGTTTGCAAATTGCTCCATTAACTTCACTTTACAGAAAGTAAGCTAACTAGTCCGGGAGGGATAGCTCAGTGGTTTTGAGCATTAGCCTGCTAAACCTAGGCTTGTGAGTTCAATCCTTCAGGGAACCATTTAGGGATCTGGGGCAAATCTGTCAAGGATGGTACTTGGTCCTGCTGTGAGGGCAAGGGACTGGACTCAATGATCTCTCAAGGTCTTTTCTGCCTCTATGAGATGGCATATCTCCATATGGTATGGTAATTTCCTGCATTGTCTTTATTTTCCTTTGTATAGATATTCAGTATGCTTGTGCTTTTCTAGACTTATGGAATCTCTCCTATCTTCCATGACCTTTCAAAGATGGTTCAGATACCTCCTTTATCAGCTCCTGGTGACTTGAAGACATTTAACTTTTCTAAGTAATTTTTTTCTTGTTATTTCCCTAGTTTAGCCTCTGAACGTACCATATTTTCACTTATGTTAGGTATCTAATCACCATCAATTTTCTTGGTGAAAACCTAAACAAAGAAGTCATGAAGTATCTCTGTCAATTCAACATTTTTGTTATTATTTTTCCCCCCTCATTAAGCAAGGGGCCTACCCTATCCTTTGTCATCCTCTTGCTTCTAACGTATTTATAGAGTGTTTCCTTGTTATCCTTTATGTCTCTAGCTCGTTTGATCTTGTTCTGTGCCTTGTTCTAATTTTGCTCTTATATTTATGTTATCATATATATAGTAGCCCAGTGTCTGTGACTCTGTAACACTGTAGCGTTACGTCTTGCCTCTGGGGGGCGCTGTTGCCTCCCGCCGATGGTGCTCGGCTGAGTTCTGAGCCACTCAGCTGGGCTGCCATGGGGGAGCAAGTGGAGCAAGCAGTTGTTTGGGCTCCCCCACGGCGGCCTGGCTGAGCAGCGCAGAACTCAGCCGAGCACCACGGTGGGAGGCGAAGGGGGGTGGGCGGTGACGTACACGGCCAGGGGGCGGAGCCCGGCCGTGTACGTCACCACCCCACCCCCCTTCCCCTCCCGCTGTGGCGCTCAGCTGAGTTCTGCTCAGCTCAGCTTGGCCACCGCGGGGGAGCCCAAATGGCCGCTTGCGCTGCTTGCCCCCGCACGGGGAGCACGGAGTCCAAACAGCTGTTTGGGCTCCGCGGTCCCCCGAGTGAGAGGCAGGAGGGGGAGGAGAAGAGAAAGAGAGAGTGAGAGGCAAGAGGGGGAGAAGAGAAAGAGAGACGAAGAGAGAGGGAGGAGAGCTGAGAGAGAGAGGGGGGAGGCAAGAGGAGGAGGAGAGAGAGAGAGAGAGAGACGGATATGGAGGAGAGACCCGAAAATCCCGTTTTATGACGGGCTATTGGCTAGTTTATTTATATTCATCCTTTGTAATTTGACCTGTTCTTCCACTTTTGCTCCACTTTTTTTAAATTTATTTTTATATCATTGATGATCTCTTGGTTAAGGTAGGGTAGTCTCTTGCTATACTTTTTATCATTCCTACACAGTAGAATAATTTTCTCTTGTACTCCTAATGATGTCTCTCTGAAAAACTTCCAACTGTCTTCAATTCTTTTTTCTTTTAGACTTGCTTCCCATGGGATCTTACCTGTCAACTCCCTGAGTTTACTAAAGTCTGGCTTTTTGAAATTAATTGTCTTTATTTTGCTGTTTTCTCTCCTAACATTCCTTAGAATCATATACTCTACTATTTCATGATCACTTTCACCCAAGCTGCCTTCCACTTTGAAATTCTCAACCAGCTCCTATTTGTCAAAATCAAAGATAGAACAGGCTCTCCCATACTAGCTTTCCCCACATTCTGTAACAAAAAATGGTTTCCAATATGTACCAATAACTTGTTGGATAATCCATGTGCTGTTCTGTTATTTTTCCAACAGATTCCAGGATATCTGAAATCCCCAGTCCCCAAATCCTGTGCTTTGAATGATTTTGTTAGTTGTTTTAAAAAAGCTTCATCCACTTTTTCTTCCTGATGAGGTGTTTTGTAGTAGACCCCAACCATGACATCACCCTTATTTTTATCCCCTTTATACTTACCCAGAGATTTTCAACAAATCATCTCAACCTCAGTATAAGTGTATACATTTTTAATATATAAGGCAACACCTTCTTCCTTTTCCCCCTGCCTGTCACTCCTGAACCCTTCTATACTAATATTCCAGTCATGCATATTATTCCACCAAGTCTCTATGATGCTAACTCATGTCATCATTGTGTTTATTTGACTAGTATTAAGAGTTCTTACTTATTCCCCATGCTTCTCACATTAATATAGAGGCATCAAAAGTATTGATTTGATTTCACCCCCCAGTTCTGTCTTATCTCCCTTTTATCCCCGCTATTACAGCCAATGCTCCCCACCCCGCCACCACTTTTGACCCTTCTCTAAGGTCTCCATGTTTTCTACTTACATGACCTTTGATCACCTGCCCCCTTTTGAACTAGTCTAAAGCCCACCTCACTAGGTTAGCTAGTCTGTATCCAAATACACTCTTCCCCTTCCTCATTAAGTGGACCACATCTCTGGTTGTCAGTCCTTCTTCCTGGAACAGCATTCCATGGTCAAGGAAGCCAAAGTCCTCATGGTGGCACTCTCTTTGCAGCCAAGCATTCACCTCCAGGATGCATCTGTCTCTGCCAGGACCCCTCTCTCCTTGACCATGAAGATTGAAGAGAACACCACCTGTGCTCTGAACTTCTTTACCTATAATCCCAGAGCACTGTGGTCATTTCTGATCTGCTGTGGGGCATGCCTTTACCTGGCAGCCCAAAAGGTAACAAGGCTTTAAAAGCCTTTGCTCCCCTCAGAAGAGAGTCTCTAACCACCACTACCACATGTTTCCTCCTGGGAGTAGTGGCTGCAGATGTCCCAGCCTTGGTGGGGAGGTGCACGGCCTCGTCTCCTGTGCCTTAGAGCATGATTCCTCATCTCTCATTGCCAGGGAAGAGTAACAGTCCTCCACCACCATGGTGTGTAGGTTGGGAGTAGACATGGAACACTGCCAGCTGCCAGAAGTAACCAGCTGCCGGTGTTCTCCCTGTGACAGGGCCATCTTCTTCTCCCCTGGTAGTGTGATGGTAGTCCTCAATAGCTGGATAGATTCCTTAACCTTAGGTGTTTCCACACAAATACTTTCATTGAACTCCTCATGGGCATGGATGCTCCTCAGCCTCGCAACCTCCTCTTATTGTTCTCCCATGTGCTTCCTGAGAGATTCCACCAGCAAGCACCTTTCATACTGGATGGTCCCCCCAGCCTGAATTTTTGTGAATGGGAAATGCAGGCCACAGTCTCTGCAACTGCACACTAGGATCTAGGTAGTGGAATCCATGGTTAGGTTGTCTATTTGGATAGAGGCACAAGTGGAGGAGACAGGAGCAGTGCTGGCACAGACAATGGGGCCCTTCCTAACCATTATGCCTTTATTAGGACTCCCCCCTATGAACTTCCTCAGAAACTACCCTGATTACTTAGCCCCTGGCTTTTTAAGGGTTCTAGGTCAATCCAACCCCACTCGTTAATCACACAGGTGAAGGGTGATCACAAGGCTGATTGAGGCTTCTCCCTTGACTATTTTTGATCAAAGGCTGAAACAGCCCCCAGACACGCAATCTCAACTGATCCAGCAACAGAAATAACTTGAAAGAGAGAGAAAAACACTAACAGTCAAGCAAATCCAGTTATCCCAAGTTTAATACATACATCATCTGAGGGCAGATGGCACAGTTCTTCTCATCATTTCCTATTGGTTAGCTTTAAATAGTCCACACTAAAAGTTCTGGCTTTTTCAAAATACATTCTTAAGTACTTAGGCATTCTCAAACAATGTATGGGGGGAACTAAGTCAGGATTCCATTAGGTGGCTGAAAGGGATGGTAGGTTTAATAGGTGGAGAAGGCATTACCTTCCCAGATTGCCAGCCTAGTCCCACCCATACTCCACCCCCAGAACACTGTAGGCTCTGAAACCAGGGAGGCTGGGGACATACACCCTCCACCATCCCCATGGGGCTAGGGAGGCTGAGGCCTCATGCCGCCCACCCTCCCCATGGTGCTCCATGACCAGGGAAGCTGGAGCCATGTGCCGCCTCACCTCCCTGTGGTGGTGGGGGGGCAGGGATGGTTTCCATGAGGGCAGGGTCTGGGCAGAAGGGGTGGGGCCAGGGCCAGGACTGAAGGCTTGCCTCCCCTAGCCCTACCTTTACCTACTGCCTATGGTGGCAGAGCACCTGTAATTTTACTCTGCTAGATACTAAAAATCATGAACTGAACTGAACTGAGACACTGGATTTATGGTTTATTACAACAGTTTGTAACCCAATAACCTCCTCTTTGTCCAATGATTGCAAAGGTGTCAATGAGCTACTCTTCCTTGAAAGGTCCCTTACAATATGTGCTTATTACTTATGGTAAACAATGTGTTCCATCATGAATTTTGCTGTGATGCTGGGAGTACCTTTCTCAGATCTAAAAAGAGCTCTGAATAGCGTGAAAGCTTACCTGTCTCACAACAAAAGTTGATCCACTATTAAATCCACACTAGAACTATTTTAACAAGAGAGAGTGAGGGAGTCCTACTTCAGAATATCCCTTTGCTCAGTGATTAAAGCCCCTGTTCCCCACCTGCTTCTGGGAGTTAAGAGATGATGTCCCAAGGCACAAGTTGGACCTCTGAACAGTGGTGTCCCCTTAAATCTCCAAACTGGATGTCTCTTATACTGTTCTGGTAGTGGAAAGTAGCCTCTCCAGACCCTGCCCATACTGCCATTAGCACAACCAGCAAAGTTACATGAATGCTTTCCAAGCCACTTATGAATTAATACAGGGCAACTGAATATCACTCAATCCCTGCTTTGCACTCTAGAAATGTGCCTTTTACATTGCTCAAGACCCCCCAGGGTAATAGACATACACCAGCCTTTGTTAACCTGAGTAGGGATTCCACAAACATTTCAGTCAACGCTGATTGGTTTTAAAATAATAAAATCACAACTTAATTCCTGTCAAGGTAAGTAAAAGCTGGAGCAAGCAACATATAATAGGATTAGATGGTCTTATTGCCTACATACCCTGCAACTGGTCCTCCATATAAATTATAAATTCTGGCTTGTGCCTTTTGTGTACATGTAGCTTACCAACAGTTTTGTTTACTGTTCTTTGTTATCTTTGATGAGCTACAATTAGGAGTTATTATATGAAAAGTACTTAAATGATACTAAGCAATAAGTATTGCATTATGGCCATTATATAAAGAAAACTCAAAGCATGCACATATGCTGACAAAAAAAGTAAGAATAAAAATGAAAGGAATGAAATGATGCTTTGTAGTATCTATAGCTAAGGGCACCTTAAAAACAATGAGAAGTCCTATGGCACTTTGAGACTAACAAAAATATATATAGTAGCATGAGATTTTGTGGGCAAACCCACTTCACCTGCTCGGTGGGTTTTGCCCACAAAAGCTCATGATAATATATATATTTGTTAGTCTCTATGGTACCACAGGACTTCTCATTGTTTTTAAAGTTACAGACCAACACGGCTATCCCTCTGAGACTTTTTAAGGGCATTATGTTCATGCATCCTAATATATAGTCCATATCTAATAAGCAAAACCACAGCTGTGCAGGGTATAAGCTACACAATAAAACTCAACAAAGCACTCTATCTGGCAATATTAATCTTTTCAAAAAGGGGCAGTTTTAAGAATATCACTTTGTAAATTCCCACAATGCTAAACATGGTGGCATCACTTTCACTTTCACATATATGCAACATGCTGGTAACTGAGGTTAGTTACAGAAAGATTTTGCTGTGGGTGTCAGAACAAAAGAAAAAATAGAACAAATCAACCATGTTATTTATATGAAACTGACTGTTTGGTTTACTGGACACAAAGCTAGAGTACAAATTAAAGCACAATCAAAAAGCACAACAGTAGCCTGTTACACAAGTTACATTCAGATCATTTAGGACTCCTTATCAAAGAAAGAGTGTGTGTGAGTGCACATACCTGTTTCTATTTGTGATGGGGCATGCCACCCGAGCCCCACACTCGCCGGCAGCCAGAGGAGGCATTCGCTGGGGAAGACAGGTCCTCCCAGCAGCTGTGCGTGGCATGCTCTAGCACCAGAGCCGGGGGAGGAATGCTGGCCAACGCTGGAGGTCGGGGGGGAGGGGGAGCCTAGGGATGCAAGGCGTAGCATGGCCTGGGCCAGAAGGTCAAAAGGGGCCCGGGCAGAGGAGACCAGGAGGGGAGCGAGCTGGGAGCTGGAGCCAGCAGAGCTGGTGTTTTAGAACCAGGAGCCTGCAGGAATGCCAGGGCGATACCAGAGTGATGATGGAGGGAAGATAGAGACCCAGGACATCGAAGGAGCCGACATCTTACCCGTGGGTTGGTGAGTTACGGGGTCTGCCCCACCAACCGAACAGCGAGGTTTCCTCTCTGTCCTTAAGGTCCTGGGTCAGGACCTGGAGTGAGGGAGGGCCCAGGTTCCCCTCCCCTCCGTTGGGGCGCTTGAGGGAGTCGGAAGAGTCATAAGACCACGGAGCAGTCTGGTGGACTGAGAGACTAGGCTGCACACTCAAGGACTGGGATGTACGTTTGAGTGGTGGAGGGAGCACTTGGCTTGGTGATAGGAGGACAGTTCGACCCTGATGATGACGTGGGTGTAGATCTGAGGGGGAACGTGTGGCGTAACACTATTCTATTCTATATAGTTCCTTCTCATACCACCCTTATAATCATACTATCTGGGTGCCTTTCCATAGTGCATTAAGCAACATGACTAGTATGTTTAGTTCCTTCTCTCATTTATCTTCCCCCAATGGGAGAACTGTGCTGTGTAGTGTTTCGTTTTAAATGCATATGTTGCTATGTGTTTATAATAGAGAACACAAGGTCAAGGAAATGTGTTCTGCACTTGGAATAGAGTGGGGTGAGATTTATGATGGGCCTTAGCTCCTATGCAGATGGAAGACACAGCACAACTAATGCGCACACCTCTTATTTTCAGAAAGCTGCCAAGAGAAGGACTCAAATTCTAGTTACATAGGTGCTAATTGAATTTAATAGCATGTCACCTTGAGCTATCTACTTACATATGTGTGTGCAGTGAGAAGTGTGTTGGGATGTTACTACTGTAATCAGCATTCATTTTAATGTTTATTGCATTCGAATGAACTATAGCAAGTTTAAAAATACTAACCATAATTCAGTTCAGGACTTTACTGCCAAAAGAAAATTAGAATGTGACTTAACTTGCATTCTAACAAGTACAGAAACTAGCCAAGTCTCTCCTATAGCAGAAGGTGATTTATTTACCATGTCTGCAAAAGTCAGGTTTCAACAATACCAACAGACAAATAGTGTGTATGACTGTATATAAAACTAAAGACATTTTTTTCTGGAGTTCAAAATTCACACAAGTACAATTATTTAAAGAAAATAAAAGTACTTGAGGAGGGGATTTATCAACTCACAGGGGACTGCTGAGCAGTTTTGTTGCTTGAAATATAATCAGCAAAGTAAAAATATGTATGAATCACTGCACATGTGAGAATCTGAGCTCAGATCAGAATTAGAGTGAGGCCTAGGGAAGTTGCCTCTTATTTTACCAGGAGAGGGCTTAAAATGTGAATGTGAAAAGACTTGATGCAGAAGCAGAGATGCGGCAGTTTTCCAAAGGAGTGGGGGAGCCCTACAAATCATGAGCAAATGGCTTTTTCAACCAGAGCCTTTATTTGTGATTGTGACTCTAATAAGGTATGACTCAGCACTGCGGATAACTAGGTTGAGTCAGCACCAAATCAGTAACTGGTGAGGGAGTAATTTTCAGAGCACTTCATGCTTGTCAAGTGAGTTGGTTCAAAAAAAAAAAAGTGACTCTAATGGGACAAACAAGCAGCAAGATGAAAAGCTCCTGTTGTGTTCAGCTGCTTACCACATGACTCCTGTAATTACTGTGGCTCACTCAGTTGCTTTAAAATTAGAGGATAAATAAAATGGAGTCCAACTACATTCATTATCCCCTTTCAAGAGATGCTAGATGGTTGGAGCACTAATCTCTTGGAGAGACCAAAACAATTTTAACCAAATGCCAAGTTTTGTTGCATGCAGCCTCTCTCTTATGAGCCTACCTGTATCTAGGACTGCTAATTTTTTCAAAACCAGACACTACAAGCCGCTCCATTGCTAGCTCCTCTCTCCTCAGGATCCACCTGCTACCTGCAGAGCCAGTCTGGGAGGTGCTGATGTGAAGCCTACCTGCCTGCCCAACTGGGGAGTGGCAGGATGTCAGGAGGAAGGGGTGTCGATCCTCAGAGTCAGTGGCCAGAGAAAGCTGGGGCTCTAGGAGGTGAAGAAGGTGCAATGGACTTTCATGGGAAGCAAGTCTGTCATGAAAAAAATTCCCACTTTACGTCATTTCGCTATACGGCCATGTTTTTTTGAATGTATCTTGGACGTATAGCGGGGATGCCCTGAAACTGGACTTTTGGTGTCCAATCAGCAGTACTAACTGGTGTGCACCACTGAGGGGGAGAAATAAGGCCAATAAAGAGGAAAATGCCAATGCAAAGGAGAATATATTATCAGGAAGGTTACACAGAAAATAATTAATCCTCTTGCAAATACATATATATATATATATATATATATATATATATACACATATATATATACACACACACACACACACACAAGCATGAGTGTTTGTTTTTCCTAAACAGATAATACTTTAGAAATGCGTAAGGTACATAGAGAGATGGGGTGTGTTGGGTAATATTTTCTTGATTGGGCTAACTTCTGTTAGTGAAAGAGACAAGCTTTCAAGCTACACAGAGCTCTTCTTCAGGTACACAGAAATGAACTGAGGATCTGTGGATGATCACACTTACACTGAAGTTAATTCAGCATTGCCCAGCTATAGGTAGCCACTAACCCTCCTTAGAGGATTAATAAAATGGAGACCCCAACCTAAAAGACAATCAGAATGTATTTTCAGAAAGCTATTTTGTAGTTTTTAAGAAGTTGTTGGCTAGCACAAAAAAGCTTGACCCTTAAATGCTGCCATTACCCAGCTACTACATATGACAACTGAGCTGTATTGATTTCCCATCAATCCCTTTATTTTCAACTCAGCTGAGGGGAGAAATTGCTGACATGATGTGGATTTGCCAGAGTGTTTGTTGATGGCAGAGTTCCCTAATCTACTTTTCTGTGTGGCCTAACACTGTACAAGGTAAATTGACAATGACACACAAAACCTCAGCTCACCTTCCTCCTGCCCCTTCTTCTTAAAAGATGGTTGTGCTAATCATCTCTGCAGTGGTCATCAGGCTTCCTTGTGGTCTGTGGTGTGGTTCATAATGAAGCTGCATAAAAAGAGCTTATTTTTATTTCTCCCTCAGATACTTTTATGTATGTTATGACAAGTCTACACTACAAACCTGAATTGGTTGAATAGCACAGATGCAGCACTACCACTGTCGCACTTCTGGTGAAGAAGCTCTAAGCTGATGGGAAAGAGCTCTCCCATTGGCTTAATAATTCCACATCCATGACAATCAGCAAGAGTAGTTCTCCCACCATCACAGTGCTGTCTACACGGGATGTAACTACATCACTCAGAGGTATGGATTTTTCCTAAGTGATGTAGTTATACTGAAGTAAGTGGGTCAGGGCCTTGCAGTTGACAGAAGCCAAATGTAAGCTACCTGAAGATTTACCTGCCATTGCTTGGGTCTTTAACTCGATTAATTTTTGCTTTTTGAAAATAAAATGAAAATGTACATGCTTCATTTGAATCATTGCTCTGGAGTGAGGCTAGGTATGAGGGGTACAGTGTGTGGGCTGCCACAGGGAGAGAGGACTACCCCAGCTCTCTCTCACTGCAACAGGTTGGGGCCAGCTGAGAAGCACCTTTCCGCGGCTGCTGCAGCTCCAGTGGGCATAGACGGGGGGTGGGGGGGTTCATGTCATGTGGCTGGGGCAGGACCAGGTTCATCTGCTCTCTGGGCTCCCCAGTGAGAGTGAGGAGTGCACAAGCTGTGCACTTTTCTCCTCGCTCCCTGATGAAGGTGAACAGACAACAATGTTTCTGTACAAACTGGGGAGGGCTTCAGCCCTCCCTAAAGAGTGCCTGGGGGGGGGGTGGTGAAGACTTGATTCTGGGTCATTCCCAGATGGAAGGGGGTGGCCCCAGACAGACCCTTTCACCTGCCTAGTGATTCTCTTTTCTGTGTGGTTTTTATGAGAAGCACTCCCATTCCAGGCACATCCCGTTGTCCTGGCACAACCAAACCCTTACTGTGCTTTAAATTATGATAAGAGGAAGCTGTATGCCACATTTTGCCTAACTCATTTAGGAGGAGTTCTTGAACAATCAGACAGAGGGACAGACAGACAAACTCTCTCAAATATAAAATAGATTATGTGGCAAGGGCCCCTCTTACCCCGGCCACTGCTGAGGATAGCCTCTTGCTCCCAACCCCAGAGTTTGGGGTTTGCAGCAGGTCTCTGTGGTAGGGAGCCCGGCCACTCTCCCTTGGACACCCTCCCTGGCTGTTTCTGCTCTAGTGTTGGTATGAATAGCTCTCTAAGCTTTTGCTCCCTGTCTCGTCTCGTCTCGTCTCGTCTCGTCTCGTTGTCTCATCTCGTCTCTCCTCTCACTCCCCCTCCCCAGCTTCCAACTGCTGAGGCTTTTAAAGGCCTTCAGCCAGCCAGCAGAGGAGTCAGCTGGCCCCAATCTGCCTGAGCCAGCTTCCTCCCAATTGTATCTGATTGTCTTGCAGCCCTCTGCTCCTATTTACAGGTTTTTACCCTTTTCAAGATGCCTTTTCCCCCACTGCAGCAGCTCTCTGGCCCCACCCTGCCACAATTAGTACACGATCCATTAGGTTTTATTTCATTTGACACCTTTAGGTTCTTTGTGATAATCTCATAGGCCGGATTCTGAAGTCAGGTATGCTGGGATAAATTAGAATTCTCATACTGAGCATAGGTGATTTACCCAATGTAAAGACAAACAGAATCCTTCATCTTGTCATCATAAGGGACCCAAGGAACAACAAGTATACAGAGTTACTTCAGCATATCTCTATAACACACCAGACATTCATTCCAGATATCAGGGTCAAATTTATGTGAATATTTTCTCATAGGAAGTCAGTATCACCAACCTTACATATTCCACATATCTAAATGAGCTAAAAACAACACAAATTTAGGAGGTTAATTAATCCTACTACTGAAATGGATAATGAAAGTTAATCAGTTGTTATAGTTACTCACTTCACATTTTTTTAGAGAAGCATTTTTTAGAGGATGCTCAAAAGGAGTCATATAAAAAGTGGAAACTAGGACAAATTACAAATGATTAATATAAGCAAACAATATAAGTATGCAGGGGCAAGATTAGAAAAGCAAAGGCACAAAATGAGCTCAAACTAGCTACAGACATAAAGGGAAACAAGAAGACTTACTATAAATGCATTAGAAGCAAGAGGAAGACCAAGGATGGGGTAAGCCCATTGCTCAGTGAGGAGGAAGAAACAGTAACAGGAAACTTGGAAATGGCCGGGGTGCTTAATGACTTCTTTGTTTCGGTCTTCACCAAGAAATCTGATGAAAGAATGCCTAATATAGTGAATGCTAGTGAGAATGGGGTAGGTTTAAAAGATAAAAATTAAAAAAAAAACAAGTTAAAAATCACTTAGAAAAGTTAGATGTCTGCAAGTCACCAGGGCCTGACAAAATGCATCCTAGAATACTCGAGGAGCTGATAAAGGAGGTATCTGATCTTTTAGCTACCATCTTTGAAAAATCATGGAAAACAGGAGAGATTCCAGAAGACTGGAAAAGGGCAAATATGGTGCCGATCTATAAAAAGGGAAATATACAACCCAGGAAACTACACACCACTCAGTTTAACTTCTGTGCCAGGAAAGATAATGGAGCAAGTAATTAAGGATTTCATCTGCAAACATCAGGAAGAAAATAAGGTGATATGTAACAGCTAGCATGGATTTGTAATGAACAAATCATGTCAAACCAATCTGATATCCTTCTTTGCTATGATAACAAGTCTTGTGGATAAGGGAGAAGTGGTGGATGTGGTATACCTAGACTTTAGTAAGGCATTTGATATGGTCTCGCATGATCTTCTTATCAATAAACTAGGCAAATACAACTTAGATGGGGCTACTATAATTGGGTGCATAACTGGCTGGATAACCATTCTTAGAGAGTAGTTATTAATGGATCACAACCATGCTGGAAGGGCATAACAAGTGGGGTTCTGCAGAGGTCTGTTTTGGGACTGATTCTGTTCAATATCTTAGAATAATTTAGATATCGGCATAGAGAGTATGCTTATTAAGTTTGCAGATGATACCAAGCTGGGAGGGGTTGCAACTGCTTTGGAGGACAGGGTCATAATTCAAAATGATCTTGACAAATTGGAGAAATGGTCTGAGGTAAATAGGATGAAGTTTAATAAGGACAAATACAAAGTACTTCACTTAGGAAGGAACAATCCATTTCACACATACAGAATGGGAAGTGATTGTCTAGGAAGGAGTACTGCAGAAAGAGATCTAGGGGTCATAGTGGACCACAAGCTAAATATGAGTCAACAGTGTGACACTTGTAAAAAAAGCAAACATGATTCTGGGGTGCATTAACAGGAGTGTTTTGAGCAAGACACGGGAAGTCATTCTTCTGCTCTACTCTGCACTGATTAGGCCTCAATTGGAGTACTGTGTCCAATTCTGGGTCACACCACATTTCAAGAAAATTGTGGAGAAATTGGAGAGGGTCCATAGAAGAACAACAATAATGATTAAAGGTCTAGAGAACATGATCTATGAGGGAAGACTGAAAGAACTGGGTTTGTTTAGTTTAGAAAAGGGAAGACTGAGAGGGGACATGATAACGGTTTTCAAGTACCAAAAAGAGTGTTACAAGGAAGAGGGAGAAAACTTGTTCATCTTGGCCTCTGAGGATAGGATAAGAAGCAATGGGCTTAAACTGCAGCAAGGGAGTTTTAGGTTGGACATTAGGAAAAACTTCCTAACTATCAGGGTGGTTAAAAACTGGAATAAGTTGCCTGGGAAGGTTGTGGAATCTCCATCTTTGGAGATATTTAAGAGGAGGTTAAATAGACATCTATCAGGGATGGTATAGACAGTACTGGGTCCTGCCGTCAGGCCGGGGACTGGACTCAATGACCTCTCAGGGTCCCTTCCAGTTCTAGTGTTCTATGATTCTATGATATATATATATATTTTCATAATCATTAATGGAAGCCAAATCTCAAATATTAAATACAACCTTTGAGTTTTACCTGTTTTAGACTTCTGTCTAATTTTTCTTTTTTCTTGGTAGTGATCTTTGGCTTATGTGTAACTGCAACTCCTTAGCTGATTTCAGCTGAATAAGAGAGGAGAGAAATTTACTAATACAACTTATGTCAGTGTGATAAAGTAGCCTGGAAAATTTGCAAAGTGATTTGATAAAGTTCTAATCCTTAGCAACTAAAAACTACCCACACCCCAAAGCACTTTAACAAATTAGGTTGTAATCCTTCAGAATTGTAGTCATGTAATTTATTTTATATGATGTATGAAACACTATTGATTTCAGCTGGAAACCTCAGTGGGTTAAATCCAGGCCCCATGGAAGTCCATAGCAAAATCCACATTGAATTCAGTTTCACCCACTGTTCATAAACACATGTGTAAGTCCTTGCAAGATAAGTGCCTGAATCCTCACCATTTTCCTGTGAGGTGCTGCAGGCAAGGAAGTACCATTAAACCCATTTTCAGATTGGGAAACAGACATAGGACATGTCTACACAGCAGGGCTAAAGCTGAAATAAGCTACGTACCTTGAGCTAAGTCAACTGTGTAGCTGAAGTCGAAATAGCTTATTTCAGCTTTTGGCACTGTCTACACAGTAGGAAATCCAAGAAAGAACACTCTTCCTCTGACTTCCCTTATTCCTTGTAAAATGAGGGTTACAGGAGTCAGAATAAGAAGTCTCCTGTTTGACATTATTTCAACATTATGTCAAAATAACTGCTTGTAGTGTAGATGTGGACTATGTTATTTTGGAATAATCCATGTTATTCCAAAATAACACTGCTGTGTAGACGTACCCATAGAAGGTGAAATCCTGGATCCTTCGACATCTATGAAAGACTTGTCACTGACTTCAATGGAGCTAGTATGTCATCCAGAATAGGGTATAAGTTACTTCCTCAGCATCACAGAGGGAGTCAGCATCAAAGTTGTGATCACAGCTGCTCCTGGATTCCAGTCTTATGCTTCTTCAAGTTAAATCACGGTAATATCAAAGTAAACCTTGCAGTCCAAACAAATGTCAGGGAATTCTACTATTAATGTTAACAGTAAAATTCCCACTGGCTTCTATGATGCAGGATCAGGACCTAATTGCACAGCAATTTGTTGTATAATTATGCTGATGTATGCAGGAAAAAAGATACAGATAATCCATTTGTTATTCAACGTAAGTTTAAACTAAACAAAAAAGAGGCAATACATTTTGTTCCGATTTCCAGACGTCAGTCGTCTCTCAATTTTTTGAAGTGTGGTTGCTAGCTGTTAGACATTATTCAAATTTTTACAGTCACTTTATAATGAAACACAGTTAGCTGAACAGTGTCTTAGCCAAAACCATGTACTCACATTTCCTGCTGACAATCTAAGAGAAAAGATACGAGCTAAATATTTTACCTAAAGTTATTTTCTTCCCATTTTAATCCCCCCAACTGGCTGCTGTTTGAGTTTATCTCAGTGGAGAGAGGAAAAGACTGAGCCAGGGAAAGTAAGAAACCTTTCTGCCTGGCGAGGAAGCTGAAAGAAGGATCTCTGGAACCTTGCATAAGGTTAGAGAAGAAAGAGGGAGAAAAAAAAATAAATTGTGATAGTTTTTTAAGATAAATCCCAGTGAAGGCTCAGTTTCTTTGGAAATAGAGTGCATAGCTTATAGAGCTGAAAAGAATTTATCAATGCAAAAAGCTGAGAGACCAACACACATGAAGTGTTCAATTAAATTTAAAAAAAAAGATGTGAACATCCCGAGAGTTTATATAGATGTGCTTTGTTTTTCAAAGACGATTGAAAGTGTGTTTTGCAGATACAGAAGGCACTGTATGTAGAGATTCATATGTATATTCTGCATCATTCACATGATAACTTGGTAGCAACCTGTTTTAAAAAGAAAGAAATTACTGAGCATTTTACTTTCTATTTCTGTGAGCTACCAAAATGCTATCTGATGTTGCGTTTCCCCTGAGGGGCAAAACTACATTTTTCACTGAGCATTTCAGTTTAAGGAGCTTTGAGAGCATCACAAAACAGATTTTTGGTACAGTGATATCTTGATGTTTTATCAAATGATAATTCAGAGAGGGGTGCAAAACTAATTCAACCTTTCCTTAAAAAAAGTTTTGTTTTTCATAAATATTTAATTAAACATATAAAGTGAAACTCAAGAGAGTTCCTTTAAAAATCTAAATGTGTCTTTTCTATTGGTTTATTTAGAAGAGTAGTCAGAGCATCCTGATTAGCTAACAAAGGTTTAAAAGGGACAGATCCGGCTGTCAAGTAAAAAAAAAAATCAACTTCAATCTATCAAGGTCATTTGAGTATGCATGTGATTTTCCCCTAAAAAATCTTTTTTTATTTATCTAGAAAGTAATGCAGTGAAGCATTATAATGAACAGAAGTACATTAGTGCCTGCCACAGTGTTTTCATGGATTTTATTTGTTTTAGTTTATATTTTTCTTTAGCAAGTGTATTTCATATCAGAAAAGAGACTGTTTTAATCAATATATTTTTGGGTATTGCAAACCCTATATGATTTCTTTACTGACTTAAGTAAATAATTACTACTTTTGACTCTAAACTTCTCATTTGTGAGAATGAGCTGGGTTTGGGGAAATTATCAGCACAGTTGTCATCAAAATTACTATTGAAGAAGTCTTTGAGACTTGGAGAGAAATTTGACATGACTATTTGGATATTGGGTGGAGATTGCAGGGCTAGTGGTTCAAATGACTCTCTTTTCACATGGAATACAGATTCCAACTTCTATGAACAAATATAGTAGTTACATGTTCATTAAATATGTGTATGCATCTTTCGGTATCTACATCTGAATATGTTGCTCAGAGTGCCTTCAGTTTTGTCTTGTCTTCCCACTGACAGAATTTCTCCCATAGTATTTAATAGTTAGTAACCCAAAAATGAGATTATATTCCTTCACATGATTCTAGGAGCCAACATATAGAATATCTTCTCTACCCTTAAACACTTGAAGTCAGAGTCTGGTACCACTGGATCTAATAGTGGAAAAGGGCACCTCTTTTTTTCCCCACAGGATGCAGAGAGTAAAGGGGATAGACTCTGGCCTTTGATAATTAGATGCTTGTGTCTCCTTAACTATGCATTAAGCACAGCGATTGCTGGAAGAATTGACTGAGAGGGAATGAGAAGGAAAGCAAATTCATATTTACATATATGTCCAATTCAATCAGGAGAAAAGACAGATGGGGAGATGATCTCCTCCCTTATAATAATTTCTATCTTTTGAAAGCCTTTCCATGCATTGCTGCCAATTACCAACAGTGACTAGAATCTGCCAAGTAGAATTGCTCCATTTCTCCTCTTATCTTGGTATTGCTCAAGATAGTTTTCAGCCAGCAGGTTTGCCCTTAAAACAACAGGAACCATTTTGGTTCTGCATCCTCAATCCATTTAAGACAGAGGCCAGAACAAAGCCCAGTTAATAACTCTGAAAACCGACTAGCACTTCAGCTCACTGGCTGCTGAATGAAAGAATGGACTTTAAAAAAAAAGCATATTGTATTACAATCCTGCTTATCTTGTCTGGAGAAGCCTAATGTACTTTGAAATAAGTTTTGTTATGATGAAGTAGTGAATGAAAGTTGGAATGCTCCTACAGGCCAGGGGCATTTATAGAGGTGAGTACATCATGAAGGATGAAATTTAAAAGAAAGGCATAAATCTCAAGGTATTATAGATATGGGTTCTTTTGGGATGACATGGGCTTTATTTTAATTTGTTTGTGATGCTTTTTTTAATGTTATTATTAGAAGTCCAATCTCTCAACTCATAACTACCAGCAAGGGTTCCTTTAGTTTCCATAGTGACATTTCCTGCTAAGGACATATCTATTCAGCTTTTGGCTTCCTAGTACAGATTACAGGTTTGATTTTGAATCATAAATTAATTTCTCAGTGATTATTATTTGAATAGATTGCTCTTCTCTCACACACCAAGATACTGATCTTCCCATAATCCACAGAAGGGAGAACCAGAAACCATATAACATTCCAAAAATGGAACACGATGCTTCCCAAAGCAATGCTCCCAAATTCTCAAGTCCCGTAGTGCAAACAGAGAAATGCTAAGATGACACATTAAACAAGTAATTGTTAAGTCACCTTGATAGCATAAAGGAGCCTTAATATCTCTGCTGTCTCTGCAATGATCTCTTGGGGTGTTAAGCAGTGATCTTAGGGAGTACACTCTGTTTATGGATGTAAAGGCTTAGCCAGTAGTTTTAAATGGCTATGGTCATGTTTGATAGGTCCAAAATTTAAATTTGAGTATGCTCTTATTAATTCTCACTTTTAAACATGTGCCATGGGATAAAATTCACTCCAGTACAGAAAGCTAACACATGGTTGTTGCGCAAATTCAAGTCTGACTTAAGCCCTATTTTGAATGGCATATAAATTCTGTACTAACCCTGTGCAGAGACACACATTTCTTCCCAAATGTATCGAAAGGACAAAAATCTAAAGAATATCTATTAGTTAAATGATAAGTTAGAATACTGGTATTATTACAAATACTACTTTGTTTTTTGTTTAGCTTTCTATGGCTGTTTTAGGGGTCAATTTGTATATCCCATCACAGTCTATCAAGACAATAAAATGCCCTGATCTGTAAAGTCAAAAGAAGAATAAAACATACTTAAAATGAATTTTTTGAATATCTAATATCCTATAACAGCAAAATGGTTTCAAATAAGTTCCTAACCAATGTTTACTTAACATGTCTGGCTTGTTAAATAAAAGTCAAAACCAATCTGTTCTTCAGCAATTAATTTTAATATTGTACACAATATGGAATCCTTTTTAAATTCACAAGCAACAGAGGAATGACTCATCAAGGCTATAGCTTTTAAGAGCTATCTGCTCTATGCATGGATTAAACTTTCAATTCTTCACTTTACCATCTTCCTTCAGAGTCCCCTTTTCTCACATATTAGTATGTGCTAGCTAGCACTCTATAAATTGTTTGTTGCAGCTTATTAAAATTCCACAATCTATCTGAACAATATTTGAACTGGAGCACAGTAGGTTTCAACAGGCAAATCTCAAATGTTTCAGAAGCAAGGTTCATATAAGCATCCTAAATTTGGGGAGTCTTATGCAGATTCTTGGACTGAATGCTTTACTTTTATAAGTGCCAGAATTAGGTGTACTGGGGATGCGGTCCCCTGGGCTTGAAGTGTTTTTCATTACATACAGCTTTTTTAATTTGGTTCAATGGCTTTCAGAACCCTGACTAGACCAACTACTGGTATATCTCAGTATAGATTCAAACTACAGTAGACTTCTGATAGTCCGGAACCTTTGAGAACCTAGGTGGTGCCGGATTATCGGATATGCCAGACTATCAGGAGGTACTATAAGATGGTTATCTATATATACAGTATATACTGTATATAAAGTGTTTTTAACCCCTTTTTTTGTAGCACAAACACTGTCCAGCGTGTCACAATGCCAGTGCCACACTGACTCGGTCCCGTCCGGTTTCGCTCGGTTCAGCTGCTGCCGCTGCTGCCTTATAACTCATTTTTTGCTGAAGCTCACTCACTTGGCCCTTGCCATTTTGATGCTGGATTATAGGGAGTGCTGTACAATTGGATGCTGGACTATTGGAGTGTTACTGTACATTGATTTACACCAGATGAAGATCTTATCCCGCTTGGGTCTTCAAAACTAGAAATGTTGCAAGAACAGATTCTTATTCAGTTGTTAGCATTTTTCACTGGGCTGTAAGTATCACCAAAATGGTCTTTTTCATGATCACTTGCCCTTTGTATCAGATACAAAAAAGAAATACAGAAGCTTACAACAATGGACATTTTTTATACTTAAATTAATTTCTTTGGACTGTAACATTTTAACAAAATTAAGGTCATCCATATTTTACCTGTAGCAGTTTGTTTATCCATATTCTTTTCCTGAAGCTTATCCAGTAAATTTGATCTGAAAATTTTACTGGAAGATCATGATTTCTGGAGTGAAATCTAGTACTTATCCTTCCTGTCCTGATAGGAGTCAGCAAAACAGAAATCCTGGTGGGGGTTTTTTTTTTTCATTTTATGTCTGGCTTTTGTGTAAAAGGCCCAAGTTGGATCCTAAATAAAGTTTTTGCATAAACCATGACTTCATATCCTTGCAAAAGACTATAAAAGACACTGTTTATAGCAGTGTTTCTCAAAGTGGTCCTCAGACCCACTCTGAGAAAGTTGCTACCAGGCACTCTGGTTTGTTTACTTACCAGCTCCGCAGCCATAGAGCCTTGTGGCTCCCATTGGCTACAGTTTGCCATTTGCAGCCAATTGGAGCCACGAGGCTCCGTGGCTGTGGAACTGGTAAGTAAACAAACTGAAGCGGCCCAGTAGCAGCTTTCTCAGAGTGGGTCCGTGGACTACTTTGAGAAACACTAGTCCATAGGAACTTTCTAAATACTAAAAAAGGAAATTATAATAGGATTCACTTTCTTTTCTGGGATGGGCTACAGACACATTACATTAAGGTAAGGGGAGTACAACATTAAAAGTTTGAGGACTACTGCGTTAGCGGCTGAAATAGTAACTACTCATTTGCAGTCACTCGAGCCTTTATACTGTCACCTTGACTGGAAATATTTCTATGTCATCTCAGAGCAAGTAGAAACAGTAGCTGTAATTACAGCAATTAAATTTTAGGCTGAACATTAAAAATAAGAAAAAAAAGGGGGGGGGTTACACAAACACCTCTACTCAAGTTCATTTCTATTGCTCACATTCTGTAATCTTCACCAAGGGGGTGGTAAGGTAGTTTCATTCTACCTTTTGCACAATCTCAATTCTGGGCTATCTGTGAGGTCCAAAACAGTATAGTATTATCACTGGTATTATCACTGATGATGGTAGCAGCACAAACTAGAATAGTGTAGTGGTGTGTGTTACAGACCCAGCTCCTCTCGCTCACAACTCTATCTGCCTGCCAAGGAGACCTTACCCTATACTTTTTGTTCTGAATTGTGTGGTCTAGGTCCATCGCTGGATCCTAAGGAGCCAGTCTGGGTCATTTTGATGAATCAAGTCCCTTTTCCTAGTGTCTGAAAAGAAAAAGACAAATTGGACCATGAAGTCCTTGAAAAAACATCCAGTTGCAGGTTTGAGTTTGGCTTCAAGTGTCTTACGTGAAGAAGCAGGGTGGTTCTCCAGAAGTATAGTGTTGTCCAAATTCTTTCTTAAGCACTCTGGATTAGAAATCTTTCTTTCAATTTTTTTTTCAGATTATTCCCCTACAGTTCACAAAATCTTCTTTTATTTATTTTTTCTGGTTGGGGGGAAGCAGTTTTGTATTGATTTCTTTCAAGAAACATTATCACATTCAGACTGATAAGGTCTGGCAGTCAGACAAGATGTGCTGAGCTTTGGTACCTGACTTCTACTAATTTAACAGCATGCTTGAAAAGAAATGTGCTCTTAAATTAACAGGATAGCGGGCAGATTCTAAAATAACTTCTGTTAGTTTCAGACTGCCTAAACTGGCCAACAGGTGTTGCCACAACAGGTGTTCTGTCTCTTGTTTTCTCCATAGTAAGTACTACAGTTCTATTTAGACCAAAGACTAAACAATATTAGAAGCTGTAAAGTTATTATACACAAATATAAAGGAGAAATGTTGGGGTAGATTACCAGAAGAACAATGGAATTGCATTGGTTCCAATGCTGTCAGGATTTGTTGTATGCCTAGAGAGATGGTAGGAAGGATTTATCAAGGTAGACTTTATAATTACTTTCCTATTATATTCAGACCAGTTCACCGTCATGTAACAAAACCAAAGCCAAACTTTCAAAACTAAAACCAGACTGTTTTATGGAAGTTTAAAATATTTTGCATAATTTTAAGCTTTTTATGAGTCCTTGTACTTATAGATCAGCATATAAGGCACTGATTGAACAAAGCATTAAACATTTGCTGAATGTTAAGGTGAGTCAGTGGGAATGCTCAGCTGATTCAGGTTATGGATGTGATTGAGAGCTTTGCTGAACTGAGGCCTAAATATTATTTCTGCACATAAATGTGTTGCAGGTTCACAGCCTTCCTCTTTATTCTGCATGACATGGATTGACCTTTATCAAAGAAAAGTAGATTCACTGGGTTATAGCTCACACTCCTTTAGCATCTCCTAGTTTCTTCTTTGCCTTTTAAAGGAATTTCTACACTACAGTGTAATTTCAAAATAACAAGGCAAGCATTCACACAACAAACCTGTTATTTCAAAATTATTTTGAAATAATGGGCTTCTTATTTTGAAATAATAAACCCACATTTCATGAGGAATAACACTTATTTTGAAATTCCTAATTTAAAATAGCAGTAGGGTGGACGCTCCACTGCTGCTATTTTGAAATAACTCAACCCCAGGGCCATTCAAAGTAATTACTCACCAGTGCTTCCTGGGGCTCCAAGTTGAGGAGCATGTCCATACTAGGGGAACCTGCCTCAGACTAATTTTGAGGCTTCCCTGTAGTGTGGTTGTGCTTTTTCAAAATAGTTATTTTGGGAGTTATTATTATGAAATAACTTATTTTGAAATACTCTTGTAGTGTAGACATATCCTAAGAAAGGCATGAAGGCATGCTTAGAGTTGGCCAGGGTACCACATCATGTCTGGCTGACTCTTGGCTGTTTTCTAGCCAATTAAATGATGGTTATCTCAGTGGAAGATCAGTAATACCTTGCTGATGAGCAGACTGGGCTCAAGATAAACTTTATATTAAGAACAGGAAATATGTACAGAATAAGGTAACAAAATGTCTCCTGCTTCACATAGCAGCAGCTTGGCAATAACCCTACCCTAGGCTTGTTTGGTTTTTCCCCATTAGGAAGTGTCACAGGAAATCCCAGGGGAGCATGAAGAGTATGCAGGTAGTGTGTGGTCTCTCTATGTTTCCTGGAGAATTTACCTCTAGCACAATGTGCCTCAGTCCCATGGAACTGAATCACAGAAATACAGTTGGAAAATCAGGAGTCTGATTCTGATCTGTACCAGTTTTGCATGAAGGTTATTTCTGATTTTATTTAGTATTAAATGAGATCAGAAAGAAGCCCAAAGAATTTTATCTTTTCTCTGGCAAGTAAGCTACCAATTGGGAGGCCCTGAATGCTAGGCAGCTGAAGAAGCATGAATGAATTAACATGAAAACATTTTTTCTTTCTTCATTTCTAACTGAAATTGCTTTCAGCTTGCAGAATATTTAATGCATCCTCTGGTGATCACTTTTTCAGTCTCCCATTTCCCCCACACACTCTCAATCAGCTCAGCTGTGAGCATCATGCACCATGGAGATGTATGAACCATATTTTAAGATGTAGAGACATTATAATTGATTTTCCCTCCTTCAGTCACTGTGAGGAGTGACTGGATTCTTTGTCACTTTTAAGTCAGGTAACACACTGTTTCTCCAACCCCCTCCCCACCCTTTGCATTTAATCATATCTCAGGGAGGCATGTGATATGGGGATGTCTGAGTCCGTCATGCTGAGCCAACAGGTTAGCTTTTTATTGGCTCTTATAAACATTTTTCAGGGATTTTGAAATGGTAACAAAAAAGGCTAAAAAAATATAAAGGGAATGTTGAGGCCTAGAAAATGTGCAATTTTAAAGGGCTTTGTCTTTTTTAGAACAATAGTCTAATTAACTGATGGACTATTAGAAAGTGATTTCCTAATGGAAATAGGAAAACATTTTTACATTGCAACATTTACTGAGGATGGAAGCAGATGTTTTATTTTCATTTAACACAGTATGAAAATATGAAAATACTATCATATTCTAGTAAAGACAGATTTATTATGCCTGAAATTGACAATCAAATTACAAGCCTATCACAAGTGCTGCTGTGCTTAGTAGGGGAATATCCTCATGCCCTGAAATATAGATTCCCTCTTTTTTATTATACTGGTGGTTAGATAGTGAGTATTCCACACCTCCCACATTCCATATTGCCCAGAAGAAACTTCAGGTAATCCAGCTGCAAATAATAACAGCTATCAGAAAGGTTGTGAAAATGATGGCAGAAAGCAGTGTCACAACAACACAACATATTACAAAGTAGGATATCTCATTCCTTATTTTTATCATCTTTCTCATCAGGTTATTGTCTTCTTTTCATTTCACACTCTGTAAATTGGATCTCTCTTTTCCTATGATCAAGGATAATCTACATCTCTTAGTAAATGATCAATTATTCATACATATTTAGTACAACAATAGAAATGACCATACTATAACAACCAAACAAAAATTTCAAAAATATGGATAAATTGCAGTTCCCAAGAATTGCAGTTTCAGGGCCAAATTCAAAGACTAGAAGTCTAAATCATAAGATGGGTGAACTAGAGTGCCTCATTTTAAAGGAGGATATTGATATAATAGGCATCACAGAAACTTGGTGGAATGAGGACAATCAATGGAACAAAGTCATACCGGGGTACAAAATATATCGGAAGGACAGAACAGGTTGTGCTGGTAGTGGAGTGCCAGTATACGTGAAAGAAAATGAGGAATCAAATGAAGTAAAAATCTTAAATGAGCCAAAGTGTTCCATAGAACCTCTATGAATAGTAATTCCATGCTCCAATAATAAGAAGAGAGCAGTAGGGATCTATGATCAACCACCTGATCAGGACAATAATAGTGACTCTGAAATGCTAAGGGACATTGGAAAGGCTATCAAAATAAAAAACTCAATAATATTGGGGGATTTTAAATATCCCCATATTGACTGGGTATATGTAACCTGAGGATGGGATGCAGAGATAAAATTTCTTGATACCTTAAATGACTGTTTGTTGGAGCAGCTCATTCTGGAACCTACAAGATGGAGATTTAGTCCTAAGTAGAGCGTAGGATCTGGTTCAAGAGATAAATATAACTGGACCACTTGGAAATAGTGACCATAATATAATAAAATTTAACATCCCTGTGGTGGGAAAAACACCTCAGCAGCCCAACACTGTGGCATTTAATTTCAGAAAGGGAAACTACACAAAAATGAGGAGGTTAGTTAAACAGAAATTAAAAGGTACAGTGACAAAAGTAAAATCTCTGAAAGCTGCAGGGAAACTTTTCAAAGACACCATAATAGAGGCCCAACTTAAATGTATACCCCAATTTAAAAACACAGTAAGAGAATCAAAACAGTGACACCGTGGCTTAACAACAATGTAAAAGAAGCAGTGAGAGATAAAAAGACATCTTTTAAAAAGTGGAAGTCAAATCCTAGTGAGGAAAGTAGAAAGGGAGCATAAACTTTGTCAAATTAAGTGTAAAAATATAATAAGAAAAGCCAAAAGGAATTTGAAAAACAGCTAGCCATAAATTCAATAAGTAATAGTAAAACATTTTTTAAGTATATCAGAAGCAGGAAGCCTGCTAAATAACCAGTGGTGCCCTTGGATAATCAAGATGCTAAAGGAGCACTCAAAGATGATAAAATCATTACGGAGAAGCTAAAGTTTGCTTCAGTCTTCAAAGCTGAGAATGTTGGGGAGATTCCCAAACCTGAGCCATTCTTTTTAGGTGACAAATCTGAGGAATAGTCCTAGCTTGAGGTGTCATTAGAGGAGGTTGTGAAATTAATTGATTAACTTAACAGTAACAAGTCACTGGAACCAGATGGAATTCACCCAAGAGTGCTGAAAGAACTCAAATGTGAAATTGTGGAAATATTAACTATGGTTTGTAACCTATCCTTTAAATCAGCTTCTGTACCTAATGACTGGAAGATATCTAACGTGACGTCAATATTGAAAAAGGGCTGTAGAGGTGATTCTGGCAATTACAGACCAATAAGTCTAACGTCAGTACCGGGCATATTAGTTCAACCTATAGTAAAGAATTAAATTGTCAGACACATAGATGAATATAATTTATTGGGGGAAAGTCAATATGATTTTTGTAAAGGGAAATCATGCCTTACTAATTTATTTGAGTTCTTTGAGGGGGTCAACAAACATGTGGACAAGGAGGATCAGTGCATATAGTATACTTAGATTTCCAAAAAGCCTGTGACAAGTTCCTTCACCAAAGGCTCTTAAGTAAAGTAAGTTCTTATGCGGTAAGAGGGAAGGTCCTTTCATGGATTGATAACTGGTTAAAAGACAGGAAACAAAGGGTAGGAATAAATGGTAAGTTTTCAGAATGGAGAGAGGTAACTAGCAAGGTCCCCAAGGGTCTGTCCTGGGACCAATCCTATTAAATTTATTTATAAATTATCTACCGAAAGGGGTAAACATTTTGCCGTGAAGTGGCAAAATTTGCAGATGATGCCAAACTGCTCAAGATAGTTAAGACCAAAGCAGACTGTGAAGAGCTTCAAAAAGATCTCACCAAACTAAAGAGCATCTACACTGCAGGGCTTAACTCAAAATAAGATATGCAAATTGAGCTATGTCAATTGCATAGCTTATTTTGAAATAAGCTAGTTCGAAATAGGGAGCGTCTACACAGCACTTATTTTGAAATAGAGCATTCTTCCTCTGACTTCCCTTATTCCTCAAACAATGAGGGTTACAGAAATCAGAGTAAGAAGTCTTCCAGCTTGACAGTATTTCAACATTATTTTGAAATAATTGCCTGCTATGCAGACACGGACTAAGTTATTTTGGAACATTATTTCGAAATAATGTTGCAGTGTAGATGTACCCTAAGTGATTGGTCAACAAAATGGCAAATGAAATTTAATGTTGATAAATGTAAAATAACACACATTGGAAAAAATAATCCCAACTATACATACAATATGATGGAGACTAATTTAGCTACAACTACTAAAGGGTGAGATCTTGGAGTCATTGTGGATAGTTCTCAGAAAACATCCACTCACTGTGTAGCAGCAGTCAAAAAAATCAAATAGAATGTTAGGAATCATTAAAAAAGGGATAAAGAATAAGATGGAGAATATGTTATTGCCTCTATATAAAACCATGTTACGCCCACATCATGAATACTGCATACAGATGTTGTCACCTCATAGAATCATAGAGCTGGAAGAGACCTTAGGTCATCAAGTCCAGCCCCCTGCCCAAGGCAGGACCAATCCCAACTAAATCAATCCAGCCAGAGTTTGTCAAGACTTAAAAACCTCTAGGGGTGGAGATTCCAGAACCTCCCTACGTAACCCATTCCAGTACTTCACTACCCTCGTAGTGAAATAGTTTTTCCTAATATCTAACCTAGACCTCCCCCACTATAACTTGAGACCATTGCTCCTTGTTCAGCCATCCATTACTACCGTGAATAGCCTTTCCTCTTTGGAACCTCCCTTCAGGAAGTTGAAGGCTGCTATCAAATCCCCCCTCATTCTTCTCTTCTTCAAACTAAACAAACCCAAATCCCTCAGTCTCTCCTCATAGGTCATGTTCTCCATCCCCCTAATCATTTTTGTTGCCCTCTGCTGGACCCTTTCCAGTGTGTCCACATCATTTCTATAGTGGGGGTCCCAGAACTGGACACAATACTCCAGATGTGGCCTCACCAGAGCTGAATAAAGGGGAATAATCACTTCTCTATATCTGCTGGCAATGCTCCTCCTAATGCAACCTAATATGTCATTAGCCTTCTTGGCTACTAGGGCACATTGTTGACTCATATCCAGCTTCTCATCCACTGTAATCACCAGGTCCTTTTCTGCAGAACTGCTACTTAGCCAGTCAGTCCCCAGACTGTAACAATGTTTGGGATTCTTCTGTCCCAAGTGCAGGACTCTTCACTTGTCCTTGTTGAACCTCATCAGATTTCTTTTGGCCCAATCCTCTAATCTGTCTAGGTCACTCTGGATCCTATCCCTGCTCTCCAGCATATCTAACTCCCCCTAGCTTAGTGCCATCTGCAAATTTGCTGAGGGTGCAATCCATCCCCTCATCCAGGTCATTAATAAAGATGTTGAACAAAGAACCGATCCTTTGCTAGAAATGACCACCAACCTGACATCGAGCCATTGATCACTACCCTTTGGGCCCGACAGTCTAGACAGCTTTCTATCCATCTTACCTCATCTCAAAAAAGATATTTTGGTACCAGAAAAGGTTCAGAAAGGGGCAACAAAAATGATTAGAGGGTTGGAACAGGTCCCATATGAAGAAAGATTAAAAAGACTTGGACTTTTCACTTTAGAAAAGAGGAGAATAAGAGGAGACTAAGGGATGATATGATAGAGATCTATAAAATCATGGAAAAAGTGAATAAGGAAAAGTTATTTACTTATTCCCACAGTATAAGAATTAGGGGTCATCAAATGTAATTAATAGGTAGCAGGTTTAAAACAAACAAAAGGAAGTTTTTCTTCACTCAGTACACGGTCAACGTGTGGAACTCCTTGCTAGAGGATGTGGTGAAGACTAGGATTTTAACAGGGTTCAAAAGAGCTAGATAGATTTATAGAGGATAAGTCCATCAATGGCTATTAGCCAGGATAGGTAGGAAAGGTGTCCATAGCCTCCGTTGTCTGTAAATGGGTGACAAGAGAGGGATGACGTGAGCATTACCTATTGTGTTCTCTTCCTCTGGGGCATCTGGTATTGGCCACTGCTGGCAGACAGGATTCTGGGCTCGATGAAACTTTGGTCTGACCCAGTATGTTGGTTTTTATGTTCATATTCCCCGTCCTGATTCTCTTGCACTGTCATTGTTAGTCATTCAAACACAGAATCAAATTCATACCTGCTGTAAGCTATAGCAACACTGTTGAAGTCCACAGAGTTATACTTGTTTACATCAGAATGTAAACATCAGAATGTAATGTGGACCTCCAAAAGAAATACAGTCAGACAGTGTGAACAGTGTAACTAACTTTTATATATGTTTTCATATATGTTTAACAGGAGAATTCTGCATTTGAGGTATCTGATATTTGAGATCTTTAATCTGTCCATTTAATCTGGGGCTGTTTTAAACAAAAGCAATGAAATGAAGCTACTTGAATGAAATTGACTATGTCTAATACAGTACAGCTTTACTATAAAAGTGTTATTTCTGCTTATTTAATAGGCTCAGTTTGTCTCTAGACCTCTCTTCATGCATGCATAGTGCCAGGTTTTTGTTGTTTTGAGTTTTTGTTTTTGTTGTTTTTAGGAGGTGTTTATGTCTGTGTAAATCTATAGTTTTTCCAGTTAGGTAACTAATTTTAAAGGTTGGTGAATGAAGTTAGTTACTGTATACTATGTTTAAATATCTTTTTAAAAGTAGCCTTATTTTCAGAAGCATTATGCTTGCATTGATGCCAGTTTTGTCCTAAATGTCTATGCATTGCACATTAAGAAATTACATGCAAATACCAAATTCAAAGTTTCTATAGATAGTGGTATTTAACATGCTATTTATAACTGTGCACATCTCTAATCTCCATGTTACTCTTCACAGCATCAATGGTAGTATCACTTTCTATGAGCTGAAGCAAACACTAGTAGCATAGCTGAGAGCGGAGGAGGAAGAGAACATCCTTTGCTGCAGATTCCTTCAGTGGGAATATGAACCATCTGGAGCTGGCTCTGATTCAAGCAGCATAGAGGGGCTCTCCCAGCTTCAATCCAGTTTTCTCTGCAGGAACCACAACCAACCAAAGAGAGGCTGGGACAGCAAGAGCAACAACAATCTCTCATCCCTCTCTGCATGAACAAGGAACAGCTGGGGCAGGACTCGATAGCAATGAATTGCCTCCAGACTCCTCTTTGGAGTATAGAGGTTCTTCAAGCTTTCATACATGACCACACTGTGCCAATTATTATGCAAGGAGATTGGAGGGATAGGTCATTTTAAAAGACAGAAGTGAGTAAATTTACATTACAGGAGGCCCCCAACATGCGACCGCCTGAGTTCTGACCCCACGCACTTACAACCATTTTTGTAAGTGTAGAGGGGCTGGAAACCACTGACTTATGTCCTCGGCCCGCATTTACGACGGTGGATGGTGCCTACCGTAAATGTGGGTTCGAGTTACGATGCCCCCCAACTTGCGATGCTTCCTCCAGAATGAATCATGTTGCAAATCGGAGGCCTCCTTTACTTTGTCCACTTACAAGTTGGCTGTGTCCATGTAAGACACAAGATGAGAGACCCTTGCTCATTGCTTAGATGTGTCTCTAAGGGTGTGTCTAGACTTCAGGGTTTTTTCGAAAAAAATGGCCTTTTTTTTTAAAAAACTTCCCCTGTGTCTAGACTGCTGCTGCATTGTTTTGAAAGTAAATCAAAAGAATGCGGCAGTTTTTTCAACCATGGAAAACCTCATTTTACGAGGAAGAATGCCTTTTTTCAAAAGTGCTCTTTCGAAAAAAGGTGCTATGTAGTGCAAACTGTGCTTTTTCGAAAGAGAGCATCCAGACTACCTGGGTGCTCTCTTTCGAAAAAGCGACTTGCTTTTTCAAAAGTACTGGTTGTAGTCTAGATACTCTTTTTCTAAAGAGGCTTGCAGTCTAGACGTAGCCTAAGAAAGCCATATTAGCAATGAAAAATGACAATCTCCGAGAAGGGTAACTTTCCAAACACAATGACAATATGTGTCCACATTACCTGCATTTAATTATGCAACTGGTATTCAGATCAGAAGCCTTTTATTTTTGAATAGTGTCTTTCCCAGAACTGGTATTGCAATTGTATATTAAACATTTTTGAGTAAAAATGTGGCTTTGAAGTTTAATAACTAGTTTCCAAACATGCATTCATCAAGCAGCCAGTTGTCGCTGCTTGGGAAATTTTATTTGTTCTTAAAGAATATGTATACTCCTTAAATAGTGTTATAAATTATATGAATGATGTAAGATAAGGATAAATGTAAATAGCAAATAGTGGCTGATATCCCAATCCAAAAGGTTAATCTAATTATCTGATGGGAGCAAAGCATATAGAAGAGAATTTTAGTACAATGATAAAACTAAAGTTGAGAAGAATTCAGCAAATACCCCATATGATTTTCAGACTCTTTCCTCCAGTAAACAATGGAATTAATTTTAATTGTGTTTGTGCCTATTGTGTGTTCACTTGCTGCATGGATTGTTGGCATGAATAGTGAAAATTTAGCAAATATTAAAGAGTTCACAAAAAGGAAACTCTGATCTTGTGAAATGTGTGTATTCACACCAGAAGACTGGTCTGGAAGTCCCTTTGTCAAGTGAGGGAAAAGAAACAAACCCAGGAATGGCTTTTGCATAGAAGCACTCCAGCCACATACCTTTCTCCTAGCCACACCTTTGGTTTGTATGCTGCCTTTGCTGGGTGTTGTGAATGGTTGGAAGAGAGATGTTTGGCAACTCCATACTGTCCAAGGGACCCCTTATGCCAGCTAGAGGGTATTTCCCTTCAGGGACAAATCGGACGAATTAAAGCTGAAGTGCTCTGCTGAAGTGGCTCAAGAAAAGGCCACAGATCAGGCCACTGGCCCTTATTGGGAGGAGACCTACTAAAGAAACGTGTGGAGTCTCTGCTGAATCTAGCTCTGTAACCAAAATGGTAAGGGTCAATGGCTTTTGAAGCAAGCAGATACTGTGCAGCTCATTTCACTAAAATCTTTCCAATATCCTTAAGCCAAGACAGAAGATTATACACTGAATGATTGCGAGGCAAATTGTCTCAATTTTTTAAAATCATAGCCATTCAACAGCTTCTTGTACAGAAAAGCCAGCAACGTATCCTCTCTCAGGGCAGCACTTGCACTCTCCACCAAAAATGGATCGGTTTCTTCCTCCCCCCAACCTCCATCATCCAGGAAAGACCGGGGTTCATGTTAAAGGTACCTGGAGTCCAATATAGTCACTTGCAGATCACTCTAAATATATACATAAAAATGTAATTAGGAAATAATTTGGCCCTTTCTATGTCCAGCTGCACCCTGGGACTTAGGACTTGATCCTACAAGAGACTGAACAGTTTGGCCCTGAACCAGCACTGACCATAAGCAGGTGCTTAAAGTGAAGCCCAGAGGACTCAACATCTCATAGTATCAAGCTCTTATTTGATTTTACAAACCCTGAATGACCAGACTAAAATCAGAAACTAAGTAAATAAATCTTTGCCATTGGGGCTTTAAGGAATTTCACACAGCAATGATTGGCAGCACTGTGGTCTTTCCCCTTCTATGTTTTTGGTGGAAAGGAATTAGTATGTGTGGGTATTTCTGAGTTCTTAAAAGAAAGCTGGAACCTGACATGGCATTTTTGTTAAGCCATATGAGTCAACAAACATGAATACTGCCATAAGCTGTGTGCATGCCATCCTTCCCACTCTAGCCCTATTATTTTTCTGCACGGGTAATTATACTAATATACAAGAGACTGTAGTTATGCTTGCCATGATTTATGGGAAGTAAGCCTTTTGAAAAATCAATATTTATTCCAAAGATGTTAATCAATGCAGAGAGACATATCTTTGCATCAATCTTTGTTCTTGACAGCCCAGCTACCTTTAACACAAGCAAAATCTCCCAACTTCTATAGAAAAGAAACTGCAGCCACTTCTGACTGAGTGTTCCTTCATGATTGGCATTGAGGAACATTGAAAGAAAAGTTAATCTTCAGTAGGATTATCACAGTCACATATTACACTTGAGGAAATTGAAATATTTTGTGTCTTAATCTTCCTATTTCCAGTGTGGAGTGGGGATGAAAACTGAAAAAGGAGCTGAAACTGGATTTTTTAAAAATAGTAATCTTGTAGAATTGTTTGCATTGATATTCATCCACAGTAATTTAATGCAGCATGGCTGCAAGCTCCAATCTCATCTGTGTCTCACATGAAAAACACATTTAAACCTTTCTTTTTCAGAACAGTCATTGTCTGTTGCTTCCTGAGGCCAATTTTTTCTTGTCTAAGGCCACGTCTACACTATAAATGCTTGTTGATTCAAGTTACATCAGCATAAAGTTGCTATAGTCAGTTTATCACTTGTGTGCATGCATACTCAGCTCTTAGTGTCAGTACTGTACATACAACAGCAATACATGGTGGGGCAGAAACAATTTGCACAGAGCGACAGGGAGGAAAGTGGGGATCAATTTCCCAGCATGCAAGTCACTATCCATAGTGTCAGCATTATCCCATAATTTTCAAGCCTTTAAAGAAGTCCTATGAATCTGTCCAGCCCTCTTCACTGTCCATTATCTCAGACAGAAGCCTGGTGCCTACACAACTCTGCACTATTTTCATAAGCGTTGCTAGAACAGGATGCATAATCCTCTGGTATTTGCCTAGCCACATGAAGAAATGAATCAGTGGGGGAAAATGATGATTTCTTGGAGGAGAGATCATTGCGAGACAGTGACACCAGCTCAAAGTTCACAAAAATATAACCCCAGACCTTTGAAAATTCTAAAACTAAAAATAAATAAAAAAGTTGGACAATATTCATTGAAACTATGATGCATATACATCACATATTTAAATTATAGACAAAGGAAGGTGTTAGTGTGAGAGGCATTAATACATTTTACTTTTACTTTTCTATTTTACCTATATTTAAATTATAGACAAAGGAAGGTGTTAGTGTGAGAGGCATTAATACATTTTACTTTTACTTTTCTATTTTACCTATGTCTAAGGTTACTGACAGAGAGCCACCCAGTTTTTTATTAAATGGCTACTTTATTTCTGTAAACTGGCTGCAAAAATGGCACCTTCTTACTTGGCACATTTATCATCTATGTGCATTCAGAGACAGAGCTACTTAAAAACAAACACCCATATTTTGGAGGGGGGTGTTTTTGTTTTTGTTTTTTGTTTTGGTGGTTTTTTTTTCAATTTTCACCCCTGCCAATTTGCTCAATATAGACTCAACAGCATGATTTCTCTCTCTCTCTCTCTCTCTATCTCCAGGAAGTGGCACTGAGCCTCAGCAGGCAGGGAGTCTGCCTTAGTGGCAGCCCCACTGCATCACTGAAGATCACTATTGACAGGAAGCTGCCACTGGCTTTCTGGACTGACAGCGAATAACACTGGATTAGGGCATCTGTAATAGAAAGTTCCCTAAGAAATACAATTATCACCATCTGTGTTTCCTAAAGCTTGGGAGCTCTTGTTTCTCATCCCTCACCTAAAGTCATAATCCAGTCTGTGTATCATGTTTCAGTTCCTGTGGAAAGGACTGTGATATCCCAAGGGATTAAGGTGTTATGGTATTAAGGCACAGGTCCTGTTTTTAGGCAAATTATCCAAGTAAATGAAAGAATAAGGGGGAAGGACAGAAAACAGAGTGAGCTGCATTGAATAGAATTCATGTTGAATATAGTATCTTCCAAAGTTTCCTTGGGGTGTACTCTGCTCTGTAAGGGCACAGAGATTAAAATAAGCATGGACTGACACTAACATGGCTGCTAGAGTAATGAAAGATGAATGGATTTTAAAGATTCCTCACAAATATGGCAATGAGCAAGTCCCATTCATGAATTAAATTTTACAAACTGCCAAACATGGAACAAAAATTTATCTGACCAACTTTTTGAACATCACCAATCAAAAGAAAATAATATCTAGTAGCTCAGCCACATGACTAGAAGTCAGGTTTGCCATTTGCCACTGACTTATTGTGTGGCCTTTGGCAAAGCACTCAGAACATGTCTACATTATGTCCACTATTTCTGGACATTGATCTTCTATTGTTTGATTTAGCGTGTCTAGTGTAGACCCCCCAAATCAAATGCTGAGGGTAACCCCTGCCAGCATCCTGTACTTCTCGATCTGTGAGGAATAAAGGAAGTCGATCGAGCATGTGTTCCCGTTGACTTCCCAGTGTCGACGCTGCAGCAGTGCAGCTTAAGGTAAACTGAATCCAGCTATGCATTTTACATAGCTGGATGGCATACCTTAAGCCAACCTGCCTGGTCTAGTAAGGACCAGGCCCCATTGTCTACTTACATCAGACATTGTTTTTGTTTTTAGTTTTTCTTATAAACAGACAAATTGTCCTGTGTTTTCTGTCTTTCCCCAATCATTACTGGCAGGTCTTGCTGCTGGCCAGATCCCAGCTCACCAGTCGCCTGCCAGCAATGAGGTGGAGGGGGAGTTTCAGTAGCCAACTGTACTGAATGTGCAGGGTTGGTGGGGAGGCAAAGCTGCAACTTACAAGGCCAGCTGCTCCCCCTGTTGGTCTGTCAGTGCAGCCTCTGCTGTGCTCCCCCTTTTGCTGTCCTTTCCCGGCTTTGCCTTTTCATGACTCTGCAGCTCCACTGTTCTTCCATATCCCCCCTGGCAGCCAGAGAAAGATCCATCCTACTCCCAGTGCTGTACAGACAGACAGCCCCTGGTCAGAGTACTCAGTTCACCAAGAGCTTGGCAGTCAGGCTGCTTCCTTCCCCCACTGCCTCTGGCTGTGCCAGTGTCTGGGAAAGTTCACATCCCTCCAGGATTGGGTGCTAGTTAGGGGGAGCCAAGCTCTACATGTGCCAAAGAGACAGCAAAACATCAGCATGGGGAAGCCTCTCTGACTGTCAGCTAAGCTCTGGCGTAGCTGCAGGGGAGGATGATTTCCAGTGTGTTCATGCCACTACACTGCAGGATACTCAGCAGCTCCTGAGTCAGGGGCTTCACAGCCTTTCCTCTACACACACTCTGGGTCTTGCCCTCAAGGAGTGTGAGGCTGTTCCATCCTCTGCTGAGTCACCTCTCTGGCTGTGTTCACAGAAGCATTTGCAGTCAGATTCCCTGGGTCCTGGTGCACAATATATCCTTATAGCTTAACCCCTTCCTGCCCATGCTGTAGCCAGGGGATAGGCAAGGGCTGCGTTATGTCAGTGGTCAGCAGCAGCCTAGAGATTTTAGCTCCCTTTTGACACTGTGTGGAAAGGAAAGGACAATCTGCTTCCAGTTACTGGGGCTGTGAGGATGGGGAAGATAAGTTTTGCAAAGACAGGGGCCAGGTCTCCTCCCTCACAACTGGAAGCAGCTCTCAACTCTTCTCTCTTTCAAAGTACCAAAGGGTTGCTGCTGGAGGGGCGGGTATAAGGGGGGGGGGTATAACCCCATATTACTTTCAGACCTGGCCTTTGGGCAAGGCGAGTGAGGTGATTGCCTTGGGCCTCACACATTCAAGGCCCCGCTGCCCAGCTCCTGGTCCCACCCACCCAGCTGCTCACTCGCTGTCCTGACTGGAAGCCCCATGGCTACGTGGCTGAGCCACACTGCCTTGGCCCCCGCAAACTCTTTGGCTGGGCCCGATTACTCCCACCCGCATGTTGCCTCAGGAAGCATGGCACCAGAAGGGGTAGGTCCATCCTCGAGGTCCAGACAGGCAGGGAGGGCAGAGAATGCCAGGCAGGGAGGTTTAAATCTGGTCAGATCTGTCAGTCACCTCACCCCATGTGAGAGAGAGAGAGAGAGAGAGAGAGAAACCCCCTCTCTCTATGCAAACCTTAGAGATAAAATTATAAATAAAAAAGAATCCAACCATGCAATGTTTCTTTTTAACACGGACTCAGTCATCTTGAACATTTGTACTGCATAGTTCTGATTAATTGCTATTCAGCTCATTTGAACTGAGTCATTTTAACAGGTGTCCCGTATTCAGCAGAGGAAAATGCGGTCACCCTATGCATGCATTACAGTGCAATATAATTACATGACGAATACATATAGCCAAACAGTACACACATTGATTTGCAAATGTTTTCACAAATATAAAAAGCATGATTAGTTCAGTGTTACTTGGGGTGTATGTGTAATATTTATTGTTTCTGTTGTGGTACCTAGAGATCCCACTGAGGATCTACCCATTCACTTAATAACTTACACAGCTCCCATTATTATAATACGACAGAACATTGTGCTAGGACTGTACAAACACATGAAACAATCCTTTTTCCAAAGGAGCTCACAATCTAAGAGATCTTAGTCCAAAAATCAGATCTCCTAGTGCAGACCCCTGTTACCATGTGAGGGCCCAGTTATCTCAGATACCTTTTATGATTTTACTAGGAACTCTGTTTCTCTATTAAATTACCATAATCAAAGCAATGTCAACCCACTGTTTGTCATGTTCTGCTTATATCTTAACACTACTGCAATAGCAGCATCTTTCTCTGGCTGTGTTGATTCATTCTGTGCCACTTTTCTGTGTAGGGACAGACTCAGAGATAAGAAGGGATAGATATGAAATGGACCCAGAGTTCTTAATGAGCAGATGGGAATTCTACTGCTGCATAGTGAGAGAAGTCACTTACTGATGCTATTGCTATGGAATCGCTGCAGTAACTTGGACATGTTGAGTAAAATGAAAAATTCCCACCTACTCAGCACAGGGAGAAAGATTTAGAGAGAGTAGTCAGCAGACCTACAGCACTGATTCCAAATTGCTGAAGCTAATAAAAAGGAGGGGTTGATTCTTTTAATATCTCTAAAATCATAGCTGCTTCTCTTTTCTTAAAGCAATAGAAGTTGGCAGTTCCTTGGACATAGTACCTTGCATTTTTCTTCTTTGCACTTCCCACCGAGGAAAAGATAGTTACTTATTGAAACTGCAGGTCTTCAAGATGTGATGCAGACATACATGTGCAGACCCAGCTCTCTGGAGGAGAATTTTATCAAGCAGTACCAATAAAGGGATGTTGATTGCAACTAGTGGCCATCGTCCCTCCCATGGATATATGAGGCTGTCCTGACCCCCCTAATTTCATTTGCACGGAACACCAAGTATGTCTACATTGCATTCCTTTTTTGAGGAATACCTCATTTTATAAGGAGTAAGGGTAATTTCGAAAGAAGGGTTTTCTTTTGAAATAACCGCGTCTAGACCGCATTTCTTTTTCGAAATAGGGTATTTCAAAAAAGCGGCTGAATGCAATTACGCAAATGAAGCGCGGGAAATTCAAATCCACGCTTCATTTGCAATTTCGTTCATCTGCATTTGCATTCCTCTCTCAAAAGAAGAATGCAATGTCGACATACCCCAAGAGACTAGACTCCAATGGAGGGGGGAAAGAGGGTGGGTTGTGGAATATGTGCCTCCATCACATCTCTAAGAACCACAATTACAGTAACATTTTCCCCTTCTTCAAGTACATGCAGCTGTATATTCCACTTAAGTAATTCATAGGCAGTACCCATCCCAGGAGGCAGATCCTCACAGGAGGAACAGCAGCTTATTCTGCTCCAGGACTTGCAACCCCTTTCTATCTGATAGTGGCAGCTGATTCCCCAAGCATTTGCCTGCTTCAGGCCTGCTCTTGCTCCCACCCTCCTCTTAGCCTTTCAGCTGCCTTGCTCTCAGTCCAACTTTACATAGTCCTGTTTCTAGCTTCTGACACCTGATTCTAATAGTGTCCCCCAGGCTCCAATCATTGGGCATGACTGCTATGGCTCTGACCACTCAGCCTAGCTATCTTTATTATATTTCTCATACACACCTTTCCAGTCATATTTGGACAGCAATGCCCCTTGCTTAGTAATGCATATCTGGAAGGAGGAGGAGGTGTAAATCTTCCTGCCTATGAGATCCATCTATTTAGCGCTCTTATCCTTGGGGGTGGACTTAAATCTGCCTTACTGGGCTCTAGTGTTCATGGCAGTTCCAACCAGGAAATTTGGAGCTGGATGTGAGAAAAACCCTCAGATCCCTGCAGAGCAATGCAGTAGGATTTCTCCATGTCATTTGCAGTAGACAGTACTAAAGCTGGTGTGTTCTAGAGAAACTTAGCAGGCTCTAGCAGCCCACTGTTAATAGGGAGGGCCACTCTCCCTGAGGCAGATGACTGCGGGATACCCAATTATCAGATGAGGTAGGTGTAATAGCTGGGGGAAGGCATTGCCTTCCCAAACTGCCAGCCTAGCCCCACCCATACTCTGCCCCCAGAATGTCTACTGTAGGCATAATGGGGGCGGTGTGTTGCTGACCACAAGCACATGCCCTCCCCATGCTACAGGATGAGGAGGCTTGGGCCATGTATCACTCACCCTCCCCATGCTCTGGGGCTGGGGAGGCTGGGGCTGCACACCACCCCACCCCACATCTCTGTGGTGCTGCGGGGGGAGGCTCTGGTATGCTTTGAAATCCTCTAGCACTGAAGAAGAAGAAACAGGCCATGCAGAACTTTCCAGGGACAAAGATAAAATGGTGTACTATGCCAGAGCCAGATCCTGCTCCGGGACTAATAGTCCTGGAGGGGATGACTCTAGAGGTGGGCAATAAGACGGAGGTGGTTTGCCAGGGTTAGCCTCTGGCAGGCTGCTACTGCTATATCTATGGTCATAGGTATCAGCGATCACAGCTCCCATTAGCCATGGATCACCATTCCCAGCCAATGGGAGCAGTAGGAAGAGACATGGATGGGGACACTGCCCATTGGCCTGGAACAGCAATCCGTGACCAATGGGAACTGGGATCAGTGGTACCTGGAGCAGTGCAGGAAAATATAGCAGTGGGAGTTCCACCAAGAGATATGGTGGACAATATCTGGCCCATGGGCTGGTATATGCCCACCCTTGTTCTAGAATGTTCACTGGTGCTTGGGCCTGTGGTAGATTGAGAGTCACTTCCACAGGCCAACTCAGTGATCTTGACGATTTTGCCTTACAACGAGATAAGAAATGGGTCTTCTGTGACAGAGGAGTGTCCCACAGATTCCATGAAGGCTACTGATATGGATAGAACATTGGCAACCAGTAGACTTCAGGCTAGGGAACCCACCCCATCCCTACCACTAGAAGAAGAGCACCAATGCTGGTACCCATAGTACTCCATGAATGTCCTTTAGTGTGGGTCAGCTGATGATGAATGGAAAGAAGAAGGTTCCAACCTCAACACAGAGGAGTCTTGGGCTTCATGGGATTAAGGCAGCCCCGAGGGTGCAAACTACTGGTCTGACTCATCCATAGCACAGAATGAAGAAGGGACTGGTTCCATTGGTGGAAATGATACTACTGTTGGCACCATGCATGCCTCCATTGTTTCTGTTGCTGGAAGCGATGTTGACTATGAAGTAAAAAGCAGTACTGAATTTCAGAAAGAAGTACCATGGATTTTTCCCTGGAAATCTAAATTTAGCTTCCAAGATTTTTCCCCTTTGCCTTCCTACATACCATTTGCACCAATATGTACTATGTCTGTGGGGTCTTCCTCACTAAGCATTAGATTCCTTGTCCTGGTATCTTCTTATGTAAGGCAAGATGAAGAACAATTCTCACTGTCACCACATACCCAGCTAATGATATTTCTAATGATCGAATCCCATATAACTACAGCCTGTCTACATCTCACAAACATGTTCCAATCTCCTGGATTAACTTCCAGGAGCTCTTGTCCTCTTATATCAAGATTGTCTGTGGTGAAGTTGTCTTGCTCGACAATAGTGGTTTTCAATCTGATGCAGGGGGGATAGAGGGTGGGTTCTGGAATATGTGTCTATCACATTTCTAAGAACCCCAATTACAGTAAGTAATTTTTTTCTTCTTCAGGTAGATGCATCTGTATATTCCACCTAGGTAACTCACAAGCCGTAACCATTCCAGGAGGCAGATCTCAGAGCCTAGCTAAACAAGGAATGTAGGATCACCATAACAAACATGCATTTGCACGAGAAGATGTGATGATGGCATAGTGATTCCTAACTGTATGTGTGGATGACCATGTTGCAACCCTTCAAACGAACAATATTCTGACATCACTGAGGAACACTGTTGATATTGCTAGTGCTCCCTCAGCCCATGTTGAGGGTCTGTTTGAATTGAAATTAGAGATCTCTGTGGCTGCATAGACTACGTCAAGGATTTCCAAAGGAGCCTACAACTCTATTTGAAATTTTAAGGGGTTTGCAAGTGAGAAAATATTGAAAACCACTGCGCTACGATATCCCTTCACATTGCCTCTGTGAGGAATTCTACTGATACCTCTTGGTCTAGTTCAGCAGCTCTGCCCCCTACTACAAACTCTGAGGACTAAGAGCTGCTTGCACTGGATACAAACACACATCACTTGGCCTAAAAAAGTCATGCATTCTCCTCTTATCTTGATTGCTTGTCTTCTGCCTCCAGGGTTTTTACTTACTGCCTGGGCTATGTCTAACTTGGAGGCAAAAGTCTGTATTTGTTTCGTAGGCTTAACTTTGTCCACTGTCAAATAACTGAGCAGTCACTCCCCCTGTGGCGCTGGACTGCCCCACAGCACACAAGCCTGTGTACTCATTCTGTCAGAGATTCATTCCATCAACTTGAACCATTTGAGAACAGAATAAAAGGGCTACATTAGCTGAATAATTTATTCACAACATATAATTTGATCCACTCCCAAGTAGGCCATAATCTTTTTCTCCAACCATTTTTCTCTACAGGCATTCCCTTCAGTGTATTTACCCCAGCACCATTCACACACAGTTTGATATCTATTTCAGCATAATAGTTTGTACAGTCCAGATTTAGCTGGAGTGACTTATGCCTCCTCCTGAGCCACTGCCACAATTAGCAGTAGCAGCTGCAGAAACACAGCATATAAACCAGACTGTTTTCTATCCCCCAGGTGAGCTGCTTCTTAGCTTTTTACATTAGACAATCTCCACCAGCCCTGAAACATGATTGTAAAGTGTTGCCTTCAGGAGAGGATGAGAAGCAGAACTTGCCAAAACACTGTAAGGAAGACAGACAACTAATACGAAGCACCAAAATTGTCAAAAAAAATTTGTATATATTTCCATCTCCTATTTATAGACTTATGGAAATCAGAGAAAATGCATGAAAAACATCAAAACTTTTGGGTGCCTCTCAGAAAGAGCTGAATCTCCAAATATTTTAGTGTGACTATAACTCGGTGAGAAGAGACAATTATAAAAGCATGTCTTCTGCCCCTATTGAAGGTCTGTGAGAGTTGAAATTAGAGAAATCATGGGTCACTGTTTAGGGGTGGGATAGGTGGAATGGAGATGTAAGAAACAGTATGGAAGAAGGCAAAAGCACAAAAGTGAAAGAAGACAATGGAAGAGGTGAAGAGGGTTTATTGAAAGAGGGAAAGATAAGGAAGGGAGTACAGGACAGAGGTTTTGGAGTAGACAGAGATTAATGGAGCTGATGTTGCTTAGTTGTCAGACTTGTGTTTACAGCAATAAGAATAGGATAAGAACCCATATAATTGACTTTAGGGGAGTAGAGTGCCCTTTAGTCTGTAAGAAACAGGACTATGTAGCACTTTAAAGACTAACAAGATGGTTTATTAGGTGATGAGCTTTCATGGGCCAGACCCATGAGCTTTCATGGGCCAGACTCAGATCAAATTGTGGAAGAAAATAGGCATGACCATATATACCAAAGGGATACAATCAAAAAAAGTGAACACATATAAAAAGGACAAATCAAATTTCAGAACAGAGGGGGGATGAACGCTGGGGTCTTAACAAAGACGCTAATTACCTTACCCATTACAGAGATAGCTTCCCTAATTATCACCTCTAATATCATTAGCTCACAGACATTTACCTCCCCACCATCCCCCCTCTGTTCTGAAATTTGATTTGTCCTTTTTATATGTGTTCACTTTTTTTGATTGTATCCCTTTGGTATATATGGTCATGCCTATTTTCTTCCACAATTTGATCTGAGAAAGTGGGTCTGGCCCACGAAAGCTCATCACCTAATAAACCATCTTGTTTGTCTTTAAAGTGCTACAAAGTCCTGTTTTTTGTTTCAGCTAGACTAGACTAACACGGCTACATCTCTATTACTATCCTTTGTCTGTAAAGTACTTTACAATATCTGAAGTATTAGAGGTGCTACAGGAAAACATAATTTTATTCCAGTGTTTCTTAAACTTTTTAAGATGGAGGAACACCAAACAATATTTTTTTTAATGGGGAACACCAAGAATTTTTGTTGAGAAAAAAAAAAAGAAGAAAGAAAAAAACAAAAAAAAGAGGCTGGGGGTTATTGAGCAAAAAACAAACAAAACAAAATAATAGGGCCGGGGGGGGAAAGTTATTGAGAAAAAAAAAGGGCGCCTCCCCCTTTAAAGGTGGCCATTTTTAACTCTGTTTTTCTCCGCGGCACGCCTCCGACTGCCTTGCAGCACACGGGTGTGCCGCGGAACACAGTTTAAGAAACACTGTTTTATTCTGCTGACTCAAATCTATAAATAGTACCCTGATGACAGATACCAGAAAAGTCTGATATGTTGGTGGTAGTGTAAATAAATGGTTGAATAGGGCACTAATAAAATAAACTAGTTTTTCCCTTCTCGAGATCTGGGATGGTATTTTTGATGTAGGCCAGATATACAACTGAGTTTAATGAGGTCCTGCTGAGGCCCTAAAGGACAATTGTTGATATTTACAAAACAAATCTCAAAATGTCACCAGCTCTGCACATTATCAGATCAATAGATCATATTTATATTACTCATTATTGTCTTTAATGGGTGAGATATGCATGTAAGCATTCAATACCATTGAAACAACAAGTGAGAAGATGTTAGGTGCACTGAGTTAGAGCTCCATAGCCTATATGGAAAGCTTGCATAGAACCTTCCTAATCTAGGCAGTTTAGTGTGTTTTAGTCCCTTGTCTTCATGAGCATCATATATTCAACTATGAAATGGTTCAAGAGCCAGCATGAATTACCAAAGTAATCGGGTTTTTTTCATTATCTCTTCTAACATTGCACCCAAATGCAAGCGGACTATCCAAAATCTCCAGGCCATATGAAATAGCTGTTCAAGGAATGTAGTGGAAGCCAAGTCACTTGAAACTTCTAGAACTACACTGGAGAAAGCACTAGCATGTATTTTTTATGAAACTGCACCATCCTGAATAGACAGAATGAATGGTCTCATAGGTCTTTTCCACTTATCCCTCCTACAAAAATACTTCATTTTACATTTATTTTATATAAAAAAAAGTAGCTATGTGTAAATGTCAAGATGCATTAAGTTACATTATACGCTAACATTAAATTACTGCAAACTGCTCATATGCTTTTACTCATTATCTTGCTGGGACATCTGTCAATATTAATGAGGTAAATGACTAAGCAACCAACCATTGTAAATAAGTGTATCAGATCCAAATGCAGGCACCCTCAAAGTAATTAAATGGAATCTTAGGAACAAGAGATTAATATACCAATTATTTTGAATGACATTGTTTATGCCCATTTTTACTTTATGAAAATTAATAGGTGGTTAAAATGCACATAGGAGAACAGAACAGGACTTCATCAGGACAACCTTTTCTTCCCTTTTATTATTTAAAATGTGATCTGGAGTCATACCACCACACTAAAATGCTGAGGGCTCATTAAATGTTCTACAGCAGGGCAACTCAACTTTGGAAGCCCCAGGGGCCAAAATGATACAGCACATGCCGGGGGCCGAAACTTAAGTGTGGTTGCATGTACATGCAAATATATACGCAAATATATGCAAATAATTTCTTTCACACTTATGGGCAAGACTATACAACACACAGGCCCCATTTAAGTCAGTTCTACTATTAATAAAATGCAATATTTACCCAATTTTCACCCAAATGACAGCATTTTTAATGATCAATGACCAGGAATTTAACTGCTAAAAGGCATATCAACAGAAGACCAGTATATTGACTCACCATTGTGGAGCATGTTCCCAGTGGAGGCCCTATTCAAAGGATCCCACCCGCGGGCCGCATGTTGAGCCCCGCGTAAACCCAACCTGCACCACGGGCCACAAACAAATGGGCTAGGGGCTGCATGAAGCCTGCGAACAGGTGAATGCTAACAGGGAGTTTAGAGAGGGAGTTCTCCAAGTAAAGGAGAAGCAGATACAGGACTCTTGAGGGAAGTGTGTGTTGTTATTGGGGCTTTCTTACTGTGTGCTGAGCTTGTGTTTGTGAGTGAGGGTTGGTGTGTGGTGGTTGGTTTGGTGTTTTGTTTTGTTTTGTTTTTTTCTGTGTTTGTGAGTGAGGCTTTAGAGAGGGAGTTCTCCAGGTAGAGGAGAAGGAGATACAGGACTCTTGAGGGAAGTGAGTGTTGTGTTTGGGGCTTTCGTGCTGTGTGATGAGCTTGTGTTTGTGAGTGAGGGTTTGTGTGTTTTTTGTTTGATTGTTTGTTTGTTTTTTTCCCTGTGTTTGGGAGTGAGGCTTTTTTTTCCCCTTCACTTCCCCTTTCCCCTCCCCCTCTCCTTCATGGAGTGTGTGCTGTGAGTGGCAGGTGGAAACTGTTGGCTTCTAATTAAAGTTTGAATTCTAGAAGCCTCTGCTGATTGGCTGAGCTTTGGTAGGGGGAGGGACTTTCAGGCAGTCCAGGGCTTTATAAAGCAGTGTACAAGCGACCAAGGAGCTTGCGAACAGGACAGCAGGGATGGATGGTGATAGGTCTGCTGTTGTTACCTGCACAGTGCGTGCCATGTTTGTCTTCCTCCCAGAAGAAAGAACGGATTTCATCTGCACGAGGTGCAAGCTGGTCACCATTTTGGAAGAAAAAATTAGAGGACTGGAAGCCCAAGTGTCGACCCTACGCTCCATCAGAGAGGATGAAGACTTCCTCGATAGAAGGCAGCGTTTAATCCTACAAGCACGGCAGGCAGAAGAGCCAGAGAGGGCAGTATGGGACCAGGAAGAAAATTGGCAGCATGTAACTTCTAGAAGGGGAAAAAGGCCAGCATGGGAATCCCCCAATGCTATAGAGGTAAGTAATCGCTTTCAGGCTCTCTCCACAGGCTCTGCGGTGGTGAATGCTTTGGAAGGGACCTCAAAAGGAAGAAACCGCAAGGGAACACCATCTACTGGAAGGCATGGGATGAGTAGTCGTAGGGATGGGGGTTCCATGACCACCACCCCCAAAAGAAGACGACGGGTGGTGGTGGTCGGTGACTCCCTCCTAAGAGGGACCGAGCCATCCATCTGCCGTCCGGACCTGGAATCTTGAGAGGTGTGCTGCTTACCGGGAGCTCGAATTCAGGATGTGACTGAGAGGCTTACCACGCTGATCAAACCGTCAGATCGCTACCCCTTCCTGCTTCTCCACGTGGGAATTAACGATACAGCCAAGAATGACCTTGAGTGGGTTACTGCGGATTATGTAGCGCTGGGAAGAAGGACCCAAGAATTTGGAGCGCAAGTGGTGTTCTTGTCCATCCTCCCTGTTGAAGGGAAAGGACTGGGCAGGGATCGTCGAATTGAGGAAGTAAATGCATGGTTGCGCAGGTGGTGTCGCAAAGAGGGCTTTGGTTTCTTCGACCATGGGACTCTGTTCCGGGCACAAGGATTGTTAGGAAGAGATGGGATCCACCTAAGGAAGAGAGGAAGGAGCATCTTCGCGGGCAGGCTTGCAAACCTAGTGAGGAGGGCTTTAAACTAGGTTCGTTGGGGGGATGGTGACCAACACCCTGAGGGGAGTGGGAAAGTCGGATATTGGGAAGGAATGCAAAGAGGAATGAGCAAGAAAGGAGGACCCCTGATTCGAATGGAGAAGATGGGGCGATCAACTGGTTATCTGAGGTGTTTGTACACTAATGCAAGAAGCCTGGGCAACAAACAGGAAGAACTGGAGGCCCTGGCCCAGTCCAAGAAATATGATTTAATTGGGATAACAGAGACTTGGTGGGATGACTCACATGACTGGAGCGCTGTCATGGAAGGGTATAGACTGTTCAGGAAGAACAGGCAGAGGAGAAAAGGAGGAGGAGTTGCACTATACGTAAGAGAGCACTATGATTGCTCTGAACTCCAGTATATAGAGGGAGAAAAACCTGTTGAGAGTCCATGGGTTAAGTTTAGAGGTGCAAATAACAGCAGTGATGTTGTGGTTGGTGTCTACTACAGGCCACCAAATCAGGTGGATGAGGTAGATGAGGCTTTCTTCGGACAACTGAGAGAAGCTTCCAGATCTCAGGCCCTGGTTCTCGTAGGGGACTTTAATCACCCTGACATCTGTTGGGAAACCAATACGGCAGTACACAGGCAGTCCAGGAAGTTTTTGGAGAATGTTGGGGATAACTTCTTGGTACAAGTGCTGAAGGATCCGACCAGGGGCCGTGCGCAGCTTGACCTTCTGCTCACAAACAGGGAGGAACTAATAGGGGAAGTCGAGGTGGGTGACAACCTGGGAAGCAGTGATCATGAGATGGTAGATTTCAGGATCCTGACCAAAGGAAGAAAAGAGAGTAGTAAAATACACACCTTGGACTTCAGAAAAGCAGATTTTGACTCCCTCAGAGACCTGATGGGCAGAATCCCCTGGGATGCTAACATGAAGGGGAAAGGAGTCCAGGACAGCTGGCAGTATTTTAAAGAAGCCTTATTGAAGGCACAGAAAGAAACCATCCCGATGCGTAGCAAGAGAGGCAAACATGGTAGGAGACCGGATTGGCTTACAGGGGAAATTCTTGGTGAACTTAAGCACAAAAAGGAAGCTTACAAAAAGTGGAAACTTGGACAAATGACCAGAGAGGGGTTTAAATGTATAGCTCGAGAATGCCGGGGGGTTATCAGGAAGGCAAAAGCGCAAATGGAATTACGACTGGCTAAGGATGTGAAGGATAACAAGAAAGGTTTCTACCATGTTAACAAGAAGAAGGTGATCAGAGAGGGTGTGCGGCCCCTACTGGATGAAGGAGGTAACCTAGTGACAGATGATGTGTGGAAAACTGAAGTACTCAATGCTTTCTTTGGCTCTGTATTCACGGATAAGGTGGGCTCTGACGCAAGATGGGATGAATATCGACAGCCCTTAGTGGGTAAAGAACAGGTTAGAAACTATTTAGAAAAGCTAAACGTACACAAATCCATGGGTCCGGACTTAATGCATCCGAGGGTACTGAGGGAGTTGGCAAATGTCATTGAGGAGCCTTTGGCCATTATCTTTGGAAAGTCGTGGAGATCGGGAGAGATCCCGGATGATTGGAAAAAGGCAAATGTAGTGCCCATCTTCAAAAAAGGCAAGAAGGATGATCCAGGGAACTGTAGGCCGGTCAGTCTTACCTCGGTTCCTGGAAAAATCATGGAAGGGATCCTTAAGGAATCCATTTTGAGGCACTTGGAGGAGAGGAAAGTGATTAGGAATAGTCAGCACGGATTCACAAAGGGCAAGTCGTGCCTGACCAATCTGATTAGCTTCTAAGATGAGGTAACTGGCTCTGTGGACATGGGAAAGTCAGTGGATGTGATATACCTTGACTTTAGCAAGGCTTTTGATACAGTCTCCCACAATATTCTTGGCAGCAAGTTAAGGGAATGTGGATTGGATAAATGGATGGTAAGATGGATAGAAAGCTGGCTAGAAGGCCGGGCCCAGCGGGTAGTGATCAACGGCTTGATGTCAGGATGGTGTCAGTTTCTAGGGGAGTGCCCCAAGGTTTGGTTCTAGGACCGGTTTTGTTCAATATCTTTATTAATGACCTGGATGAGTGGATGGATTGCACCCTCAGCAAGTTTGCAGATGACACTAAGCTAGGGGGAGAGGTAGATACGCTGGAGGGCAGGGATAGAGTCCAGAGTGACTTAGACAAATTGGAGGATTGGGCCACAAGAAATCTGATGAGGTTCAACAAGGACAAGTGCAGAGTCCTGCACTGGGGACGGAAGAATCCCAAGCATTGTTACAGGCTGGGGACCAACCGGCTAAGTAGTAGTTCTGCAGAAAAGGACCTGGGGGTTACAGTGGATGAGAAGCTGGATATGAGTCAACAGTGTGCCCTTGTAGCCAAGAAGGCTAATGGCATATTAGGATGCATTAAGAGGAGCATTGCCAGCAGATCCAGAGATGTCATTATTCTCCTTTATTCGGCTCTGGGGAGGCCACATCTGGAGTATTGTGTCCAGTTCTGGGCCCCCCCACTACAAAAAGGATGTGGACGCATTGGAGAGAGTCCAGCGGAGGGCAACCAAAATGATTAGGGGGCTGGAGCATATGACCTATGAGGAGAGGCTGAGGGAGTTGGGTCTGTTTAGTCTGCAGACGCGAAGAGTGAGGGGGGATTTGATAGCAGCCTTCAACTTCCGGAAGGGAGGTTCCAAAAAGGATGGAGAGAGGCTGTTCTCAGTAGTGACGGATAGCAGAACAAGGAGCAATGGTCTTAAGTTGTGGTGGAAGAGGTCCAGGTTGGATATTAGGAAAAACTATTTCACTAAGAGTGGTGAAACACTGGAATGGGTTACCTCGGGAAGTAGTGGAGTCTCCAACCCTAGAGGTGTTTAAGTCTCGGCTTGACAAAGCCCTGACTGGGTTGATCTAGTTGGGATTGGTCCTGCCTAGAGCAGGGGGCTGGACTTGATGACCTTCTGAGGTCTCTTTCAGCTCTATGGTTCTATGGTTCTGTGGGATGCACATTGAGTAGCCCTGTTCTACAGGCAGACTAAAATGAGTATTCTCAGTATCTCTAATCCTTATATGAGGTCAATTCATTTTGTCTAGTAGCTTGACAAGTGGACTGGGAGCCAGTTCTCCTGAATTCTATGCCAAGCCTTGCCACACACTCATTGAATGGCAAAAGAAGATAAGAACACCCATACTAGGTCAGACCAATGGTCCATCTAGCCCAGTATCCTGTATGCTGATAGTGGCCAATACTGGATGCCCCAGAGGGAGGGAACACAACAGGTAATCTTAATGTGATCCCTCTCCTGTCACCCATTTCCAGACAAACAGGCTAGGGACACCATTCCTACCCATCCTGGCTAATAGCCATTGATGGACTTATCCTCCATGAATCTATCTAGCTCTTTTTTGAACCCTGTTAAAGTCCTAGCCTTCACCACATCCTTTGGCAAAGATTTCCACAGATAGACTGTGCGGTGAGTGAAGAAAAACTTCCTTTTGTTTGTTTTAAACCTGCTGCCTATTAATTTCATTTAGTGACCCCTTGTTCTTATATTGTGGGAATAAGTAAATAACTTCTCCTTATTCACTTTTTTCCACAGTCATGATTTTATAGACCTCTATCATATCCTCCCTTTGTCACCTCTTTTCTAAGATGAAAAGTCGAAGTCTTTTTAATCTCTCTTCATATGGGACCTGTTCCTAACCCCTAATCATTGATGTTGGGACAGTCAGTCAATATTGGTGTGTTTTACAGTGTAACCACTTGGAAGATAGATATAATTTTACCAACCTCATGGTGATGTATGAATTTTAATTAATTATGTTTGCAAATACTTTGAAATCAGATAGCCATGCAAATGTATTTAGCACACACAGAAGAGGAGTATGCCTGTGAAATCAGTACTGTGAAGGAAAAATATTGTGAGCAGTAAATTCACACAGAAACAAATAGGATATTTGCACAGGCTCTGTCTACACTGAAGCGTTATTTCTGAATAACTGACATTATTCCAAAATAACAAAGAGTGTGTCTACGCTGCAAGCCATTATTTTGAAATAAAATTGAGCTGGTGGACTTCTTACTTTGATTCCTGTAACCCTCATTTTACAAGGAGTAAGGGAAGTTGAAGGGAGAATGTTCTTCCTTTGACTAACTGTTGTGTAAACAGCGCCAAAAACCAAAATAAGTTATTTCAGCTAAAACTACACAATTGATGTAGCTCAAGTTGTGTAGCTTAATTTGACTTTAGCCCTTCTGTGTAGACATACCCACAGTGAGCCACAACCACCAATCAAGCATCTGAGCCATACAGCCAGGGCTGGCCTTACCATGAGGTGAGCTGAGGCGGCTGCCTCAGGTGCCAGAATGGGGGCGGGGGCGCCACTAGGACCCAGAGTGTAGAAAATTGTGTTTGCTGCTGGTGCATATGTATTTTCTCTGCAGTACCATGAGAGGAGTAGAACAGGAAGAAGGCAGAATTGAGACCTTTCAAAGCTTTGGCCCAAGCGAGGGGGCATGGGGGTGTCATTTGAGCTCCCCACCTCAGGTGCCAAAATGTTGTGAGCCGACCCTGCATACAGCCAGTAATACCATTGTAGTTTTCTCAAGGAGGTGCCTATTTTTGATATATTGTTTGCCTGCAGCTGTGAAGTAGCTGTAATTGAGAACTTTACATCTGTGACATTTACAAGGCTGTGGTTCAATACCTTATTCTTATCTTTAGCTACTTTTTGGGGATTTGCTGGCTCTTGGATCCCTTCAGGAGCTGGATTCTTTCTGGATCTGATAAAGTTCTTTATTTTTGCTTGTGTGCATTTTATATGAATATTAATCAAGACTTTTCACAAGGTAGGCTCTTATTAATTTCCCACAACATTCTTGTTATCTTTTTGGTATTCTAGACAGTCCAAAACCATAATCAGCGAGTGTAGACATAGTCAGTGGATATTTGTGGCCCTGAATCACAGGATCAGTGAAGACTTCCCACAATCCTTTCAGGCAGTTTGGTATCATCCTTTTAAAAGTAGCGGATAATTCACATTATGGAACAAAATACAAAGCATGGCAAATGGAAGAGCTGCTAATAAAATTTACAATAATAAACATAACACATTTGCACCAAGAAGCAGCTCTTCTGTTGGTGTATTGGTCACAGCATTTCTCTTTGATGTACAACACACTGTTCCTTGATAACTTTGTCAGCAACCCAGCTGCTAGCTATATTTACACTGTAAAATAGCTTTCTATCTCCAAGACTTTTCTGGAGAAGGAAAAAGGCCCTTTAATGAAAGAACTATTGATATGGTTCTCCAATCTATTTATTTCTTGAAATAAAAATTATATAAAACTGCTTGTTTTGCTTCCTTCAGGAAATACAATGCACTTTTAGAAATGTGATTTAAGCTTTGTGATATCCCCAAAAGAGAGACATTGTAAATGTGGGTACATCCAGGTATAGAGAAGCTAAGGTTAAAACATTAATTTAGGATACCTCTAGTTTTCAGTGCTTACCCTGAAACACAACAGGCCTAATTTGTGGCAGTGCTGAATATCCTGCTGTTACAACTGAAGGCAATAATCGTTTTTTGTGCCAAGGACCTTAAAAATATAGGTCCACATTCCTCAATTTCATCACCTGACCACTGAGGCAGGCAAATCTGTGGCTTCTTGAGAATATTTGGCTTTAGGGGTTTTTTTTTGTTTTTTTTTTTAAAGCAAAGACTCATGCCAGAGAAGCTCATGTGCATATGTATACCTGCATTTGTACAGCCCAAACTCTGTTGTGTATATGCAAATTGATTGTTTGCAAATAAATCTTTTGTGCACCTGTACACACATGTATAATTTGATCTAGCTCTCATCTAAGTCAATGGAAAAATTCCCATAGATCTCAATGGAAGCTGGATCAGGCCCTCTGCCACTTCAAAAGCCTCTAATGTCTAGTCAGGAGAACATTTCTGCTTCTCACTAGATATAGCGCCTTTCTTAGTATTGCTAAGTTTTGGTAAGTGTTGCTAAGTTTTGGTTGCTACTTGTCTCATTATATCAAGAAGCTGAAAAAATCCATGGACAATGTAAAGTGCTGGATAATAGCTTAAAGTAATCTGTTTGATGAATATGGTTGTCTCAAGCCGTGTGTGACTAACATGAAACTGTGAGAGTGGTAAGGAAATAAGTTATTAGGGAATGAGAAAGGGGTGTAGGAGCTTTCAATCATACTTGAAAGTATGATGTCCCTTCTTAAACAGCCAATTTTTCCGTAAGTGTTTTTTGGCATTCCCCAAGCACTAATACTCCTGTTGAGAAAATGGCACTTGTCCTGGGGACAAAAGAGAATGTCAGTTTAGAACAGCAAAGTCTGGAAGGTACTTAGGGCCAGTGCAGATTGCTGTAAATTCCAGGAAAATAAATGCTTTATATAAATAAGCACTTTCTAAGGTAAAAAAAATAACATCCATACAAAAATAAATACATAGGTCACAATGAAAGTTTTATTTATTTGCACAGAAATCACTGGAAACTATTTTTCAGTGCTTAAACATCAAGTAATTTGTGATAAAAATCTTACTTATATATTCTCCATCTCCTTATCAAAATGAACAAGGAGTTCTTGTAAAGAGTACTAAATCATTGGAGTTAGATATGGAAAAGAGTTCTTAAATTGGTTAGTACAAGCTTCCACTTCACTATTGCATGGGATTTGGGCAGAATGTTTGCTATAGTCCTACAAGGAGGGACTTCTGGGGTTTGTTTAGTTTTCCCATTTTCTCCTGAGATAGGGCAGAGGAAGCAAAATAAAGCAGATTACTTGCCCTTGCAGACAACACTAAAAATGAAGGTGACACAAAATCCCAGAAATAAAAGATTCAAATGGATGTAGAAACAATGAGGAATTAACAACATTAATTCCAACTTCAAAAACTCAAGGTTGCATACTTGGAGGAAAATTTATTTGCACCAAATAAACATCTGGTGAGCAGTATTGCTGACAAAGAAGTTCATTGCAACAGAAAGGAGTGAACAAGTGTACTATGGTGGAAAGGGAAGCTAGTTCTGTAATGTAGAGTTGTATGTCAAAGAGGTAACAGTTACTCTCAGCATAAGGTTGGTACACCCTAGTTTTGAAACTACATATAGTTTCAGTCTTTCTAGTTCATGGATGGTATCAGCAATTTGGGAGAGATTGCTGAGGAGAGAATAAGTAGTGGTTAAAAGTGTAAAGGGAGGATTGATTAGAAGAACTTTGGATAACTTGGCTCAGAATAAGGTATTTCTGAATCACTCATCTTAATGGTATCTAGAGGTCCAGACAATGAGTTGTGATGAGATAAGTTTCCAAATAGGAGAGGATAGCAACATTAAGGAAAGGGGGATTATTAAGAATGATTTTGGTGTATAAGAATTAAAATTAACTAGGAACGTATTGCTGGATATCAGGTAAAACTTCTTAAAAATCAGGCCAGTTGGATATGCAAGGGCAAAGTTATTTCAGCTTGGCCCAGATAGAATATTCAAAAACACTTTGTGAGGAACCATAGTCTACATGAATGGGAGGGGACTAGATGACCATGGGTCTTTTCAGTCCTTAAATTAACTTTTAAAATTGTTTAAGAATGAATATAAAACATTAGAGTCAGAGGATTGCAAAACACCCTACACTGACAGGTAAGAAGATAAAGAAACTATGCACTTAGATGAACCTGAATTACCAGTGGATAGTTTGCAAATAAAATGACGTCACAAATTTTTAATGCTAGAACATTTCTGCCCTACCTGCACATTACTATTTAGTTTTTCTCTGATGTTCCATATATTTTGGATGTCAGTGCTATTATGTTTTTAGTTATTTCCTGAGAGCATTCAAATGTCAACATCTAACTCCAACAGAGACTTTAAAATTGCTTGGTAAGAATAAGCTTATATTCTCATGAAATGAACTATTTATACAAGGAAAAGAGGGGACCCATTCCAAGTAATAAGCTGAATCTTGCAAACACAACTTCTGCCCAAGGCTTTATTCTGTCTATAGAAAACATGAGCTCAATGCTAAGACCAATACATCAGCTGTCACGTGTTCTAGTACTCAAACAGTGAAACGTGTAATATTGATACACAGATTCAAGAGAATTATCATCAAACCAACAGAGGAAGTTGGATGTACAGACAAATTGCTCTATATCGAAAATAAACTCCCCACATACTATTTTTCACTGAGATCACATTGAAAACTGCCTCTGCATAATAATGAAATGGCCTCTCAAATCCCTCTCGCCCCCATGCCTATACAGAAGAACACACCACGGTTAGTGTAAAGCCTAAACAGTGTTTATATTTCTTTGTTTTGCAATGACAATAAAACCAACTCATCATCTTAGCTTTCGGGAACCTTTTGCTCTTACTGATCATGTTTGCTTCAGGCTCTTAGGCTGCGTCTAGACTGGCATGATTTTGCGCAAAAGCAGACGCTTTTGCGCAAAAACTTGCCAGCTGTCTACACTGGCCGCTTGAATTTGCGCAAGAGCACTGACATTCTTATGTAAGAAATCAGTGCTTCTTGTGCAAATACTTTGACACTCCCATTCGGGCAAAAGTCCTTTTGTGCAAAAGCTTTTGCGCAAAAGGGCCAGTGTAGACAGCTTGGGTTTGTTTTGCGCAAAAAAGCCCCGATTGCGAAAATGGCGATCGGGGCTTTCTTGCGCAAAACCGCGTCTAGATTGGCACGGACGCTTTTGCACAAAAAGTGCTTTTGTGCAAAAGCGTCCGTGCCAATCTAGACGCGCTTTTGCGCAAATACTTTTAACGGCAAAACTTTTCCGTTAAAAGTATTTGCGCAAAATCATGCCAGTCTAGACGCAGCTTTAGGGTATGTTTAGACTACATGCCTCTGTCGCCAGAGGCATGTAGATTAGGCTACCCGGCATAGGAAAATGAAGCGGCGATTTAAATAATCGCCGCTTCATTTAAATTTAAATGGCTGCCGCGCTGAGCCGATCAGCTGTTTGTCGACTCAGCGCGGTAGTCTGGACGCTCCGCGGTCAATATCAAAGGCATTTGTCGACCTCCCCGGTATGCCTCATCCCACGATTATTTAAATCGCTGCTTCATTTTCCTATGCCGGGTAGCCTAATCTACATGCCTCTGGCGACAGAGGCATGTAATCTAGACATACACTTATTTACAGTGAAATCAGATATAACAAAAATCCAAGGAAGCAATGTGAAAGTCTCAATGGTGTTACTCTTTTGCGTTGTGTACATTCCCCTCCAGTGGAAGTAGGCATGAAACAGAATCTGTTTCTGTCCTGATTTTCTCCATATTGTAGTAGCGGTGGTGGGGAGGCTTGGTGAGACTAGAGGACAGTATTCAGACTCTCTGGTCTTGTTTGGGCCCGTTATAGAGAATAGACTATGCCATAAATTTCAGATTTGGAGCTAGTTCCGGATCCAAATTTCCCCAAAGACCAGGTGCTTTGAACCTGGTAAAGTTCAGACCCAGTTCTACAGTTCATCTAAGATTTTCTAAGTTCCCACTGGAAAGTGATGGGAATATGCAAACACATCTAGGGAGCTTTGAAAATCTTAGCCTACAGTTTTGGTAATATCTTTATTGTAAATGTTGCTTTTTATGCGATGACTTCAAAGTACTTTACAGCCACTCATCATAGGCCTTGCATCAACTCCATATGGTAAGTACTTCATCCGTTTTACAGATGGGCAAACTATGGTAGAGTGTGGTCAAGGATCACAGTTTCAGAAGTTATGAACTGAAATTAATGTGACCTATGTTCAGAAACTCTGAAAGTCAAAACTAAAGGCCATGTCTACACTATGCAGAAGATCGTTGTTGCCGTAGTCTTCTGGGGTTCAATTTAGCAGGTCTAGTGAAGACCCACTAATTAGCAGAAGAAGTGAAGACCCACTTAAATCTTCTGGAGCGGGTCTAGTGAAGACCCACTGATTTGAACTGAGAGAACGCCCCCATCGATGCCGGTATTTCTTGTCCTCATGAGCAATAAGGGAATCCAATGGGAGCATTTGCTCCCGTTGACCTTCTGCTGTGTGGATGGTGCTAAAACACGGTTTAAGATGCATCAGCGCCAGCTGCACAATTACTGTAGCTGGAGTTGTGTATCTTAAGTTGACCTTTCCCTTTAGTGTAGACCAGGCCTAAGTAACTAGCTCAAACTCACTAGCTGAGCTGCCATTGCAAACCAGAACACCTACTACTAGGTCCTTTTCTCCAGTCGTTAGATCAATGTGTCCACATTATGCAATGTGTACCCTGGTACTTGAGGGTTTCCTCTCTTTTTTTAGAGACTTCCCATACCTGAATCTTTTAGATGTTTCAAAGAGCTTCTAGGAATAGTTTCAGTGATCTCAAGTAGTGTGAATCACAGAAGAATTGTTCTTGGTATTGCTAATGCCGTCACAATGCCAGAAAAGAGACAGACAAGGACCATTGCTGTAATGGAGCACAGAGCTGGTCAAATAGTGAGAAAAGGGGATTTGTGAATATTTACTTGAAAACAAGAGCTGAATTCAGTTCACTCTGTTCCTGGGCATATATCATAAACAATGGTTATATTGTGACTTCAGGCACAGCGCTAGGGAAATGGCCATGGGTAAGCTACTTAGCCAATAGCCCTTGGAGAAATTGTTGCCTAGATGCATACCTGAGTCAAACTCTCCTTATGTGATTACATGATTGCTACAATTACTGTCCTGAACTGGCTCAGCAAGTGAGTGAGGCTCCATCTGTTACCTTCTCACTGGCTCTGGGGAGAAATCAAGCAGCTATTATTCTGGCTTACCCCTCAACACAGAGCCCAAGGTCCAAGCAGCACTTGTGAGAGAATTTTTTTCACTCGCTCATGCTCCAGTGCAGGCACACAATCTAACCCACTAGTCACAAGCCCTTTGACAGCTGATGTGTATTCATACCACAACTGTGATATCCAGTATTCACCTATTTACAGAGATCCTGACAGGGAGCCGAAACCACACTGCACAATTAAGAAGATCAAACAGCATGAATACGGTAATAAACAGGGAATCCATGGAAGCAAACAGCATAGATACAAACCCATGGGTGATGAAAAGTATTTTCCCAAACTACTAGGTAGATTATAACATACATATTCACAGAAAATCAGATTGCTTTGCAAAGTAGTCACTAGACAATAAATAAAAGGTGACATTCCTTGTAAATATAATTTATAAATGAAGAGGGTGACTAGATCTAATGGAATGTCCCAAGTACAGTGGCATAGAGAACATTGTTTAGAAAATAACAAATGTTATGAATGTTAATATGTCTTCTACTGGGATTGTGCATCCTGGTGCTATCATAATAAACAATGACCATGTGCCAGATTGACTAAGTTTTATCACTGATATCAGTGGCAGCAGAATCACTCCCAAACTAACAGAAAATTTTTCTTTGGGCAACCACTATTGCTTTGTTTTCCATAGCATTCATATTTCCTGCAGGCTTTTAATATCACAATCAAAACCACCTATCCCTAATACACAGCACATCAATACCACATCAACTTTTTCAAATCACAAATTCACAGATACTAATTCTCCTGGAATGCAAAAAGATAAAATACTTTCTCTGATGAACTGCAATTAGTTGCCAGTACAATTGTTTAATCAATTTTTAATAATGAAAATAAAGCCTCTTGAATGAAGCAATCACATTTGTCTTTCCCTTTTTAAATTCTAATCACTTCAAAAATTGGGAATCTGGCTATTTAAATTATTGCCTGGGTAGGAACAACTTGCAACAATGAATGCATCTAAATCACCCACTCTAGCGTTTTCAGAAGTGTTGATATTGTATTATACTGTTTTGTATGACCTGTGTCAGAAGAGAATGAATCCTAGAATGAAAATCTAAAATGGGATATGTATACCCATTATCTTTTTGTAAAAGCTCTTTTATCCAGGAGACATCAACAAGCATTTGGCTGTTGTCAATGGATCTTGAACCTGATTGATTATATTCACTGTATATGTGTGTGGATGGGGATTTAACTTTTGTTTATCAAGCTAAAAAAAGGTAGGACAGATGGGTGAATTCTCACTTCAGACTGGAAGTAAATCCTAGCGTTTTTCAGAGCTCAACATGGATTTGATCAACTTCTCCCTCTTGCCTTCCCCAAACTCATATTTTGTTGATTTCTATTTTCTTCTTGTACTTCAGAGACTAAAAATGAATCTGACAAAATCACACAGAAAAGTTGCTCTCACAATATTCCTTTTCCAGGAATAAGTAGGTTGTACCTGAAATCTCATTAAATGCATTGTCTAACACAGCAGATCTCAACCTGTGGGATGGGTCCCTAAAGTGGATTCCCACCCCATTTTAATGGAGGCGCTGGAGCTGATCTAGGCTTGCTGAGGCACGGGGACAAAGCCTGAGTCCCACCACTAGAGTTACCAGTTTTGATTGTATGCAATCCTGGAGATATCACATGACAATCTTTAATTAAAGATTAGTTTAAATGGCCTGGAGTCTCCAGGAAAATCCTGGAGAGTTGACAAACTTCCCACTGCCCAGGGCCAAAGCAGAAGCCTGAGGGCTTCAGCTTTGGATGACAGGGCTACGGTTGTAGCTCCCCAGCTGGCTCTGAAAGTCTTGGACTTTGGCCACCCCTGACAGTTGGGGCTTAGTTGGACTAAGCCTTCACCCCCCATCTTGGAGTCATGTAGTAATTTCTGTTGTCAAAAGGAGGTTGTGTTGCAGTGAAGTTTGAGAACTCCTGATCAAGCAACATTTACAGACAGTTTTGCAGAATCAAAAGGTTATAACCATTTGGCAAAGTTACAATGGATCATTAGAAACTTGGGTGCTTACATGAATGGAATCACCAAACCTTTGGAGGCTTTCAATAGTTGTCAAACTGATAAACTAATTCTTTTGATTATTCTAAGTTTGGTGATTTATTGGTAGATTAATTCTCTTAGCCTCTGCTTATTAGTCATGTGCCCCAGCCCCCTAGTCATTTTCATTGCCCTCTGTTGGACTCTCTCCAATTTGTCCACATCCTTTCTATAGTGAAGGTCCAAAATTGGACTCAATACTCCAGATGTGGCCTCACCAGTGCCAAGAAGAAGGGAATGCACATCCAAATGCACATGTCTCCAAACTAAGCCTACCTGGCTTTCTTTGAATTGATTGCTTGAATTTTGGCTGCTTCTGTAGTCCTTCAGGCTGGTTACACTCCCTTACCCAAACAATGCCTAGCCAAGCCCTTGCCCACATATCCTTGTGTGGTTTTGGATGTGCGTTTCTTTGGCTGAACTCATAGGTATGTGTTTTTGGTGCTACTGCTATATTGTCCAGTCACTTCTTTGTATTATCCTGAATGAAAGGTCATGGTTGCACCTTATCCATAACAACAAGGTTTGACTCAACCCACAACAGTATTTCATTTTCTATCTACATATGTATCTCATCACTATGGTTCAGTGCTTCTTTTCAGCCAACTGTCCCTGCATCTTTTCTATTAATTCCCATGAGGTTCCATATTTAGACAATTCAGACTCAAAACAATTTTCCATTTTAAAATAAAGCTGTTTGGGGATTTTTTTGATGTTATTTTTAACATTAGAACATTGATAAAGCATAGTTTTAGGTCCAAGCCTCTGGGAATGGAATGACACTGATTAACATTAGCTGTCACTTACACAAGTCGAACTAATCTGTATGTTCTCCTTGTGTCTGTGTGTGTGATGAAATTCTGGTAACATGGCAGGACCTTACCATGTGTGATAGTTACTTTTTGCAAGATCAATCTCTCTTTCTCTATGCTTCGACCACCTGAGTCTGCAACACAAAATAGCACATTTCAGCTGTTCATTGTCAGAGCTGTTGTCACTGATTCATTTATTCTGAACTATGATTCTAAATAGAAAAATGAGACATACAAATAGTCCCTAAAGTAAGGTGCTCTTTAGTCGATGAATCTTTTTCCCATTTGACCAGGTGAATCACTTAAAATGACAGATTCTGATTTCACTTCACATGTGTATAACTAGACTAATTCCCATTGTGTCAATTGAGTTCTTCAGTGTTTCATCTGTGTAACTGACAGGTAGAATGATCCATCTCCTTTTTTAAATTCCCCACTCCCGCCAGTAATCTTACACCAGCCTCTTTTGCATAGGGCTGATCGGAAAACAACAATTCCATTCCGGACTTAAATAACCCTGAGGTTTTGGGAAGAAAAACTCACTGTGATATGAAACAAAACTGATTCTTTGAAACAAAAAATCAAAGAAAAATTTTAAAAAGCAGATCCAGACAAGAATGGCCAATTTCCTAGGTGGTTTAGCCCACTCTCTTGAGATGGAGAGTATTAAGTTCAACTCCCTACACTGAATCAGACTAATCTGGAGTGGGCCTGTCTGTTTTTTATCAGAAATTCCATCCTGGGCCTTCCCGACAGTTTAGTCAAAAGTGATACATGTTCATGAAAGTTTTGATTTCCATAAACTGGTATTTTCAGAACAGAAAGAGATAAAGAGCTCTGTTTCTATGTCTCTTCTCACTGGTGGTACAAATATCTTCCCATTGTAACAGTCTACCAATGCAGTGTTTCTCAACCTTTTTTTATAAAGTACCCCTTTTAAAAAAATTGTAAGTACCCCCTTTTTCAAAATTTTTTTTGTAAGTACCCCCAGTACCTACAGTTTTCAGATACAGAATTTTTTTTCTACTATTGCAACACATTTGTTTAAACAACTTCATCGTAGCCAGGCAGGTGATTAAATTTTTGGGTGTAAAAAGTACAAACTTAATAAAGCGCTGTAAAACTTAAAACAAAAATTCAGTTTTCTCCAAATTTCGGTTGTGTTGACGTACCCCCGCCTCCCCGACTTCTTTCAAATACCCCTAAGGGTACTAGTACCACTGGTTGAGAAACACTGTACTAATGTATCGAAAACCAACCTTTTCTCTTAACTTCTTCTTTCTCTGGATTTTGTCTATTGACTGAATGCTCTCATTTATTTATCGAACAACTGTCTTTTATTTACATTTGTTTTTCCAATTCATACCAAACTGTCCATTCTCTTGTATTATTTAAGTCTATGAAAGCATTTTGGGGACACAGATTGCAATAATGGCGCTATACATTCGTATTACTTTGTATTTCAATGCTTAATATAGACCTGCAAGACACATTTTTAAAGAGAGGACTGCTGGATGACAATCCAAAAATTGAGAGTGTTTGCAAAATACTTGTACATAAGAATGAATGTACTGGACTCCTGAAAATGAAATTATGGCATTAGATGAATTAAAAGTTGATCCAAGATTGATGTATGTATGTCAGCCCTAATATGCAAGAACTTGAGAGAGGCATGTGTGCTAAAGTGGCACAAAACCATGTTTGGAACCATCTGATCCTGAGTCACTTATAAGCTTGAGGGTTGCTCTAAATCAGGGGATCTCAAACTCTGTTTACCTTAGACCAGTGCCAATCCTCTAATCTTCCTTATAAGGCTCTGGGGTAGGTGGGGTGGTCTCTGTGCATCTCCTGGTCCATTCTGCCGGCTCACATGCTCACCCTCCCAACATTCCCTCTGGCCCCATCTGCAGCCCCCAGATTGGAGAAGTGCTAAAGGCACAGATGGCCCCCAGGCCAGGAGTTTGAGATCCCTGCTCTAAGTTATGTCAACAAGGAACTGTCATGATAATCAGTGATTGCTTGAGGACATAGAAACTCAGTCATAATTTTTTTTTTTTTTTGGCTGTAGCCCCTATATTGACAGGAACAAGAAGTTGGTAGATGACCATATTTGGCAGTTTTAGGGTTGCTGCTGAAGCAGTGCCAAACAGCCTGAAAACAGCTGATGATTAGTGTTAATTATATGATAGTTAAAACTATAGTTACATTTCCACTATTGTCCAACTTCACTCACTGGATGTGTGCAGTATATCACTGATGTCCCTGAAAATATGCTAGAAATACCATATATTAAAGTTCATGAATAAAGAAAAATGAATATAAGGCCAGATCATCCACTATGATATACAATAACAATTATGGGAGTCTTCCATGGTTGCCAATAATCTGTCTATCTGGGACTTGATAGGAAAAGCAGAGAAAGAATTTAGGGTCTAATGCTGCCAACCACTTCAGCTAAGAAAGCTCAGTTAGTTGTTATCTCTAGAAGTGCATTCTGAGTAGACCTCATTTCCGTTAGTAGGGAACAGTAGTACACATTCACAACAGCCTGTTCATTTCAAAATGGGCAACTTAATTCCCATAACTGTTAATCATATATATCACTATCCTATTTAGGACAAAGTTTCATTACATTCTAAGTTTCAAAACAAAAACAATAGACAAGATCATCAGCTGTGTAAAACATTTTCACTATGTGGAAACCAATGGAGTGAAACTAGTTTGCACCAGTTGAGAATCTGTCTTAATGTTCTATTCTCACTATTTGTTTCTTGAAACAATTATTGGAAAAGTCGGGCTAGATTGTGAACTTCTCCAGTTTTTCCTATGTCTGTGGAGGAGTTGGCAGTTTGATGTGTTAGTTTATGGTGGAATCAAATATTTATTCAGAAATGTATGAATCATTATGTATTATAGCACTCTTGGAGCAGATGCCTCAAAAAGCTTAATTAAATAAAAGAGCTTGCAATTAAAAGGCATGGCCAAATGAATAAACCCTAAGGGTTGATTTAAAAATCACTCAGGAGAGTCACGACAATAAACTTGCAATGAGAAGGGAATGTCATAGGTAGGTCGTAAGAATAAATGTATCCTGCATAATTGGAAGTCCAAATATTTCAATAATAATTATGAATAATACATCGTATTTTATAGCATCTTTCATCCAAACACCCTTCATATGCTTTCTCTGGATAGGTAAAAATCGTTTTAACATTTTTTAAATGTAGAACATACGGTGTTGTTAATTTGTCAATCAATTCCAGTTTAGTTATGTTTCCATAAAAAATCATATTATACTAGAAAATGTAAAACTACATATTTTTGGGGAAAAAAAACGTTCAAAAATTGTCTCTGCTAAGAAGTGGAGACAAACAACCAAATCTCACAAAGTGGGCATTTTACCCAAGTACAGATAATCCAGGTCTGTTCTTACGCCATTTTTAGGAAAATATTACATGCAGGCTTATGTGAATAGAATGCTTCAAATTAACACTCCTACATGGTAAAAGTAAAAGCCCCCAAAACAAAAGTTAATAATGGAAATAGAGTGTGACCTTCTCTCTGTAGAAGCTTTTGTAGCTGCCACCACTGTGATCTGTAACATGGGGATTTGTCAAATTCTAATACGGTGCTTACTTAAGGGGGAAAGTATTTGGGTGCCCATCAGGGATGGATGAACCAGTTGAAATAAAGTAGGCAGCCCTCCTTTACTCTTCCTCCTTTCATCAAAGAGTTTAATTCCACCTTTTGTGAGATTCATAATAATTTGGCTCTCTTCTCTCACTGTAATTACATTTCCTCTTTCCAACAGGACACAGGGCAAAAGGAACAAAGAGTCGCATGAAGAGCTGTTTATGTAATTTCTCTATCTTGACCACTGGAAGAAGAGAGAAATCTTAAGATAACCTATTCTGTTCAAGTTCCCAGTCTATTTTCACAGAAACAAGAGGACATAAGATGCTTCCACACTTACGATTGGTCCCTCCCAAAAAACCAGGAGCATTGGCACACTTTTTGCATCACTGAAAGTGCAAAGCAGCAGAAGTTTGAGTGCTGTGGGAATGATCAGAATATGATCACCTTGGCAATATTTTGTGGCTCTGGCACAGGTGGTGGCGTGTCTATGTGATAATTTTGCTGCTGCTGAGATTCCAGAGAGAGTGTGCTGATGGGGGAGCAAAGGAGATCATTGTAACTGCTTAGTGAGATGGATACAGTCGGTGTCAATTTAAAAATTAAATTTATTTTTATGATCCTTTGCTCTAGTTTTATGTCACCATAAATACTGGCTGTGCTCTGGGTGACATTTATGACTCCTTAGAGGTCTGCCAGTATCAGAGAAGGCTTTTGTTTCCTGAACAGCAGTGGCATATGTATGTCAATCTCCAGGGTTGTTTGACAGTTGCTTTGAGACCAATGTAGTTTTTTGGTGAGATTATTGAGAGGCATGCAAAAAAATAGGTTTATTGGGAAGGTAAGAGTGGTTGGCTATGTGGTATGGAGCCATTGCTATCCAATACAACATTTAAACCAACAATCAATAGGCAGTGAGTAATTAATCTGTTGCAGTGCAGAGCTGTTTTGAACCTATGGGTCCTACTGCTGAAATTCACATATGTGCAGAAGGCCAGAACTTGATGTAGGGAGCTAATCATTGCATGTGTGTGAATTTTATACTTACTTTAATTACCCATAACCAACCAATTTATATTTTTGTATTAATTTACATCTGGGTAGTAATGAGCCTCATTTCATTTACACAATAAAGGACTCAATACTGCTATGCTGGCTCACGGTGGTTTAGGCGGGGGTTCTTTCAGAACATATGCTATTCAACATGAGTTAGGGTGACAGACTGAGACCTAAATAGTGGACAATCAAATATGTGAGCATAGCACATGAATAAATCTTCCCTTCTTTGGCTGTACTGCCAGCATTGTCTCATTATGTGAGACAAACCTTAAGGCAGGAGAAAATGGACAAATCAACATGATGTACTCCCTTTCCTACAAATTCACCACCATGCAGGATATTTCTAGAATGTACTTTACCTGTGCTGTTTATTGATTGATAGGAAGTTCTACCATTTCTTGCCTGGAGTGGAAAAAGATAAATGTATCACAAAAAATGTATCTCTGCAATGAGCATCATTGAGCTGATTTAGTCTTACACTGTTCAATTATTTTAATTTGTGATATTAAACCAAAGCCTAGAAGGAATGCGGACAATGGTAGTTAAACATTCAGGCCCAAATTGCATGTATAACTTATTTTTTATCAATAATACTTTTATTACATTTACACATTGAACAAAGAAAACAGGAAAGTCCAACCATTATTATAAACTAAGCACCTAGCATATAAAGGCTTGACAGACAGACAGATAGATATTAAACTAAGGCTAAATGTTGTCAAAAAACTCCAAATCACAAAAACCTCACCTGGTAATCAGGTTTTGTTCACAAAGTTAAAAATGAAGTTTTGGCGCATATTCTTATTTTGCAGAAGGCATAGTCCTGTATGTGTGAAGAGCAGAGGGAGGGGGTGTACAAACGTAGTTTTAACTCACTTTTGCTCCTCTTGGATTATGGACTCCACCAATCATATGTTAGAACAGAAACCTCAAAGTACTGAGCACTATGGATACCCATTCTCCCCTATATGATCCATCTTGACCCCAGTACAGGCATAAGCAGGGCATTCTGATGGAAAGCAGCATAGGGCCACTAATGCAATGCACTGCACAGTGTGTTTTGTATGCTCAATTAATGGAGAATGAGCATCTATTACAGTTCTCAGCTTTGGATCCTTATTTTATATAAATAGCTCTGGCTGTGGAGACCGAAGTTTTAGCTTTGATAGTTTGCACTACAATCCATTGTTTTAGCAAAGATGGCAAACTTCGCACTACATCAGTCTAGCACTGCTCTACAGGCCTATCTCCTTTATATGGTGCTGGAGCACAGTAGAAAGCTAGAATCAGCTCCCAGGTTTGTCAATATACAGTAAAACCTGTGTTATCCAGCACACTTGGGAATTAGGGTGTTCTAGTTATCTAAAAATTCCAGTTATCTGAGGGTCCCATCAACCTAGGAAAAATCAATGGGCAATAATAGTAAAACTCAAGTTTTTAATATTTGTAGTTTTGTAGTGTGAGGCAGTTGGTCTCACATTTCTATTTTGAGTTAAAGATGATTAGTACTTCTCAAATAAAAAATTGTTAAGCCAATTATGGTAAACCAACCCAGGCCTGTGTGCCTGAAGATGTGACAATATTGTGGCTGGCGGCAATGCCGGTTAACAAAGTTTTCTGGTTAACAAAGTGCCAGATAACAAAAGGTTTCACTGTATTTGTTATTTTTTTCTAAATTAGTCACTAAACGTTTACGTCTTAAAAGCAGTGAATGCATGCAATATGTCACTACACCTCAGAAGAATGCAGACACCAGTAACATTGTAGCAATAGGCAAGAAGAAGCACAGAAATGTTAATGAATCCTAAGTTATATGTGTATCTTCTGTACTGAAACTTGAAATGTGAGGGGCATGCCTACACTGCAACAAGGAGCATGGATTTCTCCAGCATGCAGATCGATGTGCTAGGTCTGTTGTAGCTTGTGCTCCTAAAATAGCAGCATAATGTGTTTGAATACAAATCTGCCAAAACCCCTTGGTCTATATTGGGGAAACTAGCATGCTAAAAAATATCGTTATGATGTAATTTTAACATGTTAGCTAGAGCAGAGCTAATCCATGTATATCTACCCATTGAGGGTATGTCTACACTTGCTTCCTAGTTTGAACTAGGGATGCAAATGTAGGTGACCGAAATTGCTAATGAAGAGGGGATTTAAATATCCCACGCTTCATTAGCATGATCTCATCAGCGTGTTACTCTGCTCAACAGCTGTTTCGAAAGTGAAAGTGTGCACTGGGATGCGTTAGTTCAAACCAAACCCCTTGGTTCGAACTAACGTTACTCCTTAAAAAATGATGTGCATGCTTTCACTTTCGAAACAGCTGTTGAGCGGAGTAACGCGCCAGCAAGTTCATGCTAATGAAGCACGGGATATTTAAATCCCTGCTTCATTAGCAATTTTGGTCACCTACATTTGCATCCCTAGTTTGAACTAGGGAGCAAGTGTAGACATACCCTGAGAGAGCCATGCTCCCAGCTACAGTATAGACATATCCTTAGGAAAGCTGGTATTTAGCTTTCCTCCTGCTCTAACCAATAGATGAATATTGAAATATTTGACTGAAGTATTTCATTCCAAAATACACATCCTGTAAAATACACAGAGGAGAAGGGAAAATTGCTCATGGAAACTCAAGAATTGGCTATGAATTTCCAAATGAGAAAACAGAATTCCAAATAGATTGTGTTCAGTTTACTCTTCTAGTGCTTGGACAATCTAGCTCCTAACAAATAACTATAAGCTTCTTACACTAAAGATTTTACATAAAAAGGCTGTATACACAGATTCCTAAGAGTCACATTCTCCTATCATATTGTATAATGGTCATTGGCAGGAATAGGACACAAATTCATTACTATTCTAGGTTGTTTTACATTTTATACAACAGCAACCCCTGGCTTGTCCAGATATATTAAAAATGTAATTAACCTTTTTTCAGATTCCAAAAGATAAAGCAGCTGATTCTGCAATGCTTAAAGTTGGTGCAGCTAGTTATGGAAGGATCACCTGGCATAGGAAGATCTACTGGAGAAGTAGTCATGCAGAGATATGAGAATGACTGTGCTCAACTTATGAATATTCATGAGCTCTGCGAACCAACCATTCTGGAAAATACTTGATGCTTCCAGTAAAGCATTGAGGCTCTACAATGCTCCCTACTGTATCATCTGTACCTCAGTAGCCCCATTGAACTCCTACTGTTTGTATTTCAGGAGCAATTTGTGAAGACTAGAAAGCTAGCACTGCAGACTTACCAATTTAACAGGATTAATAAATACATACCACAGAATTTATTTTCAAAGGGCATTTGACAGACTCAAAGGCACCCTGAGCTTTTGGGGTTAAGTAACACATTATGAGAAGGAAAGGAGTGTTTTTTCATTGAAGAAATAGTACTGGAAGAATCAAAAAGGCCTTTGACTTTGCCTTTGCCAGAGGCTGTATTATATTACATGAAACTTTCACACATCAAGAGAAACAAGAAGACTGATCTCCATTAAAATCTAAGTCATCAGCTCCCCCTGTATATTTTTTTTCCTTCAGAGCCTAATAGAAGGAAAGCAGAAGAGGAATCCAGCTCACTGCGTGATGCCAAGAATTTAATTTCATCCAGTGTGATCACTGATTTTGATAGCCCCTTTAAAAGGGCAGTATGCTTGAAAAAGATTCAAAGATCCATTTCACCATGAGAAATAATGGAAGATGGATCTGATACACACAAAAAAAGAAAAAAATGGCCTGAACTCTAGGTACCAATCAGAAGATTGTCAGTAGTGGGCATGTAAGGCAATAAGGTCTTTCATTTCATTCTGCTCTTCCTCTGAGCAGAGAGGTCACTGTGTAGATTCTCTACAATGAGTCATAAATAAATATTCACAGAGTACCATCTGCTCTTGTACTTGCATTTCTCTCTTCATCCAGGAATGTCTCCATAGACAGATTTGAATTCCTCACAGAAATCATCATCAAAGAGTGGTGCTCAGAATGGACTGGACATTTCAGTTCCTTGTGTCCAATTATGCACTGGTTCAACATTATATCCATTTAAAAGGGCAAAGAGATGCAAAGAGAGCCAGGAGACGACAGAGAGGGCACAAATTAAAATAAGATACAGTACTTAAACTTACAATACATTCACACAAAAATATTTTAGGAAGTTCCTGATAAGTCTAAATTCACCCAATCAATTTCTGGTGAATTATTTTTTCCATTCTAGTGCATCGAAAGACAACATGCCTCACATGTTTGTTAGTTACCACTTGGACTGGATTTTAAATATTCCTCATAAGTGGCTCCCATTTCTTATCACTCTTTGAATTTCCTGTAGTTTCTGACATCTAGATTGATTTAATTTCTTGTAGATAGTATCCCCTGTTCCTGTGAAATCTTTGGTACCATGGACATTCTCTCTGCATCATCTGAGAACAAGTTACTCAGAGTTACTCAGCATTACTGTTTGAAACTCTTGGTTTCACCATATGATGGACAACAAGGCTTTATAGTCCAAGGCAGCGGTTCTCATTCTCTAGTCTGGGGACCCCTAGTAGTTCACAGGGCCTTTCCTTAGGGCTGTGCACAATGAAACTTCATGAGAACTAAACAATGGGTTAGTAGGAAAGATGTACTCTGCAGAAATCTCCCTATTTCTTATGAGATGATCTGCAGCATGATGGAGCTGGTCTCAGGAATATTAAACAAGATTAAGTTGCACTGAAGCAAATCAAATGGGAAGAAATATAAGTTTAACAGTCTACATTTTCTTCTGAAAAGAGACTGCTTGGTTTTGACAAAAGGTTACAACTTCAATTGACAAGTTAAGTTGACTAAGATTCAGAGTACCTATTGGTAAGATAAGTGATTCATTTAAAGGAATAAGTTTGATAAAAGTCACGTGTATGTTGCTTGAACAGAATGAAAGAAAATAACAACAGATACTAATTTATTCTGTAAAATAAGAATGATAGAAAATCATGTCAGGTCCCCACCCCCATTCAGGCTGAATCTTGTTCACTGTCCTATAATAGGAGCTAATCATAGAGTCAGACTTTTATTTTGAAGAACAGGTTATTAGATTTGCAGAGTCATGTCCTTTGTTCTGTTAAATGAGGAATTTTTGTTCTGAATTTGCAAGATATTATATATTTCAGACCAATGGATAGTTTTCATTATCTATTGTGTTATCCGTACATTTAGACAATCTGAAAATCTGATAGATTGATGGAGGGGGAGAGGAGTTGCTAGGGAAATAACTTGTGAATCTGCTTCTGCCTATTATAGTTTTCACAGAAAGAACAGGTCACAACTAATACACTTGACCTGCTACACCATGTTCAGTACATCAAAAAATATCTGTGGAAACAACCAGATGGAGAGAGACTTCAACTCCAAATGTGTGTGAAAGGTATCTGAGTTTAATGTTCTTAAAACATACACATACAAATACACATACCCCTCACATGAAATCCTGCACAACTGAAATGGATAAAGCTTAAAGCCTCCTATTAGAGCCTTGTTAACCTTTAATAAGGTTCCTTCTGGCAAGCTTATGTTTCTGGATCTTGCAGAATGAACACCACTGAATAACACCTTGATATGGTAAAACACCATTCTTTCAGGCCAGGTGGAATTTTAAAACTCCAGGACTTTACCAAATATTCTATCACACATGATTATAACCATTTTTTTCTTTAGAGGCTGGGACTGAGAGCCGGGGATGGCAAGTCCTGAAGGGGATATTAATACTGGGTTAAAAACTGGTATAAGATGCTCTAGGGGAGTGAGATGAAGTAGGACTGGCTAGAAGAAAAGACTGGTATGGGAATGAGAAGCACTTGAAGGGGATGTGGACTATATCAAGATGCTGTGGTGGAAAAGGACATAAATTGAGTGTGAGGGAATGAAGCAGAAAAGGTCAGGATTGCAGAAGCTAAACAGGCAGAAGGGTCTCTGACCACTAGAAAATACTCCCCTCTAGTGCCTGCAGTAGAACCCAAAATTCCTGACTCCCACAGAGAAATGCACTCACAAATTTTGTCTCATCCCACTCTAGTGCTAGTCCACATAGAGCATGACAACCCACTAATGCTATCCATTACTCAACAGCTTAAGAGTGGTAGCCGAGTTAGTGACAGGAAAAACTTAAAAAACAACAAATAGTCTAGTAGCACCTTAAAGACTAACAAAACATGTAGATGGTATCATGAGCTTTTGTGGGCACAATTCACTTCTTCAGATGACAGGAGTGTTAGAAGTCCAGATCCAAGAATAAATAAGGGAAGGAGGGGAGGGGAAGAAGGAAAAGAGGAGAAAAAAAAGAAGAGGAGGAAGAAAAAAAAAGAGAGACAGTGAATAGATAAGCTTCAGAGGAATAGCCGAGTTAGACTGTAATAGGAACTCAGTTAGTTCAAGTGGCAGACATCCATATTGTAGATCTAATGTTCGTCATTTATGTGTGTATCAATATAATACCTCATGCTAGAATTTCTTCAATTTGTGATTTTTTAAGAAACTTAGGAAGTTACACATAAAAAGCTAAGATAAAAGAACATTTAAAAACATAAAAGTTAAAAAATGCCAGAAATAAGGTTGCATGTGCAATCATAATTAAGCCCTTTTGTTCATATGAATTACTATATAGACTTTAATAGCATAAACACATACTATTTTTGACAGGACCCATGCCTCATTCAGATGGACCTTCTTTTATATAGTAATGAAGGCTGTTAGTTGTAAGTTTGCTTTCTCATTTACTGCAGAAATTAAAAGGTGTACATCTGTTGTGGCTCTGGAAAATAGAGGACTTATACCCTAAAAGCTCTGTTCCTTTAGAAGATGTGTAGAACAAGGACAAGAATTGCAGAAAGAGGAAGAATGGTCTTATGGTTAAAGTAGTTGAATACTGCCCTGAAACAGGGCCAGATTTCCAATTAGGTACGTAGGCACATGCCTGGGGTGACTTACCTCTCTAAAACTGGGTGCAATACAAAGGTCAGCTGTGGGGGATGGGGCACTGAAGATGCTATACCCAAAGACATATAGGGAACGTCTATCAAGGGCTGTGTAGCTCGAAATAACACAATTTGAGCTGCAAATTTTGAAATTTTAGCTTATTTTGAAATAGACTGCTATTCTGACAAGTCCCTTAATCCTCATTGAATGAGGTTTACCAGGACGTCAAAACAGCAAGATATTTCTTTCGAATATATTTCAAAATAACAGACTTGTTGCTAAGAGATGGAAAACACTATTTTGGGATTCCGGACATATCCCAAATAGTGCCGCAGTCTAGACATACCCATATGGTGTAAATTCAACCCTGTCCTGGAGAAATATCTTTGTTTCTACCACAAAGGTAATCTAGGCAAGACACTCATACCCAGCTTTTCACATTGGTCTGTCGGTTTCAGATTTTCAGAGTGCCTAAATTGAAAAACTTGGGGTGTGATTTACAAGAATGCATAACTCTCAAAACTGCAACTAAACTCAATAGGAGCTGTGCTTTGACCACATAAAATGCTATTCACAATTCTGGAGTTATTTGAAAAAATCAGAGTTTAGGTTTCTTGTACTGTGCTCCCAAAACTCAGTGGGTACTTTTGACCTTAATCTCTGTGCCGCATTTCCCCATCTGTAACATGGAAGAATGATAAATAATGCAGAAGAGACAGAAGTGTTCAATAAATATTTCCATTCCGTATTTGGGAGAAATGACATAGTCTCATTATGTGGTGATGATAATACTCTTTCCATTCCACTGGTGTCTCTGGAGATTTTAAACAGAAGCTATTAAAGTCTGACATTTGTAAATCAGCCCATGCATACTGCCATGGCTTTTAAAACTCTTGGGTGTCAGGTAAGGTGCTTACTAGACCATTAATGTTGATTTTTGTTATGTGTTGGAGAACTAGGAAGTGCCAGAAAATAGTTAATATTTTGCTTTTTAAAGAGGCTAAACAGGATGACCCAATGTCTTGGCATATTCACTCACCTCATTTGAAACCTGCTCCTAGCTTTCTCCCAAGTCCAACATTTCTCCTGGTGGGCTCTTCACCCCTTGTCCGCCATCTCTCTTTTTCTCTCCAAGGCTCCTCTCTCTCTCCAGGAGCTTCAGCTTCCTCTTTGGGGGTATGTCTACATGGCAGGGCTGAACTCAAATTAAGCTACATAACTTGAGCTACATCAATTGTGTAGCTTAAGTCAAAATAGCTTAACTTGGCTTTTGGCACTGTCTCACATTAGGAAGTCGAAGGAAGAACACTCAACTTCCCTTACTCCTCATAAAATGATGAGTACTAAGAATCAGAGTAAGAAGTCCTCCAGCTTGTCATTATTATGAAATAACGGTTTGGAGTATAGACACACACTTTGTTATTTTGGAATAATGTCATAGCCTGAGATTCAGCCCTCAGCTCAGGTCACCTCAAATTTCCCTTTCCAGGATATAGAGTCTCACAGGACCTAATGCCCTCACAGCACTGCTCTGTGTCAGTGGTTGAAAGGGGAACTCAGGCTTGCTCAATACTCTGGGCTTCAGCCCAGGGACTGTACAGCACACAGTCAAGGTCTGCTCAGTCCCCAATCTTGCTGCTGCCTCTCTGAGCTACTTGCTACTCACTTCCCACAGGTTTTCTTCCCTCAGGACAAGACTCTTGGGGTTCTGCTCCTTTCCTCGGTTCTCTTCTTCCCACTCTTAATGCACAGATGATGACTACTTACTTCCTCACTGCAGCAATTTATGTTGCCAATGTCCTGGCTTTATAGCAGTTGAGGCCATACCTGCTCCAAAACCCCATCACCACACACCTACCCTGAAAGGATTTAGCAAGCTCTGAAAGGGCCAGCTAGTGTTATTGGTCTCACATGAGGGCTTTAGTTTGGAAGAGCAACTCCTGACTGGATGACAGGAGATGATCACCCAAATATTTCCATGTTCTATTCATTCCCTCTGAGACATCTGGTGTTGGAATCTGTTAGAAGACAGGATACTGGGAACATTGGTCTGACATAATATAAGGGGAATGTAACCAATCCAAATCAACATTGGTTTATGGAAGATAGATTGGGTCAACCTAAATTGATATTTTTCTGATGTTAAAAATTTTTGTTAATAAAGGCAATAGTGTTGATGTAATACATTTAGGGGTAAAGTGCGTGTGTGTGTGTGTGTGTACAGAGCTAATATAATGGGGATTGGATCTATGACTGGGACTCTTAAGTGTTTTTAGTATACAAATAACAGGAGCCTTGGGAGCTCCTGGATTTTGTTCATAGGAAATTGATACCACGGCTGTGTATTAGCTTGACTATCTGCATGTAATTTGACTTCCACAATGAAGAGATATAGAAATGCCAATATTAAGTTTAGCAGGTGAATTATTACTGTGCACTGACAGTCTGAAAAGCCCAAAGTACAGCATTGTTTGTAACAACAATTAGTTATACAGCAGTTGTTAAGGAGAGCATTGTTCATTTCAGGTTGAACAACTGACACAAATTACTGTGGAAAAATGGTGGCCATTGGGAATTAAACTAAGAATGGACAACCGCAGAATGTCTTTAAGTTGAAAGCTCAGCAGAAGAGACTGAGGGAGGGAAAAATTGCTGATTCACAGTCCTATTTTTTTCAGATGGGGGCTGAAGGAAGCCTTTTTTGTTTTGTACATAGCCTGAGAATAAAATGCATTTACAAACACTGCACATCTGAAATTTGAGAACAAAGGAATATCATTCTTAGAAGAGCTTTTTGAAGAAAAAGAGGGGGGAAATGAAGTCAATAGTCTTGTAAAAGAAGAAAATGACTATGAGATAAGTCGGTGCTCTGTAGAAAATTAAATACCTTGCTCTGTGCATCACTACTGTCTTTTTGGATCAAAATCATATGCTATGTATTTTCTATCCACTACAAAATCATTTACATTTGCCGGGGCTGGTTTGCCGATGGCAGCAAGAGAAAAATAAGGCTTAATTGACTACAGCATGGTCAGTCTAACACACGGGCATTTCAGCTGAGATTTGGGCCATATTTGTCATTCTGGGAGTGACAGGTACAAGTTTCCATGGCAACGCCAAAGCCTTTTAAAGCCCTGGCCTTTCTCAGAATGTGCTTCTCACAGGCTTTTAGAGTTAAGTGTTATGGAATTTTTTTGTGATGTGTCATTATTTGTGGTCAGACAGTGGCGAGTAAAGATAAACTTGGTAGTGTCACAGTCAGGCACTGCTAAGTGTGGAAAACCATATTTTGAGGGGTATGTTTCTACAGTGCATAGCTATGATAAATTCATATTGTTAAAAGTGTCCTGATTCCTTTTTCAGAGTTTTAAAAAGTGCATTAGATCATGATGGGTCTATTACCTTTGTACTGTGGATCATTGTGATTTAAGAATTTTAAACTTGTGAGAAATCCTTATTTACTGCTAGAATCCCACTTTTTAAAATTTTAATCTGCACAACACAACCAAGGCTATGGAGTCAGTCAGTGCTGGCCTTGGAACATTGGAATTCCTGATGTCAGTGTAGCGTTTAAAGGACTCACCCTATCTTCTGACTCTTATGCCATACTGTCACAGATCCCCACATTTTCCCATATCATATATATAGTAGTCCAATGTCTGAGTCTGTAATGCTGAAATGCTGGCTGTTCCCAAACGGCTGCTTGCGCCGCTTGCTCCACCATGGCGGCCTGGCTGAGTGGTGCAGAAGTCAGCCGAGTGCCATGGTGGGAGGCGAAGGGGGGCGGGGCGGTGACGTACATGGCCAGGGGGCGGGGCCTGGCTGTGTACGTCACTGCCCCGCCCCCCTTTGCCTCCTGCCATGTTGCTCGGCTGACTTCTGCGCCACCCAGCTGGGCCGCCGCGGGGGAGCAAGTGGCCATTTGGCCTCCCCTGCAGCGGCCCGGCTGAGCGACGTAGAAGTCAGCCGAGCACCACGGCAGGAGGCGAATGAGGGCGGGGCGGTGATGCGCGGTGTGACAGCGGCTCCAGGCCCCGCTCCCTGGCCATGAACATCACCGCCCCACCCCCTTTCGCCTCCCACCATGGCACTCGGCTGACTTCTGTGCTGCTCATCTGGGCCACCGCGTGGGAGCGAGTGGCACAAGTGACCATTTGGACTCTGCACTCCCCATGCAGCACGGGGAGTGCAGAGCCCAAACAACCATTTGGGCTCCGCGGTCCCCAAAGTTAGAGGCAGGAGGGCGAGGAGAAGAGAAAGAGAGAGACAGAAAGAGAGGCAGGAGGCGGAGGAGAGCTGAGAGAGAGAGGGGGGGGGAGGCAGTAGAAGGAGGAGAGAGAGAGGGAGAGAGAGAGAGATGGAGCGAGAGACCAGAGGCTCAGGAGAGAAGACCGACGTGAAGGAGAGATCTGAAAATCCCGTCTTATGATGGGCTAATTGGCTAGTTATCCATTAAAGATGCTTTCTGTAGTTCTGTATTTTTATAAATGTCATTTTACTTGCAGATTGGGGGGGGCACATAGTTAGTTGAAGCTTGTAAAATATGATAATATAGAGAGGCAGCTCCGCTTGGCTGATGGGTTGAGCACTTGCCCTGCCAGAAACTTTCCTGGACTAAGAGGGATTTATGCTATTCAAGTGTGCATAAAATGCAAGAAGAAAGCAAACCTTAAAGCCGAAACTTTAGGCTTCACACTAGCTGAAGTTAAGTTTGTTAGCACAGTCAACCTATGAGCTCTTTGCCTGAGGATGTTGTGAAGGCCAGAATATAACAGAGTTCAAAAGAGAACTGGATACCTTCATGGATGACAGGTCTATCAATGACTGTTAGCCAGGATGGGCAGGGATGGCATCCCTAGCCTCTGTTTTCCAGAGGTTGGGAATAGGTGACTAGAGATGACCCTTCCTTTCATAGAAACAGTCAAAGCAATTGAATAGTCCTTTTTTGAAGTTTCTTCCTCAATGGCATAAGAAATTGTTACACTTCCTCAGTGTCTTAAGTCTTAATAGTCCAGAACTCTGTAGTCAAGCAACATCTGTGGTCTGACATGATTTTAGTTAGACCGATGTACGCTTATCATGGATGCAGCCACGTTTCCCCACAGTCTCATAAAGTTTGTTTACCATCACCAATCCTGGCTCTCAATTTGGTTCTAATTTACTAATAAATGTCTTCTAAGAGCCCAGCAAGCAGTGGAAGCATTGGTAATGCTGCTAAGCATAAGCATGTTTTTTTTATGCTTTATCTACTTATTTCCTTGTGCCAATACAATAAAATTGTGTCACAACACTAACACTTTATTATGAAGAGAGCTGATAAGTCTTGGCCAGGCATAGGCTTACATGAGGTGTATCAGTTGGAGTCATACATTACTAAGCAACATTGCAAACATTGTTCCACTTTTTTATTTTCATTTCACCAAGAAAATAGAGACCCACTCACTACAATATTAACCTCCAGTTTTTAGGCAAATTTTCTGGTTCAGCACCCTTCAAGTCCTGAGAGTGCTGGACTAGAGAGATTCAACCTGTACTACAAAAGTTACTGTGGTATCTTCTCCCAATTAAAATAGTTGCAGAATTAAACAATTCCTGGGATAAAAGTATTCATTGATTGGAACCTTCTGTCATCCTCTGCCTACATAAGACAATGTTAATTCTGTCTTATGTTCCTTTCATATATACATACAACCTGCATTAGTGTTAATAGGAAGCATACATAAGCATCATGAAGAAACTAATAGCGTTTACTTCCACAGTCTCCTGCTTAAATGGCAGGGAAAATACTTTTCAGATGAAACTGCATTTTGATGGCTTAATCTGTTAATAGTGTTCATGTTTCATCATTTTAAATTGCTCATGAACATTTTGTGTCTGTACAAAATGCTACCAACAAAAGGGTAGATAATTAGAGCAGATACTTACAGAATACTTGTTGGCTCTAATGCGGAGTACGGACAAGCTGATCAGACTGAACAATCACTAAAGCTTCTTTGTGGTTCACCATTATCAGGATTCCTACTGAGAGATTACACTGTGTATGTTATGGAGTTTTATTGAAAAGCAGACTGTGTCTGTAATTTGCTGATAGCAAGCGATTAATTAATGTTTGTGTGCTCAGCAGAACATTCTCAATGTTGCCATGTACAAATGTCCAAACAAATTTTCTGTCTGAATAAACAGTGGAGAAAATGGATTTCAGAATGAAGTTGGTAATTAAAATGGGTATTTCCCACTATCATCACGGGCCATGAGGGTCCATTCTAAACTTGCTATAGAGGAAAAGAAAACATTGGAGCACTAGAGGTGAGCCACCATTGGTGAATTAGATCAGCTATATTAGTGTCTGTCGATGACTGGTCCAGTGCTGGTGCCAATCTGCTAGATCTCCCTGACACAGTTTATGAATGAGGAATTCTATGGAACCTTAAAGACTAACAAAAGATATAGTATTATGAGCTTTTGTGCATAAAACCCACTTCATCAAATGAATTGGAGTGGGAATAACAGAATCCAAGAGATATGTAAAAGCAAAATCAGTTACTTATCAATTATAGGACCCATGTTAATTAAGAAAATTAAGCTGGATGTGTCCCATTCATAGCTTTTGATGTGGAAATGTGGATGTCAAAAGCAGGGGAAACTGACTTTGTTGTGTGTTAACCAGTTAATGTCCTTTATTCAAGCCCAATGTAACAGTATCAAATTTGTAGATTAATTCCAGTTCAGTGGTCTCTCTCTGTAATTGGGTAGTGACATTCCTTTATTGAAAGAATAATACTTTTAAATCCATGATTGAGTTTATGAAGGCAGTTAAGCTGGTCACTGGTATTAACAAGTTTCCGAAACACTGAGCTAGACCATATAGAGAGCTTAAAAGCCCAGTAGTGACAAAGGCTAAGAACTTTCAAAATCTCAACCAGCATTGTGCCAAACCGTGGATGGCTTGACAGGGCAGAAATGCCTACACCAAGTGGTTCAGACAGAAACAAAGACTACAGGGCTTGTGGATCTACAATGTACGCTACAGCTTTAATGCAAGTAAACTGGATGTTCCCAAAATAACAAATCTTAGTCCTCTCTAGGAACTGAAGGACTAAGAGCTCCACCATTTTAACTTTAACACTCAGATAAATATAAGGAGCTTTCAGTGGAACTGTGCTTATTTACATTAGCTGAAAATCTGACTTAGACAGTCCAGTGACTGGGTAAACAACTGGTCTCAATCTTTTCCTTAGCTGGACTCACCTTTTCTATACTGGGGTTCTTTTTCCAGGATCCACCTAACATCAGGCAAAATCTAGTCAGTCCCTTCCCATATTTAGTAAGATGGGAAGAACAGGGTGGTTATAACACTCAACACCTGTTCATAAGCCTCCTCTTCAAGCTGAGAACTCCTGAGCCAAAGAATCATGGCAGCTCTTCCATGCTCACTGATAGCTCATACAGACCCTTCTACATTTGAACATGTCTGGCTGAAAGTAGAGATGATGAATGTATTATCAATTATGTATTCCCATATCTTTTTGTGAAATGCCATGTGATTATAACTTGCATGAGAGCATCTTGCAGGCACATGGAAAAGAAACCTCTGTTAATAGGGCAACTCTTTTTGTTTTATGATTGAAATTCATTGGAATAGGAGTTTAAAAGTTCAGTTTAATCTCATTATTACTATGTTTATATTCCACTTAGGAAAACTGTAAGAAAAGGAGTGGAGAAGGGAGAGAGAAAATACATAGGACATCTATTTGTGCCAGATTAGCTTTTGGAGGCCTCTTTTATCAACTGAACATATCACGCTTCCTTTTATAATTCAAAAACTCTTTGCTTGTTTTTAACCGAATCACTCTTGAGAAAATTAATTGGCTTTAATTGCTAAAGGGAAAAAGTCAAATATTACAACTAATTTTGCATACCTGAAAATTACTTTGAGAAGTGTGCCAAATCTCAAATGCCATAAGATTTCCCCAATTCTTTGTATAACAATGCAATATTCATTGTCAAAAAACTATGGTGAGACAGAGATAAGATGTTGGTGATATGTCATGCCTTCCAGAACACCGAACTGAGCGAAGCTCAAGTTTCTGAAAACAAGGACAGATACAGTTAAAGTTACCCACACAACATTAACTCTGTCCTGTTTCAGCAAAGACCTGTTAACACATATTTTTATTCTGCCAACCCAATAACTAATATACAAATTCTTTACCTCTTTTTACAACCCCTTCATTGGCATCCACAGGATTCCATCTAAAATTATTAATGGACAAAACAGGGGCCAGAAATGTTGTCTAGGATTTTCAGGATTACAATTTCAAACAAGACTTAAGGCCTAAATCTATTTCATTTTAAATTCAAAGGGAATCAGACACCAAAATATCTTAGAGGTCCTGGTTCCTAGGCACTTAGGAAGATGTGTCTCATTGAAATCACCGAGACTCCAAAGTCACTTGGTATAAAATTTTCAAAAGTACCTAAATTTACATGTGAAATTCTTAATTGTGTAATAGAGCAATACTGTATTTTACAGGGTGTTAAGGGCAGCTGGATTCTGAGGTATTTTATTAAACATACCCATCACCATAATAATATCAAAGTAAAGATTGTTTTTTACTTTTATACATTGATATTTTTGTTGTGCAGAGACCATACTAATACAAGAGAACACAATCCACTTCTCCTTTCCAATGGCTATAGTTTTTTTGGCAAGAGAACACTGACACAGAAGATTTACCCCCTTCTTCAGATATAGTCCATTTGGTGTCCAAGATCCAATCAAAGCAGAAGTCAATCATGACTAATTGTTCTTGCTCCATCCCACCATAAAGACTATTACATAATACTGAATAGATTGGATCTGGACTACACAGAGGTCTCCCCCTCTCATTGTTGATGCACCTGACAAGAAAAAAATCATATATCCACATTGGATCCTCTTTTGTCCTAAAATAACTGGTATTTTCAGCACCTGTACTAATTATGCCTGTACCTTCTGATCCTATGGACATTTCATCAAGACATACTCCAATGGTCCTGTGTCCCATCCTCAGCCTAGTTTTTGCAAGGTTTTCTGTATTTCCTACCACTCTCCCCCTGGCAAGCCTCCAACACATTTCTTTATGTTTAAAACAGGCTCTCTGGACCTACTGAAGCCTCAAAGGCCCTGAAATGACTGAATCATCTGGGCAACTGGCCACCAGCAATGGCTCATATACCTTAGCCTCCAACACATGCTGATACATCCCCAACTTGGTATGACCTCCCTTCCCTTCTTCCTAGTATATCCCCCACATCTTTAAGTAGTGGAACACACTGAAGAGATTCATGGAGCTGGTCTGGCTCCTTATCCCACTTTTCCATTCTTGCCTTGGTTTCACAGGTTTCTCTTCCCATCACCTCTCCAATGGTGCCCACCAATCCCTATGCTAATAGCACTGAACCCAGATTGGTACCATATTCCGAGTATGACCCTGTTTGTTTCTCAAGGCTTGCTGCAGATAAAATGCAATCTTGAGGTCCTACTAAACTTGTATGGTATCTCATCACTACGCCCCCATTTTCCACCTGTTGACAGGTTAAAGACGTCTTAAGATCTCTTCCTCCATCCCTAAGGATGTTACATTTGAGCTTGTTTCATACAAAGATCTACTTAGTAACAGCACATAGCTACTTTGTCCTTTATCCTTCTGTTGCAGCAATTTGAACTATTCTAGGATTGAATCTATGATTTCTCATAGGAAGTGGAATAATATGCATTCTTATCCCAGTCTCTGGCATGTTTTCCCACTTTTGCACAAGGCTTATGCTGATAAAGATTTAGAATTAATGATATTTGATGTAAAAAATTAGGTATTATTTCCCAGGCACTGATAATTTTCCCTTACTCATTGATTTTCTTCATCAGTTTGGTGGATGTTAACCTTGTTTTCCTGCGTGAAAGCTTCTTTATAACTGTGTGTGACATTGGCAGTAGATCATGCATTATTAGTCCTTGAAGGTTGACAGCATAATGACTTTATGCCCCCTTCCTCAAGTACACACATAAAGAGTCCAACTGAATCAGAACTGGGAAACAAACAATGAAGCAGGAACTCTATAGTCTCCTACATGCCAGAGATAAATTTGGAGGTAGATTTTTTGGGGGACAGAAAGGGGTAAAGTGTGGGTGGTCTTAGCCTGTATATTGGCAAGACCATGCAAGTTGTATTTTTTTTTCCATTTCCCAGCTTGGAAGATTCTATGTGGGCAGAGATTCTTTTCCTCCACCATCACATTATCCTCCTTGCAAAGCTCTTTCACTTAGGCCAGATCTACACTAACGGAGAAGGTCGGACTAAGATATGCAACTCCAGTCATGTAAATAACATAGCTGGAGTCGACTTACCTTAAGGTGAATTTCTCCAGCATTTTCACAGTGGGCGGTCAATGGGAAAAACTGTCAACTTCCCTTACTCCTTGCAACTTTGAAGAGTACTGTAGTCAATGGGGTCATCCTCAGCATTTGATTTAGTGAGTTTTTAATAGATCTGCTAAACTGAATTCTGGAAGATCAATCTCCACCAAGGACTAAGAGCACATATCCAGAAGTGGACATATGCCTTTGGTCCTTGGTTATCTAGAATTTTCACCCTGTCTATTTTAACATCCATTTCAGCATTTTACAGTTTCAGAAGTACTCTGTTAGTAAAGAAAAATATTCCTCCCTCACTTCAGACTGCCCTGACTCAGTCATCCATTGACCTTGGTTTTCTATTAGAACTTAAATGACAACGAGGACAAAACAAGAGTGAGGATTTGTTGTTTGTTTTCTTCACTCATTCTAAAATGCTCTTACCTATTTTATTGTTCCCACCTTAGCAGTAACAGGGCTGACATGATGCACTGCCCATATGAGAATGATATTTTTCACACTAAATCATTCTTGTGATCCTTTGGGCCTCCCACTTTAGATGGCACTTTATCAGGTCTTGCAGTTATTGGATTTCTTTGTTTTCTTTCTATTTAAGTGAATTTAATACCTGTGAAGGGTGCTAGGTTGACAGCCCTGGAGAATGAAGTCCTCTGTTTTTCCACAGAGCAATTTATCTCACACCGGAGTTGGAGGCACAACCTGTAGGGATGACAATGGAGTCACTCCCTTCCTCCTCTCCTTAGCCTCTTTTCTGATATTCGTGGTGGTAGTTTTCATGATGTAGGCATCTTTGCAGTAGGAACTAATCTAAAACCACTAGCTTATTTCACATCAGATGTAGCTCTTCTTTGGTATGTTTATAACAGTAACGAGTGCCAATTATGTGGAGACTGTTTCAAATATGAAAGTAAAATAAAATGTTAACAACACATCATAAATTATTCCTGTATCTTCTCTAAGTATTTAATGCATTGGAATTATTACCTACTGACATGATACCATCTGAGGGTTATGACATGGTAGTTATTTAACCACGAACAGTTTCACACTTCATTTTAGGCCAAGAAATAAAGTATGTTGTGCACAGGTGGAATCATAGAAATTATAGAAATGTCAGGCTGCAAGAGACCTCAAGAAGTCATATAGTACTGCCTCTGTGCTCTCTGGCAGGACCAAGAAAGCTCAGAACATCCCTGACAGATATTTAACCTGTTTTCAAAAAACCTCCAGTGATGGGGATTCCACAACCTCCTTTGGAAATCTATTCCAGAGCTTAATTATCCCCCTGTTTAGAAAACTTTTCCTAATAGCTAACCTAAATCTCCCTTGCTGCAGATTAAGCCCATTATTCTTGTCATACCTTCTATGGTCATGGAGAGCAATTGATCAGGGTCCTCTTTATAAAAGATCTTAATATATTTGAAGACTGTTATCAGGTGCCTCCTTAGTCTCCTTTTCTTATGTCTAAACATTCCCAGTTTTTTAACTCTTCCCAGAGGTCAAATTTTCAAAACCACTGGTCAGTTTAGTTTCTCTCTTCTGGTCTTTTTCCAGTTTATCCACACCACTTCTTAAAGTACCCAAAACTGAACATAAAATTCCAGCTGAGGTTTCACCAGTGCCAAGCAGAGTTGGACAGTTATCTCCTGTGTCTTACATACAATGCTCATATTAATATATCTTGAATTATATTAACCGTTTTTCCCCCAACTACATCACATTGTTGACTCATCATAAATTCTCATGTGCTATAGCTCCCATGTCCTTTCCAGCATTACCTGGCCAGGATGCAGTAATTTAAAGTAGGCAGAATATAATTATTGAAATTGGATAATTACATGGGAGAGTAACAGCTCAATTCTCATAAGAAAAGCTATGACTTTTTTTTTTCCAAGATGCACATCTGGTCTGGATCTCATTTTAATATCTTATAGGAAAGCCATTTCTTGCTGTACACTGCCTTCTAGTCTGATACTGGGATTTGGCTCGCTACTGATTTAGAAGGAAGGGTGCCACCTACTGAATCACTTGTATCAAAATTATTCCCTTGAAAGGGTAGGGGGCATGTTTTGTTTTTCACCACTATAGTTTATATTTTACTACTCGTGTGTTCTGAAGAGGCTTCCTTTTCAATTGGTGCTTTGGTTCAGCCTGTTCCCTCAGTTAACCCCTCTCTTAACAAATTCTTTGTGGATAGGTGCATCTTAATTTTCTGTTCTTCTTTCTGTTCTCATGTCCGCAAGCTTATCTATGATGTTTCACTAGTTTTGGTCTTGGAAAAAAACATGCATGCGTATTTTTAATAATATTGTTGAAAGATTGACTCAATTGCAACACAGCCAAATTAGGCTCCTGCCATTCTGCCTCCAGTTCTGATTCACTTGTGCACATTTCCATCATGGACAATAAATCCAATCTTGTATGAGCCTGAGGACCACAGACCCAGGGTAGAATTCCATGGGGGAAAATATGAATACACTGTAAATTGCTATGCAACAGAATAATCAGTTTATTTCCAAATAGAAATATCTTCATAGCTTAACCACAGCTTTAGAAAAGGTACACAGAAAATTGCATGTCAAAATGATAAATCTGTCAATTTTGTAAAACTGCTTATTGTTATGGGCATGACATTGACAATAAAATGAGGGGGAAAAAACCTTATGTTGGAAAGGTTCTGCTACAAAAGAATACCACACCTGCTCTTCATTTATATTTGCATTTGGCTTGCTGCATTTCTTCAGGATACTCCCCCTCCCCCACCCATGCCCCCGGGTCCATTGGCCAAAAGGAAAAGCACAATCAAAACACTGTCTGTACAAAAGTAGCTCGTATAGTTGAGGGTCACCACAGGCATAATTACATTAACTGTCTGCCATATTAATGATTCCAAGCCATCAAATCCTAATGTTCCTTCCAAGCAATAGGGACGTGAATGGGATATGAGAAAGTAGTTAGAGACATTGAGGCTAATGGCAATTGGGACAAATTACAACATGGTTTTACAAAAGGTAGATTGTGCCAAACCAACTTGATCTCCTTTTTTGAGAAAGTAACAGATTTTTTAGACAAAGGAAATGCAGTGGATTTAATCTACCTCGACTTTAGTAAGGCATTTGATACAGTACCACATGAGGAATTATTGGTTAAGTTGGAAAAGATAGGGATTAATATGAAAGTTGAGAGGTGGATAAGCAACTGGTTAAAGGGGAGACTACAGCAGGTCATATTGAAAGGTGAACTGTCAGGTTGGAGGAAGGTTACTAGCGGAATTCCTCAGGGATCAGTTTTGGGGCCAGTTTTATTTAATCTTTTTATCACTGACTTTGGCACCAAAAGTGGAAGTGTCCTGATAAAATTTGCGGATGACACAAAGTTGGGAGGTATTGCCAATTCAGAAAGGGATCGGGATATCATACAGGAAGATCTGGATGACCTTGTAAATTGGAGTGATAGCAAGAGGATGAAATTTAATAGTGAGAAGTGTAAGGTTATGCATTTAGGGATTAATAACAAGAATTTTAGTTATAAGCTGGGGACACATCAGTTGGAAGTAACGGAGGAGGAGAAGGACCTCGGAGTCCTGGTTGATTATAGGATGACTATGAGCCACCATTGTGACATGGCCGTGAAAAAGGCTAATACGGTCTTGGGATGTATTAGGCGAGGTATTTCCAGTAGGGATAAGGAGGTGTTAGTGTCATTATACAAGGCATTGGTGAGACCCCATTTGGAATACTGTGTGCAGTTCTGATCTCCCATGTTTAAGAAGGATGAATTCAAACTGGAACAGGTACAAAGAAGGGCTACTAGGATGATCTGAGGAATGGAAAACCTGTCTTATGAAAGAAGACTCAAGGAGCTTGGCTTGTTTACCTTAACCAAAAGAAGGCTGAGGGGGGACATGATTGCACTCTTTAAATATATTAGAGGGATAAATACCAGGGAGGGAGAAGAATTATTTAAGTTTAATAGCAGTGTGGACACAAGAACAAATGGATATAAGCTGGCTAGTAGGAAGTTTAGACTTGAGATTAGACGAAGGTTTCTAACCATTAGAGGAGTGAGGTTCTGGAACGGCCTTCCAAGGGAAGTAGTGGGGGCAAAAGATCTATCTGGCTTCAAGATTAAACTAGATGGGTTTATGAAGGGGATGGTTTGATGAGATAACATGATCTTGGTAACTAATTGACCATTCATTATCAGTGGTAAATAGGTCAATGGAGGGATGATAGGAGTTACTATAGAGAACTTCTGGGTGTCTGGCTGGTGAGTCTCGCCCACATGCTCAGGGTTTAGCTGATCGCCATATTTGGGGTCGGGAAGGAATTTTCCTCCAGGGTAGATTGGCAGAGGCCCTGGAGTTTTTTCGCCTTCCTCTGTAGCATGGGGTACAGATCATAGCTGGAGGATTCTCTGCATCTTGGGGTCTTCAAAGTTTTTGAAGGCTTCAATATCTGAGATATAGGTGAGAGGATTATTCTAGGAGGGGGAGGGGGAGATTCTGTGGCCTGCATTGTGCAGGGGGTCAGACTAGATGATCATAATGGTCCCTTCTGACCTTAAAGTCTATGAGTCTATATATGCCTCACTGAAATAGGAACCAGAGTACAAGAAGGGAAAATAGAAAGATCTTCTTGGGGATGATTAGTTGGCTCTTGGGCTCTCTCAGGCTGAGCATACAGATTAGACTTACACAGAGCTGTGGAAGAGCAAGGAAAGTGTAGAGGCCTTAAAAGAAAAGGGACTTGATTCTATATCCATAACAAAAAAGAGTGCTGCTACTAAAGTCATGTCCTCCCAAGTCCATTGAAGCCTGTGAGATGCTTTCCACAGACTTTCAATGAATTTTCGCTCAGACCATAAATTTCAGACAAACTGAACAGTGAGTGGAAATTCTTTGCTTATTTCTTTGGATATGTTTTGACACATTTCTAGCACCTTACGATGCACTATTGGATACTCTCTTTAAATAATCTGGCTTTAAAAAAAAACTTTAAAAGACAATATTATGAGCTACAACTCATGTTTTTTCAGCTCTCTTAAAAGTTATTCCCACCCAGGAGAGAAATGGTTCTTCAATTCCTAGTCATGCAAAACTCTCTCGCTCCACTGAAGTCAATGGCAGTTCTTTCTAAAAACTTAAAAACTGATTATTGTCAAAAGGTTTAAGTAAAAATAATTTTTAAAAACCCTCATTTCTACAACTAGTCAAACATTTCAAACTGAAAATTTCAATTGAAAAGTGCTATTTGATTAAATCTGTGTGTTCATGAAAATGTACTGGTTCCGAAACGTATGGAAAATCATCAAAACCTTTAGGTTTAATTTTATCTTTTCAAATTCAATAACAGTGAAAATGTTTTCAAATATAAAATTCAAAATACCTAAACTAAACCAAAATATTTGTATCTTAGTGAAACATTTTGGTAAGAGCAGCAAAGAGTCCTGTGGCACCTTATAGACTAACAGAAGTGTTGGAGCATAAGCTTTTGTGGGCAAAGACCCACTTCGTCAGATGTATGCAGTGGAAATTTCCAGAGGCAGGTATAAATATGCAGGCTAGAATTTTGGTAAGGTTATAAAATGTTCTGGAATACTTTGTTTCACAAATTTCAAACTTTTTAGTATTTATTTCTCTAGAATGAAACCAAACTTTTCTCAGATTTCTCATTGAATGAAAATTCCATTTTTCAGTCAGTTCTCCTAATAACTGATAAAAAAAATAAGACATGAATTGAAAGACACTGTAATTAAGCTCTTACATGTCTTTTAAGATTATGTAGATTTTATACTATTATCTGGTATTGATATATAGTAGTCTATGGATTTATGTGTATATACTATCTTGAAATATGAAGTTTTAAATAAAGAAAACATAAAGGGAATTTATTCTGTTGCAATATAACCTCTGAATGAAAAATGCAAAAAAAATCCTTTTCATGATATTTCATAAAATAAGCAGAAGTGAGATATTCCATATAAGCACACACATTTGTTTTTGTTCCAATAAGAAAAAAAACCCCTCTTGAACACTATGTAAAAAAAGAAAGTTATTTTGCACTGTAGTCCAAAACAGATAGCTTCTAAATCATGAAGTGCTTGAAGAAGAAATTCAGGCAATATATTTGAATATTTCAACTGTTTGAGTCCTCTTGCTCTGTCTTTTCAGATCTTCCTTTTTGACAATTGTTTAAAGAAACATACATATCTGTTAGTACTTAAATAATTTATCCAGTGGATTTAGCCATTCAGTAAAGAATACAACATTCCTTTGTTGTTATCTCTGCTCTCCCCCATGACTGTGAATTGGTCTCAGTTCTTTGTGGCTATTTGATGCTTTCCCATTTAAGCAGTGTTGATTAGTTTTGACTGGCATGAGAAGCCCCATGGTATTCCTTCTCTTCTCTGACTGCATATAATATGCTGCTTCAGATGAATATGAAAAGTAAACTTCGCATACTCACACAGGCAAAAATTTAGTGCATAATCCAAGTTCAATGAATGACCACAGCAAATGTGCCAGAGTGGCCAAATCACATTCATTTTCACTGACTAGTCAAGGCATTTGTGGGAAGTATTTTGTAGTATATGCTGAGCTCTAACAGAACATTCCCCCACCCCTTTGCAATCTAATTTGCTCAGATTAATTTTTGTGCCTGTGTGAAACCCCATTGATTTTATGGGACTTGCCACAGGAGTCCTTTGCCCACACACAAGTCCCATCAAAATCAAGAGGCTTTGCGTGGGTACAATGGGCCATCTGTGTATATCAGTTTGAATGATCAGGGCATGTATGTGAATAATCTTTTTCATTCAATCTTTCCTACAAGGAACGGTTAGAGCTCTAATGTCACCGTGGATTTACCTGCCCTTTTACACGGTGCAGACCTAAGCTGAAGTTATCCAGAGCAATCTACTATAGGTTTGTTATGGAATATACATTTTCTGTGTTAAATATAGCATGATAAATCAATTCTGCATGGACTACTGGAAAGACATGTGCCTTCAGGACAGTGGATTCCTCGCTAATGTATCTCACATATGCATTATGATTATATTTGCTAAGAATACAGATTGGACCTCACTGATCCAGCACCCTCGGGACCTGACTGGTCCCAAATGAGGTGATTTGCTGAACCAGGGAAGTTCTCTCCCCTCCTGGCCCATGCTGCCACTGGGTTAGGGCTCCAGCCTGGCTCTGCTGCTGTCCCAGACCCATGAGGCAGAGCACCACAGCCAGAGCTCCACAGCCGGGGCAGAGCTCAGCAGCTGCCTGGCTCTGCGGCCAGGGTGGGGGTTTTGCAGTAGGGGCTGGGGCGGAGGGCTGCGGACAGAGCTTCCTGGCCGCTGCTGGGGCTGGAGCTCCACAGCGGCTGCTGAGGCCAGAACTCCCCACTATGCTACCCGTTCCCTCCCCGCCACACACACACCTTGGGTTGCTGGTGCCCCCTAAGATGCTCCTGCCCCACTGCCAGACCTCCCTGTTCCTGGACCACAGATGTTGCCAGATGAGGGAATCCCATTTAAGGGAGGTACAACTTGTATCATATATAAAAATAGAGATCAGTGGTTAGAGTAGATGGAAAGGAACTACTGATAACATTACATAATGCCCCAAGAGCATAAAATATCCCAATTTTACATTGCACAAAAAGTTTCCTGTGCTGTCTTGTTTATGGGGTTAGAAACACCTCTCCCTATCCCCCTATACCCTAATCTGTATTCTTTCAAAGAGAAAGAAAATATTTCTCTTTCATTCCTATAGCTAATGGAAACATACCCTTATCTCCTGTATTAACTTCTGGAATGCCGCCTCCTCCTTCATCTTCATGACACCCTCATTACTCTCTAGCTATTCTTTTAGTAGGTCTATATACAATTTTTATTTCGGGAGAAGGATGCAAATAGTGCTGCGCATTTGCATATTTCCTCCGGGTTTTTTTTGGAAGATGCTCCAGTGTCTACACGCAGCCACATTTCGAAATAAACCCCTATTTCGAAAGATCCCTGTAAACCTCATTGTGGGAGGAATAAGGGGTCTTTTGAAAAAGAGATTTATTTCTAAATTCGGCCACGTGTAGATACGGGTAAATACCAGAAGACCGTCTTCTGAAAAACCCCCGGAGGAAGTATGCAAATGTGCAGCATTATTTACATCCTTCTCCTGAAATAAAAAATGTGTGTAGACATCTGAGTATTACTGCTAAGACCAACTCCCATGCCCATCATTTGGAGAATTACTGTCTATGTCTTAGCACTAACATTAGGAAACCCATCAGTTTTCTGCACCCATCAGCAAATGATCCACAGGTGTAGTTGTTACTACACCAGTCTGAGACCACTGATCTAAAAGATAATCAGCATTTTCCTGCTTGATGCCACTTAATTTGCACTGTTATTGTGGCCTGCATTTCTCGCTTTCATGTATTGGGGGGTGGGGAAGAGATTGTTACTCTTTTTGCCTTGAAGATTTTACTATTTAATGTTCGATAGCATTAGGAATAAAGATACCCCAAAACATGGAGATTGCTGGAAATCTGTTTGTTTTCTCCATACATCTACCATATGCCAGTCTCTCCTCTTTAACCATATCTTTTATTATGATATCGCCAAAGAACTTTTGAATATTAATTTTATTTGGCAGAAGGCATTTATAAGGATACATTACTAAGCAGAGGTTGAATTGGAAAGTCTGTGTCATGTGTTTCAAATTCAGCTCTGTCATAAGTGACACGTCAGTCTACAAGAGCTATGTCCACTTCCACTAAGAATAACCCAAGAAGTCCTTTCTTTTGAAAGAGTCTCAAGTCTATCTTACTTCATGATTAAACAGACGATGATGTGAAATAAAAAGGGAAAATGGTTCATATAAGAATTTACATGTGTATTCAACTAGTATACATTTTTAATATTCAAGTGCTGAATAAGTAAAAAAATTACAACTATCATTTGTTTTTTGTGCAATTTCCTACTTAACATTCAACAAACAGAAATTAAGCCTGTTGAGGCTTATGCCAATTACCTGCTAAATATGTTCTATACTGTACAGATATCAATATTTGTACTATTTTCCTTACAGCCATCATAAATCTTCCTTATGATTCCTAGTTACAGATTTATGTGTCCAAGTAATGCCCTTCTGCCTTTGGTGTTCACACCCTTCAAATTATTCAGATGATTACCGGATATCCTAGTTTTCCACTATAAAAAAATCAACAAAACATCTCATAAAAACATAAAAATCCATGTTTTTCTGTGATTAAAATGAAATCTTGAACTTTAGTCTTCCAAGCCACAACACACATGGGTATGCAATCTAACATTACAATAAAATAAAATAAAATTAATAAAGTTGCAGTTCATATTTCTTACATATATCAAATACTTCAATGTCTGTATTTTCAGAAAATAGGGATTTTTAAAAGGCACAAAAAACGTTGGAATGATCCTGGTGCACCACATTGTTTCTTTACTGTTGTTGATGGTTCTGCTGTTTCAAGCCTCTTGTTTTAAGCTTTTTTTCAGTTTATGTTTATTGCTTTCCATGTGTTCTACAATTCTCTGCCTTCAAACTTAGCCTACAGCTTTGCTGCATGCAGTACAGAACAGCACATTACCATCAATGTGAAATTTGTCCTTGCCAAACTCAGTCATATAGTCTTTAAAGTTTTCAGCATCTTTTCATAACTTTAATTACTCATGTCTGAAAACTGATTGATAGGAGCTGCTGTCACATGATGTTGAGCCTTTGGCACTGAAGTGCTCAGAGGGCAAGTCTACACTAGGAAATAATTTCCAAATAAGTAAATCAAAATAATAACTCCCAAAATAACAGCATTGAAATAGTGTGCATGCACTATGGGGGAACATTGAAATTAGTCAGAATTATTTCAAAATGGCGCATCCACACTGATTGGAGCCTGCCTCAGCTTAGAGACTCTGGAAGCACTTTGGGGAAGACACCAGCAAGGAGGACACTTCCTGTGGCTACTTGGTCAGGCAAGATACGACACATGCTTTCAGGAGCTCCTCTCTAGCGCCGTGTCTCACATGCCGCTCCTGCACTGCCTCCCACCTTGTGGGACACAAAACAGACACAGTGTGCCCTGGTTGCCCTTGTAGACATCACAGCACTGACAACATGAAACCAGAGCTGTTGCAAAGCAGTTCCAGGCTCATGGGCCTTGTGCTGTGCCTGATGGCACAGTTTGCCCTGACCACCCACATGCTGCTACAGCAGGCTGACAACCAGCCTGGACCGGAGGCCTTCATCACCCAGGTCCTGCTGCTATGTATGCTCCTCAGTTCCCTGGACACTGTGAAATACTGTTTCTGGTGGAAGGAGACCAGTTTGGATTGATGGGACTGCATTGTCCTGCAGCGGTGGGACAACCAGCAGTAGCCTCAGAACCTCCGCGTGTGGAAGGCCACCTTCCTGGAACTCTGCAAGTGGCTCACCCCTGCCCTCAGGTGACAAGACACCCAACTGAAACTCACAATCCCAGGGCAAGAGCGTGTCACCACTGCCCTCTGGAAGCTTGCCATGGTGGATAGCTACCATTCTGGTGGAAAGCAATTCGGTGTGAGGAAATTCAGGGCATGCTCCTGCAAGTAGTCAAGGCCATTAACCATGTGCTGGCACGGAAGTTTGTCATTCTGGGGAACGTGGACAGCATCATTGATGTCTTTGCTGCCATGGGCTTCCCAATCTGCAGGGGGGGGCCATAAACAGCACTCACATCCCCATCCTGGCCCTCTGACCACCATGCCTTGGACTACATCACCAGGGAGGGGAACTACTCCAAGGTACTGCAGGGCCTCATGGATTACAAGGGACGCTTCCCCAACATCAATGATGGCTAGTCAGGGAAGACGCTTGAGGCCCACATCTTCTGGAACTCGAGCCTCTTCCACAAGATGCACACTGGCACTTTTTTCCCACGCCGCACCATCAGAGTCGGGGAGGAGGAAATGCCCATCTGCACCTTGGGTGACGCTGCCTACCCCTTGCTCCCCTGGCTCATGGACAGCCTGGACCTCACCAAGGAACACTTCAACACCAGGTTGAGCAGGTGCCACATGGTGGTCGAGTGTACATTTGGCCATTTAAAGGGGAGGTTCCGGAGTCTCCTCACCCACCTGGACCTCAGCAAGTGCAACATCCCCTTTGTGGTGGTGGCCTGCTGTGTGCTCCACAACCTCTATGTGAGCAAGGGGGAGAATTTATGCCAGGGTGGGGGGCAGAGACTGAATAGCTGGCCAGGGCATATGAGCAGCCAGACATCAGCACCATTCGGCAAACACGTCAAGGAGCTATGCTCATCAGGGAGGCCTTGAGGGAGAGTTTCAGCCAAGGCCAGCTGTGAGACTCTCTCCCCGTGGCTCTCCACAAGGGGCCCCTGCATTCCCTCTGTGTCCTTTTCCTCTCCCACCCCTACGTTCCCTTACCTCCCTTCCCACCTTCCTTCTCCCCTGCAGAGCAAATAAAAATGTTTTTTTGTTGTTGAAAAAAAACAAGACTGTTTATTTGGGGGATATGCAAAGGGGGAGGAACTGGTGAAAGAACATGTAATGTGGGATGGGAAGGAAGAGGAAAGGAAGCTCAGGGCTGGGGCTGGGACTGGATCCTGCCTCGGATAGCTTGTGCGGCTTTGGCTGCTTTAGAGGTTCCACCACCACATGTTCTGGAGCCTTGGCAGTCCCTGTTTGGGCTAGGAGGGGAAGCTATTGAGGGAGGAGAGTGGAGAGGTGGCTGGTGGTCTGCTCCATGAATAAAGCCATGCACTCCATCACTGAGGTGAAGAAGGAGGACATGGCCTTGTACTGGCATGCCAGCTAGTCCCAGGTGGACTTCCACTGCTCCCAGTCAGCGGCCTGCTCCCCCTCAAGCCCCCAGACGAGTGACTGCAGGCAAGCAATCTGCTCCCTCATTAGGTCCTCTCGGGTGCGTTTCTTCCTGCAGATCCTGCAATGTCAGGAAGATGATGTGGGAGGTGGGGTATGTGTCATGTTCACAGCTGGCCCAGCTTTGAAGAAAAGTTACAAGGTTATGAAGCCTAGCCCTAATCTCTGAGCCAACACCAAAGTTCTTGGGTCAGACGATGGCGATGTGCTTCAAGCAAGGCCATCTGTTGCCTAGACAGCCGGCATTCCTTCAGGGGCAGGCATCCCAGAGAAGCCTTGCAAACCTCATAACCCAAGGATGCTGGATCCAGCACTGGTGGCACCCCGGAGAGAGAGAACTTCTATCCCTGCCCCTTCGGGGTGGGGGGTGTTGGGGGAAGTGTATGAAAGTGGGAGACACTACTTGCCGGAAAGAATGCTACTGGGTTCTCCTCTCCCACCCCTCCTCCCCAGCAGGTTCCCATGCATAGGATCAGTCTCCTCCACATTGCCATGCTTGATTGGGAGTGAATGCTGTCCAAGTGCGGGCATGATCCTATGCTATGTGCAGCACTGCTATTTGTTTCCATGACACCAGTCTCCTTTGTGGTAGCTTGTCATGAGAAGATATCCCACCACGGAGGTCGGAATAAGGCAGGCTTCTCCAGGAACTTTGTAAGAAAGACAAAGGGGATCCTTTGTGAGAGCATCTTGGGGCTGAGTGCTCTGGACTGGCGCTCAATGTGCACTTATGTGCACCTAGGTGAACAGGCTGTCGTGCGACCTCCAGGCCAAGTAGGCTGAGTAAGTAGTGTGCAGCCTCTCACAGACTGTCGCTTGCCCCTGCGTGTGTACAGGGAAAGATATAGAACTCACCAGAAGTGCCTTCCCCAGGTTTGTCCGAAGCTTGGGAGACACCCTGGGAGGGGGCCTGGCTCTAGGGTGAAGAACAAGTTCTGTCTGGTGGGCATGGTTGCCTGGCTGGCCTCCTCCTCATCCTCCCTCTGCTCTTCCTCCTCCTTCTTGTCTGCAACCCCATCCTCATGGAAGCTGAAGCCAGGCGAGTCTAGCCTGGACTTGACAAGGACAGTGGGGAATGGGGTGACTGGCCTTCCTCTCAGGATGGCATTGAACTGTTTGTAGTAGCAGCAGGCATGTGGTGTTGCCCCAGAGGTTGGTGGCCATCTGGCCATACACATTGGCTTTCTTTTCTCTGGTGCGGAGATCCTGAAGGTTGGTCTCCTCCTCCCAGACCTTGATGAGGTCCAAGATCTCTGCACCAGTCCAGGCTGGAGCTCTCCTGTATTCCTGGCCAGTGGCAGCCAAGGGTACTGCAGGGGTGCTGGCAGCCATGGGAGTCTCAAAGGGAGCACTGGGGTCTGCTAGGACTCTGTCGGCTTCTGCTGTATGGTCCGGAGCTTACCAAACTGGCCATGTGCCACAAGCCCTTCTCCTGAAACCTGCTGTTTTAAGCTCTGCAGGAGAAAGGAAGCAGAAGAGTTGGCAGGTTTGGCCAGAGCAGTCACAAGTGCATCTGTGAGAGGCTTCTGGAGACGAATTATTTTGAATTAGCAGCACCAGAGCATCCACACTGACTCTATTTCGAAATAATGATTTCAAAATAAGCGTTATTCCCTGAGGAAAGCAGGAGTACAGATTTTGAAATAACAGTCTTGAGTTATTTCAAAATAACTCCCTAGTGTTGACCAGGGCTAAGAGTCAGTCCATGCCTCTTGGTTGCCTTCAGTCCTGAGCTTGGGACAAAAAGTATTCATAGCTATTCTTCCTGGCACTGTGCTTTACTTGCATGGAGCGGGTTTTCACATCCCAGAGCAGGATATTCCCTCCTCAGCTCAGAGCAGGGATTTATCATGCTCAGGAAGTAGTCACCTCACTGGACTTTATCCTCATTTTCATCTTTGTTCTGCTAATCATTCCTGAATACCCGTTTTTAAAAAGGCCGTGCCTTGAAACAGAGTGTTCTGACTCTAGGCCCTAGGGTTGCCTTGCCACCTCTGAAGTACAAAATCCAGGACATCTGAAATGGTCTTGAACCCACTGAACTGCACAGCTGGCAGTGAATACTGAGCATCCTTCCATATTTCCCATGGCAACTACCTCAAACAAGAGAGAATCCTGGGCAAACCTGGGCAGGTGGCAACCCCACTAGGACTCAACTATCCTTACAGGGGATGGGCCATTTTTGTTATAGTTCCCAAGTGCTCTCTCTTCTTCTAGTTACATGTGTATTTCTCATGTCTTTCCTTATAACTCAGTCTTTCCCTACTCTTTAATCATCTTCTATTACTCTTCTCTGAACTCTCTCTATTTTATCAACATCTCTCAGATATTGAAGTCTCTAGAATGGAAAAAAGCATTCCAGATATTGTCTAATATCTATTGCACATTGCCTAACTGTGAACAGCATCCAAAAATGTGTCACTGAATCAGTTTTAGAAACCAGTGGTCTTTTTATTTGAAATAAAGCAAGTGATGTAGTCAGTTCTTGGTGACAATGTCATCTGCCACCAAATATTATCTATACAAAGACTAAAAAGAGACCCGGCTTTCCTCCTTGCTGAAATAAAGCAAAATCTAATCGCAGAGATTTTAAAATTTACTTCTCTTAGTGGATTTGCTACCCAGGAGTCTGTGCCTGTTCCAAGCTATGTATCATTTTTGCGATACTTGCTCTCACCCATATTAGCATTTGTATTGAAGTCAGCAGATGATGGACATAACTACATCCAGCACTGCACAGATTAGATTGAAAGGCACAAGGGAACTTATAGAGCGCTGTGTAAAAGAAGATGGCCTAGTAAACTTTTAACACCAAACTGAATTATGATGAGGCAGAGGCTAAAGCATCTGCAAACACCTTCTCCTACCCACTGAAGTGAACTGAAGTGGAACTACTCGGTTATTTGGCTGATCACATTTTTTAAATATATGTCTCAGGCTTTGATTAAAATTAATTGTGCTGATAATAATAACAATAAAAACCTCACTGTAACTAATATAAATATGCATGGATGGAGTCTGTATTTTGAGAGCTTTTTGAAGCAGTTTTATATCGAACTTATTTTCTTAATAAAAGAATTTAGAAGATTATTTCAAAACCATAATATTAAATGTATACACTTTGCACCTAATGAATTAGTAGGTCTGTGGGTCAAAGGAGACAGGTTCATAGTCTACAGCAGGGCAGAATTATTTCTATGGACTGACACTCAGTTGGGTCATCTTTATATTAAAGAAATTTTAATCCAACTCCAGTTCAGCTCTGTTTGTGTTATCTATGTTTGGAAACATAGGATAAAATTCTGGATTCATTGAAATCAAGAGGAAAAAATCGTATTGCCTTGAATAGGGCCAGGGTTTCACCCCCTACTATATAAAGTCTGCTGGTTATGTTATTGTTTGAAGCACTGTGTTATCTGAGGTTATCCAGAGCTAGTCTAATCAGAACAGTGCTGTAAATGATGACATCTGCTAATAGAACATCTGCATTCTGATTCCCAAATGTTCACACCACTCGTATTGACCAGGGCCAGATTAAGACCTTTAAAGGCCCTAAGCACTGAAAAGATTATGGTGCCTCCCCCATATGTAATTCAAAATAAAAACAATACTATACCGTAAAATCTCTTTTTTTTTTTTTTGTGCCCCTGCTTTGCTGGTGCCCTAAGCAGTCTGCCTATTGGGTAATCCAGCCCTGGTGTTGACAAGATAATTTATAAATGTGGTATTTTTGAAAAGTGTCTCTATAGTCATTCAGGGCCTTACTGTAAAATTACACAAAACCCTTTTCCCAGTAGAAGATGATAATTCTTCATTTTGAAAGTTTCTTTTTATATTAGTGCTGTTGATTTCCTAAGTTTACCATTAATCCACAAATTTAAAAAATGTTAATTTTTTTCATAAACAAAGAGGATGAGTTGTGTTGCTCATTGACTGTGAATGTGTGGAGAGCTACTGCTTTATCTGTACAAATGTTTACGAATTCTGAAAGTTCCAAAAAGTTTAGCACAATTGTCTGAGCTATTCGTTATTCATTATTCAGTGTTGTCCATTCTAGTATTGAAATTCCTCAATCATTGAGTCATGAAGCAGAAACACATTGGCTTAAGAGACCAATCACATACTAGAAGTAGAATGAGAAATTTCAAATAACAGAATTTCTCCCTTGCAAAAAAGTGCCAAGATACCATTAAATTATTAAACTTCTGGTTAAGGCTGAATTTCACCAACAATGAATTCTCAGGGTTGATCGGTCTTCCAAAAAACCATAGAATTAATATTATATAATAAATTACATAGCCATTACTCACACATAACATATAAACTGGTAAAAATCAGGCTCAGTTCTCCAACTGTTTGCAAACTGTAAAAAGGGCTATATTTATCAGGCAAATTATTCACGGTGAATAATTTGACCAGCTCTATTTAGGATGTTTTTGACCCATGAAAACTGACATTCTGTTTTATTTTCACTCTGCACATTCATGTTTATTAACAGAAATGTTCCCAGGGCAGGGTAATATCCCTATCACATACCCCTTCTAGAACTATCCAATGAAAGAATAAAATGTCACCATCCCACAAACGAGAGTAATTAAAGTGAGGTAGGTTTTATATGTACTTACATGTATAGAATAAGTAGCTTAGTTTGTCTTTTCATTTGGGTGTAGGAAGTAATTTTAAAGTTCGCTTGTTATATTTTGAAACCTGCTAATACATTTTCTCTTATTTTTAGGCTGCTCTGAGACAAATAAATCTGTTTACTTGATTTGGTGTTGTGTGTGCCCTTTTCAACATTTTATTTCAAGATAAAGCTTCCATGAGGCTAGGAATATGCTCCTTAAGGGGAATCTATCAAGTCAGTGGGTAGAAGCATTCTACCTCACAGACAGATATAAACTGGGTCAGAGGAACACCTGGAGAGATGGTACCATAAGGTATGTCTACACTACAAAGTTAATTCGAACTAACAGCTGTTAGTTCGAATTAACTTTCATAGGCGCTACACATGCAAACCGCTAGTTTGAACCTAATTTGAACTAGCGGAGCTCTTAATTCGAACTAGGTAAACCTCATTCTACGAGGACTAACGCCTAATTCGAATTAAGTAGTTCAAATTAAGGGCTGTGTAGCCACTTAATTCAAACTAGTTGGAGGCTAGCTCTTCCCAGCTTGCCCTGGTGGCCACTCTGGGCCAAGCCAGGGAAACTCTTCTGCCCCCCTCCCGGCCCCGGAGCCCTTAAAGGGCCATGGTCTGGCTACAGTGCCCATGCCAGGTGCAAGCCTGCCAGCACCCAGCCAGCAGACCCTGCACCTGGCACGGCATGAGCCAGCCACCCGCTGCCACCCAGCCCTCCCCCTCTTCCCAGGACCAGGCTGGCGGCTCCCAGGAGCCTGCCCGGGGCCGCAAGAGGTGGGCGTCCGCCTGGTCTAGTGTGGAGATCGTGGACCTCATCGAGGTTTGGGGGGAGACCTCCAATGTCCACGACCTCTGCACTAGGCACAGGAATGAGGCCATCTAGGGCAGGATAGCTGCCAGCCTGGCCACCAAAGGCCACATGCGAACCCATGAGCAGGTTGTCATGAAAATCAAGTTGGTCCAGTGAGATCCCCGACCCTGAGCCCCGAGCTTAGAACATAAGAACATAAGAACGGCCGTACTGGGTCAGACCAAAGGTCCATCTAGCCCAGTAGCCTGTCTGCCGACAGCGGCCAACACCAGGTACCCCGGAGGGGATGGACCGAAACAATGACCAAGCCATTTGTCTTGTGCCATCCATCTCCAGCCTTCCACAAACAGAGGCCAGGGATACCATTCCTACCCCCTGGCTAACAGCACTCCATGGACCCAACCTCCATGACTTTATCTAACTTCTCTTTAAACTCTGTTATAGTTCTAGCCTTCACAGCCTCCTGTGGCAAGGAGTTCCATAGGTTGACTATTTGCTTTGTGAAGAAGAACTTTCTTTTATTAGTTTGAAGCCTGCTACCCATTCATTTCATTTGGTATCCTCTAGTCCTTCTATTATGGGAACTAATGAAGAACTTTTCTTTATTCACTCTCTCCACACCACTCATGCTTTTATAGACCTCTATCATATCCCCCCTCAGTCTCCTCTTTTCTAAGCTGAAAAGTCCCAGTCTCTTTAGCCTCTCTTCATATGGGACCTGTTCCAAACCCCTAATCATTGTAGTTGCCCTTTTCTGAACCCTTTCCAAGGCCAAAATATCTTTTTTAAGGTGAGGAGACCACATCTCTACACAACAGTGAAGCTATGGCGCACTATAGTTTTATACTTCCCCTCCTCCTTCTTCCCCTGGCTTCCCCCTTCCAGCTCCCTCCTCCCAGGTTTCCACCTCCCCTCTCCCACCCTCTCTCTTCCCCTCTCCCACCTCCTTTTCCCAGTCTCCCCAGAGGTTAATCCCCCCCCCTCAGTTTTGTTAAATAAAGAGAGTTTCTATTTTTGAACACGTGTCCTTTATTTTTTACATCAGGAAGGGGGGCTAGGGAGGGGTAAGTGGAAGGAGGTGAGGGAGGAATGGGGCACGAGCCCCTGATGGGGAGGACTGGGGTGGCTCTGCGGGCTCCTTGGGGTGGAAGCTCTCCTGCAGGGCCTCCTGGATCCTGACAGCCCCCCGAATGACCTCCCCCCCCCGGATGGCAGCCTGCGGCAAGTGCAGCCGGGCTGATGGCCGAGTGCTGTCATGTACCGAGTGTGGGCACTCAGGGCACTCCAAGACAGGACTGCTTTGCTGTCACACATCGAGGTAGACAAGCAAGCGGGGAACCCTGAGAACTGTCTGTCCGGGGTGGGGGTCGGGTCCCTTTAAGCACGGAGCTCAGTTATCCTCAGGCAGAAGCTCCACACTCTAAGTCCTAACCTGATGCCCTGCCAGCACTGGTTCCGGCCAGCCTTAACTTCGGTTCAGGGTCCACTCAATGTGGACATGCTAGTTCGAATTAGCAAAACGCTAATTCGAATTAGTTTTTAGGTCTAGATGCACTAGTTCGAATTAGCTTAGTTTGAATTAACTAATTCGAATTAAGTTAGTTCGAATTAGTGCTGTAGTGTAGACATACCCATACTGAGACAGTGAGGCAATTCAGAAGCTCTTTCACCATTGTGTCCAGTTTTCAGGCTCAGTTGTAGGGACTCGAGCCACTTATGCTATCCCTCCGGAGGGAGAGAGATTGGGTTACAGCCTTAAACCTGATCCCAGAGTGATGTGGAGATGTAATAGCTAAAGCCAGGTAGATTGGGGAAAAGGAAGTCCCCTGGAATTACCCCTTCCCACAAGCGGGGAACCAAGCCTGTTCCTCTGGATAATGCAGGAAGTGGTGAGAGATAGGTTGCTCCTCATCTCACTGTGACAATTTAATATGAGGTTGGATCCCATTTTTCCATATCCCTGTCCCTGTTACATGTACCACAGCAGAGAGCAGTAGATAACAAGGTCCACCAGTGCCTAAGACCCCTGCAGTGGCAGGAAGTTGATTAGGTGGAGTATGCTCAGATGATCCCAGAAGTAAACCATATCCAAGGTTTCAAAGGAAGGCAAAATTCCCCAAATTCCCTTCCAATTTGACCTGTGGGGAAATACCTTCCAGACCCCAAATGCCATGGTAAGTTTGACTGTGGTTGTGACCAAGACTCTCCCATCAAGCACCTGAGAAAAAAAAAAGACTCTCTGTATCATTCAGAGAACTGGTTCACCCCATCTGTCCATCCCTCTTGCTGTCCTATTGTCAGCATTAGACTATTGATGTTTCAGAGGAAGGCAGAAGCATAGGGAGGAAGAGAAGAAAACATGCATCAGGCCAGTTATGCATCTGGAAAAAAATCCTTCCTGATTACTGAAGAGAACTGGCTGAAGTCTGAGATGTGATTATTATCCTTATCTTAATGAAGAGCTGCATTATAAACATTTTGGCTATGTCTTCACTACAGGATTTTTGCGCAAAAACCCGTGGAGCGTCCACACCTTAAGCATGTTTTTGTGTAAGAAAATTTACAATAAAACGGCAGAACAGAGGGCTTTTGGCTGTGTAGGTATACCTCTTTCTATGAGGAATAACTCCTTTTTGCTCAAGAGTTCTTGAGCAAAAAGGTGTGTGTGGACGCTCAACAGGGGTTTCTTGTGCAAAAAGAGCCTACCAGAAAAAGCACAGGTGCTCTGAAGGCCATTCTGTGAATGGCAATCAGAACTTTCTTGTGCAAGAGTGTCCATGCAGTGTAGACGCTCTCTTGCACAAAAGCACATCGCTTTTGCAATGTGCTTTTGAGGTGTGGACGTGCTTTTGTGCAAGATGTTTTTGCGGAAGATTTCTTCTGCAAAAGGCTTCTTGCGCAAAAACTCTGCAGTGTAGACAAAGCCTTTGAGGAAAATACAGAGCAATGAAAGGGGGGATGAATAATGGGATTAATGATTTACAGACTCCAAGGGCAGAAGGGACCACCACAAATATCTAGCTTGACTCTTGTGCACACACACACTTTAGTATTTCTCCAGGAAGCTTAATTAAAGGATACCTTTCTGAAAGATTTCTAATCTCATTTTAAAGACTCCAAGAAAGAGTGAATCCATCACTTCCCCTGGTAAACTGCTTCAGTATTAATTACCCTTACTGCTAGGAAATTGCATCTTATTTCAAGGTTGAATTTGTTTAACTTCAGTTTTCAGTCCTTGGCGCGTTATGCCTTTGACAACAAGATTCAAAAGCCTTCTACAATTAGATATTTTTTCCTTGTATAAGTGCATATGTAGTCATCAAGTCACTTCTTAACCTTCCTTTTGATCAAAAGTTCTTTTCAGATGGTTTCCTATCATTGTCGGCACTGCATATATCATTGTTGCACAAGTTAAAAGGACTATCTGGAATATTAACCTGAAGATATAGCTTTATTGCTTTAATAACCAATATCCCCCACAAAACACCTTTCAGGATCCATGGGTCCTATATATGCCTATACATGTAGTGAATTTCATTCAGTGCATCAGATATACCAACTGCAACTATGTGGGTGAAATCAGATAATCACTACACACTTGAATGAACTCACACAGAAAAATGATAAATCATAGGCTCATCAGACTGGAAGGGACCTTAAGAGTTCATCTAGTCTAGTCCTCTGCCCTCATAGTTGGACTAAGTATTGTCTAAACCATGCCTGACAGGTGTTTGTCTAACCTGCTCTTAAAAAATCTCTAATAATGGACATTCCACAACATCCTTAGTAAATTTAATCCAATGCTTGCCCAACCAGACAGTTAGGAAATCTTTCCTAATGTCCAACCTGAACCTCTTTTGCTGTAATTTAAGCTCATTGGTTCTTGTCCTGTCCTAAGAGCTGAAACAGAATAATTTTCCTCCTCCTCTTTGTAAATAAACTCCTATATATTTGAAAACAGTTATGTCCCCTCTCAGTTTTCTTTTTTCAAAACTAAACAAACCCAGTTTTTCCATCTTTCTTCATGTTTGCTAGATCTGCAATCATTAAAGATGCTGTTCTCTAGACTTTTTCCAATTTGTCCACATCTTTCTTGAAATGTGGCTTACAGAACTGGAAACTATACTCCAGTTCAGGCCTAGTCAGCATGGAAAAGGTTGGAAGAATTACTTCTCATGTCTTATTTGCATCATTCCTGCTAATGCACTGCAAAATGATGGAATTTTTTGCAACAATGTTACACTCTTGACTCATATTTAGTTTGTTCTCCACTGTGACCTTCACATACCTTTCCACAGTATTCCTGCCTAGGTAGTTATTTCCAATTTTATATGTGTGCAACTTACTGTGCCTTCCTAGGTGAAGTACTTTGCATTTGTCCTTACTGAATTTCATCCTGTTTACTTCAGGCTCTTTTTCCAGTTTGTTCAGATCATTTTGAATTATGCACCCACTTTATAGTAGGTCCATCTAGGTTGTATTTCTCTAATGCATTAATGAGAAGGTCATGTGAAATGGTATCAGAACACTAAAGTGAAGATAAACCATATTTACTGAGTCCCTCATCCAAAAAGCTTGGTACTCTATCAGAAGTGAAGGGGGAGGGGGGAATGTGAATGGTGAGGACCTCTGGGAGGAAGCAAAGCTCTGGGGTTACCCACCCACCATATAATGTGTTTTTTGTGGGTGACAGATGGCTGAACCCTGAAAGGAACACCCAAAATGAACTGAAAAGAATGTTACCATCAAATATTCTTAACACTTGGCTTCCTCTACTGTTGTAGGCAAAACAGCAAGCAGTCTTAATTTGCAATGCTTTTTAATGCCCCGCAGAATGGGCTGATTTCTTTTGTCCTTGCATACTACTGCTATTAATATTGCTAAAGCAATCTTCAATGGCATAACCAGTATCAAGTAATTATGACTCAGACCTTAATCCTTAATTCTGTAGCATTATGATCTGGGCAGTCAGGGCATGTCTACACAGCAAAGTTATTTCAAAATAACAGTCGTTATTTCGAAATAACTTTCCTAACGTCTACACAAGCCAACTGCTATTTCTAAATTAATTCAAAATAGCGGAGGGTTTATTTCGAAATTGGTAAACCTCATTCCACGAGGAATAGCACCAATTTCAATTTCAAAATAAGCTCTGTGTAGATGCTTATTTCGAAATAGGGGGCCACCAGCCCTTCCCAGGGCGCCCTGCTGGCCACCCTGGCCACAAGATAACTTCTGACCTGATGCCCTGCCAGAACCAGTTTTGTCTGGCTTTAAATGTGATTCAGTGTCCAATTAGTGTGGACACACTATTTCGAAATAGCAAAAAGCTATTTCGAAATGCATTTTGTGTGTAGACGCGTTATTTCAAAATAAGATATTTCAAAATAACTATTTTGAAATTAGATATTTCGAAATAACGCTATAGCGTAGACATACCGTTAGACATTTAAGTGCTGGAGAGTGTACAATAAAGAATGAATTATCCTTAATTCATATGAGTAATCGTTAAGTGTTTATCATCATTAGTTTTATTACCCTAGACCAGCGTTTCTCAAAGCGGGCCATGGGCAAACTGGAGCCAATGGGAGCAACAAGGCTACGGACCCTTTAGGTAAACAAAGTGGCATAGATCCATTAGAGCAGGGCTGGGCAAAATAATGACCTAGGGCAGGACGGTGCAGAGGGTTTGGATGGTGACCTGGGGGAGGGAGTTGGGGTGCAGGAGGAGCAGGGGTGCCAGAGGCAGGCTCTGGCTGGGGATGGATCTGGCCCGCCAACTCTGCAATTCTGGCCCGCGGACCACCCTACCAGGATTATCAGGCACTCAGTTGCTGAGGTTTAAAGTGCTGTCCCTGTTTCTCTCTGCTCTGCAGGGAAGGAGGAAATGTCGTGTAATCTCCCTGCCCCCAGCCCAATCCTCAGCTCCTATTGGCCAGAAACAACCAGCCAATAAAAACTGACCTCTGCCAGTCTCTCAGTTTCTATTGGCTGGAAACAGCCAACCAATCAAAGCTGAAAGATTGGCCTGGGAGCTGGGGGGTCTCGTAAGCCTCTTCCCCCACCCAGAGCTGAGAGCCACATGGAGGGAACAGCCTGCATATCCAAGCAGTCTGGGGCTGCAGCAGGCAGAGAGCCCAGCCTGGTTGGGGGTGCTGCAGGGCTGCTGGCTTAGGTAAGCGCTTTCCAGTCAGAGCCTGCCTCTGGCACCCCTGCCCTTCCTGCATCCCAACTCCCTTCCCCAGGTCACCATCCAAACCCTCTGCACCCCCCTGCCCTAGGTCATAACTCCCTCCCAGTCCTTGTACCCCTTCCTAGGCCAGACTCCTCCCTGAACCCAAGCACCCTCCCAGACCCTGCACCCCATAATCCTGTCCCAGGTTACAACCCCATCCTTCACCCAGACACCCTCTCAGACCCCACACCATCTCCTGCACCCCAGTCCCTTGCCCTGTGTGCTCTTCTATACAGTCTCCATCCTAGAACCCACACCCCCTCCACAGAAAAGTGAGGCCCTTGACCACTTACCAAAATCTCGAAGTGGCTCCTCACCAAATATTATTGCCCATCCCTATGCTAGAGGCTTTCCCAAAACAGGCCTGCAGCCCACTTTGAGAAAACATTGCCCCAGACTAAGTCTTTTGGGATCATGCATTAAAAATCCTGTCAATATCTGAGCCTTTCAGAGGGTGCTCTGTAGGTCTGAGGTGGTGCACACTGAAAGGGTATGTCTACACTAGCTCGTTAATTCGAGCTAGGTAGGCAAATCAGGCAACCGGAGTTGCAAATGAAGCCCGGGATTTAAATATTCTGGGCTTTATTTGCATGGTCCCGTCTGGCCGACATTTTTAAATCCCGCTTAGTTCGAATGAACTGCCCGTGGCTACACGCGGCAGTTTAAAGTTAATCCGAACTAAGTCCTTAGTTCGGATTAACTGTTATTCCTCATTCCACGATTTGCCTACCTAGCTCAAATTAACGAGCTAGTGTAGACATACCCAAAGGAAGGAATGGGCACAATGAAGACCCAGGGCAGAAGTGGGCAGGCCAAGCCGGATGCATATTAGTTCTCCCTATTCAAAAAGGGTTACTAAATGTGGGGGAAAATGTGTGCACATTGTGGGGGAAAAAATATTTTCTGTAGAGACGAGCGATGGGAGACAGAAGGCCTTTCGGTGGATGAGTGAGCAACCACGACCTCCTCTATTGGACTGGGGGGGAGCAAATTTTATTCTCTGAAGAGATTCTGTGTGGGTATGTCTACACTTGCACCCTCTTTCGATAGAGGGATGCAAATGCAGACATTCGAAATTGTAAATGAATCCGGGATTTAAATATCCCGTGCTTCATTTGCATAATCACGTTATGGTGCTATTTTGAAATAACAGACACTGTCAAGACGCAGTTGTTTCGAGAGAAAACCCTTCTCTTGAAATAACTGGTAAACTTCATTGTATGAGGAATAAGGGTTATTTCGAGAGAAGGGTTTTCTCTCGAAATAAACGCGTCTTAACAGTGTCTGTTATTTCGAAATAGTGCTATTTCAAAATAGCGCCATAACACAAATATGCAAATGATGCATGGAATATTTAAATCCCAGCTTCATTTAAAATTTCAAATGTCTTCATTTGCATCCCTCTCTCGAAAGAGGGTGCAAGTATAGACATACCCTGTGATGGACTCTACAAAGTGGTTTCCACTTGGAAATTTCCTGACCCAGTGCTCTGTATTGCTGTAGGCAGGAATGATCTGGATTTATGAATATTATCATCTAATACAGGTTGTACCTCCAAAATCTGGGACTCTTTGGTCTGGCAACATCCCTGGTCTGACAGGACCATGGATGTTCCTGGAGCAGAGAGCCTGGGAGCCTAAGGGAAAGAGGACCAGTTGTCAGGACACCAGCCCAGCTGGGGTAGCTAAGGACCAGGGCCAGAGCCTTCCAGAAGCTTCCAGGAGCATGGGGCCGGGAATGGAGCCCTGCGGCTTCCCTCAACTGTGAAAACTGGACTGGGGCTGTGTGGGGATGGGGCCAGAGCCCCACGGCTTCCCCTTGCTGCTCAGGAATGGGACCAGAGCCCTGAACCTTTCCCTGGCTGTGTGGGGCCAGGGCTGGAGCTGGAGCCCCGAGGCTTTCCCCAAGTGCATGGGGCTAGACCTGGGGCTGTGCAGGGCCAGGGTCAGAGCCCCAGGCCCACGGCTGCTCCTAGCTGCCCAGGAACAGAGCCCGATGGCAGGAGCTGGATCCTGTGCCACCCAGGGAGCCAGCAGTAACTTGGCAAGCAGCCCAGCCAGTTTGGGGGCAGGGGGAAGGGGAGGCAGGATTGCCTGATGGGGCAGCCTGCCAGCAGTGGGTGACAAGCTTGGAGGCCAGTGGCCGGAGACCTCCCCTGGTCTGGCAAATTCTCTTGTTCAGGACTGGTCAGGCCCCAGTGATGCTGGACCAGAGAGGCCCGACCTGTACCCATTTCTTAGATACCTGTATCCATAATGTGGGTTCCAATGATTGGGGTTTACCTTTCCTTAGATTTCCCATTACTAACAAAGTATTCTTTAGTTTCCAGATACTTGTCTTCACTGAACCCATTACTACTCAATCATGAGCTTCAGAGCCTGAGAGAGGTTGCCTTGGAAACTCCACCAGTAGCACATTCAGTAGCATGTGTGGTGCTTTCATGTATCTGCTTTTCTTGCTTTTAGTTAAATTATTTCTCTGTTTAGAAGGGTAGAACCATAAAGTTCACTACATTTTGAAAATGTGTTCTATCCCATTGGATAGCATGACTTGTTACTTTTCTAAATTATTTTATACTATCTCTATTAAAAAATCCATACGTGCCTCTCTGAATCTTTATCTTTAGCATCTTCTAGTATCTGACTGCTTTCTTTTCAGACAGAAAATTTTTGCCATAAGTATTGGCTCATTACAATCAGAACTGAAATCTGTACATTGCAGTACACTGAAATATAAATCGAAGCTTTGCACTGAAATTATTTGACTTTCATTCTATTTCACTGTAACTGAGGTTTCACTATATCAAATCACTAACACGTAATATTAAATGAATACATGACAAATCATGGCCTAAGCTTTCATGGCCAGACAGAGGAATAAACGTATATATGGCACTTCCTTACTCCCCTCAGCAGGTTACCTATATTGTAGGAACCAGTGCTGGAGAGAGCACAGCCTTTGTGAAACTGCTGTGTTTTTACTCATCCCTCACCACAAGTTTGTGGATAGGAAAGGATACAAAGGGAGGATATAGTTTCCCCTTTATAATGCACTTTCCACTGTAGCTGCACAGCATGCTGGGAAAGGTATGCAGTACCAGTTTTAGAGCTGGTGCGGAATATTTCTACCCTTTTGCTTGGGGCTTATAACAAAGGCACAATGTAGCTGATAGTACTCACCAAGAGCTAGACTGCAAAATTAGAATATGCTAGAAGAACATGTTGATGTAGGAACAAATCAGAGAATGATGTCAAAATTTTCCCCCTGCTCCTGTATTGCTCTGGAGAAGGGGCGAGTTACTTTACCAATTTTTGTATAGCAGCTTATTTCCTCCATGGAAGCCTGCCCAGTAAATAAATGGAGGGAAGTTCCTCCTCATAATCTGCTAAGATTCCTAGCCTATTTAATTGCACCTGGGAGTATCAGGTGAGAAGTCCTTGCTCTGGAAATTGAGCAGGTCATTTGGGGGTCTAGTGTTGGTTTATGTTACAGTATGGAGGTTGAGTTCAAGCCTGAATCACAGATGAGATTCAGATATGCTGATGCCAAAACTGTGTAAGATGAAAATATTGAATGGCAGCAAGAGGCTTTAAGAATTATGCAGTTAGGAATAGGAGGGGTGCAATAGCTGTAGGGGCATCTGATGGGTCTAACATTGGCCCTCAGCAGCTGTTTAGGAGAAAGGAACTGTGCGACTTTGAGCCATGCAGCCAGGGCAGCAGCAGCTGGGGCCCCTGGCTATGGATCCTGGGCAACCATGATATGTGTGTGGGGGGGGGTAAGTTAATGCAGCTGCCAAGGGAACCATGAAGACCTGGGGAAGGCACAGATTGCCTGGTGTGATGACCAAAGGTCACTACATTGGGAAACAGGGCATCCAAACAGCGAGGCTGAGTTGGATAGAATGAATATCAAAGACTGGCTGGCTAAGTGCCTCCCTGCAGAAGCATGCATACAGCCAGACAAGATCCCTAAGAAATAGGTCTGGGAATGCCAACAATATAGCTACCAGCTTCACACCACAGGTAGCTGCAGGGCAGCTGACAAATAGCTCCATGAAGAGTTGATGGAATTAGCAGACTCAGTTTCCTGAGTAGAGGTACTTCAGAAGAAAGAGGACCATTGGCACAGATATGGATGGCAATGAGATGTCCCAGAAGACCTATGTCCTGAAGTTACCCCAAAAGGCACTGGGTTGTGGTCACTCCCCCAACACCAGGTGATAGTACTCTCAAGAGAATGGGGAACTTAACAGATGTTGACAGTACCCCAGCCCTCTTTACTGAGAGACACATAGATAAATGGTTCCCAAACTTTTTAGTAAGGTGATCAACTACCTGCATTTTGCCTTATGTTGTGACAATTTGTTACATATACACACACTCTGGCCTGGCATTACAATTTTGACCCTGACCCATGGTGCAGAGGAGGCCTTTGAAAGAGGGAGCTAGAGAGTTATCTACTCCATAGTCCCCATCCAATTGGTCACCTGTCCCATAAGGCCTGGGTGTGGCTCCATGCTTTGGAAGCTGTCACATAGCAATGAGGTTTGGCCTGGCCATCCCACCACCATGAAACAGGGATGGCTGGGCCAAACTTGTCTGTGTGACATTCCAATCTGGTATATGCTACTCAGGTTTGGTCCACTCATTTCTCTGAGACAAATCTGAGTGGCATGACCCGTGAGCCAAACTCAGCCCCAGCCTCACCTGACAGGACCTGCTGCTATGAGGTAAATGAAGGATTGGCTCACAGTTCAAAATTCCTTCTAGGGCTTCTCCTCCAAATCAGGCTGGGAGGAGTTTATGTTTCACTAGGACCTAGTGATAGACTAATCTAGCCCTGGACAACTAGAAGCTTCTTGTGCCCCACTGGTAGCTCAGGGCCCACTTTAGGGAAATTCTAATGCAGACCATTCTTCCCTGGGAGAAATTAGGTGAGGAGTGGTTGGAAATTTAGCTTTGTTCTCCCTTTGTCATCCAGGATAGCTAGCCAAAGATATAAAGGACAATAAGTGGTATGAGTATATTTATTCCCTGTCCCCTCACCCCCAACCCACACCCCCCGGAGCAAGGTGGAAGTAGAGGAGAAATTATGATTCAAAAAGAGTTCTTGATAAAATAAATGAGTACCAGGACTATTCTTGAGACATAGTAGCTTGAACATCACCCCTCTTGCTCAGTGTTGTGCTCAAAGTTACAATGTTGATTATGTTTGCTTTCTTGCCTTTTTTTGTTGTTATAAACACTAAACCATGATTTCCTTCCTGATTATCACTGTTTTATTTTCTCTGGAATCATTCCATTAATACAGTAATTCTTTCCAGACTTTTCCTCAGTAGAACTTTTTCTGATATAGGTTAGTTTTAAACCCAGGTTTTATAAAATTAGCATTTGTAATAAAAGATGTTGTGTGCAAATAATATTGCTGGACAAACAAACTAACATTTCTTAAAGTCTAAATAAATTTTAATGGGTGTTTTAAAAAAGTCAAATAAAAAATACCTCATACTTGTATGTATACATTCTACAACAAATCTATTATGTTATGACTAGCCAATTAGCCTGTCATAAGACGGGATTTTCAGGTCTCTCCTCACGTTGGTCTTCTCTCCTGAGCCTCCGGTCTCTCACTCCGTGTCTCTCTCCCTCTCTGCCTCCTCCTACTGCCTCCCTCTCTCTCTCTCTCTCTCTCTCTCTCTCTCTCTCTCAGCTCTCCTCCACCTTCTGCCTCTCTCTCCATCTCTCTCTTTCTCTTCTCCCCCTTCTGCCTCTCACTCTCTCTCCGCTCTCCTCTGTCTCCATTGGGGATGCACTTTTGTCCATGCCCCACCCCCTGGCCATGAACATCACCGCCCCGCCTCCTTTCCCCTCTCGCCGTGGCACTCGGCTCATTTCCGCGCCACTCGGCCAGGCCGCCGCATGGGAGCAAGCGGCCATTTGGGGTCCGTGCCGCTCCCCATGCAGCACCCCCATGCTGTGCCACTTGGTCTCCGCCGCGGCAGCCTGACCGAGCGGCGCGGAAGTGAGCCAAGCGCCACGGTAGGAGAGGAAAGGGGGGGTAGGGCGGTGACGTACACGGCTGGGGGCAGAGCTGTGTATGTCACCACCCCGCCCCCTTCCCCTCCCACCGTGGCGCTTGGCTGAGTGTGGTGCTGCATGGGGAGCGCGGATCCCAAACAGCCGCTTGCCGCCGCTTGCTCCCCCGCCGCTGCCCAGCTGAGCGGCGCAGCACTCAGCCGAGCACCACAGTGGGAGGCAAGAGCACCCCCCAGAGGCGAGTCACTGCTACAGCAGTGTTACAGACTCACAGACATTGGGCTACTATATATATGATAAAGGGACATATTGCCATTTTTAAAAATAAGAAAAAATCAAAGAATGCTTGATGCATAATTTTCTAGATGCATGAGATTCATTGTCAGTCAAACAAGATATCAAAATATGTATCAATATTTCTTTCAATATTAGCATAATTCATAGATTCATATACAACTTGGCTGGCATCAGACACTTTCTATGAAAACAAGTAAAGAAAATGACCAAAAACAATCCAACATAACCATCCCACCATCACTGCTATATTTCAGAGAGCCTGTAATCAAACATCATGTCCAGTGATCCTTCAGATATAGAGCAGAAGGGGCTAGATATATTTGGGATTCTGTGTGGACCTCAGCATAAACCTTTCCTCACAGCATATATATTACCTAGATAAGCCTTTCTAGCACACTCAAATCATTGTTTGTTTCATTACTTTTCATCCTGAGGTAAACTGTTGGGGAGTAATCAGTGTCCTTGGCCCCTATTTGATTAACTCTATTCTGCAGTGGACCTGAGGTTAATACAACTTTTATTACCTCTTTATGAGATAATTTTATTGAATGTCACTGGGCACAGCGCTATAGCACAGCCAATCAGTGAAGGAAATAATATCTGCAATGGAATATATTGAAATAGAACTCCAAGACAATGGTAAAAACATGTTTATACTTCTTAAAATTATCCCTATATAAATTTTTTTTCAGGACATCCCATCACCCTATGGGAGGAATTTTTCTCTAAGCCAAACACAATGATTTAGCACTGTTAGTCCTGGAGGATATTACAGACACAAGAACCACCATTGAACTGTAACCCTAAAAATACTGGTATCTATGTTTGTTTATAACACAAAGCTCTAAAACTTCTCTTTCCTGCATGGTAGTAAAAGAATAATAGGACTATTTCCAGTTACCATAGTAGGGTAGTGACAAAATTATTTTATGGGCTAAATTAATTTTTGAAGAGTTTAGCATTTTACAGAATTACAGAAATTAAGTCTCAGTGCAAGTGAATGTGTAACAGAAAGTGTTTTATAAGGCAGTGAAATCTGGTGGTTAGAGCAGAGACATCAAAAGACCTGGACTGTACTCCTGACCTTGACATTGCTCACAGTGTGATCTTAGACAAGACATATATATCAACTTTCTTTCCAATATGCAAATGTCTTGTTTGATTCAATTCTGACCTCCAAACTTCACCACCAATACGCCCATCACAAATTCAGCCACTGTTTAACTCAACTTTTCTCCCTGCTTCAAAATAAAAAAAAGTAAAATGGTATTTTTAATATTTTGTTGCAAAACATATTGAGTCACTAAACATTTCAGTACAGTGGTAAAAATAATCTGGTGCACCATAAATTGGCTTCATCAATAATATTGAATTGCCTTGCTGACCTTTTGTTGCAAGATAGCAGACTTGCTGACCCTTGAGAGGAATCCTGAAGGTTCCATTAACGAATCACCCATGAATGGTTTAGTAAAGCACACCATTTTGCCCATTCATACACAGAGACTCTATTTCTATATTAACTTGTGTTTCCTGTCCCATATATCTCTACCAACCTTCCTAGTTACAGTTGTGGCTTACAGCCTCAGCCATGACTGAGGATTGCACAGACCATCTTAAGATGGAGTGTGCAAAAGTGATACTCATCTTTATACTCTACTTTTAAGCCTGGCCAATTCACAGTGTTAGTAAAAGTATGGTGAACGCTATTTGAAGATATTGTAAGTACCAGTTTCCCTGAGGCGACTCTAAAGATATTAGAGACCAGCAACATCCTATGCTGGCAGAAAGGGGAATGTAAACTGGAATGATATGTCAGTGGTTGATTATCCTGGCTTTAGGATTTTTTTTTATCATTGTGACACACAGGAACATCACCCTTACATAGAATCTGAGTCAATATTTATGCTTCAACCCAGAGAAAGAGTTTAGATAGTTAGAGGTTTCCAGCGTCACAGTATCATATAAACCCCTTGTACAACTAATTGCAAATGTAAAGTCCATGTGTGTTAATATTAACAGTCTAAAGAGATGAAAACCAAATAAAAGAGAGGACACTGGACTGTTAGTCTGTGCAAGCTGTGAGAAGCAAAAAGAAGTGAAGCAGGCTGCATGTGTTAGAGAGTGAGGTAACCTCAGAGGAAGGCTGTGATCCTAATTAAACTATTATGTTCCTATACTTGTATTCAATGAGATCTATTACATCAGTTCAAGGCATGATCAGTGAGAAGAGTGGTCAGATAAATTAGAATAAAGTCTATAGATTTCTGTGATAGTGCAAGAGAGAGAACACTTGTTATTTGCTCAAAGTCCAAAATTGGAGAATTGGAGGGGAAATAAAATAAAATTGCCAAATAATCAGTTATGTTCTCCATGGTAAGGGGAGTGAAACGGAACTCGATCTATCTTGAACAAGTAACCAAAGAGACAACAATTTGTTTTTGCTGTCCTTCATTGTCTGGGTGCTGGGTAACAACACAAAGGATGGACAGCTCCATTTAGGCTGACAGAAACTCATGACATTTTGGTAAATTGCATTCTGGTCTTAACAGTAGTGGAACTAGCAAGCAACCTGTGCACCTGACATAGCTAGCGCAGGAGAATCACCATTTGATGAGTACGAGAGAGAAAGCATATTTGAAAGCATAAAGTACTGCATACTTAAGACCAGTGGCTGAACACCTGCTCCTCTCTTGAATTCAGTGGGATTTGTGAGTATTCAACAACTCAGCAAAAACAGGTACTTTTTTATTTAGTTGTTTAGCAACCTAATTTTAAGATCCCAAATTTTAAATTGTATCTCAAAATGGTGTTATTAATAGCTTAGTTAATTGAATATGTTTTCCTTGCATGAAAGGGGTTATACAAACTGAAAGCATTCTTGATGCTCTATGCATCTCTGGAAGTTCTACGATGTTCATTTAACATAGTGGCAGAAAAGAAATAAATTATTAACCGATAATAATTCCCTCAAAATTCACAATTACACATGATGTTTGCCAGTGAGCTGATTGCTATGTAGCTGTTTATAAAAGAGACCAGAGTCTGTTTCTACTAGTGAGCCTTTGAATAATATTTTTCCCTTAGCTTTATGCATGTAAGTTGTCTACTTTCACAGCTATTTATTGCCATATATAAAATCCACTATTTGACCCCTTTCTAAATGTGATAAATTGAAAGGGAGCAACAACTCCTCATAAAATAAAATAAAATAAAATAAAATTTCAGCCAAATAAATAAAGCAGCTCAAACCATGTGAACAGAAGTCCTCTATAGTTTCTTAAACCATGAGACCTACATGTTTTATAGACCATTACGAAACTTTCCACGAGACCCCACACTCACATATAATGAATAAGCTACGAATGTGCTGCAGATTTTTACAGTGCATCAGTACAAATGACTGAGCACAGGATAACTTTGGGTGGGCTAGTAGCAAGACACAGTAATAAAATACTTATCCAGGGCCAGATTGTGATTTCAGCTACACCAAGGCAATTGGCTTCAAATGAGTTATTCCAGATTTATCAACAGTTTAAATGAGATCACCATCTGATCTACAGTGCTGGTTAGGTAACAAAAATGTAATGCCATTTCATTATGAATCCTCAAGCCAAGCCACATGTTGAACCAAAATATTTAAAAAATTCGAGTCAAAGGGATTGAACATATTGGATTCAAGCAACAAAATGTAGCTGAACTCCCTGTAAATAAAAAATACTATATTTTGCATTACTCTAGCAGGTGGGAATTTCTGTACTGCTTATATAGCTGCATTGGGCCAAATTTATCTTGGTTAAACTCCCTTAAATTCATCCAATTAAACCATTGATAATTTAATTCATTTTTATGGCATAAAGGGGTACAGGATGCTCTCTCTTTCATAAAAAAAAATGTTAGTTAAAATGTTATGTTGGAAAAGCCTAAGGGACATATTTTCCATTAAAGTCAACTACACCTGTTCTTGGATCTAAATTAACAGACAGTGAAAGGAGAATCAGATTCACAATGTTAATTTTTTTTAACAGAACATCTATAAAGAAAACATACACTTAAGTATGGAGGAAGAATGTATTTCCGTTTTGTGGCCAGTGATGATACTCATATATTGTACACGTCTCTTACTTTAGGAAATCTGGGCATGATGTTCTCCACCAGCGTGAACAGGACTTTGAAAGGTTCATCTAGTCCAGATCCCTGCAGTCATGGAAGTATTAAATATTATTTAGACCATCCTTGAGGTTTTTGTCTAACCTGCTCTTAAAAATTTCCAATAATAGAGATTCCACACTCTACTCGTGAAATTTATTCTAGTGCTTAACTACTTTGACAGCAAGGAATTTTTTGCCTAATGTCCCACCTAAATTACTCTTACTGCAATATAAGTCCATTGCTTTTATTACAATCTTCAGAGGAAAGGAAAACAGTTTTCCCCTCTCTTCCTTCTAACAACCTTTTATGTGCTTGAAAACTGTTATAACATCACCCCTCAGTTTTCTCTCTTTAGATTAAACGAAGCCATTTTTTTCATTCTTTCTTAATAGGTCATGTTTTTTAGAACTTTGATAATTTTGTTGCTATTCTCTGGATTTTTTTCAATTTGTCCACATATTTCCTGAAAAATGGTGCCCAGAACTGGACACAATTTTCTAGCTGAGTATGCAGTAGGGCAGCAGAATTACTTTTCAGTCTTGCTTATAACACTCCTGCTAATGCATCCAAAAATCGTGTTTGCTTTTTTCCCCAGCACTATCACACTGTTGACTCATAGGCTATGTCTAGACTGCAGGCTTCTTTTGGAAGAAGCTTTTCTGGAAGAGATCTTCCAAAAAAAGTCTTCCAAAAGCGAGCATCCACACTGCAAAAGTGTATTGAAAAAGCGATATGCTTTTTCGAAAGATAGCATCCATTCAGTGTGGACACTATCTCACGTGTAAGCTGTGATTACTATGGATGGAGTGGCCACCAGCGGACCTGTGCTTTTTCCTCTTTCCTCTTCTTTCGAAAGAACTCCCTCTTCCCTATTCAAACACTCCTTTTCCCAAAAGAGCTCTTTGGAAAAAAGGCTTCTTCCTCATAGAATGACGATTACCAATGTCGGAAAAATCCCTCTGTTCTTTCAATTTTCTTTCAAAAGAATGCGATTGCAATGTGGACAAAACTGAAGTTTTTAGGAAAAACAGCTGTTTTTCTGAAAAAAACTCTTTAGTGTAGACATACCCGTATTTAGCTTGTGCTCTACTATGACCTCCACATCCCTTTCAGCAGCCTTAGTTAGCCATTTCCCATTTTGTATGTGTGCACCAGATTGTTCCTCCCTAAATGGAGTACTTTGCATTCGTCCTTATTAAATTTCATCCTATTTACCTCACACCATTTCTCCAGTTTGTTTTAAATATTAATCCTATACTCCAAAGCTCTTGCAACCCCTCCCAGTTTGATATTGTCTGTGAATTTATAAGTGTACTTTCTATGTGATTATCTGAATCATTGATAAAGACGCTGAACAGAACTGGACAGAGAACTGATCCCTGTGGGACCCTAGTCATTATGCCCTTGCAATATTACTGAAAACCATTACACTCTGGGGCTACATCTAGACTGCATCCCTCTGTCGACAGAGGGATGCAAATCAAGCACATCAAAATTGCTAATGAAGCAGGGATTTAAATATCCTGTGCTTCATTAACATAAACATGGCCACCACTTTTTTTCGAAACGGAGCTTCCAGTGTGCAGGGTCGGGATGCCCTTTTCCCAGTGCCTCACTGCACCCGGCTGGGCTGGAGCCAGCCTTGCACAGTCCCAAGCTCTGCTTGCCCCAGTCCTAGAACTGCATCCTACAAGCAAATGGCTGGTCCAGGCAGGGAAGATACTCTGCCCCCCCTGCCTCTCCCCACCCCAGTGTTGTTCCCAGGGTGCTGAGAGTCCCAGTGCTGCTCTCCTGCTGATGAGTGCGCTGGGGGCACAAGGATTTGGGGGTAAGGGGGTGAAGGAGGATGTGGGGGCAGGATGGGTGGGGGCAGGGGTTGCACTGAGGGGCATGGGGAAATGCAGGGTATCAGGCTGTGGAGGGGAATCATGGAGCTGAGGGGAGTGAGGCTGGAGCAGAGGGAAGATGTGAGGGGGGATACAAGTTTACTTTCCAAAACCTACCCTTTTCTTTGCCTCCCTCCCCAACTAGCTATTTGGCTGCATTATCACCCTCTCACCTTTTCTGCATCACTCCCCCAGCCCCTTTCCATTCCCAAACTCCCTCTCGTACCTCCACCCCATACCCTCTCCTGCTACCAAACTCCCTTCCAGACTCTGCTCTCCTCAACCTGTCCTGCACTCCACCTCCCACACAGATCCTGCATCCCTACCCCACTCGCTGGCAGCCCTGTCCTGAACATTGAACCCCTGATTTTTGTTCCCACCCCAGAGCCTAAGGGGACTCACAAAATCCACTAACTCTGGAACCCCAGAAAAGTAAATCTGGCCCTTAGGAAGCCCTGAACCTCAGTCTTCCCCATCCCTTTCCTTCACCCTGTAGGGGCTGGAGCACCACAGGAGTGAGGTGTTTCAGTTAGGGGCCACATCAGTGAGGGTTGGGGGTTTTGGGAGGAGTTTTTTTGCTTCTCACTTGTATGGTCCCCAATTGATTTTTCTGTGGGTCAGTGGCCCCTGACCCAAAAAGAGTTCCTCATCCCTGCCTAAATAAAGAAAACATTGAAATCTTTTGTGTTGGACATAATTTTTTACTTACTTTAAAATGAAGTTTGATAAACTAACATGAGAATGTTAAAATACTTAATCTGTTTAATAATTTGAATTAAACCATTATCCCGAACTGAAACACTAGTAAAATGACTGCAGCGTAATTATGTACTTAATGGTGAGTTTCCATTAGCAACTGGCAATATGCGGAAAGGTTTGCATTGATCCAGGTGGTCCATGGGGTGCGTGATGGAGAGAGCCCCTCCCCGCTCCCAGAAGAGTGGCATGGCCCAGGACAGGAGGGTTAAATCTTGGCATGAGACTTCAGAAAGGTTTCTGACCCCTGTTATAGATATATGCAAATTGATTGCTTAATTATTTGCTCCATTGTCTTTCCCAGTACTGAAATTAAGCTGACTGGTTTGTAATTCCATGGTTTGTTCTTATTTCCCATTTTATATACAGGCACTGTTTTTGCCCCTTTCTAGTCCTCTCATATCTGTGCCATTTTCCATGACTTTTTTAATTCAATTACTAATCGCTCAGATATCTCCTCAGTCAGCTCCTTGAGTATTCTAGGATGCATCAGGCCCTGGTGACTTGAAGACATCTAACTTGTCTTCTTGTCTAACGAAGTTTTAACTTGTTGTTTTCCTATTTTAGCCTCTAATCCTACCTCAGTTCACTGGCATTCACTATGTCAGATGTCACCGGCAGCTTCCTGATCCTAATGCCAGCCAGCCATAGACTGGGCCATTCATCTATATAGTTTAGATCAGTGGTGAGCAAATACTGGCCTATGGGCTGGATCCAGATCACCACAGTTAGCCCCTGGTGGGCCACTGCACCTACATTTACCTGCACCTCTGCAGGTACGAGTGATTACAGCTCCCTTGCCAGTGGGAGCTGAGGAAAGTGGTATCCTGGTCCACACTGGTTTCCACAGCTGCCATTGGCCAGGACTGGTGATCCACAGCCAATAGGAGCTGCAATAGCCCATACCTGCAGTTAAATATAGTTGCAGCGGCCTTCTAGGAGCTAACACTGGTGAACAGTTGCTGTTTTTTTTCTTCATACACAAAAATCATACACAAAGGGCCAACTAGTATCTCGAGACTGGCTGTGATCCTTCTCACAAGGAATATTACTGTGACCATCTTTGCTAGAAGCTATGCATGCACTCTGGACTACCTAGGACCTCCCTCATGCTGGAGGAATCTCCATGGGTGGTGAGTTATATGGGCTCGTGGTGCCCATGCTCCAGCAATATTCAGAGCCAGGGCCCCTGCTCCAGCAATATTTGGAGCTGGGTCTCTCCCCGGGCCCTGCCTGAGCGGCCCCCGACCCCCACCTACCGGCGCATCCTCCCCTCTGGCCCCCACATATGCCATGCCAAGCTGCCATGGCAGGCCAGCCCCCACCCCTGCCCCTGCCCCCCACTCCCGTGCCCTTGCAGCGCATGCACAAACTGTGCACTAGACAGGGGTGATGGGATGCGGAGGCCTCGCCCCTGGGCAGATGCTGCAGCAAGCGGGCATGGTGGGCCAGCCCCACCCCTGCACCACTGCAGTGCATGCTCATGCCATGTGCCAGGTATTTTAAATGTCGGTGGCGTGGCAGGCAAGGGGGAGGGAGTCCATCCGGGGCCTGGGTGGTGAGCTCGGGGAAGCGCCCACCCTTCTGCAGCAGCCGGGATCTGGCAGGCAACCCTGAGGGGCAGACGCCCAGACTCCGCAGTCCCAGAAGGAACGGGCAGTGGACGCCAGAGTGGCCTATACCCCCTCAATGGATAGAGGGGCGGCAGGGCCTGATCGCAGACTCCAGCTCCACTGCCCCACAAACTGGATGGCAGAAGGTAGGGGAGGGGGAAATATAGGGGGAAGGGGTGGGAGAGGAAGGGGCTTGTGCTGAGGGGAGGGGGGCGGGGCAGGAGAAAAAAGGGGAAGGAACCAAGGGACAGGGTGCAGGAGAGACAAATGCCAGGGGGCCAAGTGGAGACAATGAGGAAAGGGCAGGAAGGGAGGTGTCAGTGGGAGGGAGGACAGAGTGATGTTGGGAGAGGAGAGGGTAAGGGCATTGGGGGCTAGAGGGGGGAGGGGGAGGTGCTGGGAGAAGGCTTGAAAGAAGGGGTGGGCACGAGGAAGGCAGGGCTGGAGCAAGGCAGGTGTGAGGGCACATGGGCATGAGGGGAATGGGGGCAGAGGGTGGTAAGGGAAGGGGGAGGCACCAGGAGGGTGCAGGAGTAAGGGAAGGTGCAGGTGCCAGGGGATTCTGGGGGTGAAGCAGAAGGGCAGACACCTGCAGGGGAGGGACCAGCACCAGAGGAGAGAGGCAGGGCATATGTGTAGAGGGATGTGTTAGGAGAGGACAGGAGGAGGGGTAGCTCACATGATCAGAGTGGGGCTACTGGAGGAATGGGCACAGGGGGGAGAGAAGGGCTAGTGGAGGGGGGGCAGGTTGCAGGAGGGCTGAGGGCAGTGAGAAGGGTAGGAATCAGGACAGCAGAGGAGGATGAGGAGTTGGGGGACAGCAGGCACCAGGGGAGCTGATGGAGCAAGTGGAGGAGACGTGACAGTAGAGAGAAAAGGTAGAGGTTTATAAGATATTTATTAATAACTTAGGTGCCACAGTGGCATGTCCAAACAAGCCACATGAACTCAATACTGGTGCACAACACAAAATTCATTCTGCTCATGGGAGGAAACTCTTAGGCTATGTCTACACTGGCGGCTTCTTGCACAAGGGTTCTTGTGCAAGAAGTCTTTCACATGAACACGTCCACATGGCCATGTGAGAGCTGTGCTTTTGCGTAAGAGCATCCATGGCAGTGTGGACACTCTCTTGCGCAAGAAAGCTCTGATGCCCATTTTAGCCATAGGGGTTTCTTGCACGAGAAATCCCTGCTGAGCATCCACACTGCCCTCTTGCGTAAGAGAGTTTACACCTGTTAGAAAAGAGCATTGCTCTTGTGCAAGATGCCCTCTCTTACCACGCCGTACTGTAAATTCCTTGCGCAAGAGCAGGCGGGCAGTGTGGATGCTCTGCAGGTTCTTGCACAAAACGGCTGTACTTGTGCAAGAAGCTGCAAGTGTAGACATAGCCTTAGAAGGAACACTTCCCCCAGCCTCTCTGCCCCCAAGTTAACGTCACACACATTGGGTTAATGCAATTGCAGGATAGTTGCATGAGGGGAGGTTGGTGGAGGCCAAACTAATCCGTGTTGGTAGGAGGATGGTGGGAAAAGTCCTTTGAGAGGGGTGACATGACACCTTTTACTTCTGGTCATGTGTCCATCTTGCCCCGAGCATGTTACCTCCAGAGGCCTGGCTAATGGGGGGCCAGGGGGTGTGGCTTATGGGGGAGTCAAGGGGTGTGGCTAATGGGGGTCGGGGCATGGTTAACAGGGGTAAGGGGGTGTGGCTAATGGGGCACCACCAAAAATTATACAAACCTGCCACCCCTGGGAATCTCATCTACACAGATCCAGCTGTTAGAGAGACTGATATGGATAAACACACATATTGGGATAGAAAAAGTCTGAACACCGCAAAGACTATCACAGAGGCTAGGTCTACACTATGGAGTTTTTCCAGGATAACGGACATATCCCGGAAAAATTCCGCTGTGTCCAGGGAACGCGTCTGCTCTTCTGACATTTTTTGCAGAAGAGCAGACACGCTCTTTCGGGAGACCTGTAAACCTCATTTCACAAGGAAGGAGGACTCTTCCAAAAGAGGAGGTTTTTCCAAAATTTGGCCCAGTATAGATGGGTCACATTTCAGAAAAGCCTCTTCCAAAAAAACAGTTGGAAAATAGTATGCAAATTGCGGAGCGCAATTTGTGTACCTTTTTCTGAAAAAAGAAGTGTAGTGTAGACATAGCCAAAGTTTCCTTACTCTGAATGATGGATTGCAGAGGGAGAGATGAGGAGAGGTCATTATTGGTTACACATATCTTGTGTGAAAACTCTGAGGCTATGTCTACACTGCATGCTTATTTCAAAATAACTCGAGTAATTTTAAAATAACAGAGTGCACATCTACATAGCAAGCTCTTTATTTTGCAATTATTTCAAAATAACAGGCTTCTTACTCCAACTTCTGTAACCTTCATTTCACAAGGAGTAAGGGAAGTCAAAGGAAGAGTGTTCTTCCTTCGACTTTCTGCTGTATACACAGCACCAAAAGCCGAATTAAGCTACTTTGACATCAGCTACGCAATTAACATAGCTGAAGTTGCATATCTTAACTTGACTTTAGCCCGCAGTGTAGATATACCCCGAGAAAAGCAAATGTTCTGGTGAAATAACGCTGAACATGATATGGGGAGTTGGAGACTAGAGAGGAACAAGCCAATCAATGCATGTGCATTTAACTGGCTCTGTCCTAGCTCCAGAGGCCAGGAATCAGATTTGGGAAAAGCCAAACTGGAAAATGAACAAACAAACATACTCAGACATTGTTATAGCCTGGCAACCAGAATGACCCAATATATCACTCAGGGTTTTCTGTTGTACATAACAATATAAATTACACTGTGGTTAGCTTTGCATATGTTTAGACTTACTTGGCTAAATTTAGAGATATTTTAAGGGGATTTCCTACAATTAATTTTAATGCACTCTCCCCCTCCTACACCATTTCTGAATTTGGTTGACTACATCAATAGCTTGCAGCTTTTTTTACATGTTTTTAGCTGGCTCTAGCTTTACCCTTTTTTCGGTAACTCTTTTCCATGCCTGTACTTACTGGAGAGGAGGATATAAGCTCAGAGACATCCAGGTCCTCCCACTCTAATCAGTGCCAATTTGTGTCCTTCATGAACTCCGACAGCTCTAAATCTGTTTGAATTCCTATCCTTTACTGATTGTCATTTTCCTGACAATTCAACCATTATATGAGTTTCTTCCAGAGGCAAAAAAGTATTTTGTCTACGATGCATTTTACACCTGAATCTCCTCATATAATATATGAAATGTCAAAAAGAATATTAGTTGTAGGTGTTGGACCTTAAAGTATTTGAGACTCAATGTTGACAAGTTGGAAGTTTATTAAAGCAAGTTTGGGTATGACAAAAAGTTAATTTAAGCCGTGCTAAGACTAATAACTTCCTTCAATGACTGCCTCTCAAATGCCGGTGAATGTCATCTTCTTGTTTACTAGCTCTTTCAAAACATGAAGGGCTGTTAACCTGGATTAGCAGTGGAAACTGTGGACAAACATTACTGTGATGAATATTAATGAATGATTTTAACAGTCTGTTCATGCTTTCATATGCAGTGTTGATCCCAGGATATTAGAGAGACAAGATTGGACCAACTTTTGTTTGTGAAAGGGACATGCTTTTAAGCTACACAGCACATCACAAAGAGTTCTGTATAGGTCCGAAGCTTGTCTCTTTCACCAAGATAAGATGGTCCTATAAAAGTTGTTATGTTATCCACCTTGTCGTGGTGAATACATGTGTTTTATCACTGTCAAGGTGAATGCTTTTCAAGGATGCAGTAGGCAAGATTGTCCTTTTACTGGTTTGGGGGATGATGCATAGAGCACCTTCCCCCATCTATTCCTTTTCACAGCCTGTATGCCCAGGAGGTCTCAGAGTTGAAGGGGACAACAGATTCCATGGAGCTGTGATGATGAGCTGGAAGTAGACAGGCAGGATAGGCACTGCTTTGGCTTCCTTCCACAATGGGGGTATGTCTAGATTACATGCCTCTGCCGATAGAGGCATGTAAAATAGGCTACCCGACATAGTCAGTGAAGCGGGGATTTAAATATCCCCAGCTTCATTAAAATAAAAATGGCCACCGCGCTGTGCCGGCTCAGCTGATCGTCGGCACAGCGCGTGAGTCAAGATGTGGATCAGTTGACAAAGGAAGCCTTTGTCGACCGCTCCGTTATGCCTCGTGAAACAAGGTTTACAGTAGCGGTCAACAAAGTCTTCCCTTGTCGACTGATCCGTGTCTTGACTCGCACGCTGTGCCGACGATCAGCGCGGTGGCCATTTTTATTTTAATGAAGCTGGAGATATTTAAATCCTTCATTCACTATGTCAGGTAGCCTATTTTACATGTCTCTGTCGGCAGAGCATGTAATCTAGACATACCCTGGGATGGCTAGTGAGTTAAATATAGACCAATAGCACGATTGCACAATCCAAGGGAGAACTGTGGCTTTTACAATCTAGCCCATTGCTAATAAAATGCTTTTGAATCCTTTGAAAGAAAAGTGATATATCCTTGCAAAATATTGCTACAAAAATCTGCCTAAAAGGTGTTATTATTTTGTGAGAAAAATAACTACATTACTGAGGAGCCATGTTGGGCTTGCTAATGATCAGACTATTAATTTTTCATTGATATCACTTCATTGACTTCTGCAAAGTTTTCCTGATTTATACTAGTGTAAATAAGAGGAGAATTGAGCCATTTGCCTGTATCTCATAGCATTATGATTAAAAAAAAACATTTTAGCAACAGCATAAGGATGTCTCTGTGATTAAATGATCAGGTTTGAAATACTCCCCTTTAAAAAATATCTAAACAAGGTTGACAACCTTTTTTATGAGCTGAGCTTGTAGAATAATACAAAAATCTATTCCTAAATATTATTTATCACTAAAAATTGTAAGTACTGTTCACCAGGATTTCACTGAGGGCTGGAGAAGGGTGGAATAGAGGAGGTGTTTATGTTGTACGTTGTCACCAGGTACTCATGAAAATGTTTACACAAATGATCTCCCAGAATTACCACAAGGACGTCCAATAGCCTATATTATACAGGAGGATAGATTACAACAAAATGGTCTCCTCTGGCTTTAGAAACGATAGCATCCATGGTATAAATAAGTACAAATATATATTGGAAGTGTGTTATTCCTCATTCATTGTTCTCCAATTAAAAAGTGCCAATCATCCAGTCAAAAAGGAGAAACAATGTCTTGTGATTTAGGTGACCAGTCACACAGAATGAATAGTGACTTCCTAGATTAATTATTCCCAGACACTCTCTCTATTTATAGAGAGATAGATAGATCTGTTCAGATAAACAATTTAGCAAATACTCAGAATAAAAAATATATTTCTAAATACCACAACTGGCTCATGAATGTCATAATGATTTGCAATCAGAAAAAAAGCTAAATTTACTGCAAATATTATTCAACCAACCTGCTTCTCAGACACATAGACTGAGTTCCTGCAAATTACTTGGGAAAACAATGACATATTCATAAGAGCAATCATTTTTACTGGAATACTTGCCCCACATTTGTGCTTAATATTTTAATGTTATCCTTTCTCTGCTGCTTTCTCTCATCCCAAAATTTCCACAGCAGTTCCTGTATGTATTAGTTTGTAAAGCCTCATGAGACTCTTTGAGATGAAAGGGTTTTTATAAAGGTAAAATATCCGTTTTTACTATATACAAACACTGTGACTTTAGTGTTATGCATCATCCAACTCTACCATTTTTCATACACATTCTATATTTTAATCAATATATTACTAATTTGTGAACCTCATGATCATCTAATAAACTATATATTAAAAAATAAGCATGGGATGGTGATGAAACAGCTGGGATCAATACTTATGTTATTCTGATCCCCAAATGTACACAGTCTGTAGCACTATAAAGTAATCAAGTATTCTCTGAGCAGAATGGGAAGGATGCAACACAACAATAGCTGTGTCTGGCAGAAGAATTGGCAATGCTCATTTTCTGCTGCCCAGAAAAGTTGTGAAAGCAATACATTCTCACATTCATGTGTCTAGGAAGAAAAAGAAAAAAAAAAAGGTGGGTAGGGTATCAAAGGAAATACAAAGAGATGCCCCAGAATATTAGACTAATGACATCAGCATTCAGCATGTAGATTTTTAATCTCATTTACTGTAGTGTAAGTCTCAAATAATTCCACTGAATTCAAATTAGAGCTGAATATGTGCAAAAAATGTACAACGAACAAGCTAGTGTAAGAGGAAATAGCTCCTTGCTACCTTAACTAATATTATACTATTGATGGCTAACAGTCCTTGGGATGAATTACCCATTATATAAGCATTGGCAAGTCAGACATGTGCACACCCATTGCTAGGACTGAATTTGAGTTCTACAGAATACCAACTGTATCTAAAGATATCCATTTTGCACACATGCTAAACAACAAAATCATAGAAGTTACCACTTTTCTCTTAGGCTACATCTAGACTACAGGCTTCTTTTGGAAGAAACTTCTTCCAAAAGAGAGCATCCCCACTGCAAAAGTGCATCGAAAAAGCGATCTGCTTTTTCGAAAGAGAGCGTCCACACTGAATGGATGCTCTCTCGCATGTAAGCTGTGATTGCTATGGATGGAATGGCCACCAGGGTACCTGTGCTTTTTTCCTCTTTCCTCTTCTTCTGAAAGACCTCCCTCTTCCCAGTCTACACACGCCTTTTTGCGAAAGAGCTCTTTCGCAAAAAGGCTTCTTCCTCGTAGAATGAGGATTACCAGTGCCGGAAAAAACCCTCTGTTCTTTTTATTTTCTTGTGGAAGGACACAATTGCAATGTGGATGTTCTTCGAGTTTTGTCAGAAAAACAACTGTTTTTCCGACAAAACTCTGTAGTTCAGACATACCCTTACTTCCATTTCCCAATAAACCTATTTCAACACTGTTGAATTTGCCCCAAAATCTTCATGGGAGCTGTACTTGCTTATTTCAAATGGCAATTGGCTCTTTCTTTTCACAGTCCATTTTTTCATGCTCACTTGTTCTAATAAAATATTTTGTTTCTTTTTCCAACTGAGCAAGGAGAGGTTTAAATAAAAAAAACATATTTAAAATGATATTTGTAGTAGGCCAAAATCATTCCTAATTTAATTATGGTGTCAAAGTGAACGTCAGTAGAGTTGTGAACCAAAGTTGAGGTACATCAAAACATTGATGTATATGATCATCCTCATCCTTGTGAGCTGGGTCCTTTATTTTACAAACTACATCCAATTTACTCCATTTCTAGGTTCAGTTACCATCTTAGTATCAATGGAGCTGACAAGTCTGTTGAAATTTGGAAGACAAAAATATTCCAGAATTTCAAGCTGTAGAAACCGTACACAGTTCTTAAAACTACATGCACCACTATAGAGAATAGTAGCTCTGCCTTTGCTGATCTTATTTTGTGGAAAACTACAGATCTTGAATACTAGAGATGACAATCTGATGCCTTTCAATATTACATACAGTTTTTTAAAAAAATGTTGTGCTCTGGAAACTTATAGTTATAAAATATCCCCTGAAACCAGGTCTGAAAATAATACCATTCATGTTTCATGAACTGACAACACCCCAGAATTCAACCTAGAAATGATGTGTTGGCCTTTTAATGTTCTAGACAAATCCACAAGACTAAACCTGGAATCAATTCACTAGACATTTAGTATCCTACAAACACGTCCACAGACCAATTCCTATGAGTGCAAGTCTTCCAAATGGCAGCCAGTTGGCCAGCTGCCAAGCCATCAAACATGGATCTATGTATTGAAGCTGCCTTCCATTTTACATGCACCACACTGATTTCAGATGATAGTTCATCTGTAACTATTTGGTAGAAATTGTTTAAAATAGGCTTTGCATCTTGGGAATTGAAGAGAAATGAAATATGATCCCACTGAGTTATTAATCCTGCTTGAATAAATCAAAACATTAATAAATGGCAGCAACCTGAGAAAATAGCATCCTAAAGAACCCAGTGAAGTATAAAATTCTGTAGTGGTTTTTTCCCACTGAATAATGGTGTAATAGCAGAAAAGGATAACTTATCCAGGCTTAATATTCTCCATTTTCTGTCTTCATCCATTGCTAGGAAACTTTAATTAGTTCAGAAGAATTCCTCCCAATATAACACATGGAAACAGTTTCCAATGTTACTTTCAATAGATCTGAAGAGAGGTAATACACTAGCAACAAGGCCTATTGCCTAGAGCATAGCAGTGTTTTAGGGTGTGTCTACAGAGCACCCTAAACTCGAAATAAGATACGCAATTTGTGCTACGTAAATTGCGTATCTTATTTCAAAACTATTTCAAAATAGCTTATTTTGAAATTTGGCATGTCTACACAGTGCCAAATTTCAAAATAACCCACTATTTCAAGCCATGCCTTATCCTTCATGCAACGAGGTTTACCGGGGTGGTGAAATAGTGCACCCATTATTTCAAAATAACGGGCAGCTTGTGTAGACACAGGGTAGCTCTGATATCCCAAAATAGCTGTGCAGTGTAGACATACCCTTTGTGATAACTACTAGTGCCACTAGACTTAAGGAACTGCCTATGGTCTCTGCCTAGGAGGGAGGATATATATTTTTCCTGTAAGTGGAATAGCAGTGAATTTTCGGGATACATAATAGCAATAGAATGTGTAAAATATTTTATGAGCACTCTGCTTTTATGGAACCATTGTAAGTATTTTGCACTCTGTTGGGTAACACAACTTATGGTCTATGGACATGAGTGTTTATGAGTATGACACAGGATACTCAGCTAACTTTTAGGATCCAAATCTGGAGGTGAGCAAGCATCTTCAACACATTGAGAGCAATCCCATGTGCTGACACCTCATCAGACATGGAAGTGAAGGTGTAGAAGATAAGCTGCCTACATATGTCAGGAATCAGGGTCTGCTACACAGCTAGTCTCCAAGGGTGTGTCTACACAGCAAAGTTATTTTGGAATAATGGCTATTATTCCAAAATAATGATGCAAGCATCCACGCAGGAAATCCATTATTTCAAAACAATTTCAAAATAATAGATGGCTTATCTGACTTCTGTAAACCTCATTCTATGAAGAATAATGCCTATTCCAAAATAGCTATTTAGAAATAAGGCGAGTGTAGATGCTCCACTTCTGCTATTTTGAAATAGCCCCTCACCAGGGCCATTCTAAGTTATTCCTCCAGGGGCTCTAAATTGAGATAGCATGTCTACATTAGGGAAGCCTGCCTTGGACTAATTTTCAGGCTTCCCTGCAGTGTAGACGTGCTATTTCAAAATAACCTATTTCAGAATAACTATTCTGGAATAGCTCATTCAGAAATAACTGCAGCGTAGACATAGCCTCAATGTCCCAGCCTTCTTCTATGCCTGGTAATACAATATCTTGTTTCTTCTGCTCCTGCCTTCTACCCAGCCTTGCCTTTGTCCTGCCCTTGCCTTGAACCCCTCATTGCCTGATATCCTGTTCAATCCAGTTCCTGCCTTCTGGTATGACCCTTAGCATTGGCTCCTGACTACTGGCTTTGGTTAGACCATTGGCTTCTGACTCTGGCTCTGATGATAATTTTTGAGACTCAAGATTTGTCCTGACCAGGAGGCCTGATGCCCACCCCATTCACTAGGCTACACTGGCCTCATCACAACTGAAGAACCACCATAAAATTAGGCCAGCTGTTCTCAGCACTAGCATGGATAATGCTAAGACCCCAGCGGTACTAATGGATGCTGTCCATAAGCTGCAGGTTAAAGCAACCAACCTGACATCAAAGAATGTGGTCCTGAAGGTGCACTTGGCTCTCTTGGCTTCATCTCCTTCCAATACTATGCGACAATTTGATCCTTGGTTTGTCTCCTGTTTACTGACTCTAGTTTAATTCTTGGTTCCAGCTTCCAACTCCTAATTGTGACCCTGACCCAAGTCCTTGAGTTCTGATGCTTTCCCAGCCACTAAACTTGATATCTGCTACAATCACTGAGCTAGACTGCACTCATCACAGTTGGCTGACAAGGTTGCCTTTTCTATCTCTTTTCTCTGGACAACAAAAGGTACAGGACAGGGATCTTTCATGTAGGGGGAGAGAAGAGACAAAAGACGATGCATCATCCACTCATAAATGGCAGGGGTGCTATGTTTTGCATGTAGCGCTCCTCCTTTGGGAAACTCTGTTCTTGGCAGCCTGTGTCAAATTTCTAACAGTTTATTGAAGCTGAACTGTCAAGAGGCTGGGAGATGGATAGGAGGACAGGTTCACAGTCACAAACAAATGGTCCTGTATCTCCAGCGGATCTACAGAGATTCTTTATGTTTTGGAGAAATTCTTATTTCAAGATAGTATGAAGCTTCAGATTCAGATCCTAATTTCAAGTACCCCAAATTACAGAGTGTTCTGATCTGGCAGTTTATTGTGCATATTATCAAAAGACAGATGATTTGAAAAATATATATTCATATTGGTATTTTGAACTCCTGAATTTCAGGAAGATTTTAGTTATGGGATTTTGTTTTAGGACAATCTGTAGTATTATTTTATAAAACTATTTGTAAACAATGGAGACAATAGAGCTCTTCAAAATATGTATTATATAAATTGTTAGGAAATCTAAATACAGGAGTCACAACCTCCTCCTGTAGTAATGAACTTTATCTTAATATTAGGAAAAGAACTAGGTGCATGCTACAATCCCTCTATGTACAATAATTTCCCATTGGTATTATAAAATTGTGGCAACATGACATGCCTCAGTGTCGAAATGGAGTCAGCCATCTGCTTTAGAATGATAGTACATTAATCCCAGTCAAGGTACAGTGTGTGTGTGTGTGGGAGGGAGGGGTCATGTTAGACCTTTAAGGGTCACCTGCCAGGTAAAAGCAGCTTGGAACAAAGAGCTAGCTGAAGCACAGGGAAGCAAATTTGACCAAGTTTCTCCACAGCAGGCTGAAGGAAAGGGAGAGTAGAAAATTCCCAGCTGCAGAACAAAAGGACAAAGGTTACAAAGCAGAAGGTTAAGAAAACTCATGAAATACACTTAGGAGGTTCAGTCTGGTGCCAGAGGCAAGGAAGTTAGACTGTGGAGTCTCAAGATTAAGAACATGATGCTAGACAGAGTATTTGCATCCTGTGCTTTGGCCAAGAGGGTTAAGCCGGGGCAGTCTCAGGAAGCTTAAAGCACCTGGGGCTCAGTATATGAGTTCCAAAAACAACAGTTTGGGGAGTGTCAAAGGTTTTCATTTACATGTTTAAATGAATTAATGACTGTGTTGACACTCCTTTTGCATTTACTTTCTATTACAAGTCCATCTGTATGTGTAGGTACTTGGATGGCCCAGCTAACAATATCTGAGGACCTAGTAAATTCCATCACATGAGTCAGGTGATAGGAAATTTGATGGAAAGAGCAGATTTTAAGCAAATATTGCAGATAGTTCATGGGAAGCTAATCTCAGATTAGCCTTTAGACCTATGAACAGCAAAATCTGCTTCTAAGTGTCTACTCATGTCAGGGAAAATTTCTGACTATTTGACCTGTGTGTCCACTCAAAGAGTTTTAAGTTTGAACATAATATACTTGCAATAAACTCCTTTTGAACAATTCCCACTCCAAATTCTTTCACTGAAATTATGACACATAATTTCAAATAAAATACATTTCAGACAACGCAATCTGCTCACAGATGAGATGCAAACAGTAAAAAATAAAGAGATGAAAATCACTGAATAAATTATTCATTAAAAATTCATTAAAAATAATGAATATTTTTATATTCATTAAAAATAATTAGCTCAGCTCTAATCAGGATGGCTTCAGGTGTGGATTATCATGCAAAAGCCGATGAAATTCTTAAACAACTATAATCCTCATCACAAATATGCAGTACATCTAGAGGCTAGATTGTGAAATGTTATTCAGTTGGGGTATGTCTACACTACCACCCTAGTTTGAACTAGGGTCTACACTACCACCCTAGTTTGAACTGGTACACCTCGTTCCACGAGGAGTAACAGTAGTTCGAATTAGAGAACCTAATTCGAACTACCTACTCCATGCCGAGTGTAGCCGCGGGCACGGAGTTCGGACTAGGGGACATTTAAAAATGGCGCCCGCCCGGCAAGATGCAAATGAAGCCCGGGATATTTAAATCCCGGGCTTCATTTGCAACTTCGAATGCCTACATTAGCCACCCTAGTTCGAACTAGGGTGGTAGTGTAGACATACCCTTGGTGAGCACTTACTCAACTGAGCAATCCCATTGAAGTCAATGACACTGCTTGTGTGAGTAAGTGCTAAGCTAACATGAATAATGAGCCTTATTTAGTAACAAGCAAGGGGAGGGAAGAGAAATCCAGTCGATACGTAAATCATAATTCAATAGTCACCTTGTTAAATATTTTTCAAAGTTACTTAAGGCTTCTTGCCTCTTTAGAACACATGCCAAGAGAAATGCAAGCTGCTGCTGCCCTTACGTTTTAGCTATCCCTAATATACTAAATAGTCATTGCAGCTCATACTGAAGGGGATGAACATGTCAAAACTGATCTGATAGGAAGTGTCATTTAGTGGTTAGAGCAAACAACTGGATGCTAAGAGTGCTTGCTAGAGTCCGTTCCTAGGTCCATTGCTGGGGAGGAAGGATATCCCTGTATTAAAAATCCTGAATAATGACTCTGGAGATCTGGCTTCAGTTCTCGGGTCTGTCACAGATATTTTGAAAGCTATTGGGGCACACATCATGCTAACCTACTTTTACCATAGTTCCCCATCTGTAATATGGGAATAATAATACAGATCTGCCTGCTACAGTTATTGTGACAATAAATTCATTCTAGTTTTGGGGGGCACAATACTACATTGGTGAGGGGGCTATCAGAACAAAGCAAGAAAACCCACCTTCTGGAGCTGAGAAAGTTACAGAGCTTTTTTAATTTGTGTGAAACTCCTTTAAGATTGCTAAGGAAAAGGAACACAGACACCATGGAGGCAAAATGGCATTAGTAGTTCTGTAATTGGCGTAACACAATAAACCAATGGGAAGAGACTGCTCTGACAGGGAAATTCCCTGCTTTTGTTGATTTACGTCTAACCCTCAGAGTTATTAAGATGCAGTTTTCTTTTTAACTTAATTTGGTGTCTAATTAACACACGAGTGCTCCTTCATGCATTATGACAGCATATTAAATGCCATGTTGCCTTTCACTTAGCAACTTAATGATTCATGACCTGAATGATAATTGACATATGAATTGTAATCTCAGCACATGAATGCTGCTTTGTCGATGTGCCAGTCCTTGATCCCTCCTTCTGCTCACACTGGGAGAACTGCAAGAAACAGACTGAATTCCCAGATGTGAAGAGCATGGTACAGTTGTTTCTCCTTGCATACAGCTGCCAGACTCCTATATCACACTATGCTAATGATTCATCTACACTTAAATCAGCACCACATACACTTCAGTGGAGCCTTATGGGAATCTAATGTGAAATGAGCAAAACAAATGCAGCAGTCTCAAGACACCTGCTAAAGCATCAGTGTCAGCCTTACTTTTGTGTTTCTTTTTCATGTTGCTTCATATCTGGAGATCCACAGGAAACGTAAACATGTGAGGCGATATACAATAGTTCTCTGTCTCCTCTTCCAGTTACTTTGAGCTTCCTTCATGACTAAATTATACTTTAAAGTATAATTGCTGTAATTGCTGCTGGTGAAAAGTTCCAGATTGACACACTGAAGAATGAACCCCACTGATTATGTATATAATGTAAAATTCAACCCTTCACAAGGAGGTATGCAAAGACTAAACTTAAGTACCACCTTAAGCTTTCAAAATCTGTCTTAAATGCTACTTGTGCCTCATGTGGGCCTTTTACTCAGGAGTAAATTTCACCCATAGAGAATATGTGCATGATAGGAGACACCTGGGGAAGTTTCCCTCAGTCTGTCCTCCTGGTATAACTCAAGTCTATTCTGCAAGGCCCAGCTTTAGAGTTGATAGGATTGTTCAGCTTCTCTCTGGTTCAGTGATCCCTTAACCTCTTTATTATAAATGCCCACAAGATGGCCACTTAATGTTAAATGTGATTTGAGCTTTGTAAAGCCCCTTCTTGCTTTCTTCTATAATGATTTAATGTTGAGACAAATCTATCACCTTCCCCACTTCTTTTTCTCTCCCCTCTCCCCCAAATCACATGTCAGTGGGTGGCATCTTTGTTGTCAGTCTAGATCAGTCACACTGTATTACAGGAAGAACCTAACACTACTGATGCAACATGACATATTTTACCAAGTGATTTCTTAGCAGAAAAAAATCCTGGGAATCAAAAAGAGAGAGATATATTTTTGTTTATAACTCATCACTTTCCCTTGTTGATATTTTTGGAAAAGAAAGAAAGAAAGAAATCTTGTTTGTCCAAAGCAGTAACTAATGCCTGCACCTTGCCTCATTCACATAATAAATTAATAAATAAATAAATAAACTGGATAAATACTGACATTCCTGCCAATGGATGAGCTATTTCAAACATCCAGTATATAACTGCACATAGAAGGCATGAAGATACATCTGTTTTATTAAATATAGATTATGCAAATACAGTTCTCTGGAGAAGCACAAAATCTCATTTAATGCATCATTTCAATTATTAAACATTTTATTTTTGTATATCTTGCAATTTTTCTAAATTGTTAATGAGTTTATAGTCAATTTAGCTGCCATGGTTGAAGTTTTCATTGCCTTCTCCCCACCTCAGACATAACATGATTTTAGAACAAAACTGTATTATTAGCTAGAGACTGTACTATACAGTCCTGAAAATGAGGGCTGGTTGGAAAGTGTTGAGTTATGTAAGGATTAAATAACAACCTGGGCAGCCATTACCATGGTATAGGGAAGAATGGCAAAGACAGCACTATTTCTTCTGCTGTTAATTTGTTACTAACTCGGTCAGGGTTTTGGGGGATTTGAGGTGGACCACAGATCTGCAATAAAGAACCCTGTCTACTTCATCCACCTCCCATTCATCTGCAACAGAAAGTAGGAATAAGTTTAATATAAATGAATAAATTATACAATACATAATCATTTAAAGATCTTTAACTGTTTTACAAAAATTGTGTTACTATCCCCACTGACATTAAATTCCATTCAAAAAATTAGGCAAATAAAGGCACTAAATGTTCACATGACTTACCCAAGGTCTTAGGATAACCTGGCTCTTCTACTTGTGCTTTGCTGGTTCAGGCCCCAACAGAGCACAGCAACACAGATTAACAAATTAGAGGCCATGCCATACTTTCACTTTGGGACATGCATCCAAGGAAACTTCCTAATGTTTACTTCCTGAGTATCCTTTGGAAGGGAGCCCAAGAAGAAGTTGGGGGAAATTATATTGTCAGATACTATGATACCATCAGAACCTGAGATCCTAAGGATTTGCAGGGTTAGAAGATGCATCCCCATGGTATGTTAGCATTTCCAAGGTGATAGCTTGCTCTCTCCCCAGGCCCATGGCAGAAAGTATCTATTTAGACTACCTCTCCCAGCTCAGGTCCCTTTCACTTGATGCAGAAGAAAACACTTTTTCTTCAGTGTTTTTCCATTTCCACTTATCATACTTCAACAAGGGCTAACACCCTCATCCTTATTTCAAGTGCCAGTGCTTTATGATCAACATAGATGGGCTTGTTCCTGTAAGTTGGGTTCAGAAGAGAAGTAAAACATGCAATGAAATGGGAAATGGGAAAGGACTAAAATAAACCAGCTATTCTAAAAATGCCAAAAATGCCACTTCCTGTTCCATTTGGTCTTTTAATTGCAGGTTAAATAAATAGTTGCACAAGCTTGGCATCTAGTCTGAAGCTTCACTTGCAAGGTAACAATGGGAAGAAGTATTTCTCTCTTCTCAGTTCTGTGCCATTTTCTGAGTTGGTCAATCTGTAATGAATTTTCCCATTACTTGTGCCAGTTCTGAGAGCCCTTCTCAATCCTTAATTTTCTTCTAATGGTTATTTGCTTACAATGTCCACTCTAATGTTATTGGATCTGCCAAGCTAAGAAGATAATCAACTTCCAGAATGAGGCCGTTTATATAAAGTAATTTCTGTATCTACTGTTCAGGTGTCTACTTTGTAATTTTTATTTTTAACTAACTACACTGTTTACAATACTAAAATATTTACTGACTTCAACAGCATTCTGCCAAAGAAAAAAGTAAAGAGAAGAATAAATATACCAATATATGGATTTCATGGAGCTTTGCTGATTTTCACTAAATGAGGAACTGTGCCATAAAGGAAGTATGTGAACTGTAAATATATAAACAAGGAAATCATGCTTTGGATATGGAAGATGAAATTAAAGGATTAACTCCTTTTCCTATTTAAATATCATTAGTAAGGTTTTTTTTTTTTAACTGTCCACATTGTGGCCCAGATTTTAAGGACTTCCTATAAGTAGCTGTCACACACATAATTTGCATAGGAATTTAACACAGTTGCAAGTAATTGAAAATGCAGTTAAATAGAAATACTGCAAGTCATTTGTACTTGCATATTATGCATACAGGCAACTCTCAATTCTGTATGCAAGGAGGAGAAGCTTCCCCTCCCTGTAAAAATATGGAGAAGGAGGAAGAAGTAGTGAAAATTCACACCTATCTTATCTCAAGTGCATAAACTTCTATCCCATTGAACTGTGTCATGTGAATGGGGCTAGGAAATGAACAGAAGCCTCTTCCTAGAACTTTTGTCTCACGAAACCAGATGAATCTTTCAGTATGAAAGAAAATCTGACAGTGAACTAGCAGTGGTGAATACATTTCTTATATTATTTTCTTAGAAACAAATGGCATTGCTGAGGAATTGGAGAGTGTGAAATCCTTCCATGCTGCTGTGCGTGGAAGTCACAAGAAATTTACAGTACAGTTGATTTACAATATGGTTGAGAAATAGCAGAAAGAGGACTGTAAATTGCTTGGGGAAAAAAATTCCAAATGTTCAAGAATACTTTGATTCCTACTAGAATGAAATCTAGAAAAGGAAAAATAATTTCTTTACAAGAAACCAGCTGGCAGGTAAGACTATTGATCTTATATTACAGACATCCCTAACAGGGTGTTTAGTTCAAAGAAGCATTTAAGGGAAGGATTAATCAAAGACCAAATTAATTGTGGCATACTTTATAACCAAGAAAAATAAGGTGATTGTGAGATTTAGATTTGACATTGCAAAGAACAGGAAAATTTGCAGAGCTAATGAAAACTGTACTACCCAAAAAAGTGTTAACTGTGAAAGTACTGAAGTACATGTAATTAAGAATACACAATACATAAAGATAAAAGAGTAGGTTAAATAAAATTTCATATACCATCTTCCAGGAATTCATTGCCCCTATGGGATCTGAGATATTAATCTTCCTTACATACAACTGGAAAAGAAGAGTGTTTTTGTTGTTGTTGTTTCGTTTGTTCTAGGAAATCAAGCAATAGAATTCCTCCTGTAGGACAAGGAATCAATAGCACGAAAAGTGAACTTCTGAGACTCCAAAAATATAAGTCAAATATGGGAAGGAAAGGGAATGGAGTGCTCACCTAGGCAGTTTGGTTAGTTTATTAACAAACTCACTCTACTAATAACTACATTAAAATGTAGCTATATTTTAAAAATCATGAATTATGTACATTACAAGTTCTTTGGAGAAAGGTTAGTAGCATTTCCTGAGTTTGGCACAGTGCCAAGCATGTTATTGGTAGCTCAATAAATAAATGAAGAAATAGTTAATAAAGTAATATCCTCATCTCCTTGTAAATGGAGATGCATTCCATTTACTCCACTCCAAAACATAGATCCTGAATGGGAACAGACTGTTCACTCCTGCATAATTATGTGGGGCTATGTCTAGACTACGGGATTTTTCCGGGATACCAGAGGTATCCCAGAAAAACTCTTCTGCATCCAGGAAACACGTCTGCTCTTCTGCTTCTTTTGCAGAAGAGCAGACATATGGAAGAAGGGCTCTTCCTAAAGAAATTTTTTTTCCAAAATTTGGCCCAGTGTAGACGGCCTTTTTCCGATAAAGCCCCATAGTGTAGACATAGCCTAAGTGAGATGACAAGTAGTACAAGTGGTACTACTTGTACCACTGCTCGCATTCACTTTCAAGGCCCTTCATGATCAAGCCTCATCCTACCCATCATGACTCATTTGCTATCAAGCAGTCAGTGCTCAATTCTGATTGGTTCATGATGCCAGCCTCCCCTGCCTACTTGTTAAATTTTCTAACAAACAACTGTGTGCTTTCTCCCCATAAGTATCTGCAAAGCTTCCTTGTTATCCACCTTCAAATCCCTCCTTAAAATGTTCTTTTACCATAGTGCCTACAAGAACTTGACAATGGTTAGACTGCAGGCGTGCTGAGGCCACTGCCTATCATGCTGACCAATGCTGTCTTGCTCTTTTCTTGTATTCCCTTGTCTCTCTGTATCCAGTTATAGTCTCTTGTCTTATACTTGGACAGGGGCAGGAAGTTTCTTTGGTTCTGTGTTAGTATGGCATCTAGCTCAATGCAGTCAGGAATCCTAAGTGCTAGCTATAAATAAATATTAATAACAGTTAAAGAATTGCTTAGGAGACAAAGCATCTGTTGAGACAGGATAATTGTGTTTGTTAAGAGTACTAGGATTCCAGGGCTCTGGAATAGCGGCTATCCATTACTCTACTACTTTGTGTGTGTCTCTCTCTCTTTCTTTTTTTTTTTTCTATAGGGAAAATGAGGGGTTTTTTTCCCTACAGGTGTCAGTATTTTAATTAATTTGGGATCATGAGATGCCAGGTGTTTTCATTACTTAAAATAAGACAACACTATTACATAGACCATTCCCCCTTTCTTAACGGGACAGTTTATATGGGAACTCATAGACCTGAGCATTTTTGCAGTAAAAATATTCCCAGCTCTTTATTTTTAAACACTATTCTTTCCTTCACTAGATAGCACTTTGTCTCGCCTCATATACTATGCTAGACTTATTACAGCTCCTTGATACAGACAGATGCCCACTGTGCTTTTCTGCCCCCACCCCTTTCACAGCTCATTGTTTGTGTTTAGAAACATTTAATTAAGTAATAACATGTGATGAATGTTTCAGAAGAGCAGCTGTGTTAGTCTGAAACTGAATTTTTTTTTTAATTAAAAACAAATAGTTCAGATGAGTGGGTTATGCCCAGGAAAGCTCATGATATCATCTACATTTTTTGTTAGGGTATGTCTAGATTACATGCCTCTGCTGACAGAGGCATGTAAAATAGGTTACCGACATAGTCAATGAAGCCGGAATTTAAATATCCCTGGCTTCATTAAAATAAAAATGGCCGCCGTGCTGTGCCGGCTCAGCTGATCATCAGCACAGCGCACGAGTCAAGATGCGGATCGGTCGACAAGGGAAGCCTTCGTCAATTGCTCCTGTAAACCTCGTTTCACGAGGCATAACAGAGCGGTCAACAAAGGCTTTCCTTGTTGACTGATCTGCGTCTTGACTCATGCGCTGTGCTGACGATCAGCTGAGCCGACACAGCGCAGCAGCCATTTTTATTTTAATGAAGCCGGGGATATTTAAATCCCGGCTTCACTGACTATGTCGGGTAGCCTATTTTACATGCCTCTGTTGGCAGAGGCATGTAATCTAGACATACCCTTAGTCTCTAAGGTGCTGCAAGACTATTCATTGTTTTTTAAATATGATGAATGAATCTTTTTTCAATTGAAAATGACTGGAGATTAGGAAATAGTGTTAGTGTTGCCTCCCAGGAACCTAAAAGGACACATTTGAAAAAAAAATCCCATGGTACTTAAGAATAATCCTGTGCAATGACTTTATGTTACAGACAGATAAACTAGAAGAGAAGAATTTGTTTTTTTTTCCCTCCATATATTTTCAGAAAGATAAAATCGAAGACCTTGCCATTCATTGTTTTGTCAAGGTACTGCTGAAGATTCTGATAAAATTATAAACCTTGGGTGTCCTCATCAAATTCTAACTTGGCAAATACATTTTGTTCCCATGAAAATTCAGTAGCTATAGTTCACTGGCAAAATTATTCTTCATTTCATCTCCGAAAATAAGTGGAGGCAGCATTCTGCTCTAAAAGTGGCAGCATTTCTGTGGTAGGTGAGTAAAAATATTTTTGAAGTTGGATGTACTATAGCAGGAACATTTTTTGGGTCGGGGACGCTGACCCATAGAAAAATCAGTTGGGGGCTGCACACAAGTGAGAAGTGAAAAAAAAAACACTCCCACTACCTCTCATGATGTGCCCCCCCAACTGAGAAGTAGAAAGACACTTCCCACATTCATCTTCCACATTAGAGCTTATGGAGGCCCAGACTAGTACATTTTGTGTGCTCCAGTCCCATGGGGTTCAGTGGGGGGGCTGGAGCACTGACATGCCCAATGGTGGGTGGAGAACCCTGAGCCTGAGGGGCCAGATCCAGGCAAACTGGGGGCTGCATCTGGCCCCCAGGCCATAGGTTTCCCACCCCTGTGCTATAGCAACATGTACTATTCTTATTTTAAACTGTTGTGTTTTAGTGCTCTTATCTACTGAGAACATCTAATATATAATTTGCTAATAAATATACAGATTCAGCAACCAGGACTTCTGTTCTTGCCCTCTAGCTCTTTTATTTTACCTCAGTTTCAATCCCAAACATGACCACCACCTTCAAACTTTGCTCATAAAATAAACAGAAAAAAATTCCTGGGTTTGGAATGTAACCCAACCCTTAGGCTCCTAGTGCTCTCAAATTCATTTTCTTCCTTTTTCACAATCAGCCACTCTTATAGACCTTCCCCTGATTACCTGTAAAGACACTAACATGGCTTTAATTTCTTGTCTGCCATAGACAGGAATTTCCCTCATCACTGAGCAAATATCCAAAGCTGGGCAACTGTGGATTCTGCAAGATAACCTGGAGGTGATGTCTGGTTTTTTTTCTAGGCTATGTTTTGATGAATAGATATCCACCCATTTGTCTAGTGTTTTCCACTACCACTGTCATGCACTGTGCAGTGTATGGTTGTTAAATGTAGAGAGGAAGTGTGATTCATTTTTCATTACACAGCATGTTTAACTTCTCTTGTATGTCTGCTAAAGGGAGTTCTGTGAATTAATTCAAGAGGTTTATAATAAAATGAGTCACACACACTGTGATCTTTTTCTCGGTATTCCATGGACATTTTTATTAGTTTTGCTTCTTCCTGCCTTTGTTTATCTGAAACAAAAGTTTGTGCATACTTGACACTTTGTGTTTGAAAACAGAACAGTTCAGTCCTGCATTTCAATAATACTGCCTGTAAATTCAATGGCCTATTGGGAAATCCCTTGAGGAGAAAAGCAACAGAAACAATATATGTCACTTATTATTAGAAATTGTTTTGCATCTGTGTAATCTAGTATAAAAAGCAAAACTTTTATTTGTGTGTTTTTTTTAAAATGGTACATTTATTCCATGGAAATTCTGAATGTACAGTGTTCTTGGGATGTTTTTACTATTTATTTTATATATTGAGACAGACTCTCAAAATATGCTAGGAGCAAGGTGAACATAGAAGAAATCACAATCCCCACTCTATCAGTAAAAATAACATTGGTTTAGCAAGATCCATTGGTGAGTAATAATTACCATTCTGTGGCTACTGACTCATGTTTGGTAAGAGTGTGGGCTAATTGCATTAACAACAATATGTCCCTTGAGACAAAATATTGCAGTTGATTTTGTCTGGTTTCCAAGCAATGTTGAGTCACAATATAATGGACAATCAGCAGCCTCAATATGCCAGTAAAATGGGATAAATTAAGGATTTGGTTTGAGACTTGCTACTTTCTTTCAGCTCAATCACAAGATGCCATATAATTAACTTTTTGTGTGTTATTTTGTGCCCACCATTTCAAGTCCTTCCATTTACTGCTTCAAATTCACAGTTCATTGCTCTCATCCGCTTGATATGCTGCATTTGTCTTCCAATGGACCTGACAAAGTGAATTGTCCAAAGAAAGAGCCAATCTAATCAGATACTTAACTTGAAAAGTTCTACTGAAACCACTCTAATAGGATTCCTCTTTTTTCAAATCTTCAGTGAGCTTTAGATTGTAATAAAAATTGAATGCAAAGTATTCTTTCATAGACATGTTATAGCAATAAACAAAGGCAACTATGAACTGGAGGAAAGTGATATTGGCTATCAAATACTGGGAAAGGAGAAGAAAAATAGATCATGGTCTTCTATTTGTGCACTGACAAGGTAATCCTCGTACTAAAAGGAAAGCTTTTGTATCCCTTTTTTATTCTGGCAAATATTTGGTGTAGGATAACTTGTTGGTGAAGCTGAACTTGCTAATGAACCTTGAGTAAATTCTGCTTTTATTTTCAGCCTTGTAAATCCAATGTAATGCCATTGACTTCAATACTGTTGTGTATTAAACCCATTGTTGAAAATGAGATGAAAATCTAGCACATAGTATCAGTCTTCAGCTGTGCATGCTCACTTTTCCACCACCTTAAAATGGACAAATAGAGAAGGAGATAGTCATAATAATGGATTTAGAATTCCAAGTCTGAAAATATAGAGAAGTCACTGGAGATTTCAATACAAGGAATAGCTCTCATGAGCCAGTGGAATGGAATAGCTCTTGAACACTGCAAGTCTTTCCTGTTTGTATCCTGTAACATTGCATCACTGTATAATTTGAGTGGACCACTGTTCAGTCTGACAGGCATAAACAAACAACCTGCTCCTGAAAAAGAGCTACACCTAATCCTTTCTTGGATACATCACTTGGGAGTGTCAGTGGCTCTTCTGGCTAGAAGTACTTCATGATTTATCATGTCAAATGCTTAGTGTTGGGTACCTGCCCAGTCCCACTCAACATCCTGCTTTGTGAGCTGATGTATGGATTCTATCACTGTAGTCAGGTGTATGCAGAACTTGGAAAGAAAATTTATCATCCCTATGAAGAACTTTTATATCCACTGGAAATGGCATGTCTCTGACTGCCTTGATTTTGATGGGATCTGCTTTCAGTCCCTCTGCTGTGAGCAGATATCCAATGTATGTGAACTCATGCTGTTTGAGTTGTACTGGTTTCTGGTTTCTTTTTTATGTTTTTGTCCCTGCATCACTGTAGAAAAATGTTTAGTTTTCTGTCATAGCCTCATTCAGCTTCTGTATCATTGTTCCCTTCACCTACAACAAGGATATATTCAATTGTTTTCACCTGAGGCAGTTCTTTCAGAATTGGGCAAGTCTTTTCTGGAACATATCTAATGCCTATCAGCATGCACAGCCATCTGTAGTGACCAAATGGTGTTGCAAAGGTTGCCAGCATGCTGGACTCTTTCTCCATGCTTCTATGCCAAAATCCATTCCTTACATCACAGACCATTGAGATTCTGGCTTTGTAAAGTTTTGGCCAGATGCCATTACTTGTAGGCACCTTTACAATGCCTGGCTTGGGAACTCTGGGTATGTCTACACTACCACCCTAGTTCGAACTAGGGTGGTTAATGTAGGCAGTCGAAGTTGCAAATGAAGCCTGGGATTTAAATTAGAGATCCTAATTCGAACTACCTACTCCATGCCGCGTGTAGCCGCGGGCACGGAGTTCGACTTAAGGGCATTTAAAAATGGCGCCCGCCCAGCAAGATGCAATTGAAGCCCGGGATATTTAAATAGTTCGAACTAGGGTGGTAGTGTAGACATACCCTTAGGGCCTATTCAGATGCATAAATTGCCTGATGGCTTTTTTTACCATGGTCATGCTGCTTGCCCATGTTTTAATGGCCTCTTCAGGCACCATGATACCCCTGCTCTGCAGAGTGTTGAGCTCCTTGTCCACTGAATTACATAGTGCCACTGGAATTTTCCTTCATGGTAAGCACACGAGTTCCATAGCAGAGTCCACTTTCAATTGCAGCTTTCCTTCAAGGCACCGTTGCATTTGAAACTATCCCCATTTTACCTTTTAAATTGTTTCCATTGTCCTTGTAATGCCCCCTTTTGGTTTCTGTAAAGCAGCTACAAAATTCTGCTTTATCTCCCCATTACATCCATGACTCATATATCTGGTATTCCTCAAGTGGGATCCAAGGTACTTATCATTCACCACCACAAACTTTAGTTGGTGACATCTTATTTATTTTTTGGACTAGTTGCTTTGAGGTCACATTTTCCTATGGGCTGCATTATGCTCTTACTGTGCATTACTATGTGGTGCTTGCTGTTTGTAATTGCTATGTGTGATTCCAATTCACCCCAAGGAATCATATTGCAGGATGCGCTCCGATACAGCAGAAATTGCACAGGACATTTTCCTAATAGCATTGTTGCATGCACTGAATTTACTATTGTTCCTTGTTGCCTTCCAGTCCCAAAAGCCTGAACCTGATATGATCTCATACTCAAGGAAAGAGTCATGATGTCATCACTGCTGTCTGTCATGCCATCCTCCTCTTGTGCACCTCTGACTGAATCTTTGTGGGACTTTCCAGTGGTCTTGCAAAGACTGCTATGATGGATCAACTTGCCACATTCTTCGCAATATTTTCCTAGTGTAGGAAGTTATGTTGTCCATTCATGTGGACCATAAATGCATCTCACTATGAGTGTGGAACCCTGGCCTCCTGTTTTCTTTTTGGTGTTGTCTCATTGTACATAATGTTACGAGTGACGTGCCTCATAGGACTGCTGTTTCCACTTCATGTCCCATCTGTATAATGTGAGGTTGCTTTCACAGAGCACTTGATTTCCTAAGTGGTGATCACAAGTGCTCCCTCCCATTGAGATTGATCTCTAGTAAGCGAAACCAGTGTTGTTCTCAGTTTCATTCTGCTTTGGGCAGCAATATGTCCCTGGGGCTTGTGGGACTGCTGTGAGGCACGAAGCAGTGGTGAGCTGGATTAGGTCTGTGTCTCTAAAATCCTGGAGCTGGCAGGGGGGAAGGGGGCTTCATACCAACGTTCATGGCTCACACTGTACTCCAGGAACTCACAGCTGAGATGCTGCCACCATTTTTCATTAGCACACAATGAAACTGAATTCAGGTTAAGTTCAAAAAGTGGAACTTTATTAAATCCTGTCCCCTGCTCTGTCTCTGTGGTGCAGTTCCTCCAGACTAACGCCACCCATTTCCCCAGTTCAATCAATGTCCTTCCTTAACAGAGTCTGCAGGGAAAATGGACTCTTTGACTCTAGTTCCACTGATCATAATTCAGAAACCAATAAGTCCAAGCTCCTTGCTGATTACCTTTATCTCCAGGGGATCTATGGGTAATAAGATGGAGTCTCTGCATATTTGAAAACCATGTCTCCAATGAAGAAGCAAGTAGGAACTGCCTTGAGTTGTAATCGTAGCTGCCTGAGCTAAATATCAGGGAGAAACATGGGATGGAGAACTATATTGGGGGAAGGAATGGTTAGCCAAAACAAACCCATGAACTTTTCAATTGCCTCTTCTATGTGGCAATAATGCCACTGAGAAAACTGGAACTTGGAACCATTACTGTGGCATACAGTAATATTTCTGAAAAAGACCTAAAAATGAACTGTGCAACCATATTATATACACAGAAGTATAAGGAAATCATCAGTTCTCCTAAAAGGGAAACAGGATAATCAAATGCCTGAGTAAGAAAATGAGGCACTTTAGATGTTTTGTTATGGTTTCCAATCTGTACAGGCAGTCATCCATTTTCTTCCTCTCCCTCTTGGTTCATCAGGATGTTGCAAATATGCAGCTGCCTGCTCAATAGAGTTAATGAATTCCAGCACAGGTGCTCTTGATTGTATTGCATAATCGAAACCTTTTCTTCCCCCTAGTCTTTATATCTTTACTGTGCTTTAAATTTACATTTTCACTTGGAGAAAACAAGAGTTTTATTGCTTTAAGGGTATTCGCATTAGCAATTAAAGGGTGATTCTGTTTAAAAAAAGCGTTAATAAAAAGGAGCTGAGCCTAAAGCAGAGTAGTCTATGCAAATGCAAATCCAATGAAGAAATTAAGTTTTGCAGATATAATAGTGACACTCTTTTCAACCTGATCGCTACAATTGTAATTGTAGTTACTTACTCATCTGATGGGATGCTGTGAGACTAGTTAAAACACTTTGAAAATACGAAGTACTAAATAAAGATGTGTCATTCTAAGGACAGAAGCAAGTTGAAATTCACTGTGGGTGAAATCCTGGCCCCACTGCAGTTGCTGGCAAAGCTCCCATTGACTCACTAGAATTTTAGGAAAGGTAGGCGGTGATAATCCTACATTTACCTTTGTACTGCAGTATGTATATTCCACAGTGATGCTTTCTTTTGTCAATGCTTTGCCAAGGAAGCTGAAAGTCTGGTTTGTTAAAGCTGAAAGTCTGGTTTGTTAAAGGTTATCACATTTCATCTCCGTGATAGGACTTGATGTCAGATTCTGTCTGAACCTATGTTTCATTTGAATATAATAAGGCAAGCTCCGGGTGTGGAGATACGTAAATGCCAATTGTGACTAATGGACAACCAAGTTACTAAACCCCTACTATGCAGTAAGGAAAGCTCAAGATGGCAAACTCCTACTTACAGTACAGCAAATGTCAGTCAGCAGTCTCCCACGGTGAAGTATGGAGAATTCCTTAGAACCATCTGAGCCCTGCTAATTTGGGGCAGATAGAAAAAAATGAGCAAATTAGAGATTAGTTTGCAGTTGGCATTACTGAGAAAGAATTGCCACAAATGTTACAGATGTAGCCAGAGCTGATACTGGCAAAAATTATTCAAACAGTTTGTCACTCTTACTTCATTGACAAGCAAAGTACAGAGCAAGGAACAACCATGGTGCAGATTGGAGTTGTTTATTGGTTAGTTCAGCCTAAACAAGACAAAGGGATTAACTAGAGTATGTTTGAGGAAAGTAGAAGAAATCAGAGAACATTTTTAAAAGGGAAGATTTATCTCATATTTACAGCAGTCACAAGCAAAACAAAGAGGGAAACAGTCCATCACAATTTAAGAGGTGCAGGAAATATAACAAACTGAAGCACTTTGAGATCCATGTATCTATTAAAATGTTGAAAGGAATAATCGCTAGAAGCACAGAACAAAACCAAGGATCATTGTTTTAGGGACTGATTACATGTCATGACTCATTATGACACATCAAAACTATGTGTGCTCGTTGGAGACTGTCAAAAGAATTAATAACAGATAATTGGACTGACTTTACAGCAGCCAAATTTCAGCATTATGAACTTTAATCAAGTTTCAGAAATGATGTGTTCCAGCACAGAACTACAAGCCCTCATTACAATCCATTAAATGGTGCTCAAGGTCCTTTGTCAATATTTGTTCCACAGTTAGTGCTTTTTTAAAGTTTAATTGAGCTACTTCACTGCAGCAGCTGTTGTGAAGGGAAGTGGACCATCCATAGTTAATGATCAAATGTCAAATTACAATCTGTGTCTAGATGAAGAGGGAAGCTTTCATGGCAGGTTGGTACAAGAAGCTAAGGAGACTGTCAAAAGAAGCATTTGATTCTTCTTTCACAAAAGGTATTCTCCAAGAGTTCCTGAAAAAAGATAATAATCTCCAGAGTAGATGGGAAAAAACAATGATAATAGAACAGAAGTTGTAAGGTGTAAAGAAGCAATGTAAGGCCCTGTGTTCTGGGGATTACTAACAGTATCTTCCACAGGAAGATTTACAGCATACAGTATAGTTTCAGAGTTACAAACATTTCATGAATGGAGGTTGTTCATAACTGAACAAAACATTATGGTTGTTCTTTCTAAAGTTTACAACTGAACATTGAGTTAATACAGGTTTGAAATTGTATTAAGCAGACAAAGCATGCTTTTCCTTTTTTATAGTATTTGCATTTTTTCTTTGTTTTTGGTCTCAGATGCTGCCTGATAATGTGCTTCTAGTTCCAAATGAGATGTGTGATTGACTGGTCAGTTCATAACTCTGGTTTTTGTAACCCTGTGGTTCTACTGTATATCCCTAACCAAGGACATTGGGGCTACATCTACACTTGGAGCTATTCCGCATCTTTCAAGTAAGCCTGTGTCTTTTCAGCAAGCCCACTATTTTGAAATATAAAGGGCTTGCTATTCCAATGTCCCTGTAAACCTCATTCCACAAGGAGTAAGGGATGTTTCAGAATAGTGCTCTATTTAAAAATTAACTCAAAATAAGCTACGCGATTTCTGTAGCTCAAATTGTGTATCTTATTTTAAGCTCTAGTTGCAATGTAGACACACCCTAAGATGCACTACAAGAGACAGCCTACTTACGCTCTGACTCTATCTGGTAGTTGGACCAACTTCATCTTCAGATAATGCGGTTATATCACCTGTACTAATATGCCATAACTTCAAGTGTCAATCACAATCTCAAGTGGAAGACATGTGAGAAAACATCCATGCAACAATGCTGATAATTGAATAGATAACTGAACTAGAGTTCTGAAGAAATGCCTACACTGGTGTTGGAATAAGAGGAACCCAAGGTTAGTTAGACAAAATATTTAATGTGTTAATGTTTAATATTCCCACATCAGCTCATCCCCCTCCTACCCTCTGAACGCATTATCTTTGGCCCCACCTAGGGAGCCCCAGAAAATCTAATAGCCCTGGGCCCCCAGAAGTGCTGATCCAGCTCTGACTGTCCATAGAGTTTGTTTATCAACTGTCAAGTATTAATATCTTCTGTTTATAAACTGTTGCCGGAAAGAGTGAGTCTCAGGTCCGACACTGGGTTCTCAATGTACAAAAAATGCTACACAGGTATCTGTCAAACACAAGCAGTTTATTTCCTGACAGCTATCAGCTGTGCCCCTTAACTAAAAGAACAACATGATAGGAAAAGCGGCATTTCTTACATCTTTTCTGCTAGCCAGGGAACCCATTTCGGCTGCGGATGAAGTGGGAGACTGTCTTAGCTTCTGAGATGCCGTCACCCAAAGCCCATTGGTGAGGTCCAAATTGCTGTGCTCTGGTGCAGCTTTAAATACTGTGTCTTTACCTTGTTTGTGGCAGTTTGGAAATTTCCGGGGGTTACTCATTGCTTGTTACAGTATGGCTCAGCTGTACTGCTTGTCCTTTGACTTTGTTTACATGATCAGTACATTTAGGTAAACAAGATTGTTATGTTTCCGCCCTTATCTACAATTTGTTCTTTCAACAATGGCGTATGTTCCTAGAGGCTTGCTTCTGGCTCATCAGTAGTAGGGAAGGGGGGCGGGGAATGGGAAAGCGGGGGGAATGCAGGCCTCACCACCTCTATACTTCACATGTACAGAGTTCTTCCACAATTGACCCTGACATAAACCACACTCAAGCCAATACCTGAGAAACAAAGGAGGTTTTCCCTAAAGATTGTCCCTTTAACAATCACCCACTTTCCCTCCTAGAGGGAGGTTGAGCAGATGAGCATTTAGGTTTTGGGTCATGGAAGGAGAAGCATGAATAAGAGGAAAGACAAGTTTTCAAACAGTCTTTCAACCAAACAGAAAGTTATTTCTTATTTCCTGGGGTTTACGAGCCATTAAGGCATTAAGTGTTATCTTACATTGGAATGTGCACCAGTGTTTAGACATATTTACATTTTTAATGTAGTTAGCCTAATTCATGAAACACAAATTAGTTCACTCTACTCAGGGACTCTAGTTACAAACCTGCATGTGGGTAGTGTAATAGTCATTGTCATTCAAAATTGGCTCTGGGTGATATTAAATTCAGGGTTGGGGGAGAAAGAGTTTCTCAACGTTACTCAATTCAACTTGCTAGACTAGATGGTCATCCAATTATGTAGTAAAAAGCAACATCACACACAAACAACACTGAACTTTGCATCCTGGAATGTCTGTATTTGTTCTGATTATGCTGGTAGGTTGGAAAGGAGCACTCCACACATCTGAAAAGAACTTGACAAATACAACATTGATATAGCCACACTGAGTGCAGTACATCTCCCAGGCAAGCCTCATCATGGAGAGTTCCATGTTTGATACACATTCTACCCGATAGGCAAATACATACAAGAGAGGACTTCAAGGGGTAGGCTTTGCTATTTGGACATATGTTGCATGCACACTTGGTTGTGTACAAAAAGGAATAAAAGCACTGATGGTGCTTTGCCTCAGCTTGATATCTGCATGTCATGTAACGGTGATTTGTGCATATTCACCCCTTCTTACCATGTCAAAGAAAAGTTCTACAAAGATTTGAACAATTCCATAAAGTCAGCTTAGGAGCATGACAAATTAATCATCGTAGGAGACTAATGGCAGAGTTGGTCATGAAGCTTGGCCTAAAGTTATCTGATGTGGAAAAAGAATTCAGATGCCACGTTACTTCATTGCTTGTTGGTTTGTGATAACTAGCGGCTTCTCAATACACTATGAGGACTACAAAACATGGGTGCATCCCTGCTATGCCACCACAATCTGTGATGTAAAAATCACCTGTACAATGTAAAAGACGATGCATGTGATCTGATCATTGGTATAAATATAAAATGACACTGATCTTCCAGTTAAAATAGGGCAAATGTTGTCAGTCTACAGTACCCAACCTCAACACGCACACATTGAAGTCTGAGCTCACGTAGGCAAGGCTTGTTAAAAAAAATGTACTGAAGTTATACACTTGCTCAGTAAGATAGAATAAACAGAGTGTCTGACTGGTCAGCTTTATAAGGAGAAGGCATCAGGACTGTTCTGACAAAAATTACATCAAGATAAAACAACTTCTAATATCTTTTCGTGCATTTCACATTATGAATAAATTGTATAAAAAGGTCAGTTATTCATGGACAACGTGTAATGTGCAAGCTAATCTTCCACACATGAAGGATAGCAGATGGAAACTGAAAGGTGAGCAGTTTGAAGCAACAGAAGACCAAAAAGATTATTTTTTTCTGATTTGCTTAATGCCCCAGAATCTAATGTACCTCCTGTATAATGAATGCAGATTAGTAACTGCTTCTGCCTGATCATGGAGAATTTCTGAAAAGATGGTATGAACACTATAATAATGGTTCTGAACTGCTGGTGCACTATGTTAGGATCAGCACTTATTGATGTTGAACAACTTGAAATTCTGCCAAATATATGAGACTAGAAGATTTACCCAGTATCTTGGGAAGGGGTGCATATCCTGCCGCTGAGATAGGTCCAGTTCTTCTGGACGCTGTGCCCCACAGCCAGAGTGAGGAATGCAGCAAACTGTACACTTTTCCCTTGCTCCCTCATGAAGGGGAACAGCCAGAAATGTTCACATATGAATTGGGGTGGAAGGGAGAGCTTCACCTCCAGGTGCCCCGGGGGGAGGGAGAGGGGGGAAGAAATGGGAGGCTCATGGCTGAGGCAGTCCCAAATGGGGAAGGGAATGCATCCCAGTCAGATCCTTTTACCTGCTTAGTGATTCTTTCTTCTTTCTGTATGGTTTTATGAGAAGGAATCCCAATCCAGGTACATCCCATTTTCCTGGAACAACCAACTCATGACCTTGCTTTAAGTTATGATAAGAGGAAGTTGCATGCTGAATTTGGTGGTCCTAGTTCTTACTGTTTAGGAACTGTACTTGAACAAACAGACGGACAAACACACAGACGAACTCTCTGAAATATATAGTAATCAAATATAATCAAATGTGGGGGCCATGTGCTGAATCAAGAAGCTCGCTGGTTTCTGCTTAAGGTTTTGGGAACAGGAGGCTGTGCCACAGAACCTGGAAAATGCCAATTTAATTCACCTTTACAAGAGGAAAGGCAATTGTGCTTCTTGCCATGGCAGGACAGAGATCTATCGCTTTTGTTGATGAAATGTCCCACTAAGACCTTTGACTCTGTAAATTGAGATGGTTGTGGACAGTTCTCTGAGAGTTCCTTTGCCCTGATGAATTTGTCAATGTCATTAAATCTTTTCATGCAGGAAAAGACAAAGTTCTTGACAAAGATTGCTTTTTCAGCTATCTTCGTTGTTGCCAATGGAATAAAAAAGACTGTGTTCTTGTTCTGACATTATTTAGCATTGCATTTGCTGCTCTTCCAGTAGATACATTCAGAGACATTGATCGAGGCATTAACATGCGAAGTGTAGATTCAAGACACCTCCGGTCATTGGTTGAGTACAAAGACAAAAGTTAAGACAATTATTTGTGAATTACTGTTCACTGATAATCATGCTTAATGGCCCATAAACTCAGGGACATTCAGTAGCTGACTGACTTTCTTGAGCATGCAGCAAAATATTTTGGCTTAATGATCAGGTCAAAGACAGAAGTCATTGTCCAGCCTCAACTGGGAAGCACTGAAACTATTCTAGTTCTGGCCATTGAATATGTAATGCTTTAGGATGTTAAAACGCATTTTGGTACTCATGTAATGTTTTTATGAGATGCAATGTTTGATGATAGTATTACAAAGTACACTGGTACAGCCATTGATGCCTTTGAAAAAATTCGATATAATCTCTGGAATGAACACTGTGTCAGACTGAAAACAAAAAATCGATGTTTCCTGCACCAGGGTCATCACCACACTTTTTTATGACTGTGATTCTTGGAGCACTTATCAATGCCACGTGGAAAGCTTGGCCCAATTTTACCTATAATGGGAATTAAGTGTAAGATTTTTCTCCACACGGTGAAGTCCTTGAGTGCTGTAACATCAGAAGTACTGCAGCTTTTATAGCGATAGTGCAGTTCAAAAGGTGTGGCCATGTGGTCTATGTCTGACAGCAGAATACTGAAGGCAATCTGTCACAGAGCATTGCAGACTAGAATTCATTTTAAGAACAGACCATATAATAATTAAAAAGACACTCTTGAGGCCAGCCTGTACTCTTGCCATGCTGACCTCGCCGGAGTTCTTCACCCATGGCAAGATCTGATGGCTGCAACTTGGCCCGCTATGAACTGCAAATATTTGAGAGCTTTTGGAATGTTGCAGTCAAGGAAAGATGTACCTGGTGTAAAAGCTACAAGATGCACACATTCATCTGCAATTGCAGCACTTGCAGACAGGGCTGCAGATCCAAACTTGGTCTTTGGTATCATTTCAGGATGCAGAACAGGTAACTGTAGCCTCATCTGTTGAACTCAATAATTTTTGACTCCATCAATAATTATCCTCATCCTCGATTTCACAGAATCATTAAGTATGCATGTGTCTCATAGGCTGCTTATTATTATTTTTAAATTAAAGGAGCAAGTAATAAGAGAAATACAAATTAAGCAAAATCTGAAATTGGATTTGTTTTGGTTATAAGCCATAATATTTTTTCAGCTGATACTTAACTCATAGCTGTTTGTTTATTCAGTAAACAATCTCCAAGTGCTTTCCTAACTCATGATTGCTATCTAGTTAATTCCTTGTACAATCATAAGCAATACTCCCCTCCCCCCATTATTAAAGGATTTCAGCTCAGAATTTAGGATGTGTGATTTAGCAGATTCCTTCAGAGAAGTCCTTGAATCTTTCCTTCTGGGACCAAAATTCCATTTGAGATGTTCTTCTGTGTTATAGATGTAGCCCTTCTGCCAGGTAGCGCCGGCAGCAGCCGGAGTCGGGTTCAATATCTAGGGGTTCCTTTTCATCCATCTCACACACAACTGGCTCGAGCTCCCACCTAGTAGCCTGGGAAATTCATATACCCCTGGGCACCTCTGAAGGGCAATGCTTCCCCACTCACAAGCATAGAGTCTGAGAGTAGAAAAGACCTTTTAATGAAAGAGAGAGAAGTCACATGGCATTTACTGGGGAAAATACCATGAACAGAGTTCATAACCAACCCATGAGTGAACATCTCAGCTCAAATGGATTGAGCAATGCCCCATGCCTCTCAGGCTCACCAGTACAATAATGATGGGCTACGTCTACACTGAAGGCTTTTTACGCTGTTCTTGCGCAAAAACTTGCAGAGGGTCTACACTGCACACGCATTCTTGCGCAAGTAAATTTACAGTAAAGCTTCGGAACAGAGGGCTTCTTGCGCAAGAGTTATTCCTCTCCCCTCGAGGAATAAGCCCTTTTGCGCAAGAGCTCTTGCAGAAGAAGGCAGTGTGGACGGGCAACAGGGGTTTCTTGCGCAAGAAACCCCTATGGCTAAAATGTCCATCAAAGCTTTCTTGCGCAAGAGAGCATCCACACTGCCATGGATGCTTTTGTGCAAAAGCACATGGCAGTGGGGACGCGCTCTTGTGCAAGATCTTTTGTGCAAGAACTCTTGCACAAAACATCCTTGTGCAAGAAGCCTGCAGTGTAGACGTAGCCTAAGGGTTCCATTCACATACCCAAACTTTCTCCGTACCCCACTTCAAACTCCCCACTTACAGCTCTGTCCTGTCAGTGCAGACCCAGACACATTACCCTGATGACTTCCCCTCATACAGCCTGATGTGATGCCACCTGTGTGCTGCCCCTACTGGCTGGCCTCCTGCCTCTGCACCTATTGGCCGCCCGCCAGTTGTTCCCATCAGCCGCTCTGCTGGCCACCTGCTGTTGCTTCTACCTGTCGCCTACCAGTCGCAATGTGTCTGGCTCCAGGCCAAACCAGTGACTTCAGCTCTTAGTGATTTCAACTCTTTAGGCACCACCTAGGCTGGCAAAAGATTCCAGCTTCCACTGGACTAGCAAAAAGACTCCTGATGGAGTCTGCTTTAGGTCTATCCTTAGAACAAGGGGGGGAAAGAGGCAGGTTGAACTAGTCTTACAGCTCACACCTGGCAGGCATGAAGCAGGCTGGCTCAAGCCCTTTCCCCCCAACTCAGTTCACTCAACTCTGGAAGGGGGAGGCTTGTTCATCTGAGATCCCCTTACAATCATGGTGTCTCTCCTCCTAGCACTGGTGTCATATTTTACAGTTCCCACACGTACGGGTAGCATGATTTCTGACCCCACAACAGCCCAAATTAGTTACATCACATTGCATTCTAACAACTGATCCTCCATCAGCCTTGGCTGAATTGGATTTACATAACCACACCCTGGATTCCTTCCCCATCCCAGCATGAGCTGTATTTACATATCAACAGTTAATTATCTTGCAGGGCTAAACAATTTGAGTGAGCATATCCACACCCAGGGCTGCTCTCTTCTTTTAGCTGTCTGATTGCAAGCAGTAGGTTAGTCTCTACTTACATAGATTTTAACAATCTTATCTCATACCCTCCTTAGGAACAATATTACAAAACCAGTCCAATGAATTGAATGTCTGACAAATGACCTGACTTTGAAATGAAATTGAGATCCAGAATCAAATCCCATGAAAATGGTGCTTGTAGATCTGGGTTGAAGTAAATGACTGGGTAGGTACTAGCCTAATTTGGCACAATAAAACAAGAGTCTCCATTTCCATCACTGCTGCTGTGTTTTAATCAAATCTAAGTAAACACTTTTGTATTTAGTGCTTATTTTTAAATACAGAAATATTCACATTAATATGAATTTCCCATTAAGATATCCAACAAAACATCTGTAAAATTTATGTATTGGAAAGATTTTTATTACTCTGTTAGATTTCTCCCTGCAAAATTATTGTTATGGTTATTGAACAGATGTCTGAAGTGGACGTTGATATTAATGACAATATGATATTACACATCTTAAAATCAGCCTTTTAATTTAATTGATAATTAGTCATTTTTTGTAATGTGAAGTGAGGCTAATGTATATAAGCAAAATAGGAAGGAAGCAGGGAAAAGGAGTTTCACTGAACTCCTTACTACCCTGGTAGGAAATCAGGTCCCATAAAAGCTTTTACCAGAGACTGCAGCATCATTTTGATGGATATCATAGACTCATAGGCTGGAAGACATCTCAGGAGATCATCGAGTCTAGCCCCCTGCCAAAAGCAGGACAAATCCCAACTAAATCATCCCAGCCAGGGCTTTGTCAAGCCGAGACTTAAAAACCTCTAGGGATGGAGATTCCACCATCTCCCTAGGTAACCCATTCCAGTACTTCACTACCCTCCTGGTGAAATAGTTTTTCCTAATATCCAACCTAGACCCCCCCACTATAATTTGAGACCATTGCTCCTTGTTCTGCCATACATCACTACTGAGAACAGCCCCTCTCCATCCTCTTTGAAACCTCCCTTCAGGAAATTGAAGGCTGCTATCAAATCCCCTGTTGCTCTTCTCGTCTGCAGAATAAATAAGCCCAAATCCCTCAGCCTCTCCTCATAGGTCATGTGCTCCAGTCCCCTAATCATTTTGGTTGCCTTCCACTGGACCCCCTCCAATGCATCTACATCCTTTCTATAGTTGGGGGCCTAGGACTAGACGCAGTACTCCAGATGTGGCCTCAGCAATGCAGAATAAAGGGGAATAATCATTTCTCTAGATCTGCTGGCAATGCTCCTTTCAATGCACCCTAATATGCCATTAGCCTTCTTGGCTGTTGACTTATATCCAACTTCTCATCCATTGTAATCCTTGGGTCCTTTTCTCTCTTTTTAAAATATATTTTAATGTAGGTGAAAGATGCTTGATTAACAACCCTACATACTAAATTACTGTATTTATCCTAGAGAGCATGGGCAAACACCACACCACTGTAATGTGTCTCAGCCCAGACTAATATTGGAGCCTGGGGAGGAAGCAGCCTATTCAGGCATGGCATTTCTCTAACAAAACTATATATGTAATTAAAATGTACTTCATTTTTATTAAAGACAATTTTCATATGTGAAACACTGCAAATCTGAGGAATAGGGAGGTAAGAATTATGGAGAGGAAGGATGATTACATGGTGAAAGCAATGCACTTGGATTTGCTTACTTAAAGGTTAGCCTTCACATCTGCTTTTTAACACCTTGATTTTTTTTAGTAACTCCTTTAAAACTGAGAAGAAATAATTATCCAGATTATTTGACATGTTCCACCTTCTTCGTGACAAATACAACTGAATCTGAATATAGGGGTTAGCCTCTTGTCGTAGATTAGAATTTCCACAAAAGGCTAGATGTCACTGTTAATGAAGAACTAACCCCAGAATCAGGGAGTCAAAACTGATGCTTTTTTGCATTTCTTCCCCTTCTCTCTGTGTTCATCAAATAGAGCATGTGTGAGGGGTTCAATCATAGAGATCCCTTTGGGGTAATCACCTGATGTGAATATAGTACCACTGAACCTGAGTACCTTCCCTCTGGCATGCCCCACCATCCTGTCCAGTTGGGCCAGAAGGTCTGGTCTCTCCCAGCAAAGGCACACAGTTAGGGTAACTTTCTCTACCACCTTCCCTCCTCAAGCAGAAGAACGCAGATGCTGAACCAGCTCAGCTCTGAAAGTTCTTAGTTATAGGGACTTGATGGCATCCTAAAAGCTCAGCCCTCTAAAGGACCAGACCCCAAATAAATCTGTCTTGCTCTGTATAAGAGTTTTACACAGAGCATACGTCTAGACTGCTTTCAAAAGAAGCTTTTTCGGAAGAGATCTTCTGAAAAAAACTTCTTTCGAAAGGGAGAGTCCACAGAGCAAAAGCGCTTTGAAAAAGCGATCTGCTTTTTTGAAAGATAGCGTCCACACTGAATGGACACTCTCTCTCATTTAAGCTGTGATTACTATGAATGGAGTGGCCACCAGGGCACTTGTGCTTTTTCTCGGAGGCCTCTTCTTTCGAAAAAACACTCTCTTCCGCATCCACACACGCCTTTTTCAGAAAGAGCTCTTTTGGAAAAGGTGTTCTTTCTCTTAGAATGAGGCTTAGCAATGTCAGAAAAAGCCTTGCGTTCTTTTGATTTTCTTTCGAAATAACGCAATAGCAGTGTGGACATAAGTGAAGTTTTTTTGGAAAAACAGCCTTTTTTCCAAAAAAACCCGGTAATCTAGATGCACTCAGAGAAAGTTCATAAGTTCACTTTCTTTATCACTGAAAGAGTGATATGCACAGCTGTGGCTCCTCTCCAGCTAACAATTATTTACACTGGGTTTGATAATAAACAAAAGTGTTTTATTAAGTATAAAAGGTAGGATTTATGTGATTGCAAGAGAAAACAGAGACATCAAAGCAAAATATGAGGCAAAGTGTCACATGATGCAGATAAGAATTTGGCCCTATGTATGGCATTTATTTTTATCATGGGCTATAACAATGAAAGGCAAACCTGAGAAAGTTCTGATGTTCAGTTTGCATTGCATGAATATCCCTGATTTTTTTTATACCAATCTGCAAATTCAGCTGGAAACCTCATGGCAGATTCTATCTTACAACTTATTAGCAGCTATTTCTTTTTCATTTATATGTACTTGTGTAGTTAACCCATTCCAATATTTATGGCTATTATTTGTTTCTCTCCATAGATCCTGCCATCTCTCAGTTGAGGTGTGAGTATGCAGCACAGTTACAGCTCTTGTTTAATAAATAAATCTGTCTGGGGAGCCAGATCTTTGCAACCTCACCCTGCTCTCTGCAATTTTTAATAAATAACATTGGAGCCTCTATGCTGCAAATGAGTGGGCAAGAGGGGAAACAGCCTTTGTTGAAGAATGCAAAGCTTTCAAATTACCATGTGGGGGGAAAGAGAGTTCATCAGGAGGAAATGCTACTTAGTTACCGAAACCAATGAAACTGAGCTGGTATAAATGAGAGAATAACTTGATTCTGGCAGTAATGATATAGACTGAATGATATACAAAAAAATTCTGTGCTCTACAATTCAATAAAATAGGCTAGGATTTGAAAATTGTCCATCAGCTACAGTTTTATTCAAAGCATAGACTCAATATTTATTATTTCCATTAGATGAAATTGGAATAATTGCACAAATCTTATGTCAAAAAATGTTATCACAGAACAGCTTCTGGGAAAGAACTCAGGTCTTGAAGAGCAGATTGATGGCTGTCAAGTGTTTCTGAAGGTCAGACAATTCTTTCAATATGCTTCAAAGACAGAAAGACAAGATAGAATATTTAAAACAAATATAACTACAGAGGAAAAAGGTGAATAACCATGTAAGTTGAAATCTGGACACTGAAAAACAAAGTATCATTGATAATTTAACTACCATTTAGATCTAAATCTCAGGATATCTTTCACAATTAAGAAAGTTGGACAGAATAGTCCTCAAAAGACTGAATGAGATGGGCAGGGGTTTTCTTCTTCTTTTTTAAGTAGGTGGATAGAATAATTCCAGCAAAAATGTATTATACACAGAGATAAAATATGCTGCCAATTGGCTACAAAGGAAAACCAGTTTGCCAGCCTTCTGTAAAAACCTCTGCACTGTTGGGAGGCATAGGAGGAACAGAGAATAAACATTACATTTAGAATAAAAATGTTACGTCTGTTGAAATTATCAACCAGGCCCAATCTGTCAAAGCTGTCTGTTGAAATTGCTCACGCAGTTCATGCAACTGTACATACAGGAACAATTCACATGAATATATTAAAACATGGAGTCAGCAGGGTATCTAAACTGGAAAGGTAACAGTTTATGCAGGGAAAAGGTAACAGAACTGTAAGACTCTCAAATAGAGATTAACAGTACCCTGGTAATCACTAAGGAGATGTAGAAAAAAGTCATCCACCTTTCAAGTTTTGTTTTTCTTACACACTGGGAAGGAAGAGATGAGGTTTGTTTGTGTATTTGCTGTTACAGTGATTAGGGCCATACATGAACTAAATAAAATAGAAGTAGCCATTTTGAATCCCCATCTTTAAAATTTCACTCAAAATGTAAAAAAATAAAAAAAAATAAAAATTCTGTTATTGGATTCAAATAAGTTGCATCAACTTCACTCATCTATTGTATTTACCAGTTTTTCTGTAAATCATAATCCATGTTCTGATCTTACAGAACAGAGGATTCTATCATGGGAACTGACTGAAAAAAAAGCTTTGAGAGCTGTGGTATATAATGAGCTGAACAAAAGCTTCTAATGTGATGTTGTGTCCAGTTCTGATGCCCGTAGTTCAATTGATAAATTGGAGAGGGTTGAAAGAAGAGCCTTGAGAATGATTACATAGTTAGAAAACCTTTGCTATAGTGATTGACTCAACTCAAAATATTTCATTTAATAAGAGAAGTTTAGATCACAGGCTGTAAGAATATACATGGAGAACACATATTTGGCAATGGGTTCTTCAATCCAGCAGAGAAGGGCAAAACACGATGTACTGACTGGATGTTGAAGCTAGACAAATTCAGACTGGAAATAAGGTATACATTTTTAATGGTGAGAGCAATTAAGCATTTGAATAAGTTACTGCAGGTCATTGTGGATTCTCCATCACTGACAATTTTTAAATCAAGAATGGATTTTTTAAAGATATGCTGCAGGAATTAATTTGGGGATGTTTTATGGCCTGTGTTATACAAAAGGTCAGATTGATTAGCACAATGGTCCCTTCTGACCTTGAAATCTATGAATCTAAGGTTTTGTATCTAGGAGTTATCACGAGCATTAAATAAACATATAAGAGAAAGAGGGGAAACAAGCTCTGCAAACCTGTGACATCTGCAATATTTATCTGAATAGGTCTTTAAGCTTGATTATCATAAGGATCAGTCACCTGGAAAGAGAACAAGTGCCTAAAATGACATATTTCACCTGTCTGATGATAACTTCACCTTGCTTTTTCAGAATTTTACAGGGAAAAGATAAATTTAACTTTGCCCCTTCCTTGTTTTGTAATGTCTGCTTTTTAGTGCATTACTTTACAGTCTGAAGAGAAGTGTTTCATGTTGGCTATCTGATGTTTGTAGTCTGCTTAGTAAGGCCCAGTGCTAGAAATAGCTTTCATAAAGTGTAGTCAATAAAAAGTCTCTGGTTTGGCAAAAACAATTCCTGTAAAGGAATGCTTCTCTAGCAATTTCATTTTTAACAACCCTTTCCATACGCCAAATACTGGGTCTGCCATAATGCTTTCCATTTATTCATGCCACCACTGCCTTCTCCACCCTGACATATTTTTTTCTGAACATATTTTTATTTAGTTTTAAATCTTGACTCTGGAATTGATCATGCTCCCAACTCCATAACAAGCTTCTAAAATGTCCAGCTATATGAAGCATGAAGCTCTAAATCCTGTAGGGAAAAAACCCCACAACCACAGACACCTAACATAGCAAATATTGGTGACCATGGGGTAGGTTCAGAAGAACAAGTTAAAAATTACTTAGACAAACTAGGTGTCTTTAAGTCACCAGATCCTGATGAAATGCATCCTAGAATACTCAAAGAGCTGACTAATGAGATATCTGAGCTATTAGCTATTATCTCTGAAAATTCAGGGAGCATGATAGAGATTCCAGATGATTAGAACAGGGCAAATATAGTGTCCATCTATAAAAAGGGAAATAAGGACAACCCAGGGAATTACAGACCAGCTCAGTTTCTGTGCCAGAAAAGACAATGGAGCAAGTGATTAAGGAATCCATTTGCAAATATTTAAACAATAATAAGGTGATAAGAACCAGTCAGCATGGATTTGTCAAGAACAAATTGTATCAAGTCAATCTGATAGTTTTCTTTGATAGGATAACAAACTTTGTGGATAAGCATTTGATGCAGTCTTGCATAAACTTCTCATTAATAAATTAGGAAAATACAACCTAGGTGTGTCTACTATAAGGTGGGTGCATAACTGATTGGATAATCATTCCCAGAGATCTGAACAAACTGGAAAAATTGTCTGAGGTAAATAGGATAAAATTCAACAAGGACAAATGCAAAGTACTCCATTTAGAAAGGAACAATTAGTTGCACAGATACAAAATGGTATGGGAAGGAGTACTGCAGAAAGAGATCTAGAGGTCTCGGGGCTATAGTAGACTACAAGCTAAAGAAGAGTCAATGATGTGACATTGTTGCAAAAAAAGCAGATATCAATCACGGATATATTAACAGGAGAACTGTAAGCAAGACATGGGAGGTAATTCTTCTGCTCTACTATATACTGATTAGGTCTCCACTGGAGTACTGGGTCCAGCTCTGGATTCCACATTTCAGGAAACATGTGGACATATTGGAAAAGGTACAGAGAAGAGTAACAAAAATGAAAACATGACCTATGATGGAAGACTGAAAGAACTGGGTTTGTTAAGTCTGGAAAAAAGAAGACTGAGAAGGGACAGGATAACAGCTTTCAAGTACCTAAAAGGTTACTACAAAAAAGAGGGAGAAAAATTATTCTCATCAATCTCTAATGATAGGACAAGAAGCAATGGACTTTAATTGCAGCAAAGGAGGTTTATGTTGCACATTAGAAAAAACTTTCTAACTGCTGGGGTAGTTAAGCACTGGAATAAATTGAGTAGGGAGGCTGTAGAATCTCCATCATTGTCTAAGCTGCTCTTAAATATCTCAAACATCTGTCAGAGATGGTCTAGAATAGATGGTGCTTGGCCCTGCTATGAGTGCATGGGGACTGGATTTGATGACCTCTCAAGAAGCCTTCCAGTTCTGATTTTCTCACAGGTTTTCACAATCAGTCATTCTGACATATATTAATGATGGACTCATGACACAAAAACTGAGGTCCAGACACTGCCCCTAAATTTCAGACATCTCAGTATTTGAGGTCTTTGTTCTAATTCTTTCCATTAATCACAACTCAAATGACTATTTGGAAATAAGGGTAGGTCTACACGATGACATTATTTCGAAATGACTTAGTCAGCAACTACACAGCAGGCTGTTATTTGGAAATAATGTCAAAATACTGTCAAGCTGGAGGATTCTTACTCCAACTCCTGTAACCCCATTGTACAAGGAGTAAGAAAAGTCAGAGAAAGAGTGCTATTTCAAAATGAGTGCTGTGTACACGTTCCCAATTTCTAAATAAGCTATTTCAAAATAAGCTACACAATTGACGTAGCTCAGTTTCTGTCATTTATTTCAAGTTAAGCCGTCCTGTGTAGACACACCATAAGAAAAAATATCATTAGATGTCTGGGGAATAGCACAAGAAGATGTGTGAACATATTTGTATTTTTTTCCAAGAAGTCCAGTGCCACAGTACTTTAATTATTTATTTTAATGAAGTAGCTGCTTTGAAAGATTAAACAAAATCCTAACAGTTGCTGGTAAGAATGAATTTAAACACATCACAATTTATCTGGAGAAATTACTTTTTAAAAGTTGGGGTGGTTTTTAAAAGGGGCAAATTTCAGCTCTGTTATCAATCAAATTTAGCCTGTAATATTTAGAAAATTGTGCGATGAACAAAGTTTTCATTAGGGCTGGGCAATATCACTGATTCATTTTCAACCCACTAGACCGTGTAGTATTAAAAAACTATGACAGGAACTAAAGTACTGATGGGATTCACAGTCTATATAGAATGAACTCTGAAAAACAAAGATGGCAGAGAAAGGAAATAGAAATTTTTCTAAAATAATAATAAATAATGTGCAGCTAACTAGGCTGCATATAATATATAGGATTCCAAATTGTGCCAAACTGCATTTTCTGAGTGTGGAAAGGAGTTGGTTCTTTCTCTAATTCACTGAGAGTTATTTATTTTCCTTTAGCTACATGTAATATGCCAGGTATGTGTGTTTTCACATCTCTCTGCTAGTAGCTATGTTGCAGGCTTCAGTTTTTATCCCCATTGATGACCCATACACACAAAGGCTATGTCTACACTGCCCTCTCTTGTGCAAAAAAAATGCAAGCGTGGAATATCACCATGCCTCATTTGCATAATTAATGAGACTCCATTTTTGCGCAAAACCCCCTCTTGAGCAAGAGCTGTTCTTCCTGAAAAAAAGCAGAAGAACGGCTGTTGAGCAAAAGTCTTTGATGCAAAAATGGAGCCTCATTAATTATGCAAATGCAGTGTGGTGATAGTCCATGCTTCACCTCATTTGCATATATTTTGCACAAGAGAGGGCAGTGTAGATGTAGTGAAACACTTTTTAAAAAGACAATCCCCTCCAGGATAAGCGATATTAGGGTTTATAAATTATACATATGAAAACACTACCGATTCAGAGCTTTGTGACCCTCCATATAGCAGTATAACCTTATGATCCATCCAAAACAAATTCCATGCATCTCCTATTGCAGTGCATGGACATATTCAAATATGTATGGGAGAATGGTGCTGTGAATGGAGGGCAGATGAAAGAGAAACAGTGAAGAGCTAGTCAAAACAGTCCTTTTCTTTTCCCACTGCTGAGGAAAGTTCACTATGGGGTGATTAGGCTCCCTTTGGATAGGTATCAACAGGGTTGGACATTTGTCTGAGAGGAATGCTCAGTTGTGAAGATTGGAATGAAAATACACCTCAATGCTTCAAATAATTTCAAACTGACTAAATTACCTCCTTCCCAAACTAAAGTCCTTATCTTCCATTCTGCCTATGAACTTCCACTTACCATGGTCCTGGAACTTCCTCTTATTGTACTCCTTGACAGTCCCTAGAACTTTGTCCCTCTTTTGCAAATTCCCTCAGGTTACATTTAACTGTGGGGGTTTTCTGGCAGGTGTCCCGGAAAAACTCTGCTGAGTCCAGGGAACGCATTTGCTCTTCCCCTTTTTTTTTGCAGAAGAGCAAACGTGCTCTTTCAGAAGCCTTGTCTTCCCTGTTCTACGAGGAAGACGGGATCTTCAGAAAGAGGGGGGATTTTCCAAAATTTGGCCCAGTGTAGACGGGCCAAATTTTGGAAAAGCCTCTTCCAAAAAAAGAAATCAGGCCCCAAATATCTGTAGGGATGTCTCTGGCTGCTTTCATATATTCTTTCCCTTTAAGTGGCTTTGGTTATGTGTAGATTCATCCTGCAAGATGTAAAACCTTCCCAACTACAACTGAAATCAATGGGAGTTCTGAATGCTAAGCACCAGACAGGGTAAAGTAAACTAGTTGGCTACTGTCAGAAGACAGGATACAAGCCTGAATGGACCTTTGGTCTGACCTTCTTTCTCTATATAAACATTTATATAAACCTTTCTGGGGCGGGGGGGAGGGGATGGCAGAGAGCTGGGGCTGGCACAGCTGCTGGAGGCCAGGCGTGGGGAGAGCCAGGGGGGTTAAGGGGGAGGCGGGAGCTGCCACACCTCAGCCCAGCCCTCTCCAGTGGCTGAGGGGGAGAGCCAGGGCTGCCCTCCTCCAGAGAGAGGAGGGTTGGAGAGAGTAGTGAGCAGGGGGCATAGCCCCCTAGTGTTCTTATAATTACACTTTCATAGAAATTCTTTATCATAATCAGACACATAATAATCAGCTGAAATGTTTTTTCATGCAAGCAGGGTGCCTGTAAATGCAAAAAATGTATTTCCAATGAAAATTAAAAAGTTGATATTTATATGACTGCTCTGATAGTTATTCACTAAAGAGTGAAGTTTTACTGTGGAATCTCAGTTTCCAAGACATTTTTGTTCCCATTTTTTTGTCCTAGATATCTGATTACAAGAGTTATTTACTGCCACAGAAATAGCACATGGGATTTTACAGCACTTACTCAGTAACTACATGTTTACTCTACTGGAAACAGTGGTAATAGCACAATTACTTTCAGCAACACTACTGCGTTATCTGATGATAATATGGTAAATAGCTCAAGGCAATGCTTTGTAATTTGTTCCTTGTTAGAAAATGCAATTTACTCATTTCCAGTTATTAGCCTTATGGGGATGCTATGGTTTTCATAAAGAGGGATATTTTTACCAGCTGGGGTTGAACAACTTCTAAGGGTGAATTGTTCAAACATTACAAAATAAGGTGCAATGGGAGGAAGGGTAATTTTGCCTATCTAAGGCATTCAACATTGGACGTTTTCAGAAACTCGCTTCAGGAGTGGGATTATTAATGGGTGCATGTGGGTATGGAAAATGCTGTCTTATTTAATATGATTTATTATTTTAGTTTCTCTGAGGAAAGAATAAGGAAGGAAAATAGAGTGCAACCCCAATCTACTGAATGCAAGTTAACCAAAGTTCTATGTTAACGGAAGGCCAGTGATAAGCTCCTTAGGAATGGACTACTCAGTACTGCAGAGCTCTTAAGCTCCACAGCATTTAAGATGTATGCCTGCTGAGAACTATGGAGTGACAGTAGGGGAAGCTTCCCCTTGTCCTCCTGGCTCCGCAGGGCTTATGTACTTATCCTCAGCACATTAAAAACTTTATACAGATAGGTCTTGTTGAAAGGTCGGCTAGGATAAGCTGGCACAGAGTGGTCAAGGGAGTTTTGCTCATGTAACACCCTGATTTTAAAAAGTGTTTGGGTATTCTTCAAGCTGTTTATAAAGTTGAGTTTACACCTTTTTCCATTGAAGTGGATGGCAAAACATCCATTAAACTTCAGCAGGGCTGGAGTCGGCCCTGTATGAACAAAGTCAATGACTTACTTCAACATTAGCGGAACTGTATTTTCCAGATCAGTGTTTAAAATGCAGTCAAAGTACCCTGACTTGTTGGCAAGCTATTGGACTAACTTGAGGCTCTGCATCAAAAGGAGGATTGGGGAGAAGCACCTTTTTGAAAAGGAAAACCTTCTCAATTTAAATTAAAAGCTGAAACTTTGCTTGTTGGAACTGGCTTTAGGCAAGTGGTAAAATTCAGGGTTTCTAAGTGGCTGAAGCAAATTGAAAAAGAATGGCTTTCAGGTGTTTTAAATCTCTATGGAGCAAAACGTCTACTTCAAGCAAGTTGTGAATCCTTACATCTCACTTTTTTATAGTAGATTTTGCTTAGTTTCCTCTTAGTTTTGAAAAAGAAAATATGGAATGCTTTCTATAATATCTGCCTAGGGCTGTTTTGCTTAAGAGCTAAATTTGATGCAATTTCCCTTCCCTTTCAGCATTTAAGTTTAAATCAGCTAAATCAGCTCCAGTGGGCAAGGCATGGATAATGAGCAGCACTTAATTCTCCCAGATGTTATTCCATCAAGGGTTCTTTTCCTTTTAGAACATTACAGAGGCTGGTTGATGTAATGGTCTTAGTTTCTGGGACTGTACTTGATAATCTTAGAACAAGATAAAATGTAACTGGGCTGTTTCAGAATCTAAGAGGGCTGCTAACAAGTTTAGGTATACAGTGAAAAAAACCTGTATGCTGTCAAGTTAGATTCTAAGAGGAGGAGTTTTCAATGTTAGGTGGCCATCCTGTGCTTTATATTCATCAGTAAATTGGGTAATTGGACCACCTCATATGAGAATGAATTCAATATAAATACTGTGTAGGCAAATTAAGATGGACAGATTCGTGGACATTACTCCTGTGTGCGGCTTTCCAAAAGGACTTAAAGCAACCTCAGACATGATTCTTGTGTGAAGCAAAGACTTTATATCCTCTAATCTTAGGCATGCTATGTATGGAACATGCATGAGTAGGAAAGGAGCACAGCTGGTCTGCTGGGCAGACTAGTCTAACCCTAAACAAATGGAGTGGGCAAAATAATTATAAAATGCTAGCAAATCAGAACAGTGGTGTTTTATGCTTTGTTGGCACACATGTCGTTGACTGCACTAGGTGTAAGGCATTGGAGATTCAGACTTTCAGTGCAGTCATAGAATCACAGAAATGTAGATCTGGAAAGGTACTTGAGAGATCATCTAATTCAGTCCTGAATGCTGAAGCAGGACCAAATAAACCTAAACCATTGCTGACATTTTTTTGTCTAACCAATTCTTGATGAAGATTCTCCAACCTCCCTTGGAAGCTTAATGAAAAGCATAACTACCCCATATAGTTAGAAAGTTTTCCCCCATATCTAACCTAATTTCCTTCATTGCAGATTAAGAATATTACGTTTTGCTCTACCTTTAGTGGACATGGAGAATCACTGTCCTCTTTATAAGAAACCTTTCTATATTCAAAGACTTATTACATACCCCCTCAGTCTTCTTTTCTCAAAACTAGGTATTCCCATAAGTCAGGATTTCCAGACCTTTTATCTTTTTGGTTTTCCTCTGAACTCTGTACAATTGTCCACATCTTCCATAAAGGGTGGTACTATTTCAAAAGATGTCTTGTGCATCTGAGCACTGTGAAGAAAGGACAATGCTAACCAGATTCAATTTAAGTCAACTAAGTAAAAAAGAGCCTTCCACTCAAAGGGGTTGTAGTAGATGAGTAGTACCAGTGCTTTTTTTGTGACGGTACTGCCCGGTACTCAGTACCAGCGCCTCCAGTCAGAGCTCAACAACTTTTCTCCTGGAGTACCAGCACCATTTTTTTTTATTTATATTTTTTTTATAAAAAAAGCACTGAGTAGTACAATATGATGACAAAGTTTATGATCTGCCTTAAGTTGTGTAAATAACTAGTTTAAGGATGCTCTATATTTCAGCAGAATGGCCTATCCATCTTTGTCTTTATCTGTCTATTACTTTGAACTTTCCATCCTCAGCAGTGTTTCTTGACATTCTTTCCATTCTATTGGACAGGTTTTCTAATTTTCCTCTTGACAAAAGAAATCAGGCTTGCAGCCTAGAAATGCTACAACAGTCTCTTGTAGCCAGATACTTCAAACACCTAACCATCTGCCTTTAATGATGTTACTGAAAGACTACACTCAAAATAATGTGCTTGGCATTTTTAGGGACAACAGAAATTTGTAATAATATACTGACTCCTAGATTTTTAAGGCTAGATGGGACCACTATGATCACCTAGTCTGGTGTTTCTCAAAGTGGTCTAGTGGTCTGGTTTGTTTACTTACCAGCTCCACAGTCAAGGAGCCTCATGGCTCCCTTTGGTGTCAGTTCTCTATTTGCAGCCAAGGGGAGCCTGTAGGAAGCAGTATGATCCAGGCCACTGCTTCCTGCATCTCCCCTTGGTTGCAGACTGCAGCTGATTGGAGCCGCAAGGCTCAGTGGCTATGAAGCTGGTAAGTAAACAAACCGGAGTGGCCCAGTAGCAGCTTTCTCAGAGTGTGCCCTCGGACCACTTTGAGAAACACTGACCTAGTCTGACCTCCTGCACAGTACAGGCCATAGAATTTCACCAAGTGAGTCCTGCATCAGGGCCAATTTTCCCTCTCAGTTTATATATATATATATATATATATATATATATATATCCCTCTAACTAAGCTGCTGCAGTACTGGTGCACTACCTGAATAAAGGAGGATTCACTCTAAATGGCAAGAAATTTACAAAATTGTGTGGTTTTCATTGTCTATACAGCATAAAATAATTGCAACTTTATCAAAATAAGATGCATTTAGGAGTACATTAAAAGCCACTATCATCAATCTAGTAAAATGGCAGCCAATTAACATGACAGTGTGTTGACATTTTCCAAACATCACTCTATACTGACAGGTATGACAGGAGTGAAACATACATAAAAAGCATACAAAGGAAGAAAAGTGCTTATTCAAGGAAGGCTTTGGATGCTGTGCAATAAAGAGGGCCTGGATACACACACTGAACAATGAGGCTAGGTCTACACTATCGCTTTTCCGATTGCTTTTCTGCCATTTGGCCCCATCTGATCAGGACCAAATTGTGGAAAAGTCTCCTCTTTCAGATGAGCCCTTATTCCTCATAGAATGAGGTATACAGGGCTCCCTAAAAGAGCACATTTGCTCTTCCGCCAAAAAAAGCGGAAGAGCAAACGCATTCCCTGGATGCAGCGGAATTGTTCCAGGATACCTCCAGGATACCAGAAAAAACCTCAGGGTAGACATAGCAGGAGTATAAAGCACAATAAATAACAGTTGCCTCATTCATTGAGCATGACCTAGTGTATACTCTGACTAAGGTAAAGCATCAGTGGAAAACCAGTGTATGACTATTAGAGATTTTCGTAGTGTGAATGCATCAGGAGTTCAGGTGGCCACTTTACTTTTGTAATTTCCTTAATGTTTACTCTTTGTGTGCACCTGCCATGTTTTTTTAATGTACATATTTTGTATGGGGTTGCCCTCCTATAGTTCTGAAATGTATTACGTAGAGGTATCTAGAGGAGAATTCCTCCCCAGGATCTCACAGGAAACATAGCTTTTCTCTATCCCTTAAAGTGTGTAATTTGCACAATTTAGCACTATGTGAGGATGGATTATCTACATTTATAGATGAAGTACAAATAGGGAGATTAGGTGATTTGTCCAAGATCAGAGAGGGAGTTACGGACAAAACTACAGTACTGCTAAATGCTTGTTGACTGAGACCTGCAAACAGCACTTTTCTCTCTCTTTTTTTTAACATTAAATTTGTGCCCAGTAATTCAACCCATTGCATAGGTACTGTGTAAAGACCAAAACTTATCCTGTGTCCTACTGTAACAAAGTCTGAGTACCAGCAATTGCCAGGTACACCAGTCATGTGGCATTAGGACCTTCCATTCCAAAACACAGATCTCTGTGGCTTTAGCTAATGGGAAGTCTCCATCAGCTAGTACTCCATCAGTAGTAGCATGACTTCTTTTCTGTCTGCAGGCTGCAGACAGACTCTAGTGGTCAGTATGGTCCCATTCATTACATTGCAATGAATCCACATTGATTTGGCAGAACAAGTTCATTTGTACAACCATTTGCTCTGTCTTAATACCTTCAGGATAAGAAATATATTAAAAAGCTCTTGTTCTGTGTTTTGATGGTTGTCTAGGGCATTGTAGAGTGTATTTATAATGGGCTAGCTAACACATATTAACTAACACATTTCAGAATCATAGAATTGACAAGGCATTTATAGTTTAACATGTTTAGCTGGCTGAGGTAAATGCTACAGAGGAACTGTGTGATATAAAGTGCTCTCACAAGATGGGGTGACTGGGCAACAAAGCGACACATACATTTTAGCATTCATAAATTCAAAATAATACGTACAAAAGGATGTTTTCCACTGAAGAAAGAGATCCTTGTGTCATCATGGAGGGTGTGTCTAGACTACAGGATTTTTTCGAAAAAAGTGGCCTTTTTTCAAAAAAACTTCCCCAGCATCTAGACTGCTGCTGCATTCTTTCGAAAGTAAATCAAAAGAACATGGCAGTTTTTTCGACCACGGGAAAACCTCATTTTATGAGGAAGAAAGCCTTTTTTTCGAAAGTGCTCTTTTAAAAAAAGGCATTGTGTAATGCAAACTGTGCTTTTTTGAAAGAGAGCATCCAGACTGCCTGAGTGCTCTCTTTCGAAAAAGTGGCTTGCTTTTTCAAAAGTACTGGTTGTAGTCTAGATGCTCTTTTTCAAAAGAGGCTTTTTCGAAAGTATCTTTCAAAAAAAGCCTCTTTCAAAAGAGGCTTGCAGTCTAGACATAGCCGGATAGTTCTCTGAACACATTTATTCTATGTGCAGCGGGAGTCAAAAAACAAAAACAAAACAAAAATGACAAAAAATCAACCTAACAGAATGTTAGGAACCATTAGAAAAGGCATAGAAAAAAAAACAGAAAACACCACTAAATAAATGCATGGTACATCCTGCCATAATGTGCTCCACTCATTGCTAGTTCCGTGCTTCCTCCTGGCTACTTTGGGGATTAGTTTAAGAGGTCTTCATCTCCTCCCATGGTCACCCCATCATTCTGTCTCTCTCACTGGTCTACTGCCCTCTCTTGCTCCAAGAACTACATCTTCCTGTTTATGATTTGGTCTTCCAGCCAGAACACTATGTGTTTTTCCCCCTTCTGGGTTATAGTCCTTTAAATTCTGTTGCTCCCACAGTGATTCATGCAGGTTTCCAGTTCACTGATGATGCCTCGCCTATGCCATGCCCTCAATGACTGGGAGGGGAACCTAGAACTACGCATCACTCCAGGGTCCTACCTACAGACCCCATATTCAGCAGTTGTGGGCTTTCCTCGCCCTTACTGCTCCTTACCTGGTCTCATTCCCTATCATTCCTGGTCTCTTCCCCCCCACCCCCTGGGTCTAATAGCTGGAAATCCTCCTCCCTTTTCCCAGGAAGCGACTGTCCTTTCTCAGCAGCCTTCTTTGTTGCCAGCTTCATAGGCCCTGCCGGATCTGCCCAGCTAAGCCTGTTTGCATTCCATTCCCTGCTCCTTGGTTCTCCCTTTAGATGCAGTCTGTGGAGTCAGATGGCCTACCCGACCACCTTAACCCCTTCCAGTCCTGTGTGTGGTGGACACATATCACAGGCCCACACCTTGATTACAGGCCCATCTCCAAAAAAGATACATTAGAATTGAAAAAAGGACAGAGAAGGGCAACAAAATAATTAGAGATATGGAACAGCTTCCATATGAGGAAAGATGTAAAGGATTGGAATTGTTCACCTTAGTATAGACAACTAAGAAGGGATAAGATAGAGGTCTAGAAAAACATGAATGATGTATTGAAGGTGAATAGAGAGATTTGATTTACCCCATCAACCCTTCATAGAGAGAGTTAGTGACAAAACAATGAATAACAGCTCAGTGCTTGGCTTCCACTCCTCTGTTGACCAAAACCAGCAGACAGGAGGACGCTCTCTTTCCTTTCATGAAATAAGAATGAATGAAATAGCCATCAGGTTAAAAACAGGCATAAATAAGAACATATGAACAATTTTTCACGTAGTGTACAGTCAACCTATGGAACTCGCTGCCAGGAAATATTATGCAGATCAAAAGTATAAGTAGGTTCATAGAAAATTAGATAAGTTCATGGACCATAGATCCCTCAATAGCTACTAGATAACATGGTCAGGAGTACAAGCCAAGGTCTGGGGTCCCTAAATCTCTGACTGACAAAAACTAGGACTAGGTGGCTGTGGATGGATCACTTGATACTTGCTCTATTTTATTCATTCCCTTTGAAGCATCTGGCACTGTGGACTCTCAGCAGACATGTTCTCAGGCTAGATGAACCATTGGTCTGTCTCAGTATTGTCATTCTTATGTTCTTATGTTCTTAAGCAAATTAGGTGTCTCCAGAGAGTTCACCATAACCAGGTAAACACTATTTAGCTGCGAAAAAAACATTTATTTATATGTGAAACTTTTGCACATATCCTGAAATGAGTATATTTTGACTTGTCACTTTGGTTCCATAGATGGTGAAGAAAATTCTGTTTATTTCTATCCTCAATAGTTTCATGAGGGCTTCTTTTTTCCTGAAAGGGGAAAATAGTTTTCTCCAGCAAACAACCTATATCACAGAAACAACCAGGGAATGTAAAAATTGATGGGCATTTGTAAACATTGGTGTAATTCAGCATCATTTTTTTTCAGTTTTCCTGAAAATATTTCTCATAGACAATTGCAGCTAGTTTTATTTTTTTAAATAGTCTCTTGGAAAGGTAGAATGCTTAAGCAAATAAAGTATGGAGCTGGGAACCAGAATTCCTATGATCTATTGGGGTACATCTATACTTGCTCCCTCGTTCGAGCTAGGGATGCAAATGTAGGTGACCGAAATTGCTAATGAAGAGGGGATTTAAATATCCCGCACTTCATTAGCATGATCTTGCTGATGCGTTACTCCGCTTAACAGCTGATTCGAACCAGGAGGTGCGCGCCGGGATGCGTTAATTCGAACCAAACCCCTTGGTTCGAATTAACGTTACTCCCCATTTTTTGAGGAGTAACGATAGTTCAAACCAAGGGGTTTGGTTCGAACTAACGCGTCCCGGCGTGCACTTCCTGGCTCGAATCAGCTGTTGAGCGGAGTAACGCACCGGCGAGATCATGCTAATGAAGCATGGGATATTTAAATCCCCACTTCATTAGCAATTTCGGTCGCCTACATTTGCACCCCTAGCTCAAACTAGGGAGCAAGTGTAGATGTACCCTTGCTGAATCTGCCACTGACTCAATTCATTACTCTAAACAAGTCACCTAATATGTATATATATCCCCCTATTTAATCTTCTGCAAAAAGGGATAATATCACTCTCTCACTTGTTTCATTAATTACTTAATGTTTATTATTTATAGAGAAACTTTCATTAGAGGACACTGAAACCATTTATAATTTTAGTGCTGCAGTTTGGCAAAATGCATAATTTTCACAAAATACAACACCAAAGTCAATAAAAATCTGAATGTATAGGGACCAATGTTTGATGTAGCATGGGATCGGAATTTACATTCAGTATTAAATCACATCAGGCTAGAAAGTACATTTTAAAACTGAATTATCCAAAGAGATTTGAAATAAAAGCAAACACATGCCTGCATTCAGCTGTGCTTTTGCACAAAAATACAGTGTGAGGAATAGCAACACGAATTGATCTTTCAGCTCAGAGCAATGTGAGAGAATATTTTAATTCATATTCTCAAGTGCTCACAGCACTTCCCATCTCGATTTTGCTGTCACTGTATCTCCTGTCATGGTGCAGTAAAGAGCTCAGCGCAACAGAAGTACTTCCAAGGTCAACAGACAGAAACATACTGTTCTCTTTATGTTTGTTAATAGGCCATAATCATTTGTTCTCAAACGGAGGACAATGCAGCCTGTCAGAATGTAGTGAAGTAATTGGCAATGTTTCCATTACTCTGAGGAACTTGTCCTCTGCTAGACTGGAAAATATTCAGATACCTGGGGATATGAAATAAAACAGGCAGAATACCATCAAATTGAGTCAGTGGTATTTGAGGGCACTCAGGACCTTGCAGAATCAAGTCCAGTGTTAGTAAGACACAGTTCCTAATATCCTTTTTAAAGCATACTGGAAATAAGTATTACATTTAATGCCATTATCTTGCCCTAAAATTGATAGTGATCATGTCCACATTTGTACTTCATGTGTCTAGAATGACAGAAAGATAAAACTCACTCATGACCTGACCTGTGAAGTGTTGAGTATCAGAGAGGATGCTGAGCAGTATGAATAGTGAGGCACTTAGAGAAAGAAGAGAAGCACGACTGCTTTCTAAAACAATATGGTTGATTCTAAAAAAAACAAAAATCTTATGAAGTGGGATGGATAATCCAGTTTAGAAAATAAATTAGGCAAGTATTTACAATTCATTCCAGCACCCTTTAATTTCTCTAGATGTTATTTGATTGTTTTAATGAAAAATGGCAAAATCTGTAATTACAGGGCTTGTGGAAAAAGTTCTGAAGCTGCTTTGTGGAAAGTAAATTTCCTTGAGCTACAGATAGTTCTTTCGCACAATTGATAAGTTTCGCAGGCATTATTAGCAAAGCTTCTAGTGTCCTCGTATTGGAATTGATTGTTTTTTCTCCAGCTCACAAATTATTTTGGAAATATAACCAGAGCTCATCATTACCTTGTTCTGGAGTTACCAGAGTCATTCATCTCATTGCTTTGGAGTGAAGCTTCTTGCTGTAATAACAAGCACGTACCACCACTGCCCACTGAGTTTACAATAGCCTCCTGCTTCTGCAGGTGAGTTTGTAAATTCCTATATACCCATGGAGTTACTGTGTGCCCACTGCATTCATGGCAAATTTTGTCTTGGGTGCCACCTATTGAATTCTTCTGTATCCCTGGGGGAAGGACTTGGATGTATAATGTTCTCTGTGAACTCCACTAAACCTCCGGAAAGAATAATAAATATAATCAAAACAATATTTTAAAATGTTCCAAAGGAAAACACCTCAAATAAAAACATTTCAACATTAATTATGAAAAAAGAGATGGAATTAGTTACTAAATCTCAGAGATCAATTAATAGCCCATCTGGTTCTATTCATTTTTTATCATTAATTTTCCTTGGGACACTACTGAAATCACTCATATCTGAGTATTTTACATTCACATTGTGTAAAACTCTATTTAATTCGCCACATATCAAAACATTGGTATGGCTTAATTGCTCTTCTTTCATACTTTGTGATTTCCACTAGACAACTTATTGTATAAGGGCTGAATTCTAGACCCACACAATGTATTTTCTAAAACATAGATGATATCACTAGCCTCTACCTTAATTAATAAAATAAAATATTTCAAATATTAATATTTCAACCACAGCCATAGATATTAAGAGCCATTAATTTTGCTAAAAGCAATGCAACCCTCTAAAACTGACAGTGACAGTCTTTGTGTAGTATTAATGTTAGCATCATCTTAAAAGGAGCACACTTTCTAGTATTTCCATCATATGAAAAATCATTTATTTTCATATTTTTTATTGTAACAGCTCTGATCTTATTTTGTGACATGAATGAGCCTTCCATTAACCGGAAGGAATGGATCACAGAGCAGACATGGAGAATGATCGAAGAACGGAAGGCACTCAAAGAACAAGTTAACCAAGCAAAAACAAGAGGCCAGAAACAAGCTGCATCATCCAGATACCATGAAATCGCTGGGGAAGTAAAGAAAAGTCTCCGCAGGGATAAGAGAAATTTTTTAAATGAGACTGCAGAAAAAGCAGAGGCAGCATCTAAACAAGGGGACTTGAAAACCCTGTACAATACAACGTGAGTCTTGAGTGGAAGGAAGAGAAGCCCAAACAGACCAGTCAAAACCAAAGATGATCAGCTACTTACCTCAGTGAATGAGCAGCTAGCCAGATGGAAGGAACATTTTGAAGAAGTGTTAAACAGACCACCACCATCAAATCCACTACAGCTAGAAGTAGGAGAACCCCTAGACATCAACACTGGGGCAATTAAAAAATAGGAAGTCTGAAAGGCAATAAGGAATCTAAAGAATGGCAAGGCAGCAGGACCTGATAATATTCTCCCTGAAGTACTAAAAGAAGAAGGAGCTGTTACAGTGGACCAGCTACACAGTTTGCTAAATCTGATATGGACAACAGAAGAGATCCCAAAGAACTGGAGAAAAGGGCTGCTAGTGAAACTCCCTAAATCCGGTGATCTGTCACTGTGTGAAAAGTGGAGGGGGATTGCTCTCCTGTCCATCCCAAGCAAAGTATTAACCAGAGTCATCCTGGAACGAATGAAAGACACCATAGACCGCAAACTAAGAGAAGAACAGGCAGGTTTTAGGAGAGGACAATCTTGCACAGACCAGATAGTAACACTTTGGATCATCGTAGAATAATGCATTGAATGGCAAGCACCGCTCTATATCAACTTCATAGACTTTATGAAAGTCTTCGATAGTGTGGACAGGCAGTCCATCTGGATCATCATGCAACATTACAGAGTTTCAGGCAAACTGATTACCATCATCAAGAAACTGTATGAAGAATACTCTTGCCAGGTCATCCATGATGGAAAATTGTTGGAAAAATTCCAGGTCACAACAGGTATACGCCAAGGCTGCCTTCTTTCACCATTACTCTTTCTGACTGTCCTAGACTGGTCACAAAAACAGCATATGCTGACTCAGGAAGCACTCCAATGGATTCAAACTAGGAAACTTGAAGATCTAGAGTTTGCAGATGACTTAGCCCTGCTTGCAGACAAATTAGAGCATATGCAAGAGAAGACAGATGCCCTACAGGAAACAGCTGAGCGAGTGGACCTCAAGATTAGTCAAGAGAAGACCAAGTTGATGCACATTAACAACAGACAGGAAGGTGAAATTACAATTGAAGGAAAAGCAGTGCAAGAGGTAGATCAGTTTGTATACTTGGGAAGTGCTATCAGCAAGAATGGGGGAACTGAAGAGGACATCACTGCAAGAATAAGAAAGGCGCAACAAGCTTTTGCTATCCTACGACCAGTCTGGGGTACAAGAGCCATTTCAATAAGAACTAAACTACGTATTTTCAATTCCAATGTGAAATCAGTGCTGCTGTATGGCTCGGAGGCATGGTGTGTTGTCCAGAGCAACACTAAAAGAATTCAAGCATTTGTCAATAAATGCCTTAGACACATTCTCTAACTAAAGTGGTACGATAGAGTGCCAAATGAAACCTTGTGGACCAGAACAAATCAGAAACCAATGGAAGTCCAGATTAAGAAAAGAAAATGGCGATAGGCAGGCCACATTCTGCGTAAGGACTGTGAGGAATGTATCACAAGACAAGTGTTAGAATGGAATCCAAAGGGAAGCAGCTGGCTTAACATGGGATCAAACCAAGACTATCGCTAAGGATCACAAGAGATGGAGAATGATTGTGGAGTCCCTATGCTCCATTAGGAGCCCAAAGGACTAATAAATAGATAGATGAGCCTGGTTCTGTCTCTGAGTGCCCAGTAAATCCCATGTAAAATTTTAAACTCCATTGACCCCTCTTATACGTCCATTTAATCTTCTGTATATTTGTCAAGATGTACTCCAAGGTCTCAGTCACACTGTTCCTATAAAGTTGTAAACCGATCCGAACTTGAATGGAAACAGTATCAGCCTTGTCATATTATCAAATAATATTCAGCCTCATTCTAGATTAAATGATGATGATGAAGATCCAGCAACTACTTGTCCATTACTCTCACTTGGGAGTAGGGACTCTATGTAGATACAAATCAGGTTATGTGCTCAAGGTAAGAATTTCCAAGTGGGAACGAAGATTTTGGGTGCCCAAAGTGAGAGGTGTTAAAGAAAGCTGAGTTGTAGATAAAATATTCACAGCAGTTTCTGAGAAGTACTCCCTTTAAGGTGTCTGAATTTGGGCATCCAAAATCACTACCAATTTTTGAAATCTTGACTTAGGTATAGCCTGATTTTCTGATACAGAGGATCATAAAACTTGCTAACCTGTATAAGAGTCAAATTCCATTTAATTCAGTATCATCTCTCCAACAGTGTCCGATATCACCTACTTCCGTGCACGATGCAAGAAACTGTGCTGTGGGAAACAGTTGGATAATTTGTCCCCAAGGGAAGACTCCTTTTATCCTGCAAAAGTTACAGGTGACCTGAAGTTGTGAAGCATGAGATTTTTATACTCTGGCTATTCTTTTATCCAGATAACTGTCTAATCACCTTTTTGTCTTGTGTTCTGAGCTTCAACAAAATTCTGTGGAAATGAATTCCACAGTCTATGCAATAATAAATCTAATGTCCCTTCCCCTTTGGCCATGAACCATCAAACTGCTCCCAAATATACCCCAGAACTGTTCTCCAAGGAGAAAGAAATAAGAAAATAACTCAGACCCTGTGCCCTTAAGCCTTTTTTTGGAGGTAGGAGAATGAAGAACTACCTGGTTTTCATTTGAGTATGAGCTTTATTTTCTTCCTGATTTTTTTTCCCCAGCAGGCACCAGAAGCACCAAAATACCATCTAGTGCACCAAAATACCAGAAATGTCATAAAGAATTCAGCCTGCTTTCTAGATGTGTGAAGTCTGAAGAGCTCAGTCTACCCAAAATCAGCCCAAAATGGCAACCCCATCCAGCTAGTCATGACCTTCAAGCAGTCAAAGACACACTCTACACACTTTAGGAATGTAAAATTAATGGAATTTGTTGTATGAAAAGACAAAGTGCAGATCTAATAGGGGCAGTGGGAAAAGGAAGTTCACAGACTCACCAGCTGTGTGACCATCCTCATTGCTTGCATTTGTGCAATTTCATCACTACAGATTGAGGCTGACAAACATATAAAACCTCCAGCACAAGGCTAATTTCAGATGGGTTTGAGATCCAATGCAAATGTTTATACAGTCCTGTTCAAGAAGTTTAGTTAAATAGTAGATCTACTGGATGCTTATCCAAATCTCCAAAGCTTTTAAAGCAATTTTGCATATGAATGATTTCTCCTCTTTCCCTGCTTCTTGTTTTTATATATTTATCATGGTTAACTTCATAATAATTTCACCCTGTCTGGTTCTACAAGCACATGCTGCAAAGCATAAAGCAGTGATGTATGGCTTTTTATGGCCAGTAATTTTCTTTTCGGTATTATCCATATTTTGTATTAATTTGCTCATTTGTAACTAGTGATCTACTGCTTACTGATTTGATGGAGCAAACGGACCCTGCTTAAGGATGATTATGAGGCTAAACAGAGCTCAAATTCACTAGCATTTCAAATCCACAACCCTCCCCATCTATCTGCATGGATTCCTGTCTCCTTTTCACTCTTGAACTTTGACCTTGGTCTTCCTTCCAAGCAAAGGAGTCCAGCCCAGCCCAGCTGGCTGTTGGCCAAGAGCAATTAACTGAGAATCATGCCATTGGCTGCTTCTCTGCCTCTGCGTGTGTTACATCTGGATGTCCTTGGAGTACAAGGCGTGGGTGCTGAAGATCATTGTTTAATCTGCTAGATTCTTTTATGCTATTTTTGAGCTGATAAAAATAATTGGGCATATTTATATATATATGTACCGATTCAAGGTTCGGGGCCCTTGGGATATTCTAGTTGGAAGTAGAAAATTGATGGAGTCTATTTACTTTGATGCAATCATTTTTATTTACAAAGAATGTACAAACACTGAGTTTTTGTTCACAGAAGGAAGCAAGGAGAAATGTCTTAACTTGCAGCCTCAAACTACAGCACCAACACAAAAACTGTCTCTTCAGTCTGTACTTTTGCCAGGGTTACATTGAGCTTACTGGCTCCTGCTTAGCTTTCTTGCTTCTCTTTCTCTTGTCTGACAGCTTTTAGTTTCTGTGTGATTTCTCTTCCCTCCCTCAGTCACACCTAAAACCAAATTTAGCCAGGAGCTCCTGGGAGGTTCCTACACCTTTTTCTTCTGTAGTGATTTATGCTTTAGGTTATGTTAACTGAAATCTGAGTTCTCAAGGGGGTTTCAATTTACTCTGGAATAAGATTTTGAGGCATACATAACAATACCTCCCACCTTCACTTTCCTCCTTACCTGACGAGGCCTAGAATGGTGATACCCAAGCATCCAGAATTGAAAAGAAAGTAATGTGGCAAAGAAAAATGATACAAGTTTGATTGGTAGAGCATCCTACTATTAAAATGTTTTCACATCAACTCATCATAATATTATTTTATAGTTTGTAATACTCACTGCAGGGATATATTCTCCCTGGGTTTGCTTTCAATCAGCTCCTGAACAACGCATGTATTTCTGTGGAATTTGCCGTTCAGGGCAGATTGTCCCAGGCTACGGCTACACTTCAGGCTTTTTGCACAAGAATTGTTTTGCACAAGAGTTCTTGTGCAAAAGGTCTTCCATAAGAGCACGTCCACACTGCCATGTGTTTTTGCGCAAGAACGCCCATGGCAGTGTGGACGCTCTCTTGCGCAAGAAAGCTCTGATGGCCATTTTAGCCGTAGGGGTTTCTTGCACAAGAAAATCATGTTGCCTATCTACACTGCCTTCTTGTGGAAGAGCTCTTGCACAAGAGGACTTATTCCTCGTGGAAGAGGAATAACTCTTCCGCAAGAAGCCCTGTTTTCCGATGCTGTAGTGTAAATTTACTTGCTCAAGAATGCGCGTGCAGTGTAGATGCCCGGCAAGTTTTTGCGTAAGAACAGTTGTTCTTGCACAAAAAGCCTGCAGTATAGACCTAGCCCTATTGTGTTACATGGGTAATAAAGATGGCTGAGAGGATGAAATAATGGTAAGGGAAGTTTCAAACTGGCACAAGAAATCCAGCAGATCTGTCAGACTCTCCCAGTGGGTACCATCTTCATGCTTATGAGGACCTCAGTGTTATTATTGAACAAGTTTGTTATTATTAATTTTCTGGATGATTATCATTTGTCACTATCCAATTTCTTGCGGGGTCTCACATTACATTCTCAAGTTATGTAGGTTTGATGCCACTGAGTATCTACTTGTTTACTACTGGACCCAAGCTAGACTGCTGGTTGATGCATGAAGCTGCTTTACATGAGTATAAGAGAATACAATTATTTGCAATGTACTCTTCATGGGGATTTTGAAAGTTTCGTTATTGTACATCTGCTTACCCTCAGGAGTTTTTTTGTATAGCCCCCTCTTTATTTTTTATTTAGCCGCAAGGGAACTTCAGAGTAAGTTATAAGCCAGGAGTGTATTGGTCAAGCATTCTAGGTATATTACCTTTCTCTGTGTGACAGAAGTAACTCTTCTTTATTCTATTTACATTGCTCCTTGGTGTCTATGCAGATTTTTAGCTCTATCCAATACTGTTTCTTTAATAAAAAGAAAAGGGGGCAGAATAAAATAAATAAAATAAAATACAAACCAAACAATAATCTCCACTTAAGGAGAACTGAATCTTTCTCAGACATTTCAGAGGGGTAGTGGTGTTAGTCTGTAATTTCAAACACAACTTTTAAAAACAAGGAGTAGACCTGCAACACAAAATGGGCTATACTCTGTTGTATTAATTTTGTTGCAACAAATTGGCTCAAAGACTCAGAGGTCTGATTATTGATCCTATCATTGCCCGACATTAAATAGGATTAGTCAAGATTTGGGGTTTGGTATATACAGAGCTTAGCCCCATGGGAAACACAGCATTAAACATATTTTTAATCTTTTCTTGAAGACACAGAAGAGAAGCAAGCAGCAAGGTTAAAGCATTTGAAATGTAAAATATTATGTAAGACTTTCATTTTAATACTATCTCCTGTAACTTTTACCAGCTGTAGAAAGCTTTTCGAAGGAATACCGTCTTCCCCTCCCTCCCTGACATGCTTTTAGATGGTGTTAAAAATAGTAATAACTGTCCTTTTGGGGAAAACTAAAATGAATTAGTTGAGATGGGCTGGAGCTATTGCTGCTAGTGCTGTGGTTACAATCTCAGCTTGTTTTCTAGAAGACAAATGGGAAAGAAAAGAACAGCAAAAAATGAAAAAGAGGTTATCTGGTGTTGATTTTTGCTTTCAACTTCCAGGCACAAGGTCTTATCAGCCATTCTGAGACATAGTAAACTTGTAGCAGCAAAGAGTTTTTCGGGACATTTCTGTTAGCTGCCTCTTTGGTCACAGGCTTAAAGCAATGTTTCAAAATATACAGTTCTTGCCAACTGAGCTAGAACAAGAAGACAAAAGGAGAAGGACAGAAAAGAGAAGACAACGTGAGGAAGGAAAAGGGTACACAATGGGACTGGTTGAGAAGTCTCACATCCTATATGGTTGATTTAGCCAGAGATACAGGAATGCTGAAGTCCAGATAGAATCAGAACATTCCTCAGGAGTAAGTTGATGAAGGCCCATCAGTGTCACAGGAGATCCCAGTGTCCCAGGAAAGGGTGGAGGTGGCAGCCATGAGAGTGAAACTGTCTAAAACAACACTTGGAGGGTGAAACCTAGTGGTTGGAGCAGTGGCAGTGAGGACTAGTGTTTCATGCAGTGGCATTTGAATTAGGTACTGGTAGCTGGGAGTTGGAGAGGGAGTCAGGAAACAAGAGCAGGGTCAGAATATGGTAAGAGTTGGGCATAGAGCTATGCTGGAGCAAGAACAGGACTGTAGCAGGATTGGGATCAAGACTGGAGTCAAACCTGGTTGGAGCAAGCTAAGATCTGTGGAATCTGTCACCAATCTCAGGCAGAGGAGACTTCCAGGCCATGAAGTGACGTTCTCCAGACTGAGTTGCTATTTCTCTTCTAAGGCTTACATACCTGCCCTGAATATCACAGACCAATTCCTGGCTCACAGATTGATTCATCACCACATCTGGCTTAATGAGGCTCTAGTTCAGGGATGACTTCATTGCCTTTCACCCCCTTCCTCCTCACCCCTGTTCCTCAACTCCCCAGAGTCCTTGGACCAAGCAGGGTGAGAATGAAGGAATTCTCAAAGGAGTTTGAGTGCATGTATGTTACTGACCAGTTCCTGGGAACTTGTCAGGTAGACCATGCCATTCCTAGTCCCTGACAATCATGAGTCATCCTCTGAGGAGCATAGAATCCAGACTCTATCTCACTAGATATTCTTCCTGACACTGAACCATGAGTGAAGGTGGGATGAAATGGTGGTTGTGTGCAACAAGGAAAGGAGTTATCCACATATTTCTTAAATAAAGAAACTTGGAATACTGGATTTATCTTCATGCTGTGGGGTAACTGGAGCTTGAAGTCCACAGACTGATCTGTTGAGCGATCTGAAATGGTCCATTGTGGTCTAGTGTCCTTGATGGTTGGGAGATAGTCAAGTGTCAACTTTGTCTCTGACTGTCACGACAGGAGGGTTCTCCTGTTGATATCTACACAGCAATATTATTTTGAAATAACTAGCATTATTTACAAATAACTTAGTCTGCATCTACACAACAAGCACTTATTTCGAAATAATGTCAAAATACTGTCAAGCTGGAGGACTTTTTACTCCGACTCCTGTAATCCTCATTGTACAAGGAGTAAGGGAAATCAGAGGAAGAGTGATCTATTTCAAAATAAGTGCTGTGTAGATGCTCCCAATTTCGAATTAAGCTATTTCAAAATAAGCTACTCAATAGACATAGCTCAATTTGAGTAGCTTATTTCGAGTTAAGCCCTACTGTGTATATGCACCCTATATGATTTGTAGTCCTGCTTGACTGAGTTTAAGTGTGCTTTCAGTCAGTGCTTTAAGTGTGCTTTCCTCTTGTTGCAGTGTAAGTGTTGAACTAAATCAGAGGCTGCAGTGATGCAGGAGATCATGGTATGAATCAATGAAATCAGGGTGGAACCCATAACTAGAATTGAAAGGATTTTGTGGGTTAATCTGTATTTGGAGTTACTGCAAATAAATTCAGCAAAAAGGTAAAAGTAAGAGTCAATCATCTTCATGGTATGTGACAAAGCAGTGCAGATACGGTTCTGGAATTTGATTTATCTGTTCGGATTGTATGTGGGGAGTAAGCAGAGGAAATGTGGAGGGTAACTTCCAGGAGTCTGAACAATACTCTTCAAAATGGGAGACATGCTATAGCCTGTGATCAAATGTAATGTTGTTTGGCAACGCATGGAACTTGAAGATCTGGTTGAAAAACAAAATCACCCATCCCATCTGCAAAGTTTCTAACAAGGAACAAAGTATTCTATTTTATAATGACCAGAACTGGGAAGATGAGTAATGAAGTCCATTGAGATAGATACTCAGGTGTGGAGTAGAATCAAAACTAGGATCAAGGCAAAGTGAAATGAATCTTTGTTATAAGACTATGAATTATATTAATATTCATACAGCACCATAATATTTAAGGGATATTTCAGAGATATTGAAGAAAATAACTTGATGACCACTTGCAAGTGACAAACAAATGCAAGAAATAAAGACAACTTTGGTTGAGATCAGGGTTGGGCAAACTAGCCAGCCTGTCTGTCGTTTTAATCTGGCCCTCAAACTCCCACAGGGGAGCAGGATAAGGGGCTTGTCCTGCTCCACAAGACTGCTAACCTCCTGTGCCAATGCACCCCTACAGCTCACATTTCCTGGGAACCACAGCCAGTGGGAGCTGTGGGAGCAGTGCCAACAAACAAAAAAGTAGGCAGAGCTGCCTGGCAGTGCCTCTGTATAGGAGCCAGAAGGGGGACAAATGCTGCTGCTTTCAGGAGTCACTTGCGGTAATTCTTGCAAGGAGCCTGTGCCCCTAACTTCCTCCCATGTTCCAATCATCTGCCTCATCCCTGATTCTATTACTGCCCTTGATCCCAGGCCAGATCGTCCTTCTGCACCCAATATACCTCATCCATGGCAACACACCAGAGCTCATGCCCCCAGCTGAAGCCTTCAAAACCCTTGCACCTCAACCCCATAACCCAGCCCTGATCTACCTCCTGCACCTCCAACTCCTCATCCCCAGCCCAGAGTCTGCATCCCCAGCTGGAGCCCTCACCCATCCCACAGCTCAATACCAATTTTGTGAGCATTCATGCATATCATTTTCATTCCCTGATGTGGGCCTCAGTCCAAAAAGTTTGCACACCTGTGGCCTAGAGCCTCAAAAGTATTTGGTACCTAACTCCCTAGACCTTAGATAGTATGGAACCGGACAAACAGACAACAGATATGAATGGAAGGGATAATAATGTTTTATAGTATTGTGGGTAAGCCTTACAGGGTAAATCCTGCTATTTTACTGAACAGATATTAGTGAGATAGGGAAATAGAGTGGGGATGACTACAAAATGTTGAAGTGGAGGTTAAAGGTAGAAAGAAAAAAGGATGTAGAGGAGTGATTTAAAGAAGAAGAAGAATATGGTTGGCACACAGGACATGGGAGTCTGTTCTAGGAGTAAGTATCATAGTGGAAAAAAGCACAATTCTGAAAGTGGCAGAAAGAGACACAAGGAACAAAGCAGGAGGAAGAGTAGGTAGAAAACATGGGGGCTTGATGAGAAGTGAGCAATGTTTCCCAGTGTTGCAACCCCCAATCATTCAAGAAATCATGAGCCAGGCCCCCAAAATCAGGAGATTGACTAAAAAACACTAAGATTGCCAAATTGAAATAAATCAGTTAGGGTCTTTCTCTTTGCTTTCTGGTTTTCTTTTCTTCAGGGTGTTACTGAGTTGTATTTTCAGGCTTTTCTATGGAATTATGAGATCTAGAAAGTGATGAGCTAAAGTAAAGAGTGTATTAGAGAATGGTGGAGGGAGGAGTAAATGCAGCCTTCCTTGTGTGTTCTTAATTAGTAAATGCACTTCACATCTACTATTTCATAAATGGTGTGGGGCACAGAAAGAAAAAAACAATTACATTTGCATGCGCCTGTCTTCTGAACAATTTATTCTCTGCATGTCATTTGTGATTAGAATCTGAGCAGCTTCACCTCTTAACTAATTCCAGAAATATTAATTGGTTATCTTGCTTAGCTCCATTTATTAAAAATAAACTAACGGTTATGGGATGACTTTGAAAAATTGCCTTTGACAGAGTGTTTAAGCCTGCAGCCACAGTCTTGTATCACAAAGCATTTGTTAGCCAATATTCCAATAATTCACACACAAATAATTTTACATTATGCATGCTGACCTTTGCAGAACATCTTCTGTTTTCTTAACCAATGAATTTTACATGTTTTTATTATCAACTGTGATTTAATTTCCTAGACATCAAATTAAACCCTGCTAGTTTTAATATTAAAAGGATAAACAGTTTTGAAATGACTTCTTGCTGCATTTAGGAACTCAGAACATATCAGAAAATAAATAAAGAAGGGAGCTTGTCACTCAAAAATCTTTCAGTAATACATTTCATAATACATTTTTTATTGAGAGAAATGTCAAATAAAACCAAAGCCAATTAGTTATTAAGTTAAAATTCTCACAGCAGCAAATGGAAGACATACCACAAGCTCAGGGAGCACTCTCAAAGAGGAAGCATAGAAAAAATTAAGAAAATTATTGGCCTGATTCAAAACACATTAAAGTTGTTAGGTGTGCTGTTTAAGAAAGATTTGTTTCTATGTATGTATTGTAACTAGAAAATGGTCGTTTTTGGCATATGTATGTAGCACTGTGTATAAATCAATAGTAGAGCTGGTCAGTATGCGTACAACTACACAGCAGCCTTATTTCGGAACAACTGACATTATTCCAAAATAACAAAAGAGCGTGTGTACATTGCTAGCTATTATTTCAAAATAATGGCGTGCTGGAGGACCTCTTACTCCGACTTCTATAGCCCTCAGTTCACGAGGAGTAAGGGAAGTTGAAGGAAGAGCGTTCTTCATTCAACTGCCTGCTGTGTAGACAGAGCCAAAAGCTGAATTAAGCTATTTTGACTTTAGCTACGCAGTTGACGTAGTTGAAGTTGCATAGCTTCATTTGAGGTTTGTCCTGTGTAGACGTACCCTATATTTCCCATAGAACAGTTTACCCTCAGAAAATTCTGATTGAACAAAATAAAACAGTTCAGAAGTAGCATATTGATTTATTTTGTTGACTTTTTTGACAAAACCTTATTGAAATATTTCTTTTGATCAGATCAAAGAGGTTTATTTTCACTATTTTATTATAACATATATTAACAAAGTGTTTCTTTTGAGCCTATCAAAATGAAGCACTAAAATAGGTTTCTTTTTATATATTTGAAAAAATATATATGTTTCATGGAAAATTTTGAAATTTCAATTTAGAATTGAATTTCAAAATAAAAAGAATTTTTAAAATGTTGAAATTTTCTGTGGAACAGAAATTCTCAATTTTGACCAGCTCTAGATAGTAGGTTGAATAAAGTTGTTGTGCAGAGGCAAATGGATTCCAGAATGCTGTTTTTAACATGGAATGTGCTATGGCATTTGTATTCATTTTTGTGCTTTGGTCAATGGACTCTGGTCTAGGCCCTGGAGGCTCATGATGTACCAAAAATGTGTGCATACATTTTTGCCGCAATCAAGAAACCAGAATCTAGGAGGGCATTTTGCAGTTACTCTGTGTGTCCAAGGATCCAGGGAGATAAAGAAAGAATGAAGAGCATGGTGGACTGTGCTTTATGAATCACAGCAGTGGCACATACTAGAAACTGATCTGCTAGAATCCAGTTGTGCTGCAGGCAATGGGATTGCTTGAAAGTGCATTAAAAGGTCTCTTTGTTTGAACCTCCTGAGTTATGTTTGTGTTTAAATTGTCTCTTTTTGCCATTTTCTTCAATGAGAGGTGGATTATGGCCTTCATGGGTGAAATTTAACTGTGTACCTAAAGGCCACAGAAGCCTGAGTTTAGCTTACAAATAGATGCACTTAAACCCTATTTTTAAGTGATGCATATGTCTTATGCTAACCATCAGCATAGGGTAGAATTTTACTCCTTGAGGAGAAAGTATCTTATGGTTTCATGGACTCCCTTGGCCACAAGAAGAAGTCCTGTAGCATCTTAGGTCATATCTGCACTTGGAAATTTTTTGAAATAACTTATTTTGAAATAATAACTCCTAACATAACTATTTCGAAATAGCATGTCCACACTACTGGGAAACCTCTAAATTAGTCCCAGGAAGGCTCCCTTAATGTGGATGCACTACCTCCACAAAGCTCTGGGGAGTAACTACTTTGAATGAGTCTGGGAAGTAGTTATTTTAAAATAGCAGCAGTGGAGCATCCACTATTTCAAAATAACTATTTCAAAATTAGCCTTATTCCTTGTGGAATGAGGTTTACCAAAGTCAGAATAAGCCATCTGTTATTTCAGATTTATTTCAAAATAATAGAATCGCTGTGTAGACCATTTTGAAATAACCAGCCTCTTATTTCAAAATAACAGGCTCAATAGCGTGAACCCTCAGCTTGTTATTTCTAAATTATAGGAGTTATTCCAAAATAACTGCCAAGTGTAGACCAGGGCTTAGAGACTAACAAAAATATATTTATAGTATCATGAGCTTGCGTGGGCAAAACCCAGAGTTACTCTGAGGAAGTGGGATTTTGTTTTACAGAAAAAATAGAGCCCCGCGATATTTACATTTTGTTCAGAATGCTGATGATGTTCCTCTCCCATGACCCCACACACATCTCTCTCCTCACACCTGCCTACAATTCACCCACTCTTCTTCTAGGATTGTCCTGTCCTTGGATGGACCACATACCCACAAAATTCATTCTGTAAGGTCAGAGGGATGGGACATAAATGTTGCTGTAGAGCTCCCACTACAACATAATAAAGGGGAGATCCATGCATAGAGGATCCTCTCCATGTACAGATCTCAGGGGGATGACCTGGGTTATAGAATTAAAAGAGAACAATCTCCATTCTGCAGTTGTTGTTTTTTAAATCTGATAAGAATCCACAACCAAGATAGAAGTATTTATTGAAATCCAGAGGCAGATTCATGCGGTTATTCTGTGTTACATGTTGTAGGGCAGGGGCTCAGACTCCTAGCCTGTGCTTCATCCCTAGACGGAGTGATTGCCCAGTCTGGCCTGAGACTCCTGGTGGGTCAGGGGAGGGGGCTGTCTGTTACCAGCCCCCAATCCACAACCCTGCCATCCCCGTCATGGTACCCCATTCCCCAGGATGCAGCTTTAGGAATCACTGGGAATGGGATGCTTGGTGTGGCAGCAGTAGTCAACCCTCTCTAGCAGCCTGCTCTGCCCCGCTGTTCTGCCCTTCTGGCCCACTGCTTTGGTTTCTCCATGGAGGTGGGAAGCAGAGTGCCCTGGCACCAGGGTGCTCTACTTCCCACCTCTGCGGAGAAGCAGAGTGCAGCAAACTACAAGGGTGTCATAGCAAGGCAGAGCAAGCTGCATGGCTGCTTTAGCTTTCACAACTCATTGGGTGAGTGGGGGGGGCGACTCCGGCTGCCTCCACACCAGGCTCCTGTAATCTACTTGGCCACACTGCTCAAGGTATGGATCAAGGGAGTTCAGCACGGATGGGGCTTGGGGAAAGGGGGTAGAGGCAAAGCCTGTGACAGGGGGGTTCCCCCGCACCTGCACCTAGGACACAGCAGGGAAAGGATTGCCCAAGATTCGGTGCCCCCCTCAGGATGGCCCCATTGATGCATTATGTATTTATAGTACATTATACCATCACATATGTTTAAATGCACTGTTTTATTGCAACAGAAAAAGAAAAAAATTTCTGTAACAAAATAGGGTATGTAACTCTTCTGTTCTGTGTGAAATATCTGCTTCATTGTGAGTTGGGAACAAAATAATACGTCACACCCAAAACTTTTTTTCCTCTTTGACAGTGAAGTTATCCTTTTCATTTACTAATGGTACCTCTGACAGTTGTCTCAGAGCTGTGTGTTGCATCTCTTGTGCTATTTTGATGAAGATTTTAATAGCAGTATCATCACATAATGTTAATAATGGGACCTAATCTCATTAGCATCCTAGCATTTGGCTGAACTGTCATTATTTTCTCTTTGGATCTCATCTGACATATTATTTTATAGAGCCATAATAATATTGCATATATATATATATATATATATATATATTATATATATGGAGTTACCAGAAACATACTCTAGGCTTGAGAGTGAAATTAATTTATTATTTGATTTAAGGAAGATGGAATATTTACTGAAGCAGCTAAAATTAAGTTTCTCATCTATAATTTAATCACATCAGTCGCAAAGCTGCTCAAAATTTCAGTGGGCAGCAATAGAATTTTATGAACTATAGTCACTAACACAGAATGAACTTTATATATATCCTTTTCTCCAGTGCACAAATTTTATGTAACAGAAGCTTCAGTTGCCTTTACAGTATCTACTCTGAACTGTATCCTTTCTATAGTTCAAAGACATTCCAATTTTTTATCACCCGCATTGATTCTTTTTTTATGCCATGCGGGACTTTAAAATTTCTAAAGTGACATGTTTTCCAATTAAAAACAGACAAAATTCTGTCATATTTTTCCTTATATTAAACATCTTTTTGGTGTGAAAAGAACTTTCAGACTAAGCTAATTATGGATAATTTCTTTAATAAAATTAAAATATTTTAGAGTGTTTCATGGATCTAAATTTTATTTCCATATTATATATAATTTCCTGTAAAATCTTAATAGTAAAATGTGAACCTAGAGTCATGGCTTTTATGTGTCTGACATTCTGTGCCCATGTATACACCCATTTCACGGGATTATAATAAATTTTCTATAAAATCCTTGTGAGATATCATTTGAAAATTCATAATTTCCTGATCATTTTTCTCCTGGAAAAATATGTATGTAAAGTTATAACATTCCTTGTCTCAGAGGGGTAGCTGTGTTATTCTGTATCTGCAAAAATAGCAAGGCAAAAAGATTTATTTGGGCATAAGATTTCATGGATAATGCCCAACTCCTCATTAAATCTCTCAGGGTATGTCTACATTTGCCCCCTAGTTCGAACTAGGGAGGCAAATGAAGCATACCGAAGTTGCTCATGAAGCGCAGGATTTAAATATCCCGTGCTTGATTAGCATATTCGTAGCCGGTCACCATTTTAAAAAGCCAGTAGCCCGAATTAACTCGCCATATCAAATCAGGAAAGAGATCTTGGAGTTATCGTGGACAGTTTTCTGAAAACTTCAACACAGTGTGCAGCGGCGGTCAAAAAGGCAAATAGGATGCTAGGAATTATTAAGAAAGGGATAGAAAATCAGACCCAGAATATCTTACTGCCCCTGTATAAAACTATGGTACACCCACATCTTGAATACTGTGTACAGATGTGGTCTCCTCACCTCAAAAAAGATATTTTGGCCTTAGAAAGGGTTCAGAAAAGGGCAACTAAAATGATTAGGGGTTTGGAACTGGTCCCATATGAGGAGAGGTTAAAACGACTGGGACTTTTCAGTTTAGAAAAGAGGAGACTGAGGGGGGATATGATAGAGGTATATAAAATCATGAGTGGTGTAGAGAGGGCCGATAAAGAGAAGTTATTTATTAGTTCCCTAAATAGAAGAACTAGAGGACACCAAATGAAATGAATGGGTAGCAGCTTTAAAACTAATAGAAGAAAGTTCTTCTTCACACAGCGTGTAGTCAGCCTGTGGAACTCCTTGCCAGAGGAGGCTGTGAAGGCTAGGACTATAACAGAGTTTAAAGAGAAGCTAGATAATTTCATGGAGGTTAGGTCCATTAAAGGCTATTAGCCAGGGGATAAAATGGTGTCCTTGGCCTCTGTTTGTCAGAGGCTGGAGAGGGATGGCAGGAGACAAATCGCTTGATCATTGTCTTCGGTCCACCCTCTCTGGGGCACCTGGTGCTGGCCACTGTCGGCAGACAGGGTACTGGGCTAGATGGACCTTTGGTCTGACCCAGTACGGCCATTCTTATGTTCTTATGTTCATATGTAGACACGGTAGTCCGATCCAAAACCCTTACCTTGAATTAATTGTTACTCCTCATTGCATGAGGGGGAAAGTGTAGACATACCCTTAGTCTTTAAGGTGCTACAGGACTCCTCATTATAAAATTCTTTGTGATATTTCTAAGGCCAGGTCTACACTACTGGAGAAAGTTGACCTAAGATACTCAACTCCAACTACGAGAATTGCATAGCAGGAGTTGACATACTTTGAGTCAAATTTCTGCCTCATCCCCACAGTGGGAAGTTAATGGGGGAAACTCCCCCATTGTCTTCCCCTTACTCTATGTAACCAGGATTGACCGGGGTGCCAAAATAGTCAATTTAGCAGGTCCTTGGTAGACCCACTAAATTGAACTCCAGGAGATCGATCTCTGTACCATTGATCTCGAGATAAGTGAAAGGAAGCCCTAAGCCCTATTCTAAGTCTGGGGAGCTCATTCATTAACCAGCTATATAGTGACATGGACAAAATGTCAAACATTTATGGAAGAAGTAGAGCAAAGCTGGATTAGCAAAGCTCTGACAAGATCTGGATGTAAATGTGGAGGAACTCCTGCAGCCTATGTCAAAATATTCTGAATTATATAATTATGAATGACAACTGAATCTGATTTGCAGTGTATAATATTTCATTAGGTTAAACTATAAAATAATGACTTAATTCCCAATGCCAGCACAATATGTTCTCCATTATTTTAAGAGCACAGCATATGTTACCACCTAGGATGCCTCTTATTGGCTCACATTTTTATAACAAGTTCATCCAAACCCATATTGCAAACTAATAAAACTGATGACAAGAAAATTGCTTTTTAAAAAAAAAATCCAAGGATAGTATTTCAGAAACTTCTTTAGCATTAGCACAACACCAGGAAAGCAAGATGAAAACTGAACTACATGTTAGGAAAGAATACATTAAGACTTCAAATCAAGTTTACTACAGCAATCTTGTTGAAATTATCCCATGTCACACAACCACTGATTTTGATGTTTAATACTGATAACAAAAAGGTCTGTGAACTGACCAGTGATTTGTTCAGCATTACTGACTGCATAATGCTTGTATTACTTGATTTTTGTGGAGCTTTTTTTCTTTATAATGGACAGCAGAAATTTCATTTTTTGTTACCTCTTCATGTCAGTCTATTATACAAAGACTGTTTGTGTGATTGTCCATAGGTTTCCAAGTTCTAGTATATACCCCATTCTAATCAGGAGTCAGATCTTTGATTACAAATTGATTTGATTTAAAAATGATTTTGTTCCACTATATTTTATTTTGTACAAGATTAAAAAAGGCTAACCAAACTTAGAGGGATTCAATAAAACACAGTGGCTTTTGAAGTAAATTTAAGAACTGTATATTGTACATGAATAAATGCATCCTTACAGGAGTGTTAACAAGAAGGAAGGAGAGGAATTATATTCAGCGTAGTGACAAGAGAAATGAGGATGAAACTAAGACAATTAAAAATAAACTAAATAGGAAAAACTTCACTACAGGGACATGTGAAATAATTCCCCAAATTAGATAGTAGACGCTGTCACTTGAGACTTTTAAATTAATCATGTGACAATAGTAAAGAATCACAGAAATGAACACTTCTTCAGAAACCTATTTAGACAATGCACTAGAAAATGTGTTCTTACAAGCCATCTGCATTCTGCTTGAACTAATATGTCATTTGCATCTCTAACTTTTTCTAATCTTTTATGGCTTGCCTCTATAACAATGAGTATTGAAGTGGTATTTAAATAATTACAGAGCTCATCATATATTTGGTGCTGGCTTAATCTTCAGGTTATATGAATACAAGCTCAGTGTGGAATCACTTCTCCTGAAAGACACTTTAGCCTCAGACATATCATTGTCTAGACCAGGTCTGATGACAGAGGAGGCAAAGGGGGCAACTACCCTGGGGCCGAGCGATTCAAAGGGGCCTGAGGCGTTGTAGCCAGACAGGAACCCCCCCCCCCCCGTAACATCTTGCTTGCCCCTCTCTGAAATGCCTGGAGCACACAGGGCACACGGAGCAGTAAAATCAGCATAGTCTTTGAAGCATAGACAGGAGGCCCGGATATGCTGGCTGCTGTGACCCTGGATGGCTGTAAACAGAGATACGCCAATTGCTGACCTAGAGGCTGCAGAGGAGTGCCCTTGACTGAAACCCATATTGATACGAACACACACTTGTCCGAGGGGGGAGGAATCTCCCACCCAGTAAAGAATGTCCAGTACTCACAATTTAGTTATCTTTCTTGCAAGTGTAAATTAAGTTGAAACTCCCTTGTAAGAACTGGCATCACAAAGACGATCCAGCACCATTTGGCATCACAGATAAGAAAGAGAAATACAGGCCCCTATGGGTATAAAGAACGGTCCAGCAGCACACTTACTCTGAGTGTCAATCTACCATCTATCTGCTGGTCGGGTTAGGTGATTGGCCTCCCGAGGTTCCACGGGGATGCCCACCTCGTATTCGTCTTTCTTAGGAATTGAGGGACCGGCCCTGGCCTGATATGCTGGAGTCGAGAGGCACAGAAGGGGGTAAAAATTGTACCTGGATGTGTCCTTTGTCTTAAGTGCACACATAGACTTAGAGCTCTTTAAAGATTAAGCTGTCACTTGGTACCATTATTTCTATTTTCTATCTTTATTTTCTTTGTAACCATTTTTAAGATCTATATTTGCTAGCAGTTAAGAAATAGAGCAATAGCCATTGTAACCATATGATTTATAAGCTTCTTTAATAAACCTGTAACTGTTTAAGCTTTAACCTAACTCGTCCTGTTGCTGTAACAGAACCAAACACAATTAAAGAACTTCAGCCGGTCATAAGGGACAAATACAGGCAGAGCTTGAGCGTTCGGATCGTGTCGCTTCCAGGGGACAGATCCGTGGGGCATCTCTCAGTCTTCCCTAGGCTGCCCATTGCGAAGGGATCCTGTATCCTAGCAGTTGAAATCTGAGATGTAATAAGCTCTCCCTGTAAACTCTGGGGCGTCTGTCAGCCTGTTGGCTGCCCACCGCGAAGGGACCCGATCCTAGTGGTTAAAGACTCGGACGTTAAACTTTTCGGGGTGCCCGTCAGGCTCCCCTAGGCTGCCCGCTGCAACGGGACCTTGTGTCCCCGCAGTTGAAGACTCAGGTGTAACACACACACACACAACACACACTGCCCTGACCGTCGGCTGACAGGCGTCTGGTCTCCACTGCTGCTACTGTGGAAGCAGAGATGGCCAGAGCACTGAGCCCTGTAAATCGCCAGTGGAGCGCCGAGCTGTGCACTTTGCATGGCACTAAGGGCTCAGGGATGGGGGTTAGACCGTGCTCCCAGTGGTGCTGAGGGCTAGCTGCCCTGCCCCTGCCCCTTCTTCCTGAGGCTCTACCCCTTCCAAGGAGTGCAGAGCAGGGCCCCTCACATTTCCCAGGTGAAGGCTTTTGGCACTCCTTGTCTAAATAGGGATGTCTTTGGAAAAGAACTCGTAAATTACAAGTTGTCACTGCCCCCACTGAATTATACTTTCATAATGCAATGGGACAAAGCAAAAGTTACTTAAATGTCTTTATGTTACCTAAATGTCTTTATGTCCATATAAAGCCACTTATTGTATTAATGGCAGGTTGACATAGTTCCACCACAAAATGGCACTGAACTGTAAAAATAAATACTAAGGAGAAGACGAAGGAGGGGGAGAAGGAGGAGAGAGAGATTTAAAAAAATTCAACTAGTTTACAGAAATTTTTATTCTGAACTACATGTGAAGTACATATAATCCAGATCATATTTTGTAAAAGCCAAGTCTTTCAGAGATATATTAAAAAATTTCACCAATTCTTCATATTTCTTGAACTTAAATATGTGTTGTAGCAAAGAAAATCTTATGCCCTAATGACTAAATGCAGGTCCATTTTATAACAGTAGAAACATTTGCCACAAATGTTAATGAAACAGATATGGCCCTAAAGCTGTTTCCCTGAAATAGCCTGTTATTTCCAATAAGAATATACAGAAACTTTCAAACAAACTTATGACAGGCAGAAGGAAGTCTCGGATCACAAAGTAAATAAGCCATTTAGGTCTTTTGTGCATGTTTTAAATATTAACTCTGTGAAATGCAAAGACAGAACTGGAAATAGAACCTATGAGTCCCTCTTGGCAGCCCACTGTTTTAGCCACTCAGTAAATACTCCTTTCTGAACTAAATGGGCTAACATTTATGGGGACATAGGAACAAACCAACTTCTTGGTCAATATGACACAATAAAAACTTTGTATATAGTCTTTTTTTTTAAATGTAAAGTTATAACAACAATGAACAAATTCTTCCATATTGATGATATTTACAATGTATGTCAAGAAGACCTATCTATAATCAAATGTTAATCCAATTATACGATTTGCCCTGCAGCTGCCATAACTGAAAAATATGGTAAAGATACTAAAGGGATTTTATAAGAAGCCAGACAGGAAGCCAACCACAGACCCAGATGCTATTGCTGGGAACACAGATTTGAGAGCGTTCCATCTGGGGTCTTTTATCTGCCAAATTTGTCACATAAGTGGTCACAGCAGTTAGGTTCTGTGCTCCACATGAGAGAGTAAGGTACCAAAGGGAACCATTTTCCACCTGCAATCAACAGGAAAATACTGTGCCAACTGAAATTGTAATTATATCTTCAGCAACATGCTAATGAGCTTTGAAAATGTTTAGCTGAATAAAAGAATTCTCTAGAATATGGAGATCAAATATACTGTACAAGGACATCAAATTAAATAATAACATCTATGATTTTTAAAATATCTTCATTAGCCTTAAGCTATCTATAAGACAATCAAGCTGAGAATAAAGCTATGTCAAACTGCTTTGCCTGACTGTGTAACTGGTTCTCTTCTCATTGGTAGTTTGATCTCTGATTGGTGTATGTGTGTGTGTGTGGGGGGGGGGACTTGCTACAGCCTTGGTCCCTAGATGAGCAGTCACACTGCATAGCCAACCAGAGGAACTCATTAGCAGAGGATGTTATGAAGGGCAAAAAATATAACTGGGTTTGAAAAGAATTAAATAGGTGCATTCATAGAGGATAAGAAGACTGGTCTAGATGGACCACTACTGATCAGACTCAGTATGGACTTTCTTATGTTTTTACAAATCCAAACACTGTTCTTCCTGGCTAAATATTAGTAATTTATAAATCAGTGCAAATCAAGGCTCTTGAATCAAGGTGAAAGGGTAACCATTCAGGGATAAAGGAGAGCAGTGTTATCATACTGTTGGCATGGGATTGTTCAGTAGAACTGTGGGCAAAGATTTAGGTGATGGGGGTTTATTCTCAGTGGTCACTGATTGGCTGTGTGATGTAGGACACAAGGCACATCACCTCTTACCCCTGTGTCTGTTTGGTCTGTAGCTCTTTGAGGGTCTGCCTGGCTATGTCTGTCTTAGTCTACACTGCAGGGGTTTTGCGCAAGGAGCCTTTTGTGGAAGAGATCTTCAGCAAAACTTCTTGCGCAAAAGCGCGTCCAGACCTCAAAGCTCATCGCAAAAGTGATGTGCTTTTGCGCAAGACAGCGTCCACACTGCATGGACACTTACACAAGAAAGCTCTGATGGCCATTCACAGAATGGCCATCAGAGCACCTGTGCTTTTGCCGATAAGGGTTTCTTACTCAAAACCCCCTCCGGAGCATCCACATCTGACTTTTTGCATAAGAGCTGTAGTGCAAAAAAGGAGTTATTCCTCATGGGGGAAAGAATAACTCTAGTGGCAAAAGCCCTCTGTTCTGCCAATTTACTTGCACAAAAACATGCTTGAGGTGTGGATGCTCCACCGGTTTTTGCACATAAGCCTTGTATGGTAGACATAGCCTCGGTATCTAGTGCAGTGAATGTGAAGTAGCACTATTACAATAGTAAAATTGCCATGATAGGGTTAACTAGATTACCCGGTGTATTATGAGTATTATGCTCCACTGAACCCTTACTTACGGATTTGTTCATTTTCACTTCTTCTGCTGTAATATAATTGAATAAAGCAGGATATCCTCTGCCTACCTCCAGTAAGTAGTCCCTTTACAAAAACTACTGTACTAAAATATAACAAGAATAATTCATAATAACAAAAACATTACTGTGTAATGCAACTCCAGAAATCAAAAATGTGGTTGGGACCAGCAGTATCACAGGCTTTAGATCTCGTGCAATTCAAAAGAAAACTGTATGAGAAGGTAAGTCACAGATGCAATGATAAAGTGGTGGTTTTCAGAAATGGTCACTAAAGTAGTATTGTTAGTTTGGAATTGGTTGATTCTCTTTTACCACTTAGACATTAAAATAGACTATAAAACAATGCAATTGTTTGAGGGAATTTACTTCATGACAATTAAAGAAACCCTCAAAACCATCAAGCTTCTCTTGAACTGACCCTAATGAACCATAGGGCTCCTTCTGATGTAGCTAATGCATGTTAATGATTAAGCTGCACTGATTCCATTTGTTATTTTTGGTCATGTATAGCCCTGGGAAAGCATCAAACTGAGGAAGCTACAGAGTAACAAATTACCCCATTCCATCTGGGCATCTGGTTCATTAATTTTTTACAGGAAAGTGAAAATATTTATAAGAACATAAGACTGGGCATGCTGAGTGAGACCAATGGTATATCTAGCCCAGTATCCTGTCTTCTAAAAGTGGCCATTGCCAGCAGCTTCAGAGGGAGTGAATGGAACAGGTAATCACCAAATGATCCATTCCCTGTCACCCATTCCCAGATTCTAGTAAACAGAGCATAGGGACACTTCACAGCACAGTTTTGCATCCCTGCCCATTCCAGCTAATAGCCATTGATGGACCTATCCTCCATGAACGTATCTAGTTAATTTTTGAACTTTGTTTATAGTCTTGGACTTTCCAACAACCTCTGTTAAATGGGTTGAATGAGCATTGTGTGACTACTACTTCCTATTGTTTGTTTTAAATGTGCTGTCTGTTAATTTGATTGAGAGACCCCCCCAATTCTTTCATTATGAGGAGTAACTAACACTTCCTTATTTACTTGCTCTGCTCCAGTCATGATTTTATAGATCTTTATCATATTCCCCTCCTCCTTAGTTGTCTCTTTTTCAAGTGGAAAAGTTCCAGTCTTATTCATCTCTCCTCATATGGAAGCTGTTCCTTATCCCTGATGTGTTGCCTTTTTGGTACTTTTTAAAATTCAAAATACCTCTTTTTTTTGTGAGGGGATGACCACATCTGCACACAGTGTTCAAGATGTAGGTGTACCAGAGATTTATATAGAGGCAATATGATATTTTCTATCTTATCTATCCATTCTCAACATTCTGTTAGGTTTTTTTTGACTACCACTAAACATTGAACGGATGTTTTCAGAGAACTCTTTATTCCTCTGATTCCAAGGCCTCTCTCTTGAGTGGTAATGGATAATTTAGACCCTATCATTTTATATGCATAGTTGGGGTCATGCTTTCCAGTGTGCATTACTTTGTATTTCTCAATTGAATTGTATCTGCCATTTTGTTCCAGTCAAGCAGTTTCATGAGATCCATTTGTATCTCTATAAAGTCTGCTTTGAACTTAACTATTTTGAGTTTTGTGTCACCTGCAAATTTTGCCATCTCATTGTTTACCCTTTTTACAGATCATTTATAAATGTGTTGAACAATACTTGTCAAAACACAGACCCCTGTGGGACACAACTCTTCACCTGTTTCCATTCTGAAAACTGGTCATTTATTCCTCCTTCCCTCTACCCTCCCATCTTTTAACCTCTTAACAATGAATGGGAGAACATTCTCTCTTAAAATTTCCTTTGTTTAAGAGCCTTTGGTGAGGGATCTTGTCAAAAGCTTTCAGAAAATGTAAGTACACAATGTGCACTGAATCCCCCTTGTCCATATGTTTGTTGAGCCTCTCAAAGAACTCTAGTGGAGTAGTGAGCTGTGATTTCCTTTTACAAGAGCCATATTGCTTTTTTCCAACAAATTGTGTTCATCTACATGTCTGAAAATTCTATTCTTTAATATTGTTGCAGTGAATTTGCCTGGTACTTAACTTAGGTTGACTGACCTGTAATTGCCAGGATGGCTTCTGGAGCCTTATTTAAAAAATGGCATCACCTTAGCTATCATCTAGTCATCTGGTACAGATGCTAATTTAAATACTGGTTTACATACAACAATGAGTAATTCTGAAACTTCACATTTGAGTTTCTTCTGAACCCTTTGGTGAATATATCTAATCAGGGAGATTTATTACTGTTTAATTTATTAATTTGTCAGAAAAACCTCCTGTAATAACTCCTCAATCTGAGACAGTTCCTCTAATTTGTCACCTAAAAAGAATAACTCAGAATTGGGAATCGCCCTTAGATTCCCAACCATGAAGACCAATGCAAAGAATTCATTTAGTTTCTTTGCAGTGGTTGTTTAGCAGTCTTCCTGCTTCCGATGCGGGCTGGTTGTTTTTTTGTTTTTGTTTTTTTTTGGCCTTCCTAGTTATATTTTTTACACTTCACTTACCAAATGTAAGCTTTTATTCTATTTTCTTCAATATAATTTAATTTTTACTTGACTAACTGCTTAGCCACAATGTCACTCTTTTGGCCCTCTTACTTCGTTTTTTTAAAAATTGTGATATATTCACCTATATTCACCTATTGGACCACAACCTTAGGACTAAATCAAAAATTGCCTTTCATCTCATGAGTTCCAGAACTAACTGCTCCAAGAAGCAGCCATTTAGTGTCAAAAAAGTTTATTTCTGCATCCCGTCCTGTAGTGACATTTACTCAGTCAATATGGGGATAGTTGAAATCCCCCACTATTATTGAGGATCATTTTTATTTTATAGCCTTTAAGATCCCTTAGCATTTCACAATCAGTATCACCATCCTGGTCTGGTGGTCAGTAGTATATCCCTACTGCTATATTCTTATTATTCAATCATGCAATTACTATCCATAGAGATAGTATGGATAGTAATCCATACTAGTAATCTAGCAATCCCATGCCATTTTGGTTTAGGTGGTGCACATCTTCCTATGTAATCTCCCTCTTTGCCAAAAGATGCCCTACTTCTTAATAAATCTAAACTCCACCTCCCTACACCCTCATGTCATCCATGCATTGAGACCCTGCTGTTCTCCTTGTTTAATTGACCCAGAACACAGAACTGGAAGCATTTCAGAGAATGCTACCATGGAACTCTGGGCCTTTCAATCTCTTGCCTACCAGCTCAAAACAAGCCTCCAGGACCTTTCTCCTGTCCTTTCCTATGTCATTGGTACCTGCATATACCACAACTAGTGGCTCCTCCCTCGCACTACACATAAGCCTATTTAGATTTCTTTAGAGATCCATAACCTTTGCACCCAGCAGGGAAGTCACCATGCAGTTTTCTCAGTTATCACAAACCCAGCTATCTAGGTTTCTAATGATTGAATCCTCCATTTATTAAACAGCAGTCTCCTTCCTAATAACTGGAATTCACTCCACCTGGAGAGGTATCCTCAGTGCAAAAGTATACCATGACGTCATCTGGAAAAAGGGTTCTATCTATAAGATCATTTCCCTCTGCTCCAGATTGATGTCCCCTTCCTGGAGATTTTCATCCTCAACAGTACAGAGGCAGTCAGATCATTCTACTGACTACAGAATTTCTACAGAAATTCTCATCTATGTACCTCTCTGCCACCCTTAGCTCCTCCAATTAAGCTACTGTGGAGTCCAAACCATGTATACAGTCTCTTAAAGCCAGGAGCTCTTTATACCAAATGCCCTGTCTATAGGGTAGGCAATCATATATGCTACATCCAGTGCAATAAATTGGGTAGCCTCCCATTCCCACCTGTTGGTAGATTTCTACCTGCACTCTCATTTTATTCCTGCAGCTCTTTCCTTTATTGTTGTTCAGTTTTTATCAGGGGGCGTTGATTGCCTTCAGTTTACAAAACGTTAATGAAGTGTGTCTAGCTACCCCTCCCACTCCACCTCTAAATTCCCTTACAATACTCAGGCTTGCTGCTTCTGTTTTCTAGCTCATCTGTTCATTTAGGAGCGAGCTTTTTAATCCCCAATTTTCCCAGAGTAGACACCCTTATGCTGCAGATAAGAGTTGATAGGTGCTAAAGGACTTGGGCATTAAGGCCTTATCAAAAAGCTCTCAGCATTGCCTAGCAGCCTACTAGCATCAGCACATAGTCACCCAAAGAGGCCACACTATATTCTTCAGTCAAGAAGCAACCACACCACAAACACAAACTCACACTCCAAAGATAATAAACTTACCCCAAGGGTCACATAGTTGCTCCTTCTTCACCTGGAGAACTCCCTTGCAGAACTCCCCTGTTATCTGCTCCTGTTTGCTGTCTCCTCTGGTTGTTTAGGAGCAGGCTTTAAAACCCCCTGTTTTCCTTACAATATGCAATGTCAATAAAAGATATAAAATATTTATCTGGAGCAGCTGGTAAAGACGTGTTGTCACTGTTCTTTATGACAGTGTCCCCAGGGCTTGTGATAATTTCTTTAGAATTGATAAAGTCATATATTTTACACTGTATGATCCTATACAACAAAACCCCTGAATACACAAACATTGGCCGCATCATACAGAGATGTATAATTGTTGCCACTGTGTTATGGGTTCCTAAAAAACTGGAGAGAAGTGTAGAATCACTGACTCTTTCCAGGGCCATGGACTGCGCTCTACAGTGTGAGAGTTTGGCAAACAACATGCTGGCTGGCATTTTGGAGCAGATATTAGCTGGCATGCTTCCTTTAAAATCATCCAGCCCCTTTTTCCACCAATTTATCCAAAGATTTTCTGGTTTCCCTAAAGACTCAAATAGAAAAATATTGTACTGCATATTTATTTTAAATGCCCAACTTGTTATAAAATTATTTCTGGAAATGTTCACTCTGATGACCAAAGACAAGAAGTTATTATCACTCATCACATGAAGGAAGAGAACAGTACCATGGTAAAGCAAATTACTTATTGCTTTATAATGCAGTGCTGGAGGCTGCCAATTATAATGTAATGCAGGATGCTGCCCTATTTTGTGCCTATACAAATTCTATATAGTGAAGGATTTACTGAAAGAAAAAGGTAAGAAGTCAGAGAAAAAAATGTCAAGGTTATAGACAAGCTTGACAGTGTAAAGAGGGCAATGGGCAAAAGATGCCTTGTATTTGTCTCCTTTTAAACAGTATGACCTTTTTTGGCATTAGTTGCCCCTGCTCTTCCATTCTGTCAGTGGGCCAAGCATTCTCCCCTCTGACAAAGTCAATGACCTAGAGGCAGGAGTTAGGGCTAGAGACCGGGCTGGCCCACAACATTTTGGCACCTGACGCGGGGAGCTCAAATGACGCCCTCATGCCACCTTTTCTCCTGTCTGCCTGTTATGTCTCTTGTGCCTTCCTTCCTCCAGCACAGCACTCCACCATCTCTGTGCATCTAGAGCAGAGAAAATACATATGCAGCAGACAAAATTTTCTACACTCTGGGTCCTAGTGGCGCCCCCCCATAGTCTGGCACCTGAGGGGGCAGCCTCAGTTCGCCTCATGGTAAGGCCAGCCCTGGCTAGAGAGCACAGATGTAGCCTACCTCCCTCCTGCTCTTTGCTCAGAGCAAAGGAGAGAGTCCCCTCTCCTCCCTGGCTGAAGTAAGCAGTGCTCCCACATATCTTCCCTCCTTCTTGCTGCTATTCTAAGCTTTTCCCTCCTCTCGCCCCTACCTGTTTCAAACAATTTTAATCAGGTCTTAGAACTTTTTGCATGGTTCCATTCCATGAGCCAAACAGTAAAGTTCAGCAAAGGATTCACAGTGACCATCTCAGATCAATTCCACATTAACTGGATGCCATATGAACTGGATTCCACGTGAAAACCATATGATTGCCCTGTCCTTCATGTTTAGTTTTGAAAGTTCTCCTTCTTTGTCCTTTCAAAGACAGGAGCATGAGAACAAGCTTGGTAATACAGCTGGGTTACAAACAGTTGTGCGATCCCTGAAATAGTGTTGAGAATACTATGCTGTCATATAAAAAAAGTGAACTGAAAAACCGAAACACTTCAGTTCTGGTCAATCAAAATTGTGTAATTTAAAAATGTCAAAACCCTTTTATTTTATTTCAACCTTCCCTTCCCTCGAAATAACCCTTACTCCTCAAAAAAATGAGGATTTTATCCCGAAATAACCCAATTTTTTCTCTCGAAATAGCGCTATTCCGCAATAGCGCCATAACGTGATTATGCAAATAAAGCATGGGATATTTAAATCCCCGCTTCATTTGCAATTTTGGGTGTCTGCATTTGTAGAGAGAGGAATGAAGTGTAGACATACCTCTACACTGCAGGGAAGCCTCAAAATTAGTTCAAGCCAGGTTTCCCTAACGTTGACATGCTATTTCGATTTAGAGCCCCAGGAGGCACTGGGAAGGAATAACTTAGAATGGCCCTGGTGAGGGGCTATTTTGAAATAGCAGAAATGGAGCATCTATACACACTTTATTTCGAAACTGCTATTTCAGAATAGGCATTATTCCTCATAGAATGAGGTTTACAGATTTCGGAATAAGCCATCCGTTATTCAAAAATTATTTCAAAATAACGGAATGGCTGATGACACTAGTTATCGCGAAATAAAGGTGAATTGTAGACACATCCTCAGAAACTAACCTTAAATTGTGATCAGTTTGTAACAAATAGGAATTCTACAACAAAACACGTTGTCAAAAAATTCTTGACCAGCTCTGAGGTAATTCACTGAGCTCCTCCATGTGGCAAAAAGAGGAAAAAAACCCCAAAGAAATAGATGAAAAGGATGAGCAAGGATGGTAAAAGAGTGGCTAGAGTCACTCAAGAACAAGATGCAGCAACATTTTATGATGACTGGAAATACAATTAATTTATTTAATCATTTCTGCAGCCACCAAATCACATTACACACGATGTCCTAGGCCAAGGTAGATTTATTGAGGGTGATTAGGTTCCAACATTTTCTCACAGCATATAAGTAACATCTTGATTACTTTTACAAAAGGGGTCCCACGCACTGGAACTCCGGAACACTAGGAATCATCCAGTCTTAATGCTGACTGCATTAATATTGAACAGCATATACTCTTTGTAACAGGAGTTATATTGCAACGGGTCTTGCTCTGTAGCCTGTCTGGCACAGAATTCCTCATCTCTGCATCTGGTGGACCTGACAGCAGCAGCTTCCCTGATGATGATCATGCATGAACAGTTTTAGGTGGCAATACATAATATCCTGCCATGAGAGTGTAGAGTGTCTGCTTCCCTCAGCACAGTCTGTAGCCCCCACCTTGAGCCACAAGAGCTAATCAAAGATTCATGAGTGAGCCCATCAGAGTGAAAAAAGTTGTATGGCAAAATTGGACTTGAATTCTATATTTCTTATAAAAGAACCTCAGAGGAGAAAGGAAATAAACAATCTTCCACAGTCATAAGCACAGAGGTCAAGTTTGCATGTGTATAGAGCAAGGGAATATTAACTTTCAAGTTCATCCAAGGACATTTGTAGAGCTGTCACTGTTATATGTCAAGTGTAGCTTGAGAGCCATTATACAAGTGACGTTATGTTACTGCACTGTACATCAAGATGAAAGTTACAAAGCATGCATTTATTCACTCCTTCCCCCTCATCCAACATCTTTTGTGCTATGTGGCATTTCAATAAATTAGACCAATTAATTTGGCATTGATGGTGACTAAGGGCTGCATTGTGACATACAGGCTCATCTCTGTCTGGAGGCCAGCGCCAAGTTCATTTCATTGCAAGTTTGAGGCAAAATGTAGGACTGTTTTAGTAGTAGTAGTAGTAGTAGTAGTAGTAGTAGTATTTATTTCTTCCAACTGAAGTTTCTCCATTTTCAGTTATGAAAAATATTAAAATAAGGCATTCAAGTATATGCTAATCTATTTTATAAAAATTACAGCAGCACTGATAATTTTTTACATTAAGAGAAGGCGCGAGGAGTCATGACTTTAAACAGAGCTAGGAAAATAATAACCAAAGAGAAATATATTCTAGGAATGCCACCCTCTTCAGTGTGTTTGGGACCTGACTATAAACAGACTGGGAATCTCTTGACTTTTGCCATATTAAAAATGGCTGAATAGTTCCCAAGAATAATTCTGTCTATAACTTCTTCATATACAGCAAGTTGAAAATACTTAGTAGCGGTTTTCAAGTTCTGTGACTGGACTTGTGCACCACATGGTAACCTGCTTTTATGTTTGATTATTGGATGAGCAGATGTCTCACAATTAGGCTTCCAGTGAAAAGTATGAGTTGGAAAATTTGTTTTCTACACATATTGTGCAATATTTGCTTATAATTCCCTGTTTCAGCAAATATTCCTGCCTGTATACATATTTGCTAGAATATTTACAAATGGCAAAGCTAAAGGACAGCAAACATTGTCAAAACACTAGCTATTAAAATAACCCCCAACAACACAATTAGAATGAATATTTGCAGGAGTTAACTAACAGTATTTATTTGCTTTCTTTCTTCACATTTCTAAAATACAAACTAACAGGGCCTTGCCAGCACTCTGAGTGTCTACAACATACATTAAAATAAAATAAAGAACTTCCCAGGAATATGTTCACCACAACCCACCATTCTCTGCAATGACTTTAAGAAAGAGGGGGAAAAGACACTCAGAAGTTTAACAAATCTGGACCAAGTGGTGGGAGAATGATTCCAAACTGAGGACTCCTCACCTGACCTCCCTCATTTATACTGAGAGAACTGCAACTCCAGTATCAATGCTGATCTCAACTGTGGCAGTACCTTCTGGAGAGAAAAGTGATCTGTCAGATTGCCAGGTTCCAAACTATTTACAGATTTATAGCTGAAAACTAACACTTTGGTTTCCACCTGGAAACTTACTGGAAGCCCCTGCAGATAGGGTTGCCAGGTATCTGGTTTTGAACCGGACAGTCCAGTATTTGAGCTTTCTGTTCAGGAAACAAATTGAGAAAATATAAATGAGAAAATATAAATGTCCAGTATTTTCTAAATAAGATGTAATGTAGATTGTGATGTAATGTCAAGTGTGTCCGGTATTTTTGTTGAAACCATCTGGCAACACTACCTGAAGATTGTGAAGCTCCTTATATGCTTCAAGTATGCAGTTCCACCCAGAAGGGTCTAATGAAGATTAATTAATGTTTGTGATGCATCCAGGTGCTATGTTAGTGAGCAACACAGATTAATCCCATGAGAAAGTTAATAGTTCTGCATTGACAGCAACGTTTCAATCGGCTGCAGTACATAAGGCATGGGACCACAAACTGAATAATGAGGATAAAACAAAATACGAAACAGCTGCTCATTCAGTGAGCACATACCGTTCTGTGCATTTGAATGAAGGAATGTGGAAAAATGTACCACATGATCATGTAATTAAAGGCTGTATCATACATCATATGAGCAAGGGGTCAGATTTAAGGACAATAATGCAACCTTAATTCCAGTGCTTACTAATTTTTCAGTGCTTGACATTGCGATCTTGATAAAGTTTTTTTTTTTTAAATCAGTAAGTTGTCCTGTGGCATCTTAGGCTGCATCTAGACTGCATGGCTTTTCTGAGATACCAGAGGTATCCCAGAAAATCAATGCAGCATCCAAGGAATGCGTCCACTTTTCCAAAATTTTTTTCCAAAAATTTTTTTGAAAAAGTGGACGTGCTTTTTCTCTATCCCTGTAAACCTTGTTCTATGATGTATAAGGGATGTGTCGAAAGAGCACTTTTTTCTGAAATTTGGCACTGTGTAGACGTGCCAAATTTTGGAAAAGCCTCTTTCAAAAGTAAATTGGAAAAAGATATGCAATACCGCAAATTGCGTATCTCTTTCTGATTTAGCACTGCAGTCTAGACATAGCCTTAGAGACTAACACAAATATATATATAGTATCATGAGCTTTCATGGGAAAACCCCTCTTCTTCAGATAAGCTGGAAGCTAGCTAGCTTCTAGCTCATCTGAAGAAGTGGGTTTTGTCCATGAAAGATCATACTGTTTATATATTTGTTAGTCTTTAAGGCTACATCTAGACAGTGGGGCTATTTCAGGATACCGGAAGTATCCCGAAAAAGCAATTCTGCATCTTTAAACAAGCCTGTTATTTTTAAATATAATTTGAAATAACAGGTGTGATATTCCAGCATCCGTGTAACCCTTGTTCCATGAGGGTTAAGGGACTTCTCAGAATAGAACTTTACTTCAAAATTTGGCACTGTGTAAACAGTGCCAAATTTCAAAATAACCTTGAAATAAGCTACGCAAATTGCATAGCACAAATTGTGTAGCTTATTTCAAGGTAAGGGTGTTGTGTAGACACACCCTAAGGTGCCACAGGACTACTCATTGTTTTTGAAGTTACATAGTAACATGGGTACCCCCGTGAGACTTTTTAATAAAAATGTGCATGCCGTTATTTTAATTATATACTTATTATTAATTAATACGTCAAACTTCTGTAGAAGTGTCTTCCCAAGTCTCTTAAAGCTATTTTAAAAAATGAGCTTCACATATCTTTTGAGAAATGGATAAGCAGTACTACTTCCTCATAACCTTTAAGATCAGAAGGGATTATCATAATCATCTAGTCTGACATCTTTCACATTGCAGCCTACAGAACCTCACCTACCTACTCCTTTAATAGGCCCCGAACCTCTGTGTAAGTTACTGAAGTGACCTTATTTTCTAAATCAGGAAACAGGTATAGAGAAGCTAAATCCTAAGTTCTCAAGTGTCCAATTATTGTAGGTGCATTCAGGAGTTGTATAAATAAGGACACAGAAAATGAGGTTACCCAAAAAGAGTGGATGCTTTGAAATTCTAGATTTAAATTAAGTTGTGCAAAGTCATGAAAGTGAATCAAAGACAGACCCAGGAATAGATTCCAGATCTCCTTATTCCAATTTCCCTGTTCTAAGTTTAATGCAAACATTTTTGCCCTTACACATGCCACATGTGAACTAAAAGGATGAAAGGAAGTTGTGGTCTAAGCTGATTTAGATTCCAAACTCTCATGGGCAGAATTAGTATTTGAAGCATATAAATGGGCACAGTAAAGCTAATCTCTTACATCAGTAATAAGCAAGCTAAATACTTGAGTCATGAAAGAGGACGGCAGTGTATTGCTGACATCAAATGAATAGCAAAGTTGACTACCGGCAGCAGGAGGCAGAGCCAACCAAGCAAAGGGAAAGAGAAAGGAATTGAGAGGAAGGATGGTCAACTGAAGAGGAGTTGATAGAAGGCAAGAGTGCCAATCATAAAATGACAAATAAAAAAAACCAGGCAGTGGTATCTGACAAGTACAAATATCAGCCAAACCATTTTTTTTTAAATTCCAAGATTCATAAAATAACAAAAAAAATTGAGACAAGTAAAACTTAAATTTTTACTGAAAATGAAATGTTTTGTTTTGAATTTTTAAATGTTTTGGATTTTTTAAAAATAAAAGTTTCAGAGGGGTAGCCGAGTTAGTCTATACAGGATAAACTTAAAAAAACAACAAATACTCTGGTAGCACTTCAAAGACTAACAAAACATGTAGATGGTATCATGACATTTCGTGGGCACAGCCCACTTCTTCAGATGACCAGAATGTTACATGTCCAGGACAAAAATAAACAGGGGAGAAGGGAGGGAGGGTGGAAGAAGGAAAAAAAATGGGAGGGGAAAAAATATCAAGGGGAAAGCTGAGCTGGAATCTAATAGGAAAAACAAATAGTTTCTAAGTACCTAAAAGCTGGATAGTCAAAATAGGCAGATAAGAGCCATTAATTAGCAGACAACACATGGTCATCATCATCAACAACCATGGGCTCAACTCTCATTGGTATCCAACGCCTCCCTCACTATTTCCTTCCATCTTTCCCTGTCCAGCGCAGAGTGGCTTAGTTTCTGTAGACTAGCTCTGCACCAATCTACTAGATCATCTACCTATTCTCTGTGGGGTCTGCCTCTCCTATTTGGACCATCCATTATACCGAATACCAGGGTCTTAACTTTTCACTCGTCGTTCATTCTGCAGATATGCCTGAATAGCTGTAACTTCCGTTGTATAACCTTCTGCAGTACGTTCTCTTTCAGCTGTATCTTCCTATATAATTCCTCATTGGTAACCTTCTGCATCCATCCTATTTTCAGGATCTTTCTATAACAACTCCTCTCGAACGCCAATATCCTTCTCTTCAAATCTTTCATTATCACCCATCTCTCACATCCATAAAACATGCTGCTAAATATATGTTTTCAAGACACTCAGCTTCATTCCTAAGTTAATTACTTTACTTTTCTAGATCTTATCCATCGCCTTCAAACTCACTGTTGCTTTCACTATTCTAGTCGCTATTTCCTTCTTACAGTCTAAATCATATGTCATGTTGCTCCCCAAATACCTGAACTTCTCTACATTCTCTAGTTCGATCCCATCTACACTGATCTTCCTTCCTATTTCCTTATCTCCAAATACCATTGTCTTTGTTTTGTCGATATTCATAATCAGTCCATACCACTTCCCTTCCTCATTTAGCACCTGTACCATTCTAGCTAACTTCTCTTCATCTTTCTCGATGATAACTATATCATCTGTGAACCTCATAAGAACGGTAATACCAAAGGTCCATCCAGCCCAGTATCCTGTCTGCTGACAGTGGCCAATGCCAGGTGCCCCAGAGGGAGTGAACTGAACAGGTAATGATCAAATGATCTCTCTCCTGCCATCCATCTCCACCTTCTGACAAACAGAGGCTAGGAACACCATTCCTTTCCCATCCTGGCTAATAACCATTAATGGACTTAACCTCCATGAATTTATCTAGTTCTCTTTTAAACCCTGTTATAGTCCTACCCTTCACAACCTCTTTTGGCAAGGCATTCACAGGCTGACTGTGTGCTGTGTGAAGAACTTCCTTTTATTTGTTTTAAACCCGCTGTCCATTAATTTCATTTGGTGGCCCCTTGTTCTTACATTATGGGAACAAGTAAATAACTTTTCCTTGTTCTCTTTCTCCACACCACTCATGATTTTATATACCTCTATAATATCCCCCCTTAGTCTCCTCTTTTCCAAGCTGAAAAATCCTAGTCTCTTTAATCTCTCCTCATATGAGACCTGTTCCAAACCCCTAATCATTTTAGTTGCCCTTCTCTGAACCTTTTCTAATGCCAGAACCTCACATTGTTAATTCTCATCCCGTGCACCAATGTCCCTTCTACCTCTTCCTTGATCTTGTCCATAGTTCTCTCTAGGTGTGTGATGAAGATACTCGGTGATATCGGATCTCCTTGTCTCATACCTCTACTCGTTCTAAACCAACTTCCCAACTCTGCACACATTCTCACCACTGCCTCCGCATTATCATTGATATCCTTCAACAACTGTATCAGTCTGCTATCCACTCCATACGACTCCAACACCACCCAAGTCACTTTCTGATTGATACTGTCAAATGCCTTCTGAAAATCGACAAAGCAGCTGTAGATGTTCTTGTTCTTTCACTGAGCTGTCTCTGCTATCAATCTTAGTGCCAATATCTGCTGTAACAAATGGTCAGGTAGCACTTAAAGACTGACAAAACATGTAAATGGTATCATGAGATTCTACATCATGGGAATTTCATGATACCATCTACATGTTTTGCCAGTCTTTAAATGCTACCTGACCATTTGGGCTACATCTATACTGCAGGGATTTTGCGCAAGAAGTCTTTTGCGTAAGAGTTCTTGCGCAAAAACTTCTTGTGCAAAAGCGTATTCGCACCTCAAAGTGCATTGTTTTTGCAATGAGCTTTTGCAGAAGAGAGTGTCCACACTGCATGGACACTCTTGCGCAAGAATACTCTGATGGCCATACACAGAATAGCCATCAGAGCACCTGTGCTTTCAGATAGGCTCTTTTTGCACAGGGTGTGGACACCCTGTGGAGTGTCCAAACTTGCCTTTTTGCACAACAGCTGTAGCACAAAAAGGAGTTATGCCTTATAAAAGGAGGTTTACCTACCCTGGGAAAAGCCCTCTGTTCTGCTGTTTTACTGCCAATTTACTTGTGCAAAAGTGCATTTGAGGTATGGACGGTCCGCAGGTTTTTGCACAAAAATGGCCGTTTTTGCGCAGAAACCCTGCAGTGTAGACATAGCTTTGTTGTTTGCTAATTAGTGGTTATCATTTGCCTCTTTTGACTATCCAGCCTTTAGGTTCTCACAAACGATTTGTTTTTCCTATTACATTCCAGCTCAGTTTTCCCCTTGATATTTTGTTCTCCTCCCATTTTTTCCTTCTTCTACTCCCCTCCCTTCTCCCCTATTTATTTTGGTCCTGGACATGCAACACTCTGGTCATTTGAAGAAGTGGGCTGTGCCCACGATTGCTCATGATACCATCTACATGTTTTGTTAGTCTTTAAAGTGATACAGACTATTTGTTGTTTTTCAAGTTTAAAAAAAAAAAGAAAATTTTTAAACAAAACTCATTTAAAACCAAAACATTCAAAACATTTAGTTTTGAAAAAGTCAGAATAAAACATTTTGATATTTCTAGGTTTTTCTAAATTGATAGAAATTAGCAAGATATTTCTAAATTATAAGGTGAAAATGTTTTGAGTGAAAAAGTTCATGAACAGTAGTCTGAATGTCTTCTATCTGGAGATGTGATTCCCAGCTAAGGTTATGTTGACCTATGTGACCTAATATTTCTGCCTATGTTTTATCTGTTTTACACATAAAAACAGAAGGTAACTTCACTTACAAGATTCTCATTCTTATTTCTTCCACAAATCACTTACTTTTTACTTTTATTCAAAAGCAGTTTTTAGTGTCTCTATAAGGTGCTAGTTTGACAACCTAGTAGAATGAAGACCACACTATGTTTAAAAGAATCTGTCATTGGGGGTGAAAGTAACTTTTTTTTTTTACATTTACTTTCATATTTCAACCTCCCGCTCTTAAGGACTGTGAAACCACAGTACCTGTAAGAAATTTAAGGACTGGATAAAATATGGGGGACTCAGGACAGGGGGTTGGGGGCTGTGTGGGTATTTAGGGAGCTCAGGGCACGGGGTTGGGCAGCGTGGGAGCTCAGGGCAAGGGGTGGGGATTGGAAGGGGTGAAGGAATCAAGATAGGGGTCTGGGGATGGGGAAGGGTGCTGGGGTTAGGACAAGGTGTTGGGGAGAGGCTGGGGAGCTCAATGCAAGCTGGGGCACCAGGAACCATGTTGCCCAGCTGCCAGATCCCCCAAGACTAGCCAGGGCACTGGGCCACCCAAGCATGAGGGCTAGAGCATGGATGGACTGTGGTCACGTCCAGGGACTGTGGATGCTGCCTAGGGCCAATGGCATGTGGTAGCTAGCAGCATTCACAGCACAACTGGCCACTCTCTTAGCGGTGCACCTCATTGGGGCTCACCAGCTTATTTCCACCTTTGTCAGATGTTTTTCTGTACCAGCACAACCTCAAACCTTATTACACTTGGAAGTAAAGGGGATGCTTGGTTACCAATACCCAAGAAATCTTTAGTCTCTCTGGAGAGATTTCAAATAAGAGCATCAGTTAACGCCAATAGTAAAGATGGATAGCTATCAATGAAAATGACTTTTGCCTTCTTCCAGTTTGTACTGGATTTGGAAAATCAGTTGATAAAAAACAACCAAAGATAAACAGCCCAGCCACTCCCTAAGGCAGTGGTTCCCAACCAGGAGTACATACATCATTGGACTATACCATGGTCTTCCAGGGGCACATCAACTCATGTAAACATTTGCTAGTTTTACATAGGTCTACAAAAAAGCACTAGCAAAATCAGTAGAAACTAAAATTTAATACAGACAATAACTTGATTAAACTGCTCTACATGATACACTGAAATGTAAGAACAATATTTATTTGCTAATGATTTGTTTTATAATCACATGATAAAGTTAGGAGGCAAGCTTTTTTTTCAGTGTGCTGTGACTCTTTTTTATCTTATGTCTGATTTTGAAAGCCAGTGGATTTTAAGTGAGGTGAAACTTGGGGGTACAAAAGATATATCGGACTCCTGAACAGTAGCCCGGAAAAGTTGAGAACCACTGCCCTAAGAGGTCTGGAAATCGCCAATTTAAAGTTATTGAAACATATTCCTGATGAATGGAGAAATCCTGTTCTTTACTTCCCTAATCTTGTGCTTCCACTGTACAATGTGGATCTGTTTTTCTGAGGTTCTGAACACCTGCAGCAACAACTGAATTCAGCTGGAATTACTGGAGCTTAGCAAGTCTGAAAATCAGGCGCTATATTGAACAAATAGGGGCACTTTGTTGTGGACATTCGGTGTGCTAATTTAAGTGGATTGTAGTGTTTGCAGGACATTTCTTGTGTACTATTTGCCTCTCCTCTTCCCCTGAGAAAGGTAGATTACACTGAGAGGGTTGTTTTTCTTTGTGGTAAAGAGAGGCATAGGCTGGAGATATGGGTCCAGTAGAAGCAGATTATCTTGTTTTCAATATGTATATAATTTTACACATATGTTTAAAATTGTGCATGTTAGGCAAACACTTGTCAGAGAAGTTCTAGATAATACTTACACCTGCCATGAGGGCAGAGGATGGGAATATATGACCTCTCGATGTTCCTTCCAGACCTATGATTCTATGAGCTGAAAGTATGTGATTAGTACATTGTAAAAATGAAATTCAAATAAATAAACCAACAAACCACTCTAGGAAAAAAACAAAACAGAAACACAACAATGGAAGAATGAGAAGTCTATAGTAAAAGTAGGCCGCATATAAGAGTTATTGATATTATTAATTTGCTGTGATATATTTTTTTGGAAAACCAGACTGCAGGGCCACACATCAAAATAGCAAGAGAAACAAGTGACTCCTGTATACTTTTTCTCCCTTTCCATATTGTCACAACATGCCAGTTTTCTCATATACATTAAAAGTCCCTCTTTGAGCTGGCAAATATTAATGGATTTCCTTCCTTCCTTCCTTATCAGCTTGACTCTGTCTGTAAAAACAAAGCATAATAGTAGGAATGTTTTTTCTCATACCTATGATTTGATAGGTGGTTCTATACCAGGAGCGTAGATGCCAAATTTTCAAAAGGTGCCATCCCTTAGGCTGAAGTAGTTTGTACCAGTAGATTGGCACCTATGTCTCAAGTGCAGGTGCAAATCTGAGTTCTTGCACGGACTAGCTGAAGCATAAATTGTGCTGTCAGAAAAGGGAATCAGATGAAAATGTGGGCCACAAAGAAAATACATATTGCGTGCAGTACATAGTTGACTTCAGTAAGTCTTAAATATTTATTTATTTATGACAGCACAACAAACTGCAAAAATATAGATTAAAAATACTCTGCCAAATCTCCTTGCTATGGATTTCTTTCCAGAATAATTCCTTCTCTTTGTGTGTTGGTTCCTACTGTAGAAAGAACCAAACTGGTTTATCATTCACTGTCCTTTCTTTTTCTCTTTGGCCTGACCTATGCTACATGGGAAGGTTGAACTAAGATACATAGCTCCAGCTACCTAAATACACAGCTGGAGTCGACATATCTTACATCATTTTCCCGTACCATCCACACAGCAGGAAGCTGAGAGGAGCAAACGATCCCATCAGCTTCCCTTACTCCTCGTGAGGAGCATGAGTATTGGCACTGACAGGCGCCCTTTGAGTTCAATCTAGCGGGTCTATACTACATCCACTAAATTGAACTCCAGAAGATAGACTACGGCAGCATTGATCTTCCATATAGTGTTGATGTGCCCCTAGGTATTTGACGCTAGAATCTGTTTATAGCTCCTAGATCTAATATGTCACCTGGGCCTAAGTTTCTGCTACTCCCATGTCTAACGTTCTTGTCTTTTGTCATAGTGTCCATTTTTGTCTCTATTTTTTCCTGCTGATCCTGCTTTTGTATTTATTACCTCTCCAACTCTTTGTGCTGTGCCTTTGATCTTAGTCTGCTCTGTTTTTCCTAATTTCAGATTGTCATTCCTGCATAATATACAGCAACCTATGTGAGAAACAATTAGGGTGACTGATGGAAATAGCACATGTGGCCTAATTATTTCTACTTGTTACATTATTGGGAAAATTAAATATCAGCCCCCACCTGCACGTACACAATATTACACACATACTTATATGCATTCAGACTTTTTTTGTGCAAATTCTGTTATTGATTTTATTACTTTCAACAGTCTTACACCTGCACATAGATGCTCTACAATTTGTATCCACAAATCCCATTGCAGGGATTATGCTATATCTTCTAAATATCACCATCACATGACTTATTTTATTGACAGTATGAGTGCAAGTGTTTGCAGATATTTTGTAGATACCTAGTGCATGTATACATATTTCCATGAATGCACAAGTTGAATTTCCAACAGATATCCTTTTAAAACCCATTATCAGAGCCAAGTTTTGCACATGGCTCCTAACTGTATAATATGTAGATCTGGTTGGAAAATACATATATATTTATCCCTCTTCATGAAAAACTCACTTTTTTGGTAAAGTGCTGAAAACCCAAATATTTTGGCCAAAAATGAAATACTTTAATTCACAAATGCTTCTGCTGCCTCATTTGAGTTGCAGTTTGGTTGCCATATGCTCCCATTCATAGATCGCATCTGAGTTCTCTGGCTAGACTACATCTCCCATGATCCACCACTTTCTCCCAGTTTGGTGAGGTCAGATGAGAGTCATAGTAATCTATGGCTGTGGAACATCATGTACTAACCCCAAAGTATTTTGTACGTTTTCCTAAGAGAAAATTAAAAAAAAATCTGCTGAAAATTGAAATTCTTCCATGGAAAATTGTGCTTTAGTTCAATGAAAATTTCCGAACCAGCACTATCAATAAGATCCAACTGTTGATATGAATGATCAGAAATCACCCTATTTTTTCTAAATAAGGGCTTTAATAACTGACCAGATAATGACTCAACAGAAGATCCTTTGATTCTTATATAGAGTCCACAGGCTTACTAGCCTATAATGAGATGATGAAGTTTATTGTGAAATAGCTGTTCAAAGAGCTAATTTTGTAAACCAAATCGTGTCCTAGGCAAATTAAACAGCAGGGGTGGTCTAATGTGCAGTCTTATGATTTTTAAAACATGCACACTCTGAAAGCAGTCTAGTTATTAATATCTTACATTTTGGTCCACAAATGAAGGATATTAATCTTCCAGGAAAATCCACAGGCATTTCTATTTCATGATTATTTTCTTTGATTATCGCTATCTGGAATCAAGGTATTAAGAGTCTTCTGAGAAATATCTTGACCCTTAAAGCCAGCCTGGAAATTGAATTTATTCTCAGAGCTCTTAAACATCTTCCTTCTGATTTCAGATTATCAGTTTTCATTGCATCTGAAAGACATTCACTTGAAGGGAAAGAAAAGAAGGAAAGGCAAGCTTATTTTCTTGAAAGGTTACCCATTTGAGGAGTTGTTTGGGAGAAAATATTTTGTATTTGCTTAAAAGATATATAGCTGAAATGAGTTATGTAAGCTATCTGGGCAGTTTTTCCATTTTTCATTATGAAACTACTTGACCAACCTCACTGGTAATTGGTTTTTATAGATACAAATGGAGCTACAGTGAACTTTTCCTCAAAGTTGCAAGCTCTGACAAAGCTGAATATTTGAATTAATTTATCATTATGAATATGGTATGTGCTACAATGAATTTTGTGTATGTTCAGGTTCCAAGACCATCAGCTAACATAATGATAGGCATGAATATCACTCTGCAAGCTTATAAGGCCCTGCCTAAATGATGGAGCAGCTGAGCTGCCTTAATCCAATTAATATGATACAGTGAAAGAAGTATAAAGTTATAAACAAACTTATGCAGTTTGTGGACAATACCAACTGGGGAAGGTTGCAAGTGCTTTGGAGGATAGGATTAAAATTCTAAATGATTTGGACAAACTGGAGAAGGAAACAGGATGAAATTCAAAAAGACAAATTCAAAGTTCTACAATCCGGAAGGAACAATCACTTACACACATACAAAATGGGAAATGACTGCCTAGGAAACAGCATGGCGGAAAAAGACCTGGGGGTCAGAGGGTATGTCTACACTTGCTCCCAAGTTCGAACTAGGGATGCAAATGTAGGTGACCGAAATTGCTAATGAAGCGGGGATTTAAATATCCCGTTCTTCATTAGCATGATCTCGCTGGCGCGTTACTCCGCTCAACAGCTGTTTCGAAAGTGAAAGTGTGTGCTGGGACCCATTAGTTCAAACCAAACCCTTTGGTTCGAACTAATGTTACTCCTCAAAAAATGAGGAGCCTAGCCCAGGAGTTCAGTAAGGCCTCAGCCGCTGAGGAAGCAGAGGCCTGCCCTGAGCTCCCAAGCCAGGAGGGCCCTGAGGACCTTGCAGAGGCTGAGGACTGGCCCAGACAACAGGGTCCTTGCTCTGAAGAGAAGATCTTCTACACCCTGCCCAAGGGTTCAGATGACCATGACCCCGAGAACCAGCAGCGAGAGTGGAGCCAGGTGGATGCTGAAGAGGAGTTAGGCAGTGGCCCAGGGGAAGCCGACAACCGTCAGGCTGATCTGATAACACTTTAGAGTGTGTCCGCATGTTGCAGGCTGGATTCCCACTGACCCCAATTGGCAGCCAAAGGTACCACTGCTAGGGCCTTGGGCTTGGACACGGTGGAGTAGGGAGGGATGGTATCCCCCCCTGCAACTACACATACCGGGTGGCAGTCTTCCCCCCAGCCCCGTGGAATTGTGTTTGTTTGCTGCCCCACTCTGAACCAGGGCCTGGGCCTTACTAACTGGAATTGCATTTGCTTGATGCCCCACCCTGACCCAGGGTCTGGGTCTCACTAACTTTGAGACTACTTCACTTTTTTTCCTGCCTTGAACCGGGGCCAGGACCTCACTAACTGTGGGACTGCTTTGCTCTGCTGCCTGCCTGAACCAGGGCCTGGGGTTTATTGACTGTGGGACAGTGTTCGTATTGCTGCCTGCCCTGCTCTCAGGATCCCCAGTTTGGATGGAGCCACTTGACCTGTATTTACAGGGCTGAGCACAGGTCAAGGACCCAGGACTCCAGCCAGCTGGCTTACAGTTGGACATTAGGAAAAACTTCCTATCAGGGTACTTAAGCAGTGGAAGAAATTGTCTAGGAAGGTTGTGGAATCTCCATGTTGGCAGATTTTTAAGAGCAGGTTAGACAAACACCTGTCAGGAATGGTCTAGATGCTATTTATTCCTGCCATGAGTGCAGGGGATTGAACTAGATGCAATCTCAAGCGTCCTTACCATCCCATGATTCTATGATACAGTTGGAAGTCATCCTTAGTAGCCATGTTAGGCAAAGGTTAATACTAAAAGCATGTGAACTGGTCACGTTTTAGATGACGACAGGTATTGCTTGGGGGAAGGCAAATTCTGGTCCCATCCACTCAGCCCCCCTTGCAGCAGAGACAACACTGAGGTGCCCACTGATTCCCTTGTTCCTCTCACAAGGCCTCTAGGTCTCACTTTTGTTTACCCACACAGTGCGTGCATGAGCCGATGCTACCAGAAATCAATATCCCCAAGGCAGTGCCAGGCTGCAACACCACTTTTTGAAGTTTGACCTGGCTTGCCTCCATTTGTAGGGAAGATTGGATGGGTCAAATTTCAGAGGTGTTGCCACCACGGAGCTGGAGCAATATGGGACCACTGCTTAAAAGTAGTGAGGCCATTGTTCACCAGCTCCATGGCCCATGAAATTTTGAGCAAGTGAAAAAGCTTTGGATGAGCGACCATTCATCCCTTGCTGGGGCCCATTAGCTTGTGCTACTTACTGGAGAATGTCAAGGGGAGTTTCTGATCAAATTAAGCGAACCTAATAGAGTTAACTTTGCTTAAAATATATATTTTTTAATCTCGTGTCTACAGAGAGATTGAATGGCCACATCTTCCCTGACTTTTCATCCTCCCTGCCTACAATGGAAGACAAAGTAATCTGGTCCTTTGAATATGGAATATGTGAATACAGAATGCATTGAAAACAATCAAACACAAGTATCGGGAGAAGGGAAGCTTCCTTTGAAATAGGGTTTAAAATATTCTGAACAAAGTCTTTTGAACCTCAGTTTTCTCTGTACAATGCTCTGTTATAAAGTCCTTAATATATTTGCCGGAAGGCTTTATGTGATTGGCTATGCAGAGATCAGTAGAGTGTGAAATATAAATAGATTTTAAAGGATGACTTTCACAATTAATCTAACTGTGAGGAACCCACCCCTACCCCGCTCCCCACAATAAGAATCAAATGTGAAGGATGATGAATTGGACTAGCTGGGTCCAGTTCTGCATTGATTTATGTGGAAGGGCTGTCTGAGGAAGGACTGCAAGATCAGATTTTAAAGTCTTAATGATCAATTACATAAAGAACAGCAATATATTAATGACTTTTTGTTTAAAAAAATCTATTCTATTACATAGTGCCTAGTAGATCCAAGAAGAGGTTTAAAAGTGTTTGGCAAACAATAGTTTATGAAGCCTCATAACACCACTGTGAGGCAATAGGAACAGAGCTGGAGGACTTTAGTGATTTAGCATGCATCCTTGCCCTAAGGCTGGCAAGTTACCAGCCCAGGTGAATGCAGTACCTGGAGTCCAGCCTGTACTCACACCTGTGTCAGACAGCTCAGGTTTAAAGTACCACCAAACTTTGAGAGTGTGTGGATGGTAGGGTTGTTTGGGCAACAGACAGTTAGACTGACTCTACACTGATTTCATACCACCCTAATATTCTTGTTCTAAGGTGATAGGGAACAGCCAGCATGGATTTGTAAAGAACAAATCATGTCAAACTAATCTGATAGCTTTCTTTGATAGGATAACGAGTCTTGTGGATAAGGGAGAAGCGGTGAATGTGGTATACCTAGACTTTAGTAACGTGTTTTATACGGTCTCGCATGATATTCTTATCAATAAACTAGGCAAATGCAACTTAGATGGGGCTACTATAAGGTGGGTGCATAACTGGCCGGATAACCATAATCAGAAAGTAGTTATTAATGGTTCACAATCCTGCTGGAAAGGTATAACAAGTGGGGTTCCGCAGGGGTCTGTTTTGGGACTGGCTCTCTTCAATATCTTCATCAACAATTTAGATACTGGCATAGAGAGTACGCTTATTAAGTTTGCAGTTGATACCAAGCTGGGAGGGGTTGCGACTGCTCTGGAGGATAGAGTCATAATTCAAAATGATCTGGACAAATTGGAGAAATGGTCTGAGGTAAACAGGATGAAGTTTAATAAAGACAAATGCAAAGTGCTCCACTTAGGAAGGAACAATCAGTTTCACACATACAGAATGGGAAGCGACTGTCTAGGAAGGAGTATGGAAGAAAGGGATCGAGGGGTTATAGTGGACCACAAGCTGAATATGAGTCAGCAGTGTGATGCTGTGGCAAAAAAAACCAAACGTGATTCTGGGATGCATTAACAGGTGTGTTGTGAGCAAGACACGAGAAGTCATTCTTCTGCTTTACTCTGCGCTGGTTAGGCTTTAGTTGGAGTATTGTGTCCAGTTCTGGGCACCACATTTCAAGAAAGATGTGGAGAAATTGGAGAGGGTCCAGAGAAGAGCAACAAGAATGATTAAAGGTCTAGAGAACATGACCTAAGAAGGAAGGCTGAAAGAATTGGGTTTGTTTAGTTTGGAAAAGAGAAGATTGAGGGGGGACATGATAGCAGTTTTCAGGTATCTAAAAGGGTGTCATAAGGAGCAGGGAGAAAACTTGTTCATCTTGGCCTCTGAGGATAGAACAAGAAGCAATGGGCTTAAACCGCAGCAAGGGAGGTTTAGGTTGGACATTAGGAAAAAGTTCCTAACTGTCAGGGTAGTCAAACACTGGAATAAATTGCCCAGGGAGGTTGTTGAATCTCCATCTCTGGACATATTTAAGAGTAGGTTAGATAAATAGGTCTAGACAGTATTTGGTCCTGCCATGAGGACAGGGGACTGGACTCGATGACCTCTCGAGGTCCCTTCCAGTCCTAGTATTCTATGATTCTATGATTCTAACTATAAATATATATATATATTTTATTAATTAAGCAAAACTGAATTTAAGAATGGGCTACTACTCCAAATCATAGACCATCTTTGACTGCCAACCTCTGTGCATTTTTTGATGAGCAGTAAGAGGTAACTAAGACATCATACTTGAAGTTGCAGCATGAGCGCTTATTGTAGGGTTTTTTGTGTGTGTGTGTCACAGCAATGAACTGGAAAGTGATATACATTTCAGGGGACACAATAAGATCTTCATCCTGACTAACAGCTACTGCAGGTATGGAACACTGCAGTAGTAAGCAGACTTTGTCTCTATTTTCTTCCATAGCTTAATAGTCTAAGCACACATAAGAGTATTTCCTCCACAGAGAAATACCGTGTCCTCTGCTGAAGAAGCAATGCCCCCATTTTGTAGGAGCAATTTTCTCCTGACTTACCCATTTAATTAGCCAGAGGTACTGTACTCTCAGGCACAGTATGAGTGCATTTTGATTGGCACTCGGAGTGGGATTTGGTAAGAATATAGAGTGGCTTCTGCCATGCATGGAGTAATGATGTGATTTCAGTCTGAATTTTGGAGTTATAAGAAAAAAATACCCTGGAGAATGCTTGTGTTCAATTACACATTGTATACCTTTAGGATTCCCAAAAGAATTTCTTCCTTCAATCAAGAAGATAATAGATATTCTGCCACTGTTGCCAGCTCAGCTCATACCTTGGTCTTGCTGAGATATACAAGGGAAGACAGAGTCTCCTCTAAGTTTGTTCCTCCTGCATAGCAACTGAATATAATCCAAGTAGTTCTATTTTGTAAGATATTGTTCTATCTGAGGCAAAATCTCTCTCATATCTGCCCCTCCCCCCAATGTGTCTCTACATTGCCCCAAATGAAAGACAATGGCTTAAAGTCATAATTTGCCTTCAGTCCTTTTAGAGTATCGCCTGGGTCATTTTTTCAGGCTCCATTTCAGCTAAATAAGTGAGTAATTAGAAAAGGCTGATGTTCACGAAACCCTATACATTAATAGGCTGAAAGGGGAAAAAAGGCACCACATTTGTGAAGCAGAAAATAGCAGTGTCAAAGGGAAACCTAAGCCTCAGAATTAAGATGTAAATAAGCACCTCCTTTGAGCCAGAGCAGGGGTAAATTCAACATACCTTCCCTGGAATCAATTAATAGACTCACCGGAGTCAGCTGAGCATCTGACCCAACACATCTACACATATCAAATTCATCAGTATTGTCCTCCACACTGGCATGTTATATTCACACTAGGAATGCTAATATTTTTATACTTTTGTTCTTTTGAAGCAGATTAGTCAGTTCAGAAATCAGAGAGACTCTTCCATCCCAAGGGCCATGATAAAATATAAGGAAACTGCAATCTAGCAGCAATAGCAAAAATTGAACCGAAAATGAGACCACTCCTTAAGTAATAACAAACTTCAAAAGGTTCAGAGATTGGCTTGTTCAAATACATCTCCAGAATTCCAGTTGTTTCTGTGCAGCGCAGATCTCAGGAGCCTGTAAAATAGGCTGGAAATCTTATGAGAGAACTATATGAACCTACTAATTTCTGTTCCTTTGCAAGGACCTATCTACCACCCTTCCTAACTAAGCTGCTTTGTCCTGCAGTGCAACAGCACAATTACAAAGCTGCAGAGCAATGAAGACTCAGAGGCTCCACCTAAGAAAACACTTGGGAGAAGAGAAAAATCAAAAGCTATGGCAGCTAGCACCCTTGCTTTCTATGGGGTATCTGCTGATTTACACTGTGTACGTGACATCAGAATCAGGTGCTTAAATTTTTAATGTGTCTGTGTACTTGCATAAATCACATGCTACATCATACCACATATGCTTTTGTAGGTTATTTATCCAGAGACCAGCACTACTACAGTACTTATTGCTGGAAGAGATGACTCTATGGGACAAACCATTAGAATGGACAGCTGTTTTCTAAGGCACACTCTCAAATCACAGCTGTATTAACTCAGACATTCAGTATTCTGATGACAAATGGTCTGGTAGCACTTTATAGACTAATGAAACATGTAGATGGTATCATGAGCTTTCATGAGTCATCTGAAGAAGTGGGCTGTGCCCACGAAAGCTCACGATACCATCTATGTTTTGTTAGTTTATAAAGTGCTACCAGACCATTTGTTGTTTTTTTCTGTAACAGACTAACTCAGCTACCCCCTGAAGCTCCAGTATTTTGATGAACATTCATTTTGTACAATTTTTCAGACTTTAAAAGCCAATGCTCTATCTATTTTGCATAACTTGAATAAGAACCAAGAGCCTCTGCTGATGTAAATTTTTGCAATTCCACTTACTTTAATAGACCTATGATAAATAATGCCAATGAACTTCATAATTCCAAAGACCAAGTGGTATTTTGCTTATAGCCGGGATTTCTCCAGTACATCCCGCCTCTTTTTTTTTCTGTTTGCAAAGCTTTTCTTGTCTGACAGGCTACCATCCTTTGATTCTGATTGATTCATTGTTATAGTCAAGCTATTTCTCCATGTATGTTATCTATCACAGGTCCCTCAGCCCTCATTCTTTTGGGCCAGTAAGTCAATGGGACTGCTTGTCTGAGTAAAGAATTCAGTTTAGGCCCATACTTTGTAAAGTAATTTGGAATCCTTTGTCCTTTGGTATAGAAACCGCTATATAAATCAAAGATAATTTATTATTAATTCTTATTTATTATTATTCAACTATGGAATTGGAGAGATTCCAAATGTGCCAAGATACTTTTATTTAGACATGTACAATAGTGTGGAATATATGCTTTTTATGAACCATAATCTGTTGCATAATAAAAAAGAATCATTTATGAGGCAGACATACACAGTAAGTCAAGCAGTGTGAAATAAGGTAACTAAATTCGCATTTTAAAATATACATCTCTTATATCATGCTGCAGCTCAAACTGAGCTTTTTAAAGTGTCATAGTTGGCTTTCTATTTAGATTTTTAAGATGCTTCCTGAATGTCATTAGATCAGAATAACCCCAGGGAAACTCTCCAGCATGTGGCAATTCATTAGCCAAAACCACAGAAGTAGTAAGTCATGATCACTCAGAAGATTGAAAGTCAAATCTTGATTGTTTTGAACTTAAGAGCAAAACTCCTTTTGACTTAAATGGAACCACAATTTTGTCCTAAAAACAAAATTTCATTCTGCAAAAGCTGCTTCTCTGTTAATCAAAAGCCAGCTTTTTTTTAATACAAGACCTCTTAGACAGTAACAAACCCTGCATTCTAGGGCTATGTCTACACTATGAGTTTTCTCAGCAAAAAATATGGAAATGAGGGACTCATTTGCATGAGTCATGATCTCATTTGCATATTTTCTGCTGATCCGTTTTTACTGATCTTGCAGAAAAAGGGGTTTTGCGCAAAAAGAAAACATCCACACTGATTGTTTTTGCGCAAAAACCCCAGCGCAAAAAGGGATTGGCAGAAAATATGCAAATGAGATCACAACTCATGCAAATGAGTCCCTCATTTCCATATTTTTTGCCAAGAAAACTCATAGTGTAGATGTAGCCTAGTGCTGCTGGGAATGTCACAAGCACACAGAAGAACACTCTCCTTCTGGCTTCTTTGGATATTTCTTATTTACTTGTGGCTAAGGTAGGATTCAAGTGTTCAATATAACTCCAACTTTGTAGCTTCTGTAGGGGAAACACACCTGACTCCTTCAGGTCCTTCTTTCCAACCCTCACTCTCATGCTCATGCAAGGGACTTCATATGCAGCCTTCATTCCCACCACAGCTCTATGCTATGAGTTCTGTGTGCACCTTATCCGGGGTGCACACAGAATTACCCTTCCCCAGGGGTTTTGTATGCCTCCCATTCTCCCACTGTGCCAAAGGTTCTGTATGTATTCCCCATCCTCTTCTTTCTCCCATGCTCACTTATTCTCCCTTTCCTCCACTGTGTTATTGGTCTGCAAGAAAAAGTCATCCAGTGTGTCAATGCATTAAAATCTATTGAGGGACAGAGCAGGGATGAGTTAGGGTATTATTATACTGGAAAGCATTATTGGGAACCATCAACTAGTCGGTTGATCAATAGACAATCTTAGAAGTGCTTGAAGCTATACTTGAGCTCAACATATCGTAGGGCAATTAAACACAGCTTGTCATATGACAACGGGCTTATGGAGTTCAGGCTTCAGAGCTGTAAAATGGGCTTGGGTTGAAGCCTAGGCTCTGGCAACCTCTCTCATCCCATCCCATCACATCCTTTTGTATCCTTACACTAGAGCTGTGGCAGTCAAGGATTGCTCTAGTATAGCACCTGTCACAGTGATCGCCTCTTTGAGGCATGAGGAAGTGAGAGAGGCAATAGTATCTGTCTCTGATATTCTTGTGCAACTGACAAGCAACACTTGCCTCTTATGGAAGAGATTGCACCTCCTGCGAAACACAAGCAACCCAGATGACACCATAAAGTTCCATGAAAGCAGACTGCTGCATAGTGAGAAAGATAATTGCTTGTTGACATTCACACAAAAGCTTTTGCCCACATTTCTAAACCACCTCTTCCTCCGCTTTCACCACTCCTGGAATGCTAACACTTTTATCAGTGGCATTTAAAACATTCTGCGGTAACTAGACTATATCTCTTGATTAGTCAACAGCTGTTAGATGTTTTCTTAAATAATTTTCACAGGGTCGGTGAAAGGGTTGGAGCTAATTATTTATAATTTCACATCATTTTGCTAATTTCTATCCCAACAGGACATCCCCTCTTGTAAATGTGCCAGGATTGGCTTTTAATGGCCTCTAGGCTGCTGACAGTGACTGGTATCTAATCATGCCAAGTCTGTTTATATGTATAGATTTCCAAAATGAATAAACTGCATCAGATGATAATGGAAACTTTAAATTGGGTATTAGCAGGCCCTTCTTCTAGGTTTCCTTCCTTCCCCAAGGAAGTAGTGTGGCCTTGTGGCTAGAGACTGGACATGGATTCAGGAGACATGAGAGTCTATTACCAGCTTTGCCAATAGCCTGCCAACTGATTTGGGAATATAACTGACCTCTCTGTGCCTCATTTTTCTCATCTGCAAAATGGAGATAATGAAACTTCGTGCCATTGTAAAGTCCTATGGAAGAAGAATGGTATTAGTTATATTATTAATTATTACTATTTTAAAGATTCAGTTGTTCCCTGCAACCATAGTAAGACTGAAATGCTACCACATAATTTTGTATATTATTATTTATTTATATTGTGAAGCTACCCAGCAGTCCAAGGCACTGTATAAACCCATAACAAAAAAGATGATCTCGGGCACAGAGAGTTTAATGTAAGAACATAAGAACAGCCATACTGGGTCAGACCAAAGGTCCATCTAGCCCAGTATCCTGTGTTCTGATGGGGACCAATGCCAGAAGCCCTAGAAGGAGTGAACAGAACAGGTAATTATCAAGTGATCCCTCTCCTGTCATCCATTTCCAGGCCCTGACAAACAGAGGCTAGGGACACCATTTTTATCTATTCTGGCTAATAAGTATTGATGGACCTAACCTCTACGAATTTATCTAGTTCTTTTTGGAATCCTATTAAAGTCCTGGTCTTCACAACATCCTCTGGCAAGGAGTTCCACAGGGTGACTCTGTGTGGTCTGAAGAAAAATTTCCTTTTGTTTGTTTTAAACCTACTGCTAATAAATTTCATTTGGTGACTCCTTAGTTCTTACGTTATAGAAACAAGTACATAATTTTTCCTTATTCACTTTCTCTATAACTGTCATGATTGTATAGACCTCTATCATATCACCCCCCATGGGCTGTGTCTACACTGGCGCGATCTCGCGCAAAAGCGGCTGCTCTTGCACAAAAACTTGCTGCCTGTCTACACTGGCCACGTGTTCTTGCGCAAGTAAACTAACGTTCTAATGTATAAAATCAGGGCTTCTTGCGCGAGAACTCTGATGCTCCTGCTCAGGAAGAAGCCCTTTTGTGCAAGAGCTCTTCCAGAAGAGGCCAGTGTAGACAGGCAACATGAATTTCTTGCGCAAGAAAGCCCTATGGTTAAAATGGCCATCAGAGCTTTCTTGAACAAGAGAGCGTCTACACTGGCATGGATGCTCTTGCACAAAAGCACATCTCTTTCGCAAAAGCACATGCTAGTGTAGACGCTCTCTTCTGGAAGAGTTTTTGCAGAAGAACTCTTCCGCAAAAGAGTTTTTGCATGGGAATGCGCCATTGTAGATGTAGCCTAATGTCTACACAACAAGCGATTATTTCGAAATAATGGTGAGCTGGAGGACTTCTTACTCCAACTCCTGTAACCCTCATTTCACAAGAAATAGGGGAAGTCGAAGGAACAGGGTTCTTCCTTTGACTTCCTGCTGTGTAGACCACACCAAAAGCTGAATTAAGCTATTTTGACTTTAGCTACGCAATTGACATAGCTGAAATTTCATAGCTTAATTCAACTTTTACCTTACTGTGTAGATGTGCCCCTCGCCTCCTCTTTTCTAAGATGAAAAGTTCCAGTCTTTTTAATCTCTCTTCATATGGCAGCCGTTCCAAATGCCTAATCATTTTTGTTGCCCTTTTCTGAATCTTTTCCAATGATAATATATCTTTTTTTGAGGTGAGGTGACCATATCTGTACGCAGTATTCAAGATATGGGTGTACCATAATTTATAGAGGCAACAAGATATTCTCTCTTATTCTCTATCCCTTTTTCAATGATTGTTAACATTCTGTTTGCTTTGTTGACTGCCACTGCACGTTGAGTTTACAGCAGGGGAAGGCAAGATACCACTCACAGGCTGGGTCCAGCCCGCCAAACCTTTCAATCTGACCCCTGGCTTCCCCCTCAGATGCTCAGGCAGGGAGCAACATCAGGGCTCAGGTGCCCAGGTGATCCATTTGTGTCTCTGTGCCTGGGAAGGGGCAGAAGGGGGAAGCTTCATGCACTGCCCCCATCCTCTGCACAATCTTTCAGCTCCCATTGACTGGTTCTGGCCAATGGGAGCTGAAAGATTGTGCTGGGGGCAGAGACAGTGCATGAAACCTTCTTTTCTCCCCCTCCCCCTCCCGAGAGGCACATGGAGCAGCCAGTTGCTCTGAGCGTTGGGGCTGAAGCAGGCAGGGAGCCTACCTGAATGTCCCTGTGGGCTGCTGGCCAGGATCTGCCTAAATAAGTGTCTCCTGGCCAGAGCCTATACCTGGAACCCCACCCCCTCTCTCACCCTAACTCACTGCTTCAGGTCACCACCAAAACACTCTGCATACACATAACCCCAGCACCATGTCATAACCCCCCTCCCAGACCCCGCACTCCCTTCTACACCCCTTCTCCAAGCCAGAATCCTCTCCTGCACCCATACTCCCACCCAGACCCCGCACGCAATCCTCTACCCAAGATCACAAACCACTTCTTCATCCAAAGTCCCTCAAAGCCAAAACTGTACCCTGCACCCCATCCCAAGCTTCCTTCTGCACCCAAATTCCATTCCAGATGCCCGCACTTTCTCTATAGAAAAGTGTGGCCCTTTACTACTTACCAAAATCTTGGAGTGCCCTCCCCCCATAAAAAATTATTGCCCACGCTTGGTTTATGGTCTAAGTACTGTATAACTATACATTTTCCACCTTGTTGTCAATTCTGGTTTTGGTTAGACCTAGAAAGTGCAAAATTTGCAGAGAATAGGTTGCACCCATTTTTCACTTATTTGTTCATTTTCTATTGGACTTTGGGAATTTTAAGTTTGGTACAGTACAGGTTTCAAACAGCTCATTTAGTTTATGTTCTCCAAATCTAGTGGCATAAAAAGACAACTTATTCTCTTCAACAAAATGCCACATTAGATTAGCTGTGACCATAAAAGGGTCCCTAAATAAGGGAGGGCTCACAATCCTCCACTTCAAAGCTCATTTTTGGAAATCTCAAAAGAGCAGATTTTGTTCCCCATTTTACCATTATGGTGTCAAATCCTGTTTCCAGTAATCAACAGAATTTCAAAATCAATATAGCATATCAGAGCACTGTATGTAATATTTTATGTTTTATATTTTACAGTCTTATCCTGCATGTATACATATGTATACACACTTACACACTGCATTAGTGTTTCAAGTTTTCCAGTCTGGGCCAGAATGCAGACATGCAAAATTACATATTTCAATCTGAAACATATTGTTTTGAGATTACGGGAAAGATTTTCATTTTATGGCAGTCAGGTTTGCTTATTTCTAGCAGCAATGGGCCCCATCATAAAATTCATATCCAAAGTTCTGAAAGTCTGGAAGTTTTGGATTCCAGGATTTTCATTCTGGATACTCTTTAGCTACATCTAGACTGCCCTCTCTTGCTCAAGAGAATATGCAAATGAGGCAAAGCGGTGAATATCGCCGCACCTCACTTGCATACTTAATGAGCCACCATTTTGCACAAGGGGCTTTTGCACAAAAAGGAGCCATCTACACGGCTCCTTTTTGTGCAAACCCCCCCCTCTTGCACAAGAGCTGTTCTTCCTGAAAAAAAGCAGCAGAATGGCTCTTGTGCAAGGGGAGGGGGGTGCGCAAAAAGGAGCTGTGCAGTGACTCCTTTTTGTGCAAAAGCCCCTTGTGCAAAAATGGCAGCTCATTAAGTATGCAAATGAAGCACTGCAATATTCACAGCTTTGCCTCATTTGCATATTCTCTTGCGCAAGAGGGAGCAGTCTAGACGTAGCCTTTATTTTTAAAAAGAGCATTAAAATGCACAAATATTTAGAAGTCCCTTGAAATGACGTGTTAGTGCAAAATGTACGTCAAGTATTAAATATATTAATTTACTTTCTTCTTCCTAGTTGCAATGAGGCTGGGACCCATGAATTCTCCCTAATTACTGAAAACAAAGGAAAGGAAATAAGTATGTACTATAACATCTTTCATTGTAGGGCACACACAGAAAAACAAAAGATGCAGGATTTTGAAAGACAACAGCATTTTATTTTTATTTTTAAAGATATGGGGGGAAATGTTCCCCAGATACCTCAGGCTGGTGTGGAAAAAGAACAACAAAGATAGTGTCTGTCCTATCTTATGTATTTGAAAAATAATCAGTCCTACTTAGCAGCACCAGGACTTTACTGAGATCCAACTTGTAAACCAATAGATAGAATTCCCCAGGAGAAGCACCCTTTCAATCCCATTTCCAAATCTATAGTGAGGATTAGTGTAGATTTAGTCCTGATGGACAGATAAAAGTAGTAATATGTGGAGACTTACTGTTTAATAGACTGGATCTTTGGTATCAATGCAGAAATGGACAGTCAGATAATGTAGATGGAAAAAGACAATTTTGGTTTTCTGGTAACCCTTATCAACTCCTAAAATAAAACAAAAAAATATCTATCTTGTGCCTGCATTAACTAATGCTTCATATGTTCCACTGGAAGACGAAGCGATAGCAGACAGGTGAACTGGTAGGTACAAACAAAACTCTGAAATACTGATTTAAAATTTGGAATGTCTCTTCTTATTGCATTTGTATCCCCTGTTCTTTTCTGATTGTGAACTTACACATAAATATGTTTTATTCAGGTTTCTGGAAATGGTTCTTGTTCATATGAGTACCATATTTCCTTCTCAAAAAGAGTATTTAAGGTAGAAAAAGAGTTTTTGCCATTTGCTAGTCTCCTGTTTGAAAATGAAAACAAAACAACAAAAAACCCTATCCAGAGACCAGTCGCACAAAATGGTGAATTGTAAACAAGTCATCAGTTGTAGTAACTGGTTCATAAATACTTCTTAGGCTTACATTTGTTTATATGAACAGTTCGGTGAATATTTAGAATACAGAATACGTTCACAGAAATGAAGCTAGGATCACAAATATAACGAAATGGCTAGACGATTCACCAAAGCACAGATCCAGAAACTCTGTTCCTCTTTCACAACCTAACTTGCCCAACCATTCCAAATTACCATATGCTCTGAAGTACAAAGAGCCCCATACATCATTGCTCTGTCCGGAGAAGGTTATATAGCCCCTTGCATTCACAGCATTGTGAGGATAAAAGCTTTCTATATAATGGAAGTTGCTAAAGCTAACCTATTAGCCCAATGTGTCAATTTAATTTGTGTTTTTATATCCTGTTCATTGCCAGCCTATGCGAGCAACTTGGAAAAATTATTTTGGCTCAAGTGATAGAGGCTTGTGCTTTTGAGACTTGATCCTACATCACTGGGTGCTTTTAATCAAATCACAGTGTGGTATGCCATTGATTTTGATGGTCACAGAATAACACATCTCTGCAAAACCCTCCCCCACTTTTCCTCCAGCGGTCAGGGATAGAAGTCCTCTCTCTGTGGGACACCGCCACTGCCAGACCCAGCGCATGCATGGCACGGAGAGAAGCCCAGTCATCCTGTCACCTCTCTCCCACGCACAGGCTCCCAGCTTAGCTGGCACCATCCCATGCCTGCTTGTCCCCGGGATGTGGGGGTAGCAAGGCATCTCCTGGGGACATCTTTGCCCCTGAAGGAAGGGGCCCACTGTCTAGGCCACAAATGGCCTTGCTCAAAGCACATCACCATCACCTGAACTGAGATCTTTTGGTGTCAGGTCAGAGATGAGGTCTAGGCTTCATGCACAGTGTCTTCTGGGATGACTGCCCTTCTCACTTTTCTTCACAGCTGGACTAGCTGTGAGTGAGGTGCATCCACCACCTCCCACGCCATCCTCCCGACCCTGCAAGAGCCACTGCCGTGAGGACCTGAAGTGGGAACACATTGACTGCCTGTGCGACCTGCAGTGGTGTCTCAAATGGCAGGAACAGAAGTGAGATGCAGATTTGGAGTTGCGCAGCACCACCTGTCAGGAGCTGTTCCAGCAGCCCTCAAGTATGTGCGTGGCATACACCACCTCCATCAACCACCTGCTTGCCATAATTGAGTGGTCCAGCAGCCGCCCCCTCCACCTACTCCTTCCTAAGTTCCCCCCACATCCTCTCCTGCTCCTGACCCTGCCTCTCTGGCTTCACCCCTAGTTCCCCCCCTGTGGCCACCGAGGGCCACACACATGAGGCGGTGGGACCACCTGAGACAGGTGCCAGCCCCAGCCCCAGCCCTTAGCCCCTCCTCCCCCTTTCTCCCTCTTCCATCTCCCTTCTCCCACGTTCTTTCCCCAGTGCTTTCCCAGTGATTTTACCCCAATTAAAAATAACAGAATATTTATTGTTCCAAAAAAAATTGGTGCATTTGGTCTGCAGGGGAGGGGAAGGTGGGATGGGAGGGCCGGGGAAGGGAGGGATGTGGGAAGAGAGGCACACAGGAGCAGTGCAGAGTCCCCTTGTGGGGAGACCCAGGGGAGAGTCTCATAGCTGGCTTTGGCTGAAACTCTCCCTCTGGGCCTCCTGGATGTGCACAGCTAATGCTGGATGTCAGCGGTATGCAGTTGCTCAAAGACCCTGGCCAACTGCTCAACCTCTGCCCCGCACCACCCCCCACCAGGAATGTCTCCAAACTTGTTCAGGACATAGCAGGCTGCCACCAGACAGGGGATGTTCTGCTAGTTGAGGTCCAGGCAGGTGAGGTTCAGATGGCCAAAGGCACCCTCCATCATGATGCGGGCCCTGCTGAGCCAGGCATTGAACCATTCTTTCATGGGCTAGGGCTTCATTAGCCAGGTGAGCAAGAGGTAGACTGTGTCACCCATGATGCACATAGGCATGTCTACATCCCCGATCCTCATGATGTAGTCAGGGTATAAAGTGCCAGTGTGCATCTTCTGAAAGAGGCTGGAGTTTCTAAAGATTCGGGCATCATGAGCCTTCCCTGACCATCTAATGTTAATGTCAGTGAAGCCACCCTGGTGGTCCATGAGGGCCTGCAGCACCATTGAAAAGTACCCTTCCAGTTGATGTAATCAGAGGCATAGTGGTCAGGGGCCCAGATGGGGATGTGGGTGACATCACTGCCTCCCCCATAGTTGGGGAAGCCCATGGTGGCAAAACCGGTGACAATGGGGTCCACGTCACCTAGGATGACAACCTTGTACGACAGGATGGTGTTGATGGCCCTCACCCACTATGAGAGGATACAAACAGAGAATCACAGGGTTGCAAGAGGTCTTGGGAGGTTTCCGAGCCCAAGCCCTTTCCCACAGAAGGACCAACCCCAACTACCCCATCCTCAACACGGCGTTGTGAAAGCGGGATTGCAAAACCTTCAGGGTGGGAGAGTCTGCACCCCCCTTTAGTAGGGAACCCCATTTTGGTGGTTCACCACCCCCCGGGACAATAGTAAGAGAGAAAAACCTGCATGAGCATGATCCCAACGGTCGATTTCCCCACCCCAAACTGGTTCCTGATGGAGTGGTAACTGTCCGGCATGGCAAGCTTCCAAAGTGTGATGGCAATACGCTTCTGGAGGGGGATGGTGTGTCACATGTGGGTGTGCCATCACCATAGGAGAGGGGCAAGCCACTTGCAGAGCTTCAGGAAGATGTCCTTCCACATGCAGAAGTTCTGGAGCCACTCCTGGTCATCCCACCACTGCATGATGTTCCAGTCCTACCAGTCAGAACTGGTGTCTTGGCACCATAAGTGGCGGTGCACGGTGTGCAGGGGAGGGTGGGAGCAGTTGTGCTGCATGAGCAGCACATGGAGAGAGGGGAGGAGGGTAGCCTGTATTAACTGTGCCAGGAGGATGTTTAAGAGTTGGGGACTGTTTGCAGCAGGTCCAGCTCCATGGCTGGAGTGCTGTGGTGTGTGCAAGGGCAACCAGAGCAGGCAGTGAGAAGAATTTGCTGTCCCTTGTGGAAGTAGGCAATGGAGAGGAGACTGAGACATGGCTGTAGGGGGTAGCCCCTTTAAGTACGAGCCTCAGATAGCCTCAGGCAGCAGCTCCAGAACGTGACTGGTGTCCTGATGCCCTGCCCGGAGTGCATCTGGGGGGCTTTAAATGTGATTCAGCCTCCAATCATTGTGGACGTGCTATTTCAATATAGCTTTGCGCTATTTTGATGGGCATTTATAGTGTGGAAGTGTTATTTCAAAATAGTTATTTTGGGAGTTATTATTCCAAAATAGCTTATTTCAAAATTAGCGTGTAGTGTAGACATACTCTGGGAGTCCACTCAATAAGTCTTGCCAGTTTGACCACAAACTATCTACAGCTATTCTTTGAGTACATTTTTTCAGTAGTCAGGCACCCAATTTATAGTAATTTAATTACTGCGTTTTCCTTGTATGTTTATAAGAATGTCATGTGGACTGTGTTAAAAGCCTTCCAAAAAAATCAAGATGTATCACATCTCTCTCTCTCTATCCCATCAAACAAGGAGATTGAGTTGATTTGATATGTTGTATTCATGTTAGCCGTTATGCATAACCCTATTATCTTCATGTCCTGACAAGTTTATTGTTCAAAAAATTGTTTCAATATCTTTCCAGACATAAAAATTACCAAATTGGTCTGTAATTTCCAAATTCCAATTTGTTCCCCTTCTTCAAGATGAATATCATGTTTGCCCTTCTCTAGTCATGTGGGACTTCACCTATTCTCTCGGTGTTCTCTAAGGCACATCACTAAGAATTTCTTCACTTAGTTCTTTAATTTCTAAATACATCCTCACATTCCCCAATCCTGACTCCTGCACCTCCACCTCCCAGCCCCCTGCCCTGAGCCCCCTTCTCACACTTCCAACCTGATTCCTGCACCCCACCCTCAGCTCTGAGCCCCCTTCTCACACTCCTCATGCTGACTCCTGCATCCCCCACATCTCCACCCTCTGCCCTGAGCCCTTCACACCCCAACACTTGCCCTTAGCCCCCCCCCACGCTAACCCTCTGTCTTGTGCCCCCCAATCCTTCAATTCCACACTTAAATTTCTTACAGGTTCTTTCATATCCCAACCCCTCCCATCCCTCTGCCTTGAGCCCCCCTCCGGGGGAAGTAACATGACAATACCTATAAGAAATGTAAGTTACTATCACCTTGTTAAGCATCAGGACATACCCTTTCTAATGAAGACTGAAGCAAAACAGGCATTAAGCACCTTGGCCTTCTTGATGTCATATTCTATTAGCTCTCCTCCCCCATAACATAGTGGGACCTATACTTTTCTTCATCTTGCTCTTGCTCCTTATAGATTTTTGTTTATAAAGCCTCTTCTTATTGCCTTTTTTTGTCCTTTGCTAGGTGCAACTCATTTTGTTCCTTAGCCTTTTTGATTTTGTTCCAGCATGCTTCTGCTATTCTTTTGTACTCCTCCTTAAGGATTTGTCCGTGTTTTTATTTTTTGTAGGATTCCTTTTAGATTTTCAGATCATTAAAGCATTCTTGATGGAGCCATATTGGCTTCTTACTATTCTTATCATCTTTCCTTCACAGCAGGATAGCTTTCTCTTTTGCCTTTAATGTCTCAACGAAAAACTACCATCTCTTCTGAACACCCATTTTCCTTAAATTTTCTTCTTCTTTGAGGTTTTTTTTAAGTCTGCTTTTTTTTGGGGGGGAGGGGTTGAAGCAGATTATTCTTAGTCTGCTGCTCTCACTTCTTCCTTTCATTAGAATCATGAAATCTATCTTCTCATGATCACTTTCAACCAAATTGCCTTCTACCTTCAGATTCACAGCTATTTCATGTTAACCAAAATGAAATCAAAAGTGTATGACCTCCTATCACTTCCTCCAACTTCTGAAATTAAAAGTTGTCCCCACAACCTTCCAATAACTTATTGAACATTTTGTGTTTTGCCATATTACTTTTCCAATAGCTGTCTGGGTAATTAAAATGCTCCATTACAAGCAAGTCTTGGGTTGTAGATATTTCTGTTGTTTAGTCTACATCCCTAGAGCCATTATTTAGGGTTTTATAATAAATCCCATACCATGATGTCACTCCTGTTTTTCAGCTTTTATCCCCTCTGGCTCACACAAGATTGCCTGTGAGTACCCAGTACTCTTCATTGATGGGTCTTTTACAGTAAACCATTAGTTACTCCCGTTCCTCTCAAGCCATCAAGTTGGCTGCGTAATTGCATGATTTGAAGAAGAAACATTAATTCTTTCAGTGATTTTCTTTACTCTGTAATCTGTAATTTTTTTAGATTCATCTCTGCCTATCCTCACAAAAGTGAAGAAACCACAGACGTCTAGGAGATTGTAATTCTACTTTTTTGTCTTGTATGTAGTTTTACAAGCATTTAAGAGATCAGAAAACTGCAGTTTTCCTCTGAACTGGTATGCAAGGTATTTCAATCTCTCTCAGTAGGAACAATTTTCAAATCCTATTATTTATTTGTGCAAGACCTTTATTTTTTTTTAAGCAATTCCAGGCCTTTTCCTTACTGTGAATGAACTGACAGTTCCACACAACAGGCACTATCAGCACCCACCTAGGCAACAAGCAGTCACCTTCTACTGATATACTGCATCCTCCCATAATACTTTGCACCATTCTAAAGGTACTTGTCCTGTATCATGGCACCATCTGCCCATAACATGGGATGCAAAGCAGAGAATGTCTGCACTATGAAATGTTCTGCCATTTTTGCTCTCCCAGATCAGGAGGTATTTACAATAAAAAACAGTGGCTTATTAAGACAGTTATTCCCGACACCACATCCTTATTAACCATGTGCCAACATTTCAAGGAAACTTAAATGGGAAGAGGAAGTTTAACAATGACTTTCTTAAACTGACCAATTCATCCCATGGTTTCAATGTACAAGTATGGCTTCTTTGGTCATTCACCTACAAATGCTATCCTTAGGATGCTCATGAAGTCTATTCTGGGCCTAGAGACAATAAATCTTACTCACTTTCTCCGCTCCCCCCCCCCCGATAGATTCTGCTTTTGCTTACAAGATAGACAGCCATGTGCACAGACCACATCAGACAACTTTTGTGTTCTGTTTCCTAACTATTTAGACTACCACTTCCTTCCTTAGTATGATGTGACTCGAGGGCTTGACAAGAGCCACTTGACAACTACTCCTACCTGAAAACAGCTTGGGAATTGGTAGCAATTAGCTATTCACTCAGCTGCTTATGAGTGGCTTAGTGCTCTACCAGGCCTTCTGACTAAGATGTACAGATCCCAACAAACCTCGCTTTTTTTAGAACTGGGTTTTTCTCTTGGTGGAGGAGAATACTTGTTCAGCTGGGACAGGCATAAACATTTTTGTAAAGAAAAATGACAAAGAAAAAAGGATTAATCTGTGTGTTTGACTTGTTTATTGTTAAAAAAAAGTCAGAAACAGAAAAGAGGAAATAGAGGTTCAGCACCATCCCTTCTTATCCAGATGCCACAGAGGATTTGATAGGTTTGGGATCTACTTTGTGGTAGTAAGGTGGGGGAAGTCAGGGGCAAATACAGGATCTGAACAAGTTGGAAGCAGGCATTCTCACATTGGGAGGGAGCAGAGCTGATGAAGAAGAGCCCTGAGGATGTAGCTTTTATCTAGGACAGGCTCTATCTCTATGGAGCTGCTTGAAAGCCATCTGTCTCCCTCCCTGAAAAGGTGGGTGTCACACTGTCTGGTAAGCGCCAGAAGGGTGGCCGAGTTAGTCTGTAACAGGAAAAACTTAAAAAAACAACAAATGGCCTGGTAGCACTTTGAAGACTAACAAAACATGTAGATGGTATCATGAGCTTTAGTGGGCACAGCCCACTTCTTCAGATGACCGGAGTGTTGGAAGTCCAGAACCAAGAATAAAAGTTACACTGTCTGGTGTAACTTACAGTCGTGAATGTCTATGTCTGGGCAAACTGTCAGAAAATAGGGCAGACAGCCCAAACTGCTGGTGTGTTCTATAATTAGATTTCATCCAGTGACCAATCTGACCTATTGAATTACTATAACTGTCTTACCATGGAGTCATAGACAGTGCCCTTCCACCTCCAGTCTATCTTGTCACACAGACATGGTGATATAAGGTCACTTAAACCAAAAATCACACCACATCAAGTTGTTCTCAGTCCCAAGAAACCAGTAAATTACTCAAGATCAATGAGTACTCTTGATCATATATCAAAAACAATCTTAGTATCCAATTCTCTAGTAAACTAATTAAAGGTTTATTAGCTAAGGAAAGGAAGAGATAGTTACTGAGATGTTAAAGCAGGTAAAATATATGCACAGATGAGTCACAATCTAGAATTCTAAAGGTTGTTGTGGTCTAATAAACTGCAGGTTTTCCAAAGGTCTCCAAGGGCTAATCAGTTATTCCATCCTGTTAGAACACTGTACTACTATACTAGAATATCGTAATACTTCCCAGAATTATGTGGGGTTTTTTGTTTTGTTTTTGTTTTTCAACTGTATTATATTTTTCTTCTTAGGGTATGCCCAATGTGCTTCATATGGCATGTGATTTGGTAGTAAATGATCCACTGTAGCTCCAGATACTTTTCTGCAATGCTCCTTAGATAATCATTTCTCTTTTTATATTTGTACAATTATTTACTTATGCCTAAGTGCAGTACTTTCCATTTTTCCTTATTGAATTTCCTCACATTTTGTTCAGAGACTATTTTTTCAGTGTGTCATGATCATTTTGAATTCTAATCCTATCTTCCAAAATGCTTGAGCCACCCACCTAGCTTGGTGTGACGGGGTATCAGTGCCTTGTACTCCTGCAGGGCCGGTCCCCGGCACTGTGGGCAGACCAGGTCCTGCGGTGGAGCCAGTGTGACACCTGCTCCCTGGTGTCTGGGGAGTTTAGCACCAGCCCAATGCCAGGGGGGAGCTGCAGGGCGAGGAGGGATGCTGACTCTGCATCCTCACGCACGGGCAGCATCTCGGCGGGGTATTTAAACCCACCAAGCACACCGGAGAGGGGGCCACCAGAGCACTCCAGAGAATCATGCTAGGCCTCCAACGGAGCACAGGACAGCGGGAGCCTCTGACTCATGGTCACCACGGCTTAGTGGGGGTTGAGGCAACCGGCTAGGTGCCTCCCCGCGTGTGCAGCTCGCGACATGGCAGCGACAGGGTGGACTTTTGGCGAATCTGTGGACTTGGCGCTCTCCCTGGCAGTGCAGGCTGTAAGTCACTGGCTGGGAGATATGCTGGAAGAGGGGTAGGAAGTGACCCAGGGTGGGGCCTTGGATAGTGGCCTGCAGGTTGGCGAGTTTCAGTCAGACCCTGTCAGCCAGACAAGGAGCAAATTCCTCCTGTCCTCAGGGCTCTGGGCCGGGATCCGATAGAGAGGGAGAGTCTGGTTCCCTTTGAGTAGGGTGCAGTCATCACAGACCTTCAGAGGTCGGTGTGTGGCAATAGCCACGAAGGAATGCCTCCTGAGACACAGGAACACAACTTAAAGGAGAGTTAAGGGTCTGCACCTGGACAGAGTGACCAAATCCGAACTTTGGGTGGCCAGACCTGCGGGTGGGTGGGGTGCAGACTGTGACACGTGGCAATATCTGCAAGTTATATCAGTGCATTCTCCATGAAGTTTTCCAAATCATTTATGAAGATATTGAGTAGAACTGGAGTCAAGAAAGATCCATGTGAGATGCCAGTAGCTATCCCCTACCAGTTGGATTGTGAGCTACTGATAGCTCCTCTGAGTACGCGTTTCCAACCAGTTGTGTGTCCATCTTATAGTAGGGTCATCTAGGCTATATTTCTCTAGTTTGTTTAGGAAAAGTTCATGTGAGAAATTATCAAAAGTTGACAAACATCACTTCTATCCACAAGGATTGTTACACTATTAAAGGAAGATACTGAGTTGGTTTGACATGACATGATATTTAAATATCCATAATAACTATTATTTATTACCTTTTCTTGTTCTGGGTACCTACAAATTGGTCATTTGTTTATTAACTCAACTATTTTTCCAGGTACTGAAGCTAAATTGAGTGGTCTGATAATTCCCTGGCCTGTCTTTACTGCCCTTTTTATACATATGTACAATATTTTCCCTTTTTCAGTTCTCTGGGATCTTTCCCATCTTCCATTATTTCTCACTATAATTGCAAGTGGTTCAGTGAATTCTTTAAATATTCTAGGATGTTTTTTCATCAGGTGCTCCAATCTTAAGACATCTAAGTAATTCTTAACTTTTTCTATTTTAGCCTCAAATCATACATCATTTACATTTATGTTAGTCATCCAATCACTGATAACTTTTTTGGGTTAAAACTGAAAAAGACATTTAACACTTAGACCATTGCAGTGTTTTATAATACCATCTTTCTTACCTTGTGCTTGGCCTTCCTCTTGTTTCTAACATATTTATAACATGTTTTCTTGTTGCCCTCTTTTCACATAGCTAGTGTAATATCATTCTGTGCTTTGGCCTTTCTAATTTTGTCCCTACTTTCTTGTGTTGTTGGTTTTTAAAAAAATATTCATACTTTGTAAATTTGTCCTACTTTTTACTTGTAATGGAATCTCGGGGGGGGGGGAGGAATTGAGGGACCTAACTAGTCCAGTTTTGAGGATCTGAGCCATATAGTCTATGTTTACACCCTTCTAAAGGAAAACAAAGCTCTTCATAGGACCATAGACTAGCAGAATCGTTGGGTTGGAAGCTACCTCAGGAGGACATCAATTCCAACCCTCTGCCCAAAACAGGACCATGACTAAATCATCCCAGACAGGGGTTTGTCAAGCCAAGACTTAAAAAACCTGAGGGATGGAGATTCCATCACCTCCCTAGTAACCCATTCCAGTGCTTCACCACTCTCCTAGTAAAATAGTTTTTTTTTTCCTAATGTCCAATCTAGACCTCCCCCTCTTCATCAAACATATGCTTAACTGAATTGAGTATTTTTATTTAACCCCTGATTCGTCTCTGGGGGTATGTCTACACTACCACCCTAGTTCGAACTAGGGTGGTTAATGTAGGCATTCGAAGTTGCAAATGAAGCCCGGGATTTAAATATCCTGGGCTTCATTTGCATCTTGCCGGGGGGGCGCCATTTTTAAATGCCCTTAGTTCGAACTCCATGCCCGCGGCTACACGCGGCACGGAGTAGGTAGTTCGAATTAGGATCTCTAATTCGAACTACCGTTACTCCTTGTGGACGAGGTGTAACGGTAGTTCGAATTAGAGATCCTAATTCGAACTACCTACTCCGTGCCGCGTGTAGCCGCGGGCACGGAGTTCGAACTAAGGGCATTTAAAAATGGCGCCCCCCCGGCAAGATGCAAATGAAGCCCGGGATATTTAAATCCCGGGCTTCATTTGCAACTTCGAATGCCTACATTAACCACCCTAGTTCGAACTAGGGTGGTAGTGTAGACATACCCTGGGTGAATTCCATGCCTCCTATAGAAGATTCACTGAAGTTCCCCTTGTTAAGCCTCATTTATAAACATATGATGTTTATATTTACATGTCACTTAGAACAGGAGTTGGGTAGAATCAGTTTTCCTGACCTTTGAAAAGAGAGATTTTGATACTTGGGGAGCATTTACACAGCACCCTAAACTTGAAATAAGATATGCAATTTGCGCTACACAAATTGTGCATCTTATTTCAAAATTTGGCACATCTGCACAGCACCAATTTCAAAATAATGAATTATTTTGACACATCCCTTAAGCATCATGGAGCGAGGGTTACAAGGATGCCAAAATAGCACACCCATTATTTCCAAAAATATTTTGAAATAATGGGCATGTTTAAAATACATGGGGTAGCTATGTCAGGATAGCTTCACTGTCTAGACGTATCCTTAGTCTCAATTTTATGTAGGACAATTTTTCAAAATCTTGTCAAAGATAGGAAGAAAGAAAATCTGAAACAAACAAAGCAAGATTTGAATCAATTGAAACATTTCCTATTTGATCATTTGTAATGTTTAATTTCAATTTTGATATTTTTTAATTTTGATAATTTGAATTGTGTTTATTATGACTGTCTTATTGTATGACTATATGTTTCTCATTTCTCAAATATGTAAATGGTTTGACAAATATGAACTATTTTCTTTCAAATATTTTTAGTAGAAAAAATTATCAAAATCAAGTCTGTCCTGAAAAAAGTTTCAATTTCTATTAGTCAGCATATTCTGATGAAAAAAAAATGTTTCACTGAAAAATTACCAACCAGCCATACATGGAATGTACAAATAGGTAGGTATATTTCACTTTCTGGTTCCCATGCAACAGTCCAAATTCATTATATTTTGATTTCCAACACTGTAAGGAAAGTTTAAATAAATAATTAAATAAATGTATTTTGCTAAAAACAGTGATGAAAATAACTTTTTTTTAAACCATCCTTAAGAACCCAGCAATCATAACTCCTAAATCTAGCCTTAAACTACAGTTACTTATTAATACTTATATGAGGTATACATTATCAGGCCAGTACAAACATTAACTAATACATTTTCACAGTACTCTGTGAGGTAAAGATGTACTATTATTCCCATTCAAAAAAGTGATTATATCCCTTTATTTATAATACTATATATATTTATTTACTTATTTTAAATCAGAAGCCCCGGCTAAGAAAATGGGAGAACAAATACAATAAAACTTGTTACTAAATATCTCTGAAAGCATAATTTTAAAAAAATGTTTTCTACGTGCAGTTAGGAAATAAGATAATTAGTTTGCCTTTTATGAACTAGAGATACTACAAAGCAAATAAACAGATGATTTTTACATTACCCTATAATATACCTTCCACCTGTGAATCCAAAACATGCAAGCCCTAAAGACAATATGCTGTCAAATAACAATTCAATTAAACAGGTAAGTCATTTATCATCACTGCACAGTGATTAAAATGTCCTTGGTTATCAGCACTATCATCCTTTAGGTAAAGGCAAGATCCATTTCAACAGAGGAAATCAACAAAATGAGGTACAGCAAATTTGATTAATCAGGTCTTAATTGCCAAAGACTGACAGAATATTCAAAAAAATAATAATACAGGGGCAACTAGCATGGAAATTTTAGAACATGGAGATAATAAAGAGCAAGAGATAATATGTTCTGTTGTCATGTTTCAAAAGTGGCATTTGCAATCTTCGGTGAGTTGTCAGCATCAGATATTATTAACCTTTTCTTAGCATTTTGTGCAAAGCATGTACATGTGCACTTTGCCTGATATAAAACAAATTGCTTTCTTTGCTGGGTTACAGCATTAAGTATGAAAAAAGAGCAGGTTAGCTGGCATCAGCTGGCACCAATATTTTAAAGTATAATGCTAGTATTAAAAATCCAGAAGAGGCTAGGAAACAAGATAAACAACAGTAGATGGGGGTTTGCCCTCTAAGACTAAATAAGTGAAATCATTTCATGAAAGTTTCAGGTAAATTATGAACAGCAGCTGCACAGGTTAGCATGGTAGAGAGAAAAGATTGGGTCATTCTCTCCCTTTTAGATCCACAATAGCACTGATCATATCAGTCTTTGTGCACCTTCAGAGGGTGTGTAGAAATAGCAGGACATATGGTATAAGATCATGATATACCACAATGAGGTAAGGGTCAAGGAGTTTCTTTACTACGTAGCTTTCTACTATTGGATGTAAAGCACCCTACTATAGCCCTAGATCATAGCTACTTATTCCCCAACATTTATCTTGTTTGTAAGATTGAAATACTGCAGATATCCATCAGGCAGACATATGAGGAGCCAGGCAAAATATATTCTGTTGGAATAAACACAGAAAATGTGCTCAAAAGGTGCTTATTGGCACCTTTTAGATCTACAAAGCTGTACTAGAAATTTGTTACCAAAAGGCTATATTACCATGATTTACCAGTCCTGGTTTGGCTGCTTTATATACTTGTGCCTCTAATATTACCTAGGACCATGGATTCCAGAAAAATAGACTGCTAAAAATACCACGGGGTGAAAGGGGCTTTTTTAAACTTTTCTAAACCACATGAAAGGCTTAGTTTGAGTGGGGATTGCATTTTGCACTAGATCATACTTTATCCAAACTACTTTTCTGATTTTTGATAAAGTCCTGGGCTATGTCTACACTGGCGGCTTCTTGTGCAAGAACATCTTGCACAAGGGTTCTTGTGCAAGAACTCTTGCGCAAGAAAATGTCCACACTGCCATGTGACAGCTGTGCTTCTGTGCAAGAGCATCCATGGCAGTGTGGACGTTCTCTTGCGCAAGAAAGCGCTCATGGCCATTTTAGCTGTAGGGCTTTCTTGCGCAAGAAACCCCGGCCGAGCGTCCACACTGCCCTCTTGTGCAAGAGCTCCTGCACAAGAGGGCTTACACCTGTTAAAAAAGAGCGTAGCTCTTGCGCAAGAAGCCCTCTCTTACCACGCCGTACTATAAATCTTCTTGCGCAAGAGCAGGCGGGCAGTGTGGACGCTTTCCAGAAGAATGGCCCTTCTTGCGCAATAACCCGCCAGTGTAGACATAGACCTGGAGAGCTAGGTTAAAAGTCAAGATGTTTACCCACTACTTGTAGTGGATCTGCTTGCTTTAAATGAACGGTAGGCCTGGGCTAAACTAGCTTCAATAGGTGACCATAAATTGTCAGGCTGTAGCTACTTAAAGGATTGTCCCAATTTAACATCATTAATTAGACCCCCACAAAAAGCTACACATGCACACAGCTCTTTTGAAATGGGCTTAGACATCCTCACATTCACTTAAGATTAGGAACTTATGCTCAGGACAAAGTGAGAAATGATGTGTGTGTAATTAAGGTGGGGATGTAAGCCACACTGTGATAGTCAGTATACAGTAAACAATTAAATCTATTAGAATGTAGAGGGAGCCTGAGTCAAATGCTGTTACATATACATTTGAAGCAATCATAATAGAGTGCAAGTTGTCTCCCTTCCTCCCTATACTGTAGATAGAGAATATTAGACCCTAATCTCCAGTGAGTTGACCATATAGGATACATTGCACAAGCACAAGGTCTGCTTAAACCCATTGACAATAAGCCAATCCATTAACACAGGTTGAACCTTTCTAGTTCAGCACTCTCTGACTGGTGCCAAACCAGAGAATTTGTCAAACCATAGGAGGTCAATATTTTCTAGCAGCATTACCAACACTTCCACTGCTTACTGAGCTCTTACAAAACATTTAAGAGCAAATGAGAGCTAAATTACTGCACAGAACACTGAGAGCCAGGACTGGTGGCTGTAACAGACTTTATGGGACTGCAGGAAAGTTGTCCACATGGATGATAAGTAGACTTCCAGCTAACTAAGTCATGCCAGACCTTGGATGTTGCTGGACCAGAGAGTGCCAGACTACAGAGGTTCAACCTGTGTAAGTGTTTAATATAAGGTCAATCATAAATTGTTACCATGTTTCTTGAAGTACTGAACACATCAATTTCTACTCAATAACGTTTTCAGCATCTGTATGTTGGAGCAATATTTTTAATTAAAATCTTGAGCAAAGGTTAAAATGGCGACTGGATTTTTTTTTTAAATCTACTTGTTAAATAATCAATAGCATGGATAATGAAGTAGAGAATATACTTACTAGATTTACAAGTTGGAAATTCTTTGAAGTGTAGGATTAACATTCAAAATGACCTTGAAAATTTGGAGGTTTATTCTAAAATCAACAAGATGAAATTGAGTAAAGGTAAGTGCAAAGTACTTCACATCGAAAGGAAAAATCAAATGAGAAATAAATGGCTAAATAGTAGTACTGCAGAAAAAGATCTGCATGGCACTTGGTCACAAATTGAAAATGAGCTAACAATCGATGTGACCGCAAAAGAGACTATTATCATTCTGGGGTGTATTGGCAGGAATGTCTCATGTCAGACATGGGAGGTAATTGCCCCACTCTACCCATTACTGGCGAGAACTTAGCTGAAGTACCGTGTTCATTTCTGAGTGCCACACTAGAAGAAATCTGTGGACAAACTGAAGAGCATTGAGAGGGGAATAACAAAAATGAATTAAAATGGTTAAAAAAAATGGTTAAAAAAATGGTTAAAAAAAACTTGGTATGTTTAACTTTGAGATAAAAAGACCAAAGTTGGGGAACCTGGTAACACTCTTCAAATATATTAAAGGACGTTATAAAGAGGACTAAAGGTCCACTGAAGGTAGGACAAGACATAATGGACTTAATCTGCAACAAGGGAGATTTAGATTAGATATTGAGAAAAACTCTCTAATTATAAAGGTATCTAATTGCTTGAATAGGATCCCAAGGCTGTGAAATGACTGTAACTGGACATTTTTTAAAACCAGATTAGACAAGCACATGTCAGGGTTTATCTCCGAGGCCCCTTTAAGCATATATTTCTGTTATTCTATTCTATGAAAAATAATGATAAAAGATGTGCTTTCAAGTTGCTTGCATGATCTATAAAAAAGCCAAACAATTGACAGTATGTGGCAAAGGTCCATTGCTGGGTTTCCTGCTCTCTCTCTCTCTGTCTCATGATTATTTGTTATGTTGGCTACTTTCATCACTAACAAAAATGACACAAACTGAAACTTAGCCAGAAAGAAATAACTCCTGGGTTTAGTGAACAATAAACATCACTTCATAAATCTGCAGAGCTTCTTCTGAAGCAGTACTTCCCATTTGTTATTCCCACTATCTCTCTGGCCCAGGAGGCAAGGCCAAGTTATACAGTTGTCCTTTGTATGTCATTCTTACCACAAATATGTCTCTTTGGGTAGCATTAAACATTAACCACATTCTCTCCCTTTCCATTAGAGTAATTATTTGTCTCTCCCTCCCTCCTGTGTCTGATTATTATGTCTACAATCTATCTACATAAGTGTTATGGGGTGTAAGTATATATCTTCTCTCAGGGCGTCTATTATATGTAAATCCATTATCTTTCTCCATTATGGTAATGAGTGGATTGCACTTCTGATTAAAATAATCTGGCTTCTATAAATGACTTCTTAAAACTCAGAGAAATAAAAATAAATATTTTAATTGAAAATAACTCTGGATCAAAAACAAAGGAAAACATCTCGTTGGCACTGAACATGCAGCATGATGGCTTAACTGAAAGTAAAGAAAACAACATGTCACTGTTTTGGATTCCAGTGCTATTTCAGCCAGAGCTAGCAGTCAGGATGTTACTAAGGCAGGCACTCCTAGCATATTGTTTCCTTAGTGATAGATGAGTACTGCTTAGGTAGAGTTGATATAAATTACTTTGCTCATCTTCCCCTTTTCAAACCATTCTGAATGCAGATATGTGTCTATAGCTAACAATCTCCAAAGGTGAGCAATGCTGAGGGACAGGACAACACAGCAAGGTTTTTTGCTTGTTTGTTTTTTGCTTCTTACTCACTGGTTCAAATGCATCACAGGTCAAAACTGTAACCCTCTGATAGGCATGAGGTCTTTGTCTGGGTTCTTACTCACTTCTGTGGGATATGTGTCCACAAAATAAAATAGAACTTCCACTAATTGGCATGCTTATCAATTCTCATTATGAGGCCAAAGTAAAACTACAGGTCCTGCTGTGGAGCTACTTGAAAGTTTTTCACATGAACAGTTTTCCGTTGGATAGGGCTGATTTGTCAGATTTGAGATGTTCTTTGAGAATTTATTGATTTTATCAACACTTATAATGAAAACTCCACAGGCTGGAATATCATGTCTCAGAGTTGATGGTAATCTGTACAGTGGGTTGCCAAGGAATTGGGATTTCCTGGGCTCCAGGCTCTTGGGTCCTTGACAGCCCTGCTGGAAGACTTCTGGGTAGCCCAAACTTCGAAGTTCCTCCATAGACTGCCTGGCATACTGCTGTGGACCCAAAACTCCTTGGCTCTCAAGCTTCCCAGTTCCATGATAGACCACCAGGCAGACTTCCATGGACTTGGAACTCTGGGAGCTGCTACCAGGATATTCTGGTTCCTCTGAAACAGAATTTGTTGAAAATGTCCCTCCTGTAAAAAAATTTAAATATCCAACGTCTTTGTCTGATTCAGAACATTTTCTGTTTGAGATATGCAAAATTTTCAGTCGGAAAATATCCATCTCTAACAATCTGCCTTTTCATCTGCAGAGATGATCTTTCCCCTACTAGAACCATTGCAAATAAACTGTGGAAGAAGTGTGAACTATAAATGCTTGTATTGTACCTGGTCTTTGACTAGAAGTCATTTCAGAAGGTGGCTGTCAACCCACCACCAAATTTGTTGTAAATGTGGGTACCTGTTTTACTTACGTTAATTTCTGTAGTAATAGACAAGAAGGACAGCAACATTCCTACAGACACTTAAAAAAATCTATTGCTGAAAGTAGAGGTAAAATGAATAACTAGTTGATGCACTAGATCAGTAGTTCTCAAACTTTTTGGCCCGTGGACCACATGGCTCAATATAAACCTTGCCTCAGACCACCAGTTGCTGATAGAAACTCACCGTTAATTACATAATTACGCCCAAGCCATTTTGCTAGTGCTGCAGCTAGGGAGAATGGTTTAATTTAAAGTATTAAATAGATTAAGCATTTTAACTTTCTCCTCTCAGTTTATCAAACTTCATTTTAAATAAAGTGAAATATTAATTCATGTCCAACAGAAAAGATTTTTGAAGATCTGTTGACAAAGCCCAGGTAGTCTCTTTCTATACTCTCTATATTTCCTATGCAATGGGATAGTCTGATCTTGTGCCCTTAAAAATATCTCTTTGAAAAACTACCAATTGTTTTCAGTTGTTTTTCCCCTTAGACTTGCTTCCCATGGGTTCTTACCTACCAACTTCCTGAATTTGCTAAAGTCTTACTTTGTGAAATTCATAGTCTTTCTTTTGTTGTTTACCCTCCTACTATTCCTTATATTCTTGAACTCTACCATTTAGAGATCACTTTCATGAAAGCTACCTTCCACTTTTAAATTCTCAACCAGCTTCTCCCTATTTGTCAAAATCAAATCTAGAACAATCTCCCTTTCAGTAGTTTTCTCCACCTTATGAAATAAACAAAAATTGTCTTCAATACATTCAAAAAATTTGTTGGATAATCCATGTCCTACTCTGTTATTTTCCCAACAGATGTCTGGGTAGTTGAATTCTCCCATCACCATCAAGTCCTATGTTTTGTGTGATTTTGTTAGCTGTTTAAAAACAAAGCCCTATCCACCTCTTCTTCTGGGCTAGATTGTCTGTAATAAACCCCTGCCATTACATCATCCTAATTTTTACCCCTTTTTATCCCTACCTAGAAATTTTCAAAAGTCTGTCTCTTTTTTCCATCTCAACTTCTATCCAAGTGTAAACATTTTCAATATATAAGGCAACACCACCTCCTTTTTCCTGGCTTGACCTTCCTGAGCAAATTGTACTCTTTTATACCAGTATTCCAGTCATACTGTTATCCTACTAAGTCTCTGTGATGCCAGCTATGTCATAGTTGGGTTAATTTACTAGCATTTTGAATTCTTGTCTTATTCCTCTTGCATCAGAATACAGACATCTATAATACATCTTAGATAATTTCTGAGTTATCATTGTACCTGGGCATACTGTGTATTTGAGGCTCAATCCAGATGCCACTGGTTTAATAGAATTTAGATTGAGACATCTGTATCACTTGCCACAACTGCAATGATGCTGGAAAAGAATAGTGGTAATATTTTCCTACCTACAGATTTTAACAGATGTGTTAAGTTATTTGTATATGAACTTAACATATGGCACAGATATACCCCGGCCCAGGAAACAATTTAAATGTTTTTATCTGTAAGCACATGCATGAATCACACTGAAATAAAAAGTTAAGTGCAAAGCACTTTTCTGAATAAGAATGGATTGCTTCACAGGGCCTATACAGAGCAAAGTGTTGGGAATGGTGGCCTGTCTGAAGCTGTGGGAAAGAAAAACAAACAAAAGGAAGTTTTTCTTCATGCAGCGCATAGTCAGCCTGTGGAACTCCTTGCCAGGGGATATTGTGAAGACTAGGACTTTAACAGGGCTCAAAAAAGAGCTAGATAAATTCATGGAGGTTAGGTCCGTCAATGGCTATTAGCCAGGATGGTTAGGAATGATATCCTTAGCCTCTGTTTATCTGGAAATGGATAACAGGAGAGGGATCATGTGATGATTACCTGTTGCATTCACTTCCTCTGGGGCATCTGGCATTGGGCGCTGTCAGGAAACAGTATACTGTGCCAGATGGACCTTTGGTCTAACCCAATATGTCCATTCATATGTTCTTATGTTTGAAAGAACTGTGCCAGCCCTATTCTGTGGGGGTGGAATGAGGAGCCAGAGACAGTAGCCTGATGTGAAGAGGTCAGATGATATTTGAGGCCATCTGAGTTCACAGATGTAAGAACACTATGGGGGTTGCACATGTGAGACAGAGGCTGTGAGCTAAATCTCACGGGGGTTGATGATTTAGTTACTTTTATACTTCAATTCTGGGGTCGGTACTATGCCTGATGGTTTAGGAAGGGAAAGCCATCCCCTGCTGAGGATACCAGATGCCCATGCCTAAAAAAGAATGACTCAGGTATAGGAATTTCCCTCACATCTTCTGCAGTGAAGACTTATCCAAGTAATTAATTTAAATTTCTTTGCAATGGCCTTGTCTTCTCTTAGCACTTATTTAACATTTTGATCATTCAATGGCTCCACAGATTGTTTCATGGACTTCCTGCTTCCAAGATAATTTAAAAGTATTTTTTGCTGTTCATTTTTGAGTCTTTGCATAGGTGTTCTTCCAATTCTTTTTTGGCCTGATTATATTGTTATGATTAATCTTGTTGGAATTTAAGCTCCTTTCAATTTTCCATGATTTAACTTCCAATTTTTAAAGAATGCTAGGGTGAAAGAGATCACAAAATGAAGAAGTTCAGAGTATGTCTATAGAATACAGCCAGCTATGCTGCTAAAAGGCACATAGTATAGCGACTGTTTGTTGGCATGCCTGCCAATAGAAAACTTCCATCCCCAATGAGTAGAACTAGGTTTGTTGGCAGCAGAGCATGCTTGCCAACAAAACACTGTTCAGACTAGCATCTGGCATCACAGACCACAATATTAGAAAGTCCAAGAAACAATATGATAATATATTAAGTAGGGGCATAAAGGGTAACAAGAAAACATTTTACAATATGCAGAAACCAGTGGAAGACCAAGGAGAGAGTAGGCCCATTACTCAATGTGGAGGAAAAGACAGTAACAGAAAATACAATAATAGCTGAAATGGTAAATGTTAAATAGTTTTGTCACAGAGTCTGATGAAATATATCCTACAATACCTAAGGAACTGACTCAAGAGATCTCTAAGCCATTAGCAACTATCTCTGTGAACCTACGGACAATGGGAGAAATCCCAGGGGATCAGAAAAGGACAAATATAGTACCTACGTATAGAATGGGTATTGAAGAAAGCCCAGGGAATTATAGAAAAGTCAACAAGTCATATGATAGGGACTAATTTAGCTACAACTAATCAGGAAAGAGATCTTGGAGTCATCATGGATAGTTCTCTGAAGACGTCCAAGCAGTGTTCAGATGCAGTCAAAAATAGCAAACAGGATGTTAGGAATCATTAAAAAAGGGATAGAGAATAAGACAGAGACTATCTTATTGCCCTTATATAAATCCACAGTATGCCCACGTCTTGAATACTGAGTACAGACGTGGTCTCCTCATCTCAAAAAAGATATACTGGAAAAGGTTCAGAGAAGGGCAACTAAAATGATTAGGGGTTTGGAACGGGTCCCATATGAGGAGAAATTAAAGAGACTAGGACTTTTCAGCTTGGAAAAGAGAAGACTAAGGGGGGATATGATAGAGGTCTATAAAATCATGAGTGGTATGGAGAAAGTGAATAAGGAAAAGTTATGTACTTGTTCCCATAATATAAGAACTAGGGGCCACCAAATGAAATTAATGGGCAGCAGGTTTAAAACAAATAAAAGGAAGTTCTTCTTCACATAGCACACAGTCAACCTGTGGAACTCCTTGCGTGAGGAGGTTGCGAAGGTTAGGACTAAAACATGATTTAAAAGAGAACTAGATAAATTCATGGAGGTTAAGTCCATTAATGGCTATTAGCCAGGATGGGTAAGGAATGGTGTCCCTACCCTCTGTTTGTCAAAAGGTGGAGATGGATGGCAGGAGAGAGATCGCTTGATCATTACCTGTTTGGTTCACTCCCTCTGGGGCACCTGGCATTGGTCAATGTTGGAAGACAGATACTGGGCTGGATGGACCTTTGGTCTGATCCAGTATGGCCATTCTTATGTTCTTATGTTTAACTTAGCTTTGGTACCAGAAAGATAATGGAGCAAATAATCAAGCATTTCATTTGTAAGCACATTGAAGAAAATAAGGTAATAATAAATGCATTTCTCAAGCAAAAATCGTGATACTAACATGATAGCCTTCTTTCACATGGAAACAAACCTTATAGATAGGAGTGAAGAAGTAGATGTGATACGTTTCAAATGTAGTAAGACTTTAGATACTGTCTCACATGATCTTCCCCCAATCAAACTTAGAGAAACAGATTACACTACTAAAAAGAGGAGGCCATACTGGCTGGTGCTCAGAGGAGTTATAAGTGGCTCAAAATAAAACTAGAAAGCCATATTCTGGATGTTTTATTCAATAACTTCATAAATTGCTAATGACAGCGAGCAGACTTATACAGTTGGTGGAAAATACCAAGCTGAGAGGGGTTTCAAGCACTTTGGATGAAAGGATTAAAATTCAAATAATTTTGAAAAAATGGAGAAATGGACTGAATAAAATATCATGTAATTTAAGAGGACAAATGCAAATTCAAAGTCCTACACTTAGGAAGGAAGAATCAACTGCACAAATATAAATGGGAAATGATTGCCTAGGAAGGAGTACTGCAGAAAAAAAATGTGGGGGTTACAGTGGATCTCAAACTAAATATGAGTCAACAATGAAATACTGTTGCAAAAAAACCCCACTCAAATATTCTGTAATGTATTAAGAGGAATGGTTAAGTAAGACATGAGACATATTGTATCCTGTTCTGGATACTACATTTCAGGAAATGCATGGGAAATTACAGAATGTCCAGAAAAGAGAAACAAAAATTATTAACATCTGGAAAAATTGACCTCTGAGGAACATTGAAAAAAAATGGAGATGATAAGACTGAGAGGGGCCAGGATAACAGTTTTCAAGTACATAAAAGGTAACAAGGAGAGAGAAAAAATGTTCTTCTTACCCTTAAAAACTTCCTAATTGTCAGGGTATTTTTAAACACTGGAGCAAATTAGCAAGGGAGGTTGTGGAATCACAATCACTGGAGGTTTTTAAGAGCAGGTTAGACAAACACTTGTTAAAGATGGTCTAGACCAGGGGTGGGCAGATACCAGTCTACAGGCTGGATCCGGTTTGCCAGAGTTAGCTGCTGACAGGCCACCACCACTATATTTACCTGCACCTCAGCAGGTACAGGTGATTGCAGTTCCCATTGGCTACATATCACCATTCTTGGCCAATGAGGGCTATGGGAAGCAGTGTCTCAATCTGCACTGCTATTTTATTGCCCACCCTGGTCTAGATAATACTTGTTCCTGTCTCTGTGCAGGGGACTGGACTAGTCCTACATTTGTATCATTTTGTAAATTGCCACACTCCATATAGCAACCGATACACTGGGATACAAAGTCTGAACTCTTTCTTTCCTAGGCATTAGAAAAGGAGTTTGAGAGTCAGGATGAATAAGTTAATTCATAGAATCATTGAAGATTAGGGTTGGAAGAGACCTCAGGAGGTCATCTAGTGCAACCCCCTAACTCAAATCAGGAATATTATCTAATTCCCCTAGCTTAACCTGAATTTTGAGTTGCCAACACACATGTTGGATGTGTCCCTGGATTTCAAATTGTAGTGGTATGAGAGTCTCTTAAAGTCAGGTCTCCTCTAGATGACTCACAAGAGGCACATAAAAACTGGGGCACACAAAGTGGTATTAGGCTCTAAAAAATTTTTCTTGACTTCTGTGTGCCCTTCTGTAATTAATTAAATAGTCCATTAGGGTGCATCTACACTGCACCCTTACCTCGAAAATAAGCTACACAATTGTCAGGGTATTTTTAAACACTGGAATCAATTAATGACGGAGGATGTGGAATCATAGTCATTGGAGGTTTTTAAGAACAGGTTAGACAAACACTTGTTAAAGATGTTCTAGACCGGGGTGGGCAAATACACGAATTGCGTAGCTTATTTCAAAATAATTTTGAAATAACTACACAGTGCCAAATTTTGAAATAAAGTGCTATTTCGAAACACCCATTAACCCTCATGGAACAAGGTTACGGAGACACTGTAATAGCGCGCCCGTTATTTTGTAATAAATTTTGAAATAATGGGTGTGCTCAAAAGACATGGAATAGCTATTTTGAGATACTTCTGGTATCCTGAAATAGTACCGCAGTATAGATGTATTGACCCTATGCCTGCATTATGAAGCTACTTGTAGATAGTGGATATCACAACATTTCAATACAACTGAACAAGAAATCCTGTCCTAAAACATACAGAACAAATAAACAATACCATGGATGATTATGATACTACTACTACTACTACTACTAAACCTCTAATTGATAAACCACAGGCACTTAAGAGATTTTTGCTCTAGGACATTAGACATTTTCCCAAGATAACTATTGGAAATGTCTTTCTGAATCTTATCCTCTTCTCTCCCCCTGCACTCTCAAAAAAGTGTCTTAACAGGCAAAGCACAAAAAGTATTTTTAAAAACCACTTCTACTGCCTTGGCTAAAGTGATTTTTTTCTATGGAGAATAATTCACGGCAAGGCTAACAGGATAATCATCAGCCAAAAGCCCAGTCTCAAAATTACAAGGTTACAAAACCCAGCCACAATCTCGAAACCAGTAGATGAGGTTATCTACAAAGTAATTTGACAGAAGAATTCTGCCATATCTTTCTATCAGTAAAGGAAATTAAACTACAGTGTGCTGTGTTATAGTTCCTATGAAAGCTACCTCTCAATCTCAAATTCTCCACATCATACTGTGACACTATCTGTATCTTTGTCATCCAGGTTGGTTAACAAATATTCTTAGTTTTAAAACACTTGTAGAAAACTTGCTATATCAAATGGTACGCAAATAGTGTCTTCTGGCTACACAGGTTCCCTGTATTCTGGATCAATCCTCTGTGCAAACAAATGAGCCAACAAATTAATAATCTTGGCTCTGACAAGAGTCCAAACCTGTTTAATATTCTTTTCATGTGGAAGCTGTTGTCTGATCATTAATCATGTTTAGTTGCACCTGCAATTATTTTTTCATATCCTTAATATGTCAATTTTATTACAGTGACTTCTCTCAGGAGGCTTGTAACAGTGATTAAAGCTTTGTTAATTGTTGCATGCATTTTAAGATTGTTTCAAAGTCAATGTGCTCCAGGGTGAGGGCCATAAATGGCAAGGTTACAAGTGTAGAAAGTTTTTATTTAAATTCACAAAGCCATTTAAAATACTACACAGAGTTTAGACTATTTTCCCCAGTCTTAAGAAAAGAAAGCTCTCACATTAATATATGCACTGGATTTTTTTTTCATTGAAAAGATTCCCAAAGCATTTCACATACTATGGGAAAAAAACACAGAAGAAGAAACAGGTCTTAGGAGTCTGTGATATCCTTGCTATCAGTGCTAACAACATTGTTAATATCTTGAAAACTTCTTTACGCTCTTTTGCAAGCAGCTGACAATATCTCAATCTACACAATGATTGAACTAGCACAATCACTGCTCCCAGTTGGAACACAGCCCTTGTCTTGTTGGAAAAAAAATGAAGTGTCTGATCTGGGAGAAAAAAAGTTCCTGGAAACTTTGTAAATACAGTCTTTGCTTGAACACTAGGGGCATCTAGCTCTGTATCTAAGGGCTACCTTAGTTGAGAACACTGACAGTCTAGATCAATGAATCTTCAGGATTCCAGAGGAAGCGTGAATTATTAGATAGAGATCACTGTTCTGGGACACAGCTGCTCTCTCAAAAGTTGTTATTCTGAAAATAAGCCCAAACTATTCAAGCAAATTTTGTGAGGAGGAAAGTCCTCTGAAAATGTAAACTTAGCGGTGCTCTGTACCACTGAACAATAAGTAAGAGTATCAACCTTTGTCCTACGTTAGTACTTTTAAATTACACTGTTTAGCTCAAGTGATAGGGCCTTGTACTAGGTTACAAGCTTTTGATGTAGGTTATGAGCTTTATTTCTGTGCACAATAATGTTTTGGCTCAGTCTCACTATTAATTTTTTGCCCAATTAATGTGACTTTTCCCATACTGGAAATATTGAAATGGTATCTATTGCAGGATTTTGTACCATCACTGTAGTGTAAGAGCACACCCCATAGCAAGGTTCTTAGTGCATTTCATGGAGTCTTCATCCCTTTATGGGTATAAGAAGCTTTTTTATCTTAGTTTCCTTTTTTGTTGAAAGGGACAGCTGCTGTTGTGATGATTTTCCGTTTGGTGGATAAGCTCTATCAAAGTTCAATGTTTTTAGCATGATATAAAGGTCATCATATTCTGGAAAAATTTAATCTCTTCTGAAGGTTATTCCCCAGCCAGATGTCCATAACTAAAAATTGATTTACTCTGCCCCATATGCTTATCTACTGCTTTGTCTTACAGGAGTGCAACTGTTTGGGTGCTTTGTTGATGTGGTCTCTAATGAAGCTGGAACATGATTCACTAATGACTTTAACGCTCAAGATCAAAGCATAGAACTGGAAGTGGAATTGAGTGGGAGCTAGTAGAGAGATGAAAACAAAAGTCTGCTATGCAGAAGGCTTCCTCCATATGCTAAGCCTCTCTGTACATGTCTATACTGCGGAGGAAAATACCCCCACCCTCACAAACACTCCCAGAAATACATCTCTCAGCTTAGATACATTGACTCAGGCCCATGCTGTGTGGCTAAAAATATCATTGATTATTTCCAAGCTTGCACTGGAGCCTGAGCTCAGAGATCCTCTCCTTTTGCCAGGCTCAAAGCACTAGCTCTTCAAAACAGAGTTTTCTGAGGCTCTCTAACACATTGTTGCTGTTTGTTTGTTTGTTTGTTTTTTCAATGAAGACATTCTCTATGATCACAGTGACAGTCTTTTCTTTGTTTTCATTCAGTTTCAGATAGGGTACATTACAGTAATCCAGCATGCCCTCACAGCAGGACGAAGCACCATCTAGATCATCCCTGATAGATGTCTATCTAACTTGCTCTTAATTATCTCCACTAATGGAGATTCTACAACTTCCCTAGGCAATTTATTCCACTGTTTAACTGCCCTGACAGCTATGAAGCTTTCCTAACATCCAACTTAAACCTCCCTTGCTGCAATTTAAGCCCATTGCTTCTTGACCTATCATCAGAGGTCAAGAAGAACAATTTTTATCCCTCTTCCTTGTAACACCCTTTTAGGTACTTGAAAACTGCTATCATGTCCCATCTCAGTCTTCTCTTTTCCAAACTCAACCAACCCATTTTGAGTTGTATTGAAATATGTGACCAAAAAGAAGAATATTGCTAAAAGAACTGTAAAGCTTTTCTGTAGAGGAAATAATTTGTGGATGCTTCAAGATAACTATACACTTCCCCATAAAGCAGACACACTGGATAAAATGTCAGGAGCACAATATTTTAAAAGTTTTGATTTGGAATCATGACGCCATAAGAATAAAGTGGGGAAAAACATTTCTTTGTGACACCCTATGAACTGTTTAAGTTCAGCAGAAGGCCCTTCAGGCTCATGAATGCATCAGGGACCTGTCAGAGGGTCATAAATTATCTAACCCACATAATGAAAACTGAAGACGTCCTTACATATTTGGACAATTCTAAAGCTTTAAAACATTACAATTTAAACTTGCAGGAAAGAAATGTCAGTTTGTGAAGAGTCATATGACTGTCATAGGACTGGTTGAAGCCTTAACCTCAGAAGTTGAACATAATTTAGGACTTTCCCAGTCCTTTAAAGTTGGAGGAGGCACAGCAATTTGTAGGCTTCTGCATATTCTACAGGACAGTGGAGATAGATAGATCATAATTACAGAGCAGGTAGTACCATTATATCAGATAACAGAGTAACTTTGGGTAAAGAAATGCCAAAAAGTTTATCAGTTACTGAAGAATGGACTTCTACGTTATATTTTCCTTAAATTCACAGATCCATCAGAACCATCCATGATAACCTCTGATGCCTCAATGGGCTTAAATTGCAGCAAGGGAGGTTTCAGTTAGACATTAGAAAAAACTTCCTAACTGTCAGGGTGGTTAAACACTGAAATAAATTGCCTAGGGAGGTTGTAGAATCTCCATCTCTGGAGATATTTAAGAGCAGGTTGGATAGGCATCTATCAGGGATGATCTAGATGGTTCTTGGTCCTGCCATGAGGGCAAGGGACTGGATTTGATGACCACTGAAGGTCCCTTCCAGTTCTATGATGATGATGATTCTGTAAAAAAATGTTGCTGTTGGATTTGCACTTGAACAAGATTGATGAGCTTGGTAGACATAGACCAGAAGCTTGTGGAGGCCACAAGTTAAATAGGGAGGGAATCATGTGTTACGCTCTAAAACTGGAGAGTCTGGCTATTACAGAGACCCTCATAGACATCTTTATTTGTTATGTACAGAATTCACAGTATGGACAGAACAGTGCCCTGCAATGCCTCTTTATGCTGCACAACCCAGAATGATTCCCATGGAGATGAATTCACAAACTGTCTGAATACACATTTACAGTTGATCATAAACATGGAAAAACCAAAGGTTGCAGATACTTGCACTTAGGTGTGGGCAGTGAACATAGACTCAGCATAGTCTTATGAGAAAATACAGCACAAACAGACTGAAAACCCTGAGTTAAGTTCGCTGCATCAACGGATCAATCAAAGAAGCCCTAAGGCAGGGATGTTTCAGGCAGTTCAGGAATGATTATCCATTGATTCAGTCACCAGCTGAATTATCTTTGTAGCAAGCACACAGAGAATGGTACTGGAGTGTCTCCATGATAACGAAGCAGCAGGAGACCTGAGGTGCAAAAACACAGTGACCCAAGTATCCGGCAGATTGTTTTAACTGGATACGGCTGCAGAAGTTTAGGACTGGATACTTTCCTGTCAAGAAAGGAAAGCATCAGGAAGAAGAGGAAGAACTACATTAGGGGAAATGCCTCAAACTAGTTAGCCCATTATCAAGCACATCAGTTAGAAATCACTTTTTACTGGGGTGTATGATGGCACTTTTTCAAACTATGTGGTGGTGAAACCAGTGTAGGATAAAAAGGAAGAACACAATGTAATGGTCCTTCACTCTCAAGTGGAGGGAGGGAGGCCACTCTGCCCTCACTACAGGCAGATTGTAAGTCACAGTCTTATAGGGGAGAGCTCCATCTGGGACAGACAGTAATTAGCAACCTATAATTTCTGTCTGCCGGGGAGCTCTGGTCCTCTGCACAGAGTAAGGCCATGAACAGACTTTAGCGCATAGCCACTTAGTTGGGGCACACAGCTACAAATATTATTAAATTACTAAAAATTAAATGGAAAAAAAATTAACAATCACCTTTTTAAAGAAATCTTAAATAAAACAACTTCATAAAAGCAATGCTGTATTTTTGAAAAATACAATCATTTAAATAAAGCATTTTCCTTTTATTTAAAAAAACTTAATTGAGTTCAGGACCCAAGCAATGCTGGGTAAATCTGTTAGTTACCCATAAAAACCACCTATTATGCAAATTGTATGTCTGTTTGCAGACACACTCTTTACCACAGATCAAAAGCTACCTTCCTCATGAAACTTTTGTCTCCAACAACGGTGGTCACATGATGTTGTATACAATATGGCCTAACACTGTTGCTGGTTTTCATAAGCTCTTTTTTGTTTCTATATTTATACAAAGGAAAAGACTCATTTGTGATTTCTGAGTTCTGGTGTAATAATGAGCTTTGATATGCACTTACATCTCAAGTCAAACACCTCAGCTGATGTCTCCTTGTCGACAAATATGTTTTTCTCCTCTCTTTTTTTCTTGGTAGCAAGAATGAGTGCTAATTGTTCCTAATTTGATTTTGATGAGTTCTCACCTAATTAGCACTTAAAGAGATGTTCTGATGATGAAGAAGACTCATTACCATTTTTACATATCAGCACAAAAGATTCCTAATGAAAAAAAAATTACATTTTCATATTCTTGCCTGACCTATCAAGCACTGTGATTTTCTGATCTAATTTCTTTATTTGAAAGCTGCAGCCTTTTGGATTTTGACATATTGCTAATGTGAAGAGATGTGCCTCTATTGCTCTGACTACTAATTAATCTTTATAATTATAACATCTTCCAACAATAATCAAGATCATAAGCAGTGTAATGCTGGTTAAAAAGAAAGAAATGCCTTCATCTACATTGCAGATAAAAACACTCTCACTTGACAGAAGATGGTGAAAGAGGAAATACTGTTTTGTGATAATTGGCATACTTATGGTTATTTCAGTGGAACTTGATCACTTTCTCTGCATTTGATCTCCACATTTTTCATGGTAATCTTAAAACCCTAATGATTCATTATGATAAATTACAAAGTCTTTCAATAACATTGTTGATGTTCTCTACAAATCTCTAAGTGTACTTTAATTTATTAGTTGAGTAGTACAGTATATAGAAAAATAGAAGGCCAGACCTTTAGTACTATAAGTAATGACTCAGTTGAAGTCAGTGTGCCCATTTCAGCTAATTTTAGTCATTTTTTGGTTAAAAATCCCTTATCTGTAATAGTTATACTGGCACAAAAATCTGTCTGTAGATCAGGACCTAGGAACTACTGCTCTTCCGCTAACCATGTATATTGGGAGCACAACTCACAATGACTTTCAGCTCCACAATATAAGGCCTGAGTCTCTATTGCAATGCAACTTATGTAGTAAGTCAGGCCAGTGTAAAGTGGGTGTGAAGTGCTACCATTCTGCTTTCCAGTTCACACTAGCATCAGTGGAAGTTGTACATAGAGAGAATGAAATCCAACACTTCCAGCCTCCAAAATTTAAGTGGGGTAGAAGTGGTGGTTGGCTCTTGAGACCATCAGCACAGTGGTGAATTTCACTCTTCTGGAAAACAACATGATCATCCACATTTCCTTTTGGCTGATCCAAGAGGCTGCTATATCCGTAATGTACCAAATTGAAAATGTTCTGTGAAGTGATTTTATACTGCAGAAATTATCAAGTATTTCAAAGATCAATTGCCACACATCCTTCAGTTCTATTCTGTAAGACTGTAGCGTAGAATGGAAAAAAATAGCACAGTTATTCTGTGGCTTTCTAGTCCAGCACTCTTGGGACCTGACCAAGTTCTGAATTAGAGGATTTGTTGAACCACTGGAAGTCAATATTGTCCAGCAGCATTACCAGTACTTCCATTGCTTTCTGGGCTCTTACAAAATATTTAGAAGTAAATTAGAGCTAAATAACAGCACAGAACACTGAGTGCCAGGACTGGTGGCTCTAAACAAACTTAATGGGACTGCAGGAAACTTGGGCACACCCATATAAATGGACATCCAGCTAACTAAAATCATGCTGGAACATGAATATTGCTGGAGCAGAGAGTGCCAGACTAGAGAGGTTCAACCTGTACATAGGGTCAACCATAGAATCACAAAGGGTATGTCTACACTACAAAGTTAATTCGAAATTACAGCCGTTATTTCGAATTAACTTCAATAGCGTCTATATATGCAAACCGCTTTCGAATTTAATTCAAAATAGTGGCGCGCTTATTTCGAATTTGGTAAACCTCATTCTATGAGGAGTAACGCCAAATTCGAAATAGCTATTTCGAATTAAGTGCTGTGTAGACACTTAATTCAAAATAGGGGGCCTCCAGCCCTTCCCAGGGAGCCCTGGTGGCCACTCTGGACACAACCAGGAAAATTCATCTGCTCCCCCCGCCAGCCCTGGAGCCCTTAAAGGGGCAGACTCTGGCCACAGTGCCTGTGCCAGTTGCAAGCCTGCCAGCACACAGCCATCAGACCGTGCACTCGGCACAGGAGGAGCCAGCAACCCGCTGCCACCCAGCCCTCCACCACTGCCCAGGACCAGGCTAGCAGCTCCCAGGAGCCTGTCAGGGGCCGCAAAAGACTGGAGCCTGCCTGGTCTAGTGCAGAGATCGTGGACCTCATTGAGGTTTGGGGGGGAGGCCTCCAATGCCCATGATCTCCACACTAGGCACAGGAATGCGGCCGTCTACAGCTGCATGGTTGCCAGCCTGGCCACCAGAGGCCACATGCGCAGCCAGGAGTAGGTGCAGACTAAAATAAAAGAGCTGCGGCAGGCCTATGCCAGGGGCTCCCAACCAGGGGCTGACCCAGACGCCTGCTCGCACTGCGAGGCCTGGACTGCATCCTGGGGGGTCAGATGGTCCATGCCCCCCAGTGGTCATTGACCCCGGGGCAGAGGGCCCTGCCCCTGACACAGGAGAAGGGGAGGAAGAGGAGGAGGATGACAGCCAGGAGCCTCAGGAGCCTGCAGGGAGCATGCCCTGCACCCAGGACCCCTGAGCCGTACCAGAGAGCCCATCAGTGGTCTCATCCAAGGCTGGGGAGGCCTCCACATGTGAGTGCCATCACGGTCCCCTTATGCAGGGCAGGGCAGGGCAGGGCAGGGCAGGGCGGGGCAGGGCGGGGTGGGGGGCGCCCAGGGACCATGCACGTGGGCCTTGCTAACCATGGAGCAGGCGGAAACCTGTGCATCTGCTGTGTCAGCCGGGACACGTGGCTCCACCTGGGTGCCATGCAGGGGCCCTGGCCTGTACCCCACACGCGTCTATGCGTGAAAGCATATGACAGGCTCCTGACCCCGGGGAGAGACACTGTACACTGCCCTCCCTCCAGACGCCCCCCTCTACACAGAGGCAGGGCACATCTCCCCTCCCCTGCCCTCCCCCCCCCCACACCGCACTATAGACAGCACAGAGGCTGGGGTGCAGTCCTGGGCCAGCTCACACTCATGGGGATAGCAGGACGTGATGGTGCGGAGACCTGCCATCCTTGTCTTGCAGAGGGGGGCTGGGTTTCACCCACTGTGTCCCCAGGGAGAACTGACCACGTCTCTTGTTTCACCACAGCTGCAGCACCTGCAAGTGCAGGGCGCATCACCCCGCCTGGACCATCCACCTGCACCCGGGCCAGCAGGTGCACCCGCAACCAGGAGGAGTACCAGCGGCAGCACCTGTGGCTACAGGGAAGGCAGGTCCACAGCCAGGAGCACTGGGTGCAAGAAGACCTGCAGCTGCGGTGGGAGAGCTTGCAGGAGCTGCATGAGCAGGGCCGTGCCCGCCGCGAGCACCTGCAGACCCTAGTGGAACGATTGCTGCCTCCTGCTGCTCCAGCCCCTGCGGCTGCCCCAGCTATCGCTCCTCCTCCCGCTTCTTCTGCCCCCCCTTCCCTCCTGCCCCACCCTCCATACCCACTCCCCCCCGCCCGGGGACGCCAAGGCCCCCGCACCGGCAGTGTTGCGAGACAGGAGGGCCGGCAAGACCCCCAACCCTGAGCTTCCCCTCTCCCTTCATCCCCCTTCCAGCTCCCTCCTCCCAGGTTTCCCCCCTCCCCTCTTCCGCCCTCATTCCCCCTCTCCCCCCACCCCAGTTATGTTAAATAAAGAGAGTTTTTTGTGGCAACACGGGTGTTTTTATTGTACATCAGGAAGGGGGGTTAGGAAGGGTGGAATGTAAGGCACAAGGCCCCAGTGGGGTGCCCCAGTGGGGCACGCCAGGGGGACTTCAGTCCTCGTCCACCTGGAAGCTCTCCTGCAGGGCTTCCCGGATGCGGACAGCCCCCTGAAGGGCCTCCCAGCTGGCAGCCATGTGGGGCTGTGTGTACTGGCCAGCCAGGCGGTCAGCCTCTGCCATCCAGGCTGGCAGGAAAGCTTCCCCCTTCCTCTCACACAAATTGTGGAGCACACAGCATGCTGCCACCACGTGTGGAATATTGTGCTGAGAGAGGTTGAGGCAGGTGAGGAGGCATCTAAATTGGGCCTTCAGTTGGCCGAAGGCCCCCTCGACCACAATGCGGGCCCTGCTGAGCCTGGCACTGAAGGCCTGCCGGGAGGGGTTGAGGTGTCCTGTGTAGGGCTTCATCAGCCAGGGCTCTAGGGGGTAGGCCGCATCCCCCAGCAGGCACACTGGCATGTCCACATCCCCGACCCTGATGTGGCAGTTGGGGAAGAAAGTCCCGGCATGCAGCCTCTGGCATACGGAGGAGTTGTGGTACACCCGTGCGTCATGTGCCTTGCCGGACCAGCCCACATTGATGTCTGTGAACTGGCCCCGGTGGTCAGAACGGCCTGCAGGATCACGGAGAAGTACCCCTTGCAGTTGATGTACAGGGAGGGTTGGTGTTCCGGGGCACGGATGGGGATGTGCATCTTGTCGATTGCCCCCCCCACAGTTGGGGAAGCCCAAGGCGCTGAACCCCTGAATGACCACATCCAGGTTGGTGAGGCAGATGACTCTGTGGAGCAGCACCCTATTGATGCCCTTGACCACCTGCAGAGAGACACACAAAACCGAGGGTCACTGGGGTGCCCAGGTGGCTGGGAGTGTTCGTTCCCCAGCACTGCCCCACACCCCACTGCCAGGAGCAACCCCCGCTGCAATCCTGGCCACTGCCTGCAGTCTGTAGCACGGCTGGGACAGACCGAACCCTTCCGGGGATGGCACTTACACCACCTCCCCCCATTTTCCCTGGGGCAGCCCATCTCCTCCTTGCAGCCCCCCCCCCCCAGTCCAGTGGCCGGTGACTGCCGTACCTGCATGAACACCACTCCGACGGTGGGTCTCCCTACGCCGAATTGGTTGCCGATGGATCGGTATCAATCCGGCATGGAGAGCTTCCACTGGGCGATGGCCACCTGCTTGTGGAGAGGAATGGCGGGACTCATGCGTGTGTGCCTCGCTGCAGAGCAGGGGTGAGCCACTCACAGAGCTCAGGGAAGGTGTCCTTCATCCTGAAGTTCTGGGTCCACTGTTGATCTCCCCAGCGCTCCAGGATGATGTGGTCCCACCAGTCGCTGCTGGTGTCCATACACCAGATGTGGCGGGGCACACTGGCATCCAGCCGCTGCTGCTGCTCCTCCACGGCCCCCAGGGGGGGCAGGGGGAGGGCCAGGGGGCAAGCCTGCAGCAGAGGGTGCCAGGCAGCCTCTAGCAATTGCTGCCAGGCTTGCAGCAACACATTCAACATGAGCACCAGAGTGCCCAGGGGCAGCTCTGCCTCCATGGTGCCGAGTGCTGTGGTGTCCCAAATGAGAGCGACCAAAGCAGGCAGAGAGGAAAATGCTTTGCTGTCCCTCAGCGAGGTAAGCAAGCAAGTGGGAAAGCTGAGGACCGGCTGTCCAGGGGGGTCCCTTTAAGCACTAGCCGCAGATAGCCTCAGACAGCAGCCACACGAAGCAACTACTGACCTGATGCCCTGCTGGAACCGGTTTCAGCTGCCCTTAAATGCGATCCAGCATGGATGCATTATTTTGAATTAGCTTAATTCGAATGAACTATTTCGAATTAAGTTAATTCGAAATAGTGCTGTAATGTAGACATACCCAAACTTATTGTATGGCTATTTTAGCCCTTGTAGAATAACTAAACATGTTATTGTGGAAAAGAGAAAATAAAAGCCGACAGCTAAAAAATCTGAAATCAGTCACAAGAATGTAAAACAGTAGAATAATAAAATCCACGAGTCAAAATAATTTACAGCTACAACTTTAAACGTGTAGAGTTTCTGACTCATTCTCTCCAGAGAGAATGTAGGCTAGTACCAACACAGAGGCATATTCACTTTCCCATTCAGAACTCTGGGTAATGCTGGTCCAAAATATGTCAGGTCCTGGGGCAACTATGTGGAACATTCTGTCTCTAGCCCTTCACCTGTTCATGGACATCCAACCATAAGCATCCAAAAGTAATAAGATTTTAAATATATTAAAATATATTAATATATATTAATTTGGAGATGGAGAGGAGTTATTTGCCTTTTAGCTTTTGAACCTGTAAGGCTCTTGTTTCCAAACTTTCCTTGGCAACTGTATGGACTAAAATTTATTTTTCTTTTTCATAAAACCAGAGATTCTCTTGTAAATCACATGACATCAGGATGCTTAAAAAAAAAAACGAACCCTACCAGATAACACAGGACTCATGATGGAGTAATTAGTTGGCATCACTGGAAAACATCAGTGTGGTAGATGATAATAAATTCTGTCTCCACATAAACTCTTGACTCAAATGAAGGTGTCTGCTGCCAGCCCATAATTTTAATTGCAGGCTGAGATGGCCACAAAGAACGAATCATAATGCTTTTTATTTTAAGTGCAATGTAATGTTTCCAAATAATGTCTTTATTTACCCTTTCAACAACAGATATTGATAACTTCAAAGACTTCTGCTGCACAAATGTGGGGTCCAGCCACACTGATTCACAAGTTCTATTGCTGTGCATGAGTCTGTATTGTTTTTATGAGGCTTGCATTATATATACAGATGCAATGTACATGCAAAATGGTGCAAATATCTTACTTGGATTTTCGAATTGAAAATCTGTACTGGTGTGCCCCACTTTCAATATTCATCTATTTTTTATGAATAATACAATAAGTAAATCAGGAACTTTCCAACTAGGATATCATGTTCAAGTAATAACAATAAATAAATAAATGTATTGCAAAATGCTAACAAGCACTAGCAGAGGCTTAGGCCAATGCCATTTTGCAGAAGTTTTTTGGAGCATCATACCAGTTTGCTCAGTTTTGGTCTTGTGTTCAAATGTGTTTCAAAAAACAAATGTCAATAATTCAGTTACAACAGTTAACATGTATTCCTAATTAATTTTTAAACAGAAAAACATCTAAAAAGTGTATTTTAACTTCCCCCCCACCTTAATTTGTAAGTGAATTCATGAATATATGAATCATACTATATTGGTAACTGTAGACAATGATACATCTCTTATTTCCATAGCATAGGCTAGGTCTACACTGCAAAGAAAAGTCGGGAAAAGATACGCAAATTGCAAACTGCAATTTGTGTATCTACATGGCACCAAATTTCAGAAAAACCTCCTCTATCAGCACATCCCTTCTTCCTCATAGAACGAGGATTACAGGGATGGCAAAAGAATGTGTCCGCTTTTTCGGAAATTGTTTTGGGAATTGATACTTTTGGTATCCCGGAAATGCTCTGCAGTCTAGACATAGCCATAGTTATTTCACACATACTGGCAATACCGGCAGTCCCCACACTTCTCCCTAAAGCAGGGATACTCAAATTTGGAAGCCGTGGGACCATAGTGATACTCATAGCATGTGTGAGGGCCGCAACTTTAGTGTGGTTGCATGTACATGAAAATATATATGTAAATAGCTTCTTTCATACTGACGGGCATGAATACAAAGATTAAGGCAAGACTACTCAACACTCAGGCCCCATTTAAGTCAGTTCTGCTGATGTTAATAAAATGCAATATTGACCCGATTTCCACCCATATGACAACACTTTTAATGAGCAATGACAGTCCAGGAATTTAACTACTAAAATGCACATCAACAGAAGACTGTTATATTGACTTGCCATTGTAGAGCGTGTTCCCAGTGGAGGCCATGTTCAAAGGAGCCTCGGGTAAACCCAAACTGTACCACAGGCTTCAAACAAATAGGCCGTGGGCCGCATGTGGCCTGCAAGCCATGTGTTGAGTAGCCATGCCCTTAAAGATATGTATCAACCTTGTTTCAGAAGAATACCCTCTAGAAGAACATTTCGTCTATTAAAATATGGCTTCTCAAGAGGGATAGCTGAGAAAGAAGTCAATTGTTGCCACTTGGGATGGATGTCTTCTGTTGTTTTGTTTTGTTGTGATGGTATTGGGCACAATGAACTTGAATTGAGTTTGTAAACTTATTTCACACCACAAATGCTACTATATAGCCATCATATGATAGTGACTTGTATTCTGAACCAGATACTGTTTCATCTTTTAATCCCAGTCAGTGTCCTGATCCATCTAGAGATACTGTGCAATTTTTTTAAAAATTTGTGGCATGACAGGAAAGTATCTTATGTAATTTATTATTGTATTTGCTAACAATAAGAACTAGGGCTGTCAATTCATCTCAGTTAACTCACAATTCACACAAAAATTTAATTGTGATTAAAAATTAATTATTAAAATAATCACAATTAAATACAGTTTTAATCACACCATTAAATAGTAGAATCCCAAGTACATTTTAAAATTTATTGACTTCAATTACAACACTGAATACAGAGCATACAGTGCTCACTTTATATTCTTATTGATTACAAACATTTGCACTGTAAAAAAAAGTAATAGTATTTTACAATTCGTCTCCTACAAGCACTGTAGTACAGTTTCTTTATTGTGAAAGTACAACTTAGAAATGCCCAACTGCACTCAAAAGCAAAATAGTATAAAACTGTAGAATTTACAAGTCCACTCAGTCCTGCTTCTTGTTCAGTCAGCCACTAAGACAAACAAATTTGTGTACATTTACAGGAGATAATGCTACCCACTTTTTATTTACAATTTCCCCTGAAAAGAAGAACAGCATTGCAAGATATTTACATACCTGATATGCTAAATATTCGTATTCCCCTTTATGCTTCGGTCTCCATCAGTGTTCCCTCTAAGCAGTGTGGCATAGGTGATTAATCAGCCCCACCTAGTCAGAGGCTCAGGGCTCAGTGCACCAGAGCTGACTGACTGGGCAGGGCTTATTAATCACCTGTGAAGCTGTGCTACAGTGCAGTTTAGAGGGAACACTGATCCCCATGCCAGAGAATATGCTTCCATGCTGATGATGTGTGTTAAACCCCCCTCCCCCCCCCAAAAAATGTATTAATAAAATTTGTGACTGAACACCTTCAGGGAAAATTGTATGCCTCCTGCTCTGTTTTACCTACATTCTGTCATATATTTCATGTTATAGCAGTCTTGGATGATGCCCCAGTACATGTTGTTCATTTTAAGAACACTTTCACAGCAGATTTGACAAAACACAGAAAAGATAGCAGTGTGAGATTTCTAAAGATGGGTACAGCACTTGACCCAAGGCTTAGGAATCTGCAGTGCTTTCCAAAATCTGAGAGTGAAGAGGTAGGGAGCATGTTTCTGATCTCTTGAAAGAGCAAGACTCTGATGCAGAAACCACAGACCTCATGTGACGGGTTCTGTCACAGAGACCCTCTTGTGATCACCAGTTAATATGCATAAATACCACTTAGTGTTACTGCCCTTCTGGGCACCCCTCAACTGTTGATCCAGGTCCTCCATCCTTTTCCAGCACTGATACCAATCTAGGGTCATAACCTTTTGGAGTATAATGCAGACACTGAGATCAGGTCAGTTCTGGGAAGGCTCAGACAAAGGGATTTGCCTCAGAACCCAAATGCACAACCCTAATAGGACCTGACCCCGCAGATATATCCATCTTAGTCTGTATAAAGTAATATATAAGGTAAGCTCATGTTCACACTTTTTCTCAGGTAAAGAGAGAGATGTTACTTGCTCCCCCAGTAACAATTAATTATGCTGCATTTATTGATAAAAAAGGGATTTTAGTAAGTATAAAAGGTAGTATATCAGTGGTCATAAGAGATAGTACACAGAAGAAAGTAGGTTACAGAACACACATCCTAAGCTTAACACACTAAGAAATTGATTACATGTAATATCTCACCCTTAGAGTTGTTCTTTGACTGAGCGGAAAGCCTCCCATATCAGGGTTTACTTATTCCCTCTTTCAGTCTTAGGGTATGTCTAGACTGCTACTTCAGGGTATCCTGAAATAGCAACTCCGCGTCTTGAAACGCTCCCCCTATTTCCTGTGCTATTCCAGTGTCTCTGTAGCCCTCATTCCATGAGAGTTATGGGATTTGTTGGAATAGTGCGCTATTTTGAAATTTGATGCAGTTTACACAGCACCAAATTTCAAAATAAGCTCTGTCAAGCTACACCCGTAGCTCATTCCTATAGAAGGGTGCTGTCCTGATGCACCATTAGATGTTTCCAGCAGCCATGGGTGGTAAGAACAGGGGTATACTGACTATTGTTAGCAGCCCCTATTGTCTGATTTCTTCCCATTATATAGGTTTTTCAAAATGCGGGAAACCTCTTTGTTCAGTTTAAACTCCCTCCCAGGTCTTCATGGAAAAGTATATGGTTTAAGATGGATTCTAGTATCAGGTGACATGGTCACACGCATTGCAGGACTCCTCACAGCCCCTCCATATGAGCTTACAGAAAAAAACAAGTTTATTCACAGATCATTATTCTGAGTACTGGGCCATTAAGTTCCTTGAGTAGTACTAATGACCCTCATTTAGCATGTCTACATTAATAACACAGGTTTATATTGTTTTTTTAACTACAAATACAGGGATTTTAACTTCAAATATGGGAATGATACATGCATACAAATGGGATAATCATATTCAGTGGATAATAACTTTTCCAATGTTACCCGACATGAAGTGTTTCACATAAAGCATATCCAGTTATACCATGTGCATAACATGTTTTCATGAAGCCTATGGAATGCTCCATGACAATCCAAATCACCAAAAAAGAAAAACCAATCATCTGCTGATGGCATGTGATTCAGATGATAAAAATGAACAAGCATTAGTCTGTCCTGTTTTGGACTATTGTCAAGCAGAAACCATCATCAGCATGGTCACATGTCCTTTAGAATGGTGATTAGATGCTGGTCAGTATGTAAATATCTTTCAATGTCAGCGCCACATGAGTACCTGTTCACAGTTCCAGTTGAGTTTTAAACAAAAAAGCAGGCAGCATTATTTACTGCAAATGTAATTAAATGTGTTTGTTTGGGAAATGGGCTCAACAAGAAGTAGGACTGAGTAGACTTATAGGCTCTAAAGTTTTACACTGTTTTGTTTTTGAATGAAGTTTTTTGTACATTGTTCTACAGTTGCAAGTTCAACTTTCATAATACAGAGATTGCACCAGAGTAATTGGGGAATTGAAAAATACTATTTCTTTTGGGGGGTTTTTTACAGTGCAGATATTTGTAATAAAAATAAATATAAACTGAGCACTGTGCATTTTTTTCTGTGTTGCAATAGAAATTAGTAAATTTGAAAATGTTATTGTTTTATTTTTAATCACTTGAGAGCTCTAATAAAAATCACTTGAACTGGAATAGAAACATATCCAAGTTTTAGCATGTTTCTAAGGAGTGGTTTACCATTATAAATAATCCTGCTATTTTCAGTGTGGAGTAGACGTAGAAACTTTTATATTAATATGATGAAAAGAACAGTGTAAACAACATCTCAATGATCCTTGAATATCTGAATAACATTGTGTTTCTCTGGTTCAATCTGCCATTTTGTTATTTTTTCATATCTATTTAGGTCAATTACACTCAGGTATTTTTGTGTGTATGAAGAGGAGACAAAAGGTAAGAGAAAGAGCACATAAGTGTTTTATTGTTGGTGTCTCAGTCTATGAGACGTAGGATTTGATGCAGCTAAGTGTCATTCCCAGAATGAGGACAATGCAATCTAATCTCCATGGAGACTGCCTAATTTAATAGCCTCATCCTATGTTGGTATCTGCCTTGGACAACGATTGCTTTAAAAAAAATATAGATGACAAATGTCAACAATACTACTATTACAACAGTTAACATGCACTCCTAATTAATTCTTAAGCATATAATCAGCTACAAAGTGTATTTTGAAATCAGATGGTCTAAGATTTCCAAGGTATCTAGAAGAGAAGGATACCTCATTAAAAATTCTGTCTTTAGTCCAGGTCAGCTAATATGTATTCAGTGTGCATCCTAACTGAAGTTGAACTAAATAATTGTGGCTATTTAAAACCAGGGGACTGGGAACAAGGATAGGGTGCACAAAGTCTAGCTTTTTGCAGTTGTGATTTTGTGGCACTGAAAGTCAGGAAAATTAAGTGTTAAGGGGTTTTCCTATACCCACCACCCCCGATTTTTGTCACACAGACAGAAGGCAGAACACCAGAAATCCAAAGAGCAGGCAATGTGATGTTTCTTGGAGTTAGTTCCATGCAAACATATCCCCAGCTCTATATGCCAGCAGTCTCTTTCCCAGTGTTTCAATTCCAGCTCTGACACCACACACCCTTTACCCCATACTCCCCTTCTCAGCTATGCTGCTGCAGAGCCTTGTCTGTGTCTCTGTTCGCCATTCCCCATCCCCATATTCCTATTCCCACTTCCTCATACTTAGCAAGCCCATGTATACTTGTAGTGTATGCTCCCAGTCATACCTCTTACAATTGATGGTCGTGTTCCATTTTGGGAGGTTGTGAAACTGGGAACTTCATCCCTCCCCTTTTGTGTCACACAGGAGGGGTAAGGAGTGAAGTTGTGCTCTGGTGAAGGCCAAGTTTTCCTTGGGTTTTTAATGTTTCTTATTCCTCCCCCTGCATTTTCCTTCGTCACTCCTAACTGATTATTTGACCTTGTCTTGAGAGAGAAACCAGGCAGCCTTTCAGTGTATGCTCATTTATATTGCACTCCCACCATACCTTGTGACACTTCAGCTCCACCTCTAATCTCTTTCACCTCATCTACTTATGGTCAGATATAATACATGCTGTCTTTCATCAAGGCTCAGTATTTCACCAATGTGTACATCAAATGCCTCCCTTGTACATTCTCACACATCTGCTGCAGCTACCAAGTTCAGTCCTCCTCAGAAACAGATGAGTTCTTGAATGATGACATGAAGCTCATTGCAGACTATTGTAGTGAATGGCACCTTCAGATGAGCTTTGTCAAGACAGTTTCTAGTGTATTTGTATCTTCACAATGCTAGCACAAGCCACAAATTAAACATTTTCTTCAATGGCTATCCACAGCATGATCTAAAACCAGTTTACCTTGGAGCGACACTGGATAGATAATTAATGTACCACAACTACTTGAAAAAGATGGCAGCCAAAGTCAATACTTGGACCAGCCTGCTCAGAAAATTGGCCGATTCAACCTGGGGTGTGAACACCAAGAAGTTTAGAAGATCAGACATTGCTCTCTGCTATTCAACAACAGAGTATTGCACTCCTGTCTGGTGTTACTCATTTCAGATGAAGCTGGTCAATATAGAGCTTAACAAAGTTATGTGATTTTTTGGGACAATTTATGTGCAACTCCATTGCCATGGCTGCTAATACATACATAGTAATATAGCACTGATCCATATTCACTATGAGAAAGCCTCTGTCATGCTGCTGGCTAAGATCCACGTGAACAGTGATCTGCCTTTGTACGCAGACCTCTTCAACCCTGCTGGAGCTTACCTGTCTTCTAGATGCCCTTTATGGTCATTTGTGCTATCACAAGACATGGCAGTGGAATCTGCATGACTCAATGAGTGGTCAGCAATGACACATGTTATTTTGTTCACCAGACTTTGATCTGCCTATGGTCATCTCTGAACTGATTTTGAACAGGACAAGGCAACTATGAAGCTAATCTCTTTAAATTTGATTTCTCTAATAAACCATGATACAGCTGTGGTCAACTTCAAACCATGTTGTATATTTCTGATGAGTGCCCACTGACTTACTTTGACAGATTACTATTGGATGCTACTGATGTGATCACATGACTGGGCACATTGCACATACACTGAGAGAATGGACCCACATCAAATGATCATGGGCTCTGGACCATGCTTTTCCTCACTTGCTCTAGAACACGAACAGGGATGGTGCCTCACCCAGTTCTCTTACTAATTTATATTACTGCACAATAGCTTTTATTGTTAAGAAACCTTTTCCTAATATCGAACTGAGCCTTTTCCTTCTTTAAGTCAGTGTTTCTTTCCCTACCATGTTATCAATAGTTGCTAGACAGTTTAACGACATACTGAAGGATGAAAGTAAATGATTGTTACACTTAATTTCATATTTTTATAAAATATTCACATTCATCTTACATTTGCTCAATAGTGTGCCAACATAATTTGCTCTTACTCGATCATTTGTTTTTAAAAAGGAAAATTCTTCATAAGCAATCAGTTGTCATGTTGCAAAAAAATCACCATATTTATGAGTTCCCAATTTAATTAAGTGGAATGGAAATTGTTTTAAACTTCATAATCTTCAGAAATTCTGCTCCTCTTTTGATTTTGCAGCTGAACAGAGATAGGAGAACAAAAGCATCACACTTCTGAGATCTATGTATTAGATTCTGTCAGCAAGTCCTCAACAGAAACTGAGCCCATTATTTGGAGAATCTGCATTAGCGCAGATAAGCAATCATTCTTTTCCATTTGAAAGACAATTAATTCCTGGTTTGTCAATGTACAATTCAGCAATCTACAATTTTTTCTTGCACACAAAATCATGTCTTATCTTTTGAGATGACAAGCCATGCATCAGCAATTTTACTTAAAACACACATTTCAAATAAAATGTCATACAATGCAAAAAAATAGTAATTGCTTAGACTTAGTGACTAACTGGGTGTCTGTCTGTCTAAGAATTCTGTATATTGCTCACCACCATTATACATGGTCACCACCATTATACATGGATCATTGTACCCATGAACTTATAAGAGGTTTGAATTACGAAGCCTGGATAAAGCTCTGCAATTTCACTATATTTCCCAGTGATGCTGGGCCAAATTCAGTGGTAAGGTTGGAAGCAGTGTGAAGTGCATGCCATTAAATCATAATAATGAGTGTTAGCGGTAAAGAAGTGTGTAACTTGTACCATTTTGGTATTCTGTGTGGCTATTTGGTGCAAAAATTAATATACTTTTCCAGCTGAGACCAGAGTTAAAGTAAAGCAGGTCTCCCATTCACCATATTTTTACACCACAAAGGCCAGATTTGGTTCTCATTTAGAACACTGAATCCAGAGTACTGTTTCTCCAGATTATTTTACATCAGAATCTGGCCCCTAATTCTGATTGCACATGAACCCGAGTGATCTTAACTTCTGTTGAGCCTAATGGCCTTTGACACCAAAGTGCATTTCATCCCTTTAGAAGAGAACCTAAAAAGCCAAATGTTTATGAACTGATGAGCACTTTTCAGGATCAATTAAGACTAATATTCCAGCCTAATTCCAAATAACGTTAGACATTACATAGACATCTTGGACCTGACTCATAGTCCATGTCGCTCCATCTAGTTAAGATTTGATCAACTTTTATGTTTTGCTATCATGCTATTTAAAATCATTTGCATTCAGAGCTAAAAGTTGTGATCATCTGACCTTAGTGCAGTGGTGGGCACTCTGCAGCCCATTGGGGTTCTATATGTGGCCCATGAGACATTTTGTTTGTCGTTTCCCAGATGCACGGTTGCCAGATCCCTCTGGTTTCAGAACACATAGGTTTTTTTCCTATCAGTATTACAAAAGTGACACACACATAAAGCAAGGGCTATGCTGATTGCACACAACATTGACTGCGAGAGCCATGCACTCCCTCTGCCTCCAGCTGGCACACCCCAGAAATTCTAGGTATGCAAACTCAGTTAGCAAAATTACCCTATTCTGGGAGACCGTCTTGGCTATAACAATCTTGCAGTCCACCAAGATGAAGGACGGCTACTCAGAGCCCACTCACTAGACTAGATTGCCCATCACTTTCTTGGTCCTTTAGCTTAAGGGCAGACTCTTCCTACTGTTTTCATTTTCCTTAAATCACAAGCACAAGTCAACAAAAGCCAGTGGCTTTCAACATCTTTTATGAAAGCTACCTTATAGACTTACCAGGAACCAGTTGACCTAAGTTTGACTAGAATCTATTAGCATAGCAGGTTAAGTAGTACATGTTCCCAAACTTGTACTGCTATATAACCATATAAATGTGCTTGTTGCATTTAAGTATTAGGTGAAGTGATGCATCTTAAATGAGAAACCTGATCCTCAAACTTTTTATTCCTGCCAGTGGTCCTCAATTGAAAAAATTAGTCCCACTGAAGTTAAGACCATTTGTGTCTGGTCGATAAATCTTTATGTGATTTACAGTTCCATGTCTGATAACAATGTATATATATATGCTATCAACTCATGGGCTGGATTTGATAGATTAATGTCGTTATGCCTGTGGTTTATTGGAAGCAAAAAGGTCTTTCCTGTAAATGATATTGGAGAAAAAAAGTATAAAAAAGAGATTAAGTGAATTTACCACAAGAATAAAATATAAATGGAGTTACTATTGCAAGGGTAGAGGCCATTAATTCTACATTCAATTAACTTCCATAAGTTTGTTGTTGAAATAAAATGATTGGTTTGCTGCTGATGGATTCCATCATCTGAACATTAACCATCTTTAATATGCTAATAATCACAAATGTGTTCACAACAGAAACCTAAATACTTAGAAAACTAAAATTTCAAGGCAAGTAATAATTCTTCATCTTCAAAACATATCATAGCAAAGCAGGAAAAGGTGTGGCTAACATTTTCAATATTGGATGCTAGATGGGAGGCACCTAAACCTATTATGATAAGGAATCTGAAAAACATACGTTTGTTTTCAAAAGGTAGGAATCACTTGCAGCTTTCAGTGACATCAAACACAGAATGCATGTCTTGGTTTAGTAAACAGTGTTCTGAGTAACATCAAACACAGGTTTTGAGAGTGATTGTTTTTACCGCTACATTTTTATTGAAATGAATATGAAGGAAATCCTGAGAAGACATTCTTTCTGCTACTGTTATAATCCCACTCAGACTTCAAGACAGAGACAGTAATCAATCTCACTTTCACCTGATTCAAAATTAAGGCTCACCTTCTGGTTTGGAATAACAAGACACATGTCTCTGGTAAGTACACCTACTTATGGTGAGGCTGACATTGGTCCTAAAGCTGCAAGATTGCATGTGCATGTGTATGAAAAAGAGAATAGTCCAACTGAACAGACGCATAGGTAATGAGCATAAGATGAAATTTAACTCTTTACTCCAAATTAGCCCAATGCCAAGGACAATTTAAACATTTTATTTATGCCCTATTTTAATGGATTAACTGCAATTTAAAGTGGTGCACATACCTTTTACTGATCATCTGTACAGGACTGAATTACATCCTGTAATAATCAGAATGAATTGACTACTGCTGTTCACCTTGCTCTCATGTATGGTAATTAATTTGTGCTTTGCCCATTTAATTATTACATCATTCAATCCTGAGAAAAGCAGCATAAATCTATTGATAGAATCTTGCCTAGACAAAGCAAATTAGGTGTGTTTAAGAACAAAATCTCCTGAGATGAACTATCTCATTTTTCAAAAGGGCAAAATCAACAGAAGAAATAAAAAACAATGGAAAACGCAGCCTGTAAAGTTTTTGATTTGCACAACTAAAATTGTTTATATTTGCATAAAGGAAATGTTTCGCTCACCTTTTTACTGCACTATACAAGTAGCTGCATGCTTTATAAAATCCAGTGAAGCAAGTGTCTTGTTCTTGTGATGAATAGAAGCACAGAGCAGAACATGTCGTTTTCGAACAAAACCCATAATTTCTAACCAGTGTTTTGTTTTAACAATGTAACTATCATCATGTATTGCAAATTTTTAATGTATTGCCTTTCTGTAGCATGTCCTTAAAATAAATGGGAAGGTAGACTAACTTAATTTAGGACCTCACAGGATTCATGGCCAAACTAAAAACTTTTTCACTTACATTATAAGCTGCATGGTCACCCCAAATTTACACCAATAGAAATGATCAAGTTGACAGGTCAGGATAACAATTAAGTACTAAAATACTGATCTGGGTACCAGTGACATGCCAGGAAATATCAGTTTCTTCACTCCCCTGAGCAATGGTATGTGGACTATGGCTGGCCCTTTTGCAAAGGGTACACACAAAAAAAGAAAAAAAAAGAAAAGCTGTTTATGTCATTGGTGTAAGGGCTGGACAGATCTAGCCATTAAGCTCTAGGATGCCATTTCCAGAAAAACAGTCTCTTAATTTTTTTCTTTTCAATGCCGAGCAATAGTGCCTCAAGATATCCAGGACTGTAACACAAAAAATATTAACATAAGAATAAACAAATGGCTAGTCTCATTGGCTCTCTCATGTAGCTAATGTCTGCCATTGACCAGTTCCAAAGGAAGGTGTAAAAAGGGTGATGCTTTTCCTTGAACCAAGCTAGTGCTCAGCTAAAAACAATGCATAATTTATACGAAATAAAGGGGCTATGGTAGTGCATAATAAGTATTGAATACTTCTGAAAGGATCTGAATTATTGGCCACAACAATATTCTGTGGGAAAACTTTAAACATGTATTTCATAGGGAAGCATTCCCTTTGATCTAACCTGAAGCAAAGGTATAGTACTGATTTGAACACAGGATCTGGAGCCAGGAACTCCTGGCTCTAACAATGAGGCTCTCTCTTCTGTGCACTTGGGCAAGTCATTTAGCTGCTCTCAGCCTCCATTAGTTTTTGAGGATTAAAGAATTAAACAGTACAGTGCTTTGAAGATTAAAAACACTGTATTAATGCTAATTATTATTCTCTGTTTTGAATATCTAATCAAGGTACCAGAACATTTTCAAAACCCAAATGAGAATAATGACAGTGACGTCATTTCTTTAGATGATCAGGGAGGCTGAGAGTAGTCATTAAACATCTGCCCATTACAACAGTAGAATTCCCCTTATTCAGAAATTCAAGAGCCTTTTCAACTTACCTGTAACAATTCCCGTCTCAATGCCTAATATATTAACTACACTTAATTCTTTCATAGGATGCCAGAGTGTGTTATTGTTAATTAAGGGAAAAATTTTATTCTATAATTCTGATAAGCTGTTAAAGCTTTTTGCCTTGTTAGGGCTCAAGAACTCCCTTGGTCTGATTATTGAGCCATTAAATGTACTGTGTTTCTGGACCACTGACACTTCTGTGCATTTGTGCTGCTTCAATTATGACAATGATTTACAACTACTTGACCTTTTCAAGTGAGACAAAAACTTCATTTCTGAATGCTCCTGTGCATATGTTCATTTCAGATTCCATTTTGTAAGAACATAAAATTATGCATGACACAGACTAATGACATTAGCCCTGTTGGATTGGCAAGAGATGAAATCTGTGGCCTCATAATGATATATATAAGATATGATAACTGAAATCTAAAATGAGAAATAAGTGCTATCTACTCTAGATTCAGAATGAAAAACACCTAAATACAGTTGGTTGAAAATATGGTGTGAATAAATCATGGAAATTTATTCCTTTCCAATTGTAATTTGTTCAAAAGCGTTCTTGATTCTTCAAATACATTTAATACATGTAAGTATTCTCTTAGTTGTTTGCACAAACAATTTTCAGCCTATGGAGTATTTGCAAATTGTTCACTTTTAACTATTTTTCTATGACTTTTATCAGAAACTAGCCAATAGCCCGTCATAAGACGGGATTTCCGGGTCTCTCCTCCACGTCCTATTCCCTTTCTATCTCGCTCTTCTCTCCTGAGCCTCCGGTCTCTCGCTCTGTCTTTCTCTCTCTCTCTCCTACTGCCTCCCCCCCCCCTCTCTCAGCTCTCCTCCGCCTCCTGCCTCTCTCTCCATCTCTCTCTTTCTCTTCTCCCCCTCCTGCCTTTCTCTCTCTCTCTCCTCCGCCTCCTCTCTGTCTCCTCCACTCTCCTCTGTCTCCGTCGGGGATGCACGGTCATCCAGGCCCCACCCCTGGCCATGTACGTCACCACCCCGCCCCCCTTCTCCTCCCGCCGTGGTGCTCAGCTGACTTCTGCGCCGCTCAGCTGGACTGCCGCAGAGCAGCAAGCGGCGCATGCGGCCGTTTGGGCCCCGCACTCCCCATGCAGTATAGGCCACCCAGAGGGAACAGCCAGCATTTCAGCATTACAGACTCTCAGACATTGGGCTATATATATATATATGATGTGAGTGTATCAGAGAGCATTGTTTATGATTTGTGATTGGGTCTGTTGAACTTTAAAAAAAGGGAGAATTACAAATGATAAATAGGTATTAAAAGAATTATCCTTATTCCTAAGTCCATACAAGTACAGGATCAAAATGAAATTCACTCAGCTTACATGAAGATGGAGGCCTTTTCTACACTATGCACCTCCGCTGATTTACTTCAGCTACGCAAATAGCATAGTTGAAGTCGACATACTTCTTGTGTGAAGTAAGGTTGGTGGAGGTTGCTGTCCCATCAATGGTAGCTACTCTTCTTGTCCTGTACTGGGTGTGTTGATGGGAGTGTGCTCAGAGATCAATTTATCACATCTAGAGCAGATGTGATAAATTGACGGTTGGTGGATTGATCACTGCAGCGTCGCTCCACCATATATTGGAGACAAGGCTTGAGTGGTATGTTGTTGGAGCAGGAAGTGAAATCCATCCTGCAATCAAGAGCTCTCCTCTGGATGCTATTCCAAACTACAGGTTATTGAAGCACATATGCTGAAGTAAATTTGCCAGAAGCCATACAGGGAATATTCAGAACATAGGAGATCTTTCAGGAAGATGTGAAAATGTTTTAACTGGTCACATACCCTATACCCTATGACAGCACGAGTGGAGGTAGTGTTGTAGGAGCATGGCAAGGAAAGGAGGAGGCATAGCATGGACACCACTAACAGGGCCCGCCCGAGCCATTTTGACGCCCCGGGCCCGGGCGCATGGTGCATACGTGGGCCCGCCCCCCCTGGGGTGCACAGCGCATGCTCTGCCCAGCCCGGCCATGGCCACTGGTGCGTAGCCCGGGACCCGCCCCCGGGGTGCACGGCGCATGCGCTGCCCAGCCCGGCCCGGCCACCGCTGCTAGAGCGCAGCCCAGGGCCACCCGGGGCGGGCCGCGCCTGGCTGTGCAGGGCCCCACAGCCGTGGGGGGAAGGGTGCTGCTGGCCAGCGCTGCAGGGATGGGTGGCCAGCACTGCGGGAAGCGGGCGCACGGCACCTAATGGCAGCTATAAGGGATGCTGCACACCCCTTACAGCTGCCATCAGGCACCCCCCATTGGTTGGCGCCCTGGGCAGCTGCCCAGCTCGCCCACCTCTTAGTCCGGCCCTGACCATTAATCCTACAGCTATTCCACAAACACAGTGGGACCCAGATACCAGAGGTGTACATCATAGGACAATCTCTAGACATGCTCTAATCTGTTCCAAAGCTGATTCAGATCCAAGAGTCCCAGGATAGAAAATATGTAAGCCAGCCATCCTCCATCCTTGCACCAGGCTCTTATCTGGCACAGACATTAAACAAACATATAGTGTTTTGTAAAACAAAAGGAAAAGGTTTTCTGGTGGATTCTGTTTCAACAGCCCAGAAAGTAGTAACATTTTTTCTGGTGACTAAATAGATTACTTCTGGTATCCCAAAATAGCATTTTCTGTGTCTTTCTAGCACGCCTGTTATTTTGACATAGTTTTCGAAGTAACAGGCGCACTATTCCAACACCCCTGTAAACCTCATTTCATGAGGATTAAGGGATGTTTTGGAATAGTGCCCTATTTTGAAATTTGGCACTGTGTAGACAGCACCAAATTTCAAAATAAGCTATTTCAAAATTCACTTGACATAAGCTACACAATTTGCATAGCTCAAATTGCGTAGCTTATTTCAAGCTAAGGGTGCAGTGTAGATACACCCTAATGGAAAAAAAGACCTTATTCCTTTAAAGTGTTTTCCTGTTCTTAAATCAGGGCTTTCTCTTTTTCATTCTTACTATGTCTCTAACTATGTGACTCCTACAACTTCTGTTATCACAGCTAGTCAAAAAGGGTTTTTTTATTTGCTTAACCCACACATGCTCAGCAATAGCTGTGCTAACCACTATATTTAGAAAGTAAGCTCTTTGGGGCATGAGTCTCTTGTGCTCTGTGTTTGTATAGAATCTAGCTAAGGGGGTACTGGCAGCAGACTAATTTAATGAGGCTGTAGCTGACTCAATCTGCTGGAGGTCGAGGTGCCAAAAGGCGGGGGGGTGGGGAGGAGGCAAAGAACCACACCCAGCAGGCATGTTACTCTATTATTATAGACATTAATATTTGTTGTGCTTTTTGGGAGTTGAATGTTCATCCATAAACATTTGGACAGTGAATAGTTTATTCATGATAAAGAGTGCAAAACCTGAAAGTTGAACAAATTTTAGAAAAGATGATTATTCAACTGAAAATGACGCTAAATGTATGTGCTGGAAGTAATGAGATAAAACAACATTAATGTAAAACATAGGCTATATGATCTGGAAAAGTAAATGACTGAGGTTTAGGGAAACAATTATCAGAATAATGATGAAAACACTTTAGTATCTAGTCTAGGAAAAGAACATATTTAATCAGAGTGAATTTTTGAGAAAAAAAGTGGGTTTTTTTAAATTAAATGTGTATCTAGTTGGTACACATAGGAATGAAGTGGTATCTTAAAAAAATCAGATACTTGGTTTTCCCTGAATTGGATGCTAATTTGCACCAACTACATGGTGAATAATATACCTATTACCTCGGGGACAAAGACTCTTTCAGTCTTCTGATATGACACTATTTACTCCCCCATTCCACATCTATGAGTCAGTATCAGACACTTAATCTCTGCTTTTCCTCACAACTGTATGGGAGTTTGTTTTGACTGGAATTAGACAAGCATCAATACTGTAATGCTCCATGCTTCTAGGCAGAACTTCTAATGCAACTTTAGTTGTAATTATCTCTCAGACAGCTGTCCTCTTCATGGAAAAGTTTAAGATTCCAAGTCCATAATTACATTCACTTCATGCAACTTTAATATGACAGGTATATTCATTTTTTAAAAAGTAGAAAAAAGAACCCTAGCTTCTTCACCTTGTGCCTGGGAAGAACAGAGTCCTTGTTCCCACATATTTCCCCTCATTCCCCCCCCACACACACAAACACATATACACAAAGAAATCGTGGAAGCCACACACACCTTAAACTAGAAATATACTGTATCAAGGGATAATACTTATTTTAGTTCCAACTTTATTTACTTTCCACAGAAAATTGGCCATAATCCCATTTTTCCTGACTGGTTTGTGTAACAATCTACTCTGTTAAGCGACTGCCACATTGCACTTCAGAAGTGGCTGCATTTCAATAATGTGTGAAGTGACTGCTGAGTGTCTGCAATAATAGATATTGAGACGACTGGGACTGGTGCTTCCAGAACACTTGTGAAAATCTGGTGCTGAGTTTAAATATTTTACCTCCGAGTCAAACAGCAGAGTTTGTATTAGAACCCAGGACCTCTGATTCCCATTTCTTTTGTAAAAATGTCCAATGTATAGTCTAAAGGGAGAAAAGTTCCTCCTACCACATGAATGCTTCATTATACTACAAGAAATATTATCTATTGTTATAATACTTATAATGTTTTAATCATAAGCTATTTTACACTATTGACAGTTTGAAATATGATCTATCTATATTTCACCAATGTAGCTTCATGGAAGTTCTAGATACAATGAAAAAAAATATTAAGTCTGTCCTGACACATTTGAGCTACCATTGCTTACTTCATTTTTCTGACTTACTCAAACAGTAGCCTAAATATTTTTGGAGTATTAATGAATTTCAGAATATACAATTTTACTACACTCTCCATCCCTCCCACACACTGGTTTTCAGAGGAAAGATCTCAAGTAAAAAAATTAACAGAAAACAAAAACTGATTCATCTTCCACATTATATTAATTTATTTATGCAGCTCCTTACAGAACTAGGTAAGTGGCTGATAAAGCACTCCACAGACTTTTCCATGTTTTCATCCCAACTGATTTTCAGCTATAGACCATAGTTTTCACTTTTATCTGCAGCATAACTGTCTACGAAGTTAACCCCTCCGGTGGCATATTGAGACCTAATGATCTCTCATTTAGTTAGAGAAAGATTCAAGATGCAAAGTTCAGATCCATGCTTCTCCACAGTTCAGATCAGCCATTTGAGTTCAGCCCATTGCAAGGACATTGGCCATACATGCACAGACTGAGGGCCAGTCCACACTATACATTTAAGTTGACCTTTATATACACCTGTGACGTAGTGGGAGTGTTGTTACATTTGCTCTTTGCTGTGTTGTGCTCTGTGTGTGTGTGTGTACCTCAGTTTCCCCTAGCCACTGCAGCACTCTCTGCATGAGGAGGGAGAAGCTAAGAATGACTCACTCCAGATGTGTATTGGGCCCAGACACCTGAGGGCCAGAAATAGGAGATGATAACTCCTGCCAGGGAAGGGAGACAGGGCTGACTTCAGGCTGGAGATAGGGTCTGTGGGAAGAGTCAAGTCTCATCTGGGCTAGGATGAGAGAAAGGGCTTAGAGCAGGAAAGCGGGGGGGGGGGGGAGGGAGATCCAGGACCTCCCAAATTAACAATGCTGTCTGCTCTTGGTACTTGTGCTAACACTGATTCTATGTTATGCCCCTGTGACCCAATAAAACTTCTGTTCTACCTGCAGGCTGAGAGTCACATCTGGCTGCGAATGGAGGTACAGGGTCGGGGACCCCCCGACATGCTGTGAAAACACCCACTGCAGTCATTTGGTTTTGGTTTTGTTCAGCAGTGATCTGTGTGGCACTGACAGCTGGAACAATAAAATGTAGACACTGTGTTGCTTACACTGACACTACATTGACTTAAGTACATGAAAGTAAGTGCTACATCTCTCGCAGAGGTGAAGTAAGTTTGTGTAGTGGGTGACTTACATCAGCAGGAGACACATTTTAATATAGATACTTACAGAGTAAGGTCAACATAAATTGCCTTGTATCCAGGTTCAAATTCCAGCCAAGGCTGGAGTTATCAAGATCTGAGGGTCTGGATCTGGCATTTAACTTTGGTTAAAATCCTAATATAAATGAATTAAGTTTAAGCAAAATATGCATCCAGTCACACCAAGGAAATTTGTGGCTTACTTCATATATGCTGCTAAAGGAACGTGGCAAGTTCTGGAAAGAATGGAGGTAGGGAAAGGAGGTGATTCCCAAAACCATTGCTTTATATAAATTGGGCAGTTAGGCAATTGTCTGATAATGACCATAATACTGAGGAGCTAACTGAAACTTTCAAACTGCTCAAGTACAGAGTTACTATCTTCAGAAAGCTTTTAGTTTCCTATAGATGGTATACTAAATGATGTCATTAGTTTACAAGATAACAGCTACCCGGATCTGAAATGGCAAGTTGTAGATGACTGATGATGAAGTAATTGCTAACAGGAAACAGTTTCTCTCCCCTATAAATCATTCTTTCAGGCAAGGCTCAAAACAGAAGTGGCCATTTGATGACCGTTCAATAGTATGCAAGATACATTATCTGTTGCAGTGAGTGCTTATGTGCCACTGGCCTATATTGAACAAAATATTATCCCCGTTGACATTAATGGGCATCTTTTGCTCGCAGTCCCAAGGCAGCCACATGCTGATGAATATGTATGCTGAAAAACTTATGTTGAAAAAAAAAAGAATTCCACTGAACAAGATGGGGTCAATTAGTAGGACAGGATAGTGAGTACCCTTATTCTGATGGACAGGTGCTTTAATGATAACATGAGTAGGCCTTTGGGAATTAACCCATTGTTGTATGATACTCGTGAAGTACAGACATTCTTAACAGAGTTCATATCTATGGATCAATGCCTTGAATTAACATTTTCCAGAGTGTGGTGTGTGCTGCATTGAGGGATTCAATGGGATAGTGACAGTGTAGGTCTCCCTACCCTCAAGCTGTCCTAAAATAATGTGGGGCCAAACAAGGGGAATACTGGTTTAATTATGTTCCTGAAGGGGGACAGAGCTTTCAAAAGTATGTCCAATACTGAGCTAAAGAGTGCCTAGTAACTGGGGACACACTCCATATTTGTTTTATGCCTGGGAAACTCCACGACTCAGCTTTGCCAGTCCAGCACATTTTAACAGTACTAAATTCATTTAATCTTAGGCTGAGTTAAAAAAAAAGTCAATTTGTATTAAAAATGCCATTTGGAAATATGTTTTCCAGTTTGCACTTGATGAAAAATGCTTCTTGCTGTGGCAAATCTAAGAACACAGCACTGAGCAAAGAAGAGGCCCATTTCCTTTTAATGTGTGTGCATAACCATATTAGTTTCAGATGGCTGAACAGATAGTACAATATTTCAGGAAGTCATCTGTGCATCCATTCATATGTTAAATACTGTGTCCAGCATAACATACAGTAGCAGAGACATCCTCGAGCTGTCAGACATCTTGCTTCCTGGTGTTTGCCAATATTCATCACAAGAACTGATGATTAAGAAGGAAAATATTACTTGCTTTATTCATGCTCTTCTGAAGGTATTAGAACATATTCAAGCAGAGCCCAGTGTAAATCACAAAAACCAGACAAATTTCACAGTTACAGTTTGTTCATAGTACCAATATCGAGTGTCCTGCTTTGTGACTGACTGAATGGAGACTTTTTCTCCTGTATCATGTAAATTTTCAGGTAATTTAAGAGTTTTGCAAAGATTACACTGGTCTACAATTTTTTAGAAGTCATCTGCTTCAGAGATAAAATGTGCTATTTATTATGTATTTTGATGTGCTGAATTAAAATATGACAATTAAAACAAGTGATTGGCTACTGTTTCCAAGATATTTAAGTTTTTACATTTTACGTCTATGTATATTGTGTAGATAGTAGAGTTTTAATCATAAATTGTAAACCTAGGTCTTTTCATGTGTTTATGGTTGCTTTACATGATAATATTTCATCTGTCCTTTTTATGTAACACTTTAAAAATCAGCAAAAGGGTTATATAAATAAAATTTATTATGAAACAAAAGGCAAAAAACTATTATGTACATAGTTTAGTCCTATTCAGTGTCTACTCGGCACTTCTTGGCTTGTCTCTTGTATTCATTAAATGGAGCATCTCTTGTCACTGTCCAGTAATAGTCTGCAAGCATTGATGGGCTCCATTTGCCCTGATAGCGTTTCTCCATTGTTGCAATGTCCTGGTGAAATCGCTCACCGTGCTCGTCGCTCACTGCTCCGCAGTTCGGTGGAAAAAAATCTAGATGAGAGTGCAAAAAATGTATCTTTAGTGACATGTTGCAACCAAGGCTTTTGTATGCCTTGAGGAGGTTTTCCACCAACAACCTGTAGTTGTCTGCCTTGTTGTTTCCGAGAAAATTTATTGCCACTAACTGGAAGGCTTTCCATGCTGTCTTTTCCTTGCCACGCAGTGCATGGTCGAAGAAGTTCACGAATCTGAGGACCAACAAAGACACCTTCCTTTATCTTAGCTTCACTTAACCTTGGAAATTTTCCACCGAGGTACTTGAAAGCTGCTTGTGTTTTATCCATGGCCTTGACAAAGTTCTTCATCAGACCCAGCTTGATGTGTAAGGGTGGTAACAAAATCTTCCTTGATTCAACAAGTGGTGGATGCTGAACACTTTTCCTCCCAGGCTCCGATGACTGTGAGAGTGGCCAATCTATCTTGATGTAGTGGGAATCTCTTGCACGACTATCCCATTCGCAGAGAAAACAGCAGTACTTTGTGTATCCAGTCTGCAGACCAAGCAAGAGAGCAACAACCTTCAAATCGCCACAAAGCTGCCACTGATGTTGGTCATAGTTTATGCACCTCAAAAGTTGTTTCATGTTGTCATAGGTTTCCTTCATATGGACTGCATGACAAACTGGAATTGATGGCAAAACATTGCCATTATGCAGCAAAACAGCTTTAAGACTCGTCTTCGATGAATCAATGAACAGTCTCCACTCATCTGGATCGTGAACGATGTTGAGGGCTGCCATCACACCATCGATGTTGTTGCAGGCTACAAGATCACCTTCCATGAAGAAGAATGGGACAAGATCCTTTTGACGGTCACGGATCATGGAAACCCTAACATCACCTGCCAGGAGATTCCACTGCTGTAGTCTGGAGCCCAACAGCTCTGCCTTACTCTTGGGTAGTTCCAAATCCCTGACCAGGTCATTCAGTTCACCTGGTGTTATGAGGTGTGGCTCAGAGGAGGAGGATAGGAGAAAATGTGGGTCCTGTGACATTGATGGTTCAGGACCAGAAGTTTCATCCTCTTCCTCTTCCTCGTCTGACTCAAGTGAGAATGATTCTGGTGCATCAGGAACCGGCAATCCTTCTCCGTGGGGTACTGGGCGTATAGCTGATGGAATGTTTGGATAATGCACAGTCCACTTTTTCTTCTTTGACACACCTTTCCCAACTGGAGGCACCATGCAGAAGTAACAATTGCTGGTATGATCTGTTGGCTCTCTCCAAATCATTGGCACTGCAAAAGGCATAGATTTCCTTTTCCTGTTCAACGACTGGCGAAGATTTGTTGCACAAGTGTTGCAGCATATGTGTGGGGCCCACCTCTTGTCCTGATCTCCACTTTTGCAGCCAAAATAAAGGTGATAGGCTTTCTTAACCATAGGGGTTATACTGCGCTTTTGTGATGCAAAAGTCACTTCACTACAAACATAGCAGAAGTTATCTGCACTGTTCACACAAGTACGAGGCATCTCTGCTCACTTTGGCTAAACAGAAATATGTCCCTTTGCAAAATCAAACATGGACAAATAAGAGAGCATGACACTGTATGATTTCTAGAGCTGATATAGGGCAATTTGTTCAGCAGAGTGATGTAAGCTTTGTTATGATGGCATCATCCATGACTTCTAAGAATAACATGATGCAATTCATATCATGTATGAAGCAATAGCAGCTCCAGATTGCATCATTCATTGTTTTGCCTAAAAAGCAAGTACTGTCCAAACCCAGTCATAGATTTATTCATAGATCCAGTCAAAGATGTATTTTAGTCATTTCTGGTTTAAATTGAGATCCCTTCCCTTTATAACTCACTTATCCTCTGCCATTCCCAAGTCAAGGGTCGTATATCCTGACTCAATAGCATATCTTGAAAACTAGAGCCAATCAACAATTTTAAGCATCATTTTCGTTCTCAGTGACCCAGAATTAGTAAAGTTTGACTACATTTATTTCAGAAGCATTTTGGCTGTAGAGCAGTGTTATTTATTTGGACATAAGAACATAAAAGAAATGTGTGTTGTTAGACTTTACACATTCAAATATCCTGCAATTGGTACACCTACATTGTTTTTACATGTAAGAAAGCTACAGATAGGGCACACACACTTATGTGCCCTAACATGCATGTTTTAAAGGGATTAATTCAAGCAACTGCACTTGAAAAACTGGCAATAGAAGTTGAATCTCTGTGGTCCAGGACTCTCTGGTCCAGCAACATCCAAAGTCCAGCAGGACTATGGATGTTGCTAGAATAGAGACTTCCAGTGCAGAAGTTGCTGGCAGCTGGGAGCAGAGCCATCCAGTGGGGCCAGTGTGGCAGCAGAGCCCTTGGGGCACCAGAACTTGCACCTAATGGCACCAGGAAACTGTTGGGGCTGCTGGAGCCTGAAGCCAGTGGGGCCGCGAGCACCGGTTGGGCTGCTGGAATGGCTCCCGGATGCTGCACGGAGGGGCTCTATTCTAGCAACGTCCATGGTCCTGCTGAAATTTTTCATCTTCTCACAAAAACCTGGAAGCTACTCAAGTCTGGAAAGACTTGTTGTGGCAACAAACCCCTAACTTCAATCCTCTCTTTTCCTAGAGGCAGAGCACAAATGTCACTTAAGAAGCTAGAAGAAGAAAATTCTAACATTAGTCATCACCTGTCAGGGTTTTAATGTCACACAATTAGTGATTTCCCACAATAATTTCAAGGGAGTGTAAAGCTGTTTGGGTGCCAATACAAGTGTGAGAAGTGGTTTTGCACGTGTATTAAGTGAGGCTAAGTGCTGAGTGAGCTCCCTTGCACTTAACAGCAGTAAGTCTGTAAACCTCCATACAAATTTCCCTGACATGTACAGGGCAAAAAAGTGGGGTATGGAAAAACCTTGCTTGTAAAAGAAATCTCCTTCACTATCAGTTAGTGGCTAGCTCATTCCATAAAGCATGAGTTGCATATAGAGTATCTACTCTAATACAATTATGGACCATCCTTGCTTTCCATATAAATTGACTCATACTTTCTGAATCTGCCAGTCTTTTGGACTCAGTGATATCTTGCATCAGAGACTTCCACTGCTTAGTTTTCTGCTGTGTTTAAAATAATTGTTTAAACTCTTCTTGGGGAACAACCACCACACACAGTCTAGAGTCTGCATGTTTGTAAACAACATACTATATTAGGTTCTTGACTCTATGAGAGATGCTGGTGTAGCAAGTGCCAGCTGTGGCTACTGATATAGGTGTTAGCTAAGAACTAAAACTCATTGCTGGAAAGCAGCTGTATGTTAGTTTTGTTCAAAAAAGAGATATATTAGTCTTATGGCAATGTATTTGGCATTTAAAGTCTACAAAATACTTGTAAATTGCTACATGTATTAATCTCACTTGTGATATCTGTATTCCATGCCATAATGTGTAAGTTTTGTTTTATAACTTTGAAAATGTTTGATCTGAACTTGTGAAGCCAAGCATGGAAATAGTTCTTCTCCACACCCACATTGTACATTAAGGAGATCTATCAGGATTATACAGGACATTAAATAACATCACCATTTAAAGGATTGGTGTGTGGTCCTATCATATCTTGGAAATACTATATGCAAGAGAGTTCCTCATGGTCTGGAAGAATAAATGTAAAAGATAAAACAGGGTCATGAGATTTTTTCCCCCATCTCTTTGCTGTTTGAACTCACAGACACTAAACTAAGGCAGAGATGCCCAGGGTATACTCCTATGTCTCCCCTGAAAGACATTTTGAATTGATGGTTTACTAAATCTATCATCTTTAGGAACCATAGATGGTAACTCATTTAAGTGTGTGCTTTCTTGCCTTAAGGTTTGAGAAACTTAGATGGTAACTCATTAAGGTTTGGCCTGGCCTCTCCAGGCATTAAAGATTATGTCATGTGATGAAACCTCATGTGATGAGAAAATGGCAACCAAAATTGGTAACTCTAAATTTTAGTTAATTATGGGGTTGGATACAGATGCTGTGAGGTATAAGTGTGAGGTCTAAGGTACACATTGACCTGGGGTAAGTAACTGTCCTATTAGAACTGGGAGGAACCTGAATGTTTTGTGATATTTGGTGTAAGTGCCCATTTATCACCAAGCTTCCCTGGGTGGCAAGATTAACTAGAGAGCCTAAGGGGACTGCCAGTGACTCCATGATAAGACCGTTACAGTGAACCAGGCATTCACATTTGTTATTGAATTGGTGAAATTTAACTGCAGAATATACCACTACTTTGGGGGGGGGGGTCTACAGAGATGAAAGTGAGCCCCAGTATGTCACTTGTGCAAGAAGGACCCAGATAACTGGGGTGCTTGGCTGCAAGAGGAGTCACAGCGCACTTCCAGCTAGGCTCCCAGGACTCTCCTGCAGTCTGGTTAAAGGGGCTGGATGGAGGCGCACCCCTCTCCCCACTGGTCAGGGACTGACCCAACCCCAAGCCAAGCCTAAGGAGACATTTAGGGAGGGCAGCAGGGACTGAAACCCCCACCCTCCAAGATTCCTACCATGCTGCTGCTCTTCTTCCCCTTCCTGTCACAGTCAAGGAGTGAGAGGAAAGCACACAGGAGGCAGAGGAGTGAGTGACCCATGCTGCATGCTTTCCTCTTGCTCCCTGAGAATGGTGGGAAGGAGAAGAGCAAGCAGCATCTTTGTAGGAATCTTGGGGAGAATTAAGCCCCTTTTGCCCTCTCTAAATGGCACCATTGACCCCTGCACATCCCTCTACACCAGGGGTTCCCAACCTTTTTCGGTCCCCGTACCCCCTTGGCTTTTAGTAAACCTTCCCGTACGCCCTCTTCAATATGAAAGGAAATAAATTCTAGACTCTAGAATCCACAACTTTTTTCACTAACACTACTATTTTTGGAATATTTCAATTAGGATAATCTAGTTATTTACCAAATATTCCCCATAACCCCTTGACAAGCTTCTTGTACCCCCTGGGGGTATGTGTACCCCAGGTTGGGAACCCCTGCTCTACACACATACCCCAATGCCCTGTCCTGAGCCCCCATATAGTCCCAGCCCCATTCTATGGCTACTTAAATATGCAGTAAGTCATGTTAAGCTTTTCATTTTGTAGTTTACCAACCTGGATTCCTTTCAGGTAGAACATAATTTTTAAAGTAAAACTTCATGTTCACCATGTCAACAGGTTTTTTTTTACATAAGAGAAATGCATTTAGCTTCAATGAAGTGTAGATGGCAAAGTGACTAAGAATAGTTCTGATAAATACTTTACAGAGGCTTTATTGCACAAGATTACCTAGTCTTAGACTCACTGCCTCTAAAATAAAACGCTGTAACTGCTTTTAATTATTATTTTTTTCCCTGAAAAGGTGTTTACATATCAATTACTAAGGTAGCATGACCACTAAAGTAAATACAGGGTATAGCTATTAATATCACAAGTCTTTGTTTGGGTTCTTGCAGAGAAAGGCAACTTTAAGCATCGTAAAATAATTTATTTTAATGGAGTGTGGGGAAAGAGGTGTATTCCTAGAAGCAGTTCATTTTAATGGGAACATTTAGTGGTTAAGAGCATAAAATTGGCCATTCTGGGTCAAATCAAAGGTCTATCTAGCCTAGTACCCTGTCTTCCAACAGTGGCCAATTCCAGGTGCTCCAGAGAGAGCGAACAGAACAGTGATTCCTTCTATCATCCACTTCCAGACCCAGGCCTATGTTTGCCAGAAACACCATTCCTACTCATCCTGGCCAAAAAGTATTGATGGACCTAACCTCCATGAATTTATCTAGTTCCTTTTTGAACCCTGTTAGGGTATATCTAGACTACAGGCTTTTGTCGACAAAAGTTTTGTCAACAGATACTGTTAACAAAGCTTCTGTCAACAAAGAGCATCTAGACTACATCCAGTTCTGTTGACAAAGCAAGCCACATTGTCGACATGACAGTGTAGATGCAAAGGACAGTGTAGATGCAATAACGCATTCTGTCGACAAAAGGCATTATTCCTCATAGAATGAGGTTTACAGCCGTCTATAAAACTGCTGAGTTCTGTCGACGTTATGTCGACAGAACTCAGCAGCAGTGTAGATGCAGGTATAGTTTTGTCGACAAAACCCTGTAGTCTAGACACACCCTTCAAGTCCTGGTCTATACAACATCCTCTGGCAAGGAGTTCCAGAAATTGACTGTGTGCTGCATGAAGAAATACTTCCTTTTGTTTTAAACCTTCTACCTATAATTATATAGATTCTATAGATAGATTTATAGAACTGGGAATTAGGACATATAGCATTTATTGCTGACTGATGCAGAGCAGTGCAACTTTGTTATGACTTAGTTTCCCATTTATAAGATGAAGGGCTGCATAGCTTGCTTAATTATTCATGAAGCCTTTTGAAAGCCTTAGTTGGAAAGCCTTATAGAGATGGAAAAATACTCTAATATTGACCCCATTTGCTGAGCATTAATAATCTGTAGTAAAATGACTGATGACCCATTTAATTCTTAGCATAGCTAGTACAACTTCAAAAGCTATTCTCACAGGTGTAGGTGCCAATTGCTTTATGGTTTCTTTTTTCCAGTGTAAAGTATTTATTAACCTAACCACATTTTGGCTGACATGATATGAACAGGCACTATTCAGCTCCCCATGTACAATAATTCTGGTTTGCACCTATTTTGTAAAATGATTGTTAGGTTCCATGATTATGTCTGCAATCTCCAACTACCAGTAACAAGCACTAATGTCATATCGGTTTACCAGAAATATGAGTTGGCTTTTGAGGAGCGAAAAAGGCTCAGTCTCTTTGGTGACATGAAACAACGAACTGAAGGTGGAGAAAACAGAAACAGACAGCTGCTGGCAGAACAAGTTCTTGAGGAGAGGATGACAGCATAAACAAAAATGGGACAATCTGAAGAACACGTCTTTACATACCAAACATAAGCTACTGAAAAGCCAGTGGATCTGATTTTGCTCCAGCAAAGTCACCCCAGATTTACAACAGAATATCTGAGACTAGGATCTGTTTTGCTTCCTCTACAGATAATAAATAGCAGAATTAGACTAGATACTGATCTCAGTTACTCCACTGTAAATCTGAAGAAACTCATGTATGTCTAAAATCGGTGGTGTTATTCCAGATTTGTGGCTGAGATCAGTGTCTAGCCTTGTGTGGGGGTGCTGCACTCTACTGTATTTGTAGAATGAATCAGAATAGAGGCTTGCTTTATAGATTCCTTGCCCTATGGGAATTCTTTCCTTGTCATCTTTGATTAGGGAGAAGGAAACATTTCCCAGCTAGGAAGACTTTCCCAATCAAATGAAAGTATAATTAGATCTAAAACTCAAATATAGATCACCATTTAAGATTAATCCTGAGCAAATAAGACTTGCTGATTCTCTTCATTCCATGCCACTGTTGCCAAACCATTCACATCAACAAGGTATGCAGGTCTAAAACAAAATCGTGGCCGTACTGAAACCAATGGGAATTTTGTCATTTTTTTCAGAGGAATAAAGATTTCACTCCAGAAGTTCTGAAAACTTACTTTTCTAATGGATTTCCTGCCTTCCATGATGAATGCCATTAAACAAAATGGAGGTATAACAATGGGCTGTCCAGCTGCAGTAAGTAGGACACCCCATTCCTGTATGTTCAGTCTCCAGAACTGTAGCTGATTGTCACATAGGAATTGTTTCTCTCTGTTCTGAACGTCTGACCGCCATTAAGAAAATGGTAACATTTCAAACCTTGCAAGCAGCTGAGATTGTAAAGAATGTGGGTTGAGTCTAATAGGAGATTTTTTTTTTTTTTTATCATGTAACTTTTAATTTTTTTTTTTTTTTTTGGAGTTTGAGAGCAGGCCAGATAACATTTCTTATTATACAAAATTCAAAGAATTTTCTTCAAACTATCAGCATTGCCACAGATGCACCTTGCCAGAAACAGAATGCAGAATATTAGAATTTCCCTCACAGTGTAGGGAGAGATTTGTTCATTTTTATTATTATTTTATTCAAGACCCTTTGCCTCTGGGGGTGCTTCATTCCTTCCAGAGGTAACTTATTTCACCGTCGGATGAAGTGATCCAATTTTACATGCAATTTACCATGGGATTTTTGGATTAAAAACCAGCAAAGTCAAAGTTGTCGTCAATGTTTGTCATTACAATTCAGGTACAGCTAAACTGCACTCTTCTTATGGCACTGTGTAGAGTATATGGTAGCCTTCTCCCATTATAGAATGGGTATAAATAGCAGCACCGATGAATGGCTTAAGCATGTAGAGCAGTGGTTTTCAAACTTTTTTTTCCCTCACAGCCTACTTGAAGAAAATTGTTGATGTTCGTAACCCAACATAATTATATCTTTTGACTAGAGTGCAGACTCAGGGAGAAATGAGTGGTCTGGGATGCTGGAGGGGGCTCCTCTTTGGGGGCCTCAGTGCTGGGGAAAGAGGTTGGTGCTCATAGTTGGGCACAGGTTTACCTCCAGCTGCTCCTGGTCAGCAGTGCAGCAGGGGTGCTAAGGCAGGCTTCCTGCCTCTCCTAGCAGGGCAGATCATGCTGCACCCCAGAAGCAGCCAATAGCAGGTCTGGCTTTTAAGCAGAGGCACATAAATGGCTCTGCATCCTGCTCTTGCCTGTGGGTACAGACCCCACCTCCCCCCGCAGCTCCCAATGGCCTAAAACTGGCCAATGGGAGGGTGAAGCCAGTGTCCAGAGTGAAGGTAGCACACAGAGGCCTGTGCCTCCCCCTCCTCCGCCTAGGAGACAGACCTCTTGCCAGCTACTTCCAGGATGCAGCATCATCTGCCTTAGCAACCCCACTAGTCACTGGGTTAACCTACAGCACGGTGACCCAGTGCTAGGTCACAACCCATACTTTGAAAACCACTAATATGGAGCATAGACACTCCAGATTCCTGTGAATATGGGCCCAGGGATACAGCCCCACAGATCCCTATTAGCCCAAGTAGTTCCTACCCCGGCTACATTGCTATTTTAGCTGTGTAGTAACCTGCTGCCTCCCACTGTCAGCATCTTTGCAGAGAAAGATTCTGGCAACTCCTGCAGCTGTGTTTCCAATCTTTTTTCTATTGCCTCCCTAGTGAAAGCCTTTCACTGACCATACCAACAATGTAGCCTTCTTTTCACGGACACATGCAGGTACACTACAGGCTGCCTCAAGAAGTGTGCAATGTAGACATGAAAGTATGCCAAATTATTTCAAGAAACTTAGATTGTTATCATCACATTTGGCATCAACAAGTAAGAAGTGAAAAAACAACAGCCATACAAAATGATAAACTGCAGTAGTGGTGAGAGAAGGGGAGATATTTTGTTCTTACCAACTACATATTATTAATTTTGGTCCGAAATTTCCCCGCCCCACCAAAAAAAAAAAACCCCACACATGTGTTTAATGCCTTTATTTATTGTAAATTAATTCCATCGGGAATGCTGAACTGTGAATTGTTATGTGAGTTAGACAACTAGATCTCTGGACCAGCCAAAGCTTCCATTCTTGCATCATTCACTCGGAGTCCTTGTCTTACGATAATATTCCTCAACTAAAGAGTGGCAAAACATATCTGGCAAGTTTGATTCTGGTCTCATTTGTAATAGAGGGCATCTTTCTAATTTTATTGACTTCAGTGTAGACTTCTGTTTTACATTGGTATGTGATGATAATTAGCCGAGGCAGGTGCATTTTAATGAAACCAAGGGAATCCTAGTAGCTGCAAAATGCAACAACACTTTCATTTAGTTTTAAAAGATCATGACATTTGCTTGTGGAGAAGTACCTAGTGGGTCACACACTGAGCCAAAGCTTCTTTGAAATGCTACTTAGGTGAGACTGATCTTTAGATCACACAAGCCTGAATTCCTTCATGAGATTTCTGGCTTCTCCTTTCCTAGCTGGGACAGAACTATCATGATGACAATCTTTCTAATTTTGAATCATCATTTCTGCATCCAGAAACAGGAAGTAGAGAAGTTAATGATTTTTTTTTCCCAAAAAATCAAATTTGGGAAGGAGTTACCCAAACATTTTTTCTAATTTCTTAAAATAATTGGCTTGGATTTGCTTTTAATTTCAGACAAAGATTCAGCCGGCTCTTATTTTATCCAAACCAGTTTGCTCATATATCCTTTTCAGAACAATTCAACAGGAGTTAATCGGTATTGTTTATTGATGCAAAATGGAGAAGCCAGCATCATTCTACTAAACTAAACAGTATTCTGTTAGAAGAAATACAGTCTTGTGATTATAGAGAATGAGAACATCTCTATTATAGCAGACCATAGAATATTGTTCCCCAATTCCAGAATTAAATTGACTTTTTAAAAACTAGAACTATATAGAAGATACAATCCTCTGTTATGTTGTATTGTTTTTTTCCCTACATGTTATATCTACTCTCTTGATAAAGCAGTAACTCCAAAGGGTTGATTAACTGAATATTTATTAAAATATACAGAGATGATAATATTTAGAAGTACTCTGGGTATGATAATACTGGCTCAGGCTATTGCCATATGCTAAATCAGAAGGCTTCATTTGGCTTTTTGACTTCCATTATTTCATTTCACACAATTAATTTTCATGAGTAACAAATTACAACAGCTATTTCATTTTGCAGATACAGTATAATTATTCTTCCAAAACAAGACAGACACCTTGCAGGAAGTTTTCAGTAATCCTTATATAATTCAGTTTGTTTCTATAGAGTGAAGACCGAGCTCTGAAGTGAGCCAAAGCGTATGTGGCTCATGCATACTTTCAGTTTAGTTTGATTTAGGTTGACACACGAGTGAAGAACATGTTGGACACACGACTTCAGCAGAGTAAGTGACATTTAGAAATTTTAGAATAGCTACCAAAAATGATGGTATGATTCACTCATGCAATTCACATTCCCCTCTAATTTCTTGCACAAAATTGTTCCGTGATTTAAGTTCTAAAAGTCAAGGAAAAAAAGTCTGCCTCAATTTTTTTTTCAGGTTCACGGATTTGAGCTGTGGTGGCTTCATCTCATAAGCAAGCAGCATCAGGATAGGGCTCAGCATCTGAGTTGAGAAGGAAAATGTGGCACTACAGTATAAGGCACAGGTACTGCAGACCTTTTTGCATATCAATAAAAGCCCCAAAGTTACCAAAACATGCCAAAATGTTAGCAGGTTTAAAACTCAAGTGTATGTAAACTATGGTACAGTCAGTTTATAACATTTATGCTAACAAATATGTCTGGGGATTACACAAACACCACACAAGTTATATGTGGAAAACGATCACTTTGCAGGTAGGTTACACACATTGGAAAATTTCATTTTCCACTCAGTGGAACTAGAGCTTTATGTACTGCACAAGTTACTCACAACAGCAACATTGTGCAATATACCAATTCTTCAAAGAAACTTTTTAATAAAACTTGAGTGGTCCAGTTAGATAAACAGAAATCGTTACCTGAGTCGTACTTTTTTTCCTGCTTTCAAAAGCCAACTATCTGGCAACATCTACAGAGGCTTTTCAAATCAATGTCAAGAATGTCAGTGAGCATGGAAATAAGGTAAAGAATGATACATGCCCTCTGAAATGATCTTTTCATCAGAAAAAAAACAGCACTTGAACATTAAATAAATAAAATGCATTTTACTGACAGCAAATTAAGATACAGCTATCAGACTGATAACAGAACTGAAAGCTTTCTAAGTTCACCAGTCATAGCTGGACTCAGATAGAAGTCCTCTCTCTCTCCAAATCAGCATATACAGCAAAGAGTGCAGGGAGTTAACTCTGCAGAATTTGTAAGTTTTATTTTCTACTGAATGAAGAATCCAGTTTTGAGTTTTGGTTCTGTTCCAAGAAAAACTTAGAACATAAGAACAGACGTACTGGGTCAGACCAAAGGTCCATCTAGCCCAGTAGCCTGTCTGCTGACAGTGGCCAGCACCAGGTTCCCCAGAGACGACGGACCGAAGACAATGATCAAGCGATTTGTATACTTCCATCCCTCTCCATCCTCTGACAAACAAACAGAGGCCAGGGACACCATTTCTATCCCCTGGCTAATAGCCTTTTATGGACCTAACCGCATGAAATTATCTAGCTTCTCTTTAAACTCTGTTATAGTCCTAGCCTTCACAGCCTCCTCTGGCAAGGAGTTCCACAGGTTGACTACACGCTGTGTGAAGAAGAACTTTCTTTTATTAGTGTTAAACCTGCTACCCATTAACTTCATTTGGTGTCCTCTAGTTCTTCTATTATGGGAACTAATAAATAACTTTTCTTTATTCGCCCTCTCCACACCACTCATGATTTTATATACCTCTATCATATCCCTCCTCAGTTTCCTCTTTTCTAAACTGAGAAGTCCCAGTCATTTTAACCTCTCCTCATATGGGACTCGTTCCAAACCCCTAATCATTTTAGTTGCCCTTTTCTGAACCCTTTCCAAGGCCAAAAATATCTTTTTTGAGGTGAGGAGACCACATCTGTACACAGTATTCAAGATGTGGGCGTACCATAGTTTTATATAGGGGCAGTAAGATATTCTGTCTTATTTTCTATCCCTTTCTTAATTCCTAGCATCCTATTTGCCTTTTTGACCACCGCTGCACACTGTGTGGAAGTTTTCAGGGAACTATCCACGATAACTCCAAGATCTCTTTCCTGATTTGTCATAGCCAAATTAGTCCCCATCATACTGTATGTATAGTTGGGGTTATTTTTCCCAATGTGCATTACTTTACACTTAGCCACATTAAATTTCATTTGCCATTTTGTTGCCCAATCACTCAGTTTGGTGAGATCTTCTTGGAGTCCCTCACATTCTGCTTCTGTCTTGACTATCCTAAACAGTTTGGTATCATCTGCAAACTTTACCACCTCACTGCTTACCCCTTTCTCCAGATCATTTATGAATAAGTTGAACAGGATTGGTCTTAGGACTGACCCTTGGGGGACACCACTAGTTATCCCTCTCCATTCTGAAAGTTTACCATTTATTCCTACCCTTTGTTTCCTGTCTTTTAACCAGTTCTCAATCCAAGAAAGGACCTTCCCTCTTATCCCATGGCAATGTAATTTACACAAGAGCCTTTGGTGAGTGACCTTGTCAAAGGCTTTCTGAAAATCTAAATATACTATATCTACTGGATTCCCCTTGTCTGCATGTTTGTTAACCCCTTCAAAGAACTCTAATAGATTAGTACTTGGATCTTTATAAACATCAGTATTTAAATTTCCCTTATTCACAGTAGACATGGTATATGTAGTCCTTAGTAAAGCATTTGATACAGTCTTCCATGACTTTCTTATCAATAAACTAGAGAAATACAATGTAGATGGGGCTACTGTAAGGTGTGTGCATAACTGGCTGATTAACTGTTCTCAGAGAGTAGTTATTAATGGTTCAGTCATGCTGGAAGGGCATAACAAATGGGATTCCACATGGATCAGTTTGGGGACCAGTCCTGTTCAATATTTTCATCAGAGATTTTGATAATGGCATTGAGAGTATGCATATAAAGATTGTGGATGATACCAAACTGGGAAGGGTTGTAAGTACTTTGGCAGAATTAAAAATTATCTGGACAAATTGCAGAAATGGTGCAAGGATGAAATTCAGTAAGGAAAAATGCAAAGTATTCTGCTTTGGAAGAAACACTTTCACACACACAAAATGGGAAGTGACTATCTAGGAAGGAGTGCTGCTGAAAGTGATTTAGGGGTCACTGTGGACCACAAACTAATATGAGTCAACAGTGTGACACTGTGGCAAAAAAGCAGACATCATTCTGGGATATATTAAACTGGAGTGTTGTAAGCAAAACACAAGGGCTTATGTCTACCTTGCAGGCTTTTTGCACAAGAACAGTTGTTCTTGCGCAAAAACTTGCAGAGCATCTACACTGCACGCACGTTCTTGCAAAAGTAAATTTACAGTAAAGCGTTGGAAAACAGGGCTTCTTGCACAAGAGAGTTATTCCTCTCCCCATGAGGAATAAGCCATCTTGCGCAAGAGGTCTTCCACAAGAATGCAGTGTAGACAGGCAACAGGGGTTTCTTGCGCAAGAAAGCCCTATGGCTAAAATGGCTATCAAAGCTTTCTTGCGCAAGAGAGCGTCCACACTGCCATGGATGCTCTTGCACCAAAGCACATCTCTTCCACAAAAGCACATGGCAGTGTGGACGCACTCTTGTGGAAGACCTTTTACACAAGAACTCTTGCGCAAAACAGTTCTTGCCCAAGAAGCCTGCAGTGTAGACGTAGCCAAGAAGTCATTCTTCCTTTGTGCAGATTAGGGCTCAGTTGGAATATGGTGTCCAGTTCTGGGCACCGCATTTCATGAAAGATGTGGAGAAATTGGAGAAGGTCCAGAGAAGAGCAACAACAATAATTTAATATCTAGAAAACACGACCTATGAGGGAAGACTGAAAGAACTGTGTTTTAATTTTAAAAAGAGAAGACCGAGAGGGGACACGATAACAGTTTTCAAATACCTAAAAAGGTGTTACAAGGAAGAGGGAGAAAAGTTATTCTCCTTAATATCTGATGATAGGGCAAGAAGCAAAGGGCTTAAACTGCAGCATAGGAGGTTTAGTTTGGACATTAGGAAACACTTTTTGTCAGGTAGGTTAAGCACTAGAATAAATTGTCTAGGAAAGTTGTGGAATCTTCATCATTGAAGATTTTTAAGAGCAAGTTAGACAAACATTTGTCAGGGATCATCTATCTGGTGCTTGGTCCTGCCGCGAGGGCAGGGGACTGGACTAGATGATCTCTCAAGGTCCCTTCCAGTTCTAGTATTCTGTGATTCTATAATCACTTTGTCTGGTAGATCAATGGGACTGTCATAAAGGGAAAAGTCCCTAGGCCTGACCGGTGAAAAGCTAGTGAAGCTCTATGTTACCCCTTTCCAACAGAAGGGCCATAACGGAAGTGGCTAAGTGGTGAGAGTTGGCAATAGCACAGCTCTACTCCACCAGTCCCTAGACAGCAGAACAGCCCATGCATAAGGGTATCACTAGCAATGTGAAACACATACCACCTTTACTCCTTTGCACACATCCTCACCTCTGCCAGTCCTGTGCTGATCAAAGCCAAGTCCAAGAATTGAGCCTGGGGCTTAAGGGTAAAAGCACCTAAAGTCCTATTTTCAAAAATGATTTAGGCATTTAAGAAATGGAATCTCACTGACTTTCAGAGAGACTTAGGGTATGTTTACACTGCATTCCTCTTTTGAGAGAGGAATGCAAATGCAGCCAAGCAAAATTACAAATGAAGCGCGGATTTGAATTTCTCGTGCTTCATTTGCATAATGGTGTCTGGGTGCTTTTTTGAAATACCCTATTTCAAAAAAAAACCCAAACCCTTCTTTTGAAATAACCCTTAAACCTAATTTTTTTAAGGTGTAAGGGCTATTTCGAAAGAAGGGGTTTTTTTCGAAATAACCCTGTCTAGACATACCCTTCGTTTCCTAAGTTCCACATCCACAGAATCACTGAGAGATAGATACCTAATAGAGTGTTTTGTATGAGCTTGGTGCTATTATAATAAATACCTTTAAGGATCTGGACCTACTTCTCATTTGAAAAGGGGACTGAGTAAAATTAAAACACACAGACACACACACCCCTCTCAAAACAAAGGCTCTGACAAAATTTCATTATGATCACTTTTCTGAATAGACCAGAAGTATTACAAGAAAATACTTTGGTTTGGGAGTTCAGATGAGAAATAGAAGTGAACAGGCAAACAAATTAATAAAATGTTAATCATGTGACTTCTCATGACATTTCTATTTGATTTGCAGAGCTTTAATTACCAAAAAGTTGTCATCCTTTAAGTTTCTTCTCACACAAAACCTCTGAAAATGTAAGGTTCCCCCATGTCTAAATTTCTACCAGACCATCAGTTTGCGAACGTTAACAAAAAGTTAACACTAACCTTATCAGCAGGACACCTGGGACAGTTTATTATAACTTTAAAGGGAGATCACCTTTGTGACCCACAAATCCTCACAGTGTTTCTTGATAACAATGTCACTCATGCTCAAGAAGTCTTATCTTCTGTTTTCTTTCCTGAATGCCAAAGATCAGTGAGTTCACTATAGCCTTTAAAAAAAAAAAAAAAAAAAAAAAAAAAAAAAAGCAAGTAACCATTTAGCACATATGTCTTCCCAATTTCCCAGATACAGCGGGTATGACTAGCAATCAGATTAATTCTAAAGGCTGTTCCACAACCAGATTTGCAAGTTACTCTGCTGTATATTTCATTTGGGTTCTACCTGCACAAAATTACATGCACATTTGCATTATGTGTCTACTCCTAAATATAATTAATACTCAACTGACAAGCATGCCATTTACCAGTGCAGAAGCTACTAAGAAGGCCAAACACATGGCTACCTTCCTGTTTGCCAATTCTGCATGCTGCTTTTATGTTGTGTGGATAGAACCCCATAAAATCACTTGTGTAATTGATTTTGCTAATTATCCATCCCAAAACATGCTGCCTCATGAGCTCCTGGCAACATTCTGGGCATATACTAGATCCTTTATCACCGGAAGCACTGTAGGATAGCTTCCCAGGGTTTCCCAGGTACCTTGGTGACTGTTTGAAAGTGTGGAAAATAGGCACTGTTGTGGTTATGGTAGATTTCCTGCTGTGTGGACACAAGTTGAACTATGTCACTTGGGCCTGATGTATGTGGGCAAATCTGTAATTTAAGCCGTACTATATTCATTTGTACAAAGCGTGTGACAGAGCTGACTTTCACTGTCACAGAAGATTTTAAGATGTAGTGAACAATCACAGACTGACCTCAGCAGTTGATGCTATTCTTTCCTTCGCTACTAGGGGAAAATATGATCAGTTGCACTTACGAAGGTGACCCAATAAAAGGTTTGCCAGCAAAATGGGAAAATCTTTGCTACCTACCGAGAAGTACCTAAGTTCCTGATGCTTTCAGAGAAGGAGATAATGGACACTAGGGATTTATTTTATTCAGTGCAAGTACACGTAGATGGAGAAAATCCCCAAAGTCTGATTATCATCACTTGACAAGCAGTTACATTTGAGGAATACTAATTTTACAGTTAAAGCCACAGACACTGCATATGAACAGCAGCAGTCTGGAACTGAAGTAACTTAGATTTTCATTCCTGGGAATACATATGTATGCTGGAAATAATAATACAAATTTCTGAACAAAATAGGCCTGTAAAAATGAAGGAATAGTTTTATGATTCTTTAACAAATAGGTGGTCTTTTTCAAGCCAACTCTGAAAGTGTGTATTACAGTTTCCACTATACCAGTTCAAGTGTGGTTTGCCTGCTTTGTTTTGACCTAGATAATATTTTTGTTTGATTTCTATGAACATGCCAATACTAGCTATATGGGCAAAAGTCTGAAATCAGCATTAGCAATTACATTCAGTCACTTGCTGATTTATTTCTTTGTGCAACTTGCAGCAGTGATAAGATTTCAGAGCTTCTCCAAAGCGAGTAAAATTAGCCATAGTGATTTTGGTGTTTCTAAATGAGATGAAGGTCATTTGCTGACCCACTTACGTGCATCTCAGCCTCAAACAGTGACAATGTCTCAGAATAGTTTAAAGCAAGAACTCGGTAGCTCCTGGAATGTTCATGCAAATTAGGGAACAATCCGATATCTTACTTCTGCAAAAAGAAACAAGTCTTTTTTAGTTTCATGAGTAAGTGAGAAGAACTGATTATTTTCTTTTAATCTTTTTAACTAGAGTACAAATGATTCCTCTCTTCATTTGTGGTAAAACTTATGAGGAAATCCCTGACAAGGGCTGTGTCCCGCTAAAGATTTATGGCTAAGTAATGCCTTTCACCCATAGGCTACATCTGGACTGGCATGATTTTCCGCAAATGCTTTTAACGGAAAAGTTTTTCTGTTAAAAGCATTTGTGGAAAAGAGCACCTAGATTGGCACGGACGCTTTTGTGCAAAAGCACTTTTTGCGGAAAAGCATCCGTGCCAATCTAGACGCGGTTTTGCGCAAGAAAGCCTCGATCACCATTTTTGCCATCGGGGCTTTTTTGCACAAAACGGTTCTCAGTTGTCTACACTGGCCCTCTTGTGCAAAAGCATTTGCACAAGAGGGCTTTTTCCTGAACAGGAGAGTCATTGTATTTGCGCAAGAACACTGACAATCATACTTTAGATTGTCAGTGTTCTTGCGCAAATTCAAGTGGCCAGTGTAGACAGCTGGCAAGTTTTTTCCGCAAAAGCAGCTGCTTTTGTGGAAAAACTTGCCAGTCTAGACGCAGCCATAGTGTATGAAACACCCCAAACAACAACCTGGTTTGGCCCATGCCTAGGTTCATGATTCTTCTGACCAGCCTCAGGCATGTTTTGAATGTCTTTTACTTATCCCACCAAGACTGCATGAACATGACTTTAGATACTTGCATTTTAAATAGTAGTAGGGAGAACCCACCCTGAGAGCACCCTTTGAAAGAAGATGTGTTGCATTGCAATGTTTTTCTACTTGAACACCCTCCCCCACACCTGGTTTTACTACCATGTGCATCTTTTGTGGCCCACTCCTCCAGCCAGAGTCACTCTTCAGATTTGGAATCTTTCAAGGAAAATAGAAAAGACCAAACAGAAACAGCCACAAATCATAGCCCTTGTACTAGGTTTTCAACATCCCTCTGAAAGTTTTCAATTTTGTTTTAATCATAAAGCTTATATTTCCCCCTCTTCTTAGGGAACCATAAAATCTACCCCCCTCCTTTCCTCTGGGCTTCTAGCTCAAGAACCCAGTAGCTAACAATTGTCCCTTACAATTTCTTGCCACTTCCCTGGACTACTCCTACTTTTTTCCTCCTAGCATTGTCTCTCACATATCTACAGTGTTTTATTTTTTTTTTTCCTGTTGCTACTCTGCATTTCTGCCCCTTTATATAGTTCCCTCTCAGCCAACTACATAAGGCACTTCCTCAGATTCTCTAACAGACCCCAGAATCCTCCTAGAGCTAGAGTCAGTCCAGTATTTATTGACCCCCCCCCTCCTTCATGTCAGCTGGACATGATACTAAATTGGTCTTGACCACAGGTGTAACCTGGTAGGCTAATTTGACCCTCAGAATCTTGTTAATCTTTCATTAAACAGCATGAGGCATGTAGTACATTTCTCACTAATATTTTACTCAACTTTTTGGTCATTAGTGAGCCTTATTGAAATCCTTGCTAAGCTGTCCAGAAGGATTTTTAGATCTTAATTCAGAAATCAGCAGTGTAACATTTACTGATCTGCACTGTTATATTTTGCCATGGAATTTCCTGTTCTAAGTTTAGTTTGAATTGTTTCATCTGACTGACATTATGCCACTCTGTCTACAACCTATTTGCTAGCATGCCAAGGATTATTAGATCAGGAGTTCTCCATTGTTCTCTTTAAACTCAGATATCCTAAATAATTGTGTGTCATAAAAGCATAAACTATGCCCAATAGTAACCCTTGAAATATATCAGTAGTTTTAGATACCTATGGGATGTGACTCTGTGTTTGCTTTATTCAAGGCACATAGTAAAACAGGCAGATATAATTGAAGATTGAGGATATTGTTGTAAACTTACCTGCTTTTTATTTGGATTAAACCTCATGGAAGGTGGTGGCTAAAACCATCATACTTAATTTACAATAGTGGAGACATTTAAACTAATTTTTTTAATGAAATAATAGTGGTCTCTACCCAAAACTAAGGCATATCCAAGAGCACTCAGGAAGACCTATATATGCAAGGGTTTTGCTAGGTTTTGATTGAATAGATGCATATCTATAATCAGAAAAGGACAATCCATACAACTACAGTGTTTGTAGCTCTCTGAGAAGCCTTGAGATAAAAATTTTGGGTGTGGTGCTAACCAGTGTTCTCTCCAAGCTCCTTGGCAGCACAGCTTCAGGGGTGATTAATCAGCTTCACTCAGTCAGCTCTGTGGCTGGGACCTTGAGCCTGTGACTGGACGGGGCTGATTAATCACTCGTGAAGCTATGCTGCAGCACTTTTTAGATGGCACACCACTAAGTCAGAGGCTGGGGGATATGAGCAAAAGCATTATTCCATGTTTGGGTTTTTCTCTGTTCAGGAAATGGGCTTATTTTACAGTCTCTGGAAACAAACAAAACTGCATCAAAGGTACAGCTATGGCCTGTTGTATTAATTTAGGTGGAATGAAGAGTTCAGAAAGTTAAAGGTGTTAACATAACTCAATTACTATCCAACATGAAACAGTGTTAATCAGGAATTGGGAGATGGAATACAGAGACCTCAGTCTGCTTATTATCGAAGGAAGGAAAGAGTCAAGCATTTGAAACATAAAGTATAACTTCTACTTCTAACAATATGCCTTGTTCCTTGTCCCTTTAGTTATAGAGAATTTTAGCAGGAATAAAAACAGCCCTTCTCTCTGACAATCTGTCAGGATAGCAGTTCTTCTGCTCCTCTAGACTTTTCTTTGGCACCCAAGAATTATTATGTTGACCACATAAAACTGTAGTTCCAAAATCTTAATGTGAATTAGTTTTAATCACAGATGGTAGGACTGCCAGTGAAAGGCCACTAATGATTACAAAACAATCTTACTAACTATACAAAAAGTTTTTGCTGAACAAGTCTGAAAAGGTTGGAAAGTCTTGTACAATTGACTGGGCTATCTTACTTTCAGGGACAAGAAAAAGTGCCTATATCTGCTTAATCTCATGGGATGGGCTTTTAAATCCCTGGTTAATACCCATGGGAAGTTTACCAATAACTTCAGTAGGAGCAGAGTTAGACCAGTGCTGAGTGCTTTAGATACTGTAATGATCTCAGGTTAGCTGAGTGGGAGGGCAAAGGGTGCAATTGTCCTAGAATCTAGCAAGTCCAAAGGGCCCTTTAAATTGCTACCAGAGCACTACATAGCATGCTCTGGGTGGCTAAGAGTTGGGGGAGAGGCATGGCATGCTCAGGAGGGTGGGTGTGCTGAGGGCTGAATGTCCTGGCCTTGCTCCTTCTGGGAGTACAGAGCTACCCCCCATCTTGCCCAAAGGTCCAGCATGGCTGTTGGCTCCCCTGATTTGATCTTCACTGTCAGAATCCATATTCTATCTTGGTTACGCTGTTTGTTACACATAACGCATAGTATTGATATAACATACTTAGTGGGCCCCCATAGACTTGCCCTAAGTAGGTGTATGTATAGAAATATAAGCAAACTTGGTAAAATAATCAATTAGCAATTACATGGGAAACACTTGGGGTAAGGTTTCTTTAAATATGATAAACTGAAGGTGGTTGGGCTTCAATATGGGGCACTTCAATATGGGGCACTTCCACTGGAAATTCAACTGCTGCAGGAAACCATGCTAATACTTTATAGGTGGCACAAACAAGTCAATTGCCCAGTTTGGTACATGGGGAGGTTTTTGATTGCACAGAATATTTTTCACTTTCTTTCCCAAGATGCTGTGTGGTATTTGTGCACATTATCACACATGCTCCATATCACTCACAGTTTGTGTGAGTGAATGTGCCCTGTTTATAAAAGGCTTTGGGATCCTTCGACTTGAAAAGCACCATTATACAGTTGTGATTTTGTTGTTTCCTGTGATTGGGGAGCCCTCCTCATAAACTAAAACTGCACTACCATTTGTATCCGTATCCTCAAGTGGGGAAAGCAGTAGCAATCCCTACTTGGCAGCAGCAGCTGGAGGATGCTGCAAAGAGATGAAATCTACACCTCACTGAGCTGGTTGTCACTGAATCTGATTCAATGTATTTCTGAGGCTCCTGCTGTCAGTTTCCTTTTCTACCTCATAGCAACAGCCCTGAAAAGACTTAGGGCCTGACAGCACTACAGATGTATGTTGATTTAAGTTATGTCAGCAAACAGCTGCTGCAGATATTCCATTGCTTGTGTATGTGCGTACTTGGCTCTTTGTATCGGCGGTATGCCTCCTCACCCAGAGCATGTGCACTAATGCAGAGTTCGGAGCACCACAGTAGGCACTCCATTGTGCAATTTGCCACATGTAGTCATGAGCCTTGCAAGCATAGGAAGCATGATCCTGCAATATTTGCAGAGCTGCAATATAATTCCCTGGTGGTTAGATTGCTGTCATAGACCGAAACAATTCAAGATCATTTTAATGCAGTGTGTGGTGCTTTAATGCGTTCCACCTGGCCTTGCTTTTTTCCAGCTTGGTATGAATCTTCTACAGGTCTGCCACCCTCAGGATCTGAGCAGTCCTGAACCAGGGAATTTACTGGGATGGGGGAAATTAACACTACTGGGGGGGGCTCCACTTCCCCCCGGCCACCAGAGGGTGGACTCAGCTTTTCCCTGACAGTCGGGGACTCTGCTTTCCCACCCAGGGCTCCACTCTCCCTCTGGGGCTCCAGTCTCCCCACAGCAGCTGGGGGCTCCACTTTTCTCCTGGTGTCTGTTATCACCCAGGGCTCCACTCTTGCTTCAGTGGCTGGGACTCCTCTTTTCCCTGGTGACCCTGCTCTCCCACAGTGGCCTAGTCTAGCAATATTCCCAGTTCCAGCCCACTGGTTTGTCCCCAAGAGTGCGCCTATGGGGTTGCCAATGATGTTGAACAAGAGGTGTTGCCAGATTGGGAAGTCAAGATTATGGAGGTTCAGCCTGTAGTGATGGCTGTGCAGATAGGGAATATGTAACATTACCAATACTCTTATTTACAGTGTTTGGGGACGATGATATAGAGTATTTGACACAGTGCAGTAACAGAAAATTGGTCACCGTCAAACTTGCTCTGCACCACTTGGCATATGCTGTGAACTAATATAGATGTGTTGTTCCCAAAATGGATTTTTATCCTGTAACACAAACCAGACAATTAAAAAAATAAAACTTAATAAATCAAGCAAATGGAACTTACAAAGGGTAAAGAACAGTCATTTCCATTTCAGGTATATGTACACCAAATGTGGCTTTGTCACAGGACAGTGTATGTGAAGCAATGATTGTCTTTAGTGTCTGCCCAGGTGAAGTGGTAAGGGCTGACTGCTGATGCCACATGGAATATTAAGGGGAGGAACAGCAGGGTCCGGATGTTTAATTCTCTATGGGCTACAGACAAAGGCAAGCATGGGATTATTGAACTTGAAGGTCCACCAGAGTTCATAACATTTGTTCACTGTCTGAGATGTGCAAGCATCTTCTGGTGTGCATCCCTCTCCTTTTCCTGTGCCTTTCTCCTCCCCAGTCTATCCTTGTCCATGTTGTCTACCAGGGTGATATTCCAAGCCCTGTTCTTATTCTCTGATGCAGCACGGGCTTGCAGGATCTCCTGCAACGTGTCATCCTGAGTTTTCTTCTCTCTCCTCTAAGTTCTCTGGGTGTGGAAGGGAAGGCCTTGAAGGCTTCAATGGCAGAAACTGCAGATACAACACAGAGAGAAATCAGTATCAGAGTATTCACAATGGAAACTGGAATTTAAGAGGCTGAAATCATGCTCCTTGTGCCCCAAAGTTGTAAGCACTGCATTCTTGTGACTTGATCAATCCCAGGCAGAAACAACACCAGGCATAGTGAGTGTGGCCCTCTAGGATCGGAGAAAGGAGGAGGGAATAGCTTGATTGTGTGATTCTAGTTCTGTAGGGCAATGGAGCTGAATGCCAGCACTGTTTTCCACATAAAGTAGGGATTTTTATCTCCTATCTCACTCCTGACTAACAGGCAGAGAGAGGTCTGTATGCTGCTAATCTGAGTTGTAAGAGTACTTGCTGAAGTAATCACTGAATGGCAGGGGGAAATGTCCAACTGTGGTGGAAGAGGTAAGAAACTTTCAGCAGAGATTGCAGAGTGCTTCCATTAAAGTTTCTCAGGAATCTCTATGGAAGATTCACAGGACATCCCAGAGCAGGTAAACAAGCTACTCTGTGTGGCCCCCACTACCTAGCTTTAGAAGGGAATGGGAAAACAAGTAATATACCTCTCTTGGTTGTTCTCCTAGCTCTTCTTTTGATTTACTCATTTTTTACTTGTGCTAGATGTGTCCTATTAGTACAGGGATGCCATACCTGTACCTTCAAAGCAAACAGCATATTTATCAGAAATTGCTTGACTGTCTGGACTATAGTGAAGTCCAGGTGCCGGCTCATTGTGCAGCTGCATCCCCCAGTCACCTGTCCCCCAAATTCCTCCCCTTCATCTGCCGCCTCATTGTTTATGGCAGGGACCTGTGACTAGGCTCCTCGGAAGTATCCATGGGGCTGGTATGGGAAGTCCCTGCTGAGGGTGGCATGCTCAGTGCACTTAATTGATGGGCCTAGAGCTTAGCTCTGGATCAGTTATTGGGCTCCCAGGACTTCCACTATGCCTGCTGCAGCTTGTTGGCTTTCACACGGCACTGCGGCTCGTCTCTGTTATAGGCCTTCTCCTGCCTCTTCTGAGCAATCTGCTCATCGATTTCCATGCTTCTACAACAGGATTGGGATGTGCCTACACAACTCTTGCTCACAGTTGCAGGAGTTCCACTGCCTCCTGTGCACGCCAGGCAGGAGCGCGTCTGCAGCAAGTAGCCAGCATGGTCATCTGGGCAGTTACAGCCTACGAGGAAGGGCTGCTTGGTGTGCTCACCAAGCTAGACAAACAGGAAAAGGAATTTCAAAAAATTGATGAGGGCTTAAAAGGGAAGGGCAGCTTCTTTTCTATCTGACCCCTGGGCAGCAGACTTCACAATGGTGGTGCATTGTGGGACGGTTCTTGAAGGACAATAACAGTCAATTTAAGTAATATAATATTTACACATTCACCGTGTTGCCCTAAATGAGCCATTGATCATGATGTCACACTGCTCAGGGAGATTGTAAGTCAGTATAGCAGGGTATTTACATTGGCAAATTTAGGTGAAGACCTATCCTACCATGTAGTTTAGACCAAATCTTACACACACTTTTTAACTTCAGGCATGTGAGTAGTCCCATTTAATTCAAATGGGGATATTCACATGTTTCAAGTGCATGTGTAAGTCTTTGCATGTTCCTAGCCTACAAAAAGAATAAACATAACTGCTTAGGCAGACGGGCAGATAAAATTCAGAAGGGGAGGTGATGATGTACAGCAACAAGTTCAATTTAAATATTAACTTTCCTCTCCTCCTGATGCCCTCTTTGCAATTTCACACAGCGAAAAGGAGACAGAAGCTACCTTTGGCCATAAGTAAAGTCACACATGGCACTGAGAGATGTGAGATTTTTCTCTCTTTGCAAAAACTGTCAAAACTGCAGCTTTCACTTTACTTGTGACGATCTTCAAATATTTGAAAAGCTTTGACCCTAATCAGCAGTTTGATATTTGTTTAGTATAGCCTTATTCTATTTCAATGAATCACCTGGATAATTTTGTGTCAGAAAATACAAAGTTCTAATTTACATTAGAAAATTAATTATAGTGTGGGGGGGAGTGGCAGATTTGAGCACTCCTTTTTTGTTCTTCTTGTCTCCTTTTTAAAGTCACAGGGGCAGTGACATCAAACTTGAACACCTTGGGCAGAGGATGCAAAGCTGTGAAAGCAGCATCTGTTCTCTGGCAAGGTCTACAGGCTATTGAGCTCAAAAGTCGCATCTGTATCTATCACGTTGCTAAACTATTGACCCTTCCAGATACTCTTCACTTACTTATCTGTGCTTCAAAGGAGTTTGTACTTTTTCAGCTTGGTGGAGATTAAGCTCCTGTGCAAAATCGTTAATGTAAATCCTTTTTCATTTAAAAACAAAACAGTCCTGTTCCCTAATAGTCACATTCATTTTTGCATGAATAAATATTGCACATACTGAATTCTAAATTTACTTTTATATAATCTATATTTCTATAGTGACTCTCATCCAAAAATCTTGAATTTTTACAAAAACAACTGCAAACACTTAGAGACAGGTAATTTATCATACACAATATATAGGGGAGTGATACATGCCTCTAATCTTTCCCCTTGCTCAAGGGCATTCAGTTCTTGGTTTACAGTTAGGTCTAGGTTTTCCACTTAGTGGCAATCTCTAATTTATAGATGGGTAAAATAAGGCACAGAGAATTTGATCTTGAGCAAATTACTTATTCATTGTTTCAGCAACAAAAGCAGGAATAAAATCCAGTTATCCCAGTTATTACTAATATGTTCACCTCACTAGAACATAATGCTGCAACATTCCTAACTCAAGTTGTTCCACAGATGGTGAGGGAATCTTTCCTTGTGAATTGGATTATGATAACTTGATCCAGAGACCAATCTAGCCCCATGAATAGGGAAAGCAAAGGTGGTATTAAACCACTTTGTCCCTTGCCATCATCATCTCTTGGATCCTGTGTCAGGCACAGCTCAACTGAAACAAAGGAGTAGGAATTTATCTTTTAAAAGCCTCACTTTTATCCTTAATGTCTACCTAGAACATTTTTCTTACTGAGCCAAATTTTTCCCTCAAATGTATGTACCTGGCTCCCATTGATTCCAGTGGGTACCCCACGTTCACCCCCAGTGGCAACACTTATTTTGTGGTATACTAAGGATGTTATCCTGCATTGTTTATCATCGTGTTTGAGAGAGAGAGACTGGTGAAGTCAAGTGACCTGAGCACAGGATTCAGAGATTCAGTTCTAATCTAGATCTAGATGATGCTTGGTCCTGCGGTGAGGGCAGGGGACTGAACTTGATGACCTCTCAAAGTCCATTCCAGTTCTAGTGTTCTATGATTCTAATCTCAGCTGCTCCTTGCTTTGAATTCTACTGCTTACAAATGCCAGGGGACTAATAAGGTACGGCTAGACTACAAGTTTTTGTCAAAAAAAAAGTACTCAAAATGCGCGCCTCATTTTGAGTACCTTTTTCTGATTCTTTTGTCGGAAGAGGCTATTCTGACATTTGGTCCGTCTAGACTGGGCCAAATGACGGAAAAAATCCTCTTTCAGAAGCCCCCTTCTTCCTCGTAGAATGAGGAATACAGGGGCTTCCAAAAGAGCATGTTTGCTCGGCCACAAAAAAAGCAGAAGAGCAAACATATCCTGAATCCGCCCCCTCTCCCCGCAGTCTAGTCATACCCATAGTGACCATAAGAAGTCAGTACCCTGACTTTACAACTCTTCTGCAGGATACATCCAGCAGCACAGTGTCCCCTACCATGGTGCATTGGACTCAAATACTGACACCTTGTGAAGAGTGCCACCTACTGAGTCACCTCTACTGTCTCCTGCAGCACCTATGTAGTTCATAACCTGAACAAACTGATTTCCCTGGGCTTCAAAGGCTTACTCTGGAGCATTATTGGTCTTGGGAATTAGACATGTACTTCATATATTTCTCTGTCTCTTGTCTACATTTGATGCCTCCAACTATACCTTTATTCTATACTTAGTATTGTTTTCCAATAACGCTAATGAATAATATAAAATACATATTTTTACAGTATCAACAAGATTGTTCAAATGATAAGAATGCCACACACATTAAAGGGTGCACAAAAAAAAAACCCTTTTAAAAACTTCTGAGGTACATCATATCTGCTGCATTGCTGACTGTATAAGGTGCAATCTAACATTTTTCAAATCTTATTTAATTTGATATTGAATCCTGACATCTTGTATTTATATTTAGACCAGGTAGACCACAAGTCACAGGCAACGTTCCCCACGAAAGTGCCTTTCACTTGAACTTGAAGGGAGCATCATTAAAGCAGCAATGGTCATTTAACCTTCATAGTTCACTTAGTTCTTTGGCCTTTGCATCTTCTCCTCTGCAACTATCTATGAAGAGATAAATTAGTGACATCATGTTGGTTGTAGCAGTTTATGGTACAAACTTCTATCCAAACTGAGATCATCCATTTGTTTCACCTAGACATTGAGTACGTATCAGACGGTAACAATAGCCAACCTATAGTAAACTGGTCCTGTATTGCAGTCAGGAACAGAACCATTGCGGATTACAAGGATCAGAAATAGTCCTGAAGCCACAATGTGAGGATTATCCCTTGTAGAATAAGAAGTTGGGGATGCTATATACCGCTCCCCTCAGCAGTCTTCCCTGGTGGCTAGAATTAATACTGATATTAATTGGAAACAAAGATATGGAAGGCTCCATATGAATTGCCTGAGCAATACATTTCCTTGTCCCTTAATTTCAACAGAACATTAATAGTTGAAGGTAGCCTAATAGGAACAGTGGAATGATGCCAGCAAATCCAATGGGGTTAATATAGAATTGCCTAATAAATGGGTAGCTACAAAGTTAATGGTGAATCTGTTTCATACTCTATTTTACTGAAAGAAGAATACAGAAAAAAACCCACAAATTGTCGTTCTTACTCAAAGTCCCACATCTATTTTTACATGTATTTTGAGCATTCCATGACAGCTAAGAAGTGCTAGTTACTATGCATGATGGCTGCAGCCCCCTAGCAAGGGATGAAGGTGTTGACAAACTCCTCCTCTAAAATAGAGGAGATTAACAGCAAATACTTCATACACTCCTCCTCCTCACCAAGAAATGAGGGGGGAAGTACGGGGGGGGAGGGGTTGTGACATGTCATATTTAGAACAGCGGGATTTCATTTTCAGTTAAATAATGTCAATTTAGTTACTGTGCAGGCAACTGTTAGCTCTTCTGTACTCAAAAATAGCCCGTGTCTCTTCCACTAGGCGGTGTGTCAGATCTACAAAAATATGGCAAGACCCTCTGCAGCAGAATCACACCAATACCTCTAGCCCGCTTTGGCACCAAAAACAAGTGACAGAGAAGCTTTTTGAAAGGAGAATGATGATGACTTTTGCACCACTGTATAATCACATGGAATATATGGCCTGAGTGGTGGTTTTCTGAGTTACCAGTTCAGTCAAACCCCAGGGAGCTGCAATTGTTGACAGTGGATGAGAGTCTCTTTTCGCACACAACAGCTTGAAGCTAGTGTCACTCCACTGGCTTCAGTAAGCATTCCAGAAGCAGGCCCCATGTGTGTCTATTTAGTTCAGAGCAATATGAAAATTCTACTGGTTTACATGTGAGTGGAGTATATGTTAGACTTGTCCAAAAGGTCAGTGGTAGTTTATGAGAATTGTAAAGACAACACACTGTGTACTGGGAAACCTCACGCTGAAACTTTCTATGCTGTGGTTACATTAACAAGACTCCACTGTTTCTCTTCCCCTTCCCCACCTCTCCTTGTGATATTTCTCTGTCTAGCTATAATTTTTATTATGATTAATAAAGTCTGTTATCTTAACAACTGTGCCTTGTACCTCTGGCTAGTGCCTTGTACGTTGAGTGTTCCTGGAGTACATATAATAAACACTTATTATTTCATACTGTTCATATTATTTCACTTAAAGAAGCTTTGGACATAAGGTCTATATCCCCAAAAACATATAGTTTAATTGACATGATTCAGCTTGTGTGCAGAACTCAAATGTTAATTCGTGGCACCCCCCCCCCCCGTGACTTGCCGTGAGCAGAGGGCTGCTCCAGCCCCACTGGGCCCTAGACCAGGATGCAGCTGTCCTTGACTGGGATCCCACTTAGGTTAACCTAATGTTTAGTTGGTTAACCAACTAACAACCAGTTAACTGATTAAACAGGATTTTACATTCCTAGTTGAAGCAATGATAATGGTATGTGCATATGATATTGGTAAATATTGCTGACTGATTGTGAGTCCAGAATATTCAGTAGCTTATATTTTATCTCTCTTAGTTTTTTCCCATTCAAAAATGAAGTAATCTTTGCTGCCTACTCATTTATCCCATTTGCCTAGTTTGTGGAAAAACTACAGGTAAGAAAAAACCATTTGACTAAGCTGATATACTGAGAACCAAAAGAAAACTGAACCCTATGAGTAAGATGGTGATGGATGGGTTGGCAGCAGCAGACTTCTTGGCAGTGGGATGATGCAGAGACATATGTTGCAGAAGGAAGAGAGATTTCTGCCATCTTTGCTGTCTCCAAAATCATCCTAAATAGACTTCCTGGCAAGACTAATGTAAAAGGAAACATGTCTGTTATACTAGGGGCCTCCTTATGTGTGGGGGATGGGAAGGGGGGGCAAATAGTGTAAATATTAAAGACTCTTTAATCTTAATAAAGGTAGAAGACTTTCTAAATGAAGGAATGAAATTACAGCTCTCAGAAAATCTTTTGGCTGCTAATATCCATCTGAGACTAGAGTGAGCGCCAAACTGTGGATGATTGTGAAGCTTTTCTAAAGCTTGAGATTTCGTTAAATTCTGGCAAAGTTTATAGTCATTAGCACATTCATTAATTTGGTGGAATAGATGGTTCAAGGAACTAATAATGAAAAAACAGTAACACAGTGCACTTTTTTATCCAATGATCTCAAAGAACTTTACAAGCTTGGAATAACTGAGCCTTACACTAATTCTAGGTGACTGGGAAGCATTATTACAGCTGTGGAAAATTTGGCTTTTCTTCACAGGATTAAACATTCTTTGGCATCAGTTGCATAGTTCTCAATTAGCCCTCAACCCTTTAATTTCATTTGGAATTTTGGATACTAATGTACCCCAAATCTCAAAACGTAACCGAAAAAACCTTTCATATTCAATCTAGTTTCTGGTCAATACAGTGCAGACCCACCATTTTCAGTGACAATCCATATATCATACTAGTAGATCAAGTCCCCTCTAGTTACAAATCTCATGTCCACTTTGTTTTCATTTCGGACTTGGCAACATAACCACAAATCAGGTTGGTTGTGCATTGTTTGGAATTTGTTTTTTGCAGTCATATCACAAAGCATTACAAATAAGTAAATGGAGACATATCAAAATCACATCAGTTTGCCAAGACCAGAGTGAGTGGTAGAACTGGGGGTGGGGCAGTCTTATGCTCAAACCAGTAGTTCTCACTTCCAACTTTACAAGTCTGTCTTCTAGGCCATTTACTGAAATCCCTCCCAAAGCAGAAGTTACTCTAAGTTCTATTTATCTATCTAGATCCCTACTAGATCTAGGGTCCCCCAATACTATTATCATCTGCTAGTTGTTTAATGAATAACTTTTCCTGATGGACAGTGGCAACAGGGAGTATCAGTATCAGCAAGGGAGAGGAGGCCTGAGCCAGGAAATGACTCGCCCGTTCCTTGAGATAGCTCAGGCACACACAGGTGTGTGGATTAATTTGCTTCTGAGACTGTCACACACTAATTTAAAAAAAAAAAGAAAGACATCCTTTAAAGAGAGAAGTATGATACAGTAAAGCAATGTCTTTCAAAGAGTCAAGAGGATTCAAGCAGTGGTGTTCTCAAGTATGGTGCCATCTTTAAGATGTATCCCTCTGTTCTCTCTCGCTCTCTCTCTTAGCACATTCCCCTCCTAGACCCGTTTTGATATACTGTATTATTAATATTAGTGTAGGTACAAGACAGCCTGATGGGGCTTTCAGAGAAGTCTTGGGAGAAGGGAGCACTTAAGAGTTTTCACAGTGACAGAATGCCCTAGGGCCTGTATATTTATGCCAGGAAAAAAAAAGGCCTGCTATTGAAATCGGTATGGTTGTACCACATTTATCTGTTCATTAAAAGGGAAAAAAAGATTCACTCTCTCTCTCACACATACACTCCCCTCCCGTGCCTCCGCCTGAGTGTAAGAAAATATCAAAATCTGTGAGAAATTTAGCCATCTGGGAATCTGAATGACATAAAGAGGGGTGTTTCTTCTTTTCTTTTCTGCAAAGTGGTTTTATAAATGAAACAGAGTATTTCTGAAAGGGGAAAAACATTTTCAGAGTGTCCCTCTGCGGACATGCTTTGTGACTTATTTGCGAGTCAATGTGCAGAGTTTCTTGCAGAATACTTCACATGATGTTAAGGTTCAGATATAGTGACTGTGTGAAGGGGGAAAAGAGAGAAGTAGGCTTTTAGAACTTCTGAATCAATGAAAAGCACACTCTGGGCCCTTGAAAAGAAAGAAATCCAGCTCAGCAATGTTAGAAACATTGAAGATCTTAAAACTTGGAGCAATGTCAAAGCCAGCTGTGGTGAGGAGGAAGGAGTTGAGCAAGTTTATGTGCCTAGCATCAGCTACATGACTTGGTGTAAAATAATCTGGAAAAATGCAAAAAGGATAAAATTTCTCAATGGCCTAAATGACTGCTTCTTGGAGCAGCTGGTGCAGGAACCCACAAGGGGAGAGGCTATTCTCGATTTAGTCCTGAGTGGAGTGCAGGATCAGGTCCAGGAAATAACTGTTACAGGACCACTTGGGAATAGTGACCATAATATAATAACATTCAACATTCCTGTGGTGGGTAGAACACCTCAGCAGTCCAGCACCCTGGCATTTAATTTCAAAAAGGGGAATTACACAAAAATGAGGAGGCTAGTTAAACAGAAATTAAAAGGCACAGTGACTAGAGCCAAATCCCTGCAAGCTGCATGGAAACTTTTTAAAGACACCATAATAGAGGCCCAACTTAAATGTATACCCCAAATTAAAAAACATAGCAAGAGACCTAAAAAAGTATCACCGTGGCTTAACCACCATGTAAAAGAAGCAGTGAGGGACAAAAAGGCATCTTTTAAGAAGTGGAAGTCCAATCCTAGTGAGATAAATAGAAAGGAACATAAACACTGTCAAATCAAGTGTAAAAATGTAATAAGAAAAGCAAAAAAAGATTTTGAGGAACAGCTAGCCAAAAACTCAAAAAGAAATAACAAAATGTTTTTTAAGTACATTAGAAGCAGGAAGCCTGCTAAAAAACCTGTGGGTCCCCTAGACGATCGAACTACAAAAGGCGCAATCAAGGATGATAAAGCCATTGCGGAGAAACGAAATGATTTCTTTGCTTCAGTCTTCATGGCTGAGGACGTTGGGGAGATTCCCAAATCTGCACCATCCTTTGTGGGTGATGAATCTGAGGAACTGTCCCGGATTGAAGTGTCATTAGAGGAGGTTTTGGAACAAATAGAAAAACTTAATGTTAACAAATCTCCGGGACCGGATGGCATTCATCCAAGGGTTTTAAAAGAACTCAAATGGGAAATTGCTGAACTATTATCTGTGGTTTGTAACCTATCCCTTAAATCGGCTTCTGTACCTAATGACTGGAAGGTAGCCAATGTGACACCAATATTTAAAAAGGGCTCTAGAGGCGATCCGGGCAATTACAGACCGGTAAGTCTAACTTCAGTACCGGGCAAATTAGTCGAAACAATAGTAAAGAATAAAATTGTGAAGCATGTAGAAGAACATAATTTGTTGGACAAAAGTCAACATGGTTTCTGTAAAGGGAAATCCTGTCTTACTAATCTATTAGAGTTCTTTGAAGGGGTTAACAAACATGCGGACAAGGGGGATCCAGTAGATATAGTATACTTAGATTTTCAGAAAGCCTTTGACAAGGTCCCTCACCAAAGGCTCTTGTGTAAATTACATGGCCATGGGATAAGAGGGAAGGTCCTTCTTGGATTGAGAACTGGTTAAAAGACAGGAAACAAAGGGTAGGAATAAATGGTAAACTTTCAGAATGGAGAGGGATAACTAGTGGTGTCCCCCAAGGGTCAGTCCTAAGACCAATCCTGTTGAACTTATTCATAAATGATCTGGAGAAAGGGGTAAGCAGTGAGGTGGTAAAGTTTGCAGATGATACCAAACTGTTTAGGATAGTCAAGACAGAAGCAGACTGTGAGGGACTCCAAGAAGATCTCACCAAACTGAGTGATTGGGCAACAAAATGGCAAATGAAATTTAATGTGGATAAGTGTAAAGTAATGCACATCGGGAAAAATAACCCCAACTAGACGTACAGTATGATGGGGGCTAATTTGGCTACGACAAATCAGGAAAGAGATCTTGGAGTTATTGTGGACAGTTCTCTGAAAACTTCCACACAGTGTGCAGCAGCGGTCAAAAAGGCAAATAGGATGCTCGGAATTATTGAGAAAGGGATAGAAAATAAGACCCAGAATATCTTACTGCCCCTGTATAAAACTATGGTACGCCCACATCTTGAATACTGTGTACAGATGTGGTCTCCTCACCTCAAAAAAGATATTTTGGCCTTGGAAAGGGTTCAGAAAAGGGCAACTAAAATGATTAGGGGTTTGGAACGGGTCCCATATGAGGAGAGACTAAAGAGACTGGGACTTTTCAGTTTAGAAAAGAGGAGACTGAGGGGGCATATGATAGAGGTATATAAAATCATGAGTGGTGTAGAGAGGGCCGATAAAGAGAAGTTATTTATTAGTTCCCTAAATAGAAGAACTAGAGGACACCAAATGAAATTAATGGGTAGCAGGTTTAAAACTAATAAAAGAAAGTTCTTCACACAGCGTGTAGTCAGCCTGTGAAACTCCTTGCCAGAGGAGGCTGTGAAGGCTAGGACTATAATAGAGTTTAAAGAGAAGCTAGATAATTTCATGGAGGTTAGGTCCATAAAAGGCTATTAGCCAGGGGATAAAATGGTGTCCTTGGCCTCTGTTTGTCAGAGGCTGGAGAGGGATGGCAGGAGACAAATCGCTTGATCATTGTCTTCAGTCCACCCTCTCTGGGGCACCTGGTGCTGGCCACTGTCAGCAGACAGGATACTGGGCTAGATGGACCTTTGGTCTGACCCAGTACGGCCATTCTTATGTTATGTTCTTATGTTATGTTATCTTATGAGGGACCTGTGCTCAGGGGCGGCCCTAGACTAGCTGCCAGCAACTGGAGCCCTAGGCAGACCATGCAATCGCCCCCCCTCCCCCCAACCCCAAGGGCAGATATAGGCTGAGGTTTTTGGTAAACTGGGAAACATTTTGCCCCTATTTTCCATTTAATATTTTTAAGCATATTTATTTAAACAGGAATAATTATTTGGTTTGTCCATCCAACCAATGTTTCTGAGATCAGATTAAAATAGAGACACGAAATTTTCAGAATAGATTTGTACACGACAGTTAGACGATGTGTCAGTACGATTTCAAATAAAAATGCATTACAAATGTCAATTATAATTTTTATTATTACAAATCCAAAATAGTCCATTACGCTATCCTGCTTTAACTGCCATTACCACCACATTGCTGGGAACAGGGGGGCTGGGGATGGAGTTCTGTGGCTGGGGACAGGGGAGAGGGGGCAGGGTGCCAGCGGGGGAGAGAGTCCCCTGCACCCACCTCCTCCCAGGATTCCCCCAACCCCCCGAGAGAAGCCGGTGCGCGCCTCTCCCGGTGCCGAACCTCCCCCCCATCCCGTGGCACAGGGGAAGCGAGCATGTGCCTCCCCTGGGGCCGACACCCCCTCCCCCCCGTGGCACGGGGAAACCCCCGCACGCCGCCTCTCCCGGGGCCAACCCTCCCCCCCCGCCCGCAGTACGGGGAAACCCCCACGCACTGCCTCGCCCGAGGCCGACACCCCCCCCCCATGGCGCAGGGAACTCCCGCGCGCCTCCTCCCCTGGGGCCAACCCCTCTCTTGCGGCACGGGGAAACCCTCACATTCCGCCTCTCCCGGGGCCGACCCCCTGTCGCGCAGCGCAGGGGAAGCTGGCGTGTGCCGCTCCTGGGGCCAACTCCCTGCACTCCTCCTCCGGGCCGACTCACCCCTCCTGCAGCGCAGGGAAGCCTTCCTCCGGGGCCGATGCCAGGAAGGGGAAGTGGCAGGGAATTGAATTTGGTGCCCCATTTAACTTGGTGCCCTAGGCAGCTGCCGAGTTTGTCTATAGGCATGGGCTGCCCCTGTCTGTGCTGGAGGAGACAGAGACAAGCAGGGAAATATAAATTAAGAACTACTCAGCAGGAGTAGTGATAGCCTATGCATCAAAAGAGATTACTGTATATCACATACAGAATAGGCTAGATTATCAGATGGTGTAAATCAGCAAAGCTGCAAGTTCTGCTTGAAGCCAAAGAAAACTGACAATTTACACCAGCTGAGAATCGGCTAAATATAGACACACGAGAGAGACTTGAAGACTTCAGTCTCATGGCTTTCTCTAATTATTCTGAGCTTTCAAAACCTGAATTACGCAGAAACCCTTCTACCACATTTTTCTAAATACAGGTAGTCCCTGAGTTAAGAACACATCGATTTACGACCGTTTGTTCTTATGACCAACCTCCCATTAAGTATGTCCCCGAGTTACGAACGTGCGATCCGTGCTTACAAACAGCGCGGTCACATGTAAATGAATGGGGTCTGACTTATGAACAGATTGAGTTACGACCAAGTGCTTGGTATATAACTCGTTTGTAAGTTGGGGACTATCTGTAACACAACAGCAAAGTTGCTTCCACGTTTAAAAGTGACAAGTTGTGTTTTAAACTTCATCCTACATATCACAAGATACCTCATTCAAGCCAAAAAGAGAAACTTCCTGAGAAGCTTAAAAAAAGGGGGGGGGCTGTTGTTTGTTTGTTTGTTTGTTTTTAAGGAAGACATTAGCTTACAGAATCATAGAAATGAAGGGTAAAGGGCTCTGGAGGAACCATATAGTGCATACCCAAGTATGCCTAGGCCATCCTTGATGCACATTTTGTCTAACCTGTTGACTGGTCTTCAATTTGTGAAGTTCTGTAACCCCCAGATTCTTTCCAGCAGTACTGCTGTCTAGCAAGTTACTCTCCATTTTGTAGTTGTGCATTTGATTTTTCCTTCCTAAGTATAGTACTTTGTATTTATTTTTGTGGATGTCAGACCAATTCTCTAATTTGTTAAGGTCAATTCTAGTCCTTTCCTCTCGGGTTCTTGCCACCTCTCCCAGCTTGGTGTGATTTGTAAGTATTCTCCATTACATTATCCAAGTCAAAAAGGGAACTGTTGGATTCAGAGCAGACCCCACTAGATACACCTCTCCCCCTCAGTACAACAGTGAACCATTGAGAATTACCCTTTGAGTATATGATTTCAAGCAGTTTTGCACCACCTTACAGTTATTTCATCTAGACCACATTTTCCTAGTTTGCTTATGAGAATGTCATGTTTGACAGTCAAAAGCCTTACTGCAATAAAGAGATGCCATGGCTACCACTTCCTGCTATTTTGCTAGTAACCTCATAAGGGAAGAAAACTAGGTTGGTTTGGCATGATTTGTTCTTATGTAATCCATCTTGACTATTGTTTATAGCTCTGTTATCCTCTAGGTTCTTAGAAATGGGTCAGCATCTTCCAGATGAGTTTAAGCCCATTGGGAAGTCAAAAGAAGAGTTTCATTTTAGCAGAGGAAAACATGCAAATTTGTCGAATGAATGCTTACATTTATGCTGCTGTTGACTATCTCCCTATATATTCATTCCTCAGACACATACTGTATCTGCTCTCACAGGTTACCTGCCTGACTTTACATCATTTTAACTCTATAGTATCAAGCCCAGTCATTTCAGAGGACCATATTAGAAGACATTTCTTCCCCTTGCTCTCTTAAAGCTGTCCAAAGATTTTTTTGAAGTTCACAAATTAAATAATATTTTACTTTTGAAACTTCAAAATTCCATTTTGTAAAAGTGGTTAATTTCATTTTGTCACATTATTCTTCCATTAGAAAGCTAGATGGAATATTTGAATATATGAGATTTTTAATGATTTTGTAGGTATTTTGAATCCCTCCCAAGGGAGGGATTTGAAAAAATATTTTTTTAAACTTTTTAAACCATAGGTGTAAATTACAATCGAGATGAGAGTTGACTGTGTTCATATGTTCCTGAATCATATCTCTTTTCAAAGCCTTTTCAAAGCCTTGGAAAGAGAAAGCCCATAGCAAGGCTCAGAATACATCTGCCGTACAAGATAGAAAGTTGCATTGACTGACTCCTGTGATATTAATGAAGTCCCAAAATGCCTTTGGGCCCATGAACATCATTTTCAACTGCCATGCCCAGTCCTTAACTCTGGTATGGGAAGGCTGTGTGTCTACAAATGGAACATGCAGAAGTGTAAAAGCTTATACTGCTATGCTAGTCTTTAAAGGGAATCTTATTCTTCCTTTCTGGTCAAGGAAAACAAAGAACAGAGAAGGTTGAGTACTGCAAGATGGAGATCTTCTAGAGCTAAGTGGCTGTTGGATTCAACCAAGTTCATGTCTGTACTGTAACTCACAAAATATTCTATGGCCCAGAAGATAGAATACCAGGGTGGGATTGTGATATGGATTCAAGATCCACCTCTACTACTGGTTTAGTGAGTCATTTTCCCAACCCTGTGCCTCAGTTTAACCATCTGTAAAACAGAATAATTATGTCAACTTCATTTGTAAAGTGTTTTCAGGTCTCTGGATGAAATCTGCTATATAAGAGCAAAGTATTTTTATTAAACTATGTGTTAATATCATGTTATGTGTGTGGCTCATGAGCATATCAGAACAGAATGACCTCAAATGAATTGTATGTTCTATAATTAGATTTCACCAACTAAGTAAAAGTGTGAAGTTCTAAAGTATCACATCAGCCTTAGCATGGAGTCACAGACAGTCCATTTAAATACTCAGTCTATTTTGTCACTCAGGAAAGCTTGTTTTCTTGATAGATTAAAAATCACAATAATATTCAGAAAAAAACAACAAATAGTCTGGTAGCACTTTATAGACTAACAAAACACTACATGTTTTGTTAGTCTATAAAGTGCTACCAGACCATTTGTTGTTGGTTTTTTGTACAAACTAACTCAGCTACCCCCCGAAGCTAATAATATTCAGGTTACTCTAGTCTCAGGAACAATCATTTACTCTAGGTCAATTGTACCCTAGATCTCTCAAATGATGCTCGCAGACAATCTTGTAAAAAAAAAAATCTATAGTCAATTTTTAACTGAGAGGAAACGAGTTATTTACAAGGTTAAGTAGGTAACACAAAAATGAGAGTAGTGATAGAGATGCAGCTGCGTTAGTCTGGTGTAGCTGAAACAAAAGACAGAACTATGTAGCACTTTAAAGACTAACAAGATGGTTTATAGGTGATGAGCTTTCGTGGGCCAGACCCACTTCCTCAGATCTGAGGAAGTGGGTCTGGCCCACGAAAGCTCATCACCTATAAACCATCTTGTTAGTCTTTAAAGTGCTACATAGTTCTGTCTTTTGTTTGTCACACAAAAATGAGTTAGTCTTAGATTCTGAAAGATAATAGAAGCTTTTTATAATAAGAAATTTCTGTCCTTTATGGCAAACTCAGAAAAAAACAGCTAGGGAGCTCATGCTTATGCTTAGTGATTCTTGACCCTTTAGCAGCCAAGGAGTGAAAAGAACCAATTTCTCAGGCATATTTATCTCCTTGTATCCAGAGCCCAAGCTGATAGGATTAGATCAGGCACGGTTCTCCTCTTCCTGGAGGAGTTGAGGAGTGCAATTAACAAAGTCTTTGTTCTTTTGATGTCTCACAATATCTCATTTGGTTTCAAAGGCCTTCTCCTTGAGCAGGACCTAACATTTTATGTAGAAAGCCAGCATTTGCATTAGAGAATGTTTCTTTCCTTTTTGAGTTACACAGTTACAGAGGTTGACAATGCAAACCATTGCTATTGCCTTATAATGTGGTGGCCAAACTTATTGGCCTGCCAAGCCACATATGACATCCTCAGAAGTTGGAGAGGTGAGGCACACCTGCTGGAGCTTGAGGCTGCAACCCCACAGGAGGCATCTGATGGGGCTTGGCACTTTGGCCTCCCATTTGCTGAAGCCCTGAACCCTGTCAGGTGTGCCCTACCGGGGAGAACCATAAAATGAGAACCCACCCCCTCCCTGGGCAGTAGCACCTAGCCCACTATCCTGCTGCAAGGCAGAGATCCTGAACCCTCCACCCTATCTGGTTGGTAGGGAATGGAGGAGGCTGGGTGGAGTGGGCGGGTTGAGCTGCACTTTAAAGGTAAATGAGGCACATGTGGTTCATGAACCACAGTTTGGCCACCCCAGATTTACAACATGGGGTACACATAAGTAAGACTAATACTTGCAGCATTCTGCAAGTTATTCTTAAGGACTAAACACATTCTTACAACTCTCATTTTTACTGTACTAAGCCGCAGATGAGCCCCTCTTTTCTCCAGCTATGCATTTGTCAGTGTTCAGTGAGGCCTGGGGCCTTGGCATGAGATGGCAGCTGATCTGCCAGCAACACAGTCAAACAAACCTAGTTGGAATTTTTTCATCAAAAAGACTTTTCTGGCTAAAACAAGAATAAATTTTCACTCCCACCTCTTTTTTTGTTTGTTTGTTTCTAATATCAAAGAATCATGAAGGGAAAATAAATTGATTTTGAATTCAGAAGAAATATTCATAATCCAACCAGCTCTAGTTGTGAGGTTTCCTGAAATTTTTCCCCAACGTTTCTCAGATAATTTTTTCTGATGCCACCTTGTGTGCTGCTTCCCAAAATAATTATTTTTGCATCTAGTATCAACAATCTGACAGCATGTACTCATTTTGATGGTGTGTGGGTAGCCAATATTATTTTTCATCTTACATGGAAACTCCAACTAAGCTCAGGAACCCTCTGTGTTAGGTACAGAGTGAGAGATTGTCCTTGCCCAAAGAGCTTACTGTCTAAATGAACAAGGGTGAGAGAGGATATATAAACAGTAATAACCACATTTCTGTGTATTGCTGTCATATCCAGGAGCCCCAGTCATGGACCAAGTGCCAGATGGATGATTTGCGCATGGTCATGTAGCAGGATAGCGGCAGATCCAGGAATAAACCTCATAGCTCCTGATCCTCAGTCCAGTGCCTTACACACTGGCTAATGCTACTCCTCTACATAATCACACTACTGCAAGACTGTCGTCAGAAGTCCTTGCTTCAGAAGTACCTTACTATCCCAGACTTTGTTGGCAGAACTTGTACTGAAATATTTTATATTTCTGTTTGAAGTTCAAAATAAGTTATATTCCCCATTTGATCTCTAGCCTAATTAAAACTGAGTTATCACTGTACGCATGTAATTTTCTAATAACCAGTGGATGAAAACTCTGGTAAGGTCTTATATTTGAGATGTATTAAATGAAGCGAAAAGGGAAACAAATTAATCTCTCTAATTGTTCTCTACTTCACTTCAGGCAGTAAGGTACAGAAGTTAACTAATCAAGTCAATTTTTCAAATAGCAAAAGATAGTTTTGATCTGAAAAACTCTCCAAACTACTTCTATCCTGAAAAATTCAAATAACTTATGAAGAACAAGAGATTTTATTATAGACTTCTATTAATAATATTGTGCTCTGACATCTAATGAGCCCTTGACATGTGGGGTATATGAATATTTATATCGTTTAAGAAATGGTTATTGATTTTATTAGGCTAATTCTAAATATTTTTGTATTTTAAAAATCTGTGTGGTGTAGCTGAAGATATTTATTCTGCTACTATCTTCTGCCCTATTCCTCTATATTGTTCTGTTTCTTTCATGCTAGCAACTAGTTCCCATGGATTATCACCGGGGCAGCTGCTCCAAGACCCAGTGATTTAAAAGGACACAGGTCTCCTGGTACCAATGCTGCTACTATGGCAGTGGCTGGAGCCCTGGCTGTTTAAATCACTTACGGCACCCTAAGGAACATGGCCATAGAAGTGCTGAAGACCTGGATGGGGGAAATTAGCTCTCAGCTTCACCCCTTCTGCCTGAAGTACTGGCCCCCCCCCAACTCACTCCAAGGCCCAACAATTCTGTTGGAAGCTGTGACCATCACTTAAATTCATAGCTAATCCAGTGCATTACAGCAACAAATTCTGCCACTTTGCCTAATCCCATAAAGTACAGTACATATGTTTTCTCTCTGCCCATGTCTCTGCTCTGTTTTATTGACTGCATAGAGTGTGACCAGACAGTAAGTGTGAAAATTAGGACGAGGGTGTGGGGTAACAGGTGTCTATATAAGACAAAGCCCCAAATATCAGGACTAATACTATAAAAATTAGGATATCTGTTCATTCTAGTGGCATGAACCATCAGGACACAAGATCTTGAAGTGCTCTTAAGTAAACAAGTTTTCTGCAAATAATGCTGGCATGCAATTCACAACATGAGAGAAAGTGTTCAAATATAAACAGTCATTTTTATGACAAATGAAACATGCTCTAAGTTAAAAACATTCTCAATAAGTCTGTCTTTTGGATTAAAGAGCCAAAAAAGCCCAACAATTTAAAATGTTTTTCAACTACAGTGATTTTTTTCTAGATAGATAGATTTGTGGTCCTTTGATTTGTTTTTTCTTTATTGGGTTGCCAGGTAATGACATTAAATTGAAGCCACTAGACTTTTGTCTCATGATCGGAGAGAATTGAATAGTTTTCTGTTTACAAAGGGTTTGCTTATTCTGGCCTTTAAGTGTAATAACTACTAATTAAACATACTTTATTATAGAATTCCGACAGAGGACGCTCATGCCCTGTATTTCAGAACGTATTTCTAGTGTGATGCCACCTGAACTTAAAGATCAAATTTAAAATAATCAGTAAAAGGGTGGCGAGGAGAGAAGAAACAAAATTGCACATAAAAGAGTCTTCACCAGCTTAAATGGCAGAATCAGATCAGATACGGAGGGAAGAGAGATCAGTGGGGTTTTATCACCAGTTCCCTATTACATTCTTTGTTGCCAGGCAATTCACGGTCTTTGCTTCATTGGCATCTGCTGCACCCAAATCTCCAATGGAACACTCAGCTGCAATAATGATCCTCAAGGGTGGGGGGATCAAATGTGGTGTAAGGAGCTCATATGATCATCATCTTTCTTTGTCTAGAGCTAGCCTCTTTTATATCTCATCCTTCTCCACAGAATATGAGCATGTGGTACCCACACTCCTGTCCTGAAATGTCCCATGAAAATGATTTGCCTTACATCTGAAATGGCAAAACTACCATAACATGACCCATCTCACTGTATTCCCAGCCATGTCAAAAGTCATTACCCCGTAGATGAAGCAAAGTTCTTTGGGGAGATATACTGCCATGGAGCAGGTGGGGCCTGATCAGGCCCTAGGAATTTGAGCAAATGTCTCCAACCTATGTGAACATCTTTTGATGTAGAGATTACACTGCGTGTCTTATGAAATTCACTGGTTGGCTCATCAATTCCTTTTACATTTATGAACCAAAGGAGGTGGGGGTTTTTTCTGTCCTCTCTACATGCTTTCTACATATAGGGTCCCACATCCAGGCCTCACAACTAGTTATTTTTATTTTGCCAGGTTTTTATTTTATTTGCTTGCCCCAATCGGAGTTGGGAATTTTCATGACCTTGGATTGAATTTGTGTCAGATTTTAGCTTTTGGTGTTAAAAGTGTGATTTAAAAAAACAAATACTTTTGATCCAGCACTGCTCAGTTCACAATTATAGTCTAATAAGTACACCAAATAGATTTTCCAGTGTGAGAGAGTTCTCTAAAATATTTCAGTTTTCAGGATTGTAATATGATTGACAAGGATTTGAAATAAAAGATAGTGCTGTAAAGTTAATGAGAGATTTTCTGTTGTAGACTCTGAATATAGCTTGTGGGGGGAGGGGAAGAAGATTAGGTACATTATAATGGAATGATTTGGTTTATGAACACTTACAAAAATAGGTACCTGGGAATGACAGAAGTGCTTCTGACTGCATTTGGGAAATAAAATGTTTCTATTTCTGCTTCTACAATAGAAGAATATTTCATACAAGGGACAATGTGGTACTCTTGCCCTCAAATTACACATCTGAGCAAGGGATTATTTTTAAATCAGAGGTATGGCTTGTAATCTAATGTTCAGAAGGTGGGCTGGAGGCAACATTGTAAATCACTGAAATCAGTTGGAGATTTGTTATCAACTTCAGCGTAGCCACAATTTCACCTTAGGACTCAGAATTCTTAGGTACATATGAATGGTCATACTCAGTCAGACCAAAGGTCTGACTAGCCCAGTATCCTGTCTGCCGACAGTGGCCAATGCCACGTGCCCCAGAAATAATAAACCAAACAGGTAATTATCAAGTGACCCATTCCCTGCTTCTGGCAAGCAGAGGCTAAGGATGCCATCCTTGCCCATTCTGCCTAATAGCCATTGGTAGACCTATCCTCCATGAACTTTTCTTCAGCTATTAATGTTCTTTTTTGTTACTGTCTCACTATGTGACCATGGGCAAGTCACATAATGTCTTGACTCATTTTCACAAACTGTGAAACATCCCAACTCACAGAATTACAGTTAGGCTTAAAAAATTAAATATTTGTAAAATGCTTTGAGATCCTCAGAAGACATAGAAGGTAAATGCAGCACTATGGCAATTTACTGCCACCCAAACCTAGCTCAGAATTTCAGCATTAGCATTAGAAAAAATATGCTGAAACTGGCACCCAAAAAAAAAAAAAAAAAAAAAAAGCAACACTGAAGAGCAGAGGCAGAAGATTAAAATAATGTGGTATAATTGCATAATTTAGTTTCTTTATAAGATATAAACATTTTCTCTAATTTTAATGATACATTTCTGGGGTTGGGAATATACAGAAATGAAGGAAATTACAGCCGGTTTATATAAAATGAAGGTAAATTTGGGACTCCATTGTCTAGCATACTGGAGTTATAATGAGGGGTAGTTGGGAGATATTCACTTAGTTCTAGCACTAATAAATTCTTTTGTCATGCTTCCTATGCCATTTCTGAAAGAGCAGACAGAATAGCTGTTGTCCAATAGTGATGGAAATCAGTAGCTTTCTGCACTATATGAGGCCATTTTCTAAGGATAGGATGTTGTTTGGCATATGCTTAGACACCTATTTGGCATTTATCTTCACACAAAGTCTGTCATACAAACTAGACAGGCAAAATCCACATAGCCCATATCTGTCCTAAACAACATACTGCTGACATTGCTATGATAAAGGATAAAATGTATGGCTCTAAGGATACCAGCAAATTGAAGTTTAACTGTGGGACAAAGAAGTATACAAGGAAAATATGGGCAATGTAAACACAGTACAGGTTGTACCTCCCTTAACCGGGACTCTCTGATCCAGCAACTTCTGTGGTCAGGCAGGACCACGGATGTTCCTGGACCACAGAGCCCAAGTATAGGGAGGTTGAGCTGTGGGGCAGGAGTAGCAAGGGGGCATGGAGACTCAGCCGGGAGCCAGCGGGCAGAGTGCTGAAGGGTGGGCAGTGCAGCAGAGAGCTCTGGCCCCCGTGGCCACGTGGTAGCAGAGGCCCAACAGCAGCAGCCACAGAACTCTGGTCCTGGCCACAGAGCTCGAGGACTGCAGCAGCAGTTGCAGAGCCCCAGCAGTGGCAGCCGGAGTGTCCCTCTCATTTCAATTAGCATGTCTTCACTAGACCCGCTAATTTGAACTCTGGAAGATCGACAGCGGCAGCTTCGATCTTCTCTGCAGTGTAGACGTACCCTCAGATATCAGGGAGAAGAAATGGGATAGCTATTTTGGGATTCTCCGGTATCCCAAAATAGCTTTGCAGTGTAGACGTACCCTAAGTAGCCCTGGTTTTAATCAATTTCCCCGATCTGATGCTTTCATCAGTGCCCAGACTGACCCAGTATATTACACCTTGTGGGCAAGGGACTGAACTTGATGACCACTTGAGGTCCCTTTCAGTTCCATGAACATGGAAAACTGACAACCACCTTGGCAAATGCTTGATGATGCAAAGAAAATATAAGGCCATTGAGCGAAAAACTTTGCACTGAAATTTTTTCTGGGGTAACATGATGGTGCTAAGAATCGTATTGCTTCCCAGTGGCCCTTGTGTGGTTTATTATCAGAAATGGGTTTCTCATCACATTCTTCCCCAGACATGTTGACACAATACAGACTTCGCTACCTTTCACTGTGCCTGAGTAAGTGTGAATTTGGGTTCAATATTTCAGTGTACAGGCATTATGTTGTACTACAGTAGGGCTTAGAGGCTGCAAGTGAGATTTAGTGACTGTTGTGCTAGGTATAGTACAAAAGTAGGTAGTTCCCGACTTGAAGAAATTACAGGCTAGATAGATAAGGCAAAGATAGTGAGGAGGGTGGGGAAATGAGGCACAAAGATGGAAAGTATTATTTCCATAGTTACACAGCAGTAAAGCTTGGAAGAGAACCCGAATTCCCTAATTCTCCACCCAATGTCCTAACCACTGGACCACACAGTTTCCCACTAAATTTAGGTATTTGTGTGAAACTTTCTATAAAGGTAATTTCAAATGAAAAATACACTCTTCTCTTTGAGTTCTCCCCAAGAAGCATTTCCCAACACTGAACACAACACACTTCTTTACATAATGGCATGTGACTATATCGTTATGTTTCTATTGTTTTCAGATGTGACCACTAATTTTGGGTGGCTAAATATATAAATGCCCAACCTGAAATACCTAGGGCCTAGTTTTTAGATGCACAAAGTGCCTGTAGTTCTTAATGACTTCAGTGTGAGCTGCAGATATATAGTAGGCTCTCATGCAAGATACTTCTTTAGGGGCCTAAATCTTGCCCAAAATAGTTTTGTTCAATTTACTTCAGAAGGACTTTAAATGGCTAAACTTCCCCTATTGCATGAATAAACATGAACTTTAAAAAGTCTAAGGGGGCAAAAAACCTGCCAATCACTGGATAAATGTTTAAAGCTCATTTTATTGTTTTGCAGCTGCTGCCCTTTGCTGAAGAATTGTTCCTGAGCTGCAGAATGTGAATAAAAACATTTCATTTTAAGAATGCAATTAGAAACACATCTGTTGTTTGAGGATCTTTTATATTAAAAGCGAGTCCACACAAACCAGCCATTGAAATTTAAAATCAATTTTCAGCATGCTAAAAGGAGCTGTTTATATAGGACTATTTTATGCAAAAGTATCCTCTTTCCTACTGAGGATACCTGAGTAAGATACTTTCACTGAAGCCAAAAGAAAGACTAGCATTAACTTCAGAGGTATTTCGATCAGATACATTTCAAGAACATATTCTGCGGGGGGGGGGGGGGGAGTCATTCCTTTGGACTTCAGAAAGACAGAGTCATGTGAGAACACAGTGTTGGTGCTTGTAGATTTTCACTTTCCTGTTTTCTTTGCATTGTCAGATACATTAACGGGGAATCTCAGTTTGGTGTCTGTATACTGTAATGCATAATACTTTGTAGTCAGAGTGAGTAAAGGATACGTGCTCCATTCATGACATATCACTTATTATGTGGGCAACAGCATTCTACTGTGTCTTCTGCTTCTGAGAGGTAGAGAAGTACATTGTAAAGCACAGAATAGTGAACTGGTCTTGATTGGATAAAAACATCCACCAGTTTCAAGTTCCACACCCAGAAGAAATATCTTCATTCTTCTTACTAAGTGCAGAAAGATAGAAAGCATGTATTGACTACAACTGCTCCTTGAATGGCCAAAACCAATCATCATAGGAGAACACCCCTAAATTGCAAATGGCAGGTGCACTCATGCCACTGAGGGTACTAATGTCATCTGATACTGTTCTTCTGGCTGTTTTGTCCATCCTACCTATAGAGCCTGAAAAGTCATAAAATGACCCTCAGCTATCTAGCCTTTATTTCCAAATCCTGTGTAGACAATGGATACAGTCTTGCAAGGCACTAGCCACATCAGGTGTTCTACATAGTTGTGTAAGGAGTATATGTTTAGGCATTGTTTGCATCAAACCATATTTGAAAGCCATCTGAGTCATAGAAGACTGTAATTACACTTCATCCCATTACCTGCAAAGAGTAGGATTATTAATAGAAACAAAACCAAAATAGCAGTGCAGAACACGTGTAGTCTCATATCCTTCAGAGTTGGGTAAGATAATTTTCATTTCACGGGGGAAGGAAAAGTGGAGGAAAGGATCTTCTAAATTTGGTCCAGATTCCAAAGGAACTCTCATTCTTTGTCATCCTTTCCATGTCAGGGACTCCATACTGGATATAATGAGTCTGTTTCTGTTCTTTTTTATCCTGGTGCAAGTCAGAAGTAGCTTCACTGACACCAGCGGAGTACTACAAGAGTAAAATCTATGAGAGAAAGATTCAGATCCGCTGTGTTAATTCTCCGAAGTCCTAGTCCGAGACTGTTCTAATGCTAATATCAAAAAGTAGATTATAGATGTTAAATGCCACTGATGACAGATAATGTGATATTTTCACAATATCATCACCTGTGTAAAGAGAACTTGATTCCAATTGCAAAATGCCTGCTGTCAGACATCAGCTTGGAAAGGGTGGTTTGGCAATGTAAGGTGATCACAGTCCTTGCTTTGGAAGGCTTACTGAAGAGCGAGTAGGAACAAAGCATGTGGAAGGTATGCTGAATCTCCCAATTTCAACTTTGATACATATGACATCCTATCTATCCAAAAGCAAAGCTGGCCCAATTTGGTGGAGAGGTCCTGCACAGCTGATGCTTGGCCTTTTCCACTTATCATGAAGAAAAGGAAGAAGGAAGATCTTGTGTTTAAGACAATAGACTTATTAGGATCAGGGACTTCAACTCAGGTGCACTAATCACTGGATTATTGTCTATATACTCTGGAAACAGTTGATGGATACAGGTAGGAAGGAAAGTGTGTGTGTGTATAAAATAAACAAAATGTAGTTTCACCCCAATGCAGAATGAAAGCAAATTCGGAAACCTCATATTATTTCTTGAAATGGAATTCTTGTGTTCTAGCCAACCCCAGTTCAGATACTATTGTGATGGGTGTGGATTAAGAACCTATATATATATAAAAGGAATCCTTTACTACATATGCATATTATCTTTTATATATATATATATATATAAAAGATAATATGCATATGTAGTAAAGGATTCCTTTTTTGTCCTAATAGGATACTGGTGAAACAATCCAAAGGCATTGGCTAATTCATTTAGGCACTAAATTCTCAATGCGTTCTTTTACGGAGTGCCATGCAGGATCAGTTACTTGATTACCCATTGGCACTTGGGCAAGTTAACCATAATGGACACAGGCCATACCCACCATCTAATCAGGTGAAACATGTGGATAATATAACACCTTATAATCACTTCTAATTGCACTTCAGTGAAGTTGAGTTGGTGTGAAACACACTGTGATTAAAACAGCTTTAATTTCTTCCCTTGAAGCAGGTCACTTCTCTTTATGACATCATAAACTTCTCTCTCCTAGACTTCTTGTGGCAGAATTCAGAGGAAAGAAAGTTTTATTACAACACAGTAAGCCTCATTGTGCAAGGTACAGAGGCTGTATTTTTATTATTTCCAAAGCTGGTATTCTGCTAGCGAGTCAGAATCTAATTTAGTCACACAGACAATATATATTTTAGGTGCAAAAAGAGTAGCAAGAACCATCTAATAACACCTAGCCCTATGGCATTTCTATATAAGGGCTTGATTTTCCTCCTCAGATGCGTGTACTCTTGTGGAAGTAATATGCACCTTATCATGAAGGCAAAGATATGCAAAAGATGATATACCCTGTGGAAAAGAAGGTGTCACTATTACCTTGTCCCTTAACCACGAAAGGGAGAAGAGCTTTAAGCCAGAGATCTATAGAGCTTGTTCTGAAGAGGCTGTGCTGGAGATATGCCTGTTCTTCAACTTTAAAAGGTGCTAGGCCCCTATAATCTCTCTGGCTTGTTCTGGCTATGCAGAAATTAAATGACTGCAGTAGGCCCATGTCAGCTGGCTTGGGCTCAGGCTGTGGGATGTTTAGGCTCAGTTAGATTCCCCCATTTCTGGGGCTGCGTCTACGCTGCAGGCTTCTTGCGCAAGAAGCCTTTTGTGCAAGAGTTTTTGCGCAAAAACTTCTTGCGCAAGAGCACGTCCACACCTCAAAGCGCATCGCAAAAGCGTTGTGCTTTTGCGTAAGAGAGCGTCCAGACTGTATGGATGCTCTTGCACAAGAAAGCTCTGATGGCCATTCACAGAATGGCCAGCAGAGCACCTGTGCTTTTTCCCATAGGGGTTTCTTGCACAAAACCCCCTCTGGAGAGTCCACACCTGCCTTTTTGCACAACAGCTATAGCACAAAAGGGAGCTATGCCTCATAGAAGGAGGTTTACTTACACCGGCAAAAGCCCTCTGTTCTGCCATTTTACTGCCAATTTACTTGTGCAAAAGCGCATTTGAGGTGTGGATGCGCTGCAGGTTTTTGCACAAAATGGCCATTTTTGCGCAAAAACCTTGCAGTGTAGACGTAGCCTGGGAGACCCACAGGGGAAGCCTGAGCCTGATCATCTGCACAGTAATTTGTAGCCCTGAAGCCTGAGATTTGCCAGTGCAAATCAGCTGACATGGGCCAACCATGGCCTTCTATTCAAAGGCCATAGTGACACCTTTTGGTACTGGAATACAGATGCCCAGAATTTCTTGGCAGAATTAGGTCTGAAACTAGATGGAAATGCCAATTCTTTCTGCTAGATTTATTTGGGCGGGAGACACCAGTGCAGCAAACCAAATGTCCTTAAATTTCCTTCAACATTCCCCACTTGATTGAAAACAAAGCATAACAAAAATACACATTTTGTGATGTAGTTAATATCATTTAACTCCACTTTACTGACAGGGAAACTGAGGAACCAATGCTGAAGTAACATTTCCAGAGTACTCCTTCCTCTTTAAATTATTGCTATTATTACAGAACCTTGCATCTGGGGATCTCAAAGTACTTTTCAAATGTTAATAAATCTTTATCATGTAGGTACATATTATTTGGCACAGTTTTACAGATAATGAAACAGATACAGAGATGCCCTTATTTCTCTGTATCATCATTAGTGGATATTGTGAGACAATAAAGGCAATTCTGCCAGCAACACAACAATGACACATAACTGCCAACTTTTTACACACCAGAGACAATGTTATCTCTCAGATATCTCAGTGCACAAGGTGTTTTCAATCTACGTTAACAGGACTGGCTCAAATGTAAACCTACTGAGAAACTGTTGTCAAAGGCACCTTGCAAATATATAGAAAAAAGTGATTCACCCACAGTCACCTAAGAAATCTTTGATATACCAGAGAATGGGAGCCAGATCTCCTGCATTAAAGTCATTGTTACAAACGGCTTGATCAAATGTTCCTTTCAAACCTGGAGCAATTCAAGGCTTAATTCTGCTCCCACTTGGGGTACGTCTAGACTGCACGCTTCTTTAGAAAGAGAGCGTCCAGACTGCACGGACGCTCTCTTGAAAGAAAGCCCTGATGGCTATTCACAGAATGGTCACCAGGGCACCTGTGGTTTTTTTCTGTTGCCTCTTCTTTTGAAAAATGTCCCTGTTCTGTGTCTACACGCTCCTGTTTTTGGAAGAGCTCTTTCGAAAAAGGCATTCTTCCTCATAATCTGAGGTTTACGAGTGTTGAAAAAACCCCTTCATTCTTTCCGTTTAATTTCAAGAGAACGTGATTGCAGTGTGGATGCGGGTGAAGTTTTTTTGAAAAAAGGGCAGTTTTTTCGAAAAAACAATGTAGTTTAGACATGCCCATAGTGTAAATCAGAAGTAACATTATTAAGATCCATGGACTTAGTCGTGTAAATCCATCAAGAAACCAGAATCAGATCCTCATTGACTATATGCACTGAAAACAGGAATGTAAAATTATGAAATACGCACCATTGCTCCCTGCAAATGTATTTGATAAATATATAAATAATGTAGAAAACAAACTGTGGGATAAAATGCATACACTGGAAAATGAACATAATTTCAATTGGAACTTCATTGAATCACAATCTTGTTGAGGCTTCTTGAAATTACTGGCTAATTAGATACTGCAAAAAATCTTTTAGGTTATGATTTTTTTGTTGTTTTAGCAAAGTTTTTAAGCACTAGACAATTACATGGTAACCTGTTCTAACAAGTACAACTAATGACAAGATGCTGTCAGATACAACAAGGAGTTCCACAGAAATGTCTCTCTGAACTCAGTCCTACAATAGGATCCATACAGACTGACCCTCAACCCAACATGACAGGATTGGGTCATACCTAACCATGTCCCTAAAACAGGGGTGGGCAATAATTTTTGACCAGGGGCCACTTCAGAAATTTCTGAAGTGGTCCCGGGCTGCCCCGGAAGGTGTGGGGCAAGAACACTTCGGTGCTTCCCCACACACAGACCCTGATTGGTCTGGAGGTAGGGGAGCATGAAAGTCCTCCCTCCCCCTCCAAGAGAACCGCCAGCTCTTCTGAACAACTGACAGTTCCCTGTAGGTATCTGTGCCTCTGGCAGTGGGAGGAGACTTTGCATGCCCCCCCTCCCCCGCTGTCCCCAGGTCAATCAGGGCCTAGTGAGGGGGAGCACATGAAGTCTCTCACTCCCTCCCCCTACCCTGCAAGGGAGCATGGCGCTTAGAGTCAACCACCAGCAGAGCAGCAGCTGGTGGTTGACTTTAAATGCTGAGCCCCTTTCAGGGTGGGAGGAGACTTCATGTGCTCCCCCCGTCCCCAAGCCCTGATTGGTCTGGGGGTAGGGCAGAAGTGTGCTAAGTCTCCTCCCACCCTGTCCCCACCCCACAAGGAGTGTACGGTGCTTAGAAGCGCCACACACTCCTGGCAAGGCAGGAGGAGACTGCGTGCTCCCCATCGTTCCCAGGCCAATCAGGGCCTGGGGATGGAGGGAAGGGCACAAAGTCTCCTCCCATCCTGCCAGGAGCGCTCAGCTCTTAGAAGCGCCCGGCACTCCTTTCAGGGTAGGGGCAGGGTGGAAGGAGACTTTATTCACTTCCCCTCTGCCCCCAGGCCCTGATTGGCCTGGGGGCAGGGGGAGCAGCAAGGCCTCCACAGGCCGGATCAACTCACTTGGTGGGCCAGATTCAGCCCGTGGAGGCCTTTCCCCCCCCCCCCCGCCCTAAACTGTTTTAATCTCCCGTTATGATAGTTCATACTGTTTTTATAATTAGTGGGGTCTCACACACATGCCTGCAATGAATAAATGTTTCCTAGTGGTCTATTTTTTGACTCACCAAGTTAATTTTACTGTCTGCACATGAATACCCAAGCCCCAAATCATATGGGGGCAGGATATATACCAGGCAAAGTAAAATGAAACTTTTAACCCCCCCCCCTTTTTTTTTAAAGAAGCTAAAATCAGCAGAATTTAGATGCACATGTATTCAGGATACTCACTGGTGAAGGATTAGCATTTTATCTAAACTGTGGTTGAAATTAGTGCAATGGGCACCCCCTAGTGGCTAGTTCTTAAAGAAACAAACCCTTTTATATTGATTGCTCTGTTTTCCAGAAAAACACAGCCATATTGTTGCATTATATTTAATTATACCCTTTGTGTTTACAAAATAAAAAAAACCCCTTTTGCCCATACTCCTTTCAGATGAGTATATTCCAGGTTGAATCTGAGCCCTATTAAAGACTTGCACAAATGAAGTGAACTCCTTTCCTCAGGTTTGGGAAACAAATATATTACTGCAATTTGCTTGTGTTTGCTGTAAGTAAAAATTGAAGATAATGAGTTGTGGGTCCCCCATTCGCCCAAAAAAACTCAAGTAAAGAATCCTTCTGGAATAACAAAATAGACTTCTATTAACAGGTGTCTTGCAACAACATTCAGTATTAATTCTTACCTGACAACACAATCTTATAGGTACAATCAAATTCCTTGTCATAGGACCAAGACCTGCAATACTTTGTGCAGGCATAACTACCACTAACTTCAGCACACGTTGTCTGACTAGGCTTTTCAGCAGGATTAACCCCTTACCATCACCAGATCAATTTTATTCAAAGCTATTTTATTTTTTTCTCAGTGTGATGCACTGGAAGAAATTTAATAGCACTTCAATATAAAGAGAATTTAAGTAGATCTCTTTTCATCATAAACAGGTTCCACAGTGGCCATTACTTTTAATTAAATGCAAAAAGCTATATTCTCTCTATGCTAATGCAAGTAGAAGGAAAACACAGCGGGAGATAAAACCCTCTAGTAACTATGCTGCCAGGAAAAGTAAGACCAAATAGGCTGCTAGAAGAGCCAGAAAGTACCACAGAGTCTTCAGCATGCATGGGCTGGGAACAGTTTCCCATGGGTCCTGGGGTTGTCATGGGATAAGAGGGAAGGTCCTTTCATGGATTGATAACTGGTTAAAAGATCAGAAACAAACAGTTGGAATAAATGGTAAGTTTTCAGAGAGGAGAGGTAACTAGTGGTGTCCCCCAAGGCTCTGTCCTGGGACCAGTCCTATTCAACTTATTTATAAACTAGCAGAAATACCCGGCGTCGCCCAGGGAAAATATAGTAAAAGGTGTGGTGAATGAACTACGTCAAGGATATTAACATAGCATATTTTATTGGAAATACTTTTCTCTTATATATTACTGTAAGAAATTAACATAGCTAGTACTTTTTCTGTTATCACAGGGAAAGGATCTCGTAGTTGCAATTTATGTGACACAGAATTTATGCTTAACAGAAGAGTCCAGCAAATGCCTATGATCAGGCGCTACTAAAAGCTAATTAGTGGCCCGGGGCCCAGTTGGGGCTCTGTGGGAACTGATTTTGAGATATAACCAATCCAGTGATTGAAGTTAGGAAATCAGGAGTATCCGTGCAAAATTTTGTGTTTCTATGATCAGACGCTGCTAATTGTCAGGGCCCAATTGAGGCTCTGGGGGAACCGATTTCAAGATCTAACCAATCCAGTTATTTAAGTTAGGAAATCAGTAGTATCCGTGCAAAATTTGGTGTTTCTAGCTCTTACCATTTTGGAGATCTTTCAGAATTATCAGTGGGCCCAATTGGGGCTCTGGGAGAGCCGGGGGAACTGATTTTGAGAGCTAACCAATCCAGTTAAACTAGGAAATCAGTAGTATCCGTGCAAAATTGGGTGTTTCTAGCTCTTACTGTTTCGGAGATCTTTCAGGACAAACAAACAAACTAACTAACTTCCAGAAATATTTATAAGATGATCTAGAGAAAGGGGTAAACAGGTGAGGTGACAAAATTTGCAGATGATACCAAACTGCTCAAGACCAAAGCAGACTGTGAAGAGTTTAAAAAAGATCTCACCAAACTAATTGATTGGGCAACAAAATGGCAAATGAAATTTAATGTGGATAAATGTAAAGTAATGCACATTGGAAAAAATAATCCCAACTATACATACAATATGATGGGGACTAATTTGGCTACAACTACTCAAGAGAGAGATCTTTGAGTCGTTGTGGATAGTTCTCTGAAAACATCCACTCAGTGTGCAGAGGCAGTCAAAAATGCAAATAGAAGGTTAGGAATCATTAAAAACGGGATGGAGAATAAGACAGAAAATATCTTAATTCCTCTATATAAAACCATGGTATTCTCACAGCTTGAATACTGCATACAGATGTGGTCACCTCATCTCAAAAAAGATATATTGGCATTGGAAAAGGTTAAGAAAAGGGCAACAAAAATGATTAGGGGTTTGGAATGGGTCCCATATGAAGAGAGATTTAAAAGATTTGGACTTTTCATCTTAGAAAAGAGGAGACTAAGGGGGGATATGATAGAGGTCTATAAAATCATGATTGGTGTGGAAAAAGCGAATAAGGAAAAGTTATTTACTTATTCCCACAGTATGAAAACTAGGGGTCACCAAATGAAATTAATAGAAAGCAGGTTTAAAACAAACAAAAGGAAGTTTTTCTTCACTCAGCACACAGTCAACCTGTGGAACTCCTTACCAGAGGATGTTGTGAAGATTAGGACTTTAAGGGGGTTCAAGAAAAAACTAGATACATTCATGGAAGTTAGGTGTATCAATGACTATTAGCTAGGATGGGTAGGAATGGTGTCCTAGTAAATGGATGAGAGGAGAGGGATCACATTATGATTACCTGTTGTGTTCCCTCCCTCTGGGGCACCTGATATTGGCCAGTGTCAGCAGCCAGGATACTGGGCTAGATGGAGCTTTGGTCTGACCTAGTATGGCCATTCTTATGAGGTATCCCAAGATTGTGAGTGAGCATCCCAAAACTCTGCTCTGAGAGATGCACTGTAAAGTCATTGTGTGGGACAAATTTTGTTTCTGGGGTTCTATCTGATCCTCACTCCTCCATGAAAAGGAACAATATGGGCTTAATTCGATGGCATCATTTAATTGTGTTATGTTGCCCAAGACAACAAGATTGTGCTGAAGCTACAGCAATAAAAGTGTTAAAATGGAACTCTCCTGTAGCTGAGTAACATGGTCAATTTTTCCATCAGCCTGAGTGCTCATTGTGAGGCCCTTGCTGAGTCCATTAGGTTCAGAAAGGGAAAACATATTGACAGTCCATGTAGTGTGAATTCAAGTTTCCCCCATGCTGAGTATTTTAGCGTTGGGTTGGGCCTAAGGGGGGCTCCAAACCCAGATCCAATTTACTTAGAACAGACAGTGCAAAAAAAGGAGATCTGGGCTCTAATTCAGCAACTGATAGGATGTGGGAATTTTTTTTCTCCTATGAGGAAGCCCACCAATGTCCATGGGGCTCCATGAGATTACAGTTCGAAACCCATGTGTTAGCAGTTGCAGCTTCAATGTGTGGAAAGAGGTAGAAAGGGGAACATTTTTTTTTAATGAAGTACATTTTATGCACTAGAGAAAGAACCTATATTGCCTCTCAGGGCCAGACTATCTTTGACCCTCATGTGGGTGCCAGGAAAGATGTTTCTCTTTTCTCCCTCTTCAACCAACCAACCAGTCCAAAAAACATGGAGTCATTACAGTTGGAAAAGCAGACAGCCTCTCTCTGCATGGGAAATTAGCACACACAGGGCTAGGGAGGTCACAATGCTACTGGCTACACTTACCCTATGCACAGTACTACAGAGTGGGCAAAAAGGCTATCAGAAAGGGCAGTGCAGTTTGTGTGCTCTCTTTGAGCACCAGAGAACTTAAAGAGGGAATGCATGGCCATGATGTTCACTTACTCTTGGAGTTCCCCCTAAGTGCTGTTTCCTGTGTCTTAAGTGTGCGTTTAAATTGCAGTTGGTGAAGTGCTTGTAAATTTGAATTAATTTTGCAAATCCTGTTAGACTTAAACATAGATTGTGAGGTATGCAGAATATTGCTTCGCCCTAGTAATCCTCCATATTTCACCAAGATGTTTGCAAAGATATTTGGGCCTGCAACCACTATTATCTTCAACTGAAATTTCTTTTCCAATCACATTAAATTGTAAACAATCAAGTCTACAATATCAGTTAAGGTATTATTTCCCACAAGTTACAATATTTCTAATGAATGTACTAATGCAAGAAAATCCAACAAGATTAGTGGGTTTGCTTTCCAGTTAACATTAGGTACATTGTAGACTATATTTTCAGTTGTTATAAACTCACATGCTAAATGGAGCTGGTTTACACAGATGAGGATCTGGCATTTGTTTTTTGCAGTAGACAAAACAAATATACTCGTAACGCCAAGCTTCACTTCCCAGTCTCTCTTTCGAATGTCGTGTTCAATTCTATATTTCTTCGTCAAAGCCAGTGAACAGCGTTGCTGGTTAGATTGTGGATATCCTCCAATGAGCCAGTGAATTTTCGTGTTGAGCATTCCGCAACAATGTGATACATAGTTTGTGGACTGCCACAATCACAAAGTGGAGATAGCCAACAAATTCCACTTATGCAGTAGATAACCGCACTTGCCCTGACCAGTCCTAAGCCAGTTTAGGACACACCACAGTCTCCAGGGAAGATCGAAGCCTTTCTGCTCAGTGGTGGGATCCAACACAAGATGTTTGTTTGGGACGTCTACTTGCTGCCATTCAGCTCACCATAGTTCCTTGATATTGGCTGTGGTGACTTCCTTCGCTTGCTGACAGGGAGGCTTACGGGATTTTAGACGTGATGTTGGTGGCTGATCAAAGTATTTCTTTATGAGAAGAGGTTGGCTGCTGCGGTTGATATGTTGATATAGTCTGTATTCCTGCTCCTGTTGACAAATGCTTGGTGGGGCAATGTTTGCCAGTGGCAGTAATCATTCTATGGCAGTGGACTTTAAAGTTCCCATTATCACTCGCATGGTGCTATTCAGTTGAGTGTCAACTAGCTTTGCGTGAGCGCTTTCTGACCACACAGGAGAGCAATATTCAGCAACAGTATACATCAGGGCTATTGCTGAGGTCCTCAAGGTGTGTGCTCCAGCTCCCCAACTGGTTGCAGCGAGTTTTCTTAGAAGGTTGATCCTTGGCTTTAGTTTCTCCTTTGTTTGTTCCAGATGGTATCGGAAGGAGAGCAGTTATTTTCTTTCAGTATTAAGAGCTTCCATAAGCATAGCTTCCATAATCATTAACCTGCATTTCAGTGATTCCCTTTGGAATTATTTCTCGACATTTTATAAATGAGTCAGTTTGTATAAGAGTTTAATATTTCATCCTGTGCATGTACTAACATTCAGTTTCTTTAATGACCTCAGTTAGATTTTACTCCAGCAACTCTTTAATTTTCAGATTTGCTAATATTTATTTCTCCTTCCTTCTAAAAGTTTCAACTTTCTCATAGTTATTGTGCTTTTATGTCTTTTCCTGTATCTTTAATGGCCTTTCTGACCTAGTACACTAGACTGCTTCCTTTTCTTTTCCTCTGACCCAATTTTTCCCACAATGATCTTCTTTTAATTTCCTATAAATATTTTTAAATGCAATAATTACTTTGATTGTTTTAATAAATAAACATGCCACATGTTCTATTCGTCTTTCTAGGATCCTGTGCAAAGATGCAAAGCTACCTTGCTAACTATTCCTATTGTCAATTCTACTGTTCAAACACTGGAGTATAACATGATTTGTGTGTCTCTCCTAGGAAAAGGGACCTAGGGACAAGATAAAGAGTTTAGGAAAGGAAAATCCCTAGGGACAACAAAGCTGAGAAAGCTTAGGCATTTTATGTTTTATCTGATATTTCTGTTTATGCTAAGTAGCACTTTACTAGGTATAGTTCTGAAATAATGACAGGACTTGTGGACTCATACTGCTCACTCTGAAATGTAGAATTTGCCCACTATGATAGGAGCAGGGCAAGAATGCCACCTGCTTGATGCCCAAAGTGGCCCCATAATCCAGGGGGCTTCAAACTTGCATCGTGGACCCATTGGGGAAAGCCCCTGGTGGGACTGCAATACTTTGTTTACTCTAAAGCTCTGCAGCCACAGAGCCTGGCAGCTCCCACCAGTCGTGGTTTGCCATTTCCAGCCCAGAGGAGCTGTGCAAAGCGATGGTCTGGGACACCACTCCCCACTGCTCCCCGTGGCTGGAGATGGCAAACCACACCCAATGGGAGCTGTGAAGCTCTGTGGCTGTGGAGCCTTAGAGTAAACAAACCATCAGTGGCCTGCCAGGGGCTTTCCCTGGTGGGTCTGCAACCCAAGTTTGAAAACTCCTGGACAGTCTTTTCTGGGTGTGATTTCCAGCTCACCTCTGTCCCCATTATTTGCTGCTCTCTTTCATGTGTCTCACATTTTTGTTTCTATTATTGACCATTTACTGGACAAAGGAATATTTTAATGGTTTTTAGTTGACAACCACCCTGAAAAAGCACCAAACTGTTGTCTTTTGTACATTTTCAGTGAAAACCTAAAACATTTTTTAAACTTTCATGTTCATCAAACACACATTTTCTTTTATTTTTTTCCACGGAAAATAAAATGCCAGTTGTAATATTCACTCTAGCACCCATCACAGTGGCACCTATCAGGCTTCTCCTCTGACCTCTAGAAAACACTCATCATTCATCAGTTCACTAGCACTTTTATTACATTTTCATTGAAGTACATTTACTGCATCAGTACATGAATATGAAGAATTAATAGAAATTCATCAGAAGCTCTCAAATTACATCAAATGTAAGTTAGCATTATGGCATTTATGTGAATTCATATTGGGGAAAGTGTTTTCATTATTATGTTCTTGGTGAAAAACAAGAGTCTTCTGTCTAAATTCAATTTCAGAACAAAATTGATTTTTTACTTCTAATGTGATTGTCAGGGATGTGGTTGAAGCAGATGAGACAAAGAAGGCTGCAAAGAACAGAAATACATTAAACGGACCCAGAGATTCAGTGGAGTGGGACAGATTCTTTGTTTTTAGTTTTATAGTTATGAAGTACACAAATAGAAAGTACACAAGTAATCAATAATAATGATGATGGTGATGATAATGGCAGTTTATTAACTTGACTGCATGTACACAAATTAGAAAGAATGCTGGGGAGATTCCCTAACAGTAATATTGAAAGAAGTGAGTCTGCTAAAAGGCAGAGTGAGACCTTAACCTTCTAATCTTTTGTTATTAATACGTACCACTTTGGTATATATCTTAATTACATTTCCCACATGGTAATGGAGGTTGCAGGGGATGTTAAATACAGACACACACATATACATGCACACAGCTTCTGTTTATGGGGAAACGACAATCTTTCTCAACTTGATGGACAGCTTCATTTCTTATAGTGCTATTTATTAATCTCAGGTAGCTAGAGATAAAGGTGAAAAAGGTTTAAAAAAAAAGCCTATAAAGACAGATGAGGGATACCTGACCCTGGAGATAGTTAATTTGGTTCACTGAAAGTGAAGGCCAGGCTTTCTGCAGCTGTTAGTCTAGCCTTCACCCTGGAATATCAGCCACTGCTACTCCCCACCATATGCACTGGCCCAGATTAATCCTACCAGGTGCAGGGGAGTGTAATTTGAATGGTGCAGGGGTTATGAATGAAAGGATGGATTTGTCCCAGCTCCTCCAAAAAGTTCCACAAGGGGAAGGCAACTTTTAAATCTGAGTTGCTTAATAGGATTCTTACTAGTGGAGGTTTAAGTATGGGAGGTGTTGAATCAGCACTTCTCCTGACTAGACAGGACACACTCATTGCTAGGTGAGCCACATGTTTTTCCAGGGCTGTGCTGGTTGGCTCCAGGATGCTTACAATTGTGGAGTAGTAATTTCAGCTTGTGCAGATGCCTCTTCCCCAGTCCTTCCACCTCTAAACAGACTTATCTCCATTATCAGGGATCCAACAGCCTAGATTACACCAGTTTACAGTGGCATAACATAGGGAGCTAATCTGTCTCATGAGGTTGTCTGGGAGATCTAACCTTCTCAAGCACAGATCCCTTGGTCTTATGCCTAAGCCACATTCTTATGGTACTTTACACATTTTCCCACTTGTGGCTGTCTAATGATGTCTATAATGCTGCTGTGCCTGCTTTTACCCTGAGTGCCTCAAATAAGGGTTAAGACTTGCATTGGCGGGTGCACCACAGGTGAAATTTACCCACAGTTAGTACATGGATTTGAAGAAACTGACAGAGTAAGTGCCTGGGAATATTTCCTTGTTGTTGCCAAACATAACACTATTAAGTTAAAAAAATTGCTGGCAGCTAGCATAAGAAGACACATATGCAGTTCTTCAGGGCTATTGACCCTTTTTAAAAAGGCACTTCAAAATAAAAATCAATATTAAATTATGTTTGATGTGTTTCTTTATTAAAAGCCACAACTTCCTATATTTTTTGCAGGAATGATTTATACCTATTAGATCAAACAAAATGTTCTTTTCATCCCAGAAATCTGATCATTTGGGTTAGCATAGTGAATATAACGCCAAAAATAAAATTCCTGTCTGCTACAGTTATTATTATTAAAGATAATGCAAGCAGAGCTGTACAAAGCTAGAGTGTGTCTTCCGTGCCTCACTGATGTGTGATAATTGTCATGCTATAGAGATGGCATTGGCTGTGGAAAAATATCAGGGAGAATAATAGAGGCTTCAGAATAGTGATGAAAAAGAAATATCCGTTTGCTGCATTAAAGAACCTTTTATTATGTGTTTTATTCTGTCTGTGTCCCTTTTTTACTGGAATGAAGGAAAGAGCAGGTTATTAGTTACACATTTTAGGGGGTGTCTACAAGTCTACAATAGGCATTTTTGGCTCAGATTTCGTACTCCTGATAGCAGCTGTTCAACTTTACCAGTGGTAGTAATGGTGGGAATCCCAGTGGCATTAGTGGATACTGTTGCTGTAAGTGTTAACTCATGAAAACATGCTCTGATGTCAGATAACAGTTCTCAAAAGATCAGTAACCATCTGGAGCACCTTTGGTCTATCAGTCGTACCTAAATTACTCCTGGAATAGCTGTACCAGTTAGGGATGTTAGTTATTGCACAAAATATTGTCGGTTACATGACTATTTGATAGTTCCCAGGGGCGGGGCTGGCAGCCAGTGCGCTCACAGCCCCACTTCCGGGGAGCACCCTGTCACCCTGTGCTGCTGCCTCTGTATCAGCTTCTGCTTGTGGTAGGCCCAGGCTCACTGTGGATGGAGGCTGCTCTGGGAGATGTGAAGCAACCTCTGTCCACGTGGATCTTGGGCCCCCTGCAGTCAGGGGCTGCTACCAGAAAGTAGCCTCCCCTGCTCCCATCCCCCCCCCCCACTGCTGCCTCTGATAGAGGCAGCAACATGGGAGGAGGGAGGCAGCACCATGGAGCCAGTGCTGTGGAGAACTGGCTTTTAACTGGCTTCCCGCAGCACTGGCTCATTCTTCCCCATGCCCCAAGCTTAGGCTTATCGGTTAATCATCTAGTTGACTACTCGTTGACATCCCTAGTACCAGTGGTTGTGGTAGTGGGAAGTGAAGAATAGTGTAGCTACCTCTATCTTCTGATTAAGGGCAGGCAGAAATAGTCCCACTAATTGATTCTTTTAAGGAAAGGATTTTAGAAAATTAGATGTGATTTGAAATACTTCAAGTTTGTTTTAAGTAAGTTCTTTTAAGGGGCTGTTTCTATTTTGGAGTGACTAACTATGACTTACTAGAGTGTACAAACTAAACTGGACCCCTGGGAGCTTGGAGGGACTTCTCTTTGTTTCTCTTTGAATTTTTTTTAATTGTATCCATTCTATGATTCTGATTGAGCCAGTCCATTATAGAAAACATCTACCATAATCTCTATCTCTTCTCTATCAGCCAGTTTTGTTTGTATTTCTGTAGATACTTTTAGGATTTTGAGGGGAGACTTTTCTTCTGAGGACACTTAGGGTGTGTCTTTACTACATAGTTTTGTCGACAAAACAAAACCTGCATCCACACTACTGTCGCGTTCTGTCGACAGTAAGTAGACAGAACGTGTCAGTTTTGTCGATGCCGGTAAACATCATTTTACGAGGCATAACGCCTCTGTCGACAGAGTTCTGTCGACAGAAAGCGTAGTTTGGACGCGGGGGTTTCTTTTGTTGACAGAAAAAGACCTCCAGGGGAAACCCCCTTCTGGACAGTCTTTCTTTAGGGAAAACCTCTTGTTGCTGTCTGTAGCCATGTTTTAAAGGCACAGACACCCCTGCTAGGCATTCAGACAGGAAGCTGGCCACAGAGCAAGCCTGTGACCACATTGCTCTCCCTGCTTCACTGTCACGGTGCCATGTCTGGAGCTGCAGAGCCACGAGGCCCCCAGGGACGTTCCAGGGAGCCAGCCCAAGTGCCTGCAGCAGAAAAAAAGAGAGCCCCAGCCTGCTCATGGTCAGAGGTCCTGACATTGTTAGAAATGTGGGGGGAGGAGGAAGCAGTCAATGCCCTGCACACCCGGCGCAGGAACGCCAGCATCTACGGCTGGATGGCCCAGGGGCTGGCTGATAAAGGGCATCACCTCAGGACCCTGCAACAGGTACGGGCCAAAGTAAAAGAACTGCACCAGGGGTACATGAAGGCCCGAGAGCAATGCTCCTCATCAGGTGCAGCCCCGGTGCACTGTGCCTACTACAGTGAACTTGACCGCATCCTCAGAGGCCGGGAACTGATGTCTGCACCGGTGCTCGTCCACACTGGGTTGCCCCCACCGGTGCAGCAGGGACGGCAGGAGGTCCCCCAGGAAGATGTGGAGGAGGAGGAGGAGGAGGCGTAGACACAGGAGACTGTGACCCTGACCATGCAGCCTGTCCCGGACACCGAGGAAGCCTTGCGGCCATCCTCTGACCCAGGCAAAGGAACATCAAGTGAGTGCAGTCAGGGCCACAGACACAGAATGGGGGAAGTGGGAGCAGAGAGCAATGTGCACATCTTGGTCCTCCTGCACAGCTTGCATCTCTCTGTGCATGTGCAAGCGGGCAGACAGGTGGTGGGTATGTGGGTGGGGGCCATGGAAGACCCACGGTGCTGCAGGCCCCTGTCCCACCGTGGCTGCACACTTACCTGGCCTGGACGGCCATGGTGGAGGGGGGGAGGATGCAAGGAGTGAAGGTGGACATTGCCCTAGCCACAATGGGGCCCCTGTGCAGCCAGATGTGGCCTTATGGTAACAACATTCTCATCCCTTTTTTAAGGATTTGTGTGTGAATTCCTAACATTGGTTCTCCCTCTTCTCCGCCACAGCTGGACCTGCTGCAGCTGACCGCCGGGCAACACTGGTGCCACCACCCACCCTGTCCCACAGCACCCACAGGCATTGGAGGGCCTACAATGACCTCCCGCGGCGGCATGTCAACGCCATGGAGAAGATGGAGGGGACCATGGCAAAAATCCAAGAGACCATGGCAGAGAGAACCCAGGAGGAGGCGCGCTGGCATGATCGCCTGCTCACCGAGTTCCTCCCCCAGTGGAGGAGGCCCTGGCTGTGCCATGTGCACCACCGTCCGGGAGGCCCTGTCTGTGCCAGGTCCTCTCCCCCTGGGGAATCCTCCTGTCCATCCAGCTCCTGCCCCCACTTCCTCTCCCTCAGCCCCTGCCACACCTCCTGCCCTACCACCCCCCTCCCTCCCTGCTAGAGCAGAGCCCTCTGGAGCCCCGACTCGAGCCTGAGGACATCAGGGTCCACAGACATGAGGAGGTGGCAAAGTCTTTCGGCCCAGGCGATATCGCCAGGACCCTTAAGCTGTCTGCCCTTCCTCCCCCCGCTCCCTCCCTCCGGGTTGACTCCCCCCCCCCCCGATCCCTCCCTCCCTCTCTCTCTCCCTCCCTCCAGGTTGACATCGCCCCTCCCGCCCCAGTTAAAACTCAGGGTAAAAGTTCAACACAAAGTTTATTTTGTAACAGTTGTTTAACAATTCTGTTTTTATAACAGCTCAACATTCTATCGTTACTAGTTAATAAACATTATATTTTTCATCTTTAACATGGTGTGTGTGTCTTAACCATTTGCATGCTGATGCAGGGATGGATTGTGAGAGGGAAGGTTTTGGGACGGGAGGGCCGAGGCCCACAGGCCCCATTGGGGAGACCTTGGGGAGTCATTGGGCTCCGGGTGAAAAGCTCTCATGCGGAACCTTCCAGATGCGAACCCCCACCTGATAGGCTTGGCGAACGGCAACTGTCCGAGGCTGCGCAAACCGCCTCCCCTCCACTTCAGCCATTGGCCCCCAACCTGGGAGGAAGGCCTCCCCTTTGCTCTCCACCAGGTTGTGGAGGACAGAACATGCTGCCACCACCTCTGGGATATTGTGTTCCCCCATGTCAAGGTGAGTTAGCAGGCACCTAAACCTTCCCTTCAGCCGCCCAAATGTGCATTCCACCTGTAAACATGTGCGTGTCAGGTGCACGTTAAACACTTCCCTGCTGTGTATGGCTTCATGAGCCAGGGCATGAGGGGGGTACGCCGCGTTGGCCACAATGCAGACCGGCATCTCTACGTCCCCAATAGCAAAGGTTCACTGGGGGAAGAAGGTTCCTGCCTGCAGACTTTTGTACAGGTGTGAATTGCGGAAGATCCAAGCATCGTGTTCCCGGCCTGACCACCCCACACAAAGGTCCATAAATAGTCCACAGTGGTCAACCAGGGCCTGCAGCACAATGGAAAAGTACCCTTTTCTGTTGATATACTGGGCGGCTCGATGGAGTGGTGCACGGATGGGAATGTGCATTCCACTGAGTGCTCCTCCGCAATCTGGGAATCCCAGCCCTGCAAAACCAGCCATGATGGTGTCTAGGTCTCCGAGGCGGACAATCTGGGTTCAGCGGCTCCGACTTGATGGCCCTCACCACCTGCAGAAATAGACACATACAAACACACACAGAATATGAAGTGAGAGGGGTCGCTCAAGTACTTGGGAGGCCCTCCCTCTTCCCCCAAGACCCCAGTATTCCCCCTGCCCAGTGATTGCTCCCAGCAGTATGGTGGTGTAAGGCGCAGGAGCCCTCCACCACCTCCCCTCCATTGCCCCCCACCCACCCTTTCCTGTTACAGTCCCCTAACCCCTCATGGACTGCCCCCCCCCGCCCCCGAGGGACTTACCTCCATCAACACGGTGCTAACAGTAGATCTCCCCACACCAAACTGGTGTTCCACTCACCGGTAGCTGTCAGGAGTAGCCAGCTTCCAGAGGGCAATAGCTACCCTCTTCTCCAGCGGGATGGCAGGGCACAGGTGGGTGTCCTGTCTTTGCAGGGTGGGGGCAAGCCAGTTACAGAGGTCCAGGAAGGTGGACTTCTGCATCCTGAAGTTTCTGAGCCAAGCCTGATCATCCCACTGCTCCATTACGAGCCAGTCCCACCAGTCCGTACTTGTCTCCATCCTCCAAAGTCGCCTCTCCGGGAAAAGGTTCGGAGGCAGGAACAGTGCTGCTGCATCCTGAAGGAGGGGCTCCAGTCTGGGTTCAGGATCCGGACCAGGCATTAACAGCATGAAAGTCTCATGAAGTTGCAGCAGCATTTGAAGCACCGTGGAGTGGGGCCAGCGCCTGCCCAGGGGCAGCTCTCGCTCCATGGCAAACAAAGGTTTGGAAAAATCTTCAAAAAAATCACACTGCTGTGCTGTGCCAGGAAGCAGGGCACTCACAGCAAGCACTGCAGAACCTCTGCTGTCCCTCTAGGAGGTAAGCAAGGCAGCTGCAGCAGCAGAGCAACGGCTGGTCAGGGGGGTCCCTTTTAGCACGCATCTCTGCAAAGGGCAGGCGGCAGCACCAGGAAGTACATGCTGCCCCTGTGACCTGGCAGAAGCAGTTCCGGGTACTTTCTTCTGTCGATAGAGCGTCCAGCAGTCTGGACGCTCTCTGTAGACAAAGTGCTTGATGTAGTCTGGACGCTCTTTGTCGACAGAAGTTTTGTCGACAGATTCTGTCGACAAAACTTCTGTCGACAAAAGCCTGTAGTCTAGACGTACCCTTAGGAAGATTCTGAGATCATTAGATACAACAGCCCAACAGTAACTCATGGTATTTGTGGATAAACATCACTGACAGGTTAAAAATCAGTGCTCTAGCCCTTAAAGTTAAAACACACACTTTGCTAATACTATAAAGATATTAGGAAAATAGTTAATACGTGAACAAAATTAATATACAAAAAGAAAAAGCATAATAAAAAGGATTAATATTTACTAACAGGAAGTAACTTAATTTTTTAAAGTGACATCAAGTACAAATTATATGGAGATACTAGAGGATTTACCCAACATTGTTTGGATCGTTAAGTTTTGTTTTGGTAATTTGAATTGCTGTTCAGGGGGGCACGCTGTGGATGAGAGGTTCATTGTGCAGGTGTAACCCACACACCTAGGCTGCGTCTATATGGCAGCCTTCTTCCGCAAAAGCTTATGCAAATGAAGCACGGAGTAGAATATTGCCGTGCTTCATTTGCATAATTAATTCGAAGCCGCTTTTGTGCAAGAGGCTCTCGTGCAATAGCCGTTCTTCCTCATTTTTTCAGGAAGAACGTCTCTTGGGCAAGAGGAGTTTTTTGTACAGAAAGGAGCCATCTACACAGCTCCTTTTTGCGCAAAAGCCTCTTGTGCAAAAACGGCTGCTAATTAATTATGCAAATGAAGCGCGGCGATATTCTACTCCACGCTTCATTTGCACACTCTTTTGCGGAAGAAGGCTGCAGTATAGACCTATGCCAAGTGTGTTTCACTGTCCCATGCAGTGGCACTTAGACCACAGCAACAGATAAGTCCAAGAGACCTCTACAGCATGGGCTGAGAGCCAGCTGGCTTTTAACTCAAAAGTTAGAGGCTCCTATACTAAGCTCCAGAGGTCCCAGGTTCAAATTTACCTGGTGACAGTTACACAGGCTGCCTGGGGGAAAGAGTACAACTTCAGCCCTCTCTCACCGCAGCAGCTTTGGGCCAAGTGAGAAGCACCTGTCCATGGCTGCTGCAACTGCAGCAGACACATCCAGGGGAGGGGTGTATGCTTCCCAGCTGGGGGACAGACATGTAGACAAACTCTCTGAAATATATAGTATATAGGTGTCCCTTTCTCCATCGCTGCCCCCTGCTAGAACAATGGGGGTATCACTGTTCCACTCCCCATCTCTGGCTCTTTGCTGCCCCCCGTGGTCATTCTACAGTAAACTGTCCCTCCTGCCAGACCCCTGCCGTTCCATTTTATGAGATACAATTTAATTCCAGGCACATCCCATTGTCCTAGTACAATCAAACCTTTACCTTGCTCTAAGTTATGATAAGAGGAAGCTGCATATCAAATTTAGTGCTCTTAGTTCTTACTGTTTAGGATGAGTTCTTAAAAAAGTAAACTTTCAGACAGTCAGACACGCATTTGATACATATGTGAATCTTGAAATAATAAAAGTGAGTTTCAGTAATAAAGATAATATTATATATAAATAATCTTTTCATCCAAAAGAATCCTTCATACTTTTTCTTCATATGAGGGAACAGAATAAATAGAATCTGCAGGTATAGATCATAAAAGGATATACAACAGTAGTAATGAAGCTATACATTGTAAAGTGTTTTCTTTTAAGGCTCATAGTTATTAATTTCACTATCCATAAGCAAAGTTAAAAGAAATACCTAAAGGTCAAAAGAGGAACATTATGTGAAATCAATGATAGTCATTAGTTTATATTTGCCTAGTCTCTTGTACTAAGTACACCTATATTCTGTATAATCCTGTCTGAGCTGAAATGAACCAGATGACCTCTTGAAAACCCTTGTGGTCCCTCATTTTTATCTTATAAACATTCTTTATTTCATCAGTAGGTTAAGAATGAATACTTTCTTTAATTGCATCATTAGGCTTTTATTACTGCACTTATACTTACTGGGACTGTCTACTCCTTGGGCCTGATCCAGCTTTCACAGAACTCAGTGAAAGACTACCATTGATTTCAATAGGGCTTGTTAACTCATGTCTTTACTCCAGCTAGGATGAATCAATCTGTGGTGTTACCGTGGATATGTATCTGATTGCAGAATTTGGCCCATTTTTTTTTCCTAAAAATTGAAAACAAACAGGTCTGAGGCTTAGTTTAGCTAACACCCCTTCTTGCCTCAAGAGTGAATGGAAGTCTGTGCAGAGTCAGCATCATAGAATGGGTGCAATTAAAAAAAACAAGCAAAGCAAAGTCCCTTCCAGGGGTCCAGTTTTTGTTTGTACACTCTGGTAAGTCATAGTTACTACTTTGCAGTTTGAATCACCATCTGTTGATTTTCCAGACAACTGTTTTTATGATGTTATGCCTCAGACAACTGTTCCCAATTAAGATCCTAACAGAATGTCACAAGACAAAATCCTTATAATTATCAATCATATTATCTGAACTTCTCTAGCTATCTGGAACTCCACAGGGTACATTTGCCCTCAGACTCTCATACTGCAGCTCCCTGTTATCTTGGCCAGAATTTACATGGGTCTTTCATCCATTTAACAATAGGGCAAGAACTGGTGTTTGTTATTTCCAGTTTGAAAACCTTTTCTTGTGGTAATCCTCTAGGTGACTAGCATGATTTTCTTTTTAAGTCCAGGTCATTAATTTAGTTAACATTAGTTTATTTTTCTTCAAAAGTGATTATTTTGGGTGCCTGAGTCTTCTGGGTTTCCAGATTGAGAGATCTTAAAGGGTCATTATTTTAAAAAATGGACTAAAAAATTCAGGCCATTTTAATATGGCTGAAGTTCTGAAGCCTAAAACTAAAGAACTTAAAATCTCCAGTCACTTGGAAAGTTAGGCATATTTTTCTTGTGCTCATGAGGCTGAATCTCTTTCTTCAAACTCAGTGTGGTGACATATTGTAAACTCTAACCAAGACCTCCTCTCCATTCTCTTTTGGCTAAAAGAGTCCTGTACACATTTCACTACCTTTTGCACTCAAAATGGAGATTTCTCCTATTCTCTAAAGTAAGATTTGAAGGGTTTATGAGATGTGTAAAGTTTGTAAGTATATTTATTAACTATCCAAGTCTCTTAAGATTGTAACACTAGTCTGCAAATTTGTAAACTAACTAACTAAATCTTTTTCCATAGTCTTTACTCCCTCTACTTCAGAACAAGAAATGCAGAGAAGCAAGGACTGGAAAAAAAAACTACAAAATCTGTTACATTTCTTTTTTGCAAATAAAAAATGGTTGATATCAGATTTGATTTATTTTATATGTCAGGAAAGACTGTATTTTGAATTTCTCTGATACAGTTTATCTATCACCATTACATTTTGTGGGGAGGTTGCTATAGTATTCTTTTTCTCAAGAAGAATTAATAAGTTATAGATAACTTTTTATATGAATATATGCAGTGTGGTCAGAACTTTGTGAGCAGCTGTATTCCTGCTACCTTATTATCTTGGATTGAGGATTATGGGGATAAGGAGAGAGAGAGAGGACAGACTGCTGCAGCTCTGATCAATTACAACTATCTCATATGTAGATGAAAGATGAAAGCTATTTTGACTACATATTCATAAAGTTTAGTAAGTACACACTGCAAATGTTGGATTTACTCCTGAGATCCTCAGTGTGCATGTGTGAATGAGAGAGTTTGCTCAGTGCTAGCTGAGTCCATGGAGAATGTAATCAATCTAATTATTCTATCAGTTATGGGATTTTTCTTTTATAGAAAGTAGCACAGGACAATGTCTTTGGAGCTGAAGTACCTGGGTTCTAGTCCCAATTCCCTGGATGCATATGCAATTTATATGGTAATTGAGTCTGTTGTCTAAAGTGCATGGATTTGATCCAGTATGTTATCTCATGTCTTAAGATATTAACTCTAGGAACTTAAAAACTCAGATTTGTTTTGGTTTACCTGCTGAGTATTGCCAAGTCTGTGATAACGTCAAAATGTCATGAGTAGTTCATTAATCTGAGGCAAAAAGCTTTAGATATTGATATGATAATGACTTGAGTGTCTTAGAGGGAATCTATTGTGATCTGGAATTTAGGTATGTATGAACAGGCATCAGCATGCAGTAGCTTACACAACAAATCACTTTTGTATTTAACTTTCATAAATATAAACTAACCTCCTTTGAATAATGTACAGCAACCAATGTTGTGAGTCAGAGGTTTAGTATAAGAATGTAAAATCAGGGACTTCAGTGTCAGCTCCTATTGAGTCTCTAGTGTCACACATAATTTGATTTCTCGTTTTCAGTGAAATGAAGTTGAGATTTGAATTAGCTTTGGATAACCACGGGTAGTGAATTTTCACTTTTGACATTCAGTCTGCACAGCTAAGCAGACTGAAAGCCAGGATCAATATTGTTATTCCAATGTGCAGCTCTACCCATGAAACCTTCATAGTATTTCAAAATAGATTTCACCTGGGGCCAATTTTCAAGAGTTCAGGACCAGATTTTCAATAGCTTATCTCCCATGTAGGCACCTAAATAAAGGCCAGATTTTCATAAACATTGAGTAGTACTCAACATGCTGAGGTATTCAGAAAACCTGGACAATTATTTTGATACTTTGTGTGGAGCTTATCTCAACTGAAAACCTGACTCTCATAATTCTATCCTAAAATAAATGGAGACAAATAAAAGGAACCTGATGCTCTTCTTGTGGGTCCCTTTGGTGGGGTGGACTGGTAAGAACCTGACTTGTAATATCAGCATAATGGGAAATGAAAGAGGTGGGGAAAGATGAAGAAAAAGGGGAAATAAATTTGGTAAAATATATGGTATGTAAATAATCAATTTTCTCTCTTGGTTAACTAAAAAAAAGTTACAAGTGAGTCATGTGGCCTGATTTCAGAGGTTAATATTGATTTGGATAATAAGAGTTATAAGCTTGACAATTAATCTGATCAGAAGATAATAAGCTTCTTGCCCCAGAATCAGGTTACACAGACTATGCAAAGGTCCCTCAAGACTATGAGAAGATGCTCTTACAGAGATAAATATAGTTTAAAACTTTTGATATATATGGAATATTAATAGTAAAATAAATCAAAGTTACAAATGCAATATTATTATCCTAAAGATAAATATGGTATTGTATTCTAAAATGCCTTGATTCATATACTCCCACCCTTCCATAAAAAGGGGTGGTTACAGACAAAGGACCAGCCTCACTTCTGGAATGCCAAGAGAGTTCAGATCCAGGTTCCTTGATTCTTGAGCAGAACATGCAGAACTTAAAAGCTAAAGATGAGAGCTACTAAAACTAACATAGTTTACTCAACTGACCTAAAACTTAAAATTAAAACTAACAGACTATTAGAAAGACAAAGTTTAGAGACTTAGAAACTAGCTGCGAAAAAGAGCTTTCCTTCCTACTACTTAAAACAAGCCCTGGCATCCCTTTTTATATGGCTTAGGTGCTTGGTCCCTCCTTCTATGTCCAAACATATCTTCCTCAACTGCAAAAAAAATTAGGGTACACTTACTTTAAAGGCTGGATACATATAGTATGTTTGTATATATTGAAGAAATGTACATTCATATTAATGACATTAGATCGTTATCACAGGCATTATTTTTGTTCTCCTGGTTATTTTAATTCTTTCCTTGTGGCATACCTGTAGAGTTTGAGGGTATACTTGGAAGCCTCCTATGCCACTAAATGTAACATATATTCAGAACCTTTTACTGAGGCAGATAGTGATAAAATAAAGTATGTTGATTTTGCTACCTGGGTGAAAGGTCCCAGACATATATTTTGCTAACTTTGTCTTTGCACAACATACAGGATATGACTTGTTATGTCCCTTGCATTACAGCCAAATTACTTTACTATAAACCTATTCTAATAAAACAAGTAGTGAAAACCATAAGGAAATAAGAGATCTATACACAAGTTAGTCCTTTAGCAGGAGTAGGCAAATTCCGTTCCCCGGGCTGAATCCAGTCCACAGAATTAATCCATGGCGGGCCCCCACCACTATGTTTACCTGCACCTCCACAGGTATCAGACGATCGCCGTTCGCAGCCAATGAGAGCTGTGATCATCTGATACCTGGGGAGGTGCCAGTAAATAGTGTTTCTTGTGAATTGCTCTGCACTGAATTTTAAGATAGAAAACCAGAGTTCCTTACAAATGATGCAGATTGTTCCGGTCTCTGGATATAAACATACTAAAATTAGTAAGGGTCCCAAAGGGTCAGAGCTATCCTTGGTACATTTACAGCCTAAGGGACTTCAACAGAGTTCTTAAACAACTGATTCTCTAACTCAAAAACTGTATTTGAGATTTGTACATGTGCTGAACATACTAATTATCCTATTATTCTGCTTATCACACACTTCTTCTCTACTACGACCTTTTTATAATATGCAGAGGTGTTGGGAACAAACAAACTCTGCTAATGACTGTCTTTTATGTATAATCAATGACTGAATTCTACCAGCTTTTTAGACTTCAGGTTTGCAGTTGTGACACTAACATTTTTGCCATGATTCTTCTGGAAGTTCCCCATTTAACAAAAACATTTTATCCATTTAATTGTTTTATTCCCACTTTCTCTCTTACATCTCTCCTCTTTTGCTTCCTGTGGTGGTGTATGTAGCTGGTGGTCTCAGGCCTCACAACACCCAATGTCCAAAGCTTAGGGTGAAGGGAATAGTCCCAGTGTCTGGGACAACAGGACCTATCAGCCTAAATCAATTATTGCAGTCCTTCTGTACAAGGTAGTGTGTCCTTATAGCCAGAGTCAGTATAATGTCCCTTCAGTCCATGTCCATATGTCCTAAAAGCAAGAGTCAATATGGCAGCGCTTCATTGCAGGACAGCATGGCCTAATGACAGTACCAAAGAAGCCACCAACAGTCTAGCTGGCAGCCCAGATGGGGGTTCCAGGCCCACTGATCTCCCTGGGCTCCCACCCAGGGCCCGGCAGTTGTGGAATAGTCCATCATTGGTTCAAGGGGAATCCCTCCAAAACTCTCTGAGCTTACCCAAGTGGAAAATACTACTTACTCACCCTCCCTGGGTCACTTCCTAACTTACTTTTTGCTATGGCAGTCCATGAAGCCTTGGCATCTCCAGATTCCTCAGAGGAGGTCCCTCCTTGAGGCTCCATCAGTTGTGGAGGCTTACTTTTGCACTTGAGGTCTCCCTTTTTAGTGGAAATCCAGACTAAGCTGAGCTTTTTCCTTTTATACTGGCCCAGCGCTTTGAGCATGCCCATTATGGTCAGGGAGACGAACTTCCCCCAACGAAAGTGTGATGTTAACTCCTTCTGGCCTCCTGTGGGATATACACATCTACTCACACTTCCCCAGTTGGCTCAGGACAAGTAGAAGACTGGGGTGAAATGCTAGCCAACACGTGTCACAATTTAACATCTGCTCATCCGTGAAAGTCTGTTTTAAAGTAAGGTTGTGCTTAGGTGTTTCCTTTTCCAGCTCTGAAGTTAGGACCCAGTCCAGCTCCCACTGAAGTCAGAGAAAATATTTCACTCAACTTCTGTGAAAGTTGGAGGAGATGCTGAATGTACTTAGAGTTGAATAAAATTTCATATTTTTAATGTGATACACATATGTGGAAGGATCCTGCTCTCTAAGGGTATGTCTACACTACTGTGTTATTTTGAAATATCTTATTTCGAAATAGTTATTTTGAAATAGCTTATTTTGAAATAACACGTCTACACACAAAATGCATTTCGAAATAGCATTTTGCTATTTCGAAATAGCGCGTCCACACTGAGTGGACTCTGAATCACATTTAAGGCCGGCTGGAACCAGTTCCAGCAGGGCACCAGGTCAGGACTTACTGTGTGGGGCTGCTGCCTGAGGCTGTCTGAGGTCTGTGCTTAAAGGGACCCCGCTTGGACAGCCAGTTCTCTGGTTTCCCTGCTTGCTTGTCAACCTCGATGAGGGACAGCAAAGCCTTTTGTCTCTGCCTGCTCTGATTGCCCTCACTCAGGACACCACAGCACCCTGCAACATGGAGCCAGAGCTGCCCCGATCACTCTGGTGCTTCTCTTGAATACGTTACTGCGAGCCTGGCTGCACTTTCTGCAGGCTACCATCTGGGAGGTCCATCAGGGGGCTGTCAGTATGCCGGAGGCCCTGCGAGAGAGCTTCCACCCTGAGGAGCACTAAGAGCCTCCCTGGTCTGCCCCACTGGGGCCTTGTGCCTCATTCCTCCCTCACGTCCTTCCACTTACCCCTCCCTAACTCCCCTTCCTGATGTCAAATAAAATACACGTATTTTCATGAACACAAACTCTCTTTATTTAACAAAACTGGGAGGGGAGGGAATGAAACTCTGGTGAGACTGGGGAAAGGAGGCGGGAGAGGGGAGAAGAGAGGGTGAAAGAGGGGAGGGGGAAACCTGGGAGGAGGGAGCTGGAAGGGGGAAGCAAGGGGAAGAAGGGGGAGGGGAAGCTCAGGGCTCTGGGTTGGGGGTCTCGCCGGACCAACTTGATTGTCATGCAAACCTGCTCCTGGGTTTGCATGTGGCCTTTGGTGGCCAGGCTGGCAGCTATTCTGTCATAGACAGCTGCGTTCCTCCATCTAGTATGGAGATCATGGACGTTAGGGGCATCCCCCCCAAACCTGAATAAGGTCCATGATCTCCACCCTGGACCAGGAAGGCGCCTGCCTTCTCCGGGCCCTGGCAGGCTCCTGGGAGCTGGCAGACTGCTCCTGGGGAGCGGTGGAGGGCTGGCTGCCAGTGGCTTGTTGGCTCATGTTTTGGGGCCACTGGGCCAGGGGCAGTGACTGCTGGCTCTGGGCTGGCAGGCTTGGAGCTGGCACAGGCTCTGTGGCCAGAGTCTACCCCTTTAAGTGCTCCAGGGAGGGGGGAAGGGAGAGAAGTGTTCTTGGTTGAGGCTGGAGGGGCCACCAGGGCACCCTGGGAAGGCTGGAGGCCCCCTATTTCGATATAAGTGTCTACATAGCACTTATTTCGAAAAAAGCTATTTTGAATTTGGCGTTATTCCTCGTAGAATGAGGTTTACCAAATTCAAAATAAGCGCTCCGCTATTTCGATTTTATTTCGAAATAGTGGTTTGGCTGTGTAGATGCTAGGAAAGTTAATTCGAAATAACGGCTTTTATTTCAAAATAACTTTGCTGTGTAGACGTACCCTAAGATACTCAAGAGACATTTATTTTTTATATATGAATTCTCTGCCTTCCACACAGAAGTAGGGTCACGCCCCACGACAGAGGTCTCACATCCCATCTATTTCTACTACTGTCCATAGGTTATCCTGAAACTTTTATGTTACACTGATAATGGGGTTTTTCCCCTTTTCCTCATCACATTAGTGAAAGAAGCTAAATATGAAGAAGGCAAAGCAGCTAATATAGTAAAGCAAGTCCATGGGTCAGAGAAACTCACAAGGACAGGTTCTTTCTGTGCAAACAGAATCTGAAGAGAAGTGAATATAATGGGATACTTTCATTTTTGCTTGCTTTTGTCTTTCCCCCACGATTCATTCTTTAAAGTAAGTTCACTGGGTAACTCCTGGTAGAGGAGCCCTGGTCAGCACAGTTCTCATCCAACAACGTTGTTAGAGGCTTGGAGGGATCTGGGGAGTCCTGGGAGCTGGTATGGAGACATAACACTGCAATGAGAATAGCCCTGATCTGTGGTAGTCAGAGACTTATAAGCAATCTTGCCTCTGACAAAGAGGTTTAGAAGGAAAACTGCACGGTGTTTCTCTCTCCAGACTCTCTCCTGTGTTTAATTTTTCATGGAAGGATGAAATCTCCTATATTGACTTTGTGCTAATTTTCTAAATAGAATAAAGTACTTATACTTACTATAAAGCAAGCTCTAAACCCACCCTTAGGGGCAGGAATGATCACTGTGCATCTTGCTGGTGGTGATGATATACACAATAAGGATAGATTCATATATTTGAAGAAAACTGCCATAGAAGAAACAAAGATTGGTGCATGTAACTTGGTAAGGATTTTTGCAATCCATTAAACAAATGAAAGAAAAGAAAAGAAAATAACAGAACACCACTGGTCATCACCTGCAGTCCCCGACTTAAACCCTTCCAGCGCATCATTAATAATCTACAACCTATCCTGGAAAATGACCCCTCCCTCTCACAGGCCTTGGGGGATAAGCCAATCCTCATCTACAGACAACCCACTAACCTGAAACAAATTCTTTCCAGCAACCACACAGCACACCTTCATCATCCTCTTCCAGGAACCCACCGCTGCAATCAACCCCAGTGCCAACTCTGTCCACATATCTATACAAGCGACATCATCACAGGACTTAAGCACATAAGCCACTACATGAGAGGCTCATACATCTGTATTTCCACCAATGTGATCTGTGCCAGCAATGCCCCTCTGCCATGTATGTTGGCCAAACTAGAGAGTCCCTACGACAAAGGATTAATGGACACAAATCAAATATTCAAAATGGTAACACACAGAAACCTGTTGGGGAACATTTTAACTTGCCCAGATACTTGCTCATGGATCTAAAAGTGACTATACTTTTACAAAGCAATTTAAAGAAACAGTTTGAGAGAGAAGCCGCAGAATTTGGTTTCATTTACAAGTTTGACACCTTTATAATTGAGGTTTGAACAAAGACCTGACCTGGATGGGCCACAGCTTTCCACACTCTAATGTCATAAAAAGCTAAACACCGGATACTTACAGCCCACTTTATTAGCCTCATTTAGCATGGACACTCTAACTGACAATATTTTTCCTATTTTTTCCTTCTCTTTCCATCCCCATCCCCTCTCTTTCTGTTATTTATTTGTTCCCTGGACCCCTTACTCCATTCAGCTGAAGAAGTGGGCTGTGCCCACAAAAGCTCATGATACCATCTACATTTTTTGTTTGTCTCAAAGGTGCTGCAGAACTATTTATTGGTTTTTTTAAGTGCATTAAGCAAATGTTTGCCTCCCACCTCACCTATAACTCAAGTAGAAATAGTTTTTGAATAAGATCCCTGTTAAATTTCATGGAACTGAGTAGTATTACACCAATGAGGGATGTAACCCTAAGTTTCCTGGGTTGCTCCCAACTAGTACTGACTTATGTGGGTACAGTACACCTTCTACATCATCTATATTCCCTAAGATTTCAATGACTCCCCACATCCAAAATCAAGAATTTTTTTGAGGGCTTGTTCCTACAATCCCTTACATAAGTGAATATGTCTTACTCCAGTGGGTATTATTAACATCTAGTAGACCCACCAAGACTGGGGCATCCCCATTGTGTTAATTGCTGTACATACAAGTCATTGCTTCAGAGATCTTACATAATCCAGTTGCTAGCCACCTGAATAAGGACTAGTCACATGCATAAAGGGTGTTTAAAAAAAAAACCCTTCAAGACAGAGACCTGTAATTTCTAAAGATATCTATCCATTGGCAGGTTGCTTACAGTAGTTGAAATGGAGTTGCATTCACTAAGATTTCCAACAGGCATTTTAGGAAACACCTGGAGTTTATAAATAGAAGAAAGCCCTTCATATTTCAGATACAATAGGTTAAATATAGGAGGCTTTCCTTTAGTTAGGAAAAAACAATTCTGACGGAGCTACTATAAGGTGTGTGCATAACTGTGTATAAGGTGTGTGCATTCACAGAGGTGGTGGGCTTTTTTCCGGAAGAAGGAATGCAAATTGCACTCGCATTTGAACATCCTCTTCTGATTCTTTTTCCCGAAGAGGCTTTTCCGATATTTGGCCCGTCTACATGAGGTGTACAGGGGCTTCTGAAAGAGGTTTTTTTTCTGACATTTGGTCCCGTATAGATGGGCCAAATATCGGAAATGCAAGCACCATTTGCGTACCTTCTTCCGAACCCGCCCCCTCCCCGCCCCCCAGTGTAGCCATACCCAGAGAGTAGTTACCAAAGGTTCACAGTCATGCTGGAGGGACATGGTGAGTGGGGTCCCACAGGGATCAGTTCTGGGTTCAGTTCTGTTCAATATCTTCAGCAGTGATTTAGATAAAGATCTAGGGTATGTCTACACTACAAAGTTATTTCGAACTAACAGCCGTTAGTTCGAATTACTTTGATAGGCGCTACACATGCAAACCCTAGTTCGAACTTAATTCGAACTAGCGGAGCGCTTAATTCGAACTAGGTAAACCTCATTCTACGAGGACTAACACCTAGTTCGAATTAAGTAGTTCGAATTAAGGGCTGTGTAGCCACTTAATTCGAACTAGTGGGAGGCTAGCCCTTCCCAGGTTCCCCCTGGTGGCCACTCTGGGCCAAGCCAGGGAAACTCTCCTCTCCCCCAGTCCTGGGGCCCTTAAAGGGGTAGACTCTGGCCAGATGGCACTTTCCAGAGACAGCCCTGCCAGCAGTCTCTGCCCCGACCCAGTGGCTGCAGGATGAGCCAGGCAGACAGTGCCAGTGCCAGCGAGACGTCCCCCGCCCAGTCCCCCAGTACTCAGGGGCCAGCCAGGGGCCGTAGACGGCGCACGGCCTCCTGGACTGGTGCAGAGGTCATGGACCTCATTGAGGTTTGGGGGCAGGCCCCCAATCTCCATGATCTCCGCACCAGGAGGAGGAATGCAGCCGTCTACGGCCGCATAGCGGCCGCCATGGCCCGCAAGGGACACAGGCGCACCCAAGAGCAGGTGCGCCTGAAAATAAAGCAGCTGCGGCAGGCGTACGCCAGGGCCACCAGGGGTGGTGCCGCAGCAGGGGCTGCCACCTGCCCCTACTTCCCCACCCTCGACCAACTCTTGGGGGGGTGGGGCGGTCTGCACCAGCCCATGAGGCAGTGAGCCGGGACCGGAGGTCCCTGACCCGGGCGCAGCAGAGGGGCCACCACCAGCTGTCGTGGCACCGGAGTCGGCAGGGTCGTCCGGGGAGGCCATACCGGGTAAGTGCCAGCACTGTCCCCTACCCGGGGGGAGGCAGGGAGGGAGACCAGGGATCACGCAGCCACCTGTGCACGTGCGAGCACATGCCATGCCACCCTTGGGCAGGTGGCTCCAGCTGCGTGACACCCAGGGGCCGTGGCCCAACAGGCACATGCGTGTGTGAAGAGACCTGACACACTCCCGACCCTGGGGCGGGACCCAGCAGGACGCCCTCCCTTCACACGCCCCCTCTACACGGAGGCAGGGGACATCTCCCCCCGCCCCGGCCACACTATACATGGCACGGGGGCATGGGTGCGGTCTTGGGGCAGCTCCCAGTCCCGGGGAGAGCCAGACATCCTGACCATGGCCTCTGTGCAAGCACAACAGCTCTGACGGTGCAGGGCACCGTCACCCTCATGTCGGGGGGTGGGGGGGGAGCTGGGCTTTATCCACTGTGTCCCCAGGGAGAACTGACCACTTCTCTTCTTTCTCTACAGCTGCACCAGCTGCTCGTGCAGGACGCGCCACCCCGCCCGGGACATGCTCCCGCACCCGCGGCCTGAGCAGGACCACCACCACGGAGCAGGATTACTGGGACCAGCACCTGGGGTCCCTGCGAGCCCTGAACGACACTGTGCAGGCCTGGATGCGGGCAGACCTGCAGCTCCGCCAGGAGCACCTGGCTGAGGAGCGAGCCAGGAACACTACCGTGCGGGCCCTGCTGCAGCGCATGGTGCCCCGTGCCTGTCCTGCCCCTGCTGCCCCCCCAGCAACTGTCCCTCCTCCCGCTCCTGCCCCCTCTCCCACCTCTTCCTCCTCAACTCCCACACTCTCCTCCTCAATGTCCACCCCCCCCACCTCAACCTCCGCACCCTCTACCCCATCCCCCCAGGGACGCCAAGGGCCCCTCCCTCGCCGTGCTGAGAGGTGGTTGGCCCGGCGAGACCCCCACCCCTGATACCTGAGTTTCCCCTCCCTCTCCTTCCCCGGGCTACCCCCTTCCAGCTCCCTCCTCCCAGTTTCCCCCCTCCCCTCTCCTACCCTCTCTCCTGCCCTCTCCTGCCTCCTTTCCCCCGTCTCCCCACAGTTTTATTCCCCCTCCCCAGTTTTGTTAAATAAAGAGAGTTTCAATTTTTGAACACATGTGTCCTTTATTTTTTACATCAGGAAGGGGGGCTAGGGAGGGGTAAGTAGAAGGAGGTGAGGGAGGAATGGGGCACGAGCCCCCAATGGGGAGGACTGGGGTGGCTCTGCGGGCTCCTCAGGGTGGAAGATCTCCTGCAGGGCATCCTGGATCCTGACAGTCCCCCGATTGGCCCCCCCGGATGGCAGCCTGCGGCAAGTGCAGCTGGGCTGATGGCTGAGTGCTGTGATGTGCCGAGTGTGGGCACTCAGGGCACTCCAAGACAGGATTGCTTTGCTGTCCCTCATCGAGGTAGACAAGCAAGCGGGGAACCCTGAGAACTGTCTGTCCGGGGTGGGGATCGGGTCCCTTTAAGCACAGCCCTCGGCTAACCTCTGGCAGCAGCTCCACACTCTAAGCCCTAACCTGATGCCCTGCCGGCACTGGTTCTGGCCAGCCTTAACTTCGGTTCAGGGTCCACTCAATGTGGACATGCTAGTTCGAATTAGCAAAACGCTAATTCAAACTAGTTTTTAAGTCTTGATGCACTAGTTCGAATTAGCTTAGTTCGAATTAACTAATTCGAACTAAGTTAGTTCGAATTAGTGCTGTAGTGTAGACATACCCCTAGAGACTACACTTTAAGTTTGCAGACAATACCAAGCTGAGAGGGCTGCATGTGCTTTTGGAGGACAGGATTAACATTCAAAATAGTTTTTAAGTACATAAGTTGTTACAAGGAGAGAGAAAAAATGTTTTTCTTAACCTCTGAGGATAGGACATGAAGATATGGTCTTAAATTGCATCAAGAGAGGTTTAGTTTGGACATTAGGAAAAAATTCCAAACTGTCAGGGTGGTTAAGCACAGCAATAAATTGCCTAGAGAGTTGGTAGAAACTCCCTCATTGGAAATTTTAAAGAGCAGTTTGGACAAACACCTCTCAGGGATGGTGTAAATGAAGGGTGGTGTGACAAGGCATGCCAATCCCACATTGAGCCACCAGTGGTGGGTCCAGAAGGCCAGGCCCCCTGTTCCCTGCTGCATGTGCTCCAAGTGGAGCACTTAGATATGAAGAGGCATCACAGACAAGCTGGGGTGGGATGGAGGCACGAGAGTACATTGCTGACTCCTGCAGAGGTACATGAGCCACTCTATGTGGCAAAGCCGAAGGACCTGGCCCAATGGCTGTGGAGACCATCACGGGAACCAAGTGACCATCCATTAAAGAGGCTGCCTGAACTATGCCCCTGCCCAGAGAGAGTTGATTTCTGTAGACCAATTGCTTGTCCTGCCCACCTAAACTGTGTACTGCTTTGCCCTGACCAGACTGCTTTCCCCCAGACTGCTGGGTTTTTTAACTGTGCCAGCCAGGATTCTGTAGGGCTAGAGCAGCGGTTCCCAACCTTTTCCTGGCCAAGGGGCTAATTCCCCTGAGATTCTGTTTGTTTTGCTGCCCCAGCCAGGAGGCTGCTGGGGTACAGTCTAATTGCTTACCTCGCCTACCTATCTACTGCAGTCTGCTTTCTGCTACACCCTGACCAGGTGGCTAATTCCCTTGAGTAATTGACTGTTTTGGGTGGCTCCTGCCAAGGGGCTTCAGAATTATACACTAAAGGCTTACTCTGCCCACCCTGAGGTTGCAGCTTGATTACTGCTACTACCTATCATCTGCCGGGTATGTGGCTGTGAAATACAGACTGCTTGATGGGTCTCCAGCAGGTCCCAGCCACACTATCAGTCCTGTGCCCTGGGCTCCTTCCTACCTCACCCTGGTACCCCGGTAGTCTCTGGCCTCCCGGGCTGGTCCTTACTGGGGCTGGCCTTGGGGCTGCAGGTGCTCCTGCCTCCTTTGGGTTGGTGGCTGCTGGCTCTGCTTCAGGGTCAGGCACGGGCAGTGACTCTGGTCTCAGCTGCTGCAAAAACACCGGTGAGGCCTGGACGACTCCTCCTTCCCCCTGCAGCCTCCCTCGCTGCAGGGCTCTCTCTGCTTTTATACCCCAGCTCTGCTGGAACCATGTCCAGCAGGGCTGGAGGGGCAGGGCCTTCTCAGCCAGCTGGGCCTGGGCTACTCTCTGCCCTTTAGTGTGGGGCCTGTCTGCCCCGTCACACAAGCGATGAAGAGGACTGCTGTACTGTCCTTAGGTGCCAGCTCTGACACTCCCATTGGCTGTGCTTCCCAGCTAATTAGAGCTGCGGGGGGTGATGTTCGGGGCAGAGGCAGTGCACCGAACCCTCTGGCTGCCCCTACACATGGGAGCTGGAGGGGAGACAAACAGCTGCTTCTAGGAGCTGTACAGAGCTGAGCAAGCCCATGACCTTGCTCCCCAGCAGCAGTTTGAGGGGTGGATTAAAATTAAACATAGAATCATAGAACCATAGAGCTGAAAGAGACCTCAGGAGGTCATCAAGTCCAGCCCCCTGCTCTAGGCAGGACCAATCCCAACTAGATCAACCCAGTCAGGGCTTTGTCAAGCCGAGATTTAAACACCTCTAGGGTTGGAGACTCCACTACTTCCCAAGGTAACCCATTCCAGTGTTTCACCACTCTTAGTGAAATAGTTTTTCCTAGTATCCAACCTGGACCTCTCCCACCACAACTTAAGACCATTGCTCCTTGTTCTGCTATCCGTCACTACTGAGAACAGCCTTTCTCCATCCTTTTTGGAACCTCCCTTCCGGAAGTTGAAGGCTGCTATCAAATCCCCCCTCACTCTTCGCTTCTGCAGACTAAACAGACCCAACTCCCTCAGCCTCTCCTCAGAGGTCATATGCTCCAGCCCCCTAATCATTTTGGTTGCCCTCCACTGGACCCTCTCCAATGCGTCCACATCCTTTTTGTAGTGGGGGGGCCAGAACTGGACACAATACTCCAGATGTGGCCTCCCCAGAGCCGAATAAAGGGTAATAATGACATCTCTGGATCTGCTGGCAATGCTCCTCTTAATGCATCCTAATATGCCATTAGCCTTCTTGGCTACAAGGGCACACTGTTGACTCATATCCAGCTTCTCATCCATTGTAACCCCCAGGTCCTTTTCTGCAGAACTACTACTTAGCTGGTTGGTCCCCAGCCTGTAACAATGCTTGGTATTCTTCCATCCCAAGTGCAGGACTCTGCACTTGTCCTTCTTGAACCTCATCAGATTTCTTGTGGCCCAATCCTCCAATTTGTCTAAGTCACTCTGGGCTCTATCCCTGCCCTCCAGCGTATCTACCTCTGCCCCTAGCTTAGGGTATGTCTACACTACAAAGTTAATTTGAACTAACAGCTGTTAGTTCGAATTAACTTTCATAGGCGCTACACACGCAAACCGCTAGTTCGAACTTAATTCGAACTAGCGGAGCGCTTAATTCGAACTAGGTAAACCTCATTCTACGAGGACTAACGCCTAGTTCGAATTAAGTAGTTCGAATTAAGGGCTGTGTAGCCACTTAATTCGAACTAGTGGGAGGCTAGCCCTTCCCAGGTTGCCCTGGTGGCCACTCTGGGCCAAGCCAGGGAAACTCGTCTGCCTCCCTACCGGCCCCGGAGCCCTTAAAGGGGCATGGTCTGGCAAAGGTGCCTGTGCCAGGTGCAAGCCTGCCAGCACCCAGCCAGCCACCCGCTGCCACCCAGCCCTCCCCCTCTTCCCAGGACCAGGCTGGCGGCTCCCAGGAGCCTGCCCAGGGCCGCAAGAGGCGGACGCCCGCCTGGTCTAGTGCGGAGATCGTGGACCTCATCGAGGTTTGGGGGGAGACCTCCAAAGTCCATAATCTCTGCACCAGGCACAGGAAAGTGGTCGTCTAGGACAGGATAGCTGCCAGCCTGGCCACCAAAGGCCACATGCGAACCCAGGAGCAGGTTTGCATGAAAATCAAGTTGGTCCAGTGAGACCCCCGACCCTGAGCTTAGAACATAAGAACATAAGAATGGCCGTACTGGGTCAGACTAAAGGTCCATCTCGCCCAGTAGCCTGTCTGCCAACAGCGGCCAACACCAGGTACCCCGGAGGGGATGGACCAAAGACAATGGCCAAGCCATTTGTCTCGTGCCATCTTACCGTCCATTTATCCAATCCACATTCCCTTAACTTGCTGCCAAGAATATTGTGGGAGACTGTATCAAAAGCCTTGCTAAAGTCAAGGTATATCACATCCACCGACTTTCCCATGTCCACAGAGCCAGTTACCTCATCATAGAAGCTAATCAGATTGGTCAGGCACGACTTGCCCTTTGTGAATCCATGCTGACTATTCCTAATCACTTTCCTCTCCTCCAAGTGCCTCAAAATGGATTCCTTAAGGATCCCTTCCATGATTTTTCCAGGAACCAAGGTAAGACTGACCAGCCTATAGTTTCCTGGATCGTCCTTCTTGCCTTTTTTGAAGATGGGCACTACATTTGCCTTTTTCCAATCATCCGGGATCTCTCCCGATCTCCACGCCTTTTCAAAGATAATGGCCAAAGGCTCCTCAATGACATTTGCCAACTCCCTCAGTACCCTCGGATGCATTAAGTCCGGACCCATGGATTTGTGTACGTTTAGCTTTTCTAAATAGTTCCTAACCTGTTCTTTACCCACTAAGGGCTGTCGATCTTCATCCCATCTTGTGTCACTTAGCTCATTAGTCTGGGAGCCCACCTTGTCTGTGAATACAGAGGCAAAGAAAGCATTGAGTACTTCAGCTTTCCACACATCATCTGTCACTAGGTTACCTCCTTCATCCAGTAGGGGCCGCACACCCTCTCTGATCACCTTCTTCTTGTTAACATGCCTGTAGAAACCTTTCTTGTTATCCTTCACATCCTTAGCCAGTTGCAATTCCATTTGCGCTTTCACCTTCCTGATAACCCCCTGGCATTCTCGAGCTATACATTTAAACCCCTCCCTGGTCATCTGTCCAAGTTTCCACTTTTTGTAAGCTTCCTTTTTGTGCTTAAGTTCACCAAGGATTTCCCCTGTAAGCCAATCCAGTCTTCTACCATGTTTGCCTCTCTTGCTACGCATCGGGATGGTTTCTTTCTGTGCCTTCAATAAGGCTTCTTTAAAATACTGCCAGCTGTCCTGGACTCCTTTCCCCTTCATGTTAGCATCCCAGGGGATTCTGCCCATCAGGTCTCTGAGGGAGTCAAAATCTGCTTTTCTGAAGTCCAAGGTGTGTATTTTACTACTCTCTTTTCTTCCTTTGGTCAAGATCCTGAAATCTACCATCTCATGATCACTGCTTCCCAGGTTGTCACCCACCTCAACTTCCCCTATTAGTTCCTCCCTGTTTGTGAGCAGAAGGTCAAGCTGTGCACGGCCCCTGGTCGGATCCTTCAGCACTTGTACCAAGAAGTTATCCCCAACATTCTCCAAAAACTTCCTGGATTGCCTGTGTACTGCCGTATTGGTTTCCCAACAGATGTCAGGGATTAAAGTCCCCTACGAGAACTAGGGCCTGCGATCTGGAAGCTTCTCTCAGTTGTCCGAAGAAAGCCTCATCTACCTCATCCACCTGATTCGGTGTCCTGTAGTAGACACCAACCACAACATCACTGCTGTTGTTTGCTGACATTCCGGATGTAGCTTGAGGGACCTAGCTTGTACACGACTCTGTGGATAATACCTAGTCTTGCCATGATTGCAGAGGACTGGACTAGATGACCCCGCAAGGTCCCTTCCAGCCCTGTAATTCTATGATTACATTTCTATGGCAAACTGAAATAATTACGAACTCTACTCATGTTAGAAAACATTTTACTTTAATTTAGGTTAATCATGAAGCCTAAAATTGGATCCAAAAAGAGATTATCCTTAAAGGAACACAAAAATGTTAAAGCTCCAAGGTTAGCTCTACACAGCAGCATTATTTCATAATAATGTCAATTATTCTGAAATAACGTATTGTGCATCTACACAGCAAGCCCATTATTTCAAAATAAATTTGAAATAACGGGCTTCTTTCTCTAGCTTCTGTAACCCTCATTGTATGAGGCATAAGGAAAGTCAGAGGAAGAATGCTCTATTTCGAAATAAGTTCTGTGTAGATGTGCCCAGATTCAAAATAAGCTATTTCATCTTAAGCTATGCAATTAGTGTAGCTCAAGTTGCGTAGCTTATTTTGAGTTTAGCCCTGCTGTGTAGATGTACCCCAACTGAGCTTAAGTCAGTTAATAATTTTGCCTGCAGGCTAGAGTCCAAATGGAAAAGTTCCCATGTAATGGTGCCTTTCTACCCTAAAAAGGAATTATACTCAGAACATTCACCTCAAATTCAAACTGAATCTTTTTGGAAAGGGACACAAATATGGCTAATTGTCTTTAAAAATTATAATATGAACCATTTGAAGTCCAGATGCTTATCTGGTGTAAATCAGCATAATTTAACTGAGTTCAAATCTAGTTAATGTCAGGTGATAATCTGACCCTCACTCATTACTACAACTCTCCCTGTTTTACCTAATTACTGTATTAAATTTAATGTTCATATGTATAATATCACTGCTACAGTAAGTTGCTGTATTGCAGTACTGAGGAAAAATTGCATTTTTATTTAAGATTTATATTGCTATAACATAATTATTTAGCTATTCCTATCTTTTGATAGTGTTACAGAAATAAATAAATCAATATTCAGCTGAATGTAGGCCTCACTAACTCTCAAGGGTATCAGTGTTTTAAAGGAATCTGTCAGATCAGATTTGATCCATTTAAGTTTTGTGAAAAGCCTGATTTTACAAAACTAACATAAATGTGTCCATATATATTACATGCAATGTTAACATTTTCTAAAGTAAAACCAAAATCCCCATGTTTCCCAATGCTGTACAGGTTCAATCTCCCTGGTACAGCACCCTCACAACCTGACTGATTCCGAATGAGGGAATTTTCTGGACCAAGGATGTCCCCTGCCACCAGTCCTTCACCCCACTAAACCACAATGCTGCTAGCTCCGTTGCGCTAGCTGGTCCCCCTGTCTCTGGCCCTCACTACCCCTGGCCCCTGCTAGACTGCATGCTGAGCTGATGCTGGCCCTCCTGCCAGTAGGCTCCCAGGTTTTCTGATCCAGGAAGATCTGTGGTCCTGCCAGACCACAGATGTTGCTGGACCAGAGAGTGCTGGTTTTGGGAGATTCAATTTGTAATATTCTACCAGTTATTGAGAACTGGAAAGTAAGATGTATAAGCGGAGAAACTGACTATAGATAAAAGCAAAAAATACTATTTGATCATTATCATGTAAATATAGAAAATAAAACTACATTATTTCAACTTTATGGGTTATTACTAATCAGTGGAAGACATTTGCGTGTCTGGTTAAAACACATTTCAAAATGGACACAACCAAACAACCACTGTCCCTTTAACATCCTTAGCTCCTGGAATTATATAAAGCAGAAGAAGCTTCAGGGGGTAGCCGAGTTAGTCTGTACAGAAAAAAATAACAAATGGTCTGGTAGCACTTTATAGACTAATAAAACATGTAGATAGTATCATGAGCTTTCGTGGGCACAGCCCACTTCTTCAGATGTTATAATAAATGGGCTGTGCCCACAAGAGCTCATGATACCATCTACATGTTTTGTTAGTCTATAAAGTGCTACCAGACCATTTGTTGTTTTTTATAAAGCATAAGGTTACTTTTATAGCCATAAAGTTTCGGCTATATTCCATGTATTCATTGGGGTCAGATTCATCTTCTTGGTAGAAGTTCACAAATATTTTTACAGCATGATTAGTGTTTGTAAGCATTGTGCTATGGACCTGAGAAATCCATGTCCATGTCAGAACATCTGCAATTCAGTTAAGATAGAATATATATGTAGCAAAGATGTAATTAAGGTGTATGGTTCTGGACTCTCCTGATGCAAAGAGTAAAAATAGCTTTATTTATGAGAGTACAAGTTGACCTCCCTGGTATGGCACCCTCGGGACTTGACTGGTCACGAATGAAGGATTTTGCCACACCAGGGGAAGTCATTTCTGGCCCCCTGCCAATGTCCCACCCTTCCCAAGCCCGACTTTGCTCCTGGCCTGGCTGCCAGCCTCCCTCATCTGGGCTCATGACCACAGCAGGGCTGCTGGCACCCTGCTTCCGGTCTCCCTGCTGTCTCCCCCACTGCCAGCCTCAATGGTCTTTCGGTTCTACTGGCAGCCCACTGCCGTGCCAAACTCCCAGCCTCACCGGCCTCACCAGCAGGCTGCTGCCTCATCGGGGCTCCTGGCTCCACTGTCAACCTGCTTCCCCGCTGGCCCCAATGGAGGCCGCTGGCACACCAGGTGCCCTGCCACTGGCTCAGCCAAACACCTGTGACAGGGCTCCCAGCCACTGTCACCTTTTAGCCAGCCCAACTGGAACCATAGTCCCCACAGGTCTCCTGTTCCAGCCCTTCACTGGTACTCTCTGCTCCTTGAACATCTATGGTCCAGCTGGACTACAGATATTGCCAGACCAGAGAGTCTCAGTTTAGAGAGTTTTAATCTGTACATTAAGTAAGGCTACGTCTATGCTGCAGCGCTATTTCGGGATACCTGTAAACTTCATTCCACATCCTTGTAAACCTCATTCCGCGAGGAGTAAGGGACATTTCAGGATAGCAATTTATTTCAAAATAAGTGCTGTGTAGACAGTGCCAAATTTCGAAATCAGCTATTTTGAAATTAATTCAAAATCAGCTACACAATTTGCATAGCTCAAATTGCGTAGCTTATTTCAAGCTTCGCGTGCAGTGTAGACACACCCTATGTGTAGTAAATATGTAACTGAAAGATGCATATTTCAATGCACCTTAACTATACAAGATCTTTTATTGTGTTTCAGTCACAGATTTCAGTTTGTTAAATAAAGAACCACCACACTTTTTGTTTTATGGTTTGGATTTTAAGTGTATTTTAAAGATCAGCTTCTAAACACCCTAATATACTAATACAACATTTAGCTGTTTCTGAGATAATTTTATGCAACCATTTTGCTTATATTTTCACCAAAAAACCCCACTAATTACCTTGAATAGAAAAGAAAATTACATGAAGCTCATTTATAAAATGCAGTGTTTACTGGATTGAAATATACAGCTGAAATTATTTAGTGCTGCAGTGAGTGAGTGAAATATATTACTGGCATTCACACTTCCATGTTAGTTTCTCAGGGTTTATAAAACACTTGCAAACAAGTTACTTATATGCAAAATATAATGTAGCTGGTTTGAGTGTTTTCTGCAACTCTGAGCTTTATAGGTTTTTATGGCCTCATTATTGATATTTTCATATTTTGATTGCCTTAGAAGTTCCTATAGCACCCTGGCAGAGGATAAACTGTGATTCTAAGCCCAGGATAGGAGTACTGCAGTAGCTAGAAGGCTCCTTCTTCATCTAGAAGAAACAGGGTTGATGTTAAAAGAGCTCAGTATTTCATATTTAAGGAATTTTTTCAAACACTAAAGTTCTCTTCTGATTTGTTAGTGTATTCAGTGGGATGCAAATAGGCTCACATGCTTTATGATCAAAAGCTCCAGAGGGGCAGCAGAGTTAGTCTGCAAGGGTTTGTCTACGCTACCCCCCTAGTTCGAACTAGGGAGGCTAATGAGGGCGACCAAAATTGCAAATGAAGTGCGGGATTTAAATATCCCGTGCTTCATTAGCATGTACCCAGCCGGTCGCCATTTTGGAAATTGACTAGCCCGGAATAACTGCCCGCGTCTACATGCGGCAGAGAAGTGCGATTCCGAGATAAACCCCTTAGTTTGAATTAACAGTTAAACCTCATTCCATGAGGGTAGACGTGGACAGTTATTCTGGGCTAGTCAATTTCCAAAATGGCGACCGGCCGGGAACATGCTAATGAAGCGCGGGATATTTAAATCCCGTGCTTCATTTGCAATTTCAGTTGCCCTCATTAGCCTCCCTAGGTCGAACTAGGGGGCTAGTGTAGACGTACCCTAACTGAAAAACTTTAAAAAAACAATGAATAGTCTAGCAGCACCTTAAAGACTAACAAAACATGTAGATGGTATCATGAACTTTTGTGGTACAACCCACTTCTTCAGATGACTGGAGTATTGAAAGTCCAGATCCAAGAATAAATAAGGGAAGGCAGGGGAAAAAGGAGGGGGGGCAGGGAATAGTGAATTGGATTGTTCAAGTTACAAGAGACTGATAAGAACAATTTGCACCTCTATAAGTACCCATTGGTTGGTTGGTTAAGTCATTAGAATGCTTTATGATGCTAGACCTTGCAGTTCGTATGTCACAAGTACCGCCAGTTAAGTATGCAGCATGGACTAGTAGTAACCGCACAACACTAGGAACTGAGAAGCCTGAATCTTAATAGTGGCAGTGCAGTTTCCTTGTTTGTGGTAACTTTTTATTTTGTAAAGAGATTTTTTTCCCCACTAAAATAATGGGAGAAGAGGAGAGGGAAGACACACTTGTTTTTAAGATATGGATCAGTTCTTAACCTCTGCAAATATTTGCTTTGCCCTTGTTATTCTGACTATATTTGTTTAGTCAGAGGAAGGCTCCTTTTAGACTCATGACAGAACGACAGCCTAAAGAAGATGCAATCTTTAGGGAAGAGAAGTGTATGGAGTAGAGTAAAATCATGAATATGAAAATTCCATCAGGAACCATGAGAAGTAGACAGCAGCAGCCAAATAACCATATCTGTCCCTCCACATACTGCATGGAGCCTCTAGCCTTTCTGGGGTATCTCAAAACAATCTCATCTGTAATTTACATAGCTAGGTATTGGGACTAGCCACTCTGTGGCACATATTCCCCTCCGAAGGCCACATCACATAATATAGCTTACTCTGAGCAATAGCTCATCTTCCGGAGACAACACAGGGAATGCATTCCCATGTGGCTGCAGGAGCCAGATAACAGAAACATGACTGGCCCAGTAGCCTGTTAGTGCTGCACAGAGTCCTGGGGGGAATGTGAATGGGAAAGAGACAGAAATAATGTTATCTCTCTGTAGATTTAAACAGCATCCATCCCTGTAGTGTCTAAGCTTGTTCCTACAGACCTTGGGTCTCAGAAAGAACCATGCTCACCCAATTCTATCCTGTCATTAATGTTGCATCATGCAAGGAAGAGTGCAAAACAGAATGAACAGAGTCAAGGTTGCAGATGTGTACAAGATATTTCTCTTCCTTTGGTGAAGTTCTGTGAGAAGTAGGGGAATATAGGTCCATTAGAACTGTTTGAGTTTCTGGATCTGCTTATGTGTGAGATGCAGTCATGTTTTTTTGAATCCAGCTAGCAGGTGAGAGAAATCCACTAAACAAAGTTTGATCTTGTTTCTAGCCATCAGCTTCTGGTAGATATAAAAACCAAGATAGTTTTGAAATCAATGTTTTTCTAGCAAGGACAGGTTATTGGGAGAATGCATTTGAAACAGACACTCAGGTATCACTCTCTGTATTTCTTCTTTCCAATGTTTTGTGCTCAGGTTGGAATTCTGCCTTCAGTAACAAAAATGGATGAACTTTTCAAAATCTAAGGTATGATCTGTCCAAAATAAGACTGTAGCTATCTGTGTGTTTGTATATAGTGGTCCAACAACTTGATAGACAAAAGGAGATGTGGCAGAGACAATCCATTAGTGATGCTTATCAAGAGTATAGGGAAAGAGCCTGATACATGACTGGCAAACTTTTCCACAGTGGCTACTAGTTTAGTTGCCAGATGGAAGTTGAAACACTCTGCTTCCTGGCATGCCTGTGGGACTCAGACTTGGGCTCTCTGGTGGTTCTCTGAATTGGCTGCACCAAGTCTTAATCTGGCTTCTTCAAACTGAATGATCGTGGACAGGCTTTTCCCAGTTGTCAGTGGGAATTCTGAATTTCTGAAAGCCTTGCTTGATCTTGTCAGCATATCAGAACTTGAATCTTCCTCTTCATTGCAGATAGTTCTTTAGTTGGCCATAGAGCACAGCCTTTGGCAGATGATCTTGAAACATGCACTCTGTGTGTTCCAATGAGCAAAGCCTGCAAACACCCAACATAGATGAATATACTGTAGTATGTTTCTCTCAATTTCCTTGCTATTGGTGATCCTTGATTACTTCAAGGAATTTTCTAAGCAGAGGTGGAAAACTGTTCAATCATGGCTCCTGCTTGGAGAACATAACCCATCTTTCACACCCACAGAAAGGAATTCTAAGAACACAAGCCTGCTAAATAGACACCTTTGTGTTCAGGGTTAGCATCTTATTGTGCCAACACATGAGGTAAGTTTGCCAAAGGTTCAAGTTCCCTATCAAGGTTAAGAGAGCTAGTAAGTACTGAGCCCAGATAGCAGAAATTATCCATGTTATCCAGAACTTCATTATAGGCATAGATTTTAGGTGGAATGTAGGTATGTTCTGACATAACTGGTTTTTTTTATAGTGATCACTATACCAAACTTGGATGCAACAAAAAAAAATTTCATCATATTGCTTCTGTAAACAGTGAAGAATGATTGATCTATCAAACCTCCATTCTATGTACCCAGGGTTTCCAGGGTTTCGGTTGTTTGCTTACACATTTATTAACAAATATGAGTTTTAAAGTAATTTTGCATTTCTGCAAGTAAATGATTGTTCATTTAAATAATTCATTTGCATACCTTTCAAATACTGGTACCACTAAAGGCATAATTACATTGTCAAAAAGCCCCGTTTCAACTCCCAAATGACATTAAGTAGCTTGCCATAAGAGACGCATATGTCATGAGGCATACACTTTATTGTGTTTCTAATGGAGATTTGCTGAAGAGCACACATATTCAGCATATTCCTGGAAAAACAGTGAGACTACAAGCAGTCATTTAATTTAATTGTGATTTAATTTAGTGATTTAGAGGCCCAGATGAAGTCCCAGTTATGATTCTAGAAAATCTGGTGTCCTTTGGTGTATTTTTTATTTTTAACCACTGAATTGTAATAATGGTTCCTCTTTACCATTTTGATTATATATAAGCTTATAAATTATGCTGCTAGAGATATACAGTGTATGCAGCGCCAATAATTTTTAGTACTAGCCAAACATACCAAAGCTGATCACTCAGTTTCTAGTTTTATTTGGATGCTGATGGAAATGTTAAGGCAGCTTTTCTATTGTGTAATTTATGTTTGCATCTACTTTGGTAGTCAAGGAAAACATTATAGGGAGGGAATGTTGAGTTGAAATCTTATGGACAGTGGTGTGGTCAGGACCATGTGGCCAGGAGTTTGTAGTTATCAGTATGCTTGGGAAGGAATACATGCCACTCTATTGAATACTAATTTAGGTGTGTCCCAGATTTCACTCCCCTCATGCTCATCTTGGGTGACTTTGCCCTAAGATATCATGACTAATGGCCCTCTTGGCTGGCTCCGCTTTATATCTGTAGCGCCCATCTCCAGTTCACTTACAACAGTGAGTGCAGGGTTTGGCTTAAGGTTCTTGGTTCCCACAAAATAAAGAGAAATATTTCCTCAGACAAATGGCCTAGGAACAGAACAGCTATGATTAGGTATGGAAGGCTATTAAAGGTTATTTAACAGTGAAGGTGGAAATAAAAGAGATCATTTGTTATCAGCGGTAATAAAGGAAGATACAGGCTCAAACACTGAGGAAAAGTGAAACATATAAAACCAGCAGGTGAGAATTTAAATGGAAAGTATTTTCCCTCCAATTTGACTTCTATTGTGAGACTCAAATGAATGAACAAATATAATGTTTTATATGCATTGACAATATGAAAATCACAACCAAAATATCTATTAAAATGTAACTGTATTATCTACTGTATTATAATTTTATTATTAGCTTTGGTCAGTTGCACAGAAAAAACAGTTTTGAAAGTTCCTCATTGTTGTGGATTGTATTAACACAAGTGCAAGAATATTATTTTTTCTGTGATTAGTTTGCCTAATAAGTACATTTTTTATCACACATTTCATTTAATGATCTTAGAGTGTTTTACAGACATTAATTAAGCCTCACAATAGCTTTCTAAATCACTTCATTAATTATCTTGATTTTGTACTGGATTGTTATTTGCAGTGAAATGGACAAGAAGAACAAAAAATGTTCTTGACACACAACCAGGCAAAAGGTGGTTTCTCTCTTTTTGAGACTGGCAAATACCAGCATCCCTTTAAAAAGAAACCCATGCCAATAAATTGACCTCTCAAGGCTGACTAGGATGGATGAACTACTTTTCCAAATTCAAAATAAACTGCACTAGAACTCTTCAGTCATAAGAATTTGACAGAGTGTTTGCCACATGTCTTTATACAACAACAGAAAATAAAAAGAATTGTGCTGAGACCAATTCTTCTCTTACAATACCTGGACACCAAACTTCATATTGCAGGCTGTAAAAATCTAGGCAGTCCAAACATCAGCTGTATGAACTGAAAATTATTTAATTCAAAGATATAAAGGTCAGAAGGGACAATTAGATCACATAGTCTGACTTCCTAAATAACACAAGTCCATAGATGCATAATCCTGTATTGAATCCAACAACTTGTGTTTGACTAAAGCATTAACTTTCTGAAAATAATCTAGTCCTCATTTGAGATGGAAAATCCACTACATACATTGGTTATTTGTTCCAAAAGTTAATTACCCATTGAAAAAATATGTACCTTGCTGTGACCTATGGCTTCCGTTTTGACAATACTGAATCCAACCTCCTACACAGAATTAAGGAATTTTTAAGCCATCTGTAGGAAAATGACAGCTGTATCTTATAGAGTCACAAGTATGTTACCAGCATTCCCAAGCTGCACAAAACAAAAGTATATTATAGTGCCATTTTATACAGCCAAGGCACAATAAGGTGAAATGACTTGCCCAAGGTCATATAGGCAAAATCAGGAATAGATTTTGATCCCAGGAGTCTTGACTCTAGTAATTTTTCTGAGCTAAGTAATAGTTAACACAACACAACACATACCATCCTACAACTTATAAGCTTCTTGCTGAATTCCCATATCAGTAGTAATATCTTTGTTGAAATAACTATAGCAACTTTTGCTCTCGTCAATTTAGTTTTCTCAGATTCTAAGGATTCCTAAATCCTTTATGAAAATAATGTGATGATTATTAGTGGAACTGCTTTCCAGAATTATAGTTCACCATACTTACTCTCTCATCCTAGAACTGATATCCCCTCATAGGCAACACAAAGCAGGCAGAATATTATTTCTAAATCCCATAGTATCAATAAATGTTATTCTTATTTAAGCTGTTTGGTTTTATGATTATTATTAATTATTCATTCTTTAGCTAGTGACAGATAGACAACAGATTTTTTTTGAATTCTCAATATTCGCAACTTGTGTTTTGAAATTTGGCATATTTGGACCTGCCCCAAATAATGATATGCAATTAAAGACTGCAGTGCAAGTTTTATTCATTTGGGTTAGTCAGCATGTATAAAGATAGTAAAAATAATAATGATTCAGGTACTTTAATGTGCCATAATGTAGCTTGCTCATCTGTCAAGAGAACAAGGAGTCGTGAAACAAAGTTAAGCTATTAGACTGAATATGGCATTGGAAGAAACACAGTTTCATACTCATGTGATGTTCGCGTAAGTAATACTCTAAAGGAAATTATGAGACATTTAAGAAAAGAATAGCCAAAACATTAAAAATGTACTGTAGGACAACCTGAGTTGTCAAAGGATGGACTAATTTAGGACTTAACTAAACCTTTACTGTAAACCCTGAGTAAGCATTAATCCTGGGAGAAATTGTATCTCTCTAATCCCTTTTCTTTGTTCCTCTTTGATATACTAGACCAGGCAGGTTGGCTTAGGGCACACAACTCAAGCTATGCAAAATGCATAGCTGGAATTGTCTTACCTTAAGCCAAGCTATAGTGGCATCCACATAGTGGGAGGCCAATGGGAGCATATGCTCCCATCGGCTTCCCTTGCTCCTCACAGAAGAAGGAGTACTAGACGTCAGCTGGGACTTCCCTCAGAATGTGATTTAGGCATCTATACTAGACCCACTACATTGAACTCTAGAAGATCAACCTCCAGAGCATCAATCTTCTCGTAAGTTTAGATATGCAGCTTACATCTCTTCTTGCATTAGCTCATCTCTTTGGCTAGCCAAAACTTTACGGAACCAGCGCCAATACACCCAACCCCACTTCAGCCCAATTGCTTGAACATCCCTGCCGATGCTGCTGTTTGCCCAGACCTGGACTTGGCTGGTCTTATATCCATTTACTTTTCTGTGTAGCCACGAACGACGAAGTGACAACAAAGCTGTAACTTCCATCATGGAATTCCATGACAATAGTAATAGTTTGAAGATACATAAGGTAAAATGATGATACATTTTTCCTTATGCACCTTACGTCTATTAATGACTAAACAGAATAAGGTAAGAATAGCACAAAAACTTCCCAAGCATATTTGGGATTGCCATCACTGCACATGTACAAAACTAGACTGAATACTGTTTATTAGAGATGATTTAAAGATAAAACAAATTCATGTTGCTTAAAGAAGGTATACGAATAAGTTGGCCAAGAGGCCGTTTTCTACTCAATCAGTCCTAAGACTAAAAGTCTACATGTGTGTTAACTGCAAGGATTTACATAACAAATGATAATACAACCACCTTGTAAATAGGGACAGCAAACCTTGATATTTGGTGGAAAAGTCAGAGTAAGAATACTCACAGTCTTTTCAATCTGCAAAGTAGAATGGAACAATTATGAGACTAAGTTCTGTTGACAAATTTCTGGTAACGACTCTCTGCCTCTAGATTGGCTAGAAACAAAATGAAAATAGCCTTTCTTGAAGCAGTTCAGCACTTTCACTACAGTCTTATATAAATAATAAACAATCACATCTCCATTATCATGAAAAAAGCTAAGCAAGAAGCCAGTTTTGAACCTCAACATAGATAAAATTCTGGTTCATTCTCAGTTTTAATCAGAATTGGTTCACCCACCCTTTGTACATTTCTTCAGACTGTTAGTTACTTTTGTGATGCTTAAATGCAAGACAGAAATAAACAGATTGTGACCTTTATGTCCATGATCCATACATTCTGTTTATATGGTGAATACCATTTAACTACAGTTATATGTCATGCATAAAACTTCTAACAAGCATCTTCCTAATGACTGCACTATGTGACATACTTAAAATAGGATTGTGATACTTGCAAGAGGAATTTACATTAGCAGACCAACACACAGCTCTGCTAGAAATCATTACTCTTCATAATTCCTCAGATCTGACTCCTGAGCAGATATACTTTATGGCGTTTTACCAGTTCCTATATTTCCGAGTAACTAAGGGTGACAAAAATAATTTGCATGCATGTTTTAGCTTACATGTTCATGACAGCACTTTGATAAATTGATTGATTGTGTTTCAAAGAACCATTAACAGTTAGAAGAAAGACATCTTAATGTTACACTATGTACCCATCACTAATCAGAGATTCACATGGACAGTACATTTGAGGTAATAACAGAAGAGAATATGGAAAATGGTTACTCTTCTACGAGCTTTATTTTGTGATTTATTTATTTTAAATAAAATGAGCTTACCTTAGCTTGTGCCAAAAGCCTTAAATTAATCTTAGTCTCAAATGTTTAGGAGAGAAATACAGTGAAAGCAATTAAATTACATCTTTTTTTTTAAACATTATAGAACATTTTTTAAAACAGATTTTACCTAATGAGCAATTTCAAAGCTGGCTTCACTCTTTTCCAATTAAAGTCAATGGATATTTTTTTCTGTTATGGACAAGGGGGCAGACTTAGGTCAAAGTGCCCAGTGCTTTTGAATAATCTACCTTTAGTGTTAGAATTGAGATTCACTCAGGTAAATAAGAGTTATGGTCATTGTCTGCCTTGTAGCCCTGGATGTCTTGTGCCTACACAGATTTGGTGCATAGCTCTGATTCCAACAGCTTGTCAGCAGCCCACAAGCCTCACTCTGTTAAATCATGGCTAAGCAAGGGACATTGGGTGACCCGTTCATCTGAGGGTGTGGCACGACAAGAGCAGACAAAGCAACAGGATCAGGGCTACTATGCACCACTATGGAAGCGCCTTTGATTTGGGTAGTTGCATCATGAATTTGAAACAAAAGGAAAAACTATGTAGCACTTTAAAGACTAACAAAATGGTTTAATAGGCGATGAGCTTTCGTGGGCCAGACCCACTTCCTCAGATCATATTCTAGAAGAGAATTGGCATGACCATATATACCAAAGGAATACAATGAAAAAAGTGAACACATTATTAAACTGACACATCAGATTTAGTACAGAAGGTGGGGTGAGGGAGAGGGAGGGAGGGGAATAGCTATTTATGAGTCAATGAATGGCTAATCAGGGGTGATAAGTGGGGAAGCTATCTTTGTAATGGGTAAGATAATTAGCATCTTTGTTAAGGCCCATTCGTAAAGTGTCAAATTTAAGCATGAATGAAAGTTCTGAAGTTTTCCTCTGTAATCTGGTGTTAAAGTCTCTTTGAAGTAAGATGCATGTAATAAGGTCGTTAAGACTATGTCCAGGTAGGTTGAAATGAAAAGCAACTGGTTTTTCCTTGTGAAGATGTCTGATTTGTGGGCATTAATTCTTTGGCAAAGTATCTGAGAAGTCTGTCCAATATACATAGCAGAAGGACACTGTTGGCACATGATGGCATAAATTATATTTCTGGATGAACAGGAATATATGTTCTTGATCGTATAACTGACATGGTTAGGTCCAGTGATGAATTTGAAAGTTACTTTATTGAAGTGAGTAACTGAATTAACTATTTGAATGACTATCGATTGATGTGACTAGTGCTGTACTCTGGAGACACTGAAGTTTTTATTGATGGTCACGGAACATGGCATAAGAGCTTCCCTTAACCTTTTTCATACACACTGAGGTTAGCCACAATTATAGTCCAAAGACTGTCTGTCTTGTTAGCATTGCATGATCTGGCTAAGCTGCATTTTCTGAAGGGGTATCTCAGCGACTGTGTTTCTCAGTAGCACTGGAATCAGTTTGGCTCTGCACTGCTGCTACTTGAGACCTTTGCTTGATAGGCTCAATCTTACCATCTGTTTGTACATTTTTTCAGGATTAATAATCTACAAAATTATTAATAAAAGGCTAGAGATTTTTGTCAGGGTACGTAAAGGTCATCCTACATGAAAAGCAAACAAAATCTACTATTTGTCGGTGAATTACCCAGGGAGAGTACAGGTCAGACAAATTAATTGTCCATCTCCTGAATTCCACTTCCTCTAATCATCAAGACAAGTAGCCACCCCACCATTATCCACAGAACTGGACTGGAAGGGACAACTATAGCCATTGATACAAGTGTGGCTAGTTTCTTCAGTTACAACAGTTTTGGAGGTTCCATTCATTTATGGCTTGCACATTTAACCCATGCCCCTCCTGGAGATATTAACTCTAATGTTTGTTGGGATTAGTGCTTCTCCACTACGGGAACATAACACTCAAATAAATGACTGTTAGGCTTCTGCTCAAGAAACTGTTTCAATTTTCTCAGTTTTCACCTTGTCTCTTGTCTTCCCTTTGCCAAAGTCTACACTACGGAGTTATTTCTAAATTTTTTGAAATAACAAGTGGAGCAGCCACAATACCAAGCCCATTATTTCAAAATAACAGGCTGGTTATTTTGAAATAACTCCTGCTTCCCTCAGGGAATAACAATTATTTTCAAATAGCGTTAGTGTGGACGCTCCACTGCTGCTCTTTTGAAATAACTACTCCCCAGAGTCATTTGAAGTAATTACTCCCCAGTGCTTCCAGAGGCTCTAAGTCGAGGTAGCATATCCACATTAAGGTAACCTGCCTTGGACTAATTTTGAGGCTTCCGTGTAGTGTGGACATGATGTTTGGGTATGTCTACACTGCATCCTCTTTCGAGAGGAATGCAAATGCAGAGGAGCAAAATTGCAAATGAAGCGCGGATTTGAATTTCCCGCGCTTCATTTGCATAATCGCGCCCGGGTGCTATTTTGAAATAGACACGGTTATTTCAAAAGAAAACCCTTTTTTTGAAATTACCCTTAAACCGCATTTTATAAAGAGTAAGGGTAATTTCGAAAGAAGGGTTTCGAACGTCTAGACAGCGTTTCTTTTTTTGAAATAGGGTATTTCAAAATAGCACCCGGATGCGATTATGCAAATGAAGTGCGGGAAATTCAAATCCACACTTCATTTGCAATTTCGCTCCTCTGCATTTGCATTCCTCTCTCGAAAGAGGAATGCAGTGTAGATATACCCTTTCAAAATAGTTATTTCAGGAGTTATTATTTTGAAATAAGTTATTTTGAAATGATTTCCTAGTGTAGACATGCCTTTTTTAGGGACATGTGAGAAGGCAGATGGTGGTTTACAGTAACTTGGAGCCTTCGTATTTCCTTGATTCTTTGCAGATGGACTTATGGGTTGCATACAGTGCAGAAACCATTCTAGCTTCATTGACTATAACAGAGTTTAAAGAGAAGCTAGATAATTTCATGGAGGTTAGGTCCATAAAAGGCTATTAGCCAGGGGATAAAATGGTGTCCTTGGCCTCTGTTTGACAGAGGCTGGAGAGGGATGGCAGGAGACAAAGCGCTTGATCATTGTCTTCGGTCCACCCCCTCTGGGGCACCTGGTGCTGGCCACTGTCGGCAGACAGGATACTGGGCTAGATGGACCTTTGGTCTGACCCGGTACGGCCGTTCTTATGTTCTTATGTTCTTATGATTGTTGATCTCTCCCTTTCAATGGACAAAGATCAGATGTCTGCTGACTTGCTCTCATGAGCCATGGTGGCTGTGCATTTAATCTGAACAGCTCTCAGTTTCAGAATTGACTTCCCCAGGTGTTCTAACAGAGGAAACAACTCAAGTAGAAGACTATGATCAAGAGACATGGCATTCTCTTTTTGATGCAAAATACACCCAACCTTTCTGTGTACCAGATTCTGCAATCCTTTCTCTTGTTGAATAAAACTATATACTCCCATGAGTAGTGGGAAGAATCTCATTGGAGCAAAGTATTACTCAGACAGCAAATGTGAATGTGGCAGAATGTGAATTTTTTGGCTCTATGCTGAGAAGTGAATGCATGCATTTGTTGCTGTATCTGGCCAAATTAAATTGGTTTACCTGAGTGTTCTTTATGTTCCTGACATATTCTGTATATAATTGACAGTCTTTGGAGGGGAAAAGAATTCATTTTCTTCATATAGGCTAATTAAGGTGCAAATAAAAGTTTCAATTCATGAAACTATCTGTGTCTCATCAGGAAAGAAGTTTTGATTCCTTGTTCTCTAATTAATTTGCTGAGCATCTGAAATCAACTGAGACTTTTATCAGTTGCATGCAGAGTCACTTTAAAAAGCATCCATAGCTGTGCATGGATACAAATTTATATCTGTGGATGTGGATATCCATGGATAGAAATAGGTATTTGCTCGTTTTCAGCACATAGCTCTCCAGAACTGCAAAAAAGGGAGAAGAGAGTGTGAGCTCCCCACATCTCAACTGCATCTCCATCTGTACAGTAGTAAGCAACCCTAATGGAGGACAGCCCCTGTCCAGCTCTATACAGATGGACATGCAGCTCCGTAGAAGGGCAGAGAGCAGGGCTGGGAGTTGTACTCTGGAAGCTAAACTGCAGGGCTTTCTTGGGAACTGCACTGGGAAAGGAGCTGAAATGGCAGTTCCTCTGTAGTGCAACTGTGTGGAAGGGTAAGAGGTGGTACAGTAACTGTTCTGTTCCTTTTCTGAAGTTTCTAGCACAACAGTAGGAGGACAGAGCACACAAGGGTCCTTTCCCCAGGTAAAGTGGAATGGATCATGGGGAGGGTATGAAGAGAATCTGGGGGAGGGATCCCAGGCTGGGGATGGGGCAGGAAGGAGTCACATGAAGTCACATAGGGTATGTCTACACTGTATACCCCGCATCTACACAAGCCGCCTGTTATTTCAAAATAGCTTTCAAAATAATGGACATGCTATTTTGCCATCCCAGTAAATCTCCTTGCATGAGGGATAAAGGATGTCTCGAAATACTGCGTTATTTTGAAATTTGGCGCTGTGTAGATGCGCCAAATTTCAAAATAAGCTATTTTGAAATAGATTTGAAATAATATATGCAATTTGCATAGCACAAATTGTGGATCTTATTTTGAGTTTAGGGTGCTGTGTAGATACCCTCTCAGAGATTTACATAACCCTTTTTGCTGGTGCTCCTTCTGTACTGGTAAGAAAGGGATTTTACTTGCACAACTGTGTAAAGCCCTATTCCTTTGTCTAGAACAGAGCTTTTTACCACCTTTGCCTCATCTAGGGGTATATCTACATTGCACCATTTTTCCAGAATAACAGCCATTATTCCAGAAAAACAGTATGAGAGTCCACACTGCAATTGCGTTATTTCAGCAGAAAGTTGAAATAGTGGATGGCTTTTTCCAACAGTAGTAAACCTCATTCCACAAGGAATAAGCCCTTTTCGGAAAAAGCTCTTTTGGAAGAGGGTGTGTGTAGATGCTCCACTGCTGCTATGTCGAAATAGCCCCTCGCCAAGGCCATTCTAAAGTTATTCCTCCCCAGTCCTACTGGGGCTCTAAGTCGAGATAGTGCATCCACACTACAGGGAAGCCTCAAAATTAGTCCAGGGCAGGTTTCCCTAATGTGGATGCACTGCCTTTGACTAATTTTGAGGCTTTCCTGTAGTGTGGGTGCTCTATTTCGAAATAAGCTTTTCCGGAAGGTATCTTCTGGAAAAGTTGATTCTGAAAGAAGCTTGCAGTGTAGATGTACCCTAGGCTGTCTTGTCTTAAAACATGTTCTAGAAACATCATACACGGGGAATTCAAAATTTAATGTATGGGATCAATACACGCATTTTCCTGTGATATAAATAAGTAGTCTCATGAGGTATATTTTGTACAAATATTGTTGTAATGGTGCATGGAGCCTGAATACAGAGTTGCCTAGTGTCATACCACATTTAGATACAGAATCCAATATTTGCATGATCACTTCTTTACAAACAGAACATTATCTAACTTCTACAATTTTTTGGCATGATATTGATCTTTATACCTTTTAGCCTCTTCTCTTCTCCTTTCTCTTAGATCTATGTCCAGGATTCGCTGCAGTAGAGACCAATGTGTTGTATGACCGCAACACACTTCAAAGAGAGATTGACTGGCTTTGGCAATTTTCACTTTGCAGTGCACACAGCCTGTCTCTCCCCCTAAATACCCAGCAAAGTGAGTTTTACCAAAGCTAGTAAGTTTCACATGGAAGATCATTGTTGCACAGCAGGAGAGGGAGAGGGAGATGGAAATTGGATAAGGTGAATTGCATGAACTGGTGAGCAATATGAGGAGGCTTGTAAAAGTGTGGGGGAACAAAGATCCTGGATGTGGGACACTCTCTCCTCAGGAAAGAGGCTTGACAGGGATGTTTACAGATTCTTTGGGAAGGTTTAAAGCTATACCATCCTCTCTCTCTCGGTTCTTCCTCTCTCTGCCTTTGAAAATTATTACCCACATATTAACTCTAAAAAGGGATGTCTTGTAAATGTCAGAGAAAAATATCCTGTTCCAACAAGTGAGATCATAATTATTTTCAAGCTCCCAAAACTATGCTAGAAGCCTAAAATGATGATGTTCTGGTTTCACTCCAAATGCCGCTTTGTATATTGCAGCTGTTCTGCCACCTCTTGCATTGGGAATTGCTGGAACCCAATGAAAAAACAAAACAGAAATCCCACAACAAACCCTTCATATTCTGCATGAGCCATCATATTCAGGCTTGCTGTAAAAAGCAACCTGAAGGGGTCTGTAGCACTAAACATATTATTTTAGGAGGTTCTCTAAGTAGGTATCAGAACTAAATCAAAATTGTCATAATTGTCTAGAAATAATTTTAAAGCACCCTAAAATTAGGATATAAATATGCCGTAAAAATATAGATGTAGTAAAAAAGAATGCACCTGCAGAATGAAGACAAGAATTAAAAATATAAAAGCAAGCAGACAAGGGAGGAAGAACTGAAAAGAAGCTAAAAGTAAAAAGAAAGATGTCACAGAATGCTGCCATATTGCATTAGGAACACTGTGACATTATTGATGTATTTTTATAATGATGCTTTAATTGACTTGATATCTAATAGATCTTGATAAAATATAACTTTTCTTAATTACCATACATCACTCATGATTGTTTTAGTAGTATTCATCACTGTCATTTTTTTTAAGATTAGGGGGAAACAACTCTGTAGAGAACATTTAATATGCTTCGATTCAAATTACAATTGTACATTTGGGATTACATTAAGTTTGTTATTGATCATTTCTTCCATGAACCATACAGCTGGGACTATTGTCTGTTCCTTATGGTCTCATCCACATGTTGAACATATTTGTCATGATTCCTCCCTCACATTAGAGCCTCAGGACAAAGGAGTAGTGTCATCAAATCAGCTCAGAAACATCAAGAAAAGAAAAAAAATGGAACTGCTAACTTCCTAAAAGGTTGTATGATTCCCAATTAACAACTGTGATTGAGAAATATTAGAAGAGGAGAGCATGAGAGAGATCAGAATTAAAGAGAGTCTGGCAAGTACATTCACCCAAATGTGGCCATAAAGCTCTGAAAATGTGCAATTAGCACATGCTCAGAAGATACTGAGAGTTTCAGCAAAAATGGCGGAAGAGTCCATCTTCATGAAAATGCTGGATCTCTTTCAAATTCACTGTGTACAGTCTAGACAGCACATGTGCCACTCCCTTATAATAACTGAGCATATACTCCATCCTGGGTCTGCAAGGTTGAACAGGGTGATTTTTGCAATTACTTCTCCTGCCTAATGGAAACCAATGTGATGTCAGGTACCAGAAGTGAAAGCAGGAAAAATGTCTCTCTCTTGTGCTCTCAGTGCATCTCCTTGATGGTACCCAAGAAGCACAGAGGAGGAGAACACTGAGTTAAATGCAGTGAGGTGAGAAGTGGTGTGGGAAAGCGAAATTAAAAAGAGAAGCCAAAATTGGGCAGAGAGTGGCAGAAACAGTGGAAAGGAAGGAGCGAAGAAATGTGGCAAGCTTTGGGAACAGAGCAGGAGCCAAGAAATGTGGGGGAAAAGCAAGAACCAGGAGGGATAATAGTATAGATAGGTGCAGTGGCAGAATATAGAGAGTAGGGGTGGGATGGACAGTAGCAAAGAAAGAGGACAGAGATGGTCATGGAGGCAGAAGGATGTGTAACCACTAGAGTATGCTCCACTCCAGAACCTGGTATGTATCAATTATTTCTGAGTCTCAACATTCCTTTGCTGTGAGGAAGTAGGTGAGAAATCCACTGGCAAAGGGCCTATAATTGCTACCACAGTGTCTTTATTAGTCCAAGTGGTAGACGACTGTGCTATTATGGGTCTAGAGATCCCAATCCTATTGATAATCCAGATGGGAGTCTATATGGTTCCACCTTAAGTAGTGTCTTTTTTTGTGGGGGTTTAATATTTTTTAACACAAAACAAAACCTATCCTGGTGAAGGTGAAGGACATGTTCCTGGAGTCTCCTGCCTCATTCACTACATCTTCCAGCTTCTGCTACAAGTAAAGTGGAGATCCTGTATAACGAATGAAGCAGGGGTCCTGTGGAAAAAAATAGCATGTGTTTGTATAAAACCTTAACTCTTATTTTTTCCTAACTTGACTTTGCAAACTTAACATGCTTTGAACACAATGCTGTGTTTTTCTAATGTAATTTTATAAATAGAAGACTATTTTATTAGACAGGTACTGAGATAAATGGTTTCATTAGTAATCAGGTCTGACTTACGGACACACTCAGAAGAGATATAGGGACTAACCAGGGTGCCATTTTACACACACAAATACCCTAATAGCTTCTTAAGGTTAGTTAGTGTTGTTGGCAAGAGTAAGTCTCAGGTCCGACACTAGGTTCTCAAAGTACAAAGGACGCTACACAGGTATCTGTCAAATACAAGTAGTTTATTTCCTGACAGCTAACAGATGCACTCCTTAACTAGAAGGGCAAGATAACAAAGAAGCGGCATATCTTACGTCCCTTCCTGCTAGCCGGGGATCCCGAGTCATCTGCAGACAAAGTGGGAGGTTGTCTCAGCTTCCGAGGCGCCGGTACCCAAATCCCATCAGTGAGGTCCAAATTGCTGTGCTTTGGTGCAGCCTTAAATATAGTTCTCTTGCCTTGTTTTACAGTTTGGAAATTTCCAGGGGTTACTCATTACGTGCTGATATAGGGCTTAGCTGTTAGTTATCGATCTGGTTCTGATCTAGTTTTACTTGTTCTTTGGCCTTGTTTACATGATCAGTATGTTAGAGTAAACAGAATTGTTTATGCGTTCTTGCCCTTTACCCTTATCTTATACTTGTTCTTGCTATACTCGCAACAATGCTTATCTTAAATGGCGTATGTTCCCAAAGACTTGCTTCTGGCTCATCAGATATAGGGAAAAGGGAAAGGGGGGAAAGAATGCAGGCCTCACCACCCCTAAACTTTCACGTACAAAATTCTTCCACAATTAACCCCTACAGTTAGAAATTTAATTTTAGAAAGCCATTTGTGAAATCTTGTGAAAGATTTGCAGATAAGAAGGCATGTGAGGGGGCTAAAAATACCATTAGAATTAGCGCAAGTTGTTCTCACCAAGACATTTGGATGCATTTCACAACTCATGTCCTTCATTGTAATATGCTAAATTCCTCTTGAACTATATTGACACAGATAGCTGGGATTGTAGTACAATGTGATAAAAGATTATTTTCTGGGAATATGAAGAGGAAGGGAAATGTTTGGATCATCTCCATCAACCCATCTGTTTTCATTTCAGCAAAATCAAAACATGTTTTAACAGCTAAGTGATGTGAAGGTTAATTGTAAGTCTGCTATTCACAAACATCTTTGTCTAAAGATTGAGGCACCATCTACAGTTTATTGAAGCAATATTTCATGTGGTCAGTTCAGTAATCAAAGCTTTGACTTGGGTTTTTGTGTGGTTCAGCGTTAAAGTTAATCTCCGATTACTGTGCTTGGGCCAGGCTAGCAGGATAAAGATCATCGCAAAAGCTAATGCTCTCAGCCACAGCAGGAAAAGGTGGGAAGCTTGGTCTAATGTTTCTACATTTGACAGAGAGATATTTGACTTATTTCATCCAGATGAGAGTAAGTCTAAACAGGGGAAGATTACCATATATTATTATAAATTCTGCTTTAAAATTCACACATTTAACAAAAATTATCTATCCACTATTAATATAGACCTTTAAAATGATGCAATTTTGAATTATATAGCCTTTTTCTTCTGAAGCACTCCATAGTATCATAGGTTAGAAAGTACTTATGTTTGATCCACAACACTCTGATTCATATGAAAAAAATACTTCATAAATCCTGTATAAGAACATAAGAATGGCCATACTGGGTCAGACCAAAGATCCATTTAGCCCAGCATCCTGTCTGCCAACAGTGGCCAATGCCAGATGCCCCAGAAGGAGTGTAAACAACAGGTAATCCTCACACGATCCCTCTCCTGCCATCTATTTCCAGACAAACAGGCTAAGGACACCATTCCTACCCATCCTGGCTAATAGCTAGTCTTTAAAACATCCTCGGACAAGTTCCACAGATTGACTGTACGCTGAGTGAAGAAAAACTTCCTTTTGTTTGTTTTAAACCTGCTACCTATTCATTTATTTTGGTGACCCCTGGTTCTTAAATTATGGGAAGAAGTAAATAACTTTTCCTTAATCACTTTTTCCACACTAGTCATGATTTTATAGACCTCTATCATATCCCTCCTCAGTCTCCTCTTTTCTGAGATGAAAAGTCCAAGTCTTTTTAATCTCTCTTCATATGGGACCGGTTCCAAACCCCATATAATTTCTTTTGCCCTTTTCTGAACCTTTTCCAATGCCAATACATCTTTTTTGAGATGAGGCGATCACATCTGTACATAGTAGTCAAGATGTGGGAATACCAGGGTTTTATATAGAGGCAATAAGATATTCTCTGTCTTATTTTCTATCCCTTTTTAAATGATTCCTAACATTCTGTTTGCTTTTTTGACTGCCGCTGCATACTGAGTGGATGTTTTCAGATAACTATCCACAATGACTCCATGATCTCTCTCAAGTAATTCTAGCTAAATTAGTCCCCATCATATTGTATGTATAACTGGGATTATTTTTTCCAATGTGCATTACTTTACATTTATAAACATTAAATTTTATTTGCCATTTTGTTGTCCAATCAATTAGTTTGGTGAGATCATTTTGAAGCTCTTCACAGTCTGCTTTGGTCTTAATTATCTTGAGCAGTTTAGTATCGTCTGCAAATTTTGCAAAGGCTTCCTGGAAATCTAATTACTGTATACTATATCCACTGGAACATATTTGTTGACCTCCTCAAAGAACTTTAGTAGATTAGTAAGGCATGATTTCTCTTTACAGAAACCATGTTGACTTTCCCCCAACAAATTATGTTAATCTATGTGTCTGACAATTTTATTTTTTACAATAGTTTCAACTAATTTGCTCGGTGCTGACATTAGATTTACGTGTCTAATAGCCAGGATCTCCTCTAGAGCCCTTTTTAAATATTGGAATCTTGTTAGCTATCTTCCAGTCATTAGGTACAGAAGCTGATTTAAAGGATAGGTTACAAACCACAAATAATAGTTCTGCAATTTCACATTTGAGTTCTTTCAGAACTCTTGGGTGAATGCCATCCGGTCCTGGTGACTTGTTACTATTGGGTTTATCAATTTGTTCCAAAATATCCTCTAATGACACCTCAATCTGGGACAATTCCTCAGATTTGTCATCTAAAATTAATGGGTCAGGTTTGGGAATCTCCATAATATCCTCAGGCATGAAGACTGAATCAAAGAATTCCTTTAATTTCTCTGCAATGATTTTATCATCTTTGAGTGCTCCTTTATCATCTCGATCATCCAAGGGCACCACTGGTTGTTTAGAAGGCTTCCTGCTTCTGATGTACTTAAAAAAAAATCCATGTATGGATTACTCACTTGTCACAGAAATGCAGCAACCATCTTCAAGTTGGGTATCAGCACTAAGGATGTTAAAATGTGATTATCTGGCTAATCATATAGTCAATACAATTTGTATCATCTACACAATTAGTCAGTAAGTGCCACGGCAGAGCCGCAATGGAGGTAGCTCCAGGAGCCGACTCAGCCAGGACTGAGCAGCCCTGGCTCATGCCGGCTCTGGAGCCACCCACGCTGTGGCACTGCATTTTAAATGTGTAAGAGCCACTACATTTAAAATGCAGAGCCGTAGCAAACAGCCCAAGCCATAGACTGCTCAGTCCTAGCTGACACTGAGTCCAGCAGCCCCTGGTTGTGGCAGACAGCCCTTGCTACTAGGAACAGAGACTGCTGCAGCACCAACCATTGTTCATGGCAGCAGCTCCTGCCTGTGGCCAGCCCTGGCTGTGGTGAATAGGGGTTGCTTGGTAGCAATAGCCCCTGTCCGTGGGGAGGACCCAGCTCCCCACTGGGACTCCTTTGGACTGGGGCTACTTCACAGCAGGGTCCTCTATCCTGCCTCTGATAGAAGCAATAGGGGGCAAGTGTCACCCCAGAGACGGTGCTGGGGAACCAGTTTTTAAGATGGCTTCCCCCAGCACCGGTTCCTGTCCCCACCTTGCTGTTTCTCATAGATGCAGCAAGGGAAGGCACGCTGCAGAGATTATGGGTCAAGTGAGGATTTCATGAGTCCCTGCTCACCCCATGCTCCCTGCGGCACTTCTGCTTTTAAAATGTACAAGAGCCCTGGAGGGCTCCTGTATATTTCAAAAGCAGAAGCACTGGTAGTGGGAACTGGCAGTCAAGCAGTCCCTGTGTAACCACCACCAGGTGGATTTGAACCTGGGACCTCTGGAGCTGAGTATAGGAGCCTCTATCCTCTGAGCTAAAAGCCAGCACGTTCCCACCCCATGATGTAGAGGTCTCTTGATCTTAACTGTTGCTGTGGTCTAGGTACCACTTGCATTGCTCAGTAACCACACCGGGGCTATGTCTACACTGGCGGATTCTTGTGCAAGAAGTCTTGCACAAGAAAATGTCCACACTGCCATCTGTGAGCTGTGCTTTTGCACAAGAGCATCCATGGCAGTGTGGACGCTCTCTTGCCCAAGAAAGCTGCGACGGTCATTTTAGCCATAGGACTTTCTTGAGCAAGAAACCCCTGCTGAGCGTCCACACTGCCCTCTTGCGCAAGAGCCCCTGCGCAAGACGGCTTACACCTGTTAAAAAAGAGTGTAGCTCTTGCGCAAGAAGCCCTCTCTTACCATGCCGTACTGTAAATCTTCTTGTGCAAGAGCGGGCGGGCAGTGTGAACGCTCTGCGGATTCTTGCGCAAGAACGGCTGTACTTGTGCAAGAACCAGCCAGTGTAGACATAGCCTAGGTGTGTGGGTTACACCTTCTCATGCCATTTCCCACTGTGCCTCTGCCTCCCCTGTCTCCCACGGAGACAGTGCTGGGTGAATTGGCTATACCGGTTGCCCCCAGCACTGGCTCCTGCTCCCCCCACTTGCTGCGTCTCTCTGATGTTTAGGGATGCAAGCGACTAGTCGACTATCTGATAAGTAAATGCTTGTCAGATACACAACTTGAATAGTTGCTTCCCCATATCCTTGCTTCCTCTATCAAATGTGGTTACCTAGGCCCCATCTAATCACTTGTGCAATAATTAATGCATGGTAAGTATACTCTATGTTGTACATAGGTCACTACTTTTTAAAAATGTGTCACTTACAATTACTTCTGAATTAGTTAATTGGCCTGTGGCATGTATTTTTATGAGATTTTTAAATGAATTTATTATAGAAACATTTATATTTATCCATGGCATTTTGCTGAATTGCTTTCTCAGACACTTTAAAGATCTGCTTTTCTTTGCACATGCGGCATCATTAACAGAAGGTGTTTAGGCCAGACCATTAGAATGAGCTCAATGGACCACTGTTGGCCTATGACCGCCATCTGTGAACTATTACTGTCTAAAAACAATCTGCTTGGCCATGAGCTTCTGGTTTTCCAACTGCCAGCTTATCTAAAACTATGTCTATGCTACATGCTAGAACTGTAATCTCTATTCCTATCCCTATCCTTAATAGTGGTGGGTACGCACTTGGCATAGTTCAGCCATGGCTCTGTTGTTACAACCTTTTTTTACTGCAGCCACCTTGCTCCTTATACTTGCACTGGCCCAGTCAGTACTAATGCAAGTATGGGTATGTGAGAAGGAGAATCACACCCTTAAATCATAGTTTAGGTGTTGCCTCAGGATTGGGATTGTGAATAATATTGTGGAGATTATTATGATGTTGTTATATAAGTTAATGCTGCAACTACATCTGGAATACTGTGTAGTGTATTGGGCACCCCATCTAAAAAAAGACTATTTCAGAACTAGAGGATGGAAAAGGACATGTGGGGCCTAGAAAAACTCATATGAAGAGATTTGTCATAACTGGGATTCTTTCCCTTCGAAAAAAGATGAATAAGAAGAAGATTATAAAAGTATATAAAAATAGTAAATCAAAGGCTACAGGAAGCCACTGAGGCCAGGAATTGTACAATATTCAAAAAGGGATTTTTACATTTACACGGATAACAAGAATATCCAATGTTATAATATAAAACAACAATTCTGGAAGGGGCATTAAATCAGGGCTTTAGCCAATTTCTATCAGATGCCAGGATGAGACTTGCCAACAGGGCAAATTGCACCACATCTTTGTATCATGAGATCTGTGCACCTTTCTCTTTGAAGTACCAGCCACTGTCTAGCATGGAAGTTGCTGTATTCTCCAACAACTGCATCTCTGGAGATGGAAGGTAAATCTCAAAGTGGTAATGCTGTTATCGGATTTAATTTGTAGCGTCTCATAGCTGTATGCAGTAGTGTTAGTGACACTACGATATATTCTCATTGTGGTCATACAGAATGAGAATAGGTATCTTACTGAACTCTTGTCTTATGCACAGATTTAAAATGTTTTACGTTTTCAGTATTGTGGAGGAAGATTAATGATTATAACAGGGGACTAAAAGTCTGGGTTTCTTGGATCTAATTCTTTGCTGTGTGATTATTCACATGCAAGCATCATATCTTAGTTTAACCAGCTCACAAAATGTGTGTCATAGTACCCACCCACAGAGGTTCAAGTACTATGTGAGAAGTGCTTTAAGATCTTCAAATAGTCTATGGATATGCTATAATTTGTGTAAGATTCAAGATATGTGTCCTTAATTCTTTTTTCAATGTTTTTGAGGTTAGGGTTTGTTTGTTTTCTTGCTATATTCAGGTTTTTCCCATATACATGTAACCCTCTGGCCAGTACCAGTCAGCAACCAGAAGGGCTGGGTTCAATGTCTAGGGGGGGTCCCTTCAACAAGGTGACTAAAACTGGCTCGAGTCCCCACCCAGTAAACTGGGAAAATTCCAACCTACCCGCTGGGTGCCTTTAGAAGCAATTCTTCCCCCCTCACAAGCACTGAGTCGGAGATAGAAACAGTCTGTTTAATCACAGTAGGCAAGCATCAACCCACAGGACCACACATAAACAGTGAAAAACCATAACACGAACAACCTGTGAGCAAGGCATCGTCTGCAGGGTGAAGTCTTTTTCCTAGATGTCTTTAGTCCAAACCCTCTTCAAATGCCCTACTTACATCTCTGTCCAGTCAGTGCAGGCCCAGACACTTCACCCTGATGACTTCCCTCATAGAGCCTGATGTGATGCCACTTGTGTGCTGCCCCTGCTGGCTGGTTGCTTCTGCCAGCCGCTCTGCTGGTCGCCTGCTGCCGCTCCTACCGGCCGCCTGCTAGTAGTTCCCGCCAACTGCTCCGCTGGCCACCGGCCACCCACCTGTCGTTCCCCACCAGCCACTCCGCTGACTGCCTGCTGCTGCTCCCGCTGGTCATTCCCACCAGCTGCTCCGCTGGCCGCCAGCCAGTTGCTCCCACCAGCTGCCTACTGCTGCTCCTACCAGCCACCTGCCAGTTGCTCCCACCAGCAATCTTGATGGCTGCAATGGGTCTGGTTCTAGGCCAAACCAGTGACTTCAGCTCTCAGTGATTTCAACTCTTTAGGCATCACCTAGGCTGGAAAAAGATTTCAGCTTCCACTAGACTAGCAAAAAGACTCCTGATGGAGTCTGCTTTAGGTCTATCCTTAAAACAAGGGAGAAAGAGGCAGGTTGAACCAGTCTTACAGCTCACACCTGGCAGGCATGAAGCAGGCTGGCTCAAGCCCTTTCCCCCCAACTCAGTTCACTTAACTCTGAGAGGGGGAGGCTTGTTCATCTGAGACCTCTTACAATGATCGTGTCTCTCCTGCAAGTACTGGTGTCATATTTTACAGTTCCCACATTTAGGGGTAGTATGATTTGTGACCCCACAACAGCCCAAATTAGTTACAATACATTCCATTCCATTCTGACAACCGATCCTCCATCAGCCCTGGCTGAATTGGATTTACATAACCACATGCCAGATTCCTTCCCCATCCCAGCATGAGCTGTATTTACATATCAACAGTTAATTATCTTGCAAGGCTAAACAACTTCAGCTGTCTGCATTTCAAGCAGTCCTTCAGACCCCTTGCTTACATAAACATAATTCAGGCCATCCTTTTATATTATATAAGGGTCATCATTTGAGCAAGGGTCACAGATCTTTATCCAGTAAACATGTATAGCCATATTCTAAGTAAAATAGGGGTACAGCTACACTGCAAGCTTCTTTTGGAATAAGCTTTTCTGGAATAAGCTTTTCTGAAATAGCTTATTTTGAAATAGAGAGTCCACACTACAGGGAAGCCTCAAAATTATTCTGAGGCAGTCTCACCTAATGTGTATGCACTATCTTGATTTAGAGCCCCAGGAGGCACTGGGGAGGAATAACTTAGAATGGCCCTGATTAGGAGTTATTTTGACATAGTAGCAGTGGAGTGTCCACACACACCATCTCCCAAAAGAGCTTTTTCAAAAGAGATGTTATTCTTCATGAAATGCATTTTACCAGCATCGGGAAAAGCTGTCCTTTATTTTGATTTTCTTTCAAAATAATGCAATTGCTATGTGGATTCTAGTATTTTTTCTGGAAAAAATGGTCATTATTCTGGAAAAACAGTGCAATGTAGAGGCGCCCTAAGTGTGTAAAGTGACAGCATTATCGCATTAGATCTTTTCATCCTTCTTGTCACCTACCAAGCAGCCTCACTACTCTTTTTTAATGTATGTGTATGCCTAGCTTAGGAGGGATGGAGGAAATACAAATTATATATACTAATGAAAACCTTTCAGACATGTCAGAGGCATTACAAAATTTTCATCTTGAACACACACAAAAATGTAAGCACAACGGTGACAAGGAAAGGAATGACCTAGTTTCACAAACTACGTTAGAAACAAAAATAGACAATATGAACTGGGCAGTTTTTGCTTTTCCCATCCACCCTGTTCTGCCTTTCATCTGAATAGTCTTCCCTAGGGCTCCAAAAGCCTTCCAGACCTTTTCTCCCTAATTCTGTGCTTAAGTAGGCTCAGCTATGATACTCAGCTGGGGAGCTCCTTTCAGTTTTTTCTATTCTCAGGGAACCACGGTGAGGGACTCTGAAAAACCTGATCTAGAACCATGGGGGGAAACTTTTTTTTATTATTATTTTCCTTTCCTCACCTTGCTACCCACACACTTCCCACTCTTACTTTTCTTCCCCCCTTAGAATACCATATAGCTGCAGAAGAGAGAGTGAAGAAAACAGTAAGCTTCCATCCCCATCCCCATGATCGTTAATTTACAAAGAGTGAGATCTGACAGTTGCTAGGGAAACAAAAAGCCACCACTTTCACTGTACATCTAAGCAATTATCAAATCATTGTAGACCAAAAAAAAAAAGAAAAAAAAAGTGGAATACACATTTCAACATTGTGAATTTTGTACCTTTTATCCTAGAATGCATTAAGCTAATCATTTAAGATTTTACATTACAAGATAAACTCTTCTGCAAAACCACACTGTTTATAAACATGTTCAGCATGATGTTTAATAACTAGCCATGTAAAATGGAGGTGTCATCACTGCAGTTTGTTTCAACACTCATGTGGAGTATATAATGAAAGCCACTGAATCTTCAGCACAGCAATGACCGGCATCTTAGAAATGCCTATAGTGATTGATTAGCATGAACTCTTGAGGAATGTTTCTTCTTTCAATTTCGTCCCTGCATGTGCGCACACACACAAACACATATGAGAGAAGCATCTTCCAGCTCTCCCTTTCACGGTATGCCTGAGGTTGATTCAATCCCCACTGCAAGCTAGTGCAGCCCTGAAAGCTACTTTAATTACTGCTTCTATTGTAAATGGGCATTTCAGGAATTCAGGATCTCTAGCACATGAAAGCATAATAGTTATGTCTGCATCTACTCCCTGGCAACATACACTGCTTCTTCCTCCACCTCATCCCTGACTGCTTCAGAAAGGTGCCTGAATCAGGGACTACTGTGGTGTTGGTACAGAACTGGAACAGTTGAATCTGCACTTGCCATGGATACTTGTCTTATGGAGCAGGGTATGTACTTACATCTCTTTGCTCTAATGGAGGTGGCACAAAGGGGATTCATGCCAACAGTACCAGGCATGGTACTAATGGTACTAATTTTGTTGGGGTTTCTGGAGAAGAGACCACAACTTTTATGGAGAACAGACCATAACCTTTAACACGAAGCACAAAATCATGTATTATAATATATAATCTGGGGAACCGCTACCCACAGTATGTTTCTGTTTACTTGAAAAATGAAACCAAAGAAACAGTAGGGAATTTATTAAAATTAATTTCTTTATGATAATTACTTAGTTTATTGTTCTGTGGGCTTCTCTCATGTTTCTCTACTGCTGTTTTCATCACATTCAGTCTTTTTCCAATGTCATAAGCAACAAATGATAGTTTGAAGAAAGCTTTCCTTCTGTCATAAGCCATAAGTACATCTAATATATATGTAATAATTACAGACAATTTTAGTATTTCCTTTCCCTATGCATGACAGACCAATGTGGGTCACCTTTCTCTAGAAAGTAGACCTACTGATTTTGACACCTAGGAGGCCTTTAAAATGCCATCACTTTTACTGGTTACATTTAAAACTCGGAAACAAACCATGAACAGAAAGAACACTTACTTCAAGGTTTTAAAAGGAAGTTATGACTTTGAAAGGCAAAACTTCAATTTTTATAATAAATGCCTTTACTTTTGTGTATAAGTAAATAAACCCATTCTAAAGTCAAAATGATCTTCATTTTTTTACTTCAATTTGTTTTATAAAAGATACAGAAAAGACCATAGCACTACTGGAATTGATTTCCTAATGCATTCCCCTCTCTTCCATAAAATCAGGCACATTGGAATTCTGGATCTCTGGTGATATAAGTAAAACAAATTAAATCTTACTAAGTTTATCTACAAAAATATTTTATTTGTGATCTATAGAGCCTCACGAGAAAACATTCCATGCTGGAAATAGAAATATTTTCATTTTTGTATTTGTTAATTTGATAAAGACTCATGGGCACTGCAATAGCAATTTTTAGTTAATATATTTAACTTGATAATGATCTTACAATTATAGTTCATCCTCTCATCTAGATAGATCACAAAGATCCAGTTCCAAAGCCCATTGAAGTCAGTGGAAAAGCTCTCATTTACTTCACTGTGGTTAGGATCAAGCCCAAAGTACATAAAAATAGTACCTGTGTATTTACCCTTTAAACATCACTATGGCAACCTTTCCCTTTTGTTGACAGATACTCAGTTAAATGAATACATGACCACAACCACAGATGTACTAATCTTTCACTCACGCACTCCCAGTTCAGTTCTTTTTTACCTATTACCCTGCCAGCACCCTGGCTTTAAGCACTGACAAGCATTGCCCATGCAATTGGATTCTGGAGGGCAGGTTCCTAGCTGCTTCAAGAGCCAGGAAACCCAAAGACCCTGATACCTTCCCAAGTCACAGTTGTAACAGTTGTTTACTAGGCTCCTTTCTTAGCTTATCCCCAAGTGTTTGGGTTGGGTGAGAGACCCCATCAATACTGCATTGTTCTTGGTTCTGGGTGCTTAAAGAAACAGTAAAAGGTTTCACTTCCCCATAGGTCCTATTTTCCTGATCTTTGCCTACATGAGATCGCTCTAGCTCTTAAAGGGCCACATCTGTGGGACAGATGTGAGCTGACCCCTTGGAAGGTCTTACCTTAAGGAAAGCCTAGATTTGTCTCTTTAGTAGGACTAGCCACAAGGAACTCATCAGACCAGATTTTCAGTACAAGAAAACTTAAACACACGCATACACACTCATATATATAAACACATATATATTTGTTTGGATCATGCTCTGGGTTATATGAAGTCTCAAATACTACTACTACTACTACTGCTCTTCACCTTTCACTAGTTCCCTGACAGATATCAGACCAAGTCAAGTTCTTTGTCCTAATATTTAAGAAGGTCAGTGTGCCAGGACCAGGTTGACATGGGGATTGCCTCAACTCCAACCTGCCCCTAACTCTTGAGACTACTGCACTCATGAGGGACATTAAAACCTGATTTGTCCAGAGTGAGGGTGCACCTACACAGCACAGCAAATTGCGTAGCTTATTTAGATGTTATTTCAAAATAGCTTATTTCGAAATTTGGCACAGTCTACACAATGCCAAATTTCAAAATAAGGCACTACTCCAAAACATCCCTTATCCCTCGTGCAATGAGGTTTACAGGGACATCGGAATAGCGAGCCAATGTAGAGGTAGACTGAGAGTCCCGGGAGTTACAGACAGGTTATTTTAATGGAAAATATACTTTAGTTTCACTTCCTTCACAGTCCACAGCAAAACCTTCCCCTCTCCCCCTTTTCTTCTTTTTGGAAAAAGACTTCTCCCAATAATACATATATGTAATTATATAAATCAAAGTTGCTGCATTAGCTGGAATACCATGTAGAGTACTGATCATTCCATATCACAAAAGATATTGTCGATTTGGATCATACGCAAAGAAAAGTGACAAAAATGACTAGGAACAATGAAAACTCCTTCTAGGAAGAGAGAGAGAAAATATCGGTGGTGTTTAGCTTAGAAAGCCAATGAATAAGAAAAGGAAGGATAAAATACATAAAATTATTAATAATATAGAGAAGACTGATCGGGAGCTTCGGTTCTCTCTATGCAATAAAACAAGAGCAAGGGGACATGCAGTGAAATTAAAAGATGGTGAATTGAAAATTAATAAGAGGAAATTCTATTTCATATCAAATGATTGAACTGTTGAACTCATTATCACAGGATAATTGCTGAGGCCAAGAATTTAGTAAGATTCTACGATTGACATTTTTAGAGATAATCAGGACATCTAAAGTTATAATTTTAATGCTAAAAACAAATTTGAAGGAATTTTAAAACCTCAAGTTTGAGGTCTTAACAAACCCTTATTAAGATGAGAGTTTAATAGAAGGCATATTATCCCACATCTCGTACTGTGAGATTTCTTCCACCAGGATCTGGTGCTTGCCACTTCTGGAAACTTGATTCTAGATGGACTTGTGGCTCTGGCTACTCTGTTAGGAATTTAGAAGTTCCATTAAGGCTCTGAGCCAGTATTCATCTAGTCCACTACCTTTTCTCCAACAGGTACTTCAGGTGTAGGTACAAGAAATTTCTTAATCTCTAGATGTTAAAGATTAGTTTAAATCTTAAACCTCGGCACTTACCATATGCTTCATTTATCTGGTGTTGCTTGGGTCCTTTACTCAATTTTTGGCTTTTGGAATATAAAACGAAAATGTACATGCTTCATTTGAATGATTGCTCTGGAATGGGACTATGAATGAGGGCTTCAGTACACAGGATGCCCCGAGAGAGAAGACTACCCCAGGCCTCTCTTACCACAACAGGTAGGGACCAGGTGAGAAGTGCTTTTGCATGGCTGCTGCAGCTCCAGTGGGCTCATCTGAGGCAGGGCAGAGGGGGGTGTTAATGTCCCCAGCCTGGAACAAATCCAGGTTTGTCTGCCTCTGCTCTCCCCAGCCAGGAATGTAGCAAACTCTGCATTTTTCCCTCTCTTCCTGATGAATGGGAACAGTCAGCAATGTTCTCATATGAATGGGAAGGGATCCTCAGCTCTGGTATAAATGGGATGGGGTCCTTCAGTCCTTCCCACCCTCCCAAAAGGGTGCCTGGGGGTGGGAGGTGAGGAAGTCCCAGGGTGGGGTGTCCCCAGATAGCCATTTTCACCTGCCTGGTGATTATCTTTTTTCTGTATGGTTTTATGAGAAGCACTCCCATTCCAGGCACATCTCATTCCTGGTACAATGAAACCCTTACCTTGCTCTTACTGTTTAGGAGGTGTTCTTGAACAAGCACACAGACAAACTCTTTCAAATATATATTAGATAACCACACCCATGAGCATAATATTTAAAAATAAAAGACTCAGATGACTGAACCTCAAGAAGATATACACAGAACCTACCCACTTTAGTGTTTAGCCTTATTTTCTGACCAGTTCTACTCATAGTAATCCTGTTTAATAGACTATTTCAATATTTCAAATTGTGTGTTAGCTCCATTTTTAAATGAAAACTCCAGAAATTCAGTTTATTCCATAGAAGAGAATGAAAGTCTACTGCCTACTCCTGAGGCAGTCTTCTTGGCAGGCTTTCTTGGATCCTGAGGTGTCTGGGTCTGAGGCAGTGTGTGCACTAAACTGCTACAGAGCTGCAAACCTGTCAAAATGGAAGGTAGATTACATGGCAGGCTGTTGTGGAACCAGGGATTTCTACTGGACCAGCGCTTTTCAGTTCATTCACTGAGTAGACAAAGTATGCAGATGATACTAAATTACTCAAGCTAGTTAAGTCCAAGGTGGACTGCAAAGAGTTACAAAGGGCATTCACTAAACAGGCTGACTGATCAACCAAATAGCAGATGAAATATGTTGATAAATGCAAAGTGATGCAATCACAAAAACATAATTCTAACTATCTGTAAAAATGAGGGGTCTAAATTAGCTATTACTACTCAAGAAAAAGATCTTGGAGTCATTGTGGATAGTTCTCTGAAACTATCTCCTCAATGTGTATCAGCAGTCAGAAAAAGCTAACAGAATGTTAGGAACTATTAGAAATGAGACTGATAAAAAGACAGAAAATATCATAATGCGTCTTTATAAATCCAAGACATGACCTCACCTTGATTACCGCGTGCAGTTCTGTTTGCTGCATCTCAGAAAAGATACATTAGAATTGGAAAATGTACAGAGAATTTTAACAAAATGATTAGGATTATGGAAGAGGTTTCACATGAGAAGAGATTAAACAGACTGGGACTGTTCAGCTTAGAAGGAGCATATGATAGAAGTCTATAAAATCATGACTAGTGTGGAGAAAGTGAATATGGAAGTGTTCTTTTACCCTTCAATAACAGAAGAAATGGGGTCACACAAAGAAATTAGTAGGCAGCACACAAGGAAGGACTTTCTAACAAAATGCACAGTCAGCCTGTGGAACTCATTGCCACATGTAACAGGGTTGCACTCACCTCTTGTGAGTGCCCCCTGGCCAAATAGGTGGGCCAGCACTTTCTCTTTGTTTATGGAGGCTTTTGGTGACTCAGCCCTCCATTTGAGTCACACACAGTTTGTGTGCAAAATAAAACAAACTCCTTCCAGGGCATAAGTCCAGCAGGGCCTCTCTTGGTGCCCTCTTTAATGTGTGTCAGTTTGTTTCCACTCTGGAATAGAGTGGACTTCCTTCCTAGAGGCAAAATCTTCACCCTCTCAGGGCCCTTCTGGTTCCAGCCCTTTGGCTGGATCACTTTAGTTCAATTCCCCTTCCCCCCCAGGATGCCTCAAGATCCAGGCCACTTCCTCCAGTGGCTGATATTAGTGTGGGGGAGCCCAGTCCAGGGACCCTGTTGATAGCAGTTATCTTTTATGTCCATTCCACTGCTGCTCTATTTCCCTGGGCCACTTCCCCTTGGGTACGTCTACACTAGCCCCCAGTTCGAACTAGGGAGGCTAATGAGGGCGACCAAAATTGCTAATGAAGCATGGGTTTGAAATATCCCGTGCTTGATTAGCATATTCCCAGCCGGTCACCATTTTGGAAACTGACTAGCCCGAAGTAACTGCCCGCGTCTATACGTGGCAGAGAAGCGGGATTCCGAGATAAACCCCTTAGTTCGAATTAACTGTTACTCCTCGTGGAATGAGGTTTAACAGTTAATTCGAACTAAGAGTTTTATCTTGGAATCTCGCTTCTCTGCCGCGTATAGATGCAGGCAGTTACTTCTGGCTAGTCAGTTTCCAAAATGGTGAGCGGCCGGGAATATGCTAATCAAGCAAGGGATATTTAAATTCCGCGCTTCATTAGCAATTTTGGTCGCCGTCATTAGCCTCCCTAGTTCGAACTAGGGGGCTAGTGTAGACATACCCCTTGACTCTGTGCCTTCTTCACCCATACCTCAGGGCTCTGTCTTGTTTGCCATGAACTCTCCACATTTAGCTGTCAATGGCACTGCTACTCTTCCAGGCACCCAGTCTTTATTCCTTGATTTCTACACAGCAACTGACTGCTTCTCTGTTCTGCAGCTCCTTTTATAAGGCTTTTCTGGCCCTGATTGGCTGCTTCCCCTGCAGCCACTCTAGCCTGATTGGAGGACTTCTCTACTGCCTTTTCTTATGGAGTGGGGTGTGGCAGGATCACAAGGCCTCTAGCAGGAAGGCTCAGGGTTAGTCCATCCCATAACACCAGGGGATGTTGTGAAGCCAAACATATAACTGCACTCAAAAAAAAATAGACACATTAATGAAGGATATGTTCATCAATTGCTGTTAGCCAACATGGTCAGGGATGCAGCCTATGATCTGGGTGTCCCTAAGCCTCTGACTTCCAGAAGCTGGAACTGGGTGACTGCAGATGGATTGTTCAAATAATTGCCCTATTCTGTTTGTTATTTCTGAAGCAACTGGCACCAACCACTGTCATAAGACAGCGGCTAGATGTATTACAGGTCTATTTCAGTAGGGCCAGTCTTACATTCAGATTGGTGAGATGGTAGGCTGATTTTGAAACCTCTCTGAGAAATGTTTGTATTTCAACATATCAGCAATCTTTAACAGAAAAAGTTTCATTGGAACTTTTTCCTACAATCTCTACTTATGAGTCTTTTACTGTCTTCTGCACCTACATACTACTGCAATTTTTAGTCTTTGCCAGGCCGATTTTTCATGTTGCTCATCTGCTTTATTTCTGCCCAGAGAAATAGGATCTCAGCAGTGAGTGCAACCATTGCAGGATGATAGAGATGATTATATAAATGCAGTATTGTTGTAATAAATTTAGATCAAATAAAGATGAGAATAGATGAGTTCTTTCTTCCAGCATAAAGGGATATTTGTCTCTGCTACTGTTCACAACATAATGTTGACTTATGCTTTAAATTGATTGAGCCAATTTAAAAAAACAAAGCAAAATAAAAACAAATAAGCATTTCCTTTGGCTTTCAGAATCATAGATTATTAAATGTGAGATTCAGAAATAATTGTTTGAAGAAAGAGAATTTAGTTTGCAATACATTATATTCAATATTTGTATGACAGCATCCTCATTTTTTCTGAGAATCAAGATATCCTTGTTAACTCTAGTTTCACTGTCTGTCACATTTTCAGTTTTGGGATAAGACCAATCCTGAAGCCACTGGAAGAAGGAAAGAAGCCTTAATCTTCAGATATGTTGAATTGCTTAGCATTCTTAGGTAGAAACAATAAATTTGCTAATAAAATGGTTAAAGTTACAAAAGGCAAATACGCAGATGAGAATCATAGGACTGAAAAGGTACGTCTACACTGTAGGCTAAAGTTGAGTTAAGATATGCAACTTCAGCTACATTAATTGTGTAGCTGAAATTGAAGAACCTTAAATCAACTTTAGGTGCCGTCTACACAGCAGGAAGTCAAAGGAAGAACATTTTTCCTTTGACTTCCCTTAGTCCTTCTAAAATGAGGGTTATAGAAGTCAGCATAAGAAGCCCATTATTTTGAAAATATTTCAAAATAATGGGCTTTCTATGTAGATGTACACTGTGTTCAGTGCTTTCAGTGTAGACATAGTCAAAGGTTCCTCAAAAGTTCTTTTAGTATAATCCCCTATACTCAAGGCAAAAATAAGTATTATCTGGACCATCACTGGCAGATGTTTGTCTAACCTGCTCTTAAAAAATCTCCAGTGACAGGGATTCAACAACATCCCTAGGCAATTTTTGTCAGTGCTTTATCAACATGATAGTTAGAAGTCCATCACAGTTCATATTTTCTAGACATTTTTCTCATTTTTGTTGCTCTTCTCAGGACTTTCTTCAATTTGCCCACATCTTTCATGAAATGTAGCACCCACTATACTCCAGATGAGGCTGTGATGCAGTGTATAAAAAAGTTCCCATTTATATCACTGTTGTTTCCACTATTAAAAAGTACATAAGTATTGTACCCAATATATCACGTAAAGTATCAATAGAAAAGTTATGAATTGCTAAGTATGATTATCTTGTTTATAGTATAATCTTTTATAAGAAGTTACAAATATTCACTATGTACTTGAATCTTATACATGTAGGCTGTGTCTAGACTGGCGCGATCTTGCGCCAGAGCTATGCAAACGAGGCTCAGCGTGGAATATCGCCGAGCCTCATTTGCATAACTAATGAGCCGCCATTTTTGCGGAAGAGGCTCTTGCGCAAGACGGAGCTGTCTACACTGCCCCGTCTTGCGCAAGAAAAACCCTCTTGCGCAAAGCCGTTATGCTGATTATTTTCAGGCATAACGGCTTTGCGCAAGAGGGTTTTTCTTGAGAAAGCTCCGTCTTGCGCAAGAGCCTCTTCCGCAAAAATGGCGGCTCATTAGTTATGCAAATGAGGATCAGCGATATTCCACGCTGAGCCTCATTTGCATAGCTCTGGCGCAAGATCGCGCCAGTCTAGACACAGCCGTATTGTTTTGTTGGGTAATAAAACCCAGATAGATTTACATCAGGGCTAGACAGCTATGTGTTGATGGCCCATCTTAAGGACACTGAGGTCACAATGTACCACTGAAAAAATTCTTCCCACTCAGAAAGACCCCGTGAATCAGCATAATGTGAAGTGATAAAGAAATGTGATTGTGGAGACAATCTTGAGCCAGTAACTTTCCATGCACCTGGCCTGTGGGCTTTGGGACAGTAAACATCCATGCACATAGTAAAAGATATAAAAGACTTTAGAACTGTCTCCATTTTGCCTCTTCCTGCTCTAAATCTCTGGACTATGGATTTACAACTAAAAGGAACATCTTGAACTATGGACTGAGGACCCTCCAATCAAATTATCTGAGAGACTTTTTCAAGCAAACTATTCCATCACTGATATATGGATTTTGCAATCATTTGTAAATATGCAACCTATTAACCATGTATACCTCTTTCTTTTTATTCATGCATAGTTTACTAAAGATTGTCTGCCAGTGTAGTATTTGAGTAGGATCCGAAATACATATTGACCTGGAGTAAATGTCTGATCTTTTGGGATTAGTAAAAACCTCACATATGGTGAAATGGATTTTTAAAAACCTTTCACTATATTAGACTTGGCTGTCAAGATGAGAGCCAAGAGCTGAAATGCCTAATGGGGGCTAATGAGCGTGGTATTGCAGAAGCTCTTTTGTTCCTGACATGGTGAATCTAATTAAAGAATAAACCACCAATTTGGGGGCAGGGGGGTTCTCTGCACTATTTCTTGTAGTCTGTTCTGAGTGTAGCATTCCAAGTGTGTTTTTTCCCAGGCACCTGATAACAGAGGCCTAATTAGCACAGAATAAAGCACAAGATTTATTTACTGTATCTTGCTTATAACAATACTGCTAATATATATCACAATGATGTTTGCAACAATGTCACATTGTTGATTCGTGTGTAGCTTCTTATCCATTATGACCCTTCCCCGTCCACCCCTGATTCCTTTCTGTAGTACTTCTTCATAGGCAGCTATTTTCCATTTTGTATACATGCAATTGATTTCTATATGGAGAATTTTGCATTTGTCCTTACTGAATTTCATCCTATTCACCTCAGACCATTTCTCCAGATCTTCCAGATCATTTTGAATTTTAATCATATCCTCTAAAGCACTTGCAGCTCCTCTCAGTGTGGTATTCTCCACAAACTTTATAACCCTCTACCATTATCTAAATAATTGGTGAAGATATTAAACAGAATGGGACCCAAAATGGACCCCTGCAGGACCCCATTAGGAATGCCCTTCCAGCTTGACTGTGAACCACTGATAACCACTCTCTGGGAATGGTTTTTCCAACCAATTATGCACCCTTCTTACAGTAGCTCCATCTAGGTTATATTTCCTTAGTTTGTTTATGAGATGGTCATGTGAGACTGTATCAAAAGGCTTACTAAACTCAAGATATACCCCATCTACTGCTTTCCCCCACCACAAGACTTGTTACCTTGACAAAGAATGCTATCAGGTTGATTTGATTAATATTTTTATTACAGAAAAAGCAAGGTTAGAAACAGCTCCAGAGGAGGATGAAATTCATTAACAGAAAATGCTCTGTGCTTAAAAGGCTAGTACACAATTTCCAGGGTGATTCTTAAGTTATGTCTACTGCAAACTATTATAAAGTTTCTAGGTGTTATCATGCAGAGCATCACAATGCATAATGTGGTGCCATTTGGCTGTGTTGGCTTGTTGCATCCTACTGATGTTTGCATGTATGGCAGCTTCTCTTTGATGTCCATGGGCAAAAGGATATCAGCTAGTGGATAAGAATGCAAAGTTCTTTCTTGATGTAATTTCTGATGCAAGTTCCCGCTAACCTGCATCACATCATAAAACACCTGGAGGAGTTGCTGTTTGTATTGCCCTGTTTATAAGGGCAATACTTAATGACAATGCAATGAACAGCTCGTGATGCAGTGTACAGTGTGAAAATAATATCACAGGTAAATGGCTTTCTGAATTGAATTTACAATAGCCACATCATGTTGACAGTCGATGGGAATCAGATCTTTCCAATCCTTTGGAAAAACTACTTTGTGTTTTAAATGTATGAAGCAAATCACAATCGTAAATCCTGCAGAATTCTCTGCACATTACCTGATTTTGAAAATAGGAAAACATACATACAGGTATAATAAAGGATGAATGAAGATGGTCTGTTGTGCATTTGTGGTTCTATATTCCTTCCTATGCATTTAAGCTTAAACAGGATTTACGCATCCAAGCGTCACATGGCAAACAGGCACAAGGAATTCATAAGTACGTTGACATCAGGTGTACTGATCAAAATCTTACACATAGAATAGATGTGACAAAACTCATAGCTTCATGGGGATTAGAGTGATTTGTTTTCTATTGGCTCATGCCAGGAAAAGAAACTGATACTGAATTTCAGTAGTAATTCTCACAGCAACCACAGACCAAGTTTTTAATGTATATGCACCATTGGGAAACTTTTAGTTTCTTCTGCTGATAACTCAGGTAGATAAAGTATAAATATATTTATATTTTAATATTTAGTGTGTGTATGAATATACACACACACACACACACATAGAGTGTGTGGAGTTTGTGTGTTTGATCAGGCTCCAGATGTGGGGAGCCCTGCCAGCCAGCGGCCCCATGGTCATGGCTCCTGAGGAACACCACCAGCAGGATGGTTGGCTCAGAAAGCATCTTTTGGGTTGTTCCCTGACCCGCCAACCAACATCTCCCAACCCCCTTCTCTGAGTTCCCTGCCTTGTCCCCACACATACATGCACACTTCCCAATACCCTAAACATGAGTTATGGACCCGAGCAACATTGGGTGTATGTGCTACTATATATTTTTTTTTTCAATGTTCCACCCATATTAATGTAAATTAATAGATGTCTTTTGGCAAGTTTGATTATAGTTATGGGCTTTTCCAAATTAATTATTACTATAAAAACAGAATTTAAAGAAATAAAATCTAGATTTTATGTCCATTATTACTTGAATTTAATGTCTGGTGTATGGTGCATGGACTGGAAAATTACCAGGGGAATAACAAAGAGCATTTCAGTAATATTATAGGCAGAAGTAGAATGGAAAACATAAGGAAACCTTGGGCACATGATACATAGGACATTTTTATTGTCTGTTTGCCATTTTGAAGATTTGAGAACTACAGACTAAGGTAGAGGTGGGGAAACCAAAACTGACAGCCCTGCCTATCTGCTTAAAGGTATAGAAAACTTGGAGGATGGCTTGAAGGAGGAGTTACATTAGGGAGTCTGACATGCCTTGCCAATCAACAATACTCAAAATAGCCTACGTGTGACTAGAAATGTCCAGGCATATGTTCCCCCTCAAACGAGCACTTTCAGGGAGAGAAGGGAGGCAAGAAACTTGGTTCCCAGAAACCATAAAACACATACATCAGTAGTCATCCCTTTACAGTGCAGGGGGACTTCAGTAGTTGTTTTTTGCAGAGAAGGAGAGAGAAAAAAAAATCCATTGTGCTTCCCAAATAAGGGAACCCAGCTGACCAGAAGCACTGATGCTTTCCCTTCAGCTAGCTATCTGCATTCATCTTGGACATTGAAGCTAATCCTCTCATACCCAGGCACATATATGTAGCCAATGGATAAGGAGGAGTCAGCTGGCTTTAGTCTGGAGGCTTGTACTAGTACCTGTACTAGGAGATAAGAGAATGTATTTAGCCATCCAGGGTTTGTCTAGACTACAGGGTTTTGTCAACAAAAGTGGACTTTTATCAACAAAACTATACCTGTGTCTACATTACCTCCATGTTCTGTCGACAGTAAGTCGACAGAATGCGGCAGTTTTGTCGACGGCAGTAAACCTCATTCTAAGAAATAACGCCTTTGTTGACAGAGTTCTGTCGACAAAAGGTAAGCGTGGATGCGGGGAAGAATTTATGTCAACAATAAAAGCCTCCAGGAAGAAGCCCTGGTGGACACTCCTGCCACAGCTTTTAACTCTATTGTTCCTGCCTGTAGCCATCTTTAAAAGGCACAGGCACCCAGGATTAGCATTCTGGCAGCAAGCCAGTTCCAGCCAGGACCCGGAGACTGCGCTGCTCTTTCTGGTCAGGCAACTCGGAGCCATGTCCCAGGGACAAGCCCCCCAAGATCCCTCCTGGCCCTTCCAGGGACACATCCCCGCAGGAAGCCAGGGTCACCAATTGCTGGGCACCCTCCTGGTCTGGACCCGATATAAAAGCCCTCTTGGAGCTCTGGTCTGAGGAGGAGGCTCTTCAGGCCCCACAGTCCAGGTGGAGGAATGCAGACATCTACGCCAGACTGGCTGATGGCCTTGCAAGGAAAGGCCACCTCCCCTGCACCTTACCCCAGGTCAGAGCCAAGGTCAAGAAGCTGCAGCAGGGGTATGTCAGGGCCCATGAGCGCAGCTCCTGCTCTGCGGAAACGGCACGCCACTGTGCCTACTACGAGGACCTGGACCGAATCCTGAGGGCAGGGGAACCCCTGCCTCCCGAGAGGGTTGTGGAGTCTGGCCTGGAGACCCCTGTGCAGCAGCAGCCGCAACTCCAGGGTGAGACCCCCACAGACGACCAGGAGCTCCAAGAGGAGAAGGAGGAGGAAGACAGCACCAGGAGCACCCAGGAGCCAGACGCCCACACTCAGGAGGCCTCCCAGACAACTTCGGACACCAGGGAGGGAACATCAGGTGAGTGCTGTGAGGGTCCAACACACACACAGGGCAGGGCAGGCGGGAACAAAGTGGATGGTGCAGTGCGGTGACATGTCATGCTGATCACAGCCTGGGAGGGGGGCACACACATGGCTGACCCCAGGGAGGGCCGTCCTACCCCTACACCCACATGGCTGCGAGGCACCACCTGCTCCTACAGGCAGTGATGCCAGGTGCAGGCATGGGTTGGGGACGCTGGGATTGCCACACAGCTTCAGCCCTCTCAGCAACCTGCGGGAACCCTAACCGTGGCCTGACACTTGTCTGTGCTTCTTGGCCATGGGGTGTGTGTGTGACGGGGGACAGGATGGTGGCCTGCACACCTTCTGGACTCCAGGGAGGCCCTGGCTGCTGGCCAGGCCACACCATGCCTTCCTGAGACACACATAAGCATCCTCTAACCCTATGACAGACACTGACTGCTGAGAAGAAGGAAGGCATGCCCTCTCAGGGAAAGTGTGGGCATTCATGACCGATGACTTTTCCCTCTTGTCCTCCACAGCCGGACCAGCTGACCAGGACGGGGGTGCCACACCTGCCCCACCACCCAGATGGCTGCAGGGAACCCGTTGGCACTGATGCACATATTTGGACCTGGTGTGCCAGCACATCTCGGTCCTGCAAGGAATGCAGGACACAATGAACCAGAGGATGGAGGCAGAGGCAGAGTGGTGCAGGCACTTGCTGGACGAGTTTCTCCAGCAGTGCACTGAAATTTGCGCTGTGATCCGGGAGGCCATGGCCTTCCCTGGTTCTGTGCCTGGTCCTGCTCCTCCTGCTCAGCCTGCCCCCCACCCCCGAGCCCCTGCTCCCCCTCAGCCCCTGCCATCCCAGACCCAGCTACAGCCCCACCTTCTGCCCAGCCCCCTACTGTCCCAGCCCGCATGCGCGGCTGCGTGCAAGAGGGCCTCCACAGCCAAAGTGCCAGGGGATCTTCATCAAGGCAGCACCCTCATCCCTGAGCCTCCCTTCCCCCTTCCAGGTTGACATTGCCCCTTCCCACCTGTGACAGTCACTGAGGGAAGCACTTTATTTTGTTTACGAACACTTTATTTTTCTGAACAAAAGAGTATTTTAGTTTTTCAAAAAAACAATAGTGAAATAAATTGTAAACATTTTTTCACCAGCACCTGTCTCCGTTCTCAGTGTGTGATGAATGAGTACAATGTGTGAATGTGGGGCCGGGAGGAGTTTTGGGGAGGAAGGCACCTGGGGAATGGGGCAATCCCACATTTGGAAGGCCCTGGGGAAAATCATCGGCCTCCCTCAGGGCTTCTACAATGCATAAGCCCAGCTGGTGGGCTTGCCGGATGGCAAAGTGGCTGCTCAAAGTGCCTCCCCTCCACATCAGCCCGTGTCCCCCACACAAGGAGGAAGGTCTCCCCTTTCCTCTCCACTAGGTTGTGCAGCACACAGCATGCTGCAACCACATCGGGGATGTTGTGTTCCCCCATGTCCAGCCAAATGAGCAGGCATCTAAATCTGCCCTTCAGACGGCCAAAGGTGCACGCCACCTGGAAGCAAGCCCGATTCAGGCAGGAGTTAAACAGTTCCCTGCTCTCATTCAGGTGACGGGTGTAGGGCTTCATGAGCCAGGGCATAAGGGGGTACGCCACGTCGGCCACAATGCACGTAGGCATCTCCACATCCCCAACTGCATAGTTCCTCTCCAGAAAGAATACCCCAGCCTGCAGCCTGCCGTACAGGTAGGAATTCTGGAATATGTGGGCATCGTGTGCCGGGCCTGACCACCTGACACAAATGTCTGTGAATTATCCCCAGTGGTCGACCAGGGCCTGCAGCACCATCGAAAAGTAGCCCTTTTTGTTCATATACTGTGCTGCTTGATGGGGTGGTGCGCAGATCGGGATGTGAGTCCCGTCGAGTGCTCCACTGCAGTTCGGAAAACCCAGCCCCGCAAATCCAGCCAAGATGGTAGGCAGGTCTCCAAGGTGGACAGTCCTGTGAAGCATCTCCGAATTGATGGCCGTCACCACCTGCAGAAAGGGACAAATACAAACACATATAACAGGACATTAGAGGAGTTGCATGAACTGATGAGAGGTGCTGCCCCACCCCACCCCTCCCAGACCCCAAGAGCCCCCCCTCAGGCAACCCCCCTGTTCCCCGGCACCACTGCAGGGTGAGGCCAGGCAGGCTTGTACCACTCCCACCCCATCCCCCATTCCCTGTGCCCGGTCCTGACCATCCCCCTTATCCGCCCGCCCCCGCCCCCATGGACTGTTCCCAGAGAGTGACTTACCACCATCAAGACGGCCCTGACAGTAGACCTCCGCATGCCGAACTGATGTCCCACAGAGCGGTAGCTGTCGGGGGTAGCCAGCTTCCACAGAGCAATAGCGACACGCTTCTCCAGGGGGATGGCGGCCCGCAAGTGGGTGTCCTGGTGTTGCAGGACGGGGCAAGCCAGGCACAGAGCTCCTGGAAGGTGACCTTCTGCATCCGGAAGTTTCAGGGCCACTGGTCATCGTCCCACTGCTGGATGTTGTGTTCCCCCATGTCCCACCTGTCGGAACTGGTGTCCAGCCTCCAGACTCACCTCTCCAGGAATAAGTTCGGGGGCAAGGGCAGTGGGGCTGCAGCCTGAGTGAGGGGCTCAAAGCTGAGCTCTGAATCCAGCTCTGCCACAAATGTCATGATGCTCTCATGCAGATGGAGCAGAACTTCCATCATCACAGTGTGGGGCCATTGCCTGCCCAGGGGCAGCTCAGGCTCCATGGCCAAAAACACAGTGCAAAGCAAAAAACCAAACCTGAAAATAAACTCCTGTGGTGCCCGAGGAAGCAGGGCAACCAGAGCAAAAACTGCAGCAGCTTTGCCTTCCCTCTAGGAGGTAGGCAAGCCAGAAGCAGGAGCAGATCAACAGCTGTCCAGGAGGATCCCTTTAAGCACACGTCTCTGCAAAGAGCATGCAGCGGTGCTTGGACTTTAAGGCTGCCCCTGTGACCTGCCAGAAGCACTTCCGGGTGCCTTCTTTTGTCGACAGAGCGTCCCGCAGTCTGGACGCTCTTTGTTGACAAAGGGGATCGCTTTTTCAATCCGCATTATGCAGTCTAGACGCTCTTTTTTGACAGAGGCTTTGTCGACAGATACTGTTGACAAAAGCCTGTAGTCTAGACATACCCGCAGTGACTACCTCTGCGACTGGGAGTGATCTGCAGGCATCACAGAAAGAGGACATCACAACAGTGATGGGAGCATGGGAACTGGATCCTGTGTCTCAGGAGCAGATTGTGGAGTCATTCTCATGCTTGCTATCTCTCTGGCTTTATTAATTTCATCACTATTTACAGTGAAACCATTTTAATGTTGGGTCAGAAAGTGAAAACATAAGTGACTCTGAATCCTAGTTGTTAGAGCACTGTGAGGTAGATGTTTGAACATGACTTCTCTCCCCTTGCTCCAATGACTTTTTAAAAATGATTTATTTATAGTGGAACAGCTTTAAGAGAGGAGATCTGTAAAGAACCCTACATCAGAATATTCCATAGCTCAGTGTCCAGGCCACATACTTAAGAGGTGGCAGGACCCACTTTAAATCTTTCCCCTTTGAAGTTGAGGGGAGACTTGAACTGTGGCTCTCCCACATAGCAGGTATGTACCCTGATCACTTGGCTCAAAGCTATGCTAGTGCTCCCCACACCAAGAGATGGTTTGCAGCTGAGAATCCCAAGTGCCTCCCTGCAGTCCAGACTTCAGTGCCTAGCTCAGAGAAGGATGAAGCTAACACACACACACTTCTTCTATCTCCAACTGGCTATATTAGGTGAGGAGCTGTGAGCCTAGGCCCTGAACTCAGGCTTTGTAAATCCCGGTGATTTTCTAGATATCTAAAAGTTATTATGCCGAAAGGGTTTGTTTTTTTTTCTTCTTGAATTTAGTCCTCTGTCTCCAAAGTTCAGATGAAATAATCAGTATGGAAACTTTCTTTGGCTGATCTTCCTAGATTCAGAAAGGAAAGGTGGGACCCTTGCTAAATGAAGATTGGTTTTGCAGGAGATAAATTAATGTATGCATGAGGAGATGGGAAAATGGGAGGATTGATGGCTTTGTGGTTAAGGAACTGAAGTGGGCTCCTATGCTTTAATAATACTAGGAGCTTCATCTATAATTCACCCAGCTCTCAGCTATGTATCCATATATTTTTTAATCTAGAAAATAAAGAGGCATGGTTCTATCTAAAACTCTATGTGTTTTAATGTGTGCTGCGTAGGTGGAGGGGGAAGAGTAAATCTGTGGAATTTATTCATGGTTTCAGGTATAATGTGAAAATTTAACTTTGAGAGAAAGCTATAAAATTTGCATTTTCAAATTTATACCTAGTTTGACACCCTCTGGGCCACGACAAGTAACAGATGCTGTCAATACAAATTACAGCACTTTTATAATATTGTGACATACTTGAGTGAATTCAAGTATTCATCTCAACTGTCTGACTGTTACAAGGGCAACCCCTTTTTGCATATGCCTTTCTCCTTCCTTCCATCCTTCCCATATCCCTGTCTAGAGAAAATGAAGCACTCATCCATAATGATAACAAACGCTTCACCTTAAACTCATTCTAGAGATTTGCTTTTTATTTCTTTTTCCCCCGAGTAAATTTCCTGCTGTTAAAATGTGTGAGATGGACAGCTCTCAAATAAATCTCTTACATATGGAATAGTGTGTGTTAGTTGCATGGCCTATTCTGGGGTAGCAGAATAGGTCATGCAACTAATACACACTCTATTCTATATTTAAGAGAATATACTATAATCAGCAGTGAGAAAGCTGGAGTACACCATATATAAGAAAGTTGGAGTACACTGTGTATAACAAAGCACACCATAGATATCAATGAGAAAGTTTTTCACTCTTTTTGAAAAGGTTTGGTTAAGCCTTCCTCTCCATATTTCATTTGGGTGCTGTCTAGAGACCTCAATCAAGACTGGGTTACCATTGTAGAAGGCTCTATATGTACATATAAGAAAAAAGAAAAAAAGCTCATAAAATATTTACAGAGAAAAGATTAAACAAGGATTGGCAAACAGGCTATGTCTAGAATGCAGGCTTCTTGCGCAAGAAGCATTTTGCGGAAGAGATCTTCCAAAAAAAGTTCTTGTGCAAGAGCGCGTCCATACTACAAAAGCGCATTGAAAAAACAATGTGCTTTTGCGAAAGAGAGCATCCAGACCACATGGACACTTTCTTGAAAGGAAACTCTGATTGCTATTTACAGAATGGCCACCAGGGCACCTGTGCTTTTTTCAATTGCCTCTTTTTGCACAAAACCCCCCTGTTCCCCGTCCATACACACCTTTTTGTGCAAGAGCTCTTGCACAAAAAGGAGTTATTCCTCGTAGAAAGAGGAATACCTATTGCACAACCCCCCCTCTGCTTTTTCTATTTTTTTGCGCAAAAACATGCTTAAAGTGTGGACGCTCCATGAGTTTTTGCAGAAAAACTCTGCAGTGTAGACATAGCCTGAGGGTAAGGAAGAGCTTAGTTACTGTATAATGTTAAGATTCCTGGCAGTTTCAAAGGAAAGGAAAGGAAAGGAAAGGATATTTCTGCTAACATTGAGTGATACAAAACTAATCTGTAAAAATATATTCGCCTCATCATGTGTGAATGAACTGTGCTTTTAAAATGGGTTTGGATATTAGCATGAGTAATAAGCATGTAGCCTTCTCTACCCCTTTCCCCATTCAGCAAAAAATGAACTCATGAGAAAGAAAGATTACTTGTGCTACTCATGGTGACCCTTTGAATATCTGCCATATCTTATGTAATGTTTGGGAAATAGAATAAACATAATTCATTGAGCACCAGGTGCATAAAATAATTAGTTAGAAATGCTTAGTCCAGAAGTCCTTCGGGGCTATGTAAAATGAGATAAGGGTAGAAAAACTTGACTAGAGCAGAGTGCTGGTTTAAACTGCTTCAGCTGAGTTTAGGTAAGGTCCACTAACCAGCAATGCCATCATTCGTTTTTTATAGTGCAAAAAAAGCAATGTCTTGTAGGGGTTCTTTGTCTTTTCCTTACTCCTCTGAAGTCACGCCATGATGGGAAGATGTCTCCAGGTCCTGATCTAGTTGGTTGCAATGATTCAGCCACAGTTTATAACTGTAATGGGTGCTAAGGTATAGAATATAAGGGAGTGTATGCATTTATTGATGTTTTGGATAAAACTGATGCCAAATGGCTTTTAAATTAATAAAGTAATGCTTGTGTGGCAACTGAGTTATGGTAAACCTTAATTAACTTAGAATTTTTTTTTCATGTAAGTCACAGACTGACAAAAGTGAGAGTGATAGTGTCAATTGAATTATACATCACCCTTTTCCCATGCCTTTTATAGGGGTTTCTGTCCACTAATAGCCATACTGAGATCAAACCAAGATGAATTGTGGGAGAGAGAGAAAATCATAGGAAATCCCTCTGGGAAGATTTGTAGAATGTGCAGCTTTGGTAGGTAGCAGTGATCATCAATGTATAGTTTTGTTGTTGTTGTATTACAATGGTTAATATCAGTCTGGCCCAAATGTGTGTTTTTAAACCTTTTGCAAGGTTTGCAAGGCACCCCTGTGACATTTGCTCCCATCTTTGTTGCAGCCACTGTGAGGAAGGACTGCTTAAACTGGCTGGTTAAACATGACTGATGTAAGAATATTAAAATACTATTTTCCATAAGCAAATCACAAATTTTGAGGAGTGCGATATTAATTTGATCTTTTCAGCTATTTGTGTTCCTTCAAGTATGTGGGCTTACAACCAACAAATGTTACCCCTCCTCCTACCCCCAAAAAGCCAGCTTGGCCAGGTGTTCAACTGCCAGAATGCATCTATACCACCAGGAATATGATGATGACGCAGATTTTGAAGGAGAAATAACTAGAAATTAGAATATCAAGGTTGCTCAAAGGAGAATTAAAAGTAAAGAATATAACTGCTGCTAGAGGGTAACTTTGTTCCAATGTGCTCAGTCTTTTGCACAAAAAACAGCTGAAATTTCTCACAAATCATTCCAGAATCATTAACCCCAGGTGGTAAAAGAATGACTTTGTTAAAAAATCCCATTAATTATGGAGGGGAGAAAGGGACAGAGACATTTTTCATATTTGCAAACTCCTGGAAAAATTTATTTCTTCCAGGGAACCTCATGTAAGATGCAATAAGATTAGCTTTTTTCTAATTAAATTCTGTTACAACTTTGGGAATAGAAAATAAATATTAAGATCTTGCATCTCAGTTTGCATCTTCCTTCCTGAGTCCTTGTATAGTAATTTAGATGGAATATATGGGCTAATGGCTTTAACATAATCTAGTCACTTGTATTTTTATGCTTTTTTTTCTAGTTATGTTGACCATCTGGATAAATTTGTAGGCCCAATCCTCACAAAGCTCCCAGGTAGTGAGAGTAGTTATTGGTATGAATGGATAGAGACCCATCCCATTTGCTGAAGTATTAGTTTTTGGTCGTCCCGATCCATGTCATGCTATTGGAGGCAGGGGATGAACATGAGTCTTTGACCAACATTTAATTGTAATATCCCCGTGTTTCACGTAAGGATTCCTTTGCTAGAATGGCATCCTGGATTTTGTCTTGCTCTATGTTATTTCATATTCATACTTTTCCCCTCTTATCTTCAAGAACTGCTACAGTCTTATTTGCTCTCCAGATTTTTCTCTCTTTCTCTTGGACCACCTATTCTTCTGTCCTCTTTGCGTTCCTCCAATTTACTCTCTACTTCCTTTTTCTTTTCTTTACTTCTCCTTTTCTGTCTGTCTTTCTGTTTCCCATTCCAGGCACTGATTCCACTCCTTTCTAATTTTGCTGCAGGCTCCTTTCTTCACCAAAAGTACCATATGACAGAGTATCACAGAAAATTAAATATAAATGATTGAAATTTCAGAGGAAATTCAGGGATGCATAATGTAATTATCTGACATGCAGTGTGGCTGAGAGAGGGAGGTTAATACCTTTACTATTATTAAAAGTGCCATGGGGTTTTTAATTACCACAAGTGGTCAGGACCTCAGTTTTACATCTGTTCTCTTTTTGTGATCTACAGCAGCTGGATTCCATCCAGTACTTTGATGGAGTGTTGTGCTTCCATAGTAACTAGGCCATCAGCAGGAACAGTGACATCTACTCAAACATTTTAATACAAAACTGAAAAAATAAGAAACTCATCTTACAATGTAGGACCTACACTAATGAAAGTTATGAGTCACTGCAGCATTTGCTTCTTTCAGATGGCCTGATACAAAGTAGAATAGAGCGATAAATCACTAATTCCCAATACAGTAAATAGATTCCCATAGACAAATGAATCCCTGAAGTCCATCTCTGCAAAGCATCATGGGCCATTTCAATAGAGACTCACATAGATAAATGTGTATAAAGCTACATGTACCAACAGGACACAGGCAAAAAAAAAAACCACCCCTGCTATCAAACTTGTGTTAGTATTGTGTTAATTATGTATCATAATAATCAGGACTTATTCATTCAAATCTTGAACCTGTTCCACTAAGTAATGAAGAGTGACTGGAGCAGGAGTTCTGCAGCCAGGGTCTCTCACCTCTTAAGTGGTTCTCTAGCCACTGGGCTGCAGTGTATGTCTGTGTATGCATCTTTCTCTTCCCAAATGACTATTTAATGATTTATCCACAGTGGGACAGCTTCTACATGAAAGGCTGAGAGAGTCCCACATCAGAATATCCGATAGTTCAACGATTAGAACTTTCCTGAGAGGTGCAAGATCCCTGTTCAAATACTATCTTCCCTTTCTGGTAGAGAGTGGACAATTGAACCTGAGTCTCCAACATGATAGGCAAGTGTTTTAACCACTCGGCTAAAAGTTATAAGTTGGGCACCAACACTACCCCTCTCACCTATTTTATATGGAGTGAAGCAGGTGCCTAATTCATTCCTGGAAGATACGGTTTAGGTGTATAAATTGACTTACTTCAGGAGAGGGGTTCATGTTTGAGAATTGCTAGTTGAGAGAGATCCCTGCAGCCAAGGATTAGATGCCTATCTCAAAGAACAGGGTGAGTTTAAGCACACACGCCCTGTTAGCATCTCCCACTGAATAGCTTAGGTGGCTTCCCACCTCGGTGTGTCACTTTTGGTGGATCTCATTCTTAGATGCCTCTCTTTCCCCATGAAAGAGCCTAGGTACCACATTCAACTTTGTGGAATACAGTGTTCCTGTGATTTTTTTTCTAGGTGCCTAACAGATAGGTGCTATGATGTTCAGCGTTGCAAAGCCTAAGTGCCTTTGTTCCTAACTTGTACACATGGTCATTTTTTGTCATGGTTTTGTTCCTAGTATGTTTGGCATTCCTCAGCTGTGCCATCGTATTTGTATGAAGTGATGAATTGTCTTCATAAGAGATGGATCTGAGATATTATGGATATGGTGCTGATCCATATTTTAACCCTGCAAACCATTCCTTGAGATTCCTTAATAATATTGACATAATCAGTTTTATAGGGTTTTTTTCATGGAAATTAGGGTCAGATTCTAACTCCCACGAGTGTTCAAGAATGCTTGGATTAGAGGTTCACAGGGTGGGGTTGTCTCAGGCCTGATATTTACAATCATAATAATGAATTATAGTTTTACATGATTGATAAATGCAATAGTATTTATTTAGTAGAGAATCCCAAAGGTACAAATCAGGATTTGGAAAGATGTGGAGGCAGAGAGCCAGGCAGAGGAAGAGTGAGCCACATTCTTCATTTAATTAGACAATTAAATAAATCCACATCACTCAGGGAATGCATAGTACAGGCTTGCTGTTCCATGGAATCTGTTTCTGAGCCAAAGAGATGCACAATAGAAGAGTGGGAGAAAAATACACAGTAGTAATACATACTAAAATTTTTAGCATTCTTATTCTGGTATATTAAATTTATTTGCATACTAATTATTCCCCAAGAATTTTTATATTAGCAAAGAGTGTGCTAAAATTCTTCAGTCCAAATTATCTTTCAGAAACTGAGAGTAACCTGTGCTAAGGAATTTTATGTGATCAGGTGTTGGGCTATTTAATTATCCTTGGCATCTCCAAGTCTGTGGGAACAGAGATGTGCAGGAAAAAGAGCCCTCAAATTATTAAATGTCTATAGAAGTATATTATAAACAAAACTGAGTAATTAATAAGGAATAATTGTTATTATAGGTGTATTCTATAATGGATAAAATAAAAAACCCACTGAAAGATGTGTTTAACTCATTAAGCACCTTTGGTTGTAATAGCTTTTATTCATCAATCTGGTAAACAAAGGACAATAAGCAAAATTGCATCTGTTATTAGAAAAATAGAATGTGATAAAATGTATAATCAGAAAGGAATTTCCCTCTAAAAATGAGTTTCTTTGCCTCCTACAACATTAATGGAAAGAAGATTGGGCCATAAGTCTCTGACTCTTGGACCTTTGATTAGCCCCACTGTCTGAAATCTCTGAGGGTTACTTGCTCACTGAGAGTCAGGGAGCGTATCTCAGCAGGAAGATTTAGGGTAAAAAAAAAAGCAGTGGCTTGATAAAATATAAATAAATATTTGCTTGAGAAACACATGAAGAAGCAGCAAATAAGGGAGTTTGGTGAGGGAGTGTGAGAGGCTTTTACAGCTTGTTACAGTTCTGCATTTGTTTCTGTGAAGGCTAGCGGTGGACCAGTGGTTGTAGCTTGCACTGGATGTGCCATGTTTTTTTTCCTGCCCATATCCAGAAAGGCTCTGAATCCAGGTTGCCTCTGGATGAAGTGCAAGTTGATGGTTGTAGTGGAAGTGAAGATGCCTAATTGGAAGGGCAAGTAGCCACACTTCTGAAGAATGAGAGAAGCTGGAGAGCTCCTGGACAATCAGGTTTGGGTGACATCACTATCCCAGATTCAAGAGTGAAAGGAATTCACCACCCAATTAGTGGAGTGAGAGGAAATAGGAGAAGAGGCCTAGCAATTCATAACCATGAGGGACAACAGGACAAGACAGCATTCTACATACCTGGGACAGATGAAGCTCAGTAGGCTGTGACCACCAGAGAGAAGAGAACCAGTAGAAGAGTCCAGCCTATTTCAACATGGAAATGGCAGAGGACAATTCTTAAGACCCAGGTGGTCCAATGGAACAGAGAAGTGGGAGTTGGGGGATGTCTGATCTCTTCTCTAAAGAGATATTTGTCCATCTAAGGAAGACAAACTAAACCTTGCTGGAGATTCTATACTAAGGATAATGGAAAATATTCTGCAAAGCATAAGCAGCCAATAGGATAGCATGCTATCTTTTTAGAATCACTTTATGAGAGGATAAGCATCTGAAGTCTGTGGGCAAGGATCCACTGGTGATGATGCAAGTAGACAATAGTGAAAATGTATTATAGAATATCTCACATATTATAGACAACTTCAAGAAATGCAAAAAGGTACTGGAGGAGATGAATGCCCACGTGATCTTCTTTGAGTTTTTTCATGTTCCATGACTGAAGGAAAATGGAAGCAAAAGATTCTGGAAGTGAACTGCTGACTAGGTACATCATGTGAGATAGAGGGGTTTGATTTTGGATTAAATATACTAGCTAATTTTAATGTCTTAAAATGTAATTGAAAACGGGGAATTAAAATCAGCTAGTATAGGACAGACTCAACAAAGAAAGCAACAGAACACCACTGGCCATCACTTATATCCCCTATCTAAAACCTCTCCTACACATTATCAAGGACAGTGGCCTGACAGCCACTGTGAGACCTGGGGCAAAGTATGGGGGATGATTTTGTGCCCCAAAAAGGGCAGGGCCTTTGGGTGGAAGGGCGGGGCCTCAGGCAGAAGGGGCAGAGCTGAGGGCAGTCAGCCCTTAATGCTCCTCCAAACCACACTTCACTCCCAGCCTCCAAACCACACAAAGCAACACTTTGGTACTCTGGCAGCAATTCAAAGCTCCTAGGGCTCCAGCTGTCTCCGCTGACACAGTAGCAGCAGTCAGGAGTTCCAGACTCCTTTGAATCTCCAGGCCCTGGGGATTCCCCCTTTACCCTTGAGTCTGCCCCCCTCCATCGGCGGACCTAATCGAGGATCTACAACCAATCCTAGATGACAATTCCTTGATCTCACAGACATTGGGAGGCAGGCCAGTACTCACAGACAGCTCCTCCAACTTGAAACAAATGTTCACCACCAACTACATACCACATAACAGAAACACTATCCCAGGAACCAATCCCTGCAACAAACCTCGTTGCCAACTTTTTGTCCATATGTACCCTAGTCACACCAACATAGGATCTATCCACATTAACCATACTTTCAGACAGGAGCGGCTCGAGGTGAGCTGCCGGCAGCTGGCGCCCTAGGCAGAATGCATGATCTGCACCCCCGCCTCCATAGCCCTCAATGGCGTGACATCATCATTGGGAGCCCCGTTGAACGTGGCGCCCTAGGCAACTGCCGAGGTTGCCTGTACCCACGGGCTGCCCTTGCTTTCAGAGCTTCATTCACCTGCACATCTTTTAATGTGATCATAGAATCATAGAACACTAGAACAGGAAGGGACCTCGAGAGATCAAATCCAGTCCCCTCACAGCAGGACCAAGCATCCCTGATAGATGTCTCTCTAAGCTGCTCTTAAATATCTCCAGAGATGGAGATTCCACAACCTCCCTTGGCAATTTATTCCAGTGTTTAACTTCCCTGACAATTAGGATGTTTTTTCTAATGTCCAACCTAAACCTCCCTTGCTGCAGTTTAAGCCCATTGCTTCTTGTCCTATATCTTGTGATACATGCCATCAAGTGCCAGCAATGCCCCTCTACCATGTACATTGGCCAAACCAGACTGTCTGATAAAGAATAAATGGGCACAAATCAGACATCAAGAATGGTAACATACAAAAATAAATAGGCGAGCACTTCAACCTCCCTGGACACACAGTTACAGACTTGAAAGTTACCATACTTGAGCAAAATAACCTCAAAAACAGACTGTAGCATGAAACTGCTGAGCTGGAGTTCATATGCAAATTTGACACCAGCAGGATTTTTCTGAATAGGGACTGGAAATGGCTAGTTCACTACAAAAGGTAATTTTCCCCTTTAGGTGTTTTCATCTTCCTATCACTGTTGGAAGTGGGCCACATCCACCTTGATTGAATTAGCCTCATTATCACTAATGTAACACTCCCATCTCTGTGTGTATGTAAACTCCCTGCCGTCTGAAGCTTTCACTTCATGAATCTGACAAGGAGAGCTGCAGCCCGCAAAAATTTATGCCAGGGTGGGCAATAATTGTTGATGAGGGAGCCACTCCAAGATGACTCACATTTCTATGGAGCGGGTTCAGGGAGTTCTATCAAGGGCCTCCCTTTTCTATTGAGACTGAGTGCGGAAGGGAGCTCTGGGTAAGGGACTAGGGTGTGGATTTTAGGGAGTTTGGGTGAAGGAGGGAGTTGTGACTTGGAGCAGAGGATTAGAGTGCAGGATCCAGAAGGGGTTAGGGTGCAGGAGAGAATTCTTGCCTGGGAGAAGGGTATACGAGAGAATGCAGGCTCTGGGAGGGAGTTGTGACCTGGGGTAGGGAATGGAGGATCCAGAAGGTTTAGATGCTGACCTGGGGAAGGGGATTATGGTGCAGGGTGCAGAAGGGAGTATGGGTGCAGGAGAGGATTCTGGCCTGTAGGAGGGATGTAGGAAGAAATGCAGGGTCTAGAAGGGAGTTGGGGTGTGGGTGGAGGTGGTGTGGTAAGCACTGGCTGAGAGATGCTTTCATAAACAGCTTCCAGCCAGCAGCACTCTCGGGTGCCAGCAGCCCCAGACTGCTCTGTTCCATGTGACTCTCTGCACCACGATTCTGGCTAATAAGATCTGAGAGACTTTTCTGGGGTTGGGGTTAGTACACAAAGCTTGCCTCCCTCCCCGCAGAATAGAGAGCCTCAGGGAGCAGCCAGCTGCTTTGAGCAGCACTGCTGCAGGGGCAGACCATGGGCTGGATTAAAAGGATTAACAGACTGAATCCGGCCCATGAGCCATATCTTGCCCCTCCCCCCCCCCATGTAACACTCATCACATGGGTATGTTTTTGGAGTTCCACAGAGATTGATTAATGTGCTTACAATCATTAATATTCATTAATATCCTTATCAATGACCTGGAAAAGAATGTGAAATCATTACTGGAGAATACACAAAACTTGAGGAAGAGGTAAATAATGAAGAAGATGGGTCACAGACTGAGAAATCTGGATGACTTAGTCAGCTGGCTGCAATTGGCATTTCAATATGGCCAAGTGTAAAGATATACATAGATATCCGGGAACAAAGAATGCAGGCCACACTTACAAGACAGTTATGATGACTCTGTGAACAAAAATGTCTTGAAATCTTGTTACATTTCCAGTCAATCCCTCTAGCAGGTAATTTTATGCAAGGGGCTATCTAGGTTATCTATAATCAATCATTATGAACATATAGTAAGCAGAACTGAGCTTTCTTCTCCCCCAAATCCAGGGACTAAAAGCACTGCTTATAGGAAGCAGCAGCTGTTGATGGGGAAAAGAGTACCAGAGTCATGGCAAGAAGCTGAATATTTTATGGTAACTGTTTCTTTCCCATTCCAAACCCCTTCTACATCAGAATCTGCTTATCCTAAATCCCTTTAGAAAAACCATATTTCTATCTTTGGTGTCATAATTTGTAGCTAAAGGCCAAAAGTTTAATTACTCAGTCAGTGCCCTGTAACTTGATCCCTTTGACCCTGAGTACTAATTAATTATGCTTGCCTGTTGGCTCACAGTATGAAGAAGTATAATGTATGAGCTATTATAATGTTGGCATAGTTACAATGTTTGGTATCTAACACGTGATCAATGCCTATTGGTAAAATATATCAAATAAAATGCTTTTTTGCTTCATTGTATCCTAGATTTGTTCTTCCCATTTAGTGACTATTAGTACTAGAAAGGTACCTACTGGCCATGTAAGTGTTATCTGTAAAGCACAGTTAGTAGAATTGACAGATTGTTTTTTCAGTGTCATTCACCAGGCAAAAGCTTAACTGACACAGGAGGCAGGCTCCAGCACTCTGACTGAAGTATTAGCAGTGACAGCCATAGCATTGCTCTTCACCCTCTGCAGAGGCAGAGATACAGTAGTGAATGAGTCTGAGAGCATGGAAATTCCAGTGGGAATTCTGGGATAAGAGGAGTAGCTTTTACCTTTATGTGTTTCAGGGGTTCAATGTATCTTAAATGTTTTTAAAGCCCTTCAGCTGTTCTGTGTGGGGAGGACACTAGATAAAGATTTCAGAAATGACAACTGACAGCATCCCCTGCATTATTATGACAGATTCAGCTGAAACAACAACAGAAGGCCTGTTTGCTTCTAACTACTTTTCTTGTCACTAGGCTTTGCTTTTGATTTCAGCTGCTAAATACACAATATTAAATTGTGTAGCTGTGTGGTATGTGTGTGAGAGAGACATCACACAGTTAATTTAAGGCTTCATTTTTTCAACAAAGAATCTACTTTTTTTTTTTCTTCAGAGAAAGGAAAAATCCCAGCTGGAACCTAAATCTTTGAAAGTAGGGACTTGAAGTTCCTCCAGAGAAAGCAGGTAATAGGATAAGCCTTAAAGCTAGTTATTATGATAATCAATAGCAAAACAAAGCTGTATTTTGTTTCTTGACTGTGTTTGTTTGTTTGTTCTGTTTACCAAATCAGGTAACTTGACCCCATCTGTTCAATTATAAAACAATGAGAATAGTCTAGGGAGGTATTTTCCCCTCCAAGCTACTATGTAGAAGTTACTTGGAGACAGAAGCTGTGATTCTCTACTCTTATATGGTGGAGAGGAATGATGCAGGGGTCCGTTGTATCTCCCTGATTCAGGATTACCTAGACCATTGATTGGTTAGGATTGTTTCACCATGTCTCCCACACCTATTCCACTCCCATTCTCATTATGCTAAGGGTAATACTATCAGCTGGTACGTCAGGCTCTGGCTAAGCATTCCCATCGGAGGGGGTAATTTTCTGCCAGTTATTCTTAACTAAATGAAGATGCTGATAGAGAGCAAAGTTGTCTTTGCTGAATGAAGAATCTGGCCTGAAGGAAGAATCTTTTAAATCATACATCACACAAGAAGATAGATATACACAAAACTGGGAGTTTTGCCATTGATTTCAATGGGTTCTAGATGAATGAAAAATATGTTTCAAAAGTGTTCTGGTAATTTTTTTTGGAGGAAGTATAGTTTCAGTTTCAGCTGCAGTGAAAGTGGGAGATGGAGGAGGGAGGTAAATGTTTGTTAGTCACTGAAGATCTAATCCTTCATGTCAAATTCCCTTTGACTCCAGTGTGAGTTCTTGATTCTGCAAATATTCTGTGTAATTCTTATTAAAACATAAGAATTGTTATGACTTTATGCCCATATACTGGGTCAGACCAATGGTCCATCCAGCCCAGTATCCTGTCTGCCAACAGTAGCCAATACCAGATGCCCCATAGGGAGGGAACACAACACGTAATCCTCACCTGATCCATCCCCTGTCATCCACCTCCAAAGAAACAGAGGCTAGGAACACCATTCCTAATGGCTAATAGCCTGGTTAATAGCTCTTTTTTGAACCCAGTTAAAGTCCTAGCCTTTACCACATCCTCTGGCAAGGAGTTCCAGAGGTTGACTATGTGCTGAGTGAAGAAAAACTTCTTTTTGTTTGTTTTAAACTTGCTGCCTATTAATTTCATTTGGTGACCCCCAGTTCTTATATTGTGGGAATAAGTAAATAACTTTTCCTTATTCACTTTTTCCACACCAGTCATGATTTTATAGACCTTTATCATATCCCCCCTTAGTCCCCTCTTCTCTAAGAAAGTCCAAGTCTTTTTAATCTCTCTTCATATAGGACCCGTTCCAAACCCCTAATAATTTTTGTTGCCCTTTTCTGAACCTTTTCTAATGCCAATATATCTTTTTTGAGATAAGGTGACTACATCTGTATGCCTTATTCAAAATGTGGGTGCACCATGCTTTTATATAGAGGCAATAAGATATTTTCTGTCTTATTCTCTGCCCTTTTTTTAAATGATTCGTAACAATCTATTTGCTTTTTAGACTGCTGCAGCACACTTGAGTGGATGTTTTCAGGCAATGTTATTGCCTCTATCCCTTTCCATTACCTCTTCTGCCCACACATACTTTTTTTTCTAGTAGGGGATTAACTGGAGAAAATGAATAGGCTTACTGATAAATCACAAGGATCTAAAACCAGTGGTGGGCAACCTGCAGCCTGAGGATCATATGAAGCCCATCAAGGTTCTATGTGTGGACCACAAGACATTTTATTTACTATTGCCCATGTGCAGGGTTCCCAGATTCCGCTGGTTTCATCCACAATTTTTTTTTCCGACCAGTATTACTAAAGTGACATGCACATAAAGCAAGGGCACGAAAAGTGAGGTGAGTGGTGATTTAACATAATGACATATGCTCCTGCTGCATCCAGTCAAAGCATTGTTATGACTCCGTTGGCACACTCTGAAAACTTTAGGCATGCAAGAGCTTTTAGAAAAACTATCCTAGCCCTGTCTTGATTATGACAGTCTTGTAGCCCACTGAAATGGAGGGTCATTCATGCAGCCTACTCACTAGCCTTGGTTGCTCATCACTGCCTAAAACTGTTATTAGTATTTATACATCAAACACAACATTGTTTCTTCATTACCCCATGTATACCCAATGACCAAAGTAAATATAAAAATATTTGTATTGCCTGTGCCTCCTAAAATTAACCTCATTTATGTGAAATCCAGAAGCTACTAATAATGTGCCTTTGTTTTATGGTAAATAAAACCAGGAGTTTGTCTTTAATACATGACAAAATGGCATCTAAAATACAGAGACTACTGACTCAAACAGTGTAAAAAATTCATGTCACCATATTTAGCAAAAGCTGAGGATCAGGCCCTGAATTTTTATAATGTATTTTGAAAAAAAGAATTAAAACATGAACATTGAGCTAAATGTTTTCAAGATTCAAATTCCAGCAAGTTTATGATATTTGGTTTGGTTGTTTTGCCAACTTTTGAATGAACAGCAACCACATCTCTGTCTCACCAAATTATTTAGATGCACATCTGCCACGCACTTTGGGTGCTAGCAGAACAAATGTGCTCTTCTTGTTATGGTATAGAGATCTCTGATTAGATCTATTATGCTTTTTAGTGGCCACATTTATGATTCTTCAATAGTTCTATGAATGATGCAGTAATTGAGCAGCAGCCCTAGGCAGGGCATGTTTTTTCAACCCCATCTTTTGCAAAACTCTCACGATATCTAGGGAAATGCCACCTTGAACAGGGAAGGAAACTTCTACTTGTGCAATGACAGAGGAAAATACTGATCATCCCTATGGAAATCACCTAATAATTGCCGTGGAGTTTTATAAATCAGAGTAGCTGAAATCTTCTCAATTTTAAGATGCTTGAAACACACATACACCACCCTGTGGTGGCATCAGCTCCTCCCTTCATTCATACTCACAGAAAAACCACTATGAGCTGAATGCCTCCTAGCTTTAAGATATGGGCAGGCCTGAGACATATTGGTGGAAGTACTTTACAAGGAAGTTGGTACTGTCACTATCCCGTGTTGTACTCATTCTGCAAATTTTTCATTATGGAGTAACTAGTTAGGGGAACCACTTGTCTCTTCTTTCTTTCTGGTAACTGCACTGGAAGGGTTTAAGTAATTTTATCGGCTGAAACACTAAAAAATAATAGGCTAAAAACCAAAAATAATTGCCAAATTTTAATAATTGTTCGTGCCAATTTAGTCACATAGGGTTCTTACTATGCCTTTGGGGACATGATGATTAAAGACTTGCATATTATTCACAATTATTAATTGCAATAACACAAAAAAGCTTTAACCGATGGTTGCTACAGTCACAATCTCTTCTGTATGTCACTCTGTAGAATAGTAATAGAGAGGTAGCCGTGTTAGTCTGATCTTGCTAAAACAAAAGGAAAAACTATGTAGCACTTTAAAGACTAACAAGATGGTTTAATAGGTGATGAGCTTTCGTGGCCCAGACCCACTTCCTCAGATCATATTCTGGAAGAAGCATTCAACAGAGATTATACCTTGAGAGTGAGCATGATTCTAATATAAACACTCCTGTATAGCAAAGTTGAGACCAAAATATATTATTCCTTAAATCAGTAGTGAAACCAGTTTTGAGTGAGTGAGATGGAGTACTGCTTCCACCTTATGCCCATTCTATAATAGTCTTTCTACATCCGTTGTTTTCACTTCAAGGGTGACTTCATATCTGGATACCTTAAATCATTATTTTATTTATTTTTTATTCCAGTAGCAAATGGGGATTGAGATCAAGATTAAAGATCATATAATGCTAGACATATGATAAGAAATATTCCACATCCAGGAGATCTCAGAATCTAAATAGTGCAAACAAAAGTTTGGAGGGGGAATTCAGGACCAGTGTGTTTGAATAGTTTGTCAAAGGTCACACGAGAGTTCAGAGTTGGGATGAAGCAAACTTTAAGTCTGTGAGAACTCTGGAAGTTCTGCTCAGAATACCAATATTTTCAACTATTTTTTACTGTTTGCTGCTCAAATAAATTCATTTGCTTATAAAAATGCATGATAAATTCTTGCTATTGGGGAAACCCCTCTCCTTCTAGAATAAATGAGAAATTTAACGTGTCATGGAAATAAGACTAGAACAGAACAGTTGAAAGGGTCCTATGTTATATAAACTAACTATCTGTATGATTTGCATTTAAGTTAAAATAAATATGCATAATATATCAAAAAGGAACATTTCAGCTCAAATATTGAATGATAGCATTAGACTATCTATTTTGATAGGTTGAAGAGGCATGCAAATTGATAGATATGAATCATTGGCTAGTCGTTGTGGGAAAAGGAGACACCCTCACATAATGTGTGATCGATACACTGTATAACTGAAAGAAATTTTAAAATAAAAATTATAGATACAGTAAGATCAACATTGTGATAAAAGGTTGCTTTTTCTGGAATGGAAGGCAGACAAGATGAGCATAAGAACAAGTGGAGGTTATCCCTCAAGTTTGAAAAGGGAATAAAGAAATACATTCAATAATATTAATTTCCAGTCTGGTGGAATCCTGAGTACTGAGTCCCTATCCCGGCGCCCACAGCAAACCCTCATGGGTGGAAGGTGTAACTTCAGTGCCTCTCTGATGGAATGTATATTTTATGGAAAAATATATCTGCAGGGCACATGAATCTTACGTGTGCACAGTGACACTGAATTCCCCCAGGAGTAATTGTTGATGCTTGTTATAGAATTGACAAAACATTGATTATCTATGATAAAATAGATAAGGGGTATGCTTATTTGCACCATACAACCACCAACTTGTGTATCAATCCTGTTCATATTTTGGGAGTCAGGTGTTGTTATTTACATATTTGTATGTCTAAAAGTAGACTATATACATATCAAGTATCAGAGGGGTAGCCGTGTTAGTCTGGATCTGCAAAAGTGACAAGGAGTCCTGTGGCACCTTATAGACTAACAGATGTATTGGAGCATAAGCTTTCGTGGGCAAAGACCCATTTCGTCAGATGCATGTAGTGGAAATTTCCAGAGGCAGGTATAAATATGCAGGCCAGAATAAGGCTAGAGATAACGAGGTTAATTCAGTCAGGGAGGGTGAGGCTCACATCTAGCAGCTGATGTGGAGGTGTGAACACCAAGAGAGGAGAAACTGCTTTTGTAGTTGGCTAGCCATTCACAGTCTTTGTTTAATCCTAAAATGATGGTGTCAAATTTGCAGATTTAAACAAAGACTGCGAATGGCTAGCCAACTACAAAAGCAGTTTCTCCACTCTTGGTGTTCACACCTCCACATCAGCTGCTAGAAGTGGGTCTCACCCTCCCTGACTGAATTAACCTCGTTATCTCTAGCCTTATTCTGGCCTGCATATTTATACCTGCCTCTGGAAATTTCCACTACATGCATCTGACGAAGTGGGTTTTTGCCCACGAAAGCTTATGCTCCAATACATCTGTTAGACTATATGATGTCACAGGACTCCTTGTTGCTTATATATATATATCAATATTATTGTATACATTTGTCACAGTTTCTTTTCATCCCAGGATATACAATAAAAAACAAACTACATTACAAATATTGGACCATATCCTGTAGATCTTAACTCGCTTTAGGAATCCTATCTTTCACAAGCAAGTCAATGGACACAGTGGCGTTAGTAAAGGGTGTTCAGGATTAGACACACTGACTGAATTCAAAGCTACTGAATCCTTTACATAAGTAATGGATCTCTATTATTTCCTGTCTGATGGCTGACGGTCCTTTTCTTTTCCACTCGTGCCTTTATTTCTTTAATCCATTAGTGATAGTTTGGAAGCTATTAAACTTGGGTGAGCTTTGTTTCTGACCTGAGGCTGTTTCTTTAGTATTTTTTTAAAGTTTAGATATGCATTTAGCAAGCGCAGGTGGCGGTTAATAGATTGAAAGTCCTCATTGTGTGAAACAAAATGCTTGCTTTAATAAGGTGCCTAATAGACATGTGCAAGTTGCCAACTCCTTATAATAATTCAATTTGGCTGAATGTTAATTTTACCTTGCACATGTAAGGGAACCAGTAGGCAGTATTTCAGTTTGAGACATCATTCAGTTTGTTAGTCAGAATTCAATTTGTTAGTCAGACAAAGGGAAATATAGTTGTATTATGCTTGCTAATTTGTACATGTATAAATGCGTGAGAGAGAAACACCATGCACCTTCAGCTTTCTGCGTCCCACTATTTGTTAAAAAAAAAAATCAGCAACAAAGCATGTTAAAGGAAAGCATTTTCCCTCCTCCCACTCCCTTTTTCTGGTGTTTTGCTCATTCGAATTTTAGGAGGAGAATCAAAGCACCTAGAATCATAGGATGAATACTACTTTCCCAGACATCAAGCTGTAGCAAGAACAAAATAAATAGTTCAAAACAGAGGAAATCCCCATCTCCCAGATATTGGGGCAAGAGTCTTCCCTGTAGATACACTGGCTTGTCTCTGAATTCCTGGCTCCCTCCTTGGCAGATGTCTGTAGGTCATCTATCTTTTCTTCTGACTGACTGGCACTTCTCACCATGGTTTTTTTTTTTTTTTCAGCCTAGGATATCAGCCTTCATATATTTCACTTTTTTCACTACTTTTTGACACCTTGTTCCATGCCATTTCCTAGTCATGGAATGTCCTCTCTAAACTAGATTATATAAGCATGACTTTCACCTCCCTCAAATCCCTCCTAAAGATCCACTTCCACTGAATTGCTTATTCTATATTAGCAACCTTAAGTGTCCATGTAGTCCAGGTTTGATACAGGCACCCCTTAGAAAAGCGCTCATTGATCTTTTCAAACAACTTAGCTCAGACCTGACAAACTCATTATGTTGACTATGTTTTATGGGCTATTAATCCATAAAGAGTAGCATGTGAGATATCTATCAAGGCTCATAACTTACCAAGATTCATATTCATTATGAGATGTACATATTGATAAGTGTCAAGGAATAAGGCAATTATACGGAAAGTATGCTTTGTGGACACAGAGTAAATTTTAGCCACCTCTCAGGGAGGTTGATTACCTATAACAGCGGGAGAATCCATCCCAGTGGCCTAGACAGTATCTACCTTAAGTGCTACAGTGGCACAGCTGTGCCACTGTAACATTTTAAGGGAGTGTCAACAATACAAAATTAGATTGATTTTATTTAAGTCAACACAGAGCCTAAGCAAGTCAATTCTGCATGTCTCCACTATGCACATCTGGTCAGCAGAGTGCATCCTAACTAGCAGGGCTTGTATTGACTTGGAGTGATGCACTGTGGGAAGCTATCCCACAGAACCTGGAGATGACTGAATCACTGTTAGGCAATGCCTCATGAGACGAAATTATTTTCGCAAGTAACTATGGTTGCATTGTGTCAGCCTCCCATTATGCACTTATCAACCACCCTTCCTCACTGAAATCAATGGCAAATGAGTCAAGCCTTTTCCATGCCTTTTTTCCCTAATCCTGGGTGAAGACACCATAGCTTGGCAAGCATGGACTTGTCTCAGCTGTATACTGGTGTTCTGAGCATTGCAAACACCTTACGCCTTATCCTCCAAAACAGGAACCACTGCGTAGAATAATGTGATACCATGCAAACAACTGTTGGAAGACATGGATGGGAGCAATTTGCAGATGCTGGCAACAATTGTGCATGCACTCCTTCTGGGCTTGGGAAACAAGCAGTGACTGGTAGGACCAAATAATGATGCAACTATGGGATAAGCTGCAACATTTTTCAGATTAGTAAATCCACTGTACAATGAGCTTTTCCTAGTCCTGAAGTACTGCAATACCAAAATGAGACCTGCTCTGACAGGTGAGAATGGTGATAGCTCTGTAGAAGCTTGCAATGCCAGATTGCTACTGGTCAGTGGGAAATCAGTTTGGAGTACATAAATCTAATGTGGGGGCTGCTGTGATCCAAGTTACCATGGTAATCAATATACTTCTGCTAAGCAGGGAAATGACTCTGGGGAATGTGCAAGACATAGTGGATGGTTTTGCCATAATGGGGTTCCCTAACTGCGATGGGGGACAGACAGAATGTGTATCCCTATCCTGGCACCAGACTACTTTGCCAAGGAGTACATAAACCACAAGGAGTACTTTTCAGTGGTGTTGCAAGTGCTAGTGGATCACATGGGCCATTTTACTGACATCAGCATAAGATGGTTGGGAAAGGTGAGGAACAGAATTCCAATCTGTTCAGAAAGCTGCAAGAAGGAACTTTCTTTCCAGATAGCAAATTACCAGTGGTGACATTGACATGCCAATAATTATTCTTGGAAAGTTGGCCTACCTCTTGCTCTCCTGGCTCATGAAACTGCACAGGTTTGGGGCAGTGTTGGAGGCCGCCTAGAATTGCTCATAGAAGTGACATGCCTATAGCTCAGAACCAGACTGACTGTTTGCCTCTCTTGTCTTCTGGTATGCTTGCCTAATCTCTTTTATTTTCCCATAGTAATGCTGGGTATGCCTGTTGTAGGCCTTCTGCCCCCATGCTGTGTGCAATTTTGTCATTTCTTCTGCTGGTTCAGAGATCTGCCTTCACAGACTCTCCTCCCCACACAGAAATACACTCCAGTGTTTCCTATATGCTCCAACCACCCTTCCTCCCTGAAATGAATGGCAAAAGAGTCAAGCCTTTTTCATGACTTCTTTCCCTAATCCTAGGGTTACCCACGAAGACACCATACCATGGCAAACATGGACTTGTCTCAGTTGTACACTGGTGTTGTGAGAATTGCAAACACCTCATGCCTTATCCGCCAAGCAGGAGCCACTACGTAGAATAATGTGATGCCATGCAAACAACTGCTAAGAGACATGGGAGCAATTTGCAGATGCTGGCAACAGTTGTGCAGGTGGAGCACAATTGACACTTTGGGCATCCATGATTAGCTGTGCTGGTAATCACTCCATGCTGATCAAACAGAAAATGAAAATTCAGAAGTTTTGTTGTAGGGCTGTAACAGAGGAATGTCTGGTTCCTGTGTACCTGGCTGAAGTGCAGTGGAGCTGAAATTGCTCAGAGAGTGGTCATAGCAGAGCACTCTGGGACACCTCCTTGAGGCCATTGCCTTCAAATTATACAGCATTGGGTCAACACTAGTGCTATGTTGATACATGGATTTCGACTGAAGTGCTATGTCTTTCACAGAGAGGGGGTACAGAAGTTAACGTACAATCCCTTTAGGTCAGTAGAAGGGGCTCAGTAGTTTTGATACATACATTATTTACTCAGCTTAACACAGCATATGTCAACCAGGCAAGCTGACAGACTCACTGGCACCTGGACCACGCCGCCCCCCTCAGCGCCATACATAGTGCACAGTTGGGGTCCAGTGGCAATTTAAAGGGCCCAGTGCTCCAGCCACCACCACTGCTGCAGTAGCCATGGTGATAATGGGCCCTGGGATAGTTGTCCCCTTTGTCTTCTACCCCCACCCTCTGCCCAATCAGCAGGCCTGGTGTCAACCTAACTTTATAGTGTAGACCAGGCCTAAATACAGACAAGCCCTAAGACTTTCAATCAGAAACTACAGGTGGCAACTGCGAACAATCATAACTTCTTGAAAGTAAAAAGAAGGGTTACCTTGTTTATGAATAAAATCAAGAATGCTTCAGTATAACAGAAGAGAGGGAAAGACTCTGGATAGAGGAAATCCCTTGTGATTTGCTGGGTTTTTTATGAAAATTTGGATCCTTGTTCTTGTGAAACCAGCTAGTTGTAGAACAGACTGAACTTTGGGGCGAAACATACTTTATTGGATAGGAAAGTGTAGCCCCATGTTTTATGATTTTGTTTTGTATTATAACCATTTGTTTACATCACCTACTCTCATTCCTAATTCAATCTTTATCCTTTCCGAAGTAAGCCTACTTGTGAATAATAAAACAGTGTTGCTCAATAGTTTACCTTAAGGCTGTAGTGTCCAGCATGCTAGCCACGAGCCACATGTGGCAATTTGGCCAGTTGAGTGTGACAAGTTGGCTTGAACAATGTGGCTATTTGGTCAGTCGAGTGTGGCTAATTCACTATAGTGGCTACTGGTTCAGAAGTGATTGGACAACACAGCTTTAAGTAATAGTTTAAGGTAAAAAAGGTAGATTGGTATATATTGTACGTATGAGACTGGTTAAGTGGCTGAAAGGCAGATGGTATTAGGGAACTGACATTCAGCCAAGCCCAGCAAGACTCCCATATACTGGGGGGAAGTAACAAGGTGACTCTCAATCCTGAGTTCCCCAAAAAGCATCACAGAAATGACTTTGGATATTTCTATGTATAAAATGGGGGGAAATGCTCAAACCAATTAACTATATATTTTATGGGCTGTTGTGATAATTGGGCATATAAATTTACTCTGAATGTGAACTCAATGGAAAAACCATATGAAAGCTCATAAAATGCCATAATAAATGCTCTTAGGAAAATGTAGAGAAAGGAGAATGCCTGACTTAATCTAAACAAAAAGGCCTAGTGATATAACTCAAGGATCGTGTTAAAACTCTGCTTGGTAACCAAGAAAATGCAGGTTTGGAAATTAACGAACCAAAACTGGTGTCACACATTAAGCATAATTGGTGAACAAAATAACAAGGGGATGGATTATTCCAACCAACACTCTCATTTTGGGCCCTTACAGAAAGAAACTTTAGGACAGAGGAAAACTGAAGCACAAATGGAGGCTACTGAAGCAAATTTCACCAACATGTGTGGCACCATTTTGTGGGACTCCTTTCCTTCACCACCCTAAACCTGAAAATGTCTTGGTCAGACTGGCCAGAGAGGGGGACCAAGACAACATTGCCACATCTACTGGCTTCATCAGAATTCCACACCACCACTTGGAATGAAATTTTAACAGCAGCAGCAACAAAAACACTAGTTCCAACCCATCTCAACTAATTTTCCTTCTTTACTTTAGTAAAAGAGTTTAAAAGATGTTTAATAGTTTGCCATGGTTCTAAGCAGGCAGTATACCAAGCCCCAAGCCTTATTTAACACTGTTTAATTTTGGACAGTAACTGGTTTATGTTAATACCTTTAGTGCATTTGTTCCAGTTACAGCTTGCAGTAATGTCAGGGATAAGAGATTTTATTTATGGGGCTCAGATCAAAATTCGCTACTTTTGGCAAGGCCAAAAATACATAATTTTATAGAGACCTTTAGATTTGAATGTTATTTATCGTGCTTGGCATTATAACCTGGTGTATATTTTGATTGAAGATAACTGAGCTCAATTGTGCTGAATGACCTTCTGAAAATACCAACTTACAGCTTATTTATGACATCTACTACTCTTAAAATTATTGGTAATCTTTGAAAAGATCTCTGTGAACTTCAATATTGAAGTAGTAAAAAAATACTTAAAGGTGAACTGAAAATCATTTATTTAAACTTTTAAGATCCCAAATGGGTAACAGATTATATGTTTAGATTTTAAAATAACAAATATTTCTGTCTCAAAAAACCAAAGGGTGAAAAATTTGTTCCTTTTTCACTTTCATGCCAAGACTGCAGTTTAGATTTCCCCGTTACTCTGCAACAGCTAATCTTGCAAGCAGTTTAGAGCCTGATTTTTTCTGAAAGAATTGGTGTTCTCAGCCTATTTAAGGACAAGGAGGAGCAGTGGTCAGCATCTTTAAAAGATATCAGACCCCTGATTCATAATCAGACATATATAAAGTTCATGTGTTTTTCTATTTTCAGTTAAAAGTTTAAGTATCACAGAGAAAACACATAATCCTAGACTCACATCTTGCAGAACACTGTTTTCTAATAAAATAATGTGTTTCTGAAGCTCTAAATAATTTTTAACTCCGACAGTCTGTTGGGTTCAGTTCATTCTGTAAAGCCACTCCAAATTATAGATGCTTACCTGAACATCTTTGGACTACAAAAATGGATTAGAAAGAGTAGAAGATCACAAGCCTGCTTTTACTCCATTTACAAGACAACATCAAAAATGCATGCAATAGATGTCTTTCTGAGGGTGCATCTACACTGCACCATTATTTCGAGATAACGAGCGTTATTTCGAAATAACGCTAATGTGAGCATCTACACAGACATTCCATTATTTCAGAATAATTTTGAAATAATGGACGGCTTATTCCGAAATCTGTAAATCTCATTCTATGAGGAATAACACCTATTCCACAATAGCTATTTCAAAATAAGGCATGTGTAGACGCTCCACTGCTGCTATTTCGAAATAGCCTCTCACCAGGGCCATTTTAAGTATTCCTCCCCAGTGCCTCCTGGGGCTCTATTGAGATGGCATGGTCTACATTAGGGAACCCTGCCATGGACTAATTTTGAGGCTTCCCAGCAGTGTAGACGTGCTATTTCGAAATAAGCTATTTCTAAATAACTGTTCGGGAATAGCTTATTTTGAAATAGCCGTGCAGTATAGATATACCCTGAAGCATCAGAGATTAGAAACCCAAAACACTGTGATTATTAGGGTACATACAAACTCTTCCTTTCTTGTTTACATATATCCTTTCCTTCTTGTGCTATGCCTACTGGACACACTGGATAGTGGCTATAAATTCTCACAACTAACAGTAGAAGCAATCATAAGGACTAAAATTTGTGCCTTGAGTACATAGGGATCTCTGAATTTGAAGTTAACTAGGGTCAAGAATTTTGTAGCTCTTACATTGCCATTTTCTTTTACTATTATCTAGACCGGTAGTGGACATGTAGTATTCATCTCCTTATTGTGTTGCCCATCTTGCCTTTGCATAACCAGCACATGAGACCTTAAAGTATCATGTCACTTGTGACCAAGGATTGAGAAGTGTGCAGCAGTGAAATTTTTCAGAGTTTGTGTGGTTCAGATTTGGTTTGTTATAAACCAAAGCTTTTAGAGAAGAGAGATATTTTACTCAAATCCTGTTGCCTGTCTTTAACTGAATATATTCCAGTTGCTGATCTGGGATCTGAAACAGCTTGAAGGCTTTTTATTTGTTTTATATTTATTAAACTCTTTTCATCTTAATCTTTAAAGTACTCTGACTCAAACTAATTAAAATATTGTTTAGTGAAGTACTTTATCATTTTCTGCTCCTGGGGACAGTGTTGCTGCAAGTTCTATTATTAGCATTATTAGAGCTAGTCAGAATTCTTGCATCAAAACATTTTTAAAGAAAATTGGCTCTTTCTGAAATTATTTTTCCAAAATCTTCTTCTTTTTTCAATAGAAAACTAAAAACTGAAATGTTTGGGTTTTTTTCATGAATGCCTCCCCCCACCGCCTTCCTCCTATTCCCTATTTGCTTCCTTCCTCACACACATTCACACACCTTTTTTCCCCAGTGGAAAGGAATTCAAAATTCATATTTTTTTAGGTTTATTTTCACTCTCCTTTTCAATTTGTTTATGGCTGTGAGGTTAAGGGGACATTGCAATTAGCGAAGCAGCAATGGGAGGGGGCTACCCCTTCTCTGGGAAATAACATTGTAGATTTTGTAGGCAACTCTTTAGCCCTTGCTCAACAAAACTGACAGAATGCTCAGCAAGAGCAAAAGGTCTGGTATGATAAACATGCCAGAGAGCGTTCCTTCACGGTACATGAGCAATTCATGGTCTTGAAGGAGCTTCAGTCCAATAAGATGGAAGCATCCTAGGACAGACCATTCATGGGCCAAGACCACATAGGAGTAATTAACTACCTCATAGCATTCCCAGATCCTAACCTTAAGCCTAAAGTATATCATGTTAATTTTCTAAAGCCCTTTTATTCTCAAGAATTCAAGGTTCTTCAGTTCCCAGCCCATGAGAGAGATGACACTGAGTGGCCTGAAGGAGCCTACTATGATGGAAAAGGCAAGGGTGGTGTTGAAGAGGTAACCCTCTCCATGAGCCTCAACCATGAGCAGTGACAGAAGATCCATGAGTTTGTGCACCAGCTTTGCACTGATGTTTTCAGCCACCTCAGAATGAACTGAATGGGCTTACCACTCTGTTAACACGGGTGAAACTCACCCAAACAGAACCCAGCCCTACCGGATGGCTCCTTTGGTCAAAGATTCTATAGAAAAGGAGATCAAGGTAGACATGGGTGTAATTCACCCCTCTAAAAGTTCATGGCCCTCTCTGGTGGCCCTGTTTCTCCCAAACCAGATGGAGAAATCAGCTTTTGTGTGGACTATCATAAGTTAAATGCTGTAACTCACCCAGATAACTATCCAATGCCCTACACAGATGAGCTATTGGAGAAACTGGGATGCGCCCAGTTCATCTCCACCCTAGACTTAACCAAGCGATACTAGTAAGTACTTCTGGATGAGTCAGCCAAGGAAAGTCAGCCTTCTTTATACATGTGGGCCTGTGTGAATTTAAAGTTCTCCCTTTCAGGCTATGCAATGCACCCAGAACCTTCCAAAGTCTTGTCGATAATCTACTAGCAGGATTTGGCGAATTTACAGTAGCCTATCAGGGTGATGTGGCTGTATTCTCTGATTCATGGGCAAAACACCTAGAATACCTCCAAGCTGTCTTGCAGTGCATAAGGGAGGCTGAGCTGACTGTTAAGGCTAGGAAGTGTCAAATAGGCCGAAACAGGGTAACTTACCTGGGACATCAGGTGGGTCAAGTAGAGGGTAAAGTAGAGGCTATCCAAAACTGGCCTGTCCCTAAGTAAAAAAAACCAGGTCCAATTCTTCTTAGGGTTTGCAGGATATTACAGGCGATTTGTACGCATTATAGTCAAATCGCCATACCACTAACCGACCTGATCAGAAAAAAACAACCAAATTCAGTTAAATGGACGGAGAAGTGTGAGGAAGCTTTTAAGTAGCTTAAGGCTGCTCTTATGTCTGACGCTGTCCTGAGGGCCCCAGTCTACAACAAACCTTTCTTCATCACCATGGACATGTCAGAGCATGGTGCAGGGCCAGTTTTGATGCAAACACGGCCAGATCAACAATTCCATCCTGTTGTGTTCCTCGGTAAAAAAACCTGAGAGGGAAAGCCACTGTATATGCTCTAGAGAAGCTATGACCATATATTTGGGGACAACACTTTCATCTGCAGACTGACCATTTTGCTTTGTAGTGGCTTCACTCAGTCAAAGAGACTAACAAGAAACTTCTTTTTTGGAGTTTGGCTCTCCAAGACTTTGACTGACATACAACACGTTTCAGGAACTTCTAACAAAGTGGCTGATGCACTCTCCTGTGAAAGTTTCCCAGAATAAGCCAGTCAAAACTCTCCCTATATCTAAGTCATTGTATTCCATACATATGGGGAATCATGTTTTGTTCTTTGTGTATTCAGGAGTGAATATAATGTGTGCATGTACATTATTAACTATGCTTATCCTGGACCTCCACGAAGAAATCACAGCTAATGTGGGCCAGTGTATCCAGCACTATCCTTGATTTAGGGAGCATGTGATGGATAGGAGGAATGCTGGCCAGGCACCTGCTGTAAAAGGTTAAACTTATGTAGCTAGCAAGGTGTTGGCAAGGGGGCAGGAAAGCCAATGGGACACAGTGCTGAAATCTGAATTGCATATAGATACCTTGCCTGCTCTATTTATGTGAAAATTCTAAGTTAAGGGCTGGAGGGAGCAGATGCAGTAATCAATATTACCATGCCTATATAAAATATTGGACATGGGAGTAAACTGAGCCTTGAAGCACAGATCAGCATGGATTGTGAGCAGAGGGAAAACATATATTTAGTCACGATCAGGTTTTTTTTCTTTATATTGCTCTTTGGTAAAACTTCTCTGTGTAAAATCCATGTACTTGCCCCTCCCCGCCTGCTTCACTACTTAAGCTGTGCCCAGAGATATAATTTTTTTCTCCGTGTTTTAATCTGCTCTTTTCTTAGTTGCTCTGTAACACCAAGTAACCAAGTATGCTTTATCAATTATATCTTTTTTGTTAATAAAATCACCTTTTTAAGATGATGATTTGATTGTGTCCTGGAAGGAAGCAGGAGGTCTGTGTCTGTGTATGCATGCCTAAGACTGAAAGGTAAGCAACCAGAGACTGCAGTTTTTTCTCTTTTCTCCAAGCTCTCTTGTGGTAAAAGAGCTTGGGGATATCCCTCTGGAAGAAGTTCAAGTGCTTCCTTCCTGAGTTCAAGAAGAAAGGGGTGTCTTTTGTTTCACTTGGTGGTGGCATCTACCTCCCAAGGCCAGGAAATCTGTGGCCTTCGGGAGTTTTTAAAATGAAACCTTTGGGGACAAGGGTATTTTTAAGGTCTCTTGCAGGCCCCCACCTTCTGCACGCAGAGTGTCAGAGTAGGGAACAGCCCTGACACCATACACATTTACAGTCCTTTATTTTTTTAAGCAAAATCTAAGCAGACGAGGGTGAGAGGAGAAACAAGAAATGCAGTGACTTTCCTGAGATTACAGAGCAGGTCAGAAACAAAGAACACACATGTCTCCTGTCTTCACTCTTAACATCACACTGTCTCTCACAAGATTCATAGTAATATTTGTCAAAATTATTTGGTCCATGGAGCCAACCACATTTTTAAAAGGTAGAAGTTATGCTGTATGCTCAAGTTGCATCATTTACTATGGTATTTGGTGCACCATGAAAGTTATTAAACATTTATATATATATATAATTATCACTTGATAATGAATAATATGGACAGCATTGGTGGGTGGAGGTAAGGCAGAATTAAACATGGCTGAAAAATGATTCAGTGCATTTGTTTTTGCATAAAAGACTTACATCTGGATAGTAAGATTTTTTTTCTAGTGGTCGACACAAATCAGCTATCTCCCCTGGAAATATAATCAAATTAAATGGAATACTGATGCTAAAATGTGTTGTTTTAATTCTAGTCCTGAGGCATTTAGACAGAGAAGATATCAGGCTTAGATTTATTTTATAATGCATACTTTATATATTTTGAACAATTCATTTTTAAATAGTCAATAGATTTTCTAGTCTCCATATTTCTCCAAACATCTGTATTTTAGCAGGCTTTATTTTGTTTTCTGAAAAGTATTACACCACTTCACATGTCACTGTTGTTGCGGGAAGAGACTTTCAGGCACAATTACAAGCTACTGTAGGTAGGAGTACACAAAGATTCTGCTAAAACATTTTTTTTCTTTCTTCAGACAGTAGCATTTGGCCAACACACAAGATAGTGCTGATGAAATTGTCTCTTAAGGGTTTGTGTATTCTGCAATCACAAGGTACAAATGCAGCTTGACTAGACAAACCGATCTAGCTAGCTTAGGTACCAGAGTAGTGAAGCAGCAGTAGTGCACCTTTCAGCACAAGCTACTCCCATGACTTTCTATTCAAGGTTGAGACATACCCTCAGAAGCTTTATTAAGAGCTCTGTAATAAAAAAAATATTTGGAAAAATGTATGGGTTGAAAAGGTGGACAAAGGGTTGCAAGTATATACCATGTATTAACACATATGACTAAAAGTACATCCTGTCAGATTTTTCACACATGGCTTTCTTCCACTAGACATGCCAGCAAAATCCTTTTGCAATAGGACTGGATAAGATCACTTAAGAAACATTTAGTACTCTAGAATTAAGGTTGAAAACACATGTCAGTAATTTAGGGTAAACTACAGTACAAGGCTGTTGTAAATCTCTCAAACCTAGTCATTATAAATACAAGGGGAATCATAGTTAAGAATGAATTTAAAGTACCGTAAATTAGCGAATATAACCCGTGGGTTTTACACGTTTTTACAAACCTCACCCCCCCTCGTGGGGTATACATGTCCGTCTTATACAAGTTGATTTTTACTCCTTGGAGTCCCCCCGGGAGCATCAGTTCCCCTAAGTGGCTCTGCCCACCCCCCCATTAGAACTGGGTCAGTTCCACTGCAGGGGGGCAGGGAAGTCCTGATGAGCTTCCAGCGTGCCTGCGCTGCGCTCTCTATTCCCCCTGCCCGGAGGAGGGTGGGTGGCGCCTGGCTGCGGTTGCGCGGGGTGGGTCTGGGCACGAACACGGCTCCCCTCCCACAGGCCGGCCGGCTCGCTGGCAGCAAGATGGCCATCACCTTGTGTCTGCTCTCTACGCTTGGAGGCTACCTCCTCACCTCGGCGCTGCTGCTCAAGATGCTGCCACATCTCCCACCGCGGCATCAAAGACCACCTTTTATGAAGGCGGCAGAAGTCTCTGCGGGTTATATACATCCGTGGGTAATCTAATGGTTTTTTTACACATGATAGAAAAACCGCGAGTAATACATGAGTGCGTGTTAAACATGGACGCGGGTTATATTCACTAATTTACGATAAGTCCAAGCATGCTAAAGTATGGAAATGTGTAGCTAGGCCATATGCCTGATTAGAGATTCTTCAAACTGCCCAAATTGATAAAAGTCACTGAAATCTTGTGCATAGGCTAAATATGAATATTTTTAAAAATCAATTATCATTTTTTGCAAAATCTTCCCTTCAGTAGAAACCATAACCGTGCACTGCAGTGACATCAGTAGGAGAAAATATTTTAAAATTAAATGTGTCTTAAAAAAGCAGCTTAATCTTTTTAATGTCCACAAACACTAAAATGTCTTAAACATTAACTATTATATGAATATATATTTGAATGGTGTCACTACATGGCCATCATCTCCCCTTGGCTACATCTACACGGAGAGATCTTCTGACAAAAAGTATGCTAATGCGGGGCTCATTTGCATGAGTCGTGATTTCATTAGCATATTTTCTCCCGTTTCTTCTTGCGCAAGGGGTTTTTGAGCAAAAAGAAGCAGTGTGGACGGGGTTTTTTATTCAAAACCCCCATTTTGCCCAATATCCTTCTGTCTCTCCTGGGAGAGGCAGAAGGATCTTGTGCAAAATGGGGTTTTTGCACACAAAAAAAAGAGTCCACACTGCTTCTTTTTGCACAAAAACCCTTTGCACAAAAAGAAACAGCAAAAATATGCTAAAGAGATCTCGACTCATGCAAATGAGTCCCACATTAGCATATTTTTGCCGGAAGATCTCGTAGTGTAGACGAAGCCCTAGTTGCCATGTGAATGAAGCCACAATTGTCCTCACAGAGCCAAGAGAAGACAAATATTATGGCACTTGGAAAACAAGAGGGAGGAGTAAAAATCAAATTGGAGGTAAAGAATTAAAGCTAGTGAAAAATGTGAGTAACTTGGGGGACTAGTATCTGAGGCTAGGTCTACACTGCAATGGTAAGTTGGAAAAAGAAATGCAATTTGCGGTACACAAATTGCCTATCTTTTTCTGCTTTACTGTCGAAAGAGGCTTTTCTGAAATTTGGCGCATCTACGCTTTTTCAGAAAAAGTGCTCTTTTGACACATCCCTTATTCCTTGTAAAACAAGGTTTACAGGGATGGCAAAAGACCACGTCTGCTTTTTTGAAAATTTTCCCGAAAAAGCAGACGTGTTCCTTGGACGCGGCATTGCTTTTCTGGGATACTTATTGTATCCCAGAAAAGCAGTACAGTCTAGACGTAGCCCAAGAGTAAAAACAAAGAAGATATAAAAATTTGGACTAACCATTGTTGTATTCAGAGAACTTTGCAATATTTGGAAGTCTAAAGAAATTTAAATAAAAATAAGTCAGTTTCTATTACATAGCTGATACGCCAATACAGCAGGTCAGAATGTTGGAGTATGAGGAAACCTAAAAGATAGTCATTTCTGACCACAGAAATGAACTGGGAGAGGAGAATCAAGGGTACAGAGAATAAAAAAAAATGAAGTGATAAGAAAAAGGCTGAGAGAAGAAATGATGCTGTTACAGGAGATTCAAAAAAGACAACTGTGATGATTTGGACTTGTGTCAAGTATGTACATGGAAAGAATACAATATGTGGTGATACATACCATAGTACAAGGAACTAGAACAGAGGATGCAGTGGACAGACACCGTGAAGAATGACAGAACAAAAAGTTTAAAGATGACTGAAGCTGTGAAGCTGGCACAAGGAAAAAAAGTAGCAGAAAGACTTCATTTGGCTCCATGATTGCTACTGAGTTGGACAGGAATATAAAGAATATAGTTATATCAAATACAGTATCTTAGTGCAAGAGTGCCTAAATAACAGATGGATTTTGATTATTTGAAAATTATCCTGGAACAGTTAAATATATTCAGGACACAAACTCAACAATCTAAGGCCAGGTCTACACTGGGGAGTGGGGGGAATTAAACTAAGAAACACAACTCCAGCTACATGAAGAGAGTACCTGGAGTCAACGTAGCTTAGTTCAAATTTCTGTGGCATCCCCATTATGGGGCATCAACAGGAGAAACTCTCTCATTGATTTCCCTTACTCCTTGCAATGCAGTGTAGTAGTAGAGTCAACAGGCATGCACTCAGCAGTCAATTTACTGGGTCTTTATTAGAGTCTCTAAATTGACCCCAGAGAGATCGATCTCTGCAGTGTTGGTCTCCTAGTAAGTGGAGACAAGGCCTACTTGAATATCATTAGATTTTTTTTTACAAGAAGTACCAGAGCTCTCCAAAGAAAGCCTTTAGTCATACGATTTCCAGATGAATTTTGCAGATAACGAGGATTTAGATAAGCTTTGAACATGTATTCAAGGGTTTGGGGGCAGATTCCTTGAAAATAATCTAATCTCTAAGGGAGAAATCTTGACCCTATTGAAGTCAATAGCAAAACTCCTATTGACTTCAATAGGGCCAGGATTTCCCGTTGAATCTTATGATACCTACTTACTAAATGAAGAAGAGTATGAAGCAAATGGAATAGCTATATCAATAAGATTCTTGCCATTTGAGAGTTTTTTTTCCCATTGCAAGATAATTTCACATGAACTGTGCATCAGTGCAAAGTTTTATCACACTGAGTTATGCCTGTTGCTTTGAAAGAAGTGCTTATTATTGTAACTGGTTTCAACTAGGTAGTGGCTTTAATTTCTGAAACTGAACTCTGTTAAATAAAAAATAGAATATTCAAAGTCTATAGGATTTAGGTGTCTAAATCTCATTGTTATTAAATGGTAAATCCCTTAGACCACTTTCAGAATCCTCTAACATTAAATATCCACACAAACCACATAGCCACACCTAGCCAAGAAAATGTGTACTTCTCTTGTATTTAACTTATACAAATATATAAGCCTTGATCCGGCCATGCATGTATGCATATGCTTACATTAAGCATGTAAGTAATCCTATTGAATAGGTCTGTTTTCATAGTTAAAATTAAGCATGTGCTTAAGTATCTTCCTAAATGCAGACCTTAAACAGAAAGACACAAACCACAAAAATAAATCAGGTATATTGGCACAGCCATAAAAACTTATAGCAATAATACAAACTTCATTCTTTCCCCCAATGTAATATGTTCACTGAAGCATGGGGGACCCCTTTAGAAACAAACTTAGTCTTTTACCATAAGTCTGTTTCATTATAATTATTATTTGTGTTATTACTGATAGAAAGTTAATCTTGTTTTCTAAAATATACATGATTTTATAAGTCTATATTTCTATCATTACTTAGAAGCATTACTCATAGGGCAATAAAAGATAAAAGCATTAAAATATATTAGTAGTATGCATGGAGTTTGCCTTTGTCTAAATGCTATACAGAATGTTTTTCATGTAATTTAATGATGTCTGTGAATCAAATCACATTCAGAATAGTAATGGGTGTGAATGGCATTTTCCATAATAACTTCCATTATAATTTCTTTAGAAATACAGGTGAATGTAACATTTAATTCTACAGGGTTTTGGATTTTGTAGGGAACAAGTAATGTATAAATATTTTGCACATCAATACTACTAACAAACTGGAAAAAAAATCATGGAGGAGATGCATATAGTCACTAATATATCCAGCAGCAAGATTTAAAAAAAAATTAATTAAACCAGGTGAAGGTTGATCATTTATGCTCCATTAACAGATTTTTTCCCATGAAGGGATATCAGTGACTCTACTAGCCCTTTAATAAAATTAAAGTATTTGATCCCCTCTCCCGATGTACCAAGAAATACCAATCTATAAAAAAATTAACGACACTGTGACATGTATTGCATTTCACTTTCCTATGAATCCAGGCATTTGAGAGCACATTTGGCTACTGTGATGAAATAAATTCACACAAACTGTGAGAACACCCAGAACATGTGAAAATTGTTGTGTATTGCATTATTGTAGTAGAGGTTGAACTCTCTATTCTAGCACCCTTGGGATCTGACCTGTGCCAAACCAGAGAATTTGCCGAACCACTGGCGGTCAATATTGTGTAGCTGCATTACCAACACTTCCACTGCTTACTGGTCTCTTAGAAGACATGTAGGGCTAAATTAGAGATAAATAACAGCACAGAACACTGAGAGCCAGGAATAGTAGCACTGCAGCTGTAAACAAACTTTAAGGGACTGCAGGAATCTTGGTCACCCTCAGGATAAGTGGACATCCAGCTAACTAAAATCATGCTGGACTATGGATATTGCTGAACCAGGGAGTGCTGAACAAAAAAGCTTCAACCTATACTTAGGATCTACAGTAATAGTACAGGATCCCATTGTGCTTGGCACTGTAAAAATACAGAACAAAATGAACAGTCCCTCCCTAAAGAGTTTACAATCAAAGTATAAGACAAGGTACAGGAGTAACTTATGGAATTAGTTTGGTTAAAAATAAGTAGGTTAACATAGGCAAAAGTCTAATTTTGAAATGTAGAGGAGTATTGAAGTTATTTAAAGGTAGAAGAGTATTTAAGAAGAAAATGGAGGTTGCTTGTCTGAAAACTGAAGTTAGCAAGGACATACCCCAAGATCATATTGCTATTATATTTTGGTTCAAACTGCTTCAAGCAAGGTTTTTAATGAGTGTTTTAAAAGAAATATGACTGTTTTATTAAAATGCTATCTGTATTGATATTATTGGAAGGCCATTTGTTCAGAAGTTAATTGAACTGATGTGTAATGTAAAGAGCCGCTAAGAAGGTGGTGGACATGTAATTAAGTGAAGGGCTGTTTAATGTTAATTAGTATTATAAAAGACTTTCAGCAAATAACTTTGCCAAGTTGCGGGAAAGCTTCATTTAACATAAAAAAATGTATGTTAAGTTTCAGGACTTTAAGTATGTACTTCACTCTGTCAGTGGGCTAGTCACCCACTGACACATTCTTTTAACTTTGACTGTATGTATAATAATTTACGAGGATATTGATATAATAGACATTACAGAAACTTGGTGGAATTATGACAATCAATAGGTAGTTTCAGGGTACAAATATAGGAATGACAGAGTATCATGCTGGTGATAGGGTGGTACTGTATTTGAATGAAAGCATGGAGTCAAATCTTTTATAAATCAAAGTGTACATAGACTCTCTGGAGACAGAGTATGCTTGATTAATAATAGCAGCAGTAAGAATATACTGCCAACCACTTCCCCAGAATGGTGATGGTGATTGTGAAATGCTTAGATTAGAGAAGCCACAAAAACAGAAAACCGTCAGGGGCAAGTTCAACAGGCAAGTTAAATTCTCCCAATTTTGAACGGAAACATCCAGCTTAGGATGGGAGTCTGTAAAAACTGGAAGTCAAATTGAACTGAAAAAAATGCAAAGGAGTATAAACTATGGCAAGTCAAGTGTAAAAGTGTAAACAGGAAGGCCAGAAAAGAATTTGAAGAGCAACTAGCAAAATAAATAAATATTAACACCAAAAGTTCTTAAGTACATCTGTGGATGATTGAGATTCTAAAGGAATGCTCAAGGAAGGCAGGATTGTTATGGGGAAGTGAAATGAATTCTTTGCACAGGTCTTCATTGAAGAGGATGAGGGAGATTTTCACACTTGACTCTTTGTTTTTAGGGGAGAAATCTGAAGAACTATCCCAGACTGATGTGTCATTAAAGGAGGTTTTGGAACAAATTGATGAATTAAACAGTAATAATTCCCCAAGACCACATGGTATTCACCAAAGAGTTCTCAAATTAGAAATTGAAGAAGTAGTAACTGTGGTATGCAGCCTTTCATTTAACTTATCCTCTTTAACAGATGAGTGAAGGTTAGCTAACATAATGCTGATTTGTATTTAAGAAAAAAGGGCACCTGGGAAATCTTGGCAATTACAGGCCAGTAAACTTAACTTCAGTACCAGACAAATTATGCAAAAGAATGATCAGACACATCGTTGGACACAATGTGTTACGGAAGGGTCTCCAGGGCCTTTTAAAGGGAAATCATGCCTCACCAATATATTTGAATTCTTTTAAGGTGTCAACAAATGTGTGGTAAAGGTTGAGTTAGTGCATACGGTGTAGTTGGATTTTCAGAAAGCTTTTTGACATGGTACCATACTAAAAGCTCTTAAGTAAAGTCAGCTGTCATGGACTAAGCGGGAAGGTCCTCTTATGAATCAGCAATTGGTTTAGGACAGGAAACAAAGGGAGGAATAAATGGCCAGTTTTCATAATGGAGAGAGCTGAATATCACAAAAGAGACTTGCTTGGGATAAAAATGAACAAAAAATTATTTAACTGAAAAATCATGTTAAAAGTGCCATACCAAGGTAGAGCATACACATAAATTATACAGAAAATAAACAAATATGAGCCTCAAACTTTACACTTTTATACTAGCTAAATTCTCAGGGATCCAAATCCTAAAATCTTTACTCTGGCAAAATCTCAACAGGATTTTTGCCTAGGTAAGGAATAACGCTTGGATTTTGCAAACATTTAATCATGGTCCCAACTTCATATTTATTTGTAGGATTGCACTCACTCAGTTATCTCACTAGCCAGAGACTCCTAAGTCTATTCCACAGTCTCCCTTGGCTGGGAGATGGAATGTTCTCCATTCTGGCTTGGCTGGTAGGCTAGTGATCACTCCTATCATACAGGGGAATAACCTGCTCCTGACTTTCCCCCCGTCAGCCATGAACTGAGCCAGGCTTTCTCCTTTTCTCTCCCTGTTAGGCCTGGCATTGGCTGCAGGTATAATGGGGTGGAGGTAGCTAAGCCCAAAGTTCTTTCCTTAACCCTTGCTGTGCTGGTGGGCATATTCTCTGCTTCATCACACTTCTATTATGAATTTTTAATATTGTGATAGGACCCTGGAGCCCAGTCATGAGTGCTATCATGAAAGATATTGTTTGAACACAGAATAAAAAGACCATCCTATGCAAATGCTTCTTTTACTCAGTGGTTCCCAATTGCTGATCTGCTGACCAGAACTGCTGGCTGCCGGGCTGTGGCACACAGGCTGAGCCTGAGGCGGAAAACCATGCAGCGGGTTTCTTGTTAGAACCCAGCAGCAGCAGCAGGAGCTGGAGGAAGCGATTGATGAGTCAGACCCAGCAGCAGGAAATGGGGTCCAATGGGGGGAAACTCTAAGGGGGATCACAGGGAAGGAAAGGGGGGATGCAGGGAGGCAAGGCTGGGGGGGAGGCTGTGGGAGCAAGAGCAGCCTGGTTCGGGAAGGGAGAGACACAGGGCAGGGTTTGTACAGAAGGAGACGGGGGAGATACCATGGCCCCATGGGGTAGGAGTGGAGGAGGGCAGAGGTGACTGATGGTAGCACTTGAGGGTGCTAGCTCCTATGCCTCTGACAAAATTTCAGTTGCTAAATAGGATGCCCCACATGCCCCCTGCCCCTGTGGGTGCCCCTTCCTGTGCCCCTCCCTCTGCAGGCACAAGATGCCCTTGGGGGTGGGACTGCCCCACCCAGCAGCCAGAGGGGAATTCTTTCTGTGAATTTATTTTGTGTTGTAGGTATCTGCAAACTCTGATCCATTACAAGTATTGTATGCATACAGAAGCAATGCAAAATAACATGTGATCTCTTACAATTAAATACCATAATGTGCAAATAAAATGTTATCAGTCTGCCAAAAGTTTGTGAATGGGTTTGCTGGTTGGTGGTATAAAAAAAGTTGGGAACCACTGACTACCCTGAGAAAATGAGACCTTGACAGACATTTTTTAGATTTTCATGTTTTGGACTGTATTTTGTGAAAATTGTAGCAAAATGGATGTGGTTTCCCTCCACACCTTTGCCATTGGGCCTTCTTCTTTGCTAGCAGCAACCCTTCTACTCCACTGTGTGTGCAGTGTTTTGTTTCTGATGTGCACTAATATCCATAACACTCTAGACTGAGAATCTATTTCATATATGATATAAGTCATAAACTTCATAGGTTGCAATAAAGAATTTGACAGCTTCCAATGTAATTCACTTTGGGATAACTGGAAGTGTTATCGGAATGCCGACAGAAATAACTATTGTAATCAAGGCTTTTAAGCAAAGCACAACATGCACTGTTAAAACAAAGTAATTGAAGACTGAGCGAATGTTTCAAAATCGATACTGGGTGTTAATCCAAGATGCATTTTCCACTTCTAATGTTTCATATTGACATTGACATCATTCTGAGGAGCAGGCATCAAATTGCTCAATACTAAAATACTACAATATCAAGATCCTAACTCTTCTAATTGACAAAAACACCAACTTGCACTTAAAGACTGAAAAAACTGCCTTCAGGCATTGCAAACAAAAATGTAGTTACTAATCAATTATGAAAAAATACCACCTAATCTAATGAGAACCTCATCAACTCCCAAATCAAGCATGACTCTAAGGGTACGGCTACACTAGCTCGTTAGTTCGAGCTAGGTAGGGTACGAGGGCAAGCGGAGTTGCAAATGAAGCCTGGGATTTAAATATCCCGGGCTTCATTTGCATGTTCCCAGGCGCCGCCATTTTTAAATCCCCCTTAGTCCGAACTCCGTGCCTGCGGCTACATGCGGAACACGTGGCACGGACTAGGTAGTTTGAATTAAAGATCCTAATTCGAACTACCATTACTCCTCGTGGAATGCTCTTGTTCCCATAATAATATCTCTTTGAAAAACTGCTATTGTCAATTGGTTTTCCCTGAGACTTGCTTCCCATGGGATCTTACCTATCAGCTCCCTGAGTTTTCCAACATCTTCCTTCTTGAAATTCATTTACTTTATTTTCCTCTTCTCCCTCCCACCATTCCTTAGAATGATGAACTCTCTGCCATTTCTCAATAAGTTTTATCCAAACTGACTTCCACATACAAATTCTCAACCAGTTCCTCCCTATTTGTCAAATGTAAAACAGCCTCCCCCTACTAGCTTTCTCCACCTTCTTAAGTAAAAAAATAGTCCCCACTACATTCCAAGAACTTGTTAAATCTGTGTCCTGCTGTGTTATTTTCTCAAATGATACCTGGGTAGTTACAGTCCCTCATCATCACCAAGTCTTATGCTTTGGATAATTTAGTTAGTTGTTTAAAAAAAGTCTCATCCACCTCTTCTTCCTGGTTAGGTGATACATAGTAGATCCCTACCATGATAGATATGGATGTCTAAATGCAGAGTATATGTGTCTTGTGAGACAAAAAGAAAAACTTTATAATCTTTAAAACACAGAAATGTGTATATGAAAATATACAAAGTAAGTATCCTTACATCAAATACTGCTAAGTTCTCAAGCAGCATTTTTCTTACTTTGTCTATTTTTAATTTTTTATTATCATGTATGGAAATATTTTGTGCTTTGTGTATGTTGAAATTGGTATTTATACAAAAAACAAATAATTGCAGGCCTAATTATATTTCCAATTTCAAACTGAGTTAAATGTATTTCAAGTTGGAGGGGCTGATTGGTTTTTTTTTTCTGGTACTGCTGTCCTCAAGTTCTGGGTATCCATGGAGTGTGGCATAATGATAAAGTCCTATTTAACCACAGAGTTGTTATAATAGTTTAGAGGCTTTATATTTTCATCCTTTTGCAATATCCAAATTACAGATTATACTGACCACAGCACCTATACATCCCAAATGTTGCTCTATGAAGTTTGCCTATCAGAAAGAAAAGAAAATATGTATCAATGTTGTGTCTTTAGAAGAAAAACTATTTTGTGATTCACATTCAGCGTATTAGCCAGATTCCATCCCAAACTGAGACTAAGAATAACTGATGTTCTCCATAAGCAGATATTAGTACACACCACACGAATATTAAAGTTGAAGTTCCATATAAAAAGTTAAATGTTTCCTCTAGCCATTACACTGCAGATTCCACCCATTGATTTGCTGATTGAAAGGTAGTCATCAGTAGTTGTCAGAACTCTGAAAGAAGAAGTAAGAAAAAAACAGGCTGCAGAACAGAAAGGAAAATAGCATTGAAAATGTTTTTTTTCTTCAAAGACAGTTGACAGACAGCTTTGATGTGATCTATACATAAGTGGAGCTTTGAAGTACTTAGATATTCCCTACCTAATTGGGTGCCAAAGTTCATTATCATTCTCATAGTCCCAGACTGTTGCCCATTTTTTCCCTTCAAACATTGATTTTTATCTAGAAACTGCTGCAATGACTTTCCCCTAGGCAAGATCCACCTTTTGGAGTGCAAAGCATTATTTTTGATTTCCCAAAGATTTAGGCTAAAGTGTCTTTTTACTGTTTGTCATTGTAATTTTTTTCCTAGTAAGACATCGTTTGAGTTATCTTTTAATTCAGAAGTGCCAAGGGGTAGAAGAGGAATGTGATTTTGTTAGTCATGCATTTCCCAGATTAAAAAAAAAAGGCTCAGGATGGATGGTTTAGAAATGGATTTAGTTCTGCTATAATGCTACTCAGCCAGAATGAACAGGGTGGTTTATATTTTTTTTCTTTGTCACCTGAGCTAGAAAATTTAAATTAGCATGTTCAGCTCATTGAAGAGGTGTTGGGGTAAGGGGAAGAAAAATCTAAATAGCTCAAGCTCTCTGAGTCCATAGTATGCGAAAATATGTAATGAATTACGCATATCACTATAAATGCCTAGCTAAAGCTAGTGGCAATCAATTTGAAATGGAATGAAACTGTTTCAAATGAGTGACATTTCCCTACTGTTAACATACAAAGTTCAAAATGAACATTGTTGTTGTTATTTATTTATTGTATTAAGGTAGTGCCTAAAGGAATCAATCTGGTATTGAGCTCCTATTGTGTTTGGCATTACACCAACCTGTAATGAAAATCTGGTAGTCCCAAAATATAAAAGAAAAAAATTCTAATGTAACGTTGCATCTCTGCGTGTATCTTGATGTATCTTTTTCTCATTATAGCATGTATATATTTTGGGGCAGGAACAGTGTTTTGAAATCAAGCTGGTCAGTTGTTGAACACCATCAAAATCAATGGTGGGCAACTTGTGGCCCGCAGACGGCATGGAGCCCATCAGGGCAATCTGATTGTGGGCTGTAAGACATTTTGCTGACATTAATACTATTAATACTCCGCAGGTGTTGTCCTGCTGTCCCCCTCCCCTTACACCCCCCACAGCTCTCAGTGCATGCATTTCTCTCTTCCCAACCAATGGGAGCTGTGAGGACACTGCCAGCAGGTGAAGGGGGGGACATGCTGGCTACCAGTATTCCTTGTAAGCTGCACTGCAGGGCTCTGTGCACAGAGCTGACTGACTGGGTGGGGCTGATTAATCACCTGTGAAGCCCCGTTGCTGTGCAGCTTAGAGGGAACACTGCTGGCCACCACTTCCCACAGTTCCCACTGGTCACAAACACACTACTCTAGCCACTGGAAACTGTGGAAGGCAATGTCTGTGGATGATCAATGTCAGCCAAATACTTCATGGCCCACAGGCAGGTTACCCTGATGGGCCAAAGCGGCCTGCGAGCTGCAAAGTTGTCCACCACTGATCAAAGTACCTATCGAAAATGCATGGGACCCATTTTAAAGTTTATCTCTAGTACTCTGGCCAACAGCATGTGTTCCCATATTTATCTGCATTATATTTTCCATTTTTTAACCAGCTCTGCTAATTATGGGAAATTGAATTAATTTTTAAAGAGCGGTTGTCACAATCTTATTCTGTAACTTTTGGCATGTAATTAAAGTACAATGTTGCTCAATATCCCAACTGGAAAATGAAGGTGTGCACATTCTCCTTAGGCCAAAGGGAAATGTTGGTACAGAATGTTAGGAGGGAGAAATATTTGATCAGTTTCAATAGCTGTCCTTCAGTTTAGAAGCGTACCCTGAAGTTCAAAAAACATAGGGCTCACTGCTGTGTTTTTGTCTTTGATGGCATTGCTAACAGAGAAATAAATCTAATTCACAATTAATGAAAACTTCTGAAACTTTTTAGATGTTTTTGTCTTTAAAATATTTCCACTTGCACAAGCCAAGAGTCATCAAATATCCTATGGCAATTGTGCAAATGTAGGGCATTAGTCTCAGTTTAGTGGCCATGTCCCCAAAGTATTAACTGTGCCTTGCCTGTTTAAACACACTTTGCTGACATTACGTTTATTCTTCTTCCCTGTCTGTCCTGAAGTGATATGCATTGTTGTTGCATAATGATAATTTGATTGAAAGAATTACTGGATGTTGATTGTATTTGAGCTGAAATTTGTTAAACGCTGCTTGAATCTTTGAGATGAAAGGTACTCTAGAAAATGTTAGCTTTTATTAATTAACATTGGTTGTATTTGGGAGAATAAAATAAAAATATTGAAAAGATGCTCCCCAAAACAGATGGCTGATTACATCACTAATAATAGCATAAATCTGTGCAAGGGGTCTAGACAAGTTAGAGAGTTGCCCAGATGTTTCTTCCAGGACACAGCTAAACCAGAAACATATGTATCCTGGAACAAACCAGGAATGTTTAGCACCCTGCAGGACTCTCCATTTCTGGACCCTTATAACAATATTAATGACTACACAGTGGTATTTTTAATGTATTCAGTTGATTTGTTTTAAAGGCCAAGTGTTCTTCCTGCAATGATGAAAGCAGGACAGAAAAGGACTCTGTTCTCTCTTTAACCTCCTCTCTAGTGTTTATATTGCAAATGAATATAAATTGTTAACTCAAAAAGAAACTTTTGTTTCCTCAAGGTCTGTCAGAGAAAGACGGAAGAAAGTCTGTGCAACTGAAAGACGTGCACCCACTTTACAGGTAACCTTTACTGATGTCCCATGTGTGCTTCAGTGACTTGTTGAAGTAGCAGAGATCCTCTCATTATAATCTGTCATGTATTTGAACATTGCCTGAGGGGATCATGCAGCCAAAGTTCTAATTTCTTTTTTCTCCACCTCTGCTGTCACAATTTCAGATTTTTGAAAAAGTCTGTGCATTTCACACAGCACCTTCCATCTGAGCATCTCAAAGCACTTTTCAAGCATAAGTGATTTTATCTTCCCAACACTCCTTTTAGGGAGGGATGTATTAACATAAGGCTATGATTTAGTCATGGAGGTCAGCAGTCACAGCTGGAGCTGCAGCCAGGCCCTGCACCCATGCACTATGGCTCATGGCAGGGGCTATGGCCAGGGCCATGCACTATTGCTCCATGGCTTGTATGATTATTTTTAGTAAGTCACAGATAGGTCACAGGCTCCATGAATTTTTGTTTATTGCCTATGACCTGTCTGTGGCTTGACTAAAAACAACCGTGACAAAATCTCAGCTTAATTGTGATCTCATAGCACTTGTAGAGATCAACACAAGCATGGCAAACAGCATAGTGGTGGTAAAGAAGACACTAGGAAAACTATGCATCTACACAGAGCCAAAGCCACTGAAATGGGAATTGAAAAGATGCCACTATATACTTCCCACTGTTGGTGACATCTGGCCACAGCTTTGTGAAGTCAGAAAGTTTATGGTCCAAAGATATCAGAAACAGGTTTGGCACCTAAGCATGGACAAAGAGTCCAACATGCTGGCAACATTTGCATCAATATTTGGTCACTGCCAATGGGTATAAGTGTAGCATCAACATCAGTGGTGTCCTCACTGAACTGTGGAAAAACTTTCTAGGGATGCAAATAGTTGTACAGGTTGATCCTCTCTGGTCTGGGATTCTCCGTTCTGGCAACATCCATGGTCCGGTAACATCCTACCGGACCATGGATGTTACTGGACCAGAGAGTCCCTGGACCAGAGAACCCCAGCAGAAAGCAGCTGATGACCCAAGGCAGCAGAACCCCAGCAGCTCTGGGGCAGCAAAGCCAGGAGCCCAGTGGCCTGGGGTCAGAGGAGCCTGGCAAGATGCTGAGAGACCCTAGGAGAGCCTGACATCCATCAGTAAAGAGGCCAATCTCCCTGTGGCTGGCAAACTCCCTCCTTCAGGATCATTAAGGTCCTGGGAGTGTTGGTCCAGAAGGGTCCAACCTGTAGATGATATCCTCATTCTAGGTGAAAGGAGTAATGATACAGAAGCAGAATGAGACTATGATAGGAAAAAAAATATAAGCTTTTCTACAGTGATGCAGGGGCAAGAATAAAAATCTCAACCCAGAAAAAAAATGCAACTCAAACAGTACAAAGTGACATGTATTGGAAATCTGCTCACAGCAGAGAGACTGATTACAGATCCCAAAAAGATGAAGATAGTTGGAGACATGCTAGCTGCAATGGATGTGAAAAGGGGACTTCACTTCAGAAGAATAATTTATTTTTATACATGTTATCTCCACACCTGGCTGTCATAATAGAACCCATCTATCATATGTAACCATATATCAGCTCACAAGGTAGGATGTTGAGTGGGACTGGGCAAGTCATCATCAATAAGTATTTGATAAACTGAAAGAAATCATAACAGATACTCTGTCCGGAAGTACAATTGGCTAAAAAAGCCACTGACATCGTTATGATAAGTCAATGAAAGCACTGGCTGTTGCTCTTTTGCAAGAGCAGCCAATCATTTATTCCAGTAAACCCTTGTCAGAAACAGAACAAGGATACACCCAAACAGAAAAAGAGAGCTTTCTAGTTGTGGTATTTGGAATGCAGAAAAAATGAATCAGCTCACTTATGGCCATTCACTATTAGGAAAACCAAACCATAACCCCCTAGAGGCAATCATGACAAATCCCTTTCTTAGTGTTCCAGAAAGATCAAAGCACATATTGATTTATCTCTAGAACTACCAGTTAGAAATCAGACTTTGTTCAGGACAGTTACTGATGTTAGCTATCGCCTTGATCAGGGCATACATACCCCACATCAGTGAATAGGGAGAATAAAAGTGAGAACACAGACTCAATTAACATTTAAAATTTCAGGACTACAAGGGATCTCAAAAGGTTTTCTAGTCCCGTGCACTCAGGGTAGGACTAAGTATTATTTAGACAATCCCTGACATGTGTTTGTCTAACTAGGTCTCAAAAATCTCTAGTGATGGAGATTCCACAACCTCCTGAAGGGATTGATTCCAGTATTTAACCACCCTGACAGATTGGAAGTTTTTCCTAATGTTCAACCTAAACCTCCTTTGCTACAGTTTAAGCCCGTTGCTTTTTGTCCTATCCTCAGATATTAAGAAGAATTTTCTCTCTCCTTTTATGTATTTGAAAACTATTATCATGTTCCCCCTCACTCTTCTCTTCTCCAGATTACATAAATCCAGTTCTTTCAATCTTTCCTCATAGGTAATGTTTTCCAGACCTTGACTCATTTTTGTTGCTCTTCTCCAAACTTTCTCCAGTTTGTCCATATTTTTCCTGAATGGTGGCATCTAGAACTGGACATAATACTCCAGCTGAGACCTAATTGCTGTGGAATAGATTTACTTCTTGTGTCCTTCTTACAGCACTCATGATAACACAGTCCAGAATTATGTCTGCTTTTTTTTTTTCAACTATGTTACACTGTTGACTCATAAGTTGCTTGTGATGCACTACATCCCCAGATCCCTTTCTGTAGTGTTCCTTCTTAGGCTGTCATTTCCCATTTTGTGCATATGCAGCTGATCATTTTTCCCTAACTGGAAATGACTTTGCATTTGTCATTGAATTTTGTCCCATTTATTTCAGACCATTTCTTCAGCTTGTTCAGATCATTTTGAATTTGCATTATCTCCCAGTTTTAACAGTGAAACTGATGGAACTCAAAGAGGCTATAGTAAAGGGCATGCAACTACATGCAGTCAACAGAGCAATACTATCAAAATGACCAAAAGACAAAAGACAAGTACTGGTATCTACAAAAACTTATTTTCAAATGAAAGATTAGCTGAAAATGCAGGACAGAATCAATGTTTTTAATAGAGAGAGCTATTGTCCCTGCCGCGTGTATATAGGTATCGCAAAAATATGTGCCATACATGAGCATTAAGAGCTGTGTTAGATGAACTCAGGAGTATGCTTAAGTGATGGGAAATGGACACACCACTCCATTGCTTGACAGAATTGTGTGATAAACATATGCAGAAAAAGATGCTTACTACATGAGCTACACTTCCTCCTCCTCCCCCTTATTTACCTTCAAGGAAAAGTAGTACTTGATTACAGTGGAATACTACTGAAATTTTGGGGAGAGGTGATGCCCTGCCTGATACAAGAATCAAATCAATGATTGACAAACTGATGACTAGTTTCAGAAATAGTGTGAGTAATTTGAGAAAAATGGCATTCTGGACACTGCATTCATTGATGACAGATCCCCATTTGTCTGGAAGAATTTAAGGAAGTTTCATGAAAATTGGAACTTAACCCACACACCTCCTCTCCAGCATACAGAGTAATAGTAAGTGGAATCAGCTGTGAAAACAGTTAAGATATTGTTATTAAAAATGCTTTGTTTTCTTGTGCGTTGGCCCTTACTGAGTAACTGCATTATCTTACTGATATTAACCCCATCCTTTCTGTCTCTTCTTCAACTTCTCATTTGAAAAAAATACAAATAAATTGTTTTAAAACGCCCCATCATTTCCCCAAAGTAAATAGTAGTAGATCTTTAAAGGACCTTCCATTCGGAGTAAATGAATAAAGAATCCCATTTCAAAGCAGGCCATTACTATCTGTGATTAATTAGTGTAAAGAATAATGAGGTGGCTGAGAACAGACTACCAAATCATAAATTGATTGTCTGAGTTCTTGAATTAATAAAATCCAATTATTCTCTTTTGTAATAGGGGCAAAGTTTATTTGTATCTCCTTTTTAATAAGCATGCTAATGGTATGAGAAGGTAAACAAAACAAACTAATTGTAAATGAATACAAAGTTCAATTAAACCTCCAGACCCTGCCAAACAATCCGTGTGCACAGATTAGATTGAAGTCCTTATTCAAGAATAGAACACATACAATGCTAATGGACATTTGTTCCTTCACATACTTTTTTTAATACAGATAAAATATTGTGTGCTATATTATTAATTAATATCATCATTATTAATGATGTACCGTTTCCTGCATGACAATGTCCTAAAACCACATACCTGGCACACCACTAGTTCATGCATTATTATCCATTAGAAAGAAGTTAAGGCAGAATTCACTTCTGTGAACAGGAACAACTACATTCACAGGCTGCGACTTTCAAAAGTGCTGGGGAGTACGGGATTCCCAGCTCTGCCTCAGCCCTGCCCTCACTCCACCACTTTTCACATGGTCTACTTCCATTCTGCCTCTTCCTGACTAGGGGGCTGCTCAGCACTCACCAATTTTTCCCCAAGCATGCTAGAGCCCCACAGCACCAAGAAAAGTCAGCACTTATGACTCCATTGATTTCCCTTTGTTTATACCGCAAACTAAATTTGGCTTCACTCGTCTACACAGGGAAATAAGGTGAGAATGAACAGGGAGGAAGTGTCTGTTTACAGCAGGGGAAGTAGTATGAAAATGTTCATGGAGAATGAAACCTATTTTCTAGGGTGAGGATTTGCAGTGACTATGAGAAAGAACTAGATGTTTGTCAGATATGTAGCAGTTGGATTCAGTAGCTAAGGAACAAAAAATGGGATGTATTTTAGTGGTTGCTGCTTAGTTTCTGTTTAAAAGCTTTCTGCAGAAGAGAGATAACAGGAAGGAATCTGAAACTGGAAGGGATAAAATAATATTTTTAAATCTACCCAAAGCTGTTAATATCGGAGAAAGCAGGTCAAAGAATCATAGAATCACAGAATACTGGAACTGTAAGGAACCTCAAGAGGTCATTAAATCCAGTCCCCCGAATTCACGGCAGGACCATGAACCATCTATGTCATCCTTGATAGAAGTTTATCTAAGCTGCTCTTAAATATCTTCAATGATGGAGTTTCTACAACCTCCATAAACAATTTATTCCAGTGCTTAACTACTCTGAGAGTTCAGAAGTTTTTCCTTGTGTCCAACCTAAACCTCCTTTTCTATAAAAGCTCATGGCTTCTTGTCCTGTCATCAGACATTAAGAAGAATATTTTTTCATTCCTCCTCATAACACACTTTTAGGTACTTGAAAGCTGTTATCATGTCCCTTCTCAGTCTTCTCTTTTCCAAATTAAACAAAGCAAATTCATTCAGTCTTTCCTCATAGACCTTTTTAGACCTTTAATCATTTTTGGTTCTCTTCTCTGAACCTTTCTCCACATCTATTCTGAAATGTGGTGCCCAAAACTGGATACAATACTCCAGTTGATGTCTAATCAGATCAGAGTAGAGCAGAAGAATTACTTATAATTTCTTGCTTACAACACTCATGTTAATACTTCCCAGAAAGTTCGGGGTTTTTTTTGCAACAGTGCTCCTTTCTCACCCTCTAGATTCCTTTCTGCAGTACTCCTTCCCAGTCAGTCACTTCCCATTTTGTATGTGTGAAACTGATTATTCCTAAGTGGAGTACTTTGCATTTGTCCTAATTGAACTTCATCCTAATTACCTCAGACTATTTCTTCAGTTTGTCCAGATCATTTTGAATTATGACCCTGTCATCCAAAACACTTGCAACCCTTCCCATCTTGGTATCATCTGCAAAATACATAAGTGTACTTTCTGTGCCATTGTCTAAATTGTTCATGAAGATACTGAATAGAAGTGATCCCAAAACTGATCCCTGTGGAACTCCACTTGTTATGCCCTTCCAGCATGACTATTAACCATTGATAACTACTCTCTGAAAAATGATTATCCGACCATTTATGCACACATTTTATAGTAGCCCCATCTACATTGTATTTCCCTAGCTTACTGATAAGAAGGTCATGCAAGACTATAACAAATACTTTATTAAAGTCTGGGAATACCACATCTACCACTTCCCTCTTATACAAAACATTTATCCTATCAAAGAAAGCTATTAGGTTGGTTTAACATGATTTGCTCATCAGAAATCCATGCTTATTATTGTCCAGATTTTTGCAGATGGACTCCTTAATTATTTACTCCATTACGTTTCCTGGCACAGTAGTTAAGCTGACTGGTCTGTAGTTTCCTGGATTTCATTCATTCATTCATTCATTCATTTTCTCTCTCTCTCTTCCCGCCCTCCTTCCTCCCCCGAAGATGATAGCTAATGGTTCAGATACTTCCTCAATCAGATCCTTGAGTATTCTAGGATCCATTTCATCAGGTCCTGGTGACTTGAAGACATCTAACTTTTAAACTCCCCCCCCCCCCATTTTAACTTTTAAACCTATGTCCTTTTCTCCAGAATTCACTACCCTCTTTAGGTATCCAATCATCACCAACCTTCTTTGTGAAAATTGACACAAAGTCTTACACTTGGATCAGAAGGTGTTGAGTTTCGTCATGGCCTTAAGTTCCTGTGGGAAATCATTTCAGTCTCAGACCAGCCCCCAAGAAATTTTTCTCCTGTACATAAGCCTTACTCTTTTAAAATGGTAAGAGGACTATAAATATATATTCATTTTCAGTAGCTTAGAGCAATTCAGTGAAAACCAGCATAGAGCAGGGGATGTTCTTGTACCCTTCAACTATCATGATGTGTTGGAAGGAACATACAAAGTCATTTCCTCAGCAGCAAATGAGTTTCCACTCTTTAGGTTTATAGAATATTTTTGTTTTGTTTATAAGAGCATTGATTTCAATGTTATTGATGAGGCCTATGCACTTGTGCCAGGAAGGGATGCTCAGTTACCCCTTGCTCTTCTGATAAGAAATGGCATTGTCTAGAGAAATAACATCTCTTTGACATAAAAAGCTATACAATTGGTGGAGGGGAGGAATGTATTCCTAAGAAGGGTTGGAAATATGGGTATGTCTACACATCAAAGTTAATTTGAAATAACAGCTGTTATTTCGAATTAACGTTACTAGCATCTACACAGCCAAACCGCTATTTCGAAATAAATTTGAAATAGTGGAGCACTTATTTCGAATTTGGTAAACCTCATTCTACAAGGAATAATGCCAAATTCAAAATAGCTAATTCAAAATAAGTGCAGCCTTCCCAGGGTGCCCTGGTTGCCACTCCAGCCTCAAACAAGAACACTCCTCTCCCTCCCCTCCCTCCCCGGAGCCCTTAAAGGGGTTGACTCTGTCCACAGTGCCTGTGCCAGCTCCAAGCCTGCCGGCCCAGAGTCAGCAGTCACTGCCCCTGACCCAGTGGCCCCAAAACATGAGCCAGCAAGCCACTGGCAGCCAGCCTTCCACCACACCCCAGGAGCAGTCTGCCAGCTCCCAGGACCCTGCCAGGGTCTCGAGAAGGCGGGCGCCTTCCTGGTTCAGGGTGGAGATCAGTGTGGACCTTACTTAGGTTTGGGGGGGATGCCCCCAACGTCCATGATCTCCGCACTAGATGAAGAAACGTGGCCATCTATGGCAGGATAGCTGCCAGCCTGGCCACCAAAGGCCACATGCAAACCCAGGAGCAGGTTCGCATGAAAATCAAGTTGGTCCGGCAAGACCCCCAACCCTGAGCCCTGAGCCTCCCCTCCCCCTTCTTCCCCTTTCTTCCCCCTTCCACCTCCCTCCTCCCAGGTTTCCCCCTCCCCTCTCCCACCCTCTTTTCTCCCCTCTCCCACCTCCTTTCTCCAGTCTCACCAGTTTCATCCCCCCCCCCGTTTTGTTAAATAAAGAGAATTTGTGTTCATGAAAATACGTGTATTTTATCTGACATCAGCAAGGGGGGCTGGGAGGGTAAGTGGAATGATGTGGGGGAGGAATGAAGCACAAGCCCCCAGGGGACAGACCAGGGAGGCTCGTGGTGCTCCTCAGGGTGGAAGCTCTCCCGCAGGGCTTCCTGGATACTGACAGCCCCCCGATGGACCTTCTGGATGGCAGCCTGCAGAAAGTGCAGCCAGGCTCACATCAATGCATTCACAAGAAGCACCAGAGTGCTCAGGGGCAGTTCCGGCTCCATGTTGCAGAGTGCTGTGGTGTCCTGAGTGAGGGCAACCAGAGCACACAGAGACACAAATGCTTTGCTGTCCCTCATTGAGGTAGGCAAGCAAGCAGGGAAAGCTGAGAACCGGCTGCCTGGGGTGGGGGTCCCTTTAAGCACAAGCCTCAGATAGCCTCAGGTAGCAGCCACAAAAATAAACTCCTGACCTGATGCCCTGCTGGACCTGGTTCTGGCCGGCTTTCAATGCAATTCAGTGTCCACTCAGTGTGGACATGCTATTTCAAAATAGCAAAATGCTATTTCGAAATGTATTTTGTGTGTAGATGTGTTATTTTGAAATAAGCTATTTCGAATGAACTATTTCGAAATAAGATATTTCGAAATAACACTGTAGTGTAGACATACCCTACAATTAAATATTTGTTGTTGTTGCAAAGATGATAAAAAAATCATTGAGCCTTCTATTTGCCAAAAGGAAAGCAATAAACAGGGGCTCTTTGCAGGATCCAGCTGCATGAGCAGTAGTTTGGTACCGTGACAAAGCTCCTACTTAAACTCGGTGGATCCCGCTCTTCCAAGCAGATTTGCTTGCCTTAGAGGCTCACAACAGCCCCCAATTCTAGGTGTCACACCAAGGGCAATAGTTTGATGTTTACTAAGCTCGTCTCACAGTTGGCCAGCATGTGATATAAAAGGAGAACAATCTCCACAGAATTTTCCTTGAGTGGAAATGGGGTGGTGGGTGTTGGGGGGGGGCAACCCCACCCTCTACTATGGGTTCCAGCCCAGGGCCCTATAATAATAGCTGCCTGTGTGAGTCCCTGATACCTGCTATAAGACAGCACCAAGATCCCGGCCTACTTCCCCACATGTTCCCCAGCACCTTCTTTCTCTCTGGTTCATCCGCCTATTGTCCACTAGTTGTTTCTTTTGCTATTATTCCCAGGGGTGCTTTCTTCCATCCTCTCAGCTACACATGCCCACCACTAGCTGCAGGAAAGCTCCTTTTATAGCCATTCTCAACTCGTTTTCCTTAATTATCTCCAGGTCCCCTAATCAGAATAGGCTGGCCTGACTCTGCAGGACTGGTCAGTTAGTCCCAGGTGTTCAATCGCCCCTGACTGCTTCTGCTTGTTCTAGCCCAGCTCCTCCCTATTACCTTGGGAACAAAGATCTTCTCAGGCTGAGGCTTATATATCTCCCCATCCACTACTTTTCTATATCTTCTGATCTGACCTTGTCACAGTACAAATTAATATCAATAATCTAACCCCAATATTAATTCTATACTTCTTTTATTTGTGGATCTCAGAACCTTACAAGCAACTGTTTCTAAGACACACCATGGTGCTGTGAGATGCAGTAGTCACCTTGTGTTTCCAGCTAGAGCCCTGGGAAGATACAAAATTTATATCCACATCCACATCCGTATCTGCAAAAATAAATCACGGATATCTGTGGATTCTACAGATAGTTATATCTGAGATAACGTAGCTATTTGCTAGTTTACGTTTCTTTATTATTTAACAACACTGTACAAAGATAACAAAGGCCCCATTGTACAATGTGTTGTACCTGCACATGCTGAGAGAAAGTCTCTGCTCCCTAAGATTACAATTTATAACCACCATCCTGAAAACATGTTTAAGTTTGTTAATATGAGTAGTCCCATTGAATTCAAAATTCATGAATATAGGCACCTGCATAAGTGTTTGCAGAACTGAGATCTAAATAGACAAGATGGAAAAAGGGGTATATGAAATAAATATTATTAGCCTATTTTACAATTGGGGATATGGGGCACAGAGACATAAAGTGATTTCTTCAAGGAAACACAGTGAATCAGTGACATTATAGAATTTAGGTTTTCTGATTCTCAATACCGTGCACTAATCACTACATAAAATGTATTCTTGGAGTCTTTTGTCCTATTTATGTTCTGCAGGCCTACATTTAAAAGTGCCTGTGGTTAAATACATCTGCAAACACACCCACCTACTCACACTTTTTTCAAGGCAAACTTTAAAAACTTGCAGAGCTTATCAAATATGTTCACCAGATCATCTTCTATGAAAAAGGATAGTTTTCAATATAACATAAAGAAGGATGGTGACAATAGATACTTTAGTGTGCCCTTGTATCCTCTACATCTTTATTAATCCATAGATTGTAGGAGGTGATTTTGTTGCTGTTCCTACCTATTTGACTCATGAATAAATTCATTCCTGTTTTGCCATTGCTTTCTGTGATATGGAAATGGTGAGGTTCTAAAGGTGTCACAAATATAACAGCCCTAATGCCTCACTGAACACTCAGAGTCCATAGCAAAAATACATAATCCTAAATAGAGATGGAGTGATAGCAAGCTGGAAGATACTGCTGTTGCAAAGTTTAATAAAATAAGATTGACATGCTTGGATTTATCATGGCCAAGATCACATTCTTACAACAATCCAAAATGACACACAGAGAAAATCATTATTTGCGTGCAGAACTCAGAGACTCAGAGCTCAGTACAGCAAAAATTCTCTCATTCTGGAACACAAATGAACCACCCTTCTATAGTGCAAATCCTGCCTTACACTGAGATCACACACCTTTCTTCCTGTGATGGCAATTCAGAGACAATTCATAATCTGTTATCTGCACATCTGTGGACAATGCATCTCTTAGTGCTCTTTCAAACACAGGCCATTTATTATTGCAGCATCTGTCCAGGTTGCATTAATGTAGGACACAATCTTGTTCTTCAGTTGTTCAGTACTGAAGCCAGCATCTAAATCTTAGAGGGATTATGAAAGACTGCAGTACCCAGGGTAAAACATAGTAAATATTTTAAAATCATGTTTTGCATAGGAATTTATGCAGGGACAGAGGGACCTTCCTCTTGTTTTCCCCTCTGTCCTTGCTCTACTTGTTGTTTCTAGCTGCCATCATTGTGTGATTTTTGCAGAGGGGCAATGCCCAATATAGTACTTTTCAGACAAAGGTTTAAATTATTTCTTTAATAAGGAAAAGGATCCTACCTCTCTCTAATTTACTGCAATATGTATATAACTCTAGCTGCACAAATCAACACAGAAGTTAAAGTGTTGCTTAGATTCTGAGTGGCAGATATATGAGGGGGGAGGGGGCATCAGAACATCCTGTAGTACAGGATTGTACTCCACATTATATTCTCCTAAATTCTGCCCAAACTTGTTTGAAATGGTGCAGGCAATGATGTGTCTTTCTCCCTTGGGAGCTTCTTCCACAGTCTAGTAGTCAGTACATTCCATACCAGAAAATCCTTGACTATTCATCCTAAATCTCTTTAACAGAGTTCTAACATCAAAAGTTAAAGGTGGAAGCAGAGATTGTGATGTTGTCAACCCAAGAAAAGGATAACATGTTCAAGTTAACCTCCTTACATAGTGTGTGTTCTAAAGCAGTGGTGGGGCAACCAAAGGCTCCTCAGGACAAGCACTGGTGGGCTGCCAGACAATTTGCTTTGTGTCCACAGGTACAGCCACCCACAACCCCCATTGGCCGCAGTTTGGCGTTCCCAGCCAATGGGAGCTGCAGGAAGGAACACAGGCCACAGGGACTTGCTGGCCACTGCTTCACACAGCTCCCATTGGCCGGGAATGGCAAAATATGACCAGTAGGAGCTGCGAGTGGCCATACCCGCAGATAAAAGGCAAACAACAAACAAATGAGTCATGTATAGCCTATGGGTCATGTATTGCCCACCACTCTTCTAAAGCCTCTGCTTTCTAATATATATCAAATACATCATCACCATTGTATCTGGATGCTAATGTGACTCCCAACAGAAGCAGGATTCAGATCATTAACATGTAATATTGGCACTTCTTTTTATAACTGTGGGCTTGTCTCTATGAGAAAGTGCACAGCAAGCTAAGGCATAAATTTAAGGTACTCTTCTACTCTAAATTAACTCCCTGTATAGGAACTTTAGGGGGTAGCCGAGTTAGTCTGTACAAGTAAACTGAAAAGACAACAAATAGTCTAGTAGCACTGTTTCATCAGTCTTTAAGTGTTTCCTGACTCTTTATTGTTTGCTAATTAATGGTTCTTATCTGCCCCCTTTGACTATCTAGTCTTCAGGTGCTTATAGACTATTTGTTTTCCCTATTGCTTTCCAGCTCGGCTTTCCCTTGATATATTTTTTACCCACTGCCTTTTCTTGTTCCCCCCCCCCTCAATTTTCCCTTCCTTCATCCCCCCCTTCCTTTCTCCCATATTTATTTTGGTCCTAGACATCCAACACTCCAGTCATCTGAAGAAGTGGGCTGTGCCCACGAAAGCTCATGATACCACCTACATGTTTTGTTAGTCTATAAAGTGCTACCAGACCATTTGTTGTTTTTTAAGTTTACCTATATAGGCACAATTATTACATACTAGTGCTGTACCTACACTGCCCCCCCCTCCAATTTAAACTATGTGGGGCGGGGGGGGGGGTGAATAGTACTATTCAACAAAGTGCTTGCTGTGTCTGTCCAGTGCAATGGCTGTGAGTGTGAACTAACAGGTTCCTAGTTTGTGGTAACATAGTTCTCTTCAAACACAACTGTATCAACACAAACTAGGAACCTTTTAGTTTACACCCATAACAGCCACATGGGTAAGTTGCAGCACAGCACTGTCATGCACATTGCTATTTACACTCTTGAAGTTGAACCTGCCAGGCAATGTAGACAAACCCTAGGAGTGCCAGCATAATGCTTAACTTAGTACACTTCCAAAGGTACAAAGAAAATGCACACAAAGGCAGAGTAAGAGTGTCTATATGAGGTTCTAGCATGGAGTAGCTGGTGCACACTAGCTAGTGCATACAATCAATTATAAGCTTTCCCCTTCATAGAAAAGCCCCAAATCTCATTTTGATATCAGAGATTTCAAACTACCAAATCACAGGCCAAAACCAGTATTCAACAAACTTGGTTTTCCTCAAATTTAATAATTTTTGGGGCCAAATCCTGGTTCCAGTAAAACCAATGGTAAAATTTACCTTCAGTAGGATTAAATTTTAGCCCTCAATATTGTTTTAAAGATTCACTGCCATTGCTACACTGTAGACAGATCTTCATATTGTGTAAACGGAAGCCTTCATGTTGTGTAAACTGGACCTATTCATTACATGCATTTTTGCTCGCTGAGATTCTAGCCCCTGTAATTAAGAATGCTCAGAATAGGTCAAAATCTTCCTCACACTCTAATTATTTGGATTAACTTTTCAACTTCAAAATATTTTCTAGGCAATAGTAGTCCATTGAATTTGTTCAAACTAACTTGAAACAGATTTTATACCTACATTTTATCAGGCAAATTAATCCCACTAATCCATTTTTAGTTCAGTTTTCATTGCTGCCCTATTGTTTGAAGGATCATAAAACATGTAGAAATAAGATAATACGAACTTAAGACTGGAAAGGACCTCCTGGGTCATCAAGTCTGCTTTCTCAGTCAACCTCATCATATGATCCAAATCATAAATGTATCAAGCTCCATTTTAAAACCAGTTAGGTTTCTTGCCTCCTGTACTCTTATTAGAAGGCTGTTCCTGAATCTCACTCCTCTGATAGCTATAAACCTTCTTCTAATTTCCAGCCAAAAAGTTACGGCTGACCAGTTAATACCCATTTGTTCTTGTCCAACAGTTTTCTGTGCATATTGAAAGATCTGTTGTCATATATATATATATATATATATATATATATATATACCACATTTTCAGTCCATGGTATTTGATGGTCATATTTTAGAAATTAAACTCTTATTTTAGAAAACTGAAATTTAATTCCCATTATGAAAGAGTTATGAAAGTCAAAAAACTATACAAAGACAGCCACGTCTTTAATTGTTTTATTGATTCTTGATACAAAATCATCCACTGAGGGCATTTGCTCGATGACAATCTTAGAAGACTAATTTCATTGAAATGATGAAATTCTAGGACGATAACCAATATTATTATTGGTATTGCAATAAGTCTCCTAGGGGATTTGATAGATTGCAGAATTGAAAATAACTATAGCACACTTGAATTCAAACTAAAAGCAATGCTACTTTGGAAAAAAAAAACAAAGCAAAGCACAAAAGAAATGACTATTTCAATATGCATATAATAATCCAAATTTGCCTATGGGTACAATGTTTAGTTGTGTGGGATGAAATTTACAAATGGCTTAGGAGTAGCATTAATCTTCAGATTCCTGTTTCTTTTTTCCATTTATTCTTGAGGTTTATTCGAGCTGTATATGGAGAAGAGGTAAGAAAATGAATAGCTGTATGTTCCACAGTGTTATTATTCTTTTTAAAATACAGATAAATTTGGGGATGTAGGAACTGATTTGGAATGGGAAGTAGTAAATAACCCAAATCTTGTCCTACTTTAGCCCATATTCATTTTGAGTAAATCTGTGTTATTCTCAAAATAGGTTATGTTACCCTGGGGAGGGGGGGGGGTTGTTGGTTTTTTTGTTGTTTCATTTTTTACTGTTTTTATTATCACATGCTTCTACTTCTAGGCTTTGCCTGAATTCTGAAGTACCTTAACTTGTTGGTAGAGATACTTCTTATGATATTTCTGAGGAAAAAAAGAATCATAAAGTCACATAAAACTCTGAGGGAAATCTAATTTCTTCAAATATCCACTTCAGTCCAACAGTAAATATTTAAGGAACCAAATTAAATCTGTACATAATTACAGTAAAACCCATTGGCATACCCCCAGGATCAGTTCAGTTCAATAAATACGGATAGTTTGGATGAACAACTGAACTTTGAGGTATTGATTAAAACTGAACCCAGTTTTGCCAAAGCCATGTGATCAAAACCTATGAGTCAGACCCATAAAAAAGACATTCATTTTAAAAATGTGAGATTTTTAAAACAATAAACATTGGGATTTTAAATTTGCCTTTTGTTCTTTGAACCATCATTCTTTTAATCTGCCTGGCTGCCTTTGTGGCTTTCGTTGAGGATAAAAGTTTCTAACCCTCATGGATATAGAGTAAAGTTTTGAAAATGGGCATCTTAAACACTCAAAAACCTGAGTGTAAATTAAAAGAACCAAATATTGTATTGCCTTTTATTTTCATAACCCTCAAGATTTTATGGGGCCTGTTATTGGTTTTGAATACTTGGGGTTAGTATATGGGTTTTTTTTTTAAATTAGTGCTAACATCATAACTCAACTCCAGAACCTGAGGCTTAAAGAAAACCCCCAATTATCATGAGATGCACAATAAAGTAAGAGTTAGAAACATTCAATTATGAAACATTTTGAGATTTGACCATCATTGATTAAAATCTAAGACCACAGTGTAACTATGGCTTCTGTGTATGTGCATAGCTTTCTTGTATTGGATGTATCCAGATCCACTTATCAGTGTAAGAGCTTGTTGTTGTTTCATCCTATATAATTTGGCCATTAAAGACAAATGAAGTAGTGTTGAAGTCAATATAGCTTTGCATCCACCGAGAATCTGACCCGTTCGTTTTAATGCTATTACTACCTAACAGGCTTGCTGATGGAGGGGGGAGCAAAGGGGGCAGTTGCCCCAGGGCCTGGCGATTCAAAGGTGCTCGGGCTCCTGGCCATCGTAGCTGCCCCTTTAAATTTCCACCAGTGCACCACACTGCATGCTCGGCATGACTCTGAGGGCTGGGGGGAGGGGTCAGCTGACCCTGTCCTGACCCTTCCACGTGCGGCCCCACCCCTTCTGGTGGTACATAGATGCCCCCCCCCACACACACACACACCTTGCTTAGGGATCCATAGACTCTGTTGGCCCCCCTTCTAGCTAATGGCGATTCCACTTTAGCTTAGATGATAATAGTAGTCATACTTGGGTGTACAGATGAAAAGCTTTGTATAAAAGCAATTTTCTTTACAAAGAAAATTAAGTTTTTACATTCCCATTTTGCTTCCAAGGAGTTTGAGGCACAGAAGTGAAATTACTTACCCAAGGATGCCCAATGTGTCAGTCAATAAGAGAACCTGAACTAAGAAAAAAACCTCAGGCATCTCTTTCCATGCTGATGTCTTTTCTCTTGCACCACATAGTCTCATACATGTAAGTTCTGCTTTACTTTCCCCATGCCATATGCCTTTGGTCACTTGTGATGGAGTGTACTCACCCTGTACTGGGTGAGAGGGGTTTAACCCTGCACTGAGGGCTGAGAAAGCCATACCCCTTCCACTGTACTGGGAATGCTCCAGGTATAAAAGAGAACAGCTCAGCTCATTTGAGGCTTACTCCTAGAAGGGGAAAGATGTGTACTGCCTACGCCAAGCAAGCTACTGTGGAAACACAGAGACAATGCAAATCTGGCTGAAGGCTTTGAGGCCCCATGGAGTTCAGAAACACCAAGGAGGGGGCAGCCCACAGATCAGGGAGGTGAGATGGAGGCCCGTACCACATCTGTGGGGATGGCAGCAGGAAGTAGTCCAGGGGAAGGCAACAACTAACTGGTGAGTGAGTCGATTCCAGGGAGTCAGTGTGTTTCGGTAGGAGCTTTTTTTTCTCTGCTGTCTCAGTGGTTGGAACTACAGCCAGTAGTAGGGCCCTGGGCTGAGGCCCAGTGGAGAGGCCTGTACCCTCCTGCTGAGGGATGTAACCCCCATCCCTGTCTTGAAGCAAGTTTAGTGACTCTGGCCAGAGGGCCACGCTGCCCTGGGACTTGAGGTGAGTTTATTGACTCTGGCCAGTGAGTCATACAACTGACGGCAAACCTAGAGACAGGGGTTGGGAAGAACAAAGCAGGGAATTGCACGAGTACAGCACAAGGGAGACAGATACACTCACCCCACCTTGGGTGTGGTCTTCCCCCAAATGCATACGTGTATATGGCCGTGCTTCAATGCCATAGGCTGAAAGTTAATTACATTGTTGGAATAGTGACACAATTAGTGCAGAGGTATTCACAAACCACCATTAATAATGTCAATGCAAAGTTTTCCTTTGGAACGGAGTTCAGGCCACTTATAAGCATATCTGACAAAGGCACTGACTATTTAACAGACTCATTATTCACAATTCCATACTGTTTCTTCTCCTTTGTTATCTGCACCTGTTAAATGAATTGCTGACAAAGGAATATATCATTTGTTATCTTTAATAACTCTTTAATTCCTTTGAGCTTTGCTCTGAGCCTTTTGTTCATGACCAATAGGCCATTGAACAGTGCTTAATTTGTAATGAAAGAGGTGCCAGGGCTCAAGCATTTTTTTTTAACTTTCACAACTGACACAGCAAGCCCTGAGGGGTCAGGGCTATGAGCTGCCAAGCATAGAGGTGCTGAGGCTCAGGCCTGGCACATATGAAGCACTGCCATAGAGGAGTATGCAAAAACCTCAGGTACTGAGGAGCTGTGATTCAAATGTGTTATAGATGAGGGTAGTGGGGTCAGGACAGACTATTGGAGATGACAAGTGGAAAGAAATGCTAACTCAACATCTTTATTGTGATAGTGCCTAGAGGTGCAAGTAACTTAAATTTCTCACAGGGGACAGAGGGGAGAGCTCCAGGCAGGGGTTGATGGCGTTGTGATACTATAATATCTGTTAGAAATGTACGTGTGTGGTGGAGTGCAGGGGGCTCTGGACAAGCAGTGTGGGGGGCTAAAAGCAGGGGGCTGGGCATGTGGGGGTTGAGGAGCGGCTGAATACAGCAGGTTGGGGTGTGTGGAGAAGTTCAGGAGTCAGGGCAGGGGGGATTGGTGTGTGTGGTGGGCCTCAGGGCTGGAGTAGTCCTGGACTGGTGGAGGGTCTTACACAATGAGCTATGGGATTACAGCAAATATCAAGTTAGTTCCACAGCTTTTGGAGGGGGGGATTCAGGGGAAGGAGAGCGAGTCAGTATATTGTTAATTAGGAATATAAGGAAAGGAGGCTGGGGGAAGGGCAGGGTAAGAGGGACACATGTACAATGAAATTGAGATGAAGAGACTGAACATGAGAATGGCCATATTGGGTCAGACCAATGGTTCATCTAGCCCAGTATCCTGTCTGCCGACAGTGGCCAATACCAGATGCCCCAGAGGGAGGGAACACAAGAGGTAATCCTCACGTGATCCCTCCCCTGTCGCCCATTTCCAGACAAACAGAGGTTAGGGAGTTGGTTAGGGACTAGAGCTGGAGAGGGCTGGAACAAATAGCCAATCAGCACAGGGCCAAGGAAGTCGAAGCAAGCCTCCACTAACTTTTCTTAATGGTAGTATGACCAGATTGCAAGTGGAAAAATCAGGATGGGAGAGTAGGCAATAGGCACCCATATAAATATAAAGCCCCAGATAAATGGAGTCTCCCTATAAAATCAGGACATCTGATCATCCTACTTAATAGCCAAAGGATCAAAGTCCTCTACTTTGGCTTCCTCTGCACCTACCAGCTGGACTTTCTCTGTGGTCCACATGGGAGTGGGGAGTGGAGGTTACTCATTCCAGCTCACACACCTCCTCTCATCAGTCCCCACTGGACACTGACTTCAGGGCTTTCCATCAGCCCCCGAAGCAGGGAGAATTTTTGAACAGTTACCATAGCTACTGCAGCCCCGAAGCTGCAGAGTAGCAGCTGTGGAGTGAATCCAAAGCTACTTTGTAAGCCTATAGGCAAGTGTGAAGCCCCTGCAAGCATTTCCCCTCAGGCAGCCCATTTTGTAGTCACTAAAAAATTATGTTGTGTTGGAACACATCCTTGAGGAGTCATATTAACTAAGATGATTAATGCTATTTTACAGACAGGGTTCAACCAATGAGTTGATTCCTTTAAATAGGCTTGACTGTACCAAGGCTCCCTGTATAGTTATTGTCAGCACAAAAAACCACAACATCATAAGCATCATAACTATGTTAGTGTGAGTCAGCGACCCAGACTGGAGTTTCTAGTAACACACCCCCATGCCAAGCACTATATCATGCAATGTGCTATCCCATGACAGCCCCTCAAAAAAATCCCAGACTGCACCATTTGTTGTATACTCAGCTGCAGTGAAATGTGATACTTTATTAAATCTGTTCTATGTTCTAAATCATCCTTTTTCACCAAGCTTTATGCAGTTGAGCCATTTGACATTTTTATTGTAAATTCAAGGGGTATAAAAATAATGGAATCTTATATTCTCTTGCCAATATACTCTGAAATAATTTTCTATGTGTCAGTGATAAACCTGAATAAAAAATGCCTGCCACCCACTAGAACTTCCACAAATCTATATACATTTCCTCTGCTTCCACTCCATGGAGATGGACAGCTGTAGGTCTTCCCATTGTGTATATATAATTCACATGCTTTTACTGCAATGTTTAGAAGTGAAACCCTTCTGCCAGGTGTTGATGGCAGCAAAAATTGGCCTGGTTCAATTTTCTAGGGGTTTCCTTAAAGGCTTAACTACCATTAACTCAACCACCCAGCCAGAAACCTGGAAAGGAAAGTATTTACACGATCCTGGGTGCTGTTGCTGGACAATACTCCCCCATGAGTAAGCATTGAGATCTCTTAGAAGGTGATAACAAGAAGTGCAGAGAAAATAATTAATTTGGGAAAACCAGCAATTAATAAATTCTACAAGATAAGAGTAACATGCTCAGGGACCCTTAATCATAGTCCCACCTCCAGTTCTCCTGGTATTGGTGTGGCTGTTGCATTCCAGCTACCTCTACTCTTCAGGTCGTCCTTCACCCCTAATCCTAGATTGGGGAATGTGACGGCGCGTCGGGGTTCTCCCTGATCCTGCACCCCCGTAACAGCAAGAACAGACTCCTACAGCCAGTAGAATAGAGAGGGTTTATTGCTTCTCCAGAATTCCACACAGCATAGATGTGATGTGGCTACAGGAGTCAGGGCCAGGCAGCCTTAGATCCCTTGGGTTAAGGGGTCCATCAACCGCTCAACCCTCAGCACTCAGCTTAGTCTGTTCCCTTCATGTTTCCCAGCCAGAAACTGCCTCGCTCCCATACCCTGCCCCCCAGCCAGGTGTTCGTCTCTGCCTCCCTTCCTTTGTCTCTCCCCCTGGGAAGAGCTTTGCTAACTGCTTACGTTGGAACTAGGTGCCTGGGCCAATACACATGTGTGTGAGTCAGTGGGAATCACACATCACAGCACAGGGGAACCCTGGGTTACAGAGCAGACAGCACCCCCACTACGTCACAGGGAAGTCCAAGGATGCTGGCACACCAGGGTCCCTGGGTTCTACCCCTGTATCAGCTGGGGTGATTCAGCTTTAATTGCTAAGTATGGCAGCTTGCAGCTGAGTACCTTAGGCTATGTCTAGACTGCAATGATCTATCGGAAAAAGAAGCTTCGGGGGTAGCCTAGTTAGCCTGTACAGGATAAACTTAAAAAAACAACAGTTAGTCTGGTAACACTTTAAAGACTAACAAAACATATAGATGGTATCGTGAGCTTTCGTGGGCACAGCCCACTTCTTCAGATGATACTATCTACATGTTTTGTTAGTCTTTAAAGTGCTACCAGACTATTTGTTGTTTTTTTAAGTTTATTGTAAAAAGATATGCAAAATGCGCTCCGCTATTTGTGTATCTTTTTTCTGATAGTTTTGTCAGAAGAGGCTTTTCTGAAAATTTCAGAAAAAACCTCCTCTTTCAGAAGAGCCCTTCTTCCTCGTGGAAGGAGGAAGACAGGGCTTCCAAAAGCGCGTGTCTGCTCTTCCACAAAAAAAAGCGGAAGAGCAGATGCGTTCCCTGGATGCAGCAGAGTATCCCGGAAAAATCCTAAAATAGGCAGCTACTTGCTCTTTTGCTTCAGCCCAAGCTGCCTCAGTTCTGCTCCAGCTGCTACCACTCTGTACTCTCAAGTCACCTTGAAGCTGCTGCTGCTGCCGTTTCCATTCGGTGCCATCTGCTGCCTCAAAGCTGCACTTCTCTGTGCTGTTGCCTCAGAGTCAGCAGTCCCCTGTCCATTAGTCTGAAGCTGTCTCCATTCAGCTTAACTTTTAGAGAAATCAGTGATATTTAGGGCATTTGACAGTGTGCACCACCCAAAGACAAGAGCCTTTTTCACCACACTCTTTTCCTCTTCTCTATCCAAGCTCCCTTGCTCATCTGTCCCTGACAGCAGTCATGGACAAGGTGACCCCAGGTGTATTTGATGCTTTGTCCTTATGTTTCCCAACAAGGTCAGGAGTGTTTTATTGCCCTCAATCAAAATGTAACCAATATTGTCCAAACTGTCACATAACTATATGCAAATAAGGTCTGACTCACCCAGTCAATTCCCTTTGCTTTCCAACATGTGTCAGCAGAAAGCTCCTTCTCCAAAGGAGCTCCTGCACATTTTTAGTTCTTAAGCAACTCTGGGTTGCTGTTCTATCATTTCACGAACAAGTAACAATAGAAAGCTCTCTCCCTCCTCCCTCGAAGACTTCAGGACACAGAGCTTACAAAAATGCAAATAAAAGTGAAAATGGTGAGATGGCTATAAAGTTTCATGTTTTAGTTTTGGGGACTTTGTGTGCTTGTGGAAATAGGTAGAATGATTCTGCTAGATCAGTGGTTCCCAACCTGTGGTCTGCGGACCCCTGGTGGTTTGCGATGGTAATGTGGAGGGTCCACGGAAAGTTTAAAATAGAAATTAAAATAAATGTATGGCGCCTCTGGCAGCCAGCACGTCCTTCAGCCTGTGCTGCTTCCATCCTTCAGCCCTGGCTGGGAGCAGAGACTCTGTGCCAGCAGCCAGCAAGTCCCTCAGCCCACGCTGCTTCCCAAGTGGGCTGAGGGACACAGCTCAGGAAGCAGTGTGGGCTGAGGGATGTGCAAGCTGCAGGCACAGCTATATTGTCTGGGAGGCCCATAAAATGTGAATATATTGAAAAAGGGTCTGTATGCTCAGAAAGGTTGGGAGCCACTGTGCTAGATAGACTAGAATCATCCATAAACTGGATGTGGCAGGCAGTACACATGGTCATTAGCTCTTTGAAAGTCTCCATTATGGGAAAGAAGCTGATAGAACATAACCAGAGTCATTCCCTAAAAGTGGGAATGCTAGGGTAGCCAGAGGAGCTTATAAATAGATGTGGGAGTCAGACTGGAGGACTCAGTGAAAGGAGAAGGGTTAGGTACAATAGTTATGTTTCTCAGATTTTGCCAGTTTTATAGAATTAGGCTCCCTCATTCCACTAAAAAAGAAAATGAGAATTTACAGCAGACCAGTACAAATTTCATACTGTTTTTGCAAAAACCCAAAGGGAGTTTTGGAGAACATTGTGGGATTATTATTTCCTGATTTCAAGGATTTGGCATGCTCTACCGAATGTGAGGACACCGTTCCACAGAGACTGAGGTAAATTCTTGCAGAGATGCACATATCATTATATTGTTAAATGCATGCATTTTATTTTGCATTTGAACTTGCGGTAATAAGTACTAAAACTTGAGGGGGGAACCCACTGGAAGTGTGAACTGTAAAGAAGAGTTGTTTGAACAGTCTACATAATTGTTTCAAGGGTGACAAGTAAATTGTTATCTATACCATGAGATAGAGAGTTAAACATTTATTTGTAGAGACTGTTATTTTTCTTCTGTCGGAGTTTTAACTCTCTATAATATATAGAGAGATAACTAAAAAAAGACTAATCTGTGATTTGAGCTACACCAGAGAGGTGAGCTAATGTTCTGGAAAGAAGGAAAGGAATATTATACTTAAACAGTAGAACCATAATTAAAATGCAACAGAGGCCTGGCTCATTCTGTCAATTCCTGAAGTGATAGAGATGGGAAGAATTTGCTTCAATGATTTAATATTAGGTTAAAACAGGAGATAGCAAAAGGTGGCTAGCGGACTGGATCCGGCTCACCAAGCCACTGGATCAGGCCTGTGGCTACTTTACTGGTACCCTTACTACAGAGCGGCTCACAACACTTTAAATAGCGGGGTGTTAATCATCTGCATGCTGGGGAGGGATGGGAGAATTTGTGTTCTATCCCCACCCCCAGCAAAATCTCTAAGCTCCCATTGGCAGAAAACTGGCCAATAGGAGCTGGGGAATTTTTCTGGAGGCAGGGGCAGCCTTCAAAGCTTCTTCCCTTACTCTGCCCTCCCGGTACTGGAGCAGAGCTATGTGGAACAGCCAGCCCAGCACACAAGCATGGAGTCTGTCTCAGGTTCCTGCAGGGCTGCTGGCTGGAAGCCGCCTAGGTAAATGCCTCACAGCCAGAGTCTGCCTCTGGCACCCCAGTCCTTCCCTCTCCCCTACTCCCTGCCCCATGCCACCACCCCTTCCTTCCTCAGGTCACCACCCAAACCCTCTGTATCCCCTCTCTCCATCTGCTGCAGGTCACAACTCCCTCCTAAAACCTGCACCCCCTCATACACTTCTCTCCCAGGCCAGAATCATCTCCTGCATCCATACCCCTCCTAGACTCTGCACGTCAAGCCTCTGCCCCAGATCATAACCCCCTCCTTCACCCAAATTCCCTCTCAGACTCCACACTCTCTCCTGCACCCCAGTCCTCTATCCCAAGATCCCTTCTACATCCATCCTCCATTCCAGACCCTGCCCCCCTCCATACAAGTGTGGCCCTTGACCACTTATCAAAATCTTGGACTGCCCCCATTAAAAATAATTGCCTACTCCAGCATTAAAATACAAGTGGTGGGAAAATGAGTTGCCTGTGTCAAAGTCACAGATAAGCAGAATCATCAGATGCTTTAGGGGAACGATTATGTCCAGTCTTAGGGTGCTTTGACATAAGACAGAGGATAGCACTTGGTCATGTGAAACTTCCCTTCTGGTTACATAAGAGAATATGCATCTGAGAATATGCATCTTTGACATGCATCTGATGAAGTGGGTCTTTGCCCACAAAAGCTTATGCTCCAATAAATCTGTTAGTCTATAAGGTGCAACAGGACTTCTGGTTGTTTTTGCAGATTCAGACTAACACGGCTACCCCTCTGATACTATGTAAACTAGGTGTCAAGTTACAAGCTGTGGACATAATTATCCACTGAAAACAAGGTAATTTTTCTTGACACCTGTGGATGTTATTCCTGATGTATGCCAATCTGAGAGGAGAAACTGATTTTTTCAATATAGTAGATGCTCAACTGTATTACTTAACTAGAGAGGTTCCAAAAAGCATTCAAGCTTCATTTTGCTTATCTGAACTAAACTGCCTTAACAACTAGATTCATCTACCGCGAATGAATCCCTCGAAGTTGTGAGCACAAGCAAAAGCCTATGAGTTTGCTGAAAATGCTCAACAGCAGACAATACATGCTTGGAACCTTGAAAAATTGGGGTCTGATGCAAAACTCATAGAATCCCACCAATTATAATAGGCTGTGGATCAGACCCTAGATGCTTATTGTCATGCAGTAAAAGTTTATAGTTACAGAAACATGCTCCAAGAGTTTTACAAAATTTTCTTCACACTTCATAGTCTTATACTTTTTGTTTGTTTGTTTGTTTGTTGTGGTGGCTGACACCATTGTCACTGTGAATTTTGAGGTTGTTGTGCATATTTGAACTACACAAATACAACTACAGATCAACTAGTTTCTGACCAAAATAGTCACATTGTGCTGCTTTTCTCCCATTGGTTTAAGGGATGCAGTGTTCTACACATATCATACATGTGCTTCTGGACACCATGTATTTATGAAAATTATTATTTACAATTGATATAGAACCCAAAATAAAATTTACTGTAGCACTATAGTCAAGGATCTTGGCCTCTTGTCACCTTACAGACAACTCACAGATGAAGAATAGCTTGCCTTCTATCAGTTTTTCCATTTTAGTTGTCCTTTTACTACCACCTCCCCCATTACATAACCCTTGAATTATTCCCATACCTAAGGGGGGGGGAGGAGGAATCTTTTGAAGTTTCTCTTCTTTTGCTTCTGTAACTCATTTATACTTTCCTGCTTCTTCGGTCTTTCACAAAATCTTTGAGGCAGAGAAAACATATAAATCTGTAAATTAATAGGACTATATAAGAGCCTAGTCCTGGAAGGTGTGAGATCTGAGCTCTTATTAATATAAGTGCTAAAAATGCTATAATTTTATTATTCTAGTTGGTGCCACACAATGGATACAAGTGACTGAGTTCACCTGAAGACACCTCATTTCTCAGTGCCAGGGCTATATTTGCAGAACATAACTATTAGGAAGTCAATAAAAACCGCTGTGATGAGATGAAGAATCTAGCTGGATCATCTATAGAGCGCCATACCTGCAATCACCAACTGCATGCTTTGGAATAATTGATTCCTTTAAATTAACAAGACAGAGCCGCATACAACCAAAGGGCTCGTTAGAACACAGACAAACTCGTACCTTCTCTAACAGCAAGGAAAATATATGGGTGAGACATAACTGCCATGTTTTCCTTAAATTCTATGTCCACCCCTAGAGCTGCCCATTAAAATTAAAAACCTGGTGAAACATTGATGTGTTAATGTTCTCTAGAAAATGCTACTTGTTAGCAGCATGGGCCTTTAAAAAACATTTCAGTAAACTTGAAAAATCAATAGCTGTCAGTGGCACAAGTAAAAGTGTGGCACAGCTATGCAGAGGGCCAGCCCATTTTGGGGGGTGTAAATGGAACATAACTAGATAGTAGTACTTACACTGGCACTCTGGACAAGGATGCATTTACCCTTCAGTACCTGATGTCCCTCTGTGTAAAGATATATGTGTTGTCCCAATGAAAGGCCACAAAAGCATCATTCCTGATTGAGACTCAATCTGAAGAAGTTTTCTGCCCTCTCAATCCAATTGTTGATCAAGGTGCAATTCAGTATTCAATGTATTTCATTTAAAATAAGGAATGAACATAAAGACACAGCCTTATGATATGTATTTTCAAATCATGCAAATAGCCTACTCTAATTATTCAGATGTTGATAGCATGAAATATTAGTTATGGGAAGCCTGAAAACCAGAAACAAGTAGCAAAATTTATTAGAAGGGAAGGAAAATCTGGCCGTGAAGTTTTTGCACTGATAAAATACCAATTAACATCAGGACTAGGCCTTTGTAAGGGAAGATTCACCATAAGCGAGTTCCAGTTAAAGCTCCATCATCACACCTCTAGGTTTCTTCAACCAGTGGCAGGCTCCCATTTCACCTCACTTGTTAAAACCACAGCCTGCCAAGAGCTCAGAGGGTCTAGGTTAAATTCCTGATGAGTCAGCCTACCTATTGGTTGAACCAGTTTCCCTGCCTAGTCACTAGTTGGTAGTCACAATAATGACCAACAATAAAAATCCTCCAGAAGTTAGCATGCTTTGTTTTTTTTTTAGAAAGTTACAATGACAAAAAATTAAAAACAACTTGAAACATATTTTGCTCTACTTCATTTGGAACAAAAGTAAAAAACCTTCTCTTGTTTAACAAGGTCAGCATTAAAGAGCAGAGATTGACAGTTACTTTATAGTAGCAATATGCTTTCATGGCGGGGGTATTGAAATTGGCTGGTTTTAAGTTCTTTTTTCAAGTGGAGATGTACTAGTGCACTTTCTCCATCTATTAGAAAGATTTTTTTTTAGATAGTCTGTCCATAAAAAAAACAATTTAGTGGTTGCCTTGCTTTTGTGCTATGCAATAAAATCTTACTGGATGCAGTCAGACAGAGTGGGTCTCATTTAAAATGATGAAAATTCAGAAAGCAATTTTTCCCCCTGAAATGTAAACATGTGAGTATGAGAGTGTGTCCTCTTGCTTGCTCAGACAAGCACATAGGCCTCCTCAAAACAGGGCAGATGAACTTTACAATATGCAGATTTACGGAAGCAAGATACATAAACATAGACTTGAAAACATGGACTGAATAAGGATTCCACTAATTTTTGAATGACTCTGTGGCTGCTCAGAACTTCTGAAAATCAAGTCAAATGGGCCGAGGGCAGGACTTTAAGGCATATTTGGATATATAAGGCTGCAGATGGGATTGGTCCCTAGCACTAAGAGTTAGGTGGCTAGCCACTTTTAGAAATCTCACTAAGCTCCTACCTGCATCTGTAGGCACCTAAATGTCTTTAAAAATATGCCCCTAAAGCAGGGGCTTTCAAACTTTTTTTCTGATGACCCAATTGAAGAAAACAGTTGATGCTGCGAGTCATCAGAGCTGGGCATGAGAGGTTTGGAGTGTGGGAGGGAGCTCAGGGCTGAGGCAAAGGGTTGGGGGTACAGAATTGAGGGCTACAGGATGGGGCCAAGAATGAGGGGTTCTGGGTATAGCTAGGGGACTTTAGGATGGGGCCATGGGTTGGGGCACAGGAGGGGGTCAGAGCTGAGGGGTGGGGTTGCAGATTCTGGACTGGGGGCAAGGATGAGGGATTTGGGGTGTGGGGGGGGTCTGGGTGTGTGGGGTTACAGGCTTGGGTGGGGGATTGAGGCACAGGATTGGGGTGTAGATTTCTCTCTTATGGCTCTCTTATGGCTTACTGCTTACCCTGGCACTGTGGACCATGCTGGGCCTTGGAAGTGGCCAGAAGCAAGTCCAGCTCCTAGGCTCTGTGCATCTCACCACCTCAGGCACCACTCCAGTAGTTTTCAAAGTATGGGCGGCAACACAGCCTTAGGCAGCACCACCCAAGGGACTTTTAATGGGTCCCTGGATGCTGAGAGAGGTAACCCAGTGCCTTACATTCCATGACCAAGTACTGAGAAATTCCACAGAGGCTATGTCTAGACGATGGGGTTTTTCCGGGATATCTCTGCCACGTCCAGGGAACATGTCTGCTCTTCTGCTTTTTTTTGAAGAAGAGCAGACGCTCTTTTTCGGAAGTCCTGTCTTCCTCCTTCCATGAGGAAGAAGGGTTCTTCTGAAAGAGGAGGCTTTTCCAAAATTTGGCTCAGTGTAGATGGGCCAAATTTTGGAAAAGCCTCTTCCGACAAAACTATTGGAAAAAGGTACGCAAATTGCGCTTTGCAATTTGTGTACCTTTTACTAATAAAACATTGTAGTCTAGACGTAACCTGATTGAAATCAATGGTAAAACTCCACTGACTGCAGTGGGAGAGGGGCACACATTATGTAAGCAACATTGGTCCAATTTAAACAACTAAATAAACTTCCTGGTATTTCATAATTCTGAATAAAGGGGATGGTCTGCCATGTTCAAAAAGAACATTAGTTGAACTTTGTGTGACGTTTAATATTCTGCAAATGTGTAGTTTGTGGCTCTTTGTTTGTTTGTTTGTTTGTTTGTTTAAATAGGAATTAAATCATACACTCTGAGCTGTGACAGATTTACCATGTGTCTTAGAGCTACAGATACCATTCATGAATTGCAAAGACCAAAAGGGAAACACAGACATTTTTCAGGTTATTGTACGCTTTCAGAATTTCACTGACTACACACTAGACATGCAGTGACTTTTGAGAAACTATCTACGTAAATGTGCTCAAGTAGTACAGTGCAGTCTGAATGCATTAAAAGGGGGGGAAAAGTCTGGAAGTAATATCTAAGAATTAGATAATAGACTGTTCATGTTTGAGACTTATTCAGTAGGGAGCAAAATAAGGGTTTTAAAGCAGCTTTCTGTCTAAGTGAACTGAATCAAAATGTATTTTCTGTGCATTGTTCAAAGTGTGTTTATGTGTGCTGCTCTGGTAGCAGAGCGGTGTGCTTTTCATAATTAGAGATGTGACTCTATCATTAGGCTAGATGGTGTCCCTAAAAAGGGACAACATATTTCCTCTTTGTTTCTCATTTGCTCCTGAGGGTAGTGATTTACTGTTGGTACAAATTGCCTGCGCCAACAGTAAATTACTACCCCAGCATGCCAGCTTAGCTACACTGGCAAGGATGTTGAGGAGAAAGAACCAGGCTTTGTTCATTCTCTGTGCACTCGCAAATACTCAGGGTGAGGAGAAGGAAGCAGATTTGCTGTCTCTTGTCCCTGTTTGCCCAGACCCAATGTTTAGATGATTCCTTTTAGGGGAGTTTTACTCTATTACTGTACAGTGCAGGTGTTCTGTCTACTGCACCATTATTTTTAATGAGAATTTCAGGCCCAATTTCTTGATCTTGCATAAAAATTCCATCTGGAATGCCCATAGACTCCACTTTACACCTCTTTCTGACTGCATAGCCATTTGGTGTAGTCACCCACCATCAATCTGAACAAGGGGGAATATTTTGGGCCAAACTGATTATTTAAACTCCACCAGTTCCAAAACTTCCATCAGCTAAGGAAATTACTGTTCTCATAAGTACCAAGCTATTCCTTTCCTGGCCTAAAAAGGAAAAACATGTATCCTTTGTAACACATGGATCTTCAAATTCAAATGTGTTTTCAGTATATGGTATTCTGAAATACAAAACCAAAATGGACCTAAGATAGAACCCCCTGCTAAACTGATGAATGTGCAACTCAGATATAGGAGACTCAAGTAGTGATCGAGAAAGAAAACACAATGTGTGATATAATTTTGAAAGTCGCCAGTCCACTCATTAGCTTCTTCTGAAGAGATCCAGAAATGGGTTGAAGTTGTATCATGTAGCACTATATCAGGCAGTCATGTATTAGTGCCTTTTCAAGCACATTAATTTTGTAAATTGCATAATCTGGAAGGGAGTATTTCATGCCTGACCTCTAATCATGATGTTAAGATCTAGGTGGGAATGTAAAACTGCAGAGCACCTACGTTTCTGGGAGTTAGCATAGAACATTACTATATGACTATGTTAAAGCGAAACCAGTAGTAAAAGGTGACTTGCAGAACTGCAAATAATTGAGCTTTCAGTTAGGTACTGATTAAAAAAAATACAATTTTCATTACAGGTCTACTAAAAAAAATTTTTTTCAAAATATTTGCCAATTCAAAAAATTGGAAAAAAACATGTTTAGGTTGAACAAAACATTCAGTCTGAGCAAAACCAAAATATTTTATTTCAATTTCCAGTGTGCATCAAACATTTTTTTAAATAAAATTAAATTGAAGGATATTTTAAAATTAAGTAATTATGAATAAAAAAACATTGCAATTGTTTATTTAAGAATTAAAAATAAATGCTTCAAAATTATTTTTTTTCTAACATGATTTAGCAAAAACAACATGAATTCATAAAAATTTTTGGTGTAGCCAAATCTTCATTTATCACCGGGGAAAAAAGTTTTGACCCAATTTTTGTTTTTGCCATGCTCTAGTCATTTATATAGAATATGAAGATCTGCCCAGTATCATTCAAACTCTTTTAGTGAAGAGCAAGAAGTAGGCCTTGAATACTGAAGCCCATATGTGGTCTAGAATATATTCTTTATAATAAACCATGTACCAAGCTCATTTTTTACCCTATTAAACTCCAATAATCTCAATGTGAGTTTGTCTCAGTAAAAATTAGGTCATTGACAACATACATAATACCTGCCCTAGCTGTAGTTTTAGCAATATAACCATGTTTGTAGGAGTCAGCAGCATGAATAACAAAACTCAAATATTTTTCAGGGATTGTTAGAATTAATGGTGGATTCTTGTCTAAGAATCTAAGGGTATATCTACACAGCAACATTATTTTGAAATAACTAGTGTTATTTCAAAATAACTTAGGGTATGTCTACACTAGCCCCCTAGTTCGAACTAGGGAGGCTAATGTAGGCATTCAAACTCGCAAATGAAGCCCGGGATTTAAATATCCCGGGCTTCATTTGCATGTTCCCGGGCACTGCCATTTTTAAATGTCCCTTAGTCCGAACTCCGTGCCCGTGGCTACACGCGGCACGGAGTGGGTAGTTCGAATTGGGATCTCTAATTCGAACTACCATTACTCCTCGTGGAACGAGGTGTACTTGTATTTGCAAGTTTGAATGCCTACATTAGCCTCCCTAGTTTGAACTAGGGGGCTAGTGTAGACATATCCTTAGTCTGTGTCTACATAGCAGGTAGCTATTTTGAAATAATGTTGAAATACTGTCAACTTGGAGGACTTCTTACTCAGACTCCTGTAACCCTCACTGTAGAAAGAGTAAGGGAAGTCAGAGGAAGAGTGCTCTATTTTGAAATAAGTGCTGTGTAGACACTTCCAAGTTCAAAATAAACTATTTTGAAATAAGCTACGCAATTGATGTAGCTCAATTTGCGTAGCTTATTTTGAGTTAAGCCCTGCTATGTAGATGCTCCCTAAAGGTGTGTCTAGACTACATGGCTCCATCAATGGAGCCATGTAGATGAGTTTACTAGACATAGCAAAATGAAGCGGCAATTTAAATAATCGCCACTTCATTTACATCAAAATGGCTGCCGCGCTATGCTGATCAGCTGATTGTCGGCACAGCGCGGTAGTCTAGATGGGGATCAGCCAAACCCAGAACCCTTTGTCATCAGATCCTTTATGCCTTGTGCAACGAGGCTTACAGGATCTGACGACAAAGGGTTCTGGGTAGGCTGATCCCCGTCTAGACTACCGTGCTGTGCCGACAATCAGCTGATTGGCACAGCGCGGTGGCCATTTTGATGTAAATGAAGCAGCGATTATTTAAATCGCCGTTTCGTTTTGCTATGTCTAGTAAACTCATCTACATGGCTCCGTCGATGGAGCCGTGTAGTCTAGATACACCCCTAAGTGAATTGTGTTTGTTGGTATTTGCTCAATTCTTGCTGCTCTGTTTGCCACTCTCTATTTATCAGCGACTTCACTTTTTTGAGAGATACCAGAGTTACAACAGAGGTAAACCTTCCATTCATATTCAATATGTTGTAATTACAAGTAATGGATGAACACCAAAATTGTAGGATTTTCAAGAGAACTTCACATGAGGTATCCTTGAATCTGTAAATCTAAAAATCAAATCTAACATTTATGGTATTTCTATTTACCATTATGCCCAAACTACTTCTGTACGTTCAAAAATTCCTCTGATATTTCTTGTGATCTTTCATCACATTCACTTCTATCTAAAATAGTTTCAAGAACAGAGTCAGACTTATTGGTCCTAATCCTCATCAAGTGTAATTTGGTACAGCTCTACTGATTTTAATCAGTATAGATCCACTCCTGCTTAAATTGGTATGCCTCCTGTGGATCTGAACCATTTATTTGAAGAAATAAATCAAAGCCAAAGCATACTATGTTGTGTCACAAAATCACAATTAAGATGCATGGGAAGCAACATAGAGGAAACTTGGAAATGGCAGAGGTGCTTAATGACTTCTTTGTTTTCACCAAGAAGTTTGATGGTGACGGGATTCCTAACATAGTGAATGCTAGTGGAAATGGGTTAGGTTTAGAAATTAAAATTTAAAAAAAGTTAAAAATTACTTAGAAAAGTTAGATGTCTTCAAGTCACCATAGCCTGATGAAATGCATCCTAGAATACTCAAGGAACTGATAGAGGAGATATCTGACTTTTAGTAATCATCTTTGAAAAATCATGGAAGTCGGGAGAGATTCCAGAAGACTGGAAAAGGGCAAATATAGTGCCCATCTATAAAAAGGGAAATAAGAACAACCCAGGAAACTACAGACCAGTCAGTTTAACTTCTGTGCTAGGGAAGGTAATGGAGCAAGAAATTAAGGAATTCATCTGCAAACATCTGGAAGATAATAAAGTGATAGGTAATAGCCAGCATGGATTTGTAAAGAACAAATCATGTCAAACTGATCTGATAGCTTTATTTGATAGGATATCAAGCCTTGTGGATAAGGGAGAAGCAGTTGACATTGTATACCTGGACTTTAGTAAGATACCTAGACTTTAGGAAGGCATTTGACACAGTCTCACATTACCTTCTTATCAATAAACTAAGGAAATACAACCTAGATGGGGCTTCTGTAAGGTGTGTGCATAACTGGCTGGATAACCATTCTCAGAGAGTGGTTAATAGTTCACAATCATGCTGCAAGGACATAACAAATGTGGTTCCACAGCGGGCTGTTTTGGGACCAGTTCTGTTCAATATCTTCATCAGCGATTTAAATGATGGCATAGAGAGTACGATTATTAAGTTTTCAGATGATACCTGTCTGGGAGGAGTTGCAAGTGCTTTAGAGGATAGGGTCAAAATTCAAAATGATCTGGAGGAACTAGAGGAATGGTCTGAAGTAAATAGGATGAAGTTTAATAAGGACAAATGCAAAGTACTCCACTTAGGAAGGAACAATCAGTTTCACACATACAGAATGGGAAATGATTGTCTAGGAAGGAATACTGCTGAAAGGGCTTTAGCAGTCATAGTGGATCACAAGCTAAATATGAGTCAACAGTGTGACATTTGCAAAAAAAGCAAACATGATTCTGGGATGCATTAACAGGAGTGTTGTGAGCAAGACACGAGAAGTCATTCTTCACCTCTATTGATCAGGCCTCAGTTGGAGTATTATGTCTAGTTTTGGGCACCACATTTCAAGAAAGATATGGAAAAATTGGAGAAGGTCCAGAGAATAGCAACAAAAATAATTAAAGGTCTAGAAAACATGAGCTATGAGGGAAGACTGAAAGAATTGGGCTTGTTTAGTTCAGAAAAGAGAAGACTAAGAGGGGACACAATTATGGTTTTCAAGTATGTAAAAGAGTGTTATAAGGAGGAGGGAGAAAAATTGTCTTCCTTGGCCTCTGAGGATAGAACAAGAAGCAATGGGCTTAAACTGCAGCAAGGGAGGTTTAGGTTGGATGTTAGGAAAAACTTCCAAACTGTCAGGGTGTTTAAACACTAGAATAAATTGGCTAGGAAGGTTGTGGAATCTCTGTCACTGAGCAGGTTGGATAGACATCTATCAGGGATGATCTAAACAGTACTTGGTCCTATCATGAGGGCAGGGGACTGGACTCGATGACCTCTCGAGGTCCCTTCCAGTTCTAGTGTTCTATGATTCTATGGTAGAGACTGCTACTCTGATTTCCATCACCTTATGTTAATGTGTCATCATTGAAACCAATGGAAACTGCATGTAGAATGTTTCCATTCTGGTTTAGGAGCATTTTACAGCCATTTTGCAACCAGGTTCAACTGATTCTACAAAGTCAAAGGCAGTGGGGAATCAGGCCCTGAATATCTGAAATATTTTAGGTCCTTTCATTGCACAAAATATTCATAACTATGTAATCAGCTTCCTAGTTTCCCTGCCAAACACTGACAAAAGGGTGGTGATTTGTGGGAAGGTTTCCTGCATTTCCTGCTAGCATTCCAGCTGATTTTATCCATTTATATCCTTCTTAAACTTTCATAAACTTCCTGCCTATAAAAGGTATAGGCAGGAAAAAAACTAAAAGGAAGGAGGGGAAGATGGATTAAACTGATTTAAAAATCAAGAAGTCTAATCAAAAAGTCCCAAATGGCTGATTAAATTAGCTGGAAATATTTGGATCTGATGTAGTAAGTTAGTTATAATATACAGCAGAGCTAACAGTGAACTGAAATATCTACTGGCTGGAAGATAAAAAGCACGTCTCTTGAGCTGAGACTATATCTTATAAGCTATTTGCACAGGGGTAAAATATGTCAAGCAAAATAAAACTAGTGATACACATTGCTAAGATCATTATTGCACACACAGCCTTTTTATCAGAAGTCTCCCTTAGTGCTAGTTTGGAGCTGAAAGGCTGCAAAGTCATACATTATTTAAACAGAAAACCACTGGCACATCAATGAAATGCTCGTAGCCACTGGAGCAATTTACTCACAGGTGCCCTTGTTTGCTACTGTTCCACCCTGACTGCTGAAAGACACTTTCAGCTCACTAAGTAGCTGACATTTACAGCTTATAGAGCACACAGACATAGCCTTTTAATAACTCAAGACAAAGGTTAGGCTTGTATCAAAAAGGAATAGCATAAATCTTACCTTTAACATAATGGTTGTTACCTTAAATTATTTCAAGTTTCTCCCATCTCATGGCTTGTCTACATCCATTTGAATTGTCTTTTCAGTGTAGAGTGTGAATTTAAAGCAGAAGAGCTTGCCCTGATTAAATCTCAGTATGGATGCTCTGATTCCAGAATATGAGTGCTTTATTCTGATTAAGATCACTCTACTCCCAACCTAAAGTTAGCATAGGTGATTATATTTGCTTTTGCTAAATGTCTACCTCCATTTCATGTGGATATAAAACTCCTATTTAGCTAATAACTTGCTCCCGGGGTATTTTGATAATTATTATTTTCAATGCATTTTCAGATAGATGATTAAAAATTGTTATAAAATACAATGTTTTTAAAATTTTGTTTAAAGCATTCATGAACATTTTTCATGTTAGTGTTTTTTAAAAAATAGAACCTACGTATGATGCTTACATAACTTGACACTGATATTTTAAGCTGTTCAGAAGAGGACTTGTAGCAGGGATTGTGTAAAATCTTCACAATACCATATAACTTCAACGGTCCAGTCTTCCTGACTTCGACGTGCTTACTTCACAGAATATTATACATGTGAGTGAGGCCTATAGCATCAGACATACGCATGATAATGGGAACATTTTCAATAAAACAATGACTGGTTGTATATTTATCATTTGACTGCTGTCTCAACATATACCTGCTTCATCACAGAAAATACATGTACTGCTGTGCCTCCTATGTAAAGTACATCACCACTTCTGAAATGCTAAAAGTCTGCAACAGGGTGTGCAGAGTGAGTTGCCCAAATCCCTGCCAGTATACATTAATCAGGACCTGACTGAAACATATGTGGTTGACAAAGTGTACCAGTTAACTGAGCAGAGATCTGCGGGGGGGCGGGGGGGGGATTAATTGAGTGGAAGTAACCTCTCCATCTGAGATTCTATATGCAGAGAGGAAGTGCTGGGGAAGAGACTAGGGAATGTGAAGGAAGGCAGGAGTATGTAGGAGTGACTGTTGCCTTCCCACAAGTAAGTGGGGAGAAGCTGGCTACTGACTGCAATGGACTCTTCAGGATGCATCCTAGTGAAGGAATGTAAGAATACACAGCGGTGGCTAAGAACACCTGGAGCTGTGGTGGTCAGTTACTGAGGCTGAAAAGAATTTAAGGGAACTCACTCATGACGTAGTCAAGGGACATCACCCAGACGTGCCACACTAACAAATACTGCTCTAATCAGACTTAAAGATGCCGGTATTTCGGTGACACTTCTACAAGAGTGATGTGGACAGAATTCCCCTTTTATATGTGAAAATAATAATACTTCATACTTTTTAAGAACTTTTCATCTAAAAATCTGTAAGTATTTAAATACTACCTATAAATTCTCATGAGGCTTACCTGAGGTGAATATTATGTCTGTTTGAGGGGAACGGAGGCAAAGCAAATATTCCTAATGGCTGGTGATAGGCTATGGGATGGGGAAGGCTCTGAGTTATTATAGAGAATTCTTACCCATGTGTCTGACGGAGGTCTTGCCCAGATTCTCAGGGTCCAACTGATCACCATATCTGAGGGGTATGTGAATTGAAAAGGAATATTTGGAAAGGAATTTCTCCTAGGGCAGAGACCCTGGATATTTGTTGCCTTTCTCTTCAGCATGGGGTCCAGTCAGTTACAGGTTTAAACTAGTATAAGGGTGGCTGTGTCTAGACTATGGGGTTTTTCCAAAATATCACCACTTTTTTTTGTGGAAGAGCAGATGAGCTCTTTCAGAAGCCCTGTCTTCCTCCTCCCATGACGAAGAAGGGCTCTTCCGAAAGAGGAGGCTTTTCTGAAAATTGGCCCAGTGTAGATGGGCCAAATTTCGGAAAATCCTCTTCCAAAAAAACTATCGGAAAAAGGTATGTAAATTGCAGAACGCAATTTGGATACCTTTTTCTGATAGATCATTGTAGTGTAGACATAGTCAGTGCTTCTAGACAGTACTCTTATCTTGGAATAAGCTACACAATTTGTGCTACGCAAGTTGAATAGCTTATTTCAGATGTATTTCAAAATAGCTTATTTCGAGATTTGGCACTCTCTACACAGTACCAAATTTTGAAATAACGTGCTATTTCGAGACATCCCTTAATCCTCATGAAACGAGGGTTACAGGGATGCTGGAATAGTGCTCCCGTTATTTCAAAATATATTCTGAAATAACAGGTGTGTGTAAAAGATGTGGAAGCTATTTCAGGATGCCCTAAAATAGCTCCACTGTCTAGATGTACCCTAAGTGTAGGATTCTGTGTAACCTGAAGTCTTTATATTGTTATCTGAAGATTTCAGCAATTCAGCCAGAAGTTATCAGTCTATTACAGTCTACTACAGGAATGGGTGGGCGAACATCTGTGCCCTGGAATAAACAAGAGGTCACACTCAATGATCAGGCTGGTCCCTTCTTGCCTTAAAGGCTGAGAATCACAGCCAGGAATAGAAACGATCTGAGATTTGGTCCTAAGCTCTGTGCAAGATAAAATGCTTTGTTCATGTTTTTTCTGAACAAGTTATACCTTAACAGCTTCTTCATTAAAGCTAATGGAAATAATTCAGAAAAAGCAAGGTTTTGCATAACAAATGTAAATCACTAGCTTCAATACTAGCTATAAAAGTGTCTCAATCTTTATAAATAAGGCAGTGTAAATGTAAATGATTTTTCCATATTATGAAGTAATGAACAGGGAAGGTCCCTGACATTAGTCAGGCAAAAGAAGACAATTTTAGTAAGCATGTGTACTAGAGGGCTTACAGAGGATGAGCATACAGATCAAAAAAGTTAAAAGAAAATAGTCCCTATATGACTGGGAGACAAATTCAGACATTTTAATGACACTTCATTTTAGAAATGTTATATATATATATATATATATATATATACCGAATCTAGATATGCTCACTTACTTTGGAGTAAATCAAGAATAATTGCATTGAAGTCAGGGGACTTACCATACATAAATGTAAATATGCTATAAATGAGAGGAGAATTAAACCCATAACTTATAACTACAGATGTGCTGCAGGTACAAAATCACATCTGGATCCAGACTTTCCCAAAGTTTCAAAGTGTTCAAAAGTTGAGTTCTGGGTGGGCACATCCCACTGCATTCAATTTTCTCTGAGGTTACACCAGAAGGCTTCTCTTCTAACCAGATGGTACGTAGAGTACATTTAATAATGCCACATTCACAGTTTTGTTTTGAGACAATACTAGTAAACCATCTTAAATATGCATCAGACAGGGATTTTTTTCCATTGTGAGTGGGTTTAAAGTGTAAAAATATCACAACATTCCAGAGAAAATTGTCCTCTCCTCAACAGATGCATTATACTAAAAATACTTGCGAGTATTGTGGATATAGTGTCATGCACAGTATATAATTAAACACGCACACACACATTCACTCACGCATGCACACACACAGAATTAAACAAAGTTAAGGTTGCAAGGCCAGACACTCAAAGTTAGAAAATGCCAGAATTAAAGCTGCGAGTGCAAGTGATTTCAATAGGACTGTACACATGAATAAAAGCAGAAGGAGTGGTCTCTCTCTCCATTCATTCCTCTGCTTAATGCATACTATTTCCTTTCTTCAGTGTGTCTTTTTTTACCTCCTCTTTTTCTAGGCCTTTAACTCATTTGAGGATGCTTCTTTTTTACCACTGAAGTTCCATTTTTAGATCCACCTGAGCTTTAATAGCAGCTCTGGTAAAATGTACTTCCCATGTCCTTTCTGTCAGGGGTGACTCATGCATAGGCAGCTGTGACAAGGTTATTGAGCATATTGCCTTCCTGAGCATCTGCTGACCCCAGGCTGATAAGTAGGCTAATCTCTCTGGACAATGTCTTTATGCTGTCTATATCTTCTTCCATGCTACTCAGTGTATCTGGAACTGATTTTCAATTAAAATAGTAGTAACATTAAGTTAAGCTTTCAGTCTCCTCTTAAAACCCATCTGTTCTGAGAGGTTTTGCAGATAGAATGGCAACCTGCCAATCTATATTTGTATTGCATTGTTTTCTGTTGTTCTAGCTGATGCCCTAAGATTGCTAGTCCTTCAGGGCTGTGAACCATTCCTCTCTAGCATGGCTCTCCTGCTGTATAGTGTTATGTAAACATATTGCACTGCATCAATAATGTATAATGAATGACAATGTTATGGGTGAATACCTCCCTGCAAAACTCCTACAGTTATGATTATCTACACATGAAACCAATTATTAACATAAGATTTTAACAAACAAAATCAGGAATGCAATTGTAGTTTGGTGGTGGCTTCTAAAGGCCCTGTAACCTGATCAGGGTGCTTCAGTGTCCTAAAAACTAGTTCTTTGTCTGGGGCTTTGCTGCAAAATAGCTTCCAGCATCAATTGTTCCTTCAGTGAACTTTGCTTAGCAAGTGTTAGTTCTCATGCTCATGGCAGCTTTTGAAGACTCAGAAATACCACATATGTCTTTTCCAACGTTTGCTAGCTCAGAAAAAAACAGGCTATATTGTGCTCAAAAGTGTGTTTGTGAGCTATTGCTAACGGCGAAACATCTGCATGCAAACCAACATCTTCACTGTAATGCCACTTGTTCAACTCATTACAAGTCAAGGTGTTGAACACAATAAGAATTCTATTAATATGCCTATTAAACCCCTATTAAAAAAATAAATCAAAAGATAAAAATGTATTTAAGCACACAAGAGTTGCATTGTTAGGTTTTAATTTACAGCCAAAAGGATAAATACAAGATGGGATACAACTGGAAATTTTGAGATGAGGATAAATTACAGGGCTTTTTGTTTGTTTTGGGGGGAATAATTCAGTTTCCACTTAATTCGTTCCTTATTCTTACAAACAGATCTACTGACTTCAATTTCATAGCCACATGAGTAAGGCTTGCAGGATTTGTCCTATTTATGATAAGCACCACCAGCTTCTTTAATTTGCAAATATTTATAATTTTCATAAAAAATATTTTTATGTTGCTGCATCAATGTCAGTTGGAGGACATACAGATGCTACTAAAAACAAAGAATATAATACAAACATATGTTTTGAAGCTCCTGAATAATCAAGGCATTAAAGTCCAGATACTGTCACTTATGTAACTTTAGTAAGATTATAGTTGAAAAGCAAACTTTTTCCTCTTGTCAGTTACTTGCCTAAATCTTAAAACCTCTTATTTTAATTATCCTGGTTATAATTGAAACTGTGGTCACTCATGACACTTAGGAAACCACAAATCCAGTTTCATTTTATAGTTTGACACAATCAAGGTTAACTTTTCAGTTTGGGACTTCAATCATGTTTATTTCTGATGGGCCACAGGTAAACGCCCACTACTTTATTACATTGTCCATATGTGACAAACAAATTGTGTGATTAGGCTGGTATAATATGTTTACTGCCATTCTTGAATAATGCAATCAGTGCAAAGTTGTGCTAATAAAACTTTAGCCCCCATACAAAGAGATATTCCCCTTATATTGAAGTTTGGTTTAGTATATAAAAGTCATGGACATAGTTTAGATTTATTTAATTCTGTCTTAACAGTACAATTTGTGATGTGGTTAAAATGTGTTCCTTTCATGCACATCAAAATATATTGTACCAAATGTGTTTTCCTAATTCATACTTTATAGTAAGAAAGATACATGCAGCCAGAGTAATGTGTGACTTTACGTAGTCTCAACTATGCCTTTCCAGGAATCTCCTCAGCAACGTTTGGGCCCAAAGGTCACAAATTTTGTTAAAATTATATCTGACTGAGAAGTGTCTGTTTCCCCCAAAAACAAAGCTATAAAGACAATCTCTCTCCTTTGCATTCTTTCTTGTTGGAGCAGTTCCGCTCTGTATAAATTAAATAATTATTGGGGCAGACAGAGACTGAGACTATAGTCCAGTGATCGAGGGATTCATGTGGAATATAGGAGACTCTAACAAGCAGTGCCAGGACTTGTGTCATCCACATCACAGGTGACTGTCCTGTTCACTAGGCCATAGGATAATTTGGGGCTCTCTGTTTGTCTTTCAGGGATTCCATTCTAGACTTGAAAAACTTTCTAATGAAAACAGTTAAATTTTTGTGAAACGAAAACCCTCAACTGAATGATCCCTCTGGGATCCATGTAGTCCTCCCTTCTTTCAATATGCAGATGAGACCACAAAGAGAAATAATGAGGCACCATGGGCTTAGATTGTGAAAAATACACACAATTATTTGTTTAAATAAATGTAAGGCTCCACAGATGGCAGTTTGCCCTGAAATATCAAAAGTATGCTAGTGATACTATATCTCTCATTCACAACTGAAGCAACCACTGCTCAGATTAAAATGACAAAAAGGCTCCAAGAAATTGGCTCTTAGCTGGTTCAAGCTGAACCCATGCAAGAATAAAGGGATTCTGGTTGAAAAGGGGAAACACTTTGAAGAACTAGCCAAGATGCTATTTCCATTTTTCCTCAAATGCCTACGGCCTTGATTCATCAAAGCAAGCCTCAGAGAGCTGTTTGATTCCTCTACAGGTCTGAATACTCATATAGCCCTGGTTCCTGAAAATGCTTTCTTATCCCTGGTCTACACTAGGGCGTTATTTTGAAATAACCCCCCTTATGTTGAATTAATAAGTGGAGCATCCACACTACCAAGCCAGTTATTTCAAAATAACAGGCTGGTTATTTTGAAACCTTTATTTCTGCTTTCCTCTGGGCATAACGCTAATTTCAAAATAGTTATTTCAAAATAGCGTTAGTGTGGACACCCCGGTGCTGCTAATTTGAAATAACTGGCCTCCAGAGGCCTCTCACAACTACAGTGCTGACCATTCTGGCCACACCTGCATCTCCACTGCTCCCCTTCTCCTGCAGAGCTTAAAACTCCAGGCAGCAGGAGAAGGGCTTCTTGCACGTGGTGAGCTGTGAAAGCCCCTTGTGACACAGCAGCATCCAAGGAAACCATGGGTGACCCCAACTCTGTCTCAGAGCCTCTCATGGCTGCCAGAACTTCTGCTGCTCCCCTGGCTGCCACTGGCCAGGGACACAGGAGAGCTCCGGCCTGGACTGGTGCAGAGATCTTGGACCTCATCAAGGTCTGTGGGGAGAAGACCAATCTCCAGGATCTCCACACCAGAAAGCAAAATGTGAACGCCTATGGCCGAATTGTGGCTAGCCTGGCCGACAAAGGTCGCAAGCAGACACTGGACCAGGTCTGGATGAAAATCAAGGAGCTCTGGCAGGCCTACACTAAGGCCAGGGAACAGAGCAGATGCTCCAGAGCAGCACTGCACACCGCCCTCTATTCTGAGCAGCTGAATGCCATCCTGGGAGGGGGGCCAGTCACCTCCTCCCCACCCATCATCATAGAATCGAGCCAGGACATGCCCAGCATCAACCTCCAGAAGGGCAGGGGTGCAGACAAGGAGACCAGCCAGGAGACCATGCCCGCCAGCCAGGATTTGCTCCTTACCCTGGAGCCGGGCCCACACACCCCCAGGGTGTCTCCTAGGCTTCAGATGAACCTGAGGAAGGCACTTCAGATGAATTCTATATCTTTCCCTACACACACATGGGGGCAGGCAACAGGCTGTGAAGGGCTGCGTGCTCCTCACTCGGCCTACTTGGCCTAGGGGTCACAGCCTTTGGAGAGGTGCTTCTTGGTCCTTCTCACAAGGTTCCTGGAGAGGCCTGCCTTACTCCAGCCTCTGTGGTGAGACACCTTCCCATGACAAGGCACCACTAAGGAGTCTGAGGTCATGGAACCACACAGCAGTGCCACACACAGCACAGGTTCATGCCCGCACTCAGGCAGCATTTGCTCCCGGTCAAGTGCGGCGTTGCGGAGGAGACTGATCGTGCACATGGGAGCCTGCCAGGGGGAGGAAGAAGAGGAGAACCCAGTAGCACTCTCTCTGGCAAGCAGCATCTGCTGCTGACACACACTTCCCCCAGCACCCTCTCCCCCATCCTCCTGCACGCAGGGATAGAAGTTCTCTCTCTGCAGGATGTTGCCAGTGCCAGACCTGGCGTGTGCAGAACACAGAAGGAAGCCAAGCCACCTCATTCCCCCATCCTGCCCACAGGCTCCTGGCCTAACCAGCACCTCCCATGCCTGCTTGTCCCCGAGCCGTGGGTGTAGCGATGCTCCCCTGGAATGTCCATACCCCTGCAGGAACATGCCCACTGTCGAGGCAACACCATCGTCTGGACTGAGACCTCTGGTGTCAGCTCAGAGATTAGGGCTAGGTTTCATACACAGTGTCTCCTGGGATGACTGCCCTTGTCACTTTTTTTCACAGCTGGGCCAGCTACAAGCTTGGTGCATCCCCCACCTCCCATGCCATCTGCACAACTCTGCAGTTCCATGGGTGGGAAAGAACCCACGAGTACCTGATGCATAAGCATATGGCCTGCCTGAAATCCCTCATCTGGGAGCTTGTAGAGGAGTGCCAGGAGTGGGCTGGTGACTGGGAGCAGAGGAAGGTTGCCTGGAACCATCTAGTGTGCCAGCACGAGGCTATGTGCTGCTCCCTCACCTCAGTGATGGAGTGCACAGGTTTCAACTGGAACAGAATATAGTCGTCTGTCTTTTCCATGACTCAGGCCATGGTAAGTACTTCAGGGCTCTGTTCAAATCCCTCCCAGTCAACTTTTGATGCCAGTTTAAGGCAGGAGTCCTCATTGTTAAAACAACTGATGGCTTGAGACCCTGTCCTACCTAAGACTGAATTTTAATTTCTGAATCACTGTGAAAACTGTACTCCTCTGGAAAAATATAGATAATAAATACCAGGATTAAGCATCAGGCAAGGGGATCAGGTTATGAAACAGTCTTTCAGACATGATCAGGAAACGCCAGAGTCTGACCATTGTTAGGAAATGCTGCAAAACTTCTTCATTCAGAAAGCCTCCCTATATTGAGTAGTGCTCACAGGATGAATGTCTCCAGTTCCCAAATTTCCATTGATAATCTTTTCCTCCCCAAATAAATAAACAAGCCAACAAATCAAAAGCCCTACCCTAAGCAGTGTTCTGATTGTGTAAAAGTTCCAGGAACTCTATGGAATCCATCAGGGACTTTGGTATTGATTTTATGGGGAAGATACCTAACTCCTAGAGTGATGGGGTGCAGTATAAATATAAAACAGGCAGGTAGGAAGGCTTGAACAGCTACTTGACTTGTCTTTAGAACTGTCTATCTAGATAAATCCTTCAATTTATCTACTGTCTGTTTGAGAAGTTTGTCTATGTGTCTGTCAGTTTGTTCAAGAACAGTAAGAGGTAGGACCACCAAATTTGGTACACAGCTTCCTTTTATCATAACTTAAAGCAAGATAAGGATTTAGTTGTGCCAGGAAAATGTGATGTGCCTGGAATGGGATGACTTCTCATAAAACTACAAAGAAAAAAGGCCATCACCAGGCAGGTGATAGTGACTGACTGGGGTCACACTCACCCCCTGTCCCCACTCCCTGACCAGAACTTCTTTAGCCCAGAGCCTCCCACCCCCAGATGCTTTTTAGGGAGGGTAGGGGTAGCTGAAGCTTCCCCCTCCTGATTCATATAGGAACATTGCTGTCTGTTCCCCTTTACCAGGGAGCCAGGGGAAAGTGCACAGTTTGCTGCATTCCACACACTATCTGAGGAACTCAAGGGACAGATGAACCTGGACTTGCCCCAGCCGGACGACATACACCTCTCATCCCCAACTGTTCCCGCTGATGCTGCAGTGGCCATGGAGAGGCACTTCTCACCTGGTCCCAAACTGAGGTGGTGAGAGATTAAGGGTAGTCCTCTCTCCCTGTGGCAGCCTGCATGCTGAACCCCTCATCTCCAGCTCCACCCCAGAACAAATGAAGCATGCCCATTTTCATTTTATTAAAAAAAAAAACCAAAAATAAAATGTGCTAAAGACCTGAGCAACACCAGGCAAATCTTCTATTTTTAAAATAAAGCATCCACAGATGGCAATTTACTTTGACATGTCAAAAAGCACAGTAGCCACAGCATTGCTCTGTTTTGTGAAGGTTGGCCCTTTTAGAGATAAATAAGAGGTGACAACAAAAATATAGTCATGACAGGATCAAAACAGTTGAAAAGTGGATCCCATGTGGCACTAGCGCTTCATTGTGAATGCGTCTTTTCTTGCATGAACCATAAACAAGAGGAAAAAAAATCTGAAAATATATTTGTTCTGTCAGTGCTGGAGAAATAGTCCCTAATTATTGCATAGGTCACTAAGGGTGAGAGTAATGATGGAACATCTCTGGTGGAGCTGAGAGCATTTTGTAAAAACCTGCTAGACCAGCAAGTATGAGCTCTCTGTCTTTCCCTTTAATGCTGAGTAAGCTCATTATGTAAACTCAAATTGAAATTATCCAAAAAAAATAGTCTGATTATCAAGACAAATTTTCAATGGTGATGACATAAATTATACTAAGTATTAGCACCCCAAGAGAATGGTAGAAGCCCCATTGCCTCAGTTATATACAGGTAGCGTGGAAAAAACACTGGAGAACACACTACAGAGGGCTATGCTGCTTGTACACTGATATCTAAGGGTAGCTTACATGATCTAACAGGTCTTGCACATTGTTAATTTCTATGATTTTAGGATCATTATGATCATACAATGAGACGTTACTTGCCAATTCTTTCCATTTCAAATTTCTAACCTTGACTCAGCCAATTGGACTGGATATATTGTGTAATACTTTAATAAGGTACCAACACTCTACAAATTATATTATCTTGTAAACTAATTTTTAGTCCTCTACTTATAAATTCAGAAAAGGGTAGAGATTTAATCAAATACTACAAATAAGTTATTAGGATTACCTGGATTCTATTCACATTGGTCTTTAACTCAATATAAACTCTTAAGAAATTCACTGAGAGCAGATGTTAAAATTTAGCCATCTGAATCTATTTAGCTACAATGTATATTTAAAAACTTGAATAAATGGCCTATTTCCCCCCTAAATTCTAAGGGATCTGATGTTCAGTACAACAAAAAGTCAAACTACTTGTTTTAGTGAATTGTGATGCCTCACTTTCGTCCTTTTTTGAAAATTTTGATCTTACATTTTTTCAGTTTGCTTAGTTGCCACTTTTATTTCATGAATATACAAATCCCCATCTCACAAGATGCTTTAGGAATTACTGTGTTTGAGAAGTGTTTTGATACCTTCAAATAAAAATGTTTGAAAGAACAAATTATTATGATACTATTGCATTGCGGGAGGGGGGGGTTTGCAGAAAGAACTGTACACACTATAGTGTTGGTTGTTTCTCTCTGCCCAGTTTAAGTCAAGAAAGTATCAGTACACTGTATTCTGAAAGGGCATCCATATTCATGGTTTTTTTTTCAGTTATAGCCATACTCTGTCTTCATTCATCAGAGCAATTTTGGAGACATACTTGTGAACCATCTAGATGAATTCTAACCCTAGCTACAGAATTATCTCCATGTTCCTTTAGACCAATTCTATGAAATTCATAATTGGGCTGACCTACAAACTTCACACTGAGATGGGAACAATCCCAAAACCTAGGAGTGTTTCGATCAGGATTTGGTTTATTTGGTCATAAGGATATGGATTAGATGCAAATTGTTGGACCTTGATTTCAATGCCTTCTGAGTCTGGGTACTTTGAGATTTTTTTTTTTTTGGACAACTTTTACTTTACATGTTGACACTGTAAGTCAAATGTGTCTTAAAAGCTTGGTTCTATTTGCTGATGCTACAAAAACCATTAAATCAGGTGAGGACAAAGACAGAAATCAGGGATTTCCATGGCAGCATTCTCTGAAATGCTTCCAGTTCTACCTGTGGAACCCTTTAGACAGGGAGAACTGTGAGGTCTGAAAGTGTGAATGGGACAATAGTGTTCAGTGGAGCAATTTAGGTTTATTAGGCACTCAGGAATCTTTTGGGAAAGTGGGAACCTATTCATGAAGAGTGAGCTCCACCTGAACCAAAAATGGAACCAGATTGTTGGCACATAAAATTAAAAAGGTGATAGAGGATTAAACTAAGGGCTGAGGGAAAGCTAACAGGTACAAAAATCGCAGTGTTCAGACAGATACACCCCACTGAGGAGAGTTTATGAATGAGGATTTTCTATATCTTAGTAAAGAGAAGAGCATAGAAGTTGATAAAGTACAGATAGGAACTGAAGTGAAACAGTCAAATGAACAAGAGTCTCATTAAATTATGTCACGGGAAAGCAGATAACTAAATGTTAACAAAAGCCTAAATATGAATACCTAAATACTAAGCTGAATGAACTTGAGTGCCTAGTATTAAATGAGATATTGCTATAATAGGCATCACCGAAAATTAATGGAACAGTGATAATCAGAGGTATTCAGTAATAACAGGGTATAAAATATATAGAAATGACAGAATAAGTTGCAATGGCGGGGAAATGTCACTGAATGTAAAACAAAAAACATAGACTCAAACGCAGTAAAATTATTAAATGAATCACAGTATATCATGAAATCTGTATGGATAGAAAATCCATAATTGATTAATGAGAGTGTAGTGTAGGAATATACTACTGACCATTTGACCAGGTGGTCACAGTGATTGTGAAATGCGCAGGGAGATTAGAGAGGTTATGCAAATACAAGCCTTAATAATAATTAATAATTAATAAATAATGGGGGATTTCAACTATTCCCATATTGAAGAGTATATGTCACCTCAGCATAAGGATGAAAAGAGAAAATTTCTAGAGCACATTGTCGAAGCAAAAGCCTCACTCAGTTTTAGGCAGCTAAAAAGACGGCTTTATTGATCAGTAAAGCAAAGTGAGCCAAACGTGGTCCCAGCTGAGCCAGGCCCAGTAAGGCTGGCTAATACAACCAATCCTAGTATTTTATACCCTTAACCAAACAAGTCTGACAACAGGGCAAGAAATCAAAGCGAACTTCAAAGAGGAATTATTACACTGGTCGACAATTTTTTAGAAGTCGTCTGCTTCAGAGATAAAATGTGCTATTTATTATGTATTTTGATGTGCTGAATTCAAATATGACAATTAAAACAATTGATTGGCTACTGTTTCCAAGATATATAAGTTTTTACATTTTACGTCTATGTATATTGTGTAGATAGTAGAGTTTTAATCATAAATTGTAAACCTAGGTCTTTTCATGTGTTTATGGTTGCTTTACATGATAATATTTCACCTGTCCTTTTTATGTAACACTTTAAAAATCAGCAAAAGGGCTATATAAATAAAATTTATTATGAAACAAAAGGCAAAAAACTATTATGTACATAGTTTAGTCCTATTCAGTGTCTACTCGGCGCTTCTTGGCTTGTCTCTTGTATTTATTAAATGGAGCATCTCTTGTCACTGTCCAGCAATAGTCTGCAAGCATTGATGGGCTCCATTTGCCCTGATAGCGTTTCTCCATTGTTGCAATGTCCTGGTGAAATCGCTCGCCATGCTTGTTGCTCACTGCTCCGCAGTTCGGTGGAAAAAAACCTAGATGAGAGTGCAAAAAATGTATCTTTAGTGACATGTTGCAACCAAGGCTTTTGTATGCCTTGAGGAGGTTTTCCACCAACAACCTGTAGTTGTCTGCCTTCTTGTTTCCAAGAAAATTTATTGCCACTAACTGGAAGGCTTTCCATGCTGTCTTTTCCTTGCCACGCAGTGCATGGTCAAATGCATCATCTCAAAGAAGTTCACGAATCTGAGAACCAACAAAGACACCTTCCTTTATCTTAGCTTCACTTAACCTTGGAAATTTTCCACGGAGGTACTTGAAAGCTGCTTGTGTTTTGTCCATGGCCTTGACAAAGTTCTTCATCAGACCCAGCTTGATGTGTAAGGGTGAATCTTCCTTGATTCAACAAGTGGTGGATGCTGAACACTTTTCCTCCCAGGCTCCAATGACTGTCGGAGTGGCCAATCTATCCTGATGTAGTGGGAATCTCTTGCACGACTATCCCATTTGCAGAGAAAACAGCAGTACTTTGTGTATCCAGTCTGCAGACCAAGCAAGAGAGCAACAACCTTCAAATCACCACAAAGCTGCCACTGATGTTGGTCATAGTTTATGCACCTCAAAAGTTGTTTCATGTTGTCATAGGTTTCCTTCATATGGACTGCATGACCAACTGGAATTGATGGCAAAACATTGCCATTATGCAGCAAAACAGCTTTAAGACTCATCTTTGATGAATCAATGAACAGTCTCCACTCATCTGGATCATGAACGATGTTGAGGGCTGCTATCACACCATTGATGTTGTTGCAGGCTACAAGATCACCTTCCATGAAGAAGAATGGGACAAGATCCTTTTGACGGTCACGGAACATGGAAACCCTAACATCACCTGCCAGGAGATTCCACTGCTGTAGTCTGGAGCCCAACAGCTCTGCCTTACTCTTGGGTAGTTCCAAATCCCTGACCAGGTCATTCAGTTCACCTGGTGTTATGAGGTGTGGTTCAGAGGAGGAGGATGGGAGAAAATGTGGGTCCTGTGACATTGATGGTTCAGGACCAGAAGTTTCATCCTCTTCCTCTTCCTCGTCTGACTCAAGTGAGAATGATTCTGGTGCATCAGGAACCGGCAATCCTTCTCCGTGGGGTACTGGGCGTATAGCTGATGGAATGTTTGGATAATGCACAGTCCACTTTTTCTTCTTTGACACACCTTTCCCAACTGGAGGCACCATGCAGAAGTAACAATTGCTGGTATGATCTGTTGGCTCTCTCCAAATCATTGGCACTGCAAAAGGCATAGATTTCCTTTTCCTGTTCAACCACTGGCGAAGATTTGTTGCACAAGTGTTGCAGTATATGTGTGGGGCCCACCTCTTGTCCTGATCTCCACTTTTGCAGCCAAAATATAGGCGATAGGCTTTCTTAACCATAGGGGTTATACTGCGCTTTTGTGATGCAAAAGTCACTTCACCACAAACATAGCAGAAGTTATCTGCACTGTTCACACAAGTACGAGGCATCTCTGCTCACTTTGGCTAAACAGAAATGTGTCCCTTTGCAAAATCAAACACTGACAAATAAGAGAGCATGACACTGTATGATTTCTAGAGCTGATATAGGGCAATTTGTTCAGCAGAGTGATGTAAGCTTCATTATGATTGCATCATCCATGACTTCTAGGAATAACATGATGCAATTCATATCATGTATGATGCAATACCAGCTTCAGATTGCATCATTCATTGTTTTGCCTAAAAAGCAAGTACTGTCCAAACCCAGTCATAGATTTATTCATAGATCCAGTCAAAGATGTATTTTAGTCATTTCTGGTTTAAATTGAGATCCCTTCCCTTTATAACTCACTTATCCTCCGCCATTCCCAAGTCAAGGGTCGTATATACTGACCCAATAGCATATCTTGAAAATAGAGCCATTCAACAATTTTAAGCATCATTTTCGTTCTCAGTGACCCAGAATTAGTAAAGTTTGACTACATTTATTTCAGAAGCATTTTGGCTGTAGAGCAGTGTTATCAGCAAAGAAAGAAACAGGTTTAGAGGGAATTCGAGCTTCAGCTCAAAATAGTTCATTAACACATTCCAACAGCGCATTCTTCTGGCCTCTCCCCACCTCGGTGAAGGCCAGTTCACTCCCTCTAGTATACGTGCAGACACAAGAAACTGAAATGGCTTTTGTTATACAGAATGGCTTCTAGCTAAATACGAAATGGTTTCTACAACATTAATGATTGCCTCTTGGAGCAGCTACGCCTAGAATTTGCAAGGAGGGAGGCAATTCTTTGATTGAATCCTAAGTGGTGCACAAAACCTGGTCTGAGAAGTTTATATATATGAAACACTTGGTAATAGCAACCATAATCTTATTAAATGTAACATTCTTTCAGGAGGGCAATTCTAAACTAACCCACCACAGTAGGCCTTAACTTCAAAAAGGGGAACTACTCAAATGTGAGGAAGCTAGTTGAATGGAAATTAAAGGAACAGTCAGAAGAATGAAAAGTCTGCAAGCTGCATAGAAAATTTTAAAAGCATCATAGTAAAGGCTCACATTAAATAGAGGATCCCCAAAAAATGCCACTGTGGCTAAACAACAGAGTAAAAAAGATGGTTAGAGATGAAAGGGGATCCTTTAAAAACCATAAGTCATACTCTACTAAGGAAAATAGAAAGCAACATGAATTCTGTCAAGAAAGTATAATTGCATAGCCCAAAAATTTGAAGAACATAAATCAAAACACATAAAAAAATAGCAAAGACATTAAGTACATGAGAAGTAGGAAGCCTACTAATGAATGAATGGGGCCATTGGATGATCAAGATGCTGAAAAAGTACCAAAGGAATACACCACCAAGTGTAGAAGCTAAATGAATTCTTTGCATTACTTGATGCTGCAGAAGACATGAGGGAAATTCCAGAACCTAAGCCATTCTTTTTTGGTGACAAATCTAATGAACTGTCACAGATTGAGGCATCGGTGGGCAAATACTGCCCCTCTAGCTGGATGTGTGGAGAGTAAAAAGACTGGGATTGTTCCACTTGGAAAAGAGACAGCTAAGTGGAGACATGAGAGAAGTCTATAAAATCATGAATGCTTTTGGGAAAAGTGAATATGGAAGTCTTACATAACACAAGAACTAGAGGTTACTCAAAGACAATAATAGGCAGGTTTAAATTAAATAAAAGGAAGGATTTCTTCACACACTACACGTCAACCGTGGAACTCGTTGCCATGAGATGTTGAGAAAGCCAAACTTACATTGTGTAAAAGATAAGTTCAATGGAGGAGATGTTCATGAATGGCAATTAGCCTCGTGGGTGTCCCTCAATCGCTGAATGCCAGAAGCTGGGACTGGACAACAGGGGATGGATCATTTTAATTTTACCTTGTTCATTCCGTCTGAAGCATCCAGCACTGATCACTATCAGAAGGACACTGAGCTAGATAGACCATTGGTCTGACTCAGTGTGGCCATTCTTATGTGCTTAAAAACAAACAACTTTAAATAGGCTTATGGCAAGGATGGTCAGTTACTAAGTGCTGATGAGACAGTATACCCTGTACTCCAGCTTTCATCACGTAGATGAGATTAGACAGCCTGTGTAACCTAGAGAAAATGTGCACTAATATCCCCTTTCTTTTGACACATCAGCAATTTTGTGTCTTCCGCCATGAAATTAGACTGATGTGTCCTTTCGGGATTGACCCATTAAACAATAAATCAGCAATTGCTCACTAACTTTTGAAGATGCTTTTATTGCAGTCAATAGCTTCTAGAATTTCTCACCCCTCCCCCTCAAAGAGAACATTTAAGGACACATGCATGTGCATACTCACAATTTTAAGATCCTTACATGCATATTGTAACTTTTTGGGGGGATAATGGAATACTAGACCAAACAGCATTATTCTGTATTTTTTACTACAAATTTGTGATTTCAGTTTCTGCTGGAGCACTATGGAATATGACGCCAATTTGAAAAAATTGCATGCCTGTATATGGCCAGAGCCTCGGTTGCTGTCAGTCAGTACAGCAGTGTTGACTCAGTAGAGCTGTATAGATTACAATAGCAGAGAATCTGGCCCATAAAGTTCTTGAAGACAGGGAAGCAACGCTAACTATAAACTGCAAGTAAAACTGACTGATCAATGCTAGCTATAAACCACAAGTAAAACTTACTGATTAGGTTTCATTTCCTGAGTGACATGGAAACCAACATAACAAGGAGCTCTTCTGCATGGCACACTGGCGCACAGTAAGCTACTGTGTGAACTATAGTGTACTAGCTTGCCACACAGTAATGTCTCATGTGAGCACTACAACAGCACACTAAAAGTTCTGTAAATGTACTTTGATGTCTTCTAATTTCCAACAGCAGTATATCAATTCATACTAAGGAATTTTAGTGCATTAGTGTTCACACTGGATAGTCTCATGCAAGCTACTGTAGCCTTGCACCCTGGCTTCCTGCATGCTAATGTAGACTAGTCCAAGCCAAAAAAAAAAGTAAATTACAAAAACAGTGAAAAGTAAATTCATTTATTAGTTCTGTTAAATCTAAGCTTATTGTTATAAATGTGTTGGCTACTTCTGTGGACTGATTTATCAAGTCACATTTTATTTTCACACTAAAACAGTAAGAAGTTGATAGTGATTTTCTGCAGTTGGCCATTTTGTCTTAATTTCCTGACAAGCAGAAAAATTTTGTTGGAATTTTTAAAATGAAAATTGCAGATTCTGCCTAAAAATTTTAAATTTTGCAAATTCATGTCAGGTTCCCTACATTTTCTTTTAAAAAATTCAAATAAGTTAAAACATTTATTTTGACATTTTCTAAATGAAAGATTTTGACATTTTAATTTGAAATATTTTTTGTTTTGAATTTTATTTAAAGAAGAATGAAGAAGAAGAGGAACACCAGAAAATATGACAAAAGCATAACAGTTACATAATTAAACATCCACTGTTGAATATGTCCTTTTCCTTTTAACTGTTCCAATGATTTCCATAATCAGAGGAGTCTGAAGTAAGGGTTACATTTCTCAGTAACTCCCACCATTTATGGATGGTTGATTTGGGTGGTGTGGACATTTTAGATGATCTGAAGGACACGTTGTGATAAAGACAGGTCAGGAAACATGCCCGTAGGAATTTTCAGTGAGCTAGTATCAATTATTTTATTTAAGATTTCCCTGGGGTTTCCTTTTTTTAATCAATGAAATGACAACTGAATGGAATTGAAGCAACTCAAAATGAAGACACTAGAACAAATGCAATCTTTCATTAGCAAAAATTCACATCTTTAAACAAAATTCTGTGCTGATAATATCATGTAAAGGTAAATGTAATGAAAATGTTACTTAGGCTCTGTAAAGTCTTTATCTGGGCTGGTGAGTGATGTAAGACACACGCCCATTGACCATTGAACTCCAGTCTATTCCTGTCCACTTCATGTTTCCACTTACCATGCAATTATCAGCTCGCATTTTGGCTGCTTAGACCTTGGATTTCTTGTTCCTTGGAACTGATTATGTATCTTTTAAATTACAGTGGGAAATGATTCTTTGATAGATGATTGCAATCAGGATGATAATATATAATTTTGATTAATCAAGGGAGTTTGATTAATTTCAGTGTTGATCGTAGAATAATCCTGTGCTGGAAAGAAATGCTGTTTACTGTCATTCAGAATGTGTAATAACAGAGTCAGTGGAACACTCAGTTTAAAAGTCCTCAAAACATTGGTTTGGAGCTTTCATACATTGGTGGGTGTCTGTTTCTTCCGGGAAAAGTAAACAGGACACAAACACTGTACAGAGTAAAATCCTGTATCATTCTCTATATTTTATATGAGTTTCTGTTATAAGCAATTGTTGTGTATGGCTCAGAGAAACTTTAAAAATCAAAGCTCCATTACTAGTAGGTAATTTATTTTGTTTCATGGTGAGATGAGTAGGATTATTCTTTTCAGTGCATTTCCTAGTGCTTGTCTAATCCACTGTGAGTTCTCACTTCTACAGCAGTTAACTCCCATTGACCCTATGGCTACGTCTACACTGCAGTGCTATTTCAGGATACCTCCGGTATCCCAAAATAGCTATCATACGTCTTAACAGCTAACCCATTATTTCAAAATATAATGGGCTCGCTACAATGCCAGGTATTAATTAGTCACTTTTGTGAGGAGAGGCTGAAGGAGCTGGGTCTGTTTAGTCTGCAGAAGCGAAGAGTGAGGGGGGATTTGATAGTAGCGTTCAACTTCCTGAAGGGAGGTTCCAAAGAGGATGGAGAAAGGCTGTTCTCAGTAGTGACGGATGGCAGAACAAGAAGCAGTGGTCTTAAGTTGTGGTGGGAGAGGTCCAGGTTGGATATTAGGAAAAACTATTTCACTAGGAGAGTGGTGAAGCACTGGAATGGGTTACCTAGGGAAATAGTGGAGTCTCCATCCCTAGAGGTGTTTAAGTCTCGGCTTGACAAAGCCCTGGCTGGTTTGATTTAGTTGGGATTGGTCCTGCCTAGAGCAGGGGGCTGGATTTGATGACCTTCTGAGGTCTCTTTCAGATCTATGGTTCTATGGTTTTTCACAGATACATTTGACACTTGCAGCCTTCAGTGGAGAAAAAAAGGTTGTGTAGGGTGGTGCAGTTATAACAGAAGTACATAGTAACTAAAAGTGACCTATACATGTTACTGTAGTATGGCAAAGAGCAAATCAGCTAATGTTGACATTCATTACTAATATTGTAACAGTAACCACTGCAGTATGTAGCTACCAATGTCATGTCATAGGGACCAAGAACTAAAGTTTCAGTTACAATAATCTTGTAAGTAAGGTCCATTTTACAGATTCCATTCATTTCCTCTGTATTCTCTCCAATTCCTTATACATGTTTGACAATAACTAACTCTGCAAGAGCCAAACAGCAGCTTGCCTACCTGTAACTACACAGATACCCATAATGCATTTAAGTCTGTTTTACTGATTGAGGTGCTGTTTTCTACTGTACATTTAAGCAGAAATGCTAGGAGCAGCTATAAAGCTACCTTTCAATCATACTCTGTGCATGCCTGGCTGAATACAGGGCCTTCAGCATCTGCTCTAAACCACAGAGACGCATGAAGGCTGTTACAAAAACTTTGCCTAATGCTCCCTGCTGGCCTGAAACGCTGGTCTAGAATATAAACATCCTCCCCCATTCCACATAGCTATTTTTCTTCTTTTATATGGAAACAGCAATATTCACAAACTAAACGAAAGGTTTGAAATCCATTGCAGGGCTTCAGGAGATGCAAAGTGCTCCTTTGTTTGACTACCTCCTGGAAATAAAAAGATGGAGCACTTGTTTGCAATGTGCTTGATGGTTTGTAGGTCTCCATGGTCACATTGCAGAGAATCTTTGATTCTTTGTTTGTGTATCAGGTGCATGCATCTTCCATGTCCCAGCTTAATAGGTGTTGACTGTAGTCTACTGTCTTTGATAGACCAAGAAAATAGGTTATTCAGTGGGGTCACCTGTGAAGTGCTCACAGATTATATCAGAGCTGGCTTGTTGAATCCCCAAGCGTCTTCTGGGCAAATGACTTCTCCAGCTGCCCAGAATGGTTGGTTGGATTTAAGCCATTTTTTAGGTGGTAGAAAAAAAGTTGGCATGAAGTGGGACCATCTGATTAGCAAGAGCTTTCTTGTACTTGTGGAATGTAGCCATCTCTCGCTGGATGCCTGGAGGAATTTGTGAAAACTTGAAGCCAACTCAAAGGAATTGACTTGAGAGAGACAATTACAAGCCTTATATCCACATTTAACTAGATATGAATGAGTTGCAGGACTGAACTTTTTTGTGCATGCAACACGGGGTCACAGAATACAGTAACGGTAGTGTTGCTATTCACAGTATTCAAACAACACAACTCTAGCTAGAACCTGATAGCTTTTTTAGATGAAATTGGTGTGACTCTTCATTTTGTGGCTCACCTGCTTCAGATGATTGTTTATAGCTAGGCTGTCAAGTAGAGTGACCCATAAGTAGCAGTGGTTAGGATTGAGGCAATTGCCTTGCCACAGAAATTTATGTTCAGCTTCCTTTTAGCTTCAGAACTACTGAGATGGAAAGCTGACAACACAGTATTGGATGAATTAGGTATGAGCCGCTCCTACGTTACGCATTAAGGGCAATTTCTGCTTCCTTGATTGTTTCAGCCTATGTCATTAGTATCAGGTCATCAGTATACATGATTTTGTGGCATATAATTTCAGGCACATAACATATACAACTTAAAAAGGGATACTGATCCCTATAAGTGGTCATTGTTACAGACTCTATTTTTTTTTTTTTTTGATAATCTGACTTCCAAGATGGACAATCATAAATCTCCCAATCAAAATGCCACATAGCTATTAAAGGCCCACTGAAAATCTGTCATACTAGTATCACCATTTGCAATTAGGAATTAATGAGAAATTCTTATATAATATATTGAGACATTATACCACAGTTAAAAGTTGAACAATATCTTCCATATCACAAGCATAGAATAGAAACACAAAATTGAATATCAGATGTAAAGCGGGTATTGCTACAGGAGGAAAACTATAGTCATGGGAGCCAGAACCATTCCAATTGTGATGTAGAAAAACACACAAGCAGTTGAAAACCAGCTCCTGGGATTAATATGATCTACTTTACTCACAGCTTTTGCTTGCAATGGCTGCCCAATACAGAATACATTTGGTAGCCATACCAAATAAATGTGCAATCTCTCTGTAGAGCAGTTTTAATCACAACTAAAAATCATACTCGCAAACACTAGAGAACTAAACATTTTCTCTTCTCTGTCTCTGAGGATCCTTCCTGAAATAGCTTTCTTACATGAAACAAGATTACATCACATACCCTGCTATTGATTGATGTGGCAATGGTCATCATGAGTCTGATGCATTACCTGGAATAAGAAACCCCAGATAACAAGTTTTGGCTCAATGCACTCTGCTTTCTGAACTCCATGTGCTCTTTAGGGTCTAGTCTTCATTAGTGCACTGAATCAATGCAAGTTACACTAGTTATGTGTTGTAAGTAATATAACTAAGTGGATGTAGCTTACATTGTCTTAAAGTGATATCAACACTACTACGTGCCCATGGGAGATGATCTCACTCAGGTGGATTAGTTAATTTGATGGGAGAGCGCTCTCCTGTTGACCCACACTGTTTTATCCTGTCATTCAGACACTAGGACACTTTTGGACATAACCAAGATTTTTCTGGATCTGGACTACATTCATCCAACCCCTAACATGTGGAGGTAAAACATGTGGTAAAATCTCTTAAACCAGATTTTTAAAAACATTTATGAATCTATTAAATATTGCAAATGAAATGTGATTCAATTTTTTTCCTTTTCATCTAATTAGCTGTTGCTAGGAGTGAGCAAAGTTATATTTCTAGTCTCAGGCTACCTACCGTCACAGAATATGCATCCAGCAGGGCATCTGCAGGTTCTCTGAATACCTCTCAAGCACTATGTCTCACTTGTGATTTAATTAAATGTAGATACATTATCCTGAAAACAGTAGGAATTGTTTGGCAGAGTTGAACAATGTTAAAAATTCACCACGCTCCATTATTCTTAGGTTAAAAGTAAGCCAAAAGTTAGCATTTATTTCCAAAGAAATAGTTACCCACAAAAGCTAAAACATAAATATCACTGTTTAATTCACGTAACTTTCAGTTTTAGAAATCTCTATTTCATTCAGGTTTAGGAAACAAATAAAAACAACTCTGCAGTGTCTCGTCTCCCCCAACATATAAAAAACTTCAAAGTGGCATTATATACTCACAATACTCTCTGCACATGTTGGTTTAGCAAAAGCAGAGGGGTGCATTGGCAGAGAAAGAACTTCATTAAGTTCTTCATTAAACTTCATTAAGATGTTTGCATGTTGACTTTATTTTAACCAAGGTCATCAGCCTCTCTCTTCCATAAACATTTAAATATTTTGATGACAACACATTAAGGGAAAATGCTATTTTAAAAAGGCATAGCATTCAACTGTGTACATATTCACTATATTATCATATTTACATTTAATGATGTAGTGATTTTTTTTCTTATATGTGCACCAGATTCTGAAAAAATCTAGTAATTTGGTTAATTAGGGTTATGCACATCTTGGAAGGAAGAAAACCAATTTCTATATACTGTGCCACCAAAAAAAGACTATGGGTACGTCTACACTAGCCCCCTAGATCGATCTAGGGAGGCTAATGAGGGTGACCAAAATTGTAAATCAAGCCCGGGATTTAAATATCCCACGCTTGATTTGCATGTTCCAGGCTGATCGCCATTTTAGAAATTGACTAGCCCGAAGTAACTGCCCACGTCTACACGCGGCAGTGAAACGGGATTCCGATTTAAAGCCCTAACTCAAATTAGCTGGTATTCCTCCTGCAATGAGGTTTACCAGCTAATTCGAGTTAGGGCTTTAAATCAGAATCCTGGGCTTGATTTGTAATTTAGGTCACCCTCATTAGCCTCCCTAGATCGATCTAGGGAGCTAGTGTAGATGTACCCTATGGGAGTATGTGTACACTACAGTTTTTTCAGAAAAACAGCTTTTTTTCCAAAAAAAACTTCAGTTACGTCCACACGGCAATCACGTTCTTTTGAAAGAAAATCGAAAGAACAGAGGGGTTTTTCCAACATTGGTAAACCTGTTTCTACAAGGAAGAAGCCTTTTTCTGAAAGACCTCTTTCAGAAAAAGGCGTGTTTGGGTGGGGAATAGGGAGTTCTTTCGGAAGAAGAGGAAAGAGGAAAAAGCACAGGAGCCCTGGTGGCCACTCCTTCCATGGTAATCACAGTTTAAATGTGAGATAGCGTCCATTCGGTGTGGATGCTATCTTTCAAAAAAGCAGGTCGCTTTTTCGATGCACTTTGGCATTGTAGACGCGCTCTTTCTGAAGAAGTTTTTTTTGAAAGATCTCTCCCGGAAAAGCTTCTTTCAAAAGAAGCCTGCAGTCTAGACGTAGCCTGGGGTATGAAGACCCCAAATTGGGCTGGAGGACATTAAAAGGTCAATACTGGGTCAAAGTAACCCCGTGCCTCCACTCTGCAGATCATGCTCCATTTTGAGAAGAGGTTGAAAAAGGGTCAAGCCAGCTCAGAAGAGGGAGAGGCTAGGAAGCTGGAGTAACCTTCCATGAAGGCTTCCCAGAAAGGGTGTTGGAGAAGCCTTCCTGAGCAAAGTGAAACCATATGCTGTGCCTGGTTGGGGCTAATGGTTTGGTTACCTTTTCTTTTTCTTGTTATCATATATCTGGGTATGTCTACACTGCAAAGTTAATTCGAAATAACAGCAGTTATTTCGAATTAACTTCAATAGCGTCTATACATGCAAACCGCTATTTCAAATTTAATTCGAAATAGTGGAACGCTTAATTCGAATTTGGGAAACCTCATTCTACGAGGAGTAATGCCAAATTTGAAATAGCTAATTCAAAATAAGTGCTGTGTAGACACTTAATTCGAATTAGCTGGCCTGCAGCCCTTCCCAGTTTCCCCTGGTGACCACTCTGGGCCAAACCAGGAAAACTCTTCTCCTCCTGTCCCAGCACCAGAGTCAGCAGGGTCGTCCGGGGAGGCCACATCAGGTAAGTGCCATCACCGTCCCCTATCCGGGGGGGGGGGTGGGGATGGAGACCAGGGACGTGCACAGGGGCCTTACCTACCACACATCACGCAACAACCTGTACACATGCGAGCATGTGCCATGCCACCCTTGGGCAGGTGGCTCCAGCTGTGTGACACCCAGGGGCTGTGGCCTGATAGGCACACGCGTGTGTGAAGAGACCTGACACGCTCCTGACCCAGGGGCGGGACACAGCAGGATGCCCTCCCTTCACACACCCCCTCTACACAGAGGCAGGGGACATCTCCCCTCACCTCAGCCACACTATACATGGCACAGGGGCATGGGTGCGGTTTCGGAGCACCTCCCACTCCTGGGGATAGCAGGACATTCCAAACATGGCCTCTGTGCAAGCACAACGGCTCTGACGGTGCAGGGCACGGTCATCCTCACCTCGCAGAGGCGGGGCTGGGCTTTACCCACTGTGTCCCAGGGAGAACTGACCACTTCTCTTCTTTCTCCACAGCCGCACTAGCTGCACATGCAGGGCGCACCACCCCGCCCAGGACATGCTCCCGCACCCAAAGGCTCCGCAGGACCACCGCAACACTGCAGGGGTACCACGAGCAGCACCTGGGGGCCCTGCGAGCCCGGACCCACATCATGGAGCAGCAGGTGCAGGAAGAATGGGAGTTCCGGCGGGAGCTGCTTGCCCAGGGTCGTGCCATCTGTGCCCATCTGCAGACCCTGGTGCAGAGTGTGCTGCCTCATGCAGCTCCAGCGCCTGCTGCCCCCACAGCTACCGTTCCTCCTCCCACTCCTTCTCCCCCTCCCTCCTCTCCTTCCTCAACCTCCACACCCTCCTCCCCATCCCCCCGGGGACGCCGAGTCCCCTGTACCCACCGTGCTGGGAGACATGTGGCCCGGCGAGACCCCCACCCCGAGCCCTGAGCTTCCCCTCGCCCTTCTTCCCCTTGCTTCCCCCTTCCAGTTCCTTCCTCCCAGTTTTCCCCCTCCCCTCTCTCACCCTCTCTCCTGCCCTCTCCCGCCTCCTTTCCCCAGTCTCCCCAGAGGTTCATCTCCCTCCCCCCAGTTGTGTTAAATAAAGAGAGTTTCTATTTTTGAAAATACATGTATTTTATTTGACATTAGAAAGGGGGGCTAGGGAGGGGAAAGTGGAAAGATGTGAGGGAAGAATGAGGTACAAGCCCCCAGTGGGGCAGACCACGGAGACTGTTAGTGCTCCTTGGGGCAGAAGCTCTCCCGCAGGGCCCCCTGGATACTGACAGCCCCCCTAATGGTCCTCCCGGATGGCAGCCTGCAGAAAGTGCATCCAGGCTGATGGCAATGCATCCACAAGATGCACCAGAGTGCCCAGGGGCAGCTCTGTGTCCATGTTGCAGAGTGGTAGGGTGTCCTGAGTGAGGGCAACCAGAGCACTCTGAGACACAAATGCTGTGCTGTCCCTCATCGAGGTAGACAAGCAAGCAGAGACACCTGAGAATTGGCTGTCCGGCATGGGGGGTAGGGTCCCTTTAAGCACGGACCTCAGATAGCCACAGGCAGCAGCCCCACACAGGAGGTCCTGACCTAATGCCCTGCCGGCACTGGTTCCGGCCAGACTTAACTCTGATTCAGAGTCCACTCAGTGTGGACGCACTATTTCGAAAGAGCAAAATGCTGTTTCGAAATTCATTTTCTCTGTAGATGCGTTAACTCAAATTCGCTTAATTTGAATTAACTATTTCGAATTAAGTTAACTCAAATTAACGCTGTAGTGTAGACATACCCTCTGGGACTAAGCGCTGAGAAGGGAAAGCAATGGCAGGCAGTGATCCAGGCAGGGTACATCTGTTAATCAAACACAGTGGATTCTCCTAGATTCCTGGGTCAGAGCCCATTGGAGTGAGTGAGCCCTGACTTCTACTATGGAAGGGACTAGAACTACTTGTATTGCTCACCATATCTGTAAGTAAAGAGGCTAAGTCTATAAGCCAGACCCACAAGTGTGGGTGGGGTGGGGCGCTAGATGCACTAACCACCAGGCCATCAAACCCAGCAGGGACCTTACTACAATTTCCAAGATCCCTTTGTAATGTTTGTGTTGATTTCTCTACTTAAAAACAGAAGTATTTACAGAGGCCTCACTATAAAACTATTCACTGAGCATAGAAAGGCTTTCTTCTAAGAATGCCCAAATGCATTATAAAACAATACATTACATTTATGTCCTCATGGCCCATTAAATCTTTTTTAATGCAATATTCTTTGAATCAGTAAGTTTTGTCTGTACCGAAGCAGTAGCGCAACCTGCAGTTTTCATTATAGGGAGAGATGATTATTCAAATAGGTCTATTTTTATCATTATCTGAGTAAACAGTATTAATTTTTGAATTTAAAAACAGTGAGTGGGAATCTATTTATTATTCAAGCAAATGAGCATTTCAGCAAAAATGGCCCTAGATGGAATGCTAAGCATACTTTATCTTCGCTACTTTGCACTACTTAAATTACTTTTATTTACTGCTTTACATGAGTGCTTTCTCCCGAGCAGGTCAGCATTTCCCATCCACAGATATTTTAAACCTGGATCCTACAAGTGAGCATACTGACTTCATGGGGTCTTGAAAGCACAGAGACATTGATTGTAGCAGATCTGTAAAGAGGGACTTTTATATGAGGCAGACAACCTTTTCAATACATCAGAATAAAGACACAAAACCATGATTTTCAAAAAAAATTACCCTAAAATCAGGGATTAAAATATATATTTAGGCACTCACAAAATTGAAGCTGCTCAGTAGTTTTGAAAAACAGGCCACTTGTTTAGGTTCATGAATACAGATGCTATGCACACATTTTTTAAGAAAAAAAAGTTATCCTATTCCATTATCTTTTCCTGGAAAAGCCTGATTCTGATCTCACTTACACTTGTCTAGGAATCAGATCCAAAGCCTACTCAAATTAAAGACTGCCTTTTCCACTTACTTCAAAGGGCTTTGGATCCTTCTCTAAGCAAGAAGTAACTGCAGTGAAGTCTTTGGTGTTAACCTGAGGCTACGTCTAGAGTATGGAGTTTTTCTGGGATACCTTTGGTATCCCAGAAAAACTCCACTGAGTCCAGGGAACGCGTCTGCTCTTCCCTTTTTTTTTTTTCTTTTTTTTTTTTGCGGAAGAGCAGGCACACTCTTTCGGAAGCCCTGATTTCCTGCTCTCATGAGGAAGACGGACTCTTCTGAAAGAGGGTTTTTTCCCCAAATTTGGTCCAGTGTAGACGGGCCAAATTTCAGAAAAGAATCTTCCAAAAAAAGCTTTTTTTGTGTACCTTTTTCCGATAAATCCCTGTAATATAGACATAGCCTCAGATTGTTCTTTCTCATTTTCTCTCTCTCTCATTAAAAAAACCAAACAAACCTACTGTATTGTAAATAGCCCCAAACACTACCATATAGCAACTGCAAACTAGAGGCTTTTGGGTCATTACTAGTTTGGGTCAAACTAGACATGAACATGAACTGGATATGCTACTTCCTGGGAAATTCCACAATTATGAAACTTTTTCCCTTTCCATTATAGAAAGAAAGAAAATAAGAAATCAAATGAAAAGCCATGAATTTCTGCAGTGAAATTACCCAACTGCCAAAAAAAAAAAGGGGGGTTGACCAAAATATTTTATTTAGGTAAACTTAAGCATTTTGATTTTTTGCTTACTTTTTAAACCTTTTATATAAAATAACTTTCAGTTAAAAATTGTCTTTAAATTAAAAACTCAAATATTTGGTTCTGATAATGTTGAAATGATCTATTTCCACATAAAAATGCTCAATTTCAGTTTTTCCTAAAGAAAATTGTATCTAACTCAAAATATTTTGAGAAGTTTTGATGAAAATGGTTTTTTTTATTGAAAAGTGTAGCCTGGGACATTCCTCCCCCTCCCTGACCGGTAGCAATAGTACTTTTTGAGAACATTTCTGCCTCAAAGGCACCTTCCTAAATGTTGTGATTGGATCAGGAGTTTTGATTCCTTTTTAATTCCTGTTTCTATTTTTGAGTATTATCAGTTTGAAAATCCTCCTTTGAAATTACCTGAAATGCTTTAAAAACTGAGAACTCATGCTACTCTTGAATTGTTGCAGAAAATGTTTGCAAATAGATTTTAAAAAGCTAATATTCTTAGTTATTTCTGTAATGGTAGATCTTAAAGGTCCAAGGCATTTATGAAGTATACCTGGACAATAAGCTTTATGTCCTTTCTTACAACTGGCAAGCTGAAGCACAAAGAGATTTGTTGAAGGTCACACGGGGAGTTAGTGGCAGAGTTGGAATGGAATCTGTACCTCTTTAATCCTACTTCAGTATTTTAGCCACAAAACCAAACTTCCTTTCACTTTATGGTAAATTGAAAATATTTTATTTGATGAAAACAAAAATCCTTGCCTGTGAAGATCCAGGAGCCTGCAGGTGCAGCTAGTGTGTTTCCACTTTATGGAGAGGGGGGAAAGAGAGATTTCTACATCCCTACCCAAGGATACATTCCCTACACCACAGGTATCTCCTTGCACCTCCATACTTTCTGCTATAGTTCAGGCCACAGGTTGATAAGGAAGAACTACAGACAGAGGATTTGGCTCTGTCTTTATGCAGATACACTAACCATTGCTCCCTGTGGAGCAGGAATAAAGTAGGAAAGGGGCTAGTGTGTAGTAGTTGCCATACAGTGGTTTGCAAGGAAAGATTTTTTTCTTGGTTGATGCCAGGAATACTGTGTGCTCCAAGCTACTTCATTTTAGTACATGGTGAAACATTCCACCTGAAGGGCTGAATTCAGCTTCTTGTGTTCATTGGATCATTAATTTCTGAAGCATGTGCAGCCTAAATTCTGATTTAGGTTTTGCTGGAGGGGAGCACCCAGCACTGCATGTATGTCTTAGAAAGGAAGAAATGAATATTTTTATAAATTTATTTTTATCTGCTTTTGTACTTTCTGGTTCCAGTGGGTAGCGCTGTTAGCATAAGAGCGTCTGTACTATCATGAGTCTGCAAAACCACATACAATAAATACTCTCAGCACCTGAAGTTCTTAATGTTTACCCAACTTGAACTGACCCTGGATTTTTTAGAGAGTTTGCCAGTCACTAACAGTTAATTCTAATAAGAGCATTACTGATTACGTGTTTTCATGTACAATCTATTTTTTCATTATTGCACATAATATTTTGCACAGTCATAAATCGTTCAGGCTACACAAGAGAGTGTGGAATCTATTATAATTATTTCTTTGTATAAAAGTTTAACTTAATGTCCCTCAGGAGATGGTAACAGATGCTACTGAAATTGAGGCCATGAGCTTTGCCCTCTAAAACTAGTAGTCCTTCTCAGTTTGCAAATTATTGCTGGAGAACAACTTGTGTACATAGAGAGAGGCTATCAAGAATACATTATCTAAAGTAACCTTTCATTGCAAGAAATGTGAAGGGGGATTGTCTGCATGAACATTTAGTTTCAGGCAAACTGGGGTGTTAATCTCTCGCACACTACGCTGTTATAGACCAACTGTCCACGCAGACCCGAGCATTGCCAACTTTCTTGGACTGGATGGGCCAGACACGATTTATGCAATGCCATCCAGTCCGACCAAGCTGACCAACTTACTGCAGACATTCATTAAGGGCTCATCTAGACTATGCTGAAGTGCCGAAAGAGGATATGCAAATTCTCTGGGAATTTGCATATCTTCCGATCTCACTTTCGAAAGCGGCGCTCATTTTTTGAGGAAAAGCGGCTTTTTGAAAAGTGGGGGATTTGCCGAAAAAGCCGCATCCAAACTACTTTCACTTTTGAAAGCTCTGCTTTCAAAAGTGAAATCAGAAGAAGATATGCAAATTCCACAGGAATTCGGCACTTCGGCATAGTCTAGATGAGCCCTAACAGTTCAAGATCTGATATAATCATTCTTAACACAATTAGGGTATGTCTACACATCAGGCTAAGGTTGAAATAAGTTATGCAACTACAGCTATGTCAATTGAGTAGTTTAATTTGCAATAGCTGAACTCGGCTTTAAGCGCTGTCTACCCAGCTGGAAGTAACAGGAAGAACAGACTTCCTTCAACTTCCCTTACTCCTTGTGAAATGAGGGTTACCATAAGTCAGAGTAAGAAGTCCTCCTACTCAACATTATTTCAACATTACGTTGAAATAATTGCTTGTAACGTAGATGCGCAATATATTATTTCAGAATAAGGTCAGTTATTCCGAAATAATGCTGCTGTGTAGACGTACCCCTCGTGTGCATCATTAGGGTCCATGAGGACAGTTAGGGTATGTCTACACTACAGTGTTATTTCAAAATATCTTATTTTGAAATAGTTAATTCAAAATAAGTTATTTCGAAATAATGCGTGTACACACAAAATGCATTTCGAAATAACGTTTTGCTATTTCAAAATAGTGCATCTACACTTAGTGGACTGTGAATTGCATTTAAGGCTGACTGGAACCAGTTCCAGCAGGGCACCAGGTCAGGACTTCCTTGTGTGGCTGCTGCCTGAGGCTAACTGAGGTCTGTGCTTAAAGGCCCACCCCCGGACAGCTGGTTCTCAGGTTTCCCTGATTGCTTGTCTACCTTGATGAGGGACAGCAAAGCATTTTTGTCTCTCTGTGCTCTGGTTGCCCTCACTCGGGACACCACAGCACTCTGCAACATGGAGCCAGAGCTGTCCCTGGGTGCTCTGGTGCTTCTCTTGGATGCTTTGCTGCGAGCCTGGCTGCACTTTCTGCAGGCTGCCATCTGGGAGGTCCATCAGGGGGCTGTCAGTATCCAGGAGGCCCTGCGGGAGAGCTGCTACCCTGAGAAGCACTACCAGTCTCCCTGGTCTGCCCCACTGGGGGCTTGTGCCTCATTCCTCTCTCAGGTCCTTCCACTTACCCCTCCCTCCTCTCCCCTACCTGATGTACAATAAAATACACTTTTTTTCATAAACACGAAACTTTATTTAACAAAACTGGGGGGGGGGGAATGAAACTCTGGTGAGACTGGGGAAAGGAGGCGGAAGATGGGAGAAGAGAGGGTGGGAGAGGGGAGGGGGAAACCTGGGAGGAGGGAGCTGGAAGGGGAAAGCAAGAGGAAGAAGGGCGAGGGGAAGCTCAGGGTTCAGGGGTGGGGGTCTCGGCAGGCCAACTGTCTCCCAGCACCGCGGATGCGGGTGCCTCGGCATCCCCGGAGGGTGTAGAGGGGGTGGAGGGTGTGGAGGAGATGGACGGGGTGGTGGGAGAAGAGGGAGGGGGAGATGGAGTGGGAGGAGGAGCAGTAGCTGGGGAGGCAGCAGGGGCTGGAGCGGCCGGAGGCAGCACGCTCTGCACCAGGGTCTGCAGGTGTTGGCAGATGGCACGGCCCTGGGCAAGCTGCTCCCGCTGGAGCTCCAAGTCTTCTTGCATCCAGCTCTGGAGGGTGCAGTGCAAGGTTTGAAGTGCCCCCAGGGGCTGCTGTTAGTACCCCTGCACTGCACGGGGGGTCCTGCGGAACCCTCAGGTGCAGGAGCATGTACCGGGCGGGGTGGTGCACCCTGCATGCGCAGCTGGTGCAGCTGTGGAGAAACAAGAGAAGTGGTCAGTTATCCCTGGGGACACAGTGGGTGAAGCTCAGCCCCCCTCTGAAAGGTGAAGATGACCGTTACCTGTACCATCAGAGTCGATGTGCTTGCGCAGAGGCCATGATCGGCATGTCCAGCTATCCCCGGGAGTGGGAGCTACCCCGAGACAGCACCCATGCCCCTGTGCTGTGTATAGTGTGGGTGGGGTGGGGGGAGATGTCCCCTCTGCCTCTGTGTAGAATGGAGGGAGGGCGTCCTGCTGTGTCCCACCCCAGGGTCAGGAGCATGTCATGTCTCTTCAGACACGCGTGTGACTAACAGGCCAAGGCCCCTGTGTGGCAGCCAGCTGGGGCCATGTGCCCAGGGGTGGCATGGCACATGCTCGCATGTGCACAGGTTGCTGCGTGATCCGTGGTAAGCAAGGCCCATGTGCGCGGTCCCTGGTCTCCCTTCCCCGCCCCCCCAATAAGGGGACAGTGATGGAACTCACATGTTGTTGCCTCCCTGAATGACACTCGTGAGGGGTCTGCTGGGACGGCTCAGGAGTCCTGGCTGCATGGCACACTCCCTCTGGGTTCCTGCGGCTCCTGGCGCTCCTCCTCCATGCCCTGGTCAGGGCCCTTTGCTCCAGGATCGATGACTCCCGGGGTGGCACGGACTGTCCCGCCCCCCAGGATGTGGTCCAGGATGTCAAAATAGGGGCAGGTGTCTGCCCCTGTGTGGGAGCTGTCCCGTGTGGCCCTGGCATAGGCCTGCCACAGCTCCTTCAGCTTCATGCGCACCTGCTCCTGAGTGCACATGTGGCCTTTGGTGGCCAGGCTGGCAGCCATCCATCTTTAGATGGCTGCGTTTCTCTGTCTAGTGCGGAGATCATGGACATTGGAGGCATCACCCCAAACCTCAATAAGGTCCATGATCTCCACACTGGAGCAGGAAGGCGCCCGCCTTCTCCAACCCCTGGCAGGCTCCTGGGAGCTGGGGGACTGGGCCCGGGGAGCAGTGGAGGGCTGGCTGGCACTGACTGCCTGGCTCATGGTGGGGCCACTGGGTCAGGGGTAGTGACTGCTGGCTCTGTGCTGGCAGGCTTGCAGCTGGCACAGGCACTGTGGCCAGAGTCTACCCCTTTAAGGGCTCTGGGGCTGGGGGAGAGGAGAGAAGTTTTCCTGGTTTGGCCCAGAGTGGCCACCAGGGCACACTGGGAAGGGCTGGAGGCCCCCTATTTCAAAATAAGTGTCTACACAGTGCTTATTTCGAATTAGCTATTTCGAATTTGGCATTATTCCTCGTAGAATGAGGGTTACCAAATTCGAAATAAGCGCTCCGCTATTTTGAATTTATTTCGAAATAGCGGTTTGGCCGTGTAGCTGCTAGGAAAGTTATTTCGAAATAACGGCTGATATTTTGAAATAACTTTGCTGTGTAGACATACCCTTAGTCTTTAGCAAACTACAATAGGGTAGATTCACATTCTCAACTTGTCTCAAACTAAATGTTCATATAAACAAGTCTTTAATGTTTAAAGGTCTGGACTGACAGTCAGGATTTCTTGCTTTTGTTCTTAGATCTTTTTGAAAATTGTACTCATGGTATCTTGCCCAAGATTAGGTAGTGAATCAGCGACAGAACTATGTCATGATTTCAAGGGCATTCTGAAGAACATTGATTATTAATCAGACCAAAACCAGTCTTTCAAGGTATTTATGCACTCCATGTCACCATGCCTAAGTCTCATCTTCAGAGAGGTTTTACTGTCATTTGGACTTTGGTTCCCAAATGCCTACGATGTGGAGCACAGCAACACCTACCAACTTTTAAACATCTGTATTGTAGGCACTTACATCCCTAAGTTACCTTTGAAAATAGGATTTAATCACTTAGTTGCATCTGTAAATTCTATCTTGTGTCCAGAACTTTCAAAAGGGGCCACTGACTTTGGCTGCCTCCAAACTAGTTTTATAATACAGAGAGTAAGATACAGAGGTGAAGGCTACAATTTTCAAAGGGGGTCATTGATTTTTGGCTCTTTAGTCTGTAAGGTGCAGACTGATGTTGTAATGTGTAAAGCAGTGTCCATTTTTCAAAGTTATAACATTCACTGCTCTGAAACTCAGTTTTTGTTGTGTAAAGTGTTAGTAATGCACTTCAAAACCCAAACAGGTAATGTGAGTGTGAGATTATCTTTATAAAGTTCTCTGAGATCAGTGCTGTGTAAGAGCTAATTGTTAAGTATTATCATACTGGCAGTTTATAGTGAAAAATTGTAGTCCAGGTTAACTAGGGATAATCAGGATTTGCTCCCCTCACCCCCCATTGGAATGATTCACTGATGTAAAATGCAGTTTCTGGAAAACCAACATTTCCCATGAAAAAAATCCCATTTTGAGCTGTACATACATAATTGTCCTGGGCCAGTTTAATCTGAATCAGAAATTTTTTTCCAATCAGTTCAATAGAATACTAAACTGCAAATTGCCAAATGGGATTTGTGGTTTAGGTATCCATTCCCTCATATGGTCTCAGTTCCCTGCATCATATGAGTCACATCACTCTGGAAGCATCATGGGAAATGCAAGTCTGGCCAGAATCCTGGCTCATAGGAAAGATTAGGGGTCCAGGCTCCCAAAATAAAACCCCTGTAAGGCAATATAGCAGAATGGGGAACTGCTCTGTAATGCTGAACAAAGCATTTCAAATCAATTCAAGGAAACAAACCAAAATATTATGATTTGGGGAATAGTGAAGTTCTTTGTTTTTCATTTGGAATTTCCAGTCAAAACATTCTGACATTTCCAGATTGAATTCTTCTGGAATATTTTATAATATGGAAAAAATTGATATTGTTACCTCTTGTCCCAATTTGGGAGGAAAATAAATGCTGAAATATTTCTGTAGGTTGGAAATTCCATATTGTTCTCACCTATAAAATTGACTAACTCCTGTTATATATTTCTTTGAGGTGGTGCAGCCACTGTCCAGTTGTCTCTTATGGAATGTAAAACCTTTTATATTTGTGTCCTCACAGTTATATAATCCTGGGGACCTCAAAGGAGAGAATTTATAAGTAGGGCACCTCCTTTGTCTTAAAACAGGAGCCATACACATAGACCATTCCTGACTCTTTCTGCTTTTGTATAACAGACATAAAGAACCACTACTGTGAGATTATACAAGAGATATCACCAAGAGGACCCACAAAAAGTTATTACAGCTTTGAACTATTTGCCTTCTGTCTAGATTTCTGTGGGGAAACCTGGAAGCAAAGCAGCAACCTTTCTTTACACATAGAATGCAAGTTTCCCACGACACTCCATCCCACTCCCTGAAGTCTGGGGAGTTTCATCTATTTGGCATTTCATTGGAAAGGCAAACAGCTGAGGCATGGTGAGGAGGGACTGTACTGTAGCAGCTTTCAAGTACCTAAAAGGTGTTACAAGTAGAGAGAAAAATTATTTTCCTTAATGTCCGATGACAGGACAAGAACCAATGGCCTTAAATTGCAGCATGGGAGGTTTAGGTTGGACATTAGGAAAAAATTCCTAACTGTCAGGGTGGTTAAGAATAAATTGGGATAAATTGCCTAGGGAGGTTAGACAGGCATCTATTAGCAATGATCTAGATGGTGCGTGGTCCTGCTTTGAGGGGAGGGGAATTGATAACCTCTGGAGGTCCCTTCTAGTTCTATTATTTTATGATTATATGATAACGGAAAGGTGGAGATCTGTATGTGAAATATCTCCTTCATATAGAGATCCATGTGGAACTATAAAATCCCTGGTTACCCTATAATATATACTTTAATTAAAAATGTAATAACTCAAGCAGATTTTCTTTCTTGTGCATTGTTGTTAAAATCTATTACTTTCTAAATAAATCATTGCATATTCCAAATAAAATTGACATATTAACTGTTTTATTACTCTGATTTTCAGAGCCTCTTTTGTTTCTGGCTGCTTGTAATCTAAAATCACCAAGAGTGGTTTGAATCATCACAAGTTCACCAAGGGAGTTTAAGAGCAACTGTCTGGACCACAGGCGGCAGTATTTAGGTATGAATATAGCTCAGCAATTCATGTCACTTAAGTACAGGTGAAAAACTGTACTTGGTCTAAGGTGACCAGATGTCCTGATATTAGGGGCTTTCTCTTACATAGGAAACTATTCCTCCCTCTCTGAGAAAAGAAAAGAAAAGAAAAGAAAAGAAAAGAAAAGAAAAGAAACACCCACAACTCTGTCCTGATTTTTCACTGTTGCTACTTGGTGACCCTAATTTGGTCCCTGATTGTCCCAGATCAGCCAACCAAGATTAAAACAAATGATGACATACAGCTGTATAGTACAGCTGCATTGAAGATAATAACAGGAGATGAAAATATAATTAATCTTCCAAAAAGAATAGGAAAGATTTATTTTCTAAAAGAACAGTGGTGTGAAAACTGTTTACTAAACAACTCTGTTAAATAAAAGGAAATTCAGGCTGAAAGCCTCTCTTACAAGCTTCCACAGATATTTCCAAGAAAATTAATTAGCTTGTCAAAACCAGATAGAGATGGATTTATTAATGAGTGTGTTTCTATTCAGGCGTGTGTGTGCTCCAATGGTTTTCTGAGCTTCTGCTGTTCTGCAAAAAGACCATTCACGGAGTGTGGTAGCAATCGTCCTTTAATTGTTGGAAACAGAGGTTAAATACCAAATACCTGAAAATTTCGAAGACCCATGCTTAAATAATAATGAAGTAGATGCATTAAGAAAAACAACACATGTTTTTTTACATTGTAAATACTAATTACATTGGGTACAAAGCTGTATTCAGAATAAAGACATATCAGGTTAAATTGTAATTTTTTTTAATTAACAAAATAAAAATAATTATTAATAAAAAAATAAGTGACAAATTTGCAGCTAACTCTGTGAAACAAGATAATAGGAAAAATAATATTATCTTCATTTGCCTACCATTTACATTTATGTACACTTAAATATTAAGACAAACATTTAATATATTAAAGACAAAATGAAGCATGAAATGGGAATAATGAAATTTTACTTTCAATGAAAGGTGGGTTCCTAGCGATATTTACCTCCTAATATAATGAATCTTGATATACACTGAAACAAGAAGTAAATATATGTATTGACTATATTGGTACATACATCTATGAATGTTTTTGTTTAGGGATATGTGAACATCTCTCTCGATTATTCTGAGATTCAGATTAGAAAGTCTATGAATTTCCAAGGCGTGGTTTTTTTTAAGTTGTTTGTTTGTATTTAAGTAAACTAACATTATTAAAGTGAAGGTAAAACTTGGAGCACAAAACAAAACAATTTTTCACCATCCAAGGATGTGATATTTCTATAAACTGATGTGCTCCAAAACCAGGATACGCTCATTTACATATGCACCAGATCACAGTATCACTGACAGGAGAGAAGATTAAATATGTAAAAATGTGTGTCAGAACTATTTTTTAGTTAAAAACAAACCAGTGTTTTTGCTATGGATGTAACCACTAAATATATTTTCACCTCTGCAATACATTTTATTAAAAGCTATCAAAGCACTAGAAAAACATTCATTAACTCTCACAACATTTCTCTCCAGCAGACACTAGCATTAGAACCATTTAACAAGTTGGAATTTTGAGGTACAGAGAAGTTAAGGGACTTGCTGCAGCCATCTAAGAGATTAAGAAAAAGTGAGAGAATGTAACCCACACACCTAGGCTATGTCTACACTCGCAACTTCTTGCGCAAGTACGGCCGTTCTTGCGCAAGAATCTGCAGAGCGTCCACACTGCCCGCCCGCTCTTGCGCAAGCAACACCTAAGAAAAAGAGACCTCTACAGCATGGCCTGCGTGCCAGCTGGCTTTTAACTCAAAGGATAGAGGCTCTTATGCTAAGCTCCCAAGGTCTCAGGTTCAAGTCTGCCTGATGACAGTTATAGGAGCAGTTGGGTATATATACAGGAAACCCTGACCATTCACGACAGATGCATTCTTGGCACCACCGCAAATGGTGAAATTCATGAATACTGGGTACCATGGCTCTCAGCCACTGTGGTGAGCTCCTTGAAACTGTTGAACTCACCATGGGGGCCAGGAGCCTCAAGGAACCCACTGCAGGAGCCATGGGAAACTAACTGTAAAAAGCGATTCTGCAAATTGCAAGAGTCTCCTATACACAAAAGGGTTTGTGTTAGGCATAATTGGGGAGGGCTTATTTCACCTGTGGACTTTTAAAGCTGTGCCTCCATTAATAAAAGCCAAATTTGGGAGTATCATTGAGATGAGGCTCCTCAGAGGATTTTCATCTTAGTAGTAGCTTTCTTCTAACCAAAATTAAATATCAGCTAATGAAGCTAGAGAGTCATTTTTTATGTTCTTAAATACCTTCTTAATGTTTTGCTTTCAATAGAAAATACTACAGGTTGGACCTCGCTGCTCTGGCATCCTCAGGACCTGACTGGTCCTGAACGAGGGGGTTTGCCAGATTAGGGAAGGTCCGTCTCCTCGTGGCCATGCTGCCACCAGGCTAGGGATCCATCCTGACCCCACTGCTGCCTCAGCCCCTAGGGCTCACCCCAGCCCCGATAATGCTGGGGCCAGAGTGCCACACCCAGAGCTGCGCAACCAGAACAGAGCTCCGCAGCTGCCTGGCTCTGCAGCTGGGGTGGATAGACAGGGACAGAGCTCTGTGGCCCAGCTCAGAACTCCCTGGCTGCCACTAGGGCTGGAGTTCTGGGTCGGAGCTCCTTGGCTAGGGCCAGATGTCCACAGCCGCAGTCAGGCTAGAGCTTCTCGGTTGCTGGGGCCAGGGAGCTTTGTTGGGGTCAGAACTCCCCACCATGCTGCCCATCCTCCCCTCACCCACACACACTCTCTGGGCTCCCGTCTGAGTCACCAATGCCCCTTATGGCTCTCCTGCCCCACTGCCAGACCTCCCTCTTCCTGGGCTCTGTGGCCCAGGAACATCCATGGTCCATGCCGGACCACAGATGTTCCTGGGTCGGGGAGTCCCGGTTCAGGGAGGTACAACCTGTACAATCTTCCTCACAAAGCAGAAATCAATATGCAGGAGAGTATCTGAAAGTAATACCTTGTTCACTTGCTATTTATTCCCTTATGTAATGTCAGAGAAAAATGGAGATAATCACATTTTCTAACATAGTTTAACTGGAAGCACTCATCTCTAGAGCTGATGATCTTTAATTCAAGTTTTGTATTATGCATATGCTACAATTCAGTACTAGGAGCGAATTATGCTTCTAGAGGTGCTGCTCTTTAGATGTGTTTAAATGAACAAGGACTTTCTATCCATTTCTAGTGGCTACCCAAGTGGAAGATAGAGATCTTCTGGCATTGATAAAAATGATGGGCTAACACTTGGCATATCATCCCTCTCTCAGTTAAGCTGTGGAGTTATGATTACTCAATTAATATACCTGAAATCAGCCTTTCTGTAAGTTTTAGTTAAGTCCCTGAACCAGAAGTAGTTCAATGAAATAATGGTCATGGCGTGACTATAAAATCTTTGATAAATTCCTTTGTTCACATTGAATTTTGAGTTTGAGTCTGGTTTGTTGGAATAGATCACTTGAGGCAAGTCACATAATGGAATCGACATTGTAGCTCTAATATGTTTTGGATTAGCTGAGCCCATCTCATGAGATCAGCTTTTCAGGTCATCACTGCTTAGTTTTTCACACATTGTTTAGTTGTTTTCTCATTTTTACCTGTATCAAAGAAGTAAACCACGTGTGTGTTTTCTTTTCCTTGTCTAATTGGTCTTTTGTAAATTCATGTTGTGCTTTAGGAAATTGTTATCTTCTCTACTCACGTTTATTAGTGAAGTATTTTTTAATCTTCTGTATTTTGACTGGCATAATTCTTCCCATCATTTAGAAGGGAAAACCTCTCTGAGATGAGTTTTCTTGTCTTAGAAGTAAGGGCTAGTTTCTGTGTACTTCTGTAGGAGGTCTGTATAGTAAAATTACCTCAGAACTGACTCAAAATTCATTATACTTTCACTGATAATTATAGTCCAATTTTAGAAGGGAATATTGAGATTTGAATTCTGTTGCTACTTCAGAGCTGAGGCCTAATCTCTCTGTGCAGCTGCCAGAGGTCTATACATACATTCTGTCATTCCCCTTGTTATATAGCTTTATGAGGGCAAAGGCAGATTTCGAGTGCTTTGGGACAAATTCCTGCCACTGTAAATTAGTGCAGCCCCATTGACTTTCAATACTATGCTAATTTATACTAGCAGAAAAAAAAATACTGTATTAAATTGTTTGATACCTAATTTACTTATGAAAACTTTTCTGCAATTTAAACATAAAAAAACTTCTCACAGCTTTTTGTTAATTTTGAGCTAAAGGGAAAAATCCTTCTTAAAAAAACTGTCACATTTAAAGTTGATAGGACTTGAGAGCTATCAATAGTGCAGTTCTTAGGGTTAGCCAAATAATGGTTGCTTCACTGCTGGTATAATAATTGCCTCATTAGTTTCAAATTTGTCTTATTGCAAAGCATTTTAAGATACCTACGGTGCGAATGATGACACGCTGAAGCAGTCTTGCCTTCACCTTTGTCCTATCTTTATTTCCCAGTAAATATATCTGGATATGAGCCTCAAGAGGTATCAATATCTTGTCAGGGTCCTGCTATTGTTCATACAATATAACCAAATGAAACATTTACTGTTCAGCATCAAATACTGTTTATTTTGTTTTAACGTGTGTTATGGCAATCGCTGTGGCTCTCACAGAACACCAAATAACTACCCAATTGCTATGTAAAATCAATGGATACATTGTCTATCAAAGGACTCACAAAAAGCTGAAGCATAGAATGATCTGCCAACACTCACTATGGCTAAGGCTACAGCTCCTCCTTCTTCTTAAAGGAAAATCTGCTAAACTATCATTATAAACGTTGACTGTGTAATTTTCCACAACCAACAAAAGTATCTGCATTGTTTTAAGCAAGATAAGATTAAATTCTTCATAGGTGGAGAGAGGTCATGGCCCAAACAAAATTATTGTTTGGAATTGGATGTTTAATGATTATATTGTTGAAAAGTGCAGATAGATTTCTTGAGGCTTCATTTGAGGTCAATCCAACTAATGCTTAGCTTTAATCCATCCATCATAAGAGCATGAAAAGATTCCAGTATTTTTCCCTTTGGGACTGCTTTGGAGTGCATACAGCATTTCTGTAATATTAAAATAGCTGCTTGGTGAACTATTGTAGTGAATGATTAAACTATTGGTTTACTACTGTCTCCAATGACCAGAACAGCTGAGAGGGGAACTGGAGTGAAAATGGGCAAAATTAGCACTGATCTAAATTGTTGCCCTGAATTCACAGTGGACTAAATTGCTAATTTTTTGGAATGAAGAGGATGTTTGGACAGGCTGGATTACATTAGTAAATAAATGTATCTTCCCTGAATCTCCTGATATTTCCTAGGGCAGGAAATTAATATATTAATATTGTTGTTTGTCTACAACACCATTGGAGTCCACAGCTCATGAAAGGCAATGGGTTTATTTTTGTTCGTAAGGGTTTGAAGGATTTTGCTTTAACTATGGATAAGTATCTCCCATTTCTTAACCACTTCCCCATCCCACCCACACAAAATAAATCTATAAACCTGATTAAAATGAGAAAAGCCCATGAGAGATTGTGTTGTTCTAAGAACAAAGATTACTTTGCTAAGTATGGATATGTTTCACCCAAACATATGAACGTTAACCAAAACCAGTTCTCTAGTCCATCTGAAGTTAACCCACTACTGTTTAAGACATGAATGGAGCACTGCAAATCTGCAGCTTTCAATGTGGCTCACTTTGGTGGATGAGGATACAATAGAATAGAACTCAAAAGTGCAAATAGATAAGTTGATCAATGATGTGATACAAGCCCATTGTTCTGAAACCACCAAACTTCTTTCATCTAATGTAGTGTAGAGGAATAGGTTATTTTCTCTTTAAATAATTTGTGAGTTCTCCAATTTTGTATCTAGAACCCTGCAAATTTGCAGGTATGGGCTTTGTATCCATGGGTATCTGCATCTATGGATGTACATGTGGATACCCACAGATCATTTTTTGCACTTGCAGCTATAGATACCAACGTTGTGTCCATGCAGGGCTGTAGACATGATCCCACACAATATAGGCATGATAAGGGATATAAAAAGCTGAAATGCAGATTGGGCAAGAAGAGGAAATCCATAAAAGCCACTTAAGATGCAATTGCTATGACACTATAGATGTTATAAGCACTCCAAATTAAGTGCCTTCTGCTAGGATGTTGAAAGACAGTCAAAATAGTCTGAAGCCAATGAGTGTTCAAAATTGCTCCCCAAAGTATCTCTGAAGCATCATTAAAAAGTATGGGCAAATCATGTTCTCTACAATGTTTCAATATCGCAGAAGCGATGCATACATTCCAAAGCAACCTCAAAGGGATAATGCTGGAGTCCTTTCATAATTTGATACAGAGACAAAGTAAAGATAAACATTTCCTGGGTGATCCACAAATGAAGTCTTAACATCTGCACTCATGTATCTGCCAGGGAGGGGATTAGCAGAACTATCGGGTTCCTTGGCATACTTTAGGACCTTGATTAACCAATCTAATTTATTCCATTTTGATCTGGTACTAATTTGACAAAAATATCATCTATAATAGACCTATATACTTTGGCACAAATAAATGGCCCCATGGTCACCTCACAGGGCTGGAGAACTTGGAATAGAGTGCTTTAAAGGGTAAGTGTAGATATAGCAACACCAGGCAACCACAGAAATATGCGCTAACACCTGCTTTTGGATATTTTAGGGTAGGAATATCTGCAGATGTCTGGCCATCAGAGTGTCATGACAACAAATTGTTGTACGTGATAACATTTTGATATCATTAATATGCTTATCTATAGGAGAAGCACACCCCCAACGTTAGTAAGGTGAGGAAATACTAATAAACAAGATGAGAGAAACCTCTACTGAATATGCATTAGACACAGTGCTGTTAGCATAACACATAATAAAAGATGTATCCAAGCTTGTGTGCAGGGGTGGTGAATAATGCAGCCCTTGGTAAATTCCAGGATGATGTCCATTGGATGATGTACCTCGGAGCCATAACTGGGAATTCTTCAGTTATCAATATAATTAAAACATAATCCACAGATCAGGCTATGGGATAGTACTCAAAAGTGCAAATGAATAAGTTTCTCATTGATGTGATACAAACCCATTATGACTTGGTCTGAAATCACCAAACTTCTTTCATCAAACCATCAGACTTCTGGTGGTGGTGATAAGAAAGATATTGGCTAACATTTCAGGCTGTTCTGTATGTATATGGATGTTCAAGTGTACATTCTATATAATCTAAATCTCTACCTTCCTGGGATAGGATGTTTGTGACTTTGTGACGGTATCAATAAATTGTTGCGTATTTTGTACCTTGAGAGCCCAGTGTCGGACCTGAGACTTACTCTGGCCAGTTACATTTGGCGCAGCGAGCAGGGTTCTCTTGGTACAAATCGCTCAGCATGTGGAAGAAAGGGAAGCAGATGGGCAAGGGAGGTAGTAGGGCAGAGCACCGGATTCCAGGCTGGCCGTGCACATCAGCCTGGGCTTCAGTTGCTTGACTTTGGTATGACGTGATGCCTGCCGTGCAGTTTGAGGGGGAGCTATCTGATGGGGTCAGTCCCGCTAGTATCCAAAAGGGGCTGGAGGCGTTGGATGTCCACAAGAAGGATAAGGGGGTGCATCAGGCCGGATGGCTGTTTCTCAGCACGCTCTGCAGTGTGTGTGAGGAGAAGGAGGGGTTACAGCGAGAGCTGGCACAGCTTAAGGAGGAACTGGACAGGGTTAAAGCTCGGTCTGGAATACAGCAAGCCTCCTTAGAGCAAGCACAGAAGCAGACAGCAGAGATGGGTCAGAATCTGCAAGTTATGGCTGTCCGCTATGCCAATCAGAAATATAAGTGCAACCGAGACCGCCAGCCTTTGCAGGCGAAGGTCTGTGCGCTCTGGTCCACTGATTGGGACCCCACCACATGGGATGGGGATACTTGGGATTCAGGGGGGACACCCAGGGAGACCCGAGGCCATATGTTCCCCTGACCATTTATCATGCAGGACAGACCCCACACAAAGTGACTGCTCTAGTGGATACTGGGGCAGAAGTGACTGTAATCCACGGGATCCCTAACCCACGGAGGGGGCAGCCCATTGTAATCCAAGGTTTGGGAGGTCCTGACCTTCCTGCAGTTAAAACTACCCTAAGATTTGGAATTGGAAATCTTCCCCCTCAGTCTGTCCTGTTGTAATTGCAAACACTGGAGGTGAATACATTCTGGGCATGAATGTGTTAAAGGGCTTGCAGCTCTCCCTACCGGGGGGTGCTTTGCATTTGGTGTCCGGGCACTGACCATGGGAAATGCTAAGTGGGAACCGGTGGTTATACCTCCACCCCCACGCCCGGTGCATACCAAGCAATACCGTATCCCGGGGGGAAGAGCAGCAATCACTGCCACCATTAAGAATCTGGAACAAGCGGGTGTAATCTGCCCTGCTGTGTCACCTTTCAATAGTCCTATCTGGCCTGTTAAGAAAACAGATGGCAGTTGGCATATGACTACTGATTACCGGAATCTGAACTGAGTAGCAACCCCACTCACGGACTGGCTGTGCCGGACGTAGTTACCCTATTGGAACAAGCTGCCCAGTTTGGGGGAAGTTGGAAAGCAGTGATAGATCTCGCAAATGCTTTCTTTTCTATCCCTCTAGCCCCCGAATTGCAAGATCAGTTTGCTTTTACCTGGGATGGCCGGCAGTATACGTTCACCCGGCTGCCACAGGGGTATCTGCACTCCCCCACTCTGTGCCATGGGCTGATTGCCCGAGACTTAGATCAAATCCATCCCTCTCTGCCCTCCGGTATCCAGTGCCTGCAGTATATTGATGATGTGTTGACCCAGGGAGACACCAAAGAGGAGGTAGCAGAAGCTTTGGACGCTATCCTGAACCACCTTAAGGAACGAGGGGGGGTGGTTAACAGATAAGATTCAAGACCCCAGCGAGAATGTCAAATTCCTGGGCATAGTCTTGGCAGAAAAACAATGTGTCATGCCAGAAGTTGCAAAGAATAAGATTTTAAGTGCAGCTCGGCCCTCTTCAAAAGAGGAAACGCAGCGCTTTACTGGCTTACTGGGTTATTGGAGGGGCTTTATCCCCCACCTGCAGGCCATTTTTAAGACCCTTGTACCAGGTTAGCAGGAAGAAGGCCACCTTTACATGAGAGAATGAACAGGAGGAAGTGTTTCAGCAAGCAGAGGCAACAGTGGCAACTGCCCTCGCCTTGGGGCCGTGGGAACCAGGCCCTGTAGAATTGCAAGTCTCCGCCCAGGGAAACCAAGCTGCCTGGAGCCTGTGGCAAATGCAGGAAGGATGTCGGGTCCCTTTAGGGTTTTGGAACAAAACTCTTACAGGGGCCAGTGCTATTACACTCCCTTTGAGAAGCAGGTGCTGGCTTGCTATCTGGCATTATTAGATACTGAGCATGCCACTCAGGATCGGCAGGTGTTGCTACACCCCGAGCTCCCTATCATGAGCTGGGTGCAAGATACAGCTGCTTCCCGGTCAGGTCGAGCTATGGCCAGCACTCTGTTAAAGTGGAGGTGGTACATCCAGGAGAGAGCTAAGCCTGGACCCTCAGGGGTTTCCCACTTACATGAGTTAATAGCACAGCTCCCAGAGGGAGATAAGACTGAACAGCCCAGCCCACAGCAGCCACCTCCGCTGCAAGGAATAGCAGTGTGGGGCTCTCCTTACAGTACTCTGACTACCGAGCAGAAACAGTTTGCCTGGTTCACTGACGGGTCTGCCCGATATGTGGGGGGTGCCTGGAAGTGGCGAGCCGCTGCCCTACAGCAGACCCGGAACATATAGATGATTAAAGAAGGCACAGGAGGGTCCAGCCAGCTAGCAGAATTAGTGGCTATACACCTGGCATGCAAGCAGGCAATAGAGCTGGGGGACGAAACATGCCTCCTTTACACAGATTCCTGGGCAGTGGCCAATGGCCTAGCAGTTTGGTCAGGGCATTGGGCTCAGAGTAATTGGCAAATTCATGGAAGCCAGTGTTGGGGCAAGCCTGTAGTAATCTGAACTCTCGCTTAATAGCAGGCAGTACCCCTTACGAGTGTTTTAAGGGTCAGATTGGCCCTTGCACCCCGCCTCCTGATGAAAGTACACCTAAGGGTGTGGAGGAGGTCGGGCAGAGGGTCTGGATACTACCCCGCCTGGGAGACTCCGCTCCTATGGTGGCTGCAGAAACCATCGCCCAGGGCCCAGGGGCTACGTGGTGGGTCCTCCCTGCTAATGATGTCACTTTGCAATGTTTTCCTCAGGCACGCTTGTGTAAACGAGAATAGCCCTCCAGCATGCAGTTGATGCGGTGGGTGCTCCTGATTCCAAGTGTGCTGTCAGTTAACCCTTCGGGATGGTGGCAATCGACTTCCCAGGTGGAAAGATCCCCCCAGACCTGGCTGAATGGATTGTGCCCCCCATTCGCGCAGGTGGGATTCGTGTCTGAACACCTGACCCTCCAGTCCTGGAACGCCAGTACTCAGTCAGGACCTTGGACCAAGCAACATTATGAGGGAGCCCTTGCCAATGAAAAAGCATCCAGTCTCCATATGATATACTCCATCCTATTGTTATTGTATTATTGGGTTTTGTAGCTATTTGTATTATTACTAGTATGTTAGCCTGTTATGTCAGGTGTTTGGCTTTCCGTATGACACTACTGGCTCAGCAAGTAAAACACCAGGTCATCCTGGAACAACTGACACCCTTGAAGGGATGTGTTGGGGTAGAATGCATGCCACATCACCCAGGGGTGGAATGTAGTGGTCAATTGCGGAAGAACTTTGTACATGCTAGTTTAGGGGTGGTGAGGCCTGCATTCTTCCCCCCCCCCCCCTTTCCCTTTTCCCTATATCTGATGAGCCAGAAGCAAGTCTTTGGGAACATATGCCACTTAAGATAAGCATTGTTGCCAGTATAACAAGAACAAGTATAAGATAAGGGTAAAGGGCAAGAATGCATAAACAATTCTGTTTACCCTAACGTACTGATCACGTAAACAGGGCCAAAGAACAAGTAGATCCAGAATAAAACCAGATCGATAACTAACAGCTAAGCTCTACATCAGCATGTAATGAGTAATCCCTGGAAATTTCCAAACTGCCAAACAAGGCAGGAAAACTGTATTTAAGGCTGCCTCAGAGCCTAGCAAATTGGACTTCACCGATGGGCTTTGGGTACCGGCGCCTCGGAAGCTGAGACAACTTCTCACTTCGTCCGCAGCCTACCCGGGGTCCCAGGCTTGCAGGAAGGGACGTAAGATATGCCGCTTCTTTGTTATATTGTTCTTCCATTTATGGGGCACAGCTCTTAGCTGTCAGGAAATAAACTACTTGTGTTGACAGATACCTGTGTGGCGTATTTTGTACCTTGAGAGCCCAGTATCGGACCTGAGACTTACTCTGGCCGGCTACAAGAGCAAAGGATACATCGCATAGGGCAGGTTTTATCATAAGGCCTGAATAGATGCATTAAATCTGGAGTACCGTAAGGGACTGCATTGTGATTCAGGGAATCAGAATTTGGTCTGTGGCTCTCCTCTACTCATTGGAATTTATGCCAGCTTTCCATCTGGTACAGAAGGGTTTCATGTCCACACCAGCTCAGGTGCATGGGCTACATATTGGTGGAGAAGGTTTGAGTGAACTCTCCATGCACTCATCTGCAAGTCAAGTGAAGTAGTGCCAGAATAGGCTGCTCTTGTCCTCAGTGTTATAACCCATGATACACATAACTCATGCAAGGAAGTAAGAAGACACCACCATCTGTCCTTCTTGTGCAGGTACATATGGATCATAGTGATGTCCTATATTTAGATGTGATATGGAAATGAGGTAGCATATCTAGGGTATCAGAGACTGGCAAGAAGCAAGATTTATGGGTTTTTTCTCTTTAATTAGTTGGAAGTTTAAGACATTTCATTTGGCAGCCAGACAGTTGCAGCACATATACAGTCATTGTGACTGTATAGAACTCTGAAGTCATTACCTGATAGATCTATAATCTGCTAATTATAAGTTCTCTGAGTATGTGATTGATCTACCTTTTTTCAAAAGCTTCTAAATTATATATTTACTCAATAGTCATTAGCAACTCCAAAGGAGTCATTTCAAATAGGCAAAAACTAATTCTAGTATCAAGGTTTGTTTTGAAAATTCATAATACAGATACGTATTTCCTTTTAAATCAAAAGAATAGCATCATTGAAATGCAACTACTAAATAACCCTATGCCTAATTTTCATTATGGGTTTAATTAAAACTCAGAAAATTCAGAGAGAACGGTTGCACATCTAGGTTTACACTTTGGATTTTGGGTTTTGACTCAACAGCATTACTGTGTTTAAACAAAGTATTATACCAAACTCTGCCTGTATTATGTTGCTTTAGAGAACTCTGGTAAAACTCTTTAGCATAATATTGTTTCATAGTTAACACTTTATTTCAGGATGTGATGATACTCCTGAATGGAAATAGAACCCAGGTCCTCTGGATTTAAAAACATGAACCTGGGTTGTTTAGGGGGAAAAATGGTTCAGGTCTATCAGCATATAAGCAGTAACAGATTTAAACCTCTTCATGTGTTCCTAACACTAGAGGGGGACAAAGAACCACATTCTTTTAATGTTCATTTCCCAGTTATTTTTCCTAGCTAGCAGCCATACTGCCTTGCATGGTAGTTGTAATGATTTTGCCATTCATTAAATAACAAACCAGTGAATAAGAAGGGAATAAAATGATAATAAAACAGTTTGGAGAGCTGCTGCATACAGTGATACAGTGTTTCCAACTCCTGCCTCCAGGGCACATGTCTAAATTCCTATGTTCATAATACTGTCTCTTATGAGGAAGCATCTCTAAATTATAATCTTCTGCAAACATATCTCTACAGTAGTCTCATCAGATGTCTCAATTAACCACTATTTAGATGAGTCCTCTGGGAAAACCCAGTAGCATGAACCATATTGCTTAGGTCATGTTCTTTGATCTGAATCAGCAAACAAAAGGTTTTGAAAAAGTAAGTCTTTTGACTTTTTTATGAACAAAGTCATTGAAATTTGAAAAGTGTGAACAATTTCAACTCATTCTAATAGTAAAATGATAACAAAAATATAAAGAGACCCTAAGCCTGCTATGTGACCTCCCACATGCAGCCAAGCTGAGTTCAGGTGGGCTCCACCATAGACCCACTTTTGTTGTTTCCCTCCTTACTCCCTAGCCCTAGGAGCATGCCCTTAAAATGTATGTAGTACTCTCCAACTTCTGCATGTGAGGAAATGTTTTCAAAATTGCATGGAAAATATGAAGTTTCAGGGATGTGGAACAATATAATGAAATGGAAAATATAGTCACAAGCAGTTGAGCTGTGTTTTCCCCCCATTTTTGCCTGAATTACTTAATTATGAGTAAGGCATTTAAATTAATGTCATATTTCTTTAGTGTTAGTTTGAAACCAAACAACATAATATTAGATATTGAACAAAGATTCTTATTTAATGTGTTATTTATAACCAGTTGCAAAAGGGTTATCAGTAGTTAAGCCCAGACATATTCTGTACTTACAGAAAATAAGAAATACAAACAGATATACAATGTGAGACAAAATACTTTAGGGATCATTGAGTCAGCAGTCTTCTTTCCTGCATGTTTTATAATACATTTCATTATACAGTGCTAGTACCTGAAAAATCATTACAGGGGAAAAAATTGAAATCTGAGAATCTAATAGCCTACCTTTTTCTGCTGTTATCTAAGCTTCTTGGAGATCTGTCTAGATAATTCATTAAAGCTATGTCTAGACTACAGAGTTTTTCCGGGATACCTCCAGTATCCTGGAAAAACTCTGCTGCGTCCGGGGAATGAGTCCGCTTTTTCAGAACATTCTTCAAAAAAGCAGGCGAGTTCTTTCGGCATCCCTGTATTGCTCATTTTATTAGGAATAAGGGATGTTCTGAAAGAGGAGGTTTTTACATTTGGCCTCATGTAGATGGGCCAAATGTCGGAAAAGTCTCTCTGAAAAAACAAGTGGAAAAATATACGCAAATTGTGGTTCGCAATTTGTGTATCTTTTTCCAAAAAAACCGCAACAAAAACAAAAAAAAAAACCCAGCTATGTAGACATAGCCTAAGAAGCATATTTTTTCTCTTGCAGAACATGGGGAACTCTCTCACAATAAAAGCCTTAAATGTGCGCCATGAGGAATAAAACTCCCAATACTCAATCATCATCAAGCTTTCTCTGTTACCTATCACAAGATATTCCGTTCCAATTGTCAACTTTGTCTTCCTTTAACTTTACAACATGGAATCTTTTCCCATAGTTCTAATGACACTTCAGAGGATTTCTGTCAGAGGGTTTTATACTCTCCTTCAATCCTGGTTAACTAAAGTTCCTCTCTATTCCTTTTTGCTACACAACCTACTTCATCATCAATCATCATCATCCATATTGAAACTATTTGACATGTGCATTCACGTATGTACAGCACACCTGGAGTGTGGTTTTCACTTATATACTATAACAGTATGTTTTATTTACTACAGTCATCAGTAGACCAGGTTAACTTAAAGGGGTATATACAGGAATAAGATGTTTAGAAGACAGTATATCAATGATCAAGAACAAAACACCTTCATAATGTCCCACCAGATTATTGATAGAATGAACTACAGATTGCAAAATGCTTTTCATTAGAAGGCTCTGATGCCAGTCAAACTATTCTCCACAGGCAAACCAATGACACTGGCCCACCAACATAAGCCCTTATTGCAAACTGCATGATCTAGCCATGACAAAGATGTAGTTTTCACCCCTTTAGTCACCAAAGTCCTTCAGAAAGCTGGATTCGGAGTGGGTTCGGTTGCATGGTTGTCATGGTGTCCCTAAATCATAAGTTATTTCACTGAAGCTGTTTAACAAAACAAGCCTGAGTAGCGCATATACCTCAGAAAGCTAAAATACAACCAGAGTTCTGGAAAGACTCTAGTGTGAGCTCATAGCGTATGTCTACACTACAAAGTTAATTCAAACTAACAGCTGTTAGTTCGAATTAACTTTCATAGGCGCTACACATGCAAACCGCTAGTTCGAACTTAATTAGAACTAGCGGAGTGCTTAATTCGAACTAGGTAAACCTCATTCTACGAGGACTAATGCCTAGTTCGAATTAAGTAGTTCGAATTAAGGGCTGTATAGCCACTTAATTTGAACTAGTTGGAGGCTAGCTCTTCCCAGCTTGCCCTGGTGGCCACTCTGGGCCAAGCCAGGGAAACTCTTCTGCCCCCCTCCCGGCCCCGGAGCCCTTAAAGGGGCACGGTCTGACTACAGTGCCCATGCCAGGTGCAAGCCTGCCAGCAACCAGCCAGCAGACCCTGCACCTGGCACGGCATGAGCCAGCCACCCGCTGCCACCCAGCCCTCCGCCTCTTCCCAGGACCAGGCTGGTGGCTCCCAGGAGCCTGCCTGGGGCCGCAAGAGGCGGGTGCCTGCCTGGTCTAGTGTGGAGATCGTGGACCTCATCGAGGTTTGGGGGGAGACCTCCAACGTCCACGACCTCTGCACTAGGCACAGGAATGCGGCCGTCTAGGGCAGGATAGCTGCCAGCCTGGCCACCAAAGGCCACATGCAAACCCAGGAGCAGGTTTGCATGAAAATCAAGTTGGTCCAGTGAGACCCCCGACCCTGAGCCTTGAGCTTAGAACATAAGAACATAAGAACGGCCGTACTGGGTCAGACCAAAGGTCCATCTAGCCCAGTAGCCTGTCTGCCGACAGTGGTCAACACCAGGTACCCCAGAGGGGATGGACCGAAGACAGTGACCAAGCCATTTGTCTCATGCCATCCATCTCCAGCCTTCCACAAACAGAGGCCAGGGACACCATTCCTACCCCCTGGCTAATTGCACTCCATGGACTCAACCTCCATGACTTTATCTAACTTCTCTTTAAACTCTGTTATAGTTCTAGCCTTCACAGCCTCCTGTGACAAGGAGTTCCACAGGTTGACTATTTGCTTTGTGAAGAAGAACTTTCTTTTATTAGTTTGAAGCCTGCTACCCATTCATTTCATTTGGTGTCCTCTAGTCCTTATATTATGGAAACTAATGAAGAACTTTTCTTTATGCACCCTCTCCACACCACTCATGATTTGATATACCTCTATCATATCCCCCCTCAGTCTCCTCTTTTCTAAGCTGAAAAGTCCCAGTCTCTTTAGCCTCTCTTCATATGGGACCTGTTCCAAACCCTTAATCATTGTAGTTGCCCTTTTCGGAACCCTTTCCAAGGCCAAAATATCTTTTTTGAGGTGAGGAGACCACATCTCTACACAATACTGAAGATATGGTGTACCATAGTTTTATACTTCCCCTCCTCCTTCTTCTCCTGGCTTCCCCCTTTCAGCTCCCTCCTCCCAGGTTTCCACCTCCCCTCTCCCACCCTCTGTCTTCCCCTCTCCCACCTCCTTTTCCCAGTCTCCCCAGAGGTTAATCCGCCCACCCCCAGTTTTGTTAAATAAAGAGAGTTTCTATTTTTGAACACGTGTCCTTTATTTCTTACATCAGGAAGGGGGGCTAGGGAAGGGTAAGTGGAAGGAGGTGAGGGAGGAATGGGGCACGAGCCCCTGATGGGGAGGACTGGAGTGGCTCTGCGGGTTCCTCGGGGTGGAAGCTCTCCTGCAGGGCCTCCTGGATCCTGACAGCCCCCCGATTGACACCCCCGGATGGCAGCCTGTGGCAAGTGCAGCCGGGCTGATGGCCGAGTGCTCTGATGTGCTGAGTGTGGGTACTCAGGGCACTCCAAGACAGGACTGCTTTGCTGTCCCTCATCGAGGTAGACAAGCAAGCGGGGAACCCTGAGAACTGTCTGTCCGGGGTAGGGGCTCGGGTCCCTTTAAGCACAGCCCTCGGCTAGCCTGAGGCAGCAGCTCCACAGGTTGGTTCTGGCCAGCCTTAACTTCAGTTCAGGGTCCACTCAATGTGGACATGCTAGTTCGAATTAGCAAAACGCTAATTCGAATTAGTTTTTAGGTCTAGATGCACTAGTTCAAATTAGCTTAGTTCGAATTAACTAATTCGAATTAAGATAGTTTGAATTAGTGCTGTTGTGTAGACATACCCATAATGAGACTGCTATCCAGTGGTGAAACTGTAACCTATCATTTCAATATGCTAAATACTAGCTATTCATTCCAATATACCAAATGGGTTTTAAATTAAGACTAGAGATATAAATATTCATTTTACCAAACTGCTGATTGTTTTGGGAACTATTCATGAATTTATTCTTGCCTGGCCATGATAATGGCAAGTTTTCTTTTTTATTCTTGGGGTTCCAAGGATTCATTCTTACCTCACTTTGACTTCAGTTCTACATATGCCCTTTCTCTAATGCTTGCTACAGTTATATGTACAAGTTGAACCTCTCTAGTCCAGAACTCTCTGGTCCGGAAACATCCGAAGTCCGGCATGATTTTAGTTAGCCAGATGTCCACTTGTCATGCATGTGGTCAAGTTTCCCACAGTCCCACAAAGTTTATTTACAGTCATCAGTCCTGTCTCTCAGTGTTCTGTGCTGTTATTTAGCTCTAATTTGCCCCCTTAGTATCTTCTAACAGCCCAATAAGCAGTGGAAGTGCTGGTAATGCTGCTAGACAATAATGACATCCTGTGGTCATGAAAACTCTCTGGTTTTGAACCAGTCAGGTCCCAAGGGTGCTGGATGAGAGAGATTCAACCTGTATTGTTGAACAGTGGAAAAAATGCAACATAACTGGTGAATTTTTACTTCTTTTAGTTTTATTCAGTGCCAGTTGCTTATTCATTGGAAACCTTCTTTGTGGATTATCAGAAATTCAGGACCATGGTGGAAGGGTTACTAAACTTTTCTGTTCTTTTAAAAAGAAGTTGTACCCCTTGCTTCTTTTTTTTAATACAGTTTAAAATTAGTAGACCAAAATAATGACTTCATCACACTTTGAGTTTTATGTTTAGAAATAAAACTTCCCAATGATCCTTAGCAAAGAAAAAATTAATGGACAGAGTTGTACTTAAAGGAATTGTGTGTGTAGCTAGATTATCTGTATTTACTTTACCTAATGAGTCTTGGAATCTGGATAAAACAGAACATTCCTCTTTCCTCCCCAAAAGCATATTTTGTTCAGAAGAATGAGACAACTGTGCACCTGTGGTGCATTTCTATGGTTGTAGGTTGGTGAAAGCAGTCGCTTTTGCTCTTACATTTTTTATTGTTGCATGAATTTTCCCTTTATATTTACCGAAGTGTAAAGGGAAACAGGAAGGCCAAGGTTGAGGATGAAATGCTGGGCTATACATCTTAAAAGCACAGGAAATTTCATGGGCACTGGGAAATAATTTGGGTGAAGGTGGATTCATTCCACCTTTGCACCTCTTGAATTCTGTAGTGGTCTGGTACCTAACACAGATCCCTGATGCAGCCACAGGCTACTGTACTATATTGCAGTGGTTTTCAAACATATTTTTGCATGACCCAGTTGAAGAAAATTGTTGATGCCCATAATTTGACTATAGTGTGGGCTCTGGGGTGGGGCTAAGGATGAGGGCTTTGAGATATTGGAAAGGGCTCCAACTTTGGGGGTGGAGTCAAAGCTGGGGCAGGCGGGGCTAACCTGGAGCAGCTCCCAGTCAGTGGTGCAGTGGGGTGCTAAGGCAGGCGTCCTGTCTCTCCTAGAACTGCAGGCCATGCTGCTCCCCAGAAGCAGCCAGCAGCAGGTTCCAAGCCAGTGGAAGCACAGAGCTAGTGCTCAGGGCAGTGGCAGCGCACAGAGTCCTGTGTGCTCCACCCCACCCCCGCACAGGAGCCAGGCCTGCTGCTGGCTGCTTGTGGGGCACAGCACAGTCTGCAGTGCCAGGACAGGTAGGTAGCCAGCCTCAGTATCCTCGTTGGTCACCTGATCATGCTGCAGGAACGAGACCCAGTGCCTGACATTCCACGACCCTGTACTAGGTCATGACCCATAGTTTGAAAAACACTGCTGTATGGTATGCTTCTGAAACAGTTCCCTGTGAAGTTGCCCAATAATTGAGAACAGCTAGTATACAGACTGCTCTGGATACACCTAATCTACCTACGTCCCAATCTGCTCCATTCTGAGGATATATAGGATGGAGGCACATGGCTGTTTTGCCAGTTTTTTGCTATGAGCGGAACACAATGCGCCATGAGAAATCCCATTTTGAAAAAAATCCACCTGTGTTGTGTCCCCTTTTTGCTACCAAAATGACAGAAAGAGGTTGGATGGGCTTGCAGAGGTTGGACAGAAGTGAGTTTCAAAGGTTTCATGTTGATGTCTTTATTACTGTGGAAGTCTGAGATTCATTCTGGGTTCTTAAAAGGAATATGTTCTTACTATATGACATCTGTGTAAATCAAGCAGGCAGGCATGCACAGTTACTGCTGTATGTTTTAGTTCAACCCAAAAAACTTATTATAGGCCACCTAATCTAATTACAGACAACAGCTCTGAGCATTGATTGGACCATCATGTTTTGCAAAAATCCCACTCACAACAAAGAAAAGCTGAGATACAAGGAATTGTGTTGTCAAGAAGAGAAAAATATAAAATAAGAGAAAACATACAGATTTATCATTCTTTACTTTTTTTTTCCAAATTGTATTTTTGTTCTACTTACAAGCAAGGAGAAATAACAGGTGGAGAGATGTGGTACAGCGAATCTCAAAAAGTAGTAGGCATGTTGGCCTCATTGTCCAAAGGGCTAAAACTCATCCTCTGATTTTACACTCACATTATTGCTCTCACATAAAACGTTGGACACAATTTGTAGCACCTAGTCCTCTAGCTTATTTGTGCGTTCTAGTATAGTGGGTTCTGTAAAGAATGCCACAAGATTTTCGAGGGAGCAAATAAGTGGGTATAAAATTAAAGACCTCTTAAGAAAATGTGGCTGTTAGCATTCTCACAAGATTGAGAAGATATAAGATAGAGATAGGCTGAGACACATTGGGAGGGTTTTAGATGCACTGTTTCAACAGCTTTAATGGCAATTATATTACTAACTCCCAGTGCAGTGCTTTGAAACCTAATATCTCTCTCGCAGCCATATGGTTAATAATGAGTTATAAATGAAATCCGGACACTCCAAGCATCAGGAGATTTGACATTTGGATTTGAATGTTCTAGCTCCAGCCCATTTCTGAATACGACTATAAAATTTTTACAGGTTTGTCACTGAAGCTTCACATGGTCTGAGAAAACACTATTCAGCAAACAGCTAATAGGTGTTCAAAATCCTGAAGATGGATGTGAAGGCCACATAAAATAAATGGTGCTGATTAGTGGTGGTTTTATAAAATCCAATCACTTGTAATGGCAATGCTTTTCCACAGCATAGAGCTCCAACTACCAGATAAAGTGAAAATCCATAAAGTCTCTGTAGAATTGCTCAACTTTTAAATGGTACTTTTCAGGGGACACTAAAAATGTTTCTCAGTAATGATTTTCTTTGCTCTCCTCCGAAAATTAGTCTGTTCTTTTGATAAGTAATCAATGGTTCTCACATGCCTGTACAAATAGAAGAAAAACATAGTATGTGATTAATGGGAACTCCTTTGACAGAATTACTTTTTTATTTTCTAGACTGACCTTAAAAAAATGGTCATGAATGGTATACACTTGTGAATACAGGGAATTTCCTGTCATGGCATCTTGTCCTGTTACTGTACTGGTGAATTAGCAAATGAGAATTCTTTGGGTATCTTAACATTGTTGAGTGAGCATGTGTGTGATATTCAGTGGAATAATTACAAGGTGAGGAAAGCTGGGTCTCAATATTTCTCAAGTAGAATGATAAACTTTAGAACTTAAAGTGACAGCACTCTGCCAGTGACAAAGAGCTAATATGAACTTTCCTTGGCTGTCCCAGTCAGAGAGTTAGAGACATCCTCAACTGATGTTTGTGTAAACTTCATGAGGTACTTTGTGGTGTCTGGGCATTATATTCATTGGTACTGTGCTTCCACACTATGTTACAGTAATTCTGACAGAATGCCCAGGTGCTATGTATATAGATACTTAGAAAGAAATACTCAGAGATGACAGAAAGATAGATTGAACTAATAAACTAAACAACCCTATGTTCTAAGCTTCGTGGAATCACTATTATTGCTGTAAAATAGTTTTGAACTTAAATAATTTTACAAAATCTCCATCAACCCTTCCCTTTTCTCTACAAAAATACAGCCAAATGCTGTACAAGGCTTAGAATTCTTAAACGTGAGGTTCTAGAAGGATCTCAAATTACATCTTCTGGGTTGTCTTATCTGTAGCTCCAATTATTCTCTTAACCTCCTTTGTTTTTGCTTTGCCTAGAAAAGAATTTAGCAATGGCTGCCGTCTCCAGCTAAAAATATCTCCCTCCGCTACAGTATCTCTTTCTTCCAGCCATAGGATAGAAATGGTGAGTGATTTAGGCCTCCATATCTGTGCTAGAACCCCACTATGAAGACTATCTCCCTTTCAGATGTGCTGTACCAGAATTTCCTCCTCATAATGTATCTCCCTGTAGCCTTCTGCCATCCTTAATGTCATTTATATGGTAGCTGTGAAATTTCATATGAATAAAAAACCCACATTTATATCACTATCTATCAGGAAACAAGGATATTTTTTTTAAGAAACACAATAGCTTGAATTCCAGAAGCAGCTGCCAATATACCTTTTTTGTATTGTACTGTTAGAGAGGTCTGATATTCCCATTTGGCAACTGCTTGACATAAATGAAAGGAATTTTAATTACTCCAAGAAAGATGATTGATTAGAGCTGCCTGTTGTTAATTGCAGCTTCATTCATTTAGAATCTGACACAAGTGATTATTTTTTTAATTACAAAGCCTTTAACTAGTTTTAGAGGAAAGTGTGCAGAATGCTTGATACTGATATTTATATATGTATACAAATATGTATAAAATTGGCTGTATAGTTGTTGTCAGCAGACTTTTCACTTTATATTGGAAATTAACATATATTCAGCCAAAAATGTGTCCAGTTTCAAATCATTGTACTTTTGATTTCCTGAGATACAGTACATTAGGCAATTTGTGCGAACAAGGAGAACAGGTTCTGATCTTTTGCTCTCAGGTACCTCAGAATACTTTTGTGCTGCAGTTTTGCCATGGAATCAATCCTCTTGCTATTGAGTTAGAAGGTAGGCTAGAAAAAAAACAGAGCAAAGAGAAATAAAAAGATACAGCTGTACATTTCTGTATGAGCTATCGAATTTTAAAATGCAATGAGTGAAATTTGAAAATGGCTGTAGACACACAAAATAGAAATTGGCATCTACTTTTTTTTCTTCAAACAAAACCTACATTGTATTATATGCTAAGTACCACAAGAAGGGATGAGCTTTCACCTTGATAACAACGGCTGTGATTTTGGCAGCACAGACATGGTGTGACCATGTCCAGGGTGGAGGTACGCCCCTCCCGCCTTGGGGCTGACCCCCTTCAGCCCCTACTGCTTACCCTACCCCCGTACCCAGTTGTAACCCATGTCCAATGTCTTGCGGTAGGCGCGTCCTCGGCGCCAGAAGAATAGTACAATGCTCTCCTTGACGGAGGGGCAGAGGGGGTCCCGGGCCAGCCCTCACTCATGGGCCCCAGCCCAGGGCCCTAAGGACACGGATCCTCTGTGATCCAGTCTGGCTGACGGGGCGTCTAGCCAAAACGCGTCAGCCCACCAACCACTCCTGGTTCTGCCCTGGGCTACTTCCTCTCCCCTCGTTCACCCCTGCCCCGGGGTCTGCCCCCCCCACCAGCTCACCTCCCCCCTGGTCAACAGGGTGCCTCTAGGGCAGCCGTGGGTCAGGGGTGCCGGCTTCCTGGAGCTGCGCCACTTGCGCCGCTCCTTCCTCCTCCCCTGCTCCTACTTGGGCAGCAGCGTTTGCAAACGCCTGCCCCCGCTTCCGTCTCTCCCCTCCTCGGCTATGGCGGTGGCGTTTTCAAATGCCCCGCCACTTCCGCCCCTCCCCAGGGTGGGGCCTGCCCTTTTGGATGTCCAGGGGGAGGGGCCACTGAGCACGTCCTCCCTCCCCCTTGGCAATGCTCCCGTCGCCGCGGCATCCGAGCGCGTCAGCTGCACCGTGGCGCGGGAGCACCCAGCACACCACCGGGGCCCCTCACCCACGGCCCCAACCAGGGCTTGCTCGCCAGGGGCTTCAGTGCGGGGCGGGGGTGTCCCGTCACACATGGGTTATAATTGTATCTGCTCTGGTATATATTGTCAACTGGTGTCTAGCAAAGGAACTACAACAAAGTAACAGACTAATTTATCAAATGTAGAATTACAATCAGAGAACTCTGAGGAGCAAGATTCTGAAATTTGAACAGCACAGCAGGACCAGCTTAAGATGTCTGGTAAAGAATTTGTGTACTGAAATTAACCAGCAGTGAAATGTTTGTGTCAAACCTGTTTTATTAACTAAAATACAATTAGTGTTTGGCTTGAGCCATAAACGTTACTCTTGTAGACATTTAGCTGAAGATACAAGTTCTTTTCCTGGCTTTACTGCAGATTTGTACTTTCACAGGGATACAATATCCTTCACAGAGAAGCTCTTCAACAGATGCCATATTCCATGTAGATAGTGGCTAGAGGACCCTTAATTGTTATTCTCCATTCTATCCTTGGCTTGAGATGGTTTGCAAGGTAACTACCTTCTAATGAATCCATGGCATCAACAGAGACCATAGACACTATTTAAAGTGTACATGAAAACTTGGATAGTGGAGCTCACAATCAGACCCACAGATCTCTTCCAGATGAAGTGAAGGGGGACGTTCTTCAACTGCTAATGATAATTAGTTTTTATGGAGCACTTTTCATCAATAGATTATAATATGCTTTACAAAGGAAGTCATTATCATTATCCCCATGTTACTGCTGGGTAAATTAGTGCACAGAGAGGGAAAGTGACTTGCCCAACGTCACACTGCATGCCAGTGGCGGAGCCAGTAATGGAACCAAGGGCTCTTCAGAGTCCCATTCCAATTCTCTCTCCAAAAGACCTTATCATCTACTTGTATATTAGAGATTGTTTGGTTGGTAGGTGTTTTTAAAGTCCCATTCAGGAAGGAAAATGTAATCAAAATCACAGGAGACTATTAGGTATATCCAAAAGTCAATGACACACCAATCCCCTAGCTAGTGCATTTTAATTTGTTCATTGGCAACAGGACCAAAATGGAATGCAATCTATAGAAACCAATTTGAACTGAGCCATTTCTTTCATTAGATGGAGGGGTAAACACTAGATGACTTTCAAATTTGTGAGAAAGTATCCTGCATGGGTACCAACTACAGCATAGAATCATAGAATACTAGGACTGGAAGGGACCTTGAGAGGTCATCAACTCCAGTCCCCTGCCCTCATGGCAGGACCCAGTACTGTCTAGACCATCCCTGATAGACATTTATCTAACCTACTCTTAAATATCTCCACAGATGGAGATTCCACAACTTCCCTGGGCAATTTATTCCAATGTTTAACCACCCTGACAGTTAGGAACTTTTTCCTAACATCCAACCTAAACCTCCCTTGCTGCAGTTTAAACCTATTGCTTCTTGTTCTATCCAAGATGAACAAGTTTTCTCCCTCCTCCTTATGACACCCTTTTGGATACCTGAAAACTGCTATCATGCCCCCCCCCCCCATGGAAGGCAACATGGAGTAATGCAGAAGGCAAAGTTGGTTTTGTGAAAGATGCAGTCCGTGATTGTCCTCAAAAGCTGAATTTACAATGAATTCCTGTGGAAACACACATTAGTACCAAATTAATTCATCATGATTAATGTTGTTATGATGAGCCCGAAAGACATTAATAATGATTAACCTATTTATTACAGCGTGTTGCTGACTGGGATAATATTTTGCACTACTGGCAGCCACCATACATTTGTCTTTGCTGTTTATGCAGACACAAATGCAGAATATTTTATGTTACTGTTGCTGTGTCTGGAAAATACAGGCTAAATGAACAAGACTGTTTCAGAATCTTATTTTGAATCCTCTGAAGTTTGCCAATGGATTCTATGGGAGTAGAACAAAGTCTTATTGATTTTTTCATTTCTGTGAACTACTATTATTCAATACATTATTATGGTCTTCACGGAATATTGGATAAGCTGTCAAAGATGTTGGCTTTACCTTGAGGGTACTTGCCTCAAGAGTCATTTAAGCTATTGTGCATAAAAAATCAAGGATGGTTTAAATCTCAAATAGTTCAGCATTTGAGTTAGCTTTCAATAAGCATCCAGAAGGCATTCATCTTCTCTCAAGTTATCTGAACTGCCCACAAGTCAATAGGACTACTCATGAACAGGAAGTTACAAGCATGCTTAAGTTTTTACAGTGTTGGTAGCTTAGGATATAAGTGAGACTGAAATGATATGCTGGCCCTTTGCACACAGTGATTTTCGTCCACTGTATAGAAGTATGTGTCTGCTCTGGATAATGATAAAATTTGAACTTCTTTCCACTATTCTCTCTGAATAGATCAGGTTTTTTTTTCTTTCTACAGAAACAATACATAGCAAATATGAAGCTCTTTGCATTTTCAAAGCACTATACAAACATTAAGGAATTAAATTAATATATTACAAATGGAAATCAATCACAGAGATGGTGGCCACTTTAAAATATAGTCTAAAGAAGCAAAACATCCCTTTGTTCCTTTAAATCTTTCTTGATTTACATAAGGAGATAATTAGGCAACAAACAACAATTCTTTCAATGCACATTGTTCTTAACTGGAAGATTAATTCAAGGAAGATCAACAAATGGCTGATCATTAAATGGATCAAATCTGATGATGTGATGGGAATGATTTCCATTAGGTATGTGGAAAAACATGACATGCATTGTGGCTTTTTAATCTGAGATTAAATATGTGATTTGAAAGCAAGGACATACTGCAAATATGGCAAAAACAAATGCCTCCTCTATTATGCAGAAGAGTAATTAGACATATGCTCCAGACAATTCTGAAAGCTAGAGAGCAGAGGTACATACAGAAAACTACCCCTTAGCTGAATTACTGGGACGTTGAGCCAGATTGCACAAGCTGTGGCTTTGCCTCCCACAATGTCCTAAATAGCACATTTGAGCTAGCCCAGAGGTGAGTGGGCGGGGATAACAATTTGCAGCTGGTGTGGTCCTGCTGCAAATTACTATTCCCCAGAGCAAGGGGGAGTTAGGGAGAGTAATCTGTGACAGAGGGGTTTCTCATTCACAGTCTCTCCTGAGGTGGCTCTACTAGCATTCTGAAGTTGTTTCTTCCCGCCCCTAAAGGTACAATCTGCTTCTTGCTATTTGATGTTTTTGAATGGACTCTATCAATAACCAATAGTAATAACCTAAAGTGATCTCCTGAAGGTCAACCCTTATAAGAACGTGCTGTATCTGTCTAGTGGATTCCTCAGATTCACTTCTCAAGGGAAAGAGGAGAGATCCTGTCATTAATTTCATGCTGCTGTTAGAATGCCTTCATGAGAATGTCAGAGCTCTTTTCCCTTTCTGTCTCAATCTCCTGTTGCCATTGTTTGTCAAAAGAACTTTATCCCCTTTGTACAAGTAAAGAAATGCAGTAACAAAATTAACCAAATGAGAGAAAGCATGTGAGGTTTAAGACAATTATTCCTATGGGCAAATCTGCATAGTGTTCGTGCCTTGATGAATGTATCCTGTTGAGTCCTAGCCGTCATGTAGTTCAGCCAGTAGAGTGTGAGACCTAGAGCTTCTATTCTTGACTTGGTCACTAGTTTATTTTATCCTTTCTGTCTCTCATCTGCTAAATGGGAATAATAATTATCACCCACTCTTGTTAAGTGCTTTGAAATGTATGGAAGCCAAGTGCTAAGGATTCATTGATTACAAGGATAAAAGGGACCATTGTCATCATCTAGTCTGACATCCAGCATAACAGAGAATTTAGAGCTTCCCTAGATTCATTCCTGATCATACCTTTCAGTAAATCTTGATTTTAAAATTGAAGTGACAATCATCCACAATCCTTGGTAAATTGTCCCAATGGCTAATTACCTTAACTGTTAAAATATGCTTCTTATTTCTGGTCTGAATTTGTGTTGCTTCAACTTCCAGTCATTGTCTCTTGTTGTTATATATTTATTATTTAAATGGAAGCAGCTTCTTTGATCAAATGTCTGTTCCCCATGTATGTACTTATAGATTGATCTTTGTTAAACTAAATAGAGAAGCTCCTTGTCTTTCACTGTAAAACATGTTTCCAACCCTTTAATCATTATTGTGGTTCATCTCTGAACTTTCTCCAATTTTTCAACATCCTTCTTCAATCATGGATATCAGAACTGAACACAGGATTCCATTAGTGGTTGTACAAGTGCCAAATACAGAGGCCAGATAGCCTCTCTACTCCTACTCCCTGTTCCGCTGCTTATTAATTCAAGGTTCACACTAGCCCTTTTGGCCACAGCTTTGCACTGGGAGCTCATGTGCAGCTGACTATCCATCATGACTTCCCCCACCCCAAGCCTCTTTTATTTTTTCCCCTCAGAGGCACTGAATCTCAGGATAGTCTCCCCTCCTTTAAGTACAGTCTACTTTTCTTGCTCATCAATATATGACTTTTCATTTCATCCAAGAGGAGTGCATGTTGTCTGCTTGCATCCACCTAAAATCCAGATCACTCTGTAACAGTGATCTGTCTTCTTTATTATTTACCACTCTTTCAATTTATGTGGCATTTATAAATTTTAATCAATAATTTGGTTTTCTTCCAGTCATTGATTACAATATTATATAGTATCAGGTCAAGATCCCTGAAGGTCCCCACTATAAATGATGATGCCCATTTACATATTGAGATCTCTCATTTAATACCAGTGTCTTTTATTTATATATATATAATATACTGAGTAATCTTGTGGAAGCTTAGGGTACGTCTACACTACAGGACAAAGTTAAGATATGCAACTTCAATTTAATTGCGTAGCTGAGGTCGAAGTTCCTTTACTTGGTTTTTGGTGCTGTCCATACTGCAGGAAGTTTTCAGGAAGAACACTTCTTCCTTTAACTTCCCCTTATTCCTTATGAAAGCAGGGTTACTGGCATCTATTGGAGTACCCCTCTCACTTTAAATTAGCTGTCTTAACTAGACTGGCTAATTTGAACCCGGAAGATCGACAGCGGCAGCTTTGATCTTCCTCTGTAGTGTAGACATACCCTTAGAGACTAACAAAAAATAGAGATAATGTTATGAGCTCTCGTGGGCAAAACCCACTTCTTCAGATGAGCACAGGAGACACAAGACTACTTGTTGTTTTTAAAGTTACAGACTAACATGGTTGCCCCCCTGACTCTTGTATATTCCTCTTTTATTTTAATCAACGTGTCTAATGATTTTCTATTCGAATTTATCAAAATATGGTACTGAGTCAAATGTCTTATAGAAACCTAAGAATATTATATAAATACTATTACCTTTATCAATTAGAGCTAGTTAGGAATTTTCTGCAAGAATAACTTTCTGAAGGAGAGTGCCCTTTTTGCTAACTCAGATTTTTTTTTTTTTTTCAATAGGAACATTTCCATTTTGCTGGAAATTTTTTTTTCATAGAGGGGAAGGAAAAAAAAATTACGTAGATGGAAGACCCTTGTCAATTGATTGTCCTTAGTGTCTATACTTGTCTTTCCAGATCACAAATCTTTCCTTCCATCACTGATATCAGTTGCACTTCATAAAAGAAATCCCTTCTGGCCTCCAGCAGGAAACAAACAATAGTGCACTCATTGAAGGCACAACCACACTTCCATCTCTGACCTACACAGAATTGAGTGTAGGATCATATGTAGTAATAAAATTGCTCATAATACCTTGGATATTCTAATTTGCTGCTCCCGTTCACCTTCCAGCAGACAGGTACTAAGCCTCACTTTTCAGCTCAACACCTAATTAACAAGGAGCAATTAACTACCCAAATACTTCATGCTGGAGTTGATCATCTTAATCTATCCTCACTAACTGTTCTATTTTATTAGATTAAGTCCTCATTGCTGCTACCTAGCTTGTGTCTGCTGCTTCCCATTCATTTATATATGCTCTTAAATATGATGGAATTTCAGCTGCTGTAAACCCCAGTTCCACGTGAAGGAATCTGAGGTTAGGTGAAACCCATTCCTGCAAAATGTAAAAGTAAGTGTTCTGGTCTCACTGGAACAGAGACTCATTGTTATTACTCTTGTGAAATGGATGTCTGGATTATTAGCATCCATGCAAATGGAGAAGAGTCATTGCTACATCTTAACTTTTCAAGCAGTCAAAGATTACTTTCTTCTTCCTGCAATGTAAGCCCCCCCAGAAGGGCAAAATAGAGCTTAAAGATAGCAAAGTAGTAATATATTTGTTCTCTTTTAAAAGACATGTCTGTGCACAAGAAGGCATTTTATTTACCAGCATTTCAATTTTCTCTAGTTAACATTCCTTCAGAAAGTTAATGTTTTATAACAGTCTTGTAAAGCATATGCACTGCTTCTCTCTTTCTCACCTCCAGAAATACTTCCCCTGCCATCTTATTTAGCAGATATTGATGGCAGACTAAGCCTTTTTAATTGAGTCTACATGCATACATAGGACAGGTATATTATCAGTTTACAGCTTGCTTCATTTTTCTTATTTTTTTAATGCTGCTTCCACCCATAAAAGCTTTTTATGTCAGAAATAAATAACTAATGGGGAACTGAGAGGGGAAGGCAGGGAAAGAGGCAGTCTTGTGTCAATCTGAATGCTCTTTCAGTTTTCTTGCAAATTATTATTCTAAAGGCTTTGAGGGGAGATTTTTTTTTTTTTAAGTGAAAAGGAATCTGTGATCTTAATGCTTGTGAAGGGCATGGAATTGGCAGCCTTGGAATATGAATGTGCTGAGTTATCGACAGAGCAGGTAAGAGGACTCTATGAGGGTGTCTAGACTACACCCCTCTTTCGACAGAGGGATGTAAATTAGGCACTTTGAAATTGCAAATGAAGCCGGGATTTGAATTTCCCATGCTTCATTTGCATAATCACGTCATGGCACTTTTTCGAAAGTTAAATCCCAGCTTCATTTGCAATTTTGAAGTGCCTAATTTACACCCCTCTGTCGAAAGAGGGATGTACTCTAGACACACCCTATGATTCCAGCACACTGTCCTTTCCTGCGTACCCCAGTCATGCTCTGGAGTGACAACCACATTCAGGGATAATCAAACTGAACAAACCATAGAATTTGACCTATCAGCAACCTCATTTGAGGAGAACAGAAATCAAAGTGGGAGGTGATATTTTTTCTGTCATGGTTTGTGATTGGTAGAAACTGTACTGAAACCACTGAGATTCCATTAAACCACAATGGATTGTATGGTTAACATGGTTTAAACTACAACTGTGTACATGAAAGTCCAAACATTAAAAATTTGCTTGGGGTCACATTGAAAACCTTTTAAAATGTCAGTTAATCTCAGTGATAAAATAAAAAGAATGTTTAAATTGGACAATTTTCCTTTGATCCAAAAGGAAACAACTCAGTGTGATTTTTTTCAAACACTTAACATTAAAAAAAATAATATTTCTAAACAAAATGCTTTTTTGAACTGAGTAATCAAATTATTATTTTTTTTATTTTTATGTATTGTGGGTTTGATCATTAAATAATTTGGTGACATCAGCATGAATCATCTAAATATTTCAGTAGCTACAAATCTGTGAGAGGTTTTCTGGGAAAAGACATTTGTCAAGAAGTTTCACCCAAATATAGTTGCAATGTGTTCTGTTCCTTAACAGGTAATATCTGTCCCCGTTGTAAAATTTTGCTTCCTTTTTTTGGCCATCACTCCATGGTGAGTACAAGTCTGCACTGAGCTGTTGATAGTGACAGTGGGGTCTCTGTCCTGAGTGCTTACAGTGAATGTAAATGAGCAGTTCTAATTATTCCAATGTGCATTGCTTTGCATTTGTCAGCACCAAATATCTCTCATCTTACTGCCCATTCCTCTCGTTTTGTTAGATCTGTTTGAAGCATTCCACCGTTTTCTCCAGTCCTGATCCAGTTACATAATTTTGTGCAAATGTTGCCACTTCACTGCCCCCTTTTTTAAGTTCTCCCAGATTATTGATTGATAAATTCAATAACACCACTCAAAATTTCAAAATGGAGCCTTTGGATACCTTGGTGAAAACTAACCATTTATTTTTATTCTTTATTTTTGATTTCTTATCCAGTTCCTAATCTGACAGAAACTTACCCCGTACCCTGATGACGATTTAGTGTCTTGATATCCTCTTATCAGACGCTTTGTAAAAGATTTTTTTTTTTTGAAAGCCCAAGTATAGTCAATCCTTCTCTTTTATCTACTATTTTGCAGATTATGCTGAAATAATTCAAATATAGTAGAGCAGCACAGTTTTTCTTTAGGGAAACTATCCTGCTTTCATCCTATCCTATCATGATCATCTAGCTAACTTATAAAGTCGTCTTTCATTATTGTTTTAACTGATTTATCTTTGCTGAAGTCAAGCTTGCTATTTTATAATCCCCAGGATCATCTCCAATGTCTTTTGATAGCTTATTGTCCTGTGGTTTAGTTGCTGATTTCAATTTGTCCATATATTATGGTGATGGTCTGCCTACTTTTACTGTGTGTAATTCACAAAGGCACAATCTTCAGTAATAATTATCTTGAAAATCTCTTTGAAACTGTTCAAATGGAATGAAACATGGAAGGAATCACTTTAAATTAAATTTTGGGACTATTAAACATATGGTATATGTGGGTGCTACTATGCTGAGTGTTTCCTAATCCATTCTTAAAAAGTGGGATTAATATAAGAAGCTAGTCTAATAACATTTAAATGCTGATGTTCACAAGTCCCATTTATGGTGGGTTAGGGCTTGTCCACACTGCTGCTTAAATCTATATAAATCATGTCATTCAGGGGTGTGAAAAACAGCACTCAGGGAGGTGGCTATGTTACATCAGCTTAATGGTGCATACACTGGGCTACATCATAGGGTGACTCTCTCCTACCAGTATGGCTTCTGCCTTTTGTTGAGGTGGTATAATTCTGCTAACGGGGGAGCTGTTCCATGAGCATAGTGAATCTTCTCCAGATGTAGCGCACAGTAGTGTAGTCTAGTCCCTAGTGAATGGCAATGCACTCTAATCCCTGCTGGATAAATCAGGTAGGGTGATAGGCTTGGTTAACAATATCACACACCTATCACAATGTGATTTACTTTGGAGAGGACAGATACCAGCTGGCCATATCATGCCCAGGCCACACTGAACAGACAAAATGCATCGTTGGAAACTAATCTAGTTCATCTGTGTGTTACCATTGTTAAAAATAATGTCTTTGGGGATAATAGATGAACATATGCTTGGAAAGGCCTTCACTGTACACTGGAGTAGTTTGTTGTATATACATAGTTTGACGAGAAGTGTTTGAAGCCAAACAGAATCTCTTTTGCACCTTAAGATTCACTCTGATAGTTAACTTGTTTAGATACTATTGATATACAGCAACTACAGTATGTCTAGAGGTGACAATAAAGTGCAGAGCAGAGAAATATAACACACTCTGAGCATAATAAAGCCTGTTTGTGATTTTAGAGTACTTAAACACTACAGCACTAAAACATCAATTACACTTAAAAGGAATTAAATGTCAGTTAAGCTCAGAATGTCCAGCTGCAGGCATTTGTTGATTATCACCTTATCAATAAAGACAGCATAATGTGTGGTAGGGATGCATATGTAGGAGAAGAATGAGAATATGAGATTCCCTTATGGAAAACCAATACTGTCCTACACTGTGTCTTTTATCTTCCAAATTACAGTGTATATACTAAACACTTTACCCGTGACTGAAGTGCAGTTTCCTCTGGGGTGGAACCAGGGCTGGCCCAAGCCCTTTTGGTGCCCTGGGACCGGGCGCGCGGTGCCACTCCCAGGCGCACGGTGCATGCACGGGTCTGCCCCCCCAGGGTGCGTGGGCCCACCCCTGGGGTGCACAGCACATGAGCAGGCCGGCCACGGCCGCTGGCGTGCAGCCTGGGGCCCGCCCCCAGGGTGCATGGCGCGTGCGCTGCGCTGCCCAGCCCAGCCCAGCCAAGCCTGGCCAGCACTGCTGGTGCGCGTGACGGGCCGTGCAGGGCCCCACGGCCGTAGGGGAAGGGCGCTGCTGGGCCAGCACCGCGGGGCCGGCGCTGCGGGAGCCGGGCGCGTGGCACCCTGGGCAGCTGCCTGGCTCGCCCATGCCTCAGTCCGGCCCTGGGTGGAACATAACCGCTATTTCTATTAAATCCAATGGAAAAGGAATTAACTACTAGCCCATGCCTCTGTAAAAGGAGAGAAATCCTGCCTTTCAAAGATTTGATTTTTTTTTTTTTATATATATAATCTTGAGGGGTGCTCTAATAGTACTGATGAGAATTATGGAAATGTAGGGCTGGAAGAGACCACAAGAAGTCACCTACTCTATCCCACCACAGAAAGACAGGGCCAAGACTACTTAGACCATTTCTAACAGGCATAATCTCTCCTATTTTGAAAAACTTCCAATGATTGGGATTCCACAACCTCCTTTGGAAGTCTATTCTTTTGCTAACTATCCAATATCTAACCCAAATCTCCCTTGCTGCAGATTAAACCAATTACTACTTGTCCTGCCTTTAGTGGACATGGTGAACAATTTATCGCTGTACTCTATAAAAACTTTTAATATATATCAGATGCTTTCTCTTCTTTTCTCAAGAATGAACATTCTCGGTTTTCTAACCTTTCCTCATAGATCAGGGTTTTGATGCTTTTTATCACTTTTGCTACTCTCCTCTGGATGCTCTCCAGTGCGTCTGCATCTGTTTTCCTAAAGTGTGCTGTGCAGAACTGGACACAGTAGTCCTTTTGAAACCTCACCAGTGCCAAGTAGAGCAGGAAAATTATCTTCCATATCTTATATACATTGTTGTTAATGTATACAAGATGCATTATATAAGCACATCAGAATTATATTAGCCTTTTTCACAATTACATCACATAGCTGACTCTCATTCAGTTGGAGAGCCATTAAAACCCTCCATCCTTTTCAGCAGTACTGCTGCCTTTCCAGTTACTCCCCATTTTTTAGTTGTGCATTTGTATTTGTCTTGATTAAATATCCTTAATGTTTCAGACTAATTCTGCAATTTGTCAAGGTAAATTTGAATTCTAATTCTATCCTCCAAAGTGTTTGCAACTCCTCCCAGGTTGATGTCATCCGCAACTCTTATAAGCATATTTCTCCACTCAATTATCCAATTTATTAATGAACATATTGAATAGTACCAGGATAAAGTCATGCAAGACCACATGAGAGATGTCAGATTGGGAGGACAACAAATCACTGATAACTACCTTTGCATGTGGTCTTTGAACTGATTATATATCCACAAAGTAACTTCATATTCACCACATTTCCGTCATTTTCTTATGAGACTATCAAGTTGGACTGTTTAAAACGCTATACTAAAATCAATATTGTGTCTAAAGCTTTCCCTAGTTCACTAAGCTATTAATCCTGTCAAAGAAGGAAATTAGGTTGGTTTGGCATGACTTAGTTTTCACAAATCTGTTGGCTATTATTTATAACCATGCTATTTTAGGTGATTACAAACTGATCATTGAATAATTGATTGCAGTATCTTTCCAGGAATTAGTTAGCCTGAGAGGTTTATAATTCCCCAGGTCCTTTTTTTAATAGTATTTTCCCCTTCTCCTTTCCTTTGGGACCTCACCCATCCTCCATGAGTTTTTGAAGATAATGACTAACAGTTCAGAGATGGCTTCAATTATTTTTTCATACTCCAAAGTTAACTTCATCAAGCCATAGTGACTTATATACATCTAACTTATCTAAACATTCCTTAATGTATTCTTTCCATATGCTGGCATGTATTCCTTCTGCTTGTTAATATTAATTGTGTTGCGTATCTGCTTACAATTAATCTTTTTAGTGAAGACTGAACCCAAATAGGCATTAAACACCTCAGACTGCTGGATGGCATTCACTATTAACACCCCTTTCCTGCTTGGAGACCTAGTCAGAGAGTGGTTATATGGAGAAATCCCACCCAAAAAAGAAGTAGAAGCACAGGCCTACCACTTGAAAGGGGGTCTGCTGGGAGGACTGAAACAGTATCTCAGTAGAGGAAGTCCACCTAAGGAACACAACAGACTATTAGTTCCTGCAATATTATGTGATGTCTGTGAAAGTGCAGATCTTTGAATTCTTTGTGAATTCCCATTTGATATTAACCCTATTTGCTACAGAAGACATAATAAGTTATTAAACATGCTGTGTTACCTGGATCTTTAAGGGATGTTATGTAACCATTTGGGTTCGTCAAGTACTGTTTCCATTTCCATGGTAATGAATAATTCTCTTCCAAGAGGTAACAAAAGCAATCAAAGAGGCTAATGAGATCTGTGGTTGCATTCCTTTAGATAAAGTGGTTCAGCAGAAATCTGGTTTTTGTTCTCTTAGGCTAAAAATACATGGTTTCCGGTTTGTTTTTCATTTTATGCCTCAGACTAAAGAAAACAGGCTAGAACGTACATAAAATAATGAATAGAAAAGCCAGTAATTCATGCTGTGACAGGCTCAATTGTGAGGAGCTTCTTGGGACTATCACTTGATGTGCTGAAATACTACTGAGCCCACCTTCCTGCCCTCATGGGTGCCCCTCAACACTGTCCTTCTGAGCCTGCCCTTCAGGCCTCCTCAGGCACTGACACAGAGACAGGGCCACAGACCTCTTGTAGTATAATACAGATGCTGAGTTCAGCTTAGCTCTGGGAAAGCTCAGCTAAAGGGATTTGCCTCAGCACCAAATGCACAGCCTCAGTTGGACCTGAACCACAGATAAATCCGTCTTACTCTGTACATACAAGGTAAGCTATGTCCGTCCTCTTTCTCGGAGTAAAGAGGGATATGCACAGACTTGTTGCCCCCTTTCATTAATAATTATTTACCCTGGGTTTATTAATAAACAAAGTGATTTTATTAAGTATAAAAGGTAGGATTTAAGTGGTCATAAGAAACAGCAGACAGAACAATATAGGTTACTAAATAAAATAAAACAGAAAATGCAAGCTAAGCTTCATACACTAGGAAACTGGTTACATGTAATATCTCACTCTTAAAGTTGTTCTAATAAGCTTCTTTCACAGGCTCAATCCTCCTCCCCCAACATGCAGTCTTAGATGTTGCCAGCATTCGTCTTCGGTGGTGTAGCCAGGGAGAACTGATGACCAAGTTCACTCCCCATGCTTCAATAGGTTTTGTATAAGGAGGGGAACCCTTTGTGGTCAGTCTAACCCCTCTCCCAGCTTCTCATGGAAAAGTACAGGGGATAAGATGGATTCCAGAATGAGGAGATAGTCACATGTCTTGGTAAGAGCCATCATAGAGCCTTTTCCAGTAAATTAAAAACAAATTTCCTCATAGATCATTGTTCTAGGTGTGTACTACTAATGGTGTCCACATGACTGCATTAGTAACACAGGTTTATACTTAATATTTTAAACTTCAAATGCAGGAATGATACATGCACAGAAATGGGATTATTGTATGTACGGTTTCCAGTGATCTCTCACCTGAAGATCATAATGCATATTCCAGTTGCTCTATTCATATTCTAAACACATTTTCATATAGCATATGGAATACCCTGTCACACATGCATTCTGCATCTGAACTGAAATCTCAAATCAAAGTAGGGAATGAACCCAAATGATATCATAGGGTTCCTCTCATTGTTCTTGTTGTTTTGGATGCTATTGTATACGTGGCTGCAATTATATATATTTAGTTAATAGCTGAATGATCCATTGACATGGACAAATGGTCTCTTGGCATTAAGCACTATATGAGTATGCTATAGTGAATGCAAAAGTTACAAATGATGTGGCTGTTCATCTCTTTCTCTACAAATCTCTAAAAGGACCCTTACAGCAGCAGAAAACCACACACAGAGAAACTTTAAGTCACAATGCTCTATCAGCCCTGTTAGAAATATGGGAGACTCTTCTGCACACAAAAATTGTAAGAGACTCCCAAAGAGTCTTAACAGGTGTAAGAGAACCTGCTGGGCTATAGTCCGCAGCATCACAAAGAGAAGTGCTCATCCTGACCTTGTGCCAAGCTTTGTAATTTACAAAAGGCTAATTAGAAGGTGACTGATCTGAGTGAACAATGAGGAACAACTAATAAATCTGTTAGACTCTAAGGTGCCACAGGACTCCTCATTGTTTTTGCAGATACACACTAACACAGCTATCCCTCAGATTGATCTGAGTGAACCACTGCTTCTGCTGAAGTAAATGTGCTATAGACTGCTTCTGTTTGATAGCACTGGTTCCATCTTGACCTGCATTTGTGTGTATTTGTGTCACTGCAACCTGCTGATAATATGGAGACACTCAACCAACAAGCCAAATCAGCCCCTAGTCTAACTCCATTAATTCTGTTGGGCTTACCTGAAGGCTGACTTTGGGCCTTGAAGTAGAGTAATTTAGGTGATTTGTGGGTTTACTAAGAGGTGATGACCCTGATCTTGAAAAGCCAAACATTTGCTCTACTCTGTCGCATTTTAAAGAGGTAACTGCAGTGTGCCCATAGTTACCTAACCAAAATCCTGCATGTATTCTGGATAATCATATTTTCATGTCTCTCCAGAAAGTAGAATGCCTCTGGTATTACCCTCCCCCCCGCATATTATGGATTACTCTCACTGTCCTATCACTAATAATCTACGAACAGTACTACCACGTGTTTTCTGCTTCAGGATGGCCATCTACATCTACATCAATTTCAATGTAGAATATATTGAATTCATTCTACTTTTTTCCTTACCTCTCTTACCCTGTGAGTATTATCCTTCCCCACCCCCCATCAGTAGACATGTACTGCATAGTCACAATTAAGTACTGTAATACAGAACTGAAAACAAAAGAAAAAAGTTAAACCATCTATATTTGTTTTCAATGAAACAATCATTTCAAAACAACTAATTACTTAAGAACTGTAGTCGATGTTTTTTTCCCTATAGCTCTAAAAGCTTGATAAACTTTGTTAGCTCCATAAGACAGAGTTTAAATACCCTGCCATTGACTTTAATGGGGTAATTACTTTGGAGAGCAGGGAATGAGAAAAGAGCAAAATGCATGTGTGGCAGGATTTAGGGAACTTCCCTCTTCTCTCCCCCCCCCCCCAAACCAACTGCCATTGACTGACTAAGCAAAGGGAGATGGGGACCACCTGATTGGCTGCCCACCTGCCATTGGTCCCCCTCTCATAGGCATATTTAAATTAAGCTCAGGCTTTTCAAAAGCCTGTGATTATCCAGGTAGCTGCTCAACCCTCCTTCTCTTTGGCTGGAGATTAGGTGCTCCATTGCTTATAACATTGTGGTTCTGACAATTACTTTGTTTTAGCTGTCAGGGTTTTTCCCCCTCCTGGACCAAATTGGGATTTTCCACCTTCCTTACCACTTCCCAGAGCCCCAGTTGGGTTAGAAACAATCAGATTCAAGCTCTGCTCTGATTACTGACTTGCTGTGTTTTGCAGCTGGTGTTCAATAAGGGTAAAGGCAAAAAAGGGCCAGCTTCTAGGGATGATGACATACAATTGTGCAGGGGGTCTTGTTCTCATAATGGGTGAAGAGCTTGAAGTCCTTGCAGACTGAGGTTTTCCACTCTCTCATCCTATCCCATCCATCAGCCTTGTGGCCTTCATCACTCAACCGCTTTATGTGGGGGAGTGTAGCATTGGAGGAGAGATTTCACAACTAATGCAATTCCATGGGTTAGAACTGGGAGGGCCTCCCCCAAGCAATTGTTTGATTCATGGAAAAAGCCTGGTAACCTCCCCTGGAACATATTATAGGAGACCTAGGGTAGTGTAGTGCCCTTCCTCAAAGTGTATTTAATATAGTTGTGACCTAACATTTGAACCCTACCCATGTGTCTGTCCATTAGTCACCCACTTGTGCTAATCAATGCTGTATATTACAGACATGCTGACTTCTGTGTGGTCATTTTTGTTGTATAAGAAATGTACAGTAGTTAATAGCCTCATTTATCTAAAACCAGCCACACACAATTCTTAACTTTTCCTAATTGAGTGACTTATTTTTGTTGTTAGATAAATATACATCACATCATGCAATGTTTTTATGCAAAGTAAAACACCCAAACACTTTGTATGAAGACCTGATGATATTGCCATAATCGTGATTATTCTATCATAGAAAAGAAACTGACTCAAGTATTTGTAACATATATTACTCAATTAACCACTTTACATCATGATCAGCCCAATGGATTTTTAATACATACAAACCTTTCCTTTTGATGAATTGTAAATACTGCAGCACAAAGGAATGCTAATTATTGAGAAAAGAATAGTACACTTTTATACTTGAAATAGTGAGTAAATGTCACAAGACACTCAAAGGAATAAATCTCTATTGATAGCTACAGTGGCGTGGGAAAATGTACATAAAGTGAAACTGATGATATTTACATTCTACTACTTCATCGGAACAGCCAGAAATTCCACTGTTTGCTCAAAGATTTCCAAATGATTTAAATTGAAAACTGTAGATTATAGAGGAGATAGGGAGCTGAAATTCTAAGTTCAAATTTTGAGCCTACATGGAAGCCTTGCCCATTGTGGTCACTGATCAGAAATGCTCATTTTTATACCATGGGAACTTGCCTTAGAACAAAGAAGGGAGAGAGATTGTGCCACAGCTCAAACACATTACACCAATTGAAATATTTGCAAATACTAGTGCAAAATCAAGTTGTTCGGTGAGTAGAAGTCTGTAAGAGTGTGAGAGAGAAAAGTTTCCAGATTTATTAAAAGGAATGGTCTAACACCATTCCTTTGCATCCTCTAAGAGGCAACTGAATTAGCTGAAATCAGGGACTCCAGGAACCTACCAGTTGACTACAATTTCAATGTCTCATTATCCCACCATTGCAGCTGGTGGGATAATGAGACATCAGGATTTTAAGCCTCTCTTAAATACTCTCTCAGTATTTTTCATAAATCTTTAAAACATTTTAAACTCTTTTAATTTTTGTTTTATTTTTCTCCTGTCAAGTGATTTAGTTAATCATTCCTATAGTGTACTTATTGACATCCATGCAGATAAGAGCATTTCCAGTGTTGCTCAATCATATAACCATCATGGCCACAATAAGCCCCTCTCAGGCACTGCCAGGTTCTCACAAAGCTTGTGATATTCTACATCCCTTTTTTCTGGTCAGGGTTTGTTTATCTTTAAACCTTTTTAAAAACACAGATTACTTTTCCTGCTACAATAGCACTTTTCAGCTATACTGAATGGAGGACATTTGATATGGGATTACTGTGACCATGGCTTTATTATTACCTGGGATTACCTGGCAGATAAAAGTGAGCAGTCTATCATTATCGGGGTGCTTCAGTCAGCTCCTTCACCCCTTTTCTAGGCAGGTCCTCCAACCAATCCATTCCTGGGACCTTACTGTCCAACCTTTCATAGAAGATTTAAGATGGGCTATTAGAAAAGGGGTTGGCTCCCTGCCGTATCATCCATTAGCACCATCAACCTTCCTCCAACCCTTGGTCTGCTACTCTAACTTTTTAAAGTTGATTTCAAAGCTATTTATCCCATCACTATACAGAGGATTTACTGGTGTCTGGGGGGGGAGGATGTAGAGAGGAATACCTAGAGGGGCAGGGAGCAGACATATGTGGGAACCCTATTTGGCAATTAATATTTTGATGGATGCACCTCCTGAGTCGTACCATGAGTCACCTATGACTGTACAGCTTTCCTGTGGAGTGTCTGCACTGGACATCTGCCCCACACTTATTTAATGAGTTGCAACACATAGCCTACTGCTCTTCATGCCAGGCGTGAATGAAGCCCTCACTGTGGGGAAGGCAAAAAAAAAATCCCACCAAACTAAAATGGTGGTAAGGGAAAATTCCTTCTCAGCCCCCTAAAATAAAAAAAAAGGAGTGGAGGAGGAGGGGGAACAGCTGGCCCTATGCCCATAACAGGTCTTGACCAAAACTGGTATTTCACCACTTAAAGGAAAGGGAGGGTGAGTGCTGCCTGAACCTGTTCCATGTAAAGAGCTCCATGCACAAAGCAGCCCCTTCTACACTCTCACCCTCCCCCATCCAGGTCACAAGGGATGAGTCAGTGCTGCGACACTGGCCCCTCTTTCAGCAGTTTGACCTCTCCCCAGTCATACAGTGCTATTCCATTCAGCCAGCCAGCCAAATTCCCCTCTTGCCACTACCACTTAAATGTGTGATGTGGTCATCCTTATAGCTCCCAGGATTTAATTACTCTATCATATACTCCCTCTGAGGGAACCCTGATTTACTTACATGCTATTTATATGCAATTTGAAAATACACTTGGGAGTCTTTATATAATCTGAACAAGAAACATTGTTTGGACTCGACTCAGCTAAGATTAATTTTCCATGATTCTCCTATTTTGCATATAGCAGTTCTCCTACCCTTAGGACAACATTTTTTGATTTAACAAATACATATGTCCTTACTGAAGTTCCCATAAATGCTTTATTCTTTTCAAACACATATGCACACATTTTGCAACTTGAGCTGATTGGAAACCAGAATTTCAGTTCCACAGGACATTGACACTTTGTTCTGATCTGGCACAAATATGTCAAGTTCTAAATTTCCTTTGAAACAGATTCTGAATCTTAATTTTTCAGAACTTTTTAATTTTATAATACTGAAGTGATATATGTAATATATTCAAGTACCTTTATAATTGTATTATATGTAACAAATTAAACAGAACAAAGACTAAATGTTTTGTTTATATGTTCTTCCAATCAAAAATTTTGTCTAAAACAATATGTTCCTGTGAAGTGTTTGATTTTCAAGGAAGCTTCATTTTCTAAATAACTTTCAGTCGGCTCTGTTTGCAACATATGGAAGAATTTTTAGCAAATGTTGAATTCACTATCTTGTCTTTGGATGGTTTATGATGCCATTTCAAATGTTGCTTTAATAGTTGGTTATATTATCTGATGAGCAATCTGCTTTTGTAGTAGTCTGCCTGTAACACTGCTTTCTCTAACATTAAGTATCTGTGACGAGGAAAGGACTAATAGAGGTTATGTAAGTCATTGAAATGCTTGTCCCTGAGTTCCCTTTCTCCTCCTCCTCCCAGTTTCATACTGTTCCACAACTAGTAAGTAACTGCATGCAGCTAAGATCATTCTTCTTTTCTTTATAGATTTTGGTTTCTGGTTTTAAAAAAATCTGTTTCTCTTCTCTCTCTCTGCTTTATTTCTGCCATTAGAGTAAAGGAGAGAGAGAAACCCACAATAATCCTTAAGAATCAGCTTACTTGAAAAGGTGGACTGGACATGTTCTGAGCAAAGCAATTTCAATAAAATGTTTCATTGAAGTACAAAGCAGACTTGATCAGGAAGGGGATTTTTTGTTCAGAAATAAAGAGTTCAGACTGTTTCTGAGGATTACATTTATTTAGTGTTCTTTGCACTCGTAACCAGGACTATGAAACAGAAGGCCAAAATACTGGAAGAAAGTTGGTCTCAAAATATTTCCTGGGTTGTGCAGGACCACAATAAGCCCCCCCCCCCATATCCTTAGACTGCACCTCTTCTGCTGGAGTCAGTGGTAGGATCAGGCCCTCTGCATTGCTCTCCTAAGCTTAAGTAGCCACAAAACTGGAACATTTTTCTCCTCTGTAGTCCACTGTTTTGCTACATCCATATCTTCCTTCCACATCTACCTGCTTCTCTGACTCACATTTTCAATCATTGTCCAGAGCAAACCAAGTGGCTGTTTAATGTTGCTGAATACTGTTTACCATTTAGCTCGTACACCTCTTCAGCACGGCGCTCTCTGATGTATGATAATGGGAGATGAGGAATCTCATTTTTAAAAGAAATGTTTTATTTGGAAATTGAATATGGTGAGCTTGGCAGCTCCTCAAATGATGCAGGACAATATGCTAAATATGCTCTTTTGAAAAGCTAAATGGTATTTGAAATGTAGCCAAGAAGTTGTTTTCAGAGACCTGCAGAAAGAAAAGCATATACTTACAGTGGTGAGTGTTTACATGCTGCCTTTTGTTCTGAGTTATACTTTAAAGCATAAGCACTAGTGTCTCAAACAATTTTGAGGAATCCACTTGTTACTTTTCAGCATAGTGTTTCAATTTTTTTTTATTTTTAACTATTCACATCTGCCTCTGATCTGTCCTTATAGGAGCATGGCAGGGGAAAAATCTCAACAGTAAGGAAACCTTTGAAAAGCCATGCTCTTATGACAAAGGGACAACAGTATAAACATTGAGACTCTCATATAATACAACAGCAAACTACTATATAATATCACGCCTGTCTGTTTCAATATTGATCTGCTTTTAAAGGAAAGACATACATTCTTCCGGGGAGGGGAAGGAGGGAGGGATATATGGATTCCAAGATTTCACCCTTGCTCTCCACTCACCACTGAGATTGTCTACTGTGACAGCTGTGGTAGTGGTTCTTATGATATCACCTGTTAGTAAAGAAAAGGAGGAAAAAGTTTCTTGTAGTTAAATCACTGTTGACTAGACTTAGGCGATCTAGCTTTTACTGACAGCTCAGCCACAGATACCCTATGTATTTTTCAGCACTTTACTTAACCTCTCTCCCTGAGTACCTCATCTGTGAAATAGAAATAAAAATACTTTTCAACCCCACAGGAGTCGCTATTGTGACAATAAATCTATTCATGTTTATGAAGTGCTCAGATAATATGGTGACGGGAACCATAGAAAAGCCTATAAATAGAATAAACTAATCAACTCATTCCACATTCATCAGACAGTCATAACTTGGATCATTGCTGAACTGGGCCAGATTCAGATTATCCTATATTATGACCAAACCCTAAGCAATCCTACCTCCTTCACAATCCTACTTTAATAATACAGTATGTAATACTCTGCCATAGTGTGCATGTGATGATGTCGCCATCTTGTGGCAACTGTAACATCCTGAAATAGCTTTCCTGTAGCAAAATTAGTGGAGGCCTGGATTTTAAAAGTGGTTGAAGATTCCAGGTTTGACTCTCACTGACTGCTGAGCTGTCTGTGTCTCTGCAATCTTAGGGTTGCTACACCATCATTATCAGAGATTAATATATAAAAGCAGAGCTGATCTTTTTTTTTCCAATTAAAAATAACCTTTTATTTGAAATTATATTTTTGAAAGCTTGTTTTCAAAATTTTCCAACTTTTTGATTAACAAAGTGTTTTAATTAAATCCATTTTTGGTCTTTGAAAAATAAAATTATTTTTTTAAATTTAAAATGTTTAAACTTAGTTAAAAACCCTAAACATTTTGTAGAAACAAATTTTTTTTTGCATTCTTCACTGCAAATATTTCTCAATTTACATTTTATTTAATCATATAATCCAACAAAAGAATAGTTTTAAGGAATGTGCATGCAATAATGGGCACAAACCACCCACAAGTATTCAAAACTTAGTGATCATTTTGATTTCAGTGAGGCCAGGTTTGTGTGTGTGTGTGTGTGTGTGTGTGTGTGTGTGTGTGTGTGTGTGTGTGTGTGTGTGTGTGTGTGTGCAATTCTGCACACAATGACAATAGATGTACAGAATTTCATAAGCCAGATTTGGGGTTACAGTCTGCAAATCTAATCATAAAATAGAACTTCAAATTATATAAGAGTGAAAGCCTTCAACCATTCTGTTCCTATTTTCTGCATTAGTGCTTTCTTCTGTGAAACATCTAAAACTTCAGATTACAGGATGACTTCCTTTTAGCTCTGTTATGTCTGAAAGATAATCAGGACACAGTTCTTAACAATTCTTTTAACTATTGAATTGAGGCCCTTCAGTAATCCACACCAAGTTTAGCCTGCTGTTTCTGTAACAGATGAGAATTCATCCACCAAGAACTCTTGACCAGATTACTAAACACAAACACTGGATAGCAAACTCCCATTTAGGGTCTATTAGCGTTGCCCTGCAGGCAACTATAATGCTTGTTTTAAAAATGGGCTAGAAAATAGCTAGACGTGGAAAAACATCCAGTCAATAGAAGCACCCTGAATGGTTTTGGAGAGCACATTCTTCATTCCTTTTTCAATGTTAAATTCTATGGTGTTCTGGTTTATCATTTATTTATAAAAATATTATATATTGCTAGAAAAACAGATATGAATTTTATAGCAAGATTTCCCATGCTTATACATCTGATGACCTCCTTCAAACATCACAAATTTCTTAAGACTTTTAGGCAGATGATATTGTATCACCATCAGCATACCAGAAATAACTAACTATGAAGTTGCAAAAAGTGAACTTAAAATAAATATATATATATATATACAGCTGAGGAAATAGCACAGGCAGCACTGCAGAATGCATTGTAGACTGGTGTTGTGAACCAAGCCAATGTAAAACTTTATATCATAACGTGTGTCGCTCTTCTGCATTCTTGTTTGTTTGTTTCCCTTTCTGAGTGCTCATTGGAGCTGCTCGCCACTGCCCTTTTTATAAAATAATCCATGTTTCTGAATCACCCAGAACTGAGTGACAAAATGATTGGGCAGCATAGGCAACCTCGTGTGAGGTTTATCACAGCAGTGCCTTCAGGCTTTAGTGTTTAGCTCACTCATCAGGTGTTCCAGTTCAGTGACATGTTTTTGTCATGCTTTTGTGCATGGGTGCCAATCAAAACTTGTCAAAGTGGTGTTTCATGCCAGCAGATGAAACAAATTGGAAAACACTGGCTTTGCTGTTTGTATGAAGACAAACAACTCACTTAGTTGTACTTGCACTTTGTGTCTACTTTTAAAGGAGCTTTGTGCAGTTTTGTATAAGTTAAAGGCAAAGCCCACACCGGTACAGGCTGAATGTTTTATTGTCAGGGTATCTACCAGCCTGTTATACAGACCTAGGTCTGCACTGACCTGTGAGTTAGGGTTCATAGATTTAATAATAATCTCTGAGCAGCACACCATTCTCTCTTTTCCACCGTGGGCACTCAACAGTATCTGGGACTCTGTTTATAATAACATGGTGCCCATAAAAAGACACACCATTACAGGACTCGTGTTACATAGGCATTTCTTATTCCTTTAAATGTATGGATTTTTTTCCTTTGAAAAATTGTGCATTATTTGTCCGTGGTCTCCTGGACACATTCAGTAACCTCCCCCACCAAGGATCGCAACCCAGATGTGTGCCTATCCTCTTCGGTAGGATCGCTTTATTTGCAAGTTGAATTCCTTTCTCTCACCACTCCTCTGGTGTTTTAGACTATATATATTTTGCAATAGGAACTGTGACTTCCTTGATATTTGGAAAGCTCCTAGTACACAGGTACATCAACATGCTACTAAGTAATAATGCCCCACATGAATACACTTCACGGAGTTGGGAGCAGATTCGGATTGTAGCAACACCAGACTAGCTCCATTGATTTGAACAAAATAAACCACCTGTTCCTTTGCCCGCATTTAGTTCTCCTCTGTCTGCTCCCACTCCTAATCCAGCAAGACTTCTTTCTGTTCCTCCATACACTGTCATTGGCATTGATGCAACAATCTCGTATGTATCTTGTAGCTCACCCTTCCTGTACCTGACTCCTCATTGTCTACTGCAACTCCTTTCCAAATATCCTCTCAAAGCATGTCTTTTCTCTCTTGCCTGCTGTTTTATGTCATTTTTTGTAATATTTACTACCTACTGGCTTTCATTTTTATTCTTTAAACCATTTTGAGCTAGAGTTTTCATGACAGAAGCTATAAAAGCTAAACTCTTGTACCATAGACTTATTCCCCAAGCTAAACCCTTTTACAACATAGTAAGGACCCACTTTTAATCTTAGTCACACAGCCTACACTAAAATACATTTACTTAGTGCCTTTCATCCGAAGACCCCGAATTGAGTAGCAAAAATGAATTCAATGCTCTCAGCTGCCTAGAAGGTAAGTTGAATCATTATACCCATCTTGCAAATGGGAAAACTTGAAGAGCCAAGAGGTTAAATATCAGATTTAGAGAGAGATTTAGGCACCTAATGCCCAGTGATTTCAATGAGAGTTAGGCACTTGAATACTTTTAAAAATCTGTCCCTTTACAACTTTTTCCATGACCAGATAGTGACTCAGTGGCAGGTCAGGAAGAGAAATTTGAAATCATTGGCGAAAACTTAGATGAGAGCCCAAGCTTCTGCTCTAGCAGCCAATGACATTCCCTGCAATAACACCCAGGAGATATGGTGTGCGTGTTTTTGGTTTTTTTTATTAATGTCACCACTGTTGTTCTTAAGCATGTGGAATTTTTCCATTTCTTCCCCCTCCCCCCCCCCAAAAAAAAGTACTAGAAATACCATAGACTACTAAACTGCTAGTAGTTCAAACTACGAAAGATGGGAGGAATTTCTTTTTTTTTTGTTCAGACTAAAAAAAAAAGAGAGAAGTTGCCTCTTATTGCCAGTTCCCTGGGCCATGGAGAGCCAGCTGTGATTAATATGTTTCCTCCCACTTCCCTTGTCTTTCCTGGCCAAAAAAGGGGACTTAGTTTGCTCAAGGTGATCTCAAAAACAGTTCCTTTGTGGGGTGCAAAGAATCCTGGTACTAATTGAGGCAAGCTATCATTGGAACAGGGAAAGCAATGTTGGAGTGTACCCAAAAAGGAGCAAGAGTAGAATACTAAAGAGTCCATAGTTGCTCTTGCTACTGCTTATAGTTTACCACCTTATTGTTCTCCCTGCACTTTTGTTCCACTTCATTGTGTGGTTCTACCTCTTATAATCATCATCTTCTTCTTCTTTAAAAAACTCAATACATTTTTATTTTGTTTTAATTTATTTTTGGCAGCCATCAGCTTGATGCACCAACTGCTAAGGCCAAGAGCAAACTCGCTTGCCAACATAGCTTATGTATTCCTGTCAATTTCTGCCTGCTGAAAACATACCTCTTTTTGCAGCTGCCAGCAATGGATAGGACATGAGCCAAGAATCAGTCATCAGATCTCTCTTTCCAAGTTGTCATGTTACACATTTAGAATCTAGACAGGGTGCATTTTGTTCATTTCCATTTACAAAAAAAGACAATAAGGTTTAATTCATTTATTGTGCTTTTATTTTAAGTTACTTGATCACAAAGTGGAAGGACAAAGATAATTTTTGTGAGAAAGATGGAAGAAAAAAAGATTTAAAAAATTAAAAGCCCCCTAATATGACTTTATTGAATAGAATACTGTAGTTCACTGAGCTAGTGATAACCCATTTAGCTGAGTCTAAAAGCCTTGGGTTACATGAAGATGCCAAATATGGTGAATATTTTTCTCTATGTAGCTAATCTGAAGCAACATGGAACACATATATACTACACATGAAAATATAACTGCAGTTCTACATCACATTAGACCATGATCCAGCATAGATTGTACCGGAAGGGAGATCCTCCTTCCTGAATAGGGTTCTGGGTACTATCACAATACAAATAAATAATGATAATAATCAAACGCCATTGAATCCAATATTATTCTTTCTGTTGATTTCAATGACCTTGGGATCAAACCATTAATAACCTTTTTCAGGGCTCCATTTTGCCATACTATATCAGCCACCTACAACTATTCTGTGTGGTGAGAACTCTCACTTAAATTATAAATTATGGGTTACAGGACTAAGACTAAAGTGTGGCTTTAGTCTGAAAAGGGACTATATAATGATGTTAATCCATTGCAGTAGGTAGCTTCTAGTCAAATGTGATTAGTTTATAAGTAAAATGTTTTGTTTTATAATTACCAGCAATGCATATTCATCCTGGGATCTGAAAGTCAAGCTAGGTTCCTTCCTGCTTACCCATCATGGTTAATAAAGATCCTAGAGGCCTCTTATTGCTGTTACATATTAATACCTGTATAATATCACTGTTTTTATATTTGCTCTCACTTGAATCTACACAAACCTTTTTCTCGGTGTGTGTCTCTACAATTGTAGATGAAGACAGAATTTAGCTGTCCTAATGTAAGCTAACTGTAAAAATGTGCAAGCCAGAATAGAAGCTAGCTTACTTTCCTAATGCTTTGCTGACTCTGCAATGTTGATGGGAACCCTGTTTTAAGGAGAACATTTTTGAAAGGGAAATTGTTTGGCACTTGTGACAGAGATGGCTTAGAAATACCTAATCAACTTTGCCATAACCCAAACCCCAACACGTCTATAATTTATCAGTGTCTCTGTTATTGTGTAGGGCGCATCTCTTACTTTTTAAATTAAAGATGTAGTTTGAATTGGTGACCATTTGTATAAAATTATAAGTGTTTTAAATTGCAATGCTTATTAATACAAAGGTTATGGTGGCTTGGAATGCTATGGTCACGATGTTTAATTGAATTTGTTTATTACTACCATTGTAAGGCAGGAAGTTTTGGGGATAGGTGTGCTGAGATGTTTGCTGAGAGGTAACACAGATTCTGGTTGTTCATTTTTTCTCTATATCCAAATCATTTATCCACATGATAGAAGATTTCCTGGGAAATGGTAACAACTCCTGGCAACTCAGAATATGATACTAATGGTAGCGTTTTCCACTTATTTTAATTGATTACATAATTTATATAGCCCCTTTAAAGATGTTTCCTGCTCTACTGACAAATACAAAAAAAAGATAATTGCCTGAAGATGTTACATATTACAGACTGTGATGATTGGGGAAAAAAAGCGAATAATAAACAGTGATACTTCAGGCATCTTGTTTCTTTGCTGAATCAGGACCATGAACAGATATATGGAACTCATGGACAGGTATACAGAACCCCCTGGTGCTCTGTTACACTAATTACTATTGTTCAGTTGACTCAATACTCCTCACATTCAGACCTTAATTTTAATTGATTTTTAACTTTGCCAAACTAACTATTTTCACTAAAATTTTCCATGCTGTTTGCCTGCTTCAGGCTGAAATGATCTGAAAATTTCAGGAAAAAAAAGTGTAGATTTCTAAGAATACTAGGAAAAATAAGTTGACTTGCCAATTTTTTTTTTTAATCCTTTCTTTCATTAAGAAGCTTTAGCATATTCACATGGACACAGTGACCACGGTGTATTGTTCCCAAGAGAAGCTCATCATCCCCTAAGACAAACTAGCGTTCTTTCTTGTATACATCAAACATGTTTAATAGTTATTTCTCCCTTGAATTTCTTACTTAATTTATTGTCCTGTTTCCTTTAACTTAAGTACCATGCTATTTGGTTGAAATGATGGTAAAGTACAGAATTATGGTATCAGACAGAGATGCATTGGCATTTGGTTCTCCCATTCGTGCTTGGTCCTGCTATGAGTACAGTGGACTAGACTTCATGATCTCTTGAGGTCCCTTCCAGTTCTAGTATTCTATGATTCTATGTGCAGAGGTAGAGGTGAAATTTATTTTTAGTGTAAATCATCTGAAAATAATCACAAATTATTGTGTCAAAATTTCACTATCAGTCACAGGGCTGCTTCTTTTGGATTAATTAATTTAGCAAGTCATGTTCATAAAATGTGCCTTCAACTATTTTCTTGGTTATAATTATGCCTCATGATCTAGATCAGTGTTTCTGAAAGCGCGCTGCGAAATCACTTTGAGAAACACATTAATTGGCTGCCCTGGTGTGTTTATTTACTGGCGCTGCAGCCACAGAGCCTCGTCACTCCCATTGGCTCTGTTTTGCCCTTTGCAGCCAAGGGGAGCCATGGGAAGTGGCATGGGCCGGGCCACTGCTTCCAGTGGCTCCGCTTGGCTGCAAAGAGCGAAACAGAGCCAATGGGAGCCATGAGACTCCGTGGCCACAGAGCCAGTAAACAAACACACCAGGGCAGCCAATTAATGTGTTTCTCAAAGTGATTTCATGACGCACTTTCAGAAACACTGATCTAGAGCAACATTTTGCCACTTTCACAGCTTCTCCCCCCCCCCTTTTTTTTTTCCTGTTTAAACTAAGAGTTAAGGGAATTGAAATAAATTTGTCCGGCATTGCTGGCCAACTAGATAAGCTTGAACTTGGATTAAGTAAAACCTTTTTCTCAGTTTATTCCACCAAATTTCTCATTTCTTTACTTCTAGGTTGCTCTCAGAATCAAAAGTAAGAGTGATGAAATAACATATAACTAAAGCTACTGCACATTTTTTTTTCCAGCCTGAGTGGAAGCATAGAAATAGTAAGAGCAAGCCAGCTTTCATGAGATTACTAGCTCAATTTTGTTAACTCATAGATATGGAAAGTCAGATTAAAAATGACCTAGTACTAAAAATTTGCTGTAAGAAGTTTTATGCATGATTTTGTTCATATGGTCTAATATCAGAAGCAAATCAGAATCACCGTAAATCCACTGATTACTCATAATTATCAGTAACTATCTTCCCAAACTTTTGGGGACCACTGGTTGCTGTTGTCAGTTAGAGAAGCCTTAAGGCTGCTCTCACTCATGCCGGGATACTTGATCAGCTCACAACTGTATGCACGATTGCAGGATTGCAAAAATGTTTTATAATCACATCCCTTTCCTTCTGTTTTACACTGTATGCTCTTCGCCCACATCCAAGAAGTGAGGGCACAGTGTTCCTACCCATACAGACACAGGAAAATGAGCACAAGAACGTTAACAGTGCCATGAGTAGTTTTTATAACAGAGGTTCTCAGTATACAGATACAAAATAAGTTTCAGGGGAATTGAGACCTCTATCTTCTTCCCCCTTTTCTAGCCCCTTCATTAAAAACTAAAACTTCTATCCATTTTTGTTTCAAAAATTACCTCAGCAACAAGTCTAAACTAGCAGAGTGATGCCTCTCTGGATTTGCAAACAGCCTGAAAGAGTAGCTTTGTGGCTGGTGTAGTTTGAGGCTGCTTGGTAGTGTTGATGGCCTATGATATACAGAAGGTCAGTCTAGAAGATCATCTGGTCCTTTCTGACCTTAAACTCAATGACTCTATTATTGTTCCTATATAATATGGATTCTCAGCCAGAGCAACCCATTTCCTGTTTATGATATGAACATAGATTGGGAGGTGTCATGATCATGAGGGTTAGTCAGCAGCCTGGGGACTAAGGGGTTGACTATACCTAATCCAGGTAGAGTTTGCCAATAGGAATGTAGGTAGGAATTTCAAACTGGGACAAAGGATTTTTTTGGTTTTTCCCTCTCCTTTGTCTCTGGGCAGTTTCTCTCCAGCTTCTGAGGGGGACAGACAGAATGTCTCCCACCAAGAAAAGAATTCACTATCTCTAAGTAGGGTAAAGTTTAGATAAATCCATTAGGTTTTATTGTTTTATGGTTTGGGAAATGGGATCTGATGTCTGTGCATTTAGAAATGGGTTTTGCTCTCCTTTGTAACTAAGCTCCTGGCCCATGGTGAGTTTCCCCTCCATGAGTACATTACTTTGTTACTTTTCCATGTAGTCATTATGCTTGCAACAGGAATATTGTGGTGATAATAAAAGTTCTTTCTCTTTTCTTTTTATTAACCTGGTATTGGTTAATTTTTGTGTCCTGGTTTGTACTTTTCGGGTGAGATTTCCCAAGTGATCTCTCCCCTGATTTTCTTATCATAACTTGGGTGGTGGCAGCGGAGTTTTTATCCCCAAAATCTAGGTTGTTAAGATTTTTTGGGGGGGAGTTTTTTTTTACCAAAGCCTGGAAAGATAAGGTTTTAGGGTGCAGAAGTGGGGGCTTTTGTAGGCCCCCACTTCTGCATTTATTGTGCTAGAGTGGGGAAGGAGCCGTGACAGGAGGTTATTCTATTCTGCCTTTCTTATACTGCTCTATGGAAGGGGAGAAGATTTCTAACTAACCCTTGGCCCTCTACAGAGTCATCCCCTACCACGCAGTGGAGGTTATTCCAGTGAGGAAAACGTTGATTTATATTTTTTTTACCCTTTCCCCCAAAAGATACATGCATATAAGTGACCCAAAGAAAATTTTTGAAATAGGATGGACATTTTTTTTCCTGCACAGTTACTAAATGGAGGCATAGCACCAAGATTAGGTAAATAGAGGCTAATAATAAAAAATGCTCACTACTGGCACTCCCTGAGTTACAGACATCTGAATTATGAATATTGACACACACAAACCACTTCACAGGGGAGCAGGCAAGAGGTGCAAGGGTTGGCTGGAGGACTTCAGAAGAGCAGGGGATGTTTGCACAGCCAGTGGCTGGAGAGAAGCAGTGCTTTGAGGGAGAAACCACCACTTCTCTCCAGCTGCCAGCTTTATGGCCACTCTCTGCCCCTCCTGCTGAGTGCATCCCCCACGGTGGGGGGAGAGGCAGGGGATGGGACTGGCCACAGGAGCTATAGCAGAGCCTGGGGGGGAGGATGCCCACAAGTCCCCATTTTGAATCTCCACCTACCTCATCTAATTGAACCTGCCTTTCCTCAACCTCCATCATTCAAGGTTAAATTAAAAAAAAACCTGTTTCTACTATTTTTCATTGCAAATACACAGTATTTTAGCTACATTATAAGCTAAATAGGCTTTTGTGGGTTAGTCTGGGAACTTAATTAACATTTATAACATTATTTATATGGAAAAATGCATTCTGAGTTCCAAACAACTGACTTACAAACAAACTTTTGGAACACAACCTGTTCATAAGTTGGGTACTTCCTGTATTATTTAGGGGTTAAAAACAGCATGCTCTTCCAAATGGCAGATCCAGTAATACTGGAATATGAGCTATAAGAGAAAAGGTGTAGACTGATGAATGCACGTGCTTTAATTTTCTTAAATAACATATTAATAAAAGTATTTTTAAACTGTCACCACCCTGAACATATGTACCAAACATTTTTTTGTTGAGGCATACAGAAAACAGCTATTTTCAGATGGATTCAGATAGTTTTCAACTAATAAATATTGTTATTTACTAATATTGCCAACTGTTTTACCAACATGATGGTTATTGCTTATCATGAAGTCTTTTACTAATAGCTTTTTAATGAGTAATAAATAATGTCTCTATTAACATAAAAGGTACTAATTTGTTCTACCCAAGCACTCATTCCTCTTCTGCCTACAAAGTACATATTCAAAATTGTGAATTTCCTTATTTTATAAAGTACAAATAATCATGCAACAAATAGGTGATACTTTAGAATTTGCAAGGTACTAATATGCAAGTTATTTTTATTGTTATCAAAATTACTTATAATGCAGGACGTGTTCTGAATTCCTTACTCACACTTCATGGATCCTCATTCCACAAGCAAGTATATTGCCTGAGTAAGAAGTTCAAAACCAGGTCAAAGGCACTTGATAAATAGTGATAGACAAATTATAGAATCAGGTATATTTTAACATCATAGGTAATTTGCTTACTAATTACAAAACTGTTACAGGATAAATAGATACAGCATTATTTTGTCCATTAAATTACAATAAAATCAAATAATTGTTCATTTATTTACTTCAGATGAAATGCTAATGTTTTATTTTGTTTTTACTCAGACTTTTTCTGGAAAAAAGACCCATTAACTTCAACACAGCCAATGTGTGTAACCTTGTTGTTCTTGTTGTCCAGGTTTTACTCAATATTTACTCAGGCCAAAAGCCATTAAAGGAATTAGTAATTTAATGTTTATTCTTATCAGGCAGAGTGGGCATAGGACACTAGTTTCCTACATTCCAGGTAAATACCCTATCCACTTGCTAAAGGTGTAAGAGAGGCTGCCTTTTTTTCCCTCCAACTATTTTGTGTTGGGTAGGCATGCTGAGTTGACACCTACACGAGAACCACAGAGTTATAAACAGCTCAGGAATGGAAGTTGTGTCTACTGGCACGTCTACAGAGCAGCGTTATTTTGGAATAACTGATGTTATTCTGAGAACATAGTGCTCATCTATGCTACAAGCCTTTATTTTGAAGTAATGAGAAGCTGGAGGACTTCTTACTCCAACTCATGGTACCCCTCATTTCATGAGGAGTAAGGTAAGTTGAAGGAAGAGTTTTCTTCCTTCAACTTCCTGCTGTGTAGACAGCGCCAAAAGCTGAAGTTATTTCGATTTGAGCTATGCAATTGACGTACCTGAAGTTATGCAGCTTAATTCAATTTTAGCCCTGCAGTGTAGACATACAGACTTTTAACAGTTAGGGTAACTCTGAACAAAACATGGCTTTTCTTTCAAAAGTTTACAACTGAAACCAAAGTCCCTCTGAGGATCCAAGCCTCATTTTCACTCAAGTGGATGAGTAAATCCTGATGCATGGAGTTTTCTCTGAGTAAGGAAGTAGTAAAATTGTATAATCTTTTCAGGATTTGTTTCTTGGTATGATATACTGCTGTGAAGAGGGGATGAAACCTATATCAGCTGTGTCTTGAGGGGCTCAGTGGGACTTAAATGGTGCTTGAGGCTTGTGTTTGCCCACTGCGAAGGATAAATGTCTCCCTTTGTGAATATATTTAAAGAGAAAATATGGACAGGTAGATATCTATTAAGTCGAATTCTGCTGAATGTGTAAGCTCCTATTAGATCTTAATGTAAGTGGGTGGCTCAGTGATTGTGTAAGCATCTTGTCATTAAATTATTGGCTGTGCTCAGTGATACAAAATAATGTCATGCAAAAATTTTGTTTACTCTCACTTTTTCAATGTGACTCTGTCTCCTATGGGGATCTTTTTCTCCAGTATTTTTACATCTATAGAATTCTTATGATTCTAGATGAATATGTTCTGACAGCCTGCATCTATTTAGTATACAGATTTTATGTTTATCAGAATTCTGCTTTGGTTCAGGGAACTTCTGGTGGCTTTCTGTTTAGTTTCGGGGTTTTTTTTTTTAATGAAAAATAAGCTATTTCCATACAATTGTTTCTAACAGTATGTTCTTGATTTTACTGTACTCATGGTGAGTGCTTCAGTAATGCACTTTATTTAATCCGGTGGCTGAAACCTTAAAACTTTTTATTATTAAAATTCTAAGTAAGTAAAAATATTGGAGATGCATTTTTTTTCCTTGAAGCTCTCTTCCTATACCTACTTGGAAGTCATGGTTCAACTATCATTTATACAAATAACTCTATATGGATTGGTATAGGTACACCAATGTAAAACCTGTGTAAATAACATCAAAATTGGACTAGAACCCTCAGCATTTCCTTGCACACATTCAATAAATGTTCCCAACTATAACTTTACAACTTTCAAAGCGCTTGGGGCTCTACAAAATGGAAAGCAATTCTCTTCAGATACCATTAAACTCACTCCTTTAGGACTTGGAAACTGGTGAGGTAGTTACCATTTTGTGACCATACACCCTTCATTCCCTAGGGGGCTAAGCTCACATCCTGTCATCTGTGATGTAAAAAGGCAGGGCTGAGAATCAAAGCTCTCTTCCCCACTTAGGACTGGTCTACACTAGACCAGTCAGGTCAGCTTAAGATATTCCATCCGGCTATGCAAAATGCGTAGCTGGATTCGGTTTACCTTAAGCTGAGCCACAACAGAGTCTACACTGTGGGAGGCTGATGGGAGCCCCTGCCTCCCCTGGCTTCCCTTACTCCTTGCAGATCAAGGCATACCGGATGCCAGCTGGGGCTGCCCTAGGTGTTCAATTTTGGGGGGGCCTACACAAGACCGCTAAATCAAATGTTAAAGATTGACCTCCAAAGGCTGTAGACCGTTACTTCCTGCTAGATAGAAAGGGTGTATAAGGATACAACATATAAAACTAACCACCACACCAATTTAAATACTTTACTATAACCTTAAGCAACTAATACATAGTTTATCCCATAACTATCAGATCTGTCAACCTATTGTACTACAAAAGTACCTCTCATGTAACAGAAAAAAATGGCAAGGGCCCCAATGTCATCAGGAAAATTGAACCCTGGATGCAAAGCTACCATTTCAAATAGTTATTAAAATTAATAAAGAGTCATAAAGAGTGTCATTAAATAAATCCAGGCTCCTCCAGATCTGCATTGGATAATCCAATATTGCTTTCTGTTAATTACTTCTGACTCCTTCAGTGTCTTCATGTTACACAATGAGCTTTTTGTCCTTTTCAGAAACAAGATGACACTTTCCAGCAGGTTCTCTATGTTCATAAAGGGGCAACCCTGACATTTTTCAGAAACTTCTTCCTGCAACTGCTATTCTTCAAATCAAATCAGACTGAATAGTCTGCCAATTAGAGGGAAATATGGTTACCTTGAGTTTCTTAATTGGCAATTAGCTGCTTTGGCAGTCAAGGATGAATCAGCATCTCAAAACTGGGTTCAAAAACTGTTTCAGAAATGTGATATTCAGTATAGTAGGGGTCAAAAAGCAAAAATGTATTGTGCTAGAAAAGAAACTGTTGACATCCATGCCAAAAGGAAAGAAATGTAAAAGGGGATAATGGAGGGTACAAAATGTTTGCATAAATTTTCCATTAGTATTAATCGTTAGTGATAGCTCAGAAAGAAAGTACAATGTTCTGAAAGCTATTTTTCTCTCAGCCTCCTACTTATTGCCAAAAAAATCAACTATGAATATTGGAGTACAAGTCTGTCTGATTCATAGACGATAAAGCCAGAAGTGATACCTACTGTGATATAATCTCAGCTCCTGTATAACTCAGAATATATAACTTTTTAAAGGGAAAAAAAACTTGGATTTTAAAATTGCCAGTGATGGAGAATTCAGCACAACTCTTGGTAAACTTATGAATTGTAAGTTACTCTCACTATATTAAAATTTATACCTTATTTATCATTTGAATTGGTCTATTTTTAATTTCCAGCTACTGGCTCAGATATACATTGATCTGCTAGAGTGAAGGGCCAAATTTTTGTTCTCTGTATAGGTACTTAAAAGCAATGACCAAGTCACCCCTTAGCTATAAGCTATAACTATCTCAAGATAATAGAATTCCTTAAGTCTATCACTAATCATTTAATCAATCTCCTATTTATCAACATCCTTCTTCTACTGTGAACACCAGAGCTGGACACAGTATTCCATCAGTGTTTGCACCTCTACAAAATACAGAGGTAATATAATGTTCCTATCCTACTTGATATTCCTCTGGCAACGTGTTAGACAACATTTCTACAGTACCCCATAACGACTTGTAGTTCAGCTAGGATTAGTTTTCAGTTCAGAGGTTCTTCACATAAGACCTTAACAACTGAATCCTTTCCTGCTCCAGATGGATTTCAGTGAAACTATTTATATAGACAGTTGTTAACTCAGAGCTATTCTCTTATTAAAACGTGACTAGTAGACCATTATGTAGTAATTGTCCAAGGCAGTATGGCTGCATCACAATAGTTGTTTACCTTTTTTATCCCTGTGTTCTGTGCTTTTCCTTATCAAGGTTTAACCCAAAAATTCTTCCCCTCACTTTTCTACATGTTGCTGCCCCGCTGCATTTCAATGATGGAATTACAGAGGAAGGGACACATAACTGAATCAACTACAATTATTATTATTCTACAGAAATCATCTAGATTTAATATTATTTGAGGATACCCATCAGCAGTCACAGGAGTCTGGCCTTTCAATGTCTCTTTGTGATCCCATATTTAAAAAAAAAAAACAAACACCACCATAAGAGCAGGATATCACACTGCAGAGTGGGCTTTAAATAAAGCAGACGATGAAACATATGTCCTAAAGCAATAAACAAACGTAATGATTGGGCACTTAGTGGCTTGTCAGTTTCTTCTTCCCACAGCATACATTGTCTTTGGAATAAAAAAAGAATATCACTAGCCACTATGACAGTGTGACTCTGTTTCTGAATTCAAACTTTCCATGAAAACATTTCTCCATTATGTCCTTAAATCAGAACTTGTCATAAATCAGTGTTTAAAATATGAATGACTAGAGTGTTATTGGGTTACTTTACATAAATTAGGAAAAACTTTCAATTATACTTCATTCATTCTCTCTCTCTCTCTCCTCCATACTTTCCCCTTTCACTCTGTCTCTAAAGTAAATAAAGTCTGTCAGCATCTTTTTTCAGAAAGCATTTCTGTAACTACAATATCTCCCTAAATAAAGTTAAATTAGATCATTTACCCGTCTCTGTCAAATACATGGGCTAATTTTATTTTAGATCATTCTTTTTAATATAAAATGCTTGCTTCTTATAAGAATTGAATTAATAAAAAATTACAGCACACAGAATATCAGATGCAGTCCCTAAATCGTCTTCACTAAAACAGTTAATAGTTAATCTCATCATCCCAATATTTAGAACTTACACTATTTTAAAAATCTCACATGATTTTTTTTTTTATTCTCCCCTCATGCACATATTCAGAAGAATGCAATAACTCTTCAGATTCTCCTGTTTACTCAACATACCCATTAAAATTCCAAATGTGAGAGTTTCCATAATCATCAGTTCAAACCCACCTAATTGGAATGTTCTCATTAAAATAATTAGTCTCCCTCCTGAAGAGCTAAGCCATTGATCTGTAATGTTTTCATGTTAAGCCTTATACCAAGATGCCCTTCCCAAGATGAAGAACTATCGATAGTGAAAGATCACAAATTCAGTGCTGATTATACTAAAAATTACAAACAAGTAGCAATTACTTCTAAAGATTTAGAATATTATTACTTTTATAGCACCTTTCATCCCAGCAAAGTGTTTTACATGTGTTACAAACTATATAAAAAAGCTAATAAATATTTTCGAAATGTCACAGGCTTCTTGTTCCGATCCTCTTCCTCTGGCTTACCCACTCAGATTCTACCTCTTGTTCCTTCTGCATTCAAGGAAGGCAGCTTCCCACTCCATGTTTGTGCACTAGCAGCAGAAACATTGGGAGCACATGAGAGATTCTCCCTGATCTCTGTTCTGGTGCCTGGTTCACTGTATTCCCAGCAACCAAAAGCTGCAATTGCTTGGAAAGTCCTGATCAGTTCTTTCAGTCCTGGATTAGAGTATGATCACTGCAGGCTAACTGAGAGCATTTAGTGGTTAAACTGTAACACATCTCTACTGATCCTACATGAACAGAGTTTTCAAAGATTTACAGCAACCGATGTGGATGATTTTTTTTTTTTTCATGAGAACAGCAAAAGGAATATTCCTGACACCAGGAATTTCAATTTCAAGAGCTTAATTCAAAGAATGGTGGTGTTAGAGCTTGTCAAAGAAACAATGGCAAGATTTTAATTTTATTAAACATTAGGAAAAAATATATTGTTTCGCTCATCTCATTCCCAAAAAGGGCTAGACTATTTCTTCTGAAATTTTCCAAAAACAAGTTTGAGGCAGACATTTAGTGTGACAGATTTTAGCTTGACTGGATAATGCTTGGCAAAGTTATAAGCACAGTTATAAACTGACAATAGTTCCATTGATAATCAATAATTACTAACAGGCAAAGTAAGAAAAACACATTTGAGAACTTAGTTTGACGTAAGGGTATTTACTTGGTATATTTTGACACGATGTTGAGAATTTGTGCTTTGAACATTTATAAAAGCTTTTTTTTTTAATCTCTACTTCTCCAGTAATTAATTATTGTCAACAAACCATTGTCTCCTCCCCCCCCTCCCCAATTTCCCACAACTGTGAAAACTGAAATAGATAGATAAAAGTAAAAATAGAAAACTTAACATTGATAATTTTTGGAAACTGAAAATTTAAATCCATAAAGAGAAAATCATGCATCAACACAAACATTGATATTATCCATCAAAATTATAAAATAATAAATATCTAATTATACCAAGCTACTATTACATCATGTCTGTATTGAAATGATAAGATAAGAGTGTATGAATTGCCCTCTGATTGTGTTTGCACAGTACCTAGCTCAAAAGGCCCCTGAGCCACAATGGCAATATTACCATACAAATAATTAATTAATTAACAATCTAAACCACTGCATATACTGGAATCACCCCAAGGTGTGTGCAGGAGCTGGTTAGCAGCTCAAAACAATATTATACTATAGTTTGGGACAGGCAGTGAAGAATTTATACTTAATTTAAGATGGTACATAACATGAGGTGACAAGTTTATCTATACAGCAAAAATACATGCTCAGAATATTTGTTCCCTTACTTAAAATTTTTCACTTTTAAATGATCATTCCATAGCATGAAACAATAGCCTTTTCATTAGCAAGGTATTTTGATAGGTGAATCTTAAAGTTTCCCTATTTTATAACTATCTCTTGCCTCTAGGCTGAGACTAATAGACATCAGATAAGAAAAAATCAAATATCTAGTTAATTGATGGGGCTTAATTAATCTTTTACTGGGTGAAATTATTCCTAATTTATACTTTTAGTAATTGAAAAGATAAATTCCATAGTAGTAATAAACTAGTGATTGATTATTCTTTAATGATCAAGGTTCAAATTGGATAAGTATCTAAGTTTCAGTTCCCTTTATTAACCTTATATAGCATTTTATGGGTTATTGAATATCCATCACAGAATATAGAAATAACGGGAATATAAAATTGTAAGAATTTTTAATAAATCTATCAAATTAGAGATGGTACCATATAACTGGAAAATAGTAAACATAATATTTATGTTTAAGGAAGGGCAAAAAGATGATTCAGACAATAAACTCATTTGTCATATGAAATTTTTAGAATGAAAAATAGCCATGAAAATAAATAGGAAATGGGATAAAATATAATATGGGTTTACCAAAAGTAAATTATGCCAGACTAACTTGATATCTCAATGACTAATTTTAAACAAGGGAGATACAGTTGATCTGTGTCAAATGCTTTACTGAAATCCAGAAGCTGGTGGGAAATTATTAGTTAAATTGAAGCGGATGGGGATTAATATAAGAATTGTAAGGATGATAAGGAATCAGTTAAAGGAGAGACAACGATGTCTGGTGCTTGAAAGAACTAGTGGGCTTTAGGGAGGTTACTAATGGACTTCAAGGATCAGCCTTAGGATCATTGTTAATTAACATTTTGATTAATGGCCTTAGCAAAAAAAAGTGCTAATGAAATTTGCTAGTGACAAAAAGGTGGGAGGCACCATCAATACAGGAGTGAAACAGAATATTAGACTGAATGCAGGATGACCTTGAGATCTGGTGTAACAAAAATGGGATGAAATTCAACTATACTAAGTCCAAGGCTATGCATTAAGGAACTAATAACAGTAATTTCTGCTATAAACGTTGTATCAGTTGGAATCAGGGGAGGAAAAAGAACAGCATATATTAGCCAATCTCAGATATGAAATATCAGTGTGATGCAGCAGTGAAAGTAGAATGTGACTGTAGGATGTATCAGGCAAGATATTTTCAGTAGAGATAGGGAAGTATTAATGTCAGTGTTCAATATGTTGGTAAGATCTCATCTGGATACTGTGCACAAATTTGGTCACCCACATTTAAGAAGGCAGATTCAAACTGGAACAGGTAGGAAGGGAGAGAGAGAGATGGGCTACTCGAATGATCAGAGGCATGGGGAACCTATATTTATGAAAAGACAAAGCAAAGCAGGGGCTGACAGAAGAAATAATTGCTCTTTATACATTCGTTGGGGGCAAACACCAGAAAGGGACAAGACCTATTTAAGATAAAGGACAATGTTGGCACAAGGACAAATGGATATAAACTGTCCATAACTACAATGAACAGTCCTGTGGCATCTTAGCTCTGGTCTACACTAGGGAGTTATTTAGAAATAACCCCCCTTCTTTCAAAATAATAAGTGGAGTGTCCACACTACAAAGCCTGTTATTTCAAAATAACAGCTGGTTATTTTGAAATCTGTAATCCTGCTTTCCTCAGGGAATGATGCTTATTTTGAAATTGTTGTTTCAAAACAGCATTAGTGGGAACGATCCAGTGCTGCTAATTCAAAATAATTGGCTTCGAGAGACTTCCCACAACTGCAGTTCTGACCACTCTGGCCACACCTGCCACCTCCACTGTTCCTCTTCTTCTTAAAACTACAGGCTGCAGGAGAAGGGCTTCTTGCATGTAGTCAGGTTTGCCAGCCCCATGTGAGACAGCAGCATCCAGGAGCCATGGCATACTCCACTGCTCCCTCAGAGCCTCCCATTGGCTGCCAGCACTCCTGCAGCACCCTTGGCTGCCAGTGATCAGGGACACAGGAGAAATCCAGCCTGGATTGGTACAGCGATCCTAGACATCATCAAGGTCTGGCAGAGGAGTTCAACCTCCAGAATCTCCACACCAGGAAGTGAAATACGGACATATACGCCCGGATGTCTGCCAGCCTGGCTGGCAAAGGCCACAGTCGGAACCTGGACTAGGTCTGTACACTCCACCACCATGAGGCACCTGCTTAGCCTGCCGTTGAAGTGCTCCTTGGTGGGCTCCAGGCTGCCCATGTAGGGCTTAATGAACCCAGGAAGCAAGAGATAGGCTGCATTGACCAGGATGCAGATGGGCATGGCCACGTCCCTGACTCTGATGGTGTGGTTAGGTGAAAAAAGTGCTGGAGTGCATCTTTCAGAACAGACGGGAGTTTTGGAAGATGCAGGTGTTGTGTGCCTTCCCTGATCAGATGACACTGATATTGGTTAAGCATCCCTTGTGATCCGTGAGGGTGTGCAGCACCATAGAGAAATCGCCCTTTTTGTTTATGTAATCTGAGGCACAGTGGTTGGGGGCCAAGATGGGAATGTGTGTACTGTTTATGGCCCCCCGCGGTTGGAGAAGCCCATAGCGGCAAAGCCATCCACGATACTGTCCACATTGCTGAGAGTGATGACCCTCTGTAGCAGCACCTGGATGATGGCCTTGGCTACTTGCAGGAGCACAGTCCCGATTGTGGATTTTCCCGTGCCGAACTGATTCCCACCGGGATGGTAGCTGTCCAGCATGGTGAGCTTTCACGGGGCGCTAGTGATGTGTTTCTGTACAGGGATGGTGGGTCTCAGCTGGGTGTCCTGTCACTTGAGGGCAGGGGTAAGCAACCCACAGAGCTTGAGGAAGGTGGACTTTTGTATGTACAAGTTCTGCAGCCGCTGCTGGGTGTCTCATTGCTGCAGGACGATATGGTCCCACCAGTCCAAACAGGTCTCCCTCTGACAGAAGTGGTATTCCATGGTGACCAGGGGATTGAGGGGCATACACAGAAGCAGGAGCACCAGGACCTTGGTGATGAGAGCCTGAGGTCGGGGCTGGTCTTTGTCCTGTGGGAGCAGCATGCGGGCAGTTTGGGAGTACTGTGGTGTCCGCAAGGGCAACCAGAGCATACTGCATCCGTTTTCTGTCCCCTGAGGGGTGAGACAATAGAGAAGTGGCATGTGAGATGCAGTCGTAAAGAGGAGCCCCTGAAAGCACATGTTGCAGCTTGCCTGACCAAGCGGCCACAGGAAGTGTCCACCTTCCAGGTGCCCTCCCCAAAGTGCTTCCAGGAGCTCTAAATCTGAGGCAGGTTCCTATCCATGTGGATGTGCTATTTCAAAATAATTTTGACTAATTTCGATGCTCCCCTGTAGGGGGACACACTATTTTGATTTTGTTACTTTGGGAGTTATTTTGAAATAATTTCCCAGTGTAGACATGCCTTTGGAGACTGACAAATGTATTAGGTCATGAGCTTTCATGGATAAAACATACTTCAACAGATGAGTTGGAGTGGATATTACAGATTCCAAGGCATACGTAACAACAAAAGAAGTTACCTGTCAATTGTAGGATCAGTGTTACTGAAGCTAATTAAGTCAGGCTGGATGTGTCTCTCTCATAGCATGTGATGTGGAAATGTGAATATCAAAGGGGGGAAATTGCCTTTGTAGTGCATTAACCACGTAAGATCTTTATTCAAGCTTAAGTTGATAGTGTTGAAATTGCAAATCAATTGCAGTTCAGCTGACTCCCTCTGTAATTGGGCGATAAAATTATTTTGTAGAAGAATGGCTACTTTTAAATCCATTATTGAATGTCCATGGAAGTTAAAATGTTTCCCTACAGGTTTATATGTGTTACCATTCATGGTGTCTGATTTGTGTGCATTTAATCTTTTGGCACAGACTGTCTGGTTTGGGCAATATATATGGCAGAGGGACATTGCTGGCACTTGGTGGCATATCACATTAGTGGACGTGCAGGTATATGTGCCCCTTATGTTGTGGTTTATGTGGTTAAGTTTTGTAATGGTATTGTTTGTATAGATACGTGGACAGAGTTGGCAATGGGATTTATTGCAGGAGTAGGTTCCTTGGTAAGTGGATCTGTTGTGTGGTGTATGGCTGCTGGAAAGTATTTGCTTCAGGTTCGGGGACTATCTGTAGGCAAGGATTGGCCTGTCTCCCAAGGTCTGTGAGGGATCAGATTTTTCAGGATAGGATGTAGATTGTCGATGATGTGCTGGCGGGGTTGAAGCTGGGGGATGCAGACAATGACCAGTGATGTTCTCTTGTTTTCCTTGTTGGGCTTATCTTGAAGTAGGTGACTTCTGGGTATTCGCCTGGCCCTGTCAATCTGTTTACTCACTTTTCCAGGTGTGTAAGCACCTTGAGAACAATAGAATTATAAGAAACAGACAATATGGATTTGTCAAAAACAAATCATGGCAAACAGTCCTAATTTCCTTCTTTGACAGGTTTAGTGGCTGATTGAATAGAGGGAAGCAGTAGATGTGATATATTTTGATTTTGGTGAAGCTCTTGAACACATTACATTTCTATAAGCAAACTAGGAAAACGTTGTCTAGGTGAAATTACTATAAGATGAGTGCACAACTGTTTGAAACACCGTAACTAAAGAGTTATCAATGGTTTGATATCCAATTGGGAGGACATATCTAGTGGGGTCTCCAGTGGGCAGGTCCTGAGTCTGTTACTAGTCAATATTTTCATTAATGACATGAATCTTCTTCGTTCGTCCATCGAGATCGATGAGGACCACCCAGTGTCATCAGTTTAGTTGGGGGTGGATTCGGAGATGGCTGATTAGTCCAATCCGAGCCCGGAATTGACAGTTGCAATGGGGACATGGGAGATCGGGCTGCCAACCAGAGGAAGAGAAGATACCAGCCCTGAACTTGCGAAGAAGACGTTTCTCTGCAGCATAACGCAGTCTCTTTTGTTCATAGGCTGTTGCACCATCATGTATTCGTCTGCGCCAGGCAGAACGATCATCAGCAATGCTCTCCCACTTTTCAGGATCTATGTTACAATTCTTGAGGGAGGCCTTGAGGGTGTCTTTGAATCTCTTCTTTTGACCTCCAAGAGATCGCTTGCCATGTTGTAATTTGCCATAGAGCATCTTCTTGGGCAATCGATCATCGGACATGCGCACAACATGGCCAGCCCATCTGAGTTGTGCCTTGCAAAGTATGGTGTGGATGCTTGTCATATTAGCCTGTAGAAGGACATCGGTATCTGGAACTTTATACTGCCATCTTATCTTCAGCAGTTTCCGTAGGCAGTTCAGATGGAAGTGATTCAGCTTTTTCGCATGACGACTGTAAACAGTCCAGGTCTCACAAGCATAGAGGAGGGTGGTCAGGACGACCGCCGAATAGACTTTTAGCTTGGTCTCAGTCTTAATGCCTCTTCGATTCCAAACATTAGATTGAAGCCTTCCAAAAGCTGCACTGGCTCTGGCGATTCTAATGTTCACCTCCTCGTCGATGTTGGTTGCCTTTGATAGAGTGCTGCCAAAGAATGTAAACCTGTCCACGTTGTTGAGCTTCTGGCCATTGACAGTGATAGATGGCTCAGTGTAGTCACAGCCAGGAGTGGGATGATGCAAAACCTTGGGTTTTTTTTTATAGAGATTGTGAGGCCGAAGTTCATGCACGCTGCAGAGAATAGATTCATGCAATGTTGCATGCCTGCTTGTGTATCTGAGTTGAGGGCGCAGTCATCCGCAAATAAAAAGTCATGAATGGTCTCGACTTGGACCTTGGTTCTAGTCTGAAGCCTCCTCAAGTTGAATAACCTTCCATCAAAACAGTAGCTCAAGTCGATCCCGACATTATTTTCTCTAAAGGCATCAATCAGCACAGCAGAGAACATGAGGCTGAAGAGACTGGGGGCCAGGACGCAACCCTGTTTCACACCTTTTGTAACTGCGAATGGCTTTGAATAATTGCCATGATCCTGGACTCTGGCAAGCATGCCATCATGGAACTGCTTCACCATTTCAATTAAAGTATCTGGGCATCCAAATTTGGCCATAATCTTCCAGAGGCCCTCACGACTGACAGAGTCAAATGCTTTAGTTAGATCCACAAAGACAGTGTAGAGCTGGACATTCAGTTCTTAACACTTTTCTTGTAGTTGTCTGGCGGCAAATATCATGTCAGTAGTACCTCGTTCCTTCCTGAAGCCACACTGACTTTCCGGCAAGAGACCTTGGTCAAGGTGCTGTGTGAGTCTGCTTAGAAGTATTCTGGCGAGGACCTTTCCTGCAACACAGAGCAGAGTGATTCCTCTGTAGTTGTCACAAGAGTGGCGATTTCCCTTGCGCTTGTAGAGATGAATAATGGACGTATCTTTGAAGTCTTGCGGAACACGTTTCTGTTTCCACATCTTGCAGAACATCTCAGTAAGCCTCTTAATTAACTTGGGTCCACCAGATTTATAGATTTCAGCTGGAATGGAGTCAGCTCCAGGAGCTTTACTGTTGGAGAGCAATTCAGTGGCCTTTTGAGTCTCCAGTACTGTTGGAGGTTCAGCCAAGCTTTCGCTGATCTCCACCTGGGGTAGGCGGTTTATTGCCTCATCATTAATAGAAGAGGGCCTGTTGAGGACATCAGCAAAGTGCTCTGCCCAGCGATTAAGGATCTTCTCCCTATCAGTGAGCAAAGTACTACCATCTGCGCTCAAGAGAGGGGCTGAACCAGATGTGACTGGGCCATACACAGCCTGAAGAGCATTGTAGAAGTTCCTCATATCATGTCTGTCGGCAAAGGCCTGGATCTCATCGGGTTTCTGGCTCAGCCATGTGTCCTGCATCTCGCGTAGCTTCATCTGTACAATGTGACGTATCTTGGTGAAGGCAACTTTTTTTGCTGCAGACTTAGGGTCACTGCTGTAGGCACGATGGAGACAGTGTTTTTCATCCAGCAATGCCTTTATTTCTCCACAGTTTTGGTCGAACCAGTCCTGGTGCTTTCTTGTGGTGACGCCAATTAACTCGGAGTCAGTGGAGTACATCAGCTGTTTGAAGGCGGCCCAACTGGGCTCTATATCAGCGTCAGTTCCAGTGACTTCCAGCTTGGATGCCAAGGACGTCAGCAAGTGATTGTTGGATGCCGCTGTCTTTTAGTCTGGAGACGTTTAGGCGCTTTGGGACCATGATGCCTTGTGGACGTCTGGGGGGCCGAATCCTGAGGCTCATCTTTGAGATGAGCAGTCTGCGGTCCGTCCAGCAGTCGGCACCACACACAGCCTTGGTCACACGGACATCCTGTCGGTCTTTCCTATGGACTATTATGTAGTCGATTAGATGCCAGTGCTTTGAGTGGGGGCGCATCCAAGTTTTTCTATTACGTTTGGACAGGCGGAACACGGTATTAGTTATCAGGAGATCATTTGTTGCACATGTCGTCAAGAGCAGATGTCCATTGCTATTACAGCTACCAATGCCATGTCTACCGATGACTCCCTTCCACGCATCATGATCAGTACCAACTCTGGTGTTGAAATTGCCTAAGACGATCAACTTGTCTGACTTTGGTATTATAGCAATCAGCTCTTCCAGATCTTGGTAGAATTTGTTCTTGATGTCTTCTGGGTTAGTCATTGTTGGTGTGTAAGCACTAATGAATGTGACTTGCTTTTTCCCAGACAAAGGTAACTTCAGCACCATCAGCTGGTCATTGATTCCTCTTGGTAGGTTGGATAGCTTATTCACCAGATTTGTCTGCACAGCAAATCCAACTCCCGACTCGCGGCGTTCGTCTGTTCTTCGCCCACTCCAGAAGAAGGTGTAGCCTGCTCCAACTTCAGTCAGCTGTCCTTCCTTTGCCAGCCAGGTCTCACTCAAAGCTGCTATATCGATCTTGTAGCGAGCAAGCTCCTTGGCAATCAGGGCAGTTCTCCTTTCGGGTCTGTTGGCATCTGTATGATCCATGAGGGTACGTATATTCCATGCTCCAAGAATGAGTGGAGTGTTGCTGGTTTTCTTTGTATTTCAACCGTATAAGTGGGATTCCCACCAGCCGTGGTAAGCTGGTCAGGATTGGTGAAGCAGGCATTTTTTAGGGCACCTTTTCTAGCCCCTTCCTCAGACTACGGAGGTAAGCAGCGCTATCCTAAAAAGGACTGCTCAGTCGCCCAGGTGGCTGCTGAAAACCACTGCTGCTTCAGATCAGTGGAAGACGACCCTATGGCCTGAGCCGCCTATGTGCAGGTTCGCCACTGTGGCCGCCAGTGTATCCACACCTGCCGTTTCGAAGCTAGCCCATCGCTGCAGGACTTGGGGTGAAAGGATGGATGATAACATAGGTGACTTGAGAGAAAATTTGATTCAAGTGAGGAAGAGTTGCGCATCATCAACCTCACTCTCTCGTCCAGGCTCCATTGCTCCAGTGGCAAGACATAGTCAAGACGGCTGGGATGGAAGCTGGATGCGGTGGATGACCAGGGCGTTCTACGTGTCTTGCCGTGCTCTATGCTGTCCACAAAGCATTGCTGGGAATCGCCTTTCTGCCCGTTGACCACATAGTGGTTCCTCCGCGCAGTCCGCCAAATCCAGTCTTCACGTGCATTGGGTGACAAGCCTTAAGCTCACCGATGGTTCGAAGCCCATCGGCTACCCTCACCTGGTTTAGCCGACCAGTCAAAGCCGTTGCCCGTGGTGTGGCCGCTGTGCACGCTACAGCTACTTGGAGCCACAGGTGAGAGCTGAGTGTCAAGTGGGGACCAAAGGTGGACGAACTACTCCCAAGGGAGTACGGCGTGTCCTCCAACCAGAGGTGCTACCCCTCCATGAGCACCCCATACACCACAATGACATGAATAGTGGAGTGGAGAATATGTGTATAAGACGGGAAGATATCAAGCTGGGAGGCGTTGCTAACGCTTTGGAGTACTGGATTAGAATTAAAAAAAAAAACAACCTTGATAAACTGAAAAATTGGTCCAAAGTCAATGAGGTTATATCTAGTAAAAATGAATGGAAAAAACTTCCATTTAGAAAGGAACAATTAGCACACAAATAAAAAATGGGCAATGACTGTCTAGGAAGGAATACTGCAGAAAAGGATCTGGAGGTCATTGTAGAGCATAAGCTGAATGAGTCAACAGTATAATACTGTTGCCAAAAAAAAGAAAAAAGCAAACATTATTCTGGGATGTATTATTACAAGTGCTGTAAATAATACATAAGTAATTCTACCACTCTACTTGGCAATGACTAGACCTCAACTGGAGGTGCCAAATTTCAGGGAAGATGTGGATAAGTTGAACGAAGTCCAGAGAAGAGCAAGAAAAATGAGTAAAGTCTAGAAAACACGATATACGAGGGAAGATTTTTTTGGGTGGGAGGGCCCCTTTAGTCTGAAGAGAAGTTGGAGGGGAACATGATGACCATTTTCAAGTACATCAAAAGTAGGAATGAGGGAGAAAAATTGTTCTCCTTAAACTTTGAGAATAAGACCAAAAGTAATGGGCTTAAATTGCAGCAGGGGTGATTTAGATTGGATATGAGGAAAAACTTACTAACTGTCAGTGTAGTTAAGCATTTGGACCGATTGCCTAAGGCAGTTTGTGCAGTCTCCACCACTGAAGATTTTTAATAGCAGCTGGACAAACATCTGTCAGGGATGGTTAGATGATACTTAATCCTGCCATGAGTGCAGGGAACTGGATTTGATGTACTTTCCAGTTCTATAACTGTATGGTTCTGGGATATAAAAACTCTCTTACTCTACTTGGCCCTTTTGAAGCCTCAGCAAGAGTACTGTACTAATTCTGGGTGATACACTTTAGGAAAGCTGTGAAAAAGTTGAAGAGAGTCCAGGGGAGAGCAAACAAAAGTGTTAAAAGGTTTAGAAAATCTGATCTATGTGGAAAGGATAAAAAAGGCAAGTTTAGTCTTGAGAAAAGAAGACTTACGAAGGTCCTGATAACTGTGTTCAAGTATGGTAAGGGCTGTTATAAAGAGGACAATGATTGATTTTTCTCCTTGTCTAAAGAAGACACACAAAATAGTGGGCTTAATGTGCAGCACTGGAGATTTAGGTTAGATATTAGGAAAACTTTATGGTACAGATAAGCTCCGAATTAGGCTTCCAAGCTGGTTGTGGAATTCCCTGCATGGGAAAGTTTTAAGAACAGATTGGGAAACCATCTGTCAGGGATAGTTTAGGTTTACTTAGTCCTACAGCACTTGACTTCTCAAAGTCCCTTCCAGCCCTACATTCTAATATTCTATATGTTAAAGGCTAAAAAGACTTCCCAACTCTTTCAGATTTCTGTTACTCTGTGTACAATTGTGTGTGTTTGTTTGCCAATTTTATTTTAACTGAAAGCCATTAGTTTAAATTTCAGGGTCATCTATGCTACTAATAAATGTACAATGAAACTTTCACATTTATGCTTTTCCACTGCCTTTAATTCTTGAAGCTATTTGGAATTTCATGCTGCCTCAGTGTTGCAGGGGTTTGGTTTGGTGGGATTTTTTTTTTTTTTGTCTCAGATATACTCTAATTTCTATAAGGACTGGGCTGGACCAAACCCAATAAGGTAATTAACATTGAAGAACTTGTTCCCGAGAACATACAGCTCTGGAAAGCAACTGAAACATTATTCACAAGTCACCATAATGTGTCTTGTAAGTACAGCCTGCTTAGAGGTTCTGTTCATATATCAATATAGTCTGCTCTACATCTCTTTCACCCCAGTTGAGATATCTACTAAGATTTTTTTGGCATACCTATACTGAATCTCTGCCATCATAAGCATTTATGCACTTGCCTACTTTCAATAATCCAGTTTATTCAGTGTAAAGAAGTCAGTTCATGCACAAACTTGAGTTCTAGGTCAATTAAGAAGCTACCAAATCAGCTTGATTATCTGTGCTTGTTCCAGCTGTGTCCTGCTTCTTAATAATGACTGAATTGAGACAGTAACATCAGCTATCCTGAAACTTCAACCTCAGTATTTCCCCTTCAGAAAGTATTTTCCCTACAGAAGCACATGAACCAATACTATGTGATTCTCACATGTTATAGAAATAATACTTCTGTAAATGTTCAAACTTTTTTTATTGAATATTCAGTTGCTATTGTTCTTTGCTGAAGCTAAATTTTGTTGACAATATGTTCATTATGGAAATGCTGACCTGTGCATGCTCAGTCTGTTTCTGATGATGAATTCCTCCATTACTTTAAAATTTCCCCTTCCACACCCATATCTTAGCAAAATAATTAATCCTGAATGAGGCACTGTTGTGACTGTTAAACCACAGTACTGGATACCTGGATTCCTGGCTCTGCTATTTCCTCCTTTATTGGCCTGCTCTACTTCATTAGGAAAATCTTTTGAGAAAATTAAATGGCTTCTACATCCATGTTTAGGCAGCTATGTTATGTTTCCAAAAGCACCTGACTTTTGGAATATTTAGGATCACAAATACCCTTTGAAATTTGTGCTCCTAGGCACAATCTGCTTTTGAAAAAAGTGCACAATGTCTGAAAGCCTCAGAGACTCCAAGGGTGTGTCTAGACTACAGGGTTTTTTTTTTTTAAAGTGTACTACAAGTAAGAACGCCTTTTTTCGAAAGTGCCCTTTCGAAAAAAGGCGCTATGTAATGCAAACTGTGCTTTTTCGAAAGAGAGCATCCAGACTGCCTGGGTGCTCTCTTTCAAAAAAGTGGCTTGCTTTTTCGAAAGTACTGGTTGTAGTCAAGACGCTCTTTTTCGGAAGAGGCTTTTTCAAAAGTATCTTTTGAAAAATCCTCTTTCAAAAGAGGCTTGTAATCTAGATGTACCCGAAGGGGATAGCAATATCTATCCCACAAATGTCCAGTGAGATTTCAATTAATCAGTGGATACATCAATGACCTGCCACCAACCCAGTCATGGAAATTCATCTATGCAGACGACATCTGCTACATCAGCTTTCTCTGAGCTGGACAAGACCCAAAGTGACAACACTGCAAAGCTGGCTGACTACTGCAAGATATGGTGTCTTCAGCCCATGGCCAACATGACAGTCTCTATCCACAATCCACTTCTTCCACGCCAACACTGAGGGTATGTCTAGACTACTTGTCTCCGTCGACAGAGCCATGTAGATGAGTTTACTAGACATAGGAAAATGAAGCGGCGATTTTAAATAATCACCGCTTCATTTACATCAAAATGGCTACCTCTCTGTGCCGATCAGCTGTTTGGCAGCACAGCGGGGCAGTCTGGACGCGCCACAGTCGACAAGGGAAGTCTTTGTCGACCGCTCCGGTATGCCTCATGAAATGAGGGGTACCGGAGCAGTCGACAAAGGCTTCCCTTGTCGACTGCGGCGCATCCAGACTGCCCTGCTGTGCCACCAAACAGCTGATTGGCACAGCACGGTGGCCATTTTGATGTAAATGAAGCGGCGATTATTTAAATCGCCGCTTCATTTTCCTATGTCTAGTAAACTCATCTACATGGCTCCGTCAACGGAGCCATGTAGTCTAGACATACCATAAGAGTTAAATAACCATAATGAATGGCCTGAGGCTGAAGCATGGATCATACCAATTTATTCAGAGGTCATCCTTGACTGAACACCTGTGCAAGACAGCAGCAAAGGTCAAGACACTCTAAAATTTCTCAGCAAACTGGCAGGTTCTTCATGGAGAGAAGATGTGCCAAACCTAAGGACATCAGCCCTTGCAATCTTATACTCAATAGCAGAGTACTGAGCATGGAATCAGTGGACACACACAATTTTTTTACATGCAACTCTACTCAATAATGCACATCATCATAAGAATTCTCCGGTCAACTCATTTTCCATGGCTTCCATTACATCAGGAGGGAGACTGCAGCTGGCAAGGTATGTGTCAACCCAAACAGCTACATCTTTCATCACTATCTCCACTGTGGACGAGGCTACCACTGTGGTCAAAGATGTGACAGCAGAGTCCCTGTGGTAGAATTAAGATTGGTACTTAGTTTCTTGATTCTATTGCTTGCCTGCCTGGCTTCTACGTGCCATGTGGTCAGTAGGCCTTCTTAACCAAATGCCTCTGTGCAGCCAACCACTGCTTCTGGGGGCCTTGAGACAATCCATGCTACAGCTGTGGTGCAGATCGCACTATGATAAACATTGTGGAGGAGTGCCCACTAACTAATTTCAGCAGAGGGTCTCCAAAATTTCTTCTTGGTGTCTAAGAATGCTATTGCTTGGCTCAACAAATATTCAAATGCTTAATTAATTAATAGGAAAGCTCTTTGAAAGACTATGAGAAAAAGGAGTCTGGGCCAGATTATTTTTTCTGTAAAGTCCTTTTTGAACCACATCAACCCTCAGATGTTCCTCTCTCACTGTCTCCAAAGTCTACTTGGACACAGTCAAAAATCTAGTCCACTAAGTGCAACGTACTTTTATTACTGATTATTTTGTCATGTTCAAATTACTAATCTTACACAGAGTGGATTAAATTCATTACTCCAGTACACATGGCACAACTCATTTGAAATCAACAGAGCTGTACCTTCTTATATTATGTTTCAGTTTAGCCTTTATTCAATTTCTTTTTCTTCCTTTTCTTTAACAGAACCATATTTTGCCAAATCTGTCAATGGAAAAAAAAAATCTGTCCTATACAAACACAATTTTTTCCCAAAAGGCTTATTTTTGCCATAGCTCAAAACTGTTTGAAAACAGAGGATTAATTATGAATGATATCAATATGTCTTAATCTTATCTATATACTAATACTAGCAGGTGAGGCCCATTGTTGACCGGGCACTTACAGGACAGTTCAAGAAAGTTAAATCTACCTAATAGAATCTTTTATTAATGTGCTTGTTAAAGGGAAGTAAAAGAACACTTTTAAATTTGTAGGATTTCAACTTCAAATATTATCATTTTACTGAATAATTATCATACATAGTACATTTGAATCAGAAACTCATAAAGCTTTCATTACTCTTTCCATAACTAATTTGAATTATTTTTTATTTGTAACAGTAAACATTTTCTTTGCATTAAAATAACAGTTGAATAGGCAACTCGATTTTAATTTTGTTAGCAGATATTTTTATGAATTGTAATCATAAGTCATGACTTTTTTCCGATGAAAACCAAAAATAGTTAAACATTTCTTCCAGCATATTCCAGTGTAAAAAGTAGTGCATTGAGCTAATTTAAATAGAAGGATTCTTTGTGCAAAATTTGGTATCTGTAGGTAATCATGAATTATGACTTTATTTTGCACAAACAAATCTACATACAAACAAACTCTTCAAAATATATAATAATTTGCAAACCATAATTTCTATCGGTGAAATTAGTTGACATAAAAAATCCAATAATAAATAGAATAAAACAACATTTACAGATTTCGTACTTAAATTCCAGATAATTATTCAGTAGGGAAAAATAGTCCCGTCCCTCCCCCACCCGCAACCATACACATTTGTAGCTAGAGAGATCTTAAGATCTAAAAAGTGATCACATACTTCCTCACTCATAATCATAAACTATATGAAACAAATTTCATGGAGTAAAAAGGAAACTGCAATCCAAAGCATTTATGGTGGGAACAAAGAAGGGGTGGGAAAATGCATAGAGATTGTCTGACAGTTCTTCCAAATACATGAATGCTATAGTACAAAGCATATGTGGAATGAGATTTTAGCCCTTTTTCTAGGCCTATCCTGTTGCTTCTTTAAACACAGATTTGAAATCATGGAGACCATTATGCTAAGTGAGGCTATCTGGGTGGATTTGATTTAAAAGTTCTGAGTTGAGGAAGTCACATTTTCCAGCAGAAAAACACAGAATCATAGAATACTAGAACTGGAAGGGACCTTGAGAGACCAAGTCCAGTCCCTTGTCACAGAAAATTTTATACTAGCTCTAACTCTGACTTTATTTTCAACTTGGTAGCAGAATTTTAATAATGGAATTTTTGCGAACCCTCAAAAACGTCCATCTGTACATGACTTGCCAGCTTGTGTATATGAATAAACTTCTTGCCTCACCTGGAAGTAGAATAATATGAGCTATTACTTTAGGAGACATCAACATTTACCTGTATCATACCTCGTATATAGGAATTGGGATCAAAATCTAATGGCTGCCATAATTAAGTGTGAGTACAGGTATTACTTATGATCCCTTCAGGCTAAAAAATCTAGTCTTATTATTGGATGTCAGATTTCTGATGCTGGGGCACTGGTTCAGTACTGACTCAGTGGCAGTGATTCACTAGCACCATCTCTTGCAGGTCCCTGTGTTTTACTTTGAGGTTTTCCTTCTGCCAAATCTTATGTATTGGCTAGACTTAATTCTTCCTAGATATTCAACAGGACAAGATCAGAATAGTATGGCTGCACAGTTGTCTAACAGTGGCATGGATGTAGTGGTATGAGAAGATGGTAAATTACCCATGACTGGAGACCTATTCCTTCTGCAAGTGTGTACAGAGACTATAGCTCATCTTTCATATCAGTGTACTAGCAGCAATATGTTCTCAATTTATTACTTTATCACGCTGCTGAACACTGTAAGAGACATGGTCATATACCCTTTCAAAATCTGGTGGGCAATATGGGGAAAAAGTAATTTAGTTAGCAGGGAAGGTTTCCTGCCACTTTATATTCATTGTTTAACACATGTACAGTAATTAAAAAATGACTGCAATAAAAGTGAGAACAGAGCAGCTTTATATGGACAAAATGCACCTTAGTCATACACAACAGACAACGGGTTATAAGTGAAGTTCGAAAAGAGAACACTTCAATACCTCCTTTATTATTGTTTAAATAAATGATCAGCCCTGCATCCTGTGTGTGTGATTCTCAGTACCTAGAGCATGAAAAACATCAAGTAGTCTCTTTAATTTCTTTTTAACAAAGTAGAGCTGAATAATCAACTCCGAATGGGAAAGGACAGAAAGCAAACGGTGACTATTCCTTTCTCTTACTGAGAGCTTTCTCTATTGTATTTGTTCATGATGGTGGGTTATGCAGATAATCTGAAAAACTAAATTAGACACACAATTAAAGTAGTGACTTGATATTAAGTTTTGATCGACCCTTTAGACCTGGGGTGGAATTGTGTCATAATTCCTCCCTGGATCAAGAGGAGAAGTATTTTCCTACAGCCCTGAAAATGATGTAGTTTGCCTCCTTCCTTGAGTCAGATTCCCTCTGGGGAAAGGAGCATAACCAGAGCTTTCCTTCCTTTCTGTTTCTATGCACTCCCTCTTTGTCCATTTCTTAGTGGAAAGGGATTCTTAGGCACACAGCCATTGTTCTTCCTAACCTGTGCCTCTGCTCACATTGTGGAGATCCTTAACGTAGACATTCAGGAAAGGTCTTACTTCCTCCCAATGTCCCTGTCCAACAAATTAGAATCACAGTCTGGCTCTGTGGGATTTCAGGTTCTTTTTTATAGCATGTCTGCCTTTGGCTAACCATTCTGACCCTTAAAACTGAAAACTGCTTTGTTGCTATCAAAAGTCTGAGGTGTTTTGCCTTAAAAGTGACTGAATTTTAGTAGTGAGTAAAATAATTCCTCTATAAACACAGGACAAAATGTCCTCATGAATTTGTGGTACTTTGATTCTTGATAACCCACAATGAAACTTCAATGGATATAACCAGGACATTACCTACCTAGCATCATTCGTGTATGATTCTTCCTGTCTTCCTGTCTTGCTGGTGTGGGTTTGTGCTTTTTAGCCTCCTAGGTCAAACACATCCTTTTGCCAAGGCTGCCTGTATTTCTGCAGTCATTCAGTGCTTTCTTCCTTTCAGTTCTTCACTAAAATTCAGATGCTGAAAGATAATTCTGCTTTCTCACTAGGTCTAATTTTCAGAGGGTATGTCTATACAGCAGGCAGTTATTTTGAAATAATGTTGAAATACTGTCAAGCTGGAGGACTTCTGATGCTGACTTATTGTATGAGAAGTCAGGTAAGTGGGAGGAAGAGTGCTCTTTTTGGAAATAAGTGCTGTGTAGACACTCCCAATTTTGAAATAAGCCCCTTTGAGTTAAGCCCCGCTGTGTAGACGCACCAAGAGTGCATGAGAGTGAGCTAATTCTAATCCCACCTCTGCCATTTACAGGGAGCACTACTAGCTGCTTGTTGACGTTTGTAGAAACTTTAAGATTTTGGGCTAGGTTCTCAGATGCTATAAATTGATTGTGATGGTACTACACAAAATTGCATCAGCTGAAGAGATAATGCATTGATTTTAGCATGAGTAGGTTAGATTCCTATGTGCGTGTCCTAGACAACTGGCTTTTTTTTTTTTCCCTGGGTCTCACTTCACCCATCTGAGAAACATCAGTAATCACGCTGACCTACCTCACATAGAAGCTGAAAACATTAATGGCTTAGCTTTTTGTAAAGTGCTGTTGAGGTGTTGACTTATCTAGCAAGGAACATTAGCAATTACTGTGTGTGACTTTGAGAGAAATAAACCCAGAATTAGTAGGATGAAGCCTTTACGTTTACACAAACTTACTTAAGGGGCTCAGTCCTCAGCTGAGCCAAGTTTCCACTCAGAAAAGATGAAGAGGAAAAGTGTTTCTGTTTGGGGAAAATTTTCACATTGCCCTTTAGGATATTTTTCTAGGGACCAAAAACTGAGCCCAAGAATATAAAGAAAGTTATCCCTTAATTTGTGATAGAAATAAATACTTCCAATTGTTATTCTCTCACACATGTTGTGCAGACATTTCCTTATTCACATTACAGTGTAATGAGCCAAACCCACATTTTCCTTATAGTATAATCTTTAACCCCCCAAAGAAAACTATGGAAAATATTGTATTCTGGCAGAAATGTTTCTGATGCTGCTATCCTATAGGTTATATTTTTGTGTTTATTTCAACTGTCTTTATCAGTTCAAATGTAGATAGTTTTAAAACAAGCCTCAAAATTCAGGCCAAATAGAAGTGTTCCTATGTAGTATATTAATAATTCAAATGGCAACAGTTCCTTTAAAACAAATAAGTGTGTGCACTCAGAAATCAGAACTTAGGACTCAAAAACACACGATTTTGAAAATTAATAAATACTGGGTTTTTATGATTTTCTAGCTTTTGAGTCTTTAGGCTTCACATTTTCATTTTTTCTCCACAATTATGAAAGCTAGAAACTAACTTTTTTTTCTTTCAAGTGAAAGCTGAAATTTGTATGTGATCTCATGATTTGGAGGGTTTATGATAAACACCAAATATGACAAAAGTAGTCTTGCTATATCTTCAAGCCAACTACTGCAGATTTAAGGATCTGAAATCAGAACAGATGGTAAATCCAGGAGCCTACAGAAGCCATGAACTCAAGGGAAGCAGGGCAGGGCAGGAGGATAAAGGAAACAGGAGCTATTTTAAAAGGTCATGGGGTGAAAACTTTACCTCCATTCTGGTTCCTTTATAGCAGGGAGTCAGAGATGCATAAGTGGGTCCTGAAAGCCCTGTATCTAGTTTGGGGATGAGTCTGCCAGTGCAGCCATTGCAGACAACATCCATCACATCATGGGATATGTCAGGGATAGTGCTGGGGTCTGGAAGGGCTAGTCAGGATGGGACTGCCACACACTGGATAATAGGAGAGACTTCTTAATTTAGAGAGGTTCCCTAGGGCTGTTAAAATTATGCTGAGGGCTGAGATCCTGGAACATTGTAATTGTTGGCCACTAGTCATGCACTGTACCTTTCAGAAAGGCAGCACAAAAATTTCACCCTTGGAGGCCTACAGGCCCTCCATGAATTCAAATGGACAGGAATAGGATTCAGGAGATACACTGCAGGTATTTTAGCATATATCTTTCTAATCCAATGGTGATCTCTATGCATCTTCTCAAGCTAAAATTGTTTACATTACATAACTGTCTGTGTGATTATTCCTGGGTCAGCTAATTCTGTCTGGGCTAATTCAAGCTGTTTTAGCAGAATACATTTGCACATATTTTGAGAGAGTGAAAGAGAAGATGGAGAGACCTAGGCTCCACTACTCTGAAATGTCTGACCCTCATGAGTTTGCAATCTCAACCAGAGCATTGCATTAATGTCTATTTTCCATTTAATTTTCTCCTTTATTTTAAGAGAGAAAGAATGATGTCTTATAACTTCTTGGTGACTCCATTTATCCTCATTCCATATCCAAACAAACACACATGCTTAACAGTGAGTTTAGTTCAAGGACACCAAAACCACACTGTTAAATAAATTCAGCCACCAAAATTTTGCTCTCACTTTTATAAGCCTATGTATTTAGATCAGCTAAATGGACGGAGTTCTGAAAGTGAATAGGGTAGAATATGGGATGAGGTCATTCATTCCAATAAATACCTTCTTCTTATTTGAAAGAGTAATTTAAATGGAGCTATACTAATCTCACTGTGTCTTGCTACAGATATGTGCAAATGCATCTCTTTATAATTTGTAATATAGTCACATCCAGATGCCCCAGTTAGGAACAGAGCCCTGCTGTGCTGGATCCTGTGCAATCATCCAGTAGGAGTTCTAGTCCAAAGCCCTCATCCTTCAAATGTGGCATGATGATCCCTTTGTGTGCCTCTGGCTATGACATTGTTACTCCTTACATATTGCAGAGTCAGTTCTGTAACTCAAGCGATGCAGATTCTGTGAATGATTTCATTTAAAGCAAAGCTGTTTTACGCTGCTCTGCCGGTGTAAAGCTATCCCAAAGCGGGTATATGTTACACTGAGGGTGCGTCTACTAGGGATGTGAAGGTTTATCTGGTTAACCTTAACGAGTGATGCTTACCAGTGCTGGTTAACTGGCGTGGAGTGGAGCAGCTCCCCATCTGTGGTGGGAAGGGGGCTACTCCAGCCCCTCGCGGCTCACCACAAACAGGGGTTGCTTCAGGCATCCAGAGCAGATCCTGTCCATGGCGGTGGAAGGGGAGGCTGCAGACAGGGGCTACTCTGAGCATCCAGAGCAGCTCCTATCTATGGTGAGGATGAACTTCACATTTAACTGGTTAACTAAGTAAATGGGATTTTTCATCCATACCATCTACACTGCACACTCCTTGTGGTAATCTACAAAGTATAAACACTGCAAGTCCTGCTGGCATGGCTATGAACAGCAGGGTAGACAAAGAAGCACTCCTAGATACCTGTAAATCCTGTGGGTATGTATCTATGTACCCTTCAGGGTCTCTATTGATCCAATTTCTCTTTCCCCGCCTACTAGGGATGTTAAACGTTTACACAAATAAAGATGTTATCCGCTGAAAATTTCAGCGGATACACATTTACACACTGGGGGAGAGGTGGGAGCTAGCTTCAAAGCTGGCTCCCCATGTGTACTAGCTCCTGCCTGCCTCCCACTGATTTAGAGGCAGCATCATGGGCGAAGTAGGCGGCTCCTCAGAAACCGGCATGTGTGGGGAACAGCACGGAGGAGTGTTGGGGGGAGGGGACAGGCAGCTCTGTGGGAGCCATCTTTTAGCCGGCTCCCCTTGAGCACCGTCTGTCTGTCCCCCTCTGAGAACTGGTTTCGCCTTCCCTTTCCCCCACACTGCTGCTTTTGTGGGAGGCAGCAGGGAGGGTACGCAGCTCCGCAGGAGCCAGCATGTGTGTGAAGCTGTCTTAAAAACTGGCTCTCCACAGGAACCACCTCCTGCCTTCATCTCCCCTCCTCGCTGCCTTTGATACAGAGGCAGCAAGACAGGGTGAATGTAGTCATTAGGATTAATCGAGAAGCCCAGGCTTACTGGTTAATCGCGTAAATGATAACACTACATAGTTATTTTTAGCAGTGAAGTGTCCCATTGTCTCCCCATTTCTGGAGTCTTTCCCTGCTTCATGGAAAGGCTCCAGCAATGGAGAAAGACTGGTAGCGGGGCCCAGGAAAGAAACCTGCAATGGGGAACTACCAGAGCTCTGTTTTAGGAATCATTCTCTGAAGCAAGGATAGGGTCCTGAAGCTCCAGCTGCTGGCCAGCACTTCCATGCTGCAGAAAACTTTCCCCTTGGCAGACAAAACTGAAGCTCTGGGGACCTGAGAGAGTCATTCCCAGTAGCAGTGAAAGAGTCCCTGCTACCTGCCCCTTTCACTGACACATGTAGCTAATGAACACACACACCCTGCTCTTCACTGGTGTATATAACTACACATATCCTACGTGCTGCAACAGGTGAGTTATGTAGAAGTAGCTTGCTACACACTTTAATTCTTCTATCCACCGCCAAAGTGATGTAAAGTTGCCCTTTACAGGAGAATCAGGATTTTCTATTCTTAGCACTTAAGGTCCCTAATGTTGATCAAGATGCTTCTATTCATATGAATGTAGGCACATAAGTAACTTTGCACATTTGAATGCTGACTAGTCATACATTAAGTGTTTGTAGAATGAAGACCTAGATTGCAGCAAGACACAACAGGGTACAGAAGTGTGGAGGAGGGGGTATTATACTAACACCAATGAGAACACAAGATTATTTAGACTAATGATGGCATAATTTGTAGACTTCGTGTCAGATTTTTAAAAAAATGTCTATATTTAGTATCTGGAATCCATAACATACTGTGCTGCTCAAGAATTAGAGGAAGATAATCTCCCAGGTATATGAAGTATATGTTTTTGAATATTTGAAAGATGCATGTGAGGACAAAGTTTACATCAGGTTTGATGATTTAAACCAATGGTGGGCAACCACCAGCCCATCAAGGTAACCAGCTGCCAGGCCACGAGACACTTTATTAATGCTGAGTGTCCACAGGCACAGCTCCCTGTAGATCTCAGTGACCACAATTTACCATTCCCAGCCAATGGAAACTTTGGGAAGCAGTGGCCAGTACATCCCAGTGGCCCGCCACTTCCTGTAGCTCCCATTGGCTGGGAATGGTGATCTGTGGGCACTGGGAGTTGTGGGGGCCATGTCTGCAGACACTTCTGTTGTGTTGCAACCCTTGGGATGTCACCTAAGGTTCTTAGATACCATTGTACTCCCTTTCTATGCCAGCTGGGGCCCCCTTTTACCTTGTGTTGCTGGGCCAGGCATTCCAGCCTCCTCTAGAAAAACCCACAGGCAAAACCCACACTGAGCTGCAGATACAGTTACTGAGATCAGCTCTGGGAAAACTCAGCTTAAGATATTTACTCCAGCTCTTAGATGTTCAACTGCCCCCTGGGGGTACAAACTCAAAGTTAAATGAAGTTTGTCTCCTTTCTCAAAGCGAAGGAAGGTATGTACAGCCTCTCGTCCCTCCCACCCATTTAGAAATTACATAAACTGGATTATAATATATAATCAGAATAAATGTCTTAACTAAGAAATGTTTTATTCTTAGTGGTCAAATGGTTAGCAAATAGAACAAAGCAAATTACTAAGGGACTAATACAACATATGTATTCTAAGACAGAGTCACTAAGAACTGGTAACAAATAATTTCTTAATCTATTACTTCAGGTAAAGTGCTTCACAGGCCACATGTCTCTTTCCTGCCTCCCTTTAGTTACAGTCCTTTTGTTTCCAGACATTTTTGAGCATCTCTTTGTCATGTGGACAAGGACAACTGGAGAGGATGGACAGAAGGGGGATACTGGACACCAGATTACCGCGGTGGGCTGCAGGTTGCCCACCACGGTATTAAAGGCTAATCTTGGATTTAGCTTTTTCAGTGGAGAAACAAAAATTCTGGGAACTCTGTTCATGAAGGTGAGATGAGGGAGAATGATTCAAAAACAGCCAAACAGACTTTAACAAGACTTTAAAATCAACAACAACAACAAAACCTATATGTTGATAGCAAAACTGAAATTTTCAATCAAAAGCAGGTTTGTATTCCGGAAACTAAGAGTTCAGAATAAAAAGCAATAACAAAACAAACAAACGTATAGCTGTATCAAGCCCAGTAAGATGCTAGAAGAAGGACAATCCATTTTTATTAAACTAAATGAAGAGACAAGTAAAAGCCTTAAATTACTCAGGTCAATTTACTAGCTAGATTATAAGCTAATATAAATCAGTCCTTTTTAACATAAGGCCTTTAAAGCAAGTTTTCATTATGTTTAATAAAATTTTATTTTTATGAAGCTTTCCACATATAAAATGCACAGATAATTTTCCTTACTGAACCATTGTGATTTTTTTTAAAGGGAATACATCATTACATGACTAATCTTGGTCCCATGGCTATAATTATGCCTTTACAAATGTATGCTTCTTTCTTCTTTATTTACTCAAATCCTTTACAACCTATAAAGAGAATTCAAGATTCTTTCATCAATAATTAAATGTAAATGTGGTCATTACTTTCATCTGAATAAGATCATAATTATTGTCATGAGCAAAAATCAACAATTCAAAGATTGCAAGAATTCCAGATTAAGCTATTAATTAATGTGCTGAGAAAGGAAACAATGTTCAGAAATAAGGCTTTTTGAGTTTATTATGACTGGTTTCATGTGTAACCTTTTGCATTACACTTAAAACCAGATCCTGGAAAATTTTATTCAGATGACTAATTCTTACTGAGTGCCTAATCTAAAACCAACTGAGGTTACTAGAAACAATCCAATGGGACTTTCATGGCCTAGATTATGACCAACATTAAAACAACTACTGAAGAGATGTGAGCCCTTGCATAGTAACATTAGAAATATCTGATGCTAGAGGAAATTCATGGCTCTACATGAGCTGCCCCCTCCAGAGAGTAAGTGGGTGAGGAGAGGCAAAACCTGGTTGCATGTTTTATGCCAGCCAGCGGAGAAAGCAATATTTTTTACTGAGTGGTCATAAAACATCTGAACTAGTTGGTATTTCATAGATAATGAGCCAGGGCAAAAATATATTAAAAATGGTATCAATGTTTCCTAGCCTATGTTAAGCTGAATGGGTATATGTACTGGTACATACCAGAAAATGCTCTGCTTGCTGTGCATCCTATGATGTCTTTCTTGAAGAAAAAGAGAGGTCAGGAGTTAAAGCGGTAGGCTTTGTTTGAAGTGGAGCTGGAGTCCCAAACTCAACTTCAGTGTACTCATAGGATGAGAGTCAGATTCATCCCTGTGCTGGTGCTAACAATGACATAATAATGGGGATGTGGCTTAATTTAAGGAGAGCTAAAGGCCAGTTCTGTCCCCAGGACAGGATAATGTTGCCACGAATAGTGCTCTCAATTGTATCTCTTTTTTCAGTGGCCTTCTTGGGACATTGCCAAGGTTCTGAATCATCAGGGCACAGATTCACTCAGGCCAAGTGTCTTCCCACTGACTCCCATCTCTGATTCACCACAGCAGAGCTTCATCCCACCTCCGTTTTGTCTCTGTCCTGCTACAGAATTATGTGTGACTTATAATTTCACGTTTGTCCCAATTCACCCTTTCATTTTGGTATATTTTATTATATACTATATAGTACTTTGAGTGTTAGTTACTTGTGCGCACGTTTCAGTTTTCTTTACCTTGTTTAACTGCTCTACTTGCCTTTGTTGACCTTTATCTATGCTATTTAAAATACAAATAGCAATGCTTTGAAGAAAGGAATGAAGTACAACATGACTTCATGCCTTCAGCATGGCATTTAACTCAGCAATTAGCTCTTTAGGGACACTTTGGCCCTGGAAAATATAAACATTTCGGGCTAGATTTGGAATCTCTATTTATACTGATAACCATTTACCCAGGTGTGTAGTACAAATTTACTTGGAGATGGACCTAAAGACCACTGAAGTTATTAGAAAGAATGAGGTTTAAGGCCCTTGAGTTGGAGAAAGTATTCACCGCCATAAAAGATTACATATGCAGACCCATTAAATAAGGATAACATAATGGCCCTTGAAGCCTAATTTATTTTACTCCATATTTTTTTTAAATATCCACTAAATTGTATTGTCTATGCCACTGATCAATCTTGATCACGCTTGTCAGGCACTGCCCATAACAAAGGATGGGGCAAATTCACAATTCAGTGCCTGAAAGGGAACACTGAGAGACATTCTGCCTTGCCTCTGAATTATAACTGAGGCAAACAAATATGTTGGCAGATCTTGACCTTAATGGAGATCAAGGAACATAAATTTGAAAACAATTCTAAATTTATTGCCTTGCCTTCTGAGAGTAAAGCTTATTTGTTGTCTTTCTATTTTTGTTTGTCTTATATTTTAGTTTATAACTTTTTCAGGGCAGAGCTGTAATCCAGTCTGTTTATACAGTACTGAACCTAGGGGCACACCGGTCCTTTCCAGGTCTCCAACGTGCTGTCAGAATACAATAAGTAAATGAAAGTAACTACTGATCTGATCTTGTGTTAAATTTTGATTATATTAAGTTCTTATCTTCCCCCCCCTCTAAAAAAAATCCCAAAATAGATGTTTGAATGGGGAGTGTTTTCTGTGCTTTAAGAGCAATTTCTGCAAGCTGTTAAGTGAAGATTCTTCTCCCCCTTTACATGTCAAAACTTGTCATTTGTCTAGAAAATGGGACATAAAGAAATCTTCCTCTTGAAAGACAATATAATTTTAAATGACTACCGTGGAACAATATAGTGCATTTTCAGCTGCTTTGACTGTGCAATTTGTGCTTCCTGGCTGCCGTGCAATTTGCAGGCGATTGCTAACCCCTAGTGGCAGCTTTCCAGTGAGTAGTTGCTCCTTTAGATTGTAGCTGGCTCTTCAACAAACAGATAATGGATTGCAAAGAGAGTTACTGCATGCAAAGCCCAAGATGCTCCCTGCCTACCATGTGTGGGTCTCTGTATGCATGTATGTGCTTATTTATTTTCAGGAAAAGTTTAATGCTGAAAATATTTTTTTTAAAAGAGGACCTTTTCTCAACTGCTCAAGTTAAAGTCAGTTGAACAACAGTAGCTCCCTTAAGCAGAGTATCAGACTATGCAGTCTCTCTTGCTCAGTAGATGCATGTTCATATTTTGGAAATACTATCTTTGTCATTTGGGTAGGATTATTTAATCATTTAGATATATACAGTCAAGGTTAGAATCATCCATCCAGGGCTCTGAGTCCATTTAATATATATTTAAACTTTAAAATAATAGCAAACTCTACAACAGAAATAAATATAGCAGCCTCCCATGTGCTAGCCTTCAGCTCACACTTCCTCCCCTAAAATCTGGAAAAAGATGCACTTTCCCCTGAAATTTAAGAGTTTGAAACTATTTTGGACCAAGGGAAAAATGATGCCTTAAGGCTGCGGTTCTCAATTGGTGGTCCATGGACCACTGGTGGTCCATGGTGACTTTTTGGTGACACAGGAACATTGTCCAAAGTCACACGGTGTGAGCAGGCACCGCCGTTAGGCTGTTTTACGTCGTGTTCACAAGCACGCGGTGCATCATCCATAGCATCACCTAGGACTCAACCACGTTGTGTTGCCAGTAACTTCCATCTGAGGCTCTGAGAGTCAGTGTAGCTGCCACCGTCCTGCTGAGCGGTTGCTGTGTCGTTCATCCTGTGATACATGTGCTGTTTTACAGGTGTGGTGTAGTTTGTTTATAATGGCAATGACAGGAAGAAATGTCAAGCACAAGTATTCAGAGGACTACATCAAATTCGGCTTCACTTGTCAAGAAAAAGAAGGAGTGGATTTGCCACAATGTGTTATTTGTTTCAAAGTCTTGCGGAATGACTCAATGAAGCCAGCTAAGCTGAAACTCCATCTCAAAAAGTGTCACCCCAACTTGCTGCAAAAAGATAAAGATTATTTTGAGCGGCGGTTATTAGGTCTGAAACGGCAGTGCCTCGATTCAACAAGTGCATTATACAAGACAAACAATGCAGTGCGCGCTTCCTACATTGTTGAATACAAAGTTGCACAGGCCAAGAAGCCTCATACCATTGTAGAGCTACTTGTGCTCCCCTGTGCAAAAGAGAAGGTGCGGCTTGTTCTTGGCGAGGAAGCAGCAAGGAAGCTTAATGATATATCTGTCTCTAACGACACAGTATCGAGACGGATAAATGAGATCACAGAACATCAGTGAACAAGTTGTGGATGAAATAAAGAAGTCTCCATTGTTTGCCATACAATTGGATGAATTGACCGACGTCACATTGTATTCTCAGCTATTGGTGTTCGCACGATACATGGTTGAGGGAGACTTCAAAGACGAGTTTCTTTTTTGTAAGACTCTTGATACCACCACAAAGGCTCAGGATTTGTTGGAAATTGTTAACAATTTCTTTGAAGTACATGGTCTGGATTGGGTAAATCTTGTGGGTGTCACCACTGATGGTGCACCTGCCATGCTGGGCTCAAGATTGGGCTTCCAAACTCTGGTGAAACAGCACGCTCCCATGGTAACTGGAGTTCATTACTTCATTCATAGGGAAGCTTTTGCGTCAAAAACATTGCCTGATCAAATGAATGCCATTTTCAAAGGGGTGGTGAATCACATCAAATCATTGGCTCTGAACAGCAGGCTGTTCAAAAGATTTTGCCTGGACATGGGTTCCGACTTTGATGTGTTGCTGTTCTACACTTCTGTACGGTGGTTGTCAGCAGGGAATGTACTCAACAGAGTTTTTCAATTGAGAGAGGAGTTGGATTTATTTCTCCAGGCTAAAGGGAAAGAGGAATTCTGAAATGAGCTGATGCAAGTTCTAAATTTGACTGCGTATCTTGTCAATATTTTTGGAATCTTGAACAAACCGCATCTTCAGCTGCAAGGGAAAGGTGCAAATCTGTTCTCTCACCAAAGCATCATCAAAGCTTTTCTTGACAAATTGGAACTCTGGATCGTAAGAGTCGAAGGCAACAATTTGGTTCAATTTCCATATGTGGATGCCATGCTCAGGGGAAAAGGAAGCCATTCGGATACAAATTCTTGATCATTTACAGAAGCTACGAGACGAATTCCAACGATACTTTCCGGAGGTGGACAGGACAAGGGATGGATTATCTTTCATCAGGAATCCATTTACAACAGATGTTAATAGTGTTCCAGAGGATCTGCAGGAGGAATTCTTGGATCTGAAAAATGATTTTGCTGTTCAAGACATGTACCAGCAGTCTACCATAGAGAAATTTTGGGCCAGCGTGACCGGGAGTTACCCAAATCTGACGCCCCCCCTCTTAGGTTAAATTTATAAGCGGAGCGTCCTCACTGCCAAGTCTGTTATTTCGAAATAACGGGCTGCTTATTTTGAAATCTGTACTCCGGCTTTTTTGGGGGAACAATGCTAATTTTGAAATAGTTATTTCAAAATAGTGTTAGTGTGGACATTCCAGTGCCGCTATTTTGAAATAATTACTCTCCAGAGTAATTTGAACTAATTACTCCCCAGTCCTTCCCAGGGTTCTAAGTCGAGGTAGCATGTCCACATTAACAGAGACGGCCTTGGGCTAATTTTGAGGCTTCCCCATAGCGGGGACACGCTATTTTGATTTTGTAAAATTAGGAATTAAGTCAAATTTAGTTATTTCGAACAAGTTTCCTTGTATAGACATGCCCTTAAAGTGCCATTTCCAAGCCATTTAAGGTTTTATAGATCAATGCCGATACCAGCCCAAAACCCAGCATGTAAGCAACAGACACCGTGGGCCATTAATGACGTGTTCACAGCAGGGAACCCCGTTTAAAAAGCAAATTGCTGTCTTCAGCACCAGCTTCACTATAGCTTATCCACAGCGTGTCACAGTGCTCTAATCCCAAATGATTTAAAAATTTAAAAAGCAACTTTTTAATTTTATCTTCACTAATTTAATTATCTATTTCTGATAGGCAGCACCAGTTACAGAGCCAGAATAAGTGTTTATTACTTGACTGGCTAAATAATATTACTTTACTAAGGTGAGTCAGTACCATTAACCAGCATTAGAAAGAAGGAAAAATTAAGGCACAAAAAGTTCTCATAGGGGGCCAATGGTGGAACCATATCTTAGATCTTCCAACTTCCAACCCCTTCTTCAGTCAACTAAACCCCCATTTTACTATGTGTGTTTGTAGATGCTTATATGGCTATCCTATCCCTGTAAGTAAAATGGCCATTGGGTGATGCCTAAACACTGTTAACTGATTTGGGGGTTAAATATGTCAAATAATCTCTTGTCAACCCTACATCCTTTGTCCTGTTCCCAACACAGATGGCCCAACAAATATTCATGTCAGTGGAGATGACTGGTGGTGACGGAGAGCACAATGTGAACGATCATGTCAAGAGCAGCACAGCATGCAACACATCAGAAATTTTCAAGATGGCAATTGTGGCATCTTCACCCCACTGCCTTGGGGCAAGATCCCTTAGCTGATGTAAATTGATGAAGTGTTGTTACAACAACTGAGGTAGAAGCTGGCCTTTAATTTTGTTTCTAAACTATAATTCAGCGCAGACCATGCTTCTTGCTATTTGTCCTTTCTGCCCTACTACACACACTTTAATATTGCTGATCAGTTTTCTTGGAGCTGATGTAGCAGCTCTATTTTGGAGAACAAGGTCAGGCTTTGCTTCAAAGCATTCTATTTTTGCAGCAAGAGAAATCTGCATGAATTTAGGAACAATGGATAATAATATTGAATCCCATGTAATACTTAAGGATTTGGGTTTCATAAAGTTAGTCTGCATGGGTAATGAGGACAAAATCATTCCATTTATCTAGGAGCTGAACTTTGGGTGGCTTTAGCTCACGTGGGTTGAAGAGATTCTACCCTGTTCAGGATTTGCTGGCCAGTAAATCCAAATAGGCTTTTCAGACATGAAGTCACCTGCAAATGAAAGGTGAGAGCACTTAAAATGTATGCATTTGAAATGTGGTGAAATCTGAATAGATGCACCTCTACCTGAACGCAGCCACATGTCAGACAGGTGAAGCAACTAATGCTTAAAGGGAAGGATTGCAGCATATGAAAGAAGGAACCCTGACTTAGGGAATGCGTAAAAAGCCTCAGGCCACAGTCATCAAAATTGTGTAGTTTAGTGTATATCTACACTGCAGTAAAAGACATGTGGCATGGCTTCAGTTGGCCCAGGCCAGCTGACTTGGGCTTGGGCTGTAGCCTAAATTCTGAGATCTTCTCTCACGACATCTCAGGACCTAGGCTACATTCCGAGCCTGAATTCCTACTGGTCTTCAGCAAGGGAGGTTTGCTGGAACTGGGGAAGTCAATTATGGGCCACCCTGCGATGGGCAGTTGAACGGCTGTTTTTCTGACAAAACTTGAGGAACATCCACATTTCAATTGCATTCTTCCTCAAGAAAATCGAAAGAACCAGAAGGGTTTTTCCGGAATTGGTAATCCTCATTCTACAAGGAAGAGCTCTTTCGGAAAAAGGAGTGTGTGGACAGGGAAGAGGGGAGTTCTTTCGGAAGAGGAGGAAAGAGGAAAAATCACAGGTGCCCTGGTGGCCATTCCGTCCATAGCAATCACAGCTAACATGCAAGAAAGCATCCATTCAGTCTGGATTCTCTCTTTCGAAAAAGCAGATTGCTTTTTCGATGCACTTCTGCAGTGTGGACGCTCTCTTTTGGAAGAAGTTTTTTCGGAAGATCTCTTCCGGAAAAGCTTCTGCTGAAAGAAGCTTGCAGTCTAGACATAGCCTATGAGAGGTAGTAAATGGGGAGGGGAGACATAGATTTACACAGAGCAGTTCAAACCAAACCACAAAATAAAGAAAAATTACCCTGAACATGACTGGATTTACTTTTTCCTTTTTACTTCTAATTTTCTCTTGTTCAGTCCACTCCCATGCTCTGAATCTTTGGAGACATGATAGTCCTGACTGGGTTTAAATCATTCTGTGTCTGCCAACTTCTGGTTTATCTCTCCCACACAAAGAAAGCCAGCAAGGAACCAATATCCGATTCAAATTTCAACCCTCTATCTGATTGGTTCTCCCAGCCCCTTGGTCAAAACCTTGCTAGCTACTTGAGCTTAACCTCTTAGGCACCAGGGGCTGGTCAGCACTCCTCCTGTCCATTACATCTCCAAAAGGAAATTAACAATTGAGAATTTAACACAATAAACTGACTAATGTATATAGTCCAGAGTCAAGTTCCCTGTAAGCTGAGCACCAGGAGAAATTCAAATGCTGCCCAGCTGATTAACAGTGTGCCCACAGCAACACCAGCAGCATGTGTTTCTAATGGTGGTGCAAATCTGCACTTGCCTTTGTGCACATAACAAATTTATTCTGCACACAAATGGAAAAAAACGAGAGGGAACATTGGCCCAGAGATGTGGGGAAAGAAGAGGCCTTATTACATTCCTTGAAAGACAAATATTTTAAAATATATAAACTTTATTTCTGTTTTCATTAGGGTGCTTTCTGTGTAGTTCCTCTCCCATTAAAAATATCTAAGTCCTTTGTCTTACTCACACTGAAGTTAATGGCAAAATTTCCATTGACTTAAATGGTGCAAGATCTGACTCTAAAGTTGGGTCTAACTCACACACTAAATCGCATCTCACAAACTTTGTAACTTGGGCCTGTATCTGCTATCCATTATAGCTTGCACTACATTATCTGGCAAGGTTCCTGCTCTCTGAATTGAATCTTTACTTGCCCTATATTTTCACATGCTTTATTCTGAGCTTAGTTAAAGGAATGATGTTATTTCAAATTGACTTTGTGAAAATATTGACAAAAACTTTTCATAATATAGGCCAAGGAAGAGGAAGAAGATTAAAAAAGACACCCCACAGGATATTACCTTTCACAGGCTACTGAGTCCATGGGCATAATCATCATCATCATCATTATCGAGAAAAGGGGGGGAAAATGTCATCTTGGATTTTCAGTGATAAAGTGACACTTTGAGACAAGGGTTCAGCTGTCAGTAGATCTCTGCAATATTGTGTCTGTTTTGAAGTGAATTCCAGCAAGATGAGCCTTTTTTCTCTCAATCCTGCCATCTGATGACTGATACTGTGGTGTGTGTGCATGCATGTGTTTTATAAAGTCCCTGACTTGCTCTACACTTAGCTCCTGGCTGTGTTCCAAAAACATTGATCACAAGAGGCCGAAACTTGCTGAAAGCACAACGAGAAACAAATAGCATTACTAGGTGTGTAGTGAATTTTCATGGCATAATCTTATAAAAACAATAGCCAGGTATCAAGAGAACAATATCTCTTTTCTCTATCTCTTACGTCTAGACTGGTGTGTTTTTCCGGGATACCAGAGGTATCCCAGAAAAACTCCACCACGTCCAGAGAACGCGTTTGCTCTTCCGCTCTTTTTTTTTTTTTTTTTTTTTTTGCAGAATAGCAAATGCGCTCTTTCAGGGAGCCCTGTATACCTCATTCCACAAGGAATAAGGGCTCTTCTGAAAGAGTAGGCTTTTCCACTATTTGGCCCCATCTAGACAGGGCCAAATGGCGGAAAAGCCTCTTCCAGAAAAGCAATCGGAAAAAGCTACACAAAATGCACATAGCAATTTGCGTAGCTTTTTCCAACAAAGGACTGTAGTCTAGACCTAGCCTCACTTGGGTTAAAATGCTCAAAAGGATTTTCATTCTGATGCCCATAAAGTCAAATTTAATAAACTAGTTCTTCCAACATGCCCCTGTGAAAGTTTGTTCTGATTATTATTGATGTCTTTCGGTCTGATCCTGCAGTCATCTTTCAGTCCTTATTGAGACAATCTGCCATTGATACTTTTGACTGAGTAAATACTATAGAACTAAATCATTTGAACTGTAGTGTGTTCTGCTCCTGTGTGTGGACACACAGAGGTAGAGGGCACACAAGAAACTTCATCCGCATGAAAAAATTGATTGTAAAAAAAGTGTTTTCAATTACAAATTTGAAATTTTCACTCCAAAAATTGGGCTCTCAACTTAACTCCCCCTTTTTTTTTAATTTGAAAACTAAACCAAAAAAGATATATTTCTCACTGAAAACTAAGGGTTTCTTTTTAAACCAGTCTAATTATTTAATGGAAAATGTTAAAGTGATTTTTGTTACAGTGGAATAGTTGTTTGATATAAAAGAATTCTGCACTAAAAGAGTTTTGACTAGCTCTATTGTTCAACTTGTTTGGGCTAACAGTTTTCAGCACAGAGGCTGCCCATGAATTATTCACTTTGACTATTCACTGTTTGGGTTTCATGATTGGCTTCAAAAATCGCACCATATTGTCTCTGCTACTCACTGAATGACTAAAACATTTTGAAGAAGAGACTAAAGAATATCAAATCAAGTGTGTGACTCCAGTAACTTCACTGGGCTTTGGATGAGGTCCCAGAACTCTGCATACTGATGTATGGACAAGGTTATTCATATAAAGTACAGCCATCCCCAAATGTTCTTGTAAGCAAAAACTTTTTTGGATGAGTATTCACTAATAGTGGGTCTGAACATGGTGGAACAGAATGACTCTTCATAATTCAAATTAATGTTCATGAACACTGTTTTGCCCTGTGACCAGTTCTAATGGTAAGATAATAAGCTTTGGGAACATTTCTTTCATTGTTTTCTTTACTGTTTTATATCAACATTATTTTCTATTTTAAATCATTAAAAAATAACACTGCACTATTTTAAAAGATGTATTCGAGTCTATTGCCCTTGATAGTTTATATTCCAGCATGTAGAAGACCAACAAGCACCTGCAATAACTACTGATAGTAAACTAACCTTTGCAATATTTTCTGATTTTCGCACCCCTGAGAAACAGTTATACAGATAAAGATTTGTAGCATAGATTGGGTCTTGGTGATCTGCATAAATTCTTGCTGTGACCACTGAACCTAGATTTTTTTCAGTTGTTTGTAAGATATATTTGTACTCATTTTATGCATAGAACCTTGGTTATGTCTATGCCTAATTAACTGTTCAATGAATACTGATGTGGTTCTGACTGAATTAATACATTGTTTAGTTAAGAGTAACCAAGAGTGCATCTACACAGCACCCTTAGCTTGAAATAAGCTACACAATATTTCAATGCTATTTTGAAATAGTTTATTTCATAATTTGGCGCTGTCTATACAGTGCCAAATTTTGAAATCACTCACTATTCTGAATTTCCCCATCATCGGGATGTTGGAATAAGCTGCCGGTTATTTGAAATCTATTTAGAAATAATGGACTGCTTCAATAGACATGGGGTAGCTATTTTGGGATATTTCCAGTATCCCAAAAAGCTCCACAGTGTAGATGTACCCCAAGTGTCCTAATCTGAAAGGTTCATTTCAAGGTAAAAGTTGATCCTATAAAGAACTTAATATTAAATTTGTAAGCTAACACTCCCTAGACTCAATACAAATGTTTTTTCCTGTAGATTCCAGTCTAACATTGGATATAATACATATCAAACTAGAAAATCTAGTTTGTTAGATTTTAGATGGAAAATCTAACTGGAACCTTAATAAAATCGATCCCCTTCCATGCTTAAATGCATCAGTACACGTGTGTGATCACAGCAGGAAATTATAGAAAGATATTCCCATTGGGTACTAACAGTAGAATCAACGGTAGTATTTCTAGGATCCTCAGACAGAGTAGGGTCCACTGATTTCCATCATTTTGACTATCCTGGTTGGTAAACTGGCTTAGGATCAGTTTTGTTTAATATGATGGTTATAAACATCATACCTTGCCAGAGCTCTGTCCCCTTAGGGCTGCTATGACTGCTAATGCTGGTGTAGGTCAGAGTCCTATCTATAGTGGAATGCATCACCTGTCTTGTGTGGAATTAACTGCTAATGTTGTTTGTCTTAATTCTGTAAAGTAATCAAATTGATCAAATGCTGCTATAACAAGCACAAAAATGCTTCATGGTTATCACTTTGAACACATAAGTCTTGTGATGGAAAAGGAAGTGTTTGGTTCAGTGTGTAGCACCACCTTAGGCAAAAACTTCACCATCCCATCTGCCAGTCCAAATGCTAAATCCTAATAATGCCATTGAATTAATCTCTCTGTGGAGCTAAAATGTATCAGTGGTTTTCATCAACAACCAGGCATTACCACATAAAAGGTTAGGCATCTGGTATGCAGCCCACAGGGCTCATAACTCCAAAAGAGGCTGGCAAACAAAAATAATTGGAGAACTAGCAAATGTGAACCAGTGATGTCAGTTTCTGGACAGCACTAAATGGTGTGAACCAAGGTGTGAAAGTCATTCTGGTCCTCAGGCAAGTCTAACATGTGTAGCTCACAAGGTATGCACCTCCTAATGTTGGCAGTACTAATTTCCCAAAAATGAGCTATTTATTGGAAAGCTAAGCAGATTTAGCCAAAAGCCAGCTTTTCTCCCTTAACCGAGCATGTATGACCAATGTTTTTTTTTCCTCAATTCACTACAAAGTGGCAGACTTTTAACAAGAATAAAGTTAATAAAGTGAGTTTCTGGAGCCATATTCTAGCCATTCAGAAGGATCATCATCCTAGGTGAGCCTGTCCTATAATCCTGTCAAATTGCATAAACTAAGGCAGCTGTCTCCTTACATAGATGGGAAACCTCCAACAGTCACCTCCATATTGCAAGAAGTGGCTGTCAGTGACTCAGAAGCTGACATACTTTCCTAGAAGACACTAAACAGCTGGAGATGCAGATTTTCAGATAAGACACAAAAAGTGAAGTCTCGACTATGTGTAGTCATTACAAGATCCAATGACACATTCCCCTTAGGCTCTGGATTTTAAACCCGGTCTCCTGACCATATGCCGATTTGGGCATTAACTTTTTTCCTTTGAAAATTCCCCTGCATTTTCAATTACAAGTACTGTGATACTGCTGTCCTTTATCATTTATTGGCCTAAACTCTCCTGGAGTTCTACAGTTTAGTGCTGCTGCCATATTCTATTTCAGAAATTCAGACTGCTATTCAGTGCCCGATATGAAATGAGTTTGTTTAGGTTTCAATCCAGTTTCCAGTGGATATTTTTTCACATCCGAGTAAACACACCCAATTTTCACTTTTGTTTTGGCACACTATGGGGGAAAGTACTGAACACTTCATGGAGAGCAACCTACTTTTTTACCCTCTGCAGCAGCGCTGGTCCCTTCTGGTCAGCCACACCTTGTAGCAGTGTATGGGAATGAAGTATGTTAACAAAAAGGGGCTTCAGATTCCAGGGCTATCCATTTGGCACCTTTCACCAGCACTAAGTTTCTGAATGATTGAAATATTGTAGAATACTTTTTCACACAGGGTATGTCTATACAGCAAAGTTATTTTGAAATAACAGCCGTTATTTCGAAATAACTTTACTAGCGTCTACACAAGCCAACCGCTATTTCGAAATTAATTCAAAATAGTGGAGTGCTTATTTCGAAATTGGTAAACCTCATTCCATGAGGAATAACGCCAATTGCAAAATTGCTATTTTGAAATCAGTGCTGTGTAGATGCTTATTTTGATATAGAGGGCCTCCAGCCTTCCCAGGATGCCCTGCTGGCCACTCTGGCCTCAACCAAGAAAACTCCTCTCCCTCCACCCCTCCCCGGAGTCCTTAAGGGGTAGAGTCTGGCCACAGCGCCTGTGCCAGCTCCAAGCCTGCCAGCCCAACAAACAGTCTGTCCTGCCCCTGACCCAGTGGCCCCAATATAAGCCAGCAAGCCACCAGCAGCCAATCCCCAGGAGCAGTCTGCCAGGTCCCAGGAGCCTGCCAGGGGCCAGAAAAGCTGGGTTCCTTCCTGGTCTACGGTGGAGATCATGGACCTTATTCAGGTTTGGGGGGGGATGCCCCCAATGTCCATGATCGCCGCACTAGATGGAAGAATGTGGCTGTCTATGGCAGGATAGCTGCCAGCAAAGGCCACATCCGTACCCAGGAGCAGGTGCGGATGAAAATAAGAGTTTCAGCAGGCGTATGCCAGGGTCACAGGGGGCAGCTCCCAACCAGGAGCACACACACCAAGCTGCCCCTATTTCAATGCCCTGGACCGCATTCTGGAGGAGGGGTGGGACGATCCGTACCCCCCAGGTGGTCATCAACCCTGGGGCAGAGGGCCCTGACCAGGGCATCGAGGAGGAGGAGAAAGAGAGCCAGGAGCCTCAGCAGACCAGACGGAGCGTGCTGAGCAGCCATGACCCACTAGCCGCCCCAGCGGACCCGTCGCCGGTGTCATCTGAGGCCAGGGAGGCAACAACAAGTGAGTGCCATCACTGTCCCCTTATTCGGGGGTGGGGAGGGGGACAGAAACCAGGGACTGCGCGCATGGGCCTTGCTGTCCACAGATCATGCAGCAACCTGTCCATGTGCGAGCATGTGCCATTCCACATGCTGAGGCCCTCACACCCGTGGTGCGGGGACAAAGTTGGCCCGGTGAGACCCCCAACCCTGAGCCCTGAGCTTCCCCTCCCCCTTGTTCCCCTTGCTTCCCCCTTCCAGCTCCCTTCTCCCAGGTTTCCCCCTCCCCTCTCCCAGTGATGCCTTTTAAAGCTTCTAGTATGGTCCCCTCTATATTATGCTATAGCTGTAATCAAATGACAAGCTTGTTCTAGATTCATGCCGTTACCATTTTTTATTCGAGGGGAGGCTATTCCCTTTCTCAGGATCTAGAGCCAAAGAGTAATTGGAAGGATTTACTGATTTTCTGCACTGACAGTCCTGCTATTTGGATCCCAAAATAGTTTTCCCCTCATCATTTGGCACAAGACAAACATTTATTTACCTGATTGATTGTATGAGGGGATCAGATGATGCAGTGTTAACAGCAAGTTTGTCAAGATGAGTGGCAGCATCAGAAATCCCTGGGAGAGTGGAATATGCTTTTTGAGGTAGTTCTCTAGCACAGTGCCATGAAGCCAGCCTGCTGTTGGCTTTTTTGTGATGGGGAAGCTTATTTTTTTTATTACTATCATGACAAATATTCTCTCCTTATGAGATCTTGCTCAATTTTCATAAGAACCTATAGAAATAAATAAACAAATACGTACATACATACATACATAAGGGATCAGAATGTGCACTCAAGTCCTTGGTTCATGCTCTTTCCAAAAGTTGCCATATATATCTGCACTTTAAAGGGTTTTTTCAAATATTTATGATATTGTTGGCTATGCAGCTGACACATAATACATTAAATTAATATATTAAAACAATACAATGGAAATTAAACCTAGAAAAGATCCATTAGACCACCTAGTCCATTGGCCTGTTTATGCAGGATTCCCTTTATCACATATTACAATGTTTTATTTGGCCTAGATTTAAAAAGTCGCAAGTGATCTAATTTCCTCCACTGCTCCAGTGAGATTACTACAGTCTAACCAATCTCTTTGTCAGGAGTGTTTATCTGCTATTCATCTGAAATTTTCACTGGATATGTCTACACTTGCCCCCTAGTTCGAACTAGGGGGGCAAATGAAGCATACCAAAGTTGCTAATGAATCCTCGTGCAATGAGGAGTAACAGTTAATTCGAGGGAAGGGTTTTGGATTGGACTACCGCGTCTATACGCAATGAGTTAATTTGGGCTACTGGCTTTTTAAAATGGCGACCGGCCGCAAATATGCTAATCAAGCGCGGGATATTTAAATCCCGCACTTTAGCAACTTCGGTATGCTTCATTTGCCTCCCTAGTTCGAACTAGGGGGCAAGTGTAGACATACCCTCTGTCTTATTTTTGTCCTGTCTCTCTTAATTTAACCCCTCTGTGCCACCCTCAGTAATGTTGTTTGCATTGAAGGAGGTTTATACATAGTGCAGCAGTTTTAAAAAATAAAATCTCTATTTTGGTCTCTTCAGAATTATTTTTTCTTACAGCCAAATCCTGTAATTCAATGTCAGCCTTACTTGGGTCAAGTTCATAAAGATGTTAATGTGCCCCATGGAAATACTAAGAACTATAGTATTTAGTCATTATGTGATCATTATATTATTTCTTGGCCTGTTTAAGGCTAAAGCCAGAGCAAGGTAAATAATTAGTTTAGTGAATAAATTATTCATGAATAAGATTTCCACTATTTCACCATCTTTGCTGGTTGTCAAATTATATTAATGAAATCAGATTTTCACCTTTTCTCCCCTCAACTGGTGAATTGTCTAAACATATTTTTTCTGCTATTCATCCAGCATTACTTAGAACAATGAAGTCTGTAAAAAGGTACCTCCTTATTCAACTTACCAGTTACCTGTGTGGACACAGAGTAGCAAAAACCAAAATGGAATTTTAGATCACAGAATTATTTGACAGCCCTTATAATACAATAATAATCAAACCCTAAGAATTTGTTTTGTAAAGTGAGTAAATTTGCTATTTAGAGTGAAGGAGAAAATAGACCTTCATAATATCTTTTATACAAAGTCACTTTTCTTAGTATTACCACATATAACTGAAAAATTGCTTCATTTGAGCCCAGATACAAATTAAATAAGATCCTCTTTAAGGGCATGTCTACACTACTGAGAAGATTGACCCTCTGGAGTTTGATCTTCTGGTGTTTGATTTAGCGGGTCTAATATAGATCCCTAAATCAAATACTGAAGGCAGACCCCATTGGCATCTGGTACTCCTCATGCTGTGAGGAGAAAGGTGTCCGCTCCCATAGGCCTCCCACAGCATTGATAGGGATTTAAGATATGTCGACTTCATCTATGTAATTAATGTAGCTGGAATTGAATTTCTTAGGTTGACCTTCCCCTCCAGTGTAAACCAGGCCTAATAGTTTATAAAAAAGAACCACGTGAGTAGTTATAACAGAATCAAAGTTTACTGCAAGTGACAATGAATGACTTCTATCATAACAAAGCTACAATTTCTAGAACATTACTCAAGTAGTGAAAGAGGTCTTGTTTTTTCTTACACAAAAGCTACGTTGCCACCTGTGTCTCACAAAGTATTTGTAAATAACAGATTGCACCAATTATGTTAGTGTTTTGCTGCCATGCATTAAAATGAAATGCAGCAGTGGAAATGATTTATGGCAGAATGCACCGTTTTGATTTCTAAAGCTGATAAGCAGAGAAGCATGAATTATTAAACTGAGTAGAAGCTTTATAGAAAGGCTAGTAATCAAGATTTGCTTGCACAAAACAAGAAAGCTGTGACTAATTTCATATAATGATGTTTGCCTAACAAAATGGTACATTTAAAGGTCAGCTTAATAATGGAAATCTGATTTCAAGGGAAAGGAGCACCTTTAATTTTGCTCTATAATTCACTTGACATACACAGTATGTTGAGAGAAATAATGCAGAGTCTCACTGCTGATTCAAATGGAAGGTAAAAGCATTTGGTAAGAGTTCAAAATGTTCTTTTTAAAATGTATTGTGTAGTCATGTAAGAATTTGAAACTGTTTGGAGGAGAGGTTTGGGCAAGCACCCAAAAGTTCAGATATTCTTAAGGGTTCTGAAAAGTATATGAATCTTTTGAGTTTAAAAAGTATGGCTAGTAGAATGTTGAAGACATGCTTGATTATTAGACTTCTGATACTTCTGGATTTTGGACTGAAAATAATTTGAGTAGCCTTTATCCTGGTGTTTCAAATCTGCTGCTAGGCCCACATGAAAGGTAGAAGAGATGCATGGAAAAGAAATATGTTGCTCTAGCTGTCTACTTTTATTTGTTAATCTTAGTATTTGACCTGAAGATTCATATTCTTTTTTATGGAGCAGGTCATTCTTCCCTAGCAATACAGTGTATCTTTAATACCTTGACTTATCTAAAAAAAATCTCTTCTTTATAGAATTGTTGGTATAGTTCTATCATGTTTGACATGTAGACATTAGAAAAACTAGAAAACTCAGAATGGTTAGCTGGAAGGAACAATCATTAAGTACAAGATGAGATTTAGAGAAAGTAGGGGCATATCACACACTACCACTTCAGGTACTTTTGAGTAATGTCTGTCAAACAGCAGAAATTAGCATGATTCATCTATATAGAATATTTGGAGTCAGTGTGAGAAGCTATTTTAGGGGCTCTTCAGTCCCTACATGCTGTTCAATTGGTCTCCATCTGCAACAGTTGTGAATGTATTTTGGGAGAGGTATTGAGGACAATCACTGCATCTACAGCTAAGCAGGTCCACTGGAGAAGTCCTCTCCCTAGAAAGAGCAGAAGGCATCAGATAGAGAACTTACCGTAGCAGTATATGACTGAACAAATATAGCGCTGCTGCCATTATTCCCTGTGAAGAGACAAGCCCACTTTTGTAATCCTGGAAGACCTTCCCCCTACTGCCTGTTTGTATGTACTGTATATAAGTATCCGGATTTTACTGTTGATGGAGTTTTTCCCTGTGCAATTCCTTTAAAAGCAATATATTTCTGAGTGCCCCCCATAGCCAATGCCTCTTCCTGACAACTGTTCCATTATTGAATTGCTTTTACTATTGGAAATATTTTCCTTTTGTCTAATCTCAGTGCACGGTTCTTCAGTGTAAGGACCAGATCATCAGTTGTAAGATATCCTTGGTCAACCTTGCATAAGTTTTCCCCTTCCTCCTGTATTATCTCCCAAGTATTTTTTTCAGCTCTATTATCACATTCCTTTGCTCCTTTGTTTAGTCTCTTTGTTTTACTAATACATCAAGGGCCTAAAGTTCTGAAAAAAAAAAAACAGAACAGAAAAGCTCATATTTGAGAGGAAAAACAAAGAAAGCTGAGTATTTCCCAGCATTTTCATAACAGATTATGCATAACAGCCTTTTATTTAATGTTGACAGGCCAAACTCTATTTCTGATGGGCTTCCAATGTCTGCATCTACTGTTTTTAGAACCTTTGGGAAAGTATTTAAAATATTTACAAGGTGTGAATGTTTTACACATACTGTCACCTTGTGGCAATAGTAATCTTAGATGTGGATGCTTGTCTTGATTTAGCAACACTTAAAAACTTTTAGCTCTCGAGTTTGCTTGAGTGTAACAGGATGAAAGGAAAAATTAATAGTAAACTAAAACATGAATAATTTGTAAAATGAATTAAGTCATTTAGATTAATGCACCATAGAAAAAGTATGTACATATAAAACCCCCATCCTGATCTCACTAAAGTTAGTGAAAAGACTTTCATAGTAGCTTAAGTGGGTCCTGTAAAGGGAGTTATCCTGATTTTGTAATTATTTAGGAAGGGGTAGGGAGAATCCCTCATACTAGGCAATGGAAGTGAGAGTTGCAATATAAAGTAAAGGAGGCTAAGAAGCCTTCTTGAACAAAATGGGATTTCACTTAATTTTGTGGTTGGTGCCTGGATAACATGATAAGAGGCACTATGTAAAAATAAAATCCTAAAAATGGTGGAAGTAAAAGGTTGGTAGGCTATTTATGTTACATGCTGGGATCAGGACATAAACTTCCCTAAAATAATTCCTAGAGCCTGTCTTTTTGGGGGAAAATTCAGTCTTGATTTAAAAATTGTCAATGATGAAAAATCCACCCTTACCCTGGGTAAATTTTTCTAATGGTTAATTACTCTCACCTTTAAGAAATTACTCCTTTTTTTAATTTGCCGAACTTCAACTTCTAGCCATCAGATGGTGTGATGCCTTTCTCTGCCAGATTGAAGAGACCATCATTAAATTTTGGTACTCTAGGTTAGTACATAGAGACTAATCAAGTTACCTGTTAACATTCTGTGTTGCTAAACTAAATACATTGATCTTCTTTTAGTCTAACCCTATAGGATACATTTCATAATCCTTTAATCATTCTTCTGATTCATTTTTTAACTCTCTCCAATTTATCAACATCATTCTTGAATTGTGGCCGCTACAACTAGACACAGTATTCCAGCAGTGGTCATAACAGTGACACAAACAGAGATAAGTAACTTCTTTATTCCTACACAAAATTCCCCTATTTATGCAGCCCAGCATTGAATCAGCTCTTTTGGCTGCAGTGTCACAAAAGGAGCTTGCATTCAGATGATTTTACGTCACAATTCCCAAATATTTTGCAGTATCACTGCTTCTCAGGATAGACGCTCATTCTGTAAGCATGGCCAATGTTCTTTGTTCCTCTATGTATACATTTACATTGTTATATTAAAGTGATCCAGATCATTCTGGATCTGTGGCCTGCCCTCCTCAGTGTTTGTTTCCCCAATTTTTGTGTCATCCGCAAACTTCATTAGTGAGTATTTTAAGTTTCCTTCCAACTTGATGATGATGCCGCATTTATAGTTACGTATTAAGTGTATGCCATGTTATTTTTATATTGTTCTATTTTATATTCTTTAATCAAAATATCATGTGGTACCAACTGAAAGGCCTTCCAGAAGACTAAGTATATTACATCAATACTATTTACTTATCACCCAGACTTGTAATCTCATAAAAGATGGATATCAAGTTAGTTTGACAGGACTGATCTATTTTCCAAACACCTATGTTGATTTATATGTTATGTTAGCCTCCTTTAGCTCTTTATGAATTGAGTCTCATATCAGCTGCTACATTATCTTGCCTAAGATGGATGTCAGACTGATAAGCCTGTAATTACCCAGGTCATCCCTGTTTACTGTTTTTTTGTTGTTGTTGTTTTTTAAATTGGCACATAAGTAATCATCCAGCCTCCTGGAATTTTCTCAGTGTTCCAAAAATTATTGAAAATCAACATTAAAGGTCCAAGTTGCATAAATACAATTTAAGAACATAGAAATATAAGAACTGCCATTCTGGATCAGATCAGATTCCAGTATTTTGTCCTCAACAGTGGCAAGCACTAGAAGTTTCAAAAGAAGGCGCAAAAAACTCTGTAATGGGCAGACATGAGTAAGGCTGTCTCTCTAAAGAGTCACCTACTAATCCATGACAATTAGAGATGCCGTAACACCTGAAGCATGAGGTTGAAATTTTTTGTTTAGTAAAAAGCTGGTCAGGAAATTTTTCTGTTCCCATGAAAAATATAAAAGAAGCATTTTTTGCCAATTCCCTCTCCCCACTCCAAGTTCAGGTTTCTGTCAAAAATCTAAAACCCAGTTTGGTTTAGTTTTCATCAACTGAAAAGAAATCTGAAAATAATTTTTAAAAAAGCTGAAAAATTCATGTGTCTGTTTTGATGGAAAAAAGCATTTTGAGTGAAATGGTTCTACAAGCTCCACTTCTAAAACACGTTTTAAGCATTTACTTTTATAATCATGAAGATTTGGATTAAAAAAAAAATTCTTGGTCTCTGACATCCTGTAGCAATGAGCCAGACAGCCTAATTATGTGGGTTTCTTTGGGGAAAAAGGCCATTTATCAGTTTTGAATGTGTTGTTTCACTTTCACTAACTGCCACCTTGTTCTTATGTTATGAAATGGGGAGAGTAGAAGTTGCCAATATACCTTTTTAGAACCATTATCTCATTTTTTGTCACTATGAACTTTTCATGCCTGTGATTATCTTTGACATTCTCTCCCCTAAAGTACTAAAATATAGTCTTGCCAACTGTCTAATCTTTCAAACCCAAACACCTGTGCCCTGTCCCTTCCCTTAGGCCTCAAGCCTGCCTTTCCACTTCTCTGAGGTCCTGCCCCTGCTCACTCTAGCCTCCTCCCTCTGTCTCTTACTGTCCCTCTGTCATTTTCATCGAGTTTAGAGTCTGGGAAGAGGCTCTGGGTTGAGCCTGGGGTATGTAGTTAGGATGAAGGAGGGGGTGCAGGCTCTGGGAGGGAGTTTGGATTCAGGATGGGTTCAGGCTGTGGAAACAGGTGCAGGGTGTGGACTCTGGGAGTGGATTCAGGGCTGCTGCAGGAATTCAGTGTGCAGGAGAGGATTGGGGTGCAGGCTCCGGCCAGGCAGCTCTTACCTTGGGCAGCTCTGAGTCCTGGTCAGCAGCACGGTGGGGCTAAGGCAGGCTCACTGCCTGCTCTGATCCCGCAGCACTCCCAGAAGTCCCTGTGACCTTTGGAGATGGCAGGTGGCTCTATGTGCTGCTCCAGCCTTCAGACATTGCCCTTCAGCTCTAACTGGTCACAGTTCCCAGCCTATGATAGTTACAGAGTTGTTGACCAGGGAAGGGCCAGCATGCAGAGACCCCTTCTCACCCTGCCTGTCCTAGGGGCCATAGGAAGGGATGTGCCAGCCCTTCTGGGAGCAGTGCAAGGGCAGGGCAGGCTGGGAGCCTACCTTATCCCTGCTGCACCACTAGGAATTCAGTGATCAATATCCTGATTTAGCTTCAGGAGCCTCCGGGAGATTGATTCTGGGAGACTTTCAGGGAAACCTACTAAAAAAATTACATGCTATTTTACAATATTACTTCTTGTGAAATAGTACATAATCATGTAATTGGAAACAGTGGACCTGATTCTGCTCTCCTTTACATTGGTTTCAGTTACAGCTGTGGATTTGGCCCACTATTTTTTTTTAATCTTCATTTTAAAGATGGGTAGATAGGACCTGGTTTTCACACAATATTACATCAATTGAAATAAAGGTGTCTTTTAAAACATGCTTTGACACTCATAAGGCACGTCTGCACAGCAGCATTATTTTGGAATAACTAACATTATTCCAAAATAACAAAGCGCACATATACACAGCAAGCTGTTATTTTGAACTAATGATGAGCTAGAGGCCTTCTGATGCCGACTCCTGATTTCACAAGAGCTAAGGAAAGTCGAAGGAAAAGTGTTCTACCTTCAACTTCCTGCTGTGTAGACAATGCCAAAAGTTGAATTAATCTATTTCAACTTCAGATACGCAATTGACATAGCTGAAGTTGCATAGCTTACCATGATTTTTGCCCTTCTGCATAGATGTGCCCATATTGACATAAACATGGCTTATACTGGTAACAGACTCCACTAAACTAATGCAATTACACAAGGATCTGCAACATCTTAACTAAATTGCTTTGTAAACCAATTTTTGCTAGACCAGTACAATCTATGTGTGCAGATAAGGCCAAATACTGATAGAAATTCAGTAATTCAGCCATTGTCAGTCAATGCAAAACAAGAAATAGGACCAATCACTTCTGACTCTGAACTCCTTGCCCTAAGACCCTAGACAACCTCTCTGTCCGGATTACAGTCTTTGTTTCCTTCACCTTGGCTCTTCCTCTTCTCTATCTGTACTGTTCATGAGGATGGTGTAATTCTTCATATCCTGTCCCCATGCAGTATGAAAGTATCTTCTTTTTTTATTCATGAAGGATAATTGTTGGAATGAAATGAGATTCGTATCATCTCACAATTAATGTCACACATTGATCTTTTTGGAAAATTAAATCTCTGTGGAAGGAAGAAAAAACAGTTAACACTACAACATGAAGGATAGTCCACAATAAATTGGGCTAGACCTGCATGATCTCTTTTTGAAATATTCAAATAAGGAAATGTGTTTGTCTTACATTGTTTAATGGAATTCAGATATGGGCATCTTAAGCTTGTTTCTCTCTTCACAGTTTTTATCACAATTTATTGACAATAAAAAATGGGTGAAATCCTGCTCTCATGTAAGTCAGTGGCAAAGCTCCCAAGGCTTCAGTTGGAACCAGGAATTCGCCTAAAGTCAAAGGAAACAAAAAATGAAAAAGAATTTTCTGAAAAAAAATTTGAAGCTGTTCCCACTTCTCGCGTTTCAAACAAGTTGTTTTTTAAGTTTTCTTTTAAATGATTGAAATTCCATTTTCTTAGATTTTTATTTATTCTTGGTCCCTACATGCAAAAAGGAATTGTGCTCCCATTTTTTCCCCTTTAGCATTCACTGATGACATAGAAAACAGAGAGAAAACCAAATTGAAATAATCACATTCTTCATAGTGACAAACATGGGAAAAAATGCAGGGAAAGCTTTTTGTGAAAGTTTATTGGTTTTAATAAAAAGCCATTTTTCATTTTTGTTTAAGTTTGATAGAAAACTTTTTAATAATTCTATTCTCACACACATTAAAATGACTCTTCAGTTCATGAAAGACTCTTTAAGCACAAGCTTAAAGTTAAGAACCTGTTGAAATAACTTTCTTCAGTTGGGGCAGTCATCTGGATAGTTCAAACAAGTTCTTGTGAGCTTGCAGTGAATCATCTAATCTTACTTACCCTTGCCTGCCTGGTAAACTGCACTTCTTTTTTGTGATTTTGTAGTCACAAATGTACAGAGCCTTTTTGGGTTGTTTTACTCCATTTGCACCTTTAATTCTCAATTTCCAAAAATGCTAGGACATCGTAAAAGTATGCAGCAGAAGAAGACTTTCACCCAACTTTTTTTTCCTCCCCTGAGCTCCCTCTTCCTCCCAATTATAAATCCTTGCCTCCTTTACTGAGCTAATTACCTTATTAGCCCTACAATTGCCACCAAACCTCTGTAATCCTCCCAACCAGTAACTGGATGATTGATTCCAATTAAACTGTGCATCCTTCTCTGGGCTTCAGCAGCCTCTGTTAACAGGGTGCTATGGCTAGCATGCTGACACACTCTCATATGGTATTGTACTTAGTGACAGGTACATGTCATGTTAATCCCTTAAACATATTTCCTAGTTGAGCATCAAAAAGAAAAGTCATGATCAGTAATGGCTATAAAAGCTTAGGCCTTAAAATACTCATTTTCCCACTTCCTCAAATAAAATCAGTTGGGGGAAAAAAAACCCACTGAACAAAAGTAAGACCTATCTTTCCAAGGCTGCTTCCACCTCTTCAATCCATCCATCTTCTAATGCAGGCAAGCTGAAAGTATAATCAAATTCATGTTTCCAGGTAATAGTCTTCCTAAATAAGCAGTTTGACTAAAGGTTTGCCACAATTCGGTTTATTCTAATTTCTTAGAGTGATGATATATTAATTAAAACTAATACATCGTTGAAGTAGAAGTACTTTCAAACTTCTTTTATCCTGAGGAAGGGAGTGCATGAATCAGTAATTATAAAGCATTGCTTAGCTTCTCTACTTACTTTCATCTTGTGAGGAGATTAATAGCCATCCTTGGGACACCAGCTGCTTTCGATTTATCAAAGGGATGCCAAAGGCTGGCAGCTCTTCTGGAGAACCATAGGGGAAGACAGAGTGTGCAGAGCAAGAAGCATCCTTGGAATCATGCGGGGGAAGGAAAAATGAGTGCTTCTGGATTCTAAATCTGATACTCCCAAGTGGCTTAATATTTATTTATTTGTTATATGGGTGGTATGATCATACAGCCTTCAGGATTTCTGTTATGTTACTCAGTTTAGCTGGCTAGCCAAGCTAAGATCAATAGAAAGTGTTACTTCAAGAGACTATAAATTATTTTCTTCCTTCCCCCTTCACTCCTCATCTAATAAAAATGTTGTCCTTCAGCTGAAGCTATTCTCGAGCGTGCATTGCCAAGCCTCTGGTGTTTCATTGTGAGAATGTCTTTAGTGCTTTGAATCCACAATGACTATCAGATCCCCACTAATGCAATTTAAAAAAAAAATTTAAACCTACCACATTCATTGAGGGCTCAAAGACGACTACAAAAGACATGTCCCACCGACATTCTCCCCCCTGTCCCTAGGACTGACTATATTATGTATGTCTGGTATAAGTTGACAGTAACTGGATTTTTCTTTTTAACTTTTTTCATATATGAGAATAAAGTGAGCATCTTTTTAGATGTCATGTACTCAGGGTTCGGGCACTATTCTGTATATTATCACAGTTACCACGTAGTATTCAAAATGCACATAAAGTGCTTATGATTTAGCTTCTTATTGTCATTTTATTTTGTGTCAATTCTTAAACTCGCTTACAAAGGTGGAATTGGATCCCAACATTTTGAGAATTTTATAAAAGTAATTTTGTCCCTGCCAAAGTGTTGAAATTCCTACATACGGGTCACCAAAAAGCTTTAGGACCACCAAAATCTCCTCTATGTCTTCTGTTAAATAACACATAGCATAGACTTTGTTCTCGCACCCCCACCCCTCCAAAACTAGATTCAGATTTGCTGAATTGCTTTGATTACAAAGTCTGAAAAATATTTTATGTTCACATTTTTTAAACAAAATGTTTTCTCTGTGAGGAGAGAAATGGAATTTCAAGCTTAAGGGCAATAAAAGGACTAGAAAAGTAGAAGGGCTTCACCAGGAAGTTGAAGATATTTAGTAACTGAATCATTTAAATAAGATTTCGATGTGCCTAATGGCAGTTTGCAAACTTAAAACTTGATCTTAAGGGTTGCATCTCTTTAAAGCCACCTCTGAGGATCCAGCCCCTAACAGAGAGTGTTAAATTAAACAAAATAACCTCAGTTTTTTCAATTTAAATATTTTGTACTAATTAAAAGATATCTGGGATTTTAAACATTTCATTACTAGCTTTTATTTTGGTTGAATGTTTGTACTCTTATTGATGGTTCTCTCTCCTTAAATACATGCAAGTTCCTCTGGAATTTCTAGATTTATAATTTAAGCAGACTATCAAAGACCAGAATTCCACTCGATAATTTTCATTAAATGTGCAGTGGTTCTCTCTCTCTTCATTGATCTTAACTTAAAGAGGCTCATGTTGTGTGATACAATATATAACAACAATCTAAAATGAGGGACACCAAGCAGGCACAAATATTAAAATGTGGTAACAGTTAAATGACTTTCTAAAAAAACAGTTAAATGGTTATTTATGAGGTAAATAATTTTCAATGATAAGAATGAGTGGAGACTACATTGGTGTGGGAATCAGGCAACTCTGAATCTAAAAGGAATTATGATTCTTAAAATGAGGAATATGTGAGACTTCTCATGCTCTTTCTTTGTTTTACAGTATAAAAATCATGCTATGTAATGTAGTACCTTGATATCTATCATAGGGAGTATGCATTTGAATTAGCATCTGTTCTTTTTCTGTTTAAGTATAATGAGATCAAAATCCATAAAATAGCTTTTGTTGTTTTAAATGAATCTTAGTTGTGACAGGAAACCTAGTAATGAAACTAATTCTGTTACATATGTTGTGATCATATACAGTATACTAGAGGTATAGTATAATCTCATTAGCCTTCTAATATAGAGGGTTTTCTCTTATTATGTTGATGACTTCCAGCATGTTTCAAATAAGTTACATTTTCTTTTATCTAGCATTCTTCCTTCTTGGAAATAAAAAGACAATCTGTCACTGGAAATGAGATAATCATGTGCAGTTTTGTTTTTATCATTATCCATATTACATTATAGTACATCCCTGGGCAATACAACTATTTAAGCTACATGGATAATATCGCAATGAACTTTCCTGGATAAGGCATGTACATATTTCATTTTCATTACATTTTAGTCTGGGGGGTGACATGCACACATTAGCCAAAACCTTGTGGTCTAATGGTTGGAGCAGGGAAAACTCAGACAGGATTTCTAGTGTCTATTAAGAATTGAGAAAACTAGTCATAGGAGACATTTGATTTGATGAATTTAGACAGGTTTTTTTGGGTCATGTATTATCCAGGAAGAGACTGATTATTTCAGTCTTTTTTTTTTTTTTAATTGGTAGTTATTTGAGAAAAATGTTTTATATAGAGGTGATGGGGTGAGCTACCCAGCCCCAGTTCTGCGGGTGTTAATTGTGAATTGCAGACTGAGGAAGCCATGTCCCGCCATCCTAGCTGGGTATTCTAAGCCTGAAGACAAGATATAAAGGGAAGCAGTCCCATTCATTTGGCTCAGACTGATAAAGAGGAAGGATGCATATTGCAAGCTCCCCACAGGGAGTTACAGGAGCCTCAGCCTTTGGAAGCCAGGAACACCAACCCCCAGGCACTGGACAGCCTATGGAAACCTGGGAGAGGACTGAGTTAACTTCAGACTGACCTTGCTAGTTGATGACCACAGAGACCCAGAGGACCCATGGACCATTATATTGGAAGACCAGATAGGAAGTGGTGTGGGGAAATAGACACTAGTCCAGTTGTAAGACTGAGAAATCTGTTAGAATGTTTTGGACAGATCCCCATTGGCCCGGTGATGGAACACTCTACAGGAAAGTGTAAATAAGTAGGGAACCAATGTAATGGTGCGGGCCTGAGTCCTCCTAACCTCTGCCAATCCTGCAAAGGGGTGACTGTTCCCCCATCCTTAGGCCTAGAGACTCGCAGTTGTCTACTATTCACTGTTACCTGTCTTTGGACCAGCTAAGGGAAAAAAACTTCGACAAAGGGTGAACTTGAGCAGCACTGAAGCTAGTTTATTATAACAGATTCTTAATGATATGGCAGTACTCTCACTCACACACATCACATTCATGCTGGCAGTTTGGAGGCAGGCTGTAGGTGGCGAGAGTTAGTTTTGATTTTGCAGGTGGCTGAAACTGGCCAGGTGACAGCCCCCCTGAGATTCGGCCCCAGGGTGAAGAGAGTTTCCTGGGGTCCCTTTGGATCCATGGAAGATGTGTTGGAGTAAGGGTTTTATATCTTTTTTTATATTTGCATTTTAGGTTTAATAATGTAGTAATGTAAGATAACACATTTAACATTTTATGAATTAAGCCCTTTTGTTAAATATATATCTTTTTGTTTTAAAGTTTAGTAAGCTTAGTAAGTAAAGAGATAGGGTTTTGGTATTGTGTCTATGTTAAGGAGATTAGAAATATTGAAGGCCTGGGCCTTTGATGTGAATTGTTTTGATTTTGATTTTGCTTAATATAAAACACTGCTGTTTACCTTTGAAGGATTCTGTGAAAGACTGTTTGTGTAAATGAGAAATGTATCATAATAAAGATAAAGGCATGAAGGCCACCATTAGAGCCAGATGGCCAAGAAAGGAGGGGGCAATGTGGGTGAAGACAAACTGTGAAAGACAGACTGCAAAGAGACATATCGGCATCAGAAGAACCATGAGTGCATACCCATGGTCAAGGATTGATCAGATTGGTGACTCTAAAGTGAAACAAGCACCCCCAAAAGACAATTGATTACAGGATGATCTCTCGGAGATGTTTGGAATGTCAACATCAAAAGATAACAGTAACTGGTCACAGACTGACACAGTGAAATCCATAGACTTCAACAGGGAAAAAAGGATTATAAAAGCAGGGTGCCTTGCTATGGGACTTTGGGTTCATCTTTCCACCAACTCCAGGAGATCATCAGATCATGACCGACAAAGCCCGGCTCCCCCTCTGTGATCGATCTGGCTGGCCACTACATTGATCCAGACTCTGGACTGGTAACTATAACATCGTCTGGTAGGACTGTGTGTGTATGGTGTTTGTGTGTGTGTGTGTGTGTGTGAGTGAGTGACTGAAAAGCATATGCTACTGTTGTATTCTCAATAAATGCGGCGTACTGCCTTTTTCCCTATAAAAGATCTCGCGTGCTTTGTTTAAGCATAACAGATGCTCTACTGCTTCCAGTCCATTCCTGGGCTTGGCATGCTGTTCCGTCTTTCCGAGGGAAGAGATTTCCACTGGCCACTCGTCATGTTAATTTATGCACTTTGCAGGGTCCTTTCTTGCCTTAAAAGGTAATAGGTGCTGGACTTCCTTATGATTGGGTGTTTCTCATTTACACTTCCTCAGGCATTCTGTAGGTTACATACATATTCATAAGCATGAATATAGTTAGTTCTGTTAAAGCAGTGTAGTTTCTAAGCAAGCACCTGACCTTATTGTGGCTTTTCAATGGGAACTGCTTAAACCACATTAGTTCAACATGGCAGGAAGCTGTCTAAACCACAACATAATAGGAAGCTACTTAAATTGGAGTTGAGACAGCTAGAAATACAAGGGGCGGGGGAACAGGAGGGTTGTGTCCAGTTGGCTACATTCCAATGAGGGGGGCATGTCCAGCTGATTACATTCACCACTGTTAGACCACAAGATGATCTGGACTGGATGTTCACTGCTCTACCTTACCAGAGGGCCAGAGCACCTCAGACTGTTTGTTGCTCCACTCTCCTTGAGGGCCTGAGGCTCTGAGTGATGGACGAATCTACCCTCCAATGTTCCTTCTAATCTTTTCCATACATGTGCAGATTTTTCCATCCAAATATGGAATAAATTTTATGTGCACTGAGGATTGTGTGAATGTGTGTCACCAATAGAAACACAAAACCTAGCTGTGGGCACTCAGCTGGGCAGCATTTAAATCTCTCCTGAGCTGCCTGCCGTGTGAGAGAGAGCAGTCCCAAGGACTTTGACTATTAGGTCACATAGCCCTCAGAGCAAGGGCATCCTAAGAACTCTGACCACTAGTTCACACTCTCCCATTTTGTGGGTTAGACCATCAGAGAAAAATCTAGCAGTTGGGCCATAACTCTCTACGTAACCAGACACCTCTTGATGGAGTGTATCTACCCCATGAAGACAGCCTTTAGAATATGCATGGGTTGATCATGAATAATTTATTTTGCCTATTTCTTGGATATGTAATCTTTAATAGTGCAGTGTATATTTGGCCACCTATCAGATGGTTTTGCTTATATTTCCTATTCCCCACTAAAGTCTCAATTGATACCTGAAAGTAGTGCTTAAATGGGACTGGGACAATAATGAGTAGGCCCTGGGCTCGCCTTCTGCACAGTACTGAATTTCTTGCAAAGCAAATGACTTTGTTTGCATGGGAATATGAGTAGAGGACAATGAACAGCCCTTCCCTAAACACTTGAATGAAACAAACTCCATTCATAACTGTTCAGGGAAAGGGAGACAAAAGAGGGACATGTACATTGTTGAATCCAACCTCTGTTTGGAATTGGGGTGAATGTTTATGATCATCTGTGATGGGGAAGATTAGGTTTGGAGTCCCCCTGCTGAAGACCTTGAAGCCCTACTACAGCTTACCACAGAAGAGGATAGTAGAAAGGACCTCCAAGTTGCCTAGAGGAGCTATATGGAAAGCAACCAATCAAGGCCCAGAAGGCTACTATAAGAAGAGCAACAGAGCCAGAGTTTGTTCACTTTCCTACTGGAGCTGTAAAAGTATAGATAGTGTGCTTGGCTGGCTGAGGGAGCTATAGGACTCTGGACACAAAGGACTTATGAGCTGTCTGCTGGGACTCAACCAGGACAAGGCTCTGAGGTAAAAGTGAAGAATGTGCTAGAGCCATGTTAAAGTGGCCCACAGAATTGTAGCAATGATGTAGTTTATTTAAAGGGGTGCAGTCCATGGCTGTTGTCTTCAGCGTCTATGGGGCTGGTACCCAGCCAGAGTAGAGGGCAGACCTGCATCTGTCCTACCAGTCACTGGTAAAGTTGCCTGGATTTGATATACCCCAGAAAGGGGACTGAATTCTATTAGTGGCCCAGCTGAAACATTGGGGACAGGAAGATCCAGAGAGGCAGAGTCTTCCAGGAGGGATGTGGCCCCACAATAGGACCACTTTGGTAGCAGGAGCAATTTGAAAAAGTCCAGAAGGGGCTGAGACCGTTTGAATCAGAGTACTGTGATAGACCCAGCTGGACTGATTGATGAGTGAGCCCAGAGATATGGCTGCAGATCAAGGAACCTTACAGAAGGTGGTGTTATAGGTCCCTGTTGGCTTCCTACCCCAAAAAGGGTTTGCTTTATTCGCTCTCTATATTTGCACATACAGATTCTGTGACTCAGCCAAAGCACTGAGTCACTAAAGAACCACACAAACTGAAAAAGAGCACAGGCACATGCCCAGAGACAGGGCATGGTCTAAGAAGGAGTGCACCCCACAAGCCTGCTAATGGAGGGGGATAAAGGGTCAGCTGTCCCAGGGCCTGATGATTTAAAGGCCCAGGGGCTCTGGGCCCTTTAAATCACTGCTGCAGCCCCACATGGCATGGTCCAGGTTATGCTGAGGGCTGGGTAGGGAAGGCTAGTTCCCCCCCGCCTTTACACGATGGGCCCAGCCCCTTCTGGAAGGCCCAAAGCCAGCCCCTCCCCACCTTACCCAGCATCCAGCAAAGTCTGATCCTTGCCCCTACTCATTCCATTGACAGCTCTGGCACTGAATTGCTATAATGAACATGGAAAAGTCTCTTTGCATTAGTTTTCTTCATCTTCAGAATGGTTAAAATAGTGTTTCTTTACCACACAGGGTATGGATGAAATCAGTTTATAATTAATAATCGTTTGGAAAACACTTTACTTTTTTGGGGGGAAGAGTTGCGAAAAGTGTTAATAGAAGGCAAATTATCTGATGAATTTTGTCAGTTTTTTTCTTCTGCTTATGAACTATCAATTTTTTGTTGGTAAAACAACACTCGTAATAAAATTATTTGATTAATAAGACACAAAGGACTGGGTTTATAAAGAAGCTACACTATCTAGGGCTATTCTACCTCCCCACATATAGTGAGTTATGCCTAACCAACATAATCTTAAATATTACCCATTCAAGAAAACACTTAAAGAAACATGAAAATCCCACTATAATGGGTATAATTTTTGGACCATTTCAATAAGTTAAATAAATTCTCAGCTTTAAATTCTCTCTCTCTACTATACTAAAAGATGCTGCATGTACAGTGTTTGTATCACCAAATTATAACTGTTCTTCCAAATCCCCGCCCTGTGGTTGCTGCTATTTGGGAAACATTTTAATATATGACATGGTAGGATAACTCCTTGGTCTTTTGACTTTCTGTGAGCCCTCAAACCATGAACACAGAATTAAAGGTTCTAATCTGAGAATTAGGCCACTATTGGATACACTGAATGTTTAATATTCTTTCACTGCTACCCTGAAGAACTGACCTTGGCACTGGTGGGACCTGAATCCATGAAAAAAATCCCCATCTCATCTTTCATTACAATTACCCATCATGGCCACAGGTTGGCCCAGATGTTGGGCAGCTAACTGAATCACAGAATGATCTTTTATCATCAACACCTGTGAACTTCCTTATCTATAACATTTACAAATAATAGGAGGTAGGGGAAAGAAGACAAAGAAGAAAAATGCATAATGTATGGTTATTTTTCTTTTCTCCCTCACCTGGCATTTCTGTTCCTAAATAGTTCAGCTGTAATATTAACAATTACATGAATCATGCAACATGGTTTTAACTTTCTCTGTTGTTATATAATAATAGCTTAGAAGTTTTTAGAAATCACTTTCATTATTACAGAGTGACTGTGAAACTGTTCTATTATTCAAGATTTTTTTTTTCAACAAACTATATTCTAACTGGTACTCTATTGTCTTTGGCAAAGTGTCTCAGGTGATTCGCTTGCAATATAAACATCTTTGCTATTATTTTTATTTTGCGTCTTGTTTACATTTTACTTCTAAAATATTCTTCCAATGGATTTTTCAAGATCCACATTGCACGCAAGCAGCATTTCAGAGTGTTTGTCTCTACCACTTGCGATAGGCATTGATTTTTCCTTCCCCATCATTGGATAGTGCAACTGCACATTATTTAGGCTTGTTTAATGTCCTGTCACATTTCCATTGAAGCCAGTGGCACAATTCTTAAAAATCAGTAGTACTGTGTCATAAAGAGTGCCTGATCCTGAAAGATGATGAGTGCCCCATTGACATTCATTGACCCCTAACTTTGTTAGGTCCCTCCTAAGTTCCATCATTTTTATGTTTTGGTCACACACCTATGGTAGAATGGACAGGTGCAATTTTCCTCTTCCTGAGCCTCACTGACTTGTCAGATCATATTTTATATCTCACATAACTGTCATAACAATTGTTTGAAGCATTTTGTTTTTATTAAATTATATAGTAAATAGAGATAATATTAAAATAAATCAGCAGTAAATGACCAGGTTAGGGGTCAATAGAATCATTTGAGGACAGGAGATGGAGAAAAACACATGCTAATTAAATAAAACATTGCTAGAAGCATGATTGACTTATTTGCCATACTTTGCACAAGTGATGCTAAAGATCAAATCTGGGAGGCAAAATAAGGAGTATGGCTTTGTATCTGTGTACAGCCCATCACCCCTTGGGGAAGGGGTAAAGGGCCTGTGTGGCCAGGGTGAATGAAACTGCCCTGTCAGATGGCTTGGAGGGGTGGGCCATTATCTGCAGGGGGGTGATGGCCAGGATAGGGTGCCCCAGGCATCTCTACCTCCACTAGGTCCCAGTTCAGGGCTGTGGGCTGCCTGCCATTAGCTCAGTGGAAATCTTGCTGAAACTTGCTGAGCTACCTTCAGTTTTATGATCGATTCTCCATGACGTTCCCCCGGATTACTTCATTCTCATTCCTCCATGGCTTGTCAGCTCAGGGTTCCTACGTTCTCTTCTCCTTCTGTGGTGTCAGGAGCCTGTCACTTGAGTGGCCTGTGTCCTAAAGTGTGACATTCCTTCCACAGAGACCTACAGCGCACTTCCATTCATGACACAATTGGTATCCCAGGGATTTGGTGGGATAACATACAAAATTGGAATATTGGTATAGATGGGTACAGCTTGCTCAGAAAGGATAGGCAAGGAAAAAAGGGAGGAGATATTGCCTTATATATTAAAAATGTACGCACTTGGACTGTGGTCGAGATGGAAATAGGAGACAGACTTGTTGAGAGTCTCTGGGTTAGGTTAAAAGGGGTAAAAACAAAGGTGATGCTAGGGGTCTAATACAGACCACCTACCCAGGCAGAAGAGGTGGATGAGGCTTTTTTTAAACAACTAAAAAAATCATCCAAAACACAGGAATTTGTGGTGATGGGGGAGTTCAACTATCTAGACATCTGTTGGGAAACTAACAGCACAGATTCTCCAACAAGTTCTTGGAATGTATTGGAGACATTTTTTATTATTATTATTTATTATTATTATTTTATTTTAGAAGGTTGAGAAAGTTACTGGGGGAAGCTGTTCTAGATTTGATTTTAACAAATATGGAGGAATTGATTGAGAATTTGAAAGTGGGAGGCAACTTAGTTGAAAGTGATCAGAAAATCATAGAATTCATGATTCTAAGGAATGGTAGAAGGGAGACTGGCAAAATAAAGATAATTTGGCTGCGTCTAGACTGGCAAGTTTTTGCGCAAAAGCAGTTGCTTTTGCGCAAAAACTTACCAGCTGTCTACACTGGCCGCTTGAATTTGCGCAAGAACACTGACGATCTAATGTATGATCGTCAGTGTTCTTGCGCAAATACAATGACTCTCCCGTTCGGGAAAAAGCCATCTTGCGCAAATGCTTTTGCGCAAGAGGGCCAGTGTAGACAGCTGAGAACCGTTTTGCGCAAAAAAGCCCTGATGGCGAAAATGGCGATCGGGGCTTTCTTGAGCAAAACCGCGTCTAGAGTGGCACGGACGCTTTTCCGCAAAAAGTGCTTTTGTGCAAAAGCGTCCGTGCCAATCTAGACACTCTTTTCCGCAAATGCTTTTAACGGAAAAACTTTTCCATTAAAAGCATTTGTGGAAAATCATGCCATTCTAGACGCAGCCAATGGATTTCAGAAAGGCTGACTTTAGAAAATTTAGAAGAGCTGGTAGATAAGGTACTGTAAGGAGGATCTGAATCAATGCTTCTATTACGGCCAGCTGGAATGGGAAAGGAATTCTGGGAGTGGTTATGTAGATACAATTCATTCAGCTTCCTTAGGCCTGTTTGATAATCAACTGCTAGAAGTGTTTTGCCCACTGTAACCAACTTGGCTGTTGTGGGGGTCACAAACCATGTTAACAGTAAATGTAGGAATTGTAAGATATGACCACCAATGCTTACAGTTATTGCAGACTAATGCAGACTGTTTTTAGCTCAGTTAAAAGGAGAGACACTGTCAGTCTAAATAGACTTGGATGGACAGAGGCTCTTTCAGAGCCCTATAGATTAAGTTTGGGAGGGGACTAACAGACTGCATGCCCTCCAGGCGTGTGCTGTAAGACTGGTCCAACCTGTTTCTCCCCACTGTCTCAATGATAGAGTGACTTAGAGAGGCTCCATAATGAGTCCCTTTTGTATGTAAATGTACTCCAGTGGATTCTGGAATCTCTTGTGGCTGGGTTATGTTTTGGGCCAAGAACTGAAATCACTGAGAGCTGAAATCACTAAGTTTAACCCAGAGCTGAAATCACCACAAGCCAGTGGAAGATGCAATGAGCAGCCAGCAGTGGAGTGAGGAGAGGCCAGCAGAGCGGTGACAGTGAGGGGTGACTGATAGAGAAGTTTGAGAAGCAGCCAGCAGAGTGTCAGTAGCAAGGGGGTGATGAATGGCCAGCAGAGCAGCGCCCAAGAGCAGTGAGTAGGAAGATGGTGAATGATGAATGGAGTGGGTGACATGCCTTCTACTTTCCCCCAACTCAGGAGGGGAGGTAAACTCTGCAGATGCACCTCTGAACTCTGGTCTGCCCTGACCAAGGGCAGTGACTCTGAGTGGGGTACAGAAAAGGGTTGGGCACGTGAAGGGGATATCTACATTGCTGGACTTGGGAGCCAAAGAGGAAAAGGACACTGCCCAACCTACTTGAGCTGGGACATCTACTTGTAGTTTTGGTTATGAACTCTGTTTGTGGTGTTTTTCCAAATCAATGTCACTTTACTTCCCACCCCTTTTATTAAAGGTTTCTTTTCTACACTCAGATTCTGTGCTCGCGGGTGGGGAAATATTGCCTCCCAGAGGCGCCCAGGGGTGTTGTGTGAATTTCCCAGGTTACTGGGTGGGGGCTCGAGCCAGTTCTGTGTTGGATAGATGGAGAGGAACCCCTAGATATTGAACCTAGCCCAGGCTGCTGCTGGTGCTACCTGACAGAAGGGTTACAGCACCAATGGAAGCAAGATTAAGAGGAAAAACAACTGAAGACAGTTGGCAGTTTTTCAAAGGGACATTATTAAGGGATGAAGAACAAACTATTCCACTGCATAGGAAAGAGAGGCAGTATGGCAAGAGACTACCTTGGCTTAACCAGGAGATCTTAAATGATCTAAAAATCAAAAAAGAGTCATTTAAAAGTGGAAACTAGGTCAAATTACAAAGGATGAATATAAACAAATAACACAAGTATGTAGGGGCAAAATTAGAAAGGCAAAGGTAAAATGAACTGAATGTAGCTCGAGACATGAAGGGTAACAAGAAAACATTCTACAAATATATTAGAGCAAGAGGAAGACCAAGGACAAGGTAGGACAATTGCTCAGTGAAGAGGGAGAAACAGTAACAGGAAACTTGGAAATGACAGGTAGTTTCAATTTTCAGCAAGAAAGTTGGTGGTGACTGAATGCCTAACATAATGAATGCTAGTGAAAAAGGGTAGGTTTAGAAGTTAAAATAAAAAAAGAGAGAACAAGTTAAAAATTACTTAGCGATATCTTCAAGTCACCAGGGACTCATGAAATGCGCCCTAGAATACTCAAGGAACTGATAGCGGAGGTATCTGAACCATTAGCTATCATCTTTGAAAAGTCATGGAAGTTGGGAGAGATTTCAGAATATTGGAAAAGGGCAAATATAGTGCCCAATAAAAAGGGAAATAAGAACAACCTGGGAAACCAGAGAGCAATAGGCTTAACTTCTGTGCCAGAAAAGATATTGGAGCAAATAATTAAGGAATTCATCTGCAAATGTCTGGAAAATAATAAGGTGAAAGGTTACAGCCAGTATGGATTTTAAAAGAACAAATCATGTCAAACCAATCTGACCGCTTTCTTTCCTAGGATAACATGTCTTGTGGATAAGGGGGAAGCAGTGGACATGATATACCTGGACTTTAGTAAAGCATTTGATATAGTCTCGCATGACCTTCTTATCAATAAACTGAGGGAATACAACCTAGATGGGGCTCCTATATGGTGAGTGCATAACTGGCTAGATAATCATTCTCAGAGAGTAGTTATTAATGGTTCATAGTCATGCTGGAAGGGTATAACATGTAGGTTCCAAAGGGGTCAGCCTGGGGACTGACTGGTTCTGTTCAATATCTTCATCAACTATTTACATATTGGCATAGAGAGTAAGCTTATTAAGTCTGTAGATGATACCAAGCTGGGAGGGGTTACAAGTGCTTTGGAGGACAGGGTCAAAATTCAAAATGATCTGGAGAAATGGTCTGAGGTAAATAGGATAAAATTTAATAAGGACAAATACAAAGTACTCCACTTAGGAAGGAACATTCAGTCACACATACAAAATGGGAAGCAACTTTCTAGGAAGGAGTACTGCAGAAAGGGATCTAAGGATCATAGTAGACCACAAGCTTTAAAAAAAAAAAAATCATGAATCTGGGATGCATTAACAGGAGTGTTGTGAGCAAGATACAAGAAGTCATTCTTCCCCTCTACTCTGCACTAATTAGACAGTTTGAGTATGTGTCCTGTTCTGGGCACCACATGTTCAAGAAAGATGGAGAAAATGGAAAGAGTCCAGACAAGACCAATGAAAATGATTGAAGGCCTAGAAAACATGACCTATGAGGGAAGACTGAAAGAATTGGATTTGTTTAGTTTGGAAAAGAGAAGACTGAGGGAGACATGGGAGCACTTTTCAAGTACCTAAAAGGGTGTTAAAAAGAAGAGAGAGAAAAAATATTCTTCTTGACCTCTGATGATAGGACAAGAAACATTGGGCTTAAATTGTGGCAAGGGAGATTTAGGTGGGACATTAGAAAAAAGCTTTCTAACTGTCAGGGTGGTTAAACACTGGAATAAATTGCATAGGGAGGTTGGGGAATCTCCATCATTGAAGATATTTAAGAGCAGATTAGATAAACATCTATATGGGATGATCTACATGGTTCTTGATCCTGCCGTGAGGGCAGGGGCCTGAACTAGATGGCCTCTCAATGTCCCTTCCAATTCTAGTATTCAGGAGTAGTACAAGGTCCTAAAAGTGGGTCCCAAAACATGGCTGTGTCTCTTATGGCACCACTTCTCCCTGAGCCCCTGACCTACCACTGCCCCTTCCCCTAAAGTCCCACTCCCACACTGCTACTCCCCCACTAAGACTCTGTCCCTGCTCACTGCTCTCAATTCCTTCCCCTCTGTTGCTTACCCTTATGACTTTTAAAAAGTATGGGCATGATCTCTCCATTCCTGTGCCCCTGCCTTCATTCCCTCCTGTGAACAGCCTACACAGAGCTGAGTTACTCCATTTTATAGCCTAGTTCCAGTGGAAGCAGGCACAGCATAGCTGAGAGGGTGTGGTCTCTTCGGTCCACATAGTGTGATTAACCCATGCTGAACCAGTCTGGGGCTGGGGCACCCCATCATGGTGTAAGAAAATATCACATCAGAAAAACTAGGTAGTTGTATGGACTGAAAATATAAAGGTGAGACAGTTAAATTATGGTACCATAGAACTCTGAAGTTCCAAGAAATAGAACACCAAATAGTGTCACCTTCATTCACAGGAAGTAATGCCTTTCTTCATACATAATTCCATTGATATCAATGGAAAGAACACAGATTAGGTGCATCAAATCTGGCCCAAAGGTAGAAACTCTACACTACATAATTACAACTAACTTTTTTTTTAATATGGAAAAGAAAGTGACCAGTATATATCTGTACCTAACACACTCTTTTATGTTTTCCCTTTGGTTATATATTAAATGAGATGTCATCAAAAATACTGTTAGGACAGGTTATGTTTTGAATAGGATGCCTACAAGGAAGAATCAGGTACTTAATGAAATAGGATTTTTCCATAGCATCATTCCAAGGCAATGGTTTTTGTAAGTAATATTGTCCTGATGGAAGTAGAGGATATAAATCTGATAGGCTGACCACTTTTAACGATTAAAGACTCCATGTTCTTCCTCTGCCCCTCCAATGTATAACTAAGCCAACCAGATGTCTTGATTTTATAGTAACATTGTCTTATATAGGTGCCTATTATTCCCTACCCACAGTGGGAATATTTCAAACTTGCTATCTGGTCACCCTATGTACAACAGGGGTGTCAGGTTGACTGTCCTGGTCAATTTAGACTCAGATAATTCCATTCTGCATAACTGAAATTCCTCTGTTTCAATTAAACATGTCATTCCTTGTTCACTGAGCCATGGTCTACACTAGGGTGTTATTTCAATATAACTCCCCTTATTTTGAAATAACAAGCAGAGCATCCACATTACTAAGTCCATTATTTCAAAGTAAGGCTGTGTCTAGACTACACCTCTCTGTCGACAGAGATGTAGATTAGGCACGTCGAAATTGCTAATGAAGCAGGGATTTAAATATCCCATGCTTAGTTAGCATAAATATGGCCGCCACTTTTTTTCGAAACGGAGCTTTTTCGGAAAAAAACGGCAGTCTAGACATGGAACTGTCGAAAATAAACCCTTTTTCGACAGTTTCTGTAAACCTCATTTTTTGAGGAATACAGGATCTGATGAAAAAGGGTTTATTTTCGATAGATCCACGCCTAGACTGCTGTTTGTTTGTTTGTTTGTTTTTTTCGAAAAAGCTCCGTTTCGAAAAAAGGCAGCGGCCATGTTTATGCTAATGAAGCATGGGATATTTAAATCCTTGCTTCATTAGCAATTTCGACGTGCTTGATTTGCATCCCTCTGTTGACAGAAGGATGCAGTCTTGATGTAGCCTAAGGGGCTGGTTATTTCGAAATAACGCCTGCTTTCCATGAAGAATAATGCTTATGTCAAAATTGTTATTTTGAGACTTATTATTCTGAAATAACTTATTTCAGAATAATTTGTTAGGGTAGGAGGAAGGGATAGCTGAGTGGTTTGAGCATTGGCCTGCTAAACCCAGGGTTGTGAGCTCAGCCCTTGAGGGGGCCATCTGGGGCAAATCTGTCAGGAATAGTACATGGTCCTGGTCTCAATGATCTCTCAACATCCCTTCCAGTTCTATGATATAGGAATATCTTTATGTATTTATTTAGACATGCCCTTAGTGTCCTAGACTCTTTCATGTTTGTATTCTGCACCAAAAAAGGCTGCCTTCCAACGATGACTGAAGTGGCTCCTATATATTTTGTATCTCAATTTGCTAGGGCATTAAGAATTTTTCAAAATAAACAGCATTATAATTGTATTGTAATTTATGATTATGCCATTTGGCAGAGGTGTGAAGGTAGTCTTTGTCTTTGTCTGTGAAAGACCCATGGAACACAGAGTTTGTTCTTTCTCCACTTTGCTGTGACCTTAGAAGGCTTTAAAAACATTCCCAAAAAGGTATGTAGTGTTAATGCAGAGTCCTTATAAATCAAATTAATGCATTAACAATCAGGTAAGTAGATCTGATCCTGGAGGTAATGGTTTGTAAATCAAACCTTAAAAATTAAGATTAACCAAAAGGATTTATAAATCAGAACTCAACTGTATGAATCTGTTTTTATGGTGCCACCTCAAATAAAATTTTCAATAAAATGAACAAACAGCACACAAAGTCCATAATTCAGCAAAGAACACACTGCATAGACTACCTAAAAAGCATTTCAGATTCCTAAAGACAGACACTCACCCATGTACACAAATGACCCAGTGCACACTCCACAAGACACCCAAATGTAATATTATAACACAGAGGGAAAAATTGAAGATTTTTTTAAACATAAGTGTAATCTAATTTACTATCAGAATAATAAAATGCTTTAAGCACAGTCATATGATTATTGCCTGATATCTTTAGAGGCTAGAGTTAAGATTGTTTGGGTGCCTTAACTATGCATTGCCATGCTTTAACGATTTTGAATTTCTCTACAGCATAACCTTAATTTCACGGGTTTATAATGTTTGGTTTTGGGATAATTGATGTAATGTATTTTACCCTAAAAGATTATGTATCCTTAATCCTATCAATATAATTGTGTCTGAGAATGCAGGTTGAACCTTTCTAGTCTGGCACTCTCTGATCCAGCAACATCCATGGTCCAGCATGATTTTAGTTAGCCAAATGTCCACTAATCATGGGAGTAGCCAGGTTTCCTGTGGTCTCATAGAGTTTGTTTACAGCCACCAGTCCTGACTCTCAGTATTCTGTGCTGTTATTTAACTCTCTAAAAGCCCAGTAGACAGTGGAAGTGATGGTGACTCTGCTACAAAGTACTGAACTCCTGTGGTTCAGTACATTCTCCGATTTGGCACTGGTCAGATCCTGAGGATGCCAGACTACAAAGGCTCAATGTATATGACACCACTTTGGAAATCTATATAAGAATGTAGTTGTACCCATTAGGGAAACAGTATGAGGTGTTCACTCAGAGGTAAAATTCCACTCTGTTCTTCTCAGCATGCAAGGAGAGCCTTCCCATTGCTTAAACTCTCCCCTGAATTTGGGGGCATTTGAAATCCAGATTCAAATTCTGCATGTTCAGTGCAATAGACCTATGAATCAAGCATCTTCTCCAGTTGACAGGAAGATTAATTGAGATACACCAAAGTTAAGGATTTAGAGTAAAGTCCTGGCCTCAGTGAAGTTAATAAGAAAAGTCTGACTAACATCAGTGGGATAAGAGTTAACACATTTCTTTTTGGAATGCTGGACACCTACATATTTAGCTAAAATTGAAAAGAGCTATGGATGTTCACTTAGCATCTCTGACTTAAGTGACTTGATTAAGGTCAAGTAGTGAATTTGTGACAGAACTGGTCACAGAACCCAAGAGTTTGTGTTTTGTGGGGCTGTGTTTCAGCTGTAAGAGAATGCTGCTCTACTTTCTGTTCTTTCTTTGCATATTAATATACACATTATATCAATAAACCCAACTGCATTTTAGTCATCCTTTCATATGACATCCCCCAGTTTGAAACATGATTCCTTCCCTTAGGAAGATACAAGCACCAGTGAAAAATATTAGCTAACATTGATTCCAATTCCAAGTTCCTGCTTAACAGCCAATAATGCCAGATAAATTCCTTATTTATTTGTGAACAACGAAGCCAACCCTTGGGACCTCACCCCCAATGAAATTCATACAGCTAAGTTATTCACACCAATCTATTCCAGATATGTTTCATGTGTTTAATGTCATCTTATACATATTTCCTATTTAAATGGGTATTTTATGATTCAGTGCTTTAAAAATGAATTAATTCTCAGGGAAGGTGTTGAAAGTTTTGGAAATGGATTTCAGTTTATCTACTGAAGGGAACCAGCACAGGCAGAAAAACAACCTTCCATGATAATGCCCTACTGATAAACCTAGTTGGATTAGTTGTCATGAACAACAAATATGGTGAATTCAGTGTTTTATCCTGTTAAAAAATTGTTTGCAGTTCCATCCTGATTTATATAAATACCTTAATCTTTCATAAGTATTATAGAGAGTTTGGCTGAGCAATTTTTCAACCACTAATTTTTAGGAGCTGGTCAGTTTGACTGTTTGCCATATGCTGGTCATTTTATGATTCAGTGCTAACATTAGCTAACATTGATTCCATATTAGCTAACATTGATTCCAATTCCAAGTTCCTGCTTAACAGCCAATAATGCCAGATAAATTCCTTATTTATTTGTGAACAACGAAGCCAACCCTTGGGACCTCACCCCCAATGAAATTCATACAGCTAAGTTATTCACACCAATCTATTCCAGATATGTTTCATGTGTTTAATGTCATCTTATACATATTTCCTATTTAAATGGGTATTTTATGATTCAGTGCTTTAAAAATGAATTAATTCTCAGGGAAGGTGTTGAAAGTTTTGGAAATGGATTTCAGTTTATCTACTGAAGGGAACCAGCACAGGCAGAAAAACAACCTTCCATGATAATGCCCTACTGATAAACCTAGTTGGATTAGTTGTCATGAACAACAAATATGGTGAATTCAGTGTTTTATCCTGTTAAAAAATTGTTTGCAGTTCCATCCTGATTTATATAAATACCTTAATCTTTCATAAGTATTATAGAGAGTTTGGCTGAGCAATTTTTCAACCACTAATTTTTAGGAGCTGGTCAGTTTGACTGTTTGCCATATGCTGGTCATTTTTTGTAGCATGTCATCTAAGCCATAGGAAATTATTTCTGCTTCCTGATTGGATGATTATATTAGCAACAAATGATGCAGAAAGGAGACAGAATTAAAAGGAACTTTCATGCTTTCTCCAATTCCAATCATGACATAATATAGCTGGATGAAACTCTTCAAAGTAGGGAATAGTAAAAAATGAAAGAAAGATGAGGAATAAACCTTCCTCTATGAATTTTCAATGGATAAACATTTGCACTAAAACGTGTAAAGAGTTTGGGATTCATGAACATTTGAGTTATCTAAACATTTTCTGAATTCTTACGAACAAGTAATATGACCTCATGAATAACAGAAAAAAACCAAGGCACTTTGAATTATGAATATATTCACAATTTTTTAAAATATTCTACCATCCAAACAGACAAACGTACCTCAGACCTGATACGGAGAGTATTTACTTTGATTAGATCATTTAGTCCTCACACACACGGCTGACAAGTTCATCAAATGCCATCTGTGATACTAGCTTTATTTAATTAAATGTGAATACCTTGATCAAGATCCAGACCTATGATGGAAAAACTCAGTCCAGTTCCAGGAAGTAGTACAAATCTAGCTTTAACCACCTTTGTGTTCCCCCAGTCCTGGGGCTGTCAAGTTGACAGCGTAGTTCTCAGAGTAAATCAGAGCAACTCCAATAATTTATAGTAATTGTTTATGGTTCTTAAGTGCTCTCCCACCTGCCACTTAGCATTGTGATATACAGGAGCCAAGCACCCTTTCTGCTGATCATACCTCCAGAGCTAGCAACCAGGCTGGTGGTAGGTAGGGAATCTCCCAAGGCTGGCTACTGCAGCCTTGGAGCAACTTTGCACTGGGGGAGTAGTTCAAATCAGCTCAAATGTACCAGAGATTCTGACCCTTGTTCTCCAGAAACTGAAATGAGAAAATCAACTTATTTACATTGCACAACCCAACAGTAATCAGATAGTAATGACTTTAATTCACTACCAAGCCAGTAATACACTCAAATAAATGAGATTTCTTGGCATATCCCAAGTTTAAAAATATACTTACAGGAATGAAAAATTTGTTACAGAACTAATTCCACAGTTTAAAACGTTACTCAAATTCTGTAGAATTGTCTTGCAAAAAGCACTTATTAGTCAATTATTTTGACCCAAGTAATTATTGCATAAAAATGGAATTTATGCTCACATTTCTCCAGTGTTTATATGATGATGTGACACTAATAAAATGAAGCTATGGAGTTAGGAATTTTTAAGTAAAAAAAAAAGGAACATTTTTAAAGTGTGCAAATATATAACTAGAGTTTATGAGCATAAACAATTCTAAGTGGCAGTGACAGAATAAACATATGCTTCCTATAAAAATGTTAATTGGGTCTTCTGTAATGGTTTGGTGGTAGTGTAGCATGTATGGCATATGAGAGCACATAACTCCGCAAGGCATGTCTTGCCCTGTGAGAAGATTAGGAAGAAGCGATTTTAGGTATTTAAGGGAGAGCACTAAAAATAGTAGGTTGTGTCTCTTTCTTGATGCATATAAACTATATTTTGTAGCTGTCTGTTGTGTAAATAAAACATAAATGCATGCAGCTGAATGAAAGATGCACAATTTTATTGTAGAAAAAAAGATATTTAGGAGATTGAGAGGGAAAATGTTTTTTATGTTTCCAAATTATTTCCTCTGATTTTTTTTACCATGAGGTGCTCCACCATTTCTCTGGAGACTAATAGTCCTCATTTACTATTTTAAAATTTAAAATTCTAGCTGTTCTTCAGAGTATCGCTGAATTCTTATAAGGAAAAAAAGAGCACAAGAGATTCAGACCCTTGCTTTCCAGAAAATGAAATGAGAAAGAAACGTATTTCACATGCACATTCCCCTTGCAATCATTTTTGTTTGGCCCAGTACAATCCCATCCTCATGTGCATTGCATTACATTTCTCATATAGCTTGGTGACAGAATGAAGAGCATAAATACTGAACATACATTCTTCCTCCCCTATGAAGAAGATTCAATGTAGAAGATGGAATGTAAGGAGGCTATCCCTTGTCCAACACACAATCAAATGAGACCACTAAATACAAAAGCTGTATGGGAAACATGCTCTTGCTACCTTGCTGCATATTTAAATTGGCCATCTTTGCTCAAAGTTTTCTGTTTAAAGAAGTGGGAACTGGCATGTCTTGTTGTCATAATGGTGGAAAGTAAAATCCAGTTTCACATGTGGAGCACTCTTGGTATCTCGGGAAATTGTTGTGGTACTCCAATTTTCCTTATTTCCATTCATTTACACTGATTTTAATACTGACAGAATATTGGCAATTCTGAGGCTCATTTCACAACCTACCCCTACTTCAGTGGGTAAGCGCTTCCAAATTGTGCACTAGATCAGGCGAGTATGCCACAAATGTGATAGTGCCAATTATTGTGCCAATTATTTATAGTTCATGCACATATCATAATGCGTGCTGCATGATGGCAGAGTAACCTGGTCCTTCCCTGCTTTTCTAAGTGCTCATCTATGAGAATATAATAGCTTCCAAATGCAATTTTTATATAATATATCAAATGACAAGTTTGGTGGAAGGTCTCAAAATCATTTCACAGACCATCATCAAAATCCTAATACGTTAGTATTCATGCAGCTGCACTTATTTGGCTTTGAAAGCTATTCCTGAAGTCATCTCCTCATGATTCCAGTGACAGCTGGATCAATCACATACTACAGAGGACCCTCTGTTTAAAGCTTACAAAGCTAGGGCAGCCTTTGGATGCAAGACCATTAACAAATGCCCACATGCATGCTTTCAGGATACTAAGAAGGGCAATCATGATTAACAATCAGTCTCAGAGGAGTAGCCGTGTTAGTCTGTAAGGTTATGTCTACACTGCAGCAAGATAGGTATTCTGCATCTTTTGAGAACTACCGTTATTTTGAAATATAATGGGCTCGCTAGTCCAACATCCCTGTAAACCACATTCCATGAGGAGTAAGGGACATTTCAGAATAGCGATTTATTTTGAAATAAGTTCTGTGTAGACAGTGCCAAATTTTGAAATAAGCTATTTCAAAATTGACTTGAAATAAGCTACGCAATTTGCGTAGCTCAAATTTCATAGCTTATTTTGAGCTACAGGTACAGTGTAGACACACCCTAACTGAAAAAAACTTTAAAAACAATTAATGGTCCTGCACCACCTCAGGCTGTGTCTAAACTACATCCCTTTTCTCAAAAAAGGGATGTAAATTAGACACTTCAAAATTGCAAATGAAGCCAGGATTTAAATTTCCCACGCTTCATTTGCATAATGGTGACCTTTTTTTTTTAAAGGGGGCTTTTTGAAAGAAAAACGGCCATTTAGACAGGGATTGATTGAAAATAAAACCCTTTTTCAAAAACTCCTGTACTCCTCAAAAAATGAGTACAGGATCTTTCGAAAAAGGGTTTTATTTTCGATCGATCCCTGTCTAAACAGCCGTTTTTCTTTCAAAAAGCTCCATTAAAAAAAAATAAAATAAACGAGGCTGCCATTATGCAAATGAAACGTGGGAAAATTAAATCCCAGCTTCATTTGCAATTTTGAAGTGTCTAATTTACATCCCTTTTTCGAGAAAAGGGATGTAGTTTAGGAACAGCCTTAGACACTAACAAAAAATGTAGATGGTATCATGAGCTTTCATGGGCACAACCTACTTCTTCAGATGAAGTGGGTTGTGCTCACGAAAGTTCACGATACCATTCACATTTTTTGTTAGTCCCTAAGGTACTTTAAATCAGAGCAGTCTCAAACCTGAGGCTAAGAGCAACAGAAAAGTTCATAGTCAAGGTTCAGGCCAAGATCACCACTCAAGATCCAAGTACAAGTCATGTTTCAGGATCCAGATCACAAATCAAAGTCCTAATCAAGCCAAGGTCAAAAGCTAGGCATTCAAGAACAGAGAGCTGCAGAAGATCCACACTCTTTCCTAGACAATCCCTGTAATGTTTGCTAAGTTTATATAAAGTAGGAACAATCAGGAGCCATGAGACTTCTACCTGCTAGATCCTTTGAGACAGGACTTCTCATACTCTATATCCAAGCCATGGATAGCAGAACATGAGCTAGTAACAGTTGCTGCTGGGTGGCCATGTGGAGGTGTTCTCAACCTAGGAGTTCTACAAGCCTTGCTCAGAGACATTGTGGGGGTTACACTTGTAGAAAGTAGTGATGATGATTCATCTGAGTCAATATTGCCCCTTTTGTGGAGCCATTTTTCAAGTGAAATTGTAAAAGGGTGAAAGGCCCCTTTCAGAGGAGTTGGAGATAGTCCCACTGCTGCCATAATTAATTATTACTTCCAGCCTGAGGAGTTAAGGCTAAGGGACTCAGATGATGCTTTGGTGGACACTGGACCTTATAAAAGGAGTGAAGGTTCATTCTGTTGTATGGACTCACAATGTGTGGGTAAAGTTGCCTGGAAGCCTCTGAGCCAGGGCCTACAGAAGCAGGGTACTCAAGGGAACCAATATTAGGAGATTAGTGGTTCTATACAGGTGTAGGGAAGGACATAATGGACAGAGCTCATCAGGGGCTGATCACAGTACTTTAGGGGAACAGTCCTGAGGGCTGTGTGAGCTACCACAAAGCTGGGAAAGGTGCTGGAAACAGTGCCCCAAGGGTGCACTGAAGAGAAGCTACCAAAGTGCAGAAGAACCTTTTGGCTTATTTGGACTCTTGCCATTCTGGGAAAGTTTGTTTATGACCTCTCTGGAGAGCTAAATCATATTTTCAGTACAGCCTGGTATGTGGAAGGCTACAGAGACCCATCTTGGGAAAGGAAACAGAGACAAGTAGTGTTGTCATTGCCATGCTTGGCCAACAGGGGTTGTTACAGAGCAGGTATGCTCCATGACATAGAACGCAGAACCGTCATTAACTCTCATTCGGCAGTTCTTGAGATTTTAACCCTAGCGTGCTTCGGGTACATTCTGCCTTCCTAAATCCCTTCTACAGTTTCAACTGGCTACGAGTATTAGTTTTGAATTCCTTCCTTGTAATGTTATGTGATATTTTTATCGGGCTGTTCAACACCTACTGTATTTCAGCCTGTACATGTCTGTTTATTGGTGATGAATAATTCATGGGGTTTTATGTCTGTTTGCTAAGCATATCTGGTATCTTTTGAAATAAAAGGTGCTATGTCAGTTCACTATTATTATTTCACTAAACTGTTAGATAAAAGATGTTAAAGTTTCAGAATAAGAATGTGAATGAAGTTATCATTTCTGGCCAACCAATTGTAGCTATTTGTTTTTCAGTTTTCCAATTTGCTCATATTTTATGGATTTCATGCATCAGGGAAATCAAATGACTCCAATATTAGAAAATTTGCTTATTAATATAGGGCATTAAGACTAGTGAAGATCTAAATTTGTTTCCATAGCACTGAAGAGGTACATTTAACAAAAATCTATGCACTTATTCTAATGACTGCTATTTTCAGACTTCATCATACCAATTTCTTATGTATCCTGGTTCAAAGCCACAGGTGCAAAGATGTGTGTCAATTATTAACAATCAGCGAGAGGGTGCTTCAAAGAGACTTTCCCCCCAAAGAATAGAGAAAACTAAAAAGAGGAGAAAGAACAAAGAAGAAATTATATTTGATGCATAAAGCATCAAGCTGGGTTTTGAATGTTAATGTATGTGGTGATTACTAATAAAAGTTGTCAGCAAGAAAAAATGTAAACTATTTTGCTAGACTATCTAATTTGCAATGGTTCAAAACACTAGTGAAAATTGCGTATTGAGTCAAATGCAATATGTCCTCTACACTGAGGCAAGCAGTTCTTGTAGATGTCATTTACTGCCTACACCGTACTGGAGATGAACACTGAAATGTTTCCTCTTCAGTCTGAGTAGAGTATCAATTGTAAAATGTCACTTAAGAGACTATTGTGCTCAAGATGTTTCTTGTACAGTCTGAAAAGAGGCATCATGCAGGGGTCAGGGAAGGTCTGGGGTAAGTGCTTCAGAGCTATCCAGTATATGCTGTGTGTGTTCCTATTGCTGTCATCCTTGCTCTTCCTTTTCCCTATTCCATCTTTGACTTCATCCCTCTGTTGTGTCTTGTCTCTGGGCTGGGCAGAATACAATGGGCCTCTATACAGTACTGAACTACAAATGATGGCTTTATCTGTAATGAGTAGCAGATGTCTTAACAGGGAGTTCTCCTAAATGGTATGATCTGTATCCCACAAAACATGTTTGCCACTTTTATCTGTTAATTCTTGGGTGTCAGTGCACCATGATGTTCCATTGGCAGATTGCTGTATGTGGTATCTTCTCACTGCACGATGATGATCTTCACGGTCCCTGATGGTAGTTTTGAGATGCTTTGTGGGACACAAGTCACCTTATAAAAGGCAGAATGGCTGGCAGACAAAGCTCCTAGCTACTTTGTCTATGGTACTCAGGCAGTCTTCTGCTAAAGACTTCTTCTGTCCATATGTTCCACACCCTTCATTCTAATTCTCAGTAGCCAGACTACTGCAAGGGTTAGAGATATTTTTTCCCCATTCGAAACTTCATTCGGTAACATAATTCTTATCTTCCTGATTTCCTATTGTATAGACCTTTCAGCTATTTACAGAGTATAAAGTGATTTACTGCATCCAAGTTCCTTTAATCATTCCTGCTTCCTTATAGCTTGATGAGGATTTTTTTAATCATAACAGCAATGAAAGGGAAAACGGCCGTGCTAAAAAAGAAGCCCCACCTACTGAGGAAGAAGGTGGTGAGACTGGGAAGGAGGCAAACATCTTTAAGACTCTTTTTAAATGTCAGAAGCATTAAATGAGAGTTTGTAACCAAAGCCACAGTGCATCATCCTTAGGGAGACTACTAAATCTACTCAAAAATCTTCAAACCAACAGATGAGAGCAACTTATTTTCCTTTTGTAGGTCCAAAAATCAAGTATGGATGCAATGTGCCTGGTGGGGAGGAAATAGAGAAGAAATTACTCAATTTACTCACAATACATGCACAGCAGAGGAAATTATGGGTAAAATTAACCCCAATTCTTCCTGACTATTTGGGAGGAGGGAAGATTAGATGAAAGATATACTGCCAGGCTGTGTCTAGACTGGCAAGTTTTTCCGCAAAAGCAGTCGCTTTTGCGGAAAAACTTGCCAGCTGTTTAGACTGGCCACTTGAATTTGCGCAAGAACACGACGATCTAAATGTATGATTGTCAGTGTTCTTGCGCAAATACAATGACTCTCCATCTGGGAAAAAGCCCTCTTGCGCAAATGCTTTTGCGCAAGAGGGCCAGTGTAGACAGCTGAGAACCGTTTTGTGCAAAAAAGCCCAGATGGCGAAAATGGCGATTGGGGCTTTCTTGCGCAAAACCGCATCTAGAGTGGCACGGACGCTTTTCCGCAAAAAGTGCTTTTGCGCAAAAGCGTCCGTGCCAATCTAGACGCTCTTTTCCGCAAATGCTTTTAACGGAAAAACTTTTCCGTTAAAAGCATTTGCGGAAAATCATGCCAGTCTAGACGCAGCCCCAATGTATTGAGCTAGCTCTTTTCTATTGCAACTGCTGGCTTGAGGTGGCTTCTACAATGTAGCACGTCAAACTCATTTAACACTGAATAGCCATCATGTGGTGCTCTGTATCAATAGTCTGGTATGGATTAGAAAGGATCTGTATTCTCTAGCCCCTGGAAATGATCTATTTATTTACACTTAAAATTGATCCTCCTCTGCCATAGGTGGTGGGCCCAGAGAAGGATACAATCTTCCTTTAGCTAATTATTGCAAATGTATGTGTCACCCATTAAATTAACTGTTTTGGAAGAAGCCAAGTTCTTTTCTATTTCTATTGCTTATCTAGTCTGCTGCTGCTCCAATATCACTGCACATTTACAGCAAGATTTTGAGGTTCCCAGACTTTTTACTGGGAAATATTAGGGTGAGAACTATGTCATATCTTATTTATTCTGAGAGAAAATTGCCTTTCCCTGGTGGCAATCTTATGTATGAGCTTAAGAGGCTAAGTCTCCTTGTGGATAAAAGAGGAGTCCTTGTTCTCATTCTATGAGGAAGTAAAAGTGTGAGGGAGGAAAATTGCTGCAAATGTCAGCAGGAAAAAAGTGGCCTTTAGGTTTAACATATCCTTTTGCTTTCTACAGTGTGGGACAAATCCTATCAGACAACTGATCCATATGGAAAATAAAAATGAAGCATAGCAACCTGGGGCTTGTAGTCTCTACAGGCTGACCTGACCCTCTACATTCAAGATGATGTGGGGAGAGCTCTGTAATTTGCTTCATTTTACTGTGATGCCCCCTCCAGATGGATAATTGCACCTTAAAGCTGGAGAAAGGTTTGGGGTAGGTTGGGATGAAGAAGCACAGTCAAGGAGCCTGTAACAATTGGCAGGGGATCCTTGAACTGGTGCTGGATAGTTGCATGTCCCCAGCATTTCCTGGAGATTTGGAAAGGTCTCTGGAGATCTGCACTCTTTTGGGTTGGGCATCTTTCATTCTTATTTCAGGGGGAGGTTGTAGTGGTTTGGGAATGTGCATCCAGCACCTAGAGCAGAAGGTGATAGAAAATCTGTGAAAGGAACCATATCTCTATTGACGAGTGATTTTTCACAGGTGATTTTTCCCCTTTCCCCAGAGGAGGGCACAATCTGGCACCAAATTAGTTGTGACATTTAAGCTTCTATCAAGTTGTCATTTCACCCCTTCGCTGGGCATAGTGTGAGCAGCCTTGCTGTGGAACTAACTGTGAAGCTGTCTGCAAGCTTGCACAAAGTCACCATAAACAATATTGCTTGGAGAATTGGATTGCTCTGGTTTCATGGTTTATGATTTTGTATCATGAAGAGACATGAGAACTCCTGCTGGGTATAAAATAATCAACTGTTGTTGTAATATGGAATACGGATTGTTTGTTAGCATAGGAAATGTAAAACAGTGCAGTGCACTTAGAGCATAACAAAAAGCTCCTTGTGACAGAGACTTTTGTGGGGTTTTTTTTTTTACATATTAGGGGCCTCTAGGTGCTACTGTAACACAAATAAAAAATAATAATTCAAAATATATGACAGAAAATAAAGAATAACATCATTTGTTTGCCTCCCTATAGGCTGCCTGAATGATAGTTATTACATCCTATACTGATGCTTTATGGACTGTCCAGTAGAACAGAACCCCCATTTAGCATGATTTCTGAGGCAACCTGACTCTTTTTTTAAACAAAGGTGAATGTAGTGAGTTACCTTCTGCCTTTGCTACCTTGTGTTTTCAGTATATACCTCGGGTCTTAGCTCATTTAAAAAAAAAAAATCTTTGCTGGCTACCTAAAAAAGGATAAGTACTTTGCCAGCCACACTGCAAACTTCTCCAATTTTGTGCTAAATGGTATTATTTTAGAATAACAAATCCACACAGTTTAGTGAGGCTATGTCTAGACTGCAAGCTTCTTTCAGTAGAAGCTTTTGCGGAAGAGATCTTCTAGAAACACTTTTTTCGAAAGAGAGCGTCCACACAGCAAAAGTGAAACAAAAAAGTGATGTGCTTTTTCGAAAGATAGTGTCCATGTTGATTGGACGCTATCTCACATTTAAGTTGTGATTAGTATGGACAGAGTGGCCACCAGGGCACGTGTTATTTCCTGGAGGCCTCTTCTTTTGAAAGAACTCCCTCTTCTGCATCCCAACACGCCTTTTTCCAAAAAAGCTTTTTTGAAAAAAGGCTTCTTCCTTGTAGAAAGAGGTTTACCACTGTCAGAAAAAACCCTCCATTCTTTCAACTTTTTTTCGAAAGAATGCAGTAGCAGTGTGGATGTAAGTATAGTTGTTCCAGAAAAACAGCCATTTTTCCAGAAAAACGCTGAAGTGTAGACATACCCTGAGAGAGAGACTATATATTTCACATATCACTGGAAACTTTTTGGTGTTTGTAAATACAAATATTTAGTGAGATATATCTGAATTAAAATGCATCAGCTTTGGTACATTGTAGATCTTTTATTCCTCACAAATGAAATCACCGTTTAAACTTTTATTTTGAAATCACAACATTGGATTTTGGTAAGGGACCATCTTTTTAAAATTTATAGTTCTGTGAAAAATTTGGGGGAACACAAAATCCCTCTGGACTTGGAATGAAAGGAGACCTTTTCCAGATTTTTGAGATGATGGTTGTAGAATGCATTTTAAATAGCAGTACTACTGAAACGTTCACCAGGGATGAAATTCATCCCAATACAGAGAAGCCATGTCTACCCTGTACACCATTTCTCAGTACTAGAAGCTTAACATTCCACCTGCCCTACAAGGTAAATTTCACCCAGTAAAGGAGAAACTTGCAGCATGCAGAACAGGGATAATTTAAAGAATTAGTTTTTGCAGGACAAACCTGTGATCCTCAATCTCTGCAGATGTAATTCTACAGGGCTTTTCACTGGAATACAATACACTGAGGGTGTATCTAGACCACATGGCTCCGTCAATGGAGCCATGTAGATGAGGCAGGACGACAAAGGGAAATGAAGCGGCGATTTAAATAATCGCCACTTCATTTAAATCAAAATGGCCGCCGCACTGTGCCGATCAGCTGTTTGTCGGCACAGCATGGCAGTCTAGACGGAGATGACGAAGGGTTCTGGGGTCGGCAGATCCCCGTCTAGACTGCCGCGCTGTGCCGACAAACAGCTGATCGGCACAGTGCGGCAGCCATTTTGATTTAAATGAAGCGGCGATTATTTAAATCGCCGCTTCATTTCCCTTTTTCGAGTAAACTAATCTACATGGCTACATCAACGGAGCCATGTAGTTTAGATGTACCCTGAGAGATAATAGGAAAGGAAGAGAAGGAAAAAAAAATATCCCAAGAGGTTTCCTTGTGATTTAACTGCAAGGTAGCACAGACCTTGAAATATTAAGTGCTGCAATGGCAAATTGCCAAGATCTCTCTCTAACTATACATATACATAGGATCATATCCTAGGATTTTTTCTCTAGATTGTATACTCTGGACCTGATCATGCCTCTGAGATGCACATGAGAACGAGAACATCCCTAAATGGATCTCTAACAACACACGAAGAAGACTAAGCTTCCTGCTCATCAATTTGGATAGGACAAAGGGTGCCCCATAGGGAACATTCATGAAGAGATGGCAATGGGTGGGCCAGGGACAATGGGTGTGGAAGAGTGAAGGCAATTTTCATTATCTCTCAGTAGATCCTTTCACAAAGCCAAAGATATGGAGAATGCTTTGGCTATTCAATGATTTTTACATTTGGAATAAAGGAGTGTGGGTGACACAGGGAAGTAGAAAAGGGTAATTGTAATTGTTGGATGACAAGTAATTTTATCTGAACAAATACTAACAACACTTAGAGAAACAAGTAATGGTAGGCCAGCTCTTACTGATTGTTTCTTTTACATACCTTAGGGGATACCTTGATGAAGAATAAGCAAAATAATTACAATTATTAACCATGGCTATTATTAAGGAAAATGCTAAACAAAACAAGGCAAGTGAGAAAATACAAGAGATAAACTGATGACTTCTCCACATGTCTCTGAAGAGAACCTAAACAGAGATTAAACTTTTCAGAGTGACCCCACCTTTGATGGGTCATGTTGGTAATTTAAAACCAAAGTGTATTTTTTCCCAAAATTGTGAATCTATTCTTTAGTGCATCATTATATACAGTAAAACCTGCGCTCCCTGGAACTTAAGCATTCGGAAAACTGTAGAAATCAGCAAAAAAAGCCGGGCACGATGGTGTGTGTGGGGGGGAAGGAAACTGTCCCTTTAAGTGCTGGGATGCTCCACAGACGAGCATGCAGCACGTACCTGGGGGAGGGGCGAACAGCAGCCGAAAGCAAGGAGCAAGCGTCTCAGCTCCCCCTGTGGCTCCCGCTCCCTCCTGGCAAGCCACCCCCACCATCTCTGCCTTCCACCCCCTGGCTTCCCTCCTGCTCACCAGGTTGCATCCCACCTCTCCCACCCCCGTGGCTCGTGGCCCCCACAACAGGCCACATCCCGGCCCCCGCACGGCTTCCGTGTCCCCCCCTTCCCATAGGCCCCACACAGCTCCTGCCACCCCATCAGATAACCAGAATTTTTAGGTTACTGGCACATCCTAATCCCCAGGCATGCCAAATAACACAGGTTTTACTGTAATTAAGAATCTATACATTGGCAAAATAATTTTGTTTCAAGGCAAGTGAACCTGTTGGTTATTAATAACTGACCAGTTTAGTTGGGCAAGGTAAGCAATCTTAACTACATCCTATGAAAGAGAAGAAAATAGATACATTAGTTACTTAAACAAAGCTAAATAAAGAGCTTTTGTGAAATAGGCCAATTAAGTCCCACTATTTCTCAGTTTAGCCCATCCTCCCTTGCATAGTGATTAACAAGAGAAACTCTTGGTATTTTAAGTTACAACAACAATCTTCTATCAGGGTGCTGGAATAATTTGTATAGGGAGAGTGCTAAGAGACATTGAACCAAAGTGTAAACTTTGTATATAGCAGAAATCATTTCAAGGCTGTTGGGGCTGCACCACCCTCCACACCCCTTGCTCCAGATAGCATGTCTCCTATCCTAGTAAAATCTTTAGAAGAATTAAAATCTAATTCCTTGGAATGTCATCGTTATGTTCTCTCATGAATGCTTGTTGAGGTTTTGGGGAGATTTTTCTCCAGTCTTCTCTTGGTTTTGTTTTCTGATTTGTTTTGTTTTGTCTTCTGTCTGGTTACATGCAGTGATGGAGAGGATAAATTGCTAAGTGTTGCTGTTTTGAGCAGCGTAGCAGAAAGAGTGTACATGAAGAGCACTTTCTTCAGAGTTTCAGGTTTATTTTATACTCTTCCCCTTCTTATATCCATTATGTTAGGAAAGCACACCTCTGAGGCTTATTTAGATTCAAGTTGGTTGCCATCACTCTTTGGCTCTAAGACTTTGTGGTTGGTTCAGCTCCTTATGCAATCTGCCTAGAGAATATGCAACATTCATTGAATTCTATTCATCCTGTGATGGGAAAGAACATTCACGGTTAATTTTAACTCTCTCTTTTTTAATTTGACTGAGATATTCTTTGAAGTGTATAAAATGTTTTCAAAACATTCAAATGCTCCTTTAATAAGATTTTAGTTCTCAAAATAGTCATGGTAAATTAAATAATTCTTAGAAAGACTGTAGTGTAAGATGTTGATTCCACATGGCAATTTTTTTGGAAACATGACTTTTTATTATCAGCACAGGGTGAGAGATGTTAATGTCATTAATATCTATATTCTTTAATCAAATTGCTTCTTATATTAGTAATCAATTATAGCTTCACATTACTCTGATATATTCAGACATAAAATGTCTTCTATTCATATAACAATGATATCAGGAAGTTATATGAAGACTTACATTTAAATTAAAAAATTGCAAATTGAATCTCAGAAGATGCTTATTCCACCTTAAGTTTCACATGGGTAGCATTGTAGCCTGTTTCAGCAAAACCAACAAGGAGTCCCTGGTACCTTAAAGACTAATCATTTTATTTTGGGCACAAACTTTTGAGCTGCAGTCCACCAGATACATGAAGTGGAAACTTCCGTTTGGCAAAGATATATACATAAAAGATGAGAGTGTTACATTACTATGCAGAGGACCAGAATTAGCTAGGGTAATTCAATCAAGTAGATTGGCTTACTTCCAACAGTTGATAAGAAGGTGAAAATACCAAAAGGAGGAAATTTACTTTTTGTAGTGAGCTAAACATTTCTAGTCCCTATTCAGAACCAGTCTGATAGTGCCAAGTTTGAATTCCAAGTTTGAATTTGAATTCCGACTCTACAATTTCATGCTGTAGTATCTCTTTTTTTTTTTTTTTTGGAAGGTGTTTTGCTGAAGTATGACCACTTTCAGGTGTGTAATTGTCTGCCTAGGGAAATTGAAGCGGTCTACTATGGGTTCTTTACTACTATTCTTGATGTCTGATTTGTATCCATTTATTCTTTTGCAATAGGGTCAGTCCAGTTTGGCCAATATACATGGCAGAGGGGCATTGCTAGAAATGATGGCCTATATCACATTAGTAGATGTGTAGGTCAACCATCTCCTGATGGTATGGCTGATGTAGTTAGGACTTGGGATCGTGTCACTAGGGTAGATGTGTGGACAGGGCTGGCAATGGGTTTATTGCAGGGATTGGTTCCTGGGTCAGGGTTTGTGCTGTGTGGTGTGATAGCAGTTGGTAATATTTGTTTCAGGTTGGGTAGCTGTCTATAAGTGAGGACTGGCCTGCCTCCCACAGTCTGGGAGAATGAGAGATCATCACCCATGACAGGTTGTACATCCCTGATGATAAACTGGACAGATTTTAGCTGGGGGCTGTACGTAGTGGACAGTAGCGTTCTGTTTTCTTTGCTGGATCTGTCCTGTAGTAGGTGACTTCTGTAGTAATTTTCCCCTTTTTGGTATTCTCACCTTCTTATCACCAGTGAGGAGGGGGCCACATTCATCCTGATTGAATTGGCCTCATTAAAACCAGCCCTCCACAGAGTAATGTAATACTCCCATCTATGTATGTACCAAACTCTCATTAGCACATTTAAAACTATAAACAGTCTCATAGTTCATATTTCTCACTTCACGTATAAGAATGATACATGATGCACCAAAATAGGATATACAGATCCAGCAGATTGGAACATTGAAATTGATAGGTTACATGAGGTATTTTGTTGAAAGCATCTCTTACTTATGCATATTTATATTCATAAGCCTATTTTCATAAAGCATGGGGCAACCATCACAACAGCCACTTGAAAATAGCTCCTCTCAGTTCCTGCCAGCCTCATTAAAGGGGAAGTGCAGAAAAAATGCCATTCATGGATGAAAGTGTATTATTTTTAGATCCTTGATCTGTCCATTGAGACCTATCTAAAAAACACGAGGGCTGCTAAATTGAGACATTCTCATAAGTCATTTCACCATCATATACAGTTAAAGCTGGAAAGGATTTAGTGTTGCTGAATAAATCATTTTCTGCCAAGAAGTGTTACATATTTTTAGTAATATTACAGGATGTTCAGTCACTCTGTGGCAAGGAAGAAATCAGAGAGAGTATGTAAACTGGATTTATAAAATGATTTATATATCAAACCAAAATGAGTTTCCAAGCCTTAAACTTCATAAAGTGCAGTCAGGTTATTTTTAAGTACAAGGATGAGTGTAAGTGCTGTCCAAAGTTTTCTGGGTTGCGTTTTAGAGATATCATCGCAAAAGACAGATTATTTGTAATTCCACAAATATAAAGCTTATCATAGAACAGCAAAAACTACCAATAGTCAGATTTATATCTTGTGTTCATCCATCTAGATTCTGCATTTGCCTATCACCACATTAGCCAGGTTTCTCACAAATTTCTTAAAGCTATAAATATACAATACACTATATTCCTGGAGATTTATCACTTGGCCTATTGCCATACTGTGTCTCTTCTTTCCTTTTCTCAGCCATTCACCTTGTCAGTCTTTCACAAACCTCTTTGACCATCACTCATTGCTTTTGCAGCAAAGTCCCCTAAAAAACAATCAATCAATTAATTTAAATACTTAAAATAAGCACTGGAAAGGCACTATTATGATGAAAAAGCAGTCCTGAAAATGTTCACCAGTGTCTGACACACATTCCTAAGTGACTTTTGCTTCACACAAATTCAGGTGATAGTAAATCACTTTCTTTTTTTCCTTCTTGACAAAACAGAAATCACAGGGTCCCTCTCTAATCTGGTCTTTTATATTTAGAAAAGAATAATCCACAAAATATTATCATTTTATCACTCATCTTCTTTTACTACCCTCCCTTGCTATTTGCCCAACCTAAAGAGACAATTGGTGTTATCTGTTGTTTTTGTTCACTAATACTTTTACAATTACTTTTCACCTGTTACCCTGAAAGATCCCAAAGTGCTTTACTGACTTTGCATGTTAATACTACACAGTCTGGTCTTGATTATTCAGATACCTTACGGAGTGCTGATAATCAAGTTCAGATAATCAAAGATCCAAACAATTGCGATAATTTGCAATAAAATTAATATATATCAAGGAGGTTGACTTTTTCTTTTTTCAGATATACAGAATTGTGGTTAAAATATCAGTGCCTTTTCCCACCAGAATTGCATCTAGGATTCATGCAGAGAGGACACGAAAGGTTTTAAATTGAGATCATAATGTCAATAAAAATGTCAGAAAGGAAATGGCTAAGATCAGCAAAATCAGGCAGGTTTGTTTCATCTTCCCTCCTGCAACCTGTGCTTCCCTGCAGGTTTTATGAAGGTTACAAGGTTGATGGGCAGAAGATTGCAAAGTAGTAAATAACACGATGAGAAAGAAGAGGAAATTGATCAGAAAGAAGGATTGATACTCCATTGCCTGGCACCTTTTGTCAGCTTTGTGCTAGTTCAAAGAGAGTGCAGTGTAGGTGTTAAACTATCAAATCAGAATTCTAGCAGACTACTCTGAATGGTATATGTAATAGCATGAAGGACAAGACTTGGGATGCTCAAGCCCAAACAGAACAGAAATAATGTAGTGTTTAAGGAGGACAGGTTGAGAAAGTATGTATGACAATGAGCAGGAAGTTAATCCAAAGCTGGAAGTCAAAGGAGAAGGATTTTGAAATAAAGTGACTCATGTAAGAGGAAAGATAAGTTGTCTAGGAAAATGGTAAAAGACAGGAAAAAGGAGAGTTGGGAATTGAAACTTTGGAGAAATGGAATTAGGCATTCGCGGGGAGGGGGAATCTGCATGTCTACTGAGTGGAAAGGAGGACAGACATGAAGGACATAATGAACTTCAGAGGAGGGTAAAATGAAAGTGTGGGGAAGGAGGAAAAGATTTAAAAATAATAAATTGAAATGAAAATACCAGTGGTATTGTCTGGAGTTTGTATCAGGGCAGTAAGAGGAAGTGCCTCTGAATATACTAAAATGCTTGTGTAACCTATATACCTAGGGTTACAACTGTATGAAAAGCCTTTGAAAAAAGGTGCTGCAGGAAATAGTCTTATTGTCTGAGAAGGGCAACTCTGTCTTCTCCATCAGCTTACCAAAAATGGCTCAGGTATTCTATGCTGTCGGCAGTGCCAGCTTTTAAATTGAAGTCTTGACCACTTTCAGTCATTGAAAATAAGGTTGCATTAGTCTGGGTGAGGTGTCCAAATTCCAGCTTCATTAACTATGCACTTTAAACTCATTGTGACTTCATTAGGCTACATAACTATCTGAGAAGAAGGATGATCCAGAGTATAGAAACTTGTGAACCCAGCTCTGTGAGATGCACTGATACTATAGTAGTGGGGGCATATCAATACACAATTTGTTCGAGTCTTCTGACCTAAATTTTGTGCAGAATGATTACTGTGTTCTACCTCAAAAGTGTCTTGAACTCATTGAAGAATATATGCATGTGAAATGAATCCTAATAGAATTTTTTATCTATCTGAAAAACAAATTCCATTTTGAGAAAAAAATAGCTTTCATTTTTTTCCAGAACCACAAGAAAACTGAGAGAATTCTAATTCTCTCTTTCTCACTCTCACACCCTACACACACACATGACAATAGCCTAGTTAAGACATAGGGTATGTCTACACTAGCCCCCTAGTTCGAACTAGGGAGGCTAATGTAGGCATTCGAAGTTGCAAATCAAGCCCAGGATTTAAATATCCCGTGCTTGATTTGCATCTTCCCGGCCGGTCGCCATTTTTGGAATTTACAAGTCCAGACTAACTGCCCACGTCTACACGCGGCAGGGACCCGGTAGTTCGAAAGAAAGCCCGAGTTCGAACTACCTGTTAAACCTCATTCCAGGAGGAATAACAGGTAGTTCAAACTAGGGCTTTATTTCGAACTACCGGGTCCCTGCCGCATGTAGACGCGGGCAGTTAGTCCGGACTTGTAAATTTCAAAAATGGCGACCGGCAGGGAAGATGCAAATCAAGCGCGGGATATTTAAATCCCGGGCTTGATTTGTAACTTCGAATGCCTACATTAGCCTCCCTAGTTCAAACTAGGAGGCTAGTGTAGATGTAACCCTTCTGCCGGGTAGGCCTGGCAGTAACCAGGGCTGGGTTCAATATCTTGGGGTCCATCTCACACAGAACTGGCTTGAGCCCCCACCCAGTAAACTGGGAAATTCACACACCCCTGGGTGCCTCTGAGAGTCAATGCTTCCCCACTCGCAAGCACTGAGTCTGAGTGTAGGAAAGAAACATTTAATGAAACAGAGAGAGAAGTGATACGGCATTAACTTGGGGAAAACACCACAAACAGAGTTCATAACCCAAACATGAGCTAAGCCCACCCACCCCCCCAGCCAAGAATCACCTGAAGTCCAAAGAGTCCAAAGAGTCTCTGTCCCTGGTCCGTGCCACCCAGAGTCCCAAAGTTCACCCGCAGGGTTTCACCTCCCAACCTGGGTAGAAATGGGGGGGGGGTGGAGATAGATAGGGGGCACCTTATGACACTCCGCCATGCTCCACCAGCTGTCTCGTCCCACGCCACCGGATGCTCCGCTGGTCGCCTGCCACCGCTCCTCGCTTGCTGCCGCTGCTGGTCACCCTCCTCGCCTGCCGCCGCTCCGTGCCATGCCGCTGGTCGCCGCTCCTCGCCTGCCACTGCTCCACACCACGCCGCTGGGCGCCGCTCCGCGCCACACCGCTGGTCGCTGCTCCTCGCCTGCTACTGCTCCACACCACGCCTCTGGGCGCCGCTCCGCGCCACACCGCTGGTCGCCGCTCCTCGCCTGCCACCGCTCCGCACCGATGGTCGCCTCTCCTCGCCTGCCGCCGCTCCTACTGGCCACGTTACGCCACCAGCCATTGATTCCCACCAGCCACTCTGCTGGTTGCCGCCACTTCACTGGCTGCAATGGGTCTGGCTCTCAGCCAAACCAGTGATTTCCGCTCTCAGTGATTTCAACTCTTTAGCCACCAGCTGGACTGGCAAAGGAATCCAGCATCCACTGGACTAGCAAAAGAAAAGATTCCTCATGGAGTCTGCTTTAGATCTGTCCTTAAAACAAAGGGGGAAAGTTGGGCCAGTCTTACAGCTCACACCTGGCAGATGTGAAGCAGGCTGACTCCAGCCCTTTAACCTTTCCCCCCAGCTCAGTTCACTCAACTCTGTAAGGGGTGAGGCTTGTTCCTCCGAGACCTCTTACCGTGATGGTGGTGTCTCTCCTGCAAGCACTGGTGGCATGTTTTACAGTTCCCACATTTAGGGGTAGCATGATTAGTGGCCCCCACAACAGTCCCAAATTATTTACAATTCTCCACATTCCATTCCAACACTGACCCTCCATCAGCCCTGGCTGAATGGGATTTACATAGCCACACCCCGTATTCTCTCCTGAGTTGTATTTACATATCAGCAGTTAACAGTTAATTACCTTGCAGAGCTAAGCAATTGTAGTGGGCACACCCACCCCTCCTTTTAGCTGGCTGATAGCAAGCAGCAGTTCAGCCTCTGCTTACATAGACATACCCATAGGCTGCGTCTAGACTGGCATGATTTTCCGCAAATGCTTTTAACGGAAAAGTTTTTCCGTTAAAAACATTTGCGGAAAAGAGCATCTAGATTGGCACGGATGCTTTTGCGCAAAAGCACTTTTTGCGGAAAAGCGTCCGTGCCACTCTAGACGCGGTTTTGCGCAAGAAAGCCCCGATCGCCATTTTCGCCATCGGGGCTTTTTTGCGCAAAACATTCCTCCCCTGTCTACACTGGCCCTCTTGCGCAAATACATTTGCGCAAGAGGGCTTTTTCCCGAATGGGAGCATCATAGTATTTGTGCAAGAACACTGATGATCATACATTAGATCGTCAGTGTTCTTGCGCAAATTCAAGTGGCCAGTCTAGACAGCTGGCAAGTTTTTCCGCAAAAGCGGCTGCTTTTGCGGAAAAACTTGCCAGTCTAGACACAGCCATAGTGAGTTACTACTTGACCTGATTCAGACCAGGTTCTTTCATGTGCCAGATGACTGCACTAATCACAGGTCTATAGAGTCACTTGCTGTCACGAAGCACATTTATTTATTTAAACGAAGAGAAACAGCTGCAACAGGAAAGGTTGATTCTAGAGCCCCATGGTTAGAGCAGTTCCTGCTGATGTAGGAGGTGCATGTTCAAATCAGGCTAGACTAAGGACTTAAACCAAGAGTTTTATTTTAAGGTGAAATAAAACTCCCATGGCATCTTGGGTTGTGAAATGAAAAATAACAATGTAGGCATTTAGGCTCAGCATCCCTCTCCCTTCAAAGGTTCTCAAAGCCCAGGCTTGATCCTAAACATCTATATGATAATTTTGTAGCCCTGTGAGCTCAAGTCAGCTGATCAGGCCAGTTATTACAGTGTAGTTATACCATACATCTTAGGTGTGTGGCCTAACCACTGAGTTATTGGTTACTCTGGGGTTCTTTGGGTCTGATTCATCCTAGATATGAGAAACCTCCCTATCCTCCACCAACACCATCAACTCCCCTCCCCTTGTCAGAATTGATACATTTCGGTTCACAATTTTGGTTTTGATTAATAATCATTTTTAAATATATGTTTTTAAGAAAATTCCCAGCTGGCTCTAGATTTATATATAATTTTAGATGAACTTTTCAAAGGACTTTAAGGGAGCAAATTGTGCAAATCAAGTTGGACCTCCCTGGTCTGGCACCCAATGAGGCAGTTTGCTGGACCAGGGATTGTCAATCCCAATCCTGCTGCTGCAGGCCTCCTGGCTCTCCCAGGGGCCACTGGGCTCCCTTCATGGCTGCCGACCCCATTGCCAACCCTGTCCCCAGGATTCCTTTGCCAGACCCAACTCTACTCTCAACCCCTCCAGCCAGATTCCCAGACAACCCCCACTTCTTGCCACAGGGGTCTTTAGGTTTCTTTGCAAATTCTAAACTGTATAAATAGATGTATTGACTTATTTCCTGTCAATAAATTGATTTTATTCCATCAGAAGTCTACCTGTTCCATAGATAAATACTTTGTTTTGCTCTACCCCCCCCCCGCAAGAACATCAACAACTTTGAATTTTCAGTTAAATAAATGAAAAATAATCCAACAAACTTTTACATTTTATTGTAGTGTTGCAATATTTAAGGTCTTTTAAAATAGTTTGACATTTTATGACATACCTAGGGCCCAAATCATGAAAAAATAACCAGTTGGTCTGAGTCCATGATTTTTTTTTTATGAGCGACTCAAGAGGTGGGACGAAGGGGCTTTTAAGGTGCAATTATAAGGAAAATGATCAATTTTGCAAGGGCATACATGAGTACTAGGACACAGAGGAGAAAGTGCCAATACGAAATAGATTAACAGGGGAAAAAGTGGCTATTTTAGAAGTGTAGGCACCAGTGTGTTTGCCTGTCAAGTTGTAGCAGGGACACTTGACATAGGTAATGCACATAGAAGAGCATCAGGAAAACATGACTTAAGGAAAACAAAGTGAAAAAAAAAAACAGGAATGCTTTTAGTGATTAACTATTCGAAAAAACATGGAGGGTAGTGATAATGGTGGATTTCTATGCTGCTGGAAGTTTATGAAATAAATGCTCTGAAAGGAATTAGTAAAAGGCAGGCAATTTAGAGAGAAATAATTATTTATACAGTAAACTAAATGTGAGGTTGATGCTAGTTTATTTGTCAATTGTATAGGTCTGTGTAGATAGATCACAGCAAGAAAATTTCATGAAGTGCATTTTTTTTCACTTATGTTTTTTCCCTCCTTCCAAAGCCTGTCACACCCAGCACCATAATTATGGAAGCGGGACCTGAATGAACAATAAGAACATGAGAACATAAGCAAATAAGAACAATCATACTGGGTCAGATCAAAGTCCATCTATCCCAGTATCCTGTCTTCCAACAATGGCCAATGCCAGATGCCCCAGAGGGAGTGAACAGAACAGGGGATCATCACGTAATACCTCTTCTGACACCCATTCCCAACCTCTGACAGAGGCTAGGGACTCCATTCCTACCCATCCTGGCTAATAGCCATTGATTTTATCTAGTTCATGAATTTATCTAGTTCTTTCTTGAACCCTGTTAAACTCCTTGTCTTCACAACATCCTCTGGCAAGGAGTTCCACAGGCTGACCATGCACTGTATTAATAAAATCTTCCTTTTGTACATTTTAAACCTGCTACCTATTAATTTCATTTGGTGACCCTTGTTCTTAGGTTATGGGAACAAGTAAATAACTTTTCCTTATTCACTTTTTCTACACGAGTCATGATTTTATAGACCTCTATCATATCCCCCTTACTCTCCTCTTTTCTAAGCTGAAAAGTCCCAGTGTTTTTAAACTCTCTTCATATGGGACCCGTTCCAAACCCCTAATAATTTTTGTTGCCCTTTTCTGAACCTTTTCCAAATCCAATATATCTTTTTTTAGATGAGGTGATCACATCTGTACTCAGTATTCAAAATATGGGCACACTATGGTTTTATATAGAGACAATAAGATGTTCTCTGTCTTATTCTCTATCCCTTTTTAATGAACCCTAACATTCTGTTTGCTTTTTTGACTGCTACTGAACAGAGTGGATGTTTTCAGAGAACTATCCACAATGACTCCAAGATCTCTCTCTGAAGTGGTTATAGCTAAATTAGTCCCCATCATTTTGTATGTATAGTTGGGATTTATTTTTTCCAATGTGCATTACTTTACATTTATCAGCATTACATTTCATTTGTCATTTTGTTGCCCAATCACTTAATTTGATGAGATCTTTTTGAAGCTCTTCAGAGTCTGCTTTGGTCTTAACTATCTTGAGCAGGTTGGTATCATCTGCAAATTTTGCCACCTCACTGTTTAACTCTTTCTCCTGATCATTTATAAATAAGTTGAATAGGAATGGTCCCAGGACAGACCTTTTGGGGGACACCACCATTCTGAAAACTGACTATTTTTTCCTACACTTTGTTTCCTGTCTTTTAACCAGTTATCAGTCGTGAGAGTGCCTTCCCTCTATTCACATGACAACTTAATTAAGAGCCTTTGGGAGGTATCTTGTCAAAGGCTTTCTGGAAATCTAAGTATACTATATCCACTGGATCCGCCTTGTCCACATATTTGTTGACCCCTGAAAGAACTCTAGTAGATTAGTAAGGCATGATTTCCCTTACAGAAACCATGCTGACTTTTCTCCAACAAATTATGTTCTTCTGTGTGTCTGACAATTTTATTCTTTACTATAATTTCAACTAATTTGTCTAGTACTGACATTAGATTTACCATTATGTAATTGCCAGGATCACCTGTAGAGCCCTTTTAAAATATTGGCATCACATTAGCAATCATCCAGTCATTAGGTACAAAAGTTCATTTAAAGGGTTGCTTACAAACCACAGTTGTTAGTTCCACAATTTCACATTTGAGTTCTTTCAGAACTCTTGGGTGAATGTCATCTGGTCCCGGTGACTTGTTATTATTGAGTTTATCAATTTGTTCCAAAATCTCCTCTAACAACACCTCAATCTGGGAAATTTCTTCAGATTTGTAACCTAAAAAGAATGGCTCAGCTTTGAGAATATCCCTAACCATTCTCAGCCATGAAGACTGAAGCAAAGAATTCATTTAGTTTCCCCACAACTACCTTATCGTCTTTGAGTGCTCTCTTGGCATCTCAATCATCCAGAGGTCCCACTAGTTGTTCAGCAAGCTTCCTACTTCTGATGTATTTGAGTTTTTGGCTAGCTGTTCTTCAAACTACTTTTTGGCTTTTCTTATTATACTAGCCAATTAGCCCGTCATAAGACGGGATTTTCAGATCTCTCCTCCACATTGGTTTTCTCTCCTGAGCCTCTGGTCTCTCACTCCATCTCTCTCTCTCTCTCTCTCTTTCCTCCTCCTACTGCCTCCCCCTCTCTCTCTCTCAGCTCTCCTCTGCCTCCTGCCTCTCTCTCTGTGTCTCTCTTTCTCTTCTTCTCCCCCTTCTGCCTCTCACTCAAGGGAGCGCGGAGCCCAAACAGCTGTTTGGGCTCTGCACTCCCCGTGCTGCATGGGGAGCGTGGAGCCCAAATGGTCGCTTGTGCCACTTGCTCCCATGCGGCAGCCTGGCTGAGCAGTGCAGAAGTCAGCCGAGCGCCACAGTGGGAGGCGAAGGAGGGGCAGTGATGTTCACGACCAGGGGGCGGGGCCTGGAGCTGCTGTCACGCTGCACGTCACTGCCCCGCCCCCCTTCACCTCCCACCGTGGCGCTCAGCTGACTTCTGCGCCGCTCTGCCGGGCTGCCGCGGGGGAGCAAGCGGCCATTTGGGCTTCCCTGTGGCGGCCCGGCTGCGTGGCGCAGAAGTCAGCTGAGCGCCACAGCGGGAGGGGAAGGGGGGCGGGGCGGTGACGTACATGGCCAGGCCCCACCCCCGGGCATGTAAGTCACCGCCCCGCCCCCCTTCCCCTCCCGCCGTGGCGCTCGGCTGACTTCTGCACCGCTCAGCCGGGCTGCCACAGGGAAGCAAGCGGCGCAAGCAGCCGTTTGGGCCCCGCACTCCCCAGGCAGCATGGGCCGCCCAGAGGGAACAGCCAGCATTTCAGCAACAGCGCCGCCCAGAGGGAACAGCCAGCATTTCAGCATTACAGACTCACAGACATTGGGCTACTATATATATATGATTTTTACACTTAATTTGACAGAGTTTATGTTCCTTTCTACTTTCCTCACTAGGATTTGACTTCCACTTTTTAAAATGTGTCTTTTTATCTCTCACTGCTTCTTTTACTTGGTTGTTAAGCTATGGTGGCATTTTTTGGTTCTCTTACTATGTTTTTTTAATTTGGGCCTCTATTATGGAGTCTTTGAAAAGTTTCCATGCAGCTTGCAAGGATTTTGCTTTTGTCACTGTACCTTTTAATTTCTGTTTAACTAACCTTTTCATTTTTGTGTAGTTCCCCTTTCTGAAATTAAATGTCACAGTGTTGGGCTACTTAGGTGTTTTCCCCTCCACAAGTATGTTAAATGTTATTACATTATGGTCACTATTTCAGAGTAGTCCAGTTATATTTGCCTCTTGGACTAGCGCCTGCACTCCACTTAGAACTAAATCAAGAATTGCCTCTCCCCTTGGGGGGTCCAGAACCAGCCGCTCCAAGAAGCAGTCATTTAAGGTATCAAGAAATTGTATCTCTGCATCCCATCCTGAGGTGACATGTACTCAGTCAGTATGGGGATAGTTGAAATCCCCCACTATTACTGAGTTTTTAAATTTTGATAGCATCTTTAATCTCCCTTAGTATTTCATAGTCAGTCACTATCTTAGTTCAGGAGGGCAGAGCAACTTCATGGACTGTATTTACATGAACACAACTACTCTGCATAGGTATCTAGCAGACAGGAGCTGTGTAGCTCTGAATGACACCATCTGCAAGACTCCTTCTTTAAATTGTAGATATACTATCTTATATTTATTACTCTCCAGCATCTGAAAAAAAAACAGCTGTCAATTAAATAAGGAAATCAGGGTAAGGCTACAAATATGACACATAAATGTAGAGAAGTAAGAGAAATGCATTCACTAATATCCTCCTTTTCGCCAGCATCAAGGTTCATCTGTTCCACCTCATCACCTTAATCTACCAGAAAGCAAACTGCTTTTTCCCCTTCAACTCAGCTACTTAATGACTACTGAAGGCTAGTCCTAAAATACCAATAATCCCAGGAGGGTTTGTCGTGCTCTATGAACCCTCCAAGATTAAAAAAACCACCATGATATTCCCACCCACAGCACCTTATTCTTATTCATGTAGATAACTGCTATGGCTGGAACCCAATAGTTGTATAAAGTGTCAAAAAATAAGTCCCTATTTTCTGTATCACTCACCAGTATCATGACATCATCTGTATGAGTGAAAATTTCCACTGACAGCGTGACATTCCTCTCACTCATCCTTGCTTTTGAACCCTGAAATCACCTGTTATCAAGCACTGCTTGCTATAAAGAGTCCGGAGAGGGGAACAGTACAAAAAAGGGTTCAAAAGACAACCTTGCCTTATCCCAGAATGTACCTGTGTGACATCTTCCTTCCCGCATTTACTAAAGGATTGTAGACTGCACGAACATATAAAATTCATAGACAGATATTACACTGTAGATACAGGGTAGCGTATGGTAACACAATACTGGGATCGTAACAACCATGAGTAATGCAGGTTCAGTCTATCAAAAGCTTTGCCTGATCCAAGGCCAAAAATATAACTCTCCCATTTTCCCTGTCATTCAATTTCAAACACACCCTGAAAACTAAACAAAGGGTGTGTTTAACTGCATTAGACAGACTATGATTTCCTTGCTTTTCTCTTTGGTTCTTTTTTTCCAAAATGGAAGACAAATTTTTGCAATCTTATGTTCAAAGGCAATAGGGTCCAATTTGTGATATCTTCCAAATACCCTTTCCTTGAAAAAAAAATACAAAAAGGCCTTCATAAAAGGAAACTCCTAATATTGTGCACTTACAGTATTGGTGACAACTCATGAAAATGGCATAGAGAGGAGATCAGAGAACTTTTGATCAAATTCTGCTCTCAACCATCAGTCCCATGGGAAGTTACCTTCTTCATTGACAAGATACATGCTCTCTCTGAGCCTCTCTTTCCTCTTTCTCCTTCATATGATTGCTAGACTGACATTGTCTAAAGAACATTCTGATATTGGTTAGTTTTCCGATCCTGGCATATCTGTCCCCTTGTATTTGATGGTATCTCTTGGCTGAAGAAGTCCTACCTTCACAGCAGATTTTCACCAACAACAGCCACAGTTAAACCCAATGCTTCTCCACCATAATCTAAGAAATACCCCCTGGTAGTGCTGCCACTGCAGCGCAGTCATATAAGAGCTATGTCATACAAAAAATATAATGAATAAAAGACAAATATCAGGATCAATTTCTTACTTATCATCTCAGAGTAGTCAGGTCAAATGCAGACCTGAAATCCACGCAGTGAATTTGACCCATTGCTTTCTGAATTTAAATGCAGACACTTAACCATGTTCTGTTTCTGAAGTTACTGAAAGAGCTGATTGCTAAGTCTCATGTACCCCACAAACACCAGCTTCCTTGTCCCTCACCTCCTTAAGTAAAGTGGAAATGTTGTGATTCGTTTCACAGCTCAGAAGAACTATATAGTGCTTCTGTAGTGGGAACTGACACTCGGGCCTGGCACGTCTAAATGTTCACACAAGTTTTTTTCAGAAAACCTGGGTGAGTATGGGCCAAACTGAGTCTTAGTCTTGAGCAAGCATAGGTCATGTTTCAGCCAGTTCTGGGTTAAGTGATGGTTTGGGGTGAAAACCATCAAAACTTGGCAATTTCAGCTAATCCTTGCTCTGGTTTTAAAGTCTTCTAAAAAATTCATTTAAGGGTGAATCCAAAGAAAAATTCAGAGCTGGTGTACCTAGGTGCCACTGTATTGATTTCAGTGAAGATGTACCCATTTCACAATCTTTCTGTTTGTTCCAAGAGGCAAAAATCTCCATAAAACCCAAATCCCTCTCTCCAAAATGATGTGTACGAACCCATGAAGTTGCTGGGTTTGTTCATTTTATTTGTTTATCCAGTGATTATTAAGTGGGCCTCTCTGAATTAATGCCCATTGGTTTGACAAAGAAACCTCTTTTTTCCAACATAATTATTCCTTTAACATGTCTTCATTTTAATAGACTCTGCTAAGAGTCAGATTATAGCAATAAATCCACTCAATCCAAAAGACGTACAATGCAATCATCTAATTGAGAAATACAGAGTTTCACTAGGAATTATCTAGGGACTGGATGGCTCATTGGGCTAGTAAAGCTTTGACCTTTAGACCTTAATTGAAATTGTACCAGGGAGACTGCAATGATTAATACAAGCTGGTTATTAAAAAAAAAAAGTGCTGACTGGAGTCAGATCATCTCAGTTCAGCTCCGTAAGGTCTGACGTTCACAGGTACAAGCTTAGACATGGTTGGCACAAGGTGATTTGGACAAATGGAATGCATTGAAAAGAGATGAACATTGATTAAATATCTCAGGAGTTGAATGAAGCAGAGTTATGAGTGCCACTTTCAGGTCAGATGTACATTCAGCTGGAAGTGGATTTACCCAATACCTGTGCCTGTCATGCCTTGTAACTTGTCATTTCTAGTTAACCTGAGGTCTTCAATCAAAACCAAAATGAAATGTTTTATTTGGGGTTGACCAAATATTTTGTTCAACCTCAATTTTGTTTTTGTTTTTGTTATTTCAGTTATTTCAAGAACTAGGTGACACCAAATGAAATTAAGACATAGAATGTTTAAAATAAACAAAAGGAAGTGTTTCTTCATACAGTGCATGGTTAGCCCATGGAACTCCTTGACAAAGGATATCATGAAGACCAAGAATTTAAGAGGGTTCAAAATAGGACTAGATAAATTCATGGAGTTAAGTCCATCAATACTTATTAGACAGGATGGGTAGGAATGGTGTCCATAGCCTCTGTTTGTCGGGGCTGGAATGGATGATAGGAGAGGGATCACTTGATGATTACCTGTTTCTGTTCACTCCCTCTGGGGCTTGTGGTATTGGCCACTGTTGGAACACAGGATACTGGGCTAGGTGGACTTTTACTCTGATCCATTATGGCCATTCTTATGTTGTTATGGTCAGTGAGAAAGCTTCAAAAAATATGTTTTAGGATGGCACAAATATTTTCCCCACATATGTTAGTATATCAGACTAAAAAATTCACTTAGCTCCAGTCATGAACAGCTTTCATGTCTAGTGAACTTTGTATTCTGATCCAAATGTCACAATTGGCTGCTATATCAGGCAACATTTAAGTAAACAAATGAACAGATGTTTAGTGCAGTACCACATTTACCATTTCTGTGACAGTTTAGATTTCCTATGTATAGAATGGGAAATGACTCATCCTGTGCTAAACTTAATTACAGGTGGTAAGTATCCCTTTTGTCTGTAGCCTATTCTTCTGTATGTTGGATTGTGTTTTCTGATGGGGAGGGGGGAGAGGAATAAAAATGAAAGTATCTCGTGAAAATACTGTCAGTTTTAGAGCAATAAAAACCCCCCAGAAACCACAAAACTTCTTGTAGCATCTGACCACAACCTGGAGAATACCTTGTTTCAGGAATTCCTTGATTTACCTATTTTTTAAAATGATTGGATAATCCTGGAAATACCATAAACCATTAATTTTGTTATCAGATCAGAGTAATCAAATCTCATGCTTCTAGGTAAAGTCAGACTAGCATCAAGAGCAGGAAAATCTCCAATTTCCCCTCAACTCCACATGTATATCATTGAACAAATGACACAAGAACACTTTGAATAGGTACTGCTATTCATGCCAGAATAACTGCATATTCAGTACATGTTGTACCTCTAACTGAAATAGGTTAGTGAGACAAAACTGTAGGGGTGCAGAGGATTACCTTGAGGTAGGATTTTTAAATGACACAGTTAAACTTGTTCGAAGGCCCATGTGGAGAGACTCATTTTAGTTTAAACTATTTTATTCAGGTTTATCTTAAGTTGTTTAGCATCAGGTTTTAGCCAAATTGAAATAGAAGTATCCACACAGATTTTTGCTTTGGTTTAATTAAACAAGTTTGTTTAAACCAGTACAGGTTTCTGAATTGCAAGGACCACAAATTCATCCATTTCCATGAGCAACACTATAGCTCTCACTTTCCAGTCAAGTATAAGGTACCACAGAGGTTTTGATAAGATTGATGAAGTTGAAGACCTGCTACTATCAGACAAAAAGTTAGGCTTTCTCTCTTCTTTTATTCAGTTCATTATTCCAGGAAAGTAATTTCACTGGGTATTTGATATTTGTTTTATTCATTTTCCATTTCTTTTAGTCGACTAAATCATCTTCACACATCCCATTTTTTCCTAATACATGGCCTCTACACATTTAAATTCTCCAGGGAAGTGTGGACTTCAAGGATACTGAGCCAGAAGTGGAAAGTCTTGCCCTCAGCTGGCATTTCTGAGATGTATAAATTAGCAGTCTTCTATTCTCATGTCTGGCCGAGTCCATTAACCTGACAATCAGGGCAGTAGTTCAAGACACTATTGCACTACATGGTAAGTAGACAGGGATGAGCAATCTAAGTGTGCTGAACCATCACTGTCTACATAATACTCCCATTCCTAGCTGACCCAAGTCATTCATAATGGAGAGGATTGGCTCATAGATCAGATAATTTGATCACTGATAACCAATACCTAATGCTTCATTGGAAGGTGACAGACATTCCCTCATGTGATTCATCTGGCTATTTGTCAATGAGGATATACAGGTCAGAGAAAAGAAGAACCTTTTGCTGAAATTCTTTTACATGTATTTGTAATCAATTATTTTTACAAGTTTAAAAGAGGAAAGAATAGCATTAAAATCAAATCCACAATGCACATGTAATGGTATTCAAATTCGTGTTGAACTTTTGAACTTATGATATTTCAATAGGTACAAAACTAGGGAAGTTTGCCTTTCTTTTCTATAGAACACTTTTGAGACAGAAAGCACACAAGATGCTGTATTGAACCGCTGAACTTTTGAAGGGTTACTCATTTTAAATTAAAATACTAAACTGACAGACTTGTTCAGGGAGGAACAAATCACTGTGCATTACATTTTCTTAGATGTTAAATCCAGAGGGGTCTCTTATCATAATCTAATCTGACCTCCAGAATAAGAGGTTGTAGAATATCTCTCAATGACTCCTGCATCTACCCCAACACCTTGTCACTGAATGAAGGCATTTTTCTTAGAAAAACATTTTAGAGACTTCATGCTATTTTTTAAAACATTCCCAGGATTTATTTCTTCCAGAAATTGATCCCCTTTTGTCTCTAAGAGCTCTCTGCTTTACAAAACAATCATCAGGGTCAGAAAAAAAATGGAAGATATGTGTCAGTCCCTTTCTAATGTAGAATAGTGATAGAGATGCAGCCGTGTTAGTCTAGCTGAAACAAAAGACAGAACTATGTAGCACTTTAAAGACTAACAAGATGGTTTATTAGGTGATGAGCTTTTGTGGGCTAGACCCACTTCCTCAGATCAATTTGTGGAAGAAAATTGGCACGACCATAAATACCAAAGTGATACAATCAAAAAAAGTGAACACATATAAAATTGACAAATCAAATTTTAGAACAGAGTGGGGGTGAGGGGGGAAGGTTAGTGTCTGTGAGGTAATGATATTAGGGGTGATAAGTGGGGAAGCTATCTTTATAATGGGTGAGATAATTAGCATCTTTGTTGAGACCCATACATAAAGTGTCAAATTTAAGCATGAATGATAATTCTGAAGCTTCTCTTTGAAGTCTGGAGTTAAAATCTCTCTGAAGCTCTCACAGACGCTAACCTTCCCCCCTCACCCCCACTCTGTTCTAAAATTTGATTTGTCAATTTTATATGTGTTCACTTTTTTTGATTGTATCACTTTGGTATATATGGTCGTGCCAATTTTCTTCCACAGATTGATCTGAGGAAGTGGGTCTGGCCCACGAAAGCTCATCACCTAATAAACCATCTTGTTAGTCTTTAAAGTGCTACATAGTTCTGTCCTTTCTAATGTAGTGTTTGTAAGAAAAGGCATATTTCATCCTCTGAATATCCCAGGCCTATCAATAGTCAGTGCCATGATAAAGTTGGATGGTGTAAATGAGAAAGAATATACAGTTTTCCCTATACAACCTGGATTACTGCTCCAATTAATGCAGTGCTACAGGAGTGGCTGATTATAAAATAACTTAAAACTTCAGTCTCTTACTGCCTGCTCTGAGCACAAAGGTGGTGTGCTCCTTTTCCCCAGCATGATTAAGTGAGGTGTGATGGGCTGCACCAGGCTCTGAGGCCCCCTCCGGGGGGCTTATGGCCTTGCTACACCCACCCTAGAAGAAAAGAATAATAGACAAGTCCTCCAAGGAAGCCAGAGTGTCTTCAGAAGAAGCAGCCAATCAGAAGCCAGGGAAATCTATAAAAAAGAACTGAAGACTAGAGTTGCAGTCACTGTTGCTAGAGCCTTCAAGGTGTGCAGACCATGTGGCTGGCTAAGACAGCTGTTTCCAGGAGGAAAAACCCTGGAGGCACCACTCTCTCTGATTGGGGAACAGACTGAGGGACTCTACAAAGGTTACTGAGATGGGCCCCTGTGAAGTGTGTTCTCCAGAAATGGTTTGTGATCTGCACATAGAGTGTATTACTTGGCCAGAGGATTGAGTAGCCAAAGAGGATGACAGACTGAGAAAGTGCAGGCACATGTACTTGGCCAGACAGGGGCACTCACGGGACGTGAGTGCCACTCCATGACATGAGGAAATACATTTTCTTAAACAAAATTTAGGATCCCAATTGTGCCAGTCATTGGAGAGGTAGAAAAGTCTGAAGGTAGTTGAAGACAGCAAATAACCCTAAAATCAAGTTGTTTATCTCATTATGCCATGCAAATATAATGTGCTCCTGTGCTGATAATTATATTTCATCCTACATGGCAGTCTCTGTGATCTTTCAGTGGCATACTTCTTTAATTAAATAAATCAAACAGATCAAAATATCCTGCAGTATCAGAATACATAAAGAATAATTATAGAAACCTCTTACTTAAAAAATATGCTAAGTGCCCTAACTAATTCAGGCCAGTTTATTGTGATTAGATGTCATTGTTCCAATAAATGGATGTTATGATACATAAGGCTCTGGACTTGGACTCAGAAAATGTTTGATCATTCCTGCTTCTGCCACAGACTTCTGTGATCATGAATTTTACAATGTCCCATCTGTAAAATAGGAATTAAAAACTACCTGTTCTCCCACAGGATATATGCATTCATATACGGGAATGCACAGATGTCACTGGTTGGCATCACAGGAAAGTCTATTAATAAAAAGGAAACGTTGAGAAAGCAAATAATTGTTGAAATATAGGAGGGGAAATTAAACATATAAGAGGAAGTTGCTGTCCTTAGACACAGCCTTCAAGTCCCTGATTAATATTATGTGTTAGGCACTGTATATCATTGCCACCCGTCCCAGGCACTATTCCTTCCCTGTTCCCTTGTTGCTCATAAAATAATAAAATAAGATACTGCAGCCCTCAAAAAAATGAAGTTTATTTACACCCTCAATCAAGCTACTCTAGTTAGTGAGGAGAGGGAGAGGAGTCAAGCCTTATTTCTCACTTATTCTAAAGCATAGAGTACCCAGAGAGCAGAGATTGCACTGCAGACTGAGAATTGAGATCTTAATGAGCTGAATAGAGGTTATGAAAGAATTTTCTTTAGTCTCCTGTTCACTGAAATAAGACAAAGGCACAATCTGGTCATTATATAGTAAAACGCAAATTCCATCCAAAGTAAGCAGCAGAACTTTGAAACACAGAAATAGTGTATGAGGTTCAGCAGTGCATCCGGAACTCTGCAATGACAAGAAAGCAAAATACACCCCTCTAATCCTACTGAATGATCTGTACTAAATCAGGGAGCAGAAGACAAAACTTTCCTGTATGACCTCAGTACAACTAAGTTCAGTACAACTTTGTGCTTGTTAATTTAAGAGTGAATGTGTATTTAAAAATTTTCCAACTTTTTTCAGGAAAAAAGACTAACTTAAATCAATCCCAAGTAAGGATCTCAGAATTTGGCCTCATATTTGTTAAAGGAAAACACCCATCTCTCAAATTTTTCCAAATCTCTGAATTTCCCAATGAGGCTTCTCTTGTCTATATTCTTCTTTAAGTGCCAGTCCCACAAAAACTTAAGCCTATAAGTATTTTGATAACTTAAGCATACAAGACTCAGATGAACATTGGCATGAATAATAACCCAGATCCTCCTACAAACTGTTTCAGACAGGAAGTTTGCTGTGGCCATACTGAACAGTTACAGGTCTGGAGACTTAGCTTATAAATTTATGAGGCTAGAAACTGTTTTCACATTGTATACAGCACAAAACACATTGCTGATTTTAAATAAATAGTTAATAATTGTGAGAATAATCCTTATTTAGTGCTCCCCACCATTTGGCCATTGTTAAAGTCTGACGTTTATCATCATGAATAAAATATAGTATAGATTTATTGTTTAAGAGGCTATTTAAGGGCTAGATACCACTCCCTTGCTATCACAGAGGCTGTGTCTACACTGCATGCTTATTTCAAACCAACATATGTTATTTTGAAATAACAGAGTGTGTGTCTACACTACAAGCTTATTATTTTGAGATAATTTTGAAATAACGGGCTTCTTACTCCAATTTCTGTAACCCGCATTTCACAAGGAGTAAGGGAAGTCAAAGGCAGAGTGTTCTTCCTTCAACTTCCTGCCGTGTAGACAGTGCCAAAAGTCAAATTAAAGTACTTCGATTTCAGTTACACAATTAACTTAAATCAACGTTAGCCTGCAGTGTAGACATGCCCAGAGTGACATCTTTTGTTTCCCCTGTCTTCATGTGAGACATTTAACATAGAACTTTAAAAAATCACTTTTATTTAGCATTCATGTACTTATGATTCTTTATCAGGTATTAATAAAAGATGCAATAAAATTTACTAATGTCACTTTTTAAAGCTGCCACAGCCATCTGGAGGCTCAGGGCCAATTTGAAAACGTTATCTTGAAAATACATTTCACAGTTCATTTCACAACAATGACCACACATGACTCTTATGTCTACAATTTGAAAATGTCTGGTCTGAGCAAAATGGTGATGTTTAAAAAAAACAGCTGGAAATACGCAAATCTGTTTATTCTGGTCTTTCAGAAGACATTCTTCTGCATCAGCCACATTTGTTAGTGATGTAAACTTCTTCAACCTCCCCAAAGTCAATGGAGCTGTGTTAATTTAAATGAAGAGAGAATGTAACCATTTAATTTCATTATTAGTGTATTTCATGCTCTGACTTTTCCTTTTTTGGTTTTTATTGTTTTATTTTGTTTTGTTTTGTTTGGATTATGATAGTCTTAGTGTTTCAGCAGGCAAGTCTACACATAGTTTTTGAACCCACTGAACAATATCAGTATACACACCACTGTAGACTAATCTGTGAAAAAGCTCTGTGTACCAGACAAGGATTTACTAAGCTGCCAATATGCAGCAATTTCAAACAGTGTCTATTTATTTTGAATATCAAAAAAAAAATATTGCCTTGCTAAGAAAAACTCTATAATCTGCAATCTTACTGAAGCTCCCTCTATATAGATATAAAGAAACTCAACACATATAGCAGCCCCCATTCCTCTGAAATATCTGTTTATAATTAGAGGATCTTTGCACTTCAAAGGCACAGATTTATTTCGATATCAGCCAGTACTCAAAGTGAGCAGGAAGAGGCAGGAGTTCTGAGTGCCAGTAATTTACCTCAATTCCATAAAGAAAAAAAAATGGCGGGGGGGAGAGGGGGTAGGTTCACATTTCAAGTGACTAAGAAAAAAAAATCTGATGTACAAATTGAAAGAAGAAGAATAAAAGCGAGAGGCTTATTCAAGACTCAGGCTGGAGCTGTTGTGCAGTGCTCACTCCTGCACTCTCTGACCCATGCTGAAACATTATAGGAACTGCCTTCCCCTGGGCTCTGAACCCCAGCTCAGATGAACACTGTAGAATTACAAGAGGTCCCCTGACTTCCCAGCTCCCTCTGTGTGGTGCTCCCCAGATGAGCATTACAAGAGTTTACCTGCTTTTGAATCTCCCTTTGAGCACTGCCCAGACTATGGCTGAAAAAGGGGGAAAAATCCTCTTTATATGAAAAGCTGACAAAGTAAAAAATAAGCCCAAATCAAAATGTTGCATCCTGACACTCCCAAAACACGAAGGAGGAATTTAAATTTTGGACTTAGATCAGGATCTAAATTTAGCATATGACCCCTGCTTTATGACCCAACCAAGCCCAGGGTCTGAGAACACCTGATCCAGATCAGCCCCATTTCTAAAGAAAATCATGTCTTGCTGTGCTGAGATTGATACTGGGAAGATGAATGTAACTCCCCTGAGTGTGGGGAGTTTGTGTCATAATGAAAGTGCCTGCTGCCTGACATCAATTTTATCATAATGGTGCAAAATAGGCCACTGTAACTACTGAAGAAATCCATTTCATATGCTCCAGAGTCCTACCAGCTCTTCTTCCAGTGCGAGACCTTGAAATTGAAAATATTCAATAAGTTTAATCCTCCTACAGTGTATTTCTATTGCTCCATACTGCATATTATCCACAGACTTAGTGGCTTCCTTTGAATACACCATAAGACCTGCATGGGTTTCATCACTTCAGTTCTTTTACAGAAAAACTCCTGCCTTCCCCCGCCCTTGCAGAAGACTTTAGGGGAATAAACTGGCTCTGATATCTTCATGCACAGTAGAGTTTATTAATGAAAGAACCATTCCTAACACGATGGCACCTTTAAAAACTTATTAAATTACAGCAATAATTCTCTGTTAGCCATGCTACCAATCCCATTTGGGTTTAAAGTTATGGCTCGTTATGTTTAGCATCTGCTTTATGCACACTGTTTTCTCATTATGAATAAATCAATAAATCAATTAGAGCCACTGAGCTTGCACAGACTTGTGGGAGAGTAATTGAGGATCATGGAGCATGGATTCCATTTAGTTAACCCCTGATTCCCTATTGTAGCTTTTTTCACTATGACTGTTCCACCCAGAAAAAGAAAAGAAAAATGCTGTTGATGACCATGTGACAGATTTGGCATTTTCTTACGTTACTGAATTAAGTTTAAGTATCTTTGGAATCCACAGTATACCTGCAAAGGTTATGTATTGTGGGCCTGGATGGTCAGAGGACTTTATTGAACAATGTGGAAGACAAGAATCTTCTTTTGGGTCAATGCATATGAAGTCGATTTGCTGGGAAATCATTAAGGGGCTGGTAAATGCCCCACCCCAGTTATGCAAAAACCCAGACTTTTGAAATTATGATCTGAGGAGTGGACACTTTTCCAATGATCACATGCTGCATGCTGCCTCAGCTAGCTAGTGAAAGATGGCAAAGAGAAGGGTGTGTCTTAAGCCCCTTCTCATACAGATAGGTGCCTAAATCCTGGTTGCTGGTGATCCACAGATCCTGTCTTCTCAAGTCAGGGTACATAGATGCCTTCCTCACTCCACACAAAACTAGGTGGAGATAGAGAGGAACCTATGTTATAACTTCCAGCTCAATGGTTAGAGCCCTCACTTGAGATGTGGAGGTTTAAACTTCAATGAGCTAGGCAGCAGCTGAGTGGATGGGTTTTTTGGATCATGTTGGAGCCTAAAACTCATGTTTCATGTTCTTTGGGCCCTGAGAGCTGCTGAGTGAAATTGATATTCTTGCCTGACCAAGGAGACAGCTGGCCAAAGAGTCTGGACATTCTGGGGGGTCCCTGGGAGGCTATGTATACACTGCAGCACTATTTCATGATACCTCAAAATAGCTCTTACATGTCTTTTGAGCGCTCCTGTTATTTCAAAATATAACGGGCTCGCTATTCCGATGTCCCTGTAAACCTCATTCCACGAGGAGTGGGGGATGTTTCGGAATAGCGATTTATTTCGAAATAAGTTCTGTGTAGACACAGCCAAATTTTGAAATAAGCTATTTCAAAATGAACTTGAAATAAGCTACACAATTTGCGTAACACAAATTGCGTAGCTTATTTTGAGCTTCAGGTACAGTGTAGATGCACCTGGAGAATCCTCGTAATGAGGCTATCCTAGAGCTTTAGGGAACATTCTGAAACGTGAAGGGTAGAGAATCTAGAGATTGTTTTCTTATTCATTAATAAGACAGTTTCCAGCCAATTTATTTCTCCTTTTGAGAACATCAAAATTAGTTTTTCTCTAAATAAAGAGAACTTGATTGTGTCAAAATTTATTTAGAAAGTACATATTATTTCATGTTATTTCATTATTTCTAAAATGTTTTCTGGAAGATGGCTCAAGCATGTGGAAAATATAGGCTGTAGATAACACACATTGGTATTGCTGAGAGCTAATTGCTGACTTGTGTCTGGTTTCCCACAGAGTCTAGTAAGAATCTGAAATGCACCACAGTCTGCCTTACAAATCAGTCCTGCACTGCTCACCCAGAGATGGACTGAATGACTGAAAACTGAGGTGAAGAGGACATATTTCTTAGAGACTTGGACACATAACGTGTCTGTGCCTCAGTTTCTCCATCAATACTGGGGAAAATATATTTCCAAATCCAAAAAGGGAGTGTAAGGATTAATTAATTTGGAAAATATTTGACTATGTGGATAGTCTGTGCAGAAGTACAGATGTACTATTGTAATTGTTGGGGAAAATCAGTAAAATACTACCGATACTAACACATAAACATATAAGATACTGTTCTGTGCAGGGGTACTGAGGAAGAGGAGTACTAGGATGGAGTACTGAGAAAGCAAGTCAACCTCTCAGGCTATGTCTACACTGCTGGTTTTTTTGGCAGAAGATATGCAAATCGCACTCTCATTTGCATATCTTCTGTCAATCCTTTTTTCAGAAGACATTGTGCTGCTAAAAAGATGGGGCCATTTGTCGGAAAAAAAACCTTTTTTGAAAGATCCTGTAAACCTCATTGTACGGAATCAAACTTACAAATATTAGAAACTGAACAAACCCTCACTGGTTTTCTTTCTTGTGTCTGCTCCTGCTTCCAAAAATGGGACAATGTAGTGCTTTCTAGGGGTCAGACAAATGAAAATTAATTTCCAATCTGGGAAATTCCTGGTGTGTGTGAGATTTGAAGATAGCTGCTAGCATGGCAAGGACTGCTAACCTGCCTGAGATCCCCACCAAAGATTTGGCAGAATATTAGGGAAGGCAGGGGGATATATACAATGATGATGGGGAGAAAGGAGGCTTTGAATCAGGTTTTTCTGGTTGTTACATTTCCTCAAGGGTGAGCCAGTAAATTGAGTCTGAGTGCTCTGATAACTTGCCTATAAGGTACATTTTGCATTTTTCTTGGAAATAGAAGTGAAAGCACTCTGATGCTCTTTATATAACTGATATTCAAAGTGAGAGACCTCAGTTCTTCCTGTTCTATTTTTTTATGCAAAGGCACAGAAATGATGCTTCTAATTTGTGACATAGGTGGTTCAGAAATGTTGTTCTCCCTACAGCTGTCCCCAGGGAATGGCAGTTTCTCAAGCTCTCATCTAGCACTTTGTCTGCTCTTAGCCAAAATATCACCCTGCCAAATCCCTGAGAGAGGAATACCATTTAGAAGTCACATCACATTATGTCATATTGCTCTGCAAGGATTTGTCATCAGTATCTACATTTTATATATACATTTACGATTAAAACAATGACAATTCATGCCTGATGGGCGTTCTGGGGGACTTTTGAATCAGTGATCATTAGTGACAATTTGTTTCTCTAAAATTCATTAAATCATTAGCTGTCCTGAAACATAAATATTATATACATATATATTGGAGACTGTCTTCTAGGCTCTGCAGAACATGCAAACTCCCTCTGACAACTCAGTCTTCCCACACAACTTTCCATATGTCAACTCTCGATTCCCTGTCAGAAACATTTTGTGTAGGACAGAGATCTTCCACTTCAAAACAATATCCTTGAGCTTTGACCTCCGTTGGCCTCTGTTAACCTAGAACCTTTGAGTACCAAGTTTTGCTCAGAGCTGAGTCTTTACTTTGCTCCGACAATCAACACTGAACAGAATTGGCATATGCCTCTGTTTTCTTCCTTGTTCTATTTATCCACATTAGAAAATTCTCTGTGGTCCCTCAGAGTTCCTTTAAAAATCTCTTCACTCTTGGCAGAATTACAATCCATGTACTCTTTAAACTCTTAGTAAAGAGACAATATCCTAAGGGCTGAGAAGAGTTACTCAATTATAAAACTTGAATTGCGTGATTAAGTTCCACAGTGCTTCCGTTAAAGCAAGAATGTGTCTCTAAATAGGGATGGGAGAACTTTAGCTCTAGGGTGCCTGATTTTTCCAATTGGTTTCTGGGTTCTTTGTACTTCTGAAAACGAGGCCTTAGTTAGATTACTTGAAATAATACTTTTGCTGCACTAGTGGTGAGCCTGAAATAAAATTTGGCTTAGACTATTCATGTAAAATATAAGATAGTTAAGATATGGATCTAGATTTTATGTGACCTCAAAGGGTCCAAACTCCCTGGAACCCTAACTCCTTTCTCCCCAGCATCATTGTGCATATTCCACTGCCTTCCCTAATATTCTGCCAAATCTTTGGTGTGGATCTCAGGAAGGCTAGCAGTCCATGCCATGCTAGCATCCAAGGGTGTGTCTAGACTACATGGCTCCGTCGACGGAGCCATGTAGATGAGTTTATTAGACATAGCAAAATGAAGTGGTGATTTAAATAATCGCTGCTTCATTTACATCAAAATGGCTGCCGCACTGTGCCAATCAGCTGTTTGTCAGCACAGCGCGGTAGTCTAGACGGGAATCAACCGACCCCAGATCCCTTTGTCGTCAGATCCTGTTAGCCTCGTTTCACGAGGCATAAGGGATCTGACGACAAAGGGCGCTGGGGTCAACTGATCCCTGTCTAGACTACCGTGCTGTGCCGACAAACAGCTGATCAGCACAGCACGGAAGCCATTTTGATGTAAATGAAGCGGTGATTATTTAAATTGCTGCTTCATTTTGCTATGTCTAATAAACTCATCTACATGGCTCCGTCGACGGAGCCATGTAGTCTAGACACACCCCAAATGTTAAGGCTTAGCAACATTTGCCTAGAGCTAGACTAACACAAACTTAATTTTCCATAAGTATTAGTGCAGACTTAAATCTGACTGGATTACATTATCTATGAGTCCTGTTTACCTTTGTGCTTCATTAAAATACAAGTGGTTGGGGAATTCTTAAGAGACATGACATAGGAGAAGGAGAATAATATGCTAGAGTTGTCAAAAAATCTCCAATGGTTTAATTTAGTTTTCAGCTGAAAAATTTCAGGGAGCTGATCTTTTTTATCAAAGACGAAAAGAAGAGGTGTCTGTCACAGAGAACATTTGAGAATACACTGGAAGACTTAAGAAGTCTGGCTGTGAGATGGGTCCTCAAGTGGCCTAATGGATTAAAGTATCAGCTTCCAGAGCCTGGATTTGAGTCCTGCTCTGGGAACAGCCGGGTTAGCTGCCTCTTGTTCACCCAGGCTTAGAGCTGGCACCAACTGAGGGTAGGGAGGTGAGTTGGCTGAAGCTGGCAGGGGTGAACAGCTGGCTCTGGAACTGCAGAGCTTCTTGTTCTGGCTGCAGCAAGAAGCGCAGCAACTGGCCCTGGAAAGGGGGCTGCATGTGTGGGGGGAGCTGCTCTGGTGTGTGCAGAGCAGCTCCCTTTTTCTCTACCCCAGTCAGGGCAGCTCCCTGCCCCCATTCCAGCCAGGGCAGCTACTCCCAGCTCCCTGTCCATCCCAGCCAGGAGAGCTCCCTCATGGTCCCGTCCCCCCAGTCAGGACAGCTCCTCCCAGCTCCTAGTTTGCCCCCAGCTAAGATAGCTCCCAGGCTTTCAGCACCCCCACCTATGAGCAATGCAGGTGTCAACTGCCCCCTCCCAGCGCAAGGCAGCTCCCAGGCCCCCAGCCACTCCTTCCCCTGCAGCTGGGGACAATGCTGGCTCAGGTTTGCCCAATCCCCTGGCCAGCCCATGAGGGACAGGAGAGCAGCCCAACCCTTCCCCACATGGGCTGATGCCACAGGGACCCCTGAACCCCAGCTCCAGTGTCTGTAACAAGGTTTATTTATTGTAACAGTCACTCTCACATGGCAGCCAGCTGCTGCTCTAAACAGGAATAAGTTAGTGGCCCAAGGGCCGATTATGCAATGGAGGCCGCGCCTTGCCAGGAGTGCGGGGAGTACAATCGACAGGTCCAGGCAAGCTGGCCTGGATCCAGCCCACCAGCACCTGAATGATGGACTCCAGCAGCCCCACGGAGCTCTCCAGAAGGTGTGAGTGCATGGAGTGTGTGGATGGCACAAGGTGGGGGCAGAGCAGCGGGGACATGGCCATGGCAACAGCAGGTCCTTAATGGGCAAGATGGAGGCCAAGTCTGCTTTTGCCCTCCGCATGAGGCCATCCTGAGTGTATGTCTATTTCACAATGGGACAGGTAATTCTAATAATAATAATAATTAATAAATAAAACATATCATAAAAGTTTCACACAGAAATACTTACTTTTTCTTCCTTCAGTGCCAATAGTTATAATGTAAGCCCACCTGTTCATGGATAAGAACATTAACAGAGATCCATGTTTCTGTGAGGTAATGAGTTTATTAGCATTCTACAGATAATAAGAATAAAAAATCATTGTTCCAGGCCTTGGACAAAGTTTTCTGATGTATCTTATTTAAATGTTATTTAAATATTGGGACCCAATTAAGATTTTAGGGAAGTAATTTTCCTACTAACCAGCTAACTTTTATTCACTAAGGTATGTCTAGAGAGCCCACAATCAGGATTGGAGTTATGTTGAACCAAATCTTAGGTCTGAAATAGGATGTATACTAAAAGATTCCAGTTTTGGACTATCTGCAGTTGTAATATGCACATACCAGTCATCCATGACTTGTAACCTCAGTATTACTAGACTACTCAGGATCTGGGCTTTCTATATAAAAGCATTAAATGCAAGTAGTTTTGTACATATCAGTTTACTAGCATTTATTAAATTTTAAAGCAAATATAATTTTAACAATATTAGATTATTTCATATGTAAATTTCAGAAAAAGTCAAGTAACCTTGCAGCATATTTTTTAAAAAATACTTAGAATGTATTTGATATAAAATCTCTTTCAGAGCTCAATTGTTGAGAGGTGGGGCATTCAGCATCTATTTCTTTACTTGACTCAATGTCCTTTAACTTTTCAAGATCTTTAAACATCTGAGATACTGGCTTTGTTTGCTTTCCTCAGGAGCATAGACTATATCAGGGAGTGGGTTTGTTTCCCATGTATTTTTTTCAAGGATCAAGATCTCTGGTTCCAAAATAGAAGATGCTTATAATTTACAAAAACCTGGACAGTTTACAAAACTCACTGAGGTGATTTCAAGCCTTTTAAATCCTACTGTTCCCCATTTCTCTTCTCTTTCTTCAGGCACCATCTCCGCTTCACAACTTCATTCTTATGGTACTTTCTGACTGAAACTCAGAGGCAAAAGTAAAACATTTCTCTCTATTATAAACCAGTGAAAGAGCATAAAGACATGGCAACAAGCAGTGCAAAGGATCACATTAATGCTCCAGTTTATATGATAGCATATTTGTCATAATATCAAAAGGCTGGAGCAATAAAAAAGTTACAGCATTGTGACCATTATGTGAACCACTACCTTTTCTCCCCTGGACCTAATTAGAAGAGTCAGAGTGTGTGTCTGAGCCTCTACACTGCTGTCAGCTAAAGCTGATTCTTCTTTAGCTCAACTGGTAAGATCTTATATTAACAGAACAGGATGACCCACGTTGCATTTCTGCTGCTGCCTTGAAGTTATGCCCATCATAAAAAACACAGCAAGTGCTTCAAAGTCCGGTGTACCAGTTGATTTGAAAGAATGTTTTTGTTTAACTGTTTTAGCAGTAATGAAACTAAACCAGCTATTATGAAAATAACTTAGAAAACAAGAATGTTATAAAAATAGAGCAGTGTACATAATCAGATGGATTAAATGAAACAAGTTGCTAACATGAATGAAGAACTATTCTGTTGCCTCTCATCCACTGTAGGGTGACTAGATGGGCTTGCCCAGCATTAATAAAGACCATTTAATTATGGTTATAAACATTGGAACTTTCAAGTCAGCACACAGCACTTCAGAGAGACCCAAAGTATTTGAAATGTATCCATATAAACCTCTGGACCTAGTCCCTGAAGGTAAAAAAAAGAAAGAAGCTATTGCTGTTTCAGAAGTATAACACAATAGCACTGGAATGGAGTTAGAGCTGAGCATTATAAATCACACGTAAGACAAAAGGAAAGTCTTCAAAACAGAAAAGATGTCAACTTAATCTTGACCTATGCTATAAAGAATTCCTAGGAATCAAACCCATCAACTCAGTCCACTCATGAAGTTCCTGATAAGTGTATTTGTCACAGGGTAGCAAAGGAACCATTGCATCTGAGATCTTGTTAAATTCTCTGGGCAGTGGTTTTTAGCTCCCCTCTGTACATGATTTGGTATGAGCCAGGGGAAATTTTAGCTCAGAGTCTTAAATGATGCACACTGTGTCAAATGATTTTAAATCAGTGTTAAGATAATTATTTTCTGTTACTGCTGTTTAAAACCAATGCTGAAATTCAGCTGCCAGCAACTTTACGTTCACATATCCTAACATCTTTAAAGGTACTGGGACTTTCTTCTCAAACAGCCAAGGCTATTGTCCTATTTACATTACATACTTTGGCTCCTTTACTACCAAGACTCAGCCTCTGTAAACCTGAAAATGACAGTATTTCCTCCATATCATGTGCATGCTTGATTGTTATTTGTAGGGCTGCCCATGTGTTAGGGTTGCCAATTGGATGTGTAGAGCTGTTTGTGAGTGTTGGGCTGTAACTGTAGGCTCCTCTGGAACACTCAGCTGCTGGCATTGTTTTCTTAAATAGAATTATAAGGAATTTATAATTCTAAACCTAAGGCATGGTAGAGCTAATTTTGAGCCCATCTGTTTTGACACTGTTCTTTTAAATGTGTGCCATGTTTTGGATTTTATCATCCTTTCTTTGTATCCCAAAATCAAACATTGTCTTCAGTTTGCACTTTGAGTTTTTAAGGTACGGTAACTCTTCACTTAACATTTTCCCAGTCAATGCTGTTTCGTTGTTACATTGTTTATCTATTAGAGCACATGCTCATTTAAAGTTGTACAATGCTCCCTTATAGCAGTTATTTGTCTGCCTGTTTTGTCCACTACTTGCAGAATTTTCTGGAAAAGCAGCCTGTACGTTATTGTGGCTGAGCAGCTGCCACTGCCCTGATCCTCCTGCCCTCTGCCTTGGAGCTGCTCCCAGGACCCTCCTGTTTCCTATGCGGGGAGGAGAGGTGAAGAGAGAGAGGGGGTACTGATGTCAGGATGTCCTCCCCTTCCCCGATTGAGCCCCCCACTCCACAAAGCAGGATGTCACAGCTACAGAGTTTTGTGTCTGGACTTCCTGGTCTGCTTATAAGGGCAATGCACTTGAAGTGGGGACAGAGTACTCAAAGGGGTAATGCACATCTCTCTCTGCCTCTCTCTCTCAAACATACACTCACAGTATGTGCATCTCTGTCTGTCTCTCACACACTGTGTGTGTTTCTGTCTCTATCTCTCACACACACACTCCTTGACACTGTGCAGCCATGTATGCCCTCTCCGGAGGAGAGAGTGGCATACTCCAGCAGATAGTGTGGGTTCATTATTGTTATGTATAGTAATAAATTGTTTAAAATTCTTTAACACTTAGGGTACGTCTAAACTACATCCCTCTTTCGAAAGAGGGGTGTAAATTAGATATATCGCAATTGCCAATGAAGCAGGGATTTGAATTTCCCATGCTTCATTTGCATAATTGCGTCACAGCGTTTTTTTTGGAAAGTGAAACCGCTATTTCGAAAGTGAAACCACAGTCTAGACACTTTTCTTTCTAAAAGAAAAGCCTTTTTTGAAAGATCCTGTAAACCTCATTTCTTGAGGAGTACAGGATCTTTTGAAAAAGGCTTTTCTGTTTTACTTTTGAAATAGCGTTTTCAAAAAAATGCCGTGATGCAATTATGCAAATGAAGCGCAGGAAATCCAAATCCCGGCTTCAGTTGCAATATTGATATGTCTAATTTACATCCCTCTTTCAAAAGAGGGATGTAGTCTAGACAGCCTTATACTGTATATGGTTTTAACCATTTTTTGTCTGATGAAAAAAAATTCACTGAAACCTAAACCCTCCCCACTCATCCCCCATTTACACTAATTCTTATGGGGAAATTAGATTCACTTAAATCTTTTTACTTAAGAAGCATTTTTCAGGAACATAGCTACAAATTAAGTGAGGAGCTTACTGTATGCAGATTTAAGGTGTTAGTGTAATTAATATTATCCAAGGTAACAATGTAAAACAAAGTAACATGAATCTTTCTTCTGAAATTCATAAATAGAGTTTGGTGAAATTGAAAGACCTATCCATGTGAGTCTTGTAAGTGTGTGAAACAAAAACTAACAGATGTTTGGTGGCTTATATGAAATGAGCTATTATTGATTACCATTATGTACAAGTGGTAAGGTAGAAAGAGATAGAAAAGGAGAGATTGACACTTCCCATTCACCCCTCATTCCTATCACATTCTCACACATTTGTTGAAAACTAATTCTATTAAAGACATCCTTTCTTCTTGTGTTGCAGAGTAAATGGAATGGAGTGCTCATACATTCCAATTAAATCCAATTTAGTTATACACTTCTTGAACCATTCTGGAATATTGACTTAGTTCTTACTCGGATCCAAAGTTGGCTGGAAAAAAAGGATTTCTGTACCGTAGGTGATTTTGAGGTTTCAGAAAGGAAAAAAAATGCCCATGTCTGGGATGAAAGTATAACCTTTTACATTTTCCAAAAAGTATAGAATAGAATCTGGTTTGGGAAAACCAAACTGGAATATTTTTGGGGGGTTATTGGATGCCTGCTTTGATTTTGTCAATTCCACTTTCTCCCTTCAGGCAGAAAATAAAACTGGCAAGAGGCTTCCAGGTGGGCAGCGGGAGGCAGAAAACTCTTGGGCTGCGTCTAGACTGGCATGAATTTGTGCAAATGCTTTTAACGGAAAAGTTTTCCGTTAAAAGTATTTGTGCAAGAGAGCGTCTAGATTGGCATGGACGCTTTTGCACAAAAGCACTTTTTGCGCAAAAGCATCCGTGGCCAATCTAGACGCGCTTTTGCGCAAGAAAGCCCCGATCGCCATCTTAGCCATCGGGGCTTTTTTGCGCAAAACAAAACTGAGCTGTCTACACTGGCCCTTTTGCGCAAAAGGTTTTGTGCAAAAGGACTTTTGCCCAAACGGGAGCGTCAAAGTATTTGCGCAAGAAGCACTGATTTCTTACATTAGAACGTCAGTGCTCTTGCGCAAATTCAAATGGCCAGTGTAGACAGCTAGCAAGTTTTTGTGCAAAAGCGGCTGCTTTTGTGGAAAAACTGGCCAGTCTAGACATAGCCTTGCTGTTTGCTTCCTGGGGAGCTCAGCCACTTTGTCTCCTTGCTGCCCAATTTTCCCGTGAAACTGACCAGAACCAGGGTGCTGTCATTTTGATTTTTGCAACAGAATACCAACCTCTTTGGCAATTTTGTGAAAGGAGCATTTACTGCTGGAAAACCATTCTGACAGAAAATTGCTGACCATCTCTACTCTAGTTCCCATATTCTGAGATAGAAACACCACCTACATCACTTTGGGTTTCTTAAATTGATTCAATACAACCATCTTATAGCTTTCATGAACTGACTGAGGTTACAGCCTGGGTTGATACTGCTTTAGTCACCCCCACATTTCATGCAGAGTGCTAATGTGCAGCAATCATACAAAAGCCCTTCTGTTCTTACCTCCCTCACACCCTTCTTTAGCTCACAAGTGCAGCATGTCTGGAGGAAAATTTCATTTTGCATCTCTGGGTGCTGGTGTGTGTGTGTGTAATGTCTGTGCCTATTTGATTCTCAGTGCAGCTGTTAGAGCCTTTAAAGATGTGCTTGTTCCTTCTGTTCAAAAGCCCTGTGTAATGCTTTAAACCCACTAGACACTGCTGTTCATTGACGTATTAAACCACACTCTATAGTTCACTGTCTGTTGTTATAATTAAAAGCTTCTTTTGTAGCTTACTCTCTCAGTCATGTTTGAAAGTGAGACACTTCAGCGATAGATATGGCAATGTTCTTCAAGCCCCTTTCATTCCTTTCTGCTCCATGCCCCACACTCCCTTTTAGCACCCCTGGTTATATGAAAGCAAACTCCATCCCAGGGCTAATCTGTTTTAACTTTGGACATTGTCATAAAGAAGTAACATTCTGTTTCCAGAGGAAGAGCAGATCTATGGCTTTCAAGAGATCAAAAATAAATGAAGACATTAAAGTATTATTTGTATTATTTTCAGCTTCCATAATGAAAATTTAGATTATTTTCAATAGGACTAGGTGATTTAATTAATATAAGCTAGCTTGATACAACAGGGAGAGGTATTTGAGAAAATTCACAACAACTTTGCAAAGTTGAACAAATTTCAAGAGCATTATAATAGAATATTTTTAAAGATATAATTAAAATATACATTTAAAAGGTATTTTAGGAAAATCATTTTGTTGTCTTCCTTCAAAACTTATTTTATTAATTTGGTGCTCATAAATATGAGGGTTTCATATATAGGGTTTCATATATAGGTATTAAAATAGTAAGATTTTCTTCACACAGATCTGCCATATGCTCCTCAGTCCAGCCCTAAAATAGACTTTCAGCTATTCCAGTGTTTCACTCAGACACAGGTCTGCTAATGAACTTTTGTCTTGTCTTCCAGTACACTGTCAACTATTCCAGTCCTAGCATCCTTAACCAATCTGCCCCAGAGGTCCCTCAGTCCTGACCCATCACAAATTTATTGCTATTCCAACATGAGAGGCTGACTCAAAATTTGTGTTATGCTTCAGAAAATCAGTTGAGAAACCTAATGAGAAAAGCCATAAATAAATAAATACATAAGAAATCACCAAACACAAGATAAACAGGAGATGGGATTGAACTAGTCAGAAAAAAAATGAGGAAAATTAAATTCCTACAATAAATGGAAATGAACGTTTCCATAGTATGGGTAATTCGTTTTAAGTAAAATAAAAACTATTTACTATGGTGATAGACACCAATATTATATAAAACCTGCATAGCTAGATAGCTCTGCTGTGCATTTGGGCCATGGTTTTGACAGGAAGCAATTCTTGTTTACCACTGAACCAGTCTGTCCATTTCTGGCTTGTTCACTACCTTCAAGGCTGATTTGATATACACACATGCAGCACAAAAGGAGGCAGGTGTTGTACCTATAAGATAAACTCTGCTCTTCAGTAAAAATATCTTATTCTGTATGCTAGAGATTCATATTTCACACTTGTAATGGGGAAAATAATTAGAACCTATTCAAAGCAAGAAACAAACTGCCAGGGTGGTGTTGTCAACTGAACGTACATATAACCTGATTTCCTAAAAAATAACGGCCTTTCATATCCAGTGTTAGATATTAACAGATGTATATCAGGTCTCTGCAGGGACTGTCGCTTTGAATATTTGTAGTATTTATCTATTGTTGACATTTTATACACATTTTTCTTGCAAAATCCATTAGCCTACTACATTATCAGGGAAAAATATTCTGTCTGCATTAAAAAAACCACACAATATTAAGATAGATATCGTTGTAGTAAGGAATAAAAAATGAAAAATGTGACAGTGAAGGAGATTGTCTGCATGGAAGTAGCTCCTCTAGGAGATTGGCACTCTGAGTGAATAAATATTTGACTAGATTTTTGGTGGAAAAATATTCCATCTACTGGCAAGGTTTTCAAAGTAAGAAGCCATTTTGGCATCTCTTTGACTTTACTACATTTTATTCAGGATTATCTTCATTAATCCACCTCTGCCCTCAACACTGAAGCTGCAGAAACTTGTTCTTCTTGTTTCTCAAATAATTACTTCATAGAATCACAGAGGTGTAGGTCTGGACAGAACCTGGAGTTGGGACCAATTATATTTAGATCATTCCTGATTGTCTAACCTCTTCAAAAGCCAGAGAGTTTATAACATCTCATAACATGTTCTAGTCCTTAAATAGCCTTATAGTCAGAAATATTTTCCTAACTTTTAACTCAAATTGCCTGTCCTGCAGAATAAGCTCATTATTTCTTGTTCTACCTTCAGTGGTCATGGGGAATAGTTGATCACAATCCTTTATGTAATGGCCCTTAACATATTTGAAGACTTATCAAGGACCCCTTCAGTTTTCTTTTCTCAAGACTTTCTAACATTTAACCTAGGTTTTTGGTGTGTTTTTTTTAAATATTTCCTCATAGGTCAGGCTTTCTAAAACTTTTCATCACTTTTGTTGTTCTCCTTAGTACCAGGACTCTCTCTAAATTGTCCACACCTTTTTTTAAAGTGTGGCTCCCAAAACTGGACACAATATTCCAGTGCTGAGTAGAATGGAACATATACTTTCCATGTGTAACATACAACTTTCCCATTGACACATCATAGAAATACGTTTGTCTTTTTTGCTACTACCTCACTTTGATTTACATCCAACTTGTGATCTGCTATAACCCTTACAATGTCTTTTCAGCAGTACCATAATCTAGCCAGTTATTCCCCATTTTGTAGTAATGCATTTGACTTTTCCTTCCTGGATGTAATATTTTGCAGCTTTATTTATTGATTTTCATCTGATTGATTTCAGACAATTTTTCCAATTTAGTAACATTATTTTGAATTCTCATCATGTCCTCCAAAGTACTAGCAAGACTTCCCCCATCCCCTGTGTCATCTATAAATTTTATATGAATATTTTTTACTATATTATTCAAGTGATTAATGAAAATACTGGCCCAGAATAGACACCTATACTTCTATTAGGTACATCCTCCAGGTTGACACCAAACAAAATAAAAAGATATACTTGGTAAACCATATTGGTTGCTAGGTGTTAGAAAGCAACTGAGAAAAACAGATTAAAGCACAGAGAATTGCTTCCCTGGGATTCAACTTCAGTATATGGAAGCAGAATGTACATGATCCGAGCACAGAGGAATTCCAAGCCAGGAAATAAAATATATTAATCTGATGGCAGCTAACTAAACATTCCATGTTTATTTACATTTGTTGCTTCAAGGTTTTGTTCTCTCAGGCTATGTCTAAACTACATCCCTCTTCAAAAGAGGGATGTAAATTAGGCAGATCAAAAGTGCAAATGAAGCGGCGATTTAAATATCCTGCATTTCATTTGCATAATTGCATCACAACGTTCTTTCAAAAAAGGGTATTTCGAAAGCAAAACTGCTGTCTGATGAAGTTCTTTTGAAAAAAAAAAAACCTTTTTCGAAAGATCCTGTATTCCTCAAAAAATGACAGTGGTTTCACTTTCAAAATACCCTTTTTCAAAAGAACTCTGTGACACAATTATGCAAATGAAGCGCAGGATATTTAAATCCCCGCTTCATTTGCACTTTCGATCTGCCTAATTTACATCCCTCTTTCGAAAGAGGGATGTTGTTTAGACATGCCCCTAGACATGGTTTTTGCTGTAAATTCCATTTCTGGCTCCCAGGCTCATTCCATCTTTCTCAAAGTCACTGTGAGCTTCTCTCTCACAAAGCAGATTGAAACAGACAACCTGTTTTTCAATTCAGATCGTAACACTTTCTTCTCATTGGTTCTCCTGACTCTTTGCCAACACTTCCTGGATTTTTTTCAGAGATTCTCTGAGTTTAACCCTTTACAGGCTGTACCCCTCCCATCTTTCACACCTGCCAACTTGAATACATCTAATATAATACAGGATGAAGCATTATGCATATATGAAGATTCTGCAAATCTCTCTTTCAGTCACAGAACTGAGTGCATCTTTCTCCTCTCTGAGTGACGTCTCTCAAATACACTACAGTATTCTTTACCTACATTGGGGTGGAATTTTGCACTTCTCTCACAATACCAGGATTAGGCTTAGTACCCCATCCATGCCAACAACTCTTATAGACTCATAAACTTAAGACTAGAAGGCATGGGTGGTAGGTATCATAGGCATGGAAAGGCATTGCCTTCCCAAACTGCCTGAGGAGGCCCTGCTTATGCACTACCACTAGCCCCCTCCTGCCTGCTGGGGCAGGCAGGTTGGGGCTTGTGGTGTGTCTCTGGGACCCCTCTGGCCACTCAGCACTATGGCAGGTGGCTTGGCTAGTGAGGGAGCTTTATTGGTAGGAAGGCATGGCCAGGGAGGCTGAGGCCACACAGCCAACCTGGAGCTCTAGGGACAGCTGGGGACACACTCTCCATCTGGCTTTCCAGCTCCCTGGGGGGGACTGAGCCATGATGCCCACCCAGCTCTCCAGGGCCTGGAGTCTGGGGTCATGTTGGCTATTAGTAAACAGATAAGAGAATGGACTTAACTGAGAGACACTACAGGGGCACTAGAAGGTGCCCTGGTAAAGTATATATGCCAGAAGGGTTTGTGATTGCACAGACTGTGACTTTGAGGCGATGTCTCAGTCTTTCAAAACCTTGTGGCCACTCTGTCAGGCTATCACATTCGACCTAATGGGGGCACTCATGGGAGGTGAGTGCCACCCCATTATAGTATGTTTACATACTGAGTCCTGTCAAGGAAATTAATGTTGACACACAAAAGTGGCCCAAAAAACCCAATGCAATTAAAGTGGGTTTACATTTTCTCCCTCTGATAACAGATTGTGTCCACATCTTTAGCTTCCCTGTCAATACCAGGAACAATGCACTATGAGTATGCATCCCACAGTGCCTGGCAACAACTTCTATCACTAGAAGTTGTGGCACCTTGGAACAGAGCATAGGGGATATTGGGACAGTGCAAAATATCCCATCAGGCACCACTTTGTTCAGAGGTTTCTGGCATTCTTTCATGCCCTTTTTCCAAATGCCATTCTCTGCTGTGCACTCCGGCATCTGCAGCAAGAAAAACTGGATCCATCCCACAGTTCTTGCATGCTCTGTTAACAGTCATGAGGACCTTGTGCATGGCAGTGGAGATCATCTTGAAGTTACTGACAGAGGAAGAAGTCTCAGAGGAAGAAGTGTCTTTGATAGTGTGCACGATATGGACAGCCACAATCTGTCATTGGATTTGTCAGTCACAGAGCAGCTGTACAGGGTAGACTGGTGCTCTTGGGCTAAGGAAACCAGCATTGATTAGTTGGATTGCATCCTCATGCAAGTGTGGGATGAGGACCAGTGGCTGCAGAACTTTAGAATGCATAAAGCAACCTTCCTGGACCTGTGTGCTGAACTGGCTCCCAACCTGTGATGCAAGGACACCCGAATGAGTAGAGAATCACCCTCTAGGTGGAGAATCATGTTGCAATTGCTGTTTGGAAGCTGGTGTAGTGGGGGACACACAATTTTGAATCTTCCTGTTAGCTCACTGTGCTGCTTCCCCAAGTACTTTAGGATTTCAGTCTGTTCCTCCACAACTCTGATCATGCATTCTGTGGCCTGCCTGACAAAAGCTTGATTGTCCTTGTGGGTCCTAAGTTCCCTTTCCAAGTGCTGTTCCTGAATTCTGCACTCACTCAATGACTGATTTAGCACTTCACGAACCAAATCCTCCTTATTTCTGTGAGGGTATTGTCTTATTTGTTACCATATTCACTCACTGTCCCTTGAAAGGAACATATCTTTGCAAACACCTTAATTATGGTGAGTGAGGGTAAAGGGGTGGTGTAATCTGTGCCCACAGGCAACTTAAATTGCAGCCAGGGCTAGAAAATTCCCTTTGCAGTACCATAGACCTAATTATCCCACAATTGTCCTCTGTCAGATAACATTGTGGCAAACATTTTCTTGCTCAGAGTAAGCAAGGAAATGAGGGCACAGCTTCTCCAGGCTTGTGACTTTCACTTTGCTCCTTATGCAGTCTACCTATGTTTTGCTTTTGGCTCCTGCACAAGTGATTGATGAGTTGTACAAGCAAATCTCCTGCAATGGGGGAGGGGACAAAGCAGTACTGTCATGGAATCTTAAGCAGAAAATCTACAAGTGCCTCTTGTAATGGACAGGAGGAGTGCTGACCAGCAACCGGTGACTAAGGGGTTAAACTCAGGTAGCTAGCAAAGGTGTTGCCCAGGTGGCTGGGACAACCAGTCGAGATAGAAGGATAAAATTTGAATTGAATATAAATTCCTTGTGTGATTTCTTTGTGGAGCAGAGAAAAATCAGGGGTTGAGAGACACAGAATGATTTAAACCCAGGCAGGACTACCATGTCTCCAAGGAATTTGGGGCATGGGAATGGACTGAACAAAGAGAAAATTGGAAGTTAGTAAAGGGAAAAGTGAATCTAGTTCAGGGTAATTTTTCTTTAGTTTGTGGTTTGGTTGTGAATCTCCCCTTCCCATTTACCACCTAGCACTATGCCCAGACACTTTTCTCTGTGTTTTAATTTGTTTTCCTTAGTTGCTCTGTAACATCTAGCAAACAAGCATGCTTTATCAAGTTTATCTTTTGTTTTGAAAAAAAAATCATTTTTTAATGTGTTAATTTGATTCTTGTGTCCTTGAAGGTTTGTCTGTCTGCGTGTGTATCTGCAGATTGAGAGGTCAGCTATTAGAGACTGCAGCTCGTTTTCCTCTTCCTTTTTTCAAGCTCTTTTAGGGAAAAAGAGCTTGGGGTATCTCTGGGGGTGGGTTCAAGTGTTCACCCCTGATTTTTTAGGGATAAAAATCTCTTGATGGTGGCAGCGATTCCCCAAAATCTGTGTATTGTGATTCGGGCAGGGGGGGTGGGGAGGAAAGATTTTTTGTAACCAGTGCCTATAGAGGCAAAGGTTTTTTTTTTCTTTTGAGCTCTTTGCAGGGCCCCATCTTCTGCACTCGGAGTACCAGAGTGGGGGACAGCCCTGATATCTCTCCAAAAGTTTCCATAATCTCTCTGGAGGATTCCATTGAAACTATGGCAAGCATCAACATGCTGCTTAGCCATATGGATTAGCTACACAGGGATACATGCAGCTCACAGAAACACAGCCAGCCTTCCACTTTTCCATGTCCTTAGCCCTGCATTCCACAAGCCACAATCACTTACTCTCTGCGTCTCATACCTTGCTTCCTGGTCCCTGAAATGTGGCTGCTCAGACTGGTTATGTCCATCATCAGGGGGGGACAGATCCTGGTTGTCAGATACACTTGGTGACCTCAGGCTGCCCCTGGTCCTCATCTACCTCAACCTTATCTGCAGTTTCACCCACCAGATTAGGCCCTGTACTGCCTCTATGCCCTCCAAGTACAAAGCTCTTGGTAGAAGTGGGGTCTCATCCAGCTCTTTGTACAAATGGAAGGTCTTTGGTGACGCACCAGAGACATAGGCTTGTCTAAGTTCTTTAATCTTTGCTCTGTACTGCAGCGTGTCCTGTTCATACACCTTTTCACACAAGGCTCAAGAAAATTGCCTGTACATGTCACAGTTCCTATGGCTCACTCACAGCTGGGACTGCACAGACTCCTCTTCCCATACACTGATCAGATTCAACAGCTCCGTGGCAGTCCAAGCGGGGGAACTTTTTGCACAGTGACCGGGCATGGGCACCTGGGAAGACATCATGAAACAACTGCACACTGAGCCAGCATGCAGGAGAGGGGATGGGTTCTAGGTACTGAAGCAGCAAAAAAGGGATTTAAATTTTGTGGTGCTTGCAAAGAGCCAGGTCAGGTAGCTGTTCAGCTAGCTGTAGGGCAGCGGAGTTCAAACTGCTGACTAGAGGGGCTGATTGAGAATTGTGGGTTGCTTCCTGGAGGGAAGAATAAGCAATGAAATGTCGTAAGGGTCCACACTGCATGTTTGTTGACAACACAGGGAGGGGAAAAGACAAAAGTCCCTCATAGAGCTCAAATATTTTTGTTGACAAAAACAGCTGTTTTTCATGACAAAAGTTGCCTTGCAGTGTGCACACTCAAACACTTTTGTTGATAAAATTTGCCAGTGTAGACAAGCCCTAAGATGGTAGTTTACATGGGCTGAAACTTTTGCATTGTAAAGTGCCATTACATTTTAGAGAACACAAAAGAAGACAAACACACACAAAAGAGGGAGAGAAAATGCCATCAAACACTGACAATGCAGCTTCTGTCTCTGATGTTGACTCTCACTTTCAGCCTTATTGCTGGAGAAACACAGCTGCAGCTTGGGGTTTATTAGCAACTGTGACTAGCAAAGTTGTACCAACGGCAGACTGTTTAGGCTATTATAGTTAGTTGGCTTTCTGGTCACTGGTTTATAGCTGTGTGGCAAAATACATAGATAGTTTTAGCCAGCTAAGCCAGATTCTTTTAATGGACAAATGGGAAAAGGGGAAAGACAGCAATGAGAAGGAATTAATCAGGGAAGGAAAAGGACACACAGTGGGGCAGAGGGTGATGAACTCTCACCTGACAAATGGTTTTTGGGATTTAACTTGAACCCATGGGAAGTGGCAATGTCATCAGAGTCTCTGGCTCTGACCTAGTCTGAATAGGACAACTCTCCAGATTAGAATGAGTACCAGGACATGGGTGGGATAGTAGCCAGGATGGTGAAGCTCACGCCTTCCCCTTTTCTCATCTTTCACTTAGCTACCATTGTAGTAGCCTGCCTCCCCTCCCCCCCCCAAAGTCTGTTTTTAAGGACCCCAAAAGACAGAGATGGGTAATATAGCCCATCCACCAAATAGGCCAATTTTGGATACACTAGTTTTGCTTTAGTGATCTTTGGTCCATTATTGTTGTGTACCAGCATGAATTTAACACAGTCCTTGAATAAACCTTTATGTTTGAACTAATTCAGGCTTTTTGTCTTGTTTTTTTCCATTAACCGTTGTTTTTTATTGATTATTGTGACATCTTATGAACTTTCATTCCTTTTGTATAGTTCAGCTAACAACTTGGGTAAATTTGTAGGCCCAGTTATCACAAAGCGCACACAGACCCCTCACATTATTTATGACACATCACTACATTATTCACTCTAGGTGAAACAAAGTTATGTATTATACAACACAATGTCTGCAAAGAACCTATCTGATTCATTTTTGTTGCATTTGCAGTAATAACTATAAATATTGTAGCAAACACAGAAATTGTCAAGACAACATGTGTGTGAAAACATAAGAATGAAAGTGATCCTGGGTAATTGAATTACTCTTCGCACAGGGGATCAAGTAAGAAAATAGCTAACGGACTTTATTTGATGCTGATAAAGATTACCAGTGTGAAGAGCACTTTGACCTTGCCCCCCAAATTCCATTTCAGAGCTAAGCAGTGAAAGGTGCAAGCTTTCCCCTCTGTGTCCTGCTGCCAATTGCAGCTGACAAACGGCACTAAAAACAAATGTAATTAAACGATGGAAAAAAAGAAGAAAAGCAGTGACTGCTGCAAGGGCAAAATGTTTGACTAAAGAAGTAGAAACTTCTTCATTCAAAATTACACTGATGTGAAGGGCAAGAGGGTTAGTATCCGACCCTATACAAAGAATTTGTTCAAGACCTTGTTTCTTAAGACCCACTATGCTAGATATGTGAGTTTTCCATGATTAGAAAGGCAAGAAACTCTCCTGACCCTTCCACTTCTAAAGGGCAAAACCAAGTTTGCCTCTAACTTTGTAGCATTGTGAGCTATTGACTTTAGAATAGGATATTAGATGTTTATTAAAAGTAATAGCATTCTTCTCGCTTTCAACATTCTATGCAGTTAGCTTCATTGAATAAGGGGAACTTGGTTCTAAAGATGGAAGTATATGGGAAAATATAGCCCTGTAAAAATGTTTACCATTACCTAAGCTGTCACACAACTATTTTTTTCTGGATAAAACAACAATATTTAAAGGGGATGTATATGTGATGGTATCTGGTTGTAAAGGTTTTATCATGGCTCATTTGAATCTGCCTGCATGACTCCATCATGGCTTCACTATTCATAAATAATTTTGATATCTGATACTGCACCTCTCTGTAATATATTCTCTATGCAGAGCAGGTAGAGCTAAGGGTTTATATTACTCATCCTCATGGAATCTGACGACTTACAATATGGTCTTTATAAAGATGACAGGTTTCTGTTTTCTTTCCTTTCTCGTTTAGTCAAACATCTTGCCCTTGTAGCAGTCACTGCTTTTCTTCTTTTTCTCCATCGTTTAATTACATTTGTTTTGAGTGCTGTTTGTCAGCTGCAATTTGGCAACAGGACACAGAGGGGAAAGCTTGCACCTTTCACTGCTTAGCTCTGAAATGGAATTTGTAACTTTCCTTTATATTGGGAACTCCTTAGTCAACACGCTTCAAGTTAGCACCAGGGAAGAAGATTGACATCAACTTCTGGACCTTAGTTTACAACAGTTCCAGTAACTTACGGTAAATCTATGATTTCTTATATTGGCTGTCAGTATGAACAGCCTTGTTCCCACTGGAAATACCCATTTACCAATGAAATGGTAAATGACAGTTAAACTATCTATAGAATGCAAGGAATGATAATTAACGTGTGCCAGTACTGCATATTTTCTTATGTTAATTTGACCTTCTCTATGTGAGTCAAAGGTAAAAATACACACAGCAATTACTTCAGTTTAATAGATGTATTAAGACAGCTTGAAAATCATCAATAATAATATTGCCAATAATTGTACAGAGACAGAATTCATCTTGATTAAAAGCAGTTGGGCTCTAAATCCATTGTATGATGTTTGGTTACCTACTGTGTTTCAAGCAATTCTTTACTCAAAAGGTACTAAAGGAAGCTTGTCTACTTTCAAAGTCTTTGTAGTTGGTAAGTTTCCTCCTATTAAACTGGCAAGTGCACTCATTACAAATCTGTCACTCTGTTGGTTGTCTCCATCCAGAAAGGTTCCATCAAAAAGTTATGGTTTGTATATATTTCTCCTCTACTGCTTAGTTTACTCTGGAGTTCTGGTTTTGTCCATAACTATATGGTGAGTGGGAAATTAAAAAAAAAAATCCATGTCTACTTTTTATTCTCTCACACTGTCTTTAGCTTCATGAGATCTACTGAGATTTCTGTAGGATCCACAACACAGACCATATGAGCAGCTGTTGTAAAAAATTCATTGAAAAGCCAAAATGAAACAACACAATCTCAAACAGTTTTGCCTAAATTTTGTGATGACTGGAGGCTTGGGAAGCCTGAAAATTGTTTAATTTAAACCCAGCTATTTTTATTGCTAGCTGAGCTTGTTGTGTCAAGGCTTGAAATTAAAATTTCCCACAGACAGGAGAGGGAGGGAGAAAGAAAGGAATGGAGAAAAAGCAGACACATGACATGAAGATGGGGGAAGGAGAGGAAAAAAACACCACAGGGCAAGATGAAAGCCCACCTAAATTCTTCTTCTCATACTTCAAAATGCCAAGGATATTACATAACACTGCTGGGTTCATTGGTATCTTAAAGGGGAAAAATAGGGTGCAAGGATTATATATGAATAGATGTAGAAAGTGTAGGGAAGAAAAACCTGGGAAAGATCAAAGAAGAGAATGGCCTCACAATGCAAATTAAGGAGGGTGAGTAGGGAGGGTAGAAAGACTTAAGGGAGAGTGTTTTTTCCTTAACTTCTCACAGCCTCTCCATTTGACCTTGGCTGCCAACAGAGATGCTAAACCTGGACTGCGTTTAAAGGATAGTTTCCCACAGGCTACCTCAAAGTAATTACACATGAAGTTGAACTTGTGGGAAATTGCTTGGATTAGTCCTCAGGCCATAAATACTTTTATTCTGGTTCAGAGTTTGGATTTGAGAGTGATTCAGGGTTCGAGTTTGGATTCAATTGTGCTAAAAACTTGTGCCTTAGCCAAAGTGGTGAGATGACAAAGCTCCTGAGATTTTCATTGTCTCTGTCGCACTATCTAGAGAGGCTTATGACCAGGAGTATCTACCTCAGGACAAACTTTCAAACTAGTACAGACACTCCAAACTGGTTCTATAATTATATTTCACCAAGCCAATAACAAATGCGAATGCCTGAATAACTTTTAACTGTCTTACCATAGGGTCACAGACAGTCTTCTTAGATACTCCTGTATATCTTTCCACCTAGACAAAGTGGATTTAGTAATAAAAGGTCACTGCTTGCACCAAAAATCACACCACATTCAGTGGGCTTTCTGTCCCAAGAGGCCAGTCACTTAATTCAGATCAATCAATACCTTAGATACTTGTTGCTTGATCTTTAGATTGTGTATTAATTATATAAGTTTACTTATGAATTCCCAGTTACCACTTTGAGGGTTGACAGGTTCTTGTCCCACCATCAGGCCCAGGATTTAAATTATTCTGTAGTTGGGAACCCTGATGTGCACTCACACTGTAGGAACTCTTATATATTTACAAATAGGCTGTGTCTAGACTGGCAAGTTTTTGCGCAAAAGCGGCTGCTTTTGCGCAAAAACTTGCTAGCTGTCTACACTGGCCGCTTGAATTTGCGCAAGAACACTGACGATCTAATATATGATCATCAGTGTTCTTGCGCAAATACAATGATGCTCCCGCTTGGGAAAAAGCCCTCTTGTGCAAATGCTTTTGCGCAAGAGGGCCAGTGTAGACAACTCAGAATTGTTTTGTGCAAAAAAGCCCCTATGGCGAAAATGGCGATCGGGGCTTTCTTGCGCAAAACTGCGTCTAGATTGGCACAGATGCTTTTCCGCAAAAAGTGCTTTTGCGCAAAAGCATCCGTGCCAATCTAGACGCTCTTTTCCGCAAATGTTTTTAACGGAAAAACTTTTCCGTTAAAAGCATTTGCGGAAAATCATGCCAGTCTAGACGCAGCCATATAGTTTAAGACATTTGGTACAGTCACAAACACCCCAACGTAACAAAATAAATAGGGAATGACAACTATATTTCCATATAATCACACCATTCCGTTTAGAACAATCTAAAGAGTTATCCAACATCTTCTTCATCACCATAAGTTTTCCCATCATCACTGGTGGGCATCAGTCTAGCACATCTCTAGGAAGATTACATCTCCTTCTCCTACTGCCCATAGGTTGGGATGCCACTTTTATAATATGTTACGCTAATGTTATGTTTGATACATATTCAGTAGGGGATGTTTTCTTTCCTCCTTGTTTGTATTTCTTCCCCTTAAGAATGATTGAAGTATCTTTTTGTATAGGCCAGTATATCATTTATGTCAGCTTATCATCTTATATGTCAATTGCTTACCGTGGCCCCTGTCATGATCATGAGGGTTAGCCAGCAGCCTGGGGACTAAGGGGTTAACTATACCTAAGCCAGGTAGAGTTGTCCAATAGGAATGTAAGTAGGAATTTCAAACTGGGACAAAGGAATTTTGGGTTACTCCCTTCTTTGTTCCTGGGCAGTTTTGTTCCAGCTATTGAGGGAGACAGACAGAATGTCTCCCTCCAAGAATAGACTCTTCACTCTTCTGTGAGTAGGGCAAAGCTTAGATAAATCTGTTAGGTTTTATTGTTTTATGGTTTGGGAAATGGGATATGATGTCTGTGCACTTTTTAAAAATGTTTTTTTTGCTCTCCTTTGTAACTAAGTTCTAGGCCCATGGTGGAGTTTCTCCCCATGAGCATTACCTTGTGACTTTTTCATCTAAGTCATTATGCTTGCAACAGGAATATTGTGGTGATGATAAAAGTTCTTTCTCTTTTCTTTTTATTAACCTGGTATTGGTTAATTTTTGTGTCCTGGTTTTACTTTAGGGCATGAGATTTCCCAAGTAGTCTCTCCCTGGTTTCTTTATTATTACTTGGGTGGTGGCAGTGGATTTTATCCCCAAAATCTAGGTTGTTAAGATTTTGGAGGGAAGCTTTATACCAAAGCCTGGTAGATAAGGCTTTGGGGTACGTTTGCGGGCCCCCACTTCTGCATTTATCATGCCAGAGTGGGGAAGGAGCCATGACAGCCCCTTTTGTGGTTATGTACAACATTTGTTACTTCTGTCCTAACTAGTAATTTGGACTGGTCTTAACCAGTTATTTGGGGGGTTTCAAATACCTGTTAAGTTTGCGGCCCCATGCCATTAAACATTGCTTTGTTATCGAAGTGAAAGTTCCTAAATATATGAATGTTGATTTTGCTATCTAGGTGAAAGATCCCAGACATACATAAACCAACTGTATTATCTGGCTGAAAGGTCCCAGACACAGATATGATAATTTTGCTTTAGCTTAACATACAAGATGTGGCCTGTAGGACCCTAGTGTTACCTCCAAAACTACTTTAATATAAACTTATTATAGCCTATTATAATAAATATACAATAAAAACCATAAGGAAATAAGAAATCTATAAGAAAATATATCTATAGGCAAGCAAGCAGGATAGCCCTATAGGCTACATCTTACATTAAAGACAACTTCTGCAACAAACTACCTAAAGGCTTATTAAGTAGGACAAAAGAATAAAAGAGATATTTACATAGTAAAGCAAGCATACATCTAAATCCTAAGAATAAAAGAGGGGTAGTGATCTGTCAATTCAAACTTTCTTTCAAGGCAGACCCAGGAGGCAATCCCTGGGGATCTCTGGCTTCCATTTAGAGTCTCTGACCCTGTCAGAGTTCAAAGAGCCAACAAGATGGAAAATGTTCCTGTGGTTTTGTTTTATTTCCTCCATTCAGCTTCTAAATCCAAAGACAAGCTTCCTTGAACATTGTATTTCCCAGGCGTGATAGGGTCATTAACCAATCATTTGTACAACATTGTTCCTTGCCCATCTGATTTTGTTACTCTGTTTGAATGGATGGGTGGATGGATGGATGGATGCATGGAATGACTCCCATGCTCAAGTTCAGAGCAAACAGTTTTAAACTTCTAAAGCAAAATGTCCATATATTCTTATCGTATGAAATACAGACATTGCAAGAGATATTAATGCATGCAGCAATTTATAAGCATTTCATAAGAGTCCAAACATTATATAAATTAATTTTAGACTTATACCTACTTCGAGCAAAACTAATATACAGGCAATAAGGTCTGTTCTATGGCTATAAGTTTGTAAATTCTTACTAATGTATCTGCAGCCTAGGCAGGAATTGGCATCTGGACTGCCAATGTCACAATCTTTGGCTGCATCTATTCTAATTTCTTGGGGCAAAAAAAAAAAAAAAGGAACCTTGTAATTTGGGCTTTGTCCTGGAGCAAGAGGTGTCAGACTGGAGCCCCCTGACATTCAAATTGAGGTGGGACATTAGATTTGCTGTTCTAGCTTATCCTCATATCTTTCTAAAAATTAAAAACTAAATGATAGTGTCACCGCTGCACAAGGTAGAGAGGATGAAGCTAGGCTAGAAATGAGAACATTTATCAGGTCCAAGCACATATTTTTCAGTAAAGGCTGAGAAACATGGATAATTATTGTCAAAGTGAATTGCTTTTTTGTGTTAATGTTCATGTTTTATATTTGCCTCCATGTGAAAGAACCCTTTAAGGAGAGAAACTCGAAGATATCCAGCACAGTAACAAATAATGCTTTGTTTCATTCCTTTATGTGAATTTAGCTCCCAGGATGAAATGGCATTTTAAAGGAAACTCAGTATAGTTTATATCCCTGAAACATAGCATTTGTATGGTTTGATTTCTCTTTTTTCCCCAAGAGAAATACAAAGATACTACAGTGTCTTGACTTTTTTTTGTAAACTTGATTGTCTTTGCTAAGGAGGTTCAGTCCTGGAAATGTACAGAATTCTACAGTTTACTTTGCTGAGAAACTTTGCCAAATAATAAAGCTTCATTTCTGAGTGTATTCTGCAATTCCATGAACAGCCAAAGTGCTATAACCTGGGTTTTACACTCAGAATTGTCACTAGGTGGTGTGAGAAAGGAAATCTTTCTCAAATTTTGCAAGCTTCTGGGCAAGCAGCGACTCCCAAGGGTATAGCCATATATACAGCTGCTGCTAATCGGTTCTTTGATACTGCTTGACATTTCTTATGCTTGCTAAATAGGCCTTTCATCAGAAGAACATTAAATCCAGCCAAAAACAAGGAGCCAAAAAATAGCTTTTAGAAATTAAAAATAGTAAATCCAAAAAGCTCCTCACTTGATTTATAGGCTAATGGAACTATGTGGATAGAAAAAAATATGTTTTGAAAACACCCAAGCAATTGTTGGTGAGGAACTGGAAGTTCAGAGCTAGAGCTGGAGTGAAAGATGCGCAGGCAAATAAATTGATACAGCAGCAGAAGCCTTTCATTAAGCAAAAGGATGTATCTCCTCCAGTTTGTTTAGTTCTATTAATTGTAAGTGGTATGTCAACTTAGAATGGATAAGAGAGATGGCCTGCCTTCTCCTATGAGCTGAGAATGCACTATTCAGTGCTGTGTAGAGAGGATGGGCACAAATTAAGTGCTTTACAAAAGAGAGACTATTGTGGTGTAGATGGCTGTTTCATATGTCATCTTTTGTAATGTAAATATCCACAAGCATTCAAACTGGTCTGCAATTTTCTAAAGGAAAAATAAAACAGATCATTTTCTCCTTTAAATAAAATATCCATTGGCTGACACAAACAACAGTTAAAAGTGTAATTGGAGAGAAAGCAAAATTCTTTCTGATGGAGACAGGATGTAGGGGTGGGAAGTATAACTAGTTTCAGGGGTTAACCAGCATAACTAGTATAATTAATCTTAGCTTCCTTTGTCTTTGCACAGGTCCTTAAAGGTAAGTCTGTATGTTCTTGTCTGCACTAGGGAACTGTAGCAAAAAATGCCAGTAATAATATCACAAACACCTCTCAGGCAGGGATTTCCCTACACCCCCCCCCTGAATTTCCCCAACACCCCCCAGTTTTGTGAACTGTGGTGCCATACAGCCTACCTTCACCCTCACGGTCTCACCCCTCATCGGCCCTGACACCTCCCCCTGTAAAGTCAACCCTCCCCCATTTCAATTCCTGGGGAGGCTACTGCTCAGGAATGGTCTAGTCAGGTATGCAGGGCACTGGACTAGATGACCTCTTGAGACCATTGGCTCAGCTATACTGGTGGATATTTTCTGATTACATTAACTGATGCTGACAAGGACTCAGAGTGGCTCTTGAAAAGCAGAAAGGCTTCAGTTTCATTAGATATAGGATTAGATTGAACACTTACCAGAAGATGACTCATTTTTGCTTATACCTGATAGTTTTAAATGTGTGTCTAACTGAGGAGAAAAGGACATATTTAATAATTTTTCCCACTGCTGTCCTGGTACAATTACACTAATGTTACCCCTATTTTGATAGCCTCCAGGAAGCCATTTTTAGCATGCATGGTTTATTGAGGCAAGGCAGAAGACAACTTCCAGAAATAAAAAACACTAAGTGCCGCCTTTGCACCCTAGGCTATGTTTACACTGGCATGCATAACTGAGTTTTGCATCATATTCATGATTCCATGTGTTCTTCATATCAGTGTCCAAGACCCCACACATGTTGGACATGCACATAATGCTGTGCACATACATATATCCTTATCCATGCTGCCACTCCAATTATGTGATATTAGTGCTATTGTTTCAGGGATGGTACCCCAAGATTCAGTGTCTAATAAGGAGACACTGTAAGAACCTCGGTGTTGTTGGTACCCTCCCCCACCTATACACACATGTCAATGACATTTCCAGATCACACAGACAGTCACTTGTGTCCCTGAAAAACTGGCTCAGAATAATCAGTTTAATGATGAGGTCCTGCTTCTGATGATGAAATACAGGTTTATGCAGTGGAAGAGGTTCTGTATGGGATATTGAAAGGCATTTTGGCTGCATTTTCTGACTCCTCAAAGATGGCAGTCCTTGAAATGACAGTTTATTATGACAGTTCATGTATGTCTCAGTGAACAGCAATGCTGAATACTGCCATTAACATGTAATGCCCTCTGGCTGACTGTCACTTCTGGTGCAGAACAGCCAACATGCTGTGTGGTGGGATCACATCATCTTGGACACCTGAATTGACCAGCAGCGGCTGCAGAACTTCTGCATGAGGAAGCAAATCTCGATGGAGCTATGTGAGAAACCTGCATCAATGCCAGAACATGCGGATTAGGGAAGCCACATTATTTCTGAAATAGGCTGCTGTTACCCTGTGAAAGTTGGCTATCCCAGAAAGCCATAGGTACATTGCAAACTACTCTTGGAGTTGGACAATCCATTGTTGGGGTCATGACTTTATAGGTCTGTGAAGAAATTAATGCTGTGGTTTGTCATAAGCAAAGTTCTAGAAATAGTAGCAGGTTTTCACAGAGCCCGGAATTTACAAACTGGGCAGGGGCCATTAAGGTGGCCATTCATCCAGTTTTATTGAGGACAGTCTTTTTTAAAAATATATTTGTCAGTTAATTAATCCCATGTTTGTATTGTTCCTGCAAATGCCAACAAAGATCCTATTTGTCATGCTTTCTAAAGATGTCCTTGCGTTAGGCTGTTGCTTACTTCTGTTAAACATTTGTGTTCAAAATGAGTTTGACGTCACACTTAATGTAAAATGCCCAAGCAAAAGATGTCCTTCTACTCATAATGGTCGATAGAATACAGTTGCATAGTGAAAAGCAGAAGGGGTAAACATCAAGCATTTTGTACCCTGTGCCACTGTCACATCGATGTCAGCAGCCAAGGAAAGGTAGCTCTACATCACATTTTGTCAGAGAAGCTCAAACTGAACACTCAAAGTGCGGGTATGTTGTCTTTTTTGCCAAATGTTCAAATCTTCTGTGTTGCTTCAGGATGAAAGATAGGCCTGTACGGGAGTGGGGGGGAGGTGTGTGCAAAGGGTGTGAAAGCACCCCCTTACGGTCTCCCAAGTAAGCATGCTCTGGCCAGCCAGGGGAAAGCAGGAGCAGTGTGCTGCCTGAGCTTCCCTCCCCAATTCTCTGGCCGGCTGGGGGAAGGCTGGGGCTGATTTCCCTGCTTATTTGGTGGACAATAGGGGATGCATTCACACCTTTGCAGCCCACATTTACAGAAAAAGCATCCCCCACAGAAATTCCTGCATACAGGCCTGATATGCAAGGTCTTGCAAAGTCTACCATGCCGTGAAGCATCATAAATTGTATAGAAGTTTGGACAGTAGTGTAAGAGTTGATAAAGAAATCCACAATGACTCCACCATTGTGAAAAATTTGATGTGTGGAAAAACATAGCTGGAAGTACTGAAGGAGAACATTCTAGCACCGTATTCTGGTCAAAAGCATTTGGATTACTGCAAATCAAGCAACCTTTATTTTTCTTTGGCAACAGATGCCAAAAAACAAAGTTGCAACAAACTGTTTCCCCTTAGTTCTGAAATATTTTAATTTTGAGAAAGGGGTACAGAATGTTCTTCTGGATTTTTACAGTGATAATCAGGAAATCTCAGAAGCAATTGCAACACAGTTATTAACCCAACCTGACAATTTCGGTCTTGGCCTGGTTAAACTTTCTGCATATACAGCTGACAATGCAAATGTTAATTATGGAAAGCACAACAGTGTTTAATGAAAACTGAAAAACCCTCAAAAGGACATTGCTGTGGCCATCTGTCTGGCTCGTGTTTTGCACAACACAACAAGGCATGCTGCGGAAAACCTTGATATTGATGTAGAAAATATCATTCTCAAGGTATATGCTCATTTCAGCATTTCTGCAAATAGAACAGCACAGTTGAAGGGGTTTTGTGACTTTGTTGAAGTGGAGAAGTGCAATCTATTGCAGCATGGTGTGACCAGGTGGCTTTCTCTGCTTCCATCTATTGATTAGTTGTTGAAATGCTGGAAACTTCTGACAAATTACTTTCAGAGTTTAGGTGAGAATGAGTGCCCCCAAAATATTGTGTAAATATTTCAGATATGAGGGAAATGTCCATGAACTGGCTAAGCTTTACTTTCTCTTTCTCAGCCATGCTCTGAAACTATTCACAGATTATATTGAAGCTTTAGAGACCAAGTCATTTGAGCTAATGACTGAAATCTATGAGAAACTTGGGAGAAGGATTTGAAACAAGTTTTTTGGGTTTGCTGGGAACAACAGACTGAAGCAATTAACACAAGTTGAGGTAAATAAATGTTAGAGTGACTTTCTAAATTTTTGGTTCTAAAAGAACCAAAAAACACTAAAGTGACAAACTTCTCTGAAAACAGCTTTCATAGCATAGTGTCCAAATTAGTTCTTGCAAGTGCTGTGCCCTTTGAAGAATTTTGTGATGTAGTCCAGGTTTACAATGTTAAAGAGATTGACATAAATACACTGTACAAAGAATTTTGCATTTGGTAAGTGTTGTATGCTCTCCTGAAATGAAAAACTACCAGATGCGTGAGGTGAGATACCTGAAACTTTTCAGCAAAGCCCAGATACCTTTCAACACGAAGATGATCAGCTCCTACATATTCTCAATATCATGGAGCAAATGCTCACACAGACTGTGTTTTTTTCAATGATGACCACCACAAGAAGAATAGACTGGAGGTGAACAGTATGAAAGCAGAGCTTCAGCTTTGCATTAATGTTTCAGAAGAATGCAAAGACATGTACTTTCACTTCCTGGGGAACAAAAGTCTTCTGAATGATGCCAGAAAAGGACAGAAACATTATTACTAGTTGCTCGTAGAATTGTGAGCTAAATTAAATGCATTGCTAATTCATAAAATCACATCTAGAGACTACCAAAAATGTAAAAGTTTAAAAAAATCATTAGCCATGAAATGCAACTGTCCTCTATTCCTGAGGTACATCAATGGCCACCCTAACACCTTGATGGTATTTATATCACAATAGTTTGCCTACCACAGGGGCAAGCGAGACTGTGAGCCAAAAGGGGTACATTTTTCTTGATGTGTGAAGAAGGGACTTTATTTTCTGCCCACTGTTGTTTTGGGAAACACGACATACCTGCTCCTGGTTTGCCTTATGAAACCATAAACTGGTGCCAATGGCACTGGGAAAAATGAATTCATTGTCAAATGAAGTACTGGTCCAATTTCTAGTGAGCAAAAGAAATTAGGGATGCCATATGTACCTACCTCCTGGCATAGCAGGAAGTCAGAGTAAAAGTACATGTGACTTGACCTTCACATCCTTTCTGCTTCCCTGTTTTAAATGTGCATTAGGGAACATGCATGAAGCTACTTGGATTCATAGGGGTTTTGTTTCCATTTGATTGGCTATAGCTGAATTTTGTTATCTATTCCTGTGTGTCATATTGCAGTCATTAAAGCCAATTATCTGAGGACAATTACATGGTGCGAACAGATTGGCATTGGGTTTCTGCTGTGGAGGCTGGCAGCTGTATTGTTAAACATTCATTGTTCAATGTGTTTTTTCCTTCTCACTATTTACACATGAATATAAGCCAAATGATCAATTGTGAGTCATTTAAAAAAGTACTAATGGGATAGATCTGATGATGGCAATACTTACAGGCATTGTTACACAAAACTTTTGTTTAAATGTTACATCTTCTTAAACATACTAACAAAGTGTATGGAGAGCTCCACTTCAAAAAACTTACACAATGGTTTCTGGTTTTTCTTTGAATGGATGAAGGACCCATTTGCACTTCTTTTGTGAAATACTGGGTTTCAAAGTACTTTACAAAATAACACAATTCACTGTTAAATGAAAGCTCTAATTTTAGCCTTTCAAGAACTGCTAAGGTGTAAGCTTCCCCCTCCCTTCATGATGGAGACAAATATTGCCTTTATGTACCTACATAACTTTTCCATTCCTTAAGTGCATGACACAATTCACACATCTTTTGAAACCCCTGTAATTGGGAGCACTTACACATTTTACTGTATTTACTCAGGGATTGCTGTGTGGGAGGGGGAAGTGCAGGCATTGTGTTAATTTAGTGACTAAGGTTATGTTTACAGGGCAGCCTATGTCAGCATAATTTATGACAGTCAAGAATACAAATATGCCACCACCCAAGTGACATAAATTACATCAATATAGCACAGTGCTATGTCGGTGAGAGACCTTTTGCCATTTGTGGTGGTGGTCTTATTGGACAAAAGAGTTTTCTCCCATCTGCGTAAAACATCTTTACCAGATCTGTAGCATTGGCATAGCTTTATTGGCATTGCTGCACTGCTTCACGTGTGGATGTGACCTTTAGATTTGTCACCAGTGCCAAGTACCAGTCACATCTCTTAGTGTATATCTACACAGCAGTGTTATTTCATAATAACTGACATTATTCCGAAATAACTTAGTCCACGTCCACACAACAAGTAGTTATTTTGACATACTTGGACTTAACTTGAAAGATCTGGGATTTTATCAATGAGAATAGTCTCACCATCAATGCAGATTGCAACTTTTCCATGCTGTCCTGTTTTGTGCAGTTCTCATCCATGTCCTTCCATGAATCTTCCATAAAGGATCCACCCAATGTGCTGGAGGCCTTCCTCTTGTTCATTTTACGTCTCATGGATAGCAATGAAGTAAATGTGCTGTCCATCTGTTGTCTCTCAGTCCTGCTACAAGGCCAGCCCATCTCCTTTTCTGATAGTACATAAGTTGGATGATATTGTTGATACTGCTTCTTGCATGCAGATCTCCAAAATTAAATTGCTGTAGCCTACTTAACACCCACCGTGTGTCTTTCCATTGCTCTTTGGGTGATTTGCAGCTTTAATTCTTCCATAAGCATTGTGTTCCAAGTTTCACAGCTATAGAGCATTACCAGAAGGATACTGGTGTTAAAGAAATGGGCTTTCATGGTGGTGGAAAGTTTGGGATTGACAAAAAACATTATGCAGACTCCCAAAGGCAATCCAACCTGACCTCCTCCTTCTGCTCAACTCCCACCCAACTCATTGTCCATCTGCAACGTTTGTCCAAAATATATATATTGATCTACCAGCTCAACAGTCTGTCCATCCAACTGCATGATGTACTCTGGACAGTATGCGTTTTTCATCCACTTTGTTTTTCCAGTGTGGATGGCCAGGCCCATCTCCTTCGCATTCTTACCAATGTCATGGAGGAGGGTTTGTAATGTTGTGGGTTTCGAGGCAATTAGGACAATGTCATCTGCGAAAGGAGCATCTGAAGAACTTCGCCATCAATCAGAAATCCATCTTTCACTTCGATCTTCCGCGGGATTGGATGTCGAAAGAATGTCGAGCTAAAGAACTTCTTACTCTGACTCCTATAATCCTCATTTTACAAGGAGTAAGGGAAGTCAGAGGAAGAGTGTTCTTCCTCAGACTTCCTACTATATAGACAGCACCAAAAGGCAAAATAAGCTATTTCGACATGCAATTGATGCAGCTGAAGTTGAATAGCTTATTTTGGCTTTAGCCCTGCTGTGTAGATGTGTCCTTAGAGAACCCGTATACCTACTCTGCTTCAATGTGTTAAGGTTTGGAGGAGAGGAGCAGTTGCTATTGTCATTGCCGGTATGTTGTTATTGTTTTTAATTTTGTTTTTTATATTTCAACATCTTCAGAAAATGCACTAAGAAAGATATTAATCCATCCTGTACTACTGATTTATAGGATATCTGCTAGGTTGAAAAGTGATAGAGATGCAGCCGTGTTAGTCTGGTGTAGCTGAAACAAAAGACAGAACTATGTAGCACTTTAAAGACTAACAAGATGGTTTATTAGGTGATGAGCTTTCGTGGGCCAGTGGGTCTGGCCCACGAAAGCTCATCACCTAATAAACCATCTTGTTAGTCTTTAAAGTGCTACATAGTTCTGTCTTTTGTTTCTGCTAGGTTAAAAGTTTGTGGTTGTTTTCATAGCATAGACAACATATTCCCATGTATCCCTAAGACTTCAGATATTTCTGAACCTTAGTGGGAGAATCAAAAAGACTTCTACTGTTTTGACACCAACATTTGACAGTTTTCCATGACATGAGATAAGAAGCTTAGGGCCCATTCCTGAACCAAAAATCACCTTCAGTCCACCATACTGAGGGAGGAGGAAACAAACAGAAGTAAACAGGTTAGAAATAATTCTAACCTATGAGGTAGAAAGCATATCTTCTAGTAAATCATCACAAGTAGTTTTGGGCCTCAGTTAGCCTTTCCATTAAAGAGCATTCACATTCTCAGGTCCAAGTTTCCACTACCAGGAACTAATCCAGAAGTCCTACGGCATAAAGCCTACCCCTTGCTTTCCTGGCTCATACTAACCACCTTGACAACCCCAGTTTAGCAAGTCCAGAATGACTGTTGAATGTGTTTTGGTCATTTGAAGGGACTCTGGCAGTGTTTACTCACAAGAACAGGATATTTTTCTCATTGATGTCCACAACGATCTGCTGTGTCCTGTATGTGTATAATATGTAGGAAGCACAGGAGGGAAAGTTTCCCCAGGAGTGGAGTGGAGCGGAGCAGCTATCTGACATATTTGAACAGCCAGATGCAAGAGCTCAATGATCTGAAAGACCATTTTAACAGTGAGATAGAAAAGAGGCTGTTATTGAAGTGCGCTCTACCAGGGCCCAATCTTTTCTGGTCTGGAAGGAATTATTTGATGATTCCTGACCTATGCAAATAGAACATTGACAATTCACTTATTAATTTTGTTTGTGAATGAACCTATTGGTTGTATGACAATGTACAATAATCTGCATGTCCACCACACACCACCTGTGTTTGCTTTCCAAGAATCCCCATTCAGTCCTAGTGTATTTCACTCTCCTTTTCCTGCCAGGAATCCTGGGTCTCACACCACTCTTTCCTCTTTCAGGCTGTCAGTAATGTTCATCCTCAAGTCCCTGTGTTCATCATCCAATGCAGCACTGGCTTGCAGTATTTTATTGAACATGTTATCCCAAGTTCTCTTCTAGCTCCTCCTTACCAAGCTCAGGCTTTCCATGGGTGTGGAGGGGAAACCATGAAGGCGGCAATGGCAGCAGCTGCAGATAAAATGCATTGTCAGTGTCTTCATTATGGAAAGCCAAACTTAAGATGCTGATCTCACTCACTTGCTCCACAGAAGTTTTAAGCATGGCCTTCTCTGTTTTGCTTGGGATTACTTGTGCATGATGCTAGTTACAGCACCAGCCATGGTGAGTATGGCTCATCAGATGTTGGGGAAATGGTGGGGGAATGGACTGCTCAGTTTTATGTTTCTAATAGTATAGGGCAAAAGCTGTGACTATTGGCACCATTTTCTATAGGTCATCTTGGATATCTCACTCCTGAGGGTAGCAGAGACAGAATATGCACAGTGACTGCTGGCATCCCTAATCCTCATTTGGAGAAGATGACCCTGGGCTAATACGTTGCTAACTTATGTTCTGCTTTTGGTGCTGAAGTCATCACTGATTGGCAAGGAAAATGTCCTCCTGCTGAGGAAGAAATAAGGCAGCCCTCCACAGAAACCTTTGGCAGAGGATTGCAGAGTCCTTCATGAAGTTTCACCAAGATTTCTCAGGAAGATTCAAGGGACATCTCTACAGACATAAATAAACTGCTTTGCATGCCTCCTCCCCACAACCAGAGGGAAATGAAAAGCAAATAGCAAGTCTACTTCTCTTGGTTGTACCATGACTTTTGCCCAAGAAAATGAATGAAAGGTCAAAAAATGTGTCCTGCTGCTTTGGGGATGCCATTCCTGTAATTGAAAATCTATCTTCACACTTACTGAGGTTCTTTCCCACCCACTGAACTTGCCCGGGCTCAGCTGGCGGGACTGGATGGACTGTGTTGAAGTAAAAATAAGTCCTGACTAACTGCGCAGCTGGATCTACCTATCACTGTCACCTATCACTCATACTTTTCCTTTTCCTCCTCCTCTTCTTGATCCACCACCTTTTCCTCTTTGTTGCTGATGGCAGGGGCTTGTGAAGGGCTGCCTCCACAGAGGTATGAACAGTGCTGAGGAGGAAGGTCATCTTCTCCAAGTATGGGATGAAGCTTTTAGAATAAGCGGCAAGTCTGTGGCCTAGAACCAGACCAATTGTTGACCTTCTGGTATGCCTGCTACAGTCCCTGGGTTTCAGGTGATACTGCTGCTGGTCCACAGAAAATGCACAGAGGGACCTTAGTCAGGATATTCACTATGGAAAGGGAACAAATTTTACAGTAGATTTTCTAAGGAAGAGTTATTGAAGAACCATTTTCACCCTTGAAAATTGAGGCATGGTCTACATTACAAGAATAGCATAAAGCTCTTCTCCGTCATCCCTTGAGCAATTTGCTCATAAATGTTGTCCTTTCTTTGACTGGCACAGAGCTATGAGTCTACTGCCATGGTGTCTGCAGAAGTCATCACTGATTGGCATAGGAAAGTGTCCTCCTGCTGAGGAAGAAATAAGGCAGCCCTCCACAGAAACCTTTGCCAGAAGATTACAGAGTACCTTCATGAAGTTTCATCAAAATCTCTCAGTATTTACCTGTACAGAAAATACAATATTTCTTGTAAACTCATGGCAGAAGTGTGTCTAGAATGTGTAGCTGGCCACTTGTACTCAACAATGGAGAGGTGATAGGTATGCTCACCAAGATCTACAATCAGGAAAAAGAAATATCAAATATTCACAGGAGTTTAAAAGAAGGGGTGTCTTATAGTCTTCATGACCCCTAAGCAGTGTCATGATGGTGTCCAAATCACTTGGTGTGGGACACTGTTGGGTAACTGCTGGAGAACGGTTAAGGTCAACACAAGTATACAGTGTCTACACTCACACTGTGTTGGCCTAAGTACATCAACCAAAACTCAATGTTATATGCTACTCAGTTCCTATTGCTAGGTTGGCATAACTGGGCATTTACAATGGTGGAAGGCAACTTTAAGTGTAGATTCATGTACAGCAAAGTTAATGCACATTTCCTTGTTTCAACCTAACTTTGTAATGTAGACCATGCCTCAATTTTCAGGGGTGAAAATGGTCCTTCGGTAAAGAAGGAAAATTGGTGGAGAAAATGTTGGGGGGAGGGGCATTATAAATTGTCAGTCTAGGGTGCTGGTTCCTCCTGAGGCATAGGATTCACCTCAGATTCATCATCAGGGGATTTTGCAACCTAAACTCCTGGTTAAGGTATAGAATAGTATCTTTTGCTCTGAAAAATACTAGCTTGCTCTTCATCTACTCTCACTGAGGGGTTTCAGAGTGAAAAATAGTGGGGTTATGGCTCAAGTTCACACATGTAAAGTTGCCTGTGTAGACTTACCTGCACAAATAGCCTACTAGGACATAGTTCAGCCAACCTGGGCAGATGTGGTGGAAATTTGAATTATCATTGTGTGTGCCATCCCTGAATCTGCTAGTTCTCCAGGACTGTCATTTCACTTCAGCATTTCGACAAACCCTAAGTTTAAAAAAATCACTTTAAAAAGCTGCAAGACTGAGAAATGCATAGCTGTTTGACACTAAAACAAGAAAATACTTTCTTAATTATGTATCTATGTACCAAACATGTGCAGAAAAGAATAGAATTATGATTTCCCATAGTGCCTTTCACATTCAAGCTAGCTCAAAAACATTTAACAAAGTAAGAGGACTTTCTGATTTTCTAGCACCGCAGTTATTGTGTAGAGAAAGAGATCACCTATTATTCTTTCGACAATAGCTTTCATACTGTCTTGGACATTAGAGAGGTAATGCTGGTGCATCCTTGAGCAGGACATCAGGGCCATGCTCACATCTTTTGCAATACTTTGTGCTTCTTTTTCTCCTCTCTTATAAAATTAGCAGATAATTAGATTTTGAAAAATCCAGCTTAGATTTCATAATGTAGCACTTCATTGAAACCCTAAAATAAATTTGCTAAATAGAATAGACAAACCTATGAATTGCCTGAATGCTGGATTTCAGCTCCTGTAGTGCTAACAATGAAAATGCTTTTAGGAAATGTATTTTTTCCCACTCTTATTCATGTGTGAATACAGTATGTTCTTTGTAGGCTAATCTACTTAAAGTGTGTCAACTTTATCCCACTTACAATTGAATAGCCATTCAATGTACCATAAGTGATATCTCTAACAAGTTTTCTTATGTATAGACTTCACTTTTGTTAATTTTAAATGCATCTTTAAAAAAGAGTCTGCACTTATTTTGTCTCCAAGCATAAGTAAAAGGAAGCAGAATAGAAGAGACCAACATCAGCAACATAAATACCACTAGAGAAGGATTGAATCAGGAAATTCAGTTCCAACCCAAGGACCAAAATCCACACTGATTGGATGCTATCTCGCATTTAACACCACCCAGAACCAGTTCAGTCAGGGCATTAGGTCAGCAGTTGCTTCCAGGTGCTGTTGCCTAAAGCTATCTGAGACACCTGCTTAAAGGGACACCTCCTCTCCCCCGACAGCCATTTCTCTGCTTCTGCTGCTTGCTTGCCTGCCTCTCTGAGGGACAGCAGAGCTTTTGCAATGCGTGCTCTGGTTGTCCAGCTTTTGGACGCCACAGCATAATCCTTGACATGGAGCCGGAGCTGCCTCTGGGCATGCGATGGCCCCACACAACCATGCTGCCATTTCGCCTGGTCATGGAGAGGTGGGATAACCAGCAGTGGCTCCACAACTTCCAAATGCAGAAGGCCACCTTTATGGAGTTGCGTGCCTGGCTCACCGCTGCCCTCCAATGACAGGACATCCAGGGTCTCGAGGGGCTAGTGTCTGGGCCTTGGGTTCAAAGTCAGGTGGCAGTCAGAGCCATGCGGTGAGGTGCAGCTCTCTGGGTTGGCTTCCTGCCACAAGGCTTGTCCTAGGTTCTTGCAGCTTTAAAAGCTGGCAGGAGACAGGAACTATAGAGGTCTGATTAATATGGACAGAGTGACCACCGGGGCCTCTTTTTTCGACAGAACTCCCTCTTCCGTGTCCACACACGCCTTTTTCCAAAAAAGCTTTTTCAGAAAAAGGCTTCTTCCTCGTAGAAAGAGGTTTACCACCGTCAGAAAAACCCCTCTGTTCTTTCGACTTTTTGTCGAAAGAACTCCATAGCAGTGTGGATGCAAGTATTATTTTTCTGGAAAAACGCCGTAGTGTAGACATACCCTCATTCACAGAGCATGAGGAGTAGTTGTCACAGGCACCTCTATGGTAATTCTTTTTCACCCAAAGATTCTCTTCAGCTGAGGCAACCCCCAGGGGATTGGATCTAATGGAGTTCCATGATATCTGGCCCCAGATCTTGAACAGCAGTAGTGGGCTTTATTCTGATCTAATTTACACCAATTTTATATGGACTAGCTTGAATGCCTATAGTGGAATTGCTTCTAAAGGATAAATTTAATTATGAGCTGCCAATGAAGCAGTGTAAATTCTTTTTTTGTGAATTTTCCTATCTGTACGCTATAGTCAGTTACTCTGCATTCAGTTAGTACTTGCCAGGTCTCACTTAACTGATAAAGTTGTATAATTACAGCTAGATAGTATGGGATATCTATGGTAAACCACTTAAGTTAAATGGAACCTTAGAGTTACCTCCCTGGTCCAGCATCATCGGACCTGACCTGTCCCAAACAAGAGAATTTGCCAGACCAGGGGAGGTCTCTTGCCACTGGCCCCCAAGCCCATCACCTGCTGCTGGTAGGCTGCCCCAGCAGGCAAACCTGCCTCACCCTCCCACCCAATCTGGCTGGGCTACTTTCCCAGCTACTGCTGGCTCCCTGGTCAGCATAGGCTCCAGCTCCTGCTGAGGGGCTCTGACCCTGTTCAGCTGAGGGCATCTGTGGCTGGAGCTCCAATCCTGGTCCCATACACCCTCAGTCCTGGCACTGCACAGCCGGATCCCGGCCCCATGAAATCCCATCCTCACCCCCAGCCACACACAGATGGGGGAAGCTGGGGAAAGCTGCAGGGTTCTGACCCCAACCTGGGACCATGCTCCTGGGGGTTGGTGGAGGCTGCTGCGGGGCTCCAGCCCTGGTCCTGTGCTGTCCCCAGCTGGGCTGCTGACCTTGATGCCCAGCCCAGTTGGCTCTGCTGCCCTTATGCTCCTCGGCTCTCTGGTCCAGGGGCATCCATGCTCCTGCCGACCAGGAATGTTGCTGGACCAGAGACTGCCGTATTTTGGCACTACAACCTGTATAAGGAATAGAGGTTATTCATGAATCTGAAAAGTTCACAACTTTGACCAAAACATTGTGGTTGTTCTTTTAAAAGTTTACAATTGAATATTGGTTTAATATAGCTTTCAAACTTTACTATACAGGAGAAAAATGGCACTTTTACCCATCTTAATTTACATTAAACAAGAGTAGAAACAGTTTCCTTACATTATCAAATCTAAAATCCCCCCTCCTTTTTTGCTGACATTTAATACAGTACTTTATTGTAGTTGCATGGTTTGTTTTTTGTTTGTTTTTTTGGGGGTCTCTTCCGGTTCAAAATGAGGTGTGCAATTGACTTATCAGTTCATCACTCTGGTGTTTGTAACTCTGAGGTTCGAATGTATATGAATTTACACCTGCCATTCAATGTGAAAGTACAAAATTTGATGAACTTTAAATTTAAAAATCTCTGGTGTCAGGGTCGAGGTTTCCATGTTAAAATTTTCTGACAGGGAAGATAATAAAGGGATACTAACTGAATCTTTTTGAAAGCCAACAGTTTGAATCCGGCCCAAATAATTGGCATTACCTCTTCTCTAAAGCAAGAAAGAAAATTGTCTTATCTCAAAAAGCACATGATTGGGTACTAACTGATGTTTTTATAGACCACCAAATCACATTTTAAGGAAGAGGATAACCTGCTCCTTGTGCATCTATATACATAATGTTTAAGAAAAAACAAAACAAAATAAAACAAAACTGTATGATCATGGGGAATTCAGTTTCAGAGATAAAAACTGAAAGTATCACGTGCTAGTACTAAAACATCCTTGGTATGTGCTACATATTTGAGAGAGTTTGTGCATGTGTCTGTCTGTCTCTGAGTCTTTTTGTTCAAGAACTCCTAAACAATAGAAGCTAGGACCACCACATTTGGTATACAGCTTCCTCTTATCGTAACTTAAAGCAAGGTCAGGGTTTAGTTGTGCCAAATAAACGGTATGTGCGTGGAATGTGATTCTCATTAAACAAAAAAGGAAGGGCTGTGATACTAGAGACTGTTATACTCCACAATGACCATATGGGGGTGAGGGAGGGGAGTAAACACACCCCAGGCAAGCTAAGAGCACTGCGGAGATGTGGAGCACCTACCAGCTGGGCAGCAAGGCCCCTGTTCCTCTGGTCTGGCCCAGGCAGCATGGCCCCCATTGCCCTGGATCAGCCTTAGGGTGCAGCCAGCCAAGATTGTGTGCCCCCCCCCCGGTGGCTATCCCATCCCCTACTCTGAGCTCTCCAGCCTCTTCCCTGAGCTCCCCACTCCTCCCAACCCCCTGCCCTGATTCCTGTACCCCCGCCCTCTGCCCTGAGCCCCCCTCTCCCTCTTCTGACTCCTGCATCCTCCAGCCCTATCCCTTGAGCCCCTCCTCACCCCATAATCCTGACTCTTGCATCCCCATCCCCCATTACTACCACTTCCCCTTTGGAAACTGAACTTAAAGGTGTTCTTCAAGTTTTAAGTGGAAATGAAATGAACAGTCTGTTTCCAATCCTGTGTTGGCCTCTATCATTTCTCAGAGAGCAACTGTACAGCTGACAGTCTCAATAAACTCTGTAAGTTCAGGCATTACATAGATCTAATAAAATGAGACATAAGCCTTGTCTTCATTGCTAAAACAATGTTTGTTTCACATTGGAGCAAGTAAATGAGTGGGCATGAGCTATTCTGAAGTAAAAACAAAGTGAAGACAAGACATTTATTTTGACCATGAAGGAAAGCAGTCGAGATCTGCCTCGGGTGAAAGCATAGCAGTAATCTTGCCTAGTTAATCTGATAAAACCAAAGTGAGTTGTCTTCCCTGTGTGTGTTTTGTTTTGTTGTTGGTTTTTTTTAGGATAGTTCACACTTGTTAGTTTCCCTGAGGTAAAAAAAAGACACCTTTAATAACAATGAAGACAAGTACAGAGACAGGAAAGGATTCTTCTATAAGTTCTAAACAGAATCTTGGGGTCTATCTAGCCCATTATCATACAGTCCCTACAGCAACATAAGTTTTGCCACCATAAACACCTTGTGCACAGTGCTATGTTGGTGAGAGATACTCTTCTGCCATAATGGCTACTGCTGCTCATTGAGCTGGTTTTATTTTGTCTTCAGGAGAGCTCTTTCCCATGAGCACAAGGCAGCTACTTGAGCACTCATACAGTAGCACAGCTGTATCAGTATATCTATGCTCCTGTAAGTCTGTAAGTGTGGACATGGCCTAAGAAACTGAAATACAGATATATAAATTTTGACCCAAGACCACATAGGATGTTTGTGATGGAAAAAGATATTGAACCTAGGTCTCCTGAGACTACAATTAGTTCCTTCAACATGAAATCCATCTTTCTTCTCATTTGGAACTCTCTCAGTAGAGGAGCACAGTGGGTGTTCTCAGGCCCATATACTGGGGGTGCTCCCGCTGGCTGGGGGAAGTCAGGAGCTGCACGTTAACCCAGCCTTCCTCCCTCAGGAGTGAGGCTGGGGTAGGGCTCGGCTGCAAGGGCGGAGCAGCCACCAGCTCCTCCCACAGCTTGCACCCTTCCATAGAAATTCCTCCATATGGGCCCGGTTCTGTGGCTAGTCAGTGCAATAACTGGGAAGAAAACCAGCAAATCCTGATTTCCAATCCTGTGTTTAACCGTTAATCTTGCTTCCTTCCAAAATGTTTATTTTTAATTGTTTGCTATTTTAAAGTGTCATAAGTACATTCGCAGATCATGAACATAAAAAAACAGTAAAGAGCATAACAGAAGTATCAGCTGCAAGCAACTTGTGGTAAGACGATCAGTACAAATGCGATGAATAAAAAGGCTCAACAGGGCTTAAGTTAATGCAACATAGGAAATCAATATGGTACAAAGGATATTAAATATTGTTGTTGAGCTGCCTGTATTTTAGATTCAGCATGTTTAATGAAAGAGAGCCTAAAAGCAAAATATTATCTATTTTACTGTAGTTTCTCCTGGGCAAGAGTACATGTTGCAAAAATAATTGCTCAGGGAATGAATAAATAGAGATTCTCCACTCGGTTGCAACAGTGCAATGGTCAGTGATAAACAGACAGCATAAAAAAGGATGCACTTTTGTGTCAGATGTCCTTTGTTTACAGCAAACACAGCATGAGACATGTACATAGATCACCTCCAGTGCTAGTATAACTCAAAATCAATAGATTCATACAAGAAGTGGATTTGGGGGCATTGTCTCACAAACTCTTAGGTCACGTCTATGCTGCAGGAGCTAAAGCAGAACTGTGGCAATGTAGCACTGTAATGTATTGCATCCTACCACAACTAAAGGATTTTTTTCCCCATCAGTATAGGTAATCCATCTTCCCAAGCGGTGAGTGCAAGGTTGACAAAAGAATTCTTGCATTGAACTAGCCACATCTATACTAGGGATTAGGTTGTCTTAACTGTTGTGTGTGTGTGTGTGTGTGTGTGTGCGTGAACATTTTTCCCAGACCTGAACATGGTAGTTATGTTGTCCTAACTTTTAAGTGTAGTCCAGGTCCTAGCCAGCAGTTACATTAAATTGCATCTGAAAAGGCAAAGTTATCTGTGCACCCGGTTGATGAGCAACTACACTTGGTCCTACCTCTGATTCCCTTGTTACAGACCATTTTAAAAATGGCACATATTAATATGGCCTACAGACTCTATAATCCAGGGGCTAAATTGTCTACTGGTTAAACTGGTGTAGGTCTAACTTGCTGTAAGACTCCAGCATAGAATTTGGTCTCTTGGTATTTTTTTTGAGCTCTTGTGCAGATGGTAATATATATATATATTTGATGCTCCAGAACCAGTGGAGGGATTTAACATACGGAAAATGAATTCAATGAGCCACCAGCACTCACTATACTGTCCTACTGTGAGGATTTGAAACCAGCCTCTGCCATTTCCCACCAGAAAGGAATTGCATTAAAGCCTTGGGTCAGCATGAGAAGAAGAGCTATCAACATACCACTGACTGCTTTTTGACAGCTTTTCCATTTGTGTATGCACTTCAATCAATTTTAAATCTGAGAGACAATAAAGGGAACCTTCCTCAGCATTCTATTTGGCATTGCAGAGTTGAGTGCCCTGCCTGGTGTTTACAGTTCCGTCTTGAAATAATGGATGGTTTTAGCACCTTGTCTTTTCTTCTTTTTTTTTTAAAGCTTTTAGGAATTTCATTAGAGTTGTTTTTAAGATGACTATTAGACTAACACAGAAAGCTCAAGAACTATTTTGGAGCAGAACAGTGTTGTATATTGGGTTGTAGATACAGGTCTTGTTGTTATAGTAACTGAGTAGGTCACTAGGGTCAGCCCAGCTAGTCTGGGCTTGTTCTAGTTTGTTCTGTGCTATGCAATAAAATGGACACTTGCACCTACTCAAGCTCTCCGCCTTTCCACTGATTTCTTCCTATATTGTAAAATTCCCCACGACATAACAAGTGGCGACGAGGATGGGATACCTTTGCTGCCTCCAGCAACAAAAGAAGTAGAATTCAATGTAAGAAAACAAACTCTTTTTGGCTGTTCTGGAAGGTGGGGGTAAGAACTGACTGCTATACTGTGCAAACTGAAACTGAGATCAAGGAGCCCAGAGACTGGCAAAGAAAAAAAAAAAGGGAGTGCAGCAACCATGGCTATGCTTACAGGGCCACTGGGACATTTTGAGGAGACTGTAGAGCAATGGCAAGTATATATTGAGCGTTTTGAACTTTTTGTTATTGCAAATGACATTAAAGAAGATAAGAAGGTGCCAATATTTTTAAGTGTTGTATGGACTAAGACCTACTCTCTGCTACGCAGTTTGCTGCTCCCTGTTAAGCCAGAGACCAAATCTTACAGTGACATTGTGGAAATCCTGGGGTCACATTATGCTCCAAAACCATTGGTAATTGCAGAAAGGTACAGGTTCCATAGCAGAGACCAAAAAGAAAGTGAAACAATTGTACAAATTGTAGCCAATGAAAAAGCTTGCTGAACACTGTGAATTTAAGGAGATGTTAAATGATGCCATACGTGACAGGTTAGTGTGTGGCCTGCACAGTGAAACTATACGGAGGTGTCTGTTAACAGAAGCTCAGCTCACCCTACAGAAGGCCATTGATATTGCTGTCTCTATGGAACTGGCCACACAGGAGGCACAATACCTTAGTGCACCCCCTGGGGTGCATAAAATGTCCCAAGAACCTACTCACAAAACAGGCGGGAGCCAGGAATGTTACCGCTGTGGTAAGCCAGGTCACCATGCATCAGAATGCTGGTGTAAAAACCTAGTGTGTCGACAGTGTGAGAAAAAAGGACACATTGAGCGTGCCTGCAAACAAAAGAAAAAGAGGCCTATGGGCTGGCAAAACAAAAAGGAAAATCTGCATACCATCGAGCAGATGCCTGATGATCAAGGTGACACCCTGTCTGAAGAAGAAGCGCCATGCTATGTTTTGTCTTTGGAAGGGGGTTCCCATGAATACTGGGTAACCCCACTGTTGGATGGCAAACCAGTACGCGTGGAAGTGGACACTGGTGCAGCAGTTTCATTGGTCTCAGACACAGTGTATAAGGAAAAGCTGAAGCATCTTCCACTTAAGTCAACAAAGATCATTCTGAAGACATATACGGGAGAAGCAGTACCCCTATTGGGCATTACTGATGTTAAGGTGGAACTAAATGGACAGACTGCAGAATTATCACTGTTTGTGGTGAAAGGCCATTACCCAGCCTTAATGGGGAGATCATGGCTTAGGAAGATCCCGCTGAACTGGGCAGAAGTGCACCGGATGACTAAAGAAGAAAAAGGTCTGACCAATATATTAAAGGAACATGCTGCTGTTTTTGGAGAGGATCTGGGAAATATGAGAGGAAACACCGTGAAACTGAACATTAAACTGGGTAGCCAACCAAAATATCTGAAGGCCAGAACTGTGCCATATGCTATCAGGCCAAAATTTGAAGCAGACTTGGAGCGCCTAGTCAAAAATGGAGTCCTAATACCAGTTACCCATACTCCATGGGCAACTCCAATAGTTCCAATATTGAAGAAAGAGGGTTCTATTCGGATTTGTGGGGATTTTAAGGTCAGTGTTAACCCTGTGTTATGTGCAGAGCAATACCCCCTTCCTCACCTGACTGGGGGACAAAAGTTCAGCAAGATTGATCTGAGTCAAGCATATTTACAGATGCAAGTTGATGAGGAATCCCAAGAGCTGTTGACTATTGTGACGCATAAAGGGCTTTATCGTTACTGTCGCTTACCCTTTGGAATAACTTCTGCCAAAGCTTTGTTCCAGAGAGCTATGGACCAGATCTTGTGTGGCTTGCCAGGAGTCCAATGCTATCTTGGCGACATCCTGATCACCGGCGGGAATGAGGAGGATCACCTTAAGAACTTAGAGGCTACCTACAAAGACTGGAAGAGTATGGCCTACGAGTCCATAAAGATAAGTGTGCATTCTTTCAGCCCTCTTTGAATATTTGGGACACATCATTGATGCTACTGGCCTTCATAAGTCACCTTCAAAAGTTCAGGCTATTGTGGAGGCTCCACCCCATCAGAATGTTAGTCAACTTCGTTCATTTACCAGGACTATTGAACTATTATGGAAGGTTTATTTCACAGCTAGCCACGCTATTAAAACCACTTCACGAGCTCCTTGGCCAGAACAAGGTCTGGAAGTGGACTGATGCCTGTGATGTTACATTTAACAAGGCTAAATGTGCATTGCTAAATGCAGAGGTCCTGACGCATTTTGATCCATCCTTACCTTTACAGTTGGCTTGTGATGCCTCCCCATATGGAGTGGGAGCGGTCTTGTCACATGTTATGCCTTCAGGAGAGGAGAAACCAATTGCTTTTGCTTCACGCACCTTAAGCAAGGCTGAAACTAACTATGCGCAAATTGAACGTGAAGCATTGGGAATCATTTTCGGGATTCGGAAATTTCACCAGTACCTGTTTGGACGGAAGTTTACACTGCTCACTGACCATCAACCTCTGATGGCAATTTTTGGTCCACACACAGGTATTCCACCAATGGTTGCTAGTCGTATGCAACGATGGGCATTGTGGCTTTCAGGACACACATATGAGATCAGATATCGGAAATCCACTCTGCATGGCAATGCAGATGGTCTCTCTAGGCTGCCTTTGCCAGTCAAACATCTAGATAGTGGCCAGAAGGAAATCTTTTACTTTGAACAGGTAGAGAACATGCCCATCACTGCTGCACAAGTTAAGAGAGCAACTTGTGTTGACCCAGTACTGTCCCAAGTAATGGAACTAGTGATGCGTGGAACAGCTCTACGGAACTCTCAGGTCTCACCTGACCTTGTCCCCTACATGTCCAGGACAACGGAGTTATCAACCCATTCAGGGTACTTGTTGTGGGGAATGAATGTCATTATTCCAAAAATACTGAGACAACAGATGTTAGAGCAGCTGCATTCAGGTCACTGTGGACTGGTGCGCATGAAAGAAATTGCACAAAGCTATTTTTGGTGGCCTGGCTTGGACAGTGACACTGAAGAGAAGGCAAGAGCTTGTATTTCTTGCCAAGGTGTGAGGAATTCATGTTTATTTTGCTGGCCCATTTGAAGGTAGCATGTTATTGGTTGTGATAGATGCTCATTCCAAATGGCCAGAAGTCTGTATAAAGCCTTCCACTACAGCTGAGAGTACTATCCAAAAACTACGGGGAATCTTTTGTCATTTTGGTCTTCCTGAACAACTTGTGAGTGACAATGGTCCACAGTCTGTCTCTCAGGAGTTTGGAAATTTTATGAAAGCAAATGGGATCCATCACATCACTTCAGCACCCTATCACCCAGCCACAAATGGATTGGCTGAAAGGTTTGTCCAGACAATGAAACAAGCTTTGAAATCGGTTAGAGGACATTCGCTCATACAAAAGAGTCTGGACACCTTCTTATTGTCCTACAGAAACACTCCTCATGCTACAACCAAAGTGTCCCTGGCTTTTCTAATGATGGGACGTCAGCTGCACACGTGTTTTGATTTGCTGAAACCTTCAGGACCACGACAAATTGTGCAACATCAGCAGCAAGGTCGAGTCATCAGGGGTGCATTCAGAGCAAAAGATTGAACCTTTAATCCTGGACAGCCAGTTTTGGCTCGGAACTATGCTCCTGGAGCTAAATGGGTCCCTGCCACTATTATTGCTCAAACAAGACCTGTTTCCTATACTGTCCGGACTGTGAAGGATTTCATCTGGCGGTGGCATGTAGATCAGTTATTGACAGGTTATTCCTGCCCCCAAGGCACATCTCCAGTTGAGTTGCCCATCCTTCCCACTGCTGGTGAGCTACCATCTCAAGAATCACCTGCTCCTGATTCTCCTCCTCCGTCACCACCAGTGGTGAACAATAACCCCCTCCCTGAGCAGGCTGATCCAACAGCCTCACCTGTTCACACTTCCAGCCTGGTGTCAGGCCTGCACTCAGAACATCTTCGGGTGTGAAAACGCCAGATGTCCGCTGTAATCCACCTAGAGAAAGACGGCCTCCTCAACATCTGGACCTTTAGTTGAGAATAACTCACAGTTGGGGCAAAATAATCCCCTGGGTTAGCTGGGAACTTGAGGAGGTCACCGTCATTTCTTAGTTAGTTTTTGTTTTCTTAAAGGGATGTTTTCATTAAGGGGGGAGGAATATTTTGTATATTGGGTTGTAGATATAGATCTTGTTATAGTAACTGAGTAGGTCACTGGGGTCAGCCCAGCTAGTCTGGGCTTGTTCTAGTTTGTTCTGTGCTATGCAATAAAATGACACTTGCAACTACTCAAGCTCTCCACCTTTCCACTGATTTCTTCCTATACTGTAAAACTCCCCACAACATAACAAACAGAAGATGAAATGTAATGTAACTGGAACGAAGGGATTTTTTTCCTTATTCGAGTTCTGAAATCTGACATCTACATTTATACTGGAGCTGCATGGAGCTGCATGGAAGTTCTGTTTTGTAAGGGACTTAGGGATTTTAAAATTTGACTACATTCCTAAGCAGAGTGAAAAACTGAAAATTTCAAAATTTTCCATGAAAGATTTTCGAGCAATTGAAAAAGTTTTTTTTTCAACTTATATTTTATTTTGTGTGCGCACACACATATATACATTAATATAATACAAAATAAAAATAGATATTTCAAGACAAAAATAAGTTTCATCTTAAAAATTTCTACTTCACTGATATTCCAGCAAAATCAACCTGATTTTGTGAAGCAGGTTGATTTAATCACAAGTACATATTCCAGTGGAATATGATTTCATTCAAGTTTTTCCAGTGAACCAGTTCCCAATGAACCAGGAGATTTATTTTGGAACCCTCTCAAGATCCTGCAAGCCAAGTGTCCAGGGACTAAAATAACCTTGCTGAAAATGGGATAATCCCAGGAAAAGATGAACTCATCATACCTTTACTGCCTCTTTTATCTGATTTAACTATAGGGCATGTCCCAACACAGTTTGTAGGTGACAGATTCCATTTAAGGTTTTTCCTGCAATGCCACTGCAATGCATGTTGCTAGTATCATCAACTCTTTTTCATCCCCACCTATTCTTCCAATGTCATCCAAAATAGCACCAGCTATAATTAGTTTTAAACTACTTTTCAAGTAATAATTTCTATTTTTAGCTTGCTTCCATCCTCTACATTTTTTACATCCTCTAGGGGAACATAAAAGCAAGACCCAAATGCATAGCCAAACACTCTCCATCCCCCCCAAATATAGATTTTTAAAAATACCGTCTCAAGTTTTGAAACCTTTAACTCACACACTTCAGCTCTATTCAGAACTGAATCATAGAATCATAGGATCGTGTGGGCATATCTACACAGCAGGGCTAAACCTGAAACAGGCTTCGCAACTTGAGTTTAGCGTAGCTTGTCGAAATAGCTTTTTTTTTTTTTAACTTTTGACATAGTTTACACAGCAGTTATTTTGATCTAGAGCACTCTTCCCCCGATTTCCCTTACTCCTCATACAATGAGGGTTACAGGAATTGGAGTAAGCAGTCCTCCTGCCCAACCTTTTTTTGACATTATGCTGAAATAACTACTTGTGTGTACACGTGCACTGTGTTATTTCGGAATAACGTCATTTATTCCAAAATAATGCTGCTGTGTAGACATAGCCTGAGGAACCTTGATAAGTCATCAAGTCCATTCCCCTGCACTCACAGCAGAACCAAGCACCAGAGCATCCCTGACAGGTGTTTGTCTAACCTGCTCTTAAAAATCTCCAATGATGGTGATTATACAACCTTTCTAGGCAATTTATTCCACTGCTTAACCACTCTGACAGTGAGGAAATTTTTCCTAATGTCCAACCTAAATCTCTCTTGCTGAAGTTTAAGTCCATTGCTTCTTGTCCTATCATCAGAGGCTAAGGAGAATAATTTTTCTCACCTCTCCTTTTCCATCTCTGGAATCTCTCCCGTCTTCCAGTTATTGGTTTAGGTATCTCCTCTGTCAGCTCCTTGAGCATTCTAGGTTCCATTTCATCAGGTTCTGATGATTTAAAGATATCTAATTTTTCTAAGTAATTTTTAAATTGTTCTTTTCCTGTATTAGCTTCTGGTCATACCCCATTTTTATTGCCATTCACCATGTTTGGCATCCAATTATGGTCAACTGCTTTGGTGAAAATTGAGGCAAAGAACGCATTAAGTACCTCTGTCATTTCCATTTGGAGTGCTGGGGGGGGTGCTTTCAGTTGGGGCTAAGATGTTTGGAGTGCAGGAGCCGCCCTAGATTGTGGTGTGTGAAGGGGTGCAGGCTCCAGGAGGGAGTTTTTGGTGTGGGAGTTTTAGATGCTCATGGCTATGTAGGGGATTGTGGACTGGGGTGTGGGATGAGGGGGTCTAGGAAGGTGCTCAAGTTTGGGGCAGAGGTTGAAACGAGGGAGTTAGTGTGGGGGAGAGTTTTCCAACCTGCGGCAGGAGGTTGTGATGCAGGTGGGATTTGAGCTTCTGCTGGGTGGCACTTACCTCAGGTCAGGCCCAGCCTTAGGACAAGGCAAGCAAGATGGTTGCCTTGGGCCCTCCTCCATCAGGGCCCCATGCTGCTGGAGCCCACATGCCCAGCCACTCGCTCCCTGCCTTGGCTGGGAGCCACCTGGCCGTGTGACGCAGCCAACCACAGTGTGCCACTTTGGGCTTCGCAAACTCTTTGGTGGGGTCTGCCTCAGGTAGTTCCAGTCAATGGTGCAGAGGGGCGAAGGCAGGCTCCATGCCTGCTCTGGCTCTGTGATGCTCCCAGAAGGAATCAGGATGTCAAATTCCTAGGTGCAGGGATGTCTCTGTGCAGTGCTTGCTGCCATGCCCACATACATTACTCTGTAAATGTCTTTGGCTGAAGTTCCCAGTCAAGGGGAACTGTGGAGCCAGTGCTTGGGGCATGGGCAGCATGAGGAGCTTCGCTGATTACACCTGCCCCACTGCACTGCTGACCAGACTTTTAACTGAGTCAACAGGGTCCCTTTTCAATCAGATGTTCCAGCTGAAAACTGGACAACTGGTAACTCATCAACCCTTCTACACCAAGTTAAGTACTTCACCTCTTGTGGAGGTGGAGTAATTAAGTTAGTGCAGAAGAGACTAGTAGTGTGATGCACACATTATTAGGTGGATTTAAGATGGCTTCCATCAGACTAACTTTGTAATGTAGAACTAGCCTCAGGCTGAGAATGATACTAAGTTATTGGCAAATCTTTTTTGACAAAGGAAGCTGGAAAGACGGAATGGAAAATTACTGATAGAGATATGATTGCACATAAAGACTTGATAGTCGTTTTTTTTAAATAAAAAAATATAAAGTGAAGAAAGATGCTGCTTAAGACAAATTCTTTGAGAATCCTAGAAGCAGTTTGCAAGTACTTGGATGCACTTTTATGACAATGTATTATTTATGGTGTTGTTTTTAACTAAGAAGCTACAGTTCACAGAAAGGAGTTTTCTAGAATAGTTTTTAAGTGCAGCACAGTTCTTTATCATATGACCTTTTGAAAAAGAAGAAAGTATTACTCTGACTGAGGATACAATTTTAAATAATGTAATAAGAGGAATGATTAATGAAGCAAAAACATAATAGAAAACATGACTGAACATGTGTGATCTTCAGAACAATCATATTTAATAAAATATATTCTAAGAAATAATAGAAATTAAGTATAGAAGATAACTATGCAAATGGAGGGAAATTTCCATAGCTGGAAATACTGGAATTTGCTTTCACTCATGTGGTCAGAATTTGTTGATCTTTATAACATAGTGCTAGGACTCTTCTCTCCCTCAAGCAAATGCCATGATTAGCAAATGACCTGCATTTTTGTTGTAATTTATACCAGTGCAAAATGTATGTAAAATGTTACCTGATTTGGGGTTTCATACACTTTGCACTCATCTTGTACTGATTTAAATGGTGCAGGGTGATGGGGAATCCATTTATTTTTGGACCAAGAGATCCCTTAGTTCTATTGTATCCTTGAGCCAAGTGTACGGCACTATGCGTCCATTTTCAATGAATTGAGGGATGGAGCTATTGATGGTATTGCATAATTTCTGCACAAATTGACTCTTCTTTTTTGTTTTAAATGCAACATTTAGTAAAAACAAAAACAATATGATTGTACTAAAATTGCAAGATATACTACAGGCACAATCACCAAAATCGCTATCACTGGGCTCAATGAAATTGACACAACCAGCAGCAGCAACAGTTGTACAACAAATGCTTTTGAAAATGTAGTCCTCGTCTCCTGAAAAAAGAAGAATCAACCTGAAAATATGGAAAAGAAGCTGAAATTAATGTAAGTAGCTGGAAAGTCTCAATATGACTAAGGATGGCAGAATCCACCCCAATGATTGTTGAATAGTGATGCACCCTTTCTTGCTGGAATGCATTGACAAAAAGCCATTGCTTGCATTTTGCACAGCTCTAGCAATAACTTCAGGTGTTAGGTAGCTAGTCTTTACTATAATGGCATGTAACTGAAATCATTATTGACTCAATCAATCTAGATTCATACATATGTAGATTATAGAATGGACCCTAGTGAACTCGTTAAAAGTTGCTGCTAAAAGTCAATCAGTGTGTAACTATATAAAACTATAAAACGTGGGAGGTAGAGGGAAAATTCCTCAGTACCATGCTGTAAAAACACCATAAATAATTCTTGGTTTAAATATACAATGGAGCCCTTAAAAGCACAGAACTTCTGCACTCTGCATATGAAAGCTCTTTATTTTCACTACTATAGCTATTTAGAGCTTTCAGAGAGAAGTTATAAATATTTCATTTTAAATCAATGACTAAGAGGCTTCTAGTTAAACAAAAGGAATTTGGGAAATGAATTGACTTCTCAACTATGAACCTGCGACAACCTATTTGTTTTTACATATAACTGCATTGGTGACTTTTTTCAACTTCTTGTTGTCTTAGCGTGGTTCACTTATCATTTACATTCCAATCTTGTAGGTCTTACAAGGGTGTGAGAAAATTCAAGGCCTAAATGAAGTCTTCTTGAACTAATCAGAAACCAAATGTTCAACCTCTACTGAATTCTCTTTGGCAGTTTAGAAAGGACAGAATGGCATGCAGAGGAAAAAAATAACAAAAGATTTGAAAGAAAGAGTAATAGTCTCATAGGACCTGATTCTGACCCTTCCTACATTGTTTTTTCACCAGTTTTAATACATTGACTTGATTGTGATTATTGCTGATCTACCCAAGTATATGTGAGTTCATATTCTGGCCCAAGTACTCTATATTTAAACTTCAGTAATAAAATGCGAGAGAAAAATCTTTTAGCATGTAACAGACAAATGTGCTGAAGAGACATCTCTTTTTGTTTTAGCAGAAGAAGCTTGAAAAAAATTAATGAGAAAGTGAAATTAAGATGAACAAAACTGATGCATATATGTTAGGCCAGATGGTCTTTCCTAGTGCCCTGATTTCTTGTAGATGGAATACCCAAGTGAATATGTATCAAGGACATTTTATTGTATTTTCCATGGATACACATATTTTGTAAGTACACACCGCATTTTATGGTTAAAAATAGGTCTGAGTCAGAATGGCTCACAGAAAAAAATATTTTCCCCTTTCATGATTTTTTTTCAGGAGCAAAATAATCTCCCTTTACAATAGTCACTATTACCACATCAACATTTGACAAAGATACCAGTAGTGATTTCTTAGTAAAATACTGTATCTTCTCTTAACAAATCTTGACTTTTAATGGAGACCACTGTTTCATGTTAGACATGTGCCTAAACCAGTATCATAGCCAGCTTGGAATATGTGAGTAGGCCCCAATTTGGGGTGATCAGGCAACTATGGCAGGCTGAAAGGGCACAACTTTTTCCACCTCCCTGCAGCTGACCTTGTGGGTGGCAATGGATGGACCCTCTGGCCAGGAGATCCCTGGGACCCTGGGCATACACCCAGCTCTGGGACGAGATGCTGCTCTCCAGTGCATATGACTGTCAGCTCCCGGCTCCCTTCCAGGTCCCACCACCATGCTGAGCCAGAATCCCCCAGGCAGCAGGTCTATCTTTTTTGAAGATCTCCTCTATTGCTGCTGGCACCAGATTGCTTGCTCACCCTCTTCCCAGTTGCGGATTAGCCCATATGCCAACCTATGGCCCTGAAAAAATGGGTGCTCTTGCACTCTCCCTGGCTCCACCCATTTAGTGCTTGCTCTACTTCACCTGCCCCACTGGCACTCTAGCCTGAGAGCTGTTGTGGTGCAGGGGCTTGTCCCACATCATCCATCTATCAGAAATGTCAGATGATAAGAGCAGCACAAGAACCTACACCTCAACCCTGCTCCCTGGAAGGAGCGCTGGGCAGGTGAGCAGAGTGAGGAAAACTCTAGAGCCAGAGCACAGCTAGGCTGGAGGGTGGGCCTGGGTACTAAATGGGTGAGTCACATCCCACGTAGGACTATGCTTGGCTACACTCTGACCTAAACCAAAGCCTGTGCATTTAAAGGGTGTTCAAAATCTGAACCTAGATCTAAACTTTGCAAATGGTGTCAATCAATTGACTGAACCTAAATATGAATAATAGTCTTTTGGGGTTTTGAAAATCTGTATCTAGACCTGAATTTGGCAGCTTGATCCCCAGTTGATAATTTTAGGAGGAAAGGTCACTTTGAGTTTAGTTTTTTAAATTGTCCAAACTTTATTATGAATGTTGCTTTTGTGAATTTTTGCTTTGATTGATTTGAAGCTTCTTAAAGGATATATTACAAACAAACCAGTTCTAGGGCCGGTTTTGTTCAACATCTTTATTAATGACCTGGATAAGGGGATAGATTGCACCCTCAGAAAGTTTGCGGATAACACTAAGCTATGGGGAGAGGTAGATATGTTGGAGGGCAGGGATAGGGTCCAGAGTGACCTAGACAGATTAGAGATTGGGTCAAATGAAATCCCAGAGTCCTTCACTTGGGATGGAAGAATCCTAAGCATTGTTACAGGCTGGGGACTGACTGGCTAAGTAGCAGTTCTGCAGAAAAGAACCTGGGGATTACAGTGGATGAGAAGCTGGATAAGAGTCAACAGTGTGCCCTTGTAGCCAAGAAGGCTAATGGCATATTAGGGTGCATTAGGAGGAGCATGGCCAGCAGATCTAGAGAAATGATTATTCCTCTTTATTCGGCACTAGTGAGGCCACATCTGGAGTATTGTGTCCAATTATGGGCCCTCCACTACAGAAAGGATGTGGACACATCCACGAGGGAGCACTTCTCCATCCTGCGGGACATTCAGTAGATGCTAGCCCAGAAGGTCTGGGACAATGTGCAGTGGCAGGCCCAGATGTGACCTGAGCTGCTGCAGCAGGGCTGCAGCATGTGTGCAACCATCTGGGAGCTCCTGACCTACCCAGCACCAGTCCCAGTCTCTGCTCATATCCCAGGCCTTGCTCCCCTACACCCCTCCCATGCCTGACCCTGCTTCCTCTCCCATGCCTGAGCCTGATCCAGCCCCTCCCCCCCGCTCCTACCTATTCCTTTATCTTCCCTTGACCCCCTCACCCTGGAGGTCATCAAGATCCCTGCACATGAGGTGGAGGAAGTACTTGAGTCATGAGTCACCCCAGCCCATAGCCTCTCCTCCCCCTTCCAAGGTTCTCTGCCCCTTCCCCATTTCCATGTTCTCAGCCCCCCTCCTCCCCAGTTACTTCTATCCCAAATAAATAACTGAACAGTTCTTTTTTTCAAAACAAAACAGTTGTTTTTATTGTGTCTGCAGGGAAGAAGGTTGGAAGGGGGAAGGGAGGGGTTGTTATGGGAAAGGCGGAGAAGGGCAAGGCCCTGGGGAGAGTTACTGGGATCCTTGAGAGAAGTTCTCCCTCAGGGCCTCAAGGATGTACATCCCCACCTGATAGGCCTGCCGGATGGCAGCTGTGCACGGCTGCTCAAAGGCCCATCCCTCCTGGCCAGCTTCTATGAACCATCCTGGAAGGAAGACTTCCCCTTTCCCCTCCATGATGTTGTGGAGCACACAGCATGAGGATATAACCTGGGGAATATTTTGCTCCCTCACATCCAGGCGGGTCAGGAGTCACTTCAGCCTCACCTTCACATGGTTGAAGGTGCATTCAGCCTGCATGCAGGTCCTGGCCAAGAGGCCATTGAAGCGGTCCTTGCTCAGGTCAAGATGTCCAGTGTATGGCTTCATGAGCCAAGGCATGCTTCTCCAGGGGGATGGCGGGTTGTATCTGGGTGTCCCATCATCTGAGGACAAGGGCAAGCCAGGCACACAGCTCCAGGAATGTCGTCTTCTTCATGTGGAAATTTTGGAGCCACTGCTGGTTGTCCCAACACTCCATCACCAGCCGGAACTGGAGTCCAGCCGCCAGAAGCATTACTCCACAGTGGGGTGCAGTTGCAAGGGCATTGCTCCCGCACACAGGAAGAAGTTCTCCACAATGAGCTCGGGTCAAGCTTATGCAGGGCCATGAAGACAGCCTGCAGAAACTGCTGCAGAAACTGCAGGAAGGCAGCGTGGGACTATCGCGTGCCCAGAGAAAGCTCTGGCTCCATTGCAGGGAGCGCTGTGGTGTCCAGAAGCAGGGCAACCAGAGAAAGCAATGGAAATGCTTTGCTGTCCCTCAGAAATGTAGGTAAGCAAGCTGATGAAGAAGCTGAGAAACAGCTGTCCAGAGGGGTCCCTTTAAGCTTGTGTCTCGGATAGCTTTAGGCAGCAGCTCCAGGAAGCAATTGCTGAACTAATGCCCTACCTGAACTGGTTCCGGGTGGCCTTAAATGCGAGATAGTGATTTCCTATTTCAAAAAATTGCATCCACACTGATTGGACACTATCTTTCGAAATAGCAAATTGCTATTTTGTTGCGCTTTTTGTGTGTAGACATTTGTAGCCAGACATGAACCCCATCTTGTTCCCCCCCCCCCCCAGAGAGCAAAAGAAAGGCAGTCAGCCTTTGATGCCCTGGGAACACAGGTGTGCTGCCTGTCCCTGCTCTACCATAAACAGAAACCAGACAGTAAATGGGCTAGCTGACGACCCGGGGCCTCCCGCCGCCCTGATGGCTAGTACCAGTAATTGACACGCCTCCACTGTCCCAGGAGAGGAATCCTCACCCGTCACATACCAGAGGTGACCATTGTCTGCATTTTCCCAGGTGTGAATTATGCTTTGCACCCTTTGTGGGAAACTTGGCATTCAAAGCCATTTTTCCTAATTGGCCACTTGAGACCAGGAAGAAGCCTACGTGACCCAAGGGGTATAAAGAGGAGTTTAGTAGCCCACCCCATTTGAGCTCCAATCACCTACACCTGCTGACAGGTATTGATTGTCTCCCGAGGTCTGTGGGACACCCAACCTCCCCCTACTTCTTCCCGAGGGATTGAGAGAAAGACGCTGGCCACGCCAAGTCTGGAACGCAGGGGTGAGAATATATACCTGCTAGGTGTCTATTTTGCATGCATTTAATAAAAGCTCAGAGAACCAAAAGCGTTTCATGGTACCTGTAAGTGACTTATTAGTGTAATTTCTGTCCTGTCCTTTGTAGTGGCTGTGTTATCTGTAACACAGTAGTAGCATTTAACAGCTAAGTTTACCCTGTAACAATAAAATAGTAACTGTTTAAGCTGTGACCTGACTCCTTCAGTTGCTGTAACAGAACCAAGCACAATTTTAAAAAGAACTCCAGCCAGTCATAAGGGACAGATATAGGGAGAGCTTGAGCATTGGATCATGTCGCTTCCAGGGGACAGATCCGTTGGGGCATCTCTCAGCCTCCCCAGGCTGCCCGCTGCGAAGGGATCGTGTATCCTAGCAGTCAAAATCTGAGGTGTAATAAGCTCTCCCTGTAAACTTCTTAGGGCGCCCGTCAACCTCCTCCAGGTTGCCCGCTGCTAAGGGACCCCAGTCCTAGCAGTTGAAGTCTCGGGTGTATAATACACACACACCACTCACTGCCCTGACCACCAGCTGACAACATTCTATTTTGAAATAAGCGTTTTCTGGAAACTATCTTCCAGGAAAGCTTATTCCGAAAGAAGCTTGCAGTGCAGACGTACCCTATTAGAGATATTGGAACTGGAAAGCAAACCTGTGTGCATTCTTTCGGCCAGAAGGGGATTATGGTATTTTCCTAGTGTTTTGTCCCATCTAATTTTACATGTTCCAACCAATGGAGGTTTCCATCATTTCCCATGGAAAAAATCATTCTACATTGTGTAAGATCTCACCCTTAGGAAGTTTTGGTTTGTAATGATCACAACTAATTTTATAAATCACTTTTCAAATTTTGGAGAAGAGTTAAAGGAGAGAGCTGCTCAGTGCAATTATGTTGTAAAACTCAGCTCTGCAGTCATTGAATGAATCCTTCTCCATACATTATATATTAGTCTGCACCACCAGTGATAACTGGTGAGCCTGTTCTCTCCAGTTACCGAAATAAATTAATTAATAAGTGGGACCAACAATTAATTTGCAGCCCATTCATCAGGAAGACCTAATAACTCTGACATCAGCCCATCACTCAATACACAACCTGTTTCACCACCCTTGTTCTCTGCATCTGTTCATTGATGTTTTGCAGGTTGCTGGCAAGCAGTGTGAAGAGGTGCCAGAGGACAGTTCTCTATAGTGGGCAGAGGCTCTGGGGCCAGGGTTTGGCAGAGACCTGGTTCAGCTGATGCAGTCAGTGTGCCAGCCTTTTTCTCTCTTTCTTTAGTACTTTTGGCCTGTTTACATGATAGTAACAGATGGGTCTTACTCTCAGATGTTTTGCAGTTTGTAAGAAAAAAATACTGCATGGTGGTTGTTCCATTTTTCATTTTGAATGAAGGTAAGATCCAGTACTTGGAGAGGAACAGTAAAGGAGAAAAAAAAAAGTAAGCTCAGTGGAAACAATGCAAGCATCAATCCTTGTTCTCCACTGGAGTAATGGAATTGTATTATCAGGAGGTTTTTACAATTCCATCCTTTGGTATATGTTTAATAGAGTTTATCGCTCTGTGTGCACTCTTTGTTTCAAGATCAATGGCAAAATGTTAGAAAGTATTCTGTCTTACTTTGAATGGGATTATTACAGCTGAGGCTCTTACAAAGTGCTTTTCATCAGAAGGATCTCAAAGCACTTAATATAGTCATGGATCACTTCATTTAGTGTTGAAATTCAGCCAACATTGGAGAGATCCATTCAGCATCAGTGAGCAACTATATAGGGTATATCTACACCAGTGTTTCTCAACCAGTAGTATGAGTACTCTTAGGGATACACGAGAGAAGTCTGGGGGGTATGTCAACACAACTGAAATTTGGAGAAAACTGAATTTTTGTTTTAAGTTTTATAGCTCTTTATTATTTTTGTACTTTTTACACCCAAAAATTTCATCTCCTGCCTGGCTATGATGAAGTTGTTTAAACAAATGTGTTGCAATGGTAGAAAACATGGAGGCTGTGTCTAGACTGGTGCAATCTTGCGCCAGAGCTATGTAAATGAGGCTCAGCGTGGAATATCGCCGAGCCTCATTTGCATAACTAATGAGCCGCCATTTTTGCGGAAGAGGCTATTGCGCAAGACAGAGCTGTCTACACTGCCCCGTCTTGCGCAAGAAAAACCCTCTTGCGCAAAGCCGTTATGCTGATTATTTTCATTATTGTCCCCTAAACTCTGCCACTCTCCTTCCTCTGCCTCCTGATGGTGAACCCCATGACTGCCTTGCAACTGTTTCTGCTATCACCATCCTGTGCCCTGACCTTTCTGATATTCCTTTCCCGAATTCTGACCTTGTTTTGTTCACTGATGGTTCCTGTTTCTGAGACAACCAAGGTCGTTTCCTTGCAGGATATGCTGTTGTGTCACTCTCTGAAACCCTAAAAGCTGCACCTTTACCTTCTGTTACCTCAGCACAGATCGCTGAATTAGTTTCCCTCACCTGTGCTTGTTTTCTGGCTGAGGGACACTCTGCCACCATTTATACTGATTCTTGATACATTTTTGGGGTTGTCCATGACTTTGGCACACTCTGGCAAGCTCAGGGTTTCCTTACCTCCACCGGCACCCCTATTAAGAATGGTCCCTATATCGCGGCTCTCCTGCACGCAGTTTTACTTCCATCTGCCCTAGCTATTGTTAACTGTTCTGGCTACTCGACAGCTGATACGGATGTGGCTTAGGGCAACGCTTTGGCTGACGCATCTGCTAAACATGCTGGAGCCATAAAACCCTCCCTGGATGTGTTTCTAGGGTCGCTTTCTGTTTCTATACCACCGCCGTCCCTCGCTGATCTCGCCTTGCTCCAAGACTCTGCCCCAGAAGCCAAAATGGACTCCTGGGCTGCCCAAGGCTGCATTCTGCATCCTGATTCCCTTTGGCACTCACCTACTGGTGCCTTTGTGGCCCCCTTTTCGCTCTACCCATCTCTGCTCCACAGTTTTTCACATTTCGGAAAGCAGGGGATGGTCTCTGCTATAGGGATGGTCTCTGATATAACTAAGGCAGGCAGCAGGCTAGTGGGCCCCTCATTTCAGCTTTTTTGAAGCCTGTCACTGTGCAGCCTGTGCCACTTGCCAAAGCCACAATATTGGTAAACCTGTAAAAGTGGCTCAGGGGTTCCGGGGCCTGCCCCCAGCACCATTCTTGCATTGGCAACTTGATTTTGTACAATGCCTAAGTGTCAACAATATGAATTTATTTTGGTTATGGTTTGTTTATTTTCTGGTTGGATTGAAGCCTTTCCTTGTCGCAAGGCTGACTCATTGTCTGTTGCCAAATGGTTGTTAAATCATATTGTGCTTGCTAAGGGAATTCCTGCCACTCTGTCCAGTGACAAGGGTACACATTTCACCGGGCAAATTGTTCAGCACTTGGATAGCGTATTACATATCCCACAACCTCGAGCCAGGTGACTGGGTCTACGTGCGGAACCACCATCAAAAACATGCCTTGGAGCCCCGGTGGAAAGGTCTTCATCAGGTACTACTTACTACCCAGACGGCTGTCAAACTATCTGGTATTGCAGCATGGATACATGCCTGATAGTGTAAGAAGGCACCACCCCCAGCGAATCAACCACCAACCTTAGGACCTCGCAGAGTCAGTTTGACTCCAGAAGAAGATGAAGAGGAACAGCCTGCAATACCTTACAATCTACACTCTCGTAAGGGTTGCCAGAAGCAGACGATGATGACCTAAAGCAAGGCCCAAGAAGAAGCAGTAGCGAGCCTAGCACCTGCTGCCTGGTGGACGTAAAATCATGACTGCGGTTCCTCAGCTGAGGTTGTCAGAACCAGACGGGCCTTGCCTCCAACATGTGCCTCTGGTGGTGCCTGTTCCTTGGTTGCTGGTGTCTTAAGGTCTGGGGAATCCATTCTTTTATCCAACAGCAAGTGTGGATAGCACAGACTCTCAATATCCCTAATTGCTGGGTCTGCAGCCACCTCCCAGCCCACTCTCAAGCTGGTATTCCTGTCCTGGCAATCCCACTCAATTCCCCAGACCTCACTGGAGGACCTCATCCATTTAACAAGACATGGAACAGTAATGACACTTGGGAAGAGGTGGGAATAAATGTATCTAAATGGATAAGTGTGGTGGAGGTAAAAGGTCATTGGTGTCGGGTGTGTAATGGGACAGGGCTGAATCTGGGGAGGAGCAGTTGTCTTCAGCATATTGTAGCCAATGGTGTATGGGATTATTCGAATAAAACTAAAGAGTGGCGGGCCAGGTATGGGGATATGATTTTTTTCTCAGCTTGGGATCAAACAGAGAAATCAATCTCATGCTTCCCCTTCGGTAACCCTAATGAGAACAATACAATCTTTCAATGTCATGCTAGTGACACCACTCTTCATAAGGAGAATCACCATGTGCCCTTTGGGGGATAGTACTCCTCCTCTGCAAGCACCTATATGACAAACGGGTGCAACCAACCACTCCTGGCATCATTGGGTCTGCGGGACCAAAGCTTATACCGTATTACCAGCTGACTGGTCAGGTATCTGTTATCCCGCCTGACTCTTCCCACAATTTCGAGTATTAGAGTCCTTTCCACGAGATCGCCTCTGTAATTTCAGGTGAAAAAGAAGGGACTTATCAGATGCCCAATGGTATGTAAATAATATAAGCCCCTTAACCTGGGAAGAGGCTATTTGCAGTTACTTTGTCCCATTTGGGGGAGTAATACACCATGCAGAAAGGCTCCTGAGGTTACAAGCAGAAGTTAAAATAATGGCAAATGAAACTGGAGAAAGTTTAAGAGTCCTGGCCAAAGAAACAGGGACGATCCGATAGATGGCCCTCCAAAACCGTCAGGCATTAGACATAGTGCTGGCAGCCAAAGGAGGGACCTGTGCTCTCATTGGCAAAGAATGTTGTGTGTATATACCTGACAACACCGATGATGTAATAGATCGTGCTAGCCACTTAGAACAGATCGCATATCTTCTCCATGACGAGCCGAGTTCTCTATGGAAGTGGCTAAGTAACCTGTTCAATTTCTCTGGCATAGGAAGCTGATTGTTTCAGGGAGCCTGTTTGGAACCATAATAATATTTGTGTGCTTTCAGTTAATCTCTTGATGTATCCAAAATAGTGTTTAATGCATGCCACACAGGTCATTGCCCCAAACCAGAGTGCTAATATGATGATTCTAAAATATCACTGATGAACAAAGAGACAAAGAACAGTTGGTATGTGGAACCCAGTAATTGTTGGTCATGGCGTAGCTTGACTAAAAGGAAGGATTGTGAAAATAGACTGAATTATATTGTAAAAGTAGAATGAATTAAAGAAATGTTTGTTCCTTTAGCAGGAAGAGAGATGTTAAGGTAAAGTTGTTTGTGTGTAAGCAGGAAGAAGGATGTTTAGGCAGAGGACAATGGTTCCACTTAAGGGTGATAGTGAGACATTAACAGGAGTTTGGTAAGAGTTAATAAGGAAATGAGATACTTGACTGACCCCAGGTAACCTTGTCAGTTCACGCCCTTTTTTCAATCCTTTTATCTATATAAATAAGATGGCTTGGGTTTGGGATGGGGTCTCACTTTTCTGGTTGTATTAGCGAAGCGCTTTTCTAATAAAACAGAGTGGTCAACGAAATTGTGAGTCCTGAGTCTAACTTTTGACAGGGGCCAGGATGGGGATGTATGTGACATCTATGTTGTCCCTCCCCCCATAGTTAGGGAAGCCCATGGCAGCAAAGCCATCCACGATGACCCTCCATATCAGCACGTTGTTAATGGCCGTGGCTACCTGCAGAAGCATGGCCCCAGCTGTGGATTTCCCACCAGTTGGAACTGGTCTCCTTCTACCAGAACCAGTGTTTAATGGTATCCAGGGGATTTAGAGACATTTGCAGCAGCTGTGTGCCAGGACCTGGCTGAAGAGGTCTCCAGTTTGGGCTTGTCATTGTCCTGCTGAAGCAGCATGTGGATTGTAATGGTATCAGGGGATTTAGAGGACATTTGCAGGAACAGCATGAGTGCCCGTGGACCTGGCTGAAGAGGTCTCCAGTTTGGGCTTGTCATTGTCCTGCTGAAGCAGCATGTGGATTGTTTGGACAAACTGAGACATGAGGAACAGCATGAGGCCCGTGGACCTGGCATTGCTTTGCAGCAGCTCCAGCTCCATGTTGTCAGTGCTGTGGCATTTGCAAGGGCAATTAGAGCACACTGCATCTGTTTGGTGTCCCACGAACAGGGAGGCAGTGGAGAAGTGGAATGTGACCCGCAGCCATAGAGAGGAGCTCCCGAGAGCACGCGTAGCAGCTTGCTTGACCAAGCAGCCACAGGAAATATCTGTCCTCTTGGTGCCCTCCCTGGAGTACTTCTGGGGGGGTCTAAATCTGAGGCAGGTTCCAATCAGTATGGATGTGCTATTTTGAAATAAATCTGAGCAATTTCAGTGCTCCGCCGACTGTGGATGCACTCGTTTTATTTTGTTATTTCAGGAGTTATTATTTCAAATTTACTTAATTTGAATTTATTTTCTATTGTAGACATGCCCCGAGAGACATGATATATATAGTAATAACATGTATTAAAGCAGCTTTCCGGTTGTGGGGCTCTTTTCTTAGTCTATATCTTAATTCACTAAATAATACTAATACTTAGCACTCATAAAGCCTGAGTGCTAACAACCTACTAAATTAAGTTCTCAGACTTCACCGAGGATCAGCATGGGGTCCCAATAAAACAAAATGAAAAGTCTATTAAACTCTATTAAATTAATGATATGACATTGACTCTGGATCACACATCTCAGTAGGAGTTGACCTGTGATTTTTACGTGAAAAAAAATATTGGGCCATTTATAATCTTCTCTCTTGCATTCAGGATACAGCATTAGTGGTCCCTGTTGTGTAACTGTAAAGGAAACCCTTTTAACTTCCTAAATAAGCAAAATACTTAAAGAAAAATATGCACTTAGATGCTTTAATGAATAGGAATTGATTTAAGCATATGCTTAACATTAAGATCATGCTTCAATGCTTGTCTGAATGGAGACACAAATGCAGAATACACAAGCTTCTATTTTACCTGTTATATTATAAAAGAAGAAGGATATGATTTCCACAAGCCTTCTATTGAAAGCTGCTAAAATTCCTAATAGGCCTTAAAGATTATGGAATAGGGTCTACAAAAGTACTTTCTAAGCAATCATGTCTGCCACTGTTGCTGCCCTCTGTAATAGAAAAAAAAAAAAGGGTTGAATATTATTGAATATGACAATAACAATTTGCTTTCAATTTCCAGTGGGAAGGAGCCTTTTGCAACCAAACAGAATTGATGTTTATTTTAGGCCCATTATTCTAAATTTAGGGGACAGCCTGTCAAATAGTTGAAACCACCATTTTGATCTATATTAAATTATTATAACCTATTAGGTCTTGTCCTCACGTGTGAGTGTGTGTGTGTATGTGTGTGTGCAGATTTGTGTGTATTTTAAGTATTCTGCATTGTGTGGCTGAGACAAAACAAACAAATAGATTCCATTGATATAAAATCTAGTTTAATTAAATATTGTCTTGTTAAACCTGACTAAATCAGATATCCACTGAAGCACAGTTAATAACCCTGAAATAAAGGTGGCTCTTACTTACAACATATAACCTCACTGATTTTGACAGAACATGAAAAAATAAGGTCAAATTTGAAGCTCTTATCCTTATATTGTAATGCTAATATCAATAATGCTCTAACACAGAGCCAGATTCTGATCCAATTGACAGGAATAAAAAAAAATCTGGAGTAACTCTTCTGAAGCAGGTAACTGATATCAGACCACATACCAGCGAATTTAATAAAGTGGAAATCATGTGGTGTGAGCTCCAGGAACAACAGAGGTGAAAAAGAGAGAGAAATCAATGATTACCAAAAAGACAAAAACCAGCCAGGGAAGAAATGTTATTTGCAAGCTTTTAAGACAGTATCATAAATAATGAAGAGTAGAAAACAAAATTAATAACTATAAAACGTACCTGGCAGTACCCCTTTAGAATCTGTTTCTAAGCAGGCAGCTTTTGATTTGATGAAAAGAGATGAAATTTTTACTGAAGAATAGCTAGCAAGAGCAAAAGAAAGTTAATAAATTAGAAAAATAATATGAATAAACACAATTGCAAGGTTATAGACATTAAAACCAATAGAGGCAATAGATCTTTTAAAGAGATGTAAATATACAGAGCCTGATTTTTTTCAATAGAGCACAGAAATCTGGTAAATGGATCTGTAAAAAAGAGCACTTAGTAATACAAATGTTCCCTTTTATGCATCCAAAGGCTGATATGAAAATTCATATTCAAACTTATGACATTTTATTTTTCACTTACTCTGATGCCTGTTTGGAATCCCAGGTGAAGTCAATGTTGAATTCAACATACCTCTGTGCCTGTGGAGGACCCGGTGGATTTCAGAGGGGCTCCAATGGGTTAATCCATATGGAGATCATTGAGTTCTTGTGTTGGGGGTCCACTATTCTTCACATGCATTATCCATAATGCACAGCACTGAGAGTGGAATTTATTGGTTTTATTTGAATTTAATGTCATCAAATTGAAATCCAACACACACAGATCTTCCCCTACTGAAGTCAGTGTCATCGACTCCAATAGTATCATTATAAAGCCAGTTAAGCCTGATCTACACTAGGACTTTACATTGACCTCAGCCCCTTACAGTCAATTTTCAAAAGGATGTGTCCACATTACCAAACCTGTTGCATCAAACTTAAGGGCTGTGGAAGTTGATTTCAGAACTCCTGCTTTTTACAAGGTGTAACACTATTCCCAATCATGTATGGTCAAATTTATGGTAGTGTAAATGTAGTAGAAGGGCCTTTCCCGTGTGGCCCATGTTCTGAGCCTCGTCTTGAGCGAGCAGCACACTGTGGCACACATGGGGATGTCTTCAAGTGCAATGCCTTTGAGGATTTCTGCTCCCATGGGCTCAGTTCCCAGGGCACAGAAGAGCACCAGCGTAGAGTGTCCAGGAAGTCTTGGACCTCATCGATGTGTGGGGAGATGAAAACATCCTCATTGATCTCTGAAGCAGCAAGCGGAACACCAAGATTTACAGCAGGATAACAAGTTGCATGAAAGCTAAAGGCTATTCCAGGAACACCCAGCAATGCTGAGTAAAAATCAAGGAGCTGCACCAGTCATACCATAAGGCAAAGGAGGAGCGAATATGCTCCTGATCACGCGGTGTGATTTTGAGAAGACTGATATCTCACATGGCAATCTTCATGAGGGGGGGAACTATTAGCATTCTTTCTGAGAGGCGGCATGTGCTAAACACACATTCCCACCACCCTTCTGGGCAGGAAAGGAAGCAGTGTCCCTGGGAGGACATGTTTGCCGGACCCGGCAAGTGTCAAACACAGAGGCAAGCCTCTTTCCTCTGCTCCTGCCTGCAGGCTTCTGTGCTGGCTGGGAAAGTAGTACTGTCCTGAGAAGCCATGTGTGCTAGACCCGGTATGTGCTGGACACAGTGGCAAGCCACTTTCTGCCGCCACCCCTCTCTTGCTTGCAGGATTCTGGCCTGGCTGGTCCCTTACCAGGCCTGCCTGCTTCCAGACTGAGGGCATCCCAATACTCTCCTGAGAAGTCTGAGCACCTGTTATAAAGTGTCCGCTTTAAAGCAAACATTTGGCCTTGCCCAGAACACATTTCCTTTGTCTTTACAGAGACCTTTGCTGTAGGCTAACAGATTAGGGGAAGATTTAACACAATGTATCTGTTGTAAAGTCTGCCCTTGTAACTTTTCTTTGGAGCTGGGCCAGCAGCCAGCTTGGTGTAAACTCCCCCTCCTATAGCATCTGCCTGCCTGGATCAGATCCACAGGCGAAAGTGCATGCGGAAAAAGATGTTCCACGAGCAGATGGGCTGCATGCACTCCCTCATGGTGGAGATGTGGATAGAGTGGCAGGACTGGATCACAGAATGGCAGGGAGCAGCTCGCAAGACAGCACAAGACCATGTTCACATCCCTGACCACTGTGATAGAGCACGTGGCATCCTGTCTACAGAGGGCCTCCTTCCACAACCATGCCTGCCCTGATGACACCTATGGCTTCCACCCACAGGAGCTGCTGAGGCCCCAGGACATGAGTGGGGAACTCAAGGGGAAGCAGATCCTACAGGCCCTTGAGAGGCAGAAGGCAGCCCTACACCGATTCTTGAGCCCTCTTCCGGTTCCCTGTTCTTCCACTTTCCTGTTTTTTCCCCCTAATAAACACTAATGTTCATTGAACAATGGTCTCTTTATTGCTTGAACTGCAGGGGTGGGGTGGGGGATTAAAGGGAAACAGAGGGAATGCAGGGGCAACTTGTGGAGAGCCATATGGCAGAGTCTCAAAAGAGGCCTTGCATAAAACTGTCTTTCAAGGCCTCTGATTCACACTGCCTCTTGCTGTGCTCTCCTGATTGTGCTTGTGTCTGGCTGCTCAAACTCTCTGGCGAGGTACTTAGTCTCAGCCTCCCATCCTGCCAAATAAGTTTCCCACTTGCTCTTGAACAGGTTATATAGCACACAACATGCTGCCACCACAAAGGGATGTTGCATTCATTGAGGGCCAGTCAAGTCAGGAGACTCCTGACCCTCCCCTTTAAATATCCATAGGCACATTTCACCACCAATCTGCACCTGCTCAGCCTGTTATTGCTGGGATCTAGGATGCCCATGTATGGCTTCATGAGCCATGGGAGTAAGGGGTAGACTGGGTCGCCAAGGATCACTATTGGCATGTCCACCTCTCTGACTCTGATTGTTCAGTCAGGGAAAAAAGTTTCAATGTGCATCTTTCGGAAGAGGCAGGAGTTCTGAAAGATGCAGGCGTCATGCACCCTTCCCAATATCTCACTTTGAAATCAGTGAAATGGCCCTTATAATGCATGAGTGCCTGCAACACCATGGAGAAATACCTCTTACAGTTGATGTACTCCATCAACTATCAATGATAACTATCCACTATGGCACGGGTGGGCAATAATTTGTAATGGGGGGCCACTCCAAGATTTTCGCAAGTGCTCAAGGGCTGCATTTCTACTGAGGGAGCTTGAGGTCTGGGACAGAGGTTGGGTGCAGAAGGGAGCTTGGGGTAGGAGATTAGGGTGCAGGAGGGGGTGTAGAGTCTGAGAGGGAATTTGTGTGAAAGAGAGGGTTGTGATCTGGGACAAAGGCTTGGAGTGCAGAGTCCAGGAGGGAGTATGCGTGCAGGAGAGGATTCTGGCCTGAGGGAGGGGCTCTAGGAGGGGGTGCAGGGTCTGGGAGACAGTTGTGGCCTGGGGGAAAGAGGTACAGAGAGTTTGGGTGGTGGCCTGGGGCAGGTAGTTGGGGGAGAGGTGCGGGGAGGTGCCCAGAGGCAGGCTCTGGCAGGGAGGTGCTTACCTAGGCAGCTTCCAGTCAGCAGCCCTGCATGAACCTGAAGGCTGCAGTCACAAGCTGCTCCACGTGGCTCTGCTCCGGGCAGGGTGAAGGAGTGGGAGAGAGGAGAGAGGAGGCTTCAGTGGCTGTCCTTGCTATCAGCAAAATCTCTCAGCTGCTATTGGTTGGAAACTGGCCAATGGGAGCTGAGAGATTTTGCTGAGGGGCGGGGCAGAGCACAAAGCCTCTCTCCTTGCTTCCAGAATAGAACAGCCACATTTAAAGCGGCTGCCACCGTGCTGTACTTAATTGCTTCCAGAGGGCAATTGCCGCATGCTTCTCCATGATCAGAGAGGTCTCAGTTGGGTAGTCTGACACCACAGGGCAAGGGAAAGCCATTCACAGTTCCAAGAATGTGGCCTTCCACATGGGGAAGTTGTGCAGTGACTTCTGATCATCCCATTTATGCATCACAGTGTGGGCCCACCAGTCTAAACTTGTCTCATGGCACCAGAAACAGCATTGCACTGTGTTCAGAGGACTGAATGGCAGCTGCACTAGCATGAGTGCCAGGCCTTGCCCGAGCACTGACTACATGTCACGCTAAGCTTCTCCCTTATCCTCTTCCTCGAAATTCGTATGCTCGCAAAATTCAGTGGCATTAGGCTCACCATGACACACAAGAACATGAGTATGGTTTGCTGCAAACTGGGATCCCAGGTTGCACTGCTATGGCATCTGTAAGGGAAACCAGGGCATCAAAAGACATGACCACTCTGTCTCCCCTTTCTCTCACACAAGGGGGGGAAGGACTACATGAGTGCCTTATAGGACACTGGCAACATGAGCCCCTAACAACCCACTGCACAGTTTTGGACCCAGCAGACACTGAGCACAGACTGCAATGTGCCCACTGAGCACAGACTGCAATGCTGAGCACAGACTGCAGTGTCCCAGGGTGTGTCTACACTGCACCGTTTTTCCAGAATAACAACTGTTATTCCGGAAAAAATACTAGCATTCATATTGCAATTGCATTATTTTGAAAGTAAGTCAAAATACCAGATGGCTTTTTCTGACCAATAGAAATACGGCCTTTTCTGAAAAACCTTTTTCAGAAGAGGGTAAGTGTGGATGCAGAATTGGGAATTTTTTTGAAAAAAGAGGCCTCCAAGAAATCCCACAGGTGCCCTGCTGGCCACTCCATCCACACTCATCAGGACTCTATAGCTCCTGTTCCCCAGCAGCTCTTAAAGCTGCAAACACAAGGGAAAGGGCTTGTGGCAAGAATCCAGCCCTCACAGTGTCCAGCCATAGCATAGCTCACAGTGCCAGACATTTGGCCACTATGGCACAGCCACAAGCCTCCCAAGAGCCTCCTGACCATCCCAGGGAGCACTCACAGGGCTCGCAGGAGCCTGCCAGGGGCCACAAGAGGTGTGCACCATTCTGGTTTGGGGTGGAGACCCTGGCCTTCATCGAGATGTGGAGTGATGAAGAGGATCTTGACTCCAGATGGTGCAATGCCAATATTAATGGCTGGATGGCTGAGAGCCTGGCCACCAAGGGCCATACCTGGACGCAGGAGCAGGTCCAGAGTAAAATAAAGAGCTCTGCCTGGCATACACCAGGGCGAGGGAACGCAGCTCACCCCACTCCTGCCCCTATTATGACTTGCACCGCATCCCAGGGGGCAGTGAAACCCCCCTCCCCACCTCTGGTGGTGGACTTGAGGCTGGAAACACCCGTGGTCACCCGCCCAGGGGTCCCAGTCAACAAGGAGGAGGAGGAGGAGGACACAGCCAGCACGGTGACTACCATCACGGATGGTAGAGCCGGTACCCCACAGCCTGGATGTATCCCAGGTATCATCTGAGGCTGGGGAGGGATTATCAAGTGAGTGGTCTTCGTTTTCTCACACACACAGGGTCTGCATGGCACAGACTGGTGCTGCATCTGCATCCACATGTACAGACTGCAGTGCGATGGCCAGGCTGAGAAGGCCAAGAGATTATAGCACCACAGCCCCTAAGCGCCCCTTTTTGGTGAGGGGCACAACAAGCCATCGCTAGGAGAAGGCTGGGGACAAGGACACAACCCACAGACTCAGGAGTGCTGCACACGGCACACAGGTATGCCTGCATGCTCGAGGCAGCACCCGCTCCTGGAGACAATGCTGCAAGGCACAGGTGTGTGTGCTGCTCACACCCGCCTCTATACTCTTACCACCTCTCCCCCAGTGGCCAGGGATACAAGGTGTCTCCCCTTGGGATGCCGCCAGTGCTGGAGGTGGTGTGTGTGCGGCAGCTCAGGCAGCTCGAGGCCCCTCGAGGCCCCTCTCCCAACCATTGGATCCCAGTATGGCCAGTCATTTCCCATGCCTGCTTGTCCATGGGACATGGGTGTGTGTATGTTCAGGAAGCATGGTCCCCTGGGGACATCTGGGCACCTGTAAGACAGGGCCTGCTGTCCAGGCCACACATGGCCTTTGCTCCCAGGACATTATCTTCCTCTGACCCAGGAACTGTTGCTCTCAGATCACAGATGAGGGCAAAGCCTCAGCGACAGTGTCTCCAGGGATGACTAACATCTCTCTTTATTGTCCCCAGCTAGACCAGACGACTGTGGGGCGAGCTACACCACCTGAGACAGGCGCTCGACCCCGGGGGAGCCGCAGGTGTCCAACGTCACAGGAGGACCTCATGAGGGAGCAAGTCTGCATCCTCCGAGACATGCAGGAGATGCTGGTCCAGGTCTGGGATGACGTACAGTGGTGGAGAGAGACGTGGACTGAGCTGCTGCAGCAGGGACGCAACATGTGCATGAACATCCAGGCTCTTCCGACCTACCTGGCCCCAGTCACAGTCCCTGCTCCTGCTCCTGCTCCCCCTCCCATGCCTGACCCCGCTCCAGCCCCTCTCTTTCCTAGCCTCCCCAGACTCCCCTGCCCCTGAGGTCACTTAGGTGTCTGCAAATGAGGCGGAGGAAGCACCCGAGTCACATGCCAGTCTCAGCCCAAGCCCTGAACCTCTCCATCCCCCTACAAGTTTCTCAGCCCCCCTCCCCATTTCCAGGTTCTCATCCCCCCCCCCATTACTTCTACCCCAAATAAATCACCACACAGTTCTGTTTTTATCAACCAAACAGTTTTTTTTAGTGTGTCTGCAGGGAAGAGGTTTGGAGGGGGGAAAAGAGGGGTTGTTGTGGCAAAGGCAGAGAGGGGCAAGGCACAGGCCACTAGTGGGGAGGCCCTGGGGAGAGTGTTACTGGGGTCCTTAAGAGAAACTCTCTCTCAGGGCCTCTCAGATGCATACCCCTGCCTGATGCGCCTGCTGGATGGCAGCTGTGTGCAGCTTCCCAAAGGCCTTTCCCTCCCGGCCGGCCTCTGCCCCCCCAACCTGGTTGGAAGGCCTCCCCCTTCATTTCCATGATGTTGTGAAGCACACAACATGCTGACAACACCTGGGGGATGTTTGCTCCCCCACATCCAGGCAGGTCAGGAGGCACCTGAACCTCACCTTCAAGCAGCCAACGGCACATTCTGCCTGCATGTGGGCCCTGGCCAGGTGGCCATTGAAGTGGTCCTTGCTCTGGTCTAGGTGGCTGCTGAAGGGCTTCATTAGCCACGGCATGAGGGGGTAGACCGTGTCCCCCACGATGCACAGTGGCATGTCCATGCCCCTGACCCAAGTGGCTGTGCTCGGGGAAGAAAGTGCTGGCCTCCAGCTTCTGGTACAGGTTGGAGTTGTGAAAGATGCGGGCGTGTGAGCCTGCCCTGACCAGCCAATGAAGATGTCCGTAAACTGACTGCATTGGTCAACCAAGGCCTGAAGAACTATCAAAAATTATCCCTTCCTGTTGATGTATTGCACTGCCCGGTAGTCAGGGGCCCGGATGGGGATGTGTGTGCCATCAATAGCCCCATCGCAATTGGTGAAGCCCACAGCAGCAAATCCTGTGATGATGGGGTCCACATCACCCAGGCAGATGACCCTGTGCAGCAGGACGGTGTTTATGTCCCTTACCACCTGCAGAAGGAGCCAAACAAAGAAACAAAACAGAGAATCAAAGGAGTTGCCAGAGCCCTTGGGAGGTTCCCCCCTCCTCACAAACACCCCAGGAGTCATCCCTTATGACTGGCTGTGTGAGGACAGGACTGCAGAACTTCCCAGGGATGGGGCTTCCCCCCAACATCCTGACCCCACCCCCTATGCCCCCAACACCTCCTTTCCCTAGGGTCCCCCTTTCCAGTACTCTGCCCTCCAGGGACTGCAGCCCGAGAGCACCATACCTGCATGACAAGGGCCCCGACAGTCAACTTCCTTACACCAAACAGGTTGCCCACAGATTGGTAACTGTCCAGCATGGCGGGTCACATATGCATGTCCCATCATGTGAGGGCAGGGGCAAACCAGGCACACAGCTCCAGGAATGTCTCCTTCCTCATATGGAAATTCTGCTGGTCATCCCATCGCTCCATGATGAGCTGGTTCCACCAATCGGAACTGGTGTCCAGCCACAAAAAGCTTTGTTCCATAGTGGGGTGTGGCTGCAAGAGCAGCCTTCTCGCACACATGCTGAGGTTCTTTTCAAGCAGCTCGGGGTCATGTTCGTGCATGGCCGGGGGGCAGCTTGTAGAAACTGCTGCAGAAACACAGCATGGCGGTCTGGGGGAGTCACGTGCCTGGAAACAGCTCCGGTTCCATAGCAGGTATGCTGTGGTGTCCAAAAGCAGGGCAACCAGAGCACGCACTGCAAAAGCTTTGCTGTCTCTCAGAGAGGTAGGCAAGCAAGCAGAAGAACCTGAGAAATGGCTGTCTCGGGGGGGTCCCTTTAAGCCTCAGGCAGCAGCTCCAGGAATCAACTGCTGACCTAATGCCCTGCCTGAACTGGTTCCAGGTGGCCTTAAATATGAGATAGTGTCCAATCAGTGCGGACTCTGTCTTTTGAAACTGCAAATCACTATTTCGTTGTGCTTTTTGTGTGTAGCCGCTCTATTTCAAAATAAGCTTTTCCAGAAGATATCTTCTGGAATAGCTTATTTGGAAAGAAGCTTGCAGTGTAGACATACCCCCACTCGCTGATTCTGCAATAGGCTCCCTAATGGGGATGTGCTATATCAGACTACGTTTGATTCTTCCCCATAGTGAGAACACGGACCTTCAACTTAGCAAAATCAGCTGGTAGGAAATCAATCATGTTAGATTTGACCTTATCTTGTAGTGTAGATGTGCCCTTAATGTCTTAACTACTTTAATTTGCAATTCCCTAACTAGCTCTGTTTCCTCTCTTGTGTCAGACTGATACCACCCAATATAGATTAAAATATTTCAATATCTACTATTATTTGATAACAATCTTCCTTCCAAATTAAATAACATTTCAGGAATTTTCAGAAAGCAGGTTAATTCCATTTTGGGGACAGACTGTATATCACACATGAAGATGTTACCCAGTAGAATGGAGAACACCATCTACCCAAAATTCACCCCATTCATGAATTACCTACAAAGTAATAGGAATGAACTTATCTGAAAAGTTGGTGCATAACTACTCTAAATAAATAAAATCTCTTCATTAAATGTCACATTTGGTAAGATTATTTTAAAGTTTATGGTTGCAACTTAGATTATCCTACTCATTTCAATGTTCCTAAAATAAAATTTTGCATTATGCATTAAGTTCATTTCACAGTCCCACATACTGTATCATTCCCAACAATTTCTACTTTCCACAAATCAAACCATGGATTGTTTTGAGATACCTGAATCCAAATATTTGTGCAGTTCAATGTGAATTCATCTTTTCTGTATCTATGTGCACTAGTTATGATTGATTTTAATTTTAGTAATTGAACAAGGAAATACACCACTGCATAGATCACAGATATGAATATATGCTTACATGTTTCCTCACTACCCCTTCCCTCCCACATACACAAATGCACAGGAGAGTCACTTACTGCAGGGTGAGGATTTGCAGAGGAGATATTATATGCTAACAAGCGAATGAAACAGAGACAGGTAGATAGAATGTTCTTGGAAGATTGACAACATATCCATTTTATATCTGCAGGGAGTAGAGCAGTAGGTGTTAATTGGGTCTAATTTGAATAACAGGTACATGAGGCATTAATGCTGTGGAAGACATACTGGTAGAAAATCATCGCAGACCTTGATAATTAGATGTCTAGAAAAATGCATATTTTTTGATAAGTGTTTTATGATGCTTTTTGCAATGGTATCTGATTACTTTAAAACCATTAGTGAATTCAGTCTAATAACACTGCTGTGAGATTCTGATTCTGTAAATAAGGAAATTGAGGCTCATAGAGGTGAAGGGACTTGTCCACGATTACACAGGACCTAGACAGAAATCCAATTCTGCTGGAGTCATCTTGCTAGTGTCTTCTAATTTTTCTTACTCAGGAAGGAGGTCCAGCAGTCACCGGTGGGACATAAACGATTCTGGTCAATAACAGATTGAGGCTTCGTCCCTGTAGTATTTTACCACCCATGATGGATATGTATAGACACTAGCATATGCCGCCTTAGGACTTTCAAGAATTCTGCTTTCGTGTTTAAGCCATAGTCTGCTGATTTCACTTTCATTTTGTTCCTTTGGTTGTAACAGATTTAATGTGAAAAGGAGTGCACATATTTCTTACAGTAAAAAGCACTCAGGTTTGCAGAGTGGCAGAGGACAACCTGGGGAACAATCTGGAAAGAGAAGGGAAGAGAAGAAGGTCTTTCTGGCTATGTCTACACTATTATCAGAAAAACAGTCATTTTTCCAAAAAAAAAATTTCACTTACTGTCATTGCATCTTTTGAAAAAAAAATCAAAACAGAGGGGTTTTCCTGACATTGGTAAACCTCTTTCTATGAGGAAGAAGCCTTTTTCTGAAAGTGCTCTTTCGGAAAAAGTTGTGTGTGGACAGGGAAGACGGAGTTCTTTTGAAAGAAGAAGAAAGAGGAAAAAGCACAGGTGCCCTGGTGGCCCCGCTGTCTATAGTAATCACAGCTTAAATGTGAAATAGTGTCCATTCAGTGTGGACGCTATCTTTCAAAAAAGCAGATCGCTTTTTTGATGTGCTTTGGCATGATGGACTCTCTCTTTCGGAAGAAGTTTTTCAGGAAGATCTCTTCTGGAAAAGCTTCTTCTGAAAAAAGCCTGCAGTCTAGACATAGCCTCTGTCGTTTTAATAGCTATGATATAAGATCATGCAAATGCCTTATCAGTTGGGCATTATTCGTGCTCATATTTCATGCATCACACAACATTTCTCTCAAGTCACCACAGAAATAAGGTTTCATGTGACCAGGCCCGGCCAAAGAGTTTGCGGGGCCCAAGGCAGCATGCTGTGTTTGGCTGAGCTGCACGGCCACGGCTCCCAGTCAGGACAGCGAGTGAGTGGCCGGGTGGGCAGGGCTGGGAGCTGGGCAGCACAGGACCATGAATGTGTGGAGCAGTGGGCCCATGGCAACCGCTTCACTTGCCTTGCCCAAAGACCCGGCCTGCCAGAGGCACAGTGAAGGAGGGGAAGAGGGGGGCAGTTGTTCCCAGGTTCCACGCTAGGGGGTGCGGGGCTGGGGTGGGAGCGAAGCACACTCTGCTCTGGCCCACTTGATGCTTTGAACAGAAACCCAGGAGCTGGCTATGTGCTTCTGGCTCTCTAACACTGTGAGCAAAGGCAGCCAGGCTGGGAGGCAAGAGCAGCAACTTTAAAGGTAAGATTTCCTTAACCAGCTATCCTGTTCCTCCAGTACCTGGCTCTGCCGGGGGAGGAGGGGAGGATTTGATTGGGGTGGGGTGCTCCCAGTGCTGGGGGTGCCTGGCTCTGGGGGAGGGGTGAGGTGAGTGCATTGGCATGGGGGGGTGCTGTGGGGGACCTGTCTCTGGGGAAGGGGTGAGTGCATTGAGATGGGGGGCACTGGGGAGGGGTGAGTGCATTGAGATGGGGGGCACTGGGGTGGCCTGGGGGGTGCCTGGCTCTGGGGAAGAGGTGAGTGCATTGGTATGGGGGGCACTGGGGAGGGCCTGGCTGTGGAGCAGGGGTAAGTGCATTGAGATGTGGGGCGCTGGGGAGGGGCTGTCTCAGGGGAGGTGTGGGTGCATTAGGGTTACTTATTTTTTTTAAAATAAAAGATACTTTATAACAAAAAGAAAAACTTAAAAAACAAAAGTCTGGTAGCACTTTAAAGACTAACAAACATGTAGATCAGGCATGTCAAACTTGAAGCCCACTGAGGGCCACACAAATAAAAACTGATAGCTTTCAGGGACACCAAAGAAAATGTACGTCTAGTGGAAAGTCGTAATTATTTATTATTATAGATTATGTTTTAGGTATATTTTATAATTTTTTTCAGGTCTTGTTTTAATATAATACAATAATTTGATGCATAAAATTGTTATTTGCTCATATAAAATAATTTTTAATTTAAATATAAATTTAAAATACTTTTAAATTTTGTATATGATACATAACTTGTTTTGTTGAAATTAAAACACATATAGACCATGGTCAAATAGAACAGGCTTCTGTGAAAATTTCAGATACTTTGTAAGTTTGAGATTTTGCATAAACTTATAATAATTCATGCAATTGCAAAAACTGACATTTATTGATATAAATTTAATATACATTTTGTGATTGTATTTGGAATAAATAAATCAATAGCAAAACATTAACAAAATATCCCCTCCTCTCCCCCAGAGCCAGGCACTCCCATACCTCCATTCTAACCCAATCCCCCTCAACGTCCCCAGAGCACCTCCCTTCCCGCTCTAACCCAATGCCTCCTCCCTCCCCCAGACCCAGGCACTCCCAGCCCCCCCATACCTAATGCCTGGGTTCCGGAGCCTCTGTCGCCACTGCCACACGTTTCTTCCTCAGGCGCTGGGGCAGTGTAAGCACTGCGGCCAGCTGTGAGCAGGCGCTTGATGCCTGTGCAGAGCAGCCTGGCCGGCCATGATCTGCACTTGGCCATGTGCTCTGAATGGCCAGCAGGCCGCACTTTATTCTTTATAAAAATGTAGCGGCAGGCCACAAAAAATTTCGTTCGGGTTGCATCAAGCCTGCCAGAAGCCTGTTTGACATGCCTGATGTAGATGGTAACATGAGATTTTGTGGGCATAACCCACTTCCACCCATGAAAGCTCATGATACCATCTACATGTTTTGTTAGTCTTTAAAGTACTACTAGACTGTTTTGTTGTTTTTTTTAAGTTTTTCCTGTTACAGACTGAAGCTTATAAAAAAAAAATTGAGAAACACTGCTCTATACTATACCATTCCTTTTGGCCTCCCTGTTTCCTTTCTCCTTTGGTGAGTTGGGCAGGTAGGAGTTTTGGTAAAAATATATCAGACATATGCCCGCTCTACCTCAGCTGGTGCTGAATAATGAGAGCCTCAATTCTAAAGGAGTTGGCATTACTGAGGTGATATTACCCCACGTTTTGTTGCAGATTTTTCATCTCCCAATCACAGCAGAGACTTAGGATTAACATAGTTTTATCAACTAAAAGTCTTATACGTGTTCGGATGCTGTGATTGTGAACACCTGGAGAGGCAGTCTGCTCAAGGCAAAGTTGGCCTTGAATCTTGATATCTATGGCTTCATTTGAATGACTTGTGTGAAATTTTGAAGAACAGCTCAGAGAGACCTCTCTCCTTTACTTAAGGATAGCATCTCACGGCAGCCTGAAGGAAAAAGTCCTTGTGGCAGACAGAAAGCCATGTTTGCAGTGTATCCTCAGGCTTAGGCCACTTATTGCTTCCAGTGCCTTCAAGAAAGTGAGGGTGATTCTCATGTTGTGTCTTAGTTTTATTTAAAAGTTTTTCTGAGTGTTATTTTAACAGGTAAGTTAATCTCTTCCATTCATAATTCTCATGTAGTTTATTGCTGTGCGACAGTGTGAAAAACAATTAGGTTAACCAGGTAAGTAACTAGGCAGTTAGGAAGCATTACAGATTGCTTATAATAAATTTGATATGCTCACAATCTTTTTTACCTTTTATTAATTAAAGCAATGAGTTACTCATTTGCTATAACAGTGGTTTTAAATGCTTGATTGCAATATAGTGATGAAATTCATATTTAGGTTGCATGACATTTATTTCTCTTGTGTTTTATAAAACTTACATATTTTAAGAATTTGACATTTTTTATGTAAAAGACATGAATCTAATAAGAATGGGATATGAACAAATTAAAGAGAAAAAATTATTTAACAGAACGTAAACCACAAAACTTTATAATTTATGTCTGTAGTTAGTAAAATAAGTAATTAATTAAATAGTAAATATCCTGAGAGGTGGATTATTTACAGTGGTGTAGTGAGGAGGGTGCCGGGGGGGGGGAGGAGGGAAATTGCACCTGGGTGCCATGCTAGTGAGGTGCCAATATAGTCCCCCTCCACTCCCGTCATCCCTCTGCTCACCTGCTCCTCCTCTGTCCATTGCCACCAGCTGGAGCTGCCTCCTCCCTACCTCTCTGCCCCCAGCTCAACCCCCCTCCACCTCTGCTGGAGGGTTAGTGCATACGGGGCCCAGTCCCAATCAGGTAAGACGTGATACAAGCTCTTCCCCCCTCCATCCCAGGGTCGGGTTCAGCCGTGGGGCCCTGCCATGCGGTGGTGGGGCGGGGTGCAAATTTTGCCTTCACCCCTGGACGCATAACACCCTTGCTATGCCTCTGGGGCCTGCAAGTGACTGACAGTGGGAATGCAGGCTGTTTCAGACAACTTAATCTGGAGTGCGAGCAAACTTGAAGTGAAAGACTCTATATTCCACTACCAATCCCCTATGGTAGAAACTCACTACCATCTGAAGGGGGCCCATAATATGTAAACTAAATTGGTGGTGTCAATGCATTTCTCAGAAAAGCAACACACACATAATAAAGACCACTATCAAATTCAGTACTAATTACCACTTTTTCTTAAGTATTTCCAAGACACGCTTCACTGTGGTATGCAAAGGTTCCTGCAGGTTACTGGTAGTTCTCAGGCACACTGGGAGAGGACAATATGCGCCCATACTGGGGAAACTTAGGCTACATCTAGACTACAAAGAAAAGTTGGAAAAAGATATGCAAATCTTTTTCCGCTTTTCTTTTGAAAGAGGCTTTTCTGAAATTTGGCGCATCTACACGGTGTCAAATTTCAGAAAAACCTGCTCTTTTGAGCCAACTCTTCTTCTTCGTACAACGAGGTTTACAGGGATGGCGAAAGAATGCGCCCATTTTTCCAAATTTGTTTTTGGAAAAGCAACACGCTCCTTGAACGTGGCATTGCTTTTCCGGGATACCAACAGTATCCTGGAAAAGTACTGCAGTCTAGACGTAGCCTTACACTACATCTAGGTGTGCTGTTCATGGAGAAACAGAAGACTTCATTCTTTAGTTATATTAGTTCTGAACCATTCACAAATCATAAATTTTACAAGGAAGGAAGAAAGAAAGAGAAAAGAAAAAAGAACAGAAAGGATGATCCTGTCAGTTCCTATAAAGACCTTTCAAATCCTGGCACTTTCAAAGGTCACACACTATGTTCTCCTCTTTCCCTAATTTGGTCATATTGAGTTTCTTGTTAATAAAATCCAAATACAGTAAATAGCTGCTAACGTGTTAAACTCCAGTCATTTGTTGTAGCTGATTGAAGAGAGAAATGTAAAAGGTTAATTTTCTAATTACATACTTCCCTGAGGTAAATTATGCATATTATCACATCAATTGACACTCTGTAATGGGCACTTTTGTATGGCAAGTGATTTTCTCTGAAGCTCTGTACTGTTCACATAATATATTTTTAGGAAACAAGTAAACAGGAAGGGGAAAGGGAAGATACCGATCTTGATCAAAAACAATTTCTTAACTGTTTAGAGACAACTTTCTATATAGCAGGAAACTAAGTTGGCAAAAATTGTTTTAAAACAACTTCCCCCCTCTGTCTTCCCACACCTGGGTTATAATTTCTATGCCTTGCTGATGAGTGGATGAGAAGCAATGAAAATGTTTGAAGCAGAGATTTGGGGGATCACGGTTCAGATAGTTCCAAGTGAAATGAAGATTTTAAAGAATAGCTCAGTTTGGCTGCCAACCTGTCTAGTTTTTCAAAGCAAAGATGCTTGAACTCCCCAACCTTTAGAAAAATTAATATCCAGTCAGCCATTGATCTCACCCCAGCCTGAGAGCCACTCTTCATAGATACTGTGCATTCTGAATGAGAAATGCTGTCCCCTTCAGCTGAGCAATCCTGAAAAAAATCAAATGGAGTCTTGCTGGCTTACCTACAGTATATTTCTATTACCATCTCCAACTGTGGAATGGAAAAAGCAGCATGGATATAAATGATTATCAATGATTTAGGGCACTAACCTTATGTCAATGTAGAAACAGATGCTTTGCACTAAGTAAATTTGCCATTAGTTAAAGATTATCAAGATGAACAGTCTTATCCTTTATTTCACAGTAAATCCACTCTTGCAGGCTGCCTATAAGGAAAACCTCTTTTAGAAGGGGAATGGGTAGACAGAGTCAAAGGGTTGCAGAAAAGTAGACAAAGAAAGGAGAGAGACAGTTTCAGAAGGAAGAAAAGAATTGGGCAGGATAATTATCATGGAAAGAAGCTGCCAAGTTAGTCTGTACAGGATAAACTTTAGAAACAACAAATGGTCTGGTAGCACTTTATAGACTATAGATGGTATCATGAGCTTTCGTGGGCACAGCCCACTTCTTTAGATGACCAGCTGTGCCCATGAAAGCTCATGATACCATCTATGGCTGCGTCTAGACTGGCCAGTTTTTCCGCAAAAGCAGCTGCTTTTGCACAAAAACTTTCCAGCTGTCTACACTGGCTGCTTGAATTTGCGCAAGAGCACTGACATTCTAATGTAAGAAATCAGTGCTTCTTGCGCAAATACTTTGATGCTCCATTCGGGCAAAAGTCCTTTTGCGCAAAAGGGCCAGTGTAGACAGCTCAGTTTTGTTTTGCGCAAAAAAGCCCCGATGGCTAAAATGGCGATCGGGGCTTTCTTGCGCAAAAGTGTGTCTAGACTGGCCACGGACGCTTTTGCGCAAAAAGTGCTTTTGCGCAAAAGCGTCTGTGCCAATCTAGATGCTCTTTTGCGCAAATACTTTTAACGTAAAACTTTTCCGTTAAAAGCATTTGCGCAAATTCATGCCAGTCTAGACGCAGCCTATATGTTTTGTTAGTCTATAAAGTGCTACTAGACCATTTGTTGTTCTTTAAGTTTATCATGGAAAGGTTATTCCACCTCAGGATGCCAATAGCTTCCATTGACCTCATTTCATTTGGGAAAGTAGGGAAACTGTGAAGCGGTAAAGGAAGGAGATCAGGAAAAGTTTTCCCTGTTTATTCCTGACTCTTCAGATGTGACCCAAAAAAAGAGAGCAAATGATATGCATTTTCAACTTAAGCTTTTATCTGTTGGGTTAAGTCCTCTCTTCGCACTTGCAGGCACAACTCTTCTAGTGTCAATTTACCTACCCTATTCCTACACATGTCATCTTGGATTAAAATATAGGTGCAGCTGGGGTTATGAAATAGGTATACTGATGGAAATCAGTAGGAGACTTAGTTGACAATATCAACTAACATTTCCTTCATTATTAAAAGTTCCTAACAGATTCAGACGAGTTGTGTGTGATACAGATCCTAGAATGATAGACTAGGTAGAGACACTGAGGAGAAATTTGGAATGAATGGTGGCCCTGGACCAATGTTCCCGCAAATGTTTTCCATCCATGTGTGGAATAAATTTTGTCATGTGTACCAAGGTATGTGTGGCTATGCACCCACTAGTAGAAACACATGCTGCTGGTGTTGTGCTTAAAAGAAACACCCGGGATCTTTTTCAGGGGGATAAGGCAACACACCACATTTATTGAACATACACAGATCAATCAATACTTTATCATATGCATATGATACATTACACTCATGCACTCATACACACGCACACTCTGTCTTGTTGTTACCAATAGTTGCTCCCCCTAACTACACTGGCCAGGTGAGTTAGTTGGGGGAGGGGTGGAGCCGGGCTTCTGCAGATCCGGATCAATGCTCCGATGTTGACAAGACAAAAACCCGGGGTCCCTCTGCAAGATGCCTCATATTTATCCCTCTCATGTAGCCAGTTAGTCATCATTTACATATGCAATGAGATACTTGTGATGCCTTTTTAATGCTGGTTCAAAGAGGATCCTTCAGGCACTTGCTGCTTGACTCCCAAGGCCATCTATATGTCCAATCTTCTTTTCAATGAGCTCATTTCATGAGTCTTTTTGTCTTTGGATCTCGCTCCCAGTCCCTCTCCACCCTTGCAACTGCTGCTAGAGGTGCTCACCTTTCAAGGCTTCTCCATTCACACCTCATTCATTTCAACAGGACAATCCATGAAAGGGGAGACTTTCTACTCCTAGAAAAAGACATTTTTCTTTACCTTAACTGTTCCTAAGACCTATAACATAAAGGCTGCGTCTAGACTGGCATGATTTTCCGCAAATGCTTTTAACGGAAAAGTTTTTCCGTTAAAAGCATTTGCGGAAAAGAGCTTCTAGATTGGCACGGATGCTTTTGCGCAAAAGCACTTTTTGCGGAAAAGCGTCCGTGCCATTCTAGACGCAGTTTTGCGCAAGAAAGCCCCGATCGCCATTTTCACCATCGGGGCTTTTTTGCGCAAAACAGTTCTCAGCTGTCTACACTGGCCCTCTTGCACAAAAGCATTTGTGCAAGAGGGCTTTTTCCCAAATGGGAGAGTCATTGTATTTGCGCAAGAACACTGACGATCATACATTAGATGATCAAGCTGCCAGTCTAGACAGCTGGCAAGATTTTCCACAAAAGCAGCTGCTTTTGCGGAAAAACTTGCCAGTCTAGACACAGCCAAAGGGTTTGATACAAAGTTTCTATGGAAAAGACTGGATACAAGGTTTCCTCTTAATACAAGGGATTCTATAAGAAAGCTTAACATAAAGATATATCTAAAAGGACAAGATATATATCTATATAGATATATAGATATAAAAGGACTTACAAAATTTCTCTTAATACAAAGTTATGTGAGAATGATACATGGTTATATGGAAATGTTACAGAGATTTATACACACTGGCAGTGGGTGCTATGGGACTTCTGCTAATCAGCCGGGAAGCATATAATCTCTCCTGAGTGGCTGCCCAAGCACTCAGCTTGCAGGCAACAATGCTCTGGACATGTGTTCTTGACATTTAGTGCTCACCCCATTTCACAACATTCTTGGCTCCTTATAGTACCTTGCCTATTACTCAGTGAGTAGGAAGCTGCAACTGCTTAAGGCCCCTATAACCTTGTACCTGGCTATTCCTTCCACCAATGTGCACTTCTTCCAATAGAGACCTTGGAATGAATCTAGCTTGATGTACAGGGTCAGATCCTAGCCTGTATGGGTCAAATTCTCAGCTGGAATAAATGGACATAGCTTTATTGATGTGAATGAAGCTATAACCATACTGTAACACCTACTTGGAGACTGCCCCTTTCTGTCAGACTAAATAAATAAACATCATTTTATTTATTTTATTTAAAGAGCATTCCCAACAATGACAGAAAGAAACTGTGGAAGAATACACTTTGTAGCGGCAAACACTTTATTTCTCTGTAGTCCCATGTCATCTTTACTTACAACAATTTATTAAAGAAACAAAACAATTTCTTCCCTTACTTTCATTGTGAGAGTTTATGAAAATCAGGCTGTCTCCTCTCTGTGTCCTCCAGTACATCACCATCAGAATAGTCAACTAGTGAAAAACAAGCGCAGATTCTAAACTGGCAATGAATGATGGATGAGCTAAAAGGACACAAGGACAAAACTGATTTATTTAAGCTACAGTAGGCTGGCAACTTGATAGGCGAAAGAAACAGAATATGTATGTATGTGTATGTTGTGAGAAGGGTTGTTTGGTTTTGTAATAAATATGAGTGAGGCAGAAATAATTTGGAATTGAGAAAAGTTTTTTTCCCTTAAACCAGGAATCTGACCTAAAAGGCTAGACAATGGCCCTGGGGATCCAGATATAAAATGTTTCACCTCTAACTCACTGATATAATTTAGCTTAAGTAGGTAGTGACGGAACATTTTTTTTGACAATTCATGGGTATTTGGTGGACTATAGGCCAAAACAAAAGCTCACTGAAGTAAATGGGAGTCTTTCAACTGACACTGGACCAGACCCTAAATGAAAGTAGCCAGTGGTCTCATTCCATTTTCTAGTCCACAGGTATCCACAGAACAAAAATTCCACTGTCATAATGGTAGTCTAAGCAGAGGGCGCAATAACTGAAAGTATGATGAAATTAAGCTAGTTTCAGGGGTCCTCTAAGACAGGCTTGTGATGGACTGAATCACAGAAATCCTTTTGGGATTGTCACTCTGTGTGCTGATCAATCTACTGATGCCTGCCTTCTTGTACTCTGGGGGTCCTCACCATCCTGTTCTGCTGAGCCAGAAGCTCTGGTCTCCCCTAGCCAAGGTACAGAATTGGGGTTACCACACCCCTCCAGAGCAACATGGACACTGAACCAGCTCAGCTTTAGGAGGACTTAGCTATAAGGCCTTTGACAACAGCTAGGAAACTAACCCCCAAAAGGGACCAAAACCCCAAATAAATCTGTTACCCTGTGAAAAAGTTTTACACGGAGAAAACTCATAAAGATGTTCGTCCCCTTCATCAATGAAGGAGAGATATGCATAGTGGTTGCTCCCCTACAGATAACAATTATTTACCACTGGGCTTGATAATAAACAAAAGTGTTTTTATTAAATATAAAAGGTAGGATTTAAGTGATAGAATTAGCTGGTGTCTTTTGTTTGTTTTAATTTAGTGTAATAGAAACTTACTTTAATCTATTTGTTTTCACTTGCTAAGAAATTTGTTACATGCAAATTCTTACCCTAAATAGTTGTTCTTAGCTCAGGCCAGAGCTGATCTTTTTTCTGACCTAGGTCCAGCAGCTTTGCTTTCGGCTTTTCACTACAGTTCTCTGTCTTTTCTTCCAACTTACTTCATGTGTATTCTCTTAGGATGGAGAGGCAATTTCAAAAGCCAGCTGAGGACAAAAGGCTGATTGCTTTCCATTCTTTACACAGACTTTTCCCAGGGTAGGAACCCTTTTCCATGAAAAATACCAAATTCAAGATGGATTTCAGTATCAGGTGGTATGGTCATTCTCTGTCTAGCACCAAATTCAGTTTGGGCTTATAGGAAAAATACCATTGACGGGTTGTTTCTTTGAGTACTGAGGTATTAAGTTCATAGAGTATTACTTATGTCCTTATAATGGTGCTAGGTCCTAAAGATAAAAGGGCCATAGAGAAGTCCTCCAGGCAGCTAGAGTGGTTGTGGAGGAACCAGCCAATCAGGAGCCAGGGGGCCCCACACAATTTGCTGCAGGACCAGAGGCAGCTCAGTTACAGCCCAGACCTAGAAAAGAGAAGGTCAGGGGAGGCTGGCTGTCTGGCAGGCAGAATCAGGAACAGCTGACAGTGGAGAGCTGTTGAGAGACAAAGGGTATGTCTACACTAGCTCGTTAGTTCGAGCTAGGTAGGCAAATCAGGGAACCGGGGTTGCAAATGCAGCCCGGGATTTAAATACCCCGGGCTTTATTTGCATGTTCCCATCCGGCCACCATTTTTAAATCCCCCTTAGTCCAAACTAACTGCCCGTGGCTACACGCAGCAGTTTAAAGTTAATCCGAACGAAGTCCTTAGTTCGGATTAACTGTTACTCCTCATTCCATAGACTTCAAGATAGTCCTGAGCTAAGGGTGAAGGAGTTGTCTGCAGGAGGGGGAAGCCCTGGAGGTACCACTCTTGTTCAGAGTGAGGCAACAAACTATGGGAATGATACTGAACTGAGAGACACTCTATATAGTGCACCAGGATGGGCGCCTGTTAGAGGTGTACCCTGGAAGTGTTTGTTATCACAAAGAGTGTGGCTCAGCTGGAGGCCAGAGTAGCTGTGAGACTTTTAAAATTGAGGCAATGCAGGAATCTGCATTTGGCTAAATGGGGGCACTCATGCAAGGTGATTGTTGACCCCATTAGCACATTCAGAAGTCTAAACAGATTCACACTTCACCTTTCTAAATTCATGTACTAGAATAATATATGCACAAAAATAGATTCGGCAGATCATAACTTTAAAATGATATGTTACATGACTTGTTTTGCATAAAGCATCTTCAAGTCATACATATTCATACGCATAAGCTAATTTTCATAAAGCATGGGGGGGCATGACAAGAGTGAAAGCCCATTGGTAGATCAATGTGGGGAAGTTTGCAAAGCTGTGTTCTTGACTTTGTAAAAGTGAACTTGAGACTTTGGAGTTGTTGGTCCAGAACAATTCACTAAAACTGTTTTTTGAAGATAACTCTGACCTTTTGCACATTGTCTATAGTATTTAATGGTGAGTAATATAGACTCTAACCCTGTGATTAACACATAACAGCCAATGGACGAAGGATATGAGAAGCAGTTATATGGTAGGCAAATGTCTCAGTAACATATAGCAACTAGCTTTGTTACTGCACAGGAGTGAAATCATTGGCAACATTATGAAGTGCTCAAAAAAAAGGGGGGGGAGGGGTGGGGAAGGAAGAAAGAGGAAAAAGGAAGCGCATTCATTCTCCCAAGATAGTCCGGGCTTTGGCAAGATACCATTTAATTAGTAGAAGATTGGTTTATCTTTAATGGATGAGACAGACACATCTTTTCTTGTTTTGGAATTTCTCTAATTCCATTGAATGAATGAGTCAAGACATTTCCCTGCATGACACATGCATATACACGTATCCTTCAGCAAGCTAAATCGATCCCTTGTGCAACTCCATTGATTCTCAGGGAGTTACATAAGGAGTGAATTTGGTCCAGTATAATTACAGTGTGAAATTTTGAATAATTTACCTTCCAAAGAATTTTTCTGAAATTTACAGTTTCATATAGCAGTTGAAAATTGAAGCTCATTAAATGTGCTACTAGACTAATCGTTGTTTTTTAAGTTTCTCATTAAATGTGTTTCTCTTGCTTTATATTTTCTTAAGATTCATGCATATGAAGGATATTTGTGTATGAAATGCCCTCAGTGGAGACAGAACATTTCATTGAGGGGAAAGTTTAAAGATACATTCCTATTGGAAGATGAATCTTAATATTCCAAAGCTGTACTGTTGTCTGATATGTACCATTCAAAAGAACATGATATTTCAAGTTGCGCTACTTGATAATGTCGCAGATCTCACATTATTATTTTGTCATTAGAAGTTCCTCATTAAGTCAAGTTATTATATTTTAACTATGAATGTATTAGTAGAGAAAGAAGAGTCCTATAGGAATAACAATGGGCAGAACTGTCTTTCTTTAAAATGACCAGAGAAAGGAAAATCTATGAGCCTCCCTGGACAAACTATGGTAATTATTTTTCTGCCCAAAATATTAAAATAATTGAGGTCTAAAAAGTAACATCTGAAACAATATTATTTAAACTCTCCACAACAATTTCTGAAATGTATATATATTAAGTTTATAATTGAGTTTTTATAGTAACTCTTTTACTAGCTCTTATTTGTACCAAAAGCTGAAACTGTTGTTTGCCAAAAGGATTTTAAGTAGGGTGAGTCTTAAAAGTTACAGGCTAAGTCTGTTACTACAGTTCATCATCAGTATATGAGGATAATAATACTTCCTTATATCACATGGGGTGGTGTAAGTGTACATGAATGTGTACAAGGTGTTCTGATCATATGATTTTAAGTGCTGTTTAAGTAGATAAATATAAAATGCCTAGCTGTAGTTATCTAAACTAAACAGTTTTGAACTTCAGACGGTTCTGAGGGCTGACAAGAACCACAGTTCTATCTCACTCCAGTGGGAGTCATAGTAACCATTACAACTCAATATTGGATCCCAAAGTTCAGATGTATATTTGAACTTCTCCAAAGTTCAGCTATGTTTATTTGAAGTTTTGGCCCAGTTCATTGTGAAGATAAGGGCCTGAAGCAAAACTCAGAAATAGATACAAAATTAACTGTCATTTGAGCGTAATTAGAAACTGTAGTCAAGTTTAGTCCTATCAAATTTCACCCAGTCTTCCAGAGGATTCTTTGAAAGCATCCTCTCTCCTGATAATGTGGCAATTATTTTTCTGGCCAGGGTCCTGAGGTGCAAGGGCATAAGACATCTGTTAATAAGTTTACCTACGTTTTTTATAGACTCAAACTCCTCCAGGCTCACTTCAGCTCAGAGTATATGCTAAGGTTCCTTTGTGAACCAATCAGCTTGCCTTCAGTTTTGCCTTTTTTCTTTCTTTGAGACAGACGGTTTCCTAAAGTATATAACTGTTGGCATAAAGCTCACATTGAAATATCCAGTGTGTCTTTAAATATAGCGAAGATGTTCTTAGCTTTAACCCTGCCAAGTGGCTGATTGCTGGCAGCTGAAACAAGGGACAGATGGCCATCCAGCTTTATCTGCAACCTACTGAGATGAACAAGTGACAATTTGCAAAATGTTCAATTCTAATTTAAATTGTTTTAACCTCAGGAAGCCCAGGACTCCCCTAGGTTTCTTTTGTGAAGAATAGGCAGATTATATGCTTTCCATGCAAAACACTCAATAGTAAAGAATTCAATGCACCCATAAAAGTGCACCCAACCCATTATGCCACCAGAGTTCAGATACCAAGACTGCTTGCAAAACAACCACAAGGGCTCTCTAGGTATTGATATGTAAATAAGTGATACCAAGCCTCCCACATTGCTCCTCTATCTACTGCTGCTACATGAATCACAGCTTTTTAAATAAAAAGCTTGAAAAACAATGAGGGGTCATGTAGCACCTTAGAGACGAACACAAAAAGTCTCTCGTTTCTAAGGTGCTTTTTAAATTAGAACAGTATTTTCTTAGGCCTAATATGAAATCAAAACATGTATTTTCCTGTAAAGTATCAGAGCAAGGTGCTAGATACCTTAGAAAAACATAAGAAAATAGAGTAGATATATAGACATATAGAGGGTTAGGAGAAAGAGGAAAGATTAGGTAAATAGGGAGAAAGTTAGGCTATATCTATACTTGCTTATGTAATTGTCTGTGTAATGCTTGTACACATACCCTGTATCTGCACCAACTGTCCACATATGCCAAATTAGGCATGGCACTCTGTGCACAGGCATATCCACATAGCCACATGACCCATTTGGTACATCACATCAGTGCTACCATTCCAGGGTGGAGACACTCTGGGGACTGCCTTGCTGTTTGCTGATGGCACTGTCTTCCACTGTCACACATCTGGTGATGACAATTCCCAGTCATTTCTGCCTTCTGCCAAATTGTATTGGAGACATGGACATGGGGAAAATATACAATGTAAGAGTGCCCAGGAGGCTGGGGTTGCACCTTAGGGGGAGAGAAGGCACTTTATTCCCTGCAATGATATGATGTGGGTTTTGCTCTTCCACTTTGGACAACTGTTCATGTGGTACCATACTGGATCTTGGATGGGATCAGTCCAGACAAATTTGAGATGGTGAAGACTTCTGAACAAGAAGACTTCTTGAAAATCATGGTGTCCCAAGGAACAGAAGTGTGGAATGTGAAGTTTGCAATGGTATACACATGGGGCAGTGACTTCTTATCCTGGAGAAACAGCAAGGTGTGGTGGGACCACATCATCTTGGAAACTTAGGATGAAAACCAGTGTCTTCAAAATAAGGAAGGAGACTAAAAAATAGTAGGTGCTTAGCATCTGCAGGCAGCCAGGTCTCCCCCCGTCCCCCACATACACCCCCACTACAGCCCCATGCATCTGCTGGCATCCCCACTGACCAGCTCCTTCCTTTCCCTCCCATACCTCCCACCCTTATGATCCACTGCTCTGCAAAGCGGCAAGGCAGTTGAGTGGAGACAAATGGAAAGAGGCAATGCACGGGGAGGAAGAGGCAGGATGGGGTATGGACTTGGGGGAAGGGGTGTGGGTGAAGCCTGGGGTAGAGGAACAGGAGTCTGAACACTTCTGGGTTGCTGGAGGAAGCTGGCATCTGAGAAGGAGTCTTTCTTGGAGTTGTGTGAACAGTTTCCACTAACTCTCCAACATCAGGTGACTAGATTTTGGAAACCCTTCCTGATATAGAAATGGATGTCTATTGCCCTTCATTTATTTCACTAGGAGGGTGGTTAAGTACTGGAATGGGTTATTTAGGAAGGTGGTGGAATCTCCATCCCTAGAGGTTTTTAAGTCTCAGCTTGACAAAGCCTTGGCTAGGTTGATTTAGTTGGAATTGGTCCTGTTTTGGGCAGGGGGTTGGACTCCCTCACCATGGAGGCGGTGGCATCCCTGTGGCATCCCCACCCCACCGTGGAGAGGCCATTGTGGAGACTGGACACCAGTACCAACTGGTGGGACCAGCTGGTCCTGGGGCAATGGGACGACCAGCAATGGCTCCGGAACTTTCAGATGCGAAAGCAGACGTTCCTGAAGCTATGTGCCTGGCTCGCCCCTGCGCTCCAGAGAAGCACCACCCGGCTGCGGTCACCCATCCCTGTGGACAAGAGGGTTGCCATTGCCATCTGGAAGCTGGCCACCCCGGACAGCTACCGATCAGTGGCACACCAGTTCTGGGTGGACAGATCGACTGTTGGTGCCGTCGTCATGCAGGTAAGTGCTGGGGCAGGGGGAAGGAGGGAGGTGCTGCTCTCCATGCCCAGGGGCAGGCAAGACTCCAGGCTGGGGCGATGCAGAGAGTGGGGGATGCCTCGTCACCCAGGGGTTTGGGCCATCCCTCCCTCTCACAGGCCTGCTGGCGTGGGGGGGGGGGGTGGCCCGTGGGGCGAGGGGGCCCTGGTATGTGTGAGGGCAGAGGGCATCACGGGGGGGGGGGGGCGGGAAGCCCCCAAGGGAGCATGCACTCACCCTGCCTTATGTGATGCGTTCCCCTGTGTTTCCGTGCACCCTTCTGCAGGTCGTCCATGCCATCAACGACGTCCTGCTCCAGCGAGTCATCCGCCTGCGGGACGTGGATGCAACAGTGGCCGGTTTCACCGCCCTGGGGTTCCCCAACTGTAGGGGAGCCCTGGATGCAACTCACATCCTCGTCTGTGCCCCGGAGCATAGAGCGGCCCATTTAATCAACTGCAAGGCGTACTTCTCCATCGTGCTCCAGGCCCTCATGGACCACTGTGACCGCTTCACAGACATTTATGCAGGCTGGTCTGGCAGGGCACACGCCGCCCACATTCTACGACACTGTGGCCTGTTTTGCAGGCTGGAGGCAGGCACTTTCTTCCCCCAGCAGGAATTTACTGTTGGGGACGTCCCCATGCCAACATGTATTGTCAGGGACGCGGCCTACCCCCTGCTGCCCTGGTTGATGCGGCCCTACACGGGGCGGACAGACCACGACCGGGCACGATTCAACGACCTCCTCGACTGGGCCTGCAACCAGGTTGAGTGCGCCTTCAGCCGTCTGAAGGCCCGGTTTCGTTGTTTGCTCACCCGTCTTGAGATGGGTGAGCGGAACGTCCCCATGGTAGGGGCTGTGTGCTCCATAACATCATGGAGTGGAAGTGGGAGGTCTTCCTCCCGGCATGGATGGCAGGTGAGGGCCAGGCCTTCGAACAGCCCTGCACAGCTGCCATCCACCAGGAGTACCATGATGGGATGCGCATACGGGAGGCCCTGATGGAGATATTCTCCCACAGTAGGGTCGCCTCTGTCTCCCTTTACATCTGCCCCCCTCCCCTTACCTCCCAATAAACAACGCAGTTTTTTGTGGAAAACAACGCATTGAACTTTTTATTAACAATGGGGATGTAGGGTGGGAGGAGGGAGCTACTGCTGGGAGGGGTGGCCCCTGCAACCACCTCTGCAGGGGCGGACAACTGCATGGCATTCAGGCCGCATGGGGGCAGGCAGCACGGGGAGGTGGGCAGGATGGGGTGCATCAAGAGGGGGCATGGCAGCATGAGGAGGGGGCATAGTGGGAGCAGGAGGGGCAGCAGGAGGGGGCACAGGCATTGGCATGGGAGGGATGTTAGGTGCATGGGGCAATGCCATCCCATAGTGCACAGCGTGCCCGATGTGCACAGTGAGGGCGGTGACAGCATCACACACGCAGTCACGCTGAGCCTGGAAGTGCCCCCAGGCCTGCTGGCACCACTCCAGGTCAGCGTCGACCCGTCGTGTGATGGCCGCCTCGATCCTCTCGATGGCCTATACGTGGCACCAGAGGAGTTGGTCCTGCTGCCAGACCTGCCGGCTTGGTGCCTGGGCAGTTGGGGGTGCTGCTGCTGCTGCAGGGCTAGAGGGTCCCTCGCTCCTGACTGGTTCCGCTGCAGGGAACAGAGGAAAGGATGGGCCAGTCAGGCAGCCCTGGCCACCGTCCCCGCACCCCATGCCCTCCACCCTAAGCCCAGGTGACACCACAGTACTGTGGCTTGGGCCTACTCGGTCCCCCTCTGTGTTGTATATTTGCGTACAGGAATGCCCCCAGAGTAGGGTGCTCCTCCATGTATTGTAACCACCGGTCTGTGTCCTGGCCCCTTGGCATGTGTTATGTTAACCTGTGGAACTCCCTGCTGGGAGAGGCTGAGAGGCTGTGGGCTAATCAATGGAATTTGATGGGGAGCAAGATGAATCTCCACACAGTGCCTGGGAGCACATCTGGCAGACGTGGTCTGGGCTCTCAGATCCCATCACGCGGATGTCTCCTGGACAGAACCAGGGGTGACTGGGGAGTGTACCATCCTTGCAGCAAAAATCAGGTGGCCCTAGGGATGGGCCGAGCGCTTCCCCCCTCCCGCTAGCCCTCACACACGTAGCCCAGGGACATGTGTGGCCACAGTGGGGACTTCCCTCGGGGGGGGCCAGCCAAAGCACCGGGAGCAGGAGAGGGGCTCAGTGGGGGCCGCGCTCACAGGACTGTGTCTCTGCAGTTTTCCCAGAAGCAGCTGGCTGTGTCACACAGCCAGGCATGACAGGGTCCTGTCTCTGTGTGCTGCACCCTTCGGGAGGTGTGGGGTCTGGCCTGAGCACCTGGGGCCTTGGCTGGTTCCAGCCAGCATCCACCCTCCCCCCCCGGTCTGGATGTGTGCGAGCAGCACAGTCCCAGGCGTGTCCTGGAGCTGCCTGCCACATCCACATGCCGCTCGGTCACCAGGCTACACGTGCTGCATACTGATATGGTACACAACGTGCAGCTCACGCTGCCTTGAGTGACGCTCCCTCCCGGGCACCTGGCTCCCCCCTCACCCTTGTGAGTGCAAAGTTCAACACTCACCAGTGGATCCTTCCCCAGCCTCCGACGATGCACGGGAGACATCCGGGCTGCCTGACACCGTTTCAAGGTGCAGGGTGATGGTGCTTCCCTCGTCATCTTCCTTCTCTGACCTGGTGGGCAGCTCCGCCTCATCCCCGCCTCGCTGTGCCTGGTTACAGGGGGGCGCCTGCTGGTGTCCATGGGCACCGAGGGTCCCTGGGGTGCCACCTCGCCCAGGATAGCATGGAGGTGCTTGTAATGAGGGCAGCTGTCGGCTCCTGCCCCCTGGCCCTCGCTGGCCTGGACATAGCCCAGGCGCAGCTCATTTACTTTGGCCTGGACCTGTCTGAGGGTCCGGGCTGGATGGCCCTGGTGGGAGAGCACCTGGGACATGCGGCAGAATATGTCCGCATTCCTCCGATGGGCACAGGGGTCATGGAGGGCCTCCTCGTCAGCCCAGAGGTCCAGCAGGGCCTCGATCTCCCCAGGGGACCAGGATGGGGCACACCTCTTCGTGCCTTTTGGAGCCTCCCGCGCTGGGGGTGCAGGTTGCTGGTGCCCCCCTGGAGTGGCCATCCTGGGTGGTGCTGGTGGCTGAAGGAGCAGAGACGCACAGGGGAGCTGGGTGGCAAAGGTGCTTCTGCCACGTGGCCTCTGCAGGCTCCGTGTGCCTTTAAGGGGGCTTGGGTTACCAGGAAGTCCGGAGCAGTGATTGTGCTTACGGAGTGTCCAAGCGGCCACTAGGGCTTTTTTCCATTTGGACGGCTCTTGCGCAAAAGCTCTTGGCTGCCTGTCTACACTGGCCTCTTGCGCAAGAACAGTTGCGCAGAAGGGCTTATTCCTGAGTGGGAGCATCAGAGTTCTGGTGCAAGCAGCACTGATTTCATACATTAGAACGTTAGTTTACTTGCGCAAGAACACACGGACAGTGTAGACAGGCAGCAAGTTTTTGTGCAAGAGCGGCCGCTTTTGCGCAAGATCGCACCAGTGTAGACACAGCCCCAGTGTGTGATGCCGCTGGATCTTTCTGAAAGTCAATGTTTTCCAGCATGGTTTGGATTATCATAATGACAGGTTTCAAAGAGGTAGTGATGTTAGTCTTTAAAGTGCTACCAGACTCCTTGATGTTTTTGCTGAAACAGACTAACAAATGTATTAGGGTATTAGAGCTTAAGCTTTCATGAGCTACAACTTAAGAAGTGAGTTGTAGCTCTCAAAAGCTTATGCTGTAATACCCTAATAAATTTGTTAGTCTTTAAAGAGCCATTGGACTGCATGTGGATTATCATAGTGCAAGTGAGCACAAGACATGCCTATTTTACAAAACCAGATCCCACTCATGTTCACACATCTTCTGATTCCCAGTAGGCCAGGGAAATTTGTGATACTATGTACTCATGCACAAAGCAGTAACAAAGAAGAAGGTGTGTCTTTGTATTGTGCCAAATACTACTGTGATGCTACAGCAGAGGCTCTGACTTTGTGGTTTGCTAGGCCTCTGTGTGTGTGTGTGCGCGCTGCTGAGCAGTTGATTTCACTCCAGAAGTTCCTGCCAGCTGCAAAGGAGGAGCTGATCCCCTGGGGTGCCAGTGGGTGCTCATTATCCATTCCCCCCCCCACACAAATGCTCCACAGCCAGTGGAGCCTGTGTGTTACTGTGCTGATGGAAAAGTTCAACAGAACATTGCCACATATGTTTTTTGCAAGGTACTTCAGTGGGTTTCAATGCCCTGGAAATATTATTAAATGTACTAACTGAAAACAGACAACTGAGGGAAGGCCTTCAAGGTTAGTACCTTTGACTTTGGTTTTTGTGCCAAGGAGAGTTTTAATGCACTTTATGAGCATCATCTAACAACCTTTTGTTGACCTACTTGTCTGCCTGTGTAAATTAAGTAAGATAAACCAAATGCAATGGGAGTACCTCTTTATCTGAGGTGAATAGGAAGAAAAAGTTAGGAGGATGGCAAAGCAGCATGGGGTTAATGCACAAAGCAAGAGGGAAGAAAGTTCTTATCTGGGGGTTTACTTCAAAAGGATCTATTTCAAGGGGTTATTGGGCTACAATTAGATAAGACCGCTTTTTGGACAGTCCTTTTCTCATCCATGAAAGTGGGATCCTGGCCCTGTCAACTGGAGATATTGAGAGGTTGCTTTAAGTGAGAAACTAATCTCAGATAAAGGTTTTAGCCTGCTAAAAGTTATGTTTAGTCTCCTAGAAGTGCATTATATTTTTGTTTTATCAGTAACCATCACTGCTTCCATTATTCTTATTCACTACTCACTTGAATCTGTGAATCTCTGTTCTTTGTTAATACGCTTATTCTCTTGTTACTGTAGACTCATCTCATTGCTGTGATATTAAGTGGAATGTACCTTCTCTGTTGAATGAAATAAGTTGGTGTGTACACTGTCTCTCGAGGCAGAAAACTTGGCGGTAACTGAACGTGTCCAGTTATGAGTGCAAGATGCTGTAGGGGGATGCTTCTGGGACGTTCTGGTATTGGGTACACCAAGTGTTTACTTTGTAAGACAAAAGTAAGGGTGGGAAGAGCCTTCCCCTCCCCTTGACAAGAAGGAATGGCTGTGGAATGTTGCATGGAGAGACAAATGAACATCTTCTGCAAGGGTTTTGGGGGCTAAACACAGGCCGAGCTACGATGTGCCATGGAAATGGTGCCAGGGGACCATTGATACCCATGCCTCTTTCCTCCAGCCACACTGCACTTTAGAAGGGGGTATCGGGCCATGCTGCAGCAGAGGCATGTATATACCCACACATCTCATGCTAGCTATCTTTCCCTCAGGCACATGCTTCAGCAGTTCAGATGTGGACAGTAAGGGGAGTTATGGGATAACAACAGATATCTAACCTTGTACAGTCACAAGTGTAGATAGACCCTGAATAGATTAGTTGGATAAGGAGGTTTGCATACTAATATTCAGCATGCCCTTGCAGATAGCCGCATTTTCACAAGCATATTATGTTGTAATATTGTCACAGTTAAGAGACTCTAGAAAATAGTGAGTGGAAGAAGAGGAAACTGCTCATCAAGGATATCAGTCTAATCCTCCTAATCTTATTAAGGAAAGCCCCATGAGCTCTATAATCCAACTATGCAGTAGAAAGGACCTTGCTGAGAAGAAAGGCCACACCAAAATGCTCACACAGTGAAAATTGTATGTTACTCATTGGGTGAAATCCTGGCCCCATTGAAGCCCTTGACAAAAACTTGATTCATAGAGGGCCAGGATTTCCACCCTGTGTATTTATCATAAAATCAGGGCTTAGGAACGGTCTAGGTTTTCCAATATAGTGCAGAAGTTTTGGTGATTCTTGCTTGCATGTGTAAGCAGGATCTGAAGGAATGCTTTCATTACAGCGAGCTGGAGTGGGAGAGAAACCCTGGGTGTTTCTATGTAAATACAGTTTTCTCCTGTTTTGCTTAGATGTGTCAGATATTAAGTTGATTACAATGAGCAAAATGTCACTCCATCTGCTGAATATGTGACCCAACTATGGTTTGTATTAAATGCAGGCATAGCTAAAATATGGTTACCAATGTTTGTAATTGTGGGAATGCAGAAAAGTAGGACTGTGCTAAATCATTTCAAATGAAAGCAGTCAGTTAACAGAAAAAATCTTGCAAAGGCAGGGGCTCGACTTTCAAAACTCTCCGAGGAGTAAGGTCTGAGGAAAGGTTATTCTGGTCCAGAGGTTATATGGCTTCCCTTGGACTGGTTTGACCTGTTTCTCTTCCCCTCCCCCCCCACCTACCAATGCCCCCCCCCCCTTAAAAAAAACCAGAACTAAATAGGCATCATTAGGTGACTCTTTTCTTATGTTGTGTTAGAGCTGTTTTTCTTCTACCCTGCTTGTTAGGAGTTGAAATCATTTGAGACTGATGGGCAGAAGTCACAGCCAGGACAAGAAGTGGATGATAGCCAGTGGTGACTGAAAACCAATAGGATGGCCATGGAGAGATGTGATGAGAAGCCAGCAGAGTGGCAGTGGCATGACAACTGGTCAGCAGGGTGGTGGCAGAGAGGTGAGATAAACAGCCAATCAGGCAGTGGCAGAGAGCAGGCTAATGGCGAGTCACTAGCAGAATGAATAAGATGCCTCTTTATCTCCCCCACATGATGGGAGGTGGACTTTGCAAAAGCACTTCTGAACTCTGGGTCTGCCCTGAACAAGGGCAGCAACTGTGAGGGGGGTGCAGAGAAGGATTGGGCTTGTGAAGAGGATATTTAGATTGTTAGCCTTAAGAACCTGAGAGGAAAAGGACATTGCCCAACCTACTTGGGGTGGGACTTTTACTCTTTTTGTTTGTTTGAAGAAGTGGGTTGTACACAAAAGATCATGATCCCATCTACATGTTTTGCTCGTCTGTAACTGGAAAAACTTAAAAAAAAAAAAAAACAATGAATAGTCTAGCAGCACCTTAAAGGCTAACTCGGCTACCCCTCTGAACCTGTTTGTGGTATTGCCCAAATTAATGTCACCATAATTCCCTCTCTTTTATTAAGAGTTTATTTTCTACACACAGACTCTGTGCTTGTGAGAGGGGAAGCATTGTCTCTGAGGCACCCTGTGGTATTATGTGAATTTCCCAAGTTACTGGGTGGAGGCTTGTGCCAGTTCTATGTTGGATGGATGAAGAGGAAACCTTAGATACTGAATCTGGTCCACACTGCTGCCAGCTCCACTTGTCAGAAGGGTTATACATGTAAGCCTTGAGGCAGTTCTCATAACTTTTCAGTATTTCATAGCAATACTGATCTCTGAGACCTGACAACAGACTGAAAGGTTTGGACATCGCTTTTAGGTGAACAGAGACTTTTTCTTTACACTTTTCCAGACAGAATTTGTTAGAAGGCTTTTCCCATGGTTAGCCTCAAGACTTTCATTGAGCAATGCTTTTTTCTATAATTCTTTTGAAAAAAATCGAGTCAAAAGTTTTTACCTTGTAGGAAAATACACTACACTGGGGAGAGGAAAATAAAATAAAACTCCTCTTTGAGATAGCACAAAGAAGCAGACGAGTTGTAAAAAGAGAATTGGTGCTTGTGCGCAAGGCTTTCAATCTTCCTTGTTATCAATGAAAGTGAAGCATGTGAAACAGGACAGGGATCATTCAACAAGAGTCACTGATGATATAAAAGTCTACAAAGAAACAAGGAGAATGCTAGAGCTGAGCAGAGGGTCAATCCTGCATTCCGGCTCTGCGTGACAATGCACTTGAAAATATTTTTTACTTTAATGCATGCAAGTAGTCTCATTGAGGAGATCAAGCCTATCATGAGCAGATTTTCTCTCTCATTTAAGGGAAGTGGTAAAAGCTCTAGTGTATGAATTCTAAAGGAAACAGTAAAAGTTCATTGATCAGATAATTTAAAACTTAACAAAGCATACTACTTTGGAGAACCACCTGGAATTAGCAGAGGGGCAGACTGGATGAGCTAGCATCTCTATCCAACATCTGTTTGTTTTTTATTTTTGTCTTTTCTTATAAACAAGGGTTCAGATCAGATGGCATATAAAACTCTTAAGTACCACACAAAGCCTTTTTTTCCCCCCACTTGCAGTTTACTGTAGGTCTGTGCTTTACAGACATTCAAGTTAATTATTGATTCATTTGTTTCATCTTCATTTATATCCAAGTATTTGGAATAATTTTTATTTTAGACTAGGAAAGTTAGGCACTATCTAGATCAGGCTGTCTCTCACTGCAGTGCATTCACTTGTGGCGGACTCATTCCTTTATTAGAAGGAACTGGTCATTAACCTTTCGGAGGCATCCATATTGAAAGGTAGGGGCATTAGCTCTTACCTCATTACAGCATGAAATATAACTTTTTCATACTGATTCAGAAGAAAAAAAAGCAGTTGGTTATAATTTTATTGTGTGGATTGTGATAGCCTCGATTTTCTAGCACAACTTAGAAGACACAACAATGGCAAAGTTACCAAATAATTACAGTCATAATTCCAGGGATGGGTAAAATGGGATATGTAAAGGAAAATAGATTTTCTCCAAACTGATGAAAATTAGGGCTAGGTAGATAAGAACGGAAATTAAGATATGATTAAGAATAATTCCCACCCTGAATAGAATATTGCATACTTAGCTATATGAGGATGTCACTTTCCTATGAAACATCTATGTCAGAGGACAGACACACAATTAGGTATCCCAATTGTCTAGTCCTATATGGCTATGTCTACATAAGAAAAACATTTATTTCAGTGTTAATATATCAATAAGATATCAGGACAGAAGAATCTACTTAAACATTGTCTCCACTGAACACAGCTGAATCAGAACTGAAAACATTTTAGCTTCAAGTACAAACTAAGGACAAATGGAGTTCAGCACCAATTCAGAAACTGGCTACTCAAAGTAAAGGTCGGTCATAGATTTTGACTTGGTACTGGCCACAGTTTGACCTTGGTTATAAACCACGGTCAGTATCCATGTAACTGCATCCCATATAACTCATTAATAGCAAAAAATAAATGGGCCTTCCTCTGCTTTCAGTCTTTCTGGTGCACATCAGGATTAACTCCACTTTTAAAAAAAAAAAAAAAAAAAAAAGGAGGAATTGCCACACCAGATCTGAACCACAATTCATTTAATCCAGTATCCTGTCGCTGACAATGCCTGGCATCAGATGTTCCAAAGAAAGGTATAAGAAACTCAATAGAGGGCAGATGTGGGATGATCTGACCACATGAAGGTTTCATTTTAATTCCTAATTGTTAGAGATTGGGTTAAACCCTAATACATAGGGGTTTATATCCTTTTAAAACTCTCCTTTTTATTGTTTTTACTGTTATAATTCTGACTATTCTTATTATTCGTATAAAGAACATGCAAACCCTCTATTGAATTTTACATTTGGAACCTTGATGGCATCTCTTGGTTAGGAGTAGTTTAGTACTGTAATCAGTAATTCTACTGACATATAATTGCTCTGAGTTGAGCATCAGACCCACTTTGCCCGCTGTAGCTTTTGTCAAGGGAAGTCATGCCTCACTAATCTATTAGAACTCTTTGTGGTGTCAACAAGCATGTGTATAAAGGGGATGCAGTCAATATACCGTATTTGGATTTTTTGAAAGTCGTTGACCTCACCAAAGGCTCTTAAAGTAGCCATTGAATTAAAAGGGAAGTCCTCTCATGGAACAGTAACTAGATGAAAAATACATGACAAAGGGCAGAAATAATCAGTCAGTTTTCACAAGAAAGAGGTGAATAATGGGTTCCCTCAAGGATCTGTACTGGGAGCAGTACTCTTAAACATATTCCTTAGGCTACATCTAAACTACAGAATTTTTTCGGGAAAACAGCCTTTTTTCTGGAAAAACTTCACTTATCCGCATTGCAATTGCATTCTTAAAAAAAAAAAATTGAAAGAACAGAGGGGTTTTCCCCACATTGGTAAACCTCTTTCTACGAGGAAGAAGCCTTTTTCCAAAAGAGGTCTTTCAGAAAAAGGTGTGTGTGGGTGGGGAAGAGGGAGGTTTTTCAAAAGAAGACAAAAAAAGAGGAAAAAGTACAGGTGCCCTGTTGGCCACTCTGTACATAGTAATCACATCTTAAATGTGAGTTAGTGTCCATTCACTGTGGACGCTATCTTTCGAAAAAGCACATTGCTTTTTTGATGTGCTTTGGAATTGTGGACACTCTCTTTTGGAAGAAGTTTTTTCAGAAGATCTCTTCTGGAAAAGCTTCTTCTGAAAGAAGCCTGCAGTCTAGACGTAGCCATAATGATCCAGAAAAAGGGGATGAAAGAATGAAGTAGTAAAGTTTACAGATGATATACATTTATTTGAGGTGCATAGTTCTAAAATAGTTCTGTTTAATATTCATCAATAGTCAAAAAGTTAGGATTGTTAGAAAAGGGATAATTAAGATGAGAAAATATCATTAACTCCTCTATATAGTGCCCACACTTTGACTATTATGCCAGTACTGAATGCTCTATACCAGAAAGGATTAGTGAAGTAGAAATGGTTCAAAGAGGACAACAAACATGATCAAAGTTATGGAATGGTTTTCATAAAATGAGAAACTAAACAGATTAGAGTTGTTCATCTTGAAAAGAGACTGCAAATGGGGGATACCACAGAGGTCTATAAAGTCAGGAGTGGTATGAAAACAGTGAATTCAGAAGATTTATTTTTGCTTTTACAACTGAAAAACCAAGGGTCACCTTATGAAATTAATCAGCAGCAGCTTAGTAGTTCTAGAAGTACACTTTGAACCAACACACAAATTACCTGTAGAATCTGTTGTCAGGGGATGTTGTGAAGTCCAAAAATATAATGGGGTGCAAAGAAGAACTGAATAAGTTCATTGAGGGTACGTCCATCAATGGATATTATCCAAAATTATCAGAGATTCAAACGCCTGCTCTAGGCGACTCCTTAATCTCTGATTGCTGCAAGTGGAAGATAGGGATGGGTCACTCCATAATTGCCTTTTTCTATACAGTTTCCTTGAAGCTCCTCTCTGAGGGAGTCACTGCTGAAGGCAAGAACCACCCTGTCTGACCCAGTATGGCAGCTCTTATGCTCTTAATGTAAATGTGGCTTTGAATTCAGAAAGATTGAAAGCTCAGGTTCTAAAGTTTCATTTAAAGTCAGTGAGAGGCATCTATGTTGATACACCACCTTAGAGGCACTGGGCCAAGATTTTAAAACAACAACAACATTTATATGCTTAAAGATGACAATAGGGGCCCATTGGAGTTTTCAAGTCTGCCATTCAATGCCTAGCTTATTTTTAAAGGCATTTAGATATCTAAACACTACATCCTGAGGTCTGTGGTGGGCTTTTTGAAAAATAACATGCATGCAGGCTCAGTTCCTGATTGCCAGGACACTAATTCATGGTAAGAGTTTCAGGTATCATATCACTAATGTAAGATATTAAATTATTATTGCCTCTAAACAATAGATGCATATTATGCCTAGTGATGCCTTCAAATCACTTCACAGTAATTAACAGGTGTAAATTATTGCTTGATGGCATAAGCCTCCCACAGTTCAGCCCTTTGCTGGCTACACACTGCTTCTAAATTAGTCAGCCTCACCTTAATGCGGTATCTAAAATATGTTAATTTTGTACATTTTACAACCAGATAGGGAAATAACAGTGAATGTCTCCAAGCATTATGTGTATTTCTGTGAGATTCTAACAGCCTTGCACTATTTCTAACTGAGCATGCTTCTTCAGGGTTTGTGTCAATTAAGGGGATCTACTATACTGACTTAAATTAATATCAATCTGACTCCTTAACTGTAGAACCAAAGGATATTATGAGACATAGAAAATCATAAATCTGCCTCCTACTGGGTTCTTTATCTGGAAGTATAATAGGAAACTGCACAGAGAGTGAGAGAAGTCTATAGATTTCTCAATCTATAGACTTAGGTCTGATTTAAAAAAAAATTGCTTTGAAATGCTCATAAATCTTTATGGATGTTTCCGGTTGAGATTGAAAAGACAAAAAAGAAGCCCTTGAGTTTTAGGTATTCAGATACACGTATTGGAGCACAGCTAGGAAAATAGTATTTCTGAGTCCTTTGGCTAGATGAGGATATTAGGTTTCATGGGGTTTCCCCCCCCCCCATTCTAATCTTGGAGATCATCTTTCATCCAAGGAGCCCATCATACACATTATAAACATTCATTTTAAAAGCCTCCCACCACCTTTGTGAAACAAAGTATTATTATATGGCTTCTAAGATCTAAAGAGATTTAAAGAACATTGAAGTTGCATGACTTGCCCAAGGTCATAGCAAATTAGCAGCAAAGCCAGAAATAGAATTCAAGAGTCTATTCAACGGTCCAAACATCATGCCCCCCTGCTTTAACTAGTAGACCATATTTCTCCATAATCGCTAATCCAGATAAATGTTAAAAAAAAAAAAAAAAAGTAAGGGATTTTTTTTGCCATTTATTTTTTGAATTTAAAATATTCATCAACTTGCTGAAAACAAAAAAAATTTACTGATTTTACTACTTAGTACTAATAAAATAAATGCACCCTATGCTGGCAATAAACACATTCTACATATGTAAGATATTTACATGGCCTCCCTTACCCTAGCATCTGAACATCTTGCAATCTTTAACATATTTCATAGATGTAAGGCCAGAGCATCCATTAGAGCATCACCTAATCTAACATCCTGTGTAACACAGGCCTTAGCTTTCATCCTGGCATCTGCTAAGTTGGCCTACCTTGAAGAAAAGTTCGTGTGTAAATATCAGACTATTTTTAATAAGGCAGTTGGACACATTCCCAATATTTTAAATCGGTCATGATGCTGGGTTTTCCTGCTGCTTTATTAGATAGGATCTGAAAAATTTTCATGGATAAATGTTTTTTTCTTCAAGATGGTCTAACTCATCAGTAGTTTAGCATGATTGACAGTTGGATGATTTTGCCAATGTAGCTGCAGACACTGGAGAAGCTGCTTTTCACTGTATCTGACACAAGCATTGGCAATATCTATTGTTTCTTGGGAAGAAAGCGGGCAATTTTTGAGTTCCCTTGATTTACTGGGGTGCATATATTTATTTTTCTTTTGTGTACACAAGAAGAAACCTGGGCCAGAGCACGAGAGTAAATTATTCAGTCATTCTCCAATAAATTATATATTTAAGTACATTAAGCACCTCATCTTCTCTCATATATTAAGTATTTCATTTCAGCTACTATTATTTGTGAGCTAGTGAAGACGGAGCATCCCTCTATAACTGCAGAAGAGCAGCCGTGAGTTACTACTCTCTCTAGGTCCCCCATTCTAGTGAAACGTTGTATTTATGACACACTGTCTCCTTTCTCCTTCTAATGCAGTACCAATTATCAGTGGACATTATGCAGTTTAGTAATGAATTAGCTAGAAGAGAGTAACCTAGACAAAGCACTTAAAGCTCCTTAGCAAGACAGAGTTAAAATGTTGATCTAAATGAGGCCAAAGATATTCAATTAGGGATCTGAAATCCTCTTAGGAGTATTCTGCCTGCTTACAAAGAAGCTTTGTTTAGTCAGATCAGAGTGTAAATTTACTACTGAATTGTTTAAAATACATATAATTCTTCCCGCCCTGTCTCTTTTTTATAATGCTACAGCTTAAGGTCAATGGCCAATATTAATCATTAGTCTTTTCCTAACTCCCTCCAACAGAAGTCCATAATATGTTGTGTCCTAGTTTTGCTGGTAACAATTTCATCTCTCTCAGTTGAATAGTCCATTAGTTCAAAAGTTACAAAAAACATTGGTTCAACATTTCCACTCCAGCATATATGTAGCTGCAAGAAGAAGGTCAATGTGTTATTTTCTAAAACACCCACCTGAGCTCAGTAGCAACACACTATTCTGAGTTTCCTTCTTGCATGCACGTAGTAGTTCTGGTATTTATTTTTATATATATTATATACACACACACACACACACACCCACCCACCCCCAGAAGACTTACCTGGCATTGCTTGGGTCCTTAACTAAAAAGAGTTTTGTTTTTTTCCCATTCGAATCATTGTTATGGGGTGTAGTCAGGGATGTGGGGTTCAGTATGCAGGCTGTCCCAGGGAGAGAGAAAGGATCTAGTTCTAGGCACATTCTGTTTTCTTGGTGCAACCAAACCCTGACCTTGCTTTAAGCTAGGATAAGAGGAAGCAGCATACTGAATTTGGTGGTCCTAGCTCTTACCGTTTAGAAGGAGTTCTTGAACGGACGAACTCTGAAATATATGGTAGATTTTTTTTTTCAGTTCATTTGTGCCCTTGTCTTATTCCCTATATCTGTTTCTATTACATCTCCCTGCACCCTTACACCTTTTTCCATATTCAGTTTCAAAAAGAAATTTGAATACTTATTTTAATTGCTGTGGAACTGTAATTGTTTAATACCCAAGTCATTCATGCATAACTAGATGCCTGACCAGACCCTCAGGTACATTGGAGCTACTCTTATACTTAATATCAGGGATACAAGAGGTTTTCCATCACCCTTCTCTCTACTTGCGTTCTCTGGCCAACTGGAGACCAAGTTAGACCAGCAGCCCAGATTGTGCCCCTTTGTTGGGCTCCCTAGGGGCATTAAGATAGCATGTATTACCACAATGCATGGTGTTCTGGCCCCAAGAGTCCTACCCACAGCACTGTAGAGGAACTGGAAAGAGAAGATGAAAATATTGCTGGGAGATTGCTCTGTGCCAGGAGATTCCTATGACATTGTTTTAGGACAGTTCTAAGTCCTTCACTGCAGCATATAAAAGATGGAAAGATGACACCAGGGAATCAATGATCTAACCCAACATAAGAATCACTTTGCTTTTGTCTACCTCCCACCTCCTCTTCTGTGTAGTCTTCTTATTTTGGGCTTATCTTCCAGGGGGATGTGGCTGGCCAGTTTTTAGTGCAGAGACCTCACCAAAGGGAGAGCTTTGGAACTGTGCCCTGAAAAGGGCAAGAATCTTGATGTGATTCCTGCTTCGTCTCCATCCCCCAAAAATTTCTCCCTACTGGCTGTCAACCAGGGATGGGGGCAGAGCATGATATGGATTCAAGGATCTATTTTTTGCCAGTATAATTTGATTATACACAACGATGGGTACATTAGGTAAGGAGAGAGAGGGGGGAAAATTTATTTGGTTGATTCTCATGACATTTGATATCAAATGTCTGCTTTTCATAAAGATACCTAATAATATTATTGGGCACTACAATATGAAGCATAAGGTCTTCATAATTATTATCCATGTGAAATTCCTTATAACATTATAGGAAGCTCAATGTGTAAATGAAGGAGTTGATATGACCATACAAACACATTGCCTCCTCGTCTAAATATGGCCTCGTTTTTTCAATGTTATGAATAAGGATTCCTTATGCAATAACATTCTCACCTCTCACACGATACCATATGCTGATCTCCAACTGAAAAATATCAGTTGGACATTTGTAAAGGAAAAGCCTAGTGCCAGTTTCAGAACTTGCCTTTTCTTTTGCCATCTCACTGTAGAGGAAATAGGGCCTTGTCAAGGACTTTTTGCAACCTTTCTTAAATAAATATAGATACATTAATCAAATATTCTCATTCTTTTTTTAAGTCCATACATAAGAAAACTCTTTAGGCACGGATTATCAAAATAGATTTTCTAATCCTTTCAGCCTCTTCTGAATCCTTTGAAGAATTTTGATTTTTTTTTTTTTTTTTATAAATATAAAGAAATGTGGTACCCAGCACTGGACAAAATTTGGTATGCTTTGCTTGACAAAGTACTTTATTTCTTTTTAATATATATATTAAAAAGAAATAAAGTACTATATAAATAAATAAAGATTGTCTATCTTGATACATTGCTAATCCCCTTCATTTAAAATTAGTTAGCTTTAAATTTGTTATCCTTTAAAACAAACACTCATTAATTCCATTCTGTACTTATTTAAGAAGTATATCTTGGTGGTCAAAGCTGAAGGCTAGCTGTCAGAGTTCATGTTTTCTGTTCTCAACTCTGCCACTAGTTTAGAGTTTAAATTTCTCTAGACGTCAATAAAAATCACTTATAAAATGTATACACCATACAGTGATTACTGAAAAAAAAAAAAAAAAATCAATAAGTATTTGCATTTTTAAATTTAATTAGAACAATCTCTAAAAGGGAGACTCTGGGGTCAAATACTGAAGAATATTCACAGAAACAAATTATGACTTTTTAATCAGGAATATGTACATCAAATACTTGATTCCAGGATATACTCAGAGACATATGTCCTATGTACCAAATGGAATTATATAAATCTGATTATAGAATACTTACATTGAACTGTTCAAAAATAATATACATACTGAAACATTCACAAAAGTTACTTGGTAAATTTTTAAATAAAAACTTAAGAAAATCATAGCCTTTTAATAGCCATTAGATAAACGATGTAGTTATTAAGAAACACTTATTCATGTAAATATCATTGAATTCATATAATTTATTAATACATATTTATTTTGTCATCTGCAATGCAAAAATATAAATGCTAAATAACCTGATGGCCCATTTTTGTGCTAGCAAGAACATAAAAGATATGAGAACTATTGCAAACTCCTTCCATGCTTATGAGCATGTATAATTTTATTTGTAGTAGTAGAACTGATTGAAAAAGGTACATCTGTTTTATGAAGAAAATGAAAGAAACTAATATATTCCTTTGTACTTGACTGGTCAGTGTTATTTTTTTATTTCCTTAAAGAAAACTTTCCAACTGGATATTGTGGACACTGTCTGGAAAAAACAACACACAACAAAACAAAACCAACTTTATTTTACCTTAGTGCGAAGAATATGCTCCTTGTTTTATTCCCTTCAGATTTTTCTACAGGGGAGTGGGAAATGTTAAAAAATGGGGTGGGAAAGGGGAAAATAGGTTCTCTTTTTCATAATATTAAAATTATTTAAAAAAAATATTTTGGCTAAACTGAAACATTTGTCTCAATTTTGTTATTATGGTCAAAAAAGCGTCTCCAGAAGAATGAAAGAAAGCTAATGTTGTTCCAATATTGAAAGAGGGCGAAAAGGATGACCCAGCTAATTATTGAAAGATAATGGAGCAGCCAATATGAGACTCATACATAAAGTATTAAAGGGGGGAGTGATAGTACATTTCATGTATCAGAGGGGTAGCCATGTTAATCTGAATCTGCAAAAGTGATGAGGAGTCCTGTGGCACCTTATAGATTAAGAGATTTATTGGAGCATAAGCTTTCGTGGGCAAAGACCCACTTTGTCAGATGCATTGAGTGTGGGGAGAACAGTCTCCTTGCAGACATGCTATAAAGATTGTGTCCATATACCCTGATGCTGGAATCTATCTTGAATTTTGTACTTTTCCAGGGGAATGTGAGGAATTGGACAAAAACTTCTGATCCTAGGGAAATTCTAAATAAGGCAAGGGAAGTAGAACAGCGAGGGTCATCAGCTGGCTTTACAGACTGCCTCCCCTCCCCGAGAGGATACATGAAAACACATGAAAATAAAAGAATTGTAACAACAGGGGTGGAGAAGAGTTGCTGGACCCACATCAGAAAGGACAGCTCTGTCCTGAAAAAGACTTTACCTGAAATAAGAACTAGGGTGACAAATTATGAATTGTAACAACTTCTCTTAGTGTATAATTTTATTTTCCTTTGTAACTAAACAGGATAGCATACAGATCAAAGTAAAACACTTACATCCTACTTCTTATACTTAATAAAATCACTTTTGTTTATTAATAAATCCAGTTTAAAAATTGTTATGGGGGCAGGGGGGACAGCTATGCATCTCTCTCTTTCATTGATAAAGGGGATGAACGACTTATAATCTTGCTCTTTTATACAGAGTAAGGTGCAGTTATCTGAGGTTCTGGTCGGTCAAATCCTTTTGACTGAGTCTTCGGAGAGCTGATCTGATCTCAGTGTCTGTGTTGCTCTGCTGTGGGCTATGATCTTCAACCCTGTGCCTTTGCTGCTGGACCCGCACAGTGATGTGTGAGGGTGGAACAAGGGATCACAAGACCCCCCCACACATGCCATTTGAAGGAGAGGCTAGAAGACAGTGCCTCTGGATACCGTGGGGGGGGGGGAGGGGAAGAACTAGCAGGGTGGCCTGCTGCCCACAGCAGGGGTCACACCCCCAAACACTGGTGGCATTAGGGGAAAGTGGAGCAATGTGGCCCTAGCTCACTCTGATCCCCTGGCTCCCCGCTCACTCACTGGTAGGAAGCAGTGACACGGCTGGGATCTGGGGAAGTAGAGCAGGCTGGGGGCAGGTTGCTCTGCTTCCCCCACCCCATCACTCCTACCACACACACACGGCTCTTGATTCCAGGTTGCCTGACCCTTGCTGCCAGAGGTTAATCCCCCCAGGTTGCATTGCTTGAGGGAGGGAACTTAGGGGAAGAAGCAGGATGGTGGAGGATCAGGGGTTGGCAGGTGGGCTCAGTAGTATTTTCAGTGCATCAAGTGACAGTTTTGAAGGGGATCTGTCACTGAACCTATCAAAAGGCCATAATATAATTAATGCCAAATAACATGGCTTTATGGAAAATATACTCTATTAAACTAACTTAATTTTATACATTTCTAGTTTCTAAATCAAAAGTAACATGTCACAAATTAAGTGGATTAAAAACTGGCAGGTCTCAAAATGTAATCAGGTGAATATGAGCTCACAGTAAAACCCATAAATCTTTTTCAAAGTCACTGCTTTCCAGGAAAGAGTGCACCAACCTGTAAGTATGACCTACTGTCTTTGTTCCCAGATGTATTTATTTACATTTAGCCATATTAAAACTGATATTGTCTGCTTGAGTCCACCTTACCAAGCGATCTAGATTGCTCTGTCTCAATGACCTGTTCTCTTCCTTTTATTACCAGTCTCCCATCATTTTTATCACCTTCATACTTTATCAGCTGAACATGAGCTGGCAGTGTGTCACCATGGGCCCCAGGCTAATGCAACTCATGTATGCATAAGCAGCAGAACTGTGAATAGGAATAATGAGGTTATTTTATGGTGCTACCCCGGCATGAATGTTGATAAATTGAAGAAGGATCAGAGAAAAATCATGAGAATGATTAAAAGATTAGAAAACATGCTGTACAGTGAAAGATTCAAGGAGCTCAATCAAGTTAGCTTAACAAAAAGAAGGTTAAATAAAGAGTGATTTGTTTGAATTTATAAGCATATGGGAAAGCAATATTTAGTGTTGGGCTCTTCACTCTAGCCAAGAAAAGTACAGTGCAATCCAATGAGTAGAAGTTGAAGTTAGTTTTTCCTAATGTCCAACCTTTCTAACTGTCAGGGTGGTTAAAAACTGGAATAAGTTGTGAGGGAGGTTGTGGAATCTCCATCTCTGGAGATATTTAAGAGCAGGTTAGATAGACATTTATCAGGGTAGTCTAGATGGTACTGGGTCCTGCCATGAGGGCAGGGGACTGGACTCGACCTCTAGAGATCCCTTCCAGTTCTAGTATTTTATGATTCTATGATGCTAGACAATTATAAATTGGAAATAATCTGTACATTTTCCAGTGGAACAATTTACAACAAACTATGGGTGATTCTCCATCACTGATGATTTTTAAACCAAAATTGGATCTTTTGGTGAAAGATATGTTCTAGGGATTATTCTGAGGGATTGTAGTCTATATTATGCAGAAGGCCAGACCAGATGACCATAATGATTCCTTCTGACCTTGGCATCTGTGAATCTATCCAAATTTCAGTGGAAAACTGATGACATACTGTATATCTGAATGTTATTTACCAGTAATATTTTCTACTAACCATGTGTAGTTGGATTCTTTTTAATTATCTTCTTATCTGTAAGACTTTAGGGCTCACACATGGAGAGAAGGGTCACACAGCCACCCTGTACACCTCTCTCACACAGGTAGGGTGATTGATTGTTCTGTCTCTCCATGGCCAGCACTCTCCACCCTTCTTGCCTGACTGGGGCCCAAGGACATACTCATCTCTCCTGGAACCTGAGTTATGTCTTCCTGATGCAACACGTGGGAAGGGACGCACTACTCAGGAAGGAGCAGTGGGACTGAGGAGCATGAAGAGGCATAGCAGGGAGAGGACAGCAAGAGGGGGAACATGTAAAGGACTGATGGTGGGGCAGCAAAGGCGGCAAGTCACTGGCTGCATCTGCCACCTACTCATGCTCACCAGTCATTGGTGCTCAAAGTGCACAGTCACTACTGGATGGAAATGAGACATGGGGCAGGGTCCTGCTGGCCAACAGCTGGCACGCAGCAGAGAGGTGGCCAGCCCTGCATGCTGCAGGTTTGCCAGGCCACCAGCAGGGACCTGGCCAGCAGAAGGGCACTCTAGTACCAAGGGGAGGGAGACAGAAAATATGGGACAATTTGCCCATTTTTAAGAAAAAAAGTCAGAACACTTGCAGGAGGACTTAAATATGGGACTGTTCCATTAAAAGCGAGAAATCTAGTCACCTTATAGATAACTAATATAGGTTTTTGAAAAGGGGGAATGGAGCTTTAATATTGCTGTGTTTATTTAATGTAAAAGCAATTTCTGTGGAAAGATAGAAATGTTGTCAATAAGCAAAATATCCTGCCTTTCAACTTCATCATAGCTTTTTGAATGTGATACTTGACTTTTAAATCCCCTTCTCCCAACTTCTTTCTATTTCCTGTTTCTGCTTACATCCCACTGACATTCAGAACACAGTTCACTTTCTAAAAAGGCTATAAAAAGAGAAAAAAAGGACAGTTTGAATTGTTGATAGTTAACAAGGAATAAAGGGGTCTTTATTCTAAACAAGTGAGAACATACCAACATGGGATACATGTCTAGACTAGCAGTTAATAGTCTAAATACAGCTAGTCAGTCAAGCAAAAGAAAAATAGTCCATATGGAATACCTCTCTGCAAAGACTGACAATACTTTGGGGAGTTTATGTAAGTTATCAGCTTGTTGTCATATTTGCAAATAAACAGAATTATTTTTATAATAATTCAGCAGCGGGTGACATTTATTTCAGCTGGAGATCTTAAGCTCTAAGGCTGAGCAGTGACTATATAAATATAAACACAGACAACGACACAGATTTCCTCTTTGTGTCGCAGGAGCACACATAGTATCTCTGCCAGCAACACAGTTTCCTTTATTAATAGTGACCTTATGAGCCTTTGGCATTGTCTTTCAGTTTGATGAAGAGATGTTCTCATCCTGGACTGCATGAAAAAGGTGCATCAGTAATAGCTGGGCACACCCATTGTGATTGAATGCACCCCTGTATTTGTACCTTACACACTATTGCAACAACCTTTGTACAAATTATTCTTTAGGAGATATGATTTGAAACTAATAATTTCCTGGTCAATAACAATGAAATGTATTGTGGTGTGGCACTATTATATGTGAAATTATAAACATAAGCTGAAATTAGGCCTGAAATGTGTTTCCTAGACAAGACTGGGTAAACCAGTTTCTTAGAAGCAAAAGACAAGCTCATTCCTCTAGCCAGCAGACATGAAAGTTGATGGGCATTATTTGGCAAGGAAGGGGTGAGACAACAGATCTGCATCTTAGCAAACAACAGCATGAAATGTCTTTCACCACAGGACTCCCTGTCTCCAAGCTCACACAGAGAATTAACTTTACCTAGGGGTAAACGTGAGGAAAATGCATTTCAAAGTGTGACTGAAGTGTAAAGCAAAAACACCCCAACTTCTTTCCCTAAGCCATCTCTCTTTCTTTCACATGAGCAGATGAAAGAAAACGTTGGACTTTGGAAGCATATCCTGGGCTGAGAGTTTAATCAGCAATGTTACTGGAAACATGTGATAAGGGTCTTCATCTTGAACCAACTCTAGTTTTTTTACATTTTAGTACTATGAATAGCTTTATTTCTCTTGTAACCATTTCTGACTTTAAAGAATAAAACACATTTTTTTAATGCAACTACAAGGAGAGAGGTTTTAACTGAGCGTGAGTATTAGGCATTAATCAAAAATTGATCCAGTCTGTTGAACTGTGTGGGTAAGTCCATTCATATCAGCAAACTGTTTTATAAGTATCCCCTTACTGGACCAATGAATGGAATATATGTGGACTATCTAGATTCTAGAGCACAGGTCTGGAAGGAAATCCATGACTGGGAGTGTATGGGGATCACCCTGCAAGTGGTGACTAATCCTGGAAAGAGCGTGACTCCCATGAAGTTGTCACACTGCAGCTATAGACAGTACTCAGGGTGTGATCTGTACACTGTTTGACTGTGTTTAGGCAGCAAAGCATTGCGAAACATCCATGTTTTCAAGGCAGGATGCCACAGCCCTTCAGTGACCTGAACTGCACCCAGAATATCAGATCCTTTCCTTAAAATTGTCAGGTTACCCTGGGACAATCAAATAAATGTCCTATTCTAACTCAACGAGGCTTCCTGTGACACTTAAGGCTCGTTTAGACTACGCTGAAATTCTGAAAGAGGATATGCAAATTCCACGGGTATTTGCATATCTTCTTCTGATCTCACTTTCAAAAGCAGAGCTTTCGAAAGTGAAAGTAGTCGGGATGCATTTTTTCAGCAACCACCCCCTTTTTTGAAAAGCCACGTAAACCTCATTTTTTGAGGAAGAGCAGCTTTTTGAAAAAGGAGGGGAGGTTGCCAAAAAAAGCAGAGCTTTCGAAAGTGAGATCGGAACTTCGGCGTAGTCTAGACATAGCCTTAGAGACTAACAGATTTATTAGGACATAAGTTTTCATGGGTAAAATCTGCTTTATCAGATGAATTGGAGTGGAAGTTTCAGAAGCAGGAGTATCTTTTAGACCATTTTATCCATCTACTGAAAGTGTACTTAAGTAATGGGTAACTGATATCTATACAGCACTCTGAAACTATAAAATGCTATGTTATTGATTTGATTCCAACCACACAATTGAATCTGCATGGACAGTACTTTATTCCTGAGTAGAACCCAAGAGAAATCAACAACGCTTTTCAGATGTCCAAGAGTTCACCTTGTCGATACAATTCTGAGACTGGGGCCTAAGAATTATTATGATTGCCTTCTATAAAAAGCCTAATTTTTGCCAAACTCAGTGAGTGCACAGGGCTCTAGCTGCAGTCACTGTTGTACCAGAGGATCTGCACACCAGCTGTGGTATCCCTTGTTCCATTCCATGGAAACAAGATTATCACAGAACTGTGTAGTCCCCACATCCACACCAGCAGGGAGATGTGGGGGAAAAAAAACCCCAAAACAATAAAAAACCCAACACACACACACCTTCAGATTAGGAAAACACCAAGCCAGATGGATGAGCTGAAAGAACAGGTGTAATGGTTTCCTCAGACCTGAGGTTGCAATAGCAAAAACTGAATAGGTTCACTGCCCTACTTCAGCCTTCCCTATCCCCTAAGAACTCTCCAGCACACATCCAGTGGGTGCCCTGTGTGGAGTCATGGTAACTAAAGTCATAGTGTGATTTGTCTTTTGAGAATACACAGGAGAAGGCCTATGCAAGAAGCCTTTCCCCATTCTACACTTGCCCTTCAAATGCAGAGCATAATAGCAGTCCCCATTAATAGAGGTTACTGCTCCATAAAGGGGTGAAAAGAGATTAAGCCAGGCCCACCCTCACTATACTAGCCCCAAAAATGGAGCCAGTGAAAAGTGACAGGGAATAATTTGATCTAATCTATTATCATATCAGGAGAGACTGTTCCCTATCACAGAAATGAGCATAAATTGCCAAACTGAACCAATAGTGTTGAAAAACTCCCTGTACTGAACACGATAATTCTCAAAAAACTATAAAACAATCTTTCTTGCTGTACAGAACATCAATTCCTACATATTTATGGAATACAAACTTAATGGACGGTTGATTTTGTTCATTTATCAGTTAAGTTGATACCCTTGTTTTTTGTGATTATAGTATTAGTCATGGGCATAAGGCTGTATTGCAAAACAAAGTAGTTTGTCACAAAGCCTTTACAAGTGTGTGTAAATTCACATTTGCCACACAGCCTGAACCTATTTCAATAGTAAAAATGTCAGCATTCAAAAATCTCAAACATTCAGAATTTGGCTTTTGCCACAGTTCTGTTGCTGCAACTAGAACCTACAGAAGTATTTGAGATAAAAAAAAAACCTTGCATATATTTCTTTACCTCAAAAATGCTGAGACTGAATTTTATTCTTGTTTGGATCTGGAGAACTTTTGTCTAAACTAATCATCTCATTCCTCTTCACACGTATTTAGTATCCTACCAAAAGTCAAGCACAAATTGCTTGGGTACAACTGACAGAAGGGATGCCTTAGTTTTTGCCTGATGAGCTAAGTTTTGGCTTAGTACTGATTAGATTTTTTGGAAAGAAATCATTAAAAATGAATCAGAATCAATTTGGTCCTTCATTATTTCAAGTACTAGAGTTTGCTGCATATGAATCCACCGGATAAGGATTTAAAGAAAATTCTTTCTGCTCTGCATGGATATTAAAGAACCCTTGACTCATTTCTTAAGGGAACAAGTTTGTGTGAAGTTTCCAAAATTTCTTCTTTCCACCTATTGTGTGGTGTTCTTCACAAAAAGTGACTGATTTTTTCCTGCAGATGTGACAGTATTTTGATACAGGGATCCCAAACTAGTCTACGCTATATACATATAATATACCGTATTACTGCCTGCAGCAACTCATGAGAAACTTGTACTGCAGCACAGATGATTTAAACTCTGCCTCTGCTGTCACATGGCAAGCACATGATGAAATGTGTTTGGGGGAGAGCTGTCATTCAGTTCAGTAGAATGCACTGATGTGTGCACATACTCACATACATACACACTGAGGGAGGCAGAGCTGGCACAGAACCATAGGTTATTGTTATGTAGTTTTCCAACAGCACTTTCAGAACATAGCCTAAAATGACTGATAACTTAGATTAAGAAACTGAGCACAACCTCCCACTATGCTTAATGGCTTGGACCTTTGCTGTTGAATCACTCCTTAAATTACTAACCACAAAAAATGGGTGAGGTCTTATAAACACATTTTTCAAACAAACACAGTTGTAGGAGAGTCAGTGCATTCCTGATGTTTACATAATCACCTTCCTCTTTATTGGCATTCACACCTTTGCCATTAATACAGAGAACCATAGAACAATAATCTTCCTTACACAATACAGTTGCCACTAACAGTTAAAAAGCCTCTTCATTTACTCAGAGGAGCCTTTTTTATAGAAGTCTAGCTTCAGCACCATCCTGTTCTTCTTCTCGTCAACTGCTGGATGGAAAATAGACTGATTCATTACATACCTCTCCACCTTAGTGGAAGTTAATCTTTGGTTTGGTATGTCACTCTACAAAGAAAAGAGTCCCTTGGCTATTTCTAAAAAGAAAAAAAAAAGCGTGGCATTCAAACAAAGCACATCTCTACTTTTAAAGTGGTGATTCACTGGGAAAGTTCGTATTGGCAGATCTGAGGGGAAAAAAAAGGATGCAAACAGACAACTGTGAGCTATTGAATTGAACAATGGGCAAGAAATCGGGTGATACAAGTTTTATGCTAGGTCTGTTGCTGGGTGGGATGTTTAGGCTCAAGTTTCCAAAAATGGCCTCTTCATTAGAGTGTCTTAATTATGCAGAACAAAAAACTAAATTAAATATTTAGTCATTTAGGCTATAAGAGTAACCACAAATTCCCTTGAAGTAAAATGTGGCCCTTACCCACTCTGTGATCCACTTATGAAATGCGGATATTGAGGTTTTCTACCTTTGTAAAGCACTTGGTAATCTTTCCATATAGAATGCCCATGCATGATAATGTTGTGCCTTATTTTGCAATGTACTGTTGCTTGGTTTTCATCTTCCCAGAGTAAGCTATAAGCATTGCTACTGCAGTAAGAATATTGATTCTCTTACCCTTCTGGGACTCAAAAAAATCTTCTCCAGCCAGTGTCTTTACATTAAGGATAGACAAATCTATTTGGATATTATAAGAATTAACCTAAACATTTGGCCAAATGTGGAGATAAATCCCAAACTGTTAAGGGGGCTGAAAAAAGTTTAACTTAATGTATTAATTACTTAGTATTAATAATACTTTTTTGTTAACCAAAAATGCACTGACAGACCTGAAACTAGAAGTGGTACAGATGTTCCATGGAAACTTGCTTTCAGAGGAACTTCCAGGCTAATTTGTAAGGCCACAGAAGATTAAATCAGTTATCTTTTAATTTTACCAAAATTTTTCAGAGACTAGCAGTTACCTGAAATCCAGGCAAAAGAGTATCTTAACAGTTAAGAGTTCTCAGAAAGCCTATATTAATTAGTATCTGTTATAACTGAAGACAGAGGAGTCAAGATCCACACATGATAAAGTACATTTTACTTTTATTACTAAACTATAAAAAGGAAAACAAAATCTCTGGGTCATAAAAGTTATGTAACTGTTATTCTCTTATTTCTCCTGCTGTCTTCAGGATTTTTCAGATTTCATTTTTACCTATCTTAAGGATACCTAGCTGGATATAAGGTGGAACGTTTTAGATGTTTCTCAGCAAGACTTTTAATATTTAGAGAGTGTGAGGCAATAGCCAATCTCTGTCAAACTGTAATACCAGGTACATAAAGATTCAGCTAGCTTCAGATATAGGACATCTTCAAATAGGGGTCTTCTACAGTTCTTAAATCTGGCTTGACACATTTGGTTCCCCCTGCCCTCCCCCTCCCGATAATAATTTGGAAAGGTATAATGTTCATGGCTTTCTCCATTTCAGTCCGGTTCTTACACTCATCAGGAACTGGAGACCTCTCTAGGTGTCCTAACTAGGTCTGTCAAGCGATTAAAAAAATCTAATCGCAATTAATCGTGCGTGCCTCCCCCTTTGAAACATGGCAGCGTTTCAATGTGGCAGTGCTGCATCGAGCCTGGGATCAGCTAGAGTCCCCAGCTGACCCCGGGCTCCATGCAGCACTGCCCCTTTGAAGCTCCAGGGCAACATTTCCAAGGGGCAGCGCAAGGTAGGGAAGTTAAAGACTAGTCAGTCAACTAGTAGATTCCCCTCCCCTGCTTTGCTGCCTCTGTCAGAGGCAGCAAAGGGGGTGGGGGGAGAGAAGGGGTACTTCAAAGTAGCAGCACCACACAGCTGCCCCAAGGCAGTGTTTCAAAGGGGCAGCCGCGGAGCCCGGGTTCACCTAGGGACTCCCCAGCTGATCTTGGGCTCTGTGCAGCATTTCCCCAGAACCTGGGGTCAGCTGGGCAGTCCCCAGCTAACCCTGGGTTCCGCTGCCATGGGGAGCCCAGGATCAGCTGGGAGCCCCCAGCTGCCCCTGGGCTCCATAGCTGCCCCTTTAAAATGCCACTTCACAGCAGCTGCCCCTTTGAAATGCCAGAAGTGGCATTTTAAAGGGGCAGCTATGGAGCCCAGGGGCAGCTGGGGGCTCCCAGCTGATCCTGGGCTCCCCATGGCAGCAGAACCCAGGGTCAGCTGGGGACTGCCCAGCTGACCCCAGATTCTTGGGAAATGCCGTGCAGAGCCCAAGATCAGCTGGGGAGTCCCCAGCTGACCCTGGGCTCCACTGCCCCTTTGAAGCATGCAGAGGCAGCATTTCTAAGGGTAGCTGCTGCACAGCTGATCCCTAGCTCAGCAATGAGGCGGCTGCCCCTTTGAAACACCACCTCTGCACGTTTCAAAGGGGCATGGAGCCTGGGGTCACCTGGAAATTCCCCAGCTGACCCCAGGCTCTGCATTGTGCTGCTCCTTTCAAGCACCGCAGTGGCACTTCAAAGGGGCAGCGCAGCGTTAACGCCTGCAATTAACGCGTTAAAAAATTTAACACGTTAATCCTGGACTGCATTAATGCATGTGAATTGACAGCCGTACTCCTAACTAATCCTTAAAGCAAAAAGAGGTGTCTTTCCATCGCATAATTGATTCTGCTAAGTTATTACTCCTAAGATTTTGTTGAATAAATTTTTGAAGGAATTTTTATTTTTAGCTTCGGCATTCACTCTGAATACTCTTTGTAGACATATACTTATCGGTCCAGTTGCTGAATTATACCTGTTTCTTTCAACCTCCAAGTCTCCTTCCTCACTCAATTACTCTTTCTTTTTCTGCCTCCTTCTCGGAATTTTTCCTGCATCTTCCACAAAACTTTTCCCCTGGTTGTCTCAGAAATCTAGCTTTTCTCTTTCAGTCTTCACCACAGAAAATTGATTCAGAACCAATAAGGTGAACAAGATTTTTTGTTGTAATGGAAAAGATAGAAGTAAACTATATTTAAGAACATTTTACTGAATCATTCGTTATTTTCAGGAAAAGGGAGTACTCCTCTTACATGAATTGGTTCAATCTACATCTGTAGTTATGCCAATTTCTGCTAATGTCATTAAAAATCATATTTAAAACTCTACAATTCTAGCACTTTTCACCACCGTTATTAAGCATACATGCTGACAAGTTTGCAGGGATCCGTATATATGGATCCATATGCATTTCAATCAATTTTAAACCCTGTATGTAATGAAAATGGAAACCCTGCAACACTTCCAGCATCCCCAGTTCCATGTTTCTCAGCATTCTCCATTTACAAATTGTTCCAACAGTTTTGTATAGATCTTCATAATTAGCGGGATCTAGCTCTCAGTTTAGAAGACCAAATTTGCAATCGAGCTGAATATCCTGATGACAATTAAAAATATTAATTGCATTAGAGGCTTTCATAATTTCTTGGTTTTATTACAGGAATACGTGCATTGTCAAAAAATCCTCTGCTCTTTTCTTCTCTGGGCATTACAAGCTACATGATAAAGGTGGACAGAAAGCTGACAAGGCCTGTTGCCACCTTGTCTCCATGTTCAGGACATATTTGTATGGTGGAACGTAAGTGGCAGGTTGGAGCATGTAAACTATGTTTCCTTTTAAATTCAGTTTCTGAAGCGCCAAATGCCAGATTACTAGTAGCTAACATGTCAGTCATCCATGAGGCGATATTTTAAAAAAGTTAAAGAAAGCCCTCCTTTTTAGAAAATATGGAAGTACCCCAAGTTCAGATAAAACAGTATTATGCAATAGAAACAGATGTGGTAAAATGTGTTTATTGCCCTCACATATTATCCTTTATGTATTTTTATTGATATTACTGGAAGCCAGCAGGCATTACATCAACATTGGGGCCCTATAGCATAAGGCACCGTCCAAATGAAGAATAAGAGATGGCTGTTCCCCTGAAAACTGTACAACCTAATTGTGACCACAGGAAGCAAGTGAGCATAACTAACTTGGGAGTAATGAAGGATAGGTGAAGAATGTGCATTGTTGGACGGTTTTCAGTTAAATTGGAATGATCAGAGCATACATAAACAAGATAAATATCATTCATAAGTGTCTATTTGCCATCTATTTAGTTGATATCAGTGGATGATTTCCTGTACTTTGGATGGAGTTCAATTTGAGTAAATGTGAATTTAGGCACCAGTTCAGAGGGTGCTCAACATATAAAGGTAGCAAGGGAGAAAATATGAAGGTGGTTGTGAAAGATGTGTTTGATGGGGCCTGTCATTGTTGGCAAAGTGGAGTGGTTAAGTTGCTAGTCTAATAAGGTGCATCAGTAAATAAGACCGACCTTCAGCTTTCTGAATTACATCTCTGAAATTCAGTTGTTTCTGGGACTTACAGATAAAAATCTTGTTCTAGATAAAGTAATTTTTTTTCTGATCTAGACAGAGGTACAATTTTCAGCCAGCCAATAGTGACTTGTTTTTGTCTAGATGTTCTAGCTCAAAAGTAAAGTTCTGAGGGCATCAGACTTCTTTTATTCAGTTTCCAACAGGCACTACAGCTTGGTTTTTTTTTTTTTCTTGTTGATAGGACCTAGTTAGAGAGTTTCCTGTGTTTCTGGTGAAGACTTGAAATAGTCCTATGAAATGTTCTCATTTCAAGAGTTTATGTAGACCAATCAACACACAGTTTGTACTTCTTATGCAGATTTGAAGAAGTGACCAAAACAGAATATTAGCAGAGTTCCTTATGTTATGTTCCCACTAGATAAAGAAAGCAATCTTTTAGGTTCCTTATTCCAGTAATTAATTTACTCTTGCTTGCCATAATGTGTTTTGTCCATAATACTCACATACAAAGCTCTTAAGCCATGCTGATTTGTCAACAATGTATTAGTGCACAAAGTTTGGGTTATTTACTTGATTCACCATCATTATGAGTCAACAGATCATAAAATATTAGGACAGAACAGTTCTGTATTAGTAACTTTTCTTCACATCAACTATAAAGGTTAGAATTATGAAGTTGTTAAATTTAGCTGAGAATCAAACAATGAAACAGACAGTGTGCTTCCTTAACCTTAGAACAACATTTTGAGGTGCCTTAGAGACTGTTGTTTAAAATTAAGTTTTATTTGACATATGAACTAAATGGATTACAAAAACAAATGTAAATAAGTACAAAAAATAAAATAAAAAACATCTTTATACCTCTGCCAATTATTCAAGTAAATTGCTTTTATTGAACACATTTCTTATTTTAAAAATAATCCTGTCCAAACTACAGTAACTCTTTTTCTTACAGTTGTCTTGGCAACTGAACTTCCTCAAACTGCAGGGGACTACTGCAGAATCCTTTAAATAGCTTAACTCCATATAATTTCTTTAGTTCCATCAACAGTCTTCAGATATCAATTATATGATAAAAATATTCACTTGGCAACACTATATAAAGTATAACAACATGAGATCTACTCTATTAGTACATATTAGGAATATCTAAGCACATTATGTAAAAGAAAAAAAAATGTTATTTCATGACAATTTTATAGCATCTATGGCTATCTTATCTAGCCAGCTGTTCTAATGCAGCCTAAGTCCTCTCTCTAAACTGCAGAAGCAGTAGGCTGCCTGACATATTTCAGGACTATGTAGCACTTTAAAGACTAACAAGATGGTTTATTAGTTGATGAGCTTTCGTGGGCCAGACCCACTTCCTCAGATGGCCCATGAAAGCTCATCAACTAATAAACCATCTTGTTAGTCCTGTTTTTTGTTTCAGCTAGACTAGACTAATACGGCTACATCTCTATTACTATTTGACATATTTCAGACATTTTGGTCTACAGTCAGGCCCCAAACCATGTTTATAAAAAACATTCATAAATTCCACACTTTATTATCTCTTTGTCACAGTATAATGCTTCAAATTTTGTTGACCACTTGGAATATAGCAGTCTTAGCGTGCATCTATACTGCACTGTTACTTCAAGATAACTAGCATTATTTTGAAATAATGTGAGCATCTAAACAGCCAGTCCATTACTATTTTGAAATAATGGATGGCTTATTCCGATATCTGTAAACCTCATTCTACGAGGAATAACACCTATTCGGAAATAGCTATTTCGAAATAAGGCGTGTGTAGATGCTCCACTGCTGCTATTTCGAAATGGCCCTGGTGAGGGGCTATTCTAAGTTATTCCTCCCAAGTGCCTCCTGGGACCCTAAATCAAGGTAGCACAGTCTGTATTAAGGAAGCCTGTCTTGGACTAATTTTGAGGCTTTCCTCCAGTGTAGATGTGCTATTTTGAAATAAGCTATTTCGGAATAACTATTCCAGAATACCTTATTTCAAAACAGCTGTGCAGTGTAGATGTACCCCTAGGGCTTATCTAGATTACGCTAAAGTGTCGAAGGAAGATATGCAAATTCCACAGGGATTTGCATATCTTCTTCCGATCTCACTTTTGAAAGTGGAGCTTAGATGCGGCTTTTTTGACGAACGCCCCCTCCCCCTTCTCAAAAAGCCGCTCTTCCTCAAAAAATGTCCACTGTTATGTCTGCTTTCGAAAGTGAGATCAAAATAAGATATGGAATTTGCATATCCTCTTTCAACACTTTAGCGTAGTCTAGATAAGCCCTTAGTATCTATGTTTCTAGGAAAGTAAGACCTTACCCTTCACAGTGGAAGAGTTGAGGGAAATCAGCACCATGTAGGATAGACTACCAATGTGCAATGGAACTCCTGAATCTTTTACTTGTATAATAAAACTATGAAAATGTATCTGCATAGTTCCTACTGCATCAAATGCTCAAGTCTGAGTTTTCAGCTCAGTTCTTACTCAGTCTCAGACTTAGGAAGGAACAATCAGTTTCACACATACAGAATGGGAAGTGACTGTCTAGGAAGGAGTACTGCAGAAAGGGATCTGTGGATTGTAGTAAACTACAAGCTAAATATGAATCAACAGTGTAACTGTTGCAAAAAAAAGCAAATATGATTCTGGGATGCATTAAGAGGAGTGTTGCGTGCAAGACACGAGAAAGTGATTTTTCTGCTCTACTCTGCACTGATTAGGCCTCAATTGCCTCATTTCTGGACATCACATTTCAAGAAAGATGGAGAAATCTGAGAAGGTCCAGAGAAGAGCAACAAAAATGATTAAAGGTCTAGAAAACGTGAGCTATGAGGGAAGGATGAAAGAATTGGGCTTGTTTAGTTAGGAAAAGAGAAGACTGAGATGGGATATGATAGAAGTTTTTGTATTTAAAAGGGTGTTACAAGGAGGAGGGAGGAAAATTGTTCTCCGTGGCTTCTGAGGATAGGACAAGAAGCAATGGGCTTAAATTGCAGCAATGGAGGTTTAAATTGGACATTAGGAAAAACTTCCTAACTATCAGGGTGGTTAAACACTGAAATAGATTGCCTGGGGAGACTGTGGAATCTCCATCACCAGAGATATTTAAGAGCAGGTTGGATAGACATCAGGTATTATCTAGACTGTGGTTCTGCCATGAGGGCAGGGATTGGACATGATGATCTCTTGCAGTCCCTTCTAGTATAGTATTCTATGAAAACTATTGAAGTGAAGACTTTTCCTGGGCAGGGAGTGAGTAAAACAAGTGTATGGACCACAGAATTTGCTCTCCTGATATCAATGGTTTTTCAGCATGCAGATCCAAAAGGTTTTGATAAGACTGACAACAATCAGATACAGGAAATGCTGAGCTTCAAGAGCTAAATTACAGCTATGCTCTGGAATACCCAGGGTTTGTTCTCTCTTTCGAAGAAACTTTTAATATTATTTTTAATTACTTGAGTGTGTGCTTTTCCCCCAAATTTTTAGCTGCAACATTTTGTGCTAGACATAATATTAGATATTTCAAATGTAATTAGACTGAGTAATACAATTCAAAGAATACTCTTGAAAGAATCAGATCTCCTCAAGGCAAATATAAAACAGAGCCCTAGGCAGATTAAGGAAAAGGGAGGGGGGAAAGAATGGTGTTATCTGCCTACCACTCATGAGCAATCCCTACCATAACAAATCCATGTGTGCAATCCACACAATAACAAACAAATATCTGCACTAGGGAACCATCTCCTTAATAATAAACAAATGTTCAGTCAAGGAGCAGTTAATATCTGGATCCAATTTTGTGAATTGCAGTTCATGAAGCTTGCATAAAAGTACAGTTTTCGCTCATTTCTTAACACACACACACACACACACACACACACACACACACACACACACACTTACACTTCAAAGGAAACCCTACTGGCAACATGAAAAAGTTTGCTTTTGTTAACATTTAACACACAATTGAAATTAAGATACAGTGAAGGAAAAATACTGGGATAATATCACTGGGGGCTTATCTACATTATGGAGAAAATTGCAACTGCTGCAGTCAATCTACCAGGGTTTGAATCAGTGGCTCTAGTGAGCACCTGCAAATATGAACTGAGAGAGTGCTCATGTCAGCACCAGTAGTCTTGCTCCTCACGAAAAGTAAGCACAGTAAATATGAGTCAACAGTCCACATGCTCACGTCGACCTCCTGTTGTGTGGACAGCGCCAAAACTTCGCCTCAATTGAAATAACCCACAATTAACATAGCTGGAGTTGTGTATCTTAAGTTGACTTTCTCCTTTAGTGTAGGCCAAGCCTGTTTTGGGTGTAGAAATCCCGAGCTAACCATACTGCCACATGAAGGTGGACTAACACATACAAGTATCTTTCACTGAATATTATAGAATGCTTCACTCTATCCTGTTTCAGTCTGATTATCAGCACTCTCTTTGTACTTGTTTCTTCTCCTTCCCACCCCCACTCTTTCCAATTTCTGTAAGGCAGGACATTAATCCACTCAAATTCTAGTAAAAAATTTCCAACTGATTATGTTCAACTGAAGTTAAATAGCAAAAATTTGCCCCTCCCTAACAGAAAACTAGGTAATTGAAAAGTTCATTAGAAACTGTCATATTAGTAATGTCCTGGTTCCCTGTGTTTTTACAGAAAGAGAGAGAGAGAGAGACATTGCCAACATAATCCCACCAGAAAAAAAAAAAAAAAAAAACCACATCACTTAAAAGACATTTTATCCCCCGCCTACTCCTCTAAGAGAATAGATTCTTTCTTCCCTAAACAGGGCTTGTTCTGCTCAGTAATATTATCTTTGTCTCCAGGGTAGTCTCTGCCTTTCAGAGCATGACAGCTTCATCAAAGTTTTCAAATTACATTTTTTTCCTGTTTCAGAGATGAATATTCTTGCTAACCTCTAACTGGAAGCAGGCCACTAGTAGTTCTCTGCTACCGTTACTGTCTTTCTTTCTAAAGCAATAGCCACTCCTATAACACACATAAGCCGGGCTGGCTGGGTAAAAGTATGTCTGTAGGACTGGAATAGTGTAAATGTGTCAGATTGTGTGGTTATCATTAAATGTTTGCATTACAGCTGTGTGCAGAGGTCTCATTATGCCAGGGGCTGTACACACAGAGAAAGACACTGTCCCTGTTCATAGAATCAGAACTGGAAAGAACCTTGAGAACACTCGTGAAAGGATCAAGCACCATCTATAGCCTGATTCTAAAAATCAGGTGATTCTAACCTGCTTCTAAAAATCTCTGATGACAGATTTCACAACCTCCCTAGGCAATTTATTCCAGTGCTTAACCACTCTGACAGTTAGGAAGTTTTTCCTAATGTACAAACAAAACCTCACATGCTGAAATTTAAGTCCATTGCTGCTTGTCCTATCATCAGACATTAAGGAGAATAGTTTTTCTCCCTTCCCTTGTAACAACCTTTTAGGTACTTGAAAGCTGTTATCTCTCTTCTCAGTCTTTTCTTGTCCAGACTAAACAAACCCAATTCTTTTAATTTTCCATCGTATCTCATATTTTCTAGACATTTAATTATTTTTGTTGCTCTTCTCTGGACCTTCTCCAATTTCTCAACATCTTTCCTGAAACATGGCACCCAGAACTGGACACAGTACTCCAGCTGAGGCCTAATCAGCACAGAGAAGAGTGGAAAATTACTTCTCATGTCTTGCTTACAACACTTCTATTAATACATCCCAGAATGGTGTTTGCTTTTTTTGTAACATTATTATACTGTTGACTCATAATTAGCTTGTGGTCCCCTTATGTTTCTCCTGATACCGTTATATTTGTCATGATGGGGGTGGCATCAGGAATAACCCATAGTAGAGAAAGCTGACAGCTGATGTGGCTTCAGCATACAAAGTGCATAGTAAATCTCACTGTTTAGGATGACAGAATACTAAGATTTTCAAATAATTTGCTGAATCACGAAATCACAGAAGTTAGAGATGTAGGGCTATATTCACTGGTATACTCTGGCTCCTTTGCCCCACTTATGAAGAGGCAAACCAGAAATCAGTCTGGTGTAACTGATTGATAAAATTGAATTTGCATTGAAATTGCATCACTACAGTGGTGCAAAATACCTGGAGCAAAAGTGAATCTGGTCCAAAGTAATTAGTAGGCCTTCTAGTCTAGAATATCTGAAATGTAGGGATTAGACCAGCCTACCCTTCCCATGTTGCAAAGCAAGAGGAGGCTCCCAGCTAGAGCCCAGTAAATTGGAAAGGGATGCTGAAGAGAGCCTCTCAGGACTGGCATCAGTGAAGGATTGTCCTTTTCAGTGGACAAAATACCAACTCCACTAAGGTCAATGGGAGTTTTGTCTTTGACTTCAGTGGGGTCAGGATTTCACCCCTGATATTTTCTAGTATTTTGCTCTAGTTACTTTTGAGTGTCTTCCAGTGACTCTTGTGAAATTGTCCATGAGTTTAAAACAAACAATCAAAAAAACTGGATCCCAACAGGCCTGAACTTGGAAGTGGAGGGGAGGGTCAAAGTCGGGGAACTGAGTTTTGTAGCTTGAGCCTCTCTCTATGACTGAGTCAACTCTATATAGGCACACAGCTCTATACGATAGATGAACTGTGCCAAAACAAGCAGCATATTTTTCCCCACTTCAAGCATATTGCAACCTGAAGGTAAGATAGTAAATTATAAAGCAGGGGTAGGGAACTTTTTTTGGGTTGGGGGCTGCTGATGCACAGAAAAAAAATCAGTTGGGGGCCACACTCAAGCAAGAAGCAAAACCCCCACTGCTGCGGTTCCCAACTGAGAAAGAGAAAGACATTCCCCACATTCCTCTCACACACCAGAGTTAGAGGCGGGGGGGAACAGACAAGTAAATTTGTGTGCGCTCCAGCCTTGTGGTGAGGCATCAGGGAGGGGGGACTGGAGCACTAGTGCAGGCTCCCCAGTGCTGGGGGAAACCCTGAGCCTTGTGGGCTGTATCCAGGCAAGAGGGGGGGCTGCATCTGGCCCCCGAGCCTTAGGTTCCCCACCTAAAGAATATTAATAAAGAATGTCAATAAAGTCAAATTATTTTTCAGAAGTGAACAGATATCTTCCACAGGTAGAAAAGTTGCTTTTTTGGTCAAAAAGTAAGAATTGATTATTTTTTGCAGGGCTATTAATAACCGCATCTGCTGCTCTTGGGTTTTCGCCCACTTTGGGGGAGTAGCTGTTACACAACATTGACTCACTCTTTGAGATGACTGATGGTGAAGATAGATCATATTGTTTTATGAAAAGATAGCTTCACATTGTATTTTAATAGGAAGAAATATGGTCAAGTTGGACTGGATGGTTCAGCAGTTGGGAATAGAGTGTGAGGTCTTTCAATTTTACATCATCCTTTCAAATCGCACACAGGCTGTTAAGCCCAGAACCTCAAAAGTATACCATTAATATGAATATATGTTATTAGTTAGGCACCTAAATGCCTTTGAGGCTCTATCCCTTAGTCATCAAATGCACCAGTTACAATTTAGTGGACTGTATCAGATGAGCTGTTGGTATCAATCTAAGTTAATTGACAGGTGTCCACAACACAAAAATCAGAACACCTGAGTTGACACTAACTCAGAGAGGCCAGAGCCTCAACTGACAAGAAAAGCTGAAAGCACAAAAAATGTCTTATCAATAAAGAAGAGTTGAAAGACAATGTGGAATCTTGGCTTGCCATTATCCATAACATACCTATTTGTGCAGAAATAGAATATTTCAATTTCCAGGTCTGTCAGGGCCTGATTGAGGTTTTAGCTATCCTTGCCACTACAATGGCTGTCACAGTTCCAGGCAACTGCACCTGGATTCCCGCTTCATGGCCAGTGAGGGCACTATTGTCTTCAGTACTTTCAACCTCTCTGAATGGTTTTTCTGTGGTTACAAGTTCATAACGGCTGTTAGCTCAGAACAAACACTTACACATAGAGGTGAGTCATTCCTTCACACATTTGGGGCTTTTGATATTGAGATTCTAGGAACAGATGATCAGCAGATAAAGGCCTGCTTGGCTTGTTTAGCCTAACAAAAAGGGGACGGAGATGAGATATGATTGCTCTTCGTAAATACATCAGCAGGATAAATGAGGGGAGGGAGTAATTTAAGTTAAGTGCCAATGTGAACATAAGAAAAAATGGCTATAATCTGGTCTATCAAATTTAGGCTTGATATTAGGCAAAGGTTTCTAACCGTCAGAGGAATGAAGTTCTGGAAAAGACTTCCCAAAGGAGTAGTGGGAGAAAGTCATACTTGACTTCAAAACTGAGCTTGATAACCTTAAGGAGAGGATGGTATGATGGGACTGCCTACAATGGCATGTGGCCCCTCAGTAACTCAGAGTAGTGAAAATCCCCAACAGCTGGTGATGACACACTAGATGGGGAAGACTGTGTGTTACTACACAACAGGAGGCCGACAGACTTGCTGGGCCCCTGGAAAAGGTGGGGGCGGTGGATCTGTGTTCCTAGAAAGGGCAGGGCCTCAGGCAACCAGCCTTCAGCACCACCCAGAGCATGCTGCGTGGGGGCTACGGCAGCGATTTAAAGGGCCTGGGCCTTTGACTGCCTCCGCTACCGCAGTAACTCCATGATGTTTAAATCTGAGCACTACAATGCACAATTCCTTCTCTATAAGGAAACAAAACACCAAAGCACTTCATTTCATGCCTGCTTCACTATGCAATGAATCAATGGCATTAAGCATCAACTGAATTCCCCGGTGGATTTTATTCCATTGTAGCACTAACTCAAAATCGTGAAATGGATTCAGTGATCTGTAGCAATACTTATCTGACTCATCTGCAAATACAAATCACCCCATTAGTAACACTGTAAGAATCAAGACTAAATGTATCTGTTTTCTATGTAATCGACTTCTGATCCTCTGCAGCGGGAGGCAGATTGGGAGGTAACTTGTAGGAAGACATGTCGCTGCTAACTAATGGCAGACACTGGAAAGATCATGCACTTTAACATGTTGTTGGAGACATGATTACGTGCTATAACCATGGAGCGATATCAGTAGGCAATTCACTAAAGTCAGCACAGTAACAAAGAGATGGAAATGGACATGCCAACCGGAAAAAAGGGAAGAGAACCCACATAAATTGTTGCTGTGACTTAAGTGTGGGAACAAATGGCTCTTAACACTAAATAGATGGCTCTGAATAAACCCCCTAGCTCTAAATGCCCCCAAAGCTAGGTAGTTTTGGCATAGAGTGTGATCAACTTTGCACCAACTCCATAGAAGCAACTGGCAAAGTGCCATATTTTGTAACAAAGGATGGATGTGCTGGGCATGGGTTTGGAAGAAGATTGACCAGATTGGGAGCTAGTGGAAGCCAACCCCACCTCCGGCAAGTCTCTGCTTCTTCCTAGCCCCATGGGAGCAATGCCTAGTGTGTGTGTTGGGGATGGGGAATTAGGAAAACCTTCAGGGGCACCAGTGCCTGCACCGGGAGCAAAGCATCTCATATCTGTTTTTGTGGTGGCATTAGGACTTAAAAAGCTTTTCCAGACAACCTTTGGGGCAAAATTGGACCCATCAGGCAAAGTGTATTGTAGAGGAATGTGTTGAGAGGCACTTACCCAGAGATAGCTCAGAAGGCACTAACCTGTGTGCAATGCTTCTTGGTTTGCAAAAGTCACATTTCCCCTGCAATAACATTTGACAGAATGCAGCATGGGTCCCGTGCTCTTTGGTGGGGCCATCTCTGCTGCCTGGTACATAGGAGAGCCATTTTCAGTCCACTGACCACTACCCATTTCCCCAGTCGAGGGAAAAGGAATCCCAACATTTGAGATTGTACTCAGCCTCTGTAGATGATATAGGGGGAGTGAAGAAGACTCTCTGTGTTGCTATTCACCCATATACCCTTGTTAGCTGGGACTTTTCAGAAGTAGGGCTCAATCTAGTCCTGTCTCTTTGAAAAGAAAATGGGAATTCCCTGAAGAAATGATACCAATGATGTAGCCAAACTAATTCAGCAAGAGAATTAGACCTTTTTCTACTGCAAGGGTATTAGCTCTTTTCTGGTTTGCTATAATATTCCCCTGGGTACAGAATGTGAAGACAGACCACAGTAAAAGAACCTTTGCATAGAAAAGTATTGTAAAGGATTCTGAATGCCTGGTATGTTAGAAATCCCAGTTTTGTCTGGGTAAAGTAGTGTACCCATGATCCAAAGCACCCTCCTGGCTGGCTGCCTCTTGCCACAACTTCTCTGGCTTAGCCCTCCAGACAAACCACATAAAGCCCAGTTTACAAGGTCCAATTAAAAGTTCATAAAATGTTACATTATGAAAAATCTGTCAGCCACCTCTTTTTGAGGGTCAGTCTTCAGCTCCATCCTTTGCTACTTTCTCCTCCCTACTGAGTTCCCTCTGGGTCCTCAAAGCCCAGTTGCCCTATGACCTTTACCTAGATCCACCTCCACTAGTCAGGAGGCAATCAATCCACTACTTATTGGCGTGCTAATTGTTCCTTACACCTTGCCTAATAGGTCATGGGAAATAGCCTCATCTCACTCTTTTTTTGCCAGCTGGCAGAGGGCACAGGGTAGCATGGAGTTTTACAAGGATCCCATGGGTCAGGTATAAGCCCAACAATTTACCATAGAGTGGCCTGCAAGACCTCTACCAAGAGTCCACTGGTCATCATAATCATTGTGAAATGGATGTATGGATATTTGAGAAATCGTGCAGCTGCAGGAAAGTAACACAGCATCACGGACTGCATTGTTCGTTACATAAACACATTTATTCTGGTTTGTCAAGAAAAAACAACATACCATCAGGGGATTCCAATATATCCTTAATCTCTCAAGTGTCCCTTCAAATAATAACTTTCATGTACATCTTGCAGATGGTGCTAATTGCAGTGGTAATTTTAATAATTCATTCAAACTAACAAAAAAGGGAAAGTCCATTTATGACAAGTGGATGAGAACTATTTTCTTGTTGACATTCTGATTTAATATCTTCTACTGTACTAACAAACCACAGTGAGATCAACTAGTGACACTACCTGCTTTATCCATCTTGCCTAAACTTGTGTGCAACTCGATGGCTTTGAGTTTCATGAATTATTCCAAGTTAGCTTGAAACACTAGTTTACATTTACCATGGTATTTTGGTGGTGAAATAAGAGTGCATAGATAGGTAAAGGGACTGACTGATCAATGCAAACCCTAATTCTGGTTTGCCAATAAATCAATCAATCAGCCAGCTTTGGTTTGTAAAAGGTTCCTGTAGTTACAAAAAGTTTTGAATGGCTCGACTGGTGACTTCCAGATGCCCTGCATACTTTTTAGTATTATTTTCTTTTGTCTGTTATTAGCACCAATGAATATTTATTTCCCCTTTCTTTTTGTTCACTTTCATGCTCTAATAACTCTGGCTTGATTTTATTATGTGTGTGGGGAGGTGGGGAAAGAGTGTCAATCCACTTCCCTCTCTCTCTGATTCCCTTACATTCACTGTTTATTCTTTGCATTCTGTTGAACAGAAATCCTACTCAGCCATTTCACCCTGTTTTTTTTTTTATGATTATTGCTAGTCTATATAAAATATATTAATATCATAATGATCTAGGCACCCTTCCCTCCTAGTCATTTGCTTGTTTCAGCCCACTGTTATGCTCACTTTTTAAGATTATAAATTCTTTGGGGCTGGGACTGTCAATCATTAAAAAGCTATACAGTGCCTAGCACAGTGAACCCCAGACCTGACTTGGAAATTGAAATGTTATGTAATATATAGAAAGTATTAATAAAATATCAATTGCTGCAATTATTTTAATGCTTGGCTTACCTGTGTAATGTTTTCAACTAAGGACATATTCACTCACAATTTCTTGTTCTGACTTCTATTTCATCATACACACAGCATGTGGATCAGCTATTCCCCCTTGGTTGGGTTATTTTATACCAGACTGCAGTGCAAACCAGGCTAGCATTAGGAGTAAGCCACATGCCCAACTGTCTTTGGTACTGAATGTTCAAGGAGAACTCTACCCAGCCTCTCCCCGACGCTATTTGGGAACAGTAAGGCTGGGAGATTCTGGGCCAGTTTTGCTCTTGCTTGACTGTCCCTTCCACCAGCTATCCATTCAAGGGCATCTTCCACTCAGTAGCAGTGGCTGGGAGCCACCTGGCATTTGATCCATCTGTTCCACAGTTATTTAGCAAAGATCAGGACTGTGAGTCATCAGAGCATTGCATTCTGGCCTGGCCAGGGAGGCTTGTGGGCTTGCCAATGCATCTCCCACTTCCCAATAACTTCAGCAACCAGGACAGCTTTTGTAGGGTGTCTGCCTTTTAAGTGCACTACCCCCATTGTCTCTCTCTCATGGGGAAAGTTGCTGGGAACTACTCAACTTTGGAAGCTCCAGAGGCCACAATGAAACTCACAGCACATGCCAAGGGCCGCAACTTAAGTGTGGTTGCATATACATGCAAATATATATGCAAATAGCTTATTTCACACTAACGGGTATGAATACAAAGATTTAGCCTTAAGCCACAGTGCTGGACCCAAATGTGGCCAGCGTGAGCCAGTCAGCACCTCTCAGGCTCTGCCCACAAGGCTAAGCCACCAGCACTTCCCACGATGCCCCGGTGCTCCCGGCACCTCCTCCCTGGGGGCTAGAAGCACCGACACCCTGTACCTGTCGATTCCAGCCAGCCAGTCCGCTTGCATCTTTTAATGCTCCCCCCCACCTGGGAGATGTCTTGCCATTGTGGAGCATGTTCCCAGTGGAGGCCATGTTCAAAGGATCCCACCCGCAGACCAGGTGTTGACTAGCCCTGTATTATACTAATGCAGCTCGAACCTAGTTGGCCTCTACCCCCATCTCCACTAGCCTGACACACCTCCAAGGGATAGTTGCAAAAAGTCTAGAGGAAATTCACAGAAGAATCACTGAAGTTTAGGGAGGTCCGCTTGTAGCACAGACTGAGAATACTGATTCTTATAGCTCCCTTGATATTCCTCCCATACTCTGAAGCCAGCAGAGAAGCCATGGCTAGGACCCAGTGGGGCATATTTGCCATCCTGTCTTCTTGCGACCACTGGCCATGATATAATTTGGAACAATTTTCAAATTGGTTTAATTTGGACCAGGGACAAGCCTCATGGTAGTAGTCTGAAGATCACATTACCACGGTGTTCTCTTGTGCTTGAAGCTAAGGATCTGGGCTTTATTTTCTTTAAAGCCCTCAATTAACTTGAAAAACTATCCTTGCCTTCACACCATACCAAGGAAACTATAATCAACACAGAGGATGAAACTGACTACCTAGAATGAAGTTTATGGGAGCTGGGAAAAGACTCTTCCAATTAAAAGGTATCTATTTACACACCCAAAGCAAACTGGTTCAGAATTATATCCATTGCTAGATCAGATAGCAGTAGACTTGAGTCTCTTAGAGGACTCAGAATAACCTTGGTGTTGCTAGCATTATCCCACATGGAAAATCCTACCCATTTTAGCACTTAATGGTTTAAACGATTCCAGTATAATATCTTCACTTAGGATCTGGTTGGGAAGTATGCCAAGAGGGGCATGGGGCAGTGTTTCTTGTAAGCTGGGCACTCGTGCAGCTGCTCAGGAGAGATTCAAATACCACCCTCCTGATTAGCAGAGCATCCACACCTGGGTTTTTGTTTCTATTGGTGGTGCACATTCATGCATGCCTTGGTGCACATCAAAAATGTATTCCACATATGCATGGGAAAAAAAAAAGTCACACATGGACAGAAAAGATTAGAGGGAGCATGTGTGTGTGGAAGACCACAACCACCATCAGGACAATTACTCCAGGCATGACAGGTTAGACATTTTAGAACTCACTTCTCAAAGAATTAAATTTAAGCATAAGAGAAATGCAAGTTAGGAAATGCACACACCAATCAAAAACTAAAACAACCCACCTTGCAAGCAGTAAAAGTACTATTAATTCCCCAAAGATTAGAGGGAGCATTTGTGTGTGGAGCCTCACTCCATCAGGCCCCAAACCACAGTCTTTTGGGATACCAAGGTCTGGCAGGCTTTCCTTCCTAGGCCTCATCCATTCTCCCCTCCACAGTTCCAAATCAACATAAATTAGAGGAGATTACCAATATCCAGGGTCCACAGGCAGAGGAGTGGGGGATACTTCCTTCTGTAACTGTTTCTGGTGTAGGTCCTCCCATCCCTCAGGAGGAGCCCTTTGAGCAGCTTTGCCAGAGACTTTAGGCTTCCCACTGGGCTGCTGGAGCTGTGAGCCACAGCTCTCCCTCCTCCAGCTGGGCCACACAAATGAGTTAATTGCTGGTCTTTATTCTGCCAGAAGATAGCTCATTTGCTGCAGGTGTGGTGGAATGAAGTTGACTGAGCCCAAAATAATCCCTTACCCCGTTGTTGGCCAGTGTGGGGTTTGTACATCCCACTACCCAGGGCAGGGGAGTGCAGGCAGAAAAGAACATAATGAGTTAAGAAGTTTAGTCACTGTCATCCTCCTCCTCTGCAATCTCCTCCTGTTCACTGCCAGCTGAGGGCAGGGAACACAGAGTGAGCTGCATGAATACACACACTCATGCTTGTCAGTGATCCCACATGTTCCTGGAGCTCAGTGTGGGTAATAAACATAGGGACATTGCCACACAAGCACAAAAAAGAGTGAGCAACCTTCTTTTTTTATATGCCTTGTTAAATAATTCACAACTCATATAATGGTTCTGTTCTGACAATGGAACATTTTTCCTTGTAGCAAAGAACAGCCTGATATTACTTTTTCTTCTTCTTAAAAGAGGTCTGGCAACATTCATTGAACAGTGAAGCTGGCAACAGAGATTAATGATGGACACTTGCATTTGAGCTAATGAATTAGCTTTCTCAAAGATGGCTCAATGGAAAAGAAAGGGCATCTTAAAGGAAAGGCCTTTAGGAGTCGTGAATCACTCCAGTAGTGCAAAGCGCTAGAGAAGGGTGTGCAGTCACATTTTTCAAGAAGTCAAATGTTTTCAAAGTTATTTTCTCAAACACTGTAATTTTATTAGCCACTGGACTGAAATGAACAACTGTTACTGCTTCTTTGTAAATTGAACATGTGTCGCAACTTTTGGGGAATAGTCAATTGCTCACAAATGTATCACCCACCAATTTGTAATCACTGCATGTGAATAAAAACACTCTCCACTAACAGAACACCACTGGAAGTACAGTAACAGCATCATGGTTGGTGGTACTGCTATTTATCAACTCTTTTATTCCTGTGAACTATTAAAAATGTTCAAATAATTAATGTTTGTTTCAGAGGAGGCAAAAAATCCAGTGTTAAAATATTGCCTAATTCATGAGTCAGAAACTACCAATGATAGCTTATGACACAGAAAGATGAAAGCTAGCATGAGTATTTTAATTACCGATGTGCACATACAGTACTGCAAATGGATTGCAGAGTAGTTATTGACTCACAACTCCATGTGATCTGAGGAGATTGCTTTATCACTGTACTGATGATCTATTCTGAACAGAGATCTCATTAAAATTTGCTTCTAACAATGGAGTACTGCTTCAAACACCCCAACAGTGAGCAGCTGGGCATTTTATACTAGCCCTTGGTCATGTTTTGGCCCCCTGCCTCTGCTCCTGGCTCTAGCTCTTTGCTTCCAGCCCCCATTCCCAGCTGCAGCTCAGCCACTTGCCCCCAACCTCAGCCCTATCTCTTGGCCGCGAGATTCCAACCCCCTACTCTCAGTCCCTGTCCCTCAGCTGCAGCTTTGCTCCCAATTCCTAGCTATGGCCCTTGGCCTGGCTGCCCCTGCATTCCTGGGCTGGTGGGGTGCAGACACAGACCATTAGTGGTGGGGAGCTAGGGTAAAAGTTTGAGCATCACTGTTATACAGTCTAATGTCTTCATGTTCTTTTATCCCTATCCATAGAAAGCACAGGAGAGTACAGAACATAGTTCCTCAAGGAGTTACAAGTGAAGGGTGATCTAGAAAGGGACATGAATGTAACATGTATTATTTTCTATCTGGGGCCAAGAAGGCAGGCAGGCCTTTCATCATGCAGGAAGTTATGTGATGAGTAGTCTCTCCATTGACTGGGGAAAAAACCCTAGTTTCCCTGCAAAAGAGACCAGTTTCTGCCCACCCTTTTAAGATTTTCAGTCTCCTGTGTCAGATGACCTCTTTTCCAGATTCCTCAGATGAATACAAATCCCGAGGCAATAATTGTTGCTAAGGTGACTTCCTCCATGCTAAGCCAGTTCTCGTGGGTAGGGACAGTCTTTTGTCTTGAGCAAACAGATTTCCAGTATGTGCATATTTTAGAGAAATCTACATTTTATTATTCTTATCCACCAGCTTTTGGAATTTTCCACCCAACTTCAGAAAAAGAGACCACAGAATAGGCAAAAGGTAGCAAGTCCAAAATAGAGTTCTCACCTTACACATACACAGTATTAATAATTTCATACACTCACACAAATTCATAAATTGTACAGACAAATTCCTGCTTCATCACAGAGTAACGCACACAAGTAGTCCCAGTAATATCAATGAAAATATTTGCCGGGTAATAATGCAAATAGGGGGTGCGAGATTTGTCCTATAAATGGTAAATACCAAGTAACCTTCTAGAAATTTTTCGTCTAAAACCACCTTCCTACATTTAAAAGATTTCCCCCCACTCTTTCATAAAGTTACCTCCAGTGCTCTAATGAGTAAAGTATAACAAATTACATTTCAGTTTCCATAGCAACATACTTTTTCTTACATACTGTCAGGCTGAATGCTATTTTTTGTTCTTTTCCTCCTGCTTTGTTTTAGTAGGATAAAGGCCTTCACTGTAATAAATGCAATTTTGCTTTTTTTTATTATAATGAATAAATAAATTTAAGAAAAGGATATATGCCCTAATAATAGAACACATTCATACTTAATTACTGGGTGCCATTATTCTGAAGGCATAATGTTGCTGACAAACATAGTGGCTCCCTGCTCCACAGAGTAATTAATAGTGTTGTTTATTGTACTATAAGTTTTTCTCTTTTGTCAGACATAATTTGTTAAGTAAATTAGATACTGAAATGCATATGGGCTTAAAAGATAGCAAATAATAAAGTATTAGCAAGTATTTAATGAGACTGAAATAACTGAAGGGAAAAATAGAATTCTGATGCAAACAGTTGCCATAGTAATGACTTAAAGTGGGGTGGGGAACCTTTCTTAGGGTGGGGGTCACTGACCTATGGAACAATCAGTTGGGGGCCGTACACAAATGAGAAGCAAAACAAACAAACCCTCACTAATGTGGCCTCCAACTCAGAAGAAGAAAGACACTCCCCATATTCAGAGTTAAGGGGGAGCCAGGCTAGTAGATTTTGTGTGTCACAGCCCCATGCCAGGGGTTTGTGGGGGGACTGGAGCACCAGAGTAGGCTTCCCAATGGTGGAAGGGGGGGCATTGGGGGGCATATCCAGGCAAGCCTGGTGGCTGCATCTGGCCCCTGGGCCTAAGGTTCCCCACCCTTAACTTAAAGCAATAATAATAAAAATTTTAGAGCCTGTACATTTTATCTACACTTTTTTTAAAAAGAGGATACCAGTTCTCCACTCCACATAAAATTCTCCCTTTTTTGGAAATCCTTACAGACCAGATCACCACTGGCCTGGATTGTGAACAGAGTATATTCTGCTTTCATTCAAGATCTGGGACTCCTGTTGGATTATAAAAAAATCAATCAGAAAAAGATCATTAAAAAAATCAATGTGATCCACAGCCTTCTGAAGGATCTTTTTCTGATACCAATGTCTTTCATATCTCTAAAATGCATTCTAACAAAGGTTTCCTTTGAAGGTGAAGACTGAGATGTCAGATATTGAGTGAGGAATTGGAAAAGTGTATGTCCATAGACGTGATATTTTTCACATATATATATGTGTGTGTGTGTGTGTGTGTGTGTTTATTTATTTATTCTGTATGAGCTTGTTTGAAAGCACAGAATCAGAGCCTCCTGTTTTTGGAAGGGTCCTCAAGAGATGAGCTAGTTCAGTCCTCTGCACAGTGGTGGGCTGTCTTGCTTTGCCCATCTAGTTGTTGGGGCATTTGAAGCACTGGATGAGGTATACCACACGTTATGATAGACACAAGTAGAACTATTGGATTTTAAAAGTGTGTTGTGGAAGGGATTCATCATCATAGTACTGGAGATATATCTGTAGGTAGTGCCAGCTTGAGCCATTCTTGCACCCTGGACAGCGGGCGTGCGGCGCATGCGCGGCTCCACCCCGGGTGCATGCGCGGCTCCGCCCCCTGAGCACGGGGTGCCCCTTACAGCTGTAATCAGGCACCACGCGGCCCCCACCCCCAGGCTGTTAGGGACTCTGCGCGCCGAGGGTGGAGGCTGCGTGGTGCCCCTTACAGCTGTAATCAGGTGCCCCCCATAAGTTCGTGCCCCGGACAGCTGCCCAGCTAGCCCCCCCTTTAATCCTGTAGGTTTTGCAGCTGTTGTTCTGGTAGGGTATGGTGTTGCTCTGAGTTGGTTTGTCTTGGTCTGCAAGGAGCTTGCATCTGATAATAAACTGGCAAAGGGGCACTTGTGGAATGGTCATGGACATCCCGCTCCCCCTAGGCTGTGGGGACTCCCAGGCTGGATTATGAAACTCCTCAGACTGTAGATGGCCCACAGGCTGTGAGCTTGAAATCATGGTCTTAACAGTTCTTTAAATTATGTGATGTTGGAGAGTAGTCTTTTGGCTTTGTTAATGTAATCATTATGGCTGTCTACATTAGAGGGGTTTTTTTCGGAAAAATGACTGTTTTTCCGAAAAAACTTTACTTATGTCCACACTGCAATCATGTTCTTTTGAAAAAAATCAAAAGAACAGAGGGTTTTTCTGACATTGGTAATCCTCTTTCTATGAGGTAGAAACCTTTTCCCAAAAGAGCTCTTTCGGAAAAAAGTGTGTGTGGACGGAGAAGAGGGAGTTCTTTCAAAAGGAGAGGAAAGAGGAAAAAGCACAGGTGCCCTGGTGGCCACTCCATCCATAGTAATCACAACTTAAATGTGAGATAGCATCCATTCAGTGTGGACGCTGTCTTTCAAAAAGCAGATTGCTTTTTAGATGCACTTTGGCAGTGTGGATGCTCTCTTTCGGAAGAAGATTTTTCAGAGCAGTTATTTCAAGATACCTGAATGCCCTTGGAAGAATGTCTTTGCCACTTCAGGAAGGAGAGAGAGAAAGGACTGTTTGAGGGGAACACACACTGTATAGAAATAATGAATTATATGGAATGTTGACAAAAACAGCCCGCAGTTTTGTCAGTGGGAAATATGTAAATTGATAATAGGGCTTGTTACCTATGCCTCCCTCTCAGTTTCAGTCATATGATATGTACAGAGATGTCTGCTCCAAATGAAGTGTCTTGTGGTGGGTGAACACAAAAGGGGAGACTGAAGGAACAAGCAGGAGATTAGTGTTGGTGGAGTCAGTCACATGGTGGTTATTTCATTCCTTCATAAGATGTAACTGACATGATGAGTAAATATATGAAAGATTATATGAAAGATATGTGATTATGGTTCCTTGCCATTAATGAACTGGTGCCTCACATTTTGGGTGTATCTACACTGCAGGGCTTAACTCAAAATAAGCTACGCAAATTGAGCTACATCAATTGCAGAGCTTATTTCGAAATAGGGAGTCTCTACACAGAACTTATTTTGAAATAGAGCACTCTTCCTCTGACTTCCCTTATTCCTCATACAATAAGGGTTACAGGAGTCAGAGTAAGAAGTCCTCCAGCCTACAGTATTTTGACACTATTTCAAAATAACTGTCTGCAGGGCTGGCCTTACCATGAGGCGAACTGAGGTGGCCGCCTCAGGTGCCAGACTGTGGGGGGGTGGGGGGGGGACACCACTAGGACCCAGAGTGTAGAAAATTGTCTCTGCTGCTGGTGCATATGTAGGTAGCAGAGCAGTACCATGAGAGGAGTAGAACAGGAAGAAGGCAAAATTGAGACCTTTCAAAATTTTGGCCCAAGTGAGGGGGCATGCAGGCGTCAATTTAGCTCCCCTTCTCAGGTGCCAAAATGTTGTGGGCCAGCCCTGACTGCCTGCTGTGTAGAGGGGCAAACTAAGTTATTTCGGAATAACCTGTTATTTTGAAATAATGTTTCATTGTAGACGTGTCTTTGTACTGTGAATTTTCTGGCAGCTGATGTCTCATTTCTCAACTACCTATAACATTCTCCCCCAATTTCTTTTGTGATAGTTCAGCAAGTAAAAACAAACAAATAAACAAACAAAAAGCATAATTATTTTAAAATTTTGTACTTCAATTACTTCTCATCATTAAAATGTCAAATTAGGTTTTAAAGAGCTGTAATGCCTCTAATCTTAGCAATTATATAAGTTAGTTTAAAAAATCCATTTTAGTATATTATAAAGCCAGAAGGCTCTTTTGTGATCAGCCAGTGGAGTTCTGTGAATTAATTCAGGTTTGAATTACAGAATATCTTTTAAAGGAAAAAAATCCAGTTTTTTTTTTAAATTAGCAGTGTTGAAGGATTCACTACAGTCCTTTGTAAGTTGTTCCAATGGATAATTGGAAATATACACCTTATTTCTAGTCTGAATTTGTCTAGCTTCAACTACTTGGATCTTTTTATTCCTTTTTCTTCTAGATTGTAGAATCCTCTACTATCATCTTTCTGTTCCCCATGAAAATACTTATAGATTATGCATAAGTAATTCCTTAATATTCACTTGGTAAAGCTAAGCAGATTGAACTCCTTGAATACTTTGCTTTATGCAATTTTAAAATCAATCTCGTGACTCATCTTTGAATCTTTTCAAGTTTATCAACATCCTTGAAATGTTGACACCAGAACTGGGTACAGGATTCCAGTAGCTGTCATACCAGTGCCAAACACAGAATGTAATGTAACTTTCCTACTAATATTTGTTATCTCCTATCCAATGATTACTTTGGCCCTTTGGCTGCAGAATTGCACTAGGAGCTCATGTTCAGCTGATCATCCATTTTGATTCCCAAGTCCTTTTCAGAGTCACCGTTTCCCAGGATAAATTCCCCTTATATTCATAGATTTTGATTGTTGTATTTCAAAAGGAAGAAACTTAGTAAAGGGTTATGTTCCCTCTTCTGGAATGCAGTGGCACGGGATCTGAGCGGGAAGGGCAAAAGAGGAGATGGGTGTGGTGTTAGTGTGAAAAAATGGGAAATGTTATAGAGGAGGCAAGTTTTCTTCTCTTTTCCTACCATCTTTAGCTCAGCCTTGTTTGGCTTCAGCCTTAGTAAACTTGAGACGGATCAAAAACTGGGAAAGCAAGGACTGTAACTGACACAGACAGAACGAAGAAGTTAAACAGTAGCCTCTCTCCTTGGCTATTATGATATCACTTACCTTAGCAGAGAGTTTCTTGTTGACACATTATGTTGTTTTCGTTCTTTTATGGATGCCAGAAAGATAAGATGTTCAGGTTAACACGGTGCTTTGCTATCACTGAACTCTTTGCACTCTGATCAATACAACTAGAAAAAGAATTCTGTACTCTGATACATTTCAACCATTTTAGGTAAAGAATTGCTCCAAAGACAGTTTAACACTTTACTACATGGCCTGAGAAATAAATTGCTTAATCTATGTCTACACAGATTCCCTCTTCCACAAAAGCCCACGCAAATGAAGGATGGATTAGTATATTGCCATGCTTCATTTACATAATTAATTAGGAGCAGTTTTTGCGCAAGAGGGTTTTGCGCAAAAAGGTGCCATCTACACAGCGCCTTTTTGTGGAAAAGCCCCTCCTTGCACAAAAACCGCTCTTCCTGAAAAAATGAGGAAGAATGGCTCTTGCACAAGAGGGGGGTTTTGCGCAAAAAGGCACTGTGTAGATGGTACCTTTTTGCACAAAAACCTCTTGCACAAAAACAGCTCATAATTAATTATGTAAATGAAGTGCGGCAATATACTAATCCATGCTTCATTTGCATAGGCTTTTGCAGAAGAGGGAAGCTGTGCAGACGTAGCCTCAGTGGGACATTCTTGGGCTCAAAAACATGTCACTGCCACACATAGATGCCAAAGAACTACTTTGTAGGACATCGTATAATCTCATCATTGACAAATGTTAGATAAAGAATGGCTGAAACCAGGCTCCTAGGCTCCTCTGTCTTCTAGTGTGGTGGGTGAAAGTTAAATTTTATTCTTCTCATTCCAACTTGACTTCCTGGTTTTGATTTCAAAATTGGTCTGAAATTAGAAGGGATTCAGTATTTTTTTCTCATTACAGTTTAAATGCAGTTTTAGCTGAGCATAACATACTGATGAGATTTGACCCAAAATAACGAAACACAGAATTACTGATTTAATGAAATTTCTACCATTAGAGAATAAAGTTTTGGGGGAAAAAAAAGTTTTCTTTGACTTCTAATCTGAACCCAAACACTTGTTCAGATTTGGCCTCAGATTGGATCCTTTGACATAAACATAGATCCACTACCACCTCACACATCTCCGTTTCTCATATACCATACACATTTATCTACATGGCAGCTGGTACCAGCATTTTCTTGAACCCTCCTTGAGCTAGTTCCTGTAATGTCCATTTAGACCAGTATATCTTTTACCTATCTGTACTTCCTTTAAGTGAATGTGATAGCAAGTCTTGATTTCAACTATGTATATCTAAGAAAAACCTGACAATTTTCTGAATTCTATATATTTTTAAAAAGCCCAGAAAGAAAGGAGAGGATTGAAGAGTAAAACAGGATTTTTTCCCCTTTAAAAAAATTTTTTTTTTACAATTCCTAGCACTTCATAAGCAACTGATCCATACTACTTTTTCTACTGAATAATTCCAGGTACCCAGAGCAACTTATATTTTTTCTCGATATTCTTCCACCCTAACAGACCACCAAGGGTATGTCTACACTATGGGACAAAGTTGAATTAAGATACACAACTTCAGCTACGTTAATTGAGTAGCTAAAGTCAAAGTAGCTTAACTCAGCTTTTGGCGCAGCCTACACTGCAGGAAGTTGAAGGAAGAACATTCTGCCTTCGACTTCCCTTTCTTCTTGTGAAAGTAGGGTTACCGGCATCGACCAGAGTGCCCCTCTCAGTTTGAATTAGCTATCTTAACTAGACCTCTAATTTGAACCCTGGAAGATCAACAGTGGCAGCTTCCATCTTCCTTTGGAATATAGATGTACCCTAAGTGGCCAGTAGGCTTTTTTCTTTCTCTGGAGAGCAGCTGCAGTGTTTAGGGTTATTTAAAAAAAAAACTATTTTTTTCCCCTGGTGCTTTTCTGAGGCCATTATGAAAGGTTTTCTGGAAAAAAAAACAAAACAAAACAACAAACAACAAACAAACAAACAATCCCTAGCAATACTGTATGGCCTTTAGGACATGAAGATACAACCATAATATCCCTGGCCACTAAAGCTAGGTTTTTCCTCTGCCCTTCATTACAGATTTATTTTAAAATCACTTACTTTCTCTTCTTTCATTAAAACTTTGTCTATTATAACAAATGGGCTTTGATACAGAAACAGAACCCAAGATAATATCTGGGTCTGGAAAGGTTTACGGCTTATGTTTTATGTCTTTTTAAAGTGAAAGGATATGTAATAACTTGGCATTCAGTGTATGGCATGTGAAGTAAGAATTTGTCAAGGGGGTGCTTATTCTGAAGAAGGCAATAACAATGCAAGTATGCACTTTATAGCATTTGAAGAGAGACTGTTAAGATCTGATTTGGGAATCTAAAGGTTATCTTTGTGTATATTTAGTTTTAATGATGTACTGTTCAGTCACTTTGACTTTAAATATTAGCTTAATTCCAAAGTTTGTAATTCAAGAGGTCCAAAAGACAGATGCATGTAACAGGAATCAATCAATTAGATCATATCACATCACCATGTTCCAAGAAGTAACAAGTTAAATGAACACACGAAAGCCAAGACTGAGTCTCTTAAAGGACTACAATAGCCTGATGTGGTGCTAAGACTCATAAATTCACCGAAGTAGATTATATTAAGCTATTGATTTTCATGTGCCTTTTTTTTTCAAAAGATCAGGAGGGTAGCTCTTGCTAGCCCGAGGCAATACCTCGTCATTATATTTACAATCTTAACTTTACTGTTCAACGGGAAGACCAAACAAGAAAATCATAAAATTCCACACTGATTGGGAAGGCTTATGGTTAAGGATGCAGGGACTGATCTGCTCCATTTGAATACAATCAATTATGATTATTGGATGTAAATTCTCTTTCTTTTGTGCCTTTCTTCTATACAGCATATTTCATCACTTAAACTCACAGTGAGGCTCTGTTGGTGGACTGTATATGCAAGGGGTGACTAATATTTCTGGACAGTAGATGGAATCTCCTCATTAGGCCTGCACACACCAACACTCTCTGGGAAGACCCAAGGAAATAGTCACGGGATCCATAATTACAAACATCCAGTAGCCTTCAAGCATCATCCACGTAGTACAGGGGGATAGTGGCCAATACCATAACCCGCGTACTGGAGTAGTAGGGGCTAGAACTAGGTGGGTGAATTGCAGCCTCTTTTCTAGGCCTCTGCATGGGTTGTAGATTTTGGCAGTCTGTAATTACGCGCTCTGCCTGATTAGATTAGTAGATTCCAATGCCATAATCTAGTCTGCCTCTAGGATGCCATAAGGATCTTGTGCAAAAAGGGGGTTTTGTGCAAAACATCCACACTACTTGTTTTTGCGCAAAAACCTCTTGTGCAAAAAGGATCAGAAGAAACTATGCAAATGAAGCGTGCGAAGTTGCTAATGAGCACTTCATTTGCATTGCCTCTTCAGCAAACAGTTTGTAGTGTAGACATAGCCCCAGTGTTTTGTAGTTGGGCCCTTTGGACAACTCACATAAAATTTGACTCCCAAAGGCGTCAACTGAAAGTCCTCATCAAGTGCTAAAATCAATCATTCTTTTGCCCTTCTGAGGTTTCAGTGAAGTTCTCTGCATCTTGGTCCTTTCTCCTGGACCCTTGACAACTTCTCTTATCTTGATTCTTTCCCATCAGGATTCCACTATTACTTCCCCTCCTTAGGAACATGGGCAGTAGGTATAACAGGAAAGGAGAGACAATGCCTTCCATAGGTCTTAGGAAGAGGGGACAGGTTGAACACTTTCTCTATTCTGACCATTCCTGAAGACTCCCACAGCAAGGTTTGCCAACAATGGGGGGTAAAGACGGCAATTGCTGTCTAGGCCCACATAATTTAAAGTGGCTCGGGTCCCTGGGCAGTGCTGCAGTAGCAGTGGCTGCGAGACTTGGTCCCCTTTACATTGCCCGGGTGGGCTGCAGGACTACTAGTCACATGCTCCTGAATCCTAGCAACTGCCATGGACTGCAGAACAGCTATGCTGGGCTGGAGGTGCTCCCTGCCAGAGAGTGCCAGGTCAGGAGGGCCCTAGGTGGCCAGACGGCAAGTCAGGATAACAGCCCCAAGCTGTGCTGGGAAGGCAAAGCCTGGGTGTGGCACCAATCTCTGCAACTTTGTAACCATATGCATGAGTGGGGAGGAGAGAGCCAGGCTGGGAATGGAAAGGGCAAGCCAGGCTGGGAAGAAAAGGAGGAAGCTGAGCTCTGAGGGTGGTGTGGGCACGGGATTGTGGGGAACAAGGATAGAGAGGAATGGAGGAACCAGGCTGGGAAGAGAAAAGAGAGGAGGTGTGTGGGCAAAGGAAAACAGAGATGACAGGGAGAAAGGAGGTGAGAGGGGGCACAGGACCAGATCTGTGGGGACAGAGAAGGATATGATCTGAAATGGCACAGGACTCCTGGAGAGCAGCGAGGAGAGGGTGGGTGGGAGGGGCACCTCCAGTCAGGTGGCGTATGGGGTTGCAACCAACCAGGGGGTCCTCTGATTGAGGAGTAGTGCTCGGGATTTCTCTGGGTGGGGGTGGGGGTGGCTTGTGATTCCGTCCGAGAAAGGGGGATAGGGGACCCATTGATAGGAATTCTGGGTCCCAGGAAAACACATCAGCAAGCCTGTCCTCAGCAGGCTGATGCTGCTTGCAGACTAGTAACTCTTCCCCAAAAGTGGATTTGTTAAATTAAAAGTGAAAAGCCTTCCATCCCTGGATTTACTGACAAAAACAGTTGTGTGTAACTATGTCTATGGGACCTTAGTTTAAAATTTGCTGTAAATATATCATTATTTTGTTGCTGGAAATTATAAAATCACATCTCTAAAAAATCCTTATATCAATATTTAGATGCACAATCTGAGTATTCAGCGTTAGCCTTAAATGCTTGGATCTTCAGATACATGGTTTTTTAAATAAATTCTTCAAAAGACCACCCTTCTTTAAAATACACATTTTAATTTTAATTACCATAATATAAAAACTTGCTTCCAAAAATCTTCCTGTCCCTTCTCTCTCTCCCTACTCTCCTTTCACCCCACTATTGAAGAGAGCCCCTTAAAGGGGCAATATTCCTTTTCTTCCAAATAGCTGGCAAACTGAGTTTCCCTTTTACTTCTGACTATTTGATGAACTAATTTTAAGAGAACCGTCTACCAATAAAATACTTCATTATGTCTAAAATCTTTGGAAATATATTTTTAACATAAACATAGTGAAATTTGATATGTCTTGTTATGAAAAAAATCACACAAAATAAATTCGCATTCTCTTTTTCTTAAAGAAATGAACTTTATTGTGAACTGAACGGGATGTAAGGGTTACTACCCATTTCTAGACATCCCAGCATTCAGTTACTAAAGGGTTAAATCCAGAATGGTGGGTATCCAGAAATGTTGGCAGGGAGCCAGAAGAGCCAATGGGAAGAAAGTGTAAGATATGAATTGAAAGCAGTGATGTGCCTGCTGAAGTTCTTTGTGTGGTTTTAGAGAGAAAAAGCTGGGAAAAGATGAAGTGAACCTTGGGAGCTGGACATGAAATATCCAGAGATATTTATGTCTACAAAGGACATAATCTGGGAATAAGAAATGTGAGTAGATAGGGAATGTGTAGTTAGATGTGATCAGATTGTTTTGGGTTTTTTTTTAATTTCCAGCTTGCGAATTCTGTGATGAGTCCATGTGCATGACCTCTCCATCCACAGTCACTGAAGGTGAATCCCAGGCAGGGGCGGCCCGTGAGCCTAGGCAGACTAGGTGGTCGCCTAGGGTGCTGCTGGCCTGGGGCACCCGATGATGACGTCACGGGGCACCCGGGTGCCCAATGATTACATCATGGCCATTGACGGCCGTGCAGGCGGGGGCGCCGATCACGCCTTCCGCCTGGGGCGCCAGCTGCCGCAGCTGGCCTCGGGCCGCCTCTGATCCCAGGGAAGCAATTCTCTGTATTTTAATCTGTTTTTCTCAGTTGCTCTAATACCTCACCACCAAGTATGCTTCACCAAGTATGTGTTTTTTGTTTTGTTAATAAAGTCACTGTTTTTAAGACTATGCTCTGATTATGTGTCCTATAAGGCAGGAGGGTCTGTGTGCATGTGCCTGAGACTGAGGGGTCAACTATTAAAATTATACTTTGTTTTCAAGCTCTCTTCTGAGAGAGGGTAAAAGAGCTTGGGGTACCCCACAGGAAGAAATTCCCAAATAAGTCTTCCTAAGTTCAGAAAAGGGGTTTTGTGCTTGGGTGCATACCCAGTCCAGAGAATCTGTGACCTTTAGGAGTTTTTAAAGCAGAAGCCTATAGAGTCAAGATATTTTTAAAGTCTTTTGTGTCCCCCACCTTCTGCTCTCAAAGTTCTGGAGTGAGGAACAGCCTTGACATAAGTTGTATCAGCCAAACTTAGTGGTATATACATACCCTCCGTGGTGCTGTGGATTTGAATCCTCCCTCTTCCTGTTTTAAGAAGGGCTTTGGGTGGATTTCACACACTGTTGTGCTGCATGTGTCCTGAGTGATGTGGGGTTTGCTTCCCTCTTGCTTCTGGAAGCTGTTTAATTAAATGTTGGTTAGGCCAGGAGCTGATTCTGTCTTCCTTTATAGCCCAGATGTTTGGCTCTGGACTTGAACTATAGCAAGTGTGGGTTTGAGTCTGCCTTGTGCCCACAGTTCCTGGCCCTGTTCTGTAAGGCTATGTCTAGACTATGCTTTATTTTCGAAAGAGGATATGCAAATTCCATGGGATTTGCATATCTTCTTCCGATCTCACTTTCGAAAGTGGGTCTTTTGAAAATGAAAGTAGTCTGGATGTGGTTTTTTTGGACCCCCCCCTTTTTTTTTCTCGAAAAACTGCTCTTCCTTAAAAAATGGGGTTCATGCGGTTTTTTTGAAAAAAAAAGGGGGGGGATTTCCTGAAAAAAACTGCATCCAGTCTACTTTCACTTTCAAAAGACCTGCTTTCGAAAGTGAGATTGGAAGAAGATATGCAAATTCCCACGGAATTTGCATATCCTCTTTCGAAAATAAAGCGTAGTTTAGACGTACCCTAATAGCTCTGGGCTTGCTGCTCTCTTGTCTGTTGAAGCTGTTCCACTTGAGTTAAATATGCGTTGGGCCAAGCTCAGAGCTGCCTGTCTAGTCCAGTTGCTTAAACAAGACAGCAGGAGACCGGAGGCATTCATATGCATTGCAAACAGTGACACATGGGCATTTTTGATGGTTTGATTTTTATCGGTAATAGGGACGTATTATTGAGAACTGGCCTCAAGAGGATTGAAGTCCTCATTGGTCACTATCAACTGGAACTTGTTAGTCTCAATGTGGAGGGACATTATCTCTGAGGCAGGCACAGGCTATATGACCATGTCTACACTACCAAGTTATTTTGAAATAACTCCCAAAATAACTATTTCTAAATAAGCTTATTCATCTTCACAAGCAGGAGTTATTATTTTGAAATAACAAGGCCTTTATTTCAAAATAACAGGTTTTGTAGCATGGATACTTACCTTGTTATTTTGAAATAAGGGGAGTTATTTTGAAATAACCCCCAATGTAGACATGCCCCGAGCCCTGAAGACTGAACTTAAGGTGGGGAGGAGACATTGGCCAGCCATGGACAGGTAACAGCCTTGTGCTCATCCATAATTAATTTGGCTGTACCAAATCAATAACAACTTTGTGGAGCTTTTAAATGCCTGGAATAAAGTCATACAATGTGGCCATGGACGTTCAGTGCTATGGACCTAGGTTACCAACACAGTTGTTATGAAAGAGCCCTCAGGTACACTGAAGGATTCATGGAACTTTCAAGCAAGCCTGAGATGATTTAAGGCTTTCCATGAGAACCAAGTGAAATTCCTGATTTCCAGACAGAATGAATCCAAAATATCAAACGAAAACAGATGAAAGTTTGAAACTAACATGAAACATAGGGCAAAATGTGAGTGTGTGTACGTATATACTCTTTTCCATACTGAGCAACTATTGGCTCTAGTTCTGGCCTGCTTTGAAGGCTCTTATACAATGAGATAACAGATAACAGTAACTCTTATAGTGCCCCTCTATGTATGCTTGTGAAGCATTTTACCTTATTTATATAAGCTCAAAATCTCTCCTGAAGTACATGCTGTGATATTGGCAGACTAGTCACAGCTCATGCCAAGGTCTCCGTGTCTCAGCAAGACACTGACAGACACATAACTGAAATCTGTCTGGCTCTTTTATGGGCTAATATAGTACTGTTAGAAAAGCATGGGCAGTGGGTATTTCAGGCTGGGGAAGGCTGAGCATCCCCAAACAGCCTATTGTGGCCCCTGGCCCAGGGAGTCAGGGTTGGACACATTGGCTGTCCAGTGCTCTGGGGCCTGGATCCCTCAGGCTATGGGCTACCCAGGAGCACTGGGAACTGAAGCTGTGGCACACCAGGGCTAGGGCCTTGCCTCCCTGCTCCCAGTAAAGCAGTGTGGGAGCCTCCCTGCTCCCAGTCAAGCATGGTTTAGCCTCCTGCGGGGGTTATGAGGAGGGTAGAAGAGGGAGGTACCAAGGGAGGGCCCAGGGGCTAGATTCCCCAGTTGGCCAGGTCACAGTCCACTTATGCCCAAGAACCCTGGCAGATTCCTTTTACGACAGTGGACTCCAACCTTTTTACACTCTAGATGACTTGTGGTATTTAAGGGCAACTGAAGATCTACCCTCCCCCCTTCCCTGAGGCCTCACTCCACCCCCTTCCTCACTCACTGTCATCTGGCTAGGGCAGGAGGTTGCAATGCAGGAGAGGGTGAGGGGTGCAGGCTCTGGGAGAGAGTTTGGGTGTGGAAGGAGACTCCAGGCTGGAGAAGAGTTTTGGGATACAGGAGCAAGGAGTGCTTTGGGAGGGAGTTTGCCCCAGTCTGGAGCCCCCTCCTGTACCCAAGCTCACTCCCAGAGTCCACATCCCTCACATACTCCTGCACCCCAATGCTAAATACTGCCAAATATATCATTCAGCTCTTTGTGGTACCTGAAGGTCTTGGGCACAGCACCACAGTGGTGGTTTGCTTCCCACACCTTGTGGTAGGTGTTTCACAGCTCCTTCACTTTGATCCTACACTGCAGTGCATCCCAGTCACAGCCTCCTTTGGTCATGCACCTAGAGCTGTGCCCATAGGTATCATAATTTCTATGTCTGGAGCACAGCTGGGCCTGGACTTCTCTCCCGAAATGTTGAGGCCTAGCACCTCAGCATGGCCCCAAGCTGGAGAGCTACTGGTGCCTGTATCAGACATGGCAAGCTGGAGAGATATGCTGAAAACACACCACGCATTGCTGAGCAAACAAGAAGGGGACTTTTAAATTTCAAAAAGAACTCAAGGGCAGGTCTTGGTCACCTGGTTGGTCACCTGAGCAGGGCAGTAGAGTTCAAACAGATGGCCAGAGAGGCCAGAACAGGCATTGTGGGAAGGTGGCTGCGGCCAGTCAGGATTCAATACTGCACCATGGTGTCCACACTTGCACCCCAGTACACTATCCAGAGTGCAGCAAGCCCTTGCTTCTTATGAAGGAGGTTTATATAGAGCACACTAACTGCGGAGCTAGTGGACACTAACTGCCTTGCCAGCGTGGACACCCCAAAAGTTAGTGCTGGGGGCTGATATACTGCACAGTAACATGCCAGTGTAGATTTGGCTTAAATAATCAAAGTGGTCCCTTCTGTCTTTAGAATCTATGAATCCTACTCCGTATGCCATCCAAATTAAGATGTCTTTCTCTTTCCAATGCTAGGCCTGAGATCAAAAGATGTTAAAAAGATGCCTCTGGCAGAAAGGGAAGGGGGGAAGTGGTCAGCTCAGCTAGAAGCAGCAGAGACACTCAGTCAGCATGCAAGGAGTTTGATACATAAACAGATTGACTTGAGAGTAATGGCCTGCAGCAAGCTAGCTGCAGCTTAGTGCCTAGAGAGGACAGGGGAAGAAGGAAAACCTAAGTCCTGTCAATAGGTAAGACAAGGTGGGGGTGGGGGGTAGGGGGTTTACATCTATTTCACTTTCAAGCTCTGTATACCATTTGGGCAATTTGTCAGTTTTCTGCAGAACTGCTTCTGTATTACTGCATACTATTGCACAAAGTGCAAAAGTAGTACACGTGGGAAGGAAAAAATCAAATGCACAACTACAAACTGCAGGATAACTGACTAGGCAGTAGTACTGCTGAAAAGGAGCTCGTGGTAGTGGATCACAAATTTAATTATGAATAAATGGTGTGCTGAAGCTGTGAAAAGGGCTAATATTCTGGGGATATATTAACAAGAATGTTGCATGTAAGACATGGAAGGTAACTACTGCTCAACTCAGCACTGGTGAGGCTCAGCTAAAATACTGTGTCCAGTTCTTGGTGTCACACTTTCAGAAAGGTGTTTGTCATGTGGTCTGGAGTGGCTTATGACTGAGTGTCTACCTCAGGCAGATCAGCGTAAGATGCTTTGCATCAATCTCAATCTGTCCTGGAGCCTAGGCCTTAGTCACTTTACAAAAAAAAAAAAAAATCACAAAATATTCATGTTGTTTCCAGTCCCATACATCTGTTACTTACCCCAGACTACAGACACTGGTTTTGGAGTGAGATGTATTATAGGATTAGCTATCTAAAAGGCTATTAACTAGGAAAAAGAAATAAACATAATTTATAGATTTAAACAAGCAAACAGAATACAACTCATGTGTATGTGTGTAACTCCCAAGAATGACAGTTGTAGCCATCTCTTAATTCAAAATGTTTTTCAGGGCAAATCCAGGGCTAACCTTGGGGGATTTCACTACAGTTTGAACTCTCACAGGGACAGAGACTATAAACAGCAAAGAGATGAGAACTTCTCTTGTCACTCTGTTTTCTCTCTTACATCTAGGGCATGTCTACACATGCAGTGCTGCAGTGGCACAGCTACACTGCTGCAGCTGTGCCACTTCAGTGTCTGGTGAAAACACTCTATGCCAGGGGTTCCCAACCTTTTTCGGTCCCCGTGCCCCCTTGGCTTTTAGTAAACCTTCCCGTACCCCTTATTCAATATGAAAGGAAATAAATTCTAGATTCTAGTATCCACAACTTTTTTCACTAACACTACTACTTTTGGAATATTTCAATTACTGATCACAAGCTCCTGAAGAATGAATCTGACAATAACCAAGTCCTAAATAAGGTGTTTGACCCAGAGGGAGACGTAACCTGGAGACCCAGTCAGAGAATAGATTATAGGATCCCAAAGAGAAATGGAGGTACAGACTCCAGGAGGTACAAAAGTGGAAGGTTACACACAGAGGACTGAGAAAAAACCATATCTGTAAGGGCAGCCAACCAAGAAGCCACGTTATGCCTAAAAGACAGAGTAAGTACTTTTTTATAATATGTATTTTACCTTGATTATTTATAGTTTTAAGAATGTTTGTCTTAAATTATTTATTGCTTTATCATTATTCTTTAAGACAGTGTCTGTAAAGCTAAAAAACCTGGAGGGTCAAGTTCTCTTGATATGTGCAGTATCTTCCTTTAATGGCAAATAACTGTTTCTTCTGCTTCAGCAGCCTCTTATATTGATTCATTCATTGAGGAAAAAACAATTGTCAATCGATTCTTTGTGTACAATGTTTAAATCATACTGGGATAGCAATATTTGCCTTTGAACATTCCTCCCTGCTTTGTAATCAGTAGCAGGTAAAATCATTCAACTATTCATTATGAAATCTGGCTTCGTTTCTCAAAATCTCTTATTTGTTTATAAGTATTTGAGGGTTAGGTTGAAAATTATTCCAAGTATCAGTAACTGAAGGTCCATTTAAATGATACGGTATGTATAATTTGAATGTTGATGTCCCCTAGGTCACTTGGTCATGTTTTGGCTTCCCAGAATGTACTCAATGTCACAGCTACAGACCAGAAGAACTCTATATAGCTCAAAAGCTTGTCTCTTTCACCAATAGAAGTTGCTCAATAAAAGATATTATCTCACACATCTTGTCTCAAACTTCAGTGACACACAGATACAAAAAATATGTGCATCTGTATCACCAGGCATTCAAATTCTCATCAATAACAAATAATAGGACCCAGTGAGCCAGACTATTATTGAACACAGTACTTATATTCACCAAAATACTAACTAAACAGCTCTGCTATACAATTAAGAATCACCTCTGTCATTGGGGAACACTAATTTAGTGCATGTAAAAGATGTGTGGACCTGAAGAGGCTCATCATATTGATTCAGTCAGTACTAATTCAGTTCACATTCCAGAAGGTTCAAGGCTTGTCTAAACACATTTAAATTCTTATCTGGATATCACACATGTAAACACTGGTTTACTTGTTTGTTTTTTTCATGCTAGTTTTAATTTATTGGCCAAGGAGACCTCACTGAAGTGGAGTAGCGAGGGGAGGGGAAGTTGCCCCTGGGCGCCATTCTAGGGGGGCACCAATTTAGTCTGCCTCCACTCCCCGTCATCCCAAGGCTTGTCTGCTCTTCCTCCACCCGCCAGCGGCAGCTGGAGCCTCTTCCCCTCCTCTCTGCCTCCAGCCTGACCCTCCTCCATCTCCACTGGCAAGTTAGTGCATGCGGAGCCCGGCCCCAAACTGAAGGGGAGGGGGAAGACGCGGTACAAGCTCCCCCCCTCCTCCCAAGGTCAGCCGTACACCAGGTTCGGGGTCCTGCCACACAGCAGCAAGGGAGGGGCGCAAATTTTGCTTTTGCCCCTGGGCATATAACACCCTAGCTTTGCCTCTGCACCACTGCTACCATCTATGCATGCAATGTAGAACTCAGGCACTCCCATCATTCTTGGAGGAAAAATGATTTAAATATTGAAGCTGAACTTTTCAAAAGGGTTAATAAATACAGCCAATAATATGGATAGTAATGCAGGATAAGGTGACAACTACAGATGGCTTGCAAAAAAGTCATACACAAAGGCTCAAAGGACATGAAACTTTAGATTCATTCAAATATTACAGCTTGTATGGTGGGACACCATTATATATTTTTCATTGAAATTTCAAAACATTTTATTTTTTAGGAAAAAAAATCCTTTTGTGGGAAACCCTATGACTTTTGCTCGCTTTTTTACCCTTGCAGAAAGAAATGTAAAGAATAAATAATAAAAAAAAAAAAGAGAGAGAGAGAAATATTCCCTCACTTTACAACCCTGAAAAATGTTAACAAACATATTATTTTTTCTAAAAATTTGTGTTTGGATCAAACTCATCATTTCTATATATTAAAAAAGAATGGCTTTTTGGACCAGATCCAGTCATATAAGGGCAATGCAATATCATGCATCAGCATAGAATCTAATTGACACATGAGATCAAGAAGGGATTTTCCTTCCATTTGACACTATATCAGGGTTGGGGAACCTAAGACCTGGGGTCCGGATGCCAGCTTGCCTGGATCTGGCCCCCAAATCTCAGGGCTATTGTGGGGCTGGGGCATACAACATCTACTAGCCTGGCCTCCCCAGGCTCTGGAGTGCAAGGAGAATGTGGGAAGTGTCTTTCTGCTTCTCAGTTGGGGGCCATGACAGTGAGAGGTCTTTTTTTTTTTTCTCACTTGTGTGTGGTCCCCGACTGATTTTTCTGTGGGTCAGTGGCCCCCGACCCAAAAAAGATTCCCCACTCCTGCTCTCTATATAGGTTCATTAAAGGTTCGTTCTTCTTTTCCCTTCTATCTCTTAAGCATTAGGCATTGATCACTGCTGAAGATCAGATGCCAAACTTAATATGTCAATAGTATGATTTGGCTTTAGGATTTATTGTGTTATTTAGGACTCATTAAGATGTTTAACAAAAAATCCTATTGTGAGAAGTATGGATAAAGATCATGGTAACGTCACAGATTGCACACTTCAACAGAACAAAAGCACAGGGCCTCAAAATTACTATTCATAGTGATTCAGGAAGGGGGAAAGCCAAAGGAACTTGGGAAGGAGATGATGTTGCTGTCAAATGGAGCAGATAAAGGAAAACAAAGTGTTAATCTGATGGATATACTGTATGTGGAACATGCTGTACATGCGATTTTGTAGTAATCTTATTGCAGAGAAGCATGCTTCAGACTCAGTAAAAAGATTGTTATAGGCTCTAAATAATGTAATATATGAGAATTATCATATAGTTACCCTACGCAATTGGTTTTCTATGCCTAAAGCCAGCTCTATAAAGTAATCTTGCCAAGACAGTGCCCCAAGGCAGGTATTAAAAAGAACCAATAAAACCGAGAAGCATCCTATCCAGACATCTGAATCTCCCACACTAGTCCCACTTTAATTGTTTGCAGTTTTATTGTCTTGTGATATATGATTAGAGATTATCAGAAATCAAAGGGATAAACCCTGGCCTCAGAAACTTTAGTCTTAAAAATACTATAATATTTAGCTTTTTGCTCTCTTTTATATTACGTACATCGTGTTGTGAAACTAAAGAATAGAATGTGTAAATACTGTCATTTTTGAGGAGGAATATTATATCTAAAATGACGAGATGTTAGAAAATGCAGAAAGAAATTTGAAACAAAGGGTAGGGAATAGATATCTTAACATCAGGAAATCACAAAAGTCAAAGACAGTTGGTCAGAATCTGATTTCATTTACACCAGTCTTACACCAGTGCAGCTGCACTGCAGATGATCCAGATTAACAGTGTAAATAAAATCAGAATATTTTATTTTGCATGGTAAGAGAGAAGATTGATCAGAAGAGAGATTGAGAATTAGATTCTGATCCTGAGTCTCCTTGAGACACACAGACTTCAGCTTTTGGAAAATTACTGTGCCTCAGTTAACCAACATAAAAATGGATTTATCAGAAATAGGGCATGATACAGACAAGCACAATACAGTCATAACTTTAAACATGTGAGTTGATCAACATTTCAGTCCAAAAATCTTGCAGTTGAAACTTCTTTATTTTAAATACAAAATATCTTTGGTATTTTTCATAGTTTAGGTACTTATAAAGAGCCTGGTTACTTCACATAATGAACATAAAGAACAGCACTTAATGTTTTGGATTCAAATGCACCAGTATGGTTGTTATTTTCCCTCCTATCCTATTGGTTTGTAGAAACAGGTTAAACTGATCAGATTCTCATCCTGCAAAAATCACCTTAATCCATATCCACAGTGTACAGAAATGTATTTTGTGAAACAACTTAATCCACTCTGACCAAACATATTCTCTCCAAAGACCTGAGGCTAGTGCATGTTAAAAAAAAAAAAAAGACATTTTTTTCTACACCACAATCTGTAGAATCAATAGAGGATAATACGTCCCTGTCCCTGTCCCTGTGTGTGCGGGGAGGTTGCCCCGTCGGCTGCTGGGCCATTGGTGATCTGTCTTAGTCCATGAAAACCAACCCTCTCTCTAGGGTACTGCAATCCAATGGCTAAAATTAACAGGATAGCCCTTAGATCCAGGCAGTATGGCCTGACAGCCAGAGTCCATAAGGGGTAGCCCTCAGTTCAGGGCAAGTGCATTTTAGCCATCACAGTCAATATGGCGTGGCCCTTTAACTCAGGGTGGCATGGCCTAACAGCCAAAGTCAATAGAGGATGGCCCTTCAACTCAGGGCAGCACAGCCTAGTGACCAAAGTCAATAAGTTGGGGTTGAGGCCAGTTGCCCTGGTAGGGGAACCTGGGCCCACCTTACTCCACTGGATCTTGACCCAGGGCCCTGTGAGTGGCTGTGCATTAGACGACTCACTCAGCAGGGAGTCCAACTGAAACACACTGAGCTCACCTGGGTGGGAGATACCACTCCAACACCCTCTCTGAGTCACTTCCTACCAGCCCTGGTGCAGGTGGTCTCAGGATCCTCTGGCTCTACTGCACTCATCTCTCCCTGTGGCTTCTCCAATGTGGGTAGCTTGTGGAGGTCTCCTGGGTCTCTGGGTTCCACCATCTGGGTCTCCTGGTAGAGGTCCTTCTCCTTCAGTGGCCACCTCAGACTGAGCAGCTCTACTGCCTTTTATGCTGCTGCAGCATTTGGAACATGCCCAGTCTGGCTGAAGGGGTGGGACTTCCTCTGCCCACAGGGTTTAACCCTACCTGATTCAGTGCAGGGTATGCACTCCCCGTCACAGCCCTAAACAAAACTATCAAACAATTTGAGGATGCAAAACACATTTTGTCAATAAAGCTTAATTCTTTCAGTGGTATGAAATATTAGTTGAAGCCATGACACAGGAATGTTTTGTGTCTACACAATAGAAAAGGACATCTGTCTCCTTACAAAAAAAGGTCTGAGTTAGCGGAAATGTGCATACCCACAGTTATTATGGCAAATGATTAATTTTCAGTATACTGTCTATAAATTTATCTCTATTTAATCCACAAATCAGCCAGCTACCCTGCAGACTATTGTAGATATGGCCTCTGGCAGTACAACAGTATGTTAGGAAGAATGGTATATCAAAGAATTTATGTGTTGTAATTCCTGGTTTTGATATTCTAATATGACCTTCATCTGGCAAGCTAACGTTTGTGTCTGCATTTCCTCTTCTGCAGGAGGATAATAATTAATGCTGTAAGGTAAGTAAATAAGTAAGTAATGTTTGCAAACACTATATTAGTGGGAAAAAATAACCACAAAGCACATAAAGTCCCCTGGAAACCTACAGCTTCTCAGCCCTTTGATTTTGGCAATTGTCCTTCAAAATACTCTATTTTTAATGTAAAGGAATTATACAAAGGCACCTGCAGAAGCACCTGGACTTCTCTCCTTTTGCAGTGAAAGCTGGGAGGGACTCGCTGCTCTGTCTTCAGTAGGGAGCTGCTGCTGTAGCTGAGGGAGAATTGCCCCTTCCCTAGTGAGGCAGCTCCATGTGCGGCAGCCCTGAGCCCCCTCCCAGGGCTCATTAAGCAGCTGCAGGGCCATGCTGCCTCACAGCTTAGAGGAAACCTTAACCCAAGGTTGCAGTGCAAGTGGTGACACAACCTATTATAGGTTGAATCTCTCTTAACTGGGACTCTCTGGTCTGGCAACACCACAGATGACCCAGGACCAGAGAGTCCCAGTGGAGGGCTGGTTGCTGGGAACCCTGCAGTGGGGCGAGAGCCCAATAGTAGTGGGGCTGCCCTGTGGCAGAGAAACCAGCAGCCCAGCAGTAGAGCTGCCGTCTGGTGCCCATACTGCAGGGAGTGGGGGGTGGAGGAGGGCAGGAGGCAGCAGAGTTGGAGCTCAGCAGCGAAACTGCCCAGTGAGACCAGGAGGCAGCAGACCACCCGACAGCACAACCAGGAGCCCGGCAAAACTGCTACCACCAAGCAGCTCAGCTGAGCGGCAGGGCTAGGACGTGGCATGGCTGCCCCGCAGAGCCAGCGGCCTGACTGCAGGGCTGCCTGGCGGCAGGGTCAGGAACCCAGGAGTGGGACTGTTGCCCGGTGGCTCAACAAAGAGCCTGGCAGTCCCACTGCCACCCAGGGGACCTGCCCAGTGAGGCTGGGAAGCAGCAGGCTGCCAAGCGAGGCTGAAGCCTGAGCAGGGGCCTGCCCCATGGGACCGGAAGCGTGGCAGTGGAGTTGTGCAGGCCAGCAGCAGGGCTACCACAGTGGGGCCAGGAGCACTGTGTGTGGAGGGACTGGTGGCAGGGGGTAGCCAGTTGGGAGGCTAGTGGCAAGGCCATGGTCTGGCAAAATCCCTCATCTGGGACTGCTCAGGTCCCGAGGGTGTTGGACCAAAGAGGTCCAACCTGTACAGGTCTGGATTGCACCCCAGAGTATGACGAAGAAAGAAGAGTGTGATGCTCCCTCTCTAACATGCTCCTTCCCAAATCCCCTTAAAGCACTGCTGGTCATCAGATGGGTATGGAGACTACAGAAGACTGATTCTCTAGTTTGATTTGTCCTACTGTTTTTCTCCAGTGTGTATGTAGGGCCAAAAGCTGGTGTACAAAGCCTGCAGGACATATATCCTCTACTGGTGATTTCCACAGCAGTTGCACAATCAGTCTAAAAGCCCTATGTGGCTCCCCTCCTCCTTGTCCACAGTGCAGGGGAAATGCTGGAAAGAGATCAGTGCACTCCCATTATTCTCTTCATGCGCCCTACAGAGGACTATTGGAATTAAATAGAAGGGTTGATTCTATATTACACATTAGGTTGATGTAAGACAGCTTATGTTGACCTCGTTACATCAGTGACTACATGATGAAAGAGCCTTACTACACTATACTCCACTGATGCAAGAGCTTACTATATTGACATAACTTCAGTTCCATGAAAGGCAAGGGCTTATATCACTGTAGTCAGGGCAATGCACTATCTGGCTACTGGCTGTCTTGTCAATGTCATGGTTTCTGCCGTGAAAGTGACAAGTAAACTAGGCAGGTGGATTTGTGTCCCATCTGGGAACAAGGAGCAGGTGGGAGGACAGCCCTCCAGGAGCCAGTGGGACCACTAGGTTCCCAGTAGGACGTGTATTACCAAGGAGGGCACTGTTGACTTGCACAACTGCAGTAATTACTGTTGTGGGTGTAAATTGACCTAATATAGATTGACTTCTGTTTCCAGTGTAGACATATCCTAAGCTATAGACACATACCCTCTCTCCATCTCTACTACACACACTGTCCCATAATATTGGGACCACATGGACAGTGTAAAGTTATCCTTACACCATTTCCTGGTGCATTAATAGAGCAACTCAGGGCTTTTATAGGTAAAGGTAAAGCATGGAGAAAATGAAATTGTAGCATCATAGCTACACTCACCACAGAGCCCATTTTAAGACCAAGTGGCATGGTGGTCAACATGATTAAATGTTCTGGTACTGTATGTTTGACTGACAAAAATCTATTATATTGAGACTTGCAAAAACTGACAGCAGTGGCACAACTCATCAGAAGAGTTTCTTATACACTGGATTGAGTTGCCAGTGTTTACATTGGGGTGGTATAGCACAATAATGCCCAATATTCCCACCAGAGCTAATAATACAATACCTCCATTCACCTTAACCAATAGTTTTTTCCAGGGAGTTAGAGTCATGTAATTAGTGGAGAAAATGCGTGAGCTTCAAATTCCCTTTGCCCTTTAACACATTTCCCTTTGCCCATCATATCTCTCCACACGTAGTCAAGTAATCTTGCTGAATGTTAAAAAGACAAGTTCCAATGACAGGAAGAAAACTGGTTTCAGAAGGGGGCTTCTTCATGAATTTGCTTTGGTTATTAATTCTCTGTCAATTAGCCATGGCCCCTCAAAATAATAATCAAATGGAAAGTGTGTACGGGAGGGGGGGCAGGCTTTTTTTTTTTTTTTTTTTTTTACACACAAAGAGAGGTTACTGAGGTGGAAAAAGCTATTAGAACCCAAATAGTGACTGGTGATGCCTCCTACTTTTTCTGTGGGGTCCTTGACTGTATCTGATTCATATTCTAGTGGACTGGCCTTTTGTGGCCTACTGAAAAGCCATAAAAGCAGTGACAGAAAGAATGACTGCATCACAAGTGCACCCTTTTCTCATTTCCATCCCAGCTCTCCTGTGAGACTGACTTTATTAGAAAGTCAAATGTGGCTGCAGGGGTTCTTAAGATCCCGATTTTCTATTTAACGCTGCACTCCTTGCCTGGCCCATTTCACTGGCAGTCTGACCGCTTCCTGATGTACCCCCATTATCACGACAATCATTCTGTGTGTACACGTGTGGAGTCTCTGTCTGAGTTCACTTCTCTTCTCTCACTGCTTGGCATGGTGTATCGTTTTTAAGCTGAGGAATCCACTCTCACTGGTGTTTGAATTCATAAAGCCTAAATTAAATGCCAGTGGAGTTTTTAACAAAATAGATTGAGTTTAATTATTATTCTGATTGTGTTGTGATAGTGCCCAGTGCACATGAACTGGTCAAATATATAGCTAAGAGAATATTTGACTTAAAATCTAATTATAGAAAAAATGCTTCTGATAAATATAACATCCCAGTGCAAGAGATGGGGAATAGGAGATGTGAGTACCAAGTTAAATCAGTAGTCAGTTTACAATAGAGCCATCGCACCAGGCCCACAGTAGGAAGGGACACATTATTGACTCATACTCTACCCACATGTCTAGATCTGACCCCTTGCCTTAGGCAGTCCAGTGCCCAGGCTTTGCTGTGTGAACAGCTACTGGCTAGCAAATCTGTCTGCCTGTTGGGATCTTGCTGCCCTGCAGCCGGGCTCTGCCATGTGTGTTGGGCAAGGCTGCTGACCGCAAGGCTGGTGGATGCAGACCAGCTGGGCTGGCTCTCAGGGTTCACATCCCAGGGCTCTGCCCCTTCACCCAGCACAGCTTCAGCTCTGAGCAGTCTCTGCTGCCCAGCACCCATGAGGCCCTGCCTGCCTCCTTAGGAATGAGCTGCCTGGGACCAGTGCAGAGACTAGGCCAGTCTTGGCCACTCAGGGGCAGCACCTGGGACTTGGCCAGGCCCCACCAGGTAAGTGAGGCCTGAGAGAGCCCGGCCCAGGCAGGACCCTTCCTGCTCTAGCCTAGCTGATCTCACGGCTCCCAAGGGGCTACAGCAAGCTTTGGCCAGATGTTTTATTTACCTGAATGTCTGCTCAGAACTCCTATTGGCCACAAATTGTCCTTCTCAGCCAATAGGAGCTGCAGGAAGAAGCACAGACTGGGACAACACTTATTGCCCACCCGGGGTTAGAGTGATCTTATGGGTGTACTACAAGCTCATGCCAGTGGACATGGTCACCTCCCCTCAGGGCCAATGAGCGTGACCAGGGGGCAGGGTGTGAGAGAGTTGGTCTCTGCAGGGTCTTTGGGGGACTGCGGGGTGGTGAGGGAGTGGGGGCTGCTTGGCAGTGAGGATTTCTGTGTGTGTGGTTAGGCCTATATGGGCTACTGTGCAGCTATGGTGATGGGACTGGGAGAGGTCACTCACTGGGCAGGGCAGAGAACGGTGGTGTGCAGGGTGGTGTGTGGTGCAGGGTGGTGTGCAGGGGGAGGGCTCTTGAAAAAGAGGTGCTGGGCATAGTAGGTCTGTGAGCATGCTGGGTGGTGTGTGTGCAGGCCCATCAAGAGGGGGGCAAAGGGGGCAACTGCCCCAGGGTCTGGAGATTCAAAGGAGCCCAGGGCTCCTGGCCACTGCTGCTGCTACTGTGGCAGTGACTGGAGCCCCAGGACCTAAAAATCATTGCCAGTGTGCAGTACTGCACATTCTGGGATGCTTTAAGAGCAGGGGATGGCTGGTATGCTCTTGGCAAGGTGGAGAGCTGTCCCCCCCCAAATGCCCATGGGCCCATGGAGGCTGTCAGCGCCCCTGTGGCTAGTGGCTTTTGCAGATCCGTTTGGGTGAAGCATTCCATGCATAAAGGCCAGCATATAGAAAAATGTAAAGGTGGTTTGGGGCCAAACAAATGCATGCCATTAGATGGCTAATATGCTTTTAGTCCTTCATGCAGGCAAGAAGAACTGTCCATGACAGGATGTCGAATAGTAGAAATAAGAAAAACTTTAAAAACTACAAATAGTCTGGTAGCACTTTAAAGACTAACAAAACATGTAGATGGTATCATGAGCTTTCGTGGGCACTACATCGATGACATCTTCATCATATGGACCCACAGGAAAGAGACCCCCTGAAGAATTTCACAAGGATTTCAACAACTTCCACCCTACCATCAACCTCAGTCTGGATCAGTCCACATGAGAAATCCACTTCCTTGACACTACAGTACAATTAAATGATGAACAAATTTCCACCACTCTATACTGGAAATCTACCGACCGCCACACTTACCTTCATGCTTCTAGCTTCCATCCCAGACACATTTCTCAATCTATTATATACAGTCAAGCCCTAAGACACAAACGGATTTGCTCCAATCCTACAAACAGAGACAAACACCTACAGGATCTATATAAAGCAGTCCTAAAACTGAAATACCCACCTGGTGAAGTGAAAAAACAAATTGACAGAGCCAAAAAAGTGCCCAGACACGAACTATTTCAAGACAGACCCAAAAGAGAAAACAACAGAATTCCACTTGTCATTACCTATAGTCCACAACTTAAACCTCTCATTATCAGCCATCTATAACCTATCTTGGAAAATGACCCCTCACTCTCAAAGGCCTTGGGGGAAAGACCTATTCTCGCTTATAGACAACCCCCTAACCTGAAACAAATCCTTTCCAATAACCACACTATACAGCTACATCATAAGCATCCAGGAACCAACCCCTGCAATCAAACCCAGTGCCAACTCTGCCCACACATATACAAGTGATTTCATCACTGGACTCAACCACATCAGCCATCAAATCAGAGGCTCATTTAACTGCACAACCAGTAATGTGATCTATGCCATCAAATACTAGCAATGCCCCACTATGATATATATTGGACAAACTGGACCTATGGGAAAGAATTAATGGACACAGATCAGATATTCAAAAAGGCAATACACAAAAACCTGTTGGGAAACACTTTAATCTTCCTGGACACTCATTAAGGGATCTCCAAGTTGCTGTTTTGTTTCAGATCAATTCCACAAGCCAAATACACAGAGAAGGATTGGAACTCCACTTCATTCTCACATTTAACTCTCATGCTAATGGTTTAAATTGCAATATTGGTTGGCTCGCACATTATCAACCAACCGAACAATAAGGTGCCAATGGTTCTTGATGTCTGTGTAGAATCTGGTATTAGTACTCTTCCTTTCCTAGTGCAAACTAATGGTTCTTATCAGCCTTTTTTAACTATTTAGTCTTTAAGATGCTAATAGACTACTTGTTGTTTTTTTAAGTTTTTCCTGTTACAGACTAACAGGCAGGGTTATCCCTTTGAAACTTATTTACCCAATGTCCTCTTCCCCCCCCTTCCAATGTTTTTCCTTCCACCCCCCTTCCTTCTTCTCTTATTTATTCGTGGTTCTGGACTTCCAACACTCCGGTCATCTGAAGAAGTAAGCTGTGCCCATGAAAGCACATGGGCACATGATACCATCTACATGTTTTGTTAATCTTTAAAGTGCTACCAGACTGTTTGTTGTTTTTTAAGTTTTTCCTGTTACAGACTAACTCGGCTACCCCTCTGAAACAATAGAAATAAGGATTCTTGGGGCACATCTACACAGCAGGGTGAAAGCCAAAATAAGCTACGCAACTTGAGCTACGTCAATTGCGTAGCTTAAGTCGAAATAGTTTATTTCGGCTTTTAGCGCTGTCTACACAGCAGGAAGTCCAAGAAGGAGCACTCTTCCTCCAACTTCCCTTACTCCTTGTACAATGAGGGTTACAGGTTGCCTCTACTGTACTCAAGCTGTACTCTAGAGGTAATCACACTTCAGTGACGATTGTATATATGTAGTGATAACATTTTGTGGAGCATTCAGGTTGAAAAGTGATATAAATATGACTACAAAATATTCCAAGGGGGAGTCTTGAACACTGGGCCTAGACTTCTAACTCCCAGCATTAAGAGTGTTCATGACCAAAAGTTAGTGAAGCTTCGTGCACCACATTCATGTAGGGAGTCAAACTTCCCCAAGTTTAGACATGACATTCTATGTAATGTTTTTGGTCAGGGCCATGGGTCAGGGTAAGGGGGCAATGGAGCTTTTTCCTCTCCTTTGAAAGGGAGAAAGCTAAAAAGACTGTAAGACTCAACTAAACTAAAGCCACAAATGATAGTGGTGGTTTGAGAATACTGAATGCGGGTGGCGGGGAGGGAGAAAAACTTCAGTCCCATTAGTATTTAAAAGAATTTAAGCAGTCAGTGAAGACTGCCTAATGAAACTCTGCTTCCATGCATATTCCATGCAGGACTCTAAACATGATCCAACAATAAGAAAACTTTCCACACAAGGACCTTATACTTCCCGATTCAGGAGGCTGGTGAACATCAACTGAAAGTCATAAGTTTCAGAGAGGTAGCTGTGCAGAGTGCTGCTGGACTCTTTGTTGTGAGCTATAGAAGACCCTCTGTTCCATCACAGTCAATGGGCATAGGGGACTCTTAGCACCTCACAGGATCAAGACTCAAAATGGAAACACAAATGTCCAATTTCTGGCTCATTCTGTGTTCCCTTTATGCTGCTCATGTGCTATGACAGGGAACTCCAGGGAAATTCTTGTAACATAGGAGCAGCTTAAGATCAACATATGCCTGTGAAATCAATGCATCATCTACCCTAAGCACTGAGTTTGGGTCCCACATATATATGCTACATAGGTGTTAAATCCACCAGTGACAGATACCTTATGCACCCACGTTGCAGTTAATGGGATCAGAGTGCACATCAGAGATTTGCATATATGTGCATTTTTTTAGGCATTTCACAGAACAGTCTTTGCCTGGCATGTTTTTGCTAAGTTGCTAACATCCTGTGCAAACACATCTGTCCATACTTAATCCTTTTGCACAATGTTTCACTGATACAAAGGTTTTCAACTCCTGTCATCAGAAGCCATTTGCAATCAAAAGAAGCAGTAAAGCGAAAGGGAAGCTGCTCTTTAGAGTGTGTTAAATAGCTGAACAGACCTTAAGTTACAATGAAATTCTACAGGTGACTTCTCCTGCCTCCAGAAACTAGCTGTGTTTGACAGAACCAGGAGAATGGACAGAATTGTCAAATTCTAACTTCCCAGAGTAAAAGCAGCTTTCAAAACACACTTCAGCAGAGTTCCAGTGCTGCTGTTACTATGGAGACAGCGAAAAGGAGAATGGAGGGGTGGGTTAGAAAGGTGTGGGGAGGAGGGGTTCAGAAAACAGTATTTTGAGGCCTATTTTACATGCAGAGTAGCCACTTTATTCTCTTTGTTCTATTTTATCCAGCACGGCTGCAATTCCTGATCATACAAATGCAAAAAGGTTTTTGACTATGTTTCTTGTATTTCCTCTTCCCTTGCTTAGTAGGACACCATATGGGATTTTTTGAGACTTCTCTTTCCAATGCAAAGAAAACCATTGAGCCAAACACTGATTGCAATTTAACTGGATATTGTTATCTTCTAGCAGTAATCTCTCCATCCTGTTGCTGTGTTGGGACATAACATAGCCACTATATTTCTGTGTACAAGTGTTGTTGTAGCCATGTTGGTCCCAGGATATCAGAGAGAGAAGGTGGATGAGGCAATACCTTTGACTGGACCAAAAGTTGGTCCCACTGTGTTTCTTTGGCTTTTTTAAACACCCATTGAAACAAAAGACTCTGCAAAAGCAATCTGATTCAAGGACACAAAAGAGAATTGATTTCCCCCCCCACACACACACACATTTTGCTTTCACCAATAAGTTACTTTTTATATTGTGCTTTATAATTTGCAGGTATTATTTTGGTTCCTCTTCAGCCATGTGGGCTTTCGCAATTTTTGAAGGTAAAGGAAAGGTTAAAGATGACTAGCACTTCTTTGTGCATGGCACGGAGCCTGTCAAGTTCAGTATAAGGGATTCCTTTCCTGCCCCATCCTTCCCCAGCTTTTTTCATGTATATCAACTGTTACCTGCAATACACCTCCTAAACTGCTATCACCTTTAACAGTAACTTAAGTAATTTAGCAGAGCATGAGATAGCATACAGCACTATCAGTTTTTTTTCCCTGAAAAGTTACAGAAGGTATTTTGTATACCATACAGGGTAAAAAAACCAACAACTAGATTTGCAACTAGGCACCCTCATCTGCTGAACAACCTCTCTGGCCATGGTCACTGAATCCCCTCTAATTTCCCTAGTTTGGGAGCAAAATACTTTATGGTTACTGTAGAAACCTGCTAATGCCCCTGGATGCTGGTGTACAATGCATTCTACCAATGCTGTAGCTGGAAGACAGGAAGTAGCTGGGTTATGTCGGTGGCCAGCAGCAGCCTATAGATGTTAGCTGCCTTTCAACCCCCTGGGGGCAGGAAGGAACAGCCACGTAGCAGGAGGGGAAGGAAGGCAGAAAAGAGAAGAGCTCTGCAAAGACATGGGCCAGGTCACCCTATCCCCACTCCTCCTGTCCTGCAGTTTCACTCCTTCACTCCTACACAGCGCTGAAAGTCTGCTGCTGGTCACATATTGTCTGAACCATGGCAGAAATCTGGGGTTGATAGGCTGTGTGCACCCAGCACATGTCGCCTCAGGAAGAAGCAGTGCCAGATACCAGGAGAGGAGGGTCCATCCTGGGGCCCCCGCCAGGCATGGAGGTCAGAGAGTGCCGGGCAGAGAGGGCTGTGTTGATCAGTCACCACTACCAGGTATAGAGGTGTGACTGTGTGAGTTCTCTCCCTGTGTGCCGGGAGTGAATGTGTCACCCCTCCCTGTGTGAAGCCTTAATGATAAGATAAATAAAAAAGGCTCTAACTATACAGTATTTCTTTGTAATGGGGCTTAGTCACATTCATGTTGGACATTTATACAAATGATTCGATCAAACTCACTTGAATACAAATAATTTTACCAGGTGTCCCACATTCAGTATAGGGAAATATGGTCACCCTACTTAAGGCTTCTAAAAAGTCAGTGCCAGAGCCAAAAAAATATTCCAACCATCCTAACTTTCAGTCTCCTGCTCTTGTCACTAACCTCTAATACTCAGTAAAGGAATCTAAGGGCCCTGAAAGTCCCTGTATCACCACATGAAAAAGGCAAATCATTCACTCAGCTTTACATGTAAGTAGAATCAGACTAGATATAAGACTAACAATGGGAAAAAAAACATATAAATTGGATAAGTTTAGTGATACAAGTCCAGGAAATGCTGTCGTTCCTTAACTTAACAACTGATTAAATAAGATATGTAAATAAGCTTTAGAGCATTTCAAAATTTGAGATCAGACAAAAATGGCAAAAACAGTCTTAAAATCCCAGTAAAATGGCAGTAAACAGCAATATCCTGATAAAAATCTATGCTGCTGACAGAGCCAAGGCTAATGTCATTTATTGGATTTTGAAGCGGCTCTAAAGGTCATGATGGCCTGTTTATACAGTATATAACATTATTATAGTCTAATAGAGAAAGCTAACTCACTCTGTCCCCCAGTTACTGCTTGGCTTCATTGAATTTCAGCATTTATTTCTGCCTAATTAGAAATAAAATTAAATTCACGAGTCTGGTTGTTGTATTGCTTTCAAACAACAAAAATCTATGTGACTGTTATTCACACTTACGCAGGGAAATAGAGAATTTTGAGTGCATCCCATCACTAACCATGGAGAACAAATTAATGGAGGGCCATGTTGCCAATTTAGTTATTTTCCAGCCTCTCCCCCCATAAATCTGAACATTCCCTCTAATTTCAAAGTTTGGGCAAAATACTTTGTGGTCATTGCAGATACCTGGGATGATGAATGTTGAATTTTTGACAGAGGCCACGAAAATGGCTGGGTGAAATGTAATTTGATTTTTGTAAACATGTATTAAGGTTATTCAGGACAACATATTTGGGAAACTTTGCATTATGAGGCTTGCCAAGTGACTTTCATGCTGTTCTGTACAAAAGAGGCAAATAGATTTAAATGGACACTGTCAAGATAAGAATCATGTAATGTATCACAGTTGCTTTTCTTCTCAAGAGATAGACGGGGCTTTTGAACAACTGTGGAGAAACTACAAGACTGAGGCATTGTTAGACGTGGGTGAGTACCCAGGCCTGCAGTAGCAGGGCTACTGCACTGGCAGAGGTTTTCATGGGGAACTCATAAAACAGCATCTATTTGTGTATTCATATGCTCCCAGCACCATAATAACTAAGTGGCTCTAAATACAGCTCCTTAGATATTATGACCAGCCTGACTGAAGGTGATTTAATCTTTTTGCATGATTCAGGTCAGTATTTTGTTTTCATTAATATTAAATTCACACTTGAGCCGAAAGAAAACCACATTGTATTAAAATGGCAACAGACTCCATCTCTCAGTTGCTGCCTTCTTAATAAATGTGGAACATACCATAAAAAATAAATGGCATTTAAGGTTAATGTGACTGAGTTCAGTGGGACTCCTTGTGGGTCTGTGTTTCCCCCCTGAATTCAGGATCAAAGTCAAGAACTCTAAGTCTTTATTTGGTTTGCAAAATACCACACACATCAAAGTTGCTATGTTGATAGTAAACGGTAATGTGAAATGATACAGCAGTACTGCTGTTGTGGTTTAGTGACAAATGTACCGTAGCCATGAATTTATGAGGCACACACACTGCCCTAAAAACTATTTTGGGGGGGAGGGACACCTCCTTAGGCCAAATTCTTTGTGAGTGTGAATGGGCAAAGGGAATCCAATGAGCAAAGGAGAATCAGACCCAGAATTTCTTTAACATAATAATCACTAGCAATGACACATTACTACCCATTAAAACTGTACAATTGTGGTGTTCCAAAAGCAGACCATATGTCTTGAATTATGACAAATGAAATATTAGTTTTGATTCCATTAACCATTGGAGGGAAAATGATACTATTCCCTTTTACCCCACATTTATATTTACATATAAATATAAAGCAACTGTTTCTTCAAAGTGATTTTTAGTCATTAAGCACCACTAAGAAGAGGCATAAAAGATATGAAGCATTATATTGGGACATTGGGACTTTTCATTAGAAATTATGGCTAAGACTGAAATGTGAGTCAATCTGAAAGGGACAAATTTATCACCATTCGGAGTAACTTTAATTTCTTCTTTATGCTGAAACATGCAATCCAATGTTCAAGTGCCAAAAATCACAAATTGATAAGAAAAGGCATATTTATTGTTTCAGTCTTCAATGTACCCAACTATGTTCTACTGACATTTTTTGTGTGGGATGATTCATTATATTTCTAAATTCCCCTGCAGAGACAGTCCACTAAAAGTAAATGTGATGTTGTAAAATAAACTAGCTTGGTTCCTGGGTTTAGGGAATAGACTATCCTAGTACCACCTGGAGACCTACCCAAATTTACTAGGAAGCATAGGTCAGTATACAAACCATGTCTTTCTTACTGAATGAACAGCATACTCTTCAATTGTAGATAATGTAACAGTTGCCACTGTACTGGGAGAAGATATATAATACTGAGTGATTCACTAGGGCTTCATGCAGTTTTTTGAAAAGACAAAACAGCAGTGAGTGAATTGTCACATTTCAAAATTACATATGGAAATGAAACTAATTGCTTCTCTTATGCTGTAGTAAATAATAGGCTCATGGAATTAACTATGCACCATGTGATTCAAGGATCAGTCCTCACACCTTCTTACTTCCTACCACTCTGTGGGAGTGAGGATTTTTTTTCATCTTTCATTTTTCTGTGTTCCTCCCTTGAAGAGATGTATTGCTTTGAACTATCTTCCCAAAAGACCTATAGGGGGTGGGAGGAATCCACACCTCTGTCTCTGTAATAAACAAAATCACACACCCCTATCTGTTTAAAATGCTGTGGAAAACAAACACTACAAGATTGGAATCAAAGTTACCTGAGTGTTAAAGAGGTTAGGTGTAGACATGATGTTTTTAAGGATGACATGACAGCCACTGAACTTTGAAAACTTTATAAGAGATAAATGTAATAGGTAAGCTAGTTTAGTTATTTATTCTTTCCCCTTTAAAATATTAAATTGTACAGACTATAGCTGGGAATTATTACCTGATTCGCAGATTTTATTCTCTTTTACCTCTTGCATTTAGCTCACATGGGGTGAAGTCTCCTCTGATCTCTGGTTTTCCACAATCTTCTGTGCTACCTGCCCTCACATCTGAAGGGGTTGATTCATCTTCCAGCTTTTCAGAACGCAACAGAATTTACAGACTTCCCTGCCATGCAACTGTCACTTTCTTACCTCTGGAAACAACTACAGAAATATTTTTTTTTCAAATGGAATAAAGGCACAACAAAAACCAAACTCTGTTTTTCTGCATGTAAAAAGCACTTTATGTGCAATGCTGATATTCCTTAAGTACTACTTAGAGTAAAGGGGTCAGATTCTAAACGGAAGTAAATTTGGTAGCTCGATGAACTATGGCAAATGACTTAAGCTTGGGATCTAACCCAAGATAAAATTTTCTGAATTACAGAGATGGCATATTATAAAGAAGTGGAGTTTTTTCTTCCTTTCGATGATAGTAAAATTCATTGTTATTATGTTACTGTATAAGAATGTCTACATACATCCGCTCTTCTTCAGGCTCAGATATTGTAGGGCAACGATGGGAACTAAGGAATATGTCTCTGGAAGGCAAGTACTGAATATTGCCCCCTCTTCCTCTGGTTTTTCCTCATAGCTTTTTTATCTGAGATTAGTCTCTGTGCCTGAGTAATTCTCATTGGCACAAATGCAGGCAAAGCACTGTTGCTTGCCAAGCTTTTGAATTAATCACTGGCGAGCTTAGTACCCATCAGTGAGAACCTGGAGGCTCAAAATTAACATCTACTTCATCAGCTCAGTGTAAAAAGTAAGTAAGTTTTCATTTCTTTCCCAGGGTGGTTGAGGATTTTGCTTTTTTTCTTTTTACCATTTGTTATTTTGCATCTTTATCACAAAAGACACTATCCTAATTTCCCCCTTGTCAGTTGGCTGCCTCAGAAGAGAAGTTATAGACTAAATGGACCATGCAGACTAAAGTACTCTCTTAGCATTATGTTTATAGAACAATAACAGGAAGAAGGACACGGAGCAGCCTGCAGGGCTGTCATCTGCTCTGTGGTCCTGACAAGTCAAGTGGGGCTGCATGACCTTAGATGAAATGTCTCTCTTAACCCAGCTCTGGTGGTAATTCAAAGAGCTAGGGATGGCTGGAAAAGAAACATCATGGTCTGTGAAAAATTTCTAAGTTTTGAGATTTGGTTTTGTTCTACAGTACTTAAACTGAGCCTAATAAACACATAAATAAATAAATAAAGCAAGCGAGCCAATAGCAATACATTGGGCAATGGCACTGATCAGGGATATAGGAGATAAGGTTCTAGTATGTGCTCTGTCTGATTTGTAGTAGAGAATTATTAAATATTCATTGCATGAGAAAGAAGTAGGTAGGCTAGTTACTTGAACTTCAGACTTCTATATCTTACATGAGCACCCTAATGAGCTACCGGTGCTGCTACTTTGCTTGAGCATACATTCCATCCTAAGCCTGAGAAACTTTCTGGATGAAGGTTTCTTCTCAAACATGTTTCTACAAAAAGTTTCAGTTTTAAAAAATTGATATTTTCTTACTAATATGGATCAACTAGAAAAAGTCCAGAGCAGCTCTGTTCAGCATATTTATACACTGTATTGAATCTTGATGTCTAGACTATGTTCTACTTTCAAAAGAGGATATGCAAATTCAGCGGGAATTTGCATATCTTCTTCCGATCTCACTTTAGAAAGTGGAGCTTTCAAAAGTGAAAGTAGCCTGGACACGGGTTTTTTTGGGAAAAAACCCCTTTTTCGAAAAAACCGTGTAAACCTCATTTTTTAAAGAAGAGTGTTTTTTTCTAAACAGGATTCCCCCCCCCCCCAAAAAAAACGCGTCCAGAGTTCTTTCACTTTCAAAAGATCCGCTTTCGAAAGTGAGATCAGAAGAAGACCCTCTTTCGAAAATAGAACATAGTCTAGACATAGCCTTAGATGTTTAGGCAAGAAGTTTAGAAAACCTTCAGTGAATGGATATCAAATAGATATAACTGAAGGGATTTATTGGGAAACTCTCTGGCTGGTAATCTTTGAGATAGCTAATATTTAACTTACATTTTTATTTTTAATTTTTCCCACATACTTTGTATAATTCCCAAAGCTATTGACATATTTTTCTGAATCTGTCAGCCAGCAGAATGGAAAAATAAAATAACTATGGAATTAGTCATCCTATACATACCAGTTCCTGTTGACTTGACTGAATTTGTGTTGATTTCACTATGCTCAGCATTTTTTTCAGATGTAGTTCAGTAACTTGCAAGATAGCCGTATATTTCTTCACTTTTCAGACAGTCTAAATTAAGCTCCCCTGCCCTCTTTCCATGTGCCATGGCACTACGTATTTTATTATTCTAGTTGGCCTTATTTGAATGCTCTTCAATTTGTCAAATATTTATATAATGTGAAGGCCATAATTTGGAGGAGAATCATCATCCGGCTTATTAAAAGCTAATTCACTTATATATATTCCATTCCCCATAGGTTTCCATATAGTTATTAGCCATCTTTCCAGGTGTGAACAACATTATATATAAAGAATACTCCAAATTTCACTTATGTACTCCCATTTGTTCCTCTTATATTCTGTAATGGGTCACCTTAAAAAGTCTGGCAAACATTACTGCTACCCTTTAAAAGATTTTATGCACTTCTATTAATTTTTGCATCCATTTTCCATTGCACATGGTGAATGATCATGTTGTACGCACTTTCTGCTTATTTCCACAGATTATATTATTCTTCAGTAAGCAACTCCTATAAATGTCCACTTTCAAACAAATGGAGTAACATACATCACACTACGTTACTGCATGTTATGAAAAATAATGAAACTTCCTGACAAAGGGCTATATTGGACAGCATTTTACTTTGATAGTCCAAAATCTTATTTTATCTATACAGACTTTGTATTTTCTTTATTATTCCTGCTGTGTTCATTGCTAGGTGGCAATATTTACTTCTCTCTGAATGTGTTCCATTGCTAAAGTGAATCATTTCATCAGCATCAACCAGAAACAAATATTTTAAACATGAAGTAAGACTTCAGCTATCTTGTTAATATGGTTTAGTGTACCTTGGTGTCAAATTTTGTTTTATCCTGAAATTAACTTCGTTCAACAAAAATTATTGCATGTATTCAAAGAGAAAAGAAAAGATCCAACTGAATTTGAGATCCTTACATGATAGGTACTGTGCAAACATATAGTTAGAGGTAGTTCTTACCCAAAAGAATTTATACTCTCTATACACAATAGACAAACAAATAGATTATTATCTCCATTCTACAGCTGAGGTGTAGAGGGCAAGATTCTTAGAATTATAGAATACTAGAACTGGAAGGGAGCTTGAGAGATCATCAAGTCCAGTCCCCTGCCCTCACAGCAGAACCAAGCACCATCTAGAGCAGTGGTCTCCAAACTTTTTACATCCAAGATCACTTTTTAAAAGTCAGGGCAAGCCAAGATCTACCCTATCCCTTCCCCAAGACCTGACGCCTTCTTTGAGGCCCGGTGCTCTCCATTCCCCTCCTCTCCATCATGAGCTGTCCCCAGCCCTTAATCATTCTCACTGGGTTAATACAGGAAGTGCGGACTCTGGGATGGAAATGAGGGATTTGGATTTGGGAAGGGGATGCTGGCTTAGAGAAGGGGCTCCAGGTTGGAGAGTGTTGGGATCAGGTGGAGAGTTGGGTTCTGGAGCAAGTTGCAGGCTTGTGGATGTCGGGGTGCAAGAGTTTGCATAGGGGTATATGAGGGGCTCAGGGCAAGGGAAATGGGTGTATGATGAGCTCAGGGCACAGGTTTGTGGTATGTGGATGGTGCATGAGTGTTGGGTGGTATGAGGGGCTCAAGGCAGGGAGTTCAGATGTATGCTCAGGGTTGGGGTCTGTGGGAGGTGCAGGAGTGTTATGATGCTGCGGCCAGATGTAGACTTGGCCCCAATTGGGGGTTTGTTGGCAAAGCTTCACAAAACATTTCAGCATTTTCTTTATTTATGGGAGGGATGGGGAACCTGTTTTGGATCAGGGGCCACTGATCCACAGAAAATCAAGTGAGATGCAGGGTGCTGGTGGGGGTCTAGCCAGGAAAAATCAGCAGGGTCCTGGTGGGTGTCTGGCCTAGGGCCACAGTGCTGGTGGGAGTCTGGCCAGAGGGCAGGGCAAGACGCTGGTCGGGGTCTGGCCAGAGGAAAGGGTATTGGTGGGGGTCTGGCCATAGGGCACAAGAAGGGTACTGGTGGTGGTCTGGGCAGGGAGCAGTAACAGTGTTCTGATGGGTGTCTGGCCAGGGTGCTGGTGGGGTCTGGCCATGGGGCATGGTGCTAGTAGGGGTCTAGCCAGGGAAAAGGAAGCAGGAGCAGCTCAGCTGGTACCTAGGGATCTCCAGGGACGAGGATCTCTGCGGCAGGATCTGCAGGCAGCCCTGGAAGAAGTGCACGTGCAGCTCCTTTAAGAAATCAAGCCACTCCGGATCCTGCACCGCCATCTTAACTAACTGTCCCCCTCTTCCCACCCCCCCACCTCACCTTCCTGGAGCATGGGGAAGGAAAGGAAGACAAGAAAACGTGCACGCTGTTGTGGGCATGGGAGGCATGCGCACTTTCTTGTCTTCCCTTCCTTCCCCATGCTGCCTTCTTTCATTCCTGCAGTGTGTGTGTGTGTGTGTGTGTGTGTGTGTGTGTGTGTGTGTGGGATGGGTGGGGGAGGGGGGGAGTCCTGAGGCTCCATGCCAGATCCAGCATGGATCCATGGGACTTCCCCTGCACGCCGCAGGTAGCTGCAGCTAGCTCTAATTTTGCAGGAGGCTGTAGCACCAGCATGGGCTCCTCATTGGAGGTGGGGGGGGGGGAGCAAAGAGGGCTGAGAACATGCCTCGTGATCGACTGACAGTGCCCCCATGATCAACCAGTCAATTGCGATCAACTAGTTGGTGACCACAGGTCTAGATCATCCCTGATAGATGTCTATCCAACCAGCTCTTAAATATCTCCAGAGATGGAGAGTCCACAATCTCCCTAGGCAACTTATTCCAGTGTTTTACCACCCTGAAAGTTAGGAAGTTTTTTCTAATGTCCAACCTAAATCTCCCTTGGTGCAATTTAAGCCCATTGCTTCTTGTTCTATCCTCAGAGGCCAAAGAGAACATTTTTTTTCCTGTTCCTTGTAACACCCTTTAAGATACTTGAAAACTACTAGCATCTTCATTATCAGTCTTCTCTCTTCTAAACTAAACAAGTCCAATTCTTTCAGTCTTCCTTCATAGCTCACGCTCTCTAGGCCTTTAATCATTTTAACAGCTCTCCTCTGGACCTTCTCCAAATTTTCCACATCTTTCTTGAAAATGTGGTACCCAGAACTGGACACAATACTCAAATTAAGGCCTAATCAGCGCAGAGCAGAGCAGAAGAATGACTTCTTGTGCTTTGCGCGCAACACTCCTGTTAATGAATCCCAGATTCATGAGGGGTTTTTTCTTTTGCAACACTGTTGACTCATATTTAGCTTGTTGTCCACTATGACCCTAGATCCTTTTCTGCAGTACTGCTTCCTAGACAATCACTTCCCATTCTGTACGTGTGAAACTGATTATTCCTTCCTTCTTATGCCTTCACTGATTATTCCTTCCTTCTTATGCCTTCACTCGATATTCCGTACATTGACTTCAGTCAGGAGATTTGTGATTGTGACAGGGCAACTTCCCCACACTAGCCAGAAGGAGTTAAAGAAGACTGGAGGGAGCCTGCGCAGAACGCTGGCCATTCAAAGAGGGGCTTTTAAGGAGCCAACAGGAGGACAACTTACAGAAACAGCCCTGATACATAAGGAGCTGCTTGGCAGAGAGTGAACAGTTAGGTCCTAAGCAGAGAAGGTGCAGGGCCTGGTTCCCAGAGAAGCACCTTTGGGAGAGCAGTACTGGGTGGGCTGTGGGAATGGGAGGCTCCAGCCTGATACACACCATGCTGCTGGCCAGGAGGGTGCAAAAGGTCACAAGAAATGTGGCCCAGGGAACAAGAGGCAGTGGATGGAAAGCAAAGGAGGGCAATACAAAGCTGCTATTGGAAGGTCTTCAGGTCGGGACCCAGAGCAGTGGGCGGGTCTAGGTCAACCCCTTTGCACCATGTCTTGCCACCGCTGATGTGTGGCCTGGAAGGACTGTGGCATGTACATGAAGAGAGGGGCTAGACTGAGACTGCAATTGGCCACAGTGGCAGTTGCTAGACCAAGCATTGCTGATAACCCCCGGAAGGGGGTGAGAAACCAGAGTGCTGGGCACTGCTGGAGGGCAGTGTCCTAAAGAGGACACCATGGTCCAAGGAGCAGTGCTGGTCCATAGTCCATGTGTGGACAGAGAGGAGTGACAGGTAAGACCCTGGCCAGGGAAGGAGGTGTCCTGCTGATGACAGAGCTAATTCCCAGTGCTACCATCCAAAGGCACCGCAGTGGTGAGTTGAGCTCATGAGAGTGTTCTAAAGAATTGCTCAGAGAAAGAAAGATATCAGTATTTGTCCAGGAGGGATTACATGTCTTAGCCAAACTCACACTGGAAAACCAAAACAAAGCATGGAGAGACTAATGGGCTAATTTTGAGCATCTGCAGTTTCCATTCACTTTAATTGGATGTATAGATGCTCAGAATTTCAGGAGATCAGATCAGTTAAGTAACTTGTCAAAGATTTTGCAGGAAGTCTGTGGCAGAGTTTGGAACTAAATCCAGATCTTCTGAGCCTGGCTCTAGTGCCTTAATCACAGGCCTTCTGCCATTTTTAATAACATTAATTCTGTCCCTATGCAGCTATTCTGCCATAGATGGTGTGTCACTTCAGAATGCAGTCCAGACCAATGAGGGGCTGTTTCTTACCCTGTTGCCCTTAGGCTACGTCTACACTGGCAGCTTCTTGTGCAAGAACTCTTTTGCGGAAGAGTTCTTGTGCAAAAACTCTTCCAGAAGAGAGCGTCTACACTGGCATGTGCTTTTGTGCAAGAGATGTGCTTTGGCGCAAGAGCATCCATGGCAGTGTAGAAGCTCTCTTCCGCAAGAAAGCTCTGATGGCCATTTTAACCATAGGGCTTTCTTGCGCAAGAAATTCATGTTGCCTGTCTACACTGGCCTCTTGCGCAAGAACAGTTGCACAAAAGGGCTTATTCCTGAGCAGGAGCGTCAGAGTTCTCGCACAAGAAGCCCTGATTTCACACATTAGAACGTCAGTTTACTTGTGCAAGAACACACGGCCAGTGTAGACAGGCAGCAAGTTTTTGCGCAAGAGCGGCCACCTTTGCGCAAGATCACGCCAGTGTAGACACAGCTCCCATGTTTCACTTTGCTATTATTGTAACTCTGAGCCTAGGACACACACAATCAGCACTGACCCCATCACAGTCCCATTCCTAAATTCCCCAACCATATGTCCTGATTTTACAGGCTTTCCTGGATCAGTTAGGGTACGTCTACACTGCACCCAGAGCTCGAAATAAGCTATGCAATTTGAGCTATGCAAATTATGTAGTTTATTTTGAGTTAATTTCAAAATATTTTATTTTGAAATTTGGCACTGTGTACACAGAACTCATTTTGAAATAAATCGCTATTCTGAAACGTCCTTTACTCCTCATGGAATGAGGCTTACAGGGACATTGAAATAGCGAGCCTGTTATATTTCAAAATAACGGGTGCATTCAAAAGATGCAGAATAGCTATTTCGGAATACCTTCAGTATCCCAAAATAGTGCTCAGTGTAGATATAGCTTTAGGGAAAAAATAAGGTTTGTTTTCCCCTCTAATGACACACAATATACAATCTTACCACTTTAACTGTAGGTAACTAATACTTTAATTCAACCACAGCATGGTAGGTTTAAAAGAAAAGAAAAAGGTGTTTGTGAATTAAAAATAGAATTTTAAGTAAGATCAGATATGACCAACAGTGACTCAAACGCTTACACATAAAAGTGAAAAACCTTTTCTAGAGACTAAAAACTTAATCTAAGGCGGCACGTGTTTTATTCAAAATGGCTTTTCCCACTCCCAGTCTTTCTGCAAGATGATGACTGAACCCAAATAGTCCTGTAGTGGGCCCCCTCCAAAATCCCAAATTACTGGTTCCTTTGTCTTCTGAAGTGAAAGAGAGGATTTGGAATTTTTCTGACCCTTTCCTTAATAGTCCATTGAACTTCTGAAATGGATTCTTTTGAAAGTTACCCTCAAAGTAAAGTTTATTCAAGGTGTGAGAAAAAGTGACATGGAGCCTGCTGGGGTTTTTTTTCCTTGCTGATATTTGCTAAAATGCAAACTGCTTTGTTTTCTGAAGTTTCCTTCTTCTGTGTCCCTGATGGCCCTGTTTATTGCTTGCAGACGTGGCCCAGGCCCTGCACTTTCGGAGGCCCTTTGGTGGCTGCCCCAACTTTCCTATGAATGGGACCCAAAGGTTCACCTGGGACCGGGGACTTGGCGTGATGGTAGCAGGAGTTGCCCTGCACCCAGGACTGGCCTTACCATGAGGCGAACTAAGGTGGCCGCCTCAGGTGGCAGACTGTAGAGGAGCACCGCTAGGACCCAGAGTGTAGAAAATTGTGTCTGCTGCTGGTGCATACGTATTCTCTCTGCAGTACCATGAGAGGAGTAGAACAGGAAGAAGGCAGAATTGAGACCTTTCAAAGTTTTGGCCCAAGCAAGGGGGCATGGGGGCATCATTTGAGCTCCCCGCCTCAGGTGCCAAAATGTTGTAGGCTGGCCCTGCCCCCACCATCCCACTGACTATAGCAGCGGGAGCCAGAGAGGCTGATAGAGTGTTCTGCTTTTACTGTGCCATCCTCTCCCAGCCTGCTGCCCACCACCATGGAGAAACGAGGTGTAGTGGGGCTGGGTGGTGTACCAGGGCGGAGTAAAGCAGGCTGCCAGCCTCCTTCATGCTTACCACTTTCATGCTCCTACCACCATTCCAGGGGTGGTTAAAGCATGAGTGGACATATGGATCATTAGCACATCTGACACATACATATCTCGTGACATCAGCTGCGGTGGTGCCGTATGAATGCTGTTCTTATTTTTCAGGTGACCCTGTAAACAGGAAACAGGCAGCCTTATCTCCTGAAGATATAAACTGTAGTAAGTCAGGACAGTGATACAGTAAATTCAGCATTACTGGTGTGATGTCTTGACAGGTCTCCTGCTTAGTCAGTGATGATAAACGTTTGGCAGCATGTGTTTTTGTATACTTCCTCCGTATATCATGCCAGCTTTGTGCAGGTAGCTAGCATAATAGACTTTATGAGAGCCCCCAAAGACCACAGACTCAGATAAGATATAAAGGCACCCAAGTCAGGTTTATTGTTGAACAAAGTACATTAACAGTTGTTGGTAGCCAGATGGCCTTTGAGCCCCAATGCGTTTGTACCAGTGACAATGGACATGGCTTAATTAATAATATGGATTTTACTATTGTTCCCTAGGCTGGCCAAAGAGTTGAGATGAGGTACCCCAACATTTATAGACAGAGATAAACAATCTGTGATACACACCTTACATGTTATTCTACACTGTGATGGGGCGTCCCAGCCCTGCACTGGCTGAGGGGAGGCTAACCAGGCATGCTGGGCTGAGAAAACCTCTCCCCCACGGCCTTGCTGGGCATGCTCCAACTGCAGGCCTGGTATAAAGGCCAGAGAAGCAGCTCAGTTGGGGCTGACCTCCAAAGGGGAAGGAGCTCCTGCTGGAGCACAGGAGCAGCCACCCTGGCTGTTGGAGCTTGAAGCGCTGCCCCAGCCAGAGCTACAGCCACAACCACCACGCTGACAGCAGCCACCATGCCCACTGTGGCTTGCAGCCAACCTGACCGCCTTCGTTGCACCAGCTGCTGCCGTGCCAACTGTTGCCACCACACCAGACGCCGCTGCCACACCAGCCGCCAGACCAACCGCTGCTGCCGGGCCTGCCCACACCGCTACGGCAGCGAGATCTGCATGCCCAGGTGGGGCCTACGCTGGTCAGAGGGACAGGGTAAGGAAACAGCCCAGGGCGGGGAACAGATGGTGCCCCGGAGGGCTCGGTGCATTTCGGGGAGGACTCCCCGCCGAGCCAGTGGTGGGAACCACCCACCACTGATAGGGTCCTGGGCTGGGTCCCGGTGGAGAGGGAGGGCCTGGGCCCCCCTACCCCACCACACCCTTATGCCCCCCGACAACGGGCATTAGAGACTTGGCTGCTGGGCCATATTGATCCCCAGACCAGGAGAGCTAGAGACTTGTCCGCTGGGCCATATTGACCCCGAGACTAGGGGAGCCAGGGACTCGGCTGGGCCATATTGACCCCCAGACCGGGGGAGCTAGAGACTCGGCCGCTGGGCCATATTGACCCCTAAGGGGCATGGGACATGCCAGCCCCGTGACACACACATTAATGACATGTTTGGTACCTCCCCTTGTACTTTTCTCCAAAGCATTCCTGTTTACCACCCGTTGTTATACTTTCACTTTTGTTGTTTTAAAACTATTTTATTAAGTACTAAGTTAGTGTGTCCTTGTACTGTTTTGGTGGAACGTATTTACATATTTCATATGCTTTTTAGCAGTGCTAGCAATTCTAATGCTGAAAGACACTGACTTACAGGCAAACATTTGCTTTTGACAAGGCATTGCTGTTACTCATAGTATAACTCTTGCTTACTTTGGTTCAGGCACGAGTCCCATGCTTCAGGCTTTCTTTCTCCTACATAAATAAACTTGTTTGTATGACAAACTGGCTGAACAATAAGTAGGACTGAGTGGACTTGTAGTCTCTACATTTTTACATTGTTTTATTTTTGTACATAATTCTACATTTGTAAGCTCAACATTCATGCTGAAGAGATTGCACTACAGTACTTGTATGTATCAAACTGAAAAATACAATTTCTTTTTATTTTTACTGAGCAAATATTTGTTGGGTCCAGCCTATGCATCTCTACAGCACACAGCTCATGAGGGGAAGGGGAGCTCTGTATACTGCCCCTGCTCCTAGCACTATCTTGTAGGTCCCATTGGCTGGCAACCAGCCAATGGCAGCTGCCTGGGCCTTGCCTGTGCCTACATGGCACACGGCACAAACATATACACTCTAGTCCCAGCTGCTGGCTGCTTTTAGCAACGTGTGGAGTATGATAAGCAGTGAGCCTGCCTAAAGGTCCTGTGGGCTGCTGGCTGGGAGTCTGTCAACCAGAGCCTGCACCTGGCACTTTACCCCTTCCTACACCCCAAATCCCTGCCTCAGGTCACAACTGTAAGTTGTGTGCTTGTGCAGCCACTCAGGAGAAGTTCAATTGCCACCCAGATGAACATGGCGCCCATAGCTAGGTTTTTTTGTTTGAATATGAGTGACAGGGGATGGATCACATGAGTATTACCTGTTGTTTTCCCTCCTTCTGGGGGATCTGGTATTGGCCACTGTCAGTAGACAGGATACTGGGCTAGATGGACCTTTGGTCTGACACAGTATGTCCGTTCTTGTGTTCTTATGTTTCTACTGGTGGTTCACATTTACACACAAAATGTTTTCTGCACGTGGATGGAAAAGATTAGAGGGAACATTGGTCATAACCCCCTTCTGCTCCAGGTTAAAACCCAACCCCTCTGCACCCTCTCCTATACCTCAGAACACAATTCCCTCTCAGATCCTGCACCCCTCCCCAGGTCAGAATCTACTCCTGCATGCAACTCCCCTTCCACACTGCATCCCAGTCCCCAGCCCCACGTTACAAAATCCTCCTGCAACCCAAGCCCCTTACCCCGAGCTCCTTTCTGTACCCAACCTCTATCCCAAACCCCATTAATGTGGCAGAGTGCAGCCCTTGACCACTTACCAAAATCTTGGAGTGGCCTCCCATGAAAAATTATTGCCCACCCCTGCCATACAAGCTATTAATAATGAGGCTCAACTTTATATATTGTCCCTGAATGTTACCAAAATATCACAAGCTAATAAGAAAAAAGGCAAAAGTCACTAATTCTTAGCAAAAAATTCTAGAAGATAAATTATCTTCATCGTGGTCCTGATTTTGCAATAAAGCCATTTAAAACCAAATGCTACAACAAATATGCCAGAACACTTGAAGGATCATTTGGGGAGGAAGAGTTTTGTGATAAAGACTCTAGATTAGGGAATTTTTGTTTTATCCTCAGCTCTGGTTAGATCCACAGAGAGAACACAAAAATCTGTGACAAAGATGACTTGGGCTCAGCAATGCAATACCTACTTTTAGGTGCTTTGCTGCCCACCGAAAGCCTCAGCCTCAAACTAGGCACCCAGGCTCTCTATACAAGGCATGAGGGGAGTCATGCATGTATACAGCATACACATAGAAGCCAAGGAGCTACCTAAATCAGCCAATAAGAAATACTGAGGAGAAAGGCAGGGCCTACATCCCTCCCTTAGATATCTAACTGTGGATCAGAGGGAGGCACCAATCTCTAGCTGGGATTCTTTTTCTTGAAGGTAGGAGCTTAAGCGAGGGCAGCCTTTTCTCATGAAACATGAGGTCATCTCACCTGTCAGGTGAAATTCACTGCTGATTATGAGGTACTCAGAAACGAAAGTAAACGGTACCACAGAAAAGCCTGTAAGTAAATAAAATTAAAGTCACTAGGTTGTTAAGCCAGCAATTTCTGTCTCCCAGTCCTGGAATCTGATACCATCACAAACCAAAAGACCTATTTTTTCCCCCACGCTTAGTTGCTCATGCAACCTAGGCTTTAACTTAATAGTTCCCAATAGTGTCAGATTTTTTTCTGAGCTCTTCAACAATCCCATATAATAATTATACACTGACTTTAACACTAAATACTGTATAGAGAAATCAATTTATACCTATCTGGAGGCTGCTTCTTCAGGCATAGGTCATGTAAGTTGCTTAACAGGTCACAAGACTTTAAAGCAGGAAATGAAAAAGAAAACAGTATTTCTCTACCTGAAAATGCAGATGAAATGTAGACAGGCAAAAATTTGGCAGCTTCCCAAGACTTTGGTGCAAACAGCTCAATACATGAACCATGCATCAGAATTTCAGTTTTAGATCTCTCTGAAAACATAAAAGATTCTATTGCAAACCCAAATTTAACTCACCATTTAATTCCATATACAAGGTATCTTGAGCATGAAGAGCATTGTATCAAAGCACAATGACTATATTCCATTGCAAAGCTTTTGTAGAAGATGCTTTTTGCCAAATCAGTTTATGTTGGAATTTCCTAAACAATAGTAAAGATAAAGAAAATTGCAGTTTTAACTAAAAGTACTGAGAGGCTCACATCTTTATCTATATTCTGCTTTGGTAAATACTCAGTAAAAATATAGTAGCACAGCCATCAAAGGCTTCTTGCTCTTTAATCCTTTAATAAATGCCCACCATAAATCTTAGTGACAGATTATTCACATGCCAAATCTATTTATATAGTGGCTGAGTATATTTAAAGACCAGAGATATTAAGTTAAGATAGTATTGCCTTAGCTTGTTACAAACAACAATAAATATGAGATTATCCCATGAACCATTCATTGTTTTCTAAGTCACACAAACTGAAGTTCTGATTACATTGCAAACAGCACAGTATTAAAGGGAATCTTGCAATTTGTCTACATAAATAGTGCTTCTGTCTGTTGTTAGATCTGTTCATCTCTGCTCTATTCCTGGTGCTTTATTTTGGTATTACCACCTAAAAGCTAGAGTTTCCAAGGCTGTTTAGCTCACAGAAGAGCTGTATCAGCTTCCAAAGTAATAATGATATGATTGTCCACCTTTGTCATTCATTCTCTCCGGGGACTTTCAGAGTGTATTACCAATATTAAGAATTAATCTTAACATTAACCCTTTATGTGACAGAAAATTATTTGCTGATCACCTCCTCAAACTGTCAGCACTGTGGAGGTCAGAAGGCTAGACAGAATTGCCTGCTGACATCTAAGCTGTGGAGCCAAAACTAAGGGGCATAGAAGACTGAAGGCAGGGGAACTGGAGAGGAGCTTACCTGCTGAAGTCTCCAGGCTGGAATGCTGAACTCAGGGAAAGCAAAAGGACAGGGGGAGTCATGGATGGATTCCCAGTATAGAGGCTGGGAGAGGGGTGGCCTTTCTGGTAGCATGGGGTTGCACTTCACCTGGAAAAACTGGGGTGGCTAAATGGACAGAAGAACTGAAGAAGAGTTCCGGTGTGGCAAATTTGGAGGGCGGTATGTGAGGTGTTATCTCACAGGATTTTAAGGACTACATGCACTGGAGTTCATTAATGGCCTGTATTTGGGGACTTTTATTTTGGACTCTCTTCACTACATTTTTGTAATCAACTGCTCCCAAGGAGGCAAAACACAGGCAAAAAAGCTATTGTGAAGTTACTGAGGACCTAGATGCAGTTGCCTCTGCTTCCCTCCTTCAGTCACATTGCGGCCTGCTGTCAGAGGGCGTTGTTCCAAGTGAGGCCACCCTATGACACCAGACTAACATCATCTATTGGGTCCCATCTCAGCTCTGTTCACCACTGTACTGACAAGCTCAGTTCATCCTCTTTGCTAATCCTAGATAGCGTATTATGGCAGAAGTCACCAAATGACATGGTTATGCAGACTCTTCTCATTTCTTTTTCTTAGTGTGTGAGCAAATTTTTTAATCTTTGAAAAAATGTTCTAAGTTACACGATGGGCTACTTTGCACAGCAAAACTCCTGGGTATAACTATACATCTATAATAATCCTGGTATAACCTCCCACGCAGGAGAGTCCAGAGTAGTGTCCACACAAAGAATTATACCAGTTTAACTGCAGCAGTATAATAATACCAGTAAAATTCACTTACAGACAAGCCCTTCAGATACCTAGACTGTGCCACTGACTTGTCCTCTACTGGGAAGCTGACTTGCATTGGCATGATACTAGTGTTGGTGTTGGAAGCAGGGGTGACTCTTGCTCACTGGGGCTGTGTCTACATTGGCAAGATTTTGTGCAAAAGCGGCCGCCTGTCTACACTGGCCGTGAGTATTTGCGCAAGACCACTGATGTTCTAATGTACGAAATCAGTGCTTCTTGCACAAATACTCTGACGGTCCCGCTCAGGGATAAGCCCTCTTGTGCAAGTATTGTGCAAGAGGCCAGTGTAGACAGGCAACGTTAATTTCTTGCGCAAGAAAGCCCGATGGCTAAAATGGCCATCAGAGCTTTCTTGCGCAAGAGAGTGTCTACACTGGCACGGATGCTTTTGCGCAAAAGCACATCTTTTGCGTAAAAGCACATGCCAGTGTAGACGCTCTCTTGCGCAAATACTTTTAACAGAAAAACTTTTCCATTAAAAGTATTTGCGCAAAATCATGCCAGTGTAGATGCAGTCTTAGCTGTATATGTCTGTAGGGTAAATTGAGGCAGCCCATGGTATCTTGCTGAGAACTGACAAATTCAAATCTCAAATCATTAGGCCAGCCCTGGGAAGCACCCAGACAGCAGTTAACTTGTTAACTTGACCCTGGTTGTCCTGGCAACCACATTCCAAAAGGGCCTCACTTTGATAAGGCCCGTACCAAACAACCAAACAACCACGCGGGATTGTTTTTCATTGTCTGCTTTGTTCCTAGAAAATAAGCTTGGATCCCAAAGATCGCGCCAAGGCAATACCACCCCCGCAGGAGACGCATTATATTTCCGGCAGACAAAATGACCATCAATATGCCTTTGTTTATGTTGGCTCATTTAGCTTGTTAGGAATAATTATTTGTATTAGTGATAACATGTTTAAATTGGCAATGGAGATGCTGTGTAACTGTTGTAGACCATTGGCTTATGTGCATATCTCACTTCTGCTGCTAGACCTATCAACTCATTTCTCCTCCGTCCATCTGCTACCTATATAATCTAATGTATGTTTTGGTTAAGTTAGTGCTCTCCGGGCTAACCACCTGGTCCGCACTCCACCAGCACTGTGTGTTCAATAAATCCTCTGCTTGTTTTCACCTGCACCCAGTGTGTCCAAGAATTATTCCCAACAATGTCTATGATAGTGTTTTGAGGCAATGCAAAATGACAATATTACTGCCCAGAGTGAAACCATCACTACAACTGTGTCAACTCAACAAAATAGCTTAGGCAACTTTTTAATTCACTAGCTAGATGAATTCATGAATGTGTTTCAGAGTCTCCAAAAGGTCAACAATGGCTTTGTTTTTTAAAATCTTATTTCACAGTCAGTCCTTCAAGAGGGAATGGAATGTGTCTGTGTACACAAAATGAGAAATCATCCAAGACGTTTTGTTTAGAAATTTCCGGGCTCAGTAAGCCTAAATTGGCACAGATTGTGTCATAATATGGCATTATCATTTCCATGAATGGTTCAATTAACATTTCTGAAGACTTTACAGTTTGTGATCAGGTATGTGCTCGGTGGCCACATGTGGAAGCCTCAAGCCTGATCCAGTGTTCAGTGAAGTCAACAGGAAGCCATTAACTTCAAAGGGCATAGGAATGGGCTCTTAGTTAGTAACATTCTGCACTAACAACACGCCAGTACTTGAGCTGATGAGTGACAGATCTCAGAATGGAAATCTGGACTCTTAGCTCCCACTTTTTAATCTAACTTTTTAGCTCCCATTCTTTTAATCTAACAAAGTTCCATCTCCCAAGAGAAGGTTCTAGGGATTTCTGCTGATGGGATATGGGAACTTCCCAATGTTTAGCCCACAAGTCAGATTGTAATTTGCAGCTCCTCTCTCACATTGAGAGGCCCTTCGATATCAAGGTAGAGGTGCTCCAGTACGACTGGAGGAAATAGCTGCCAATAGCATACCACTGAACATTGTTCAAAACAACTGTTTTGCTGGCTCTTATGTGTATAATGGGCTTCACACCCCCAACCTTTGGGAAAGTTCAGATCTGAATTTGGGTACAAAGCCAAACTTCTTGGCTCAGGTCCATTTCTTGTTTGTATGCACTCAGGTCCATCTATAGCTTGTGTGACTTCAACTCAGCCCAAACTTAACTTCATTAACTTAACTCTCTGGACTTTTCTTTGCTCTTTGTTTTTAATTCAGTAATATCTTCCTTCCTTGTTAATTTCTCACTGGCCTTATTTTTAAATCACTTGTAATTTATCCATTGATTCTAATTAAGTTCTTCCTAGGGCTTGTGAGCTTTATTTAATTAAATTCATTAATGTATGTATGTACATTATAAAAGCTAACCTGCTCACCAGGCTGGTTTTCCCAAGATCTCAAAGCTCTAATACGGAGAGAAAAATCATATACACCTAGCTGAAAGTTAAATATATGATTGCAGCACAGTAATATCATGGTAATGTAGAAAAATCATGGCGAGCTAGGACTTCACAGCTGTCACACCTCTACGCATTGTGAAGTTCATTGTGATCGCGAGCATCTGTTGTAATTAGGGCCTAGTAGGCTAACCCCAGTTATGAACTTACCAGTAGGAAAGAGGATAGCATTAATACAAAAGATTCTTCTACTACTAAAGTACAAGCCCCACCCACTTAAGCTAAAGGAGAATATGCTTTACTTTTTTTTGCACTATCAGGTTCATGTGCATTAGAGAGCACTTCTGATTGATTGGGGGGTGAAAAAGAAAAAATGAACAGCAACTTTAACAAGAGTTAAAGAAATAGTCAAGAAATACAAATAGTTCACTTTTTTTTTATACCAGGGATTGCTGAATTTGCTACAGAATTGCAATAAGAAGAGAGGTGTTCAGTAGCTAATTAAATCAAACTTGGTTGCAAAGTCTGGCTGTTTTTATCAGCTGAAGACAAGCACTTGTTGCACCCCAGATCAGCATTTTGCTGTCTTGAGTTCAATAGTGGTCGAATTTGAATGCCTGGATTCCTTGAATTCAATTTGCTCCAGAGTTCTGTTTCCTTCCAGCCAAGATACATTCAAGTGGACCACAGACAAAACAAGTATCAGAGGGGTAGCCATGTTAGTCTGAATCTGCAAAAGCGGCGAGGAGTCCTGTGGCACCTTATAGACTAACCGAAGTGTTGGAGCACCCGCATGGCCCCACAATACGCCAACATTTTTATGGCTGACCTGGAACAACGCTTCCTCAGCTCTCGTCCACTTACGTCCCTTCTCTACCTACGCTACATCGATGACATCTTCATCATCTGGACCCATGGGAAGGAGACTCTGGAAGAATTTCACCATGATTTCAACAGCTTCCACCCCACCATCAACCCCAGCATGGATCAGTCTACACGGGAGGTCCATTTCCTGGACACCACGGTGCAAATAAGTGACGGTCACATAAACACCGCCCTATAGTGAAAGCCTACCGATTGCTATGCTTACCTGCATGCCTCCAGCTTCCATCCCAGACACACCACACGATCCATTGTTTACAGCCAAGCACTGAGGTACAACCGCATATGCTCCAACCCCTCAGACAGAGACCTACACCTACAAGATCTTCAACAAGCATTCTGTAAACTACAATACCCACACGAGGAAGTGAGGAGACAGGTTAACAGAGCCAGACATGTACCCAGAAGCCTCCTGCTATGGGACAAGCCCAAGAAAGAAACCAATAGAACACCACTGGCCATCGCCTACAGTCCTCAGCTAAAACCTCTCCAACATATCATTAGTGATCTACAACCCATCCTGGACAATGATCCCTCACTTTCACAGGCCTTGGGAGGCAGGCCAGTCCTCGCCCACAGACAACCCGCCAACCTGAAGCATATTCTCACCAGCAACTATACACCGCACCATAATAACTCTAACTCAGGAACCAACCCATGCAACAAACCTCAGTGCCAACTCGGCCCATATATATACACCAGCAACACCATCCCAGGACCTAACCAGATCAGCCATATCGTCACTGGTTCATTCTCCTGCATATCCACTAATGTAATATATGCCATCATGTGCCAACAATGCCCCTCTGCTATGTACATTAGCCAAACTGGACAGTCCCTACGTAAAAGAATAAATGGACACAAATCAGATATTAGGAATGGCAATATACAAAAACCTGTAAGGGAACACTTCAATCTCCCTGGACACACAATTGCAGATCTAAAGGTAGCCATCCTGCAGCAAAAAAACTTCAGGACCAGACTTCAAAGAGAAACTGCTGAGCTAAAGTTCATCTTCAAGTTTGACACAATCACCTCAGGATTAAACAAAGACTGTGAATGGCTAGCTAACTACAAAAGCAGCTTCTCCTCTCTTGGTATTCACACCTCCAGATCAGCTACTAGAAGTGGGCCTCATCCTCCCTGATTGGATCCACCTTGTCATCTCTAGCCTGATTCTGGCCTGCATATTTATACCTGCCTCTGGAATTTCCACTACATGCATCTGACGAAGTGGGTCTTTGCCCACGAAAGCTTATGCTCCAACACTTCGGTTAGTCTATAAGGTGCCACAGGACTCCTCGCCATTTTTACAGACAAGACAGTTTCTGACAGCTACTTTCTTTGAAAGGTGCAACTTACAGTGGGAAATTCATTAATCATTTCCATCAACACAACAAAGAGGTTATTAAGTGTTTACCACAAATATAAATATATATATATATATTTCAGCTGGATACTCTGGCAGCCTTCACCCAGCATACTGTTCTCATCACAGTTGTTTAGCACTTTTAAAAAAATGCAACTATTTTAGCTCCAGGCTAGTGTGCAGCTTTTCTGCTCATCTTCCTTCACCTACTCTTCTCAACTGATAAGAATGGAGGTGCTGAATTGAAAGACCTTGATGAGCAGGGCAAGGCCAAGCTTATCTAAGGTGTATTGATGTGAAAGGATTCATCCTTCTGATAATTTCTAATATGAGAAATAAGTACCCATTTATCACTTTCTATTATCTCCTTTTCAAAAAGTCTCTCAGAGCAGTAGTTCTGTTGATTGGAGAAAAGAAAATAGTAGATGTATTTGAATGATGCACAGCACATACACTTACATCTCAGTTCATGAAAGCACTTATACTGCCCAAATCCTAGACCTATCTTTCCTCCAGTCACCGGAACAAAGTACCAGAAGTTGGACCCATATAGATAATATGTACCAAATCATGGACACTTAGATTACACACTCTTTGGTATAGAATGTGCAATCTAAGTGTTCTGTGTTTGTGCAACTCCTAGTACAGTGGGTCCTGGTTCAGTACTGGGGTTCCTAACCACTTTGAAAATGCATATAATTAATAAATAATATCAATAGAATATCTATAGATAAAAAGCTCACATTCCAAACTCTTAGAGTATAAGGGCTAAATCTTGGACTCTGGTATGGCAGTGTAAACCCCCATACTAATTAGTTAAGGCCAGAGTCCGACACTCTTGCTTAGCACCTTTCTCTCAATACATTTCATGAAACTACTTAGAAAATAAAATTCTATTTAACACGAGTGAGGGTATCAGAATCTGTTCTTTATCTTTCAATTAATTCATAAAACCAAATGGGAAAAAATGATTCCCAGTTATTCCTGGCTTTATTTGTACTTTAAATTTACCAAATTTATTTCTCAGGCAATTCCATCGAAGAAGGAAATTGCTGAAATGAATCATTCTTCTCTTCTGACCTATTTGCTTTCTAGTTGTTTGCCTTTATTCAATTTAATTTTTGTCAGAAATCATGGCCGGCCCAGCTGTTCACTTCCTCTGAAGCCATATCACCTCAGGCTATGACTTCATCAAATCTCATTAAACTAAGCAGGGTTGGTCCAGATCAGTACTTGGATGGGAGAAAATTCCAGATGTTGCCAGAAGTGTTGGTGGTGATATCTCCTCTGCTTGGCCATTGACTAGACCTTGTTGGAAAATGGTAAATATTTTCAGAGAAATATTTTAAAAAACATGAGCTTTTTATTATTTTTAAAAGACAATTTACCGATTTTTTTTTTTTTTTTTTACTCAATTTTGGTTTTCTGGTTTCCTTTCAAAAACTGTAATTCTTTTGTTTTCAGTTTTTATTTTTAAATAAAAACCACACACATCTGAACATTTATAAAGAAACATTTCCCATGAAAATGTTCATTTTCAAACAACCTATTTTCTATTGGAAAAATAAAAAAGGAAATTGTTGCCCAGCTGTAGTATTGACTTATTGTCAGAAAGGCCCTGACAATATAACTGGAGATCCATTCTTCTGGGTCAGATGTAAATTTGTCCTTAGACTAGTTGCTGGATCCAGTTCACCAGGGTTAGTCTGTGATGCGTCACCACTGCTATATATACAGACACCTGTGCCTCCACAGGTATGGGTGATTGCATCTCCCGTTGACTGTGGATCAGCTGTCCTGGCCAACTGGTGCTGCGGTGAGTGGTGTCCCAGTCTGTGCCACTTCCCACAGTTCCCATTGGCTGGGAACAGCAGTCCATAGCCAACGGGAACTGTAATCGTCCATATCTGTGGATGCAGAGTTAAAATAGAGGAGCAGCGACCTGCCAGGGGCTAATGCTGGCAAACCACCACAATTTTATTGCTGTAGCCAGACAGGAACCCCCCTTGCAACATCCATTTTTGCTTGCCCCTCTGAGGTGCCTGGAGCATACAGGGCATAGAAAGCAATAAAATCAGCATAGTCTTTGATGCCTTGACAGAAGGCCCAGATATGCTGGCTGCTGTGACCCTGGATGGCTGTAAACAGAGATACGCCAATTGCTGACCTCGAGGCTGCGAGAACTGCCTTGGCTGGCACCTATATTGATACGAACACACAGCCGTCCTCGGGGGCAAGGGGGGGAATTGCCCGCTGAGCAAAGAATGTCCAGTACTCCCAATTTAGTTATTTCTCTTACAAGTGTAAATTAAGTTCACAACTCCCTTGTAAGAGCTGGTGTCAACAAAGACGAACCAGCACCATTTGGCGCTATAGATAAGGAAGAGAATACGTGACCCCATGGGTATAAAGATGGGTCCAGCAGCACACTCACTTTGAGTGTCAATCTACCATCTGCCTGCTGGTCGGGTTAGGTAATTGCCTCCCGAGGTTCCATGGGGACGCCCATCTCGTATTCGTCTTTCCGAGGAATTGAGAGACCGATCCTGGCCTGACACGCTGGAATTGAGAGACGCAGAAGTGGGTAAAAATTGGACCTGGATGTGTTCTTTTGTTTTAGTGCATGCATAAAATAGAGCTCTTTAAAGATTAAGCTGTCACTTGGTACCATTATTTTCTATCTCCTTTTTCCTCTGTAACCATTTTAAGATCTGAAGTTGCTAGCAGTTAAGAAAGTAGAGCAATAGCCATTGTAACCACATGCTTTTTATAAGCCCCTTTAATAAATCTGTAACTGTTTAAGCTTTAACTTGACTCCTCCTGTTGCTGTAACAGATCCAAACACAATTAAAAGAACTCCAGCCGGTCATAGGGGCAGACGCAGTAAGAGCTGGGCGTTTGGGTCGTGTCACCTCTATGGGACAGATCCTTTGGGGCATCCGTCGGCCTTCCCTAGGCCGCCTGCTGCGAAGGGACCCAGGTCCTAGCAGTTGAAGACTCGGGTGTATAACACACACGCAGACCACACGCACTACCCCGGCCATCGGCTGACAATTGCCCACCCCTGCCTTAAAAACTCACTGCCATTACTAATCTCATGTTTTCCCATGTGTTTCCAAGTGTTCTTGCCAAATCCTGACCAACTACCAATCTGGGTAATTACCTTCTACCTATCTGAATCTGCACTTATAGATTCATTTAGAGAAGCTATTCTATACTTTGTGTGTTGTAAAGTGATGTTTGTACAGAATCACTGCTCCATGCCACTCCAGAGATATCTGTAATTTAGAACTGAATAAGGGTACATCAACATTGCAATGGTATTTTGGGGTACCAGAGTATTGCTATCCTGCGTCTTCACAGCAAGCCCATTATTTCAGGTTTGCTATTCTGACATCTCTGTAAACCTCATTCGTCGAGGAGTCAGGGATGTTTTGGAATAGCACTTTATTTCAAAATTTGGTGCTGTGTAGACAATGAGCTGTGTAGACAAAACAAGCTATTTCAAAATAGCATTGAAATAAGATTCACAATTTGCGTAGTTCAAACTGTGCATCTTATTTCGAGTTATGGTGCAATGTAGATGCACCCAAAGCAATTATGTGTTTGTACATGTGCCCGCATCTCTCTTTCTCCTAAAAACTCAGCTTTCTCTTTTAACATGAGTTTTTTTCCCCACAAAAGAATCAGTCCTCTAGCTGGAAGATGTATTAGTGTCCTTAATTTTGGTTTGTTTTTCGCATTAGTAAATTTCAAAATGTAAATAAGTTCATGGAATGATGCACATGAAAATATCATGATTAAGAAAGAATTTTACATTTATCCCAGATCTCCCATTGTGTAAATTAAGAAACAATGAATAATCCTGCAGAACAGTCCTGTAAATTAATGAATGACATATTTAACTGTGTAAGAAGCTCTGTAGAGCAATCAATTGCATGATCATCACTATAGATATTTTGACACTGGTCTCTAACTCTGAGCTTTCAGTGACAAACTGAGCACACTGTAATACATTTGCCCATACCACATAAGGAAGGGTCCCTATATTTTCTTCCCGAAAACAAGAATGAAAGTCAATATGTGAAGTTCAGCCTTGATTGGTATTCTATAATGCCATATATAAACAACCCAACACCAATATATCACAGAGAAAAAAAATCAATTAATTATATACAGAAACCAGGCTACTCCACTTGCTAATGACAACACTGGTCTACAATTTTTTAGAAGTCGTCTGCTTCAGAGATAAAATGTGCTATTTATTATGTATGTTGATGTGCTGAATTCAGATATGACAATTAAAACAACTGATTGTTTCCAAGATATTTAAGTTTTTACATTTTACGTCTATGTATATTGTGTAGATAGTAGAGTTTTAATCATAAATTGTAAACCTAGGTCTTTTCATGTGTTTATGGTTGCTTTACATGATAATATTTCACCTGTCCTGTTTATGTAACACTTTAAAAATCAGCAAAAGGGTTATATAAATAAAATTTATTATGAAACAAAAGGCAAAAAACTATTATGTACATAGTTTAGTCAGTCAGTTCACCTTGTGTTATGAGGTGTGGTTCAGAGGAGGAGGATGGGAGAAAATGTGGGTCCTGTGACATTGATGGTTCAGGACCAGAAGTTTCATCCTCTTCCTCTTCCTCGTCTGACTCAAGTGAGAATGATTCTGGTGCATCAGGAACCGGCAGTCCTTCTCCGTGGGGTACTGGGCGTATAGCTGATGGAATGTTTGGATAATGCACAGTCCACTTTTTCTTCTTTGACACACCTTTCCCAACTGGAGGCACCATGCAGAAGTAACAATTGCTGGTATGATCTGTTGGCTCTCTCCAAATCATTGGCACTGCAAAAGGCATAGATTTCCTTTTCCTGTTCAACCACTGGCGAAGATTTGTTGCACAAGTGTTGTAGCATATATGTGGGGCCCACCTCTTGTCCTGATCTCCACTTTTGCAGCCAAAATATAGGCGATAGGCTTTCTTAACCATAGTGGTTATACTGCGCTTTTGTGATGCAAAAGTCACTTCACCACAAACATAGCAGAAGTTATCTGCACTGTTCACACAAGTACGAGGCATCTCTGCTCACTTTGGCTAAACAGAAATGTGTCCCTTTGCAAAATCAAACACTGACAAATAAGAGAGCACGACACTGTATGATTTCTAGAGCTGATATAGGGCAATTTGTTCAGCAGAGTGATGTAAGCTTCGTTATGATTGCATCATCCATGACTTCTAGGAATAACATGATGCAATTCATATCATGTATGATGCAATACCAGCTTCAGATTGCATCATTCATTGTTTTGCCTAAAAAGCTAGTACAGTCCAGTCATAGATTTATTCATAGATCCAGTCAAAGATGTATTTTAGTCATTTCTGGTTTAAATTGAGATCCCTTCCCTTTATAACTCACTTATCCTCCGCCATTCCCAAGTCAAGGGTCGTATATACTGACCCAATAGCATATCTTGAAAACTAGAGCCAATCAACAATTTTAAGCATCATTTTCATTCTCAGTGACCCAGAATTAGTAAAGTTTGACTACATTTATTTCAGAAGCATTTTGGCTGTAGAGCAGTGTAATTTACAAAGAAAGCAATAAATTACATAACATCATTTTCAATTTTATCAGACTACACAAAGCTTTATAATTCAGTATTTCAGAGAAACCAATATGGCTCTCAAACAAATCAATGTGATTTAAATCAAGTTATGCAATCTCACAGAAAAACAAACTGGTCACATAATATATAGTGAGAGACTACAAGAAAATTGAATGTCTGCTCAGATTAGAAATGGGGCTTGAAGTTACAAGATTCAGATTTGATTGAAAGAACATAAAAATGGCCATACTGGGTCAGATCAACAGTCCATCTAGCCCAGTATCCTGTCTGTCGACAGTGGCCAACACCAGATGCCTCGGAGGGAGGGAACACAACAGGTAATCCTCATGTGATCCCTCTCCTGTCACACATTTCCAGACAGAGGCTAGGGATACCATTTCTATCCATCCTTGCTAATAGCCACTGATGGACCTAACTTCTGGAAAACTTCTGGCTTTGTATGGACATAGAGTCTTGTGAATAAGTCTAGTTAAATTTTACCTGAACTCCTTGAATCTGAATAATTAAACAAAAATTCCAATCTCATGATGGAGTTACTTGTGATCAGAGGTGGTCAAATCTTAAAAATTAAGAATGTTCTGCAAAAAATTGCCCTTTGGAAATAAATTTATTCAGTCCAATCTGGTTTTGGTCAGTAAAAATTATAGGTAACCACTTTGGGTCAATACAAATTTTTGAAGCAAAGAATGATTCAGGTGTTTTTTTTAATTGACAGTTTTAATTAAATTACTTTTGACTTTTACCCATCTCCACTTGAGATTTTTTTTCACTATCCTCTTCCGCAAAACATATGTTTGACAAAGCATGATCCTGAATTGCTTACTCATGTGAACAATCCGCTTTTATATAAAGAACTATACAAGTGAGTAAGGGCAGTCAGTATTTCACTGAGACTTAAAGTAATAAGCAGTTCTTGAAAGCAATAAAGCACAGCCAATTCTGATCTTGGTTACACTGACATACTTTTTTTTTTTCCTTTGGGAATCCCATTGGTTTCAGTGATGGTGTTATAAATGATATAACAGAGATCACAATCTAGCATATGTTCTGACTCTGTTATATACCAGGGAAGGCTTGCAGAGCTCTTGCAGTTCAAAGGTGTCCTAAAATGAGATTAACTATCTATTGCACAAGGAAAACCGTGGATATCATTGACCCATGATTACAGTTCCTATATTATCCCCTCATGGCTGCCAGCATGCATCCAATGATCTATGGCTTTTGTAACAGTTTCTTGGGGCAATAGGCAGCCATAAGTTAAAGTGCACTGGGACCAGATTGGCAGCTGAATGGGAACTAGCTGTGCACTAATGGGGCCTCAGGATCAGAGAAGAAACATGGTTTAAAGTCAACCCTTGCACTCCTATTTCCACAGATTCATTTAGCACTCCCTGGCTTCAGTTGCAGATCTAGAAAAGTTTCTGTCTGTGAAAAGATTGACTGATATTTAACTACGTCTGGCTATTTCCTTAAATACCAAATCCAGGAAATGTCGTATCTAAATACTGAACTATGAAATTAGCTATAATGTCTTGTGGGAAGTAAACTGAGGACAGAACACGTTTGGTCCTATCTTACTGATAGTTCTTCAGCTGTTGTCAATAAACAGACATATGGCATTGGCATACTAAGGCTGTGTCTAAACTACATCCCTTTCTCAAAAAAGGGATGTAAATTAGACACTTCAATATTGCAAATGAAGCCGGGATTTAAATTTCCCACGCTTCATTTGCATAATGGCAGCCGCGGTTTTTTTCAAAACGGGGCTTTTCAAAAGAAAAACAGCTGTTTACAAGGGGATCGATCAAAAATAAAACCCTTTTTCAAAAGATCCTGTACTCCTCAAAAAGGGTTTTATTTTCAATCGATCCCCTTCTAAACAGCCATTTTTTCTGTCGAAAAGCCCTGTTTCAAAAAAAACCGTGGCCACCATTATACAAATGAAGCGCGGGAAACTTAAATCCCAGCTTCATTTGCAATATCCAAGTGTCTAATTTACATCCTTTTTCGAGAAAAGGGACGTAGTTTAGACACAGCCACATGAGTGTTGATATTACATCTCTATTAGCATTCTCAGGGTTATTTGGTGACCTTAAAAGTAAAGACAATCATGGGTGTTACACAGAGACTGGGATATAAAATTTAATAAACAAATAGGAAACATTAATGAAATTAAATCACAATATGCTCCAAAAATTCAGAAGGCTGGAAATTACTGTTTTGTCTCTGAGACAAAGGAAAATAAGCGAGAGCATTGTTAATAGTAATACTTGGCACTCTACAACTTTATAGCACTGTAATAATAATACTTAACACTTCACTTCTTCCAGGCACAATGCAAACATTAACTAATTAATCGTCACAATACCTCTGTGTGAGCAAAAAATCCTTATTACACAAATAAGGGAAACTGAAATGCAGAAAAATTATAGGGCCCAATTTTTTCCAGAGTGACTTCTTGTGACCAATTTTGGACTATTATGCGGCCTCATTTTCAGTTAAAGAGCTGTGTGAGTTTAATGCACATAAAAAGCATGCCCTAAAAGTACCTAAAATTGGACACCAACAAAATAAAACAAAACAACTACCCTGGGACTTCTAATATTTGAGGACACTTCAAAAATTTTGACTTTGTCACTTTATCTAGTGCTCAGAGACTAGTTTTTCAATATCCAAAATTAATAAGAACAAAGAGTGGAATTGAGCAGCCGGTACAGAGAAGTGGGAAGCAATTGAGGTTGGAGACAGGAGAAGATAATTATTGGTATAAATAGTTGCATAGTATCTGTTTGTGGACTTTTAGTTCTGATGTCAGGCGCGATATCTACATTTTAACAATGTGCTGCAGGTATTGGTGTGGCTGCTACACAAAGAGATAATGGCTCATAAATGTTTCTCCCAAAGCACCTGGTGTGGTGCTGGGTGCCATTAAAACAATCCAATATTCTCAGACAAATTCCCCTAAATCCAGCCCAGTGCTTCTTTGCCTCTAATCTTCCTTTTACTGCTGGTTCCAAGTGGGCTTGTTTCCAGTACTACTTTGAATAATCCCACTTAGTAGCTTGGAATCTAAGTTAATTATATGCATAAGGATCAGGGCCCTAATGTACTCAAGTAGGCTTTGAAAGGTGGAATTAAATGAAGATTTCAGTAAACTCATGAAATATTTTCAATGAATAAGAACACAAGATATCAAAGTATTCTAATTACCTACTACCTAGTATTCTGGACTCTCTAGGCCAGACTTCTATCTTATGAACTCTGTAGGAAACCAGGAGCAAATGATCTACATTTAAAGGAATTACTCTGGTGTAAAAATAGAATTGATAGTTAAAAATGGGGGTCTGCTTGTTCAGAAAGTTGCAAAGGGAATAAGGCAGTATATAAAACATTTTGGTACAACAATGCAAGAGTATAGAGTTTGTATCAAAACCAATTTAAATCAGAGGCTTCCCACTGATGTCAATGGAATTAGGTATGGAATCTGTAGTTTGCAGATAGGACAGCTCATTTTGATTCTTTGGCACATAACCAAATAACTTTCCTATGGAGGAAATTAATTATTCCTGAAGCATAAGGTACATGACAAAAGGCAAAGATTAGAGAAGAACTGAATGGGCCATTGCCCTGGTCCAGTATGGCAATTCCCATGTTCCCATGACATTCCTTTTCAGAACTCTGGGAGCTAAAGACGAAATCTATGAAGGAATTTATGTGTTGCAATGCCGCACATCACAGCACCTAACATTTAGGTGCCTAGCAAATCACAGGAACATCACTGCTCTCCACAAAGCCTGAATTAGGTGCCTAAGCACCCTATAAATTGAATGGAGAAAGATAAGTATCTAAGAAAGGAATCCACAAAGCCAGCATGCTAAGTGGGAAGGAGCTTAAATTAGCCAATGGGAGATATCCCTGCCCTTCTCTTGGAAATAGGCACTTAAAGACAAGCTGCAAGGCAGCACCCACCTCCCACAGTGATCCACAAATGAGGAAGACAGCTATTGGGCCCCCAAAGTTGCATCTGGGACTAAAACCAAAACAGGGGGATGGGACAGCTTGCTTCATAATGTTTAGCCTAGGATGTGGCATATTCCCCCACTTCAAATCCCTCCTCTTGTTGAAGGGGAGGAAGGATTTGAACAGGGATCTACTGCCTCTCAGGGTAGTGCTCTAACTTTTAGAATGACTCTAAAGCCAGTCTCTCTCTGCCTCAATTCTATTTAATTCTTCAATCTCTTTTGTGAAGTCTTTTGGGTCTCGGATGGGAGATAAACATCTGGGCACCGGACCTGAAGTACTAGTGTGCATGAGCAGAGGCAATAAATTAACCATTCATTGAGTTTAGGCATTTTGCAGATAACAGTGAAGCCTAAAGATGGGAATTAGGCACCTAAGTTCATTTGGGAGTCCACCATGAGTGTCTAGGACTGATTAAGTATTCCAACATGCAACCATTTTCTTGAGCAGAGCCATTACCTAATGTTTTACAACACAGCAGTCAAAAATAAAGTGGAATGGATAACTAAATTACTTTAAGTGGAAGAGAGAGGAAAGATATTGGAATTGAAAGGAAGGCAAATATTTAATATCAATGATAAGCAAATGTGTTTTTCATCCTCTCTCTCCTGCCATTTTAGTGATTGAAAAGTGATTCTGTACCTTTTATCTTAGGTACAAAAGCCTGAATTGAAAATAAACAACTATATTGATTTCTTAATGCATACAGTGATAAAATTCAAATTACTTTTCTCAAAGAAAAGTCTAAAAAACAATGTCAACTATTTTACTGAATTTTAATTTAAAATTTTAATGTTTTTTTCCAAAGTATTTGAATGTGTGTAAAAAAAAAAGACTTTCATACAAATTCAGGATTCCATAGATTACTTTTTAGTCACCTATGCATGGAGTAGAATTAACACCACATGATTTAGGTGGCCAGTCAGATTATTTATGTTGATTTATTAATTAATTGTTGGATCACCTAAGAGCCCTAATCAAAGACCAAAACCAGGATGTGCTAGATAGTATAAACATAAATTCTTCCTGCCCCAAAAGGCTTAGATTTTATGAATAAACAAGAGAGGACAACTGAATATAGATCTGAATATAGATAGACAGATGGAGGAGATGAGGAAACAATGTGGCAATGAATACTCAACAGTCAAAAACCTTGCTGTAGTGAACACTTCACCAGCATCTCATGTATTGGAATAACTTTGCATAAATCTGTTTTGTGCAGTTATAGTAAAAAAATCCATTAAGTAATAAGCACATTTTAAAAAACTGAAGTCTTGCTATGAGTAATTAAGGGCTAAAATGATCAAATAAATTGTCTGAAGAATATTTTGCCTAGCTTTAGATGTATGAAATGTACCTTTGTTGAAGAAAACTGCATTTGGGATTTTAGACAGATTGAAAGAGCATGTTTAACATATTTCATATTTGGTGCACATCAATTTTCTTTGACATATTGTCCTGCACATTATTAGAATCAGCAATCTTTTAAAGGCAAATTGTTATTGTGTGCCTTGGGACAGGAGCAAAGAAGTCGCTAAATAATGTTCTTGATGATAAATATAGAGCCAGCCAGCTTGAAAATAGTATTAATAATTGACAATATCAAAGAAAATTAGCAAATGCTAGCCCTAGTCATAGGACTAGTGTATAGTGCATCCCTACATGCCAATCACCTTTTTGTAGGCATTTACTAAACTCCAGTTTTGCATAGCTTCTGAATAACTACCAAGGACACAATTAATCATTTAAATACATACACACATCATGAAGGCATAGATTCATATCAGTCACAGATATATTCCTATCAGTCAAATGAAAGAAGCAGCCAGGGGAAGATTTAAAAAAAAAATCAGTCTGAAAGGAATAAAAATCAATGGAAGATGGTGCCAAATTGTTACAGTTCAGAAATAAATGTGTCTTTCTAGCTATTGTGAAATTATGAATGCTTTACAATAAGTGGTAAATTGTTATTAATTCTTGTAATATTTGCAGCAATAGCATTAATCACAGACAAGTGCTTCTGGTGCTAACAGAAATATCACATGTAATTCCATAGGTAGTATATTTGGGCTAATAGATGGCTCAGGTGGGTGAAGGGAGAAACTTGCCAGTCAATGGTCACATAGCCAAGACCAAGTGATTTACAAAGAGGCATGAAGCAAAGGAAATTCAGATAGTTACTTTATATAGGCTCATCCACTCTATCCCTTACAGTAACTTATTTGAGCTGTAAACAAAAAGAAGAAATGAATTGTGTTTAGTTTTTTTGTTCATTGCTGCTTTCTAAACCTTTTTGCCTGAGGGCTTGGCGTAGTAAGTCTTGATGTCATTTTTATGACTGGTTTGAAGGAACAAGTCTATTTTAGACTGATGTTGGTTACCTACTTTCATACAACTTATTTTTTTCCCACTGCAGGTGTTCCCCATTTGTATATGTGATAGCTTCATTTTTAAAATAATTTATAAAATAAATAAATGTAATGAAATATTTACAGTACAACTCTTAGTCACTTGTTAAGAGAAATGCAGTACTGGTTGGACATCTCTGGTTTGGCACCCTCAGGACCTGACCAGTCCCAAATGAGGGAATTTGCTGGACTAGAGGAGGTCCTCTGTTACCTGGTCTCCAGACCACTCCCTTCCCCACTGCAGGCCCTGGCAGCCCCTGCCCCTGCTGGGCTACAGTGCTTCTGCAGTCCCGGCATCCCAGACTGCTCCAGCCCCAGACCTGCTATTGGGGCTGTCACATCCCTGGCCTGGCCCCTCTGCCGCTGACTGCCACATACCCAACCCTGCTACTAGGACCGCTGAGGCCCTAGCTGCATACCGGGGCTCCAGCACCGGTCTCAGCCCTGCCGGGCTCTGAGCCGCCAGCCCCAGCCAGGACTCCCTGGTCCGGGAAGGACCATGGATTTTACCAGATGATAAAGTCCCGGTTTTGGGAGGTCCAACCTGTATATTGATTCTAATCTAGCCCCAGCAAGATATTTACAGAGTACTAGTCATGCTAGTATTAGTGTACAGAATAGTCCCTAAAAAGGTTAAGAGCAAGAAAGTGATAATGAAGGCTTTTTTTTCCGTTGGGGTGAAGAGGGGTAGATGCTCTGGTTTTGCTACTGTCTGGCTATGTCACCGTTAGCAAGTCACATAGGTCAATATTTTCTAAAACATCCAATAATTTGGAGGCATCATGGTTCCACTGCATACGGAGGGACTCAATGCAACACTGCCATGAAGGTTGTGTGCACTGCATTCTGTAACATAGAGCCCTATTCCGCAGCCAGGAATAGTGGCTGGAAGAGACAGGGAATGGGTTATCATGACCATGAGAGATGGGCAGCAGCCTGGGGACTAAGGGGGTTAACTGTACCAAGCCAGGTAACTGCTCAGCCAATAGAAATGTAGATAGGGATTTCCAACTGAGACAAAGGAATTTTTTGTTTTTTCCCTCCTTTGTCCCTGAGCAGTTTTCTCTCCAGATTCTGGGTACGTCTAGATTACATGCCTCTGCCGACAGAGGCATGTAAAATAGGCTACCCGACATAGTCAATGAAGCGGGGATTTAAATATGCCCGGCTTCATTTAAATAAAAATGGCCGCTGCGCTGTGCCGGCTCAGCTGATCATCGGCAGAGCGCGCGAGTCAAGATAGCGGATTGGTCGACAAGGGAAGCCTTTGTCGACTGCTCCCTCATGCCTCGTGAAACGAGGTTTACAGGAGTGGTCGACAAAGGCTTCCCGTTGACTGATCCACGTCTTGGATGAGTTGCGCTGTGCTGACGATCAGCTGAGCCGGCACAGCATGGCGGCCATTTTTATTTTAATGAAGCCGGGGATATTTAAATCCCCGCTTCATTGACTATGTCAGGTAGCCTAGTTTACATGCCTCTGTCAGCAGAGGCATGTAATCTAGAGGTACCCACTGAGGGAGACAGACAAAATGTCTCACTCCAAGAAAAGACTCTTCACTATCTGTAAGTAGGGTAAAGTTTAGATAAATCCGTTTTATTATTTTATGGTTTGGGAATGGGAATCTGATGTCTATGCATTTAAAAATGGGTTTTCCTCTCCTTTGTAACTAAGCTTTTGGCCCATGGGGATCCCCCATGAGTATATTAATAGGTGACTTTTCCATCTAGTCATTATGCTTGTAACAGGAGTATTGTGGTGATAATAAAAGTTCTTTCTCTCTTTTTTATTAACTTGGTATTGGTTAATTTTTTTATGTCCTGGTTTTACTTTAGGGCTGAGATTTCCCAGGTGATCTCTTCCCTGGTTTTCTTACCATTACTTCGATGGTGGTAGCGGATTTTTATCCCCAAAATCTAGTTTTTTTAAGATGGGGGGGGTTTATACCAAAGTCTGGAAAGATAGGGTTTGGGGATACTTTTGCAGGCCTCCACTTCTGCATTCATTGTGTCAGAGTGGAGATTTAGCCTTGACACCGGTAAACCAAAGACAAGGCTATCACTGGCCTGAAGTTACCTCTGTGGAGGATTCCACCAGTGGCCTTATACTTTTTCTCTACTTCCTTTATGTCCCATCATTGTCTGATCTTCCTGTCTGGGTCAGGCTCTAATTTTAACATCTTAACATATATTCAGTGTGGTTTTTTACAAAGTTCATTTTCTCATGTCTGTTTAAAGAGGAAATAACCAGCAAGTTTACAGTTTGTGTGGTGTTTAGTGTAGTGCAGTTTTACGTGAGTTAGTTAACTATTAAGTCCCTGCTCTGCAATTATGCAATATTCTGTATGCACAAGATTTTGATTTAGCTGATTAGGGGAATGAGGTATTCTGCAAATTATAGGCTCAGAATGATGCAATTTTAGTTTTCGCCCTCCCTCTCAGGTAATGAACAGAGTGGACTGAAAGGTCTTCCTCAGTGGAATACAGTTAGGAAATGCTTCACATCTCTCTCCAATTCCTTTTTTAGGCAGACAAAGAATGAGATTGTTATGGTCTTTGAAAAGCTACTAAACGCATCTTAACTACAGGGCAGATTGTTTCATTGCAGATGGGATAGAGTGGGCAGTAGTAAAGTTTCCTGTTTCTACCACAAACAAACAATGGTAGAAACAGGAGTGCATGACAGGTATTTCTACCTGATTGCATGACAGCTATGAACAACCCACAGTACGGGCTGTTTCCCTTTACATTTCCAACAACAATCCAGGTAATCACACAAGTCCTTTTAGTCGTGGTGTAACACACTTCCATCATCTCATCTCAACAGTCTGTCCATATCTTGAGAATTGGATTCTGATGGGGAATTCATCTTTGAAGGTAATATAATCAATAGCATCCTTACTCACTGTCCTAACACCTCTAGAAATCAGCATAAATATAGAAAGTTCACTATAGTTCCAATACAGTTCTTCTGAGCAGCTCTAGACTCACTTGGAGCCAGCACTTAAAAGCTAGTTATGATCCCTTTCAAGGTACAAGACTCTCTGGTTTGGTGGCAGGACAAAAAATGGGTCTGTCCCCTTCTCCGAAGACATTAATTACAGATGCCTCTGTGGCAGTCTGGAGCACTCAAAAGAATAAAGACAGTGCCAAAGACATGGACTCCTCATGTCTCCAGGATGCATATAAATCTTCTGGACCTGAGGGAAGTCTGGGAGGCCAGCAAAGGATTCTTGCCATTTATCCAAACTCAATTTCTTCAGGGGAGGCTGACCAATAGGATAACTGTATTCTATGCCAACAAATAAGAGGGAGCAAGATCTATATCCCTTTGGCACAAGGGCAGTACACCTGTGGAATTAGTGTCCACCTGATAATGAATACATGTGAGAATTCCAATCTCAGCCTCAAGGACCACATATACCTAACAGTGGAATACAGATAGTGATCCTACATCTTGAAGAACTCTGTTTACACATAAGCATGTTTTTTCTGAAATAAATTTGAAGCATTCACTTTTTCATATTTTCTCTGACATTCTAATTTGATAAAAAGAGTCCATTTTCATTTCTAAATTATTCCCAATGTTACTAGACATTTCATGACTTGTCATGTTTGAAAATTGACTCAAAGCATCAAAGTTTAAGAGCACCTAAAACTGGGATTTCTCTTAACTTTTTTTTTAAAGACAATTTTGCAGCAAAATGTTAAATTATTCAAATATTGAATCATTCATATTTCGTTGTCAGCTATTTCCATAATTCTACTTTTTCATATCTTCATCAAGAACAGAAAAAGCAGATTTTGTTTTCAAATAAAGGATTTCACTCTGCAGCACTGGCAACAATCCAATAATCTTCCATAACTCAAAATTTACCAGAATGTATTTTTAAAATAAAGTTTATATTACTTTTGTCTAATTCCATCAGTTGGCTGAACATTTACTTTTGTCCTTGTTTTCTAGGCCTACATCATCATTTTATTCTAAAATTGGTGCTGAATGTCAGCACCCAAGTTCTAGATAGGGATATAGGCCTTGTACTGGTCTTCTGCCCAGCAAAGTTAGGTTTTGTTGGAGTCTCTTGATTCTAGTGACTCTTATTCACACATATAGGACTGAAGTGATGACCAGTTTTGGTGGTGAGGAAATTTTTCTTCTATGGCAATTGTAGGATACGAATCCTGGACAATGTCACATGTTCTCCATGGAATATTGAAGTGAGAATCTATGTGGTCCTTCTCCTGTGACTGTAAGTGGACTTCTTCATCTCATGTGACTGAATTTTTTCCTCCCCCTCCCCCCCAGTCATTGTGATGGTCGTCTACCAAATGACATGGTCCCCATAATCTTAGAGATTATAAAAACAATCTAGACAAAACCCAATAATTGTCAGTAGGGAACAATCCTGAAGTTACCCCAGGAAATAGACTCAACAGATCTCTTCTATTTCTAAACATCTATGATGCATATCTTTGACCTGTCTCTAATAAGCTTTCAAATGATCAGATCCTGCTTCTGAGTAATCAAAACTCTGCGAAGGTTATAAATCTCCTGCTGGGAGATACTCTGTGAGATGGAAAGCCAGGAGCCTTTCATGTCCCTCTGTCACTTTTCTTTAAGAACATAGAGACCGTCTTTACTCTCTGTTGCTTGTATATTCTCTGAAGGTATCCAGAAAGCTCCCTGTTTCTCATAGTCCTCTTAGAACCTTTATGCCAGAGAGACAGATGGACAACACAACAGCAATTTTCAATATTTGTTTTCATGTATTCCTTTATTATGGAAGTCATTTTAACAAGACTATTAAATAAGTTTTAGGCAGTGAGCAGCAATATATCCATCACTCACTGAATCATAACTATTTAATGCAGATCATTTATTGATCATTTTCCTGAAATACTAATTTTTATTTATTTCCCTTTCCAAAGGGGCTTAACAAATAAAATATGATATTTCTAACCAGCATGCATTTGTAACACAAGTAGGGAGATGAAATAAGAAAACTAAGCATACTTCATTACCTATTATTCATAAACTTTTTCCACTTATCAAATGTGTTATCTAAAAATCAAATAGTGATATTCCCTCCCACCCTGCAATTTGACTTGATTTGATGGAATTTTTTTAAGTTCAGACAAAATCATAACAAGAACAAATACATACACTGAAGAGATCTTCCTTCTCCAATACCCAGCCACCCAAAAATAGTTTTATAAAGACAGTATCCTCTTGAAATGAATTTTTTAAAAGAAAATTACTGCTATCAGCATGGCTATTTTTCTAGAAGGAGGGAATGGGCAATAGGGGATGGGTCCCTTGATAATTATCTGTTCTATTCATTTCCTCTGGTACACCTGGAATTGGCCATTGTCAGAAGACAGGATACTGGGCTAGCCGGACCTTTGAACTGGTGTAGTATGTCTGTTATTATGTGTCGACTGGGAGGCTGTGGGGCGGGAGGATATTGCTATCAAGAAAAAAGCAGTGCTAAACCTATGCAAAGTTCAATGTAAGGTTATACCTTTCAAAGCTTTCTTTAGCTGAAGCTCTTTCATGTCATCAAATTGATTTCACATCAATATACAGCCTAGAGTTAAAAACCAAGGAAAAGAGATGCCATATTTCTGAAGACATTAGAACCAGTACACATTCACATTCCTGAAAAATATACTGTGATATCTCTCTCAATTTAGCTGTCAATCTTATTAGATACAATATTTTTTTCAAGAGTTTTTCTTTGGAATGGAAGGCTATTTTCCTCAGTTACCACCCCAAGAAGAGACCTTAAAGTGGCCCAGCTTTAAATATATATCAAGGTGGACTGATTGCTATTTAATATAGGTATCAGTGAGTTGCAATATTATTTTCAACATTGGACTCCTGATTTACTATTCATTTCCATCTAATTGTATTTATGCAGTCTCAGACATTCATCTGAAGAAGTGGTTTGTGCCCACGAAAGTTCATGATACTATTTATTTTTTTGTTAGTCTCTAAGATGCTACAGGACCATTCATTGTTTTTTAAGGTTGCTTTTTTTTTAAATTTATGCAGCTTGTTGTGACTTTGTGGAGGAGCAAGAGGTAGTGTGTGTTTATCTCATGCACAAGAGATTTGAGAGAGAGGGATTTAGGGTTTTTTTTAAGAGTCACGATACATTCCATCAGATAATTTTCACTCTGGGAATTTAAAAATTAATCAGTCATTGACTTAAAATATACAACAGGGTGGAGTAAATGTGGTCCTTTCGCCTCCATTCTGCAAGATATTTCCATTTCCAATAATTACATTGGTTGTCTTATTTTTGGAACAAATGCCCAACAGTGCCCAGAGATAATTCAGAGCGTTTTTTCCTGAAAGAAAATCATTGGCAGATTTCAACAATAAAAAAGAAGACATCAGTAATGTTGCCATCAGTAGCAATCCTTCACGTTGTTTGGCATGAAACCAATTGGTTTCAGAAACTGCTTTGTCAACCGAAGCAGGATATCAGGTAAATTCAATTACCAATATATACATGTTTGGGTGGGTTTTGAACCATCCTTTTTCCTTACATAGGCCATAAATATGACCATGGGAAATGTCTATATCAGAACTATTTCTACAGTAATTTTAAGGATAAAAATACTTGGTTTTACAAGTGTTTTGGCATGTCTTCCTGTGCCTTTTTAGCTTTATATGTTCTCTTTCTCTCTAAGGGTGCATCTACATAGCAGGGCTTAACTCAAAATAAGCTATGCAAATTGAGCTGTGTCAATTGTGTAGCATATTTCGAAATTGGTAGTGTCTACATAACACTTATTTCAAAATAAAGCAGTCTTCCTTCGATTTCCCTTACTCCTCATAAAATCCGTCTTTGTTTTGTGATGTTATGTTTACATCATAGGTGCCAACTTCTCATTTGATGGGGGGCGCTTGACCCCCTCCTCCACTCCAGGCCCCGGTCCCCATTCCAGTCTTCCCCTTAACTCCCATCCCTGCTCCACCCCCACCCTGTCTCTTCCCCACTTCCTCCCCCGCAAGCACACCTATGGCTCATTTAGACTACACAGAACAGTCGAAAGAGGATATTCAAATTCCACGGGAATTTGCATATCTTCTTCCGATTGCACTTTCAAAAGCAGAGCTTTCGAAAGTGGAAGTAGTTTAGATGCGGCTTTTTCAGCAAATCTGCCCTCCCCCTTTGTCGAAAAGCCATGTAAACCTCATTTTTTGAGGAAGACCTCCGCTTTTGAAAGTGCAATCGGAATTTGCATATCCTCTTTCGACCGTTCCGCATAGTTTAGATGAGCCCTAAGTCTCCTCTTTTTTCTCCCAGTGACAGAGCTTGAACACTGTTTGTGGTAGTCTGGAAGTGCTGGAAGGGAGGAGTAGGAGTTGGCAAGCATGGAGTGGAGCCACCAGCATGTGAGAGGCATGGGGAGAAGGGGTTGGGGGAAGCCTGGTGCTGGTGGTTTTTCCCACTATTTTTCTCCTCTGAGTGTTCTAGCCTCAAAGTACCTATGGTGTACATATGCGATTCTGAATGGTGTACGTATGTGATTCTGAATCACTGTGTGGTCATGAAACATCAAACAAGCTTCGGCATAGAGAAACTCATGGAGCTGAACAGTGTTACAAAGCCCCAAATGAAATTTTTGTTGGAGTGGCAACCGCATCTTGATTTTTGGCAGGTTTTTTCTTTCCCTCATCATGAAAGGAATATTAGTCCCTAAAGCTGGCTATGTCCTGCCACAGGGGCCAGTCTTGGAATCCTTACTCCTAAGTGTGTCCTTACTGAAATAATAAAGAACACATTGTCCAAATTGAGCATGTAGGATTTTGCCCATGCTGTGTGTCACATGCTTGCTTCTGTTCACTCAAACATTCATACAAGCTTGAAACTATCTCCAGATTGAAATCACCACAGGTACCTCATTAACATGACAAATTGGTAACAGTAAGAGATTAAAGGAGGAATGGACTTGGGAAGAGGGAAAAAGGAACATATGTCGATCCCATAATCCTGCTAAATGGTAACAGCCATTCTAAAAGAAAAGCAGGCTTAATGGCTGACCTAATAAAAACCATAGAAATACTGGGCCACTTATTCTGGGAGCAGCTTTATGACACCTAAATAGGTTTTGCTCATGCAAGAAATAATTTCAAGGGTTTTTTCTACTCCCAAATTTGCTTTCATGTGTTATTTTTTAATACAAGCCTCTTGTCTCCTCATGCTGAAAAATTGCTGATGTTTTTACTCTGCAGAAATTGAGGACATTTGCACTCTCCATGCCACATGAATCAGCAAATCCTCCCCCTTAAAAATCAAGGCTTTTCAGAATAAAGTGGAAACTGTGCTTGACCTATTGATAAAATAGTGAACTTCCGGGTTTTTTTTTCCTTTCTTCTGTGGCTGCTCCTTTTGTAGGGAAAGAAAGAGAAATAGACCAATTATTCTATATAGGCCTTCTCCTTAGAGGCCAATTGATATTTGTTCCCCCACAATCCATTCTTTGGTTCCTTTCTACTTTCCACAGAGAGAGTGAAACATTAGCAGGTGGTAATAAGGGCCAGATTGTCCTAACTCCAAATGTGATATAAAACACCTTTATATTATAGTGTATTATATTTAACCATAAGTTAAACAGTTGGCATCTAAACTTTTGGCTGAGAGGCATGGTTTTCAGAGTAGCTTAAGGTTTTTTTGATGGAAAAAATGTAAAAAGGTTACTAGATCTGGTTGGGATTTTTGATGAAACAAAATCTTAGTTCAGTTTTTATGAAACTTGACTGCCAGCTGGTAAACCCATGTACAAATACTTTCACTTCCTGAATCAGAGGTAGTTCTTAAATCTGGTTCTCCCACCATTATCATGAGTCTACTAACCACTTGGCTGTAGAATAGAGATTCAAATTTAAATCAGATTCCATTTAAATCAAACCTGGCACTAACTGAGGTTAGTGAGAGCTGTGAGCCAACACAAATACTATGTCTTCTAGAACATAACCTGAACATGTAAATTAACCAGATGGACAAGAGCGCTCTGTGCTAATTAACTCCACTGTACTGAATGACCAATGATTTCCATCCTTCCTCCCCACCCCGCATAGCAATATTCCCTTTTCTCCTCAGTCCTCTGTCAGTAGCTATCACTGTCATTGTTATTGGTGCTCTCTGGTCAACTGTTATCCAAATGTCTCCTTTCCTAAACACACATCAACTGGTGTTAACAGCAGTGCATCATGTGAAACATCATAGTGACTGGAGAGTGAAATTAAATCCCTGGGTTATCAAAATGTGAGAGTTCTCAGTCATATACAATTGGACTGACTTTGTTTGCACTGAATGTTCCTCTAATTGTACTAGCAAGGACACCATGGATTGTCCCTGAAACAAACAAAAAAATTCCATTTCAAAACACTTCAAGATCCATCAGATCGAGAATAGGTTTAATTCTGATTTAGCTGCTGGTGCTGGCAGTTTGACATCAGAAGTTAATCCCCTGAAAATCTGAAAGGGGTAATTTTTCCCAGACTCCTCTATACTTGTTTCCTATCTGTCTGTGTGTAGACTAGAGCTAGTAAAATTTTGAATTTAACAATATCGTGATACTTTCTTGGTGCATCAAGAACTGTAAGTCACCCAGTTACCTCCATGCATCAGCAAAAGAGGAAATAACCAGCCAAACACATTCCTCAGGACTCCATCATTTCTAACTTAGTCTTGTGGGTTAACCTCCCTGCAGTTTCCAGCCCCATCACTGGACACCCACAGAAATTACCAAATCCATTGTCTCCAAAGGGCTGCATATGCACTGGCCTGTTGGCTAAGGTTAGAATGTACATCACACTTAAATAGAACAGAACAGATGTATTTAAATCAAAGAAGAGCAACTATAGCTAATGAACAGAGTTCTAAGTAATATTTACCAGAGATAATAAAAGCAGAACATGGTTTATAATTAAAACAAGAGTACAATCATGCAGCCTAGTGACCAAAACTCTACTCTGGCTACAACTCTTGACTGAGAAAATGTTGTTACCTAGAGCAATCTTTCAGCATCACCCACCCCCACATGGCCAAGAAACCATTATACATGGAATAAAAAGAACACCGACCTCTTTGGTCTTTGTTTGCCAGAAAAAAGGGATTATTTCCCCTTCTTTCTGTAGTCCCTTGTACCTTTCAAACTCCTTGAAGAGTATTCCCAGCTATAGGGTTATTCCCTGCTTTGTGTGAGTTGACAGCATGCTGTTTTCTTATTTGCTTAATTATTACCTTTTTTCTGTTGGCTTAAAATGCAAATGAAAAGTCTGTAGTATTGGTTTCACAATACTTGATTCACAGTGGATATTTAGGCAGGCAGATAAAACAACATTTTCTTGGCTAGGAAAGACTTATTTATCAACCCTGCTTGGTTATGTTGTTTTAAACATTTTCAGTATACACATACAACATTGATTAACACTCACATATAATCACCCACTGCCCATGGTGACATCTATGACAGAGGTTTTCATTTGCTATCTTATGCAACATTTCTATAGCTCAATATCATGAATGGAATGTGTTAGGTTCAGTGAGTTTGTCATGTTGATAGGAATTGCCATTAAGTGCTCTTATGGTCATAAAGATAGCCCACAATTACCTTGATATCTAGTAAATAACTTATTTGATGCTGCTAAAATATTTGTTCACTTCTAGAGGGTGAGTTCTTTGATCAATCTTCCAGGTTTCAAATATCCCTTATTCTAGCCGTTTTCAAAATTGTTTTCTTGTGACACAGTTGAAGAAAATTGTTGATGCCCGTGACCCAGCATAATTACATCTTTTGACTAGAGTGCAGTGGGATGGTAAGGCAGGCTTCCTGCCTATCCTGGCACAGTGGACCGCACTGCACCCTGGAAATGCACTAGGTCCAGCTCCACAGGCTGCCTACAACACAGCCTCTGGCTCCACACACCCATTGGCCGGTTCTTGGTTTTGCAGAGCAAAAATGGATGGAGCTCATTTTGGCCCTATTTTGAAATGGGATTGGCTTCATTTTTTGACTTGTTTTGGTTTTTCTCTTGTGAGAGTTGGCTATTCGCCTCCACCTAGAAGCTGAACCTGCTGCTGACCTGCAGGACACAGCGCAGTCTGCAGTGCCGGGACAGGCAGGAAACTGGCCTTAGCACACCCGCTGGTCACCTGGTCGCCCTGCAGCTAAGTGACCCCAGTGTGTGACTTTCCACGACCCAATACTGGGTCGCAACCCGTACTTTAAAAATTACTGCTGTATTCACTGACATATAACAGTGGCCACAATAATGCATAACTCTTTGAAGTAGCCAGAAAAAATTCAAAGTATGACCACGATGTACATTTTGTGTAGGATACTACATTATTATAAATAAGGAATTAATTCCATTGAAGCTGTTATAGTTACAACACTAGTAAACATGTGCAACTAAATGGAGAGTCAGGCCCTTTGTGCATGTGTTGCCATGCCAGTCTATAAAGTCAGCCACAAAATTGCTGTCATCCACTTTCTCCTCTTTTTATTAAGAGTAAACAGTGTTTCAATGAAATACTGATATAAAGATTGTTTTCTCACTGGTAAAATATTTTGGGAAGAGATGGACACAGAAATGGAAAAATGCACTGGGAACCCTCAAGAAGTGAGTTAGCTAAGAATTTTTGTACATTATTTTGATCTAACTTTATTCTCTAACAAGGCACAAGGAAACTTGTGTTTTTAGATATTGCAAAAGAAACAAATCTTTAGAAGGAATTTGAATGACAAGAGAGTAGGAAATAGGCCTACTGGAATAACAGGACTTTCCAATGTAGGATCTAATAGTCAGAGAAAGAGAAGTGGAAGTAGGACAAGAAGTTAGTGTTGAGGATGGTATTACTGGCAGACAGAATGGGCTCAAGGGAGGAAAGACTAAGAAATGGCATCAGAGATGCAGACTAACAATATCCAGGGCTTATCAGGTGATGGCAGAAAGTTTGTCATTTTACCTTAGTGATATGTTATAATTATCAAATCAGATTAAAAGTACCTGGTTGAGAAGAACCCTGATCTCTGGCATCCTTCTTTAGAAAGTGGTGAGGAAGAGAGGCCAGAGAACTATGTTGTAAGATAATTTCCAGAATGTGGAGAAGAGGAGGAGGGCATCTTTAGGTACTGCCTGTTTATCTTTAACTTTGTGGCTGACATGAGAGCCCAGGCCTAATCCTTCAGAAACACTATTGTTTCATCCTCAAATATCAGCACATCAAAGAGCTACCTAGTTCACTACATCTATGGACAAAGGCACATTAATCAGATATTTAGTTGCTGAATTAAGTCTCAGAAGATTGTAGGCTAGATCATGGTTAGCAACAAGTCTGTCAGTGGACCCACTTTTCAAAACTGTGTGTGCAGGGGATGTTAGAGGATCTTTTGTCTCTGTTAACTTTTGGAAGTACTAATACACTGCAATCATTTCATATTGCTATTTCCTTACCTCTCTGCAGACATAACTTGGGAGTCAGGTTTCCATTTCAGCAGTAGAGCATATAATATTCCAGCCGTTTCTTTTCCCCTTCAAATACATAATTAATTTTGTTATTAAAGTGAAGTTATTTTAAAAAGTCATAAAGCCAAAGCACATTTTCCAGTATTTTACTTTAGGAATTCCATTGAAACTGAAGAGGAAAAACAGATAGAAATTGTTTTTAAGTGGTTTATTTTTAATGAAGCATTTTGCTGCTCTTCACTGGTCTGGAATTCTCTTGAGTCCAGAGCACAATAAAGATAAAACATTGAACACTGGAGAATTTTAAGCTCCTTATAAACACGATAGTTACAAAGTTTTATGAAAAGAAAAAAAAAGCACAAAAAAGCACAACTCTAAGCATCCTTTCTTGCTATCACTAACCAGATGCTAGGTTATCTATCATTGTTTCATCCACAATGGCTTTGGATGGGGCTAGATTAATTGTAGTAGTGATGAATGGAATGACTGACATGCAAATAGTTTTGAATACATCATTGTTTGCACTATTTAATTCCTATCCAGCAGATTTTTTATTTCAACACTGTGTCATAGTAATTACCAATCCTATAAACAGCAAACAGTGCAGGTGTTCTTGCTAGCTACCTCTCTGGCACACAATACAATATACTCAGAACTGGGAAATTCAGAAAAACATCTAAAATTGTTTGCCATGAGAAGAATGTGCCAGCACTAGAGTTTTGCTGCCTTAAGGAAAGCTAGAAAATATCTATCCATCCTAATTCAACACTAATGAGCCAAAAGATATTTTGTTGACCTTTATGCTGGTCTGTCTTTATGACAGAACAGCACTACCAATAGGTAATCTTACCTGCCAAACTGCAAAACTGAGGTTTCTCAACTACATAATTTCTAGGGTAGGATGACTGATATGTCAACCTCCTGCAATATCTTCGGAAGACTAAATTGTATTAAGTCTGTGAAATGTTTTTTGTTTCATTGTGGCCTAGAGATTGCATGCATTACATGAGAAAAGAGTTGCCACAGCATCTTCAGGACATTAAAATTATAGAGGATGATGAAGGTAAATCACTCAGGAAAGCACTTAAATATCAGTAACTTTAGTGACAATGTTATACATATGCTTAAATGCTTTCTTACATAGGGATGGATTTATTCACACATTTATGTGCCTTCTGAATCACGGCCTTAGACTGTATAGTGCAGATAGGGCAGTAAATTGCTAACATACAATTGATTTCTATAAGGGTTAAGCACTGGAGTGAGTGCCACCCTCACGCTTCCCATCCCCACTCTTTCCTGGAACCCTACACCTTATTTTTCCTAATCCAGAAGGTGGTCCTGGTGAGACCAGACCAGAGCGAGAGACACAGATGACATCAGCATCCCTACCAGCCCCAGCGGAATCCCAAACACTACATGGAGGATCAGACTTAACATTACAGGCGTAACAACAACTGCTCCAGTTCATCTCCATTAATGTACATTGTTTTCCCAAAAAGGATAGTTGTTATCTTTAATACCATCAAGAAGATTGTCAGACAAGGAGGGGTTCCATCTGTGAATTCTTCCAGCTAAAGGGAAAGGAACAAGAGATATTATTAAAATAAAAGCCTCAACACTTTACATTTCACATGGTTTACCTATTTTTCTTTCATTAAAGGTTAAAAGGATTTTAATGGTGGTTGCCCCACTACTAAGCAGGCTAAGATTTCAGTATATCAAACACTAAATCTTTTTTAAACAATGTTTAGTGTGGACTGTGACTGGGATACATTAGAACCTTTGGCAGATTTATTCCATCTAAATGAATCCAAAGCACCTAAGTACCTTTGGGGCTCTGGGCCTAAGCTTTTTGATGCATGAGCAGTCAATAACAATATAGTAATAATGACTAGAACAATGGAATCTGAGCAATAGTAGGGTTTCTCAACGCTAATGTATCTAAACAGTTTGGTGTGGGAAGATATGCAAACTGTCACAGGTGAAGAGTAATGTAGGCAAGGAAAGGTATTGCCTTCCCCAAACTGCCCACACTACAGCCAGCCAGGAAAGCTGGGGCTACAGTGTGGCTGCCTGGCCGGCCAGGAAGGATCAGGCCATGGAGTGGCTGCCCAGCTGACAGGTGCTCTTGACAGGATGGCTCGGGCCACCGCACAGCTGACCACCACCCCAGCTGGCCAGGAAGGATTGGGCCACAGTGTAGATGCCTGACCGACCAGGAAGGATTGTGCCACGGTGCCCAAAGGCAGTGGGCAGACTAGGGGACCTGGGAGTGCTCCAGAATTAGGGACAGTAGCCTAGAGTGGAGGGCAGGCTTGGCTCCACCAGGCTGTCGAGCTGAGGAAGGAGCAAGGCCTCAGGCAGAAGGGCTCAATGTTCACCCACTACCCATGCGAATTGTGGTGTGTCAGTTTTATGTGCACTTCACCTTTACATTTCAGCTATGTGTTGAGACAGCAGTAATTTTGGTTATTACAGCAGTTCTAGCCTCACTCTGAGAATATACACAAACTTTGTTTTCTGATGCAGATTTTAATTTTATTACTACTTGACTCCTATGGAACAACTCAAGGTGCACAAAGTTATGCATGAACATAAGTCTTTGCAGAACAGGGACTTGTGAATGGCAAAAGACAAATGACTAAGAAAAACCTAAGTATACTCAGATATAGTGTTGGTGATTGGCAGATGTCATTCACTCCTCTGAGTTGTTACTGAATATATTGCTGCGATGCACTGTGCTGGCAGTGTAATCAGTATCGAGGTTCAAACTATCCAAACAGGGACTATTATAGGGGCACGAGCACTATTCCTTGTGCTTAATAGTGAGTGTCTTATTCTTTATCTTAAGGAAAGTGCAATAGCAATCCATAGAGCTGTCTGAGCAGTGTGCAATTCACTCACTTGTGCTCTTGTAATATTCATCGTGACAGTTTGTATGTTCCAAGCTTTCTTTTTCTGAATATTCATAAATGGTAGCTTTTGGGCCCGTAGGCAAAATGTGTAACTTAGTAAACCACAGAGTAAAATATTTTCATAGCCTCTTTCTATCTGAGGGTTTCAAAGCACTTTACGTATATTAATTGTAACCTCAGAATACTCCTGTGAGGTAAAAATGGGGTACATCATTTCACACTGCACTTCTGTAGTGCAATCTGTCTAAATATTTTACAAGTCTGGGTAAAGACTAATACCTCTCAGTATTGCAGCATTCTGGAAGAAGCCGAGTCTCAGGTTTCACTAGCACCTTTTGTTTAATGGCATCAGTGCACCATCCCTTACTTAAAGCAGATCATAAAATTATATCCTAACCCCTTAAAGATTGTTCCTAATATAAATTTAACTTCCTCTGGCCAAAGCCATATCGTTCTCTCACTTTTCTCATTTTAAATATTTTTTCCCTTTTCTACTGTACATAATTTTAATCCCAATGAAAAATTTTCAATATTGACTCTCCTGGAGCTCAAAAATCTCTGGATTATAATGATCTATAGAGGTTAGGTACAGCATAGTCTCCAGATGTGCAGACTTCCTACACAGAATCCTGCCAAAGGGCCTGAATACACCACTTAACTTCAAAACATTCTGAGAGCATTCAGGAATCACAAAAATTAGTATTATGGCCAACATTATTTATGTTTAAATGATACACTTCCCCATCATATTAAATTGATAAATCACTGACTATAAATCTTTATCCCTCATTTAGGAACCAGTTAAAAGGGGAGTCTGACTGCAAAATTGTGATATCTAAGAAACCATGTCCAGTTTACAGTTTATGAACTTAATTGCTGAGGAAGAACAGCTAAGCAGGGATGATAATTTCTAAATAGGGAAGGGAATGCCAGTGATAACTGTTTTGCCATCATGACAACATCTAATTGCTGACTCTGTAATCCTATTGTGCCAAATGACAGCGGATCTTACTGATGGACTTCCTGATTCTGGGGAGCAGAAATGAAATTAAAATATTGGATCAGATTTCTGATGGTCTAGTGTGTGTGATGATCTTTAAGGGCTTTATCCTAACAGGTGCTGAGGACTGTTTTGAGGTGCCAAACATGCTTGTCTTCCAGTGGAAAGCTGAAAGCACACAGCATCTCCCACGAGACTTCAGCACCTTGCAGGATTAACTCCTATATCTGAGATTGAGAAAACAGCTTTGGGACTAATTGCTGTGCATTGTCTCCTTCCTTGCATTAGAGCTGATGTCATCTAGCTATAAACCTTATCAGATTAGATCAATTTCAAACCAAAACCTTGACGAAAACAAGCCCAAACTCAATATGCTTTTTCTTTTAATAACTAGCTTTTATATTTCTCTTTGTGTGAATGTATATTGTATTAGAAAATGTATACAGTATTACCTGTATATACATTTTGCTACAGTGTTGAACTACAGGATCATTTATGTTTAAAGGTCTCAGAGGAGTAGCCATGTTAGTCTGTAATGAAAAAAACTTTTAAAAAAATGTTCCTGTAGCACCTTAGGGGCTAACAAAAATACATAAATAGTATCATGAGCTTTCACTGGCACAACTCACTTCTTCAGATGACAAATATTATGGAGCAAGGGACACAGATTTTGAAATATAAAGCAGAAAGAAAGAAAGAAAGGTCAATTAAAATGTCCATGCTAGATGAGGCCAATAGAGTAGGTTGTATGTGCCTGATATTTAGCCTTTGATGTCATTTAATAGTATCAAATTTGCATATGAAGGCTAAATCTGCAGATTGTTTCTCTAATTGATTCCTGAAATTGTTTTTGCAACAGAATAGCCATCTTTAAATCCATTAATGAGTGCCCAGGCAAATTAAAATGTTGTCCAACAGGTTTCTGTGTGCTACCATTTCAAATATCTGATTTATGTCTATTAATCCTTTGATGCAGAGACTGTCCAGTTTGGCCAATATACATGGAAGTGGGGCATTGCTGGCATATATCACATTAGTCTCTGAGCTCATAAAAGTGAACATCCACTATGATCTTTGGTAACTCATTCATATCTTTGTGCGCTTCCATTTTCTCCCTCTATAATGTCGGTATTATAATTTCTTCACAATAGAGCTAAATAGAAACTGGTTTTCCTAGCCCATGAAAAATTTGTAACGTTGTTACTTTTTAAATTCCCTTTGAGAATCAAGTCAAAAAGTAAAAATCTCAAATATTTGTGAACAAAAATCTGAAAAAAATCAGTTTGGATCAGTCAAAACATTTCATTTCAATAACGTTTAATTTGTTTCAATTATGAACGTCTTTATTTTTCATGTTTTATTAATAAATTAACTTAAATTTCAAAACAAAAGTAGTGTTACACTAAAAATGGAATTCATCCTTTCAAAAAATGACAAAATGGTATGTTTCAACTATTTTTAATTTTTCTCCCTTTTTTAAAATGGGAAATTTGACAAAAATTAATCCTTTCCCCCAAAATGTTTGGTTTTGACAAGTCAGCATTTTTCAATGAAATGAAGTTTTGCTGAAAAATTTCCAGTATGAAGCTTTATTAATGTTTGTCAAACACTTTGACAATCTGGCATGGAAGGTATAATTGAAGATTAAATATTGTTATGATTATTAAAGTATTACAAATCAGCTAGGAAACAGAAGTTAAATAAAAGAATAAGTGCAGAGGAGACTTCAGAAATACTCTAGCTTTTCACGAGACTTGAAATAGGATTGCAGCTTTTCCCTCATGTAATCATGACTGTCAGGCTGAGGGAAACGGAAAGGGATGCATAAACTTATATCGGGGTCAGAAAAATACCAAGTAAAAGTGAAAACAAAATTCTGTCAAATCATCCCAATAGTTCCAAAAAATTATAGTAAGAAAGAGGCACACAGAATATAATCATAAGAAAACTGAGTTGTTCAAATATTAAGGGATATACAGGATGTATGTATAATTGTCATTTTTTTTTTATCTGAGTTGTTAGTAAATGTTGGGTGTCTGCCAAGTTGTTCTGGTTTAGAGAAGAAATAGATGGGGAGTCAAGTATATCTTTGATACAATCTTGCTTATTTACAAAGAATATACACAAAGTTCTGCTTCCCAGAACTCAGTAGGAATCAAACAATAGGATATACTTTCTTTGCTAATTCTTCCAAACCTCTTTCAAGAAGTGCTCAGCCCAAAAAGCTCTTTTGGAAGACTTTTCTCAAAGAGACACTTTCCATGCCTGCTTTGCTGCATCTCTGGCTTTGTCTTGCTTTTCGGTGTGTGGAAATTTGGGGGTTTGCTTGTTTCTCTCACATGTTCTCTCCCACACGTTCTCTCTCATACACAAACACACCATTCCAATCCAAGCACACTCTTGCCCCTGAGTTTATCATCAGATAATAGTGGATTTGATTTGAGGCCACATGGGGACTCCATCTTCAACTTTCTACATGGCTTTGATTTGGGCAGAATCTCCTGTTAGTTCAGCTGTCTATTTCATACAAGAGTTCACTTGCTTTTTACATTTGTCCTGAATGAAGGCAGCTGTTAGACCACCAGCTTCAACTAGGTTTAACCCAGCTCCTAAATGTAGGCAAGATGTCAGCATGAGTTCAGGAGAACATTTTTATATGAGGATCTCAAGACATAATAGTATCAAGAACATAAGAAAAAAATCAACACGGTACTCCCTGAGTTATAAACATCCACACATACAAATGAAAGCTCACCTGCAGCCTCAGAGGATCAGGCAAGGGGTGCAAGGGATGGCGAGCAACGCAAGTGCTGTTTGAAGGACTCTGGAGGGGCAGGGACAGCTGCACTGCTGGTGGCTGAAAAGAAGCGGGGCTTTGAAGGGGAAACCATTGCTTCTCTCCAGCTGCCAGTTGCACAGAAGCCCTTTGTTCCTTTGAAAACCACTAGCCAGTGCTCAGGCTGCCACCACTTCCTGGTGAGTGGGGTTAGACACAGCCCATGGGGGAGGGGGACTGGAGCTGAGCTTGTGGGGACGGTCAGCCAGGGGATGGGACTTCCTTCAGGAGCCGGCACAGAGCCCACAGTGGGAGAGGTGGGGAGGGATGCCCAGAAGTCCCCTTCAGAATCTCCACCAATCTCATCATCCTCCTCTCATTAAAACTTCCTCAAGCACCAGAATCAAGATTATTTAAAAAAAAAGTATACTATTTTTCATTTCAAATATACAGTATTTCCACTACGTTATGGGTCAATAGGCTTTTCTGGGCTAGCCTGGGAACCTAACTACCATTTATAACATTGTTCCTATGGGAAAATGCATTCTGAGTTCTGAACAACCAACTTACAAACAAGTTGGAGACTTCCTGTACAGATAAAAAAAACAAACTACTAAAAATTGCCAAAATCCTCCTCACGTGGAAATAACCAAAGCAGTTCTCAAATATATTTAATCTCTAATAGTGATATAATACATTGCAATCCATTTGAAGTCAGTTGTAACTATAGCCCTACCATCTATTTCAATCAGTGTGAAATGAACCGTGGTACTCATTGTTAATAGGCTGGTTACTACTCCCTGGCTACTTCTAGATATCTGCTTGCCTTTCTAAGTGCCTGATTGTGCAACCATCAAAATCAGTAAAATTTTTTTTGTCTGACATCAGTGTGAACAGGATTAGGTTATAAACCTGGATATATGGATCCGTGCCTATTTTTCCTACTCACACTCTAGTCCAGTGTTTCCCAATTTTATTTGGCCACAGAACCCTTTTAAACTCGAAAGAATTTTGCAGATCCCCTAATAACAGTCTTATATATGGAGCTGAAAAAGTAGACCACAAATAAGTAAGGATAATAATAAACAAATGCTAAACAAGGTCATGAGATCAACATTTAGTTTAATTGCACATATTTTAAAACATTATTTTTTTTAATTATAAAATGTTACTGTAATGGAATTTTCTTGCGGAACCCTTATTGTTACTTCACGGAACCCCGGGGTTCCGCATTTGGGAAACACTGCTCTAGTCCCTATAGGGAGGCAGGGGTTCTGAGCAAACATGAAGTCTAGAACACATACTTACTAAATGGAAAGTAGACAGTAATTTCACCAGAATGAAGGACATAGGTTGTTCAGGAAGGCAAGGGTGTCCTAAATAAAGTCACAAGTACCTGACACTCTAGGGGCATGTCTAGACTACATGGCTCCATTGATGGAGCCATGTAGATTAGGGTTGCAGGCAAAGGGAAATGAAGCGGCGATTTAAATAATCGCCACTTCATTTAAATTAAAATGGCTGCCGCGCTGTGCCGATCAGCTGTTTGTCGGCACAGCGCTGTAGTCTGGATGCTCTGTGGTCGACATCAAAGGCATTTGTCGACCTCCCCGGTATGCCTAGTGGGATGAGGTTTACCGGGGAGGTCGACAAATGCCTTTGATGTCCACCACAGAGCGTCCAGACTACAGCGCTGTGCCGACAAACAGCTGATCGGCACAGCGCGGCAGCCATTTTAATTTAAATGAAGTGGCGATTATTTAAATCGCCGCTTCATTTCCCTTTGCCGAGTAAACAAATCTACACGGCTCCATCAATGGAGCCATGTAGTCTAGACGTGCCCTAGTATTGGGACACAGATCACTGGTTGGGTTTGTAACAACTAGAATAGGCAAGCTGCTCTGAGAATTTATCTAGCATTTTATTATACTTGCTGTAAACCTCTGACAAATCAGCCTCCCTCTGAGCACTGACCTTCTACTAAATAATAGCACATTTAAACCTAAATTGGAAATTTATCTCTTCAAAATAACAAGTTTAAATAATTCCCAATTCATTCATTTTTCTTTTTCCCAGAGAACAAACACAGGAGAGAAAATTTTGGTGCATTTGCTAGCTGACTTCCTAATAAGAACAACATGGTTTGTGGCAAGTGCCCCAGTTTATATTGTGGCTGCCAACACTCTTTAATATTCAGAGTCTGATGTCTGCACAATTATCAAAGGCAGACACTTGTTCCTGCTCACTCAGGCAAAGCAATGTTCCTACTAAACCTATAGCCTCTTTTCCTCTAGGCTTTTCAAAATTTCCCAGATAAATATGCATGTTGTCAGGAAAAAAATCTTTTACACTTATTTTCTATTGGGCAATATTGTATTAATTAACATGGGTTCCTTCCTGTTTCTGTCATGTCTGGATTCAAATATCTTCCTTCATTTGCCTCTTTCCTACAGAAGAAATGCGTGTGCCCTCAACCAATCACCTGACATCCTATCTGGTGCAGGTGGAAATAAGAAGAGACAAGAGAGCACAGGAGTTCACAACACAGATTGTAAGTTACTTTCATGCACCAGTAGCAGCTAAGCCACCAAAACCCCCAATAAATGTTATTCAAATCACACCAAGTCTAAGGGCTGACAGAAGTTTGCAAAAGCCTATATGCTCAAAAGTAGGAATAAAACATTTGATCTCAACTGCTTCCCATCTATGCTTCCATATGTTTAGTTTCTACAACATAAATGACAGATGCAATGACTATTCACATGAAATTAGCTGAAGTCTTAGGTCCATGGAATTTTATGGCAAATCTCATGCAAATGACTATGCACTTGATTTTCTACTGCTTTATTGCAGTTTTATGTCTTTTTAGATCCCTTGACTTCAATGTACTTATAAAACTGTAATAAAATAGTGAAATATCAGGACACTGGAATTTAGCATTTTTAGGTTCCTACAGTTCTTCAGTGTTGGCTAATATGATGCTGCAGCAGATTCTGCTTGGCATATCCCTTGCGTCAATGATCCAAATAACATGTGTGCTGCTTTCATCTGTATATCACTTTGCCCTTTATGAATTCTACAGCAGAAGACCAACAATTTGCAGGGAAGCCTGAAACTGTCAATTTGCAGAACACTAAGCTCCTTGCCTGTGGGATAACTTACTCCTGGAGCAAAGGAGCTTGTCTATGTCAAAGGGCAGTTGTCATTTTCTAAGTTTAATTTTCACAAGCACCTGCACTGGTAAAAAGAAAAACCAAGCTAGCCAACTCAACAAAGTGATTTGTGTCCTCTTTCAGTAACAACTGTATAGCTATATAAAACTAAATTTAGTCTGAATCTGAATGCAGGGTTACTTTTGGCAAGGAAACTAAATTACTGTGTTTGATTTGTACCTCTTGGGGTATTTAGGCCAAATGTGGCTAAGAATCCTCAACCCACAATAAAGTCAATTGCTCAAGTGATAAATTCCTTATTCACAAAACAACCATTCCCTTCTTAAATGCCTCACATCTCGTGTGGCTCTAACTCTTGTACAATAATCAGCACCATAGTATTTGAGGACATCCACTAGTGTGTTAAGCAATGAGACTACAAATCTATCATGTACTGTTTTATCCTCTTCTCCCTTTGTTTGGCGCTGCTTTTTTGTTATTGTTGTTGCTGTTGATTTAAATGTCTCTCTCTCTCTCTCTGTCACACAGACAGAGCCTTCTTCAGAGCACTGACTTTCTACCAAGCACAATTAAACTGAACTGAAAATTCATCTCTTCAAAATAACTATTTCAAATAATTCCTTATCCTGCTTTCTTCCGTCTTCCCTCCCCACCCCCAGCCAAATAATAATACAAGGGAAAAAACTTTGGAACATTTACTAGCTGACAACCCAATAAAGAACTGAGGGCTTGTTTATATTAAATATAGCGCGCGCGCGTGCGCGCGCGCACACACACACACACACACACAGGTATGTATTTATAGCAGAGATTTCAAGGGTACATCTACACTACAGAGGAAGATCAAAGTTGCCCCTGTTGATCTTCCATGGTTCAAATGAGCGGTCTAGTTAAGACAGCTAATTCGAGGTAGAAGGGGCACTTCAGTTGATGCCCATAGCCCTGCTTTCATGAGGAGTATGAGAAGTCAAAGGAAGAGTGTAGACTGTGTCAAAAGCTGAGTTAAGCTACTTTGACTTCAGCTATGCCATTAATGTAGCTGAAGTTGCATGTCTTAATTAGACTTTATTCCATAGTGTAGACATACCCCAAGATACAGAAGAAAGTGGTAGGGTTTGTGATGATCCTTAATTCTTCGGGGTAATTCATTCCATAGTCTCAGACCACTGTTTTTGCATAAGTTAATCACTAGGTCAAGAACCTATGACTGAGAGGGGCCAAGTCAGGGCTAGGGTGGTGTTGGAGGATGGATTATTTCCTTACAAACACTATAAGAAAACCAGGCAAAAAGTTATATAGCCATAGACTGTCTTCTCCTTATAGAGGAGGTTCCTCCTATAGAACGTTCTTTCCTGGAGAACCAGTTAATACTCAGGTCAAATCCAAAGAAGAAAGCTGTTCCAAAAGCTCAGGAACACCAGAAGGATGGTCCTATTCTTCTTCAAATCTCTGAGGCTATGTCTACACTACCAGGTTATTTCAAAATAAGTTATTTCAAAATAAATTTATTCCTCTTTACAAGCAGGAGTTATTATTTCGAAATAACAAGCCCATTATTTTGAAATAAAGTGAGCACCCACACTACCGAGCCTGTTATTTCAAAATAAAGGAGGTTATTTTGAAATAACTCCCGAGTGTAGAAATACCCCCTCAGATCTGTAGCCGATCTCAGAAGATCTGAAGGATTTGGGCACTGAAACCTACTCCTCCTTCAACAGGGAGATAGAAGGGCTAACAATGCTTCCCCAATGGAAGAATGTGGTGGAAGTTCTGTTAGCCAGATGCATGAAGTGTTTTCTTCCCTGAGATCCCTCTCAGATTTGCAACTTCTTCCTCTCCCTCAAGGGGAATGATGTAGGCCTCAACTGTTCTGACTCAAGACAAACTCCATTTTACATCATAAGCAGTCTGTTTGAATAAGGACTCAGAAAAAAAAAAGTGAGTATCTCAGATTGCCCCTTAAACTATATCTAAATTGCAACTAAATACCCATGATTAGCCTGTGTCAGCTGATTCCAGCTCATGGGTTTTGGCTGAGGGACTATAAATCTGCAGTGTCAATGTTTGGGCTTACCCTGGAGCTCATAGGATCACACTGCTTGGGCTCCAGACCAAGTCCAACCATCTACCCTGCAATTTTACAGTCTCAGAGCCCAGCCTTACAAGGCTGAGTCAGCTTGCATGGGCCAGCCCTGGGCATTTAACTGCAGTATAGATATACACACCTTGCACTGCAAGTGCTCATCACTTCTCAGGATTCACCCCCAGAATATGAGCAATCCCCTTTGATTCATGATTTTGAATTTTCCTCCAGATCATTGATATAAATATTGAATTGTGAGCCAAGAAGCTGATCTTGAGGGACCTTCTTAGAAACTCACCCAAATCAATTAATATCCCCCATTAACAAGTAAATTTTGAGAACAATCAGAGTGACTTTTAAGCTCATAAAGTATGTACTATTCTATATACTGCTGAAAACTGTTGAGCTGTAAAAGCTTCAGCCATATTTAGGGCATGCTCTGGAGTTGTTCTTTTTATACATTTCCTAATTACCTTCCAAAAGCAAGTCTCAAAACACTTACTCTTTTATTATCTTAGCCCTTAATTTTAGATCAACAGCAAGAATAGTCAAATGATTGCTCTTAACGTTTAGCCAACCTTGAACCAAACAACATACAGCCCTGGAGGGGACTACTCTTTTATAACTTCTGGTCTCTCTCTCTCACCACATTACTGCTCTAATCTCCTCCTAATGTCACTGCTGGAATTCACAATTAATGTGCATGATGCAGCTATGTGATGAGGTCCCTTTAAAACAATAAAATAATGCAGATTTAATCCAAATCTGTATTAAACTCTTCCTAGAAAGGACAGAAAATTGAATTATTCTAGTAAATTATTATTATTTAGTAAATAATTATTTTTAGCCTAGTGAAACTAGGCTTCTATTAGTACACTAACAAGTATGTAATGTTTATTGCAGCTTGGAGAGTTCAGTAAATGACTTTTAACTGAAGTTATTTGTAAGATGTCCCCTAGCAATAATCTTATTTTCAGTTGTAATTAACAATTAGGCACCTGAATGAACTAGGATGAGAACTGCTAGCTTATTGTTCTATTAAGTGCATAAAAATGCTGGCTGCAAAATACTTTCAAGCACTTTTTATTTAAAAAGAATGCTTTCTGACTTTTTAACATTTGCAGCTACAGCACAATAGGAATGAACAGAGCAGAAGGGGGGTGCTCCTGATCAGTATTTGGATGGGAGCCCTCCAGGAAGAACTGAGAAAATACTGCAGTTGATGCTGTGGGTACTAGCACCATTATCCCATCATGTTATTTTATGCCATACAGAAAGAATAGCTATTACTGTCATTCTGAAGGACTTCAGTTTCTCAAGAAAAATAAGAAAGCTAGAAATAACAAAAATAAACTCTCAATGACAGAACCACATGTGTTTCTTTTGTAACATACTGTATCATCTCTTCCTAACAAAATGGCAGATGCCGAGAGAGAGAGAGAGACTTGGCTCATTAAAAATGTAAAGATGCAGTTGCAAGACTGGTACCATTTTTGATTAGACAAAGACAGAAAAAGTATTGACTGACAAATGTCATTCTCTTATACATGTTAACTTCCTTGAACAGCACCTAGAAGTGAATAAATTAAATAGCCAGAAAGAACTCTTATTCTGTGTTTACGATTACCAGTTCCACTTAAGAAATTAACTGCTAAAGCTTCCGAGGTGATTATTTCTGAGTATGAATGGGATTGTATGGCATGGTTGCCTGTAACAGTTGGAGATTAAACTCAATGACCTAGGAGGTTCCTTCCAGTCGTATGTTTTTATGAGTACAGGTATTAATAGTTCAGTGGTCTATTCTCCCCATTGCATTGGAGAACTGGATCTACTTTCCAAACAATGTCATTTTTCATGCAACAATTCCACAGATCAACTCTGATTTGCAATGTGCACCAAACTATGGATTTACATACTGTAAGTGAGAACCCTTGTGAGTTAGCACTGGGCTTCCAAAGACTAAGGTACATACTTCACTTTTCATGCATAATTGTTCCCATTGAAAGGGACTGGAATATTCACATGTGAAAAGCTAAGTGCATGAGTATTTGCAGATTTGGGCCCTTGGGTTAAATATAGGGAACTAACTAAATTACTGGATTTTACCAATCTCCCAAACTATTACTATTATTTAGGCTTCCAAACAAGAAGACTCCTTATTCATGTATAATTCTGACTATGATTCACCTGTAGGGTAAATTCCATTACAAAAAAACCACCTGAGTTCCTGGAAAAACTGTCAGTCCGCTCCTTTCATAAACGTGGGATTTTAAGACTCCAGGCCTCTACTCCAAAACCAAAGATTTATTGAAGGGGTGGCCAACCCATTACAGATGAAGAGCCAAAATAGTAGTGGATACAGCGCAAAGAGCCGAGGGGGAAAAGGTGCTGCTGTGTTTGGTCGAGAAAAAAAAAAGGGGGCCCTTTTAAGGCAGTCATCTGAAGTCTGCACGGGACGCCATGACTCCAGCTGTCTCTTTCAGACAGAAAAATGTTGCCCTTTCAGAGCTGCGAGCCACGGGTGCGGGAGCCTGAATTTTTTCTTTGAAGAGATGCATGCCGGTTGGCCACTCCTGATTTATTGCAATGTAATGATCTCCTATATAAACTTTAAATGTTGGGATCATACACCTCAGTTTGTCTCCTGCCAGGGGACCAGGGCTATAACTACTCATTGTTCCATGGCATATTCTCAAGAAAAAAAGAGGGGCCCTATCTTTGAAGAGCCTGTGACTTGCTCCTTTATTTATGTATTCATCAGTAACAGAGTTATTTCTTTTTTAGTTCATGCACGATGGGGGTTGTTTTAGAGTGGGATAGGATGGATTAGTAGAAGATTGGTATTAATAGGCTTTTTAAAAAAAGTTTTATTACTTTATTTGTTGATAGCGCTCATTACCCTTTAAAATATACTGTTTTTAATGTTGTTTTCTCTCTGTGACATACCTGGAAGCCTGTTACGGGACTTTAAGTCAAATAATAATTCTATCAAAATTGATAGCTGGAATTCAGTAATATTTTATTCTATTAGGCAATTAAGTTCTTGGTAAATTTATGAATTTAAGTTCTCCAAATCAATTAAATATGCTTTTCTAATTGAGTCCAAAATATAATCACTAACATCTGTGAAGCAGTTTCCACTTACAATAGCACTGATTTTTGCCTTAACTATGATAAGAATTAACAAACAAACAAAAAAAGGGTTAAGTCTGGATCCAAGCTTTCTACTCACTTATTGGGCTTTGTGTTAGGCTGTTTCTGATTTTGACTCTGATTTTGATTGCTGCGACACTGTATGGACATTTTTCCCTATAATATATATTTTTAAAATATCATCACATATCTTAACCAGAAAGTGTTCTATCAACATAACACGTATTTGATAAGAGTACTGAACATGTATGAACTGACTGTTCATGAATTGTCAACTAATAACACAGCATCTTGTTTTGAAGGCAATCTGAACCAAGGAGATTTAGAGCTGACCTGTGAGTACACTGACACAGCAAATATTAAGTACACTAGCCAATTAGCCCGTCATAAGACAGGATTTTCAGGTCTCTCCTCCACGTCGGTCTTCTCTCCTGAGCCTCCGGTCTCTTGCTCCGTCTCTCTCTCCTCCTCCTAGTGCCTCCCCTTCTCTCTCTCTCAGCTCTCCTCCACCTCCTGCTTCTCTCTCTGTCTCTCTCTCTTTCTCTCCTGCCTTTCACTCGGGGGACCACGGAGCCCAAACGGCCGTTTGGGCTCCGCACTCCCCGTGCTGCATGAGAAGCGTGGAGCCCAAACGGTCGCTTGTGCCACTTGCTCCCACGCGGTGGCCTGGCTGAGCGGCACAGAAGTCAGCCGAGCGCCATGGCGGGAGGCGAAGGGGGGCAGGACGGTGACATTCACGGCCAGGGGGCAGGGCCTGGAGCCACTGCCATGCCACATGTCACTGCCCTGCCCCCCTTCCCCTCCCACCGTGGCACTCAGGTGACTTCTGCGCCGCTCAGCCGGGCTGCTGCGGGGGAGCATGCGGAGCAAATGGCCGTTTGGGCTCCCCCGCAGAAGCCCGGCTGAGAGGCGCATAAGTCAGCCGAGCGCCATGGCGGGAGGTGAAGGGGGGCAGGGCGGTGATGTACACGGCCAGGCCCCGCCCCCTGGCCACGTACGTCACTGCCCTGCCCCCCTTCCCCTCCCGCCGTGGTGCTCAGCTGACTTCTGCGCCTCTCAGCCGGGCTGCCGCGGGGGAGCAAGCGGCACAAGCAGCCGTTTGGGCCCTGCACTCCCCAGGCAGCACAGGCCACCCAGAGGGAACAGCCAGCATTTCAGGCAACAGCGCCGCCCAGAGGGTACAGCCAGCATTTCAGCATTACAGACTCTCAGACATTGGGCTACTATATATATGATATGCCTCTGTTACAAGAGAAGATGTTACATGAATGTTAGTCTTTTCCACAATATATGTAGGCAAACCCTTAGAATTTAGGGTGAAATTCACCCCTTTGCAGAGATTAAGCACAAAGTCTATTCACTTTATTTATGACTTGAAATTAGAGTTTAACTGGAATATAAATAATGCACTGGCCTTGTGTTGGCCCTATGCACAAAGGGTGAATTTCACTCTTTATCCATTTTGAAAGTCAAGTGGATAAGTTTTTTCAGTTACAAAGCTTCAGAGGAACAGCTGAGCTAGTCTGTAACTAGAAAACTTTTTTCAGTTAATTTGCCTGAATTTATTCCACACTCCCATCCACTATCCAATGTTCTGCTGCAAGATTTAGGGTTCTACAGCAAAAGGCAAGTCACAAGCACTTCAAAGAAGCAGACAGGAAAACAGAAATGAGGGGATTTTAATACCCTGCCAATGCTACCATTGTGCATGTTGGCAATCAAGAATTGTCAGTGCCAGAGACTGAAATGGATTCTGTCCAGGACTTCAAATTCCAAATCATCCTGTTGTTGATTCTTTGTTAATATATAAATAATACTGAAGCAGGACAAGTCAAAACAGAATATCATTTGTATGCACATGAAAGTCTGACTGATTTTGCCAAGATGATTCACATGTAAGGGATGTGAAATATAAAAAGGCTCTGAATAGACATTTTGGCCCTGATTTCCTACTGCTTTGTAGCTTGCTTCCTCATATTTACCTATGCAAAGTGAGTATAAAACAATATCAAGAGAAAACAAAAGCATTTAACACTTAGCACAGATGTAAATGACTGTGCAAACTGAAAGGTTATAAATCCATTTGAATGTGTCTTACACATAAATGTAAAGGACATTTGAAAATGATTTACTGATCTAACTATGGCTAGAATAGTCTATTTATGCTATGTAGCCGTTATTTTTGCAGAAGAGGATATGCAAATAGAGCGCTCATTTGCATATCTTCTTCCAATTCTTCTTGCGGAAGAGGTTTTGCTGCTAAAAAGCCCATGTAGACAGGGCCATTTGTTGGAAAAAAACCCTTTTTCGCAAGATTCCTTATTCCTCAAAAATCGAGGTTTACAGGATCTTGCGAAAAAGGGTTTTTATCCGACAAATGGCACCATCTACATGGGGCTTTTTAGCTGCAAAACCTCTTCCGCAAAAAGAATCGGAAGAAGATATGCAAATGAGAGTGTGATTTGCATATCCTCTTCCGCAAAAAAAAAAAAAAAAACCAGCAATGTAGCTGTAGCTAGGCGAGCTAAGGAAGATACTTTTTATGCTTATAAGAATACTTCCCATATTCTTCCCCAAATTTGGTTTTATAGATCAATTTACTCACTCAGGCTATATTTACTCTGTATTCATAAGGTGTCATTGCAGCTTGTGTCGATACATCTGACGTAGCTTAAATCGATCTTGAGCACTGGAGCACAGAAACCATCGTGGCACAGGTATCAGTGCAGGCTAGCTGCCTGAGTAATTAGACAAGGTTCCAGGTGGAATTTTCCATTCCATGGTGCTCGTACCAAGCTGAGCACATTAAAGCTAATTCAGGTATGATCGACATTCCTACCCTATGATTGCAACATATGCATAGGCTCAGATTATGCATAGCTGCTTTACAAGCAAAGCTGTAAAAAAACCCCCAAAAAACCCACCACCACAAATTGGCCCTCGGGGTAACTTTTTCAAAAGTTGGCAAATGTAGCAGCCATACTATTTATTATTTATATTTTTGTAATACACATAGGATGCCATAGGATTGGAGCCCCTCTGTGCTCGAGGCTGTGAAAATGCAGATGTTAATACAATTCATGATTTGGAGAACAGCCGTATTGCAAAACAGCCATTTTGTTCCTACTAGAGCATTCTAGGGAGTGGCCTATCTGGTGGATGAAAATGTTATAGCATTAGAGGCAGCTGTAAGCAGTAAATTGGGTCAGCTATTACTGTTTATAATGTGGAAATGCTTAGAGGTACCAGTCAAGATCAGGGCTTCATACTGTTAGATATTCTATACAAGAGATGGTCAGACAAAATGGATTTTCCCTATGAAAACTTTCATGGTAAAAATCTGTTTTTGAAACGTTCCCATTGGAAATTTTTGACTTTTCCATTAGACATTTTGAAAATATGGGAAATATTTTAGAAAACTTTCAACCAGCACTATTGTCCACACACATAATAAAAGATAGCATGAAGGAGCTTATACTGTAAATAGACCAAACAAAAAAAAACCCTCAAATCCCAAAATAAAACATTATCCCCATTTTATAGATGGGGAACTTAGTCACAGAAGAATTAAATGGCTTACTCAAGGTAATACATGAAGTCTATGACAGTTGGAAACTGAATGCAGATCTCTTATGTACCAATTCTTTTCCATAACCATAAAACCAACCTTCCTTCTCACAGCAGAAGTATATTCATACTGTGAGTATCTCAGGAGACATAATGCTCATGATACTATCTACGTGTTTTGTTATTCTCTAAAGTTCTACAAGACTATTAGTTGAGATAAAAATATTTGTTCTAGGCACTTGTTTAAATGGTAACAATTAATTTCTACCAAATATTACAGAGAAAATATCTCGAGTTATTTTAATTTGGATTAGACAAATCTTTAGTGAATATACATTTTCTGTGACTGTGACAAAGACCACGTCTAATTTTTCTGATCTTTTTCCTCGTATAGACTATGTATTAAAGCAGGCTCATTTTTGACATTCTCTACTGTTGCTTGTTCAAGGCACTCGGCAAGAACTCTGTGAATAAGTAAAGCAGGATCCTATAGACTTATTTCCATCCTGGTGAAAGACTTGAAATACTAGTTGTTATTGAAATTCATCATCATTTCCTGCTAACGAGAAACCTGAGAGAAGTGGAAAAAAGATGATAAACTTTCTGACAGCTGACCTTTCAGGATTAAAAAAGGATGATAACAACAATGCAAAATAAGTCTTGATTTGGTCAAAACATTATCCATCATACCAGCCAAGGTCCTGCTTAGAATGTCAGTGTTTAATGTTCTATGTTCCAGGGTGGATGTTTTATAAACTTTTAAAATGTGTATAGTGAATTTAGTTCCTATGGGAGTGAGAGATGACTGTGCTAGCTTCAGTGAAGTGAAGTGTGAGTGGGTGCTGTACAAGCTTAACAGCCTCCCATCCATATAACTATGTCAATGTACCTTCATCCTAGTCAGCAAACCACCTGCTAATCCAATTCTGGACCTCATATGCTATATACCTATGCTCCTCAGTCCTGAGAAACACACCACCCTGCGCTATTCCAGTCTTGGGCTTCCATTCAACTCTACGTCTGCAATTCAGTTTTAACTTGCACCATACTGTATGGTTCCAGTTTTTGTTCCCTATACAGCATTCGCCAGTGATGCCTAGTCTGGAATTCCAGCTCTGCTGTGGGCTATATATTTCCCATCAAGGGTCAGGAAAAATATAAGGTAATGGCACTCTTCCAAACTACTCATACAAAATAAATGCCACCCACATAAGACACCATGCCTAGTATGGTCAACATGGTCACATACACGCTCTTTCATTCAAACTCAACATGCTCATAGGATTTGCTCTGACTGAACTTCTTGAGCTGGGATCACTTGTGAGGGGCTCTGATGCACCACAGGGCTCTATTGTGTAGCTTGGGTGTTTCTACTTCTTGACTTGGGAGCAGGAATAAATGGTGGCTAACTACTAGCCCATTTACTTGTAGTGCTCAAATATACTGTCACATTCAGTATATTGTGTATACTGTGCACATTTTTATAATACAATAATACCTCAGCTTTCTTACATATCTTGATGAATAGTGACATGGCTAATTCTTTAAATGTCAACACTGTTATCAATGAGTATCTGAATTAGTTTCATTTCAGATAAATGAGGCAGTTCAAACTTTTACAAGCTATTACTTCAAAATTTTGTCAACACAGGCAGATGTCACTGCATCATTTACACTCAATTCATATTTTGAGTCTCTCCCAGTAATCATAACACAAACATATTTTCACTTTAAACTGGAACTGAAATGCTGGAGAATAAGAAGACAGCATCTAACAGGTGCTAGGATACCTTACCGGCATGTAGTAGCTGAGTCTGAGCTCAAATATAAAAATCTGCTTATCTCTCTTAGTTCTCACCAGTAATATTTCCTGATAGTCAAATGCCAAATCCTTTCAGGCAGCCACTACCATACTAAGCCAAACTCATCCGAACCTGAAATGCTGATTTTTCATGATTTTTTTTTCAAATTTCTAATTGGGAACACTGTTTTGAAAATATTCATTTCAAATCAGTATTTAACATGTTTTTTATGTTAAAATATCATTTCAAAATGAAAACAAATGATACATGAAATCATTTCACTTCTACATGTTGAATAAGTTCAACTGAAAATGCTGCAATTTGCTATTTTATCATTTCCCATTGGAAACTTTTCTCATTTTTTATGAAATTTATTACATTTTGACTTTTCGTTTTGATTTGTATCAGAAAGTAATTCTGAAATGTCAAAATCTCTCACAAAAGACATATATATACACACACACACACACACACACACACACGAGAGAGAGAGAGAGAACAGCTATAATGGCTTTGAAGGTCTGGGAGAGGATGGAGATGCAATAGGTATGAAAGGTGTGAAGATATGGGATGAGAAATAGGTGTTCATATTTATATCTTCTGCATATGAATCAGGACATGTTAGAGAGACTCAGAGGCAGGTCAGGAGAATGCTTGGGGTAGAGCCAGAAGAAACTGATTGAGTAATTAAAGCCATGAACATAAGCAAGATTGGTTGGGATAGGGTATATTCTCATTCTATAAGAGGATTCAAGGGCCTCAAATTTCCTTGGGAACCCTAACAAAGCAGGAGGGATAAAGAACAATTAAAGGAAATACTAAGAGAGTTAAACCAACAGTCAGGAATTACACAATCCCAGAGAAGATAGATTTTGAAATAAGGGAAAGTGAGCCAACAATTACTAAAACAGAACATACATAACATAAGAACGGCCATACTGGATCAGACCAAAGGTCCATCCAGCACAGTATCCTGTCTTCCAGTAGAGGCCAGTGCCAGTTGCCCCAGAGGGAATGATGAAAATGGGTAATCATTAAGTGAACCACCTCCTGTCTCTCATTTCCAGCTTCTGACAAACAGAGGTTAGGGACACCATTTCTGCCCATCCTGGCTAATAGCCATTCCTCCATGAATTTATCTAGGTTTTTTTATTATTTTTTTAACCTTGTTAAAAGGACCTGGTCTTCACTACATCCTCTGGAAAGGAGTTCCACAGATTGACTGTGTATTGTGTGAAGAAATACTTCCTTTTGTTTGTTTTAAACCTGTTACCTATTTCATTTGGTGACCCTCCCTAGTTCTCATGTTATGGGAACAAGTAATTAGCTTTTCTTTATTTACTTTCTTCACTCCTGTAATGATTAGGACATTCCAGCCATTCAGTTAACTAAATTGCCTGTAAGGGTTAAAACCATAGGCAGTGGATTTTAAAGAGTCTCCAGGAATGCAAGGGAAGCAGGAAGTGAGTTGGCAGGAAGCCAGGAGAGCCAATGAAAAGAGTGTGGGGTTTTGAACTGGAAGCAATGACCTTCCTCTTTCACTCTGTATGTGACCAGAAGAGAGGTTGGGAGACATGAAGTGAACCAGAGAGCAAGACATGGAATATCCAGCAACATCCATGCCTTAGGAAGGACTAAATTTGGGACTAAACAGATCTGTGAGTGGAACAGAGAATGTTTAGCCAATGTGATCTAGTTTTTTCTTTACTTTGGGTTTGTTGGACTTTTCTGTGCTGAGCACATGTAATTACCCCATGTAACTTTCCAAACTGAATCCCAGGGAAGCAATTCTCTGTGTTTTAATCTTTCCTTTTTCAGTTGCCCTGTAACACTTAGCAACCAAGTAATACTTCACCAAGCATCTTTTATTTGTTTTATTAAGAAAATCACCTTTTTAAGACCATGATCTGATTCCTGTGTCTTAGAAGGCAGGAGGATCTACGTGCATGTGCCTAAGACTGCAAGGTCAACTATTAAGAAAAAATGTGTGTTTTTTAAAAATATCTCTCCTGAGAGAGGGTTACAGAGCTAGAGGGTTCTCCACAGGAAGAAATTTCCAAATGCATCTTCCTGGGTTCTCAAAGAAATTTTGCAATTGGGTGGGAGCAGTGATACAAATCCAAGGCTAGGGAATCTGTGACCTTGGAGAGTTTTTGTTTATTCTGTGTAATAAGTTTCTGTGTGTCTGTTTTTCATCTGTAAAGATAAATAACATTGCCCGAACTTTCAAGGGTAATGTTAGGGTTAATACATTAATGTTTGCATGATACTCAAGGGATATTCTTGTGAAGGGGCCATGTGAGTACTCAGATTTGTGCTGGAACCCAAAGAATTCAATGTCTTTTGCCATCCTTTACATCTTACTCTCTCCTCCCCAGTTGCAGAACACCACTGTGAAATAAAGCAAATCTGTCTTTTCATAAACAGATGTAAATCAGTAGGATCCCTGACATCAACGATTTTTTTTTCCTGTCCAAAAGCATACAAGCTGAAGTTTCCTGCAGTTACTTCTGTACTAAGCAAGGTAATGTGTCTCAGGAAGAACTCTAGCGACCTGTTTGCAATATAGCTGCCAGTGTTATGAATTCAGTCAGTAATGGGTGAAACATTAATTAAATTAAGGTGGCTGCTGGGGAAAAAAGGTTGTTTCATAATGATATCTAATAGGAAAGAAACGTGCTTTCAATCTGTACCAATTAATGAAACAAGCTGGCGATGTGCTGCTTAACATGATGCCTTCCAACCCAGCTTTTTTTTTTTTTTTTGACAGCTAATCTACTTCGCTGTTTTCGGAGAATACTGAAAGATGTCATTTTAAAGACTCCTGTTATATCTTTGCCAGGTTAAAGATCATTTAAAACACTCACTGCAGTGTTAAAAGATGGTGGCTGGGAAATGAATTCTCAGAGATGCAGACATGCTAGTTGAAAAGGAACCTCTCATTTCCAGCAATGGTGTATGTTTCCAGTACTGACTGGCTGGGGAACAAAAGGACTCAGAATGCACTGAGCCTTAGCTACAAGATCGGATTTTCACTTCGATTTAGGATTTTAAAAAATCTGCTGTTGAGCTGAGAGTTCCACAGAAAAGTTCAGGCATTAATTCCAAGTTTTGGCAAATGTGTCTTATTTTCTCTCCATTTCCAAAACATCTTTTACTGGATGCCTGAGCCATACATAATAACATAAAATAATCTCAATTCTTTCTTGAACTCCTTCATGCCCAGAAATTTTAGCATGACACATAAAAGAGACACTCCAGTTGATGAGGGCGTCCTGTCTCATTTCAGAAGTGAGGGGTTGTCAGATCATAGTACAGAAAATGAAATTTGGCTATCAGCACCATCAAAGTGATTGGATTAACACTGGTTTTTAACCTTTTAAATACTTAACTGTGCAACAGACATATAGGATAATCAATAATTACTGTCAAGAAATCATCCCTACTAGAGAGCAACCACTATTCCATGATGCCCAGTACTAATTTGTTGAGGGGTTTACTACAAGAACATTTTCTTCCTGTATATTATGGATTATATTTTTGTTCTGCAATCATCTTTACAGAAAAAATCCTCTATTGGCCAAGTAAGACAAAACATTCTTAGCTATATTATTTCTTGTTTTGTCTTTCTTTTCCTTTCCTTCCTTCTTTTATTGCATTTCACAATTTTGAAGGTATAGATTTGCAAACTAAGCATGATTGCTGAACATATGTAAAACTACCATACTATCCAATATATCTGAGCCTAATAAAAGACAGATCTTAATTTCAAAGGACCAGATTCTGATATTCTTACTCAGATTCAGTAACACCCTACTCTATGAGCAATCCCAGTGGAAATCAATAGGTATATGTAGCTAAAGTGCTATTCATTATGTCCTGAGGTGACCCAAAATGATTAGGCTCATTTACTATTTCATTGTTGACATGTGTTCCCTCTCCCACTACTTTGTCCTTCATTAGTGCCTTTCAACTGAGAACATAGAAGTACTTTATAAACATTGGTTAACTAAATCTCAAAACAACTGTGTGATATAAATGCTCCACAGACTTCATAATTAACTTTCTCAGGTCACACAGCCTCTCAGTCCACTAAGGGTCTGTCTACACAGCACCCTTACCTTGTAACAAGCTACACAGTGTGTGCTACACAAATTACATAGCTTATTTCAAGGCTATTTCAAAATAGATTCTTTCCAAATTTTGTGCCGTCTGCACAGCACCAAATTTCAAAATAAAGCACTATTCTGACAAGTCTCTTAACCCTTGTGGAATGATGGTTACAGGGATGTTGGAATAGTATGCCCATTATTTTGAAATATATTTCAAAATAACGGGCGCATTTAAAGACATGGAATTGCTATTTCAGGATACTTCCGGTATCCTGAAATAGCTCCACTCTCCAGACTTAGCCTAATTCAACTACCCAAGACCTCACTCCCAGGAGGTGATTAGATGATTATACACAGTGTTTATAACAATCTTGAATGATACTGACAAATTTGGAATCTGTGCTGTGCTCAATATACTATGAATACAGCAGTATCCTTAACTAGGCAAAAGACAGAACTGAAAATATTTCAGTAGTGAGTTTGTATACTGAGCAAGATGTACTTTTACCTCTCACCCCATCAAAGTTCCAGTGGAACATCACTGCACCCATCCTCCCCTTCTTCTCTGGAAGTACTAGAACCAAGGTCCTGCCTGCCCTCCCTTCCCTGCCATGTGACCTTGGACATAAACTGGTAGGACCAGGTACAGTCAAAGCAAGGATCCTTGGCCTGTAAAGAATGTCCTGTAGTTTTGACACTGCCCCTCCCTCAGTGTGACTTTACCTCAGTTTCAACTCCATCCCCTTACTTTTTTCTTCCCTGCTTTGTCTCCTTGCCTTTTCCCTTCTTTCCCATTTAGTTCATTCTTTTCTAACTAAAGCTTGCCCCAATATCAGCACTGGGTTTTGCAGTCTATTACTGCTGGCCAGTTTGTAAATTCACAGCAATTTGGATATTATGAATTGCAACCAAGAGAGCATGGGCTTCCAGCTATAATAATGCATGTCTCTATGCCTGGCTAAAAGCCTTAGATCATTGTGATATCAGAGTTAACTAAACCAATTGCCCACCTTAATCTATAGCTAATTTGCATGCAACAGTTTCATTGCTTGTATGAGGGAAACTGCACAGATTGTGGATTACTTTGCCCAGCTGCACTATTCTTCAAAAGTACCCACACAACAAGACAACCAGTGCACACAATAACCTCAAACACACACCATCCCTCAATGCATCGCACACCCTTCATTCACTATCCACAAAAACTCAACACAAATCTTCCAGGACTGTTTGTTTATAGGACCAAGTTCTCTTCAGACTGTGGGGCTAGTTGAGCCAGTAGAACTCAGGATCTGAACAGCAAAAAGTGCATTTGGAGGGTGGATGCTTTGGCATGAATCACCCGCAACCGCAACAGTATAGAGGGCCTTTGTTATGGCTGGCCAGGACAACCAAAATTAGATCTGTGCAGGTTCATCTGGTAGATGTGCTGATTCAGCATCTTTCCCAGACAGCCTTTGCTGGGAAGGCACTGCTATCATAAAGCTAAGAGATCTATGTACAACTTTTATCCGGAAGACTGGATTGGTTCCCATTAATATAAAAATTCAAACTTTAATAAGAGTTTTACAAAAATATTTTATATTTTTGAAACTTCCATACTTGAAGTTTTGAATTTTCTCTCCATTTGTACTAAGTGTCCCTGTTAATAATAGCCAGTAAATAAGATAATTATTGTTTTTCTGCCGGTTGCTGGGCAAATATTATATAGAACCTTTCTTATACTCCTATTTCACCTGTTCTTTGACTTCTTCTAGATTTTTCAATCTGAGTTAAATTCTGATAATTTTATCTACAATATTTCTGTGGCAACCTTTGCTAAGCCACATACATATAGATAAATAGATATATATAATCTGTATCTATATCTTGGTATATCTGTAGCTATATCTGGATCTAGATGGATAAATATAAATCATAGGTGAAAATGAAATACCTATATCTATCTCAAGGATACCTGAAAACTGTGTTACATGAAAGAAAAGGCTTTGTTTCTTTATTTTCCAAATTCCTATAGTTATTCTACACACACGGAAGAAACCCTAGTTTTAGAATTGTGGACCTTAAGTATTATTGGCATGGATTTGATCCATTTCTTATTTTCTTGTGGATTTAGTGTTTTTTTCCCCCAGCTATTATCTTTGATGTTCTCTCTCTTTTTGTGGAACTCTCATTTTGCTTTTATGTATAGCTTTTAGCTTTTGGGAAAACTAGAAAGAAACTAGTCCCCACACATGAACACATGAGAAACAGAACTGATTTTTTTTCTAAAAGGATAAAAAGTTATTTGCACTGATTAAATTAATGTGTTTTATCAAATTTCCCATTCCATTTGTTATCTAGCCCCCTATTTTTACTAGTTATCTTTTCCCAAGAATAATTGTTTTGTATTATCTTTCCACTAGTTGAAAAGGATTGTTTACCTAGAAGTGTAATAACCACAAGTCCAGGTCCTCAGCTGGTGTAACTTGGCAGAGTTCAATTAACTTTAGTGGAGCTATATTGATTTATACCAGTAGAAGATCTGGCCCAAGTTAACTGTATCTGCCTCACTGATTTAATACTTCAGTCCTTCATTTAAATTTACAAACTTTTTAAATGCATGTGTGATAGTATCATTCATCATCAATAAATTGCAGAACCATGAGAGAAAATGCACAGTTTACTTCCTGCACTATTTATCCACTAATGCCTCTTTATCATGGTGCTTCTAATATTACAAATGTTTAGTAATTTCTGCTGTCTGACATTTTTTTTAACCACCACATTTTTGTCTTTTTCACCAAAAATATGGTATTCTCCACCACCCGATGAACACAGCTCAGGGTGTAGCCTGGAGAATGTTCAGTTCTTTATAGTGACTGATCTAATGTCTAAAGAATCTGACCTCTCAAAAATAGAAATTGAAGCTTTATATATATATATATATAAATACACACACACACACAAATCTTCCTCCTTCTCCCGCTTTCTATCCCTCCCCAAGCAGGATCACACCCACACAGTAGTTTGTAAATCTGTGAAGTAAGCAGAGCACTTTCTGAGTCAAGTGGATGAAAGGCAGCTATATAAATGGAAGATGATTATCATTTTGCCCTTTTGATCAAAGAACCCATCTGGAGGCTATGTAGATCTTTAAGATCCCCCAAACTACAAATGCATTCTCATAAATGCAAAAGCACCTCGAAAAGGTCATTCCGACCATAGCTTTCACTAGGCTTTAGTTTGTACAGTGTAACTCCTAGGAATACAGCCACAACAAATGACAGTGCATGATTGCAAATCCTGCCATACAACTCTAAAAGGAAAAAAATATTTCTCTTCTTTCTATGCATAGGTGATGGCTCGTCCATGTTCTAGTCCTAATAGTTATCAGTGATTAAAGTATGTGTCATCAAAATGGTCCATAGGGCCTATTTATTTAATATTTATATTTCTTTTAATTTCTGCAGAACTGACAGTCAGTAGATTGGAGTATTATAATTATTCTGAATAAATGCAAACCAAACAATTTTCTATCACTGTTGAAAGCACTTGAGTCAATTAATGCGAACATTTAATCACAGGAGAAAATTATACCATTTCATGTTCCAAAAGCAAACCAAGGAGAAAAATAAAAATAAAAGTCTATATGACATATCATAATGCATTTAAACTTTATATTGCTGAGTATCATATTCAGACAAGATAAAATCATAGCAACACATTTTTCCTATTTATCTAATCACACTAGAAACAAATATCAGAGCCCTGGTCTACACTAGGGAGTTATTTCAAAACAACAAGCAGAGTGTCCACACTACCAAGACCATTATTTTGAAATAAGGGACTGGTTATCTTGAAACAATAACTCTTGCTTTCCTTGGGGTATAAGCATATTTGGAAATAGTTATTTTGGGAATTATCATTTCAAAATAAGTTATTTCTAAATAATTTCATAGTGTAGGCATTCCCTAAAGTGCTTACCCCATTTAATTTTCAGCAATGAAAATTTAGGAAGCACAGCTACTCACAGAATCAAGCCCCATGTTAGTATTTAAGTGATTGACCATTTCATCGATTTAGTTCTTTTATATTTAAAGAAACAAAGAAAAGAACATCTAGGACCAATATGCCATTGTATACCACAGTACTGTCAAATTCAGCAGGTAGCCATAGATACCTGCTATCTTGGTGATTCTTATTTTAAAAGACTGCAACAAATGTAGTTGATATTGTAAAGATTTCTAAAATGTATTTCATGGGTTACTTGGAAAAATGGGAAAACCCTACTTGGAATTATTCACCAATAAGTGCCTTTATGGGTCCAAATACCTTAGGTTTTTTTAGCATCGTCAAACAACAGGAATAGAATATAAATTATTCAGAACAGAAGGTTTTGCAGCAATATTTATAAATACCCCAGACCTAGGGAGAGAAGGAAGTAATATCTGTTTAAAATAGATTCAGACCAACTGATTTCATTCCTTTCCCACACATTTCCAGAACTGCCATTCTCTTTTAGTCTTATGGATATAATTAATCTGTCCTTCAAAAAACTGGATTGGTAAAAAAATACAGGGTTTTTTCGGTGTTTTTTTTTTGTATCATGTTGTCCTTTAATGTCATGTAGGAAGGTATTTTTATCATCTTTTTGGCATTTAAGAAAGGAGAAAAGATTGGAAGTGGGTGGCTCTTGAAAATTTTCAAATAGATTCATTCTTCCATGGGCTGAGAATTGAGTACTTTTACGTAAGTCTAGGGATGTTCACTGTTGTCAGGGCACCCCCAACAATGAAGGCAATAGGTACTTCTTGTTTATACTGTTAGTTTGTCCATCTACAATGCAGTGTTAAAATTCTAGATACTTATCCTGCAGGATGCTGTAGAGATGAGGTATTTGACAATCCAAAGGCGATGAGCCTGGAAATTACAGGATGCTCAATTGTACAATTTAGGAAAATGTTTAAAGCCTTTTGGGAAATACCTCAGGACAAATTTGGAACTTAGGTGCATGGGGCAGATTGTCCAGATTCATATTTAGGCAACAAAAGAAATTACCTGTTGTTTTCCCCAGTTATTGGGTATTGAAATTCATTTATTTACTTGCTTAAACATGGCTATAGGAACCTAGTTATTAATTAATGTTATTAGTTATATGTATCCCATCATTGTGCAATGGCTCCAGTCAAGTGTACGGTTCCATTTTTCTAAGTATTGTGCAAATAAATATGAAGGCATGCTCCTTGTTCCTTTGGAAAACAGAAGAATTCTTGTGCTTGACTTGACTGCTTGGGTACAAAACTCATTCAATTTTTTAATATTTCATCTTTTGAAAGACCCACCAGTGTTGCATATGGACATCTCTGATTTTTGCTAGATGTTCTGTGTAATGTACTGGTTGGTGCGAAAGCATGCTACACATTTCTGATCATGGTTAAAGCCTGACTGTGCCTTATTTTGGATTCTAGACCAGAGATCTGAGGGAGCTGAGCTAAAGTATTGAAATCTCTGTGCTCATATGATACCAGCTTTAGAATCTCAGGCTTGCCTTGCTTTGCATTTTGTTTTTCAATTTCAGCTCAGTGACAGAAATTCAAAAGGGCTGTCAAAGTGAGACACCAAAAATGCAGCAATCAGTCTCCATAAACAGATCTTACATGTCTTCCCCCAAGGAGACTACTAGACTTATAGGACTGTGTAAGGTTAAAATCCACGGAATCAGGAGTGATGTTTTCTAAGCATGTTTCTACCTGCATGCACATTCATGTAAACATAAATAAATCCTTTAATTTCTCACTGACATGGATTATTACAAGTGCACCAAGAATATCCAAGATTTTTATGCTGGTGCTATATTAATAATTAAGACCTGTCTCTCACACTGCCTTCACATGATGGTTTCTATGATGTTAATGTTTCCCATGACTGACCATTGTGATAGAGCATTGACCAGTTATAAATCTGCAACTATTATTTATTTATAAATTTATAAAAATTACTTGGTGAAATTGAACACTTCTTTCAAAGATTTTTAATAGTTTGCTTTCTTTTCATATTTTCAATGTAATTTATGGTCTTTATTTAAAAAAATTCACTACTTATGTTGTTCAAGCTGTGTCTATCAATGAACCTTAATCATGACCAGCAGCATCCTTGCTATTAAAATCTTGGGCCCCAGAGAGTTTTACCAACGCACTTTTATTCTGATCTGCCAAATCACTTTTTTTTCAGGAACATGCTCTTTAAGTCAATGGCACTATGCATGTTTGAAGTTTGGGAAGGGCTTAATTACATTGATGTAATTGATGTGGCCTGATCCAAAGTTTATTGATGTCAATGGAAAACCTGCATAGTGGACGTTGGGTCAGGCCTGGCAGACTTATGTTCTGGCCCTCCAATACTCAGAAATGCCCACTCAAAGCAAACTGTCCAGTAGATTTTTACAAGGGACAGGTGTCCCTGGGAAGAACAGCCAGGCAAGGTATTGGCACCCACCTGTTATGAGTGCTTTTGAAATCACAATTTTCCTATTCCACAGGGGGCAGCATAAATGCATAAGTGTTTTCAAGACCAGAAAGTTAAAACACTTTATTTCCCAGGAATTAAGGGTGTGTTCCAATTCCTGCTGAAGTCAATGCAATGTTTAGACACATGGCATGGCTTCTTGAGTTTATAGGACCCCAAAAGAAAATTTTGTCCTATTTTTTAAATGTTGGTGATAATAAATTGTAAGTAGATAATGGCCATTATTGTGTAAGAGAATATAAGTAACATGTTCTATCAGACCTCTGCATTTTGTCCAATTAAGAAACTGGATAAATTAGATTTTCTCTAAACTCTATATACTGAAACAATATCCTCGCAAAATGAAGGATATAGACAATTGTAAAGAATATAGAGTGCATCTAGACTACATTCCTCTTTCGAAAGAGAGATTTTAAATGAAGGAAATAAAAAATGCAAATGAAGCACAGATTTACAAATCTCATGATTCATTTGCATAATCGTGTCCGATCGCTTTTTCAAAAAAGGTTTTTTTGAAAAAAAAGCAGTCTAGACACGGTTCTTTTGAAAGAACCCCTTTTTTGAAAGAACTCTTATTCCTGAAAAAATGAGGTTTACAGGGTTCTTTCTGCATCTAGACTGCTTTTTTCCCCCCAAAAAACCCTTTTTTTGTAAAAGTGATCGGACGTGATTATGCAAATGAAGCTCAAGATTTGTAAATTTGCGCTTCATTTGCATTTTCAATTTCCTTCATTTACATTCCTCTTTCGAAAGAGGAATGTAGTCTAGACGCACCTTTAGACTTTAGAAAACAGAAGGAAAAGTGAACCCTGGAGATAGATAGTGTGAGGCAAGTTGTGGTATAACTTTGTGAAGCCCTAGCATGTCATGCACTAGCTATCCACGTAGACACTGTTGTTGCACACTAAAAGGTCTCACTGTTCACAGTGCTATCTGTAGCCAGACAGGAACCCCCCCCCCCCCCCCCCGTAACATCTTGCTTGCCCCTCTCTGAGATGCCTGGAGCACACAGGGCACACAGAGCAGTAACATCAGCATAGACAGAAGGCGTGGATATGCTGGCTGCTGTGACCCTGGATGGCTGTAAACAGAGATATGCCGATTGCTGACCTCGAGGCTGCGAGAACTGCCTTGACTGAAACCCATATTGATACAAACACACACTGTCCGCGGGGGGAGGAATCTCCCGCCCAGTAAAGAATGTCTAGTACTCACAATTTAGTTATCTCTCTTGCAAGTGTAAATTAAGTTGAAACTCCCTTGTAAGAACTGGCATCACAAAGACAGACCAACACAATTTGGCATCTTAGATAAGAAAGAGGATACGGGCCTGTAGCCAGACACGAACCCCATCTTGTTTCCCCCCCCCCCCCCCAGAGAGCAAGATAAAGGCAGTCAGCCTTTGATGCCCTGGGAATGCAGGGGTGCTGCTTGTCCCTGACTCTAATAAACAGAAACCAGACAGTAAATGGGCTAGCTGACGACCAGGGGACCTCCTGCTGCCCTGATGGCTAGCACCAGTAATTGACACGCCTCCACTGTCCCAGGAGAGGAATCTTCGCCCATCACATACTAGAGGTGCCCATTGTCTGCATTTTCCCAGGTGTGAATTATGCTTTGCACCCTTCCTGGGAAACTTGGCATTCAAAGCCATTTTCCCTAATTGGCCACTTGAGACCAGGAAGATGCCTACGTGACCCAAGGGGTATAAAGAGGGGTTTAGTAGTCCACCCCATTTGAGCTCCAATCATCTATACCTGCTGGCAGGTATTGGTTGCCTCCCGAGGTCTGTGGGACGCCCAGCCTCGCCCTACTTCTTCCCGAGGGATTGAGAGAAAGACGCTGGCCACGCCAAGTCTGGAACGCAGGGGTGAGAATATATACCTGCTAGGTGTCTATTTTGCATGCATTTAATAAGAGCTCAGAGAACCAAAAGCGTTTCATGGTACCTGTAAGTGACTTATTAGTGTAATTTCTGTCCTGTCCTTTGTAGTGGCTGTGTTATCTGTAACACAGTAGTAGCATTTAACAGTTAAGTTTACCCTGTAACAATAAAATAGTAACTGTTTAAGCTGTGACCTGACTCCTTCAGTTGCTGTAACAGAACCAAGCACAATTTTAAAAGAACTCCAGCCGGTCATAAGGGACAGATATAGGGAGAGCTTGAGCGTTGGATCGTGTCGCTTCCAGGGGACAGATCCGTTGGGGCATCTCTCAGCCTCCCCAGGCTGCCCGCTGCGAAGGGATCGTGTATCCTAGCAGTCAAAATCTGAGGTGTAATAAGCTCTCCCTGTAAACTTCTTGGGGTGCCCGTCAACCTCCTCCAGGTTGCCCGCTGCTAAGGGACCCCAGTCCTCGCAGTTGAAGTCTCGGGTGTATAATACACACACACCACTCACTGCCCTGACCACCGGCTGACAGAATTGGCGTAGTCGGCAGGATTGTTTTATAGGTTTAAATACAGCAACATGAAGCTAGTCATGGTAAATACTGATTTCAGTAAAGTAGAAAAGAATTTTTGCCCAGGAAGGTTGGGGCAACCCAAAATGGGATAGAGAAATGTTAGAAAAGGATTGGGGAAATCCTGAGGAGTTGTGGGTGCAGTTCTGTAAGTATAGAACTGCTTGCAAGTTAAAGAATGGGACAAAGCCTGAGTCTGTGGAAAGGAGCCACCTTCCATTTAGCAAGGAAAACAGGATCAGGCCCAGACAAGCAGGCAGGTAACAGATAGATTGAAGGCCTTGTGGTAGAACTGAGAAAAGGCAGTTAGTACATGCACTGGAAATCTAAATCCTTAAAACAATACTTACAAGAGTAATATCTGAAACAAGGCCAGTTTTTTTTATTTTTAGAGATAAGAAAGTGTTTTAAGAAAAGAAAAACCCACAGAGAATTTAACTCTACAGAGAATGGAGAGAATTGAGCAGTTGTGCAAATGCTAAAATGGTGTAGATAGAAAATTGTGGTTTCTTTGCAGCCATTCTGAAGGAAAAATGGGCCCTTTTTCCAAAGGAATGTCTGTAAATAATCCAGGCAAATTTGACTCAAATCCATACATTTGATTATAGATACTGCTAAAAGAACTGTAAAAGGGGGTTTCTATTGGAACTTAACTACCCCAATGAATAAAAAGGGAATGTAATTGTTGTACAGCTATGTAGAAATAGTGTAAGAAAGATTCAGAGAGAATGTATGTGTATCTGTGTGTATATAATATATAGAGTGTAAATAAGTGAGGTTTTCAAGGTCCAGTAATCTTGGTTTGTAGGTTTAAAACAAATTGGTTTGGTTTACTTTTAGTAAGACCATTTCAGTCCAAGTTGTTTAATGAAAGTACAGGAAAACTGTAAGCATAAAGAAAGAGTTACACCCTATGCAAAGTTTAATGTGGCTAAGTAGTGTTGTAAACAAAGACTGCACATTTTCCTGTGACATGTCATGTATATTGTAGAAGGGGTAAAAACTGCAAACAAATTAAAATGCTGTGGAGGCTCCAGGAGCCACAACAGGTTGTAATTTCCTTTGTGATGCAAATGCCCTAGCTGGCAGCACAAAGAAGCTTTGCAGGTAATGGCTAAGTTTGATCAGCAAACTACCTGAGATCAGAAAGTTCAAACTGTAGCCCTCCAGAAAGTCAAACATAAAAGTGAGAATCTAAAAGGATTTATGTTTGCACAATGCTAAATGTGAGAACAGATACAAAAGGGGGAGCAACCTTTGGTAACAACAAGATGGAGTGTGCTTGTGGGTGTGTAAGAGTAGATGAGTGTAATGTATCATTTGCATATGATAAGTATTGATTGATCTATGTATGTTCAATAAATGTGACGTGTTGCCTTATCCCCTGAAAGAAAAAAAAGGAGATATTGGTATTGCTATTTTAGTCCCAATAGGAGGTTGGGTATACTAGAAAATGTTTAAATGTAAGCAGTCTTTTTAAGAAGGCTCCCAGAGAAAGGAGACTGAGAAATTGGCATTTGTAAAAGATGTTACCCCTTTTGAACAAAATCTTGTAAAGGTTCGGGCATAGCCCTTGGTCTGATCAGGTGTTAGCTGCTGTCCATACAATTTCAGACCTAGAAGACAAATTGGCTAACTACTTGTGGATATGTAAACCGTTGCCCCCAATGAAGGGGGAAGCAGCTGCAGTTTGACTTCTATGGAAAACATGTAATGAGGTGTTCTTCAAATTGACTGAATATAAGAATGTAAATATGAAACTGCAAAAATTTAAAGGCCTCTACTGCAGACGTAGAGAGGTAGAAATGCATGTCCCTCAGTACCCAGACAGAGCTAGATTCCCTTCAGGATGGGTACTGAGAGTTAAAGCAACTCTTAGATTTTTCAGGAATATGCTTAAGAAAAGGACCAGGAGGTATGAGGCTTAGTGAACAAGGCCACCCTCCTTGCTAAAACTGGTAATAGGTAACTGGCGAATTGATTACATTGGCCCATTACCCTCCACCAGACAGAGAAGGAAATATGTTTTGACTGGAGTAGAGATTGTCTCGGGAATCGGCTTTGCCTACCCGACCCGATTAGCAATGGGGTTGTCAACCATCATGGGACTAAACCACTTAACAGCACTTGTCCCAACACCCCAAGTAATACAATCAGATAAGGACTCCAAATATGCCCCTGGGGATACTATTGTAGTCAAACACCCCAGCCTGGGCACACATACCTGTGTACTTCAGTCTTATAAAGACAAGGGTGTTTGGATTATTGCAAACCCCAACAAGATGCCAATAACTATTTCTGAGGCTTGGATTGTATCCAAGACCGGTTGACTTTATGTTTTCTTTTAGAATCAAACTTGGTTGTGTGGCAGATCCTGATCCGAGCGACAGCATGATGTTTGGACTTGTTGTAACGTTCCTTGTGGCCACAGGAGCCTCCGCTGTTCCCAGACACCCTTTCCAGAATGCCATCCAAACTGGCGCCACGGACTGTTGGACGTGTACACTGCTGAACTTTTCCGCAGGACTAGGGATTGAATTTGTTCCTTTAAACTTGAAGAGCTGGTGGAACAAGAGCGACGTTTTCAAGTGGGGACCAGCCTGGTTTGATGACAGCAGCTCCAGCAGCTACAAACTTTTAAATGACTCTGGGAAGGGAACTTGGGGGTGGCATGGACAATGGCAACCTACACTATGGGGTCAAACTCTAGAGTATATAACAGGAAGCTCCAGGGAAGTGTACCCCATCTGCTTTGAGAACAAAAGGTACTGGACCCCACCTTGGGTGGTTAGGGGATCAGCAGTGTACCCACATTGTAAGTTTTAATGAGAAGTTAAAAGTCTGGGATGTCTATCCCAGTGCAACCCACCAAAAACCCTTAAGGTGCTGGGGATATAACATCTCCCAAGGTGATACACCACTATCTAGCAATGTTACCATTATTCCCCTAAACTTCAGCCAATACCCGGAAGGAAAAGCCTGGTACAATCAGTCATTATTCATTATTCCTAACACCGGTCAAATATACAACCCCACACCGATAACCAGTAACACCCTACTCCCAAACCAGCGTGCTAGGGCAGAGCTTTTTGCAGCAGATCAGGTCCTACAGGACTTGCTGCTTGCCTTGCATTGCACAGCCGCAAATGATAGTTGCTGTGCTACCCACCATACCCCAAAGAAAGGACCCACTGGAACAGGGTGGCATAAGGGACCTACTCCCCTATTCTAAAGGAAGAGCAAGGACTCTTTCATTTGCAGGCAGAAAGCCTATGAGTATCTGCCACTGAATTAAATAGGGCGCTGCTCACTGGGGCATGCCGCCCCTGGGGGACTCACTGTACACCCCCACATTATGGCTCCTGGTCTCACTAACCTTGGAAGTTTCCTGCACCGGATGCCAAGAAGATTCACCCTGAACCCCCTATAGAATGCTCTACAGATTTTTCACCAGTTCACCTGTGCATTCTTGCCCTGGCTTGGAGTAGCTGAGCTGGAGAAGGCATTAGTGAATAGCCTTAGATGCAGTTTTAGCCCAGCAGGGGGAAGTATGTGCGATAATTAACCATTCTTGCTGCTTACAAATTAAACAAGATGCATTTGCTATAAAGGGCGCTATTAAGGTGCTACACGCTGTAACTGAGGACAGAAAAAGCCTCATGGCTAGATTGGCTAGCCCAACACCTAGGATTTTCGTTAACTCCATTCCTTCACTCTATTGTAAATACTATATTAACCATTTTTCTTGTTGTAATTGCTTGCTGCATGCTTCTATGTATTGTTAAGCGTTTGGTGTACACTGCTACCTCCTCTGCACAAGTCCGATATATGGCGTTGGGAAGCGATCCTAATCAATCCCTCGATCCAAAATTATCTGATCAGACCCTGCCGATAGGGCGATTTTAGCTTCCTCCAAGGAGGGCAAAAAGGTGCTGGCATCACCGCCATCTTGCGTTCTGGGACATAGTGAGGCATGTCAAGGGGGTGGAATGTAGCCAGACATGAACCCCATCTTGTTTCCCCCCCCCCAGAGAGCAAGAGAAAGGCAGTCAGCCTTTGATGCCCTGGGAATGCAGGGGTGCTGCTTGTCCCTGACTCTAATAAACAGAAACCAGACAGTAAATGGGCTAGCTGACGACCAGGGGACCTCCTGCTGCCCTGATGGCTAGCACCAGTAATTGACACGCCTCCACTGTCCCAGGAGAGGAATCTTCGCCCATCACATACTAGAGGTGCCCATTGTCTGCATTTTCCCAGGTGTGAATTATGCTTTGCACCCTTCCTGGGAAACTTGGCATTCAAAGCCATTTTCCCTAATTGGCCACTTGAGACCAGGAAGAAGCCTACGTGACCCAAGGGGTATAAAGAGGGGTTTAGTAGCCCACCCCATTTGAGCTCCAATCATCTATACCTGCTGGCAGGTATTGGTTGCCTCCCGAGGTCTGTGGGACGCCCAGCCTCGCCCTACTTCTTCCCGAGGGATTGAGAGAAAGACGCTGGCCACGCCAAGTCTGGAACGCAGGGGTGAGAATATATACCTGCTAGGTGTCTATTTTGCATGCATTTAATAAGAGCTCAGAGAACCAAAAGCGTTTCATGGTACCTGTAAGTGACTTATTAGTGTAATTTCTGTCCTGTCCTTTGTAGTGGCTGTGTTATCTGTAACACAGTAGTAGCATTTAACAGTTAAGTTTACCCTGTAACAATAAAATAGTAACTGTTTAAGCTGTGACCTGACTCCTTCAGTTGCTGTAACAGAACCAAGCACAATTTTAAAAGAACTCCAGCCGGTCATAAGGGACAGATATAGGGAGAGCTTGAGCGTTGGATCGTGTCGCTTCCAGGGGACAGATCCGTTGGGGCATCTCTCAGCCTCCCCAGGCTGCCCGCTGCGAAGGGATCGTGTATCCTAGCAGTCAAAATCTGAGGTGTAATAAGCTCTCCCTGTAAACTTCTTGGGGCACCCGTCAACCTCCTCCAGGTTGCCCGCTGCTAAGGGACCCCAGTCCTAGCAGTTGAAGTCTCGGGTGTATAATACACACACACCACTCACTGCCCTGACCACCGGCTGACAGGGCCCCTATGGGTATAAAGATGGGTCCAGCAGCACACTTCCTCTGAGTGTCAATCTACCATCTACCTGCTGGTCGGGTTAGGTAATTGCCTCCCGAGGTTCCATGGGGACGCCCACCTCGTATTCGTCTTTCCTAGGAATTGAGGGACCGGCCCTGGCTTGACCCGCTGGAGTCGAGAGGCACAGAAGGGGGTAAATATTGTACCTGGATGTGTCCTTTGTCTTAAGTGTACACATAGACTTAGAGCTCTTTAAAGATTAAGCTGTCATTTGGTACCATTATTTCTATTTTCTATCTTTATTTTCTTTGTAACCATTTTTAAGATATATATTTGCTAGCAGTTAAGAAATAGATCAATAGCCATTGTAACCATATGATTTATAAGCTTCTTTAATAAAACTGTAACTGTTTAAGCTTTAACCTGACTCCTCCTGTTTCTGTAACAGAACCAAACACAATTAAAAAACTTCAGCCAGTCATAAGGGACAGGTATAGGAAGAGCTTGGGCGTTTTGGATCGTGTCACTCCCAGGTGACAGATCCGTGGGGCATCTCTCAGTCTTCTCTAGACTGCCCACTGCAAAGGGATCCTGTATCCTAGCAGTTGAAATCTGAGATGTAATAAGCTCTCTCTGTAAAACTCCTCAGGGTGCCCTTCAGCCTTTCCTAGGCTGCCCGCTGCAAGGGGACCTTGTGTCCCAGCAGAAAAGACTTGGGTGTATCATACACACACACACTGCCCTGACCGTCGGCTGATACTATCCAACTTCTAAAGTCCAATATTAATATCCACTTGAACAGTTAGTCCATCACATATGAAAGCACTGTAAGGCTTTGTCTACACTGCAGGGTGTAGTAAGTTGAGGGTTAATAACATGGAGTCAGCAGGCCTAAACAGAGGCCTGTAACATGAAAAAAGCAACAGGCCTATCTAGTGAGCAAGACTTTGGTTCAGTAACACAGGAGCCAAGAAAGAGGCCCCATTGATAAGTGTGTATTGTGTAAGTTAGGTGGAACATGGAAGGACATAGCAAGGCACCAAGTACAGACTGTAAGCCAAAGGGGAGTAGCGGAACATCTTAATAAGAAATGTCTTGGTACAAAGACTCCCCAAAAACTAATGCACATACCGACCTAGGTTCAGAACTGGGTCGAGATTGACAGCATGAAGGATAGTAAGTAAGACCCCCCTCCATAAGGTGAGGGGTGGTAACTAAGCAACAGAGGGTGGTAACTTGGTATGTAAAGAAATGATGTAAGTTGTTTGTACATGTCTATAAAAGGACACCACAAATGATGCACACGGGCCGACCTGGGGGGGGGGGGGAAGCACTAGGCCCCTGAATGGTAGGTGTCATTGCTGAGCCTTACAGAATGTACAATGGCTTAACTCTAACTAACCGCTGTTAATATCGGTTATATGGCAACAGGCCGGCTATGTGTTGATACCTTGTCAACGTGGGCCAAAGGTGCATTGGTGTAGCATTGTAGGATCTCTGCTACCAACTGTTAGAGCTTCGCATTTGACAATAAACCTGCTTGATCGATTTCAAACCTTGCCTACATCTGTCGTTTCCAGGAGCTCTCAGAGATCTGCTGTGTTGACCCAAGTGCACGGGGTCTAACACTCTAGATAAAGGGAGCACTGATAGTTACGCACATAGACTAAAGTTTATCATCATTGACGGAGTACAGGTCTGTTAGGAGCGCACCGGGACAACCCCGAGAACCCTGACCAGATGAAGCTGAAATACTGACAGTACAGACCACTGAAGTATGACGCAGGGTTTTTGTGCAAGAAGGTTTTTGCAGAAGAGATCTTCCACAAAAACTTCTTGTGCAAAAGCGCATCCACATCGCAAAAGCGATGAGCTTTTGCGCAAGAGAGCATCCACACTGTATGGACACTCTTGCGCAAGAAAGTTCTGATGACCATTCACAGAATGGCCATCAGGACACCTGTGCTTTTTGTGATAGGCTCTTTTCTCACAAGAAACCCCTGTTGAGCTTCCACACACACCTTTTTATGCAAGAACTCTTGCGCAAAAAGGAGTTATGCCTCATAGAAGGAGGTATACCTACACCGCAAAAAGCTCTCTGTTTTGTCGATTGTAGATTTTCTTGCACAAAAACGTGCTTGAATTGTGGACACTCTACAGGTTTTTGCGCAAAAACCCTATAGTGTAGACATAGCCCCTATTTATACTCCAATTGCACTAACTCTCCATATAGTCAAGCCCTAAGAGAATTTCAGGTCTGCTTTGGATTTTAACCACAAATTTCATTTGAGCTCTGTATAGAGTTCACCTGCTTAGAAGAACTCATGCTCTGCAGGCCCCACTTTCTGGGGAGATGGTGGTAGGAAATGGCCAATATAGGATGAAACTGCTATGTACATTTAGTTCACTTAATGTTTCCTCATGAACCATAAAACAGACTGTTATAAGATTACTGCTCTTTGAGGATAGCTGATATTGTTAGCCAGCTATTGGTTACCAGTTATGACCAATATCTTTGTAAATCACATGAGAAGAGCTGACTGAATAACATACACAACTTTTTAAAAAATTAAACCAATCCTAGCTTTTGTAAAAATATTTGGCATTAACAAATGTTCCTAGTCCATGGTGCTTGTCGAAGAAATATTTACAAAATAGCAAGTTCTGGTATTTGGTGTCTGAGCTTAGTCACATGATTAAATCTGTTCCCTCATTGGATGAGTGCATCTTTATAAAGAGCCTTAATTAGCCTAATAAAAATATTCAGTGTCAAACAGATGTATGCATCTGACTCATTCAGGCCACCTGCAAAGCTTTATATCTTTATAAATACTGATGACTGTGAATACAGTTAAACTGAGCCAAAGCTAGTATTCACAGTTCTTTGTTATTTCTGTATTCGATCAGTAGCACTTATAGGTGTTTGAACTGTTTTGCTTTGTTTGGCTGCTTTTTAAATTGTCATGAATAATAATACTACCCTAGTGAACAATGCCTTTGCAAGGGGTAGTGCAGCCTGATGTGGTCCCTAGGTATGTACTCAGTTCACTACCCTATCTGAAGCTCAAACGGCACAGTCTTCACTGCTATTGTTATCTGCAGTAGCTGGATTCAGCCTAGCTCAGGTAAGTTAGCTCATGCAAAGCACTTTCAGTGTAGACATAATCTTAGTATCTGGCCCACTGTTTGGTTTTTTTAAACATACTCTCTACCAAAAACTGAGAAATAGCCCCAATTTCTTGATCTATAACTAATTACATGGTAGTAACATTTATGCCTCAGTTCAGGAGAATCTCCCCATTCAGGAAAGCAGTGTAGCACATGAAATTTAAGCATAATCACGAATGTTTTCCAGAATAGGGACAGAATTAAGGATGTGTTAAGTGTTCTCCCAAACTGAGATTCTAAATACTATATGAGGGGTGTTATATGAAACAGATAGAAAGCACTAAATGAGCTACTGAGGCATGATGGAGTACAACATGGGAATCTTTCCCATGGTATTTTTACGGCTGCCTTGAACAAAATCTTTCATAAATAATGAATCAGGCGGATAAGAAAAATCACAATGGCTAACACCAGCTAAGACTGCAAGGTTTTAAAAATCCAAGAGAGTTGCTTCATGCTTAGTTGTGATGTGGGAACAGTGAGTACATCTCTAGAACTGTTAAGCTGGTGTTATGTGCAGTGAGACTGAAAGGGCAACATTTTCTGCATAATACGCAGTAAGGAAGAGGGCTAGGATCAGAAAATGGTTTACGTAAAATAACTAGAACAGGTTAAACAAGGCAAAAAAGGGTTTGAGAACATTCATTTGAATACTGTATAGGTGACTAGTTCAAATACATTCATTCTTGTTATTTGCTATTCATGAATATTTGCATAGCAAGGTTTTTAATCTCACAAATATCCAGAGAAAAAGGCCGTCCGCCATATGAATACCTATCTTTGTACATGATTGGAGGTATATCTGCTAGAACAAGATATACCTTGTTATCTGCTATTCATTAGTCTTCCCATTAAAACAATGTTCAGTCATCCAGTCAGTCGGCAGAAATAATACCATATGACTTGGGTGTCCAATCACACACTACAAACAAATATGGAATAGTTGCCACAAACAGTCCATAGAGAAACCAGACACTGAAATTAGTTGTACAAACTGATCATTGAATAAACTACAGATAGCACATTCCTATCAGGCAAAAAAGGTTGATTCTCCACAGCCTTGTGCCTTGTATTATTTACACTTGCACAAAGTGTATTCAGAATAACAACAAATCATAATGGAAACAATTTACCTACATGTTACACTGACACAAATTGATACATGGGATGAAAGGCAGTGAAGAATTTGGTCCAAAATATATTTCAAATAACTCTAGCCTCAGTCTCTAATATAAACCACTTATGTTTGAATTGTGTTTCAGAATATGTCAGTAACTCTTTCTTCTAACTTTTAATGTATTTTTCATTTTCTTTTGATTGGATCTACGAAAGCAAATTCTAAAAATGCCACGAGGTAAAGTCCATCATTGTTTTATGGAACACAGAAGCACCTAGATACCCCCATTATATTAAGCACTGCTCAAATGTATAACAAACACCCATACAGTTACAATTTTATAATATTTAACTTGCAGCCTCACTGGTAAGATGAGGAAACAAGGAGATGAAAGAGGTGAAGAGACTTGTCCAAGGCCAAAAGGAATAGAATGCAGGTCTTCTGACTCTCTAAGCTAGAGGTGCATAGACCATTTTGTCACATTTGAATATAGTCTAGAGCAGGTGTGGGAAACCTAAGGTCCAGGGGCCAGATGAGGCTCTGGCTTGCCTGGATATGGCCCCTGAGGCTTGGGGCTCCCTTCCAGCATTGGGGAGCCCTTGCTGGTGCTCTAGCCCCTCTGCCATCATCCCACAGGGCTGAAGCACACAACATCTACTAGCCTGGGCCCTCCTAGGCGCCGATGTGTGAGGGGAATGTGGAGAGTGCCTTTCTCCTTCTCAGCTGGGGGCCATGTCAGTGAGCGTTTGGTTAGGTTTTTTTTGCTTCTCACTTGTGTGCGGCCCCCGATTGATTTTTCTGAGGTTCAGTGGCCCCCGACCCAAAAAAGGTTCCTCGCCCCTTGTCTACAGTTTGTAAAGTGCTGTATAAGTTTTCAGACTAGCAAGTGCTGGCAAATATAAGCTTATGATTATTGTTAGCAACTTGATTCACACTGAATTTTGCACATAACCATTGTCTTGCCTCTTAAAGAGAGAGAGAGAAAGTAACCATTCATTAGCGTTTTTTCTACTCATTACTCTCTGTATACATGCACAGCACTCTCTTTGGCAATAAATGGCACTTATGGTTCACACATGCAAGATATGGGATATCTCTTGTGAATTCATTTTAATGAAAGATATTGCACTCTGTCAAAGGTAGGAGCGCTTTCCAGGATCAGAGCAAGAGACTATAGTTCAGTTATCTACAGTCCTTACATAAACGTCTTCTCTTGCTTCAGATTCATGAATGAGATCAGATCTGTTAGAATTAGTAGGAGTTATATCTATACCCTGAGAAAATAATAGGCCCTGACTGTTTATAATTGATTCATTAGCAGTGTACACAATATTGTAGGCAGCTCTTGTAGTAGCATTAGCTACTGATGAGCGTCTGTGTTATGTCTCACAGTGGTTACATTTTTTCTTTCATATTTCTTCAGATTATGATTTTATGGTGTTCTTTGGTGTATCTAGGAAAATATTTCAAGCTAAGAAAGATTTCTTTTCCTCCTATCACATCAATGCTTTTGTTACGATGAGGGATCTGCCATAGCAATGTAAAACAACTAAACAGTTGAAAAATGTTGAATTCCAAATATTTTCCTGTGGAAAAGGGAGACTGTTTTTTTAACAAAATAAACAGACCCCTAATTTTTCAACTAGCTAAAACCTTCTCTTGGCAAGCAATAGGTGAACAAGACTTAACCCCCCCGCCCCCCCCAAAGTCTGAATCTTTATTCAGCTCTCAACTACAATTTCCTTTTGTTTTGCACATCATTGACTTTTCGTGCAAATATTTTTTTGCCTTTCGTTTAATATAATCATAGTAATTAGACATAGAACAAGCCTATTTAGTTGCTCTGAATGCATGATTAATTCCTAACAGTGAATCAGATGATGATCTGTCCTTAATAGCGTGCACAGGGAGGGCTCAAAAGCTTCCCTCCACCTATGTGAGTTATGCAAGGACAGATCACTACAGCAGCCACTATGAATAGGGACTGTGATTCTGGCCAGCGACCTGAGGTCAGTGCACTAAACGGAATGCTCAACCGCCCCCTCGCCCCGAGACAGAAAAGCAGCTCCAGTAGAGATTGTACCTGCTGATACGCAATCTCTTTTGGTGCTCATGGAACACTCAGCCCTGCCTTCTGCAGACAGTGTATATAAATTATTCCATTTAACCTACTGTACATCCCAGTCAGGTTTGAAATGATTCCAGGTGATAGGACTTCCTCAAGTTTTCACTTGGGTAGAATAGCCCGTGATTAGTTGGGATTGGTCCTGCTTTGGGCAGGAAGCTGGACTCGATGACCTCCTGAGGTCTCTTCCAGCCCTAGGATTTTATGATTCAAAATATGCTCATTACTAGTAATATTTTGAGATCTTGCCTTCATTTCCCTGTGATACTGCCTACTTTCCCCTTTCCCCTGATGGAAAGCTTATCATTTCAGATTTTTGAGTATTTGTATTAAAGCTCTTTCCAGCAGTCTTGTATTGTTGACTTTTATTACAGTTAAGTAAACTTTCCTTTGTTACTTACACTGTACATGTATACCTGGGCCACCCTCCTCTCTCTGTTGTATTTATTCTTTTTAAGACAGTACTGAGCAGGAGAAATTGGAATATTTAGAACCACTGAGCTCAACAAGAAACCCAGTATAAGTCCATTCCTTAACAGGACAGTTGATATTGCACCATTTGCACAGGATCATTCTCCAGCCTTTCCCAAACCATGATGTGCTTCAAGGTGCCAATGATCACTCAAATTAGCGGGTCTCGTGATTGCTCAGCTCCTGAGAAAAAGGGTGAAATTCATCTCTGTTTAGAGCACAAGTACAAGACCTGTGCAACATTCAGACCCACTTAAGTCTGTATCAGTGAATTACAGCTATTTCAGTACCTCTCAGGATCAGGTGCTACTTAACATAATACAGAGGCAAAATTTGTCCACTGAACACATAAGGTTAACTTAAAAAACAACAACCTCCCCTCTACATAGCCCCATCCTAAAATCACTCATATTCCTTGCTTGCAGGAGATCCACTGCTTATTTTTCTCCCAAATGGAACAAGAATACAGACAGATTTTTTAAAGCGTGGATATGATCAGAACAGAGCCTATAAAAATAGTACCTTGTTACTGCCCATATCTTGCTGGTTATGTGTTGTGAGTCATATTTGCTTGGGTTACTGGCACAAAAGAGAGGTTTTGCTGCTGTTGTTTTTTTAACCACAGTCAGCACTGCTGAGTAAATGCAGCTGCAGAAGGGCACAGCTGGGTCTGATTCCGTCTCATGAATGTATAACACAATTTCCATCCCATTTCCGATTTTGTCTTGTGGTGCTGGTTGGTAGAGCTGAAATGGAGAGAAATGACATGACTTTATTTCAGATATTGGGCTGAGCTGGCAATTAAAAAAAAATGCTGTGCCAAACACTGCAGTCTTTTATTCAATTCTTACTCTCTTGCAAACATCACCTTTTCTTCAATCTAGATTTGTTGGAATAAGGAGCAAATGAAAGACTGTAGAATTAGGCTCCTTGTAGAACATCCCATATAACAAACTGAACAGTAGTAAAACTTTCCCCTTCAGTGGTGCTTTTATAAATGGAAGCTTCTGAAAGAGCTTTGTAAACATTCATTAGTTCTACTAGCATCCCTCCCCTCAAAGTAGAGAATAATAATTGTAACCTTAATAATGGTTGCAAAACTGAGTCAGTGTAGATCCAGGGATGCTACCAAGGCCTCTTGGTTCTAATTCCCCTAATCGGGTGACTACCCATCCCCCATGTCATTTTTTATAAAACCTTTCCTATGTTTTTCTCCACAGGTTTCCCACTCTGTCAAAACACTGCAATTCTTCATCATGCTGACAACGATTAGATGCAACCTCCTCCAGGGTCTGTCAATACTTCTCTAAGACACCAAGCAACAGGAGGCACAGTTTTTCACCTGAGAAACAACGGGCCAACTGAACTCTTATCTCCTGCACATTACATCACTATAGTTTTGACAGAAGCATGTAATAACGCTGGAAACACCAGATCGGTCCAGTAATGCATAGAGTCTGATATCCTGCTTGCAACAGATATTCTAGATCCAGGATGGGGAATCCTTTTTGGGTGGGGTGCCACCCACCCACAGAAAAAAAATCAGTCTAGGGCCACACACAAGTGAGAAGGAAAAAAGAAAACCTAAATCCTCATTGACATGGCCCCTGACTGAGAAGGAGAAAGACACTCTCCTCGCACACCAGAGCTTAGGGGAATCCATGCTAGTCAATTTTGTGTGTGTTCCAGCCCCACGGAGAGATGGCAGGGGGGCCTAGAGCACCAGCATGGATTCCCCAATGCTGGGTGGAGAAGCCCTGAGTCTCAGGGGCCAGATCCAGGCAAGCCAGGGGCCATATCCAACCCCCAGGCCTTAGGTTCCCCACCTCTGCTCTAGAGGAAAACAAATATACACATTTTAGTGCTTTTGCAATGCAGTATATGGGGAAAATGTTCCCTTTCTCACTACTGAAATGGTGAGAATGATGGTGCCAATGATGTCCCGAAGCATGAAATGAAATGAAGACTCTTTTCTCATCATATATTCTTTGCCATTATAAATGAAGGATTCACCCAGAGCTACCCCAAAGTTTTAGGTGAGATATCACTGTATCTTCAGTTCTGCTTGGGTGAAATAGAACATAGGGCCAGCAAAAGTCCTATTCACAAAGATGTTTTTCACCCACAAGAAATACTGTGGTCATCTGAAGAAGTGGGCTGTGCCCATGAAAGCTCATGATACCATGTACATGTTTTGTTAGTTTTTAAGGTGCTACTAGACTATTTATTGTTTTTTAAGTTTTTCCAGTTACAGACTAACTCAGCTACCCCTCTGAAGGAAATATTATGTAGATCTTCATGATTTTGTGAAAAATAATAGTAAGATACAGTTTCTTTCTTAACGTTCATTCAAACCTTTGAATCTTATCTACTCTGCTGTCTTCTCAGGGCAAGGTATTGTTTTGACACAAACGACTGTACACTGTGCTTTTCTTTCAGGTTTGTAGTACAAATGAAGCCATCCTTTCCTCTGTCAATTTGCAACAGATATTTGCTTTTCAAAAGTCTGTTGTCCTTTATGTGCCCTTTCCTAAATTTGGAAAAGAATCTACAAGTTTTAGCACTTGTTAAAAATGTACAACACACAAAACATGAACCTGATTAAAGGGGTGAAGTCCTGTCCCAATTGAAATCAATGGGAAAACTATCACTAACTTCTCCTGAATCAAGATTGTTCACCCAGAACTGAAAGTGGAACAGAAGTGCTTCTTCCTGCCAAGATCTGCATCCAGGAGATTATGTTTCTCCTGCTGCTGTTGGTGATATTCCTAAAATCCTGAAATGGAGCAGAAAGCTCTATTTTCTTACATACTTTAAGCATTAGTGATGTCACAAGCTGTTGCGGAGAAACAAAGAACCCCTTCATTCAGATACTGGAAGACAAAGGAGGAATGAATCCTTTAACTTGTATTTGGGAGCAAGCCTGCAGTGTTTGCTTTTTAAGGCATACTGATGCCAATGGAGATTTTGCCCAGCTAAAGTGTGCGCCTGTATGCAGGACTGTTTTTCATAATGTTAATTTCTTAATATACATAGTCTATTACCGATTTTTTTAATGAGTTTCTCTCTCTCTTTCAGCTTTCTTTCCCTCTTTTTCCTCATCACTCTCTTTTCTTTTTATCTTTGTTTCCTTTTAATTTTTTTCCTAAAATATTTTGATTTGTCCTGCAGGAGATGTCTACAAAATGAGATTGTATCGGATTTGTTTCCTGTGCTCATTTTCAATAGAAAATTTGAAAAAGGTTTTACATTTTTGTTTTGTCTGGTCAGAGGATGAAGGGGCACTGCCATGGCAATTCACCCCATCCAACCCAACCATTTTCCCCCATGGTCAGAAACTTCATGGTTATTTGAGTTGCTGTGAGAGGGTATTGAAAACTGAAGTAGCAATGGTACAGCCTGCTGCATTCTGAGCTCCAGACCCAAGAGGATTATTGGTGGCGGGGATGAGCTTTGAAGATGTTCCTCCCTGCGTAAGAGTCCTAGAGGGGATTATTGTTGTCTGAGATAAGCTTGGAGATGTTCTCTATGAAAGAATAAGGCAAACTGACTTGACAAGCAACTTACTATTTACAATGCCAATACTTGCAAATATGTAAATGAAATATTGTTAAAGACTTATGTTTCAGTTTTTTGGGTCATTGACTAAAATACCCCATAAAAATCTATCAGTCAAGTATAAGATTATAGGAGGGAAAATGAACTGTAGAAATATATGTCTGACCAAACATTTCATTATACATTATATTTTAGAAATGTGCATATTTCTGTCTGTCCATCCATGAATCCATTTGTTCAAGAAAGTCCAGCAGAAGGCTACAAAAATGACTTGGGGAGTGGGAGCATATGATTTATGAGGAAAGACTAAGGGATTTGGGCTTATTTAGTCTACAGAAGAGAAGAGTAAGGGGGGATTTGATAGCAGCCTTCAACTGCCTGAAGGGGGGCTCCAAAGAGGATGGAGAGAGGCTGTTCTCAGTGGTGACAGCTAACATAATGAGGAGCAGTGGTCTCAAGTTGCAGTGGAGGAGGTCTAGGTTGGATATTAGGGAAAAACCCTATTTCACTAGGACGGTGGTGAAGCTCTGGAACAGTTACCAGGGAGGTGGTGGAATTTTGATTCTTAGAGATTTTTAAGTCCTGGCTTGACAAATCCCAGGCTAGGTTGATTTAGTTAGGATTGGTCCTGCTTTGAGCAGGGGGTTGGACTCAATGAACTCCTGAGGTCTCTTCCAACCCTATGATTCTGTGACTCCGAAATGGTAAGAGCTAGGACCACCAAATTTGGTATCAGCTTCCTCTTTTCATAACTTTAAGCAAGGTCAGAGTTTAGTTGTGCCAAGAAAATGGGATATGCCTGGAATTCAATTGTTTCTCATAAAATGGAAAGGGAGGGGTCTAGGGCTACGTCTACACTGCGGCAGCTTTTCGGAAAAGGAATCGCAAATGAAGCGTTCATTTGCAAATCTCACACTCTCGTTTGCATATTCTCTTCCGATTCTTTTTGTGGAAGAAGCTTTTGCAATAAAAAGCTCTGTGTAGACTGGGCCATTTATCGGGAAAAAACCCATTTTGCGCAAGACCCCTTATTTTGCGCAAGACCCCTTATTCCTAAAAAAATGAGGTTTACAGGATCTTGCGCAAAACGTGGTTTTTCCGACACATGGCCCCATCTACACAGGGCTTTTTATCGCAAAAATCTCTTTCGCAAAAAGGATTGGAAGAGAATATGCAAATGAGAGTGCAAGATTTACAAATGAGCGCTTCATTTGCATTTCCTATTCCGAAAAACTGCTGCAGTGTAGTTGTAGCCTATTAGAAAGGAGTTATACTGCGGAATGACAGGTAGGCTGTAAAGGATCAGAGATGGGGACTGGGACAGCTCTAACACCACTGGGCTGGTAGGAGTGGAGAAAAGAACAGGTATCTATTATATATTTCAGAGAGTTTGTATGTCTGTTTAGGTGTCTGTCCCTCAGCTGTGCCTGCTTCATCTGCTTTGGTCATGGATGAATGCTTCTCACCTGGCCCCAAACTGCTGATGTGTGAGAGGGTTGGGGTTGTCCTCCCTCACTGGGGCAGCCTACATGATGAACCTCTCATCCCCAGTCCCACCCCAGAACAATGATTTAAATGAAGAAAATAAAACTTACTTGAATTAAGGAGCCCAGCAACACCAGGTAAATCTTCTAATAAATAAATATATAAGTAAAATCATCAACCAAGCAACAAAAAGAATCCTCTGCTGGAATTATTGTATTCCATCCAACAATTGTTATGAATGGAGCATTCATTGCTTAACAGTTGCATAGTTAATTAATCTGTCAGAACAATGTCAGCAAACAAAGAAGACAAAAAACTTCTGCTTCTCTGTTTCTAAGAGTAAGTCTACACTGCAACGTTATTTCTGGATACCAGAGTATCCCAAAATAGCTATCCCGCGTCTTCACAGTAAGCCCAGTATTTCAGGCTTCCTATTCCAACATCCCTGTAAACTTCATTCTATAAGGAGTAAGGGACGTTTCAGAATAGCTTTGTAGACAGCCCCAACTGACTAAATAGCATTGAAATAAGAAACACAATTTGTGTAGCACAAATTGCATATCTTATTTTGAATTACGGTGCAGGGTAGGCGCACCCTAAAGGAATAAATATAATAAAATTTTATTAAAGTGGGCAGGTCCCTAAATTGTTATGAATGTTCAAAGCAACAAATTAAAAACACATACATAGAAATCCCTTTATATACAATGCATAACCAACTTGTGGAACTGAGTCCCGCAAGATATGCATTTTGGCCTTAATGCTGTTTCAAGAAAGAATTATCTGTTTAGATAGTATGGATAATAAGCAGAGCTGAAGAGAGAGAGAGATACTAGTTTTTAAGAAACCTAAGGAAGTTATGTGCTGAACTCCTATAAAAAAGTATCTAAGCTATAAATGTACAAGATTTAGATAAAGAAAGCATATGAACCTTGATGTTTCAGAGCAAAAATCCTGACTACATTTAAAAAGAAATTTTCCCTATGTCAGATTATTTTATAATTACCTATGGGTTTTCTTGCAACTACCAAAATCATCTACTTCTGGTCATATTCAACTAAATGCACTTCTCTGACCAGATATGACAATTTTTGTATTCCTATGATTTTAGTTAGGTAGAAGAATCTGGTAAATACTTAGGCTGAAATCTGGCCCCATTGCAGTGAATGACAGTTTTAACATGGACTTCAATTGAGCCAAGATTTCATCCTGAGTGGGTAAAAACTGTAAGGTCACACTATTTGTTATGCACGATTTAAGTGTCCAGTAAAACACACATTTGAGATGTAAAAATTGGGAACAGTCATAGATTGAAACCTGCTTGTGTAAATTATTTGAAAAAATACTTATAAGTGAAGATATTCAAACTACTAATAATTTGGAAACAGAAAAAGGCCAAATTCACCTGATAAGTTATTTCTGAATAAAGTTGCTCAGGAAAAAAATATAAACCAAAATGTTGATGGCAAAAGAGTAAAATGTGCATACTTCATAATTTTAGCATTTCAAAAGAACAAAATTCAATTTAAATTATTAGCTTTGTTGTTCAATGCCAGTTATCCATCTGCCTTTACTAATGTTCTTATTTCTTTCAATAATATTTTGACAGAGATAATTAATATCAAATGTGACTTTTGGATTCCATAGAGATGGATTTTTGTTATTGATAATTAAGCACTGGTCTATATAATACATTATATGAGTGATTACACTGTGATCAATTGATGAAATCATTGACCTATGATTGACCAAATTTGGATCATACCAATGCGGCATGAAGAACCCAGAGCTCAGTGAAGAGGGAGAAACAATAATAGGAAACTTGGAAATGGCAAAGGTGCTTAATGACTTCTTTGTTTTGGTTTTTGTCAAGAAGATGGATGGTGACAGGATGCCTAACATAGCAAACGCTAGTAGAAATGGGGTAGAATTAGAAGTTAAAATTAAAAAAAGAACAAAGTAAAGAACAAATAAAAATTATTTAGCAAAGTTAGATGTCTGCAAGTCACCAGGGCCTGATGAAATAAAGCCTAGAAGCTGATACAGGAGGTATCGGAGACTTTAGCTATCATCTTTGAAAAATCATGGAAGTCAGGGGAGATTCCAGAAGACTGGAAAAGGGCAAATATAGTGCCCATCTATAAAAAGGGAAATAAGAACAACCCAGGAAACTGAAGACCAGTCAGTTTAACTTCTGTGCAAGGGAAGATAAAGGACCAAGTAATTAAGGACCAAGTAATTAATCTGCAAACAACTGGAAGATAATAGGGTGATAGGTGACAGACAGCATGGATTTGTAAAGAACAAATCATGTGCAACCAATCTGATAGCTTTCTTTGATGGGATAACAAGCCTTGTGGATAAGGGAGAATCAGTGGGTGTAGTATACCTAGACTTTAGTAAGGCATTTGACATAGTCTCGCATGACCTTCTTATCATAAACTAGGCAAATACAACATAGATGGGGCTACTATAAGGGGCATAACTGGCTGGATAACCATTCTCAAAAAGTAGTCATTAATGGCTCACAATCATGCAGGAAAGGCATAACAAGGGGGTTTTGCAGGGGTCTGGTTTGGGACCGGTTCTGTTCAATATCTTCATCAACAATTTAGACGATGGCATAGAGAGTATGCTTATTAAGTTTGCAGATGATACCAAGCTGGGAGGGGTTGCAAGTGCTTTGGAGGATAGGGTCATAATTCAAAATGATCTGAACAAACTGGAGAAATGGTCTGAAGTAAATAGAATGAAGTTTAATAAGGACAAATGCAAAGTACTCCACTTAAAAAGGAACAATTCATTTCACACATACAGAATGGGAAGCGACTGTCTAGGAAGGAGTACTGCAGAAAGGAACCTAGGGGTCACAGTGGACCACAAGTAAAACATGAGTCAACAATTTGACATGGTTGCAAAAAAAAGCAAACGTGATTCTGGGATGCATTAACAGGAGTGTTGTGAGCAAGACATGGGAAGCCATTATTTACTCTACTCTGCACTGACTAGGCCTCAGTTGTAGTACTGTGTCCAGTTCTGGGTACCACATTTCAAGAAAGAGAAATTGGAGAAGATCCAGAGAAGAGCAACAAAAATGATCAAATGTCTAGAAAACATGAGCAATGTGGGAAGACTGAAAGAATTGGGCTTGTTTAGTTTAGAAAAGAGAAGACTGATTGGGGCACATGATAGCAGTTTTCAAGTATCTGAAAGGATGTTACAAGGAGGAGGGAGAAAAATTGTTCTCCTTAGCAGCAAGGGAGATTTAGGTTGGACATTAGGAAAAACTTCCTAACTGTCAGGGTGGTTAAACACTGGAATAAATTGCCTAGAGTAGCTGGAGAATCTCCATCACTGGAGATATTTAAGAGCATATTGGATAGACATCTATCAGGGATGATCTAAACAGTGCTTGGTCTTGCTGTTGGAGCAGGGGACTGGACTCAATGACCTCTCAAGTTCCCTTCCAGTTCTAGGATTCTATGATTTTCTTGCACTTTGATTGTTCCTAAACAAAGGCATGTTAATATGTGTTCATTACAATGTTATCAACGAATATCCATGACCCTTTTTTAGAGTCTCCAACTGAGGTGGAGAAAGGGGATTCAGTCGCAAATTGATGTGGTCCTGCTGATTTATTTTCTATTTTAACTGTCATGTGGGTAAGTGTGAAATAAATAATGTTGCAGGTCCATGAAGAAAAGAAAGATTAATGCTAGTGAAAGGTAGAAGATTGACAGTCTGGAAAATAAAACTCTCTATATAGCTGCAAGACCACATGGACCACTTTCCTTTAATAGTGATAGCTCCATCTGATCTGTTTTAAGACTGAGAAGCTGCTCCGGATTTGCAATTGGTATGTCCTTTTTCTGTTGAATCAGCTATGACTCCTAATCTAGAGAACTAAACAAACATAACATATGACTGTGCATACAAACATTTTGTAAGAAAAGATCCCTAAAGGAGTTGTACCTGAGAAAAATGTGTATTATGAAAAGTCATGTGAAATGGGATATAAAGAGAAGACTCAAGACTAAATGGAAAACTCTTTGGAAGACAGAAATATTGAGTGCAAAAACGGTCTACTTTGAAATGCAGACTTGCGACACCTGTGTAGCATTGTCCAAGGCAGAAACAGAGATTCATACCAAGAAGATGGATCAGGAGTGAGAGCAAAGCATAGAACCATGTATATTGGGGACCAGACAGAGATGTGAATGAAGAAACATGCAAACACTTAAGAGAAAGAACAAACAAACAAAAGGAAGAAGCTAAACTAGCAGTGATATTGCAGGGAAGGTAACATTATCTGCATTAATAATAGGTCCTTTTTCATTTTGTGTTTGTTGAATTTTGCGCTAGTTACAGGGATTTCACTGATAGCCCTGAAGGCTGAAGCTCTGTAGCTGTGAGACCAGGGATAGCAAGGGTGACATCCTTATTCATTTCTTGCCTCATCTCTCTGCCCTCACCTGTTCTCCATCTCCACAGAAGCCATACCTAAGAATGAAGATTTGTTAGGTCTCTTTCTAATAATCACAAACAAGAATGTCCATTAGTGCCTGTTCTATGTTGTGCTGTGGACATCTGCCTATTGGTAACTGTGGTGTCAATCCTGTATTTGAGTGCTCCCTACAGGCACAGTCAGTTGCAGTGTCAGGCCCTATATAAAGATCATCTGTTCCTTTAACCTAACGGCTACTGGCTAGATGGCTGATACTACTGATCTGGATATGGACCAGAACCAGAAAAGCAATTGAGCAAATGGTTAATTTTAAGCACACAAGAAGTCCCACTGAAACCAGTTAGGTATTTAAAGTTAACACAAAAGTGCTTTGCTGGTTCAGCTGCAAGATGTGTTAATGACCATTCCTTATGAACATTTTGCACAGGATCAGTGGTACCATAGTTCCTGTAGCCTAGCAGTAAGAGGAAAGTCTCACTTGTAGTACTGAAAAACAAATCTCCATAAACAAATTTCTTTGTTCTGTTTTTTCTCCCCTAAACAAGTATTCTGGCATATATTCTTTCGGAATTTTAAGAGGAAAAAAAATTAAGCATTTTTCTGAGCCTGATAAAAAAAACAAAGGCATACAAAAGGAAATAAAAGTTAAGTCAGGATCACACTCCCGTTAAAAATATATATCCTTTTCAACATTTTCAAATGAAACAGATCAGTATTTTAAAACATTCTGTCATTCCATTATTAATAAAAAGGCACCTTGGATAGCTAAACCTTTCTTAATACTATTTTCATATTTCTTTTTGATCCAAGGAATAATCCAGGCATGTTCTCATTATTCATTGCTTTTTCCATTCTTTAGCTGGTGCAAAGTTTATTCCTGTGTAAAATGCCTTTGAAGACAAGTCTACCTCTTCAGCATCAAATATGAAGCAGCTTAGCAACACGAGTGAGCTTTGATGAACAAAGGGAAATTTATCTATTGCTACCTGTCTATTAAACAACTGTTTCCTGCACTTTCCATGTGTTTTAGTCTCTTTGTTCTGCTGTGTGAACATTATAGTTTTGTTAAAATAACATTGCAGTCACTTGGCTCCCACTTGTCTTAATCAGTTGCACCCCATCCAAAAAGTGAGCAAGTCTAGGCTGCAATTCAGAAAAGTAGTTAAGCACATGCTCATCCCTGTGTTCATTCCTATTCAGCAAATGATGAATGGCTCAGTTCTCTAAATTGCAGATCACTCTACCCTGAGTGAGCAAAACACTTCAGCATGTGCATGGTTTTAAGCATATGAATAGTTGCACTGACTTCAAGTGTTTTTCTGGGCTGATGTGTTCTGTACTCTTCATAGATTCTAGGGCCATAAGGGATGACCACAATCATCTAGTGTGACTTTCTAAATGACAGGCTATAGAACCTCACACAGTAATTCTTTCATCAACTGCATAATTTCTGGTTGAGCTGCAGCATTTTTTTGAAGATATCCAGCATTCATTTAAAGACTTGAAGTTATAGTGAATCTACCACATCCCTAGGTAAGTTGTTCCAATTGTTGCTCACACTCATGCTTAAAAATTTGCACTTTATTTCTAATATGGATATGCTTCATCTTCTATTAAATCTTATTATGTCTTTCTTCTGGCTAAATTATAAAGTCATCATCTGCCATCAGAAATCTGTTGTCCATCAGGAAATCATGATTAAGTAACCTCTTAATCTACTCTTGGATAAAGTAAAAAGACTAAGCTTTAAGTGTCTCCCCTAAACATAAGTCATATTTTCCAGATCTAAAGGCATTCTTGTTGCTTCTTTCCAATTTGCCAGCGTCCTTTGTCAAGTGTGAACACCAGAACTGAACACAATATTCCAGTAATAGATGTAGTGTTCCAGGATAGCATGGAATTCCAGTAATGGATCCCTTCAGGATTAAGACCTTAACAGAGTATCAAGTGGTGTACTGAATAGGCATGTACTGCTGAATGAAGACCCTAATATCTCAGTTTGTGTATCTCTGTTTAGCCTTCCTGCCTTATGTTAAGATCTTATGAGAGCTACACCCATCCTCCCACACATTTCTAGCACAGCCACTTGTATTGATGCTAGAAGTGGTTGCAAAATATGAGATGAGAGAATACTGTGAAAAAATCACCATTATTTTAATTTTTTTCTGGAAATAACTCTAGTAATACATATTTGCATAGTTACTCAAATGTAAATGCGTATTTACATGTTAAATTTGTCTCACATAACATTACATAAACGGGATTGCAAATAAATTCATACTTTATATGAATGTTTACAAATATTACTTTATCTTGCTCCAGACATTATTGACCAGTTCTGCTTCAGCAACAGTCTGCAACATAAAATGACCTTTTTATCTCTTCCTAGAATTATGCACAGTTTTCCTTTATTATTTTTTCACAAGAAATTCTTATTTGTTGTCATTTGAAAAAATATACTACTTCCAGAAGGACAGACTGGATAACAGGGGATAGGGATCACTCAATAATTGCCCTGTTCTCTTCATTCCCTCTGAAGCATCTGTCCCTGACATTGTTGAAAGACAGGATATTGGGCTAGATGGACTATTGGTCTAACCCGTATGGCCATTCTTTCTACACACACTCCCTTGAATTTAGGACATTAAAGTAGAAAATTATTCTCTTTTTTAGTTTTCCCTCTATCCCATTTATGTCCCAGATGCTTCTCTTTGAATCTGTGTCCCCCCATATTGATTCTTTATTAGAAGGATGTAACTCTGTTTTACACACATGCTGGAGTAGCATAGTGTGAAAGTTCTGCACAGAGATCTATTGCAGTCCAGCTTGTTATTGGTTTTGATATGCTCTTCCCAGTGGTCTTAGACATCAATCACTTTCTGGGGATAGGAGAGAAGGATAGTGTTTGTACTGATATATTGTTGTTATTCTGCTAAGGCAGTTTCTGTATGACTTTATATAAAAAGTGAATTACACATTGCATTTGGATGTAAATTTTGATTATCTAGTTCTTTGCTATGCAAGCAGTGTATGCTATTATAGCTTTGTCTTCACTAGAGATTGAATTCATTGTGAATCATGAGATTTCTTTTTAACACACTCCATAATTAGATACAAACTGCCCTTGGTCATGCCATAATAGTGCCAAATGAGTCTGCTTTGAGGTGGAGGACAAACATCAAATTAGCTTGTCATCACTTTTTGTTAACTTGAAATATCTGCAGTGAAAAATGTATGGCCAGAACCAGTCACAATGATCTGTCCACAAAACCTCAAGGCACTAGGCACCTATGTCCTTTTGCCATCTTCCTGGGCTCTGTGTACTGACCAGAAGCATCCTACTTTCATATAGGAGTCTCCTTGACATCTTGGGACCTAAACTACTTGCAGTGCCTTCAGCTTTGGTCATCTCTGGTCTCTGATACATCAGTGACAAAAATGCTTGGCAAGACAACTACAAATCAGCACACAGCCATTGGCTGGACAGCAATACCAATGCCTAGTTAGTCTTTGGGGCTAAAGCAAGCAAAATTCACAACTTTGGGACCCAGAAGAGGAATGCCCAACAGTCTGATAACATAATGCTTGAGGGCGGGATGCCCTCACAGGTGGTACTAACCTCAATTCTTCCTTCAGCTGCAGGCTATTATACATGTTCCTCTGTCCCCTGCTTTTCCCTTTTTCCTGCTGGCCAATCATGCTGTTTAATACAGCAAACAAAGGAGGGAGAAGAAATTGTAAATGAGCAGTTTATATTGATTGATAAGTGTCACAATTAATTAATAGAGAAGCATAAGTGCAAAAGACAAAGGTATTGCCAGCCATAGCCTGGCAAAATATATCTTACTCAAACACAATCTGTAAAGGCACTACCAAGACAACAATGACATATAGATAGCTGTAAAAAGAGAGACTGAAAAAGGACCAGGAGCTAAACCAGAAGTTCCTAATCATCATGGTCAGGAAATGATGCTATGTCTCATAAGGTCAGAACAATCCATTGTGATCACCTAGTCTTACCTCCTGTATAACACAGCCCATAGGCAGCTTGAATTATTTCCTGTTTTAACTAAAGCATATCTTTTAGAAAATAAATCCCATCTTGAGGAAAAAATTTCCATCAACGCAAAATCCACTACTAAAACCTTTCACGTATTTAAGGGTCAGAAGACAAAAATAAGATCATCTACAAGAGCTAAGAAAAAGGTTAAAGGATTGGAAAACCTACTACAGTGAAAGAGCCACGGACCTCTATCTATGTAACTTACAAAATAGAAAGTTATAGGGTACGTCTACACTGCACGCTTATTTTGATATAAGCTATTTCAGAATAACTATTCCAAAATAGCCTATTTTGAAATAGCACATCTACACTACAGGGAGGCCTCAAAATTAGTCTGATGCAGGCTTCACTAATGTAGATATGTTATCTCGATTTAGAGCCCCCAGAGGCAGAGGGGAGGAATAACTTAGAATAGCCCCTCACCAGGGCCATTTTGAAATAGCAGAAGTGGAGCATCTACACATGCCTTATTTTGAAATAGCTATTTTGGAACAGGCGTTATTCTTCGTAGAATGAGATTTCAGAATAAACCGTCCGTTATTTCAAAATGATTTCAAAATAATCGAATGGCTGTGTAGATGCTCACATTGTTATTTCAAAATAATGCTAGTGTTCTTGAAATAATGCTGAAGTGTACATGCACCCAAAAGGTGCTTAGATCAATACCCATGAGTACCTATTTGGGGCAACACAAACTTAGTAACAGAGTACTATTAAAAATAACAGACAAAAGTATGGCAAAATCCAATGGCTGGAAGCTGAGGCTAAACAAATTCATAACAAGGATAAAGTTAACAAGTGGAACACATTTAATTTAAATGTATCAACAGTCTCCACTATCAAATCATTCTGTAGGAGAATTTCCAACTAGCTCTACTAAATAGCTTCTTGAGTTAATGGCATGTTTTCATTCCCTTAATGATTCTTGTGGCTTTTCTCTGAACCCTCTCTAATGTTTCAACATTTTTCTTAAATTGTAGATACCAGAACTGGACACTATAGTCCATTGTTACCTTCATCAGTGCCAAAAAGCCCTTATTGCTTTTGTTACCGCACCAGCGTCAAAAGGTGAATAAGGCACTGTCTAATCAGATTCCAAACGTTTGGTGTCCTCAGTCAATTCTGCCTCATTATTTCCCTGTATCCTCACATCCTCAAGAGCACATTTCACTTTATACTCATTACAGTCTAGATGAGTCCATAAGTAGCTCCATCTTGCCTTCAGATAGCCATAAGTATATTCCACTGCCATCCTGCACATACAGGTACATTGTGTTCTTTCAGGCAGGGGGGAATCAGGATAACTCTCTATCACTCAGGGCAGCAGAGGGCACGGATAGTAGGCTAAAGTCATAGTAGGCATGGACAGTGCAGTGATGATTAGGTCACCAGCAGGGATTAATGTATCTGCTTACCAATGCTAAAATAAATCAAGCCCCCAGAACACCTTCACATTGTTTACTCTGACAGTATATGTATGTATCAATCAGTCTGCGATGGTGGTCCACAAGCACCATGTAGTAATCACTTCCTCAAAATTCAGGAATCAAATGAGTATGTGTGTACCATCAATAATGCCTGAAAAGTTCAGAAACCTCATCCCATTCAAATCTCACCATTCTTTGGAGCTTCAGAGGTGTAGCTGAGTTAGCCTGTAACTGGAAAAACTTAAAAAACACCAAATAGTCTAGCAGCACCTTAAAGACTAACAAAACATGTAGATGGTATCATGAGCTTTCATGGGCACAACCCACTTCTTCAGATGAATTGAGTATCAAGAATAATACTCCGTACATCTGAAGAAGTGGGTTGTACCCATGAAAGCTCATGATACCATCTACATGTTTTGTTAGTCTTTAAGATGCTGCTATACTATTCGGTGTTTAAGTTTTCCATTCTTTTGAGGATATTTCCCAATATAAGCACCTCAGCATTAGATCCATAATTGCCTTGCAATCTTCCATTATCACTAAGCTAATTGTGGATTTGCCAGCCGCATACAACAAATATACAACAAATCTGAAACAAGACCAGTTGTCATCTTCCAGGTGCCAGATTCCACAGGATGATAAGCAACATGCATCTGGATTGTAATTACCTCTCTCATCAGGGGGCTATCCTGGTGCTGAAAGGCCTGGGCAAACTCCTCCCACAGCTCTAGGAATGTTGATTTTCTCATATAAAGGAGATGATCAGCTGCGGTCTCAGCAATTTCCCATCATGACATAATCCCACTACACTCGTGATCCTGGTCCAGAAGCTGCAGACTGCATAGGGGGGGTGAGTGCATAGGATGCCCTGCTAGGAAAGGCAGCATCAGTAATGTCTGTGCTTCCATAATTGCAAGGAAATGATCCTGTCTTTTAAAAACAAGCCCCTGATGCTCTCCTCTCGAGGTGGAAACCTTCATTTTAATCATCCTTTAATACCTCTTGGTGCCAGCTTCTTCAGAGACACATGATAGCCACCATCCCCCCAACTGTGTCCCAAAAATAAATGCTGTTTGTCCTGGTTGTCAGAGCTCAAGGAAGTAATAGCTGTTTTGCTAGGAAAGAAATTTCACAGGTCTATACCATTTCTACCCACAAGCACCAGAGAAGGCAGAAACGTGCGGGGGAGCACCTGGATCGGACGGAGACTTCTCTTACACGAGGCTCCATAGATAGGGATTCCCTAGAAGTTAGTCAGATAGGGAACGTGGGAAATAATATATGGGCAAGATCAGATGTGAAACAATCGTGCATAAAAAAATCCAATGTGTCTGTGAAAGGCGGACATATAAATAGTGGTAGTTTTCTAACATGCTTTTACACTAATGCTAGGAGTCTGTCTAATAAGATGGGTGAACTGGAGTACCTCATATCAAAGGAGGAAGTTGACATAATAGGCATCTCAGAAACATGGTGGAATGAGGACAATCAGTGGGACACTATCATACCGGGATATAAATTATATCGGAAAGACAGAACAGGTCGTGCGGGTGGCGGAGTGGTACTATATGTGAAGGATAATATAGAATCAAATGAAGTACAAATCCTAAAGGAATCAAAATGTTCCATAGAATCATTATGGATAACAATTCATTCCTCTAATATGAATATGGCATTAGGAATATATTACCGACCACCTAACCAGGACAGTGATAGTGATGCTGAAATGATAAGGGAGATTACAGAGGCTACCAAAATAAAGAACACAGTAATAATAGGAGATTTCAATTATCCCCATATTGATTGGGTGCATGTCACCTCAGGACGGGATTCAGAGATTAAATTTCTTGATGCCTTAAATGACTGCTTCTTGGAGCAGCTAGTACAGGAACCCACAAGGGGAGAGTCGATTCTCGACCTAGTCTTGACTGGAACGCAGGATCTGGTCCAAGAGGTAACTGTTACTGGACCGCTTGGAAATAGTGACCACAATATAATAACTTTTAATATTCCTGTGTTGGGAAGAACACCGCAGCGGTCAAACACTCTGGCATTTAATTTCAAAAAGGGGAATTACACTAAAATGAGGAAGCTAGTTAAACAGAAACTAAAAGGGAGAGTAATTAAACTAAAATCCCTGGAAGCTGCATGGGAACTGTTTAAAGACACCATACTAGAGGCCCAACTTAAATGTATACCCCAAATAAAAAAACACAGTAAGAGACCTAACAAAGAACCACCATGGCTAAACAGCCATGTTAAAAAGGCAGTGAGAGAGAAAAGGGCAGCTTTTAAAAAGTGGAAGTCAAATCCTAGTGAGGAAAATAGAAAGGAACATAAACACTCCCAAATTAAGTGTCATAATGTAGTAAGAAAAGCCAAAAAAGAGTTTGAGGAACAGCTAGCCAAAAATTCAAAAAATGATAGTAAAATGTTTTTTAAATACATTAGAAGCAGGAAGCCCGCTAAAAAAGCAGTGGGGCCCTTGGATGATAAAGATATAAAAGGAGCGATCAAGGAAGACAGTGCCATTGCGGAGCGATTAAATGATTTCTTTGCTTCAGTCTTCACGGCTGAGGATGTTACAGAGGTTCCTAAATCTGAGCCAGCCTTTTTAGGTGACAAATCTGAGGAACTCACTCAGATTGAAGTGACATTAGAGGAGGTTTTGGAATTAATTGATAAGCTGAATAGTAACAAGTCTCCGGGACCAGACGGCATTCACCCAAGGGTTCTGAAAGAACTCAAATGTGAAATTGCGGAGTTATTAACAGTGGTTTGTAACCTATCCTTTAAATCCACTTTGGTACCAAATGACTGGAAGATGGCCAATATAACACCAATATTTAAAAAAGGCTCTAGAGGAGATCCTGGCAATTATAGACCGATAAGTTTAACATCAGTACCAGGCAAATTAGTAGAAACACTAGTAAAGAGTAAAATTGCAAGGCACATAGAAGAGCACGAATTGTTGGGCAAAAGTCAGCATGGTTTCTGCAGAGGGAAGTCGTGTCTAACTAATCTGTTAGAATTCTTTGAAGGGGTTAATAAACATGCGGACAAGGGGCACCCAGTGGATATAATATACCTAGATTTCCAGAAAGCCTTTGACACGGTCCCACACCAAAGGCTTTTACGTAAATTAGGTGGTCATGGGATAGGAGGAAAGGTCCTTTCATGGATCAAGAATTGGTTAAAAGACAGAAAACAAAGGGTGGGAATAAATGGTAAATTTTCACAATGGAGGAGGGTAACTAGTGGTGTTCCCCAGGGGTCAGTACTGGGACCAATCCTGTTCAACTTGTTCATCAATGATCTAGAAAATGAGGTAAGCAGTGAGGTGGCCAAGTTTGCAGATGACACAAAGTTGTTCAGGACAGTCAAAAGCAAAAGGGATTGTGAAGAACTACAAAAAGATCTCAGCAAACTGAGTGATTGGGCAGCAAAATGGCAAATGAAATTTAATGTGGGTAAGTGTAAGGTAATGCATGTTGGAAAAAATAACCCAAAATACACGTACTACATGATGGGGTCAAATTTAGCTACGACAGATCAGGAAAGGGATCTTGGAGTTATAGTGGATAGTTCTATGAAGACATCCACACAGTGTGCAGCGGCAGTTAGTAAGGCAAATAGGATGTTAGGAATTATTAAAAAAGGGATAGATAATAAGACAAAAGATATCATACTTCCCCTATATAAAACTATGGTACGCCCACATCTCGAGTACTGCGTGCAGATGTGGTCTCCTCACCTCAAAAAAGATATATTGGCATTAGAAAAGGTTCAGAAAAGGGCGACTAAGATGATTAGGGGCTTGGAAAGGGTCCCATATGGGGAGAGGCTAGAGAGACTGGGACTTTTCAGTTTGGAAAAAAGGCGATTGAGGGGCGATATGATAGAGGTATATAAAATCATGAATGGTGTGGAGAAAGTGATTATAGAAAAATTATTTACCTTTTCCCATAATACAAGAACTAGGGGACACCAAATGAAATTGATGGGTAGTAGGTTCAAAACTAATAAAAGGAAATTTTTCTTCACACAGCGCACAGTCAACCTGTGGAACTCCTTGCCCGAGGAGGCTGTGAAGGCCAGGACTCTATTAGGGTTTAAAAAAGAGCTTGATAAATTTTTGCAGGTTAGGTCCATAAATGGCTATTAGCCAGGGATAAAGTATGGTGCCCTAGCCTTCATAACAAGGGCAGGAGATGGATGGCAGGAGATAAATCACTTGATCATTGTCTTCTGTTCTCCTTCTCTGGGGCACCTGGCATTGGCCACCGTCGGCAGATGGGATGCTGGGCTCGATGGACCTTTGGTCTGACCCAGTATGGCCATTCTTATGTTCTTATGTGTTGGTAAAGTGAAAAGTTATCATTGTACAGTCCTAACAATACAGGTTGATAAGGCCATGGGAAACCAGTGTTGTTTGTAATAAAAATAGAGCCCTAGCATTTGATTTTTTTTTAAAGTTATATCCTTTCTCTAGTAGTAACATAGTAGCCAAAGTTATACAGGTATAAGCCTAGTTTTGAAGGCAAGCTACAGAATGAAAAGATAAGAATGAAATACTTGGAGATGAGCAAATAGTAAAAACATCTTTGGAAACAAATTATCCAATGATAATCCAATTTCCTGTTGCTTGCAGTTCTCTAATCTGTTAACTATCTCCATTCATTCTGGATAAGATGTCCGCTGCTGAGATTTATAAGAGATTTGCAAAACTATTCAACATCTCTGAGTCCAGCAAAGCACAGCAGCAGCATTTCCATAGTTTTCAAACTTTGAAGGCCAGGGTGATTCTCTTAGATACATCTGTGCATCATGTACTGTAGCTAATGGAGTTGTACATGTATAAACTGGAGCAATATCTGACAGTATTTTTCAGTCACTTTAAATATATACTTTTTTTCACTTGTGCCTCTGTAATAGAGATAGTTGGAAATTTTCTGGCCTGCCTCTCCCCACCCCCCTTTTTCTGGTTGAAAAGTGCTGGTTAATTAAAACTGAATATTTTTAAGGGAATGTACCAATTGTGATGAAATGTTTGTTGAGGAAGGTTTCTCAGGTCCAGAATGGAATTTCTGATCAAAACCAGATTGGACAGCAAAGAGTAGGCCAATGCAGTTGTCATGAGCTGAGGACACTTACCTATGTGGGACACAAAGGCTATGTCTACACTGGCGGCTTCTTGCGCAAGAACATCTTGCACAAGGGTTCTTGTGCAAGAACTCTTACACAAGAAAACGTCCACACTGCCATGTGTGAGCTGTGCTTTTGCGCAAGAGCATCCATGGCAGTGTGGACGCTCTCTTGCGCAAGAAAGCTCGGATGGCCATTTTAGCCATAGGGCTTTCTTGTGCAAGAAATCCTTGTCGCGCGTCCACACTGCCCTCTTGTGCAAGAGCTCCTGCGCAAGAGGGCTTACACCTGTTAAAAAAGAGCACAGCTCTTGCGCAAGAAGCCCTCTTTTACCATGCCATACTGTAAATTTCCTTGTGCAAGAGCAGGCAGGCAGTGTGGATGCTCTGTGGAAGAACGGCTGTTCTTGCGCAAGAACCCACCAGTGTAGACATAACCTTACTATGTGGGACACCAATGTTCACATCACCAATTCATGAACTTATAGCGCCCACATTCCAAAAGAGTGCCCTAATCATTGATCTATTGAGTCTGTCCCTGTGAATATTTAATTTATACAGTGTGGAACAGCTCCAACAGGAGAGAGAGAAACCCTCCACAGTTTAGTGGTGGACTACGAGCTATTCTGTATAGGTGTTCTCTCCCTTCCGCTTTCATTTTTCATGAAAAAAAATTGATATGTCTAAGTTTTGTCCCAATGCAAAACAATAGGAAAAATATAATTATTGAAAATTTTTGTGGGACAGGAAAACCACTTCCCAGTCAGCTCTACTCTGGGATTCTTGGTACCAATTGCCAAAAATCAGCAGTAGAACTCCAGTCTACGTGGAAAATGCCAATTAACTGTCTGTACAGGTTCTAGTGTTTTTATTATATTGGTCACAATCATAATATAATGAATGTTCTGACAATTTCACTTTCCCAGGTGCCCACCTTATTAATGTTAATATGTAAGCACTCAAATGGAGAAAACTGGGAACCTTGACTTAGATGCCAAAGTATGAGAAATAGACCCATGCGGTTAAATAAAGCATATTTTAGAGCAAAGTACTTCGACTTCAAACTGCTTGGGTTTACTTGGCTCTCATTGACTCAGGGTATGACCGTGGAAAAAATAATTTTAACAGATTTTTCTGTTGCCTCAGCAGTAAAATGGGGAGAAAGATACTTCCTCACACACTTAATTCATTATTGTCTAAGGTTCTTGAAGATCAGGAAAGGAAAATACAAAATATTAGTGAAACACAGAGTTCTTCTATATGTGTTAACGATAGCTACCTCTCCTGAACTACCATTAATGTTTTATACCTATAATTCTGTACTCAGTATAACCCTTGCTATATCAGGACAGAAGGTGTGGTGTTAGGATCTATTATGTACTCTGTTCTATGTAACTTGTATGAAAAGCATAGTGTACACGACACTATATTACTATAGTCAAGTAAAAGCTTTTAAATCATGCACTGTCTCACCCACAACATTTAGAATATATTAGCTTACACATTTCAGTATCATACTTGTAATTCCTGTCTAGACAATGCCTTTGAGAAGAGGGAAAACAGAATTTTCCCATTCTGTGCCTTCATTAAATAAACCGGATCAGTAAGGTTAAAAGGAGAATCCATATTAGAAGGCCAGATATTTGTTTGGGTAGACTTCAGCAATATAGGATTTCTCTTTTTGGCATGTGCTAATATCAAGTGTGACCTGACTTATCTGAACTGACAGTGGGTCACTGCCTCCATCTTGTCCTTTGGACAGCTAGGGGAGCTTTCTTGCAAGGCAACACTGTGACACTTGTTTTCATAGGTTAATAGGGAACTGGAAACCGAGTCTAGTGTGTTTTCCTCATTGTGGCTTTGGAGCTCAGAGGAGAAATTTTTGAAAGAATGGGGTTTACCTTTATTAACAAGAAAAGCTTTACAATTAAAGCTTACAGGCATGCGTTTAACACCACACAACCTGACTTTTCCAGGATTCCTGCAGGTATTTCTGGGATTAAAATTGAATGCCATGGGGTATTTATTCTATTAGGTTGCTTCCCCCCCCCCTTCTTTTCATGTGACTTTCACTGCTAAAGAAAAGCACGGGGTTGACAGCCTTTGAGACTCTAAACAGCTCTCAAACACAAAGTTGGACCACCATGAATATTAATTTCCCATGAACACCCCCCTATGCCAATGCAATTCATGCCTTACGTGGAAGGATCACATTTACTCCACCAGTGCAGCACCATGAATACAATTGTAGTTGCACTGGTACCAGTGGGAGTAGATTTTGACAAGCAGAACCTTTAATAATTATGTGGATGCAGGAAAAGGAAATAACCTAGCTTGACTTTCAGATCTTCAGATGAATTTGTAGCCCTGGCTATTAGGAAAAAAAATCCTTTTATTTGCAATTTGAGTACATTTTAGCTGAACTTTATGACAAAATACAGCATCTCCACTTCTCATCTTGCCCAAGACACATTTCTATAGATTATAGCCACTTCCATATGAAATCTGGAGAAAAAAAGAACTATAATATGTCACCCTATTTGCTGGGTTAAGGTAGAGGGCTGACATAGCATTATGGGGTTGCTGGCACAATACCCTAGTGTGTAACTGTTTAATAGAGATCCACTGGCGTTTATTGTGGGAGAATCCTGGATTTATCTGTCTTGCATATGAATAAAATTCTTTAAATAAACTTTAATTGCCCTCCCCCCAAAACAACCCTACCTAAAATAGGAACCCCTTTAGCGAGGCAATAAACATATCAGTACAAAGAACAGGCTTTTTTAAATTAGTTTATTGAAAAGGTTCTAATTTCTAATAAATAATCAAACTAACTATTTCTAGATATTAGTTCTTTGGGTTGGTTTATCCATTGTTACCATTTTCTTATATGAGAGCCTGGTGATAAATACTTTGCATTTGTTATAAATATTGTGTTGTATTAAACGGGGTCAGTACCCCTGGCACAGTAAATAAACCAAGACATCTGATATCAAGTATAAAAGAGATTCTTGTTCAGGTAGCCTCTGTAGCAGGATCATGCAGCACACTGTGTGACTTCCAGGTGCCTGGCTATTAGAGAGGAGGGACAGGAATTTCAGAAAGAGGCAGTTACAGGTAAAAGGGTAGAAACATTTCCAGTGCTCTCCTCCCCCCATTTTCAAGGTTGTCCTATATTCTGTGAAACATCTACTTCAAAGTGTACTGTTAATAGATGTGGTGTAGAGATCTGATATCAAAGCTGCTGCAGGTTAAGATGGTGGTAATTAGCTGGCAAGTGAACATGAAATATAATCATGGAAGATGTGTTAGGAGAGTTGTGGCTGAAGGGCCAGTGTGGATTTGCTTAAGCTTTGTAACCCCCTTGAATTTTATTCATCTTCGTTGTCACCTTAAAGATATCCAGAGAGAAAGGCTGGCAACCCATACCACATTAATGAATGGGAGCTACCTTTCCTCTTAAAAGAAAAGACAGAAAAATCAGGTGCAGAAAGTTTCTAGAAAGACAAAATACATTCCTCTATTTTATATTTTTAAAGTCCTGGCAGAGATAAATCAGATTAACACAATGATTGGTATAATATCCTATAGTTCTCTACATTTAATTTATTATTATTAGTTAATAGCTAATTATTATTAAACACTTAGGATTGCATGTATATAAATTACAGCTACAGAACATATAAAGAATCCATTTCATAAGGGAAAAAAAAAAAAAGGAGGATTTAAGGGGAGAAGGTCAAAACAAAGAAAATGTACTAATGGTCTATGAAGAGAGTGGTTATACTTTGCATATGTTGGGTTATAATTCACCTGAACTAAGTACATGTTAATCCATTATTTTTATTATGGAAACATTTATGTTTTGCTTTAAAATCCCTCAACTGTCAATTCCTAAACCTAGCCTCTAAGGCATGCATACAAGTATAACTGATCTACACAAATATAAACTATTATTATGAGTTCTCATGCGTAAATAAAGGTGAAGCTTCAAAGGGGCCTTTAATCTGAAAGTGAGTTATGCGGGGGGGGGGGGGGGGGGGTGAGGAAGAGGGTTCAGTAGCATTTAGGCATCTAACTGCCTAAATAGCTATGTGAATCTAATCTATGTCCTTTCTGAATCTAGCCCAAACTGTCTCTAAATTACACATTTAGATGCCACTGACATGCTTAAAAACATTGCTTAGCTGCTGCCTAGTCTGTAAGTACCTAAATTTCTCTAGGACATTCACAAGGGAGACTTGTGAAACACTGAATATTAAGTGTTCCGAGTTAGGCATGCAAGCTCCCTATGTAATGCCTAGGTACATAAAAACTAACAGGCTGACAGGGAACTGCCAAAATTCGCTATTTGGAAGTGACAGAGAGGGATGGGACCCAAGGAAGCTCTCTCCATTTGGGATTCACAGCCATAATCCCTGTCTTGGAGTGAGGCAACTAAGCCAGGTCAATCCTTTCTTACAAGTTACCAAAGAAGCCGACCTCCCCCTATTCCCTCCCAACACCAGGGAATAAATACAGTATGTGGGAAATGGGGCTCAAGTCCCTACTCCATATTAGGCAGTTAGAGTAGGAATATAGTCTAGACACTCTCTCTCTTTTATCCAGGGTTCAGTTCCCTGCTCCACAGAGAACTGGTTGTCTCCTACAACCAGATGTAACTGCTGGGTAGTTGTGCAGCACCACCCACCATTTGTGTGTTATGCAGGAACCACTCTGGCAGACATATTCCGAGGCATGTACTAGACTAGGCCTCACATGCCAGATAACTGAGGGTTTGCCTCTTTTGAAGATTTTGCTTGAACTTAGGTGCGTGCTAGGCACCAGTCATCAGTACTACAGCAGGGCATATTCTCAGCAGAGTAAATTTGCCAGAAAATGCATTTTTCAAGGCACTCAAATCATTTGTGAATTCAAGTTGATTTATGAAGTGTTTTTGCTGAGGAAAAAAAAAAGTGGAAGTTAGGTGTCTAAATCCTTTTGTGGATCTAGAACTCAATGTGTCAAATCAAATTAATCTTTCCACATTTCACTAACTTCCCATGGTTGGATGGATTGTCTTTGGACCGATGTGATTTGATGTTCAGATTCATTAATATCCATTATTCCCATTTGCAAATAGCATTTTGAAAGGGGATAAAAATCTATGAAAGTGAAAGGGAGGAAAGAACAATGCAATGTGAGGATTTAATTCATGTTAGACTAATCCTGAAAGGTACAATAAGCACTCACACATGGAGCACATTTTCATAGTTGAAAAACTACTTTCAAAATATGCTGGTCAATAGCAGACTATACCAAAGAGTATCTATACAATTTCCCCATCACACTACCACTGCCAAATAGTAAAATCTGAGAGGCAGTTGAAATGTATACTGTAGCCTGAGGGGTAACAAATTCAGGTTCTATTGGGCCAATGGAAGAGTAGAGGGGGAAGGGAAAAAAAAAAATCAGAGCTACATAAATAAAGCAAGAAAACAGGTCAACTTCCATTTGCTACATTGAGGCTGAGCTGTGTTCTTACAGCCATTGTGTGAGAGGGCAGCAAATAAGAACAACCCTGTGTCACGGGGCAGACTCACCACCATAGCTCCTCCAGCCGGCAGTCCTGAGAATTAGCTTGTTTGGCTCATTGGACACTGTCCCCTAGCAGGTGTCTCCCCATGTTTCTCTTCCCAGGGAACACCCAGTTCCGCTGTACCCACCTTGTCTCAGTGACCCACTGTCAGTCTTCATCTAAACCCCTGCCTCGGGGCAAACTGCAGTCTGTAATGGCCACTCATCACTGGCAAAGGGTTTTGAACCTGCTGCCCCTGCCTACCATGGCCGCCCCTCACAGCCCCAGTAGCTTCAGGCACTGCAGCCTGGTTGGCCAGAGCCTCCCCAGCCCTATCTTCCTTCCCCAGCTCTGCTCCATCTCTGGAAAGCCTCCTGCTTCCCTGGCAGTCAGGTTCCTACTGTCCTCCATCCAGAGGAACAGTCAGTTCTCCCCTCCCACCAGGAGTCCTTCTTTGTATAGTCCCCAGCTGGGCACTCAATAGCAGAGCTACCTCAGCTGGGCCTTCACTCTCAGCTCTCACTCAGGGCTGGGGGTTTTGCCCTTAAAGGGGCAGTGCAGCAAAACACAAGCACAGTCCCTAGGATGACTATCAGATCCTCACAGATCTTTCAATCCCTGTGGGTAGAGTTGGCTTCTCCATTCAAGTTTTACACACTGTAGAAAAGGTCATGGGTGTGCCCATCTGTACTTCCACAGGTGCTCTTCACTGTGGTAACTGGCCCTCTGAGCGGCGGCTTAGGAAGTGGGTTTCTCTGCTTCAGAGAATCCCTGGATTGTGAAAAAGTTGAGTACAATAAATCTAGTGAAAACTTGATGATTTCAAAGGCAGGAAAGAATTGATTGTTCTTTGGAAGTATCACTTGGCCACAGAAAGAATGTTACAGCTGTTGGAAGTACAAATAATAACTAATTATGTGGATTTACCTGTTCTGTCCTGGAAGGAAGAAGAGTATGCTTAAAATGCATGTATCTGTTTTGAGAAGTTGGCAGAACCATCTATATTCATATATAACGTCCACAAGTCTTTACAGGAGCTGGATCACAACTAAAAAGCTTGAATAACCACCTCTTGCAAGTCCAGGAGTAGGGAATCGGTTTGACATACCAGCACTAAACTATACTGTATGGTTGCCTTTTCTCCTCTTTTAGTTTGAATGCAGTGGAAATTTCATAACAAAAATTCATATAAAAAATATAGCAAGAGCAGCTGATTCCTTGAGACTTCTGCCATGTTGTGTGATGGCTCAAGGCAGTACAGATTGTGTTAGTTTAGGAACTAGAGATCCACAGAGAACCATGGGTCTGATTTGCACAGTGCATCAACAATCTATATATTCATTATTACAGTCCTTTCTCCTCTATTCCTTAAAATAAAGCAACGTGTAATGAGGAATTGACTTCCAATGTAACACTTGAGTCCTATCTTAAACACAATCCATATGTTAAGATTGCCTTCTTGAGTCATTCCTAATTCATAAAATCATTTCACATCACATTGCAAAGATACACATAAATCACTTCAAGGGGAAAAAGTACTTATGGATGTTTGCACCCAGTACTTTACAAAAAACTTGCATATCACTGAATACGGAAGGAGTTGGCATCTCCTCTTGCAGATCCAGAGCAAGACGAGTGTAACAGATTCTGAAAGCTTATGTTTGTCCTTCATAGTCTAAGCAAGGCTTTACCTAATACACTTGTAATGAATTTATCTCCAACTAGCGTGGCACTGCACCACACATCAAGTCTTTATCTCTGCAAGTCATAATATAAAAGTCCATTTATAGCATAACATAATGGGCATATTTTATTTCCAATTAAGATTACTCATCTTTTCACACCCACTAAGATTTCTACTGTGCTTTTAATTTATCATTGCTTACTTTAATGCACCCAGTTTAATCACAGTAACGCCAGGAATCAGATCATTATAACCAGAGCTGTTCTGAACTAATTTAATCTTCTTGAAAAAAATTGAACATTTTGGATTCACAAGTGCGTGGGTTTCTTCTAAGTGTTGCTCACCATCTCCCATTATATCCCAACACTGCTTCATGTGATGGGACTGTTACATCAATACTAATCCCTACGTCACCCCCAAAGAAAGTTAACTTTCATTGCAAAAAAACTGAATAAACTTGTGTCTTGAATTACAGTTGAGAACAGTTTACTTCCTGGATTAGTCTTTCAAATCCCAGCACAGGTCGGAAGTGAAAACAAGTTTAGATAGCTTCATCATGCTCTCCATTTGTGCACATCCTGAGAACATTGTACATATTTCTGGGTAAATCCCCAATCTGTTCTAGAGAGGCCAACAGCAGTAGAATAACAGGAGAAGGGGAAACACTGGACTGATGCACATTAGCAGAGCTTTTGGAGAGCTATATTGAAAATCCAGGAGTGTTACAAGTCAAGAATGAAGTACAAGGAAAGTTCTGTGCATGGATTAACATCTGAAGAGCAGAGGAATACAGACCCAAAATAATACATAAAGACATTTTGTGGGGTAGAGGCGAGAAGGTGAAATGACAGAAGTTGCAGAGATACTGTACCTCAGGATGGAAGTAGACTGGAACAAGAAAGCTAGGATTAAGCACGTACATCCAGTATTTGTGGCAAGCTTCAGAGAACTCCAGAATTGCAGATGTTTATCAGGGATGCCATTCGTAACCATTTGCTCTGTTATGTCTAAATCTTGGGCTTGTAGCAACTGAGGGCAAAGGCTGTTTTGCTTGATTTGTGAGTGAGTCTACACTGTAGTTTTTGAATATTTAAAGCAGTTTGTGAAAGTTACATATTGAAAGTATTTCACTCTATAAAATGAAACTGTCCAACTTCACATTTTTTTGTGCTGGTGAATACAGTCAGCAAGTCATTTGTATTCACCCATCCAGCAGAACATGTGTACGTAACAATGATATTTACACATGTAATATGCAGTTATTTTCCACTTTCAAAGTGTGCACATTTACAAGCAAGTTAGATGTGGGTGTTGTGCTCTTAAACTGACAGTAGGCTCTCTGGAATCCATGGAACCTTTAAGTGCAGGAAGTTTGCCTTACAGGAATTCATCAGTAAACCCTTTCATTCTTAGTGTAAAATCCAAGCTTCACAAAGATCATTTCCCAAAGCATTCGGAACTGATGTGTTCCTTCGGAAGATCTTCACCAGAGCCTGGGTTGTATTGCAGCTCCTTTGTGCTGCTGGTGGAAAGCATCCTTGGAAGCATGGTTGGATCTCTAGTGTGTCTGGGGAGCCTCTGTAGAGCAGTGTACAGAGCATGGAAGGGGGAAGAAGGTACGGTTGGGGCATTACTGCACCACATGGATAACTTACTGTATCATCAGTCACTTGGGTCTGTTTGCAGCCGGCATAATTTACAGTAGCCTTCAGGACTTTGGAATAGCCAGAGTAAAAATAGCCCCTGGAAAACAAGATAAGTACTGTGATACGACAGGATACTTGGGTATTTAACTATTTCTGTAGAGACTTCCCACACAGCTAGCTTGACTTTTACCTTAATACCGAGTCTTAGATACTAAAGGTGCACAGAAGCCTGGAATAGAACAGCCTGTACAAAAGTAGAGAGTACTTGGCTGTATATCCCAAAATAAAATAGAAATTAATGTGACCAGTTCTTATATATAATACAGGTTGAACCTCTCTGTTCTGGCAATATCCGTGATCCTGCCAGACCACAGATGTTGCTGGACCAGAGAGCCCCGACAGCTCTGGGATCGGGAAATGGACCTTGCCAGTGGGGCAAGAGGCCTGGGCAGTGGAGTGGCAGCCACGAGGGGGGGCCAGCAGCAGAGCCCAGGCATCCTCAGGTCCAGCAAAGTCCTTTATTTGGGACCTGCCAGGTCCCAGATGTGCCAAACCAGGGAGGTCCAATGTGTAATTCAGTACTTCTTTCCTTTGGGACTTGCTTGGTCACTACTCCTAGCAGCAGGCTGTCTAGACCATCATTGGCTCTCTCCATATCAAGCTCAGCCACTATTACTTACTTATACTAGTGAATGATTTAATTCTGAGTCTTCTCCTTTGTAACTTCATCTCCCTCCTCCCCAATAAGAGAGTCATAATTTTCAGCTTAGCTTGTGGCCAATGCATTCTCTTGTGCTTATAGTGCTGGAATACATTCCACAGCTATTGACCCAGTGAATGTGATCTCTTATTAACCCTACTTGCAGATAGTGAATTCTTATTTCATGAGTAACTAAAAATAGGTCCTATATCAATAGTACTCAAGGTCATCATTTACTCCTATATCTTGTTAACACTAAACAATTGCAAAATATTCACATCATGTCTCAGGTTATTTGGAAGAGAAACCATACATTCCATGGGGTCACGAACCTGGACACAGAGGTAAAAGGCTGGTGAACATGGGCCACAGAGGTTTACAAAAAATCCTACATCCCTCCATTGGGATGCCCCTTGCCGATGTATGCTGCAAGGGATGCCTCAATATTCCTAGAATCTAAGCTGACACAGGCGTGTATATAGGGTTTTGTTCCCCCCACCCCAATCACATATGCACCCTTTAATCTATATGCAATCTTTCTTAAAGCTTACCCTGAAGATCATTTAGGCTTAAGACAGAGACGGAGAACTGGTTGCTTCTAAAAACATCACAGAGCGAGAGAGAGAAGAGAGTGGCCCATTAAGACCAAGACAAAGAGTCACCTGGCCTCAGAGGAAAAAAATGAGATGGAGGAAACAAAACACCATTCCACAGAAACATCTAAGTAGAAAAAGAGTCATCCCTGGGTGATCAAAAGCAAGTATCACTTGTGATGGGAAAAAGCTGGAGACAGAGAAGACTATCTCTTTTAAACTCAAACTTTAAAATAAACTGGCACACTATAGCAAATCAGTCCTTCATGTGTCAGAGATACATACATATTGTAGGAGATGGGGAATAGACTTAGTACTGCAAATCCATGGAATGGTGTTAGGAGGAGTGTGTGAAGGAAAGAGCTTTGGGTTGGTTTCAGTCCAGTTCCTGGTCTCCACATAAGTAAAAATCACCACCAGCACAGGCACAAAATGCTAACCATCAGCAGTCTAAGCAGAAATACCAAGAACTAAAACCACTTACGCTCTCCTGCCCAAGAAAGGATCCTTCACAACAGACTGGATCATGATGCTGGTGGGCAGAAGTTAGTTTTGGGGTGGAGGAATGGGGGTTTATTGGTTCTTGTGCTATGACTGCCTATGCTGTGCATTTTCTCTGAGTAAAGAGACGTTTTCCAGCACTACCTTTTCATAGAGCACTAAATTAAACAAAGAGACCAAAGCATTCCTCCTGCCTGAATTTCCTCTTTTTTCTGTAGAGGATGGAATGTTGTACTCATATTTCCAAGGGGTTCTTATACAAAGCCAAATCAGTTAATCAGACCTCACTTCAGTAGCACCTTTAATGCAGTGCATCCCAGGGTGCTTTAGCAAAAAGCAAAATTAGCAACTCAGTCATGAATTATTCAAACAAATGAGTTGTGAACCTGTATTCAAACGCTGTCACTGAGCTAGCACAATTATTTGCCAAGGGCATGAAACTTCCAGTGCTGAGGTGGACTACAGTGGAAGCTCTTAATTCAGGTCAGAAATGACTAGATCCATATCCGGAAAAATAAGATCCCCAGAATGTTTAGGGATTGCATTATTGACAGAACCAGTTGAAGCCCACATATGGGAAAGGTGACATTTTAGCTGAGAGAATCGATAGGCTAGCCATTTATTGATCATTTACAAAATGTCCAGCAATTAACACGCTCCCAGATTATTTCCAACTGGTACAAGTCCTGCAATGAGCTCCAGATGAACATCTCTCTGTGCACATGTGGAGACCTATTAGGACTCCCTGAAGGGGAAGGGATCGGTCAGAAGACCTCATTGCAGGATCAGGGCCCAAGTAGGTAGTTTGTCAGCAGCAATCTGAAATCGGCACTGATAATACCTTGCTGCTGCTGAAGTTCTATTAAAAAAACAACAAAAAACAACTGCATTCTTTATCTCAGGCAGCCACAATGACTGCATTTGGTATACTTGAAACAGGTAGGTGCTGCAATGCCTCAATTGCTGTGCAGTGACACATGCAGAGTTTTAATAATCCCCATAGAATTAATATATTTTTATATAGGTAGATTGTATTGTCTTTACTGCAGATTCAAAAATCCCCTGTAGGATTTTCTATTGCTAAAGCATTTTTCTAGCTACAGGAGCTAGGTTAAATTGCATATATGGAGGGAAAAAGAAAGGCTGTAAATTACAGTCTCCCTAATTCCCTGAGCTCTGCAGTCAAGGGACAATAAAATGTCATACATGTTCCCTGGGTATTGGGGAAAGAAAGGGATTTTTACTCTATTTGGTATCTCATTTGCTTTCCTATCATTGACTTTTTGCCCTTTCATGCAGTTGTCTCTCCAGGCAGCCTAATCTTTTATTGCGGTCAGCCTTGGTTCTAACCCTTGATCACTCCTTGCCTTTTCCAGGCAAGGAAGCATTTATGAATGGCTCCTACACCTCTCCACTGCTGTACATTGCCTGATAAGCAGGAGAAAACCTCAGCAGGCACATGAGCGTGCTAGTATATAACAAAGAAGAACAGGTAAGATAACAAGAAACCCCAAGTGCTGCTCTGTTTGCTTTCAAGAATTTCAATGAAAGACTAATGAAAGAATATTGGTATGAGGAGTCCGCAAAATAGGGTGGAAGGACTCGTGAAGTGAAATAACACAGCTAAGGGGAAGTTTATGTCATTGCAGTGAGGGAGGATGGGGCTGAAATAATGGAACATGAGACTCAGTGATGAGACAAAACACTTTGTAGGTACTTCTCATATTGAGGACATTTAGCAGCGCAAGATCACCTACTGTTGAGTATTACAGTTAATTAGAAAATAAATTGATCTGTTACTCCACCTAAAACTGATCAATTCTTAATGGCTAGAGGAAACAACTTAAAGTCCATCAATCCTCCCATTATTGCCTAGGCTATGAGCCTATTTCAGATTTGGCAAAGTCTGCCACTCCTGCCAACATATCCAGTCCAGTCAGTAGTATCCTCTGGGAATTGTCTCATGTTGATAGCTGGGTTAACTCATTTGCCTCTATTTATCTAATTTATCTTTCCTTGTATTTTTTTTACTATGTGCCCTAAAATGCCCCAACTTAGGCATTTTAACCCTAGAAACAGCATCTGGAATAGAGCATACCATCTCTGATGATGTCAGAATGGCAAGAATCTCAAAAGCATTCTGCAAACCAAATATATAAAGAGAAAAAATGTTTGGGTCACATCAATGAAAGCATTTGGCTTAGATCATCTCTGGAAGCAAAGAGGATTCGGAGGAATTTATGGGTAAATCCCATGACTTGTTTCATGAGGGGCAAGCCTGAAGGAAATTGCCTCTTCTGTCACTGGCCCACAGCCAAAGATTATAACATTAAAAACAGAGTATTAACTGAAATAGGCTTGCTGAAGACAACATTTTTTCCTCCACTTTATCCCATTAGTGTTTTTACAAAAAACTGAATACAAATAATAGTTGCAAAGCAAAGTCCGAGAGTTCACTGGGCATATATTAAGCTCTTTTAGTGAATGGTTTATTCTCTAGAAGAGCTTGGGATAGCTTTTTTTTCTTTGCCCAAGGTGGATGAGATTGACATTTTCCTCTTTGTGGATCAGATAAAAGGCATTTGGCTACCTCCTCACATGAGCTGGCTGATCTATTTATAACACCCACCTCTGTTTCTCAGAAAGTCCTTGGTATTTACATTCACACTGATGCCAGAGTGTGGTAGGAGGTAGCCATCAGTCCATTCTTCTCTAGTATTAACTATCTAGCAGCTTTGCATGTTATCAATGTTTGCTGTGAACGGAGAAATTTATACAGACACACACAAGAATGACGCCATTCTCAAGATAGTTTCAAGAGGCTAATGGAACAGATTGATCATTTCCCTTTAAAACATCTTCTGCAAACGTCAGATTACTTCTGATAGGGAAGCGGAGTCTCTCAAGGCTCTTTGACATCACGAGTTCTGCATCTGCTATTTCAAACCAAATAAGCAATAGATGTGTATTGCATATGCTGACGGGGGAAAAAAGTAGTAAACAAACAAAAATCTCCAGATGAAGCCTGAAATAAATTCTAACTAGATGTAATATACAATGATCGTTATAGTGATAGCGCTTTCAACAGTAGTGGGTCATGTTGCTAGCAATGAATAAAAGATTACACTTGAAACTGCCTGCTGCGCTTTATTTTACATATCCTGAGGCCACTGCCCTGCAGAACATCCAGGGGGAAAATGGTTTTTGCTTCCTGAAGTTCCAGTTAGATATTAGGCATATTTCAATTATTTTACTTGCCTGTAAGGAGTAAGGACAAGTGAAGGAATGAGATTATCAGAGTTCAGATTCAGTAGCTATCTGCTTATTCAGACAGCAAAAATAGCTGGAAATTTTGCTGCTGCCACAATCGTTACTATTGTTTCCTCAGTGCTATTCAATACCTTCTTACCTCTCATTCTGCTTGCTAAAGAAATTCTTCTGTTCTGGACTTTGGACAGACAGTGTATGGAACAAGGATTAATGTGGAGCAACCTAGTGAATGTGTTCTCGTGGGCAGATCCGTGAATGAAGAGCCACAACTCCTAAATTCAAACTCTGACTTACTGTGTGTCCTTGGCAAGTCACTTTCAACCTCACCTTCAGATTAAGTCTCTCTTTTTGTAGACATGCTTTTTCACCCATAATGAACTCTGTCTACCACAACACATTCATTCCAGTACAAAAATCTCTGCCTGCAGTAGGGAGAGCCTGACTTAAAAATCAAGCCCTTCATAACTAAATCAAGAATAGATTGTGCAGCCAATTCAGTGTTGATTAATTATTGTGATGTGGCACTGAATTCCAAAGCACTGGTCAAGATTCATTCTTTGTTTCACAAGCAAAAGCAAGGCTGCTGCAATCAGTAGCTGAATTACATGTGCATCTTAAAGGGATACACAATTTCTAATATTATCTCAGTATCTGCTGTTCATTAGCAATAATAATTCAAAACTTCATATACATGGAACATCAAAGAAAATTTTGGAAAAAAAATCAGTCTTTTAAAAGTGGTTAGTAAAGGGGGGGGGGATTTGCTCCTTCTAGTGCAGTAATTCTTTAACATTTATGGGAGATTTATAGTTAATCTCACTGCTTAATTTTGTTTCATTTTTGACTGTATACATCTGCAATGGACATAAGGGTTCAGGGTCACATATTTACCCAAAAGGAATTCTAAATTGGGACAGGAACGCAAAACAAGACAAAAAACAAACATACAAAAAAGAGATAGAGGAAGGAATTGTATTTTGTATCTCATCTGACTCCCATTCAGTTGATTCCATAACAAAAGGATTTTGCTGATGAGGACTATTGTCTATTCTGCCTTTGAAGAGTTCCATATTATTACTGTATAGATTCAGAAAATTAATCAGCTCAATGAGTGTCTCAGATGGGATCTCAGGGGTTCAGCCTGGGACCATAGGACTGCTGTGCCCCCTATAACTCTCAAGCCTGGGCCCTCTCTCACAACCCTTTTTGTTAGTGACAAGCAGCAAACCATTCCAGGTGCTGCTGTTACCACTCATAGGAGGGAGGCAAATCACGTTTAAACCAGACTATTTGAATAGAAGGTGTGGGAGCATATAAGTACTTGTAAATGCTCATCTGTAAATTTTAAACACGTTAGCATTAGTTTTCAGTCTGTGATAAGAATTTTGATACAGCAAACCCTGTGAAACAGGGTATGCCAGATTAAATATATTGCTGGGCCAAGGAGGGTGCTACAGAGTCTGGGCATGAGGGGAAAAAGGTGGGGTGCTTACCTGCCACCCCATTCCTGCTGGCAGGCACAGCTGCATGCTCCCTGCCATTCCAAGGCACTATGTCTCTCCCCTGCTGCTATGGGAGCAGAGGGGAAAAGCCTCAGGGGAAGCAGCTCTGTTTGCTGCCATTCCCGAGGTGGGGAGGAGGGGAAGTGGCAATGTACAGAGCTGCTGCTGCCTCTATACCATGAGGCTACATCTACACTGGCAGCTTCTTGCACAAGAACTCTTTTGTGGAAGAGTTCTTGTGCAAAAACTCTTCCACAAGAGAGCGTCTACACTGATATGTGCTTTTGCGCAAGAGCATCCATGGCAGTGTAGAAGCTCTCTTCCGCAAGAAAGCTCTGATGGCCATTTTAACCATAGGGGCTTCTTGCACAAGAAATTCATGTTGCCTGTCTACACTGGCCTCTTCTGGAAGAGCTCTTGCGCAAGAGGGCTTCTTCCTGAGAGGGAGCGTCAGAGTTTTCGCGCAAGAAGCCCTGATTTTCTACAGTACAACGTCAGTTTACTTGCACAAGAACGCACGGCCAGTGTAGACAGGTGGCATGTTTTTGCGCAACAGCGGCCATTTTCGCACAAGAACACGCCAGTGTAGACACAGCCTGGGTATTACAGGATTAAGGACACACAGAGTATGGAGGTTAAAGTGTACAAATATTAAATTGCTGCTGCAACTACTCAGTAAATATCTGTAAACTGTGTACTCACATGACTATCTGTATCCTCCAGCCCAAGGTACAGAGCACCATTTGAATTAATGAAATGTAATAGGCTGCTCCTTGATGTGTTTCCAAGAGGTATGTATTAAAGTTGACCCAGACACGAAAACAAATTCGACTCATGATTATTGTCCCATTGGGAAGTGCAATTAAGACCAGCAAGGGGCTGTGTCACCACTTGCTCTGTAACCCAGGTGCCTAACAATGCTTTGCACTTTTAGCTCCCAATCTGGGCTGCGCAGAGCTTACCAGCATGCAAGTCACATGCATCCCTGGTCCTAGAGCATGCTGGTAACACACCAGTGACACTCTGGCTTCCACCAGCCTTGGTTTCTACTTGCAGTGTGACCCAAACACTGTCACTCCCAGAGTCTTCCAAAAAACATGTTCAGCAATGTCCAGCCTTCTCTTAGGTAGTTCCAATATTAAAGTTTGTTGTCCCTCGACAGACTCAATATTCAACCATTTGTTACTTGAACTAGCATTACCAAGCAGTTCAGTTTAAACACAGCACTAGATTAGTTTAGATTAAAAAAAAAAAAATCAAGGAAAACAAAATAAGAGAGTTTTAAGTGAATTAAAGTACAAAAGAAGGTTAGAATGGTTACAAGCCAATAAAAGTGAAAACATGCAACATTTAAGTGTTATGAGCCTATGTGCCAGGTTGCAACACCCAGAGTGGTGAATTGGACATAGCCCCATGGGACAGGAGCTGAAACTTCCTGGTAAGTAGGTGGTGTGCTCACCCCACAGCCATCCCCATAGTAGAGAGAGTCTGATCCCCCCAGGGCAGCATCATGTTGCAAAAGGTGCTCTCTTTTGGATGAGATGTAAAAGAAACCCGGACAGATATTGCCTCATATGCCTCCTAAGAAAAGAAGTTTGGCTATAAATGTAACACTACTATTGATTATGCTGGAACAGAACCATAAGAAGGTGTGTATGCACATGTCACAGAGAGAGAGAGAGAGAGACCAAAATTTATTATTCACTACGTGCTTAAGACAAGGCTCTTAAGCTCCACTGATATCAATGGAGCTATATCAGCTGAGGCTTTGGCCCTAAATTTCTAATCAATGAGAGTTTCAGCTGCCCAGAGCTTATAAAAATCAAGCCCAAATCTTTTTGAGCACTGTCAATATGCTCTTTACAATGCTGAGCACGCTGTTGGTGCTCAGTGATCTGAAACCTTGGCTACACAAACAAAAGCAGTTATTCCTACCTTGTTCAAAATACCACATTAGGAAACTTCACGAAGAGAGGACTACATACTCCCAAAGAGCATGACATGCTAAAAAATGCCTGGTGCTCCTGAGACAGCTTAAAAACTGTGTTCTCATAAGGGTTAATGAACAAACAAGAATGACTTCAATGAGCTGAATAGGAAAACCTGCTGTTTCCTCTCCACAGTACAAGCACCAATGAAACTTTGATGATGAATAGTGATTGGATCCAATAACTATTAGTTAAAGCAGCTGCCATGTATATCATAGGAACATTCACATGACCTTTTGTGAGTTAATTAAAGATACCACTGACTCCAACAGCTCAGGATCCACATCCTTTCTGCTTTATATTTGCAAAAGATACCACTGACTCCCTTCCTTGGGAGCCATAAAACAGGCAAACCAGGAGACACACTCCCCCTTTAAAGAACAGCATAAACTTAATTTAAATCTGGGGTGAAAGTAAGGTTAATTATCACTATGGCAGCTTTTTGTTTTATGTGTGGCTGTGCAAACACATTATGATGTTTAATTGCACTATACATGCACTGTATCTAATTTATGTAAAGAGTGTATAATAAATCATTGTAGCACAGGTTCTCAAACTTTTTTCACAGCATGGTCCACATTAGAGAATAAGAGACCATCTTGTAGACATATCCTTGCTCTTTCATAGTTACATGGACCAATTCAGTATCACCTGTTCTTACCTCTGTTCCTATTTATGATTACACAATCCTCTTCTCCTTCTGTTCTCCATTACATAGATCATTCATGATTGCATGGATCACCACTCCTCCCTCTTCTGGCCCTACCTCCCCACATTTGTGATGACACAGACCATACTAACTGGTCTCCTTTTTCAATTGTTTGGATATACCTTCTTCTCCCATTCATGATCATGCAGACCATGGTCCGGCATGATTTTCGTTAGCGGGATGTCCATTTATCCTAAGCGTGGCCAAGTTTCCCACAGTTTGTTTACAGCCACCAATCCTGGCTCTCTGTGTTCTGTGCTGTTATTTAGCCCTTATTTAACCCTAAATGTCTTCTCAGAGCCCAAAAAGTAGTGGAAGTGTTGGTAATGCTGCCAGCCAATATTGACCTCCCATGGTTCGGCTAATTCTCTGGTTTGGCACCAGTTAGCTCCTGAGGATGCCGGATTAGAGAGGTTCAACCTGTATTACTAATATTCAGTGGCTGAGAGGGTCCTTTCGATACCATGCTAGTGGCTAGAGCCTGCCACTTGAACTGAGGACTCTGTTGCTTTGCCACTAACTCATTCTGTGACCCGGAAAAATTTTCTTCACCTCTCTGCCTTACTTTGTTGATCTGTAACATTGGTATAATAGTTACATGGTGCTGTCAGGCTACTTTATATGTTTATAAAGTTCCTTGAGGAATAGTGCTATGTGGCAGGGAAGAAAAGCATTTACAAAATCAGAGCTTCCATCATCTGTGCAAGTAAAAGAACATACCAGCGTAGCAGGTGGGAAGCTTGCAGTACAGTACTTTTTGTTTGCAGAACCAAGTATCCTGATATTGCACACTAGTGATACCAGTCGAATGTACACTAAATACTAGAATTACACACACTGCACTTGCAAGATTTTAAAGGGGTGTGAAAAAACACCCTCCCCCCAGTGCAGCAAGTTACAGTGCTATAAAGCGCTAATGTGAGCCAGAATACAGTGATAGGAGCCATGCTCCCAGCGCCATTAGCTACTCTCCTCATGGAAGTGTTTTACAGCAGTTTGTAGCACTGCCATGGCTCCTTCTGCACCCCCTTCTGTGTGGGCTGTGTTGCAAGAATGACAGTATAGCCCTAACTGTGGAGCAAATCAGTCTGTCATCTTCAGTATGGACAACAACCTGCTCATTTGTTACAAATCTGATGAATCTCTTAACAAGTAAAATCTTTCATGCCATATTTTTTTAATAAGTGAATTAGATTGTGCTTATTGCTATTTTTTCCCTTCACTGCCCCAATAATCAAGCAGCACTAAATAAGCAGCTTGGAATGAGCCAGATTCACCTTGTTTCCCATTTAGCTTATTGTATCAGAAAACATTTACACAAGGAAATGTTGGTAACAGCAAACAGATAACCCTGGAGCTATCGGAGCAGAGATTGCTGTTTCATTTTAAATGCACATTTTACCGTTTTTATGTCTCTAAATACTTCTATTTGCTAATGATTTCCTCCTTCCTTGAAGTCATATTTCCTAAGCAATTTGTGCATGCAGGGTAGCTCTGGTGTGACAAACCCTATTAAAATAAGTGGTCATGCTGAGAGCAGAAAATAAGAGCGAAGCTTGGGTCTACAATATTTGTCCCAAGTACGGGAAACTGGAAAAACACATTTGAAAATCTGAAGACACTGTTACTTTACAAGTTAGATGTTCCATCTTACAATCTTTACTTATTAAGGTGGTGAAAACTGTGTTCAAATGGTAAGTTATCACTTCAAAAGTTGACTGCTGAATACTCTAGGATCTTCTCCATAGAGCCCTCCCTAGCCCGCAAGCAAGACAAGGCACATTCCTGAGAATTTAAAGAGCAGAGAATGGGCAAGGTGGAGTGAGTTCTGACTCACGGAGTAGCCTGCTTTGTCTCTTTGTGTTTCTGGTTCTTGGATTAGGAATTTGGCTTCAAAAAAATAAACTAGCATTACACTGCAGCCTCCCACAAAAAGTATTTGTGGGTTTTTTTTAATGTAACATCTCTGTTTCTATCTGTGACTATAACCTTGAGAAGAAATCCTAATTCATCCAAATATTCCTATTGACATTTCATTAAGGACTACTCCTGTGCATAAAGATTTTTCAGGATTGAGCCAGTATCGAAAAATTCGGTACCTACCCAGATTAGTTTTAGTAGATCAGCAAGTGTTAACTGGTTTGAGCCTAGTCCAAATGAAATCAATTAGAAAACTCTCATTGACTTCAGTGAGAATAGGATTTTACCTATTAAGGACCTGATCTGGAGAGTGGCCTCATCTTGTGCTGAATTCCATCAGGCTGCACAGTGAGAGTGGGTGATGGAGCTGAAGTTACTCCACAACTATCAGGCTGTTTTTTGTCCTTGGCAGCGCTGAGCTGTAAATCAGGGAAGGATGATCTTGTGGTGAAAGCACTGGGCAGCATTTCAGAAGTTCTTGATTTTGTCACACACTCTCTTTGTAAACTCAGGCAAGTTACTTGATTATCTCTTGTTGCCTGAGTTCCTCATTGGAAAATGGACACAATAACACTTTCCTACCACACAAACATATTGGGATGTCAAACATTAAAGTTAGTGGTGTGTTAATGTACTATTAGGGACATATCTGTAAAGAGTTTGCTGGCAGTGAGCTTTGTTCTTTCTACTGCTTTAGTGTTAGTAACAGCATCAAATGTGCTTGGGGGAGGGAATGGGTGACAATATATAACCCTAAGATCAGATGATACAGGGGAACTTCAAAGTTCTGAGCTGAGCTCTTTAAAAGGTAGTTAAGCAAAGAACAGAGGATAAACCATTTTAAAATGTACTTATTTGTAAAACTGAAACATACTGCTGAGGCTAAAATCACAAACTCTTTGGACTGATTCATTTTTAAAGCTGTCAGTTCAACTTCTAGTAATTAAAGTAGCAGCATAGGCATGTATGTGTGTGTGAGAGAGAGAGAGAGAGAAAGAGAGAGAATGCACAAAGGAGAGAAGGCGCATGTGCAATTTTACTTGACACACCAGTGTCTGCAAATAACTAAAGGGCTTGTTTTTTGAAGAGCTGCAAGAGTGACAGGTTTTTTTGGAATCATCTTCTTGTCGCGTTTCACTACTGCAAATGTTTAAATCTCTTCTTTGTTTGCAGGCCCATGAAAAGAGAGCATATCTTTCCAGATAAGTAAGTTTTTAAACCCAAATAATTTTGATGGGTGCACTTCAAGGATTGGCCTTTCACTGCTATGACACTGACTTGAAATTGGCCTAGATGAATCTGGATCAGAAGCATTTTCATCTGAAAGCTGTTTGCTGGCCTTTATGAAAAGAGGTGCTGAATCTCAAGCCAACTCTGAGGGTACATCTACACTGCAGAGCTATTTTGGGATACCGGAAGTATCCTGCAATAGCTATTCCGCATCTATTGAAGCAGCCTGTTATTTTGAAATATATTTCGAAATAACAGGCGGCTTATTCCGACATCCTGGTAACCTTTGTTCCACGAGGGTTAAGGGGAATTTCAGAACAGTGAGTTATTTCAAAATTTGGCTCTGTGTAGACAGCACCAAATTACTAAATAAGCTATTTCGAAATAGCATCGAAATAAGCTACGCAGTTTGCATAGCGAAAATTGCGTAGCTTATTTTGATCTATGAGTGTTGTGTAGACTCACCCTGAGAGAGCAAATAACCCCTTTATAAACACCACCACTGCAGGGACAGTTTCAGCATGAGCATGAGTTGGGAATGAACACGGAGGTTTAAGATAATCGTATCTACTATAAATGTTTTCCCCAAGGAGAGAGGGTGTCCGTAGTTCAATGATAAGAAGAGTCCTCAGTTGCACTCTGTGCTGTACCTATTCCAAGGATAATCCAGAGGATTCCAGCCTGCAAGGCTGCCCATCCAGCACTCTTTAAAAGCACGGTTATATGTGCATATGTAGTTTATATGTATAGTTTATACAGCTATACAATTTTATATAAAATGTTATATATAGTATATGTAGTTTATATATAATATAAGTACATTACAAAGAGACAATTGCTTAACATGGCTAATGTATTTAAAATCATGCAGCATCTGTTCAGAGTGAGCACAGGAAACAAATTATTCTCCAAGGACAAAATATCTCCTAGCTTTTTTTTTTTTAATGCAGCTGGTTTTTTATCATTAATTCAAAAGCACCATGATAATTGGCTCCCTGACTGAGGAATATATTGTGAATTTATTGGAGCGATAATATCAAATTCTGGGGGAAAATCTGTATATTACTTTTTAAAAAACCTCACCATGTCTTCAGTTTAAACAGAAATGATTTCTTCACCACCACCATCCTCAGATTTAACCCTTTGAATGCTGGCATGTTATAGACTGCCAGGGATTGCATCTCAGCAGGATAGTTTCCTATGTACAGTATTTTTAACTGGAAACTAGACATGGATAAGACCATTGCGTTCATACTCAGATTGTTGCTGATATTGTTATGACTGTTTTTTGCCCACTTCTCCTCATAATGGGGAGGCATCCCCTTCCCTGCTGCATAGGCAACTGTCATTTGGTATAATATGCAGACTGCTACAGAAGACACAACCTGTGTGTGTTCTCTGTTCTCTTAGGGTACGTCTACACTAGCCCCTTAGTTTGAACTAGGGAGGCTAATGAGGGCGACCGAAATTGCAAATGAAGTGTGGGATTTAAATATCCCGCGCTTCATTAGCATGTTCCCGGGCGGTCGCCATTTTGGAAACTGACTAGCCCGGAATAACTGCCCGCATCTACACGTGGCAGTGAAATGGGAGTTCGAAGTAAACCCCTTAACTCGAATTAGCTGTTAAACCTCATTCCACGAGGAGCTAATGAAGCGCGGGATATTTAAATCCCACGCTTCATTTGCAATTTCGGTCGCCCTCATTAGCTTCCCTAGTTCGAACTAGGGAGCTAGTGTAGACGTACCCTTACTTTTGTTCTCTGAAGATAAAACAAAGAGAACTCTGACTTCATGTGCATCATTGCTCCTTGTGTGCTTTGTACAGTAAATTTCAGCTAAAGAATGTGTTCTAGGCTTTCTTTTGAATCCACTGTTCTCCATTGTTGAACATATTTCAAACACTTAAGGTAGGAATGGATGCATTTAGTGGTGAATGTAATGACCCACATAAACCTGCAATGGGGCTTCACATGGATGCAAAGGCTGCCCACTCAGGTCTGATTGTAAGATTAGGGCTATAGTTTGTAACTTGGTTTAATACAACTTGCATAGTCCTTGGATATCCTTCTACAGGAAAGATGCATATAATTGTAAGACATGAATATTATGGGCTGCATTCTCAGCTGGGGAAAGACAACATAGATCTATTGATTTCAGTGGTATTTTGGGGATGCACTCTAGCTGAGGATTAGGGTCTCAGATCCACACTCTGCAGAAGGTTAAAACTGGTTGCTAGGAGTTGCCTATAAAACAAGGGAGCTGTTTCAGTAAAAGAATTTGTCATTGCCAGTGTAAAATGTATCTGTCCAAGCTTTTACCTGATATCTAGGCATTTTTATAGCCTATTATGCAGGATTTTTAGAATGATGGGTTGTTATTCCCCTGCCTTTAATTTACAGTACTGATCTAATCAGAAATATTATATAATGTTTGCATTGCCCTCCACCAACAGCTCAGAAGATAAAAGTAGGCTTGATTTTTTTTAAGTCACTGGATATTTGAGGGCACTCAGCCTCTCAAAAAGTTTGGTATTAAGTTTATTGTAATGATCTCTCTGGCTTTTATTTTTTCTTGCAGTGGACAAGTGACACTGAGATAATTGTTTTCAATGGCTTTTTAAAAGAAGCAAATTGGTGACCCAAAATTAAATATCATAGGGCTAGCAAGGTGAGTTTGTGAAATTAATGCAGAAGAAACTGTGGTTAGAATTATAATCTTTCACTTTTGCTTTTTGGGGGTTTGGACAATTAAAAATATCCAAAAAACTCTGTGCATGACAGCACATGAAGTCTAGTAACTGCTGTCAGACTGGAGTTTACATGATACCACATGGAAACCCAGTAACACTGAGACAAGTTCATTTTCAGCTCAATTTCCCAAGACCTACTCCACATCAAAGCACTTAGAATTCTTGCTCAAGAGAAATTTATAAAAATCTGATACTGAAGGACCTAATAGTCATATTTAAGAGTCCCCTGGCTCAAAGTTATGCACTTATTTGTAATTAGTCTCTCCAGGCAACTACTGAAGGAGAGTTATTTCAGAAAATGTTCAGTAGAGTTGGAAAATTTGGCAAATTTCAACGTAAGGCACAGTAGGACTGATGATAGAATGCAGCTTGTACTGCTTTTAAAAAGTATCATAGGTTACATCACTAGAGGCTGCAGAGATTGAGAGAGGGGGTGCAAATGTCTTAGCCTAATTGGAGGTAGATGACACAGGCAAGAAGAAGCAGAGGATAGGCATGGGTGTCACACTCCAATGGTCCCCTCCCTCAAGGGGTCTCCCTGGGGATACAGGTCAGCATTGAATATTGCTAACACTGTTGCAAGCATTGCAGGGCATTTTGGGGAAGGGTCAAAGGTGTGAGTGTGGAGTAAATGAAGGATTGCTTTGAAGGTCGTGAGAGGCCAAGGGGGGGGGGGGGAGGAACAAAGAGCAAAGAGAATGGGTAACTCCACACTTCTGCTAGGCCCGAAAATAAGGCGTTGGCTCCAGCCAGCTCAAGGCCACAGCACACATCTGACTCTCGGCTGCCAGCCAAGAAAGAGGGGGGCCTGGAATCCACCAACCAGCCATAAGAAAGACATTCAACTGAACCAATCTGCAGAGCCAGCCCATAACAAGCAAGAAAAGAGAAGGCCAGTATGGAGGAAAGCAAAGAGAACAACAGAGTCTAGCTGTTGTGTTTTGGAAAGTCAAGGAGACCACAGAAAGCTGGTTTAAACTGTAACAAAGAGCACAAGGAACAGAGGTCGCGGAATGGAACACCCCCAAAGGAGCCCAGGACTTAAAACCTTCCTGAGAGCTGGAGCAATTAGGAGAGATCACAGCGGACCCTGGACGACCTGTGTGCACAGGACCAAACTCCCGTCCACCCTTCCCCCTCTTCTTACGTTATACCCAGGCCTGGCCAGCCTCGGGTAGTGTGTGTGTGAGTATGAAAGTAGGTTAGGGCTTTAACATTTTCTTCCTTCCTCTGAGTGACATGGGAAGCACCCATCACTCTCCGCTGTTATTTTATTATTTTATCAATAAAGCTTTAAAATGTAAACACTTGATGTGTTCCGTCATCTCCTCCCTTAATGATCCTGTGGCTTCAGCCTGATCACCTGATGCCTCAGGCAGATTGGTAACAAAAATCTGTCACACAGGCACCATTTCAGATTTTGGCAGGTGAGGAAGAGCAATTTAACCGTGATTCCACAGACTACTTAGAAATTAGCTGACAGGAGCACTTTGTCTAATTCTTATAAATAAAAAAGAGACCCACTCAGTCTTAATACTAACATGTTCTCCTATCTTTTGTCAACTCACTTAAGGGACACTGGTTAGATTTAAAATGTTAATGTACTAACATTTTACTAAACATTTTAACTAAAATGTTAATGCACTGTTACTAACTCTTGCATATAACAATTGAAACAATTGCAGAAAAATGCAGATTACTTTCTATCACTCTCTTGCCGTTCACCAAGCATGGAGGAGATCATTTAACTTTTGGAAACATTCTCCTAGGGCAAGACCCGGTAAGTTCATACTGCACCTGCCTCAGACTCTGAGGACATATCTACACTAGGAAATTCTTTTGAAAGAACTTATTTTGAAATAATAACTCCCAAAATAACTACAGGTCAAACCTCCCTTGTCCAGCACCCTCGGTACCTGAGTGGTCCCAAACCAGGGAGTTTGCTGGACAAGGGGAGGTCAAGGCTTCCTGCGCACATGTAGGGCTCTGCTCCCAGCTGGGACTGCACTCCCTGCTACCTGCCACTGCCTGCCCTGTGGCCTCCAACCATGGCTGGGGCTGCGTAGGTGCTGGCCTTGCTGACTGCAGTGCTGCGCTCTCCACCACCAGCCCCAGCCAGGACTGTTCTTCTGACTGCCGGCTCTACTGCCTCCAGCCCCCGCTGGGGTGCGCTCCGCCATCTCACTAGCCCCAAATGTTTCGCACTGTGTCAGCCCCAAACAGAGCTGCACTCCCCACCTAGCCAGTATCAGTGGGGCTGAGCTCCTGGCTGCTGGCCCTGCTGCTTCTAGCCCTGGCTGGAGCTGCACTCCTTCCCGCCAGCCCTGGCCGGGGCTGCACTCCCCCACCATGCCAGCCACACTGGGGATGTCTTCCCCACCGCCAGCCTAGCTCAGGCTGCACTTCTGAAACTGGGCAGCCAGGGCTCTCGTGTCCAGCAAATATCCATGTTCCTGCCAGATCACGGATGTTGCCAGACCAGAGAGTCCTGGATTTTAGAAGTTCAATCCGTATTTTGAAATAGCGTGTACACACTAAAGGGAAGCCTCAAAATTAGTCTGAGGCAGCCTCCCTTAATGTGGAAATGCTGCCTTGACTTAGAGCCCCAGGAAGCACTGGGAAGTAATTACGCCAAATGACTCTTGGGAGTAAGTTATTTTGAAATAGCAGCAGTGGATCATCCATACTACCGCTATTTCGAAATAAGTATTATTCCTTGTGGAAAGCAGGAGTTGTTATTTCAAAATAACCAGCCCATGATTTTGAAATAACAGGCTTCGTAGTGTAGATGATCCATTTGTTATTTTGAAATAAGGGGAGTTATTTTGAAATAACTCCTTAGTGTAGACCAACTGTCAGGTGTTACTCCCCAGCAAATAAAATAATCTAGAAACTGACCTTTAAAAAGGAATACACATTTTAAAGTCATTTTTATAGTACTACCAACCCCAAATGTTAAAAAATCATGTATCGGGCTCACCAAAAATCATAAGATTGGCTTTGAAATCATGAACTTAAGTAAAAAAATTAAAAGATTAGGGGTTTTATTTGCCTTCAGGCTTTTGAACTTTTAGTATGCTCTGGAATCTCATTTTGAAGCTTTCTCCACAGCCATGAGGGCTAGAAACTTCATTTTTGTTTAAAAATGAAGGCTGGAATCATCACATATCCAGTTGACTCCAGGTACTGGGTCTTTTCAGGGAAACAATCGTTATCATGAGACTCATAACAACATCACAAGAGTTGGCTGCTATACTGCTTTCACTTCTGTTGAAAGGTGAGTTACTTTCCAGAAGGGTCGTAAACACAACACTCCAGCGACTGAGTTTTAGTTGTCACAGCAGAATAGATAAAATCAAATACTAAGAAAATTCCCAATTCTGAAGATGAGGGGCAAAATGACACTTCAAATGTACATCAGGGCCACGCAGGCAGGAAAAGAAAATAAACAGGCACAGGAGCTCTGGACAGCTCTTTGTCTTGAAAGAGATTTGGAAGGTCAAAACTTCTAGTTCTTAGGGCTTGTTGACACTGGCAAGTTTTGTTACCAAACCCCTCTTTTGGGCAAGAAAACCCAGAAAAAGTCACAAAAAATGCCCAGTTTCAGTGAGGGCCTTGTGTCCTAGCCTCTCCTCTTACAGTTGACAATCATGCAGTGTACGCTACAGTAGGCTTTTTTCCCCCTAGTATATTGAATTACAGAATGTTTCCCACAATGCCCTATTAGCCCCTCATAGCCTGGCTCATGAAGCCTTACTTGGGGAACCTGGACAGCAGTAAGGAGTGGTTCAACAATAGGCTAAGTGGTTGTTGAATGTGGATCTCTTAACTTAGGTTTGGCAAGCTGGAAGACTTTTCAGTGTTATTAGCATAACATTCAACTTGTGAAGGGGCCATAACGTGGTAATGAAACCATTTAGCAGGCATGTGCCAACTCTGAATTTACTGACAAACAGTTGTGCATTATCATGTCTACAGGACCTTAATTTAAAATTTGCTTTGAATATTTCATTAGTTTGTTGAAGAAGATTATAAAATCACATCTCTAAAACAAATCTTTGCATAGCTCTTTAGATTAACAATCCAATTATTCAGTTTTAGCCTTAAATGCTTAGATCTTCAGACATATAGTTTTTTTTTTAAATAAATTTTTCAAAAGACCATCCTTCCCTAAAACAAAATATTTTAATCACTATAATATAAAAACTTGCTTCCAAAATCTTCCCATCTTTTCTATCTATCCCTACTCCCCTTTCATGCCTGGTGAAGAGAGCCCCTAAAGCAGCTGTTCCTAACCTTTTCCAGATGGGGACCCATTTTGACAATTCAGGAAGACTTGGTGATCCAAGGCAATTCAAAAACAGGGGGAGGAGAGGGAGCAGAGCTACCCAGGGAGACACTTGGCGACCCTTTTGAAATGTAATGGCGACCCATATCTGGGTCCCGACACAGAGGTTGGGAAACCCTGCCCTAAAGGGACAACATTCCTTTTTCTTCCAGATAGCTGGACAAATGAGCTTCCCTTTTACTTCTGACTATTTGATGAACTTATTATAAGAGAACCCTCCACCAATGAAATCTTTTGTTATATCTAAAATCTTTGGAAGCATGTTTTTAAACATAAACATATAATGCAGTTTCATTAACATGTCTTGTAATGAAAAATCACACAAAATAAATTGGTGTTCCTTAAAAGCAATGAACTTTATGAACACACCAAGTTGCCCTGACTGATAAAGCTAGCTACATAGTTTAGAAATGTGCATGTCTATCTGTGCATCCACCTGTGATTCCATTGATTCAAGAACTCTCCTAAACATAAGAGATAGGGCCACCAAATTTGGTATGCAGCTTCCGCTTCTCCTATAGTCTAGCAAGGTCAGGATTTGGTTGTGCCAGGCAAACTGGAAGTGCCTGGAAGAGGAATGTTTTCCATAACATTTACTACAACATGGAGAAATGCCACTACCACTGCCAGAGGAGCCATAGTCTGTCCCTTCCCCCCCAGCACTGCTGGACCACCCAGCATGCTTGTCCTCCTTCTTCCCTTGGGCCTGTCCTGGGGAGTGCTGCTGGGAGGAGCCTGCACTGCTCCCTTGCTCCCTGGACCAGGACCAGGGAGTATCAGCGAGGCCTGCCTACATGGCATCCTCCATCCCAGAGATCCTCCAGCCTGGCTCCCTAGGGACAAGCCACCAGCAGGGTGTGCAGCCCCCCTTCTGCCCCAAAGATAAGCCAGCAGGCAGGGTACCCAGACTTCTGCACCACCTCCCTCTGCCATAACCAGCCCACTGCCTTGAAGGACCCAGGCAAGTCTTCTAGTTTAAAACTATGTCTTTGTTTAAATAGGTAGTAACCTGGAATGGTTACTTTAGGAAGGCCTAAAAGTATATTTAATATATAAAATTAGCTTAGAAATACTGATGAAGAAAATGTAAAACAGATAAGTGCTGGCTATATCATGCCTTTCATAATATTTAATGATGCATCCATCAGGACAACTGACTTACCCTTACAACAAAGTTTTTGCAAATTGATATCTGACAAACTTCAGGGTACATTAAAAAAAAACCCCTCTGACTGACATTTTTTCACTCTCCAATTTAGTGCTTTTAATTGGGTACCTTCTGCTTATCTAGTCTTCACAATCTGACATGCAATGACAAACATGCTCCATTTTCCTTAGACGGACATTTGAGAAGAGTATTATTTTCCACATATCATTTGCTACATTTGGGTTCAGGGATTGGAATGGGTGAGCAGAGAAAAGAGAGCGATAATAGGGGGTGGGAAGTGGGCAGTGCAGGGGTGCACTATGGATGGGGCCACAGGCTGTGGAGGTTGCTTCCCTAAAGCTACGTCTACACTATAGTCTTCTTGCGGAAAAGCTTATGCAAATGAAGCTCGGTGTGGAATATCGCCCCACTTCATTTGCATAATTAATGAGCAGCCATTTTTGCGCAAGAGGCTTTTGCGCAAAAAGGAGCTGTGTAGATGGCTCCTTTTTGTGCAAAACCCCCCTCATGCACAAGAGCCGTTCTTCCTCAAAAAATGACTTCACTCATCATCCATAACACTCATTCTCTAGTGCCATGATTAGGATACTTGCCTGAGTTGTAGGAGACCCTGGTTCAAATCCCCAAGCTGCCTGTTTAGCAGGGGTTTGCATACAGATTTCCTGCCTCCTAGGAGTCTGCCCTTTGTGATAGGCCATCATTTTCCAAACCTCCTCTCTTTCTCAAGAGGCTGTTGTCTTCTTGGGATGGGGAGGGGATCACTCACCACTGACTCTCCCCAGGAGGTGGGAGCACCCAGTTCACACCCCTCAAAAGAGCAAGCGGAGTGCCCTGTTTTCTCTGGGGGAGGTTCCCAAAGCACAGGAATATAAAGGGAGACAACAGTCTTAAGGCGCCCAATTCTAATTTTATACTTATTGAGTGTGGCCAGCCGTGAAAAGAAAAGGCTGAAGGAGTCCCCACCTTTGATCACCCGCTAGGTACACACTTAGGCCATTCAGTTGAGAAGAAAGAGAGCAACATTCAAATCCCTTCTCAGAGAACATAAAGGGGATTTGAACCACCACTTGCATGGTTCAAGCATGCAAAGCCCTGGACTGCATGAGGACTCAGGGTATGTCTACACTGTGGGCTAAAGTCGAGTTAAGATACGCATCTTCAGTTACGTTAATTGCATAGCTTGAAGTTGAAATACCGTAACTTAACTTTTGGCACTGTCTACAAAGCAGGAAGTCAATGGACGAACACTCTTCCTTCGACTTGCCTTATTCCTCGTGAAATGAGGATTATAGATGTTGGAGTAAGAAGACCTTTATTTTGAAATTACAGACACGTACTCTGTTATTTCAAAATAAGCATGCAGTATAGACATAGTCTCAGGGAGCACTTGTGGCTCAATGACTATTTAATTATTTAATGACAGTGGCCCATCTTCAAAGGGAGAGCCAGCACATTGGAATACTTCCTAGCCACTTCTTAGGCCAGTCACTTGAGAGGTAAGAGATCAACAAGTAAGAAGGGGATGTGAAATCCAACCACCAACCTGTGGGGCATACACCCAACCAGTAAGCTGTTTGTTGGGGGTTCGGCCCCATGAAGATGTACTGAAAGTGGAGCAGCTTCAGCAGAAACGAGCCAGAAATGTCGCAGGTCAGAATAGCGATGAAGATTCAAATCCCTTCTCATCAAGCATAAAGGGGGATTTGAACTAATGCAACCACTAATGCAACCACAACTGCTAGCTCCACAAGGCTGATTCCTAGCCTTATGACCCCTGTGAATATGGAATGAAAGTGGAACAATTGCAGCAGAACAAGATGAGGCAACAAACACCAAACCCACCCCCAGGAGACCACCTCCAACAGCTGGACATTCACTTCAGAGACAGCTACTCAAGACCTTTCTGAAGAAGCTGAGGAAGGAGTTGAACTTGCATCACCAAAACAGATGGAAAAGCACCCAGACCACTGGACTACAAAAAGGTTTAGCACTCAGACCTTGCTTAATTGCTACTTAATAAAAATGTCACAGCGGCAAGATGCTACAAGACACAACCCATCTTAGCCTATCCCTTGCACCCCTGACTGGCCTCACACATGACAGAATGAAGAGCCCTGTTCACATCTCTTCTCCTCAGGCAGGGAGAAGGAAACTGAACTTGTGTCTACCCCTCCCAGGTACCAACCCTTGCTTGTAACCCCTGGCCAGGAATCACTTAGGTACCAAAATAATTTCCGGTGAGGTACTGTTGAATGTCCCACCAAACAACTGAGGTGAGAGGGGGAAGGAGGCTAAGGCCTACCATGTAATCTTTAGCCTAGTGAGTGGAGGTGGGGGGGGTCAGCTGTGAGTTAGATCTCCATCAACTGTGTGGAGAAGTGAATAAGGACATGTTATTCACCCCTTCACATAACACAAGTGTCAGTGTCAGTAGAGGACATGAAAAAGGCAGCAGGTTTAAACCAAACCAAAGGTGGAACGTCTTCCTGCAAGGCACAATCAGCACGTAGTCAACATCTTGAAGGCCAAGGTATGTCTGGTTTCAATAAAAAAGTGAACAATTGCATGGAGAAGAGCTTCACCAAGGGCTACTTGCCAAGACAGCCAGGGACACAGTCCCATGCCCTAGGCATATTTAAGCCTCAGACTGCCAGCTGCTGGGATTGGCCAACAGAAGATGGATCACTTGATAATTGCCCTCTTCTGTCCATTGCCTTTGAAGCATCTGGCATTGGCCACCGTCAGAAAATGGGTGACTGAGCTAGCAAGATTATTGGTCTGACCCAGTCTGGCTATTTGTACTGTCTTAATTTCCTCCATGGCATATGAGGCTCCTTCTTTAAGCCAGTTGTGGGGCTTCTCTGGTGTGTTAGGGAACGGCTGGCTCAAATCCTCTTTCTGCTCCCTGAAAAAGGTGTGTGGGAAGAGGGATGTGCTGCAGCCCACGTATGTGCCTGGGTTATGCAGCTAGTTATGGTGATGGAGGCTGGGGAACCCCTTGACTTGCCTGTTGAAGCTGTGGATTCATTCCAACATGCACAAAAGGTAAACTGTGTGTGTTCGTGCATATTCTTTTCCATACTGATCAAGTGTTGGCTCTGTTTCTGGCCTGTTTTTAAGGCTCTTATTCAATGAGATCATAGATTACAGAAACTCTTATAGTGCCCCTCTACGTATGCTTATACAATGTTTTACCTTATTTATATAAACTGAAAATCTCTCCTTAAGTACATGCTGTGATGTTGGCAGTCTAGTCACAGCTCATGCCAAGGTCTCCATGTCTCAGCGGGACACTGACAGACACATAACTGGAATCTGTCTGGCTCATTCATGGGTTACTACAGTACTGATAGAATAGCATGGGCAGCAGATATTGTAGGCAGGGGAGGGCTGAGCATCCCCAAACAGCCTATTGTGACCTCTCCCACAGGCCAGTGTGCTTCCCACAGGGAGTTAGAGTTGGACACCTTATCTGCCCAGTGCCCTGGGGCTTGGAGCCCTGGGACTGTGGGAGCAGTGGCTGCACCACTCGGGATCTGTGGGTGGTGAAGCTGCGGCACACCAAGGTTTGGGCGCCTTGTCCCCCAACCGAGTAGTGAACTGTGGTTAGTGAACTGCAGCGGGTGTGCTTTGGGCTTAAGTAGTGGTTAGGGGGAGGGAAGGGAGAGCACAAGAGGTGGGGCCAGGGGCTAGTCTCCCCTGGCATCCAGATTGCTGGGACTCCATGGTTGAGTGTAATTTTGTTAGGGAACTTAGATGCAGTGTTAAGTATCAGAGGGGTAGCCGTGTTAGTCTGGATCTGCAAAAGCAACGAGGAGTCCTGTGGCACCTTATAAACTAACAGATTTATTGGAGCATAAGCTTTCATGGGCAAAGACCCACGTCACCAGATGCTTAAGCTTATGGTCCAATAAATCTGTTAGTCTATAAGGTGCCACAGGACTCCTCATCGCTTTTGCTAGATGCAGTGTTGCACATGCTAAGCTGGCCCAGTGAAAAATTTATATTTATTAAATTTAAGCTGTATTTGAGCAAGGTGTTTTTTTTTTCCAAAGGGAGGAGTCCTTCTAAAGTATATTCCAGTCCAGTTGTAAGTGGTACGAAACAATGGCCATCCACTGCTTTGCATGACAAATTACCCCATAGTCAATAGCACTCTTTTTGTAGGACTGACTCCTGACAGTCTACCTTTCAGGATGCCATGATTCCTTGCTTCATCCCAAACAAACCTTTTCTCGCCTTGGTACTTTACAACAACCAGATGTTCTTTTAAAAGATGATTATGAGATGTTGTAACATTTCATGGTTTTGTGTTATGTTGCCATTGGACTACCGGCTTAAGAAGACTGTAGTTAAATAATGCATGTTACTGTCCCATCCCTGCTGTATCTCCAGCGTGCTTTGTCTTCAGTCCTCATGACTTCATTGCCTTAAGGTGATGCTTATGAGATGTTACAGCAAAACAACAAAGCATTCTCAGTGTTCTCTGAGAGCTTTCTATCTGCATTCTCCTTCAGCTGGAGGTCACCAGGATCATCACAGCAAGAACTGTCCCCTTAGATAAAAGAAAATTAATATCCCATCTAACTGATATTAGGGAATTGTATAAATCAAAATAAAGCAACCAAGCAAACATCTCTTTCCTTAGGCAGATGCTCAAGTCACCATCCTATGAATGATTTGACAGGATCCTGAAACGGACAAGGCAGCTATCACTACACAATACAGAGAAGGAATAGGAACTATAGCACTTCATCAGTATGTAAGTCTCTCGTACACGCTCTTTTTTTCTTTGTTAATTAAGTCTTTCCTTGTATGTCAGCCTAAAGCAAGATAATCTCTGCTTTACAAAGATTAACCCCATTTATACCAATTAACACAAGGTAAAGAAGGCTTTTAATGTTTTACAGCAGCAGGCTAAGGAGGATGCTACAGATCAGGATTAGAGGAGATCACCTATATCTTTAGTTTATGACATCTCATTAAATAACATAAAATAACTGGCAACCCTTTTATACTATGGAGTTTGTAAGTGTTTAAGCTTCAGGATCTACTGAAAGATGTTGGAGTAGAGAGGAGAAATTTTATATCTGAATGTTGGGAGAGGAGAAAAGAGGTGGGGAAAATGGAGAGGCTCAGGGGTAATATCTTCAACTGAACATGCAGGTCTGTCTGCCACTGTGCATGCAGGTCTGTCTGTCAACTGTCACAAGTTGAACCTCTCTAGTCTGGCACCCTTGGGACCTGACTGGTGCCAAACCTGGAGAGGTCAATATTGTCTAGCAGCATTACCAACATTACCACTGCTTACCAGACTGTTAGAAGACATTTAGGGGTAAATTAGAGCTAAATAACAGAACAGAACACTGAGAGCCAGAACTGGTGGCTGTAAACAAACTTTATGGGGCAACGAGAAACTTGTCCACACCTGTGATAAGTGGGTACCTGGCTAACTAAAATCATGCTGGACCATGGATGTTGCTGGACCGGAGAGGTTCAACCTATACCAGGAATGATAAAGGAAGGAATATTGCCTTATGGATAATATTTGATCAGGGGATTGGTGGCAGTTTCTAGAGAGCCCATCTGAGAATGAGGCCCGTATGAACTAGGTTCTGTACAAACATAGTAAGAGAAAGTCCCTGCGCTGAAGTATTGACAAACTAAAATGACCAAGGCAGACAAATAATAGGAGAAATAATGGATTATTATTCTGAGTTTACCGATGAGGAACTGAAGTACTAAAAGGTTTATTGCTTTGTCTAAAATCGTTGGTAGAATCAGAAATTTAATCCAGATCACCTAAATGTGACACAGTCTTCCTCACTAGACAATCCTTCCTTTCAAGGAAATATCCCCCCAAAAGCCATTCTGATGGCCTGACCAGAAATTGAAATCATGTTGGTAAGTTATTTCCCATAGAATTTCCAGTCTAGGTTTGCAGACTCAAGCAGTCCATCGAGTTTAAACAAATGAACACAAGCCTTAGTCCTTGTGAGATTTATTTAATACTTATGGTACTTGTCTAAAATGTAAGACCTTTTCCTCTGTGATACAAAATATTGGCTTTAAAAGGAAAAAAATAGATTCTTCGACTGAGATTAAATTGGCTCTTGAATATATGAGTGCTGTATTCTGCTCCTTTGCATTTGCTATCCATCTTCTGATATTACATTCTTCTCCTATGGACCTGGAGTGTTGTCAGCACACAATCTTCCACTCTGCAGAGCACCTATCAGTAGCTGTCAGTGTCAGCCCATAGAATACCCAAAATCATTGCATCTGTACTCATTTCACAGAGCCAAAGACTATGCCTGCATATATAGATGCTTTAAGAAGTGTCTGAGGTCTTACGGCACCATTGTTTTCACAAAGGGAATATGTTCAGTTTACTCTATTTTTGACAGAGTTGAAAGGTTTGGGGATAAGGAATAATGAACACATCACTGTATCGACCCCCTGACACACACAGACACCCCGGACCCTCATTCAAATGATTGGGCCTCACACCATTTGCGTACACCGAAAAAGCCAGTACAGTTAGAAAGTCTTCCTCCTTTGCCTCCCACCTCCCGTCCACTTTGCCTAAACTAATAATGCTGCTGCCAACACATCCATATTGATTCAGACCCTTCTTGCTCTCTAACATGCTTCCTGTTGGTTGCTAGGTAACAGCAACAGCTTTGCAAGTTAGCTAGGAGCTGGCATGCTAGTCTGCTGCATGAACTTTTTTGTTGTTGTTAATACAAGCAAATAGTTATAGCCCTTACACTCAGAATTTGGTAGCTGATGGGCAATACACATCGAGAGACGGAGAAAGAGAGAGTGTCAAAAGAAGCATAGACTTCTTGTCAAAGGCTTAGTGAATTTACAGTAATTACCCCATGGGCACAAAATGTAGCAATTTGCTATATAATCCTTGTCAGAAGATTATGTATCTCATAAGAAATAAGCATTGCATTGGACTATTATGAACAGTGTTTCTTAGTCACTGGCTGACAAGTCCAAAAATATCTCTCAATCTTCACACGTTCTGGGAGAAAATACAATTTTATATACACATGAGTGTAAGTATGTGAGTGTACGTGCTTATTAACAGCTTTCCATCACAGAAGTTCACAGTAAACTGTTACACACCTCCTGAAACTCTGAGCATGACTCAGTTTTTATTACCAATAGGACAATAGTATTTGTGGAGTGGAGAGCATCAGACTGCAAATTTTGACCAATGGCAAACCTTTACTCTTATGACTCTGCCACTGTCTCACTGTGTGGTTATGGTTAAGGTCCTTAAACTTACTCCCTCACTCTTTTTAATTGTTAAATAGGATGCTAGTTAAACATTTTCCCCATCTCAAAGCAATCTTGATATATCACTTTCAAATTATTTCTCACAGAAGGGAGCATCATGCTCATTCTTGTGGTCCTCTTCCTCAGCTCCTTTTGCTCAGCTAAACACACACAACAAATTTTCAAATAACACTGAATCAAAATCTATTTTTGAAATTTCAAACGTTTGATCACCCCAAAATGATGATCACCTCAAAATGTTCACTTAGAAACTCACCAGGGATAACAAGGACCAACATTCTTGTCTTTATTCTGCTGGTTTTTGAAACAGACACTTGAACCTGGGTCTTCCACTTGCCACTTGAGTACCTTAGCCACAGATTTGACTGTCCTATCACATCTTTCCTTTTGACCACAAATTCCATCCAGGACCTAAAAAAACTACCTGACAGAAAAAACTTAATGAAAACTGACATGTTACCTCAAAAAAAGTTTTGATTTTGCTAAACCTACATTTAAATTAAAAATTGAAAAAAAATCATGGCCATTTCTATCTTTAAAATATTTCTCAAAAACACACTTCCTCCAAGAAAGCCTATAAACTCTAATTATGCCCTCAAGAGAAGCATTAACAAATTAAATAACAGTTAGTGGGTTTATGTTTTATTTTTTCTTTGTTTACATAAAGACTAAGGCATATGTTAACCTTGTAAGTCACTTAATCACCCTGCTTTTGTCGCACCTGTTGCCCCACCATTTAAGACTTAAGAATGGCCATACTGGGTCAGAACAATGATCCATCAAGCCTACTATACTGTCTTCCAACAGTAGTCAGATGATTCAGAGGAAATCAATAGAACAGGGCAATTTATCAAGTGACCCATCCTCTGTTGTCATCCCAGCTTCTGGCAACAGAGGTGTTTAAGGGCACCCAATTTGTACATTATCTGTTTGGTCTCTTAGGGTTGTTTTGTTTTTTTGGGGTTATTTTTTAAGAGCAGGGACTTTATCTTCATTCTTGTACTCAAAGCATTTCCCTAGTTGAAATGCCAATAGAATCCAATCATTTCATTTGAAGTATCAATACTCCTGGACCTCGTTGACCAGTAGACTCATTGCTCCGTTCTCAGCTTTGACATCCGAAACCACTGGGAACTGGAGGAGAAATTTCAGCTGACATTTTCTGATGTAGCCATCACCCTATTTGTGCTACTGAAGTGATAACAATATAAATCACTGTATGAGTGTTAAATATTAAATTGTGGGTTCAGCATTATATGTCCTCTAACATCTGAGGATATAACCACCAACCAAAACACTCCCATGCTGATCATAGCAGGTTTCACTTCTTCAAGGCTCCAGAAGGCTGATCATGCTGCACCCAAGGTAGTTAATGTGTTTTGTTTTAAAATGTCAAGACATTTGTGATTTTGTTGAATCTATGCTCTTGATTCAGTTGCTGCTTTGGAATCATCAGTGATTCAACATTTGCAAAAAAAGATTCTCCACTTAATTTAAAGGAAATAATTTACCTAGATTCCCCGGAGCCCCCTCTTCCTGTCATGTGGATTGTGTTGCTGTACTGTAAATGCGAGCCTGACTAGAAAACTCTGGTCTGGGAATAATGTAAACTATGTGCTGCATGGATGATTGCAGTTGCCAGGGGAATTGTGATGCAGAACTCTCCTAGCCTGTAGGTGTATAATTGCAGGTACAGTACTTGGAATAGATATGAATTTGTATCCTGCTTTTGATGATGCTCCATGATCTGCTCTCATTATTTTAGAGAAATAAAATGAGCTTAAAAATATAAACAGGAGAGAGGCTGTGCAGTTAAATGAATCTGAGGTCATGTACTAGATACTTGGCTAGAAACTCAACAAACGTAAATTAGTTAGTATAAAGCCAACTGACCTGTGCTGATTTATACCTGTGGAGGATCTGGACATTTGATTCCTGTACCTCCATCTAAACCACGTATAGCTAATCTGGAAATAGAACACAAGGAGTTCTAATTGTAAAATAAAGGACTCTACTACTTAAGTTCAGGTTATTCACTCCTGTGTGGTCACGATGTAGTGCCTGTACATTACACATTTATTATAAGTACCAGCAAACACAAAGGCCAAACTTCTGTGAACCTGACTGTGGTGGGACAATTGCCCCACTCCGGCTAGAAAGGATAAAAGCAGGCTGGAGGGAACCTGTGCAGAGCCCTGGTCAATCAATCAGGGTGAGGCTTATAAGAAGCCAATCAGAGGACAGCTTGCTAGGGCAGCCCTGATTATAAGGGGCAGTTCAGCAGAGCAGTGGGGTCCTGATTAGGGAGAATGCAGGGCTGTTGCCAGAGACAGAGACAGAGACAGAGACACTCCACACTGATACCTGCCAGTTTGCAGGCTTTAACTCAAGGACCAGGAGGTGCATGGATCACAGGGGAAATCGCCCAGGGACCAGGAGGCAGTAAAGTGGGGAAGTAGAGCAAGACAAGGCTGCACCAGAGGCTCCCTGAGCTTGGACCCACACTAGGGGTGGGCCTGGATCCCTCCCTTATACCACACCTTGCCACCAGAGAGAGTGGTCTGTATAGGCTGTGGCTTGCCCCTGAAATGAGGAGCTAGATTTTGGGGCTTCAGTTGGCCACAGTGGCAGGTTTACAGAGTGAGGACTGCTGATACCCCTGGATGGGGGATGAGAGATCAGTGTGGTGGGCACTGCTGGAAGGCAGTATCCTGAAGAGGATGCTGTGATTCTGGGAGAGATGTGGATCCAGAGCAGAGCATGGAGAGAGCACAGAGGGATGATGGGCGAGACAACATACAGAAGGAGGTGCTTGCTGAGAACTAAGCTAATTCCCAGGGTGACCAGCAGGAGGTGTGCAGCAATGAGTTTGGATCCTGTTACACTGACACACATCAACTGTGGCCAATTGGGGATAGTGGTGAGTAGTGTAAATGTATAATGTATAGTGTATATGTACACTAGTGTCCTCCTGTGATTTGGAATTATGCCAGCTCAAGCCTTTGTAAGTATGATGGTCAGACGCTTGCAAAAAGGATACAAGTAGCTGTTGCAATTCATGACAGAGTTTGTTTATGCACATCAGTAACTTATTTAGAGTTCCATTTTCAAGTCTTCCCACACAGTGAAAGCAAAACATTTGCTTGGGTTCCCATTTCAACATTGTATAGTTTCCACACACAATCATAACATGACCTGAGTGTATTCAAAACACAGCCCAGCTTGGCCAAAACTTTGGTAAATATATTTAGCAAACACACTGATTTGGGGCTGAGTAGAAGCCCCAAATTTCTGACAGTTAAGAGAGAACCTCCTTTAGAGCAAGTGTTAGAAAGAGGATTGTTTTCAGTACAGAAGTCCCCAGTTTTCCCCTTATCATATCTATAAGGTGTGATGGAGGAGAGGGATATTACCCTTTTCTAGACATCCCAACTAAAGGGTTAAACCAAGAAGAGTGGGTATCCAGGAAATGTTGGCAGGGAACTAAGAAAGCCAATGAGAAAAGAGTGAGAATGTTTTGAAATGAAACAGGTTTTGCATTCTTCAATCTTCGTAGTGTGTTCAGAGCAGGAGCTGGAGAGAGATAGGCTAAACCAAGAATAAAAGAAAAGGATTTCTTTCAGAAATATCCATGATTAAGGAAACACTGCACATTAGAATAAAAATATGTAAGTGAACAGAGAATGTTTAGTTTGATGTGATCAGGTTATTTTCTTTGTTTTTTTTAGTTTGGTTAAAGTCCTCTATGCTAAACTTCCCTCTACACTGTAAGTGAAATCAAATCCCAGAGAAGCAATTCTCTGTGCTTTAATCTTTTTTTTTAGTTGCTCTGTTACACCTAGCATCCAAGTATGCTTTACCAAGTATGTCATCTTTGTTTTTTTAATAAAATCACCTTTAATACTATGGTCTGATTACTGTGTCCTAGAAAGCAGGAGGTTCTGTGTGCACATGCCTGAGACTAAAAGTCTGCCATTAAGAAATTACAGTTTGTTTTCAAGCTGTCTACTGAGGAAGGTTTAAGAACTTGGAGTTAGAAGTTCCCAAGTGCATCTTCTCTGGCTTTCAAAGGTTTTTTTTGCATTTGGGTGGAGGCAGCATACTAACAAGATCAGGGAATCTGTGACCTTGGGGAGTTTTTTTAAACAGAAGCCTTTAGTGACAAGGTATTTTAAAGTCTCTTGCAGGCCCCCATCTTCTGCACCTGAAATGCCAGAGTGGGGAATAGCCTTGATATTAGGTTTACCTGCTGGGATGTAGGTATCACTTTTATGATCATTCGGTAGATATTAAATTGATCCAGTAAGGTAACATAGAGGAGAAGTCAGAATGCATAAACCATAGAAGACTGCTGTTGCTAAATTGTAATTATACTCTAAATTATAATTGTAATTATAATCTAAATCCATTTAAGGAAAATATATTTAAGAATTTGGCAGAGGAGATCAATCCACCAGGGGTTGATTTAGCTGGTCTAGTGAAGACCTACTAAATTGATGACTGACCACTTGGATGTAGATTGACTCTACAAGAATGACATGAGTAAAGGGAGTCAATGAGAGAGTTTCTCCCATCGACCCAGTGCAGCATGGACCCTGCACTAAGTAGATCTAAGCTACATTGATTTGAGTTTCATGACTAAAGTAATTCAAATTGAATAGCTTAGATTGACTTTTCCATTTAATGTAGACATGCCCCAAGAATACTTTACTTACAAGGAAAAATATGCAGGGTAAAATCTTGGACCCTACTGAAATAAATGGAAAAGCTCCCAGGAACTTCATTAGACTTGGATTTAATCCAGTGTTTAACTAAAATGCAGATTTGCACAGTGACACAGAATACACAGTCTCATAAGTCTGAAAGAATGTGAATTTGACAGGCTTTTCTAAAAATCCTTCTATGAACATTTTCAGAATGGTCATAGTACTTACTACAAGTGTGGCTGCACTGGTCCATCTCCAATCCTATTGTGAACAGTAGCATCTTAGCACTAATGAAAGAATTAAATATGAGCATCATTTTCATTTTTCATCATTCCACTTTCTATCTACTGATACTAGCATAACTAAGTGTTGAGGGCAAGTAGCAGAATCTGAATCTTAAAACATTCAGAGGTTGGATGATTATCTGAAACTCTATAAAATTTCACTAGGGAGTTATACTGCTCACACTCAAGGCAATGGGAAAAAACTCTCATAGCATAAGATCATGCCCTAGGATGGAAATATTGTAAAAATGCACTTTCCTGTGACATTTGCATGCCCTCCTGGCCTTGCTGGAAGAACAGCTTCCCCCCCCCCCTTTGATATTTCTGCTGTCATCTCAAAGAAAAAAAAACAGTTTTTTAAAATATCCTTCATGTTAACTTTTTTGAACATCATAAGCTGCTACTATCAAAATGAATGTGTTTGGGGTGACAATTTAGAGGTATCTTACATTATAGATTTTAAAAGTGCTGGTTCATTCCTAAGAGGGATTGAGACTTCCCTTATATTTTGGCCCATGCATTGTGTCCATAGTGCAATCTGAGCCTAGGTCTATGCTAGGGAAGTAACAGTGTAATTAACTAAATGATTAACTGATAAGCTAGTGCTTATGAGTCAACGCTATTAACTAGATGCAAACACACACACGTGCGTGTGCGGCTCTGCATGTACATTTTTTAACAGGCAGACCGACAGGCTAGCTCAGTCCCAGCTCGCACCAGGCCCCAGCATCTACTCCCGCTGCAGCACTGCACAGCATAGTGCTTTAAGAGCCAGTGTGCAAGCCAGGACTGAGCCGGCCTACCTGTGCACCAGCACTGTAAGTACTATGTTGTGAAGAGTTGCAGCAGGGGTTGATGCTGGCTCTGGCACAAGCCAGGACTGAGTGGTAAAAGTGCTAACTCTTATCAATTAATCATGTAGTCGACAAAATTAACATCCCTAGTCTACACTAGACCAGGAATCTTGGCTTAAGTTATGTCATTCAGCTATGCAAAATGCATAGTTGGATTCAGCTAACCTTTAGCCAAGCTGCTGCAGTGTCTACACTGCAGGAGGCCAACAGGCACACATGCTCCCGTCGGCTTCCCTTACTCCTCATATATCAAGGAGTACCAGACATCAACAGGGCTGCCCTCAGCATTCGATTTTGGGGTCTACACTAAACAGACCAAATCAAATGCTGGAAGATCAAGCTCTGGGAGGTTGAGCTTCTCAGTAGTGTAGATGTACCATGAGAGAACTGTGGAACCCATACTAGGTGTTTTAGCACAGAAAAAATGAGCATATTAAATAAATTGTTCTTTTTCATGTACACCGAAAAAACTGAGATTGCTTAACTTCTAAAAGTGCATCTACACAGTAGGGCTTAACTCAAAATAAACTACGCAAATTGAGTTATGTCAGTTATATAGCTTATTTCAAAATTGGGAGAGTCTACACAGCACTTATTTTGAAATGGAGCACTCTTCCTCCGTCTTCCCTTATTCCTCATACAATGAGGGTTACAGGAGTCAGAGTAAGACGTCCTCCAGCTTGACAGTATTTTGACATTATTTTGAAATAACTGCCTGCTGTGTAGATGTGGAAGAAGTTATTTTGAAGTAACACTAGTTACTTTAAAACTAGCCAATAACCCGTCATACCACGGGATTTTTCGGGACTCTCCTCCATGTTCGTTTCTCTCTCTCTCTCTCTCTCTCCTCCTCCGCCTCCTCCTCCTGCCTCCCCCCTCTCTCTCTCAGCTCTCCTCCACCTCCTGCCTCTCTCTCTGTCTCTGTTTCTCTTCTCCCCCTCCTGCCTCTCACTCTCCGTCTCTCTTCTCCTCCCCCTCCTGCCTCTCATTCGGGGGGCCGTGGAGCCCAAACGGGTGTTTGGGCTCTGTGCTCCCCGTGCAGGGGCAAGCAGTGTAAGCAGCTGTTTGGGCTCCATGCTCCTCATGCAGCACAGGGAACATGGAGCCTAAATGGCTGCTTGCTCCCCCACAGCGGCCCGGCGGAGCGGCGCAGAACTCAGCTGAGCACCACGGTGGGAGGCGAAGGGGGGCAGGGAGGTGATGTACACAGCTGGGCGCACGGCGGGAGGCGAAGAGGGGCGGGGGCAGTGACATACACGCTACAGCGTTACAGACTCACAGACATTGGGCTACTATATATATATATATGATAATGTAGCTGTGTAGATGTACCCTAAGGCCTGAAAACTTTGAAAGTTTATTAAGTGGAAAGCATTCTGACCTGCAAATGCCCCAGAGTGGGAAAGAGGAAAGTTGTTAAAGTTGCTATTGTGCTTCATTTATGACATTAACAGATACAGATTACATTGTAAATATAATGCAAATTTTTCTTGAATTTAGTGCTTCAGAGGATATTTTAGAGGAGAGTGCACGTATGTATGAAATTCTGAGTGCTCTTAATGGTGGTACTACTTTTTAATAACATTTGATACCATCAGCTTCATTCAGTCACGTTTTACTGAGAATCAGTGCATGAAACTTTGGAGGAAATTTGAAAAGTCACATATTCCAAATACAAACATCTATCTCCAATGAGAGCCATGCCATAATTTCTCTTCATTACACATCCAGTGTTCCAGAAGCATTCTTTAAAACATTGTATTAAATAGAAAATGAGCATTGTTAGAGTCACTTTTCCAACCCTAATGAGAGGTGAGGTGCCTCTTTCTTTTGGAGATCGCTGACTAATTGCCATGCAGTTTGGCAGGGATGATAAGTGCTTTATTCCACCCACCACTGCCTCATCAACATCAAAATCCCAATCGGTTTGAAACAAAGTCTGAGAGATTTCTTTTAGAAGAAGTAGGTTTGCTGAATTGATCTTGCTCCATGGATTTTGAGACCTCTGCTACTCCCTTTTTTCTGGTTTCTCATTCTAGGAAAAGGGAAGGAGAAGTGACTAAGGATTTTCCATTCAGCTCCAGTTAAAATTCATTTTTTTGCTTGATTACTTTTCCACTCCTGAAGGACAGTTCAGTGTGAGTTCAAAAGCTTGTCTCACCCACCAACAGAAGTCGGTCCAGTAAAATATATTACCTCACCCATCTTGTTTTTAACACTAGCTGCTTTTCAAGTCTTCATTTACAATCTTCTCATAGAAAGCATTGGACTGTAACAGGGCTTTGATTCCATTTGGCTCTCACTTCCCAGTGGCAGGTTGTTTCCCTTTTAATATTTCACACAGTCATTTATCCCATTTTATGTACCAGAAAATGAGGCTTGTGCCAATCTTTCTAATCTGGGCAAACCCTTTTTATCACAGACACTCACAAACCATGTTTGCTTCACAAAAATAGAGACAAACTCTACCCAAAGCAACCAAACATTTCTAGAAAGTGGTTGCAATAAAACAAAATCCAGGGGAACTGGAGTGCAATCCACAGAACAAAGATGCTTGCAAATTCTGTGGAACTTTGCAACAGTCTTTACATTGGACACAAAATGCAGATGCTTGCTGTCCAAGGATGAGATTTTCAAAAGGTGCAAATAAGAGTTGGGTAGCTGGTCCAGCTGACTTCAAGGAGGGGCTAGACACCTTATTCCCATCTGCAAGCATGAAAATCTCCTCTACCCCTATTAACCTTCCATAAGTGCCTTTGTGACTAATTGCGCACGTTCCTACAGAGGCAGTACCTCAGATCAAGTTTTATGTTGTGTAATCCTCCAGAGACTATGAAGCAGCAGTGGATCAACTGTTATTGCAATCCTGAGGTTCCAATATCTTTCTTAATTGTCTCTAATGCAACCTCTCTGTGGCAAGAAAGCAGAAGATCCCCCCACCCCACCCCACACACACATTCCTCCTGACAGCTTTCCACCATGCAAGGAGTGCATATCTGCTATCATGTCTCCATTTTACATCACTTTCAGCTTCTTGTTGCTCCCTGAAGTGAAACAACAAAGGTTCCACTGCAAGAAGATATTCCAGTCCCACAGAGGATAGGATACAATTTTGTCTTGACATGCACAATAGGCCATATTCAGTAAATTTCATTTGGGGGTAAAGCTGGCCATGTATGTCTTTGTAATTTAACTCAATATAAGGTCTTGTGGGTAAGAAGGGACCTCTGGTGAATGTCCCACGGCTATCCCTTTGCAGCACAACATAACTGAGTTCCATTAACCGGTAGGTAAACTGAAACCTTTTAAAGTTCAGGGTATATGGAGTGCAGCACAAAAAGGATAAAAAATCCTAGTGGCTTAAGTGCCCACCAGGCACTGACTGCCAATTTATTAATCAAATTTCAGCTCTATGCTGTGCCACCCCACAATTCCTGATGACGCTTGCAGGTAATGATCACCTAGAATATATTTACCAATGGCTTAATTTCTTTTTGTGTTGAGTAGAGTTGGAAGAGGAATGTGACATCATTGTATTATTTCAGACAAGAAAACAAATCAGCCACGTATAGAACTAATCAAGCAATTTAACATTTGGTTATGGTTGCTTGAATACCCAGCTTTTTATTTGTAGGGCCCTACTATTTTCTCCTGCCCAATAATTCCAGATTTTTAAAAAAGGTGTGGGGAGAGGGACAGCCTGGCTTTGTGCAATGCTAAAACCTATCTAAATAGATAGCAGAGACAGGCCCAAGGCATAGAGTTCAGATCAGTTGGATTTAGTCCACAAAGGCCAGCTTGGATTTGCATTTCAGTTCACCAGATAGCCAGAGGGGTTATTTTGTTTTGTTTCGGGATTTTTTTCAGGACCACGAGTTTTGGTTCAGTGCTATCTGTTTGTAGATGAGCACTTGGTCAATCTCATCCTGTGTGGTTCTGTGCTACAAATTAATGCAAAGTGAAAAACAAATTCTGTGATCTTCAGCATTTTCCATACCAACCTCAGCTCTCCCAGTTAGTAAAGATTAAACCAGAGACACTTTTCAATTTAATAATAAGCAAAAGGAAAGATGACTATGACCCTGATAACCACTGATAATCCCAAAGAGGTTACAATCTCCATTTTAAGACTTCCTGAATCAGAAAGCTCAGTGAAGAGTGACTAAAAATGAAATCCCCAAATTTTAGAATGGCCCAAATCAGCAGTTAGAAAAACGTAAATATACTTTAAAAAGGCTTCTCTGTCATATTTCATGAAAGTTAATCCCGTTTATATATGAATCCTTCCTTCCTGTTCAGGCTGGGCTAGATACACCATGAAGTAAGTCTCTTTCCTCATGAAATTTTGGCATTAGCATTTCCAGCCTGAGCCAAGTACTGAATTAAATTTAGTTTAACGTTTTTATTTATTTATGCCATGTATGAGGGCAGAGAAAGAAGTTCAATTCAATTTTGGGGATAAAAATCTAGCTGGTTCTTTACTTTTTGGTGTATGGTGGGTGAATATATTGTGAAAAGTTAAAGGTACTGCCACTTAGCAAACGGAGGTCAGTGATGACATCTTGGGCTGCTTATGGAAGTTCCACAGCCTTAGAAACAGGGATGGATTAACTATTCTGAGGGCCTGGGGCTAGTAGACCAAATGAGTAGTTGGGTGTGCAGGAGGGGGCTGCCAGGGAGCGGTCTGGGAGGGAGATAGGGTGCAGGGGGGAGCTGGGGTTGGGGGTACAAGGTCTGGGAGGGAGGGGAAGCTGCCATTTGACAGTGGGAGAATAGGTTGTTCCATGCTTGGCTTAACCACCAGATCTTACATGATCTAAAAATAAAAAAGGAGTCTTATAAAAAATGGAAAGTAGGACAAATTACAAAGGATGAATATAGGCAAACAACACAGGAATGCAGGGGCAAGATTAGAAAGGCAAAGACACAAAATGAGCTCAAACTAGCTACGGGAATAAAGGGAAACAAGAAGACTTTTTATAAATACATTAGAAGCAAGAGGAAGACCAAGGACAGGGTAGGCCCACTGGTCAGTGAGGAGGGAGAAACAGTAACAGGAAATTTGGAAATGGCAGAGATGCTTAATGACTTCTTTGTTTCGGTCTTCACCGAGAAGTCTGAAGGAATGCCTAACATAGTGAATGCTAGTGGGAAGGGGATAGGTTTAGAAGATAAAATAAAAAAAGAACAAGTTAAAAATCACTTAGAAAAGTTAGATGCCTGCAAGTCACCAGGGCCTGACGAAATGCATCCTAGAATACTCAAGGAGCTGATAGAGGAGGTATCTGAGCCTCTAGCTATCATCTTTGGAAAATCATGGGAGACAGGAGAGATTCCAGAAGACTGGAAAAGGGCAAATATAGTGCCCATTTATAAAAAGGGAAATAAGAACAACCCAGGAAACTACAGACCAGTTAGTTTAACTTCTGTGCCAGGGAAGATAATGGAGCAAGTAATTAAGGAAATCATCTGTAAACACTTGGAAGGTGGCAAAGTGATAGGGAACAGCCAGCATGGATTTGTAAAGAACAAATCATGTTAAACCAATCTGATAGCTTTCTTTGATAGGATAACAAGTCTTGTGGATAAAGGAGAAGTGGTGGATGTGGTATACCTGGACTTTAGTAAGGCATTTGATACGGTCTCGCATGATATTCTTATCAATAAACTAGGCAAATACAACTTAGATGGGGCTACTATAGGGTGGGTGCATAACTGGCTGGATAACCATACTCAGAGAGTAGTTATTAATGGTTCACAATCCTGCTGGAAAGGTATAACAAGTGGGGTTCCACAGGGGTCTGTTTTGGGACCGGCTCTCCTCAATATCTTCATCAACGATTTAGATATTGGCATAGAAAGTACGCTTATTAAGTTTGCAGACGATACCAAGCTGGGAGGGGTTGTGACTGCTCTGGAGGATAGGGTCATAATTCAAAATGATCTGGACAAATTGGAGAAATGGTCTGAGGTAAACAGGATGAAGTTTAATAAAGACAAATGCCAAGTGCTCCACTTAGGAAGGAACAATCAGTTTCACACATACAGAATGGGAAGCGACTGTCTAGGAAGGAATATGGCAGAAAGGAATCTAGGAGTTATAGTGGACCACAAGCTGAATATGAGTCAGCAGTGTGATGCTGTTGCAAAAAAAGCAAACATGATTCTGGGATGCATTAACAAGTGTGTTGTGAGCAAGACATGAGAAGTCATTCTTCTGCTCTACTCTGCACTGGTTCGGCCTCCGTTGGAGTATTGTGTCCAGTTCTGGGCACCGCATTTCAAGAAAGATGTGGAGAAATTGGAGAGGGTCCAGAGAAGAGCAACAAGAATGATCAAAATTCTAGACAACATGACCTATGAAGTAAGGCTGAAAGAATTGGGTTTGTTTAGTTTAGAAAAGAGAAGATTGAGGGGGGATGTGATAGCAGTTTTCAGGTATCTAAAAGGGTGTCAAAAGGAGGAGGGAGAAAAAGTTGTTCATCTTGGCCTCTGAGGATAGAACAAGAAGCAATGGGCTTAAACTGAAGCAAGGGAGGTTTAGGTTGGACATTAGGAAAAAGTTCCTAACTGTCAGGGTAGTCAAACACTGGAATAAATTGCTCAGGGAGGTTGTTGAATCTCCATCTCTGGAGATATTTAAGAGTAGGTTAGATAAATGTCTATCAGGGATGGTCTAGACAGTATTTGGTCCTGCCATGAGGGCAGGGGACTGGACTCGATGACCTCTCGAGGTCCCTTCCAGTCCTAGTATTCTATGATTCTATGATTCTGTGCTGCCCTGTGTTTGCAGGCATCACACCCTGCTGCTCCCATTGTCCGTGATTCCCATTCAATAGGTGTGGCAGAGGAAAAGCTTGCAGGCAAGCAGAGGGACAGAGAGCTTCACTGTACTCATGGCAATGCAGCTCTAGCCCAGGGGTAGAGGGAATGGCAGCATGTGCAACTGTGTTCCTCCTGCCCCCTCGTCAGGCAGAGGCAGACAGGAATGCAGCACACAGGGGCTTTAATGGCTGCACCCCAAAGCTCTCCCTCACCTGGGGCCCTGGACTGCAGTTCCTAAAGCCCCTTTTATAATCTGTCTGTGCCTGAAAGAAGAGCCAAGTAAGAAAGCAGGTGTGTGTATGTGGGGGGGGAGGGGGAAGGGGGGGAGGAAGGGTCAGATAATGATCCCCTGTCCCTCAGAGCCCAAATCAATCTATTTTCATTTGTGTTTTGCACAGAAGCAGGATACAAGTTTTGAGGCTAAAATATGCCTTCTATTTATTAGAAGACTATGTTCTCTAAGTAATGTCACAGAAGCCTAACAATTCCAGGTGCCCAATGGCCTCATTAAAACACTTTCAACACCACTACCTCTCACCACTCCTCCCCTGAAATGGGAAAATTTGTTTGACCTTGTATCTACTATATATTTGAGAGAGTTTGTGCATCTGTCTGTGCCCATCTGTGTGTGAGACTGTTTGTTCAAGAACTGTCCTAAATGGTAAGTGCTAGGACCATCAAATTTGGCATACAGCTTTCTTTTATAACTGAAAACAAGGTCAGCATTTGGTTGTCCCAGGACAATGGGATGGGTGTGGAAAGTGATGCTTTCTCATCAAACAGAAAGAGAGGGGTGTGATAGCAGGTGCAGTTATACCCCAGAACAACCATGGGGGGCAGCAAGCGCCCTAGATCCAGGGAGCATACTATGGCCAGAAGCGCAGCCCCACCACCCCAGCCAACACACTGGGCACAGCCACTGGCTGGGCTGTATAGACCCTGCTGCTCCAGGCTGGCCTTGAAGACAAGCCGGCAGATGGACTATGCATCCCATCCCCTTAGCCCCTTCCACCTCTCACCCCCTAATCTAACTCCTGCACCTGCACCCCTGCTTTGAGCCCCTCCACATACCCCACATCTCCAAGCCTCTGCACTGACTCCTGAACCCCCCCATATTCTTAACCTTTGCCCTGAAGGAACCACGCAATGCCAGCTAAGAGTTCTAGTACATATATATCTTCCAGAATAAATTTATTTTGCTAGAAGAGGGGACATCAGATGTTAGATAAAAGGAAAAAGAGTGAAAGCTCAAGCTATGACAATACAGTGGGATTGAATCACAGTGATTATTGCTTTACAGAATTACTAAAAAGGAACAAAGATGAAATCATTAGTTAAATTTAATTACATTTTCAGTATTTATGCTTGTACTGTTTGTTCTTTGCCTTTTTGTCTTGGGCGGGAGGCGGGGAATGAAGTTAAGAGACTAGTGTATTTCTGGTGTTTTTTAGTCAGATTCTAATGTAGAGTCCTGAACTTGGGATGGAAGAATCCCAAGCATTGTTACAGGCTGGGGACCGACTGGCTAAGTAGTAGTTCTGTAGAAAAGGACCTGGGGATTACAGTGGATGAGAAGATGGATGTTAGTCAACAGTGTGCCCTTGTAGCCAAGAAGGCTAATGGCATACTAGGTTGTATTAAGAGGAGCATTGCCAGTCGATCCAGAGATGTCATTATTTCTCTTTACTCGGCTTTGGTGAGGCCATATCTGGAGTATTGTGTCCAGTTCTGGGCCCCCAATTACAGGAAGGATGTGGATGCAATGGAGGGGGTCCAGCGGAGGGCAACCAAAATGATTAAGGGGCTGGAGCATATGACCTACAAGGAGAGGCTGAGGGAGTTGGGTCTATTTAGTCTGCAGAAGTGAAGAGTGAGGGGGGGATTTGATAGCAGCCTTCAACTTCCTGAAGGGAGGTTCCAAAGAGGCTGGAGAAAGGCTGTTCACAGTAGTGATGGATGGCAGAACAAGGAACAAAGTTCTCAAGATGCGGAGGGAAAGGTCCAAGTTGGATATTAGGAAAAACTATTTCACTAGGAGGGTGGTGAAGCACTGGAATGGGTTACCTAGGGAAGCAGTGGAGTCTCCATCCCTAGAGGTGTTTAAGTCTCAGCTTGACAAAGCCCTGGCTGGGTTGATTTAATTGGGATTGATCCTGCCTTGGGCAAGGGGCTGGACTTGATGGCCTTCTAAGGTCCCTTCCAGCTCTATGGTTCTATGATTCTATGATTTATTCTCCTGCTGTTATGCACTGGAGAAATGCTGTAATATTTGAGTGGCAACCATGGCATGTAAAGTATCCCTTGTTCTCACCGAACTAATACAATAAATAATAATGAGGTCGTGTTTTTTACAAAATCTAACTTTGAGGGTACATTTTCACTGCTTTTTTTTTTCTCCTTTTCTCTTCATGTAGCCATTGTGTTTCTTTCCCTCTATTTGTATTTTCCCCAATAAATCTTTGGTCAGTTTGATCACTCAATAGATTAAGTGATTAACAGGACTTAAAGAAAAGCATTCAAGCCACAGTAAAGATGCACTTAAGGAATAGGGGAGAAAGAGATGATGGTGGTGAACTCTTTTATTTTTTCTCTTTTGCTTTGAAAGAATTGCTGTTGCATACTATTTCACCCAGGAAGTGACATGAAAAGTTACACTAGTAAATAACCCTTGCAAATTTCCCTTAGAAAACAGATTCTTTCCATTAGACTAACATGCATAATAGGGCAGAGTATATGTACATGGAGAAAGTGGATGGGGAGGAGAGTAGAGATAATATGGAAGAGCAGCAGAGCAAATAACAGCAAAAGGAAACACCAGAAGAAAAGAAAAGAACCCTTGTCAATGTGACTACCCCAGACCACTGCCTTCTAACTCGTAAGTAGTTTGAGCCCCTTACAGTTATAAGGCTGTAGCTGTTTGCCTCTGCCTAATTTAAAGTAACAGCTATCAAGAAAAAGCATTCAAGGAAAGGATTCTATAAAAGGGTGTACCCAATGTATGTAGTTTGATGGTGATAAGGAAATTACAGAGAACACAGCTACTATGTGAATCCCCATCTTTTTTGAGAGTTGGGAGTCTTGGTGATGGTCAGAACTGGAACTTGCTGTGTTGGAGGGAAATGTCATCTGACATTAAAAAAAAAAGAATGTTCTTAATGAAATGTAATTAGATGCAACCTGGATTTAAATTGTAAAACCACTGCACCACAGAAAAGATGTCTTTGTGGAAAGAGTATGTTTTTAGGAAAATGTACAGGTATAGATGGGAAGGTGCAGAGAAAGACAAAGAAAATATAAACAGAAAAGTTAAAAAGTGCTTGAAGGATAATGCAATAACATATTTGTTCCCTAATTCTGGTAAGCAAAGAATGGGTGGGGAGAAGCTCCATGAGCCACACTTTAATTGGAAAAGATCCACATGGGGCTCATGAACTGCAGTTTAGCCACCATGGCATAAACTTTTCTAATACTTCCTTTTAAGAGACTGTTTCCCAATCTAATAGATCCATTTGGAACAGTTTCCAAGCATTCAACCTCATTTTCACATGCTTACTGTCATCCCATTTCTCTTAGCTGTGTAACATCAGAACACCCTAAAAACCACCTCAGATGGGTGTGACCCACATCTGATTAGACACCTGTGCCCAATCCTGTACGCTAAATTTTCACTACCTTTGTTTAAATGGTCCTTCAAACAGTTTTCAATTTAATCTCCCTAATTCACCCGCCACTGTGGTATCTTCTTGTATTGAGAAGGAGACAAGAAGACAGAATGAAAGAAAATGACTGAGAGAAGACAAAGAGGCATGAAACGGGGAATTATCCCCCTTTCCTCCTTTTCATCCCCTTTCTCTCCATCATACTCTTCTTGCTCCCAGTAGTGTTCATTTCACCCTTATCTTTTTTCCCCACCCTCTGTGCATTTTTCTACATTCTTCTTTCCCTGAACAGACTTTGATGAGCTGGATGCAGCGTCAAAGGAGGAGCAGCTGTTCAGGAAAGAGAAAAATGATAGAAAAAAGAGAAGGAAAACCATCACTTACTCATGCAGTTATTTGTAAATAACCTCAAAGCACTTTTATTTGCTCGTTTTTTAAAAAGTGAGCTTCAACATGACTTGGAGGCTTTAAAATTTCAAATGCCCAAAGAATATAATCCTTGTTTTCAAGCCCATGGCTTTAGAGCATACTTGATTATAAGGAAAGAGATATGCTGCACTTGAAAAATTAAACAGCATTTCACAAACTTGTCTCTCAGGGCCAATTTGTTTAGCAATGGCAGACTTGAATATGAAAACATGTAGGGTACCAGAGAAATACTCAGAGACATTAGCTGTAAGGACATGAGAAGTGTTGGTGCAAGTATAATAATGGATAGCATTTTAAAAGTGCCTAAGGAGCTAGATTCACAGAGATTCTTAGAGGCCTAAGTGCAATATTTAGGCAATTTTGACATCCTCAAAACCATTGTTTGACAGACATGGGCTAAAAGAGCTCCTGCTAGAGCTCTAAAAATAGCTGCATTGACAGCGCTTTGATCTTGAGACTCAGGTCTAGTCTACGCTAACCCCCAAGTCATCCTATGTCAGCTCCACAAACAACGAAGCTGAAGCTGATGCATTTTGCGTGTGGTAAGGTTGTCAGGGGCTGCTCTCCCATCTAAGCACACATGATAAATTGACAGCTGGTAAGTCGATCACCGCCTCGATGCCCAGGCATAGTGGAGATAAGCCTGCAGGCTGGAGCTCAGCTTTTGAAACCCTTTCCCCGCCTTTAGTTCATAAGCTTCAGAGCCTGAGCTCCAGATCAAGCCACCACTCAAAAGTGGTGTCCACACAGCTATTTTTAGAGCATGAGCACAAGGCTTGAGTCTGTTGACCCCAGCTAGGAGGCTTATGTCCCCAGGCTGTGTAGATGTACCCCTTGTCAGAAAGGATGACCTGGTTTAGGCACCCAACTTCAGGAGAAAATTCACAGCTGAGAATCCGGATCAGAAATAGCCACCTCCCTCCAGCCTGTCAGCGACGCGCCTAAGGCCTAGTGCAAAGGGAATTAGACACCTAAGTACCTTGTGAATCCATAGCAAGATTAATAGGATTCTGAAATAAAACCTGCCCTTGTCTGTGGTGTTTAAAATAATCAATTGCTCTGAAGCGACAAATGCCAAGATTTTTAAATGACAAGTGATATTAAATTCCTCAGTTTTCAAGTTACCCAACTTGTGACCACTTAAACAGTTCTGATTTTAAGAGAGTTCAATAGTTTCTGGAAATGTGAGTGCTTTATGGTGAGTTAGGTTGAGTCCTCAGAATCATAGGGCTGGAAGAGACCTCAGGAGGTCATTGAGTCCAGCCCCATGCCCAAAGCAGGACCAACCCTAACTAAATAATCCCAGCTAGGGCTTTGTCAAGCCAAGACTTAAAAACCTCTAAGGATGGAGATTCCACCGCCTTCCTAAGTAACCCATTCCTGTACTCTGAAATTGAGTCACTCCGAAAAGTGATGACTATTTTAGAAATTTTGGTAGCAAACATAGTTTGTTAAACTGAAGCAATAATGAGGAATTCCTGTGTGTGCAGCACTTACCAAAGTAGAGAGTATGATCTCATAATTCAAAACACACTCTATTCATTTTGTTGTGGTTTCTGTTGATGGATCAAATGAACAGTTACACAATGAATGATAAAATCCTCTTCTCGGGATCCTCCCAACCAAATAAAGTACTTCTAGCTTTTATTACGTGTAACACATTTCATAAAAACAGATCTCAAAAGTGAGTAAATTACTATTACCGTTGTTTCTTACAGATTGGCAAACTAAGGCATAGAGAGGTTAGCACTAGAGCTGTGAAAATTTCCATACTTTCAAATATTGTACCAGTCTGCAACAGGATGAAATCCCAGACTTTTGAAATTTTGCATGAACCAGAAGAGACATAAGTACCCCCAGAAAAGCTTCTAGGCAAGTGGCAAGGGTACCCACCTAGGAAATGAGATACCAGATTCAGGTTCCTTCTCTCTCTAAGCCAGAAGAGGGACTCGAACCTGACTCTCCCACTTTCTAGATAAGCAGCCTAGTCACCGGTCTGCTGGGTCATTCTCTGACTCACTTAATATTCACTTTTTAGGTATATAAAAAAATGCTCGAATAGCAGAGATTAAAGTTAAAAGCCAACAAATAGCCTGGTAGTACTTTATAGACTAACAAAACATGTAGATGGTATCATGAGCTTTCGTGGGCACAGCCCACTTCTCTGTGCCCATGAAAGCTCATGATACCATCTACGTGTTTTGTTAATCTGTAAAGAGCTACCAGACTATTAGTCTGCACAGGATAAACTTAAAAAACAATAAACTCAGCTACCCCCTGAAGCAGCAGAAATTAAGAGAGTTTTCCCCCACTGCATACCCCAGATTATCTAATAACTTGTGGCTGGCATACTCTACTGGGAGGAGGGAGACCTGGGAATCAATCTCTGAAACAACAGGCAGTGAAAGAATTTGAATGTGAGTTTCCCATGTCCCAAATGTGTGCGCTATTGACTAGTGCGGGGGTTCTCTGTCTCTTTGACCGGCAATTCTGCCCTCGACCTAAGGAGCTTTTGTTAACACCAATGTTGTTGAAACTGGTATGGGTCTGCAAAAAAATTACAGGATTCTGACGAAAAACCTTTTTTTCAAAAAATTTCAGACCATCTCTAGTTAAATCAAAGACTTAAAACCAGATAGCAAGTTAGCAGCAGAGGCAAAAGAAGAATCCACTTCCATGCTGAAACAACTGGACCAAAACTCTCCTTTGGAGGGGAGGGAATCTCAATTACTGAAGATAAGTACTAAGTGACCAAATCTCTTTTTTTTGGGCACCTTAGTTTAGTTCTCCTAGACATCCATAACAGCCCATATATTACTTTCTCTCCCTTTCCATAGGTATGTGTCCTGTTTCATTTTGCTAACCCTCCCTCTTCCCAGTAAACAATACTACATTGTATATATGTATGTGTGTGTGCACATTTGCACACATGTGCATACTTTTCATAGTGCATGAGCTTTCTTGATTGCTCTCTAGTATCATAGTGGATTTATTTATAATAGTTCCTTATGGCAGGGCACAAAAGTATATTTGTATTAATGATCTGACTTAATTATTAATACATAAACTACAAATATAGCTTACCCTTACTCTTTTGATTGGTAACAAAATCCAAAGCAGCCTTACGAATCCCTGGATACATTACAAAATGTTGTTACGGAAATACAGAATCAGAGAAAACACAAGAAATGTCATTGTTGAGCTTTTTACAAGTAGGCTCAAGCAAACCCTGGAGATCACAGGGAGTGAACCTGTGCTGGGTGAAGAAAGTAGCATGGAGAGAAGAATTAGATCACCTAACAGAGGTTTTCCATGTCTGATCTCCCTGAGAAAGTATTCCAGAGTTGAAAGATCAGATTCTGGGTGCTCCAGTAGAGTGTTCAAAGCAAATTAGAAGGCCCAGGACATCCACACGCATCAACAGTAGACAGAGGGCAGCTGGAATCCTTGTATCTGCAGTTCCTGAGAGTGGAGGAACATTTTCATTAGTATTATGAAAAGTGTTCGGGCTGACACGAGCCATATGTTTTCTCAGAACCCCCAGAGGCATTCCATAGGCATTCATTCTCTACAGATACCTCCCCTTTCTGCACAGCCTGGATGCAAAGGTCTGTAAGCCACAGCAGGAGTCCACTATGATATATGTGACTTTTTAAATGTGTAGAGTTTGCATTTACATAGCAATTTGTGCATGCACTGCTCAGCTGACCATTTTTTCCCACAATTTTAATTAAGCTTCACAAGCTACCTGTGGAAAAGAACAGAATGATCGTCCTCTTTTTTGGAAATGGGGAAAATAATGCAGAGAAAGCTGATAGGAGTGGCCTAAGGTCATACAACAAATTGGTGGTAGAGCTGTGAATAGAACCCGGGAGTTCTGACTATTAGCACATGCTTTAATCACTAAATTGCTTCTTCAGTCAGACATAATGTTGATCTTCTACCATATTTTTAACCCTAATTTCTCCAAAATTGCAAAAAAATATATAGATTCTCTCCCTCACCCCCCTCCCGAGCCTTGTTTGTATGAAATAACCATAGTCACGTCTCTGGGTACTTTAATGTTACTTCATTCAGCCAAAATAATGGAATAGGGTAGGAACATAAGAAGATCACACATATCTGAACCAGATAAGGTTCAAATTCAAGACAGGTTCACTTATCCAGCCATTTGTAAAGGATTTTTGAGAGCTTTCAGGATGCAACATACTATAAAGCTATAAAGGAATAATAGCAAGAATATGTCTACGTCTCGACTGGCATGATTTTCTGCAAATGCTTTTAACGGAAAAGTTTTTCCGTTAAAAGCATTAGCGGAAAAGAGCATCTAGATTGGCATGGACGCTTTTGCACAAAAGCACTTTTTGCGGAAAAGCGTCCGTGCCAATCTAGACGCGGTTTTGCACAAGAAAGCCCCGATCGCCATTTTCGCCATTGGGGCTTTTTTGCACAAAACGGTTCTCAGCTGTCTACACTGGCCCTCTTGCACAAAAGCATTTGCGCAAGAGGGCTTTTTCCCGAACGGGAGAGTCATTGTATTTGCACAAGAACACTGACGATCATATATTAGACCGTCAGTGTTCTTGCGCAAATTCAAGTGGCCAGTGTAGACAGCTGGCAAGTTTTTCTGCAAAAGCAGCTGCTTTTGCGGAAAAACTTGCCAGTCTAGACGCAGCCTATATGTGTTCTGGAGTGCTGACTACACACAGGCCAAGTCCTACTTGATGTAAATCACGTAAGTGTAACCTCATCTTGGAATGATTTAGCTTCTAGAGGTCTGGACTGAGACTCTCGGGGGACCCTAACCATTTCCAGCAGGCTGGGAATCAGAAGTGGGGACAGTATGAACTAGTAATTCCTACAGAGGTCACTAGGAAGGTTTCTGTATGGGATGAGTGTGCTGGGCCAATATTGAATCAGTGTGAGGGGACAATCTGACTGAGAAACAGAGACCAGGTTTAATTTCAATTTTGAGTTGGACCTGAGAGAGAAACAAAATAACTCAGGGAGTCTGATTAACTCCTACCCTTTCAAAGGGAGTCTTTGATATGACGTGGAACCTTGTGCATGGGTCAGGGCAGAACCAGCTCTACAAAGAACAGAGCGGCAGAGATCCAACCTGGCATCAACAACTGGTTTGAGGTAAACAGGATGAAATTCAGTAAGGACAAATGCAAATTACTCCACTTAGGAAGGTACAATCAATTGTACATATACAAAATGGGAAATGACTGCTTGGGAAGGAGTACTACAGAAAGGGATGTAAGGGTAATAGTGGACCACAAGCTAAGTCTGAGTCAACAAAAGTATGACACTGTTTCACAAAAAAACAAACATTATTCTGGGATGCATTAACAGGAATGTTGCAAGCAAGAAATGAAAAGTAATTCTTCCGCTCTACTCTGCACTGATTAGGCCTCCACTGGAATATTGTGTCCAATTTTGAGTACCACATTTCAGGAAGATGAGGACAAATTGGATAAAATACAGAGAAGACCAACCACAAAGATTAAAGGTCTAAAAAACATGATTGAAAAAAATTGAGTTTGCTTAGTCTGGAAAAGAGAAGGCTGAGGCTATGTCTAGACTGCCGGCTTCTTTCGAAAGAAGCTTTTCTGGAAGAGATATTCCAGAAGAAACTTCTTTTGAAAGACAGTGTCCACATAGCAAAAGTGCATTGAAAAATTATTCTGCTTTTTCGAAAGATAACGTCCACATTGATTGGATGCTACCTAGCGTTTAAGTTGTGATTCCTATGGACAGAGTGGCCACTAGGGCACCTGTGCTTTTTCCTGGAGGCCTCTTCTTTCGAAAAAAAACCCCTCTTCCGCATCCACATTTCTTCCTTGTAGAAAGAGATTTACCAATGTTGGAAAAAACCCTTCATTCTTTTGACTTTATGTCGAAAGACTGCAATAGCAGTATGGACATAAGTGAAGTTTTTTGGAAAAACGGAATTTTTTTTCAGAAAAACGGCATTTTTCCAAAAAACCTCTGCGGTGTAGACACACCCTGAGAGGGGACAGAATAACAGTTTTCAAGTACCGAAAAGGGTGTTACAGAGAGGAGGGAGAAAAATTATTCTCTTTAAACTCTCATGATAGGACAAGAAACAATGGGCTTAAATTGCAGCGAGGGAGGTTTAGGTTGGACATTAGGAAAAACTTCCTGCCTGTCAGGGTGGTTAAGCACTGGAATAAATTGCTGAGGGAGGTTGTGGAATCTCTATCATTGGAGATTTTTAAGTGTGGGCTAGACAGACACCTGTCTGGGATGGTCTAGATGGTGTGTGGTCCTGCCACGAGTGCAGACAACTCAGGGCTGGCCTTACCATGAGGCGAACTGAGGCAGCCTCCTCAGGTGCCAGACTGTTGGGGGAGGGGAACCACTAGGACCAGAGTGTAGAAAATTGTGTCTGCTGCTGGTGCATATGTTCATATGGGGGCATCATTTGAGCACCCCGCCTCAGGTGCCAAAATGTTGTGGGCCGCCCCTGAGGAAACTAGACTTGGTGATCTCTTGAGGTTCCTTCAAGTTCTATTATTCTATGATTCCATGAGAGACAGGATTCATGGTACTGAGGTACTACATCCTCTCTGTGTGTGCTCCCTAGTATCTGCCCATAGTTATGAATGCCCATAATTCCCTCACCAGTTCTTCACTATGTAAAGAGCAGTGGAAGTGGAGCCAGTTAACATCAATATAGAGACTATAATAATTGGAACCCAATATTCATTAAAACATCCATCCCCTGCTTATTTTCCTATTAGAACAGCTGTGCCACTGGGTTAAGAGCATCTTTGGTTGTGCATATTTACACAGAGGGAAACAGGGACATTTGAGAAATTGATAATATATGTTCTCACTAAATTATGTAGACTAGGCTAAAACTTGGTTTTATTTATTTATTTTCAGTGAAATTGTACAGGTTCTGCCTCTTCAGCTTGTAATGTTTCCTGGAGCTTTTTCTTTTGGATCTCCAAAAGAATGGCAGTATAGAAAATGTTATCCTTAAGACATGAATATATAGGCATATGCACTTGAGAATGAATATTCCTACATATTAGTAAGGGGGAAATAGCTTTATGGAATTCTCCATCCTTCTTGTTCAAATGGCTATAATAATGCTCACATTGCAAACCAGTGAAGCCTGCAATAGAAGTTATTCATAATACTCACAACGCACCAAATCTAGATTGACAAATACAATGTCCATTTAGTTTTGTCTTTTTCTCATACTGTAACTGACCCACAATGTCAGCTACGTAAAAGGGAACCTGGAAACATTTCTACATTATTCTTTAATGCATAAGCTATTTTCAATAGAAAGAGAAATCTAGCAACATAACAATTTTTGTGCATTTAGTGACTTTCAGAGTAACGTAAAGTGCTCGTGTTATGCTAGAAACTGAAATGCAACCTATTTGGAATCTTTTTTCATGCTCCTGCACACTTAAAGCCCCATAATCTTTTTTTTTTCTCACTTGAAGATGATTCCATAGAAAAAAATCCTGCAATTTGTATTTGGAGAAGAAAGCTGTACAACTTGATCTGGTGAAGTGAAGATTATTACATCTTTTTTCACGTGTACACTAAAAACAATTAGACTTCATAATCCAGATTATATTTGTTGCTCCTGTGTGGGAAAATCACTAATAACAGCAAATTAATATTATTTCCTGGCTCATCACTAATAAGAGCAAGTTCATCATATAAACCTGGCAGCTGTCCTCTGCCTTACAGGACTTTTAGGCTCCATTCCCAGCTTCTAACTCTGAAGTGGCAGACCTGCAGAAGGTAGTGATGTCTCTCTCATATCCCTCTGGCAGTTCAAGGTATGGGGTTGACTAGCTCTGGGCAGTTATTCTGTGTTTCAAAAGGATCAGTAGAGCTGGCTGATTCTTTTTTTCACTGAAAAATAATTTTGATGAAAAATCAGAATACAAAATGTTCTGTAAAAAAAAATCAAATACTCTTCAAGTTATTCGTTGAAAAACCAGAAGATTCTCTCAGGACATATTGACAAAAATAAACAAAAACAAACAACTTTTTTTCCCAAAAAATAATTTCCATTTTTTGGGCAACTGAAATGAACCATTGATAGAGAGAATCTCCTACTGCTTGAATAAGACAACCTTTATTTAGTCAAATCAAGTATATTTAAAATACTGATTTACTGTTTCTTGTTGATTTTGCATTTCATGTGACAAGTAAATTTAGACCAGCCAGATGTTTTGTAACATCTTTTTTATAAAAGTACACTTCAGGGATATCCCACAGCTATTTAAACTAAAATAATCTCTAGGTGGGGAGCCATCTAAGCCTTTCTAGCCCCTGTCTGCATTAATATGCATGTTACCATCCTCTCCAATTCTCCTTCTCCCAGATAATGCCCATAGGTGTCTTTTCCTTAGCCATACCAGTGGGTAGTATTTTACAGTTTTCTATATGTATTTTTATTTATTTGAAATCTTTGATTATGCAGTAGGTGAAGTTGTAGCTCGGCAGCATTTTAATAAAAAAAGTGGATACCATTTCATAATGGAAAACTCCCTAATAGCTCTGCTTCCAGATGGCCTGGTATGAGGGACAAAAATTTTAACACACTACTGGATGGAGCAGGCACCTTAGGCAAAATGCACCTTCTGGATATGTTCTTATACCACTCTCATCACCACAGGATTTGAACATCTTACCTTAAATGAAATGCATCTGCCATGTTTCTGGATAGACTGTACCATAATATTCATATGGAATTCAACAGGAATGCAAGTAAAATAGAGCAGTGCAGTTTAAGAGGAGCACTAACAAGCAAAGCAGGCTAGGACATCCTAGTCCCCAGTATTTCAATATGTCTAATCCAGATCTTTCTTCATCCCCTTTTAAAATTCCCTTAGTATATTTCATATATTATACAGCTAATACATTGAAATATAATGTCTGCAAATATATTTCTGAGATTATTATAGGACGTTGTGTTTTCCTCTGCACTAAATTTATACCCCCTGAACATTGTGATTCAGTGTCACCTATCTCCAGTTTCCTCTATAGTTTAGACTTTGTGCTGTAATATTCACTTGCAATTTTGAGGCTTACGCATCCTATCGTAGAGTATTAATTCTTTTAGTCGGGGCAATACATATATGTAAAAGGAGACCAAAAGAACGGGCTGATTACATACACTTGGATTCATCTCTGAATTTGGCCAAAACAGACCGTGGGACTGATTTTCTTCTGAGTTAATCCACTGCTTGCAAAGCACCTTGATTTCATTTTGCAGCCCTCAGAATATAGACTCAGAGATGTATTTTGGGTATCTATACAAATTTTATATTTACAGCTAGAAGAACTTCCAAAGCAATCAAAATGTCTGGCTGTGAAGATTAAAAGCAACATTATTATTGTTGACCTCCCTGTGTACAAGTAACAGTTCTTTAAAATAAGAACAAAACTTCCACCATTGTCTAGTGAGCCCATTTGTACCTGAAGTCTGTGTAGAAATCTTTTGCAAACTACAGAATATTTCTGAGAGTACAATGAAGATCATTGAAAGTTTCCTTACACTGAATAGTTATAATTTTACATTAAAAGTCATGTATTTGTATTATCTGGTATACTGTTATATATACACTAAAATAAAAGCAATGCTATTCTTCAGTAATGATCCAAAATGCAGCAGTAATACTCTGAAGCTGTTGTGTTTTAGACCATCACAGCAGAATACTGTAAAATTTCTAACAAACTTTTGATTTTTAAAGCCACACTGAAAATAAGCTGTATCCAAGTACAGAAAAAAACAACAATATTTTATTTATAATCTTATTTTAGTGTTTGATCTACAAATTCTGGTTCTAGAATTGTTTAAAAGATCATGGGTTTTGTCGATGTTCTCAAGTAAATTAATTTCTTGGATTTTTGTTTCTTCTTCCACAGAATGGTCCTCTTGGTAAATACAGAACAGGTAATTACATGGAAAAGTAAAAGAAAAAAAACCTTTGTTTTTGTTGTTGTTGTTGATGCTTGTTCCTTGTTCTCACTTAAAAATCTACTGCTAATGCTCCATTCCCTGTAGAACAGTTTCAAGAAGGGTATGAGAAAAGAAAAAATAAATCAGAAAAAAGACAAAATTGACTGAATCTCACCACTAGAGTTCACCATAAAAATTCCCAAAGTATGACAGAATTCTTACAAAATTTCCTATACCAGTTCTTTTCGGGAATCAAGATCTATGAAAAATATGGCAAATGGGATGGGGCAGGTTGGGGAGGGAGAAAGGAGGAAGAGGGGTAAATAAGTGCAGCAAAAAGAGGTTTTGAGGAATACACATAATTTTGTCTGCTTTAGATCACAATAGAATTTTTAATAAATAAATTTCTTTTTTTGTAAAGACACTTTTTTTGAAACAGTAGATTTAGCCCAGTCATTTGTGTCACTTGTTTTATAAACCGTCTTTTTTGTATTTCCCCTCCCCCCCAAATTTTGTAAATATTTTAGATCTGAGTCTCTTGTACATTGTCTTTCGAGTTCATTCGGATCAATAACGGTTCATGCACTGAACTGTGTATTGAGTTTATTGTGTTAACTGTTGTTGTGTGGTTGAAAGGAGACTTATAAGAGTTATAATGATTTAGGTGCTCATGCTCAATTGCCGGCATGGGCAAGTGACTCTCTATAGGTGTATCACCTGTAAGCTCATCATCCACATTAATGATCTCTACAGTCCGCGTTGGAGCATGATGGCTCTGCCGGTGATGCTGTTTCCTCATTTTGTAGAAAATTACCAGCATCACAGCAGCCATGAGAGTGATAGCCACAAAACAACCAATTATGATTTTGGTAGTCTTCATAACCTCATCTATTCCTGGGATCCCATTGCTTGCATCTGTCACTGGGATGGTAAATGTTTTTTCTGTTGACCTTGTGCTCTGTGGAGTAAGAGAGGTTGTTACATTGGTGGTTTCCCAGTCAATAACAGGCGTGGGCCCAATCTGCTCTGTGGTCCGTGCCTCATCCTGAGAAGGTTCCATAGTCTCTACGGTGACGGTTGAAAAGTATGTGTAACCATTGTCCAATGCAGTCACGTTCAGTGTGGCAGAAGCTGTGGTATTCCCAACAGAGTTACTCACCATGCATGTGTACAAGCCCGTGTCTTGCACAGTCACCTTTGTAAAATTTAATGTACCGTCACTGAGCACAGCAATTCGAACTCTGTATGCCCCATGCGTCATAACCGATCCATTTGGAGTAATCCAAGATACAGAGGTCAGGGAGGTCGACGCTCGGCATTTCAGCTCTGCAGCCATGCCTTCTGTGACGTTGAGGTCCGCTGGTGGCTCCACTATTACCGGAGCATAACACGTGAAATAATTCAGGTCCAGCTCACCAATATACCTTCCTTTCAAGTTGGGAGGTGTGTTACAGCGAGCACAGCATGCAGTGTTGGAGGGTGCCTTGTCCTTAATCCACCAGCTGAGCCAAAGAATATCACAGTTGCAGTTCCAAGGATTGTGGTGCAGGTGGATCCTTTCTAGGCGGAGTGGTGTAAAGAGATCATGAGGCAGTAGTGTTAGATTGTTGTGTGCCAGGTTGATTTCCACCAGTGACTGAAGGTTATCAAAGGCATTCCTTTCAATCACTTGAATCTGGGACTGTATCATCCACAATTTTTGAAGATGCATCAACCCTTGGAAAGATCCCGGCCTGATGGCTGTCAGATGGTTCCCAGAAAGATCTAACTCATCCAGTTTTACAAGAGGTGTGAGGTTAGGGATCTCCCGAAGGTTGCACATGGCAAGATTCAAATACCTCAAGTTGGAAAGACCTTCAAAGGCACCTTCTGAGATGTATGAAAGCCTTTTCAGTTCCCCCAAATCCAACCTACGGAGGGAAGGGATTCTGTTAAAAGCGTATGAAGGGATGCTTTCAATAGGGTTGTTTCTCAACCAAAGCTCTTTCAGTTTTGACAAATATACAAAAGCCCCATTAGGGATGGTGGTAAGACGATTGTCAAAAAGTTCCAGAGTGTTGAGATTGGCCAGACCATTGAAGGCCCCTATTTCAATTGTTCTAATGTGATTCCTACTCAGCTGCAAGATTTCCAGATGTCTCAAATGTTTGAAGCTATTCACCTTAATGATTTGGATCTGGTTCTCATGGAGATTCAATAACCGTGTGTTAGTGGAGATGCCGTCTGGGACCTCTCTCAAATTCTTCCGCACACAGATCACTTTGCTGAACTGGTTGCTGCAGGAGCAGACAGACGGGCAAGTTTGAGCCCTGACTAGACCAGCCACCACAAGAAGTTGAAGAGCGAGTAGCACCACAAGCAGGGGGTCAAATAGGGCCCTGTTAAACCTAGGACCTATCATTATCTGCTGTGGATGTAAGGTCATCTTGTTCAACATTCATAATTTATTTGGTGTTGGTCCTTCTGGAGTTTGAATTGTCTGAAAAAAAGGAAGAGAGAAAATAACATTAAATTAACTCCAAATATTAAAATCTACGATCCTATAGATCAATATTTTCCCCACAATTTTCAGTCAACCTCTGCCTATTCTGTCAGGCATAGATTTTGATGTCTGGAACTCTGCAGGCTGTAACTTGCAATGGGCCATTTTAGAAATTAGACTCTCAGTCCATATTTTATTTTAGATTATAATGTGCATAACTGGATGCCAATAGTCAGTACCACTACAGCAGTGTTTAGCTGAGAGACTCGTCCTGAAAATACAGAAGGGTAGCCCAGAGTATCAGAGGCAAGAAGCTGAAAAGCCAGTACAAGGTAACAATGGTTAGGATTGGACCCCTCCCCCCCGCAAAAAATATACATAGTTTTAAACTTGCTGGGCATATTCTAAATAAAAGAACTGTTAAAAAGAAATACTGTCGGATGCAAGCGAATGTCCCAACTCAGTGCTTTACCATCAAAACTGCATTTGTGAACCGTTACACCAGTGCAAATGTGAGTACAGGACTGGGGCCTTCTTGCAAGTAAAGCTTTTACTACGGGATGCAGAAGGTCACAAAAATTCCAGTAAAACATTTTGCTTATTTCAAGGAAGTGGATTAGAAAAAAAAAAAGCTTTATGAGAACTGCTGAGCATCAGCTCTCCCCCATCATTAAACAGATTCATTCATTTCATGATATTTCTTCCTCTATTCTCTTTTGGCAGCAGCAGCAGCAATAGAGAAACACTCATTAGTAGATGTGTGCAAAACACAGAAATAAAGAATAGCTGTTTAAATGTTCTAAAAAATGTCTCGGGTGTTGCAGGGTTGGTAATTTCACTGCTACCTTCAATTTTTTTTCCTTCAGATCTTAGTGTAAGAAGGAGAAAGAGACCTTTGCACTCTGCAAATGATCATTACCATTCTAAGTTTTTCAGTGCTGATTCATTTGTGGTAGTTCCTAAAGCTCCCAGTCCTGGGTTCATTTTCAATCTGCTGCTATCTGCAAGGTCCCTCTGCTGTAGAGATTAATGAAATTTCCTATAAATCAGCCACAAGTGAAGTCTTATAAATTACAGCAAGCTCAAAGCACATTTATAACCCTGAGCACCCTGATGCATAATACATGTATTCAGCAGAACAAAAAAACTATCAGCTAAAGGTTTTTCATTTTAAACCTCAAATTGTTTCACTTTATAGTGAAAAGCCATCTTAGTTTTTTAAAATGTTTTACATCAAAGCAGTCTATTTAGAAAAAGACAATTTTTATAATCATATGTTCTGACAATATATATTTATGAATTTAATTATGCATGTTTGGTATAGATTGATCCTTGCTAGTCCGGCGCTGTCTGGTCTGACAACATCCATGGTCCGGCATGATTTTAGTTAGCCGGAAATCTGCTTATCATGAGTGTGGCCAAGTTTCCTGTGGTACCATAAAGTTTGTTTGCAGCCACCAGTCCTGGCTCTCAGTGTTCTGTGCTGTTATTTAGCTCTAATTTACCCTAAATGTCTTCTCAGAGCCCAGTAAGCAGTGAAAGTGTTGGTAATGCTGCTAGACAATATTGACCTCTTGTGGTTCGGCAAATTCCCTAGAACAGAGATGTTCAACCTGTATTAATTTGTGAAAATATCCCAGTATTACCAAGAGCTTTCTTTTGCAGTCTTAACATTTGATTATCATGATCCACTGGCTAAAGCAGGAGTGGGCAAATTCCTGCACACAGGCCGGATCTGGTCCACAGGGTTAGTCCCTGGCGGGCCCCCACCACCACGTTTATCTGCACTTTTACAGGTATCAGAGGATTGCCGCTTTTGTTGGCCGCGAATCAGCATTCATGACTAATGTGAGCAGTGGGAAGCAGCATGTTGGTCTGAGCTGCTTTCTGCCATTTGCAATGGCTATGTCTGGTGATCCATGGACAATGAATCATCCATGGACAATGAGATCATCCACTACCTGTAAAAGTGCAGGTAAACATAACAGTGGCAGCCTCCCAACATTACCACTTTTTTATTGCCCACCCCCAGGTGAAAGCATAGTACTGGGAGTCAGGAGATCTGACCTCTATCTGCTTTAGCTAGCCTATTTTTGCTATTTACAGACACCAATCACTATAGTATCTATTGATGAAACTGACATCAATGTGTTTTGCAACATTGCACAAGTCACTTGTCTTTTCCCCCCCCCTCCATGTCTTAATTTCTTCAAAACAAGGCCTATAATAACAATCTCAGAGAGAAGTGGTAAGGTTTAATTAATCAGGACCTGATTCTGATCTTTCCTGCATGGTTGTAAAAAAGGAGTTACAGTTGATATCAATAGATTGCACTGGTGTAAAACTGGTATGAGAGCAGAATTGGGGTTTAAAAGATGAATTGATATTGTTGGATAGATTTTGCTACTGAATGGCACACAATGACTATAAATAAAATCTGGGCAAGACTGTATTAAGGTTTTGTTGTTTGCTCATTTTCTGTTTTTAGTATCGTGGCTTTATTTTTTTCCTTATCCTCTAACATCTTGGCTTCAATAATGAATCACATTAGCAATCAATAAAACAGATAAAGAAACACAGAACTATTTCTTGTTCTTAATTGCGTTGGTGCAGTTCCATGGACTTCAATGTAGCTCAGAAGAGAACTTGGCCCACTTTATTTAACACCAGAGCTCCCAAGGGTCATTATGCATCTGGAATGACATGCAGTCAGGAGCTCCATCATACATCCACAAAAGCTGCAGTGATACCTCTGTGGTTACTCCTCATCTTCTCACCATCAAGTGCCCACTGTGCCACAGCTGGTCTGCAGGCTGCCAAATGTCTTTTTTTTTAATGCTCTTCTTGCTACTCTGCTCTCCCTCCTCAGTCTTGGGCAGCTTGCAAGAGCAGGGAAGCAGTTTAATAAAGTAGCACAAGAGGGAGCAGCAAGAGCAAGATAAGGCTGGGGGGATAATACTGGAGCTACCAGCATCCAGTTCCCACACACCCAGCTGCCACAGGCATTTTAAAACATGCACCCAGGTGCCCCAGGTGGAAAAAAAACCCCTTCAAGCTACAAAAGTCATTTCCCACAAGTTCCATTATCAAGTCTACCTTAGTTAAAAACACTTTCCCCTCTTTCACCAAAAAGCCTGTTTTACTTTCTCCTTTTCATCCATGCCAGAGGCAAGACCTCATCCAGCTGGCTCTCTGACTGCCCCTATAAACAGGGTCTGTGTGAATGTGTAGGGACTCTTCCCTTATTTATTTCAGGTGAATTTGAAAGGATAGCCACTGCTCAGGAACAAAGGAATTAGCTAGTCTGATTTATAAGATGCCTCATACGTGGAGCTGCCAAGAACTGCTCAATTTTTCATTCAATGCAAACCTGCTAAGGCAGCGCCAGAACTTACAGCCACCTTTACCTTCCCCCCTTAGATCCTGTGCCAAACATATCATAAGCATCCAAGCACTGGGACCACACTCTCTGAAAGCACCTTATGCAATTGCTCTGCAACCTTCAAAGCCATGCACAATTGCACCACATCCTACATAATTTGGCCAATGAACTGGGTTACTCTAAATATAATTTTTCAAACCCAGATAGCAAACTGTCTATGAGAGGACAGGAAGCAGGAAAGATGTGAAGTTGTTTTAACAGGTATCAGGGGTTCATTTGTCTCTCACTCTGAATATGTCTAGATCCTATTCTGTTTTTTTAGCATGCAAGTGTTAAAGATCTATGTAACAAGTGTATTATTTCAGGGGCAAAGGGATCTTAGCTCTTCAGCTCCTGTTTGATTTTATTTTTGTACTTATATAACTCAACAGTGTTTCTCTTTGGAAGTGAATGAAGTGATATTTATTCCACCATTATAAGGCAACTAATCAGGCATTGTGCTGCTGGAGTAAGTGGGGGAAGGAGGAGAAGGTTTGGGAAGGTTCAAAGATAGTCTCGCTAAACTGAGTTCTGGGGGTGCAGAATAGACTGTGTGGACATTGGGGTGTGTGGGAGGGATAACCGTAAGTCAGGGCTACTCAACTTTGGAAGCTCCGGGGGCCACAATGATACTCACAGCACATGCCGAGGGCTGCAACTTAAGTGTGGTTTGCATATACATGCAAATACATATGCAAATGTATGCAAATAGCTTCTTTCACACTGAAGGACATGAATACAAAGATTAAGGCAAGACTACACAACATGCAGACCCCATTTAAGTCAGTTCTGCTAATATTAATAAAGTTCAATATTTACCCGATTTCCACCCATGTGACAGCACTGTTAATGAGCAATGACAGTCCAGGAATTTAACAACTAAAATGCATATCAACAGAAGACCATTATACTGACTACGTTTTTGTGTTGGCTCCCACCTGCGTGCCACATATTGAGCCCCGCATAAATCCAAACTGCACCGCGGGCCACAAACAAACAGGCCATGGGCCGCATGTGGCCCGCAGGCAGCATGTTGAGTAGCCCTGGTATAAAATATTGTGGAGATATCTTAATAGGGGTCACAAAAGACCCATCTTCAAATTTATATTTTAGAAATTTGCTATTCAGAAGCTCTCTCAGTTGTGCTAGAGTCATATAAAGGTTTGGTTTTATAAATCCAGACAGGCACAGCATTCGTGGACAGTCAACCAGTTTCTATAGTTCTTCTTGATCTCCCTTTAAATCCTCAGTTTTTTGTAACAAAGGTACAAACTCTATGGTCAATCCAATAACACTGCTGCCCTCTGCTGTATATATTTAAAACTCCATTTAAATTTCTACATTTTTTGTTAGTCTCTAAGGTGTTGCAAGACTATTTGTTGTTTTTTAAGTTTTTCCAGTTACAGACTAACACGGCTATCCCTCTGATCCATTAAAATGAGAATGTTCTTGTTTCTCAATTAACCCCCAAAAGAGTTAGAAAAATGTTGAATTAAGTTTGCATGCATAACTTTAATGCTGTCTCTTGAGTATATGACGTGATACAGCTCTTATTATAGGGCCACATGCTACTTGTTAAATAATGAATTATAACACCATCATATTTATTCTGCAGTCAAAGATACACACATACCTTGCAATATTTTGATTCATTCATGGCTGTTTATATAATTTTCATTGTCAAAGATTCAGAAGAACTTTACTGAAATAGACTTTTTTATACAAGTATTCTTCTCTCTCAGGAATCTATGTTAATAATTCAGTAAGATCATGTGCATTTTACATTTTCTTTTGCGCCACCAGCACAGTCTTCTTTAGCTGCAAAACCAGTGCTGGAGCAATTAAAGATTAAGCAAACTTATCTGTGCAGATATGGCACAGATAGCTTTCCTTTGGTGGAACTCAGGGGACGAGGCAGTTACAGTAATTGCAAAGCTAACCTATCTGCATGCTGTGTAGACAGCGCCAAATTTTGAAATAAGCTATTTCAAAATATCTCGAAATAAGCTACTCAATTTGCACTATGCAGATTGAATAGCTTATTTTGAGGTTAAGGGTGCTGTATAGAAGGATCTTCACTCTTAGGGTGTGTTGACACAGCACCCTAAATTCGAAATAAGATACGCAATTTGCCCTGTGAAAATTGCGTATCTTATTTTGCTTGTATTTAAAAATAGCTTATTTCAAAATTTGGTGCGTCTACACACTATTTTGAGATACTCTCATCCACAAGGGTTAAGGGATAACAGGAATGCTGAAATAGCGTGCTGTCTAGACCCATAGGGAAGGATGGGGAGGGACCTTGAGTGTCAAAAGTCTCTGGAAAAATGAAGGAAGCAAGGGGGTGTAGTTCATATTTTCCCAGCCTTGGTGATTCCTAGCTGCCAGATGTGGACAATAGCAGCTAGTGCAGAGGCTCTAATATGAGCCTACGGACAGGCCCTGTGAAAAGCATGGGAATGCACAGTGAACATTTATGTCCCAACCTCTTCAGATGTGCTGAGCACTCCTCAGCAATTGTCAAGTTTCTAGGTCATAATCTGTATTTAGTTGTTTACTACAACGTACGTTCTTCCTGTCCACTTCTGTGAATGGCGTGCATCTGGCATACAAAAAAATAGCATGAGATATGTGACTTGTTACCGACAGGCAGGCTGGAGAAAAAGGATATATCCTGTTTTATGTGTGGAATAGCATGAGATCAAGTCATTAAGGCAGTATCCCTCCCTGAATGCCATGCAAGGTATATTCCTCAAAGGCACCTCCAGTTCACTTTTGGCATAAAGCTAACCAAACATGCATACATCAGGGAAAGGCACCTTCAAAGCACTGTTCCCACCATGCATTCATGTGCACCATAAGGCTTAGCAAGAAAAACAGTATTCCAAAGTATCTGCATTTCTTAAAACTGTCCTGCAAGATCTTGGTGACCCAGAGGGTGATCTCTGTGCCTACAGTCAGTGGAAGATATTCAAAGGTACAAAAGGAGTTAGGGGCCAATTCTCATTGGCTTTCACTGGGATTTAGGCACTTTGATATATATTTGATGGGTAGATTTTGAAAAGTGCAAAGGGTTGCAAATAGATTCAGATTTTCTTTAATGAGGCCTTGGCTTAAAACCTAGGACTGTACAAAGCACAGGGTTACAATGAAGGAGGACCCTGAACAAAGGGCAGAGTGGAAGTTTTCAGCCTCAGGTGGATCTCAGAGAGGGGATTATGCTTCAGGGGTCACAATCATTCCCCGAGTAACACAGCATGCCAAGGGGCATGCACACAATATACCATCTGTTGATAGTGCAACCTGTTTTCACCAAGCAACACCAACCAGCCCATATGGGAGAGAGACTACAATGCCATCTTTGGAGTGATTTATGTTCTGTGTGAGCCAGCCCCTGTATTTACCACACAACTATTTGTCCTTCATAACGGAAATCCGGAGATCCCACCTTTAGGGTTCTTTTGGTTTATTCATTGCTGCTCATTGACTCAGGAGTAAATCTAGCACTGGAGTCAACAACCAATGAATTCAAATCTTGAATGCTTAAGATCACAATTTTTATTAAAGTATTTCTGTCATGCAGGGGAGAAGAATGGCCTAGGGGAGTAGCAAATATGGAGGTCCACTGCCAGTGTTCCCTCTAAGCTGCACAGCAGCACAGCTTCACAAGTGATTAATCAGCCATGCCCAGTCAGTCAGCTCCGTGCATGGAGCCCTGAGCCTCTGATTAGGCTGTGCTGATTATTCACCTCTAATGCTGTGCTGCTGCACAGCTTAGAGGAAACACTGTCCACTTCCAAGGTTCACAACACCATGGCCTCTCATGGAGTATGAGCACAGGAGCTAAGGCAAATACTGCAATTCCACAAATTGCCTCCTCTCCCTACCTGATCTCCTGCATTCAGCCTGGCCATCTGGGACAGGATACTTCCCTAAAAGGTCTAAATGCAATGGGCCAAGTTTATCCCTACTGAATCTCCGCTGAATCCTCAAGGGAGGAGTTTGGTTTGATCTCTCTTTCTCATGGCGTTTAGCAGCTTGCTTTACAGTCAATAGGTTTATTTTATTTTATTTTTCAATGGGGTTTCTTTTTTCTTATGTAGTTTCCCCTCCCATTTTCAGTTAATTCAAATGATTCCCAAGTACACACTCTTCCAAATGGGGCAGTCAGTACTGGCAGGAATACCATGCTGGGACACTGGAAATTCTGAAAGGCTTTTGCTCCAGAGCACTCTGACAAGTGTTTCTTTCCAAAACAACTCTCTTTTAATCACTGTTTTCACTTGCACATAGCGTTCCTCTCAGTTGCTCCTAATATTTGCTGGTTTCAGTCATGAACAAGGATTTTGGAGCATATAAGATAAGATCTATTTTGGCAGACAAAGAAGTATACTAGAAAGAATTGGCAGCTTCTTTGTTGGCCCATCTACTCCCCACAGATCTGGAGTATCTATGTCTAAGCATGCATGGACAGTATGGCCTAGTCAATTCCTAGCCTCTCTGCTGAGATTGATCAGAATGGGACTAATTGATGCCACTTGTAATCTGTCCACTAAAAACTGATCAAAGTTAAGTTGATTTGGTGGCATTAGGTATTAGCAATTTTAATTCTCTGTTGTTCTAGGAAAGAATCAAACCAGTTCTCTAAAAGATTTCCCACCCCATATTTAATCCCCTGGGTTTCTGAAATCCAATCTCATGTCTCTCACTTCCATAACTGTTGGTGGAATACAGCTCCTGTAAAGGCTTTTTTACTCTTTTCATCTTCCATATTCTTATGGAAGATATTAATGGTGAAGGAAGCAGGGAGATCAAAATAAGCAATTATACAGAAGGAATCCTATAATAACCCTGACTACATAGAGTTTGTAATTATTCGCACTAGCGTGTTAATTCACCTCACATGCTAACAACTGTACCATGAATCAGTCAGATGAACACTTTCTGAATGCCATATCTCTTTTGCCAGAAATGTTTCAAGTGATAATGATTAAATTTCAAATTAAAGGAAATGTTTTCTAAGCTCATATTTGCTTTATAATGGTGATCAAAAGACATCTGCAGGTTCCTATGTTGAAAGCACCTTGGAAACTAACAAAAAATAATGCACAAATAATCCACAACAAATGTGAAATGGTATTCTAATACAAAGGTCCAAAACATTACAGATTCCAATAGTGTTACTAAAAGGTTGGAGTATTACTTTAGAACACTTTAAAATTAATACTATTCACAGTCATCTAATGCAACATCCCTTGTTAGGTACTATAGGGTATGTCTACACTGCACGCTATTTTGAAATAGATATTCCAGAAAAATTATTCCGAAATAGCTTATTTTGAAATAGCACATCTACACTGCAGGGAAGCCTCAAAATTAGTCTGAGGCAGGCTTCCCTAATGTAGATGTGCTATCTCAATTTACAGCCCCAGGAGATACTGGGGAGGAATACCTAGAATAGCCCTGGTGAGGGTCCATTTTGAAATAGCAGCAATGGAGTGTCTACACATGCCTTATTTCAAAATAGGTATTTCAGAATAGGTGGTATTCATTGTAGAATGAGGCTTACAGATTTTGGAATAAGCCATTCGTTATTTCGATATGTTTCAAAATAGTAGAATGGCTTGGTAGATGCTCACATTGTTATTTTGAAATAACTGCCTGCTGTGTAGACGTGGACTATTTTGTTTCAAAATAACGCTAGCTATCTCAAAATAACAGTGAAGTGTAGGCGCACACACAGTAATTATCCAAACTCCTGTAATGAAACTATTTTCAAATGAAAGACAGGACTATGCAGCACTTTAAACTAGACTAACAAGATGGTTTATTAGGTGATGAGCTTTCGTGGGCCAGATCCACTTCCTCAGATCAAATTGTGGAAGAAAATTGGCATGACCATATATACCAAAGGGATACAATAAAAAAAAAGTGATTTGATTGTATCCCTCTGGTATATATGGTCATGCCAATTTTCTTCCAAAATTTGATCTGAGGAAGTGGATCTGGCCCACGAAAGCTCATCACCTAATAAACCATCTTGTTAGTCTAGTTTAAAGTGCTGCATAGTCCTGTCTTTTGTTTCAGCAAGACCATACTAACACGGCTACATCTCTATTACTATTTTGAAATGGCCTATTTTGGACCATTACTACACATTGCTATCATGATTTTTTATATGGGAAGAAGTCTTAAGGCAATCTCACTTTTGAGTATTTTAAATTGGTTATCCAAAATTCTGCAACTTTAAGTAGAGAAATACTATGGGGTTTAGGGTCATTATTGTAGCAGCTTCTAATAAGTAAACAGCATGTAACTATATCACAAGTCCCAGCCAATCATTATGTCGTAAGCCCATAAAATGCAGAAAAGGAACAAAGGAACTGCCATATTGGATGAGACAAGACAGACATCTAGCTCAGTATCCTGTCTCTGTGTCTACTCCAGATGTTTCAGGGGAAAGAAAACATCTATGGCACACTGTCCCTAAAGAAAGTTTCTTCCTAAACCTCAAAAGTTAGAGGTTAGCTTATGTTCTAAAATATGAGGAAATATGTCCCTTCCAAAACTATTCTATATTTATTTACTAGCTATTATAACTCTGGGTATTCTTGGTATCCATAGAAAGGTCCAGTCTTATTAGGAATCTTGCTGAGCTCACTCAGGGTATGTCTACACAACAACATTATTTCGAAATAACTTAGTTCATGTCTACACAGCAGGCAGTTATTTCGAAATAATGTCAAAATACTGTCAAGCTGGAGGACTTCTTACTCCGAATCCTGTAACCCTCATTGTATGAGGTGTAAGGGAAGTCAGAGGAAGAGTGCTCTATTTTGAAATAAGTGCTGTGTAGACGCTCCCAATTTTGAAACAAGCTATTTCGAAATAAGCTACACAATTGTCATAGCTCAATTTGTGTAGCTTATCTCGAGTTAAGCCCAGCTGGGGACTGACCCTCAATGAACTCTGCTTCTTTTCACAACAAACTTAAAAAAGGAGATAAAACTGTTGATGCTTGATATTTCAAAGATGAACACAGATTGCAGCCATGAATTAGTAGCACCTTACTAATGCAAAATGTTCTGACCAAACTTTGAGATTGTAGGGGAAGACCATTTGCTTTTTTTCTTGTCTTGAGACTAACCAGACAGAAGACTTGATTCTGCTCAAGTTAATATTGAAATTCAATTTCAGTGATATGGATGATTATTTACTTTTTCAAGAAGAGACATTGATAATGGGAAAAATAGAATATTTTGAAAAATGATGGTCTAGTAACATGAGGTCTCACTGCAATGCTCTTACATCAAACTTTTACTGAGACATAGGCATAAATCAGCATTTTGGGATGTGAATTAAAAGATGTATCCACTACTGTATTATAATAGCAAGGTTCTACCACAGTGCAGTGCTATTTCAGACATACCATTAATTGGGATAGTTCTCTTAGCCCTGGTCTACACTAGGGAGTTATTTCAAAATAACTCCCCTTACTTCAAAATAACAAGCGGAGCGTCCATACTACCCAGCCCATTATTTCGAAATAAAGGGCTAGTTATTTCAAAATAATAACTCCTGCTTGTCATGAGGAATAGTGCTTATTTCAAAATTGTTATTTCAAAATAGCATTAATGTGGATGCTCCCCTGCTGCTATTTTTACATAAATTGGCCTCCAGAAGCCACTTACTGCTACACTTGTGGCCACTCTGGGACAAAAAAGTGCTGGCATGCATCCTCTGGAACAGGCTTGAGTTCTGGAATATGAGGGTGTTGTGCTCCTTCCCCGACCAGCTGACATTAATGTCCGTGAACTGGCCCTTGTGGTCTACCAGTGCCTTCAGTACCATCAAAAATTACCCCTTTCTATTTATATATTCAGAGGCATGGTGGTCAGGGACTAGGATGGGGATGTGGGTACCATCTATGGGCTCCTCCTGCCCTGCAATTGGGGAACCCCATGCTTGCAAAGCCAGCAACGATTGGGTCAGCATTCCCCAGAGTGATGATCCTCTTCAGCAATATGGTGTTGATGGCCTTGACTACCTGCATGAGCATGGCCCTGACTGGATTTCCCCATGTCGAACTGATTCCCCACAGAACTGTAGCTGTCCGGCATGGTGAGCTACCAGAGAGAGAGGGCTATGTGCTTCTGCAGAGGGTTGGTGGGTCTCATGCAGGTGCCGCTCTGCTGGAGGGAAGGGGTTAGCCACTCACAGAGCTCTGGGAAGGTAGCCTTCTACATACGGAAGTTCTGGAGCCACTGCTGGTTGTCCCATTGCTGCGGGACAATGCGGTCCCACCAGTCAGAACTGATCTCCTTCTGCCAAAACCAGTGTTCCACCATGTACAGGGGACTGAGGATCATTTGCTGCATCAGGAGCACCAGTCTGGTCTGCTCATCATGGTCCTGAAGTAGCATATGGGCAGTATGGATGAACTGCACCATGAGGCGCAGCACGAGGCCCATAAGCCTGGCACTGCTTGCAGCAGCTCCGGCTCCATGTAGTCAGTGCTGTTGCATCTGCCAGGACAACCAGAGCACACAGTGTGAGTTAGGTGTCCCATGAGGGTGCAGGCCATGGAGAAGTGATGTGTGAGACACGGCTGTAGAAAGGAGCCCCTTTAAGCATGTGTCTGAGCTAGCCTCAGCAAGCAGCTACAGGAATTGTCTGCTCACCTGGTGTCCTCCCCAGAATTATTCCAGGGGCTTTAAATGCGATGTAAGTTCCAATCAATGTGGATGCACTATTTTGAAATAAATCTGCAGTTTTTTGATGCTGTCTTGTAATGTGGACATGCTATTTCAAAATAGTTATTTTGAAAGTTATTATTTAGAAATATGTTATTTCAAAATAATTTCCTAGTGTAGACATAACCTATTATTCCAATTATATCTATATGTCCCATAGGAAAGGAACCAAATGAAGGAGGTCTCCTACTGTTGAGGTCTTGAGTATACTGTATTGAGCTGCGTTGTTGCTGGATAACAGTATTACATAACCTTAGTGACCACAGGCAACATCCCCCTGACATGCTTTCTCCTGAGAAAACTTATTTCTCACATTTATTGGAGCAACATATCCAGCTCATAATGAAATGACACTGAAGTACGTGAGTCCATTTTCCATGACTTCATTTTCAGTTAGTAACTGAGTCCAAATTACTCCCTTGTTCTGTTAATAAATGAAGAGGGAGAAAAGGGAGACAAGAAAGAAAAGTTAATGCTGCGAATAGCCTGGAGTCCAGCAAATGACGGTTAAACTTCTTGTCCTTGGTAACTATGGAAACCCCTTAAGGTAAGAATGGAACAACAGATATTTTATGGTCTGCAATTTACAAGCTGTTTATTTAATTATGATGGAATATGAGACTGTTAGGGACAATGCAATTATCATACTGTGATAGAATTTTGGAATCAACAAATAGGTAAGAAGTTAATTTTTTGGAAAATTACTAGTTTTATTGGAGTTTTATGCATTTGCAACACATTGTTTTTTACTGGAATCTGAGATTCTGAAGGTGTGTGCAAAGCCAAAATTAGCAATATGACATTTCTCAATAGCATCCCTGAGCAGATACATAGTATTATATCCTTTCTGTGCCCAATGAACAAAACCAAGGTCGAGCAGTATTTTCAGTTAAATGCTCAGTGTTACTAAAGTGCAGCACAGCCAGAATGGCAAGCACGTTATTACCAGATCTATCATTGCTGATGAACAAACAGGTGAAAGGCACTCTTGCACACAATATTTGCACAGCTATGAATATTACAGCCAGGAAAACATTTCAAATCAATGTGGAAGGCAGCAAGTGAAATGAAATTAAGAGTGAAGCTCTGTGATGACTCAGGGGGAATACAACAACTGCCTACAAGTATTTTATGAGTGCAAACAACAAACTTTCACCTGCTGCTGGACTCTCTGGTGCTATGTCTACACTGCAGGCTTTTTGCGCAAGAAGCTTTTTGTGGAAGAGATCTTCTACAAAAACTTCTTGCGCAAAAACGTGTCCAGACTAGAAAAGCGCATTGCAAAAGTGAAGTGCTTTTGTGCAAGAGAGCCTCCGCACTGCATGGACACTCTTGCACAAGAAAGCTCTGATTGCCATTAACAGAATGGTCATCGGAACACCTGTGCTTTTTCCAATAGGCTATTTTTGTGCAAGAAACCTCTGTTGAGCGTCCACACACACCTTTTTGCGCAAGAACTCTTGCGCAAAAAGGAGTTATTCCTAATAGAAAAAGGTATACCTATACTGCAAAAAGCCTTCTGTTCTGCCATTCTACCATAAATTTTCAAGCAAAAACGTGCTTGAGGTGTGGACGCTTCACGGGTTTTTGTGCAAAACCAGCCATTTTTGCACAAAAACCCTGTAGTATAGACATAGCCTGGGAGTGTATGGATGTAGGGTTTGCAATGTACTTTGAAAGCAAAGGGAATTTTGGCTACACAAGGATTATGAACTTAGACACCAAGAAAGAAATTGTTTAGTGGTCAAAAGGAAGTTGCATTTAGTATAAAAAATGTCTGGCTAGTGATAAGATCTTAAAATAATGATTGCATTGCATTATGCCTTTGACAGAGGCTCTAAATGAGATAACATACTTTATCTTTACATTGACCCTACAAAGGAGGAAAGTAATATTATCCCCATTTCATAGCTAGAAAAACTGAGATACAGAGAGATTAAAATGACTTGGGGGCTCAGTGAAAATGATGGGAATAAAACCTACATCTACTGATTCTCACTCCTACAATAACTTATACTTCATCACTATTAGGCTGTCAAATTATCTTCCAAGTGAAGTTCTGGAAGTCCATTTTCTTATGACATTTAAAATTACTTTGGTAAAAGTATAATAAAATACTCTGTACTGTATTCTATTAGATACAGGTTCATATGCTATCCTCATCACTGTACCATTTGAGCACCTTCCGGTCGTGCAATAAGTGAAGTGATAAATATATGTCATACATAGTTTGCTCTGTCTCTAATCCTCTCCCCAGAGAAGAGTTGCAGAAGCAGTGGAGTGTTAATGAATGCTTGCTTGTACATACATGCTGCTATATGTTTATAGCAGACAAGACAAGACTGAAGAAGTGTGCCTCACAATTGGGAGTAGAATGTGTTGCGATTGTGATAGCTTTTAGTTCCTCTGGGAGTTCATTCCGTATTCTTAGACCAGCTCCAGAGAAAACACCAATGAGCATCAAATGTTCTCACAGTGTGGGCTATGTGTTAATGGCAGGTTTTCTTCTGGCCACCTTCCCATTAATTCATGATAGTGTGAACCCAACCTCCTCTCCTAGTCACAATCACAATGATCATCTATTTTTGATTTCCATCCTTATTGCATCAACAGCTATTTTTATATGGTAAAATACGTAATGTAATTATTTCTGTCTTTCATATCCTGGACTACTTATGATCCATGAACCATAGTATGAGAACCACTGAATTAGACTAACCATTAGGTTCTTTCTATCTCTTACATCTGAGACACTTCATATTTAATGGATAGTTTACTTTGTGACAGCACTTTGTCAGTGTGAAAAAACATAGCTGTTCTATATATTTTAATACTAGGAACAAGTACATATGTTTGGTAAACTGATTACATTGTTATACATTTACAAATATAAAATTATTTAATTGTATATTGTCTTCAACTTTGAATGTCCATAGCTCATTGAAGTAATTGTAGTAGCATTTTGCATTTGACCAAAGGGAAGGCTACAAACTGAGTTCCCAATTCAGCCAGGCTCTTAAGAATATATTCAACTCCAAACATGTGACTACTTTTGCTGACATCACGTTAAGCACATGGTTGAATTCCTACCTTACATTCTCAACAATGTGGGAGGCCTTTCTGTTTGATTTATCATCTGTTCAGAATGCCCAATTAATAATACAGTTTTCTTATCTCGTGACCTAAATACAGGCCCCAGTCATGCAACTGGGTCTATGAAGAAAGACGATGGGTGAAATTGTGGCTATATGGCAGTCAGTGGGAGTTTTGTCATTGACTTGAGTAGAGCCAGGATTTCACTCCCAAAATTAATAACGTTTCAGTTATGCCGACCCAGTGGCAGATTAGTGATGTCATCTCTTTAAGATGCAGTGATTTGGTGCCATTGGTAGAATGTAGTTAGAGAGGAAACATTTTAACCATTTTAATTAAAACATAAATATTAACAAAATATGATGGGGTAAGTCTCAGCCAAGCTAAAAGTATAAAATTGCTATAGAGTACTATGAAATAAAATAGTCTAATACTTAACCATTATTAAGAAATTTAATATATAGGATTTTGAATATTGATAAAAGACTCCAAGCTCTTACGCTTGATAGCCTTAGCCCTTTAAAATGTATATATCATATGAATGAATGAAGTCAGTCTGTGGGTCAATACATACTTGAAAAGTATCTTTCCAATGAAATATAAATTTGATGGCTAATGTTATTAGAATGTCTACAAATAATTTTTGTTTGCAGAAAGCCTTTCTTTTACTCATGCTGGTTTGTATATTGATAATTTTATTATATGCAGGATTTGTATCATCGCCTTCTGTTAAGGTTACCTGATGTTTCCTGTTATATAATCAGTTGTTTAGAACTTTGACAGACTTTAACCATGTGTGTTGAAGTTTTGCTTGACAGGTGTCTGACTTTTGAAAAAAAGTCTCAGAGGGATAGCCATGTTAGTCTGTAACTGAAAAAACGTTAAAAAAAAAAATGGTCCTGCAGCACCTTACAGACTTAACAAAAAATGTAGATAGGACACAAAAAGCTCATGATACTTCCTACATTTTTGTTAGTCTCTAAGGGTATGTCTACACTACAGCATTATTTCAGAACATCTTATTTCAAAATAGTTATTTTGAAATAGCTTATTTCGAAGTAACGCATCTAGACACAAAATGCATTTCAAAATAGTGTTTTGCTAGTTCGAAATAGCGTGTCCACACTGATAGGACACTGAATTGCATTTAAGACTGGCCGGAACCGGTTCTGGCAGGGCATCATGTCAGGAGTTACCTTGTGTGGCTGCTGCCTGACGCTATCTGAGATCTGTGCTTAAAAGGACCCCCCCAGACAGCTGGTTCTGAGGTTTCCCTTCTTGCTTGCCTACCTCGCTGAGGAACAGCAAAGCATTTTTTTCTCTGCGTGCTCTGGTTGCCCTCACTCAAGACACCACAGCACTCTGTAGCATGGAGCCAGAGCCGCCCGTGGGCACTCTGGTGCTTCTCCTGGACGTGTTGCTGCGAGCCTGGCAGCACATTCTGCAGGCAGTAACAGTCTCTCTGGTGTGCCCCACTGGGGGCTTGTGCCTCATTCCTCCCTCATGTCATTCCACTTACTCCTCCCTAGCCCCCCTTCCTGCTGTACAATAAAAGACACATGTGTTCATTACAACAAAGCCTCTTTATTGAACAAAACTGGTGTGGGATGAATGAAACTGAGGTGAGACTGGGGAAAGAAGGTGGGAGAGGGGAGGGGGAAACCTGGGAGGAGGGAGCTGGCAGGGTGAGGCAAGGGGAGGAAGGGGGAGGAGAAGCTCAGGGCTCCAGGTTGGGGGTCTTGCCAGCCCAACTATCTCCCAGCACCGTGGGTGCAGGGAACTCAGCATCCCTGAGGGGGTGGGGAGGGTGGGGAGGAAGAAGCAGGAGGGGGAGGAGGAGCGGTAGCTGGGGAGGCAGCAGGGGCTGGAGCAACAGGAGGCAGCAAGCTCTGCCCCAGGGTCAATGAGCACCTTGGGGGCACGGACCATCCTGCCCCCCCAGGATGCGGTCCACGGTATCAAAATAGGGGCAAGAGTCTGGGTCTGCTCCTGGTTGGGAGCTGCCCCCTGTGGCCATGGCATACACCAGCCACACCTCCTTTATTTTCATGCGAACCTGCTCCTAGGTTCGCATGTGGCCTTTGGTGGCCAGGCTGGCAGCCATCCGCCTGTAGACGGTTGCATTCCTCCATTTAGTGTGGAGATCATGGACGTTGGAGGCATCCCCCCCAAACCTGAATTAGGTCCCTGATCGCCACACTGGACCAGGCAGGCGCCCGCCTTTTCCAGGCCCTGGCAGGCTCCTGGGAGCTGGCAGACTGCTCCTGGGGAGCGGTGGAGGGCTGGCTGGCACTGGCTGCCTGGCTCATGCTGGGGCCACTGGATCAGGTGCAGCGACTGCTAGCTCTGGTCTGGCAGGCTTGGAGCTGGCACAGGCACAGTGGCCAGAGTCTACCCCTTTAAGAGCTCTGGGGATGTGGGGAGGGAGAGGAGTTTTCTTGGTTGTGCCCAAAGTGGCCACCAGGGCACCCTAGGAAGGGCTGGAGGCCTCCTATTTCAAAATAAGTGTCTACACAACGCTTATTTTGAAATAGCAATTTTGAAATTGGTGCTATTCCTCATGGAATGAGGTTTACTAATTTTGAAAAAAGCCCTCCACTATTTCGATTTAATTTCGAAATATTGGTTTGGCTGTGTAGATGCTGGTAAAATTATTTTGAAATAACGGCTGTTATTTTGAAATAACTTTGCTGTGTAGACATACCCTAAGGTGCTGCAGGACCATTCATTGTTTTTTATGTTTTTTTTAAATCATCCAATACAGTTCTTTCTGAGATCAAGACTAGGAAAAAATACATTTGTTTAGCCCATGCTAAAAATTCTGGTGACCTTTTCCTTTAGAAGTTGTAGTACTCACAAGCTTTGGAATGGAGACTTAGACAAAGAATGGTCTTTGTGAGACGTGTCCTCCCAAATTCAGCCATATTCTAAGCCTTTGAAAATTTTGCAGTTCTGTATTCTCAGAAGAGATTCAGATTTTAGGAGCTAAACCCCCAGAAAGTTTAATAAAAACTAGGCATACTCCATCCTGTGGCAGACCAAGACTTTCCCCTCAATTGTAACTCTGTGCTATTAAGGGCCATGCCAGATCCAAACATCTGAACTGAAAGCCAGGAGCCTGTCTTTCCTGTGCTCTCAATGCTAGCTGTGGCAACATGGAGGAGGAAGATGCTTGATATAAATGCACAGAGGATAAGAGATGGTCCTGTAGGAATGGGGGAAGCAGACTGGGAGAAGAAAGCTTAAGTGTCAGCCTGGGAGTGGAGGCTGGAAGGGCAGGGAAATAAGAAACTAGAACTGCGAGCTAAGATGGAAGTAAGACTGAGGGCGGTGAAGCAAGGAATGAGAATTAGCCTATGAGTCAGGGACCGAACTGGAAAAAATGGTGACCAGTAGGTAGAAGGAGACTGGGATTGGCAGGGCAACAAAACTGGGACTGAGAACTAGTGGGCAGAAGCAAAGATATGAAGGAGGAATAAAAATAAATCTAACAAGGAGCAGGGGAACAAAGAAGAGCTGGGATTGGATGGGCAAAGAGACTAGGACAAGGGACCAGGAGGAAACAATACAATGAAAATCTGTGAGGAGCCTGGAAATAGGGGTAAAGAGAACTTGGGCAAGGAGGGTGCCTGTAGGGTGGAGGTGAAAGTGACAGACTAGACAGGGGGAAGACTTGGGATAGCTGGGCAAGGAGACTGGAATCAAGAAGTTGAGGATGGGTAGGGAGATTGGGAATAGCTGTGAAGAGAACCAGTAGGCTGGAGGGTGAATAGGTTTGGAGCACTGAAGGGGTGAACTTCAGAACTTTCTGGAATGAAAATCATGGGACTACAAGACTGGGACTGTTTATGTGAAGCAATGAGCCTGGGATGAGTAACCAGGAGTGGTAAAGGGACAGGACTTGGACAGGTTGAGGGGATGGGGCTGAAAGAGTTAAGCGTGGGTGGAATGGGTAAGTCTGTGTCCACTAGTACACGTTCCTCACCAGAGCTTGGAATGGAACTCATGATTCTTGAGCTTCACCATACCTCTGCTGCCAGCAAATATCCATTAAACTCACTGGCAAAGTGTACATGCCAAAACCCTCCTCTAGTGCTGGTCCAGGCAGAGGATGACAGTCTGCTGCCACTATCAGATACTCTATTAGATCAAGTAGAACAGGTTTGTGTTATGGACCTAAAAATTCCAATCCTGCTGATGATTCACATGGGTGTCAATAAATGCTGATTCAGACGTTCTGACTTTTCAGTTCACTTTTTCAGAAGAGCTAGGAAATTACGTACAAATAAAACAAACAAAAGCCCAATAACAGCAAATCAATGGCAAAGGAGCATTATTAAGTTTGTCAAGTGGAACTCTCAAAATTTAGGAGATGTCAGAATTAAGGTTGCCTGTGTGTTCTGTGCATGAAATTGCTGGGATCCTGTGGAAAAAATAGCATTTGTTCATATAATTAAAGACTGTACAATAATGCACATGCACAAGGGGTCCTGGCATTCCCTAAATTTTGAGCTTTTGATTTCAAAACATTCATAATGTTATTTTCAAAGAGGTTTTCATATGTAATTTATAATCTATGCTGGTCTTTTTATAATATTTAGAGTGCAATGAAACACGTTATCCTAGAATTATTTAAATATGAGGATGAGATCCAAAACTGTGATTTGGGGGTTTTTACAATTTGATCAGAGTCAATATTGAGTCATTCCAAAAAAGAGCATCCAGATCTCTTTAGCTGAGGATTTCTCTGTGTGCATGCATGTAGCTAGAATGCCAATGAATTCCACCCCCCTCTCTGGCTGAGAATGGCCTGGTATGAGCATAGTTTAAGATCAGAAGGCTAACCTTGCCTCAGGATCAGAAAGACCATCCATCCTCCACTGCACCCAGAAATTATTGGGCTCAGTTGAGAATTGAAGCCTAGATAATTATTCATACAGCTCCAAGAAAGTGAAAAACAGAAACATCATTTGTTTTCTTCCAGTCTTCTGGAACTTCCCAGTCTTCCAAAACTTACTGAAAATTAGCATTAGTGACGCAGCAACATCCGCGCCCATTTCTATAAAAATCTTGGATACAAGTTATCCAAATGGCTGATTTAAAGATACCTACATTTGGTAGATGCTATTCAACATCCTCCTGAGTTGCTATTCTGATGAAAAGTATTTCATCATATGACGTGACTACATCATCTATATGTTGTTTACTGATTTTCCTAAATATAGAATAGAAATATGTATTGAACACCTCTGCATTTTCTGCCTTATTACTGATAATTCCACCGTTCTATCTACTAATGGGTGAATACAAATTGAGGACAATATTTTCTTCTTAAAACACATAAAACCCTTCCTTTTTATTGTCTTTAACTCTGCTGGCCAGAGATTTTGCTAAATATTTTCAAATATATGCCACCCAGCATGGTTAAATCTGCATGACAAATGACAAAAGACATTTGATTACGGCATTCATCACTCAGCTTTGATCATATCATCTGTATTCTGCCAATTATTCCTTCTTCCGTGGACTATGTTATCATTACAAAGCTCTTAGCAGTTTCAGACTGCACTGTTAGAAAAGGAAAAAAGAGCCTGACTTCTTGATGTTTCCTTCTTTCTCCCAAATACAACATTTTACTTCAAATCAACAATGATGTGAGATGTAGGAGAGACTTATATGGACTAAAAATGAGACCTGTCTCTGATTAAGAATCAATGAATGCCTTTGCCAGTGAGATAAAGCTCTTATTTCATGTTCGGGTAGATTGTAATATATGAGACCATAAAATTATGATGTAGAAGAAATATTGCATTTCCCATTGTGTCCTGTACAGCTAGCTACATGGAATATCAAACTTGACAGGGCTTAGTATATGGTTCCTTAGCACTGGAGGTGCTGTTTCCAGCATATCCTGGGTGGCACTGAAACTTGTTTATTTAAACCTGAAGTATCTTTCACTATGCACCTGGCATCCACAGGTATATGCAACAGTGCCTCATTTTCCCCCTTCTTTTTACTCCCAACAATGCATTGCTTCCCTCAAACCACAACACCCAAGAAAACCCAGGATATGATATGACCACTGCTCCTAGAACCTGTGGAGAGGTTTATACCAGTCTTGACTGTTGCACTGGGACCTTAATCTGTATGATAAATTTCAGCAAAGGCAGGAGGTTTTCTGGGTATCAAAGGTAAGGAACAGGAAAAAGTCATAGGAACTTGATGTATTAGTAAAATTATAGCTCTAATTCTTTAGTCTTACTTCATTCATAACCTGAAAAACAATTAACCCCTTACACATGAGTCTATCCCTTTTTCCTCACACTCCTTTGATTCTGGATAAAATGTCACAGAGCAATCACTTCCTCAAGATTTTTTTCCCCTTTCACTTCCACTCCAGGAAGTGCAAGGGAGCCTTTTTTCCTAGGATTCAATGAGCACTGGGCCACTCCTCAGCTGGTGGTAATTGACATAGATCCACTGAAGTCAATAGAAATGTACCAATATACAGCAGCTGAGATAATGACCTCTTATTATTTTCTGCACTGGGTTCACCCATTCTTAATTAAAACTGAGACATTTAGATAACCAATTACTAATATGAAGCACCATTTATAAAAATAGGCTGGTAGTGTTAAAGATGATATAAACACTTTTATTTTAATTGTGTTTAATTAAAGAGATCTGCATTCAGATTGCTAAAATGCTGGAAGGGGGATAATAACACATCAGAAAGCTGCATTTATTTTTAGTTTGTTAAAATAAATTTTGGAAACTATTTTTTATCAGATGATAAGTAACCCCCTTCCTCCCACTCCTTATTACCATGGGATGCGTATTTGCAACGGCAGCTGCAAAATAATATACGACAGGCATGCACTATGATGAATCAAGAGAGGTCTTTATCTACAGCCTTTATAATGTGTTATGTCTGGTGTGCAAGGGATTTAGGAGGCTTTAAATTGACTAATAGATAATAATAGCTTACACTTATATAGCACCTTTCATCCTGAAGGATCCCTGTAGGCTTTATAAAACACACTGATAAACAACATACATAATGTACCAAGAATACCCTATGCCCCACTGAAATGCTATTTTACCATGCACCATGACATGGAGGGGAGAAATGAAGAATACCATAGTACACTCAAACTGCAAAGGGAAATTAGGGAGATACAATGTAATTATCTTTTGTTGAAATTCAGCCAAAGCAAGAGGATTAACATCTCTGCCATTGTAGAAAATGCAATAGAAGCTGAAATGATCAAAAGAGGAGAGGACCTCTCTTTTCCATCTCATGTCAAAGATAGCATCTCCAATAGCAAACTGTTGAGTACTGTCTCCAGACTAGCTGAAAGGGAAAGATTCCCTATTTTCACCAAATTCACTTCTTGCAACCCACTGTGTTTTCCTTGGATGTTTCCCATGAAAGTACTCTGCAAACACAATGTTGCTCAGTTTAAGATAAAGATAAATGAACTATCCAAGGAGTCTGAGCACAATTCCATCATTTGGTGGATGCAGTAATAACATTAGTATTCAATCTACCCCTTTGATTCTACAAAGATATGGACTAGCTAGTCTCTGATACCTATCTTCATAATCCATAAAATGGGGGATTATTTCTAAAGTGTTTAGCCACGTTTTATCCTCTTTCTTCTTCCAAATGAAATAGAGTAAACAGTGTAAGAAGTCAGCTATCATCTAGAAGGTACCACTAAAATTCATTATTCACCATCTGGGGTACTTGTAGTAACTACTGTATCATCCTATGCTAAAAATGGCTGACTCTATAGCATCTGTACAATAACAAATACTTAGATTTAAAGGCCTCACTCTGGGCAGTCAGAAGAGCAACAAAATGCAACCATAGCAACATTTGGCTCTAACCATTTAACAGTGTCTAAAATGGCAAAGTTCTTTGGCCTTTTGATGGCACCTTGAACTACACCAGTGAAAATTGCAAAGCTGCGGTATATTGCAGTGTAAGAAGACAGCTGTCATGGATTGTAGTGGGTATCATTAAAATATGCTGCAATCAAGGAGGACATCTTAATGGTCTCTTCCTAAGATATTACAGCAATGCACCTTTCACTTTAATTATGGATTCGTCAAGCATTTCTAATCTAAAACTTCATTTTTCTTCTCCAAAGGGATACTAAATATTCTCTTTAAAAATTGCATTTCTCTGCAGTTTGGTGTCCAAGTTGTCAGTTCAGTTGCAATTTATTTATTTTTCTATTTAAATACAGGACAAATTGCTTAGTCACTTGAAAATTACACAGCAGCAAATAACACCGATTTTTAAATAGTTTGGGGGACTTTTTTGCCAACTTCCCTCATGTTCACAGTAACAACAGCTTCATTTTTAAAAAATTAAGCCAACAGCAATTAAGAGCAAGAAAGGCACTTGCTAGATTGAATTTGATCACACTTGACTCCTCTACTTTATTTTCCTGGTTTTACTTAGAATTAAAGGAAGAAGATTATGTGGACTGACACACATAACTTATGCACATAGGGAATGCACAAACCGTGTCTGAGACGTCTAGAAGGGGTTACGATGGGGAAATTGCACTGCTCTCCTCTCCCTGAAGCCATTGCCAGCTCTCTCAATGGTTTAGGGCTCTGTAGGTTCTGAGAGGGGTCTTAGCATGTCCCCCAAAACTTACAAAGTAACAGTGCAGATGTCATCTTGGAACTATCTGCAATGAAAGAGTAAGTAATTCCCTCCCCCACACACATGCCTACCTATCTGAGAATAGGAAGTATGAATCTGGACACAAATTCCAAAGAGCTATGTACTGGTTAGTCTAGAGCACTGTTTCTCAACCTTTTTTAATAAAGTACCCCTTTTAAAAAAATTATAAGTACCCCCTTTTACAAAAAAAAAATGTAAGTACCCCCAGTACCTACAGTTTTCAGACACACAAAATTTGTTTCTACCATTGCAACACATTTGTTTAAACAACTTAATCATAGCTGGGCGGTGATGAAATTTTTGGGTGTAAAAAGTACAAAAATAATAAAGCACTGTAAAACTTAAAACAAAAATTCAGTTTTCTCCAAGGTTCAGTTGTGTTGATGTACCCCCCCAGACTTCTCTCAAAGGTATTCGTACCACTGGTTGAGGAACACTGGTATAGAGGCCTATAGAGCATACCATCTTTTTTTTCCCTTTCCTTAACAGTCTGAGTTTACAGAGGGTTCCCATAGAATACTCTATGCCCACCCAGACTGTTTGAGGTCATACTATTCTCTCCATTCCACAGTGGATCATACCCTAATGTGATAAATTACTTCAAACTCCATTGGTTCAGTCAATCCTATACCAGCCCAGAGGGGATGAATTGACCATTAGTCCCTCAGAATACAGAAAAGAACAAATTTAACAAGATTGTATGGTATATTTTATAAGAAGGTATTATATCCCACCACTTCAGTCTCCACATAGGATTACACTGTTTGGGGACATTTCTGATCCAGTCTCAATAATTTTCCATTGAATTACCCTGAAGCAGAAAAGAGCTACCAGATACAGTACACCTGTATAGAAGAAGCAGTCTGACTGGTTTGGGAGCTATGGGTGCAGGTCTAATGCTTTGTAGTAGGACCAGTCCTGACATAGCTGTTGTTACTGTCAAAGATACAAGCCAAATCCTCAGCTTGTGTAAATTGCTATAGCTCCACTGAATTCAATGGATCTATGCCAAATCATACTGGCAGAGGACCTGGATCCAACTATCCACTCAGACAATTTCTAACTCACATGGTACAGTCATAGCCTCTTGTGTTTTCATCCATATGCTTAGAACAATTGGCAACAGATGGAAATACACTAAAAAAAACCAAAGTTTTTGTTTTCTTTGCCCAATAGTGCTCACTTTGGGAAGTTGGGTTTTTTTTGTTCTTTATCTTTTTCCTCTCTACTTTTTTATTAATTCATGTTTAATGTCCTTATTAAATATCAATGTTAATCAACCCACTTATGTTATATGTACCTGGATACCTAACTAGTATTCAGTTAATTGTATGTGGGATAATCTTGTCTAGTGCAGTGTTTCTAAAAAATGTTGGTCTTCACAGAACAACCCACACAATTATCCTGCACACCTCCATGGTACCTTTCCATATGCCTTTGGAATGGTTGTTGGACTTGCATCACAAAAATCAACAATGGGAGGTTTGGGGGTTCCACGCAATAAGGAATGGGTCACAAAGGGCCTGGGTTTTGGAACTGATGAGGGTCTTGTGTGCTGAATGGGTGCAGTAAAAGTAGTACATTCAGAATGAGGACATCTGAATTCCATTCTTCACTCTTCTGCTGACTCCCTCTGGCTTGCCAAAGTTGTGGGGTAAGTAAGTGACTGACTCGGGAACAGTACTCATAGGTCCTAAATCTAAGTCTTCTCATCTAACCACCAATGACCACACCAACCACACTGTTTACTTTTCACAAGCAAGTGTGACATTTTTTAGTTGTTTAGCGGCACTGAACTGAACTGCTTCTATTTCCCATGTCCCTAGTCACTTTACTCAAGGGTAATTGATGGGTAATTTATCAAGGTACCAATTAAGGAGAGTCCACAACAGAAATGATAATTACTTCTTTCATGTGTTCCTATTAGCTGCTGCCTGCCATATTGCCCTCCATGTAAAGCCATACACCTTTCCAATATCCCATTCTCTTATGTGAGGTACAGAAACCTTTACTCTTGTTTAAAGATGCAGATGTGTTTTAAACATGAGATAACAATACATACTAGAGAAGATCACAGTCTTCCATTATCCTGAATGTTTGATCTAAACAGCGTCTGACTGCACATCAAACAAGTTAGAACAAAGTGTTCAAAAATATCAGGGCTGTATTAAAAAAAGTAACCACAATGTTTGATGTTCTGATTCCTTTTTTATTCATACAAAGGCAAATATGAGCTAATAGAATTTTGTCTGTGGCTCAAAGCAGCAGGTTGCAAAATCTGGAAACTACAAAAGCATTTTGCCAAGAGACTGTAGCTCAAAAATTAACCCAGCGTTGATTGAAGGTTGGCAGTTTATTGTCAAAAATCATATTTAAAAGTATGATTTGCTATAGTTTATGGTGTCATTGACAATATTTGAGCAAAGGGAAAATGATCCATATTCATTTTGAAGGGTAGAGTTCTAAGCTTACTGGTCAGGAAAATTACATTTGTGCAGAAACCATTCTTTGTCCTCCCCCCTTTTTTGTTATAATTATATTTGTTACTCCTTTCAGCTGTATGTATGTTTAGTATTTCTAACTGCAGTGTCTGTTCATTGGTGGTATTTAATCTTTAGGGACTACATATGTGCATGGAAGGAGTAGGTGGGGAAGAATATGCATTAATGCATTTTTTCAGAATATGAGCACTTCTGTGATGATCACATAACAGGAGGTGAATATTTTATTTGACATTTTCCCCATCAGTCATTGAATAAACTGTTCACAAATAAATGTTCCCGTTATTCAATGGGTTCTTTTCTTTAAAATGCGGGAAAGAGCCTTGAGGTTTGAAAACAGGCCTTTTAAATTTTTTTACGGAGCTATGTAAAACTTTGATAATGACACACTGTGGTTCCTCCTTGTTACATAGTTCCAGGAAAGTTTTCTAACTTAGAGATAGTGACAATGCAATAATAATAAATATTCTTGTTCAATGCACAATTCAGCAAGGCCTAAAGCAGAAGTGGAAACTACACACACATTCTAAATCAATTCCTATTTTATGTATCAATAGTTTAAATTGTTCTGACCAAATATTCACTGTCACAAGGTGAGCTATAAATCTGTTGTCACAAATTAAAGCAGATAACATCTCTTATGGGATCAGTGTGGGGAGGGATTTTGATAGCAGCAGGAGATTTCATTAGCAAAATGAAAGCTTAGATTTTTGCTTTACTTCAGAAAGCCTGGATGCTAATAAAAGCTCATTCTCTCTTCATATTGATCAGACAGAAATGTTAATAATGCCATTGGCTTGCCGCAGTATGGAAGGTGACCTAAATCATGGCTTCTGTGTGATTAAATGTGTTTAGATCTTTGATCAGAGACAGACATAGTAACTATAGAAAGTTAAATGGGTATGGATGGAGGGAACAATTGCACCACATACTAGGACCTACTATAGAATGCCTCTTCCTTATTGATGATCAATGTGGCTGCTTGTTTCAGGCACCCCTGCATATCTACTCCTACTATATAAGATATTATTCATTGTTATAATGTGGGCTAGACAATTCACAGCACATATAAAGGATCTCTGAGGGAGAACCATGTTAGTTTCTAAGGCTACGTCTACACTGGCGGCTTCTTGTGCAAGAACAGCTGTTCTTGCGCAAAATCTTGCTAGGTGTCTACACTGCATGCGCGTTCTTGTGCAAGTAAATTTACAGTCTAGCGTCAGAAAACAGGGCTTCTTCCAGAAGAGTTATTCTTCTCCCCAGGAGGAATAAGCCCTCTTGTGCAATAGTTCTTGCGCAAGAGGGCAGTGTAGACAGGCAACATGAATTTCTTGCGCAAGAAACCCCTATGGCTAAAATGGCCATCAGAGCATTCTTGCTCAAGAGAGCGTCCACACTGCCATAGACGCTCTTGCACAAAAGCACATGCCAGTGTAGACACGCTCTTGTGGAAGACTTTTTGCGCAAGAACTCTTCCACAAAACAGTTCTTGTGCAAGAAGCCGCCAGTGTAGACGTAGCCTAAGGGTATGTCTACACAGCAAAGTTATTTCAAAATAACAGCTGTTTCGAAATAACTTTACTAGCATCTACACAGCCAAACCACTATTTTGAAATTAATTTGAAATAGTGGAGCGCTTATTTCGAATTTGGTAAACCTCATTCCATGAGGAATAACACCAAATTCGAAATAACTATTTCGAAATAAGTGCTGTGTAGACACTTATATTGAAATAGGGAGCCTCCATCCTTCCCAGGGTGCCCTCGTGGCCACTCCAGCCTCAAACAAGAACACTCCTCTCCCTCCCCCCTCCCTGGAGCCCTTCAAGGGGTTGACTCTGGCCACAGTGCCTGTGCCAGCTCCAAGCCTGCCAGCCCAGAGCCAGCAGTCACTGCCCCTGACCCAGTGGCCCCAAAACATGAGCCAGCAAGCTACTGGCAGCCGGCTCTCCACCACTCCCCAGAAGCAGTCTGCCAGCTCCAGGAGCCTTCCAGGGCCCAGAGAAAGCAGGTGCCTTCCTGGTCCAGGGTGGAGATCATGGATCTTATTCAGGATTGGGAGGGATGCCCCCGATATCCATGATCTCCGCACTAGATGGGGGAACACAGCCGTCTATGGCAGGATAGCTGCCAGCCTGGCCACCAAAGGCCACATGCAAACCCAGGAGCAGGTCTGCATGAAACTCAAGTTGGTCCGCCGAGACCCCCAGTCCTGAGCCCTGAGCTTCCCCTCCCCCTTGTTCCTCTTGCTTCCCCCTTCAAGCTCCCTCCTCCCAGGATTCCCCTTCCCCTCTCCTACCCTCTCTTCTGCCCTCTCCCACATCCTTTCCCCAGTCTCACCAGTTTCATCCTCCCCCCCCCCCAGTTTTGTTAAATAAAGAGAGTTTGTGTTCATGAAAATACATGTATTTTATTTGACATCAGGAAGGGGGGTTAGGGAGGGGTAAGCAGAAGGACGTGAGGGAGGAATGAGGCACAAGCCCCCAGTGGGGCAGATCAGGGAGGCTCTAAGTGCTCCTCAGGGTGGAAGCTCTTCCGCAGGGCCTCCTGGATACTGACAGCCCCCCGATGGACCTCCTGGATGGCAGCCTGCAGAAAGTGCAGCCAGGCTCGCAGCAACGCATCCACGAGAAGCACCAAAGTGCCCAGGGGCAGCTCTGGCTCCATGTTGCAAAGTGCTTTGGTGTCCCGAGTGAGGGCAACCAGAGCACGCAGAGACAAAATGCTTTGCTGTCCCTCATCAAGGTAGGCAAGCAAGCAGGGAAAGCTGAGAACCGGCTGTCCGGGGGAGGGGGGGAGGTCCCTTTAAGCACAGGCCTCAGATAGCCTGAGGCAGCAGCCACACAAAGTAACTACTGACCTGATGCCCTGCCGGACCTGGTTCTGGCCAGCCTTAAATGTGATTCAGCATCCACTCAGTGTGGATGCGCTATTTTGAAATAATGCTGTAGTGTAAACATACCCTAAGGTGCCACAGGACTATTCATTTTACGTAAAAGGGGGTGGTTCTTGTCCCCAAATCCTACAGTCTAATTGTAGATGTGATGCAATAATGGGTTTAAGAAGCTGTAAGGAAGAGATGCGATAAAGATGGATGTGGTATAAAATTCATGTAGCTGCTCATGTAGCTGTAGATATTTAGGTATGCTAGTAATACAAATATAGTTTTTAGGCTGGGATTTTCAGAGGAGCATATGGGAGTTACTACTGTCTGCCCAACACATTTAGGTCAACATAAGTTGTCTTTCAGTGACCTGTGTTTGCATGTGTCTACCCTTAGTATAAGTCCACTATTACAGCAACACAGTAAAACCACTTCTTCAAACAGTCCAAAGCTCTGTTTGACCTATTGCAGTGTGATGCAGTGTGAATATAGACACTCCATGATCTGTGCTGACTCTAAGAATCCATCAGTAGCTGTCCCACAATATCCCATGCCTCATGAAAGTGACAGGTGTGGTCACTGTTTTAAATTCTAGTTTTCTGGAATCACAAACAGAGGAAGCCACCTCCTGCCTTTTCCTGAGAGCCCATCATGGCAAGCACCTCTAATAGCAAGAGCTCTGGAGAATAAATTTTATCCCATAACATAATATGAAGATTTTATGAAATCACGAGAAGTATGTATTCCACTATGCCAGATAGTGGTGCATGGCACACTGGAATACATACTTCAAGTCAGTATATATAACACTGACACGAACAACCGGGTATGCATGTGCCTAAGTGATACACAAACTTTGGCACCAATGTAACTTGAGTCAACCATAGTTTGGAGTGTGATTAGATGTTCAATTCCCATTGGTGGAACAGAGGAGCTAATTCCCTGAGACTGTTCTGAATTCCATAGCCTATATTTCTATCTATAGATATTATTGTTTCACATCCTGTAGGCTTTGTGAGAGATGTCAGGCTTATAGGGGATTTCAATGAAGAATTGTGTGGCGGTTTAGAATGCAAATGGGAGATATTCCAAAACTATAGGTCAGATGGGAAAACAAACATGAGGTTGGTTGTTGGGGAAATGGACAAATGAAAAATCGAACCTGGTCTTCTTTACATTTTTAAAGAAGGTGATGCCAGAAGATATGTATGCAGTGGGGAATTATCCAGCACATTGAAAAAAAGGACAAACATTGAGAATTAAAAAAGTCAGATTCTAAAAACACTGTTTTGAGATTGAACTAGAGATGTTTAGATTGAATTTGGCCCTATTTTTGTTTTCTAAATAGCTACAAACCTATGGTGAGTTTCCCAATTTAACTTATTATTCATTATTTCTACATACAAACCATATTCAGGCTTATGGATTTTCACCACTATTCACCATACGTATGATACTAAGTGTTAAGTATTCACACCATAATGTGTATGACTGATCAACAGTCACCTGTTATGGTGGTTTGTTCTATGCCTAGATGAATTTAAGTGAGTGCTTTTTATGAAAGTATGCATAGCTGTGCATGGATTTGCAAAAATAAAAGTCTCACCCTCAAAGAAACAAATATGATCACATATTTTTTGCACCATAAACACATTATCTTCTAGTGGGAACTACACAGAAGAGAAAACAACTTCCTACTTGCTACAGCTAAAGGAGTTACTCCTTTAGTTCAAGTAATGGAAAACTGCGTAGCAGTGATGAAGATTAGAGATTCAAACCCTTCTGATGAAATATGCCAGGGGTCATTACAAAAACTGATTTAATGTTGAAGCTCAGCAGAGAAGCTTCTTGCCTCTAGATCGTGGAGTTAAATGGTCCTCCTCTATAAAAGGTCAGATAAAATTTTAAAAAACCCAGCTCATCAGAATTAATTACTATAGCCAAAGTCACTCATTAGTACCATTGACTCATGTGTGTGAAAACACAACTGAAAAGGTTCCACACCAACTGAGTACACTGAAAAGAGTCTCTTTTATAATTATACAAGTGGAATCTTTGATTTACTGTCAATTACCTATTTAACCCACCTCAATTATCTATAATTTAAGAGCAAAGCTGATAGACAATATGTTATTTCTTTTTTATACTTATTTGATTGTGAATTTTTTGTTATTCTATCCTAGTCTCCCATCAAAAAAAATCACGGACAAAACCTACTGAACTGTAACCTACAATGCAACAATACTTTTTGGTAATAATAAACTTAATAGAGGCCAGGAGAGAACTTTACATACCCCTTGGGGAAACACAGTATTTAATAGAAAATGAAAACTTTACTATAGTTTTTAAACAAAACATTTCACAGACTTTAATAGAGAATCATAAATTTACTAAAGAATTCTACAGGATGGCTCAACAATACTCAGAAAAAGAAAGTATTCCCAATTAAATTAAGAACATAAAACAGCCACACTGGGTCATCCCAAAAGGTCCACCTAGCCCAGTATCCTGTCTTCCAATAGTGGCCAATGCCAGATGCCTCAGAAGAGTGAACAGAACAGGTAGTCATCAGGGGCTTATCTAGACAACACTAAAGTGTCGAAAGAGGATATGCAAATTCAGTGGGAATTTGCATATTATCTTCTGATCTCACTCTCAAAAGCAGAGCTTTCGAAAGTGAAATTAGTTTAAACGTGGCTTTTTCGGCAACCCCCCCTTCTCAAAAAGCCGCGTAAACCTCATTTTTTGAGGAAGAGTGGCTTTTCGACAAAGGGGGGGAGGGTTTCCACTGAAAAAGACGCGTCTTAAAGCGCCACTTTCGAAAGTGAGATTGGAAGAAGATATGGAAATTCCGCTGAATTTGCAAATCCTCTTTTGGCCCGTTAGTGTAGTCTAGATAAGCCCCAAGTGAGCTCTTTCCTATCATTTATTTCCAGACCCTGACGAACAGAGGCTAGGGATGCATTCTGGTTAACAAGTTATTGATGGACCTAACCTAGATTCTAAGATTGAAATGTTGAGTTTCAATGAAATCAAGGACAAAATTGTCATTGGCTTCATAAGAACATAAGAACGGCCATACTTGATCAGACCAATGGACCATCTAGCCCAATATCCTGTCTTCGGACAATGGTCAATGCCAAATGCTTCAAAGGGAATGAATAGAACATGGCAATGAAGTGATCCATCCCCTGGTGTCTAGTTCCAGCTTCTGGCACTCAGAAGTTAAGGAAAACCCAGTGCATGCAGTTGAATTCTTGATCATCATGGCTAATTGCCACTAATGCACTTATCCTCCACCTTATCTCTTTTTTTAATACAGCTATAGTTTTGGCCTACACAGCATCCCATAGCAACCAGTTTCACTAGGGATAAAAATGGGTAACTGGTTAACTGGTTACTGGCAACCACCACCCTAACCAGGTGATGCTAACCAACAGGCAGTTAACCAACTTCCACAAAGGCCACCCCCAAAGTCGTGGTCGGTGGTTGATTTTTATTACATGTTTTCCCTACTACCAAGCCCCCACAGGCCAACCTTACAATACAGCTCCCTCCTTTCGACTTGGATGGCTTCCGTGCCAGGCCGCACGGCCATACCGTCCAGCGTTACACCCACTAGCGGCGGGGTAGAACTCGGGCCCGCCCACTCTCCCGAGCCCCAGCCCAGGGCCCTAAGGCAGGGGGAAAACGACCTCCCACCTGCCTGCGGATGGGGTGCAAGCCCCTAAACTCACCTGCACTCGGGATCCTTGGCCCAGCCCTGGGCCACTTCCTACCCTGCCTGCAGTTACACTCAATTTGTCCGGCGTGGGGTTACAGCTCACCCGGCTGATTACCGAAATACGCTGCCCTCCTCCTCCACGCCTGTCTCGCCCGCCTTCCCTGTGGCCAGCCCGGGACGCACCCCCCTCTCGGCAGCCTCCCGGCTGCTTTTTAACACCCCGCCAGCCCAGCGGGTGACGTCATTGGCCGGCGCCAGCGTTGCGATGCCGGCCGGCGCTGGGGTGATGTCATCAGCTGTGGGTGCCCCTCTGGCGCGTCGCGCACCCTCGGCGCTTTGCCCAGCGGCGTCTGCTGAGCCGCCGTTTACTTGGCCCGGCGGCGTGCAGGGCCGCTCTGCCCCATCACACAGCTCCTCTCTGGAAACCCCTCTGGCAGCCCTGTGGGGCCAGGAGCTGGCAGCCGAGCCCCACAATTAACCATGTAACAGGTTAATTTTTTTTACATTTTTTACATCCCTAAGTTCCACAGACTGACTGCATATTGTGCAAAGAAGTGCTTCCCTATGTTTGTTTTAAACATTCTATCTATTAATATCATTGCGTGGTCTCTGATTCTTGTGTTAAGGGAAGGAGTAAATAACACTTCATTATTCACTTTCTCCATGGCATTCATAATCCTATACATGTCTCTGATATCCCCTGTTTTTATCTCTTTCCCAAACTGAATAGACCCAATCTTTTTAATCTCTTCTCATATGGAAACTGTTCCACACCTTCATTATTTTTGTTGACATTTTCTGTACCATTTCCATTTCTAATATATCTTTTTTTTTAGATGGGGTGACCAGAAAGGTGTGGTATACTATGGACTAATATAGTGGCATTATGGTCTTTTTTTTTTTTTTGACTGTGGATGCAAACTAAACAGATGTTTTTGGATAACTACCCACAAAGACTCCAAGATCTCTTTCTTAAGGGGCAATAGCTAATTTAGACCTTATCATTTTGCATGTACAGCTGGGATTATATTTTCCAGTGTGAGTGTGCATTACTTTCCATATATCAACACTGAATTTCATCTGCCTTTTTGTTTCTCGATCACCCAGTTTTGTGAAATCCCTTTGTAAAGGTACTTGCAGTCTGCTTGGGACTTACCTATCTTGAGTAATTTTGTGTCATCAAACTTTTCCACCTCACTGTTTACCCCTTTTTCCAGATCATCTATGAATATGTTGAACAGCACCAATCCCAGTACAGATCCTTAAGAAGCACAATTATACCCTTCTCCATTGTGAAAACTGGCCATGTATTTGTATGTGTTTTTTCCTGTCTCTTAACCAGTCACAGATCCATGAGAGGATTATCTTCTTATCTTATGACTACTTACTTTACTTAAGAGCCTTTGGAGAGGGACCTTTTTAAAGGTTTTCTGAAAGTTCAACTACACCATATCCACCAAAGAAAAAACTTAAAAAACAATAATGGTTCTGTAGCACCTTAGGGTATGTCTACACTAGCCCCCTAGTTCAAACTAGGGAGGCTAATGTGGGCATTCGAACTTGCAAATGAAGCCCGGGATTTAAATATCCCGGGCTTCATTTGCATGTTCCCGGGCGGGCGCCATTTTTAAATCCCCCTAGTCCGAACTAACTGCCCGCGGCTACACGCGGCAGTTAAAAGTTAATTCGAACTAAATCCTTAGTTCAAATTAACTGTTACACCTCATGGAAAGGACTTAGTTCGAATTAACTTTTAACTGCCGCAGGTAGCCGCGGGCAGTTAGTTCGGACTAGGGGGATTTAAAAATGGCACCCGCCCGGGAACATGCAAATGAAGCCCGGGATATTTAAATCCCGGGCTTCATTTGCAAGTTCGAATGCCTACATTAGCTTCCCTAGTTCGAACTAGGGGGCTAGTGTAGACATACCCTTAGAGACTAACCAAAAATATACATAGATAGTATCATGAGAAACAGAGAAACACATAGAAACCTGTTGGGGGACATTTTAACTTGCCCAGGGATTCATTAATGGATTTAAAGGTGACTATTCTCTTACAAAGCAATTTCAGGAACCAACTAGAGAGAGAATCTACAGAACTTGCTTTCATATGCAAATTTGATACTCTCTCGCATGGTTTAAACAAACACATGAATTGGATGGGCCATTATATTCAACACCCAAATGACATCAAAAGCTAAGTATCGGGCACTTACAGCCTACTCTATTAGTCTCATCTAGCTAATGGTCACTTTAATTAATGGTCACTTTATTCTCTCCCCCCTACTGTCAAGTTGGAGGACTTCTTACTTCTACTCCTGTAATCCTAATTGTACGAGGAGTGAGGAGAGTCAGAGGAAGAGTGCTCTATTTAGAAATAAGTGCTGTGTAGATGCTCCCAATTTCAAAATAAACTACTCAATTGACGTAGCTCAATTTGCGTAGCTTATTTCAATTTAAGCCCTGCTGTGTAGACAGGACAATTGTTGTTTTTTAAAGTTTTTTTAGTTATAGACAAACACAGCTACCCCCTGAAACTATATCCAACAGATTATCCTTGTCCACATGTCTGTCAATCCTCTCAAAGAATTCTAGATTCAGTAGAACCAAGAAGTGAACTTGTATGTTTGTAGAATAATTTATGTAAAACCCTATTTGATTTCTACAGAATCATGATGTTTCTGTCTCTAGAAATAACTAGAGGAGTTCATCAGTTATACAAATCCCTTCTTTGTCTTAGACACTCATTCCCACCACTTCCTCCTTGTAGTTGCATTTCATAGCTACCTATTCATACATAAAGAGAGTAAAAGGGCTAAATGCCTCTGTAGAGAACACAAATATTGAGGGCAAAGGAAGTAACATACAACCTGAAGCAGAAAATTACTCTGGAGACTGGTGTAATGCACAAAAATTTTTGTAACAAAAATTACTTCCAGGAGATAAGTTGGGGGAGTGGGAATAATTTATCCCCTTGTCAGAAGGAGGCAGGTTGTGAAGTCCACATTTTCTATCCAATCGGTAATTTTTAGGGTAGCATCCCTCTTATCCTCAATCTTTCCTCTCTTCCCAACACACTGTAGCGCACCCCAGCTGAAAAGAAATGGGAAGCTGCAGATCTGCCTTAGCGAACCCTCTTGGACACATATTGCGGGAGGTGAAACCTACTGTGATTAGTTACTCTCGTTATTACCACCAGCTTCTTTCCAAAACTGGGACTGGGGGGCCCAGAACAATGTTTTATGATGCAGAGTGAATATCTTGCTCAGATATTCTCATTTTGTTCGTGCTTGTTCGTAGCAACTTCTTCCAGCTCCCATACTTTTCTGGCGGCCACAGAATGACTTCTGACATACACTGCTGGGAAAATTAGCCCAAATACTTGTGGATTAGTTTAGGGGGTTAATAGACATACAGAGCACATACAGAAAACATATGCACACATAATCACAAAGAAAAAAGGACTGGAATTAGGGCTTCAAAGGAGAAAATTAAGTCACTTAGCTACTGAGTCACCATAGCTCAGCTTTGTTCAAGGTTAGTCATATGCAACCTATTAATTTGAAATCTAATTATGCTCCACTGCAAAGCACAAATGCACAGAACCTTATAAACCCAAGGAAATAATTCAAAGTGCTTTGCTCTGCAGAAACATCTGCAGTACCTATTTTTAATATAAGAACCCAATATTGTGCCTTTACCGAAATTAAGCTAATCTGTACAGAGTGAACCAAATGAACATGCTTCTAATTAGTGGTGTGCTGCATTAGAACAGAGTCAGAGAGAAAAGGAGAATTCTATTCAGTCTCCAGGTACAATCAAAATCCTCATCAAATGAACCTAATGTATGTTCTTAAGGGATTGAAAAATAAATGCTGAAAGAAAATGAAGCTGTTGGCTCAAACATTTAGTTAATGAATATCTCCAAATCCCAGTTTGTCTTTCAGAAAAAGCCCATCAACCAAAAGACCAAACTGCACATTCACTTTAAAAGTCACCCTAGCCTTCAGACTTTTAAATCACTTGAAAAGACTTTCTTCATTTTTACAGTTAGCTATTACTGCCTTTGTGCAATGTGTTGTGGATCTCCAATGGTCTCATGTGTTCTGGGTTCTGCATCCAGTTTGAAAGATAACAACTCCAGCAGAATAGCATCCTCCAACACAATGTTGGGATATTAATTTGTATGGACTGGCGTGGGACTCAAGTAGTAGGCAGTTAATGGAAGAAAATGTAATTAATGCAAATCAGCAGGGATTTATGGGAGATAGGTCATGGGTAGTTAATTTGATTTTTTTATGAGATTACCTATTTGGTTGAGAAAGGTGATAGTGTTGGTGTAATATATTTAGACTTCTATCTAAAGTGATTGACTTGGTACTGCATGACATGCTAATAAAAAAAAACTAGAATGGTATAAAATTAACATGGCACACATTAAATGGATTAAAAACTGGCTAACTAATGGATCTCCAAATGTAACTGTAAATACAAATAATTATTATGCACATCTGTTTCCAACAGGTACCTGCAGGGATCTGCTCTTGGCCCTGTGCTATTTAATATATTTATAAATGACCTGAAAGAAAGCATAAAATTATCACTGATAAAATTTACAGATAAGACAAACACTGCAAAGTGGTAAATGATGAAGAGGACAGGTCACCAGTTCAGAACCATTTATATCGCTCGATAAATTGGGTGGCAAGCAAACAATATTCATTTGAATGGAGGAAATGTAACTGTTATATATGAGAACACAGAGGCTACGTCTAGACTGCAAGCCTCTTTCGAAAAAGAGCATCTAGACTACAGCCAGTACTTTCGAAAAAGCAAGCCGCTTTTTCGAAATAGAGCACCCAGGCAGTCTAGATGCTCTCTTTCGAAAAAGTAGTTTGCATTACATAGCGCCCTTTTCGAAAGAGCACTTTTGAAAAAAGGTGTTCTTCCTCGTAAAACGAGGTTTTCCGCGGTCGAAAAAACTGCCGTGTTCTTTCAATTTACTTTCGAAAGAATGCGGCAGCAGTCTAGACGCAGGGGAAATTTTTTCAAAAAAAAGGCCTCTTTTTTTGAAAAAACCCTGTAGTCTAGACACACCCAGAATGTTGAGATGGGGGCTTCTATCATGGGTAGTATTGACTCTAAAAAAAGATTTGGGTGTTATGGTCAATAATAAGCTGAACATGACTTCCCAGTTGGGTATGTCTGCATTGGCAGATGAAAAGCACTGGTAGTTACAGTGCTGCTCATAAAGCGCTGCAGGGAAACCACTGTTGTGTGTCCACACTATGCTCCTTGTGACAAAAGATCATGTCCACATTAGCAGCTCTTGCAATGTCACAGAGAACAGTGCATTGTGGTAGCTATCCCACTGTGCTTCTGGCTTCAGGGTGCTTTATAAAGGTTTGCAGTGCCTCATGGGGCAGTCAGCATCACATGATGCTGGTTTCCCAATCCCATTGCTTCACAGTCATCTTACTACATTGACAGATGCTTTTCAACATTAGTAGAGGGAAGGGAGGAAAGTGTGTGTGTCTGAGGGGCAGGCGGGAGACAGTGTGTTTTTGGAGATGTCAGCATGCTGTCTTGTAAGTTCAGACAGTGGCAGAAAACAACCCCTCCTAAGGCTGGGGGAGGGAGAAACCTTGACATCTCAACCCATCCACCTCCCTCCCTGGCTCTTTGCACGGCATTCTCCTTCTCTCTCTCCCTCACTAACTCACTCACACATGCAAACACCTGTCTCTGTATTGAACAGCATGAGCATTCCATCAGATTGGTTTGCTCTGGGTCCCAGAGCAAATCAGCACAGCACATAGGCTGTCCAAAACAGAGCTCTGAAAGGGGATATACGCATTCCTGCAGAGCAAAGAGATGAATTCAAACAAAGAGCAGCAGGGGCTTGATGGATTATGGGCCATTTCTGGAAGACAGTCAGGATGCAAAAAGCAATTCAAGTGTTCACACTGACCCCCAAGCACTGTATCCAGAGCACCACAAGCGGTACATTTTTTGTCAAGGTGGTTTATTTAGAGCACAGCTACTTCAGAGTTAGTGCACATTAAGTGCCTTGCCAATGTGGACACCTCGGGAGTTACAATGCTGGGAACTGATTTGCTGCTCTGTAACTTGCCAGTGAAGACTTGGCCTATGGTCAAAAGAGCTAATATGATTCTGATATGAATAAATAGAGGAAAATCAAGGAGGAGTGGAAAGGTTGTTTTATCTCTGTATTTGGCACTGCTACAACCACTGCTGGAACACTGTATCTGATTCTGGTACTCACAATTCAAGCATATTGATAAACTGGAGAAGGTACAGAGAAGAACCACAAGAATGATTAAAGGATTAGAAAACATGCCTTATAGTGATAGACTCAAGTTGCTCCCTCTTTTTAGCATAGCAAAGAGAATGGTAAAGGGTGACTTGATTACAAGTAAATGAAGATGAAATATTTAATAATGGGCTGTTCAATATAGCAGAGAAAAGTAAAACATATAAGCCAATGACAGGAAGTTGATATCAGACAAATTGAGACTAGAAACTAGGCATACATTTTTACAGTGAAGATAATTAAACATTAGAATAATTTACCAAGGGATGTGATGGATTCTCTAGTGGTGGGTCACTAGTACTTTAAAATAAAAGATTGGATTTTTTTCCATAAAAGATATGTGCGAGGAATTAATTTGGAGACGTTCTATGATAATAGTCTGTCCTTAGAATCTATGCAGAAGGATGACTGCCTCCTACTTCAGAGTCACAGTAGTTCCTGCAGCACTCCAAATTTTACGTGTTGGTTTTGTACCCACATACTGACCCATCTCAATCCTGGTTAGTTAATGAGAGCTAATGAGATCATAGCTTGTGATCATATAGTTACAAAATCATTAGCAGCACTAATTTTTCAACAAAAATTAAAACAACTCAAAATGGCCATGAAGATCACCTTTTTCAAAAAAACACATCATCATTTTATGATGACTAGAATGAGGAAGTATCAGATTCCAAGAACAGCCTTGGGGTGGACAGTGCTTTTATAACCCATTAAGCTACCTTACCTTGCACATTGCTATCAGGGTTCCACTATTTCAATAAATTGGAACTTCAGATGAACTTTATCTGAACACATAGTGTTCCATACCAGTGTCCCTGAAATCAACAATAAACTGTAATGAAATTACATTAATAGCATAATATCCAAGCTTGAATAGAGTATCTGCTATATATTTGAGAGAGTTTGTCTGTCTGTGAGCGAGCGAGTCAGTCAGTCTGTTCATCTGTTTGATCAAGAACTCCTCCAAAACAGTAGGAGCTAGGAGTACCAAATTTGGTATGCTGCTTCCTCTTATCATAACTTACAGCAAGGTCAGGTATTGTTGTTCAGCTGAAGCTACCCCCTCCCCCGATGCATATGGGGATGCATAAAACCATACAGAAAAAAGAGACTGGCTGAGGACATGCCCCTGTTTGGAACTGCCCCAGCACAAAGCCTCCCATCCCCCAGGTGTCCTGTAGGAAGGGCAGGGGGAGTTGTAGCGCCTTCCCCCCATTCATATGGGAACGTGCACAGTTTGTTGCATTCCTCTCTCTGGCTGGGGAGTGCAGGGGACAGAAGAACCTGGACCTGCCCTGGCCAGGGGACATACAACCTTCCCCCAGCTGTACATACTAGAGCTGAAGTGACCACAGAGATGTACTTCTCACCAGGCCCCAAACTGGGGCTGGGGTAGTCCCCTCTCCCCTGCATCCTGAACCCCTTCATCTTAAGCCCCATCCCAAAGCAATAATTTAAATAAAGAAAAAAAACCAAAATTAAGGACACAAGCATCACTGAGTAAATCTTCTAATAATTCAATACATTTGACTAGCTGCTAGTTCTTACTGGCCTAGGAAATGTCAATTTTTCTGTATTTTACTTTCTGCTGATCATGATTTTTTTAAGTGATACACAGAGCCAGCTTCTGTCACACCTACAATGAAGCAATTAGTAAAGTGTTAAAGATCAGAAAATGTGGAATAGTCTAGTTTATAACTAATTACTTCAGCCTGCCATCTTAAAAGCTAGATTATGTCTACAGATGGTGTAGCTAGAAGGCTTTTTTTAAATTGATCTATTCTGCTATTAGGTAAATGTAATACTTTCAACACGTGTGCTTTCATTTCAAATCTTGTGATTGTTTGCACTTTTGTCAAAGCTCAAACCTCCAGAGTCATGTCATAATGTGCAGACATGATCCCGCCAAAGTCCATAACCAATAAATAAAATGAATAGAACCCCACATTTATTATTTTTTAAATTTCATAATGTTTTTGCCATACTGCAAATATTTTACAGAGAATAATAACATTAAAATGTTTTATAGCTAAAACAAAATACTTTTGAAATATAAAAACAGAGTTAATTTGGTTGTTCCTTTGTTTGTTTGGATTTAAACACCCTCCTGTACCCCTTCTAATCGCAAAGCATCAGCATTGCAGTAGTGCATAAAGACCAGAGAGTGAAACTGACTATAAATCAAAATGACACTGACTTGTGTTTTCATTCCTCATACTGTGTTAGATTTCTTAAAGCAATGAACCAACCAATCCTAGCAAGCAAAAGAAAAAAAAAACAGACATTTTAATATTGGTAATACAGAAAGGCAGTATGTTATAAGTATAAAAATATGTGCCTATATTTTCTTTGTTCCATTAAGCTTTTAATCTATTCATATTATTAATTTTACATCTCCCCAACCCAGATGCCAAGTTGCAGATTATAAATCATGACATACATGCAGGGCAGATCTACTGCTGGTGTAATTTTATATTATTTGAAAATCTGGATCAGAAAATCTGGCCCATAAAAATTTCAGTGGAGAACTGGGCATTGTGTAAAATTATTTAGGAACTACTCTCTCTATTTTGTAAATGGAATCAGTAACAAGAAACCAATGAAGTCTAGATGGTTTTAATAGCTGGGTGATTCTAGCTGGGAGTGCTTATCCATCACATTTTTTGCAGTCTTTTCTCTCCTCTATCGTTGGACATGAATACCAAAACAAAACATAGTTTGATGTCATAGGCTCAAAAACAGCTGTGTTCTAACAAGTCTTCAAGGATGCCATCCCCGAGGTTAGGAGAAAGGATGGTGAGGCAAGCCAGCCTGAGGACAGACAGATATATACAAGGAAGAGGAGAGCTGCCTAGACTGCATTCATGTCAGCTGCAACAGCAGCACTTCTCTGCCTATCCAACTCTGACTTCTCTTCTCTAGAAAGTTTTTGGAGGAATGTGATATTGCCAGAAGGCAAGGTGTAGGGCAGGCCTGGGCAAAATATGGCCTGTGAGCCGAATTCGGCCTGCAAAGCCACCGGATCCAGCCCATGGACACTGCAGGGAGCCCTGCTTGCCTTGACCCATCCACACATTTTTCAGAAACTCGGCTGTGGGGCATTTTTTCTTTAAAAACTGAGAGTCTGGAGAAGAGGGGGGAAGCTTTAGGACCTGCTCCCAGCAGAATTCCATTGGCTGGTTTCTGGCCAGAAACTGGCCAATGAGAGCTGCTTCTTTCAATAACAGGCAGCCGTGAAGCACAAAGGGCTCCAGAGCACATTGCTTCAGCCTGTGCGGCAGTGGGGCAGGCAGGGAGGCTGATTCGGGAACCACTTCTGGCTAGTAAGTCTCCTGGGTAGAGCCTACCTCTGGCACCCCAATCCCCTTGCCCTGCTCAAAACCTAAATCCCTCTACCCCCTCCTGTACCCCAATTTCCTGCCCTAGGTTACAATCCAACTTCCTCCACACCAGTCCAGGCCACAACTGCCTCCTTCACCCAAACTCCCTCCCTTACCCCAAGCTTCCTTCTGCACCCAACCTCCATCCCAGACCCTACACCTCCTCTATTAATATCATGGAAGAATGTGGCCCTTGACCACTTTCCAAATTCTTGGAGTGCTCTCCCATCAAAAATTATTGCCCATCTCTGGCATACGGGATGGGGTGAGGGAATGTAACAAGTAAGCAACTGTGAGAATGTGTATGTCAATAACTAGGTCTTCCCCTACCTCTGAGCAATCATCGACTCTGCCCATATTACAGGGTGGGCTCTTGATTTGGTGAAAAAGCTATAGTCAAATAACTATTTTCTTAAAACTAATACTTGATACAAAATATTTAAGGTTTTTATTGTTGGTGCTACACAGTAAAGCAATTCTGTAATTATCTGAGACCATAATTACAGAAGTGACTTCTTAAGCAGATGATCGTCATATATATTTCAACTTCTATCCCTTCAGAATTCATAGCTATAGGAACAAGAGGGTCAAAATCAGATTGATTTCTTAAGTTAGCACAAGAGTCAGGACACCAGAAATGGGTAATTTAAATGAATCAACTATAACTTCACCCTTCATAATAGAAGTTCAAGAAGATTCCTCTCTACTTTACTGGTTTAATTATTTACTGTTTTAATTATTTGTCTGCCTGTCCCTGTCATGTGAGATCATGGTCCCTGTCAATGTTTCATTGGAACCAATAGTCTGTATGATATGCCTGCCTGCATAATTCATCAGCATTACAGCCGTACTCTACCTGATTTGAAGATATCTGTATAAATAATGTACCTGGAGTTGACTTACCTTAAGTCAAGCGTGGTGCCATCTCCACAGTGGGAGGTTGATCAGAGCAAATGCTCCCACCGACTTCCCTTACTCCCTGCAAATTAAGGAGTGCTGGTGCTGACTGGAGGGGGGGGGGTGTCCCCAGTGTTTGATTTAGTGGGTCCTTACTAGACCTGCTAAATCAAACACCAGAAGATTGATCTCAGGTGCAGAAAGTATAGATGTGGCCATAGGTAACTCTCTGAGAGCAAAGGTTCCAAACACTACTGTAACCCCACTATGATAGATATAATATGTATTCACCTCATCCGGTTGCTGAATGGGGTATACTGTAGACCTGCCCCCAGAAGTGTTGCCTGTAGCAACCTCAGCCATCTTGCTAAAAGTAGTAGTGGCTACACACCTATCGCTTATCAGTGGAGTCTTTGGCCACATCTGCTGAGTGAAACATTGTGCATACTGTAGCCTTGCCGCCAATCGGTGCACTTAGTATTCAAGAATTCAGTTCTTTGGTTATCATCCTAAATAAATAAAGATAATAGCTTGCATTTATAGAACACCTTTCCTTTGAGAACCTTAGAGATGTACATTGAATCTAGGGCACATATATCTGAAATGACTTGTCCAAAGTCACACAGCATTTCAGTGGCAGAACTGGGAATAAAATCTAGCTTCCTTGACATGCAGTCTCTTGACAACACTGCCTTCCATCTAGCATGACCCTATCAGCTTGGCTTCAGTTCTACAGACTCCCAGGTTGTCCCCCCCTCCTAAACTTCATTCTCACATTGCACTACTGCAAGCTTTCATTTTATGGATGCACAAGATCACTTAGCTGTGCAGTCTGACAGCAACTGGGAAGAAAACAAAGATGTACATTAGAGAAAAAGGGAATTTCAACATGGGATGGTACTCCCGAAATCAGAATTACACTGGATTACAACCACAACCAGATTTGCCTTAGGTAGCTGAAGAGCAAAGTAACCATTAATTTTTGCTGGAGCCCAGCCTAGCATACCTAGAAAGAGGAAGAAGGGGAACCATCTTGCCCTTCCCCTCTTTAGCTTCCTACTGATAATCACAGGAGAATGAACTCTCCCATACCCACCTGATTCTACTAATTAAATCCCATACCCATCCCAGCTGTAGCAGGCAGGACTAATTGTAATAGGGTGACCAGCTACAGGATTTTGACCTGAAAGAGAAGAACCACCCTGTTACAGACAGCATATCTGGTCATCAAGGGCAGGGATAAGATTTTACTGAGTCAAGTACCATGATAGGATTTTAAAAGGCTGGACAATTTCATGACAATTTCATGTATACTTCTACCTCTTACAAAAGACACTGGACATAAAGGGGATTCTTTACTGAGGTGGGTGGATGCACCCAGACTCTGTGACTGTCCCCGTTTGGTTCTCAGACTCAGTGCACACAGCCAGCGCTGCCTCGTGTTATCATACGGTGTCTCCTTACATCTCTCCCTGGACTCAGCAGCATCAAAGGAACTTCTGACTACACGAGGTGAGGGGAAATCTGACTTTAATTCAGGTCATTAGCTCATTGCTAAAGGAATCAGGAAAAAAATCTCTGTTTCTCACACATATAGTATAGCACAATTCCCTAGTTACCCTGTGTGGCACTTTTATTTCATGGAAGAAGCTACTGGACTTAATGGTCCTATGATCTGATGCAATATGGTAAAACTTGTGCTCCTGTGCAGCATGACACTAAGTCTCTTTATCTTACTGCAGCTGCTGCTTTCGTGATCATTTGAGTGTAATGGCATGCCTGCCTTAGGGGATTTATGGATATGCACTGCAGGCAATGGGGAGTAGGGGATAGGGGAGAATGCATCAGCTAGGATGGGTAGACATTCTGAATTACTGGCAATCTCCCCCCCCCCCCCGCCGTGCTGCTGCAGGAAAAATGAGGGAGTGAGGAAGCTACTGACAGCCCACGCATTGGATGATCAGTTTCTTTCCGAAACGAAGGAAGTAAAACAACACTCAGCAGTGATGAAAAGAAGTAAAAGAGCAGCCCAGAACTATCACTTCTCTCGGTACCAGAGATTGGCTCGGTGCCCAATGCATCTGAACTCTCACACGCTGAGCCTGAGCAGCTGAGAGAGGAATGCTGGGGTGGGCAGGAACTCTGAGAGCTGAACTGTTGTTTTCATTTGATCCTAAAAGCTGCTCAGGATCTTGACCCAAGGATACAAGCATTACAAAGAAATCTATTTCTTTGTGCTTTTCCTTGTGAATTTAGTGCTGGTCAAAGGTGCTGGAGTACCCATGTTGGAGGTTGAAATCCTGCTTTGTTTCCAAGAGAAGGTGCAAGCTATGGGGATTTTCTACCTTTCTCTGAAGTTCTGGCCCTTCTTGGGATATGCCTGCACTGCAGTCATGGGAGGTAACTGCAGCTTGTGTAGAAATAGCCAAGCTAGAATCAGTCTAGCTAGCACAGGCATAAGAGCAGCAAAACAGCAGCATTCTGGGCTTCCATTGGAGTGCACAAGACTGGTCTCTGCATGTTCCCTGGTATAGCACCCTAACTGAAAGAAGCTCCAGTGCATTTACATCAACCACATACACACCCCATTATTGCAGTGTAGATGTGTCCTCAGAGGCAGGATGCTGGACTAAGGCAGACCACTAGTCTTATCAAGTATGACAGTTCCTCCATTTAACACACCCTAAAATACTGACAAGTTCAGGGATCTGTGTTTTTACTGCAATGAGAGAGAACTCCACTAACCTAATGTTGTGCAGGCAGCTACTCTTTTGTCTCTGTTAGGCTCACTGTATGTGTGGTCAGCTGTTTTAGGAGAATCACCAACACTCTGGAGTCAAATATGGTCAAGAATAAGGCAAAACTGATTTTTTCTCCATTTTCAATTTAATTTTCTTTTTAATCTGAACTTTAAAGAGTCTCAGAGAAGTGCCAGGTCTCATTTGCTTGATGATGGAATTTCATTAGGCTAAGAAAACATTTTAGGGCTTGTTTTAATCATTTCTTGTGCAATTGCTTTCTGCAGGGAAGGAGTCACTTAAATACCAGATATTGCAGAGTGCCACGGAGACCTCCCTCAGCAAGATATGAAAAAAAAAAAACCCATGGACCTCACTGACAGTTACTTTTACCTTGCCAAGGGGTGGAAGTAGAGAGAAAATAAGGCTCCCTATGAAATGGTCTGAAGTTGCCAATCACAAAAATGCTGAGCGGCTGCCTTCATTTGCACAGAGACAGACCCAAAGTGCTTATACCGCAGTATGAAATGATGCTGAACTTCTTGGCAAACAGCAGTGATACTAGCCTGTAAGAGATTATTCCAAAATAAATGCATGACCTTTATTTCCAAACTGAAATAAACCCAAAGCTCATTCCCAGAACACACACAAGGACTTTGCAGCCTGTTTCTAGCTGAATCATTTCTTGAAAAGAGCAGGAAACCTTCAGTAAAATACCCAGGCATTTAAATAGTAAACAATACATTCCTTGTTTGTTAATTTCTTCACATCAGACTCTTGCCAGAATCCATATCTGTGAACCTGACTGATTTTGCACACCTAACAGCCTTACCTGTAATTGCCTGGTTAAACAACAACAGCAACAACAAACCTTATTCAAACTGCCTGAATTGTATTGTAAACTAATGCCCAGTTCTCAAACACCATCTCACTAAATTAACCAAAGGTTTCAACTTGTGCAGGTACAATGTTTATGTAACTTTGTTACAAAAACACAATTTACCTTAGATATGAAAATACAAGCCAGTTTTGCATCTTTACATTTTATTGTTTATGTGCACAAGTGACAGTGTACAAAAAGTGTGTCATAAGAACATAAGAATGGCCATACTGAGTCAGACCAAAGGTTTATCTAGCCGAGTAGCCTGTCTGTTGACAGTGGCTAATACCAGATGCCACAGAGGGAGGGAACACAACAGGTAATTCTCACATGATCCCTCCCCTGTCTCCCACTTTCAGAGAAACAGAGGCTAGGGACACCATTCGTACCCATCCTGGCTAATAGCCACTGATGGACCTAACCTCCATGAATCTATCTAGCTCTTTTTTGAACCCTGTTAAAGTTCTAGCCTTCACCGCATCCTCTGGCAAGGAGTTCCACAGGTTGACTGTGCGCTGAGTAAAGAAAAACTTCCTTTTGTTTGTTTTAAATCTTCTGCCTATTAATTTAATTTGGTGACCCCTAGTTCTTATATTGTGGGAATAAGTAAATAATTTCTGCTTATTTACTTTTTCCATACCAGTAATGATTTTATAGACCGCTATCATATCCCCACTTAGTCTTCTCTTTTCTAAGCTGAAAAGTCCATGTCTTTTTAATCTCTCTTCATACAGGACCCGTTCCAAACCCCTCATAGTTTTTGTTGCCTTTTTCTGAACCTTTTCCAATGCCAATATATCTTTTTTGAGATGAGGCGACCACATCTGTACACAATATTCAAGATGTGGGCGCACTATGGTTTTGTGGTGTCCAATCAGTTGCACACATAAAGAAGTCTGTAGTTGGGGGCCCCATTTTGAAAATATGGCAGGGCCTTAAAAATTAACCTGCATTTCTAATAAGGGTTTCTCTGAGAAGAGTGAGGGTGATCCTCAGTTAAATTGGACAGTCCAAGTCTTCAGATTCCACATCACATTTTTTATTAAAGTAGAGTAATGTACAACACTTAATTGGCAATAGAAACTTAATTTAAACAAACAGTTGTTTAAAACATTTTAACAACCCCCTGTAGTGCTGTGAACCGAAATAACAACAATGAGCTAGTGGACGAGAAATAGGAAAAAAAACTAACTAGTCTTGTCAAGCTGAGTGAAGTGCAGAGTGCAAAGAGCACAAGTGTTCAATATGAACTGTCTGTTTAAAATTCTGTCAGCTTTAATAATTTAGGGTATTATTAGTAACACAGTGTGACCAGGCATCTTTCCCTTTTTGGACTGCTCCAAAACAAAGTCCATACAATTGTAGAGTCCAAAATCCAGGCTTTTCCTGGAGTTTTGGTTTAATATATCACAGAAATTAACATACCATAGCATAGCATATAGTTCAGACTCTGTCCTCTCAGGTTTGGGCTGCTCTCAGGTTTCCTCCCTCAGTACTGCTCAGCTCACCCGCTAGATCCTCTCTCCCCAGAGAACCCTTCCGACTTTGCTTATGGCTCTGACAAGGTAATAAACTATCTGCATTAGTTAAACACAGTTGCCAACTCATAATGTATCATATGTCATTAAAGTATGATTTTTTTAAAATTCTTACAATATCTACGTTCAAACCTCAAGAAATTCCCCTTACAGAAAATGATTGCTGTTTCCCATCACTTTAAATGGGGCTATCATCAAATGTCTCTCAACCTTCATTACCACCACTTCGTAGAAAGGAAACTTCTAGTAAAGATGGCCACTACACTTTGTTATTTTAAATGAGAGTGAAGCAGACTGCCCTCAAAGAAGACGACATCTCCTCTGTGCTATGGTTACTACTCTGACTAGAAAACTGTAGAGATCAAGAGTATATGAGAATCAGAAGACATCCTGAAGAGGAGCAGCGAAGAAGTGCTTGGGGACATTCAGGCATGCAAGTAAAAATCACAATACAACAGTATAAAGAGAAAGGGAGAGAATTGTGGGTGGGGGGTATTGCCTGGGAACAGGAAACTGTGGGAAGCCCTGGTGAGGTCAGGGATTTGGGAGGAGGAAAGAGAAAGACAGAATGGAAGCTTTCCCAAACAATGGCTAGGAGAAGATATTGGGAGGCCCACTCTAAATAGCCATTGGAGAAGCCTGCATTTTTTGCACACACATATCAGATTGAATTTGGACTCTGAAATGCTCACACAAAATTGAGCAAGTAGTTAGTAAAAGGGTCAAAAACCAGAGGGAAAATGAAAAATAATAACAAAATGACAACAACAAAACCATCCCATACTACTCAAATATGCTTATTTTTAAATATCATAATTTTCGTGGAGTTAACTTCTGATTTTTGAATGTTCGGGGGACTGGCAGTAAATCAGTCAGCAGTACCCTCTTAAGCCTTTTCCATCTGCATCCATTCCCCTGAACTGAGTTAGATCTTTCAGGTAAACAATACCAACCCGTTACACAAAGGTAAGGAATCGCCTAACAAATAGGGTTTTTTTTCAATTTTATATCAGAAGTGGCCTATAAATGTTATTACAACAAACTATATTTTTAAATTCAAACACCAAAGGTGGAACAGAGAGCTGAGGTGGATTTTTATTAGTGCTGATGTTTTCCATTAACGGATTTCTTTTAAATCAATTCTATCGGAGGTTAGGACCTTGAAAGAGAGATTGAATCATATTTCTCCATTGGAACTGTACCTCTCTGCACACCATTCACTCCTAACATTTGAGTGAAACATTTAAGTCACAATGGGATGGCGGAGGCAATTTTCTTTTTCCATTGCTAAACAGTTCATATCATACCAATATCACACAGTAAAGTAGGTAGAAGGGTGAGAAAGGGGAGTTAGTCTTCTTTCAGGAAATAGGCTTCCAAGTAACCTTGGTGACATGGAACACTATGGATGGATGCATAGTTCGCAACAGGGTTTTTTGATGAGTATATGTATGAAGTCTGATATTATTTGATTCCCAACTTTTATTATGATTAATTTTTTGCCTCTTAAATTACTTCAAATAACTGAAAAGAATTCTCTACAGAGCCCTGTTTTCTTATTTATTTGGCTAAATTTGGGCACACAATAGGAGATTATTACTCCCTTGACAATCTGGTATTTGATTCAGTGATTGTAGCTATTTAGAAGAAAAAAGCGCAAAGCAGGCTGTCTGCTACAGCAACTTCCTTTGCATTCAGTCCAAATCCTTATTAATGTCCCAAGGGTACAGTGGAAGCATCCTCTGGATTGTCAAACAGCTGAAATGACACAGTAGATGTACAGAAACAGTACAAAATATGAATCTTTAGGAGGTAAGTAGAAATCTGATTCCTTCAAAATACCTCATATTTTCTTCTCCTCTTTGAACAGAAACCCTACAGTTTATTTTGCAGTACAGCATATATAATAGTCTTCCCACTAGAGCGTGACCTCTGAGATCTCATGTGTTTAGCAGGATTTGGAACACAGTCACAGGATTTGGGGCATCAAACCCCCAGGCCTGCATGGGGCCCCCATGACATTAGTGGGGGGATCTATCCAGACAGAACAACTTTCAGGATTGGGCCTTAAGTCAGTACTTAGATGTAATATCTTTAAATACATTATTAGAAGGTGACATTCTTGCCTCTAAGTAAACTGAATCAATACCCAAATGTGCTGTGAAGGGACACTGCTGGCTGCTGTAAGTGTCCCTATCTCTCAAACAGAGATGCTGACCATGTCTGACTGTGAAAAAATTCTATGGCATGTTTCCAGCTTCGGGGATATTAGCTCCGGTATCCTGACCAAACTCCAGTCTGACTAATTATCAGGTACCTCATTTCTTCCTGCAATTTCAACTGATATACCCTAGTTAAAACCCATGTTTTTACACCTTCAACTTGGATCTCCTTACATCATGACTAGAGCCCTGCAAAACCGCAGATATCCACTTTATATCTAGGAGTATCTGCATCCCTGGATATAGATGCAGATATTCGCGGCTTATTTTTGCAGATGCAGATACAGATAAAAATTTTGCATCTGTACAGGGTTCTAACCATGCCCCTACCATATTTTCAATTATGGTCAGAGGGCTTCCCCCCTCCCTCACTGCAGTTCGAGAGCAGTCCCTCAAGAACCAGATGACACATTTCTTGACCGTCTTTCAGTGGCAGTACAGGACAATATTTGCTGATAATCTGTGTGTAGGAAATGTGGGAACCTGCTATTAAAACATAACACTTCACAGATGGGACTACAAAGGTCCAGCAGTACACAGAAACAGCAGAAAATATTATGTTTGCCTTTTCGAAGAAACAATAGTAAAAGTTTAAGGATGTACCAATTCTGGGGAGAGGGTGACAGTTACATATCTGTAGAGAAAGTGTGAGCCAGAGGAATAGGCTATTCGGAGAGGAGTGACCATCTTGTTACTAAGGCCCTGGACTAACACTTAGGACATCTGCAACCAGTTTATGGCTCTGCTGTGACTTTATTCATATCAGTTGGCCTTGTTTACACAGGGAAAATTCATGAGTATTCCAAAATAACCTCACTGTGTGGACACTCTATTTCAGGATAAAAATAACTTCATCCAGAATAATTACTCATCTCTCAAAGTATTATTACACAATACAATCACTTTTATTCCAGAACAGAGGGAGTAATAGTAGTAGCTTATTCTGCAAATAACTATGCTGGTTAATTTCACGTTGTAACAAGGCCTAAATTGCTCTGTATCTCACCTCCTCATCTATAAAATGGAGATAATTTTCCTTTTCTGCCCTCCCTCATTACTCTCACCCCTTCTTTCTTTTTGTATTAATATATAACCACAACAATAATATAATTGTCTTTATGCCACCATGTGACAGACATTGGTCACCAAGGAGCTCCAATGAGATACATTTGGATGCTTCTAGAACAACCTCTAGTTTTCTTCAGTATGCCAGTTCATCAGAAGAGTCATGAGGACCTCATTGTTCACAAGTGTTCATAGGTATGTTTCCTTTGTTTCCATTCCCTGGGAAGGGAGTTTCACTAGGAGTTGACACTTCACAATTCATTGAGAAACACTATATTAATTGCTGAGGTTCTCCTAGGTCTCTTTGACTACACATTTCTGCACAATGTTCATTAGTCTCAGATTCATTCAAACCTAGTTTCAGTTTACCTGGAGGGTCTGGAAGCCAGATTAGCTTACTGACATCCTAGTAAATCCCAAGCAAGAGTTTTGTTTGTTTTCTGGTTTGCTGCAAGCATTTTACACAGCCATATCCAGCATACCTCCCCACTTGTCCACTAGGTCTAGGCTGCCCTTCTCAAAGTAACTAAATGCAGACACAATCAAATTCATGTCACATTGGTCTAACAATGGTCAAAAGATAGTTACTTTTTAGATTTTCAGAACACTCAGCATTAGGCTAACGTGGCTACCATTAAAATCAATGGCAGTATGAGCAGAGATAAAGGGATGGTAAGTATTGCTGAAATTTTCATCTTTGATCATTACTGAACAAGGTGAGATCCAAACTAATGATGAAAGAGGTGGAAAAAATTGCATTAGGCATACATTAAACTTTTGGCTTTTCTGTCTTGTTTGATAGTCTCTATATTTTAGCGTTAAAATATTTGATTTCCATACTGCATAAGTCATGTAAAGTTTTTCTATGTGCTAATGGTTTAATTATATTGTTTCCCCTTCTTTTCTTTAGGAGTTGTCACTGTGATTAAAATCCTTGCTCAAAGCAGATCTAAGCAAGAAGGTGACTTTAGGGTTCATTTTCTAATTGATCACACAAACTGCTAATTAAATGCATCTGTGCCTAATCAAAACAAAGCACCAGTACAAAAGCATAGTACATTATTTAGCTAGGTGCAGGAGCTTGTAGCCATCAAGAAGAATGATGATTTAGTTGTTTAGTTAATGGTGTTCCTCCAATGTTCTTTTAAGGATCCTGGTTTATATCACATGCCAACAATGTCATTTAATGTTATTTGTATGGGTATTGGTATACAGGTATCTTTTTGGTGTGCTTTGTCAAGTAATCCCATAATTTTATTAATGTGGCATGTCTGAAAATAGAGTTTGAGCTCTAAAGAGAAGGGACCATGTCTTCTTATCTGTATTGAGAGATGCTTTGTATAGTTCAGGGTGCTCTAAAAAAGTTTCTCAACATTTATGATACAGGATCCACTTGCTGCCTTCCTAAACTGTGTCAGGTAGATATCAGGGACCAGTGCCAGTCCACAGACTAGTTATTGAGAAACACTGCTGTAAAATAAATAATGATAATCATACTCCAGGTGACTGGGAGCTCATTAAATTAAGGCACTGCTGAATCTTAATATGTTATTTATTCACACAGGGGTGGCTGTGTAGTCTGCGCCAGCTAAAATAATCAGGAGTCCTGTGGCATTTTAGAGACTAAGAGATCTATTAGGGCATAAGCTTTTGTGGGTAAAACCCACTTCGTCAGATGAATTGGACAATTCTGATGAAGTGAGTTTTACCCATGAAAGCTTATGCTCTAATAAATTAGCTAGTCTCTAAGATGACACAGGATTCTTTGCTATTTTTTAATTTATTTATTCACATTATAGTTGGAATTTTCAAGGGAAACTAAAAGAGCAGAGTAAGTGCTTACATCCCTTAAACTCATGCTAATCTAAATCCATTATTCTTATTATATTTGGGAGGTCTATTGATAATATCTGGAATCTATGAGTGTTCACACTGTGCTTGTTAGCTCTCCCAAAGACTTCTCAGCATGTACAAGGCTCAGTATAAAGCCAAACCTGGAGAGGATTCGATGAGTGGGCAGTCTCCTTGATTGTTCCATAAATCCTGCTTAGAAACATTTATAACTACTTCTCCCTAATGCTCAAGGGCAAAGAACTGTTATTGCTACTGTATACGAATAACTACGCTAATGCCATCATCTTCTCTACCTCCTGCAACCTTTCCTATTTGGTAATTAAAATTTAGATTACAAAATCAATGGCCTGACATGAGCGCCTTTAGTAGTGTCTGTCAATGTCAGAGGCTATGTCTACATTGCATGCTTATTTTGAAATAACGGGCTTCTTACTCTGACTTCTGTAACCTTCATTTCACAAGGAGTAAGGAAGTCAAAGGAAGAGTGTTCTTCCTTCGACTTCCTGCTATGTAGACAGTGCCAAAAGACGAGGTAAGCTACTTTGACTTCAGCTACACCATTAACATACCTGAAGTTGCGTATCTTAACTCCACTTTGTCCTGCAGTGTAGACATACCCTTGGGGCCCAGCTAACGGAAGGAAAACAGGGGTTAAGTTATTCCTCTCATACTACAACTTACACAAATTTTCCTTCGCTCCACACTATTAAGCAAAATGTAATGACATGAAAAGTGTGGTATTATTTGGGAATGGATTTAACAACCATTAATTAATAATGCTGGTCACAGCTAGTCATAGCAATGTTTTGTAGGGGACATCTGACCAGCCACTTGACTCACGGAAGCAAAGTGAATGCATTCACATGAACAATAGATATTTTGCACTGTGACATATCCCATTCAAGAACTCACAATGATTTGCAGTTGTATTATTTGCACTGCAGGAGAAGCCGGAGGTCATCGTTGTGCCTGCAGTAGGGTAAAAATTCATTTTACCAGTGGGGAAAGTGAGGCACAAAGGACTAAAGAGACTTGCCCAATGCCGTGAAGAAAATCAGGGGCAAACACCAAGACAGAAATCAGTGGCACTCGGTTTCCCAGTTGAACCTCTGACAATAAGTTGACTAGTGATGGAGAGAGCGTTTGCAAACACAGTATCGTTCTTGGTTAGAGAACAACTGTGCATCGCCTTAGTGTTTAACCTGCTCTGTCGCTTGTCATGGTTTTTATTTCGCTTTGTCCTAACGCATATTCCTCATTACAAGCCCTCTTCTCATATCTCTTGAGTGATTTATGTCTTTGGAGAGCTGATGAGCTGTGAAAGATGTGTAGTAATAGTCTAAAACCAAGGAGCTTATCTTTAGGCGGTAAAATGGGCTTCCAGTCATTTGTCCATACAGCAACAGCGACATCCAGTGGACAGCTGTGCCCAAGTACTTCCAAATAATGGATACAGAAGGACAAGCCACATAACTGTCTCCCATCACCATTAATAAGGATAAGGCAAATGATTTTGTCTAATTTCTAGCCCGTTCAAAATTGATGGGTCTAAAGAGAAACTCAAGGAATATTTTCTTTGGGATTTGATGTGAAAATTAGAACTGAGTTTAAGAAAAAAACTTAACAGATCTGTATTATCTTGTACAAAGTTTGCAGAGAATTTGGTTCTCACAAATCTTCCTTCTATGATAAGTTTGTAACTTCTCATGTAAACTCATTGTTTTCTATGGGAAGCTTCAATTTTTTAAAGAGAACTTCTCACTGAGATTATACAACATAGCTATTACAAGGTCTTTTTTTTTAACTCAGAGACAGCCAAAGTCTGTGTGTCAGCTGATGTGAGCACCAACAGCAAGTCCAGTCAGCAGACTGGACACTGCTAACTAGTTTTGCCTCCTATCACTCTCAGGGTCATTCACCAGACCCCAACTATTCCAAGTATGTGACAGTCTAGACCTTTGCTACTGGAAAATTTTAGGGCACTTGGAGAAAAATTGCCTTAGAATTGCAATTACACTTAGAGATTGCATTACAGCTTCTGGCAACCACAGTATCATTCTTTTAAATCGGAATTTGCCATCAAATACGCTATTATAACACAGTATTTAAAACAGTAGGTAATATTTCAGAATACTCATAGGAGGAGGGAGTGTGTGTGACAGAACTGAGCTTGCATTACCAAACAAATTTCACATTTGACCCGCAGTTTTCACAGGCCATATTCCAAGCCATTAATTCTCTGTGCCACTCAATCCCTGAAGGATATACTGATTTCTTTTTCCTTCTCTATTTCACTGAATGATAGAAAAGAGGGGCAGGAAAGCATCTCAAATCATTCCTCTGCTCCAAGGCATTATAATATATACCTACAGCATACTTGAGAGATGTTTGTCTAACCTAGGATTAATGGACAAATATTTTGGCCCACATCAAGATGGTTGGGGTGCAGGGGAGCAGGAGGGCTCTGTCTTTGGGTGTGGGCTATGGGGTGGGGCGAGAAATGAGGAGTGCAGGGTGTGGGAGGGAGCTCTGGGCGAGGGTAAGGAGTTGGAGTGCAGGCATGGGGGTGAGGGCTTTGTCTGGGGGTGTAGGCTCCAGGGTGGGGCTCAGGATGAGAGCCTTGGAGTCAGAGGGGGCTCCAGGCTGGGTACAAGGGATTCAGAGGGGAGGAAGGGGATCAAGGCTGGGGTAGGGGGTTTGGGTGCAGGGCTGAGGGTGCTGGCTACAGGCTGCACTTTCCCCCTCCAGCTGATCTTGAAAGGAGTGGCACATCCCCCTTCTGGCCAGCTACTGCACGGAGGAGTTGCCAGGCATTTCTCTGGGCTGCTGCTCTGTCCGCAGGTACCTCCCCTGAAGTTCCCATTGGCTACGGTTCCTAGCCATTGGGAGCTGTAGGGGTAGTGCTTGGAGCAGTGGCCATGCACAGATCCCTCTGGCTGCTCCTAAAGCGTGGACATGCTGCTGCTTCCAGGAGCAATGCAGAGCCGCATCATGCACAGCACAGGGCAAGCTCCAGATTCCACTCCCAGCAAGAGCTTGAGGGCTGGATTAAAATGGTTGATGCAGTCCATGAGCTGTAGTTTTCCCACATCTAATCTAACCTGTTCTAAAAACCCCTTCAAGGACAGTGATTCCACAACCTCCCTAAGTAACCTGTTTTAGTGCTTAACTATCTTGATATAAGTTGAACCTCTTCAATGTACATACAGATATTGCTGGTCCAGAGAGCCCCAGCTGCCCAGTTTCAGAAGTGCATCCTGAGCTGGGCTGGCAGTGGGGAGAGCATTCCCAGTGGGGCTGTACAGTGGGAAGCACAGCCCTAGCCAGGACTGGCGGCAGAGAGCGCAGCCATGGCCAAGGCTGGAGTCAGTGGAGCTGGCAGTTAGGCATGCAGCCTGGGCCAGCGCTGGTGGTGGGGTGCAGCCCTGGCCATGGTTGGAGGCAGCAGGGCAAGCCCCTGTCTGGGACTGGCAGGGTGGGGGATGCAGCCTTGTCCAGGGCTGGCAGAGCTGGGGGCTGGCAGAGTTAGCAGCATCAAACAGCAGGGAGTGCAGCCCCACCCAGGAGCAGAGTCCTACACCTGGGTAGGAAGCCTTGACCTCCCCTTGTCTGGCAAACTCTGTGTTTGGCAAAGTCTGTATCTGGCAAGTTCTGTGTTTTGGGACCACTCAGGTCCTGAGGCTGTCAGACAAGGAAGGTTTGACTTGTACTTAGATAGTTTTCTCAATAACTAACCTGAAGCTCCCTTGCTGAAAACTGAACTGATTACTTCTTGTCCTGCCCTAAGCAGACATGGAGAAGCATCCTCTTTGTAATGATTATTACATACTGGAGGACTCTTATCAAGTGTCCTCTCAGCCTTCTATTCTCTAGTCTAGACTAAACATGTCCAATTCTTTCAGCCTTTCCTCATAGGTCAGGTTTTCTAACCCTCATCACTTTAATTGCTCTTTTATGGACACAAATCAGATATCTGAAAAAGCAACACACAAAAACCTGGTGGAGAACACTTTAATCTTCCTGGACACTCATTAATGGATCTCCAAGTTGCCGTGTTGTTTCAGACCAATTCCAAAACCAAATACACAGAGAAGGGTTGGAACTTAACTTCATTCACAAGTTTAATTCTTATGCAAATAGTATGAACTATTGGCTGGCTCACACATTATCTTCGACATCTTAGTGACTTCAGCAACCAAGCAACCAATGAAGGCGCTAATGGTTCTTGATGTCTGTGTAGAATCTGGTGTTGGTCATCTTCCTTTCCAAGTGCAAACTAATGGTTCTCATCAGCCTCTTGTAACTATTTAGTCTTTAAGGTGCTATACTAGACTAAGGCTATGTCTAGACTACAGGGTTTTTTCGAAAAAAGTGGCCTTTTTTTAAAAAAACTTGACCTGCATCTAGACTGCCACCATGTTCTTTTGAAATTAAATCAAAAGAACGCGACTTTTTTCGACAGTGGTAAACCTCATTTTACGAGAAAGTATGCCTTTTTTTTTTTAAAGAGTTCTTTTGAAACAAAGGTGTTCTTGACCGCAAACAGGCTTTTTCTAAAGAGAGCATCCAGATTGCCTGGGTGCTCTCTTTCAAAAAAGTGGATTGCTTTTTCGAAAAAAGTTGTGGCTGTCTAGATGATCTCTTTCGAAAGAAGCTTTTTCGAGAAATGTGTAGTCTAGACGTACCCTAACTCGGCTATCCCTCTGAAGCTTATCTACTCACTGTCTCTTTTCTTCTTCCTCCCATCTATTTTTTTTCCTTCTCTCTCCCTCCCTCCTTCCTTCCCTTATTTATTCTTGAATCTGGACTTCCAACACTCCTGTCATCTGAAGAAGTGGGTTATACCCACAAAAGCTCATGATACCATCTACATGTTTTGTTAGTCTTTAAGGTGGTACTAGACTATTTGTTGTTTTTTTAAGTTTTTCCTATTACAGATTAACTCGACTATCCCTCTGAAGCTATTTGTTCATGTCTTTCTTATAATGTGATGCCCAAAACTGGGCACAGTACTTCAGCTGAGTTACTTTTAAGAATAATTGAACTTGACAGCTGTTGTCTGGAATTAAATTATATAAACAAACACATCTGTTTCAATGTGTCAGGATAACAGGTCTCCCAGCTGTTTTCTATTGATGTTAGCCTAACAAAGAGAAGTGTTTGTTTAGAAACAGGAGTTACCTCCTGTTCCACAAATTCAAACAAAGCTGGAGAATTCAGAAATCACCTTGCCCAACTGCAGCACAGCTTCAAAGGTTTAGTTCAGATTCAGGGCCAGACTGTCATCTCGTGTAAATTGGTGCTGCTCTCAAGTGTGAAGAGTGACTCCATCTGACCTGAAGAGCTGTATGTGAGCTTGAAAGCTTGTTTCTCTCCCAACAGAAATCAATAGAACAAATGATATTCCCTCACCCACCTTGTCTCTTTCACATCTTGGGACCAACACAGCTATAACAACCCTCCATAAACGCACAGAGCAAATACAATAGGGGCAAAAGCATTGCGAGCTCCCTTCACCCTGATAGTTGCTGAATGTTGCCACTTTCAGCAAGACTATAAATGATACGTTGCCCCACATAACTAGCTCAGTATGAACCAATGATGTGATGAATAGATGTCCTCTGTAAAGTGGAAATGCTCTGCATGTATAGGGCTTTGTGTGAACCAATAACACATAATATCAACCTTAGCCCTTGTGCAATACTTTACAGTAGAGCCTCTCCAGTCCTATTTTACCTATCTGGAAAAGAAGCACAAAAGCATGAAGTAATTTTTTCCAGGTCATCCAGCATGTCAATGGCAGAGACAAAAATCCATGTCTCCTGACTTCCAATGCTGTACCCTGTCCACCAGACTACAGTACCTCCACTAGCGATGAATTACCCACAAAAAGAGGCACTAGGTACAGATCAGTCAGGGTATGTCTAGACTACATGGCTCCGTCAACGGAGCCATGTAGATGAGTTTACTAGACATAGCAAAATGAAGCAGCGATTTAAATAATCACTGCTTCATTTACATCAAAATGGCCGCCGTGCTGTGCCGACGATCAGCTGATCGGCACAGAGGGGCAGTTTAGACGTGCTGCGGTCGACAAGGGAAGCCTTTGTCGACCGCTCCGGTAAACCTCGTTTCACAAGACATACCAGAGCGTTCGACAAAGGCTTCCCTTGTCAACCGCGGCGCATCTAGACTGCCCCGCTGTGCCGATCAGCTGATCGTCGGCACAGCGTGGCAGCCATTTTGATGTAAATGAAGCGGCGATTATTTAAATCATCGCTTCATTTTGCTATGTCTAGTAAACTCATCTACATGGCTCCGTCGACGGAGCCATGTAGTCTAGACATGCCCTCAGTGAACAACTGAATGGTCTTAACCCAGCAACCTGTGTTTTCTTCTTTGTACTTCTTGTCAAACACAATGCACAAGGCCCAGTCAAATGAGGATGTAGTTCTACTTCTAACTCCCTCAAAGGCAAATGGTCCTTGCATGATTTGCAGTTCCTGTATTAATTATGGAAACATCTATTTATTTACTTTAGATTTTTTTAATCGCTCTAAAAATAAAATTGTTTAAATGTTGATTCAGTTTCAGTGCCCAAGTGAGCTGCCCCTGAGGAATGCCAGCCACTGAAACACTTTAAAATGCCCTTGTAAATTAGTAAGTGTTGCACAAACACTGCTGGCAAATTCAATCATTTCTCTGTCATGCTGCATTGTTATCTGCTGCTCTCTTAAAGAGCTGAAGTTCATTCCTCTTTAATTCCATATAGGTTAGTGAGATGATACAAATTACTTTGTTTAAGAGAAACCATCTCTATTAATATTTTACTACAGAAAAAAATGAAAACAGAATAATTTTTGGAATTCAACTATCTCTTACATGTAATGTTCTGATTTTTTTTTTAAATAAAATATGTATTTTCTCCACAACTATATTTTACCTCTTTTTTACATTTTTTTTCCTTGGCTTAGTAATTGTGCTGACTGTTGGAAAAGGGAAATTTAGCAGACTGAGTCCTGACTCTGATATTGTTTATCACAAAAAGCAATCAAATGCTTATATCAGATCCCTACAGCTTGCCATAGAAAAGGATTTTCAAAAATGGGCGCAATAGCCTCATAAGTCACTAATTCCAAATGGTATAATTGGTTTTCAGTCCTTTAGGAAATCAGGACATTTATAGGGTTGCCAGATGGTTACAACAAAAATACCGGACACACTTGATATTATATCACAATCTACATTACATCTTATTTAGAAAATACCGGACATTTATATTTTCTCAATTTGTTTCCCGAACAGAAAACTCAAATATTGGACTGTCCAGTTCAAAACCAGACACCTGGCAACCCTAGCCATTTATTGACATCCTGAAATGCGGATTGGGACCTTAATCATGTCATCTTTATTTATTTTCTCCCCCAAAATACAGGCTGCTACTGAAGTAAAATATTCAAAAAATATTCAAATTCCTCACAGTCAGGAAATCACAGCATGTGGCTGATGATGTGAACTTTGCTTACATGGGTCTTCTGTGAAACTTTGTTAAGTGCAGCTAGAAACGCCATTCCATATGGTTTTCATAGGGCATTTATCCCCTGCTGGGATGATGGCTGTGACAACCTCTATCATACAGTCTGCTTGACCTGAGGGGACAAAACAAGCCGCTAATATGTTAATGGACCATCAATGTTAAGAAGCAGGAAAGGTGGCACAAATGTGTTGAAAGTGTGGACTTCATCTATTAAGGCCACAGGGCCCCCAGCCTCCTTTGGGCATTCAGTCAGAGGAGACCCCTAAGAGCAGTCCACCTTGTGGCCAACAGTTGACTAAAGCATTGCGGCCTCTCAGGATTTGGTAAGCCCCTCAGCTTACTTCAGTATATTCCTGTCATTCCATTAGGGAGAGACTGGAATCAGCTATTTCTTTTTTAATGCCTTACAAGAACTTCTGGGCTTGACAACATCCATGGGGAGTTCCTGCATACCATGAGCTCATCCTGTCATGACTCTCTGCTAAGGATCGATAATAGTTGCCTGGAATGTGGTGCAGTTCCAAAGCTCTAGTGAAGGTCACACAACATGGCTCTTCTTAAGCCTGGAAGAAAGGCAGATGACCCAAAGAACTACTGCTCTGATCAGCATCACTTTTAAGCTGCTTGAGAGAATGACTGTTGCCTTTAATTGACTCACAGTTACCTCATTACCAGGCAAAGTTCCAGCCCAGCTGTAGTGCTGAGGATCAAATGATTAGACTGATTTTTTTTAAATTGATGATGCCTTTGAGGCAGGGCAGGAGGTCAGCACTGTTTTTGCTGACTTTTTGCGGACATAAAGCACAGTGTGGCACCACACACTAGTCCTAAAATTATAGTCCATGATCCCAGAGAAGAACTTGTACAATTTACTATCTAGATGATTTCTAACAGAACAGTGATCGGCGAGTGTGGAGATGGTTCAAATAGCCCCCATCATATGAATCATGTCACCCACATCATATGAACAAGACTTACTCACTCAAATGCTCTTTTGTAGTATATACATACTAGCAGATGTATCTGGCGTTGTTTGGGGTCTTTAAAACTGAAATAATTTTTTTTGTAAATAAATGAAAAATATACATGCTTTATGTCAATGATTGTATTTTTCAAAATTGAAGGAAAATGAAGGCTGGAGTCAGAATTTGGGGGCAAGAAGGGGGGGTAATGTGACTTAGGGAAGAGGCTTGGGAATTATGGGAGGGCTCAAGGCAGTGGATAGGAAGCTCAGGGAAGAGGGAGAGAAGTGAAGGAGCTCAGGGCAGGGGGAGCGGGTACAGAAGTCAAGGCAGGTGGGAGGTAAGGACTCAGGGCAGAGGGCTCAAAACAGGGGGCTGGGAGGTGAAAGGGTATTTACTGGGGCTGCCCATGGTGGTGAGGATGGCACTGCTCCAGCAACAACTCCTACCAGGGACCAGGGCAGTGCCCCCTTAATTATCCCCCATGGCCAGCAGGCTGTCTGGGGGGGACCAGGCTCTGGAGACTACCACATCTTCCAGTATCCCCACCCCAACATACAGGCTGTCTGGGGGGGAGCAAAGCTCCAGGGGCTGCCCTCTTCCAGCAGCACCCCTGCAGTGATTTAAAAGGCCTGGGATCCATGGCTGCCACTATCTTGGCAACAACCAGAGGCCTAGACCCCTTAAATTGCCACTGGAGCCCTCACTGGCATGAGCCTGTGACCCCAGTGGTGCTGAGGGGCTGGTTGGGAGAGACTAGCCCCAGTCCTGCCCATTCTGACTAAGGTCCCTCCCATTCTGGAGGGCCCAGAGCCACCCCTCAGGGCCCAACAAGGTTTTTCCATCAGCTCTGTTTTAGTATCTCTGGTTCAACCCTTGCACATCCCTCAGAACAACCATATGAACCAAAATATGATCTCTCAGGGGCTGTTTTACTCACAACTGTAACTTTGGGGTTTCTTGTGCTCCTGTCCTGTCCCTGTGGAGATCAAGAACAGTGTGCCATCTGGTTGTGGACTGACTTTTTTTTTATCATCTTGCTGGTGGATGGCTGCACTTTACACTTCCAAATGCTGCTACTACAGTTCCATCACTTCCCCAATATCTAATTCATTGTTTGTGCCATGAGAAGCTAAATACCAGACATTTCAAAGTAATCTTTTCCAATGCAGCTGTAACATTACTTGCACATTCATTATGCACACAAAGACAGTAATTGTATGTGAAAACATGTATGTGTGCATGCAAAATTAGTTTACTGTGCATCTATATTAATTGCTCATTTCCTCATAGAAAACATGAAGTGTTGTATTGTTATATGTAATTGAAAGGTAGGTGGCCACATTTGAAAATGTGTTTTATGCTTAATACATTTTTGTTATACGCTAAATATCAAAATCAGTTTGCTATACAGCATAGTTATTATCATAAGGAACACAAGATGGTATTTCCATTTTCTGTAACATTTCAAAGTCAGTAATTATTATAAATACAAAAATAAATATTTGAAATTCTTCTGAGAGTTCAAATATAAGTCATATAATAAATAAAGAGATGGTATGTTTTAGGAGTCACTACAAGGAATTTATAGGCAGAATTTTATACAAGGCCATGTCAGCATCTGACTTTGTGATAATGAAGTGACTTGCCCATCTCTGTGTCTTGACTGTAAAATGGGGCTAAAATAATTCACAGGAGCATTGTGAGGGTTAATTAATATTTGTAAATGTACTGATGAGAAGATCCTGCAGAAGTGCAAAGCATAATTATCTTGGTACTATAACATGTCCTCTTATTTCTTTTCCTAACACCATTTTAATGTTAATCTTAGAAGTGCTAAAATCTTTTCTAAGGCCCTGCTATTCTTTTACTTTTGTCAGCTACACAATAACTGTTGGCATCTATTTTTATATCCATAAATATATTTTTGCCTGATGATTAGAAATGATTAAGCAACAATTGAGGATGGGAGTCATTGCTAGCCCATAGCTAGTCATCTTGCATTCAGTAAAAGGTTGTTGAACCGAATTATGAATGATGCCAATACCTTGTATAATTTGCTGAAAAGCACTTTCTCTTTGAAATTGTCCCATTTCTCCATTCCCATATTCTTGCTAATTGAATAATTTGAAATTAAGGATAAATAAATAAATAAATAAATAAAAAGACATAAATAAAATGGAACCATTTACTACTAAATATGAGGAAGATGCCAGTCTTAGGTCCTGATCCTGCAACTGCCTGTTTTTTAATATATTTATTTACACAGCTTTGGGTGTACACAAAACAAAATGAGGTGTTTAGGAAGAGACAGAAAACTAAGAAGTGATTAGTCACAACTTGTGGTCTTTTAAAGATTTCACAGCATCTTGCACATGAGTAAGTTAAAGTGGCACACTTAAGTTCAGAGTCCTGTCCAAATCCATATGCTGCCAGTCCAAATCCATATGCTGCATCCCAACTATAGTTTCAATTGTATTCAATATTCTTCATTTCCTGACATGAATTATGTGTAATATTGTTATCTCAAACACCTCGCATATACCATTCTAACTGTGGTTGCATTTCACAGATTATAGGATATAGGCAGAGTTTGTAAATTCTTTCCGATAAAAGGCACAAGCCTAAAAGTTCAAAAGTGAGTAGTGATTCTGATGCCCAATTTGAGACACTTTAAAGAACCTTCATTCTCAGAAAGTATTGAGCACTCACTCTCTGAAAATTAGGCTTTTTCAAGCTGTCTCAAGTTGGGCACCCACAAACTGGGAAAGTCAGAATAACGGTTTTCACTCTTGAAAATTTAAATTGCATTATCTTTCTAAGTTGCTCCCTCATTACAGTATTGTACAGCCTAATTTATTACATTGTTATCATCACTGTATGCCTTCAAAAGGTAGGCAAAGGTGAAAAGAAAATAAACTACATTTTTCAAAAGGCTTATTTTATCATTTAAGACTCCAGTAGTTCACATGGCACATGAATAATTAATCTTTAAAATCCTCTTTGATAAATGTATACACAATGCAGAGTCATTATTTGGTGGCAAAACTAAGATGCAAAATAACGTAAGTATGACCTAGAAAATAAAGCAGTGTATGTGTGGGAGGGAAAAATAAACCCTCAGGAAACAGAGGTGAAATCCATGAAATTACAGGGAATTATTATTATGTACTTATACAGCACCTTTCCCATTAATATTTCAAAGATTTTTCATATAGTTCATTAGTTAGAAATCAGCACCCTATGAATCAGGCGTTCGCTTGATAGATTGGGAAGCTGAGGTACAGATAATTAAGTGACTTGCTCAAGGGCAGAGTGAATCAGTAGCAGAAAAAAAGAATCTGGGTAATCTGACAACTAGACAACACTGACTATTGTATGTAAAAATATGTTTCAAAAACAATGTGAAGAATGCAGGAAAATGAAAATATATTCTGTACATGCAGAAAGGATTTTGCCCGTCATGGATTTAAATGAAAAAAAAAAAAACACAAAGGGAATCAAAGCTCAGGGAAGAGCAAGGAAATAGTTGGAGACTGAAAGGAATGGAGTGGAAATGACTAGTCCTTTTCTGTGAAGCAAGGAGTTAGTAACTAAGAGAAAGGGTACCTAATGTGAACTAGAGGTAGAGTAGAATCTTTATGGGGACTTATAGGCAATATTGGGATTAAGTTGATAGTAGGCATTTGCTTGAGACCCATCTGATCAGAAGGAGCAAAATGAATAGGAGCTGATCATAGAAATAAAAAGAAAACAAGCAAATGAAAACATGACGTAGGTAGCAATTGATGGGAGGTTTCTGTAGCAGCTTAGGAAAATTCTGGAATCATTACATTGGATTAGAAAATGTCATCAGTACAGCAGCCAGTCAACTCACTTTTCAGTAGTTAGGCACATGGGAGGAGTCACCCTGTTGCCTATGAACACTGTTCCTATGAACAGGAAGCCTGATGATTCAGATTTTCAGAATTCTGCACATTCCTGCATCTAATTTACATGCACAGTTGTGTGTTTAAAAGTTAGTGAAATGCACGTGCATTTGCCACAGCTCCACATACAATTGTACTTACCAACTGAATGCTTCAATTAGACAAGGAAATAGATTTTCAGAATTTTAAATTCCTAAGCTCTAGCTTCATAAAGATTCCTATGAAAACACCTTACTCATTCTCCGTCTAGGGTGATCTGCTGTCCAGATTGTATAGGGACAGTCCTGATATTTTGGGCTTTGTCTTATATAGTCACCTATTACCTCTCACTCTTTGTCCTGATTTTTCGCACTTAATATCTGGTCACTCTATCCCCATCTGTGATCTCCCCCAACCCACTTTAGACTACATATCCGCTCATTACCACTTGCCTGTCATTTCTGTGCGTAGGGCTCTGGTGGCCATTTCTACACACTTCTTGTCCTGAGTTATTTGGACTCTGAAAACTCTCACAGAAACATGAGAGCCAATAGCAAAAGCCCAGTATTCAAGTCCAGCACAGCAATTTTTTAAAGTACTTACTCAGTAGTGCATAAATGCAAAGACCAGTAGCACTACTGTAGCTCCTTTTCAATACTACCTCTTCTACCTGGTAACTGACCTTGACATTTGCTATATATGCCATTGGCATAGGAGATGTAATTCCCATCACAGCCAGTTCTTTGAGTGGCAGAGTCACTACAAAAGGGGCATTATTGATTAACAAAGCCATTAAGCCAAGGTCCAGATGTGTCATGAACACACAATACAATGGGCACCAGAACAAGAAGAGGGCAGAGAGGTTAAAATGATCAGGAATCAATTACTTTAACATAAATGATAGTTTCAAAACCTTCTATTTCAAAGTTTAGCTGCTCTCTCACTTTCATGATGAAGTGTATTTGGATTACAGAACAAGTATAAACCACCAAACATCTTTGATCTAGAGTATTACAGCTTGTTGCAGTAATGTGTGCTACCTGATGGTGAGAGACACTAAACACCCTAAAATCCTATCAGTTTTAATGGGAGTCTAGCATGTTCAGACCCTTCAGGAATGATATCCATCTTATTCGTAAAAATAGATGCAATAAAAACTTATGTGAGGGATAAAGGGGCTGATACATTTTAGTTGCTTAATGAAATTGAACTAGAATAGTACTTAAGTCTCAGAGGGGTCGCTGTGTTAGTCTGTAACTTTAAAACAATGAGTAGTCCTGTGGCACTTTAGAGACTAACAAAAAATATATATGGTATCATGAGCCTACCTGACTGAGTGGGTTTTGCCCATCAAAGGTCATGAAACTATATATTTTTTGTTACTCTCTAAGGTGCCACAGGACTACATGTTGTTTTAGAATAGTACTTAATAGGTTTGGGGATGCTTTAAGGTGGTGGTAGGTTCCTTTGCAGAGATGACAGGCAGACAGGATACTGTACTAGGACACAGGTGACCTATGTTCTATTCCTAGCTCTGCTTTGACCTGGCCAGATGACCTTGGACAAGTAACTTCACCATTCCCTCAGTGTCTCAATTTCCCTATCTGTAAACTAGGGAATGATTGTTATCTCCTTTGATTAAATAGAACTTTTAATAGCTAAGTATAGCTATCTTTGGGCTTTATGCTACTGCCTAGCACTAAAGTATCTGAGCATCTTCCACAAAAGAATCAATAGCGAAGTCTCTAATGGCATTCATGGAGTATATGCTATGACCCAACAATCAGGAAAACACCAAAATCGTCAGGAACCAAAATATATAAAATAAAAGAAGAAAACTATACTCAAATTCTCCTTTAAAGGTGAAGTGCAAATACTGTGTGCCTGATTTAATGTAACAGCTTGCATCAAGTCACAGTTGTATCATGTAAGTATAACATTTTACCTGGCCACAGGCTTTGAAAAAAATCAGTGAAAGCAAGCCCATTTTACAATATCATACCTGCACCACCTTAAACCTCATTTTATAAGCAGTATGGGTTATTTCGAAAGAAGGGTTTTCTTTCAAAATAACTGCGTCTACACAGCGTTTCTCTTTTCGAAATAGGGTATTTCGAAATAGTGCCCGAATGCGATTATGCAAATGAAGTGTGGGAAATTCAAATCTGTGCTTCATTTGCAATTGCATTCGTCTTCATTTGCATTCCTCTCTCGAAAGAAGAATGCAATGTAGACATACCCTCTGATAGTAAAGGATGTTGCCACTTTGCATTTCTGCTGGGAATCATTTATAGTGAAAAGCAATAACAGCAGGCATGTTTGAGATGGAGCCAATTTGGGACCAACTCCAGGGAGTTGCTGAACTTAGATTTCAGTGTTGCAGTTCTACTCTCTTGTCAGGATTTGGCTCGTTGGCTTTCAAATGTGGAACATCTCTGGTACTAAGGAAATGTTGAAAGATGTGGAACAATTAAAATTTCAGATCAATGGATGTAGAAAGAGGCTAAGCCACCCTCTGGATAAAGTAAATTGTCAGTGGTACGAATCCAACTGCAATTTGGACAAGAAGATTGGTGCACAAGTACCCAGATACCACAATGCTTGATGCCATAAAATGCTCAAAATAACACAATTTAATTAATGATTAATTAAATAGTCTGATGCAGACAAGAGACAGAGGGCTGGATTTGACAACCCAGCAAGAAATCTTATAGAAAGAGGTGATACAGCTACATTGCCATTAGCTGCTCCCTGTGCTAGATCATTAGGTTGGCTCTTATAATTGTAGTCAAACCTAATGGTATGTGTGTAGTGGCTGAAACATAAAAAAGTGAGCAGGAAGTTCCTGCTGGGGACAAAGAGAAAAGAGATCTCAGATTTCTCTTCAGGACGCTGGAGAAGTGTTTGGGGATATATTCTTCCATGGAGTTTAATAGAGAATTTACCATAACACTGACAAAATAATGGTGCCAACATGGATAAAAAACCAAGGAAGAGAAGCAACATCTGCTTTGAAAGCTTCAATGCTGAGAGGAGGAGCTTTTACTGGTGCATTCCTCATTCCACCAGAGATTTGGAAGAAAACAAGAATGGAATGAAGAGAGGGTTAAAAGGAGGAAATCGGGAAAGGACTTAAAGTGAGATATATCATGCTGAAAAGAAGCAGATCAAAATACAGGTACAGATTATGGCTGTCCCAGAATGGGTACACCTATGGCAGAGGGAGTGAGGATACAAGGAGACTTCTTCTATTGACTGACCATTAGTTCAAGCCAGAGCTGCAAATTAGGCCCTTCAACGGTGAAGGGTAACTCCCGGTGCCAATTATAAACCTGCAGCAAGGAGGTTCGGGGAGAAGAGACATTGCAGAACTGCTGGACTAGAAGGGAATGCATACTGTGCCCCTTCAAAAGATGCATGTACTCTCCCGGCATGTAGTCTGGCTACCTTGATATTACAAGTCCTGTCATTGCATAGCAACCCTAACCTAAGCTGTGCCATGAAAAGTCACAGTAGAGCCCACAGAGATCGGGAGGAGGACAGAAGGAAAGCATTTTCTCTTGCTAAATATTTCTTCTCAGTTAAGTCCAACTTAAAGTGCAGTTGCAGTAGAAGTTACACTATTGGCTTCCATGCTTAGTCTCTCTCAGTGACTTCTTTTTCAAATTTGCTGAAGCTACAAGCTACCTACATGGTTCCCATGGAGAGCAGATTATACTAAGGAGGTCACATTTTTATGGAGTCACTTTTTGATGTTGGTGGTGCCCCCAGGCTTTGACCCATTGGCTCTTATATATCACTCCTGAATGCTACACCTTCATTGTGCCTAATTGACTGGAACTGCTTGATGAAGCTCATGCACAGATTAATATTGTTGTTGTACAATTCCAAGGAAAACAGATACTGATTTCTGTGAATTTCCCTTGAATGACAGGGTTAGGGTTAGAGCAGGGTGGGCAATAAAATGGCAGTGGTTCACCAGGGTGAGCGCTGCTGCTGCTTTATTTATTTATACCTCTGCAGGTACAGGCAATCACAGCTCCCAATGGCTGCAGCTCACTGTTCCTGGCCAATGGGAGTGGAGGGAAGCAATGCAGACTGGGACTCTACTTCCTGCAGCTCCCATTGGCCTGGAAAAGTGATCTATCACCAACAGAAGCTGTGATTCCCTGTACCTGTGGAGGCACAGGTAAATGTCTGTGGGGGGCACCAGGCACTAAAAGTGAGGGGTTCAATGTGTGGGGGAGAGCTGCTGGGGAGCAGGCTGGGGGTGCAGGGTCTGGGTTGTGGGGGGAAGGTGCAAGAGTGGTGTGGGGATGCAGGTTCTGAGAGGGAGGGTGAAGGAGTGGGATGAGGGCCCTGGGCATGAGAGAGGGTGCAGGAGTGGGGTGGGAATGGGGGATGGAGGTCTGGGTGGGAGGAGGGTGCAGGAATAAGGTGGAAGTTGGGGATGTGGAGTCTGGGTACAAGAAGGAGCAGGAGATGGGGGTGCAGTTCCCATGGGGGCACAGGTGGATCCACATGGCTCTGCTCACTGCAGGGAAGTGCTCCCTGCAGGCACTGCCCTCCCCTTCTCCCCACCGCTGCTTCCATTGGCCACAATTCCAAGCCAGTAGGAATAGTGGGGGGGGGGAGGCCTGCAGGGAACAATTCCCTGCTATGTACAGAGCCCTTTCTGCTCCTGCCAGGTAGAGACCTTGGGACGGATGTGGCTCGTGACTTGCCTTGATCAGGCCCACAAGGCTTGGGGCCCCCCATCTCCAGCAGGAAGCCTGCATTAGTGCTTCAATCACAGCACTCCCTACATAGCTGGCTTGCCTTGTTCTGGGGGGAACTTGTAGGTCCCCCACCCCTGCATTAAAGGGTGAAGCTTGAGGATAGATGACAGACAGAATGCAGAAAAGAAGGGCAAAAAGTCAGAGCATGGTTAGAACAGAAGTCTGGAAGACTGAAGGACAGAGTCAGCAGAGGCAGGGCACACATAAGGGGCATAGAAGGGTAGCATGAATCATTAACCACAACAAGGAAGATTACACAAGTTGATGCTAATGAGTCAATGAAATGGAGGCAGAATAGTTTCCAAGCAGAGTATTTTTCAGTGTTTTCCAGGAGGAAGTTAACAGAACACAAGTATGATGAGGCTCTTGAAGTTAGCAAGGGCAGAGAAGTCCAAATAAATACAGAAGCATTGATTAGCTGTGCAGGGAGGGGAGTAAGAACACATCAAAAGACAGAAAGAGCATCTCTTCAGACTTTAAATGGGGGAAGCAATTGGAAGGTTAATCAATTCTTCTTTTAACTTTCACAAATAATATCAGGTTTAAATAGAGGAGGCAAATTCTATTATTGGAAAAGAACATACATGTGTCTTCTGGGAAGAAAGACTGAAGGAATACAAGGTAAGCAATTAATGACACTCTTCGGGCACACGGAATGTTTCACTCTCACCGTCCATTTACCTCACAGTACCCACCACCTCAGGAAATACAGACCTAAGGCAAAATGTTCCACTTTGAGCATCACTCCAGACCTCAGTGCAATAGTCTACTTTCTTTAGTTGCCTGAATTTCCCATTTATATCACTAGGACCTGGGGGAGGGAAAAAAAGAGTGGAGTTGTGTGTCTGAACAGGGAGTGGAATACCAGAGCTAAAAATCTGCCACGTGGATATGAGATGAAAGTAGAGGCTTTAAGTTAAAATATTATTGAGGCTGAAAAGTCAAGCATTCAAAAGATGGGAAATGTCAGATTTAAGAACCATAATTCTGCTCCCTTATGCAACTGTGCAGTGAATTAGGTAGGGTTCCGTAAAAAACAAACTAACAACAACAACAACAAAAACCAACCACCAGTTTTGTGATCATGTACTTCAAGATAATAAGAAGTAAGGGAATTCCTACCTTTTGTGGTTTTGCAACTCAGGGGTACATCTACACTGCACGCTTATTTCGAAATAAGCTATTCCAGAATAGTTATTCCAAAACAGCTTATTTCAAAATAGCACATCTACACTACAGGGAAGCCTCAAAATTAGTCTGAGGCAAGATTCTCTAATGTAGATGTGCTATCTAGATTTAGAGCCCCGAGGCACTGGGGAGGAATAACTTAGAATGGCCATGGTGAGGGGCTACTTTGAAATAGCAGCAGTGGAGTGTCTACACATACCTTATTTCAAAATAGCTATTTCAGAATAGGCATTATTCCTCATAGAATGAGGTTTGCAGATTTCGGAATAAGCCGTCCATTATTTCAAAATTATTTTGAAATAATAGAATGGCTGCGCACACGCTAGCATTGTTATTTAGAAATAACGCTAATTATCTCAAAATAATGGTGCAGTATAGATACACCCTAAAATGACATTTTTAATAACCCTGCTTTGTAGGATTTTTCCAGTAATTTCATAAGAGCCCTGCCTAGAAACCCGTAAAAGCAAATTTTGTTAATTATAACTATAATAATCTGTCCATCGGACATCATCAGCAGGGTTTGAACCCTGAACATTCATGAATGTAATATAGATGTCTACCTCTTAACTAGCTATATGAGCTGAAAGTAAGAAAAGATTGTTATCCCAGAGGGAGATGGTCTGTTGGCACCATATAGTGGCTCCAGGAGGTGGGTGGGAGACACCCAGTTTAATCTGGTTTTCTTTCCTCCACAACCCTCCAGGTAGTGAGCAGACTCTTGCCCCATATGCTGTCCCTAGAAGTGGGGGGATATGATGTTGGGGCCTGTTCCAAGTCTAACGATGTGTTTTCAGGGAACAGAAGGAGTAACCTATCTTGACCTGACCTTCACCCCCATCCCAATATCACTCAGCAAAGTGATAGCAAGGTGTGTGAGGGGGCAGCTCTGTGCCTCAGAAGAGGTGGGGCCTTGAGAAGGGACCAGCACCAGCCAACCTTCAGTGCAGTCCATCACTATAGCGGTGGGCCTGAGATCATGACTAAATCAGCTCCCAGTCATTTTCAGGGCTGCTACTGCTTTGGTGTTGGTGGGGGAGGGGCTAGCTTTTTAGAATATTCTTGTTTTGTTACTATTTTGGCATACTGCCAAGATGTTCCTGAGAAAACAAGAGAAATTACTATTTTAGCAGCTTATAGCTCAGCCAAACTTGAATGAAATTTCATGCAGTATAGAAAGGGACTCATTTTTTTAAAGGCCATGCCAAATTGTAAAGACCTATGGGAAGCAAGGAGGCATAGGCACTGACGCTGTGAATGCTCCAGGGCTCAAGCACCCACAGAAAAAATAGTGGGTGCTCAGCACCCAGAGGAGAATCAGCTGTTGGCCAATCAAACCGTCTGACTCCTCATCTGGCCAATCAGCTCTTTGGCATGAAGGCCCCTATCATCTGTTTGCTAGAAACCAGTTCAACTGTTTTCCCAGTGTGTGATGGCTGCAGTTCCCAACTTGGCTCTGGACATAGGCAGGTTAGCCTTTTGCCAGGAAAAAGGGAGCCAGGCTGCGGTGAGCAGGACACAGGCAGCTTCTCAGCTGCCTCCTGAGTTCTGGGACTGAGGCTGGGGTCAGGTGGGTGGGCAGATCCAGTATCTGGCACCCATCTTTGGCATAAAGATTGCAAAATCCCAGTTTTCCTCTACCCTAAAACCCATTCTGAACCTCCCAAGCCAATTTAGTAGCTTTTGTACTCTCTCTATCACCACAGCACTCTGGATTATAGTTTAACTCTTTGGGAAACATACGACATTAAAGCAACAAGCACAAGTTCCTTGGCCTCAAATACCATCACTCATGCATAAACACAATCCTAATTATACATATAAAATGATGGGGTCTAAATTAGCTGTTACCACTTCAGAAAGAGATCTTGGACTAACTTCTGGATAGTTCTCCGAAAATATCCACTCAGATTGCAGTGGCAGCCAAAAAAAAACAAAAAACAAACAGAATGATGGGAATCATTAAGAAAGGGATACTGAGTAAGACAGAAAATATCTTATTACCTCTATATAAATCCGTGGTACACCCAGATCTTAAATACTGCTTGCAGATATTGTCACCCCATCTAAAAAATCTCCAGAATTGGAAAAAGTACAGAAAAGGACAACAAAAATGATTAGGGGTATGGAATGGCTTTTATATGAAGAAAGAGTAATAAGACTGGGATGTTTCAGCTTGAAAAATAGATGACTAATGGGGGATATGACCAAGGTCTATAAAATCATAACTGCTGTAGAGAAAGTAGATAAGGAAGTGCTATTTATTCCTTATCATAATCCAAAAACTAGAGGTCAAAGAATCAAATTGATAGGTACCAGGTTTAAAACAAATGCAGGTTGAACCTCCCTAGTCTGGTACCCTCAGGACCCAAGTGGTCCCAAACAAAGGAATTAGTCGGACCAGGGAAGGTCAGGTGTCTGGGATCTCCTGGGGCTTCCCTCCTGGCTGCTGCCCCAGGAGAACCTGGAGGCCTGACTCCTCCGGCTTACCTGCTTGGCTCTGCTGTCCCCTGGGTCTCTGCTCCTTGCTCCCAGTCCCAAGTGGCAGCAGCTGCTCCTGGGGTTCTCCAGCCCTGCATGCACAGTGGCAGCAACTGTTCCTGGGTTTCCCTGACCCTATCCCCCACGCAGCGGCAACTGCTCTCGCGGTTCCCTGACCCTGTCCCCCACGGGGTGGCAGCTGCTCCCATGGCTATCTACCCCCAGGTCACAGGCCCTGCAGGCTGCCACGGACCAGACCAGTTCTGCTCCCAGCCACTGTCAGCCTCTGGGGCCGGGGCTATCTGTTCTAGCAACATCTGTGGTCCTCTAGGACCACAGATGTTGCTGGACCAGAGTGTCCCAGATGAGAGAGGTTCAGTCTGTAAAAGAAAATATTTCTTTACACAATGCACAGTCAGCCTGTGGAATGCTTTCCCAAAGGATGCTGTGATGGCCAAGACTATAACAAGATTCAAAAAAGAACTAGATAAATCCGTGGAAGACAGGTCTATCAATAGCTATTAGCCAGCATGGTCAGGAATGGAGTTCCTAGCTTCTGTTTGTCAGAAGCTGGGAATGAGCAACAGGCAATGGCTCACCTGATGATTACCTGTTCTGTGCATTCCCTCTGTACCATGTGGCATTGGTCACTGTCAGGAGACAGGACACTGGGCTGGATGGAACTTCTATCTGACCAAGCGTGGCCATTCTTATGCTCCTATACCCTTTACCCCCAAAAGCACAAGAATCAAAGTTAGGCAAAATAAAGCGCAGAATATAGAATCATAGGGTGTGTCTAGATTACGGTGTTTTGTTGACAAAAGTGGACTTTTGTCGACAAAACTATACCTGCGTCTACACTACTGCTGAGTTCTGTCGACAGTAAGTCAACAGTGGGTAAACGTCATTCTACGAGGAATAACGCCTTTTGTCGACAGAGTTCTGTTGACAAAAAGCGCTATTGCATCCACACTGTGTTTTTTCAAAAGAGAGTGTCTAGACTCTCTGTCAAAAAAGCAGCTTGCTTTGTCGACAGAACTGGCTGTAGTCTAGACACTCTTTGTTGACAGAGGCTTTGTCGACAGTATCTGTCGATAAAGCCTCTGTTGACAAAAGCCTGTAGTCTAGATGTACCCATAGAGCTGGAAGAGACTCAGGAGGTCATCAAGTCCAGCCCCCTGCCCAAGGCAGGACCAATCCCAACTAAATCAACCCAGCCAGGGCAAGCTGAGACTTAAACACCTCTAGGGATGGAAATTCCACCACCTCCCTAGATAACCCATTTCAGTGCTTCACCACCTCCTAGTGAAATAGTTTTTCCTAATATCCAACCTAGACCTCCCTCACTGTAACTTGAGACCATTGCTCTTTGTTCTTCCATCTGTCACTACTGTGAACACCCTTTCTCCATCCTCTTTGGAACCTCCCTTCAGGAAGCTGAAGGCTGCTATCAAATCCCCCCTCACTCTTTTCTTCTGCAGACTAAACAAACCCAAGTCCCTCAGTCGCTCCTCATCGGTCATGCACTCCAGCCCCCTAATCAATATGGTCCCCCTTAGATCAATTTCCTCCTGTTGCGGGAACTTCCAATTCTGGCAATGGTATAGCTCCCCTTGCTTAAAGTGCATGTCATTTTTAGAAACAGTGACAATTTTTTGGTCCTGTTCTTCTGCTGGCATTTTCCATCCTGCAACCCTCTATGGGACTGCTGGCAAAGTGCTGCCCCAGCCCCTTCCCCTGTGCTCCAGCTAGCCGGGGGAAGGCTGGAGCTGATTTCCCCCTCCCTCCCACAAGAGAGAGGCGGGGGCAGGGCTGGGCCATAGGGGTGGGGCAGCTATCAGCCACAGCTCACACCCACCCGCAGAAATTCCAGCGTCCAGGCCTACCTACTAATACACCTAAGTAACCGTGAACCTCAATTTATAACATCATGATACCAGCTTAAATCCCAAAGCTGAGATTCACTTTTCACCTCCCTAAACAACATCATTTTGCATTATTTTATCTGTGTATCATTTTGAATTAAACACAACCAAACAGAAAACAAAACAAAGAAAAATTCCACTCTCTTGAACTCCAGATTGTTTGAAGTCTGAACTTTACCAAACTGCAAACCGGGATGCTGGAAATCTTATCAGAAGAGCATTTCTGGCAGAATTCTGGCATTTCTTATTGTGTGAAACATCAAGGTATATGCATGTAAAAAAAATTTGCCATTTTTTAAAATTCAGCTCATAAATATGCAGGGTAAGGTTTGAATCCAGGAGAAAGTTCAAGTGGCAGTTCCTGCCCAATTATGTGCATCTCATATAGCAGGTCTGGTAGGTACATGGGGGTAGAGGCCATCACTTAGATTACATGACTTTACAAATACATTACATATTTTCTTTAAAATAATTCTTATTTAAAAAAATTACCCTTAATCATGCTCATTATAACTAAGATTTAAACCAGTGAGAAATTGGGTGCATTCTGTCTGTGACCTTGCAGAGAGCACAAAGTCTTGATGTGGCTTTCATTAATTATTGCTGACACAATTCAGGTTCATTTGGTATATATTATAAGCCCAATTATTCAGAGGTATATGGTTTGAACACTGTGATCCATATCAGACTGAAACTTTGTTTGTAAATAATGAGCTTGCTCTCAATTTCTTGAGCTTAAATTTCTTGAGCTTAAATTAAGAAGAGATTAAATTTTCTGTCTGTCGAAATTAGAGTTCAATTTATGGATTAATGGGTATAAAGGAATGGAATATGTTTGGTGGGGCTCAACTCTGTGGCTAGTGGACATTTTCCAGTGTCACCGAACAACCATGCAATTGGTAGTGATGGTCACTACCTGTTTAGAAGCAGCTCAGTACTAGAATAGTGGGAGGAGCTGTAAATCAGAACTCAAAACACATTGACTAAGCAGCATTGTAGCTTAAGCACTCTTAGCAGAACAATGAGAGGGAAATTTGCACAGCAATTTTTTATTATGTTGGCTTTTAGCTGTAAACTCTTTGCTTTAATGAGCTCCAAATTCACCTACCTTAAAAAAGTGTACAGGAATTGGAAAACTCCAGTCATCTGAAGAAGTGGGTTATACCCACGAAAGCTCATGATACCATCTACATGTTTTGTTAGTCTTTAAGGTGCTACTAGACTATTAGTTGTTTTTTAAGTTTTTCTAGTTACAGATTAACTCATCTACCGCTCTGAAGCTTTTACAGCTAAAAATGACCTACAATAAATATTTTTTACCTAAACACATCAACAAACTTGATGTTTGATGCAACAGAACCTTTAAAGGCAACAAACAAGTATTTGGTGTCTCACTAGGAAGCAAGGATTCTCGCTAGCCCCAACAGGGCTCTGAACAGGCTAAAGGGCTCACGTTAGTAGATCCAATTTCTGAGGTGAAACCATAAAGTAAAAGATGCCATTTTGTGTTTTAAATCAACATTAAAATATCTGGGTTCTATTCTAAACTTTGCTATGGACCTTCTGTTTTATTTTAGGCAAGCAATTTAAGGCATTATCCAAAACCTAAGAGAGTCAATGGGAATCTTTTGATTGACTTCCATGGGCTTTCAGTCAGGTTCCTCTGTGACTTGCTTTCCCCATCTGTGAAACAGGGACAATTATAATATTCACAGACATGTTGAAAAGATAGGACTTCTATATAAGCAAATATTAGGTGCAATATTTAGGGAATATTAGAATGTTTTATTATTTCTGTGCTGCCCAGTATATTTGTAAGTCAGAGTTTGCTGTTTCATTTTTTTTCATTTATTGCAGATTTATTGATCATTTATTGGGTCATATGTAGCTAGATTCTTCAGGGAGGTCTCTCATTTTATAAGTCTAATTAATATTTGTGAAGCATGCAGAAACTCTGGCTATAAGCAACATTAAAAAAGCCTATACATCAATAGAATTCAATAAAGCTTCCTGATTAATTATTATGGCATATGTTGGCAAAATATAGTACACCTTTATGACACTGTAAACACTCTTTGTACAATATGGATTTTTGTATAGTTAATGTATACTCATATGAAATATTTTGTAAAATAACTTTAAGAAGTTATGGTTAGCTTTAACTAATTTAACTTTAATATTTTGTGTCGCATCTATGAAGGGTTTACTTGTGCTTGCTTGCTTTATGGAATGAAATGCAAGGGTATTTATTTTAAACGACTTTTGTTTTGGAGAAAAAATTAGGAGTACTGTAGCACCGTAGAGATTAAAAAATATGTATAGTATCATGAGCTTTTGTGGCCAAAATCCATTTCTTCAGATGAGACAAGAAGAATCTGAAGAAGTGGGTTTTGCCCACAAAAGCTCATGATACTATGCACACCCACACACACACACACAACTGGATAAGGTCGAATTAAGATATGCAACTTCAGCTACGTTAATTGCGTAGCTAAAGTCAAAGTACCTTAACTCAACTTTCGGCACTGTCAATACTGCAGGAAGTCAAAGGGAAAACAATCTCCCTACGACTTCCTTTACTCCTCGTGGAAGCAGGCCTACCGGCATTGACTGGAGTGCTCTGGAAGATTGACAGCAGCAGCTTTGATCTTTTCTGTAGTGTAGACATACCCCCAAGTGCTACAGTACTACTCTTTTTTTTAAAGATACAGGCTAACACATCTACCCCTCTGAGACTTTTGTTTTGGAGATTAATCCAAAAATCTGTATAAGTAAACCTTCAGTTATCAGAACTGAAAACAATTATCAGGACTCCATCAGCAATGTATGAGTCGGTCACTATGAAGTGAGTGTCCAGAAGGAAAATCAGAGGTATTAACTATTACATTTTAATTTATAAGAGCACATTGAACTTACTATTTGAAACTAGCTTGCTGTGGAGAGATATTTCAAATGATTTGGGGCTTGTATCTATAGTCTCTAAAGGTATGTTCAGACTACAGCTAAACACCTGTGGCTGGTCCACGTTCTTTGATTTGGGCTTGAGTTACTGGGCTGTAAAACTATGGTGTAGAATCCAGGTTCAGGCTGGAACCCAAGTTCCGGGACCTCACAAAAGTTTGATCCCCATAGCTTGGTCTCCAGACAGAATCCAAACCAGTTCATCATAATTTTATAGCTCCATCGCTCAAGCCCTGCAAGCCTGAGTCAGCTGACATGCACCAGTCACAGGTTTTTAATTGCAGACATTTTAGCTCCCATATTGACAAATTTTAGAAATCCTTGGTTCTGAACTTGATCTTCCACTGTCACATATGGGAATAAAGACAGGAAATGTCCAAAAAGTAATTAAATCTTGGTGGGTATCCCTCTCCCGTACATTTAGATAATGGAGAAGTGAGTGGGCCCTCAAGGTTTTACTCAACCACTAGACAAGGCAAAATTCCTGTTGATGTCGTTAAGTAAAACACAGTAAGTATTTCAGGATTTGGCCCAGGAATGGTATAATTGTCTTCAATGGGGGGAGGAGGGGTTCTCAACCACATTTAGAGGGTGACATGCACATTCACTCTCTCACACAATCATCTTCCAAAAACACTCATTGCCTGCATTTGCTGAGTGCGGGAAATCCATATTCCATTCCCCATCCAAAGAGAACATGAAAGGCACTTGAGACTGGGAAGGATGGAATGTGAAATGGAGGAGAGGATCATAGTAGGTGAGAAATTGAAGGAAGCGATAACTGTGGAGAGAGAATAGCACAGAAAGGATAAAAGAGGAAAAAGAGGAACAGTGATGATTTTTAAAAGATAATGGCAGAAGCATAGAATGAAAAAACAAAGAAAAAAAAGTCTCAGTTATGAAAAGCAAAGAAAACTGAGGCACTGGGAAAAATCCTTACCTCATTGAGGTCAATAGGAGCATTTCTAGTGATTTTAATAAGAACATAATGTCACTCAAATTTATCATGAATAGTTAAAATTTATTATAAGCAATACTCAAGCCACACCTAGCAATAACATTGTGCCTTGGACTGGGAAAAGATGTCATGTGTGTGAGGTGACTAAGAACTCCATGATTGGACATGTAATTTTCACCAAGTTAATCTTGTTCCTTTTACATTTGACTTTTTCAGTTTCTCTCAAGGAGATCCAAAATGATCTATTTTTGACATGTCACTATTTCTATTCCACTGTGAAATATAAAAAGGAATTGCTACTAAGTTCTCCTCCCTCCATTTGTCTCTTGAGGATTATTGACTTTGGTTCCATCTAAGGCTCCTTTCTTCAAAAATAAATCCTCAGAGACACCTTAGTAGTAAGACTGAGTGAGCAGAGGCTTCCCAGTTTGCATGTATAGAATATCAAAAATTACTTACTTGATCATTTTATTTGTTTACATTTGCCTGGTAGCAATGGAAGAGGCCCGCACAATTTTACATTAAAAATGATAATTGCCTGATGATAACTGTGGTCCTGTCAATTCCCAACCACTTTCTGTCTGACCAGAGATAGATGTGTATGTGAAAGTTAAAATCTGTAGTCATTTAGAATACATCTGGCATGCACAGGTCTCTCCACGGGTATGTCTATACATGGGTATGCCCACCTTGAGGGTGGGCAGAAGGAGGAAAGGGAGAGGAAAGAAATAAGCCCATGATATTCACTGATTGTCTCTTTTACTCTTCTTATTTAATGTGGGCATGGGACTTAATTAGGGACCAACAGGTTTTTACAATGCCTACAGAGATATTCAAAATGTATTTAAACAAAAAAAAAAATCAAACACTCGCTGCATTGTCACGTAGCAGTCATTTTTTCAAGATGTCTGCTTGAAAAGAGCTTGATGTCAAGATGGACATCAAACTCTCTTATTAGTATGTGCAGTTGAAGATCTTGACTCCAGCTGATCTACTTCAGGTATTGTTCTTTGACATAATTTTAGCTACATCCTTAGTGTGAGGAAATCATTTCCCCCATGAATACAAAGTCCATTATCATAAATGACACCAGCAGCACTAGGATTATCCATCTAGGCACTTTCAGGGTCCTAACAAGAGTCACTGTAGCATCGAAAGAGCTAACAGACATTAACAAAGGTATCTTCACAGAGCTTCATTGACGCAAGTAAGTATTATTAATCCCATTTTACAAGTGGCAAATAGAGGCACAGATAGATTGCCCAATGTCACCAAGGGCATCTGGGACAGAGCTAGGAAGTAAATGCAGGTCACCTGAATCCCAGCCCAATTCCTTCCCTTTGCTAGTGCCAGCTTCTGAGAAATCAACTTCTGCAGGCTCATTGGACCCTTTCAAAACAAAATAAAATAAACTATGCTACATTTGTAGAAAATTTTGAGTCCAGTACTCAAAAGTGCAGAGGGAGATGCAATGGGCAGATTGAAAAATCAAAATTATATCCATCCATGAGGGGGGGCGTGTGGGAGTATAAAATGAATGATCTGTACATTGGCTAATGTAACATCCACCCTGTCCCGCTGACTTCCTCACTACTCCCCAGACACCCACCCTCCCTCTCCCCTGAGAATGTATCTATTAGCTCGCCTCACTCAAGTACAATAAAGGTAGCTGCTCTCTTTAGACATGGGGACTTCAGGCTCTCACTCTCTGTCAGGCCATATAGAAATGTAACTCTCAGAAAGATTATGATTGCAGATTGGTGTGTTGTCTTGTGGCTGCCAAGGTTGTCGAAGCATGGAAGCAATTTGTGAACTGCAGCAGCGGTAACTCTGAATGGCTTTAATTAACGGATGCCAGGGAGCTTACCAGCAAGAAAAAAAGGAAGGTGTTTCCCTGAGACTTTTGAAAGCCAGGCCTATTATTCAATCAGCCAAGCCTATCTACACCACTGAGAGCTGAACAGAGGCAAAAGCTTTCCTAGCTGAGATAATGTTCTATCCAACTCCCCCTGCCCTGAGTCAGAGGTGAAAAGACACCACTAGTGTGAATTTCCATAAAAATTCTACTTCAGTTTGCATTGTCTAATCAGTGTGATTTTCCATTGTCTACATTTAATTGCCCTGCAAAAGAATTACAGCACATCAGTAAATGAAAGGAATCATCTTGTCAGATTTTTTCCTAAAGCATCCTGGGAAATAATCTGTTTAGGGTGAGTGCACAAAATCTATTTGCTCAGCAAACCTAATTTTAGTTGAGGACCAATAAATATGTATGTGCGGAACATTCCACTGAAAGCTAACAGGACTCAGAACTAAGTGGCAGATTCACACCAGGTGATTATTTAGCACCCAGTGGGGAAAAAAACCAATGGCTTACTTCATATCGGATGTCATAGCCCAGTTCATTTGGGATACAATAAAGATGAAGATACCAACTTCTTTACAAAGGATTTTGGGTCACCTGGTGATATTTTTTACCCCAATGCTGTGAGACTGTGGACCTGAAGTACGTGCATTCTCTGGAGTTTCTGAGCTTTGACAATCCACATCAACAAGAATGATTTTTAAAAGGAAATCACACATCGAACAAGATAATTAAACCTGGGAGAAGGGCCTGGGATACAGCCAATCAGCCAAGAATATTTCCAGTTAGAAATGAGTATTTACAGTTCTGTCTTTCGCACTCCCCAACACATGTCCAAATTGTTCAATGCTGTTATACAGCTGATATGGTTGTATTATTGGGAGCTGACAAAACTGTTCTGTATGGATTACCACTGGAAACCTCTGAAATGCAATTCCTTACAGGGCCATCAGAGGGTCTAAAATTGAAACACAAAAAATCTGTAAGATTTCTCTGCTGTTTTTCCTCTGAATTATCACATGGAATCAGGCAAGTTGTACCTCACACACAAAAGAAGGGGACTGAAACCACAAATCCTGAGCACACTGGGAGCTCTTCAAAAGAAACAGGACAAAATAACGTGGAAGAGTTGGGCCAGACATTTTATGCTCCCTTCCCCTCTCCATCATAATACCAGGGCCTCTCCTGTGGTGGATGTTCCCAGAACCCCTCCTTAAAGGATGTATTCCAGAGCTCAGAAATCAGTCTCTATACAAGGTTCCCCAAGCACTTTACAGGTGATGGTGACAGGAAAAGCCTGTGTGGCAGTGCAACAATTTGATCACATATGTATATGTTTACATAGGGCCAGGTCCTGAAAGGTGCTGAGGTCCATTACCTCCCACTGATATCAATTAGATGCAAGTACATCTGAAGTGGTACTGTGATATATATACACAGTGGTATAAAATCAGAAATAACTAACCAAACAACCAGACAACAAACCAAACTTGCTGTCCCCACGATATAGGCACATGTCAAAATACTGCAGAATCTAAAATCTCAGTTAAATCAATAAATGCCATTATAAAAACTAGTTCTATGTATAATCTCAAAAACTTAATGGAAATGAGATGCAAAAATAGTTTTTTAATTTAAACTCTTCTAAAGTTGCTGCTCATCTACCAAAGAATATAAATTCCACATTCCCTTATTTATAACAAAAATTACACAAGAAGTGGTTATTCCAAATAACCCAAAAGCTACTGTTTTTGTTTGCAAAGCCCTGCCTGTTTTCTATGCCTTTGGCCTCTGCTGCTTAGCAACCTCAACAGAGCTTTCTTAGTTTATACTAATTCAGGAGGGTTTTCATTTATTTATGTCTATAAGGAGGATGTGAAAAGAAAGAGCTGTTTGTTCTTGCTATCAAATATCAGATCGTAAGCATCCCACCTCACTGAAGAACACAGCTGTCATTGATCCAATAGCCCACCACCACCATGCCCTGGACTAGCTGGGAAATTGAACAAGCCATGCCTTTCATTTAGGGAGGTACACATCAGGGCCCTTCCATTGGCTCCCAGAATTAATGGGTACTGCTCTTTTCCAGCTTCTCTGATTCTGTTGATTATTCTGCGTAAACCTTTTCAGCCTGGAATATCATGTGATGTGTGAGGTAGTAGCCATGGAGTTCCTGAGTAACATGCATATGCTTCACTACTGCAAAAATGACTCACTAACAGAACTTTGCTACAGCATCCATGCTGCGGAAGGAAAAAAGGTTTACAAGTCTGCAGTCTCTCCCTGTGTGTGCTCTTCAGGGCCTGAAGCTTTGGAGGGGACTGTGGTTAGACTGAAATAGGAATGAAGGACAGGTGACCACTCCAGACAAAAGAAGGGGGAGTTATGTATATGTTCTACTCTACCAACCTAGCAACAAAAAAGAAAGCTCCCTTCTGCTTTTTCCTGGAGGGTGTTATCTCCTCAGTCTTGTTCTGATTGACTCTCACATTTTATGAAGCATTACTATTGTTGGTTATAAGATTCTGTTGCTCTTTAGCTACATCCACACTTGGAGCAGAAGGCATGATTCCCCTCTTGTGTAGACTGACATGCCCTAAATCTGCTCAACCTAGTATACTAAAAATAGTGTAGCTGATAGACACTCCAAGTATATACCTCCCTGGTCCATAATTGGCCAGCTAGCCCAATCCACCTCCTGTGCTAGCCTGTTCACATTGCTATTTTTATAATTCTAGCTGGAGCAGAGCTAACACAGGTGTATCTACACAAGATGGGAATTACATGCCTTGCTATAAGTGTGGACATAGCCTGATGGCTACATGAAACTAGCCATAGAATGATGGATGCACAGAACACCTCCTCTTCACTGCTAAGTAAACTCACTGCTAAATAACAATAATACATAATCCCTTGCCACATCAACCAGGTTTTCTCAAAGATCTCTACAAATATAATTGGATCAATACTTCCCCATGCCCTGCAAGAAGTAGGTTCAATATTATTAACCCTGTTTTACAGAAATCGAGGCATGAACCAATGAAGCAATTTAACTGAGCTCATATCTCCTTAAGACATAGGGATGAGTAAATGGTAAACAAAGATAAAAATAACAGAATCCACCTTGTCTACAAATATCAAACAAAAATTAATGTGCCTGCATTGTTTTGCTATGATTCATGGGCTGATATTTATTCAGTCAAACCATTGCTGGGTTTTGAAGATGTGTGTGAATCCTGGCATTTGCCTACATTTAAGCTCAAATGTTTATTAAGCCAAAATATTGTAGCGGAAAATATGGTATTTGATATCTGCCATTCTCATTTGAAAAGTTTCCCATTATCCAATCAGAAAGCAGAAACAATATCAGATGACTGAAGGGATCGATCAAACAATGAAAACAACTAGGCGATGTCAACACTGCAGCACTATTTTGGGATACCCAAAATAGCTATTCCATATCTTTTGAGCACACTCGTTATTTTGAAATATCACGGGGTCGCTATTCCAGGGTCCCTGTTAACCTCATTCCACAACGAGTAAGGGACGTTTCGGAATAATGATTTATTTTGAAATAAGTGCTGTGTAGACAGCACCATTTTTTGAAATAAACTATTTTGAAATTAACTCGAAATAAGCTATGCAACTTGCATAGCTCTAATTGGGAAGCTTATTTCGAGCAATGGGTGCAGTGTAGACGCAGCTCTAATGTTTGAAAATCATTCATGGACAAGCTGCAAATGTTTCAATTGTTTATGGTTAATTCTGAATAATGTCCACCTTCTACTGAGTTACAGTGTCAGAATTCCATGGGCAACTGCACCTTTGACACCCCAGTTTTCTTTAAGGTTTTGGGTTTCCCACTTGTCACTCCTTGAGGGTAGGAGTTTAGGATTTCAGTCTTTATACACCACATTGTGACTTCCCAGCAGATATGATCTGTGTCCAGCACCTGTGGTTAACATTTCTCTGGGGGCTCTAACAGGGTACACAAGTTATCAACCAATCTTCACAAAGCAAATCACATTTATTCTTAAGGCAAAAGCATTACAGAGAAAACATGTATAAAAAATAAAAGAAAACCTACACATATGCTAAAGCTTACCATAAGTTGTCCCCAACTCCAGTATAGAGCTCTGGTTAGTACCAGTCTTTCACATCCCACCCTGGATTTATCCCTTGGTTGAAAGTTCATGGCAGTTTTTAGATCAGAAACCAGACCACAACTGGACAGATCCACTTTTTAAAAAAAAAAAAAATATATATATATATATATATATATATAGCTCAGGCCTTTGAGCTAATCTCAAATAGGGAAAAGGATGTCAATGTTTATCGTCTTAGGGAGTAACTTCAAAAAGCTGGATTTTTGCATAACCAGGTTTGTGAAATTTGCATTAACCACTTCCCAGGGATTCCCCAGGAAACACACTTCATTATTGGCCCCAAAATATGTGCCTGTCTTGCACATTTCAATTTAGTCAAACTCCTTATTCTTCACAGGTCTCATCTGTCACAATCAGAATTCATTTTAAAATCAAAATCAAGTTGTGGCTCTTTCCTTTTGCAAAGCACAAATGTAACCCCATCATGCACAGAATGACCTCCAAACAAACAGCAGCAGACATGCAAAGTGATCCATTTACTACCTTATTCAGGCAGGTGAAGGGGTCAGCTTTAAAGCCAAGTTGCAATCATGTAAATGATCAAAAATAAACATATACAAAGATTTTATTCTTGTATCAAATATTCTAATAAATGGATTTAACTGAACAATGAAGAAAGTGAGATTAGCACCAAAAGAGACACCAGAGAAAATCTGGAAACAAGCAAAAGTCACACTAGCTATCATCCTAAAAAAAGAAGAAAGTCATGCAGCTTATTCGACATGTATATTAAAAGAAGATCTTATCCTAATTTCTGAAGACTGAAAGCAGATTTTAAAGAAGAAAAATCCCAATTGCCTTTTAGTTTTATGTTTAAATAATTAGTACACCCAAGAGCTCACTTTGTCCTCCTGGAAAAGAAAGTTGCAAACTGGACTGGTATGCAATTTACATCTTTCTCTAAATCTGAAGTTCACCAGGATCCTGCCACATAAACAGAAAAAAATAAAAAGCAAAAATGGTGGTGAAATAAATCATCAAGGTGATGCAAGGCAAACATTGTTAAGGAATGTGAAAGTACTGCATAAATTATAGATATATGATTAAATAAAAGGATCAAACTAATTAATCAAGGAAAGTTGCAAGCAAGTCTGCACAGAAGTTTTCAGGCATTCAGAGCAAAAATCTGAAAGGGAGTCCACTCTCCCGCATCTTTCCAAAAACATTACTCTGAGAGGAGCTTGGGCATTGGACTCGGAGAGCAATCCAGCTCTGCACTCATCTCACAACAATATTCCTGTCCTAATGGGCTGAAGTGCCATTCAGCTTTGGCTTGGCCACTCCTCTGTCATAACAGAAGGATGACTATGATCTTATGTTATAATGCTACTCAGAGTGAGGACTCTCTCAAAGTGGGGAGCCTGCCACCTCCTTCTCACTCTGGACAGCACTTGTAAAAACAGGAAACAATTTAGTGGTCAAATCCTGACCCCAGTTACCCTGCTCTTACTCCACACTTATAGCATAGCAACTGAGATCAGAATTTGGCCCAGTTATTGAAACATCACCTAGAAACATAATGAAAAAATAAGAGACGTTAAATCATTGAAGTTTCAAACTCCTCTATTCAGACATGATTAAATGCTCAAAATGCAGTTGCCTGAACACAAGGATGAAACTGCAACAATAAAAAGAAAGTTGTGATCAAAGTACATTTGGAGAGAGCTACTTAAAAGAAAATCTTTAAATGTACTGAAGTAATAGCATAATAAATAAAAAATACATAGATAGAACCAAACATAACCAATACTAACAAATCCTGTTTTAAAGAAATGTGCAGCATTGGAGGACCTAAAGCAAGAGATGAGACATACTGTCAGGAAACATAAATGTGCTTTGGGTCTTTACATCTATATTTTAGTAGGCACAATGAGGACAAAGTTATTAAAATGTGAAAGTCATAATGTTGTCTGCCCACATAAACCATTTAACAGTCCTTCCAGATACAGAGGAAAAAGCTGCTCTGTACAGTTGCATAGGCAAAGATAGTCTCTTTATATCCATATATTATGGATGGACTCAATGATGGGCAACCTGAATTCTCACCTTATGAATGAATTCTGAGTGATTTCACAATATCCAGCTATCATTGGTTTCCTGATAATCTGAAACATGGTCTTTGACCCTTTTAATTTCTCACTGTCAACACTAGTTTAAGTGCTAGAGTACAATGTATAAAGAAATCAAAAGGGGTTATAGTCTGCTTCATGTGATTTAGGAGATAATACCATGAATTGTCATGTTGGTTAACTTTCATGTATATATAACTGTATTAAGCGCTTTGACACAATTAACTGTGTCTCTCCTACCGTATCGCAGTTTTTAAAGGGGAATTAGAATTCATGGAAAATGGACAGATGTACAGCCCGGGTCAGGGGTTGTCATGTATTCTTTGTACAACACCTAACGCAATGGGGACCATTGGTTGTGGCCTTTAGGCGTTACCCCCAACATTAATGTTAAATAACAATAATATATTCACATACCGATAGGTATAGCCTAGGCAGTAACGATGTAAGTCACTTCCTATGAATAACACTCATATTGCTGATGTAGAAGGTGGTTCAATCTTCAAGCCTATCCAACTCCATGATTTCTGACAGGTGGGGAGCTTCAGTTCTGAATGTATACATCTACTAAAAATTAAGTTGATACCTCCCAACTCAAAACAACAGCAAGCAGATAGTTAGGAAATGTTATGTTGCATACTGTCCCACCTAAGCATAGATGTTCATTTAACCCTATTCTGGGTATTCCTCCTTATCTCCTTCCTTGCCTGTTAATTCCCAAAGTACCCAGGCCTTGTCGTCATCAATTTGTTGTATGGGGAAGATGCCATGTCTCTCCTTACATTGTGAACCAGAACAATTCCTACATTCTACATGAAACCTCTAATAATATCAAGTAATTTTACAGAATCACAAAGGCGTCAAACCACTTTAATCATTACCAATCCAAATTATAGTTCAAACTGAAATTTCTAGGACACAGCATTGCATAGCATCTCTTTCTTTTACTCTTCACCTCATATTTCACGTCTATAATTATTAGAAAGCCTGTCACTTGGATATGCCAACTCTTTCCTTCTAATGTAGAAGAAAGCCTACCTAAATCTGATGGATGAGGTTCTTTTATATACAATGGGGAACTTAATTTACGAGCCATTGATTGACTGCCTTTTTTGTTTTAGGGAAAAATCTTATGATTTTACTGCATTCTCACTCACTGCTGCAAACATTCATTGATTTTAACAGGTGTGCACCTAAAGTACAGTGTGAAATTGAATAAGCACTTTACAAATTAGTTAGCCATGAAGTTGGTTGGAAATGACAAAATGAAATTTTGTCCAAAAAAGATACACTTTTAAAATGTTTTGCTGGTATTCCCCCATTTCCTTTCCAGCTTTCCTAGCAAATACTCCTCTGACAAATAGCTGTTTAACACAATTCTTGCTATAAAAGGTTTCCCTGGGTTTGTGCATCTATAAATACACATTTATGTGCTATAGACACAAATATGTATTTGTGTTAGCTTTCATCCCTGCTGTGTTTCTACAACACAGTGTGACATTCACAGAGAAGAAAAGACTAGAAGTGAAGAGCATTCCATAGCACGGTCTAGCATTTTAAATGCAGCAATAGAGATAAATTAGTGCTGTCTTCACCAACTTGTAAGTTTGGAGTGACTGAAATGAGAGAGGAAGGGTGGGATACAAATTGAAACAACAGAAGGATAGACCAGTCTCCTCTAGTCTCAGCCACACTACATTGTATATATTTCAATTGTTCCCTGGTACCAACTGTGTCATTTTAGATGTCTGTCCCTGATGGGAGACCTGGTATTCTTCCACACTTTGGTATGAATTATAATACTGTAGTATTTTGCCACCTTCTAGCAGCTTCCAGCCAAAGTTCCTAAGCCTTTTCACAAACCTGGATTGATTAAGCGTCATGGAGCCATCTGAGCTAGGTAGAAACCATGATCCCCACTTTATAGCAGAGGAAGATGGGGTTTGAGAAGTCAATCAACTTGCTCAAGGTCATACAGATGCTTAGGGTATGTCTACACTGCAACCAAAGGTATGACTGTAGCATGTGTAGACAGCTCCAAATTAGCCTTAATCTAACAAGTGCTAGTAACAACATCAAGGAGTTTCAAAGAATGGAAAAGACCTGCCAAATTGTCTATTCCATCCTCTGCCCCACACTCTCCCAGGCCAATACCTGAGACGCATTGGAGGCACCACTATCTGTGTCATACATAGAAAGGAATACTTCCGTGAAGTTAGTGAGCGCAAACTCTTTAGAAGATACCTGTCTAGTTACACAATGCCAGTCCTTCATGATAATATGAAAAACATGTTTTCTTCTGTATTATATGCCTGTGTCTATGGATTATTGTTATAATTGTGCCTATAACTTCAGGAAGGAGGAAGTCCCCTTGTTATTCATAGATGTCATAAAAATGGCATTCTTAATACAAAACAGAAGTAATGAATACATCCTTACATTCTGTAGACAAATAACAAGATAGCCACATTTTGGTTAACTAGACTTAAATAGCACAACCTTACTTATTAATAACATACTTCAATCAATGACTACCTGTTCAATTTAAATTTACTTAACAAATCATTTGGCCATCTAGGAACTTCATGGTAATCATTACACTGCACACTCTGATCCTTCAGAAATTCACAGTGGTGGTACGCAGAATTCAGACTGATGTGCTCCAAAAGTAAATAAGGATCTCCATTACTTATTAGCTGTGTAGGGTTTATGACCACAACTGAGCAGTATTGATTGTCTCTAACAAAGAGCAAGGGTACAACAGGAACAACTATACATCTCATTCCAAAGCACACACTCACCCATTCAGTGAAGTGATTAAATGAATAGCTTAGAGCATAACAGAAATGCAATTTGTTTTTAAGACATGCAATTTTTCAACATTCATGCAGGGAGTATGTCTTGTTCTGTATTTGTAAAGCATTATGCAAATTTATGGTGTGATATAAATTAACTTTAATAATAATAATTTTAATGAAGTGCTAAACTCCATTTAATGATATTAACCTTGAGTGTTAAATTGCACAGCTGCTGGGCCTCAATGAAAATCCGAGGTGGGTCTAATGGAACTGAAGTTTCACTTTCAATCTTTCTGGCAGCTTAGCACATTACCAACGATATGAAAATCAACCCCCCTGGGTTAATATGTGCAATGTGCAGTTCATAGATCATGAAAGGGTGTAAACAAAACTGTCAAGTTTTAAAAAGGTAAAAATTCCTAATTCAGTTTCTGTCATCCATCAAATTGGTTAAATGCAGTGTTCTTGTAGCAGTGTCAGTCCCAGGATATTAGAGAGACAAGGTGGTTGAGGTGATATTTGTTATTGGATCCACATCTGTTGGTTGGAGAGATGAGCTTTGGAATTTCCACAGAATTGAAGAATAATTCTATGTAAACATGAAAGCTTGTCTCTCCCATCAACAGAGGATGGCGTAAATAAACAAACAAACAAAGCCAGAACTAGTTACTTTTTTCCATAATAAGCAGTTTTAAGTTAAAGCTGAATCTGCCAAGCCGGAACAGTGAGAAGAGCATCCCCAGCATGTCATTAGCAATTTCAATCATTGGTTTATATGAAAAGAGGTAGAGACTTCAGTGGTAGCAGGAGGTGGTGTATAACTAATTGTCTCTGCAGTTTTCTGAATTGTAGTAAAAAACGTTTGACATTCAGGTAAATGCCATAAAATATTTTAAGCAATGGCTGGGATAGGTTTCAACAGAAAAAAAGGAGATAGAATCAGAATATGTTATGTACTTCCACTATTAAAATAATAATACAGTAATATTTCATTTTGCTCCACTAGTGTAGAACAAAATAATCATAAACTGTTTATTCATTTAAATTAGCCCTTTTTTCTTGTCTGCTAACTACTCCTGCAACAATTGCCAATTTTCTTATTTTATTTCTTAACTGAAATTACTTTTTCCCAAAACATTAATTAATAATTAGATCCAAATAATTAGATGTAAATAATATAATCACACTTCATCAATCCTTGATTATTTATTGTGTGTGACTGGTCACCTAAATCACATGGTACTATCTCTGTTCCCTGAGTGGATGAATTACACTTTTCAGAGCAGAGGCACACCAAGACAAACCATTAGGACTTTGAATCCCTTTGGGAGAGGGAAAGAGAGAGATTACAGGCCTAGGAAACATGAGGACATTGCAAATATGTTCCTCTCCTCAAGAAAGAGTACTTTGGTTATTTACAAGAACATCAAATGTAAGGAGACACTGATAGCAGACTTCAAATTTGCATGTTCTTGTCGCATTGACACTTTTGGTGTGAAGAATATCAATTGCTCATGAACATCCCTAACTGTGCATGAACTTACATAACTCACATTCATGGACAAATCACCCCAACAGGTACTTGTATGTTCATAAACCAGTTGTTTGAATAATGATGAAACAAACCAACAACATGGGGCACAAAGATGGCAAATCTCTCACAGATTGTAATATAACAAGGATAGCCTTCCTGGTCTTTAGGTGTGCATAATGCTTTACAAGCAAATAAAGAGTTACATATCGGAGGTAAATAATAAAGCGACTTCAAAAATTTCATCGCTGTCAGAACCTTCCAAACTAGTTATGAACATGGGCCCAAAACACACTCCTCAGTGCCCATAGATGGTCTCAAGAGAACAAAAGGAATAGCCTCTTGAACACTACCATCACAACAGCAGAAAATCTTAAAGGAGGTCCAGATGCACCCCAACTCTGCCAACCCTGCCATAGCCGTCTCTGAAGAACCAAATTAGAAGAAAACTCAGTGGTTCTCAAAAATAACAGAGCAAGACTAAACCTGGAATGCAATAGAACACTAACTTTTTGTTCTTAAGTTTCAGAGGGGTAGCCGAATTAGTCTGTAACAGGAAAAATTTAAAAAACAATAAATAGTCTGGTAGCACTTTAAAGACTGGGGGTACGTCTACAATACAGCGTTATTTCAAAATACCTAATTTCGAAATAAGATGTTTTGAAATAATGCGTCTACACACAAAATGCATTTCGAAATAGCATTTGGCTATTTCGAAATAGCCCCTCATCCACACTGAGTGGACACTGAATCGTATTTAAGGCTGGCCGAAACCAGTCTCAGGTCAGGAGTTACTTTGTGTGGCTGCTGCCTGAGGCTATCTGAGGCCTGTGCTTAAAGGGACCCTCCCGGACAGCCAGTTCTCAGGTTTCCCTGCTTGCTTGCCTACCTCGCTGAGGGACAGCAAAGCATTTTTTTCTCTGTGTGCTCTGGTTGCCCTCACTTGGGACACCACAGCACTCTGCAACATGGAGCCAGAGCTGCCCCTGGGCACTCTGGTGCTTCTCTCGGACACGTTGCTGTGAGCCTTGATGCACTTTCTGCAGGCTGTCAGTATCCAGGAGGCCCTGCGGGAGAGCTTCCACCCTGAGGAGCACTAACAGTCTCCCTGGTCTGCCCCACTGGGGGCTTGTGCCTCATTCCTCCCTCACGTCCTTCCACTTACCCCTCCCTAACCCCCCTTCCTGATGTCAAATAAAATACATGTATTTTCATGAACACAAACTCTCTTTATTTAACAGAACTGGGGGGGGGGGAATGAAACTCTGGTGAGACTGGGGAAAGGAGGTGGGAAAGGGGAAGAGAGAGGGTGGGAGAGGTGAGGGGGAAACCTGGAAGGAGGGAGCTGAAAGGGGGAAGCAAGGGGAACAAGGGGGAGGGGAAGCTCAGGGCTCAGGGTCTCTCTGGGCCAACTGTCTCCCAGCACTGCAGGTGCGGGGGCCTCGGCATCCCCACGGGGGTGGGGAGTGTTGAGGGTGTGGAGGGAGAAGTGGGAGGGGCAGAAGGAGTGGGAGGAGGAGCAGTAACTGGGGAGGCAGCAGGCACTGGAGCAGCAAGAGGCAGCACGCTCTGCACCAGGGTCTGCAGGTGTTGGCAGATGGCACGGCCCTGGGCAAGCTGCTCCCACTGGAGCTGCAGGTCTTCTTGCACCCAGTGATGGAGGGTGTGGTGCAGGGTTCGCAGTGCCCCCAAGTGCTGCAGTTGGTACTCCTCCACTGCACGGGGGGTCCTGCAGAGCCCTCAGGTGCGGGAGCATGTCCCGGGTGGGGTGGTGCGCCCTGCACTCACAGCTGGTGCAGCTGTGGAGAAACAAGAGAAGTGGTCAGTTATCCCTGGGGACACAGTGGGTGAAGCCCAGCCCCCCTCTGAAAGGTGAAGATGACCGTTCCCTGCACCATCAGAGTCGATGTGCTTGCACAGAGGCCATGTTCAGAATGTCCTGCTATCCCCGGGAGTGGGAGCTGCCCCGAGACCGCACCCATGCCCCTGTGCTGTATATAGTCTGTGTGTGTGTGTGGGGCGGGGGAATGTCCCCTGCCTCTGTGTAGAGTGGTCTTGTAAAGGGAGGATGTCCTGCTGTGTCCCACCCCAGAGTCAGGAGAATGTCATGCCTCTTTAAACACACATGTGGTTAACTGGGTAAGGCATCTGTGTGGCAGCCAGCTGGGGCCACATGCCCAGGGGTGGCATGGCACATGCTCGCACATGCACAGGTTGCTGCGTGATCCATGGACAGCAAGGCCCACATACGCAGTCCCTGGTTTCTGTCCCCCCCACACACACATAGGGGGACAGCGATGGTACTCACCTGTTGTTGCCTCCCTGGCCTCAGATGACACCGGCGACAGGTCTGCTGGGGCAGCTCGGAGGCCCTGAGTGCTCAGCACGCTCCGTCTGGTCTGCTGTGGCTCCTAGCTCTCCTCCTCCTCCTCGATGCCTTGGTCAGGGCCCTCTGCCCCAGGGTTGACAACCACCTGGGGGGCACAGACTGTCCTGCCTCCCAGGATGCAGTCCAGAGTATTGAAATAGGGGCAGCTTGATGTGAGTGCCCCTGGTTGGGAGCTGCCCCCTGTGGCCCTGGTATATGCCTGCCAAAGCTCTTTTATTTTCATCCGTACCTGCTCCTGGGTGTGCATGTGGCCTTTGCTGGCCATGTTGGCAACTATCCTGCCATAGACAGCCATATTCCTCCATCTACTGCAGAGATCATGGACACTGGAGGATTCCCCCCAGACCTCAATGAGGTCCATGATCTCCGTACTGGACCAGGAAGACACCAGCCTTTTCCAGCCCCTGGCAGGCTCCTGGGAGCTGTCAGACTGCTCCTGGGGAGTGGTGGAGGGCTGGCTGCCAGTGGCTTGCTGGCTCATATTGGGGCCACTGGGTCAGGGGCAGGACAGACTGTTTGCTGGGCTGGCAGGCTTGGAGCTGGCACAGGCACTGTGGCCAGGCTCTACCCCTTTAAGGGCTCTGGAGTGGGGGGAGGGAGAGTAGTTTTCTTGGTTATGGCCAGAGTGACCAGCAGGGCACCCTGGAAAGGGCTGGATGTCCTCTATTTCGAAATAAGCATCTACACAGAGTTATTCCTCATGGAATGAGGTTTACCAAATTCGAAATAAGCCTTCTGCTATTTCGAATTAATTTCAAAATAGCAATTGGCTTGTGTAGACGCTAGTACAGTTATTTCAGAATAATGGCTGTTATTTTGAAATAACTTTGCTGTGTAGACATACCCTAACAGAACAGTGCTACCAGACTATTTGTTGTTTTTTAAGTTGTTTTTCTTTTCTTAGTAGGGACTCATCACTTCTAGAGGAAGATGAAGATCTTATTGACTCATGCTGACTTTCCTGCATTTTACATCCTTCTAAAAATGTACCAATAATAAATGGCTATAGAGATCATGATAAAGAACATAACCTAATTCCTTGTCTTTTAAGTATAAAGTTCCTGTGAGTTGCCTTTGCCCCAAGAGGAAACAGAGTGATTCATTGTGGATGAAGGGCAAGGCCTACCTAAGCAAAGGACTGGGGAAGCAAGTCTTGTGAGCTGTTGTGAAATTAATAGCCTTGGAATCCCTTAGACTAGTCTGGGATCTGCAAGGGAAAAGAGGTTCAAATAGTCCAAAAATTTAGGAAAGGGGGCATAGGACAAAATGAAAGAAAATACAGAGCCAGATTCTGCTTTCACTTTCAATTACCTGAATTCAGAATAGCTCCACTAAGTCAATGGAATTGTCTCAGATTTATAACAGTGTAACGGAAACTAGACTATGGCCTACTGTGATACTCTTATGCACAATCCCCAAGAAATAGGTATGTAGAACAAGCTGTTTATTATGCTCACCAATAAACTTGCTGCTTCAAACAACAGGAAACATTAGAGTTTTTCAAACCACACAAAACACCCATGCAAATTAAGAAGCAATGAGTAGAAAAATTTCAGCACAAAAGCCATTTTATGGTATCAGTGCATTTTAAAACAAGTAATTGAAACCTTCTCAGCATTTTTTTGTTTGTTTTTTTATTCAGTAACAAATAAAAACAGACTTTTTTCCTCTTCAAGTCCTCTACGAAAATAATTATTCTTTGGCTAAAACCTTGTAACATGGTGCCAAATTTCAGCTTGGAACAGATATTCATCATGACTAATTAATTATAAAAGAAAAATCCCAAACGATGTTAATAACAGCAGTTTAGCAGTGGAAATGCAGACGTAAACCTGGACTATGATGGAAGTAGCACACATTCTAAAAACTCTCCTGCCAGAAACACTGGGCTTGGGCTTGGGAGGTGTTGAGAGCCAGGAACGCCCAACAAGAGAGTTACATAAGAACAGTACCTTGCAGGCTCATACCCATAATCTGTAATGCTATTAATCATACCTCACATGTGACCAGGGAGCAACCTATAAAATGTCCATTTATCCCTTTATCTCAAGTGTTCTCAAAGCTCATGATTTTACCATGAGTCTCACACAACAGGTGATTTTCTTAAAGCCCCAACTCCTGAAAGCAGCTGATTAGGTAAGAATCTCAGCTTTACTTTAAAAAGAAATGAACTGACTTTTTAGAAATTTATGATTAATGTAGAGCCTGATGATAGGCATGTCACTTCCTCTCCCTTCTCCTCCCTTTATCCTAACTCATATTTATTTACTTTGTATATTCAGATGAATCTGGTATTTTAATATATTTGTTTTATTTGGAAAAATATTAAAAATATAAATGTAAAATGCTTCTAGCTCTCTAAGTTGAAAAAGAGAAACTTGAAAACCTAAAGCAAGCATACTCTAAAGCGTCATACACCAAAGGGCCAATAAAAAGAACCCACAATGTATTTATTTTTAAATGTCATTATTTTTAAACCAAGTTCATTTGTTTTGGGTTTTCTCTGGAGATAGGAGGGGGGCTGTCAGATTCATGAAGTATGAACACTTGAGATTTACTGAATCTCATTTACGTATTACAAAATAAATTTTCTGCTGGTGAAAAGAGGTGGAAGTCTGGAGACCAGGTCTAGATTTATGTACAGAACAATTACAGAGTAAGCAATAGAAAAAAAAATCCATCAACACCACACCTCATCTATGTAAGAAGAATAGCCTGTGTAGGAGAGGAGAGTTATTCTTTACACACATTCACTGAGTTCTAGCAAACTCATTTTACGAAGATCTCCGAGGGGTGTTTCCTGCTCTCCATCTCTTAATATAGGCTGTATTATAAATAGGGATGGGACTAGTGTGTCTGAGCAGCACAGCCCTCCACTGGATGTATTCTGAACTGTTTATCTCTTTCAGTGGCTCCAAATTTTGCTAAATGCTAGAGAAGATTATCCTTTAGTTCAAGTGATAAAGGACTTTGCTTTTGCAATAGGGAGTTTAAATTATAGCCCATGTTCTTCTATGAAGTTCCAAATGGTCATAGAAAGCATCATAATGATAAATATTTCTTTACATAGATATTTACAATACATAAAACGCTATGGATAGCCATCACTAATGGCTTTGGTATACTTGTGAATGAAGTCATGCACATAACATATGTAATAACTCTTTAAAAGCTAGAGGCAGAGTGACCAGAGAGCGAAAGCAGACAGGGGGCTGCAGACAGGGGAGTTTGAGAGGGAGTTCACAGAGAGAGGCCTATGATGGTCAGGAAGACCCGCAACACCTGTGCCAGCACTGTTTCTGTCTCCTCCACCTGCGCCTGTAGCCAGACAGAGCGCCTGAGCATGGATGCCTCAACCCAATCCTGGTGTGGTTTTGCAGGGACTGTGGCTTGCAATTCCCACTTACTGATATCCAGGCTGGGGAGATCATCCAATGTGAAAGGTGCCTGCTGGTGGAATCTCTCAGGCAGCAGGTGGGAGAGCTACAGGAGGAGGTGGCCAGGTTGAGGAGCACCCGAACCCATGAGCAATTCCTGGACCGTGTTCATGAGGAGATTGCTGAGGTAGCTGTCCTAGTACACAGAAGTGCGGACACACCACTGGTGGAGGAGGAGACGGCTCAGGGTGGACACTGGCAGCTGGTTACTTCTGGCAGCAGGCATTGCTCCACCCCTGCTCCGAACCCTCCTGCCGTGGTACGAGGAAACCGTTATGCTCTTCTTTATACAGGAGATAAGGAATCACCCCCTACAACAGAGGAGGAGAAGCCTCATACCCCCAAGGCTGGGAGGTCTGCTGCCACCACTGCAAATAGGAAATGTAGGATAGTGGTGCTCGGAGATTCTCTTCTGAGGGGACGGAGGCGCCCATCTATCGCCCTGACATTTCATCTCGGGAGGTATGCTGTCTGCCGGGGGCCCGTATCCGAGATGTCACGGAGGCATTGTCGAGGATTATCCGGCCCTCTGACTACTACCCCATGCTACTCATCCATGTGGGCACAAATGATACTGCGAGGTGTGACACTGAGTGGATCAAGAGTGACTACAGGGCTCTGGGAATACGGGTGAAGGAGTTTGGAGCGCAGGTAGTATTCTCTTGGATCTTTCCTATCGAAGATAGGGGCCCAGGCAGAGACAGGTGCATCCTGGAGGTGAATGCCTGGCTGCGAAGATGGTGTCACCAGGAGGGCTTTGGCTTCCTCGACCACAGGATGCTATTCCAGGAAGGACTGCTGGGCAGAGATGGCGTTCACCTTTCGAGGAGGGAGAAGATCCTATTTGGACACAGACTGGCTAACCTAGTGAGGAGGGCTTTAAACTAGGTTCGACGGGGACAGGTGAGCAAAGCCCACAGGTAAGTGGAGAACATGGAGACCTGGGAGATGGGTCGGAAACAGAAGGGAGCATGGGCTATAATGGCAGAGAGAAAGGAGGATCAGGGCAAAACTGGGAGGCAAGGTCAAATCAGTATCTTAGATGCCTATATACAAATGCGAGAAGTATGGGTAATAAGCAGGAGGAACTGGAAGTGCTAATAAATAAGTACAATTATGACATTGTTGGCATCACAGAAACTTGGTGGGATAATACACGATTGGAATGTTTGTATAGAAGGGTACAGCTTGCTCAGGAAGGATAGACAGGGGAAAAAGGGAGGAGGTGTTGCCTTATATATTAAAAATGAACACACTTGGAGTGAGGTGGAGATTGACACAGGAGACAGAAGTGTTGAGAGTCACTGGGTTAGGCTAAAAGGGATTAAAAACAAGGGTGATGTCATGCTAGGAGTCTACTACAGGCCACCTACCCAGGTAGAAGAAGTGGATGAGGCTTTTTTTAAACAACTAACAATATCATCCAAAGCCCAAGATTTGGTGGTGATGGGGGACTTCAACTATCCAGATATATGTTGGGAAAACAACACAGCGGGGTACAGACTATCCAATAAGTTCTTGGACTGCATTGGAGAAAACTTTTTATTTCAGAAGGTTGAAAAAGCTACTGGGGGAAGCTGTTCTAGATCCTAACAAATAGGGAGGAACTGGTTGAGAATTTGAAAGTGGAAGGCAGCTTGGGTGAAAGTGATCATGAAATCATAGAGTTCACAATTCTAAGGAAGGGTAGAAGGGAGAACAGCAAAATAGAGACAATGGATTTCAGGAAGGCAGATTTTGGTAAGCTCAGAGAGCTGATAAGTAAGGTTCCATGGGAATCAAGACTGAGGGGAAAAACAGCTGAGGAGAGTTGGCAGTTTTTCAAAGGGACATTGTTAAGGGCCCAAAAGGAAGCTATTCCGCTGTGTCGGAAAGATAGAAAATATGGCAAAAGACCGCCTTGGCTTAACCACGAGCTCTTGCATGATCTAAAAATAAAAAAGGAGTCCTATAAAAAATGGAAACTAGAACAAATTACAAAGGAAGAATATAGGCAAACAACACAGGAATGCAGGGGCAAGATCAGAAAGGCAAAGGCACAGAATGAGCTCAAACTAGCTATGGGAATAAAGGGAAACAAGAAGACTTTTTATAAATACATTAGAAGCAAGAGGAAGACCAAGGACAGGGTAGGCCCACTGGTCAGTGAGGAGGGAGAAACGGTAACAGGAAACTTCGAAATGGCAGAGATGCTTAATGACTTCTTTGTTTCGGTCTTCACCGAGAAGTCTGAAGGAATGCCTAACATAGGGAATTCTAGTGGGAAGGGGATAGGTTTAGAAGATAAAACAAAAAAAGAACAAGTTAAAAATCACTTAGAAAAGTTAGATGCCTGCAAGTCACCAGGGCCTGATGAAATGCATCCGAGAATACTCAAGGAGCTGATAGAGGAGGTATCTGAGCCTCTAGCTATCATCTTTGGAAAATCATGGGAGACAGGAGAGATTCCATAAGACTGGAAAAGGGCAAATATAGTGCCCATTTATAAAAAGGGAAATAAGAACAACCCAGGAAACTACAGACCAGTTAGTTTAACTTCTGTGCCAGGGAAGATAATGGAGCAAGTAATTAAGGAAATCATCTGTAAACACCTGGAAGGTGGCAAGGTGATAGGGAACAGCCAGCATGGATTTGTAAAGAACAAATCATGTCAAACCAATCTGATAGCTTTCTTTGATAGGATAACGAGTCTTGTGGGTAAGGGAGAAGTGGTGGATGTGGTATACCTAGACTTTAGTAAGGCATTTGATATGGTCTCGCATGATATTCTTATCAATAAACTAGGCAAATACAACTTAGATGGGGCTACTATAAGGTGGGTGCATAACTGGCTGGATAACCGTACTCAGAGAGTAGTTATTAATGGTTCACAATCCTGCTGGAAAGGTATAACAAGTGGGGTTCCACAGGGGTCTGTTTTGGGACCGGCTCTCCTCAATATCTTCATCAACGATTTAGATATTGGCATAGAAAGTACGCTTATTAAGTTTGCAGATGATACCAAGCTGGGAGGGGTTGCGACTAATCTGGAGGATAGGGTCATAATTCAAAATGATCTGGACAAATTGGAGAAATGGTCTGAGGTAAACAGGGTGAAGTTTAATAAAGACAAATGCAAAGTGCTCCACTTAGGAAGGAACAATCAGTTTCATACATACAGAATGGGAAGCAACTGTCTAAGAAGGAGTATGGAAGAAAGGGATCAAGGGGTTATAGTGGACCACAGGCTGAATATGAGTCAGCAGTGTGATGCTGTTGCAAAAAAAGCAAACATGATTCTGGGATGCATTAACAGGTGTGTTGTGAGCAAGACATGAGAAGTCATTCTTCCGCTCTGCTCTGCACTAGTTAGGCCACAGTTGGAGTATTGTGTCCAGTTCTGGGCACCGCATTTCAAGAAGGATGTGGAGAAATTGGAGAGGGTCCAGAAAAGAGCAACAAGAATGATTAAAGGTCTAGAGAACATGACCTATGAAGGAAGACTGAAAGAACTGGATTTGTTTAGTTTAGAAAAGAGAAGATTGAGGGGGGACATGATAGCAGTTTTCAGGTATCTAAAAGGGTGTCATAAGGAGGAGGGAGAAAACTTGTTCATCTTGGCCTCTGAGGATAGAACAAGAAGCAATGGGCTTAAACTGCAACAAGAGAGGTTTAGGTTGGACATTAGGAAAAAACTGTCAGGTAGTCAAACACTGGAATAAATTGCCCAGGGCGGTTGTGGAATCTCCATCTCTGGAGATATTTAAGAGTAGGTTAGATAAATGTCTATCAGGGATGATCTAGACAGTATTTGGTCCTGCCATGAGGGCGGGGGACTGGACTCGATGACCTCTCGAGGTCCCTTCCAGTCCTAGTATTCTATGATTCTATGATTCAACTCCTGGATTGGTCCATATTGTTCCCCAAATGACAGCATCAGATGTGGATATAGAGGGAAACTAGGTTTCTATACAGATTCCAACATATTACTGATTTTGTATACTGTGGTGCAGCTATGGCAGGATTATTTAAGCAAACAAAAATGTCTCATTAAGAACTGGTTTATTTCTCTGCTCAGTCACATCAGAAAGAAACAGAGCTAATGCTGTGGTCTTATAGAGCTTTATCCATTCTGCCAAACCAAATGAGGTTTGTCAGGAGGGGCTCTAGGCAGCACAGAACTGCTGCAATTTTACATCTCATTGATTACCAGAATGGGAATTGTGAACAGTTCTCCACTTTCCACACAATATAAAAAATACTCTTTGCAGACCAAACACACACACAGCCTTCCAGAGAGAGACAATAAAGGGAAGTCACTGTGTACGGCTTTGCTTTTGTGTGTGTGTCTGAGTCAGGCCCACCTGACCTTTATGCAGGCTAATAATAAAGCAATAAGGTGACACACAGCAGAGGATGTCATTCTGTGAGTAGCTCTGGAATAGATTGCATAGAACAAAAGGGCAGTACAATCCCCCTAGGCTCCAGGGATACACTTGCTTTTTGATAAGTGCATCCTATGTATTGCTGGCATAGCAGCGTTGCACACACTGCACAGGCTGTGGGAATGCACAAATCAAAACAAAGAATATTAAAATAATGACAAAGGACTGGCAAAGTCATTAGGAAAATGAAGTTTTATTATTATTGTTACATTGCCTCCATCAATGGCTGCTTTGTAATTCCGTTTTTTTTTTTTTGACAAAATGGTATTTATTTTTATTAAAAAGATCACAACTCTCTTCTCTTCCAGCAATGTGAATTATTAAATTATCATCATCATCATCATCATCACTGGCTGGGTCAACCATGGGCCACAGAAAGTTTTCATTTAATGATGAAGGGGCTATTCTCAGCTCTGCCTCCATCCTTGGGGAAATCATATTACCCTTTCTGCTTTCGTCTCTCCATTTATACTTTACAAAGGACGGGAATAACATCTTTAGCCCCATTTTTTTTAAAGTGCTTTGAGAATGATGGATGCAAAATTAGATGGATTCATACAATTTAAGGCCAAATAAGAACATTGTGATCATTTAGTCTGATCTCCTACACAACCTGACTCATTCAGAGCTGCACTAAGTCCATAATGTCTACAGCGAAGGCTCATGTTTCAGAGAGACATCCATTCTTAATTTAAAGCCTTCAAGAGATGGAGAATCTACCACAACCCTTGGGAAATTGTGCCAATGGTTCTTTACCCTCCCCGTCAAAAGAACATGCCTTATATTTATAAAAATGACTAGAAGATTTACCTGGCATTGCTCGGGTCCTTAACTCAATTCATTTTTGTTTTGTGTAAAATAAAATGAAAATATACATGCTTCATTTAAATCATTCTCTGGGGTAGGGCTAAGGATTAAGGGTTCAGTATGCAGGCTGCTCCAGGGAGGGATGACTAACCTGGGGCAGGTCCAAGTTCATCTGCTCCCTGCGTTCCAGCCATAGTGAGGAATGCAGCAAAGTGTGCTCCAACACCCCCACTTCCTGATGAAGAGGAATAGCCACCAATGTTCCTGTGTGAATTGGTGGACATACCCTCCCTAAAAAGCACCTGGAAATGGAAGGCTCATGGCTGGGGTGGTCCTAGGTGGGTTGGGGGGCATGCCCCCAGCCAGCCTCTTTCACCTGCCTAGTGACTCTGTCTCTTGTCTGTATGGTTATATGAGAAGCAATTCCATTTTAGGCACATCCCATTTTTGTGACACAACCAAATCCTTACTGTGCTTTTAGTTATGGTAAGAAGAAGCTGTATACCGAATTTGGTGGTCCTAGCTCTTATTGTTTAGGAGGAATTTTTGAAGAAACAGACAGACCGACCAACGGACACACTCTTTCAAACATATGGTAGATATATAGAGCATCTATCACTGGCAGATGGGCAATATCAATGGACTTTGTATCAGGTCAGGAAAGCAAAAATATTTAATGCCCCAGCCGCAGAGTTTGGGGGCTACTAGCGACAGCAGTGGAGCTCCAGCCCCAGCCCCAGCCCCGGAGCTCCGGCCCCAGCGGCAGCCATGGAGCTCCAGGGAGGGGAGCCACAGCTGGGTAGGCAGCAGTGGGACCAGGCTGGAGCTCTAGTTGGGGGCAGCAGGGCAGCATGGGCCTTGATGGGAGTGACCACCCCTTGTTTGGAGCTGGTCAGGTCCCAAGAGTGCTGGACGAGGGACGTCCAACCTGTACTTCCAAACAGAGTTCACCTCATTTTAAACTTAATCCAGCCTTGAACATAAAATCACATTTTCTTGATGGTTACTAAGAAATACATAGACAATCTAACTGTACCACCAGCAGCAGATAAAAACATTGCAATGGTAGACTGAAAAAAAAAGGCATCTCTTTTCCCCTTTACAGTGTTATATTGTCATAGTTTATAGTAGCAACAATGACATCTAGGTTGCCCATTCTTCGTAGTAACCATTTGGGTTAAGGTTTCTCAAGTGCTGCAGTCAGTCATTCGCTGCCATGAAAGGCTTGACCAGGTGTGATTGTCATTGCTTAATTACTTTACATACGGGAACACTGAAATGTAAGTTATATCCATATTATGCAGCTATGTCACTGAATGTCAATGTATACAACCGAGGAAGCTATAGCAAAACTTATTTCTGCAGGATGACTATGAGCAGGCAAGACACATCCATTTAGCAAAACTATTATTAAATTTATTTCCTCTCTTACTATTATGCAAAATATGAAGAGTCATAATAGTTTTCCTTCCACAACAAACTGAATAATTGATAACTAGATTATGAGATTTGGAGCCAAGGGCAGGGGCTATGTCCGCTTTCCTGTTTGGAAAGTAGCTAGCATATTATGGGTACTTCTGCAAGTAAATAATGCAGCAACCTATTACAGCTATTCTCAAATTCATACAGCTCTGCATCTGAATTTTCAGGTTACTGATTATAGCCTACAAACTGTCATTGAGCTCTTGTAATAGTCTAATATATTTATTCCTCACTTTGTGTACATAATAAAAATGAGGGTTCTTGTGGGTTCTGAGGGCCAGGAGATCTGGTTATACGCGAGATTTCCACAGAATACCTGACTCTTTGAAATAAGTAAATTAGAGTCAAATTTTCAAAAGGTGCCTCTAATTTAATTTTAGATCTATATCTATAAAATGAATATCCATTTTTGACACAGATGTACTGCTCCCAAAAGTGCTCATGTGAACCTTTCTGAAGGGAGAATGGACCCCATGGAATAATGTTTAAAAGGTTTCTGGCACAAAGAGAACTTTCCTCCCAAACTTAGCCATTAATATTGGTGAAAGATCCTGGGCATAAAGTTTTCTGTCACAGCAAATACAGTCTTGGACAACAGTGCCAGCTACTTATGTCCATCCATGGCAAAACATGGTCATCGCTGTTAGCGATGAAAACTCTCTTGACATGGCTATAGAGGAGTGTATCGCTGGTATTAGAAGGAGGTTGAAAGAGGTAGTTGCAAATGCTGAATCAGCTATTTTAGATACATGTTCCCCAGGAACCAAATCCAGCAATATCACATAATGAAGTAGAAAATCAGTAGTCTCTTTACATGGGTCTGAGGTAGCTGCACCTAGAAAATTGCATTAGTTATGGGTACCTCATTACCAAACTGAAGGAATTAATAAAAGATCTACAGCAATAATCAGGAAACGTGAGGCACTGTCCTATGAGGAAAGATTGAAATAGCCAAATAAATGTAGCATGGTCAAGAGATAACTCTGAGAGGGAACATTATCAGTTTTACAAAAGAGAAGGTTATAAACATCAAGAAGGGAGAGGAATTATTTAGTGTGATATAAGGAGAATGAGAATAAATGTCTTTCCCCATCTCTAATTTCTGTGGGAATGTTCCATCTACACAATTGTTTTTGAATATCACTGTGTTTCAGCCCTCTTACAGAAGCCATCAAAACAGATAATTTTGTGACCTTGTTTCTCTTATCTTTCCCTCTACTTTAAATAAACGGCTTATGTAATCACTATATTTATCCTAATGTTTTCATACATGACTCATTTTCGGTCTCTGAAAACCTCTTTTGTACAGCCACTGGCCATGGCATTTAGCATTTTCCTGAAAAATGCAGCCCTTCTGCACTCAACTGACTTTTTTTTATAAGGTCACCCATCACCGTGGTATCTTAGTGACCTTATAAAATCCAGATAGATATATGGGTGAAGAAAGGCTTGAGCAGAAAAAGTGCTAAATGCCATGAGTGTATTCCAAACCGCTCCACCACACACACACACACACACACACACACACACACTTCTTTACAACACAAAAGACCAATGTTGCAGTCAAAAGCTTTTGTGAGGGGAAAAGTCTACAAAACTGTAAGTATGTGATATAGAAGATTCTATGCTAATCAGCTCTAAAAGCAGGACCCAAAAGCTTTTGATGTCATAAGAAAATAAATAGCAATTTCTGGATGTTTTTAAAAAATCAAAACACCCTGACCTTTTCTGGGAAATTTCATTTAAAATACCTGAAAAGAAATACTTGGTATCTGTAAATCTTTCTTAGCTTCAGTGTTCTGAGAAGTCTCTAGTTAAAATAAAAAAATAAAATAAAATGCAAAAAACCTTGGTGGTTTTCTAGATTTTAATTTGAAAAGTCACATTCATATTAAAAATAAATGTGCAAATACTTTTTCAAATGTCAAAGGCAAGGAAAGGAAAATACATATAATCCAGCAATAGTTGCAGGCATCCTGGTATTACATTTTCCTTCAACAGCTGCTCATATCAGCAATCTCAAATGAGAGTAACTTCCTCTTGAAACTAACGTGAGCCACTTGGACTGTCACTATTTCAAAACAAAAGTCACTATCTGCCTTTGTGATGCTCTTGCCATGAGTCTTCTAAAATACAAGAATCCTAAATCCCATTTTTCTACACTGTTTCGTTACTACTAAAGCACATGGGTCTTGATTCAACAAAGCAGTTAAGCATGTAGTTATGCCCATCCCTATTCAGCCAAACACAAATGCTTAAGTCCCATTGCAAAATGAAATAACTTTGAAATGATTTGAAAATCAATTTTAGTCTTTACCAGTTTGCTTGTCTCATGCATTTTACTCAGATTGGTCAACAAGACTCGTCAGTTTTATGTTTGGGGCATCCATTCTCTTCTGCTGGTGCAAGTTCAGTGGAACTATTTACATATGAGAATTTACTTAGGTGTGTTCAGTGTTCACAAGATCAGGACTTTTTACAAAAGTCATGAGGTCATATCGGCAAGTACTATTTTCCTTTTAGATATAATGTAAACATCCTTTTAAACTCTCAAGAAACTGTTACCTCAATTTTTTCAGCACTAGGCATATAATGGTTCTTAACTGACAGATTATGTGACCATTTCTAACCAGGCATGGGGAGTAATCACTCCCTCTCTCTTTTTTCTGTTTGCTAAACTGATCTAAAATGAAACTTAATTTGTTAAAAACTGACAATTGGCAGACACCACTCAAGAAGCCCTGGAGAATGGGTTTTGCATATTTAAAAACGAGTTGCAATTTGTCAGTGTTTGCACACGGGGGGAGAATGAATGGGATAGAGAGCAATGAGAATGTTAGCAGTAAAGTGCTGTGATACTATATGATTGAAATATGACCATATATATCATTGCTGCTACCACTTAATACAACTGCAACAAATCTTATATAAAGTATGCTAGGTAAGCTGTCAGTGGGAAGCTACAAACTATCAAATATCAAGCTATCAAGAGCTGAGATATCTCATTAACATGCATGTATAATCTTTGTATCTAAAATTATGAATACTGACCATGTACCTGTATTTCACATGTGTCTGTTCTTGGGGTAACACTCATCAGCTAAAATCTTAGACATTGATTCCAGACAGCTTTGTGTTGATAGCCCTCAAAGGCAACTGACTCTCACAATGAGCATAGAAGAAACTCATTCCAACCAGATAACTCTTCCTGTAAGCCCACACCTTACCCCCTTAAGTAGCCAATGATTTGCTCCTGTATGATAGCAAGCTATGCATGGGAATATGACATGGTCATGTGACCCTTGATGACATCTTGGCTATATTTTTCCATTATGCCTGTGGGTGTTGTTTGGAACAGTAAAATTCCATCCACATGAGAGAGGGTACAAAAGACCCTGGAAACATCTAAATTTTGTCTTCATTTCTTGCTTCATTTCTGTGGACTAGATTTCTAACAAGCAAGCTCTCTCTACACAAGGACTGATGAGCCCCCAACTGTTTGGGTAATTTCCAGAGAGACTTTTGCAAATTAGCAATTTATTCTATCGCTGCTTCAAACTTGATATAAGAACTTTGCAATTACTTGCATGCATAGGATTTCCTTAACAATTTCAACTCTCCTCTTTTTTTCTTTATGAATAAATCTTTAGATTTTAATTACTAAAGGATTGTCAGCAGTATGATTACCAGGTAAGAGCTGAGATACATCTTGACCTGGCTTTGTGGCTTATCTCTTGAGATCAGAAGAAGCTTGAGATCAGAACCACTCATCATAAAGACTAATGTGTGCATGGTGAAATAAGATCTGGAATACATAATGAAACTAAGAGTTTTGCAGTGGCACCATGAATTCAGTTTTGTAGTTACTATACTCAGTAGTATAATTTGTCAGAACTTCACAAAAGAAGAGAATATAGAGCTCTAACATTACTCCCAAATTCAGGCCCCTACTGATTATAGGGGTCCTCTAGGTTTTCTGGATTCTTGCATGGTTACAATTACGATTAAATCTAATCACCTCACAATCATTAATGTATGTGTCTTCCTTCAGAGAGAGAAGTATTATCCTTATTTTTTGAAGAGGATGGGGGAACTGAAGCCGAGAGAAAATAAGTGGTGTCATAGGAATACAGGTCTCCTGAATCTAAAGTGAGCACCATAACCCCTAGTGACTAGACTATCTTTCCTATGACACAGTTAAGCAGTTCTGATTCCATTCACTAGGAAGAGTAATGGATACACACATTTTCCAGCATAGTACCCTATGTATTCAATAAATAAATACAAAACAAGTTCAAAAATGTACTTCGTAACTTTGAAAATCAGGATACTTTTATTTTGGTCCTCTAATTTTAAGCACCCAGATTTCAAAAAATTATCTGAAATGGATTATAAAACAGGAAAATAAACTTTAGCATAGTCTAAACCAAAGGTCCTCAATCTATTTTTATTTATGGAACCCTATACATTTTTTAATGGGGGTGCAGACACCTTTGTAAAACTATTATGTGTAGATATAACTGAATTCTGTTCAGTCCATTTTCAGTCAGTTTTGTGTGGGGTTCTTAGACATAGTCCAGAGGTTGATAATCACTGATCTAAACACCCAACTTTTGAACACAGAAATAACCCACATTCAATATTGTTTTATATATGCAATAATCTGTTTCAATAAACTACATTGTATATACATTTATACTCCAAAATTATATGCAAGAGTTGTTAATATGTGAAAAATATAATGAACCCAATTTCTAGTGCACTTTATGCCTGGGGTCCAAAATTATTGTTTGTTTAATAATCTATGACTCTGAAAGGTGCTGAAAAACTATAGTCTCCAATGATTTCATAATCCGATTGTATACCGAGGTAATTACATCAATTTACATTTCTCATTTAGGGCTCAATCCTGCCAAATACAGCTCAATGAATCCATAAAGCAGAGTATGGAGGTGTAAAGTCCTGCAACACCACCTTCCTATCCTTGTCGTATCTTACTGAAGCACAGCAGATTGGCAAGATAAACCCTTTATTATGAAGAGGAATTATGTATAGAAATGAGGGAACAGAACTTTCTACTGCTCTGTGCAGTTGCAGCTTGTGACTGCCCTGATCTAGGCTTCTTCGTTTCTGTCTAAGCAAAACAAAGATTAGCCTGTACAAGAAGTGGGGCATCTTTCCTCGAGTACCTATTCTAAAGCACTTCTTTCCTTTTTCAGATCTCTTTTTAAAATATCTGTACTTAACTAAAACACTATTCAAATAAAGTATGAAACCATTACAAATTCAATACTTGACTTAACTCTTCAGGTTGCTTAAAGATTTCCACAGGCTTCCCAGTCTGCTGGGTTGCAAACACACATGAGCCAAATCCTTATCTGTAAAAGCCTATTCAGTCTCTTGGTCAATAACAGGGTTAGATCTTGTCTCAGCCAAGTTGTCTGGTATCTTGACCAGATGGTTACAATTCCTTCATAAGATTTTCTCTTAATCTGTAATCCCTGAAGCTATGTCTAGACTACCTTTGGTATCCCGGAAAAATTCCGCCGCATACAGGGAATGCGTCTGCTCTTCTGACATTTTTTGTGGAAGAATAGACATGTTCTTTCGGAAGCCCTGTCTTCCTCACTCCATGAGGAAGAAGGGCTCTTCCTAAAGAGGAGGTTTTTCCAAAATTTAGCCCAGTATAGATGGGCCAAATTTCAGAAAAGCCTCTTATGACAAAACTATCGGAAAAAGGTACGCAAAATGCCAAGTGCAATTTGTGGACCTTTTTCCGATAAAAAGCAGCAGTGTTGACATAGCCTGAGTAAGAGCAAGATAACTATTCTTTGGTGTCTGTAGTTTTGACTGGACAGTGCCCACCTTGTCAAATTCTTACCAAGTCTTTATTTTTTAACTGTGGAATAGGTCTTGCTCCCTGATTGTAATAGTTTCTCTGACTGTACTTTTTCAAGTTCTATTTCTCATTATTACAGTTATCTTTTGGTTTTGGCCCATATCTACTAATTGAGTATTTATATGTCTGTTGCAGAGGAGTTCAACAGGAGACTTTTCATACAGTAGCAATATAGCTGAGAAGTGCTAAATATAGATATTCTCCTGCATACATTGTTTCTTTATACATACACCATAATCAGCTAATCCACTAGTTTGAGGATATTCTGGACAAAATGTCTCCTGGTGAAAGTAATACATTTTAGTAAAGTCCAGGAACTCATTCTTCAAATGTGGTCCAGTGTCAGCTACTACCATTCTTGAAATTTAATTTCTTACAAAATGTCTTAATGTGCCTGACATCATTGTTGCTGTGTATGAGAGACTACTGGGAAATTGATAAAATAGTCCATTATAAACAGGAAATAACTTCCTGAATGGAATATATTAATTCCAACTTTGTTTTATGGAATTTTTGGTTGGTTGTGTGTTATTACTGGTGCTTTCTGCTGGGAATCTCTGACTTCTGACATGTTCCACGCCTACTTATCATTTCTTGATTATTCATCTGTGGCCAGAATACAGTTTGTCCTATTCTGCTTTTTGATTTGGTCATTCCCAGGTTCCTTTCATGTATGTATTCCAATATTTCCCTTCTGATCACTGTCAGAATCCTGATCTGTGTTCCCTTCCAGAGCACTCCTGAGATCAATAAAAGTTCATATTTATGGTAGGAATATGCAGCAAAGAAGTGTTGATTCCCACCCCCCCTTTATTTATGTTTGCAGAATTTCTTCTTTATCTGTTCTGTCATTAATTCATCCCATATGCCTGGAGACATAGCATGTGACACTCTTATCATGTTAACATATATATTTACTGCTTGTTCCAGATCATCAAGCCATTTAATGTCAGATAGAGCACACGCTCTTGAGTTTGGCTCTGCCATTGCTAAATGGCATCCACGCTGGAACTCCAGGGCCAGAACATAGTTCTGCAATTTCCAAAGTAATGCCTTTTTCCTTGGTAGTACTTGTTCAAGTTCCTTTTTGTGTATTTCAATCATTGGTTTGTGATTAGTTTCTGCTTTGAAGCTACAACCATAAAGAAAGTCATGAAATCCTATACCAGAACTATGCCTGCAAGATCTTGTGTCTTTTTTTTTCCAATTTGTATGCACTTCTTTGCTGCATCTGTTATAGCCCTAAGGCATGTGAAACTGGTAACCAATCACTTCCACAAAATTATTACAGTATGGCTCCCAGACTTCCTTTCAAAGCATCTTTGGAGAACTTGATACCTTTCAGTGGGTCAAAACACTGCAACACTAAAGTTGAGGTCAGAACGTGTTTTCAATCACTGAAGTCTCTTTCATGCTCTGGCAACCAGGGCCATTCAGTGACCTTCTGGAGGAAATGTCTTAAGCGAGTTGTGTATGGTATGATTTTGCAGTCATAAGTCAACATCCCTAGCAACCTTTAGATTCCCTTTTAAAACTTAAAGTCTTGGCATGTACACTGCTTCTTGAATCATTAATTCATCAGGCAAGATTGCTTTGAAGTCAGTTTCTCTCCCAAGTATTTTAGCTCTGTTATTTGAAATTAACATTTGGCCTTATTCAAAAGTTATTAGATCCAATACTCTCCTTCATTGTTCCTGATTGTTCAATGGCACTGCTGCCCCAAATTACTATGCCATCAGTGTATACTTTCATGAATGCTAGACCCTAGCACATAGGTGCTGGTTTCTCCTCTAGACGGTGGATGCCACTCAACCACTTTCCCCAAATCCTTACCCACCTTCTCCCCTGAGTGTGCAGCATCTCCACTCCTCCCCCTCCCTCCTGGAGTATCCTGAACACTGTTGAACAGCTGTTTCATGGCTGGTGGGAGATGCTGGGAGACAGAAGGAAGAGGTGGTCAGTGGGGCCACCAGCAGGTGAGAGGTGCTGGTGGGAAAGGGGTAAGAGGGAAACTTAGCTGTGAGGGAGTGCTGACTACCCACAAATTGTTCCCTATTGAGCTGGCAGCTATGCTCTAGTGTATGGCTCATTATACAGAAAATATTTCTGCAGCAGAACATATTCTAAAAGACCATCGTAGGAAGCAATATCTGCCAAATGCTGCACAGATTTTGCCACTCTCATTGTCCACAGGGATCTGCCAAAATCATGCTGATGCATCTAATTTGCTGGAGAATTTGGCTCCTACTCTCTCAGACAACAGTTCACCTCTTATGGGAAAATGGAAAAGGTCTCTTTTTTATGATTCTGTTCAGCAACTTTGGATGTATTCACAGCTGTTGTTCCCATCTTTTTTACTACAATTACCAATGAGTGAACTCAATTGATTGGTTCTTCTAGTCTCTGAATGAAAACATTTGCTGCCATATTTTGCAGCTTTTCTTCCTGCCTCTTTCTTAAGGCATTTTGCCACAGCTTCTATGTCTTTTCTTAATTGTATCTTGTATGCTACTCGGAGGCACTCTTTTCTGCGCTTATATCTTCATATGATGCTATAGTACTCTCATATCTGGTTCTATGTTGTCTTTTTCTCTCTCTATGGTGTACATCCTCCTAACAGGATCAAGGACCTTACATGTTTGTAGGCCCAAGACAGATCTCTCACCTTAGGGCACCATGACAAGCTCCTGTTTTGTTGTTTTCCTTTTATATTCCAATATCAGTTTACACTTACCCATCACTGGAATTGTTCTTCCAGGATAGTCTTTCACTTGTGACTTTTCCACTTTATATGCTTTCCATTTCTGCTATTATGTTACTTGGGTACTTGTGTCCATCTTGCATATAAAAACCATTTGTGCACATTTCAATTAATCTTTTCTGAGGGGCTTCTGTCTCTTCCAGTACTGTGTTTAAAACAGCTCTTCTTCGTCACGTGAGGAATACCTTTCTGTACTTAATCCATGCACTTCAATGCTTACTCTGAATATTTTAGCATGATGTTTGAGTTTGTTACAGTATCTCCACATTTGCCTGAATGTTAGCTATTTCCTAGAATCACGTGGGTTGCCACATTGCTGGTGCTGTTTCCTGCTTTCCATGTTTCTGTCCTTGTCCAATTTAGTTTCAATGAACTTTCCCCTTGTTGATTTAACTATAGTACTCACAGACACATGCTCTGGACCTGTTTCTAAGCTTTTTATCTGTTTTGTTCTGCTGCTTGGCATATTAGATACATATAGCCTTTTCTAGTGTCAGATTCATCTCCCTTAGTAACCATTCATGACCTTTTTTTATGGTTAAATCCCAGCACAATCTGGTGCTTAATAAGATATTAACATTCCATATTCACAGAACCTTGTTCCCTTCGTACTGCATTCTCAACCTGAAATATAGCATAATAAGCATTTTTAAGGGACAGAATGATTCTCAAACATTATCATTATTTCTGGAAAGCTTTGTCTCTTTCCCTACCACCATCTGCATGGAATGCATAGTACACATCTTCTATGCCTGCTTTTGGTAAGAGCAGAACAATCTTTTTCCAATTCTCCAGTTTATTTGCCCCTGGGGGTTTCAGATATAGTTAAAATTGCTGTTTGAACCATTTCCAGACACGTTCATCATTTCCCTTGCTTCTCAGGCATAGGCCCTGTTGCAGCCATGTTACTCACTGGATTTTCCAGCATTCTGTACTTTCTACTGCTAGCATCAGGTAGCATCTCATGGATGACCAGACCAGTGTCAATATAAACCCTTTATTATACACAGGAGCTATGTACAGAAAGAAGGTAATAAAACCACACTATGTAATTGTAGCCTGCAGCTGCCCTTTCCTGGTTCTCTTTGTTTCTGCACAAATAGGAAGTACGTCCAGTCTAGCAAACCATAGACTACATCTAGAGTGTACAGTGCTACACTTCTAGCAAGAGTTACTCCATAGCATTGCTCTCACTCCTGCAAATCCCACGGTCCTACACCCAAAGAACACAAACTTTAGGCATGTGGGGAGAGCCGGCTATGACTCTGCTTCTCCTGCACCCATTTTTAGGTGAGGAGTCTGAGGGTATGTCTATACTACAGAGGTTTTTTTTCAGAAAATGGCTGCTTTTATGAAAAAACTTCAATTAACGTCCACATTGCAATTACATTCTTTCTAAATAAAATTGAAAGAACAGAGAAGTTTTTCTGGCATTGGTAATGCTCTTTCTACAAGAAAGAAGCCTTTTTCCAAAAGAGCTCTTTCAGAAAAAGGCGTGTGTGGACGGGGAAGAGGAAAAAGCACTGGTGGCCACTCCATGCATAGTAAACACAGCTTAAATGCAAGATAGCATCCATTCAATGTGGATGCTATCTTTGAAAAAGCAGATCGCTTTTTTGATGCACTTTGGCAGTGTGGACGCTCTCTTTCGGAAGAAGTTTTTTCTGAAGATCTCGACCGGAAAAGCTTCTTTCAATAGAAGCCTGCAGTCCAAATGTAGTCTGAAAGAGGTATTGTGGGCAGGAGCTGGCCTCCTCCTTAAAACACACAAGCAAGCAGAGCTGAGCTGGTTCAAAAAAAGGACGTAAGAACCATTCCATTCATTACAATAAATTATTTCTCCCATGGATCAAGACAGGAGAAGGACAGAAATTGTGTCTGAGTCATGATTCCTTTCCCTGAGTGGAATTGCATCCTTCCCCTTATGCAGGACTTTGAATAACTGCTCAATCTATCTCCTAATTTAGTGACATTTTTATTTCTAACTCATACCCAATAAAACAATTTGAATTTCTTGCATTAAAAGAAAATGGAACTATTCACATAAGTATGGATTTTCTAGTCACACCCTAATTGTGCAATACATTTTACATGGAGAGTGCTATTTTTTTTATACACAATTATTTCTATTTTACAAGACTATCCAAGTGTTTCATTCTATTTTAAAATTAAATATTTTTGCACCTAAAGAAGTCAGTCTCTCATTTGTTTTACTGTTTGTAATTACTTAGAAAAATGTGTTCATAGCCAAATAAACTGTATGCGATAACCGAATACACATGTATTCACAATATGGCATTTTGTTATGCTTCTGATGCCTGTTTGGAAGCATGCATAGTGTCTACTTGTGATATGTTTAATTCTAACCAATGCTTTATGGTGCCCTACCTTTCTATCCATCCATTAACTCATTTTAGGAAAAGGTGCTACAGAAAAAAAAGTAAGTACAGAAAATAACATGCCTTTACTGAGAATTGTACACATTGTCTAATTCTTTTCTTGTAACAGGATCACCTGTTAAGACACACGTGAGAGCTAAAGCATAAACAGGAGGGTGTCAAATTACAGAATGGGTTCACATTTGTTTCTTGGCCAGCCAGGGTCATTGCTAAGAAATCTAGCTGCTTTCGGATTAGATATTTGATGTCAAAACTAAATGTGTTTTGCACCGTGATCATGAAAGTAGATAGCAGCATTCATAACTCCTTGCTGTATATACCCTCCATAATACACTTTCCATTTAGGGACACAAACTGGTTGTTCTAAAGCAGGGGTGGGCAACTTTTTTTGATGTGGGCCACTCCAAATGATCAATTTTCACACTCTTCTAGGATATTAATGGAAGAGGTGCAGGGTCTGGGACGGAGGCTGGGTGGAGAAGGCAGTTTGAGGTAGGAAACTGGGGTGTGGGAGAAGGTGTGGAGTTTGGGAGGGAGTACGGATGAAGAAGGGGGTCATGACCTGGGGTAGGGGATTGGGGTGCAGGAGGGGTTGCAGAATGTGGGAGGGGATCAGTGGCAGCCCGTCAATACAGGCAAACTAGGCAGTCGCCTAAGGCGCCAAGATAAATGGCCATTGGAGGCGGGGGCGCCGATCGCGCATTTTGCCTAGGGTGCCAGTTGCCGGCAGCTCATCTAGGGCTGCTCCTGGAGGGGGTGCAAGGTTTGAGAGGGAGTATGGGTGCATGAGAGAATTTTGACAATTTCTGCAAGGGTGCAGAAGGGGATGCAGGGGTTTGGATGCCTACGAGGGGCTACAGGGTCTGGGAGGGGGCATGAGTACAGAAGCAGGAGTTTAAAGGGTTTGTGACCTACGGCAGGAGTTTGGGGGTGTAGGAGGGGTGGGGTACCAGGTGTAGGCTCTGGCCAGGAGATACTTACCTTGGGCTGCTCCCAGCCAGCAGCCCAATAGAACACTGGAGGAGGATCCCTGCATGCTGCATTCCTGCATGCTACTCAAAGCAACTGGCTGTGGGGGTCAAGTGTTGACCAACAGGATCTATGAGATTTTGCTGAGGATGAGGGAAGCACACAAAGATGCACGTGACTTCTGCAGACACCCATTTGAGTGGCATGTGGCAGTATGGCAGGCAGGGAGCTTGTCCAAGGGTCCCTCTGGGCTGTAGAAGGGATGGATTTGGTCTGTGGGCCACATGTGCCCTGATTCTGTTCCAAAGGAATACATTATAAGAAGAATAAAGATAAGTTGCACCACACAAACATTATTTATGTCACTACAACTTATTGTTTTGTATCAGGTTTGCATTTAGATGTGATATATGTATTGCCTATATAGAATATAGCTAGCACTACATGCAGTATGACTACACTAAACCACATTTATTGGTTAGATTCAAGTGTTCATGAGTACAAACTGTATCAAAGTCAAAAAAGGAGCCATCCATCTTCCAATCTACTGAATCACATTAACATATAATGTAGCAATACAATATTTCAAAATGCAAATGTAAAACTAAAACACACTATTTTTGAGAGTGAGATCTAATGAAATAGGTGTTTGTATTATTTAAGAAGCCAACATTTTTAAATGTGATCATTAAAGTTGAAGGCAACTCCAACCAACGAAAGCTGCACATGCTGAGCACCTTTGAAAAAAAATCAGTCTTTTTCTGTCTAGTTAGTTGCATATGGATTTAGCTGTCTAACATGAACCACCCAATTTTGAATATTTTGGCCTATATAGTCGGCTATCCTACATAAGGGCATTAGATCATGGTGTTCTATAATGGATGGAGAGTAACTGAAGTAAAGAAATTGCGAATCAGAACTCTCCAAAGTTAAAATGAATTGTCTTGACCTCAGTGGACTCGTGTTGTATCTTTGAGGTTCAATCCCCTTCACACTCCATACCCCCACTTCTTATGAGAACTTGTTTTTTTCTCTTGTTCAGGGTACATAAGAATTTTTCCCATATTAATTCACGTTAACTTAACTACTGACTGCAGGATGCCCCATGAGGATGCCGCTAAAACTCTTGCAGTCCGATTCTATGTTGTTCTCTGTTGGAGACATAGCACACATTGCACAGACTCATTATTTCCTGTGCTGCACATGCACTATGGACAAAGAATCTCCGTCACTGTCAATGCAGCATGTCTCAGGGCTGCTAAACTTGGTATCAGCCATATGCTGCTGTTCCGCTCATTAAGAAGAGCAGTCCTAAAGTGCAGCAGAATCAGTGCTCAAGTGCCAGATTGCAGAGGGGATATGCAAAATTCCAATACTCATATTGCAGAGCGCTACTCCATAATGGCTCTGACTTGGGTCTCATGGGCAGGCAAAGATATGGCCAGTGGCTCTGTGCATAAAGTACACACATCTACGTCTAAAGGTTAGTGCAGGGAGCACGCTCATGGACCATAGCCTCTGCTACATCCTATGGGTAGAGTGAGTATGTGGGTATCCTGTATCACCTCCCCCCCATTCTCTGTACAACTGTGCTTTGCTTGCTGACCTACAGTTTGGGCTTTTGAAAAAAACTATTTCTAGAAGTTGTCATTATGGAGAAATAAATACAAAACTGAAAGGTGCCTCCCAATGACTAGACTGGCTGCCTGCGTCACCTCTGCTCTTGCTGCAATCCAAACCTTGTTCTGGTGGAACAGAAATACTCCGACAGACAGATGATAATTATATAGAACAGTGTAGATCTCCATTCTTTTTACCCTTCAACAGGAATTCTTGTTTGTTTTCCTGATCACGTTATCTCCCAAACCCCTCAAAATCTCTAATTTGTGTAGTGAGAAATTTCCCCTCTCCCTTTTTATTTTTCAAATGTCATAAAGGTAAGTGAACGTTACAGAAATTGTAACCTATAGCTGTTGGGTACAACTAAGTCCTCTTTTTTCATCTGAGAGGAGGAAAGCCATTGGGACTTTTTGAAACCAAGTGATGGGACATGCTCGAGCATATGCCTTAGCTAGATAGTAATCTCTTTAACAACTAGAGAAACAGAAGCATAGGGAAAGGTTCTGAACACTATGGGCATGTCTACACAGCAGCATTATTTCGGAATAACTGGTGTTATTCCAAAAAACAAAATGCACCTCGACACTACAAGCCTTTATTCCGAAATAATGTTGAGCTGGAGAACTTCTTATTCTGACTCATGGTAACCCTCATTTCACAAGGAGTAAGAGAAGTCAAAAGAAGAGTGTTCTTCCTTCAAATTCCTGCAGTATAGACAGTGCCAAAAAGCCAAAATAAGCTATTTTGACTTAAGCTACATAATTGATGTAGCTGAAATTGAATAGCTTATTCTGATTTTAGCCCTGTTATGTAGATGTAGTCTATATTCTTTATGAGTTATGAATTTCATCCCTGCAGAGACCAAGCAGCTGCGAAAGATTTCTGTTTTCTTCTGCTTCTCATTTACCTTCCCTTCTCTATGTACTCTTTCCTCTCTGGAACTTTCCACCTTAGTTATAGCTGCCTATAGCGTAGCCACCAATTACAACTGAGGATCTATGGCAAGCTGGGTCTAAACTCTGCTGCAAATGTCCTGGGTTCTTTCAGGCTCTGCTGTGGCAGAATGGAAATTATGTAGTTTAATTTAAGTTAAAATATACAGGTTAATTTTTAAAGTAAATAAATATGACATTGAATAAGGCAATCAGTGTCCTGTGTTTATTTTAAAAATAAAAATTTTATTTACACTACCCTATATTTTCAGTGCTTAATTCCAAAGATATCTGTATTAATAATAAACAATACTAAAAGATTTAGGTTGAGGTTTTGGCATTTGAAAAGGCTTGGGTGATGGTTTGGAATGGTGAGATAAGCACATAGACTGGATATTTTTGCCAAAATGATGAGTAGTGAGATATCCAACTATAATTAGTTTTAATTCTCATCATTAACATTCAGAGTCAATATCTCATTGAAATGAAATGGACAGATCACATCTCCAACCGTTATTTTTCAAGCTCTCTGCAAACTCTGGAAAACGTTGTTTATACTTGGTGAATTTTTTCAAGGTTCCCTTTGCAACTGAAAGAGCTAGAACCCCCCTTAGTACACCCCCAACAGATTTACAGTGAAATTCTATATTTCTAGACTACAATTTTACAAGTGATAGACTCTGAGTCAAATTGCTCAGCTGCTTATTTTCAAATACACAAAGATTAGGTTACTATTTTACTAGAGGTCAGAATGTTTAAATCCATTACAACAAACAACTGGAATGCAATTGAATGGGATGCCAGGTGATGCAAAAACTGCAAGATTTGTTATTTATTTATATTTGTTTACCTGAAATTACCATTTACACAAAAGCTTTCGCAGTATTTTTAAATTTCAGAAACAATATTTTCTTTTGGAATTAAACATCCTCATGCTGGGTTATGAGTGGGTTTTGCCCATGAAAAGTCGTAATCTAATATATTTGTTACTCTCTGAAGTACCACAGGATTACAGGTTGACACACTGCAATCTGGATTTCCCTGGTCCAGCAACACCCCTGGTCCTTGACCCTCTGGGGCCAGGAACATTACCAGACTAGGGCAGGCAGAGCACAGAGTCCCAGGGCTGCTGGGCAGAATCCCTGGTGGTGGGAGCTGCTGGATGAAGGGTAGAACTCAAGGCCACTGGGGAGAGCCCCTTGCAGGAGCAAGGCTATTGTGCGGAGCATGGTGCTCTAGATCCAGGGCTGCTGGGGAGAGCCCCTGGTGGCATGGAGTTCCTTCTCCTGGATGGCAACAGAGCCAGGGAGGAAAAGTGGAGCCCTAGGTGGCAGCAGAGCTACATGTGAGAGTGGGGTAAGTGGAGCCTCTGCCAGGGGGAGAGCAGAGCCCCAGGTGGCAGCAGAGTGGCCAGGAGAAAAAGTAGAGACCCCTGTGCATTGACCTTCCCTGGTCTGGCAAATTCCCTGGTCTGGGACCAGTCAGGTCCTGAGGGTACCAGACCAGCGAGGTTCAAGCTGTACTCATTTTTAAAGATATAGACTAACATGGCTATCCGTCTGAGACTTTTACCTTATTGTGTTGCTTCACAATCAGAAAGCAAAACTAACTAAATATAATTATTTAAATTGACCAGTCTAGGTTTATTGTCCATGTTGTGCAAAATGCTAATTTTTTTCCTGTGAAAAATTAGATTTTTTACATTCTTTCAGTTTTAAGCTCAGGTGTTGACTATACCACAGTTGAAAGCATTTTAAAAAATGTATTATTTTTATTTTGGCATTGACATTTTAAAGGTATATTCTCAAACACCAGATATGTTATTTTCCTTTTCAGAAGCAAAAACCCACTTCCATCTACAGAAGACAGATGCAGCAAACTATTTGTTGTTTCTGCCAATCACACTTAAATACAGTGATGTTTTGTTTAATTAGTGCAGCCACTTTCCATTAGTTTGCATACTGCTTGGAAGCCCTTTTCACTCCGATCTTTAAAAAAGCTATTGGTAATATTGCTGACACAGTCTGACTCTTGCCAGATATAAAATACTAGGCAATACAATGACAATTTTGGCAGCTATGTGACAAAGCACTGGAACACCAGTTACATAATGTTATTTAAATGGACAGATTTTTGGAGAAGTGGTAGGACATTGATTTCATAATATTGCAGTGTGATTATTTTCACATGCCCGGGAGTTAAAAAAAACCCCTAAAACATGAGTGGAACATTTGATCTGCCAACAAACATAGTATCATCAGGGAATTTGAAATAACTCCATGGTTCTAGAAGACAGACATCTTACTTGCAGTTGCATTGGTAATGAGGGTGTGTAAAATGACAAAATATGGGCAATGACCTGTTTGAGGAATTTTATATGAGGTAAATGTAATGTCTTGTTCTCTCCATCAACTGGAGATTTTACAGATATTTCTTTGTCTAATATACATATTTGTCAGATACATAGGTCTGAGTGGGTGTAACTGATTGCAAAACTCACCAAAACTATCTTCTGTCTGGAATGTTCTAGATTGTGCTTGGCTCTGCCATGAGGGCAGGGGACTGGACATGATGACCTCGAAATCCCTTCCAGTTCTAGTATTCTAGTATTCTAAGATTATTTGGTTAATTAAACTTCAGTGGACCCTCCATACTACTTAAATTTTTAACACTGGCCAAAGGTGAGGCTTGAGTGATGCTAGTGCATCACTTGATGTGACCTTCAAATCTAGATTTTCAAATCAGCCATAAATAACACAAAGAGACAAATGTCAGGAATAGTCACCCACACAGAATAATTCCTGAACAAAAAGACAACTCTGTATATTAAATACAATGTCTGAAAAGATACTAAATGTACCAAGCACATGTGAACAAGTTGGTGATATTGATTTAGGTGTCATAATTGTGCTAACAGGTTACTCTCACAGATGGCATAGTAAAATAAAAGAGAAGGGGATGGAACCAGCACACACAACTTTGATGTTTTTGAACTCATTATAGTCTCTGGTCATTAATGCAGCTAAACTCCCCCTAGCTACTTACAGAGACACCACCATTCATGAGTCCGCTGCAAGGATCAATCACTCATGACCTTCTCCTAAAGGGAGTTAAAGGGATTAGTACCACTCATTCACTCCATAGAGGAAATCTATGATGACAATTTAAAATTCTTCCATCCAGCAGCAGTGCATGGGCTGAATAGAACTACTCATGCTTCTCACAGAAACTCCAAAGTGACCAAATTTGTAGATTATGGCTAATCAAATTAGTCACTTTTAAAGCTGGAGAGCTACTGCAGCATTTAGGAATTTAATTAAATTCCACATTATCAAATGAAAACAGGGTTAAGACACTGTCTCCTTAATCATTCCATTGTATAAAACAAAACAAAACAAAATAAAATCAATTGTTACAGCCACCATGGAAAGTGCAGGGACCTGAACCTGAAAACTTTTAATGCATGCTAATACTTCTTACTCACCTAAGTGGCAATGGCCAATTGAAATTAATGGACTACATGCATAAGTAAGGATTCCATGCTCATGTGTGTAAGCACTTACTTTTATGAGTAAAAACTTAGGCTTATGACCTAGATTTTTGTTTAATTCAGCTTATGCCTCAGGCAACATAAGTCATGAAAACAAAATCCACTTGTTAAAAGTCTGAATATTTGAGAAACTGCTAGGGTAGGATGAAAATATTTGCAAATTTAGAAGAAGTCACTAGGATGGAGGCACAGAAGGAAGATTTGGGAACAATGGTCTCTGCTTCTAGAACTGTGTAACTAAATCAATATTTCAGTGCATGGATTATGCATGGCTCTTTTGTCTCTATTACTACATGTTGAAGCGTTATGTATTACATATGGCATTAGTGAACGTAATTATTGCACTTATATGCTTTTCATTCTCAGATTGCAAAGTTCTTTACAGTCATGAATTAATTAAACTTCCCAACCAGTCATGAACACCTGCTCTTTAAGGGGAAGTTTGGTTGTGGTGAATTATGAAGGATCTGGACTATGGTTTATAAATATGATTATTTTCATTTCACAAATTGATAAACTGAGGACTAAAGAAGTTAAATGACTTGCTCCAGGACCTTGCAATGAATCACAGGCTAAACTAGAAATAAAATCCCGTGAGTCCTAACTCTCAAATCCTCTATGATTAATACTTGAATGCTGTGCCCTCCAGCCTAATGGATCCCTATTATTTTCCTCTTCTCATTTACCCTTTAAAATTAAAAAAAAAAGATTGAAACGGGAGAAACAAAATCACTGATGCATAACTTCTTCTAAAAAAAAAAAAAGAAATCAAAGAAGTGCTACATTAGGAAAAAACCAAAACAGAGCAAGAAAAAAAACCCTCTGCATTCATTTTTAAACAGATTTCCTTTCAATAACAGTTTCCACTTCAACTAGCAACATTATCCAATACTCAGAATGCAAAGGAGAACAATCTGAGTGAAATGTGAAAACTTCTATTCCCCTCCCCCACAAATAGTTTTATGGAATATGGTGCTTTGGCAGTGTGATGGGGTGGACAGAGCTCGACCTCGCCGTTGGAGGTCTTTCAGCACCCTGGCCAGCAGCAGGAGCAGTGGAGAGATACTCAGATTAGGGTAAAGGGGCAGCCTATACTGCGGCCAATCAGGATACGGCAGGCTGCTATATAAGGAGCTGTTAGTATAGGCCAGGCAGTTCCAACCTAGAGCTCAACCTAGGCAGACCTCTGAGCTGACTGGGAATACCAGCACCTGGGACAGCTCTGAGTGGGAGCTGGGCCCTTGTAATTAAGAGGAGCTAGATCCTTTGGCAAAAGGCTAGCCATCAGTGACTCTGAGGAACCCCGGGGAAGGGGGAACTCTGCACCTAGGCCCTAGAGAAGGGCTGGAAAAAATGGCATCCTGGGGAAGTGGCCCAGGGACACAACCAGAAATACGGACTTTGAAACCTGGCAGGTAACTGCTATATATTGGGTCCCTGGGTCGGGACCCAGAGAAGTGGGCAGGTCCGGGTCCCCCCCAACCTCCTGCAAACTACACCCGAGAAAGGGGGTAAAGAAGAGGCCTGCACCTCGGCCACAGATTGGACTATGCCTCACCCGCAAACAGGCAAGGTAATTATTGTGAGACCCCTTTCAGCTACTAAGGGGCGCTCACAGACAGGACCGAACCTATTACAGGCAGATGAATCAAAAAGAATGCCTCTCTGCTGTTTTCCTATAGTGGAGAGATCCTGTCCATAGAGGCACTATCTAATTCCCTTTAGAGACCAATCCATTATATTCATAGGTTCTGGTCCTGCATACACTTAGCATGTGCATAATTTTTCTCTCATATATAATCCAAATGAAGCTATTGAAACCAAAGTTGAGATGTTTGGGTGGAACTTTTGGCTAGCAAAGAGTCCCATTGTTTTCCATGAGGCTTTATTCCAACACAGGAACATTGTTTTCCTGCTTGGAAATTTGGCAGGATAGGACCATATTTTGCAAGTTTTAACTCTTCAACCGGAACTCTAGCAGACTAATGTTAAGGTTAAGCAGAGAAAGTTAAGGAAATACTTAAATGACTCAGCTGTTCTCCTTAAAGGACTGGTTTTTACTTCAGGCTATCAACCCTCTTTTTACAGAGATAATTCACTGCCTTACCAGTTTTGTTCTCCTTTTACTGTCATTATATTCATGGCCATTGTATTTTGCTATTTGAGTATTTTTAGTTTGTTCAGCAGGGATGCCTTTTGTTCAATGCCACTCTCTCCGTGTGTCACTATCATTACATCTGGAAATATACATAACAATGAAAAATGTTGTCCCTGGTTACTTGTGCAGACCAATAGAGGGAGACATGCTTTGTTCCTAGGAGTAAATTCAGTAATTTAAAATGCATATTGTATGCTTGTCTCTACTTTCTCAAACAATCCAGATAGCATTGAATCAATAACCTGTCCTCTTTATTATTTCCACTGCCCCAACTTTTGTCTCATCTGCTAACTTTATCAGAGACTATTTAAAGTTTTCTTTCAGGTCATAAATAAAAAAATTAATGGCATAGGGCCAGCTAGTAATCCCTGTTAGATCCCTCTAGAAAGACACATGTTCAATGATGATTCCTCATTTATGGTTACATGTAGAGATATATCGGCCAGATTTTAATGTATGCCATTTTGGTTTTATATCCTGCTAGCTTCCTTAATCAAAATCTCTTGCTGAACCAAATAAAACTTCTTACATCAATTACCAACTAAACTTGTAATCTGATAAAAAAAATCAAATAAGTTTGACAGGGTCTATTTTCCACAAAACCCATGCTGATTTGCATTACATATAGTATCTTCTGTGTACCCAGTCTGGGTAGCTGCTCTCAGTGGACACACTGAGCTCAATTCCCCTGAACAGAGCCAATCACAGAAGGCTGGAGCTACACCTAGACCAATAAAAAGGCTGCTAGTAGGCAGCTGGGAAGGAAGGACTGAGACAGTCCTTCCTTGAGAATCAAAACCACACAGGAATGGAGTCAGATCTTGGGTTCCTGGAGTAAAGGGTCAGGGGCTTATCAAAGCTCCAGAGATGACTGAGGTTGGAAGACTGCCAGGAACAGGAGTGACAGATACACATAGAAGGGGTGGCCCTGAAGTCTGGGGTCAAGAACTGAAATGAGACTTATCTATTTGATAACCTCAGCTGAAAAAACAGTTCTCTATGAAAAGGCTGGATGTGGCAGAATATGTTTTGGAGCCAGGGAGAAGGGCCTGGTGATGCCCCCGGCCCCCTTTCATTCTTTTATTAATGAAGTCCCATATCTGTCAGTCCATTATGTTGCATGGACAGATCCATAACTACCTGGGTCATGCTGTTTACATTTTTAAATATTGATACAGCATTAGTTTTCTTCAAATCTTCTGGTAATTCCCCAGTGTTCCAAAACTTATTACAATTCAATCTTAATAGTTCCACAACCTCCTCAAGCCAGCTCTTTTAAAATTCTTGGATGCAAGCTATGCAGACCTGATTTAATAATAGTTGCTGTGAGGTATTAGTGGAATGGAAAGTGTTATCATATATTCTGACTACCACATCTGCCCTCCCCCCACCCTCAATACAGAAATGCTTATTGAACATTTCTTTTCTACATTATTATTTAAAATTCTACACTTCCATTGAATAATGAACAAATACCATCTTTAGGATTATTTTTGTTCCTAATATACTTCTAAAAAGCTTCTATCTATTGTCCTTAACATTCCTGGTCAGACATTTTTGCTTGTGTCTTTTGCTACCTTTAACTATTTTCTACAGTTCTTAGCTTCTGACTTATATTCATCACTATTCGCTTCCCCTTTCTTAATTTGTTACATGTTATATTTTATTTTTATAGTTGCCTTCATTTGCCACTAAACCATTTTTAAACAATATGGCCTCCTCCCATAACTGTGGCTTTTGGAGCATCTAGTAGTCTTCCTTCCAACTTACTTGGCTCATTATTGTTTTCAGCTTTATGGAAATTAGCAGGTTTAATTGTTTATATCACTAGCCCAGACTTCATTACTATCTAGCTGATGCCAGTGCTCTCTAGAAGCCAAAAACTTAAGGAACTCAAAATCGCTAACTAAATCATTTGCCCAAGTTCCCACATAACAGTTGGAAGCAGAGGCAGGAACTGAATCTAGACCTTGTACCTTCCAGAAACTTCTGTCCCTTTGCACCAAGACTCTCCTTCCTAACTATCAACAGATAGCACTGATATGACAATACACTGTATATTTTCAAAAAATGAACACACATTAATTAATTGTCACAGTAGCTCTGTGAGAGAGAGAAATAGCATCCCCATTTTACAGAAGAAATAAAAAGGCTTGAAATCCTTATAATTCCCCATCATCACATCCCAAATCAGTGGGGGAGAGGGATGATTAGAATTTAGGAATTCCAAGTTCCAAGGTTGCTAAGCATATTGTCTTGATTATAGATCATCACAGAAAATGAATGCAGAATTTGGGAACCTGTAGCCTGTGTTCTCATTCAGCTGCTAATATAATTCCACTTCTCACATGATATGTATCCTCTTCTTAATGGTTTTGTTCAAAATTATATGTGTATATATACATTGCATATCCAGTTAAATAAATATTTTTTCTCAATATGAAACATTCTCCATATTACCCTGTTAATGACAGTAGCATCTTAATAAAATTGGGCTGAAGCCAAATGTTTTATGTCTGTAAAGACAAACACTGATGCATTTCAGATTACTGAATTGAGCAAAAGCTTTTCATGATACACAGATTCAGATATGGATAGAAACACACTTAAGGAAATCTTCATTCCTCTTTCTGCATCTCCCCTTAGGCTGTAACAATATGGGAAAGAGCAGTTACTTTGCTATTTTATCTGTTCCCCAGTGTGCATCATGCAGCCAGAACTACAATGATCCTATTGTTAGAGAAGTGGGATAATGAAATATTTAATTTTTTGTTCTTTCGGGGATTTTGATGCTATTATTACACACCATCACAGATATGAATGATACTTAACAGATAGAGTGATAGCAGGACTTTGCCCCTATAATCTGACAGCGTATGGCACCCACATAGCCAAGTGTTAAGTTTATAGTTGTAACCCCATTGTTAATTAGAAAACAGTAGGAAAAATAAGTTTTACCCAGGACTTTAAAAATAAACATTAATCAATTTTGCATTTTTTGGAACAACTTATCTAGATATTTTATGTAGTGTATTGATTATATGCCTGTTTGCAGTGGTCTCTCTTCATTCATAGACATTTAGCATTTCAGATATACATTAAGATGCAACAGGAAAGCAAGATCTTATGGAAAATGTCAGAAACTAAAGCTCTCTCAGGCCCTGATCCTACAAATTGATCATCAATGGCAGACCCTTAACCCTTTACAAATACCCATCAAAGTTAATGTGGCTTCACATGAGACCTGTAGTGCAATAGATTGGTTCAGCTTGCAAGACAAAGAGCTAAGTAAAAATAAAAAGTGACAAATGTCAGTACATCTACCCGCTTCTGGTTACCATGGAGGGTATCCAGAAGAACAAACAGGTTTCAACAGACGGCTTGATTGTCAGTATCCACTGACCATCCTGCAGGAGGGATGAATAAAGAATCTAGATGCAACCATACTAATAGATCTCAAGATTTCTTTGGGACATCTGTATCCTGAAATTACTCCTGCCTGAGAAAGCACACACTTGTCACTCTACAATGGAACCAGTGCGGAGACATCACTGTCAACTCATCACCCAAGAAACTCAGCTCTGAGTCTGAGGAATGGAATGAGTAAAGGTAGTTTTGCCAATCAATAAACCAAATTCAGTCTGGAAGCTGTTTCAGTTTCTTATCTGCTCCCCAGATGGATAAATGATTCTGAGAAGTGGTTAGATAGCTATCTAGTGTGGGAAGGCAAGAAGATATGAGGGTAGATAAAGTGTTCTGGTCAAGTCTCTGCTGCTAGACAATGGCTTTATTTATTTGACATTCAAGCAGGCACTGACACTAAGAAGTTAATAGAAATGTGAAACAAACATTCCATTACAATTAATTCCCCTATTAGTCACAATTGAATGTGCCAGAAGTATCTATGATAAAAGGAAGGATATTTGTGAAGAAGGAAATGCAATATGATATGAAATCATAAAGAAAACTGGGCACCTAACTCTCTTAGGCCCCTGTGAAAATCCCCACTAAAAAGCTTTAGATTCGTCCTCCCTTCTTCTGAGCAAATATGGTAGTATGCCTCCAAAACTATTAAAGAAAATATTTAAAGAAAAATGAAAATGATTTGTATCTGAGACTGACACCGGGCTATGGTAGGAAGTTGAGAAAGGAGAAATTAAAATGAAAACAGAGAAAAAACATAAAAAGGAAACGTAATTACACACAATTTCTCAACACCACCAAATTACAAGGGCAGCAAATAAATAGGTAAATCTATAATAAGACATTAATGTTGTTGGAAGCATGACATTTTCTTTACTTAGAGGTTTGCACTTCAAAATATTCCTGCTTTTGCCAATACTAGCAGTTACTGCAGAATTGTTGGAAATCTCATTTTCCTACAAATGACTTGATTCTCCTCTACTTTGCATATAGTCATTTCCACCTATGTGAAGTGAGTGAAAAATTCTACTACTTGGACTTGGTACCACCTGACATCCTTTTTGTACAGGTGTGAAAGATAGGAGAAAACGGTGGAGAATCAGACAAAGTAAGGCCTTGTCTACGCAGAACAGCAATGCATGCTAGAAGGGTATATCTCTGAACTACAGTATCATGTTGCATATTAGTTGTTCCAGGTAGACCCTGCAGGTATGCATTTAGTGTTTCCTAGTGCACTTTTAATGCAACATCATTTGAAACAGCACTATAGTAAAGAGTCCTAGGGAGCCTCTAGTGGATACCAGGAGGGTCCACATAGACCACTTGCTATACACTTTAGCAATAAAATCCCTATAGGTTGCATTACTCCAGCATCTAGATGTTTTTCCTCTTGATGTACTCACACAGCATCTGCTAATTTTTTTTTTCATGAGAACAAATTGCAAGATGAATATGTACCATTATCTTATTTACACACTGTCTGAAGAACAGTAACGAGAGGAATATTACAATTAGTGTCCAAAAAGGGTACAATTTTATTTGCATATTTCATTACATTCATGTATTAATTAAGGCAGATTGAAACTGCTTGGGTAGAGGTTGGTGAGTAAGGGTAGGAAGGTAATATGAAAAGAAAAGCAACAGCTGCCATTTTTCAATATGCCTCCTTATACTCATCACAGGCAGAGAAAGTATATTAGGACAGGACATGCTTAGACTTCTCATTTGTTGAGTGTTTTCAAAAAGGAGAAAGATACAAAAACTGGGTGTTTGAGGATATGGAACCTGCTAACAATTCACAATCTGTAGTGACTGAATAGTTACTGCCAATGGATTGCCCTTGATACTTCAAAGATGACTTTTGTGTTGCCCATGACCTCCCACAATAACTACAATTGGAACAATGAAAATACCAACTACTGAGGGAGGATATTGAATTTACAAAGCAGCGCTTTCACAGGAATTAGACTTGGACTGCAGAACTCACAACTATGGTGAGTTCTGCAGAAAAATGACCACAGACCTCACCACTAATTGTGGAACATGCCTTTGACTTAATTTTCCACCACACTTTTCTTAACACACACTCCTACGTATATGAACAAACACGAAGTCCCATATACTAATCATCTATTTCTACTAATGGTTGGGAAAGAAGAGGTAGGCACCATTATACAGATCATCACATAATCATGTAATGATCTGTATGAAATAAGCAGCAGTGGGAAGGGAAGGGTAATTCTGTTTCAACTAGGATTTTGATACTTCAGAATTTGGTTCTGTTCCTATATGGAATTTGCCTGGCTTTGGCTTCCATTGTTTCTTTTTATGCCTTTCTGTACTGGAATGAAGAGCCCTTTAGTAGTTGTATTCTCTCCCCATGAAGGTACTTATATACTGTAATCAAGTCACCTCTCAATCTTCTTTTTGATAAATTACACAGATTGAGCTATTGAAATCTCCCACTATAAGGCATTTTCTCCAGTTTTAACATAATATTTGTAGCTCTTTTCTGCACCCTCTCTAATTTTTCAACAGCCTTTTTCAAATGTGGGCAACGGATCTGGACACAGCATTCCAATAATGGTCTCACCAGTGCTGTATATAGAGGTAAAATAACCTCCTAACTCCTACTTCTGTCCCTCTTCTTTATACACACAAGAATCATATTAGCCCTTTCTTACATTGCAATTAGAGCTCATGTACAGTTGATTGTCCAGTGTGTCTTGTGATACTCTTCAGAGTCACAGTTTTCCATGATAGAGTCCTCCATTCTATAGATATTGCCTACATTACTTGTTACTGGATGTACAATGTTGAATTTGGCAGTATTAAACATATTTGCTGCGTCTAGACTGGCATGATTTTGCGGAAATGCTTTTAACGGAAAAGTTTTTCCATTAAAAGCATTTCCGCAAAAGAGCGTCTAGATTGGCACGGACGCTTTTGCGCAAAAGCACTTTTTGCAGAAAAGTGTCCATGCCAATCTAGACGCAGTTTTGCGCAAGAAAACCCCGATCATCATTTTCACCATCGGGGCTTTTTTGCGCAAAACGGTTCTCAGTTGTCTACACTGGCCCTCTTGCGCAAAAGCATTTGTGCAAGAGGGCTTTTTCCCCGAACAGGAGAGTCATTGTATTTGCGCAAGAACACTGATGATCATACATTAGATCGTCACTGTTCTTGCGCAAATTCAAGTGGCCAGTGTAGACAGCTGGCAAGTTTTTCCACAAAAGCAGCTGCTTTTGCGGAAAAACTTGCCAGTCTAGATGCAGCCATTTTGTTTGAATGCACCCAGCTCACCAAACAATTCAGATCGCTGTATGGCTACCCTGTTTTTCTTATACTCTGCCAATCTTCATGTCATTTACAAAATTTATCAGCAAAAAGGTTAGATTTACTTTTAGTTCATTAAATAAAAGTGTTGAATATTCATCCCTGTGAAATCCCACTAAAAATGTTCTGATTTAGTAATGCCTCATTCACAACTAGATAGTCATTACTTCATCTGTGTAATGTTTATGCTTTTGATATTATATAGCCCTATTTTAAGCATGTTTGCAATACTAAGCCAAATGGCTTACAAAAATTTATCACATCTACATGATAGTTACCTTTATCAACCACATTTCTAATTTCATCAAATAATTAAACTAAATTTGTTTAATCTATTCTCTATAAAATTATGTTTAAATTCTGTATCAGTTTAACCTCATGTCAATTTTTCCATTGTTTTCCCTGGGATTGATTTCTGTGTAACCAGTCTATAGTTAATCAGGTTATCTAGCTTGCCTTTTCTGAATATTGGCATGCTCCAGTCTTTCCTCAGCATGTTATGATTTAAACTCCTCAGCCAACTCTTTTAGGTATCTTGGGTATAAATTATTTGGGCCTGCTGATTTTAAAATGTTTAATAATAGCAGATGATTATCTAACAGCCTCCTCAGTTACTAATGGACAGGGGAGTATTTCATCATCCTCATATGATACAAAGGCTTTCTCCTACTTCTTTCCAAATAGAGAAAAGAAATATTTAATAAATATTGTACTATCTACATCAAGCCTATAAAATTGTTAGGATTTTTTTTTTGTTCCTAATATATGTAACTCTGTCCTTCAGTCTGCCAACCACAGTTCTTTTTTTCTTGATGTCTTTAGCTTCCCTTATCAATTTTATGCATCTCATAACTTCTAATTTATATCAATTTCTATCTACTGTCTTCTTTCCCATTTGTCATTTTTAATTTCTATTTGCTGCCTTTTCTTTGACACTGAATAGGAATGGGATATTAGCTAAAGTTGTCCTCTTTCTTGATAGGAGAATTGTGGCCATATAATAGTCTTCTTTTAAAAAAAACCATATTTCATATTTTCTTCTTTCTAAAGTTATCTTCCCAACCAATGGTGCTCATAATTTGTCTCAGCTTTTGGAAATTAACCTCACGTTAGGTATCAGATCTTGTGTGTTAGAAAATTGCCTTTAAAAAAGAAATTCTAATGATGTTTTAATGTTGGATATATGAGACTTCCAACATCTGTCTCCCAAACTGAATTCCTTCATATCAAAATTCCTTTCTTTTCACATATTACAGACAAATGTTAAAGGAACAACATATCCTGAAAAAACAATAAATGGTTTGGTAGCACCTTATAGACTAACAAAATATATAGATGGTATCATGAGCTTTCGTGGGTACAGCCCACTACAGCATCTGAACATATCCTGGTCTGTTTGGAAGTTTTGTGAATGTGTGTGTATTTGTTTGAGACCCCACCAGTACTCCCTCCAGTACTTTGTAATTGGCATATACAGAACCTTCAACTCCAAGGCTGTTAAGCCAGCGGCTTTCTCCTTCATGAGATTCACATTAGAGAAAGAAAAATATAAAAAAGAACAGTATTCAACGATGAGCCTGTCCAACCTTTTTCCAACCCCAAAAGAGAAAACTTTTCAGGTTGAATTTCCATACACCATGTACATACATACCACAGATGGGTTTCAGAGAGAGTTCTACCTGCATATGATTGAAGGAATTGGGCACTACATGTGAGACTCCTGAAAGACTAATGAGGCTATCAAACCTCCTTGTTTACTATGAACTAGTGTCCCAACTGAAATGAAACTCAGATCCCCAAAGGCTATATTGATAACAAAAGCTTGATTCCAGAGAAAAAATATATAGCCATTTGTCAAAGAACCTGCCTCTCAAATAAGACTTCACAATTGGCTTAAGAGTCACAAGTAAAATCTTGTAACACTAAACAGCTAGGAAAGAGCTTAGCATATCATATATGCCCTTTTGTAAAGAAGGTTCGAGAATTAAATATATTTTTCACTTCTCATATTAAGCTCTTGTGCAATGAGAGAGGGGGTACGACTAGACTACAGGCTTTTTTCGACAGAGGCTTTGTCGACAGATACTGTTGACAAAGCCTCTGTCGAAGAAGAGCGTCTAGACTACAGCCAGTTCTGTCAACAAAGCAAGCCGCTTTTTTGACAGAGAGTCTAGACTCTCTCTTTTGAAAAAGCACAGTGTGGATGCAATAACGCCTTTTGTCGACAGAACTCTGTCAGCAAAAGGCATTATTCCTCGTAGAATGAGGTTTACCGCCATTGACAAAACTGACGCCATTGACAAAAAGTCCGCTTTTGTCGACAAAACCCTGTAGTCTAGACACACCCAGGGAGCGCATTAAATTAACCTCTTTCTCTCTATGCCCCATTGCTCCACCTTCCAATCTTCTCTACAGTCATTCAAAGGTGAATTACAAAGCTTTAAATAAAATAACGAGGTTACATCAGTAATAGAGTGTTCCATGCATGTCGTCTTTCAGGATTTGGACACCTAATTTAGGCTCCTTTGAGACTCTCAGCCTTAAAATGCCTCCGTAGTTCCTGTTTACAAGACTTGTGCTTCTGTTGCAACAGGTGAAGATTTTATGAAATAGCATTCATCATGAACACCCAGAACAGCCAGGAGAGAAATATGTTCCTTCTCCTTTCTAAGTGCTTGTGATGACATTAAGAATGGCAATGGTACTAATATGTAACACTTGACACATAAAATAGATGAGGAAGGGGCCTTTCACAATGTTGTGATTCAGAATATAATTGTGATAATATTTGTTTTTATATGTGCCTAAACATTTCTCCTGTTATTGATTTGTAAACAGGTTTTGCACTTTATTGGGGTGGAGGTGGGAGGGAAGAGAAAGAAACCAACCAACCAACCAAAGAACAATCCTGCCTTTCTGGAAGTCATCGAGAAAACTCTCATTGAGATCAGAGGGAGACCAGAGATTGGGCTTGCGGAGAAAAGGAGGAAAAAAACATAAATGAAATGCAACTACGTGGTTGCTCTGAGGCATTTCAGCATAATGGGCCAGCAGCACTGTGACAATATACTGGTGAGTGCATCAGAGTCAGAACAAATAAATGACAAATAAGTAAAATCAAAATAATAGGTTTAGGTCATTATACAGGATTTATTAATGTTAATAAGACTATATAATGTCTCGGAAAGGTAGCTATGTTAGTCTGTAACTTTAAAAACAATGAGTAGTCCTGTGGCACCTTAAATACTAACAAAAATATATAGTGTATATATCTTGGTTTCTGTTATTTACATTCCAGTTCATCTGATGAACTGGGGTTTACACATGAAAGCTCATGATACTATATATTTTTGTTAGTCTCCAAGGTGTTACAAGGCTACTCATTTTTAAGTCTCGATAAACACTCCACCTTGCCTGTTACTCCTTCCCAACAATAAATTATGTTGTAGATCAAAATGCATAAAATTTCACGACTCTGGGAATTGATTGTGGAGATACTTTCATCTCTAAGCAATGTGTTTAACCAACTGATGGCTAGTCAGTTGCCTGAGTATACAAAGTAAGTTGATGACCCTGGTCCAAATCATAATTGGGAAACTTATTTGCCATATCAGAGATTCTAAGGATTGCTCAGAATACCGAAACTGATTCAGTCCCTATTTTAGTTCAAGAGGTGAGCCTTACCTTAGGGTTACTGATTGTGAGTGCTGTATTGATCTTGTGGATAAATAGATGACTATATTCCCCTTTCACCAGTGCTAAATGAGCAGACCTGAACTACACTAAATACCTTTTTAAAATGTAATACAGTACTAAGCTCTCAGTTTGGGTATGACCTTCAAAGTCCCCAAGAATCATTCTTACACATATAGCGACAAAAAAAACAACCCCTCTCTAACTATTGAGGCTCTTCAGAAGTCAATTTTATATTAAATTGGCCACATGACAGGAAAGCATATCCTCGTTTCTGTGAGTTATTTTCTTGCACCAAGCATGGATCCCTCTGCTGCAAAACATAACCAAAGGGAGATTCCTCCACACAAATGGTATCTCCAGCACTCTGAATCTCCTCTGTCTTTCAAGACAAAAGCCTTTTCTTTTGCAAAGTGACTCTGTTGGGCTGGTTTTAACTAATTAGGCATGGGACCAATGTCAGTGTTACATTAAAAAAGCACTGATTTCAGTGGTCTATTGCACACATACACTCCTCCATGGCTGCATACTCTGCAGCAAATGCAAAGGGACTTTGTTCAGGGGTCCAGTGCTGCCTCTTTCTCTTTTACAGACATCAAGATAAATCCAGTCCCTGCTTTATGAAAATAGAATTTGCAAAGCTCATAGAACTGTGTGTGTGTTCAAATCTACAGGAACTCCAGTGTCTGCATGCAATACATTTTAATCCACCTAGTGATTAGAGGAATGGATTGAGTCCTAGCAAGTTCATTGTTCTTTCTAATTGTCAGCGACTGCTACACTTCACTTGCCTGCAGCTATCCAATTAACATATCACCACTACACAAAATATTGTAATATGTTCGGTGTCCTTACAACAAGAAGCAGCCTCACACTGCACTTCCATGGAGCAGTTCTATCTTAATTAGGTCTCGTGTACATTAACAGACCTGGAGGTAGAACTGCAGAATGCCAAGGAGAGACAATGAGGCCATCTCACTCTTTTGCCTATTGTTGTGCCAAGTTCAATGGAAATATTTGTTGTTGTTAAGTAGATCAAAAGGGAGAGACGAAAAGCTCAACTAGATAAGTGAAAAACATGTAACTTGTGCCCCGAGATATTGCTATGGCAACATTTAAACAATGAACAGAAAACCCTGCAGGATTCTGCTCTTGCTTCCTTGGATACCAAATGTAAATCTTCGCTCCCTTTTTTTGTGTGTGCACGCCTGCCTGACTCTGGCTTTTCTCATTAATGGATATAAGAATATTCCTGCTTCCCACCAGGATCACTTCATTTTAATTCATCCAGACATATCACAGCTTGTACATATGCAATTAAAAGGGGGAGGGATACAATAGCCAAAACTCTCAGAAGAAGAGAGGGAACCTCTAAAGCTGTACAATGAAATATAGATCCCTTCATTTTTTTTTTTTGGACATAGGATAAAGGCAGCCTTGCAGAATTCTAACAAAAATTTAACCCCAATGCTCTCCCTCCCCCCCAAAAAGGCTACTTTCCTACCCTTTACTTCATGACAGTGATATTGGAAAGGGGCAGGGAGAGGGAACTTTCTTAAGGACAATTTTCAAGAAGTTATTTGTTGAGGTGCTGGTTACTTCCAGCCATCAGACCAATTTTTGATATGCATTGAATCACATGAGCAACCACAAGGAGCATTAAGTCCTTTATTAAAAGAGTAGTGCTTCTTCACTCCCTGGAGGCTGCTGGCACAAGTCAGAGTAGGCAGGGCCCAGGTAGGTAGTAACCTAAGTCACTACCTCTTGACTGATGTTTGAATTCTCTACAAATAAGTTGGGGAAACTCTATTCCTATTATGTGTGGACAAATATCCATACCTGAAGTTGTTGCTAATTGCCCACCTTTTTATAAATCTCAGCAGAGAGATCCAGGGATCACTGCAGGCCCAGGTGGAAACACAGTGAGAGTGAAGTTTACAGGACAATTAATTGCAATGGACTGTCCCCTGCCATCCCTGAAGAATATACTAGGGACTTCAGCTTCTGGGGCTGTCAAATTAGTGCTTTTCTCACTGTGTACCTGATATATATTTGAGAGAATTTGACTGTTTGGTCAAGAACTCCTCCTAAATGGGAAGAGCTAGGACCATGACATTTGGTATACGGCTTCTTCTAATCATAACTTAAGGCAAGGTAAGGGTTTGCTTGTGACAGGATAATGGGGTATGCCTAGAATGGGATTGATTCTCATAACCACACGGAAAGGAGACAATCACCAGGCAAGTGAAAGGGGCTGGCTAGAGTACCTGCTGTCCCTATCCGGGACTGCCCACTCCCCTAGGCATTTTAGAGAGGGCACGGGAAGCTGAAGCTCTCCTCCACCATTCCTGCAGGAACATAGCTGGCTGTTCCCCTTCATCAGGGAGTGAGGGGAAAATGCACAGTTTGCTGCATTCCTCATTCTGGCTGGGAACACAGGGAGGAGATGAACCTTGGCCTGCTCCAGCCAGGGGACATGCACCCCTCCCCAAAATGTGCTCACTGGAGCTGCAGGAGCCATGGAGAGGCATTTCTCACCTGGTCCCAAACTACACGGTGAGAGGGGATTTGTCTTGCTACTACATACATAGCTGCTCACTATTCACACTGTACTTGCTATTTACACCAACTTCCTACCTGCCTAGGTAATTACAGATCTATCCCATACTGTGAAAAAGAAGACAGCTCACATATCAGATACTACTGAATGCTACGCCAGTATTCTGACATGAGAGAGGGAAATAGCAAAGTCAACCAGCTTTCATTTTTACTGAGGTTACTATGAAGTCCTTACTTTTCATCTCATTTTGTTTTCTAAGGTTATCTATCTTATTTTTGACATTTTTATCTTGCCTGGCACCTTGAAATCTTGACAAGGTTTGAGTGCAAATTATCTGAAAGCTCAACGTCCTTCCACTATGTCACTGAAAGAGTTAAATTCCAGGCTGCTTCATGTGTCCTTGGCTACTTTACCAAATGAGTAATTCATGGAAGTGTGCAACTATTATTACATCTTTAGAAGCTGAGCTGCTTCTCCAGATTTCTAATGTTGACAAGCTTTGCTTATTTCAGCCCAGATTTGTGTCTAAATATTCCCACTACTTCTTCAGCATATTTAAAAGAAACTCTTCATGCTATTTACTGTACAAAATGAATCAGGCGTCCTATTGTCAAAGACTAGACTAGGGGTTCTGTTTGTGGTCTCGCTTCACAACAATCCAGTGCAATGTTTGAAGATTTCCCCTCCCCTTTCACTAGGCCAGCTTCTCTCTCTTTCAGTAGCAATTACTAAGTAATAGTTTAACTGCTCTATTACTGCAACTGGTGATGTCAGTGTAACCCCAATAGGACTGAGAATTATGATAAGATATGCAAGACACTACAGAGAGTCCACAAAAACAATACAATTGATTTCACAGATTGACAAAATGTATAACTCACAGGAAGTATCCCTCCAGAAAAATAAACAAGTCTGAAAGCATTCCATATTAAACACGCTTAGGTAAGGACTTAAGAGAAGGATAAGAACAAATGTGACTATAAGGGAGGTTTTTGGTTTTGTTACATTTTTGTTTGTTTATTTATTTTTAAATTGTGCCCACTTGTTTCTTGTTTTAGGTCCAGCAGAATAAAGTTCTTGATTCAAAAATCCCCATGGACTTCTTGGGAGCAGGAATGCCTCTTGCCTCTTTCATTCCTCCCAAGTAGCCAATGCTTAAGGGACAGGACCTCAAAGGAGCAGGAGAATAGGATATTTGCAAAGGGCAGAAGCTCTAATTTCCAATAGGCCAGCAAGCTCAAGAAGGTTTCTACCACAGAAATAGGGTGAGCTTGTGTTTCTTTTTTACATGTTTATTTTATTGCCAGAAGTTCCAGCTCTGTTGGACTTGTGCTTGCTGAGACAGAAAGCCCAAGAAAGAGGGAGAAAGAGAGAGTTTTAATCAAGATCTCTCCCCCTCTTAACACCCTCCCCATGAGACTGCAGCTAAAAGGAGTGGGAGGTGGGGAGGAATCAGTGGCATGCTAATTCTGCACATTGCCTGGCCAAAAAATAAAAAGCCATTATCTGCTCAATGGGTCATTTATTTATGTGTTTGGGGTCCCCTCCCCCAACTTCCTTCTTCACTACATTCCAGTCAAGCCCTTCTCTGGGAGTCACTGCACATGGAGGCGGGGTTGGGGGCAGGGAAAGAGAAGGACTAATAAGCTAGCAGCTATGCCAACAGGAAAGAGGAAGAAAGTGGCTCTATTCCCCACTAGTACACAGGGACCCCCGGTTATATCAGACACCATCACCCACCCACCCACCACATACGTTTCTGTAGGTAAGGCCAGGCATAATTAGTGCATATTAACTTGGCCCATTATCTACCCATCAGTCCTAGTCGGTGAAACCCCACAAGAGACAGGATGTCTCTCTCAAGTGAGCTCCTAACGCCGCAGAATACTGTGTGTTTATCAATAGTACATCCACAACCGCTATGAAAGTCCTCTGGGAACAGGAGGGATTTACCACCAAACCACAGAAAATTGCTTAAGAGATTTGGAGTACATCTGTGGCAAGCACAGCCGCTTTCCAAACTCGCCTTCCATAGTGAATACTCCGCTCCCCTCCCCCCCCCCAGTTTAGCCAGAATCAAGCTTCTCCCCTTACTGCCTCCTTTCTCACCGCCCCCACCAAAGACATCCTTCACCTGCCTGCCTTATTATCATATCTCCATGTTAATACACCATGTTGATCTGCAATGTCAGCTCGCATAATGAAAATTAAATAGGATCCCTTCTATTTGCAATGGCTAAAAGAAGACACACACACACACACACAAAATTGGGCACCAAACTCCTTAGGCTGCCTTGCAACTTGCCGCGCTTGCACAGTTTGGGCAGTCAAGCAGTAGAACATCACACACTGCAGGGGCTTCCTTCGGAGATTTCTTTGAACACTTACAAACCCTGCAGACCCCGGCATGTAGGCATCTGCAACATCCTTGGATTGGACTTTACCAGCCATAACATTCGATCAAGTTATCAGTTGTCGTCCCCTACTCCCATCCCTCCTTCCCACACCAAATCAGTTCTTATAATTTATCCAGATTTTATTAAAAGAGGAGAAAGCGAGGACGAACATTAGCGGGGCATGTTTTCTTTCTCAAATAAATAATAATAATAAAATATCAAATGCACTCACTGTATTTCAGATTGCACAGAAGACTATCCAGATGGAAATCCGAGTGTTTAAGGGGTAGGGGAAAGGTGGGGGGAGGAAAGCAAAGGGTGGCAAACTATTTCATTTCAGCAGCAAAGCCAAAATTAAAAAGAAGGAATTAAATTAAAAAAAAAAACAAAATATCCAACTGCAATTTGCCATCAATTTCAGTTAACAGGCTGCAATCCAACACAACCTGCTGATTTTTTTTCTCCCTCACCGGATTCTTCTTCTTTTCCACTCCACCCACCCCTTTCTTTCCGTCGCTCTTAACTTTTCTGCTTAAATTCGTCGTAGTTGTATCATTACATTCCTCTTCTCTTGGGGGAGCTTTATTTTAACTAAACATTAAAAAAAAACCTCAGAGCAAGAATGGTCCTTCTCCTTTCTGAAACTTTTCATTCCAGTGTGGATCCTTTGCCCAGTTTCCTTTCTCGGAGGATTTTTGCCTTTCTGGCTCCTCCGTTCTCCATTGCCAACTCTGGTGGGGTTTTTTTTCTCCTTTGGAGGATAAGAAGGGCTCCTTGATTTTAAACAACCCTCTATCTGAAATGAGACCGTTTGCTTTTAATGCATTTGTGTTGTGACTGTTAAGATCCAGATCTTGTCAAGCAATTTTCTTCTTTCCCCTTCTTTGCTGCACTATCAATTATCCAATCCATGTGTTTCCACGTTAGATCGGGAGCTCCCATTCTTCTGTTTCCCGTTTTCCTCAACACACACCTTTACCAGAGTCTCCTCTTACATTTAGAATTGGGGTTTTTTTGTGTGAAAACAACAAACTTTTGGTCTCTTTCTCTCTTCCCTCTCCAAAGATCTGATTAGATTTCCAATCACAACCCAGTGCGCAATTGGATTTTTGATTTGAGCAAGAAGCCAGCCATCCACAGCATCACCACCATCTCCTCTCTTCAAATTCCACGTTATATCCTTTTGCCTTCCCTCCAACTCCTCTGCATTTTCATAATCTCACATTAAATGGAAATAGGTTGAGGGGAGGGGGGAGGAGAGGAAAATTCAAGGTTCCCACCAGCTGTCAAGAATACATCCATCCCTTATTTAATTTTTTTACACATGTGGGGTGAGTGTTTTTGACACTCCCTCTTCTCTTTGCCCCCACTTCTCAAAATCGTCCTGACGTTAAAAGTCCCCTGATGGGGCACAAACACTGCCCGGGAAGGCGTGATTTGTCCTTTTAACTCTGAATTTCATAAGCACGGGCTCCCCTTTCTCTTCATTTCGGCTTCCTCTCCATCTTTTGTCCAGAAACAATAAAGATCCAGCAATACCGAGACGCGTAAACTTCTATTTCTTCTTGGGAGAGAGAGAGAGAAACACAGGGAGTCCTTCAATTTCTGCTTCCCTTTCCCTCCCCCTATCTATTGCAATTGCAGCTCTGATCTCATTTGCAAGATCAGCCTGGTATATTTCAGATCTACAAGTTGGTATCCCTTTCTGCACAGCAGTGGCTTAGGCTCCCATCTTTTTCCACATTCCAGTTACCTTCCCCCTTCCTCCCTCCCTCCCTCCCTCCCCTGCAAGATGACACATTCCCAGGAGCGCAGCTGCTTCTTTCATTCCTTATCCCAGAAATGCACAGCAGAAACCTTTCCTCCCTGCCATCAGCTTGAGCCCGAGCTCTCCTTATGCATGCATGTATGTATATGTATTTATATAGATCCAGTTCCAGTCAGTTGCTGCTGGGAGTAGCTTTGCTCGCTCTCTCACTCACTCCCCACCTTTGCAATGACACCTCAGTATTTCCAAAGGTCCCTGGGTCAGTCTTTCTGCCTACACTCGTCCCTTCTCCCGTCTTCAATTCTCTCGTCTTCCCCCCCCCCCCTTCCTTCTTTTCTCTGCTTGTGATCAGTAAAATACAATTACCCAATTACCTCCCATCATCTTAGCACTGATTGGTCAATTGCATTAACACTTGATGTCAAGGAAAAGGGTATTGGAGCGCTTGTGATAGGGCACTGCTGCCACCTGGCTGCCAGTCTGGGAACAGGCACAGTGTTACCTCAAGAAACCTCCAAGTGAGGAAGGAGTAATTGAAAAACAAAGGCTCGTCTTGAGGAAAGGAATGTCAAAACTCATTTTCTTAAAAGCCTGCCTGATTGTGGCAGCACAACAGTGTTCACAGGTACATACCTAGCCACAGAAGGATAGGGAAAGTTAATGATTTTGTATAAAATCACACTTTAAAAACCTTCTATATTTCATTTTACTTCAATAACTTTCTCTTTTTGTGAAAACAAAAAAGCAGTCATGTAGCACTTTTGTGGTTTGACATGTATCTGTGAACACAGTGAACATATGTATTTTACATTACACACACCCAAACACATTAATACATACACAACCCATTTTCCACTATACATTGGGGGAAAAAAAGTATCACTCAGTACAAAAACACTTGCACTTTAACATATGGGAGATCTTTAAAGAGTCTTATGGTTTCTGGAGATTTGTGAGCAGTTAAGTAGCGTGAGAACAATATAATGGCCATGTTTACACTACAAGCATCAAAGCAGCAGCGTTACAATGCCATAGATATATTTCTATAATCCCATAATTAGGTTTATTTTAAAGCATTTTTTAAATTAACAATTTACATTTTCACAATTGTGCAAAATGATATGCTTTAAGCATTTTTTGATTTTGACCTATTTAAATATTCACAACTGAAGAAAACTGTGGGAGATCTGACAATAATTATTAAATGCCAGTAGACATTGAGATTCAAAAAGTAAAAGCTTTGTAACATTTATAACACAAGTGTCAACACCACATTTCAGAATATACAACGTATGTATCTTAAATCAAATTCTAATAAGTTCACAAGCAGTATTTTTTCCCTATTTTGTCTATTCTGTGTTCAATTATTATTGAAGAATTTTTTTTGCAGTTTGTGTGTGTTCGGTGAAAACGACATTTACAGATAAAAATTAAATCCTTCCAAGCTTACCCATAATGTAGACACAAACTATGGCAACAGAAGGGTTTGATTTTTTTCATCCCTGTAGGTCCACATAAGCATTCTTTCATCAACCTAACTGGGGAGTAGGTCAGCATAGCTATTGTGCTACGGGAGTGGATTTTTCACTCCCCTGAGTGCAATGGAGATGCCACTCTAAACTTCAGTATGGACCAGGCCAATTACTAGACTCACAGATTTTCTGGCATAACTCCAATGGGATGAATCGGATCATAATCAGAAAGAAAGTATTTATAGATCCAAACTCCTCCACATGCACCCAAAAAAAGAATGAGCCAGGCTCTTTGATGGTAATTATAGTGGGATTCCATACATCAGTTATTTTTAGCATGCAATTACACAGCTACACCTTCACTTTGCTCTGCACAATAGTAACATATATATTTTAGGTATCCTTACTTAATCTAGCATTTTGATATAAACTTGGAAAAAGTGAAAATGAAAAAAAATGGAGAATGGAAGTGTCACAGTTACAAGTATGGGACTTGAACATATACAATATCTCGATACATATTCATTTAATTGTCGAGTATATTTTCTGGTTAATTTCAGTACAGTAGCAAAGATCATGGATTTCAGTCTCCAGCTGCACACTACTTCTAATTGTGTTGACTCTCCCAGAGAACTTGTGAAGTAACATTCCATTTAATGTAAATAAGGGGGATCACCTCCTTGCTCTTAATCAAGCATATATTTTAGGGCTTGATTTTCTGTCATTGAAGTCAGCAGCAAATATTCATTGACTTAAATGCGTGAAGGATCAGGTCCTAGATCAATAATAAATTTGGTGGTTTTCCAGGCACGCTACATGCTATTCAATAGGGTTTTGTGAAGAGGTGCTAAGGGCATGCACCTGAACTGAAGAAGGGATAGAAGGAAACATTTGTAAGTAGCTAGCTGCAAAACCTGACCATTTGATGCTGCTGGACTTATGATACAATCAAGCATTAGCACTTTCTTAAGACTATTTAAATCTAAATAAATAAATAATAAAAATATTTTTCAGAAGAGTAAAATATCATATCTCAATAAATGTTTACATCAACGTTTTAATAACTTTTTCCTATGGCAAAGTTACAACTAAACAATAGCAAACTACATTGCACACTACTCAGTTATTGAGTGTCAGGTTAATATGCAAAGAACCTAGCTAAAAAAATTGGCTTTGTTTTTTTACGGTGCCTTTATCACTCGCCTACAAAAATTAAGAGTCTATGAACAAATATGAAGTCAAATAAATGATCTTTGTAAGTGGTGATGCTCAGCAGGACTGACCTTAGGGCAAGGCAGTTTCCTTGAGCCCTGCGTCTTCAGGGTCCTGAGCAGCAATTGACACCAACTCTTTGGCTGGGCCTGGAGCTGGGAGTCTGTGTTTTGTTACAGCCTCTGTGGGGACCAGCTAAGGGCTTGGGAGCCTCCTCCGGCCCAGGCCAGCACATCATGGTGAGGAGAGGCCAGGGGCCAAAGGGCAGGCTCTCCATTAGAGGGTGGGGGAAGGCTGAGCTGGCCCCCTGAGCCCGAGCCAGGATCTGGCTGCCCATCCAGAAATAGCAAAGTCTTAAGGGGAGGCTGCTCCCGGGAGCACACCAGACTGGGCCTGGCACCCACCTGACTGGGCAGAGGTTGCAGGATGGTGTGGGGCCAGTGTGCTCCTGCTGTGTAGACCCAGGGGTACCCTGCACAAAGCCAGTACGGTGCTCATGTCAGTGCTAAGCACATGTAAGTACGCAGGCACATCAGAGAGCTCTTCGAGCTGGGGTGTGGCCAGAGACCCCGGAAGCATGGGAGTGGAGGTGCGAAGGGGTGTCCGCAGAGGGTTGCCCTTGCAAATTGCTGCAAGAAGACAAACCTCTGCCCCTGCATCCACTGGCTAGGCCCCGCTTTCAGCGTGCTGCCTTGGGCCCACAAACTCTTTGGTCAGGACTGCTGCTCAGCTTTTGCAGATCTAATCTGATTCTCATATGCAACCATCTGTGGTAGATACAGCAGTTTGCTGGACACTGACTAATATTCATTTACCTTTTCACCAGAAATTAGCATTTCATGCAGTTTTGATGTCATTCCAAATGTCATTAAAATATGATTTTAATGGTATCAGTATTTATATGACTACATAGAGAGAAATAATGTATTAGGTACAGTAGATATAATTTAACCAAAAATTTAGTAGCAGTAGTAGTAGGATGCTGATGACAGGGAATGGATCACTTGATAAATTTCCCTGTTCTGTTTACTCTCTCTGAGGCATCTAGCACTGGCTACCTTTCAGAAGACAAGATACTGGAGTAGATGGACAATTGTTCTGACCCAATATGGCCCTTCTTATACAGACTAAAACCATAAATTCCTCTTTTAAATTAATACTTTTTATATGCTAATTATAGTTTATCCAAATAAAACAAACAAAATACAATGAGGAGTCACTCAGAACATAAATTCAAACCAATCTGGAATTAAATTATACTATCAGATTTCCAGGTTTGCTTGACAGCTAGACGTCAACAATCTTGAAACATGTTTTTGAAAAATATCAGCACATTTAATCATTCATCAATGCGTATATGCATCATCCAAGTAAATTGTTATAGTTGGTCAAAACCGGTTGGGTGAAATGTTTCTTCCCTGAAACTTTTTACTAATTGTTTTCTCAAGTTTGTTTTATGCTGTTTTTGAGCATTCGATTTTTCAGTCTGCATGGAACTTTTAGGACCTAGTAATTCCCTGTAGATTAATTGGCAAAATTCACTTCTACAATAGTTCTGCATTTCATGTGGAAGTACTCTGAGAGATATTTTGGAGAATTTAGAAGGAATAGAATAACAGCCAGACATCCATCCATGCACTTTCAAAGCACAAATACTGACACAGACAAGGCCAAGTAGAGAAAGAAGTAGCTAGGGATATGTGTATTCTGGCTCCTTCTCTACATGGCCACTCGCCTTTGCTTTATTTAGGCAGAAGGAAAGTCTTAAGGATGGTAGCAGCTGTCCGAATGATAAAGGAGCTGGTTGTGGCCTAAATGGATGCTTTGGAGATGCAGTCACACTCATGCTGGAGGGCTGGGTCCTCGATAATTAGACCCCTCCTGCCACAGTGCAGCTAAAACCCATAATGCTGCATATGGTGATGCACGTGTCAAGAAACCATGATCAAAGTCTCATTGACTTCAAGTTCCATTTAAGGACCAAGAGGATTCTGGACCAGTGAAGATAATTAGTTACATTCTGACAAATGGTCTGAAACAACTGACAATCGTTTCTCATCAAACTGGATGGGTTAACATCTGATGTTAGGTAAAGGAGAATCTCAATACTTACTTGAATGTGGCAGCAAATGTTGATGTAATTGGCAACATAATAGCAGGTTGCAATAACACAATTGTGGCTTATTGGCAGTAAACTGGGGCTAAAGGACTGAACTTTTATATATGAGGGCATTGAAAAGGTTTAAATATAAAAGACTGGATACTCAAAGTTATCAATCATTTGGTGGCTGACCTTCACATCAAGAGGATGAGATAGATACCAACTGCACAGTCAGTGAAGCCTACAGAGGGAGAAAGAAATTGTGCAAAAACTAGCAAAGAATAGGGAGAGGAGTGAAAAAGGAGGAAATTAGACAATTTTTCTAATAAAAAGGAAAGTGGGAGGCACTTTCAGAACTATCTATCGACTCTGATACAATTACATATCAGCTTTCCTTGTATACAGTCACAAAAGAAACCCTGGAAAATAATCCTCCTTCTTCTTTATAAAACACTGTTGGCAGGAAGTTATTTGTGCAAGGAAACATTACTCTGTCATTTTGGTTCTTTTCAGTCTGATACCTTTCACAGGAAAGAAAATTGCCTGAATCTGATCCAAAGTCTGTTGAAGTCAATGGGAAACTTTTCATTGTCTTAAATGGGCTTTGGATTAGGCCCTCTTTAGTCTAATTAAATGAACAACTTGTCTCTGGAACTAAAGGATGGTGAGAATCCAGTAGTATATTACAGTGAGATTATTTTACAGTAAGAAAATCAAAGCTTGACTTTGATTTGATTCATACCTATGTGACACATGTATAATTCTACTGATTATCATTGGTTTACTCTAGTGTGAGTAATATAAAATTTAGCTCCAAAGCCTTCAATAACAAGAGTCCAGACATACTGTTTCATATACATAAGAATCCCCCCACTCATTTTAGATTTAGTCTCAACCTATTCACAGTTCCCAGATATGAAGTTTGGTTTCTCAACTATACAGTTGTTGGAACACAGGGGCTCATTAGGAGAAGTCAAACACAAGTCACTGTGATTAATACAGGGGTAAAACAGAATAAAATTTAATGGACTGCAATACTCAGGAGGTCTGACTAAATGGTTTGTTGGCCTCCTGTATCCTTACACTCTATTAAGCTATGAATCCTAAAATATTTGCTTGGAAGGAAAATACCAGATGCTGCATCTTCCATTTGTAAAGATGTTCCTTGTAAACTTGATTCCACTTCACACAGTAAAACTCTCAACGTGTTTGTTTGAATCTTGTCTGCTAATCCAGCTGGACAGCTGCAGACGCAAACATCGCAATCTGTAGTTAAAAATGTCTGGTGTTTAATGTGCTCTATTCTTCAATAAGACACAATTTGCTGCATAGAAAGATCAGCTGATCTGTGAAAAGGAATTCCATGGCATGCAAGTTTCTTTGCAACACAGGCCATACAATTAGTGACTGAAAGTCTTGTAAAAGAAAGTAAGAAGTCCTCTACTATTAGGGCAAAATTATCCTTTCCAGTCTGCAATGAGGATCTCTTTTCCACCTGAGAACATTGTACATAGAATGAGCACAGAATGAACAACAGAAATGAGCACTGTGGATATGTGAGGAGAAATATGTCCATAATATTTAAGTGAAGAAAAACTGCATTAAATTGTTTTTAAGCATAATTTTGACTATATTGTTACCAAATTGGTAGGTCTAGTGTCCAGATTTTTACTAAAATAAATGCAAGTCCCTATGAATTTAAAGTTCATCCCTGAAAGGGTGCTAAGCAACTTCAAGACCACTATTGACTTTAGTGTGCCTTGAAGTTTTTTAGCAACTTACTGATTCAGGTTTATAAATCTTTATGGTATGAATATGATCAGAAAACTGATTGTGTAAAAATGTCTGAATAAAATGAGTGAAATTCTGGCTCTATTGAAATTGGTGGCAAAACTCCCACTGTCTTTAGTGAGGCCAACATTTCATCCAAAATATCTACCTCTCAAGTGACTTGGAGTTGTGTCTGATCTCTGTAGGTTCTTTCTCTTCTGTGTTCAACATCCTTGTTCAGAAAGTTCTTTTTTTTTAATAACTTTTGCTCTAACTTTACTGCTTCAATTATCATGTTGGACAAGAGATAAGCTATTTTCATGCTTGTGTCTTAAATGAAAAAAAAAAACAAGGTGATCCAAAAGCTTCAGAGGGGTAGCCATGTTAGTCTGGAAAAACTTAAACAACGAATAATTTAGCAGCACCTTAGAGACTAACAAAATGTGTAAATGGTATCGAGAGCTTTTGTGAGCACAATCCACTTCTTCATACGAATGGAGTTATTAAAGGTCCAGTATCTAAATAAATATCTTTACTTCCTTCAAGTAGTTAGATATAAGAAGGTTAGGCATCCCTCTTAAGAGCAGGGCAAAGTATTATGTATGAAGTTGGACAGGCATTAGGTACAAATTACACAAGTGACAACTTGCAGTGGCAGTTATAGCAAACAACTAGAATTGTACATGCACACACAACCTGAAGAAAAAAGAAGAACAAAGGTTTTTCTATTTCAGTCTGAATTTTTGAAAAGGGTCAAGGGTTTTTTTTTTTGTTTTTGCATCTTTCTTATAACATGTAATTTTTTGACAATTTTCTGACAAAAATTGATAAATTTTTTCCACAAAAATCCACAGAAGTTCTGATTCACAAAATGGGTTAGCACTAAATGTCAAATGTTTTCATTCTAAATTTCCCACTTCCAAGTTTTGTCACTTTCACAGCCTCAGGTCTTGATCCTACAGTATGAGTCACACAAAAGTAGATTCCTTCACTGAGACAGAGCTCCACTGATTTCATTTTCACTGGTGTCAGCGAGGAGTAATTTCTTTGAATTCAGTGGAGATTTATGTAGATGTACATGGGACCCTATTTTGGCCCTTAATATTATGTTAATGGATCATCTTATGTGTATTTGCTTTTCTAAAAGTCAGTAGAGTGAAAAAAAGGAAGAATATCTCCTTTTAAATTATATTCAGAAGATTGTACACCCTAAGAGAAATGGACATGGACATGAACGATAGAGTACTTTGGGAATGATCTCTTTTACTTAAAGAGTGACAATGTTTTTAAAGTAGCAAGAATATGACACATTGGCATAGACATGGATGTTTCAGACTTCTTAATTTATTTTCCTAAGAATTTATTCTGTCTGGAAAACACAATTCTTATTTATTTCGGAATAGAATCTTAACTGAATATGCCTAAAAATACTCATAAGAAGACAATCAAGCAGCCATGTTGTTCTGCAGTGCCAAGCAGGAAACACACATGTGGATCTAATTCTGCTGTCTTGTCTCTTGCTTAACAGAGAATTCTGAGGCAAGGATGCAGGAACATAAGCTGGTTCCATTGTCCCCATTACCCAGAAGGATTGTGCTTTGCAGGCAGCAGTGCAAGCCCTCAAAGAAAGGTAAAAAGTGAGGAAACAGGAGCGTGAAGAACTTGACAGAGATAGAGAGGATCCCTGCCAAGAGGGAAAATGGTCATGGAATAAGTATATAATAACTGTGCCTTACACATCTGCTCTAGGTGAAGTTTCCTATATTCTTTTCAAGTACTCACAGCTGAAAGTTGTTACACTTCACAGTAGTTTAGAGAGAGTTTTATTTTAAGGCTCGATATTCAGGTGCTATAACTTTCAAAATTAATTAACCTCTGGATTGAAATTTCATCAATATGTTCTAAGCTCAAAAGGCGATCAGAGTTTTTGGAGGTCAGACAAAATTGTATTTGGCTTTTTTGAGATTTCTCAACATAAAATAAGTAGTATTTTCCAATAGTTAAGACATTTTTTTCCAGATGCTTTTCCCCCTCTCTACAGAAATAAGGGTCCTCTTTAAAAATGGAATACCTAGCATATACTTCATCCTCAACAAGCAAAAGTGCCTTTGGCAAATTAAACAATACTTTGTGTAGGCACGTCCAAGTTTTAAGATTTTAAATAGTGGTTTTATGCTTGGAAATATTAGATTTTTAATTATAAATGTTGATAAATACCTATTTCATGGTACACGCTAGGGATGTGAAAGTGTAACAATATATGTGGTTAACCAATGAGCCTGGGTTCATTGGTTAACCTTTACCATTACATGCAAGCTGTTTCAGAGACAGTGGAGAGAGGGGGGCAAGCAGAAGTTGATACACTTAAAAGATGGCTCCCTGCATGCATCGGCTCCCGGGGAGCCGCCTGACTCCTGCAACTGCTGAAATTTTCAGCGGTCACACAGTTACTTAATTAAACACATTTTAACATCCCTAGTATACACATAAATTGATGAAAAATATTTCCATCAATAATAATCATTAGAGTCAAAATCCAGTGATTTAGACTTTTGAATTAGGCTTTTTTTAGAAATGGACTAGCAAATTATGTGCAAAACTAGGTATGATTTATTGATTTAAGGATAAGTACTTTGTGTATTTTGACATGTGATGTTGACAATTTGTTCTTTAACATTTTTTATTTCAACATCGCCTGTCATGAAATAACTGTATGACTCCTGCAAAATTTCCTACAACTGTGAAAAATTAAATAAAGACATATAAAATGCTCAAACTCCATAATTGTAGAAAACTGTGAAAATTCACTTTAATTTTTAAAGCTAAATATCAATGTTATCTGTCAATATTATAAAAATAATCAAATTCTGTCAAACCTAAGTATAATGTATGTGGACAGTACACTGTTGTCTAACAGCACCATTCTGGAGGCAGCATCAATAAATGAACTGGACACTAGGATGGATTTTTCATACCACTAAGGCTACGTCTATGCTGCAGCCTTTTGTCGGCAAAGACAATGCAAATGAAGTGCTCATTAGGATTTGTTGCACTGTCATTTGCATATTCTCTGCAGATGCTTTTTGCAGAAGAGGTTTTTGTGCAAAAACAAGCACTGTAGATGGGGCCGTTCTGTTAAAAAAAACCCCTTTTACTCAAGATCCTATATACCTCCTTTTTTGAAGCACAAGGGATCTTGCGCAAAAGGGGGGGGGTATTGCACAAAATGACGACGTCTATACTGCTTGTTTTTGCACAAAACCCTCTTTCGCAAAAAGCATCGGCAGAGAATATGCAAGTGACAGCGCGACAAATGCTAATGAGCGCTTCATTTGTATTGTCTCTGCTGACAAAAGGCTGCAGTGTAGACGTAGCCTCAAGACACAGTGATGCTAGTTCCTAGGGCAGGCCAGCTTTTGATTTTGTTAAATGCTTTGAGATCTATGTATGCTATATACCATGCTGTACTTTAGCAGTTCATTGCCTGAGTGGTCACTCATTGAAAACTGAATGCTGGTCTTATTTGGCCCTATTGTATTAACAATGAAGAGAGATATGAGGCTCTGAATATAGTTAACAGAACAGTCTTAATCTTAATTTCTCTGGGTTTTTTCACATTGGCCTATATTGTAGCTTATTCAAGTGGTGCTCAACCTTTTTTTCATTCACAACCTCCAGAGCCGGGAAAAGAAAATACCAGCCAGCCTGGATCAAAGTGCTACGACCCCCCAGGAAGAGAGCCGCGACTGCATGGGTTGCGCACCACTGGCTTATTCTTCCACTTTTCTGTTTTTCCACTCCCATAACAATTGTTTACAATGAATTATTATTCCAGATTATAGCAATGAGAGGAGTCAGTAACAGATACTTCAGAAGAAGGTGCAGGAAATCTCATAATATGTAGTTTACTCCTTTTTTATAGCTGTGTAAGTGAAAGAAAAGTTAGGCCTTGTGTTTACAATGCCTGATCATCCATGACAGTCAAAAAGATCAGAAAACAGCTATTCTTCAGGAAGAGAAACACAGCCCATTTCCACAATGGGTTATTTTATTTTCTCTCTCTTCCTTTCTTCAAATATAGGCAGCATTGTTTTCTAGTGTTCAGAAATCAAACGAGCTTTAGCGTTGACATATATTCCTGAAACTACAATGTATTTAAAACATTTGGGTTTCACAGAGGTTAAAAGAAGGTTCTGGAGTCATGCTACTAGATCTGTTTTAGATGGACATATTAAGATTATAATATAGATTATGTGTAATAAAACACACCGAGTATTCTGTAGAGAAAATATATGAACATACACTCTGGAGAGAGCAAGGAGAGTATACTCAATATAGGTGTATATGTATGTCCCATGTAGTGGCACTGACATTTGGAAATAAATGAGTCTTGTATAGCCTTAGCTAATTGCCATGCAGCTTTTAGTTCATGCCATAAAGCAGGTGTCACAAATTCCCAGGCGATGGGCCATCTACAGTTGGAGCATATTTGCCATCTGGCCTGGGAGATGCGGCAGCCGGGAGCATGTTTGAACCTGTACCCCAAACCCCGCTCTTCCCATAATTGCCCCACCCTTTCCTATGGCACTCCATCCCCTGAAGGACTTGGCCTCGGGGATTACTGGGAGGGCCTGGAGCAGGGTGGCAGCAGCAGTTGGACCCGCTACATAGACTCATAGACTTCAAGGTCAGAAGGGACCACTATGATCATCTAGTCTGACCCCCTGCACAATGTAGGCCACAGAATCTCACCCACCCACTCCTGGAATAATCCTCTCACCTATATCTCAGATATTGAAGTCCTCAAATGATGGTTTAAAGACCCCAAGATCCTGAGAATCCTCCAGCAAGTGTTCTGTGCCCCATGCTACAGAGGAAGGCGAAAAACCTCCAGGGCCTCAGCCAATTTTCCTGGAGGAAAATTCCTTCCCGACCCCAAATATGGTGATCAGCTGAACCCTGAGCATGTGGGCAAGACTCAACAGCCAAACACCCAGGAAAAAGTTCTCTATAGTAACTCCTATCATCTCACCATTGGCCTATTTACCACCGATAGTGAAAGGTCAATTAGTTGCCAAGATCATGTTATCCCATCAAACCATCCCGGTCATAAACCCACCTAGCTTAATCTTGAAGCCAGATCGGTCTTTTGCCCCCACTACTTCCCTTGGAAGGCTGTTCCAGAACTTCACTCCTCTAATGGTTAGAAACCTTCATCTAATTTTGAGTCTAAACTTCCTGATAGCCAGTTTATATCCATTTGTTCTTGTGTCCACATTGATATTGAGCTTAAATAATTCCTCTCCCTCCCTGGTATTTATCCCTCTAATATATTTAAAGAGAGCAATCATGTCTCCCCTCAGCCTTCTTTTGGTTAAGGTAAACAAGCCAAGCTCCTTGAGTCTCTTTTCATAAGACAGGTTTTCCATTCCTCGAATCATCCTAGTGGCCCTTCTTTGTACCTGTTCCAGTTTGAATTCATGCTTCTTAAACACGGGAGACCAGAACTGCACACAGTATTCCAAATGAGGTCTCACCAATGCCTTGTATAACGGCACTAACACCTCCTTATCTCTACTGGAAATACCTCGCCTAATGCATCCCAAGACTGTATTAGCCTTTTTTACGCGCATGTCACATTGGCGGCTCATAGTCATCCTGTGATCAACCAGGACTCCGAGGTCCTTCTCCTCTTCCGTTACTTCCAACTGATGTGTTCCCAGCTTATAACTAAAATTCTTGTTATTAATTCCTAAATGCATAACCTTACACTTCTCACTATTAAATTTCATCCTATTGCTCTTACTCCAATTTACAAGATCATCCAGATCTTCCTGTATGATATCCCGATCCTTTACTGAATTGGCAATACCTCCCAACTTTGTGTCATCCACAAACTTTATTAGCACACTCTTACTTTTGGTGCTGAGGTCAGTAATAAAAAGATTAAATAATATTGGTCCCAAAACCGATCCCTGAGGAACTCCGCTAGTAACCTCCCTCCAACCTGACAGTTCACCTTTCAGTATGACCCGCTGTAGTCTCCCCTTTAACCAGTTGCTTATCCACCTCCCAATTTTCATATTGATCCCCATCTTTCCAATTTAACCAATAATTCCCCAGGAGGTACGATATCAAATGCCTTATTGAAATCCAGGTAGATTAGATCCACTGCATTTCCTTTATCTAAAAAATCTGTTACTTTCTCAAAGAAGGAGATCAGGTTGGTTTGGCACGATCTACCTTTGTAAAACCATGTTGTAATTTGTCTGAATTGCCATTAACCTCAATGTCCCTAACTACTTTCTCCTTCAATTTTTTTTCCAAGACCTTGCATACTACAGATGTCAAACTAACAGGCCTGTAGTTACTCGGGTCACTTTTTTTCCCTTTCTTAAAAATAGGAACTATATTAGCAATTCTCCAGTCAAATGGTACAACCCCTGAGTTTAGAGATTCATTAAAAATTTTTGCTAATGGACTTGCAATTTCATGTGCCAGTTCCTTTAATATTCTTGGATGAAGATTATCTGGGTCCCCCGATCTACTCCCATTAAGCTGTTCGAGTTTGGCTTTTACCTCGGATATGATAATATCTACCTCCATATCCTTATTCCCATTTGTTATGTTGCCATTATCCCTAAGCTCCTCATTAGCCTCATTAAAGACTGAAGCAAAGACAGCAACAGGAGCCAGGGGGAAGCAGAGCACAGTTGGTGGGCTCACTCATACTACTTCATTTGGGGGACGGGTGGCATGGGGTAGGAGAGGGCAAGGCAGTGGCAGGAACAGGTGAGGCTTGAATGATGGGTGTGGACGTGCTCCCCTGGGCCACCAGGTCTCCTGGGCTGGATTGCAAATATGCTCTTACCTGTAGGTGGCCCACAGGCCAGAAGTTTGAGGGCCTAGCTTCAAAAGTTCTAAGTTCGATCCTGCCCTGCAAGGCCTAGGATCTGTTGCTGTTACAAATGCATGAACCTCTATTGCATGAGTTAAAAGCCACTGGCAGTCTCATTAATCTCTAACTGATTTTAGTACCATTGCATGGGACAGACACCACACTTAGGAGGTGTGTGGGTTACATATTGATACTGCTAAGACAAGGTTCTTAAAAAAGACACAATAGGAACTAGCTGTTGTGAACTGTTGTCCTTCTACAATGTATGCCCATAGATAATAGGATGGAAAACCTCTTCAGTCCAGGTTTGTGAAAGTGATAAGAATACATAAGGCTTTAATGTATTATGTCATTATTTTTAATACTCTTTCTGTTTTTTTCTTCCCTTCCTGTCTCCACCATTTCCTTCCCAGTGTGACTGGTGCAACATGACACATATTCCTACCTTAACAAATCAGATCTGATCTTCAAGATCTAGAGAAGGGCTGCCTTGTAAGGGGATGATTTCTGGTAATGAAGAGGGCATCCACAACTGCAAAGAAAGAAACACAGATATTACAAGCTTGCACATGTTGGTTACACAAAAATGCAGGAAAGCGCAGTCTGAGATGTGAGATTGTCTGGGCTTGGTTCATATAAGTAGGAATCTGAGCATCTCTCACTCCATGCAGGAACTGTTTTTTTTCTGTACATCATAAGTTGGAACTGAGTTTCTTTGCTATTATATATGGTTTCCACTTCATTGGTTCAGTAGTGTGCAATTTATTTTACAATGCTGATAAACTTCAGAGCCGTGTAGTAGATTAGAATGAACTGACAAATACCATATACTATAGCACTTACAGTCTTTTGACAATGGGAAGGAATGCTACTACTTCTCAGGAAACTAAACACCTTGGCTCAAATTTTCAGAAGTGCTAGAGATTTTGGGTGTCTCCAATTAGAAGCTCATCACTTTCTGAAAATCAGGCCTAATTAAAGTGCTCCAAGTTGACACCCAAAACCAAGCAGGTTACATTAGACATAACACTGAGCTGTAATGTTCATGTCTGATTCCAGATCAGAATTTTCCCCAATTTCAGGTGAATTTGAATCCAATCTTCTTTTTGACTCATTGCAGAGCTCAGATCTATTCTGAGCTTTCCTAAAAACTAGGATGTATAGCTGGTTGAAAAAATTTATCAGAATATCTTTAAATTGGAAGATGCTATTTCTTCAAAATCACTCAATCATTTTTAGAGGAATATGTGAATTTTAATTAATCTTTATTTTTGGGGAAAAAAGAGAAGAAAACATTTAGATAAGATTTCATTTCAACAACATAAAACCAAATGTTTTGATTTAAATTTTGAAATGGGGCTCTCTCTTTCCAATTTAGAATGAAAACAAATTTAGAAATTTGCAATATCACTGGTGAAATAGAAATTCTAGTTCCTGCACAGCTTTAGATCCAAGTTCTTTCTTTACTGTTTGTTTGTTTATTTGTTGTGTGAGCCTATCTCCAGAATGCTTACCTTTGCATTTTTGTATAACCTTTATTTACAGGATATCTCAGAAGTAACACAATTGCATGAGATCAGTTTTATATAAGAACATTCCAAACATCTGGTATCCTTAAAAAAATCAAGTCCATCAATTAGCTTTTGACTTGTAATAATCATTCAACATTGATCTGTACAATGAAAATTTGATTAATAAGGAAAAGACTAGAGCCACAGTAGTTGTGGACCAGGCCTTGAACCTATCACTGTGATCTTCTCTTCCCATCTCTAGACATATATAGATCCTGCAAACATTTATGCACATTATTTTTTGTAAAAAGTGGCCCTTTTGAAGATCAGGGTTATAGTGAGCAACATTTAAAATTAGGTTTCTTTTTCAGCTAATAAGGTTCAAAATTTTGTTTCTTTCAAATCTGACATATCTCAGATAAGAAACTCACCTACTTCCTCTGTTAACTCTGTTGCCTGTGCAAGAGCTTATCTATACTACAGAGAAGACTGAAGCCGCTGCAATAGATCTTCCGGGTTTTGAATTAGCGGATCTAGTGAAGACACACTAATTTGACCTGAAAGGGCATTTCCATCAGCGTTGATAGTCCTGCTTCTATGAGCACTAAGGGAAGTCGAAGGGAGAGTGTGCTCCCATCAACATCCTGCTTTGTGGACAGTACCAAAATGCAATTTCAGATACTTCAACTCCAGCTACACAATTAATGTAGCTGGAGTTGCATATCTTAATTCAAATTTATACCCTAGTGTAGACCTAGCCTAAATGAAGCCTTTATATCATATTTATAAAGGTACTAGACGATTTACCTGGCATTGCTTGGGTACTTAACTCAATTAATTTTTTTCTTCATTTAAATCATTGCTCTGGGGTGGGGCTGGGGCTGAGGGGTTCAGTATGCAGGCTGCCCTGGGGAGAAAGGACAACCCCAGCCCTCTCTCACTGCAGCAGCTTGGGGTCAGATGAGAAGCGCCTCCCTATAGCTGTGGCAGCTCCAGTGGTCACAGACGGGGAAGGGGTGCATGTCCCCTAGCTGGGGCATGTCCAGGTTCATCTGCCCCCATGCTCTCCAGCCAGCATAAGGAATGCAGCAAGCCATGCACTTTCCCCTGGCTCCATGATGAAGGGGATCAGCTAACAATATTCCCATACAAATCAAGGGGAGGGAGCTTCAGCCCTCCTGTGCTCCCTAAAGAGCACTTGAGGGGTGGTGGTGGTTCAGGGCAGTCTTGGATGGGCAAGGGTGGGAGTGCTCCCTGCTAGCCCCTTTTACCTGTCTGGTAATTCCGTCTCTTTTCTGTATGGTTTTATGATAATCGTCACAATTCTAGGTATATCCCACATTCCTGACCCAAACAAACCATCACCTTGTTTTAAGTTATGATAAGAGGAAGCTATATAGCAAATTTGCTGGTCCTAGCTCTTACTGTTTAGGAGGAGTTCTTGAACAAATAGACAGATGGACAGAAAGACAGACAAACTCCTATATATAGTAGATTTAGGTGGCTACATGCACAGATTTGCAGGTTTACAAAAGTGTCTAATTGAGTTAGGTACTTAATTCCCTTTAATGTCTATGCATCCTGGATGCTCTGTGAAACAAGAATGCTTTTGTTTTGTTTGCTAATATAGCCTATCCTGGGGTTTCTGAATGATAATCGGTAACTTTCAAGTCATCTTAATGATATGAGGACAATGGTGAGTCTTTTCTCCCTCCTTCCCCAGCCTTTCTTGTCATTTGAAGGTGTTCATCTTATTTCCTTTGAGCAGAAGATAATTAGCACATTATAAGCATGCAGCATGATGAGTTGGGAGGCTGTGCATGAGGGATTAAAATTCAATAGTTCTACTTTCTGGTCAGCAAAAGAACTTGGTATGGGAGGAGTGCGCAGAGGTATTTTGCCTTTGGCAGGAAACAAAAAGATTCAATAGAAGAATGGAAGAATATGCAGCTATTTGTGGATGCAAGGAACATACGATTTTAAGCACTCTCCCGCTCTTTAAAAAAAAATCCTCAGTACCTGTTTCATTATGCATCCCAAGTGCAATGAACCAACAACCACTCTGTTTGTTCTGGATTGTGTTCACCCATACCATTGGGGTGCTGATTAAAAAAATACTGCTGAGCACCCTCCGCTTCCACTGTTATAAGAAAATTACTCTAACTAATGGGATGAGGCCTGTGGATTATAGGTGATATGCAAAGGGATTCTTTGCTTTGGTTGAATGTAAATATATGTTGGCTCTTTGTCTCACACCAGTGTGGGAGTAGAAGAGTTTGTTAGGCTAAGAAGTAGGAGTGAGAGTGAAGGTCTGATGAGATGCAGCTATGACACATTATTCATTGTGTGAAGTGTTACTCAGAGGAACTGTCATAAAGCACAGTGCAGAGCACACAAACAATGAAAAGCCTTGAGAGTGAAGTCAGCTCCCTGGATTGGAAATGCTTCTGCCACCCTCCAGACTCTGGATCCACTGCTGTGTTTGTGTAATGCATCTGGCAATGTAAGTGAAGATACTAGCAGCCAATGAGATAAAGTAATTGATTCTGAATCAAGATTGGTCTGTGAAGGCTTCATGAATTGAAAAGAGCCATCATTTAATAAGTTTAAAATTCACTAACTATTATTCTACCCTATCTGGAATTCATAGATTAAAGAACCTGAACAACTAGCAGGACAACTAAGAGAATGAGGAGGACAGTTAGTAGAGGAATCAACCCAAAAGTGGTGATTGAGTGAGGAGATTGATTTTTCTCACTGAGGTCTCCTTTCATTAAAGACAAGAGTATAGACATTTAAATCTCCCAGGATAAATATATAGGGTTAAGGTGAGAAAAGAAAGCCAACCATCAAAGTCAGATTAACAGAAAAGAGGTAAAGCCAGTTGGTGGAAGACGGAAGGTAAGGACTAAAATAAAGTGTGTGTGTGTGTGGGGGGGGGGGGGTTGAAAACAGTCAGAGAAGAAGACGAGAAATCCCAAGTCACCACTGAGGCCATAGGATCAGGAAGGGAGAGTAGATATTACTGAGGCCTGGTCTACACTAGGACCTTAGGGTATGTCTACACTACAGCATTAATTTGAACTAACTTAATTCGAATTAGTTAATTCGAACTAAGCTAATTCGAACTAGTGCATCTAGACCTAAAAACTAATTCGAATTAGCGTTTTGCTAATTCAAACTAGCATGTCCACATTGAGTGGACCCTGAACCGAAGTTAAGGCTGGCCGGAACCAGGACTTAGAGTGTGGAGCTGCTGCCTCAGGCTAGCTGAGGGCTGTGCTTAAAGGGACCCAAGCCCCCACCCCGGACAGACAGTTCTCAAGGTTCCCCGCTTGCTTGTCTACCTCGATGAGGGACAGCAAAGCAGTCCTGTCTTGGAGTGCCCTGAGTGCCCACACTCGGCACATCACAGCACTTGGCCATCAGCCCGGCTGCACTTGCCGCAGGCTGCCATCCGGGGGTGTCAATCGGGGAGCTGTCAGGATCCAGGAGGCCCTGCAGGAGAGCTTCCACCCCGAGGAGCCTGCAGAGTTACCCCAGTCCTCCCCATCAGGGGCTCGTTCCCCATTCCTCCCTCACCTCCTTCCACTTACCCCTCCCTAGCCCCCCTTCCTGATGTAAAAAATAAAGGACACGTGTTCAAAAATAGAAACTCTCTTTATTTAACAAAACTGAGGGGGGGGGGATTAACGTCTGGGGAGACTGGGAAAAGGAGGTGGGAGAGGGGAAGAGAGAGGGTGGGAGAGGGGAGGTGGAAACTTGGGAGGAGGGAGCTGGAAGGGGGAAACCAGGGAAAGAAGGAGGAGGGGAAGTACAAAACTATGGTATGCCATATCTTCAGTATTGTGTAGAGATGTGGTCTCATCACCTCAAAAAAGATATTTTGGCCCTGGAAAGGGTTCCGAAAAGGGCAACTACAATGATTAGGGTTTGGAACAGGTCCCATATAAAGAGAGGCTAAAGAGACTGGGACTTTTCAGCTTAGAAAAGAGGATACTGAGGGGGGATATGATAGAGGTCTATAAAATCATGAGTGGTGTGGAGAGGGTGCATAAAGAAAAGTTCTTCATTAGTTCCCATAATATAAGGACTAGAGGACACCAAATGAAATGAATGGGTAGCAGGCTTCAGACTAATAAAAGAAAGTTCTTCTTTACAAAGCAAATAGTCAACCTGTGGAACTCCTTGCCACAGGAGGCTGTGAAGGCTAGAACTATAACAGAGTTTAAAGAGAAGTTAGATAAAGTCATGGAGGTTGGGTCCATGGAGTGCTATTAGCCAGGGGGTAGGAATGGTGTCCCTGGCCTCTGTTTGTGGAAGGCTGGAGATGGATGGCACGAGACAAATGGCTTGGTCATTGTCTTCGGTCCATCCCCTCCGGGGTACCTGGTGGTGGCCGCTGTCGGCAGACAGGCTACTGGGCTAGATGGACCTTTGGTCTGACCCAGTACGGACGTTCTTATGTTCTAAGCTCAGGGCTCAGGGTCGGGGGTCTCACTGGACAAACTTGATTTTCATGCAAACCTGCTCCTGGGTTCGCATGTGGCCTTTGGTGGCCAGGCTGGCAGCTATCCTGCCCTAGACGGCCCCATTCCTGTGCCTAGTGCGGAGGTTGTGGACGTTGGAGGTCTCCCCCCAAACCTCAATGAGGTCCACGATCTCCACACTAGACCAGGCGGGCGCCTGCCTCTTGTGGCCCCAGGCAGGTTCCTGGGAGCCACCAGCCTGGTCCTGGGAAGGGGCAGAGGGCTGGGTGGCAGCGGGTGGCTGGCTCATGCCGTGCCAGGTGCAGGGTCTGCTGGCTGGGTGCTTTTCACTAGGAGTAACACTATTCCCAAACTTGTAAGTCAGAAATAACGTTAGTGTAGATGCTCCAATGATGCTAATTCAAATTAATTGGCCTCTGGGAAGCCTTCCATATCTCTTCAGAGTGCTTCCTAGGGCTCTGAGTCTGATGCAAGCCGCATTAATGTGGATGTGCTACCTCAGACTACATTTGATTCTTCCCCCTAGTGAGAGTCACTCCTTCGAATTTGTAAAATCGGGTGCCCAGAAGTCAAACTTAGTAAATGCGAAATAATCTCCTAGTGTAGACATGGCATAATGAGAAGTCCAATTAGGAGAACCAGGTATCCTTATGGAGGAGGAAGTCAGAGATACAGAGGCCATTGCTCAGGTGGCACTTCAAAATGATAGAACAAGAATTCCCAAGTTTTGTTGTGCAAGTTTCATTTTTAAAATTGTTCAATAATGAATGCTACATTTCAAGGTCTAAGTTCACAATTAATTAACGATGTAGAAGTGCAGCCTGAAATGTTTAAAACTATATGTTCACAGTTCCTTGCCAACTTGGAATGGATTCTCAAAACAATTGCTACTGCACAAAGGGTTTTAATATCTCTACTTTAAAAATACTCAATTTGAGTACACAAAGTCCCCAACTTACGAACAGGTTATGTTCCAAAAGTTTTTTTGTAAGTTGGTTGTTTGGAATTTGGAATGCAATTTTCCATTGGAAATAATGTTATAAATGGTTGTTAGTTTCCCAGGCTAATCCACAAATGTAACTGGAATACTGCATATTTACACTGAAAAATAGTAGAAATACTGTGTGTTCTTATTTAACCCTGAATGCTGGTGCTTAAAGAAAGGCAGGCTTAAGTAGAGGAGGATGAGGAGGTAGGTGGAGATTCTGAAGAGGACTTCTGGGCAATTCTCCCCACAGGTGCTGTGCCAGCTCTAGCAATCCTCAGAACCCACAGCCATTCTCCTGCCCCATGTGGGCTGCACCCAGCCCCACTCACCAGGAGGCAGAGAGTGGCACAAGCAAGGGCCGGAGGACTCCAGAGGAGAAGGGAGCAGCCATGCAGTCATTAGCTGGAGAGAAGTGGCAGTTTCCCCCTCAAAGTGCCACTCCACTCCAGCTGCTGACTATGCAACTGTCTCCTGTTCCCTCTAACCCATGCTCATACCATTCTCGCCTGCTCCCCAGAGGCTACAGGTGAGCTTTTGTTTGTATGGATGGATGTTCATAAATCAGATGTTTGTAACTCGGGCAGTGCCTGTAATGGTGAAAGTTCCTGGATTTAGAGTACTGGAGACTACAGGTCACTTCACCCAGAGAACAGGCAGAGCACACACAGTAGCTATCCAAACTTCCAACACACACTTGCCCCCTCCTTTTCAAGAGTGATCAAAAGTGATGTGGAGACAGAGCTAAAAGAATCTTTCATAGTGGCCAATTCTATTAAATTAATTTAGTCTGGTTATGGCAGTTTTGAACCAGAGAACTCAAGCATCTGGTGTGAAAAATGAATAAAAACTTGCACAAGTTTGAAATGTATTTTCCAAGAATATTCTCTCCTATCAACCACCTATCTTCTGTTTCCATTATAACTCATTTGCTAGAGTATTATAAAAAAAGAGAATGCAAAAGGACAAATTCATCTACTCCCACCCAAATTCTAGAGCAAAAAAATGTGGGAATTTTTTGAGGTGTTCATTTAATGTTCCTGAATGGCATTTCTCCTGAGTGTTCAGACTGTCAAAGTATTATATTCATTTTGACAGAGGGTTGATAAAGCTGAACATGTGAATACATTTTTGTCAGAATTTTGAATTTGACAAAAAGTAGGGAGAGTGATTTTCTCAAATATGTCATCACCCATTTTCTACTTGCTGTACTCATGTTAAATATGCACAAACTCAGATAAAGAGAGGGTAGTTGCTTTGCCTAGTATCTCTTTTTCAAAGTTTGTTATATAACCCAGAAGTTTAATTCCTGAACCCATGGAGGCAATGCCACTACTTTAACTATTAGGCCAAATGTTATTGCAATGAAATATTTGTTCTAGCTTCTAGACCATACAATGTCATAATTCAGGAACCTCAGAGACTGTTGCATTCACAGGGTTACCCTTGGTGTATCCACTTTATCTTTCCTTCTCTTCCTTCCCTATATATAGCTTCAGTTCATGACTTGGGAAATTGTATGTATTTCTAATCTTCTGATCTGGAGATAAGAAGGGGAAAAACCCAAGTCAGTGGGAAGCTACATTTCTAAACCACAATCAACAGGTCAGAGAAGCATTACTGTAAAGTCATTTCAACCGACGCTCAGTGAAGCTTTTTTCTTTCTAGCAGTTGATATTAACATTTTCTAATCACAGCTACATATCAGTCACCCTAAACTGATTTTTTTCCCAAAATACTATGGGTAACCAGTTACAATAGAAATTACAATACATCCCGCTCCCTATTAAAGCAACATATAAGCTACAATGATAGAGGTGCAGAGAATTTCTTGGAGAAGTAATGACTGGCTCATGTGAGCTAATGACTCCCATGCATCTTTTATTGGCATTATAATATGAAAGCACCTATAGGCTTTTAAGTCATCATGGGAGATTTCAACTTTCCAGATATAGATTGGAGAATAAGTGCTAGTAATAATAATAGGGCTCAGAGATTCCTAGAAGTGATAGCTGATGAATTCCTTCATCAAGTAGTTGCTGAACCTACAAGGGGGGATGCTATTTTAGATTTGGTTTTGGTGAGTAGCGAGGACCTCATAGATGAAATGGTTGTAGGGGATAATCTTGGCTCGAGTGATCATGAGCTAATACAGTTCAAATTGAATGGAAGGATAAACAAAAATAAATCTGAGACTAGGGTTTTTGATTTCAAAAGGGCTAACTTTAATAAATTAAGGAAATTAGTTAGGGAAGTTGATTGGACTAAAGAAATTATGGATCTTGAGGTGGAGGAGGCCTGGGATTATTTTAAGTTAAAGTTGCAGAAATTGTCAGAAGCCTGTATCCCAAGAAAAGGGAAAAAAATTATAGGCAGGTGTGTTAGACCAAGCTGGATGAGCAAGCATCTCAGAGAGGTGATTATGAAAAAGCAGAAAGCATATAAGGAGTGGAAGATGGGAGGGATAAGTAAAGAAAGTTACCTTATTGAGGTTAGAGCATGTAGGGACAAAGTGAGAGAGGCTAAAAGGCAGGTAGAGTTGGACCTTGCAAAGGGAATTAAAACCAATAGTAAAAGGTTTTATAGCCATATAAATAGGAAAAAAACAAAAAAAGAAGTAGGACCGCTAATTACTAAGGATGGAGTGGAGGTTAAGGATAATCTAGGAATGGCCCATTATCTAAACAAATACTTTGCTTCAGTCTTTAATGAGGCTAGTGAAGAGCTTAGGGATAATGGTAATATAACAAATGGGACTAAGGATATAGAGGTAGATATTACCATATCTGAGGTAAAAGCCAAACTTGAACAGCTTAATGGGAGTAAATCGGGGGGCCCAGATAATCTTCATCCAAGAATATTAAAGGAACTGGCACATGAAATTGCAGGTCCATTAGCAAAAATTTTTAATAAATCTCTAAACTCAGGGGTTGTACCATTTGATTGGAGAATTGCTAATATAGTTCCTATTTTTAAGAGAGGAAAAAAAAGTGACCCGGGTAACTATAGGCCTGTTAGTTTGATATCTGTAGCATGCAAGATCTTGGAAAAAATTTTGAAGGAGAAAGTAGTTAGAGACATTGAGGTTAATGGCAATTGGGATAAGTTGCAACATGGTTTTACAAAAGGTAGATCGTGCCAAACCAATCTGATCTCTTTTTTTGAGAAAGTAACAGATTTTTTAGATAAAGGAAATGCAGTGGATCTAATCTACCTCGATTTTAGTAAGGCATTTGATACAGTACCACATGGGGAATTATTGGTTAAATTGGAAAAAATAGGGATTAATATGAAAGTTGAGAGGTGGATAAGCAACTGGTTAAAGGGGAGACTACAGCGGGTCATATTGAAAGGGGAACTGTCAGGTTGGAGGAAGGTTACTAGCGGAGTTCCTCAGGGATCAGTTTTGGGGCCAATTTTATTTAATCTTTTTATTGCTGACCTTGGCACCAAAAGTGGAAGTGTCCTGATAAAATTTGCAGATGACACAAAGTTGGGAGGTATTGCTAATTCAGAAAAGGATCAGGATATCATACAGAAAGATCTGGATGACCTTGTAAATTGGAGTGATAGCAACAGGATGAAATTTAACAGTGAGAAGTGTAAGGTTATGCATTTAGGGATTAATAACAAGAATTTTAGTTATAAGCTGGGGACACATCAGTTGGAAGTAACGGAGGAGGAGAAGGACCTCGGAGTCCTGGTTGATTATAGGATGACTATGAGCCGCCACTGTGACATGGCTGTGAAAAAGGCTAATATGGTCTTGGGATGTATTAGGCGAGGTATTTCCAGTAGGGATAAGGAGGCGTTAGTGCCATTATACAAGGCATTGGTGAGACCTCATTTGGAATACTGTGTGCAGTTCTGGTCTCCCATGTTTAAGAAGGATGAATTCAAATTAGAACAGGTACAAAGAAGGGCCACTAGGATGATTCGAGGAATGGAGAACCTGTCTTATGAAAGGAGACTCAGGGAGCTTGGCTTGTTTACCTTAACCAAAAGAAGGCTGAGGGGGGATTTGATTGCACTCTTTAAATATATTAGAGGGATAAATACTAGGGAGGGAGAGGAATTATTTAAGCTTAATACCAATGTGGACACAAGAACAAATGGATATAAGCTGGCTAGTAGGAAGTTTAGACTTGAGATTAGACGAAGGTTTCTAACCATTAGAGGAGTGAGGTTCTGGAATGGCCTTCCAAGGGAAGTAGTGGGGGCAAAAGATCTACCTGGCTTCAAAATTAAACTAGATGGGTTTATGAAGGGGATGGTTTGACAAGATAACATGGTCTTGGTAACTAATTGACTAGTCATTATCAGTGGTAAATAGGTCAATGGAGGGATGATAGGGGTTACTATAGAGAACTTTCTGGGTGTCTGGCTGGGGAGTCTTGCCCACATGCTCAGGGTTTAGCTGATCGCCATATTTGGGGTCGGGAAGGAATTTTCCTCCAGGGTAGATTGGCAGAGGCCCTGGAGGTTTTTCGCCTTCCTCTGTAGCATGGGGTACAGATCACAGCTGGAGGATTCTCTGCATCTTGGGGTCTTCAAACTATTTGAAGGCTTCAATATCTGAGAGATAGGGGTGAGGATTATTCTAGGAGTGGGTGGGTGAAATTCTGCGGCCTGCATTGTGCGGGGGGTCAGACTGGATGATCATAATGGTCCCTTCTGACCTTAAAGTCTATGAGTCTATGAGTCTATGAGTAAGTCATACATATATACAACAAGATCCAGAAGTTGTATTCATATAGAACTTTTCATCAAAATATGTCCAAAATTATTATGTAGGAATCTCTTCACCAACAATTGAACCCTGCAGTGGAAGAGGATTACCAGTGCTGCTTAACAGCCAACAAGAAGTAGCACTTTTGTTTTGTCCAGGAACCAAAACTGTTGTCTCTAGAGCTATTTGCTTGGACAATTTGGTTGGCAAAACATAATTACAAAATTAGATTGTAGCTTGGTTACCAGGTGAATAACTGTTGAAAAATAAAACAAATATTGTAGTATCTTTAATGACCCCTATGGATGGCTAAAACTTAGGGGCCATGTCTACACTGCCCCCGTTTTGCACAAAAAATATGCAAATGAGACAAAGCGTGGACTATCGCCGCACCTCATTTGCATAATTAATGAGGCTCTGTTTTTGCACAAGAGGCTTTTGCGCAAAAAGGAGCTGTCTACACGGCTTTGCGCAAAACTCACCTCTTGTGCAAGAGCCGTTCTTCCTGAAAAAAATGCAGAAGAACGGATCTTGTGCAAGGGGGGGTTCTGCGCAAAAATGGAGCCTAATTAATTATGCAAATGAGGCGTGGCGATATTCCACGCTTTGCTTCCTTTGCATATTTTTTGCGCAAAATGGGGGCAGTGTAGATATAGCCAGAGTGCCCATCATGTGGACAATTTTGACATTTAGAAAAAGAACAGCAACTTGAAATGTTAATATTTCATATTAAAATTTCATTTGGAAAGCAAAAATATTATTTATTCAGAATGAAACTGACCAGCTATTTGCTTCAGATCATTCTGGGGGTCCTTCATGCTGTCCAATTCCCAGGGACTCCTCCACTCCTAAGGACCTCTCAGGTGATCCAACTCCCCAGGAATTTCCCCACCACAGAGCAGGGAATCTAGAAGCCCTGAAAACCTAATCCAGAATTAAGTCTCTCAGGAGTGCCAGGCTGATCCCCAATTCTGAAGCAGTTCACATGACATTGGCTGTGGACCCTGCAATGCTGGGTTTCTCAGCCCACCCAATAAGCTGGCATGAAATCAGGCAGGTTTCTAAAGTAAGCTGGAGTAGGCCAGATTTCATTGGATCCTGCCTGTAATTTGGCAGAAATTAGTCACAAGAATGTTTCTAGGGAACATTCTGAGTTTGGCAATTCAGCATTTTCCAAATGAAAGTCATTTGTCAGTTCATTCTCAACCATCTCCACTCAGGAATCTAGCATTCCAAGCAGCACAATAAGTTCCCCTCACAACATGTTAGGGCACTGGATCCATGGTGACACAGAGCGAAGGTATTCCTGGGGGAATTCTGGGCCACTCCTTGCTTGCCAAATTCATTTTTCTTCACAGATTTCTTTGCTTCCTCTCAGAAAAATGACTGATAGGGAAGCAAAAGGATTTTGTAAGAGAAGTCATGTGCCCCTCCCCAGCAGCATGGGTACATCATTTCAAGTACCTGCACCAGCTTGCAGAGAGTAAATCAATGCAGCGGCTGGGTGGTGGGGCTTGGGAATCTACCTAGCCTGTGTGTCCTACCCTGTGTAGGTCTCAGCTGCTAGTCCCTCAGCCACTGAATGGGCTGTTCCCCCATCTGCCCAGCTCCTGAGAATCTGAACTCCTCCATACTCAGACCCCCCTGTTGAACCTCATCCCCTTCTCTAAAGACCCCTTCCATCCAGACCCCTCACCAAGTCCCATCATTCCACAGCCATAACCCCCTGCTGAGCCCCAGCTAACTCCATCTGGACCCAACTGAAGAGTCACATGACCCTTTCACCCGGAACCCCGCAATGAGCCTCTGTGTATCCCAATCCACCCCCACAATCAGCCACCCATCCCCAGATTGTGTCACACAGAACCTTTCCTATCCATACCTGGATCCCGCAAATTAAGCTTGGTTGAGCCTGCACACCCACACTTAGTGTACCTGGCACAGAGGGACAGGGCCCTGGGGCATTTCCACAGGTGGCCCAGTCCTTGCACTGTGTCAGGCTCAGGCACAACCTTACCATCAAGACAATTTCCCAGGATGAGTGCTTCAGCATGATCTCCTACCTCCAGGCAGCCTGTGCTTCCCACTGCCATGCTGGAGCCTCCACATTTATTTTTGGCAAATAAAATTTGCAGAGTTCTGCAGAATTTGAAAAATATTGTGTGCAGAATTTTTATTTTAGTTTATTTTTGGTGCAGAATTGACCCAGGAGAAGAACAAGAGCACCTTTAATATTCCAATGCCTTTAGTTTTTTCTAGCATGTCTGTCATTTAAAAATCAATCACATCTGACCTTATTTAGCTGGTGAGTGGTGATAAAATCATAATTAGGGGCAGTGTTATAGATGGCAAAGAGATACTGGACGAACTTTTAACTGGAAATTTGGAAATTCTGGAAAACTAACATCCTGGAAATTAACTTGCTTGAATGTGCTCTTAATATTCTATTCTGCATATAATTCTTCATAACATTCAACAATGCTACCTTGTGAATGTGAATGGAAATTGGCATGCGGTGGTGAGAAAAATAATTTAACATGGTATATTTCTAATCACTTGCTTTTATTGATGATTGAATAAATAATTGTCAGGAGGCTATTTCTCATCATTCAACTGGAGCTATACATCACTTCCATGGCTATGAGATAACCTTCACTGTATATTTGTGCCTAGAGGCAATATACCATGGGTCAAAAGGGAAGAAGGGAGACATTTTCTGTTACTTGAAGCCATGGATGAATAATAAAATGTGTTGCTTCATCAGCAGGACTATTTCCATACCTCACTGGTACTCATTACATATTCCACTAATGGCAGAAGAAAAACCAAACAACAGCTAATCTTACATAGAGACTGTAGAATGTCAATGTTTAATTAAACCTGTTTGAATATGAGTGTAGATAGGTATTGTCATGATGCCACATTAAAGCAAAAGGCAGCTGCATTAAAGTTGACTAGCAGCTTAAATAAAAGTAACCTGGAGGGATGATGTTGTCCCAGTATGTGGTGCTCCTGCTGTACTATTCTGATTTATTCATTATTCTTGATCTCTGAGAGGGGCAAAACAGCATGAAGTGTGTGAACTGGGAGACAGTCAGTTATGTTGCAGGGAAGCCCAACATTATGGCAGCTGTTCCTTGCTCTCCTTGGTGCTGAATTTACCATTATAAGGAGGTAATTGAGTCTGTGTACTCTGGTAGTCTGGTGCATTGTTTTCAGGGGAAAGCAACATCAGGTATGCCAAACCATATACTAAGGATATTTTATGAGGGAAGTGCTCTGTAACCTGTTGCAGAGGTGACTCAGGCAGGAGCTAGAAATGAACAACAAAAATTCTTCATTCCAATAACATCTAGTTAACATGAGTGACTGACAGCAGTGATAGCTATACAATTATTAGCCAGGCATTGTGAGGTATCTAAGCAGGATCTAGGAGCCTTACTGAAATCAGACAAGTACAGATGGTGTTCTGGGGTTGTGGCCACATTTTCTACTGGAGAAGTACCTCTCAACTTCCACCTTTAAAATATGCTGTGGAACATGGCTAGCACAAAATGGTTCATGAGGGAGTGAGATGAGGGCCTGGCAATGAACAGGCTAAACAAAGCCTTTTTGCCAAACTAGCCCACCACATTATATCTGCAGCCAATGCCAGGCCTGGAGGGAGGATAAAAGAAAGGAGCCTGGCTCAGTTGGGAGCTGACCAGTGAAGAGACAGGAGCTGGTTCTGCTGTGTGCAGGACCTGAGCCAGAGCTGTGTACTGGGTCAGCCACAGAACAACGCATGCCTCCAACCCCTCCCTCTGGCACAAAGGGAGCTTCCACTGAGGAGAGGGAAATGGACTCTTGGGGCCACACCCCAAACTTAAGAACTAGACTCAGATAAGAGACTGGAGGTCTGGGACCCCAGAAGCAGGGGCCTACACCCTTTTGCCATTAGCTAATTCTGGGATCTAACCACCCTGCTGCCCGGGAGACGCAGCCACGGGTGGTAGAGAATGTGGGCACTGCTGCAGCCCTGTTGAAGGGCCTTATTTACATTTGTATAGGAGAACTTCCTACAGGCCCAAGAGGCCCCGAACACTGATATTCTCTTTCCAAAGCTGTCTGCCAATACTAGCATAATAGAACCCAAATGATGAGAAAAAGATAGTAGATAGTAGTTATTCGTTTACAAGAACAACTGTGGATTGTAAAGGCCTCCTAAAGGGCTTGTTCTTTTATGCTATCTCATCAAGGAGCTCTCTCTGTGTATGTTTCAGTGCAGAAGACACTGATGGATAATATATCAGTGTACACTTTTTGGTTACATCTACCCCATTCTTTCCAAATATATAAGGCATGGCCACAAGCCAATGAAAGAGCAGTTGGGAGAATGTAAAGTACTGGGGTTTTTTATGGTTTTTATGTTCTCAAAAACAAACAAACCAACCCTACACCTCAATGAAGCTGTATTTAGTTGCCACATGAAATCTTATAAAAACAAACCAAAACCCAACCAAGCAAAAAGGATCAATTATTCATTGATCCTTAAGGGAAAAAATGTAGTAAACTTAACCCCCTCCAAATGTTGTATTCCCCCCCCCCCACACGCCTTTCAAGAATGAATGTGCAGAGGAAGATCAATGATAACAACTTACACTAACAGTCCTAAGGACTCCCAAATATTTACAAACCATAGGTAAACCATAGGACTCTTATTTCCTACCACTGTAACACAGCCACCTCTAAACTGGAATGTGGCCATAAGATATTATTATAAACAATACTACACAACAGTTAAAGACAGAAAAGGAAAAAGTAATTTAAAAAAACCACTCCATATACACCTGAAAGGGGGGTAAGAGTTAAACAGGCAATATAATTACCTCCATTGGAATTTGGCTAGAACACATGTGTTAAAACTCCAACTCTAGGAACAAACCTCCAACTCAGAGAATCAGTCAGGTTTGGACCTAAGCTTTTGAATCCCTTGAAAACAATACTTAACAGCATGGTATGGCCCATTACGGGATCAAAACTGACTCAGGAACTGGTATTCCATTACCTTGAAGATTTCCAGCCCCAAATATGCTAGGTTCCACTGTCCTTTGCCTTATAAAATCTAGCAAGATCACAATCTGACATGGTATAAATAAAAGTAGCTCATCACCAGCTATATGGATCCGATCCTGCACAGTATGGAAATCCAGAGAGAGAGAGAGAGAAAGAATGTCTGTTTCCACAGATCTCTAATGTAACAAACATTTTTCATTACTTAATCATAGGTATGGTAGAAATACTAGGAGGGGTGATCTTTATACTACCATTTATTATAGAGAAGAATCTTGTGAATCACACCTGACCTATTGGCAATATGCTGGTCCAGAATGGTAAGGGAAGTTTTCGTTGTTGTGTTACAGTTTCTTACTTTGTCTTTTGTACTCAGGGTTAAAATGCTATGGTCACAGACAGAAATGAAATTGTCATTGCAAGCACAAGATGAAAATGAAGGAAATATAGGAAGGAGAGACTCAATTAAATCTTGATTCTGTTTTGTTTCCCACATTATTTTTCCTCTAAACAGAAAGGTTTTGTATGAATAGAAAAGCTTGATTAATACACTATGGTCAACCTTATATATTTTTTCCATTTAATATTCTTTATTTGTTTTAAATGGGGGTGGTGGTGGTAAAATATATAGCTTTAATTTTCAAAGTAAATTAGTAAACTAACATGGATAGATGTTATATTGATAATCCTTAAATTGTAACTTTTCTATTGAGTAAAAATCCAGTACAGCAAGGATAGTAACAGTGCAAACTGACTTTTCTTCACAGCTTTGCTAATTACCTCACCCTGATCTGAATGGAGTTCTTTCAGGAGCAAGAGTGTACTTCAATTTCAACAGGCATTCGTTCTCCTCAGCACCTCCCACACTGATTTTCACTTTAAGTCCACCAGCCCTGACACTAAGGGCTACTTGTAGGAGTGAGGAGAGAAGTTCAGGAATTCATTCTCTATAGCCCACTCAGATCAGGGGGCCCATCAGCCTATAAAGTTGCTAAATTAGGGATAACTGTTCATCGATATAGACTGGGAACTAGGTTAAAATGGATTAGATAAAATAAATTGGTTATCAGATTAATCAGATGGTAACCAAAAAAACTGAAATGATCTTGAATCGAAGTCCTAGCTTTGAATTCCATTGTTTCTATTACTGAAACACCAGCTCTGAATATCTTCAAACATATTTTGTGTGTGTGTGTGTGTGTGTGTGTGTGTGTGTGTGTGTGTGTGTGTGTGTTGATAACACTTTTGCTTTAGTTTTAGTTCTAAATCGGAAACATCTGAACTAATTTATCTTTAAATTATTCTTATTTGGCTAGAAAAGCACAGGGCTATCCAAAGGGAAAAAAACACAAAAGGCCTTTCCACAAATTCAAAGAGTAAGCATGAAGCATCAGATCAGGAACACTAAAGGCAGCACAGGAACACTAAAGGCAGCACTAGCGTTTTGCCTCAGGGCTGGAGAGCCACATCCTGTTGACATGGGATGAAACAGATTGCAAGCATTCTTACTTTCGGTATGGCTCTGAGGCTCTGATGGACTCCAGCTTTCAACATACCATGCTGAGCAACCTTCCACTTGGATTAGAGATGAGCAATACATACTGGGACCTGCAGTCTCCAGGGCCTACATACTGTTTTGCAAATGAAGACTGCTTTTAGAATTCTACGGGCTGGACTGCTGTCATGCATGAGCTATGTTTGTTCTCAGGATCACTGAGAAAGAAAGAATAAATCCTTTCTCCACTTTACAGCTGGAAAGCCAATGTAGTTCTATTGAAGAAAGGAAGCAGAGTTTGGGCATGTGATTCCTTCCTTGCTTCTACAGAGCTCCCCAATATGCAGCACAACTGCATGATCCATATGCAGGTTCAAATATTTGGTACACAGTGAGATAAAGTGAGATTGGGGAATGGCTCCTGGATAGACATTGAATGATCACATTTGATTCTCTCACTCAAGTAGCAGGAAGTTTGAAAATCCAGCTACTCTATATTCTGTGTGATCTCTTCGTTGTCTTGGAGAGAATGGAATTAATTGCTTCATTTAGCCCTTCACTTAATTCAGCATATTACAGCGCACTTCAGTTGCCACCCAAATGAACAAGATATGGTGCTGATGGGAAAAAACACATTTAACAGATATCTCATAAATGTGCAATTGTGTCCCTGTGAGCCAAACAATAACTGAGCTTTGAATTTATTGATCTCAATAATAGCATCCCTATCATTAGGATCAGAGAAATAGTTCTATCTCACGTACAGCCATCTACTTCTAGGGCTGACCATCTACTAATGCCCTAATGTGTAAAATAAATGCCAGAGAAATTACCAAAAGCTCTGGATATATAACTCAGAATGAACTTATATTATTTCTGCACCTCATTCTCATAGATTGTTTCCCATATGACCATAAACAGTTTATTTGTCTCTTGAAAGTGACTTAAGCCACTGATTTAATTAATTTATCTTTTTATGGCTTCTGTTTAAGAAAAACAAGTCAGTCTGTTGTAATCTACAAGAAAACCAGTGGGGTTTTTATATTGTGAGAATCCATGAGGAAAGGCTATACAATAAATTATTGTTATAAAGTGAGAGACTTGAGGATCATGCAATGCAGTATAAAAAATGTGTTTAGAATTCAAATAACTCTCAACAGGTTTAAACCTTAAAACTTCCTTGCAAATTATATGCAAGGCAATGATGAAAAGGAAACAGTCAGAAGTTAGAGATGAAAGAACTCTGTGGGGCTTCATTGTGAGAACCACTTTATCTTAGCTGTCCAGCATCTGTAGGTATTTTTGTACTTTCAAGTTTCCATGCTTTAGTTCACATAAACTTCAGCTGCCCATGTAAATTAGTTCAATCCAACAACCCAACTTTACAGGCTGGGACTCAGTTTGTACGTGTACAAGAGCTTAGTCATGAAACCTTGAACAAGTACAAATTTTAGAGGTCACTTTTTTGAAAATTTGGCCCTCAACTGAGACACAATAACTCATTTGTCTTCTTAACCACTGCAGGAATATTGCTTATGTTATAGTCTCTGGTACTTATATTTCCTGATGCAAATTCAACAAATAACTTGATCAATGTGACTTCCATCACTTCTCTATGGTAACCATTCTTCAGCTGAATACATAACACCATTAAGAATTTTTTTTGTCAATCTAAATTTTCCTTTGTTTGGTTTCATCTTTTTCATCCTAAAACTTATAAGAATCTTGCATTTTAGTAGAAGGAAAAGACCATGCACCACAACAGTCATGATTATTTGTACCAGATACCTCACTAATTTATTCTAGGTGCCCCAGATCACATAATGGTTATATTTTGGGGTAGCAAAGTGGAGGGGCAGGGGAGGAAAAAACATGAGCTGTTTCACATCAAGAAGTGAAGATAAGGGAAAATATCACTGTACATGACTCAGACTGATGACTGGCAGCTCTTCATGCTACGTTTGAAAAGCACTAGTGTTGCTGCACAATGAGGTACAAATAGTCATTGCTTGCTACAATCTCTTTTCTTTGTCATTCTCTTGAAAGTACTTGTGTGGGTTTTATATAAAAAAATCTATATCAGTATATTGTTGCATTAATAAAACTATTAGTGCTGAAAGTCATCCTACAGAGGCAAACCTTCTTCCCACCAGTCAGAACAAATGAATGCTTTAATCCTAAAAGCTGTGCATTGAGCCTTCCCAGGAATGCATAGAAGGAGACTAAAAGGTAAGGTAATCCACAGAAATATATTTTATTAACTGGATTGTCTTTGTATACTACAGTGAAAATACAGAGGGTCCAGATTACTGGTGCCTGCACCTTGTGTCACCATTTATATCTGTAGTGTGAGGATGAAATGGATGCAAAATACTACTGGTCAGAACAGACATCAGACACTTTTTACACCCCTTCTTCCCCTGCACAGGGCCATTGTAAATTGGCCTCACAGTTGGGTGATAATGATATAAAGTGAAGAAGATGTCTCATTACCATGCTAATACTGGACTAAATCCTGAACACTTTTCCATCATTGTTTGCTGATTGTTTTAATAAGTTAGTGAAGAAATATGAAGAAATACATTATTATAAATGACACCCATTCCAGGATGGCCCAAGCAGATAGAGGTATATTATGAACAGGTGATGGAAGGAAGAATAAGGTCCAGGAAAGCATAGCAGAGAGGAATGATAATAGAGTTATGTTCCAGGCACTTAAGGAGGTAGCATGTTAGCTGTACTATGTATACTAAACAATAGTTTGAGTGGTTACACCCTTTCCCTCAAATTCCTATAGCTAGAATATTAACAAGTCCCCCAAAAGTGTTTCTCTTGTCCTACTGATAGATTGCAATTAGAAGTCTAGAGCATTACAGAAATGTAACTCTCAAACCAGAGTGTAATTTGATTTTTATTTTAAGAGATGACACTTGATTAAGATGCTAGCCTTTGACTCAGGAAATGTAGGTTCAATTCGGTACACATCCACAGTATTCCTGCATGACCTTGGGCAAGTCACTTAGTTTTTCTGTATCTGAGTTCGTAATCTGTAAAACTGGGCTAATAATTGTTAATAGTTAATTAACAACAGTTAATTATTACCATAGTGCCTATAAGCCATACTCATAGCTCAGGACCTCACTGTGCTAGGAACTGTCCAAATTCAAAACAAAAAGATGATCCCTGTCCCAAGGACCTTAAACTAAGAAAAAGAAAAGAGAGAATGTATGGACACAGAAGTATGAGTACCCAGCACAACAATACTCATCAGCATAAAAAGCCGTGGCTTCTGCCTCATCAACTTTTTGCTGGCACCCTGACAAAAGAAAGTTTTGTGGATGGATTTGAAAATAGTTAATGAGGAAGCTTTGCAGAGCCCAGGCATGTGTGTTAACATGGGTGAACATGATAAGATGATTGAAAATTTAACAAGGGGGCAGTGTAGGCTGGCATTAAGGGATGACTAGAGGTGAGCATCAACAACTCAGTATTAAACGAGAGATGCTAGGAAGAGTGGGGATTGTCCATCCGCCTTTTTGGGATCCTTAAAATAAAGACTTGTGAGGTAGGAGGGGGAACCAACAGAGTATAAAAGGAGTGAGCTTTATTAACATCCACCATTTCCTGGACTTTCAGAATCCACTGTGATGCCATTGGTCTTGATTGTCATCAATCTCATTCTTAAAGGTATTCTGACCATACTCACACCAGTGACAGGGATCCAGAGACTTTGTCTAAATCCTGAACACCATCTGGATATGGTACTTGGGATAGATGGATGGATAGAATTCCTTTTTTGTTGAGGGAAGGAAGCTTTCTTTTTATTATGAAAAAAGGTATTTGGGATTTTACCTTTTTCTCTTTTTAATAATACAATTAAACTAGTTCTCTGTAGAGTTTTAATGCTCTGTGAGTCATATTTAATTGCAAATGTCCATTCACTTTTTGAAGCATCGAGTTCAAATACAACCCTCATACTGAGTCCCTTATTTATGTTCATAGCAGACCTGTTTTCAGATATTAATAGAAAGTGTTCACTTTAGGTGCCATTTTTCTACTGCTCTTCCATCCAGCTCAGATTCTATGTATAGAATCTAATAACTGCATTGAAAAGCATTTTCAGGTTCCAAAGTGCTAAGAAAATCTGTACTAAAAGTTGCCTCCTATCATTCTAGGATTCCTCATTTGCTCTTCAGACATGAAAGCATTGAGGACCACCATATTTTAAAAATTCATGTCCCAGAGACTCTGTATCAAGCAGTCTGTCAATATTATTTTGCTCTTTTACTATGCTTGGAAGTGTGTCATTTAAATTGTAAATTGTTCAGACTTCAACCCCAAGATTTGGGGACACTTGCATGCCACTTAAGCTCTATTTTCAAGTTATCTGTGGTCCATAGGCCAAAGCTGCAAACTCAAAATCCCAAACCATGTTTAACTGTCTAATGTTGTACAATGGCCAGGTAATGTTTCCAGTTTTTATGCTCTGGGCTCATTTATTCCATCAGAATTAACATAATACCTTACATCAGTCTTCTGTACAGGATAGCATTTTACCCTATGAAAATAATCAGCTTTCTGTGTGTGCAGGACAGGAACTGCGCTGTATTCTGAGTAATGCCTCCATCCTAATAGCTACTATGCAAAACCTGCACGTTTAATAACCAGCAATGGAGACGTTTCAATCCTGTTTGCATTCCATTGTTAAATAGCCTTAAAAGGACCCCAGTTGTGAAATCTGTTTCACACCTGCAACTCTTGCTTATAGCCATGAGAGTTGTGGGCATTTAGATTTTTCAAAATCAATCCCTTTCTGGAGATAATCAAGACAAAACATGTTTTGTGTTTGTGACCTACAGTAATTCGTGGACTATGGCCCATGTATGTATACTTAAGAAGATTGGAGAGTCCTTCTAAACTTCTAATTTCCTGCTTTGTTTCTGATCTTACGTTTATCAGGTTCCTTTCATAGAGATGGAACCTAAAGAGGTTGGCACTGTGTCAGACAATACATACAGATAAAATGCCTACCACCAGGACTATGTCTACACAAACAGCAAGAAGCATGATTCCCAGCTCACCCATACATATTAGTACTAGTTCTTATTGATCTAGCATTCTAAAAATAGTAGTGTAGCTGGGGTAACATGGTTAGTGGCAAGTGGTGACCTGGGATAAAGGTCCTTAATATGACCCCGTGCATATGGACTTAGCATAGGTAGCCTATGCTGCTTCCTGCTGTCAGTGCTATACTGCTATTTTCAGCATGGTACCTTAATGAGAGTGACCATGAATGCTAGATCTAAAATACAACCAGCTTTGGAATGGGTTACAGTAGTTGATAAACAGCACATAACACTGCAGCAGTTTACATCGTAAGAGACTAGACTCAGGAAGAGACTTAGGCCTCACTGAGATCCTCAGACCCCATCTTGCTCGGCTGCCACCTAACTCTGTAGCTGCCTAAATTCCCTACGTGACTAAGGATTTGCAGATAAGTAATAAATTGAATAGAAAAGATTTTGTCTTTCCCTGGTCTCTGGTTTGGAAACCATAAGTTTTACGGAGATGGAAGGTAAAAAATTACAGGTAGTAGAAAATAATATAGTGAGAATTGCAGGAGAGAGGAGAATAGATAGAATGTACATGACCAAAATTAGGGGAAGATGAATTTGGGACACTGAGTGGTTGATAGGCTGGAGAATGCATGTTTGAGGTGGACTGCACATGTGATAAAAACGAGAGAAAAAACAATGAGCCAAGAAATCATGGGAGGAAGAGAATTAGCAAGAAAGGATATGGAAGACCAAGGATATTATGGAAAGACTATCAATATAAGTTTGAAGAGAAAGATTAACTCTGAGATCTATGAACCAATGCCATAGACTGGAAGGAGTGGCAAAGACTCGCAGGTACCTCAGACCCCATATACATTGGGAAAAAAAATCTAGCAGTTAAGTAAACTGGGCCAGAGAAGGCATGAGAGAGGTTGACTCTATATCCTGGTGGTTATGGGACTCAAATGGGATGCTGAAGACTAAGGATAAGTCCCCGCTCAAATGAATATTTGTATATTTATACAAAGTGGAACACAGTCAAGAACAGGGCTTGAGAGAGATCCATCCCAGAATACCCAGTAGTTCAGTGATCAGGTGCTTGAAGACCCAAATTCAATTCCCTGGTCCAAATCAGGCAGAGATGCCAACTAAAACTCAACTTCCTACATCCAAGATAGGTGAGTATACTGTGGTAGGAAAATGTGCACAAAGAATTCCAGAGTGGAAAGCCTCAATGAGAAGTTAATCATCCCTTTATTGTTAATTTGAGTTTCATAGTTAATTCTCTCTATACAACTCTCAGAGCCACAGGTTAAATAGAAATACTACATTCTGCCCAATGCTGACAATGCTTTACTTTGAGAACAATTTGGAGGAATTTCACTATAAAATACCTGAGACATCATACAAAAGTTTCACATAATAGATTCAAGAATTTGGTTTGCTTCAGGAGCATCTGTCTTTCTGAAGTATCTGATGCCAACTTTAGAGCTCTTTAGTGAGATATATTGACACTCTCTTATTCTATTACAGTGCTGATGGCTGTTAACACAAAACAACAAACAAAACTCAAAAGATCATTTTCCACATCAGTAATTAACTTTAAATGTTTTATAATAAAACAAAAGGCAAGATAGCTCTAGCATAGTTTTAAGTAAATGTAATATTGTAAAGTAGATTGAAAATAAACTGTGTTCTTGTATTTAATATACTTGGAAAGAACCTACTCAGGGTGAAGAGTTAAAAAAAAATACCCCAAAACAGCCCCCAATCCTGAATAGTACCTAGATGGATGGACTGTGATTTAGTAGATAGCTTTAAACTTTAGAAAATTATGCAGTGTAGTTGTAGTCATGTCAGTTTTGAAGATATTAGATACATAAAATATATTACCTAATATACCTTATCTCATCTATTAATAGTGAATTTTAAAAAATTACATGGATGGGCTGGTCACGGGGCTCATGAAAAACTGGATACATATTGTGATCGACTCTTGGCATTGCTGAGAAATGAGTTTTCAAACGATTGCAATATTTCAAAACATCCCCCAAAAGGCCAGTTAATGAGATAGGATAATCATAGAATGCTAGAAATGGAAGGGACCTCGAGAGGTCATCGAGTCCAGTCCCCTGCCCTCATGACAGGACCCAGTACCCATTAAACTGAGCTAAACATGATATGAGTATTACACCTAGTGGAATTCATGTCCCTTGCAGATTAATTGGCATCCCTGCAGAAAAATTACTTTCTGATGAGGAAGCAAAGGTAAGACACAAGAGCAGTAACACAGACTTCCCCAGAAGCCTGTGGATGTCATTTCTGGCATCTGAAGTAGCCAGTAAAGATCTAAATAGGCACAGAGGGAAGTTGGAAACACCCAGGCCAGTGGCTCCCATCCTGTATTTCCAGTTGGGCTGGATGTGATGGAACTTCCTCTTTCCCTGCAAGGAGCATCCAGGGCTGTATCAGACTCACCCTCAGAAACTACACACCACCACCCCCCCCCACCTGCAGGAAGCTCCACACACATGCCAGCCTCCATCACTCCTCAGATATGGGGGTTCACTATATGGGGAGCTGCTCCTCCATACACCCAACCCCCCTGCATCTGGACCTCCCATAACCAGATCCTGTCATCAAGCCTCATCTAGAACCCGCCACCAAGTCTCCTGCACCCAAACCTACCCCATCAAGCCTCACCCCTGCATTTGCAGTCCCCCTACACCCAGACCCATACCCAAACACCACTGTTCAGCTCCAACTACATTCACCAGGACCTCCCCTGCTGAGTCCTATTGCTCCTCTTCCCAGAAATTCCCAATGAGCCCTTGTGCATCCAGACCTGCCTGTACTGCCCCATTTAGTGTCCACACCCAGAATGACTAACAGAAAATTTTCATTCCCAACCTAGGTCCCCTCCCCACACTAAGCCCCTCCACACTTTGATCATGATAGGCCAACCCTGCATGGCCACACCTGGGGCACCTCACGCAGGGGACAGGAATCTGAGGAGTTTCTGAGGTAGACTAGCCCTTGCACTGTGCAGAATTTTAAAATATTGGGCATAGAATATTTTTTTTTGGCACAGAATTCCCTTAGGAATAAATTAGGAAGCTCTGCAGATGGGGAGATAAAGAGAAAAGTAGTCAGACTTTATAAATGTAAATACTATCATTACTACTAGCAGTAGTCCAGGTATAACCATCATGAGTCTCATAAAACTGAATTCCAGGATCAGCCACAAACACTTATATCAAATGTGAGGTAGGCAGGAAAACATTACAGCATTAGCCATAATAAGGCAAGAAAAATGGCTTCATTTTTAGTCATCAATAAGTGAAGAAATTGTTTTGTAGAAAAAAAGTTTAGATACTGTTTTCTAGTATATGATCAAGAAATAATTCATTGTATGTATATTTTGAGACTGAATTATTCACTTCTTCAAGAGTTGGTAGTTTCTAATAAGAAGTTCAACTATGTGTTGGTGTTCAGACAATACATAAGAATTATAGGTGGTGATTAAATGGTAAGTATATTTCACAAAGTTTCAAAGCAATTTTGTTTTAAAATTGCCATGGAGAATTTCAACTTTTTTTTCCTGATTTTTTGAGTAAACCCCAATACAAAAATGTTTTTGAAACCAAAATCAAATATTTTTCAATATGTTTTCTCACTCCTTTTTTCTCTTAACTTATTTTACATCCTTTCCCCATTTTATTGCTTAAAAGGAGGCAAGGAGTTGTAAATAATAGGATAGAAAAGCAGAAAAGGGGAACAATATTTGAACAACAATTGAAAAATATTCATTTAAAATATTTTTGTCAAAAATTGAAAAAGATTTTTACACAAAAGGACATTTTAAAGAGGTAAAAATAATTGGACAGCTATAATAATGGAGAACTAATACTGAGGTATAGGACAGGTATGGGAAAAAAGGAGGTGTTGCATTGTAGATCCAAAATATATACACATGCCTCCAAGGTTCAAGAGGAACTGAGATCTACTCAGAGTCTTTGGATGAAGTGGGTTTTCCCCATGAAAGCTCATATCTTTGTTAGTCTCTAAGGTGCCACAAGGCCACTCGTTGATTATTTTTAGTTTAGAAAAGAGGAGATTAAAGGGGGACATGATATCGGTCTTCAAATACTTGAAAGGCTGCCATAAAAAGATGGAGAACAATTCTCTCTTGCCACAGAGGGCAGGCAGGACAAGAGGCAATGGGCTCAAAGTACAGAATAGCAGATTAAGGCTAAATCTCAGGAAAAAACTTCCAACTGTAAGAACAGCAGGACAATGTAATAGACTGTTTAGAAAGGTTGTGGAAGCTCATTCACTGGAGGTTTTCAAAAAGAGGCTGAATAACTATCTGACTTGGATCGGTAGACACAACAAATCATATATCTTGACAGAGGTTTAGATTACATGACCCTGGTGAAATCTTCCAACCCTATGACTGTAATTTGCTTTCACATGTGATATCTCCAGACCTATCGGTTTGAATTGGAACCTGCATTGAGGGTTTAAATTGGAACCTGCCACAGAAATTGCTGATGCCACAGGAATTGTTTTTTGCTGTTCCTTTGCCACCCCCGCCCTCCTCTAGGCAAAGACAGAACACTCACAACCATTATCAATAGATTTTTGCAGGTACAAGTCTGGGTACAAAATGTGTAGGCTTTAATCCTTTGAAAAAAATTACCTCAGTAATTGGCACACCAGCCCCTGAGTCAATGCTGTACCAGTGTTAAAGGTGCCCTTCTCTAGGTGTGATGTATAACTGAGGCCATAATACCTTTCACAAGAAGAAGAATGGGGTGCTGGACAAATTCCTTTTGCGTAATTACATTCTGCTTACCCAAAACCTTTCTGTAATTTAAACTGGATCATCCAATACAATTTGTGTTAATTTGATACATCAGAGGAGATAGATCCCTCAATGCTGGTTATGTCCTAATCAATTAATAGGAATCAAAGGCATTAAAAAACTTAAGAGACTGTTTAGTATGTGGTTCTGACTGTGGGCAGGGATTATATATCATTTCTAAATTCACTTTAAGGACACACATCTTTCATAGACCCCACTGTCTTTTGCATACACACAATGTTATTTACCCACTACTGAATTTTTTATGCTGCGTGCTCACACATGCCCACATACACAGCATTCTATGGCAATGGTCCAAAAATTACAAGTTAGTTACCAATGCAAGAAAAGCCTGGGTAAAAAGTCATGCTGAGTCAGGCTGATAGGCCAGAAGGGATCATCATGATCATCTAGACCAGGGCTACTCAACACATGGCCACATGCAGCCTGCGGTCTGTTTGTTTGTGGCCCGTGGTGAGTTTTGGGTTTACGCGGGGCTCAACACACGGCCTGTGGGTGGGATCCTTAGAACATGGCCGCCACTGGGAACATACTCCACAACAGTAAGGCATTTCCCAGGCAGGGTGAGCATTGAAAGACACAAGTGGACGGGCTGTCTGGGTACAGAGTGTTGGTATTTCTAGCCCCGAGGGAGGAGGTGCCAGGAGCGCCTAGGTATTGTGGGAAGTGCTTTGTATTCATGTCTGTCGGTGTGAAAGAAGCTATTTGCATATATTTTCATATATATGCATGTATATGCAACCACACTTAAGTTGAGGCCCTTGGCATGTGCTGAGTATCATTGTGGACCCAAAGTTGAGTAGCCCTGATCTAGACTGACCTTATGAATGTTGCAAGACATACAGCTACACCCATCCACTCCAGGGTTATGTTCTCAGTTCTGCCACAAAATTTGTGTGATACCAAATTATTTCTCTGAACTTTTTTTTCCACATTTGAAAAATGGGATCAATTAGATCTTGGTGAAGTCTTTCCTATTTTTTTACTATTACTGTGTAGAAAATAAGTGTTCTCAAAAAAAAGTTTTCACAGAAAAAAATGTAAACATTTTCAGTCTTCTTATTTTTTAGATAAAAAAATGGGAACAAATTCCCATTTCTGACATATATTTTGTGAGTTTAAAGATTTTATCTGTTTCAAAAATTGTGGGGCTTTCCCACTTTGATTGTTTTCCAAGTTTTGGACATTGGAAAAAAATCAAATTAAGTAAGAAATAGGGGGAAACGCTTTCTTACATTGTTACTCTTTTCCAATTTTTGCTCTTTGGAAAATTGCAACAAACGTTGACAGTCAGAGGGAAAATAAAATTGTAACTTGAAAATGAGTATAACTACATAAAACAGCAAAATGTTTTTTCTTCTAATTTTGTTCACTCTTTCTTATTAATGTCCTACCAGAAAAAAAACAAAAACAGAAACAAAAAAAACCCCTGGTGAATAGTAAAGTAAATATGGAAAAGCATTGAGAAAACCACTTTCCATATTATTTAAATTTTCATGGAAATTTTTTGAAAAGCCTTTTTAATATAAGAAAATCTAAGATTTTTTGGCCAGCTATAAATACCGTATGAATTGGTATTCATTTTTCCCCATTTTCTTATGTTCAGGGTTTTTTCCCCCTAATTGTCTTTTTTCTACCCCCTTTTGCATTTATTTTCTTTTTTGAACTCTTTTTTATTTACAATCAGCATTATCTATGTATTTTGAAATGGGAATTAACTGGTTATGTGGCATGCTTAAGCAAATTTCTTAGCCCAAGTCAAATAGATACAAGACCACCCTTTAAAAGATTTTATTAAAAATATGTATTTTTATTAAGCATAGAAGATTATAGTGATATCTTATAGTATTAACCAAAAATAAGAGAATTCCTTCTGAGAATTTGCCCACAGACAGAAAGAATAATTCAAGGCAGGAATTGTCTATGTTCAATGTTTGTACAGGTGCTCACCCTTAAAACATCTTATTCATCTACAAACACTAGTTAGTTCTCCTTTGGAGTATGATTTAGTTTTTTTCTCTGCCCTTTTTAAAATGATCTTCTAACAGGGTATGTCAAATCCTGGGCTCACTGACTCAAAGTACCACAAGAGTATCATCCCAAAACTACAGAATAACCGATGATCTTCAACACATGAATCAACTCTCACAAGACAAAAGTAGAGCTATAAGGAACATCTTCAAGATCTAATATTTAAAGTCAAGGAACCAACTAAATATTGTATAGGTTTGATTTGCAAACCTTCCTATATAAATTCAGGCAAAAAAATAAATAAAAAAAGAGAGAGACACTCATTTGTTTGGAGCATCTTCTGAAAACTTGAGTAGCTAGAATATACACCCCAATATTAAAAGCTACACAAGCTGAAAGGCATCTGGGTTGGATATATTTTTATATGAATATTAGTCATGGATTTAAACCAAGATACTCTCAGGGAGATTAGACAGCTTAACTGACAGATGCTGCAGAGCAATATTTGGCATACGTGGAGTTGATAAAGTTACCAGTTTTGAAGTAAACAGGAGAGACCATAAATGTTCCCAATCATCAGTCACAAAACTCACAGGTCATAGATTCTTGAATGGTGTCTTATAATATGTGTTAATGACTTGTGCCAAACAATCAGTTCCATTTTGTATTTAGTTGTGACACTCTGAGTACCTTTCTCAGACCAGAAGAAGAGCTCTGCATAAGCTTAGTAGCCTCTCTCTTTCACCAACAGAAGTTGATGCAATAAAAAATACTATTTTACCCACTTTGTCTCTCTAGCTAAAATGAGTAAGCTATGATGTAAAGATACTAAGAGGCTTTTTTATGTTTGCCTTATTTGTAGCGAAACACAAAAAAGTACAATGTGGGGCCTTCACCTTTGGACTGCCTGGGCCAGATTCTGAATTTGCTTACACAGATGTGAAACTGGAGTAAACCCAAAGACTTCAGTGGAGTTATTCCAGATTGGCATGAGTGCCATCAAGCACAGAATCCTCCTCCACATTGTCTAATCAGGCCTATGAACATTTGAAAATGCTGACATGTCACTGGAGGACAGCAGTATCAGTCTCTTTTTACCCTCAAAGGTCACCCTTTCATTTTCCTTTATCCATGTTTATTTTTGTGGAAACAAGCTTATGGGTGTGAAGGTTCACTCATATTCTTGTAGTTTGGCTTAAGGCTCTTCATAGATCTAGTTGGAAAAAAATCAAGGAGTTTTTAATTTTAATTTGTCAGTTTGTAAAAACTAAAATGTTTTGTGGAGACAGCTGAATTGTCAGGAAGCTCCTGCCTGGTTTCCTAGTTTGCTTGTCCACTGCCTCAGCAGCCTGCCTACTGGATAGCTTTGGAACTGTGGATCCCTGGACTTTCAAGATATGTGACTCCAGGTCACCCACTTACCAGACTTTCTTCCATATGCTGCTCCATTAACGTGTTAGGAGAATTTTGAAAATCCTGGTTTTAATTCCAAAATTGGAATGACACCAAATTTCAAAATACCAAAAACCTCCAGAAATGAATTACCAACCACATATCTACCTCATGGACAGAGGCACAATCTCCTCAATTCTGTGTTCAACACTCAACATGATAAAAAGATAGTTTTCCTTATTTTTAGGGACAAAGGATTTCAGCTAAATTATCTAAAATGTGAGATTTTCAAAATGTCTGAGGTGGCTTTGAGTCTGAGTGATATCTGTTCAGCACTGTTGCCTTAGTCGTTCCGCTGTGCTGAATTTAATTCTAAAAACATCTACAAAAATTGCATCTGGGGAGACATTCCCAACCCCTTTAACAATGACTACCAAACCCAAAATATCCTGTGGGCAGCCATTATTCCATCATTCTCTTGAATCTCACCTACAGTACAGGGGTTGAAGTGAGGTTTCTTTTCTTCTGTTACTGCTCATTTTGTCTCAAATAAATTGTTTGCTGTACTCTAAAAGGACGGACAGCCCTATGCTATCCAATTCTCTTGTGTTCTCAGAAAAGGTGTAAAGGGTGGCGATGGGGCACTAAATTTGCTGCAGGCATGGCAATAGAATACAAAACTTTTCACTTGAAAGTCAGTTATTTAAATCTGACCCAGGCTGGACATTTTTTACCATCTGGTGATCTATGTGAACTCAGCAGCTCAGTTTCTATTGTGATATGAACCATCCATCAGACATGGATGGTTCATATCACAAGAAGCTACATAATTTGAACCTTGACTAAAATTCTCAGTGGTGAGGCCAAGGACTATAGTGTCCAAAGAGAACAAATGTCAATGTAAACCCTAGACATGTTCCCTCAGGAACAAGATTGAGGCACACTGAGAGGATTCAAAATTTGTGAGAAGCTCATGCTGTTCCTGTTCATGCTATGGATAAACAGAGGACTTCATTATTCTGTGTGGCACTTTTCGCCAGCTCTAAAATATGCTTATGCCTGTTTTCAGAGCCTTTGTGCCTGACTGCTTGAGTAATAACACATTGCAGTACACAGAGAGATGAGAGCATCCCCATGAATCTATATGCATTGATATTAGTGACAGAAGTCATGGATGGACTTTGACCAGTGGGCTAAGGTGACCACAGAAGCCAAACAAAGGTCACAGGTGGCTTTGATTACTATTCTGTTACTGTAACAAAGCATCTCTCAAGGCAAGGCAACCACCCCCTCCTTGTTTAAATTCTGCTTCAAACATGTTCCTTATGGCAAAACTACATGCAACGTTAACCCAGCAGTTACAAAAGCTGTTATGCTCCTAATTAAAATAGGAAAATAACCTCCGTGCAATCTCCCTTTGGTCATCCAAATTGCCATCTGCCCTGTTTTCAGACAGATCCTGCCTACCTGAGCATAAAACAGAAAGATGAAAGGAACCTTTTCAGGAAAAGAAGCAGGGTACAATTGCATCCCTTACCCTGCATTACACTTGTCAGAAAATGGGGAAAGACGTGAATAGAACCCTTAGACCCCCTTTTTCTCTTAGCACAAGCAACAAAGTGCATGGGTTTTACTATTTTTGTGAGAGCCCTCTGTAAAAATATGGGCAGCAAATTATTCTAATGCTAACATATAAAGCAGAAGCTATGAGTGAAGGAATGTTTACCTTGCACATACCAGAAGAAATGGTAAATATAGCCCTGACGGGCAAATTAACCAAATCTGGTGCACCTGGATGGTGGCCTAATTAGAGAAAAAGCTCAGCTGTGGGACAGCTAGCTCTCAGGTGGGTGAGTGCTATTGAAGGAGGGAAACAGAGTTCACTCTCTCTGAAGCAGCCTGAAAAAGTCTGAGAAGCAAAGCAGAAGAGTTTCTACAGTGGTGTGCGAGAAGCCTGCCAGGAGGGGATCCTAAGGAGCTACAGCATGCTTGAACTCCTGACTGAGGGGAAGTGTGTGGCAGGCCCTAGATCATGCTGTCGATTGAGGCCCAGAAGGCCGTGGTTAGACAGGAGGGTGGTCCAGTGCAGCAGAGGAAAACTTATGATGAGGTGGCTGCCGGATGATCTGAAAGTTTATTTTTCTATATATGTTTTTATTAAAATATGGCAAAGGACTCTGTGGCAAACTAGGCTGGCAGGAGGGCCAGGACACTCTCACAGATGGAGTTGACCAAAAGACAGTGGAGGAAACTGGGGGAAAGGGTACTACAGCGCCACATCAGGCAGGCAAAGTTGTGTTGGCATAGCAACTTCGTCATGCTGCATTACAACTATACATCCAAACTCTGCCTTCATTTTTTACCCCCATAAAAGTCTATAGGAACTAATGGGTTTCCACAGGGAGAACTAGGAGCAAAAATGTTGTTTCTGAAATTATTTTAACTGTCAGTGACAGCTATAATCCCGTCTATACTTAAAATCAGGCAAATAGCAAAACAAACAACCCCAAATGCTTACCTTCTTCAAAATCCATCAATTAAAAAAAACCCCAAACCAAATCAAAACGAAACAAAAACCTAGGGATGGGTAGATAGTGAATGTGATAAATACAGTGATTTGTGTCAACAGCAACCTAAATAAAAGTGATGTGTTATGGACATTTCCTAGAAAAAATCTCCAGTTTGGATTTCCTAGGCCAGGCCTACTCAAGGAAACTATTTTGAAATTAATAAATTCGACTTAAGAACTCTTGATTTAACAAATTTGAATTAGTGTGTCCTCGCTACGGAGAATCATCAAAATTAGTGCAAGAAGGCTTTGTAAATGTGGACATGTTACCTTGGACTTAGAGCCCCAGAAAGCACTAGGGAGCTGTGGGAGGCTTCCTGGAAGCCAATAAGTTCGAATTAGCGGCACTGGAGCACCCACAATAACTTTATTTCAAAATTACTATTTTGGAAATTAGCGTTACTCGTTGTGAAAAGCAGGAGTACAGAGTTTGAATTCTGTGGCCTGTTATTTAGAAATAAAGGCTTGGTAGTGTGGACACGCTGCTTGGTGAGGGGAATATTTCAGAATAAGGTCCTAGTGCAGACCAAGGCCAATTATTATCAGAAAATCATTAATATCTAGTGACAGTCATTTGTGATAGGGAGTGTTGGGCTCAATTGTCAATTACAAAATGGCCACCACTTGTTTTCACTCAGGACATATCTACACTGGGGAGTTATTTCAAAATAACTCCTCTTATTTCAACATAACAAGTAGAGGGTCCACACTACCAAGCCTGTTATTTCAAAACAAGGGGCTGGTTATTTCAAAATAATAGCCCATTTTTCCTTGGGGAATAAGCTTATTTTAAATTAGCTATTTCAGGAGTTATTATTTCAAAATAACCTCATAGTGTAGACATAGCCTCAGTGCTGACTTAATTTGACTTATCAGGTTATATCTTACCTCTGTGGGTGATCTCTCTAGCCAAGACTGAAGTACTTTTCAGGTAGGAAAGGGTTGATGCCTGGTTTATGGATAAGCAGGACTTCATTTTCCAAGGCTGCCAATCTAGTACCAGTTCGTACAAAGGGGTCACTTAGAGTACGTCTACACAGCAGTGTTATTTTGAAATAACTGTCCTTATTCTGAAATAACATAGTCCGCGTCTACACACAAGCAGTTATTTTGACATCATGTTGAAATAATGTCCAGTTGGAGGATTTCTTATTCTGACTCCTGTAAGGGAAGTCAGAGGAAGAGTGCTCTAACTCAGACTTACTGCTGTGTAGACAGCGCCAAAAGCCAAAGTAAGCTATTTTGACTTAAGCTACGCAATTGACGAAGCTCATGTTGTGTATCTTATTTCAGATTTAGCTCCGCTGTGTAGACATACTCTAGGTCAGGGTAGTGTATATACATTAAGGGAAAACAAAAAGAAAAACTATGTAGCACTTTGAAGACTAACAAGATGGTTTAATAGGTGATGAGCTTTCGTGGGCCAGAATCACTTCCTCAGATCATATTCTGGAAGAGAATTGGCATGACCATATATACCAAAAGGAATACAGTGAAAAAAGTGAACACATTATTAAACTGACAAATCAGATTTAGTACAGATTTGAGGAAGAGGGAGGGAGGGAATAGTTATTTATGAGTCAATGAATGGCTAATCAGGAGTGATAAGTGGGGAAGCTAAAACAAAAGGAAAAACTATGTAGCACTTTAAAGACTAACAAGATGGTTTAATAGGTGATGCGCTTTCGTGGGCCAGACCCACTTCCTCAGTGGGGAAGCTATCTTTGTAATGGGTAAGGTAATTAGCATCTTTGTTAAGGCCCATTTGTAAAGTGTCAAATTTAAGCATGAATGAAAGTTCTGAAGGTTTCCCTCTGTAATCTGGTGTTAAAGTCTCTTTGAAGTAAGATGCATGCAGTAAGGTCATTAAGACTATGTCCAAGTAGGGTGAAATGAAAAGCAACTGGTTTTTCCTTGTGAAGATGTCTGATGTCTGATTAATGGGCATTAATTCTTTGGTGAAGTGTCTGAGAAGTCTGCAGAAGGACACTGTTGGCACATGATGGCATAAATTATATTTCTGGATGAACAGGAATATGTGTTCTTGATCATATAACTGACATGGTTAGATCCAGTGATGGTGTCACCAGAGTAAATATGTGGACAAAGTTGGCAATGGGGTTTGTTGCAATGGAAAGTTCCAGGGTTGGTATTAGTGCGGTATGTCCTGTGGTTGTTGGTAAGAATCTTCCTGAGGTTAGGTGCTTGTCTATAGGAGACTATGGGTCTGTCCCCCAGAGCCTCTCGGAGTGTAGTATCCTGTTCCAGTATAGGTTGTAAGTTATTGATAATACATTGGAGGGGTTTAAGTTGGGGGCTATAGGTGATGACAAGTGGTGTTCTATTGTTGGTTTTCTTGGGCCTATCTTGAAGTAGATGGTTTCTGGGTATTCGCCTGGCTCTTTCAATTGTTTTTTTTAATTTCCCCTGGTGGCTAATTGAGATTTACAAATGCTTGGTAGAGATCTTGAAGTTTCTGGTCTCTGTCAGTGGGATTAGAGCAGATGCAGTTGTACCTAAGGGCTTGACTATAGATAATGGATCGTATGGTGTGTCCTGGATGGAAGCTGGAGGCATGTAGGTAAGTGTAGCAGTCAGTGGGTTTTCTGTAGAGAGTGGTATTTAATTTTCCATTAATGATTTGTACTGTGGAGTCCAGGAAATGGATCACTCATGTTGAATGGTCCAGGCTGAGATTGATGGTGGGGTGTAGGTTGTTAAAGTCTCTGTGGAATGCGTTCCGTGTTCTTGGCCATGGGTCCAGATCATAAAGATGTCATCGATATAGCGTACGTAAAGGAGGGGTAGAAGGGGATGGGATCTGAGGAAACGTTGTTCTAAGTCAGCCATAAAGATGTTAGTGTACTGTGGGGCCATGCAGGTACCCATGGCTGTGCCGCTGATCTGGAGATATAAGTTGTCCCCAAATTGGAAATAATTGTGGGTGAGAACAAAGTTACATAGGTCTGCTACAGGATTGGCTGTGGTATCCTCTGGGATAGTGATTCTAATCGCTTGTAATCCATCGTCATGTGGAATATTGGTGTAGAGAACTTCTACATCCATGGTGGCAAGGATGGTGTTATCAGGGAGGTTATCGATGTTTTGTAGTTTTCTCAGGAAGTCAGTGGCATCTCGGAGGTAGCTGGGAGTGTTGGTTACATAGGGTTTGAGGAGAGAGTCTACATAGCTGGATAATCTGGTAGTGAGTGTGCCAATACCTGAAATGATGGGACGTTCGGGAGTCTGCCTAGGACTAATTATAAGGCTTCCTCATAGTGTGGACACACTATTTTGAAATAGTTATTTCAGGAGGTATTATTTTGAAATAAGTTATTTTGAAATAATTTCCTAGTGTAGACATGCCCTTTGAAAAAAAATATTAAGGGGGAGGGAGGTGTGGATTTGCTGATGAGAATGAAAGTATAACTAATCGTAGCACCAAGAGCCTCCCTTTCTTTCTTTCATCCATGAAAAAAAAATATTTACAAGCTGAATGGCATTTAGTAAGGTATTAATAGAAACCCCCTACTTTTCACATGGTTCAAATACAGCAATGTAGAGAATTCTTATATAGTTTCCTTGACAACCACATAAGCATCCTCTGAGTATCTTTCTGTAACAGCTGATTATGTAATACATATTCAATCCAATGGCTATGAGGATGAATACAATTTTAGACCATAAGAACATCCAGGCAAGTCTGAACCAGTGGATTGGTATGGAAGAATTAGTCCCTCGGTGCAACTACTTTGCAACACTTCAGGAGTTGACACTGCCAGATCTTTGGGGGTAGGGGTGGGGAGAAAATATTCTGGTCATAAAGAGAGATTATGAAATAGAAGCATGTACCAAATGGGTAATAGATTTTTTGCATTACATCTCATTAGTGTCTCCTATTATCCTAGTCCCATAACCAAGAGCTAGTGTATTCACTTAAATGAATGGCTGCCACATTTATAACAAACAAAATGGAAAACTACAATCCATGTATAATCACCACCTGTGGAACCCACTGCTGAGAGATTGTCAAAAAAACACCAAGATCCTGGAATGGGGTGGGGATGGATGAAAAATGACAGTACTTTGAAGCTATCATTGTGTTTTCCTAATTGAAGCTATGCAGATGCTGATGTGGCTCCACTCCTAAATTCGGGTATGTCTACACAGCAGGGCAAAAATCAAATTAAGATACGCAACTTCAGCTACGTCAATTGTGTAGCTGTAGTCAAAATAGCTTAACTTGGCTTTTGGTACTGTCTTGACAACAGGAAGTCGAAGGAAGAACTTCCTTCCTTTGACTTCCCTTACTCCTCATACAATGAGGGTTACAGGAATCGGAGTAAGAAGTCCTCCAGCTCGACATTATTTCAAAATAACAGCTTGCTGTGTAGACACGCATTTTGTTATTTCAAGATAAAATCAGTTATTCCAAAATAATGCTGCTGTGTAGATGTACCCTTAGAGATGAGGGCATTTCTAAATGTTGATGACTGCCAATGGCCCCCAATGGGTCATGCTGAGACTTGGGGATTTCTGTAGTATAAGAGAGAAGAGAGCTGCCTCCATGTTCCCATTCATTCTGAAAACTCCCCTCACATCAGAGAGTGGAAAAGAGAGGATTATTTTTCTGTACTCAGTATATACTGAGATCCCTCCCTTTCATTGTAATGTAATGATTAAAGCACACAGAGCGACAGACAAACTGTACAGATCCCATAGCAATTGTGCAGAAGGCTCACTTTAGAGTCCATTTATTTGCACTTGGAGCACAGCCACCTAGTAAGGTGATTAGGGAGTAAGGAGGCTATAATAGAAGACAGGGGGGAAAAAACCCAACCATCTTAGAGCAACACAGAAACACTTACACCAATCCCTCCCATTTGGCTGCTAGACTCTTTCAAATGCTGAGCTAAGAGGCAGGGTCTGCTGTTTGCACATCCACAACTGGCTGACCTTTCCTCTAAGCTCATTAGCCTGCAGCAGATCCAGCCTCAGTGGCCTTCTGGGGCACATGGACTTTTTTGGGTTTTATTGGACATTCAGTCTTCTAAGCCTCAGGCAAATCCTTCTGTGCAGCTCTCCTTATCACAATGCAATTACTTTGCCTTTCTTCAGGCAGGTTGGAATTCAAGGGTGGAACTCACAGAAAAGGTTACTGAGTCAAGAAAAATCAGATTAGATCTTTGTTTTATCAATTCTCCTAACTTCACTTTCTAACAGTTGGTGTCAGCAAGTTGAGAAGTGTGACTCTGGCAGCTTGACTGAACTTATCAGATGGTCAACTGGTCTGTTTTGTATCTGCCAAAATTTAAAGTTTAAAGAAAAAAAATAAGGGCACACAATTCAATTCAATTAAACACGTGCTGAAATGACAAGAGTGTAATAGTAATTTAATTTTATTTATTGGCTATTTAAATGGACACTAAACCTTCTAAGCAGGGATAATTGGCATTGAATTAAAACACAATTTGCAATCTTAGTCAAAGAGGACACAAAATAAACCAGTCCGGTGCATATTTCTTTGAAGTGTTGAAATAAACATCAGAAGAGGGTAAGTCTCTCAGTCTATTATTAAGAGAGAAGAAATTAAATCTTCCCCATTAATCTTGTTCCATCAAATATAATTTTCTTTATCCTTTTTTCCATGAAGAGAGAAGTATGTGGCTTAAGAAAATACATGACTATGAAAGTAATGTTGCATCTTGATCCAAGAAAACTTTCATTCAGATCAAGATACAACAGTGCATGCTTGGATCTACAGTATCTGGTGGTCACACCTTCATATACAAGTAAAGGAGTGGGGGAGCTTGAGATGGGAGGATCAAGATAGTTCCAATCATCATGTTATCTGTATTCATCAGAGAGGCTATTTGAGTTCTAAACTTAAGACTTATTGAATGCCAAAGGAATCTTCACTTGGGCAACTTGGCTTTACCCATATAAACGGAGAAGGGTTCTTTGTCCCCACAAGTCCTGTGGAAGAAAATATTTGGAGTGAAATGACTGAATGATCATTTGACAGATCATGTTGTCTAGGTTTTTCTCTTAGATGGAGCATATCTGACACCATGTACCCCGTGTGACACTCTGTACCCCATGTTTACCACTCTTTTTATGGTTATATTTTGTACAAAGCATGCCTTCTGAGGTATCATTTGAAAAAAACTAAATCTGCTGAGCATCATTGTCCTGATAAACTATATCAATACAGAGTTATGACATTTTGCTGTATGTTTGTTACTGAAACCTATAATTCTGGGGAATGCCCACACAGTGAGCTCAGTGGTCACCAACCAGTAGATTGGGATCTACCAGTAGATCTTGGAGCCTGTGACAGGTGATCCTGATTGGTTTGGCCAGGAAGCTATCAAGCACTGGCACTTCAGTTGCCCATCCACCCACTGTCATGCTGCTCCTTTCCTCTGCCTTGGAGCTGCCCCCCCTTTCCAGAAGCCTCCTGCTTGCTGTGCAGGGTATGGGAGGAAGAAGGGGGAGCACTGATGTCAGAATGTCCCCCTTCCCTTCACTCCTGTACCCTTCTCTCCACACAGAGAGAAGGGGATGGAGACAGCTTGGCAATGAAAATCTGTCACTCTCACACACTGTCTGTCATTCTCATAAACACACACTGTCCTTCACACTCATCTCCAGACCCAACACATACATAGGGGGTTGTTGTTACTACTTTGACTGCTTGCAAAGTGGGTAATTTTAGGTTTTTGACTGGTCTGTGCATTTCATCATTTTCATTTCTCTCTTATGCTTAAATTTAATTCTTTGAGTAGTGAGTTCTAAAATGCCAAACCTGTCGTGGCTGGAGTCATTATCCCTGTGGTTATTGCTGCTCCTGGATGTGGCTGGCATGTCCCTTCAGCTCCTGAGAGAGGCAGAGCAGGGGGTCTCCACATGCTGTCCTTGCCGGCAGACACCACTCCTGCAGCTCCTATTGATTAATAACAGGGAACTGTGGCCAGTAGAAGCTGTAGGCTCAGTGCCTGTGGATGAGGGACAGCACATGGAGCCATTGCTGTACGTGCCAGATGCTTTCAGGAGTGGTGCAGGGTTAGGGCAGAAGTAAGCCAGCTTTAACTCCACTGTTCCACCACCCAGAAGTCATCTCAGTTGAGATGTTCTGGTGAGCAGCCAGAACCTCCATCCTGAACCCCTGTCCCAGTTCTGAACCTCCTCCTGCACCCAACCTCCTGCCTCAGATGTGAGTCCCCCTGCATCCAAACCCCTTCTCAGAGTTTGCACCCTGACACCCCCCCCCCCGGACTTCAATCCCCTGCCCTAGGCTAAGCCCAGAGACCTTCCCACACTCCACACCCCTTGGCCTAAGACCAGAGTCTGTACCCCAAATCCCCTACCCCAGCCTGATTAAAGTGAGTGAGGATGGGGAAGGAAGGGGGGTGGAGTGAGCAGGGCGAGGCCACGAGGAAGGGGGTGGAGCAGGGGTGGGACCTTAAAGAATGGGCAGGAAGGAAGTGGAGCAAGGGTATTTGGGTATTTGAGGTAGATCTTACATTGCACTTAAATTGAATAAGTGATCTTGTGGTTAAAAAGGTTGGAGACCACTGTAGTAGCTCCTGAGGCTTTGTCTACACAACAAAGTTTAGTCCTCAAAACATGCCTTTTGGCAACAAAACAGCAAGAATGTACACACCGCAATGGGACTTTTGTGGGTAAAAATACTCAGGTTTGGCAACAACAAACTTTTCACTTTTTTTCCCCTTTTCCCTTCCCTTTATTGTGGACAAAGATCCAGTGTCCCACAATGTCTGCCCTGATCGCTCTGCTCAGTGTTTTGATCTCTACTGCCCAGCAGGCATGCCCTGCCCTGTCCTCTTTCAAAGCTCCAGAAGGTGTCTGACAGCTGAGGAGCTGCTCCCTTTGGGAAACAAACAGCAAATCATTGGACTGCTCCTGTTCTTTCCAGCACTAGGAACACAGCAGCAGACATTCTGCAGCTGCAGAGGGTTGGAGACAAGCTATTGTGCTGCTTTGACATTCCTGAATAGGGAAAGCTCACAGAGCTATTCATGATGCATTCCTGGTAGCTGAAGAGGCTGTGGGAGAACTGAGGGGGAATCCCAAGATGTGCAGGAATCAGTTCTGCCTTCCCACAATACGGTACTGTGAGATACATAACTACAGTGCATTGCACACATTGTGGATAATGGTTCCCCCAGTGTGGACATGATTTATGGACAGAAGGAGCAAGTGTGAACACCTTCTGGCAATTTTTGTTTTGTCAGCTTTGGGGTATTGAAATAAGTTTTATTGACAAAACTTGGTAATGTAAACATAACCTCAGTGTCAACAAAGGACTGACAGTGGTTTTAGAAAACTATTAGCTACTGAAGTGACCATCAGAGGGGACCGCAAACAAAAGATTTGCATAACATACCTGAAATATCTCAAACATCACGTGTGAACAGGGAATTTACAATTCATCTGAAAGACACTTGTACACAGGGTACACTTCTGTCTACACCCTGGTGGAGGGGTGGGGGGGAGGAGGGGCCGTAATCCTCAAAGAGAGGAGAAACATACAAGAAGTGAGGAACACATCTCGACACATTGTTGCAAGATTGTCCGAAAGACAACCAATCATTACTGAACTAGAGGGTTGGTTCTAATTGGAATGCTCTCTAATCAGCGTGGACTGCTGAAAGTTTCTGGGTGACAGATATCTTTTTCTTTGAAATCCTATTAAACTTGATAAAGTCTAGGAATGACATTGTGGTTTTAAACTTAAATTTTCTTTTGTAGCCATTTTTGACTTGTATACCTTTATCACTTATAATAATTACACATCTATCTTTTTATAGTTAATAAACTTCTTTAGTTTATCCAAACCAGTGGATTTTTGTTTCAGTGGATTTTTGGTTCTCTACTCAGGTTAACAAAGGCTGTAGCATATTCATTACTCTTTGAGGGAATGAAAAATTTTCATGGTGTTGCCCTATTTATGAATGATTGAGAGGGCTCATGTAACTTTGTTGAATGTGCCTTTTTATACTTTTAGCTGACCCTGAATAAGCAATGTGTGATGTAGCATATTAATACATAATTGAAATTTTGGGTTAATAAATAAAAATAAGAGAAAGTGCATAATATGTGGGACTCATTGCAGCATCAACCAATTTGGACTAACTCACAAAAAAATGCCCATGGATATAGCCTATTTAGCAGTGTACTCAGCATTGCAACAGTCAGAGTCACAATCATTACAGAAACCATAGGGTATGTTTCTGATAAACATCTGTATTTTCGTATTATATATAGGGTTTTTAGTTTCACTCAGTACTAAATATAAATCACATTTTGTGATGACATTGCAGTTATTATCTCCATGTATAATATGATGGATTAAGAGAATTACTGGCATGCATACCCATCTGGGATTCAGTCAATTCTATGTTGTATTTTTTTTTGTTTTGTTTTTAAATCCTATACAATACCACTTAAAATTATTTTGACCATCAAGAAACTAGAACTTTTAAAAAGTCACTCATGGTCAAGAAGTAACAGGTGAACTGAACCATTGCTTAACTGCTTTGAAGTGCTTTCTCTATAAATGAGACTCAATGTTTCTTAAAAATCTGCTTTTCCCTAAGAAATTTGAAATGGTTACTTGGGCCAAGTATAAAGATAATGTAATTTCTCTATTTCTGCTTCATATCCTAGAAGAAAAAAAAACCAAGAGAAGTGTGATTTTTTTTCTTCAAACTTAAGAAAATAAGTGTGGATTTGTTCTGACATCTAAGTTAAGGTTCAGTATGGTTTTTGTTTCATTTCAACTATTTTGCTCATTCATTGTAATAATCTTGAATCTTGGTAGTGTTGATAAAGACAGATGTTGATGTTTTATATTCTATTCTGTTCTAAAAGGGCAGTCCCAATGCATCCATCATTGCTGTATCTGAATGCCTCCCTGGGTAAAAACAAAAACAAACAAAAAAAGTGATCTACTCTACATGTTACAAACTTCCCTTGCATTCTCCTTCTCTGCACTATGGCAAATTCCTCCACTAAGCTGCTGCAATGTTTTGCTGTAAGTGGCTTTGTGGGAAAGTAAGATTCAAGAAGTGACCTTTGCATTCATACTTCAAATTGGTAAGTTTGTCATTATTTGTTTCTCTAAGAGTGAATTGTACAGGTTAAGGACGGGTGCTAAGAAAGTCCTTTCTCCTGTGTACATGAACTTGAATCTTCAATGAAACAACTCCATCTTTCCTGAGGGGGCAATTGTATTCTCAAAGGCTACGTCTACATTGGCATGATCTTGCGCAAATACTCTTTAACGCAAGAGTTATTGCGTTAGAGTATTTGCGCAAGAGAGCGTCTACACTGGCATGTGCCTTTGCGCAAGAGCATCCGTGCCAGTGTAGATGCTCTCTTGTACAAGAAAGCTCCCATAGTCATTTTAACCATTGGGCTTTCTTGCGCAAGAAATTCATGTTGCCTGTCTACACTGGCCTCTTGCGCAAGAACAGTTGCGCAAGAGGGCTTATTCCTGAGCGGGAGCATCATAGTTCTTGCTCAAGAAGCACTGATTTCACACATTAGAACGTCAGTGTTCTTGCGCAAGAATTCCCCGCCAGTGTAGACAGGCAGCAAGTTTTTGTGCAAAAGCGACTGCTTTTGCGCAAAATCATGCCATTGTAGACACAGCCAAAGAGTAAGGCAGTTCTTTTCAGATCTTCACTATCATGGACATTGAAAAAAAATAAACTGAGTCTTTAAATTTGATGTAGTTTTAACAAGGAACCAGCTAGTAGACTGATCAGTATACAGATACAATGTACTCTCCACAGTCCATATTGCTGAGGAGGTGGATTTCCACTTTCTGCCCCACTTGCAGCTTTTTCCAAGACTGACATTTTCAATGAGATTTAATGAGATAAAGCCGAGGAAAAATATCCTAGCAATAAAGTTTATCAAATTGTGGTATAATCTCTCAAGGGCTTTTGGAAGACCCCAATAATTGCACTGGCCAAAGTGCTTGAGAATAGGGAAGAATTTTGAACCGGACAAGGAATATACTAGGTGAGCTAACAGATCTTTTCCATCTCTAATTTCTGTTGTTTTGTAAGGCAGGTGTCTTTGGATCTATTCTATGTTCTTTTTATGAATTCTCTGTAAATCAGATGCCATTAGTTATGAGCACATTGAATTTTCCAGGAACAATGAAACTTCATGGATCATTCATTACACTTAGATGTATGTTACTGGGTATATTTTTAACAGCCTTAAACTGTTCTAGTGTCAAGTCCCCTAAATTAATGTAACCATGCCCCTTTTCCCTTTTTTAGAATGTATTTTCATGTATGTTTTAAAAAGTTGGCACTGTGATATAAATAAATAAATTTAATTAAACCATCTGGCCTAGACAATTCTATGGCCACACTCAAGCTTATACTCAGGGGCGTCGGATGCTTCTATACAGGAATGTTTTTAATATAAGTTTATGAAGGGAGCAGATGTTCATTTCTGCTGTTTGGTGGTGGTGATATCTGAAAGCTCCCTCTTTTGCCACTCAGGGAGAAATCCAAGGGTAGAACAAGTTTCTGTAAAACCATCATGAAAACTTTCAAAAACAAACAAACAAAAAAACAAACAAAAGACCCCCAAAAAAACTACCCATAGTTACTAATTAAACTGTCACCTTAAAGAAACAATTGTGGGTTTCTGTTTAGTGATTGAATTATTATTAATATTAACCCTACACCTACCCTTTGATCATGGACCAAAGATAAGATTAAAAATATGGCAATGTACAAGTTAACCCTTATAAAATATCAGAATATTTGACACTGAGTGAGGTTCTTTAGTTGACTGGTGATCTAACATGTTTGTCAGCAAGCCGAATATATTCCATCTGCTTATGCTATTCGCGGACCCAGAGGATCTGCTCCTTTAGCTTGCTGGGTAGTAAGAGTGAAGTTGTGAGATTTATTTGTAGTACATTTTGTCTGCAATTCATTTACATCTATTTCATTTGCATGCATGAAACCAACTACAGATCATTAAACAACCTTATTTCAGAGACAATATCTAATGGCAAGAAATTCTATACATTCTCTAATAAATTCTATGCATATACAAGTCTATAAACGGTGTATGAAGTTAAGATAAATGTTTTTAAAGTACGTAAATGATTCAGAAGTCCCATTTTCCAAAAATACCTTAGGCAATTAGGGCTAGATTCAATAAGAAAGGTCTGTCTAGCCTGGCTTAGGAACCTAACTACTAGTGTATAATGTGAATCCCATGCAGAGGAAAGTGCCTCCTTCTAGGCTGGAGTTAGGTGTTTTCTTAGGCTACACCCCTCTCCTTTGTATTTCTGTTTGGTTAGTTTAGGCAGTTTTCTACTCAGCCTGTTGGCTTTCATGGAATCCATTCTTAGGTGCCTAACTCTCTTCATGCATTATATAGGGGCTCTAGGTGTCTAACTCAGTGTTGAGAATTCCACGAGGCAACAGGCATGGCATATCTGACTCAAAGTCCCTGTTGTGAAACTAGCCCATTTGAAAGCCAATAGGACATATGATCAACATGCCTAAGGCCAGATCTACACATAGCCTGAGATCGATGTTCCGGAGATCATTCTTCAGGGGTTTGATTTAGCAGGTCTAGTAAGGACCTGCTAAATAGACTGCTGATGGTGCCCCTGTTTACTCCCATACTTCATAGGGTCATGAGGAGTAAGTTGACCTCTTGCAATGGGGAAGCTGCAGAAAACGGTATGTTGTCTCCAGCTATATTATACTTGTAGCTGGAGTTGCATATCTTATGTCAACTTTCTCAGGTAGTGAAGACCTGGCCTCTGTTACTTCTGAATGTGGGACGTAGGCTTGTGTACATGGTGCATTAGTTCATACTACAAGGGTATAAACTCTACTGCACAGTAGCATGTTGTTTGAAACAGGACCATATTAACAACACACACAGTAGGAACTTTTTGTGCATGACAGCAGGGTCCATGTAGGACAGTAAGGGCATGTCTACACTACAGAGAAGATCGAACCTCCAGAGGTTGATCATCTAGTGTTCAATTTAGCAGATCTAGTGTAGACCCCTAAATTGAATGTTGAGGGCAGCTTCCACCCACATCTGGTACTCCTCGTTCTGTGAGGAATAAGGGAATCTGACTGGAGCCTCTGGCAGTGTGGATGGGGATTTAAGGTACCTATTTTAGGTCAACCTTCCCTTCCAGTGTAGACCAGGCCTAAGTGTGCAAATTGCTAGTGCACCCTAGAATTTACACCCTATAATGACAAACCCTCAGGCTCCTAATCATGAAGGGCTTATGAAGTTGAGACTGAATAATTGTGGGGAACAGGTGCTGTCAAACAATATTTACATATGATTCTTTGCTGCTACACCTCAATCCTGACCTGTAGCATACATGGGATACACAGCAAATAGTATTCCATTTAATTACATATAAGATTCAAGGGACTTATACTGGTTATATTCAATACTAGACTAGAAAATTCATCTTTTAATTGATGCATTATTAAGCACCATGTGAGGATTTACTTACATGACTCCCTCTATCTAAATGCAAGTTGCAATGTTTTCTCTCCCCTCCCTAGCTTTTGATATACCCTCATACATTTGCTTTCTGCTGTTCTGTTTATCCAAACAAGTGGAGCACAGGTAGAGACAACAAAATCTTCCCCATGGTATCCAGCCAATATGATTAAACCTCAACATAGAGGAACCACTTCCTGATGCCAGAGGATAAATCATTCTCCATAACCACTCAATTCTTATGCAGCCACTGGTAGCAGTTGTGATGAATTATAAAGCATGGAAAGAAACTCAGACACTGGCACCTGGAATCCACTAGGTCAATTCATAGGAACCACTGAACAGCTGCCAGTAGGTAAAATCTTCTGGTCACTTCCACATACTGGGGAGAGAGGAAGTGAAGAGAAAAGAAAGGTAGACCGAATCCTTCAGTTATTCAAGTTTCTTCTTTCATTTGATATCCACAAGAAAAGTGTTTCTGGATATGTCTACACTTGCCCCCTAGTTCGAACTAGGGAGGCAAATGAAGCATACCGAAGTTGCTCATGAAGCGCGGGATTTGCATATCCCGTGCTTGATTAGCATATTCGCGGCTGGTCGCCTTTTTAAAAAGCCGGTAGCCCGAATTAACTCGCCGCGTGTAGACGCGGTAGTCCGATCCAAAACCCTTCCCTCGAATTAACTGTTACTCCTCATTGCACGAGGAGTAACAGTTAATTCGAGGGAAGGATTTTGGATCGGACTACCGCGTCTACACGTGGCGAGTTAATTCGGGCTACCGGCTTTTTAAAATGGCGACCGGCCGCGAATATGCTAATCAAGCACGGGATATGCAAATCCCGCGCTTCATGAGCAACTTCGGTATGCTTCATTTGCCTCCCTAGTTCGAACTAGGGGGCAAGTGTAGACATACCCTCTCAGAGTGGTCTGCAGACCCACTCTGAAATAGCTGCTACCAAGCTGCTGCAGTTTGTTTACTTACCAGCGCTGCAGCCATGGAGCCTCGTGGCTCCCATTGGCTGTAGTTCAAGGGGAGCTGTGGGAAGCAGCATAAACAAACCAGAATGGTCCAGTAGCAGCTTTCTCAGAGTGGGTCCGCGGACCACTTTGAGAAATACTGCATTAAAAAATTAGAACTTGTTCAAACAGGAGTCTCCCCACTGACTTCAATAGGCATAGATGAGGCCCTAAAGGACCTGCAGATAAAAGTAAGAGCAATAATACATGCTTTGTGCTCAGTATCAAGGCTCCAGTGATAGCCTTTGTTAGAAGAAATATCAAACAACCTATTAAAAATCCATTTAGTTCATTTTCACTATTTTTAAAGCAGTGACATGGGGAGCTATAGAGAAACAGGCCCCAAGGCTGACAAAGAGAAAAATTCTTGACAATGAAGTTCTGCAGGCATGACCCACTTCCCCCCCTGCAATATTGTTCCTTGCAAGTGTGATAGGCTGGGCTTTTCGGGGGGGGGGTGGGCGGGGGGTCACACACAAGTGGAGCCTCTTCCCTCTTTTAAATTGACGCATTTCTCATTTTTAGGAAGTCTTTATAGGCAGTGGGGGTCTATCAGCTTTTTTTCCCTCTCTCATTCTGGGGCGTAATCCAGACCAGTGAGAGGCTGCCTGCCTTGTAACATCAAGTGCCTTAAAAGGTTCTGATACCATGGTTCTGTTGTCTGGAAGTTCCCAGCCAGCATAGAAGTCTGTGCTGAGTGTCTGTGGGTTAATCAGTCTGACTCAGCAATTCTGATTCTAGCAGCCTGTTAGGTACACCACAGCCATACTCTGCTTACACCTAACAAGAGGACCCCACCCCACTTCCAAAACAATATGACCTGCAATGCCCAGTCCTCTCTTGAACCCTTCAGAGAAATATTATGGTTTGTTTGTTTCTTTATAGGTATATGCTCAGAAGCTTGCCATGTTAACTGGAGTTAACATTGACTTTACATCAAAAAACACCACTGTAAAACAAGTTTATTAAGAAAAAAATATAGTGGAAAAAGTGGTTTCTAGAGGCTAAAGACTTAGCAAAACAAGCTAAAGCATTGTTCAAGATAGTTTGTTTACAGCCTCTGCTCAGGATCTCCTACATTGTCCAAAGTGCTTCACTACTTTGTCTTTCTGAGTGAAAGACAAATTGGGGTTCTCTGCCCTATGTTATAGACCTTTAAAATGGATTCTTCTAAGATTATCCTCCACCAAATAAAAGTTTATTCAGGCTGTGAGGAAGGTGAAATGGAGTTTCCTGATGCAGAAAGTTCCATGCTAGTTGGTGTTTGCAAAAATGCAAACTGATCTGTTGCCTACAATATTTTCCCCCTGCTGTCTTGACAGTCTTGTGTGTCTAGACTACATCCCTCTGTTGACAGAGGGATATAAATGAAGCACTTCAAAAGTGCAAATGAAGCTGGGATTTAAATATCCCGTGCTTCCTTTGCATAATCACGTAATGGCGCTCTTTCGAAAAAGCGCTCTTTTGAAATTGAAACCGCAGTCTAGACGCAGTTCTTTCAAAAATAGAAGCCTTTTTCGAAAGATCCTGTAAACCTGAGGATCTTACAGGATCTTTCGAAAAAGACTTCTACTTTCAAAAGAACCGCGTCTAGACTGAGGTTTCAATTTCGAAATAGTGCTTTTTTGAAAGAGCGCCATTACATGATTATGCAAATAAAATGCGGGATATTTAAATCCGAGCTTCATTTGCACTTTCAAAGTGCTTCATTTACATCCCTCTGCCGACAGAGTGATGTAGTCTAGACGTAGCCTAAGCGATTTGCAATCCCATTGTCTCTTAACATACCCTGGAGATGACTTACAGGAGGTTAAACCACATTCCTTTGTCTATGGGTGGAGTAGCCTGCCAAGCAGACACACTTTGGTAATTTCCACAATTTTGAATTTGTTCTCTATATATACAAATCACACAGTATTAATGAGCAGTAGTTATTAGCTTTCTCTTGATACCTTGCATCACACCTTTTCAGGGGCAATACACCAGGGCAGGACACAAAAGGGTCACATGCCCTCCCTGTGATGGTGTTGGATGGCAAGAAGCCAGAAACTGTCCAACTATCTCAGACCCCACACTTTGAGGAGCCCATGGGGCCCAAGGACCTGGTAGGGCCTTGTTACCAGCAGGAGATGTCAGGCCTCCCCTTCACTCATTGGCTGTGATGGGAAGTGGAGGAACCTGCTCCCAGCCACGTTGTTCCACTTCCCATTGCCAGTGAGTGCAAGGGCCTGTTCCACCCATCCCACAAGCCCCTCCCCCAAGAAACAGCCCAGGGGACTAGTGGTGAAGCTTGGCACAATATGTAGCAGTTAAGCCCCACCCCCACTCCCACCAATAGCAGCAAGAAGCAGAGAAACCTAGCTCCAGCCACTCCCCCAGCTCTTCTATGACCAGTTTTCCTTTTTTAAGTGTGCTCCCTCCAGCTGGAACAGGTTCTATAGGTGTGTCTGTTTGATAGCAATTGAGCCCAGAGGAGCTCATTAGTCTTCTTCTGATTGGGATGGGGATGCACCCCATTATAGCAAGAATCAAGTGAAAGACAGAGGAAGCAATTAGTCATGATTTTACTAGAGGTTGCAGTAATCATCACAGCAATAGCAATTCTTTCCTTCCATGCCCCTTCTCACCATTTGCATATCAATTTCAAAATACGTGAGTTTTAGTTAGGTATGTTGTCATAGATTTTAAATTCTTTTGTAAGATGACTTATTGGGTGGCTAATACCAAAATAAAAACAACAAAACATAACTCGCCACAAAACATGTAAAATAAAAACTGATTTTCATGGAGATTTCCCTTTGCCTTAAAACCTTTACATCTTATTTGACCTCCTGTCCTCTATTTCCTTTGTAGTATGTGGATGAAATACAGTGGTCAATAAGGTTTTTTCTCTGTTATTCCATAATGAACCCTATCAGCCTTTATCTGTGTTTGTTTATTTATTTGAAATATACACTGCACGAGAAAAGCAGCATATCTCCATATGTCTTTATTTTATTTATGTATTACATGTTGGCCAAGCTGTTTAACCTTCATTCAGACTGGAGCAGTAAATACATTTGCTTGACATGATTTTGCCATTTACAGCAGGAAATGAAGGATCAACTTGGTCTGAGTCAATACTAATGAGGTCACATATCTATTAATCTATTAGTCACTCTTATGCATCCATTGGGACATGACTTCACTTTTCCAAGACAAATTATGTCTTGATCTATTGTCCTGACTTTATCAGGTTCACAATGCAAACAAATATACTTAAACTGCACTATAAATTACTATCAGCTGAATGAATACAATACCAATAGCTACTGTCTGGGCTTTGAGAAGTTGCTCTTTTAACTCACATATCTGAGCTCTGCTCTTTTAATCTTCTGGATAAACTCTGACAGCTGGTCTGTCCTAAATCTAAATCAATCCTTGGGAAATTTTGTCCTACAAGGGCTCTGAAGTAGTACTTTTCCAACAACTGAGCTTCTGCTATGTAACAGTATTGCAGATAAGGAGAGTTCACGCCTTTAATAGTTTCATCCTTTAGGAAAATCTTCATGTAGCTATGCCGGGCCACTCAGGGATTATGGAGATTATCAGTGAAATTCAAAGCTAGATTAGAGAGCTAGATTAGATAAAACTAGATTAAAGATAAATTAGATACAGATGAAATAGCTCAATCATGGTGTTATAGCATCGTATCACAACATGGAGTCATATGGCAGAACCAAATGTCATTCAGGATGCTCTCATGCCTCACAAGCCTGAAGGATCATTCCCATGAAATCAGAAAAACTTCAAAAAGCTTTTTTATTGGAAACCCACTAGTTTAGCTGGGTACAATAAGACTATATTGAGAAAAAAATGACTGGATTAAAACCCAGGCATATATTTTAAAAAATTCTGTGAATTATAACAGCTCCCTTTTCCCTTCTCTGCACAATAACATCCCTCCCCTTTTAGCATGGAAAAGATTGATCCCTTGGATGCTAAGCACATGCAGAAATGTATTGAAGACCCTCCTTCCCTCCTTGCCACTTCACTGAATCCACTGGTACTCGCTGGAATGGGCCAAAAGTATTTAAACATTTCCAAGTGTGACTGTCCTTTAGGCAATATTTCACATTTTCCTAACTCTTCAAGTAATAATCAATCGCATGTCGAATAGCCAGGGTGGGAATGGGAATTACTTGCAAACAGAGGCCAACCACTGACATGCAAATTGCAGAGGTCTGCCAATCTGATTAATGAATCATCCATCAATTGATTCAGATGGGTGGGGTCCATTTACTGTGATTACCTCTCTGCAATTTCACATATAGCCATGGAGGTTTTGTATAGGATATTGAGAATGCATAAAGAGGTCCTTAAAATTATTCTGCTCATGCATGAAATACATTGCCTTATTCCTTTATAAACTATTATTTATTTTCCCATTTAAGGGTACATGAATACTAAAGTGGCTCAGGTGTTGCTCATGTGTTTTTCTTCACAGAAACAATAATTTATTTTTTGTTTCCCTAAATCAAACAAATGACCTTGTTTTTTTGAGGAAACTGAACTATGTACAGACCAGAAGGATAAGATGTGGAGAAAGAGTAACATCACTGCTGTGATGGAAGTGGATATGATACAATGATTATTCTAACAGGATAACATGGCCTTTCAATAAATTATACAACGTAGCTGTCATAAACAGTTTCACTCTTATGGGATCAGGACTCATGGGATCCTGTCCCAAAATCTACAGTACAAAACAAGTCATCAGAATTTGATTAGGACTTTCGTGGCAAAACACGGGGAAACAAACCTGAGCTATGGGCTCCATGAAGGCACTTATAATCTGGATATCAATTCAAGAATGACCCAGGACAATTATCACCACAGAGACAACATTAGTTTACATTTCATATGGGTCCACAGTGAATGGGTCAGGAATAATGCTTTTTTACAAATAACTAAATAAACCTAAAAAAAAGGAAAAGAGTTCACAAACTAATTCTGGAAAAGAAACTAATGTTACTGAATTTAATGCTGGTGACTGAAATACTTTCTCCACAGAAAAAGCAGCAATTGAATGAGCATCCTACAGAAAACCCTGTGGATATTCCTCTATCCTGACATGGAAGGACCATCTCCTGGGAGAAGAGGTAATCATGATGGTTTGGTGAGATTATCATTGAGTTGCCACATTAGTGTGATGATCATTTAAATGCCTCATGGTTTCTTTGTTCTTTTCTTCCAATATCCCTAGGTAAGTAAAGATCTCACCAACTCAGGTCATATCAATTGGCCATCCAATAGATATATAAACAGTTTTGAATCACTGCTATCTGGGATGAGTATGAAATAATTTTTATTTCATTGCAAGTCATTGGAGATATGTCACTCAACTTCATTTTTTGAAAAAAAAATATATCCAAGTGAATGGTAAACAAAATAAATTTTCCCTGTGTTAATTTGCTTGAGACCTAGGAAATACTGTGAAGTCTAGTACTCAAAGAGTCAGTCAAAAGCCAATGGTACAACATAATATTCTTTTCCATATTCTTCCTCAGTGACATAGGGGAAATACGTTGAAAACACAGCATCTTTTTTTGCCATAGCTGCCAATATGTTGCCTTATCACTCCCATCAGAACAAATGAAATAAATGTTATTGCTGTTGTGGAACAGAAGCCCATGCTGGTGTTCAAACAAATGAAATCTCAGCATGACACAGGCTGTAATGAGCCCTTGGGTGTCCTGGTGCATGAGAGATTTGTTCTGGTAAAGATGGGTAATGAAACTATTAGGTCACTGATCAGAATGGTTATTTTAGTGTTTTCTAACAAATCAGACACTCCAGTTTTGGACAACCCATATTCCAAATCAGCAGGCTCATCTGTTGTATAAATTTGTCTCAGTCAAAGTCATTCTTTTGTAGAAATATTGAGTGGAGAACTGATGGGGTGACTAAGGGAAATGTTATTCTGAATTAATGGGAATTAAAATGTGGCAAAATGTCCTTTGAGTTAAACATTTTGTGCAGAGATGCAAGTTCAATTCAATCAGCCTAGGAATATGGGAACCAGAGCTCTTATTATTAACCAGGAGGACAGGCAATACACGCCTAGCAGAACATAAGATTTGCCATAACACATTGGAGCACTGGTCCATCACATCCAGTATCCTAAATCTGGCAGTGTCTGAAACTGAAGCTGCAGGAGCAGGAGGCAAAAAATTCCCTCAGTGCACGTAGCTATTGAAGCAGAGTTCTGTGAGCCTAGCCTGCATTGCTGATGAATATGGCAGTTAATGTCATTGGCTTTATGGGGAGCTGGATGAGGGGGAGGGAACAGATTCCTTCATGACCTTTGTGAGAATGAGCTGAAGCTTCAGATTTGATTGTCTTCTATTAGCCTGCGTACCATTACTACACTGTTGCTATGGCCACAAAATGATCCAACCTACTTTAAAAAAATTCCACCACAATTTTCAATATTATGATTACAAATAATTAATCCATTCCACAAATAGCCCCAAAGCTACTGTTAGATATAGCTGGGAAGAGGGCAAAGCTCATGAGGAGGAAATGTATAAGCTATGTGTCTCTCTCTTTCTGTTCTTTAAATGTTGTTATAAAAGGATGGATCAGATTCAGAAGAGGTAATGAAGGGATAGAAAACAGAATTCTACAAGGGTATTTTACTTTTGTATAGGAATCAGTTTCTCCATTACTTGCCTGAGTAATCGCCATTTAAGGATTCTGGATGCAAACATGTTGGGGAAACCTGAAGATCATTTAATCATTTGACATACACAGGGAACGAGACCTGAGGAAGAAACCAACGCATGTGGTTCCTGTGACGGTATTCCACCTGAGTTATAACATTTGCAAATATGCTGCATAATACAAGTATTAATAGGACTCAGGTGCCTTTGCTGTTGCATAGAGACAGATGAACTGAAGCAAACCAAGTTATTTTAACAAAGTAATTTCCATTTTAAATAACAAGTAAAACAGCTTCCAAATCGGAACATGCCTGACACTGCCCACTGTCACACGAGGATGTCTGTGCCTCGTAGAAATCTGCTACTATGTTGATAAAGTACAGGAAATGAAGACAGGGATAAAGCTCTTTGTGCCAAAAATTAACACAGGGAACATTGTGATTTTTTTTTTAAATCACTAGGCCACATGTTTAGAAAACACAGCATTAGATAGTTGAAAGTGAAATTTTTATACTGGCAAACAGGGCCAAATCGATATATCATTTGTAGGAGGAAGATGTAAGGACAGAGAATAGAACAGTACTCTTGGTTTGGGCAGGAACTTGGAATTTTAATAAATTCACGTCCCCCTAGGTGCCCCTATATTCACACCTTACACACTTGTTGCAGTAATATTTGTACAAAATACGCCTTGTGAGTTACAGCATGAAAACTGGCTATTAATATAATTGTAAAATGCATTGTAAGGAAAGTTATGAACTCCCTCTGCATGATGTTACTAAAATGTGTTTGAATCAGACAGATCTGGTGGATGAGTAAACAGGTTTTTTTTCCCCAGATAAAGGAAAGACTGATGCTTCCATCCAAACACAATCACAGACAATAGACAATCACACAGTGAAGTATCCATTCATAGGTTGATGAGAGGGAGTGGGGACAGATCAATTTGCATTGTAGAAATCACCAGAGGAAAATGAAAACAAAATTCATCCTTCTCCATCAGACTCTATGGCACCCTTCCTCACTGCTTTGAACTGTGAGACATTCATTGGACTATAAAATAGATGGGCAAAGAATCCCAGTTTCCTTTCCCCTAACAAGCAATCCAAGCACTTTGTATGTCGCAGGGGATCTTGAGCAAGGGAGTGGTCATCCACCTTGCTGAAATAAGGTCTGGTAAAAATCTTATTTTTGACCAGAACTATGTTTTTGTTAAGTCTTAGTCACCGTACAATGTTTTTTTCCCACTTGTATCTGTTTGTAACCATTTCTTTTTTTATCTCCTATACACTGATCTCACTTGAAACTTCTCTCTTTTTGATTAAATAAACTTGTTTTATTTGTCTTAAATCAACCCAGGGCTGTGTTTAGCTGGACGGGTGCATCTATACTGCACCCGTAGATTGAAATAAAATACACAATTTGCATAGCTAAAATTGCGTATCTCATTTCTATCTACTTTCAGAATAAACCGCTATTCCAAAATGTCCCTTAGCCCTCGTGGAATGAGGGTTACAGGGACATTGGAATAGTGAGCCCGTTATTTCGAATTCTATTTAGAAATAACGGCTGGTTCACTGTTCGCAGTGTAGACATACCCAAAGTGATTAACTCTCATTAAAGGAACAGACTACTGTGCTTTTGGCTCTTTAAAGGAGCAAAAGACCTTCCTACACCTCCGAATGTTCCAGTAGAGGGCTGTACATTTCAAGGCAGACAGGGGGAAATTTTGGACTGGGTGTGTGTTGGAGTTACTTGGCTAGCAGTAACCAAAGCTGGTGAACACCACAGTATGACTGAGATATAACAAGCAGTCTGCTGAATTCACATTTGCTAAACCAGGGCTACTCAACACAAAGACACGGTGTGCATGCTTGTACGCTGACTAAGAGCATCTGAACAGGGAGCTGCAGCAAAAAAGCATTTTAAGGATAAGCAGTGACACAACCACTTATTAATCTGAACTGCACCCCAGAATGTGAAATTTCATAAATACTTTAATTGTGGACAGCACTAGCATCACATTAAAGAGACTGCAGTGATACAGTTTTGGGCTCTGATCTCATTAGACCTCACAAATTAAGCAAGCTGTGTCTGGCCTGTGCTTGGATAAGAGACCACCAGACAAATCCCAGCGTACTGCTGCATGTGGTATCAGTGATTTAATAGCTAACATGGTCTTCTCTCTGAGCCAGCACCAAGACAACAGTCCAACTTAGCATTAATACCCACAGCCAAGAGGCAGCAATATTTCAATACAGAAATAGTTGAAATTCATTTGTAGATGAAATGATTGATAAATATAATTAGGTATAGCCTAAGGAGGCAGTGTTCAATTCCATATTATGGGGTCTGTAATCAGTGTTTAAATCCAGAGATATGCTTCTATATTTCTCAGCAATCCTCAGGAGTTCATACTTAGGATCCATTTCTGACAAAAAACCTCCACTCCACCTCTGTGGGCCTCATTGGGGCCCTTCTTGTTGGAAGGTGCTGTACAATTGTGAAGATGCCATCCCACAATCTTGTAAACAATCTGAGTTGGACTAGCGTTTACAGATAAAAGAAATGAGGGCATGCCAGTGATGATACAGATGGGTTATTAAAAATGATAATTTTCCATCTGTCACAAGAAATCAAGATATTGTATAGCTGTACTACCCCGTCCACAGCAAGTGAACAGAAAGTGCAGCATTAGTAAATACCACTGCTTGAAATGATGCTGAAGAGAGGAGATATTGTCCAGTAATAACAAAGCACCAGATGCTGCCCACTCCATAGCATTACAGTACCTGGCAGTCCGAAAGACACTGCACTATTAGGAAATGAGGATTTTTTTTTCCTGGTGTATTTCAGAGTCTACTCAGCCATTACGACTGAATAAATCTCCATATTTTTGAATGCTAAAAATTGCCCTGAACATTGTATCTTACTTAATAAAGAGCTCACCATAAAGCTTCTGAACAGTTAGATTGAAGTCTCTCCAAGGCAATTATAATCTTCTTGTGTTAGTGACCAATTCTCCAAATGCTTTACAATAATTTCAGACCATCCTTAGTTTCAGGAAAGAATATCACCTTATACCACAGGTTTTCTTGATTTCTAAAAAGGTTTTACCGTATCTGTGAAGAATCTCTCTATTTTTCACTGCAAGTGAATGGCTCTCCTGTTAAAGAATCAGAGTAGGATTGAAGAAATTTCCAACTCTGTCATAGATGTCCTCTGTGAACCTGGGCAAGTCTCTGTCTGTCTGTCTGTTTCTCTCTCTCTCTCTACCTTTAAAATGGGACTAACAATACCTTGGGTTAGACAGGACCATGGGGATCATAAAGACTAATCCTGTGCCCAAATGTAGGATTTGTTGTAGAAGCTTCCACAAATTCCCTAAGCAGTTCCATTGTCTTACAATTCTTACAGTTAAGAAATTTCTCCTGAGATTAAATCTAACTCTGCTATGATCTAGTTTGAACCCATTGATTCTTGTCCTGCTCTCTGAAGCAAGAGAAAATGTTTTTCCTTCATCTTTTGTATGTTAGCCTTTTAAGTATTTGAAAATAATTATCATGTCTACCCTTAATCTCCTCTTTTTCAAACTACACATGTCAAGTTCTTCCAGCCTTTGCTTGTATGGTTTGCATTCCATCCCTTTGCTCATCCTTGTTGCTATCCTTTCGAACTTTTGGCCTAAGCAGCACTACAACCCAGGCTAAGCAGCACTGAGTATTATTACTTCTTGTAACCTGCATGCTATGCCTCTGTTAACACAACCCAAATTTGAATTTTCTTTTTTCTGCAATAGCATCACAGTGTTGACTCCCAAATTATTTTCAGCATTTCTGCTGCCAAATGAGCTCTCCCCGATTTGGTATTTATGCTTTTTTGTTCTTCTTCTCTAAGCGTAGCACCTTGCATTTGTTTTTAGTTGAATTTCATTTTGTGATGTATAGTCCATTTGTCCAGTTTATCAAAATCCGTCTGAATTCTTATCCAAAGTATTTGTAGCTCCCCGCCCCCCCAAGTTCTGGGTCATCTGCAGATATTATTAGTATTGTCTTTATTCGTACGTCCAAGTAATTAATACAACTGTTAATACCAGACCCAGAACAGATCCCGTTGGAACTCCACTTGAGATCTCCTTCCAACCTGGCATCATTCCATTAATAGTTACTCTTTGTTTGCAGCTGAGCAAGAAGGGAGCTGAGCAGGAGTGGGGTTGGAACGTGGACTGGACATCAGAAGGCAAAAAAGCGAGTGATAGTGGCTCCTCCCACTTCTAGGGAGTTTCAAGAGCTCATAACCAGCCTTTCCTAATGGATTAATCACATCACCCAGGAGTTTACTTATGAGAATGTCATGCAGGACTGTGCCAAAAGGTTTGCTAAAGTCCAGGCATATTAGTTCCATCATTTTCCATCATCAAACCACTTATTGTCTCAAAGAGGGAAAACAAGCTGTTTTGGCATGATTTGCTCTTAGTAAATCCACATAATCAACCTTTCATCATCCAGGCAAATACTTAGGAGATGCTCAGATATTATAGCAATGGGGGCCAAATTAGTACTTAAATAGATACATCAACATCCCCCTTCAAACACTAAAATCAAGGAAGTCATTTTTCTTCAAATACTAACAGATGAACAAAAAGAATTGGTGCATCATAGCATATCCTATGCAATGTCTGCATATTGAACTAGAAAAGCAGAGATTAAAGATTTATTCTCCAAACTAAAGATCTTTTCCCTCTTCAGCCAGTTGTTTACCCACACAGTAGAGAGAACTAGGTCAGAACTTGTAGCTCTTTCAGTTGGAAATTGTTGAATCTCACCTAAATGTATAAAACATTCAGAGATTATATGGTTAATTGCATAGCTTCAGAGGTCAAGAGGGACTGTTGTTATCACTTTGTCTGACCTCCTGTTTTACACATGCCATAGGATTTCCCTAAATTAATTCCTGCTTGAACTAGAGCACATCTTTAAAAAAAATAATGAAATTTGGGAAAGCAGCTCTCAGCAGTTGCCCATGTTGTATTCTTGAGTTTAATCAATCACTGAGAGCTAATTCGGAGACTTCTTATAATGGGATTGCCTGCTGGGCACTCTTGGGCTATGTCTAGACTGTAGGCTTCTTTCAGAATAACTTTTTTTTGGAAGAGATCTTCCAAAAAACTTCTTCCGAAAGAGAGCGTCCACACACAAAAGTACATTGAAAAAGCGATCTGCTTTTTCAAAAGATAGCGTCCACACTGAATGGATACTATCTCACATTTAAGCTCTGATTACTATGAACGGAGTGGCCACCAGGGCACCTGTGCTTTTTCCTCTTTCCTCTTCTTTCACAAGAACTCCCTCTTCCCCATCCACACATGCCTTTTTCCAAAAGAGCTCTTTCGGAAAAAGGCTTCTTCCTCATAGAAAGAGGATTACCAATGCTGGAAATAACCCTCTGTTCTTTTGATTTACTTTTGGAAGAACATGATTGCAGTGTGGACATAACTCAGGTTTTGTTGGAAAAACGGCCATTTTTCCGACAAAACTCTGTAGTGTAGATATACTTTTGGTGGGAAGAATTTCTTAGGACAAATGAAACATGTCCCTTATTGGAATGAAGGGGACCGTCTTGCACTCATGCATTTTAAGGTGAAATCAGTTCACTGAGTCTTTATTAATACAGTCTCTGGTATCCCCCTCAGACCCCATTCAACTCTGAATTCTTTCATACACTTATTCCAGACCCATCAGTAAGACAAAGTTTTAGGAGAACTACCCTGTGTGCAAAACAGAATGGAGTGCAGGTAAAAAGGAACAGGGAAAGGGAACAGACTGATACAAATAAGCATGCTTTTCATTAAACTTTAGTGTAAATGTTGCAATCTCACAGACAGAATGTCCAGAAGCATGTATTCTTTGCTGTTATTAGGTGGCATGAATGTAATTTGTGACCAGAATGACTGATTTATAAAATATTCAAACATATTATGCCCACACTTCACACAGTAATAGGCATGTGGGCCATGGTCCATAATGCCCTGCTGCGTATATTACAAAAGGCTATTGCTTCCTTTTTGAGTACCTCTGATAATTGGCAATGTGTGCAGAAGCAGCCAACATTTTACATTTAGGTTCCAGAGGATGCATCATGTGCTGATTGCTTTCTCTGTCAATTCATTTTGTTCGCATGGTAATGAAATAGAAATGAAACTATCAAAATATTCAGCTCATAAAATCTGAAGGAAGATGGACAGCCCATTCTAGCCAACCTGACAGTATTCCAACTTGATGGGATAGTGCACTGGTTCCCAGTATATCCCTTCAGTAACAAGACAAGATAAGAGGATGACATGAGATAAGACCTTGGATGAGTCTTTCATAATCTGAATGCTTCTGCATGTTGGGGTATTGTCCATAGGATCAAGTGCTGGGGTAATTATTTTTTTATATAGAGGGCAGTGTTGTAAGTACCAAAGTATTTTAAAAAATTATAAATATACACCCAATCCTGGACCTTTAAAATTCTACCTACAGAGTGAATTCCACTGAGTAACAGTGAGTGTCTGTAATAAAGACACTTGCCTCTTGCTGAAGGACATTGACTTTTCTTCACTTAATTTTTCCTTAACTGTTTCAATGTGACTCGTGTTGTCATTCTAGCTGCTGTCTCCCACAGGTTCCATTTCAGTGCAAGGTGAAGTGGTCTCCTCACGTTCCAGGACCCTTAAAATGCCATTCAGTTGAAACAGAAAGGGGGTTCTAAATGAACAGAATATAATTATTAGAGGTGGAATTTGGTCAACACATAGGTGCAGATTTATACTTTGTGTGAAATGTGGCACATTAAGCTGCACACCACCATCCTTGGGGCCCAGGTTCTGGTTCTATAATGACTTAGAAAGAAAAAAATGTCATCTTCTAGATCACCCATACCACTTGCTGTAGCATCCTATTTTTACTCCCTGGAAGAATCCCTGTCCCTCCTTATTAACTTCAACTAAGAAACTAAGAGGTAGATTGCACCACTTCTTTTATTAAACAATTTCATACCCTAATCATTGCTGTCCACATTTGCTGAGAATTGCTGTCCAAAGAGATGACATTTGAAAAAAAAAATCAAATTCATTTCTTAGACCTGGAATCTACAATTAAATCTCCCCATCCTTTCACTCACCTCCCTCAAAATACCTTAAAAAGAACACTTTGTTTCCTGCAAACCCATCTGAGTGAGGAGAGACATTGATCGACCTTTCTGGAAAGCAATAAAATGCAACACCATTAATGTTGGGGAAAAATGAACATTGTCATTAAACAGAATTGAGCACATCAGAAAATGTGCATTGTGAGCCAAAAGAGAATTTAAATATTCCCAGAGTTGCCTACACCTCCTTTTCCTCCAGGGATTTATTATCATTCGCTGTTGTGCTTCCAGCCCTAATAAATTGAACAACAGGCTCACTAAATACAGAGCAATCAGTTGCTCCAATTAGTTATATGAAATGCTATCCTTCCAACAAAAGGATGTTGGCATGGTCTATTACTTGGCAAAGTCTGCCCTAACAGTGTTTTGTATCTTTTTCCTACCTCAGTTTGAACTGAATTAAATCACTTAGCATGTTCCTTAAATGGGCCTGTTATATGAAGCATTGAGAGTGCTTGCTTCCTGGAATGTCTCAGACTTGGCAAAACCAGTTTCAAAGACACCACAATGAAGGCCATTCATCAACTTTATTATCATTCTCAGATAGAAGTCCGTGGCTCAGAGGGGGTAATCCTCAGGGACACCATATTCAATAATGCCAGGGCCCTGCAATCTGGCTTCCTCCTTTCAAGAAGGGCGGAAATTCTGAGAAATAACTTGCCCTATTCCACATCTTCTCTGGATCACATAGGAACAGAGTAAGGAAGCCATTCAGGATGTAAACACCAAAGAAATGAACTTATTGTTGTGTTTTAAAGTTTTACTTTCTGTATGAAAGATTGTGAAAATATTATTCCTCACAGCAAGCCCAGAAACATGGTCAATGTGGTGCTATTCTGAGCACCTGATACAGAGATGGTAAATGCTTCAGGGAAAGGTGGTGATTCCCTTTAATTCAGCAGGCAAATATGATAACAAAGGAGTATACTGGCTAAATACTGGAAGCTATTCTCAACACAAAATGTTGAATTCATCTTCTGTACATATTATCACCGGACTCACAATTCCAACAGTAATAATATTCCAATCAAGAAAGAGAAACAGGCCCGGCCAAAGAGTTTGCAGGGCCCAAGGTGGCACACTGCAGTTGGCTGCACCACGTGCCCAGATGGGTCCCAGCCGGCACTGAGCCAGCTGCCAGGCAGCAACCATGCTCACCTTGCCCGAAGGCCGGACCTGAAGAGAACCAATTCCATGTGACCTCTGAGTCCATTAAAATTAAACAAACTTTCTCATATTTTGAATATAGAAAAAAATCACAATACAAAAAAAAAATTGTATGCAAAAGAGTAAAATTTGGCTGGCTTCACATTTCTCTGAAAACCTAAAACTTAGCCCTGGTTTGTTAAAAGTTTTGTGAACCTTTTGAGTACAACTGAACCCAGTTTCATGCAAAGGTAGATCCAAACTATGGTTCTTTTATAAACCAGATGATGCTCAGTAGTTGTGACTGGGTTTTCATTTTAATGTTTGCATTTGTTTGAACCCCAGACTCAAAGTAAGCTTATGGGGTGCAAACATACAATGATCAAAAGTGGGGGGGAAGCCCTCATGCCAATTTTGTCTAAAATCATTTGAATGAAACATACAGTGACTTGAATGGCAAAATGTAATTAAAGTTAGTGTTCAGTCATGGGATTAACGTTAGGGACCTAAACCAAGTTTCACTCTACTTTATCATAATACTGGTCCCAACCTGGCAAAGCACTTAAGAAGATGAGTAGTTTCACTGCAGCCTTGGGAATGTTCATTACCTTAATTTTAAGCAATGGGCTTTGTTGGATCATAGTCACTAGTTCAAATGCTAGCTCCAATAAACACATTTTAGAAACCCAGGGTTTCCCACAAAATCATTCATTCAATTATGTGCCTAGAATGAATGAGCAGTTATACCGTTAGCGAGAATAGGGATGGGAAAAGACCCATTAGATCTTGCAATATTGTTTCCTATAGCTATATCCATTGCCCAGACACTAATCAGTAGAGCTGGATGATTTTTTTCAAATGTTGATATTTCAGCAAAAGTTCAAGACTAGCAAAATACAAAAGGAAAATATTTTATTTTTTCTTTCCTCGCCACATACCTGTTTTTAATTTTGTGACCCAAGCACTTTTCCTGCACGGATATCTAGCCAGGCATCTTTACTCAAACATTATCTCTAATTGTATTTGTATGTGCACTTGTGGGAGCTATATATCCATGTGTGTATTTCACCATTAACAACCAAGGACTTGTGATGACTGGAAAAACAAGCTCTATCTGCAATGGCTTAGAATCATAGAATCATAGAATACTAGGACTGGAAGGGACCTCGAGAGGACATCGAGTCCAGTCCCCTGCCCTCATGGCAGGACCAAATACTGTCTAGACCATCCCTAATAGACATTTATCTAACCTACTCTTAAATATCTCCAGAGAGGGAGATTCCCCAAACTCCCTGGGCAATTTATTCCAGTGTTTGACCACCCTGACAGCTAGGAACTTTTTCCTAATGTCCAACCTAAACCTCTCTTGCTGCAGTTTAAGCCCATTGCTTCTTGTTCTATCCTCAGAGGCCAAGAGGAACAACTTTTCTCCCTCCTCCTAATGACACCCTTTTAGATACCTGAAAACTGCTATCATGTCCCCCCTCAATCTTCTCTTTTCTAAACTAAACAAACCCAATTCTTTCAGCCTTCTTTCATAGGCTTAAAATATTGTACGGCAATAGACTATTACACAATCAGATCTTGGCATACTCTACATATTGGAGAGGGTTAGGGGACTTGCAGTAGTCTTAGATGATACAAATTAGTCTGAGTGAAAAGGATTTTCAATCGCACTGCCAGATAGCCACACATCTGATGAAGCGAGAGTTTATTTCTATCCCTGTGCAGGACTTTCAAACTGAAGAGACTTCACAACACACTAGGAAAAGCAAATCCTTTATAAACAAAACTAAACCAAGATAATCTCTTGGTCCAGAAAGGAGTTTAGAGGACTTAATAAATTCATATTGTTTTCTGAGTCTAGATGAGAATCTTATATTATAACCTAGGAGGCACCTTTGCAGCTTTAGTTAATCCAAATGTGCAGATGCTGGAAACACTGGGACATGAAATATTGTAATTGACAAATTTTTGACTCATATCCCTAGATATATGAAAGGGATCAATATTAGTTGTTTCTCTCACTTCAGGCAAAGTATGTATATGTGTAACAAGAGATACACTGAAGATGATAGATGTGGGATGAATTTATTCCCTCATTGCTCATTTGCAATAGATTATTTATCCCACCTGCCACCTGAGTTTTTATGTGTCTTAATGATTTGTGTATATCTTTGATACAGTGCTTTCAAAACAGAAACATCCACTCTGGAGACAGAGACATTGTCAGTTAGTGTTGTCTGATGCTATGAAGCTCTGGGTCCAATGTGAATTTCAGTCAACACAAAGTAAAAAACAAAAACAAAAACACACACACACACACACAAGAAAAAACCCATCAACAAAAACAACCATCCTTAAAAAGGAATAAGCTGGAAGCAATCTTATATGAATCCATGTAGCTAGATTTGCAGAACCAGGAAAGTAGAGTGATTTCTAAAGACATCTGTTACCTGAGATATGACCTAGGCTTTTAATGGGGGCAAACCCCAAGCTTGTCATATTGATCTTCCTGTTTATCATCATTTTGTAAAAGCCTATCCATTTTTATTTCCAGTTGCTCTTGAGATATTCACGTTTTTCTGATTGATTTAGGTGCACTATTCATTTCTGTATTTCTTATGGCTAAACTAATTCTTCAAGAATGTAATATTTCAGTACACTGGATCAAAGGAGGCCTCTACAACTCATCAATTTACTGAGGACTTGTTCATTTTTTATGTGTTTTCTTCATTCCTATCAAAATGAGCATGAGAGCCATACAGTAACAACAAAAAGAAAAGACGGGAAAAAAAGCCTGAGCTAAACTAGTCATAGAAATTAATTTAAACTCTAGTGCCAAATCAAACTACACACATCAGTCAAAGAAAAAAATAATAGTGAGCAATATGTTTGGTATTTAACCTTGAAATATGGACAAGCTATTAAAACAAATCCAACAAGCAAACTCAATCAGTATAAAGAATTCATTAATGCAAAAGACCATCCTATTTCCCAAGCAAAATATAAATGTCATTTCAAAAATTAAGCTAATAGCTGAAGCTCAACAGGAGTTTTAAGGGGGGGGTCAATTAATTTTTGAAGCAATTATGCCTGAGATTCAGAGATGGAAACTATTAACAACAAAACCTGCAGCTCACAACACGCAGAATTAATAGTCAAAGTCTTCTGGAAATGCTGCAATGAACAATATGCTAACATAAATGAAGAAGCAATAGACTTGCAATGACCTTTGGAATTCTTGAGGAAGATCTGCTAAATAGAGAAGCTCAGTAGTTGTGTTTACTCATGGTGAGACTATGGAGATGACAGTTGGCAATAGTGGATTTTAATCCCATGTTTACCATTGAACTGATCTTCAGGCCTGCGGTATATCACTTGCACCACTTTTCAACTATCTGCAAGATGGAGAAATTTTATTCCACAAGTGTTGTGATGCTTAATTCATTCATGTTGGTCATCTTCTTTGAGATGCTCAGAGCTGGTGCTATAGCAGTGGCAATTGTTCACAGGATTACAGATGTCAGAGGTGAAGAAGGGCTGGAGCTCAGAAATTCACATCATGTTTCATAGTGTCTCAGGTTTACTATATATATGTGCTCTCTGCACAATCTGGATCCAGATTTAGGTCCTAAATTTACCTATGTTCAATGCGGCTCAGATGTCTGGATCCACTTTTGTCTTCAGAAAGTATCAATTCAATAATTCAGGCATCTCTGAGTCACTATCAAATTACTCCCTATCATCTATTTTCTAGTACTTACTGTTCTAACCAATAGGAAGGCTATTGCAGAATGGTAAGATCTCTCTATTAAGCTGTTTTGCCTGGTATTTGGGCTTGATTGTTCCGGTGCCATGCATGGGTATGTATGTAATTTTGGTTGTGGTGGTGTGGGAGAGGAGAAGCAAAAAATACCTCTCACTGCTCCTTGTTTCTGCACCCTATACAAAAAGCACATACAACCAGAGTCCTTGCATTCAAGAAAGGGCAGGAAGTGCTCTCTCATTCTCTTATTCTCTTGAGACACAAATCATCTCCAAGGAGGCAAGGTTGTTTCATGCACCTACTCTATTCCACCCCAGCTATGAAGCTTGACCAGCATGCCAGGAAAAAAAAAAACAGGTTACAATGCTGTAGTTTCCCAAGGAATAGTGCAGTGTGTTCCTCTCCTTTACTGATACACTGTCCAAATCAGAGCTGTGACTAAATGGAACACTTCAGCCCTTGGTGATGTGATGTGCAGATGATTATATCTCTCCTTTAGATCCCTTCTGCCCAACTCAATTAATCATTTAGCTAAGTTATGCAGTATATATTTAGCTCTTTTAATCTTTGCTCGTAAGTCATTCCTTCCAGTACTTAATCATTCATGCTGTGCTTACCCACCTATTACCTACATTTTTATTATCTCCCCCACCATTTCTTAGAATTTCAGGCCTTATTCTGAATGAATTCAGCAAATGGAAATGTCACAAATCTGAGGATGTGTACTTGAAAGGAATCTGGGAAGCAGAAATGCCAATTTTCCATCCCATCTACAATCTGATAATGGAAACAATACCTCAGGTCACGGACAAGGAGATTTTAACTGTATTAGTAGTAAAGATAAGAATCCAAACAGTCAATAACCATTCATGAGGTTTGTGGTCTGCAATAGAAAATAAATAGCCAGCCATTTACTTTTCATAACCGTTATTAAAAGCCAACTGACTGGAGCTGACATGTATCAATAAAATGTGTGCCAGGTTCCTTCCACCAGTAATCTGGCTTGTGACCATAAAATGCAGCATAGCAGTTGTGGAATTTCATGAAATGGTATTGGTAGTCATTTGAATGAATCACAATAGTTAGCACTTCAACATGCTTCTTAAACATGAATTCATCTTTTTTTAGATTATGAGCAGGGGATGCATTTCAATTTATATTGGATTAGCATACAGAATACTGCTAGTGCAATTAATATAAAGTAATCCTTACAATACCTTTCTGACACTGTATTACCTAACTTTTAAAAATATATGAACTGAGTCATAGAGAAATGCAGTTATTTGTTCCACAACAACAACAAAGAAACAGAGTTGGTTGCCATTGCCTTTAATTCCCCACATGATGCCCAGATCTTCCAGCAAAAGAACACACAACTCAGCTTGATATAGGAGTCAGGAAGGGGCCTTGAAATGACATCTTTGCACACATTCACATACCCACTTTGGCCTAATCTAGCTGTTCCCAAGCTGGTCCCTTGATATACTTTATCTCAGCTTTGGGAAAAGATGATGGAGGGAAAGATCTGTTAAAAAGAGCTGCTCTACTGAATGGTAAGGCAAATTTGAATAATGAAATCTTTGAATTAGGCAGATTCCGGTAAACAGGTCAGACAGAGCAACTGCTTAATACGAATGTGTGTATTTTGCCATGCAGAGACAGAAAGAGTTATAACAAAGGTTTAAGGGAAATTTGAAACGAAATCACTTAACTACTTGAATAGCTCATCTCAAAAAATTATGGTCAAAGTAATTTCAAAGGCCTGAATAAATGAACCCTTTGGTTTTTTTTAAGACAGACCTTTCCTTATAAAATATACTTAGTGTTGGTGGAAAGTGAAAGACTAACAGCAGGAGTTATGGCTGCACAAGCTTGTCCACATTACCTTGCCAATGTACCTGAGAAATCTGAAAGTGAGGGAAACTCAGGGTGAATTGAGAAAGGTGACTTGAAAGAAAATTGCTCAGGTGCCAATCAAAATCACCAGCTGAGTAGCCAATGATTTGCACACAGAGATTACAATGCATGCTGTGTTTGGAGATGCAAGAAGCAGACAATTTCAGGAACAGAAAGATTCTAGATGTGAGCACATTGATAAAAAAAAATTTGGAGGAAACTCTTTGAAAGCTGATAATTGTACCCAGAAAGACTAGACTAATGACTATTCTCCATTTTGGTAGTACTTACCATAATGGGGACCCATTCTTAAAGTTTCTAGGTATTACTTAGTAAACATAAATAAACAAACAACAAATAATTATAATAATTTCTAATATGGCTTCAGGGAATTAATAATTCAGTGAATTATGCTTGTGGTGCAAGTGCCAGTCAGGAAAGATTATATCTATAAACCACAAAGTAAATATGAGTCAACAGTGTGACAAATGTTGCAAAAATAGCAAACATCATTCTGGGATGCATTAATGGAAGTGTTGTAAGCAAGACATAAGAAGTAATTCCTCCACTCTACTCTGCACTGATTAGGCATCAACTGGAGTATTGTGTCCAGTTCTGGGCATCACATTTCAGAAAAGATGGGGAGAAACTGAAGAAGGCCCACAGATGAGCAACAAAAAAAGATTAAAGGTCTAGAAAACATGAACTATGAGGGAAGACTGAAAGAAGTGGGCTTGTTTAGTTTAGAAAAGAGAAGGCTGAGAGGGGACATGATAATAGGACCTAAAAGCGTGTTACAAGGAGGAAAGAGAAAAAATATTCTCCTTAACCTCTGATGATAGGGCAAGAAGCAATAGGGTTAAATTGCAGCAAGGGAAGTCTAGGCTTGCCATTAGGAAAAACTTCCTAACTGTGAAGATGATTAAACACTGGAATAAATTGCCTTATGAGGTTGTGAAATCTCCATCATTGGAGATTTTTAAGAGCAGGTTAGAGAGACATCTGTTTGGGATTGTCTAGATGGTGCTTAGTCCTGGTGGGTATGTCTACACTGCCACCCTAGTTCGAACTAGGGTGGCTAATGTAGTCATTCGAAGTTGCAAATGAAGCCCGGGATTTAAATATCCCGGGCTTCATTTGCATCTTGCCGGGCGGGCGCCATTTTTAAATGCCCTTAGTTCGAACTCCGTGCCCGCGGCTACACGCGGCACGGAGTAGGTAGTTCGAATTAGGATCTCTAATTTGAACTACCAGTACTCCTCATGGAACGAGGAACAAGATGTACCGATAGTTCAAATTAGAGATCCTAATTCGAACTACCTACTCCGGGCCGCGTGTAGCCGCGGGCACGGAGTTCGATCTAAGGGCATTTAAAAATGGCACCCGCCCGGCAAGATGCAAATGAAGCCCAGGATATTTAAATCCCGGGCTTCATTTGCAACTTCGAATGACTACATTAGCCACCCTAGTTCGAACTAGGGTGGCAATGTAGACATACCCGGTGTGAGGGCAGGGGGGCTGGACTTGATGACTTCTCGAGGCCCCTTCCAGGTCTAGTAGTCTATCATTCTATGATAAATTGTGCATCTGATGATAAAATATTTAATGTGGAACTTTGCCATTTTAGTTGATTATTTTTACTTTCTACCACTTTGCAAATACTGATGTTCATGTTTAAGGTGTAGTATTCCTTCTCTGATTTTATTCAAAACGATATTTGAGCACTACCAGAAAAAACAACAAGACTGACTGAAGATGAAAGAGATTACAGACTACTGGAGTGATATAAATATTTTCTGTGAAATAAAAAAATATGAAAAAATATATTTTATAACCCCATTGCCTTTTATTCTGTTATCCACAAAAACTATATATTTGGACTGCATTATTTTATAGTGTGACTTTGAGTTAGATAGAATTCTGTTCAAATAAAGTTGCAAAGTTAGAAAATGCCTGTATTACACTTGGTCACTTTTGTTTGACTGTACATTAAAATCTACTCTAAGTAATGAAAGGGCTGCAGCTCCAACTCCAGTGCAGACAGTGAATACATTTTCATAGCTTACAGAGATAATAATAAATCATCTTAAAGTCCAGGTTTATTAGAAATGACTGAAATACATTACAGGGCAGCAATAACTTCAATGGTTGGTTTACCAACCAGTGGGGTGGAATTAAAAATGCATTAAAATTTATAGAAAGGAAAGTAAATATCAGAGAGTTTAGATTGTTTTTGACATAGTTAAATGAACCATTATTTCTCTTTGTGTGGCTAATAAAATAAAACCCTATAAAATGGGAGAAACATTCCATTTTGGAGGCTGAGAGGTGAAAAAATCCATTATTAATTAAATGTACTACTTGTTCCTCACACTGCACATCAGTGATGCATTTCAGAAAAAAAAAGAGTCTGTGAAAGGTTCTTCTTTCTGCTCCCCTAGAGAATTAACTACTCCCCCCTGGATTTTATCAAATAAATTTTGTACGGCCTTTTCAGGAGAAGTGTAAAATAAAGAAACTCATCCACATAGGAAAACGAGCTGACATACCATTATAATAATTGCAACTCACAATAATATAATTCTTTGCTTCCTGAAGTATTACAAAGTATTTCAAACCAAAGGCCAAATTCACTTTCCCAGCCAGAGGTGCATAAGACAGATTGCAGAGAGTGAACGGAAGGACTCAGAGATATTTTGACTGTGCAGGGAGAATATGTTAGACTACTGGGGACAAACTATTGTTCGCTAATAAACCTTTAAGTCCTAATTGTCCTATTAGGCAAAGGCCCGTGTTGGAGGTGAAATGACACTAACTTTCAGGAAAACTATGGGACTCATTGTAGCTTAGAAAGGAACAATGTCTTCAATAGCTGCTCAGGATATAGTGCAAGCCTATTAATATGCCACTACAGGTACAACCTCTCTAGTCTGGCACTCTCAGGACCTGACCAGTTATGAAAGAAAGAATTTTTCAGATACAGGAGATCAGTATTATCTAGTGGCATTACCAACACTTCCATTGCTTACAGGGCTGTTAGATGACAATTAGGGGAAAATTAGAGCTAAATAACAGCAAAGAACATTGAGATCCAGGACTGCTGGCTGTAAACAAACTTTATAGGACTGTAGAAAACTTGGCCACACCCATGAAAAGTGGACATTGGGATAACTAAAATCATTCTAGATGACGGATGCTTCTGGACCAGAGAGTTCTGGACTAGAGAGGTTCAGCCTGTACTTAGGAAAATGTAGCATGCACTCTTTAGTCCTTCAGAGGTGCCTGGCAACTCAGAGATGCCTCATGTATGGGTATGCTAGATGTGGGGGAAAGAAGCCATCTCTGCTCTTTCTCCTGATAGAGCAACTACACATGTGTAGTCACATTTCATTAGATTTTCATATTTTTTTTCAGCCACCTCTGGGGTAGAATTGTTTAACACTGCACATGAGACAGCACTTAAGATAGAAAATGTGAACCTGATTCTTTATTACCCTGCACCTAACACTTACAGCAATGCAATACTCACCCACTGCAGAGCTGGTAGCACTTCCACACTCACTTTGCACTGCGTAAATGACTACACAAAGTGCAGGGCAACAGAGAATCAGACTCACTATATATGTTTAGAGTAGCAGAATGTAATTAGCCAATTCAAATGTGGCTAAGGCAACCCTGACTTTTACAAAAAGCAATAGTGGATCTCTAATGACCACAAGTTGTCAAAATCTTCTCTAAATTCATTTCCAGGACCATATTCTACCAATATCCTTCTTATAAATTGGTTCATACATACTCAAAAGCAAAAATATTGCCTACCATATCACCATTACCAAGTCTTCTAACAACATAGGTTCCCTGGAAATCTCCCATCCAAGAATTGTTATGCTTGTGCTTATTTGACTTGTGAGATTAGGCCTGACATATAAAAAAAGCACAGTGTTGACTTTTTATGGCACCACAACACTGTCTGAAAATCACATTGCCAAATAATCAGCAATACATCACTTCCAACAAAAGTTATCCAGAGATGCATCAAACCCTTCTTGAAGGTGAAGGAATTTATTTATAATCCATTATATTAATGCATCTCAAAATTAGATCAGAGATTACTATTTAGTGGATCCCTTTCTAATTCAGGTCATCATGTACATGTCTTCCATATTACTGTATTCAAGGCTCACTCAGGAGGCTGTAGGCTATAGTTCAATTAGGCAAGTTAAAAGGGAACTGCCTTGCACTGGTTGAATTAATAAAATCTTTGCGGCCTCCAAGATTGTCAATGTAACTAAAAAGCATGCGATGTTTCTGCCAAGGATTGGACCTCTATAGAGTCCAATATATTTTCACTTGGTATCTCAGTTTAGATTCCAAATTCCCAGTCTTAATAAATAACAACACGTTAACATTCCATGCTAATATCTATGGATGACTCATTGATATTTTTCTCCCATTCCATCTCTGACTTTCCTTTAGCAAATGAGCAAGCATGGGCAGCTGTGAAAATTCCTACACAAAACAAGGCCTGTACCTTTCACTAGTAAAACCAGCTCCATTGACCCAGAGGACAGTAATTGATCAAGAGAAACCATGAGATGAATATTGATGGACTGGAAGATAGGCTCTTTCACCCAGAGAAAGAATAATGGATAAGGTGAAAACCTGCACTAAACGTTTTGTGTAAACACCTACATAAATTAGTGCACACACGTCAGTATAAATACACACAAACATTCATTCTCTTCACTACTGGAATACAACTACATAGGAGTGCCAGAAGAAATTCCAATGAGGGCTGAAATGCTGCTACTAGTGAGCAGCACCCAGATCTTAGAGGTTGTTTTAATATTGGGAATACAATCAAAAATAATCCCCGCATGTGTCTTTTGCTTTTCTTTAATTTCATTGCAAAATTAGTAATACTGCAATAATAAAAAGACTATATTTAGAGAGACAGTTTGTAGTTGCCCTGAAGAATTCAATCCACTGAAACAGACCTGCCAAAGAAGGATTTGGGATGGAATATTTAAAAGAAACAGATAATTTTGAGACTGATTCTATGCCTGGGCACTATCGGAAGACTGGACACAAGGGTAGATGGACCATGAATATGACCCAACATGAGCATCCTTATATTCCTAAGAGCAACTTATGTTTCAGGCCACAAATGGATTAATCTGAAGGACTGTCCCAGATTGATGTGTCAATAGAGGAGTTTGTAAAAGATAAATTAAACAGTAATAAGTTACAAGGACCAGATTGTATTCGTCCAAAATGTCTGAGCAATCTCAAACACGAATTTGCAGAAATACTAACTGTAGCGTGTAACCTATCTTTTAAACCAGCTGTGACACGGAAGGGTAAAAAGCCTGTTAAAAGGGAAAAGGGGCAGCTGAGACAGGGCAGCTGCAAACTAATTAAGGGCCAGGTGAGCTGAATTAGGCTGCCACAGGGCCTCTTTAAAAGCCTTCCCTAGGGCAGAAGGAGAAGGAGAGAGAGTGGAGGAGGAGCAAACAACCTGGTGACAAGGCGACTCAGAGAAGTGGAACAGGAGGAACCTCTAGCCCTGCTAAAGGCTGCAGGGGGAGGTGAGGGGCTTGAGCAGGGAGTGTTGAATGGCTCCCTATCCCCATGGGGCTAGAAGAGGGCTTACTACTCAGCTGTGACTGGCCCAGGTCTTCAGCCCAATACACTATTCTTTATGCTGAGGGCCAGGAAGGCCCTGGGCTAAAAACTTTGCAAGTGAGGGCCCCACCGCAGCCCTCAAATGGTGAGATAGTGGATGGAACAGGGGTCAGGGCCCCAGGAAGGGGACTGACCCAGTCACACAGCTTTTATATCAGAAAATTTGAGGATCACTAATGTGACATGAATTTTGAAAAAGAGGCTCCAAGCTAATAAGCCTAACTTCAGTACCAGGGATATCAGTTGAAACAAGAACAGAATGATCAGAAATACAGGTGGACATGATATACTGGGGAAGAGTCAACATGGTTTTTGCTAAGGAAAATCATGCCTCATCAATCTGTTAGAATTAATAAGGTTATCATCGAGCATATAGACAACGGTGGTACAGTGGATATAATGCACCGGGACAAAGTCCTTCTTAGGCTCTTATCCTGTGATTGCTTAATTTTCTTATGAGGGAAGGTACTCTTTTGAATCAGCAACTGGTTAAAAGACAGAAAACAAAGGGTAGGGCTAAATGGTGAGTTTTCAGAATGGAGATAAATAGTGATGTATCTCAGGGATCTGTATAGGGACCAGTGCCATTCAACATATGTATTAGAAAAGGGGTAAACACCGAGGTGGCAAAATTTGCAGATGTTAAAAAATTAATCAAGATAATTTAGTCCAAAGCTGACTATGAAGAGTTGCAAAAGGAGCTCACAAAACTGGGTAAGTTGGTAACAAAATGACGGATGAAATTAAATGTCGATAAATGCAAAGTAATTCACATTGGGAAACATAATCCCAACTATGTATACAAAATGATGGGGTCTAAATTAGCTGTCATCACTCAAGAAATAGATCTTGGAGTCACTGTAGATAATTGTCTGAAAAAATCTGCTCAGTGTGCAGCAGCAGTCAAAAAAGCAAACAAAATGTTAGGAAACATTAGGAAAGGGATAAATAAGAAGACAGAAAATATCATAATGCCACTATATAAATCCTTGGTACACCCACACCTTGAGGACTGCACGCAGTCCTGATCAGTCCATCTTAAAAAAAGGATATTAGAATTGTAAAAGATACAGAGAAGGCGAACAAAAATAATTAGGGGGTATGGAACAACTTCTGTATGATGAGATATTAAAAAGATTTGGACTTTTCAGCTTGCAAAAGAGATGAGTAAAAGTATATGCTAGAGATCCATAAAACCATGACTGATGTGGAGAAAGTAATTGTTATTTACTCCTTCCTATAACAAAGGAACTAGGAGTCAACCAATGAAATTAATAGGCAACTGGTGTTAAAGAAACAAAAGGGAGGAGTCCTAAACACAAAAGCACAGTCAAAGTATGAAACTCATTTCTAGAGAGTGTTATGAAGGCCAAAACTATAACAGGGTTGAAAAAAGAACATAAGAACATAAGAATGGCCATACTGGGTCAGACCAAAGGTCCATCCAGCCCAGTACCCTGTCTGCCGACAGTAGCCAATGCCAGGTGCCCAAGAGGGAGTGAATCGAACAGGTAATGATCAAGCGATCTCTCTCTTGCCATACATCTCCACCCTCTGACAAACAGAGGCTGGGGACACCATTCCTTACCCATACTGACTAATAGCCATTTAGAACTAGATAAGTACATCAAAGGATAGGTCCATTAATGGCTATAAGACAAGATGGTCAGGGGATGCCATGCCATGTGTTGGGTGTCACTAGCCACTGGTTTCCAGAAGCTGAGGGTGGACAACAGGGGCTGGATGACAAAACTGCATATTCTGTTCATTCCTTCTGCAGCATGTTGCATTGGTCACTGTCAGAAGGCAGGTTACTAGGTTAGATGTACCTGTGATCTGACCTAGTGGGGTCATTTTTATGTTTATGTTTTTAATTAAATAACTTGATGGGTTTAATCCAGTTGATTCTTAGCAGTCATCCACAAGACATTCAGAATTCTTATGGAAAAAGAAGGCAAGGCTACAACTAAAATGGTCATGAAAACCCTGAGTGATGGCTCCTCCAAGCCAAAACTGAGGCATATTTTTTATTTGGCTCTTTTTCACAAGAATGTTATTTTCCATATCCCTCTCTCAGTATCCTTAATATTCCCAAATAATAATGAACATTTAACTTTTGATTGAACGGCAAGATCAGAAAGAATAAATGACTCTGTGAATAGTCATTATGTTTTCTGTTATCGGACCAATTAAAATTTCCAGCTGTCAGTGCCTTACGTCGCTGCTCTATTAAAAAAAATTGATATTGAGATGCACTGATCTGTGTCAGAATGATTTCAGAGGGGAAAAATGGGCAGAAATGATAATTGTCATAGAATGTCAAACCATTAAATAAAAATATAAAAGGAGGAAAAGTTGGAACAATCCTCCAGTCAGAATCGCCTTTCTTCCCTATGAAACCTCATTAGATCCAAACAAGATAACTGTTGCCTTCACCTTCTATTACCTATGTCTCTGACCAAGTAATCCACCTTTGAACTGAAAAGGAAGACATTGTAGAACAGCTAGAGGGCTCACAAGTACTCCACCAAACCAAATGACTAAAAGGATTTGGATGCACTGGTGGTACACTGGAAGTTTGGGTCTTTCCTTTTATTTATTTTTTTAAGAGATAAGGAAAACAAACAAGCAAAAAATGAAAAAAAATCACACTGGAAAGTTCGTTGAAAAAAATGGTTAAAACTGTAAACTAGAAAATATTCCGAGGAATTGGGAGTTGAAGGTACTCAGCATTGTCCAGAATTAGGCAATAACTGATTATACAGATAAAATACCTAGGTAGTTCCCTCTTTAATCTTGTAATATAATTTGTAGGATTTTATATTTCATTTTATTTTGCAAACTTTGCAATTCACCTTTAAAATGATACCAGTTTAAAAATCACATCTCTGTGAAACTATAATTAGTAAACCTAAAATTATTTAGACTAAACCATTGAAAGACTATTTGCTTTCCTTTTCAGCTTGCTTAATTTACACATTTGATATCACTTGTTTGTGTTGTTGGCTTCACACTTTCCTTCCATCTCATGTTTGGTGAGTATCCCTTTTGTTCATATGGACTTTTTAACACTGCTACAGGGAAAATAAAGACAGGCGAAAGTAAAGCCACAAAAATTTGTCCAGAAAACTGGGAGACAAGTGTAAAATTACTTAATTATAATTACTGACTTACATAAAGACAATAGTGTTGATTTTAAAACATTTGAAATAAAATCTATTTTAAAGCCCAAGTCTTGAATTTACCGGTTCTTATTTCCCCTACAATAGTTGATGCCATCACTACGCCCAATTCAGAGCAGCATGCATTCCTTAGCTATGTAACAAATAATGCTTGGGCAGGCTGACCTGAGAATACTACTTTTCACATGAAACATCTGTGTTGTACCACAATTTCATCTCCCGACGCCTTACCTGAAGTTTGCCTCTTTTGATGCATCTTGTCATAAACCTGGTTTATAAACTCTCTGATGGAGGAACTGACTTTCTATTATTTGTACAATGTATAGCACAAGGAGTTCCTGATATTTGATTGAGGCCCCTAGGTATCACTCTAATGCAAATAAATCAATCCTGTATTCATTTAACTGACTTTAAGAGTTAGTGGGAGCAACAATAGAAGACTCAGAAACCTAACCTCCATTCTTGCACTTTTTGCACTTCAACTTGATTGAAATGGGAATAAATGTTCAAATCATGGTTGTGAGTTTAAATCAGAAAGAAAGTATTATTTCTGAGAACATTGCACAGTATGAACATGAAAACATTTAATCCTAATTGATATAGTACAGTTTCTCTTTTCAGGAAAAAAGCCTGAGAATAAAAAGAGAACAATCATCATGATCAGTTATTGGACTGTCATTGACACAGCTGAAATAATAGATTCCATTTTTCCCTCTCAATAGAATTTTTATGCTCAGCCTGTAATAATTAAAACAAAATCTGATAATTAAACCAAAATGTCCCTGAGAACAAACTGTGTTTAAAAACTATTTTGCCAGTGCATTCTGACTGCCTTTATTCACTCCAAAGATAAGCAGTTAAGGAGATGTTTTTTTTCTAAGCAATCCTTTGATGAATGTAGTAAAGTAAATCACCAGTATTATATGAGGATTGTCTGCAGGTCTCTTATCTTTAGTGAAAACATATTGAAAATTTAGTCTTTTAGGATATATCTACACTGTAGCGCTATTTTGGGATATCAGAGGTATCCCAAAATAACTATTCCACATCTTTTGAGCATGCCCATTATTTCAAAATATGATAGGCTCACTATTTCAATGTCCCTGTAAACCTCATTCCACGAGGAGTAAGGGAGATTTCGGAATAGCGATTTATTTTGAAATAAGTGCTGTGTAGAGAGTACCAAATTTCAAAAATAAGCTATTTCAAAATTGACTCAAAATAAGGTACACAATTTGCATAGCTCAAATTGCATATCTTATTTTAAGCTATGGGTGCAGTATAGATGCACCTTTAGAGGCCATGACAATTCAGGTGAAGAGCAACCTTCCCAAGGTATAGAATTTTAGTTACTATGTATGCATCTATGTGTATTTCCAGGCATCTGAATATTTATGCAACTCTGGCCCTGGGTCATGTTTGAAAACAATTTAGGATTCTAAGTAAGTTACCCAAGATGCAAAAGTTGGATTTTTCACAGCCAGAACTTATTCAAAGTCTAAAATTCTTTCTTACGACCTAGGGGTACATCTACACAGCAGGGATAAAGACGAATTAAGCTATGCAACTTCAGCTACGTCAATTGTGCAGCTTAAGTAGAAATAACTTAACTTGACTTTAGGTACTGTCTACACTGCAGGAAGTCAAAGAAAGAACACTCTTCCTCTGACTTCTTACTCCTCGTGAAATGAGGGTTACTATGAGTCGGAGTAAGAAGTTCTCCAGCTCGATATTATTTTTAAATAAAGGCTTGTAGTGTAGATATGAGGTTATTTCAGAATAACACTGCTGTGTAGATGTACCCTACATTTCCCCGCTTCTTGGCTAGGTTTAACCCATTCACTTGCCTGTTTGCTCAGTGAAGTACTGAAAACCCTTCCAAAGCTATGTGAATAGTAATAATAAACAAATATGAATCCTGACCCAGAATATCAAGTATGTATTTGAAGTTTGTTGGGCATGCTTTATTTAATGAGGACAGGAAATTTCCTGCCATGGTATGCCATGTCATTTTCTATTACTTCAAGATAGGTAGCCTACCTCTAATCATGTCTAATCCTAGCTGTAATCAAAATAATGAGTTACAATATACCAAGGCTCAGTCGCCTCATGTTTCTGCAAAAGATATAAAAGAGAAACGATTTTACCACATTAGATGCATAATACACTTCATTTTACTGAGACAGGTTTGAGAAGCTCATGGCAGTGGTGGAGAATCCAAAGTTTCTGGGCTGAGTAGTTCTAATAAAAGACTCCCAAGGGCCCCATTACTCTTCCTAAGTAAAGGATTTAAGGAGTGGGAAGTGATACTCTCATTTGTGTGACACATGAACCCCACTACTTCATTTCTAAGTGACTAAGCTAGAAACCTGAAGCCCTCTGTGCTCACAAGTGTTTAAATAAGTGTCACCCTCTGTTCCTTATTTGGCAGAAAGGTCTTTTAATGAACCACTAATAATTTCTTGCTAAGGAAACATTTTACATAAGAACATAAGAATGGCCGTACTGGGTCAGACCAAAGGTCCATCTAGCCCAGTAGCCTGTTTGCCGATAGTGGCCAGCGCCAGGTGCCTCAGAGGGAGTGGACCGAAGACAATGATCAAGCGATTTGTCTCGTTCCATCCATCTCCAGCCTCTGACAAACAGAGGCCAGGGACACCATTCCTACCCCCTGGCTAATAGCCTTTTATGGACCTAACCTCCATGAATCCATCCAGCTTCTCTTTAAACTCTTTCTTTATTCACCCTCTCCACACCACTCATGATTTTATATACCTCTATCATATCCCCCCTCAGTCTCCTCTTTTCCAAACCGAAAAGTCCTAGTCGCTTTAGCCTCTCCTCATGTGGGACCTGTTCCAAACCCCTAATCATTTTAGTTGCCCTTTTCTGAACTCTTTCCAAGGCTAAAATATCTTTTTTGAGATGAGGAGACCACATCTGTACACAGTACTCAAGATGTGGGCGTACCATAGTTTTATACAGGGGCAGTAAGATATTCTGGGTTTTATTTTCTATCCCTTTCTTAATAATTCCTAACATTCTATTTGCCTTTTTGACTGCCGCAGCACAGTGTGTGGACGTTTTCAGAGAATTATCCACGATAACTCCAAGATCTCTTTCCTGATTTGTCATAGCCAAATTAGCCCCCATCATATTATATGTATAGTTGGGGTTATTTTTTCCAACGTGCATTACTTTACCCTTATCCACATTAAATTTCATTTGCCATTTCGTTGCCCAATCATTCAGTCTGGTGAGATCTTTTTGAAGTTCTTCACAGTCTGCTTCTGTCTTGACTATCTTAAACAGTTTAGTATCATCTGCAAACTTTACTACCTCACTGCTTGCCCCTTTCTCTAGATAATTTATGAATAAGTTGAATAGGATTGGTCCTGGGACTGACCCTTGGACTCTTCTCACCTGACATTTACTTCCTCACTAGCAATGTCAGATATTTCAATATACCTGCAAACATTGAGTATTTAGAGTCTTTCTCCTGAAATCAACGATTTGAAGTAAAAATAATTTTTGCTTCCATTCAGTCATTGACAATTGGATTTGGGTTTCTTAACATGTATGAAGATGACAACCAAGCTGAAATTTGGAAGACCTCATCTGCTAAAAAAAAAAAATCACTCCTTCATGGTAATATTACTGTTATTAATACTCTATTCACAATGATAAACCTGGAAAACTTGGTTATCTGATGGCAGGCTCTCTTTTGTCATGATTAAATTGAGAACTGGTTGGGAACGTTTCAACAAAATGCTTTTTCATTGGAAAACACCCATTAGTCCAAATTGAAAACATTAGCAGAAAAGACAAAAAGCTTAGACAAAATTTTAAATCAGAAAGGTTTCTCTGGCGCAGGAGAAAAATTGTAGTCAAAATAAAGTGAAAGACTCAGCCCAGAATAGCCTGATGGGCAGAGTTCTCAGGGTCAGATGCAGACGATCCAGGTTCCGGTTGTTGCTCAGTCTAATTTGAACTTGAACCCTGGTCTGTCCTATCACTGGTTAGTGCCCTAGCCACCAGGCTGTTCAGTGAGTCTGTCATTTTCAGTCTCTCTTGTTGGAGTTCATCCACTTTGTATCATTAATTACATATTCATTATGCAAGAGATACTGACCTTGTAGCCTATAGTTAGGACAGTAGTGGGAAAATACTGGTCCGTGGGCCAGATCTAGTCTGCCAGGGTTAACCCCATAGTGGGCCCCCACACTGCCATATTTACCTACGCCTCCACAGGTACAGGAGATCACAGCTCCTGTTGGCCATGGAAAGGCTAAGTGATTCACCCAAGGTTATGCAAGAAGCCTTTGGCAGAGAGGGGATTGATCTTGGGTCTTTTAAGTCCTGAGAAACCAGCAGCTTAACCCCTGTACAATCTTTCTCTCCAGTGCCACAGCCTCATTATCCTCAGCCAGGGTTCATGCCCAGTGTCTGCCAAATCACTCAGAAATTTCCTGTACTGAGAGTGCTATACTCACATTGTTATATATAGCAATAATTATAGATACCAATAATAAGTTCTGTGCAATATAATGGACAAGTCCACCTTTTTTTTTTTTTTTTTGCACTATTTGGCTTCTGCAACATAGTCAATAGCCAAATTGAGTTGCAGTTTTCAGCATTTCAGGGCCTTGCTTATTGCCAGACATACTCAGCATGCCATTATGATTCTTACTATTTTTCAAGACAGTGTGAAAACAAAAGGCAGCTGGATGTTAGTGTTATAATTTCATTTATTCATTTTTTTCACCGTCTGTTAAGGACATGGAAGTGCTATCAAAGTAACTTGAAAGGATACTGGCTGACCTAGTATGTGCTCATCTTTCCACACAATTTTGCCCAAAAATAACTGTAAAGAAGCAATTGCATGAAACAGACACCTTCTTTTTATCTTACATGCTGAGCATGACAGAAGCTTTTATATCATCAGACAGAGAAGTATTGTCCTGTGGGCACGCTGGTAGAAATCACATTAGCGTAAAGCAGAGTCATCTCTATGCTCTGGGAGGAGAAATTTCCTTTTCAGTTTAACTCTGAGCATAAGATTACTCTAATATAGTGGATGTTGTTTGGGGGAAAGCAAAGGGAGTTGCAAAGATTGTTTAAAAATCATTTTAAAATAGTAATATTGTGTGTGAGGGGGGTGGGGGGTAATTTAATATATTTTTCACCTCTTTTCCTCAAATGCAGAGCATCTGCCACTTCCTTTCACTCCATCGAGAGTTGTGGGTGCTCATCAACTCTGCAAGTAAGTGTATCAGTGGCCACTTTCAAAAATCTGTATTTTGATCTCTTGTAGGGGGAAATTCATCCCTGTGCAGAGGGCATGCATAAGAAATGCATTTCACGTAAGTCCCAATTGTGAGTCTGAGTGGTGCATAGGCCTTGCATGGATGCTCCAGTCAAAGGTAAATTTCATCCTTTGTGACACGTGATCTGTGTGCAAATCAGATATAAACATTTACCCCTCAGGGCTGTTGTAAAGTTTAGTCCTTTAATATTGAGGTGCTTTGAGGTTCTCAGATGAAACAACACATCAAAATACAAAGGATAATTATTACTCAGAATCTTGCTTACAGTTTTCTGTCACTTCATGGGAAGTGTGCCCTTTCTCAGCCCAAGGCGGAACAGTGTACAGCCCCCAGTTTGCCAGCCAACCAATGCCCTAATCAAATAAAAGGGGGTAGGAGGAAGACACGCGGTGGGATCACAGAAGCAGCTCTCTCTACTGTACAACTATTGATCATATAGACAGCCACTGCAGAAGGGTGAGGTTCCAGGAGTAGGGAGCCTGAGAGACAAACTGATCTCATTCTAAACTCCTCAATGTTTCATTATTTGCAGGAACACATCATTAAACCCTTCTGTCATTGTTCAACAATTACATATTTTGTGTTCTGGAAAAAAAATTCCCTTAAATGATGAAAACAATTGTTTAAAACCCCTCAGGCTCTAAAGCTAGTGGGGCAGTGTTGTGATTCTCTCTTTCCATTCTGTTTCATCACTGACTGCACTGGGTTACTAGTTCCCATTGTTGTAATTGGAATAAGGGTCCCTGGATAAAAAAGTCTCCATAGTCTTTAAATGTTTACACTTAGATGAGCCTGGGAGTACAGTGCAGTATTAGCCAAGGCTGGGCCTTGGTCTGTTTCTGCTATAATAACTAAAGATACACCCTCAAGGCAAGAGGCCAAGGATGTTGTGATAATGAGAAAAGTGATAAATGTGCCTGCTTATCTGTCTTCCCTAAACATTTCCAGAAGACTAGCTTTGCCTGCGCGTGAACCATGGCAATGGACCATACAGTGGCACAGAGTTTTCATATCACCACAGATTTCGAAAGAAGGAATAAAATGCTATTGCAATATATGCCTCAGGATGAGCGGGATGGACTATGGAGAGCTCACGCAGGTAACAGCAGTAATAATAATAAATGATTGAAATAGCTAGTGTCCTTTGGCATTCAGCTTCCAGCAATTCCTCATACATCCAAGAACTGAATTTGCTTTATCCATAAAAAATAATCTATACTTCTTTTTATCTTCCTTATAAAAAAAGATAAACATCCCCATATTTCCTGGGGATCAGTGAGTGGGTCATTGAGCTCTCAAATAGCATTAAGATTAAGGAGAGGGCCATGCACAGATTGTGGCTAATATTTGTACCAGTGAGCAAGGAAGTCTGAAGGCCATAGGATCCCTTTTGTCTAATCACCCAAGTAGAGCTATGTGAAAATTTTTATTCAAAACTTTTTTTTCCCTGCTGAAGTATACAGGTTGATTAAAACATGTTGCAGACTCTGGTCAAATTCACCTTTTAAAAAAAAAAGATTTTTATATATAATTCAGGACAACTGAAATGTTTTACTTGACATTTTCAAATGTAAATGCTTCAACTTTCCAATTCACTTTTTGTTTAGAATTTTACTTCAGTTTGACCAAAATGTTTTCTTCAACCCGAAACCATTTTTCAAACTTTTTTTCAGGTTAGCCAATAAAATTTTAAAAATAATTTCAGGTTAACACAAAATGATTTTTTTAAAACCCTTGTCTGTGGACAAGTTCACCTACCTCAGCAGTACATGGTCACATGCAAGTCATATCAATGAAAACCAGAGCCAGAATTGCCAAAGCAAGCGTGGCTTTTGACAGACTATGGACAAATGTGTGAGAGCACAGAGGCATTAGTCAACAAAAGGGAATTGAAGGTCTACAAAGCCCTTGTGTTTTCAACTCTGATATATACAGGTACAACCTGATTGGCACACAGATGCCATGATCTGAAGATAAATTGCTTTCGCATGGGCTGTGTGAGGAGACTGATGAGGATAAGATGGCAAGAAAAGATTCCAGATACTCAGGTTCTCATACAGGCAAGAACTCTGAGCATCCACACTCTGTTGATGAAATCACAGATGAGATGGACAGGCCACGTCAGCAAAATGACAGATGAGCAACTGCCAAAGAAGATCTTTTACAGCGAACTAAAGGAGGGAGAGCGTTCTCAGGGAAGCCAGAAGAAATGTTTCAAGGACTCCCTCATGTTATCCTTGAGACATTTCAATATTGATCCCACAGTTTTGGGAAGATTTCACTCATCCATACTGGAGCAACAGTTTATGAGCAAAGGAGAGCTGCTGAGGTACAGCACAAGTACCAGTAGAGTAAATGTCACAACAACCACATGTCTGCTGTTAATCCAGTAACTCACAGCAGCATCTCTTCTTCACTGTGCCACAGATAGTTCAAAGTGCAAACTGGCCTGATCAGCCACCCTCCGGGTTACAGAAACCAAACCAACCTGTGACGTCATGGTCATCTTTGAACCTAAAGGCCCCACAGAACAATTCATTTTACACCTTTAGAAAGGACTACAAAAAATGTGCAGCCCACACTGAGAAGAGGGTATACCAACCACCTCTGGAGAGAAGAGGATTAAGGAGCTGCTCTCAGCTTAGACAGTTCTGTCCTGCCACATCTGCAAAGAGTACACAGGCTGGAGAATGGCTTAATAGGGGAAGAGAGTAATTTGTCTTTAGCCAGTGGAGAAGAGCAGATTTATGCCCTAAGGCTCTGCAAAGGGAGCACTACGGAAGGTCCAAATGCTTGGGGCCCTGATTATTGATGATCTACCAGACCAGAGAAGGGAAAAGCTGGAGACTCATTCTCTGATTTATTTTGTTTACATGCTTTTGCTGTTCTTTTATGTATGGGGAGGGTGTCAGGAAGTGATCTAGGGAAACAGATGCAGAGTATGCTGAGGCAGGACTTAGGTGTCAACCTTTGGGCCCTGGATTGGAATCTGATGGGGAGAGTGGGCCTGTGTTTCCCTATCCATACCCCTGAAAAAGGTGAAAAGTCTATACCTGATATCAGAGACCAAAGACTTGGAAAACCACATATCCCGGAGCATCTGGACATTGGAACTTTGGCCAGGTGAGCTTGAAAAATGGAACCAGCTTTGGTTGGAATCTTTGTGTACCTTGGAATGGGTGAATGCATCTTGTGGCTAGGGATGTTAAATAGTTAACTGGAAAGCATGAGCTTACTGGCATGCTTGCTGCTTAAAAGGTTAATCAGCCTTTCCCAGTAAAGTCTAGTGGTGGCCAGCCATGCTGGGCTGGAGCAGCCCACAGGACCAGCAGTGGGACCTCATGACCAGGCAGCAGGCCCTAAGTTAAATGGTTAAACTGTTAAGAACTAGCATTTAATCGGTTAACTGTTTTATCATCCCTACTTGTGGCCCAGCTTGAAGGCTGGGACAGACTACTGCAGGGCAGGGATGACTGTCAACAGGTGACACTAACACTGAAGAATACTTAACACTTCCTTGACTGACTGCTAAGTGGTGTCAGAAGCCCTTTCCCTACTTCACAGCTATATTGCACCAAACTTAGGCAAAGCTTGGGTGAAGAGCAGATAGCAACACCGCAGAACAGTTAAGAGCAGAAAATGAAGCCACATAGGTTTCTGTTTGAAAAGACAGAAGAGATTTTTTGTAATGGAATCGGAATATGACTCTTAACTAAGAGGTAATTTGGACAAGACAGTGGGATTAATGTTCTTAAAAATACCATAGAATCTTTAATGCGCTCCGACAGTGGCCTCAAGGCCTAAATTTTATGTCTCATCCAGAAGATACACATTTATTAATATTTAAAAGATAAATTATTTCATAAAACCACAGAATATTTATTTTAGTAATTTAATTTTACATTCCAGAACATCAAATATGAATCACCTGCTTAATGTCGTGAATCTTCCACAGAATCTCAAGTGCTACCAGAAAGGACTATATCAGAACTAATTTTCTGGCTAAAATGTAAATAATTAAAATATGAATACCTGACAATCCAACACCATATGCTGGAACAAGATGTCTAAGCCCATCAATCACAATCAGCTTTATTTATGTAGAACATTAATGGACAATTTCACTCTAGCTAGGCAGCAGATCAGCAACATATGCTGCCCAATTCCTGCCATGTTGATAGAACGCAGCATGCGTACACACATGTAAGCTGAGTCTGATCTACTGATCATTGTGTGCATCAGGTAATTAACTTAATAAAGCTACAGGGTATTCTAAAAAGGAAATGAATTCTTTCCTTAAAAGGAAACCTGCAACTTTTTGGAGTCTTTTTTGGAGAGCAGGGAGGGACTGGAGAAGCAGAAGAGATGGAACGTGTCTTATGGCTCTCAGTTCACTATTTAAACTCTTGCGTGCTTTCAGAAATATGGTATATGCATTGTACCTTTAAAAAATAATAACTGATCCTAGATGTGAATCAGAGCATGATACATGCTGGATTTTGTAGCCATTCTCTGGCATCATGATTAACCCTATATTTAGTAATTATTATTTCTACAGAACAAAAAATTCCTTCCTGAACAGCTAAGTGAATGTTTTCAGCATGTTTGGTGTTGGAAAAACATCACAGAAAACATTGTTTCTAACTTGGGGACCATATGGACTCCGGTTCTGACCATACAAAATGTATGAGGATAACGAGATGAGTTGTCTCTCAGAAAGGTCACAAGGTTAACGTTGTGGCCATCTTGTAAAAGATGAGCTTTGGGGTGGAGTAGAGAGAAGACATGACAAAGAAAAGATAAGTATGAGGAGGAGACTGAGAGGTCATATTTGCCCTCTTGAAAAATATAGTATCGGAGGAAGGGAGAAACTGGGATATTATCATTTTTGAGCAGGTATGTCAAGCTACAATTTGCCCACACATATATTAACATCTAGGCCAATTTGATAAGAAAGTTGTAGAAAATAGAAACAATAAATATAATTTAATTTTGAACACAAATTTCTTCTCAGTTATAGGAATCTAAAATGGGCCAGAAGGGACCAGGAATGAAAAGTGGTATTTTAACCCCAAAGCCTCAGTGAAGCTTAGATAAGAGGACAGGATAAATTTAAAAGTGTGTTCAAACCCCTTAAAAAGGACATTGAATCTGATCTAACTCCTGTTGGAATCTAGGGAAAGCTTTTGATAGGAGCTCAGTCAAATCCACTGTCAGATACCACATTTTTCTCTCCCACTAGTCTGCTCTGTTTTAAAGTGGGAAGATTTTTTTTCTATCTGCAGTCACTACAAATCCCACCTACAATCCAAAAATCTATGTTCACCTGTGCTTAGTTAAATGGAGCAAGAAGATACCACTTTCATATAACTGTTTTAACAATCAGCATATTTTACTTGGCTTCATCCTTTTAGCATGAAAAAGTTGGAGGGAGATCCTTCACAACCTCCAATTTTTTACTGTTTCCTGAGTTTGGTTCATTTTGAATTTACTTTTCAAGTGCTTTTTCTAGACAAACACTACAAGAATGCCTTGAGTTCCCCCTGGAGAGGCACGTTAACCTACGAAATTATTGTTATGAAGTAACTTAATTCCTCCAGTTAGCAGAGAATAAAGGAGAGGAAGGAAACCTGAGAGAAGAAAAAATTATGACAACAATTATGAGAACTTTAGCTTCCTTTCCTTTAAGAAACTCCTCCTTAGCTCCCAAACAAAGAAACCAGAACAACTTTTGAGATCTGCTAGATGGCCAAACACAGTACAAATGAGACCAACCTTCATACTAAGCTGTCAAGATAAAGGAGGGATATGCTCAAATAACATTCTACTGCTTTACTCCTAGGGAGGGGATAGCAGAGTAATAATAAGTCCTATTAATAATTCAGAAGGTTTCTTGTGCTACTTTGTAGTTGGCTACATCTCTGCTAGTTTCCATGGTTTATTTTGTTTCCTATGCAGGTCCTTGAGCATCAAGACTTCACTTTTCTCTGTTCCAACATCATTAGAACAACAGAAATCTTTTGGGGAAACAACTCTAAACCCAAGCATATTAGAGCTTTGCAGTGAAAATTAGAGCAACAAGTTTTATTTTATACGTGGTCTAAGTACAAAGTTAGGTATTCATATGGCAGAATACAAGGTGAATAGAAATGACCACCACAGTTTTGTTTTTAACTTAATACAGAGGAAAGCTATGGGCTAGATAAACAGAAGACCTCCTGTTTATCCACTACAGGGATACAGTCCAGGCAGTTACAGTGCTTCCTTTAGAAACAAGAAAGTTTATTCAGTGTTCATGGATCAATCCATTCAAGCCTTTCTAATGAAAATGACAAGAATGGTGCCTGTTATGACTGAAATGTTAGTTTGTATGTGCACACAGTGTGTGTGTTGTTTTGTGGGTTTTAGACTTTTTGGTTTTGTTTTTTAACTTTGCAACATGGATAGAGTCCACTACAAACTGAACTTTAATCACCAAATAATTACACCTACTGTAGGACACGAGTTAGCTATCAAATTATGCCCTTTTGTATGAGAATTGAATTAGTGGCATGCAAGTAAAAATGTCCATATAGCCCATTCCCCACCTGTGAGCGTTTATCCTACAAACCCCTTTACTTGCAGTAACTTTATAGCTACATTTCATAAATTGCCTTGGCTTCCCATATGATATTAAGAGAAACTGAAGGTGGTGGTTTTAAAGCAATGAAGAGACACCTACCTATGTTAGAGACTGCCACTCTTCCTGTTACAGGGATGGAGTGGAGAACATTTGTATTAATTAGAAATGTGTCCTGAAATATTTAGTGAAATGTCCCTGACTGAGCTTCATCAGAGTCACTGGAACCCAATTTGCTGATTTAAGTTTGTCATTCGGCATATCTTTTGGGTAGTTTGACTATGACTAATGGGTAAGCACAGGCCATAAATAGCACTATTTATTTGGTGAATTTCAAATGTTACATTTTAATGATTTAAAGTGGTGATTAAACTGTTGAAATGGACTCTAAATATCCAGTGACAGGAGTTAAGCCAAGAGGTTTTGACCATGTGGGGCTTACTCCAAAAAAGATCCTTCAAGGAAAAATTTATAGATGAGGTTTTCAATTGCTGGGTTACATTCTACTGGTGGAGAAGCCTAGTATTGGAAATCAGTCTTATTTTCACTTTAACTTATTCTGCAATGAAAGAGTGACAAAATAAATGAAGAACAATGGCTATGTAGAAGACATGATGAGTTCCATAGTGTGATGAGAGTCAGGCTCAGAAAATCCATCATAAAAAAGAACCTAGTTACAATGCTTACTTTTTTTAATTCCGAGCTCTCAGTATCATATTTTATCCACTGTGAGTAGTGTGCACTTGTGATTATTATCACCTTTGAGCTATATTCTGGACAGGGGACACAACTACAGTGTAAACCAATGAAAGGCACTATATAGAGATGAAGTTAGACAATTCTTTACAGAATTCTTTACAGGAAATAAGAGGTGTTTTAAACTCTGTCTCCAATGTGATTTGTTTTCTTCAAAGGATGGAACAGATTCAGCTGATGTTGATGTTGACTGCTCTTTAGAGGCTTACCAGTTAAGAGCAAGGTTTAGCAACTGGCTAATGTGTGTTGCCCATACAATACTTGCTACATTCTTCTTGCCATAATTAACAGACCTCGTCTTCAGTGATTTCCATGTTTTAACACATTTGAATATTACTGTTAAAACACGGAAATCACGGAAGAAGAGGTCTTGCCCCAGCTGAGTAGCCAAACCAACAGCTAGTTCTGCAGCCATTTAGAAAAGGAAACAAGGCACCATGAAAATTAATGTTTGAGCAAATACTTTTGGGCCTCCAGGTTGGTCACCTTGGTCAAGCAGTAAATTGTCATGTAACAAACACATTTAAGAAAATGAATCACACACATTCTGAAAGTTTTTCTAATGATGCCTATCTCAAGAAAGTGGTTGTGAGAGATTGCAAAACCCATACCTACCCTCTTCTGGAATAATTATCTCAGGCTCTTGTTAAACTCATCTTTAAGTGCATTCTCTGAAAGTGAGCCCCACCCCACATTTTCCAAGCTTATATTAATGCATAGCACACCAAGGAAAGAGGCTCTAGAGCTATGGGGAGGAAGACAGGCAATCCTTACTGTCTTACTTTACTCCATCTCAATAATTTCCGCCCCCCCCCCCCATAGTGCTGTTCCATATACTGTGTCCCTTAGAACCCAGTTCTATATTGGGATAGCTGATTTTTTGGAAGAATCAAAATGTCTCTTCAAATTAATCAACTGTCTGGGGAGGGTTTTCATTCTTGGAAAGTTTCAGAGGAAACCCTGTTGTCGCCCATACCAGGCCTCCTTTGGCCTCTGATACTGTAGTATCACTCTATTCAACAGATTCATTCTTCAAGTAGCAGCTGCTGTGTTTAAATATTCATCAGAACTTTCTATGAGTTCCATCTGAAACTCCCCTTAGAAACCTTTTCTCTTTGTAATGGCTGTGCTCTTTCCTCAGACCTGTAATTGAAATAAATAGTGCAGAACTGTACTTGGGGTGTATTTTTTGTCTCTGCTGGCCAATTCATTTTATCTGCAAATTTAAAACAGCACAGTGATGAATATTAATGGTACTATTAGTATGTAGAGGTGGCATTGATATTGATGCATGGATAAATGCATAGAATAAGGAGGGTGGGATATTCTATCTCTTCTGTTAATTCCATTCTCTGAATATCCAATTATCTCTCTCCACACAGCCACAGACTGTTTTGGATCTGTGTACTGATCTTTGTAAGTGGCTCAGTATCTAGTACGTCTATTCTATGACATTTCACCATAGTTTACTAGCTAATCCTTAGGGTACATATCTCAATATCCTTCATTCTGTAGGTATGTTTGACCTAAGGTGCAAGGAAAGTTTGGGTTATATGTACTAGTTTCTTATGGTAGATTTAACCTAGTATACATTTGAGAAAGTTTGTCTGTCTGTGAGTGAGCGAGCAAGTGAATCAGTGTGTCTGTCTGTCTTCTGTCTGTCTGTCTGTCCAAGAACTCCTCCAAAATGGCTCCAATAAGAGCTAGGATGACCAAATTTGGTATGCAGCTTCCTCTTATCATAACTTAAAGCAAGGTCAGGGTTTGGTTATGCCAGGACAATGGAATGTGCCTGAAATGTGATTGTTTTTCATAACATGGAAAGGGACAGGGCTGCTACCAGGAATAAGTTATACAGTATAAAGGATCACAGGGAGCAGCAAGGGGGCAGACTGGGGACTGGGGCAGCTAAAACCCCATTAAGGCAGCAGGAGGCAGGGGTGAAGATAAATTACTCCTTCTGTTCTAATCCCCATCGCCAGAGCCCAAACCATTCCCCCCTGCCCTCGGCCCCCATTCTGGACAGCTGGGGATGGGGAAGTAAGGCCCCAGCTCTTGTGAGCCTGAGCCGGCATCTATAGCCACAGTGACCCAGGCTACAGCCCCACAGCTCAGGTGGCTGGGTACGCAGCCCTGGGGATCTGCTGCCCAGGCAGTGTAGCCCCAGCTCACCCTGGGGATCTGTCACTCGGGCAGAATGGTTGCCATCATGGCAGTGTTGTCCTCATTCCCCAGGGCTAGCAAGGGCATCCTCTACCTGAGTAGCTTGGTGGCCACACTCCCAGCCCTGAATCCCCACCACTCCTATTCCCAGGCTTGACCCTGCTCCCAGCCTCCTGTCCTGACTCCTAAACCCTCCATATTTCTGCCCTCTGTCCCTCCAGCCCCTGCCCTGAGTCCTGCATCACCATCCACTGCCCTAAGCCCTCCCCCCACCCGCTTTGCCCTGACTCCTGCACCCTCCACACCCTGCCCTGGCTGCTGCAGTGAGAAACGACTTGGGTATCCTCTCTCCCCAAGCCTGCACATTGAACCCCTCATCCTGAGCCCAACCCCAGAGCAATGACTTAAATGAAGAAAAATAAAAATTAATTGAGTTATGGGCCTAAGCAAAGGTGGATAAATCTTCTAGAGATTCTACACAAGAGATTATATACAAGTTGGTTTGTGCTGGTAATTCTGGACATTTTATTAGATGGACTATCTAACTGTCATATTTTATTTGGTCTGAAAGCACTTGCATTTTTAATGTAATAGTATTCAGGATTTAGGATATTGTTCTGGATAGCGATTTTAAATTTTTACTATGTTCAGAGTTCAGATTGATGTTAGATTTCATTTAAAGATATAAAAATTGCATGACTATCTGCCACCCACATTCCTCAAACTACACCACTTAAGTGTTAGTTCTGTATTAGTTAAACACAACATCTCTTTCAGAGACACAAGAAATCTTTCAACATATACTTATAAATCTTTTCCCATTGAAAAGCAGGTGAAATAATTTTGCTGGGCCAGAGAACTGGCAGCTGATATGCAGAGTATTTACACAAACAACATTTTGTTTACACATCCTTCTTACAACTATAAAATAGAGATACCATTTCAGTGCCTGAGTATGTACTTAGAAGAATTCCAAATGTCCCTTTATCTTCTGTATGTCAATATCTTAAGAGCTGCTAGGCGAAGACTATCTAGGCAGGCTCAGAGGATGATTTGTTTTTTTAGTGTCTCCAAAGAATCCCTAACCAGATGTACACAGATATGAACCATGGTGCTAACACAGAATTACTGTTTGATAAATGGATTAGCAAGCACAGATTAGGAATGTGCTACTCTTTATGAATGAGGACTGGAAGTCTGGACTCCTGGGTTCTGTTTTCAGCTCTACTATTAACTCATTTCATTTTCCCCAATTTACAAATAGATGAGCACTTTATCATTCTCACAGGGTTTGACTAGAAATTATAAAATAGTCTAAATACCAGTAATAGTAGTACAGGCCGATGTTGTAAAGTGACCACTGTTTTTTGGATGTTCAACATGAAACATCTAGGACTTGAAAATCTGAGAAACTCAGCACCCTCAATTCACAGTGATTTCTTCAACAATTGAGTGCATCTCTGAAAATAACAACAACCAAAGTGGCTAAAGTTAGGCACCCAAAATTAGTGGCTACTTTAAGACAAATTCTAAATATCTTTTTGTCAGTAGTTAGATACTCTTTTATATTTTTCCCATTTCAAATTCTGATACCTGCCTGTTGGCTAAGAGAGATAATCTTTAATCAGATTAAAATAGTCAATTACATCCCTTTTGGAAATGTCATGGAATTGACTTTAAATGTCTGTCATTTTTATTGACACAAGACTGCAGTGTAATTCTGTTCATCCTCATTTACCCAAATGTTGATTGTCATTTCTCAGAAACAGTCATTCTTGTTCACTTTTCCAAGCTTTGTCAGAAAGTGACAGAAGGAAGCATTATGTTTCATTAAAGCACATTACCAATGGCACTTTCCCCTAAATCTATAATTTAAAATAACTTAAAAACAAGACAAGTAATGGCTTCCTGTGGCTTTTCAAGCACCTTCATATTTTTACACAGTAATAAGCAAGTCAGTGGTGGCATTTTTACAGCTATCTGCAATGGAATAACTACATCATTTGACCCTTAGGAATGGAGCACAGACAACTGTAGAACCCGATCCTGCAACATACTCACCATGGGTGGACTTTTCTGCAGCCAATGGGGTTCTGCACTGGTATAGCACTCTCTCTTCAGAGATCCTTGGCCATTATTGAAGACTTATGGACAAAGGGTATGTCTACACTTGCACCCTCTTTCGAGAGAGAGATGCAAATAAAGACATTCGAAATTGCAAATGAAGCCGGGATTAAATATCCTGCGCTTCATTTGCATATTCGCATTATGGCGCTATTTCGAAATAACAGACACTGTTAAGTCACGGTTATTTCGAGAGAAAACCCTTCTCTCAAAATAACCCTTATTCCTCACACAATGAGGTTTACCAGTTATTTCGAGAGAAAGGTTTTCTCTTGAAATAACCACGTCTTAACAGCATCTGTTATTTTGAAATAGCGCTATTTTGAAATAGCGCTATAATGAGAATATGCAAATGAAATACAGGATATTTAAATCCCAGCTTCATTTGCAATTTCGAATGTCTTCATTTGCATCCCTCTCTCGAAAGAGGGTGCAAGTGTAGACATACCCAAAGTGAATATAGGTAAAGCAGTGGTTTTCAGACAATGGAATTTTATATTCAAGGGCGTCTATCCATATTTTTTCCCCTAAACTAGCAGACAAGGATTCCCACAACAAACTGCTCCTCTCACAACTGCCTTACTTGAGAGCAATGACTTGGTTGAGAAATTATGATCCAACACAACACTGACAAAAAGGGTTTTTTTTCAAACATTTTTGTGGTTTTCCCAATCTATGACCCATTTTCTTACCAGCTTACGTGGTATCATGATGTCCCCCAGGACTATGAAATTAAGATAATTATGAGGTTTTAAAGTAAACTTTGGGTTTTCCTTTTATTTTGAGTCTTTAGGGTCCATTCAACTGATATTTTCAAGCTTTTCTTTGCAGCCACAAGGATCCAAAACTTATGTCAACAACACTCAAATCAACCTAACCCATGAGCTCTTATTAATCACTTGACTCCTAGAGCTGGGCCTTTAACAACAAATGCCAAATATCACAACATTTGCAATAAACACCACAAGAATGAGTAACATTGCTTACTTGTGTGCCTGTGTTCCTTCATCCAAGCTTTTTCATCTGCTTTCTCTCTCCTTGTCAGATTTTTTACTGCATTGTGGAAAAAGCCATGAACCCCTCACCCCCATCCTTATCAACCCAGCTTTCTAAAGTACTGATCCAGATTTCTATAAGCCAACCATTTTTATGTTTGTTGTATCCTGCTTCACTCAAATACTGTGAGGAGTCCAACACATTTCTTTTGGACCTTTATACACGCCCACTCTTTTCATCTCAGAGGGCAAATCATGCATTTGACCTAAGATCACTATCAATGTTTTTCCAGCCAATGGGGAATGATGGCTGTTGCAAAGCTTCCTTAGAGCCCTGGGATTATTTCCAGTCATGTATGGACAAATCCTTTAAAGATAGTTAGTTATGTGCCTAAAGATGGAAGTAGGTGCCCAGTGGGATATTTGAAGATAGAATTTCAATAGAATCTACATGCAGAGATGATTTTGAAAAACCCAAGAGCTGTCTAGCTGCTTCTTGGGACACATAAATAGCATGAAAAATCTGCCCCCAAGTGCCAAACTTAATCACAATATAGTGTCCCTGCGCTTCACACTCCGAAGGCCTCCTATATGATGTGACAAACTGACTATTTTTGGATACAGCATTCCTTGTTCTTTTCCTCTTTCCCCCAAATTTTCTTTGTGTCTATCTCATTTGCACTGTAATGTTTTCAAGGCACAACCCTGAAAGTGTCATATTTAATTTACCTAATGAATATACAGTTTGCCTTATTGCTTGATGGAGAATTAGCAGGCAGCTAGAATCACATGGGCTGCAACTTGTTTCAGATAAAAAGTTACTCTAGGCTTCTAGTTATTGATGGAACTCACAGCACTTTCATGAGCATGGCATCTCCCAGGCACTGAAATGCAGGTTCAACTTCTACTTTGCAAAGTTCTCCCATTTATTTGCATCTGCAGCTTTGCAGCCACAAAGCACACACAAGTTGTGTGGTATTTTCATCTGATTTTCACAGGTAATAAATTCACCTTAAAAAAACATAGATAGGGTAGTTTATGTAAATTATAAAATGGTGATCACACTACTGTTATAATGCAGCTTCCCATTTGTAAGGGTACTGCATGGCTGCAGGGATAGGAACTGTTTTGATCTAGGAGCTGCTGTAGTCTTTTACAGAGGAGCCACACACACACACATTGGTCTCTTATGGAGATTTTGCTTTGCTTCTCTCCTTTTGGTTGTTTTCCTTAATGAAAAAAAATCGGAGTAAAAATATGTGGCTGTGATTTGTATGTGGAAACTATAATAAGATAAGTACATGGAAAGTTCAGATGTTTATCTGAACTGCTTCAGTCTAGAAATATGGAGTTGGAAATGTCAAGAAAATAGACCTTTCCAGGTAAGATCTATGGTACTCTGCTCTGGACAGGAAAAAAATACTATGAATACAGCCTGTCCTGGTGTTTCGCTGATTCCAGTCTTATTTCTCTCTTGCTGCATTGCTCCGTTTCCTTGCTCTCCTTACCCTGCCTCTGCCAGTGAATGAGGGCGGGGAGCAGTGGACCTCTGCTTCTAGCAGTGGCCCTGCTAGTCCCCCGGCTACCTCATTTGGGGGCAGAGCAGGAGTGGGGAGTGGTGTGGCTGGGGCAGAGGGCGCAGGTCTGCCCACTCCTCTGGAGCAGTGCGGCTAGGAGAGCAAGCATCAGGGGCTGCCTTGCTCAGTTTCCTCTGCTTCTGCCAGTGAGTGCAGGGGGGGGCAGATCCCTCCTCTAGTCTCCTACAGCTGCTGTCTGGCCCTTCCCACCCAGGCCATCTGGGGGGCATGTGATTCTTTGTGCCCCCTCATCGGTTGCCCATCTCTGTTGGCAACTTATCACATTACATGCATGCTTTATAAAAATAATTGCTCGATACCAACACCGGAAGGGACTATTGTGATCCTGTAACACAAGCCATGGAACGTTTCCAGAACTTTTCCAGAATAATTCTCAGCACACAGCTTTTAGAAGAAAAGTTCAGCCATGATTTAAAAATGGACAGTGATGGAGAATCCTTCGTGACCCTTGGCAAATTGTTCCAAATGGTTAATCACTCTCATTGTTAAAAATGTATGTGTTATTTCCAGGATTATTATAGATACTAGAGGAGAAGGATTCTTTTTTTCTGGATCAGTTTCTCTGTCATTAAATTCATTGTAATTGACAAAAGAATTGCATAGGGATGGCTCTTCATCAAATCAAACTTCAAAGAAAATTATTTAAGCAAGATATTACTCCATCTGCAGTATGTCCTTGATATAGGAGAATCAGAAATACTTCAAGCAAACTCCCTAAAAGATTCAAGAAACTCAGGGACACATGGAACAAAGTGTTTTCAGAATTATATTGGCAGGTTCCACAATAATCAACTAGGACACCTGACATGATGCACAAATGGTTCTTATGGGTCAGAACATTTTATCCTTCTAAAGAGAAGAGAGATGGATGATTCTTGTGTTGATAACCATCAAGGCCTAGAGACTTGAAGGATTCCAAAATACTTCATACTACCCATGCTACATCACCTTCAATTTAAAAGGCACGGACTAGGCAGAGAGCCCTCTAGCCAAGCAGGTTCTATACTTATTAAGCTTCCTGGTGCAATATATTCTGGTCATCTCTGGTAACTATGGAGGAGTTGATCTCTATAAGCACTCCACAATCCTTAAATTGGGCTGTGAGGCAGGTCCTCGCAAGTATTATTACCTCACTTTAAAGATGGGGAGACCGAGGCTTCATCTTAAAATGTCCCACATTACTGAAGTAAAGAAGTCTATCAACTCACCACTAAAACACAGCTACCCCAGAGAGAAAATAATGCAATTGTTTGACAGTTCAGTGTGTCATACTCATCATTACTGAATCTATACTATTAAGGGAACTAGAATATAATTATCAGGATTAGAAATTTTCCTGGAAGTGGGGCACCAATACTCCCAGAAAAGTGCCATGGAATTGCAATCTGTAGCAACCACCTGCGGTCAGCCATGTTCCATCAATTCCATTCCAATTCACTGGGAAGAGTGACAGCTCTTGCATCACTAGCAGCACTTCCTGCATTACCCAAGGTTTCCTTAGAGCAGTGTTTCCCAAATGGTGTTCCGTGGAACCCCGGGGTTCCGTGAAGTGAAAATAGGGGTTCTGTGAGAAAATTCCATTACGACCTGAATTATTATAATGGAATGGAATTTTCATTCATTTATTAATTTTATTAAAAACAATTTTCATTTGTGTTTGCTATGATAAGTGTCCCTGTGTAATGCTAGTTTAGCCAGAGAGTGGGGACAATGTTGTCATTACTCAGCGCTCTGCGCGCAGTCAGGGTTTCTGCAAAATTCTTTCCAATTCAGAAGGGTTCTTCCGTGGCCAAATCATATTGGGAAACACTGCCTTAGAGGTATCCCACTGAAGATCAGCACCTTAGATGGCATGGTACATAATAACTCTGTTACCACAGTAACTTCCTTTAATGTCAGTATTTTGCCTTTGTATCACACTCCAAAACTAATAGTTTGGCTGCAATGTATTGATTTCAGTCTCTATTTGGTACCAGCTAGGAGCTGGTGTTAGATTTTCTTCTTTTTCCTTCTAAATTTTTTTTAAGGCAAAATTACAATTAAATGTTTACCATACAACATCTTGTATTACTCATTCAGAATCAAGTTATCATTCAAAGTACCTGGTGAAAGAATATTCTAGCATGAAACCCTTTTTTGAGGGTGAAGGGGGGGGCAGAGTTGAAAAACAAGATAGCCCAAATAAATAATACAAGAAGAAAGAAAAAAATACTATTGAATAAGGAATATGAGGAAAAAATAAATTAATATGCTAATTAGGCTAAACACCATGGAGAATAAAAGATTTGCTAATAGGAGCCATAAAAATAAAAAGACATTTGCATTGTTTAATATACTGCTGAACATGGAATAGGTTCAGTTATGTTGGTCATAGTCCAAGAACCTAGTCCATGGTGTAAAAAATGTATACTGCATGCATCCAAGGTAGGAAAAAAGTGAAGGAGAAAGATGAATGGCATGGCAGTGCAATGTTGTTTATGGCCTCAATTATAGAGTTAAAGAGATGAGAAAAGGTCTCAAGGAAGTAAAAGAGAACCCTGATAAGGAGAAAGGACAGAATGTGGACTTAGGTTTGCAGTTTAAAAATGTAAGTGGGTTAAATGAATCTTGAGCACATAACTGAAAAAGAAAAAGAAAACATGAAGGAATCAGATCCGATAAAGCAAAGAAAACAGACAGAAGCTAACTTGGCAGAAGCAAGAAGTACAAAAGTTGCATACCTAGTAGCAAGGGAGGAACTAAACAAGGCAAGTCACAGCATACATGATAGAAAGTAACAGGAGACTTCAAAAGTGGAGTCCCCTGCATTCAGGAGACAGATGGGAACACTGAAGTCTGAAAAAGCATGTGCTTCATAGCCTCCTTACCCAAATTCCCCTTATGGGGATGACAAGGGATGAATGGGATGAACCTTGCTTAGATAATGAAGAGTGAAACAGAGAAAAGAAAAAGGAGATTAAAATTCCTATAGATCTTTTAAATAGACAGTAATACATTTGAAAGAGAAAAAGAGGAGACAGTTGGAAATACATGCCAGAAGGATATGAAAATCCATGAGAGGAAGATGGGAATAACACTAACTTGGAATGATTGAAAAACAACAAACAACAACAACACACACTGCCTCAGATAAGGAACTGGAAAAGGAAGATACTTTTTCATCCACTGAAATAAAGAAGTTGAATTTAGTATAAAAAATTGTGTGGTTCATATAAAAGATGGTCTAGTTGATTAATAAGGTGCAGACTTGGTTAAGGTAGCACAAATGCCAAGAAATAAACCCACCTGAAATTCTCCTTCCTCGTGTCTACAAAATAGTAGAGAAGAGTATTAACGAATCTATATCTCAGCTCCAAAACATATTACAGCTTGGACATGTATGCATTACCCCGGTAGTCAAGCTAAACAAAAGCCACAAGACGTCCTCCTGAGTTGTCATGAATGGTTGGCTTCATGGTTAAGAAATGATGGACACTAGTTCAAATGATACTTACTGTAATAATCTGCCTGTAAAGAATTTAATTACTGCCACAAAGAATAGGTTGGCATTGTTCTTTTGGCAGGATTCTAAAGTAGATGATGGTTTGGAATTAACAACTCAGACATATCACGGTATAATAGCAAGAAAGGCCAATGTAGAAAGAAAAGGATAGCAATAGCTGCAACTGCGGTTACAGTTGATGCTCTTGGGGGTACATCGAGATGGCAGACATTTATCCGGCTTGGGGAAATATCATTGAGAGACTTGTATCATTGAGAGACTTCGGGGGCTGTGGCAGAAGACAAGATTTTTCAATTATGATCTGAATAGAGGGCAGCCAGGTGGTTACTCTGGCAAAGCATTGCTATCATTCTCTAATGTTCCTCACTACTGATGGCCAGTTCATGCACGTCCTCCTCCCTACCCCAAGTCACTGACACCAGAAGACTATCATTGCCTCCAGCAGGAACTGAATTCATTATCTGCCCAATTCATTGCTGTCACTGCAAACAAATTATTGGGAGGTAGGAAACTGGATCATGCTTCTGTGGTATGCTGCATTACAGTACGACTTATTTCACAAATAGCTTGGTCCACACTATATTAGGGCTAAACAGAGCTCTTCAGTGTATAACATTAGAATTTTGAGAAATAAAAAGGATGATAAAATCCATTATACCAATCAACTTGCTCTGTCCAAAAGACATAATGCCCATAAGCAGAAAACATGTGGATGCTTCTGCTTGGGAGTAGCATATTCCAGTACTGCCTAGGACAAGATGTTCTGCCACTAATTGACTAAAACCACTGGAACACTATGAGAGAAAAACACTAAATTTCAGTTAATGAAACCAAAGTTATTGTGAAGGCATGGGGCATGGCAATGTGATCTGTGTGAATCCAACATATAACTAGGGCCCTACGAAATTCTAGGCCATGAAAAACATATCATGGGCCATGAAAAATGCATCATGGACTGGGAAATCTCGTTTTTGGTGTACTTTTACCCCAGATTATAAAAAAGCCCTATAACATAGTCTAAAAGTATACAAATGTACACAGGTTTTTTAAACTCGGGAGTCTAACCCAAAAGAGGCTTGCAAGGCTACTTGTGGAGAGGTCATTTTATTGCCACCCTGTGCATCTGCTGATGGCAGTGCTGCTTTCAGAACTGTGCACCTGGCCAGTAGCTGTTGCTCTCCAGCCACCCAGCAACAGGAAATTTATAAAAATGGACTGTGAATTGGTAGGGGGCAAGCTATAACATCATTATGGCTTGGAGACAACCCGAAAGAATGTTATCTCTGGGAACATCATCCATACCAATGAGTTCATGAACTTTACAGGCAGGACTCTACCCACATAGATCACACCACACCCAAGGGACAAGAATTGTATCAAACAGGTATCAAAATGGATACTCAGGAGCAAAAATGATTTGTAATGTTTAAATAGATATAGTAAATGTGATCTCACATGCCCAGTTGTTGAAGGAAACCTGCATAAAGGCACTGGCGTCAAAAAGTAACCAGAGGGAAAAGGAGAACTATTGACCACTTGAGTGTTCCTCTGTAGTAGGTTACGTGGGCAGAAACATTACTTTACAAAGGTAATTTTTATTTCATGTGGGACCTCAACCATTTGTATTATGGTGTAGATTACCAGGACAGCAGGATAGGTTGAAGTATCATGTAGCAGAACTGATTGACAGGTTTTGTATAAAAAAAAGGGAGAGGGAGATAAGAGTTGGGAGAATGGGAACCTTAAGCTACTTGTTTGAATGGTCTACTAAAAAGTATTGTTAGCATGATGCAGCTAAAGATCACTTACACCACAAATGACGGGACCTGTGATCAGTTTATTATTGTTACAGTCTCATCTAATCACAAGCCTATTGTCCTGATCTTAGATGTATTAATTTTGATGCTCCTTTTGCTAGCTTTATTCCATCCATTTCTGTACTGTTTCTTTTCTTCTTGGATTTGAAAGGACTGGCACAGACTTCAACACATAGAAGTGAGAAAGTTCACTTTATTTGACACCTAGTTATAGCTGTTACAATGGAGGTTGTGTCCCTCACAGACCTGCTTTTATTGCTTACTACTGGGACTGGATTTGATCAGGTGACTAACTGCCAGTGTATTTGTCACTCTCCAGCTGATCAGCTACCTTCAACTCTGCACTATTTTAGAGAAGCTATATCCAAGTTCTAAACTACCACTGTCTGACTTCTCATACTAGATTCTTAACCCATGTTCTCAATTTACTGCAGGCATTTTAATCCTTCAATTACTGTAGGAATTAGACACTAAAATGTATATAGTTTTACGAGATACATTGGATGGTACAACAGTACAATTTCTAGTTAAACATTACTCTAATGTTCCTTTTATCTTTTACTTTCCCTGTTTGCATTTTAATCTTTTATATATACCCTTTTTATATAATATTAATTAACTAGTAATTTTGTAAACATTAACATTCACTTTGTAGCATTAGTATTTTCTGTAATCTATACCCATTGCAAGTGGCATAATGAAACTCACTTAAGTAGACAATGGAATGATGCACATATGCCTTGTAGAAGGCAAGACACCCACATAGTTTACTTTTATAAAGATTTTGCATAGAGATTTCTTCACTCCAAAGGAACCCAAACCATTTTTCAAAGGATGTACTGGATGTACAATATCACTGAAAAATAGCCCAGTTATTAATTGGAGGGCAGCGACTAATCATTGGTTCACACATTTAGGCAAAGGAGGAACACACATCCCACCATTTTGTCACTCTCCGGCTGAAATTTTCCTCTATGTTGCTGCAGGACTCAATTATTTTCATTCTTTATCACTAAGGCTCTACCTACACTACATGGTTATTTCAAAATAACACATGTTATTTCAAAATAACAGAGTATGCGTCTACACAGCAAGCCCATTATTTTGAAATAATTTTGAAATCATGGGCTTCTTACGCTGACTTCTGTAACCCTCATTTCAAGAGGAGGAAGGGAAGTCAAAGGAAGAGTGTTCCTCCTTCGACTTCCTGCTGCGTAGACAGTGCCAAAAGCCAAGCTAAGCTACTTCGACTTCAGCTATGCAGTTAACATAGCTGAAGTTGCGTAGCTTAACTTGCCTTTAGCTCAAAGTGTAGACGTACTCTTACACTTGCCAAAATTCCTGCCTCTCCCACCCCCACAGCTTAACTGCACCATTACAAGTACATAGAACAGTAAAACTCCCATAGTCCAGCATCCAATTGTATGACACTCCTGATAGTCCGGCATCAAAATGGCAAGAGCCTAGTGAGTGAGCTTCGGCAAAGAACGAGTCACAAGGCAGCAGCGACATCAGCTGAACCAAGTGAAACCGGACGGGACCGAGTCAGTCTGCCACTGGCATTGTGTGATGACCTGACTTTCCTGCCTTTTCAAGCCAATGGAAATACTACAGCAGGCAAGGGGGGGGGGGGGGAGGGAAGGGTTCATGGAGAAACAAATTACAGAGAAGAAGAGGCTTGCACTCCGAAACCTTCAGAGGAGTTTTCTGCTGCCCTACTTCATTCCCTTGGACATGGGAGTTACCAGGGTGACAATGCTGTTTGTTGAGGCTGATTGTCTTCTTATTCAGGTCACAATTTTCTTGTGGCTATCCCCTGAACATCGGCCACTTTGAATCAGTTTCCACTAACTGTTATCCTAATTTCAGAAGCAGAATATGTCCTATAGAGAGCCCCACTGAGGCTAAACTTGTGCCAACCAGAAAACACAGCCAAAAGTGTGGACTCTTCATCAAAATCATGGAATGTGTTTGTCCCCAGGCAACTAGCAGTCAGAGTGTAATTATAGTTGGCTGCTTTACTTGGATGCAGAGTAGGAGAGATTTTCCTAACAGTTCTTCTCTAATATCACTCTTTAGAAAATACAAAGATGATTGGGGTTCTTTTGTTTTGCTTTAGTGTTTAACATTTTACGCTGCATAATTTATTTAGTTATTTTTTTATGTAGATACAAGCAAAAGTGTGAAAAAAGTTAAAGTGGAAACAAAAATAAAAGATATGGGGAGAGTAGAAAAAATGTTAAGTGGCAGATGCCAAAAGAGGGGAGGGATTTAAAAACATACATAAACCCTTCAAACAACATTATATTTGAGTGAGTTTGTAACTAGCTAGCAACATAGTTAAGTCTAAACATGTTTGTTTCTACATACATAGTTAACATGTTAGTATGTAAATACATAGTTTACCTGTAGTTAGTAACCATTAGGGGTAACAATGTGTTACTGGTGCTATTAGCCTAAAATGGTATATAAATCATTTGCACAGTACTTTAAAGCAAACACCTCCCCTCCAACTTAGAACTCTAGAACAGTACCGTTGTTACAACAGTCACTAATTTTTCTTCATGTGCAGCAGAATATTTTATAGTGACCACAGGATGCATATACCAGTTTGTGGCTCTGACTGAGAAAAGATTTAACTTCAGGCTTGTGAGTTATCATATTGACTTCAAAGATACTAATGTTAAGCAGGTGCTTAATGCATAATGTTAAGCAGGTGCTTAAGTGCTTTGGTGGACTAGGGTCAGAGGACATGTCCTCTGATCACTTTATTGCAGCACTATAAGAAACCTACTCTGTTTTTCCCAGAGCATATTCGAACTGAGATACTGTGGTATTTGTAGATGCAAAATGTCACATGGCTGCACTAGGAATAAAGATGCTGTGTGAGAAATTTTAAGAAAAAATATTAATGTGTCCAAGGTCTAATTTGTGATAACAAGACTAGGCTGAAAGTTTCATACAGATGGGTTGGAGGCCTTGTTACATTTGGAACCGAGCCACGTAAAGATGTATAGAAATATAATTTTTTTAAATTGAAATTTTCTGACCTGATAAGAATTTACCTAAATCTTTCTTTTATCAAAACCACCTAGTGCATTCCCCCTACTGAAAATATGACACAGTTTAGACCTTTGTGGCTTTTAAATTCTTGACTCACCTTGGGCTTGTAAGATGGATAGTGTTACTTAGATCTTGGTTTACATTTAAAGCATAAATGAGGTTGGATTTTACCTGCGCTGCTACAGCTATAAAATGTTTCACACAGCTCTACTGAAAATCAGCCATTTCTATATTCAGTTCCCACCCAGAACTTCCATTAAGTAGCTAGTGTCACTCCCGTGTGAAATTAGTTAGGGAAGGATGGTTTCAAACTCAGCTGCTTGCTCTTTCATAGACTGAGCACTAGTAACACATATTACCATGGCACATTTGTGCACTCTGATTTCTTTGTTGTTCCCATTTCTTTTTATGTTCCTATTAATTATTACTTTCTATCAAGCTGTTACTTTTTTCCAGTTTACCTCTAAATGTCACTCAGCTACTCTTTTTAATAGTAATTTGGAGAAAACTAGGGAAATTAACTAAAATCAGCCACTGAAGTAGACTGTGTAGTGATGTGCTGTGTTTCTGAGTGTGTATGCACAGACAGATAATTGCAATTCAGTGCTTTGACATATCCATGTGTGACGGGGTGTACATACCCCCACTGGAGCAGGGAGAATGAAAAACCTGTGGGTGGAGGAAACCCCACCCCTTCAACCAGACTGGGCATTCTCCAAGTGCTGGGGGAACATAAAAGGCAAAAGAGCAGCTCAGTCTGGGCTGACCAGTGAAGGACCAGGACCTCCAGCCAGAGCTCCCGAGATGCAGCAGCCAGCAACCCAGACAGAGAGAACTGGAATCCCAAGAGACAGCTGCTACACAACTCCCGCAGAGTCCCAGGGAAAAGCCGCTGCCAGGAAACTGGGAGACCCAGCGCCACATGGGACGTCAACCCACCAGAATTGGTTGGAAGTGACCCAGGGAGGGTGCAGGAATGGCCTCTCCCACCCAGGTATACATGGCATGTTTTGACTGGATTCCCTGCCAAGGGAGTCATAGAGCGCTTGCCCCAACCTTACTGACTTTGGCCATTAGGCCATACTGCTCTGTGACAAGGGCTACTTACTGATTCTCTGTGTTGCCCTGAGATAAGGACTGCTTACTGACTCTGGCCACTAGGCTTTACTGCCCCGGAGTGAGGTCTGAGCATGATGGACTCTGACCAGTAGACTATACTGCCCTGAGAGAAGGGACAGCACTATTGACATTAGACACTAAGCTCAACTACGTTAGAACACAAGGGGATATTTGTGGACTATAGAGATAACTGATGATCCTTTGGCCAATCAGGCCACGTCCACACCCCTGAATATCTTCACCCCTGTGACAGGGTGTGCATGTGCCGCCACAAGATGCCTGATCCCTGTTTGCAACCTTTATATGCTACTGTATTATTAATAATAATGTAATAAATAATGATAATTGCAACTCCCTGTGAAATCAATGGAAAATGTGTCCATATTTGAAAACAAAACTGAGTCTTGCCAAATATTTCATAAGGAAGATGATTTTCGAAAACACTGTAGAGAGTTAGGAGCACAAATCCCACTGAAAATCAGTAGAATTTGTAAACCTAAATTCTTATTGGTGCTTTTGAAACTCTCCCCAAATGTGCAATGTAGACAACTTAAGGTTATCTTTACACTTAGATAATCTCTCTGTGGCAGAGACCATCAATTTGGCATGCTTGAACAGCACCTTACACAAAGCAGTTGAAGATGCTAAATGTTTCTGCAATACAAACAAATCATCATCATCATTATTCCAGCACCTTATTGTTTGTATTTCCCTAGTATAAGCCATCTTGAAACTATGGAATGAATTCAGGTAGGCAGAATGTTTTACCTAAATTGAAATTTGGCAAGGATTTGAGATGTAATCGCTTGCCCTAGTTAAAGGCTGTGCACAATGTGGGAAAACAAAAATTATCTATTTACTTAGCTTACCTCTTTGTGGGCAGGAACTACTTTGTTTCCCTTATATGGCACCTGGCACAAGAAGGTTGTGAATAATCTGATTTCCAGAGGTGCCGAACACTTGTAGTCCCATTAACTTCAGTAAGATTTGTGGTTTCTGAGAACTTCTGAGATGTGAAGCAGGACAACCAGAATTTCCTGACTACAAAATTTTATAGATACACACATGACTAGAAGCTTACAAAGAAATTTAAAGCATCTTAGATCTTTAGGTTTAGTGATTCAGCAGAAGGCTGATGCTTTGATACGTAGGCAACTAATTGACATTATTTGAAACACATTACACTAGTCAGAAGGCGGTTCTCATTCTCTTTTCACTCTCCTCAGTGTGTTCATTCCATGCCCTAAAATACTGCAAGTTATCTTATCATCCCCATTTTTGGAGGAATTGCATGTAAAGACAAAGTGCTACAATCAATGTGAATGAGACATCATGCATTTGCGGCAACGGATTTTTTTTCCATATTTACCTTGCTACTATGCTTCATCATGTAAGTACTGGTGCTCTTATTAAGCCATTCTTAGAATGAAGAAGTATGCTATTTTTTTCATGATATAGTCATAACTATGCTCTGCAATTTATTCAGCAAAGAGAAACTTTTCAATCACTATAAATGTAATAGATTTTCATTTTTAAATTTTAAAACTTGCTTCAAAATATAATCAGATCAATGTAATGTGTCAGTACTGTAAAAAGAAATTTATTTGCATTTAACTTTATATCATGTATCAAAGGGCCTCATTCTGCTGTCACTTATATTGGTGTAGCTCTATTGACTTCTTTGCAGTTACTGTTGGCTTGAACTACAGTGTAAGTGAACAGAGATTGTGGGGAGTATTTTAGAAAACATATGATGGACAAGCCATAGTAGGATGAATCCCAAGCAAGGGTAAGAGTTTGGGGTTCACCTGAATTCTTCTTCTAGGAGTAATGAGATTAAACTGAAAAAAATAGGGTGAAATTGTGGCTACACTACGTCAAGGGTAACATTTGCATTGATTTCTGTATGGCCAGGATTTCATACCAAGGTTCTATAACAGAGAAGCTTATGCTGAATATCAGCAAAAATTCCAAATAATGGACAAGAATCTATTTCCACTGGTATAAATGAGAAGTAACTCAACTGATGTCAGTGGAGTTAAAATGAGTATAAATGAGAGGACTATTAGGTGTTGTGAGATCTAATTAGAACGTGGAATAGTTTCCCACGTCTTAATTCCCATTATTTGAGTAATTTGGATGTAGACTGGGCAAATTGCTAGAAAATGTGCATTTGTATGGAGAAATCCTGTCCTAGCGGGGAGAGAGACTGCCTTAGAAGTACTGTGAGATTAGAATTTTCCAACAAACTGTTATTTTTGCAAAATCTGAGTTTTGTATGGGAAAACTGGAAGTGGAATTGACAAGAGCTACCCAGGCAGTAAGCCAAAGAGCTACAGCTGGGCAGGGCCGGGAGGTAAATATGCTAAGCACCCTGACTCTGTCTGCTCTGCAACTCAGCTGCTTCTTCTGCAGCTGGGCTGGGCAGGAGGAGAGAAGCCTAGGTGCACAACCTGCAGGAGCCCATCTGGAAGACTTTTGTTAAATTTCACTGTCTTTCTACAGCGAGAAATTAAAATTGACACAAATCTTCCACGAGGACAGCCAGCAACATGAAAAAATACTGTTTTGACTCTCCTAAAATAGAATAAAACAACAAATGGTCCGGTAGCACTTTATAGACTAACAAAACATGGAGATGGTATCCTGAACTCACGAAAGTTCAGGATACCATCTCCATGTTTTGTTAGTCTATAAAGTGCTACCAGACCATTTGTTGTTGTTTCCTGTACAGACTAACTTGGCTACCCCATGAAGCTTCTAAAATAGAAAGTTTATGTAACACTTGGGTAGGAAGGAGGAGGTAAATATCTATGACTTTTTGCCCCAACTGAGGAAGGAAAAAGAAAAGGAATGTTTTTCTTAGTAAGGGGATTTCTCTTTTCTGGCTAGTTCCATATACAAATCTTCCCCATTTCTTTCTCCTGTGAGAAACATGTTATAAGAGATAGATGGTTAGCTATTAAAATATCTTAATTGTAATAGCTTTATCAAGTGCCACAGTAATATAATACTTGTCAGGTTAAAATCCTTATTAAAGAATCAATTCCACTGAGAGCTAAATACATATTTTGCATAGTGCTCTCAGCAAGCATGGTTGGAATTTTATTGTTAAAGATGTGAAGAAGAAAGAGATTTTAGAAACACTTTAAAAATAAATCAAGTGACCTTGTTGTAGCTGTGTACTGTAACTAGAGATATCTAGACATGTCATGTATTAATCACTAGGAACGGAAAGACTTATGTCCTAAAAGACCTTACCCCTGTGTCTGATTCTACATCCAGAAATAATACCACTTACAACTTAGTACATGTTTGATGAGAATTAAATACATAAGTACCTGAATTACAACTGAAATCAGGTAGTTTGATATTTAAATCTAGCATTTCAATCTTCAGTTAATTATTGCAGTCGCAATAATTAAAGCTTGTTTCTGAAAAATCAGGCCTGAAAGGTTAAATGAAAAGTTTGTTATGATCTGCGTTTGTAGTTATGTATTTCCCTCCTAATAGCTGTTATTAATAAGCAATACTGAAATCAGGACAAGGGAGGTATATCCTTTACAGTGCCCTTATTAGTGATGCCATTAATCTATTAAAAGGAAAGCACAGAAGCCCAGGCCCTGAAAAGAAAAAAAGGAAGATCTGACTTTCAACTGGTTTAGAAAACTGCAGAGGTACCTAAGGCAGGTAACCTACAGCACTAGATCTAGTCTGGAAATCACATCCTATTAAATTTCCAGTACTTTCTGCTTATCCTGCTCCTGATTTGGGCTGTAAATACCTGGCATCGAGCCTCTGCAGTGGGGCAAGTCTACACTAAGGAGTTATTTCGAAATAACTCCCCTTATTTCAAAATAACAAGGCGAGTGTCCACCCTACCAATCCTGTTCTTTTGAAATAAAGGGCTTGCTATTTTGAAATAGCACTATTCTTCTTCGCAAGCAGGAGTTATTTCAAAATTGTTATTTTGGGACTTACTGAAATAACTTATTTTGAAATAACTCCTGAGTGTAGACATTCCCAAGGTGTTTCAGCTGCTCCTGCCCTGTCCTATGAGAATGAGAATAAGCAACAAAATGGAGGGGACAATGAACTGGATACTCTAGAACCCATTTAAGTGTTCAGATATTGAAATGGACAAAGTTTCTAGTAGAAATAAAATTGCTGTTTCTTTGGAACCATTTTACACATACCTAATCTATATCACCATACACATCTGCCAGTCTGGGGAAAATCAGATGTGAATAAGAGCTATCTGTCACTCAGTCTCATCATCTGGATGTTATCATTGACCCAGCCCTCCTTACAGCTGATTGGAGAATGACCAGTATGTTCCATAGAGAGACAAGGCGGATGAGATGGTATCTTTATTAAATATCTTTTATTAAACACAATACCTCAACCACCTTATCTCTGCAATATTCTGGGACCAACATGGCAACAATAACACTGCATACAGTTCTGTTTCACTACAATTGGACTGAAACCAAATTTTTAAAAACATTTTCATACAAAAGAGATTGTATTTACATGGCACTCTGTTGCCTGGCAGTGAAAGTACTGGTCTGGGATCTGAGTGTCCCACATTCAAGATCCTCTGCTATCTGATTCAGAGTAGTGCTCTCATTCTAGATGGTTCCAAATCAAGGGCTTGAAGTTGGGTCTGCTACATCTCACTCAGCATCCTAGCTATCTAGCTACCAGGTCTCCCTATCTCTCCCTCTCATTTTTTTTTTTCCAACAAAAGTTGTGGGAAGCAATACACCTTCATGAAACATTTCAGCCTCAATGAAACAGCATACATTGACAAAAATCATTTTTGTCACAGATGTTTCACAGGCTCTAGCCCTTACCCCTTGACATCAGACTGTATCTACGTCTTGCCCTTTCTCAAAGCAGATTGTTTATATCTACATAAAGCTTTTATCTAGGCCTTTATTTCACATCTTGATCACAGTAATCTCCTTCTCTCTGGCCTTGATGCCTCTCAACTAAATCCATTCAAACTATATTCCTTCAAGAAATTCCCTGACCTTTTGTCTGACTACCTCATTCCCCCCACCTTTGTGTACCTCCATTGTAAACTGCATGTACAATGCATCAAGTGCAAGCTCCTCATTCTCATATTTTAGGGACACCCTAATACAAAACCATAAATACCTCCCTATCTTTCAAGTCTAACGTCCTGTCACAATGTCAGCACCTGATTTTACCATCCTAAATGATGCTGGGTTTAATCACACCTTTGCCTAAAACACCCTCATGCTTTTTCACAAGTCACCCTTTATAATTGGGAAAAACTCCCTTGCATAATTCAGAAAGCCACCACCTTCTCCTATTTTAAATCCTTATTTGAAACCTACCACTGTCATGATACCTATAGACCATTACCATCTGGCACCAATTAGGCTGGTATTGCTTGCTCCTATCGAGATCACTGTTCTGAGTAATTTATGCATACACTCCTGTCACTATTATAATTTCTTTTCCTCTTTCTTACCCACCTGCTAATCTGTTTATTCTCCCGTTGTATTTTGTTTAAATCTTAGATAACTGAACATAAAACTTCTGATGAAGAAAGGTGATCTAGAAGAATCAAGCAGTTACATTCTGATCAAGTGTAAAAGGTCTTCATCTGTGTTATATTCAATCTGATTAATAAAGATCTTGAAATGTATAAAAGTAGAGATCAAGCTGTTTTCTGCTAAAAGTATTCAACAATTGATCACATCTATGCAGTTTGGCAACTCTTTGAAAAATGCAAGGAATGCAAAGTACCATTGTTTCTTGCATTTATCAACTAAAAAATCATTTGACTCGGTGGAGATTGATATTGTACTCAATGTGCTCAACTAAACTGGAAATGGCCCAAGGTAAACTGAGCTGCTGGGAGAAATTAACAGGAATTGTTCAACACAGATGACATTATTGAATGTCTCATGCCCTGTTATTATACATAGAGTCAGACAAGACGAAATAATGTCACCAAAGTCATTTGCAGTTGTTTGGAGTTGCTATTCAAGAAATTGAACAGGGAAGAAGGGCTTAGAATTTATGGAAACCTGTTAACTCATCTTCTCTTCACTGATGACTATGTGATTTTGGAAAGGGCACAATAGAGCTGGAGAACAAACTGCAGCAACTGCAAACTCTTTCATAGGATATTGGGTTGGAATGCAACATGTTGAAGATGACATGGATATGGAATGAGCATTGCTCACCAGGAATCGTCACCGTAAATGGGAATGTAATCAAGAAGACTCACAAATATATTTACTTGGGTCAGCAGCTGAATAAAGATAACCCACTCAAAGGGGAATGCAGCAGGAGGAGAAAGGTGGGATGGGCAAGTTTCAACAAAATAAAGATTCCTCTAACAGATGGTGAACTGTTTATGGAGAAAAGGAAAGAAATATTTAACTCCACTGTTCTGCCAGCAATGTTATACAGACTAAAAAGCTGATCAACTGATGCAAGCAGCGGAAGAAAAATTTGCAGAAAGCAATGAAAAGACATGTATAAGATATTGTTCTGTGATCCCATGCCAAATGAGAATATTCAAAGGCATTTGGTAGTGACTGATGTAATATAGAGGGTGAAAAACACAAAGCAGAGATAGCTGGGTCATAAAATATGCAGGGAAGACAATAGATGGACAACCCACATTAGTGACCACAAACAACCACTGAGCAGAGCCAAAATGTGCTGGGCCAATCCCATAAGAAAACACTTTGGCCAAAAATGGAAACATTGTGCTTGCAACAAAATGGAGTGGTGTGACATCGACTTGCGTGGAAGGATGTATGAAGTCAAACCGAACAAAGGTAGCAAATGGGAAATTTGAAACAAACATAAGGAACTACTTGGTCACACAATGCACAGGCAATGTTTAGAATAGGTTGCCAGAGTTGATATGAAGCCAAAAGTATAACTATGTTCAACAAATAATTAGATAAGTTCATGTAGAATAAGTCCATTTGTGGCTATAAATCAAAATGATGAGGGATGCAAACCATGCCCCAAGTATCCCTAAGCTTCTGGCAGCCAGAAAGTAGAGCTGCACAATAGGAAATGGATCACTCAGTAATTCCCCTCTTCTGTTCCATTTGAACATCTGGCACAGTCCACTGTTGACAAGAGGATATTTGTCTAGATGGACTATTGGTCTGATCCATGTGTTGAGATGGTTACCCTGCACTGGAGAGGAAAGGGTTACAACAGCCCTTGGGTAGAGCTTTTTTGGAGCCAATAGAGAGTATGTTTAAGGCAGCCAATCAGGGTATAAAAAGGGCTGCATGGAAGATGGAGCTCAGTCTCTCTCCAATTCTGGAGGGAGAAGGACTAGCTGCCTACAGGCGACTGGTACCACAGGCAGAACAGTGTGGAGAGAGGCTAGAGAGCTAGTGGCACTCCATCCTGGCTACCACCCGAACCCACACCCTGATAAAGGGGCCTGAGGGAATAGCAGGGCTGCTTAGGGGCAGCCTGGAGAGAAATAGGCACCAGGTCCAATGCCCTGCTGCTGATGTGGCCAATTCTGACTGCATTTGCCCCTGAGGGACAGACTAGGGACTGTAGTAGGTCATTAAGGCAAATGGTGGGGTCAGGCCTAATCAGTTCCCAAAGGGGAGGAAAACCCAGAGAGTTGGCACCACCAGAAGGCAAAACCCAGGGAAAGGGATTCCATGGTCTGAGAGAGATGTGGATCCTGTCATGTTGGAGATGGACAAGGTAAACAATGACAGGCAAGATGCTGCTAGAAGAGGATGCTCTTGGATGGCTGAGCTAATTCCCAGGATGTCCAGCAGGAGGTCCTGTGGCAGTGAGTGTAAACCTATTACATCCAGCATGCCCATTCTTATGCTTTTACAGATTTAGGCTCTTAAGCTAGAGGGCTTCACTGCTTAGGTGATCCTTTATATGATCTATCAACAATAAAGCAAATCATAGTGCTTTCAGATGGAAATATATTAAATATAATTAATTCTGCCTCATGCCAGCATAAACAAAAATACAAGCTCTGAAATAAGTGCTGAGAGCTGAGATTTGAAGAAATGCGTAGGAATCTTCAGCATGTCCTGGAAACTGTTTGCAAGGAAGGAATAAAGAAACAGTTCATGAGCTGATTCAACATCTTAAGAATGAAAGGAGGAAACTAGAGTAGGGAGAAAAACCAGCCACTACAAATGTATTCCAAGGATTCAATTATTCCACTCTTTGGAATGATGTAGACTGCCCCATTCCAGACCGTCAAGACAGAGTCTCAGAGTCACCTAGTGTGCCATTGGAGTATGTACGCTGTTCAGTCTCATACAATGGCACAGTATGGGTGCACCTACACAGCATGGCTTAACTCGAAATAAGCTGTGAAAATTGAGCTATGTTAATTACATAGCTTATTTAGAAATAGCTTATTTCAAGTTTTGGTGTTGTCTACACAACACTTATTTTGAAACAGAGCACTCTTCCTCTGACTTCCCTTACTCCTCATAAAATCACGGTTACTGGATTCGGAGTAAGTCCTCCAGCATGACAATATTTCGACATTATGTCGAATAACTGCTGGCTGTGTAGATGCGGACTATGTTATTTCAAAATAATGTTGCTGTGTAGACAAAGCCTATGTGTTCCTCTTCACACCCAACCAATTTGGATATTCAGTTCTAGGATTGCGCTATGGCACCTTATCATCCCAGCATCTTTAGAGTGACTAAAGGCTGTGGGGATACTGAGTGGCAGAGATAACAGGGACTAAAATGGTGCCCAATCACTGCACTCTGGATGCAAAAAAAGATGATGAAATCTTTCAAGCTGACACACTCTTGTGTGTGGTGTGCAATGGCGGGAGCCCAAAATATGTTCTGATCAATTAGATGCAGCAAGATCCTACTTAGAGGGGAAAAAGCAAACTGTAGTTTCCTTATTTCGTATTATATCACTGCAGACATTAAAGATGGAAAAGAGCTATTTGATTATGCAGTCCATTTCCCTGCAAACACAGGATTGTTCCCTACAGGATATTTTAAGTTTTTTTTTTCATCTGCACGCTTTTGTATTTCTTTGTTAATGGGATTAAAAAAGAGAAAGAGACAGATTCAAACTGGATCAAAGATTCAAGTCAGGAAAACGCAGCTTAGTAACAAAGTTATGGATACATTTTTTCTCTCTCCCTTTCAGCAGTGTTTGGACAAACTCCCATTGATCTCCCAGTTATTATTAGATAAAACATTCATCTGCCTTTTCACCACTCCTACAGCCACTGACATCACCTTAAATAAGCTGCAATTGAACATGACATTTAATGTCAAGCTCAGCACTGCTAATGCAATTGAAATTGTCTCTGGGACAACCTGTAGCATGACCTCCTTTTCTGATATATGGGGAACACACATTCTCCTTTCTATCCCCATTCTGCATTACTGTCTCAGACATTCCACATGGCTAATAGTGGGCATTTTTGTCTCCCTTTTTCTCCCCCCAACTAGGTTTTCTTCTATTTCCTCACCAACTCCTCCCGTTGCCCTCCCCCCTCCCCACTCCGGCCAAGTGTTTGACAGAAATGTGACCCTGTTTGCAGAATCTCAGATGAGATTATCATGCATGCAAGATGTACTTCATCAGTTCCACTGCTGATTCCGCCAAGAGGGGTGAAATTTACTCCAGGGCTGCTGAGACTTTTAAATTTTATTTATTTATTTATGAGGAGACTAAAGCAGACTTCATCCTACCCCTGTGAATACTTCATATTATATTAGACACTCAGTACTATTACAAGATTGAAGTGTATTTATTTATAAATATATAAATGCACTTCAATCTGGCCATAGCTCTGTGTGTGTTTCAGTGCATACAAAGGAGATGGATTATACAAATGAATGGCAAAAAGCAAAAGAATGAGTTCAGTACACAGTAGCAGCTCTATGCCTCCAGTTCCACAGGCAAAACCAACAAAAACTTACTGCAACAGTATCTTATGTCCAAGTGGATTTGTCGGTATAAGATTATGAACTTCCTTTTGTAGTGTGTGTTGAACACATGACTAAACTTGCCTGAGGACAGCTTGTTGTGTAGTATTCCAGAGATTTGCTTTACCTAGGAAAAGATCTTAAAATATCCCCAAAAGACTGACCCAGAATAGCAATCTAGGCAATCTAGGGCCATCAACTGTGATTGTCTCACAATTACTGGCCACTTCATGGAACCATTTTTTCTACTGAAGAGCCAGAACATCTGAATGGAGCACATGCAGACCTGGACCCACCACTGGGCCCTCAGCAAACACACATTATTGGCCCCATTCTCTAATTTGAAGGAGGAGAGATGGAAGGAAGGAAAATGGAAAATTGGGCAAAAGTGCATTTCTGTTACGTTATTTTTCATACTTGCTATTGCACTATATTGTCATCTCTGGGGCGTGTGGTGTGGTGCACTCTGGGTGGTGCTTAGGTCTGGGGGGTGGGGGGGGCTTCAGGCAGCACTGAGGGCTTTCTGCCCCCATCTGCTCCTTCAGACCGAAACCCCGCCCTTTCCAGGAGTGTGGAAACAGTCCACCACCACCTCCTCCTCTGGGAGACCCCATATAGCTGTCAGTAATGCCACTCAATCCAGCAAGCAAAATTCTTTCCCACATCAGTAAAAAGAAATAAAATAAAATTGTAGGGCCCCCCCACAAACTGGGACCTGACCATGCATCTCATTTGCCTATGCATTGAACCAATCCTGAGAATATGGCAAAAGAGAGAACTACTTATGAGAAAAGTGCTGCTCTGAGTAGAGACCAGCTACTGCCACACATAAGGGAAACTTGCAGAGAGAGAGGGCAGGAGAGACACTGCCCAGTCTAGAACTCTGACAAGCCTCTGACTCCTAAAATGGTGAGATCAGTCATGAGGAGGGTGCATCTCAAGAATGCTGTTATTTTCAACAATCTATAACTCTCAAGAACTTTAAGAAAGAAGTCATTATGGGTAAGAAATTCCTTTGCTAAGCCTGTGTTCCTTGCTTTCTTACCACATTGTCCCCATAGGAGGTTAAACTAGAAGGACACACTGGAACTGTAGTGAAGCATGTGTAAGCAAATGTGCAGCTCGTGAGGACTCTGACATCAGTTTTCAGGATCTAGGCTGTCTGAAACTGGCACCTGACATGCCCAGAGAAGGCATCATAAAAAGAGGTCTAAACCTGGGAGTGTGCCCTAAGGCCTCAGAGCCAGAAACAGTGACTAAACTCTATCCGCACCCAGTTGGCTTGAGAGCATGTGGAACCCAGTGACTGGTTCCATTTGCTACAGACTGCGACTATACAGAGTACCTGGGTCAGGTTGTGACACAGTGTTCTTACTAATGTATATAATAAATAACTGTGAGTAAGCCTAAACCATTATGGGGTTTGATTCTAATCCTGGTAAAGCAAGTACCCCAACCAATTTCACTGGGTTTTAATTATTGAAACCATACAAAAATAATTATAAACTCTAAGCTAAAATAATCTTCAAGGTCTCACTAACATCAATAGATGCAGAGCAATTTTAGAGCTATTGTTAAAATGTAACTCATCTCTCTGATAGCAGTGCTGTCTTTTGAGCCATATGGTCCAGTAGGTAAAAACATCCCAAGGCAAAATGTAAAAAAAGAGTCAGGAAGTTCGGGACACAAATGTAAACCAGCTAAGAACAGAGCTATTGTGAACATAAATGTCAGGGATTTTTTTTTTAGATTGAAAATATGTTCCCTGATTTAATCAGTCTTGGGGCCCTAGTGTAGGAGATACAGCAAGCAAAACTGTCTAGGAGGCAGAAAATCATATCTACAGATAATTTACAAATAACTCTTTGAGTAGTTTCATCTAAACCAATCTGATATTTTAAAAATGGTGTCCTATTAATTTTAAGCAAGGTTGGCAAAAACTGATCCTATATTCCCTTTATACTAGGGATAAATATCTACATGCGAACAAACCATTCAAACCTTTTTTGCTACCCAGCAGGTGTATATAAAACATTTTGCTTTGGCTTAGTTGTGGCAGCTTCCTAGATCTCAGTGGAGACAGGAGATACAAATCCATGGTTCATTTTTTTTCCCCATGTCTTTGCTGGCTGGCAGGAAGGCACAGGTGGCTTGGCGCTGTCCATGCTGACTTATTCCAGTATAGAGCTGAATTAAGATGCTCATTCCTGGTGAAAAAGTACCCATGTACAGAAGGCCAATACTATGCCTATAGGCACAATTTAAATTGTCCTTAAATGGTATTTGGGTACTTAAGTGGCACACAGATCTCCTGCTGGATGAATTTTACTTGCATCTGCAGTACTTCTGCCATTTTACAACAACATTGCACACAAAGCTGCTGCTAAGTATAAAACATTTACTTTCCCTGGGGCTTCACCATATTCTGTTCTTTTGTGTCATTAGCGTTTTAAAGTGTTAATCACCACTCTTTTCCTGTAAGCTTTCTAGTGACTCTTCTCTGTACCTTCTTCAATTTACCAACATTCTTCTGGAATTTGGACTCCAGAAATCAACACAGTATTCCAGCAGCAGTCACACCAGTGCAAGTATAGAGGTAAAATAACCTCTTTGCACCTGAGATTCCCCTATTTATTCAGTCTGTTGTAAAGTGACGGCAGCAGTGCTTTTGGCCACAACATTGCATTGTTCTCCTCTGGAAGACTGTTATGGGGATCCAACTACGGAACTAAGAAAATGTTTTCCCGAGCACTCACACACTCTTACTTTTATAGACTGAAATTTATCTTGGGCTTTGTGATCTTCATTGTCTCAGTGCAGCTGTCACAGTGCAGACATATCCTGAAACTTGGTCTTCGATGTAGCTGTGATATGGACCATTAATTACTTCAATAATTAGGACCAAGTCCTTAAGTAGGCAGCAGAAACTGGTATGGAGCAGTGGAGGGCTGTTATGGGGTGTATGTACCCCACCCTCACGCAGCACTCAAAGGCATGGCCAGCCTCAGGGCTGGGAAGCAGAAGGCAGGGTGGCTAACAGAAGAGAAAGCAGCCTGGAGAAAGATGATCCTGCCGACAAACTACTGGAGAGCTGTCGAGAGGCAACAGTTCAGGAGGGGACAAACTGAACAATAAGCAGGGGAACCTGCAGAATCCAGGGGAGTGTTGGAAGAAGCTGAAGGCATTGTCAGAATTCAAGAACCCTGACCATGCTTAGCTAGCTTGAGGGCCCTTATCTAGAAAACTGTGGAATAGGTGGGCCAGGGTTCCCTTACCAACCTCATGATGGACTTGGGAATGGGAGAAAGAGTTTTCAGGCTACTGGGACCTGGAATAGACTGACAGATCTCCTAGGCTATGTGAGCTCAGAGGATGTGACAGGTTTGTCCCCACAAAGGCTTAGAGCATGGGACTAATATGCTCTGAGAAGATGGGCAGCTATATTCTGTATCAGCTGACATCTATGAATTGTCTTCAATTTCAGTGGCAGTGAGTTATTCTAATCCAATGCAGGGGCAACGGACACATGGATTGTCCTTGTTCAGAAAGAAGGAACACTGTTTCCTAGCAAGATAGAGGTGAAAGAAGGCATTTGTAAAATTAATGCTACCAGGTCACCCAAGTTTAATGAGAAGTCAACCAGGCCTGAGACTTTTACAAATAGGGGCTATTTGCTTTCAAGGGGACAAGATGACATCATCTTGGCCAATTCTTTAAAAACTTCCCCTTTCTGATCAGTATCACTTTGTCCTTGCCTACGTCCAGCTTGAGCCAGCTGCTCTTCAGCCAAGAGATAATGTCTTGTAAGTATTGTATTTTGCCCCCAAATCACAGAAAGCGATTGATGGTAGTCAGCTGACATTTTGGGTCAGTACAGTGAACTGAAGTATATTCCTGAAGGTCCCTGGTTTGGAGTAGTGCTCAGCTTTTCTCTCTTCCTCCTCTCTCCCTTAGCTTGCTTACTCTAGAGCACAGGACAAGTGAGAACATATTCCAGAACCCTTGTTTCCAAGAACATACCTGCGGCTGCTGCGTATTCCAACTCCTGAAATCAGAGCCCCCAGTGTGTAATTTCCTTGCTAAATCCAGTAGCAAGGACTGAAATCAATAGCAGAATGATCTTCCATATTCAGTGCTTCTGTAGTCACACTGGTCCCAGGATATTAGATACACAAGGTGAGGTAGGTAATGTATTGTGCCAACTTCTGTTGATGTACGAGACAAGCTTTTACATTACACAGAGCTCTTCTTCAGGTCTTCAAGATCTTTAGCACTGCAAGAAGAGTTTTGTGTAGATCAAAAGCTTGTCTCTTTTACCAGCAGAAGGTGGTCTAGAGAAAGACATTAGCTGTCTTTTCTCTTATCCTGTCTTTTCTATATTCAAGGCATTTGTCAAGGATCCCAGATTGCTTTACAAAATTATTATCTTTATAATACAGTGTATATATATATGGATCAATTCACCCACCACTACAACACAGGCGCTCTATGCTGAGATCAGGTACCAGCCTAATAATAACGTACCAAACTATCTCAGTGCTTAGGACAGGAAATGGTAAAAACAAAAACACCATCAAAATTTCATTTTTATGCTTAAAAAGGACGTGCAACTCTTGGAGGTGGGGAATGGAGACGCTGAATTGTTAAAAGCAAAAATCCTGTTGCTATGCTGGTACCTATTAACTAAAAGTGAAGGGAGAATATACACAGGCACAAGCTGTTTCTGCATACAATGATTCTCACAAGTTTTCTGGGAAGGATCAGAAAAGAGCTTTTAATATTTTATCAAGCTAAAAATTGCAAACCAAAAGATGATTTCAAAAACTATTCCTGCATTAAGATATTGGATGCTGACTTTCACCCCAAGGTAATTTTTTGTGGCTAAGCCTTGAAAATGGCAGAGTGAGGAAGCTTATAATGCAAATACCAGGAGCCCTATTAAAATGGCAAATTAAGCAGCAGCCTCTACTTTTACCTATTGTCTGGAACTGTTGTCCTCCTTCATGTCATTGGTAGTAAGCATTTTATTCAGTCAACAAGTCAAATAAAGTACTCTATTATGTTATAGTATAAATCAGGAGTGGCCAACCCATTTAACAAAGAGAGAAAAACAGCCCCCCAGAACAGAATTATCGAGCAAAAACAACAACAACAACAACAAAATTTAAAGGAAGCTGCCCTTTTAAGACGGCCACCATCTTGGGTGCCATTTTTAAAACCCTGCCACTCCGACACAGTAAGCACAGAGGAGTTGGGGGGAGAGCCGGCAGGAGTCATTTGGGGGGGGCACAGAAGTTGCTTCATGAGCCGCACTTTTGGGGGGCAAGAGCTGCATGCAGCTCGCGAGCCACGGGTTGGCCATGGCTGGTATAAATGGGGCTTGAACATTTCAGAATAATGTAGCCAATTGGTTCATTTTATCATTCATTTATTGTATGGTGTGTGATCTTATAATTGAGTCATATGCTAGGTCTTCAATAATCATTGTGTAGTAAGTAGATTTAAGTGTAGGATCATAGAAGTATAAGGTTGAGAAGTGATAAACATTCATTAGGTATCTAAGTAAAGCGAGGGAGGGGAGCAAGAGCTATAGCAGGAGTCTCCAACCTTTTTGAGCATGAGATCATTTTTTGAATTTAGGTGCAATCCAAGATCTATCTCAAATATAAATACCCTTGCCCCAACTCCTTCCCACCCCTTCTCCAAGGCCCTGCCCGTTCTCATTCCATCCTCCCTCTCCTGTCCATCCTCACTCACTTTCATCAGGAAGGGGCAGAGGGTTGGGGTGCAGGCTCTGGTCTTGAATTAAGGGATCTGGAGTGTGAGAGGGGCTCTGAGCTGCTCGTGGGGCAGGCAGTTGGAATGTAGGAGGGGATTCTAGGTGCAGGCTCTGGGATGGCTTTTTGATAAAGGGTGCTCAGGTCTAGGGCATGGGCTTGGGGTGCAGAAGGGATTTTATGACTGGGGTAGGAGTTTGGGATGTGGACTCCAGCTGGGCACTGCCAGTGGCTCCTGGTTGGTGGTGCAGTGGGGCTAAGGCAGGCTCACCCCTGCACTCGCCCTGGACCGCTCCCTAAAGCAACCAGCAAACTCCATCCCAAGTCCTGTTGTGCCCCCTCTCTGCTCTGTGGAGATAGGATACAGAGTGGGAGGGGGCACCTTGGCATCAGTGCCCCTCCTTTAACTCCCCTGCCCTGCACAGAAAGCAGGAGGCTCCCCAGGGGAAGGGGCAGCTCCAAGGCAAAGGGCAGGAGATGAGCAGCAGTGGGGGGAAGGCCAGCTGAAGTGCTGGCACTTGATAGCCTCTTGGCCAAACCAGCCAGGATCCCCTGTCAGAGGCTCTAAGATCTACCAGTGCATCCTGATTGACTGGTTGGTGACCACTGGCCTACAGGCTGAAGACACTGAAGATGTCAGCTTAGCTGTACTAGGCCATAAACTTATGAAGTGCTTGACAAATAAATAAGTGACCAAAGAATGGCTCTATAATACAAGATTATGAGAAAGATGTGCCAATGGGTGATGTTGCTGATTGCAATGTAGTGTTCAAAACCACAAGATCGCTTGTAATGCCCGTTTCTCATTCATCCTGGCCACATGATACATGTTGTGCATAGATACCAATGAGAATAAAAGGAACTATAAACAACCTGTGAAAAATAGAATACCCCAATATTCTTGGGGGGGTGGAGGTAGAGAGAAGGAAAAAAGAAGGTTTGACACATTCATATGCATGCACAGAACATTATGTGTAATTATAACTACAAGACAAAAAAGAACTCCCGGACAGGGTAAAATGGGTTGCCTATGGGAAATTCCAGTAGGAATCATCCCTCTACTGATGAACAATTGCTAGGCATCCATCAGATCCTAATAATATCATCAATGATGTGATTATGATTATATCTGTAACTTGCACATAGGTCTTCATAGGATTTCTATATGTATGCGTAATCATAACTTAACCTAACCATATCTTCATAACCATAAACATAATCAGTTTTCAAAAATATTATAAAGCTGATTGGACCTTGTACTTGGGAATGTGTGTGTGGTCACTGTCTTTGATCTTCATGTGTTCCTAGCAGCTCTTAATGTGAAGCAAGTAGCAGAAGTAACTTTCACTTTGAACTTGAAACTGGAGCTGCCAGAGCAAACCCACAGTGATGTAATACATTACTAAATTCACTGTAAATAAAATAAAAGGCTACAATAAGGTAGTGGGTGTCACATTACATTACTTTTAGCACTTTGGTAAATTTTGAAATAGCTAATATTTATGCCTTAGCACAGCCTCCAGCTAGAGCTATTCTGATGGCATGGTGCTTTTTTTGTCTGGACAGGAACTGACTTATTAGTTTACCAGTACCCTTTGTTTGTCCTCTCTCCTCTTCAAGGGGAACACAGATTCCTTTTTTATGAATACTTGATCTTTTATATTTTATAAAATATATACAAAAATCAAGTATAGGTGTGTGTTCCAATTCTCATCTGGTATAACCTGGAATAGCTGCCAGGACTTCAGTGAACCTATTTTGATTTTCACCAGATGAGGAACTCTCTCTACATTTATTTATAAGAGATCTTTCTTTCCCGGGGAAGAAGATATCCCAGAGAGTGGGGTGGAAAGACCATCCACCAGGATATTTTAGGGCCCACAAGATTTATAGACATCTACCCTATGAAAGGCTGAAAACCCATTTCCCTGGATGTGAGAATGCTCATCTCCTACATTTGAACCTTATACTTTTTTATTTTGTTTTTTTCCCCATCTGTAGGTTCTTCTACCGGGGGAAGCTCTGGGGCAAGTGTGATAAGATCATCCAAGGGACAGCCAGGTCACCATTAGGTATACTTAAGTCTGAATCTTGAAACATCCACATTTAGAAGCATTGTAACTGGCCAAACCTCACAGTACCATAATGTAACAGATTTGCCATCTCTAATGAGAACAGGAAAATTTAGGTGCTTAGACACCAAGGTGATGTGCATGGGATAATAGGTAATGGATTGACTAAGCTCAGCTTTTTATAAGACACAGAAACTGGTATGGTTTCTGATCAGAGAAGCTGGCAGTGTAAGGCAGTGCACACCACCTGCCTTTGTGGGAGCATGAGGAAAGGCAAGCTGTACATGAAGCAATGAAATCTTGCTCGAACAGGTTTATGGAGGAAAATTTTCACATATATACATACACCCCTCTGAACAATGAAAGGAGACTAATTAAGGAAGCATAAACTGGCTTATACAAAATAAATAGAAGCACTGTACAACTGACTACATGCAGAGTGATTTCAGTTTGCCAACTTCTGAAGCACCAGGTATTAGACTCTCCCTCATTTTTGGCTTGAAACTCAGCAGTGGGAACTTATGACACCTGCTAGCATAGAGTTATGATACAAACATCTCACACCATAAGCTATTTTTATGCAGACTTGGCATTGGAGCGTCTGTCCTGGAGAGAGAAGGGGAAAATGAGATGTCAGGCCCTGGCAGAGGCAGTATACATTTGATACAGGATCTGACAGTAGTTAGGTGAACAGTGCCTCCTGGCTTTACCGTCGAGAGAGGTAACCTGTCAAAGCTCCGGATACAACTGGGACAATGTCTCAAATTGGCCTCCAGACACCAGGAAAATATGTTCTTGGAATATTTTGTACAACAAAACAACAGGGGAAGGAATAGATTGTCATGTTTTAGTTTTGTTATTTACTAGAGATTTCAATCCCAATGGTCTCCAGTCCCAGCTGCTGCCAGAACAAACTTAATTTTTCAGAAAGATTTCCTAAATACAGAGGTACTAACTACCTGTCTTAACTAGCTGATATAGGACAGCACCCAGGTGCTAATAAACTAAGCTCTAGTGGATTCTAAGAAGTGGGATATGAATTACTAAGATCCTTACATGGCTGTAACAGAACTTTAAAACACTAGAATTGAGAAAGCTACATACACCTACAGATGAGAGAAATCTCACCCAGGTTAATTTTTATTGAAATTAAAGTGAGAACATAAACCAAAAATATATCTATTTACTTTACATTAGTTTTGGTAAATCCTCTTTTCCCCTCTAAACGTCCTAATGTTTGTGCCTAATTTTCATTCAACTCGAGCAACACTTACAGCGTTCTGTTAATATCAGTAATCCAGGTGCACTGAAAGAGATGTTTTCTATGGGATCAACCAATATCCCAATAACCCCATAAACTATGAAGAAAGAGAACTGAACCCAAGTTGCCTGTGGGGTAGCACAAAGAACAAGGCATTGAATGAGGAAACAAATTATTTTTGTGAAAAATGACTTACGGTTAATTACCTCCTACCAGGAGATGATTTGAAATGGAATGATTGTGACTCTGTATAATTAAGAGTCAGGACTTTTGAGTTCCCTTTCTAGCACTAAGCAAGAGTGAGAATTTGATTAGAGCAGAGGGACTGTGAGTCAGGTATTATACTCCCTTCCTCAGACTTGCTTTATGTGTTGACCATGGGTGAGTCACTTTAGCTCTTTTAGCTGGGTGCCATTGGGGGGAAATACTACTATCATATATGTGTGTAACTGTTGCCCTATGAGAGGCCCTATGGCTAGAAGAGGCAGCTTCAGAAACTTCAAGGTCAGTAGCAGGTGGTGCAGTTGGAGGAACAAATTAGAAGATTATGCAGTTAACATTTTAAAATTGTCCTTATTGTGCATTGCAATGTGTGATTAAATCTAAATCACTGAATATTATTTAAATAATTATCAAAGGCAGTTATTAATGTTTGTCAACTCTGTTACCAGGTACCCCCTTCATTCATCAGATGTGAGAGACTGCTTTTCTCCCACAGATTCAAGGCTATGTCCTCCAATAATACAAATTTACTCAGAGCCTCTTTTGACAAAATATCATTTAACAGAGAGCTCTCTTGTGACAAAATAAAACCACCCCCAATCAAGGGTGGTAACTCTGTTGGCAAGAGAGAGTCCCCCACCAACAAAGTGCTCTCCACACCAATGCTTTTTGTCAGCAAAACTTTTGTTTGTCAGAGGTGTGGTTCTTTCATCAGCAAAATGTTTTTCAGTCAGAGATGTGAAAGTGCAGCATAAACATAGCTTAAGATTCCTTCTGAAATGCAGGTTTAATATGGAACTGTCAAGCTTCTGGGAGCATGCAGGTTATGTGAATCATCCTGACCTTCATTTGTGCTTAATCTTAAACCAAGAAAAGAGGAAGACAGGTTGAATAACTCTCTTTATGGTTTGTGTAACTGAATTAGCCCCTTTTTCACTCCAAGTAAATTCCTACTGATTACTGAAACATCCACTAATGAAAAGAACTTGTAAGCAATTAGAGGCAGCAAGTTGCTTGAGTCTAGACCGTTTATGTGCTTCCAACAGCCAGCAGGAACATGGCCAATGAGAACATTAACCATTGTCTTCCTGCTTCATCCACAAAACAAAGGTCTGTTTGGAATGAAGTATTCATTCATAGATTAATGGATTATTATTATACTCAGACAAACTATGGCAGCTAGCTAACTGGCAAAAGATTACTTGGGAGGCAATGTGGCATGGTGAAGTTAAGAGACCATTGGTCTAATTTGCAGTAGAAGTGGAGGCAATAATGTTATGAATGCCGCGATATAACAATTTTATGAACAGCATAAGTGAGTCAGAGAGGCACTTAGTTATCGTCTAAGAATTTCCTGCATGATTGTACTGATCTAACTTTTATATTTTGGTATGTGAGAAGAACAGGGAAACATCACAATGGCTTTCTGATACAAGCACTTGAAAGACAATGGGCAAGCTACTACATTCAAAGATTACATCTTCAGAGAAGCAACAAGCTTTGATTTAGTAACACCCAGCTCTGGAAAACCAAAGGCCTGTAAGTAGATAAAAGGTGACTTGAATTCTGTAAAGGGGAGTGAATTGCCCAGGGAGGTGTCAGTGAGTTCTCCCTGAGAGTCCAACTGACACAGAGAGAGGCTCTGGACGAGTTCATCTTTCCAGGAATAGGCAGTGAGTTAATGGACCCATAGTGCCTGGGCATCAGAAATATTCCTGAGACCATGCTTCATCAAAGTTTTGGGCTGGATTTCTCCCCTGACACTGCCTGGCCACCTCTGTGTGCTCCCCACCCCATGCATCCTCTTCACCTGGCCCCACCTGCTGTCCTTGGGCAAGTCCTGGGAGAAGTGCATGGAGACACCACCTCACCCTCATAGGGTCAAAATGATGCACGTGGCAGGAGCAGTGCAGAGCGAGCAATCAGAAGCCACTCTAGCAGGAATTGGAGCCAAGAGGGGTGGCAGATGGAGCCAGGGGGAAAATATCGGGAAAATGCATGGAGACCTTCGTCGTCTCCCCCGCCCCGAGCTGCTGCCACAGAGGGTGCCCTAGGTAAGTGCAGCATTCCCTATTTTCTCCCCCACACTCTGTCGCAAACACCCCTCTCTCCCACTTCCCTTTGACCCCACAAATCCCTCCCACAGCATGCACCCCCTCCAGCACACCCACCCTTTGCTCCAGGCACAGCCTGCACCCAGAACTACAACCTGACCGCTCACCTCCTCCTGCACCCCTTAGCATTCCAATCCCCTAGCCCACTGTTTCTCAACCTTTTTATAAAGTACCCCATTTAAAAAAAAAAATTATAAGTACCCCCAGTACCTACAGTTTTCAGACACACAATTTTTTTTGTACCGTTGCAAAACACATTTGTTTAAAGAACTTAATCATAGCTGGGCAATGAAATTTTTGGGTATAAAAAGTACAAAATAATAAAACACTGTAAAACTTAAAACAAAAATTCAGATTTCTCCGAATTTCAGTTATGTTGATGTAGCCTCCAGACTTCTATCGAGTACTCATACCACAGGTTGAGAAACACTGTTCTAGCCAATACCAGAGCCTGCACACAAATTCCCTCCCAGTCCACTCCCACAGTCCAGAGCTTGTACCCAAACTCCCTCCCAGAGCCTTAGGCAGGTGGAGGGAGGGAGTTTGGCTGAAAGAGTGATGTGGAGGAGTTTAGAGGGAAGAGATGTGGATTCCTGGCATTGTAGGCACCACCAAAATGTCTCCAAACCTGCCAACCCTGCTTCCAGGGTCCTCAGGTGGAAGACAATTAAACACCTGGAAAACAGACATGCTCACAGACTGGTTTACTGTACTTAGAATGCTTTTTCTGTTAAATTATTTTGTTGAATGATGATTTGCTTAAAAGAGGATATATGATCATTGGTTACCACTGTTATTGCCCCCAGAGGGAACAGAATGTTAGAATCCCAACCTAGTTCAAACCTGTTGAGGTAAATGAGTTTTCGCATGACAAACTATAAACCACAACCTGGGCTGAGAGTTTTAGCTAGGTGACAGCTAGCAGCATGAGACATGAGAGGAGCATGCACGCACTCAATGAGACCAGGTGGGTTCAGAGATCCATTTCCCTGATAACTATGATATTGTTTCCACCTATCTCCATCAAAAACTCTCTGTGAGATCTTGGGCAGGCAATGTAAGCTGTCTGTGCCTCAAAAGCAACTAATATTTACCCTATACTCTATGTCAGTGATATCAGTGCTATTTAATTATTACAGTGCTATGGAATTATTATTATTATTCTCTAGGATACAGCTAAATTCATATTCATGACTCATAACCAGGCTGTGCCTTCTATGATCTAAAAATCAACATTGCCAGCTAACAGCAATGATACTAAGAACTGTGATTGATATTCTCTTAACACCAAGGCTACATCTACACTATGAGTTTTCTAGGCAAAAAATATGCAATGAGGGATTCATTTGCATGAGATGTGATCTCATTTGCATATTTTCTGCCAATCCATTTTTGCTCTGGAGTTTTTGCATAAAAACAAGCAGTGTGGATGTTTTGTTTTTGCACAAAACCCCCTTTTTCCGCAAGATTGGTATACCTCCTTTTTTGGGGCATAAGGATCTTGTGGGAAAAGGGGGTTTTGCGTAAAAAGAAAACGTCCACACTGCTTGTTTTTGTGCAAAAACCCCAGCTCAAAAACGGATCGGCAGAAAATATCTGAATGAGATCGCAACTCATGCAAATGAGTCCCTCATTAGCATAGTTTTTGCCGAGAAAACTCGTAGTGCAGACGTAGCCCAATATTGTGTCTTTTCATCTTAAAGGATTCCACAGTTGCTTTTCAAGACTGATAAAAAATGTAATCACTTCTCCTGCCACTGAGGGGGACCACAATAGCTGCATAACAGAACCACACAATAGTTATGAATTTATAAATAATGCCTTACAAAGCTATTGAAGCTTATGAGGGAAATAACCATGGGATGGTTAAAATATGGCCAGGGCCCCAATTTTAGATCTCATCTGAATGCAGAGTCCATTATATTTGATGAAACCAGCATAGGCCAGCGGTATAGAAAGGCTCATCACTAATATTTTTCATCTCTAGGATGTTTCAAGCAAAATAGCATGGTTGTTCATCCAAACCAGATTGAGGAACCTAAAGTAACTTGACTCAGAACAATATCCTGAGACAGCCTCTCTCTATGAAAGACTACTCTGTCAGCTCCAGAAGCACACTAATTCTCTAACATCCTTCCCAACTCCTCCTTGCACAATCCAGCTCCATCATAAAATGCAAACCCATGGCCCCAGACCTGCACATTAAATGTGGGCTGTGACCTGCCTTAAGTGTGAAACACTGAAACTAGCACCAAAAACCAAAGGTATCTACTTATAGAGCAAAAAGAGTAACCTTGTAGCATGTCATGACTCACCGCCACAATGCCTCCTGTTGGTAGTCCACGAATTAGCTCTTCCTGAGCCTTGGAACACTCTATGCTGGCTGGTGTCTTTCTTGTCCATTACCTGCCTCCTGTTAATGTCTCCTTGGATCAGGCTGTGCATCTCTCCCATACCGTGGTGCCCCTTACTCTGGTTACTGCCCTGATGGTGGCACCCATGCTGCGTTTCCTCCCCTCCTGGGGAACCCAGTTTCCTCTAATCCCATCTTGCGTCTGTGACCTACTGCCATTCGTCATCTAGCCTCTTCCCGTTGGGGGAAACTGCAGTCTGAATTGGCCACCCATCATTGGCAAGGGGGTTGGATCTGCCGTCTATTCCTGCTGTGACTGCTCCTCTGCAGCCCTACTTCCTCCCTGGGTCTGCCACTGGGCTTCAGCTTGGGATTTTTCAGGGCTGAGCTCCCCTGGCTTGCCCTGCTTTTCCCCAGAACTGCTCTGTCTAAGGCACTTCTGCTAGCAGGCAGTTAGGTCCTGGTCCCTCTCCCTCCAGAGCTGGAGCAAGACCCCTCTCCCAGGACTATTTTAACACTTTATTACCCAAGATGAGGCAGCTGCCCAGTTACAGGTATACATAGAGGGTAAGTTTATGAATGCAGAGAACCAGTGATCCATCAAGGGGTCAGTCACCTATAAGTCATCCTCTATCCTACAACAAATACATTCATTTCAACAGGAAGTCAAGACCTCATAGATGAGTCAACCCACTACAACACAGAATGAACATCCTGCTGAAGCACTCTACAAATGAAGAAAATGGGGGGGAAACCCTCCAGTAATATTAATCCTTCTTTAATGTATTTTCTCCCCACTTCCTTAGCTGTGCTAACAGTTTTGGTGGAGTTTTTTGTTTTCTGTTTGTTTGTTTGTTTGTTTGTTTTTGCTTTGACCAGCCAATAGGGCAGCTCATTTAAGACCCAATTAGACGAGGAATCAAATACAAGTGTATTTATTTGCCATCATTGGTTTGCAGTAGTTTTCTTTGTTTTGTTTGCCTTGGCCCAAAGTGTTTCTAAGCTCACAGAAAAGTTAACCCAGCACACTAAACGCAGATTTTGATCCTCTTCCCTGCATTGTTTGTACAAGGATCAGAAGTGAAAGGCCACTGCTTCAGTAGTGCACTCAGATTTCATCAGAGAAAGAAACAGGAGCACACACACACACACCAGTCCCTAAGTAAGCTCAGTAATTCGTTTAAAATTATCTTTTATGCCAGACGTTGTAACTCTCCAAATCTGCAGAGACTGGTGAGGGCAAAAATTCCTATGATCTTCTGGATCCAACAGCAGAATGTTTACTGTTTACATTGTATTTTCATTGTAACAGAGGCAGGAAACAGGAAAAAAAACGTAGCCATCTCATGTCTTTTGCAATCAACCTTACCATTGATTTAGTTGTAATTTGCTTTTAAACTTCTTGAGAGATCATTTATCTGTTGTGGCAACCTGCCTACAGGTGCAATGCATATATCTTGAATACACTGAAAACACAGCAAGGCCTTCCTTTTTGTTGACACACTTTGTAATGTGAATAAAATACAAACATGCCACTGCAAAATTGCGATGCAACTAAGAATTATACGCATAAGACCACTAATCATACGAGCATTAATTTAATGGGCAAAATGACACCAAGCAAACCTATTCCAATGTATATAATCTTCAGCTCCAAGTTATCCATGTACGTGCACTCTCTTTTCTTCTCTTCATACACTACTGAAATCCAATGTTGTATTGACCTTTCTACTAGTCTCTGATAAATATCCTTGTGAATCTCTGCCCCACACAGTACACTGAGAATGTGTTTGCACCATCAATCCAAATAGAGGATGTGAAAAGGCATTTATTTACAGATATATCATTTATTTTATCCTTGTTCTCTTGAGCATCTGTTTCCCATCGACCTTCCAATATTCTTGCCCACAGCTCATGCACTGCTCTTCCAGGCCTGTACATGCCCTTGTAGCTCCATCTACTGATCCTTTGCTCTTTGAGTAAGGGAAATGATATACCTCCAACCCAGGCTCCTGTCTTCTCTTTTTGGTCATTTCTCATCATCCTCTGCAATTTACATGGATGCCCACAGGATCCATGGAAGGGAGTGGACAGTTTCATAGATCAAATGAACCATAAAGCCAAGATCTAGAATCTAGATCTTCACTTTGTATTATTTGATAGGGCCTGAAAACTGTTAGATATTTCACAGTACTGGTAAGTGCCCCACGGTGCCTCCTTCAAAGAGCTTCTAATGAAAATTCTAGAGTGATGAGCATAGTATAAATAGATGAATCAGAAGAAAGAGTTTTGTGTCTCATAATGAGATATCTAAAATTCTCCTTTCTTTAGCCCTGCCCACATCCCATTGTTATACCTACAAAATTTAAAAATAAGATTAATAGCAGTCAGATTCACTTTCTCTGTTTGGTGCATAATGCTGCAAGATATGGATTCCAGCTCTGTGGGAACATATTTCTCTCTCACACAAACAGGCAAACATACATACACATACATGTGCACTCACACACATATTCTGACATGGAGATCAAAGTAAAATAACATTACAATCCAGAAAGCTGATAATATTTCTCATTATCTCAGATTTTGCAAATCTACCCTGAAGTCCAACACCTATCCTTCTCCCCCTACAGAAATAAAAATACAACCACCTAATTTTGGGTCCTAAATTATTTGTGATATTATGGACTGTGATCACATCAATGGTACAGGTATACAAAGATATCATGGTTTAACAAATGAATATGTATTTACTGCCTTTGCTCTTAACATTAATTTTGAATAGCCTCAAATCATAAGGAGGAAAGAAAAAAAAGCTGTGCATGCCAAAGGAAAAATGCCTTAAAAGACCAGGGGAAACATTAAATACAATCACAAGTTTTAATTTATACAGGAAAAATAAAATCAAACATTAAAAACTATTGTTTAAAAAACTGCGTATATCACTAAAGACAGTGATAGCATTCTGCAAATGTGTCTGTTACTCTTTTCTTAGCAGAAACACAAATCCTCTCAAGCCTAAAACACCACAGTTTGCTGCATGTAAATAGGTCTCCAAGGGTACCTAGTGATTAAGATAGATCTGATTAAAATTTTTATGAAGTCCATCACACCTTTGAATGTACTTTGAGAATAGTGCATTAATATTTTATATTCTGAAAACAAAACTACAATTACTTTCTATGTGGTATTTTGTTTTATCTGAGTCCTGCAGTGCATAAGCTTGTCTTGTAAGATTTAATTAGTATGTTAGAATTGAACCTTCGCCTCCTTGTCTTTCTTTTATTCCATTTTGCAGTTTATTTATTCTTATCTAGAAAAAGGTGACATAAAAAAAATCAAGTGCAGTTCTCTATGCACACACATTGAGTTTCCTGCTGGCTGCTGCTAAATTATAGCCAAGAGAGAGAGGGGGGAAAAAAGCTAAGTCGGTAATAAGGTGAATTCATAAGTTTGCAGACTGCTTAGGTATCTATTTCCTGGAAATGGCTGCAGATAAGCACAGTATTGGTCTGACATTCAGGGTTCATCTACACTACACCCTTTGCTTGAAATAAGCTACACAATTTGAGCTACGCAAATTGCATAGCTTGTTTTGAGTGTATTTCGAAATGGCTTATTTTGTAATTTGGCATGGTCTACACAGCACCAAAATTCAAAATAAAGTGCTATTCTGAAATGTCCCTAATTCTCTTGGAACAAAGTTTACAGGGACGTCGGAATAGCGCGCCCGTTATTTTGAAAGATATTTCAAAATAACGGGCACACTGTCAAGATGCGGAACAGCTATTTTGGGATACTGGATTTATTCAGAAATAGTGCCGCACTATAGATACACACTCAGAGGTGCTGAGTCACAAGGAGTTATGGGTGAACAGCACCTCTGAATATCTCTGATTTTCTAAAAACAAAGGACCTGAATATGATATCACATTGATTTTGCTTTTGAGGGATCTTACTGATTTCAATGGAATTACTCCTGATTTACATTCGTGAGAAAGCAGAATACTTTGAGGATAGGGACAATATGCACACTGTAAGAATACTATTTCTTTGGGGTAATCTGTTTGTTTGTATGTACTGAAAAGAACATCAGAACAGGTTCCAGAAATCCCATATGAATTCTTACCTGATCATACAAAAATGTGCTGCTCCCTGCACTATGCCTGACTCCCTCCCTCTCCTCAGGTACTTCCCTGTGAGACATTCACACTAATTTTGATGTAGGAAGAATAGCAGTCTACAATGTCTACTTTGTAGGTGTGCTTTTTTTCTTCACGTCGAGTTATTTTCCCACATGCCCGGATGACTTCCAAGTGAGGTCTAAGGTTCTCATTCCCTCTGCAAATGAGAGCACTTTTAGAGTCTTCTTTCTGACATGTGATTTTTACTCTGCTCTTACAGTTGATATTGTTGGACATTGCCAAGCACACTTTGTTTTGGTTCAGATGGGAGGGTGGTGAACAAGGGAAGGAACCAGAGAGAAACATCTATAAATTTTCTAAGAAGCAACCTTCAAGGGGTATGGATTTACAGACCTACCGAGCTAGCAGAGGGAAAGAGCTTCTAGTCCTAAAAAAGCTAGAGATGCGTGGAAAAGAATCCCCTAGATTGGTGGAGGACGGGGCTGTCCTGTATAGTCAGGTGTACTCCCACGTTGCTCCAGTGACTCTCCTCTGCTTGGCATTTGCAGGAACAGTAAAGACATTGACTGTTTCCCCCTGAAGCTCCTCCACAGGAGTCAGAGCTTCTTCAGGCAATGCTAGCTCCCACTCAGATATCTACTTGGACATTAGAGGGTGGAAAAAGGCGGGGAGATGTAACACATTGTGCCTCAGCATTCCTATATGGTTGTGATATTTCATACAAGCATGCCATGTAGGATATATGAAAAGTTCATGATCTACTGAAATCTGTTGCTTTGCCCAAGTAGTATGTATGTGTATGGAGTGTGTATGTACATTAGTGTGTATGGAGTTAGGAGATGTTGCTGAATGGTTATTATTGAAATATGCCTTACATCAGCTAGGGACATACAAGGGACCCCAGCCCATGGACATTAATCAAAAGCAAGGGAGTTGTAATTAAGGAATTTACAATTCAATTGCAGTAGCCCAAGCACCACACAATGGGTGACTCAGTTGCACAAGACCACATCAGGGGTATTGCCCAGTATAGTGATGGTACAGCTCAGGAGGGTCTAGGCCAATGGTCTCCAACCTTTTTACATCCAAAATCACTTTTGAAATATCAGGGCAAGCCAATATCTACCCCATCCCTTCCCTAAGACCCCACCCCTTCCTTGAGGCCGCACCCTCTCCATTCCCCTCCTTGCTATCATTTGCTGTTTCCAGCCCTCACTGGGTTGAGACAGGAGGTGTGGACTCTGGGGTGGGAATGAGGGATTTGGGGATGAGAAGGCGTGAGAGGTGCTGGGAGGGAATTTGGGTGCAGGAGGAGGTGGAGAAGGGGATGCTGGCTCAGGGAGGAGGCTGCAGGCTGGAGAGTGTTGGGGTCAGGTGGAGGGTTTGGGTGCTGGAGCAAGCCGCAGGCTTGAGGATGTGGGGGGTGCAGGTGTTTGGGTTGGGATGTGAGTACGATGGGCTCAAGGCACAGATTTGCGCTGCATGGATGGTGCAGGAGTGTTTTGGTAAAAGACTAGGGATGTGGAGGTTCAGGAGTTTGGTGATGTGAAGGGCTCAGGGAAGGGGGTCCGGTGTCTGATAGGCTCAGGGTTGGGGCCGGTGGGGGGGTGCATGAGTGTTATAATGCTATGGCCAGATGGCGGCTTGGCCCCAACTGGGGACAGGCTTCATTTTTAAATAAAATATTATGTCCAACACAAAACATTTCATCGTTGTCTTTATTTATGGGAGGGGCAGGGAATCTGTTTTGAGCCAGGGGGCACTGACCCACAGAAAACTCAGTCAGGGGCCACACAAATGAAATGCAAAAAAACAATGCCTCCAAAACCCCCCAAGGATCTCTGAAGTGGCCCCAAGTGAGACACCTCATTCCCCTGACACTCCAGCCCCATGGTGGGGGGGGGGAGGAAGGGGAGGTTCAAGGCCTCAGGCCAGATTAACTCACCAGGGATTCCAGGGTTAGTGGATTTTGTGGGTCCCTCTATACTCTGAGATGAGACCAAAACTTAGGGATCCAGTGTGTGGGATAGGGCTGCCAGTGAGTGGGATAGGGATGGGGGTGCAGAATCTGAGTGGAAAATAGGGTAGAGGAGCAAACGGTGGGTAGGTGTTTGGCCAGGAAGGGAGGGGGCAGGAGCAGGGTTCTGGATGGTGTCTGGCCAGGGGTCAGGGTGCTGGTGGGGGTCTGGCCAGAGGAGAGGGGGCAGGAGCAGCTCAGCTAGTACCTAAGGGTCTCCAGGGATGAAGATTTCTGGAGCAGGATCTGTGGGCAGTGCTGGACAAAGCGCACATGCGGCTTCTTTAAAAATCCAGCCACTCCAGATCCTGAGCTGTCATCTTTACCCCCTGCACATACCTCCCTGGAGCATGGGGAAGGAAGGGAAGATAAGAAAGTGCATGCTGTTGTGGGCAGGGAAGGAGTGTGATAATGCTGTGCATCAGTCTTAGAATCAAGTAATATTATTTTCACAAAAATGGATTCAGGCACACAGAGTGTACAGGCATACAATAGCGGCGAGGAATCCTGTGGCACCTTATAGACTAACTGAAGTGTTGGAGCATAAGCTTTTGTGGGCAAAGACCCACTTCGAAAGCTTATGCTCCAACACTTCAGTTAGTCTATGAGGTGCCACAGGACTCCTCGCTGCTTTTGCAGATTCAGACTAACACGGCTACCCCTCTGAAACTTGACAGGCATACAATGTGTCTGTATGTAACAGAAAGACTTTGATAAGTTTTGTCATGTTATTTTAAATTAACATCTACATTCTATAGGGTTGGGCACATTACATAAATCAATAGAGCTGAGAAACGGTAACATGGAGTTAGAGATCAGGAAATATTTCTGAACAATGAAGGCTATACAACAGTGGAATAACCTCCCCCAAATGAAGGGGTGAAAAAACTGCCACTTGGGACATTTCAAACTAGAATGAACAAAACATTAGAGTATAAACTAGAAGGAATAAATCCGACACTGGGTCTTTAGGGATGGAGAAGATGACCTAATGGGTCTTTTGCAACTGTAAAATCTAGGATGCTATGTTGAAGCTGACTAAACAGGAAGAAAAAAGAACTGCTGACTACAGGGGAAAAGAATAGTGGAAAAAAGTGGGACACTAGAAAAAGTAAATAGAAAAAAGCCCTCTTGCCTTGTTCACTTTAGTTTCATCATCAATAATGAAAGGATATGAGATGTTAAGTTATTTATGTGGTTGAAAAAGTATTCTGCATCATGATAAGAACGCATTATTTGGATAACACAAGTTTTGAATTTAACAGGTCACTGGGCCACTCAGAGGCTATCTTGGTAAATCCAGGAAGGATGACAGCCTTGAAAGGCTGCTGCTAAGTTTTCTCTAAGATGCACCTCTCCCTGGCTTCTTAGAAAAGCCATATGTGTCACTTAGATCAGAAGGACTCTCACAAGATTGAAACTTCAAAGACATGAGAATATTCAAGGAGCAAAGCAGACTGCAAGTTATCTTCCCCCTTTAGCAACCCTTTTGGAGGTGGGGAGGCATCAAGTAGAAAGTTGCCTTCCCATCCAATAGCCTCTGGCACTTCCAATTCAGCTCCATTCAGCAGACTTTCCCTCTGGACTGCCTTTCCAGCAGTGGAGATGGAGACTGAAGTGATCTGAGAGTGACTGAGTTTCCACGGGGACTCAAGAATCTGGAACATAATTTCAAAGACTTTTGTTACTAATACAATGAGTCAAACTCCAAAAATAATACAATCCAGAAGTTTTGCCTCCTCCTTTATCATATTCCGTCCATGGACTATACACGCTTTGTATTTACAATCAGCATACTGCTCTGTCAATGGTTCCATAGAGGAAGGCCCTCAATCTTTTATCTTTAGGCTCCGTTTAAAAGGCATGGCAACCCAGGTACAAGAAGCCGAAACACAAAAGTGGCAAAACAACATACAAATATAACTGCAGTGATATATCCACTTTTGCCTGAGGATATTAAATCTCTTTTTTGAACATCACAGCACCCTGTGAGGAAATTAAGTATTGTTATCGTCTTTTTAAGATGGGGAAACTCAGAAAAAACGGTCCCAAATTCACACAGTGAGTCTGTAGTAGAGCCTGAGAAAGGATTCATAGGTCTCTTGCTCTAACGAGATCATTGTGATTTGTTTGCCATGCTATCTATTCCTGATACACAAAGTAGTACTTAGTGCTACAGAGCCATAAACTCACTTCCCTTCCCCACACACACACAGTGCCAGGCCTGAACCACATCACCTGCCTTGGAGTCAGTTGAAATCCCTAAGATCTCCACCTGTTCCATCCACCTGGGACTCTTAAGGTTTGCAAGCACACAAAAGCAGCACTCAGCCAGATGTTTTATCAGGTGGCGAATGCTGCGCAAATACTGACAGACTAATGCTCAGAAACAGAGTCTTCTCTTCCCCGGCCCTTGGCACCCTTTTCACTGCACTGGTGGCACAGATACAAATGTGAGGAGGTGACAATAATGCAAACAACAACAACAACAACAACAACAAAAAGCTTCAAATTAAGGCATAGAAAACAACCAGTTATCCCAGATGTGAAGTCTAGTGAAAAATGTCAGTTGTTGCCCAGTGAAAATCCTTCACATTTTGCTGTAAGAGGAAAACAGTGTTTGTTCTGGGGGTGCGTATGGATGTAGGGAAGAAATTATGAATCATCAAGCTAAGAGGGCAGTGGAATATTCAGATTCTTTGTGCAACATGCACTAGGTCTCAGTAGGAATCTTTCCACACATTAAATCCTTGTGATCAGCAGCATACATTGTGCTAGCGAACAAGAAGAGACATGAAGGAAGGTCTTTGTAGCATGAAAGATAAGCACATACAGGAGAGTACAGAACTGCTGTGTGTGGAGAAGGGTGGACTGATGAAAAGGCTGGAGAAGAAAAGAAGATTTGGGAGCCAGGATGCTATGGAAAGGTGAGGAGGCCTGTGGTAAAGGGGTACCGTTGAGAAGCAAATAATATGGCACTGTCAGGAGTAAAGAGGACATCCATGAAAGTCGAAGAAAAGTACAATTGCCTGCTGGAAAATAAACCATATGGAGAGGGCATGACTGTGAGAGGAACTGTGTGAGATGGCAGAGGGAGGGAGAAGGAATGTAAAAAGAAAGAAGCATGTTTTGTAGGATGGACACTGGGATTTACTGGGGAAGATTGTGAGGAGTTCTACAGAAGAAGAGAGGGGAATATGAGAGTGGGTGGCTGAAGAGAATTTTGGGGGAATGAAGGAAAGTTAAAATAATGCCACCAAAAGAAAAATGAGAAAAGAGGAGAAGCAGCTATAGAAGCAAAGAATCCAAAGTGGGAAAATAGCATTATCTACCTTTCTTTTTTATTTGGAGTCATTATCTCTGATCACTCAGACCGTCTGGTGAACGATAAGGAATTTGATTACTAAGAATGACCAGTGCTGGTTTGCTGTTTCATGTATATACTGGCTGCTTCCAAAGAGACACTTTTACTGAAGACTGTTGTGTTTGAATTTTCAGACAAGAGTGTCCAGTGTCAATAGATATATTCCAGAGCTACGGTCATGGTCCTTTGTATTGATGAATATCTAGCTTGAACATCTTCTAAAGTGTCTGTTACCAAACCTCTGATATGATGGTTTAGAGAGTATATAATTTACTCCTGGCACATCATCCCACAGACCCTATAGAACATTTGTTTTGGCAGGTTGTTTGCAAATAATAACTACAATTTAAAAAATATATATTTTTTATTTTATGTTAATAGAAACGTAAAACTTAAAAGGGACCTCAACAGGACATAAAGTCAAGACTTGCGCACTGAGGCAGGACCTAGTAGACATAGATCATTCATGACAGGTATTTGTCTAATCTATTCTTCCTTCAATGGCAGGGTCTCTAGAACTTCCTTTGGAAGCCTATTCCAGAGTGCTTAATCATCCTTTTTCTCTAAATCTCCCTTGTGTAGCTTAAACTCATTGCTTCTTGAACTACCTTCTCTAGAAAAGAAAAACAATCAATCACAATCCTCTTTCTAACAGCCCTTAATATGCCATGAGTAGTGATCAATGGCTGTGGTTTCATGTCTAGTTGGCAGCTGATACCAAGCAGAGTACCCCATGGGTCGGTCCTGGTCCTGGGATCTCGATGTTGGGATGGATTGCACCCTCGAGGTAGATATGCTGGAGCAGGAGTGGGCAAATATTGGCCCTTGGGTCAGATCTAGTCTGCCAGGGTTAGTTCCTGCCAAGCCCCTGCCGCTCTATTTACCTGCACAGCAACAGGTACTGGCGATGGCAGCTCCCATTGGCTGCAGATCACTGCTCCAAGCCAGTGGGAGATGTGGGAAGTAGTGTCCCAGTCCTTGCCATTTTATTTTGCTCCCATTGGCCTGGAATGGTGATCCACTGCCAACAGGAGCTGTGATTGCTGGTACCTGCAGCCATGTAGTTAAATATAGCTGTCGCGGCCCACCGGGGCTAACCCTGGCAAACCTCGGGCATGTTATTGCCTATCCCTGTGCTGGAGAATAGGGAAAGGGTCCAGAGTGACCTAGACCAATTGGAAGATTGGACCAAAGGAAGTCAGATAAGATTCAACAAGGACAAATGCAGAGTCCTGCACTGAGGATGGAAGAATCCCATGTACTTCTGCTGGCTGGAGACAGACTGGTTATATAGTAGTTCTGCAGAAAAGGACCTGGGGATAAAAGTATATGAGAAGCTGGATATGACAAAATGGAGAGGGTCCAACAGAAGGCAATGAAAATCATTAGGGGACTGGGGCAATGAGTAAAGGCTGAAGGAACAGGGCTTATTTAGTCTGCAAAAGAGAAGAATGAGGGGGGGATTTGTTAGGGGGCTGGGGTCCAAATATAACAGCCTAGATCCATCCTCAGTGATGGCAGATGAAAAAAATAAGGAGCAATTGTCTCAAGCTGCAGTCTGGGAGGTCTAGGTTGCATATTAGGAAAAACTATTTCACTAAGAGAGTGTTTAAGCACTGAAATGAGTTGCTTAGGGGTGTGTTGGAATCTTAGAGGCTTTTAAGTCCAGGCTTGACAAAGCCCTGGCAGAGATGATTTAGTTGGCATTGGTCCTGCTCTGGGTAGGGAATTGGACTAGATGATCTCCTGAGGTCTTTTCCAGTGCTAATCTTTTGTGATTTTATGATTTGAAGACTTATCGGGTCTCCCCGAGTCTTCTTTTCTCACATCTAATCACCACCCCGGCCCACTCTGAACAAACAGCAACCAGACATATTGCTCCAATTCCCACCATTGCTGGTTAGTATGGGGAGTGGTCCCACTCCTTCCTCCAGTCCCCTCTCCCCAAGAGACACTCCTGGGAGCCAGAGAAGCAGAGTGGGCTGGATTGGTGTCACTCTGTTTCCTGCCTCTGCCAGTGAGTGAGGGGGTGGGCATGATCTGTGTTGCCAGCAGTAGGCCCCCCGCTAGTCCTCCAGGCCACCCAGGTGCCTGCAGGGCCCTCCAAATTGTGAGTCCTAGGGCAGTTGCTCCAAACCGGCATATGGACAAAAAGATATGGGCCCTTTTCACAACTGCATCATATTGTTGTCTCATTTTCATTTCCTTGTCTCAGATGATTTTCAGCAGTACTATCATCTCACCGTTTATCCCCATTTTGTAATTTATGTATTTGATTTTCTTTGTTAAATATCATACTTTGCACTTGTTTTGAATTTTAACTCTACGGGTACATCTAGACTACAAGCCTTTTTCAAAAGATACTTTCGAAAAAAGCCTCTTTCGAAAAAGAGCATCTAGATTGCATTACACAGATCAAAAAAGTGATCCACTTTTCCAGACTGCTGGACGCTCTTTTGAAAAAAAAAAAAAGGCACCCGGAACCACTTCTGCCAGGGCATGGGGGCAGCATTTACTTCCTGGTGCTGCTGCATGCCCTTTGCAGAGACGTGTGCTTAAAGGGACCCCCCTGAACAGCCGTTGCTCTGCTCCTGCAGCTGGCTTGCCCACCTCCTAGAGGGACAGCAAAGTTTCTGCAATGCTTGCTTTGAGTGCCCTGCTTTCTGGGACACCACAGAACTTACTTTCCTGATTGGTTTTTGTGCTTTTAATTGGTTTTTTTTGCCATGGAGCCGGAGCTGCCCCTGGGCAGGCAATGGCCCCACTTTGTGATGTTTGAAGTTCTGCTGCATCTTCATGAGACAATCATGATGTTCATGCCAGATCTGGATTCAGAACTCAGCTTTAAGCACCTCACTCGGGCTGCAGCCCCACTGCCTTTGCCCCGGAACTTATTCCTGGAGAGGCGAGTTTGGAGGCTGGACACCAGTTCAGACTGGTGGGACCGTCTTGTTATGCAGCAGTGGGATGACCAGGCTTGGCTCCAAAACGTCTATATGCAGAAGTCCACTTTCCAAGAGCTGTGTGCCTGGCTTGCCCCTGCCCTGCAAAGCCAGGACACCCACTTGCGGCCCCTGGAGAAGCGGGTCGCTATTGCCTTCTAGAAGCTGGCCACCCCCAACAACTACTGCTTGGTGGGACACCAGTTTGGCATGGGGAGGTCTACTGTTGGGGCCATCTTAATGGAGGTAAGTCACTCTCTGGGGACAGTCCATGGAGTGGGGGGGGGCGGACAAGGGGGACGGTCAGGACTGGGCAGAGGGAATTGGGGATCGGGTGGGAGTGGTAGACAACCTCCTGGCCTCACCCTGCCATGGTATGGGGGTGGGAGGGGTGGGAGGAGGTTGCCTGAGGGGGGGCTCTTCGGGTGTGGGAGGGAAGAGGTGAGGGAGCACCTCTCATCAGATCAGGCAGCTCCTTTAATTTCCTGTTATGTGTGTTTCTATTTGTCCCTTTCTGCAGGTGATGACAGCCATCAATTCGGAGCTGCTTCACAGGACTGTCTGCCTCAGAGACCTGGATACCATTGTGGCCGGATGTGCGGGGCAAGGATTTCCAAACTGCGATGGAGCATTCGTCGGGACTCACATCCCGGTCTGCGCACCGCCCCATCGAGCAGCCCAGTACGTTAACAGAAAGGGCTACTTTTCCATGGTGCTGGAGCCCTGGTTGACCACTGGGGACAATTCACTGACTTATGTGTGGTGGTTGGGCCGGGCACATGATGCCCACATCTTCTGGAACTCGTACCTATACCACAGGCTGCAGGCTGGGACATTCTTTCCAGAGTGCAACTTTTCAGTCGGGGATGTGCAGATGCCTATGTGCATCGTGGTCGACGTGGCGTACCCCCTTGTGCATGAAGCCATTCACTGGACACCTGGATGTGAGCAGGGAACTGTTTAACTCCCACCTGAACCGGGCTCACTTGCAGGTAGAATGCGCCTTCAGGCATCTGAAGGGCAAGTTTAGATGCCTGCTCACTTGCCTGGACATGGGGGAATGCAACATCCCCGAGGTGGTGGCAGCCCCAGACAGCTGCCATCTGCCAAGCCCACCAGTTGGGATTGTGAATTCAGGAGGCCCTGAGGGAGAGATTCCCCCAAGGAGCCCGATGACTTTCCCCAGGGCCTTCCAAATGTGGTTTGCTCCATGCCCTCAGTGCCTTTCCCCCCAAACCGATCCCTGCCCCACTTTGTACTCATATACAGAGAAGAGTGACAGGTGTGGTTTACAAAATGCTTTCAGTTTATTGTACAGTTGTATGTTACAAACAGTATAACTCTTTTGTAATGAAAAATAAACTTTTCGTGAACAAACTAAAGTGCTTCCCTCACTGACTCTCACTGGTGGGAAGTGGGATGTAAACCTGGAAGGGGGGAAGCGGGATGTAAATCTGGAAGGGGGGAGGGAGGCTTAGGGCGCCACCTGGATGAATAGGTCCTGCCACCTCAGGTACAGGGCCATGCTCGGAGACGGCCGTGTATGCGGCCTGGGACAGTAGGGGGCTGGGCAGGAAGTAGGGCTGCACTGGAGTCTGGGATGCCGGAGGGGAGGGGCAGGTGGTGAGGGGGGCCAGGCTAAGCATGAGGAGCAGGAACAGGGACAGAACCTGGGAAGGCCATCGCCTCCCGGATAGCAGCGCAAATTGCAGTGCGCTGCTGGATGAACTCGTCCAGCAAGCGACTGCACCACTCTGCCTCTGCCTGCATCCTCTGTGTAAATGTGTCCTGCATCCCTTGTAGGACCGAGATGTGCTGACACATCAGGTCCAGGTATGTGCACCAGTGCTGGTGACTTCCCTGCAGCCGTCTGGGTGGTGGGACAGGTGTGGCATGCTCCTCCTGGACAGCTGGTCAGGCTGTGGAGGACAAGAGGGAAAAGTCATCAGTCATGCATGCTCACACTTTCCCTGAGAGGGCATGCCTTCCTTCTTCTCAGCAGTCAGTGTCTGTCCTAAGGTCAGGGGATGCTGATGTGGTCTCAGCAAGGTGTGGTGTGGCCTGGCTAGCAGCCACGGCCTCACTGGAGCCCATAAGGTGTGCAGGCCTGCCCCCCCCACACACACACCATGGCCAAGCAGCACAGACAAGTGTCAGGCCACAGTTGGGGTTCCCACAGGTTGCTGAGAGGTCTGGAGCTGCGTGGCCATCCCAGGGTCCCCAACCCATGGGGGGGTAGGATGGCCCTCCCTGCAGTTGGCCATGTGTGGGGCCCCCCTAGGCTGTGATCAGCATGACGCGTCACAGTACCGCACCATCCACTTTGCTCCCGCCTCCCCTTCCCCAGGTGTGTTGGACCCTCATAGCACTCACCTGATGTTCCCTCCCTGGTGTCCGAAGTTGTCTGGGAGGCCTCCTGCATCTGGGTGTCCGGCTCCTGTGTGAAGGTCACCATGCTCATGGTGTCCTCCTCCTCCTCGTCTTGGAGCTGCTGGTCCTCAGGGATGTCATCCTGGAGCTGTGGCCACTGCTGCACAGGTGTCTCCATCCCAGACTCCACTACCTTCTGTGGAGACAGGGGTTCCCCTGCCCCCAGGAGCCAGTCCAGGTCCTCATAATATGCACAATAGTGTGCTGCTTCCCCAGAGCGGGAGTTGTGCTCATGGGCCCTAACATACCGCTGCCACAGCTCCTTGACCTTTGCTCTCACTTGGTCTAGTGTGCGGAGGTGGTGGCCTTTCTTAGCAAGGCCATCGTCCATTCAGGCATAAATGTCCACATTTCTCCTACTGGACTGCAGGGCCTGCACAGACTCCTCCTCAGACCAGAGCTTCAAGAGGGCTTTGATCTCGGGGCAAGACCATGATGGTGCCCGGCATTTGGTGCTTCTGGCTTGGTGCAGGGATGTGTCCCTGGAAGGGCCAGGGAGGTCTCGGGAGGCTTGTGCCTGTGACATGGCTGTAATGGGCCTACCAGCAAGAGCCGAGCAGTCAGTGAGGGTCCTGCTTGGAGCTGGCTTGCTGCCACAATGCTACTCTTGCATGCCTGTGCCTTTAAAAGATGGCTACAGGCAGGAACAATAGAGGTGAAAGGTCTGGCAAGGAGTGTCCACCAGGGCTTTTTCCTGGAGGCCTTTATTTTTTAAAAAAACTTTCCTGCGTCCACACATACCTTTTTTCAACAGGTCTGTCGAAAATATCATTATTCCTCGTAAAACGAGGTTTACTGCCGTCAACAAAACCACTGTGTTCTTTCGATTTACTGTTGACAGAACGTGGCGGCAGTCTAGACGCAGATAAAGATTTTTTGAAAAAGGCCACTTTTTTTCAAAAAAATCCCTGTAGTCTAGACACACCCTATCTTCCAAAGTTCTTGCAGATCCTCCCAGATTGGTAAAGTCTACAAATTGCATAAGCATGCTCTCCACTTCATTATCCAAGTCATAATGAAACTATTGAATAGTATCAGGACTGACCTCTACAGGACCCCATTAAATATGTCCTCCCAGTTTGACAAAAGGACAAGTGATAACTACTTTTTTAATATAGTCTTTTAACATGTTGTGCACCCACCTTACAGTAATTTCATGTTGGGCAACTTTGCTGTGAGTCTTTAAAGAAGGATACTAGTAATCCATACTGAAAGGTTCTGTTGCTGTTTGTGCAAAAATTGACTCTAAATGAGACCTCAAGCAAGTCATTTCTCCTTTTTCTGCTGAACATGGGGATAACAACATTTCTTTTCCTTGAGGGATGTCTTCAGGCTTAATTATTTGTACACTGTTTTCAGTTTCTCAGATGGCTGATAAAAGTACAAAGTATTTTCAATTATTTTTACCTGTTTGTTTAGTGCCTCAGTTACCTGGGTGACAAAATGATGATATATTATTACTACAAAGATGAACCGGGGAAATATCACTAGAAGTGTGAAAAAGGGGTGGCTAGGAATTCTTGTTGAGAACCTAAGTAAATCTACATTTGTCAATTATTGTGTAACACTGAAGTACTGCAATTATACATTTGCATGTTTCCCCACTGGCTTTTCTTGTCCCAGAGAGCCATTTGTAAGAGATAAAATGAGTTGAAATCCATTCCATGGTATTTCCACTATTCATAAACTGAAATACCACAAGATGACCCATGTTGTTTTAGCTCCTACATAAATATCTTCTGAGACATGAAAAAGACTCCCTGCAGAATGTCACCCCCACCCTCCCGTGCAAGAACACATATGCGCTCAACTCCCTTTCACAGTGGTTGACAAAGATAGGATATCCCCCCCTATACATTTTGTATTCACAGTTTGTTAAAATCTGTGTGTCACATCATCCATCACAGACACAAAAAAAGCAACTGAGTTTAAAAGAAAAAAACCCACCACCACCACCACCAACAAAGAAGAAAAAGCCATCAGGAGTGCTGCCTGAGGTCATGAATTTACTAAGTTGAGCTTTTTGTTGAGTTCAGTGAACTGGTTCACCTTTGATGGTTGACTTGCCTGTGTGACTACATGGGGGGGGGGGAAGAGGGAGAGGAAGGAAAGGAAGGAAAAATATTGTTGTGCATTGTAGCAGCTGAGTAGCCAATAACCCTTACTGTCTGCAAACAGGAGGGCAAACATCACAGTAGATGGGAGCAATCAGCCAAACTTCCATCCCTGGATTATGTTGCACGTATGGCTCACCTTGCACATTTCCTCAACTGAGACTTGAACTAGGACACCTGAGGAAGGAAAAGAACAATTCTACCACATGAAGCAAAGGAGTCTGTCCCTAGATGGATTCAGGTGGTGGTGTGCAAATCTGGAAATAATTTACCACAGTTTTCATTGTGAGAGTACCTGATCATTTATTTTAAGGGTATTGGTTGTTATTTCTATAGCTAGACACTAATAATGATCTCTGTCTTTCCTCACAGCATTTTCTCCCTCTTACTCTTCTCTACCACAGTCAATAATTGCAGTATGCCCCCTCTCACCAGGTAATGCAATTTCCATGTCATATTATATCCTGTCTGTCCTTTTCCTCGTCCCTCAACCCTACATCTCTGATATTGCTGACTCCAGGCAGTTATTTCTTTGCAACATCTTTAAAATTCTTTTTTTATATATTCTGTCTCAAAGTCCTCTTTTCTGTTTCTCTTCTTACTTACCTCCAGTACATCAAAAGGCCACTGCAGAAATCATCCTAGCTTTTTTGCTATTCCTGCCACATTCTATTCTATTCTATTCTATTCTATTCTATTCATGCCACCTACTCAGATTCCATATCAAGGATGATTTTTGGAGGCACTTCCCAGTTTTCCTTTTGCCCTGCAGTTCTGCTATTTCTCCATTGTTTCATAAATCACCAGTCCATGACCTATGTATTGGAGAATAACAGTCTACTACTGCTGCTAGCCAAGGGAGTAATTCCTTTAGCTCACTTTTAGAGATTGGCTCTATGGTGCTGAATGTTTTGGTTCAAACCATTCCAGAGGGTGAAAATCTTTGAAAAAAATCAGTCCTTAATTCTGGTATCCCCATTATTATTATGTATATTTCAGTAGCATTTTCAGTCCTCCAAATTAGACCAGGGCACCAATGTGCTAAGTATCACACAAAGAAAGAGACAGCTATTGCTATGAATAGTTTAATATCAAAGAGACTAAAGTTGGAAGGAAATCTCTATGATATATGTATTTTACAGATGGTGAATTCAGTGATTTGTTCAAGATCAAATAGGAAGCTTGTGGCAAAGTTGGGAAAATAACCCTCTTCTCCCAAGTAGCACACCAGTGCTTTAATCAGAAGATCATCTCTCTTCTGTGAACATCTGCTGTCAGGGAGAGTATGTAGCTCATTGGCTCTATTCTACATTACCCCTGTCAAGTTGATAAATCTGCAGATAATATTGATGCCAGGTAGGTTCAAATCCTAATGATGCTGGATGGTGTTGCTTTTTTCATGAGACATTTCCTATCACCACCCCTCACGCCTTCCCTCTTCAATGAAAGAATAAGGAAGAAGTACTATGAAGGTATTTCACAGCGACTTCTGCACTTCCTTATCCTTTTCCAAGGATCTATCTGGAAGACATGCAGCCTTTTGGACCACCAATATTACAAGTTCTATTCTATTCAAGTTTTCATACTGTACCTATTACAATAGTAACTTTAGAAAAGAGCTAATAGGATTCACCCACTGATATTCTCCATACATTTGATCAGAATTACTGTTATAATATTGCGGTGTGAGGTTATTATATGTTTATAATTGTCAATGTTAATGTCATTCCATGGAGATAAAATAAGACAATTTTCTTAGGCACAGAACAATTCAGTTTTTCTTATGCACAATACGTTCTTGTAGGAAAACCAATATACTAACCTAATCATGCTTACTATAATGAAATGCTGAGAGGCATTTCAGAGTGGAGAATGACAAAACACATTTGCATAGTTTGCACTTCATGTTTTATTTAATTCGGAGAGAGAGGCCGGTGATGCTTAAGTTATTGTCAAAAATGGCGAGGACCTTTTGATATATTTGTTTAATGCATAGCAAGTGCTATATAAAAAGTGCTTTGGATTCAGAGCTAAAGCCAGACTAATGAAGTTAGGCTTCACAGTATTAAGTTCAAATTTTTGGAGGAAAGGTCTGGTGTGAATAAATTATACTACTGTGAAAAGAGTCTATCAGTTGATTCATTAGAAGAAATGAACAACTCATTCAGCTAATGTGACTCTTGATCACTCAAATCCAGTTTCAGGATTGCAACCAACTACTACCACATGTGATGCCCTACTTCTAAGGCACAAAATAAATACAAACATGCAATGAAAGAATCTGTTCAATTTGGCCATTTATAATAAAGTTCCAATGACTCAGAAAAAAATCTCAGATGATTAGAAACCAAGATTTTTTTTTCTGTTTTTTTCTCTGTGATTTTAAAAACAATGTCCATAAAAGCTGCACTTCTATAAATCTTAATATGTCAAATCTGAAAGTAAATTCAAAATGTGAAAATGATTTGCTCAGAAAACCCTAGAAATAAGAGGTGGAAGAGACTAGTTAGGTCATAACGTTTACTCAATCCTCTCTGCCACTATGGCCAACACACCTGTCTCTCTCCCATATATTCTTGCATGCTTTCAGTTTCTACAAATCTATCTGTTTAGTTCTTAATGAATTCAGTACCATAGGATCTAAGAGCTTTCTACGGCAAAGCGTTACATATATATACAGGCTGAACCTCCGGCAGGACCACAGATGTCCTTGGACCAGAGAGCCCTGGGAGTCTAGTGGCAGGATGACAGCATCAGCAACAGGGCTGGGGCTGGATCCAGAGCCCAGGGCAATGGAGATGGGGGTGGAGCCTGTGGCAGCTTGCAGACACAGGGCTAGTGTAGAGCCTATGGCCTTGCAGCCCAACCAAGGCCAGGGATAGCAGGGATGGTAACCCGGCAGGCAACCCAGCTGAGGCCAGCAGCTGGCAGAAGCAGGGCTGTCAGCCTAACCAGGGCAGTGGTAGGGGGGCCCAGAAGTAGGGGGGACAGCTGGGGACAGCACTGAGCAGTGTTCCCTCTAAGCTGTGCAGCAGCACAGCTTCACAGGTGATGAATCAGCCCCACCTATGTCAACTGAGACCATCCCCTCATATGCGGGTGTGGCAGCTCCCTCAACTTACAGTTACTCCTTGTCTCTGACTGCCAGTCCACACAATTTAGCATCTTAATTTTTCTGAGCATGGTAACTTCAGGATGTGCTGTCCAAGCCTCCACCAAATCCCTTTCCTAACAGCCTGATGGAGGGAGCTGGTATTACACTAATTGGTCTGGATCAATAGGGGCTATGCCATTTCTCCTGGTACCTCCCCAAGTACCGGCTATACCGAGGCTGGAGGAAGACCAAATGATGACAGGGTAGAACATGCCCCATCAGCTCTGTACTTGCAGGGGACTCCCCCATGCCAGAACTTTCTAGTTAGGGCAGGTTTAGGCCCCCTGTGCCACAGTAGTGGCCAAAAAAGTTCTAGTCTATGTCTGGAGGTAAGTATTTGCAAAATCAGGATATTTGTTTAGAAGTGGTGCTCCCTACCTAAGTACCAGCTGCATAAAGTATGAGTTACATTCAGAAATTAGTAAGTTCTACTAACTGAATTTCTCCTTATTGCAAATGTCCTCTGCTGCCCTTCACACTAGCATTTTTTTCCTTTTAAATTGGTTTATTATTATTTAAATATTCTTCTGAAATGAGAATGCCCATTGGTCTGAATATGTCTTCTGAGCCTCTTTTTCTACAAATGCCCTTCTCCTCAGGAGACACATCAGCAAATGACTCTTTGTATTAAGTGATCACTGCATTCCTGAATTACTCTGCAATTCAATCCTCTTGGGGTTTTTAGTTTTGGATGAAGGAGCTGCAGAAAATATGCTAATTTCTCTAAAATCTCTGCTTAAGTTTGCTGCATAAGGTGTTGGAAGTGTTCTCCAAGCCAGCTTGTGTGAGGATGGGCAGGGAGAGGAGAAAACAACAAAAAAAAAAGGCATTATTTTCATGATTCTTATTACCCTCTGAATCTAATATGAAGGTTTTAATCTGCTGAGACAACTGTCTTTAGATCTCAGATTGGAGCGATGGGAGCTCTGAAATGCCCAACATTATTTTACTACTCATATTCTGACCTTAACATTCTCATCTGCCTTCCTCTGCCTTGCCTAAGAGACCATTTCAGCTACTAAAAATAAAAGTAATAAATACAAAACACACACACACACCACCCTTGAACTTTGGATTTTTGTACATGTGTTCCATCTGGAGAACAATCTCATCTAATGTGCATATTACTCAGTGTATTGTCAGGCAGGTGTTCTCTCTCTCTCTCTCTCTCCTCTCTATCCCTCCAATTATCTCATCCTGATGAGCAGACAGATAACTGCCTTCCCTTTGAGTGTGTTTCTCACCCCAACACTTCCAGGTGTGTAATTTCTCTTATCCACTAATTGTATTCACTATAAGGGTATGTCTACGCTAGCCCCCTAGTTCGAACTAGGGAGGCTAATGTAGGCATTTGAAGTTGCAAATGAAGCCCAGGATTTAAATATACCTCTTGGAATGAGGTGTAACAGTTAACTCGAACTAAGGACTTAGTTCGAGTTAACTTTTGACTGCCGCGTGTAGCCGCGGGCAGTTAGTTCGGACTAGGGGGATTTAAAAATGGCGCCCGGACGGGAAGATGCAAATAAAGCCCGGGATATTTAAATCCCGGGCTTCATTTGCAACTTCAAATGCCTACATTAGCCTCCCTAGTTCGAACTAGGGGGCTAGTGTAGACATACCTTAATGTAGGGTAGTGCCTTCAGTATTTACTCAGGGTAACCTCTCTTCTTCCCCGTCTTTGACTTCACTAAGGGTACATCTACACAGGAGGGCTACAGTTGAATTAAGCCACACAGCTTCAGCAACGTCAATTGCGGAGCTTAAGTCGAAATAGCTTAATTCTGCTTTAGGCACTGACTACACAGCAGGAAGTCAAAGGAAGAACACTCTTCCTTCGACTTTCCTTACTTCATTACCATGAGTCAGAGTAAGAAGTCCTCCAGCTCGACATTATTTCAAAATAAAAACTTGTAGTGTAGACATGCTGTTTGTTATTTTGGAATAACGTTAGTTATTCCACAAGAACATAAGAACAGCCATACTGGGTCCGACAAAGGTCCATCTAGCCCAGAATCCTGTCTGCTGACAGTGACCAATGCCAGATGCCCCAGAGAGAGTGAACAGAACAGGGAATCATCACATGATCCCTCTCCTGTCATTCATTTCCAGACAAACAGAGGCTAAGGACACCATTCCTACACATCCTGGCTAATAGCCATTGATGGACCTAACATCCATGAACTTATCTAGCTCTTTTTTGAACCCTGTTAAAGTCCTAGTCTTCACAGAATCCTCTGGCAAGGAGTTCCACAGGTTGATTGTGTGTTGCGTGAAGAAAAATGTCCTTTTGTTTGTTTTGAACCTGCTACCTATTAATTTTATTTGGTGACCCCTAGTTCTTATATTATGGGAACAAGTATATAACTTTTCCTTATTCACTTTTTCCACACCAGTTATGATTTTATAGACCTCTATCATATGCCCCTTAGTCTCCACTTTTCTAATCTGAAAAGTCTATATCTTTTTAATCTCTATTTATATGGGATCTATTCCAAACACCTAATCATTTTTGTTGCCATGTCACCGTGGCTTAACCACCATGTAAAAGAAGCAGTGAGGGACAAAAAGGCATCTTTTAAGAAGTGGAAGTCCAATCCCAGTGAGATAAATAGAAAGGAACATAAACACTGTCAAATCAAGTGTAAAAATGTAATAAGAAAAGCAAAAAAAGATTTTGAGGAACAGCTAGCCAAAAAATCAAAAAGAAATAACAAAATGTTTTTTAAGTACATTAGAAGCAGGAAGTCTGCTAAAAAACCTGTGGGTCCCCTAGACGATCGAACTATAAAAGGCGCAATCAAGGACGATAAAGCCATTGCGGAGAAACTAAATGATTTCTTTGCTTCAGTCTTCACGGCTGGGGACGTTGGGGAGATTCCCAAATCTGCACCGTCCTTTGTGGGTGATGAATCTGAGGAACTGTCCCGGATTGAAGTGTCATTAGAGGAGGTTTTGGAACAAATAGAAAAACTTAATGTTAACAAATCTCCGGGACCGGATGGCATTCATCCAAGGGTTCTAAAAGAACTCAGATGGGAAATTGCTGAACTATTATCTGGGGTTTGTAACCTATCCTTTAAATCGGCTGTACCTAATGACTGGAAGGTAGCCAACGTGACACCAATATTTAAAAAGGGCTCTAGAGGCGATCCGGGCAATTACAGACCGGTAAGTCTAACTTCAGTCCCGGGCAAATTAGTCGAAACAATAATAAAGAATAAAATTGTGAAGCATGTAGAAGAACATAATTTGTTGGGCAAAAGTCAACATGGTTTCTGTAAAGGGAAATCCTGTCTTACTAATCTATTAGAGTTCTTTGAAGGGGTTAACAAACATGCGGACAAGGGTGATCCAGTAGATATAGTATACTTAGATTTTCAGAAAGCCTTTGACAAGGTCCCTCACCAAAGACTCTTGTGTAAATTACATGGCCATGGGATAAGAGGAAAGGTCCTTTCTTGGATTGAGAACTGGTTAAAAGACAGGAAACAAAGGGTAGGAATAAATGGTAAATTTTCAGAACGGAGAGGGGTAACTAGTGGTGTCCCCCAAGGGTTGGTCCTAGGACCAATCCTGTTCAACTTATTCATAAATGATCTGGAGAAAGGGGTAAGCAGTGAGGTGGTAAAGTTTGCAGATGATACCAAACTGTTTAGGATAGTCAAGACAGAAGCAGACTGTGAGGGACTCCAAGAAGATCTCACCAAACTGAGTGATTGGGCAACAAAATGGCAAATGAAATTTAATGTGGATAAGTGTAAAGTAATGCACATTGGGAAAAATAACCCCAACTATACGTACAGTATGATGGGGGCTAATTTGGCTACGACAAATCAGGACAGAGATCTTGGAGTTATCGTGGGCAGTTCTCTGAAAACTTCCACACAGTGTGCAGCGGCGGTCAAAAAGGCAAATAGGATGCTAGGAATTATTAAGAAAGGGATAGAAAATAAAACCCAGAATATCTTACTGCCCCTGTATAAAACTATGGTATGCCCACATCTTGAATACTGTGTACAGATGTGGTCTCCTCACCTCAAAAAAGATATTTTGGCCTTAGAAAGGCTTCAGAAAAGGGCAACTAAAATGATTAGGGGTTTGGAACGGGTCCCATATGAGGAGAGGTTAAAAAGACTGGGACTTTTCAGTTTAGAAAAGAGGAGAATGAGGGGGGATATGATAGAGGTATATAAAATCATGAGTGGTGTGGAGAGGGCCGATAAAGAAAAGTTATTTATTCGTTCCCTAAATAGAAGAACTAGAGGACACCAAATGAAATTAATGGGTAGCAGGTTTAAAACTAATAAAAGAAAGTTCTTCTTCACACAGTATGTAGTCAGCCTGTGGAACTCCTTGCCAGAGGAGGCTGTGAAGGCTAGGACTATAATAGAGTTTAAAGAGAAGCTAGATAATTTCATGGAGGTTAGGTCCATAAAAGGCTATTAGCCAGGGGATAAAATGGGGTCCTTGGCCTCTGTTTGTCAGAGGCTGGAGAGGGATGGCAGGAGACATATCACTTGATCATTGTCTTCGGTCCACCCTCTCTGGGGCACCTGGTGCTGGCCACTGTCGGCAGACAGGATACTGGGCTAGATGGACCTTTGGTCTGACCCAGTATGGCCATTCTTATGTTCTTATGTTGCCCTTTTTGGAACCTTTTCCAGTGCCAATATTTTTTTTTTCAGATGAGGAGACCACATCTGTAACCCCTTAAAGAACTCTGGTAGATTAGTAAGGCATGATTTCCCTTTACAGAATCCATGTTGACTTTCCCCCAGCAAATTATGTTCATATATGTGTCTGACAATTTTATTCTTTACTATAGATTCAACTAATTTGCCCGATATTGATGTTAGACTTACTGGTCTGTAATTGCCAGGATCACCTCTAGAGCCCTTTTTAAATATTGACATCACAATAGCTATCTTCTAGTCATTAGGTACAGAAGCAGATTTAAAGGAGAGGTTACAAACCACAGTGTTGTGATGAGGGCTAGAGCACCGACTGTTTTGGAACAAGATTACCAGCACATGTCAGAAGTGAGGTGCATCTGCTCAAATTAGTGGAGCTCCAGGATAGAATGTTTTCCAGTCAGTCTGTTCTGTATTAGTGCAAACCACTTCAATGAAGAGAGAAAGGGCCACTGGCTCTGCTCCTTCTTCTAGACAAGATCAAAGAGCTGGTGAAATGTGTGGGAGAACCAGGCTGCACAATTCAAAGGGATGGCACAGAATATGCATTTTCCCTGGGCTTTTGGAGGGATTATGCCAGGGATCTTAGGTCGTTAAAAAGTATCGAGTATTTAAACCACTGAGCCCTATCCTCACAGTACAGCTATACAAAATAACAGTACAGAAAAAGCAAACTGTATGCTCATATTTACCTTTTCTAGCAATATAAATCCAGGGACATGTTCAATTATAAAGGAAAGGCAACAAATTTTAAATTTCTGAAAACATTTTTTTATTTAAATACAGTACTTTTTCAATCTGTGGAACTCACAGCAGCTACATGAGATAACTGAAACCAAGTTTTGTAATAGTAAAAAAAAAAGTTTGGATATGTATGCATTAAATGAAAACATCTATGTTTGCATGAGGTAATTGTTTTTAAAAACAGGGATATAAGCTTTCGTAACTTGGGGCATCAACCAACTGATGAAGGTGTCAAATAAGTTTTGTTTGTTTTTCATAGGCATCCGCTTCAGAGATTCTTGAATATTCCTCAGAAACAGCTGATACTAGGCACTATCAGAGACAGGTTACTGGACCAGATTGATCTGATATGGAAATCCCTTTGTTCCTCTGGTAATTTTTCTGTTATGTCTAAACACACACAAATATTTTATGACAAATATTGCCATCAAACACACATTTATAAGCCCATTGACTTATAAATCCTGTGCAGAAATCCATCCATGATGTGCTTCTTTTTTATATTTTAAAATTATATAAGAGAAAAAAAATCATAATGAGAAGAAATTTCTAACTGGTTCTAGAAATCAATTCTATGTAGGCGTAACAGGAGCATAGAGAATATGCAGATGCAGCCAGCCCATACAGGAGAACTCATGATTGACCCTATTTGTTGGAAATAGAAATACAAGTTCTTAGGTTCTTGTTATCATAAAGTTAAAGTAGCACAGACAAAGACAAACCCCAGGAGGGGAATAATTCTCCTTTACACTTGTGTAGTGCATGCAATTCACCCAAGGATCTCTCAAAACACTTTACAAGCCCTAATAAAATCTTGCTGAACTTGCACTGAAATAAGTGAGCATTATCATCACCTCCATTTGACATATGGGGAAACTGAGATACTGTGAGGTAAAACAACTTGTCTTATGTTTTAGAGAAAGGATTGTCCAACAGTCAGGGTTCTAGCTCTGGGCTTGAGATAACCTAGGATGTCCCTCTTCTACCACAGATATTGGGCAAGTCACTTCTTGTGCCTGTAACATGGGGATAAATAACACTTCAGTGTCTCACAAGTATTTTAAATACATTAAACATTGTGAGGTGTTACGGCAATAGTGGACATATCATTAAGTCACAACAAATCAGGGCTTGGATTAGGACCAAATTAAGCAAGTTCTGACTCCCAATTTCTGATTCCAATCTCTCTCTCCTCTCATGAACAGGTTGTCCTCCCTTAACCAGGACCAGGGATGTTCCTGAACCATAGAGCCCAGGTATATGGAGATTGGGTCATGAGGCAGGAGAGCAGCAGGGGAGGAGGGTGGTGACTCAGCTGGGAGCCCTATGTTGGAAGGGGGGCAGGAAACGTGGAGGGGCAGGCAGTGCCTGTGGCTGGGAGGTAGCAGGAGTTGACAGTGACAGCAGAGCTCTGGCCCTGGCTACAGCCAGTGAGCTCCAGACCTGGCCGTGGAGCTGGGTTCAGCAGCGGCTGCGGGGCTCTGGCCCCAGCTGTGGAGCTCAGGGTCTGGCAGCGGCAGTTAGGGATCTCCTGTCTGGGGAGCCACAGCCAGCAGGGACCATAGTTTGGCTCAGGGAAGTGTCAACTGCTTGAGTTTAAGAAACTATCATATAAACCTACCCATGCCTGAATGTGACTGCAAGGTACCACAGTAAAGTGGCCTTGATACTGTGTTAACCTCATCAACAGCCTCTGTGGTCTGATTTATAATGAGCACCTGATCTAATTTCACTGATCCAAACCCTTGCAGAGTTTCATTACATATATTCCTGGCACATTTTACATAAACCTTTGATATAAATTGTTCCAAAGAACTAATGCTAGATGTTACTTATGTTTTCATACTCAGTGTTAAGCCTTGTAGGAGCCTTCTAACTGAGGAAACACAAAGTCTGTGCTTTCAACACATTTTCACAAAAGGCCCCTTATTGGTCTGCCAGCCTCTAGATTAATTAACAGTCTTATTTGCATAAGTAGAGAAGCAGGAAGTACAAAGAGACAGATGGATGAATATTATTAATTAATTATCATCAAGCTGAAAAAAATAATTTGAAATATCCCACACCTTACTTCCTAAACAAGCCCACATTAGTTACATGATCATTTAATGCTAGCAGAAGTAACTTACTAAAAGAATGAGGAACTACAAGATTTACCCTGAACTCAAGAATTACTTAAAAAATAAGCACAAAATAAGCAAAGAATTACTCAAAAAATAAAAACAGGGGGGGGGCATATTTAAACTAGTGCAGTATAGCTACAGTCCTATACAATCACACGAGAGGGAAGTTCATTTCTCACTAAGTGGACTATGGGTCAAATCCCAGCTGCAGTAAGGTGCTTCATGCAAACTCTCTCACAGTCGTCTATGGAATAAAGACAATCCACTCACTGGTTAAATTCAAGGAAAGGATTGGACAACCGTGGCCAGCCAACATCCTTCTAAGCAATATTTTGGTCACAAATAACTACTGGGTCATCTCCTGATCCCATTGAAGGCAATAACAAACTTCCAATGATTTCTCTGGGCCTGGATTTTTGCCCCTATATTTGTTAAAATGATAAAGAACTATGCTCATTTGCATTGCCATTAGCCAGGTTACTGACTGACATTCATTAGTGAACAGAAATTCAGTGCTACAACTGAAATTTAATCTTTCCTGTATATTGTAGGTCATCTCACTCAAGGCTTAGAAACCAGGGATATGTTCAAGAACAATGGTGTGGTTTAAAGTATCAACCTTAAGTCTGAATTTCTTTGTTTTTCTTTTTATATAGGACACATTCTAAATAGTATATTTACATATGAATGCAAGTAACTCCCATTATTGCTAATCTCTAATTGTTAAATTAGGTAGAACAAGTGATTGTGAAACTGTTACGTATCATATACAGCCACATAAACCACAGCTGCTGTATATACCAAGTATTTCCAGGTAAAGTGCACTAACTGAATAGCAGGTAGAACATGTATCAAGGTAGAACAAAGCTACTATGCCACTGAGGCTATTTCTAGACTGCAAAGAAAAGTCGGAAAAAGATATGCAAATTGCGAACTGCAATTTATGTATCTTTTTCTGCTTTTCTTTCAGAAGAGTCTTTTCCGAAATTTGGCCCATCTACATGGGGCCAAATTTTGGAAAAACCTCCTCTTTCGGAACATCCCTTCTTCCTCATACAATGAGGATTACAGGGATGGCGAAAGAAGGTGTTCTCTTTTTTGGAAATTGTTCCGAAAAAGCAGACGCGTTCCTTGAACGCGGCATAGCTTTTCTGTTAACCGGGAAAAGCTCTGCAGTCTAGACATAGCCTGAGTGTACCAGGACAAAAGCACACCAGCTGTGTTCTTTAGTGGGCTACTTTTGTCCAGCTGCTGATATATTGACTGTACTAGCTACATTCATATAGCTAGTATATACCACTTACTAATAGTTCCTAAAACTTACTGATATTGTATGTTGTTTTGTATATGTATAAGACATTCTTTACCATGCAGTGTTAATTCATGAGTCATAAGAATTTACTGTGCTAGAAAAATGAAAAATTCAGTGCTCTAAAGGTTGAAATGCAACAGCAGCAGACAGATTGGTGAAAGACTAGTCATGGTAAGACATTACAAATATGAAGGTCACTTCAGTGATATGAAAACACACTTTTTCAGGTTTAATTTCATATGGGGTGGGGAAGGAAGTGGTTTAAGTGTTTAAAGAAAGGATAAGAAGTTGTGCCATTGATTCATAATGAGATACTGACCATATTCACACCCTATACTAGATTAATAGAGTTATTCAGCCTTAGGAATTAAGGGTGTAATTCTCAGATCTCAAAGACATATTCATGTTAGTTTCATCAAGCTTATATGCTAAAAATAGTCATGTAGCCACAGTAATCATGGGCAGCAGTGAGTGGTAGCATGAGCTAACCATCCCAGTGCAAATCCACTGGCCCTGCTTGGACAGCTAGTCCATGCTGCTGCTTACTGGTACCCATGCTACCACTGTTATACTATTTCTTTTAGCACACTAGCTCGACGAGAGCTAACACAAATATGTTTAGGTGAGCTGGGAATCGCACCCGTAGCTCCAGGTGCAGACATAGCCAAAAAGAGAATTAGATCTACAGTTCTACTAATTTTAATATGAATTAATTCACAGCAAGTTTAGTAATGAGTCTGAAAAGCTGGGGGAAGCCTATTAGCAATGTAGAACATTTGCAAATCATATTTCCATTATATAGTTTAGAATGTCAAGTGAAAATGCTTTATGCTGATAATTAACATACACCTATGTAGCACCTCTTTTCTTGGTAGGGATCTCAAAGTACTTCACAGGATTACTCTATTCATTATTGCCAGGATCAATACTTTTCTAAAAAAGTATTAGCTTCTTTTAAATCTTTAAAATGATGGCATTCAATTGTTTTGTTCTTTCTTAGTTTTTTTTTAAAAGAATTAGACTGCCAACTTTAAAATGCCACTAACAAATGAACAGTGCTAGCTTTTAATCTACAATTGTACATAGATAAAATATTTAATCATTTACAATCTATTAATTATATGTTTAAAATTTATTGTGCATTTTATATATATTGACAGAAAGATGTATATCTAAAAATATAGCAATAATAAATATTTTTTTACTTTCCTGCTAGATATACTGAACAACCATTAAATTAGTTCTCAGACCTTTGAAAACACTGTACTAGTAAGTAATTATAAAGGTTGCATGTCAGGGCTCACATACACTAAACCAAATTACTAACCCCTGAGACTTCTATATCGTCTCCACATGCACTACAGGGATCTTTAATGGAATCAATTATCACTCACTCTGGGCGCACTAGCGGACACAAGCTTTCATATGGACTATTTCCTATGATATATAGGAGGTAAGAGATTTCCCATAATAGGCAGCAAAACCAAAAAGAAAAGTGAAAAAAGAGCAAGAAATGTGAATAAATCTTGAAATGCCATCATTCACTGGAGTAAAAATGTAGCTGATCTACTCTCTGGAAGATTATCAGTTGTTTATCTGTCCAAATGACATAAATCACAAGTAAAAATAGGTTTTGCACATGTCTCAGTAGGCTCTGCAGCCAAATTGATCATCCAACAGCTGTAGTGGCTGGGGGTGTAAATCAGAAGATGTCCAACGAAGCTGGAATTTGAAACTGAGTCGGAGCAACTCAAAGGAAGGAACAGTTAAACTTCCTCTGGGATGCAATAATCTGCATGAATAGAATGTTGGACGAGAAGACAGTGAAAAAGAGAAATGAAGAATGAAAATAAGATTAAGGCAATGCGTGACAAAGAGTTTAACCTCTTAGTACTAGAATTTTGGGTCACTCTAAACAGTACAGTAAGAGGAGCTGCATACAGCCTCTGCTTCCATCATTTATAATGAAGTCAGGAGTGAGCTCTGTTTGAAGGTGATGTATATTCATTGCATCTCACTCTGGTGGGGTGTTTCAAACTCAAGGTTTCTATTAAGACTGCTCACAGTATGAGTAACACAAGAGTTGGAAAGAGAGGGATAGTCACTATAAGGAGAGTAGGATGTGTGGATTCTGTTCCCCATCTGCCACGGACATGAGAGAAGTCACAATTAATAGGGGCTAGATTCACAAGGGGGACTTAAGCTGAGCATTGTAGAACCTAATTTTTAAACATTCTCCTGCCAAATGGAATTCATAATCTCAAGTTAGGTGCTCAGGATCTATGCAGGATGCTGGGAAGATTTAGGTGCCCAAAAAGGAGATTCACAGAAAACAGCATGCTAAAAAGGGAGCTGCTTTAGCAAGGTAATAGGAAATGCCAAGGAGACCGGTGTAGTCTAAATACCACCCTTCAGAGTGAATGAGGCACCTTCCTGCACCAGTGATTCATAACTCTAGGAGGAGATTCACTCATAGGTATCTAAGCCAGATGAGCTCTTTTTCAAGAAACTTGAGAGCAGGAGGGGTGTCACCCTTTATAACAATAGCCCACTCTGTCTGTGGGAGAAAAATTAAAATCCCTCCTCTGCCTGATGAAGAGAAGAGATTTGAACATAGGTCTCCTACCTACCAGCTGTTCACCCTAGTCTCTGGGTATCATTGCAACAGACAAATAAACTCTATAGCCCAATGGTAAGGATACACCCAAAGTTCAAGTTTCTGCCCTATTGATTGTTTAAGCATACTATACAGCTGAAGAAGTGGGCTGTGCCCATGAAAGATCATGATACCATCTACATGTTTTCTTAGTTTATAGCGTGCTACCAGACCATTTGTTGTTTTTTAAGTTTATCCTGTACAGACTAAGTCAGCTAGCCCCTGAAGCTTCTATACAAAGTGGATCACTTCCAGAATACCTCTAGCCCAATAGTGAGAGTACTCACACAGGCGGAAGTAGAGCTGGGTTACAGTCCTTACTCCGTATCCATACACGCTGAAGTGGCCTCTGCATACATCTATCAGATCTGGCCCTGCAGCATGTTCGGTAGGGGAATGCCTATATTATTAATCCCAGTGCAATTTAGGAATGAATTAGGTGCCAGAGAACTCAGTGGTATCAGGACTGAAGTGGCTATGTAAATGTCCATGGGCAGAAATTAGGGTCCCAGTTGGACTTTTTACCAGTAGAAATTTAGACAAGAGGGATGTTGGTACCTACCAGGTTAAGAAGCAGGTGAGCATGGATTATGGGTGCCTAAAGTGGCAATTAGATGTTTACATGCCCTTGTGAATACTATCTTGTGTCCACATCCATAAAACAGAACACAGTCACTGGCATTGAAAGTACCTTTGGTTTCCACATAATTATGTTTAGAACAGGAAACAACTGGGTACCTCTGCTATCCCTGTATGAGAATTCTGGATAAAAATTACATTTTACACCTGTCTCATATAGGTCCTCTGAGGTTTCATTCATTATCATCAAGCACAATAAGATTGCTAGTTGCAGGTACTATAGGGCAACTGATTGTTATTATTGCACCAAATCCCAAGAAATGATGAGTACCTTGTTCTCCCTAAGTAGCCCAAGATCACAACATCAGTCTGGTTGTTAAAATACAAGATGCTCACATTTGCTTTTTCCATTATGAAGGTAATACCAATATTGGTGTTTGTTAAAGAACAACCCAGTGAATGAGAAAGGAATTAAACTTAGCAAAACAAACTGGAGAGCATCTCTGCTGAACTGCTGCACACAGGCATGTGTGGATTCCAACCCCTACCTTCAGGGCACCTCTCCAAATCCCAAACCCACAACACAAGTCCCTTATGAGGGAGCATCTCCAAGTTACCGTATATTGTGACTCTACAATGCTCAGCACTCCATGCTATCACTGAGTAGCACTAAATGGTGAAATTGAAATTGTGCCACCGAGTTCTACTCAAAGGTGAATGAATTCTGAAGGTGCAATAAATTACAAGTTTGTATAAACAGTCTATACACTGCCCTCAGAGAGTAGAAATTTCTAGATAAAAGTAAGGGATTATTTTGCTAATCTGAAATGAGCTGAGAAAGGATATTCTAATTTAAGAAATGGAATTCTAGGAACAGAGAAGCTTTGGACTGTGTGAGCTTTGATTGAAGCACTATTATTTGATGAGGCATTTGATCCTAAATAGCACCACTGAAGATTAATGAGCCAGGTGACTGAGTGAGTTAAATTAATTTTTTTCTACTTAAAACATATACTGATTTATAGTAATTAATGCACAGAAATTATGACAGGATAACATCAAGAGGTCTGCCATAACCCAACATCTTTATTGATCATTATATTCCAGCTATCATAACATGACAAAATATAGGTCCCTGTAGAGGACCACCAGCTAAATGTCCTGTTCAACTTTGTGATTATTCCATATTCTCAAATACTAACTCTCTCAGTCAGCAATATCAGCTAAAGAACATTTATTAAATGAGTGGATTCATCATCCTCTCCCATGGGAAAAAAATAGGAGGGAGAAAGTCACATATTAGGGGTCAGAAAGGAATTTTTCCCTGAGTCTGATTGGGAAAGAACCAGGGGTTTTTGCCTTCCTCTGCAGCATGGGGCATGGGTCACTTGCAGACATAAGCTATGGTCAGTGGTGAATTTTCTGTAATATGAAGTATTTAAACTGTGATTTAAGGACTTCAGTAACTCAGCCAGAGGCTGGGGGTCTATTTCAGGAGTGGATGAGATTCTGTGGCCTGTAATATTCAGGAAGTCAGACTAACTGATCACAGTGGTCCCTTCTCATCTTAGCCCTGGTCCACACTAGGAAGTTATTTTGAAATAACACATGGAGTGTCCACACTACGGGTTTGTCTAGACTACAGGGTTTTTTTTTTTAAAAAAGTGGCCTTTTTTCGAAAAAACTTCCCCTGGGTCTAGACTGCTGCTGCCTTCTTTCGAAAGTAAATCAGAAGAATGCAGCAGTTTTTTCGACCATGGAAAACCTCATTTTATGAGGAATAAGGCCTTTTTTTGAAAGTGCTCTTTTAAAAAAAGGCGCTATGTAATGCAAACTGTGCTTTTTCGAAAGAGATCATCCAGACTGCCTGGGTACTCTCTTTCGAAAAAGCGGCTTGTTTTTTCAAAAGTACTGGTTGTAGTCTAGATTCTCTTTTTCGAAAGTATCTTTCGAAAAAGCCTCTTTCAAAAGAAGCTTACCATCTAGATGTAGCCTAACAAGCCTGTTATTTCGAAATAACAGGCTGGTTATTTTGAAATAATAACTTCTGCTTTGCACAAGGAATAATGCTAATTTTGAAATAGTTATTTAGAAATAGGGGTAGTGTGAATGCTCCACTGCTGATATTTAGAAATAACTACTCCCCAGAATCATTCAAAGTAATTACTTCCCAGTGCTTCCTGGGGGTCTAAGTCAAGGTAGTCTGTCCACATTAAGGATGCATTTACAATGCAGGGGGTTTTCGGAAAAACAGCTGTTTATCCGACTGCTATTGCGTTCTTTCAAAAGAAGATCGAAAGAAAGCAGGTTTTTTTTCCCATATTGGTAAGCCTCACTCTACGAGGAAGAACGCCTTTTCTGAAAGAGCTCTTTCAGAAAAAGGTGTGTGTGTGGATGCAGAAGAGGGAGTTTTTTTGAAAGAAGAGGAAAGAGGAAAAAGCACAGGTGCCCTCTGTGTCCATAGTCATCACAACTTAAATGGGAGATAGCGTCCATTCAGTGTGGATGCTATCTTTTGAAAAAGCAGATCACTTTTTTGATGCACTTTGGCAGTGTGGACCCTCTCTTTTAGAAGAAGTTTTTTCAGAAGATCTCTTCTGGAAAAGTTTCTTCTGAAAGGAGTCTGTAGTCTAGACGTACCCTAAGAAAGCCTGCCTCAGACTAATTTTTAGGCTTCGCTGTAGTATGGACACGCACTTTTGAAATAGTTATTTTGGGAGTTTTTATTCTATTTCAAAATAATGTCCTAGTAATGTCCTTAAAGTCTGTATATCTATGTGGGAGGAAAATCTGTGTGGACATTTTTATTCTTCTCTCATCTTTAAGACACTGTAAGCTACTCCTGACAAACAAGTGCCACAAAAAAGATTTTTCCACTTGATGCTGAATTTTTTTGTCTACCCATCCATCCCTTCTTCATGGAAGAGGTAGTACCAACTCACAATAGCAATACAAGCTTTCGCTCTTCCCGCAACTGCCCCCACTAGGTTTTGATAGGGCTAATGTTTAGAGCAGCCTAGGTTCTGCTTAATAGCTGATAGGACCTTAAGGGAACACAGCTGAAAGTGGTCCAGCTGTAGGCTAGTGGTTCATTTGTGGAACATCAGCAACATATTATACATCAGCATTAGAGGATTGCCATGTAATAGGCATGATCAAGATACCTATCAGGGTAGAATGGTTTCCTCCCTTTGAGAGGAAATGGGTATTGCGAATGGGGGCTAAGAGATATGAATTTCAGATATACAAGGGCACATTTACAGCTTTCACTTGCCACCTATGTGTGCCCAAATTTTTATACTTTGCAAGCACAACAGCTGCTAACACTTCCATATGGAAACATTAAATTGTCTCCCATTGTCACAAGTGCTAGTATATGTGACCAATGAGTGCTAGACAAAATGCTCAGAGATAAAGGTTTTCTATGAGGTTTCAAAGCTCTTTTGGATGCCCTTGTTTCAGATAAACAGGAGGAACTTTTGAGCACTTAATTGGTTCATGCCCCTAGTCCTCATGCTGGCACTATGCATGGGTTGAATTTCAATCAGAATGAATAGAATACACAATCCACTCAGCAATAACAAGCTCATTATTTAAAATAATTTTGAAACAATGGGTTTGCTGTGTGAATGCTCATCTTGTTATTTTGGAATAAGAGGAGTTATTTTGAAATAACTCTGAAGTGCAGACATGCCCAAAGAGAGCTTAATCTTCCTGCAAAACATATTCACTTTGCTGAGAGAGTCTAAGGACCAATACACTACCAACACCGGGTTGACATAGGGTCTTTTGCCCTGGAGCTGCACTATTGCTGTGACAGTTGCTTTATAGGTGGAGAACTGACCAATGGATCCTTAAACTCATGGATTACAGGGTCCCATCTCCCCAACTCAGCTCCACCACTTCCACAAACTCTGTCCTATAGTGCACTCAGCTGAGCTATGCTTTTCATTATTACATAAAAGCAGATTAAGAAAATGAGGGTCAAATTATTTTATAGATCATATATATAGTAGCCCAATGTCTGTGACTCTGTAATGCTGTAGCATTACGAGTCACCTCTGGGGGCACTGTTGCCTCGTGCCGTGGCACTTGGCTGAGTTCTGCGCCACTCAGCTGGGCCGCCGTGGGGGAGCAAGCAGCGCAAGCAGCCGTTTGGGCCCCACGGTCCCCATGCAGCACCCCCGTGCTGCATAGGGAGCATGGGGCCCAAACGGCTGCTTGAGCTGCTTGCTCCCCCGCGATGGCCCGGCTGAGCAGCGCAGAACTCAGCCGAGTGCCACGGCAGGAGGGGAAGGGGGTTGGGCAGTGATGTACACGGCCGGGGGGGGGGCCCGGCCATGTACATCACCACACCTCCCCCCTTCACCTCCTGCCGTGGTGCTCTGCTGAGTTCTGTGCTGCTCAGCCGGGCCACCGTGGGGGACCCCAAACGGCCGCTTGCTCCCCCGCGGTGGCCCGGCTGAGTGGCACAGAACTCAGCCGAGCACCACGGCAGGAGGCGAAGGGGTGAGGGGCGGTGACGTACATGTCCCCGCCCCCTGGCCATGTACGTCACTAGGGTAGGGTAAAAAAAAAACTGGACACCCTTGATCAGGGGCTGGAGGGGGGAGGGACCAGCCAGGAGAGGAGTGGGACTGGCTGGGAGGAAGGGGGTGGGGGTGGGAAGCAGAGCTGGGGGGGGGGGCATCAGAGGCAGTGTAGCTGGCTAGGAGAGAACGGAGGAGGGACGGCCAGCAGAAAGCAAAGCTGGTTGGGGGTGGGGGTCGGAGGCCGCGGGGCTGGCTGGCGGGAAGCAAAGCTGGTCGGGGGCAGTGAGACTGGCCTTGGGAAATCGGGAGGAGAAACTGGCTGGCAGGGGGCGGAGAGAGGGAATCGGCCGGCGGGGAGCTGGACTCACCCGGGCACGTGCATACCCGACAGAGACAGAGGAGAGCGGAGAGAGAGTGAGAGGCAGGAGGGGGAGAAGAGAGAGACGGAGAGAGAGGCAGAAGGCAGAGGAGAGTTGAGAGAGAGAGGGGAAGCAGTTGGAGTAGGAGAGAGAGAGAGATGGAGCAAGAGACCGGAGGCTCAGGAGAGAAGACCGATGTGGAGGAGAGACCTGAAAATCCCGTCTTATGACGGGCTAATTGGCTAGTTTTAAGATAAAGATGAAAACCCAAATTGTTGATGCCCTTTTATTAAAGATAACAAAATATTATGTTTGGAGCACTCCTCTCTGACCTTTCCTACTCTGCATACTACTGAGGGAATAGTGAGAGCTAGCTACACCTCTGGCAACAATATAATAACTCCCAGCAGTATAACTATCCCTAGGCCCCGTATTATTCCTGCTTCTGCTAGTACTGTTTCCATCCATCTCAGTTCATGTAGGGAAACTATTTTTCCCCACCACCATCCATGCATCTTTCACTCAGAGCCATTATTTGAGTATATTTAATAATAAATCATGAATCATAAACTAATAGTAATAATAATAATATTTATTATTTATTTATTTATTTATTATTGTTATTATTGTTATTATTAGTTTGCATTGCAATGGCACATAGGAGTCCTAGACATATTCTAGGCTTACACAAACAGAACAAAAAGACAGGAATTACTTAGTCCATAATTAGTGAGACAAAGGAGGTGACAATATCTTTTATTGGTCCAAATTTGGTTTGTGGACTGGAGAAGCTTTCCAACTTTATAAAGATCTTCTTCTGGTCTGGGGAAGGTAATACAAGGTGGAACATAAAGGGTTCACACATTCTGTAAGAGACCACTTAAAATGAAGTGGGCAATTAAAGTCAGCACCCTAGTAGCGTAATGTTGTAATGAGCCATAAAATCAGTGTCTCTCAAGTCCATGGTTTTTAATGTCTAACAGTTATTAATTTAAGTATCCAGGCTCATCTTTTGAAAGTGTTCTGCTGCTTTCTTTTGAGGACAAGGACATAATTACACTGAAACTATTAGTGAAGGAAATCTGCTTTTAAGCACACACAATATTAGGCCTGGTCAAAAAAATGAAAAAAAAAAAAAAAAAAGTAAAAAAATTGAATGTTAATTTCACTTTCCAGTTTTTGAAACTTATTTTTATTCATTCAATTACTTCAATTCTTACACTCAATTAAAATGTATAAAAATGAAAAATATCTAAGACATCATAAAAAATATTCTAGGGGAAGAAACATCTTAAAATTATTTAACCTGCACCACAAAATATTTTCATGGTCTGAAAAGTATTTACTTTTTTATTGTTTTTGAATGAGTAACTTTGAATGAGTTTTATGGTATTGATACAGATTACATCTGTACGAAACAGTAAATTCGATGCTTTTGATCCAACAGCTAAAAAAGTAGAAAGTCTGCTCTACTAGATGACCAATGTCTTAATAAGGAACATACTCCTGTGGCATTTGTGAAGGAGGAGTCATTAGCTTGTTCCTCTACTTTGAATTACACAGTGTTGTATATGTAAGAATACATTCCTTGTGACTGGCAAATGCACAATTTGAAAGTCCTACCATAAAATCAGATTAACTTCCCAGTGTGTGCTTCACATCCTCACCACCCCACAAATCATAATAGTAATAAATTCTGATGACTCTCAGGGGTCTTACTAATTTGGGGAGTGATGCCTGAGTGTAAGTAGGGTGCTAAAAATGTGCCAAGACATGCAACAAAGAGCTAGCTTAAATCCAGGACATCATTCCATCACTTAAACCTTCTATTATGATTGCATTGGCTCCATTCCTAATGTGCAAGTGAGTTTAATTTGTAGCAGTGGCATATAAGGGGTGTGCAGATATGAAACTCACATTTTAGAACAAAATATTTTGGATAATTTTCAATACAGTCATGGAAATTAATAAAACTCACATACACTTGGCTGTCTCTAAAATCTCCAGGTACTCACAGTTCTATATGAAGAATTAGCAATTCACAAAATGAATGACTCTCTTGTGGATATAAGGAAATCCTAATGTATTAATGATTTCAGGCACAGGAGACATGTATGGAATCAGAGCAAAACTTGAGGCTTTTCTATTCAAAGTCAAGCCATACTTAGGTTCAACAGAAGACTTACAACATTGACAGAATGAGTTCAAACTTCCTCCACATTGCTTTATCTAATATATAGCATTCTAGCATGCCTATCACTGTGATATCTGGGCATTCAACCAGAGTCTTAACTCTTATCTAAAATAGATCAATGTTTATGGACTATTCCATCATTTTAAGACTATGGTGGGGGAAAGAATTGCCCTCTCTAAGCATGATCACTCTTACAAATCCCTTCCCCATTCTCCACTTTGAACAATGCCTAATAGGCTGTTACACTACACAAAGTGCCCTCACTCTCCTCTTTCCAGTTTAAGCACAAATATTGTCTTCAAGATATCTTAAAGCTTGATACAAACATTATTTATGACTCTCAGAACCACCTGTGAATCTATGTGGTAAAAATATTACTATACCCATACTACAGATAGGTAAACAGGGGCATGGGAATATTAAACAGTTTATTTGGAGTCACAGAGTCAGTAAGGAGCCAGAAAGTGAGACCAATATTCCTAAACCTTCACATCAAATACCCTGTTCTAGACCCTTTCACCAGCTTCACTCATTTAAGCTTATTAACAAGCCAGTTGACATAAATGTCAGGCATTGGTATTCTTGAACAGATCAAGGCACATACACTCAACCTTGTAAGTTTCAGCACTCACTTCCGAAAACAACTTTGATTCATCCCAAATCAGACCAAGAACATCCCAGGCCCACACAATCCAATCCTGTCCTGGCCAATCCAATTCCAACCAGGTAGACAGCTCTGCAATGTGCCTTAATCTCTAGGTGCAAATTCTGAGGTGTGGGTTTGTTTTAAACTGAGATAGGTAATTGGCAACCATGATAAATAGCACAGCAGTTTTGTGATGTGTACGAACAGTGTGTTAAGTTGAGGTACGGCTAGTGTCCTTCAGGGGTGAGGAAACTTTTTTGGGTCAAGGGCTGCTGACACACAGAAAAATTAGTCAGGGGCCACGCACAAGTGAGAAGCAAAAAAACAAAACAAAAGCCTCACTGAGGTGTCCCAAATGAGAAGGAAAAAGATACTCCTCACACTCCCCTTGCATACCAGAGCCTTGGGGGCCCAGACTAGCAGATTTTGTGTGCTCCATCCCCATGGGGGAACAGTGTGTGTGTGGGGGGGCTCCCCAATACTGGAGGGAGAGCCTTGAACCTGGGGGGGGGGCAGATCCAGGCAAGCTAGGGGCCACATCCAGCCCCTGGGCCTAAGGCTCTCCACCCCTGGTCTTAGACCATAATCAGGTCACTACACATGAAAAATCATTGTGCTAATTCATTGCATCATTCCTACTAACCTAGAAAACATTTTCCCCTAACCATTCTACATTTAGAATCATTTGAATATTGAGACATATCCATCCTATTACAGACCATGTGATTAATAGTGAAGAAAGGCTTTGATTTTCAGAACAATTCACTCTGTCCTGTGAAATGGAGTTGTGAGCGATAGGGGTCAAATAAAAAGAACTAGCTAGCTAGATGATGCTCAGCATTGCACAAATAAATCCCTTAACTTCCCCAGAAGAAAATCCCCATGAGCGAAGAATATGTGAATGTATTTTTGTCTTGTTACTTTCTTTTTCTTCTACATAGAAACCAGAAGCTCAGCAAAAGGAAAGGGAGGTGTGTGTGTGTGTGTGTGCGCGCATGTGTTTAAAAAGAAAGAAAATGCTAGGTTATCAGCCTGGATATGCCACGCTCCATCTGATATCACTAAATGTGAGCAACAAAAACAGAGTTAATGTTCCATAGTGAAAGCAGAAGTGACAGTAATGTGCAGGAATGGACTTGTAGACAAAGAACTCACTGGAAAAGCTCAAATGTCAAGTGTAACAGAAGTTTACATTACTTCAGGTTTTAGAATTCTGCCCCATGAGTTTCTTCCTTTTTTCCCCTGCATGCCTAGAGTAACAGAACTTGCAAATTGGCCTTAGTATAATACTTTTTTTTTTTTGCAATAATCAATGGAGAGAATCAACAGTATCCCCAATGCTTGTGTGAAAACTTTACAGTTGGAGAAAGCAATTGTTTCTCTGTTGTCCTCATGCATAATATGTGTCCTGGGGATGGACAGATTACAGCATGGGCAAAATTCAATTGGTCTTGACATTTGTTAATGCTACTTCTTTTCACTAGAAAGAGTCCAAGATCCACAATGGTTTGTTTGGTTCCAGTGCAAGGGAATTGGCATTCAAACTCCACTTACCCTCTACAACCAACATCTTACACAGCCCTCCTCCCCACAACTTCTCCAGAGTCATCAGCCATTCCCTTTCTCTTCATCCCTGTATTCTTTCTCCAGATACCACCTGTCACAAATTTATGTTCAAACCCAGGGAATACAAAAGGATGTGATGAACTGAAATGTACAAATTTTATTTGAGTACAAAACGAACATTCAGAATAAAGCTGGAAATCAAATGGTGCCATACAAGCACACATTTTATACATACACATGTATATTATTCCTGCATATGCTATCCAGTCACACAACCCCAGTGGATACAGTAGGGTTGCATTGTGAGACAGAGCAGAATTAAGCCTACATTTATGCACAATGCACATCTATGAGAAGTTAAAGTCCTGATTTTTAGAGATGCTGAGTAACAGTCATCCTCCGGCTTTGTCCACACTGCCAACTAAGCACAAAACTTTTGTCATTCACAGGTGTTTTAACCCTTCCTCCCAAGACAAAAGTTTTGCAGCAGCAAGTGGCAGTGTAAACAATGTGTTCTCAGCAGGAGCGCTGTCCTGCCAACAACACAGATTCCACTCATGGAGGGTGGAATTATTTTGTTGGCAAAAGTGCGGACAATGTGGCCCAATTTTTAATGACAGGACCATGTTGTTAAAAGCTGTGTAATGTACATAAAGCCTCCTTTTCTTTACTTGGATATATGAGTGCTCAGCTTTCCTGGAAGTCCCAAGACCTTTACCAGAGAATACAATACAAATGTGGTTTTAATGATACAGGTTGGATTCTCACCTGAGGTAATGGGCACAGACTTCAGTGGAGCAATATTCATTTACAGCAGCTGAGACCAGGATCCAGAAACTGTCTATTCCCTGGCCATTCACATAGGAATTGGGTAGAGATCAGATAACTTAATGGGTCAATGCAATGTAAATTCTTTGACTTGATATGTTTACATGAGGGAACAATTTGCCTCCATATCTGGTCCATGTGTTAGCATTAATAAAATAAAATAACAGTAATAAGTCATAAATGGCCCCTTGGACTTACAATCTTTCTCCATCTAAAAATTCCCAATGTGCGTCACAAAAGGGTTGACAATAACAGTAATTTTCTTTGTACAGATGTGGAAATGAGGGCTAGATTCCCAAGGGTAATCTAGGTATCAAATTGCCACTTTACAGACTTGAGTCCAAAATGTAGATCCTCAAAATCCCTGCTCAGTTGCCACCAAACTATCTTGGTGCCAAAATTTCCAGTGCCAGAATTTCTTCTCGTGGGCATATGCACAGCTGCCATAGTCCTAATGCTACTGAGCAACTCAGTACCTAATTCACCTGCTTATCAAATCTGTATTACCTGATCTCATTGACATGATCATTGTAAAAAAAGAATGGAATATTAGATTCCCACATCCCCAATGCTGGGCAGGGTCGTCCATATTATGGGACCTTATGGGATTTCTTCTGGGGTCCAGGTACTACCCTTCCTTCCTTCCTTCCTCCCTCTGACACATACGGTTGTGGCTGGTGGTCTGGGGCTTCCCCACAGCTCTAACCAGGAGCTTGAGGCTACCCCCATGCTTCTTCCCTCACACTCCTCCCCCCCTCTCCCCCCCCGCAGCTTTCTGAGACTCAGGAGCTGAGTTACAGAAGCTGGGGACTCCTCTCTGCCCCAGTCTGGCAGCAGGGAACCCTCATTAGCTGACACCTGCTGGCTGTGAGCACATGGGGAAGGGGGCGGAAAGAAGCCCTGCTGCAGCCACAGGTATACAAGCACACATGGCTGCACAGGGGCACCTGAAAATTTGATGCCCCAAATTTTCAGGTGCCCTATGGAGCTACATATTTTGTGTATGCCAAGGATGGCCCTGACACCGGACTACAGACTAAGTCCCATACACAGTAAATGGAGAGATTAAGAGAAAGTACCTGGAAAGTAGGAGAGTTGGGTTCAAGTCCCTGGTTCACATCAGTGAGCATCTGTCTTCCAGGTCTTGGGTGAGTGCTGTAACCACTGGGTGATTGAATAAAAGGAGGACACCACCACCTCGTTGGTGTTTCTTAAGAAAAAATGGACATTAGGCCTCTACCTCCAGGAGAAGATTCACCACTGTAAATACTGAGTGGAGGGAGTCATCTCCTTCCAGTCAAGACTTAGGCACTGAACTCCCTTTGAAAGTTTGGAATTAGGCCTCACCCCTCTCCTAGCGTTTTCTACACTGGCAAACTTAAGCAACTCTTCAATCAGCATCTGCCTTTTGTGGATTCCTTTTTGAAGAACCTAAATCTCTTCAGCAATGTATAAGGAGCCTGGGTGCATAACTTGGGTTTGTGAATTTCACTAGTGGCAGGGTGCATAAAGGTTAAGTACTGTAAACACATAGCCCCCCTGTGAATCTGGCCCTGAGAGCTTAAAGAGCTGCCTTCTGACAAGAGTTGGCATTAAAACATGAGTCTTCTGACACCAAGCCATCCTCCTCTAACCATGAGGTCACACTGCCTTCCTAAATGTACCATGAACACCATATCCTATGGGACTCACTCAGTCCCCAAAAATATGGCTTGGTATTTTCAAAAGCGCTAAGAGTTGGGCTAGCACTAATAGGAGAAGTTAGGCCAACGCCGAGTGCTTTTGAAAATCCTACACGTGGTATATGTGACGTGTTGTACCAGCCACAGTTGCACACAGGATATCAGACAGGTATTGCATTTGAGTTTTTTACTTACAACTGGGTGATTATCCCAAACCATTTTCCTTTCTTATTCCTTCCTTCCTGAGTAGGAAATGTTTGACTGCCTTTAGAGGTGAACAGCCAGGAATAAAAATATTATTTTACTATTTTATTTGAAACATTTCACTTGTTGAACAAGTTATTTACATATCTCACCTGCAAATTATTTCACTGTCTTGTTATAACAGGGGTCAACTTTGAGCCACACTGAAGTAAATGAGAATTTAGTCATTGAGTTCAGTGGAGTTTAGATTTCATCATATGTAAACATGAAATAAAAGTTTGTCAAATAATTTGAAAAAAAATGCCAAGTTTGTTAAATAATGTTCCACTATAGTCACAGTCCAATGAAGACAGAGTTAGTGTAATGAAGACAGAGTTAGCTTAACATTATATGACATCACCTTGAGCTGGTGCTTTGCATGCCTAGTTATGTGGATTCTTTGGCACGTGATAATAAAGTGACATAGTTAGCTAGTAACATGACACCATTAGTAACTTGACATGACTTACTTTGACCTCAAACTACTAGTGTGGCAAATTACCCACGAGCTCATAAGGAGCAGTCTGAAACATGTGTCAATGCTGTATGAAAGCTATTATTATACTTTAATGAAATGCACAACCTAAGGGAAGGCAGGCAGTGATACTTCAAATAAGAGGTTTTAGCTGGGTGGGTTTGAATTCTTAATCCCAGTTTGGATTTATTGTGCCAGCTCCTGGAAAGCAGAGATAGACACAGACACAAACTCCCATCAAAGCACATGCCAAGAAATGCTGTTGCTCCTGCACTCCAGAATCTAAGTGCCCTTGTGTACTGGAGCAAGATGTGCTTTTATTGGATGGACAATCACTATTCTGCTAACTAAATTCTCAACTGATAGCCTGCAGCTGTACAAGGTGGTTTCAGATGCAGACCTGTATGTGTAGGGAACACTTTCAGCACTGGGTATATACATTTTACTAAGTGAGGAAGTGGAAAACATAGGCTCCTGTGATGATTTCAGTCTCTTTACGTGCGATATTGGCAGAGTAAATCTCACCTTGTCAGTTTACCCCTGCCCGCAACGCTGCCTCTGTTGTCATAAATAAAGATGAAGAGCTAACTGTTCATAGCATAAGAACATAAGAATGATCATACTATGTCATACAAATGGTCCATCTAACCCATCATCCTCTCTTCCAACAGTGGCCATTGTCAAAAGGCTTCAAAAGGAATGAATAGAACAGGGTGATTACAGAGTGATCCATTCTCTGTTGTTCAGTCTCAGCTTCTAGCAGTCAAAAGTTTAGGGACATCCAGAGCATGAGTTTGCATCTCTGATCATCTTGGCTGTCAGCCACTGATTGGCCTATTATTCATGAATTTTTCTAATTCCTTTTTTCTTAAAAAAACAAACCAACCAACCCTGCTTCCTATTAATTTCATTGTATTAGATTAAGGGGTAAATAAAACTTCTTTATTCACTTTCTCCAAGATAGAGGTGTAAATTCATGAACATCAGCCTTAGTTGTTCCTTTTCCAGGATGAACTCTTTCAGTCTATCCCCTCGCTTGGAAGCTGTTTCATACACTTAATCATTTTTGTTACTCTTCTCTAGAATTTTTCCATTTCGAATATATCTATTTTTGAGATGGGATGACCAGATTGCACGTAGTATTCAAGTTGTTTCCTGACAATAGTAGCTTTTTTGACTGCCAGTGCATATTGACCAGATGCTTTCAGAGAACTGTCCACAAGGACTTCAAGATCTCTTTCTTGAGTGGTAAAAGCTCAGTTATATATCTATATCTCTATATATAAATAAATAAATAAATAAATATGAATGAACATTGAGTTTCATCTGTCATTTTGTTGTCTGTCACCCAGAAAATAGTTTAATAAAATATCATGGTAAATTAATCAGTCACTTAAATTTCTTCTCATCACCATCCTTGCCAAGTACTGAAAATGATTTTCATGGACAGAATAGAAAACATTACAGACAACCAAACTTTTTACAGACACATTATTACATGATATAAAGATGGTTCAGAAGGACAAAAGAGAACAACAGTCAATGTTTTTTATACATACATCACCCAACAGCAATGTTATGATGCTAGTTTAACCTACTTATTAGCCATATCAACATCCTCCAGTTTCTCCACTTTGTGATCCTAGTGCAACAGCTGCACTGTCAACCATTGCTTTAGTAATTTTGCCAGCCAATAACCCTTTTGGAATAAGAGTGGGCAGTTTATCTATTATATATTTTGAAGAGTTTGTGGATTTGTGCAAAATAAAGTCATACTTCATGTTTACCTATAGACACCAAATTTTGCATAAACAATCCTGCCACTTAAATTAGCTGAATGCACTACTGTTTACACCAGAATAAGCTGGGTGAAAAGATGTACGTAATTATTTTTTGTTTTTCATTGGAAAAATGTCACAACTATTATGATTAGCGTTCATAAAAAGTATTTCGTAACAAAATAAATATCAAGTTGCCTATTCAACTGTCATTAAGTGCAAAGAAAATTTTTACTGTTCCAAATCATAAAATAATTGAAATTAGTTATGGAAAGAGTAATGGAAGCTTTACAAATTTCTGATTCAAATTTGCTATATATGGAATTATTCAATAAAATGAATAATGTTTGAAGGTGAAATCCTACAAATTTAAAACTGTTCTTTGACTTCCCTTTTGCCAGCACATTAATAAAAAATTCTATTACACAGATTTAATTTCTTGAACTTTCCTGTAAGTGTAATGTACATACCTGCTAGTTTCTTATATTTAAGTTACTGCCCCTCTGTGACTGACTACGGGCAGGGAGCAGTGGGAGGCTGCTATGCCCAGCCCACTGTACCCCATGTCCCACCCCTCATTCCATTGGCCACATCTACCTAGCCCTGATGAGATCTGCATATATATTGCCAACCTTGTTACTTGATAATCTTCAATAGCCATGTCCACCCAGTTCTCATACTACACTGATCTCCCACTTCTCTCACCATCCACTGCCTGCCCCATGCATCCTCTGCTAGTCTTACTCATCTTATATCTAGTCTATTTGTCTCCATTTCTTCCAGCCATATCCACCCTTTCTCATCTTTGTGTTCCAATGTGCTCAGGTTTAGCTCTCGGCCAATGCGTACATGTGTTTTGAGGTGTCTGAAATTTGCTGAACCAACTCAGCTAATCTGTGCTGGGTACTACCCATCTAATACACCTCACACTGCACACAAAACCCAAGATATCTGTGTGTTGTCTGCTGAAAAGAAAAGGGAATAGAAAAGCAAGCTGTGTTTTCAGAAGCTTTGTGACTCAGTGCTGTGGAAGTAGGAAGGGGAAATGGCTTGTCTTCATACAGCCTGAAATAACAGGAAGCAATTTGGTAAGGGATCTGTTTAACATTTGGATTTCCATTTAAAGGTTTTATAAAGTTAATCCCTGAACTAAATTAGTCCCTTCTGAGTCTGCTAAACCAGCAATTTAAACAAATGTAGCTCTGAATATATATGCCTATTCTACAGGCTGATATACATATGGTCATGAGCCTCACCAGTTGGTCTTCAATACCGTTTCAACTGATGACTCATTTATTCTGTAAGTAGAAATCAAAGTAGCTGTTGAGATCATAGAAACTGTTTGACAGCTTTGATCTGACTACAAACCTTATATTAACAATGGAGGACTTTTTTTCACTTGTTATTTGAAATGAATTTCATGGATCTTAGCCCAATTCTTGGCAAACAGGTGTTCAGAAACATCATAAGAGCTGCTAGAATTAGACTGTCACTATTGCTGGTCCTCCTAGCAGACGCGGAAAGGGACAGTCATGGATATTATTTTAATTATTATTGCTCTTGGCTGCATTATATACAGGTGGTCCCTACATCTCAGACTTGTGATACAATACTTCAGGGGGTAATACCCTTGGAAGCTCGATACCCATATTGTCCCATTCATGCACTGAAGAGCTTACCAATCGAGTATATTTCGTTACTCATAATTTCTCTTTAAAAAGCACATGGGACAAATCCTCATCCTGTATATGTTGATGCTGATTCAATGTCTTCAGTGGAACTATGCCAAAGCACACCAACTGAGGAAATGGCCTTATCTATTTTTGAAATGTCTCATGACATTTTTCTTAAATAAATAAATCAGCAAGTGATTAAGCAGAATTACATCATGTCTCTGGGCATGCATATTTATATGGTACACGGAACATTCAGCATTTTCTCCATAGGCCAGCAAAACTAAATCTTAGCTCTTCTTTTCTAAGTAGGGTTTTGATGAACCAACAGAACCAAAAATAGCCACTTGCATGAAATGGCAGCTTTTCACGGCTAGTTCCAGACAAGGCTGGAATTAGAACAAATGAGAACCAATTGTCCCACATGTTCCCCATATTGTGCAGTATGGAGGAAGGCAAATGTACAAAGGCACAAAAGAAGTAACTTCTACACACATACATTCCATACAGACACTACCTCCTGATACAAAATACCAAAGCACTGCTTATAATGCATCTTGGATGTGCAAGTGAGGGAGGGTTCCAAGTGAGGAAAGCCTTGTGGAATGTTATTCCCTCATGCTTCAAGGTGCAACAAAATGTCAGGAGCACTTGACTGAAGTTCAAACCCCTTACAGTCTGGAATTCATCAGAGCCAAATCATCCTCCTCAGCTCCAGAAACCCTCCTGACTCTGCTTCAGTGCTCATGCATACAAAGAAAGTAAATATCTCCCCCCCACCCCACCCTGCTTTGTTTGTAGACTTGGGAGTTTTCAAGACAGACTTCATTATTCATTTTTCTGTATCTACACTGTGATGACACCAAGTCAAAACCAGTTTCCATCAGCAGTGAGAGGTAGGGAGGAACAAGCCTCTCTTCTCTTCAGAGTGACAGACCTTCGTGGGGCTGAGGATATTACAGACAAATGTCATATTAAACAGACAGACTGATTAGCTCAAGACAAGAAACTGCTCTGGTCTGCCTCTTCCTTACTTTCACAGCTAGGTTGACAGTATGACACCTGGAAGTCATTACTGCAGTTTGTACCAGGATCTAGCCTGCACACAGTTTTGTTCTTTTCCCTTTATGCTGTGGCTTTTCCTTTGGGATTTCATCACTGTCTGCAACATTAAAATGCCTACTATTTTACACTATGAGCTACCATTTATTCCAGTGCCCAGCACCCTTCAGTCTCAGTGAGCAGCATGAACACGCAGTGAGAACTTGATCCTTGTCAGATTGGGTGTAAAGTGCTGCCTGCATGAGTAACGGCCAAATAAAAACGATGAGCAATGATGGAAATGCAGGGGAAGAAGATCCTACATTTATAGAACTGCTGCTGGGTGGTGCCAAGTTGTAGCTGCCTAACAACATGTAGGAGAGCTAGGAGAGTGACTATGTACCTTATTACTATGAGGAACATCTAAATCCATGTTTCCTCATTCAAGGCCATCTTCTACCTACAGCTTGCCCCATTTTATCCTTTATTCTTGTGCATAAAGAGAGTAGATATGTAAGGCACTTAAAATTTACTAACACTCAGCAAAGGATACACCTCGTGCCATACCTTTCTGATACCCTCCACTCACACTGCCCAACTAGCTGGGAGGTTCAGAGCCTGAATGGCATTCTGTCTTCCCTTCCTTCCCAGCCTACCTGCTTTTTATAGTGAATGGGAATGAAATTAAAAATCTGGTTCTCTCCCTCCCTCTCTGTCGTACAACACCCCCTCCCCTTGTGACTACATTCTATTTCACAGTGGGTTCTTAGCTCCTCAAATCAATGGCTGCAAGATAATTGAAGGCATTCTGTTTCAATGAAAGAGCAATTCCTCAAAGCACTAAAATGATAATAAACAAACAGCCAACCAACCAACCCTGACTTGACTCCATCTGGAGAACAGCGGAAAAGATGCTTCATTCTTTAATCTGCCTGTGCAATCCCTCGAGTGAAACTCCACAGCGAAGGGGGAGCACACTGCTAATGTTGCAAGCTCCCTTCCAGAAAGAAGCTGAAATATCTTTTGCAGAATCTTATGCTATATATTTTTCTCCTCTGCTCTGCTCTGCTCTGCTTAAGATGGGCTAGAGCTGACTGGGTTTTAACAAGCCTCAGGCTGTGCAAAGGACTCAGTGAAATGAGATGTGAGCATGCACGCAATCAGCACATGGTCTAAAACAAGCCCTGGATTTACCCTGCTAAACCACTGAGGAGGGAAAACGCTGCAGGAGCACCTCCTTCAGTCAGGTGGAGTGGTTGATTTGTTGTTTTATGTGGCTTCTTGAAACTTTCATCTTGTGTTAATCATGATAAGCAGTGGAAAATCTTTAATCACTTTGCCTCTACCCTACAAAACTCACAACACTGTACCTTACAAAAATCCTCTCACTGTACACTGTCTACCATCACTGTAAGCTTTTCAAGGTACAGATCTTATTTCTATACATGTCTGTATAGTACTTAGCACACTGTTTCTACTGTATAAATATCTTTGTAAAACAAACTATATCATAATAAAATCTTGTATTTCACATAGGGTTTGTGATGAAGATTTCTACAGACTAACAATGCAATGAATGAGATTCAGCCTTGTGGGTATAAGGAGAGGATCCATCTCTGCCTTAGGCCAAATGCTCGGTGCGAGACAGGTTCAGTGCATCTCTGGGCCATAAAGCTCATCTTTGGTGAACTTAATTATAAAGGTTTTAATTGCCAAACAAGGCAAGCTTTTACTCCATTCATAAGAGACAGCAATTGCTGGAGCAGTTCAAGCATCCCTGAACAATGCCCTGGAAATGCATCTCAACCCTGGTCTACAGGGAACCCCTCTAAGGATAAAAAAGTGGTTGAGCCTACATGTCCTACTTATCCCTAGCTTCTCTGATGTGTCTTTCAATAAGGATCCCACCTACTGTCACCTGTGATGTTGACATGTTGCCTTTAGGAATTGGAGTGAGACTGGAAACTCATTTCACATAAGTCTCTAAATATCTATCAGAGTGTAATGAGTTTGTGTCTCATAAGATGGGCTATGTAGAACCATTCATGGTAAAGAAAAGACAGAAAGGAATTAGTTGTAAGGTATTTAAAGAGAGCCCTTTTTACAGTATTGAGTAAACTCAAATTTTCTAATTCGCCCAAGACTCTGCATTTCTTATTCTAATACTACACCCTGTCTCAATAAGCTCTGATTTAAGAAGTCATAAAAGAAGTTCATTTATAGGCTGGATATGAACAAGTGAAAAGCTTCATAACCCATTACCAATCTCCTATAGAATGTAAGTTCCCATGAGAAAATTATAGTACAGGGAGATACGAGATGGGTTCTTTCCTCAATTCTGCTATTTCATTTGTAAGACTTCCTATTTAGCATTTGGTAAATCAATTTATATTTCTGTCTCTGAAATGGGGATTATAATGCTTACCTATGTGTGTTTAAAGGCTGAATGATTTAAACTATAGAAAATGCATTGCATGATTTAGATAAAGAGCAAAATGTCACAAAAAAAACTTTTGATGACTTTATTTGGAGAACCCCCAGATTCCTAAGTCAAGTCATGTGATTAAAAGATCAATGGAAAATCAGAGGTACAAACAGAAACAGCTCCTATTATTGCATTAGTATCAACATGTAGGATTCTACAAAAGAAAAAAAGGCACATTGGGAAGCTATAGTAACTTCTGATGAATGAACTATCAACCCAAGACAGATTGGCCAACACCAAGAAAGAAAAGTACTTCTCCATCAGAGAGAATAGCAGTTACAAACACAACTAGCAGACATTGCCTGCCCTGGGGAAAAGTTTGCACATCAAGAGCTAAATTGAGCCCACATGTTCTTGGTAGGTTAGCTATATCTCACAGTGAGGACAACTGAAAATGAGGAAAAAGAATTATAACTTTTTTGGATGCCACAGCATCAAGTGCAAATACAAATGGTGCTTTTGACTAAGGCTAAAGGAGGAGGATCATTTTCACCTGCTTCAAGAATCTGTTTCTTTGTCATAACAAGTTTGAAGTATGAGAATTAGTAGCACTGCTCCAGTATTATGGTTACTGAATTAATCTCATGAGTGATCGTCATTGCCACACAGATAACACCCAATAGGATTGACAGCACACCAAATAAACCCCACTGGATCAGCTGTGACTGTTATCTGTTTTAGCACACCTGTAAGCAAAGGTATCTTATGGACCAAGCCTGAGAAATACTGAGAATGCTTACCACCCATGAATGTGCCTCAAAGAATCACAGAATTGTACGATAGCAATCAAATATTGTTAACAGTCTTACATATAGTGAGTTAAAAGAAACTCCCTTTCCTTGGTCAAAAACAGGAGAAACAATGTAGATTAATATAATAAGTAAAATATAACATTCTATTTATGTAGTGGGATGAAATTGGCAATGACACTATCAGGGCTTCACAAACACAAGTAATGTGGAGATGCACAGATTAAACCTATGAGCTTTAGTTGGGTATTGAGACTATACAAAACCCTAAAATAGAGAAATAACTGAAAGCAAATCAGATATACTTTTACAGAAAGATTTCCATTGACTTCAGGAGAGTTAGAAAAGACCCTATAACAGGGGTGGGCAACAATTTTTGATTGGGGGCCACTTCAGAAATTTTTGAAGTGGCCCCAGGTCACCCCAGAAGAGGCGAAGCCTCAGGCACTTCCATGCTTCCACACCCACAGACTCTGATTGGTTTGGGGACGGGGAAGCACACAAAGTCTTTTCCCCCATTGCCCTCAGAGAGAACTGCCAGCTATTCTGAACAGCTGACAGTTCCCTCTAGGCACCTATGCCACTGCCAGTGGGAGGAGACTTTGTGCACTTCTCCCATGCCCCCAGGTCAATCAGAGCCTGGGGGCGGGAGGAGCATGGGAAGTCTCTCACTCCCTGCCCCCACCTTGCAAGGGAGTGCCGCACTTAGAGTCAACCGGCAGCTGAGCAGCAGCTGGCGGTTGACTTTAAGTGCCCAGCCCCTTGCAGGGTGGGAGGAGACTTCACGTGCTCCCTTCCACACGTGAAGTCTCTTCCCATCCTGCCAGGAGCACATGGCACTTCTAAGCGCTGCACATTCTGTGCCAGGCAGAGGCAGGGTGGGAGGAGACTTTGAATGATTCCCTCCCTGCCCCCAGGCACTGATTGGCCTGGGGCAGGGGAGTAGCAGGGCCTCTGTGGGCTGGATCAACCCACTCTGTAGGATGGATCCAGCCAGTGGAGGCCCTTTTGCCCATCCCAATTCTTTAAGATGGTCCAAAAAAGATCATATGTCTCAAAATTCTAAGTAATTTTGATTCCTATATTGACAGATTGAGATATAACTTATAGTATAAACCAACAGATATTTCAGCTCTCTTCAGCATTTTAGATATGGTTTAGTCTGATGGATGATACTTTGTCTACCTGGATTAGAAGAAACCTTTGGAATGTCAGGGAGCTTTAATTGACAGCCTGGATTTTCTTTTTCTGATTGACATTGGAGAAAATTTCCTCTAAGTAAAGATAATCTGAATTTAATTCTATCCCCAAAACATAGGGGGTGTGTCTAGATTGGCAAGATTTTGCGCAAAATCAGTGCTTCTTGCACAAATACTTTGATGCTCCCGCACAGGCATAAACCCTCTTGGGCAAGAATACTTGAGCAAGAGGGCCAGTGTAGACAGGAACGTTAATTTCTTGTGCAAGAAAGCCCGATGGCTAAAATGGCCAGCAGAGCTTTCTTGCGCAAGAGAGCGTCTATACTGGGCACGGATGCTTTTGCGCAAAAGCAAATCTTTTGCGCAAAGGCACATGCCAGTGTAGACGCTCTCTTGTGCAAATACTTTTAACGGAAAAACTTTTCCGTTAAAAGTATTTGCGCAAAATCATGCAGTCTAGACGCAGCCAGGGAGTCTTCACATCCTATTGGAAAATAACAAATAAAAAATGTCCGCCACTGACATCCGTGACTACTGTTACATCTTCTACTTGTATTATTGTAATTGGTAGGGGTGCTAGTGATGGCTCAGGTTCCTATTGTGCTAGGCCCTGTACAAATAGAATGAATAGACCAACCTTGCTCCACGACGTTACAATATAATTATAAGACAAGAGAGAGCCAAGGGGTACTGCCAGGCAGGGGAGTACTAATACCAAAACATAATAATGGTCAGGGTTCTCATCACATGAGCGGCCTAATCAATTTCAAGGGTTTTTTTTTTAAAAGACATCACAGTAAGGAAGAGTTTTAAAGAGGATAATGAGGTAGCTTTCCAGATGTTTATAAGGTTCTCCTTCCAAGCATGAGAAGCAGGATAGCAGAAATCACAAAATTTCTTGTTTGAAAATTTAACATGTGGGTGGTAAGGCATCATGACCCAGTAACAGATTTATAAATTCCAAGGCCAAAAGGCACTAGTGTGATCATCTAGATTAACCTCCTTTATAACAGAGGCCATAGAAATCCCCTAAAATAATTACTAGAGCATAACTTTAAAAATGTCCAACTTTGATTTAAAAATTGTCAGTGATGAAGAATCCACCACAGCCCTTGGTAAATTGTTCCAATGGTTAAGAGGTGGGAGTTAATGAATGAGATATGATAAGTAGGTTGGCAATAGACCATGAAGGGCCTTGAAAGTTAAGACAAGTAGCTTAGCAAATGTAGAGATTAAAATAAAAGGGGGTGTTGCTTTGACCATTTCACGCACAAGCTAGAGAAATGATCTTAGCAGAAGCATTCTGAATGTGACATGAAGACAGTCTGGATGGAAGTAGATAGGAAAGGTTGTCATTTTAGAGCTATGTTATCCAGCCACGACCTCCCATCCTCCTCCCTCCCCTCTGCCAATCCCTCCCTCCCCCCCCCCCAAAAAACCCCCAAACATTCCATGGTAGGTTAGGTTTTTGAGAGCAAAGAGATTCTGCTTAAAGTCAAGGCAGAAAGACTTTAGAATAGATTTCTGTAAGGGAGGATGTAAAGATATTGGTTAGATTTAAATGAACACTTAACAGAAACTGAACTTTCAGACTGAAAAAGCATTTGGTCATCAAAACTGAAGGCAAAAGATAATGTTTCTCTGATAGTAATGCTATGTTTTGCATACACACAAACACAAACGGAAGCATTCACATATTTTTGTATATAAGTAATGGTGTATATGTCAATTAATATGCTTACAAAAGCAATTAGGGTAGCTGAGCTATTAATAATCCTCATGACAGGTGCTGGATTGACAGCCTTGGTCACTGAAACTCTATATTTATCCAAGCATAGTATAGCCAAAGGCACTGTTAATTTCCCGCCTGCCACCTCCTGCAAATATGACTCAACAAGTATGTGTTAGCACTGGGAAGAAGATATTGCCTGACTATCCATTCTGCCTCTCTGCTGAGACTACCAGCAAGGCCCAAGCTAGGGCCTATTATATATAACTAGCCAATTAGCCCATCATAAGATGGGATTTTCAGGTCTCTTCTCCACATTGGTCTTCTCTCCTGAGCCTCTGGTCTCTAGCTCGTCTCTCTCTCTCTCTCTCTCTCTCTCTCTCTCTCTCCTCCTACTGCCTCCCCCTCTCTCTCTCAGCTCTCCTCCACCTCCTGCATCTCTCGCCTTCTGCCTCTCTCTCCGTCTCTTTCTTTCTCTTCTCCCCCTCCTGCCTCTCACTCTCCCTTTCTCTTCTCCTCCTCCTCCTGCCTCTCTCTCCCCTCCGTCTCTCCCCGCCGCCCTTCCCCTTCCCCTCCCGCCGTGGCGCTCGCCTGAGTGCTGCCTGCTCAGCTGGGCTGCCGCGAGGGAGGGGGGGCGGGGCGGTGACGTACACGGCCAGGGGGCGGGGCCATGTACGTCAGCGTTACAGACTCACAGACATTGGGCTACTATATATATGATGGTTATTTCTGTGATGTGAATATCCACCCAGCCGAAACTGGAGCGAGCCCCACTAACTCTTTAACAAAGGTCACTGAACAACAGTCAGTGCCATTTACTTTTATTACTATTTTGCTGGAGGCAAAAGAGGGACCTAATGGAAAAAGGTTCTGTATCCATACTTTTCCCTTGGGCACTTCAGTGTCGCAAAACAATTTTAAATATATGGCCAGTTTAAAACATATGTCATATACTATTTTGGGGGAAATAAGAACTGATTTTCAAAGGTACTAAACATCTCTAGCTCTTGTTGACAATAGCTGTATTTGTCACTGATGAGCACCTCTGCAAGTCAGACCAATTATTCTATAATTACAAAGAAAAATAATGATAAAACTGAACTTGTTAAGCCAAAACATCTTCCTGGAAGAGCTAACTGTATTAGCTCAGGCCTGCAAAACACTTGTTTGCACTTTGCCTTCAATTCCTTATATTCCCTGTTCCACACTCTTGCAAAGCTACAGAAATACATACATCTGCGAAGATTTTATTGACCCAGTAGGCTCTAAAAAAAATCCATGATTATTTCTTGGCATTTTCTATTGTATGTGACCTTTACTTCCCAGGTAGGGATATTATTACCTGGCTACACTGTACATTTCCCCACAGGATATTACCAGCCATATGTCAGTCTTGCTCAGAGGGCTGCCTTGTACAATTCATCACAGACTTCCAATATTAAATGAGAATGGCGTATCTTGTATTTATTTGGAGGTTGGTTTGTTTTTAATTTTCTTTACAAAGAATTTCCTCAAGCCTAACTTCAGTGCACAGAAATACAATATGCACTAGATAATTTAAATGTATTGCTCCATTAGTAATAGCTGCAAAACTGAAAAAAAAATAAACTTCTAAACCAAATCTATTAAATCAAATATAGCAATTGAGCCAGTTAAAGTAATCTTCCAAAAAGTCCTTCCCCCGCCTTACAATAACAGAGATCATATGTGGTAATTTTACATGATAAAGTACATTTATCATGTAACTTTAAACCCCTCAACTGCACTCTGCTCAGTAATCTATCTTTACAATGTGTACTTCTAACCTTCTGAATAGCCTCAAACCATTGCATTGTAAAATAACATGCCAGAACATTTTTCATGATCTTGCCCCTCACTGTGGATTTCCCCTAATGTTATAGCTAACAGAGGTCCTCCTTTTGAAATCAGTAATCCTTTATCGAGGAGGTATATATCCTGTAACCCTACAGAATTAGAAATGTGGAGAAATGTGGGGAAGAGGAGATTCTCTTCACTCTACTGAACACATTTGCTCTTTATTTCCCTGGGAAGATCCAAGATAGTGGGCTTTGAAATAGTGAGATTATTGTGAAACAGATCGTCTATATTCAGTAATTTTTAGAGGATTATAAAACATGAGAGCCAGAATTTCCCTCCCTCTCCAAGGTCTATGCAGTTGCACTCTGGGGGTGTGTCTAGACTACAGGTTTTTTTTTTTTAAACTTCACCTGCATCTAGACTGCTGCTGCATTCTTTCGAAATTAAATTGAAAGAATGCGGCAGTTTTTTCGACCGCAGTAAGCCACATTTTACGAGGAAGAATGCCTTTTTTCGAAAGTGCTCTTCGAAAAAAGGTGTTCTTGAATGCAAATGGAGCTTTTTCAAAAGAGAGCATCCAGACTGCCTGGGTGTTCTGTTTTGAAAAAGCGGCTCACTTTTTCGAAAGAAGTGGTTGCAGTCTAGACGCTCTCTTTCGAAAGAGGCTTGTAGTCTAGACATAGCCAGGGTAACAGAGGCAACTTGCAGGCAGACACATATGAAAAGTAGTCACAATGAATGAACATCCAAATAAACAATACTCCAAAATATCTATAAAATAGCTTTGCTGTAAAATGTGTTACACAGACTCAGGTGAGCTGGCAGCCTCTGAGGGCTTTGGACAAGGGGTGTGTGTGTGGGCCAATTCCATGTTCCTAAATAGGTGGGCCTCAGGCAGAAGGTGTGGGGTTAGAGGGTGCCACCCAGAGCACATCATGCTTCCCGCAAGCCTTCAGAGCTGCAGGGGGTGCCAGCAGTAGCAGTGGAAACAGCTGGAAGCCCTGGACCCATTTGAATCACCAGGCCTCAGGGCAACTGCCCCTTTTGCCACGTCTCCCCTGTCAGTGAGCCTACACAGGCTATGGGAGTTGTGTGGTGTATTGTTGAAACTTGAAGTGGCACGTGTTTGAAATGAGCCACACAACTGGTTTTCAGTGACTAATATGGTATGTGTGTAATCTAGATGAAATAGAGTTTGGTCACCCAGAAACAAAAATGGAAGGCATTAATTATGTTTTCTGTTTGTAATATTTTAAATTTTCTTATCTCCTGTACAGTGACAACACTTCTGAGTAGTAATCTCTTTGGGTGCAAGGACTGTGTCTTCATGTTTATTTGTACATCATCTAACACTCTGGAACCCAGGTGGTGATCCCAGATCTTACTCCAATATCAATTTTAAATAATAATTGTCACCTGTTAATAACAATCACTCGTGAATAGAAATATCTTAGTCACTGTGAGAGATGCTAGTTGTATCAAGCAGCATCTACTGTGGGGACCAAGGTTCACTATAAACTACGCAGCAGCATGGCCACCCAGATACTTAATGAGCCCTGCTCAGTGGCTCAGGGCTGTAGCACACAGAGCTGCCTGGATGGAGGAGGGGCACTTTTCTCACAGCTGCAGTAGCTTCCCTGTAGCCAGGAGAGGAGAGGAGGTAGGTAGATGCTGGTATTGGTCAAGTGGGGAGTTTGTCTGTGGGCTGCAGCTGTTGGTGTCTGCAACTCCGGGAGACCTGGGCCGGGATTACAGGGAGCAAATTGCATGGAGGTAGCTAGGGAAAAAGAGGGGTTGGGTGTTGGCATCTGAAACCTACCATTGAACTACGCACTGTATGAAATAACATGGGCCAAACGGAGGCATGATGTCAAATTCACTGGAATTTCATCCACACATACTAAGGCTGCCTTTTCCGACACAAAACCCCAAATATCCAGCAACATTCCACTATGGCTTGGCAAATACCAAGGCAGACAGAAGAGTAACAAGTTAACAGGACAGATCCTCAGAATCTGGAATGAGAGGGGGAAGAATAGTTGGAAGAATCCAGAGGACCTTTAATGTATTTATATAGTTTAATGAATAATATTTACTTTCAAATGTTACACAAGTAAAAATTGTTATTGCTTGGCTTAGTTAGTCCATGATTTTCCCCCCAATATGCTGACTCATGTGACTGGCTGGCTAACTAATTAACTAGCTAACAAACAAACACTCAAAACAAAGAAGTCTATTAGATTTCTGTTGGCTATTTTGTCAACAAAAAGATTACTTTAGATGTTTACTTTATATAAACTTTTGATCTAACAATCCTTATATAACTGAAAGACATCTGAAGCATCATCAGAATATTTCACTTTTCTCAGTGACAGTCTGAGAATTAAATAAGAGTTCAGAATTTTTTAAAAAAGAAATCTGTAACAAACCAAAATATAAAAAGCTCAAGTGCTGTCAAAGTTCATTACAAACTAGGGTGCCCATATTTCCCTACTCTGAATATGGGACACCTGATAAAATTACTTGTATTCAAGAGAGTTCAAAGGCAATCAGTCAGAGCTAGGTGGTGCAAATGTTCAAATTAATGTTAAGTTGACTAGGCAGGCCTCCATTAAAAAGGAAATACTGCAGGGTTAGATTCTTTTGATTTACCTTCTTATCTTTAAGGCTTTAGGGCCTCTCACATGAGGAGAGATGACACCCACACACCTAAGCCCCCCACATAAATGGGGAGAGATGACACATCTCTCTAACACTGTGTGTCTGTATCTCTGACCTCGACCTCCCTGCCTGGCGCTCTCCACCCTCATGCCTGGCTGTGCCCCTGGGACAGACCTGCCTCTCCTAGTACCTGGCGCCATGTAGACAACACACATGGGGGGAAGGGGCATGAAAGTCACATGCCTGCATATTTCTGCCCAGATTCACACCACAGTGTAGCTGCTAGCAGCCTTTTGACACTGTGCAGGAGGAAAGGGATGAAGCTGCATCCAGCTGCAGGGAAGGAGGAGGGAGTGAGGAGGGATGATCTGCTCTGTGTTCTTGCAGAGCTCATTTCTTGTCCCCAGCCAACCCTCCTCTGTGGCTCAAAGCAGTTTGTCCCCTTCTGTTTGCACAGTGTTGAAAAGCAGCTAATAACTCCACGTTGCTGTTGGCCACCAACATCATTCAGCTGCCTCTTTTCTACCAACTACAGTGTAGGCAGGAAGGGGTTAAGCTCTAAAGATGCCTGATGCACAGGACCAAGGGAACCTGGCTGCAGGGGCTTTAGGAAACCCAGCCAGAGAGGTGGCTGAGCATAGGAGGATGCCCAGAGAACAGAGCACCTCTTTGTCCTGGGGACAGGATGCAGGGCAGGGGGTGGGTGTGTGAAAAGGGTACTAATCCCCCGCCTAGAGGGGCAACTGTGGAGCATGCAGGGTTCAGGCACTGAAAACTGCTTTCCCCCTGACACTTTAGAGCTTTGCTGAGGGGTAGAGAAGCTCTCCAATGCCAGTACTGTGTGAGGCTTTGGTACATGCAAGGCTTGGCTCCTCCTGATCAGTGCTCTGGGCCAGAGGGTCTTGGACTTTCCTGGGGGTACTGGTCCGGTGAGAGGCAGTGGGGGAAAGAAGGCACCTACCAGCCATGGTGTTCATGAGCTGAGTGCTCTGATTAGTGGCTGGTTCTCCACACAAGCTGGGAGTGGGATGTGCTCCGCCAGGAGGCTGTGGGTGTGAAGGAGAAGCAGGTGGATGAAGATCAAAGAAGGAGGAGGATAACAGAAAGGGAAGCATGTAAAGTTGGGCAGCAAAGGCAACACATAACCAACAGCTGCCTGGTGCCTGCCCACACTCACCAGCCACTGCAGTTCACAGCATACAACCAGCGCTACCTGGAAACTTTGTCCCACCATTATCCTTGCCTATCTCCTCCCTATCATCATCTACTGGATCTCCCCTACCCCCACCATTGGTGGGCAGGCAGCTGGTGAACAGGAATCTAGCCAACAGCAGGACCTACCAGTACTGATGAAGGGGGAGATAGAAAATATGGGGCAGTTTGCTCATTTTTAAAGAAAATTCAGGACACCAATAAGAGAGATTAACTATGGTCTGTACCTTTAAAAACAGGATGTCTGGTAACCCTATTACAAACCTAAAGAAGAGGCAAGGTTTGCCAGAGGTTTTCAAACTGTTTTGATGAACATGGGCTGATTATTCAATTAACTCTGTCCCAGGGAAGAGAATGCAAGGGAAGCAGTTTTGGGTCCAGGTGAAACTGGGCAAAACATGATGGTTCTGGTAACACTTTGGATTTTTTTAATCAAATGCCTCCAAACTGAACTCAAACTATGGAAGCTCAAGAGAACTCACACCAACGAATGTTTGCACAATCCTCCTTGAAACTCAAAGTGCTGAGTTTCAAACCAACACTGTTGATACCAATTAAATTTAGCTTGGAAATTGTATTGAGAATTTATCCCAACAATGAAACTAAATTTCAGCTTTCATTTACACTGATTATATAAGAGTAACTTCACTGAGCTAGAGAGTTGAATGTAGAGCTGGCATAGAGTTATACTAGTATAACCGTGAGCAGATTTTGGCTTCAAGCATTTAGGCTGCCAACTTTCCTACTTCCTGTTTTCTTTTTCCCTTTTCTTTCTTCAAGGTCTATAGTACTATGATATTTTCTGTCTCGGACATCTACAGTTCAATAACCAGTGAGGCACCATAAAAAGTAATGAGGTTTATACTAGCTCTTTGAACTGGGAGCTCTTGCTAAAATACAGAGTCTTAACTCCACTATCTGAAAAGGGCCTGTGTTCATATTTAGGTAAGTAAGTTTCCCTATTCAGAGTATATTCAGCTCAGGTAATGAACTCCTATTGGATAAAGACAAATAATTCCAAAACCAATTCAGAATCAGCTAAGAGATGAATCCCCAAGCCATCCAATTAATTAATTAATTAATTCAGCAACATGATCAATGTATTTCTTAGAGAGTATCTGTAACTATTTTTTTCAATGTTGCATTGTGGATTGTTGGAATAAATTGGCCAGCTTACAATGCCAATAAATAGAGAATAGTTAGTCTGAACTAACAATTAGCTTCTGTAGTTTACTGGAAACTGCTGGCATAACTTCTGCTTGTCTTACAATGCAACACTCACAGTGATAGGTGCCTACTTCACAGTGAGATTAATAGAACCCTAAGGAGGATGCACAGCAGACAGCCAATCACAGAAAGCCTTACAGGAGCAGCCAATCAGAGTGGGACAGACCCATATAAGAACTGCAGTTCAAAGCAGCTGCAGTCACTCGAGGAGGGAGAAGGACTGGCTGTCGTGCAAGCAGAGGGGTGACAAAGAATCCTGGACATAGCAGTGCTGCAGCAGAGACTCAAGGAGCTGAAGGCAGCTCCTGGGAGACTGCAGGGGTCTGCCGCCTGATGCTCTGAGGCAAGGACTGAGAGGGTACTAGGACTGCAGAGAAGTGGTCCAGGAACATCTACTGAGAAATCAGAGGGGATGCAGAAAGTATCCATCAAAGGGTCTTTGGGCCAGGGTCCAGAGCAGTGGGTGGGCACAGGGTCTCCCAACCCCTGCTGTTCATTGAGGAAGTTGTTGGATTGCAGGAGTGTGATACTCTCCCCTCAGAAGGGGGAATATGGCGTGTGGCACAGCAGGAGAGCTATGTCATGAAGAAAACAAGGTCATTCTAGGAGTGACATGGGTCCCTAGAGCAGCAGTGGTAGTGGCAAGACATCACCAGAAGAGGGGACACTGGTATAAAGTGTGAATCAACGGGGCAGTCAGCCGGAGATACCACAGTGATGAGTTGAACACCCTCACAGTCAAAGCCTGATCTCAGATCCTTATTCAGTCAAAATTCTCAAAGAAATTCATTACAGTTTTGCCTAAGTAAAGAAAAGGGTGACCTGGTAACACATTCAGGACTTGGGTAGAGTAGGTTCAATTAGTTTTTCAGGCATAATCTGAAATATATTGAAAATTAAATGTACTGATATGTTGCAGAAAGGAGGTGTTCTTTTTCCCCAAAGAATATTTGGAGTTTTAGCACTTTCTTCCCTGGAGAAAGGTTGTTTTCCCAGGCTTTGTGAGTCAATGCTAAATATGACCCCTCAGAGCAAAATGCCTATAGCACACTTCTTTATCTTCTGAGATGATGGAACAGACTGATATAACTCAGCCTAAGGGCTCTCTGAAACACGCATGTGATGGAGGAAATCTTCCCAACTCACTTGCCAACTCTTAAAAGAAAGTGTTTTGTTGTTTCATTTTTCAGGGGAACTTATAATTGATTTGCTTTGCTTTTCAGAAGATATGAAAATGCTCTAGAAAAGAAGTTTTAAAATATTTATTTCCCTTAGGATAACCCACATAAAGAAAATAATACTCTGTGTGTGTGTGTGTGTGTGTGTGTGTGTGTGTGTGTGTGTGTGTGTGTGTGCGCGTTGCTGTTATGAAGGAACGTGGTTATAAAAATATATTATTATAATATACAGCTATTGTTGAAGTAGCTCTGACTAAATCATGGATGTGAAAATCAGTTCATAGTTGTATTTCTTTACATGAAATTTGTTTCAAGCCCCAGTTTTCTTTGTAGTTACAGTAGAACCTGCTCAGAGTGAATTGGGATGTGTATTTCGCTCTATCTTAAATATTACAAGCATAAACTGTTGCCACCTAGCATTTCAATTGTTACTATGCCTCCTCAAATCTTCATAGTAGCTGAGGGATAAATTATGTTGCTCCTTTTCTAAAAGCATAATACTCTAGTACTTGAGCTGAAGAAGAAGCTGCATTAAAGTTAGCATAGTACAACACACCTCTCTCAGAATTCTTAACTTCCTTAGGCTTCTCAAGAATTATCGCTTTGAAATTATGGACTTCTTGAAAACCCTGTCTGATGGGTTCCAGTCCATGAGTGGATCCTTAGAGGTGCTTATCACTCTCCAACATTCATATAGGTCCATGATATTTTGAGGTTAGCACAGTATCTTTTATGGACAGGTCAAGGCTATTGGTTTCCATTCTTTATATTCTACAGCCAGAGTGTGTTACCCATAAAAAACCTCTCAGGCAAGGAAGAAGTCTTGGGAGAACTGAGCCATCGATAGACTGACGCAGTAAAGCACACCGATAGAAAAGTAAGACTCAACCAAAGCATGTAGGTGACAAGCATTTTTCCTGAGGCTTTTTCTCAGGGGAAAAAAACGATTTTTTTTTCCTCCACAGGGGTGGAAAGAACCACACACAAAAATCAGTTACCTCTCCATTACCCCCTCATTCTTCTCATGTCTTTAGCTTCGGGAATTATCTTGAAACTTTCATCATTCTTAGGGATTTGTTTACCATACCTAAATTCCAAGCCATCTGATATAAAGCTAATATTTATTCAGCTTTACCTCTACCCCCTGGAATGAAATATTTTATTTTATTGTGCTAAAACATTAATTGATGTTTCCAAAGTCTCTTATAACAGTCCAGAATAGGTGAGACTCATTGTTGGCAAAGTATCCCACTGAATACAGACAGAAAATGTGTAAACACTGAACAGTATTGTATTCTACATGAACTAAACAACTTATCTTCTTTTGCTCTCAGCTTCATTGCTATATAATTATGTGAGATGTGTGTCTATGTGGATGGCAGAACATTATTTAAGAAACCAATGGTACATAAAATTGATTCCAAACAGGGTTTTTTGTTGTTTCTCACTGTCATCCCCTCCAATTCCTTTACCAGCCTGCTCCCGTTAGAAATCTGTCTTGATTTATAGTGATTTCTCACTGTCCAGTAATTACTTTAAAATATTTCTCCATTAATCTGTTTAATGTGTGTTCCATTTTTGGAATCCTTTAGTGAAGGGAGTGGATTCTGGGCTCACTATCTCAGCCTCCTTCATATTGCTTAGTACACGTGTGCGTGCGTATACACACACACACACTCACTCCACTGGGGGTTCACTCTATTGCAAGCAAACAATCATTCTGCCTGATTCCTCCCTGCCTTAACGTTTGAATAGTCATTCACGTCTGTGCAGAGTAAATAGAAATGACTCCTATTATGAGCTGGTGTTACACCTGTGAATAGCACGTGCAGTGTAAGTGATTATACAAGCCGTAAGACAGTGAAGCATTAGGTGTACTGTCTTTAAGAGGTTTCTTTTATCAAAGGATGAACCATCTACTACGTTGTTTTCATTTATTTGTATTATCATAACATTTAGATCATCGACCATGATTCCATTATTCTAGATGCTATGCCAACTCAGAAAAAGCTGTTTGTCCCAAAATAATCATGTTTGTTTTTATACCATGCCCCAGACCCTACCCAAAACCTAGGTTTTTATAAACTTAAAAAACAATAAATGGTCTGTTTTTTTTATGTTTACCCTGTACAGACTAACTTGGCTACCCCCTGAAGCTTCTAGGTTTTTATGTTTAGGTTTTTACTGAATATTAATCATATTTACCAGATGAAGCATCCAGGTTAGGACCGAAGTGAAATCCAGTCTCATTGGTTATGTGTAATGTTGGTTACTGCAGATCTAATACTAAACAAAGTTTAGAAATTCTAGTTTGAAGTTTTCCCTATTCTATGGGGATGTGTGTATTGTTCTTTTCTTGGCACAGCATCTACCCAGGCACGTTTCTGACATTATCATTGATCTTAGAAGAAATCATATGATTTGAAAACACTATGTATGACTTTGAATTACCTCCCCTTCTTGATTAGAATGCAGTATCCTCTATGTCAAGCTAACAGAGAACATCTTCATTTCACTGCAGTACTGAGCTGCCAAATCCATACTCTCAAAAAAGACAACTTTCCAGAGCACTTTGTTTTATGTTAATGATACAATTGGCACCCAGATAGAGAACACAGAATGCTGTCAGCAAAACTGAGTGGATTTGCAAGATTCATGCAGATGAATCCTAAGCATGTCAACCTCTTGTTGTGTCAGCTCCCAGTGAAATGCCTAAAAATATGTGGAGGGTCAATTTGATACTCATTACGGAAATAAATCATCAGTAACACAATCATTTTTCACTTCTTGAAAATAAAAAAAATATATGGCTCCAGCGATCAAGAACTTGAGTAAACACAGTGATGTTTGTGATGGAGATATCAGATCTAACTATGTCAGTACATCTTCAAAGTGCACGTAGAAGACAACTTTCAGTTTACCTCTGGTCAGTCATACACTGGACAATTCTCTTCTTTGCCAAAGTCGATTCCACTTCTTTTTTTCATTGACATCCCATATTTTTAGGATAATTCTTATCAACAAATTTCATGGACCGTTCCTGCTCTCCTGGTGACCTGTGTGAAAAGGGGGATAATAACAATAAAATTAAGTAAATAAAGTGATGGACACAAGAACATTTTACACTTTGGGTCTGTGCAAATCTCCTAATCCACTATTGAAATTAAGATGCATCTGGAATAAAATTTAGCAATATTACTTTGACAGCATCTATACCTAACATTATTAAGGACAGGAAATGAAAAAAAAATAACTCCTTCAGTCTGAAGTACAGGTTTTATGTTCATTGATTTGTTTTGTTTTTATGTAGGTCGATAAAAATATTACCAGATTTTGTGATTTAACCAAGAATTAGCTAGAGTAACATTCCCATTCTTTATAAAAAGAATTGCAGAACTTTTAATCCATCCACATGAATGAACATGACCTTGTTTTTATATCTCCCCCAAAAGAGGCTACCTCTGGCACCACATAACTCATTAAATCTATAGGGGGGGTATAGCCTCAGATGAAATAGAGTTGGCCATTGAATCACAAGTTCATAAAATTTGTTAACAACTCACCTAAAAAAAATCAATGTTTTTTATTATATAGGTTTGACAGCCTTTTTTTCTTAAATGCAGAGGGAGATCAAGATTTTCTGAGTCCAGGGGCCACAGCAACTGGTGGTCTTGCCCCCTGTTCTGACCTTTCTTCGGTGGCTCCACCCCATTCCACCCAGGGTTACACTACATTCCATCCCCCTAGGCTACGCCTAGACTGCAAGCCTCTTTCGAAAAAGAGCGTCTAGACTACAACCGGTACTTTCGAAAAAGAAAGCTGCTTTTTCGAAAGAGAGCACCCAGGCAGTCTGGATGCTCTCTTTCGAAAAAGCACAGTTTGCATTACATAGCACTTTTTTTCGAAAGAGCGCTTTCGAAAAAAGGCCTTATTCCTCGTAAAACAAGGTTTTCCGCGGTCAAAAAAACTGCCGCGTTCTTTCGATTTACTTTCGAAAGAACGTGGCAGCAGTCTAGATGCAGGTGAAGTTTTTTCAAAAAAAGGCCACTTTTTTTGAAAAAACCCTGTAGTCTAGACACACCCTTACTGTGGCCAAGCAACCTGTTTGCTCCTTCCTTGCCCCTACTACAGACCCAAACCACAGAAGCTGTGTCCTGCTGCCACAGTTCTGAGGCTGCAACAGGGAGTGAGAACTCCTCCAGTCCTCAGCACTGTCCAGTGTAAGGATTTTTCTGCCTTGCCCAGTGCTTCTACAGGAGTTCCAGGCTTCTGCCACCCCTTCAATGGTTTTCTGCTGGAATCAGGGTATCCATTTGTCTGGGGCCTCTATCCAATGAGCCACCATGGCCCATGGCCAATCTGCCAAAGTTTAAAAGGTGACAAACTTGTGCTTCATGGAGTTTGGCAAGAAGGTCTTGGCAATAGCAGGTGGCTTTTGCACATCTGGTATTTGGGGCAGGAAATTGTACCTGATACTAGACATCTGCAGAAAGAGACCATTCTCATGTTGCCCTCAGCACTGCTTAAAGAACAGATATTTTCATTCTATTGAATGTGTACAAATCACAGGTCTGTAGCATATTCCCATCCCCCCTACACATTAATCTTTTCAAGGCTTTTTTGTGTGTGTCTAAGAATGAGATGGTTGACGGTTATGAAATTCCTGAAAAACTACAGCTGATCTGACCAAGCCAGCTTTTCTCAAGGACAGACTTTGCACTACAATCCCTTTACCGTATTGTGAGAGAGCTTGTGATTAGAGGCTGCTCATCCATGTGTGACTTCTTGTTCCTTTGAAGGACATCAGAATTCCAAGGAAGGTACGCATTTATGTAAATCTGTGTTAATTATACAGGCTAGGTAGCTGTCCAAATACTGAAGGTTTCTATCTGAAAATGTAATTTCCCTTTTGTGGTAAAAGTATTTGAAGAAGGGAGATGGAGGATATTGATCCCTTGTTAAAATAATCCATGTCTCAAAAAGCAAAACACCACCCCTCAAAAAATATATTCTTTTTTCAAATTCCAGACAAAGAATGAATCCTCTCATAGAAAAGGTGTTTGGGCAATGTTTGGAAAAGTATACTAAAAAGACTAATTGTCCTTTTTATTATTTCATTTTTTGTACATGACACTGATGATTATTACTTGTTTAAATTTATGGGAGACAGATTTGCTAGTAGTTAAAACAGGGGTCTGGAAGTCAGGACTCCTGAGAACTACTTCCACATCTGCCAATAACTGTCTCTGTGACCCTGGACAAGTGCTATCAACTTCTCTGTCCTTTAGCTTTCCCTGTTGTAAAATGAGTAAAGTCCTTTTCTTCTTTCAAGAGGGATAACAGTATTAATTAATTAATGATCACCAAGGGCAATTCATCCCCTCATAAAAATGCATCAATTTGTGTGCCTTTTTAAAAGAAATATTTTCAATTATTATTTTTTTCTTTTAATTCATTCATTTTTACAGATAAGCCACATTATCTTACCTCTAGGCTGTAACTCTTAACCTACTGGGGCAGGAGTCCAAAGTACAGAAAGATTCCCCAATTTGAAAAAAATGTGTAGATGTAATTCATATAAATAAGATGTTTCATGACTTCATAAAGGTCTGGATTCATAGTGGTATTGGTGTTCCACCTTATACTCAGTAACTCTGTGTTTGGTGCACTCCAGGATATTTGGACAAAGTCCAGATACCCACTTTGGTTCAGGGATTTCTGGGAGTCTATTCCCTCTCAGATGAATGCCCTACTACCAGGTTATAAGGTCTGATAGAGAAGGTCTCTCTCAAGCTCTCCTGTTACCTCTCCTCTTCCAGTTGTTTTGTAAATGACACCAAAAACATTTTATTGAACTATTTGTTGCCAAATTCATAAATAATTTCAGTCAACCTGAAACTGCATTTTTTCAATGAATAAACTAGTTGTTCAAAAATGTTTGCCCAGTTTAAAAGCCAAAATGGTGATGACACCAGGCTTATGTATCAGACACAGTGCTCTATAATAAGGGACATCCTTCCCGAAGAAGATTTGATATGATACATTTAAGAAAAAGGAATTCAAATGGGAACATGTGCAGAAAACGGCTACAGGGATGATCTGAGGAAAGGAAAAGCTACCTTATAAGAACAGACTCAAAGATCCAGGCTTATTTTTCCTATCCAAAGGAAGGCTGAGGGGAGATGAAACTGCTCTCTATAAATACACCAGGGAGAGGAGGAGTTATTTAAATTAAACACCCATGTGGACACAAGAACAAATAGATATCAACAATTTGAGGCTGGAAATTAGGCGAAGGCTTCTAACTATCAGAGGAGTGAAGTTCAAAGGGAGCAGGTAGGGGAAAAAATCCCAACTGGCTTTGAGACTGACTGAGCTTGATAAGTTTATGGAGGAGGTGGTATGATGGGATTGCCTATGATGGCATGTGGGGCCAACTGACACCTGCCAAAAGCAAAAATCCTTAATGACTGGAGAGAGGACACAAGATGAGGTGTGCTCTAAATTACTCCAGATAATTCTTTCTTGGGTATTCTTTCTTGGTACATCTTGCTCACATGCTAAGGATTTCGGATTGGGAAGGAATTTTCCCCTGGGTGAGATTGGCAGAGACCCTGGGAGAGGGTTCACCTTCCCCCTCAGCATGGGGCTGATGTCCCTTGATGTCTTAAATTACTGTAAATGGCGAATTCTCTGTAACTTGAAGGATTTAAAGTGTGATGCGAGGACTTCAGTAACTCAGGCAGTGGCTCAGAGTCTATTTCAGGAGTGGGTGGATGAAGTTCTGTGGCCTAGATGTTCACAAAGATCTTGTCTGACCTTAAAGTCAAATGAAGTCTCATAGACTGAAAGACAAATCTGTTCTTATTATCCAAGACACTCTAACATTTGCTTCATTTTCCTAGGAAATATAAGAATTGCCATGCTGGTCTTCATTACTGGCACATCACATCTTGTACCTCAAACAGTGGCTAATACTGAGTATTTCCAGGGAAGCAGAGAATGCAGTACCTAATCTGCAATGCTTAACATAGAAACATTATTTTTCACCACAGTATCAACCTTCTTTTCTACAGATAATCAGTTTATATATCCTGGAGAATAAGGTTTGATGCTGCCCTTATCATCATAGCTTTCTCTAGTGGAAATATTAATGAACTCTATTAGAATGAATCATTTGGTTTCCTCTGTTCATTGTTGATTGCTGCTGACCTGTTGTAGTTTCTATTAGAAGAGCTGTATTCCTTAGGACCCATTGTTCTAAAACCTGACTGTTAAATGGAACTCATAGGAACTAGTTCATTATTAGTAACATGTTCACTAAGGTGGGGTTCTCAAACTTCATTGCACTGCATCCCCTTTCTGACAACAAAACTTACTACACAACCCCAGAAAGGGCAGAGGGAGAGCAAAGTTTGAGGCTACTTGAGCCCCACCGTCCAGGGCTAAAGTCCTGACTTTGGCCCTTTGGTGGTGCAGCTCAGGTTTCAGTTTTGACCCCAGTAAGCCAATCCTAGGATCGCTACCCACTTTGGTGTTCCAACCCACAATTTAGCTGCACTAAGGTATAGATTAAAAATAATATTTCTTGTTACATTTACTCAGTTGCCTACGTGGGGAGTCACTTTTCTATTCAAAATGGGAGAAACCATTTGCCCTAACAAACAAGGAAAATTCATAGTAAGGAAGTAGCTTAGTGAGGAGGGGGTTTATCCACATGTATACAGGCTCACATCAATTCATAAGCCATATTACATGCTGCACTACTCCACCAATATACACAGAGCAGTGGTACAAAGATTACTGACATTCTAGGGCACGGGGGACAAGGTTTTCTTAAGAACTGCCCCTACACATAGTCCCTCTACTCAGAATCTGCTCATGGACCAGGATTTGTTCCCACATTAGCGTTAACATTTCAGATATGCCACTTACATTTGAAACAAAAGCAAAAAGGAGAGCCAAAGAAAGGTTATTAGAAAATGATCCTCTAATATATATTATGGTTAATGGAAAATTATGAGCGCCAACCTGCCAGCAGGGAACAGGAAGGTATATTTCATCTTTCAATATTGTTTTATTAAAGCTTAAATGAATTTCAAATCTTTTATTACATGTATCTGCCATCAGTATTTCATCTCCTGCAAGGAAGTTACACAGTGCCTTTGACAAATGCACATAAATGAAGACTAGAAATGGATCAGATGCAGTCTTGACTTCCCAACAAAATCACATATTTTCCCTGACTAGAGTAAGATATTAAATCCTGTTGCTATAATGATATTCATCATTTTCCCTTGTTATTAAGGATGCCAAAGTGATGGGGGAAAGGATACTTTCTTTGCCTGAATGAACACAAAAAAATACCCTTTTAATCTAAGGTTTTCAGGTCTGGTCTCCAGGAAAACAATTTATGTCCTCTTGCTCTTTATTAATGCATATGGCCAAGACCGGCACCTATCAATGTGGAGTGAACAATGTGTGAAATAACCATGCTAACTTTGTAACATGAACTCAAGTTAGCTGAGCTGTTGTGACAATATGATAAGCTCTATGCTATTTTAAAAGTTCATACGTATAGTGATCACTGTAAAATCACCATTCATCCACAGTTATCATGCCAGTGGTTAATGGATTGGGCTAGGACTCAGAAAATCTTGTGTTCTGTTCCTCGTTCTGTCACAGACTTCCTATGTGAAGTTGGGAAATTTGCTTAGTTTTTCTGTGCTTCAGTTCAGCATTTGCAAAATGGCAAATAGTAATACTTCCTTTCACTCATCTATAGTCCAACATGTGCATTTAAACTGTAAAATGTTTGGGGTAGGGCCTGCTTGATTACAATGCCTTTTACAACAGTAGCCTCTAGACCAGGAAGTCGGCAACCTTTCCAAAGTGGCATGCCAAGATTTAACCTTCCTGCCCTGGGCTGTACCACTCTCCCAGGAGGGGGGAAGGAGGCTCTCTCCACCACGTACCCCGCTTAGTCTCCTGCCCTGGGCTCTGCTCCTGCTTTTCTTGGGGGAAGGGGAGGAGTAGCACGTGCTCACTTCCCCACAAGCCAGATCCGGCGCAGAGCCTTGGGACTTCCCAGGCCAGATAAGCTGCTAGACTTTGTCCTTCAGTGCATGTGTATGCCTCCTTCTCCACCCACCCCCCCACTGGCTGTGATTGGCTCTTGTCCCAGGGGCTGTAATGAAGCCAGGAATGTGCCATGAAGTTGCTGCCACAGGTGGAGAAATGGACAGGGCCAAACTGCTGTGAGGGGCAGCTCAGCTGGCATCCATTATTTCCACTTCCGCAAGAGGAGATGACACATACGTAATGCTGCATAATGCGCCTTGCAAGGGTGATGGTGCGCAAACATGCCTAGACTCTTTCTCTCCTTTTCCTGAGCTAAGTCTCACATCTGCAGGGCGTGCACAATGAATGGGCTCCCCCTTGCTCCCCTCTCCCCAACAGAAAGCTGGCGCTGGCGCCAATCTTGCTGGGGGCGCAATGCTAGATCACCTGCACGGGCTCCCCATTGCGGGTGGCGGTAGTGAGGGGGAGCCTGTTCATTGTACATGCCACTGAAAACCATCTTGCCTGCCACTTATGGCACGCATGCCAGACGTTGCCAACCCCTGCTCTAGACACTACCACAATAATAGCAAATCCTTCTTACAGTTACTCTAGTATTACTTGAATAATGTAACTGAGCACACGAAACTAAGCACTCAGCAATGGGGAATCTGCAAGTTTAATTTACTAGCTAATTTGCACTATTAGGCTATGTCTACACTGGCGGGTTCTTGCACAAGAACATCTTGCGCAAGGGTTCTTGTGCAAGAATTCTTGCACAAGAACACGTCCACACTGCCATGTGCAAGATGTGCTTTTGCGTAAGAGCATCCATGGCAGTGTGGATGCTCTCTTGCGCAAGGAAGCTCCGATGGCCATTTTAGCCATAGGGCTTTCTTGCGCAAGAAACCCCTGCCGCGTGTCCACACTGCCCTCTTGTGCAAGAGGGCTTATACTTGTTAGAAAAGAGCATAGCTCTTGCGCAAGAAGCCCTCTCTTACCACGCTTTTCTGTAAATCTTCTTGCACAAGAGTGGGTGGGCAGTGTGGATGCTCTGCAGAAGAACGGCCATTCTTGTGCAAGAACCTGCCAGTGCAGACATAGCCCCAGTGAAGGATTAGTAAATTCAGGCAGTGAAAATACCAAGCAGGAACTGTTGACTTTTTCATGGTCATGTGTAAACATATGCCTACTAATTTTAAAAACAAATCGAGGTCAGATCCAGTTTTTGTGAAGAGGGTGTTATGACAGACTGCTGGTTAAGCCAGAGCTCTGCCACTATAGCCTGGCTGAAAAGGCTGATGGCAAACAGTTGAGCAAGCCCAGGTCTGAAGGGCTATTAGAAGCAGCTGTGGGCCTCATTAGCCAGAGGGCTATATAAGGTAGGCAGAGGGGAAGTGAAAGGAGCCAGGGTGTGGCTGAGTGTGTTCCCCAGGCAGAAGGAGAAGCTGGCTGAGTTTCCTGTATCCAAAAAGCTTTGTAAATAGATGCTGGTGGGAAACTGACAATAAAAGGCACAGGTGATTGCACTAAAGAGGGTCTCCGGCTGATTTGTGGACCAGAAGGTGCCCCAGGACAAGGGGCCTGATCAAGGACCTTGCCACAGTGTCTTGCTTTATTATGTTACCTATCTGCAAAGAGACTATGGGATCTTCTTTCAAGAAATGAGTAAAATGCAAATTCAAATATCCATCTTGAAAAACATCTGAAAGTATTCCATAGTGGTGGTGATCCTAATTCTTCAAGCACAAACTAAGATGACTTCTAAATTACTAAGTTAAGGTTAAGAATAACTCAGATATCAGTAATTTTAAACTGTAACTAGATATATGATGTAACCTTAAATGCATTTCATATTTGGGAATAAAAAATATAATCTGAAAACTATATTGGTTTGTAGGGAAAAGGTAATCTTCATTATGTCAGAGGGGGATAACATTTCACATTTTGCAAGGGCTGGAACACAAAAGGCTTTCCAGGGCATGACAAAGATCATATACTTCCTTTTATAGCAAAAGTGGAATACTATATCAAATTGTCTTGCTTTGAAAAGCCGGACTATTCCATCCTTTCTTTCCAGTTTCAGTGGTTAAAGATGGAACACTATTCTGAAGCAAGGTATTGTGCATTCATTTCAATTTCTTGCTTATGATTCCTGTTCTGTTTTCTTTAGAAATGTTTTCAGACTCAACAAGATCACATAGCCAATTTCCACCATTGTATGCATACCCTTTTGATTTTCAGAACAACTTACTTTGAGGTACACAGAGAAAATGCAATTGAATTTAAAGTCTCTAGAGCAAGTTTCCTGAAGCTGGCTCTCAATGTCACCTATATTGCACTGGGAAAATGCTATTAAAGTGAGCACTTAAATATCCTTAACTTCAAAACAAATACTTGATGGCTCATTTCTCCTTCTGCTGCTTTCTCAGAAACTTAACTCCTGATCCCGCTGTTCCAGCTGCTTCTGTGTAGCAAGTTTTTGAGGAAAGATTGACTTCTCATCCATCAGCACCAGACACATGATTTCTAAATTTTTTAATGGGAGGAGGGGGGGTGCTGATAATACATTTCACCCTCCACTGTATTTCAATCAAGACCTGTCATCCAAATCACTCTGGCTCACTTTGTGGCCCTTGCATTTCAGATTCTGATTGGGCCATGTTTTCTGGCAGTTTGACAAGAGAATGTCATCCATCACCAGCTTCCATTTTCTGTTTTATAAACGTTGACATCTCAATATGACTCTCGCTGGGCTCATCTTTCAACCAGAACTGCCACAGAGACTATGCTGTTTGGAAAGGCCGACGTGCTCAACTTTCCCTGTTTTATATTTAAATAGCATAAGAGGCAACAGCTACACCTTGAAATTCCCTACAGAAATATTGGGCCACATTCTGCTCTTGGACTGCTCTGGTGTAAACTGACAAACTCCATTGTATTATCATCTCTGATTAATGCAGTTTTAGATTTGAGTTAGAGAGCTGGAAAATCCAGAACTGCATGTATGTATGAAATTACAAATATAGATTATCCAAAATCCTATAAAATAATATTATGAAAATAAAAACAACATAATATTTTATGGAATCTTCCAACACACATACACATATATATTTGCTGGGTTTTATGAAATTATATCATTTTTTCCTATGTTAGTTTAGGGAGACACAAGATCAATGTCAAAAGGTTGTAGTAAACTCAGCTGGATTTAAACCCATTATTTTTATTGGTAATATTCTCTTCATCTACCTAATAGCTCATGCTTCCAGAATTGTCACAGTTATAAAACTTGCATTAAATACACTCTTATTTCTCTCTTGTACATATGAGGAACAAGGATTACATTTATTTCTTAGCACTCAAACTTCAACAAGGGCATTTCTCAATAATCGCCCATGCAAATTAATCAATTAGTTTTCAGCTGTAAACTTTCTTTTATTCTGCATAATGTTGAGTGCTCCCTTTTTCTATGTATATTTTGGAGTTACAGTAACTGAGAGAAAGAGAGAGATTGAGAAACCAAACTCACTTTTGTAATTCTCTGGTAACTCCCTTTTTTCAAATAACAAAATCATAAAAATCAGAGATGGAAAAGGTTTGTTAGAGCATCAAACCAATGTCCCAGCTAAGGGGGGAATCCATCCCACCTAGAACCAGGTCTCAGGGTGTCATCTTGGGACCTAACAGCAGCTGTCCTTTGTTAGGCCTTCTGCTAGTGTTCAGTTCCTGCAGGAGGTATGGCCTGGCATATAAAGAGATAAGCTTTTTCATATTCTTATTCACAGGTTCAAACATAACATTTCACTTCCGCTTTTTTTCAGGAAGAACAGCTCTTGCGCAAGAGAGGGGTTTTGCACAAAAAGGAGCTGTGTAGATGACTCCTTTTTGTGCAAAAGCCTCTTGCGCAAAAATGGAGCTTTGTTAATTATGCAAATGAGGTGCGGCGATATTCCATGCTTTGCCTCATTTGCATATTTTTTGCACAAGAGGGGGCAGTGTAGACATAGCGTTATGGTGGAATGGAATGTAAAAATCATGAACATTTGTAATGAACACCCACAATGCGCAGCATGGGAATACAGGACACAGGACCTCCTGTGTCATGGCATCCAGTCCTCTGTCATCTCAGCAACACTGTCAAATAATCACACTTATAAACTTAACAAGCTCCTTCCTAAAACTAGTTAGGTTGTTTGCCCTGACTACTTCTATATTGTGAGGCTGTTTCAGAACGTCACCACTGTAGTAGATTCCTTTTTAAATTCATAGTAAATTTATTCATGTCAAGTTTATAGCAATTTATTCTTGTACCAATATTGTCCTTCAGCATAAACACTCTTCTTCCTTTCTGGTGCTTAGTCCCTTGATGTATTTATGGGGAGTAATATGTGAGTTTTAAATACTGGGTTTCCAAAATCTTCAGTGATGTGGAAAATTAGAAAACCGATTAACTGACTCAAAGGTAGGCTTATAAACTACTTTTTTAGAATGGTGCACAGTTTGACCACTTCCTTATTAGCATTATTATTTTTGAATACCATTTCTCACTACTGATTTGAATTAGATGATTTATTTATTTATTTATTTTACATGTCTCTATTCCGTTTGATACTGCCGTTCACCGGTGATTTCTCTCTAGCATATTTTTGTTCCATGTAAAATGTCACTTATTCCTTTATCCCTTTGAAAAGACAAAGCAGACCACAACACAATAATAGTAGTTTAAAAAAAACCCCGAAAGATGCATACATGTTAGATGAGATTCTCCACTGTCTAGCATTTTGTGTTGTCAGTAACACCTGTGCAAAGTGAAAACAATGTAGATGTATAGTGCTACCATCAAGAATGGGAGCATTTTAAATCCACTTTACACATATGTGCAAATGATTATCTATATTGAAAGGCAGTGTGAAGAGTCCATATTCACTCACGGTAAGCAATGAGGAACTCATTTTCATATCTGAACAAGAAGAAACACTGGCAATAGAGCATCCTCCAAGTGGCAAATAACATAGACTAGCTGGAAAGTGGGCTTTGGTAATATTTACATTCTCTGCAGCAGAATTTGTTTCCTTGGAGTTTTCCCACACAAATGGTTAACAGTCCCATCCCCTTTAACTACAAAAGATAACAATAACAGGCTGTCATGTTGGGTAGCAAGATGGAATGGAAATCAATAAAATGCAATGTAGATAAATATTGGCAGGAAAGTCTCTTGGTCTACACGTGCATTTGCACTGAAATAACTAATTCACTTGTAAGTCACACTTATTTCAGTGCAAATTCTGTGTGGACATTCTTATTTCTGTTCTGGGAAATCTAAATTGTTTAGCTTTAAGTTATTTTTTGTACTAACCAGCTAAATAAAAACATGTTACTTTTATTCTGAAATATGTGTCCACAAATCAGTTTAAGTGTGCATTACAACTGAATAAGTCATTTCAAAGCAAATTTTCATGTGGACAAGCCTGAATTTCTCATCGTTCTATTCTGTGAAAGAAACTTCCAGACAAAAAGAAAAAAAATGTGTGCATGAATATTATTTATATATGTGAAGACTGAAATTTCATCTTTTGCACTATGAATGACACATGCAAATTGTTTCACTTATCAAGACAAGCCAGTCTCTAATTTTATGTTGAATGTGAGGGGGGGGTGGAGATGGCTTAAACCAAAAGATCCTAATATGTCAGGGTATGAAAATAAGCTTCATAATTATTCCTTAGCAACTGTACTATCTAAATCACATGATTTATTTATATACACTTAGATGTCACTATATATACCTAGAATACTTTACTCTATATCTAATTCATATTAAGATATTATCTTATTATCATAAATGCAGGTATCTGGATAAACAATATTTAAATTAGTAACATTCTACAATACTGATTATCCGGAGTTCAGGCTAATTACTATTATACTGTGATAAAGCATTGTAAATAGCATTGGAGTCTGCAAATAGAATGAAACATTTTTACAATTATTACTATTATATTGTTCCTTTAGGAGCAGATACTTCTTAGCATTACAAAGATATCGGACAGACAAATATTAGCTTGTGCACCTCTCTTAATATAAGCTAGACACCTGCTGCTGGTTAGGTCAGATAGAATCTCATCATGCTTCCCGTATAAATTACATATGTCTGGTATTAAATATTCAGCTGAACTTGTCCAGCACTATTCAATTTTCTCCTATTGACATAAGAAGTTTTACAACTTTAATTTTCAGAAGCATGAATTTTTTCCTATATATTTTAGTGTCATTAATCCATACATAGCAAACAGACAAATGCCTTATATATCCCTCTTGAGCTTGATATAGGAACTGGGTCTTTGGTTTTCAAAACACAGGCTTCTGCCACCAGAATTAAAGGAAATATCTCCTAGCTAGCTGTGGTAGATCTCTTATGTTCTCTGTGGGTGAGATGCTCATGGGCAACATTCCACATATATACACAAAGCCACTACACTAGTCTGACATATATAGAGAGAGAGGATTTGGCAAAGAAATTCAATATGAAATAATACCAGAGAGCGCAGAGTGGACATTATTTTTTATGTTAATGTCACAGTAACCCTTATATACTGGGTTCAACAGTTCAGGGAAACACTTCAAGTTAGTTATTTGCTTCCCTTACCTTTGTTTCACTTAAAGTTCCATTCAGAGGGTCAAGCCACAGATCTACTTTCTTTAAAAAAAAAAATGAAAGGGAGAAGGGGAAAAGCATATTTGTTTGTTTTTTACAAAAACCAGCACTTCTCTTTAAGAATGGCACTAAGAAGAGAATGCATTTTTATCAGCCTCTTTTGTCCTTGAGTCTCCACAGAGGTGAATAATTATTTCAGCATTCTGAAACCCTTGTAATCAGAATGTTTGCATGATGCAGATGAACTGAAGATTAGACATTACTGTCCCTGGGAAAATGAACCTGAGAAAAAGATCGTCATCGATTCCCCAGGCAGTCAGCAGAAAATGAACATATATTGACCAATGAGTGGAATAATAGCTTTGTTGACAGTCTCAGTGGAGATGTTCAATCTCTGCACTGAGTTAGTGGAGAGACAGAGAGAGGAAAAAATTAAGAGACTTTTTACTGACCCTCCCTCCCAATGTCATCATCCTTTGGACATGCAAATGGACCAGATAGCCACAGAGCAAGGTTTGTACGTCAGCTGTGAACACAATACCTTGTTTTCCCTTCTGCCACAACATCCAATCTCAGCTGACATGTAAATGGCTCCCTCATTAGCTAGGGTGTAGAAATGGGGAGGATAGTCTTCCTATCCTAAATTGCTCCATAGCTCATTTCAAGGATTTGATATTCACTTAGGTCATTCCTTAGCTCTTAATAGGACTGGATTTAATAGTAATTGCAAATTTTCAATAATTTCAGAGGTCAGATTTGTTGCTGGTACAACCTTGTTGGCCTTAAAGAGGGAAAACAGAGCACTGTTCAGATACAAAAATGTGTATCTGCATCCACATCTGTATCTGCAAAAATGAGCTGTGGATGTGGATACCACAGATATAAAATGGATATCCTCAAGTTTTTGAGAGAACGAGGGAGGGAAAGAAATATGACCAATGGGGCAAAAAAGATCATACAGAATAAAGGACAAAGTTGAGTATCTCCCCTCTTATTTCACATAGAAAGTGAACTTTTTAGGACAAAACTGAAAACATTTGGTTCAAATTTTTAGCGTCATGAAAGGAGATTAACCCAGCCCAAAGTGTTTCATGAAGTTACCGTATTTGTTGCATGCTGCATGGATAAAGCCATTGTGTCACTTGGCCAGCTTAGTGCTCTTTCAACTTGTTCCCATAGAGCAGTGGCAGGACAGCCATCAAATCTTGGCAAAAAAGGGCTGCTTATAAGTATCGCTAATCTGGGGGCTCCTAACCAGAGGGTGGGTGGCAGGAGAAGTATGGTTAGTGGAAGGTCTTGTGTTCTGGAATCTCATCTATGAAGTGCGATTGGCAACAGAGTACCAACAAATGGGAGCATCTAGTTCTTTTCCCAAGAGTTTCTGAATCTTCATATGGTATACCACTGGCAAAGTGGAGAGATTCAGACGTTTGAAGAGTAATTTCTCCAGATTACAGAAAGAAAGGGAAAGTGAGATGGTAAGCTGATATTACAGGATGTCAGTCTGTACACTACCAAGGAAAAGGAGTGGGAGGGGGGCATTAAGAGATAAATATGCCCATTGTGTGAAGGTTGGTTGTCTCATTACAGTTCTGTTGTTGCTGCCAATGGAACAATTCTAAACACTTTGTGCTTGGCCCTAATTTGTATTATGGGATGTAAGAAGCTACGATCTAGTCATTTTCCACCTATAGAAAACGAACAAAAAATTAGCACATTTGTTAGTCAAGGAATTAAAAGGGAAAGCCTGTCAGCTACAATGTTGTCTACAGTATCCTTTCTTTCCATGAGATGATACAGTTTACATTTATTAAATAAGAATCTTGACATTTAATAAATAAATAAGTAAATAAATTAAATAAATTAAATATTTAACAGTAATGTGCTTTTCTGCAGAACAAACAACACTGCTGAAAGGAAAAGATTAATTCACATTGCTTCCTCTTCCTGACTTGAAAAAATATAGGGTCCTGAAAATTCAATCATTTATGTACCTCTGATGGGTGTGATTATGATATACACACAGTTGATACAAAGAGTGATTCCTGTTCATAAGAGGCAATACTCCTTTTCTGAGGTGTGCTTTTAATTAAACAATCCTGTACTGCCAATTAGTCCTCTCTGCAAGGGTAAAGTACCACAAAAGAAGAAACAATGCAATGTTTTCCCTCCCCAACATTCCTCAGTCCCAATCTTGAAGGAACCTTAGTAAAAGTTGATTTCTACTGTGGTGAGGAAAACAAATGCTCTCAGCAGCACTCTTTCCCCTATACAACACTATGGGCCCTGGATTTTTGTCTGTCTGTTTGCAGATGTGGGAGAGAAGGTGTGTAAATGGATATTCATCTTCTTTTGATATATCAGATATTATACCTGAGCCAAGAGACAATACCGGATGCGGTCAGTCACCTGATCTGATATGACAGTCACATGTTTTTACTCTACTTTGTGTAGGTCTTGAAATTTGCAGCTAATGATTTGTCTGAGAAACTGTTGCCCACATCTGAATCATTGTTTTTCACATGCCCAGAAATATCTGTACAAAATGATCTAGAGGCACAAAGTGTTAGCAATGCATTTGAAGTATCACACCTCAACACTTTAGCTATACGTAACCCATGATCTATTTAATGCACATAGGCGGACACATCATAGAATGATTCACAGAGTTTAAATAATCATTGTAAAAATATCTGAGTTTCATGCTGGATTGACAGTAATGTAGATGAAGTCCTCTATTCATTAAAAAAAGAGAGACAGCATGAGCAGTATCACTACAGGCTTCCTTTCACCATACCCACTTGGACATGGACGTACCACTGTTAAAAATAAGAGGTTTATTCAATTTTCAGGATGTTACAGAGAACATTTCCTAAAGCAACTGATGATTTTGGATGGTTTAACTTTCAAGAACACAACCTGAAATATCTAGAACCTAATTTTCAGTGATGGGCACTGGCCTTTTCCATTGCCTCAAAATGAAATTGTTGCTTGTCAGAAAAATGATACCTGGGTTCTTGGATCAGGCAACTCAGAATTAAGGCACCCCAAATTAACAACAATTTTAAAAATCTAGGCCTAAATACATCATGGTTTTGGTGTCACTTCCCAGAAAGGTGAACCCTGAAAAAAAAAACCCACTCACCATGAAGAAGCTGTCCTTCTATAAAAAGAGCAAGCATTTGCAAGGGGATATTTGCATTATCCTTTTCTGAATTATATCTGTTCTGGGAATAAAGAGAATGTTTTGTTCTCCTGAGCTGTCAGCATAGCCTCTTTCACCAACACTATATACAATTAAAATTCAAATGAAAAACATGACCTCTTGTGTCACACAAATCATGGATCTTCCCCAAAATAAATCCTAGAGCATTTCTTTCAGAGAAAAAAAATCCAGCCCCTATGTAAAAATTGCAAGATGTGAAGAGAGTGAGATGATTGTAAACTTTTTAGGACAAGTATTAGTTTGTTTTTCTGTGTTTATGAAGCAAGTGACACATAATAATAATATTGCCATGAGTGAAAGGAGACTGTTCTTCCTGGTCAGAGGGAGCAGCTTTTCATAAAGTCTAAGCTCATCTCTAAGGACTAGTAATAATTTAGCATAAAATCACTCCACAAAATCTCACAAAAGCAAGGCGAAAACAGTCTAAATTAATGCAAAGTTGAAGTTAAAAACATCTTAAACAAAATTCAAAAGTTCTGGTTTCTAACAGGCCTCCTCATGGCTTATATTACGTTTGAATGTAAATCAAGAGCCTAGCCTGCAATCAAAAATGTCATCCACAAAACACTATTAACATTAGAGACTTTTTTAATATTTGAAAATATTTTTCTTAAATTAACTAAAATATGTCCTCTTAACAAAACACACACACACATCCCGCTCTCAGATTAGCTCAGGATCAAGGTTCACTCTAAGCTACGCAGTCATGCAGCTGCCTAATAGGCCTCACGCAAGGGCTCAGGGCCACTGTAATGTCATGATTATTGGGAGCTATGGGGGTCGTATCTGCTAGTCAGCACAGGGCAGCATGGGGCCACCTGTTCCTCCCCAACACCAAATGGGAACTGCCCCATATACATGCCCTACACCCCAAACTACTTCCCCAGCCCACGCCACCACGCTATACTTCCTCCTATACTGCACACTCTAACCCTGAACCATGTCCTGCACCCTAAATCCTGCCCAGACTTTTTCTTTACTGATTTTTTATGCTTCCTACATTGCTGTACAAGAGTCATCCTTAATAAAAGCTGTCATTTGTCTAAGCTAATTACAGCTATTAACTATTCCAAGTATAAATGTAACCCACCCTGACAGAGCCTGGCTTGTTTCCACTCTGGGCTGGACCCTGGAACAAAAAAATGGCATGAATTACTCTAGATAAGTGCTTTGATATCTCAAATGCCACTCTGTGAAAATTGTAGGTATGTAGACATTGCCATGGATATCAGCTCTACTCCTCATTCAGAAGAGGAAGTGTCCTGGTACATAAAATCTCCACCAGAGGAAGTTGTGTCATTTATTTACATGATATATATGAGCATGTTAATAATGGATTAAAGAAATATATAGAGATGATATGAAATCACCTTTTTGTAAAAGTGTCTAATTAATTAAGATTAAACTTGCCCCTGTGGTAAATGTAAAATGATTTAATTATAATCAGAATGATCTAAATTGAATAGCTTCTGTTTCAAAGAGTCACTCGCGTAGCACTAAGAAGCTCATTAAATTCAATTTGCAGTAATGTACGGCTGTCATGTTTCTTTTCTGAATCAGAGTATTATATTAAAGTCCTTTGATTATTTCCCTGTAGGGCAGCATTAATACATCGCACCATTAAAAAAAAACAACTCAGAAGAGTCTGAAAGATTCACTAACCTTTTCCCCTCAAGTTAAGATGTTTAGTATCAACAAGAAATATTCATGGAAGACAGTATTATAAGATGTCCAATGGTTCAAGAAAGGTAACTTCCAACAATGAAGTAAAAACATACATTAATCATCAGTAAGAAGTCCAAAATTTGTCAATAATTACTGCATATTGATCCTTGCAGTTCTGTAGAATGTCTATATAGAAGACAAAAATGACTGGCAATAATATTTGTTGGCAAGCATTGATTTTTCACTGGTAACAATTGTACATGCATATAATTTATTATATGTAAGGCATTTTATCAACTCTAATTCCTAGACTGAAAAAGTGACTGAGATATATCTTTTATTGGTCCAACTTCTTTTGGGGTTCATTTATATAGCACCCTAAACTCGAAATAAGATACGCAATTTGTGCTACGCAAATTGTGTATCTTATCTTGAATCTATTTTGAAATAGCTTATTTTGAAATTTGGCACATCTGCATAGTGCCAAATTTCAAAATAACATGCTATTTAGAACCATCCCTTATCCCTCATGCAAAGAGGTTTACTGGGATGGTGAAATAGGACACCTGTTATTTCGAAAAATATTTCAAAGTAACGGGTGGCTTGCATAGATGTGGGGTAGCTATTCTGGGATACCTCCAGTATCCCAAAATAGCCCTGCAATGTAGACGTACCCTTGGTGACAGACATGAGTATTTCAGCTTTCACAGACCTCTTTTTCAGGTCAGTTAACCATACTCAGAGTATCATACAGGGCATGTCTGCTGTAGGAAATTATTTTGAAATAACTTATTTTGAAATAATAACTCCCAAAATAACTATTTTGAAATAATGTGTCCAGACTACAGGGAAGCCTCAGAATTAGTCTGAGGCAGGCTCCTTTAATATGGATGTACTACCTCAACTTAGAGGCCCAGGAAATACTGGGGAGTAATTACTCCGAATTACTCTGGGGAGTAGTTATTTCGAAACAGCAGCAGTGGAGCATCCACGCTACCACTATACTGTTTCAAAATAAGCATTATTCCTCATGGAAAGCAGGAGTTATTGTTTCAAAATAACCAGCCCCTTTTTTGAAATAATGGGCTTGGTAGTGTGGATGCTCCACTTGTTATTTTGAAATAGTATAGTGGTAATGTGGATGCTATTCACAGCCTTATGTAGACCAGGGCTAACAGATTGTTCTAGCAGAAGTAGTTAATACACACTGCAAGGGACCAATCATGTAGTTATCACTTATTACTGTAAGCTACAATACAAATGGTTCTAGGGAATTGTTATAGGGAGAGGGATAGAAATGAAGGATAAGCATGACCCTGACAACATTCTTTGGAAGTTCACAGCAGTTAGGAGGTTGTATCCTGGGGATTTGAGGGGGACAACAGGGATTGCTGGGTAAGGGAAAAGAGCAGAAGCCATATGAAATTTCACTTTTATTGCTGCCCTCCTGATACGTCCTCTCCCCATAAACATTCCTAAAATCCATGCGATGGGGTGCAGGAGCTGCTTGTCTTCTGATGGAGTCCTGCAGAACCAGAACTCCTCATCTCTGTTGAGGAAGATGGAATAGGAGGATGGGGAAGCAATGAAGAGGGAAGAGAATTGTGACAGATGACCAGCTTGAAGAAATATATTCAACCTTTAGAGAAATACTGATAAATAATATTTGTGGGTTTGTGTGTTTGTATGTTTATTGTTGGAGGGTAACAAGGTAATCAAATGGTTCCTGTCTATACTGCATTAATCTCTCTTTAAAATGCATAATAAATCATCTATAAATGACAGGAAATTGTTTTATGTTAATCTGTATAAATAACTACTGGTGATGTTTGCCCTGGTTGGAGGCGGCCACAGGCTCCGTCTCCAGACCCATGCTGCACTGCTGCGGGTCCAAGCCTGGCCCCACTGCCATGGGCTGCCAGGGGCTGCTGCTGACTCTGGCCCTGATCCCGCTGCTGTGGGCTGGTGGGGGTTTATCTGGTCCTGGTCCCACTGCCAAGGGCTCCCAGGGACTGTTGAGGGCTCAGGCTCTGGCTCCACAGCAGCCTGTGGGCTCTGGCCTGGCCCGCACTGCCACAGACTGTTGGGGCTGCCGCCAGCCTTATCTCTGGTCCTCCTGTCGCAGGCTGCTGAGGGCTCAAACTCCTGTCCTGTGACAGCCTACAGGCTCTGGCCCCATTTCTGCAGACTTTCCAGGGCTCTGGCTCCAACCCCGCACTACCACCGGCTGTCGACTGCCTGGTCCTGTGCTTTGGGGGCTGCCTCGGACATGGTCTCAGTGCCAGATGCTGGCAGGGTTGCTGCTGGTTCCAGCCCCACTGCTGCAGGCTGCTCCGGGTTGCCACTAGCCTCAACCGCTACCCCGTCCTGCTGCTTCAGCCTGGCCCTGCTTTTGGATAGTCCTCCTCCCACTAGGCTTCTGGGCTCTCTCATTCAGGAACACTCATGGTCATGCTGGACCATGGATGTTGCTGGACCAGTGATTGCCGGTTTTGGGAGGTGCGACCTGTACCTTGAATATGGACATTGGACTATAATTTATGGACTAGTTCTGAAAGAATTCTTCGCAACTACAAAGCTTACCATTTCTACTATGAATCTGCTCACAGAATAGTACTCATGTCTTTTCTTTTTAAAATACATTTTAGTTTAGTTAATCAGAATTGGCTATAACGTGTTTGGGGTAATATCTGAACTATGCATTAACATGGAGGTAATGTGCCCAATGAGTAATCTTCATGATATTTGACTTGAGTGTCTGGGTGGAGGCTTAAGGCCTAAGGGTTGCTTTAAGGAAACTGTGTTGTTGTAACCAGTGAGGTAATATAGATGCTGTTTTGTGCTGGTTTGGTAAATCTAAATATTGGAATAACCAGCAGTTTTGGGAGTTGACTGCCTCATTCTTGGCAGTTTGACCCTAATTGAATAACCTCAGTTGGCTCTCATGGGATACTGGTCACAACGGTTTGTAACAAAAGGGCTGAACTTATACAAATAGCAGGTTTGCTAGATAAAAGAGAAGGCTACTTGGGAGGAGTTAGAGTAAATCAATAAGGGAAAATAAATGCGAGCTTTGATGTATAGCTAGCAATATGAGGACATACATAGCAGTCCTGGCCTGCCAATATTGGAACATAGGAATTGCTGTATTGGATCTGTGATGGGGCGTATTCCCCCCACATTGAGCAGGATGGGGTTAACTCAGCCCTGAGGGCAGAGGAGGCCACGCCCCTGTACCTTACTGGGCATGCTCTGGCTGCAATGCTATAAAAGGGAGCAGCTCAGCTCAGTTGGGGCTAGCAGCTGGAGGGCAAGGGTATGCTTAGCCAACTCCCTGCAAGCCTCAGCAACTACTTAAAGGCTGGGATGCTGCCAGCCAGGCTGGAGACCAGACACCTCTAGAAGACCATGTTGGTTTTGGGAAATAAGGGGAAGTAGCCAGAACACAGAGAGAAGTGGTGAAACAGAAACTCACCAGTGGACCAAAACTCAGGGAAGCAGGAAGCATCCCAGGAGCGGCAAGAGCTACTGTGTGAGTGAGCTGCTGTTGAGGAGTCAGTGTGTTGTGGTTAGGATTTCCCTGCTGACTCAGTGGGGAGAGAAAGCCACTAACAGGGCCCTGGGCTGGTGTCCAGTGTAGTGGGAGGGCCTGGACCCCCCTTTAGGGGGATGTAAACCTTTCCCCTGTCTACTCCCCCACAAATAGACTCTGACCATTGGGGGTGGGAATAGAAACACCGGCTGGGGAGAAAAAGAGTGGGGATAAGCGTGAGAAGGGCGAGGTGGACCACCCCACCTCACCTGGGACAATATCATCCCCATAGCTGCATGACAGGATCAGACTCAAGGTCCATCTAGTCCACTGTCCTGTAGCTGAGAGAAGCCAGTACCCGAAGCTTTAAAAGCAGGTGTAAGACCCTACAATAGGCAGAAATGGGTTAATCAGTTCCCTACATTATGTGCCATCCTGATCTCTTTACTTAGCCCTGGTATACACTAGGGAGTTTTTTTGAAATAAGGGGAGTTACTTCAAAATAACAAGCTGAGTGTCCACACTACCAAGCTCATTACTTCAAAGTAACTGGCTGGTTATTTTGAAATGATAGCTCCTGCTTTCCATGAGGAATGATGCTTATTTTGAAATAGTTATTTTGAAATAGCAGTAGTGTGGATGCTCAACTGCTGCTATTTCAAAATAACTACTCCCCAGAGTCATTCAAAGTAATTACTCCCCAGTGCTTCCTGGGGCTGTAAGTCAAAGTAGCTCACCCACATTAAAGGAGCTTGCCTTGGACTAATTTTGAGGCTTCCCTGTAGTGTGGACATGCCATTTTGAAATAGTTATTTGGGGAGTAATTTAGAAATAATTTCCTAGCGTAGACGTGCCCTTAGAGATTGACTGAAACCCTAAAGAATAAGGTTTAATATCCTTTCCAAACGTTTTTGTTGCTATTAATAATGACAACTCTGGATAGTCATGATATCCGTATAAAAATCCTATTCTATTTTGATTCTTGTTAAATCCTTAACCTCAATGATTTTCTGTGGCAATGAGTCCTGCAGTTTAATTTACATATCATATTTTCTTTTATCAGTTCTGTAGCATGTCCTTTTCTTCCTCCTTTTCTCCCCACATTATCTTCAATCCTCCAACTGTGGATTCCCCACACATCAGAACGGGGCATCCGATAAAAGGCCCATCACAATTTACTGTGGGGTGTGATATGAAGCACAAATTTGGGAAGTCCTCAATTACAAATCTGGCTCTAACTAATAATCTGTCTGTTATAATGCTAAAATAATTTACTCTCTCTCCCACAGCTTATACAGTCACAGATTCTAAAGGAGGAAAGAACCATTAGAATCATCTAGTATTATTTCCTGTATAGCACACACCATAGAACTTCCTCCAAAATAATCCCTAGAGTGTCTTTTTTTTTTTGTAAAAATCTTATTTTTAAAAATCTTAGTGCTGGAGAAGTCACCAGTTAATTACCCTCATTGTTAAAAACGCATGCTTTATTTCAAGGCTCTATTTGTCTAGTTTCAATGGTCAGATATAAGATTGTGGTGTTATACTTTGGCTGTTAGATTGAAGAGTCCATTATTAATAATTTTTTTGCTCAAGGAGGCACTTTATCATTCTAGTACGTCACCTTATCTCCTTCTGATTTTTAAGCTAATGGCTTGAGCGCCGTGGAGCTATCACTATAAAGTGTGTTTTCTAAACCTTTCTTCACTCTCATGTCTCTTCTCTGAGCCGGCTCTAATTTATCAACATGTTTCTTGAACTGAGGACCCAAGAAGAAAACACAGTATTCCAGCAGCAGTCACACCAATGCCAAATGTAAAGGTAAAATCCCTTCTATTCCTATTCAAGAGGAGAAAATAAAATAGGAATAATATACTTGTCTACATCATAGAGAATTAATTACCATAAACAATGGACTGATCCTCAACTGATGTAAACTGGCATGCCAACATAGATTTACACAAGCTGAGAATCTGGTCCAACATTTATAAAGTATGTTTAAAGTATTGTTAGGTGTGAATGACTACACACAAGATGATTTATTACCCTCAAACACACACATTAAAACATGCAAATGTGACCCCTTTTTTGCCCCCTATTTTTCTAAACCCTCTGTCCCCTTCAGTTCATAATCACTTTCATGGCTATTGGTACGATCAAAACTTCTGACCTGACAGATTTAGGAATTCCAAACAAACCTCTGCTTCTTAGGCTAAAATCTTGAAGTTAGGAAGGTTTGTTCATTCATCTGCCTAGATCTCTCAAAATGTACAGACATTTCCTCTCAGCACAATGGAATGAGAGGACACGAGTCCAGCCCTCTCCTGAGTGCTTTCTACAGACACGACGAGCAACTTAAGATCATCAGATGAATGAAGCATAAATCAGAGACATTTTGCTGTTTCTCTGTCCTCCCCCAACAGAAAGCAAAACAATGTGTCTAAAGACCTTAACAAGCTTCCACATATTTTTTTAATTAGACTTCACTAAAATTGTTGACCAAGCACACCATCAATACCAGCTGCATGTGTGATGAACTTAGGTGTGGTGTGTGATGAACACACACTGCTGTGCATGTTTAGGGATTCTTGAGAGTTACAAGTTTTGGAGGAAAAAGCTGGATGGTTTCCTAGATCAGTGATTACAGCATCCCCATTGCCTCTCCTCCCCCCAGCTACATTTGAGTCAGCAGAAAAGGAAGGTATTATACATTGAAAAAAGGAGGCCACATTTGGATATAATACATGTTCTAACTAGTTAGAAACTACGTTTTCAAACCACTTCATCTTCCAAACCTCTGAATACATTTGAGATTACCATTCCCTGCTTTATTTCTACGGTGCAGAGAGATGGGCAAGGTGCCTGAGTGATGGACAACATACTTGGAACTGAAGCCTAAAAAATTATAACAAAGGAAAGGATGGAGAGCAGCTCCCCATTGCAATCCTGCTATAGTGACCATCACATTGCTGAGGAGCTCATATGTGAAGGATGCCTCTAATATTGTTGAAAAGAAACCTTTCGCCCTAGTCAGAGTGAACTGATACCTCTCACACCGCTTTATTTGGCTCAGAGAAAATTTCAGTGCATTATTATTGTAATTTAATTTTCCATTTCTTTGCCAAGTTCCACATGGATACCTTTCCTCCTTTATTTAAAGTTCTTGGCAGCTAATGTGCTCATGGAATCCCATACTTACACATGAAAATGGGGATTTGGGAAAACAAATTAAATGCGTGTAACCTTGTCACCAGGTGATTGGCAATGCAAGGATGATCAGAGACCCATATACTTTTCAGGGGTATGCCTTGTAATCACCTATGAAAACTAAAAATACCTGTTCTGGCACATGCCAGGTAACTCCAGTTTGTGGCACTCAGGGTAAGGCGTAGTTACCTGCAGTGTGGCCATCTGGGCTCAGCCTGGGCTCTAGGAGGGAGTGTCCCAGAGCTTGGGCCGCAGCTCTCAAGTCAGAATGTCTACATCACAATTAAAGAGACTGGCAGCTTGAGCCTTTTGAGCCTGAGTCAGCTGGCACAGGTCAGCCATAAGTGTCTGACTGCATTGTCGCCATTTCTAACTCTTAGCAACATCATCCCCACTATTGCTGTGATGTTACATTCTGGTGTGAACGTATTTATTACTAATTTGAAATATGGAGATTTAATAAAGTCATTGAGCACCAGGGCTCTGGGAGAAGAATCTGGACATCTGGGATGAAATCCTGGCCTGATTGAAGTCATTAGGGTGAGTATTTGATCTCTGGGTCCTAATCCCAGCTCTGAAAGTTTGAACAAGTCACTGCACACAACACCCACTAATGGTGGACTTTTATATGACATCCATAATTGGATTTGCTGATTGAGGATTGGCTTAGTCCAGGGGTGGGCAAATACTGGCCCATGGGCTGGATCTAATCCACCAGGGTTAGCCCCTGGAGAGTCCCCATTCTGCCATATCTACCTGTGCCTCTATAGGTACCAGGGATCACAGTTCCTGTTGGCCATTGATTGCCTTCCTGACCAATAGGAGTTTTGATCGCCCATACCTGTGGAGTTGCAGGTAAATATAGTGGCAGCGGCCTACCAAGGGCTAACCCTGGTGAATCTCTGAGTTTTTATTTCTCATCTCTAACTTACTCACTCACCCATGGCCTCATAGAAGATGAGATTCACTGATTGATGGCTCAATACATACATACCTGTCTCCCCTCTTACTGTTTGTTTGTCTTGTTTATCTCAACTAAAAGGGACAGGGTCTGTCTATTACTATGGACATGTATTTGCTGTGGCTAATATAAAGGGCACACAAATGTTACTACAATAATAATAAACTATGATATTAATTACTTCATGTGGACCACATCCTGATCTGAAGACAAGGGAAGTTTTGCGCCCAAGTATTAAGTAAACATTTCACGATTTGAGCCATTATTAGTATAACATTACAACAAACATAGAATAATAATTATTTTAAAAGTCCCCCAAACATTGACTTACTCCCGACTCCCTTGTTTATTCCTTCTTCTTTGCCTGATGTGCTTGAGGAACAACATCCAGAAAGGAATAAAAAAGATTGAAGAACTGTATTTGATAGTATCTTTCATTCACCAAAACATATAATTTCTCTGTCTCTCACATGCTAAGGATCTCATTCAAAGAAAGCAACAAAAGACATCATGAAATCAAAAGTATGAATAAATTATTTGGACAAAATAGGAAGGCTATTTAAATGTGCAGTAATTCCCTTCTGCTGTCAAAAGATAAAGGCTCACTATTTTCAGCTTAAGTGTGTACAATACCTTGTAAATTGTGCGCATGTAATCATCATCATTAAAAAGTAGAGGGAAAAATACTTAATGGCAATGCTAGAACATAGCTCTGGAAAGGATTACTACAAATTGCAAACATATTTAGCTCAGGTCTCTTACAAGAGAAGATGAAAGGACAGTTGTTAGGTGCATTAATCAGTAACAGACGAGCTTGACATTAATTTAGACTTCCGTCTCATTCAGAAGAGTAACTATTAAAAAATGACACTCAACATATCTGGTCCCTGTACAGCTTTGAGCCATTATATGCTGGCTTTCTCTGACCATAACTTTGTGCTCCTTTGAGCCCTGCAGGGCTTACACATGTTTAGGGGAATAAGGTGTGATCTACTATGCATCATCTTGCACAAACTCTTTTGAGAACCATCAGTAATGCTATCAGCTAAGCTGTGAAAGCAGAAACATTATTACAGTGATGATAGTTCCAAAGTGAAAACTGGCAACCCCAATAAAAAATAACAGTAGAAATAGCCAGGTTCCTTCTGCATCCAGAAAATAAATAACCGGAATTAGTCAAATTTTCAATTACATTTACAAAAAAATTAAATTTGACAGAGGGAAAACATGTGAAAAATGTCCTTTTTTGTTTATTTCTTAGTTGGTTAGATTTTTTTTTTCAAGTAACTAAAAAGCTGACCCACATTCTCCCAGTTATGAAAATGTGATGACCTTTTTGTTCAAAAATGGATTTTTGATTGGAAAAATATTGAAACTATTAAAAGGAGTTGACCAACTCCAGAAATAAATGAAGTATTTCAGATATTACTGAATTACACTTCAGTTTTGAATGGTGACCATCGTGAGAGAGTGCAAAAATACACCTAGATATTCAGATCCCAAAATGAGTTTGTGCAACTTCTAGTTATAATTTACTCTAAGCAAAAATAAGCAACAAGTGGGTATAGTAAGATGGTATTTGATGGAGTCTCCATGATGGTCAGTTTCTTGGTCTCAACTTATACCAAGCATTTTGGAGCACCACTCAAGATAACCAGTTATGCAAAAGCGGCGAGGAGTCCTGTGGCACCTTATAGACTAACCGAAGTGTTGGAGCATAAGCTTTCGTGGGCAAAGACCCACTTCGTCAGATGCATGTAGTGGAAATTTCCAGAGGCAGGTATAAATATGCAAGCCAGAATCAGGCTAGAGATGACGAGGTGGATCCAATCAGGGAGGATGAGGCCCAATTCTAGTAGCTGATCTGGAGGTGTGAATACCAAGAGAGGAGAAGCTGCTTTTGTAGTTAGCTAGCCATTCACAGTCTTTGTTTAATCCTGAGTTGATTGTGTCAAACTTGAAGATGAACTGTAGCTCAGCAGCTTCTCTTTGAAGTCTGGTCCTGAAGTTTTTTTGCTGCAGGATGGCTACCTTTAGATCTGCAATTGTGTGTCCAGGGAGATTGAAGTGTTCCCCTACAGGTTTTTGTATATTGCCATTCCTAATATCTGATTTGTGTCCATTTATTCTTTTACGTAGGGACTGTCCAGTTTGGCCGATATATATAGCAGAGGGGCATTGTTGGCACATGATGGCATATATTACCTTAGTAGATGTGCAGGAGAATGAACCAGTGACGGTATGGCTGATCTGGTTAGGTCCTGTGATGGTGTTGCTGGTGTATATATGTGGGCAGAGTTGGCACCGAGGTTTGTTGCATGGGTTGGTTCCTGAGTTAGAGTTATTATGGTGCGGTGTATAGTTGCTGGTGAGAATATGCTTCAGGTTGGCGGGTTGTCTGTGGGCGAGGACTGGCCTGCCTCCCAAGGCCTGTGAAAGTGAGGGATCATTGAAGCTGGTCTATGCCTCTAGGGCAGTTCAATTGCAGCACAGACATTTGGGCTCAGCTCGGAGCCCAAAAACTCGAGGGTCTTGTGAGGTGGGGCCCTTAGCCTGAGCCCCATGAACCCACGTCAGCTGGCATGGTGTCTATGTGGAGTTTAGGCTTACCTTTCATGTTATATGCTGAAATAATTCATGTGATCATGTCTCCATTTATTGACTGTCATGCAAATAAAAATCTGTTAGGGTATGTCTACACTACCACCCTAGTTCGAACTAGGGTGGTTAATGTAGGCATTCGAAGTTGCAAATGGAGCCCGGGATTTAAATATCTTGCCGGGCGGAGTTCCACGAGGAGTAACAGTAGTTCGAATTAGAGATCCTAATTCGAACTACCTACTCCGTGCCGCGTGTAGCCACGGGCACGGAGTTCGAACTAAGGGCATTTAAAAATGGCGCCCGCCCGGCAAGATGCAAATGAAGCCCGGGATATTTAAATCCCGGGCTTCATTTGCAACTTCAAATGCCTACATTAACCACCCTAGTTCGAACTAGGGTGGTAGTGTAGACATACCCTTATAGTCATATCTAAAGGATTTATTCCACTGCCTTGCTTTTGGTGCTGAAGGTCATAGTTCCTATCCCTACTTCACCATCCCTATCTATCAAAAGGAATGGTGAAGTACATTCATTAATGGGCATCTCATATCCGTAATGGATGGAATGCATCAAAGTACATCAGTTAATAGCAGAGTTGGTTTGACCTATTATACGCACACACTATCATCATGCTCCTGAATGAAAATTCTCATTTTGTATCTGGACACATGTTCATATAACATGGTATAGTATAGTTCCTTTATAGTCCAATGCATTCTCCACTACAGGCTTAATTTTGAGAGGTGTTGAGCACTTTCAGCTTCCACTGAAGTCATAGGGATTTCTTGCTGATCAGAACCCCTCAGGTTCAGGACTTAACAAGCCCATTGTACACAATATCCTTAGGCTATGTGAAGGGCTGGATTAAGAAAGGGGCTTTAAGGGCTGCAGCCCAGGGCCCCTGAAAGAAAAATCTCTGAGTCACTAAAAACACAGATCATTTGGGGAAGCCCCTTTAATCAGGGATCCTAAGGTACAGACACTAAAGCCTCTGCATGTTATATGGCTCTGCCTAATGTGGGGTGGAGGGAAAGTTGGCTCTGTGCACTGCCATCTTTCCTGCTGGGCAGCAGCTGCAGTACTGCAAGTGCCAGGGAAATCTAAGTCTCCATGCTGCCCTTGCCTGCAGGCTCCACCCCCACAGCTCCCAGTGGCTGGGAATCGTAGCCAATGAAAGCTGCAGTGTGTGGTTCTTGAGCCACCTCCTGCCCTCTCACCAAAGGGCACCTACCCCAGGTAAATGCCCTGAACCCCAAACCTTTGCTCCAGCCTTGAGCCTCCTTCTGGACCTAAATCTCTCACAGATCTGACACCTCAACCCCTTTGCCATAGCCCTGAGACCCCTCCTACAATCTAACTTCCTCCAAGACCTTGCATCCCAACCCTCTGCTTCAATCCCTCCTGCACTTCTGAACCCCTAATTTTTTACCCCAACCCATAGACTAGGGGCCCCACAAAAGCAAATAGTCTGGAACCCCTAGAAGATTTAAGCTGGACATAGTTGTATTCTCCACACTTCAAGAACCCCTGGAAAACCCTAAGAATTAGACTCAATCGATACACTTCCCCTTATCTCAATACTTATATCTCTATGTTCCCCTGTCCCAGCATCCCTTCCCCTGTCCCCCCCCCCTTCAATAATATATCCTCTTCATAAAGGAACATTAATTATTCATCAATTGGGAAAATACTTTAACATGATGTTGATGAAGAGCTTTCCACGAGCCAAAGCAACATAATTGTATTTTCATGGGTGATATACCAGCACAATTCAACTGGGATTCATTTAATTTTAAATTAATGTGTTTAACTTTACAGCACCTGCTGCTAGACAAGGACACATGTGACACTGTGACACTGTGAGCTGCTTTGTTACAGTTCTGATGAGTATACTCCCCCAGTCATTCTCTGAGCACTCCTTGGGATGGGCTTGCCAAAACTGAAGACATTTCAAGGAAATTGGATGGGGATTAAGAGAAAGAAATATATGTAATTAAAAGGATGGAGGGATTGATTCAATGGGAATGACTAAATTAAACATATACATATAACTTGGCTATATAACGATAAACAGAATTTGCCATAAGGTACCGCAAGTGTAAGAATAATCAGTCAACATGTTCCAAGGGACATAATTTTAGAAATAATATGATGACTTAAAGAAAATATGGTTTCATCTTAGGAAAAAAAGACTTTCTGAATGTGAAGATATATTAAACATCAGAATAGTCTCCAAAGAAGCATAATGGAAGCCCTGTTGCTTCAGACACTTACAAGTAGCCTAGACAAAGCACTACAGGTTGGACCTCGCTGGTCTTGCACCCTTGGGACCTAACTGGTCCTGAACAAGGGGATTTGCTGGACCAGGTCCTTCCCCTCCTGGCCCTTTCTGCCACAGTGTTAGGGCTCTAGCTTGTCCCCACTGCTGCCTCAGTCTGCCGGGGCTCTCTAGATGCCACCTGTCCTGCTGCTGCCAGGACCAGAGCACCATGGCCAATGCTCACAGATAGGGCTGGAGCTCTGCAGTTGGGGCAGACCTCTGCAACCACCAGGCTTCATGACTGGAACCTCAGCAACCAGGACAGAACTCCGCAGCTTCCTCGCTCTGTGGCTGAGGCTGGAGCTGGAGCTGGAGCTGCACAGTCAGGACTGGGGCGAAGGGCTGGGGCTGGAGCTCTGTGGCTGGGGCATAACTCCCTGGATGCTGCTGGGGCAGGGGCCAGAGCTCCCTGGCTGCCACTGGGGCCAAAACTCCCCGCAGTGCCACCCATTCGGCTGAGTCACTGGTGCCCCCACAAGCACTCCTACCCCACAGACAGACCTCTCTGTTCCTGAGCTCTGTGGTCCAGGAACATCCGTGGTCTGTGTCAGAACATGGATGTTGCAGGACCAGGGAGTCCTGGTTAAGGAAGGTGCAATCTGTACAAAATATTTCTGTCGGGAACAATCCTGTTCTGGCCAAGAAAGGAGGGAATAAATGAACACAGAGTTTGTTTTCCTCCTACCACCTATAGTGCAGTCCTGCCTCCAATGTAGACATGTTTAACTGCTTGCTAATCACCATTTGAATCATAACAGTATAAGTCCTGTTCATCTGAGAAAACTGATGATCAGCAGCAAGGTTAACACGGCAACTATTGCAGTTCAGGGCAACTGTATCTGTATTTCTTTTTAATAAGCCCTCAAGGGTACCCACTCTCAGGCTTCTGGCCATCTCGTCATTGCCTTCTTTAGATGAAAATCCACGACCCTCTCCATGCCTCCTGACCTATGTATTTCCAGACAGAATAATCCTCTGCCTTCATTGTGTTATTCCCAGGAAAAGACAGCCTACCTAAGCAGGCCTACTTCATGTCTCCCTTCATAGCCAATGCACCATGGAATTAATACATTACAAATTACATTATAGCACTTCCTATGCAAGTTTACTTTATTCTTAAGGTACAAGCACTACAGAGCAAACATATAAAAAGAACTTACACACATGCTAACAAGATTACCAGAGATCACCCCAACTGTCTGCAATATGGGTTCTGTCAGTTGAGTCTTTCAAGCCTATGCCCAACCAAGCTCTTCCCCACCTCACAAAAGGAGTCTCTTTTGTAGCCACGAGTTCATAACAACATTAGGTCAGAACTACAGATTGGACCTCCCTTGCCCATCACCTGCTGCTGGCAGGCTGCCCCAGCAAGCACCCAGCCTCTCCCTGCCCCACCCCAACCTGGCTGGGCTGCTTACCCAGCTTCTGCTGCCTCTCTGGGCAGCATAGGCTCTGGCAGCTGACATAAAGTTCTGTCCCCGTGCATCTGGGGGCAGCCACGGGGCTCCCGCACTGTGCTCCAGGGACCTGCTACAGATCTCTGGCCCTGACCTTGTACTCCAGTCCTGCACTGCTGTGGGGCTCCAACTCCAGCCCCATGTTCCTAGGGGCTACTGCGTTGCCCCAGTACCACACTCCTGGGGGGTGCCAGGAGACTCCAGCCCCACAGTGCTGCAGGGCTCCAGCCTCAGCCTTGTGCTCTCAGGGGCTGCCACTGGGCTCCAGCCCCAGTCTTGTGCTGCCCCAAGCTGGGTTGCTGACCTTGTTGCTAGCCCTACTGCCCTTAGGCTCTGGGGCTCTATGATCCAGAAGCATCCGTGGTTCTTCTGGAAGACTGTTGCTGGACCAGAGAATGCCAGTTTTGGGGGGGCACAACCTGTAGCACACTATCTTATGGGACCTTCAAAGGCCAAATCTTTCCAATCCTTCCCTAAAGTTTTGACTCTTCATGAACCAGAGGTCCATCAGGAAGAAGACCTCTCAAATACCTTCTAGGAAACCCACCTCACACATGCTCTCTCAAACAGTTTTTATGAAGTTTCTAACATTTACTGTAATAATGTCCTTTAAAAAGTTTCATACGATCCCACAACAATATCACAATTTTAATACAAAGGTATTAAACCTAATTCAATAAAGTTTATTCAGGATATTACAAAAAACATCTGTCATAGTAAGGTACTTGCAAAAGCAATGCTTCCTATATCAAATATTCCTCAAGACAGTACCATAACCTCTTTAGCTGATGTACTTAGATGAATTTAACCACAGTTGGATGCTGACAAGCTCTCTCATTCGCTTTTCTATCTCAGAACAACAACAAAGCTTGAAGGAAACTTCTCATTATACACTTAGAGCTAGTCAGTGTTAATAAATTTCTGATCACTACTATCTGGGTACACACTCCCATGTTGGCGGTAAATACAGACTCAAGATTTTGCCACTGATGTGTTCTCAGACTTTTTTTTATTATTTTGGTATTTGATTTATTATATCCAAGTCAAAACCTCAGCTTTCCATTCCCATGATGACACTGGACTAAAATGTAATGAAGGAACTGGGCAACTGTATTTGTTTTATATTACATTTTTTCTTCCATCTCCTCTCCTCCTTTTTTACAATCTCTCTGAAATGAGTTTTCAATCTGCACTATGTTATGCTGTATTTTCCATCCTCTGTCTTCTGTATAGTTTTTTCCTCATTTTCATATTTTCTTTCTTCTCTATTTGTGATATTTTCTTACCATTTCTTTTCCCATTGTATCTCACAAGCAGAAGGAAAATCAAACAGCATTTGAATATGGGTTAAGCCTGCAAGTTTACAGTAGCATTCAAAGCTAGGCAAAATGAGTTGGCTGTTTCCTGCGTAAAGTCTATTGGTTGTTGTCAACACAGTCTTTCATCCTTACTGATGTACTAAGACCAGAGAAGCCTCAAAAGAAAAATAAAATTAGCGTGGGTCACAACAAGCTTAAACACCAGCAGAGATAATTAAATCTCCGTAACAAACCATATTTAACTAAAATAAACCACTTCCTTTTATTGAATGAAAGAACCAACATTACCCTTTGAACAGCTCTTTCTTTCATTAGACACAACTCACCACTGAATATTGATAGAAGTTTGCAAAGGCTTATGCGTTGCCTTTTATGCAGTTTTTTCTTCAAAATCAATCAAGTGCCTTACAAACATGTCCTTTTTGTGGATAAATAGGTATACACAAAAGGAAAGTAAGCAGTGCATTGGATTCTTATTGTTATTATCCTATAAAAATCCCTCACCTGGAAGCAAATGATGAGGAAACACCATCGGAGGCTAATAATGCTGAACTATTCATGCAAACTCTTTGTAAAGAAACTCAATGTTCTTACAGGTTATTGCAAAAGTAGAAACATTTGCTTACACAATCAACTTTCTCCTCAAAGAGGCTGAATAATTAAATAAAAGATCCATAGCTCTAAAGAAGCAAACCAAGTCTTCAGTTCACCTGTGTAGTTTCTCAAGTCAAGTCAACTCAGTTCTAGAGAAAAGGAAATCAAGATTTGAGCGGTAAAGTCCTAGCTTCCCTGAAGTCAACTGCACACTCCTATGATTGTCAATGAAACTGGGAGTTTAACCAAAAACCAACTTCATCAAGCAATCTCTGTCCCTCAGTGTTTCTCTTACATGCCTCACACATCCTCAGGTGGAAAATGTGATCCATCTGCAAAAAATTTCAGTGTTATGGCCTGTTTCCATTAGCAGAAAAGAACCTTAGTCAGGTCAAAAAATATTAACAAGTGAAAGTCTTTCAAATTAAGTATTTTGCACTAGTCATAATGTTACATGAAAATACTTTTTTTTTCAGTGTGTACCAAAGTTAATGAAAACATCAGAGTTCTCAGGGATGAATCACTTCCATTTGCTTGCTTGTGCCATAAATGAAATTAGTCTGATTGAGACAAAAACTTTTTTACTTCAGGTTAAACAGGTTGCTAGGCAGCCACACTAAATCAAATTTATAACATTAATAAAATTAAAGACAATATTAATTTGCATGTATTATTTCAAAATTGAATACTAGCAAATGTGTTCCCTTCACACACAGAGAAGAAACTAGAATACTAAAGGTAAGTGTATGCACATGTGTGTGTATGTGCACACACAGGTGCTATATAGTGCCTGACAGAAAGAATACAAACAATGATTTTTCTGAAGAAAGCATTCTCTCGCCTTCCACCTTTGGTTGCCAGGTACACTAGTGCAAAGTGTGTGTAAAATGCTACTTTTTGACATTTTACACCCATTTTAAGACACTTTGCATTTATATAAATAACTATACAAAGTACAAAATAATACAGAATCAATTCCTTATAATTTGAGAAACTTCAGATCAGGATCCAAACTTTACTTTCTAGGCAGTTCACAAATACATACATGCACATGAATATATGGTCACCTTAACATATTAATGCACCAAAGGGTGCAAGTACCTTTTCAGTGCAATAATACATTGAGACAAATACAAATAGTATTGTGTTAATAATAATTTTTTTTTGATTCACTGGCAACTGCAAAGAATTGGGAGAGAAAAAACACCAACATCAGGACAAACCAAAACTTTTGTGTGTGAGAGAGACAGAGAGAGAGAATCAATTTTGTTAAAATTCATTTCAGATTGTCTACATGAAATGTTTTATTAAATCTGAAAATAGTAAATGTCAATTTTAATATTCTAGACTGTTTTATTAGATTTTTCTTTATATAAAAATCAAAGGAAATTTAGGACCCAAAAGCCATTTTGGAAAAAAATGCAATGTTTCCTTTAGAAAATCTTGAAACAAAAATTAGATTGGGGGGGGGGGCGGCTTTTGATTAGTTTTTTTCCCCCAACAAATAATTTGGCCAAATTGACATTAATTCTTATAATAATATTTCAGTGACAGTAGATCTGCAATTATTTTCTGAAGAAAGTTTCAGCTGAAAAAGAGCATCTAGCTCAAATCACAACCCTATATACAGAGAAGCCCATTTTGAACAATGTATGTCTCCCAAAGGACCAGGCAAGTATTTCCACTCCATGTTACATGTAAATTCATTGACTTCAGTAGAGTCATTCCTATACTTGTAATATGATAGCAGGATCAGGCCCCTAAAATTTGACAAGTGCTCAAGCAAATTTGATCAGGAATAAATTAAATGATCATGTAAGAGAGGGGCTTGGCCTTAGAGATAAGATTTTACAGAACTTTTCACTGTATATACCATCTAAAATGTTGTATCAATGTTCTTTGAATTCTAGAGAAGATAGAGTGTATATAACTTAAATTTTATATACAACTAATGACTTACACATTTAGTGTCTAATTGAAGTAATTACAATACTATGTAAATATTCTACCTGCATCACTGTAACTTTTGCACATTCACACTATGTCTATAAATTACATGTATTGATATGGCATAATATAATGTTTCTGATTGTGTGCATGTTGGCACCATTTCATCATCGAGGAACAGGAAATTATTTTCTCAAGGAAACTAAAGCAGAATGCATCTGATTTGTCCTTAAGCACCGTAAGAAGACTTGCACTACAACTAACACCAAATATTTGCTCCGCACTTCCTCCAAACAGTCAAACAGAACTTGAAAAATCATCTGTAAGCTTGCCATCTAGTGAGTACCCATAATTTTATACATGATATTCCTTCCAGTTTATTAAAAAAACAACAACAATATATTGTGCACCTTTGGTAGTGCCAGTGGTAAATAGTCTCTAACTTTAAGGTAAAGGATTGTATTTCCTCTAATGTATGATATATTATATATCCTTATATTAATGCAGTTAGAATCATGATGTTGAATTCCATTTATTATACCAATATACTTCTTAAGTAAATTATGTGACTTCATTACACATACTACTCAACAACTTCTGCAAAGTATATCAAAACTGCCACAGTATGGTGGAATACTAATTAATTCAGCTGCCACAGTATCAGTTGGTGTCTGACTTCCCAACCGCACAATCTGTTGGATCCACAGAAAACAACGGTGCCTTCAAAATATTGATGATAGGTCTTTTTTAAAAGCTGTAAAAACAGAATATGCCACTTGGAATAATGGAGTCACTGTAACCAATGAACATAAATTATACTGAGCAACAATCAGCAACCTCTATTCTCTCACATATCAGAAGAATATAGTGTGCACATAACACAACATTCAAGGTTGTTTGAAGCTGATGTGACATATATCCTGAAAATAGAGAGAAATAATAATGCACAAGATGTGGAGTGATTTGTATTATGTCTCTTGATGGATGAATATTAGTGTCACAAAACTAAGCTGACAAATGATAATGATTTAACAATATTTTCCATTTCTGTAGTAATTTCTATCTGAGAAACTCTGCACACTGAAAAACACTAATTAGAACTCACATGTTATTACTTCCATTTTGCAAATTTGAAAACTAAGGTAAGAAGGGGGGAAAAAAGAGTTAAGAAAAAAAACAGCCCTTAACTCTCGACTCCAAGTCCCAGGTGTGATGAGATTGAATCACAGGGGTCCCCTTGGGACTGTCACCCTGTGTGCTGGTCATGTCACTGAGCCTTTCTACCCTTTGGGGTGCTCATAGCACCCTGTCCTGCTGGGCCAGAAGCACCGGTATCCCCCAGCCAAGGCACAGAGTTTGGATAACTGCCCACCCCAGCAGAGCAACACAGATGTGGAAACAGCTAACTCTGGAAAGGTGCAACTATAAGGCCATTGACAGCACTCAAGATCACAGCCCCAAAGAGCACCAAAACCCCCAAATAAAAGTGCATAGAGAAAGCTCATGAAGCCTCTTTGTGAATGAGAGATATGCACAGTGGTTGTCCATCCATCCAGGTAACAATTATTTACACTGGGCTTGATAATAAAAAAATGTGTTTTAATTAAGTATAAAAAGTAGGATTTAAGTGATTGTAAGTGAAAACAGACAGATCAAAATGAGTTACTAAGCCAAAAAATAAAACGTGTCAGCTAATCGTAATACACAAAGAAACTTACTATATATGCAACGTCGTACCCTAACAGGGGTTCTAATCCTCTTTTTCACAAGATAGGCAGCCTCCTACTTTGGGCCCAATCCTTCCCCCTCTTCAATCTTAGATGTTTCCAACAGGTGTTCTTGGTTGGTAAGTGAAGGATTTTCTCATGTCTAGCAAACCATTGTTTGGTCTCCCTCCTTTTATAGCCTTTTTTGCCCAAGGTGGGAATTCTTTGTGTTCGGTTCAATATTTTATCTCTTTGAATAGAGAAACTGTAAGAGCCAAAATGGTTCCAGCATCAGGTGTCCTGGCCACATATCTCTGTATGACCAAACACAAGTTTGGGCTTACCAGAAAAATAAAGCCATTCGGAGATTGTTACTTTGAGTACTGAATCATTATGTTTCTGGAGTATCAGTAATGGCCCTCCTTAACACATTCAGATTTATAAACACATCCTCACTTCATATTTCCAACATCTCACACAAAAATTATATGTCAGGACTGGGCAAGAGCCTGTCAGCAGGCTGGATCTGGCCTGCCTAGCTTTTTTTTATCCAGCCCACACAGCAGTTCCCAGCTCCGCTCCCTAACACATTGCCTGGGAGCTGGAATGTGCAAGCCCTTTCAACTGCTTCTATTCAAAGGTCTTGTGCCTTACCCATGGCTTCCAGGTAACGCGTTAGTAGCTGCAGGGAAGGTGCGAGCCCTTTAAATAGAAGCAGTTAAAAGGTCTCGCACATCCCCACTTCCCAGGAAATGTGTTAGCAGAATGTGTTAGCAGTGGAGTGGGGAGCTGTGAGCCCTTTCAGATGCTTCTATTTAATGGGCTTGCTGGGAAGGCAATGTGTTAGCAACTATCCAGCAGGCGCAACTTATAGGGTTGCAAGATGGTTTCAGAAAAAATACCCAACAACAACAACAACAAAAACCGTGCCAGGAAAACGTTTGTTGACCCCAAGAGTTGTTAAGCAAAAAAACAAACAAACAAAAACCCCTTCCATGGCCCCTCTAAAAACCATGTGTGAGGCTTTTTGGCCCTAACAGGCGGCCAGCGGCAGCCCACCATCCTGCGCCTGTCCAGATAGCTCCCCTGTGGAACCCAGTAAGAACTAGGGTTGCCAGGCTGTGTCTGTATTGAGCCGGACAGCCCAGGATTTTCACCTCCTGGCTGGGAAAAAATCAGAAAGTACCGGACATTTTAGGTGTCCGGTATTTTCTGAATTTTTTTATCAGACAGGAGGCAAAAATACCAAAGTGTCTGGTTCAATACCGGACACCTGGCAACCCTAGGCACAAGCCCTTTAAATAGAAGCATTTGAAAGAGCTTGTCTCTCCCAGGCAGATCCCAAGCAACATGTTAGGGGGGCTGCAAGCCCTTTCAACTGCTTCTATTTAAGGGGCTTGTATTCTTCCTGGAGACTGCTAAGGTGCGAGCCCTTTAAAAAGAAGCAACTGAAAGGGCTTGCAGCTCCCGAGCCCACCATGGGTGTGTCTAGACTACAGGGTTTTGTCGACAAAAGTGGACTTTTGTCGACAAAACTATACCCGCGTCTACACTGCTGCTGAGTTCTGTTGACATAATGTTGACAGAACTCAGCAGTTTTGTCGACGGCTGTAAACCTCATTTTACAAGGAATAACGCCTTTTGTCGACAGAGTTCTGTCAACAGAAGGAGTTTTTTCATCTACACTGTCCTTTGCATCTACACTGTCATGTCGACAAAGCGGCTTGCTTTGTCGACAGAACTGGATGTAGTCTAGACACGCTTTGTCGACACTATCTGTTGACAAAACTTCTGTCGACAAAAGCCTGTAGTCTAGACGTACCCCATGTTGCTTGGGAGCTGCAAGGGAGGTGCGAGCCCTTTCACTTTTTTCTATTTAAGGCCCCACTCTTCCACCCGAGGCCACTTGAAAAATTATTGCCCACTCCTGTAATATGTACACGGAAATAGAACACACGCATTCAGAAGATTGTAACTTAAAAACAATAATGTCACATGTTGCATTTTGCCTAAAGCATCTTCAAGTTTTGTATATTCATATTCCTAAGCAAATTTTCATAAAGCATAGGTGAAGGGGGAAGAGGGGACACTGGCACTAAGGATGTTAAAATGCGGTTACTTTTTTATAGAAGATTCCAAGTCTCAGGGATCAGGGAGTGACACATGAAATCTATCATCCAAACCACTGGATGAGTTTCAGTGATGAGTTACTACTTCCCCACCCCTGAAAGGCATGGTAAATAGGTCCCAGATCAAAGCAACAGTGCAGACCAGCGAGTACAGCTGCAGAAGGGAAATGGCAGAGCTTCTTTATTGTAATTAACAGAAAAAAATCACTTAAGGTCTCTGGAATTTCAAAAATGTCACTTAAAATTTGAAACAAAGATTTCATTAGCTCCCTGCACATTTTATTGTGGTACTGATTGGCAATCTTTTGACAATGAATGCTTAAACAGTTTTTTCTCTCTCAAAATTAGAGTTGCTGATTTTGCTTTCAAACAACAATACTTTTGGAACTACTTTTTTCGAATCAGCTTCTCATTGTGATTCACTAATAAGGACTTTCATTCTTTTTCTCTCCTTTTTCATCTCACCTCATTAGATCAACATTTTGCTGCGTCCCCATGCTGAAGTCAGAATGGTTCTGAAAAATTACTTCCTTCCAATCCAACTTTTTAGTTTACATGGCAACATTTATACAGACTTCTCCATAAAATTCTACTGTATTTTCATTGAGACTGAGTGTTTCATAGCCAAATTTCCCCCTGCCTTTCTTGAGCATGAAACGAATACATGGCGACTCGGGACATAAATGGGAATAGAACGCAGGGCAAGTGTATGCTACAAAATTAAGCCACACTAAGCTATGTCAACATACTGCCACCACAGAAATTACATTGCTTTTGCATGTCCACACACAGTGTGGGTGATTGTGGGATGCCTTCTGAAAGGCAGCACCTGTGGACATAAGTAATGCAGTATCCACCTGAAACTACATCAACCTAGGTACTATACCTTTTGTGCAGGTGGAGTTATTAAGCTGGTATAGTGGGTGAGTGTGATGAAGTGAGGATTTTCCCTTTTTATTTAGTAAGCGATCTTAGGTGAATCTTACTGTTTTACATGAATACTGTGTTTGTCTCTGTGTATTGCATCAACGTCTAGGTGGTGGGTATAAGGGAATGTGACTTTTCTGTGGGCTGCTACGTATATTATGGCCTGCTTCTTCGTAACCTAAGCCCCAGGAGGGGCTATGACCAGGGGATATGACTTGGCTCAGGAAGGCCAGCAGAGGAACAACGGGCATGTGGGGAGCCAGGCAGCTGGAAGTGGGTCAGGGGGAGGGTCTGAACCATGAACTCCCTTCTCCCCAAAATGGACTTAACTGAATGTTCTTGTTTCCTGTGCTAACAAGCTCTCTTCTACACTGCACCCCTGTTGTCCAATAAACTTTCTGTTCTACATGGTGGCTGAGAGTCACTGATGACTCTGGAGTTGGGGTGCAGGGCCCTCTGGCTTTTCAAGGATCTCTGCCCAACTGGACTCACTACAGTGTGGAAGGAGATTCTGACTGCTCCGAGGTCAGACCCAGGATGGTCAAAGCTGTGAAAGCTTCTTGCCGTGGCAACAACATGCTCAGAGAGAGAAGGCACGCTACCCCAGACACCTGTCTGGGCACCTACAGGGCAGTTCCAGAGAATCCCCCTCAAAACTCTGTGACAGTGAGATACTTTGGCAGGAACTACACTTTAGTGTAGATGCTTACAGAGAAAGGTTGGCATACGCTGACCTACGTCAACCTTTCTCTGCAATGTAGACCTGGCCTCAGAATATTCAGAAGCCCAGACCTCAAAACACTGGAGCTGAGAAGAGTTACTTTTAGCTATAATAGTGGTGGGGGTGGAATATGTCCAATAGAGTGGGATGCATATGGATTAACTACAATATTAAACACTGACGTTTTTCATATTTGATATTGTTAGCTCTTCTGATTAGTGTGCTCAGTCCTTTAAGGTACGTAGCATTTTGTCTTCAATCCAGTGAAGCATTTAAGCATTAGGTTAAGTATAAGCATGTAAGTCCTACTGACTTAAATAGGTTTATTCATTACAGCAGCTGTTTCCCTGTCCTATTAAAATTTTTCAAGATATATTTAAAACAAAATCACATATCTGAATGGAAAGTTGGTCGGTATCTCAAAAAAAATTCCAAACCAAAAATATTAAATCAATTCAGCACAATCACAAGGATTTTGAAACTTTCAACGCTTTTCCCCCACATTTTTAACATTTTCCCATTCTTTTAGTGAAATAAAATTAATTTCAAAATGAAAACTTATTTTAAGTGGAAACCTGAAAAAATACTTTGAAATGATCAGAACATAATATTTAGACAGCTTTTCAACATTTTTCCTCAACATTTTTTGAATGAGAAGATTTGCTCAAATGCATCCTATTTCCATATACAGTTTTAGTTTTAACAAATCAGGATTTGGGGGCAAAATCAGTTCATCAAAACATTTCTGATCTTACTTACTGGATCAGAGCCACAGAGTTAAGCATTTTTCATGAGGTGAAACTAAGCTGGTATAGGCCAGTTCGGTATATCAGTAAGAAAATGGTGGAAGCTGTTCAAGTAAGTGGTACAGTCCACTGTGCCACTAAGCTATTTATAGACACTGTACCATCCCTAGGCCCTCCATGGAGCTGACTGTCGGGGAGGAGAAAGAAGCAGTATGGCATCTGGAGGAGCTGCAGCATTTTGCTCCTTTGCTGTTACCTCTACCAGTTTGGAAAGGTGCAGAATCCCTACCCCTGTCCTCTGGCAGGGCTGCTACTGTATGGAGCCAAAAGATACACAGCTCTGTGGAGGTATAGGGGCGGAGCTGGAGCTGGGGGGCACAGAGGGGAAAGGAGAAGAATGTCAGTAGCTTCTTAGATGCTGCACTACTCCTCAGCCCTGGTGTCTCTAGGTATTATGGGTTGGGGAGTGGAAAGGAAGAGCATGGGAGCACTGATCTGGGGGGAGAGTAGAGTCATGTGGGGAGTCACATGGGGGGTCATGTGGCACCACTTTTGCTGGTGTGCACCCCCCATACTGGGAAGAAATTCATTTTACTTTCACTTTGTCCCCAAACTGCAACCAAGGAGGACCATTTTTATCTGGATAGAGATTTCATGTCTCCCAGAAGGTGGTGAACCAAAATACTACTCAAGCATCTGGACCAATAAACTTTTCAACATCCAAAGTCATCCCATTGATTTATGCCGATGAAAGCTAGCTTTACATGTGTACCCTGCCTTTTATCAGAAATGAAATACATTGATGCTTTCTTCTGTTTGTCCTTTGAAGTATACACAGTGATATTGTCAATAGGAAGATAATTATTCCTAAGTGTCATACAGCATCATCGGAAGTATACAGGCATGAAGACAAATTTAAAAGATATCGATTAATAATCATTTGTTGGACTGATTTCAAGTAATAATCCTCTGTGTTAAGATAATATGAAAATAAGAAAACATACCTAAAAAGTCAATGTTTCATCACACAACAAGCTGAGAAAAGTTGGCATTACTTATTTTTAACAATATATTAACTATATAGACACTTTATATTTTCCAGTGCTAACGTGTAATTTCTATTCTTGATTAATTCTAGTCTTAAATTTTGGCTCAATTATATACTGTAAGACTTACCAGGCATTGCCCAGGCTTGGGGCTGGAGGGGGGGTAGGGCTACGCAAGCCACCTGCCAGCTTTTCCCTGGGGTGACCCAGAAAGAGGCTGACTCCACAGGCAGCCTACTGGCTTTTGCTGGGGGTGGCCTAGGGTGGGATGGGGGAAGAAGGGAGTTGGCCTGAGGCTGGGTGGCCATGCAGGGCACCTGCCAGGTTTTCCCAGGGGCTGGCCCGGGACAGTGGGGGCAATGCAGGCCAGTTAGCAGCTGCTCCCCAGGGGCAGCCTAGGATCCGGGGTGGGGCCACGCCACAGTGGCTGGGGGCAGTCAGGGCGGTGGGGGCTGTGCAGCAGCCAGCAGCCTCTCCTCAGGGTAACTTGGGGTGGCAGGGCTGCTCCCCAAGGCTGGAGAGCTTGCTGCCCCTTTGTAGTCATTCATGAGTATAACTGCTCTCATCCCCCTTCCTTTCCATCTGAAGATAAACACTCGCATTCTACGCACATTCCATTTCCTGGCACAACCAAATCCTGACCTTGCTTTAAGTTAGGGCTACTCAACATGCGGCCCACAGCCTGTTTGTTTGTGGCCCGTGGTACTGTTTGGGTTTATGTGGGGCTCACGCAGGTGGGATCCTTTGAACATGGCCTCCACTGGGAACATGCTCCACAACAGCAAGGCATCTCCCAGGTGGGGTGAGCATTGAAAGACACAAGTAGATGGGCTGGCTGGAACAGACAGGTACAGGGTGTTGGTGTTTCTAGCCCCCAGGGAAGAGGTGCCAGGAATGCTGGGGCATTGTGGGAAGTGCCTTGTATTCATGCACATCGGTGTGAAAGAAGCTATTTGCACATATATATGCAACCACACTTAAGGTGCAGCCCTCAGGATGTGCTGTGAGCATCATTGTGATTCTGGGGCTTTAAGTTATGATAAGTGAAGCTGTATAGCAAATCTGGTGGTCCCAGCTCTTACTGTTTAGAAGGAGTTCTTGAATAAACAGACTCACATATGGACAGATGGACACCCAGATAGACAGATGCACAAGCTCTTTAAAAATATATAGTAGATATTGAAGAAGAGCCAGATCCATAGAATTTTTATCCAGAGCCAAATTTTCCCAGAATTCAAGGCCCATTCAGGCCTATTCCCAATATATACACACCTATATTGCATACACACATACACACAAAGAGGTAATAGAATCATACAATTCTAGAACTGGAAGGGACCTCAAGAGGTCATCAAGTCCAGTCTCCTGCCTTCACATCAGGACCAAGCACCATCTAGATCATCCCTGATAGATGCCTTAATTATCTCCAGAGTCCAGTGGTGGAGATTCTACAAACTCCTTAGGCAATTTACAACAGTGTTTAACCACTCTGACAGGAAGTTTTCTTCATGTCCAACCCAAACTTCCCATGCTGCAATTTAAGCCCATTGCTTCTTGCCCTATCATCAGAGGTCAAGGAAAACAATTTTTCTCCCTCCTTGTAACAACCTTTTAAGTACTTGAAAACTATTATCATGTCCCCTCTCAGTCTTCTCTTTTCTAATCTAAATGTATTGGTTTGTATAAATACTGTAGTGATATAAGCCTGATTCTCCTCTCACTCACTAGTTTTGCACTGCTGTGCCTCCATTCCTTTTAGTTAAATTACTCTTTATTTTTACCATTCAGTATGAGTTCACAATGAGACCTACAGCCTACTATGGTGGAGTGGGAAGGTATATTACATACACAGATTCTATCCAGCTGCAAGTTATATAAAAAAAAAATCAATGTCTTTTTTTATAAAACTGATTATGTTAGGTTCTATGGCCTGGTCAAATCCAGTTTTTGTAATTACCTTCTTTCTCCCTAAAACTTTCAGAGCAACTACAATTGGTTTTTCACTCACTGCTAAGTACAAAGTCTATGCAGGACCTTGTCCTTACTGAAATGATCCCGTACATATTAACCAGATGTCACATTCTGTTTATCTTTGGTAAGTGAAATGATTCCAATTTGTAAAATACTGGGAGAATGGTGAATATTTTGGGATAAAAGACTTCACCTTGTTTTTAAATGATATTATGCATTTGTTTGTGTTTTTATAATCAGGTATTGAGTGTGTACACATGCCAATAAACTGAGTTTAGCAGCCAAAACTGAACTGTTACCAGGGTATAGATAACACATTTAATTCAAGTCATTACATTCACACTGCTTAATATTTGGAATTATAGAAATTAACCTTTTTTTTTTTGAAGATGAGCTTTCTGACAAACGAATAATAATTTCGGAAGCTTCAGGGGGTAGCCAAGTTATCTGTACAGGATAAACTTAAAAAACAACAAATGGTCTGGTAGCACTTTATAGACTAACAAAACATGTAAATGGTATCTTGAGAGTTTGTGGGCACAGCCCACTTCTTCAGATGACCGGTCATCTGAAGAAGTGGGCTATGCCCACAAAAGCTCATGATACCATCTACATGTTTTGTTAGTCTATAAAGTGTTACCAGATCTTTGTTGTTTTTGAATAGTAATGTGTAATTCTGTGACCCTTCATGAAAGCACATGTAGAATTTTATTTCTCCTATAGCTATACCATTTTGGTGTATTTTCTTTAAAAACCCTGTTTAATTACCTAACAGTTACATTGAGCAGAGTAATCTGTACTTGGTTCCTAGGTTCCACTGTCATTGTGCTGGGGAAAATGTTTTCTTAGTCAAAGTTCTTTGCTTTGGGAATTCACCCCTATGAGTTATACAGGAATCCAACAGTGTTTTTTACAGGGCATGTTTTAAGCCTATCCATTTCAGTCAATTTTTGACTCTCCCTTGTTTTTGCATCTTTTATTCCTTATGATTTGTATTACTTGGGAAATGATCTCTTTGTAGATAGTTTGCCTGATGAGAATTCAGTTTGCCCTTGTGCCAAGTGGTTTTTTGTTTGTTTGTTTGTTTGAAATGCTGTTTGGTTGTGTGTTTTGGCTAATTAGGGTTCTGTGTTTTGTTTTCCTGGTTAATGCTTTGTTTGCACAGAAATTGGAAGGCTCACAACAGGGCCCTGTAAATGGATTAGTTGAATGAATACTATACATAAAATAACAGATGTACCCTGGGAGAGTCTGAAATCCTCTGAGTCACTAAAGAAGCTCTGCTCATGTTCCTTGAGGTTTAGGACTGACAATTAACCTCAGACAGTCAATTCAGACATGGGTTTTTCACTATTTATCACAGAACCATTACCACTGCTTCTTCCCACTCCTTCCCTCTCTTTCCACCAAGTTTTTTTTTTCTTTCATCAGCCTTTGCTTCCTGTCATTAAACTAAGATTGTAAGCTCTGTGGCAAGGATATGTCGTACAACACTTAGCACAGTGGGATCCAAGGACCTGATTAGGGCCTCAAGAATCTACTGCAATATAATAAGCTATCATAATAACATATACTTCGAATTCAAAACTCTTAGCTTTATAGTTGAGAGACATGCTAAATAGTTGTATGGCTGATCCATGTAACAATTGTATTTAAATTTTGTTTTAAGTGACAACATTGAATTACAGGTCTTATCTGTATCAATGGCTAAATCTCTCTTTGCCACAGTTAATAATGTAAATAACTCATAACTATACATCCTAGTTTAGTTCCTTTTTTTGTGCTAAAAAGCTTTGGAAAGTTTTTTATTTCCAAAGACTGTTTGTCATATCTCAATTTAAACTCGTACAAGTGCCAATAGTGTTGATGCAATTTCTTCAGCATTCCTGAAGAGAAATATTGGTAAATTATAAAGCAATTTTTGATGTTCAGACAGTTTAAGATGCGCTTTCCCATTTCTTTTTTTTTCTTCCTCTATAGTGTCTCACTCATTTCTTCTTTATATCTACATGGGGCATAATATTATATATTGTTATTAAACACTAATGGTTTGTTAATATGACTTCCTGATCAAGTGCACAATGTTCGGTCTCACCTTGATTTTACATCTTGATGAGCAACAACTCTTGGGGGGATAAAAGCCAGGCTACTTACAATCTGATTATGAATTAGGTAAGAACTGCTGGACTCCTGTTTGGTTTACAGTTTTCTGATTTGATTTATATTCTTGTACTATATTTATTTTTAAAGTGTTTTCTTTTCACCTGTCACTATAATGCCATGACAAGTGAGCACCTGAAACAAAAGAGTAGTTAACTTGAAGCAGACAGTAAGGTGAGGGATATATTGAGCTATTGAATCAATCTGGTAGGATGCACTGTATGCTATAGTACTGTATTTTTCAAAAATATACATGTGTATCATTCTGTGACTTTCACAAAACACTGAGATAAATAAAATATCTGGAATGTAAAAAAACCTGGCTAACTGTCTGACTACTATTATTATTTGCTAGTACCTGTAGTTAAAGAGTGAGCTATAAGAGTGCTCAAATCACTTCAGGACACATACTGATCATCTGCAAACCTCGATGGGAGCTTTCCAGCTCACATGCAGTGATGCACAGTTACAACTGACTGATCATCATGTATACCCAAGATATTCTCACACAGGAACCCTTTTTTGGCAGTCTCCAAAATATCAGAAAGTAGGCATAGCCTGATGCAGGTTACAAAAAAGATTTGTGACCTCATTTAGTCAGCTACAGAAATACATATCACTAGTCTAACCATTCTCTGTCCTGATATACAACATGGATATCAAATAGTTGTGATCAATCCAAAGAGTAAGAAAATCACAAATATTAGCAGATTATGAATAAATTATCATCTGTTCAATGATATCCTACCAAGAAAATGTCAGAAGATAAATTAATCAACTAAATTAATCAAGTAAAGTATATGTTTTTCTTTAGTTAAAAGCAATTAGTTAAATTACAACAAATATTTGTTTAGCCATCAATTGCAACAAGGTTCCCTCTAAGCTGCACGGTAGCACAGCCCCACAGATGCTTAATCAGCCCCACCCAGACAGGGGCTCAGGACTCCCCGCACAGAGCTGACTGGTTGGGATAGGGGCACTTCTCCCTCAGCTCCCAGTCGCTGAGAGAGAAGTGCCCCTGCCCCAACCACGCAGCTCTGTGCGTGGAGTCCTGAGACCCTGGTTGGGCAGGGCTGATTAAGCAGCTGTGAGACCGTGCTGCCACGCAGCATAGAGGGAACCTTGAACTGCAATTGTTTTAGTATCATACTGATCTTTTTAATTCTAAGTAATTAAATTTAATAGGAAGAGAATTGCACTTGTATAGTTTCTCCAGTGCCAACTGAGGAAAGAAACTCCCAAACAGAAACCTCCCACTACAGAGAAACTGATGAGTAAGAATCTGATGAGTAAGATAAATGAATGCCAATAAAGATAAAGGAAACTGACAAGTAAGATAAATGGATGCCAATAAAGATGTTTAAGGTAATAAACAGTGGCCAGCAATATTTGGTTGCAGTGACAGGATGCCCACAATGCAGACAATTGTAGCTTCCCAGTGCTGATCATTCCAACTGTGGTATAAATTACAGTTGCAAGATATCATCAGTTGTAGCAGCACTCAGTTTTGCCACACATCTCTTTTACCCACTCCTTCATTCCTGAGATGCCGAATATAGCTGGTACAGCTACCTTTTCTTCATAAACTCATGAAGCTAGAGCTTGTTGAAACACATTTATCTAAATGAAATTGCACCAAAATATGCTGGTTCATTGAAGCTGAAGTATTCTGCAGAGATGTATCAGTACATTCCATAGCCTAACATTAGGACAAACCTTCTTCCCGAATTGAAAAGCTTAAGTTTAGGTCTGAAAATAGATGCGGCAACAACATTTTTGCAAAAAAGATTTTTGGTTAGCAGGACAAACAAAATTTCAAAATATCAGATGTTTTATGAAATGGAATTGACATCCACTGTTCAGAACTACATGAGGATGTGGCAGACTGGCATGGCGTGGCTGTGGCAGACTATAAGCTCCTCCTCCTCTAGGTTTTAACATAAAATGATTGACCCACAAGGTCTAAATTAAAAGATGTGCTTGAGATGCTAAAATCATTATTAAATACTCAGTCTTTCAAGACAGTGAGTTCTCTGGACATGATTTAGTGAAGCACTTTATCATTTACTTACCTTTAAGTGTATATGGGTATGTCTACACTACAGCACTAATTCAAACTAACTTAATTCGAATTAGTTAATTCGAAATAAGCTAATTCGAGTTAGTGCATCTAGACCTAAAAACTAATACGAATTAGCATTTTGCTAATTCAAAATAGCATGTCCACATTGAGTGGACCCTGAACCGAAGTTAAGGCTGGCCGGAACCAGTGCCGGCAGAGCATCAGGTTAGGACTTAGAGCGTGGAGCTGCTGCCTCAGGCTAGCCGAGGGCTGTGCTTAAAGGGACCCGACTCCCACCCCGGACAGACAGTTCTCAGGGTTCCCCGCTTGCTTGTCTAACTCGATGAAGGACAGCAAAGCAGTCCTGTCTTGGAGTGCCCTGAGTGCCCACACTCGGCACATCACAGCACTCGGCCATCAGCCTGGCTGCACTTGCCGCAGGCTGCCATCTGGGGGGGTCAATTGGGGGGGCTGTCAGGATCCAGGAGGCCCTGCAGGAGAGCTTCCACCCCGAGGAGCCCGCAGAGTCACCCCAGTCCTCCCCATCAGGGGCTCGTGCCCCATTCCTCACTCACCTCCTTCCACTTACCCCTTCCTGATGTAAAAAATAAAGGACACGTGTGTTCAAAAATAGAAACTCTCTTTATTTAACAAAATGGGGTGGGGGGGAGATTAACCTCTGCGGAGACTGGGAAAAGGAGGTGGGAGAGGGGAAGAGAGAGGGTGGGAGAGGGGAGGGGGAAACCTGGGAGGAGGGAGCTGGAAGGGGGAAGCCAGGGGAAGAAGGAGGAGGGGAAGTATAAAACTATGGTACACCATATCTTCAGTACTGTGTAGAGATGTGGTCTCATCACCTCAAAAAAGATATTTTGGCCTTGGAAAGGGTTCAGAAAAGGGCAACTAAAATGATTAGGGGTTTGGAACAGGTCCCATATGAAGAGAGGCTAAAGAGACTGGGACTTTTCAGCTTAGAAAAGAGGAGACTGAGGGGAGATATGATAGAGGTCTATAAAATCATGAGTGGTGTGGAGAGGGTGCATAAAGAAAAGTTCTTCATTAGTTCCCATAACATAAGGACTATAGGACACCAAATGAAATTAATGGGCAGCAGGTTTAAAACTAATAAATGAAAGTTCTTCTTCACACAGCACATAGTCAATCTGTGGAACTCCTTGCCACAGGAGGCTGTGAAGGCTAGAACTATAACAGAGTTTAAAGAGAAATTAGATAAAGTCATGGAGGTTGGGTCCATGGAGTGCTATTAGCCAGGGGGTAGGAATGGTGTCCCTGGCCTCTGTTTGTGGAAGGCTGGAGATGGATGGCACGAGACAAAATGCTTGGTCATTGTCTTCGGTCCATCCCCTCCGGGGTACCTGGTGGTGGCCGCTGTCAGCAGACAGGCTACTGGGCTAGATGTACCTTTGGTCTGACCCAGTACGGCCATTCTTATGTTCTTATGTTCTAAGCTCAGGGCTCAGGGTCGGGGTTCTCACTGGACCCACTTGATTTTCATGCAGACTTGCTCCTGGGTTCGCATGTGGCCTCTGGTGGCCAGGCTGGCAGCCATGCGGCTGTAGACGGCCGCGTTCCTGTGGCTAGTGCGGAGATCGTGGATGTTGGAGGCCTCCCCCCAAACCTCGATGAGGTCCACGATCTCTGCACTAGACCAGGCGGGCACCCACCTCTTGCGGCCCCGGGCAGGCTCCTGGGAGCCGCCAGCCTGGTCCTGGGAAGAGGCGGAGGGCTGGGTGGCAGCGGGTGGCAGCGGGTGGCTGGCTCATGCTGTGCCAGGTGCAGAGTCTGCTGGCTGGGTGCTGGCAGGCTTGCAACTGGCACAAGCACTGTAGTCAGACTGTGTCCCTTTAAGGGCGCCAGGGCCGGGAGGGGGGCAGAAGAGTTTCCCTGGTTTGGGCCAGAGTGGCCACCAGGGCAACCTGGGAAGGGCTAGCCTCCAGCTAGTTCGAATTAAGTGGTTACACAGCCCTTAATTCGAACTACTTAATTCGAACTAGGCGTTACTCCTCATCGAATGAGGTTTACCTAGTTCGAATTAAGCACTCCGCTAGTTCGATTTAAATTTGAACTAGCGGTTTGTATGTGTAGCCCCTATTAAAGTTAATTCGAACTAACGGCTGTTAGTTCGAATTAACTTTGTAGTGTAGACATATCCTGTGTGTGCAGTCTCACTGATCTTCAAGTTCAGCCAGTCTGTGTCTAGACTACAGGGTTTTTTTTTAAAAAAAACTTTACCTGCGTCTAGACTACTGCCACGTTTTTTCGAAATTAAAATCAAAAGAACGCGGCAGTTTTTTTGACAGTGGTAAACCTAGTTTTACTGGGAAGAACGCCTTTTTCGACAGAGATCTGTTGAAAAAAGGCATGTGTGGATGCGGGGAGCCAGTTTAAAAAAAAAAAAAAAAAAAAAAAGGCTTCCAGGAAAAGCCCTGGTGGACAGTCCATCTGCATGCCTTGCACCTCTATTGTTCTTGTCTCCAGCCATGTTTTAAAGGGACAGGCACCCAGCCAGCCATTTGTGGCAGGAAGCCAGCCAGAGCACCCGGCTCTTCCTGTCCCACAGCATCCCAGCCATGTCACAGCCCCAAGACCCTCCTGGCCCTTCCAGGGAGACTTCTGAGGACTCACCTAGGGGCTCCAAACAGTGGGAACCAGCATGGTCAGGGCCAGAGATCAAGAGTCTCCTTGAGCTCTGGTCCAAGGAGGAATCCTTGCAAGCCCTCCACTCATGCCACAGGAATGCGGAAATTTATGGCTGCATGGCCCAGGGACTGGCCAGGAGAGGCACCACCCCCGCACCCAGGACCAAGTGCGGGCCAAAGTTAAAGAATTGCGCCAGGGGTATGTGAAGGCCCGAGATGAGAGCTCCCACTCTGGGGCAACCCCACACTACTGTCCGTACTATGTGGACCTGATGCACATTCTCAGCGGTGGGGAAGCCTGGACTCCACTGCGTCTGGTGCAGTCTGAGTTATCAGACCCTGTCGTGGAGGAACCCGAGCAGGAGCACGAGCAGTCCAGGGAATCTGGAGAGCGAGACCTGGTGCTGAAGGAGGAGGAGGACGACGACACTGTGACCCTCACCTTGGAGCCAGTCACCCAGACCCCAGAGGCCTCCCAGTTGTCTTCGGACATTGGGAAAGAACCAGCAGGTGAGTGCTGTGAGGTTGTACCACACACAGGGTGGGGGAGGTGGGTGCACAGTGGCTGATGCACAAGGGAAACATGTAATGCTCAGCCTGGACACCGTGCAGCTGGCTGTGCATGTGCAAGCACGTGCAGCAGTAGTGTGACACGTGGGTGTGCGCCACATGGTGCCAGGAGCCATTGCCAGAACACACACGGGTGGATTAGCAGTACGGGGGGGCATATGGTCCCATTGGCACTTTAGGACCCCTGTGACGCTCAGGCTGCTGCCCAGCTCACGCATGCTGTTACTTTCAGAACCTCTGAGTCCCCTGTCTGAAGGAGAGTCCCTTACAGCAAGGCCATGCCCTCGTGGACAGCAGTTACACGCATGACTGATTGTGTCTTCCTCTTTTCCTCCACAGCCGGACCACCCGTGCAAGAGGGCCACAGCACACCAGCCCCACCTCCATCCCGGGTACATGGGAGCTGCAGGCACTGGCGTGTGTATGCTGACATTTTGAAGCAGCATGTGGTGGCCCTGCAGTATCTCAACAAGACCCTGAAAGAGAGAATGGAGGCAGAGGACTGTGGTACAACCTCCTGCTGGAAGAGCTCATCCAGCAGCGGATTTCCTTTTGTGCCACTATGCAGGAGGTCTTTGCCTTGCCCGCTCTTATCCCTGGTACCTCTCCTCTGGCACGCCATGACCCTGCCCCACCAAACCCTGCTTCCCCACCAACATCCCCTTCCCCCCTTGCTCCTCTCTTTCCCCCAGACCCCCTTCCCCCAGTCCTTCTCTCCCCCAGCCCTCCCAGACCCAAGTACGTCCCCCCCGTCCTGTCCAGCACACTGTCTGTCACCCCACCCGACCCGAGGCCATGGTGGTCCCCGGACATGAGGCGGCAGGAGCCTGCAATCAGGGAAGCACCATGTGACCTGAACCCCCCTCCCTCTTCCAGATTTTCAGCACCCCACCACCCCAGTTACAGACAATGTTGCTTATTTAAGAAAATGTTTATTTTTGACTCAGGGTACATCTACACTTGCTCCCTAGTTCAAGCTAGGGATGCAAATGCAGCCGACCGAAATAGCAAATGAAGCGGGGATTTAAATATCCCGTGCTTCATTAGCATAATCTCGCCCGCATGTTATTCCGCTCAACAGCTGATTCGAACCAGGTAGTGCACTCCAGGACGCGTTAGTTTGAATCAAACCCCTTGGTCTGAACTAACGTTACTCCTCATTTAGTGCACTCCCTCAGGGCCTCCTGGATGTGAACGCCAGACCGGTGGGCCTGGCGGATGGCAGCTGTCCAGGGCTGCTCAAATTGCCTCCCCTCACCATCAGCACCTGTACCCCACCCTGGGAGGAAGGCCTCCCCTTTTCTCTCCATGAGGTTATGGAGAACGCAACACGCAGCCACCACCTCAGGGATGTTGCGTTCCCCCATTTCTAGTCATGTGAGCAAGCAATGGAACCTCCGTTTTAAACATCCGAATGCACATTCCACCTACATGCAAGCCCGGCTAAGATGAGCATTAAACTGCTCCTTGCTCGCATCCAGGTGGCCGGTGTAGGGCTTCATCAGCCACAGCATCAGGGGGGTAGGCCACATCAGCCACAATGCACATTAGCATGTGCACGTCCCCAAGCACAAGGTCCCGATGCGGGAAAAATGTTCCTGCCTGCAGCCTGCGGTAGAAGTAGGAGTTCCTGAAGATGCGGGCATCATGTGCCCATCCTGACCACCCAACACAAATGGTAGTAAACTGTCCCCAGTGGTTGACCAGCGCCTGGAGCACCATTGAAAAGTAGCCCTTCCTATTAATGAATTGGGCTGCTCGATGGGGCGATGCACAGATTGGGATGTATGTCCCATCGAGCGCTCCTCCATAGTTCGGGAAGCGAAGGGCAGCAAAGCCGGCCACGATGGTGTCCAGGTCTCCCAGACGGATGAGCCTGTTCAGCAGCTCTGAATTGATGGCCCTCACCACCTGCAGAAAGAGACAAATAGACAGACCAAAAAAATGTTAGGCGGGGTGCCTGAACCCTTGGGAGGAGAACCCCTGCCCAACCTGCCTCCCCAAACACCCCGGGAATCCTCTCCTCAGTGAGAGTGAGCAGTGCAGGGTGAGTCGAGGAGCTCCCTCCCACTCCACCCCATTCCCCACTCCTCCTTGCCCTTTCCTGACAGTTCCCCTTTTTTACCGCCCCCCAGCAGTGACTGTCCCCCTAGAATGACTTACGTCATCAAGACGGACCCGACAGTAGACCTGCCCATGCCAAACTGGTGTCCCACCGAGCGGTAGCTGTCTGGTGTTGCGAGCTTCCACAAGGCAATAGCCACCCTCTTTTCCAGGAGGATGGAGGGCCACAGGTGGGTGTCCTGTCATTGGAGCGCAGGGAAGAGCCAAAGACACAGCTCCTGGAATGTGGCCTTCCGCATCCAGAAGTTGCAGAGCCACTGCTGGTCGTCCCACAGCTCCATAATGAGCTGGTCCCACCAGTCGGAACTGGTGTCAAGCCTCCAAAAACGCCCCTCCAGGAAGAAGTTTGGAGGCAAGGGCATCGGTCCTGCATCCCGGGCAAAGCTTTCATATCTCTGATCCAGGTCCAGATGGGGAAGGAGCATCATGACTGTGTCATGCAGATGCAGCAGAATTTGCAGCATGATGGTGGGGGGCCATCGCCTGCCCAGGGGCAGCTCTGGCTCCATGGCAAAAAAAGGGTTCAAAATCAGAAAAACCTCCAAAAAAACCAAACTGCAGTGGTGTCCCAGAAAGTAGGGCAACCAGAGCAAGCACTGCAGCAGCTTTGCTGTCCCTCTGAGAGGTAGGCAAGCCAACAGTAGCAGCAGAGAAACGGCTGTCCAGGGGGGTCCCTTTAAGCATGCATCTCTGCAAAGGGCATGCAGCAGCACCAGGAAGTAAATGCTGCCCCATTCCCTGCCAGAAGCAGTTCCAGGTGCCTTTTTCTTTTTCAAAAAAGCAGATCGATTTTTCAATCCATGTAATGCAATCTAAATGCTCTTTTTTGAAAGAGGCATGTAGTCTAGACGTAGCCCAAGTGTGCATTTTAGTAGATTGGGGCCAAAGTGCTCATCACTTTGTAAGACTGAGGTGGAAGTGTGTGGAACTGAGAACTCTGCACTCCCATCCCACTGTTGTAAATTGTTATGGGTAAATATAAAAAAATGTGGAATGATTCTCTATTGGCTTTACCACTGTAGAACATCAATGAACTTAATCAAGAGCAGAATTCCCTTCATCCGGTAACTAGGCTTGCTTTGTGTCCTGTATATATTTACAGATGAGGCTCAAAATAGAAACTTATTGTCCATGCTCAGTAACTCTAACACATAAGACAAGGAGATGTCTCCCCCTCTGGCTGTGATGCAAGACTCGGCACTGAGCTCGTCCCATATGGACATCAATCTTTATATCGTCAAGTGACAGACGCTAAGAGAGTGAATCCATTCAGACACCCGAGCAATAGCAATTTTCCATTCACAGTCTCTGTTGGGGAAATGCATTAATGTTTGTGATATTCTACTTATGAATAGAAAAGATGTTGGCCAATAATATTCCCTGTAAGATTTCCAAGACATTCTGTGAAAATTAATTATAATGGATTTTTGTTTTAATTTTATTTTCCCTAATGGTTAATCATAGTACCAATCATCCAAATGAGACTACAGCACTGCAGAATACAATAGCAAGAATGCCTTTATTATTGCAGTATGGGTTCTGATCACAACCTTTGTAGGGAAGCAGAGCACAGAAGGTTCACTCTGTGTCAGCCTTATGGGCATCTCCCAGAGTGACAAAGTCAAACCAGAGGGCTGCAATAGAGTGGGAAAAGGCAGCCAACTCCCATGTTCATAGAATCATAGAATACTAGGACTGGAAGGGACCTCGAGAGGTCATCGAGTCCAGTCCCCTGCCCTCATGGCAGGACCAAATACTGTCTAGACCGTCCCTGATAGACATTTATCTAACCTACTCTTAAATATCTCCAGAGATGGAGATTCCACAACCTCCCTGGGCAATTTATTCCAGTGTTTGACCACCCTGACAATTAGGAACTTTTTCCTAATGTCCAACCTAAACCTCCCTTGCTGCAGTTTAAGCCCATTACTTCTTGTTCTATCCTCAGAGGCCAAGATGAACAAGTTTTCTCCCTCCTCCTTATGACACCCTTTTAGATACCTGAAAACTGCTATCATGTCCCCCCTCAATCTTCTCTTTTCTAAACTAAACAAACCCAATTCTTTCAGCCGTCCTTCATAGGTCATGTTCTCTAGACTTTTAATCATTCTTGTTGCTCTTCTCTGGACCCTCTCCAATTTCTCCACATCTTTCTTGAAATGCGGTGCCCAGAACTGGACACAATACTCCAACTGAGGCCGAACCAGTGCAGATTAGAGCGGAAGAATGACTTCTCGTGTCTTGCTCACAACACACCTGTTAATGCATCCCAGAATCATGTTTGCTTTTTTTGCAACAGCATCACACTGCTGACTCATATTCAGCTTGTGGTCCACTATAACCCCTAGATCCCTTTCTGCCGTACTCCTTCCTAGACAGTCGCTTCCCATTCTGTATGTGTGAAACTGATTGTTCCTTCCTAAGTGGAGCACTTTGCATTTGTCCTTATTAAACTTCATCCTGTTTACCTCAGACCATTTCTCTAATTTGTCCAGATCATTTTGAATTATGACCTTATCCTCCAGAGCAGTCGCAACCCCTCCCAGCTTGGTGGTATCTGCAAACTTAATAAGCGTACTTTCTATGCCAATATCTAAATCGTTGATGAAGATATTGAACAGAGCTGGTCCCAAAACAGACCCCTGAGGAACCCCACTTGTTATACCTTTCCAGCAGGATTGTGAACCATTAATAACTACTCTCTGAGTACGGTTATCTTAATTAGAAGTGGGTTATGTGAATTAGAAGTAGGTTACCGTCGGTCAAGCAGGAGCAGCTGACAAGGGGTTGTCTTAGGCAGATTAGGATCTGCTGGGACAGAGCTATTTTGGACCAATTTGGGTCAGCTGATTCCATTTCAGGCCTGCCTGAGACTTTCTAATGCCTCCACTGTTGGGTGGAAGGGGAAGGAGAGAGACATCCAGAAACACCAAGAGCTACTAAGCTAAGAGACAGCAGGAGAGTAAGGAGCTCCAGGAGAAGCTGGGCTCCCTACCCCAGGGAAAGACTACAAGCCCAACCCCCTGCTAAGGGGAAGGCTGACTGCCCAGATGTGGCAGATGGGTGGTATTTTATCCAAGGCTCTTCCTACCAAGGGGAGAAGTGAAGAGGCTCGTAAGGGAAAGAAGAGATGCCACCCCAGAGATGGATCAATATTTTGGTTGTAAGCACCATCTGAAAAACTTGTTGATTTTGGGTATTCACATACAGTTGTTTTCTATGCCCACGGAAAGATCATCCATGTTATTTTAGAGTTCATGATTCATTTTCTAAGTGTGGTGTATTTCATAAAGTGTGGGATGTAGTTTTTGCAGGACAGCCAATAGGCACAATTGCTAAAAAGAATTCACACATGCATGTGCTTCTTCTATCCTGCTTGCTAAGATTTATGTGCAGAAGTCACAGCCAAGAGTTGGATGTCAGTGGATGATGAATGACAGCTAGCAGGGCAGTGGCAGAGACAAGTGATGAGCAGCCAGCAGGGGGCAGCAGAGAGGTGCAACGAGGGGCCAGAAGGAAAGTGTCTGAGAGCACTGAGCAGGGGTATGGTGAGTGGCCCGTGCAGTGAGTAAAATGCCGCTTTACCTCCTCCCACCCAGTACAGGAGGTGAACTCTGTGGATGCACCTCTGAACTGTGGGCCTGCACTAAGGGCACCAACTATGAGTGGGGTGCAGAGAAGGGTTGGTCATGTGAAGGGTCCATTTAGATTGCTGGACTTATTAACCAGTGAGGGAAAAGACCTGGCTCAACCTACTTGGAGTGGAACTTTTACTCGTGGCTTATGTTTATGAACTTTGTGGTGTTTTCCCAAATTAATGCCAAGTTACTTCCCTCCCTGTTTATTAAAAGTTTATTTTCTACACTCAGACTGTGGCTTGCAAGTGAGGAAGCACTCCCTCTCAGAGGCACCCAGGGGTGGTGTGTGAGTCTCCCAGATTCCTGGGTGGAGGGCTCAAGTCAGTTCTGTGTTGGATGGATGGAGAGGAACCCCTGGTTACTGAAACCAGCCCTTGCTGCTGCTGGCTCTACCTGGCAGAAGGGTACACTAAAGTTCACTGTCCTGTTCTCAACAAATAGAAAATTTACATTACAAGTACATTGTTTGTTGCAGGGAGTGATGGTACAAGACTAACTCATGGATATAAACCAGCCCTTTCAACTGCTGCTTATATTTTCTTCATGGTTACTGAAATGAAAAATTTCAGTACTAGAGGAAAAACAACAAGCTTGCATCTTTCCTTCCCTCCCTGGTGATAACTCCAGCACAGAGCAGCAAATTCACAACATACCACTGTCTTAGCTGTGCTGACAAAGCCCAGGAAAGGAACATTCATTGGTATGAAGTCAATTTTACAACTTGCGTACCAAACTGAAGAGCAAGGTTCAACTTGTAATAGCTAGAAATCAAATAAATCTGAAATTATCTATTCATGGGATGTGCTAGGGTTTTTATATTGTGTGGGAGGTGGCAATGTAATTATGTTTTAGGCTTGTTTGCCTGCAGAAGTTAAACAAACACAGACACACAATTTGTTCTTTAGGAACCTAATATTGTATATTACTGAATTCTTTCAGTAACTTTAATAGCAATAGATGCATTTAATCACCTCTTTTGATCTTACCTGAAATGTTTTATATTTAAGAGAATGTAGGATATTTCAGGATCAGCTCTTTCTTCTACAGATCTACTTATTATCCATCATTCAACTGAAGGAGGACTGTTTTCAACAGCACATTTTCTAACACTATGTCCTGTCCAGTTTTAAATGTCCCAACCGATGAGGATTCCATTAATGTCCTAATTCCAAAGCCAAAGTGACTACTCTGTCAGAAAGCTTTTCCTGATATCCATATTTCTCCCCTCCCTCCCCCATTTATTCACTTTGTCTCATTACTCCTAATAATATGCATATATATTGACCTAAATAATATTCTTCCTCTTTGGTGTACATTCTCAACAAACATATTTCAGCTGATATGACTTCCGAGAATCATGCTTACCCATACTGGTCATTAGGGGATTTTTGAATCTCTTTCCCCTTAAGTTAGTTCTTCCAGATCCTAAATATATATATTGTACTCTCACAGCAAGGTTTCTTCACATATGCTCAAGGGGAACAGACTGGATACATTAGGTCAATGGTTCTCAAATTTTTGTACTAGTAACCCCTTTCACATAGCAAACCTCTATATGTAACCCCATTATACATAAAAAACCCTCTTTTTTACTATATGTAACACCATTATAAATGCTGGATGCAAAGCAGGATTTGGAGTGGAGGCTAATGGCTTAATTCATGTAGTATCCCCCAGTTTGAGAACTCTTGCATTATTGTTTCATCTCCAGACATTCTAACCCTTTGTGTCCTAAAAAACCAGAATTTTGGTAAAGAAAATAGAATGGGGTTAGGATTTTGTGTTGCTGACAGGACTCCACTGAAATTTACTTTCAACATTAACAATAATATTTTTAAAGAATTCTATAGATATAAAACCAAATTGGAAAACACATAACATAATGGATGATTTTTAGATATTAATAAAGCTTAATGTCCCCATGACAACATCTGCCAAGACTACTTCCATGTTTGGTACTATTCATCCACTTGTCACCATTTTCAGAGGAGAGGCAAGTCAGATGTGAAAATTACACATCATGCCTAAGAAACCAATGTATTTTGCTTTAAAAGGAGAAATCTTTCTTTTTAATCAGAAAAATAAAATTATAACAAGGAAACCTTTTACCTGGATTAAAACAAAATTCTTCCAAATATTTCTCCCATTCCAGCCACAACACTAACCCTATTTTTTCCACTTCTTGTCTGTTTGGCCATGAAAACAATATTCTTGCTGTTTTTCTATGACAACATATTGTGAATACAATGCAGTTAATGAGGAGAAAAATAAAGGTCAACACTGTGCAGGCCAATGAAAACCTGAGCAAAAATTATGATTAAAAACTGATGGGAAAAGTGATTGGTGAATTAAGCACCTTGGTTGTTAGAGCTTGTCAGAGAATTTTTTTACAACAAATGTTGCTGAAATATGTTGTTTCACCAAAGTAAAAAATTTCCAATATAGTTTTCTTCAGTTTGGGGTACAGGGGCCTCTGGTTACATCTGAAGGGAGGAAAGATGCAGGAAAGGAAGGAAAATGAGAACGGTAGACCACTTCATGCTCTATTGCATGTGGTGAGACATAGAGGTGGTGAGACCCATTCGCATGTAAATCTGTATAATATAGCTGAAACAAAAGACAGGACTATGCAGCACTTTAAAGACTAACAAGATGGTTTATTAGGTGATGAGCTTTCGTGGGCCAGACCCGCTTCCTCAGATCAATATGTGGAAGAAAATTGTCACAACCATATATACCAAAGTGATACAATAAAAAAAAAGTGAACACATATATGTATATATATAAGTGAACCCTAATGTCATTACCTCACAGACACTAACCTTCCCCCCTCATCCCGCCTCTGTTCTTAAACCTGATTCGTCATTTTTATATGTGTTCACTTTTTTTTTTATTGTATCACTTTGGTATATATGGTCATGCCAATTTTCTTCCACATATTGATCTGAGGAAGCGGGTCTGGCCCACGAAAGCTCATCACCTAATAAACCATCTTGTTAGTCTTTAAAGTGCTGCATAGTCCTGTCTTTTGTTTCAGCTAGACCAGACTAACACGGCTGCATCTCTATCACTATTCTGTATAATTTAGAGTGATTGGGGATACAAAACTCTGTTGTTATCATTACTGAAATTCTTTTAAATGAAGGTAAAATTAAAAATTAGTAATAGAATGTTTTTAAAGTAAATCTTCCTCTGTTGTGCTCTACCTTCCTCAGCAGATACACATTGTTTAAATTAATTATTCAAAGTATTAATCACTACACCAATTGTTTAAATCATCTAACTGGCAACATAAATGTAAACTTTTGTGTGCACAAAGATTTTCAAAGCTATCTTGACTGAATTTAGACAAAGAGCTTATTAAAATTAAGGACAATATCTATTTACATTTTTACAGTACATTGAAAATCAACCAGAGTCATTTGTCCTGAACAGTTTATATCATAAAGGTGTAATTAAGCATTTACTACTAACTACCACTTAAGTCAGGTTAGAAAGATGAGTATTAAATGTTTTCCTCACTTCTGTATCTGTTCTGAAAGTTGTAATGGTTAGTGTATCAATACAGGAATGGACATTTCATGGAAAATGCTTACAAATATTACAATTAAGTAACAACTCTCAGGATACTTCATAGTATTTTCAGGGTCTCTATTCCCTCGTTCAAATCCTACTTCTCTCACCATTCTCCTAATACCCTGCATCAGGTAGCTGTACTTGGCACAAGGAATTTCCAAAATGGCTATAGGAGGAAATCAGTTTTCATAGGCCATAGAGTAAAACCACCTCTGGTGCTACTGCTGTCCAGAGTCACTTGGTGCCTCCATCCTTGTGCTAAGAGATGCAAGTGGTGTTTATGTGCACTCCTAGGCACACATACCACTGTTGGACAAGTCCTTAGTGGGTATAAATCGGCATAGCTCTATTAACGTCAATGAAGCTAAGCTGATTTATACTAGCTAAAGATCTGACCTTGCATCTGTAAGACAGTTTGTTCAGACAATTGAGTGCTGACATACACAGATATACTCTCTCTCACACACACACACACAGAGGGAGTTTCAAGGTCAATTTAAATGTTAACATTTTTAACAACTGTAGACACATTTCTTCACATTGAAAGAAGCCTAAGAATAGGTAATCCCTAAGATATGCAGAAACCCATGGCTTGTCTACTTTACAAATATTACCTGTGGCTCAGGATAGGTGCAATTTGCAGGCATAGATGAATTGGTGTTGAATATAGTTTCACTGCAAAAATAGTCAGGAAAATATTTATGTTCACTCCATTCCTGAAACTGTCATTTAAACTTATTCCACATCTGTTAAGCATCTTGTAAGACTCACATTGTGAGACTGGTAGCGAGTAAACAAAGCCGTGTTGCACATTTATGCAGGGCCCTAGAACCTAACACACTCTGAGAAGCAGAGACATTTATGCATCCACCAAGCCAAAAAGGCAGCCCGTTCCTTTCCAAGACAGACAGAGCTGTATTTGCTTACAGATGGCACAGTGCCATGGCGAGCTTTAGATTATCACAGTCTCTAAAACCTTGCAAGGCAGAGATTCTAGATTATTGGTTTGCTCCTGTAGTCTCTTAAAACTGGGATTTCAATGTTCAATTACTGTGTATATAAGGCAGTATCAGGCAACCAGGGATTAAAACAAAATATAAGGGAAATAACCTGCAATGTTCTAAGAAGTTTGGCAATATTTACTTCTTCCAGAAGAGAGCTCTGCTTCTTTTTAAAGCATGAAACTTTAATTGTTCAGCAGACTGGGGAGGGGCCGGGGGGGGGCAGGGGGGAGAGAATGCCATGCTCATGGCTCTTGCCTAGTCAAAGGGGATCTTGGAAAAATATAATTTATTTGTTCCATAGCACAACAAGGTCAAGGCTGGAGTTATCTCCCTTGAGATAACTATCAATTCAGTGAGCAAGAGAATGGAATAAATACATTAATGACTTCTAGGGATTTTGGGGGGAAAGAGGGGGTTGCATTCTTTAAAAATATTGTTGGTTTCCTTTTGTATCTGTGGTAATAACCAGGAGGGACCAAGTCACATAAATTTTGTAGAACAGCAGAATGAAACTTAAAGGTTTGATTGTCTTTGGTGACTCCCTTCGCTATCAAAGCTCTGTGAAACTGTCTCATGCTATTATTGATATTCTGTCATGCTGTCCAATAGTTTGTTCAGAAAGGTTTTTGTGCACATGCATGTGTGCACACACGTACACAGATACACTTTACAACATATATAATTAACATATCCAAATTGTTTCAGTCATAGTATCCATGATATGTAACATTCTAATACATACAGACCTTTCTTGTAAAAAGCAGATTTTTTTAAATAAAATCACCAGTCACAAATCACCAAATAAGTATTTCCAGTTACCATGCTATTATCACAAGTCTCGTTATATGTGTGTTTGTCTTAAAGCTCCAGGTCCTGTAGTCATTTTATTTCATTTTACTTCAGAAGAAAAGCAAGTTTTGAGCCCCATGGTTGTACAAAAAACTTGAAAATAACCCAAATATATTCTAAAGTTTCAGCAACAAGAAAGAAAAAAACCTTAAATTTTATTATTTGTAATTATCATGATTTTTAAGACAATCTAATTTTCAGTTCTATTGCAGACCTATTTGTGTGACTTTGGACATATCACTTGGTTTCACTGAGCCTCAGATATCATTCCTAGATGAAATGTAGCTCTATTAAGCCAATGGCAAAACTACAATTGACTTTCATGGGACTAGGATTTTACAGCTCAGCACCTATGCAAGTCACCAGATTGGCAAAAGAACTAACAATGCAGCATGTCCACCAAAAGGATATGGAGGTGTTGAGCCCTTTTCAATATCAAGCTAATTTGTGGGTGCTAAGCACTTTTGAAATCTGGCCCTTAATCTTATTTTGCCTCAGTTATTCATTTCTACAATGTGGGAAACAACATTTCCCTGACTCAGAGGGGTGCTGTGAGGATAAATTGTAAGGCAAGCAAATGTGATGGCGATAGCTACTAACCTACCAAACCTTTTTTCAAAATTAGGATACGAGGAAAATGAATAAGAATAGATTTGGTTAATGTCTTGTTGATATTGTTCTAATCAGGCCCAAAATTGAGCTTAAAGATACGAGCAATGCCAAATGATTCATATTTTTCTTTTACCAAAAATATGTCCCTAAAATAAATATCATCACTATTCCCAGGAAAGGACAAATACAAGTAGGTGATAGAAACTCGAGGCTAACGACTCCAATGGCAAGCATCCCAGCACACAATTTAATTTTCTCTCATCATAAAAGCTGCTTCTGTGGATAATGAAAAACTATGATTACCAACATTAGAATAATCAAAGATTAAGGCACCAAAGGGCACTGGGAGCTTTCAATTACCTATTTGTTTTGCAACATGTCTGCAGAGCCTGTTCTTTACAAATGTTCATGATGAAAGAGAGCACATGAAAGGTGAAAGGGAGCAGTACAAGAAAGTGACAGCCCACTGAGAGAGGGGAGCGCAATTCTCCTGAGTGGAGTTGCATTCAAAATGCTCAGTTTTAATTACTAACCTCCATGAATCCACATTAAAGTTTTCCAATCAGGATTCAAAACCCAGGCCCTTCCAAAGCATGTATTCCTTTATGCTCTGTGCTCTTGTCATCACAATGAGGTGACTTACACCTTGATGCAATCCCAGCTATTGGCGTGGATGGGAGATATTACACCAAAAACCCAGAAAATCCCCTCACTCTGCCTCCCCGTGACCCTACAAATATACTATAATTCACATCCAAAAATCCAATCTTGGTGACAACAGCTCTACTGCCTCGGTCTTTTCATTTGGAAAGCCTGTGATTGCCCTCAGTAGGAGGCTACCTTATTTTGTCAGCCAAGTGTGCTTTATTTCCTCTATGGATCCCTTTATGTCTCTTTTTATCTCTGCTGTTAATTTATGGTCCATATCTGTCCCAGGCAGCATCAGTCTCATTAAAACTGACTCCTGTTGCTTTGACTATGCTTGGCTTCAATGGGAAAAGCATCACCACAGTGCATGGGCTGACCTGCACCATATTCTTTAACTCTAGCCCAACAAACTGTCAGATGAACATCAAGAAAGTGAATATGTTATAAAAAAGGGACCCTTTTATCTCAACTATTTGATTAGGTGTGTTCTAATGGAGACATGACCTACATTCTCCTATCCCAGGTGTGAACATATTAATTAAATAGCCTGCCTAATAGAACATAAGCTGCTCCCAATCCCCCAACTCGTCATAATTATTGAATGAAATTCTGCAGAGATTTTAGGGGCTGGAAAATGGAAATTTTTAGACACCAACAACTTATTATTAAAAGGCAACCTTTTCAAACCTGGGTGCCTACACTTAGGCACTTACATCTATTCTTCATCTTCTTAATAAAATTGGCCTGCTTTTTATAGAATCAAAGAAATGTAGGATGGGAAGGAATTTCAAGACATCATCAGATTAGGCCCATGCTCTATGGCATGAACAAGTGAACCTTGACCATTCCTGACAAGTGTTTGTGCAATCTGTTCTTAAAACTACCAATGCTGGGGATTCCACCACCTCTCTCAGAAGCCTATTTCGGGGCTTAAGTATCCTTAGAGTCAATAAGTTGTTCCTATTATGTAACCTAAATCACCTTTGCTGCAGTTTAAATCCACTACTTCTGTCCTATCTTCAGCTAGCACAGAGAACAACTGATCACAGTCCTTTTTATTCCCACCACTGAGCAGAAAGGCGTTGATCTTCCCCGGAGACTGTGGTATGTCCTAAACTGGTTTAGGACTGGTCAGGGCAGGTGAGGTTATCTACTGCATAAGTGGAATTTGTTGCCATCTCCACTTTGTGACTGTGGCAGTCCGCAAACTATGCACCCCATTGTTACGAATGCCCAACACGAAAATTCACTGGCTCATTGGAGGATATCCACAATCTAACCAGCAATGCTGTTCACTGGCTGGAGAGCTTGGACGTCCAACTTTGACCAAGAAATATAGCATTGAACATGACATTCGAAAGAAGAGGTCCTTTTTATAATAGCCCTTAACATATTTAAAGTCTGTTATCAGGCCCCCACTGAGTCTTCTTTTATCAGGACTAAACATGCCCAGTTTATTGTTAAACTTTCCTCAGAAGTCAAGTTTTCTAAACCTTTGATCATTTTTGTTGGTTTCCTCTGGCATCTCCCCAATTTGTCCATATTTTTCCTGAAGAATGGCTCCTAGAATTGGACATAATGCTCCAGCTGAGGCCTCACCAGTGCTGAGTGGAGCAGGACTAATATTTCCTGAGTGTTACATACAAAATGCCTGCTAATACACCCCAGAATGACATTGCCACTTTTCACCACTGCATCACTTTGTAGACTTATATTCAATTTATGAGCAACTATAATCCCCACATCCTTTTCAGCAGTATCTAGCCAGGTATTTTATAGCTGCACATTTGTTTTTATTTTTTAAGTGAGGTACATTGTTCTTAATTTTATTGAATTTCATCTTGTTGAATTCAGACCAGTTTTCCAATTTATCAAGAAAATTTTGAATTCTAATCCTGTCCTCTAATGGGCTTGCAACACTTACCAGGTTTGCATCTACTGCAAATTTTATGATATACTCACCACTCCATTATTGTCTAGTATTGGACACAGGACTGACACTTGGGGGACCCTATTAGAAATATCATACAAGTTTGACAAAATATTAATAACTATACTTGCACTGTGCTTTTTAACCAGGCATGCAGACACCTTATAGCAATTTTCTCTATATCACATTTCTCTAGTTTGCCTTTGAGAATGGCATACGGGACTAATGTCAAAAGCCTTATTATTATCAAGATGTATTTTCAGAAGTGCTGGGCATTTGCAGCTTTCATTCATATCAATAAGAACCACAGGTGCTCAGCACATCTGAGAATCAGGTCACTTTTATTTGTGTGTATAAATATGGATCTTTAAGTGTCTAACTTTAGGCACTCAAAATCCAAATTTTCAAAGTTGACTGGATCTTCAACATTTTGCTGTGTAAGTTAATGCTTAATCTTAAAAAAATCCAGCCACCTAGATTCTTAAAGATTTTCAGTACTTAACTTTAGGTATCCACTTGGTAAATGCAGGTAATTATGTATTCTAGAGATTGTAGTATTTATTATCCATAGTGTGAAAGGGAATTTCCAAACACAGAAGAAAAATCAGTTCATGCTCCAAGGAGCTAAAAGCCTAAAAGTAAGCAAACCAAGAAACAAAACACTAAACCTCAGATGTGTAGGATGGAGTAAGGAATGTACAGTTTCATATACACCTAGTGGTCAGATAGAAAGCTCACATACACATTGATAATTCCCATGTGTTTATTTATACCTTAGTTTATTACATGAACTAGTTGGGAAATAACAAACTAAAAACCAATACAAGTCTCTGGCACAACTTAAAACTCCTTGTTTGAGGGTTGGCAGTTTGCTTTTCACGAGGCAAATAGTTTCATTTTTATGATAATGCTGCTCAAGGAGACCAAAAGGTCAGGGGGGATGCCAAAGTGAGAGGGCCAGAGTCACTGTGCAACAAGTGAATGAAGGGATGGCATTGATGGTATCAAGCCAACTGCGCAAGACAAGAATGTGTTACAATATGCTTGCAGGAAGACAGGCAAACTATAAACAGCTGCCCTATCAAATACTTGCAGCAGCTTCCAGGAAACACTTGCGTATCAAAGTGCATCATGTGAGGTTATTTTAACTGAAAGGATGCAAGAGAGTGTCTTAGCAGATCATCTCTAGAAGAATCATATTAGAAAACAGAGTCTACAAAGTCAGCTGCTATGTCTTTGTTATTACTGATAGAATTCCATACACATGAAAGGAGCTATAATAGAATATTGCTTATTCACAGAGTCCATAACTCTCCCACACAAGAACACCAGGGCAGTCTTTCTTTACTTCTCAGCATAGATTAAATAGCTAAGACAGAGCTGTAGTGAAACCACATATCACTAAGATTTAAGTGATATTTACTATTTTGCTATAAATATGATAGTAAATGATTTAAGTGATATTTACTATTCTGCTATAAATATGATAGTAAATAATTAAAACTGAACTACATCTCTTCAAATAAATGATCAAGGTGAATTTTGTGATATACAACAGCTTTTCTTATTTTAGTGAACTGTTCAAGAGGCAGCATGCCTTAGATGTTTATGCCAAGGCCTGGGATCCAGGAGACCTGAGATTTAGAGTCCCAATTTCAGTGTTATCAGTGCAGGCGTCTTTAAGAAAGTCACATAACCAGTTTCCCCATCTGTAAAATGGGAATAAAAATGCTTACTGACATAGCCCTTATCAGTGTTATGGGGATTAATTAGTTGTTGGTTGCAAAATCTTTTTGATACATGAGGCACTACGCAAATACAGGTTGGACCTCTCTGGTCCAGCACCCTTGGGACCTGACCCATTGCAAATGAGGGAATTAGCCAGATATGGGGAGGTCTTCTGCCACTGGCCTCCCAGGACACTGCCCCTTTCTGCAGCTGGCTCCACTCTGGCCCCACTGCCTTCAGCTGGCTAGAACTCTCCGGGGACGGGGTTTCCCAGCCATCATGGACCTGCTTCTTCCCTGCTTGCCCAGAGTTCCCCAGGGACAGGGCTTGCCATCTGCCCTGCTTCTGCCGTGTCCCACAGGAGATTCCCCAGGAATGGGACTCACCCACTGCCCTGATTTTGCCATGCCCTGGGGATGGGGCTCATCCACTGCCTTGCTTTTGCTGTGCTTGGCCAGGGCTCCCAGCCAGCAATCACTCTCAGGTGCCAGGGCTCTTTGGTGCAGTAACAGAAATTGCCAGACCAGAGAGTCCCAGATTGAGGAGGTTCAACCTGTTCTAAGTATTATTAAACCTACTTATTTGTAAAATTCAGCAATTCACATCTCAACAGTAAGTGTAAGTTAGGGAGGTTCTGCTGTATATATAAATAGATAGGTTTCTTTCTGCCATTGTACTAGGTTGTTAAACAGGGCCTCTCACACATTATCCTCCTCAGCTCTCATGTTTGGCAGAATCCTGTGATACAATTGAAAGGGTATCAGTCAGGTGACAATTAATCTGATAATCTTGTCTTTCTGGCAAACATACCTGCTAGTAGCTGCTGCAAGATGACATAATATTTGTCTGGATGAGAAGTCTTTAGTGATAGAAAGAAAAGGTATTCTTGAGCTGCTACGCTGATTTCAGGAGGGAAACCTACTTGCTTCTTCCATTTCCCCTTTTCCAGATCGTCTTCTTCCCCCACATTACACCTCCCCATAAATAAAATCAGGCAAAAAATAATGTCATTAACTTTTCCACTGCACACAACTCTGAGGATGGGGATTCTGCAGGTTCAGCAGGGCTCCAGTTTTTATTTGCACTTGCACAGAGCTATGCAGTAATCCACATTTATGTCAAGCTGACATGAGCATTAAAATGAGCCCTCGCACACAGCCTTCAGATGAGATGGGTATGAGATGTGACTGGCCGTATTGTTCCCTGCTGGCCCTGCCGTTTCCCCACTTGTCAGGGAAGAGAGAAGCTCATGCTGCTCCACTGACGATTTCTAAGGAAGTGCAGTAACACAGAAATCAAACACTGGCTCAGGGTATCGCAAGAGTAAAAATAAATAAAACAAAAACAACAAAAAACCCTGATTCTTAAGAATTAATAAAATGATAATTGAATGAATAAATAAATAAATGTGTCTTACATTTATATACAGTGACATTCATCCCTATTAGGGGGTCAGCTCAAGGCCTATGAAGCTTTTAGTTCCACTTAAGCCCTAAATGCCTCTGCCTTATGTTGGCCCTCTGCAGAGAGGTGAATTAAACCAATAGCAAAAAAGCCTCCCAAAGTGGACAATGAATTAAGTGCCATCTCACATCTATGTAAAGAAGCAGTAAAACATGTATCAGAAGCACACAAGGGAGCAAAGTGTCTCCTGTAGTGACCACAGACAGACTAACCTGTACAACATTATGGGGACAGGGTTTGGGGAAGCTACAAGCTCCAATCACAATCTGGATATGAACTTTACCCAAATTTCAGGGTGATTGGGGGTGGTGAGGTTTGGATCTGGAGTTACAGTTCATTCAGTGCATGACAAAGGAAAAGACTGGTTGTAAGTTCAGATCAAGGTTTGGATCCAAATCCAAACTTCCCCAAAGCTCCAGAATGGATGGCCTCACTCATGGTTTCATGCAGCTGTAACCACCACCAGGCAGATTTGAACCTGGAACCTCTGAAGCGGAGAATAGGAACCGCTACATAGCTGGCTCCCAGCCCATGCTGTAGAGGTCTCTTAATCTTAACTGTTGCTGTGGTCTAGGTACCACTTGCATTGCTCAGGAACCACACTACGTGGTGGGTGGAATGCATGGATTTGAGGGTCAACGTATACAGTAGGCCGGGGTGGGCAAATATCAGCCCCGGGATCCAGTCTGCCATAGTTAGCTCCTGGCAGGCCCCCACTGCTATATTTGCCAGCATGTCCACAAGTACTAGCCAACACAGCTCCCACTGGCTGCATATGGCCGTTCCTGGCCAATGGGAGCTGTGGGAAGCAGTGTCCCAGTCCGCGCCACTCCCAGCTGCTCCCATTGGCTGGGAATGGCGATCTGCAGCCAATGGGAGCTGCGATCACTGGTACCTGCAACTATGCAGGTAGTGGCAGCCCGCCAGGTCCTAACCCTGGTGAACCACCACCGTGTTATTGTGCACCCCTTCATTAGGCAGAAAGAATGCAGAACTCTTAGCAGTGCCACCTCTTACGAGTGCTTGCATTCCTCCCCATGGCTTCTACCTAAATGATCTGGCCCTAAGACATTGAAATTTAAGGTACTAAATAAATGAATTCTTTTTCATCCATGCATCATCCCATTCAAACATGAAGTTCAGGCGAACAAGAAATTCTAGATGCTAAAAGGGGTTAATGCTTTGTAGCAAAACATCGTCCAGAAAATTCCTTTCTAAACCATGATTTTCTGTCAGAAACCATCTTTAATACTTAAGGTTTCCTGTATTACAATGACTTAGGATGAATTGATTGAGTATCTACATGCTCATCATTATTTAATGCAACTTTGGTCATTCATATCTCTTTATATTACAAGAGAAAATTATCTCCAGCATATGTCCATCATTCTCTTTATTTATTTGGGAAGTCCCATGAGGGTCTTTCATCCCCACCAGAACAACTATCAAAAACAGCCTGGGGAGACCTTTATTGCAACATCCTTGCTGGGTACTGCTGTGCACTTCAGACTTTATAGTCTTAGGATTGAAATATCTCACACTAGGATTTCTGGTCCAGAGGAAAGACTGTTCATGGAACATATACTTTTCCTACCTGCTAATACTTTCTGCAATGTGATTGAAAATTGACAGATGTAGCTCCTTTTTTAAAATGAGCAAAGTAAAATTTTTTGACCTTTCCAATTTATGTACTTATTTATTGCTGGTTTTTCCTCACTTCTCCTGTTCTTTCTTAATTTTGAACTTTACCATTTATTTTATTTTGGCAGGCTACAATAATACATGCATATCAGGGAGGGAGTGCATTACAGGCAACATATCAGCATATGATGAAACATCAGCTGCTTAACCTCCTGCTGTCATGACTCTAAGCAGAAATAAAGACAAAGAATGACAACAGAACCTTGAGCAATTCTCTTCCATCTCTGAGTCATGGTCTCTACAGAGCAGGCACTGGTATAGTGGTTTTGCATACTTTACAATTTGCAATACTAATTGTTTGGTGAGAAACAAGATGTAGTCAGGACTAAATGTATACATGTATAAAAATGAGTCATCTCAATATAATGCAAAAGGAGTTAAGCAGAGGGGATATTTAGCTGCAGTATACTGGAGTGAGGAAGACAAGGAATAAGGATACTATTGTTGTTAAAGTGGAAGGGCGTTCAGGGAAGACAAATTTTCAAGTTTTTTTAAGGAGAACTAAGAGTAAGGTATGAATATAAGATTCTTAAAACTGTTTGATAATGTGGACCACATCTTAATACGCAAATGGTGTTATGGACACCTCCCCTCTTCACAATCACGTATGGCCCAGCTTTTCTCCTATTTGTGGCTGCATGCTATACGTGCAGCACCTACATCATTCTCCTGTGTGGAAAACTAAAAAAATTAAGAAATAACGTTGTGTATTGCAACTGTCTTTTTAATGTACAATTCAGTGGCTGGAAACAAAGAATAGGCGACAGTCTTCAGGCAGAAGGGGCAGGGCTGGAGGGCTAGCCTCCCTCATCCAGCCCTCAGCACCACTGGGACCATGCAATCCTGGGCTCCAGTGGCAATTTAAAGAGCCTGAGGCTCCAGCTGTTGCTGCAGCAGAGGTGGTGGCCTGAAGCTCCAGGCATTTTTAAATCACTGGGCCCTGGGACAACTGCCCTCTTTGCCCACGCCCTGCCCCGCTCCCCACTGTCCAGTCAGCAGCCCTATTGACAAGGGACCAGCTATACTTTATCCCATTTCACCTGATGCTATGGAATCGGCAGGCAGTGTCTCTTTTGACAATATGGTTCCTACTTTAAACATATGGGGGAAATGAAAAGACATCTGGTTTGAAGCCTCATAAGAAACTGAAGATGCAGACTATGTTTTGTGGGGGTGAATGGAACAATCTCACCATTTGGATTAATCAATGAACTCCCAGACTTTGTCAGCCGCGCGTTCAGATTTCAGCATGTAAATTCATATGAACACCAAAAGGCCTTGCAAATGTAAATTTGTTTTGAAGTGGAACCCTGCTGCTACTTCACTAACTTTGTGTGGTATTATTCTGGGAAGTGAGGAAGAGCCTCTTTAAGGCAGCAAAATAATCATGGTGAAGGAGATTAGTACTGGAATTTCTACAGAGCTTTATTTTCTCATGCTCAAATTTTTAAAGAGCTATTGAAGCCTCAGAACAAATCCAGTGCAGAAGCAATTCTTCTATTAACATACTACAGAAATGTTTATTTCTGTATTCCGTTATTTTTCTATTCAAGTATCCAAAGATAACTGAGTACAAATCCTTTCATGGGTAAGGGCAGGATTCAAAATCACAGAGATACTAGGATAAGGGAAGGAAATGAACCATAGAAACTATACAAGAATGTGAGACATGCCAGACAAGGGGATAACTGGGGAACTCAGAAATCCTACAGGATTTAAATGCTCTGCAAGGCCATGAATGATACTGGACTGGGAGAAGACTTGAAATCTAGGAATTTTAGGGAGGAATGAAGAATTGCACAGTGTTAACTATGAGAATTGTGGATGTTTTTGTAAAGCATGTCAAAGAGCCTTCAGGAATATCTTGAAAAAGTCAGAATAATTACTCTCCTTTAACATGTGTGCAATTTATACATTGATTTCATACTATATTGATTTAATGTGGAAAATTTACTTTAAATATGTTCTCTGCTTGTTGTTTTGTCTATATATGTGATTTATTACCTGCTTATACAATGTCATTTCTTTAAAAAAAAGAGCTTATTTTTAGCATGTTTTACAGCAATAAGATATGGACAAAGGGTGTCTTTGTACTAGCTTGACAGACACCCTATACCTAACTTTGTGAGAAAGAAAAAAAAAAGAAACTAGTATACTGATTTTGAGGCATGCCAACAAATTGCCCACCTTGATTCACAATCAATCATTTTAAGATGTTATCCAACCTCGTAAGTTGAGGATGAGGTTGAAAAATTCAGCAAATACTAGCATAGCCAGATTTTAATGTGATGATATAATCTACCATGCCAACAGTAGCATCTACTGCCCCGTACTGCTAAAAGGAGTACAGTTTCCCCTGAAATGAACATCAGTACAATGTCTAAGACACATGGCCAAGATTGTAATGTCTTGACATTTGATGATGCAATCTATTGTAAGGTCAAAAGGATTCAACACACATATGCAGAGGACTTTTGGTGGAAAAACAATCTTCAGAATGGATGGTTGTCACATAACACAGGAATTTCTGGCTATGATTGGACGGAATTGGGAAGACAGTGATCTGAAAGACAACCTCATAGAATCACAGATGTCTGGTAGCCACAAGCAATCTGCTTAAAGGCACATAACTATGGAGTAAGGGACCACAAGCTGGTAATGGAGACACTTCCAGGCTGCCGTGGCAAGCACTTTACAGGAAAATGAGATTACGATGTAGGCCTCACCAACAGCAAACCCCAGGAATGCCAAAAAGCAGTTTCAAACAATGATACAACAAGTCCAACAGCAACACCTTCCCAGCTGGGTGATGCCCTCAAGATGTATTGCTCAGATTCTGTATTGAAACAGCAACTTCCCAAACCTTTCCCTTCTAGGTTGCTTACATAGAAATCATTGAATTCCTAATGCATTTCATTAGAGCAGAACATGAAAGCAATGGGGACCTGCATCTTTTCCTGGTTGTGCAGTTACTACAGCTATTTTTTCGCCTTTCAGTGCACCAGTAATGCCTGCTAGGTATCTGCACACATGAGTGATGCAAAGCTTCCGCCAAATTATGCCCCTGAAATTCATGAGCAGTTTGTGGAAGGAAATCATGCTGTGGCTCAGGCTAGTTATAACTTCAGCAAAGTCTGGAGATACATGGGACTTGATGAAATAGCACACTATGATAGTAAAGTAAAAAATGGTTATTAGTGAGTTTTAAAACCAGGAGCCTTGACTAGATGTTTCATCACTCTCATTAAGGTAATGGGTGATGTGGAAGACTCAGTTATTTCACAAAGAATTTCACAGTTATGTCACATGCAAAGTGATGGAGATGTAAATTAGTTTGTTCATGCCATCCCCAACCCCACAAAAACAACATTTGATTTGAATGCTAACGTGATGGCTCTCATCCAACATTGCAACTGGCATTGCTGCACCAACACAGGTTTCTACCAAGCTTGTTACTGCATATAATACAAGAATCAAAACAATGAAACAGTTTGTGGAAGATATTGCTAAGCTGTTCTGCAGAGATTCATGCCATGAGTGCCAACATCAGGGCAGACTGTTAAAAAGCAGGGCACAAACCCCGAAATCTATACTTAGATTTCACCAACCAAGTATCAGGTATAAACTCCCAAGGCACTCTTTTAGCCTAAACAGAAAGTCACAGATAATCCCCTTGAGTATGCCAATCTATCTTGTCTTCTAGGCAAGTTTGCAATAGATGGTCCCTTACGACAAAAATCACAATGGTATTCTTGTTTCTGCCAGTCCCAAAGGACCAGTCACTGATCTCAGGTCAACTGCACCTTAAATCTCAAAGACTAAAGGCAACACTTGTAGCCAATTCTATAATAAGTATCTAACTAAAATTAAGGAAATAAGAGTAATTAACAAGGTTAAAACAGGTAAATACAGTATATATATTCACAAATGATTTACAGTCTTACATTTCAGAAAATAATAGAAGCATCTATAATAAACAAGCTTGCTATGTCCTTTAAGACTAATCCAGGCCAACTATTTCGGACCTTTCATTTATCCTTAGTAATTCCTGCCCTTCAGTTCCAAGCAGCATAAAAGATAGTTTCTCCTTGTCAGAGCTTTTTATTTCTTCCCTCCTTAGACTCTGGGTTGCAAGTTCAGCTGCTGGGAGGAATTCAAAATCATTTTCCTCTGATGTTCCACAATGGTTCATCTGGTATTGACAACCTTTCTTTTGTTGGGAAGGAGATAACACTTCCTGTGGTAAATTAATATTTCACACCTGTTAATGCTCCTGTCCTGTCTTGTGCTTTACAAGTACAAACCAAGCACTTAAATATTGCATCATAACATGAGATACAGATATAATAAGTGAGATTATTTCATGTATCAATTTACAAACATTCCATACACTCTAAACACTAAGTACATTTTATCACTAATATCTAACTTAACACCACCAATACACTGGTAAACCAAACTGGTTCCAGCTATGTAATTACCAGCATTCATATGAGGCCTAGGGGCATTGGCTTTAGCTGGCAACTGGTCTGTCACACTCTGATGCTATCTGGAACAAAACTGCCAAGCTATTACCTAAATTAGAAAAAGATAGAGTCAATGTATCAACTGTCAACATCAAAGGCATATTACATTAAATACCACTAAATTCTTTTAAAAACAGCACAAATTCATTATCATGAGATTTGCGAGATTAGATATAAAGTTAATATTGATAAGAAAGTGACTTTAAAAGCAGAGAGGAAGTTGTCTGGCAATCTTGTAGAAACTGTGATGACAAAAGATTGGTCTGAAAGCAGTTTTTCATATGAGTTTGCAGAAATTCCACATACTGTAACACACACTGATGCTACCCAGAATAAAACTGCAAAGAGTAAACTATTGTCTAAATTAGAAAAAGACACAGGGTACATATACCAACTGTCAACATTCATCATTCCCCCAGCTTGGGTTGGGGATGACATAGTGTGATGAATGGGAGGAGTACTACACTTTTCTGCCATTCAGTTAATTAAATTGCCTGGAAGAGTTTAAAACATAGAGGTTGCGTCTAGACTGGCATGATTTTCTGGAAATACTTTTAACAGAAAAGTTTTCCGTTAAAAGTATTTCCGCAAAAGAGCGTCTAGATTGGTCCCGGAGTTATCGTTAGAACGATGCGCTTTTGCGCAAAAGCGTGTCTAGATTGGAGGCGCGCTTTTGTGCAAAAGCAGAAGCCCGGAACTTTTTTGAAGAGGGCAAAAGGGCACCAGCCCTTTCCGGGGGCGGGGCTGGAGCTCTGTTCAGACACGTGCTTAAAGGGGTCTCGCCGGACAGCCATTTGTCTCCTTGCTCCGTGTGTTAGGACCTCTGGCAGGGACTGACAGCCATAGCAGGTTTGGTGGTTGCCCTCTGCCTTTTGGACACCATCCTTTTGCCCCCTAGTGCTTTTTCCTGGTTTTGGTTTCTTGTGCCTTGCTTTGTCTGCCATGGAACCAGGGGTGGCCATGTGCCTTCTCTGGCCCCTGTCGGCCATTTTCGAGCGCCTGCAGCTGGTGCCCTCGTGTTCCAGGACCAGGAGGCTCAGATCGCCTTGGACTCCCTCACCAGGGAGGCCATGGAGTCCCTGTGGCATCCCCACCCCACCGTGGAGAGGCCACTCTGGAAACTGGACACCAGTACAGACTGGTGGGACCGGCTGGTCCTTGGGCAATGGGACGACCAGCAATGGCTCCGGAATTTCTGCATGCGAAAGTGGACGTTCCTGGAGCTGTGTGCCTGGCTCACCCCCATGCTCCAGAGAGCCACCACCCGGCTGCGTGCGCCCATCCCCGTGAAGAAGAGGGTCGCCATTGCGCTAGGGAAGCTGGCCACCCCGGACAGCTACTGATCGGTGGCACACCAATTCAGGGTGGGAAGATCCACCGTCGGTGTGATCATCATGGAGGTAAGTCCCAGGGGGAGTGGGGAGGGTGCTGCACTCCATGCCCAGGGGCAGCCAAGACTCCAGGCTGGGCCACCCAGGGGTTTGGGCCGTCCCTCCCTTGCACAGGCCTGCTGGTGGGGGGGGGCCGTGGGGGCCCTGGTGTGTGTGTGCATGTGCGTGTGTGTGTGTGTGTGCATGCATGAGGACAGAGGGAATCATGGGGGGGGGGCCCAAGGGAGCGCACAGTCACCCCTGCCTTATGTGATGTGTTCCCTTGTGTTTCTCTGCACCCTTCTGCAGGTCATCCATGCCATCAATGATGTCCCGCTCCTGAGAGTGATCCGCCTACACGACGTGGACGCTACGCTGGCCAGCTTCGCTGCCCTCGGGTTCCCCAACTGCGGGGGAGCCCTGGATGCAACCCACATCCCCATCCGGGGCCCGGAGCATCGAGCAGCCCATTTCACGAACAGGAAGGGGTACTACTCTATTGTTCTCCAGGCCCTCGTGGACCACCGGTGCCGCTTCCTGGATATCTACGCGGGCTGGTCCAGCAGGGCACACGACGCCCGCATCCTCTGCAACTCCGGACTGTTTCGCAGGCTGGAGGCGGGCACCTACTTCCCCCGGTGGGAGTTGACTGTCGGGGATGTGCCTATGACCATCTGCGTCATCGGGGACACGGTCTACCCCCTGCTGCCCTGGCTAATGAGGCCCCACACGGGGCGGCCGGACCAGAACTGGGCCCGGTTCAACGACCGCCTCAACCGGGCCCGAAATCAGGTGGAGTGCACCTTCGGCCGCATAAAAGCCCACTTCCGTTGTTTGCTCACCCATCTTGAGATGGGTGAGGGGAATGCAACAGAGGTACTGGCCGCGTGCTGCGTGCTCCACAACATTGTGGAGTGGAGTGGGGAGGACTTCCTCCCTGCATGGATGGCAGCCGAGGCACAGACGTTTGAACAGCCCCCCGCAGCTGCCATCCACCAGGCGCACCAGGATGGGGTACGCATCCTGACGGGCATGTTCGCACAAGCCCCATAGTAGGGTTGCCTCGGTCTCCCCATACAACTCCCTTCCATCCCCTACCCTTCCCCCATCCCTCCCCTTACCTCCCCCCAATTGTAAAGCGTCGGTTCCAAGCACATTGGCCGTCATCGTGAATGTTTGTCGGGTGCGTCGGACGTAGCTAGAGTTTTTCTTTTAGTTTAGGCTAGGGTTTAGGCCACCATCGCCTGTCCGAGCTGTCCCAAAGAACAGGAAGAGGATTCATGGTTCGTGCGGAAGGCTCGAGTCAGCGTACCCGATTCCAGTCGTCTTCGAGGGATCTCCTGGCTGTTCCTCTCCGAGGCCCGGAAGGACCAAAGGATTGAGGTTGCCAGCTTCGCCGTCGTCTTCCATCGAGGGATCTCCTGGCTGTTCCTCTCCCGAGGCCCGGAAGGACCAAAGGATTGAGGTTGCCAGCAACACTACAATAGTCCCTGCGTCTATACTATGTACATATTCTTTTGTGTGCGTCTTTTAACCTTTCTTGCTTGTTTGTTATCTATGTTAATATAGTTGTGGTTTAAATTTTACTTAAAAGTGTCAGTATTTATTTATGCGCCACAAACCAATGACCACTTAAAGGAACGACCGGTGATAGATACGGTATTTGTTGTCCGCATTTTGTAATCCTCTTAAATTTAGTTGGCTAATTGGCATCTCAAATCATTTATTACAGTTACCTCAAGTAACACAATAACCAACACAGTTTTGTTTTCAACTGAAAAACTTGTATGTTTTTATTTACAAGGGGGAGAGGGGGAGGAGACCTTCAACTGGGAGGGGGAGGGGCTACTCTTGGGAGGGGTGGCCCCTGCGAGCGCTCCTGCAGGGGCAGACATGGACATGGGGGGCAGGCCGCATTGGGGCAGGCTGCACGGGGAGGTGGGCAGGAGGGGCTATTGCAGGAGCGGCAGGAGGGGGCATTGCAGGGGCAGGAGGGGCTATTGCAGGAGCAGCAGGAGGGGGCATTGCAGGGGCAGGAGGGGGCATGGGCAGTGCTCGGGGAGGGTTGGCGGGGGCATGGGGTAAGGCCATGCCATAATGGATGGCATGGGCTATGTGGGCAGTGAGGGTGGCGATGGAGTCAGCCATCCACGTGCACTGGGCCTGAAAGGTGGCCCAGGCCTCCTGGCGCCACTGCAGGTCCCCCTCGACGCGTTGCCTAATCGCAGCCTCAATGCGCTCGATGGCCTGCACATGGCGCCAAAGGAGCTGGTCCCGGTGGTGGAGCCTCTGGCTCCGTGGTTGGGCAGCTGGGGGTGCCGCTGCTGCCGGACTGGAGGGTCCCCGGCTTGTGCTTGGTCCCGCTGCAGGGAAGAGAAGAAAGGATGGGTCAGTCAGGCAGGCTGGCCACTGTCCCCACACCTCATGCCCTCCACCCCTGAGCCCAGGTGACACCACAGTAGTGTGGCTTGGGCCCACTCGATTCCCCCCCCCCTCCGCCCCCCGTGTTGTATGTTTGCAAGGAGGACCGCCCCTGGAGTAGGGTCCTCCTCCATGTACTGTAACCACCGGTCTGTGTCCTGGCCCCGTGGAGGGCAGGAGGGCGCTTGTGTTGCATTAACCTGTGGAACTCCCTGCCAGTGGAGGCTGTGAGGCTTTGGGCTAATCACTGGTGTTTGACAGGGAGCGAGATGCATCCCCACACAGTGCCTGGGAGCACATCTGGCAGAGGTGGTCTGGGCTCTTAGATCCCCATCGCGTGGGATATCTCCTGGACGGAACCAGGAGAGTGACTGGGGAGGGGGTGTCCCATCCTTGCAGCAAAACTCAGGCGGCCCTAGGGGCTGCCCGAGTGCTTCCCCCCCCCCCTTTTCCCTACCACTATCCCTCACACACATAGCCCAGGGACATGTGTGGCCGCAGTGGGGACTTCCCTCGGGGAGCCAGCCAAGGCACCGGGAGCAGGCGAGGGGCTCAGTGTGGGCCACGTTCACAGGGCTGTGACGCTGCGGTTTACCCAGGAGCAGCTGGCTGTGCCCCACAGCTAGGCATGGGACAGCGTGCTGTTCTCCGTGCTGCACCCTTGCGGAGGTGCAGGCTCTGGCCTGAGTCCCTGGGGCCCTGGCTGGTTCCAGCCGGCATCCACCCTTCCCCCTGGTCCTGCCGAATGTGTGTGAGCAGCACGGTCCCAGGCATAACCTGCAGCTGCCTGCCGCGGCCACATGCCGCTCGGTCACCAGACTGCACGTGCTGCTTCCTGCCTATTGCTACACAGCGTGCGGCTCACGTGGTCTGAGTGACATGGTCTCCCCCTCCGGGTGCCTGGCTCCCCCCCCCCCGCCCTTGTGAGTGCAAAGTGCAAGACTCACCGGTGGATCCTTCCCCTGCCTCGGAGGATGCGCGGGAGACGTCAGGGCTGCTGGAGGGGGCCTGCTGGGTGGCAGTGCTGGCCTCATCCTCTGATGCACTGCTGTTGTCTCCTTCCCCCGCCTCGGTGGTCCTGGTGACGGGGGGGGGGGGGGGCGCACGTTGCTGTCGATGGGCACATCCGGGGCTGGCTGGCCCAGGATGGCGTGCAGCCAGTCATAGTGGGGGCAGGTGTCTGGTCCTGCCCCCTGGCCCTCGCTGGCCCGCACATAGCCCAGGCAAAGTTGTTTGACTTTAGCCCGGACCTGTTCCAGGTTCCGGGCTGGATGGCTCTGCTGGGCTAGCGCCTGGGCCATGCGGCCAAAGATGTCGGCGTTGCGGCGCCGGGACCGGGTGTTGTGGAGGCCCTCCTCCTTCCTGCTACAGGTCCAGGAGGGTCTCCAGCTCCCCCGAGGACCACGATGGGGCTCTTCTTCTCTGGCCCCTGGGGGCCTCCTGCGCTGGGGGTGCAGGTGGCTGAGTGCCCGGAGCTGCCATGCTGGGCTGCGAGGTGGCTGCTGGGCACGGCAGGGGCACTGTGGCAGACCTCAGGCCAGAGATCTGAGGCACGCTCCTGCCACGTGCGCTCAGCAGCCTGCGGCTACTTTAAGAGCTCGGGTTACCAGGAAGTCCGGGGCTACTATGGGGTCTCCCAGCGTCCAAACAGCTTTTTTCCGTTTAGCCTGCTTTTGTGCAAAAGTCTTAGCTAGCTGTCTACACTGGCCCTTTTGCGCAACAGTTTTTCGCAAAAAAGACTTTTGCCCGAACGGGAGCGTCAAAGCTTTTCCGGAAGAAGCACTGATTTCGTACATGAGAACGTCAGTGCTTTTGCGGAAAATCAAGCGGCCAGTGTAGACAGCTGGCAAGTTTTTCCGGAAAAGCGGCTGATTTTCCAGAAAAACTGGCCAGTCTAGACACAGCCAGAGAGTGGGTCCTAGAGAGTCTCCAGGAATGGTAGACAAGCAGGAAGTGAACTGGCAGGAAGCTAGAAGGGACAAGGAAAACAGTGCGTGTGTTTTTAAATTGGAAACAGTTCCTGCGCCAGTTTTTCTTTGATCAGAGGAGAACTGGGAGAAATGAATTGAACTAGGGAGCAGGGCATGTCATTTTTATAGTCTCCTCCCTGATGGGAGGAGGAGGGGGGATAGTATTACTGGGCTCTTGGGAAAGATGGGGGGCAGCTTTGTGCTCCTGGAAGGTCCCTCAGAACCATCTGGTGTATTCCATGCCCCCCTTAATGTCTCCCAGAACATGCCATACACCCCCCGTCCCCCAGTCAGTCTTCAGCATTGGGTGGAGTGCACCAGGGAGCTTTTTAAAGGTTTTGGGGCTCCAGCTGTCATCGCTCCTGCAGTAGCGATCACAGGGAGCTCCAGGCCCTTTTGAATCACTGGGCACAGGGTCAATTATCCATTTTGCTTCCCTCCTCCCCCATCAGTCAGCCTGCTTGTGGCTAAAAGATTACTTCATTCTCCATTCTTATAACTTAACCAATGCTAAATTTATAAACCTGAATTTGAAAAATAACCTTCCACTGGTATAAATCAGCATAGCTCTAGACCTGGTCCATATGATGCTTGTGATGGGTTTGATCACAAAGGCCTCTTTGGGGCTGTCACCCACTGTGCTGATCATGCTACTGAATCCACCTACATGCCCTCTTGGGTGCTCCACCTCTTGTCTTGCTGAACCAGAAGCTCTGGTTTCCCCAAGACAAGGCACAGAGTTGGAGTCAGAGTCCACCAGCAGAACAACACAGACACAGAACCAGCTCAGATCAGGGAGGGCTCATCTATAGGGCCTTGATAGCACCCAGGATCAAAACCTCCAAAATGGAACAAATTTCCAAATAAAGTCTATCTTGCTCCATATAAAATTGTACACAGAGACAGATCACAAGGTTGGCTGTCCTTATCAATGAAAGACAGATATGCACAGTGGTTTCTTCCCCCTCTCTCCCAGTAACAATTATTTACACTGAACTTGATAATAAACAAAAGTGTCTTTATTGAGTAAAAAAAAGTAGGATTTAAGTGATTAAGGGTGGAGAACTTCAAAAGCCAGGTGACTAAGTGCTTTCCATTCCTTAAATAGACTTTCACCAGATTGGGAATCCATTATTTAACAGTCCCTATCCCATGGAAAAATGCCATATTCAAGATGGATTCCAGCACAAGGTGGCATGGTCCCATCTCTTTGTCGGACCAACCACAGTTTGAGCTTACAAGGAAAAACAAAGTCATTCACAGATTGTCGGTTTGAGTACCGAGCCATTATGTTTCCAGAATATCACTAATGGACCTCATTAATACATTTACAGTTACAAACAGATTCACACTTCATATTGCTAACTTCATATACAAGAATGATAAATTCACAGAAATAGAATACACACATTTAGTAGATTGTAATTTTAAAAATTATGTCACATGATGAATTTTTCCTAATGCATCTTCAAGTTATGCATATTCATATTAATAAGGCAATTTTCATAAAGCATGGGGGAATGTGTCAATGCAATCATTAATTCTCAGAAAAATGTAAAGGAACAGATCTATTGTAAGTCATGACAAATGCCAAAGCTCTTTCAAGTGTACTATGAGTCATACATTTGTAACAAACTCTTAATAACTTATCAATTAATCATCATAGAATCATGCAGATAGGGAAAAGACTATTTTGTGTCACTCAGGCCCTCTCCCGTACAATATAGGATTATTGCTTTAAAAACAACATGGAATATTTAAAGAATTCATAATTTGGCTGAGTTCTATCCCCACAACAGTATGCATTCAAAATGGAAGTTAAATTCCTGCATTCTGCACAATCAGACCACAATCCCAGCTGGGAAGATTCAGAACAGCAATAGCCTCCCCTGAGAGAACATTCATATCTATAGAGATAGTGAAACAATAAAAGGTATTTCCAAAATCTATAGAAATAGGTATGATTTTTAATAATCATGGATCATCTTTTATGCTAGTTTTGCTTTTAGTGCTGCCTGCTCAAAGAACTAAACATTAGCTTGTTTTATAGGGCAAAGGACAGAAGACTATGGAATTTAATCAGAGATACACTGTAAATTACTTATATGATCTATTTTCTCTCTGAACTTAGTAATTGCTGTACGTGCATAGACGCTCACTTGCATATAAACTTATTCACTAAATCTGTATCCATTGGGGAAACAAAAACAAAATCTCTTCTGGGCATTTATAGTATCTTCATTACTTCTGATTTATACATAAGCAGCTCCCTCCCATCAGCATTAAGTTGATTTTACAATTAATAAATGTAAAATAAAATACTAACAGCTGAAATTAGTAGATTTTTTATAATGTAGTAGTGCCTAAACTTCCCATTTGTAACAGTACCTTGACTGTGTTAGGTATTCTATAAACACAAAAGAAGAAACAGCTCCTGATTCAACCTTGAACGTTAAGATTCAGAGGATCAAATTCTCTTCTAGTGTAACCTCTGAAATACCAAAATGCCATGCCAGAAGAAAATTGGGTCCAGAATTTTAAGTGGTCTCACTCGGTCTTGTTGCAGTAATATTGTTTCTGTATTCTAGATTGACCTAAGCATGAGACCACTTTCAAGAATAAGAAAGGTGCAACAAGCCTTTGCCATACTACGACCAGTCTGGGGTACAAGAGCCGTTTCAACAAGAACCAAACTATGTATTTTCACTTCCAATGTGAAATCAGTGCTGCTGTATGGCTCAGAGGCATGGCACGTTGTCCAGAGCAACACTAAGAGAATTCAGACATTCGTCAATAAATGCCTTATAATACATTCTCCAGCTAAAGTGGTATGATAGAGTGCCAAATGAAACCTTGTGGACCAAAACAAGTCAGAAACCAATGGAGGTCCAGATTAAGAAAAGAAAATGGCGATGGGCAGGCCACATCCTGCGTAAGGACTGTGAGGAATGTATCATGAGACAACTGTTAGAATGGAATCCAAAGGGAAAGAGGAAAAGGGGACGTCCCAAACAAACATGGTGACGAAGCTGCCTGGACGAAGTAAAAGCAGCTGGCTTAACATGGGATCAAATCAAGACTATCGCTAAGGATCGCAAGAGATGGAGAATGACTATGGAGGCCCTATGCTCCATTAGGAGCCCAAAGGACTAATAGATAGATGAGACCACTTTCAACAGAATTCTTAAATATGTGATCCTAAACAATTTGGCACATATATGAGTGGTTATGGGATATGAACATCTCTTTACACTAGGTTGTTCTTTTTCAGGAGTGGGGGGACACTGATACTAACTAACCAAACAAGTAAGTATTAATAATGGGAGGGGGTTAAACGAGGAAATAAAATAACTGAAACCAAATAATTATTTGTTGCTAAAAAAGTTTAATGACAGAAGCACACTATAAATGGATGCTTTGATATTTGGATTCCAAATCTTGATACATTTTAAGATTTGTATTCAAAGGGCAATTTCTTAGAAAGGGCACTGGTGAGGAGGAAAAATTGATCCAATTTCTGCAACTCCTGCTGGCCATGAGTTTTCAGATCCTACTCAAATTAAGGAAGAATATGAATATTTAAGATCATCTGCACAATGGAGGACCTTTCCTTTGTCCTTGATATTAGAGGCTCTTCCAGACTAGGCCACTCTTCATGGCTATCTATAGAGGGAGGATCTACTCAAATAATTTACTGATCAGTGAACTCAGTCAAGAAAACAACTAAAGCCCAGAGCCTGAAAAAGCACTAGCATAGTCAGTACAAAATAAAATTTTACACAATGCTTTTTTTAAAATTCTGTTTTATATACACTATACACTGAAAAGCAAGCACAATATTTATATTCCAATTTATTTATTGTATAATTATATGATAAAATGAAAAAGGCAACTTTTTTTTAAGTAATAGTGAGCAGTAACACTGGTATTTTTATGTCTGATTTTGTAAGCCAGTAGTTTTTAAGTAAGGTGAAATCTGGGAGTACACAAGATTAATCAAACACCTGAAAGGGATACAATAGTCTGGAAAATAAGAGACACACTGGTATAATTAACCTCTTGTTCAGTCTGGATGAGCAAAGCCCACTGTAGCAGATGTCAGATTCATATCTGTAGGAGATGGGCAATAAAGCTAATGAAAGAGTTTGATGGTGGTGTGATTTGTTGAGAACTTCAGCATTTTATTTCCCCAAGCGAATGATTATCCTAGAATATCTATATGTCTAGCAGATCATAATTTCAATCTGTATACTGCATGATTTAACAAGAGATACAGAAAGGCATCAGTGCCTTGCACTAGGCCCACCATTGTAAGTTTGCCAGCCATGTATCACACCACATTATGGCTGATCTGCCTACGTCCCTTTCATCACAAAACTCTATCTAATTTTTCTGTTGCACTGACTGTTTACAGCTCGATACTTTATAAAGCCAATGTGACCACTTTTTGACAGTAAATTCCGATCCCCTCTACTTTTGCTTATGTCAGCATAAAGTTACAGAGGACATTCTGGCTGCATTTATGCCATCGGCAAATTTGGTCTATTTCAGATAAATCAAATGTACTGTTAGGAGATTTAATTTAAAAAGATCTGCTCTGCTTTTTGGTAGCACCAATTTTAATAATCATAATAAAGTTTAGATTAAAGTTCTGGAGAGCACAACATATGAGGAAAGATTGCTTAGTCTGGAGAAGGGAAGATTGAGGGGGACACGATAGCAGTCTTCAACTTCATAAAAGGTCATTACAAGGAGGAGGGAGAAAATTTGTTCTCCTTGAGCTCTGAGGATAGGTCAAGTAGCAATGGACATAAATTGCAGTATGGGAGGTTTAGGTTGGACATTAGGAAAAAACTTCATGTCAAGGTAATTAAACACTGAAATAAATTGCCTAGGGAAATTGTGAAATATGCATCATTGGAGATTTTGAAAAGCCGGTTACACAAACACCTGTCAGGGATGGTCTAGGAATTACTTAATCCAGCCACAAGTGTCAGGGACTACAATTCTCTGATTTAGTCCCATATAATTTTATCACTCCCTGATCAACCCCTTTACATAGCGTGATCTAGGCTTAATGGAAGATACTAGCAGTATGAGGGGATACTAGCAGTATGAGGGGGTGAAGCTCCCCAAGCCTACTGAACAACTATGCATTAAAGATTTGCCATTGAAACAGGTCAACATGCTCAACAGATAGAGGAAAGTGATTACTTCCCTCTATTTGGCATTGGTGTATTTCATCCAGTTTTGAGGTCCCCACTCTAGAAAGGATGTGGACAAATTGGAGAGAGTCCAGCAGAAGGCAACAAAAATTATTTGGGAGCTGTGGCACATGACTTATGAGGAGAAGCTGAGGAAACTGGGCTTATTTAGTCTGCAGAAAAGAAGAATGAGGGTGGATTTGACAACAGCCTTCAGCTACCAGAAGAGGATACCAAAGAGGAAAGAGCCAGGCTATTCTCAGTGATGGCAGAACAAAAAGCAATGGTCTCATGGGGGAGGTCTAGGATGGCTATTAGGAAAAACTATTTCACTAGGAGGATGGTTAAGCACTGGAATGGGTTACCTTGGAAAGAGGTAGAATCTCCAACTTTAAAGGATTTTCAGACCAGGTTTGACAAAGCCCTGGCTAGAATGATTTTATTGGAGTTGGTCCTGCTTCGAGCAGGACTCAGGGCAAGATGGCTTCCTGACGTCTCTTCCAATCCTAATCTTCTATGATTCTAAGTAAATATTTGCTTCAGTATAATGTAAGTTAGTTGTTGGCTTGTGAGTTGTGGATATTTTGGTTGGTTATTTTGTGAACATGAAAGAAACAGAAAAATCAAGGAGTCCTAGAATAGCAGATTTATTTGGGCATAATTTTTCATGTGCAAAAACCTACTTCATCAGATACAGACTAACATGGCTACTCCTCTGATAGGTAAGGAACAGGTTTCCTCAAGCAAAGATAATTACTAAGATTACTGTTGAAAATGTCACTGGGACCTAAATCCATGTAATTCAGTAGGCAGACTACAGAAATCAAATTCAGATCTCACTTACACTATATACATCTGTTTAGTGGGGCTACTTCCAGTTTACATTAAAATCAGATTCTCAACCCAGATGACCAGAAAACAGGCTTCCAGAACACTCAGATTGGTCATTCAATTGCTCATTGTTGTTTTCATAAGACACTGTGTACCAACACATTTCCAGGGCGGGGGGGGGGGGTAAGGAGACAGAAATGCACATTTGAGTATTTCTACTAGTACCAGCGTAATCACAAATCAGTGTGGATTCTTTAGGGCTCTGTAGCTAGAAAAGTCTTTGTTTTTCTATACTATTCTCACTGTTGCAATTGAACTGTGACCTTTATTTTTATATGGCATTGAAATCCCTTCATAATCAGAATCCCTTGGGATTTACAGTTGGATAGACAAAAGGGGAACATATCAGATGGGGGTAGGAGGAGGGGTCTTCATGTGTGTTTCTTTCTGCATTTGTTAAGATGGTTTTTGCTGATTGAAACAACTGTTGAAAATTTATTTGGTATCACATTTAACTGTTCAATATTTGCAACCTTGATGAAAATGTTTCATCTCTTAGACTGTCCACCACTGGGATCATGAAAAATTTATGTTCCCTGTTGCAGCCAATATTTAGAGATGATACCACCTGGAATCTATTTATTCAAACACACCTGATGCTGCTTTCCTCTTAGTCCCTGATGCAACTCAGCCTTGCCACCAACATGAATCAATTTCTGGATCTGCAATGCAGAGAAGCTTGTGTGAGTCTTCCCTAACAAGATGCTGATTGGAACTATGTAATGTAGAAAAAAACCTAAAAGTTCAGGAATACAGTATATGCCATCTAACTGCTACTCTGCTAGAGTTTCTTAACTGACTTAAGATAGCACATTCTTTTCTGTTACCTACTTTCTTTGTTTTATAAATGTTATTGCAGATGAAAAGTGCTAAACATCTACAGTCCTGAAAATTAAAGTCCTCCATCCAAAAAACACAGTGAACTTTGCCAAATATTGCTCCATCAATTCACCTCTAACATAAACCACTAGCAGCCATCAAGCAAGAGATTTCTCCTATAAATGCATCACAGAAGGTCCTTCAAACTCGTTCACAAAATAAAAGCCTTGTTTTTGCAACTCCTGTAAATTCTCACTGCTATAGTTGAACATCAAACGAGATGTTTTATATGGGCTCATAATGGATTCCACACATGAATGAAATAGTTGTTGGAAAGCCAAATACCATAAAATTGCAAACAACATAGAGTAGACTATAACAAACATCATTAGAAGCAATGTTAATCTGTTTACCATCTGGTGATTTAGCTCTGCCCTTGATTTTTCTACAATGGGAAAAATGAAATCCTTTCCCAGCACTTTTTCATAGTCAAGACCATATTCAAACATCTTTGGCTACCCAGTTTTGCCTAGCAAATGCTTTTGGATAGTTTCAGTATTGAAACTCATTTCAGTTTTGAAGGTGCCAACTATTTAACATAAAATAATAGTGGAAATTGAATAAAAATGAATTGTTGCTGCCTAAGTATACTTTGACATCTATTTCTTGAGTCATTTAGTTTTACTTATTTCTGTTTTGGACATTGAGCCGCTGCAAGAAATTTGTGTAGATGGGAAATTTAAAATCTTTACCATTTTATCCTCTGTCCCCTCTTGAGAGTGTTCTCAGAAGTACAGAAATTAAAGACAGGGAAGACCTGTTAAGACATCACAGTTTACTCCATCCTGCTGCCAGTATAAGTTATTCTCCTATCCTTTATCCAGTTCCTTTTGAATAACTAAACTGATGGGGCTTCTAACAAATCCCCTGGGAGATAGTTTTTAGGTCACTTCCTGGACATATGTCCTGACTGTCTGCCTAAAATGTTGATAGCTTTATTTTATTCACTTATTCCTAGCCCTATTTACAAACAAACTAGTGGCTTAAAAAACAAACAAACCTAAAAGCTTAAAAAACACAGAATAAGAAGCTACGGGAAAAGACCTGTGCACTCCTTTCCATCTCCATGTTGGCTACAATGCTATCAAGAATGAACTCCAGTGCTCCATGTAAGGTTGTTATTTCTGTCTCCAACATAGAGAGAGAAAAAGCAATATTTAGCCTTAAGACAGAACCTTAATAGTGACCTCATAAACTTTGAGATCAGTTGTAACAACAGAACAGCATATCTCACCACCATGTAGGCCATGCAGTTATTCATTCTATCTTAACACTTCTGAGATCATTGTTATGCTTTTGCGTTACCGTGTCATATGATGGACATGAAAAGTTGCTATTTGCTTTGTGGGTTGCATGGGAAATGTATTGCTGAAATCACCTCCACTTATCTATAAGGAAGAGGAAAAGGCATTTCTGAAAATCTTCTTACGAACTCTGTGTTCTAAAAATGGGGAATTTCTGTGCAAACTCATTACAATGCTGTGTAAATCCTCCACCTGCCCAACATTTAGAGAGGGAAAAAGAGGTAGGCTGCCCCCCATTCAGATCTCGACAATATGCTCCTAAGGAATTGGCAAGAGGGCACTGAATACATCAGTTCTTTCCGAGAACGTGTATGTTTCTAATATGTTAATATTAAATAAATAAAAAATAATGTCCATGGAAGTGCCAATCCACTCATAAAACGTGTATGAGTATTATTTTAATTTCTTTCTTTGGTTTAGGGGAAGATGGTTTTGACATAGGGCAGAGGTCTGAAAAATCGCCACAACATATCACACACTCTGACAGGCAACCTAAATATTTAACAAACTATACAATAAATTGAGCCATTTCATTCACTATCAGAATGCAGCCAACTCTGGGATAGAACTCAGTAATTAACAGCACTCAGGAACACGGTCAACACTCTCAAATAGAACACTTCTTGATGTAAAGCTACAAGATGGATTTAGACAGACTTGTTATCAAAACTGCAATTTTACTAGATCAAAAATAACAACTCCCTCTTACAAAAGAAGTAGAGTGGAATATTTAACCATCATGTGTTCAAGACCACCATTTTCACTTTTTAAAAATATGGCATCTGCAGAAGCAGGTCTTCACATGGGAACACTGGATTGAATATTGGCTTATTAAAACAGAGCACCAGATTTTGAGTCAACATAAGCAGCATCTGTGTCCACAGTTTCCTGTTCAACAATGACCCAGCCTGGCCTATGCCATGGAATTTCATAGGAATTTCAAGATCCCAAATCCAATATTGTATTTGTATTATAAATATTATTAATGTTACCTAGGAATCACTTCCTGAGCTGGTTTATTCAAACTGAAGCTTAGGTGAACTATATTTCTAGGTATATTTTAAAATATACTTGTCTCAATTATAAATTAAGAATTCCATTTGCAATCTATTTTTTTTAAAGTGTCCTTGACAAATAAAGTCATCAGTATCCCCTTTTGCATTATAATTAGTCAGGTATACTGTCATATTAGTAGAAATAGATTAATATTGTACAGGTATTCATTGTTGGGTGACAGATGCTACAAGCATTAGCTCGTAAACTGGCATCATCGGTCAAAACTGAGTGGGTCCAGAGTGAAGATATATTTGAATATAGCCACAAGGACTAACATTTGAATTTAATCATTCTTTGAAGACAGCCTAAGATGGATTGTAGCTATTACAGGAAACACAATTAATATTTTGCTATTTTGTGATCGTTTAAGAGCTAAACATTGCTAATCTGAAGATGACAAATGTTAGAAAGGCGCTGGCATCCCATTGTTCAGCCATGCAGTCTATCTCCTAATGGAGGATGGAGGAAATGTACATTAGCAGTTTCTATTTATCCAGGATTTTTTTTAATAACCTGTAAAGAATGATGAAAGAATTTGCTTTTTTAACTATTTAGCCCTTCTCCTCTGTGTCCCTTGGATAGATAAAAGAGTTTTATCAAAATGCATATAGGTTTAACAATCTCCACTGGATTTCTATTTTCTATTTAAGATACATTTCAATACTGATCTCAGTTTTAAATCTGACCATATAGTAGCATGTATTTTCTCCTGCAGACCTATTGTGTCTGTTTTTTAAAAATAAAACAAAGTTGTTTTAAGAGAACTGGGACATTTCTGTGACTCCACAATCAATACAAGTAAAATTAAATAAACAATTATTCAATTGTGGTTGGTACAAGAACCTTCTCCTCTGCATCCCTTTCTGATTTTTCATCAGCAAGTTTTCCATTTTTTAAAAATATGTCTGTAAATGTTCACTGCTCGATAGCCTATGCCTCTTATTTTCTGCTAATTTTCAACTTGGTAAATAATATTGTAAAGAATTTTTATGAGATACACTATGCCAAATCAAACAATGTTGTATTTTATTTTGTGTTTTCACTCACTCATTCTTCCCCTATCTAATTTCAGCAGGTCTGTTTCTCAACTATAGCAAGTGAACCAATAACAAAGTACCAACTCTCTGCCAAACATGTAAAAACCGTACTACTCTCAGCCAAATCAGCCACATAGATAATCAAGGTGGATGGTTTCCTCAGTTAAAAAAAGCTAGCCACTGTGCTAGCAGATTAAAAATGTGAGTCTGCTAGGGGATGGCACGGAAGCAGTCTACTTTATGCTAGATGAATATAACCAGTTTTTGCACACAGTACTTTAGGCACACTAAATTCGAGAAACAGCAATTTTATATTGGTCACAGTAAGCAATGTAACAGTTTCACACTTTGATTGTTGTGTATTTGAATAATGCATATGATAAAATACATATTTAGACAGAAAGGAGAGATGGATTTAGTAATGTGGATGTTTACCATTAAAGACATTCTCTTAAAACAAGGGAATGGTTCTTTTTAGCTGTATATTTAAACATTGTTAAGGAGCTGCTGGCACAAAGGATAGCACTTCTTACTGAGTGTAAGTCTAATTAAATAGACAACCTCAATTAAAATATTGGATACCAAAGAGAGCTGCAGTAGAATCAAATGATGACCCCTTCAATGCAGCCGGAAGCATTGTCAAACCACTCATATGAATACTTACAGTACAGAAAGTGGGCTTTTGAATAGTAAAGCATTAGAACTCTGCCTAATGGTGGGAGCTAAGTCCAGAGCAGGCCTGCTTGTAAAGCAAGAAACAATTAAGTAGTGATAAATGAGCAAGATGCTGTGAAAGAGGCAGGGAAGCTGGATGCTTGTAGTCCTTAAATCTTGATAAGAAGGATCACTGTAAAACAACTTGAGCCTCTCAGCAGATGTATGTAACATTTCATAGGACTACCAAAGAGACTGGAAACTCTCTTGTTTATAGAACTCCTATATAGCTGTGTTTTATTACAGATGTGCCTGTGTAACCCACACACCTAGTGTGGTTCACTGTCCCAGGTAGTGGGATTTACACCAGTTACAGTGAGCAATAAGAACAAGGGAGCTCTACAGCCTAAGCTGGATGTATTAGGTGCATGGATTATGCCTGCCCTTCAGGTCTCTCTCTCTGTTACATCACTTACCCATGCCTCAGTTTCACCTTCTGTTAACTAGAGTGAATATCTATCTCGTAAGGGTATCGTAAGGCAGTGTTCACAAAATGCTTTGAAACACTTGGGATAAAAGGCACTATAGAAGGACAAAGTGTTATTTACTTTATCAAATAACAAGCTCATTTAACTAATGAGGCAGAACAAATTTACTTAGGGAAGCACTTATTATTTGTATTAGATTGACTGGTTAGAATTCCTAGTACTAGCAAAATGCCTTTTATCCATCTTGTGTCTCAGAATTACATACCTCTAAAGTCTGATTAGGCTATGTACTCAAAAAACAGAGTCTAACTGTACTTATGTCAGTGAAAAAAATGTTTAAAGTTAATGTTGTGAGTATCATTTCCAAGTTAATTCTTTTTTAATAGCTTACACTTTTGTGTTACCCTTCAAAGTTACCATCTGAATCAAACTCATATTCTGCAGTGTTTTGAGATAATCATCATTTCCTGCGTCCTCCAACTGTGTTATTCAGTAAATGATTTATCTTCTGGCTTTTCCCAGATTCCTGCAAAGGTTATTGGCTAGTGGTTTGTTATTTCTATTGTCGCATACAGAACCTGGGATGTCTTAAAAGGGCCTGACTTTAAGAAAGTTTTGAAAATTAGGCCCCATTAAATTGTGTCTAGATAAGCACCCAAACATTGAGGTACCAAAATTCATAAGTCTCTTTTGAAACGTGGTCAGTGTACATTTTCTTTAAAAAAAAAAAAACAACCAGGCCTAATACCGGGACACAAAACAAGGAACGCCATAAGTGGGTATAAGGGCCACTATCTGGTGGAAGCAGTCCCAGATTCCCAAATCCAGAGTAGGGTTACCAACTTTCTACTTGCACAAAATTGGACACCTTTGCCCTGCCACTCCTCCGAGGCCCAGCTCTACTTTACTCACTCCTCTGATACATAATTTTGTTTTAAAGCAGTTGTCATTTAATGAAGCAAAATACACAGTGAATGGCTTTATTAGGGAAACCTTCAAGTATGTTTTTATACATACAATTTTAGCTAGTGATTTGCAACATATAAAGAACTTCTTGGTAGGATATCAACCATTTACCTTTTATTAGCTATTTGACTGCTCTGCCATTTGGTATTCCCCAACTAAAACAAGAGTTTATTATTTAACATCTCTTGTATTGAGAAAGTGATGAAAGACCTTCATTAGAAGGCTCTTTGTGCAAACATATAGGAAGATACTATCTCTACTTCCCAAAACTTGCCATCTCCCTGTAAGCTTTATAATATCAGAGAGAAACAGGCAACAAAGAAGCCATTCTACATATATAATAAATGATGTATTTTACTGGTATCACTCAAACTGCAGCATTTGACAGCCACATTTCACATTCTTTATAGCCTAGAACTGGATTAATAATAAAAAAATAATTATGAAGATTTTATTCACAAAATGTCACAGGATTTGTGTATATTCACAGTTTCTTCAACCTACTATCTTTCTAATCCTAATTTTAAATGATTTACAGGTGAGCCTTAAACATTTTGACATGGGCTAAAATTTTGAATTGCACTTAAAAATTTTAAATCACAATAATAGTATTAAAAGAAGTTTCAAAAAGGAAACTTTCGAAGTTATACATGCACTTTTAAATATCTGAGAACGCAGTGTGTCACACTAAACACATGGATTAATTTGATTTAAAACATTTAAATAAAATAACCTCAATGAATTTTCAAGCTTGGTTTCATATATATTTCATATATATTCAAATGGCAAAGGCTTTTGCACAGAGATAGTACCTAAATGAGTTAGCACAGGATTTTATCTGATGTCAGGCTTTGAGTACAGTGTTCTACACTCAGCATTTTGATTCTACTCACCCATGGTCTGACCTTTGTCAAGTCATTGAACTTTTGTGTCTTGGCTTCTCATTCTGAAAATGAGAAGCTGTTAATAATGCTTAGCCAACTTTATAAAGAAAATGGAGATCCTTCGACAGGCCCTTTTATGTGCAAAAATTATTAATTCTCATAAGACTGTACAACACACACTGCTTATTCTGTGCATCAGGTACCTGTGCCTCAGTAGCATTGTGATTAAATGTACACCTCCCTCAGCCTTGCCTCCAATAATACTGAATAGTACCAGAGATTTTAGGCTGCTATTTGTAGCATGTTGGGTTCAGGAAGAAATGCAACTCAGATTTTTTTTTTTAAAGTAGTGATTTTCCCACCAATGGATGATATACCTTTTACTATCCAACTCAGGTTCCATTTGTAGTGAAGCAGGTGATACAACAGTAGCCAAATCACACACCAGAAATAATTTTTTTTATAGTACCACAAAGGAGGTCCAGCCTTGTACTAGAACCCAACTGTGCTAAGCACTATACAAACACAACAAAATGACAGTCTCTTAGATGTCTAATTTTTACACACACACACACACACAAACACACACCCCTTAAAATTCTCACTCACATATACATCCCACCCGATGAAAGAAACATCGAAGAATTATGCTAAGACTAGGACGATCAGATAGACTTGTTTCAATTACTTACTCTGACTCAGTAGAAGGAGGAATTTACCATAGAACTAAATAGCTCCTGGTGGAAATATTTTTGTTTTTTCTTTTTGCCATAAAAACATTTCATCTATTTTTTCCCTTTGGGTCTAAATTACTCCTACTATAGAAATTATTTCTGCCTAATATTTTTTCTCTAGAAATATCACTGTATGGCCTTTTGGACTACTTACTCTTTGGACTACTTATACTCTTTCCTATGGTTTATTTCTTTTAAAGACAGTTTAATGTCTTACATTGATTGTCCTTCATGATGTTCTCTCCTTGCTTCCCATCTGTCAAGATGATAATTCCAGGTAATAAACAAAATACCATTCCTTTGAAAATTGGACTTTTAAAAAATTTTTTACCAGTACTGTTTAGCAAGTATTAGCTTCCTGCATTTAGAATCTAATGCTTCATTTAAAAAGTCCCAGAAGCTCTGCAAGTGTTGTACATATAATTTGAATTAAATCCAGAACTCCCAACACTGATTATTCATGGCACAGCCCATATGTAATTTTTAATGTATATACTATATTGTACATGCAGATGAGATTTTGCTATTTAAATAAGTTATACCTCATAATTGCTCCAATTTTTTAAATGTCAGTTCAAAACCAGTCTCTGAAAGACCAGATGTAAATAGTCTAACATACAAGCAACAAAAAACACTTAGAAGGTGGCCTAGCTCCAGAGACTCTCTGTCTGATATTGAGCTTTTTACTCTAATTTCCCTGTAGTGACCAAGCAAATTTTTACTATCCAATTCGTTTTTGAAGTTACAGTTTCAGTGAAATATGTTGATTAGTCTTAATATTACAACTGGTCAACTTTTTAAAAAAAAATAAAACCAGATGTTCGTCAAAACTGTCATTTCTTCTAAAGAGAGTATGTTGTGAAATTGTACTGATTTCAATGAAATTTTATTTAAAACAGACAACAGTTTTATAAATGCTATAATATCCCTTTTTGATATTTTTGGAATGGAAAGCTTCAGTTTTTCATTTCATTTTTTTTCATGGAAAAAACAAATAATTGAAATTGAAACAAAATGTTTTTAATCTATAGAAAGAAACATTCTGATTAATTTGATTTTTCCTCCCAGAAATTTTTAGCAAGCACAAAATAAACATTTTCATTATTCATCTTGATTTGAGTTTTTTCCCCTTCCCTCTTGCCAAAAAAAGTGTTCATATTTATTCACAGAACAGAAAAATCTGTTTTCTGATCAGCTGTACTCAGAATACTTCCTAGTCAATGTGCTCATCAAGAAACCATCCAGCAAAGTGGCCATAGACACATCTTTGCCCTCCAGAGCAGCTATCTCCAGGTCAGATTTGAGACATACTAGCAGTGTGCAGGTAATGTGCACAGCAGCTGCCTATGCTGTGCCTGGCCTGTAGATAATTAGAAGGAGTTAGTCTCTAGGGATATCAGCAAAGAGACTTCACCAGCACAGAAGTTTAAGAGAATAAGAGAAAAATGACTTAAGTACTTAACACAAGATAAGGGGGAAAATTGAATGTTGTATATATCGAGAAGAGAAGAAGGATGTCCCTTTCAATTCTATTCAAAGGAGGTCATTTGTTCCCATACACATTATTGCACTCTGCAGATTTTAAAATATTTCAAAAATAGTGCTTGCTCTCACCCTTCCCCTCATGAATGATATATTTACTAAACCATTTTGTCTAAAATGCCTATAGAACACAAAAAAGATTCTCTGGGCTTCTGTCTTCCCCCAGGGGAGAAGAGTAAGTTTTTAAACAGTCTAACAGTATTGTTTTGAAGATACTCCAATTCTTTCCCACTGCACTTTATGCATATCTAATGATCAGCTGGAGTATACCAACCAGGAGTGAAGAAGAAAGTCTTCTGAAGAGGTAAAATGTCAATATATACAATTCTGACTTTTAAAATTTCCTTATTTTTCAGGCAGGGAGTGTTTTCATGGTAGTGAGAAGAGGGAGTTGTTTCCTTTGCCAACAATTCATTGTTATTCAATGAAACTGCCACTGGAAGACCATCTGAACTTAAAAATATTCAAGGTAGTGTGAGAAAAAGAGAAAAATATTATGAGGTGAATAATTAACAAGATATTCTTATGTCCAAAGATTCTTATGTTGTGTTCATATAAGGCCTCTTAAGACAGTATTTCAGATGAGCAGGTAATAGGTTACAAATAAACTGTAAAGGTCAGAAACGGGGGTTTCCTTCTGACATCTGGGGTATTTCGAGTTGGGCTTGAACTACCACAGCAGATTTCTCCAGACATGGAAGCCCAGGATGTTAAATTTGATTGAGTTTGGAGCCAGTCTTAATTTTTTAATCTCAGATAAGCTAAATCATGACAGTTGATATAAATCTCAAATGCACTTGGAACCGGATCTGAATTTCATGTATAGAACCAATCTCAAGCTATTTCAGCAATTTTGCATTTGGTTGTAGCTCAGAACACCACAGGTTTGTTAAAAGTAAGTCAACCAGACCGTTCTAAACATGAAGGAAAGATAGGATTTGAACAATGGGCAAAGAATTAATCTCTTCTCCTAATCAATTCATCCACCTAGCCATTTAAACTGTTAGGCTGTGTCTAGACTGCAGGGTTTTTTGAAAAAAACTTCACCTGCGTCTAGACTACAGCCACGTTCTTTCAAAATTAAATCGAAAGAACGCGGCTTTTCTTTTGACGGTGGTGCGCCTCATTTCACAAGGAAGAATGCCTTTCTTGATGGAGATCCATCGAAAAAAAGTGTGTGTGGATGCGGGGAGCCAGTTTTTTTTGAAAAAAGGGCCTCCAGGAAGAAGCCCTGGTGGACAGTCTGGGGCATGCCTTGCATCTCTCTGGTTCCTGTCTCCAGCCATCTTTTAAAGGGACAGTCACCCTCACAGCCAGTTGTGACAGCAAAGCAGCCGGAGCACACGGCTCTTCCAGTGCAGCCATGTCCCAGCCTCAAGACCCTTCTGGCACTTCCAGACAGTCTTCTGGGGACCCAACCAGGGGCTCCAAATGCCGAGCACCGGCATGGTCTGGGCGAGAGCTCAAGACCCTTCTTGAACTCTGGTTGGAGGAGGAGGCCTTACAAGCCCTGAACACAAGGCGGTGAAATGCGGACATTTTTGGCCACACGGCAGAGGCCCTGGCCAAGAGAGGGCACCACCCCCACACCCAGGACCAGGTGCGCTCTAAAGTGAAAGAGCTGCGCCAGGGCTATGTTAAGGCCAGGGAGGAGAGCTCCCGTTCTGGGGCAGCCCCCCACTCCTGCCCTTATTATTCTGAGCTGGCCCAGATCCTTGGTGGTGGGGAAGCACGTACACCACTGTGTCTTGTCCAGTCTGGCTTGGGGGACCCTGTGGTGGACGCACCAGAGCAGGACCTAAAGCAGTCCAGGGAATCTGGAGTTGGGGAGATGGTGCTGGAGGAGGAGGACAGCGAGGAGACCATGACCCTCACTCTGGAGCCAGTCACCCAGACCCCAGAGGCCTCCCAGGTGTCATCTGATGCCGGAGACGAAGCAGCAGGTGAGTGTAGTGAGGTGATGTAACACACAGGGTGGGGGAGGTGGATGCACAGTGGCTGATGCACAAGGGAAACCTGTAATGCTCACCCTGGACATCATGCAGCTGTCCAGCAGTAGAGTGTGACACATGGGAGTGCGCCACGTGGTAGCATAAACTATGTCCAGAACACACCCAGGTGGGTTGTCAGTGTGAGGTCCCATTGGCACTTCGGGACCCCAGTGATGCTCAGTCTGATGCCCAGGTCACAGATGGTGTTACCTTCAGAATGTCTGAGTCCCCTGTCTGAAGGAGAGGGCATGCCCTTTTGGACAGCTGTTGCACACGTGACTGATTGTGTCTTCCTCTTTTCCTCCACAGCCAGACCAGTCATGCAAGAGGGCCACAGCACCCCAGCCCCACCTCCATCCTGGGGACATGGGAGCCTCAGACACAGGCGTGTCTATGCAGACATCCTGAGGCAGCATGCGGTGGCTCAACACCATCCTGCGAGAGCGGACGGAGGCAGAGGCTCGGTGGCATGATCGGCTGATGGAGGAGCTCGTCCAGCAGCGCACGTCCCTATGTGCCACTCTCAGGGAGGTCTGTGGCTTGCCTGCTGCTGTGCCTGGTCCTGCTCCTCCAGCATACCATGACCCTGCCCCACCAAACCCCCCTTCCACAGCACCATCTCCTTCCCCCCTTGTACCTCCCTCTCCCCCGGCCCCCACAGTCCCTCAGCCCCCCCCCCATCCCTCTGGCCCTCCTGTCCCCCAGGCCTCCCAGACCCAAGTGCTCCTACCCTCTCTTGTCCAGCCAACAGTCAATCACCCCACCCGATCCTGAGGCCATGGTGGACCCCGAACGCGAGGCGGCAGGAGCCTGCGAGCAGGCAAACACCATCCAACCTGATCCCCTTCCCCTCTCCAGGTTTCAAGCACCCCCCACCACCCCAGTTAAACACAATGTTGGGGGGTTATTTTTGATGCAGAAAATGTTTATTTTTGATGCAGAAAGTGTGCTTTGAGAAAACACTATGTACAATAAACAAAAGATTTTATGTTTGCAACATTTCTACATTCTTTCAGTTATTGATATATAACAATAAAACAGAAGTTATTCTTTTCAGACAAACCTGGTGTTTATTATTTCTACAAACAGGGTCAGGGTGAGGGTTCAGGAGGGAAGGTTGTATTGGGCCAGGGCCAAGCCCCCAGTCAGGAGACCCTCAGGAGAGTCAGTGGCCTCCATTAGAGAATCGCTCCCATAGGGCCTCCCAGATGCGAACACCAGACCAGTGAGCCTGGCAGATAGCAGCTGTCCGGGGCTGGTCAAAGTGCCTCTCCTGACCATCACCACCTGTTCCCCACCCTGGTAGGAAGGCTTCCCCTTTCCTCTCCACCAGGTTATGGAGAACGCAACACATGGCCACCACCTCAGGGATGTTGCGTTCCCCCATTTCTAGATGTGTGAGCAAGCCCCGGAATCTCCCTTTTAAACATCCAAATGCACATTCCACCTAGTTGCGAGCCCAGTTAAGATGAGCATTAAACTGCTCCTTGCTCGCATCCAGGTGGCTGGTGTAGGGCTTCATCAGCCACGGCATCAGGGGATAGGCGGCATCAGCCACTATGCACACTGGCATGTGCACGTCCCCAACCGCAAACTCATGAGGCGGGAAAAATGTTCCTGCCTGCAGCCTCCGGTAGAGGTAGGAGTTCCTGAAGATGCGGGCATCATGTGCCCACCCTGACCACCCAATTCAAATGACAGTAAACTGTCCCTGGTGGTCAACCAGGGCCTGGAGAACCATTGAAAAGTAGTCCTTCCTGTTAATGAATTGGGCTGCTCGATGGGGCGATGCACGGATTGAAATGTGTGTCCCAGCGAGTTCTCCTCCCAGTTCGGGAAGCCAAGGGCAGCAAAGCCGGCCATGACACTGTCCAGGTCTGCTAGACTGACGAGCCTGTTCAGCAGCTCAGAACTGATGGCCTTCACCACCTGCAGAAAGAGACAAATAGACAGACAACAAAATTTTAGAAAGGGTGCCTGATCTCTTGGGAGGAGAACCCACCACCCACCTTCCCCCTCAAACACCCCGGGAATCCCCTCCTCAGAACTCCCCCCCTTCCCTGGCAGCTCACGGTGAGTGGAGGAGCTCCCTCCCACTCCCACTCCACCCCATCCCCCACTCCGTCTTGCCCTTTCCTGACAGTCTCCCTTTTTTACCCCCCAACTGTGACTGTCCCCCTACAATGACTTACCTCCATCAGGATGTACCCGACAATAGACCTGCCCACTCCAAACCGGTGTCCCACGGAACGGTAACTGTCAGGGGTGGCCAGCTTCCAGAGGGCAATAGCGACCCTCTTTTCCAGGGGGATGGTGGGCCGCAGATGTGTGTCCTGCCATTGCAGAGTGGGGGCGAGCCAGGTACACAGCTCCTGGAAAGTGGCCTTCCGCATCCGGAAGTTGCAGAGCCACTGCTGGTCGTCCCACAGCTCATAATGAGCCGGTCCCACCAGTCGGAGCTGGTCTCAAGCCTCCAAAAACGCCTCTCCATGAAGAAGTTTGGAGGCAAGGGCAGTGGGGTTGCATGCCGGGCGAAACTTTCGTACCTCTGGTCTGTGTCCAGATGGGGAAGTAGCCTCATGACTGTGTCATGCAGATGCAGCAAAACTTGCAATATGATGGCATGGGGCATCGCCTGGCCAGGGGCAGCTCTGGCTCCATGGCAAAAAAAAAAAAAAAGGGATCCAAATCAGGAAAACCTCCTAACAAAAAGACCTGCTGTGCTGTCCCAGGAAGCTGGGCACTCAAAACAAGCACTGCAATACCTTGCTTACCTCCTAGAGGGACAGCAAAGGCATCTGCAGGAGCAGAGCAAAGGGTGTTCGGGGGGGGGGGGGGGTCCCTTTAACCACGCGTCTCTGCAAAGGGCAGGCAGCAGCACCCGGAAGGAAATGCTGCCCCCATGCCTTGGCAGAAGCGGTTCCGTGTGTCTTTTTCTTTCGAAAGAGCATCTCGCAGGCAGGATGCTCTTTTTCAAAGAAGCGGATCGATTTTCCGATCTGCATAATATAATCTAGACGCTCTTTTTCTAAAGAGGCTTTTTCGAAAGTTTCTTTCGAAAAAGCGTCTTTCAAAAGAGGTGTGCAGTCTAGATGTACCCTTAGATAAAAAATCTGTGCTCTTGAAGCTGGGACTCTCAAGTATTATTATCTACAGTTTTGCAACTAGGGTGACCAGATATCCCTGTTTTATAGGGACAATATTCGGGGCTTTTCTCTTATAGAAGAGCCTATTATTCCCCACCCATGATCCTGGTTTTCCATACTTCCTGTCTGGTCACATTAGTTGTAACTTCTGTACTGCAAAGGAAAGGGTTTATATGGACTTCCCCTTAATTCAGTTCTTTAACAGTATATTAAATTCTTGCCATAAGTTGAGGTTTTATTCCTTTTTAATAAATTATAGTCATTTTAAGCTTCCTGAATGTAACTGTACACTTCCCTTGTAATTTGATTTGATGTCCAATTAGAATGGAAAAACCCCAGTCCTCATATTCAATACAGTAGACACATACAGCTGAAGTATTATTTTACAACATTGACCATACAGTTTATATTGCTAGTCCTGAAACAGCTATACTAGAAGTCCATCATTAAAAGGTTATCATTTGTGAAGGGTTATCTGTGATGACAATATATTTCCCAGTCTAGGTAATCACTTTTTAAATGGAAACCATTGTAGATAATATAAACCATTGTAGATAATATAATACTTCAAAATTTTATATCTGCCTTCTGATAATCATTCATGTCTTTTGCAAATGCTGAACCAAAATCAGCCCATAACAAACTAAAGCTGCCAGTCTGTATACAAATGACGTACTTTGGACTGATCCAGAACAGTTCTCATGTACCTGAGAATTCACAATATGAATCACCACAACTGTGTCCTGAGGTATACACTAGGAATTTGATATCTTTCAGGTGGGATTACTTTAGCAGACTGAATGCTAGTTGTGATGCTGACAAAAAAGTGACAGCTCAGACCAAAGCCGCAAGGCTTCACCTGAACACTGATCAATGAATAGCTGGAAACCAGTCTGATCCACTTGTATGTCAGAATTATGAAAATAAGTATTGGGTTTGTCTAAATCTCTGAAATATCTGTATCCCATATTGTAAGATAATATTTAAATATTTGCTCTGTAATTGTGGAAAAAAAAAGTGTTTCCTCTGAAATTCCAAATCCCCACAGTCAGTAGAGATGCATTCCCAAATGTAAAATACTAGTTTACCACAGGAGATGTAATCTCCTGCTCAACAAAAGAAGGACTAAAGACACCAGAGAAACCATTGTGGAACATCAGAGGACAAAAGGATTTGTTAATTGCTCTCCTCACACCCACAAAGAGACAACATACATGGGGGTTTGTCTGATCAGCTTGTACTCTGAGAAAAGGGAATACAAATCCTGGACAGGAAGAAACCTCCACTCTATGGTCCTTGGACTTAGAAAGGGCAGGTGTTCTAAGCATAAACAAGGGATCTCCAGTTGTTTAGCCTCAGTTGATCCTAGGAGATATACAGAGCTTCCAAGTGTATTTCTTTTCTTGCTTTAATTAGATCTTTAGTAAATTAATTATAGGATTGGCTACAAGCTTGTCTTTGGTGTTAGATATAAGGTGCAATTGACCTTAGGTAAGTGACAGGTCTTTTCCAATTGGCAGTAACCTAAATATTGATGTGATTAGGTGGCCAGATAAAGAGAGTACTCAAGGAGACTGTGACTCTATGTTAAAGCTGTTGTAGTGCTTGAGGAGTTCATACTTGATGGTTGGTTGGTGAAGTCTAATTATAGAACTCACAACCAAATTGGGATTTTTGCCCTGGTGTGTAGTAGTCTGCCCTGATGTTGGTATTCAAGTGGATGAGCCACTCCAGACAGCTTGATACTAGCACCTTGTGCAGAAGGAAGGGTATTTTTGTGACTAAGTAGGAAGATGAAGAGGATCTGTTTTTTTCTTTTTTTATTTTGCCACTGATTTCCAATACCTCTGTTTCCCCAGATATAAAATATCAATAATAAGTAGTCAGTCATTTGTAAGTGCTTATCAAAAGTCGCCATGAATGGAAAGCATCAGAAACGTAAAGCATTGTTCCGAAATTCTTTTCCTGTAATATATTTCCATTTGGTGATAATGTTATTCATTTCACATCCTGTTATTTCTCTTCTGTTGTTTAGTAACTGTAGAGAGTGAGAATTATCAGTATTTTTTATAAATATCACATGCATCTCATTTGACTGCATAATATTTCTTTCCTGGCTGAAAAGAGTTAAATCAAAGAAAACTGACAGGAAAGGGGGAAAAAAAGAAAAGCAGAAATATGGCGTAACCTAGAGAATATCAGGGCTTTCTGAGAAAACAATGGGGAAGCTATCAATTGGGGAATACCCTGCCTAGTTCCAATCAGCCTGCCAAGAGTTTACTCTTCCCCCATGGGAGTTTATTACCAAAAAGGACAGTACAATTTTAAATATATATGGGGCTATGTCTATACTACGGGGCTTTTACCGTTCTGCAATTTGCATACCTTTTTCTGATAGTTTTTTTGGAAGACATTTGGCTCTACACTGAGACAAATTTTGGAAAAAGCCCCTCTTTCAGAAGAGCCTTCATGGGAGGAGGAAGACAGGGCTTCTGAAAGAGTGCGTTTGCTCTTCCGCAAAAAAAAGATGCGGTGGAGTTTTCCCGGGATATCAGAAAAACCTGTAGTCTAGACATATCCTTAGTCTTGGAAAGAAGAGGGTTGATTGGATTTTCAGCAGCTTCCCAGAGGAGCGATGCTGACAGAAACAGAGGGAGAAAGAGAGACACAAAAAGTGCAGCAAGCAAGCAAGCTGCCAACCTATAGATGGACATAAATGGGCTGAACTGAATTTACTAACATATGCAAGGAAAAGTTAAGGCTTAGGTTAAGGGGAAATGTGTAGCTAGACTTTTTTAGAACCCTTTTCTCTACCTGTCAACTAATGAATAAAGACCACTTTGCTTTGGGTAAATTACCTTAATCAGCCATTATCACATACTCTTGAGGAAAAAGGACTAAGACTTTGTCTGCATGGACAGATGTAAAGTGATGGCAGTGCTCACAGTGCACATCAGAAAATTTTGTGTCCACATTGTCAGCTGCCAATGCATCGCTTTGCATTCTGGCAACCATCACTCAATGGCTTTGGGCTGCATGCTCTGCCTCCTCCATCTGCTGGAACGGATGAACTGTTGAAGAAAATGCTGATAGGTTTCACTAACATGTCATGAATGGGAGTCCAATTATTCCTTAAATTACAAAGTGACAATGAGGAGACTTACACTGATCTTGCCATGCATAGGACCTACAGTACTAGATTTGTTGTGGCATTCATGGAGGTGCTGACCCCGGTGGAATCTCCCTTTTGATCTCAGGAAACAAGCTCTGAGTGGTGGGATCACATCATCATGAAAGTTTGGGAAGACAAGCAGTGGCTGCAGAACTTTCAGCTACGGAAAGCCACTTTCCTGGGACTGTAGGATGAGCTTGTCCCAAACCTGCATCACAAGGAAATGAGAATGAGAACTACCTTGCCAATGAAGAAGTGTATGGTGAATGTACTGTGGAAGCCGGTTACCACAGTCAGCTACCGATCGGTCTCCAATATGTCTGAAGTGGGGAAGTCAATCGCTGGACTCGTGTTCATAGAAGTGTTCAGGATCTTTAATCTCATCTGCTTTGAAAGACCGTGTCTCTGGACAATGTGTGAAATTGTGTATGGCTTTTCAAGATGGGCTTCCCAAACTGCAGAAGATGAATTGATGGCATGCAGATTCTAATTCCTGCACCAGACCACCTAGCCTGAGTATATTAATTGGAAGGGGTATTTTTCCATGGTTCTCCAGGCATTTGTGGATCACCATGGGCATTTCATGGACATTAACTCAGGTGTCCCCCTTACACCACAATGCCATGAGAATTTTACCCTTCATGGGACAAAGAATAAAGCATCTTTGCTAAAGAACCTTGATTACCCAGCATCTGCATGACGCTTTTGATGAGATCCACGTGGCTGATTACCATGAAAGGAAAGAGAACACTCCATGCATCCTCGAGCAAACAGGAAGAGGACTTTCAAAATTCCCAAGGAATGTAAAGGACAGATCTGAGGGTTGGTCACCTGAGGGCAGGGCAATAGAGTTCAAACCGATGGCCAAAGAAGTGAGAACGGGCATTGTAAGACAGGTTCTGGAAGCCAGTCACAGTGCTGTAGTACACCACCGGTTGCACAGGTGACTGACCCTCACACCAGCACTGTAGTCACTGTGTAGAAAGCTCTCCACCTCTCAAAGTGATTTACCTGTGAAGTTAGTGCGTATTAACTGCCTTGCCAGTGCGGACACCTCAGGGGTGACAGTGTTGGGAGCTGATTTACAGAGCTGTAACTTCCCATTGTAAACCAGGCCTAAGTTGTGCCAAACTCAGTTGGGCCTGACCTGTTCATTTAACATTGTTGATAAACAGGGTCTAAAGTGCAGCTTGCCCTGTAACCATAACAGAGTTCATAGGCACCAACTAAAAAGTTACAATATTTCCCTGAGGTAGTGTAGTAACAAACAAAGCAGTTGCTGCACATTGAGGTTTTTTCCAAACATCCACTGGTAAAGCTTGTACAATACTTTGAGAGCCTTTGAGATGAAAGACACTTTGCTAGTATTAACTCATTATAACAACCTTTATCATTTGTCTCTCTAATGCTAAACTGAAGTATAAACATCCTAGGAATTAATAGCACCCATAAGTCAATGAAGTGATTTTCAGGATGCAGCCTAAACGAAATAAAAAATAGAGAACTATAATCCAATACATCATGTTCTGTTCCATTGGCTACATCACATTCTTTTTTCAAACTAAGCCTCGTTGGCTGAAGCACAGAATATTGTGCATCTATTTAGCTTTGGCCATGGTCTGTCTACCAGGAACTTTAAATGATATGATCAGGAGAAAAATTTTAGTTGGTCCCTATTGTGTTCTTCCTCTTGTTAGTAAAAGCAATCCATGAAAAGAAGCTGGCTTTATTCATTTTTGTGCCATTTCCTTTACACTGATTTTAAAATCCAACTGGTGTGAGGAAAAATAAATAGGAAAGATTAAAGAGAAGAGTGTCTTTCAAAATACAATAACTTTAGTAGAGAAAAGGAATAATGATTTCCTGTGAGGATTTTTGGGAGTGGGGGATGAAACATATGGAAAAGGCCAGGAGCTATTTGTAAGATCTAGCTAAGAACCCAAAGGGGTTTAAGAGAGAATAATCTTGGCAGGAGCTGATAATTCTAAAGGTAAACGTACAGAGTAGTGGAGAGAGCTCAGATGAAATAATTTTAGGTAGCTACAAAAAATTTGCATGGGATTTCCACTGCATTAACTATGTGAGGAAGAAATGTTTAAGCAATAAAAGTTTGCAGAATCAGGACCTAAGACATGACATGGTAATTTATGCATACAAACATTGGATGAGAAAGAGGGGAATGGAGGGCAGCAATTAGATCATTCAATAGATTTATACCAAAATGATGAATAAAAAATAAAACATAATTTACAACAAATCTAAGTTGCAAGTGCTTCAACTCTCCATATTAATTATTCAAGTAGACTCTAGAGCATGTATTTTTAACAGCCTGTATTCTGGGTCAGGATGGGGTACTCATGCATAGGTTAAATTGCACTTCCTCTATTCATTCAGTAACATCACTTTTGCACAGCTTTAACAGCAAGTGATGAATGATGACATGACATTAGAGAATGTGTCCTTATTAGGTTAGATAACAGCAGATAAACGTATCTAAGCCATATTCATTGGAGCTGTTCTGTGTTGGAATGGTGGGAAAACATTTGTACCAAGGACTCCACTGAATGACAGTAAAAATCTTTGAAAAGAGTCCAATTGACATCAATCAAGTTCAACTGTGCCCTTAAAACTAAAAACAATTTATTTTTAATTTATTTATTGTCCAAGCTGATGAGTTTAAAGTGGTACTGTCAACTTTACTATATTTATCTCTCTGAAGAAATAAACAAGTTTTATTATATGGAAGCTTTAATAACACATCCTGATGGTTTGTAATTAATTTTTTAAAATTGTTAAGGGATTTTCTGTTCCCAGTTGATGTTTAGAAAGATCTTTTCAGTGGACCTATGAGCAACATTGCATGGTACTTAGATCAAAGTCCTTCTCCTCACTCTTTTCTCTATGCACATTTGTTACTGCTGGCTCTTCAGTTTCAGATTTGATGCCACTACTACTGGCAAAGACACTCATAGATCATCTAGAAAAAGTGACAACCCATAAAGTGCTATTGACTGTAAAAAGTAAATGGATAAAATAAATTGAATATTTTTATTTCAGTCAATGTTTTTAGAGTTTACTTGGAACTAATAAGTACAAAGTTTTCAGGTGAAAATGTAACATTCAGATTGGCAGTATCCCTTTAAAAAAATTCACCTCATGCTTTCATGTTTTGTACTCTTACATCAAATTTCACAATTTCCCCACTCTAAGCCTAGAGGCCAAGAACTGAAAAGACACAATAATGAACTTTTCTTTAACTCCAAAATTGATCACACAAACTCAGAGTTAAGCCTTTGTAATGAACATCAACATAGGAAAGCTTGCACTGTGCACACCACACCTGAATATGAAGGACTATTAGTTCAACACCTCTCACAAACTCTACATCCATTAAGAGAACAAAATGCAGATCTATCCTCTGACAGAAATTGCTAGTTTTGAGGAAAGCTGAATAAACTTATCAAATGGTATAGAAATTCTATTCTCAAATTTTGTGTGTCACTTTGCTTCATAATTGTATCATTTTGTTAACAGCTTTAAGTCAGGCTTCATACAATACTACAGCAGAAGTTTCAGCAGCTAAAATTTAAACCAGTTTTAAATCCAAACTGACAGGCATTCCCAATTTCCAAGCTAGAATTTAAGTTTAATCTTTCAGAAGCCTGACAAAATTCAATGCTTGATGCATATCTATACCTTTCATGAACAGTGTATTTTATGTAATATAAATGGTACAGTGGTCAGCCCTTGATAGTTACATTGACCCAATAGGGGTCTGAAGGGTCCTAAGTGAACTGTCAAATCCCACCAACCATCTGGAATCTTTTTCTCAGTGGAAAAAATAAATGCAGATGCTTTCAATTGTGCTAAACAGGTCATGTCCTGTGATGGTGTCCCTAATATAGATATGTGGACAGAGTTAGCAATGGGATTTGTTGCAGGAATAGGTTTCATGGGTGAGTGTCTGAGATGTGGTGTGTGTGGCCACTGGTGAGTATTTGCTTCAGCTTGGGGGGGTTGTCTGTAAGTGAGGATTGGACTCTCTTCCAAGATCTGTGAGAGTGAGAGAGCATTTTCCAGGATAGGTTGTAGTTTGTCAATGATGCACTGGAGGGGTTTAAATGGGGGGCTGTAGGTGATGACCAGTGGTGTTCTGTTATTTTCCTTGTTGGGCCTGTCTTGAAGGAGTTGACTTCTGGGTAATTGTCTGGCTCTGTCAATCTGTTTCTTCACTACTCCAGGTGGGTATTTAAGAATGTTTGATAAAAATCTTGTAGGTGTTTGTCTCTGTAGGAGGGACTGGAGCAGATCCTGTTGCACCTTAGGGCTTGGCTGTACATTCGATTGTGTAATGTATCCTGGATGGACACTAGAAGCATGTAGGTAAAAACAGTGTATCAGTAGGTTTCTGGTATATGGTGGTGTTTATGTCTCCATCCTTTATTTGTCCTGTAGTGTCCTAGAAGTGGATCGCTTGTGTTGAAACCACCATCCTGACAACCATGTACTGTATGTAGAAGCTCTCTACACCAGTATTCCACTGGAGGATAGACTACAAGCTGTCAGGAACAGAATCTCCAGTGATGCCATGGCACATCTGGTGATGGAGATATGACTGGGTCCTCACCCAAAACCGTTTTTGATTGAGGGACAATTTACACCGTCAAGTCAGAGGCACTGCTATGGGTACCTGTATGGTCCCACAATATGCTGATATTTTTAATGTTGACCTAGAACAAAGTTTTCTCAGGTCTCATCCCCTAGCAACCTTCCTCTACTTACACTACACTGATGACATCTTCATTATAAGGACCCATGGGAAGCAGACCCTTGAAGAATTCCACAGGGATTTCAACAATTTCCACCCCATTATCAACCTCATCCTGGATTATCCCAAACAAGAAACCCACTTCCTAGACACAACAATATAACAGTACAAATAAACGATGGTCACATTAACACCACCATATAATAATTATATTCGTATATTAGATTATAATTAAGGCTGTGATTATTTCATGGAGGTCACAGATTGTGACTTTCCATAGCAGCTTGTGAATCTGACTTTCGGACCAGAGGCACCATCCACTGCTGGAGCAACCCGGGGCATGTGACATGGGATGCACGTTTATGCTACTAAGAGTGGAGACAAAGCCTCAAGATAAAATTCAGTTGATGTGTAAGCCCACAGACTGCAGTGGAGTTAAATACGGGCTGAATTTGACCTTTATGTCTACAACCAAAAATAAATAAATAAAATATCAGAGTGTCATTAAAGAAAGTATAAAGTCTCTTTTTAAAAAGCCCTTTCTTTCCTTTTTAAATTGCCTAACCCAATCTTCTCCACCTCTGATAACTATCCACACCTTCACATTTTAAGCTCTCGACTGTTTTCATTCTTAGCTGAATCAGTAGTTATAAAATATTAAGGGTTTTAGTGTCTCTTGAGGTCACTACTACTCCTTTTGATATAACCTCAGTAATATTTTAAAGCAGCATAGAGAATTTTTGGGCTGCCTCATCCAATATTCAGCTTCTGAAGCCAATACTACACATAGTTCAAAGAAAGGCAAAAATGCCAAATGTGAACCATTAAGTAGGTGATCAGATTAATTTCTGAAACTTAATACAGTGTTGACCTTAATCAATGTAGGTTACATGTCATAGGTATTTATGTTGTTATCTGAGTGATAAAACTAAGATTATTTGGGTTGGGAAGGATTTCATGGAAAAAGTCAAAATTATGCATTATTCTGTAAAGCGAGTTTCATCAGAATATCATGTAAATCAGAAAACAGAAGAGAAAACAAGGAGAGAAAATGAACAAAACCTCCTCTTTGTTATCCAAGCTTTCCAGGTAGCAAGCTCTGCACTTCTGGAAATTGTTTCCTCGGGATTTTTGTATTCTGAAATGTTGACATGCTAGGTTTAAGAGACATTGACAATATAAATGTGGTGCTTCACAAATATCCTCACTTGTTTTAAATTAGAACTCCTTTGAGTATTAAAACCAAACAACTTTTTTCATCACTGGTTCTGTTGCTTTTAGTTTTTGTATTTCACTCAGTGTGGGGTATGGAATTTAAATAAATTAGTTCACTTTGTATTTTCAGTCACATGATGTTTTTCCTCCCATAAATTTCCCTCCTGTCTATCATAGACCAGACAACTTCCCAAAAATAATTGCTAGACCATATATTTTAGGACTAAAACCATCCAGATTTGATTTCAAAATTGTTGGTGATGGAGCATGCACCACAGGTCCATGACTCTTGGTAATGATACCATGCTTAAATTCGCAGGATTATAGAGAAATTTTCAAACCCATTGCTTATGTTATCATTTCCTCCCCAGAATATCCACAAAAATCCTATCAAATGTAATAGTAAAGATGTTATTTCTTATAATATTCTAAACCAATATAAGGAATTATTTATGAAGCATCTAGAGTCTAATTTAAAGCCTATTAAATTAGCTGGGTTTTGGATCAGTGCCATAATTCTCTATTAAATTCTAGAGGATGTTTTAAAAATTTCAAAAGAAGATTATCATTATCTGTTCAATGTTGTTCCTCCAGACTATTGATTTCATCGTTAGAAATTGTTTTGATGTTATTGACAAAAAATAAAGTGATTAGGCAAACGTCTAAACATTGGATTTGAACTAATTGCCTCAAATTCATCATTTTTATAAAATGAACTCAGATGGAATTTCATCCACTTACATCAGCAGTGCATTTGGCCTGTGAACTAGTGAGAGCCATCCAACTGAGTTTAAAAATGAAATAGTTGTATAGTTTGAACCTCTCTAAACTGGGATTCTCTGGTCTGGACCAGAGAGCCCTGGCAGAGGTCCAGGGCAGGGAGCCCTGCTAGAGCTGGGAGCCTGGTTGGACCAGCAGTAGCAAGGGGCCTGACAGCCAGAAGCCAGGCTGGTCTGGCGGCCAAAGGACTAGCAGCCTGCAGCTCACTGGCTCGGCAGCCCTGGGGCCAGGATCCTGGTCACACTTGCAATAGGGGGACCAGCGGCTGTGAGGCCAGCAGCTGGCAACCCTTGTGAGGATGGGAGTCTGTCTGGATCTGCAGCACAGTGGCCAGCAGCTGAGAGTCCTGCTGGATCCATAGCAGTGGGGCCAGCAGCCTGCTTGGGCCAGAAAGTTGGCTGGGGGACTGGCAGTCCTACTGGAGCTGGGAGAAGAGTCTGCCTAGAGGGCTGGTGGTAGGGGGATGGGAAATGACTCCTCAATGTCCTGACAATCTTCCTCATTCGGGACCAGTCAGGTCCCAAGGTGCTGGACCAGGGAGCTTGAAACTATTAGATTATTTCTGAAACATTAAAAAAAAAATCTTGGGTATTGAATTCATACATTATTACATGAACCATAACACTATGCTAAAATAATCTATTTTCTTTTAACAGGCATATGTAGTTGCTGTTAAAATAATCATACTTGGGAATAAAATAGATGTTGAAAACACCACTTATACAGTGATAGCCTAATAGATTTTGCTTCAGAAACAGGAACCACTTGCAAGGACCATGGTAGTAAGTCACTATCACAGAATTCAGAGCCATAGGCTAACAAAGCTCCTCAGACCAGTGTTTCAGATACTGTATCTCCCTGGTGCTTAAGCAAGTTGTGACAGAGCACAATTTCAGTGCAATGAACTGCCTATGAGATGGAATACAGGATTACAAGAGTGGCTACTACTAACAGTGTCTTCTTCACTGCAGATAAAGTCACAATTTTATATGTAGGGTGTTTCCTTAAGGTGGAGAGTAATTTCTGTAGGCAAAGTAGTGAATGAGCATATTCTACAATTACACATTTCTGAAATTTATTTCCTCTTCCTTTTCAGACTGATTTTGACATTTCCGTTACTAGATTATGATATCTAGCAATGGTGGGTGACATTTACTCATCTAAACTGAGTTGAGGATGTAGGTGTTGAACTGAGAATTCCATATAGCACTAGGCGATCAGATTTAAAAGTTTAACCCATCACATATATTTGATTGGATATTCTTGGGTCCAGTAATATTAATTTACTTATAGGAATAAGCCCTAATAATATGTGATGTCTTTCATTTGAATGTGCTGTTAAAAAACTGTATTATAATTGCAAACTTTACTTTGAAAATTGACTTAAAAATAAGATACTGACAACTAGAAATCAGTGACACCTGAAATACTATGTCTTTGGTAATAATAAAACAAAACATCTATTAACATTTTGATTAATCCAATACTTTCAGCTTGAAAACATCTTTGTTCAGATAGGCTAGTGATGTGTTTAAAGTATAAATATACTGATAGTTTCAAGTCTCCGGGTGCAAAAAATTTATGGAGAACACAGGGTCGTGTAATTATTCAGCAACTTATTGTCCTATTCCATCTCCCTCCTCTGTCAGCAGGATAAGAAGATATTCACCATCAGACTTTGACAGAAGAGTAAGACATTTTTGGATCCTGCAGGCCATAAATTCAGGCCTGAAAGATAGTTCTTTTTACTGCCTAGCTTTGCTTTACTAAAACAAAGCAAATACATCAACTTTGGACCAGTATTAACAGAACTGGAACTGCCATGGAAATGAGAGACTGTTTCTTAATTACATTTACAACTTTTTCTATGTATTCTCTCTTCCCCTCCAATTACACTTAATTAAAATGAAATCCCCATATCTGGCAGAGAGTCTACTTAACTAAGTGAATACAAATCATTGCCCAGTTATGCAAGAAGCACATCTGGATAATTATTAGTCACTTTGAATGGAGTGTAAGAAGAAGAAAAAGTTGTGGCAAAGTTTTTGCCACTATCTTTCACAACTCAGGACTGGCTCATTTTACAGATAGCTTTTTTTTTTTTCTGTTGTCATGAAGAAGTTCCTCAAAATTACCAGGTCACCTGGAACCAGATTCACCACAATCTGAGCAAAGCTGATGTACAATGCTACCAAGTCATGAAGTTTCCACCCACTTACTTTTGGAGGCAGCATTTGATTCCCAATTTGCCCTCACTTTGCATATGTGTAGATTACCACACTGGATGAAGGACACTGGAGAACAAGGTCTTTAGTCTATCCTCAGTTCCCAATGGTATATTCTCTGATACTTTATCCAGTTCAATTTTACAAAAGCAAAACAGGAGCAGTTCCACTACATTCCTTGGGAGAATTCATCTTCCATTGGGACATTATTCCCGAGCATGAGAGAGTTAGGACAGTTTTCACCAGGAGGCCTAAAATCATTGCTCATTTTCATCCTATGGACTTCAAGATGACTAAGATTAATCAAACAAAAATAGTTAGTCCTTTCTTCCTGGAAAATAATTAAACAGTTTTGCCTCATCAGATTTCAATTAGAACGACAGATTGATTTGTTTTCTATTCTATTCCCCCCACATGCTCTTTTAGTATTTATAGTTTTTGCACCACCTGATGAAACAAATATTTGCTGACACTTTCAAAGGCTGTTAGTGTTAACCTACCCTCAGCTGCAAAATGAGATGCACATAAATAAAACAGAAGTAATACTACTTTTCCATGCTTCTACAGTCAAATCCATTGCTGAAGGCAGTTTCCTTTTTTTTTTTTTTTTTTTGAGATACTTGTGGGGGAACTTCAGAAATATCAATGGGCATCCTTTCAACAGCATTCCTATGGCATAGGACAGAGATTCAGTAACACGGCTTGAAAAGCTTTTTCTTAAAAAAAAAAAAAATCTCAGACTACTATTTTTGGCTTTATGTAATTTGTTTTCCCTTGCATCATGCACAATTATTCACCTGCTAATTACTTGGATTGGAATACAATTAGATTCTAAAGGAGTTTTGATCAGTATTGCCCTTTTTTAGTCTCTGAACCTTTTGAGTTTCACCCTCGTTATTGCACAGGCCAATGTGCTTAAAATACATTTTAATCTGTTTCAAACTTCATCATTAGGAGTGGCTGAAACCCAAAGGTATCTGCTTAACAACTGGCTAAAGGGATTCACATATTGCAGGGGTTCCCAAACTTTTTGACACAGGGACCAGTAAATCCATTCACGAGCTTTTGGAGGACCGGTAACATTCATTTGCATATTTGCATATTCATTAAGCAAATGATGAATATTCAAATGAGTTGTTTCTGGTCCTCCCAAAACCCCCAGTGCCAGTATTAGCAAAGCTTTTGATACAGTCACCCACAATATTCTTGCCACCAAGTTAAGGGAATATGGATTGGATAAATGGACTGTAAGATGGATAGAAAGCTGGCTAGACCACGGTTTCCCAAACTTTTCACTTTAGTTGGAACCTGTTTTTTTCCAGTACTGTTTTTTGCAGCCCAAAAATATAAACACATATTAAAAAAAAATGAAAAATGAATAAATTTTCAGTGTTTCACCTGGCTGCATCCTCCGCCCAGCCTGGGCCAGGGCTTGGGGACCTGGCGCCACATGGGCACTCCAGGAGGTGGGAGCAGGAGCAGATTGGGGGTAGGGTATCTAGCTAGGAGGGAGGGTGCAAGGAAGGGTAGGGTTGCCAGGTGTCCGGTTTTGTACCAGACAGCCTGGTATTTGAGGGTTTTGTCCAGGAAACAAATTGAGAAATTACCAGACATATAAAATGTCTGGTATTTTCTAATTAGGTAAGTTTTATTATAATTAGGTGTATCAGTCCTTAGCTGTGAACTGCCTGGCTGGTAGATGTGCTCACGCTGCGTGAGTGTGTCTACCTGCCAGGCAGTTCGCAACTACACAAGGGAGGGTGTGTGTGTGGGGGGGGCAAAATGGAATCCCCGGGCTGGACTCACTTGTGTGCCAGGGTCTGCGTGTGCCCGGGTCAGTCCTGCTCCCCCCCCCCCCTTCTCCTCCCAATCTCCCCAGTCCAGCCCTGCTTCCGGCAGCCGGTTCCCCCCCCGCCCCCCACCAATCTCCCCCGGTCAGCCCCGCTCCCCCAACGACCCCCCCTCCCCCGACCAGCCCCGCTGCCCCATCCAGCCCTGCTTCCGGCAGCTGGTTCTCCCGTTCTCCTCTTCCTGATCTCACCCGGCCAGTCCCCCTGCCAGCCCTGGTTCCGCCGCCTGCCCTCCCCAATCTATGCGGGGCTGCCCCCAACCCTGCTTCCACCACCCACCCGCAAGCCCGCCTGCCCAGATCTCTGTGGGACAGCCCTGCTGTCCCCAACCCTGCTTCCGCCGCCTGCCCATCAGCCCCCCTGCCCAGTTCTCCGCAGGACAGCCCTACTGCCTCCAACCCTGCTTCCGCTGCCTGCCTGCCCAGATCTCTGCTGGACAGCCTCACTGCCCCCAACCCTGCTTCCGCCACCTGCCTGCCAGCCCGCCTGCCCAGATCTCTGCGGGACAGCCTTGCTGTCCCCAACCCTGCTTCTGCCGGCTGCTCGACTCCCCCTGTCTCTGCAGGACAGCCCTGCTGCCCCAACTCTGCTTCCTGGTGGCCGGTTTCCCCCACACACACACCTCCTCCCAGCCTGCCCCGCTCTGCTCCCCTCCCGGCAGCCATGCTGAGGCCCAGTATTTTTTTCCCATAGCCCGGTACCGGGCCGCAGCCCATAGTTTGGGAAATGCTGACATATTGTGTAGGGCAAGAGAATACAGTGATGTTGAGCCAACTACAAACAACAGCTACACAGGAGACAGACATACACAAATGTACAAATGCTTCATATTGAGTTGATAAAATATTAAAGTATCTCCTTGAGAGTTGAATCTCCTGACTGGAGAGTTATATTTTCAGGTAGGCTTGTTTGTATGTTTAAAATTGAATTTTCATTTCATTTCTACATTTAAAATCCAATGATAGTTGAGAAAGATATTTTGCAAATAGGGAGGAAAAGTGTGATTTCTTACTGAGATGAATTTGCTTCTTATTGGTGATAAAACCATGAGGGTCACTCAGCAGTGCTTCAACCGTTATCCAAGTCCATTCTGCGTCACTGCCATTGCCTATCATTTACCCTTACACACACACAGTCTCTGCTAAATCCACCTGTTGCAACTTGTCAATCTAGTCTAGAAGCCTTCGGTAGAGAAGCTGTGCTTTAATATGCATTTTCTTAATAAGCAATACCACAAATAGTTGGGAACTTCAATCTCCATTTGTCAGGAAATTCAGACTTTTACATTCACACACATGCCCACAAAGACACGCACCATTCAACTTAAAGCACACTGTCGATGTAAATTCCGTTTCAAGATTTTTCTTCTACTCTATATTGCTAAAATTGCAAAAATGCTACTTTTCCATGAAACAGGAATTCTGATTTTTTTCAGGTTTATTGATATATTTCTGTCAGAATGAAATTACATTAATGTTTCAATAGCATCTAATCATTTTATTTTCATAAAAATGTGTCTTTCAACTGTGATATTATTGAAATACTATTTTAATACGTCAGAATAAAATTAATTAAAACAACAGAGTGAAAACAATACTAGTACCCAAAGTTAGGTATGTTTTGACATTATCAAAACAAAATAAGAAAATCAGCACTGTGTTTTTCATCTTTCATACTTTTAAATATTTTCAGAAAAGTCCAATGTTTCTGCAACAATTTTAATGAAATTATTTTTAATTGAAAACTGTTCCACCCACAAAGATTTTAACTGTTCTGCCCAGCACAAATGGACCTTTCTCCTAACTGGGGCTTTTGGAAACCAGATAATACAAACAATAATTGAACACAAGTGACACTTTTTGTTTAAGGACATGGTGAGAAGCATATATTTAGGCTAGCGAGGCTTCAGATGATAAAAGAAAAACTCCTTTTACATTACCTAAGGGTTCTCGAAGATGTCACACCTTTATCTTTTACCCTACTTCTTTCCCCAATTTAAAAACAAAACAGTAAAACATATAACTAACATGTAACTGTGCAGCTCACTTTCAACCTTAATTTGCATATATGTCATTTCCTTGTTTCCAGTGCTTTGTCAGTTCTAGAGTTGAGTTTCTCTTTACATGCCTTCATATGGCTCTCAGTACAAGCATTCCCAACTTCCAACTGTTGGCCTATAGGGTCTAAATCCTAAACATTTATTATAGCTATGCTAAAGAGCATCCATAAAGTTCTGCAAAAAAGTAATGCTAAAAGAAATTATATATACTAAACTGCTTTTCAAATTGACTTCTGTTATAATCAAATAAGGCTATTTTTATTGTGCTTATGCTGCTAGAAAACTCTGACTGTCTAAGACTTCAACGACAAGTTATAGATTATCATGGAAACCAGAAAAAAGAGAAAAATAGATAAAATATTAAAAAGGTGAAAAAATGAAAAGGCAGACATTATGGAATGTAGCCCATCTCAAAACCTATGCTAGAAATTTATAGTGCATTAGGGTATAATGAAAATGTTATCATGTAGACAACTGGTTCCAGGGAAGACATCTAATGGAGACTGAAGTAATCACAGAAGTTGTAATATGGGATAAACAGGGGAGGACTCTTTTACTCAAAAAATGAGATTTATGTGGCTTTTCAACAAAGGGGGAGAGGGAGTTCGCCGAAAAAGCTGCATCTAAACTACTTTCACTTTCGAAAGCTTTGCTTTTGAAAGTGAGATGAGAAGAAGATATGCAAATTCCCACGGAATTTGAATATCCTCTTTCGAATCTTCCCTGTAGTCTACACATAGCCACAAACCTGGTGTCACAGTATACCTCAGACCCCTTCGGGCAGGTTGTCTTAGTATCCCAGAATTGGTAATTAGCCTTTTCTGTTTCATCTTAGATACATTGTCTGATTAACTAAACCTGAGCTTAACCAGTTGATGTCTTAATTGATAATCAAAAGAACCTGTTATCTACACTACTGAGATCTGAATGAAATATTCAAAATACCATTCATTGTTTTAAGAAGTTTAATATTTTTATTTATAACCATATTTAGGAATCAGCTAAACTGAAGCGGCAGTATTTGCTTGATGTTCATTTAGTAACTCTTGCAAGACAGAGATATTCTGTTCTGCTGATATCCCAATGCTGCAAGTAGCTAAACTTAGGTCTGAAAACAGAGATGATCCAATAGACAGGCCAGTACTTTTCAGTTTTCCTCCTCAATACAGTGATTACCCCAATGGAGCACAGCAAGATTATTGTTTGTTTGCAATGGTGCAGCAAGGATGCAGGTCTGGGCAGAGTTTTAACTTTTTATTTGCCATACAGGTTTACTGTCCCCCATTCCCCCCCCCAATATACTAAACTCTTTAGACTTATTCAATGAGTGTGGAATGAAAACAGACTAAAATATTATGTAGTTACACTAAAAGAGACCAAAGAAACATCTAGAAACAAGCATTTAATATTTTTCCATATTCTGAACAGAGTAGGTATGAACTCAAAGGTTGTTTTACTGTGCAAAACTACTATCTTCCTTTTAACTTAATGAGTGGTTGCTTATCCCTACAGTAAAAAAGATAATTGTAAGCTATAAAAATTGTACTGTGACTAACTGAATGCAGAATGAGTTTCAGTGATGACAGAGACATCCATCAACTGAACACCTTTGTGGTTTACATTGTTGAACACTTTCTCTCTCTCTCCTCCTTATATCCTCTCCCACCTCCCATTCTGTGTAGTAGATATTGAAGTTATACAGGCACTCTATTGGGGAATACCTTGCCAGACCAGAGGTGGTCCAATATTCTGTCACCACAGTGGACATTTCTCGATATTTCAGTGGCAAGTACACAATTATTGAATAACTTGCTAACAAATTTCTTCCAGTCATCTAGACTGCTGGGGTATGTCTACACAGCAGGGCAGTAGTCCAGTTAAGCTATACAACTTCAGCTACATCAGTCGTGTAGCTGAAGTTAAAATGGCTTAATTCAGCTTTTGGTGCTGTCTACACAGCAGGAAGTCGAAGGAAGAACACTCTTCCTTCCACTTCCCTTACTTCTTGTGAAATGAGGGTTACAGGAGTTGGAGTAAGAAGTCCTCCAGCTCACCATTATTTTGAAATAATGGTTTGTTGTGTAGACCCGTTCTATGTTATTTCGGAACAACTGACGTTATTCCGAAATAACACTGCTATGTAGACATAGAGATTAGGTCATACTCAAAAGTACAAGATCTCACAATTGTACTTTTGAGTATGATGATCAAAATGACACAATCAATGTGTCACCATTCTAACAGACTGTTAAGCATGTTTGTTGACTAGAAGCTATCACACGTTTGAATGTTCCATCAAAGTAGCAATAGGAAATCACTTCATGTGCATTTCTTGTTTCAAATAAGCCTGCATGTGGATTCTAAATATACTTCACTTTTGGGATTCCCAAGATTGGGATGGGTTCCTTATGAGAACAGGCTCCGAGTTCATGGAAGCAATTTTCTGATTCCAGTGGTATTTTTTTTTAACATTCACAGAGAATTCATGTACTGATTTGTTGATTATTCATAATCCCTGGAAAACATGATTTAATCAATGGCTAACACTTAATAATTTGTATGCAAGCTTTTTTGAGATTCTTTTTTCTTACATGTGATTGGACATACAATTTCTGTAGTATTGTTCTTTGATTAGATGACTTAAGTACAAGGAAAATTCAGTTTTCAATACATAAGTTATTCCTATCCTGTTAATAAGTCTTAATTTTTGTTTTTATACATTTTTCACCATTTTTCAAAAAACTCTCAATTGAAGGGATTCGAAATGTGAGTGTAGAAAATGGAGAGGCTATATTTGCAAGAATATCCATAAATATTTCTGTGCTGCATTTGCTCATTTCTAATATGGTACAATGAAAAACATTTTTCCAGATTAAAAAAGGAGGAAAAAAAGAAAAATGCTGAACTCTGAAAGTGACACAAGTTTGTCAATTTTATTCTTCTTCGAAGTGAAGAATGAAGAGGGTCACTCATTTCACATTTCTATCTCCTAAACTTCTCAAAAATAAAAACAAATGCAGCTGCAATGCAGCAAGCCTGAGCGGTCAGCCAAGAAACTGACAGTCTCTTCTGGGAATGAAAAATGATTGTCAGCATGAAAGATAGCTGGGTGAAGAGGTAAATCCCATACTATGTCTCAGTTTGCCTGTCATCATTTACTCATAAGGTCTGACCAGTTTGGGGAGGTGTCAAGGGAGCAGCTGTCAAACTCAAGGCAGAAGGATGGGGGGGGCGGGCAATGTAAAAACATCCTATTAAAATTATAATTGATCATGTCCTGTGTAATGGAGTCAAAGTGAACATCAAAAGATGGTAAAGCGAGAAGGCAACAGTTCAAGGAAGAAATATTTAGTCATCCAGCCTAAGACTTTCAAAAGTAGGTAACTCAAGTTAACCTCCTCAATGACTAGTTATGTAGTGATGAGCTGCTGACAGTAAGCGCTGCAGTAAATTGGGATTTAGAAAGCTATTCAGCTGTTGCTTTAGAACCTCAGACACGCGTATTTTTAAATTTTGAGATCGGGTGTGTCTAAACTACACCCTTCTGCTGACAGAGGGATAGAATCAGTCGGAAAAGGCTTTCCTTGTCGATTGATCCCCATCTAGACTGCCGCTTTTTGCCAGTAAAGTGCCGTGTCAGCAAAAAGCTGCGGCTATTTCTATTCAAATGAACCGCAGGATATTTAAATCCCAGCTTCATTTGCAATAGCGATGTGCCTAATCTACATCACTCTGTCGGCAGAGGGGTGTAATTTAGACACACCCATTAAGTCCCTTCAAACTGGCAGCTGGAGAATACTTGACTTTCTGTTTAGCAGGAAATGCCACAATTTTGATTTCCCTGTCCCTTTCCAAAATTGAACCTTTTTTGCCCCAAACATTTCCTAGGAAACAAAATGAAACCCATCACAATATTTTGTTTTAATTTTGACTCATATAGAATAGGAAATATGAATGCTTCAGTTGAAAAGTCATTTCAAAAACAAAACAAATGGAAATTAAAAGACTATTACATTCCAAAAAGGAATGTAAACAATGAAGCAAAATATTTCAGATCTATGGAATGCCCATTTTAATCCCACCCCCAAAACCCTCAGAATTTTAATAAAAATTGACAGATCTTGGTGAAAATAAGCATTTTTCATTGGAAAATATTCCACCAGAAAATTCCTAACCAGCTTTACCTGAGATAATATTCCAAATTTGGTTTTCTCTGACAGAGTCATCTTTCCAGTAGGCATGCATTAGTTTGCATTTCATCACTGCATGGATAATGACATTTTAGTTTGCATTTTGTATATAAAATACCAATTTACATTTCTTTGATTTGAAAGATATCCAATTTATATATTTGTAAACATTCCAAAAATGTGTGCAAGCCAAGATTTTAATCCACAGTCATACAATGCATGTAAACTAAGCTATTTGTCAATTTCCTTGTTTATATGAAAATGTGTATGTTTGATTTAACACAGATTCACACACATTTATTAGTTCTGTGAGCAAAGATTTGCCTTGCACTTTTGGACTTAAATTCTGAGTCCAGAATGTTAGGGGACATTAGGATTAACATCTATGTATCAAGAGTTAGCATGGGAAAAATTGAATATATGTTTAAAATTGTGCAAAGAATTGATGGCAATTAAATATTGGCATATACCCATAAAAAGTAATTACTGTAATTCTGTGGGCAAGGAGAGGTTAATTTACCTTCATAATAATTACAGTTTGAGAGGTTTTTTCCCCTATGGGTGCTCCATTTTAGGTTCTACACACACCCATGCACATTTGGTTCTGTAACAGTATTCATGCCTTAGCCCAGGGTAGAGGAACCTTTTTCAACCAAGGTCATTGACCCACAGGAAAAAAATGGTCAGGGGCTACATGAAGCACTACTGAGAAGACACGGAGGCTTAGGGCTTCTCCCCCTCGCTGGGGTGAGATGGTGCTCATGGCCCAGCCCTTCAGACAGGCTGGGCCAGAAATGAGGGGTTCAGTGTGCAGGAGGGGGCTCTGGCCTGTGAGAGCGGACCAAGAGGCTTAGAGTGTGGGAGTTATCTTAGGGCTGGGGTAGGTGGTTGGGATATGTCTGGGGGGAGGCTCAGGGTCCAGGCTCTGACTGGGTGGCACTTACCTCAGGCAACTACCATCAGTGGTGCAGAATGACTGAGACTTGCTTCCTGCCTGCCCTGACTCCAAGCTGCTGCTGGAAGCAGTCAACACGTTTTGGATGGAGGCACAGCAGGTGGCTGTGCGCATTGTATGCTGCCCCTGCCTACATGCACTGCTCCTGCAGCTCCCACTGGCTGCTGTTCCTGGCCAATGGGAGCTGCGGAGTTGGTGGTTGGGGCAAGGGCAGCACATGGAGCTTCCTGATTGCTGCTCCACCTACAGCCACAGGGACATGTGGCTGAAGTCAGCAATTTCAGCTCCAGCTGTATGGCGAGGGGGTGGGGGGCACTGAGGCTTGGAGCTTCCGGACTATGGCTCAAGATTTGTCATGGACTGGATGAAATGAAACAGCGAGCTGGAAGCTCCCACGCCTGCCTTAACCATACCTCTACTTGCTCTGATCTGAGAAGTACAGTGATGGGCAGACATTCTGCGGGGCTGCCTCCCTTCTAATTGCTGGTAACCAGACCTGTGAGATCCTGCCATGAACCTTCCTATGAGGCCCTGCCCCCTGGTGTACCTCTTTTCTCCAAGACCCTGCCCCTACTGCTTGCTCCTCTCTCCCATCCTCCTGTTCAATCATCTCAATCTCCCTCCCCCACCATCCTGGCTGGGAATGGGATGATACAGCCTGACAAGGAGTCTGCCTGCAAGTAGGAAACAGCCGTGGCTGAGCAGGAGCTGGTGAAAGTTAATGACCTGGTGTGCCTCCCCCGGCCCATGGTAACCAGGCTTTTGGTCTCCGGTCAGTAGATCTGACCATATGCTGCCAGGCTCCCATTTTGACCAGACTTTCTTGTGCAAAACCAGGCACCTGGACACAGAAAACAAAACCAGATCAGTGGCAACCCTACTTCATTTTCAGCCATGGGTTCTTGTAAAGGAAAGGACTTCTTCACTTTGCTGTAGGACGGAGATGAGGCTAGACTTTGTGATGAACCTGTTGTGTGAGAAAGAGGACTCATTAGATGACAATGCCATCACTGCTAATCTTTTAAAGGGTTGTCTTGAGGAAAGGAATCCTGAGTAGTGCTTACCCTCCTCTTAGTATGGGGTGGGGAACAGCGTTCCCTCTAAGATTTTCCATCTATGATCAGAGTGAGTTTTGTTTTGTGTGCCAATATTGAGGTCATTTTATATTTGTTCAGATGTGTGCCACTGTGGCACCCAAGTTATTAACAAATATATTAAAAATATTTTTTAAAATATTACAGAAGAAAATATACTAAAACAAGGGATAATTAACAAGGTGCATGACTTCAACTGTTTATTTACTATTAAGTCAAATAAAAAAATTAATACCGAAAGGTTTTCAGTAGCCAGCTTCTTCTGTTTATAGACCTCAATCAGACCCCTCCCCTGCTGGGCTTCCTCCTCAATTAAATCTGGCTCTCCTTTCAGGGAACTGTGTTTAATTGGCCTTTCTGAGCTTATGTAGTATACACTCTCCATTGCACACCTAGACAACAGCTTATTGAATATTTCTACCCATTCACATTGTGTCCCAGGGCTATACTTTATTTTGGATCAGAGGTGAAGTCAATCCAGTATAATTCTAAACAGCTTTTTTTTATTACAGATAAATAGCTGACTTAGAAAAAGCTGTTACATGGAATGCTTGTTCTGCACACAGGACATATAAATTGGAGCTAAAGCTCTCTGATGAATCAAGTAAAGATTTCCCTTGTCTGATTTGATCCACTCATAAGCATTCTTCAAAGCTTGAATGTCTATTAATAAAAATAATTTATAAGAAAGGTGACAAATAATATTCTTTTCTTTATGCCAGAGTGCGAAGGTACTTGATTGTATCATTTCAAGTGATCAACTCAACTACAAGAGTTCTTATTTTTCCTCAAAGAAAAGAATTGTGTATGTGCATGGAAAGGTTATCAAAGGAATTTGTAAAAAGCTAAGCACATGCCGGATCGGTTTAATGACTTTCTTGCAGTTTTAAATTTCACACAAAAAAATCAAGCAGACAAGTAAACAAAGGACATTTGAGGCCTGTTCTGACACTCCTTGATGTCAATGAGAATCTTTTCATTAACTTCATTGGACTTTGGATCTGGTTCTTAAATAATTTACTTAAAAACAATTTATTTAAAATAACAGCTTTATCTAAGAAGAGTGATGTATTATGGTATTTACTTCATTTTATGTCTTCTAACAAAGTCATCCAAAGTATTGAGAGAAAAATATTTTCTCTGCCTTTTCGTATATATAGAAACAAGAACTGATAAAAGTCCTTGTAGGGCAAGGACTTTCATGGTCCTCTTTTATTCATAATAGATATTGAGTAACATTTCTATACATTATGTAACAATTTCCCTTGGTAATTCTTAGCTACAGACAACCGTTGTGTGATCACTAACTCCAAGTACTTAGTTGCAAAGCCTCCAGTTGAACATGTCTGTATTTTGTATTATGAATGCAATAAGCACAATCCCCCTAGCACCTACACCTGCCTTACCCCACTTCCCTCCTGGTGCCTCCCCTCTTTCCTCACCACCTTCTATCCCAGTTCTCCTCATGCCCCTCTGCAAACTCACACATGACTTACTCCATCCCCGGCTTTCCTCAAGCCCACCTCTCCCTTCAGCCCCTCTTTTCCCAGGACCCACTCCTCCCGTCTCCTATTCCTTCCTCTTGCCCCCATTATCTCTCCCAGTGTCTGCTCTTCTCCTTCATCCCCACAATCCCCTTTCCTTTTCCAGCATCAACCTGTCCCCTCCCTTCTCCCATCTTCACTGACACCTTTCCTCCCCTCCCCCCTCCTGCCCTTCCCCTTCATTGTCTCCTCTTGACCCCTGGCTTTCTCTTCCTCCATTGACCCCCTCCTCTCACCTCAGCACAACCCCCAACCTTTCCCTTAGTTCTCCCCCGTCCCTTCCCTCACCTTCTACCTTTGATGTGGTGGGCAGCTGCCCAGTTTGCAGGGGCTGGGGCCAGGACCATGGTGCTATTTTTAATACTGTGGTCCTGGCCCCAGAAGTCGCCATGCAGCCCTAGCCCCAGCCCCAGCCCCAGCTCCTAGGGCTGGACCATAGCACTAAAAATAGTACCACGGGTGGTCCCGGCTCCAGTCCCAGCACATGGGACAACTGCCTGCCACGTGGCCCCACCCTGGGAACAGCTGAGGCTGGACCTGCTTGGCAACTCCTGGGGCTGGGACTATGGTACTAAAAATAGCACCACGACCCTGGCTCCAATCCTGACACACAGGGTGCAGCCACATGGCAAGCAGCTGCCCTATGTGCCAGGACTAGAGCCGGGGCCATGGTGCAGCTGCTCTTGGGCTGAGGCCATGGTGCTATTTTTAGTACCGTGACCTATGGTCCAGCTCTGGCAGCCACCCGGGTAAGGGCTGAAGCTAAGGACAGGACTGCATTGTGGCTGCTCAGACGCTCGTGTGGTGAGGCAGTCACCTGCGATGCTGCCTGCCCTGGAGCAGCCTGTGCACAGCTCTTCTAAGAAGATGCATGCGAGTCACATTCTTGGTGTGCACCTTAGCGGGAACCCTGGCAGGGAACCTATTTTGGATTGGGGGCCGCTGACCTCCAGAAAAATCAGTCGGGGGCCACACACAAGTGAGAAGCGAAGTGAGAAGCCCCTGAATGAGAAAGACAAAGATATTCCTCATATTCCCCTTTGTAGCCAGACAGGAACCCCCCTCTCCCCTCCGTAACATCTTGCTTGCCCCTCTCTGAGATGCCTGGAGCACACAGGGCACACAGAGCAGTAACATCAGCATAGTCTTTGAAGCATAGACAGGAGGCCCGGATATGCTGGTTGCTGTGACCCTGGATGGCTGTAAACAGAGATATGCCAGTTGCTGATCTAGAGTCTGCAGAGGAGTGCCCTTGACTAAAACCCATATTGATACGAACACACACTCGTCTGGGGGGAGGAATCTCCCACCCAGTAAAGAATGTCCAGTACTCACAATTTAGTTATCTTTCTTGCAAGTGTAAATTAAGTTGAAACTCTCTTGTAAGAACTGGCGTCACAAAGACGGACCAACACAATTTGGCATCTTAGATAAGAAAGAGGATACGGGCCCCTATCGGTATAAAGATGGGTCCAGCAGCACACTTACTTTGAGCGTCAATCTACCATCTATCTGCTGATCGGGTTAGGTGATTGGCCTCCCGAGGTTCCATGGGGACGCCCACCTTGTATTCGTCTTTCCTAGGAATTGAGGGACCGGCCCTGGCCTGATATGCTGGAGTCGAGAGGCACAGAAGGGGGTAAAAATTGTAGCTGGATGTGTCCTTTGTCTTAAGTGTACACATAGACTTAGAGCTCTTTAAAGATTAAGCTGTCACTTGGTACTATTATTTTTATTTTCTATCTTTATTTTCTTTGTAACCATTTTTAAGATCTATATTTGCTAGCAGTTAAGAAATAGAGCAATAGCCATCGTAACCATATGATTTATAAGCTTCTTTAATAAAACTGTAACTGTTTAAGCTTTAACCTGACTCCTTCAGTTGCTGTAACAGAACCAAACACAATTTAAAAAAACTCCGGCCGGTCATAAGGGACAGATACAGGCAGAGCTGGGCGTTTGGATCGTGTCACTTCCAGAGGACAGATCCGTGGGGCATCTCTCAGCCTTCCCTAGGTTGCCCGCTGCGAAGGGATCCTGTATCCTAGCAGTCAAAATCTGAGATGTAATAAGCTCTCCCTGTAAATACTGGGGTGTCTGTCAGCCTGTTGGCTGCCCGCCACGAAGGGACCTGGTCCTAGCGGTCAAAGACACGGATGTAAAACTTCGCAGGGTGCCTGTCGGCCTCCGCTAAGGCCGCCCGCTGCAACAGGACCTTGTGTCCCAGCAGTTGAAGACTCGGGTGTAACACACACACACACACACACACACTGCCCTGACCATTGGCTGATACCCTTACACATCAGAGTCTGGAGGGAGGGAGGGAGGCAGGCTAGTAGATTTTGTGTGCTCCAACCCTGCAGGTGGATGGGGGGGGGGGCTGAAGCACCAGCATGGGCTCCCCAGTGCTGAGTCTTAGGGACTGGATCCAGGCAAGTTCCCCATCCCTATCTTAGCAGATCCTCTTGTATGAAGAAATACATATAGTTGGTGTCCTTGTGAGAGAAAAGGATTCCAGAAGGTCTAACATAATGAGGATAAAGGGAAAGGAGGGATCCTGAAGGTGTTTCTCATGTCATCCCAGGAACCAGTTGACAACTGATATCTCTGCTTTGAGAGGTTCAAAAATGAAGATAGTGGAACCTCAGCTGTAGATCTCTGACTCCAAGAAGGTACTGTTATCTCTTTGGCACAGTGAAGCAGAATTGTCAGAATCAGTGGCTTTGTTGATATTGGTGGCTGAGTTGATACCAGCAGCAGTGTCAGTATTAGCAGTTGAATCTTCAGTCCATAACCTGCAGAAGTATATACTGGGGTCAGGGTTGCAGGTGTTTTCCATTGAACAAGGTTGGATACAGTCTCGGAGCTGCTGGTACAATAAGCTTGTGATGTTAATGCCTGAACCCATTATGTACCACCATGGGAACTTCGGTACAGAACAGTTATTTGTTTTCGGATATCAGATCTCTTGCTCACCTGATTAAATATATGATAAATAACTATAAATACAAAAATCAGCAAATGCAGTATTTGTGAGGTATTAAAATGCTAAATGGAGATGAGCTGCAAAAAAAATTGTGCGTATTTTCTTCTAAGTATTAAGCCTGTATGTTAAAAAAAAACAACAACAAAAAGCAAAAAACCAAACATGCTTTCAGTTAGGAAACTGAGAAAACAGTCTCCTGAGTCCTGCCATCAACTGCTGTTCCTGCAAAAACCTCTGGTTGTATTAACCCATCTCTAGAATGGAACATGACACTTTTCCTTCTTGTCTTAGAATATTTTATACACAACATATCTGACAACATGTCAAGCATTTTTTTTCCCACTGTTAGAAACCGTTCATTTAAATATTGTGTCCCTGGTTGAGATGATGTAAAGGTGACTGAGCACATGCAAAGGTAATAGGGCTGTTATTAACAACATATATTAATGAATTACTATAACATACCATAGATATACATCTCATCATTTCTCGAACCATTCCAGGTCTAAAATGTTGGCAAGGAACAATTCCAGGTCTTAATTCATTAATATCATAACTAGGTTGCATGCTCTAGTTGTTACCATTTCAGGATAACTGCACCTTTATATTACCCCATCATGGTGCCTCAAAGGAACCACTTAAGGTTTCCAGCTCTCCGCTGTCACCAATTTTGAACAGAGGTCTGTATCTGTTTCCCTCCTGACCAAGAATTTTAAGGCTGTGCAGTTCCTTGCTTTACACTGTGATATCCCGAGCAAGCCACTCTGCCTATACCTCATTTTGTCATCAAGAGAAACACCCATTTATAAGCAAATAAATCTGTTTGTAAAGTAAAACATATTTCAGAAAAATATAATTCATCATAATATCCCATATGCAGGTTAAAATCTTGCCAGAAATCACCAGTCTTATAGGGTGCATCTACACAGAATTGTTATTTCCGAATAACTGACATTATTTTGAAATAATGTGTGTGTCTACACAGCAAGCCGTTATTTCAAAATAATTTTGAGATGGAGGTCTTCTTAGTCTGATTTCTGTAACCCTAATTTCACAAGGAGTAAGGGAAGTCAAAGGAAAAGTGTTCTTCCTTCGACTTCTTGCTGTATAGATGTACCCGACGCCAAAAGTTAAGTTAAGATATTTCGATTTCAGTTACGCCATTGACATAGCTGAAGTTAAGACTTTTGCCCTGCAGTGTAGATGTGCCGATAGCCCCTGTTATGGGGTTCTCACTCACTCTAAGTGCATCTCTTTGGGTCTAGATTTTTTAAAGTGTCACAAAGCATTGGGTGCCCCCTTCAGCTTTTTGCAATGGTCTCTCTTGGTAACTTGGTCCTTCACCCCTTCTTGGGTTTCTAAGTTCAACAGCACCACTGTAAAATTCCTTCTCTGGTCAGTTTCAGCCCTACTTATGGACTATCATTATACAAGCAGCTGGCAGGAGAACTCAAACCTGCCTGCTACAGTGGGTTTGACTCAGGGACTCTAAACAACTATCAAAATCTGCTCATTTCCTGTGCCTGTTGATGTTTTCCTGGCAACTTCCCTATCCTCATTGTTTTTTGCAGATACAGACTAACACACCTACCCCTCCGAGACTGTTAATATTGTACGCTTACCCAAAAGATACTTCATGGGGCGGGAATATCTGTCACAATGGTTATCTAGACACTCTCAGAGATGGCACACACACAAAAATGTTCTTCCTGCTCTGAAAGCATAGGCCTCTAATTTTTGAGTTAAAGGAACAGCTCTGTTCATGTGTAGCAACATACAGTCTATGATACACAGTTGAGCAATTCAACTCTGCCTAGTGGAATGCTGTGGGTACAGGTCAGCCCGTAACAAAAACAGTACTTTGCACTGATATACTGTATCACCTTTAATCTAGGAAATGCAAGCATTTCACAACAGCTCTGCAACATTTATATAACTATATCATTTTTATAAAAGGATAATACATCAGTAAAACTTAGTCATACAGCAAGTAAGTAGTACAACAAGTATTGGACAAAAATTCTATTTCCGTTCCTGTTTTAACCAGTGTTGCCGTCCCCATTGCTTTTTTTATATGAATAGCCTAGTCAATGGAATAGTAAATGAAACCCAGCTGATGGTATCATGGTCAAATGTCATGGACAACAATAAGAGCTTCATAAAACAAATTGACTGTTGGGCCCAGCAAGCCTCCTGCTTGCCTAAAGTTAATTCCTTTTGCTACTTTACTTTTCCGTCATCAACAAATATTTCCTTCTGATTCTAACATCCATTGCTAATTTTCAAACTTTAATGACCATTTGCCTATCATTAATTCTTTGTTTATTTCAGAAATTAAGTTCAAACTAGTCAAATCTATTACTTTAAATCCCAGATAAAGCAGGTATTTGAAGGTTTTTTTTTAAATACATGCCAAAAAGTACCTTGTATTTTATTTGTCAAGTTCAAAAATGCATGAAGAAAACTGGGAGTTGCAAGCATTTGGAAGGCCAATTTTTATTTTATTACTTAATTCAAAGAGGGAAATCATAATCATGGATTCAAAATACTTCTTTTTTTCATAATAAAATCAGTTAATAAAATTGAACCAAATGTGTCTTAAAAATTAACACTAAAAGAAATAATCAAAAATAAAACGGCATGCATGTGCACCTTTTTACATATTTGTTTTCCAAAAATGAAAGCATTATGTCTAAAATCTTACCTGGACCCCAGTTTCCTATTTTGCAGATCATGTTTTCTAGTTTTCAGTGGCATTTCTTGGAGTAAATATTTGACTTTCTTTACGATAAAAAGAAAAGCCAGGAAAGTTTATTGGAATTTTTATCTTCTTCACTAAAAATGTCTACTTTGTTTCATTCGGGAGCCATGCAAAAACCCTAACAGTGAAACCCAATGGTGAAAAAGCAAAAAATAAAAACCCCTCACCCAAGAAAGTCAGAATGACTGCACTTGCCTTTCTGATATCTTCAGCAGCCTGGCCTGGGCCTATGACCATCCAGACCCCATTTCCAAAAAAAAAAAAAAAAAAAAAGACACTTCGTCCTGTGAAAAACTCTTATACCAACAAACCTAAGCATGGGGGGAGGGGGAGAACGACATCCCAGTCATGCTCAGCCCTGCTGATTTTGAAAATAAATGTCTTGTCCCCTGGGTAAAAGAACTCCCTTCCACAAGCCTCACCCTGAGAACCCAGCTCCCCTCTCTTACAATATTGTTTGTACTGTGTTTCAGTGCAAACTGTTCTCTACCTCGTTTTATTTCTGTCAGCTCAGGAAATGTTTAGAATGTCCTCCTAAATGGATCTAGCTCTGCACCTCCAGCATAAGATGCGCTCCTGCTCAATAACCCATCATATGCTCATTTCATTTTTGTGGTACATTCATTTTTGGATGAGCTACAGTGCCAGTCTGTCAAAATATTTATTGTATAACGTTAATTCTTACCCATAATTCCTTCCATTAACCTTGCATTGTCCTATTTCACAGGCTTCCTACCCCCTCCTCTACCCTATTGTCAGCTAAAGTTCTCTTAGGTTCTCAGTCACTTGTTATTTCAAAGCTCTACTACTATTGTTGTTCTTCTGGTAAATGAGGCTTTTTTGCACAGCTTACCCCTTTTTATCTGCAAAGCAACTTCAACTCCTCAGTCAGTGGTGTTCACTTGCTACAGTGTTTTAAAGGGAAGATGAAGACTCTCTTTCTCTTTTTAATACTGCAGTTAGCTGAGCTCATGTATAATCCCTTTCAAAGTGTTCAGCGCCTTGGGATGTTGTTCGCATGATAAGGCACTTTACAGATGAGACTGAACATGAACATTATTAGATTTGAAGTTGTCCCTCATACACTGCATACGAGCAAATGCTCAGAGCAGCTACACAGCTCTCTTTTTCCTGGAGAACTGAACAGGGGATGAGCTGATGCATTTGGCTGTTGGAAACAGTAAGAAGGTTCAGGAAGCAGCCTTGTCCAGCCTTGGACCTTTAAACCAGAACATTCCGTGACTCCATTTGACATAATGACAGCAGTTCACACTATGAACAGCACAAGGCAGGGGTGGTGGAGGGGGAATCAGACCCTAAATGTTACATCATGTGCTCTGAGAGAACATGAACCTGTACAAAATATTGCTTACTTCACCTGACCACAATCAATTCTTCTGCTCCAGGCTGAATAATAGCCACTTGGGCAATTTGGACAGAAACACACAGACCGTGACACAAGCCCCTGGGTAGGAACCATAAAGTCTCAATTGTTTGAAAAGTGCCCAGCCTACTGCTGATGTTTGATGAATAAAATTATATTTTGAAATGTCTCACTCCAGCTGTGATCACATGTACCCACTAACAAAGAAAATGGCACCGGGTTCAAATGCTAAAAAACTAGAAGCCATACTTGTGGCATTTTAAAAAAATCCATAACAATTTTCAAGATTCTATTTTTCATATATTGATTTTAATGAAGTAAAACATAAGCAGTGCAAACATAGTACTGTCTGTTGTGGTTGTACCACCTAGCATCTTAAACTACAGAGTGGTCAACTCACCATATAATTTGACTAAGTGAACTTTCTCAGGTGCTTTATTACATATGTTTGAGAGCCTCCTGGATATGTCTATTGGAAGTGGAGGATACTTCACACTGTGGACTATTCAGATATCAGGTTAAAGGACTGTGAAGTGACACCAAAACATCATGTCCAAAAGTTGGAGAGAGTTTGTACAGAGGAAAGAGGAGGAAGACCTCATGTCAGCAGGAATTAAGTACTGCACCTACATCTATTTTACAGGTTTTTTTTAGATCCCAAACATGTTATGAGGACATTGGGAATTAAATTAGCTAATAAAAAAATATGGCATTGCCAGAAAGAAGTTTGTCTATGTCTGCCCTCCATGTGTGTGCCCATTCACAACACTCTGCAGACTGACAATTGCAAAAGCACAGCACTCCTGGATTTGTAGATAGCCAGAGCTTTGTTCAAGAAATTTGGGCCCGCTGGCTATACTAGCTGAAAGCTTTAATTTGAGAAATGGAAGTTGAAACATGGTAGGTGGCTTTGAATGGTATTATAGTGAATGGGGAAGAGAGAGAAGTTGGTGTTTTGTTTTCAGACAAAACATTTTCCCCTTCCCTACCATTCTGTCCATTTAATCATAAAGCAAATAGTAATAGCAAGCATTCACAGTCGAACATTTCAGTCCTAGATGGATTAAATGTCATTACCCACCTTTTATGTGCTTGAAAATTATGACACAATGGATTTAGCCAAGGTCACACAGTGTGTCGATGAAAGGTTTGAGAGCAGAACCCAAAGCCACTTACTTAGTCCAGACCATGCCCTTATAACTGTGTTATAATGAGATGCAAACACTGGATAGGGGAACACCAGGCATTCTGACTCTAGAACCAACCACAAACATCATGATTTACAGCATGATATAAACCTGAATCCAGTGCAACACTCACAGCCCTGGAGCACATGAATCAGGGAGTGCACCAGTGGCATTGAATGGCAGCGCAATGGGGAACAAACTTCTTTCTCCTGCACTCGTGGCTGGTCTCCAACAGTGAAGAACTGTTCTTAGCCACTTTTGTATTCAGCTACTCTTCTCTTTCCATTTCCACAGCTGAAATGAACACACAGATTTGGACAGTGCTATTCATCAGTTTATTGTGACGAATCACAGCAGGACCTAACTTCTATCATAGACCACAAATCTAGTACTATGCTTTGTAGCATTAAGATGGCGCATCATCACTGCATGTACTAAACAGAGCAGAGAGTTCTCTCAGTTCCCAGCAAGGTTCCCTACAAAAAGGAATAATGTTTAGGACCAGACCCAAGGTGGATGTAAATTAGCAGAGTTCTATGGAAGTGATTGGAGCTCTGTTGATTTACACAAAAGATAAACATCTGGTCCTAGCAAGATGCTTTATTAATCTAGGATTCATTTCTATTTCTGACCAGAATTCTTACAATCAAAGACACGTAAACATCACCTTAAACCAACTCATGTTAGCAAAATGTGTATTTTGTTGTGGCTAGCCTTTATGATCTATACAATATTTTCAACTTATTCTGTGTATTTTTCTAAAAGATCTTGGAGAGCATCCGAAACCTGTGTAAAAATCAGGCATTTGGAGAGCATTGATCCTGTAGCACAGCAAAGCAGGATTCCTAGGTTTAGATCCTATATTTGGCATTTACCTAACTGATGTAGGTGCAATACCATTTTGGGTCTAGTCACTGCAGGAGAGCCACTTCATGACCAAGTATAGCATAGCAACCATATCCTCACACTGCTTCTCCTACTGTTGGCTGCTCTATCACTACTATGATTTCTCTTCCTGCAACTTGGCCCTTTAGCCAAGTCACATGTTAGTCCACCCCTTCTAGTGTACCGGAGTCCAACCCAACTATAGTTCAGTGACCTTACAGCAAATTTTCCATTGGTCTCTGGGCTCCATGGACTTTGTACCCCTTCAGAGAAAGTATTCTATCTCCTTTCTTGGTGTGTGGGGAAACCAAGCCCTTCCTGTAGTTTCCAGTCAAAGGATCCTGTAGCTGGCAGCCAATATCTACTCCTTCAAACTCTTAATGCCTTCCAGGAGCACTTCCTATGTATTCTGCCAGATAGTCTGGATAGTGACTATAGACAGACTTGACTGAAACACTCAGTGAAACCTCAACATTTTCCACAGAATGGAATTCTTGGTTTCTGGCCAGGTCTGCTTTCTTTCTTCATATAGTTCATTCAGCCCCATATGCTTAAAAATGCTGAATATAGAAATGCCTTCTATGACTGCTTTGATACTTGGTTCACTCAAACTGAAGCTCAGAATCCTGACTAAAATATTTTGCTGCAGAGTAAAAAGAAACTATGTTGAGATCAGCTACTTCCAGTCTTAACCAAGGAGATATTTGAAGTATTTCACTACTCTTGCCCTGAGACAGCTTGTGGCAGCTCTCTGATTCTCTTTTCCAGATTAGTTTAGACACATTTCAGCAAATGGAAGTGATCCATTGTCAGGTTCTGTGTGTGCAACAGCAAGAATGTCTGAAACCACATAGCTGGTTTGATTAATCTCAAATGTCTTTTGTGTGGCAACAGCTATATTGGTCTTTACAGTGTTTGACTGAAGTTACAGCTTAAGTTGAAGCTAATGGCAGGACTGGCCAGGAATTCAGAAGCACAAACACCTACAAATGTGGAGTTTACTGTTGCAAACATTGTCAAATCTCATGAGAGTTTGAGTTTGCATTGTGATAAGCCTCTAAAACTGGAGTGTTGATCTGAACTACCCAAGCCACTTAATTCTGTTATATTTGGGTGGAAATTGTATGACATTTCACTTAGTTCCTATTTTAATTCAGAACACTCTCTGATATAGATATTTAGTTATGAATATCTAGATATAGATACATATACACGATACACACCCATCCACCCCGTTTACGGAGGTAGACTCATTTAGATCAACTAAGGCAACTATGTGCCCATGCAATCAATTGCATGCTTCAATCTATTTATCAAATGCTTGTGCTATTCCTACATCACCTAATCACATTCCATTTCCTCAGGACTTATTCTAATATTCTAAACTCAGCTTCAAGCAATGGCTATTTTTGAGGACACTTTAGATTTGTTCACTACCCCAACTCCTAGTTTCCCTCTCTCTCTCAAACACAATTTTTACAGTTGGATTTGAGGTTAACAAGACATCTGGATTTACAGGCAGAGGGTTATGGAAAATATCTCAAATATCTACCGGTTGAGAAGAGTAAGTGTTGTTTATATAGCACTTTGAGATGGCTGGATGAAAACTGCAACCCAATGGTAAAATGGAAACAGCTGCAAATATAGATTCAGTCTGAGTGAAAATTAAAGAAAATAAGAAACAAAAGAGAGGCAAAGTAAACTCTCTGTGGGAGTTGCTGTGTGATTCTGGTGCTGCTAGATGAATCAGAACACAAAATGTCAGCTGGAAGTCACAAGTCACTGCAGGAATCATACAAAATCATGGCATCTTTTCCTTCCTCAGTGATGAATCTATAAATGAGGTAGGATTCTCTGGTTTTTATTTATATGAAGACAAGCTCCTGGGATCTGAACACACTGGAATTTTGGGATCATTTACAGTTGCAGAGGTTGGACCTCCCTTGTGCAGCACCCTTAGGAGCTGACCCATCCTGAATGAGGGAATTTGCCGGAGGAGGGGAGGTGCCCCACCACCAGCATCCCAGGATGCTCCCCCACCCTGCAGTTGGCTCAGTTCTTACCCCACTGTCACTGGGCTCCAGCTTCAGGGCTTGGACTTGGGCTCCAGCTTGCTGGAGCTCTTCATTATGGAAGTCCCCAGCCACTGCTATTCCACTTCTCCACCTGACTGGGGATCTCCAGGGATGGGGCTTGCTGGCTGTCCTGTTTCTGCCTTGCACCCCGGGGATCCCCAGGAATAGGTCTTGCCGGCTGCCCCACTCTTGCTGCTCACCAGTCCTTCTGGTGCTCTGCCTGGCCAGGACTCCCCAGGGACAGAGCTTCTCAACCTGTGTGGCCCCGTTTCTCCCCCACCCAACCGGGGATCCCTGCCGGGGATGGGCTTGCTGCTCCCACTTCTCCACCGCCCGACCCGGGCTCCCCAGGGGCAGGGTTCACACTCCCGGGCACCAGAGCTCTCTATCCAACAACATCCGTGGTCCTGACAGACCAAGGATGTTGCTGGACCAGAGAATCTCGGATTTTGGAGGTTCAACTGTATCAAACTCCTTGAATATCCTCTCACTCCAAGAAAAGCATGTCCATACAATCCCTGATTTTGGAGCAGTTTATATCCAGAACCTTAGCTTCTTGGATACATCTCTGATATTTAGAAAATGTATGAAGTGTTTCACTCTGTCTCTTCAGCAACAATTGCTTAGAATAATAACCAGACCAAAAAAAAGGATGCTAATGCACATATACAATTTTGAATCCATACATTAACAGCAAGAGAACATATTATTATTCCTACAAAATTTATGTCAGACTTGCAAGAATTCAAAGGCACTTTTATTTCAAATTACTTTTTAAACAGTATGATTTGTCTAACATATTATTAAGGCCTCTTCAGAGTAAAGGGAAAAAATGGATTAATAGCAAAGAGCATATTGATTGAAGTGTAATTTCTATTATCACAGCTAAATTGTATTTTCGCATGCAAGCTGGAGCCTTGGTAAACAGAGATTATTTTTGCATGTGTCCTTTTAAACATATTGTTGCTCATTTCTGTGCTTTGTGTCGTGTCCATTTTATATTAAATCGTGAATAGCAGTGCATCATGTACCAATACAGAATGTAATGTTTTTAATTAGAATCCATTTCTCTTACGAGACACCCCTCACCATTACTTCTGCCGCCCCCCCAATGCATTTAATTTTAAATGAGTCTGTCAACATAAAAAAACCATTAGAAGCCATTTCTTACACAGGTTCCTGCTAGTACCACCCACATTATTAAAAGTGAAAGAATTTTTAAAACATTCAATGGCAGCAGGGTTAGGCTACTAGGAAGTTTCACGTTTATTGAATTGTGAATAATGTCAAGTCAATGCGGTGTGTTTTTGAAAATCCCAACACTGGTGTATGTTTAATTATCTTGTTCATTTTTTTGGACATTACTTACAGTTTCTCTACATACTATCCACAGGTTCCCTCTAAGCTGCACAGCAGCAGAACCGCAAAGCTGCTTAATGAGCCCCACCCACTGCTGCTGTACAGGGAGCTGCCTCGCTGAGGAAGGTACACTTCTCCATCAGCTACAGCAGCAGCAGTAGCTCCCTGCCTAGGACAGAGCAACAAGTATCTCCCAGCTGGTAGCAAGGGGACCTGCATGTGGACACAGACTTCAGCCTAGACTGCAGAATCCTGCCTGACCCCTCTGGAGACACACTTGCTTGTCAACCTATGCTGAAACCTACGCGCATTCTTATGTCTATTTTTAATCACGTTAGCAGGATTAAAGCTACCACTAGTACATCTACATGCACTGCCTGAGGCATAAATTTGCACATAGGGAGTGAACAATCTGCTCCACCCATTATGCATGCTGTCACTGTTGCCCCGGCTCTGCTGTGTATGCTGATGCAAAGGTGGGGCAGGCCTCTCTTTATCTCTGCATTGTTCTTATTCTCTTGCTCCTCAATGGGCAGTGGGAGAAAATAAACCCTGTGCAGACCAGAGGGCTAAGGATGAATGGACTGCTACAGCATACGGCTATGCAAGAGGATTAAGAAGCTTCTTGTTCAAGCCACCAGCCACCACCCCAATAACACGTAGTCAATAGGGTGGGTTTTTTTTAAAATTGCTCTCTAATCAGTTTCACCCATCCAAGTGCAAGAACGTATCAGGTGTGAGACATCAGCACTGCAGTATGTTTTTTAAAAGATAACTTTTTAAAAAAATGTTATAGGGACAATTTCCAGTTAACATACCAGATTTCGAAAACCTATTTTCTGTCCAAAACAATGAATGTTTTGAACTTAAACCACATTAACACTGATCTTTTGAAGATATTATTGAACAACAGAAACATTTTAGATAGACAGATGAGAATCATGAAAGTATTTGCTTTCCTCTGCAATCTAATCTTGCATTTATCATGAAACTATAGACATCTTCAATTTCCTAATTAAAGGGCTGAATTTGCATACCACAAAGTTAGTTGAATAACTAGTTGCAAAGGAACATCAATGAATTTAGCTATTATTTCTTTTCATAAGCCATTTGCAAATGGACCAATTCGTACTAACTGATTTACTGTTCATAATTGTTTGAAACATGTTTGTGAACATACTTAAGAATATCTGTTGTTTTCCCACCCTACAATTTGGCTAATCACTATTTAGGAATAGTAACTGGTCACTTAAGTCATACAGTGTAATTTCTATTCCCACACTGGAGCTTTTTAAACAAAAGAATAACTAATAGAGAATAAGCAGTGAACAGCAACAGTGAATCTCTTTGCTTATGCACAAAATCCTTTCCTGTCAAGAGAATTTAGGTATTCAGATGATAAACATCTAATTCCCAAGTATTAGGGTAAGCAACACCCTATTCTCACAAATGTTTATGGGAAATGTTGGGGAACAGGGACATAGAGAGGTAAACAAGACTATGAGCATGGTAGAACCAAACAATCACTCAAAATTCAAATGGAAGTCCACACACTCTTTTTGCAGTGTTCAAAGAGAGCTAATAACGTTTAGCATCAGAATTTTACACTGGAGCTTTATTAAACTGAAAGGGCTTTAAAAGCAGAGAAGTCCAAGGAAAAGCAAGAATTACAAATCCACTAGCAGTAATATCTAAGATGATTTTGCTATTCCAGATTGACCAGGCTTAGTGCACATTGCAGTGAGACTTAGAATAAATGGCCTTTTGTCCTTCCCTGGTGTATTAGTACATTAAACCTAGAAGGTCATTAATATTACTTAGGATCCTCTCAGAGTTGAAAAGTTTAATCAAAGTTAACATCACTGGCTGCAGCTCTATAGTTGCAATATTCCAGGTACATAAAGGTCAAGATGATGCTATTTTGGGGCAAGAGAAATAATAGTGAGGTCTATCTAGACTTTGTCCAGGCAGGCTATATGTAATTTATGCTAGTGCTTCATTTTATGACTTATCATAAATTCTAGACTGTGTTGTCATGGATTCTCCCTGAGCTCAGGTTATCTATTGCATCTTCTAATATTTATGAGGCAGGCTAAGAGAGAACACCCTTAGAAGAGACAGAAATCCCACTGATGCCCATGTGTCTAGAAATTTATGGCCTTACAGATATATTTCAGTTGACAGACAAATCAACAGCATTGTCAGAGGTCCAGAAAAGGATTAGTTTATGGCTTGCGGTCTCCATGTGTCAAAATTACACTGTATGCAACAGAAAGGCCTGAACCATGAAAGAATTTCTCACATTGTTTTGGTTGCTGCTTTTAGTCAAATGCTTTTTTTTTTTAATCTCTTACCATAAGTTCTTTGGATGAAACCAGTCAAACCCATTAGCCTAAACTCACATATGATCATCATTAAAATAATCCCATGGTACTCACATGATGTTCAGAGTATCCAATTGTATGCTGGCTTGTTTGGCTCCCACATTACTAAACAATCTTGAATTCTTGCAAAAGAGAAATTCATTTCTGGAGAAGATAAAAGGGGAAAAAAAGATATTAAGATAGACTGTTGAAGTTTGCACATAAGTGACAAGCAGTATTGTGCTAAAAAACAAAATCTTCCCACTTGACACATCTATGGGGGAGTGGAGAGGAAATCGCAATGTAACAAAAAGAGGACATTTTTATTATTGTGTGGCACTTGTATCTTAAAACTGACAGAAAAAAAACTTTTCATATGTACACTACATTGACTGAGTAGTTTTTGTTTCTTTGCTTGTTGTTTTCTTCTCCCTCCCTTTTGAGAAAAAGATTATGCTTTTCTGGAAAAAGAGTCAATTTTAGAGTCTGGCAAACCATTTTATAGGTTTACAGAGGCCATGAATCTGTTCAATTATTGTCACCAAAAGGCTGCTTCTTTACAAAAATGGAAAGATTTTACCTTCATCAAGGTGGACCGAAGGATTTGGAAGCAATTAGAAGGAATTTTTGGGGTGGTACTCCAGAATTGCACCAGTTTCTATACTACTTCTTACTAATAGAAACAAATGAAGAAGAAATGTAGGTGGACTTGCAGGCCACATTTCTACTAGTGAAGTCTAAATAACTGTGGAATAATCTCCCTGAGGAAAATGGTAGAAGTCTGACCACTTAAAGTATACTGGACAAGTATGCATGTGCAACAGGATTTTCTAGCTTTATCTACACTGACTTAACTGCTCCCATTGAAGTCAAAGGTAGTTTTACCATTAAACTTCAGTGGGAGCAAAGTTAGATCTGTGTAAAGAGCTTTTGGAAATCCTACTCATAGAAAATAACCCTGCAGTGAATGTGACTGTTCCCAGATTTAGGCAGCATTCCCTTTTTGTTCACTCCATTGGCAAAACCTAATAGTTTTCTAAATGCGATGTGATGTATGCTTCATTGCCTGGAAGATTTTAGTAACTTAAAACTGAAAATAAAAAGTGTACACAGTTGAAGACAATCTAGAACTAGGAGACAATGAGTGCACTGAATACTTTAAATAGACCAGTTTCATTTCTAAAATCTATGATTGAAATACATGCAAAGATATCAGTATTGGCCTTGGATTCCAGTGGAGTGAAATCAGCCGGTGAGATACACTCTACAGTTTTGTCAGCCCTCCATGGAGCTATGACTATGACATATTACATCTGTGTAATTAAGAGACACAGATGGGCTTTAAGCAGATTAAGAGCAAAACTTGGCCCTGTTACAATATTAACACATCAGATATATGAGTCTGATCCTCCAACCAAAGCAAACAAATGATGTTGATGTTACAGAGGACACTCATCCCTGGAGTGACTCATTGTATGAAGGCTATCACATTACCCTGCATGCCCTCTGGCAGCCCCCTGTGGAACAACCAGTTCTCTAAAGGGCTTTCACTAAGTTCAATGAGCCTTTTATATAGTGAATAGTGTCCCTCAGGGAGTCTACTTTAGTTAGCCAAAGATCAAACATGGCACATAAGCAAGACTTCACCACAGTAGCTAGCGAGGGTAAAAGAGATGGAAAAGGGGGAGCAAGTAAATCTTTACTCTCTCTGCCACACCTAAGACAATTTGTCTCCTCCATCCAAGCTCCTAATTGAAAAAGTGGTCCAGTGACCCCTTTCTGGAGACAGGTCCCTTGCCATCACCAAAGGAACACTGCATCCAAACTAGGAGTAATTTGACAACTCTTCAGTTAACTACGTTCTTAACTCTCGGGTGCAGCTTGCATGGCTCATTCTCCTTAGCAGAATCTATCGTAAGTAGGCTGGGTTCCTGACCCCATCAAACTTAGCTGAAAGGTACAATATGGCTACTAAGTCAGGAAAGCCTGTGGCTCCACTGAAGCACTAGAGAAGACACATCTGCAGGAATGCTCTGACTGTCTTTTGCAAGGACTTCATTCAAGGAGAGAGAAAGAGGAGGAGGATATGGAAGAAAAGAGGGTTGGAGGACAGCAGGAAACATTAATAGGGATTGCAGTAGTTGAAGGATACAAAAGAGAGGCACTGAGAACAGTTTGTGATAGCCCAAGTGAGTTGGGGCAGAGGAAAAAGGGCTTGTCTCTCAAGTCTGGGAGTTGGCAGAAGGGCTTACCCGGTGAACCTGCTCCATCAGAGTTAGTTCTTGCACCCAATAAATGAGAGAACTCCTGTGACCAGGTCAGGGGAGGATAATAGCATTAAGGAGGGGCTGGAGAAGGAGGAGAGGTTTGAGAAGTTTTGGAGGAGGACACCCAGGAGAAGATGAAGAACCGTACTACAGTAACAGCCACAGGACTTGGGGTAGAACGACAAGCATCTTTAAGCATTCTGGCTATAGCAAATTCCATAGTGGATGAGGAACAGGGACAGAACCAAGCAGAGCCAGGGCAGAAGAAAGTCCATATGGTACCTGTATGGTCCAGAAAGGACAAATGGATGTAACACATGCCTTCAGGGCACAGAATAGAAGACAGATTCTGGAGTCATTCTGAATCTGCTCAATGTTAGGCACTATTAAAAAAAAGGGGGGAATAATAAGGCATTAAATAATATTATGTCACTATATAAATAACGTCACTATATAAATACCATGCCCACAGACACAATACTGTGTACAATTCTGGTCACCACATCTAAAAAATGTATTAGAATTAGACAACATAAATGATTAGGTATATAGAACAGCCTTCATAGGGGAAGCAATTAAAAAGATTGGGATTGTACAGTTTAGAAAAGAGATGACTAAGAGGGGGCTATATTGGAGGTGTATAAAAACAGTGTCAAAAAAGCAAATACGAAATATAATTTACCCTTTCACATGACCAGGAGTTCACATGAACCAGGGGTCACCCAAAGAAATAAATAGGTTTAAGAACTACTTTTTCACACAATACACAGACATTATGTGGAATTTATTGTCACGGGCTGTAATGAGGAACAAACAATAATTGGATTAAAATATTTAAATTAATGGAGGATCTGGAAGTGCTCAAAATGTCCCTAAATCTCTACCAGAAGTTGGAACTGAATGACAGAGGATGGCTCACATGAAGTTATTCTATTATGTCTCTTCTCTTTAAAAAAAAAAAATATGGCATTGGCCACTACAAGAAGACAGGATAATGTGCTAGATGAACCATTGGTCGAGTCAGTTTGGTCATTCTTATGTTCTTAAGGATGGTGACAGTCCATCTTTCCCTTCTTTGGAAGGGTTGATGTGAAGGTGGCAGAAAGGTGGAATGAAGAACATGGTTTATAAGGTGGTATGGGGAGAGTGGTTCCATCAGTTGGTGAAAGAATGGAAAAGCTGGCTTGAATCTTCTACTAATTGTGAATGTATCTGCTTTCACTCATCCTTTATTTGGCTAGAGGGTACATATTGGCCTCAGCACAACTGAGAAGGAGAATAATAGGGTTTTTTTCTCATCCTGTGGGGTCAGTGAACATATCAATTTATTATTAAGTCTCTGCTCTATCAAGCAGTGGAACTTGGGGCTTTGGGAATGAGGCACACAGATGAGTTTCTTAGTTCCCTGAATTTTCATTTTTATCTGGAAAGGATGAAGCATAACTTGAGCCATTCACTAGGTCTTGTCTAGAGCATGGTTCCAGTTTGAGTTCAGTGCCATTGACATAGGAGTTGGTTGGCACCACTAGAGGGATCTTGGGAAAGGATGCTGTGAAGCCTTGACAAGGATGAAGAAGGAGGACAGTAAAGGGTGGGAGGCAGCAGAAGTAACAGGTACAGGGTAGGTAAAACTAGCTCCTCTGAATACCATTTTGGGCTTTTCTAGCCCTTATAGAGATAGGGGCTATAGTGGGATGAGATGACAAAAGGGCAGGACAGGCTGGGCATGAAGGAGCAAGGATTCTAGTAAATGAGCCCTTGGAGTTGTCTGAATAAGTCGTTCTGGGGCTTTGGGACCTCTACAATCTCAGATAGTCCTCTTCAAATGTAAAAAATGGTCTGAAGGCTTTGCCATGTTAAAATGTCTATGAAACAATCTAGAAAACATTGCAAAAACAAGACTGGCTGTGTCCCAGGCAAAATGGTATTTGGGGGAGAGAATAGTGGTGCAAGTAAATTTTAACCAGTACACATAGGTGACTCATGTGAAGAACACAAGGGGGGCACCAGCTAAAGGGGGATATGTGATCCCTCCCTGCCATGCCCCCCAACCAGGGGCCTCTCTCTGTTCTCTCTCCATCCCAAATTCCTGGGGGGTGGGCTCTGTTCTCCCTCTGTTCTGGATACTGATTTCTGATCTGCAGGACTCTCCTGGGAACCACAACAGCAACAGGAGTAAAACATAGGCCCTCTGTGCAGTCCCATGCCAGCAGCTCCTCTGATATAGCTGTACTACCCCAGGCCCTCCCTTTGGCAGGGCTGTACAGAACCCAGACAGGAGACAACTGTGTGGAAGGGCTGTGGGGGAAGTATACAGCAGTGCCAGAAAAGATACCTGCAAGAAAGGCCTCATATTCTGGTCCTTTTGCTGCTGCAGTTCCTTGGAGAGCCCTGCAGTGTTCAGTGGACACACAATGTACGTTTCCACTATGGCATAGACGCAATAAATATCTGAATGGTAAAGCATCACTTACTGTACTGGTTTACTTGCACCATTGCTGGAGGCTGAATTATCTGTTTATGGAAAGTCTGTGGACATAGAAATTTTGGGCAGAGTTAGGGTGGATGCCAGCCATCGTAGAACCACAGACGTTCTTCCTGGGATATGAAATTTCGCAGGCCCAGAACAGCAGCAATGGGAGGAGGAGATCTTGTTTCTCAGGATGGTGTGCACATCTTTCCTGAAGGCAAGGTGTGAGGTAGTATTTCGGGAACCTTGACATGGACTTCCCTAGAGGAATTAGTGAAGCAGCTAGAGGGCTGAGCACTCAGACAGAAAACATTGTCTGGGAGAGGAGAGGAAGTGAGAAGGAGGCCTACATTAGGATTCTTGTCCAAGCTCTCCTTTGATAGATACAGGCTCAGACACGTATGTTTACAGCAAATGTGTAAGAGTGTTTTAATACCTCATATGGTGGAAACTGGAAACACTGTGGTTGCATAAGGCAAATTATGATGGACCATACTTGTAGTTACTGAAGATATCAGAGAATGGCATATTAGGGTCACAGAGTATCACTTTTATTTAACAAATTCTGTGTAGGCTTAGAGCTGGTTCTTAATAGTGAACAATAAGCATCATTAGTAACAAGTTACAACAAGATTGTATGCCCTAATTCCTCATTGTGGAATATCAGAATGTGATGGATTTAATGCTAATAAGCATTCAGCTACCTTAATTTAAAAAAGCAGAATGCGAGACTCTAAAAATATCCATCGTAGCAAAGTAATAATTTTCTATAGTTTTTACTAACAGTTGCAACTGAGTTTAGCACATTTTACAAATATCATGACATCCCAAAATAGATTAATGAAGATTAAATTATTTAGTGATGTATGAAACAGCAAAGAGTTTCACATTTTTGTTGAGAAATCAAATAGCTTTCTAGTATCATCTGAGAGATGTATTGAGTTCATGAGAAACATCATGGGAATAGCCTCTTCCCCTCATTCCTTTTCCTTCTTAAAGTACTTCTTATCCTATAGGCTGTAGTCTATTGAACAGCAATGAGTTCCTGTAAATAAAACACTTTGTGAAGGGGGAGAGGTATTTAAGAGTCCAAAACTGTGCTACAAAGATTTTTCTCCATTCAAGAACATAATGAAGGCATTTCACAATTATTTCTCACACGCCTTTACGAATCAAGTACTTTTCTCCATTTGAAAGATGGGGAAGCTGAGAACCAAAGGAGTGAGGTGACTCTCCCCAACTCAGAGAGTATCTGTGACGGCTCGGAATGGAATTTGGAAGCCCTGACTTCCAGTTCTCAGAGTTAAGCAGGAAATTCCATTTTACATAGGGGGACTGTGTGCACACAAGAAAGTGTCCAAAACACTTTTTTTACTTCCAAACTTTGGACTAAAAATGAACCTTTGGCAAACGCTTAGGCTCTGTGATCCTAACTAGTCCTATTTTGTTCTCTATGCTGTCCTCAGAGTATCTGGAGTTCTGCAGCCTATCCCAAGGCATTTTTTAATTTGCTAAAAGACAAACCTTTTTTTGTTGTTTTTTACTCAGTTCTATATTCATGTGTGATAGAGTTCAATCAAATGAAGCTGCAGACAAAGAAGGAGTGTGTGTGTAGAAGAAGGCGGGACAAGGTTTAGAGAAAGGAAAGCAGGGACCACATGGATTCTATAGAGATTCCTCTTTACACCAGGGATTAGCTCTTGATTGAAACTAGCTCCTGAAAAAAGATAAGGGCCAACTAAGGTAATGTGAAACTCAGTAGTATATTCAGGTTCCACCTAGAAAATAGATTAACCTGCTTGTAGTTCATAAGACATTGATCATACATTTGTTTCCATATAGTCCTAGAGCTCCCAGCATCCCTTTTGGTTATGTCAAGGAGAACTAAAGGTATATTTGACTTTGAGCGTATTGAATTTATGTGATAGGCCCTGAAAGGAACGGAAATGTATCTAGGGCATGACCCATTTTTATAACCTATTTTTTCAGCTGTGTTGGTTGGTTTAACTGCATAATCAAGTATTATAACTGGAGGAACTGAGTTAGGTACTAAACCTGAACCAGTCTCTGATAAAACTTTAAATAGTTACGCTAAAAGAATTACTAACAAACTAATGAACTTTGTATTGCAAACAAGTAGTATTGAGAAATTAATAACAGTACCTGCACAGCATGTATTGATTGTGGGGGAACAATAAATGTTATACAACTAATAACAGAATATGGTGAGAAGTAAATATGCAGGCTATAAAACCCCACAGCATTGTGACTAACTTTGAACAGATTACAGCTGCAGGGCTGTTTCCCACAGATTGGTATGCATTTACCTCTCTGTGTGCTTTCATCTGTCTTTGACTGATAAACATCAATTGACCTATCTAAATCAAACCACTTCAACAACATTTATACTGTATTTTATATTAAACTATATAACAAGTGTAATATAAACTATTCAGAGGAGCCTCCCGCCTCAAGATCTGTTCCAAAACTATACAGAGGAGTCCCCTCTAGATCTGGTTAGAAAAATTCAGATTTAAAATACTTTGTGGCTGGAAGTTGCAGACTTGTTAAAACCATCATACTGTTTAGCAGAACAAGCATGCTAAAGGGGAGCTGGAAGCATTGGCTGAGCTGGGAGCCTCAATGCTTGGGAGCAGGGGCTTCCAGGTTCCCTACCTCCTCAGCAGCCTATCAGGGTGCTTGTCATAGAGCCATAAACCCAGAAGCCCTAGCAGCTACTGATTGAAACTAAATCAGTTTCATTGATGCCCACCCCTGAATAACAGTGGTGAAACTGACCAGACTCTTGTTAAATTGGCAAATTTTTTCATCCTAAAAATAAAGAAGATTATTTTCCATGAACATTTTATTAATGTTGCTTTTCATACCAACTTATGAAGAAAAAATATTTCTGAAAATGTTCTTTTGTGCAACAATATGTGAGGTATCCTGGCCAACTGTAGACACTTCTCCCACTGTTCAAATGCTTCTGGATTAAAATCCAGCAATTTAAAAGCACATTGCAATGCTACAAGCAGTTTAGGATAGCAAGCCAAGAATACCTTTTCCAACTGCAATTTCAGAAATTGTTTATGGATTTGTCAAGAGATCTCTACTTCTACAGAAAAAGTCTAATAAATGTTTAATTACTATAAATCCAAAACCACAACTGTACCTATCTAAGGCATTGGTTCTGCAAAAGAAGAGTAAGACTACTGACTGATTCACCAACAGTTTGTTTTACATCTTTTTCTCCCATCTTACAACACTCACTTTAGAAACAGTCAGATTAGGCTAAGTAGCTGAACATTGAACCACTTTAAGCTTAAGTAGGGAAGGTTGTGAAAGCTGACTCAAATTACTATACCAAAATGCTATGCAAACAGGTATCGTTAGGATTTTAAGAAGCATGGATTTAGGTTAATAGCCAGTAATCTGTCTCTAGTGAGATACAAAAAAGTCTAGGGGTTGGTCCTTTCTTTAGACCACTATATACTTGCACTCTCTCTTTTGCGTCTCTTCCCCTCTGCCACCAAATGCATTCAGAATGTGAAGCACTTGCCTGACAAAACAGAATTACTCTTTTACCATACCAACTCCCAACATTTATTACCATGGACTGAAAAGATTTCAGAAGCACTTCAGAGAATACAAAACAAAGGGCTGCTGTGTGGTGTTTGTTTCAATTTTGCTTCTGTGTTTGCTTCTACACAGAGCGCTATATATTATCATCTATGTTATTTCATTTTGGTTTTTTTTAAGTCACAATTTGCCATGCCCACTGTATGTTAATCTATTTCAAAAAACATAGGACCAAAATCTCTAAAAAAGAAATTCGAGACCTAAGGACGGGCTTGTGTGTACTCTTGGAAAGTACACCAGGATAACCAAGCAGACCATTTAGGACCTAATTTTTCAAGCATTTGAATACCACCTGAAGTCAAAGGGAGGTAAGAAGTTGTACCACAACAGCAGCATGAAGCAACTTTCAGGATAGGCCCTCATATTTTTGATATCTTGCATTAAATAGATAGTGCCCTGTGTACCCCCTCTTCCCCCCCCCGTCCCCGCCCCACTAGCCAGTCCTTAGTGCCATGTGGAGTGTGCTGCTTGGGGCTTTAATGGGGATTTAAAGGGCATGGGGCTCTGTCTGCCACTGCTGCTTACAACACTTGCTTTAGGAACAGACAGGGCTAAGCAGCTGAACATTGAACCACTTTAAGCTTAAGTAGAAGAGGTTGTGAAAGTTGACTCAAATTAACAGCGGTGGCCAGGAGCCCAGGCCCTTTTGAATCACCGAGCCCCATGGCAGTTGCCTGCTAAGCCGCCACCTGTGTGCCTGTTAAGTTCTATATATAAATTAATGAGATATTGTATATAAAAACAAACAGTATATGCAGGTCTATCTTCAGAATAATATCTTCTATTATTTTATTTGTGCCATTCTTCAAAACCTGCTTCTGCAATTCTGTCCCAATAGTAGGGCAAACTTTGACCAAACGGAACTTTATTCAAAATCTCCCCCCATTTCAGGCTTTCAAAAGCAAATGGAGAATGACAAATTCGGTGGCATGGTTAGAACAGAATGGGAGACGAGACCCTGTATTTTATTTCTTCTTGTATCCTGTCTCACTGTTTAACCTTGAGCAAATTCTCTTCTCTCTCACCTCTCTTTGTTTTATTTCACATTTAGAAGGGGTAATCTAATATTTGCCTACTTCACAGAAGAGTGGTGAGACTTCTGTTATATTTGCTTTGTTCTCCCAGAATTCTTAAAACTATTACTTATTTAAATGGGGGGGGGGGGAGGAATAGTGACATAAGAACAAACTGTATGACAACAGTTAGTAAAGAATAGATGATTTATCAATATCCAAGAGATGTCAGAGGGATTCTATGTCACTCATTCATTGTCTAGGACAGAGAACACCCATGTGGTAACTGCAATGAAGTAACATCAATTGCACTTTGCTGCATTAGCTCCATTGTTAGTTATCAAAAAACTAAGGAACAGTAAGCCACTCATTGATTTTTTTCTTACAGCTTTGATGGTTGCTGAGTGGACTTTGTTAAATTTACACATAAATAGGTACAGATTATCTTCAAAAGTCCCTGCAGACGTAGAGACAGATGCTTTCTGGAATGGCACTAAGTCATTTTCAACACTCATGTGACTGATTGAACAAATGTATTTGCAATCATTTTGGTTTAGCTATATCAACTACCTGGCATATTAGCTGGATGCTGAGGCACTATGATGATGAGGGGACACATATTTAGGTCTCAATTCAAGAAAGCACATGTATATAAAATGGCTCTTAAGAATGCACATAGCTTTAAATATGTGACTAAATCATTGGGAATAAGCAATGTGTTATCCTAAATAGGGATGCATACTCATGGATTTAGGTGTATCCACAAATCATGGCCATAGACAGATAGAAAACAGATTCACAGTAGTATTTTGAATGGTGACACTCATATGATTTGAAGTTATTCTTTCCTATATGTCAACATTTAAGGCAGATAGCAACCAAAGCATGGGATCAAGTCGAGCTGGAAATATACTAACAATCACTTTGTGCAAACAGTCATTTGAATTTTTAAACACATTTGTTCTGACCACATTCCTAACCTTTTGGAGTTTGCTTTATGTAAGTATGCTGGTGAATGAGCCTTACCAGCATGGATACTTTTTAAAAAGCAAATATTAGACACTGGATGTTCACAAACATCAAATTTCAAACTTCAGAGTAAGCCACCAACTATGCAAAGTGCAAAATGTACCCAAATATTCAATTAAAAAATTGTACTGGTATTGGTTAGTCAGGCATCATGCAATAAAGAAAAATAATGCCATGTCACTGATACAATTAACCAATGCTAAATTAAATTAAGAATAAAGAGGCTTTTTATTAATGATCTACAAATAGGTAGTTGAGGATCAATGAAATTCCCTATTATTTCAAATATCAAATACATTAGAGTGTTTCACAATTTGATGATCTGGCTAAATTTGTTAATCAAGTTATCCACCAAAAGTTATTTTCTCCATCCTTGGTTTAGTAACAGTGCATAATCATTATAGAGCACCATGAAAAATCAGAAGGGAGTATAAGCTTTGTCCCAATAAATGTATAATCTAAGCAAGATGAATAAATAGTAAACAGAGTAACAACTATGCCCCCACATGTTCTAGATTGGAGCATTTAAAGCTCACAATAGGCCCTTTTCCCCTTGCTAAACAATTGGGTTTGAGGTAAAAAATACCGAAAGTCTTTGCAAGAACAGTGTACTTAAACAAGGATTTGAAAGGTCAGAAGAGGAAGGACACTTTGACCACAAGTGGGATGTCATTCCAAGCATCAGGGGAGGCATGAAAGAAGATGCAAAGCATAAAGTGAATGGAGGAGACCATAGATAGAACTGAGAGTACTTGTAAAGGGTAAGCCTAAGAAGAAATAGTTTCTGAGATGAAAATGGCATAAGAGGAACTGTGAAGAGATCTGAAGGCGAGAACAAAAAACTTGAACTTAATGTGATAAAAGGTGGGATCTCAGAAGAGATTTCAGGTGGTAGGTTGGGGGTGACAAGGTCAGAATATTAGTAAAAGGAGTTTACTTTAGCAGCAAGCTTAATAGCTCCACTGATGTATTCTTGAGAGACTGCCTCCATGGTCAGCCAATGTGCTACCTCTGTCCAAGGTCTTTCTTACACTTAACTATTTGCGCTTGTTCTGATAGGGCCATAGCTTATAGGGAGTGAGAACAGCATGTAAAGATGTTCTTCTGAATTTCAATGAACACTCATTTGTCATTCCATTAGACAAGACATCCCTAGATACAATTTAGACGTGATAAAAAGACAACTGAAAAGCTCAGTCACAGCCACCCCCCCTCCCCGGTCTCATTTGCTGTAGAAAAAGGTTAATGTGGCTTTTAGTTATCTTTCTTTGGTTGTGACATCATTCTAAACATACCTACTCTTTCTTTCCCCTGATCTCTATCCCCAGCTGTTCATTTGGCTTCAGCCTTTGCAAATAAATATTGCTGACTAAGCAATGTGAATGTAAATAGTTTCTGCAGGCTCTTTTTACTTTTTTGGGAAGGCTAGTGGAAGCACTATGGCAGCAACTACCATCCCATAAACCTTACTTTTATCTCTACAAAAATATTGGAATATTAAGAGAAAACAAATGACAATTTCTAGAGCATAACAAAACCATAAACAATAGACAGCATTGGGGCTTATAACAGAATAGATTTTATTGGACAAACTTGATTGATTTCGTCTTTAATGGAAGTACTAAATTAGAGAACTGAAAGAAAGCAGTAGCTGTAAAATAACTAGATATTATAAAATCATTCAATACAATATTTCAAGAACTCTTATTCTCTAAAGTAATCTAAATTAACTTGGCCTGCATTTAAAAAACAAATAATGATGATAAATGACAATTTGAGTTAGAAGGAGTCATTGATTTTGGTACAATAGAGATTAGTGTTAGGTATGGGCAAAGTCCATGTTTAACAGGGACCAATCTTATTTTGCCAAAGAGGTTGGCTAAACAATAATATAACATTGCTACCCTTAAATTTTGAGCTCAGTTACACCTGTGTAAATAAAAAATAACTCCATTGGGCAAAGTCTCTGAATGGTTAATCACTCTCTGGTGATGAAGAGCAGAGCTGAGCTGAACTTGGTTAAAAAAAAAATAAGGCTCAGGATCCATGAACAACTAATAGGAGAGTTCCAGAGAGACTTCGGAGAGGAAGTGTGAGAGGGTTTCCTTCAAGTTCTATTTTCCATTCTAGGCTGGCTAGTGATGGAACAGTGACAGTGATCTGCAATGAAAAGGGTTATGTTTGCTTTCTTGCTTGAAGACAGAAGATACTTCACAGAATCATAGACTATTTGAACTTGAAGGGACCTCAAGTGGTCATCAAGTCCAGTCTCCTGCACTCGTGGAGGGATCAAGCACCATCTAGATCATTTCCTGTTAACAGACATCAAGCTGGTGGCTCTGCTGGAAGAGATGATTGTTGAATTGGGGGGGGGTGGAGGGGGGAGAGAGAGATGCTACGGGGAAATCAAAAAAAAATCTGAGGTTCTCCCAGACAACCAACTTCAGAAAACACAAGTAGCCAAGGTTCAAGGATGAACAGAACTGGCCATAAAGGATTTAGAGAGAGAGGTTTAGCAGTTCATAGACAAGAGATCAAGGCAGCATTTCATCTGGTGGGAGACAGATGAGGATAGGCTGGCTCTGTGTGACCACCATAGAGAGAGGATTAAGAAGTCTACACAGCTAGATGTTTCCAATCAATACTAAGTACCCATGGAAGATCTCTCTGCAGAACCATGTGGGTCCCAGGGAATGAAGACATTTATAGGAAGCACGTGCAGATGGTTGCTTGGCCCAACTTGTAAGAAAAATCAAGCTTACCTGCAGAGATGGCTAACCAGCCAAAGGTGGCAGATCATCCTTGTTGGTGATTCTTGACTAAGAACTGAAAGAACATTCTGTCAAAGAGAGACAGAAAACAGGATGATGTGCTCTCTTTCCAGAGCCAGGATATACGATTACTTCACATAAGATAGGCTTCTGAAAACAATGGCCATTGAGTAAAGGAAGACAGAGGGCAGATGATTCTGGAAGTGAACTGCTGACTAGGTAAGTGGTATAAAGTAGAGGATTTTAGTTTTGTGGAATATTGATTGGTCCACCTTTTTGGACAGAAGATGCTGTATACTTCAGATGCCCCCCACCTAATAGACGGGAACCATGCTTCTCAGAGTCAAGTGGGCTAGAGTATTAAGAAGAGCATTAAATTCATAACAAAAAGGGAAGAGTAAAAGAGGCAAGAAATAATCTCTCATGTAGCACAGCATTGAGATACTGAGAAAAAATCATCAAGGGACCAAAGAAGGTGAAGCGAAGAAATTCTTTAATTGCCTATATAGCAATTGTAGAAGCTTTTGTAACAAAACTAAGAATTGGAACAGTTCATTTATGAGCATAAATTCAATCTAATTGGTATTAGTGAAACCTTGTGGGATGATTCACATGACTGAAATGTAAAAATCAATGGTTATAACTTACTTAGAAAAGATTGAGTGGGAAAGAGGGGAGCGGTGCTGTGTGTCAGAAATGCCATTACCTGTTTGACTCATAAACATTTAAGATTGAGTCACTGACAACTGGGAAGAAAACAATGTCCTAACAGAAAAAAGCACAATATGGGATACTAGTTGGTGTCTGCCACAAACTGCCTAATTACTGTAAAGAACAGGATGACTGGCTTGTTACACAACTATTTACAATGTAGGGGAGAAAATTCTGGATAATCACAGGGATTTCAGTCTGAGTGACATTTACCGGAGATCTCATGCTGCCAGTACTAAAACATCTTTGGAATTCCTAAATATTATAGATAACAATTACCTAACTCAAAATTTTACATTAGACCTTGTCTTAACAGATACAACAAATTGATCAGAGCGCTAAAAATTAGTGATAGCCCAGGAACAAATGATCATGACTTGATCAAATTTGTCACAAGCAAAGTAGAAAGGAGTTTCTAGTTCTAGTTCGGAAAGGAGAAGACTGAGAGGGGACATGATAGCGGGTTTCAGGTATCTAAAAGAGTGTCACAAAGAAGAGGGAAAAAAATTGTTCTTCTTAGCCTCTGAGGATAGGATAAGAAGCAATGGGCTTAAACTGCAGCAAGGGAGGCTTAGGTTGGACATTAGGAAAAACTTCCTAATTGTCAGAGTGGTTAAACACTGGAATAAGTTGCGTAGGAAGGTTGTGGAATCTCCATCTCTGGAGATATTTAAGAGCAGGTTAGACAAACATTTATCAGGGATGGTCTAGAATGTGGTACTGGGTCCTGCCGTGAGGGCAGGAGACTGGACTTGATGACCTCTCGAGGTCCCTTCCAGTTCTAGTGTTCTATGATTCTACGAAAGTCCAAACCAGCCATATATATATGGTGCTCTTAAAGAGCCTATTTTATAAAGCTGAAAATAATTCTAAGTGACATCAGCAAAGAGGAAAAAAAATAATTAAAAAAGGAGGAGAAGAATAACTTGGAATTGTTTAAAGAATACTTTACTAGATATCCCCAAAACAAAATGAAGGCAAAAGGCCATATTGACCTCCCCAACAAAAAAGAGAGAGACCTGGATTAGTGGGGAAGTGACGGCAGCTATATTTATATACCTTTATAAACAGATAAAGGTTTAAGTAAGGAAAGTAAATAAGGGAAGTAAAGGGACACAAGGATATATCTATTTTAACTATATGACAAAAGAATCCTAACAATGGTATTGAACCATAACGAGAAAAAAAATGGTGGAATTTTAAATGGTAATGTGGAAAAGGCAGAAGCATTCAATAAATATTTCTATTGGGCACTTGGGGGGAAAAAGCCAGATGATACTCTCTTATATGCTGATGATGACACTTTTCACTCGGGTAGTAACTTATGAAGCTATTAAACAGCAGCTACTGAAGTTTAAAATTTTTAAATGTCCCAATGTAGACAGGCATTTTAAAGAAACAGCTGAGTTACTCAATGGACCATTAATACTGATTTTCAATAAGGGTTGGAACAGTGGGGAAGTTCCACAAGACTTCAGGAAAACAAATGTATCAAAATTTTTAAAAGGTAAGTAGGATGGCCATTGTAGTTATAGGCCTGTCAGTCTGACATTGATCCTTGACAAGATAATGAAGTGGCTCATATAGGACTCTATTAAAAAAGGGAATTAAAGGAAGCTAATATAATTCATGTCAATCAACGTGAATTTTGGAAAATAGACCATCATGGAGCCCACCTCTCTGCCTCTTCCCCCCTCAAATAACACATTTTTCAAATCAACTTTGTAAAGTAATATACTTCTATATGGTTTTTGATTTGGTATTACATGACATTTTCATTAAAAAAAACCCGAGACTGATACAAAATTAACATGGTACTCATTAAATGGTTTGAAATTGGCTAACTGATGTGATTGTAAGCAGGGCTTCATTCAGCAGCTCTGCTTCTAGTGGGGTTCCACAGGATTGTTGGCCCTAGACCAACATTTTTATCAATGACTTCCAAAAAAACAAAATAGTCACTGAAGATTGCAAATGACACCGAGATTAGGAAACAGTAAAGAATGAAGACCTCAGATCAGTGATCGAGAGCAACCTAGATTGCTTGGTGAGCAGAGTACAAGCAGATGCTTTTTAATGCACCTAAATACAAGTGTTTATATTTAGAAATGAAGAATGCAGACCATACTTACAGGATAGGAGACTCAATCTTGCGAAGCAGTGAGGTAGGGGTCTCAATGGATAATCAACTGAACATGAGTTGCCTGTGTGAAGCTATTGGCAAAAGGACTAATGTGAGCCTTGCATACAAAAACAAGGGGAAGACAGATTACATTACCTCTGTGGCATAGATGCAACCACTGCTGGATACTGCATCTCACTCTGGTGTCCACAATTCAACAAGAATGTTGATCAATTGGAGACTGTTCAGAGAAGTGCCATGAGAATGCCTAAGTGGATTAGAAAACCTGCCTTCTAGTGACAGACTCAAGGAGCTTCCTTTATTTAGTTTAACAAAAAGAAGGTTAAGGAATGACTTGATCACTGTCAGTAACTAAGTACATGGTGAACAAATGTTTGATAATGGGATCTTCAGTCTAGCAGACAAAGGTATAACAATATCCAAGTAAAAACATTAAAAATTCAGACTGGAAATAAAAACATATGCCTTATCAGCAATGGTACTCAGACACTGGAATAATTTACGAAGGGTGATGGCGGACTTTCCATTATTGACCATTGTAAAACCAAGACTGTTTTTTTTTCTAAAACATGCAATAGAGATTATTTCTGGGAAGTTCTTTGTCATGTATTATACAGGATGTCAGACTACATAACAGTATTCCCCTTTGGCCTTGAAAACTAGGACTATACACAAGTGTACCTGAAATTATAATTTGGTACTGGTACAATGAAACATGATAGCTCCCGTTAAACAGCAAGTCTAATTTTAACAGTCTGCAAAGACTAGTTTTGTAATCTTTCAATAGAACTAACACAAATATCAATGAAAGTTTAATGTATTAATCCAGGCTAGAAGAGAATGGAGCAATTTGAATAGTTTGTTCACCCGAGACTGATAGCAGGAAAGCAGTTTGAAGTGGCTGTAATAAATTTTCATTAAGTGTCAATATACCTGAGAAATAAGGAATAGTCCTGTCGCACCTTAGAGACTAAAGTAAATAAATAAATATTACATATATTTTGTTAGTTTCTAAGGGTGTGCCTACATAGCAATCTTACCTCAAAATAAGCTACGTGATTTGCGCTATGAAAATTGCGTAGCCTATTTCGAGTTAATTTCAAAATATCTTATTTCAAAATTTGGTGCTGTCTTTAATTTCAAAATAAAGCACTATTCCGGAACGTCCCTTAATCCTTGTGGAATGAGGTTTACAGGGACGTCAGAATAAGCCCCCCATTATTTTGAAATCTATTTTAAAATAATGGGCTGTTTCAATAGATGTGGAATAGCTACTTCGGGATACTTCCGGTATCCTGAAATCGCTCTGCAGTGCAGACATAGCCTAAGGTGCCACAGGACTACTTGTTGGTTTTGAAGTTACAGACTAACATGGCTACCCCTCTGAAATTGAAAATAAGGGGACTCACCATTTCAAAAGCAGGTTAGATAGACATCTATCAGGGATGGTTTAAACGGTACTGGGTCCTGCCATGAGGGCAGGAGACTGGACTCGATGACCTCTCAAGGTCCCTTCCAGTTCTAGTGTTCTATGATTCTATGAAAACTAGTCTCATAACTTGTATCTTGCTTCCCCTTTAAGATTCCTTTTTATGCACACAAAACAGAAACACTGTAGATGATAAAGATAGAGTGTAGAGAGTAAATCTGTTTTGGGTCTCTCAAGCCAGTTGGTAATCTTATTTCTTTCTCTACAGTGCAGCTTATTGTCAGTAGACTATATTACAGGTGAATGAGAGTCTGAGGACCCTTGAACGAAGAAGAGCCATTGAACAATGTGAATTTTCAAGTGTACCACAATTACTGAAACACCTGGGATTGGAAATTTGCTACAGATCCACTGTGAAACTTCAGAGCTCTCAAACCTCGATAGCTCTCAAAATAGCTCGTTTAAAAAAATCTAGAGTGGTTACGCACATAACCATTTACCAGGAGAATAAAAAATATGGGACTTCTTTTCAAAACCTCCTGCAAGTAATGGTCATAACAACTTCCAGGTATACCCAGGATCCTGTTTAGTATTTATATCACACACAGAAAGACAATATCCATGTGATAGAAGTATTTAAAACATACCACTAACCACACCACCTATTCTGTCTCTGACTTATCTTACAACTAAAAAAAGGGTGAAGCTCCTCAGGGTTTGGCAAACTCCAGCAGCAAGGGAGATGTTTCCATATGCTGAATTCAAATATTGCATTTGCCTTAGTCCAAAGCTTAGGATGGTTAAGATTCGCCCCTAAGCAAGTTCCAACTCCTTTCTAGACCTAGAGATGTCTTGCTTTCAAAGCATGATGTATTGCATGGCTTGAAATAGGGCAGCGCACACATCTAGATGTGGAATTTCCTGAGATAAATTACTGTAAATGGATATTTTTTGGTCTAAAAAAAAGCTAATTTACGTCAATTTTGGAAGCGTTTTACAGGTATTAATGTTCATTTCTCTCTCTCTTTCTCTCTCTCTCTGAGATACCTGGCTGTACACACAACAGGATACAAAAAAACCCCACCATTTTCTTTTTCCTAAAGCTATTCTGAAATAATTTCTCTGGACTTTATCAGCAAATGTAAAATGGGGATCATAAAACAAGCTATATTTATAACTATGATGGGGAGAGATGTGGGGGAGGGATGGAGTCTGCATGGCCATCTGACAACAGACCAACAAATCATCAGTAGGAATTATAGCCATATAACGTTTAGTGGTGACAAATGAGTAGTTACGTTTTGTATCCATAACATTCATTTCATGATGTTTCTCTTACAAAGTTTTTACTGCAGCTGTTCTTGCTAGTTGCTGCACAGAAACGTGTTAAGTTATTGTCTTGGTGCTGACTACTTCTAAAGCTCACAGAGAATGGTTAAAGACACTATCATTGTTTGGATCCTACTTTTTATACTTAATAAAAATGCTTTTGTTTCTTACCAAGCCCAGTGTAAATAATTGTTACCCAGGAGAGAGGGGAGCAAACTCTGTGCATGTCTCTGTCATTGATAAAGAGGGCTGTCCTGACCTTTTGAACTTCCTCTGTGTAAAACTTTTACTAAGACAAATTTATTGGGGTTTTTGTCCCTTTTGGGGTTGGTTTTCTGGGTGCTAAGTCTGAGCCCTCCTGGACCTGAACTACCTGTGTTGCTCTGAAGGGGCGTGGTTACTCCAACTCTGTACCTTTGCTGGTGAAGACCAGAGCTTCTGGCCCAGCAGGACAGACAGGCAGGTGTCAGTAGCATGATCAACACAATGGGAGACAATCCAAAGAGGATTTTGTGGTTCAACCCATCACAACTATATCTTTGCTATATAAAATTATCAAATTATCAGACTAACAGGTAATACACTGATTTAGAAAAGAAAATGTTTTAATCACTACTAAGGTGCACCTATCCCATATGATTACAAAAACAACATTAATTGAGAATTTGGATGTCATACTATGACAAGTCAGAAATAGTACTGCATGATATAATGCTGCACTACTACCTACATGAAATAAAATAATGTAAAAAGAGTGAGAGTAATGTAAAACAATATAATTTTTTTAACAAAAAACATTTGAAAATGATTTTTTTCCAGACCATTAGAATTTTCATGTCAAAACCATTTTAGAATTTTCATGTCACCGGAAATGATGAAAATATGTAATTTTGTTCCAATTTGGAATTAAAGCACATTTTTGAAATGTTGAATTTTCAGGCAAAAAAGAAACAAACACCAGAAATAAGCCCTTTAATGGTAAAGTAGGAGCTTTCTCAACCTCGTCTTCTTCACAAGCACATACATTCATTTTTTTAACTGAGAAGGTATCCCTGCCATATGTGTTGGGTAAGTGTTCTACTATGACTAGATAAGGGAACTGATGTGCCTTTATTATCACTTTGACTTCTTTAGTGCTTGTTCAGCAGCCCATCTTTGCTAGCCTGGGACTGAATTGACATTTCTTTGACTAGAGGCAGTGCATGTGAAGAGACAATTGATAAATAATATTTAAGCAAGTCCTCAAAGAGCACAGATATACCCTCCGTTGCTCACAAACTCCATGCTTGGAGCATTGCACTGACAAAAAAATCATCAATTTTTCACGGAGGTGTCTGGGATTTCAAACAACATCTCCATCTTAAAAATGATGCTTTTTAAAAAAGATTACAATATAAGATGCTCTGGATATGTGGTTTTAAAAATACTGATAAAGATACGGTACTGAGCTTTTAAGTTTCATGGGCTGGAAGGGGGAAGAACCATGTTACAAGATATTTTTGGTGTTGATGGAATGAAGAGAATTGGGCAGGAGGTCAGACTAACTGTGTGTTCTGGGTTAAACCAATTAATCTAGAACCACACAGAAAAGCAAAAGTTGGGGGAAAAGATTATGAAAAGTGAGCAGACTGTGCCTTTTATGTCTGGTCCTATATCGTGCCATTTTCCATCTTCAATAAAATGTTTCTCATGGTGGAGCAGCTGTAAGAGGTAATAGCAGGTGTCCATAGGGTGAGATTCCAGGGTTAAATAGACAACGCTTGACTAGAGTCCACAGCCTGACATGCCAGAATGAGAGACATTGAAAGCCCACATCAGTAGATGGACTGATCCTGCTTTGAATCGCCACAGAAAGTCAGTGGTAATTTGCAGGTTCTCTCTATATTACCTTTGAATTGTATCATGAAATGACTGTCATGGAAGACCCATGAATGTGTGTGATTCCACGATTAATTAGCAGGGCTGGGCCATTTTTCTGCCAGGCCACATGAAAATAGCCAGTATAATTAGTACAAATTTGAGGAGCAGCTGTTTTCAATATCTTAGAAAAATGATTCCAGATTAACACAAGGATATGAAAAACTGATCTGAACTTTTCTTGTATGGAAAAGACCACAGTGTGCCTGCTATAAGCTAGCTCAGCTGGGCTAATAATGCAGCTATCACCATATTATGATGAAAGTTTGTACATAGGAAAGACGTTAGTTCATTTTCTGTGAAGCTGTCTATCCTCCCACTCCCAGTGCAGAATAGTCCCCTGCAGTATATTATCCAATGCTCTTTGACTGTTAAGATAATCACTAATCACTTTACCTATTGCAAATATTTTCCTGGGATCTGCATTTGACTATTTGTTTCTTCCTATAAAAATATGCCTCAAATTTTATAAGAAGAAAGTCTATACATCATGTCCTCTAGCTGCCCTAAACATTTTGACAAGAGAAAAGATTCCTATGGCTTAATTACACTTGAATCAGATGAAACTAGCAACAATATCTTATCAAGCTCAGTGATACTGTCAATTGTTCCTTGTAATCTCACTGTCATCCATTTTTTTACTTCAGTAACTGATTTTATTTTACTTTGTAATGCAAAGATTAAACAAAGCAGAAACAACTGTCACTATCCCATTAAGGTGCCTGTCAACATTACAAAGTTAAAGAATTGGAAACTAACCCCAATATACACTTTAAAAATATAATGCCAAATGTATATGCTAATCGCAGAGTTTGGTAACATGCTACAGTTTTAAGAAGGTCTTTCAGGAAAACTTGAAAATATGAAGGCATTCTTTGACATGTAAAGGAACAAAATGGTGTAATGAAACCAGACAAAGGAAAAGTCTCCAGGACTTTATAAGTGCTGATATCCTGAAGAAGTGACCTGAAATCAGAAAGACAACAGTTCTCTGCAAGGAAACCCCACAGAGGGGATAAGGTGACTGAGGCTCCAGCTAAGGATAGATGATTATCAATGTCGAAAGTGAGAGATGGAAGAAAACATCTAAACCAATAATTAACCTGAGCAATTTGACATCCAGAGTACATCAAAAAAAATGAAAAGAAATTTAACCCAACAGAATGGCAGCTGCTGAAAAACCTGTTTGTCATATAACAATTGATGGTGTAATGCCCAAAATTTACCTAAGCCACACAGGGATGGGTGGTGGTGGCGGTGGGGGGTGTATGTGAAGGAGTAACAATACCACAGTCACCTAAAGCTTCATGGTTGTCACTATGACACATGCCTTGGAGCTTCATGGTAACAGCAGGGAGAGAACTCTGACTTTGCTCAAGCAGCATAGGCTCCAACCCTCTCCCTAAAGAGACTATACATTGTCAGAGTAGAGAGCACCTGACACAGAGTTCTGATTCAGTCAGGGAGTGGTTTTACTACATAGTCACCATCTGCAATTGCAACAGCCTTTCTATCAACCTCTCATAAGCTGAATAAACTTCTCAAATTCCTGCTATTCCACAGTGCTCTCAAGTAACAATAAAAAGGCTACACTTCACTCTCTGTATATACTTGTGTATTCTGGTCTGTCCTGAACCAATCTGTTTTCACTGGATGGTATCAGTTATATGTTTGGCTCTAATCAGCCACAGCACAGTGCCAGGTACAACACTACCAGGCAATCATATTACAGGGACCTTCCTTGAAACACAACCTGGCTTTTCATTTCCCTGAAAATGGATGCTACATCTGATCAGATTTTTCTACTGAAATTGAACTAAGGAAAGCATGACCCTCCGAAACACATGGTGGAAACCAGAATCCTGACAGAGGTTCTAAATGCATGAGTACTTCTGAATGAAAAGAAACCATGAAACACCACCCCCCACACACCTGCTCAGAAAAGGAGTAGTGGCAACAGATAACACACTATTTCATGTCTCTGTGGTATACAATAACACCGTCACTCTTCAGCAAACAGCAAGGAACTTTATTAAAGTAAAGAATGACAGCTGGATCACTGAACTGCTTTCCCTCAGACTGACTAGACAGAATCTGCTCAGCAACCCCCCTCTGCAGCCAGCCTGACTTCCTGATAATTACCTGAAGTGCAGTTATGGACAGAAAAACAGATCACAGACTACCGTATGTACTCGTTCATTAGTCTGTTAATTTATAAACCAAGATGAAAAGATACAAATGGCAAAAAACTGTGACCTGTCATAAGCTGGCCCTGTATTTCAGCAGTTGGCAAAATTCAGTTCCCAGCTTGTCAGGGTAAGCCGCTGGCACTCTAGGACATTTTGTTTACCTGGAGTGTCTGTACGCATAGATCCCTGCAGTTCCCAATGTCTGTGATTTGCTGCTCCTGGCTAACAGAAGTGATGGGAAGTGGTGGCCAGCACTTCCCTCAGCCTGAGCTGATTCCCACGGTTCCTATTGGCTGGGAATAGCAAATTGCAGCCACTGGGAGCTGAGGGGCTCCATGCCTGTGGACACTCCAGGTAAACAAACCTCCCAGCATGCCAGCAGCTTATCCTGATGGGCCAGAAGCCAAAGTTTGCTAACTCTGTAGTGAATCAGTGTGGACTCTCGCTGACTCAGAGGAGGAAACTCCCACAGAAACCCCTTGGGGGGTGGTACCAGAATCACCCAGCCCCACCCACAGGAAAGAGGAAGTGAGAGCTAGGGGTATAAAAAGGGAAGCTCCCAGCTCAGGCAGAGCCCAGCAGCCAAGAAGGGCAAAGGCTCTTCCCCAGCCCCAGTGTAGAAAGGCTCCACTGGACCGTGCTCTGGTGAATGACTGGGTCAGGCTGCCCAGGCTGCTACCAGGCCCTGAGTCCAGGCCTAGACCAACCCAGTTACTGATGAACCTAGACCCCAGGACATACCAACGGAGGCCGCTACTGGGGCCCACCAATCTGCCGGGACCCTCAGGACTTGTGCGAGACCCCACCAAGTGGGCCTGCCCTCCTGGACCCTTACCTATCCCGAATCCTGAGCCGATGGACACCCTGCTGGCACCCCCTGTTCCTAGCTGAAAACGAGGAGCAGAAGCCAATCCAGGTAGCCCCCAGGGGGAGCAGGGAAGTGGCCCAGGGACAGCTGACCATGGGATGGCTGAAGAAATGGAGGTCGGGTGGGCAGCGCGCTGTGGCTCAGAGTCCCACTGACCCGGAAAGCGCATTATGTCCTGGAGCCCCGCCAGTCCAGTGGCTGCCGCACTGCCACTGTTAGGGTCCTGGGCTGGGACATGGTGGAGTAGGGAGGGCCTTGCTGCCTCAAACGGTTACAGATTCCTATTGTAGGTCACCAATGATGGAATGTCAGTTCTGAACTGGCATCTTTAAAAAAAAAAAAGTGCTAAAATTTTATTATTTAAATTGAGTCTGCATGAAATTTGACCTGTCCGTCACATAAAATGCCAGACCTTACAAATTAATTAGAAAAAAATACAATGAATGATAATACCATGGCACTGGTGTCAGTCTGCTACTATAGTGATAGAGATGCAGCCGTGTTAGTCTGGTCTAGCTGAAACAAAAGACAGAACTATGTAGCACTTAATAAACCATCTTGTTAGTCTTTAAAGTGATGAGCTTTTGTGGGCCAGACCCACTTCCTCAGATCAATTTGTGGAAGAAAATTGGCACAACCATATATACCAAAGTGATACAACCAAAAAAAGTAAACACATATAAAACTGACAAATCAAATTTTAGAACAGAGTGGGGGTGAGGGGGGAAGGTTAGTGGCTGTGAGGTAATGACATTAGGGGTGATAATTGGGGAAGCTATCTTTGTAATGGCTGAGATAATTAGAATCTTTGTTGAGACCCATACGTAAAGTGTCAAATTTAAGCATGAATGACAATTCTGAAGCTTTTCTTTGAAGTCTGGAGTTAAAATCTCTCCGAAGCAATATGCATGTTTTAAGATCATTGAGAGAATGGTCAGTCTGGCTGAAATGGCAAGCAACAGCTTTCTCTGTGAGAGAGTCTGATGTCTGTTTTATGTGCATTGATTCTTTGGCGACGTGTCTGAGAAGTTTGTCCAATGTACATAGCAGACGGACACTTTAGGCACATGATAGCATAAATTATATTTCTGGATGAACAGGAATATGTGTTCTTGATCTTGTAATAGGCATGGTTAGGTATCAGCAGAGTAAATATGTGGACAAAGCTGGCACCGGGGTTTGTTGCAAGGGAAAGTTCCAGGGTTGGTATGTCCTATAGTTGTAGGTAAGAATCATCCTGAGGTTAGGTGGTTGTCTGCAGGAGACTATGGGTCTGTCTCCCAGAGCCTCTCGGAGGGTAGTATACTGTTCCAGTATAGGTTGTAGTTTATTGATAATGCGTTGGACGGGTTTAAGTTGGGGCTATAGGTGATGACAAGTGGTGTTCTACTGTTGGTTGTTTGGGGTCTGTCTTGAAGTAAATGGTTTCTGGGTATTCATCTGGCTCTTTCAATTTGTTTTTTTATTTCTCTGGGTGGGTAAATGAGGTTTATAAATGCTTGGTAGAGATCCTGAAGTTTCTGGCCTCTGTCAGTGGGATTAGACAGACAGACAGACAGAGACCAGAAACTTCAGGATATCTACCAAGCATTTATAAACCTCATCACCTAATAAACAATCTTGTTAGTCTTTAAAGTGCTACATAGTTCTGTCTTTTGTTTCAGTCTGCTACTATACAGTTTGATCTGTTCATGCATGTTGACCACTGGACTTCCTAGGTCTCCTTCCAATCTGAAAATACAATGTGCAGAATCAATGAGATCTGTAATAAAATTTAAATAGCCTCTTATTACCAAAGACAAGCCAATCTACAGAGCTACTTTGAAATAAACATGAGAATAAGAATGATTATAATTTGTCAGTGGTGAAGCAGGTGGCATTCCTTTATAAAGTCCTACAATTAAATTATTTTCTAAGATTTTCACACTAGTATTTAAAATGAACAGCAGTGAAATAAAAAAAAACGCTCTGCTTGTGATGCAGCATTCAAATTTACAGGTGTTGAATATGCTGAAGCAAATAATAATTGTGCTTCTGCTCATGAATTCTGTATCAATAAGAAGCAGGTAAGAAATGAAGGAAAAATATAAAAGACATGTGAAGAAGCAAGGAAAATTTTCCAATGAGTTGCGCTTCATTTCCTGGGCTGGGGAAAGATCTCAATGATTGGGTTGGTGAATGTCGACAAAATGGGTATCACTAGAACTGGAATTCATCTGCATGCTCTTCAAATGTCACAAGATGAAAATACAAGTCAGTAAAGTCATCAATATTTGTCGCATCAGCAGGTTGGTGTACTCGCTTCATGAACCATCATAGTCCCTGTCTTCATCAGTGAACAAAGAAAGCACAAAAGCTGCTGAGAGACCTGGAAAAAAAATTGAATCTTTCCAAAGTTGTATTATAAAACACTGAAAGGAATATGTATTTGAGCTATCACAAATAGGAAATATGGATGAAACACCAATGACATTTGATATCCTGAGCAACAGAATGGTAACCGGTGCTGGTGAAAAGACAGTTTTAATTAAAACTACTGGCCACAAAAAAATCCAGCTTACAATCGTTTTATCATGTTTGACCAATGTCTCAAAGCTCCCTCCTGTTGTTATTTTTAAAAGAAAAACTTGCCTAAAAATAATGAAATTTCCTGTGGGTGTCATTGTATGCACACATGAAAAGATATGGATGGATGAAAGTGGGACTATTGAATCGCTGGAGAAAGTGTGAAATGAGAAATCAGAGCACTTCTCAAGAAACCTTCTACGCTTGTTTGGGACATGTTCAAGGCACACAGGACAGATGAAGTGAAATATGTGGCCCCAAAAAATGAAAACTACTTTGGCTGTAATAACTGGAGGCTTATCTGCTGTTCTACAACCACTTGATGTCTGCCTTAATAAACCCCTTAAGGACAGGCTACACAAAATGAGGTCTGACTGCATGTGCTCAGGCATGGTGAAGTTGACAAAAGGCAGGAATCTTATGAAGCTTGAAATCAATTGGGTTGCCCAGTGGGTCAAGGATGTGCGCAAGTCCATTCCCTTGGAAATGATAGAAAAATCGTTTTGGAAACGCTGTTATCACAATGTGCTTGGTGGGTCAGCAACATGACACCATATTTGCTGATGACACAATGAGACTGATAAGGAATCTGAGTCTGAGGATGAAACTGCTAACATCTACGATGATGCAGGAGCAGCTATGACTGAAGCTGAGTCTGATAACAGGTGAATTGGAAACTGATTTGGACTTTGAAGGATTTTAATATTTTTTAAATTAGTGCATTAGAATGATATGAGACTTTAAAACATGAACTGTAATTTTGAAGGTATGTGAATATATATTTGTTCAGTTATTATAACAGGATTTTCTTAGATTACATTCAAATAAACTTATTAAAACTTCTGCAGGTTTCTTGTGACTCCAACTTTTAAAATATAGTGAAGTTGACAAACTTCAGTTCCCACTTAGGGTAAGCCATTGGTGTGCCAGGATGTTTTGTGTTCTTGGAGTCTCCACAGGCACAGAGCCCTGCAGCTCCCAGTGGCTGCGATTCACAGTTCCCAGCCAATGGGAGCTGTGAGAAGCAGCATGGACCACGGGATGCACTGGCCTCCACTTCCTGACACTCTTGTTGGCTGCACCTTACTCTGTATGGCTGGGAACTGAAGTTTGCTAACCACTGATCTGCAGTGGCAATTAGATCCATTGATAAGCCAACCCCACTCTTTGATGAATTACTTTTTTTATCCAAAAAAATTCAGCTTATGAATGAGTATACACAGTACATAAAATGGCATTTTTTTATTTCATACATGCCTCTGTGCATCTTTTTTGCTAAACTGAGTTGCTCTATCTACACAAACATATTTTCACACCATTAGTCCTGTCGAACCAATGCAACTGCTGTTAAGGCAATGTTAACTAGATTCTACTGGGACACCAGTGTTCCCTTTAACATTTTCTATCCTTGGGCAGATGGAATTTTGTTATGTGCACTACCAATACTGAGGTAGTGTGTGTGGGGATGTGCACCACAAATACAACCACCACACACACACACACACACACACAAATATATATTTAAGCAGTCCATAGATGTGGAAGGAAATATATTAAAATAAGGGATATTTAACAAGGAGCAATGCTTATGATATTTAATATGAAATAAAGGAAAAATACACTACCCTTGGAATACATGTATCATCAACCTTTCTAACAGCTCAAACTAATACTTGCTACTTCTGACTCATAAGAGCCAGTACTCTACCTAGCAAAGATCTGGCCTTAATGAAATACAATTTATAGAATCATAGAACATTAGAACTGGAAGGGACCTTGAGAGGTCATCGAGTCCAGTCTCCTGCCCTCCAGTCTCATGCCCTCCTGCCCTCAAGGACCAATCACTGTCTAGATCACCCCTGATAGATGTCTATCTAACCTGCTCTTAAGTATCTCCAGAGATGGAGATTCCACAACCTCCCTAGGCAATTTATTCCAGTGTTTAACCACCCTGACAGTTAGGAACTTTTTCCTAATGTCTAACCTAAACCTCCCTTGCTGCAGTGTAAGCCCATTGCTTCTTGTTCTATCCTCAGAGGCCAAGGAGAACAATTTTCCTCCCTCCTCCTTGTAACACTCTTTTAGGTACTTGAAAACCACTATCATGTCCCCTCTCAATTTATCATGTATTAATAAGCAGGGCTTGACAAGAGGCGGTGAGCCCTGCTTGCCAGCCACGCGGTTTTAGCACACTGCACATGTGCTGATCGTGCTGCGGCGCCATGGGCGAGTAGATGGCCCTAATTGTCGAGCCCTGTTAATAAGTAACCCAGGATTTTAAAAAATCATTAAGATCAGAGTTTTCGATATCTGCAACTCCAAAAAAATCTGTTAAAAGTATCTTTTTCTTCCTTACCTTAAGCCATTAACACCTATGTATACTTTGTTTGAAATGTAATTATGCAAACGTCCTACCACACACACACTCCATGCAGTCTGTTCGCGCCCCACTCCAGTCCATCCAGACAGATAGGACTGCAGAGAGAGTCAGACACCCCCAACAAACTGCTTCTTGCCTCCACCACACTGCACAGATGTCAGCACCCACCCACCTTCTTTTTCCCCTACACACCCCATGCAGTCAGTCCCTTACCTCCCCTTTCCCAGGAAGCTTGAGTGTGCTACGTTTCTGCTTCTCTCTCTCCTCCCACAGATGGGACTCTCCAAGCTTCCCTCCCTTCCCCTCTAAAACCCCCCAGTCATTTACTTACTTAATCCCCCCCTTTGCCTTTTATTCTCCCCCTCCCCCCAACCACTTAGTCCCTATTTGTCTGCCTTTTTACTTGCTCTGGGAGCTGCTCTGTCTCAAGCAGGCAGCTAGCTCTGTTCAGTAAAATCCCCATGCCCTGCAAGTCAGCTGAGCTCCTTGCCTGCGCTGGAGCTTTGAACTTCTGGTCAGAGATCAGAAAACAGCTGTGCAACTGCATAGGCACACAACTTAGTGGGACACATCCATCATCATCATACTGTTGTCCAATTTCAGTTTCCAGATCTTATGTAAGAAGCAGAAGGATACTAAGGATCTCAATAACATATCATGGTCAGTGGAACAGATGATACCACAAGGGACTTTTATTGACAAGACACCTTGGGAATAGGGAACAGAGAATTTTTTAAAAAGCCAGGGACAACAGCAGAATAAAAAAATATAAAGTTTTAGAATGAAGAAATTCAATGCCATAGCAAATTCAGAGAACTGGCAGGTCAGATCCCTAAGGGTAAGTCTACACTACATGCTTATTTCAAAATAAACTATTTTGGAATAACTCTTGAAACAACTGTTTTGAAATAGCACGTCCACAATACAAATGCCCATTGAAATAGTGCACAATTATGTTGAAATAGCTCATCCACGCTGATTGGAGACTGAATAGCATTTAAAGCCCCCCAGAAGCATTCCGGGTAAGTAATCAGGATAGCAGTTACTTCCTGTAGCTGCTGCCTGAGGCTATCTGAGGTTCATGCTTACAGTGGCTCGCCTCTACAGCCGTGTTTCAGTCTCCTCTCCATTTCCTACCTTCTCAAGAGAAGGCAAACTCTTCTCACTCTGTGCTCTGGTTGGCCTTGCAGATGCCACAGCACTTCTGACATGGAGTCAGACTTGCTGCAAAGCACTCACTAGCTCATGCTGAACCTCCTGGAGTAGTTAATGCTGGCTCCCCACAGGGCATTGCAGGTCCAGGAGAAGCAGCTCACTCTGGGGCACCTTCTCATCCCACTCCACGTGTTTCTCATGCACCACAGCTCCTGCAACCCTCCCCAGCACACTGTGCATTGCCGCTTCTGGAGCCGGGACACCAGTTCTGACTGGTGGGACCGATTGTCATGGAGCCATGGGACAACCAGCAGTGGCTCCAGAACTTCTACAAGTGAAAGGCCACCTTCCGGAAGCTCTGCAAGTGGCTTGCTCCTACCCATAGGCAATAGGGCACCCACATGCGACCCGTCATCCCCCTCTAGAAGCATGTTACCATCACGATTTGTAAGCTCACCAACAGACAGCTACCACTCAATCGGGAACCAATTCAGTGTGGGGAGAACAACTATCAGGAACATGCTTATGGCAGGTATAACTCTCTTACTAGTGTCTCAGGAGAGTGGTGAAGCATTGGAAATGGGGTTCCCTAGGGAACTGGGGGAAAAGGACTCTCCCTCACTGGAGGATTTCATTCCCGCCTTCACAAAGCCCTGCTGGGTATGGGGTAGTTGGGGTTAGTCCTGCTGTGGGAAGGGAATTCCTGAGAACTCAGGAATTCCCAAGGACTCTGGCAACCCTGTGATTCTCTGTTTATATCCTCTTACAGGTGAGAGACATCAATGCCATCCTGCTGTGCAGGGTCATCATCCTGGGCCATGTGGACCCCATAGTTGCAGGTTTTGCCACCTTGAGCTTCCCAAACTGCAGGGGTGGAGCACTGACATCACCTACATGCCCATCCAGGCCCCCAACCACCATACCTCCAATTACATCAACCGGAAGGGGTACTTTTCAGTGGTGCTGCAGGCCCTCATGGACCACCAAAGCCACTTCACCGACATTAAAGTTAGGTGGTTGGGGAAGGCGCACATTGCCTGCATCTTTAGGAACTCCAGGAAGATGCATGTCATCACTTTTCTCCCGACTGCACCATCAGGGTCAGGGACATGGACGTGCCCATGTGCATCATGGGCAACATAGCCTACCCTTTGCTCTCCTGGGTAATGAAACTCTACATGGGACACCCGGACCACAACCAAGTTCAACACCAGGCTCAGTAGGGACCACATTGTGGTAGAGGATGCCTTCAGCCATTTGAATGGGAAGTTCTGGTGTCTCCTCACCTGCCTGGACCTTGGTGAACGGAACATCTTCCAGGTGGTGAGGGTGGCCTGCTGGGTCCTGCACAACCTGTGCAAGAACAAGGGGGAGATGTTCCTGCCAGAATCAGGGACAGAGACGGAGCGACTCACCAGGGCCTTTGAGCAGCTGTGCATTGCTGCCATCCAGCAAGCCCATCAGAAGGTTGTGTTCATCCAGTAGGCCCTGAAGGAGAGTTTCTGACAAGGGCAGCTATGACACTCTCCCTTGGGTTTCCCCACAAGGGGCCTCTGCATTGCATTTCTGGGCCTTTCTTCCCACACCCCTCCCTTCCCACCTTCTCTACCTCCCCTCCTCTGCAGATCAAATAAACCAGACTTTTTGTTTTGGAACAAACAAACAGTCTTTTTTTAATTTGGGGTAAATATAACTGGGGAGGGGCTGGAGAAAGAACATGGGAGGGAAGAGAGGGAACAGGAAGAGGGAGTAGTAGAGGCTCAGGGATGAGGCTGGGACTGGTGCCTGCCTTGGATGGTTCTACTGCCTCATGTGGAGGGCCCTCGGCAGCCATCGGGGGCTGGGGTAGGGGGAGAAGCGGGAGGGGTAGGGGTGGTGATGGGGCAGGAACAGGAGCAGGAGTGGCTTCGGGGGGGACTTGGGAAGGAGCAGATGTTGCAGGGGGCAGCTGCTGGACCGCTCAATCATGGCAAGAAGGTGATGTGTTCTCGCTCCAGGTCCTCACAGGGTCATCTGTGACAGCAGCTCTTGCAGGTTTGGGAGGATTGCATGGGAGATGGTGGACGCATTTCACCCACAGCTGGTCCAGCTGTGAAGAAAAGTGAGAAGAGCAGTCATCCCAGGAGACACTTTGCATGAAGCCTTGACCTCATCTCTGACCCGACACTGAAAGGTCTCAGGTCAGTGGGCACTATCCTGCAGGGGCACAGATGTCCTAGGGGCAGCCTTGCTACCCCAACATCCTGGGGACAAGCATGCATGTGAACGTGCCATTCAAGCCAGGAGCCTGTGACAGGAGGGGGATGATGGGGTGGCTTGCCTTTCCTCCATGCTGGCTCTCCATACCATGCACACACTGGCAGTGGTGGCACCCCACAGGGAGAGGACTTCTATCCCTTCCCACTGGAGGAGAGAGGGGGAGGGTGTTGGGGGAAATGTGTGTGTGAGCACCCAGGGAGGATGCTACTGGGGTCCCCTCATCTTCCTCCCTCTGGCAGGTTCCCATGCAGGGCCTTGGTGTCCTCTACCTCACTGCGCTTGACTGGGAGTGGATGCTGCCCTGAGATTGCAGGCATGACTGTGTGCCATGTGCATCACTGGTGTGTCTGTCCATGACCCCAGCCTCCTTAGTAGTGGCTTGTGGTGGGAAGGTGTTCCATCATGGTGTTGGGAGTAAGGCAGGTCTCTCTAGAAACCCTGTGAGCAGGAGCCAAAGGTTGCTTTGTGGCAGCCTCATTCAGCTGTCTGCTCCAAATTGGCACTCCATGTGCACCCATATGCATAGGTTGTTGTGTGATCCCCAGGCCAAGAAGGCTGAGCAAGGAGCATGCAGCTCCTTGCTGCCCACCACTTCCCCCTGCGTGTGTCCAGGGAAAGTAATGGAACTCACCTCATGGGCCTTCCCTGGCTTCATCTGAACCCTGGGCAACATCCTGGGAGAGGTGTACTGGCTGCAGGATGACCTCCTGACTGGCAGGCATCATGTCCTGGCTAGCCTCATCTTCCTTCTCCACCTCTACCCCCTCCTCCTCATGTAGAGTTCCACCTGCCGGGAGGCTCACCATGGGTGTCTCCTGGCCGGAGTCCACAGTAAGGGGGCAGGAATGGACTGACCCTTATCCCAGGATGCAGTGCAGCTGCTCATAAAAGTGGCAGGTCTGGGGTGCTGCTCCTGAGTGGGAACTGCATTCCCGGCCTTGGTGTAGGCTTGCCTAAGTTCTTTGATTTTCATGTGCACCTGATCTTGGGTGCACATGTAGCCCTTCTGGGCCATAATTGCTGCCATCCAGCTGTACACATCTGTGTTTCTGCATCTGGTGCAGAGATCCTGGAAGTTAGTCTCCTCTCCCCAGACCTCAATGAGATCAAAGATCTCTGCACAAGACCAGGAAGGGACCCTCTTCTTCTGTCCTTGGGGGCAGGAGCGTGGGAGCTGGATGCCAGCTCACTAGCAGCCCTGGGGGGCTTGTTGGGAGCACTGGGGTCAGCCATTGCTGTACACAGGGGTGGTGTTGTATGGCACAGGACTGGCAAGGCTTGTTTTGTGCCACCAGAAGTTTCTCCTGTGGCTGTACCTTTAAAGGCTGCAGGGAAAGGGAAACTATACAGTTCTGAGGGTTGTGGACAGCGTGGCCACCAGGGCAGCTTTGAGAAGCCCTGGAGGCCAATTATTTCAAAATAAGCACAAGGTGTGTGTAGACCACACAGCTATTTCAAAATAGGCATTATTCCTCGTGAAATGAGGATTTATTATTCCGGAAAAAGATGCCTGTTATTTCAAAATAATTTCAAAGAAACGGGCTTGCTGTGTGGATGCTCACATTGCTATTCTGAAATAATGCTGTAGTGTAGGCATGCCCTAGGGAAGCAAGCCCAAAAGGGGAACAAATGAGTTAAAGAGAGAGTTGGCAGGTTTTTTGTTTGTTTGTTTTGAGAGAGAGAGAGAATTTTAATGGCACAAGGTCAAACTATCCTGATGCATAAGAAAGATAGGAAGTATTGTTGGTATATGGGAATACCACATCAGGAGACCCAAATTAGTTCATCCCATCAGCACCTAAGCTCAAGGAGCAAAACCCTGTTACCAATGAGGGGAGACCTATTACAGCCAGAAGGATGGGGACCCCATGGAAAAAACACCATGACCTACAATCAGACAAAGAAAACACAGAAGTATGAGAGGTCAGCCCTGGAGACAAGCAATCCAGTGAGGATCTAGCCAGTAGGGAGATCGCAGAAGGGGTGAACCAAAGGAGTCATTGGGGGGGGCATAGTGGCACAGGTCATATGAAGTGATCACACAAGAGAGAATAGTGATTTGAAGGCACAGGAGGTACTTGACAAGCCAGCAGGCACAACGCCCAGAGAAAGCTGACAGACAACCATTTGAATGCCAACCCCACAGGAAAAGAGGTGACTTCACAGAGAAATAGTTTCCTAGAGACAAATGATGTGGAGACAGAGACAGGTCACTCCCAACATGGTCACTTGCTAAGGAGAGCAAACTATTTACTGAGTTCATAGTAAACTCAGCTTTGTGTTAGCAACATCTGGCTTAAGGGACAGAAGAGAGAGGTCTGGGCATCAATGATCTGTTCATAATGTTTATGTTTAAATAATTATAAAAAACAGAAAATGTCCAGTAGACAGAGGATCCCAGTATTTCTAATGCAGAAGACATATTAAAATTAGGACAGTAAGGTTGACAACTGCACTTCACTGTAGTATGTGGAAGACCTAAATCATTTGGCAGTCACTTGTAACATTTGGGGTTTCAGATACACAGGTGACAAGTGTTACAGAAATAATTAAAATACAACAAATGCAACATTTTGGAGCTAGAGATAAAGGGATCATTTCTATAGAAAGAATAGATAACACTCTAGTCTCCTGGTATACATCTGTGCTCATCCGCTGAAAGACTCCCTGGATCTGTGCTTTTTTCTATTCAACCAGTCACGTGTGTCCATTTGATGCTACATCTGTATATGCATGGCTTGGTTTTATTCATTTCCTTCTGGCTTTTTGCTGACCTAGGCAGTTTCACTAAATATCATGCTCTACTAGTCATCTCTGACCTGGGGAAACTTGCCATTTAAATAAGTATACTGGGTCTGAAAAAGTGTCTGTCTTTAGAAGCAGGCACAAATAGTTGCTGGGAAAGGATGTTGGCTATTTTGGTCAACGTTTTGCCTCTGACTCAGGAATACTGTGCTCTTACAGGTGCCGTCTTCTGAAGGAGAACTAAGACTACACAACTGAGGAAATTGAAGATCTTTAAAGCACTCCACACAAAAATGAACAGTAGCCATACGTTTTGCTTAAGTATCATCAGAAAAGGTTGAATTTCAAGCACCTATCTCTGGAACATGGGTATAGTTTGAACAAAGCACACAGAACGCTACTTACAGCCACCAAAACCACCACCTCAAGTCCCCCTTGGGACTTCCTCAGTTGAAGTATTGAGCAGACCCACATAACTGAGCTCTCTGTTACCATCTCCACACATTTCAGTCATAGACCTTTTCACCATAAGGGGTATGCACACAACATTTCTTCAATCACAGTCTAAGTGAATGCTCTCCTCTTGCAATAGGATAATTAATATATGTAAATGCTGAAATTTAAAGGAGAAGGATGTGCTGCATTTCATAAACCTTTCTTGCCTACTTGTTTATTTTATACATTATCAGAAAAGTACAAGATATGTTCCTAAATCTAATCACCTCCTGCAGAACACCATTTACTTCCTGAGGTTTAACATTCTGGTTCATTAATTCTTCTTGTTTACACGTGCACAAGCATGAGAAGGAAAACAGACATGTTACCAGGGAGTGCTTTGTGATGTGGGAGGTCAGCAGTGTATCTACTGTATGTGCATCTGCCACAAGACATTTTAACCAGCCTGCTGCTCTCTGAACTATTAGCACTTCTGAAAAGATTGTGGAAAAAGAGAGAGATGTTGATAGGAATTACCAACCAAAAAGACCTTGGATAAAATTTTCAAAAAAGTGTCTGCATGGAGAGGATCCTAAGTCTTAAAATAAAAACTAGCCTAGGACACCAAGGCAGAATATCTTTGACTACCTAAAATAGCCCAGCAGAAAAACCACGGTTGGAATTCTCTGCCCTAGAATTTTCACAAGATGGGTATCAAATATTGGAATGAACTGTATGGGAAGCAGTTGAGCAAATAATGTTTCTGGGAGTAAGTGGAACTTTTCTATGTAAACACTAATCTAGAAGATAAACTCTCAGCTACTGGGGCAGGATTATCAGACCTTGTTATCCAGAATTCTAAGGAGCTGTTGCATAAGTCTGTCCGGGGATCATGGGTACAATGTTGTGATTATTCATCATTTTTAGTCACTCCAGGAGTTTTCATTTCAATTTTGAAAGGGAAAGAGTTCCACATGGGTTCTAGCAGAGATACCCTATCCATCTCTTCAACGCCATACAGATAAGTGTCAGAAGAAAAATCCCACGGTCGTTTCTGAAGCTGAGATGTGATTAAATCACAGCCTGACTGAAGATTGGCCTTTCTGTGTCCTTCACTTCTAAAAAAGAGAAGAAAACACAAACAAAGGCCTTCAGCCCTGAGGCTGAAAGAGCTATTTTAATGTTTAGTCATTCTACAGAGAATGAATATTCTAACTCTATACACATTTTGCTCATGTATAATATTTAACATTTCACATTTATAAACTATTTCCCAAGAGATATGAAATTGACTCAGGGAAACACATTGTCAAAGTCACCTTGTTGCTCAGTGACTACCAAGACTTCATATCCACATAAGGCAACAGCAGCCCCTGAAAAGGCAAACATAGCACACCAAAATCTGGTGCAGTAAACAGTGAAAAAAGCATCAAGAAAATCCTGATGATGATACACAGAAAAGAAATAGTCTATTCTACTAAAACCACAGTATCTGAAGTCCTTTGGGTTAACTGAAACAAATTAATCAGAAACAAATGAATCTATCATAACCAATTCAAGTAAAAGGCAAATATACTCTTATGTCTATCAGAACTATGTATTCACTGAATTTGAAATACTGTGTTTCTTAGAACAGTCAATACTGAAAAAAAGGAGGTTGATGAAGGTGGCTGCAGCTACCAAATATAGGCTGGTTGAAGGACACTTGCCTTCCACTTTTAATAACTAGGGAAAATAATTCCAATTAATATGAACAAAGATCTAATATTAACTAAACTCATGTGAACAGAAGATTTTTTTGTTGACTTTTTTATATTTTCTTGCCTGTAATCATCTATTCCCCATAGTGTTGTGAACTCAAGCATCATGATCAGGCTTGTGCATCAGAACCAGAAACTGAAATGGAGTAGAAAAGGAACATATTGAACAGTATAATATTCTGATTTAATGCTAGTGTAAGAATGTTGCACTCAATCGAGTCACCACACTACAGTCTGGCATAGAGAGTGGAAACTCAAACTAACAAAGTTATATTGTCCCATCTAATTTTATTGTCCAAGATACATGATGGTAAAACAGTAAAGAAGATGCATATTTAAGTCAAAGTAGATTTTTTTAAAAATTTAAGTAACAAAATGGTGCTATAAGAATAAAAAAGTGAAGAGCTGTTTTATATATTCAGTACATAATTTTTATCCCTCTTTATTAGCAAAATCTGTATAGATATCTATGATTTATAGTATAGAGAGATTGTGGTGGGGTATACAAATGTTACACTGGGTCAGAGGGATTAACACACAATACTGGGCCCAGGTAGCCCTACCACTCCAGGCCTGGAAGGAACGTTTCAGTAAAAGGAATGTAGGAATGTATTAAAAGAGCTCAGAAGCCCAAGCAAAGGGTGATAAATAGGCTGCTGAAATCAAATTCTGGGTGCAGATCTAGTGGAAGGGGGAGTATCCTAGCTCTTCTGTTGCACTTCTGTTCTGTGCATGGAAGGCAGAAGGTTTCTGACTTAAGGTCAAGAATAGATTTCACTACTTCACTGAGAGGGGTGAAAGGCGTGCTGGCCATTTGGCTGTCTGGCCCTCCGAGATATAGAACTAGACTGGGTCATCTCCCTTTTTAGCTTGTAAAAACACTAGGATTAGTGTTGTTGGTTAATTACAGTTAATTCACATGATTACTTAAAAATTAATTGTGATTAATAATTAATCATGGTTAATCACACTGTTAAACAGCATAATACCAACTGAACTATATTAAATATTTGTGGATATTTGTCCATATTTTCAAATATACTCATTTCTATTACACAAAATACAAAGTGTACAGTGCTCACTTATTTTTATTACAAATATTTGCAGTATAAAAATGAAAAAAATGTATTTTCAATTTACCTGATATAAGTACTGTATTGCAATCTATCATGAAAGTTGAACTTACCAATGTATTTCTTGTTACATAACTGCACTCAAACAAAACAATATAAAACTTTAGAGCCTACAAGTCCTATGTCTTGTTCAGCCAATTGCTCAGACAAACAAGTTTGATTACACATTTCAAGAGATAATATTGCCTGCTTCTTGTTTGCAGAGTCACCTGAAAATGGGAACATGACACTTTTGTAGCTGGTGTTACACGATATTTATGAGCCAAATGTGCTAAAGAATCACATGTCCCTTCAGTATTTTTATACTGCAAATATTTTTAATAAAAGAAATATAAAGTAAGCATTCTACACTTTGTATTCTGTCATAACTGAAATCAATGTATTTGAAAATGTAGAAATGTAGAAGACATCCAAAATATTTAAATAAGTGATATTCTGTTATTGTTTAAACGGTGTATTTTTTAAAATTATTTTTAATTGCTTGAAAACCCTAGTTAGGATGGTGACATTTATTTCTATACACCCTGTTGTGTCACCATAACTACTGCGCTTCAGGTGCTACTTTTATCAGGTTTTCAGTGCCAGTATTATACCTGGAGAATCCATTCTGCTCTAGAAAAAGAAGTGTGTTATAAAAACTGTCAGGATAGAAATGGTTGAAAAACTCAGAAGATTCACAACCTTACTCAGAACCAAATCTAGAAATTTCAAAGTTTCCCATCCAGTAAAGCTTAGTAGTGCATATATGTCTAGTACATTACACTATACTTCAATTTGTATTTCTCATTGTCACCACTGGAAAATCGCAGTGGAGCATATCAACTGCACTGGAAGCTCTTCACCTCCCTTCTGTAACATAGCGGCTTAGTTTACTGACAAAATAAGCTTTTATTGCAATCAGCATTACAGAGCCAACATAACCAGAGTAAAGTAGAACTGTATTACATTTGGCCAGTTTAGTTCCACGCCAAGACTTTACTGTTTAATGAGGACAGGTGAGAAATTCTAAAATCCAAAAGAGCCCAGCTGGAATTCTACATAACAGACTGTGCTTTCAAGGCCAATAGATATTTTTATTTCTGTTTGATTGGCACACTAAGCAATTCAGGTATACCATAGAAATTAGGAGGAAATGGAGGCATAGAGATGATTTTACAAATTCAATTTTGTCTACTAAATCTGACATTTTTAAACATATGTAAGAACCAGAAACACATCTGATAGACAAATTAATTGAGACAGCTAAAGGGATTTCTTTAATAATGGCTCACCTGAAGACTGTATTTTTTAATCTCAGATATATTGCATACTCCAGTGGGTCCAGCTACATATTTCATCTAAGTAGTTCTGTTTGAGTGTACAGTATTAATATGGATTATATTGGCATTTGATTCAAAGTGATCTGCAGAGATGCGGTGTATGGTACAATGTTCCCAATTCAGTTATTCCAGGTGAATTTCATCTCTGCAGAGAGGATCAGTAAAGATCGATGTAACTTAGGTCACACTGAAACCAGAATCTTTAGCTTTGCATAGATCTTGGGTCAGCCATTTGCACTAGTGAGTTTCACCCTCTTGGCACTTGAAGGCTTGCAATTTTCATTTACTAAATATGATTGCAAGTCTTTTATATGTTTAAGACCAATTCAAAACAGAAAATCTACATCCAGAGACAGTCCCCCACTCTGTGCATGCAGCTCCAAAACAAATTAAAGACATACAGTTAAAGTTTAGTACAGGTGACATGCAGGTAAAGGGTAGTATGGGGCCCTTCACATAACCTGTGGTAAACTTCATAGCAGTCAGCAAGTCACTGGCTTTCTCTTTCGCAAAAAGAGGTCAGTGCAGAATAGCAGCATCAAGAAAGGCTGTTGTATTTAAAAGGCAATGATTTTAATAAAGAAACGTATTCAATTGCCATGACAACTGATGTACCTTGGATGTCAATGAAATGTGCCTCTGATCAGGACCTGACACTCATTAACAGTATTCCAGCTGTGTAGGTTTTTGGCTTAGTTTCTTGTGTAGAGAGACAGGGGTTAAAGAAGGAAACAAAAGAAAACTCAAATAGTCTTAATTTTTTGTATAAAATCCCGATCATATAGAGATAAATTTAAATAGTTTTGAGATAATTAACATCATTATGATTCCCTTGGGCTAACACACTGATTTTTGTTGTTCTACTTTCATAAACGTACTAGTCAGTTCACTCAAGACATGGGAATTTTTAAGATTAATGTTTTATATCTAATTTATTACAGAAACGGTTGTGGGGAAAGAAGGGAGAGATTGAGTGTTTTTTAAATTAACAGGAGTGGGGAAGGTCCTTATTGTTGCTATGGTAACAAAGATGTTTTCTTCTCTCTCTTCTCATAGCCTGCATTTGGCAGACTCTCAGCTTTCAACATGGACAGACTAGGCTTCCTCTCCAAGATGTCAACAACTTGTCATAAAAAAAGAAAAGAAAAGAACCTGGAATAGCATAAAAGTCAATTTGCTGGATTATGTTTAATTAGACTTGAAGCTTTTATGGATGAAATTACAGTAACAGGTTGATCATGGTAAGATGTGTGTTTGCTGAGGAGGCTGAGTAAATAAAATTGTGATCCAATTTACCTCTGCAATAAAAGTCTTAACCTTTAAAAAAAGATTGGACCATATGGTTGGATTTCCAATAGAGGACTATGAGTCTTTTCTGTGTTATCTTTTATTACATTCTCCCATTCTGAGAACTCCCATCAAGACTGCTGGGAAGAGGCAAGCTGCCAAGTCAGTTCCTTACTCCAGTAATTCTTATTACTTTAATGAGGAACAATGGGTCCCATAAGAAATAGAGACTGAATCAAAGTCTCACCAAATGGAGTTAGAAGAGGAATTTCATAAACAAATCAGCAATTATTAATTTTTGTCCATTGAAATTAGTCATGTGACTCTTCCCCCAGCAAAACTTCACATTTCCTCATATGATTTTCAGTATTATTTCAATTCTAGCCCTGCTCTAGACTTTTACCTCCTGAAGAGTTAATCTCGGTTATGCCTCAACACTCTTTATTTGCTTCTGGGTGAGCAGACTTCAGGTTTATAAGGGAGAATTCATTTTTAGAGAGACTGGTGCTTGTGTAAAAATGGCATCATGGGCTTTACTGTGTTCTTACTAACACTCTGGTTTCATCATTTAAAAGTTAAAGTTTTTTTTTTCCTCACTGCCAGCCCTGCAAATACTACTGAGAATCTGAAAGTCAAGGTGGATTATTTCCTCTTCACACATCATCAGTTATATGGATGCAGAAGTCTGAGTTAGTATCCTACTTCTATCTGTACCACAGTGAAGTATAATGGAGTTGCACTCTTAGAAATGAGTTGCACAACAGAAGAATGGAACAAGCATGATTTTGCTTCTCTCCTTTTTAATATTGGTGGTGATGATAGATGAGAAGCAAAGAATTAATCCTGATTCTCCAAACCAAAAGCAGAAGTTGTGCAGCTATGAAAAAATTACTAGGAAATAGTTTTGTTGGGTTTTTTTAATGGCAAATTTGATTTTGAATCATGGAGACAACACTGGAACCCCGGTATACCACTTTCATAGAGTCACTATTTACACCACATACTCCAGTAAGGAAACAGTCACGAAACAGTGTAAAGATAACATTGTAAAGTTCTATACGTATTTTCTCTCAGTGATTGCATGTCATAGTTGCTCACTTGGAATGTCAAATAACTTTGTATAAACTTCCCTGGATTGTGCCTGCAGCAGGTTGTAAAGGTGTCATATAAACATGGTATTACAATAATAATCTGGCCAATTTTTGTAGAATACTTGTTTCCAAACATATGTTCAGAATTTTGTATTCCTGCAAAATCAAGGTGAAGTCAACCATTTAAAGTGCAAACCAGTTTTCTCTTCATTTATTTTCTTCAAAATTATATATGGTCCACGCATCATCACAGTATTTGAGTGCCTTCCATGTAAAATCAATAGCAATAATGAAGCTCCTTGTGGATTTCATGAAGTATTGTACTTTTGGGGGTCAATTCTGCCTGAGATAGCCTTTTTTTTTTTCTTGGGGAAGGGGTGCAGGAACTGGTACAGAGTCAATAATAAAAAGGGTTGTTGGTATTCCAAGCATTATTTATGGTGGAATGTTTCCTCAAAGACAAAGACTTTACACCATTTCTTAAAGATAGACTCTGAATTTGCCTAATATTCTTTGGAAGATTGTTAGCATATCAGGATCCCCTTGACAGATATTGATTTGTCCCCAGCTTTCACAAGTTTCTTCCCGGGTTCTGATAGCCTCAGACGTTTGTAGTTGTTGTGATGGTTCATACAACAAGATTAGGTCTTTAATGTGGCTCTCGATTGATCCATTTACTCCTGAGCCATGTGGATGGTGGGCAACTGTATTTCATACTAGCTGGAATTTATATGCTTTCTTCACAAGCAGCTTCAGTGATCCAGCCTGAAGGTAACAAATCCATAGGTTACTGAGGTTAGGTCCTGCTCCAGGAAGTGATGAAGTTTCCTAGCAAACTAGAGGCAAAAGATTTTTTTGGGAACAGGAGCTATGAAACAGTGAGAAATCAAAGAGGACTCTAAAGCTTTGCTCTCCTGTGAAGAATGGGAAGCGTTTACATTTGATGGAAGGCAGAAACAGCCTTGTGCCCAGTTCTTTGAAGTGTTCTCTCTTTTCTACCATCATCACTTCAGTCTTGCCTGGGTTTAACTTGTGCCAGCCACTCTCCATCCAACAGTTCATTTCCTAAATGCAGTTTTATAGGTTAGCAGTAGCAATGGTGGTCTCAATCGAGAATGAGTCAGATAGTACAGGATCATTTGTGCACTATATATTAGCAGCCAACCTCATGGCATCTCATTGGCTCTCCCAGTGGTCTCATGTAGATCTTGAGGAGAAATGTTGATATTTGAAACCCTGTCATTGAGGCCTTCATAGAGGAGGAACCGTAACCCATCATGAATGATTTTTGCTAAGAAGGAAAAACCAGCGCCATTATAGTGTGCAATACCAACTGCTGCCCAGGCATGATTTTCAACCCTCCTGTTTTAAAATGTAATACCTTGTTACTTGTTCAATCCTATTCCTGTATTTGGCTACTGATCTGGGACCTTAAACAATTTATTTATATAAACTAAAGCTCTACAGTTAACCTTTAACTATCTTTCTATGTCAAACACATCAAATTAGGTATCAGGATTAAGTGAAATTGCTTGCAGAAAAACCTCTACTTGAGTATGTTTAATGCTTCTAAAAATCATTGGTGTGGCATGACAGACAAGCCCCTAACACTTTATACAATAGGGCCTGTCTGCACAGAAAATATTTTCCTGACATGGATTAATTTCTGTCTCCTCACTATTTTGTTTCCATTTTCAACCTGTGTTGGAGGAGGAGGGATATTTCAACCTCTTCCAACACAGTTACTGACTGAATATTGTTATTAAACTGCATGCAAGTATAATATAAAGAGTAACCATTGGGGATAAGCAATGAGGCTTCTATTGTGAATAAACTCTATGTGGCGTAGTAAATGGTTGTAGGAGCAAGCCCTGGAGGTGGGGGAAGTTCTTACCCACATTACCACATTCTCAGAAATGAGATTTATTATTTTTAATGTTGTGTTCTTTTTCTTCTGGTATCTGAGCTCTTTAATCACATTTGAGGCCATTTTCAAGTTTTATCTGAAATGATAAAGATTAGACTAATTCTAACAAAAATTATTATGCAGTATCATGATTCCAGGAGCTGATTCTAAGGGTACATCTGCACTGCGTCCCCGCGTCTACACAAGTTGTTTCTTATTTCAAAATATTTTTTGAAATATTTGGGCTTGTGCTATTTTGCCATCCTGGTAAACCTCATTGCATGAAGGATAAGGAATGGCTCAAAATAATGTGTTATTTTGAAATTGGGTGCTGTGTAGATGCATCAAATTTCAAAATAGATTCAAAATAATATACACAATTTGCATAACACAATTTGCATATCTTATTTCGAGTTTAGGGTGCTGTGTAGATGCACCCTAAGAAAAACACAAAATATTTCAAGACTTAGCAACACTATTTTGTTTGGAGATTAGAAAATGTACCTGGCATTGGTTGGGTCCTCAACTCAAATAAGTTTTTTTTTCTTCATTTAAAGCATTGTTCTGGGGTGGGGTTGGGGATGAGGGGTTCAGTATGCAGGCTGCCCTGGGGAGAGAGGACGAGTCCATCACTCTTTTACCACAACAGCATGGGGCCAGGTGAGAAATGCCTCTCTATGGCTGCTGCGGCTCCAGCAGGCAAAGACAGGGGAGGGGTTCATGTCCCCCAGATGGGGCAGATCCAGATTCTTCTACCCCACATCCCCAGACAGAATGAGGAACACAGCCAGCTACGCACTTTTCCCCTCAGTCCCTGATGAGCTAGCAATTTTATCATATAAATTGAGGGAGGGGACAGCTGCAAGCCCCCCACCCAACTCTAAAGGACACCTGGGGAGTCAGAGAATTGGGGTTGGGGCAGTCCTGAATGGGAGGGCACCCCCAGTGAGCCCCTTTCACCTGACTGGTGATTATGTCTCTTTTCTGTTTTAAGCATTACTATACAAATGGGAAATTGGGAGAGGGAGGGAGATATTTTGGCCTTGGAAAGGGTTCAGAAAAGGGCAACTAAAATGATTAGGGGTTTGGAATGGGTCTCTCATGAAGAGAGGCTAAAGCGACTGGGAGTTTTCAGTTTAGAAAAGAGGAGACTAAGGGGGGATATGATAGAGGTATATAAAACCATGAGTGGTATGGAGAGGGTGAATAAAGAAAAGTTATTTTTTAGTTCCCATAATAGAAGAACTAGAGGACACCAAATGAAATTAATGGGTAGCAGGTTTAAAACTAATAAAAGAAAGTTCTTCTTCACACAGTATGTAGTCAGCCTGTGGAACTCCTTTCCAGAGGAGGCTGTGAAGGCTACGACTATAATAGAGTTTAAAGAGAAGCTAGATAATTTAATGGAGGTTAGGTCCATAAAAGCCTATTAGCCAGGGGATAGAAATGGTGTCCCTGGCCTCTGTTTGTCAGAGGCTGGAGAAGGATGGCAGGAGACAAATTGCTTGATCATTGTCTTCAGCCCACCCCCTCTGGGGCACCTGGTGCTGGCCACTGTCGGTAGACAGGCTACTGGGCTAGATGGACCTTTGGTCTGACCCAGTACGGCCATTCTTATGTTCTTATGAGGGGGAGAAGCTTCAGTGCTGCCCCTCCCCACTGCACAACCAAACCATTACCTTGCTTTAAGTTATTATAAGAGGAAGCTGTATGCCAAAATATGGTAGCCCTAGCTCTTAGCATTTAGGAGGAGTTTTCGAGCAGTTCACTTGCTCACCCCCAGACAAACTGTCTTAAATATATAGTAGATGGACTTGGACCTCAAGTTGGTTCATTATACTAGATTGGAGTGGCAGTTTCTTTAAATCTCTCTCAAATGAGCTAAACACTCCCAAATTACCAGAGCATTCATCTCTGAAAATCACAAATCCAGATTGTTCCAATTTTTGACAATTTAGATTTGACTCTGTCTGTAATTATATTAACAATAAAGCAGGCAGGAAAATGAATAGGAACAGGTGATGTTGGAAACAGTGTCAATCATAAGCATTTTAAAAGTCATTTGTGGGGATTATAATGGAAGACTGCAAGAATCATAGACAAAGAAGTAGGAAAGAAAAATCCATCAACCAGAGTATTTTAAAGTGTTATAAGGTTATATATTTTCTAGATTAAAATATGTATTAAAACAGTGAATTTTAAGAAATGATTAACACTGTTTCATTGTTTACATTAGTCAATAGGACTCATTTCTAAGTAAGGTCTCCACACCTACAATTCAAGGAGAAACTGGAAAGGAGAAGTTTGAAATGGAGAAATTTTACAATACATTTTAAATTTTTCAAGGAGTGATGCAAATTCACTGAAACATACATTACATCTGTCAAGTAGTCATCTTCTTGTTTTATTGTTAATCCTACTTCAATATATTTAAGACACTTCTGAACCCATCCTTTTACATATTTATTATTTTTTGTAATTAGTTGCAGCGATTAGAATATCTTGTATATTACACTGATGTTCCCCCTTAATGAATTCTGTTATATTCTCTTCTCTTCTGAGCACTTCTTAAACAGTATTTTAAATGAACATTTAAGCTATTGGCAAAATGCTGAAGTCTTGCCGCTGAAGTGCTCTTTGATCTGCATTGCAAATTAGCAGCTAAGAGCAGTCAGTCTGGTAACCGTAGAGCAAAAGTTATAGACATCTCAAGTATTGATATGAGGTTATTGTTCCATGAACCAAAGCCCAAAATACAATTTTGTTCCAAAGAAACAGGGAGAGCAACATTTTTTGTTACTTCCATTGATTTAACATTTACTGTATGTCATTAAGCGGACATATTTCCAGCCTTCAGCCTCTACCTGCGTTTGCCATTGCTTGCTTTTGCACTTTGCAAGTAAAAACTCCTGCTAATGGTTACACAATAGCCCTTTCAGATATCTAACTCCCAATGGTGTGCAAGTGCAAAATTTTTTACCCACAAACCCCATTGGGGATAAAAGGATGTTGTGGGTGAAATCGACAAGTGTAAGCACATCCAGTGAATTTGAATGCGTGCATAGGTCTCATGGCTTCAGCTCCCTGATAAGAAATTATAGTTTCCTAATCAAGTGTTGGCTACAATACTCACATTTATAAGTTGAAAGCTGTCTCTGAATATTCTTTACTATATGCTTAAAATTCACTAATTATACATGTTCTTGTCAAAATGCATTTCTGAGCATGCCCGCAAACAGCAAACAAATGGATTTTAATATACACATTCTACACCACAAATAACAAACCCTCAAACACAAAAAGTACCTTGGAGTATGTCTACACTAGCTCGTTAATTCGAGCTAGGTAGGTAAATCAGGCAACTGGAGTTGCAAATGAAGCCCGGGATTTATTTGCATGTTCCCGTCCAGCCGCCATTTTTAAATCCCCCTTAGTTCGAACGAACTGCCCGCGGCTATATGCGGCAGTTTAAAGTTAATCCGAACTAAGTCCTTAGTTCGGATTAACTGTTACTCCTCGTGGAATGGGCAGTATAACTAAACTGCCACATGTAGCCGCGGGCAGTTCGTTCGAACTAAGGGGGATTTTAAAATGGCGGCCGGACGGGAACATGCAAATAAAGCCTGGGATATTTAAATCCCGGGCTTCATTTGCAACTGATTTGCCTACCTAGCTCGAGTTAACGAGCTAGTGTAGACATACCCTTGGATAAAGCCAGAAAGGAACCATTGTTAGCCTGCTTGGTTGAATCAGTTAATTCACACTCAAACAGAAGTTAGCCCTAGTGTTTTGGGGAATGAAATTACTTTGGCCCCTCATGCAGTTGCTGTGGCATTGGGCCGATCATTGTGGAAGACAGTTCTGCCCTTGGGAGGATGTCCAGGTAATAACGATAAACAACCATCTTCTGAGCTCCCATGTAGGATTCCATTATACAACATAATCATACGTTGTAGTGAGTATATTCAACACACTTTTGAAGTGCATTCAGGGCCAGCTGGCTGTCTGCCTGGATATTTGTTTTCTTTCAGCTCTTCTCTAGTAGCAAGACCTGAATGGGGGCAGTGAGGTATTGCACAAACCTTTCCATTTTATTTATTTCGTTTTTTAAAAATGATTTGCTTATTTATTTTTGTGGAGGAGATTGCAGTTTCAAATCTGACACAATATATCAATTTGGTGGCTGCAGTTCAGACCTTCTGCTGGTAGAAATTACATCAATACCACCACTCAGGAAATTCAGAAATGTGGTATTTTACATAGGAGGCTGCAGATCAATAAACACAGGAACATGTCCTTGCCTCTCCTGCTGAGGTTTGTTCACATCATGATAATACATCAATAAAACTGTCTAGGCACTTGGCTGTAGTTACAGACTAAAATCCCCAATGTTATCAATCATGCCAACTTAGTTTTCACAAAGATTTTCCTCTGATTAAATGGTCTATATTTCAAAAAGCTGCAAATCAGCTGAAGAGGCAGATGAGCAGCAAAAGCTACAAGTCACATGCTCAAAGGGATTAGAATATTTCTGTTTTTGCAAGTGGCCGTTTAAAATTAGTAAATTTGTCACTAGTGTCCCACAAACAGGAAATGGTCATAGGCTCCCCTTGACTTCCATGGGAACGGGCAAACTAACAGGCTAAACTTTTCATTGGCATGTAAATATGGGGTCGGAAGAGCCTTCATCCTATTTGTACATCAAAAGATTACCTTCACCTCCTTTGCTACAGCATCATATTGGAACTTCATGTTTGATAACCAAATGAACATTACCCCCAAATGCTTTTCCACATGGCTGCATTCCAGGATATTATATCCCCTCTTGTAAGTGTTACCTTCAATTCCAGATTCCAAATTTAGCCACAGATGGGCACTTAAAAATACAAGACTTCATACTCGCTACTGGAGAGGAAAACTGAATTTACCCAACTGTAATCTATTCTATAACTCTCCAATCTCTGTCACCTCCACTTCTTTTTGGACAAGTTCTTTCTCTCTAGTTGGATGATCAACCAAATCTGCTAATACTGCCCATTATCAAAACAGTAATATAATCAATCCATTATCCTGCATTACTAAGTTATCAATATTTATGGTTAACTCAATTTGAGGCACTTCAAAACCCACTGTAAAAGCATACTATTAAAAATCAATATTTACCAACAGACACAACATCATTCTCTCACTGATATGCTACTAGAAGATTTACCCAGACTTGTTTGGGTCCTTAACTTAAGTTATAAAAAGAAGCTGTTTACCAAATTTGGTGGTCTTAACTCCTAACGTTTAGGAGGAATTCTTGAACAGACAGACAGAAGGACAGATACATAAACAAACAAGCTTTCTCAAATATATAGTAGATGACAAATACAAAAAGGGGAGGGATACACAGTATCTCAGATACCACTATTTGCCAGCTCTGAGTAAATCCTGACATTTTCATGGCAATCATTGCATATTAACAGTTAGCTTTGTTTTCTTCCAATTTTACTAAAACCCATCTGACAATGCTCACTTTCCTCCCTGATTTTTCTTTGGAAGAAACAGGATTTATGTTCCATGACCTAAGTTCTACTTCAAGGCCCATTCATCAGATTCCTTTCTATCTCTCTGGCTTAATTAACCTTTTAATTTCATATGGAAATCTGAACGGATATGGTGTTAATCAGCTAAGTCTTTGCATCCTTGGCAGATTGGTGTAATAGATCACAATGCAATCAGGGTCACTGTCAGACTGCAATTGAACACTGGTTCTTCTATAAGGTCTTTCTCTAACAGAGTCACATACTCAGGACTGTTTGCAATTAAGAAATGCTCCTTCAATACAAATATCTGCTGAATTTCAATTAAGCTCTTACCTGACCTGCTGTATTAATCAAATGAAACTAGTTTCCTGAAAGGACCTTGTTTATTGATCAGATACTTTAACCAATTCTTAGCTTTCCTGGCTTCCATATAAAACATGGATCCTTCATGGTGGTGGGGAAGATAGCCTTAATGTTAAAGACTGCACAGGAACTGAAAAAAAATCTGGATTCATTTCCCAGCTCCAACAATATAATTCTTTTATGAACTTGGGCAAGTCACTGCACCTCTCTTTTATTCCAGTGCCCACTCTGAAGAGGGGATAATACACCCTTCCCTCACAAGGGTGTTGTAAGAATATACTCCTTAATGATTGTGAGGATGTGTCTACACTTAAAATGTAGTATTTCAGTGTAGGCAGTGCCCATGCTGGTGGTTGGCAAATAATATCCACCTCCCTGAGAGGAAGAAGCTAAGTTGATGGGAAGAATTCCTCCCTCAACCTAGTGCTAATCTGCACTGGGGTTTAGGTCAGTTTAATTGTGTTGCTCAGGGGTGTGAAAAATCCACACCCTTAAGAGATGTAGCTATACTGAAATAAATTCCTAATGCAGACCAGATCTCAGACATCACAGATGCATCAAATCTGATCAGTCAGCCTGCATAACCAGCTGTGCACGGTACTTAGCCTTCCCTATCCAGGTCTGGGTCCCAGAGGACCAAAGAGTTAAGGAGGAGAATGAGTGTCTGGGGCTCTCTGCCTCTCCAGTCTCAGAGCTAGGGAGAGGCAGGGGGAGATCAAAAGGCAGAGCATCAGGACACTCAGCCTTGGTAGCCCTGAGAGAAATCTTTTGCCAATTTCATTTACTAGCTACAGGTCAAAAGTGAAAGTCACCAAAGCCATGCAAGCCGACAGTCAGGGAAACATCATCATTCTAACAGTCCTCCCTGCTAGCAAAATTGCAATTTTACCTCACAAAATTTTAGTGTTGTGAAAAGGTTCTCCCCCCCCCCTCCTCCCTGATCAGTAAAATCACTGTGATGAATAAATTCTTACCAGTATCAAGAGTAGGCAAATAGATCCAGACCTGTGGGTGCTTAGATTACTCCTGGTTAAGTGACATAAATTATCACATGATCAGTCTAGCATTTTGCCATAATTCATATTCCTGCTGTACCCAGGCACATTTTGGACATTTTGAGGGAGGGATAACTTAGTGGTTTGAGCACTGGCCTGCTAAACCCAGGGTTGTGAGTTCAATCCTTGAGGGGGCCATTTAGGGATCTGGGGCAAATCTGTCAGCTGCTAGAAGTGGGCCTCATCCTCCCTGACTGAACTGACCTCGTTATCTCTAGCCTTACTCTTGATTGGTACTCTTTTCTTATGCCTGTATATTTATACCTGCCTCTGGAATTTCCACTACGTGCATCTGATGAAGTGGGTCTTTGCCCACGAAAGCTTATGCTCCAATAAATCTGTTAGTCTGTAAGGTGCCACAGGACTCCTCATTGCTTTTGCAGATTCAGACTAACATGGCTACCCCTCTGATACTGTCAGGGATGGTAATTGGTCCTGCCGTGAGGGCAGGGGACTGGACTCGATGACCTCTCAAGGTCCCTTCCAGTTCTATGAGATAGGTATATCTCCATCTATTATAAGAATCATAGACCACTAGAACTGGAAGGGACCTCGAGAAGTCATCAAATCCAGGCACCTGCACACATGCCAGGACCAAGTAACATATAGATCATTCCTGAAGGATGTCTCTCTAATTTGCTCCTAAAAATGTCCAATGATAACGATTCCACAAATTCCCTAAGCAATTTATTCCAGTGCTTAAGCACCCTGACAGTGAGGATGTCTTTCCTAAAATCCAACCTAAACCTCCCATGTTGCAATTTAAGCCTATTGCTTCTTGTCCTATCATCAATGTTTAAGGAGAGCATGTTTTATCCCTCCTCCTTGTAATATCCTTTCAGGTACTTGAAAGTTATTACGGCCCTTCTCAGCCTTCTCTTTTCCAGACTAAACAAACCCATTTCTTTCTATTTACCCTCATAGCTCATGTTTGTTGCTCTTCCCTGGACCTTCTCCAATTTCTCCACATTGGACATAATATTCCAGTTGAGGCCTACTCAGTGTGAAGTGGAGCAGAAGAATTACTTCTTGTGTCTTGCTTACAACATGCTTGTTAAAGAATCCCAGCTTTTTTTGCAACAATGTCACGCTATTGACTCATTTATCTTGTGATCCACTATGACTCCCCCAGATCCCTTTCTGCAGTACTCCTTCCTGTGTAGTCATTACCCGTTCTGTATGTGTGAAACTGATTGGTCCTTCCTAACTGGAGTACTTTTCAGAGCAGCGCTATGTACCTATAAACCAGTATTAGGCTTGCAACTGACTCATTTTTACTCTTAAACATTTTTATTATAATCACTGGTGTTAATAACGCAGAGGGCTTCACCAGCTTTTCTGAGCCAACTGGAGAACTTCTCAATTTTGTTTTAAACCACTTTCCCATGTACTGTGCCTGCAGTTATTTATCATACACAACTAAATTAACATTAACCGCTATGAACACAGACTGCTCTCAATTGTAGATGGCATCTTTAAACTAAGCTAAGCTAACTCATAAGCAGGAAGATGGGAAAATATTTCTGCTGTTAAACTTCTTGGCAGTGCCTTGCTTGGGGATATTTATTTTAATAAACACAAGGTCATTATGCTGGCATGAGGACACCATAGGTTTCCCCTAAGTGCTACTATTTGATTACACATTATCCATCTTGCTATTGTATCTCTGCCTGAAGTTTGTAAGCTTCAACTGAGCAGCTCCTGCTAAAATTAGGATAACCTCATGGGAGGTCAGTTTCATAAATAGAAGACAGTTAGCAGATAATGCTGGATATAGTGTGATTTTTGTCTACCTCTCTCTTGTCTGCTCTATCAAGCACCTGTCACCATAGAGGGAGCAGGAAGAATATAGCTAAATCAGCACATTAAGGATAGGTTTCCTGATGATTTACTCACCTTGCCAGTATTCTATGCACAGAATGAGATGTAAAACGGGGAGTCACTGAAGTAGCACTTTGAATAAGGAACAGAAGCGTCTAACAGTGTTCTGATCTAATTCCAGGTCAGGTAACTATATCCTGCCTCACTAAGACCTCCTTCCTAATGCCCCAAGCATAGCCAGTGTCATCCACATTTTGGGCTACTTTAGCGCCCCCCCCCCCCAGTGCTACCCTAAAGTTTATTCGATTTGCTACAAGCTGCCTCTTGGTAGAATTTTTGCCCCCACCGGAATTTAAGCCACATTCAAATTTAGGAGATCCTCATTAATTGTATATTCATGTATGACTGTATGTCTGTCAAAAACATGGCACACAAAGCATGAAATTTCTTGATGAACAAAGATCTCTCCCTCTCAATGAAATTGCACAGTGTTTCCTCTCTGCTTACCTAGTTACTCAAGGAGATAAGAAGGCACTTAGGTAACTGCTCAAGAATACCAAGAATTGCAGCAAGGTTCCATCCTTCCTCAGTGGCAAAGAACCTCACATTTTCTTACTCAGCAGGCCATGTAATGCTGCCAGCCAAGAGAACAAACAAAGGAACCTCCCTATTAAACTTGAACCCCAGTAAAGGCAGCACCTGCAAGGACTCCTGCATTTTGAGATATCAAATGCAGTGGATGAAAAATACCTGTGAGATTATCCACACCATCTGTCATTGGCCCAGGAATTACTCATTATATAACAAACCTTGTAATTCTCTGTTGTCCTAGTGAATAGAATTATATTCACCTGTCAGATTGGGGCAGAGACAGCATCTGCCTCAACGTATTATATACCAAATATACTATTAATGCTACTACTACTACTTCTACTAATACTAATGTAAAGAATGTTGGCTTTTTGGCTACAAGCCAAGTGACTTACAGAAAAGTACTGATCCAATCTCAAGGTAGGAGTATGTGTCCTATTTCCATGCCTTCCAGCTGTGCAACAACCTGAAGGCAATTGAGTACTGCTGCTTTTTGGAAAATGAAATTCTCATTAGAAACAGTTCACAAGTCCCCATTCCTGGAGTTAGTTAAAGATCTTTCACTTTCCGCTTCTGTGATGAATATACTCCACACAAGTTCTTTTTTCCTTAGACAGCCTGCCATAATTAGTCAGTCTCAGGCTGTTTCCAAAATAGAAATAAAGGACATAATGTGGACTAATACACATCTTCCATATCCACGTTCTCAGGCCCATTGTATGATGAAGAACTGCTCAGTGATACTGCTTAAGCATATGGATGCTGCTGAAGTGTATGAAAATAATTGCCTATGGGGTGCCTAATCAATCTTAGCACTCACTTCACCACAATCAGTCATTCTTAATCCAATTGCCACTCAGTCAGACATTGTCACTGACTCAGGTAGCATAAGCTACTTTACTGTGAGTAGACCTCTTCAGAATGTGTGTTGTTGAAATGGTCTCATTTAAAGCACTTCACATGTCCAGTCTCTTACTTTGTGTCTGATTTTCATCTGGGTTCATTGCCAATTTTTCCCTCCTCTGCTTCAGACATTGCTATTTTTCTCTGCCAAAACCTGACAAAGGTGCTTGAAACAGCAACATAGTCTCAGTAAGACATGAGGACAGTTCCTAATACAGCTACTTTCCTGTAGGTTTCCTAATCCCCATTGCATAAGTTACTTTAAAATTTGCCACTCTCACCTGTGCTTCAGTTAACTATCCAACAGTGGATTCGCTCTCTTTTAAAGTCATCAGAGCAAATCAATTATTAAATCACTCTTTTGAAACATTACTACACAAAAGTGTAAAATGTAATTGTCTGAGTGTTTTGTGGCTTGTTGTGTCAATAATGTATGCTCTTCCCTGTCCACTATAAATTATTAGGCACATGCAGCTACTTTCAGTTCATTTTTATCCTTGTAGCTTCCACAGGTGGCTGAATTATATTTTGTAACATAGATCTTAGCAAAAAAGAAAACTATGAATAAGATAGGACCTGCCATTACTGGAACTAAGCCTTAATATGCAAATGAATTTCTTGGTTGTACTGTATATTGCTTTTTGCACAGCTCAGCACTGCCTGCATGTTGAAAATGTCTGAATCACATTTCCTGCTGGAAGACATGCTGCACAGCATATAAAATTCACACAGATGTATTTGTCCTTCGGCAAAAAAAATGGCCTACTCTGAGTGAGTGATTATCTTTCTTTAGAAAGAAAGTGTGCAGAATTGTGCACCCTTTATGAACAGCTGTATTGTAAGAAGGCATGTGAGAAATGGATAGAAGTCAGGATAAATAGAAAAAGGATGTCACACTGTTACAGAGCAAGTTCCACTTGTCAGTTATTTGGGTATGTGTTTAATATTCCCATAATTTGCAATGCATAAATAACCCAGAACTGTATTTATATATTAGAGGTGAATTTGGACTAGTGTTCAAGACGAGAGGGCTTTCAGTGAGGATTTCATCTCTACCTCTCATTCACGGTGTCCAAATTGCTTAACTTCTCTGTTGTTCAATATCTCCATCAGAAAAATGAGGAGAATACTCCCCCTCGATTGCATAGGACTATTGTGAGACTTATAATCTCTGGTGTTATAACATTAAAGTGAATGGGGTTACAGATGGGATAAATTTAGCCACATGTGTAAAGGGGTTTGAGATTTACATTACCTTGTATTGGACAAAGTGAAAAGAACTCTTATTTTTACAAAGATAGAGTTTTAATAAGCAAATCCTATGAGTAATTACATGTTCCTGAATACTGTTGTGTGTTTTCATTTAGTAACTTCCAAAGTAATCATCATGTAGCCTGCTCAGTGCTTTGGAAGACAACACATGCAGTTATTTTGTAAATACATACTACTTTGTGTATATTTACTCTGTCACTACAAGAGGCCTCAGAATAATGAAATGATCAGAGACCCCGCAAGTGAGCCAAACTGAAGTTTATGCCTTCAAAACCCAACATTCAGCTACATCATTCAATAGATCTTTATAAAACTTTAGCTTAAAAGACATTTAATAATACGTTCTTAATCGATGATGATAGAACAAGCTGTTCCAAAATCTTTCATTAGATGTGCATATTAAATTCAGGCACTCACTCAAAAGATAATTTTTCAGTTGCTATGAAGTGTGCTGCAAAAGGGACATACAATAAATAATCTATCTGGTGATGGTTCTGTCAGCGAGACCGATAAAGCTCTTGCACATTCATAAAAATAAGAGAGTAAAGCTACAGTAAAATGATTGGTCCCAATTCTATGCACCATCTTCCACATAAAGGATCTGAGGACAAGTGCATAGAGATTGTGGTGCATGTTCCAGAAGCCAGCTTAAAAGTAGGATTGCACCGAATAACCTGCCAGCCACAACAGTGCACTTTCACAAGCACTTGTGCATCTAAGGTATATTACTGATTTCGACCAAAAGTTTTATCTTCAATTCCCCACTAAATAATCAGCTAAGGAAAAATGGTACCTTCTTGTGCAATCTATTGTTTCCCAGCATGATTCATCATCAACATTTGAACCCACTACACCTTCAGCTCTGCAGCACAGACCACTAGAGCTAAAGAAATTGCTCCATTAGCTTTTAGCTCCTATCCATCTAAGATACTTATGGAGTCGTCATTATTAGAGTGCCTCAAAGATTCATACAGGTTTGAATCCTCATACACTGAAAGGTAGGGAAGTGTTATTATCCCCATTATACACATGGAAACCGAGACAGAGTATGCCTACACTGCAATAAAACACCCATAGCTAGCCAATTTCAGCTGACTCAGGTTTCTAGGGCTCAGACTGAAGTGAGGACCTGAGTTGGAGCAATCACAGCTATTCTATTGCAGGGTCAACATACCCAGATAGACTAAGACCTTGTACATTGAAATCTATGGAAAGGCTGCTATTGACTTCAGGCACTGAATGACAAAGTTTATGGCAGAACAGGAAATTCAGCACTGGTATCCTGAGTCCCTAGGTCATCACCTTAACCATTGGCTCATTCTTCCTCTCCACAAAATAGGAAGGTTGTCGTCCTCTAGTGGATGAAGGATAGATGGCCTATGCTGTTAATGTACTCACACATTTCTGCTCCATTGTGCATCATAGGGTATGTTCACACTGCAGCAGGCAAGTATGATTCCCAATGTGGATAGACAAACTTGCATTCTCTCAGCTTGAGCAACCAAGTTACTAGCACTATGGATACTATGGCTAGCCATTCAAGCTTAGACCTAAGGCCCCAGGAAGGCTAGGATTGGGGCAGTGCCACAACACCAAATGCTATTTTTAGCATGCTAGCTCCTGCTGAGCTAGGCCAGGTCTGTGACTATCTGCCTACACTGGGAAGCACAGCTACTTTGTAGACATAGCCATTAAAGCCTGATCTGCCAATTCACTATGTGCAGGCACATGACTACACTTGGGCAGAGCCTCATTGAAGTAAATGTGCCTAAGTCACTTTTGATCACATTACCAATAATGTCAAGTGTTTCCTAGCATGGGTCATACAGAATCAGTGACAGTACTCTGCCTTAAAAAGAACATATGCAGAAAGTGTATTAATTATAACAATTTAAAATAATTGTCTAGCAGATTCACTCTTGAGATCTCAGACACTGTTAGAAAAAAAGGGAGAAAGTATTGTCATCTTATTTTAACAAATAAGAAAACAAACTTGCCCAAAGTTTAGAAGCCAGAAATAAAGTCCAATGATCATTTAGGGTCTCCTGGTATCAGTCATCACTGTCCTGATTCAGGGTCCCCCTCTCTAAGCGTTAGACATTGCTGTTTCACCTTTCCAGGTAGAGTTATTCCATTTCATTACATGTAATATCTGTACACACATTGGAGGTAAGCATTATGCTGAAAGCAGTCTGTAATGCTGTCAAGAACACCTAAAATACTGGACTTGTAAACAGGATTGCAGCATATTTTCCAAGAGGAGGGATTTTATCCCATAAAAATAGAAATATAGCACATGCTATACTGTAAGAGGAAGAAAGAAATAAAGCAGCTTGAAATTCAAGGTGGGATTTGAAGCCCTGGGCAGTTAGAAAATCTCTGTTGGCTTGTACAGAGGCACAGTCATCACAAACAAGAAATACGTTTACACAAGTTCGCTATTTGGATTATAATTAAGGCTGCAATTCTTTCATGGAGGTTGTGGAAATCATAGATTCTGTAACTTTTTATGACCTCCATGACTTCCACAGCCACTAGTATGGCTGACTTCAGGGCCACCCAAGCCTGTCCAGCTATGCCAGCCACTGCTGAAGCAACCCAGACCAGCTGCTCCGATGGTCCCCAGAGCCAGCCACACCAGCTGCTGTTCCAATAACCCTAGGCAGCTGCCTCTGGTGATTGCCAGAACAGAGACTGATGTGACGAACATCCAAACAACCAAGGAGAGTGGTCCCTAGGAGCAGCAGCTACTGGGCAGTCAACCCCCCCTCAACACTGGATGAGGGACCCCCCCAGAGCAACAGGGCCACAGGCCTATCCATGACTTTTACCAAAAATATCCCTAACTAAATCTTAGCCTTAGGCATAATTGCACTTTAGTATAAAGTATTCTCACTAACTGAAATTAACTAACAGTCTGACTGCTTTTGCCTGGACGAGAAGTGTATTAAGACACCATTAAGTCAAAAATGCCTGTTTGATATTTTTCCATTTCTCTCTACCCTGGACTTAATTCACCTTATTCATATTTTCAATGACATAATGGAGCTCCTATATTAATGCTAATTATTTGAGAAATTAATCAACTCTTCGAACTTTTTTTTTCTGTTTGTTGTTGTTGTTGTAGACTACATGAAACTGCATCAGATTTAACCTGTATGTACAGGTTGGACTTCCCTGATCTGGCACCGTTGGGACCTGACCCATCTTGAATGAGGGAATTTGTGGAATTAAGGAAGGTCTTCTACCACTGGCCTCCCAGCCCATTGCCTTTGCCCCAGTGCCACTGGACTGCAGACCCACTGCTGCCAGGCTTGGGCGCAGCAGGCTGGCTGAAGCTGTCCAGATATGGAGCTCCCCAGCCACCACATCCCGGTTGCTGCTGCGCCCTGCCAAGATTCCCTGGGGATGGAGCTTGACAGCCCTGCTCCTGCCTCAGATGGCTGGCTGGGGCTCCTTGGGAATGGGGCTCACCTAATGCTGGTAACTCTGCTGCTGCCGCTCCTCAGGATGGGGTCCACAACTGCCACTGGCCTCACTGGTGGGGCTCCCCACCTGGGCTCCCACTCTCTAGTGCAGGGGTTGTCTGGTCTAGCACCATTTGTGATCTGTGCCACATATGTTGTTGGACAACAGAGTCCAGAATTTACCACGTTTAACCTATAGAATAACAGCAAAATCAATACTAATCTGTAATGCTACCAAAGAACCCCAAACATGTAACTTACATTTCCTTTGTCATTAGCATAGCACTTTTTCCAATGAAGGGAGCCATTCTTGAATGTATCCCATAAAAACAGAACTACATCATATGTACAGCACATCTGAGTTACACAGGTTGCTGAACATGAGGGAAGCTATGTTTCAAATCTACACCATAATTACAGCTGTGCGTGGGGGGCAATATATCTGTGGAAGGTTTAGAATTAAGCAGTGGCAATATAAATTCTCTTCACTGGGCTCTCTTTCAAATTATGGATGAGGTGTATTACAATGGGTCTATATGTGGACCCTTGCAGTGCTGATGACTGTGTAATACTTGTTGTGTGATAAAAGACTTCAATTTCCAGAGCTGTCAATCTGTTACCTTTCATAACCACTAAGGCTGTGATCCAAAGCCTGCTAAAGTAAATGGAACTCTTTCCAGTGACTTTAATGTAGAAAAAAGACAATCTGTTGCTTTGTTACCTTCCATTTATAAGTGATTAATAAAGTCATAACAGTATAATCCCCTACCACAGGACATAAATGAATTAAATGTGCCATATTCCTGTTAAACTACTCTGTGTCATCTTCTTTGTGGGCAAGGGGAGGAGGAATGGGAACGTTCAATTATTGTTATTAAATTTAATTACACTGCTATTTTGAAATGCACTTCTGGGAGAAATATTCCGTTACCAACAGTTCCTACAGTAACTGTGTACATAGTGTGGTTGTTTACTGGTAAAGCACTTAATGCAGTTATCTGTTGCTATAGGCAACAGGACCCATGTCTCTGAGTGAGCCTGCTTCATTGCTACCAACAGTGATCCTAAAACGTGCTTCTTTTTTCCTACACTTAACACCAGCCTCCTTTCTACCTAATGAATTTGTCTTGTGTTTTCCACAACACATTGTTACTGCAGAAGATTGTGCATGGCAGCTCTTAGGAGATGTGGCACAGAAAGTACAGCCCAGGAAGAAGGGGAGTGAGACCTTCCGCCACTACTCAAACCTGGGTGCTAGAACAAATTGCAAACTTGGGGTGCTTGAACCAAACTGAACCTTATATATGATGGAAGCCACTTTACCCCTGGGATGCGGCAGCATCCCCTGTAGCTCTAGTTTCACCTATGATCCAAAAGCAGGGTTACTGAAGCTCCATAATGGATGAAGCTTAGAGTAGCTTCCTTACAACTGTTCTTCTTGAGATTCTTGAAACTCCCTACTTCTCCCGCAAAGTTTGACTGTTTGACTCCAGATGAGTCTCAGAGATGGGATGCTTATAGGGATATCTGTGTCACAGGTACAAGTCCAAAGCCTTAAACTTGCTCTGCCAAAAAGGAGTATTCTGCATGGAAGGAGTAAATTCTATACATTTCCTGAAAATAACCAACATTGTGTCTCTGAAATAAAGTGGACAGATTATAAGCAAATTAACACTCGAGAACAAATTCAGCCTCTAGTGTACATGCGTGGAAATACTCTAAAGCAAGAGGACATTGACAACAACTGTGATTTTATTCCCACATAAGGCTGTATGGGACAGAGACTGTTTTGTCCTAGTTTTGTACAGTGCCTAGCACAATGGGGCTTTGGTTCCTAGACACTATTGATACATACATAATAAAAATAAAGACCAAGGAATTAAAACACTCTTTTCCAGCCTTTGGCTGGAAAGAGGAGCGTATGTATAAATGTGTGGAGACAAATTCAAATCACCCTCTCCCATTAAAAAAAATCTAAGTAAGAACACAGGCTTTATACAACATATTCTGCAATGCTGTTAGAAAAAAAAAAAGGTTATTAACAAGGTGTTATTTTGTTTGCTTGCTTGCTTTATCTGTGGATTACTGGAATTCATCATTCAATTTAAACAATGAGTTATTTGTAAATTATTCTGCTCTTAGGAAAACATGCTATGCACATATTTACATTTGATTTTTGAGTGTTTATAGATTTTTCAGGAAGCAATTTGTTCCTAAGCAATTAGAACTTTGAAACTGAATTGACAAGATACTGCAATGTGATAGAGAAAGAAAATAATCAAAGAAAGTCATGATACTTGAGATTCAGCTTGTTTGCAGTTTAAAGAGTACCAGCTAATATTGGAACACATACAATAGACATTTGGGTTTACCACATTCTTTCTCTAGCTGAAATCTAGAAGCAGTGGTGAGACAGGAAGACGGTAGAACTCATAAGTACGTATGTCCTATAACAGAGAACCATGTGTTCTGCCCTTTCCATACCCAGGAATTTCCAGGGCTACTGAATTGACCTCTGAGGTATGAGCTACCATTTTAAAAAATATATTGCCACTCAAATGATCAGTAGCAAAATATTGAACAATGTTGGAATTTAAGTGGTCATGTTTTTAAAAGCAGCTGAGGTCCCATGTAAGGCCCCAAATGAAGGGCCAGATTTTCAGAAAAATCTCAGTAGCTCTGAGCAGCTCCAATTCTTCTTCTGAAGTGTTGCTGATTAGCACTTCTGAAAATCTGACCATTTCATTTATGCCATCTTAAGTGAGTACCTTTGAAACTCAGGTCCTAATTATGGATACTAAGAACTTTTGAGAATCTGGCCCTATGTTTCTAGGACTGATGGTTGAAAAAAGAAATACTTATTGGGATTATACCCACTGTGATTACCTGAGGGGAAAAAGAGATATTATGTCTCTGCTACACTGTTGTTCAATAAAAAATTTAAATTGATTCAATACATCTTACTCTGCTTGAGAATTTCCACTAGTGTGTCAGAGAAGCCAAGGACTCTGCAACAAAATTTATACCTTGTTGCTTTGGAGCATTACTACTGATAGCGGATAGGGAACCTCTGGCTGGCCATCATTACACATTGTATGTGTCAAATATGTATTGAATGCCTATGTACACAAGGACATTTTCTTATTTTTTGTATTGGGGAGAGAGGATAGAGAAGAATGTTTGGGAAAATGAGCTCTGAAAATAAACAATTGGTAATGTCTCTGTCAAGTATATCCTTCATTTTTCCTGTTGTTGCTGTTACATGATGCCAGCAGGTAAATGTCTCTAATTAGTTGTCCCCTTCTATTCAGGTCAAATCTTTGTGTAGATGGTTCATGTGTAGTTCTGGCCAATTTTAACTGCAAATGGAATTCTCTTTTTACTTTCCCAATCAGTCACTCAAGCACAGACACAATCTGTGGAATGGAGGTGGAAGAGTAGAATTCAAGGTTCCTTTGAAACATGTTTGAAAAAAAGAATTTTAAAGGGAAAAATAAAACTTAGTGGGTTAATTATATTAAATATATACAGATTGAACCTCTTTAGTCTGGCATGATTTTAGTTAGCCAGATGTCCACTTATTATAGGTGTGGCCAAGTTTCCCAGGGTTGCATAACGTGTGTTTACAGCCACCAGTCCCGACTCTGTGTTCTGTGCTGTTGTTTAGCTCTAATTTACACCTAAATGTCTTCTAACTGCCCAGTAAGCAGTGGAAATGTTGGCATTGCTACTAGATAATATTGAACTCCTGCTGTTTGGCAAAGTCTCTGGTTTGGCTCTGGTGAGGTCCTGTGGAGGCTGGACTAGAGAGGTTCAACTTGTATATATTTCATATAATCTGCATTTGAAAATACCTCCAGAGAAGTAGAAAATTGAGTCTGATGCCCTCTCTTCTGTAACACTAACAAATTGTACCACCTCATTGTTCTCCTCCAGCCCTCTCCCTTCTCTTCTCTGGCTATAAATTTATATTCTTCCTTTACTCTTGAACCTTTGAAGCAACAAAAAAGGTGGATCCCTTCAGTGGCATCCTATTGTTCGTCTCCAAGGATGTGAAGCTCCTGTTTTGTTTCACAAACACTGCAATGACTCTCTTAGCTCACTATAATAATGATGGAGAGAGTGACTCAGTATGGGGGTGGCTTAAACTCCAAGAAGACCTGGATCATGTTTTCAGCCTGCTGGCTGACCTTGGTTGGGGGAATATTTCTATTTTCCTTGACATATCTGAGATTTACAGCTGGCGATTGGTTTCTCACAATGCAAATTGCTTCATGTGGAGGAGGAAAAGGTATTTCATTATTGTCAATAACATATCTAAAAGTCATGAGTCAGGCTCCAAAATATCATGATATTGGATTTTAAATAATGAGATTTTTAAAATAAATAAATAGATAAAAATAACCTTTGAGGGCTTTTGCTATTTGCTTTCTGGTGTCTTTATTCATATTTTCTAGCTTTTCTCTGCAACCAGGATGGCAAGAATTTTTTATTTTTAAATAGAATCTGGAATTCTCACCATAAAATGTCAGTCCTGTGGTAAATTCAGGACAATTGGTAACAAAGCATCTTCCCCTGAACTGTTTCTTTCAGATTTAATTCAGATAACATGAAATGTAATCTAAGAGGTCTGTTCAGACACTAACCTATAGTTAACACGCACAAATATATAGATAGCATGATTTTTACTATTTAAATGATGTATATCTAGAAGGTGGAAGACAGTTTATTACTGATTGGTATAACATAGGCATCGACTACCTCATCCATTGCCATTATTTGGTATTGGTGGTACGGTGCTCATGACCTCTTGGCCTACCTCCCACAACTGGAGGGTGATCTATAATGAACACCTAAGTATTCCAGATCCCATCCAGCAAAGATCAGTGTTAATCAGACACAGATCCTTTTGCAGGGGCACCTAATCCAATGAACTTTTGACGGCCACATGCATAGCTCACTCCAAGGCCACAAAGATTTATCCAAGGCAAATGCTATGCCATCTCTAATTTGATTAGGATTATTTTTAGAAGCAGGTATGAGGCCATGGCAGTGCCATATGTGCCATTTGTAGGGCAGTGAGTAGCAGCAAGCAAAGAGGAAATAGGTGGTTCAGATTAGTTCCAGAAAAGATACATGTTAATTGCAAAAAGGTTCCTTTTGTTTTGACAAATCTGACCTATCTGAATTCATGCAACTTCCATGACAACAATACTTTTTGTAAAAATAATACTACTGGACATTTTCCCCATGTGTACCTGTATATTAGATTGAGCACAGGGCTGAATTCTGAGCCAGGCTCTACCACTGACCTAACCTTAATAATACTTGAACTTACTGTCAAACTTGGGTGATGGACAACCAGCCTAGGAGCTAGCTAGAGCTAGACTCAGCTCCAGGAATTGGAGTCATGAACTGATCAGGGGTTATGAACATTAAGATAAAGTCAGGAGAGTTGGTACTAGGAAGTAAGGCCAAGACTAGGAACCAGAAGTCATTCACAGGAGACAAGGCCAAATGAGAAACTGGGTACTAGAGCCAGGAGGTACAGTAAAGGTCAAAAACCACCAGAGAACAAGAGTACTGTGAGAAAGCAGGGACTATAGCAGAAGCTAACTGGGGATATGCCTAGTTACACAGACAAACTTCCTGTGTCCTCCCCCAACTAAAATAGCTTGCCTGGGCAAAATCACAAATATCCTATCAGTTGGTCCCTTTGTGTGGGACTGTGGTGGCTGAGCCTGCAAAGCTTATGATTTGCCTAGCGTTTTTCCTGCCACAGCTGTAAGGTGTTGCCATGGAGGTGGTTGCCTCCAGGGAAATCCAGAGATCCTATACCTGCTGCTTCTTACATTTATCAGGCATTTTACCAGTATTATGTAGTAAGGCCTTAGGAAGTCCTTTCTGATGCAGGTTTCTTCTTTACAAACAAGGAAACTGATGCACAAGAGGTTCAGAGGCTTGTCTAAGGTAGGGTATGTCTACACTTCACACATTTCAAAATAGCACATCTACACAGGCGGGAAGCCTCAAAATTAGTCCGAGGCGGGCTTCCCTAATGTAGACTTGCTATCTCAATTTAGAGCCCCAGGAGGCACTGGGGAGGAATAACTTAGAATGGACTAGGTGAGGGGCTATTTCAAAATAGCAGTAGTGGAGTACCTATGAGGTTTACAGATTTCAGAATAAGCCGTCCGTTATTTCAAAATAACAGAATGGCTGTGTAGACACTCGCATTGTTATTTTGAAATAACACTAATTAGCTCAAAATAACGATGCAGTGTAGACATGCCAGTAGTGGTCAAAAGAACACACATTTCACAGGTTATAGCTCTGTGCTTAATTCACCAAGGTATAATTCTTCTATTATTACTACTGAATATTCTTTAAAGTGTCCTTGAGCACCCAGCAGTACAGAAAAGAGACAAGGAGGGGTAACAGACAAAAGTAACATCATTAAGCAAACATGGTTACTCAGCAAGGAGACGGTTGTGAAAAATGAACACAAGACATTGAGAGTCACCAGATCAGTGAAGCAGAGGGCAAGAAGTAGGAAAATGTGCTAAAGGACAAGGACAGTAAGTAGGGAAGGAACTTATGAGAGGCCTTGATGTTGAAGGAATTCAAGGAGAGGAGGGTGGGCTGATATAGCTAGAATGACAGTCGAGAAAATTGATCTTAGCAGCTGCACTTTGGATGAACTACAGTGGGCTACAGTGCGTAGCAAGGATGTCAGAGAGGAGGCTATAATTTTCAAGCTGATAAGGGCATGGAGAAGAGAAATAGCTGCCTGGACATGAGGAAATAAAGCTCAGATCTTTAAGAAATTTTGCAAAGAAGGGGCAACATTTGGTCTTGGACTATATATAAAGGAACAAGGGAAAAGGAGGAGTGGAAGATGGACAGGTATGTATGTGTCACAGGGACGATGATGGCATTGTCAAGAGTAAGAGACTCTAGAGAGAATAGACCAGCTCTGGAAGGATATATAAGGAAATCAGATTTGGTCTTGTAAACTTTAAATCGTTACTGAGATACCAGGAATGAATCAGCCTTACATGCATGAATATAAATCTATTTCATCCTACTTCCCCCTTTTACTGCCAACTGAAAACCTACTTCTAATATTTCAAGTTGCAGCAGCTTTTGGTATGAGCTAGGTGGAGGGAGAAATCATAAGAGAACCACCATAGTGGAATGCAGAAACGTGCAAAACAAATTGGCAAAACAACATTCACCAACTCTAGGCAAGCCCAAATTTCTTCTAGGCAAGCCCAGATTTCTTCCAGGAATTAAACAAAGAAAAAGGAACACCAAAAAATTCAATTGTTTCTGAATATAGAGGAGCTAGAACCATTTTTACCATAAATAACCTCCCATTGTCCACCCAAGAAAAGAACACTAGTTTTTTAAAATTGAATTTGCTGCTGATGCAATGTTTGTCTACCTTTCTTGACAGAATTATTATACTTGTCTTGAACCAAACAGACTGAGGAATATGTTGTCTTACTCAATACTGATTTACAGTTCATTGGTGCAAGCCATATTTAACTAGAGAGAGCTGAGTGTAGCCATTTTTATTCTAATGGAAATTCTGATGTTTCCAAATAGATTTTGTTCAAAATCAGATAATGTCCTCCCCCCAAGAAATGTAAAAATTTCCAGTGACAAGGTGGCTCTAATTCCCTGGGACTGATGAGGCTACAACACCACTGCGTACACAATTTCCAAGGCAAAAGAAATTACCCAAAAATCATTTTGGAAAAAAGAAAATGTTTCCATTTGAGGGGTTTTTTTTTTAAGCAAAGCACAGCAGCCAGCTGTCCCAACTCCCAGGGGATTCCTTTACTGCCCCAAGTCCAGGAGACCTTCCCAGGTGCCCCGACTTCAGGAGACAGGGCAACATTGGGAATCTCTGCAGTTCAGGAAAGTCTTCCACCATAGAACGAGGAGCCTAAAAACCCTGAAAGTCCCATGTCCGGGTGATATTCTCAGAGATTCAGGGTGCTTCTTGGGGCTTCCTGATTCCCTGCTGCAGGACTTTGTGTTCTCAGCAGCCCTACCAGTGAACCCTGCTTGTGTCTGGCAGAAGTTTGTCAAGAACCAAAATATTTATGGGAAACCTGATGGGTTCAAAAACCAACTCACATGAAAATGTTTTTGCTGGAAAATTACCAATGAGGTATACATTCAACACGATGTCTTCTTGTTTCCTTTTAGTGTCCAGTGTCCTACTGGTGTCCATATAGAAGTTTATGAGTCCACTACTAGCTCTGACACAACTGACCTGGTCCTTCAGGTCAAGTCACTCATTCCTTTTGAAAAAGAGTTTTCTGATTCATCCTTGCACATGGTCTATCCAGGGCCTCCTTCCATGAAGACGTGGATGGGGAAAGAGAAGTCTTTAAATCAATTCCTTTATCTCCCCTTCCTCTCATACTAATGGCTCATTTAAAAGTTTCTTGTGATTAGGCTGTAACGTAACTGTCATGGGGAATGGGGAGGTTGAAAATCAGTCAGTTCCTTATGGTTAAAAACATGTTGCGTGCTCATCAAATCACAAGATGCTGCTTTTTTTTCATAAGTGTTAATTGATTTTTTTAAATAACTGTTTCAACACTTATCCTTAAAACTATAATTTACTAGAAGGAATGCAAGAGAGGTGCCAGTCCCTGTAAAAACAAAACAAAACAAAACAAAACAAAATAAAAACAAACAAAAAACCAACCCAAAAAGCACCCAAAAGGAATAAAGAGAATTAATTATTTCTGATTTGGGGGAGGGTAGGAGAGAATGAATTTAAGTCCTAGTGATACAAGCTGTATAGACTTAAGTCATCGGTTTGATGAGCAGGTATAGCACAGACAACAGCAGTTGACTCGTCCTTCAATATTGTTCCTCCTAATGAGCCACATGTGACCTCTAGGATAGTTTGCCTTTCTGCTAAGTTTGTCAACAATTCCATTTGTGATAGATAAAAGATATTATCTCACCACCTTATTAGACTAATTTCTGTTGGTGAGCGAGTAAAGCTGTATTCAGAACTCTGTATAGCTCCAAAGCATGACTCTCTCACCAACATAAGTTGGTCTGATAAAAGATATTACATTCCGCTCCTCCTCTCTCTACTATACTAAGACAAACACTGTGACAACAACACTGCATGATGTCATTTATGACAGTCACTTTTTATTAGGTAGACTTATCTATCCCTTGGGCCATGGGCTGAGATGACCTAGATTATTCCACATAGTGCAAACAGTTGTGTGATAATAATGATTGGGCCAAGTTCAAACAGGTACTCTAGTCATGAAAGCTCATGGCAAATCTCATGAGTTATCTGTAGACCTCTGTGGGGACACAACATTTGTATCTGCGATTGCAAAAATGACCTGCAGATATCTGTATTCATTTCCATGGATGTGGATACCCACAGATAGAAAGGAGATATCCACAAATCTCCAGGGCTCTAGTTATCAGATCTCTGGTATCTGCATTTTGCAGATGCACAGTCTGTCATGACTCTTAAATATATGGATCTTTTATGTTTCCTTTATTATTCCAGGCAATTTCAATAGAGGAGGTAGAGCTACACTCCTTTGTGTATAAATTAATATCAGCCCAATTTAAAGGAGAGAGTGTACACAGATATTGAGAAAATCACCTCTTAGAAGGCAGAATTATCAGGAATGTCAAGTTTATAGAGAAAGGATGATCCAGTGGTTAGAGTTCTACACTGAAATTCCAAAGAGCCCCAGGGTTTAATCCCTCCTGTGCTGCAAATTCCCCATTTGACACTGGTAAAGTCACAATGGCATATCTTCACTGGAAAGTTAACTGAAGTTCTTGCCCTCTCAACCCTATTCCAAAAAGCTCCCACAAGAGTGGTTGTGCTTTAAACTCAAGCTGCCCTGTCAGGGGTATCAGCTAACTGTTTAATGGGTATAAAGCACTTTAGAAATATAAAGTGCTAGTTAAATATTCTGGTCTCTGAACTTAAAAAAAAAAAAATCTGATGTTAACAAGTAAAAATAACTCCTTATAATTAAATGGTTCAGACCCCCTGCCAGTTCTGCAGCACATCAGCCTGCATTTCATTCAGGATATAGCACACTCAGGTCCAAGCCTGCTGAGCTGTCCCCATTACAACAGGGCAAACAAACATGTTTTCTTTGTGCTCTGTCAATAATTAAATTTCCTCTGCCTTACCGAGGATCCCCCATTGGCAGTGAAAAGTATGAGGTATTTTAGTGGGTCAGACTCCGGCTGTTTTTATTATTTCAAACGTGGCAGACTGCATTTGTAACTTTCAAATCATCTGGGAAGACAGCTTTGTCTCTTAAGTCTATTCGGCGCTGGCTGGCAAACTTTCATTTCATGGGAATAAAAAGCTCAGTGAGATATTAACCGTACTTTACCAAGGAGCAATAAGAAAAAAAAAAATAATGAAGAATTTCTAATCAGTATGTTTTTTCCTTAGCCCTCTGAGATTCTGTGGCGGTTATTACAGCTGGTACGGCTGTTCAGGGTTCACCAGAGCTAGTGCAATAAACTGTCTGGGACGGATCAATTGCCCTCTGGGAAATGGGTAACGAAAAAGACTCTGTGGCCTACATTTCCAAAAACAGTCACTGCTTTATGGGGTACATGATGTGAACCACCTTGGGCCCCATTTTGAGGGCTGCCAAGCACCTGCCATTCTCACTGACTTCAATGCGTCTGAAAATTAGGCTCAAGGAATCTCAAATTAGGCATTCAGAATGTGAAATATCCCCAATCCATGGTCAACTATGGAACCAATGGGCCTAAAAAGATGTACAGGGAGTAACAGCAAATACAGATTTTTCAGTTCAGATAATTAGAGGCCTGATTTTTTTCAGAAAAAGTTTGAGATTTCCATTCCACAATGCTGAATGAAATATGGTTATTATAATATCTAACTTGGAGAAGGGACCAATCCTGTTCCAATTGAAGTTACTCGGCATTTTCCCTTGGAGTTAATTAGAAAAAGGGTGTACACTTAAATCATAAAAATACATGTCTTCAATACTCTGGAAAAGAGCATTTTAAAATGAGTTTATTTTTGAACTATCACATTTTGAGGGGGCAATATCCCCCCCCCCTCCTCCACTCATGGTCCCATTGCTGTGAGTGGATATTACTTCCACTGCACTGAAAAAGAAATCCTTTGGCAGTGTGAATTACACAGGATTGTACGTTTAAAATGGTAAGGGAGAAAATATCATTTCTGTGCTCTTAGAGGACAATGATTTCTCTTGAGAGTCAGCTTAACTTCTCCCCAAGTGGATCTTATAGCACAAGTGGAGTTAATAAGTTAATCACAAGATGAATCATAAAAATTAGAGATGGAGAAGAACTATTAATACAAATTTAAAAAGTGGCCTCCAAGGAGATTGAGATCTTTCACTGTCTAGTGATGGAATTTCATAAAAAACTCTGAGGGCTCAGCAATCTTGTTAACATATATTTATAATGCCCCAGCCACAAGCCTTATAGGCCTTTCCCACCTTGAAGTCTGAAACTCCATGTGATCCAACCTATATGAATATTTCCTAATCAGTTCCCTCTACTGATTTCTCCGAAGCAGGACAGAATTGAGTCTTAGTTTAATTTCTACTGATATATAAAATTAAATAACTCTAGGAGTAGGCTCCCTTGGAGCTCACCCACTGGCCAAGAGCAGTGCAGAAATTCAAGTAACTGCCCAACCAGTCTTAGCCTCCTAAATTTTAATCCCCCACATTTTTCAATAAGTGGCTATGACAGATATTGATCTTGCAAATAAAGGTGATGCAGTTGATATGAGGGACCTGGAGTTTCAGAAAGCCTTTGACTACAGGTCCTTAACAAATTAAGCAGTCAGGGATAAGAGGGAAGGTCTTCTTATGAATCAGTAACTAGCTAAAGATAGGAATAAATAGCTTTCACAAAGGAGAGAGATAAATAGTTTTCTAAGTAAACTGTCCCCATCTTTTTTAATTTCTCCATCTGAAAGCTGTTATATATACCCTTAATATTCTTTGTTGCCCTTTTCCACATTTTCCAATTCTAATATATCTTCTTTGGGATGGTGTGACCAGCACTGCAGATAGAAATGTGATAGAGGTCTATGAAATCATTAATGATATAGTGAAAATGAATATCTAATCTTTTATATAACAGAAAAACTAATGGTCACTGTATTAAATTAATAAGTGGCAGGTTCAAACGAAAAATGATTTTTTTCTTCACATAATGAACTGTCAACCTGCAGAATTCTTTGCCAAAGTGGGTCCAAAAATGAATTAGATAAATAATATAGGACAGGTACATAAATATCTATTAGCCAAGTTGTTCAGGGGCACAAACGTGTACTTTGAGTTTCCCTAGACCACTGACTGCCAGGTGGTGGGATTAGATGACAGAGGATGGGTCACTTGATGAATTATCCTGTTCTGTTCATTCCCTCTGAGGCATCCAGCACTGGACACTATGAGAAGACAGGACAAAGGGCTAGATGGACTATTGGTACAAACAAGTATGGCCATTCTTATATTCTGAAGAGTAATATATCTTCTTAAAGCAAATGTTATCTAGGTAGATATGTACAAAATGACTCCTCTTCCTTTATCCCGTCACAAGCAAAGGCAGTCTGCAGGGCATAATCAAAAAGTATCCCCCTCCTAGATTATTGGATCTGGTTAGGATGCTATGAGCCTGTAAGGGAGCAGCAAGAAAAGCTCCCTCTATCACAACTGCACAATGCTTGACCTTGGGAAAAGCTTAGTGTTGACTGTTACCAAAGGGATTAGCAAATGTTCCATTTTTCCAACACTGTCTTCAATTACTTTGATGAGCAATTAAAATGCTAATTAAAAAACAATCCAGATTTCTGTACTCAGAAGGTTATGAAATAATAAGCTCTTGTACACTCACTGCAATTGGAAGCTATAAGAAGGTCATAATACAGATGGAGCAGAAAGGTGTTAAGGAGAGCAGCTGTGCCTCCATAAATATTATGCTGATAATTTCTTGAGGTTATTGTGTGTGTTTGTATTTTTTTTTTAAATGAACACATCTGGTAGGATGTCTCCTGTACTGTCACCATCACCACCTTGGAACTCGTGGCTAGATTCAACCTCTCTGTTTTGCTGCTTGTATTTCTGGAAGACCCCAAGGTACGTGATGGTTTCTCTTTGAGTTCTGCAATGTTTCAACTGAAAGGCTATCAAAATAGTGATCCTTTATGGGGTAAGAACCTGCACAAGCTAGAAAAAAAAGTCACTCACGGTAATGCAAATGCTAAGGAAACAAAATATGATCATCAGGCCACTGGGCTCATGGCTCCGCAGCGAGCCCTGGGGGCTGCTGGGACTCCGCTGCCCACATCCTCCAAGTCATTGGGGCTCGGTTGCTCTGGGGCCGCCGGGGCTGCTGGGCTCTGAAGCCCTGGTACTGCTTTGCTGAGCCAGAACTTTCTGGTCCAGGGACTTTCTGGTCCAGCAAGACCACAGATGTTGCTGGACCAGAGGGTTCCAGACCAGGAAGTTCAATCTGTAGCAAACCTAGGGTTCTTGTTAAGATTTTTTTTAACACACGCTTTAGCTTATAGGTGCACTCGCTTCATGTTTTAAAGCCCATTTCTGCAACCATCACAGCCACAAACTGACTTTTTTTCTTTTCTTTTTTTTTTAATTTAAGGCTGAGATTCTCATGTAATCACACCAAGCCAGGTGCTGGTCCTGTACATAGGCAAATTTAACTTTAAGAGAATTTAACTCATGACAGCTGAGTTTTATACCCTCATCACTTTTTCCTACTGCTATGCATACTGCAGAGAATGCTAGCCATGGTTTTGGATTAAATTCTCTATAGCCCATTTTACAGCAAACAAACAAAACAAAACAAAACTGTACAAAACCACACATTTCAGTGCAGTTGCTACGTGAAGACCCTGCAAGCAACTTTGAAATCCCCTTACATTATATTTTAAATAATGAGGAAGGAATGAATTCATGTTCACATGCCATTCACCGTTTGATATGAATGGGATTCCCTCCCTCAAAATTGTTTTATTAAAATCTCGTTAATTTAATAAGTTATCCATTTGCTTTCCCTCTCCCATATCAGTATTTAGGACTAAGGCTGATAAAACAGTTGCCATACTGTAGCTAACGCAACACAGTCTGAAATCTCAATTACAATGCATTGACTTCAAAGGTACTGCAGATATTGTTTACGCAACCTGGATGATCCCCCCCGTCTCCCCAGGGGAAAAAAAACCATGTTTAGGCACTAAAGAGAAACTCACTGCAGCAAATTTACTAGGTTAGCAGTGTAAATCTCCCATTCCCACATCCACTTCCTCCCCGCAAAAGGGTTATGATTCACTTACAAAACAAAAGTTTCTTTTTTTAATTCTTACCTTGATTGTTGCAGTGTAACTGAAACTGTATTTCCTGTCAGTAGTCTAGCAAGAGCACCCATGCTTCCAACACCCCAGCTGTTGCCTTGCTAGGTGAAGTCCTGTCTCTCTCCCTTCTGATCTGGATATTCCCTGGCTGCATAGTTTCTTCCTTCTCTGTACATTTCCCACCAAAGGCAGTCTTTGTCTCAACAGAACTGCTTTCTTTCTCTTCAGAGAAGAGATGACAACAAGGTGTTGCTACAGCTGTAAGTTTCTACACAGTTGTTTCTAAGCGGATTTTATTCTTAAGGAGGGTTGCCAGGTGTCCGGTTTGAACCGGACAGTCCAGTATTGGAGCTCTCTGTTCAGGAAACAAATTGAGAAAATATAAATGTCCTGTATTTTCTAAATAAGATGTAATGTAGATTGTAATGTAATGTCAACTGTGTCTGGTATTTTTGTTGAAACCATCTGGCAACCCTATTCTTAAGATAAAAATCATTACAGAGAAAACATATTAAAGACAATAAAATAACCTACACACACAAATAAGCCTATCAGACATTACGTCACCCTAGGGATTTCATTGTTGTTACAAGTTCATCAGTGTTTCTGTTCAGAACAAGCACATGGTCCTACTGAAGCCTCATAAGGCTAAGTCCCTAAAAGTATCCTCCAAGGTCTGGGAACCTCCATGGAGGGGGTCCTAATAGTTTGCTGAATCAGGAAGATTTTTTTTTAAACCCTGAGTCAATTTAAAAACCTGGTTTTCAGTCAAAATGTATTTTTTTTTAATCTGTTGGAGTCCGAAGAATCCAATTTCAGCTAGTATGTGCCTGTCTCCCCAAGCAGTAGCTTCAAAGTCTGGTAACTGGAGTTTATAACAATGCATAAACAATTGCATTTAAATAGTGTTCCCCAAAGATATTAATCCCATTTCAATAATATTCAATAAGGTTTAGCTTAATTCCATATGGTTTTTTGGGATACTATGGATATTGCCAGTTGTCACAATGACCACCAGCACTTATCTGGTTTGTGGGTGATTTTGCTTTGTCTTAAATTCCTCAGGGGAAGGGCCTTTTTGCAGTACTGAGCACAATAATGGAAGCACAAATTGTGCAGTTCATAATTATCCATGTGTTATATTCCTCAGTTTATGGACCTGTAAAATGGCAATAATATTGAAAGTAGCAAAAAACAGACCAAACACTGGATGAATGCCATGCACTATCTGCCTGGTGGGGGAGGTGTATAACTCTCCAGGATGGAGAGCTTCCAACTTTCTCTGAAGCATCTGGAATTAACTACTGCAAAAAGCTTGCTCTTCAGAGACAGTTAAAAAAAAAAAAAAAAAAAAAAAAGACAGGAGAAAAGAACCCAAAGAAACTAAATAATTATTTGCCAAAAAGGAAGAAGTTGTGGCCTGAAGCAGCTCGAGGAAAGATGAAGAAAATTATTAATTTGCAAATGTAAAGGGGCAACCACTGAGAAAGCCAGCAGAGAAAGGCTTTCATAAAAGTGCAAGACAAAAACTAGGAAGGCAGAAGATAGGGAAGGGGGACAGAACTTCCACCTTAGGCAGGGCCAGAAAAATATTGGATTTTGGTTTGAAAAACTTTGTGGCATAAGCTGGGTAAGGAAAACCCTTCTAAGGGAAGACTTGAATTTTATTTTAGGAAAAGAACTCCACAGATGTGGACCTTTAATTAGTTTGGACTGTTACATTGGATAAATGTGTTAAAAAAATAAAAAAAAAACCTCTCCCCGCCACCCTACACACACACACACACACACACACACACACACACACACACACACACTCTCTATGACTATGCCTTATAGTTCCTTTGTATAAAGATCTTTAGTAGCTGGATGATACTAAAAAATGTAATCTGCAGCTGACACACTGAGACACAAGATTTCCTAATGTTTAAAGACTTAAAGGAGATTTCCTTCTCACTAACCAAGGTTTTAATCCTGCAAACAAGTTTTCATGTGCTTAACTACTAGCTACACTGAAAATCAAGGGGACTACTGATGGTAGTAAGTTAAGCAACCATGTACATGATTGCAGGATCAGGGCCCATCTAACTAATTACAGTCTTGTTAGCTGAGCAGCAGGAATTACCAGACTCAGCAAGTGAAACTTAGTGCAACTTACCATCACTGAAGTTTTGTCTGTGTATTAGGTCAGTTTTCTCAACCAGTGGTACGAGTACCCTTTGGGGTACTTGAGAGAATTCTGGGGGGGGGGGGGGTACGTCAACACAACTGAAATTTGGAGAAAACTGAATTTTTGTTGTAAGTTTTACAGCGCTTTATTATTTTTGTACTTTTTACACCCAAAAATGTCGTTGCCCACCCGACTATGATTAAATTGTTTAAACAAATGTGTTGCAATGGTAGAAAAAAAAGTTGCGTGTCTGAAAACTGTAGGTACTGGGGGTTCTTATAATTTAATTTATTTATTTATTAAAAATAAGGGGGTACTTATTTTTTTAAAAGGGGTACTTTATAAAAAAGGTTGAGAAACACCGTATTAAATTATTTTAGAATTGAGGCTGACATTGATGCTTGGTCTCCTCAACCTTTACCCTATAGACTAAAAGCATGTGACAGCAGTATTATAGGTTAGCCACCACTGGGGTATAACAGTGGTCAGCCATGCTCATGCTGCAGAGCAAAAAAGGAAGAAAAATACTCTTCCTGAAACCACCAGGAGAGTTTGGAACATCAGAATATAATTACTGAGATTGGAGTTTAGCCAGGACATTATGAACATTAACACTGCAAATGACATAATAAAGATCAAATTAACACTTCATATAAAATTTGGTATAGCAACATCATTAAATTTACTTTGATACTGCCTAGGACAAAAAGGGGACTGAGTCATATTATATTATATTATATTATATGTAAATAAAATGTGTGTGGGCACTGATATATTTGAATGAGTGGTGTCACCAAAATGACTGCTAATGTTTTTTAGAAGAAATCCTTTAAGTATCAGCTACTTTTTCCTTTTTTCTAAACAAACTGCTAGCCCTTCTTCATGCCTCTAGACCAGTTCAAATTCTATATGTTAATTTCCCCACAGATTCTGGTTGTTCTAGGTAAGGTCATTCTCTTAGAATTTCAGCTCATTCCAACTTCATTTTGTCTCCCTAAACCATTGTAATCCCCGCTAGAAAATTTTGTGGTATCAGCTAGTGCATTAGATTACATTGTCTAGTTGACAAGGTGAAAGTAGTTTTGTCTTAATGCAACAGAATCAAGGAGAATTGATTATACTGTTAAAGTATTTAAGGAAATGAATGGTGACATTGACTTTGATGGAGCATCTCTCATTACTACAGCTGCCCTTTTGCAATAAAAAGCGAGAGAGAGAGCCAGGACAGCAGCTGACAGACATTCATATTCATATATCAAGAATTTATATAATACATGTAAGAAGAGTGAGGTAAGGTAGATACTTATTACTATATTGAAAGGAAACCTTATGACCACAGCTGGACTAGAACTTAGATCCTCCTGCTCCAACATCACAGCTCCTTTCAGCTTGAATTAAAGGAGATGCAATACTATACAGTACTTCTTAGAAGTATAAGTCTCATGAAACAATCCAGGGGATTTTATGCTTTCAGCCTCCCCCGCCTAACCGCCCGCTCCCCCCCCCCCCCCACCACACACACACCTGGATTCCTTACAACTTATTTGTATTTACATCTGTATGAAAACATTAGATTACTTTTAAAAAATCTGCAGCTTGGAATACCATTATTTAATGAAGGAAACATTGATTCTGGTAATGTTTTAAATGAAATTCTTTTCCTTTTTTAATTTAATTTTGTTTGTACTACTGCAAGTCAGGAATTAGGGGAATGTCTAAACTACATCCCTCTTTCGAAAGAGGGATGTAAATTAGATCGAAATTGCAAATGAAGCCAGGATTTGAATTTCCTGTGCTTCATTTGCATAATGGCAGCCATGCGTTCTTTCAAAAAAGGGCTTTTCGAAAGTGAAACCGCTGTCTATATGCAGTTTTTTTTGGGAAAAAAACCATTTTCGAAAGATCCTGTAAAATGAGTACAGGATTTTTCGAAAAAAGGGGTTTTTCTTCTGAAATAACCACATCTAGAGGGTGGTTTCACTTTCAAAAAGCCCTTTTTCAAAAGAACGCGCGGCCGCCATTATGCAAATTAATACAGGAAATTCAAATCCCGGTTTCATTTGCAATTATGATCTGTCTAATTTACATCCCTCTTTCGAAAGAGAGATGGAGTCTAGACGTAGCCTAGGAGATGTTCTTCTAGCTGTCAAAATAGCAATAAGGTCATATAAATTTTAATGTATAGGATCTATAATGATCACCACAGGGCACATAACCAAAGCCTTCAAGGCACCGTACCTAAAAGAGGAAGAAGACTAACATATTTTGTTAGTCTAAGGTGCTGCTAGACGATTTGTTGTTTTTTAAGTTTTTCTAGTTACAGACAAACTCAGCTACCCCTCTGAAGCTACCTAAAAGAGATTAGTATTCAAAGAAACAGAAAGAAATGTGCTTTAAATGTCCCACTTGTCACTGTTTTGGGCTCAATCCTGCAAGTGGCTGAATGTCTTTAATTCCCCCAAAGTCAATTTTCAAATACAGTGAGGATTCTACAGGAAAGAGGGCAAGTGAATCAAGGCAGGGTGATGAAAAGTGGTAAACTTTTCCTGCCACTTATGTGTTCTTTATTAGAAATCAATGTCAAATATGATGAGCTCAAACCATAGCCCATATATCTGGATTTGGGGATGATTCAGCAACCACACCCAAATCCAAATATAAACCTCATGGCTGGCTTTCCTTTAGTCTCTGTAATGGCCCAAAAAAATCCAGATGTGCACAGGCCTGACTTTTAGGGTGTGTCTAGACTACTGAGTTTTTTCAAAAAATCTTTACCTGTATCTAGACTGCCATCACATTCTTTCGAAATTAAATCAAAAGAACACAGCGTTTTTTTCAATATTGATAAACCTACTTTTACCAGGAAGAACACCTTTTTTCTTTTCAAAAGAGCTCTTTTGAAAAAAGGCATTCTTGAACGCAAACAGGGCTTTTTCAAAACAGAGTGTTCAGATTGCCTGGATCGCTTACTCAAAACCCTTCAGGCTGTCTAGACGATCTCTTTCGAAAGAGGCTTGTAGTCTAGACATATAATCACCACTTTAAATCAGTATCCCAAAAGTTTCACAATAACTTAAGTAACATAAGCCTTACTATGGCACAGAGCTGGGCAAAAACATGTGCTGCATGGGTCAACTGACTTGAGTCCTAAGTGCTAAGGCTGCAAAAATGAAAATTGCTGGAAAGAGTCAGACATTTGGGCTTGGGCTGAAGCCCAAGTTCTGGGACCCCCTTCCCTCATGGGATCTCAGAGCTTGAGCCCAAGCCTGAACATCTGAATAGCAATTTTACAGCCCCACATCCCAACCTCTGCTAGCCTAGGTCAGAGGAATCTGGCCAGATATCGGCTTTTAGTTGCTAGATAGATGTACCCCCATTTGCTTGCACTAAACACAGATGGCCAGACTTCTGTGTACAGACAAGGAAGACAAAGGATGAAATCTGGTAACACTGAAATCAATGCCAAAACTGCCTTTGACTTCAATGAACTAAGAATTCACTCCGATTCTTTATCATAGGGAGATGTCTGGTAAAACTGATTTTCCTCCTTTGCTTATACTTCATTCTCACATGATTTTGCTCCTTTGCATTCAAGTGCACCCAGGAAGGAGCAAAAGAGGCTAGCCTACCTGTACTCCAAATATATCTTTAAAACTAACATGGAAAAGGTTGCAAGGGAGGGACAACTGGAAATGATCCTCATGTCCTCAGTGTTTGCCAGATCCAAAAATGCAGCTCAGTGGGCAGAGCTTGACAAGTTGTTTTTCTTCAGATATTTATACCTCTAACTTACACAGCTTTTCAAAAGTTTGAAGCTGTTCAACTACAAAGACAGACAAGCAGTAATGATAGAAAGAACCAAATGGCAGGACCATAAGGAGTGTAGGTGGAAAGACTGAAACGGAGACATTATTTATTGTCTAGTGCATATTTCCTCAGTATACCTCTCCCCAGACATACCCTTCCATCACTTAATAATTCTGTGCAACTTAGCAAAATCATTTGTCTTTGTGGTTTTCAGTGTGTAAATTAAGCCTGCCCTTTGCTAATGGACAATAGAATACCAGTAATTGTATGTTGACCCATATTTCATATTTTAAATGCGTGTCATTTCTTTGTGTATGTTTTTTACTGTGGAGAAAAGACTAAAGCAGAGAAAAATAAGTGGTGTAGAATTCTATCAGTATGCATACAACACTAGTACTAAACTTTTATCATCTGATGCTTTTAGATTTTTTTTAAAGTCTTGTATTACTTGGCATTCTTGTCTCTCAGACCTGTTACAATTACTTAATTAAATGAAAAACAAAAAACAAATTAAAAAACCCAAGCAGGGTATGTATCTTTGTACTCTAGTAATCTCTGAATTCTCACTGAACAAAGGAGGAAGCACAGCACAAAGACTGAGGCAGAAAGAAAAAGGCATAGTAGGGAAATAATCCTTCTTTTTAACTTCTAGGCTTCCATTTGATCCAAAGTGGTTTTCTTCCTTCTCATTTTTTTGATGGTGGGTAACAAGAAACGCCTGGCTTAAGAAATGATTGAAGACTCAAAGCTACTATTGTGAGCTAACATCTGCTCTTAGATCATCCAGAAGGGGAAGGAACTCTGGGTCTTGGTGAGGAAATGTACTTCTGGACTAGTTTTAGTCCCACAGTTTCTGCAGGGAACGGCTCAGAGTAAGTGACAAATATGACATCTATTAATATAGTTTTCCTCTTGTGAAGCTAAAGATCAGAGTCTGTCCCCATACATAACCTCCATACAGGAATTTAAGTCCTAATTACTGCTTCTCTTTCTGGAAGAAGTGCAGTATTACTTGTTATTCTTATTTTAACAATGGATGTTTCTTAGGGCTTGTCTAATCAGCTAGATAGTTAGTGATCTCCTCAGTGAAGGACAACAACATGCTATCCCGCCTAAGGAGCTGCATGGGCCATACTGCTGCACATTTCTGTGGTGTGCTTTGATGTACTTGTGTTTGTCATGGCAAGTTACTTTGTCTCTCTGGGCCTGAGTTCCCCATCTGTAAAATGGGACTAGTAGTTCTTCCTCCCTTACTGGGGTGTTGTGAAGATAAACACATTTAAGATTGAAAACAACACGGAGTCTGGTGGCACTTTAAAGACTAACAAATTTATTAGGGCACTAGATCATAATGAGCTACAACAGACTTCTTCAGATGCTGAAGGAAGGAAAGAAGAAAGACAGGAAGAAAGACAGACATCAGGTTGTAAGATATTCAGATACTGCAGTAATCGAAGCCATATAAATACCTAAGGCAGGGGTGGACAAATTCCAGCCCACAGGCCAGATCTGGTCCCTGGCAGGACCCCACCTCCATGTTTACCTGCACCTCCACAGGTATTGGATGATCGCAGTTCTCATTGGCCGCAAATCACCATTCGTGACCAATGCGAGTGGCAGGAAGCGGTGTCCTGGTCTGCGATGCTTCCCGCTGCTCACATTGGCCTTGAATGGTGATTTGCAGCCAACCAGAGCTGCAACCTTCCAATACCTGTGGAGGCGTAGGTAAACATAGTGGTGAAAGCTCACCAGGGACTTGTGGTGTTTTAGATGCTGCTCGTAATTATTAGAATTGGGAGCACTGGCTGTTGGGAGTCTGGAAGCACAGGAAACAGGAAGGAGGGGGGAGGAGATGAGCCAGGGCTGAGTGAGAGCTACAGAGGGGTGCAGCAGCAGCTTTGTAAAGAGGTTTCACCTTTGTTAAATAAAGGCCTGCTGAAGTTTGTTAGTACCTTGCTTGCATGATACAACATTCTGGTGACGAGGATGGATCTTCTGCCTCTGAACCCACCTGCACCCTTTCTGCAAAGCCCAGGTGAGCCTCCAATTGCTTTTACTGCCTGGATCCATATGTTTGAGACTTATCTGCTTGCAATCAGTGCTACAGAGATTTCTGAAGTAAGAAAGCATGCTCTGCTAATCCACTGCCTTGGAGCAGAAGGGCAGCGTATATTTTACACTTTTCCCCTTGCAGATGATAAATGTGAGACTGCACTCACTGCATTAAAGAACTTTTTTGTGCCAAAAGTGAATGTAGTAGTTAATCGCTACAGATTTCACCAGTGTGAGCAGAAATCAGGGGAGACTATAATGCAGTATATTGCTTCTCTGAGGAGTCTGATTGTAACTTGTGACTTTGGGAATATGGCAGATGAGATGATTAAAGACCAGCTCATTGAGAAAACAACGACGCTTAGTGTAAGAGAATGCTTGCTTCTAGAACCACAACTTACACTGGAGAAAGCAATAACCATTGCTACCCAGATTGAGTCAGCTATAGCAGAAGCCAAAATAATGAGCATGGATACAGGAGGCCCAGTTCAGGCTGTGACTCCTTTGCAGAAAAGTCCACTATCACTGCAGACAAACAATTACAAGGGGAAAACTAATGAAAAACCATGGAATCAGCAAATTCAAAGCACAGCAAAAGCATACTTTCGCTGTGGATCCCCACAACACCTTGCAAGCTACACAAGATGTCCTGCAAAAGTAGCTCAGTGCAATCACTGCAAAAAGATTGGGCATTTTGCTAAGGTAATGCCACAGTAGGCAGTCCAGTCAACAGGTGCATGCAATTACAATACCAGATTTTACTGTGCTGAGTGTGGACAAAACCACTACTGCACAGATTCCAGAACAGATAAGGTGCACTGTAAATGTTTCTGCCACACCTTCAGGCAAATCACATCCTATTCAGCTAATGTTGGACACTGGTTCAGCAGTATCTATACTACCTGATTCCATCTATTTGCAGTACTTTAAAGATGTGCCTCTTACTGAACCCAAACTTCACTTGGTGTGCTATTTGAAAAACCAAATTCTGGTACATGGCTGCCTGCCAGCAACAGTGACTTTTGGTGATTGCTGTGTAACTGCAGAGTTCTACGTTGTCCACAAAGGCACTCCTATCCTTGGCAGAGATGTATTGGCTGCTTTAAACTTCAGGGTAGTTAATGGACGAATTGATCTTCCTCAGCAAAGCACTCTTGCAGTACACATGCCAGTTTCAGCTGGGACCCAAGACCAGGTTGAGGAGAAGCTTGTCTGTGCTTATGGGTTTGTGCATAAAGTTAAAATGCGACATAATGTGATGCCTGTACGACAGAAGTTATGGCACTTATGATTTTCAGTCAGGGAAGCTGTTTCAGAGGAATTTAAAAAACTTGTTCAAAAGGACATTATTGAAGAGACTGACTCTTCAGAATGGGTTTCACCTATAGTAGTGACACAGAAGAAGGATGGAGGCATTTGCCTTTGTGTGGACTTACGGGAGCCAAATAAAGCTACTGTAATTGACAGCCACCCTTTGCCTCACATAGAAGTAGTATTTACAGAACTCCGTGGAGCAAAGATGTTTTCTGCTCTTGATTTGCACCAGGTTATGTTGCATGAAGATAGCAGAGACCTCACATCATTTATTACACGAGGGACTGTTTCATTTTAAACGTGTTCCATACAGTCTTGCATCTGCCCCAAGTGCCTTCCAAAAATGATGTCATTGATTCTGAAGAATCAACATGGAGTTCAGTGCTATCTGGATGATATTATCGTGTTTGGAAATACTTCTGAGGAGCATGACAATAACCTGCAGTCTGTACTAAATTGTATCAGCACAGCAGGCCTCAAGCTCAATTTGTCTAAATGCAAATTTAGACAAACAGAACTCTCCTTTTTGGGGCATACAATTTCACCGGCTGGACTAAAACCTGATCCAGATCATATCCTAGCAATTTCAAATGCTCCTCCTCCAACAGATTTGCAAACATTACGTTCCTTCTTGGGTCTTACTTCCTGGTATGCAAAATTCATTCCCAATTATGCTTCTGTCATTGAACCATTACGAGAATTACTACAGAGAAGTTCAACCTTGGTGTAGACAACGGATGCACAAGCTAGTTTGGAAACTGTGAAAGACTTGATTGTACATAGTCCAGTACTTGCACTATTCAGTCCTGCATTGCCCACAATTGTGACTACTGATGCTTCTGATTATGGACTTGGGGCTGTCCTCACACAACTTCATGAGGACAACACGGAGAGGACGGTTGCATTTGCTTCAAGGACACTGAGTGATGCTGAGAAAAAAATATTCTACAATTGAAAAAGAAGCACTTGCTTGTGTCTGGGCTACTGAAAAATGGAGAACTTACCTGTGGGGCCGCACATTCAAGTTGTGCACAGACCACAGCCCTTTGACAACATTGCTAACTACAAAAGGACTGGGAAGAGCAGGAAATCATATTGCTAGATGGTCTGCAAGACTACTCTCTTTCAGTTGGACTGGAATATAAGCCTGGAAACCAAAATGTGATAGCTGATTGCCTTTCTCGCCTGCCTTTGTCTTCACCAGATGGTCCAACGGAGGATGAGGATGAAGTAGTTGCGCTTATTACAAGCACTCTTACTGCAGTTACAAGAGAGCAATTCCAAGCTGCTTGTTCAGCACGTCCACTTCAACAAAAGCTACGGGAATTTCTGACAGAGATGTCCCAGTAACCCTAAAAACCTTGACCCAGTTTTGCTGCCTTATTTTAGACTTCGGGATGAACTTTCTTTGCTTTATGACTGTGTGCAACAAGGTACACACCGGCTACTTGTGCCAGAAGAATTACAATCAAAACTCATACACCTGGCACACGATAGTCATCAAGGAATTGTCAGAACCAAACAACGACTACGGGATTTGTATTGGTGGCCAGGGATGGACTCCCCCACTGAAGCATTCATAAAATCCTGTGTCAATTGCCAAATGCATGGTAAGACAGCAGTGACATGTACCCCACCATTACAGCCTATTCCTCTTCCTGATTCTGCATGGGAAAAAGTTGCAATTGACATCGTAGGACCCTTTGATACTGCTCCAATTGACTGTCATTATGCCATCACTTTAATAGACTATTTCAGTAAATGGCCTGAGGTAGTGTTTACATCACAAATCTCTTCTGCTACAGTAATTAAGTTCCTCTCTACAGTTTTTAGCAGGGAAGGTAACCCCAAAGAACTGGTTTCAGATAATGGTAGTCAATTTACTTCCCTGGAATTTGAAACTTTTCTAGCAGAGAGGAACATTTTACATAGAAGATCATCCCTGTATTACCCTCAAGCCAATGGGGAAATGGAAAGATTTAACAGAAGTTTGAAAGAGAGTTTGCAAATGGCTAAACTGGAAGGGAGATCATGGATAACCTTCACTACTGATTTCTTGCAAGCATACATGGCTACACAACATGACACAATGCAAAGATCACCCACAGAGTGATGGAAAACAAATGAATACTAAACTGAACATTGCTGGATTGTTAAAGGCAAGACCTGATGCACCAAACAAGGATGATGTGAGAAAAACAGTTGAACAAAACCAAGAAAAGTATAAGGCTTTCACAGACAAACGGCGGGGTACTAAGGAACCAAAATCTGAGTGTGGTTCCTTCATCAGAGTAAGAAAACCTGGAATTTTATGCAAAGGGGACCATAAATGCACATCTCCTCTTAAAATCATAGAGAAGAAGGGACCTTACACCTATCAACTTTCTGATGGGCAGGTATGGAATGCTTCTTATCTTCCACCTGCCTATGCACCAAGAGGAGATGAGGCCAACAGCCAGTCTGCGTTGTATGACTTCACCATAGCACCAACAGAACAAGATATTGCACTGGAACCAGGGTTTGAGAGACGGTCTGTCAGACCCAGATGACCACCTGTCTGTACTAGAGACTATGTTATTTAGTATTTACAGTGTTTTCAGTGTAATATTTCTGCCAACAGTATAGTGTCTTTTTCCATATTTGTTGCTGTGGTTAGAACAACAATGTTTATTTTATAATTGAGAGAGCTTCTTAAGAGAGGAGGGAATGTGGTGTTTTAGATGCTGCTTGTAATTATTAGAATTGGGAGCACTGGCTGTTGGGAGTCTGGAAGCACAGGAAACAGGAAGGAGGGGGGTGGAGAGGAGCTAAGGCTAAGTGAGAGCTACCGAGGGGGCAGCAGCAGCTTTGTAAAGAGGTTTCACCTTTGTTAAATAAAGGCCTGTTGAAGTTTTTTAGTACCTTGCTTGCATGATACAACAGGACTAAACCTGCGGGCTGCCATTTTTTATTGCCTGCCCCCGACCTAAGGGCAAGTCTACACTACATGGAAGATTGATGCTGCCGCAGTCGATCTTCCAGAGTTTAATTTAGCAGGTGTAGTGTAGACCCGCTAGATTGAAATCAAAAGACGCTCCCATTGGCACCGGAATGCGGGCTCCTCACGAGGAACAAGGGAGGCCGATGGGAGCGTGTGCTTCTGTCAGCCCCCCCACTGTGTAGACAGCATGGAAACACAATGTAAGATATGTTGACTCCGGCTCTGCAATTTACATAGCTGGAGATGTGCATCTTACTTTGACCTTTTCATGTAGTGTAGACCAAGACTAAGATAGTAAATACAAATCAGCAGTTGCAGATCAGTCCACCATCATAAGACTGTGCTTGTTCTGAGCTGATGTACTTGTAACCACAATGAAGCTCCCTAGGATCAGGTGTTGAAAGACTGACCTTCCATGTGAGAGTTGAGATGAACTTGCAGCAAATTTATTAGCCTGAGTGCAGGTACTTTCATTATTTTTAATGTGTTTTCTCTGTAATGCAGAGAATTTTACTTTATGAATCCAGTAGGTTTACTTAAAAAACCCCACACTTGTGTGGCAACTTATATCTGTAGCAATTCAACTGTTAATGGTCTCTGAAGAAACCACCAGCAGGTCTGTTTAGGAAGAATATCATTGCTGGGAATTACACAGTGAAGGCAGGAAACAGTCCAGCCTAGAAATAACTGACACAGTAGGGAGGGAGATACAGGTCTCCATCCAAGAGGTCATAGTAGGGGACATGAAAGTCTCAGATTGGGTACCCTTGCTAGTCCACTGAATGGAAATATAGGTGCAGTCGCTCTGCAGTATGTTGCATGTAACATTACACGCATGCACGTACACACACACACACACAGAATAAGCCACGCAGAACAGACATATTATGTAAATCTAACTCTGTCCTTCTTGGTGTATCTCTTAGAAAGAACCTGGGAAAACAGGGGGAATAGAAGGGGAAAAAAAGTAAAGGGAAAATAAAATAAATGCTCTCTCTGATGTAGCAGATAGATTAAGAACTTTTACTGCTATTGGATTACAAACCCAGTTAGCCAGTTGCTAAGTGTGTAAACAGGACGTGACAATGGCCATTAGCAAAGGGTTCCCTCTTCTTTGCAAACAACTCATTTCAGACCTGACAAACTCACTATACAAATATGCCACCTTCATTTGATTCATCCATAAATGGTAGCATATGAAGTTTCTACCAACAGTTTGTCATTTATCAGTTATAATTATTATGAGGTGTATGCTTAGGCGATATTTAAGAAATAATGTACCTACTCTGATGTTATGTCCTTATTGGAGTGAAAAAGAGCCACCCGGAAATCATATGTATTGTGATGGCCCAGGTAAGCGAGGGGGAGTTGTCGCATCTACCTAGATAATTGATTCTGTAATGCTTTGTTCTATTGTCCACTTTGTTCCACAAGTCCATGGAAAACTAAAGAAAAACAAAGAAACAAACCAAAAACATTCATGGTAAAAAGGATCATTACAACAGACAGGAGATGGCCCTGTGCATGACTAAAGATAAAAGACTGTATCAGTATCACGCAGAAGTGGGAGAGGTCCTCGGCATCCTAACACTGAGGAAGTCACTTGTGGAACAGAACATTTGGATCCTGGTTTCTGTGAAGCCAACCACCTCTGCAACAGATTGAAATTGGGGGAGGAGGAGATTAGATCATTATCTAGGAAAGGTAAGTATCCATAAGTGTAGGCCCTAATTTGTCTTTTATGATTTTATTTTGTATTGTAACTAGTTGGTTATATCACCTTCTCTAGTTTCTAGTTGAATCACTGTTCTTTCTTAAGTCAACCTAGTTTTGTTTTATTCTCAGTACTCACAGGTACTATGTGTTTAGACAGGAGCTGCAATTAAGGGGAAAATGAGATGCAATGTTCCCTTGGGAGCAGAAGACCTGGGATTTCTGAGTGTGCCAGGGATGAGATTTCAAGGGGGCTCAAAGACTGACATGCATTTCTGATTAGCCTGAATGACCAAGACTGGGTTAGCATAACTTCGAGGAGAAGACTTGAGTGACTAAAAGACTGGCGGTGATAGGCAGCTGACATGGCAAATGTCACTCACAAGAGCCAGGGGGCAAGTAGGTGATTCATAGTTCTGTGTCCCCTAAGAACCATCAGTCATTTCACATCTTTTCATGGTTTGCATTATATCTCAATAGCAAGATTATTTCTCAGTCACAAATAACTTCTCCCATTTCCTAGCCTCTGCACTGCTCGACTATGCAGATCAACTCCTGTCTCACTGACTGTTGGCCCTACTATGACTACTGAAATTGCTTATAATTAAAATTAAGAAAGCATCGAATGAGCTGTAGCAGCTGGAGAAGGTTCTCATTTTTAAAAAGTTTCCTATCCTGTCGGAGTGAAACATTACCTCAAGTAATCAACAGAAACTAAACAAACAGCCTGGTCACAATCACAGTTTGTTTCTAGCCCACAGGCTGGGAATTACTTGTTAGAAGGGAAGTATTTACAAATCACAGAGAGAGTCATATAAATCTGTTCGCAAAAAGATGCACTTACAGAAAAAGTGAGAGATTCACAAACACACATGATTTGCAATGAATGATTTGACCAGCTAGAGCTATAATGAACTTTATTTCAACTGTGTGGACTCCTTGGGTCTGAAAAACTGGATGAAAGCAACAGAAGAATTCAAATCCAGTGCTTAATTTCCAACCAGGAAGGGCCTCAGAGGTAAGGATAGCAGTAGGATTTATAGACATCTCAGAATCAGTGTGTTTTAAGGAGAAGAGGGTGCAGATATGATCAAAGTAGTGGGGATTCTGTCGATAGAGGGAGATTGACAGTACAGGCATGGGTTGTTAAAATCCATATTGCTTTTTCTATTATTCAGATTGATTCATCCATTCCCTAGTTCAGGCTCATGCTTCAGCTGTGACAGACAGCAGTCTCTCCTCACAATTTTCCTTCAGCACAGCACATTGTTGTCCTTAACCCTGAGGAAAATCAACTGAGTGTTGAATCAAAAACCCTCCAGTGGGAAAAGCTCATCTGAGAGGTCATAAATAGGCCATCCCCAGCCCAAGAAGTTGAACAATCCAGCCCAGAACTCCCAAAAGTGGGAGGTGGGGGTGGGCTGTCCATTCTCATCCCCCCAAACCCTGCCCCTTCCTGGCACTGCCCCACCTTCTCCCCTCTATGTCATCCCTGTCCTCAAAGGGACACAGTCTCAGAGATTACTGGGAGGTCCTGGAGTGGGGTGGCAGCAGCATTTGGGCCGTCCCTGCACTCTCCACACTGCCAGAAGCTGCGGGGGAAGCAAAGTGAGTGTGCGCGCTGAGTGAGCTGCGGGGAGGTGGAGTGCACACCACCTCAGGGAGGCAAGGGTTGACCAATTGCTGCTCCTGCCCCTTGCCAAGACCCACCCCCTAGTAATCCCTGAGGCCACGTCCCTCAGTGCACAGGATGCCATGGGGGAGGGGGGAAAGGGGTAGTGGGAGAAAGAGCAGGGCTTGGCAGATGGGAACTGACAAACCCCTCTTCCCTGTCCTGCCAGGACTCCTGGGCTGGAATGTGCAACTGTGGGCTGAGAGTTTGAAACCCCTGGCTTAACTCTTTTGTTGTTGCTCCGCCTTCCTAGACAGGCAGAACTGAATGGTTGTCTGGTAAATATTGTATCATGTTCATCCCTTGCCCTACTTCCCAAGGTTGACCTCTTCAGAGCAAGTGGTCTCACAGCTTGGTGAGGAGACCTAGAGCATGACTGCAAGGACAAGGAGTAAAAGAGAGAGAATATAGAGTCACTTACCCAGTGCAGATGGTACACTGACACGCTGGGTTGAAATACCGCAATTGCTGAGAAGGCCTCGTGAAGTCTGGTTAATGTAGGACCAATCATCATAGCTGCCCAGTCTTATTAACACAGGAAAACTGTCAAAGTTAAGGAAGGGCTAGATCCTGCCATCCTTATTCATACTGGATAGTAGCTTACTCTAATAGCTGCATTAGTTCTAATGGGGTTACTTGCAGAGTATAGTATTACTCAGCATGAACAAGCTTATCAGCATCTGGCCCAAACAAAGGCTACACATGACTGAAAGAGGCAGAGAGTTTAACTGAACAAGCTTGAGACAGAAAGGCAGGTGCTTCTCAGTTTTAATCTCGACTATGGAGTGACCTTGGGTAAGCTGCTTAACTCTGATTCAGTTTCTCCTTCTGTGAAACAGGACATATAAAGCAACACAAACAGCAAGTGCTATCCCCTGTGCATTACAGCTTGTGTGTATACAACATCCTCCATCAGAGCTTTACAGATAAAGAAAGACGACTTTTAATACATCAATGGAGTATTATCCCCACTCTATGCATGGAGGTCAAGTGCCTCTGGTCTTGCTTCATAACTGTAACAGAGTAAGGAAAAGAAGCCAGATCTCCTGTCCCTAATACTGTGCTGTAGAAGTGCCCCTCCCCCCAGAAAAAAAACAACCGTAAAATTCAACATTCCTAAGCTTCAGGAAAGTTTGGAGCAGAACTCAGATTCTAGTTCATCCCCTTAAGGATGTACAAGGGCAAATCTCTGTACTGAATCTAGCCTGTAGCTCCATTTTATTCCTGACTCTCTCTATGTATTTAATTTCTTGCTGAACCCTTCAGTTCTACATACACCTTGACGCTATGCACTGTAACAGCTAGCTCTTAGCCAATGTAAAAAAAATAATTTCTTCTTCAGTGTGTATGGGAACAGTACAGTCAGCAATGGTGGTCATCAGAATGGCACAGTCTCTGTCTCTTTCCACCAGGCCAAATCAACTCCACAGCATATGCTTAACTTTTCAGCCAGTCTCCTCCAAGTTATTCCAGCCCTGTCCTTGAGCCCCCTTGAAGCATTACCCTATCATGTCCAGCCCGTGGCACTGGCTACTAACAGAAATTCCAGATCCTCTGCTCCCAAGGAAACATTGCATCCCAGTTTAGCAGTTTTACCTTAAATCATAGCCCCTATAAAAACACTCAGGTGGGTAATGAATAATGGCCATGCCACTGGCTTGTATGTCACTGTTGGCTCTTGGGATTTCTGTTTCCCTCACAAGGTCAAAAGATGAAGCTAGATGGACAAAACTGGATTAAGGAAACCAGCTCTTTCCTCCCACCTCTTCTACCTGAGAAGGCTTTCCCTTTCAGCAACTGTAGAAAAGCCTTGATTTGCACTGCAGACAGATCTTGTGTTTGGCTCCTTCCATAAAGTAGCAGATGAACTCCCAATTTCCATACACATTTTTAATGAGTTTGTCCTATTGCTACCTGCAGTTTGACTCCAAATTGGAAACAATTTTTTGCACGTATCACTTTGAAAATAAAAAGGCGCTCTAAAGCAGTGCTTCAGTATTTCATATATTGCGTGGAAATCAGAAAAACGAGGATCGGGAAACAACTTTAAAGAGAAAGGTCTACATTAATCCCTGATATAAGTCCACTGAAGACAAACAAGTAATTTGCATGAGAGATACATTCAGGCTAGAAATCTTAGTTGCTGGACTCTATCAGCAAACACTCTTGCTACAAGAAAAACTACTCTGACTGTAGTAGGGAATAGAAATGAGGTAAATGCCTTTCAAGGCCACTTCCTTCAGCTCTCTGCAATGAACCATTATGTCTGCAGTGTCCCTGCTGGAGTGACTCCCATCACCTGCCTGGATAAACAATGCCAGGGAAAGGACAAAATGTACTATAAAGAGATGAAGAGATGGAATTAAGAGAGACAGTGAAAAAAATTTGAGAACTCCCAGCTAGACAATCTGAAAGCCAGCAGATCAGACAATAATTCAGGCATACATGTTGTCCTTTGCTTTAGCTGTGTTAGCATGCAGTGACAAGCTTACTTGATGGGTCAATCAGAGGAGAGCAAGGGTAATATTTAGATACATTTTACATGCAATGAGAGCGGGGTGGTGTGAGGGAAGAGAGAGTTGCTTTAAAAGCAGAGGCATGAAAGCTTGACTTCTCAATTTCTGCCTCAGAAATTGCTCTTCTAAAAAAAAAAAAAAAAAAGCACTGAATTCCACATCAGAGCAGAAGAAACCTCATAGGTGTAGCACCAGCAGAGGCAGCAAATAAAATTTACTGAATTCAGAACACTTTGTGTTGCCAGTTCATTTTATGAGAAGGGATTCTGAGAGGTGAGGGGGGCATCATTAGATGTGGAGTAAAAGGTCAAAATCTGTGCTCTGAAATTAAACTGACAGTGATTGCTGTTCCTTCCCTGCTTTTACCTTCTTGAATCACAAAGCAATAAAGCTAGGGTGACCATATTTCCCTATGCCAAATATGGAACAACTGGTAAAATTACTTGTATTCAGGCAAGTTCATACAAACATGCAAATTGACTGAGCCAGTTAGAAAGAAAGAAATATGGAGTAGTTAGATTCTTTCATTTGCCATCTTATCTTTAAGTCTTTAGGGTTCACAAAGGGAGAGGTGACATCCCCACTCTCCCTCCTCCCACACACACACACAGGGAGAGGTCTTGCACAAGGACATATACCTATGTATCTGTCACACAGGGGGATGGCTAACCAACCTGACCATTAGAGTCCTGTGTGGATAGATAAAATTGGGATCCATGTGTGTAAAAATGATCCACGGGTATCTAGATTCACATCCATGGATGCAGACACCCATGCATATAGAGCAGATATCCACAAATTTGTATCTGTATCCATATCCGCAAAAGTGAACTGTGGATATCTGCATCCACATCTGGGAATGCGGATACCCATAGATATAAAGGGGATATCCATGGATTTGTGGGGCTGTACACACCATCCCTGCCCAGCACTCTGTCCCAGTCTGGGTTCCCAGGATGGATCCACTTCTGATACCTGACACCACATCCTTCTTGAGGTAACATGTGCCTGGGGCACATAGGGCCATATGCCCCTCTTCAATTCCTGCCAGGGTTCACAACAGAATGTGTCCAGAAGCAGCTTTTCTCCACTGTGAGAGAAGGAAGGGATGGCAGCCGTTTCTAGCTATGGGTGTGGTGGTGAGGAGTGACCTGGCTCGTGTCCTTGATGAGCTTTTCTCTTTCTCCCTTTCCCACCTTCTATCCTGTGCGGCTAAAAGCATCTTGTCCCTTCCTACTCACCCAGTGTTCAAGGAAACGAAGTTGCCTCCAAGCTGCTGTTGGCCACCGACATAACCCAGCCATCTCCTATCTTCTGACTATAGTCCAGGCAAAATGGGGTTAAGCCCTAAGGCTGCGTTGTGCACTAGGGCCCAGGGAACCTAACTGCAGAAGCTTCAGTAAATCTAGCCAGAGAGATGTCTCAGCAGATGAGGCCTAGGCCTAGGAGCAGCCCTGAAGTCCCTGGGGGCAGGACCCAGGTAGGTCAGATAGAGGATGTTAAGCCCCTGCCTCAAGGGCTGCTATGGAGCCTTCAGGTTCTGGACAAATGGGCTGGAAATTCCTTTTTCTCACCTCCCACTGTCCCAGAGTTTAGCTGAGGGGGTAGAGAGGCTTCCCCATGCCAGTGCTGTACAGGCTTTGACCCTGCTAGTAGAAGCCAGCACACAGAGGGGGCTGCACTGGCACACCATTGGAGGAAGTGCAAGCTCCACACACTTCATCTTTGCCCCACCACACAAAGGCTATGTCTACACTGGCACGATCTTGCGCCAGAAATATGCAAATGAGGCTAAGCGTGGAATATCGCCGAGCCTCATTTGCATATCTAATGAGCCGCCATTTTTTTTCAGAAGAGGCTCTTGCGCAAGAAGGAGCGTCTACACTGCCCCTTCTTGAGCAAGAAAAACCCTCTTGAGCAATACCATTCTTCCTGAAAAGTAATAGGTGTAACAGTATTGCACAAGAGGGTTTTTCTTGCGCAAGAAGGGGCAGTGTAGACGCTCCTTCTTGAGCAAGAGCCTCTTCTGAAAAAAAAGGCAGCTCATTAGATATGCAAATGAGGCTCGGCGATATTCCATGCTTAGCCTCATTTGCATATTTCTGGCGCAAGATCGTGCCAGTGTAGACATAGCCTAATAGTTTTTCCTGAGGAAGAATAGGAATTTATTTAAAATGAGATGGGTGGTATCTATGCTTTGGGAGGAAATGAAGTTGCTAACTCATCTGATGAATGGGCTGATTTCTTAATATAAATAACTTACCAAAAACTGAATAGAAGATAGCCTATGAGTTGGATCTATAAAGGAAAAACTCCCCTCATTCTCAATACTTAGACATCGGACAAGAGACACAGTTTATGACTATACATGAGAACATGTTATGAACATAAGTGTATATTCATATCAATATAAAACTCAGATAACTGGAAAGCGGAATTTTGTTTTGTCGCGGTTTCATTTTTCATTGGAATTTTGTTTTTATAGTTGTATTTCAATGAACTCAGCAGTTTTCTAACTGCAGTTCTTCTTTGAGGCCTAACGGTTTTTATTCTCTAGTTTTGTAGATCAGTTGGTAGTCAATTGCTAGTCTAAGTCTCTGTAAATACCTTTTATCTTTGGATCTTGTGGGGAGATGTAAAATAATGGTTGCAAATATACAGAAGGGGAGAAATAGAGTCCAAGATTACCACTTTTGAATCATGTACACTCAAGTGAGAAAGTCTTATCCTAACATATCTGAAATATCCTAAATATCCTCAAGTCTTGACAGTTAAATATTTAAAATAAGGCTAACTCAGCAGCAGCAAAACTCTTAAGATTATTTTACTTTATTGAATCAATCGTGGCAAACAGCTGATCAATCAAGGATCAGAGATGATCAGAACACTAAAATTGCTATCTGAATCAAACTATATGCCTGAGAAATTCACACACAGAAAAATTCTAGTGTCTCTAGGAAAAAGCTAAACATTGAAAACTTCTAGTTTCAAAAACATCTTTATATAGCACTAGGAAAGTGGGGTGATGTAGGGAAGAAGTATCCATGAGAATGCATCACTTTTGGTTAGTACTAAAAGTGGCTTCTATACTCCACGTTTTGGCTGTGCCAAATAATTTCAGTGGTAAATAAAATGGACAAGCATATGGGATTCTTTCTACTTTCCCAAATTTCAATGACACACATTATTTAAAGCCCTGTACTACATTCTGTGGCTAGGCAATTTGCAAGCACAATGTGGAATAAGTTAATAAACAAGTATGCATAGTACTAACCTAATAACCAGCTACTTCATAAATCTACTGGCAAAAATGCAAATATTAAACAAACCAGATTTTAGACATTTCAGTGTGCAGCCATGATTATCTAGTACTTGCTGCAAATTTTTGTAGCCATTCTAACCCAGGCAATGCATTGTAAAGACAGAAGATACAGCTTAATAATACTTTCCTTTTGATTACGCATTACGTCTGAAGGTATCTAAACACTTTACAGACATTGGTCAGGTTATTCTTATAACACCCTTACAAAGGCAGCTAATTTTGCAAAAGAGGACACTAAGATCCAAAGATAAGAGGTTTCTAAAACTATGTATTTTCAAATGTTGCTGTCTAAAGTTAGACACACAAATAAATATTTAGGTGCCTTAATAATAAGACTCATTATTTAGGCTCATCCATAGTGTTAATTTACTTTAATAGATTCTGTAAGGACACAGCTAGGCTGTAAAGAATCCTCTGCAGCTGGCCCAGATCAGTTGACTTGGTTTCACAGAGCTCAGATTGCAGGGCTATAAAACTGCACTGTCGACATTTGGGCCCAGTCTGGGGTCCTACAAAGGAGGGAAGGTCTCAGAACTTGGGCTCCAGCCTGAACCAGAAAGTTTAGATCACAAGTTCACAGGCCTGCAGCCTGTACCCTGCGAGTCTGAGTCAGGTAATACAGGCCAGCCATGGGTGTTTCACTATAGCATAGATATTCCCTCCACCACACACACATTCAGAATGTCTGAGAAGTCAGGCCAACTTTACATGCCTAGCTATGCATTTGTGTGCCTAATTTTAGGCAGGTCAGGTTGAAAATTTAAACTCATTGATTTGCCCAGGGAAAGATGAAGAAAAAAAAATCAACCCAGCTCTCCTTAATTGAGCATGAGATGTGGTGGAGGAAAAAAGGCTAATGCTATCCTGAGATGTACAGAGGGCACTAATGAGTACAAGTAGGGTGGAAATTTTACCTCTGTATATGGTGGCATTGTTGAGATCAGTTCTCAACTGATCTAGTTCTGGTGTCCACAGTATTGGAAAGGATTCAGAACGCCATAAAAAAAAAAATCAAGGACTAAGTCTCACAGAGCAAAGTATTTTGTGAAGAATTCAATCCATTTAGTTTATAAAAGAGAAGACTGGGCTTGATTGCACTGTATAAGTACCCTAATGGGGTGAAAATGCCTGGTATGAAAGGGCTTTTTAACCTAATGAAGAAAGGCAAACATGAACCAATAGAAGTGATTAATCCTTGGAACAAACAACTGAAGAAAGTGGTGGATTTTTCCTTTCTTGAAATCTTCAAATCAAGATTGGATGGAGTTCTGGAAGGTATGTTTTAGTCATACACAAGTTACTAGGTTCAATACAGCAGTAACGAGATGACATTTCATGACCTACATTCCACAGCAGGTCAGACTAAATGATCTACTGGTCTCTTCTGGCTTAAAAAAAAAAAAAAAAAAAAAAAAATCTATGAAACTATTATGTCAAGCCTTGGCCTTTTAACCACAACATAGTATTTCCTCCCTGCCTTAGCTTCTTTCGGGAGCTATACTCCATTTGACAAACAGTCCATGAGCAGGCTTTGTTAGCCATCCCAATAGCCCATTTTTAATTCAGAACTGATGCCCGGACATATATCAGAAAGCTATAATTCATACTTGGGCAAAGGGTTAGAATCTTTATATACAATGCATCAGCTTCAGAACCACATGGAACCGGCAATACCAACAAACATTCAAAGAGAGAACTACAAATATGAATCTCATTGTTTGACTTAAATATGAAGTAAATGGATCAAAAACTGAAGTCATCATCTCCAAATATGTTATGAATGCTGAATTTTAAGCCCTATTAAAAAAAAAGATTTGACAAACCAAAATGTTTCAGTTTGGGTCAGGCTGACCCAAAATAAAATATTTCATTTCAATGTTTCATGGTGAAAAATAAAATCAAGCTAGCAGTTTTGCAGAGACTATAATTTTGTCAAAACAACATTGTGATGGAAAATCCACAACCAGGTCTATTCCTAACCAAAATGTTATGTGCAGTACTGCACAGCACCTCCTACAGCACAGAGAGAACTCAGATTCTCTGCTTCTACAGCACAGGACTCCACCATTTTGGGAGATAAATGAATATATATGACATCTGACATATGAAACACAGTTGAGATAGTACTTCAGATTCAATCGGTTAGAAAGTAGTGCTATGAGCATGCACAATCAACTGTGTACCTTTAAATATACCCATCTAAATACTGAAATATAAACTCCACCACTTTCCTAAGAATCCACAACTACCTTCCTATCCCCAATCAAAAGAAGCCAGACATGTGGTATTTGGGAGTTTTATGGATGTTTCACGCTATTTTATATTCATCAGCATATTGACTGTCAGTTTCAGGCTTATCTCTGTACATGTATACTATAATGCATGAGGGAATTGGAGGTGTTTTGTAGTCATTTCTGAATACCATATGTTGACCTGATTATTCCAGGTTTACTATATGAATATGTATCAGCTGAGTTTATAGTAGGCTGTAAGAAAAACAAGCATGAAAGAAACAGAACAGCTCAAGATAAGGCCACATTTCTGCAAGCATTTGAGAGTTGCTAAGTAACAACATTACTACAGGAAAAAAGGCCTGCACACACCGGCCATGAAAAGGCCAACAGCAGTTTAAAAAGGGACTCTCTCATGCGAGAGGTATTTTTTCCAGAGAAGTTGTTTGAGGGAACCAGACTAAGACAAGCAGTTGGTGGGGTGTGTGAAGAAGTTAGGCCTGCCTTGCTTACCCATCGAAGCCAGTAAGGCTTTAAGCAAGGTAGACATAAGCATAGACCAGAGGTGAGCAACCTGCAGCCTGAGGGCTGCACGCGGTCTGTTGGGGTTCTGTTTGTGGCCCACAAGATATTTTGTTTATCATTGCTCACAAGCAGGATTGCCAGATTCTTCTTTTTTTTTTTTTCCTCATGTATTTCTTTCCTCTTTTCCTAGCAGTATGACAAAAGTGACATGCACTTAATAAAAAGGCACATGAAGTGAGGTACGTGCTGACGGCACATAACATTATAAGACTTGTGCGGTCCGTTTGCGTCCAGTCAAAATGTTGCAATAGTTCAATTCACAAAATTCTAGGTATGCAAGCGCAGTTACAAAACAATCCTATCCCGGAAGACTATCTTGTGGCCCACTGAGATGAAGGAGAGTCACCTGATGCGGCCCAATCACCAGGCTAGGTTGCCCATCGCTGGCATAGACTGTTTACAAATTCTTCTCTAAATGTTTGATTTTAACAGGAAAAACAAAGGAATATTTTTGTTTTAAGAAGGCTACTAATGCTATTAACCATGACAATCTACTGACTGAAATAGTAATTTGTTGTATTGCACAGGTTTAATAAAAGCTGACAATTAACATACAGTCAACAGTAACTCTACATAATATTATAAAGTCAAGTGTCTTAAATTGTCTTTTTTCCCCTGAAGTAAACAAGGTATTTCACTTTGCATTTCTTTGTGCTTATCTCCAAGCCTTTGGATATGCAAGGTAGATCAGGGCCGGATTAAGGGGGGGGGGTTAGCCGGGCAGCTGCCTGGGGCGCCAACCTATGGGGGGCGACCCTTAGGGCTGCCATCAAGTGCCGCGCGCCCAGGGCCGGGACCAGCACGATGCCCCTTAGAGCTGCCATCAGGCGCCGCGCACCCGATTGCAGCTGTAAGGTGTGCAGTGTGCCAAGGGGTGGGGCCGCGCATGCATTGCACGCCCGCTGCCCGGGGAGCAGGAATAGCTCGAGCCGGCCCTGAGGTAGATGATATACAGGCACAGAGTCTCCTTCTTCAAGTTCAGATGACTTGACAAAATAATCAGCCTCTAAAATAAATAAAAGGCCTACAAGAGCTATGGAAACAGGCCTTTTGAGGAGTGGAGGACCTTCTCTGGCCTACTTTGTAATGACAATTTATGGTTAGAGTTGAAGTTCATCTTTAGTCCTTGACAATTCCTATTTCACTACAAACTTCAGGCTTGTCCCTAAAACACATCCTTCACTGGAAATGTTCATGAGCTAGGTATCCCTGTCAGACAGAATTTGTGTTAAATAAAATTAAAACGAAGTTTGTAAGTAAACAAAAAGATGGGACAAGATTATTAACAAGTGGAACCCAAATAAGTAGCCATTTTGGGGGAAATAGAGCTGGCTTACTGCAAAAAGGAAAAAAAAAGGAAAATAATTTCTGGAAAAAGCCACTGGATTCACTTCAATGGTATTTACAAGCCTTTTATTCAATGTCAGTTAGTACTAGTACACTATTTTTCTCAACGGTACTAAAGGAGAAGTCTCACAAATATTCACTTTAATAAATGTTTGTGAGCATTTTGTAAGATCTTTGTTTTCTCTCCTCCTTACAAGAAGAGTCAGATAATTAGGAAGTAGGAACATCACCATGTCGTTTAAGTGGCTCAAATAGCAACCAGTTGACGATATCTTCAGGATGAATATCTTGAACCTCAAAGAGATTTAAATAAGTCTATAGGAAATATTTGTCCAAACATTTTGAACAATAAATGAATGTTAAATAAAGAGTCTGCTCAAAGCTAAATTCTGGAGTAAGGTGCTAAATTCTCCAACAAAATGTGTAATACATATTTTGCCGAATTCCTGGTAAGGCAAAGGACTTTGAATATTTCAAAACCATAATAATAAAAAGCCTAAAAATCAAATTGCATGTATACATTGCTGGGGAGGATATCATTTCAAAAGCATGTCATAGTTTTAGCTACAATAGATTAAAATCTATTTATTTGCCTCAGGCTTTCCCTGTCTTACCTCTGAACTTCTCCCATCTGGTACAATCAAAATATGAAATGGATTTAATAATGACACCTGCAGTGGTTAGTAATCTTTTTTTTTTTCCTACCAGCAATACCTCCCTTACATAAAAGAATAATTGAGGAGATCTTCACTGCTGTATTTTTATGAACTGGGTCCCAAACTATAATCCAAGAACCCTTGGTCCATAGAAATAATAATAATAATAATAATAATAATAATTTAAAAAAAAAAAAGAAAATATGGTGAGGACTTGGACTGCCAAAGACAGACATTGGGGGGCAACTAGAGGATTTCTCAAAATACTGTGCAAAGCAGAAGATATTGAGAATAGCAGTAAGAGGTAAGGACATTTTTACAGTGCTGTATCATCTGTGATACCATTTGTTGGTTTCCCAACATAATTACCCTTTGCTGTGTCTTGAGTAACATTCACCCCGTGAACACAAAGGTGTGTATAGCCCTTCTGTTACACAGGCATTTTGAATTTCACCCAGGACAAATCTAATTTAGGGACTATTTAAAAGCTTTATAAACAAAGCAATAGTGGGGAATCTCTCACCTACCCCACACGTGGTGACATGTTTTATTATGTTGTACAGGTTCGACAGAGCCAGAGGAGTTCAAATAACTTTTCTTTGCAAAAAAGTATGGACTAGTCATGAATATGCAAGACTGGGAATCCCAGTGGGAGAAAAAGTCCTATTGCACACTTTGGATAAACACGTCTTGATTTCTTCCTCTCTATATTGTGGGGTGTTATGAGAATTAATTCATTTATATTTATAAAGGACTTTTTAGATCCTGGGATATGAGAATTATTATTTCCCATTTTGGCAACTGGCTGGTTTCCAGTTACAGTCACTCTCTTCTTCTGCAATGCAAAGTAATCACATCCCACTGGAACATAGCCTCTTTATGCACCTTAAGGCAACTTTCTGGTTTTTTGCATGTCAAGACCACAAAGCTATCAGCTCTACAATAATAATTACTGATCTACTTACACATCTGTGCCAAATTACACATCTGAATGTGTAAGGTTCTTATGTCCCTTACAACAAAGCACTCTCTAAACTTTCTTTAGGATGGTGTTACGAAAAAGTATTTCACTAGCAATAATGGTACCACCAGCACAAGCCAGATTTTCCAGTCTACTAATCCTACTACATGCTGCAAAAAGGACCTTAAAATGGCTGGAGACAAGAGGAACATTCCCCCAGCACAACAGAGCTGTCCACTGGAGTGGAGGAGGCAGTTGTGTCTCCTCTTATGCCACATGTTCCAGGAACCATGGCATAAAGGCAAGGGGGGCAGATTGGGAGGTCAGGACAGGGAGAGAACTGGGATGGGAAGACACATGGGAGAACGGAACAGCAATTAATTTTCTACTGGCATAATGTTCCTAAGGGACAACCATATGCTAGTGATGTAAACCCAAACACCTTCACTGCAATTTTGCAGCCCTGGAGCCCAAACCTGAATCAGCTGATAGACTAATTGCTGGTGTTTAATTTCAGTGTCGACATAATTTAATGCAGCAAATTCTGCAAGGTGCCTCTGTAACGTTCACTGGAGTTCTAACCATTGTCTGTGGAAGAATGTGGAGAATGTGTCATCTATAAAAGAGTCAGGATGGCCCCTATTAAGGAGAAGTTCTGCAGTGTGTGTGTCTGTGTCTGTGCTCCATAGCAACTGCCAGCTGAGCTCTTTAAAGGTGACCTATGAAGCTATTTTACAGTAAATCAAAGAGCTATAGATATATGTGCTGAATTCCCCAAGTAACCTGGGTACTCAGTACATTAACACTATAAAATGTCACTGCAGTCTCTCTCTCTCTCTCTCTCTCTCTCTCTCTCTCTCTCTCTGTGTTGCTGCCCCAGCATGTTCTCTGCCAGGCAGGCCATACCTACTTGAGAGAGTAGATAGTGTTTGTGTGGAGGAATCAGACAGGATTTTTACAGATTGGTATAAAAAATTCCTTACTTCAGATTAGAAACTAGGCAGGGCAATTCAATGTTCTGAAGTGACAAATCCAGCAAATCCAGTTGAACTTTTCCTCTTTCTTACATAGGCATCACAATCCCCCAAGGGAGGGATTTTGTTGCAGTTTTCTATTTTAAAAGGATCAAAGGCCTGTCCAGATCATACAACTATAGGTAATCTGTTATATAGTACATATTTCTGTCTGATCTGCCTGGAGGAAGGTAGAAAGGAAAACAAGTTTGACCATGACACAGGCGCTGGCCATTGTGGAAAATATTTAACTTGGTGTTTGTGCCTGCGCTATGGAGATGAAGCACATGAGAAATCATCTTGGAAAAGCTCAGATGTCAAGCCTCATCAATTACAATAGTCTGCCATGAGCTTTGTCACCATTCAAGACCTTGTCAGTTTCTGAGAAGGACTGAAGTTGGTAGCTGTAGCAGATGTTGTCATCACAGATGAACTTCTGCAAAAGTACATCTGGCAGACTGCTGATGTGCACATTGAATAGTATCAGTAAAAGAACTGAGCTTTGAGGAAAACTGTTGATATCACACTTACAAAAGCAGGGGTCGCAATAAGCGTCCCACAGGGTGGATGTGGTTTTCCAGAGTTAGCCCTGGTAAGCCACTAGACACTTCATTTACCTGTGTATCCACAGGTAGGGCCACTTGCAGCTCCCATTGCCTGCAGATCGCTGTTCCTGGCTAATGGGAGCTGCAGGAAGTGGTGTACTGGTTTCTGCCACTTCCCTGAGCTCCCATTAGCTGGGATCATTGATCCACAGCCAACAGAAGCTGTGAGCAGCTGTAACTACAGACACACAAGTAAATAAAGCATCTGGTGGGCCACACTGGCTAACCCTAGTGAACCGTGTCTGGTCTATGGGCCACATATTGCCTATCCCTGTCCAAGAGCTACAGCAGTTGCCCATGTGTACTCTAAACTGCCTGTTTTGGGGAAAATAGTTCTATTATTTATATTTCCCAATGTTGATAATGATTTTTCAATAGGAGGCTAGTGCTACTTTGACAAGCATAGTGAGATGACGGAATTAGAGAATTCATCTCTTTTATATGTGTGTCTAGTTCTCTTAGACAAACAATATATAAGCACCTTCTAAGCCTTGGCAAAGTGTGGTGCCAAGGAAGAGTGTAGTGGTTATGAAATTTGCAATGCCAGCACCAAGAATATTGAATAAAAAGAATTACTGACCACCTATTTATCTTGCATTTGCAAAGGGTCCTTGCCACAGACACCATTTTATCTGAGGTTTCTTTTTGTCTCCTGTCACCTCATGCTGTTGATACACTGACCGTCAAGTCAGTGATTATGCCTTTTTTGGAACAATGGAAACCAGGGTCAGAGTGACCCAGCAAACTCTGCTGTGATGTGAATGTATCTCACTGACTATATCCAGCTTGTCTGATTACATTGTTCCAACATAGGTCAAATTTTCATAGAGTAGTTCTTCAGCAAGCAGAATATTAATGAAGAAGCTGTCTCCCACTATGTATCTTCCAGTCTTCTGTCAGGGCAGAACACAAGTTCCTCTCTGCTCAAAGATGAATCTGATGAACAAAACAAAGGAACATGGTTTTCCTTCTCACAGCATCTCAACACCATCTGGCACAAAGTCACTATGATCTAATACGCTCTCATCACATAACTCACTTTCAGATTTTCAGAACATTTGTTCAGGGTCAGAAGTAGAATATTGGGCCCGTTTGTTCACCATCTGCAATTCTACAACACAGAAAACCCTCACAAAATCTCCTGATTTAGCAGTGTTTAGAGCATGACACCTACACAGAAAATCCCCTCCCTCAAAGAGAGCCAAACAAAGACAGCCAGCATCAGTCTACTTTGTTGAGATACCTTACAAGGTCGGATCTGAAGAAACAAGTCTTCCCGGAATACCTTCTCTCTTTGGGTGACTGTAGACAGCAACCGTTATCACTGTAATTTATTGTCAGTTAGCATATGCTACCTATTACAAGACAAGATACTCTCACAAGAAGCCAACTTTTACATAGAACTACCTACCACACAAAGATGATACCACATGTTTGGGGTACATTTCTACCCCACCTTTTTTGTACAGAAGAATGTTTTGTGCTGCTGTTTTTCCCTGATGAATTATGTACACATGCCTAAGGGACAATGTCCTAAAACAGCACAGTTTGAGGGCCACTGGTTCAGGAGTTATCACAACACACATGCTCACGCAGTGCCACATTATCCCATGAATGAGTTGTTAAAGAATTGAAGCAAAAGCCAATGATTTAACCCAAGAGCCCAATAGGAAATTACAGACTATGTTCTGTGACATAAGTATAGTATATGGAAGCCAAAGCGACAAGCCCTGGCTGGCATGATCTAGTTGGTGTAGGTCCTTCTTCAAGCAGGGGGTGGACTAAATGACCTCCTGAGGTCTCTTGCAACCCTAATTTTCTATGATTCTATGGCAATTGCTTTATAAATATAAATTATAAAGGATTATCATGCATGGGGCTATCTCCAGGTTTTATGGATTGAAGTTACTGAAACAAAGTTAAATATAATATGCATCTGCTTTGATAGCCTCTAACTAAGGAAACTGAGAGGAAGAAGTATGTAGTATCTCTCCCTGTCCCTAACTGTCTAAAAATAAACAACTAAATCCCAGCATGCAGTTTTATTATTGGCCTTCAGGCGATCTGACTCAGGACACCATATTGTTGGCCACTGTACAAATGTAGTAAAAGACTGAAGAGCAGCCATGCAGCAGTTCTGTGAGTGAAAACACTCCTGTACGTGTGCACACAGAAAAAGGGGGAGCAGAAATCAAAATGAAAGGTAGCACAAGGGAACTGTGTGTGTGTGTGTGTGTGTGGTGTGAAGAAGGTTGTCTGTGAAATTCTAGCCTACTGAACTGTTCAATCCAGCAGATGAATCAGAGGGCCTTGGGGAAGGGACAGAAAGAGGGAACCACCATGGTTAATATTCTGAATGCATTAGAGTTTACTTTGCAAACACATACTGCTTATTTACTGTCTAATGCAGAGGAATAAGCCAACACTAATGGTTGTTACTAATTAGATTTCTAAAGAGCTCACTGGAAATTCATAACTCAAAATTGCAGTGCCAGACTCAGAAGATTTGGACATATTTTAAGTGCTTGACTGAAGTAGGCAAAATAGTTTAAAATGTGGCATTATTATTTGACTGTGTTAGTAGCCCTACTCAGTCTTAATTATGCATTAAAAGCAAAGAGTTATTCATGACTCTTTGGGGCAATCTTTTATTTATTTATACTGTATATTCAGGCTTCCTTGACAGGAGGCTGTTTTGTATGTGCTCTATAATCCAGAGAAAATACAGACAACAAAACAAAAATACAATCCAAAACAATCAAGAATAAGCCAACAGTACCCAGGGCTCATTGGGACCTAACACACTATAGGCCGAACCTCTCTGGTCCGATACTCTCTGTACCTGAGACCCCCTAGGAGCCTAGTGGCAGGGAGCAGAATTGGGAGCCTGGAGTCCCCTCTCCAACTCCAGCACTGGCCGTGGAGCTTGGAGCCCAGCAGCAGGGGGCAGGGGAGCCCTGTGGCCAAGGGGGCAGCCCTGCTGGGTGTGCTGATGGACCCCTGGAGAGCCCAGAGTCCATCAACAGAGGAGCAGAAGTGAATTTCCCTGGTCTGGCAAACACCCTCATTTGAGACCGGTCTGGTCCTGGGGCTGCTGGGCCAAGAAGGTCCAATCTGTAGAGAGTTGCTTCCAGTGAGCTAAATATAAATGATCACTTGAACTTAGACAGCATTTAGATCAAGGAATATTTCAGGTACAGTTGACGTGCAGTCTCTAGCTAAGAGATCTGCACAAGATGTAGGAATGGTGGAAAAGTAGTGTGGCTAAGACTCATCTGAGAAAACCTCACTGAAAACAAATCTACATGAAATGTTTGCATGAAAACCCTCTTCTCACCTGATCACAATATTTTCCTAGATTGTTTAACCTGGATTGATGTTCCTGCAAGGTGGGAGGGTCTTAGAGCCCGGGCTCCAAATAAGTCCAGAAATCTACACTGCAATAAAACAACTCTGTAGCCTGAGCCCAAGTGTTCTGCACATACCAGCCATGGGTTTTTCTTTGCTGTGTAGACATACCTATAGTGTCTGTTCAAATAAAGCAGTTAGTTCTCCCCATTTTTTAAAACTTTTAAAGTCTCCACAAAAAAAAAAGTTCTTTTCAAGTTGACCCAATTTTTAAAAAAATGTGTTTGTTTAAATGATAGAAAACTTAAAAAAAAAAAAAAAAAAAAAAACACTTTTTGTACTTAGGAACAATGGTCCCCTCTAATCTTTCTCCATTCATGTTTGGAATTCATATTTTATATACACTGAGACATGTGTGAACATGTACCACCAGTAGAAACAAAAAAACCTAGCTGTGGGTGCTCTGCTACTCAGCTGGGTGGCACTGTAATCTCTTCTGAGTGACTGCAGAAGTACGCAGCTTACAGGGAACATGGTTCTGCTTAGGAGTATGCATGTACATACACACAATGCCGCAGTCAGGCAAACCTAATAATTTTAACAAATTGGTCAACCTGCTGATTAACAATACACTAAAATGTATATGTGACCTCAAATACTCAATCCAGGTATTGAAATGTGTGGCTCAGCTCCACCTGCAATACAATAATAAGAGGGAGGATCAGCAGGCTAGACAAGTTCCTTGACAGCACTCAGGCCCTGCAACGTTTGTAAGAAATCTCTTACATGAATGCAGAACAATGGAAAACTCCCCCATTTCAAGGCTCCTTCTAAGAACAAGCTCAAAACAACACTCAGGGGGCTGAGCCAACATGCTGCTCTTGGCAAAGCTAATGAGCAGCCTGTGTAAAAGCTAAGAGACAGCACTATGCAGCAAGAAATGTGTGCTTCATCCATACCACAGCACTCCAGCCAATTCAGTATCAGAGAGCAGCTTCCTAGTTTTCATGCAGTTATCACTGTCTCTTGTCATGTTTATTCCCCCCCACATCTGCATCTAAAAGATAGAGAAAGCAGATGGGGATTGCCAACTGGTTATTTTAAAAGTTCTTCCCATACTGTCAGTGGAGGTGAGGGGGTGAGGAGTGTGTGCAGAGATGCTCTCTTTCACTTCAGTGTTTCTTGCCCTGTAGCTACCAGCCATGGGCATATTGTCTCCCCAGCTCAGTCAGCCTTTCACTGTCAAGCTGGATTTGTGAGCTGCTGAAGGGCCCTGCTAGCCCGGCTCTAGGCCACACTGGAAATGTGGCAAATTAGGTCCTGGCAGGCTTCTTAGTGACTCTGTGGTTACTTGAGAAATCCTTTCTGCAGACTTCTGTCTTGCAGCCAGTGAAGACTAAAAGGCTGTGATGAGCGCATGCTTTTTTATGTATTTTCATGCCAATAGTAGAAATCGTTTTAATGACTTGAGAATTGAGTGACTTGCAGTAGTAAGGGGAGAAGGGGATGTCTCCTGCTGTCATAAAATTCCAGGACAAAATAAGCAGCTTTGAAATGTTGGCAGAGGAGCTGCTCTGAAATCCTTGCTGAGGAAGGATCTCATTGCCTATGCCAGTTCATATAATGCTGCCAAGCCTGCAACCGTGAAATGCCACACTAGTACTCACTCGCTATTTACTACTCATGTGGATTGGCAGTTCTCTGATGGTTATTTCAAACTCCCCTTTGCAATCAGAGTGTTTCTCTTATCACTGAACTGGCTGTGCTTGCTGCATATATTTCCTCCCTTTTGTTTAATAGGAGAAGTCCTTCCTCTCTTCCCTACACTCTTCATACGAGCGCACTCAAGAGGGACCAAATGGGAGTTCATTTAACTGGTTTTAAACCAGGGTCATACAATCTACAATTCAGTTATTCCAGATTAACTTTATTGCTGATGTGTGCACAATTTGGCTCCAAGTGTGGGTGCTTTTGTGAAGAGAGGCTAGAACGGATGGAGGTTATCAGAGAGGAAGTGATGCTTGTTTGTGTAGTTATGTACGGCCTATTTTCACAGCTGCGGAGCATCTGCAATTCCCATCAAGTACAAGTGGAATGAAGCAGGCCTTTTGAGATGTTTGAATGAAAAATGTTATAGAAATGTCACTAAACATTTGCTAGACAGTTAGTTGATCCATATAAGCACCAGAATTATAGCACTTTGTATCAAACTCAGACACACTACACAATGTGTTAACAGAAATGTTAGGTTCATGCAGCCTCCAAAATTCATTTTTTTTAACTGACTTCAGACTGAGATCATGTCTTTTTTTGCACTGGGAGGAATCTAGCACTTTTTTTACATTATAAAATAATAGTAATGCTTAAATATTTTGCATCTGCTCTGATTGACTACATATTCCCTTTTTGTTTACACATGATAGAAGTTTTCAATGGGAAGAGAATGCCAGTCATCTACTTGTCTGACCAAACTGTGCAAAGAAGTCAGAATATCCAAATCATCACATTAAAAAGGTCACAGATCAGTATAGTTTACAATCCAGTTTTGCAAACCATTCAAATTCTGTTGTTACATCCCACAATTAACAAGAATAGGAAACTGCACAACTTAAATCCATCTGTGAGATCATAACCATAAATGTAAACACCTAATCCATTCTAATGACCATTTCTAAAGTATAATGGGATTTTATCTTGCAGACCATCTCAGATCTCTCCCTGCATTAGTGAGGCAGTACAGCAACTCTCAGTAATGTGGTCATTAAGTTTAACATTTAGGACAATAAGCAAACACATCTGTAAGGGAAATACCATCTGTGCATCAATGTATTTAAATCCATCCATGATACGTAGTGAGGATAAATTCATTGTTATGAGTTGCTCCAGCACTATAATGTTGAGGGGCATACGAACATTTAGGTATAGGCAGCCCAACAGACTCACAGATTGGCTGCAGAGATCATATCACAATAAGAAAGCTGGAGACCCATTAATCATTTTTGCCAGTTCTAATTTCAGCTTAATCCATTGTTGTTGTTTTTTTACCTACAGTTTTTGCCAAAATTGTAGCAATTTTTTTTACCACACAGAATTCTATAATTGTCACTTTTGCTGCCTCAATGGCTGCTTGAAACTCCATGGTGAGGGAAGGCCCTTCAGATTCTCCTGTTCCAAAAGCATATGACTTGACAAAAAAGAAAAAAGTGCATCTCCTTTGCTAGTACAAAACCTGAGACACAATTCATTCCTTCTGCTTGCAGCCAGAAGAGAGCAGAGGCAGAAATACCAAACAACCCATTCACATAAAACATCCCTCAAGCTTCAGAAAGTTGATCAATCAATCAACAGGAGTATTTCCCAAGAGCAGAAGATCATTGACTATATGGAAAAAGTTAAATGTGTAGGTTGCCTAAGCAACAGCTAAGAGATGGGGAGTGGCGGAGGGGTGGATACCAAAAATCTAGAAATACTTGAAAGGTTAACAGCGGGAGTCTAGAGGAAATAACATCACCTGCAAATTACACACTTTCAAAATTTCAGAAGACACACAAAAAAAACTGAGCAAAAAAGTAGAGATAATGTCAAAAATTCTCAGAAGGGTAGCCATGTTAGTCTGTACCTCTGGACCTCTTGTTCCATTCATCTAAAGAAGTGGGTTGTGCCCATGAATGCTCATGATACAATCTACACTTTTGTTAGTTGCTAGGATTGTCAAAAATGTTATTCAAGGGCTCAACAGCATAGGCAAAATATACAGTGCTCACTGACTAACTGCATGCTTTCCCCACTGACACTTGTTACTAATTATAGTCCTCTTTTGGAGGGCAGAGTAGCCCAGGGAGAAAGGGGGCAAGACAGTGTCCCTGTTTGAGATGCTGCCTTCATAGCAAGACAGGACTTTACACCATGGACATTTACATCAGTGGATATGTCTTAGTCACCTGTTGTGTATGACAGTTAAAGAAATAAAATCTTTGATAGGTAATTCAGGCAGATTAGCTGATGCAGCATGGAGAAGGTTTGTGAGTTTCTCTCCTAATGTCTCATTCTTAAATTCTTCCTGCTTGTTTGTTACTAAAATATTTAATATTTGGCTTATTTAATATTAGCATACATTTCTGTAGTGCTTTTCTTTTTTAAAAAATAGCAAACAACAACATAATGCGTGAACATGCTAGATAAGATTTCAACATCTTTGTTAGTGTTCACGGCAGCCACTTATAACACACATGCACTGTAGAAACATCTTTTCTTAGTACAAATGTAATAGAATTTGTATTCCCACCTCAAACCCACCTGAATAATGGACTGCAGAACCATTACTATTCCAAACCCGGATGTCTACACACCTCTTCGGTGTATTTCAGTTCAAAAGACATTTAACACTTCTGCTATTCTAGTCAAGGTCTTCCCAAACCCATCTCTGCCATTTATTTCAATCCTAACCTGAAGAACCTCTGATAATCTAATCCTGTATCTCTCTAGATCATAGGCTCTAAATTATGATATAATTATATAGTCTTTTAAAAAAAACCTACATGTACTGAGTCATAGCCACCAAAAGTCATTTGAAGTTAAATTTCTAGAAGGATTTGGAGGAAGGTATATTAATAATAAGCCACAGAGGCAGCCAGTCCCCATCTCAAAGTTCTTCCTCCCAAATTACAGTACACATCAAGGAAATGATGCAAATAATTTGTGTTCTGTAAAGCCCCCACTGAAAGAAACACTATCTGTCATCTTGTTGTTGTTGTAGAAAATTGGTATTTTTTCTTGAGAGTTTTTCTTGACCAGTTTCCCAAAGTAGACATATTGGTTAGCAACGGTCCATAAAGACAAACACAAAGAGACAAAATAAAGTAGAAGGGATTGTTATTGTATGATATTGGCTATGGTTATAACAGCAATAATCCTCTCTCAAAAAGTGGCCATTACCATGGTTAATGACTGGTTAGTTAGAACACAAATGACTCTCTGCTTTGCCCTGGGACATTAACTTACAATCCAGCCATTACTTGCAGGTAATGTAAGAACCATATTTTAGAGGCTCACTGCTGTAGCAATCTTCGGTCATAACTTGAACTTAATGCTGTTAGCTGTATCTGTAATACAAATTCTATTACATTTGAACTAAGAAAAGGTGTTTCTACAGTGCCACAAAATTCACCCCCCTTTTGTCCCATCTTTCACTTGGAGACCATGCTCTTGCTGAAGTCAATCAATTCCCTTTCTCCTATGCGTATCTTGTCAATACTGCAACAACATCTTAGCCAGTTTTTGCAGGGATGCTTGGTGAGGTGTGTGGGAGAGAGAGAGAGACAGGAAAATCTCTGTGTGATTATTTTTAAAAGGGGTGAAAAAAGAGAAGTCATTTGGGTTGTTAACTGAAGGAGAATAAGAATCTGGCATTGTGTTCAGGAATGTCCCTGCACACAATGTGTCAGACAATAGCTGAAAAGTAATCTCTCCAAGGGCACAGAGTAAACACATAGGATTGAAATTCACAGACTGCATTCACTGCAGCTCCTCAGTCCTTGAACCTTGCCACTTAATGGTAAACATGTTAACCATGGACATCATATCCAGAGAAAACACATAACAAGGCTTAATCAGTGGCACTCACAGACCTTCATGCCAACAGACCAGAATATCATCATGGCCCCTTCTGGCCATAGAATCTATGAGTTTTGACAAACACCCCAAAACCCACAAGTTACCTTAAATTTCAAAACAAAAATCCCATTTTGACTTTCACAAATCAGACCCTTTTATTTTAAAAGTGTGAAACAATGTGTTTCCATTCCCCCTCCCCTAAGAGGGAAATTTGAGAACACCAACCCTTCCCCACAGTTTTTTATTTGACAAAAGAGCATTTTCTGATGACACGTCTCATTAAAAATTCTTGGCCATCTCTGGCCACCACACTCGCCAAAAAAGGTAACCTCACTGGCAGTTTCAGCTGGGATGAACAAGAATGGATCAATGTGGAGATTTACATCTACCCTTTGACCTACATAGAGGATCCCCTTTAGATTTGTCACATGGAGGAGGATGAGAGAGATAGCTACTGAGTAGAAGAAACATGGCAGTGCTCCTGATGTATCTTCTGTATGACTGTATAGGAAACCTTAATTTTTTTCCTATCTTTTAAAACCTTGATTTGCAACCTTAATATGGTTTGTTTAACATAGGTAATTCCACACAAAGATAGTGTTTTAGAAAAAAAAATCTGAAAAATTCTATCATGTGCTATCACACAGATGCCCACACAAGTCATCAGCAGGCTTGGGCCATAAAGTGATAGCAGTTCCCCAGGGTTAGCCCCTAGTGGTCTGCTGCCACTATACTTACCCGTGCCTCTGCAGGTACAAGTGACTGCAGCTCCTTTTGGCTGCAGATCACCATTCCTGAACAATGGGAGCTGCGAGAAGCAGTGTTCTGGTCCACACTGCTTTCCTCAGCTCCCATTAGCCAGGAACAGTGATCTGCAGCCAATGGGAGCTGGAATCTCCCATTCCTATAGAAGCGCAGGTAAATATAGTGGTGGCAGTCTGCCAGGGGCTAACTCTGGGAAACCGGATCTGTCCTGAAAGACGGTATTATTCCATCCCTGTCTTAGATCCAGCAAAGACCTCTGCCACTTGAACTAATGTAATAATTGATAGGAGTAATAGATTGTCTGGACCAGAATTAGGGAGATTTGCCATTGGCAGAGGAATGATATCTCCCAGGAATATTAGGTGAAAACAGACTCTTATGTCCATTCCCCTTGAGTATGACTCCTCCTACCCCATCCTCTAAAATTTCTGTCCCAGACTTGTGTCTTCCTCATCTATGACTGTGTCCCCCACTCTCCCAACTTCACCAGTCCCAGTCTCCATTTTTCAGTCTCCAATTCCAGTTCCAGACTACTTGTCCAGAAAATCTTAGGAGTTCCCCTTCATACTCCTTAGCCCAGTGTCCCCTCTCAGCATCAGTCTCCTTTCCCAGCTGTTTCTACTTCCCCCAAATGCTGCAAGTTCCAGTACATTCCTTTCTGGGTCATCATCCAATCTGTCCTTCTCCTGCTCAATGGCCTCCAGTACCTCACCCTCCCTTACTCATTTCCCCTGTTCCAATACCCTCCAATATTAGTCTCTGTCTTCCTTCCAGCCCGGTCCTCCTATCCAGGGAGTCACAATCTCCTTGCTGGTTCTTCATCACATCCCTTTCCTAACTACTGGCTTCCATTTTTCTCACCCCATTTCTGTACTCATCTCCCAGACTCTGTCTGATGCTAAGCCAGTTCCAGTCCCCTTGATGTATGTCACAACCCTAGCTGAACTCCGTCTTTCAATGCTTACCCACTATTTCCATGTGTTCTTAAGCTTTCTTTGGTGTAGGAAAACATTGCATCAAGGGGAAGTTCTTACACCACTCTTTGTGAGGGAACATCTGCTATTTCCCATTACGGATTGAACTGTTATATATTCATACAGTGAAAGTCTAATGATTAGACCAATATACAGTATCTTGAAATCATAAGTCATTTCCCATCTACATCATGCAAATATCCTCAGGAAAGGAATAAATAGGGGCAGAGTTCATGCTTGCCACATGCTGTCATGACTCCAGTACTTGTAACTGGGGTGAAAAGCCACAGTAGGGTTAGCTTCTTTAAAATGTGTTTTAACATTGTGCCTTGTGCAGCTGACAGGTCCCTGAGTCTTGGTGAGGTATAACCTCCCCACTTCCCTTTGAGCCAAGTCCCATTCTACATCTGTTGAGGAGAGGTGGACTGTGTACCCTCACTCCTTTTAGGTTCGGTTACATCTTTACTAACCAACCTGAAGCTGTAGACTTTGGTGTTCATTTCCCCTGCATTTGCATTTCCCCAAGCAGTTGATACACTTATCTGGGTCTCCAGTGAGCATCAAAACATAGGGATCATTTTTACCAACATTCATTTTCCCTTCCTCACTGTTTTTCCCTGCCTCAGTTTCCCCACATCCACAATGTGTTTTGTCCATGGACAGTTAGAACTGACCTAGTTTCCCTGACAAAGATAAAGAGTGAGCTTGTTCTAGGGACATTGCCTCTGACTTATGCAAGTTCACATCTGAGTCCTCTGGGTTTAATGGAGTTAAATCATTTCCCACTGATACATCAAAAAGAAGATCCTTACTATAAATCATCTGAGAACTTTCTCTCGTGCACATCGCAACTCAAGTCACTGAAGTTATTTAATATGCCCTATATAGCATGCTCAATTTCACTTTTAAAAAATCATACTAAAGAAAAGCCAGAAAGAAATCTGTACTTCCTTGTTGTGTTCACAATAAACAGATATAGTCCCATTGTAAATTTGCTCAAATCCTTCACCAACAATGTAAAACAACGAAAAAAAAAGACTTTCACAAACAATATCATTAAACCTTCACCAGGAAAAATCATCTAAAACATGGTAAGCCTATTTGGTTCCCTAGCTTGTCTTTGTATTCAATTCGGTCTGAGGACATTTACACTGGTAAAGCTGCCATGATTCAAATTCCAATACTCCACCTCAGCCCGCCCCTTTTGGTTGGGGGAGGTGATGGGGTGGGAAAAGAGGAGTGAAATAGTTTAGCAGAAAATAAGGCAGCCACTTCAAAGCCATAAATCCTGCCAAAGAAACCCAGAGAATAATCATCAGTCAAGACTTTAATCATCAGCAAAAGCTAGTTCAGAGAATAAGGAGGGTCCTAAGGGTAATAGCTGTAAAATGAAAGTGTCCACTGAGAGCATTTGTTTCATTACAGACAATTGAGCCATTTCTCAACCTTGTTTATCTTTAGCTTTCCCTGTTAGACCAGAGAAAGAGAAAAAAAAAAAAAAGAGAGAAATTATTACTATCTCCCTCCAAAGAAAAAAGCACAAGTGCCAGAAATGCTATAATACACTGTTTCCTAGCAGCTAGTGTTATTATATGAGGTTTTTTGCCTGAGTTAAATAGGGACTTATATATCCTTCTGAAGAATGGGACAAACTGACAGCAACATCATGAGTTTTAAAGATTTAACATTTTTAAAGCACTTCTGGATACTCTATGAAAGGCCACATATAATTATTATTATAGCAGACATTTTGTAGATGTATTCTTCATTGCTACCAGTCATGTCAAATGAATTCTGAAATGACTTGGCAATATTTGCTTTTTGTCTTCTGTCTTCCATTATGCCACATATATTTATTCTCTCTGTTATGCAACAAGTTTGTAACTTTAAACTCGCCCCTAACCATCAGTGAAGTTTGAGCTCAGATCTCAGAACTAAAAGTGGCAATTTCTACTTGAGCTAACAGAGTAATGCAGAAGCGCTTTTCTGATGCAGACTAACCACAAAATGGTGACAAGAGCATATACTGTGGTTGTGTTCCAGAAATAGTCATTTATTTCATTGGTGCGATGCATAATTTTTCACCATGAACACTCAGGTAGGCACGTGAAACATTAGACACCTTAACCAAACTTATGAATTCTTGTGAAAATAGCTATAGTTCATCATTTAAACACTGACAGTGTGCTCAGCTTGGCACACAAAGATAGAGCGCATGCACAGATATGGTCTATTAGGCAGAAAACATACTGGGAGTTCCAGTGGATGGTGATGACAGACTGGCATGTATTTAAAAGGGGGTGGTCTGGAGTTGATAAGAAATGATCATTTGGATGTCTCATCTTAACCAGCTAATGTTACTGGTCCAACTTACAGTACTAGCAAGTGAAAGAATAAGCAGATGTTTTTATCCACTGAATTTCTGAGCGAGTTGGGTAAAACAAAGTAAAGTCTACAAGAGACAGCAGGCAGCACACGACCCCTTTCTAAATGAACTGGATCAAACATAAAGCAGCTGCCATTTGCTACAGACAGCAGAATCTTTAGAAATAAAGGTTCAGGAATTGTAACAGCCACATATCTAATAACATCACTGGGCCTACTGCAGTGGGGGTAGGGTGTTATGGTATGTCTAGACTTCATCCTTGCAAGGAGGCTTACAGGATCTGTCGAAAAAGGCTTTCTTTCTCGACAGATCCCCTTCTAGACTTTTTGCTGACAAAGTGCTGAGTCGGCAAAACGCGGTGGCCATTTTTATGCAAATTAGGCATGGGATATTTAAATCCCTGCCTCATTTGCAATGTCAACCTGCCTAATCTGCATCCCTCTGCCGACAGAGGGATGCAGTCTAGACATACCCTTAGAGTTAGGCCTTGTCGGGGGGAGGGGGAGATGAAGAGGGAGAGAGCCGGGGCTGGTGCAGCCGCAGCCAGGGAGAAGGGGACAGGGCTTGTGCAGCCATGGCCTGGCCCTCTTTGGTGGCCACGGGGAGAGCTGGGGTTGCCTACCCCCAGAGAGAGGGGGTTGGTGAGCATAGCAAGGAGGGGACGCAGCCCCCGACTGTGTATATATAAACTACCTGTGACAGAGAAAGCTGAGTGAGTTTCTCGTGAGACCATCTAATCTCAACATGTCTCAAGACTGCTTCTTTCCCAACTCTCTTCTGTCTCCCTCTCCCCCATGCATTTGAAATTGAAATAGAACCACAAAACCACCACTACATACACCACAAACATAAAGACACAACATTTTGGACATACAGCTTGTGACGTAGTGGGGGTGCTGTCTACTTTGTAACCCAGTGTTCTTGCCAGCTGTATTGTGTGATTCCCAATGGCTCACTCCACATGTGTATTGGCTGTAGACATTTAAGTCCCAGCCTGAGCAGATAACAACTCTGTTCCCAGAGAGAGAGACAAAAGAAGATAGGTGGGGATGGCCACCAGGCTGGGGGGGTCGGGACTTGGAGTTGGGTCAGTCTCGGCTGGGCTAGGATGAGCAAAATGTTTTAGACCAAGGAAAGGGATAAAGCCCCTTCCCCTCAAGAGGAATAAGGCTGTCTACCCTGGCTCCTGTGTTAACACTGATCCTAAGCTATGCTGTGTGTCTGTGAAACAATAAAACCTTCTACTCTACTGGCTGGCTGAGAGTCATATCTGACTGCTAATGGGGGTTCAGGGTCGGGGGCTCCCTGACACCCCATCACACAGCTATATTAGATTTGGACAAGGATTTAGAGTCAAGGTGAAAGTTTGGTTATGGATCTCATAGCAGGTAATTTCACAGCCAACACAATTTTCATCAGATTTTGATGAAAACTAGTGAATTTTGAACAGTGCTAGCTATTCTCAAATAGCAAAAACCTTGTAAGATCTGACAAAATTTCAGAAGTGCCCAAATTAGAATTAGAATGTCAACCCCATTTTGGCACAAAAACTGTAAAGGATGGCTTCTGATCAAAGATTTCAGAACCTCCCCCCCTGAAATTCAAAGGGATTCAAATGGAAAGTTCTTATCCTGGCCCATTTCTTCTGAACATGGGCAACAGCAGCATTTTATAATGAAACATTTCCCTTTTCTCCAGCCCTGTTTCGGGGTAAAATCTTGGAACTTTTTCCCCAACTGTGTCAAATTGATGATTTCCTGGTTTGAAAATGCCCCACTCCCTCCCTTCTACAGGTCCTGAGGGCTACAGAGTCTCCTTTCCCAGCCTTGTTCTTTTATTTGTTTCCCCTCTGCCCCAACCCCTGTGTGTGCCTTAGATTTGGAAGATTTAATGCATATTATGATGCACCTAAAGAGAGTTCAGCCCATCAGATCACTCAATAGACAAACAGTATAACAGCTCTCTCTCTTGCAGTGGAATGTAACCTCAAGCAGTGAAGCAGCTGTGGATTATTCCATTTTACTGTTGGTTGAGGAGATTTTATTGAAGAGGCTGCATTTGTTTTGCCAATCGATGGCATTCATAATTAGGAACTTTACTGTAAACTAAACTAGAGGAAGGTCTGACTTCATCTGAGCTTTGGAGGTAGAATGTATCCATATGATGAATCAAGTCAAACCAAACTCACAGATCTACACACTCTATGAACAGAGGAAATTTGGATCAGATTTCTAGAATATATTCCTTATTCCACTCAGATCACATCTTCATAAGGATTTCAGAAGCCACTGGTAACTTTGGGCAATGTAAAAAACTAAGCCTAATAATTTAAACCACGCTCAAATATAAATGTTCAAAATAAAGGCCAAATATCGCTATGTGATAGAGATTTTATTCAAGTTGCTTAAGTAACAGACTTCTATTTGAAGAAGACTACATTTCTATGGCTGGGAATGGCAGATTTTATAGGTTACCTTCCAAAGAGTAGGACTGCAGTCAAAGAGTTCCTTTTACATTTGGGGCTTGTACTTACTAATGACTATGTAGAACTGTGGACAGGTAACTATAAACGTGTCTACCTCTGCAATAATTTGATTGGGATAGCTCCCATGTGCCCTATTCTCCATACATCTTCGGAACCAAGGCGAACACATTTTATAGATATCATAATCCAGTTCCATGGTTGGATTATTTGTTTATACCATATGGTATGTTAAAGACCTCTAATAAGGCAAGACCCCATGCCCAGGAGTTTGCCTATACAGACATTCCAAAAAGAACAAACTTATAGGAACTTAGAGAAGAGGAAAAGAACATAGCAAGGAAAAAGAAGGAAGCCTGCCTTTGGGACCTCTTCATTTTAACAGGAAAAGAGGTCATACGAAGTGGCTCTATTTCACATCTTTAGTTTTTTGTTTATAGGACCAAGTCCATAAGATCACTCTGCAGTAGAGATGGCTAATAGGAAGACAGCCAAACAAAGGAAGTTTATAGGAAGGATCTAGAGGAAAAATAAAATATTTCATGATGCAGGAAAACAAGGAGGCTGCTTCAGGCAAAGAAGGTAATCCATGGAGTCATGACATAGGAAATGGGTTCCAATGTATCCATCTATCACACAATCATATGTTCAAGGGTTTGGGTTTAGTGACTAACTTGTCTGACCTAGCTCTTAGAGGGTTCACCACTACATGAGAGGGAAGGGGAATCGTGACAAACAGCATTTCTTAGACACATGGATTGCCAGTTTCAGCACACAGACTTAGTACAGGACAGCCCCTGGAGACTGAAGATTGAACACCCTTCCTCATGCCTAAAAGGAATCTCCCTTCTTGATTACCCCTCAGTCAGGGTAAGGCTAACATTTGGGAAATGTTTTGTCCTCTTGTCCCTCTCCTGTTAGCAGAGAGCTTCAGTTTCCATGGCTGTCAATTTAAATCATATGCACATGTCCAATGAACACACAAGAACAGACCAGCAATGCGATTATACAATTAAACACATTTTCAAGCAATGAGAACGTGAAGCTCTACAGGAAAACATTCACACCAGATCTAAAGACCAGAACAAAGCCTGCCCATTATTTCAGTTTTTAGCACAATAACCTGGTCTCCAGGAAGAGAATGGAGTAGCAAAACTGGGGAATAAGATGACCCACAGGTTCAATGTCCTGTTGGGCCACAAGTTTCCAGGGCAATCATGGGCAATATATTAATAAGTAAAAATCTTCCCTACCTCACAGGGGAGTTTTGAAGTTAAATTAGCTGAAGATTAGGAAATGCTCATTTACCATGGTAATAGAGGACATGTAAATACCTAAACTAAACAGTCTTTGTCTGGACCTGGATTTGAACCTACATGAAGGGCCAATGTAGCATTTATGAGTGGACCAGTATTTAGTAGGCTAACTTCATTCTCTATCCTCCAAAAAGAAAAATCTGTTTCAACATCAAAACTCATACAAACTCTCTAGGAGGAAAAAAATCTCTCTGAAGGTCACATTTTCAAGATTGTGTGAATTGGGTTTATCTGAACCCCAAGCTAGTGAGACAAGAAAAACCAAACCAAATAAAAGTAAAGTCCATACATGGCTTCCCTTTCTTTAGCTAATGCAAAGTCATCTAATAAATATGAATAAGGTTATTTTTACTGATTTCATTGCTGCTGCTGGAAAAGATGACAGACTAATTTTGTCTGCCTAGAACTGGGTTGTAAGTTTACATTGCACTGCGTGCATTCTGTCATTATCACGCTGTATGGTAAGATAATGGGTTTGACTACACTGTGCCACAGGCAGAGCTGCCTCTGAAAGTCACTTAGAAATCAACATCATAGAAGATTATTCTGCATTTTTTATTATTTACAGTGCGTGTAACTAAAAATGATTATTATTCAGTGGAAGAAATTGTAACTTGCATATTTCCCTGCCATTGTTCTTTAACGCCATTCTGGTACTGGAGCATTTGGTAATGGATCAGAGCAGCAAGACGCTTACTTCAAGAGTACAGCACATCAGAGCCCATCCTCCCTATTAACAGTTTTGCTACAGATTCCTCCCTAGGCCCTATAGTGTTGTTTCCAGAGTTCAGCCTGGAGGGCCATATAAAATTCGTACTAACATGCTGACTGGATCCATCTGCATAAGGCTAGGCTCCATTTGGAGGGTAAAATACCACATGTAAGGAATGCAATATTCACTTGTCTTTGGAAAGGGAAGATGGGTCTTAAGGAGCAATCATGCTCTGGGAGTAAAATTCAGAACAGTGAGAGGTTGTGTCACTCTTGTCCTGTAACCTTGAGTGCCTCAAAATGCTCTGGTGCTGGAATTCCCTATCTGGACAATCCCAGCCAGGATACAACGAGGGTGGGGGTGGGGAATAAGCATATATAACTCTCTGATTCTAGCAGCCTGATTGTTTATACCACACAGTCATACTTTGGTCTCTGCCTGATGGGGTTAATGCCAGTCAAGTGACCCCAGCACATCCTCAGTCCCGAATTTCTCCAAGACCTTCTGCCCTGAAATGGCAGCTCTCTTTCAGAATACTCAGGTGGAGGAATAAGGTTTGTTGGTTCACAGCAGCATGTTGCTTTAATTGGTGTGAACCACTTCTCAAGTCAAACACAGCACTAGGATGAGTCAGAATAAAGAAAAACAATTTAATCAAAAAGATGTTTTAAAAGAATTCAAATATAAGGAGTGATTTCAGAAATGATTACAAACAAGAAAGTGAAAAATGCTTTCTAATGTCCACTCCATTAAGATTTCTAACAAAGTTCTAACTATGTGGTCCCTTTGTGTTTCCATTTACTTTGTATTTTAGATGAAAAATAACTTGGGAGTTCATTGCCCTTTTTAAGTCTAATGAACTTTGCAAAGAAATTGAAGCCACCCCTATCACAAACCACTGATCAGCCCTACCCAGCCCTAACAAGAGTACAAGCTTCCTCCTCTCTCCTTTAGCCCCTTCTATAATTTCTTGACTATAGTTTTACACCAGCCTGAGTCTTGTTGAAGTGCCTGTTTCCCCAGATATTCACTTTACCTTACCAAACACCTTTATTAAGTTTGTCTCCACCTGAATCACATCTAGCAGTTTGAAGGCAAGTCAGCTGGGACTGATTATCCGAGATTATCCAAGGAGTCGATGACAGTTTCTAGCAGTAGGGAAACAAAGCAAACAGACTTCCTCCTTCCAAAAGACATCTGCTATTGTGAATTTCCTTGCCTGCCAGTCAAACCATGTTACTCTTCCTTCCTTAAATCTGTGCACTGATTCATCCACATCCATATGATGATCAAATCTCATCTTCAAAACTCTGCACACCCCACACTGGCCTACATCTCAGGTATCTACTCCTAACACTCCTTCACCACTTGCAGTGATGTTAGCCTTCCTTCCTCCCACCTTTCTGTTCACTCTCCCATGCTGCCCTGTTGTAGAAAACAGCCTCCCATGCCCACACTACCAAGCACCATTTTTCTCCTCATTCAATTCCTTCTTGAAGACCCACTTATTTTTCTGTATTCTGACCAGAGGGCCAGCAAGAGGCCTAAATAGCATTAAGTAAGTTCCACTTAAATCCTCAAAACAAAACATAATAAGAACTAAAGTGGTTACTATGCCCTACGGTGGCCCACTGCACAAGGACAAATATTACATTAAAAACAAAAGGTTTTGAAGGGCTGTTATACTTGATACTGCATGTCATCAAAATTCCGATTCTAGGGTTTTAACACTTAATTTAAAAGTGCAAAGGTGAGAGTGATAATCACAGTTATATTTATCCACGCAAATGATACATCTTTATGGCATTAGGAACACACATCAGAATTTTCACTTTATGAAAGATACCATCAACAAACCTTAAACAATGTCTTCCATTTCTTTGGTAACATCCAGTTTAACTCTAGATTTTAGCAGGTTGAAAGCCACTTCCTGGAAACTATGCTTAATTGATTGTGGCTGATTGAAATAAAATTAATGCTTTCTTCAAACAAACAAAAGAAGAGTCACATTGTTGCTCTGTTCCAGACTGGATTTTTGCATTTTCATTCCCTTAATGTCAGAATAATGAGTAGCATTGATCATGAAATTTAGAGAAAGGAAAATATATATAATGTCTTAAAGAGAAGCAATAACTACAGACATTCAGATAGAGAAAGATGACAGAAATATTAGGGCCTGTTGGGTTTGGGATTTAAGTTCCCTTCAAACATTCTTGTCAAGAAGAATCATAAGCTTCTAAATCTTAGCTGGAAACTTATGTGAGAGAGATAAGATGAATCACTGTAGATGGATAATAGGATATGTAAGGTGTGTGCTGCATACTGGTAGGAGCAAGGGGAAATATATTCGTGGAAGAGAAAATAAAATTTAACATTTTTGTAATCCTCCTTTAATGCTTTGTCTCCTCTTTCCATTTAACTTTTCTCCTTACTTCATCATCATCTTTTTTTTCAGCTGTCTGGGTATTAAGACTAAAGAGACCACTGTTATTATCTATTCTACACAATTGAGACCACAGAATTTCACCCAATGATTCTTGCATCAAGCATGATATGTTAAAAAGATCATTTCAGTTTGAGCTATAAAAGATACCGAATGGCAATTTAATGACATCAAGTGATGGACATAGTTTTATATCCCCCAAAGGACATGGAACTATCTCCATCACTTGACTTCATTAAATTGTTCCAATAGTTTATTACCTTCACATTCAAAATGGAAGAGACTACATAGACCAGAGTACTGAAGCAAGGCTTCTAGGAGTCAGAAAACAACAAGCTAAATATGACTCAACAATGTAACACTGTTGTCAAAAAAGCAAACATCATTCTGGGGATGTATTAACAGGAGTATTTTAAGCATGACTCTCTACTCTGCACTGATTAGTCCTCAACTGGAGTACTGTGCCCAGTTCTGTGTACCACACGTGAGGAAAGATGTAGACAAATTGGAGAAGGTCCAGAGAAGAGGAACAAAAAAGATTAAAGGTCTAAAAATCATGACTTATGAAGGATAATTGAAGGAATTGTATTTGTTTACTTTGGAAAAGAAAAGACAGAGGCTTGCGTCCACACCTCAAAAGCGCATTGCAAAAGTGATATGCTTTTACGCAAGATAGCATCCACACTGCAGGGATGCTCTTGTGCAAGAAAGTCCTGTGCTTTTACTAATAGGCTCTTTTTTCACAAGAAACCCCTGTTGACTGTCCATACACACCTTTTTGCGCAAGAACTCTTGCACAAAAAGGAGTTATTCCTTGTAGAAAGAGGCATATCTACACCGCAAAAAGCCCTCTGTTCTGCCATTTTACTGTAAATGTTCTTGCGCAAAAACACGCTTAAGATGTGTACGCTCCATGGGTTTTTGCACAAAAACAACTGGTTTTGCACAAAAAACCTGTAGTGTAGACGTAGCCAGGGGGAAGAACATGATAAAAGGTTTCAAGTATCTAAAGGGTTGTTACAAGGAGGGGGGAGAACAATTATTCTCTTTAAACTCTGATGATAGGATGAGAAGCAGTGGGCTTAAACTACAGCAAGGAAGGTTTAGGTTGGACATTAAAGAAAAACTTCCTAACTGTCAGGGTTGTTAAGCACTGGAATAAATTGCCTAGGGTAGTTGTGGAGTCTTCATCATTGGAGATTTTTAAGAGCAGGATAGACAAACTGATGTCTGATCCTGCCATAAGTGCAGGGGACTGTACTTAATGACCTCTTGAGGTTCCTTCTAGTTCGATGATTCTGTGTTCGATGATTCAGATTTAGTCTGAGTTTTTCTAGTTTCAGCTTTCAGTCTCTCTGCCTGAGCTGCAGCCTTTTGCTCCAACTGTTCTAGTTAAATAATTAACTGCAGATGTTTGTACATTAACTCCTTTGTGACTTTGGCAGTACAAAATATACACATTCCATCACAATTATCCACAAGAATGTGAGCAAGTAACAGAACTGAGAATGAAGTGAGTGAGAGCTGATAAATGGGTCTCTACACCTATCTACAGAGGTCCTCTCATTGGATGGCATTACGCAATCAATTCCACTGAAAGGGACACAGACTTCATTGTCCAAGTTTGCCACCCTGCCGGAAACACCATTTGTTCAGTTGGAAAGGACAACACTGGGACTTGCCTATTGAAAAACTTATCAGTTGGGGGAAAAAACCCTACAGATAATATCCAAGACAAAAGACAGAATATGATCAAATTTTTCTGGCACTGTATTAGTCTCATGATAGAACTTCTTTTCTACAAGAGCCCAGCTGCGAGGGCAATGACTTTTAAGAGTCTGCACACAAGCAACTTCTTCCCCGCTTAGTTATCAACAGCCATTACACATATTCATACAGTGCTCTAGAATTTCTCCTCTTGGCTTTAGAAAAAAAATGTAAAAGCACAATTGCAAAGTATCCCACAAGATGTCATCATCCTAATGTAAGTAAAGTCCCTTTACTGCTTCTCTTGTTTTATCAGCAAGTGTGGTAGGACAACAATATCAAACTCAAGTGAAAAAAACACCCCTACAGTGCATTATGATCCTGCTTTAGAGGGCCCAGAAACGTTAAGTTGTGATATGATACTGAAGCCAATGCCTATCATACTGACAGATATTATCTGTATCGTTTTAGGAACCTCCATCTGTTTATCCAAACACACTGTTCTCTTAAAATGAGATTAGAACTTCTTTGAGGTGCATACATTTTTGTATGTTCTAACCATGCATACAGTAGAATTTTGCTTCTTGGGGTTCCTAAGTGTTCAAGCTATTTAAATATTACTCTAGCAACTCTGAAGCGTGCATCGCTAGAGGTACTCATTAGTAGAGTAGAGCAAATAAAGTAAAATTACTTAAAGCCTTAATTATAATTAAACACAAACACTTTTTGTTCACATCCCCTTTGGTTCTGTTTCCATTCTATATTCTTTCAAATGAGCTTACTGTCAAGACTATTTGTCAAAACAGTGTATTTTAGGCATATTTTATTCTATCAGTGAAGTACACTCAGACCCTAAACTGAAAGACAAAAAATTAAAATTTTATACTGGAGCAAAATTAGGCCCTGATCCAAAGACCTTCAACTCAGCTCAATTTTTTTCCATTGACTTCAGAGGACTCTGGATAAGGCCTAAATTTCCTTCAAGCACTATATTTTGCATGAGTCACAACGTAAAGCAAACCTTACTCCACTGCCCATATGCTGCCAGATCAGCAACAATGTCAGTTGAACAATATCTCCCTTTGTACAGGGATTTGGAGAACTCTATTATTCTGATGTTTGATTCTTAATGTTCATCTTTAAAGCATTAGGGTTTCATCTGGGCTTAAGGTTCTTTTCCCTTATCTTACCCCTCTGTGGTAATTGATTTTCTCTGTCTTTTATGCAAAGAATCCAATATGATAATGAATTCCTGAAACATGCCTCTTCCCAGCATTAGAATTACTGGAAAAACAGCTTCTTTTTCTGAAATCCAATACTCTACGTTAGCACACAGGGAGACTGCCTAAATGAACATGGAGAGTGTGACATGGCCTACATTGGTGACATAAAAGAGCAACTGAAGGGAGATGATGTAGAGGTCTGGAGTCAAAAGAAGCATGCACCTTCACTTTTAGGCTAGCTGGCAGGTCTCTGGCCCCAATTTTCTGCAGTCACAAATCTCTGCTGCTGACAAATTCAGATGTCTCCAGTGCTGTAGGATGAAAAGGCTACGTTTCTGCTTTCCATTAACAGTTGACTTCCCTTAATTATTAGGTCTCATTTTAACTTAATGGCTGATGAGTACTTCGGCTTGTTTTTGGCTGTGTGCTAAGAATATTCTGGTAGCGGAGTGTTCACATGGTTGTCCCAACTTCCCTATTCTTCATAAATCTTAACTCCTGTTCCATCTTTTACCTTACTTCTAAGCAGCCTACCTAGTCGTCCTACCTCAAAAACTTCTCTGCCAAACTTTTAGGAGCCTCCATCCCTCTGTCTGTCCTTCCGCAACTAGTTACTTCTCCTGTTATGTTCCCTTCCTCCCCCCTCCTTTTATCTCCTACTCCTTGTCCTATGGATATCCACTCTTCCTTCACCCCCTTCTGTTCATTTATCATTTCATTAACTGTGTATCTATTCCCTTGGACACAGGGTGCACCTTTTGTTTTGCAGTCTCACATATCTTCACACTTTATGCACCATGAAATACAATGCTAAATGTTTTATTGATGACAGGTTGAACCTCTCTAGTCAGACACTCAGAGGACCTGACTGGTTCCGAATCAGAGAATTTGCCGAACTATGAAGGCCAATATTGTCTAGAAGCATTACCAACACTTCCACTGCTTACTGGGTTGTTAGAAGACATTTAGGGATAAATCAGAGCTAAAGAACAGCACAGAACACAGAGCCAGGACTGATGGCTGTAAACAAACTTTATGAGACTGTGGGAAACTTGGCCACACTCATGATAAGTGGACATCCAGCTAACTAAAATCATACCAGACCACAGATGTTGCTGGACCAGAGAGTGCCCAACTACAAAAGTTCAACCTGTAGTGAAAAAACTTTCTGACAAAAAAGCTACTCCAGAAATCAAATCTAAGATATCTACATTAAACTTAGCCATCATAATTATAATATATTATAATAGTGGATAAGTACTGATCAAAAATACTAACTTCCAGAAAATAAGCTTAAAAACTTTTAAAAGTCTTTAAATATATTAACATACTCGTAAGTAACGAAGCCTGAAAATCTGGTTTAACATACACAAACACATTTCAAGCCTAGCTATTCCTTTTTCACTATATTTACTGAAGTACTGTCCTATTCATCAGCTTTCAGTATATATAAAGGATAAAATCATCTATTCTACATGCCTTCTTCCCAAGTTTGGAACTAAAAATCCAAGGTCCTCTCTTTGATTAAATATATTTCTTTTGTTTATCCTTCATTAATCACTATATGGGTATGAAGCTTAGTTAAGCTGAGAATTTTACCATTTTATTTTATATATAGTACAGAGATTGTGAATATATTTACACATCGTTTATTACAAAACAAAAGAACTCAATTAAATAATGAATAGTAGAAGACATGTGATTGCATTTAAAACAAAATCATAGCACACTTTCTAGTCATTATAAATTTCAGCAAGTTACAATCTTTGTCTTAGTATGTTTCTCAGTCTCCAGAAACAGGACCCAGACTTTAAAAGATCAAATGGTGCTGTAGCTTATCTCCTTCTCCATGATGGATGCCAAAATGACATTATGCTCTCATTTGTATATCCCAAAATCTATTCCTGGTGTCATGCCCTGTCATGAACATTAAGTAGTCTAAGCCCTACCCCATTCATATATAGGGTGATTAGTTGGTTTACCTGTATGTAAATGTATTTTGCATTGTCCTCAGAGGTGTGACCTGGTTTAATTTACACTGGACACACAGGGAAACAAAATCCTATTGTCTAGGGCGTGTACAGCTTTTGCAAGCAGTGCACATCACCTTTTAAGAATGTATTTCCATCACACATCTTTTATTCTTTATGTACCACCTCTCTCTTCATTCACAAATAAAGGGGCCCATTTGTTATTATTCACAAATCAAAGATGAACAGGTGGTTAAGACGTCCTTCATGAAGAATTAGCAGCTGTAGTTATAGATTAGACAAATATCATAAGAGATGACAATTTACCACCACTGCACATTAAAAGTGTCCTAAATCTAAATCTCACAGAATCTATTTTAGACTCATTGATGACTGATTAGCTGATGTCACCAAAGCCTAGTTTTTAGTGGATAGGTGACCATATCACAAGAGGCATATTTATAATACACTCTATATGTTGGGCTTGGCAATAAGCCCAGAGACAAGACTGCCATCTCATAAGCCTGCAGGCATTCTTTCTTTAGACATCATGCCTAGAGCTAGCTGTTGTATAACAATTATGTTTTGTCAATTTTTGATGCTTAATAATTTGTTTTCATTATGCACTGGAATTTTTAAAACAATGAAAATATTGCAAACACTGATATTTTAGTGAAAATTTCTTTTCAGAGTGAAATCTTAGATTTTCCATTCCAGAGGGTGAGGTAAGTAAGGAGGGAGGGCACCTAAGGTGAGAGAGACTATCCAGAATTCAGGAGAATCACTAATTTGCCTGATCCTGAGCACTGTTTTTCATCCCAGATTACTCTAAACCAGGCAAGGAAGAGACTTAAATCTGGATTCTCCAATGTCCAGGCCTGTACCCTCACCACCAGACTACAAACTGGGAGATAGCTCTCTCTTTGTTCATCCTCTCTCCCTGTCCAATGAGAAAGAGACATTTTTTGATGAAACAATTTGGCTTTGACAAACCAGCATATTTTGCCTAAATGACATGTCACCAGAAATGATACAACCATCTCTCATCAAACCTTGAAGAATCAGCAAGTGCTGTTGTTGCCCATACTTTATTAGCTCTTTGGGTGAGCAGAAGGTTCAGAAAATGCTAATCTTTTAAATTAAGCTCCTAATGTGTGCAAAACTGTTGAGCACAATATGATAATTATATGCATAAATACCTACTTTCATGTACTAATGCAGAGCCAGCACAAACTTCACTGAGACCCAGTTTAGGAGGCTCCTTTGAAGATAAATTCCACATAAGAAAAATGTCAATGAAAGGAAAATGTTACAGATTTCCGAGAGCATTTGTTGTAAAAGTATGGCATTCATTCACAAAATTTTTAAAAAGTTACAATTTTACAAATGTGCACAGAAGAACAAGGGTAGCAGTCAGGAGCTGCATCGCTGTAGCAATCACAATAATTTCATTTTTAATTACATTTTCTTGTTTTATTTGTTATCAAGATACCCGCGTAGCTTCAGTTGCAATGATCAAAATGGATTTGAGAGGGAGGCCAAGACCCAAGAAGTGAGAGAATAGTGAAGCTGTTTGTTATAAAAATAAGGCCACACCTTTTCCTAGTCATTGAAGGCCTCTTCCTAAAACCTGAATATTTGTTTCAGGTTCATACCTTTTTGCTATACTATTTTTTAAGGCCAGCCCAGGGAATGGAAATGCTGTATTTTCTTGATGGTAGCGTGAATATGTTTTCATAAGGCCTTATTTATACTAAGAGAAAAAGCTGGGTTTTTTTTTTTCCAATCATGCTCTCTCAGTCAAATTAGTTCAACTTTACAAAAAAAAACCTCACATTTAACTCATAGTCTAGACAATGCTATAATGTGGCCCGATCTTGTGTAATGTTTACCTTCCTCAGCTTCCAGGGCTAAATTCTCCACTACCATGTGTTTTGGTAGTCTGGTCATTTTAATCTGTCCAGAGTGTAATGTGATACAACTTCAGAATGGCATCATTTTATACACTGCATTTACCTTACATGGGTCTATATGACTGTAGAAGGGACTGGACAGCAGATTATAAATCCCCTAAATTATCTTTAAGGTGAGAGGAGGATTAGAGTCAGCCCATGTACTTTCATCCCAGCTGAAACCAAGAAGTCTCGCAAGAATGCTAGGTTCTGAGAAATTTCAACTTGGTTTTCTAATGCACACATGTTCAGAGAAGTATCTGGATTCTGGATGCTTGTCCCAAGCTCTGAAAACTTTTTGGCTCCACTTTATTGACATGCCAGAATTTATATGCTAGGCACCATATTAAGGGCAATAATTAGCCAAAAATAAAAAGCTAAATCCTATTGCATATGGGGTACATGGCTAGTGACTATATGTAATTCCTGGTGATAACTCACACAAGATTTGGCCTTGCAAGGAAGATTAGCATTTTCAGATGTTTCTGAAAATGGTAACACCATTATTTTAAGTATTCAGCAGAATTAGCCATTCCTCACCTCAAAGAGAGAAACCAAGTGTTTCCAGCAATGGATACTGTTCAATATGTGATGAGCATTATGTAGTACAGTGGAAAAAAGAGATAAAAATGAAACAAACTATTCAGAATGAACCATTTTACTGTTAAAACAACCATCATTTTGTTCTTGGATTTTTTTATGGATGTAACAGGTAATTGCCTACAAATTAAAAAAAAAAAAAAAATCTCTATCCATCCACAACTGGTATAAAGACTATGTCAGCATTCTTCAATCTCTTGAGGACAAGAATGGGAAGCCAAAAATGTAAATATTCCATTGTAACAGATGTCAGCCTCATGAATATATCAATCTTCATTCATGAATTGCCCAGTGGGAGTGTGTACATTTCAAAAGTGCCCATGGAAGTGCTCCAAAACCAGGAAGATTTCTTATTTATAAGAGGATTGCTACATTAAAAAGATTATTATGCCATAAAAAATACTATCCCCTCAAGGGAGAATTTAAGCTTTCCTTTGTAATTAAACTTCCTTTGAAACTGAAACAAAGGACTTTTAAGAGAGACTTCTAACGTTCTGAGAACACTTCTCTCTCCTAATAGCTGTGAAAGATTTAGCAAACACTTTTGACTTCTGACTTTCCTTTTCAACAAAGTACTAAGTTGGACTCTTCCCTCCCCCACAGAAGAGCTTGTGTAAAGCTTCAGACTTTTTCTTGTCCTAATGCTTTAAAGAGACTTTCAAAGCCTACAAAAAGTCCCCCCTCCTCACATAATCTTTTAATGTAATTTCTAAATAAGCCGTGAAAGTATCAGAGATATTAGAAACTATGACTGGCTTCACTCCACCCCTTTTCACGATCACATAACTATCCAGGCTACTTTACTCTCCTGGATTGCACATAGAGCTTCCTATCAAAGGAACACATTCTCTCTTTGGATATTTCAGAGCATATTTGGCACCAGGAGAGAGAGAAGGCACTTAAAATACAAGACCATTGTGTCTTGTAGGGCAGCTTTCATACTCAAGGTTCTTTAGAATTAAAGGTAGCAGTAAATAAACTAAAAACTATAGTCAGTTGAAACTCTCTCCCATCCAATCAGAAAATACTGTTTAGTCAAAATCAGAAATCATTTTGTAGAAGTATGTCTATTTAGATGAAGTTTTCATTGGACATTTTTTAAACATTAAAAATTGGACTATTTTTCTTCATTCTCATTTAATATATTTGTATATCTTACATGTGCCTCCATTATCTAAATGAAACATTTCAATGTCTCAATCATTTTTTTTAATTTGTCCCATTAAAAATGAGAAGTTTTTGTCCCAGTTTCAGAGATTTTTTTTTTCTGAAGACATCAGAATTTCCCTTTGGGTTCCGATTCTATTATCTGAACAGCTCTACTTATATGGCAGAAAAACTTGGCAGGATGAGAAGACAAGAAAAAAAGCTACGGAAGAGAAGAAGAAGAAGAGACAAGAAAGAAGAGACAGTATGAAAGGACAGAAAGGAGACTAATAGTAAACAAAAACGTTCATGAACCTGAACTTGATCCAAACATGAGGGGCTAGGTTTAGATGAGAAGAGGGAAAGCAACTACCACAATCATATTTTCACTACTGAAGATTTTTTCCAGGAAAGTGTGCTTCACTTTATTGCAATCTCTAGGAGACAAGGGAGGTGGTTAATCTTTTATTTTGGTTATTTTTAAGTAAGCTCAATCCAGCCTCAGAAATAACTGACTTAAACTGGAAATTTTCCTGAGGAAGGATAGGATTTGCCTCTTTATAGGTTACCATGAAGTGACAGACTCAATCTTTAAGCTCAGAAGGACCATCATGATTATCAAATTTGATTTCCTGCACATTGTGTAGGCCTTACCACCGACTCTTGTAATTGGTCCCTAATGTCTGGTTGAGTTACAGCAGTCCTCAAATCACAATATAAAGGCTTCAAGTTACAGAGAATCTACCATTTACAATAGTTTAAACCTGCAAGTGATTTATGACCCATACTACAGAGGAACATGCAACACCCGAGGGTGTCTGCCAATCTTTCCCAGAAGAAAATTTCTTACCTACCCTAAATATAGTGATCAATTAGACCCTGGGCATGTTGGCAAGACCCTTCAGACAGCTGGGAAAGAATAATCTGGTAACATGGATTATGCACCTGGGGTCATGAACAATTCCATGGGGTTGTCACCAACTTCCTTTTCCTTGTGGCTTGACAGGTGATGTGATCTAAAACCTTTTTTTCTGTTGTAACTTGGGTTTGTGGTTTGGAAAGTTTAAGAAATACCAATCTACCAGAAAATTACCCAAAATATCAATGGGATAAGTTAAAAAAAGATGAACCCAAAGAATTTTCACTGAGCACTGTATAACTGAATCATCTTCAGTCCAGATCCTCCAGAAAAGGAGAAAGAAGTTTACTTATTCACAATATATGACAATGGGGAGTGGGGGACCAAACTCACTGGGAATTAGAAGGGAAAGCAGTTAAGAAAGACAAAATATAGTTTTCTATTAGAAGAATCACCAAATAAACATTATTATTACAAGGAAAAGTCAGTCATACATATCAAGATCTTGAAAAAGAGAGAAACTAATGAGAAAACAACATGTTTCAAAAAGACAATAAAAAAAGATATTTCAGTACAGTCAATAATGCAATTATTAGTCAACAAGGTTATCCTGGAACAAGCATCTCCCACACTTTTGGTGCAAACAAGCCTAGTCCAAAAACAAACAAACAAACAACCCCAACAACCACCACCACCACAACTACCCCCCCCCCCCCACCACACACACACATGACATGGGAGTGTAACAGGTCATGACTTTATTCTATTTCTGCTGGGATGAAAACAGGGCAGAGTGAAGTGGTTTGACACTCTCAGAACTTTTTCATTTTAAATTTCCATCCTCAAAACCTGAAGGAAACAGAGTCCTACTCCCCAAAGGCTTCTGAATAATTAGGCTCAGTTAACCCTCTCCCAGCATTTCTTTCAAGTATCACATGATACTTGTATCACATTTGGGCTGATGGGCTAACTGGCTCCTTATCATAGTCAGTCTAACTGGATTAATACCTCAGTCAGTTCCTCTGGGCAGCTACTAAGCATCTGAGTGATCAGAATGCAGACTAACCTGTTTACTCTCTGTGACAAATAGCTGCTGATAAATCCCATTCCCACCTAGAGCTAGAACAAAAAGCATCTCTACCTGGCTGATATAACAGTAGCTGTGGCATTCAATTAAACCAGAGGTGGGGGAACCCTTTTTGGGTTGGTGGCTGCTGACCCACAGAAAAAGTCAGCCAGGGGCCATACACAAGTGAGAAGTAAAACACACAAACCAAACCAAACCAAACCTCACCTCACTGACGTGGTCCCCAACTGAGGAGAAAGACATACCCTACATTCCCCTCACATACCAGAGCCTAGAGGGGCACAGCCTAGTAGACTTGTGTGCTCTAGCCCTGAAGGGAGGCAGCAGTGGGCCTGGAGTGCCAATGTGGGCTCCCAATGCTGGGGGGGGAGGGAGGGGAGCATGATAGCCCTGAGCCTCAGGGGCTAGATCCAAACAAGCCAGGTGCTGCATCCAGCCCCCAGACCTTAGGTTCCCCACCCCTGAATTAAACCATTACACTGAGGGTGTCTGCTCAGATTTTGGGATCCATTAGATTTATCCTCACCATTTTTTTCCAATCCCCAGCCACCATCTACATACTACAGAGATCACTTCCACAGAGCAATGCACTCTGGCAGACAGGAGATACAGAGCGCACCTCATGTGACCTACACATGTGTCGAACCAAATTATGACACTTCCACTGTGGGTTTTGTCGTCTCCCAGTGAGTGCTGATCAACATGTTGCATATGTTCCCAAGACTGCCTGCATATAGGTGTCACCTGTATGATGCCTTGAAACAACTAGTAGGGCCAGGTACTTAGTAGGCTTGGGGGGGTGGGGGAGGGGGGGAGAGAGGGGAACAGACTGATGAGCGTGGACACAAATCAGATATCTGAAAAGGCAACACACAGAAACGTGTTGGGGAAATTTTAACTTACCTGGGCACTCGTTAATGGATCTCAAAGTCACCGTACTGTTTCAGGCCAATTTCACAAGCTAATTCCACAGGGAAGCCTTAGAACTTAACTTCATTTACAAGTTTGATTCCTATAACAGAGGTATGAATAAAGACATTGACTGGATGGCCCTCTACAGTCCACATCCTAATGACATTTAAAAAAACCCCAAACTGAGTACACTTAAGAACATTTAGTACCTTCTCTATCAGCTTCATGTAGCATGGACATTCTAATTGGCTATTTATTCCCTTTTTTTTTTTTTTTTCCTCTTTTTCCCCTTCTCCCTCCCTCCCCCCCATCCCCTATTAATTTAGAAACTGGACCTTTAATAGCTCCATTCATCTGAAGAAGTGGGTTGTGCCCACAAAAGCTCATGATACCACCTACATGTTCTGTTAGTCTTTAAGGTGCTGCAAGACTATTTATTGTTCTTTAAGTTTTTCCACTTACAGGCTAACTCCGCTACCCCTCTGGAGTATTCAATTCTTAAAGAGGGTCATTCCCTCTCATCCCCAAATCATTGGTATGAAGCTTTCTCTATACCTCCCATCCCAAAACCAGAATCAAGAGCTCGTTCTATTGGAATATCCTTTCAAAGAACAAATAAAAGCCACCCTCTAGTGTGATCTGAGCCTCTATTTTAATTACCAAATAAAATATGTGCATACTGTACCAGGAAAGAGTAAACCTAAATCTCAAGGGCGTTAAGCCACTGGAAAATCTCATCTGAAGATGGAGGATAACATATTGGCTATTTCCACAAACTTTTCAGTTGGGAATAAAATTACTGTTAGCTAGTATTACCAAGTTTGAATGCTGTTGTAACTGTAGCATAAGATTGTCTTGAGACAAAAAAAAAAGATTCTCTCACACGGAGAAAATACTTAGAGATACAAAGTTCAATCTGTAGGGGCAAGAGTGCAAATGGAACAGGGAGCAGAGGAGTGATTTGGAACTCTGCTTGCAATTGCTTGTAGATTAAATAAATGGACAAACTTGTGAGAGACAAAATTCTCCTGAATCAGAAGAAATGAATGAAAATGGAAAACCAAATAAGAAGAATGATAGGTTTAAAAGAGTGAAGGAAACACACTTACATCCATGAACTGTTTTACTTGTTCAAGGCTCTCTCTCAACAAAGGCAATTACCAGTAAAACAAAATCTTCCCAGACACAGGCACTCAGACAAACCAGCAATTACCATCTGCCCCCTCACTATTCTTCTGGTTAAAAAAAGGTGGGGAGAAGCAAGTACAAAATCTATTTGGGGGATGGAAAGTCATGCAAACCATTGAGGGTACATCTACACTGCAAACAGACACCCGTACAGAGCCCGTGTCCAGTGACTCAGACTTGTGGGCCCTTAGTGTTTATGGGGTCCTACACAGTACTATTTAACTGATGCCACTATGCCAGGGGGATGAGATGGGCAGGGCCTTGGGATCCAGTTACTTGCAATTAAAAAGATGATGGTAGAGTTGCCATACGTTTGTGGCAAGAACGAACAGCTGGACCAGTCTGTCCACTCACACAGAAATACCAGATGCCTCAGTTGCTGGGACAAGTACTGGGGGGCTAGTGCTAGTGATTGGAGATAGTACCTACTACTCCTGGGAAGAACAAAAGGGACTTCATTCTACTATCCCTGCCTCTCTGGGAAGAACCCCCATCCATCGAGGTCACTATCAAATCAACTGCATGGGCTCTTGGTATTAGGGTCTATAGTTTCAATTTACCTGCTGTAGACACACATTTAGGGCTTCCCCGTGAATCTCAGATCTGGATCAGAATCTTAATGGGCCTAAAATTCAGGTATTACATTGCGCTTAGAGCCTAGGTTTCCTGTAGACTTAACTTGAGCTGTTTAGCAAATGTTGATGGAAGCTTCCACACTAAGTTTTAATATGTGTTAACTAGCATGTGTTAGCTAACGCACACTGGTATCACACATTAATCCTTAGTCTGGACAAAAGGCTTGTGTTTTATCTAGTGCTAAATATTATCTTTGAAAAAGACATATGGTAGGACTCCTCCAGAGATGTTGGAAGATGTTTTCAATTTGTGGATGTTCATAGTCCTGTGCGTTGTGTCTTCAATAAATTTGAGATGTGTGTGAAAATACTTTCCAAAATTACAGCCTAATTAAATTCTTCTCATACTAGCTAATGATTGTCAAACAAAAGCAGTTTAGAGATTTGTATACATTCAAAATAACATCCCAATGATGAGTATCATTTCTTCAGCTTTCCACCATGCACTTCTGCTATCACAGTGCGGAAAACTGGAACTCAGCTGTTTGTGTGGGGGTCAAAGCAAAGTCCCAAGTAAGTTTTTGAAGGGACAGTTTCTAAATGAACTAAGGGTTTGTGTCCTTCTCAAAGGCTGTACATGTGTCCTCATTGACTGTAGTAGTTATACAGAGCTTTACAAATGCCATCTAATTAAGCAACACAACTCCTATTCTGCACCCACTGGGCACATGCACACATAGATAAAATAGCATGCTGTTTTTTATAGATGGAAAGACTAAGGCCATGAGGATAAATGGCTTGGTTAAGAGGAGACAGTGTCAGAGATGGGATTAGAAAGTAGAGTATACCTAGCATTCCATCCCAGTTAACCCACTTAACATTCCCTCACGCTGCTCAACAGCTTCACTGTCTAGCCAGAGTTCCCTCACTAGTTACTCAGCAAAGCATACAGCCAAACTTGAGACCATTAGCTAAGTGGAGGCTTTTGCCACCAACTGCAGCTCACCCCAGATAGCAATAAAATTAGCAGGGAGTGCCCTGAAAAAATGAAGCCACCCACGTCTATCATTTTCATGGGACCAAACTTAAGCCCTGGGAAGTTGGCATGGGAGAAAAACAGAAGGGGAAATTGCAGATAAATTGTGACCTTTACGGAAAATCAGGGCCCAACTCTTAGCATTAGTGATCAGTGCCAATGGCTGCTTTTCCAAGGATAACTCCACAAGGAAAAGAGCTAGAAGCAAATGACAGCTCAGATCAACCCAGATGTTTCCAGGTCACGCAAGTGGTAGTGAAAGGGGTTTGGGTGGAGAAAAATGGGAACAAAGGCTGACACTGTTCTCTTCTCACATTTATTTCTAAACTTTTAATCTTGCCTTCTACCACTTAATGTTTTGGGATGTCAGCCAATGTATTTTGTTTAAGAGTTTTCAAGTCACTTTGAATGGAAACTGGACATTTAAATGTCACCTGTCATACTCACATCATGACCTACACAAATGGCCCATACAGTTTTGCTTTGGGACTCACAAAATTATATAACACTAAGAACTGCAGGCATTACTGATATAATCTCTCTCAGCCTGTTACACTGTTGTCTATCACTTAGTAATAATGTGTTCCGCAACAATCAAAAAGTGGTTGCTATCTTTTGTGCCATTGTACTTGAATATCATAAAAAAAAAAAATCATAGGGCATAACAGAATACCTTCAAATAACTTGCCTGAAGTGTAGCCTTGAGCGTGTTTAGATTATCACAACATTCATCATGGACACACCATGCAAAACACAGGGATTAGCTGGGTTCATAATATTGACCAGGAGAGGCCTCACTGAGATTTTCAGACTAGAGAGGTTCAGTCTGTAGTATTTTCTCCCATGACTAGTCCAACTGGAATCAGATTGATTATGTGAGTAAGTTCATGCAGGATCAGCCCCTAAATATATATTCAATGTGAAACTATATCTATGTGAAGAGAAGATTAGTCTTACACAGCCTTCATAATAAGAACTTTTATAGGCATGTCCCGCCCATTCTTCCACACAATCTGTACTTCCTTAAAAGTACTATGCACATTTAAGGCAATCCTAACTAATCTGTTTAAAAAAAATCTGCAGGATGACTCACCAAAATGAGGGAAGGAAAGGGGATCTCTGAGTCAGAGGGAGAATTTCAGCACTGTGAAGGAAATTTTTCTTTTATTAACTAGAATTGCATGGAACCGATTGAATGAGCCCTGGTTTATGAAATTAACACAAATACCTTAGGAAAAAATAAAGCAAAAGGTGGTCACAGTAGGTATACAGTGGAGGTGTATTCAGGCTCAGATTGCCTATGTTCTAAATGGAAATCAACTTGAAGGTTCAAAATCTATGCACAGGTGTATTTAGGGAGAAAATGCTACAGTGACCTCGAACACCACTGAGATACACAGGAGTAGAAGAGAGATGAGTGTATGAAAGAAAAATAACTTTTGCTTTAAAAATGAATTAACCATCACCATTTTGGGGGTATACCAAGGAAGTTATCATCCCTTTGTTATGCTTTGGCCTTTTGGGAAAATGGGGGAGAGAAAGGTCAGTACTGACAAAAAGCTATGATTAAAAAAAAAAAGCAAGCAAGTTTACTCCATTGGACATCAGTGGAGCTACTTGGGCATTTTTATGACCCATTAATTTTCCTTGTATGCCAAATTTCCCAATTTAGAAGTGAAAGACTGACAAATTATTTTCTGGTTTAATTCCATTGATTTCATACAGCAGTTGATTACCCAATGTGTGGATCTCAAAGGTGCTCAGCTATTTCCAGGACAAACTTTGGCTGCTGTGTTCAGAGAAAGTGGCCTGGGCTAGTAGTTTTAGCAGGATATAAATTGAGGGGAAAACAGAAATGCCCAAAATCTAATCCTGCCTTTGACAAATGTTACCCAATCCCTCTGTAGTAACAGGTCTTTCTCTACTTCCCCATTATTAAAATGGGTAATAATACCCCTGTAAATACAGAGCTACAGTGAGGAATAATTAGCTGTTTGTGAAGATCTCTGGATATGAAAAAAATCCCACACAATTTAGGGTTGCCAGGTGTCCAGTTTTCACCCAGACAGTTCGGTAATTTGGCCTTCCATCTGGTAAAAAAACAAAACAAAAACAAAAACAGAATACCGGACATGTAAAATGTCCAATACTTTCTGTTTTCCTAGGACGGAAGGCCAGCAGCATCTGCGAGGGCGGGGGGGAGTGAGGAGCGTGGTAATTTAAAGGCGCTGCAACCTTTTTTTCTTGGCTTAACAAGTCTGGTCTCCCCCCCACCCCACCCCTTTTTTTTTTGTGCTCCTCAACCAATTTTTCCCTGCCTGTTTGGGATTTTTTGTGACGGTATCTGGCAACCCTAACACAAATGCTAATTAGAACTATTAATGGTAGGTTTCAAAGAATATTCTACTTTAAATACAAGTTCCAATTCATTTTCCTAATTTTTCCTGCAGTGTTTGTTATTCACTATTAATTTCTCAAGAAAGCTTTGCTCTGCTCCACACTGTGTTCTCATGCTTCCTGAGCCTGCCACATGATACCATACTGAATTCACGACATTATCTGCTGTTATGGTAGAAATAGTTTTAAAGTCAAAACCATAGCCCAGCTCAGAATGCATTAAAAATAAATACATACGTATATGCATAAAAGAATTTGTCAAGACCGCACAACTTTCCAGGGAACTAGTCCCCAGATACCTACTTTTCTTTCTCCCCCCTTGACCTGATGACACTCCACATGCAGTTGGAATTTGGATAGATGAATCTTTAATCTGTTACACCCCGTGCTTCTTTAATTCTCTGACTTTTTCATTTCCTCTTATAAGTGTGATCTTTAAAGTATCATCTTCACTTTAAGAGATGCACTTCCAGTTTGATTTAGGTTTATCATTTGGATATTGAAAATTTAAGTTTATAAAAAAACATTGATATAAATATTATGTACAATTATTACAATATACAGTGAAATAGTTTATGCTTGATTCTTAAACACTCCCCAAAAAGTTAGGTGGGGTGCATCGGGGGGGGGGGGGGTGGAAGAAAGTGCTTTGTGCTAAATTTTGAAACTGTTTTTATTTGACAGGGCTTGACATGGATCCATTCTATATTTTTTGTGGGGGAAAAAAAGGTAATATTTTAATTTATAAACTTAAAAACCAACAAATAGCCTGTAACAGGAAAAACTTAAAAAACAACAAATGGTCTAGTAGCACCTTAAAGACTTACAAAACATGAGTTTTGTAGCTCCTGATACCATCTACATGTTTTGTTAATCTTTAAGGTGCTACTAGACCATTTGTTGTTTAAGTTTTTCCTGTTATAAACTAACTCGGCTACCCCCTGAAGATTTTAAATGATGTTTTTAAATCAACATTTTTATTAAAATCATGTTTCCAGTAAATGAAAGATGATTTCATGCATGAGTTCAACAAATGTTGATTAAAGTATTGATTAAATAATGGATTATTTTGTAAGAAACAAAACACATTCTGAAGATGTTCCAAGTTTTCTAATGAGAAGAAATCTCACCAAAAAGTCTTTTTAGTACAAAAAATTTCAAATAGCTCTACCAGAAAATTTGCATCAGCAAATACGTTATAGCATTTTTACTGGATGATTTTTGCCTCACTGTCTGTTTACATCAGGCTTTTCATACATTTGTTGTTTGAAACAATTTCTAAAGCCTTCTCCTTATATTCAATTCTCTCTTCAATTCCCTTCTTTCTGGAGGGCTCACGAGGACTTTATACGAACAACAAAAAATGACACCCCAAGTCCTCTAGTCTTTGCGGCATCCCAATCTTTGTATGTATCTTTTAGGTTGTATGTTTATCAGACCTTTATCTGTACATAACATTTTTGAATACATTTTTCATCTACAGATCAATCAGGAACAGTTCATTGTGATCATTGCATATGCAATATTTAAACTGTCATTGATTGCTTTGATTTTACACAAAGGTTACATCAAATTGTTCCTGGAACTCTCAAAATGTTTCTAGTATATATACACACTAATCCTCAAACATATTCCACAATTCCTAAATATTTACTTAAAATTTGCTGTTTTTTTCTTTAATTATTCTTTCCAGTTAACTTGTTTGCTTGAACCTTTGCCATAAGATATCACAGTGGAGGACAACTAAGATCTGAGATAAACAGAAGTGAATACAAAAGGCACTAGTCTAATTTCATTATCCAAGCTAATTGAAATGAAAATAATCACCACCAAATGCTTGAAAAAAATAGGACTTTAATGTGTTCAGTTTCCAGGGCACACAATGTTATTAACTACAAGACAAGAAAAACCTTTTATAACAACATTCTTGACCAGGCAGTGCCTCTAACTTCTGACTGAATCCCACTCTGTAAAGTGCTTTATGATGTTTCATACAAAGCATATTTACAATTCACAGAAATGGCTGCAGCAGCTGCAGTCTGAAGCCACACATTTCCCAGCATGCTCCTGTTGTGTGTGCAAACAGCTAATACTCACAGACAAGGCTGACACATTCCCTGCATTTTTTTTTTATTGGAAGTTATTTTTTAAGTTCAGGCAAGGATTTTCACAAAGCCATTCAAGATGGGATCACTACAGTTCCTCCTGATGCCTTATATGAGTCACTGATTGTGGTGCACTGGATTTATCGGCCCATTCAGTCTTTGAGCCTAAAAGAGAAGTGCCTTTAAGACAGCTGTGTGTTGCTCTAAAAGATCACTTCTCTTCTAAAGTAATTCAAGTTTCATCATCATCATCATCATCAGTAGAAAATGATGGTGGGAAGTGATTGTGTTTTGGCAAGGACAACTCAAATAGCTCTCAACTTTGGATGAGATCACATCACAAATCAAATCACAACCTTTATTTAACAATACAAAAATCATATTAAATCAATATGGCCATAGGCTATCCTAAGACATGTTTCCCTAATGCAATAATAAATAAATATCACTTAGAAAAATAATGGAATTCAGAGAAAGCCACAGAATTTGAATGGCCAGTTTATCACATCATATTGCCTGTATGAAACCTGAAACTGGAGCTCCCATAACACAAGACCTTTGGTGATCTAAATTCAATTTGGAATAGCAATAATTCAATGGAGGACATTTCCTGGAAATTAATGACATTCAAGTGCTGAACTTCTTGACAGCAAAGTCCAGTGTATGCTGAATCCCTTATAAATACCCTATACCTAATCCTTACTGTGAATGGCTAGGATAATCGAAGAAGTCCAATGAAGTTTGGAGATTTAGGTACCTTCGAAAATCCCATCACAAGCACACAATGTAAGATGTACTAAGTATTTAACCAAGAGGCACACAGAATGGTAATAGAGTCCTATAGTCACTGCTGTGTTCAAATTGACTATGATCAAACACTATCAGATTGCTTTTCATTGAGATATACTAACATTTTGTACATCATCTGTCATTCATTCATGGTATTTCTAGGGTGACACTAGTAGTATCTAAGTGCAAAAGAGGGGATTTCTGTCATAAGGAATCTACATCACAAAAACCAGCATCACAGCTGATGCACTTGTCCCAACAATGGAGAAGGGAAAGGTGTGATTAGATATGAAGTCCAGAGGATTCATTCTAGATGTGGTCCCTCTAAGTGATTGTTCAAACTCTTTCACGGAAATGTGTGGAAAACCTCTGTTGTTGCTGCCCCTTGTGAATCGGTTTTATCACATGAAAAAATAATCACTTTCAAGGACTACCTTATGTTTCTCCATACAGAAAGAGCAGACACTTCCAGCTATATCAGTCTTCATGGAACCAGGAGGAAGGAGCATAGATTGCAAAAGGAAAGAGGTTGAAGATGACACCAGGGAGCCAGTCTGTGTGCACATGACTGGAAGGCTAGCTGCTGGTGCAGTAACTCTATAAATAGTTCTCTTAATAAAGAGTCCTTTTGTGGTATTCCCAAGCACACAGTACATGAAACACCAGTTGGAACATTGGTTTTAGATTAAAGAAAATAACCCAAGAAAGAAAAAACATGAAGGCAGCATAAAAGAAAATAAAGTCTCTGTTCTGTTAACTGGTTTCAGCAGCTCTGTGTCTCAAAATGACTGCCTGTCTCTACAGACAAAAGGTTTCACAAAGATAAAGAGCTGTAGCAGTGGCTGAAAAACAAAAGGCATTTACATACCAGAATACAACATGTTATTAATGAGGCATATCTCAAGTGATCAAGGGAAAAAATGAAATGCTTTAGAAAGATGTGATACTACCCTGACCAGTTCATTATATCTCATGCATGTAAAAGAAGCAAACCCCAGGCTAAATCAGAAGCATGGAATCTTACACACTGGCAGCTCTTGTATTATTGGCTTTGGAAAAAAAAAGTCTTGTTTGCCTGCATGCTAATGTTAAAATGGGATGTTGGGATAGAATTGTGGCAAACAGTTCAGTTTACATCATACAGAAACATACCAAGAGAAGGAATCCTGCAAATTAAGGCAAAAGATCTAGAGAAATAGTGACGTGCCATTTTGGGGCCCCTTTTTCAAATATACTCCACTTAGAACACACCACAATTTTAAACAATTTCTTTGTAAAATTTTAGTTTTACGCTGTTGCTTGTCCTTCAGAATTGCAAAGCAGATTGTTTTTTTTACACATACAAGCGTCATCATCAAAAGGAAGTCACCAATGGGATGGAATATAGCAGCTATCCAATAGTATGCAATATAGCAACACCACACAATAATTTAGGACAAGGTGGGGAATACCATAGCTAAAAAAATATAAGGATAGTCTTGTGGGGAAAATTATATATAGTTAGAAAATGGATTTTCTGTTCTGTGGGGGAAAGTAGATTTTTTCCCTGAGTTATGACAAAGCCAATTTTTTCCTTTTTTGGGGAGGAAAAGCAGCATTTTTAAAGTGTTTTGGGTCAGTCAAAATGTTACATTTTTATAAACTTGAAACACTTCATTTCAATATTCATCTTTTCAAAAATTCAAAATATATTCTCTATTAAAACAAAAAAAATTCAAACTTCTAGTTCCAAAGATGTTTAAGTGCCCTGTTTTGTTCCCATTTTGAAAAGAAATTGTCACCATTGAAATGATTTCATGAAATATTTCAGTTTCAACATACAGACATTTCCAACCAGCTCTAGTTAAGACACTGGGGTGGATCTCAAAGGTTAACATCCCAGGAGTGTCGTAGAATGTTCTGAGAGATAATTTCAATACAATTAATTTCCTTGTGTGTTAGTTCCCTATCTGCAAAACGGGGATAAGGATATTTCCCAGTCTCATATGGTTATCATGAAGATAAAACCCTAAATATCTCAGAGGTTCTCACATATTATTACTTTGATGGGACAATATAAAATATCTACATAAAATTTATGAAGAACATAGGGAGGAAGAATTTAATAATCCAAATTTGATATAAGTCAGGTCACCATGAAAAAAAGCACTGAAATAGTGGCATGGGACTTTTAATGGCCAGAAGTTCAAGATTCTTGGTTGTACATCTTATCAAAAAAGTGGTACTTCCCACACATACCATGTATCATTCTGGGAAACCAGTTCAGTTCTTCTGGCAGAAGAGAAAGTACCCAACAGTACTGAATTACTAATGCCAGTTTTTGATACTCTGCTCATTAACATATTAACTGCAGACACCAACATTGATATACAGTGACTGAGGATGGCCATAATCAATGCCACAGCATGGGAATGTGGCAAGTTACTTTAATGTTTTGAAACAAGTGCAGTTTTCATACTAGTTAATTTCAGCTTCATTAAGCACAATTATACTGCAATCCACTAGAGCCCATACATACTCTTTAATTATTTGACATTTACTGGCAAAACCTGTTAGACATCTCAAAGCTACCTCTAGGAACCAGTACACAGGAAAAAAATGTCTAGGTCCGCCCTATGTTATCAAGTATATATCCTCTGAAGGGCCAACATTCCGCTGTCACTTAAAGGAATGCCACCTTCATTCATTTCAATGCCAAAGATGCTGCTGAACACAACAATGGAGTGAAGTTAAAGTACCGTGTAATTAAACAATAGCTACATGATGATTATGCTCTGTAATTCAAAGTGTCAAATAAAAAAAATCAATATACATTCAACAGAAAGAGTCAAGTGATGGGCATCAAAAGGGATGAGAGACATGGAAATACTTATGCAACCAAAAAATTAAAAAGATTAATATTCTTTCCTTTAGAAAGGTGAAAAAGGTGCATTATCGCTAGCATTTTTCCCTAATATGTTTCCACCATGGCATTAGTGGTAGATTGATTACTAGCTGCTTGCCTACACTGCAGATCCCACTGTTGCTATGACTGATGGAGCTGCACCAATCGTAGCAATTGTGGGAAATTCTAAGAAAGGAAAGATAATGGAAACATGGCCTAAAAAGGGATGCAAGGAATCTAGAATTAATTACACAGAACAGGTACATTAGCATTATATACTCCTCTATACAAAAATGGGAATTTCACCTAAAGCCCACTCTCATCAATGGGAAGCTAGCAAACAGGCATTTTATCAGGCCACAAATGAAAAGCTGCTAACTATATATTTTAAAAATATGTTCCACAATTAACTTGGGGAACTCGTTGCCACTAGATACAATTTAAACAAAAATAAATAGGTTTAAAATATTTTAAAAATATAGTTAGAATGAGCAAATCTACAATTACATTGGGCAGAATTATAAAAATAAGAATAAAAACCTTCTTGGTTGGAGGCAAAAGCCAATAACTAAGTAGGGAAAGGAAGAAACATTTCTTGTGGGTACATTATTTTATATTTGCACATTACATTAAATTTTTGCACTTTGATGATAGTTAGTACTGCCTGCTTCAAGGAAGAGACAGGACATTGAACCAGCTGGCCCACAAGTTTAGTCCAAAATGGCAATGGTACTATGTTATTTTTACTTCGCAGCTCAACGAAATAGACTCTAGTATGAGCAAATCTTTAGGTGAGCCATTCTCTTTCTCCAGCAGAGAGAAGAAACCAGCTCTCTAGCATTGGAACCACCATTATTTGGATCACAGTATGTATGCTAGAATGGGCAAGTAGTTCAATCCAAGTCCAGCATAGTCTGACATGGAACACCCCATCAATCAAATATGACTTATTTGCTAAGCCAGAGCATTGCCTCCCAGTTGCTCTAAGGCAAAATTTAAACGCACACAAACTGGCCATCTTTCTTGATAAAATCAATTTACTTGGAGGAGGAAAAAAAAAAAAAAAAAAAAAAGCAAACAACCAAAACAATAAACAGCAGCACAAAGGATGAACGAGAGCAATTATTACTTTGTAAGTGAAGATGACTCAGATTAGCTTGTTGATGAATGACAAAGGCTTGATAGCCGAACTCATTTGTGTCCTCACTTTGTTTAGTGTATTCTTAGCAGTTCGGCTGCTGTTCAGCTCAAATCAATTTGTTATGAAATGATCTTTAATTATTTGTTTCAAATCAATGCAAATTTTAAGCTGATCTAACAACTTTCCAGCAGGCTAAAAAAAAAGTGAACCTTATCTCACTGCTAATAAATTCACTAGACTTTAGAAACACAAATAGAGAGACAAGGACATATATTTAAAATGTCACTGAATAATTTCATTCCACATGAAGCTTTGGGGTATGTGACAGAATTATTCAAGTTACTGTGCATAGAATTTACAAATAATGGGGCGGAGACACTGTCCCTGGTCTCCAAAGACTACAGCCTAATCAGAAGGGAGACCTAGTTCTCAGGGGTTTCTTCATACATCCAGGACTTAGCATTGATTAATTCCCACAATCACAGGAGGAATACGAAGTGGTACTCAGTTTGATAGTTGCTCCTTTTGCGAGCCCTTGTTGTTCCCAAATGCACCCATGACCCAACTAAGTTAAACATCCTGTATCAGAATGTGGCTAATACTAGATGCTCAAAGGAATTTTAAACCCTACTAATCCTCCAAAGTGCTAATATGCCATGAAATGGTGATTTTTTTCCTAGATAGTGATCTCTATGTACTGAATATAGGAACTGAAAACCCTTATCATGCTATCCTAGCTAATACACTACGCTGATTTATACCAGCTGAACATTTGCCCTGCAGTTTCTCTCAAGGTGTTCTCATCCACCAAAAGTTCTTAGCTTAGTTCTATAGCTTCACCTCTGAATTAGCGCTAGAAGCAGATTGTGAAATTCTTTTAGCTGGTTAAAGGGGAGCCCTGAAACTGAGCACTACACTGAATGCAAGTAAGTTTAGCAGAAATGTGCAAAAGATCAAGGGTTCTTTTCCCTTTCTCTCTGCTTCTTGCTATCTATACATAATTGATCTGGAATTCTCTCCACAAAGCTTGTTGGTTGCCAAAGGCTATCAATGACTTCATGGAGCTTTTATAATTCATTTAAAAATCCTAGAGACAATTTCAGTACAGTTCTTAGCAGACAGCGACACAAAAGCTACTGTCTCATAATTGGTTCTCCCTTTCATAGTTTCACCAACAACTATAAGGACTGAATGGGCCTTCTAGAATGAACAGTTCTCTCTCATTCTGACATTTAGCCCCCTCAAGGCATGATGAAGGGACAGTAAAAGGGTAGTTCTGTGGCAGTGTAATGTCATTCCCCATGATGTTCTTCTACAGTTGATCCCCGCCATTTGTAGCCCCTTTCCTGTATTTTTCTGTCACTCATCTATTTTCAAAATTTCACTTGAAGGAATCTTCCATCCCCGCCATAGTTTCTCTCACCCCCACCATTGTGGTTATCCTACTTAAATCTTCCCCTATTATTATCTGGTACCTTGAAGTCTTTTGGGTAGTTTTTATGAAAAATGCTCAACATAAGAGAGTCCCATTGCCCTAACCCTTACTCACTTTCATATTTACATTGTCGTTGATGGAACAAATACTGCTCCTATGAGCAATGACTACACCTGGGAGCAGGGGTTTACAGGAATGGGCCATCTAGTTGTATTTGTCCATGAAGAAAACTTGTCATTTGATTATGTCTTCCCAGTACAAAACTGAAAGATTTTTCCCCAGGCATAATAGTGTTATCTTGATCCCTTACAAAGATTGAGAGCGCTCAGATTATTTGTAATCCTACTATCAAATTCCTGTTTTCTACAATATACTTAATTTTAATTTTAAAAGTGTTTATTTTCTCTAGCAACAATATAGAGTAGATAAACACTGATTTGTAGCTAAAAAAATATTTCAGAAGTACAGGAGGCCCCCCAGGATGCAACCTCCCACCCCCTGCACTTACAACCATTTGTATAAGCACGGAAGGGGCAGGAAATCTCTGATTTACATCCTTGGCCCGCATTTACCATTGCTCATGGTGCCTACCATAAATGCGGGTTCGAGTTACGACGCCCCCAACTTGCAACGCTTCCTCTGGAACCAATCACATTGCAAGTCGGGGGCCTCCTGTATTAACTAAGCTCCATGTCATCCTTAAGAAGCATCTCACAGAACAAAAGTGAGACAAGTTACTTCCCCAAGGTAGACTCAACAATAAAGAAACTGGACTTCTACTCTCCTGCTGAAATTACAAGACCATTCACACCACTATATGACTAGCACCAGAAGTCCTTTTGTACCTTCTCTTGTTTAATTAATTTTTCTGATTAAGCCTGTTGCTGACATGTCCTATTATGGAAAGAACAGATTTGGTCTTCCTGTACTAATGAAGCTTTTCGTTTGTATGCCACGTGAACATTCATATGCATCTTCAAACTAGCTAAACTAAATTAACGATTTTGTGATCTGAATTTCACGGGTAGTTTATAATTCAAGCGTTACAATGATTTGCCTACACTACAGGTGGGCAATAATTTTTGACCGAGAGCCACTTCAAAAATTTCAGGCAGAAGGGGCAGAGCCAGGACACTTCTGTGTTTCCCCACCCACTGACCCTGATTGGTGTGGGGGTGGGGGAGCACATGAAGTCTTCCACACACACACACCCCTCCCAGAGAATCGCCAGCTGTTCTGAACAGCTGGTGCTTCCCTCTAAGTGCCCACGCCCCTGTTAGTGGGAGGAGACTTTGCGCATCTCCCCCCACCATGTCAATCAGGGCTGGGGGGGGCAGGGAGCACATGAAGTCTGCCCCCATCCTAAAAGGGAGCTCTGCACTTAGAGTTCTCTATGTGCCAAACCCTTTGCAGGGCGGAAGGAGACTTCATGCACTCCCCATGCCCCCAGGCCAATCAGCGTTTGAAGTCTCCTCCCACCCTGGCCCTGCCCTGCAAGGAGTGCATGCTGCTTCTAAGTTTTGCCCTGCAAGGAGTGTGCAGGGGGAGACTTCGGGTGCTTCTCCCAACCCCAGGCCCTGATTGGCCTCGGGGTGGGAAGGAGCACAAAGTCTCTCACTCCCTGCCCTCCAGCGTGTGGCATTCAGAGTCAACCGCAAGTGCTGACTAAGCGCCATGCACTTCCCTGTCCCTAGGCCTTGATTGGCCTGGGGGCGAGAAGTGGCAGGATCTCTGCAGGCTGGATCAACCTGGTTGGTGGGTCGGATCTGGCCTGCAGAGACCCTTTTCCCCATTCCTGGCCTACACTTTTTACTTATTTTGTTATCATCTGAGCAATATGAGGGGCCCTCGATCTTTCAAATTCACGTTCTGAAGCACAGGACTGATTTTATGGATGATGAAGATCTGCAGCTGCTACTGACATGAGCTGAAGCTGAGTGGTCAGTAGATATTTGCAGCATTCAAGCAATACTGGACATCAAATATAATCTTGAAAACATATTTTTGCGGGAGGATAACGGGCTCAAATTCATTGGGGATTTAGAGTTCTAGTATTTCATTCACTCCACCTTCTCTCGGGCTCGGTCTACACTACAAAGAAGTCAGAAAAAGATACACAAATTGTGAGCTGCAATTTGCATATCTTTTTTCGCTCTTCTTCTGAAAGAGGCTTTTCTGACATTTGGTCCATCTACAGGGGGCCTAATGTCGGGAAAAAACCCTCTTTCAGAACATCTCTTCTTCCTCGTAAAATGAGGTTTACAGGGATGCCAAAAAAAACCATGTCTGCTTTTCCAATTTTTTTTTCGGAGAAGCAGACACGTTCCTTGGATGTGGGATCTCAGAAAAGCTCTGTAGTCTAGACGTAGCCTAGGAGACAGTCCTTGAAGTATTTTTTTCAGAGTTTCATTCACTTAAGTTCCTTTTCACACCTTTGTCTGTCAACCATTTTGTTTTTATTGTCATTGTCTGCATGAAAAGGCTATTCTATTTTTCTTAAACCAGAGAGATTTACCCATGAAGGGGGGGAAATGAAGATATTTTATTTGAACAATTCTTCAGCTATTTGTTATTCCTATTTCTTTTGTTCCTGCTCCATTAACTACAGAAACATTTTTCTAGCTGGCTGGACATTGTGAAGATAAAAGCAAAAGGATGTCTGATGTGATGTTCTGAATCAGGGTACTGGATCATGCCGATTCAGTCAGAGATGTCATAAGATATTGGCTCTCTCTGTCATATACCAGAGGGTCGCATATACCATAGCAATAGGTGGAGTGTAATATTCTTGCGGCATTTACTTGAAACACACCAGTTAGTAAATGGTGGTCTTAATGGGAAAAGGTTTTACTGACTTACTGGAGTAGTCAAGGAGGCCAGACTTACCTGGTCCAGGGATCCAGTGAGAGGGGTGGAGTCCAACTCTGTGCTCTTAGAAAAGGTGGGACCTTGGGCAGAAGGAGAGGAGCTAGGGCAGCCAGCCCTCAGGACTGCCTGGCGTGCACCACCCTGACACCCCAACCCTCTAGCCAGTCCTGAGTGCTTCTCAGACTATATTACAGCACTCCAGCGGCAATTTAAAAGGCCCAAGGCTCTCATCTCCGCAACTCCTGTGGTAGCAGCAGTGGCAGTCAGGAGCCTCGGTCCCTTTTGAATTTCTGGGCTCTGTGGCAATTGCCCCCTCTGCTCTCTCTCTTCCCCCCTCCCCCGGTGGGCCTGGGAGCAGTTGAATCATAACCCTACCTCAAGGTGAGAGAAATAGGGTTTTGAAGAGAAGTCCTCTGAAAGGGAACCCTGAGAGTACTCAGGCCTGTGGACTTGCCTTCATGTACTAGTACTTTAGAATCATATTTTTGTTACTTGATCAAATAGCAGAAGGAATGTCTTTAAACTCCCCCTCCCCCACACACCCAAAACCCAGAACTGTAGGAGTGTTTCATAGTAGCTGAAAGCCAGGACTAACTGCCTCACTTAGTGACTTGTATGAATTACGTTTTTGGTATTAAGACTAGCTTTTTTTGGACAACTGTCCACCCCACAACTGACACTCATGTTGGCTATTTAAGCACATGCAATTAATGATTGATTTATTGAGAGTAAATTGCTCACGCAATCTTACAGGTTGCTCTGAAATAGGATAGGGACCAGATACCAATATGGATTCAGATCCCAGTGTTAACATTAAGTTGGTTTTTGATTTGGTAGTTTCATGCAGACCAAACACTTCTCACAATAATCAAAGGTAAATGAATGTTCACATTTTTGTTTAAAAAATAAATACCTGTCTAAGACCGCCAAATTGCAATCAAGGAAATGTCTGCTGGTGAGTCCAAACTGTTTTATTGTAGTGTCTCTCCTTCCTCTCAGACCCCTTACTTGGCAGGGCATCTAGATCTATCTATTTTTGCTTTACCTTATGAGCCTTGCAGATCAGGCTGGGATTCATTATATTGCTGCTTTATTATTATGGCCTGACATCTATGGCTGCGATTAGAAAACATTTACTGCTATAAATTGCGAAGTGATGCAAAATGAAGCAATAATCTGTTTCCAGCTTGATAAACAGAATGGCTGGAAGAAATAATGATGGTCAGACCTCAGTTCAAATACCTGTGAGTCTGTAATGATCAAAGGAGTGTGTTATTCCTGTTGACTAACTACCCAGCCTCCTCCTTTGGGGAGTTAGGGATGAACACTCTTAGCATTTTGGATTCAGTTATGAAATGCAAAGCAGCCAGACAGTGAAGCTATTTCTTTACCTAGACATTTATATCATACTCCTTTGCCTGAAATATTGAAGGAGTCAGATAAAACACAACTGGATTATTTCAGTGCTATGTTACTGTTACATTAACCTTTTCATTTATTTTAATGAAGGTAAGAACATTCACTGTTGTGGATTTTCATTTGGAGCAGTCAAAATTTAGACCTTGGATCAACAATGGTATTGTACCTTCAAGTTGCACATAGAAACTGCATGCAAAGCGCCACAGTGATAATGCAGCCATCTCTGCTGTGAATGATACTGTCCAACTGGTAAAACTCCCTTTTCCTTCATTATTTTAATAAGGATAGTGATAGAGATGCAGCCATGTTAGTCTGGTCTAGCTGAAACAAAAGACAGAACTATGTAGCACTTTAAAGACTAACAAGATGGTTTATTAGGTGATGAGCTTTCGTGATGTGAGGAAGTGGGTCTGGCCCATGAAAGATCACCACCTAATAAACTATCTTGTTAGTCTTGAAAGTGCTACATAGTTCTGTCTTTAATAAGGCTGGCCTCCTCATTAAAAATAAACCAAAAAAAGTCTTCCATCATTTACTTGGAGCCACATTATCAGCCACATTATCAATTGGAGTAAATCAACATAGTGTCATTGGAACTAAACTGACTTATAACAGCTGAATATCTGGCCCATAATGCTCCTCCCTCACACCCCATAATCCCCTCGTCCCCGAGGCCAGAATATTACAGATTCCTTTAAACAGATAGTTCAACATGACCTCAGAAGCTCAGTTCCTAACCCTTTCCCCCCCATCCTGAACATGCACCCTGAAATTGTGTCCTCCTTTTTTCCTGTGATGTGGTTTTTCTCTGTCTTTTCCCTGCCGTGAAGCTCTTCCTCATCTACATGTCTTGATTTCCCCTTCTCTTCATCTTTTTTCCCCACACTCTCAATCAATCAATAAGCCCCATGCCCAAATTACAGATACTCTTAAGAGTACCTGATAATCTTGCACAGTGTCTTGTACCTTTTCATGAAGCTGATATCACATTAAAAAAGTCAAATAAAGAAACCCGAGCAGCTAATAAGATACATGGAAAACATAAGCTTCAGGGGGTAGCTGAGTTAGTCTCTAAAGTGCTACCAGACCATTTGTTGTTTTTTTTTTTTCTGTAACAGACTAACGAAACATGTAGATGGTATCATGAGCTTTCGTGGGCACAGCCCACTTCTTCAGATGACAGGAGTTATGAGTTGGGGATATGAAAACTCGAAATAAATAGGAGAGGGGAAGGGGACCGGGGGGTGGGAGGGAGTGAGAGAGACAGAGCATCATTAAGTATCTGGAGAATGGGTACTTAAACCTAAGCAGATAAAAATCAAAGTCAATAGATAGATTCCAAAAACGGGAAGCATACCACTCAGGGACCTGTTAGCACTTTCAGTGGTTATTAAGTAGGTAGAGTCCCCACCAGCCCATATCAAGACTGAGTCCATTAGCATGTGAATTGAATTTGTGGATGAACTGGGATTCCAGGGCTGCTCTGTGTATTTGGCTTGTAGAGCTGGTTTAGCTGTCCTATCTCTCTGTTTTCATGGTGCATCTCTTCCATTCACATCCATTAGTTCTATTTAGGGCTGTTCATGGGAAACCTGAAGAACTGAGTTTCTACTGTCTCTGAAGAGCAGAGTGTCCAAGGTTGCTGTCAAGACCATCCTTTGTCTCAAAGTTTTGTGGTGCACTTTATGGTACTGCTGTTTGGTATGTCAAAGCACAGCAGCTGGGTCCCCACAACAAAAGATCATTGCAGAGCAAGGTTGGATGCATTTATAACTAATGGTGGTTTTAAGTGCAGAGATGCTAAGTTCAGATTTTAACACTGATGGATGAAAGCCTGAATGAACAGAGGGTGAAGAAGCTGCCTTCCAGGGCTCACCAGCTTGGATGATCTCATTCATCAGAGCTTTCTGCAGCTCAGTTCTAATTCATTCAGTTTCCTATAATTCCATTTGTTACCTTTGCCAGTAAAGCAAAGAGGAGTTTCTTATAGGGTTGTGCAAATTGGCCTGGGGCCTTCATATACACATAAAGAAGAAGATTATGAATGCTACCAGACATTGCCTCCTCCAAAAGAAGGCCAGTAGAGTCAGGGTAGTAGATCTGATGAGCAGTATGTCTGCCTATAGCAAGGTTACTGATGTTAGTTCTGGGATATTCTAAATAAACACCATGTGACTATTCCTGTGGATTTATTCAGTCAAATTTAAGAAAAACAAAATTAAATTGATCATTAGAAAACAGAAATCTAGTTCCACATGCAGAGTTTTGAGGGAAGGATTTTTTTAATATTGTATTTCTTTTTTTGTTTGTTTTAATATCCTAAATTTTGCTGCGGGTGAAGAGATTTCAAACTGAAAGCAAACAATTTCTCATTTATCCTCTGAACTAGCACAACATGGGCAAGCTTCCTCAGGTGCTGCTCTGCTAGCATACTTCAGTGTTGACCTAGAAAGGGCCCATCAAAAGGTTTAGATGTAGGGATCAGTGGGACTTGTGGAGATGTTTTGCCTGGAATGACTAGGTACATTGCCACCTGGCTGCCCCTTCACACTCACAGTCTGCAAAGGTTGCATGCCATGGGAAGTTCTGCCTCAAGTCATCTGACTGACCGATGTCTTAGTGATGCCAAATTGGCTCCTTGATCCTATACAAGCACAGGGGATGAATCTGGAAGCATCCAAGCACTGAGGATCCCTAGCTAGCTGTTATGTAGGTGATATTTCTCTATTGCTGCATTCCCGCTATTGACTGGAACTTTGACTTGGATTCTGACCCAACCCCTAAAAAGCCCACACAGACCCTGACACCTCACATTGACCCTTGACTGTGTCCCATGCCTGCACTTGATCCTGACGCTCTTTATGACCATTGGCTTCGGTTTCTGTATACCAAGCTACTGAACTAGTCCCACCTATCTTGCTCAGGAGCCTGACACACACTTTATAGCCCATTCCTTGGGCTTTCTTTCAAGACTGTGAAGAAGACTCAGAATTATGAAGATGTCCTTCGTGATTTGTATGGGACTCTAAATCACTTCACAGAGGCCACTGAACAGCCATCAGAAGGTAATGACTTTTGGTCACTACTTCATCTTGGTGCTGGATTTCTTTTTTTTGGTAATCTTACTATAAAATATTCTGTATTCCTTTACTCATTCTATGCAATGCACTTCTTCCTTCCATTCTCCCAGAAAGTATATATTTTTAAAAAACCAAGACAAGGAATCATTCATAAAATTGTTTATAAAAAATTGGCACTCATTTTTGCAGTGCTCACACTCAGCTGATATCTAGATATCTCATAAGATTAAAAACATAGTTTTCTTCTTAAGTCTGTCTACTCTATATTCTGAAATAGATTTTAAAGTTAAACCTAACCTCTGGCAGGGACCATTCAAGATTTATCCTTGCTGTTACAGTGAATGAAATAGCTGAGAAAGTTTTGTTGCTTCTGTGAAAACAGTGCGTGTTGGTCCAGTTAGTAACACACAAAAACCACCACCAAAACTAGGTTATTTATTGACATCCAAAGCAGAGCACCTTAGAATTCTATCCTGATTGTTGACCCACATTTTACTTCCTCTCATATCAGAATGTTAGACCACAATGTTGCTACTTTGCTTATCATATAAATTATCACATACAGACTATGTATGGCTTGCAATTTCTTTTTGTACAAGATCCCTAAAATAGTCTTAGTTATTCACACACACACACACACACACACACCTTGTCTCATCTGGATTACTACATAATCAATTTCTCCAGCCTTGACAAATACAATCTTGCCCCACACATGTCCATTTAGCATGATATTGCAAAAGATCCTCCATATTTCTTTGATCTCATTACCCTTCTCTTTTCATCTATACATAGTCCCTTCCTTAACATAAGCTGTTTGTCTTTACTTTGAAGGCCCTTCACAACCTAACCCTACCTATGTATCTCTTTCATTATAAAGATATTAATTCCTACCTGCAATATCAGTCTACATATCACCCATTTGTTAAGTTTTCTAAGTAGGACCTTTTTTCCTTTCTCTCATGCTACCCTTTACACTTGGAAGCACTGTCCCATACATATTCACAAAGTTGCCCATTATTCTCCTTAAGACTCTTCTTTGTCATGGTGCCTACAAAAAATATTGACAATTGTTAGGTCACTGGTATGATTTTAATAGTTTTCTTGCTTCCTTCTACTCCCATTTCTGTATGTCTGTATCCATCTGTTGCCTTGTTTGATACTTAGGCCATGCCCCAAAGAGCTTACAGTCTACCTTCTGTTCTGTTTGTATAGTGCCTACCACAGTGAAGTCTTGGACTCTCCAGCCACATCAGAACAGCAGAGCTGAGAACTACAAAGAGCCAAGAATGGAGGTAATATCCTTGGAGGTAAATTTATATTCTAGTGATGGAAGATTCATGTAACCAATATCACCCCACTTAGCTTCAAACTTCTTTGGCAGTCAGAGATTATTATTTTATATATGATGATGATTGTTCCTACTTAAATAGTGAACAGGGATCCCACATTTAATACTACCTAAAGTGTGTATTTAATTTTTTTAAAACGTGTCAAAATGTTGAGACATGCTGTAGCTGAAAGACAAGTTATGGACAGGAGGGAGAAGTTATTAGATGACATTCTTTGGGCTGTATTTTTCCAGGAGGTCAGACTAGAGCATCATAATGGGCACTGAAGTGTCTCAGCCTAGGACTTCAAAAAAATGAAGGGCATCAGGGGTCATTTTACACTTTGGTTTTCTTCTTCCTAAATGCTCTGGTGTAAGAGCTGGATCTGGTTTTCTCTAATTTTCTTAATGAATTCTTTCCTTTAATATTTCAGGATATTCTATCTGTAACACTACTTGGGAAATGCAGCTGCAACAGTGATCCAAAGGACTATCTGCTGAACTATTTTTGAAGGGGAGGGACAATCATCATATCACAGAGCCATTTGCAGGCATCCATCATCTATAAACTCCTGAACTGCACAGTCACCTTCACTTAGGAACTTTTGGTCATATATAATTCAATAACTATTGTTTCACAGAAACAGAGAAAGCAGCTAAAAGTGCAGATTGTATGTGGAAGTTTATCAAATGCTGAGAAACAACATTTCACTTCTGTCTTTTCCATCCCGTCCCCTCGGCATTTTTCCATAAGCTGCATTTTAGACCTGCTGTACAGTAATTGTAATCACTTTATTACATGAGTGTATTAACTTTCCCTTTCCTTCCTGCCAAAACAAGGTCCCAATACTCTCAGGGCTCATCTAGACTATGCAGAAGATTTGAAAGAGAATATGCAAAGCCCATGCGAATTTGCTTATTTTCTTCCAATAATCAAGACATTTTTTTCGGCAACTCCCCCCCCTTTTTCAAAAAGCCACTTTTCCTCAAAAAGTGAGGTTTACATGGCTTTTCGAAAAAGGGGGGGTTGCAAAAAAACCGCGTCTGGACTACTTTCACTTTCTAAAGCTTTGCTTTCGAAAGTGAGATTGGAAGAAGATATGCAAACTCCCGTGGAATTTGCATATCCTCTTCCGAATCTTCTACGTAGTCTAGATGAACCCTTATTGGTGTGAAATGACATCCCACCCATTGCACAATGTGAATCAAGTAACTCATTTTCCCCCATTGGTGATTTGAGAAGTTCCTGTAGGAGAGAAGGAGCAATGAAAAAGTTTGAAGACTATAGATAAGGCAAACAACATGGCAAACACAAGCTCAGAAAAACCTCCTTATTTAGAAGGCCAGTATAGAGGTGTGGATTCTCTGTAGCATGTCCCCTCATGGCGGTGTGGTACTTAGCAGGCTTTTCCAGTCCAGTGCCTCCTGTAAATAATCTCATTGGTACTCAAGTAGTCTGTTTCTTATGACTTGGCTTGCCAGCCAGCACACTTACAGATCCTTCCATCCACTCCCTGCTTGGCTAACAGAGTTTAATGAATACCAAAGACCTTCCATCAGATATTCTGCTAGGCTCCATGCCCAGTGTTTCTGGCACACTTTACTTCAGGGTTTCATGACTTTTGTTTCCTGGCTACATACCACCCCTAAGGTTTCCTGTCTTTCAGGCTCATAGGACTTCTCCCAGGAGTCCTTTCACAAATGCCAAATGAAAATATGCATTTAAACCAGGGATAGGGGAACATTTTTGGGTCAGGAGTTGCTACCCCACAGAAAAAAATAAATCAGTGCTGTACGCAAGTGAAAAGCACTAACATGGCCCCTGACTGAGGAAAAAAAAAAAAGATACTTCACAAATTGCCCTTGTACACTAGAGCCTAAGGGGTCCCAGGCTAGTAGATTTTGTGTGTTCCAGCTCTGCTATGGGTAGTGGAGGGGCTAAAGCACCAACACAGGCTCCCTAACGCTGGGCGGGAGCCCAGAGCCTCAGGGGCTGGGTCCAGTCAAGCCAGGGGCCACATCCAGCCCCCCATGCCTTAGGTTCCACACCCCTGATTTAAACCATTGTTGCCGCCCACTGGCTTGAACATTCTTCCTACTTAAGTTTACCCTGTATCTCATTGTGCAGTTGAACACTTCTTTGGCCTTCTTCCCTGGACTGGACATTGAATTCTTCTCTTCAATTAAGGCTTACCACCAGAACTTCCCTGATGTCTTTGCCATCTCTCTCATGGAACCATTCCCTACTGCCAAAAGAGGCATTGTACAATTCTTTACCTTCTCTCCTGCAACTTTTGTTCTATTATAAAGACATGGAACTCTTTGGTAGGCTTATTATTAATTGGGCCTGGTCCTCCCTATAGGTGCAACCGGGTACCCTAATTGAGTTCCTGTAGCTGTTTGTGCAAACCTTCAGACTCTCAGCTAGGTCCAATCATTATTCAAGACTATCCATTACACATCCAGTGAGGATTGGATGGGAAGGACTGCCCATTATTATAAGCAAGGCTGAGCCTGAACCCCCCCCTTAAAAAGTTAGCCAGTCTGTGACATGCACTTAAAGTATGTTTTTAACCTTATCATGTGTTAAGTGCTAATGAAGTCACAGGTGTAGGTGTTTTCCCAAAATGTGGCTCTGGTTACCAAATAATTATGAAAACCAGAGGACAATATTAGGCAGGGGGAAAGAGTGGAGACAAATACCTTCTCAAGACTTGGGAGGTTATAGATAGCTGGGAGGTTAGAGATAGCCAGATTTCCAGAAGGTACTGAGCACTGCAAGTTCCTAATTATGAGACTGGGAATTGTGCGTGCTCAGCAGTGCTGTGGGAAAACAAACAGCCAGCCTTTTCAGGCTATATCTCTATACAGCACAGAGCAGTGAGCCTTCCAGCCCAGTTCAACAGACTTGCTAATATTGTAAAAATAATTGTGTAGACAGAGCTTTATCACCAGACAGCTTTCGTGCTGAAGCTTATTTGCTTCCATGGGCTTCAGAGCCCAAGCTTTGGAAAGGGATGAAAGGCTTACTGCCACAGGCTAGGAAGATGCAGCCTGAATGGTCTGATTTTTCATTAGTGCTGAACACTGACTGTTTCTCTTAATGGGAACTGTAAGGTTGGGAGAAAGATTTCCACGCTTGAGACATTTTTTTAGGGGACAAATTTGAGGAACTGACCCAAATTGAGGTGCCAAAAGAGGTGGTTTGAAACAAATTGACTAAACAAACAGTAATAAGTCACCAGGAACAGATGGTATTCACCCAAGAATTCAGAAAGCACTGACATGAAATTGCAGAATTACTCACTATGGCATGGAGCTGTGATGCCGTAAAGAAGAAAGGTGACCCTTTAGATCACTGTTACCACTATTATGCCATTTCCTTAAGACTTGCATACACTGTGTTATGTAAGATATCGCTAGACAAGTTATGAACTGTTATCTTGTTTGTAGGCATGTATCTTTGCACTTGAAGTTATGAATATTGCCTCTGTGTGTCTGTAACAATGTGTTGTATTCCCTCATGTACACATCCCAGATCACAATTTACCTCTGATGTAAAACTGCGTGTTGATTAAAAACACTCTGCTCAAAATGAGCTAGTGAAGAAATTCATCCTGCTCAGTAAGCCTTTCCTGTGGACACCTCAGAAGGAATATGTGGACCAGCTGGATCTGAGAGTCAGCAAAGCTTTTGGCACATGTGATAAGGACATGTGACTCTGGACTCCATCTTGGGCTTGTAACTTTCCATGCACCTGGCAGTGGGCTTTGCTTGGAACAGAAAATTTCCACACACATAACAGAGGATACAAAAGACCTCTGCAATATCACTGTTTTGCCTCTTTCCTGTGAATTACTCTGGACTGTGTATTTACAGTTAAAAAGAGCATCTTGCACTATGATCTGAGGACCTTTCAAACATCTGGAAATTACCAGAGAGATAAACTATCAATCTATTCCCATCACTGCTACAAACCTGACATTATTTGTATGTATCTTATCCATTAACCATTTATAAACACACTTCTTTTATTAATAACTCTTTTGTTGGTCTCCGCTAAGGATTGGCTGAGAATGTGATATTTGGGTAAGAGCTGAAATACATATTGACCCAGTATAAGTGTCTGACCCTTTGGGATTAATAAGAACTTCATATATGGTGAAATGGGTTTTCAGTAACCTCTCACTTTATCAGAGGCTTAGTTTTCTGGATGTGAGCCAAGGGCTAGAATACTTAAAGGGACCCAGTGTTCTGTGTGTCCCAAAGATTATGATTCCCAGAAACTGGGAGTGAATGATAAGGATGGAGGGGTTAATAATGATAACCCTTTTCTCTTCATTCCATATGAAGCACCTGGCACTGTGCCACTGTCAAAAGACAGGATACTAGGATAGACAGATGATTGGTCTGACCCAGTATGGCCATTCTTATGTTCTTAGTGTACAATCCACATTTTTCAATAGTGTAGCATGTTTCCATTTTAAAAAAAGCTGAGGAAAATGTCTGAGCATCACGAATCCTGACTAGAAACATACCCCATTTTTTCCAAGGGTTGCCCATATTTTCCAAGGGTTGCCCATATTTTCCTCCTGAAGAATCTCCATTCATGATAGTTGTTTCAAAGTCTAGCACTGCTTCAGTAATACTGCGTTTCAGAATGAGTGCTCAAATCAACAATCATTGCCATGAAAGCACTTAAGAATCAGATCTATTTAGCCTTCTACAGATCTGGGACTCAGCACATGTATGTATGTTAAAGTTTATATCCTTTCACAGTCATCAGAAAGTTTGTTACAAACAGAGCTGTGTCAATGCTGCAGATTGGTTCTGCATATAGGACACCCTACATTTCAAGGATGTCCAACATCTGGATGGCTGGTTTAGGAACATTAATAAACTTCCAGAGATTATTTGTATGATCAATACAGACCAGGAGAACCAACAGCCTCACTGAGCCCCTGTGGAAGGTGTAGCGGTGGCTCTGCACTCCTAGAAGGGGCACCACCCAGACTGCGTTCTGCCCCTTGGCCCTCAGTCGCCCAGAGCACTCTGTGCGGTGCTCCAGCAGTAATTTAAAAAGCCTGGGGCTCCAGAGCCTTTTGAATTGCTGGGCCCTGGGGCAGTTTCCCCCTTTGTTCACCCCTTGTTAGCAGGCCTGACAGACACAATCAGCATGAAAAATACCAGCAATTAGGTGGTAACAGTGGAAAAAGACACAAAAACATCACCCTCCCTTGTACACCCCTGCTCTTGTGCTCTCTCATTCCTCTTCTCTCTCGCACACAAAAGCTTTACTCAGGATGGCTCAGCTCACGTTTCCATGACGCATAAAGTTGAATTTTCTGCCAGCGAAGTCCCAATGGGAAATGCCACAGGAGCTTTGACAGGCTAAGAATAGGTTGGAAAGCAGTTTTCTTGTAATAAAAGGCAAAGGCTTACCATTCAACACTCCCTTCATTCCTCAAAATGACATGCAATTATAAAAGAGATCTCTCCTTCTCCAATATTCCTATCTCTCTTTTGGAAAAGGGATAGCTCAGCTTTCAATATCAAATGCATAGATAACTCTTCCAAAGGCCACTGTCTTCAGCAAATGACAGCAAAACATTTTTTTCAGTTTGGAAAAAGGGGGAAAAATATACAGAAAAAAAAGAGAGCTATGTTTCCAGGACTGCATAAGGCTTTCCGCTTACTGGCTATTTGCCAAACTGACAGAGTGAGAATTAGGATGGGCGAACCATTAAGTAGTCAACATCCCCCTCAACTCCTGAATCGTCACTTTGATTTTTTTTAAGTTTCTGGTCGCAATGGCTCCCCCCTTCCCCCGTAATCCTTTTGAACTCAAATTTTAAACCAGGTCCAGTAATTACATACTTTGAAACACTGATACTTTATCATAAAAATGCAATGCAAATTAATGTTGTTTCCCTATAGTTTAGCAATAGACTGCGGCATACTGCAGCAATGAAAAGCTAAGTTGTCTCTGCTATGTACTATCACAGCTAGTGGCTTTTTGAAGTATTAAGGATTTGCAATAAGCTCCATCAGGTTACCTTTTTTTAGGAGATCCCAGAGAAACCTATCCTCTCAGTATTAACAGTCAGCCCAACTTACTGACCCCAGCTGAAAGCATCTGTGTATGCATGATACATCCCTTCAATTCATCCTGTGTCTGCAGAATTGGATAAGCAATTCATCACGAACAGACTTGAAGATTTGCTTACTTCTCCTACTTTCAAGTGGATCAAAACCAGTGGTTGCAATTTAAAATCCAATATGCACCTAAAATTTACCACCGAGCAGTTCCTACGGTATATCCCTGCATTCCATTTCCTCAACATAGGAAATTATGGTGGTGGTGCATTGTGAGGTAGCTATCATGCAGTACTGATGTATTTTAAGGGTGACTGACCTGTTCATCTCAAAGCATGGCAATGAGTATTAGAGAGGATCTGGACCTTAGAAAGTACAATTACTATTTATCATCATCTTCATCTTTATCCCAAGATGTGCATGCAATCTGCAAAATACCACCTATTCCAACGTGAGAAATGGCAGCTCTTTACTTTTCAACATGGGGCTCATTTCTAAAAGGAGTTGGGGGTCTGAGCAGGGAGTCAGGATGTAAGGGGAAGATAAAAGGAGGTGCTCTTTAATGAAGATAAAGCCTTTTCCATTATGGGAGAAATTAAGATGGGAAAGGGAAGTAGCTAATGCTCAATATCTCCATCTATCTTGGGATCATTTTCTGTGCTGCTGCAAAGGACACCTTTGTTATCGTATAGTCTATTTTCTTATATGCTACGCAGACTTAAATTCCAAAATGTTGTTGGCTGAGGGGGTGATACAAACACTCCTATAAATATAACAGGAAGGGAAAAAAGCTTTTTTAAATTAATTGACAATGTTGGCACAAGAACAAATGGTATATACTGGACATGAATAAATTTAGGTTGGAAATTCCAGAAAGGCTCTATAATTTCAGAACCTTGCCAGCAGAGTGAAGTTTTTCTGAAACAGTTTCCCAGTAGCAGTAGTGCGAGCAGGCAACAAACAGATTTAACTTAAGTTTATGGACAGGATTATGTGACTAAGATACCTATGATAGCAGAGGTTTGGACTCTGGCCAGGGAGATCCCTTTGAGTCCTACATATCTATAATTGTAGTCCAATGTATACTTTTAATTCTATTTATTAAAGCCTGTCTTCACAGCATAGGCCACGTACAACTCTTGAGTTGGAAATTCAAAGAAGGACACATTCCTACAAGCACAAAATCCGTTGTTTTCATGAGTAGTGCCTGCAGTTCTTTGTCAGGTATCTGAAATCCTTCCTGATACAGCTACTGCTGTTAACCAGCACCACCCATATTGTCTCCGATTACAAGACAGCAGAAAAAAAAAAAACAACCAGCAAAGAGCAACAACCTGAAGTTTGGTATGTATCATGCTAGCACAGCAACTACTGGGCTTTACCCATAATAGAAACACTTGTCCCGACACTTTACTAGGATCATGTGGATTACCCATCATCCATAGCTAAGCAGAATTACACCTGCTGCCACTCAACGTTCTGCTGTCCAAGATCTTGATTTCTGCAGCTAAGCTGTTGAATCTGTATGTACACAAAACCGCAGTTCGACAATAAGCATTTTGTTTTGATGGGTACAAACCGAACAGCTCATTACTGGTGCTATTGGAGATAAGCATGTGATTTTGGGAGAAAGGGGGGGTATTTGCCCAGTCTCTGTCATCTACCAGCACAGGGGACTGAGCATACCAATTGCTTAGCAGCAGCATGAGAAGGCCCTTCAATAGAATACCCATCACTCCCCTTAATGACACACTTTGTAATGCCAGACAACATTTGGGTACTAACTAAGTGGGTAGTTTTGTGTCCTATTACAGGACACACAGTGAGATTTTCTTCATCTTTCCTATTTCATATTCCAACCAGCCAGACCATTTCTTCTCTGTAGGCCTCAATGCTCAGAGTGCAAGCAAAAGCTGAGTTATCACCAATGAGACAAACTGCTTGTTTAGAGATAATCATGTCAGGTCAATATAAAATAAAATTGTTCCCAGAAGAACGGTTCAACACAGTAAGGTGTTAGACAGTTGTTCTTTACAGTGCTGAACCCACTGTTAAGGTTCAATAAAAGAATAGACATCTCAGAGTTACAAACTGACCCGTCAACCACACACCTCATTTGGAATCAGAAGTGCATGGTCAGGCAGTACAACCAAACCAACCCACCCCAAATACAGTACAGTACTGTGTTGAACATAAAACTACTAAAAATAAAGGGAAAGTCTACAGAGATCTGACAGGTAAGGAAACGGTTTCTGTGCTTCTTTCATTTAAATTACAATGGTTTAAAGCAGAATTTTCTTCTGCTTGGAAAAGCTGAGTAAGTGAATGTTCAGTTGCAAACTTTTGAAAAAAAATGTCCACAATATTTGTTAAGAGTCACAACCAATCTCTGTTCCCGAGATGTTCATAGCACTGAGGTTCTATTGCACTGTCTCTGAGTCAGGCAGGCATAAAAATGAACACCAGATAGATTAGGGGAGAGTATTTAAATCCAAAATGTGTCTAGATGGTTCAAGAGGCTAGATGTAGCCTCTGAGAAATAGCTGAAAATTGATTCTAAGCTTGGAAGACTATTCCTGACTGGACAGAGTTCTTGGGTAAACTGCTGAAACGAAGAAAGAAAAATTTTATTCATATTTAAACCAGGACTGATTTCAAGTTGAACCAAATCCTCCTGCAGCTATAGAAATAATTGCTAAAGAGTCTGCACAGCACTGTGTGCAACTGCAGCATTTTCGTAGACATTTCTCGCTGTGAGAAGAGCATACGAGTCTTCAAAGCACCAGAACTGGCAGCACCATGAGGGGCAAAATGTCTAAAAGCATGTTTTGGCATGATATTTTTGAATACCAGTAGGTCAGCTCAGAAAATAAAGAACAAGGAAGGAAAAAAATATTGCTACCTATCCTGTTTATACCCAGCAAGTAAAATTAAAAAGGTATTATATGGAAGACATACCATTATGCTCAAACTGTACAGATTCTCTTTAGACCTACTTACAACCATTTCCCAAACTTACACAATGAGGAAATGGGTAAAGGGGAGAGAAAATATAAGTTTCAGCAAGGAATGAGTGATATTTACCAATTTTGAAACCCTCCTGTCAATTTCCTTTCTTCCTTCATTGTTCTAGACCGTCCAGATTCCATCAATCATCCTTACAGACACAGTATCTGGCCCAAACCCTCAAGACAAACAAACTTCTTTTGATGGCTGCTAATATATACAGTCCAATAGATCAAACAGTAGAAATCTTTGCTGTGATCATGAGGGTTGAGCATTTAGATCTTATTAATATGGGGTGGAAGGATTATTACTACAGATGAACATAACACAATGTGTTGTACTTTACCTTGTAAAATTAAGAAATTGTATTAGAAAAGCTATGTAGACTAAAAATTGAAGAACTGGAGAGTTAGGAAGTGCCAGCTCTACTGTGTTGCTCATGAAACCAGAATTCAACCTCTTTGGAATTTTTTTACATTATGGTACACTCTTTAATTACAGGAGCTAATACTATTTTTCCCCTCAAACTCTGCTTCTTTTGGTGCACAGGAGACACACACAATATTCAAATTCCATGGAAAGCTATTAACCCTGAAATTTTATCACTTTTGCATGTTTTACTTTGCAACCTAAACAACTTCCTTTTAAATTAATTTTGGGATTTGTTCTATTTGAAGTATGACAGCATATAATTGTGGAGCTGGAAGAAGGTTAGAAACACACTGTCAGAGTGCTAACTGGTTGAGGCTCAGTTTCCTTCAGAATTTAGTCTGAAATATCCTGCAATATTTCACTTTTACCTTCTCTAACATGGATCCTATTCTCCATTCCCTTGTAGTACAGAGTTTGTATTCCTTATTAGAATTCATGTCACTGTTCTGTTGGAAGCTGTGCACCTTCTCTTTGAGTCATCCTACCTAGAGCTGAAATTTCTTATTTTACTTTTTCCCTGGGTTTCTCTCTCAGGGGCATTACAAAACAGAAGTACTGGAGCTCAGAATCTTCAGTGTTATTTCTCTCCTGCTTGCCTCTTTCTTGAATAGAGACAAGAAATAAGACCTCTAATGGTATATATTTTTGGAACAAACTAGAGATGAGGCTATGTTGGCACTACTTCTAGAATCAGATTTCAAGTTCCATAAGATGAAAACTCAAGCCTACTTAGAGATTAAGAACGGCTTTTGCAAATTAGAGCAATTGACTTTCACTAATTGTAATGAGCACAGAGGAATCACCAAGCTACCTTATTATTGCCATTTTTATCCAAAATTGTTTCTACAGTTCCATCAAAATATTTGTATCATCTTCTCCTGCAGATGAAATAGTATCTTCAAATTGCCTCACCTCAGTTTATTTTGATTAAAAAGAGAATGCAACACAAATATTTTTAAACTAAATTTCTTTAACATTCTAGCATGTTATGGATAGCTGAAAACAGGTAGCTCGAATTCAACAGTCTTCACTTGATATAATATTACAGGCAGGATGGATAGCACTGTGAAGATTTCCCAATAATTCTAATTGTAAGACCCTAGACATCAGCAACTTATAATTTTGCCAGATTTTAATAATTTGCATTAAATTTCTCCATGCTGATTGAACTTGTCCATGCTGGCTGTCTACTTCAAGCTGTATTACTATGGAAAGTTTCAACAAAGATACTTCAGACATTTGGAAGAACAAAGTTGGGGGAAAATAAATTGTTTTCCCCAGTTTAAAAAATTATGACCACCTTTTCTGTTTTGAAAAGCTGTAGCACCCCCCTGCTTTGGAGCTTGGACTTGAAATTTGGTAATTATTTCAAAATAACAGGCTTGCTCAAAAGATGCAGAATAGCTATTTCAGGATACTTCTGGTATCCTGAAATAGCTCTGCAGCATAGACATAGCCTGAGAGTCTATCAGGCAAGGCAGCCAACATAGTGTCCCTTATCTCCTCCCTTCTAGAGTTTGGAAGTGTTACCTATTCCTCCATAGCATGCAGCTGCCTAACTGAAAACCTCAAATAGCCTGGAGATAGTCTCTTCTCTCACAATTACAGCAGTGCAAATATTTTCATATATATGTGCGTATGTGTTCACTAGAAGTTTCAAAACAGAAGAAAAAAATTGGTTTAGGTCACACAAAACATCTAAAAAAGATTGGGACAGAAGCCACAGGGAGGTTTTGAGGAAGGCTGAAATTGATGAGAAGCCTGGGGAGAGAGACTGGCATTAGTAGCCAGTGGTGTAAGTAGGGAAAATACTTCTTGGACAGTGAGCTGGGACAGAGGAACTGAGACTTGCTGGGAAACGAGATTGGAAGTGAAATGAGAACCTCAAGGAGTTGAAACAGAGTCTAGGGTAAATAAGGAGTATGGGTCTGAGACAAGGAGTCAAGGGTGGGAAGACCCAAGATGGACTAGGACCAGTTTAAAGAAATGTAGCTAAGCTTCAGATGATAGGGGCAGAAGACTCTGTGACCACTAGAACATACTTTCCTCCAGCACCTGAAACAGAACCAAAGAGATCTGAGTCCCACTATTCCTCTGCTGTCAACAAATATCTATAAAACCTCTGCCAAAGTATGTGTCTCATCCTCTTGTAGTGCTGGTCTACACAGGTCGACAGCCTACTATTGCTATCAGTTACTTCATTAGTTCAAATGTCCAATATCTATGTGGTAAACCTAAGTGTTCCGATGTTTCCAGTTGCCTGTGTCTTAATAGAATACCAGGTGATAGAGTTTTTCTTTTTGTCGGTTTCCATTTAAGAAAAAAAAAAAGCTAGGCAATCACAAACAAAAAAACCTATATTAAGAGAACATTAAACTTGTGAAGGGAAGTACTCAAAAGTCAGAAACTGAGAGTTAAATTCCTGTTCAACCTTAACTTGACCTCCTTGTTCATATGCATCTTGATTACAGCTGGCTATTCCCATTTTTTTTTTAAAGTGTTAGGAAAAATATCTGTATTATAGAATCATAGGGCTAGAAGAGACCTCAGGAGGTTATCAAGTCCAGCCCCCTGCCCAAAGCAGGGCTAATTTCAACTAAATCATCCCAGCCAGGGCTTTGTCAAGCCGAGACTTAAAAACCTCTAGGGATGGAGATTCCACCACCTCCCTAAGTAACCCATTCCAGTGCTTCACCACCCTCCTAGTGAAATAGTTTTTCCTAATATCCAACCTAAACCTCCCCCACTGTAATTTGAGACCATTGCTCCTTGTTCTGCCATCCGTCACTACTGAGAACAGCCTCTCTCCAGCCTCTTTGGAAGCTCCCTTCAGGAAGTTGAAGGCAGCTATCAAATCCCCCCTCACTCTTCTCTTCTGCAGACTAAATAAGCCGAAATCCCTCAGCCTCTCCTCATAGGTCAAGTGTTCCAGCCCCCTAATCATTTTGGTTGCCCTCCGCTGGACCCTCTCCAATGCTTCCACATCCTTTCTGTAATGGAGGCCCCAGAATTGGATGCAATACTCCAGATGCGGCCTCTCTAGTGCCAAATAAAGGGGAATAATCACTTCTCTAGATCTGTAGGCAATGGTCCTCCTAATTCACCCTAATATGCCACTAGCCTTCTTAGCAACTAGGGCACACTGTTGACTCATCCACTGTAATCCCCAGAACCTTTTCTGCTGAACTACTTCTTAGCTAGTTGATCCCCAGCCTGTAACAATGTTTGGGATTCTTCCATCCCAAGTGCAGGACTCTATGCTTGTCCTTGTTGAACCTCATCAGATTTCTTTTGGCCCAATCCTCTAATCTGTGTAGGTCACTCTGGATCCTAGCCCTGCCCTACAATGTATCTACCTCTCCCCTTAGCTTAGTGTCCTCCACAAACTTGCAATCCATCCTGTCATCCAGGTCAATAATGAAGATGTTGAATACAACCAGCCCTAGAACCTATTCTTGGGGCACTCCACTTGAAACCAACTGCCAACCAGACATTGAGCCATTGATCACTACCCATTGGGCCCAACAATCTAGCTAGCTTTCCAGCCAACTTACAGTCAATTTATCCAATCCATATTTCCTTAACTTGCTGGCAAGAATATTGTGGGAGACCATATCAAAAGCTTGAACTGGATCATTTCAATTTTATAAAAGCTATATTTTTTGAAAAACTATTCCAACAGAAAATACCTGACTGGCTTTAATTATGACAATTTTTAATTATTTAATCGTATTAAAAATCCCATAAAGAAGTAAATAACACTGTATTCAGAGCAGAGTTAAATAAAGCATGTGGGCACACACTGAACAAAAAAGAAAAAAATATGTTGTACTGATTAATGAGAACCATCCATTCTATGTACTGAATGAAGCAGGGCTCTTGAGGAAAATAATGTGTGGCCCTATAATTAAAGAGTATATTATATTGCGTACTCTCAAAGGGGCTGAATTGAAGTTTTCCTCACATATACCAATTGCTACCAGAGAATCTCCACCAAGCATCAACAATATATAGCCTATGACACACCATATTAGGATTCCATTCAGCAGAGGGAAGCAGAGATGCTCACATACACAGAGATTCCATACATATCGCTTTAGGCTTTTGATCCTTTTGGCTCAATAAATAACTAGCAAAAAGGTATATTTCTAAAAGTGTAGAGATTCAAATTCAGTTCAGAGAATCATATAAAAATTTAAAGCTTCCCCAAAGCTTATTCAAAACTATATCCTGGACCTCTTGGGAGGAGGTTCGTTCCTATTTAAATGGTTCACTCTGTTCTACAATTTGTTGCCTGTATTGCAGGAATTTTTATGCTTTAGCAAGGTATAATAGGAGCACAATGGCTTTCATTTTCTTGAATTACTATTAATTAGATTTTAATAGCTCTCAAGATGTGCTGTGCTCTTTTAAAACAGAGAGCAACAGTCTCTAGCCTGAAGGCATACAGTCTAAAAAGAGACGGAAAGAGAAAGGAGTAAATCAAGACACACTGTTTGGTCCCACAACCTCTCAAAACACACACACACACACACACACACACACACACACACACAAAGACCCACAGGATTCTGCAAAAGGGGAATTGTCCATTAGAATATCCCTGCTTTTTTTTTTTTCCCATGGGAGCGGGGAAAAGGTACAATGATGGCCCCTACAAAACTCCTATTAGCATCATTAATAGATTCAAGGAATTGACCCATAACAACTCATTCAGAAAGGGAAGTTGACTAATACCTCCCCACAATAAATTCACTTAAGCCTATTCCATGGGCAGTTTCTGTACTGATATAACCAATTCCGTTAGGGACAGGGTATTGTTTACAGAAATAATTATACCATTGTGACCCCTAGCGTGAATGCGGCTACAATCAACACCATTACACCATTCCCTTTCCCTTACAGGAATTAGCTATGCAAGTATAACAGCCTCTGTATAAATGTCTCAAAAAGGTAAACACGAGAAAGGGTCAAGAGCTATTTAAAGGAGGGGTCACTGTCAAAATAGCAAATGGCTATAAAGTGGCCATGAACAAACTCAGGCTGGAAATTAGAAGGTTTCCAGTCATCAGAAGAACGCAGTTTCCCCAATAAGAATTGGGGTGGGCAACAATTTAATTAGTTCTAAGAGAGAGCTGAACATTTATCTGAGTGTATTGTACTTTTGGGGTACTCATGGTCAGGCCTGCTGACAGAGGGCAAAAGGAGCAACTGTCCCAGGGTCCAGTACTCCCTGTCACCACTGTTGTTTCTTCAGCAGTGGCCGGAGCGCCATACCCCTTTGAATTGCTGCTGGGGCGCTAGACTGCTGCTCCGCAAGACTTAGTGCCAAGGAGGGTGCAACAGTCTGGGTGATGCTAAGGGCTGAGTGCACTCAGCCCCACTCCTTCTGCCTGAGGCCCTGCCCCTTCTAGGGGTACAGAGACACCCCCCTTTACCTTGCCCCGGGACCCATGGTGGCTGTCAGCCCCACTGCTCATGATAAAAGAGGGCGGTTCTCAGCACCTTAGGGGCTCACTTCACATCTTATGCTCCTAAAGATTTCTGCTTCCAGGTTTCAGCCCACCACTTGCAGCCCACCCTTTCCCTACACACACTTTATTTGGGGATTAGAGACAGAAGGATTGAGTCTCCTCCTGAAGTTTCAGAGATGGCCACAGCTGGAGATGGAATGGTGAACCCACAAAGGCTCTCAGGTGCTGACAAGCAGTCTCTCTCTCTCAGGGTTTTTGCTGGAATACTGTTGTTGAAATGCTCAGGGTCTAACTGATCTTCATAGGTGAAGTCTGGAAGGGTAGATCTCACTGCCAGTGAGAACATGAGTTTTGCCTGGTTCATCATCAGAATTATCAGGGTCCATCTCACTTCGTCTGTTCCCTGCCATTCTGAGGGTCTCAGGTACTGCCACCACCTCAGTTCTTCCTATTCTCTGGCTGCTGAGGCTTCTGAGGGGTGTAATATTTTAAACACAACAGGTGAAATGGTATCAGTGTGTCACTTCTGGGTGGTGTTGATGGTCCCTTCTAGCCTTAAGCTTTTATGACCATCAGTGTAACTCAGAGTTGGGCAATAAGTGGCTAACAGGTTGGGCATGGTTTGTAAGGGTTAGCTCCTGGCAGGACACTGGCACTTGATTTACCTGTGCATCCATAGGTACAGCTGCTTGCAGCTCTTTTTGGCCACTGATCACTGTTTCCAGACAGGTAGAAGTAAGGACTTACCCAAAAACCACTTGTCCACAACCAAAACAAACTTGAACATTTCCTGCAAATTAGGGGTGTGTGTGGGGGGGGGAGGGGGGGGCTTTTTTCTTGCTTCCCTGTTTAAATATTGTTGCATCTCAGTACTTGCTGTTCATAGGCTTAACCCAAAACCAAGTACCACGAAAGGAGCATTTTACATCATTCATTTTCTGACAATAGGTTGGCTCACGGTGTCTATGCTGTGTTTCCTATTACTTGGAAGGAAACCTAATAATTTAATTTGCAACATGGAAAATGTCAGATCATCAAGTGTTAATAACAAAGTTTAAAAATATAGAAGGACAATCCACTGTGTTTGAATAGTTTAAGAGAGGTTAAAGTTTGAGCCAAAACACTGGTTTACCATCGACACAAACATTTAAATAATTATGGTGGTGTTTTATTATTAATTCAGTATAAACTTGGCATTCTTTTTAAAACAAAATATTTCCCTTAAAACTGAAGATTATGCTATTATGAGAAAAGTTTAACGAAGTATAATACTTGGCACGTCACTGTTTTTTGAAGATATAAAGTGCTTTAACAACCCTTATAAACCAACTGAAACTGATGAATTTCGTTATCCAAGAGGAATAAAGTGCAAGCAGGACATGACATAAGCAGAGTTAAGTCCAAGATTTATGCTCTCCAACCAGGTTTAGAGATTTAAATTCCACAGTGATTGGCAATTAATATACTTAAACTGATAGAACAGTAATAATTATTTGACAATGTGCTCAGGGCTGTATCAGAGATAATTCCTCTCCCAAGCATCTTACAAGTTAAGAAGAGTAAATTAGGAGTTTAAAAAAATCCTTGCAAGTTTGTGTAATCAGACAAGTACACATTTATTTTAAAAAATGTATCAACTGTCTGGGAAATTGAAGCACAGCACATTTTTGTTTTAGGAAAAGGTCATTTTGGCTTGTGTCTCAGAACTCCTCCCTCCCCATCAATCCTGCCTTTTTAAAAGGCAAGAGAATATAGCTCCTGGAAGATACGGAGTGGATTGGTTTGTCTCTCTTCTTCTCTAATCATTTCTAATTCATTGATGCATGCATGAATGATTCTCACAAATATTTCTGACACACTGGACATGCCCACTGTGATTACAGCCCACAAAATTAGCCTGTTTGGAGGAGTTTCTGTAGGAATGGAGATAAATAATGACAGAAAATAACCTATCAGCAGAGAGGACCCATCCCCTCATTCAGCACTTTCCCCACATAGTCAATCCTGCTTCAATAGATAATCCCAGCATGACACCTAGTGGTAGCTACACACTTAACCCTTTATGTATCCATTAGAAAAAAATATTGCTTCTTTCCAAGAGCTTCACTCTAGTTTTTAAATCTATTGCAGCGGTGACACAAGTATCTCAGATGAACTGAAAGGAAAGGAGCAGTTGATAAAAGCCTCTCCCGCACGTTCTCAAGATCAGAATAGTTTTCTGGGCAATCTACACACTAAGCCTCACTTGAACTTGATGCTTGAACTATGTGTGATGGTTGGTACAAAGAACTTCCCCAACCCTTTCAGGTATACAAACTTTTGGGTCAGAGTCATTTTTATGCACAGCTTCTAAGATATGGGAAAAACCTAAATCTCAACTATTTAAATGAGATTTAGACTCCTGAATGGTAGAACCAGATTTACAGTACAACCTCAGTTAACCAGCATGTTGCGGCAATGTGGGAGGTGCCAGTTAATCGAATATTCTGGTTAGCAGAGTTATAATTCACCAATAGAATGCCAATTTTCAAAAATTTAGATTATAAAATGAACAACATAAAATAGAGAACAGTTACTCACCAATCCTGTAGCAGTGCTACACTGCAGAATGGCTGGTTTCTTGAATCATACAGGTAAAGTTTTCTATACAGTAGGTTATTTTATGACACTAGATATAACTATGGGCAGTGTATGGCGTACACCCAGACCACCTGAAATACACTTAACACTAAAACTACACTGAACATAAATTTAATCTTTCTTTGGTGATTCAGAGGGCACTTCAGGATCTTGCAGTGTCTCCGAATTATCCTTAGCATCAATCATCATTGTAGATGTAGAAGGTGTAGGAGATTGTGCTGAATCTGTAATGACCCTATGACATATGCTGGAAGCGATTTTTTAAATAAATCCCTAATTTCAACTTGCTCATCTGTCCTCTGCCTCTTTTGCATGAAAGTAGAGTGCAGAATATGGAAAGGACAAAATAGCTGCTCTGGGGCCTGGGATATTAGACTTTGTGGGCTCCCTAGCTCTGGTATGGAGCCAAAAATGAAGGGTTCAGAGTGTGAAAGGGGGCACAGGCTGGATTAGGGAGTTGGGTTCAGAAGGGGGAAGAGGGCTCTGACTGGAGCTATGGGCTCAGGCATGGAGCTAGGGATGAGGTGTTTGTGGTGCAAGAGAGGGCTCCAGACTGGGGCCAATGGGTTTGGCATGCAGGAGGTGATCCAGGCAGGAGGTGGGAATGAGGGTGCAGGGTCTGGGCAGGAGTAAGGGTGTACAAGGGGAGCAAAGCTGGGACAGGGTTTGGGGCGCTTATCTGTGATAACTCTCCTGTGGTGGCATGGGCAGTTCTACCACAATTCCCAGCCAATGGGAGCTGTGGGGAGCCGTGCCTGCAGGCAAGGAAAGTGCACAAATGGAGCTTCCCAGTGCTTACAGCTCCAGTCTGGGTGTGGGGTAAAGAGCGCATGGAGGTACATTCTTCCTCCTCCCCCCCCCCCATACACACACCCTTGTCATGCAGAGCTGGAAAGCAGGGGCTTTAAGTGGCCCCAGCCTAAGTGGGCACCACAAAAAGATCTGCACTTTTGTTAGAGAGACCTTCTTGCAGGGCCCCCCTTGCCCCAGGACCCTAGGCTGTAGTCCCAAAAGCTTTCTTAATCCAGGTCTGGCTGAGCAGTATATTAGTCCCAGTTACTAAACTGAAGACTTGTATTGGGAGACATCAGAAATGTCAATTAATTGAGCTTTCTGATTACTTGAATATCAAGTAACAGACCTTTTACTGGACAAAGGCATTTCAGTGCCTAAAGATGCAGATTACTACTGGTATTTACAAAGACACCTAGCTCCCCAAGGTGCCTAGCTTCCATTGACTTTCCCTCACAATTAAATCTTGTAAGTTCCACTATGTGCCTATCTGCATCTTTAAATGCTTAAATACGGCTGTAAATCTGACCCCTAGTCATACAGCTTAAAGGCAGAAGGCAACTAGATCATCTGGGCTAACCGCTTATATAGCAAGCCAACACCACCACCCAGCAAACATGCTTATTAAATCATACAAATGAAAAAAGAGACCAAAATATTACAGCCTTTTGGAAAATGGGTTACATGCTCCTAGATCATAAACATACTTTTGAAATGTTTGCCCATTATTTTAATTATTTCTTTACCCAGACACTAGCACATTTGGAACACCACAGTAATACAATTAATGATAACCTGGAATTCATCAAATGATACTTAAGTGATTTATGACTATTGTGTGAATAAAAGAAAGAAAATTCAGTTCATCATTAGTTTGGGATTGCAAACTATTTGTCGTTTGCATGTATCTGGATGGCTGCCTGTAGTCGTTATAAGAATGAATTTGTAGCAGAAATATTCATTCATCTGAAAGTTTCTGCTGCAAATTATACCATTACCCACTTGTTTGTCTCTCTTTCCCCAAACATCCATCCAGGGAAAAGAAACAGCAGGTAGCAGGTTAGTTAATACTTAGAGCTAACAGTTATTGACAAACTGTTCCCTGAAATTTATTTGCATAAATTATCTTAATCAGAAAACCTAAGAAATTCACAGCAACTAGGACTGATTCACAAAATTCTTCACACAAACAAATGGTTACATCTGCAATTAATATTTCAACCATCTCTAAGATACTTATTTGGAGAAAGTCTTATAAAAAAATACACAGTCATCTTATCTGCAGTTCTCTTTTCAGCTGTGAGAGCATACTGCTCAAGAACTTGCCTAAAGTGTGGCAATGCACACCTCAGAGCTCGGAAGTCTTGTACTCTAATTGCTGTGTAGTCCTAGCTGATACGCTCTGAATGGTTATTAACATGAGCTAGGGTTTCAAACAAGACTGCATCAGGATTACTAGAACAGGAGGATCTATACAGGGCACTTAGAGTGTGATACTTCAGAATGCTTTACATTTTTCACCCTTTTAAATGAATACTGACACCGTATATAGACAAGCCCCAAGTTTGTCTTTCACTTCTGGCCCAAGTTGGACCTGAGTTGTTAATAATAAAAAATAATGGAACAAGGAAGAGAAGGGCAAACTTGTTTAGATTCGATTGACTGCAGTGTTTGGTGAAGGTAGAGGCTTCTTCTTTTCTTCTAACCTTATCCCACTGCATACTTTATGCTTTAAGGAAGTTTTCCTAAAATAGACTAGACCCTACCAGGGCACAAATACAAACCCAGGGAAGTGCTTATAGGGTACCTAATTCTCCTTTGTTCGCAGAATTCTGAAGTTAAAAACTCATGCATCCCAGTGTCCTGAGAATTAGCGTTCTGATGCCTGCAACTAATCAATCATTGCACTATACACTATCACTAGGATTGCAAAACTACAAATACCCACTGTGGAAACATGGATAAATTCTTCCTGTATATATGAAGCTAAGAATTGAACTCTCTCAGGAAAGAGTGAGCAAGTGGGATATACTGCTTAACAAAAATAAACAAAAAATGATAAATGACTGGAAGTCTAAAATACAGCAGGCTTACCTACAAATTTTTTTTAATGTAGTTAATATTGCTGGAATCAGTAATCTAAAACTGGAATGTGAAACGTTACCGGAAGCATAATATTGCTTGAACTGGAATGAATCCCTTGCATGCATACTTATGATCTCTCATCACTCCTATAATCTGTTGTGCTACATTCTAATCTTATATTTCCTTACTGCTGCTATAGGAGTACCTACACATACACCAGATGGACTGATATGATACAAATTAGAACAACTCCTGAATGAAAAAAGGAGTGTCACCATCTCTCTCAGAACTAACTAATGTGTATCACAAAACAGCACGTGCACACAACAGTGCTAGGGTCACCTGGTTAAGTCATAGTTGTTTTAAGTTTATATTAGTTCAGAAATTACATGGCCTGCTTCTGGCTCATCTTTGATGGCTTAATACCCCTCCTATGCAGTTTATTTAGGTTCAGAGAGCCCCTGACTGCTCTTAGGATGGTAGCAGACTGGAAGGAATATAGTTTGGTTCCCTCCTCAGAGCACCTTCTGGCAGCAAGTCCATGAGAGTCTTCAAAGCAGCTTTTGTTGTTGTATTTTCAGGGGGAGGAGAGAGGGAAGAAATATCAGGCAACTTGATAGCAGTCTATAATGACTTACAAAAGCAGAAATATCTGCTACCACAGGGCTTGTTCATCTAGTAGATAAAGAGAAACTAAGAGCCAGTGACTGGAAGGTGAAATCAGAAACGTTCAAATCAGAGAAAAGATGCAAATTGGAACAATGAGGGTAATTAACAATTAAGATGGATCACCAAAGGATGTACTAATTTCTCCACCACTTTATGCTTTTAAACCAAAATTTCAAAAAGGGCTGGCACCGATGATGACACAAATCAGCATTGAAAAGCCTACCATACAGCACCTAGCAGATATGTATTATGAAAAAAAAAAAAAACGCCTTTATTTTAAAAGCATGTTGTCTAAAGAGACAAGACTGAGGAAAGGATGGAAAGAGCAATGGGTAACTATCTGTTCCAATTATTTATTTTTATAGTGGACATGTTTTAGTATTCTCATTTTATAGAGAGGAAACAGGAACAGCAAAAAGTTTGCTCAAGTTTACTCAGCAAGATGGTAGCAAAGCTAGGAACAGAATTCAGATTCTTCTGATTCCGAGCTCTACACTTTAAAAACAAGGCCATGCACAGAGCTCATTGCATACACTAACAATCAGTGCTTGCCTGCAGAAACACTTTCACTTCTAATTCTAATAAAATAGAAGTGCTGAGATGGGATAATTAATGAAGCAATAATCCCCAAGAAATTGGCCATTACCTCCATTTAAGACTTTTTTAGTTAATGATTTGAGCTGGTTGTCTAACAAACTCATTTAATAATTTGCATTAATTGGCTACATTTTTAATTATAGGTTTAGAAGACAATAGTATACTGGCAGAGAAAAACTTAGGCAGGCCAACTGCATTTACTGCCGAGTAGATTTCCCACCTGAACTACCTACTTTTCAGTGTCAAATGGGCCAACACCATCAACATACTTGATTGGCATTGTTATGACGACTATAGGTATCAACAAATTGAATGACAAAGAGGTAAGGGTGAGGAAAATAAACAAAGACACAGAAGGATGATCCCGTGTAGAAAGAAGTCTTTATAAAGCTAGGAGTAGAACCTAACTGCATTGACACTAAACCTCTGCTTAACCCAATAGGTCACAATGCCCCTTATATATGTGTATTAGGCAAGAGACTATCTTTTCCTTCTGTGTCTTTATCCGCCAAGGAATTAAAACGTTAATACTCTTATTATGAGCTCCATCTATTACTTCTATAACAACAAAATGGTCAGTAAAAGTTGGACCTCCCTGGTCCAGCGCCCTTGGAACCTGACTGGTCCCGGATGAGGGATTTTGCCAGACCAGGGGAGGTCATATCTGGCCCCCCTGCTACCAGCCTTCCCAGCCCTGGACTGGTCTGGCCTCCCTGCTGCCAGCCCCACTGATCTTCCAGTCACTACTTCCCCTTGTCTGCCACACCAAGAGCCAAGTTGCCAGCATGCCCGGGCTCCCAGCATCACCAGGCAGCTCCCACTGCAGCTTGCCTGGCAGCTCCACTGTGGGGAGTCAAGCTCTTGCGCCGAAGGCAGTTTGCTGCCCTGCAGGGCTCCCAGCCACCAGCCCTCCACTGGGACTCTCTAGTTCTGGACCATCCATGGTCTTGCTGGACCATGGATGTTGCTGGACCAGAGAGTCCTGGTTTATAGAGGTTCAACCTGTATTCTCAAAATACTTGATGGTGCCAATATATGGAAGGGTTGGCTGGGGGAAAAGGAAGTAGGGAAGAGACTTAAGGTCATTTTTTCTAGAGTGCCTAAATGAGTGAAGAGCCTAAATACCATTTTCAAGACACTTAGGCCTGTCTCAACTCAAATCTCATTTAAAGTCAATGAGATGTAGGCTCCGAAATAACTTGAAAAATGTTGACAATTTTATCTTAGATGCCAGAAGTACAGAGCCTTTCGCCCCTAAACTGGCACAAAGGCAGCAGCATTTTAACACATTTTTCCCTAGGTATATTTGCCCACTTGTACCTATTGCTACTAGAAGTCATTTAGGGCAAGAATTCAGAAGGGTTAGATTATATGAGTCACATTTACCTGGCTAATTTTGACATCTACAATTAGAAAGAATATATGGGGGTACAAATCCCTATTCTTCAGGGCACATCAGCCATTAAGTGATGTTCAGAGTCACAAAACCACTACTAGCTGCAGCTTCAGCACAACTGAAATCTTTCACAGGTAAGGGGAGCCCTTCCAGATCACAAATGAAGGAAGCTTGAACCACTGGAGCCCAAGTTGTCAAAATAGAGGGCTGATCCATCAGTGCAACTCAGAGATTACTCAGAGTCTGGCATAATCAAGCCCATATAGAAGGATTCAATCTGCACTTTGAACTGTACACATTTTTTTGGAAATTAATTGAATTATTATTATTATTATTATTATTATTAAAGATTCTTATTTAATCTACAGAAACAAGAACAAAGAGAGAAACACACCACTATCACCACATCGCAAATCTTACTAGACTGATCCAGTTTGTATTTATAGGTGATCACAGCTAAAACTATTGTGCAAGCACACCCCCTTTCAAACCTTTCCATTATTCAGATGAGGCATTAAAAAGCATTTGAGTTATGGAAGTTTTGTGAAAATTGTAAATCACAGGATATAAACTTTTTAAATGTAGACATCTGATCCATAGACAGTGGTTACAATAATGAGCTGCCCTTGTTCATTATTCTCTCTGCAGCACTACTATCTGTCTCTCTCCAAGTAATCCAGATACAAATTAAATCATGAAAGTGGTGAATTATCTCCCCAGGTGATTCCAGACATCTTCTGATGCATTCCTGCAGCTACACAAAGCATATGCAAGCTATGTTCTCAGGATGGGCTGTCAATTCGTGTACCTCACAACAGAATTGGTAAGGCTGCCAATACCAATACCACATACCACAAGTGACAAAAATCTACCCAGTGTCAGAATTGGAGCTGACCTGTGGGAAAGGGGGTTCTGAAATTTAGGGTGGAACCCTTCACCTTGACCTAATCTACATCAGTAAAAGTATTAATATTTCAGGGTATCAGAAATATAAAGTGGATGCCATGCTCCCAAATGCAGCCCCTGACATTATTCTGAAATAACATGGTCGGTGTCTACAGTACAAGCAGTTATTTTAACAATGTTGAAATAATGGTGATCTGAAGGACTTCTTACTCCAACTTGTGTAATCCTCATTTTATGAGGAGTAAGGGAAGTCGAAGGAAGAGTGCTCTACCTTGGACTTCCTGCTGTGTAAACATCATCAAAAGCCGAAATAAGCTATGCAACGTAGGCTACGCAGTTGACGTAGCTGAAGTTGAAATAGTTGATTCCGGCTTTAGCCCTGCTGTGTAGATGTGCCCTAAGAAAAGTCTCTCTCCTTCTGTACTTCCACTCATTCAGCCCTCCCTAACCCAAAACAGCTAAGGTCAATGTGTTTCCAGAGTGAACAAAGTGCCACACACTCAGGGGTGGCCCTAGGCTAACTGCCAGCAACTGGTGTCCTAGGCAAACCATGCAATTGGCGCCCCCACCTCCAAACCCCTCAATGATATTGCACCACCATTTGGCACCCCACTTAACTTGGTGCTCTAGGCGACCACCTAGTTCGCCTATATGGACGGGCAGCCCCTGCACACACTCTAAACATCAGTTTACACAGAAAAGTGGGTCACAGATAATCACATTGCTTAATTTGCTATTCAAAAGTGCTCAGATAGTTTCTTACACTATACTCATCACCAGACTATATAGAACCAAAACATTCAGAATGTTCTTTTCAGTATAGATACCATCCTTGCACTGGTGACACAGTTGTCTCTAGAGAGGGACATGGCAGCTACTCAGCATCATCACTAGAAAACAGATTTATCTGATTTTAGAATCTGGGTATCTATAATGTAGCCTTGCCCTTAGCTTAGTCAAATGGGAGCCGAGCATTACATACTTGGAGGACTATCCAATGGTAGGATGATGAGAGGTGCCTTTTTTAAGGGGACAGTCCCCTATTTATGCCCTCCAACTTTTTTCTTAAAAATGGGAAAGTTGCCTAATATTTTTTGTCTTCCCCCTCATAGGTACTGGTAGGTCCTTGCTTACTAGCCACCTGACCATCAGCAGTGAGTGCGGGGTGGGGGGGGGGGGGGAGAGAGAAAGAGGGAAGAGATGTAGCAGGTGATAATGGAGGTGGATGTGCAAGGCTGGTAGCAAGGCAAAGATACAGTGCATGGAGCCCACTGCTCCATCTGATGGGTCATCAGCACAGCTCCCCTTGTATGCCAGCTCTCCTACCACAGGGCCTGTCCCCGATCCTGTTTCTAGCAGGCACAGGCTGTGGTGTATGGTGAGTGCAGCCAGGTGCTGGCTAGTAATATGTCACCGCTGCAACTCATCCATCAGCCCTTTATGGGCTTTCCCTCTCCCTGCTTTGCCCATTCAAACCCATGATGTGTCTCCTGGCAAGATGCATCCTGCTCTCAGCACTGCACAGAGAACTGAGCTCACAAACAGCCTGGCTAGCAGGCTCCCTCTTCCTCCTTCTTCCCATTGCTGGGCCAACACCCTGGGAAAGCCCCAAACTCTCCAGCCTAGGGTGCTGGCCAGGAAGTGCTGAGCCCAGCATGTGCCAAAGCTTTACACAATGTTGGCACGGGGAAGTCTCTCTATTCCTCAGCTAAGCTCTGAAATGGCGGTGGGGTAGGAGGAGCCCTTTCCAGTTTATTCTCACCCCAGAATTGTACACTCCATAACAGCCCTGTGGGCTAGGGCTCTGCCCTTTGTTCACCTGCCCCCATCCCCACTAAACCCCCTACCCTGGCTCTTGCTCCCAGGAAATTCAAGGCTATTCTGTCCCCTAGGTATGCTCCTCTTCTGAGCCACCTCTGGCTGGGTTCACTGAAGCCCCCTGTAATCAGGTTCTCTGGGGTACAATGCATCATTGGGGTTCAACCCCTTCCTGTCTGCACTATAGCCAGGGAACAAGTTGGCTTATGTTGATGGCCAGCAACAGTCTGGAGATATCAGCTGCCATTCTACACTGTACAGATAGCAAGGGACATGCAGCTTCCAGGCATATGAAAGTAGTGGCAGGGGAGAAGAGGGACAAGAGATGAGCTCTTGCAATATCATTCCACCTCCCCTGCAGCTGAAATCAGTTTCAATCTCTCCCCCTCCCCCTATGGTGTCAAAAGGCTGTTGATGGCCACATGCTGGTGTGAACTTTGACAGCAATCTGGGAAGGGGGTACATATGACCCTACATACCCACCCACCAACCACACATTGCCCCAGAAAGATTCCATGCCAGGTACCAGCAGAGGTGAGTCTGTCCTAGGAGCTCAGTCAAGTGTGGAGAGCACCAAGCAGGCAGGATTAGGTCAGGGACTCACCTCCTTCCATCCCCCCCCCCCCCCCAACGTGACAGAGAAAGACATACACTTCTGTACATCTCCCTCCCCATTGGAATAGTAAAGCTATAAAGATAAGTAAATAAAAAGAATCCAGCCATGCAGTATTCTGAATAGAGGCTCACTCAACTTGATGTAAGTTTGAACATGTGTATGATATAGTCAAGCAAGTTCAAAGGCAATCAGAGTAATTTTACCATGTGTCCTGAATTCAGCTTAGTGAAACATGCTCACTCTATTCAAGGGGTAGAACTATACTGAACACTCCTGGGATGGAGAAGCCTGCCAAAAGTGAAGCACTGTTTCACGGACAGCAACTATGGCTACCCAGCCTCAATGAAGAAGCTGTTTGAGTCCAGGACTGGGACAAGGATGAGACCTTAGAGAGAGAACTGAGGCTCAGAATCCTGCCAAGGAGAAGAAATTTAAACCCAGTATTGGGGCTGGGAAGAGACTCTCCAGAGAAGGCATAGGCCTGAATTAAATCAGCTAACTTCTGCTGCTACAGGGAAATGGGAGCCAAGCGATCCAGTGCCTGAAGCTACAGAAGTTAGATTTGGAAATTGGGAAGGCCACCAGAACTGAGTTGATAGAAGGACTTTATGCATTAAACCCTAAAACTGGAACTAATCTTAAAATTACTCTTGGCCATGAGTTTTTGGGAAAACCCAAGAGGGAAACTGAGGCAAGATAAAGTACTATGCTTCCAAGGGGAGTGAGTGCCCTGCTGCAGTTTTATTTAAACCTTCCTGAATCATGCCTTTCTCTAGGTTTAGACCATCTTTTAAAAAGTTACACAATGAGAGTCCTTAGGATTATAAATACAGTTGTCCTGGAGTCTCCAGGAATTATTTTAATTAAAGTTTAATCTTTTGTCACAATGAAATCTCCAGGATTTCAAACCAAAGCTAGCAAATTGAGATACATGAGTCCACTCACCAGCCCATGACCTCTCATGATTTGATGTAGCCACTTACTTCTCGAGCCCCCTGTTAACAGTTGCTCCTGTTCTGTGGGTGACTTCTCTTCCAATGATTTGGCCCTTTGGCCAGGCCACCATCTTAAGTCCACCCTTCCTGGGGTCACAAGTGTCCAAATAAGAGTCCCCAAGAGCCTGTAAAACAAAATCTTCCTACCCTCTGCAGAGCTATTCCTCAACCTGTATTCAAGGGTTAGCCTGCAGATTCTGTACTAGTCTCCATAACTATGAGAGGCTTATATATCCTTTTTCAGGAGTCACTAGCAAAATCCAGTCCCACATCTACTCTGTGCTCAGCACATGATGTGGGCTGGAACCACTAGGTCTCTATTTGACTTTTCACTGTACTACTCTCTACTCAGATTCTTAAATTCCCTCTGGGGTTCCTAATACCTTCCCTGCTTAATCAAATTCTCTCAAGTCTTTCTGCTAGTGGCATTTCTCCCTTTTGCCAAGATCTCTTCAAGTCCTCCCTGCCCAGAAAGCTTTCCTTCTAGCTCTTTCTACATTTCACTTTTATCACCCCCTGAAACCTGCTTTATTGCAGCCACCTTCTGCTCTTTATGAGGAATTGCCTGATTAGAGAATGAGCTCCACATGAGGGTAATCAAGTTTGCTTAGTCCCAAGCAGCTGACTATGAGGCAAGATACTTTGTTACCAGGGTTCCTAGTAATCCCATTCTGGGCCATATTCTAAGGTGTTTAAAGGATTAAAAATTTAGGCTGGCCAAACCAGATAGAATAAAGGACTCCAAACACAATATTTAACTTAACTGATTTTCCCCCTCCTTTTTTATTTTCATAAGTGGCTCTGTGTCAGGATTCATACCAGGACTGGAAGAGGAAGTAAAAATATATCCATTTATATAAGTACTTATATAGCCCTCATCACTGTAGTATACAAACACCAGCCATCAATTTTGAAATAGGGAAGTATTGTAAACCCCATTTCACAAAGCACAGAGAAACCATAAGTGGGATTTTGAAGTGAGCCTAATAGAGTTAGGAACCCAGTTTCTACATAATTCATACAGGATTTGGGCACTTACCTCCCTTAGGCAACTTTGAAAATTCCAACATAAGTGATTACCCATAGGGCATCTGAACCAACCTAGATCTTCCAAACTGGGGGCCAGTGCCTAACACACTAGACCAGCCTTCCTCTGATACTTCAATATAGTCTCTTCAAAACACTTTATGGGCCTCTTTGGGCACATGGGGTAGAAAAAAGGCTGTTCTCACAAGATTTCTAGGCCAATTTTGCAGGCTCAAGAAGTTACAATCATTTGGAACTGAATTGCAGCATATATTCAGGTTCATCAATCATTGATGGAATCTATTACAGTGAAACCTGTCTTCAGAGAAGCTGAGTGAATACTTCAAAAATATTCACCATCATTCATTTGAATAAAAGCAGGAAATTCACTTAGCCTGCATTTTGTAATCCTTTTTATTCATCTTCAGCAAATACTAGTATATGTTGCACTTTTGTTCACAATAATGTTCACAGAAAGTGAAAGTCCCATAAATAGAGATGCATGTAAATAAATCAGTAAAATCAATGTGTGTGGATAATTCATGAAGAGAACAAGGGCTACATTCAAATATATTACTTACTAGGAATAGTTTGTCTCTAGATTGAAACAATGCTATAAGACTGGTTGAAATTAGATGCTTAACTAAGGTAGTTTTAAAATTGTGTTTTGAATATTTGAAAATAATTTTGAGTGATCACTAAGGTGTGGTATTTTTTCCTACAGGTTTTCCTCTATATCAAACTTCAGAGAGAGAGAGAGAGACAGACATGGTAGTGATTCTGATCCTAAGAGCAACCCATTACATGGTGGCAAACTTTTGTCATAATATATATACAAAAAGGTTGCATGTCATTTATCACTGGAAAACGGATAACTCTCTGATCATTAATATTCTTTTGCAATGTATGTGTAGTAAACCCACAAAGGACTTATATTTAAAGTGCTACAAACATGTTCTTAAAATGTATCTGGCAACAGTGCCTAAGCCGCACCCATTCCAAACAAGAGAATGTAGTTCTGCCTCCTTGAATGTGTAGTAAATATAAAGTAAGAAAAGGGTGACCAAAGACACACACTTCCTCTGTGGGTGCGCTGGTGTTAGAGCACTCATGAGGAAAAAAATGTCTCCACTAGCAGGCTCCCCATCAGCACCTCCCCCTGTCCCTCCCAGTGCTTCCCACCTGTTGGCTTAGCAGCATGCAGGAAACACAGCTGAGGAGGGGAAGGAGTGAAAGTGGGGAGAGTTGGAGGGAGGGGGCAGAACAAGGTAGGAAGAGATGACGTGGGGCTTAGGATTTGGGGGAGGGTTGTAGTGGGGGCAGGGCCTAGGGCAGAGGGAGAGTTGGAAGCAGGGACTATGTAACTACATAATCGCAACAGGGATTGGAGACTATACCTTCTTGAAGTTTTCCTGCCTCTTGAAGCCAGGTCAGTAAACTTTGGGAAGATATAAAGGGAGAAAAAAAGCCCTTTTGGTGGGGCTAATGAAACCACAGAGTTATGGATCCTTCAGCCAAGGGGACTGACATCATCGGAAACTGAACGTAGGTGAAAAAACAGCCTCGGCAAAGATTGATGACATTAAGTTTTAGTCTTAGAATCTTATTTGCATTTTTACTTTTGCTTTCCTGTAACCCTTTATACTTAGTATCACTTCATGCTGTGATTTTTCATTACTACTCATTTTACTTTTGACTGTAAATCAGTTCCCTGATTCAATTACAATAAAATGTTTGTTAGCCTTAGATGACGTAATAAGATGCTGGGCACTTTCTCTTTAAAGGAGCAGCAAACTTAACTTTGTAAGTGTTCTGCAAAAGAGCTGGACATCACAATGTCGACAGTTTTGGGGGAAATTTTGACTGTTACAGATATTGGGGTCACTCTGCTGAAGTAAGTGGCCAGCAGAAGCCTGGATATAACCTTCATGCTTGGATGTTGGTTCCTGGAGTCTGAGCCAAAGCAATATAGCATTTAAGGAAGCAGAGTTGCGGGGCATGTGGTGACAGCTCCTTATTGGTTTGTGTTGAATTCCAAAGTGTCACTCTGTTTTCTCTCTAAATTCCCTCCATGCTGTTCCCCCCGAAAGCTCAAGTCTCAGATTTCTATCCCTAGCATCACACAACCCCTAGGAGCAGGATATTTGATATTTTCCAGTCTCAAATTTGAACAGTTTAAAAAAGCATAAGATCAACAACAAACAAGCACAGAAAGCAAAATGCTGTGCATACAACCAGCAGTTATCTCAGTCTTGACCCTCTTTTTTCCACTTCAAGATGGCATAATGTCACTGAAAAACTTCTGATCATGCAAACTATATTAATAATCCTTTTATTCCAGACACCAGTATCAAAAACAAAAGAATCTGACCTTACTGCCTTGTCAGTCATATGAAAAGTTCTGCCTTAAATCAAAATACCATCTTTCACTTCTGAATATAATTAAATGATTGTTGACATGTTTATCTAGTCATTAAATGCAAATCTCTAATGGGCATCTGTGCTGCTGAACTTATTTCATCCCATTACATAATCCCTACCACCTACTGATTAATTAGTCTTTTCCTTCTGCACAAGCCTCTAGACTGGGCTAGTCAATAGGCAGACAGCAGGTCATATCCAGACCATCAGATGCTTTTGAATGGACCAGAAAAAAATATTTACTTATCAGTATTGTTATTGTGCTGTGAAAAAATGTTTCTCTGGAGTTTGAAGTTTGATCAAGAAATTTGTACCTTGACAAGAAATAATTGACACTGCTGCAGACTGACCTCCTCTCTGACAGGCCATTACATTTCACCCAGTTACCCCTATATTGAGTGCAAATATTTTAGCCAAATGCAAGTTTATCTTCTTGAAAGACATCCAGTCTTAATATGACATAATCAAGAGAAAGAGAACCCACACTTCCCCTCATGTTTTTATGGTTAATCACTATGGGTATGTCTGGATTACATCTCTTTTCTCGAAAAAGGGATGTAAATTAGACATATCGAAATGGCAAATGAAGCCGGGATTTAAATTTCCCGCACTTCATTTGCATAATGGTGGCCATGATTTTGAAACGGTGCTTTTCTAAAAAACAACAACAAACAGCCATTTAGACGGGGATGGATCGAAAATAAAACCCTTTTTGGAAAGATCCTGAACTCCTCAGGATCTTTCGAGGAGTACAGGATCTTTTGAAAAAGGGTTTTATTTTCGATCCATCCCCGTCTAAACAGCAAATTTTCTTTCGAAAAGCCCCGTTTCCAAAAAAACTGCGGACGCCATTATGCAAACGAAGCATGGGAAATTTAAATCCCAGCTTCATTTGCAATTTCGATATGTCTAGTTTACATGTCTTTTTCGAGAAAAGGGATGTAATCTAGACATACCCCCTATCATAAAAATGGTGTTTATTTATACTTTTAATGTATTTGGCTTCAGCTTCCATCCATCATTTCTTATTATGCTTTTCTCTGCTAGATTTAAGAGCCCTCTTCTCCCTATGAAGATGCTTACCCACTGTAATCAGTGTAATTCAGATTTCTTTTCTCCCATCCTGAGGAAAATTCCAGACAATCAATGTTATAGTGTATTGTACCATGGTAAAAGTAGTCCAAACACAGTCAAAGCTTGAGAGTGGAGAGGAAGATTCCACTTTCCACATGTCTTCCAAAACATCCAGCCCTTACTTAAGTTTTAAAGCCATCTACTTCCAGCCATGAAGGGGAAGAGATAAAAATTCAAGAGAGGAGAAGAGGATGGAATCCAAGAAACTGGGTTACCAGTGAGTAATTTTCCCTTGTTTGTCATCATCATCTTCCATCATGTGGAACATTCCTGATAACGAATGAATGTAGCAAATCATGCAATAAGGGCAGATGTGCTTGAGACAGCTTGGAAAATGTTAAGAACTAAATTGGTCTCTTTCATCTATAATCATCTGGGAAAATTAGGCATAATTATGATGAAAGGACCACAGCTCTCTGTTACAGGTTTCCAGAGTGGTAACATCAGTCCTCTCAGCTCAGAAAGTAGAAATATTCTGGCTAGCATGGTCTTGACTGGCAGGGATAGAGTTGTTCACATATGTTCACCAGCCAGATTAGCACATGAGGACTTCAGCCAGTGTCTGGTGGGCAGATGCACTAAATTTGTGATTTCCCCAGGACTCCTACTCCACTCCTGCTTCTCCTGCATACTGCTGAACAGCTGATCACAAAGGGTTTTTTCTGACATTGGTAATCCTCATTCTATGAGGAAGAAGCCTTTTACCAAAAGAGCTCTTTTGGAAAAATGTGTGTGTGGATGGGGAATAGGGAGTTATTTCGAAAGAAGAGGAAAAAGCACAGCTGCCCTGGTGGCCATTCCACCCATAGTAATCACAGCTGAAATGCGAGATGGAGTCCATTCAGTGTGGATGCTATCTTTTAAAACAGCAGATGGCTTTTTCAATGCACTTTTCCGGAAAAGCTTCTTCCGAAATAAACCTGCAGTCTAGACATAGCCCAAGAGATGAAAAGCTATGGAGGAGTGAGGCGCTCATCTGTGGGGCTGCCAGTGGGTGCTGAAGGCCCACTTCTTGTTTTCCATCGGTGCTCCAGCCACATAGCACCCATGGAGTTGGCACTTATGCTAATCAGTCTGTGGCAGTAGAATGCCCAAAATTTGGGTCCTGGAAGCAAACAAACAAGAAAAACCTCATTCATTTCCCATGAAAGAGCTGTGTATGAAACAGGTAAAAGTTAATGTCTCTTTCTACATCCAGATAAGACAGTTTTTTATTAAAGGGGCAGTTGAACTATTTGGATAGATGAACAGCAGGCAAATACTCCTACATGTGGTAGCCCAAAACTGTAAGGAAAAAGCTCCCGAGGCAAACAAAAACCAATTTGTTCACCAAAAACTAAGAATGGGAGTTAAATCAGAAAACTTAATTCCCACAGCTATTTCCACAGACAACAGATGCAAGGAAAATTTTATGAGAATCTAACAGAGGTCCAATCAAGTGGGTCTGGCTCTGAAAATTGCCCTCCTTAAGGAGAGGGCTTTAAAAACAGGGAGAGATGAAGATAACAAGTCATGGTCCCTTAGACTGCTGATAGGAAAGGAATGAAGTGAAGAAAGCTTTTGTATCCTATCTAATCTGTTCTAGAAGGGAATAACTTGAGGATGTGACACACCTGCACCAGTTAAAGAAAGTTAATTAGGCCTATGATTAAGTTTCTTGTTTGAGGCTAGTTGGTCAACATATTTGCAACCTTGAGGGTGAATGGTTTCTTTTCTGCATCTGCTTCTTGGTCATGAGGCTCATGAAGAAGGGTTTTGAGAAGCAAAGTAATGTGGCACTGAACAAACCCACAGTGTGGGCTCAACACAAATGAAAAGTAAAGAGATTTCTAAATGGAAAGTGAAAATGTTAAGGGTACAATGGAAGAACTGTAGATATTTGGTCTGATATGAGAGACATGGACAGCTTCAAGTCTGGTCATTCTAAACTACAAATGGCTGAGGCCATCAGCAAACAGAAGATAACTACAATGGCTACTCTATCTACAAGTTTCAGGAGGTACTGGAATAGCAAAAAGAACAAATCTGCAGCAGCAGTCCTAGAATAACTATTGAATTCTGATAACGATGAGGCTAAAATATTCACCTCTGTTGGCAGGAATCCATCAAACCTTGGAGACTAGGGACCCAGAATTCTGCCACTGTGGCAACAAAAGCCTTCAGTGTTCTATCATGAGGTGTCATTATCTACAGTACTTGTGAAACTGAAAAGCATTTTTTGCAGCACCAGCTTGGGAGAGCAAACATCACTCCAGTATGGAAGGAACTCGTATGTCAAACTGTATGAACTCCATTAAGGCTCCACGGCTCCTATGGGTGACAGAGTTACACTGACAAAAGAACATTTCCATCATAAATATGGAAAACATAGGAACTTTGTATTTGTTTTAAAAGAGAGCCTCATAAATGAGGAGAGACCTAATCTATGTGTCAGCAGTGACAGCTGTCTTATAAGGAGATTTGCTGTTAATAACAATTTTGTACTAGTTTCCGTAGCAACTGCCACCTCGCACTCCCGTCCCCGAGACACAGAACATCTAGTAATAATAATGCTTCCACTTCTACAATGTTTACTGGGAGCATAAGCTAGATTTTTAATAGGAAACAAGTTTGTTTCTTATGGTGCTGTTTTGGTTTACTCTGAACACTGATTATTTTGATGGGGGCGAGGAAACTGGTCTGGTAAGTGAAAAACACAAGTATGCAATTGTTTCAGAAAATTAGAATGAACCCTCCCTTCTTCCAGACCCATTGCTGCTATAGCAACAATGGATTTGGGAAGGAGGAGAGACTAACATACAGGGGAACAAGGAAAAAACACAGGAACAATCTGATCAGCTCAGGGGCGGCCCGTGCATATAGGCCGACTCGGCCGTCGCCTAGGGTGCCACATTAAACGGGGCGCCCAATGATGATGTCACGCCATTGAGGGCTGTGGAGGTGGGGATGCCAATCACGCATTCTGCCTGGGGCACCAGCTGCTGGCAGCCCGCCTTGGGCCGCCCCTGGATGAGCTAGAACTCTGTTGGTCAGATCCTTTAGGAATCCCTTTAGGCAGCACCTCTGACGGGTGTTGAGAAGACTAGCAAACACAGTTAATTCTTCAAGTTATTGATGTCCATTATTGAGAGAAGGTTTTGTACCAGCATAACTATTTCACTTAAGTGTATAATTTTTGTAGAAATAATGATACCAGTGGAAACCTTAGCGTGAATGCTGTTGTACTAGGTAAAGGTGCTTCATATCAATATAGACTAGTCCCCTTCCTATGCCAGAATAAAACATACACACACACAAGCACTATTATAGCGATACTAGAACATTCACCCATCATTGCCTGGGGACTTAATTAATTTTGTTTTTCTTTATTTAAATCATTGCTCTGGGGTGGGGCTCAGGATGAGGGGCTCAGTATGCAGACTGCCCATGGGGGGTCGATATAGCTACAGCTGGGGGGAGGTAGGTGTCTAGTCCCACCCCCTCTGCTGAGGCCCTGCCCTGCCCCCGCCCCATGGGGCGGGGAGAGAGCGAGTGCAGAGGTGCACGCCCCAGCCTCTCTGACCTGGAGCATCAGGAAGGGAGGAGGCTGCACGGCCTGAGCCTCCCCAGCCCTGGAGCACTGGGGAGGGAGGAGGCCATGTGGCTCCATCCTCCCTGGTTCCAGAGCACTAGGGAGGAAGAGGATCATGTGGCTCCACACTTCCCAGACCCAGAGAAGGCCAGAGACTAGGGACAGCAACACTCCACATCCAGAATGTCCACAGCAGGGTTTCTGGGGACAGAGTGTGGGTGGGGAAATGCCTGGCAGTTTGGAAAAACTCTGCCTTTCCCTGCCTAGGCTACCGGATGCCCATAAGGCAGCACTGGGGAGAGAGGGCTTCCACAGCTCTCTCTAACTACAGCAGCTTGGGGACAGGTGAGAAGCAGATCTCCATGGCCACGGTATGTCTTCCGGCTTGGGCGGGTCCAAGTTTGTCTTCTCCCTGTACTCCCCAACCAATTGAGGAATGGAGCAAACTGCACTTTCCCTCATTCCCTGATAGAGGAGGAGCTTCAGCTCTCCCCACCCTCCCTAAAAGTTGCCTAGGGGGTGGGAGGCTCGGGGTTGGGGAAGTCATGGACAGGAGGAGGTCTCCCCAGCCAGTCCCTTTCACCTGACGGGAGATTCTGTCTCTTTTCTCGTCCCTCATGCACCATCAAACCTTTGCCTTGCTTTAAGTTATAGTAAGAGGAAGCTGCCTACCAAATGGTCATCCTAGCTCTTACCATCTATGAGGAGTTCATGAACAAATGGATGGACAGAAAGACTCATTCGCTCACCGACAGACAATCTCTCTAAAATACATAGTATTTAACTGTGTCTACACAAGGGGAGCTGCACCACTTTAACTATATAAGCAGCGTCAGATGCATCTGACGAAGTGGGTCTTTGCCCACGAAAGCTTATGCTCCAACACTTCGGTTAGTCTATAAGGTGCCACAGGATTCCTCACCACTTTTGCAGATTCAGACTAACACGGCTACCCCTCTGATATTTAACTATATAGTGTACCATGTAACTATAACTTGTGTGTGGAAAAGCCCTAGGTATCGCCGTTCAGTTAAATTCCAGAAATTTGTGTTAGAATTACACGTAATTCAGTCCCCATTGAGAGGGTGGAAAGAGTGAACAAAACAGAAGCCTTATGCTCTTATTGACAAGCAGGATGTTGTAGTTTTTCCTAACATGTTGCTTGCTCTTTTAGGATATAAGGCTACTTAGGGTATATGCCTCTATCACAAAGGATAATTGTAGTGCAGGTAATCATACCCAAACAAGCTTTAATATAGCACATTAATTAATGTTGATGGCAATAACAGCAGTGAAGATGAAGCGGCATGGATATCAGCAAAGTCTGACAGCACAACTATGTGTATAGGATTCCCAGCTGGGTTGTATTGAAGTGGCTAGACTATGCTAAAGCCTACATCCCCATGTCTTCACTGTTAATACAGTCACATTTTACAAGGATTTTGCATTTCCTTTGTTATCTCTGCTGGTTCTGCAGACTGATTCAACCCCAACAACCAACCTAGACTTCTCCCAGATCTCTCCTCAATCCCCACTCTGCACTTGGGTTGGGGTTGATGTGGAGGTAGACAGTGGGGAAATGCATAGTAAGATGAGTTATTAGACACCGTATAAAAGCAATCTATGGCAAAGAATTACTCAAAAATAACCATAGGTGAACCCCTCCTTTCTTCTACCATTTACCTTATTCACATGAGTAGAGCACTGAATCAATACTGTAAAAACAAAATAAAAAGCTGCAAAGTGATTTATATATTGGATTAGCAATATATATTTATAACGTGGTAACTACATTTATTTAACTGGCTTTTTTTAAAGATATTGGAGAATATTTTTTACTCATAAAGCCTGAACTTGCTTCTACTGAAGTCTTACAAAACGCACAATTGCTTCACTGGGTGCAGAAGCAGCTTTTAATGAAATTAAATATTACTTTAATGTCTGAAGGCACAGGGAAGTAAAGAAAAGAACTTAAGATTAAGAATAAAAGAAAGAGGAACTAGGAAAAGGCAACAAAGTACATCACCTTTAGCCAAAATTAGCAGGCAAGGGATAGCGACCAGTGTCAGGAAAACCTGGTTTCTATTCAAGGTTCTGCCACTGACTTGTTGCATGATCTTGGACAAATCATCTCATGATGCTGTGACTTAGTTTTTCTAACTGTAAAGTTGGGACTATTAATGTTTACCCACAACTAAAGCAACTGAAGATCTACTGTTGAAATAGACAATTTAAATGTGATTATTATTGCACAACTAAATTTTCTTCTGAAGAAAATGACTCTTTGGAAACCTAAAAAATTAGCCATTTGGGGCAAATGAGACTCACATTTTTTTCATTCTTCTTTGTACTTAGCAACAAGTTTCCCTGCAAACAAACAGACTTACCATAGCTATTCTTAATAGCCTAAAAACAATAAGAGAACATTAAAATTCCAATAGGCAATAATGGCATTTTGTTACCTTTTAATACTAAAAATGTAAATGGCTCTAAACAGTGACTGCTGCTTTCTAAATGACTGGATTACCTTAGAAGCCACAGAAAAAGTTTTAGAAGGGGTGCAGAGAGAGAAGAAATCGTAAGGTACTTTTTTAGATCAAGGGAATCATTTCAAACAACCACAAAAGGAAATCAAAATGGAAGCGACATAGGCGGCAGTGCTGTCTGTCATGCACCATTTCCGCCAGATTACATGGATAGCTACTATGCAGAATTGAGTAGCAGATATTAATCTAATTGAATCAAGTATTATTTTCAAGTTAGCTCAGGATTTTAGTTGTGGTACATCGCACTGCTGTGCAAAAGGCTCACTTTTGGCAGGAGACTGTGTGTTCTTGCTCCATGGTTCAGTAGCCTCTAGTGTGTCAAAGAGATAATATTCTCTAGCCCAAGAGAGGGTGGAGGAAGAAAAGGATTCCAGCTGCACTGGCTCACATAAGAACTCCCTGTTCACCAGTATAGGAAAACAGCAGTGATATCTAGTTCAGAGGAAGCTTGTATCATGCCAAGTTGGCATCTCTATGAAGAAAAGGAAGCTAATGAAAAACCAGACACTGGTATGCAAAGGAAAAAAGAAAACTGAGATTCTGTCCCAGCTCACTTCAAGGTAGGAACCTAAACAATGTTCTTGCCCTAAGAAGGTGAAGTGGCAAGAGAGAGTTGAGCAACTACAAATATACTATCTCAGGGTGCCATCTTGTTATACTTTATAAACTAAGCCGGGTTCAGCCAGGTTGGTACCTGGATGAGAGATGCTGGAAGACAAAGCAATATGTTGCCAGGAATGGTGCACCTCTCTGTCAACATCATTCTACTCATGGCGTTGTCTTTTGGGTGAGTTATAAAACCAAGATCCTAACTTTATGCCTGGTTTTTAAGGATCCCATGTTGTTGTTAGGAATATTTGTGTCATGATGTCCTGGCTGAATTACAACATGGGAATGATACTCTCTCTCTTTGCCTGAAACTCCCTACTGATTTCATAGGAGGTAACTCCCCCCACCCCCGCAGTTCCTAAACTGTTAAGTAGCCTTCAAGTGCTATTATAATGGCTGTAGCTTGTTTCTCCGGAGAGGGTTCCATTTTTATGAGCCTTAGGAAAAGTGCTACATGAATCAATAAATAATTGTGAGGCTTCAACACCTCTGAAGTGTACATGCATAAAATGAATGACAGCTTTGATTTAACTTATTCTTAGTCTACTTCTCACACTGTTGGGAACAAGCATGCTATAATTACATTTAATTAAAAAAAGAAAACAATGCAGAACTAGAGATGGAAGATGACACTAGTCCAAGGAGTCATTACAGTATTAATCTTTGGAGCAATACCTAAATGGCACCTTTGGTCAAAGGACCAAGGACCATTGCGAGGCTTAATTTCTCATGAAACATGAGTGCTAGAAAATGTATATCCTATTTTAACATGAGAAACCTGCCCTTAAAAATCACATCATTCTAACTACATTTTCTTTCTCCCAACAGTTTATTTCTGTCTCATTTTAGTGTGCTATTCAAGACTTTCTGAAGCTAGACAACATGCTGTACAGCTTCAATGTGAGTGAAATCCAACTTTTCAAATAATGTTTTGAATATTAACTACTCTGGGGCCCGGCCTACAGTAGAACAGGAAGATTGGCTTAAGGTAGGCAACTCCAGCTATGCAAAATGTGTAGCTGGAGTTGACTTACCTTACGCTAAACCTTGGCGGCATCCATACTGTGAGAAGCCAATGGGAGCAAATGCTCCCATGGGCTTCCCTTACTCCTCGCAAAAGGAGAAGTACCTGACGCCAGTGGGAGCTGCCTTTAACATTTGATTTAGGGGTCTATACTAGACCCACTAAATCAAAAGCCAGAAGATCAACCTCTGGAGCTCAGTCTTCTGGTAAGTATAGACAGTGCAAATCTAGCCTGCCCCAAGGGTTCTGAACTGAAGTGCAGAGAATACTGAGCTCCACAGAGCATGGAGCATGTCTTCATTATAAATGTTGAGCCTGTGACACAGAGACCCACAGGCAGTTGTGATGCGCTGGTTACCCAACACTGATAAAGCTGGGGTTAAACAGCCCTGGAAGTGGCCTGGGGCTGGAAGCCAATCATGAGCAGGCTTGAGACAGCCCATCAGGACCCATCTGGGCAGTATAAAAAGGTGGCTGGCCAGGGGGAGATCAGTCTCTCTAGATCTGCAAGGAGATGGAGCTAGCCACTTGCTATGGACAGTACCCTGGGTAGAGCAATGCTGGGAAAAGTCATGTGGAGACAGGGGTGCTCTGGCCTGACTCACTCCCAGGAAGGCGGCCTGATCCAGGGTCCTGAGGAGGTACTTTGGCTTCAGCCGGGAAGCCAGGATAGGAATAGGCTGCAGGTCCAATCACCCTTGCCAATGATGAGTGTCCAATTCACACAGTGGTCTGCCCCGGAGAGAAAGAGCTAGATGAGGAATGGCAAGTGGGTCACTGAGGCACTTAGGGGTGGGTTTAGGGGTGGCTGAGTTCCATGGGAGGGGAAGACCTCAGAGTGTGGGTGCTGCCATGAGGCAGTACCCAGAAGGGTCACCACAGTCTGGGAAGGATGCAGGGCCTGGCGTGACATGGTGGAGAATAGTGAAACAGACAAGCAAACAGTACATGAGACATCATCCAGAAGAGAATGCTCCAGAGCCAGAAGAGCTGATTCCTGGATTAATCATCAGGAGGTGCCACGACTGTGAGGCAAACATTGCTACAGTGATTCACTACTCTGGTTAATATACAATGTCATTGGAAACTTCCAGTCATCTGAAGAAGTGGACTGTGCCCATGAAAGCTCATTATACCATCTACATGTTTTGTTCGTCTATGAAGTGCTACCAGACCTTTTGTTGCTTTTTAAGTTTATCCTGTACAGACTAACTCGGCTACCCCTTGAAGCATTGGGAAACTATTAACTCACTTATCAGTACTATTCTTGCATGATGTATTGATATGGTGTGTACAGAGAGCTAAATATGTTCATAAGCCTAATCCCTGATAGAGATACACGTATTTGCTTGTCATCAGGCAGAGACAATGAAAGCGTATTTACATAAAAGGTAAACAAAGCCATCAAACTTGCAAGGAGAGGAAATCTGAACATCAATTGATGGTTGAACTCACTGATTGTGGACAATATCATTGGATACAGTCTTTCCTGAAAGTAAATGGCAACCTGGTTGTATAATTGTGGTATGTATGTATTCACACTGTATAAGACACTATGCATACATAATGATATTCTATGTTAAGGTGGAAGACCAGAACACAGTAGGGAACTTGCTCTCCCAAAGATGTCTACATTAATGAAATTAAGCAAGGTGTGACCAAAACCAATGGAAGCTCTATTTACAAATCTGTAAATGGATGGAAAGTCCCCCGGAAGCGAAGAACAGACTTTATGAGTCTGAGGAAAACAATGAGTTTGAGAAGACAATATAAGGAGAAACAAATTCAAGTTTGGCATTTGTCACTGGACAGATCTAAAGGAGCTAGAGCTTTTGCAAGCTGAACAATTAAGGGTGCTTCAGGTAAGTTTCTGGGAACAAAGGATTGGGAAGAAATCTACCTTGCTAAGTCTTACCCAGTACATAGCATATTTTATTCCTATTTGTTTACAACCCTTTATAACTTTATCCCTTCCCACTGGCATCACTTAACCTATATCCTTTTGTTAACAAACTTTTTTTTTTTTTTTTTACACATCTAAACCAACCCAGCACCGTATTTGAATGAAAATAATTGTTAACTCCAATTAGCGGCGCAAAACTGCAGGGCATTGTTTCATTAAAGAAACAAACATTATTATTGTTCTGACTGATCCAGGAAAGAGCTGAATCTTGCTGAGCACACAGTTTTGTGAAAATTCAGGACTAGTGAGTATTGAGGTGATCTTGACAGGTGTCATCAAAGATGGTAGAAACCAGGGTTAGACTGTTTTATTATAGGAAGGCTGCTGGGGTCAAAGCACAGAACTAGGGGCTGCACAACCTTCAGGCACTCAATACACTGCATGTTTGTCTGCTGCCTGTTGCTATGTGGGCTGAGAGTCACAGCAACAGAGCAGTTAAAGCAGCCAGTGTTAAAGGGCAGGTGATACTGTAATCCCTCATTGACATGGCAGCAGCCTAGAATGTGATGGAACCACTAGAGGATACTGCATAAAGAAAAGTTAGTGAGAATAAATCAACTAGAGCATTTAATTTTAGCATAAATTACATGCAATGGTTATTTTCATGTCATGTTAGAAACAATCTGCATTTTCCCTATGCACTGGTCTCAAACCTGGTACTAGGAAGAACAAACATTCTATGTTTATTTTAAGTAGGTTATAAAAAGCCACTCCAGTTGTTAGTTATATTTTGTATCTTAAAATATTCTTTCAGCTATCTGAATGAACTTTTGTAGTGATTTTTTTTATTCTTCTGAGGCACAAACCCATTTGTTGCCATCAGCAGCATAGCAGTCAATGTAGAGTAGTATAGACAGAAGCCAAATAGTCAAGGCAATGCTCAGGTACCCCTCAGAAGAATTGTTTAAAGAGATTCCAAGCCCTGATACCAGTCATTTTGCAAGACTGCCAGAAGAGACACACGGTCCCTTTTAAAATATAATATCCATAACCATGTAGAAAATTGACAGTAAGCAGAACACAGCTACTCATGACAATGGCTGGCTTCTTAAGGCCTATAAAACAGTTCCCTGTCATTTAAGATAAAGGAAAATTGCATCTAGCTGTTGGCACTGGAGCGAGAAGGCAGGACATTGCAGTCTATGTTGTATACACATGGATTACAATAACATTTCCTAACAGGAATAGCAACATCATCCCATTAAACGATATAAACTCACACTGGGATGCTGGGCTATTTTTCTGCTCCAACCTGTTAGCCAGAGTTAGAATCCTGCATCATCAAGTTGGTGATTAAATTTTGCTTACTCATTGTGGAAAGTGCAGCTCCTGAACTCCACCAGGAAGTGAGCAAGGTAGATCTGGAAAGAGGAAACTAAGGTCAGAGATATCCTAGAACAACCAGAGCCATTGAGAAAGTTTAGGCTTAAGTTTATGTTGCTAAATTCTGAAATAATAATGACAAAGTGTACAAAGGGGAAAAGTTTAACCTTCTACAACAACTGTAGATTTGATTTGGAGCAAAATGTAAACAGCAAATGCTCATTTGAAGAATAACTTTGGTCAAGAGTTCTTTTTCTATAGTGTGTTCCGGGTCAATCTGTTGCAAGTAATAACCAAAATGTAAACTTTATTAGTGTGACTGGATGCAGAGGTCACATGGTATTATTTCACTCCCCAACTGGATAAATGAAAATGCTAGAATTAGGTTTCCAGTGTTACTATTTTTTAGTACAATTTCCAAATGCATAGTCTATACTTCTACTCCAATATTCAGTTAACAATTCCCAAAATCTGGAAGCACGTAAATATGTAATCAAGTTCCATCGACTAAAGCAGGCCTCAAGCATATATTTAAGTACCCTTCTAAAATAGGGATGTTCTCCTGAATTGGAATTTAAAAGCAATGATGTTTTTGTTTTGTGCATACAAAGAAAACTTTAAAAAAGAACAAAAAAAAAGTCAAAACAACGTCATTAAAAATAACTCACTGAATATTTGTTGGAAAGTGTTTTGCAATATTCACCTCTTTAAGTAATATCTGCTCCCACTGAAAAATACATGGGCAATGCAGATACCAGGCAGAATGTAATTTGGATGCATAGCAGTCAAAATATTTCACTCAGCTGTAAAATCAAGAATATTTCATACAACACATTTTCCACACCAACTGACAGATATACATTTAACAAATGGGTTTATTATTTAGCTAAACTATAATTATTTGATTAATGTCCATCATATGTATTATTGGTCATCAACCAGAAAATAAATTAACATATTATTTCCATTATTTAACCAACTCTGTCCAATTCATGGGTTAATGCTCTTCATCCTCATCAACCTTCCCCCCACCAAAAAAAAATCCAACTGTTGACATTTTGTCCATACTTTCAGATGTGGCTGCTGACTTTGGGTGCCTCCTCCCCCCGGAAACTTTGAGCCCGATTTCAGAGAAGTTGAATACCCGCAGCTCCCAGTGACTTCAAATAGAATTATGGGTACTCAGCCCTTGCAAAAAATCAGGTCCTGGGTTTCTCAGACTGAGCATCCAGGAAATAGGACAGCCAAAATCAATGGTCATTTTTGAGCATTTTGGCTTTAATGATTTACTTCTCCTCAGAAAGGTGGTATCACTCAAGTACTACAGCACCCACTAGCACCATGCTGGGGTATCAGTTCAATAATGATAACAAAGAGCGACAACAACTGAATCACAATCATAATCTCCTGCATCGTTCTTCTGAAATCTTTTGTCAAGTACAGAAACCACTTGATGCTGCATGTTAAAATCTTATTGGACCACAGCAGAATAGTACAGTCAGGATATATTCTTGCTGATCTGGATAGGAGGAATGAAGTTAGAGTCTGACATCCCAACATTGACAAAATTTCCAGTGCACCAGACGTTTCAAACACATATCCTGCACTAAGTTTCTTAATAGCATCATATTATTTTTTGTAATTAATTAATTTTCTGGAGAGAGGAAGGAAAAGTCTATCTGTTCGGGTTTCTAGTATTTTTTTTTTCCTGCAACAAGCATCAACTACAGGTATGAAGAAGCACATGAAACTAACTACTTGGCATCTCAAAGTAGTTTAAAAGCCTTCTGTGCAGTGTACATGAATGATAAAACTGGCAGATTGTTCACAAACACCTTCCATAACTATTTCCATAAAAAAAATCCAAATTAATATCTCTGCTAAATTAAACCTGATGTGGCCTAAAATGTAAGCCAATCTGTTTTCAATTCTGCAGTCATTCATTGCTCCAGTTTTATACGTTTAAAATCAGCACAAGTTTTAAAAGTATTAACTTGGTTAGACAAAGTCTGGTTTTATAACTCAAACATCAGTCTTCACAGTTCAGTGAGTTTGTTTAAATGTTATATGACTGGCCTAGAAGTACCTTGTCCAACAGCAGTAGATCCTTTTCCTTGATTCTTTTTCATTATGGCCAAGTTTTTAAACATATGACCAGGGTCATCACCAAATCCCCCCACCTTGCAGATTACAAAATGCTTGTCTGAGAGTCTATACATTTGTTTCAGAAATCTCTTTTATGGCAGGGCTTGTTGTCTTGCCATTTTCATATTAAGGGCTTAAGAGAGAGATACGGTATGACCCCATGCAGATTTTGTTCTGTCAGACATAACAAACAGGGCCATATACAGATCTGGCACCAGTCATGTCTCGATCTTAACAGCATCAAATTTATTGTAAAGCAAACTGCCTGTTACATGCATTTTCCACCTGGACCCAAGACACAGTAAATAACCTCCTGCTCCTCTCCAGCTCTTTCCTCTGCTCTTATTTTTCTTGCTCTTTGTATTCTGCTAGCATGTTCTTATACACCGACAGAGGCTGAAGGTATTTAGGAAGATTTTTTTTTTTTCTCTCATGACATTTACTGCCATCTGTGTATCATCCCAGCTGGTTCAATATGACTAGCTAATGCAAAAAGGGGGAAAGTGCAATTTTGCATTTCCATAAAGAATATAAATAAGTAAGTGTATTGGAGAACATATTAGATCTTTGATTAAGATACTGAACAGGGCCTCCAAATCCAGTACTCTGTGGAGAGTTCCGAACAGAAGTTTAATTTCACTCACACCTGGGACTGACAGAACTTCAGAGACACTGGCAGGGCAATAAAAAATAATTATACAGGCAGCCCAGAAAATATTGTAGGGCTTTGAAGGAATTTCTTCCACATGTCCGATAAATGTAATAGGCTTTTTACATAATTTTATGGATCATTTTACTATAAACATTTTATATTTTTATCAATTTAAATGCTCACCACATCAGAAAATTATGGCAGGTCAGACAATGGCATGTTGTCAAACCATAATTATTTAACAACAGTTATCACTGAGAATTAAAATGTTAAAGCTTTATGACTGTTACAACACAATCTGTAAACTTCGTATGTCAGAATTTTAGTCTTAAATCAAACTCTAATAAACTCTCAATCAACATTTTTCTTATTTTCCCTGCCTATAATTTTCAGCCCTCATTGATGGAAATATTTATTCATCTGTTTGTATATGGACGGTGAAATTGATGTGTTACAACATTAATCAGGAACAATCTGAGAAAGAGATGATTTCAATATCATAAAGTCCCTGCACTTCAGTTGCCCAGAACGCATACGCACGCATGTTTTGAATTTCAGAAGTTGAGTTTTATTTATTTTTTTCCCCTTTCTGTAACTACCTTCCTTGGCCCTTCCTTCCTTTGCCTTCCTCTCTCTCCATCCCCCTCCCATCCTCTGCACCATCCTGAATCAGGAAGCAAAGAACAAAACACAGTAAGATTCTCTGTGCATAGCTTTAGAGTCCAGTTTTGGAGACCCAAAAGATTTGGATAGTTCTATGAAACTACTTATATTTCGGCTGCTTATCCACTCTGAATCATCAGATCTAAGGAATTATTCATTGCTCACGTGTCAGTATTTTTCAGCATTGGAGTACTGTGCAGTAACACATAGAGACAATGAGAATAGTCCTGTCCATGGAGGCATATTCCAACATAAAACAATGACATTACAGTGGATATTTCAGGATTGTGCAGGTGTAAAATTGGACCAGGAATGTTATTTTTGACACAGACTGGTTGGGAGGTTATTTATTTGGGGAGAATATTATTTTAATTCTTAGGAAGAATATTATTTTAATTCTTAGGAAGAATAGGGTTTGTGGTGAGAGGGATAATTTAAACCACAATAGGGCAAGTGAGGAATAGGTACATGGAAAGTGCCAATGAAACGAAGACATGTCTCAACTCTCACTGCTTCATTTTGATAAGAACAGCCTTTCTGTGGCTACTGGCAGCCAGCACTTTCTAAGTTATGCAAATATTACCATACCACTTACGTTGTACAATTTGCACAAAGATTCAGACCAAAGGCTCTTCGTAGGGTGCCACTGTGGTTTTGGGTTGGGCAAAATTTGGCCACAGGGTAGGGTAAAGGCAACTCTACTTTCTCCAGCCATTTTATAGCTGAACACACAACACAACTGGGTATTCAAGCCACAAAGGAAAGCTGCACTCCCTCAACAAAAATTGCCCAGAAATCTATTTCCTGTTATTTACAGATGTTTAGGCATACAGGGATTCAGCCATGATGCAGAATGACTCTGCTGACATTGAGGCTCTTGTGCAACAGAAACCATATACAGTATATTTTCTATAAAGGTGGATGATCAGATTTTGAGGATGAGAATCTTAACTGCGGTTTCCAAACAGATAAAACTCAGCTGCAACTTTAAAAAAAATCCCTTCTTTGGAAATAATGTAAAGATATAGAGGTTGAGATGCCAGGATTATTGGTTAGCAGTAAATACCTTTTCTGGATATTAACTTCATAAGGCCTCCAAAGAGCCTTGACAAGAAAAGTCAGATTTTCTGTCAGAATTTCTGTCCCCTGGTAAGTTCAGATATTTTGACATTTGTTTTCATTCTGAACCAGGACAAAATGTCAACATATGAGTATTTTGTAGAACAGAAATTTTAGATACATTTTAACGTTTCCACATTTTTAATCAGAACAAAATATTTCAACATTCTTCAATCATATTATTTTGGTTTGAATTAACATTGGACTGCCTGCCTGAATGGATGTGGTACCTCGCAGAAATTGTAACCCAAGTGCCTTGTGCTCCTATTCTCTTTTATGGTTCAGGCTCTGCAGTTTGATCAAATCTTCCCTAACTGTAGAGAAAACTGGGAAACATGAATCCAGAAAGTGAACCCAACCCAAAAAGAGGAGAAAGCAGTCCTGAGGCACTCTCTACGTTCTAGGAGAGTTTGGGCCAGACCTCATGACATAATTAATTAGTTGCTTCCAAGCAACTGCAAAAGAGAAGAGTGAGGGGGGATTTGATAGCAGCCTTCAACTTCCTGAAGGGAGGTTCCAAAGAGGATGGAGAAAGGCTGTTCACAGTAGTGACAGATGGCAGAACAAGGAGCAATGGTCTTGAGTTACAGTGAGGGAGGACTAGGTTGGATGTTAGGAAAAACTATTTCACCAGGAGAGTGGTGAAGCACTGGAATGGGTTACCTCGGGAGGTGGTGTAATCTCCATCCCTAGAGGTTTTTAAGTCTTGGCTTTACAAAGCCCTGGCTGGGTTGATTTAGTTGGAATTGGTCCTGCTTTGGGCAGGGAGCTGGACTTGATGACCTCCTGAGCTCTTCCAGCTCTATGATCCTAAGCCTGAGGGAGTGGGGCTGAAAGGGGACCAGTAAATAAATAAATAAATAGAGTGCCACTCAGTGTTCCTTCTAAGCTGCAGCACTGCTTCACAGGTGATTAATCAGCACTGCCCAGTCAGAGCCTCAGGGCTCAGTGCACAGAGTTCACTGGCTGGGCGGGGCTGCTTAATCACCTGTTAAGCTGTGCTGCCCTGAAGCTTAGAGGGACCACTGGTGCCACTCTTCGCTGGCAAGGACAACTGTAGGGTGTCCATTTCCCTATAACAACTGGAGACAAAAAAGTGAGTTCACAGGGCCCCCTCTTAGGAAGGAGAGACTATGGAGCTGGGAGGTTCAGATGCTTTCGTCAATTGCGGAACATCTTCCTGAACTTGAATCAAACCATTTTGATTCCATGAGACAAACCAAAAAGTTTCAATTCATATTGACCCTATCTCACACTAAAAAATCATTTTGATTTTCCCAGATGGAAAAACCAATACATTTCCGCAAAAATTTTGCAGAAACCACACATGTAAAAATGTTTTTTGTAATATTCTAGTGTAGTTTTTCAAATGTAGACGACAAATGGAGTACTTGATGTAGTCCACTGAAGCCCTTGGCTAAAAAAGGCATGTATACCTAAGTAAGAGGTATGTTTGCCCATTAATGACTGGAAGGCCTCGGAATAGCCAACAATCATCAGCAAAAAAGCAGCATGTATGAGAAACTAGCTGATTTCCTGAAAAGAGCAGGCGACTGCAGTAAACTGGAGGATGCTCAGGAAACAGAAAGTGGGGACGAGAAAGACATACTTAAAGAGACAATTGTGCCCAGCTTTGGAAAACATCACTAGGAAATCCCCAAATAAAGGGACTGAAATGTTGTACTGGGTTGGAGACTAGAAGAGAAATACATGTTCAAAGAGTGAATAAATTGCACTTCAGGGCCATGTCTACATTACAGATAAGATCAAAATAGCCACAATTGATCTTCTGGGGTTTGAATTAGTGTGTCTAGTGAAGACACGCTAATTTGAACAGAGAGGGCACTCCCATCAATGCTGGTAGTCCTCTTCTACGAGGATTAAGGAAAGTCGAAGGGAGAGTCCCTCAGTGTGGACAACACCAAAATTTGAGTTAAGATACTGTAACCAGACATGAACCCCATCTTGTTTTCTCCCCCCAGAGAGCAAGAGAAAGGCAGTCAGCTTTTGATGCCCTAGGAACGGAGGTGTGCTGCCTGTCCCTGACTCTACCATAAACAGAAACCAGACAGTAAATGGGCTAGCTGATGACCCGGGGGCCTCCCGTCGCCCTGATGGCTAGTACCAGTAATTGACACGCCTGCACTGTCCCAAGAGAGGAATCTTCGCCCATCACATACCAGAGGTGCCCATTGTCTGCATTTTCCCAGGTGTGAATTATGCTTTGCACCCTTCGTGGGAAACTTGGCATTCAAAGCCATTTTTCCTAATTGGCCACTTGAGACCAGGAAGAAGCCTACGTGACCCAAGGGGTATAAAGAGGGGATTAGTAGCCCACCCCATTTGAGCTCCAATCATCTATACCTGCTGGCAGGTATATGTTGTCTCCCGAGGTCTGTGGGACGCCCAACCTCGCCCTACTTCTTCCCGAGGGATTGAGAGAAAGACGCTGGCCACGCCAAGTCTGGAATGCAGGGGTGAGAATATATACCTGCTAGGTGTCTATTTTGCATGCATTTAATAAGAGCTCAGAGAACCAAAAGGGTTTCATGGTACCTGTAAGTGACTTATTAGTGTAATTTCTGTCCTGTCCTTTGTAGTGGCTGTGTTATCTGTGACACAGTAGTAGCATTTAACAGCTAAGTTTACCCTGTAACAATAAAATAGTAACTGTTTAAGCTGTGACCTGACTCCTTCAGTTGCTGTAACAGAACCAAGCACAATTTTAAAAAGAACTCCAGCCGGTCATAAGGGACAGATATAGGGAGAGCTTGAGCGTTGGATCGTGTCGCTTCCAGGGGACAGATCCGTTGGGGCATCTCTCAGCCTCCCCAGGCTGCCCGCTGCGAAGGGATCGTGTATCCTAGCAGTCAAAATCTGAGGTGTAATAAGCTCTCCCTGTAAACTCCGGGGCGTCTGTCGGCCTGTTGGCTGCCCGCTGCGAAAGGATCCCGATCCTAGCGGTAAAGACACGGACGTTAAACTCCTCGGGGCGCCCGTCAGTCTCACCTAGACTGCCCACTGCGATGGGGCCTTGTGTCTCAGCAGTTGAAGACTCGGGTGTAACATACACACGTGCACTGCCCTGACCAACGGCTGACAGATACTTTCACCTAAGATACGCAATTAACATAGCTAAAGTTGCGCATCTTAATTTGAACTTATCCCCAGTGTAGACCAGGGCCAGGTGAGGAATGTTTTTAATTTCTTTTGGGGACTGTCTTGATTATGTTTAAGGAACCCTATAAGGGATAAACAGGTGATTGGTGGTCTATCTTTTATGAGACTAACAAAACCTAAGAATTAGAGAAAATAAATGAACAGGCAAGACATATTATTTCATAGTCACTTTAATTACGAGGCATAAAAATAAGGCGTCAATCACATTAAGATCCTCTTGAATGTTAAATAAGGAGGAGCCAGTAACAACCGGGCCACATTCAATATAAAAGGTTTCTTTTCAACAACTCCACCCAGAACTGGGTTTAACTTCTACCTAGTTATTTGGGAAATTACATACCACCCACTCACCTCAGTGAAGGAATACTTCCCCCCTCATGAGCAGAGAATACGAGTGTAGAAAATAAACTTTTAATGAAAGGAGAGCAGTCATCTGACAATTAAGGAAAATGCCACAAGCAGGATTTATAAACATAAAACTGTGAGCACCTTCCCCAGAATGTGTGCAGCAGAGTCTTCTGCCTCATGTTCTTGACTTCTACAATGAAAAGTTCCTTTACTGGGCTCCCTCACTATCCCCTGCTCAGAGTGGTTGTCCTGGATCAGTGAGGTTTCAGGGTTCAGAGGCGCATCTGTATGAATTCACCTCCCACCCAGGGAAGAAAACACCTTGCGTGCTCTGCCATCTGCATACTTGCTGTGGCTGGCCACCTCACCAGCTCCTCATCATGTGGCCGGCTTTACAGCCACTATTCCTCACCTGGTCACCCGGTCAGATGCTGTTCCACTTCCAATGGGTGGTCCCACCAGTTACCTTCTACCAATTATCATCTGCTGCCACTTCCCTCTCTACTGGAAGCTCTATAGGTCAGTCTCAGTCTTAGGACATGTCTACACTAGGAAATTATTTCAAAATAACTTATTTTGGAAATAATAACTCCTGAAATAACTATTTTGAAATAAGCTGTGCATGCTACAGGGTCCCTTAATGTGGAAGCACTACCTCAACTTAGAGACCCAGGAAGCACTGGGGAGTAATTACTTTGAATGACTCAGGGGAGTAGTTATTTCAAAATAACAGCAGTGGAGCATCCACACTACCACTACTTCAAAGTAGCCCTAATTCCTCATGGAAAGCAGGAGTTATTATTTAGAAATAAACAGCCCCTTATTTTGAAATAAACACTTGCTAGTGTTTTGTTATTTCAAAATAAGGAGAGTTATTTTGAAATAACTCCCTAGTATAGACCAGGGCTTAATGATTTTTAGCTCTCAGCAAGCTGGGCAGAACCACTGCCCCCAACACAAGTGATTTAAGTTCAATGAGTACTTAACATAACAAAATCTTTTAAGTTAGGAGGAACAGGTTAAACCTAAACACAGGTGAAAGTATGTGGGTGCGCCCTCGTGTGCAGCTCTGGCAAGAGCTGGCTGAATTGCAGCAAAAGCCAGCAGGGAGCTATTTAGAAAGTTGGCAGGGACCCGGGTTGTAATAGGACAGTACCTGTAAGAAATTTTAAGTTACTTTCACTGCTGGTTAAACCTGCCTGGGGACCCTTAGGGTATGTCTAGACAGTGATGCTCTTTTGGGATACTGGAAGTATCCCAAAATAGCTACCCGCATCTTTTAAACATGCTCATTATTTTGAAATATTTTTCAAAATAATGGGTGTGCTATTCCAACATCCCTGTAACCCTCATTCCATGAGGATTAAGGGATGTGTCAAAATAGTGCATTATTTCAAAATTTGGTGCTGTATGCATGTGCCAAATTTTGAAATAAGCTATTTCAAAATACAATCGAAATAAGATATGCAATTTGCATAGTGCAAATTGCGTATCTTATTTCAAGTTTAGGGTGCTGTGCAAACGCACCCTTAGGGAGAGTCCTCACTCCTGGCTAGGACACTTGTCCCCACTCCTTTTTATTTTCACAGGGCTCTGGCATTTGACCCTCTGGCTTAACAAGGTCCTTTCAGATGAGGGTAACCCCCTTATTTGGGACAGGTTCAGCATAGTTCTGCTACCGTTTATTCACACAATGAAGACAACAAAATTGATAAGAGTTTACTAACCCTGAACTCAGTACTAACATGATTTGTAAACCAACACTGCTCTATCTGCTGGATATTGAAGCAGAGTAGGTGTGTTCATGTAACTGAAGTTTGCTCCTGAAGTCTCTCCCCTTCCTAGCTAGTTGTCAGGGGAGAGTTCATTCAGACCCTACTTACTAGGAGGAAGAACAGAGTCATCTTGGTGCTACAAACTTGCTTCTAACAGTTTTTTATTAGAGTGTAGTGCTGAATTTGTCTTAACTTACTGGGAATTGAGCAAGCTTTCCAAATGGGGGAAAAAAATCAAGGCTCGACAGAAACGCTACAGTCTTGGCACTTCTTTCAAACAAGCTACTGCTGTAGAGAAAAACTGGCTATCTGCCCCATGTATTGAGCACACCACAGATGGCCCTTACTCTTCTGCTAACCACATTAGCTTTTCCCAAGTCATTTGCCTTTAACCTTCAAAACATTCCTTTCCTTATCCACATTGTCAAAGCTCTCTGCTGATTAAAAGCCATTTCCAAAGAGTAACTGTCAACTGATAAAGTGGTCCACAGTGGCCATGACTTGGATCTACATGGAGCAGATGGAGACAGTAAAAAGAGAGATGGACCACAAGGGGAACTTTGGCAGATTCTGACCTTTGCACAAAAGGCAATAAATCAAGGATTAGACAAATTGAGGCATATTGAGATTGGGCTGCTTAATAGAGAATACTTTGCCCTCAGTCTCCTGGGTTCTTCTCTTCATTTATTTTCCTGCACTGGACAAGAGAATACATCTGAAGTGGGCAGGAGATATTATAGAACAAGGGTAGGGCCACTGATGGATCATTAGCTGGGATGCTGAAATTATTGCTGTCTTTATTTTCCCCTTGTGAGATTTTTTTTATACATTGGTTAGCCACTGAAAATAGACAGATGGAAACTCAGCATACTGTTTCCTGTGAAGAAACACCTCCCCAACTGTGCAGAGTTCTTGTTCTGAATAGTGGCATCAGCTACACTAAGGTATCTGTCCAAGTCCTGGTAGGAGGTTAATTAGCTTCGTTGTTCAAAAGGGAAGAATCATATCCATTGAACCATATGAGAAATGTACAGTATGAATCTAATTTAGCCAAAATATCTTATCTCCCCCTACCAAGGTGACTACCTCAATCACAGAACAGTTATGTTAGTGGACTGTGTCTGAATCTCTTATTTTTAAAGGGTCTCAAAACTTCTACAGTTAAGGCCCTTTTTTTTATTATTGTAAACAGTAAGCATGATTATCCATTGAAACAATCTACCAAGTGAAGTGATAGATCCTCCATCACCTGAAGTCTTCAAATCAAGACTGAATGCCTTTCTGAAAAATATGCTTTAACCAAACATAAGGTATTAGGCTCCAGGGTAGCAAGGTATAATGTATATACGCAGGTCTGACAATATAATCTAATCCGCTCTTCTGATCTTAAAACTCTCTGAATCTATTGAACCTATTGGATAAAAGATAGAATGGTTTAATTAACTATAGAAGTGCATGTTCATGGTGAATGACAGTTTAGTAAAATGTAGGTCAATCTGAACAGTTTGCCATTGACTGCTACATTCTTTAGTTGAAGTGTTTCCCTTTTCCACAGGAAAAAAAATGGGCCAATACCAGTGTTCTCACACGTCTTAGAAACAGCAGTTGTATGATTCATACAGTTGTATGATTCACAGTTTTTGGAATGTTGAGCAAGCTGCCTCCCACATGTCTTCATCCTTGAGAAATCTTCAAGCCATCGTTACTATTTTCCCAAGCCTTTCCAAGTAGGTGAACCAATCCAGTGACTATATCTGCCACCAGTGTGACAAATGAAATTATGATTGCACTGTTTACTCAACCATCACAACTATCAACAAGCAACATGGCTAACCATTACCCCAAACATTCCATCTGTCCTACTCAGCTAGAAATATCACAATGGAAAATATGAACAATGAAAAAAAAGCAGTGACTTTTTAAATGGTTGCTTTTTGTGGTTCTAATCTTCGTCCTGCATCAGAAAGCTATTAGGCAGGACTACATTAATGTTTGTTTTACACATGACAGCCCCCATATTCCCAACTATATATAGACCACCTAAAAAAGACAATTGCATTTAAGAGTTAAAATCCTGGCAGTTAGAAAATTGGCAGTTTCCAGACAGTCAGATCACTGCTTAAGAAGGAATCCTTAAAAATCTTAGTTTGTATCACATTTTATGATGATACTCTTACCACCACCATTTGCAATCCTTTCCTTTTCTCACTACATGGAATAATGCAAATCATAGTAAACATGGAAACTGGCACATTTTTTAAGGGAGTTCACTATGGCCCCAATTGTTGAAAGTACTTAAGACTCTGCTTAACTTTCAGCGCAAGTAGTCCCACTCATTTCAGTGAGACTACTCACATGCTTAAATTTAAAAATATGCTTAAATATTTTGCTGAATTCTGATTTGTGTATAGATACAGAAGCACAAAAGAGAAATGTACTCTCCAACAAATTAATTTGCAACTGATAAAGCCCCTCTATATATCCACAACTGAGAGTTTTCATACAAATATAATTTAATCCTTACCTGAGGGCCAGAAAGCAATTGAATTTACTGTAACAAATGTCATCCAAACATACAAACATTTGCCCAGACATCTGAATATACACTAGAGTTGGTTAGCGATTTTCTGATGAAGTGTTTTGTCAAAAAATGCCAATCCACAGAAATAGATATGTTTCTATGATATTTTCTTACATATAGGATAATATTTATGGTCAAGAAAGACAGACCAATCAGGGTCCAGCCATCAGGCAGTCAGGTAGGATGCAGAAACCCAGGTTCAAGTCATATCTCTGCCTAATTCTGAGCATGTTCAAGATTTCCTGTTGGAACTGTTCTAATTCATATACATAAATATTAATTAGCCAGAGAGGAAAAAGACTGACTCTTTAACCGAATGGTCAGGGCAGTTGTCTGGAAGTGGAACACCTTTTCCAAATCAGCAAGACAAATAACATCCCTATTGCCTAGCCATTAAACATCTTCTCTGCATTAAGGTTAACTTAACAAAATCCAGTGAAACAACAAGGGAAGCTTCCACAGTTTTACTAAAGATTATTGTCAAGTGCCTTCCTACAAATCATGATAATTAAATCTACACCAAAACAGAATCAAACATGACTAGATTAGAATAGGACCGAAGGGGCAAATGTTATTGAGATGGGTAAATTTGGCATGACTTCTATGTTTAGTATACTCCCCTGCATCACATTTTATACCTGATATTCACCATTTAGGTCTAATAGTCACTGCAGAAAAAAAATGTGGGACGGTTTACATAGAAAACCACTGAGATTCTGCAGAGTTTACAATGTATTCCTCTGGGATGAAGCCACTCTGTGAATTCCATCAGCAGCTTTCTTCTTTGATTGCTTTTCCATTCCATTATCTTAATATACTGCACTGCTCTTTAGTGTCACCTTTTAGATACACTCACTAATGAATTGTGCTGCCTTTCCAGACAACAGGAAGTGGGAGACTCTGAGGTCAGTCAGTTTCCATTATGCCACTACCTAGTATACTAACAATAAGCTTGGCCAGAACAGAAGATTGCTAATTACTGCTATTGAGTTTGAAAATGTTTTCAGTACAGACAAAACCCAGACTGTTGCAGCTCATGAGCATTATAGTCTGACTACTTGTTATTGTTTCCTCCTCCTCAGTAACACTCTTCATAAGCACAAAAGCACTTTACAGATAGCAATATAAATTGTGCACAAAGCTAGCAGGCACCAGATATAGAGCTCTATCATTAGTCGTAGAACTACTCTGATAGGGAGCTCACATTTCAACATGCCACTGTGTCATTTCATGGTGATAGAAAGCAGCATGTGGAAGGGAAGAGGGGCAAGAGAAGGTATTACTTTGAGAGAAGTTTATGTCTCCCAGAAAGCTGCATAACCGAAAAAGCAAAAGTGGTATTGTTGCTGTTGGAGAGTAGCAGTCTAAAAGTCACCACTATCAGCCTCTGTACCGGATGATTGACAGATAGGTAATGTAATGCTGATTGTTTTGGGTTGTTTTTTTTTTTAAGGCTGCAGAGGTGAGCCTGATAATTACAGGCCAGTAAACCTAATTCCAGTAGGAGGCAAACTGATTGAAGCTATGGAATAGAATTATCAGATACAGAGGCACACGTTTTGTTGGGGAAGAGTCAACATGCCTCACCAAACAATGTGAATTCTTTGAGAGGGTCAACCAACATGTGAACAAGGGTTATCCAGTGGGTAAAGTGTACTTGGACTTTCAGAAAGTCTTTGACAAGATTTCTTATCAAAGGCTCTTAAGCAACCTAAGCAGTCATGAGATAATGGGAATGTCCTCTCATGGATCTGTAGCTGGTTAAAGATCAGCAAGAAACAGTAGGACTAAAACGTTCAGTTTTCCAAATCGATAGAGGGAAACAGAAGTGTCACCCGAAGATCTGGATCAGGATCAGTGCTGTTCAACATATTAATAAATGGTGTGGAAAAAGGAGTGAACAGTGAAGTGGCACAGTCTGCAGATGATACAAAGTTACTCAAGATTGTAGTCTGTTTAGGATTTACCGTTAAAAATGGTAATACAAAACTGGGCGACTGGGCAACAACATGGCAGATGAAATTTAATGTTGTAAATGCAAAAGTAGCTGGAAAACATTCCCAACTATCTACATACAAAATACAGGTTGAACTTCCCTGGTCCAGCATCCTTGGGGCCTGAGTGATCCTTAAGGAGGGTGTTTGCCGGACCAGGGGAGGTCAGGCACGGAGCTCTCCCAGGGTTCCCCTCCTGACCACTGACCTGTCCAGTATCCTGCCCCCAGTCAGTGGCAGGGCTCCACTCCCAGCTGCCCCTCTTCTCCAGCCAGAGGAACTCCCTGTCCCCAGTCAATGGAGGCTTCTCTGCCCCTGGCCGGCAGCAGTTTTGCATCCTTGGCTGGCGGGCGCTTCCCAAGATCCCACCGGCAGATGCTCCATGACCCTGCAGTGGAGCTCCACTCTCAGCTGGCAGGGTTCCCCTCCTGGGCCTGCTCCAGCTGCCAGCCGCTGGTTGGGCTTCCTACCCCCAGGCCACTGGCCCTCAGGCTGCCTGTTGACTGAGCTCCCAGCCACTGACAACCTCTGTGGCTGGGACTCTCTGGATGTGGCCAGACCAGAGAGTCCTGGACCACAGAGGTTCAACCTATAATGGGATCTAAGTTAACTGCTATAACTCAGTAAAGATCTTGGAGTCACTGGGGAGTTATCTGAAAAACATCCGCTCAGTGTACAGCAGCAGTAAAAAAAAACTAAAAAAAATTAGAAACCATTAGAAAGAGGATAAGTAAAAAGACAGCATATCAGAATAGCACTCTATAAATCCATGGTACACCTATGTCTTGAATATTATATGCAGTTGTAGTCTCCCCATCTCAAAACTATATTTATTCAAATGGAAGGGGAGAAAGTACTGAGAAAGGAAACAAAAATGATTAGGGGTATGGAACAGCTTCCATAATAGGATAGATTCAAAAGATTAGGACTGTTCAGTTTAGAAAAGAAACAACCATTATGGGATAGTATGATAGAGGTTTATGAAATCGTGAATGGTGTGAAGAATGGTGTTCTTAGTCTCTGTTTGTAAAAGGCTAGGAATGGGCGACAAGGGATGGATCACTTCATGACTGACCGTTCTGTTCATTCCCTCTGGGGCACCTGGAATTGACTACTGTTGGAAGACAGGATTCTGAGCTAGATGTGTCTTTGGTCTGGCTCAGCATAGCTGCTGTTATGTTCTTAGAAAGTGTAATTTATCCCTTCTTGTTACCTAAAAACCTGGGGTCAGTCACTGAAATGAATAGGCAGAAGTTTTGAAAGAAACAAAAGGAAGTACTTCTTCAAACTACTCACTGTTAACCTGTGGAACTCACAGACATATGATGTTGTAAAGGCCAAAAGTATAATCAACAAAAAGGATTAGAAAAATTCATGCAGAAGAAGTCCATCAATGACAATTAGCCAAAATGGTCTTGGATGCAATCCATGCTTTGTGTCACTTTCCTAAATACTCACCTAGGAAGTCTGGTTTCAAAATCCTGCTCTAAATCATATAAAGCACAGACTTGAACTAGGGCCTCTCACCTTCCAGACAAGTGCCCTTCCCACAGGCTATTGGCCATTCTGGGAAAGAGGTGTCTATCTTTCTCTTCTTTTTTTAACAAAAAAAATCTCGTTTTGTGCTGGACCACAACAAACAATTTTAAACCTCTATATTTTTCAATAAATGGAATTGTTTCTTTCTGGCCAGTTATACTATATATGAATATCTACTGTACATTTTAGAGTTTGTGTGTTTGATCAAGAATTCCTCCAAAACAGTAAGACCCAAATTCAGTATACAGCTTCCTCTTATCATAATATAAAGCATCATAAGGGTTTGGTTGTGCCAGAAAAACAGGATGTGCCTGGAATGGGATTGCTTCCCATAAAACCAAACAGAAAAGTACCGGCCTCAAAACTGACATAACTGAGAGAATGTTGAGAGCTACTGAACTAAGATGAGCCAGAAAAATAGGATGAACTTGAATTAAGATTGCTTCTCAATAAGGCTTACAGAAAAGAGATAAAACAGAAATATTTGGACAGTGCTCTGTTTTGGCACTGCTAAATCAATGCTTAAAGTTTGAAAACTAGAAGAAAATGTTATTGGAAACCAAATTGACTAAAACCCCTTTCTGTTAAAACGTAGCAAATGGTAAGAATTTATAGGGATGAATAAAAAATAAACTTGGAATTCCCATTTTAAAAAAACCTACTAAAAATTAAACTAAAAAATGTTAACAATCCCCTTTTAAAGAAATCTGAAATAAAAATTAAGTTCATAAAAATAACACTGTATTTTTTGAAAAATATAAATAATTTAAATGAAGCTTGTACATTTTCCTTTTATTAAAAAAACAAAAAACAAAATAAATGTAATTGACTTACAGTGAGCAATGCCAGGTAAATCTGCTAGTCTGATATACATTGTAGGCTAGATCACATCTCTGCTGATGTAAAGTGGCTTAGCCCCTCTTAAATCAAGGAAGCTGTAACAGTTTATACTAGTTGAGGATCTGGTTCTGTGAGGGAAAATTTTGTATCATGTAAAATTATTTCAAAACATGAGGTTCTGGGGATCCTTGCTCAATGGGATTTTGAAACACTAGGTGCACATACCTGAATTGTGTGAGATTTTTTTTGACATGTTTATGACATTGTCTATTTCATGTTCATCTTGAATTTTGTAGAAGAGTGACTCATCAGTAGCAAATTATGTTCTTTTAGTTTATCAACAGACACTCATTAAAAACACCACCACCCAAGGCCCACAAACACTCTTGGGGTATGTCTACACTAGCTCGTTAGTTCGAGCGAGGTAGGCAAATGAGGGCAACCGGAGTTGCAAATGAAGCCCAGGATTTAAATATCCCAGGTTTCATTTGCATGTTCCGAACTCCGTGCCCGCAGCTACACGCGGTACGGAGTAGGTAGTTTGAATTAGATATCCTAATTAGAGATCCTCAAGGAGTAATGGTAGTTCGAATTAACGAGCTAGTGTAGACATACCCTTGGATATTTGCCCATTATGAACACAGAGTGAAAGATGTTAAACCACTGCTGAAGAGAAAGAGATATTACTCCAGGTACGGAACACAATGAAGGACTCACCTACATTATACAATACAACCATGTTTCGATGACTCCAGGGGATAACCACATTGTAATACAATACCCTTGGCTTTGATCTAGTTGAACAGCAAACAGGTCCAAGGGGAGCGGTCAGGACAAGAGAGGAGGCATGGTTGAAATTCAGGGAGCAACAGAAGGCATAGAAAGGGAATCAGACGGAACTCAGTGGGAAATTGTAATGTCATGGACATGGCTGAAGAAGATAGGGAATTAGAGTAAAGACAAAAGGAGAAATTGGACACATTGAGAGCACTGGAAAAAAACATGAACTGTGCATACGTCTGTTAGATCTCAGAGAAGATGTCAGGGCGGGAAAGTCTGGGCAGCAGATGGCATCTAGCAGAACAGCCTAGGGATCTATTTTTTGAAGCAGTAAGATATCTTAGCTCATCAGATTAAGACAACTGTAACAACTTCAGGTAGGAAGTATTTAGGATATTTTCAATTTTTCAGGTTGCAAGTAGAACTGATTGGATGGTATTTTCTGTTTTATAAGAAAAATGATGGAACCTGAAATTTCACATGAAAGTGAGTTAGGTTGCAAGACTTTCATTGAACCATAGGCAGGGTTTGTGTTAGAAACTTTCCTGGTTCCCTGCCATTTTGATGAGTGGACTCTTGGGGAGCCCTGCCACATGGCCTGCACTGAGGCCAGGGATCCCGGGTTTCTGGGGTTAGGAGTCCCAGGATAGCCCTAGGGTCTGTGAGCCTATTCTTCTAGGTTCTATGGCTCTGTGGTAACTCTGGGAGACAACACACACTAGAACGCTGAGTCTAGGCTTTCAATTCTACCTCAGGGCTCCTGGAAAAAAAACAAAATATGTAATTCACAATCAAAATTTTTCAGTCAGTGGATCTCAAAGCCATTCCTGGTTTTTATCCTCATAATACTCCTGGGAGGTAATTATTATCCCCATTTTACAGATAGGCAACTGAGATACAGAGAGGCTAAGCCCAAGGTCATACAAAAAGTCTGTGGCAGAGCAGGAGACTGGACCTTGGTCTTCCAAGTATGAAACTAGTCCTCTAAATTGCTGGACTGTTTTTCTCTTGGGAAGGGGTTTGGTGGCTGCAGTCCAGCCATTCAAACAACCCTGGCCCCAGGAAATCTGGATGGGGGACTGTCCGGGAATCACAGACTCTAGGTGTCCTGACAGCTGCCACACGAAATGTCAATTTCATATAGAAGTTGCTGATATCAGGGACCATGTATCAGTGTTTCTGAAACAATTTGGGAAGGGAGGAGGGAAGAGAAAAGATTTCTGGTATGTGACAATTAAAAAAAAAAAGGTTTTGTTCCAAATCGGAATGATACCAAATTTCAAGATGCCAAAAGTTCTTGCAAGCCAGAAATCCTGAGTTTCAGCCAGCTCTAGTTGTAACTGCCATGTTCAGTTATAGTGCTATATAAATCATGAAAACCATAGTGCCCAGCTTTCTAAGTTTACATGTGTTGAACAGCAACTTATTCTATGAGTAATGCTGAAATGTTTATTTAAACAAAAACATTGATTTTAAAATAATTTCTACTAGTGTTAGATTTGTGAAAGCTTATTTATACAATCACTGACTTTCGTGCCAGATTCCACCAGAAAGCAGTTTTTAAAAGGAGATTGGAGGAAGGACCGGTGATGAATAGGGATCAGCACAACCTATAGTGTGACTGTGAGACGAATCAAGTCTGAACATGTCAGTGCTGCTTAACAGCATCATCATCATCATCATCATCATCAATGGACTCAGGCACACAGAATGAGAAATTCCAGGAAAAATACACCTAAAAAGGTACCAGTGTAAAGTGATTTCAAAAGATATTTAGGTTATAATAGCAATAATAACCCTAACAGTGCATTTCATGGGATTTAATGACTCATTGTGAATAGTTAATGGTCCAAAACTTTTCCATAAGCCATCTACTCATCCCATTAAAACCCAGGAAACACCCTCCCTGCACCTCCATCATTAGTGTTCCAATAGCCAGCAGAAAATAAGCTTTTCAGGTTTGCTCTTAGCATTCAGCTACATCAACTAAAAGCCCTTCAAGGGGCAATGCAATCCTGAAACAGGTGCTGAATGGGCAATATGTGTGGAAACCCATCTATCAAATAGATTATGATATAAACAGACTATCTAGGTAGAGGAAGTTGTTGTAAAAATAAAACAGAGCGCTTCACAGTGACACAACTAAACTGAACACAAAAATGAATAAATAAAATTAGTAACATCTCTTAATATCAGTGACAGGTCCAAGTCAAAATTCTGATTCCTAATACCACTGAATTTAGGAGGGAAAGTCACATAGGAACCATACTGAATCAGATCCATATCCATCATCTCTTACCTTGACCTGAACTAAAAGCTTTAGGAGGAAGATGGTAAAACCCCAGAGTAGGTAGATGTGGTATAATCTGCACCACTAAAGTTTAGAGACATGCCTCTAAACTTTGAAACTGGGTGCACAGCGCTTCCAAATAAATGACCAGCTTGGATTTAAACTAGCCAGAGGTTCTGTTGTCCTTGTCCCAGTGATAATGAGTTCTACATGGCTGGAACATGAGAGTGAGAGAGCAAAGCATTCCAAGCAGCAATTGAGTCAAGCTACATAGACCATGAGATACATAATCTTGGCTTAAAACATACCACAATTTTTTAAGTCTGTAAAACATGGGCTGGAAATTTGAGGATTTCAAAGCAAACCTAAAGAATTCACAAACCCTATTGCCATTTTAATGGGAACTGGACATCCAAAGTAAATTGAATGTCAATGAGGCTCAGCACAGGGGTGAAATGTAATAGTCTGTGATATAAAGGAGGTCAGACTAATGATCTAATGTGCCCTTATGGCCCTAAACTCTACAAATATATGAAAGATGGCTTTCAATATCTCATTTGAAATTTCCCAGGAACTGATTATTTTAAAGGACTGACTACTGCAGGGAAAACAGAACAAAAATAGCATTTAATTTGTCTCTTTGTGCTGTTTTCACTTCTTATTTCTGAAACAAAATCTGCAGATGCACACACAAAGCAAACCAAGTCTTCTGTTAAGATGGAAAATCGTCCCATTAATAATTTGATAAATCACTTTGACCGACTTAGACAAACTTGTTTCTTTTTCCACCCAGAAATGGACAAACCAATCTTCTGCTGCAGATATTAATTCTCTCTTGGCTTCACAACCAAGAATCTCTTTTGGAGACAATAGATGTGTTTTGAATTTTGGTCAGTTTTAAAGTCAGTATGACAAAGAATTAGAATTCTGCCAGCTAGGTTCTTTCAGCTAGATAGTCAAAACTACTATAGTAAATGCAATGCTCGTGTAGAGTTGCTGTCTTTGGCACCTGTGTCCAGCTGAATGATGGAGATGTGGAAAATAATTTAAAGCAACTAGAAAGGTCCTTCAAAAGGCTTAAAATAAAGACTTTAGTAATTTATTTCTAGGTATTTATTTAGTACTCCATACTGTACAATATGAATACCTTACAAGATTTAAAATACATGCTTGACCTCTGGACAACAGAACTTTGATCTCTCCCCCTTTCAGACAGTTCCCTACCATGATAGTTTTCCTATAAGAGACAAGGTTGAAGCAGAAATGAGGCCTTGTGGTCAGAGCAAGAGTGTAGCCTAGTGGTTGGAGCCCAAATACCAGCGTTAAGAGTTGAGACAGGAATTCAAGAAGTAGGACCAAAAGTCAAAACTGAATTCAGAGCCTGAATACCACAGCCAAGTGTTGAGACAGAGTTGGAGTCAGGAATCAGAACAAAGGGTTAGAACCAGATTACCAGGAGTCAGAGAAAGCAGAAACAGGTCTGGTTCTAAGGCAGAATCAAGGCCAGGACAGAACTAGAACAAGACTGAGTGCAGGGAAGGGCAGACCATAGAAGACTAAAACAGGAATAGGGCATGGCAAGAGAGGAGCATAAAGAAGCAGAGAGTCCATGGGCATTTACACTGAGCAGCCAATGAACCATTGCTGCTACTATGCTTTAAAAACAACCTATTGCCTTCGTCAGCTAAGCAGGCAGGGTTGTCTGTCTGGCAGCTTAGGTGACACATCAGGGTGTCAGGATTACTGAAAAAATGCAGGTCCAGGGACTGACTCCTGACAGTTCTTGGTAGTTACATTTGCACACATAAAATCCTTTCGGAATGATTTTCCATTCACAAAGTTTATTTCCAATGCACTTACAGCACTGTGGTCAGTTCACTATTTGTCACCTTCTCATGGCTAGGCATGGCATGGCTTCTCTCACTCTCTGAGAGGTTGTGGCCATCAGTTGTTCCACTTCCTACTACCTCCTTCTGTGACTTGGACCTCTGGCAAGATTAGTTCCAAGTCTAGCCCCTTGCAGGGTTGTCCGTGAACACAAATAAGGGGAACCAACACAAATAAGGGTCAGTATGAGAGAGGAGAAATGTCTTCAGAGTCGGGTCCTAGGGAGGGAACTTCAGGGAGTTATTAGGAAAGCTCTACCCTTTTCTTAGCAGCTGCAACTTAAAGGTTTGCCTTCTTCCCTGATCTTCCCGCAAGTGTATTTTTCTGCTTCCCTTTTAACAAGGTCTTTGCAGGTTTGGCAGGGTTAGGCTGACTGAGCCCAGACTAGCTCTTGAACCCCTCATTGACCAGTGTGCCATTTGCATATCACATCCCAAGCACAACACTAATCCTTGGATTTTTCATAGCTAGCTCTCTGTCTACAGCAGGGGTGGAGAACCTATGGCCAAGGGGCTGGATTCGGCCTCCAGTTGACCTGGATCTGGCCCCCAAGGCTCCAGGCCACCCCCAGAATTGGAGAGTTCACAATGGTTCTCCAGCCCTGTGCCCCCCCTCCCCACAGGGCTGGAGCGTATTGGGGGGGAACCCTGAGCGTCACAGGCTTAAGTCAAGCAAGCTGGGGCCAGATCTGACCCACAGACTCTGTGTAGCAGGGGGATGGGGGAGGGGCGGGGAAAGAAGTGGCTCTGCATCCTGCCACTCTTCCTGAAGGCTTTTCTTCCTGCTTCCTAAAGGCTTTTCTCCCGCTGCTCCTTTTGGCCATAATCACAGCCAATAAGAGTGGGGTTGTGGGGTAGAAAGGGTACCTGGAAGTGTGGGGGGGGGGGGAATACAGTGCCATGTGAATCCCTGGGGAGCTGCACCAGGTAAGCAGCCCCTTCACCCACCACCCAGACCCTGCACTCCCACCCTGCTCCTGCACTCCCTGATGCCCAGAACCCCATTTCTGCGCTCTACCACCTTCCCAGATCTTGCACTCCCACTTTGCTCTTACACCCGATCTCCTGCCCAGACCCCTCATTCCCAGACCACTCCTGAACCCTATCTCCCACCCAACCCTCCCACTTCTAGCCTGCTCCTGCATCCTACCTCCCATCCAGACTCCTCACCCTCACTTCACTCTTGCCCCCTACCTCTCATCCAGAATCCTTATCCCCAGCCCACTCCTGTACCCTCTCACCCAGACCTCAGCCCCCTCAGCCCAAGTCCCACACTCTGAACGCCTTATTTTGGCCCCACCCCAGACCCTGGGGGAAATAAAATCTACTACCCCAGGCCCCCCATACTCTGGTGTGCAAGGGGAATATGGGGAGTGTCTTTCTGCTTCTCATTTAGGGGCCACATCAGTGCGGGTTTTTTCTGCTTCTCTATTTTTGCAGTCCCCAACATTTTTTCTGTGGGTCAGCAGCCCATGGCCCCAAAAAAGGTTCCTCACCCTTTGTCTACAGAGTTAGCATTCAGCTCCAGATCCAGGCTCAGTGTTTTCTGTACTCTAGTTTATTCAACTCTCTTGATAATCTGGCAATTCTTTTGTATAAAAAAAATAATACTTTATATTATTATAAACAGAAATATATTATTATTATATTATTATTACTACAGAAGATTGTATCCAAGCATCTCAGAGTAATGTACAAAGAAACAATAAGCCTCATAGCATCTTTGAGATAGTCTTCTATGCACTTTAATCTGCAAAGTTGGACTGGAAGTTTTATCTCATAAAACATTATCCCATTTGATAGGTCAATAAAGGGAGCCACTGAAGGTGGATCCCTCAAAGCACCTAAGAAAGTTAATTGCATAAGTCCCCCTGAAACTCATGGTACATGCTGCTAACTTGCCTAGGTGATTTTTGAAAACCCCATCCAGAAAAGTTAGTGTGTCAAGTCATATAATAAGTCAGTATAGGGGTAAGGAAGGCAACTCTCTAGACCAGTGCTTCTTAACCTTTTTGGTCTGCGACCCACCCGGTTCAACGCAAACCTCTCTGCAGACCACCAGCCCACTTCCTATGATGAAAAAATGCCTTTGCTTATACTAAATTATTCATATTAGGCTACTGAAGCAGAAAAACATAAATATGCAGCTATAACAAAAGGGGGTATATATAACCGGTAAGAAATATTAATCAAAATCATTAAACATATTAAGCACTTTAATTTTATCACATTAGTTTACCAAACTTCATTTTAAATAAAGTAAAATATTAATTTATGTCCAACACAAAAGGTTTCAAGATTATCATTATTTATGGGAGGAGTGGGGAACATTTTTTGGGTCAGAGACCACTGACCCATAGAAAATTCAGTTGGGAGAGCCACACAAAAGTGAAAAGCAAACTCCCCCCCACCAACCCTCATTGATGTGGTGCCCAGTTGAGACACCTCACTCCCCTGATGCTCCTGATCCATGGGAGAGTGGAGGTGGCAGGGAGGGCCAAGGTTCAGGGCTTCCCACAGGCCAAACTAACTCTTCTAGGGTCCCAGGGTGAGTAGATTTTGTGCCCACCTCCAAGGCTCTGGGGTGGAGCCAAAAATGAAGGGTTCAGTGTGCTAGAGGTGGCTGCCAGGGTGTGGGATCTGGCCAGGAATTTGGGTGCAAGAGAGGGTGAGGATGTGCGGTCTGTGTGGGATGTAGGGAGCTGGAGAGAGCTGGGAGTGGGGGTTCTGGGAGGGAGGGTGCACAAATGAGCTGGGGGTGGACTGCCTGGCAAGGAGGGAAGGTGCCAGAGCATGATGGGGATGTGGGGTCTCGGCAAGATGGGGTACATGAGGCGGTGGGCATGAGGTGTTTGGGGGCACTTACCTGGCTTTGCACACACTCCCTGCTCCCATGCACCATCTCTGGCTGCTCCCATTGGCCATGATTCTGGCCAATAGAAGCATCAAGAAAAGCCACCAGGCAGCACTTCCCCTCCTCCTGGTTGGGGGAATGACAGCAAAGGGGAGCAGCAGCACACAGAGCTGCTTGTTTCCCACAGAAGCTGAATCCTGCCCTTGAGGTTCAGGGCTCCGTCCCCCTGCAGCGGGAAACTGGTGGAGGCACTCTAACCTTGTGGGGGGGGGGTGCAGGTGTGGGCTCCCTGCTATAGTGGGGGCTGAGCCGTGAGCCATGGCCAGACCTTCAAAATGGCTGGTCCGTGGATCGCACTGGGAGAACCATTGATCTAGTCCTACGTCTTAGTCTAGTCATCAGCTGTAACACTGGACCACATTCTCTGTGTAAAAACGCTTTAGAAATAAAGCTCATTTCCTTATATGCTGCTTGTCTAATTTAATACCAATGATTCCTATTTGTGGATGCTATTTTTGTCTGCAGCTCCTCTCAGCAAGAATTTGCCCAGCAGATATTATTTCAAGATGAAGAAGAAAGAGGGAGAGAGTCTGGCGGTTTTTAATGTAATGGTTTGGCTTGTAAGCTGAGGTGCCCTTTAGATACCCTTGGACTGATTAACCAAGTAGCAAATTGCTAAGCAGGAGCCCAGGTACTCTGTCCTTGAAATTAAGTGTAGTGAACTGTTCATTTGTGAAAATTAAGAGTTAGGGATACTGGTTACATATAGATACAGAGAGAAGCCAAACTCACACAAATTACTTCTTAATGTAGCGGAAGAGCAATGACTAACACTGGGTGAATATTGCCTGAAACCAGGGACAGAAGGGATAACATCTTCTGAGGTCTTGTGTCAGAAATATGCAAACACTTGCACAGGAAATGTTAAATCCAGTGTCTCTGCGCTTTAAATGTATGATTGTTTTGTGGAATCTAGTATATGGAATTAATAAAAAAAATTATAAATTAAGGTACTCACATGTCCCAGATTGCTAAACCAGTGATAAGAAAAACCAGCTATCATTGACTGGGGGAAGGGAGAAGAGAAAGGAAAATAATATACAGAGAACCAGCAACAATTTAACATTCCTCAGAAAAAAATCAGAATGTTTTGAAGTAAAATGGCAATGCGGTGCTTTTGCTTAACTCTACAACTCCTCTCCCAGCCAACTGACTTTTGATAATTGGTTGCCATAGAGTTTAGTGAGAGAGAAGAAAAAAAAGCGTTAATGGAAAGTAGTAGATTAATAGCCCTGAAGAGAGATGAACTCTAGTTATTTGCAGAATGGGCTCTTCATTAGCAACCTTTGAGTGCACTCTCTTTGGGCACGTCAACACTTACTGGAAGATCAACGCTCAGGAGGTTGATCTTCTGTCATTTGATTTAGCAAGTCTAGCATAGACCTGTAAATCAAATGCTGAGGGCAGCTCCCGCCAGCATCCAGTACTCTTCCTTTTGCGAGGAGTAAGGGAAGCTGATGGGAGCATTTGCTCCCATCAGCCTCCCGCAGTGTGGATGTTGCCAAGGATCAGCTTGAGTTTAGCCAACTCCAGCTACGCATTTTCCGTAGATGGAGTTGCATACCTTAAGCTGACCTTCCTAGTCTAGTGTAGACCAGGCCTTTGAGTCTAAACCCTTCCCCTGAGGAACAGTCCACACAACACAAAGAGAGTAATAAGGCTTCATATTCTCCACTGAGATTGTCCAGAAGTATGTTAGTGTTAATAGTGATGGTGGATTTTGCACAGTGGACACTATAGGAAATTCTAGTCCCCACTAATAGTTAGCTCTCCAAAGCAAGCATATCCCAATGGACAATACAATACAGTATATTAAGCATCATCTCCCAGAGTACTTTTTTGCTTGGAATCCTCTTAGAATGGCAGACGTTTTGTTAACGTATATTTGTTTCCCGGGTACCAGAACCTTTTCAAGACATCATACTGAAAGGAATCCTGTCTCAATATGACTCAAGTAGCAGTATTTATCTCTGAACCAACAAGTTATGGCTCAAAGTCCTACACCAGCTTTTAACTTTATACCCAGCATTAACACTGGATACATTTTCCAGACATGGTAGGGCTTTATAGGAACAGACTGCACTGCTAGAGACAGTCTTTCAGAAAAGGTTTTCACCAAGACTTCTGGTGGCTACCCAAATTTAAATTAAAAGATTCTACACACACACACACACACACACACACTCCATTCCTCATAAAAAGGTTTCCAATGTCCAAAAAAAAAAAAAAAATCACATTGCCATTGTGTTGTATTTTCAACTTACTGCCAAGAGATACAAAGACTAACAAACACCTCTGTCCATACCTGGTGCCCAGGTCTAGCAGCATCCGTGACAGTTTAATCATATTCAGACACCTCTATTTTTCCAGATCACTGCAGAACAGGTTAGAGACTTAGGGTGTGTCTAGACTACAGGGTTTTGTCAACAAAAATGGACTTTTGTTGACAAAACTATACCTGCGTCTACACTACCGCCGAGTTCTGTCGACATAACATCGACAGAACTTGGCAGTTTTGTCAATGGCAGTAAACCTCATTCTACAAGGAATAACACCTTTTGTCGACAGAGTTCTGTCGACAGAATGCGTTATTGCATCTACACTGTCCTTTGCGTCTACTTTATCATGTCGACAAAGTGGCTTGCTTTGTCGACAGAACTGGATGTAGTCTAGATGCTCTTTGTCGACAGAAGCTTTGTCAACAGTATCTGTCGACAAAGCCTCTGTCGACAAAAGCCTGTAGTCTAGACGTACCCTTAATTTTGTTTCATCTCTATGTGCCTTTCTCCACAATAGAATTGTAACATTATTTGATTTGTTTTTAGTATTTCACATCCTATCCAATGTTTCTGATGCTCTGATGGTTCCTACTGTCATTTAAAGAAACATCCTGTTACATTTGGTAAATACATAGATGAATTTGTCAGACCTGATAAATCTGGAAAAACAAAATTATGAAAAATATCCAAACTTGAATTGTCTCATAGCCTACATGAAATGGGAAAATGGCAAAATTAATTCAAAAAGAGAAGGGTCAGACTCTTTCAGGATGAAAACTGCTTGGGCATCACCTTCTTTTCCTTCTGGAGTTTTATCAGCTACACTGACAGAAGAGAACTTCCATCCTCATTTAAAAATAAGCATCAAGTGATTTCAATCTCCATCTGTCTAACACATGCCTAGCAAAAAAAAAAAAAAAAAAAAAAAGGCAATCCTTTGATTGTTAACACATATGTCCCCATTGCAATCAGGCACAATATATTACAAGCCTGACTGTCTCTTTCTATTTTCCACCCCTCTTAAATTAATGTACAATATGACAGGTGAATCTTTTGCAGTAATATTGGACTACTGCATGATATTCACAACTATTTTGTCATGTTTTCCTAGAGTAAGTTTGGGTACTAATGAAAGATGCCAACCTGACATGCCAGAAACAAAAGTCCTAGTTATTTATACATGTGCACAAAGGGCAGTAGCAGCAGAAGACAACCCAATTTATCACATTCCGTCTATATGCCTATCCCTTGACTTGGAGGGACCAAGCTCTGCAGAGCAGGGACAATGTCTCCTTACATGTTTGTACAGCCCCCAGCACAATGAAATCACAGTCTCAGATGAGGCCTCTGCATCACACTGTAAAATAAATAAAAAGGCACCCATACATTCAGGACTGTGTAATCTGGAATATTATTGTGTTTTATTTTAAACATGGGTAGGGCCAGCAACACATTGCTCAATGTTGCCAAATAGCCATCAGATGTTAAGTACCATGTATGTAGCCTCTGCACTGTGGGCTGGAGTTAAACAACTGGTATAGGTTGTTTAGATACATCCCAGTATCAATCTCCTGATCATAGTCCCCATACTGTATCAAATTATTATGCAATTTAGAATCAGTCCCTAACCTCTGCTATTACATACCAACGTCTCATAGTAACCACTACTTATAAATTAATACTGCTAGAAACCACATTAGATATACTGAGTGTGGAGCTGTCTTTTGTTATTATTCCATCAATCTGCTGCAATAGAACCTGATTCACCTCTACTTGGGTCAGGTCATTTTAATTTTGATCTAGTTAGAATGCATGATTTAAGATTTTTGTTAATAAACACATTCACAGTAAGTGCAGGCTTTGAGAGTGCTAACAAAAGACAGAGATGGCTAGGAGACATCAAAGTAAAAAAAGGGGGGTCGGGGAGTCTGGAGAACTCAGACTATTGGAAAATGAATATAGAGCTTTTCATTTTCTAGCTCACAGGGTCAACGCTCACTCTCACCATAAATGACTGTTTTATTGCCTGTCTGATGTGAACTGGTAGTCCCAGTTCATGCCTTAGTAGCTGCAGGAAGGCTAGCGTTATATTTGAAGTTGTGGCTCAGGATCAGCAGAGCTGGGTTCTGTTCCCAGCTCTGCTGTATTCTTCCTGTGTGTTTGTGGGTAAATCACAAACTCTCTGTGCCACCGTTGCCCAGTTTTCAAAATAGGGAAGATATTTCTCCACTGATGAGGGGTCTTGTGAGGATAAATGCAGTGGTTTTTGAGAGTTTCTTAGACACTATGGTGATGATGGGTATATAAATGGCCAGTGCCAATTCCATTAGTGGTGATAAACTACCATCCTCTAGGGAATGAGCCACAAAGACTAAGGACTTCAGGAATCCAGTGCTTTGTATTTGCTCTAACTTTATTTTGCATATCAAATTGGACTAGCAAGACATATTACTTATTCAGAAAGTTAAATTACTCTCAATACTATTCCAGCAGGGCTTTACAAGCAAGAAAAAAAAAAAAACAATGAAAACCAGATTATAAACAATGCTTAATAAATATATCTACAATACACATCACACTGGATTATCTCTCAGAGAAGAATACAATGATTGAATTGAAAATTACATAATTGATTATGTTAATAAATTATTATAGAGAATGACATCCCCAAATAATCTTTTGTAATTAAAACAAGTATCAGTTTATGTTGAGTCAGGAAACCATGTGGCCACTGAATCCCTCAGGAGACTTGGTCAAATCATAACTTTCTGATGTCTGAGATTCCATGTTCAGCATTTCTTGGCATGACTTGATTAACATACTGTTGGCAGATTGAGTGGGGGGATGAGTTAATTTATTTATTGTTATTAATTAAAGAACATGTGTATTAGATCCAGTAGGAGAATTCATCCCTCAGTCTATTGCTCATCCAATAGCAGCACACTTCAATTTGTGAAATTGGCCAATAAATGAATGTACCTAAAGAAATATAACAAAACTAGGAGAAAGTGCAACAAATACCTCTTCCTGAGGCAACCATTATATCTTACATGGTATAAGCACAATACAAGGACCAGGGTCAGGATTATCACTCCTGCCTGGTTCTTTCCAAAAGGGAAAGCAATTGGTTAAATATTACCAGGGCAGCTTGACAGTAATCTGCACCCTCAGTGTCTGAAGTATAATATAACTTAAAAGCCAGAGAGAAAAGAATACTAACAAGATTCAGACAGAAGTAATTTTGTAAATTAATTGTGCCCAGAGTCCATATTATAGTTTCCTAACAAAGAAAATTACAGTGTGGAAGATTAACCACTCAATAAGTAACAGTTGACCACTCTAAGGACAGCATAGCAAGTACAGCTAGAATGAGGTATATGAGGTAGAAAGGAATTCATGGGAGCTGCCTGTATTTTATAGAAGCCTTATTGAGAGTGCAGAAACAAACCATCCCATGTGCAGAAAGAACAGCAAATATAACGAGTGATCAACTTGGCTTAACAGGGAAATGTTCTGTGACCTTAAACACAAAAAGGAAACTTACAAGAACTGGAAAATTGGACAGATAACTAGGGAGGAGTATAAAAATATTACTTGAGCATGTTAGGGTGTGATTAGGAAAGCCAACTGAAGTTGCAGCTAGCAAGGATGTGAAGGATAAGGAGGTTTTCTACAGGTGTGTTAGCAACAACAAGTTGGCCAGGGAATGTGTGGGATGCTTACTGAATGGGGAAGGCAATTTAGTGACAGGTGATGTGGAAAAAGCTGAAGTACTCAATGCTTTTTTTTTTTTTTGTCTTGGTCTTTACAGACAAGGTCAGTTCCCAGACTGCTGCATTGGGCATCATAGGGGGAGAGCAGCCCTGAGTAGTGCAAGAACAGGTTAAGGACTATATAAAAAGGGTGGACATGCAAAAGTCCCTGGATACAGATCTAATGCATCCAAGAGGGCTGAGAGAGATGGCTGATGTGATTGCAGAGTCATTGGCCATTATCTTTGAAAACTCATGGCAATTGAACAAGATTTCAAACAATTAGAAAAAGACAAGTGGAGTGCCTATCTTTAAAAATGAGGAGGAGGAGAATCAAGGGAATTACCACCTCACCTCAGTCCCTGGAAAAATCCTGGAGCAGATCCTCAAAGACTCAATTTTGAAACACAAAGAAGGTGATCAGGAATAGTCAACATGGATTCACCAAGGGCAAATCATCCTGATCAACCTAATTGCCTTCTATAATAATATAATTAGCTCTGTGAGTATGGGGGAAAATGGTGGATGTGAGATACCTGGACTTTTGCAAAGCTTTGATACAGTCTCCCACATTATTGCCAGCAAGTTAAAGTATGGATTAGATGAATGGACTATAAGGGGGATAGAAAGCTGGCCAGGCCAGTAGACTCAATGGGTTGTGATCAATGGCAAGTTGCAGCTGATATCAAGAGGAGGGCCTGTTTTGTTCATCATCTTCATTAATGATCTGGATGATAAGATGAATTTCATTCTCATTATGTTTGCAGATGACATTGAAGTGTGTGAGGGGGAAGAGAGGTGCATATGCTGGAGGCTGGGGTTAGGGTCCAAAGTGACCTAGACAAATGGGAGGATTGGGCCAAAAGAAATATGAAGATGTTCATCAAGGACAAGGCAGAGTCTCACACTTAGGATGAAAGAATCTCATCTTCTGCTACAGGCTGGAGACCAACTGGCTAAGAAGCAGTTCTGCAGAAAAGGGCTTGGGGATTACAGTAGATGAGAAGCTGGATGTGATTCAACAATGTGTCCTTGTTTCCAAGAAGGCTAATGGCATATTGGGCTGCATTAGTAGGAGCATTGCCAGCAGTTCGAGGGAAGTGATTATTCCCCTCTATTTGGCACTGGTTATGCCACATCTGGAGTACTGCCTCCAGTTTTCGGCTCCCCACTATAGAAAGGATATGAACAAATTGAAGATAGTCCATTAGAGAACAAAAAATGCTTAGGGGGTAGGAGCATGTGATTTATAAGAAGAGGCTGAGGTAACTGGACATATTTAGTCTGCAGAAGAGAAGAGTGAGGAGGGGATTTGATAGCAGCCTACTTTGAAGGGGTTTCCAAAAAGCTAGGCTATTTCTCAATGATGGCAGATGACAGAACAGAAAGCAAAGGTCTTAATTAGGGGAGGTATAGGTTGGATATTAGGAAAAACTGTTTCACTAGGAGGGTGGTGAAGTATAGGAATGGGTTGCTTAAGGAGGTGGTGAAATATCCATCCTTAAAAGTTTGTAAGGCACGACTTGACAAAACCTTGGCTGGGATTATTTATTTAGGGTTCGTCTGACTTTGAGCAGGGGGTTGGATTAGATGACTTCCTGATGTTTCTTCCAAACCTAATCACCTATGATTCTATGAACTTGTGTAGAAATAAAAGCACAAAACTTGTCTCCATAAATTATCATTTAAAATATTAAACCAATTTGCTCTGACAATGGCAGTGTAGAAGTAATCGGTGGCTATGTCTAGACTGCAGGCTTCTTTCAGAAGAACCTTTTTTCGGAAGAGATCTTCCAAAAAACCTTCTTCCAAAAGAGAGCGTCCACACACAAAAGCGCATTGAAAAAGAGATCTGCTTTTTCAGAAGATAGCGTCCATTCAGTGTAGATGCTATCTCCCATTTAAGCTATGATTACTATGGATGGAATGGCCACCAGGGCACCTGTGCTTTTTCCTCTTTCTTCTTCTTTTGAAACAACTCCCTCTTCCCTGTCCACACGCACCTTTTTCTGAAAGAGCTCTTTCAGAAAAAGGCTTCTTCCTCGTAGAAAGAGGATTACCAATGCCGGAAAAGCCCCTCTGTTCTTTCGATTTACTTTTGGAAGAAAACGATTGCAGTCTGGATGAAACTCAGGTTTGTCGGAAAAATGGCCAGTTTTCCGACAAAACTCTGTAGTGTAGACATACCTCATGTGAGGAACTGGAGATGAATAAGGGCAGGTAAAGGCCAAGATAGACATTTAGGTCAGACCTTCTCTCTCTAGCATGGAGTTTTCTGTGATGGCCAATTCCCACTGTATCTAAGCGCTTTTGTTCTGATTTACCAGCTATATAGTGTAGAAGATGCCCTATTCAGTCACTCAGGCAAACTCTCATTGATTTCAATAGGAGTTTGCAAGTAAAAAACAACTAAGGATCACAGGAATTTGGCCCTTTTCAACTGAATATGACCTGATACATTTTAATGAACCTCATCACAGGACCATAGTACAAATCCTCATATAATAAAATCAGTGCACAGGCCCATTCAGTTAGTTCTGTTTTAAAGTTTATGGACAGATGACAAGTTTTACTCTCATAACTTGTTCAAAACATACATTTCACTTATGCTCATCAGCTGTACCTGTTTGGGTTTTGAGATTTCTGATTAAATACAAAGCAATTCCCTAATTATAGAAGAAATTGTAGCCATGCTACCCCCTCACATTTTGTGCTCCTGCTCACATTGTGTTCTTATACCTACATTGCTTAGATCAGGACAATGGTTTTCCAATTCACATTGGACAGAGAATCATTTCTTTTTAATACATAGTAAATGGGAAATTTTTATTCAGTTTAGATAAAACAATCTGAGATGTTGAATGTATTTACATAAATTATAATTTCTCAGGCTCTGAATTAAAAGTTCTTGGGCAGATGAGTAGTACCAGAAATCACACACTGAATTCTTGTTCTTTGTGAGATTTCCAGCCCAGATTTTCCAGTCTTGAGAGGTGCTGGTAGTTTGAATGAGGTTCCACTTTGCTTATCCAAACCAAAAACATCCTCTAAATCTTGAGGTATGTTCATCTCCCATTATTCTATTGAAAGTAAAAATGGAACATAATACAGACATGTAAACTCCAAATAGCTTGTGCAGATGTTTGTGTTTCACATGGGTAAATTTCATTAGTGGTATGAGTGGAAGGGATCCAGCATTACCCTCATTCTTAATGTTATGGAAAGTTATCTAACAGCAATATGCAACATCCCCTTAAACTTTGTGTCTATTTCTATTCAGAATGAAGAATATGAATACTATCCAAAGTGTTCACTCTAGGAACATGTGGAATCAGTGCATGCAGGACAGTAACTTGAATTAAGGGAAAGTGGTATAAGACATTTCCTCCAAAATGAAAACTGCAGCCGACAAAAGCATCCACCAGCAGTCATGTGAATGCCCTCTTGCTTCTAGTTTGTCACATTAGAAATGTGTTCCTGAAACCACAGAGCATTTTCAGGGGGGAGGAGGGGGAAATGCCAATGCTGTTACTCTGTTTTATAAGCATTAACTTTTCCCTCAATATCAACCAAGGCCTCGCCTTCTCCTTCTACCTTTCTGGGTAATTTAGTCCACAGATGGAGCAAAACTTGAGCATTAATGATTATTATGATCTGCACTTACAGGGGTTGGGCCAAAGGAAGCAACTGCAGCTATGGAATGCTGTTCATCTGAAATTCCATACTTCATAGGATTGCTTAAAAATTCCTGACTTGATTAAAACTGGATCATAAGTTAACCCGTATCTTCCATAGCAAGGGACTAGACTTTGGAATTGGTGCATGTACACAAGCTATTCAAAAGGTATATTTACATTGCCCCCCAAATTAACATTGGTCATTTATGCTGCATGACCCTGCCCCACAAATTGCTCAGGAAGGTGCAATATCTTTTCAAGAAAAAGCATGGAAAGGGATCACCCCTAAGTTTGACCAATTGCTGCTTTAATTATTCAGCAGCATCAGAACTCCTTAAAGTAATGACTCTTATATAAAATAAACAAAGCTGAGTAGGAAGTAGGACCAGTATCTACAATCCCACTGTAAATACTCTCTGGCAAGCCAAGGAGCAGATAACATAAACAAAAAATATTTAATGGGAATTTTGTCAGAAAAATACTGATATGCAACTGAATGAATTACAACTCACTGTATGGTTTTTTTTTGTCCTCCTTTGGTCACCCTCCACGGTAGTTAGACCAGGAGTTGCAAAGTATGGTTTGACACCAGGATTCCCAGTAATGCATGGCCTGCTTGTTTGCTTAGATTATACCTAATGGCCAGCCCTGGTTACATTGTCAACCTTACTGAGTTTTTATTAGGTATATTCCATTTATGTACGGATGTATCATAGCCAGAAGGTACAATACAGTATCAACAATAATACAATAAAATGTGTAAGCAACCATAACAGATATATTTGCAGGTCACTTAGGACCAACATTTCAGTTTTGTAAAAACAAAAAAGCTTCACCAAACCAAATATTAAATCTAATTTCATAGGCCCACATTTTTAGGAGATAGTACTATTTTTATTTTCTTTAATTTTGGAACACTCAAGCTCTGGTTCTAAGCATCCACCTTCTGAAAAACAGGTCCTTTTAAGGTATCTTAGATAGAATTATGGCATCCCCAAATCACTAGTCACTTTTGAAAATATATTCCATTTAAAAAAAAAAAGATTAACAAATTGCTTTTTTGGGTGGAGGCTGAGGGCTGGAAGGGGGAATAGAAAAATTCCCATGCACTGTTTGTAACTGAACCATTGCAACATTGCACTAACATATGAAAGCCAGAAAGTTTAACTAGACTAGACTAGAAACAGAGGACATGGATGAGTACATATTTTTCCCCACTTACCAAGTAATATCCTCCACCTGAACTCAAGCAGAGCGGATTGCAAAAATAATAACCAGTAACATAATAAATAGAGAAGAAAAATGCAATGTAATGTAACAATTATTTTGGATTGATATGTTTAGAGTTCTTCATAACATGAGTAAAAGTCTGTACTTTACAACTATTTGATTGTCCAGAACAAGGAAGAATGGGATGACCTTACGGTTAAAGCACTGGACTAGACGTTGGCTCAAATCCTCCCTTTTCCACAGTCTTCCTCTATGACCTTAGTTTAGTCATGTGGGAGATTTTCACAGGCACAAATCACCCCTTGTAAGTTTGAAAATCACTCCTTTAATCTCCCTGACCTCCCAGTTAAATCTATAAATTGGGGAGAATATTGCTTTCCTACTACAATATATTAATGTTGTGAGGTAATCAGATACTATGGTAATGAGCACTCCAAAAATGCCTATAAATAAATAAACCTGACTTCTCTATACAAATCTGGCCAGTAAGTGTCAATATAGAGTACTTTCCATGAGCTGATTAACATTCCCTTGCAGATTTCATTTTTGGCTGCTTGCTAGCACACACCACATGCTGTACTTGCCAACAGCTGAAAGCTACAAATAGGGACAATGTGAAGCGGTGGAAAAAGTTATACCTTGTTAACTCCATTGAAATTGATTGGGATGAGAGCATTTTTGGAGGGACCATTTGAAAATAATGACACTACTGTTGGTTTACAAATGAAGACTCTACCCTCTCCTCAAATAAGGACAACTGGTCTTCCATCTGAAAAATAAAGATTACACATTTTTATCAAATGCAGTATATTATTATAACCCAGATGTTAACTCACCCAGAGAACAAAGCAGGGGCCAGTAAATTTATAACATAAATACATTAGGATCAAATACCTGGCCTTGAAGGCAGAGACTAGTATGACCTAACTGCTATCAGCTGGCTGCAGGAACCACTTATCTGGCTCCCACTGAGCAGCTGTATGATTTGAAACAACAAATCATACAGGCTTGCTATGGTCCTTTGCTTGTATACAATATCCTCCACCTGAGCTCATCAAACAACAAATGAGCAGATATAATTTCCTCTCTTCAACATCCAGCTTCCTATCTTCTAAAAATGAACCAATAAGTACACAAGAAGCTCTCAGATACTGTCTTTGTGCCAGAAAAATATTCACATTCACATTATATCAACTTGTCAACAGCTTTTTTGACCAATATAACTGGTAATGTTAGATAGGTGATAATCAAGAGTCAAAGAGGAAAAACATGGTGCATTCTTCACTGCATTTCATCTCCCAGCAAAAAGTATTCAAAAGGAAAGTTAATGTCCTATTCCTGTAAAGTTAAAAATAACCCAAATAAAATCAACCATTATAATAAAAATCATCAAGCAGCAAATATGGTATGTTTGTTGTGAGCACTACCCAATCCAGCTAGGTCATGGCTGACTTTAGATTGTGAATTGGTAATTTTCAACTTGAGATCAAGACAAGGGAGTCAAATTTGACCTAAGTCAATACCTTGACCTCTTCTTGGTACCAGGCTTCTTCCAGTTGTAGAATATCCTGGGTATCTTCAACCCACAGTTTCACTGTTAGTGAAGGTTTTTATAATAAAAGACACATTTCCATTTTGCAATCAATAATACTAACGAGAACAAAATGTGTGTGGTTAGTATCTAGTGTTACAATTCAATTTTACCTCATGCTTTTTTCAACTCACTGTTAATTTTTATCACAGATATTAATTTTACGCTACCGTCACAGTAGCTTTTTAGTTTTTCCAGTAATCACTCTGTGATCTCTGAGATAGCACAGTGTTTTCATTTATAATACTGAGACTCATTAGTATTTACTAGCAATCTAAATAGTTCATAAAATGAGTGAAAGAAGAGCACATAATCCTGATATTACATGACACAGTGAGGGAGGATCAGAAAAAGACAAGATGGAGGGAAGAAGAGGAGGAGTATGACACTAGTAAAAGTGCTATTCAGTATGCCATGGACAAACCTTGAAGATTCTTTTACTTAGTTGTTACCTTCTTTACCTCTCTCTAGCTTTTTATAGGCTTAATAGCAGAAATGAGTTTCTAGGAGGTGTTGGAATATGGCAAAGAGGTTCCAAGAATCAGGGCTCACAAAGAAGAGGTGAGGACACATTTGTGAAAGGAGGAAAGAAAACAGGTATTTGGGCTGGCATCACTGGTGGAGCAAAGAGTACAGAAGAGGGATGGATGCTAAAGGAAGCCAGACCAAAGATTCAGATGGTACTGAGTTTGCTAAGCCCTTGAAAGCAAGGGCATGATGTTTGATTTTTTTTGCATAGTACAGTCACAAGGCAATGAAGTAATTGAGAGTCACCATAGTATCTAAGTGACAATTAAGATTTTATTTTCAAAACAAAGCCACATATCATATGTGCACAAACAACCCGTGAAGCATGCTGTTTGCACAGTTTACTGCCAGAGGCTATGGCTTTCTAGTATTAAAAAAGGAGATAAGTTAGAGATTAGCTAAACTAGAATTATTGGGGCTGTTGTTAAAATGTTTCTTTTTTAATCAATTGATTCTTCCTGGGAATAAATCAATAGCCTCCACCAAGCAATAAAATTCAAACCTCTGTGTTCGAGAGCATTATAGAATTTACTGAAATGTACATGGACTGCCTCCTTCTGAGTCATCAGGTTTTAAATAAAAACGAGATAGTAAATTTCTGTCAGCATTACACTGTGTCTTCTCTGATTCACAACTCTCATTCATCTTGCTGCTTTCTAATTTGTAAAGGTGCCGGCAATATATAAATATTCATGGCAGGTCTGGAAATAGACCATACCTCTTCCCATCTGCCTGTCCTTAGCAAAGAGAACGCAATGTAGGCTACAGACAAGTCTTTAAAATGATACACTTGACATGTCAGTGAAGACAAGAAAAAAGGGGGTGATTTTGTCCTGGAAACAAACTCTAGGGCTGCTGTAAACCAGTCAAATGGTGACTTGAAGCAAGACAAGCTCAGCATAGATCCTAACAACTTAGATCCAGTGAAGCTGAGGTGCTTAACAGCTTGCCAATGGTTTACCAGTACAGCAGCTTCCCACAGTGCGAGTGCACCCACTATGGGAAACACAAAACAGTGTGGGAGGGAGAGAAAGGAAAGTGTTTCATTAGAGACTTGCTTTTAAAAAACTAAAAGTGTTCTCGCTATTATTGTTGCAAAGAAAAACTCAAAGCATAAAGCAGGTGTGACTGACCCAGGGATATCTGCCAGAGTTTGCAAAACACCTGAAGTGCAAACTGCCTTATTCATTTGAATAGGATGCCAGTGCAGATACTTTAAATGTCAACAGTGCTGACTTTCACTCATCATCAAGCCTGTAAAGGAGAAGGAGTATCATATTACAAAGGTAATATCTGGGGGTGTAGAAGATATAAATTAAGATGTGTAGATCTTTTAACAACACATGTTGCATCATGGGGTGACATACTTAGGCCATGTCTCCACTTGCCAAATGATCGATGCTTTGGTGATTGATCCTCCAAAGTTTGATTTAGCAGGTTCAGTAAAGACCCACTAAATTGAATTCTGAGGGCACCCTGTTGGCACCAGTACTTCTCACTGTTGCAAAGAGTAAATGAAGCCAATAGGAGAGTTTCTCCTGTTGATTTCCCACTGTGGGTCTGTGATGGATAGGAGTGCTGGCATTTTCTGAACATCCCAGCATTTGGTGACTAAAGGGTTAAACTCAGGTAGCAAGGGGGTGTTGGCAGAGAGCCAGGAGAGCCAATGGGAGAAGGTATTGGGATTTTCATTGGAAGATATACCAGCCTGCTGTTTTTCTTTGTGTGAGTTTTAAGCCGGGAGTTGGGGGAAGATGAATTGAACCAAGCAGAACTACCAGGCCTACAAAGAATACTGGGCATGGAAATGGACTGGACCTCCAAGCATGGATTGTAAGTATAAGCAGGGGCTGAATTACTGCTTGCTATCAGCCAGCTAAAAGGAGAGAGCTGCCCTGGGGGTGGGTATGCTCACTCCACTGGTTTAGCTCTGCAAGATAATTAACTGTTAATTGTTGACATGTAAATTCAGCTCATGCCAGGAGGGGTAATGAATACAAGGTGTTGTTATGTAAATCCAATTCAGCCAGGGCTGATGGAGGATCAGTGTTGGAATGGAATGTGATGTGATGTATTGTAACTAATTTGGGGCTGTTGTGGGGGTCACACATCATGCTACCCCTAAATGTGGGAACTGTAAAATATGACACCAGTGCTTGCAGGAGAGACACCATCATTGTAAGAGGTCTCAGAGGAACAAGCCTCCCCCCTTCCAGAGTTGAGTGGATGGAGTTTGCAGGAAAGGGCTTGAGTCAGCCTGCTTCATGCCTGCTAGGTGTGAGGTGTAAGACTGGCTCAACCTGCCTCTTTTCACCTTGTTTTAAGGACAGACCTAAAGCAGACTCCATGAGGAGTCTTTTTGCTAGTCTAGTGGAAGCTGGAATCTTTTGCCAGCCTAGGTGGTGGCTAAAGAGTTGAAATCACTAAGAGCTGAAGTCACTGGTTTGGCCTGGAGCCAGACCCATTGCAGCCAGTGGAGCAGCTGGCGGGCGGCTAGTGGAGAGGCTGGCGGGGTCAACTGGCAGGTGGCCGGTAGGAGCAGCAGCAGGTGGCCAGTAGAGCAGCTGGTGGGAACGACCAGTGGGCAGCAGGGGCACCACACAGGTGGCATCACATCAGGCTCTGTGAAGGAAGTCATCAGGGTGATGTGTCTGGGTCTGCACTGTCTGGACAGAGCAGTAAGTGGGGCATTTGAAGTGGGGAATGGGGAAAGTTTGGGTAAGTGAATGGAACCCTTGCCTTGTTGGACTAGTAAGCCTGAGAGGCAAAAGATATTGCTCAATCCATTTGAGCTGGGATGGTTACTCGTGGGGAGTTATGAACTCTGTTCATGGTATTTTCCCAAGTTAATGCCATGTCACTTCTCTCGCTCTCTTTCATTAAAGGTTTATTTTCTACACTCAGACTCTGTGCTTGTGCGTGGGGAAGCATTGCCTCTCAGAGGTGCCCAGGGGTGTGTGAATTTCCCAGGCTACTGAGTGGGGGCTCGAGCCGGTTCTGTGTGAGATGGACCCCTAAATATTGAACCTGCCCCAGCAGAAGGGTTACATAAGTAAATAGGGAAATGTCTATTTCGATGGTATCAGGTTATTTTCTTTGTTATGTTGTTTGGTTATACTTCTCTGTGCTAAGTCCATGCCCCCCACCCCCTCCACAAACACACACACACACTGTACTTTAAGTTGTATCCCAGGGATGGAATTTTCTCTGTGTTTTTAAATTGTTCTTTTCTCAGTTGCTTTAAAACACCTAGCAACCAAGTATGCTTTATCAAGTATACCTTTTATTTAATAAAATCATCTTTTTTAAGACAGTGATTTGATTCTTGTGTCCTGAAAGGCAATAGGAGGTCTGAATATGCATGCCTGAGACTAAGAGGTCAGTTTATCAGAGATTATAGTTTATTTTCTCTTTTTATTCAAGCTCACTTGTGTTAGAAGTGCTTGGGATACCCCTCTCGAAGAAGTTCTAAATGTTTCTTCCTGGATTCAAAAAAAAAAAGGGGGGGGGGGTTTCACTTGGTGGTGGCAGCCTATCTCCCAAGGCCAGGAACTCCGTGATCTTGGGAAGGTTTTAAGTAGAAGCCTATAGAGGCAAAGAATTTTAAAGGTCTCTTGTGGGCCTCTACCTTCTGCACTCAGAGGGCCAGAGTGGGGAACAGCTTTGACAAGACTAGGGTTGCCAGGTATCCAGTTTTGAACTGGACAGTCCAGTATTTGAGCTTTCTGTTCGGGAAACAAATTCAGAAAATATAAATGAGAAAATATAAATGTCCAGTATTTTCTAAATAAGATGTAATGTAGATTGTGATGTAATGTCAAGTGTACCCGGTATTTTTGTTGAAACCACCTGGCAACCCTAGACAGGGCTATGTCAGGAAATCTGTGCAAGGTACGTTGATTTCAGCTACTCAATTCACATAACTGGAGTTGCATATATTGTATCAATTCTCTCCTACCTGGCCTTAGTTCTATTGACCTGAAGTAGCCTTCATTTTAAAGAGATCGGGAAATATCTCATTTCTGTGACCAACAGCAGATCTTTCAAAATGAGTATTAACTGTTCATAGGAGACTATTATGCAATAACATGCCTATAGATATTATTTCTTTCTAATCCCTGACAGCATCAAACATATGGAAATTACTAATACCTACTACACAGTTTTCTTTAAGCTATATAGCAAATCAAACTATGAGAAAAGGGGGAAAAAAAAGTGTGGGGGGAAAGAAGCAAATTGGCAAAATTTGCCAAAAACACAAAATAATTTAGGTCAATCAAAATTTGGGAGGACTAGAACTCAGAAAGGTCTAACATTTTTTTTTAACTGGGCAACAGACATGGTATATGACTCTAGTTTGAAATTCAAGGGAAAAATAATGACTCCTAGGAGGAAAGAGTTAACAAATTTGTCCATATGCTGTTATGCCTTGATTTAATTATTATAACTAAGGCTAAAATTAAATCACTGGTATTTTCTATAAAAGTAATGGAGAAGTGATAGGCAATAAACAAAATTCATAACCCATGACCTGTCCATGACTAAATCAGGGATGGGGGGAGTGTTGCTGATGGGAGGGTGGGTTCAACTGCTGATAGCCACTGACTGTCTGCTCCAGCTGCCTCAGGGCCACTGCCAGAGTTTGTTGACAATGGCTTCTCCAGCCACTGGGGCCTACTACCAGGGGTTGCAGCTGCTCTAGCTGCCCCAGGGACCACTGCTCAGGCAATCCCGAGGGCCAGCCACACTGGCCTGTCCTCATGCAATCCCTGGAGCCAGCTGCACCCACTGCTGCTCAGGTGGTCCCTGGGTCAGCTGCCTGGTGCTGCCCATACAGTGCCTTGTATAGCTAGCCCTGGGGATTGCCTGAGTGTCTGGCTGGCTCCAGCAGCAGCCTGTATTGCTGCCTTTAGACCAACCTGCGCAGCTGGCCCCAGAACCAGAGCTTTGACCCCTGCAGAAATCACTGACTTCTGTGACTTCAGTGACCTCCATGACAGACTCGGAACTCTAGTTATATCAAGAGCTGAAGAGGGCATTTCAATTAGAATTTCTTCATCAAAAAGTGCTGATTCATTGAAATGGAACCTTTTTGTTGAGACACACCAATTTTGACTAAACTTTCCTCAAATCCAGGATGGAATTTCTGCTAAAAACCAGAGAGACAGACACACCAGAATTACTAGGTGGTCAAGGTAATCACACATCCATGCTCTGCCTAACTTGGTTGTTTCCACAAAAGCTTATGACACGATCTACATTTTTTGTTAGTTTCTAAGTGCTGCAAGACTATTTGTTGTTGTTTTTTTTTAAACAACAGGCTAGGCTATTAGTGATTTTGGAGTGGGTCTCCCTTAATCTCACCTGTTCAATCTGTTGCACTTTGTAAAAATAAGTAAACATTCATCAGTCCAGAGTGAGACTGAGTGCTGTAACCACTGGGCTATCACTGGGGAGCCTCTGGTTCAAGTGCCTGCTCAGTCTGAATCAGACCAGGGATGTTAACCTTGGCTGCTTATGCCTCTAGATAAATGTCATGGCCACAAGTCTATTGGCTGCTCTGAAGCGGAGCTTTTATTCTCCAGTTTTTCATAAAAAAACCTGAAAGATCTAGGTGCTGTCCAATGTAAAATGAGACTACATTTGAAATCTCAAAAAGTTTCATGGGAGGAGAAACCCAATTTCCTCTAAGCTCTAGCTGTAACCTCTCAGATTGAGATTTCACTGTGTTGTTAAATGAGCAGATTTCTGCTTCATGTTCAGTGGCTGCCATAGGATAAAAAAGAAAGAAAAAGGATAGATAATTGAGTCATTATTGAAATGCAGCCATCTCCTCTTGTATTGAATACTACAGTCAGTTTTGACAGAAATAGAGAATGTCCTGACAAAACAGCAATGGCCATAAAAAGATTTTTTAAAAGAGATGTAATTAGCATGGAACAGAGAATAATTAGAGGAGTTTGGCCTTGTCTTTACTATACCAGGCTCTCTTAGTTACCCTTTTTGCTAATGTGTAAGGAAGGAGGCAGCCTTGAAATTTAAAGATAAGAAATACTTTGCACAAACACTCTGCCAGTGGAAATCACAGGGTAATATGGCAAGTTGCTGAGCAAGATCTAATAAAAAATGGAATTAATAAAATTTCTGGTTCCTCCAGAAAATTTCTGAATTCCTATGGACTTACTCTGCCTTATTTATTCTCCGATGCTTCCACCTCAGCTCTTCCTACTCCACAGCAAAGGATGCTTCTTCTACTACTAGTACTGTCCCATCTACCTGCTTTTCTCTGAGCTGTTTTCCTGTTTAGCTTACAAAAGGGACTGAACTCCAGTCTTAGTCCGTATGTACCCCCATTCTGATAGCTCATGTAGCAGCCCAATGCTCTCTACTTGGCCACACACAGGAAAGGCAATAAATGACATTGTGATGCATCACAGTCGAGGAGGGATTCTCCACATCAGTGAGTGATGATATTGAATTTATTATTTTGTCAAGTAAGTCTTTCCCTGATGCAGGAAAAATGACAGTTAAATACTGAGGGTTTATTTGTGAGGGCTTATCTCAGATAAGTCTAGTCTAGGGATGGCTGCAAAGCATGGACTCATGGGGTCTAAATACAGGGAGTCCCATGCTGGGAACATTAAAGTCCATTGTCACATGGATAAAGGAAAAGGAAACAGCTCTTCAGCTGCACTTTGGGGAAAAAAAATTCCTCCATGCTACCGAAAATTGAGAGGAAGCAATCACATAAATTGGTGTCTTTGGTCATCTCTAAACCTCAGTGGATGTAAATACCTGAACAAAATCATGCTATCATTAAGCCTGTTAATCATCACTAGCCTCAGCTGACACCATACAATCAGCCACAGCTGCCTCCCAAAATGTTACTAAACCATAGATTCCACTCCAGAATCTTGTCTTCCACTAGCCTCTCTCTAGACAGATTAAATTCCCTTGTGTTATATGAGGCACAAACACAGCAACTGATTTAGGGGCAGATCAGTGAGGTTCTGGGACTCAACTGCACTCACCAAGCAGGAGCAGGGAAGGAGACTGGATATAAACCTTGAAAGTCAAATCAGGCATTTCCCACCTCACACTATAATTGCAACAGAGTCTCATAAATTAAAACAGGTTCTTTCCATAAGTGGGCTAGCTGGTACTTTGATAAGAGACTGTGAAGGAAAATGCTGGTGGAGATATAAACTGGAGTTGGTGCTTCAGTAAGTTGTGGTCTGTCTTCCAAGTCAGTACTGAATCACTAGCCTAGCACAGAATTAGGAAGTAGTGGACTTCAAGATGAGATCATTGCACAACCATGGGTACTTTATGAAAGAATAAGGTGTCCGGCTGGCCAAACTCCAGTTGGGTAATTATGTTCAGCCCACATTTTTTCTCCAGTTTCAATTAAAGGAAGTAAAGAAGACTGTTTTATCTATAATGGTTTTGAAATAAAACCTGCAGTTTAAAAGTTGCCACATCTACTCCAGAGGTAGCTAAATTTCAGTGCCAGGTGGAGGGATCCCTATATAAAGTTAATTTTATAAAGTTTTGCAGCAGCTGCGGATCTGTGCCTGGTAGATGAGATAATGGTGGATATCGTCATTACTGTGAAGCATTTGAGGCCCAATTGATTCTGAAGTAATTGGATAAGGATCAGACTCTTTACACCAAAATTCTTTAATATTAAAAAAGTTACATCCTGCAGTAGTTCTTCCCAGAAATCTCTATCATCCATAACCTCACTTTCTCACAGTGAAGATTGTTCCTAGTGGATGTACAGAGTTTGCCATTTGTGACCCTCCAGTGAACTTAAGTGTAATTACAGGAAAGAACAGTTAATGTTCCTTATTTTTTCTGGTATTCATAGGAAAGAAGAAAAGAACAGATACCCTGGGAATTGTTTTCTTTGTTGCAGATTATGGTTTGCTCCCTGCATAGACTAGCTCTATCCTTTTTTATGCTAGGGCACATGTTCTCTCTCTTTCCATTGGCATAATTTCAATACCAACAGAAACAAAAAAAAAAAAAAAAAAAAAGAAATTGCTGGCACAACGTAGGGTAAAATTTAAAACACTTGTAAAAGCTTGTGGTACTGCACAGCTATATATCTCTAGACACATCTGAGATGCAAAGCATTTCCTTTTCTGAGAGAACAGAAGCAAATAAATGGTACATTCAATGATTTGGAAGCCAGAATCGAATTGAGCCATAAAAAATATGTGCATTGGGCTGGAGAGAAGAGGAGATTTTTGCTTTATTTCTCAGACCTAAATCATACCTCTCATTCTCGCCTTCCCTTCCTTGTGGGGGAAAAAAATCCTGTTCACATAAATCCAACCTACAGTACTCTGAAGATAACCCACTATCCTAAGAACCAACATTTTTTGCAGGGCCATACTGTCTCTTCCTGCTACATCCACCCTCCCCAATAATGAATGGTTGATAATCCTTTTCCCTGTGGGCCTGAAGGTTTTGGGTCTCTAGGTCATAACTATTGGTCTGAAACCTGAATTTTCTTCTAGACACTTGAACACTGATTTGCCAAAAAACATTGAGCCCATAGAAGCCATTTTGTTAAAGCTAGAGCAGCCTCACATTTTGGTAGGGAAATGGAGCAGGGTCTGGTTGTTCCATTCTGAAATCATCATTTATTCATATTTCAAATCATCATTATTTCTACCAGCAATGTTCAGTTTAGGCTCCTAGTTTTCTTCATTCAAGGCTATTCTCTGCAGCTCTAAGCATATCACTTTGTATTTCTTTAAACCAACCTCTATATAACAAGAAACAGTGTTAAGAGACCTGGGCTCCTATACTTCCACCTGTGACCCTGCCCTTTCTGGGAGCAAGAAACCAGCCTCTCCTCCCCAGCTTTGCTCAGGGGCCCAACGAGTCTATCGGCTCTCCTGCTTGCCCCATCCTGGTGAAAGTGAGGAAGGGGGGAATGAAATGAGCAGGGACAGGGACTCAGAGAAAGAGCAGGGGAAGGAGACAGCCTCAGGGAAAGGGGGTGTGTGGCAATGGCATTCCATTTCGTTTGACTAGACGGTTGACAAACCTAGTGTCAGAGCAATTAATAGATCAAACACCATCTACATTAAACGTCAACAAATTTCAAGCTACCATATCAGCAGTTTGTTTCTCTGAGACAATCACATCACAAAGCCCAGGATGAAGTTAAAGAGGAAGCATTTCTGGTGGAGGGGATAGGGCTATGGAACGAACTTCCAGAGCTGATTAGGCAAATCCAGAGTCTGACTTTCTTTAAGAAACACAGCAAAACCTTCCTCTTTTAAAAAAGCCTTTCCAGTATAATAATGGGACAAAATTAACACCTATTTCTATCCAATAAATTTCTCAAATTTTTAAAATATAATAAAATAAAACAAAACTAGTCTACACCAAGCATGGTTTTCAGTCCCCCAAAAAGGAAGAACAAAGATGCTATGAAGCCCATTGTTCATTACCGTCAACATACAGGGAAATCATTCAAATAGTATTGTGCACTTAGTACACACAGCAGGTTTTCATTTCATCCTCTAAAAGCGCTAACAAATCTGTCTATCATCTGTTGTACTCCCTCAAACTTTCTGGGAGCAATGAAGAAATTTGAGGGAGTTTTGTCTTTCAATAATTATCCTCACAGGTATCCCAGTTACATCACAAACAACTAAGGACACAAAATTCAGCTGCCTCCTATTCTGCGAGTGTCAGTTGGGGTCATTTGCTGAGCTGTTTCAGGAGAATCTCAAATTAGACTGCGAAGGTAGATAACTTTATGATGCCCTTTTAATGAAAAAAATATCCTGTAGATACTGAAACTAATTTTCCCCGTGTGTAACAATACTTTTATTGCTACAAAGAATATGCTGAAAGAAAATTCTCAGAAAGTTAGGTTGTTTTAAATTAAGTGGGTATTTAGGGCAATGCACCCATCTTTTCCAAGGTTGTTTAAGGTCACATACACTTTCAATGCCCCTCCCTCTCTGCTGTGATTTCTGCATAACTTGCTTGAAATTGGATGAGGCAGGTACCAGTTATGATCACAGCTCATTTGAAGTATAAGGAAACCAGTGGGCCAGTTATTGTGATCTTTTTTGTTCTACACAGAATAGCAGAAGTGCCATGGAAGTGTTCCACAGAGATTCAGTCAGAAAGAAATAAAAGATAATAAAGAAAAGTCAGAAAAGGGTCAGACTTCTAACTGTCATTAAGCTAACAGATCCAAACATAACTTTTATATGTTCTTTATAGTGGTGCACAAGACAATATGGACATCTGGGATGATAATGACTGTCCTTGGATGAACAATATTTAATGGAGCATTTTCCATCAGAAAATGCAGTTATATAGAAAATCAGAGATTCCATGGGATAATCCTGGGACACACCTTTGGAAATTGTAAACTTGAAGGAGAGTGAATGGATGAGATTTCACAAGAATGAAGGATAAAACACAGGCAATCCAAACCAACGTAAAGGTTCTAGGAACATCAAATGATGCATTTAGTTTTAAAAATATCATTCTCTTCCATGACTGCCTAAGGACACTCTACATGCATTAAGATCAATGAAGACATCATGCATTCCAGAGGTCATCTGAATCATAATCAAGATACCTGCTTTCTATTTGTGACTATGCCACTGATTAACTGTATGCTTGGGCAAGTCCCTGGGCCCATTTCCCTTCCCAACATTAAACTGTAAACTTTTCAGGGAAGAGATTGCCTTTTACTGTGATCTTTGTTGGAACCTTTAGTTGCTTCCATAATATAAATAAAGAAGAATAATGAAAATCTGATAAAAAGAAATGTGCAACAAAAACAGATAATACAGAGTTAGGGGCATATAAGGACTAGATGTATGGAGAGAGTTTATCCCACATAGGCAAAGATTTTTCTATGTGGGAGTGTGCGCAGAACTATGACAAGATGGTGAGATTTATAGATCACAGAATCATAGATGTATAGATAATGGATTAATTGAATTATTTAGATGCTAACAATATAATATTTTCTGCCGCTTTTTCTGATCCATTTTTTTAATTTAACTGAATCACACCCTGCACTATACCTTAGTTATTTTAATAAAATGAATTACCATGTAACATCTTCTCCTCCGTCTTCTCTAATGGTAAAGACTGTGTAATGTTTTGTTTTTCATTTGCTTTTATGTTTCAGGAGCAACCAACACTACACAAAAACATGACATGATCCATGACTATTTATGGTGGTACATGTTTCATAATGCATCCTAATAAAATTATTGCAGCACAGAAGCAAATTAACAAGGGTGAGGATAATTGAGCTGCAATACATGCTGTGTATGAAGTGAAAAAGTGTTTTTAATCATGCATGGAGTTGGGGCTTTTTAGAAGAGTTTCTACACTTAGAAATTCTGCATTCAAAGTGAAGGAAATAAAATAGCAAAAAAATTCACTAAGGATTAAAACAAAACAAACCTAACAAGTTCTAATTATAGGAGCAGCAGAATTCTAATCATGGCTCTTACGCTGATTCTTGCTGTCGCCTTATAGAAATGGCCTAACCTTTCTGCTTCACTTTCCTTGTCTGTAAAATGGGGATGAGAGTCTCCAACATCACAGGCTGTTGTGAGGATTAATTAACTAGTAAATATTTGTGAAGCTCTTTGAAGATGAAAAGTTTTGCATAATTGCTAAGTATTACGATGATGTCTGGAAAATATGCCTCACTGTATACTGCCAAAAGTAGTTTGGCTTTTATTGCATTTAAAATTGTGTTCGGGAAGTGGATTGCTCAGGGGACTGGTAATAAGAAGTGAACCCTTTCATCTTTTAAGAAGATAGATATAGCAACAGCCTATTACATACCACTCCATTCCCCCACACATTCCATCCCACTCTCAGTGCAGAATGTTTCCTTACATTTGTCCAATCGAGTTTCAAAATACACAAGCAAAAGAGCTTTTACCATGGGCATTGCTTTGCACCTGGGTCAGATCAGCAGTGACAAAACGTTACTGCTATCTTAGCAGTGATTCCACTTAATTGAATTCCAGCTTAATTGAAATCGTGTGGGTTTTTTTTTTCCTCTCTTTCTCTCTTTTCCAGATATGTTCTTGGTCTTATACATGGAGGCGATGTCTACACTACGAGTTTTCTCGGCAAAAATATGCTAATGGGGAACTCATTTGCATGAGTCGTGATCTCATTTGCATATTTTCTGCCAATCCGTTTTTGCGCTAGGGGTTTTTGCGCAAAAACAAGCAATGTGGACATTTCCTTTTTGCGCAAAAACCCCTTTTTCTGAAAGATTGGTATACCTCCTCTTTTGGGGCATAAGGATCTTGCAGGAAAAGGGGCTTTTGCGCAAAAAGGAAACGTCCACGCTGCTTGTTTTTGCACAAAAACCCTAGCAAAAAAATGGATTGGCAGAAAATATTCAAATGAGATCGTGACTCATGCTAATGAGGGACTCATTTGCATATTTTTTGCCCAGAAAATTCGTAGGGTAGATGTAGCCGGACAGTACCATAATGAGGGGAACTGGAGCCAGAGGGCCCATATTCCTGGAGATACTGTTATACGAGATGACCACATAAGAGGGGGAAATGACTGAAGGAACAGGAGGCACTAATGAGCTAGCAGACACAACACATAGAGAGAGCCCACAGCATACATCACAAAACAGAAAAGGCTAGCCAGAGGACAACCCCACAGGGAAGAGTGATAAACCAAATAAACAGCCAGAAAAATAGGTTGCTAAACTCAGAGACAGGTCACAGGGAAAAATATATGGGTGTGGGCACCTGTTTAGACCAAACTGTCTCAAGACTGTGTAGCTAGATGAGTCTGTGTGAAAGGCAAGACTCCAACTTGGCTTTTTGCAAGCAAGCTGTGGCTGAAAGGACATGGTGTTGGCTCTGGGGATCAATTATTTGCTTTAATATTTATAGGAAGATATTTGTAAAATATTGAAAATGCATCATGATCAATGGAACAGGAGTCAGATGAGACCTTTTCTCGCAAAGGAACATAATGGGGGGGAAGAGGGGTACTAATGGAACAAGAAACACAGGAGGTTAGGAAGGAAATAAGTCCACCAAATGGATGGAGCAGTGCCTGGAATTTATTAAAATTTCACCTGTTCAAATTACAAACATAAGAACAGCCATAATGTATCAGACCAAAGATCCATCTTCTTCCAACGATCTGTCTTCCAACAATGGGCAATGCCAAGTGCCCCAGAGGGAATGAACAGAGCAGAAGAGATAGTAATTAAATAATCCATACCCTGTTGCCCATTCCCATCTCGTGGAAAACCATCCCTGGCAAACCACTCCAAACCACTGGAAAACATCCCTGCTCATCTGATCATCCTGGCTAATAGCCATTGACGGTCCTATCCTCTTGGCCTTCAAAACGTCTTTTGGCAAGGAGTTCCACAGATTGATTCTGTGTTGTGTGACTTATTACATTCTTTTTTGTTTGCTTTAAACCTGCTGCCTATTAATTTCATCTGGTGACCCTTAGTTCTTATGTTATGAGAAAGATTAAATACAACCATCTTATATACTTTCCCCACATCAGTCCTGACACTACAAACTTCTATTATATCTCCCCTTAGCCATCTCCAAGCTGAAAAGTCCCATCTTATTAATCTCTCCTTATATAGCAGCCATTCCATACCCCTAATAATTTGGCCTTTTCTGAACCTTTCCCACTTCCACTACATCTTTTTTAGATGAGGCAACCACATCTACATGAAGTATTCATGATTTAGTTTTGCCATGGATTTATATACGGGCAACATGATATTTTCTGTCTTATTATCTAAAGGAGCTCGGATAACAACTTTGAGTACTCCATTCTATGCAAGCTTATATGGCAAAAGCTGAAGGATGACTCTGAGAACTTCCAGAAAGAAAACTCCTCAAAACAGCTGAATCACGCAAAAGCTTCAGGACATGCAAGTGGGAATTGATGCAGTATAGACTGAGTGTAACAGCATTGAAGAAAAAGGATGGAGAGACAGTAATTGACAGAGCAGGGATGAAGGAGGTCTGTAAAGACTTCTGTACAGAAATATTCAAATGAAGAATCAACATCCCTCTCCCAACGCTCCAGGAGTCAGAAGAACACGTCCCCCCAGTAATCGTCAGCGAAATCTGCAGCGCACTATACCAGATGAAGAAGGGAAAAGCTCCAGGCAAAGATGGAATAACGTCAGAAATGATTTCTGCAGGAGGCAAAAAACTTTGGAAGGCCCTCGCTTTAAGAGTCAGTCGATATCTTGCAGAAGGAAAAATACCATCAAGCTGGAAGGAGTCGAATACCATCTTGCTGCACAAGAAGAGTGATCGAGAAACTCTCTCATATTTACAAGCTCTTTACAAAGAGGTAACAAACCAACTTTCACAGTGCCTGGATGAACAACAGCCGAGAGAGCAGGCAGGGTTTTGAAGAAATTTCAGCATGGTCAACCATATATTTACTTTTAGCCAGCTCTTAGAAAGAGTGAGGGAATACAAACTTCCGCTGTGCGTTGCTTTCATCAACTACGAAAAGGCCTTCGATAGCATCAAGTTCAACACAATATTAAAGGCACTCACAGAGCAGGGCATTAACACGCAATACATCAATTTGTTGAAGGAAGCAAATACTGGATATACAACAGATACTACTCTCCTCAAAACTCCCCTCTGTATCCCAATCGAGAAAGGCATGAAGCAAGGAGATACGATTTCACCAAAACTATTCACTGCATGCCTCGAAATGGTTATGAACAAAATCAATTGGAGGAGTGGTGTCAACATAAACGGAGAATGATTATCTCATCTCAGATTCGCCGACAACATTGTATTAATTGCTGAAAGCACCAACCAATTGCAGAGCAATCTACGAAGACTTGACAAGAAAAGCAGTCAGGTCAGTCTGAAAATGAACCGCTGCAAAACGAAATACATGCGATCAGACATCATACAAAAAGCCCAAATAATGATAACAGGAGAAGAAATCGAAGAAGTGGAACAGTACATATATTTGGGCCGAGAAGTTAATATGCGCCAAGACCTAAATGGAGAACTCTCGCGAAGGATTCGGGAAGGATGGTGTGCATTCAATTCCATCAAGGACGTCCTCAAAGGAAAAATCAATAAGACCACACGTACAAATATCTTCAATTCAACAGTGCTGCCAGCCATGTTGTATGGCAGCGAAACGTGGGCACTGACGAAGAGAGAAGAGCAGCGACTATTGGTAGCTGAGAGGGCAATGGAGCGAGCTATGTTGGGAATTTCCCTTCTGGATCGTATTCCAAATGAAACGATCAGAGAACTTAGCGGTGTGAAAGATATTATCGTGGAAAGCAGACATAACAAAATGCAATGGGCAGGCTACACAGCACGGCTCACGGACAGTAGGTGGACCGCAATTATTGCTGAGTGGCACCCGTGAGAACGGAAAAGACCACCTGGTTGGCCTCCAAGAAGATGGGAAGATAACATTGTTAAACGTTTTGGATGAACGTGGAGAAGAAAGGCAAGAGTGCAAGAAGAATGGTGGACGTGTTGTGATCGGTGCAGTCTTAATGACAGCTGAAGACCAATCGATCCAGGTGATTATCTATCCCTTTCTTAATAACTAGCCACTTAGCCCGTCACAAGACCGGATTTTCAGGTCTCTCCTCCACATCAGTCTTCTCTCCTGAGCCTCCAGTCTCTCGCTCTGTCTTTCTCTCTCTCTCTCTCTCTCCTCCTCCTACTGCCTCCCCCTCTCTCTCTAAGCTTTCTTCCGCCTTCTGCCTTTCTCTCCATCTCTCTCTTTCTCTTCTCCCCCTCCCGCCTCTCACTCTGTGTTTCTCTTCTCCTCCTCCTCCTGCTGCGTCTCTCTCACTATCTCTCCCGTTGTCCTCCGCCTCCTCGCCCCCTCCTCCGTTCTCCTCTCTGTCTCCTCTGCATCCTCTGTGTCTGCTCCGCTTTCCTCCTTTTGAATCTGGCGCCCTTTCCTGACGTCAGATGCACGCTCATCCAGGCCCCACCCCCTGGCTGTTCCCTCTGGGCGGCACTGTTGCCTCCTGCCGTGGCGCTCGGCTGACTTCTGCGCCACTCAGCCGGGCCGCCACACGGGAGCAAGCAGCGCAAGTGGCCGTTTGGGCCCCATGCTGCATGGGGAGCGCAGACCCCAAACGGCCACTTGCACCGTTTGCTCCCACGCGACGTCCCAGCTGAGTGGCGCAGAAGTCAGCCGAGTGCCATGGCAGGAGGCAACAGCACCGCCCAGAGGGAACAGTCAGCATTTCAGCGTTACAGAGTCACAGACATTGGGCTACTATATATATGTGTAACCCTTCTGCTGGGTAGGCCTGGCAGTAACCAGGGCTGGGTTCAATATCTTGGGGTCCATCTCACACAGAACTGGCTCAAACCCCCACCCAGTAAACTGGGAAATTCACACACCCCTGGGTGCCTCTGAGAGGCAATGCTTCCCCACTCGCAAGCACTGAGTCTGAGTGTAGGAAAGAAACATTTAATGAAACAGAGAGAGAAGTGATACGGCATTAACTTGGGGAAAACACCACAAACAGAGTTCATAGTCCAAACATGAGCTAAGTCTCCCCAGCCAACAATCACCTGAAGTCCAATGAGTCTCTGTCCCTGGTCCGTGCCACCCAGAGTCCCAAAGTTCATCCTCAGGGTTTCACCTCCCAACCTGGGTAGAAATGGGGGGGCGGAGATAGATAGGGGGCACCTTACGACACTCCGCCACGCTCCACCAGCTGTCTTGTCCCACGCCACTGGACGCTCCACTGGTCGCCTGCCACCACTCCTCGCTTGCTGCCGCACTCCTCGCCTGCCACCGCTCCACACCACACCGCTGGTCACCGCGCCACACCGCTGGTCGCCGCTCCTTGCCACACCAATGGTCGCTGCTCCTTGCCACACCGATGGTCGCCGCTCCTCGCCTGCCGCTGCTCCTACCGGCCACGTTACACCACCAGCCAGTGATTCCCACCAGCCACTCTGCTGGTTGCCGTCACTTCACTGGCTGCAATGGGTCTGTCTCTCAGCCAAACCAGTGATTTCAGCTCTCAGTGATTTCAACTCTTTAGCCACCAGCTGGACTGGCAAAGGAATCCAGCTTCCACTGGACTAGCAAAAGAAAAGACTCCTCATGGAGTCTGCTTTAGGACTGTCCTTAAAACAAAGAGGGAAAGGGGGCAGGTTGGGCCAGTCTTACAGCTCACACCTGGCAGATGTGAAGCAGGCTGACTCCAGCCCTTTAACCCTTCCCCCCAGCTCAGTTCACTCAACTCTGGAAGGGGGGAGGTTTGTTCCTCCAAGACCTCTTACCATGATGGTGGTGTCTCTCCTGCAAGCACTGGTGGCATGTTTTACAGTTCCCACATTTAGGGGTAGCATGCTTAGTGACCCCCACAACAGTCCCAAATTATTTACAATTCTCCACATTCCATTCCAACACTGACCCTCCATCAGCCCTGGATGAATGGGATTTACATAGCCACACCTCGTATTCCCTCCTGAGCTGTATTTACATATCAACAGTTAACAGTTAATTACCTTGCAGAGCTAAGCAATTGTAGTGGGCACACCCACCCCTCCTTTTAGCTGGCTGATAGCAAGCAGCAGTTCAGCTCCTGCTTACATCTGATTCCCAACATTCTGTTTGCTTTACCAGAGTTCAGCTTCATTCTTTGCAAATGAAATGAATGCACTATATGGTTTTGCACAGAAAGATGGATCCACTGTAACAGTATCACTTTGAAGCTATGGGATGGCAAAAGTCATCTTCAGTCTATTTCTCTGTAGAAAAAGAGGGAAAGAGCATCTCTGCAAGTTCCATATCTCAAAAGCCACCATCAAAAGTGCCACCTGATTACAATGTTTCTTTGGAAAGATCAGGCTTGAATGGACCTGGGAAATGAACGACACATTAGAGACATCCATTGCATTAAAAAACTGGTTAAAAAAGGAGATCTTTCTCTTAAATTCTTCAAGATTCATTTCTATAGTTCTTTACTATTTCTATATAAGCTCTGATGGTTTCATTCCAATTCAGTTTCATAGGACTTCCCCACAAATCAATCTAATTTATCCCTTCTAAATTTAAACACGGTTCTGTTTATTTCTTTTTATGATACCACGGCTGCAACTGTTTACTCAAGTCTCTACCAAACATGCACACAAACTAAGTGGAGGATCCCACTGTTACATTACCATGGCATTGATTTTCTTTTTTTCCCCTGTGTAGTCAGTAAACAAAAGATTTTAAAAAATAAAATTAAATTAATTTAAGAAAAATAATATTTGTTCTGAAACCAAACTCCAAACCAAGCTGTTGAAATAGACTAAGTCTGTTTGTCCTTTGGCTTTTCCAAGGGTAACTACACATGTAATTCTCCAATAATTTGATACTTAAATGTGCTCAGAAAGAACCAATCAAACAAAGGTTTAATCCCCAAGAGGAAATATAATTCTGCCAAGGAAATGAACCAAATTAAAGCCATAGAAAGCTGGTGATTTTTTCCAAAGCAGGGGAAAGACACACAGGCAAACATACACATACATATGCATACATCTTTTGGGATGACATATTAAGAGAAATCTGAAGTTTTATTAACTGAAATTTCCAGTTGCAGGTTTCTGTTTTCAAACTAGGGTCATCTCATTTACAACCGAGACACGTTGGGGGCTTTATGAAAACATTTTCTTGTATTTGCAGCGGGGAAAAGTCAAGTTATTCCAAATTCATCTCTGCTGAATGAACCAAGTCATAAAAGTGGCATTTGCATTGAAAGGCTTTTAAACAGGGCTTTCTGTCAGGCCTTTCAAACAGGAATGAAATGAATGAGGACCAGCTTACAAACGATTCCTTGTTGAATGTATGTGGGAGCAAACAGCCACCATTGTGAGTGCAGGTGGGGAAAGAAAAATGAATAGACAACGAAGCTGGCTGAGATGGAGAATATCATTATTGATGGACTGTGAGTGTCTCTTTAATGAAGTAGAGGAGGACAGTAGGATCCAATAAGAGATGGATTTTCTCTCATCCTCTTATTTAAAAAAAAAAAAAGGTAGATTGGATGTGTTATGGAGAAACATCTCAGATAATTGAGATTTTTACTGCCCTTGCTGAATTTGTTCCTCTTTCACCATTAAACTACTACTGCGGATCTAGACTGGCCCTTCCTCTAAGAATCTAAAAGCATTTTAGATAATTTAATTAATACTCACAACTCCTCCTTCTGGGAGTATAGTTACAGAAGAAGAAACTGAGGCATGAAGAGAGATCACACAGCAAGTTAGCTGCAAAGCTGGATCCAAACTGCTGTATTGTGACTCCTAGTACCCTGTACTAATCCTTAAACAATATTGACTTCTGCCCCCTGCAACAGAGTACGGGAACATTGTGTCCTGAAACCAAAAAGTAATAGAAAAGGAAACCGTTCAAAAGCTGCCACTGCCTTGGTGACACTTCTGGGGAAACATTTTGATTTTAGATGCTATTCTTCTGAAAGCAACATTTTTTTTTTCTTTGTCTCCCCTTATTCTTTACTGTTGCTGCATGAACATTCTCCTGTTGTCTGGGGCAGCCTTCCTGCCTCACTGATGATGTATCTATTTTCAAATTTCATCTAAAAATACCTCCCCTACCTAACCCTCTTGTTTTCTCTTTCCTTCTACTTCAGACCTTATGACTGAACACACAGAATAATTCATTAGGAAATGCCTTTACACTGCCATTTGCTCAGACCATCTACACAACCTGCTGTCAAATATTACGTAACTCTTCAAGAACTTTGGGATACTGTTTTAAATTAAAAGGCTTAATTCTGCCAATTGTTTATCTTGTAAAACAGCATCCTCAAGACTTCCTCTTCCCTTGCACAAGCAGTGTACATAGCTGGCAGAACTACAGTTGCTACTCAGTCCCTACTTCTCAGGGGATGCCCTGCACAAAAACTGGACTCAGGGAGGGGGTCATCAGCTGGCAAGCTGCACAAGGGAAAACAAGCTGGACACAACAAAGAGACCCTAAGCCCAGGTGTAAAGTTAGGCATGTGTACACTAGTGAACTTACAGCAGTACAACTATACCTACTGTTGTAGTGCCACTGGTCATGTTGCCATACTATGCTGCCAGGAAAAACTCTCCCATCAGCATAAAAAAATGACTTCAAGGAGCGGTGATAGGAATGCTGCTGGGAGAAGCTCTCACACTGACATAGCGCTGTACACACACTCATTGGAGGTGTATTTTTTTCACAGCCCTGAGCAACATAAGTTTTGCCCACCTATGTGGCCTTGAAGCTGTGCCCCAAATTTTACAAAAATGAATGGTCATTTGGAATGCCGTAGCACTTTCCCGAATTCTCAGTAGACCTGGTAAGAAAACTAAAACAGATTCTCAGGGGGGAAAAAAAATCACAATTTCAACTTTCCTTTTGCTCAAACATGTAAAAGAGACCTGTTCTGTGTATGTAAGATTTTTATCCGTCTTCTTGTCTGTTATATGGACTATTGACACTTTTGTGTCAAACAGGGAAACTAACTTAATATGTATAAAGTAATTTGAGAACCCATCTAGAGACAAGATCTGCAACTGGAACACCAATTCAACCTGCTTCCAGCCCTCTGCCATCCTTGCCTGAGTCCTGGTCCACTAGGAATTCATTTCAAAATAAAACCTTTTAGGTCAAATTTATAAGCGGAGCATCCACACTTCCAAGCCCATTATTTCAAAATAACAGAATGCTTATTTTGAAATTGTACTCCTTCTTTTCTCAAGGAATAACACTAATTTTGAAATAGTTATTTCAAAATAGTGGTAATGTGGACGTACCAGTGCCGCTATTTTGAAATAATGGCCTCCAGAGGCCTCTTGCAGCTGCAGCTCTGACCACTCTGGCCACACCTAGCATCTACTCTGCTCCCCTCCTCCTGTGGAGCTTAAAAGTCCAGAGAGCAGGATAAGGGCTTCTTTGAAAGCCTGTGTGAGAGACTACTACCCAAGGCAGCATGAGCGACCCCAATGCTCCCTCGGACCCTCCCATGGCTGCCAGCACTTCTGCTGCTCCCGCAGGAGTCACTGCCCAGGGACACAGGAGATCTCTAGACTGGACTGGTGTGGCGATCCTAGGCCTCATCGAGGTCTGGCGGGAGGAGACCAATCTACAGGAGCTCTGCACCAGGAAAAAGGAACGCCAACATTTTCAGCTGGGTCACCACCAGACTGGACGACAAAGGGCACACTAAGATCCTGGACTAGTGCCGCATGAAGATCAAGGAGCTGCGGCAGGCCTACCACAAGGCCAGGGGAGCAGAGCAGACACTCTGGGGCAGCACCACACACCTGCTTCTATTATGGCTAGCTTGATGCCATCCGGGAGGGCGGGGCTGTTACTTCCCCCATCATTATCGAGTCCATCCAGGACATTCCTGGTGTCAGTCTGCAGTAGGGCAGGGTGGTACAGGATGCGGAGGAGAAGAAGCAGGCCAGACAGGTAACCATGCCTGCCAGCTAGGAGCTGCATCTCACTCTAGAGTGGGTCCCCTCTCCCAGGACATCTCCCAGGGTTCAGAGGAATCCAGGGAGGGCACTGCAGGTGAGTTCTCTACCTTTCCTTGTCTACACATGGGGGCAGGTGACAAGCTGCGAGGGGCTGTGTGCTCCTCTCTCAGCCTACTCAGCCTGGGGTGTTGCACAACAGCCTGTGCACATGGAGTGCTCAGCTCCATGATGTTCTCACACAGGAACCCCTCGGTCCTTCTCACAAGGTTCCTGGAGAGGCCTGCCTTATTCTGGCCTCTATGGTGGGACACCTTCCCATGACGAGCCACCAGTAAGTACTACAGCAGGGCTGCACACAGCCCAGGGTCATGCCTGCACTCAGTCAGCATCCACTCCCGATCAAGCATGGTGATGTGAAGGAGACTGATCTTGTGCATGGGAACCTGCCAGGGGGAGAAAGAGGAGGGGAAGCCAGTGCTGCTCACACACACCTCCCTCAACCCCCTTCACCCTCTCCAGAAGACAGGGATAGAAGTTCTCTCTCTGCGGGACGCCACTACTGCTGGACCTGGTGTGTGCAGGACACAAAAGGAAGCCAAACCACCCCGTCCCTGTCTCCTGCCTGCAGCCTCCTGGCCTGCCAGCACCTTCACATGCCTGCTTGTCCCTGGGCTGTGGGTGTTGCGATGCTCCCTTGGGATGTCCATGCCCCTGCAGGAAAGTGCCCTCTGTCTAGGCAACATATGGCCTTGCTCGATGCACATCGCCATTGTCTGAACCAAGACCAGCAGTGTCAGTTCAGAGATTAGGGCCAGGCTTCATACACAGTGTCTCCTATGATCAGTGACCTTTTAACTTTTCTTCACAGCTGGGCCAACTGAAAGCATGGCATATCCTCCACCTCCCATGCCATCTACCCGACTAATCAGGATCCGCAGATGGAACTGCACCCAGGAGGAGTTCATGCAGGAGAAGATGGTCTGTCTGCAGTCCCCCGTCCAGGGATTCAAGGATGAGTGCCAGGAGCAGGACACTGACTTGGAGGAGCACGAGGCTGAATGGGAGAAGTGGAAGGCTGCCTGAGACCAGCTGGTGCACCAACATTACGCCATGTTCTCCTCCCTCGCCTCGGTGATGGAGTGCCAGGTGTCATGCACAGAATAGGCCACCAACCATCTCCCTGCTGTCCCAATGTCCTTTCCCTCCTACCCTCCCCACAGTGTCCAGGGGATTGAAGAGCATGCTCAGCAGGGTGAGGTTTGTCCTGCAGTCATCGTCATCGTCCTGTTGGAGCAACATGCAGGCAGTTTGGAAGTACTGTGCCATGAGGCTTAGCATGAGGCCTGTGAGCATGTCACGGCTTTGCAGCAGCTCTGGCTCCATGCTGTGAATACTGTGGCATCCACTAGGGCAACCACAGCACAAGAAAGCACATGCCCACTGCGTCCCTATTGGGTGCCGCAATGGGGGAGGCAGTGGAAGAGTGGCTTGTGAGATGCAGCTGTCAAGCCATGCCCCTGAAAGCATGTGTCGCAACTTGCCTGACCAAGCAGGAAGTATTCACCTTCCTGGTGCCCTCCCTGGAGTGCTTCCTGGGGATCTAAACTGAGGCAGGCTCCAATCAATGTGAACATGCTATTTTGGACTAATTCTAACTTATTTTGAGGCTCCCACGTGGGGACACACGCTATTTTGATTTTGTGAAATCAGAAGTTAAGTCGATTTTTAGTAATTTTGAAATAATTTCCTAGAGTAGACGTGCCCTTAAAAACTGTGTGTGTGATTTAAAGGGAAAAATACAATGGGTAAAAAGTATCATATTGACAAGCCCAGGAGACTTACGTCCCCTTTCTAGTAAAGAAACATCATGGAGCAGAAACAGCGCAAGTTTACAGCACACAGTTATTCCCCCTCCCCCTTGCATCAATGTGCCTTGTCCAGTCTGGGGGGGGACAATCTCTGTGTGTGTGAAAAGGGAATTCAGTTTCCTTTTACCATTCAGTCACTAGCCTCTCTAATGAGTTTCTTTTAAAGGCCTGCCCTATTAGATATTTAGACTATGCCCACCATTATAATGTATAGGTGAACTATGCCAAAGAAGGGGATGTATATAAGAATGAAAAAGCATGTATTGCTTCTCACTGTAGTGCCAGGTGAACACAGAAAATTACATTCTATGAGTGCACCCAATTAATGGAGTTACTCTAGCTCAAGTGGCGGAGGTGTGTACTGTAAGTCACCTGCTCAAACCCTGTCCATGACTCACATGAGAAACTTATATCTACTCTGCCCCATGCTCAGCTTCAGGATAGAAGTATATTATTAGAGCTATACGAATCCATTTTTGTGACCTTTCCCAGCTACATGTGAACTACTGTGCAACCAATCGTATTTGTCTTTTGGAAGCAGAATGTTTGTTTAATGCTGTAACTCAGCAATTCTTTCTATTTCCTATGACCCAATGTAATTAACCTTGGTTGTGTTCCCACCATAATGGGCCTGTCATTGTTGCTTACAATAAAAGCTATTGTTATTCAGGAGAGATAACAGGAGGTTACTTTAATCTTTTGAAAGCAGCAACCACTCTATATCAAAATTCTCCACCACATTTTTTATGCAGTTGAAATCATATTCTGGAATTTGTCCTTGTCAAACTGTGAAGTGAGACCATAAGGATCATTCCAGCCGAAATAACAAGTGACTTCAGAGGATAGAAATAAACTCAACCATCAGCATCTTGCACTAAGTACGTCAGACAGGGCTAGGTTCTGCCAGACACTTTGCATCATTAACTTTACAAGGTAGACTTTTACAAAGAAATCATCCAGGTTTTTCTTTTCTTTTCTTTTTCTTCTGAAACAAAGATCTGAGTTCATAGGCCAAGACACTGTAGTATCTCAGTACCACTGGGGTCAGCTGAGCCCTTTGAAAAGTTTGTTACAGCCAATGACCGAAAGAATAAGCCTTTCTTTTTTGAAGTACCTGCTCTCGTGCAACTCTGAATCTTGCTGGTATATTTATTGATACAGTTCTCTAGCAACCAGCACAGCTGATCCTGCAGATATTTCAGCATATGCTTACCTTATTACCATGAGAAGTCCCTTTTAAATCAAAGAGTCTACTTTCAGTACTTAAGCATGTGTGCAAATGCTTACAGTAAATTAGATCCCTTCCCTGGTAAAATTCCTATTGCTATGCAGAGTAAGTTCCTTCTCTGGGGGACAGTATTTCCAGTGTAGGTAGACAGATGTGTATTAATTTTGCCTTCGCTAGTGTGCTAAAAGTTTCCGGGTACCTCAAGCTAGCATGGACAGGGATTTGGGTTACCCACATGGGCAGCTGGCATGCTAGGCAGGGGAAGGCATTGCCTTTCCAAACCGCCATCCTGGACCCACCCATGCTCCGTCCCCAGAACACCTACTGTAGGCTTTTGATGCCCCTGAACGCCTGCCCTCCCTGTGCTCCAACCTGGGGAAGGTGGGGCCACCTGCCTGCCCCGTGCTGGGTGTGTGTGGGGGGTGCAGCATGCTGCCCCATTTGTCTGTGATGTGGGGCAAAGGGGAAGTGGCATGGCTCCCATGGGGGTGTGGCCTCAGCAGAAGAGGCTGGGCTGGATATGAGGCTGGGGGCTTGTCTCCCCCAGCCCTATCTTCACCCACCACAAATGGCTAGCCACATGGGTACTCATGCAGGGAGTCGGCTCAGGTTTGTAGTCTGATGACTAGCCTAAGATGCCAGGCACGCTACCCCCAGCTACGCCGCTATTTTTAGCATGCCAGCTCTAGCAGAGCTTACATGTCTGTCTAGCTGAGTTAGAAACCCCCTCTCACAGGCAGTGTAGATGTACCCTATGGCTCAGCCAGGTATTGGTATCTCTGGTGGGAATGCAAACATGGAGGCCAGTTAATGATCGGTCACCTTTTGGAACATAACTTTGTTTCAACATCTCCATTAACTAGAAACAGTGCTGGTGCCTATTAATGGGAGTGGCCATTTTAATGATACTCCCCAATGGAAAGTAAATTCTGATGACACAGTATGAGACACGGGAAATGTGATGCCTCCTTTGCATATATTACAAGGCATAAGTTTTTGAAGTTTAGAAAACAACAACTATTTTTAGATCATTGTATGTGGATTAGCTGTTAAACTGCATATTTTTGTGTACTCGAAACAAAGCCAAGCTATAAAGATAGCAGCTTCATGTTGGAATCATTTTTATTGTATTGTTATATTTATTTTAAATTATTGTATTTAAAAGAGGGAAAAGAGCACAAAAAAAGAGATAGAGATTAAAATACTTCAAATATTGCTGCAGTTTCTATTTTACTTTCCTCTGCTGCAGCTATAAACCGGTGGTAATTTGGCAGGTTTGCATCCAACGGAAACAAAATAATATGGAGGAGACAATCTGAAGCAGTTAGTATGAAATAATCATCACCCCTTCAGTGGCAATGGAATTAATTTCATGCCATGTCAGTTACGTTATAGGCTCTTTTCTTTTCCTGGACTTTTTTCCATTTGGAAAATGCTCTAGCTATCCTCCTTCTTGCTATACAATAGATTATAAATAATCAAGGACTAGATTCTGCCTCCAGGTAAGTGTATGACTCACACCGACTTTAGAGGAGACAGGATATATTTACACAGCAAATAAAAGTCCATATCTAGTCCCTACCAGCCAACTTGGGCTAACGGGCTGTTTCATTGCTGGGCAGATTTCTGGGCTCAGGCCAGAGCCCAAGCTCTTGAACACTCCACCTCATAGTGGGGGACATCGGAAGGCACAATTTGGCACTGGATGCAAAATCATATATTTAAAAGAACTTATCTACGAAATGCATTCAAAGGTGTAGCTTCCATTAAGATTTAGGGGAGGTCTGCATAAGCAAAGTGAGAGCAAAATAGACCTCATGAAATAAGCACATGCCAACAAATGATTGGCTTACTTCTAGAAACAAAGGAGAAGCCAGTATTAAGCTTTGGTCCAGTGCAATTTACTATATGAAATACAATCAGACTTAAAACTGTTCGGGTCAGATCTTCAGCAGGTATAACTGAGCTCCATTGAGCAATGACTATTTATATCAGCTGAGGGTGTTACCCTTCAGTCACAGGGACCTTTCACTTGAGGATTAAAAAGCACTTTTATAAATGACTAAACTTCAGAACAACCTCAGGTAGAATAGAATATATGCTTGGAATGGGTAGGGAAACCGAGGCACATCAAGGTTATGTGATTTCTCCAAAGTCACACAGGTTGATAGCAGAGCCAGGGATAAAAACCCTGCAGTTCTGGTTCTGCAGCCTTGACGCTAACCTCTATGTACATAGAATTTCCTGGCAATTGACTCAGATGCACACTGCACTATAGCAATGAGTATTATCAACTTTCAGCAGTTTATCACTTGTGTAGTATGGGCAAGATCTGGGACCAGGACTCTGGCCAGCACTCTACAGTGAGTAAAAAATGAAACTGCAGCTGCATTGGAATGTTATAGATCATTCACTGTAGAGTTTGTGTCTTTGTGGGGTCATCAGGTGCATTCTGTTCATGTTCCATTTTGGATGAGCTAGAAATTGAAAAGAAGCTTCGACACAACCATTTGACCCTACAAGCTCCTCAAAGCTGTGGGAAGAAATTACTGGGCAGACTTTAGCTACTTTTTGTTCTCAGTTGCATTTTATCAGCGGCCTCAGGGGAACTGAAATATTAAAAAGGGATAGTCTTACTTGTATCTCAGAGTGTGTTACCAGTCAATACACATATGAGCATCAGGAGTACAAAAGCTCGGTGTCAAACTTGTGCAAAAACAAAACAAAAGCACAGCACAGCACAGGTTCAGGTCAAGAGAGCATTGGCTTTCATCTCAATGGCTGGATCTCCAAAAGAGAATTGTACGGGATTCTGCCATCTAGCTCTGTTGCTGGCTGTGGTGGAAATAGCAACACAAACTTACTGCTGCCCTCTACCGCTGCATCATCTAACCCAGAGTGCCTCTACGGGATAATGTGGTTAACTCCCCACCACACATACAGTTCTGCGCGCGTGCAAGCGCGCACACACACACACACACACTCAAAAAAGCCCAACTACCGCAACTTGAGACTGGTGTCCACTACTACTCCAATTAGGAGGCAAGGGAATGGACACCAACCTATCAAGCAAGGACTGGAGGAGCTTCACAGGTCAGAGACTAACCCTGAAAGAATTCCTAAAAATTCTCAGTGCAGACAAAGTCCACGTGTGACCTGCCCGCACACTGAAACAGGTGTGTCCATGCATATTAGAGCACATGATCTCGAGGCAGAGTTGAGGATTAGTAGGTTACCAAGGTGTGAGGTCAAAGGGGATATATCCTACTATGAAGATGATACAAGTCACAGGGGATATTTAGGAGCTGTCAGTACAGGTTGCACCTCTGAAAACCGGCATTATCTGGGCCGGCAACATCTGTGGTCCAGCAGGACCACTGGTGCTCCTGGACTGGAGAGCCAGCCTAAGGTAGGTCCAATAGGGCTGGCAATGCAGGACTGGGGCCAGAGCCACATAGCAGCCCCTGGGAGTGTGGGGCTGGAGCCCTGCGGCAGGAGCCAGAGCCAGGATCACTCAGGGAGCTGGCAGCCAGTAATTGTGTCTGTCTAAGCTACATAAGCTACTTGAGTGCTCATAAGCTATGTAAAATAAACACTAGAATATCCTTTTAAAAGGTATATGCCTTTGTATTCACATTATTTGCAAGATCTTGCTGTGCCTAGGCACTTGAAGAAATAAGACTGCACATCTGTGAAGGTTAAGCTGGAAATCTTGTTAGACTCCCCATATTTTGCATATCAATAAATCCAGCTCTGTGCTCCATCACAATTAAGAAAAAGCCCAGAAGCCAATATAGAAATTTCATATATATCACTACAGGCATGACACCACAACATTCTCCCAGATTACATTGTCAATCATAATACCTAGCAAGGGCAAGAGAACTATTGCCTACAGTGGCCTTGTCAATGTGCAGATCCCAAGGACTATTTATGAGCAGCAGAGGCCAAGAGCAGAAGGAGATGAAGTAGACTGAGTACTTAATCCAGTCAAAAGCAACAGACCACATTAAATACTCTCGCTCTCTTTTCTTTATGACAGCGGATTTTCCAGAGAATGAGATCTGCCCCCTTCATGGTCCATGCATCACAATTATTTTAATGTAACATGTTAGGGCTAATCTTTGTTTGCTTTTCAAGTACACAATGCGCCCGCTGTTTAGATGCTTGCCTGGCTGCATGTCTGACAGATAGTTCCTATCCACTGTTCCCTGGCAGAATGGCACCTGACTTCAGCAGAAACGATGGACAGATGTTTCACTGCTATATGATACGCTGGTAATATAAGATTCAATAAAGGGAGGTTAAGCATTGTCATCAGTATGGTAAGGGAAGTGAAGCTGGATCAGTTCATCCTGGTTTTATTCATAACAAAATACATATTCCTCTTCTCATTACAGCTGAAATATCAGTTAACTTATTTTTATTCTTCTGTGAGTGAATGTAATACTAAGAAAAGTGAGAGCTTGGATGCAATTCCTCTCAAGAGAGAACCGTAATGCAGCAAAGGTTGTGCAATACTCTCCGGATACCCTCACCACTATTTTAATGTATCTTAATGCTGAGATGCAAAGCCTCTGCTATCCCAAGACAGGACAACTGTACCCTTTTCTAGTGCAGCTCAGTCTTTATGTGTTGCCCCCTCTTTCAGCTTCCAGGTTCTCTCTCCACCCTTCCAGTTCTTGTCCTGCTAACATATATCACTGCGATACTGTTCTGCAATTCCCCTTTCGGCTCCCTAGTTTTACCAGTGCCATCAATATCAATGTCAATTACATGTTTATTTTTCAAAATGTTCAGCTCCTTCATTTTCATTTATATTGTATATTTTTTAAACAATCATCTACATTAACATGGTGCACAAAACACAATAGGCTTGTAGATATTCAGGGTAGATGACTGGATTGATGAAAGACCAGCTCCAGAAAAATGAAACTGACTAGCATCAAAGTGCACCTGATTCTTCTAGGCTCTCTCTCCAAGATGGGTGAAATGCAAATGTAACCTAATAGCATTCGAGTAAAACAGTGACATTATTTTATATGAGTTACACAGGCATCTATAATTTCCATGGACAGAGAAACTAAAGAAGGCAATCTCAGTGTGTTTTTATAGAGCTAGCTGAAATTCTTCAACTTTAAAATTTCAGCACAACTTTGGAAATTTAAAAATCGGAAAAAAATAATAAAGTAACCCTACACTTTTTGAATTGTTTTAAATACATTTTTCAATGCACTAGTACAATGCTCTCTGAATGTACATTACCGTCTTCTGCCATACTATCCAACAATTTTATTGTGATCACTATCATATCCAACAGTTTGAGGCCTGGTCTACCCTACAAGGTTAGTTCCAGTGACAAAGCTGTGGAAGTGTTTTTCACTTCAGTACGGCTCCCACCAACCGCAGTGCCTCTCTACATGGATTTGGATGGCAATTTTGTCTAAAACTTTTGTCACTTGGGGTTTTGAAAAAAATATCTTCCTGAACTACAAAAGTTAATGATGAAAAGTTCCAAATTGGACAGTGCTTCGTTAGCAGGAGGTACTCCCCCAGCGACAAAGCTACTGCCTCTTAGGGTATATCTAGACTACATGCCTCTGGCGACAGAGGCATGTAGATTAGGCTACCTGGCATAGGAAAATGAAGCGGCAATTTAAATAATCGCCGCTTCATTTAAATTTAAATGGCTGCCGCGCTGAGCCGATCAGCTGTTTGTCGGCTCAGCGCGCTAGTCTGGACACTCCGCGGTCAACATCAAAGGCATTTGTCAACCTCCCCAGTATGCCTCGTGGGATGAGGTTTACCGGGGAGGTCGACAAATGCCTTTGATGTCGACCGCGGAGCGTCCAGACTAGCACTCTGAGCCGACAAACAGCTGATCGGCTCAGCACGGCAGCCATTTAAATTTAAATGAAGCGGTGATTATTTAAATCGCCACTTCATTTTCCTATGCCGGGTAGCCTAATCTACATGCCTCTGTCGCCAGAGGCATGTAGTCTATACATACCCTTAGTGGAGATGGTTTGCCTGGAGAGTTCTTTCCTGGTGACAAAGAGTGGCTCCTCTACTTATCTTACAGCACTGCAGCTGCAGCAGCACAGTCACGCTCTGTTAAGGTGTGCAGGGCGGATGTAGCTTAAGTCACCTGTGCGGGCTAGAGCCACAGTCAATGTAATTAGTTCGATGCTATGTCAGTGTAGATGCTATGTTGCTTGCAATGATTGTCATTGGCTTTTAGGAGCCATCCCACTCTTACAACACACTCCTCATGATGACATGTACCACTGACACAAAAAGCCAAGCATGCACCCAGAAATGATTCAACAATTGTGGTGGCTATAGGCTCATGTAAACTATGGCTTCATCATTTTGTAATGTAGATATCCTGAGATAAGACATGTGTTTCCTGTCATTCTTATATGTAATGTGTGCAGGAGCGGTCCTAGATGAGCTGCCAGCAACTGGCGCCTGAGGCAAAATGCACGATCGGCACCCCCGCCTCCAAACACTTCAACGGCTGTTTAATTTGGTGCCCTAGGTGACTGCCCAGTTCATGCCTATGGATGGGCCGCCACTGAATGTGTGAGACCCTCAAACAGTACTAGATGCTTCATACAAACAAAAATAGAAATTATTCCTTCTCTAAAGAGTTTAAATTCTGAATTCATACCATACAACCAGAAATAGACAAGAAAAGTGGAAGAGGAAGAGAGAGGGTGGCAATAATATCAGCCCACAGTTAGTTAAATTCTGTGGCCAGCATGCCAGTTCTGTCCTGAAAGAAGTTTCTAAGTCACATGAAGCTGCTGAAAGCTAAATCCTAGAAGTGTCTTCAGTTCTCATTGATTTCAGAAGGAAATCACAACAGCTATACAACAGCTTGCACAAAGCAGTCAGCACTTCATGGGAATGGGCTTTTATTTGTTTGTTTGTTTACTTTGCTGTAAATAAAAGATTTTATGTCTTGTTTCTTGTGAACTATTCATGCCATATTAAAGCGGCTGTTGAATATTTTCTACTCTCCAGGCCCACTTGTCCCCCGCCCCCCCATCCCAAACTCTCATGTTGTCAATTAGGCCTCTTCAGTTTTATTGTCTCTGATTTAAAAACTGAGGAAGCAGTGGATTTTATTTCCTTTTTGTGTGTTAACTGCCTGAAAAACACAATACATTTTTAATGACCAGCTATAGTAATTTAAAGTTACCTCCCAAAGAACTGCTGCACTAACCACTAATATTGGAAACAGCATGAGGAATACGGAAATGAAGAGGAAGGGTACAAATTGTTTTTCCATAAGTGATTCTGCTAATCGAGATTAACTGCACAATAATCTCAGTTGGATGTGTAAGTCCAACAAACAAGACTGAGGAACTGCCTCTTTAAGGCATGGCCTTACTATTCACAGAGCACTGAATGGCAAAGCTATTGCATGAATGCCAAAAGTCAAAAACCTGTCCCTATGTTGTGGCTGCCAAAAGGAGGAGCTGTGTGGATATAAAAAAAAGCTTTTATGGGGCACCCAAAAGAAAAGGCTCCCTCTTTTCTCCCCCAGTCACAGAGGGAAACCAAGACTCACATGGACTATTGATCTCACTGCCAAGAGAGATGGAAGAGAAAGTGCAAGTTGTGAGTTGGAGAAGGGGAGAATCTTGGAGATTAAGCTTACCCCCATGCCTATTAGTAAAGAAAGGAATAGACAGAATTGGCAACAGGGAAAGCATCTCACTATCCTCTCTGGCAAAGCGTAAAGGAAAGAGGTCCCTCAGCTCCTCACGGGTGCTAGATAATATTTGTAATGTGCTTTGAATGTGAAAGGTACTGGAAGTGCTAACCATTACTATGTCCTCATCTTCCCATTAATTCAAAATGCCAAGATGAGTTTTCAATGTAAAAAAGGACAATCCTAACTCAGCATCATCTGCTTTTCTTTCTGATGACTTTAGCAACTCCGGCTTTTCACTGTTTGCGCTTCAGAATCAGGCAAGTGAGCTGGATTTTATTCCAGCTTCTGAATTTTCAAAGGAGATAATTAATGAAGTTCCATTTGCATGTTCAAATTTTGCCCTCAACAAAGGCAATGGGAGTGGCAAAAGTTCAAATGAAGACAGAATCAGACCTGCATACTCTTTATTCATGGAGAGGCATAAGCTGGGGTAGGTGGCAGGGAATCATCACTGACTGTCAGATCTCAGGTTAAGTTTACAGGGCTGTGATTAAATGGTAATTCTGCTTTTTCCATGTGGAATTTTCTCTAACAGTTGTTTCATGGCTATTTTTAAAAATATTATTTTCATATAATTAACAAAAAGGATTGCTTCCCTGAAAAGATTGTTCTTGATTAGGAAATGTTGGTTCAAAATACCAATGATTTTTTAAATCATAACAGTCACAAATGGATTTCCTTAGCTCGTGTCTCCATTCATTATGCAATAGAGGATGATGTAGGATGAGGACATGAGACTATAAGCATAGTAAAACATACCTCTGCATTTAGGCTAAAAATGTAGGGGGTTAGAGAAAATATTTCTATTTACGAAAACAAATAAAGAGTGTTTTCATGAATTTTAAAAGTTACATAAAACAGGTTTTTTTGCCTTCCCTTCTTCCTTGAAAATGCAAATAGTCCTCTGCTTTTTTGGCAATCAAAATCCAACAATATTGACTAGTAGAGCCCTGCACGGACACAAAATTGGTATCTGCATCTGCAGAAAAGAACCACAGATATCCGCATTCTAGTTTCACTGGGAGAAGTACAAAGTGAACTGTAAATTTTTGCCATCTCATCTTCCTATGTTGAAATCTTTAAATCATTATTGAGGACTTCAGCAACTCAGTGTAAAGTTGTGGAAGTATTATAAGAGTGAGTGGTTCAGTTTCTGTGCCCTGTGATATGCAGAAGGTCAGATTAGATGATCTGATAGTCCCTTCTTTAGTTAAAATTTACAAGTCTATGAGTTTTTTCAGCATCCAGCAAAACTATACTTGATCCTGACTAGTGTCTATGCACAACACCTTAATAAAAAAACCTGTGGTTAATAATTACATAATTTAAGTAAACTAAGGTATTATATTAAAAAAAGAAAGGACATGTAATATAGATAGAGTCTGGTCCGCATCCAAGCCCAGGAAGTAAACCCTGGATCCAAATTCTTTATTTTCAGCCTTCCTAAACTGTCAGATAATGACAAATCTAAAGGAAAACAAAAGAATAACTATTAATTCTCCATGAGAAAAAGCAAGCAAGCAAATCTGCATCTGATTTGAACAGTGAAAATGGGAACCAGCTATAGTAAAAAGGGAGACACTCTTTTTTAATGATGAAAACAGAATGACTTCCCTTTTTTGCTATGAGTATATACCAACATATACCACAACAATCAGCCCAGAACTTCTGGGACATCTATACTGAAATTCTGTGCTTGATTGTAACTATATCGTGTAGGGGGCAGGGGGACCTCACCTATGCTATTTTAAAATTAAGGTTACAACATCTACATAATGCATAAAATGTCTGTCTGTCTCTCCTTGGCCTCTTCTCAACTCTCACCCACTTTAAGCCCATTCTTCTGCTCCCTCCTATAACTATTGCCATGCACCTAACTCTCATAAGATCCAACACATCAAGCAGTTGGCTCCCCTTCATACCACTATCGTGGAAAATCTATGGGAGCCCTGACCTGCCTTCCTAGAATTTGTTCCCTTGTCTGCAATATTTTCTCCATGCTGAATGACTCGTCAGTGAAGAAACCATTGATTCAGTGGTGGCAGACACCAAAGTTGTCAAGATTTTAATGGGATAAATCTTTGCACCCATTCCCTCTCCATAAGGTTCTGTTCAACAGCTCTGAAGACACGTGCCTAACAAATTCAGCAGCAGTGAATCAGTTAATGAAAGAGATAAAAGGATTTGTCATGCCATTTCAAATGATGAATTGACCCTGGCCCTCACTGTGTCAGAAATAAAAAGGCAGCAATTTACATTTTGTACTTTGCAGCATAATTTGTTTTTACAGATCAACATTAATCTACATTCCTTTGGCTGGTGTTATGCAATCATTTGCAAATGCTAATTGGAAATGTCTGTTTCATTTGTCAATTTGTGGCAATGAGCAAACTGGAAAATATTTCCGGAGAAAAAGCCCATCATTACTGTCATTAGATCTAGTTTGGAATATGCTGACAGAAAATACCCTTGTTGCAAAATCAACATTCACTACTAAAAATAATAATAATCTCCCCCCACCACCACCCTTCAAAAAATTCTGTGGCAAAAGAATGAAATGACAGCTCCCCAGCTGCCCACCTGGAAGGCTCTTGCAATTCTGCAGGCAGAAACTGAAACTGACAATCTTCCAGAAGGGTGGTTGGGAACTCAGCTCTGTTGATCCCTGCCTTCTGACTGCCACCCAGCTCTGGGACCAAACAGGTAGAAAGTCAGTACATTCAGGAAGCCTTTCTCTGATCTCTAGGGTGTGAGAAGAGAGAGACCCTCCTCTCCTTCCCCAGATCTGGGAGTGGAGAGGCAGATCACTCTTGAAGGCAGAAAATGAAATTGACAAGAGCCTTCTGGGCAAATGTCCGAGAAGCTGCAAAATTCTGTTTCATTTCTCCTTAGACAGAATTATTGTAAAGAAATAAAATAATATAAAATGTACTTCCTATGAAAACTTTCATGATTTTAAATTTTGGTCCTGTTTTTTTTTCTCCCTTTATTTTATCAGTAAATGTCCTAGAATATTGTTTATCATTATATCAAAGATTCTATTCCCGTCTACACAACTTCCCTTCCTGAATTTCCTAAGCAGAGGATTTCACAGAAAATTGCTGCAATGCTAATGACCAAAAAAGGAGGTACAGTTATCAGAAGACATTTATATTCCTAAAGACTTGGTGATAAGGATTGAGGATCAGCCACGTACACCTAAGCCTTCTGAGCTGAATTTATCTTGTGGTAATGACACCTGCTGCAGTTTCCTCATTACCTTTTTGCAGGGAGTATATATATAAAACACACTCCAGAAAAATAGCTCTCTTCTTTTCCTTTCCCCCTCCCACTTTTAAATGACAATACTAGAGATTCAAAAGCTTGCCAGACATTTTAACTCAGCTGAATCATTTTGATAAATCTGCAACCTCAGAGAGCTTGCTAGCTAAATTTAACTTCAGTCAAAGCAGTTTTGTATGTGAAATGTGGATGGATGTATTATACACACTAGATAGTGCTGGCTATTGGTTGGGAACAGACATGTCAATCCTATGTTCCACTATAAGTTTTGTCCCTGATCTTTTGTGTAATTTTAGGCAAGTCACTTCGCCTCTCTGCACCTTTCTGTTTCCATCTCTAAAAGGAGGGGGACACATACCCATACAGGGTATTATGAGCCTTAGTTAATCCGTTTGTGTAAAGCACCATGGAAATGCATATTTATCATCACTTTCATAATTTGTGTGTGATATTTTAAATGAAACATGATAAACAGAGCTCTCTAGCTGTAAATATTTGGTAAAAGTCATGAGACTGATATTTGAGGTTATTTTGGTACTAACGTTAAGTTCCTTTCACTTGCCGGTATCTCCCACCATATTAAGTACAAGTCAAATACCATGTCTACTAGCAAAGTATCTGATGTCTGAAAACTATATGCTATTAGAAAAACAATTGAACACACACAATACAATGCTCTAGGCTGGATAACAGACGTTAAGATCCAACTGTAGTCACATCATTGCTTTCACTGTTCTATCATCATCATATATAAGAAGAAGCCATGAAATGCTGTATCTCCATGAAAGAGAGGCAAACTCAATCAGAAATAGTCATGTATTAGTTAAGCTTCTTCCTGGGAATTGTTTTAATTATTTTATCTCCAGTACACAAAATTCCCTAGGGGTGTGTCTAGACTAGATCCGTCTTTCGACTGAGGGATGTAAATTAGACACTTCAAAATTGCAAATGAAGCCTGGATTTGAATTTCCCATGCTTCATTTGCATAATCGTGTCATGGCGCTTTTTCGAAAAAGCACTATTTCGAAAGTGAAACCGCAGTCTAGACGCGGTTTTTTCGAAAATAGAAGCCTTTTTCAAAAGATCCTGTAAAGCTCAAAAAATGATGTCATCCATGTCTCTTGTTCGACTCATAGCAGACTTTCTTCATGGTGATACAGACTTTCATCACTAGGTTACCCTTTCTCATTTCAACTGGGGAGCATGGTCAAGTACTTGAAGATCTTAACAGTAGAGTTCTACTTCCAGCTCCTCCATGACTCACTTGGTTTTTTTAAGTAAATGCCACTGTGTCCCTGTGATAATGTGTTTTTATATAGTGCTACTTCTCTACTTCATAGAGGTGTTCGCAAAATTCTTTGAGATCAGAGGAAATGGCCATGCATTTCATTTTAAGACTTTCTTTTGTGAAATAAACAAAGATTTTGTCTCCCAAACTAGGAATGGTCTTTTATTTTGGAAGCATGCTGTATATTATGAGAATGGGTATAAGGCTGTGTGTTTTGTAAAATGGGGTGTATTGTATGACTGTCATGACCTGTGGGCCTTAAACCCAAGTCTACGGGTTTACTGAAGTTCATTATGCTCAACTGCTCCTTCCTATGGCTTACTGGTATCAGCTAGATACAGGATTTCTTGAAGCTCATCATAGGCAGATGAGGCAACCTCAGGTGAGGAGTGCCCATGTAGTTCTCCAATGGATTTGTTAGAAAATGAAGGAAGAAAGATCTAATAGCAGTGACTGTGAAGATCTATTTTTAATGACACAGCTACTTTGAAGATAATTTAATATAAATCGCTTGCTGCATTTTAAACATCGAGCAGTGGTTTCTAAAATAGAATCCCTGCCTTCAAGAAGTATGCAGAACAGCTCTCACAACCTGGCTTTCACTAGAGAGTGACCCAGTGTATAGTCTTAGAATAGAACACCCTCGGAAGGAAAGGAACTTCATAGCTTAGGTCTGTCTCTAGTTCTCATAGAGATTTTCTTTTTGAGTGGAGGTAGGATACTGCAGGATCCCCTTCTATCCCCTTTATTATGCTCCTTTCCACATCCAAGTGTCCCATTTCAGACTGGCCCATGCTGACCAAAAAAAGATTGTAACCCTCATCCACATCAGGAACCCGTTAATGGTAATTTTTAGTAGAGAGATCCATAGAGCTAAAAAATTTTTTTTCTTTGGTTCCCAGAGGCTGAACAATCAGTGCTGACCCTAGGATATGCAGAGAGAGGTATATGAAAGCAGGTCAATGAACCATTGTTCATAATACACCATGTGCTGTGTTACAGTGTTCGACAGTGAGAGATCTGGAAGATTCTGTTAGCTAGGAGGGAGACTGGCATTCTTGCTAGCAGGGATTCAGGGAGGGTTTCATCACTTACATGAGTAGCATAAGCAAGGCCCCACTTATGAGGGAGTGCGGCTATAATAGATCCCTCAAAAGCATGGCACAGTTTGCCACCACAACCTTGGCATGGACTTGAAACCTCTCTCACACCTAGCAATGTGGTGAGATGTCCCGGGAGTCTGCCACAGTAAGGCCTCCATTGAAATATCAAACGTATTTCCATTTACTCAACCTTGTACAAGCAAGGCAGCTGACAGTTCATGAGGTTGTGGTGAATCCTATATTTCCCTGAAAGTTTGGCTGTCTCCTCTCCCTTAATAGCCTGATGCATTGAATTACTATTGACAGGTATATTTCAAGAAGCAGGGAAAAGCAGCTCTCTCACTTCATGTTTTTAATAATGAAGTGAGTTGTTAAAGTTGTAATCCTGTGGGGTTGAGAGTCAAGATTTACAGATAATTACTGCTAATGTGATCTTCATTAGCTGTTTCTGTCAAGGAATCCCTGACCTCAAGGCCTATGGGGTGAGCCAGTTCTTATTTGAAATGGTTTAGATGGCAAGACATCAGATGTCCATACATTAGTTGAGGTTATTGGCTGTATTGTCCAGTGATCAGAAAAGGAATGATAGGATCAGTTACATGACTGGAATGATAAAAAAAATAACTGAATACACCCTAATAGAAAAGCACGTGAAGAGGTGTTGTGTTGAGTAGGAGTTATATGAAAGATACCATTACTGACAATTCAGAAGAACAGGATGTAGAAGGCTGGGATGCTTATAAATCAATGTTGTTAACCCCCCGACAAGGAACTGGAAGGGGTCTCTTACAACCCTCCAAGTCAAATCAGGGAACAGAATAAGCAGCTCCTTAAACATCTATGTTGTGTAGAAAGAGAAACTGCATTACCCTAGGGAACATCCGAGGGCACATGCTGCCACTAAGAAAACATCCTTGGTGCTTCTAAAAGTTATAAATTACTTGAAGATTTACCCAGGGCTGCTCAGGTTCTTAACTCCAATCAGTTTTGTTTCTCTTCATTTAAAGTATTGTTCTGGAGTGGGGCTGGGGATTAGGCATTCAGCAAGCAGTTTGCTCCAGGGAGAGAAGACAACCCCAGCCCTCTCTCACCAGAGCAGCTTAGAGCCAAGTGAGAAGCACCTGTCCATGGCTGCTGAAGCTGCAGTAGGCACAGCCGGGGGAGGTGGACATGTCCCCAGCTGGGGGCATAGACAGGCATAAAACAGACAGACACACAAACAAACTCTCTGAAATAAATAGCAGATAGCTGTCCCTCTCTCCACCTCTGCCCTCTGCTGGCCCAAAGGGGTTACAGCTGTCCTGATCTCCATCTCTGACCTCTTCTGCCTCTCTGTGATCATTCTACAGTATAACTGTCCCTCCTATCGGAACCCTTCCTTTCTAATTTATGAGCAACAATTGAATTCTGGGCACACCCTATTGTTCAGGCACAACCAAATCCTTATCTTGCTTTAAGTTATGATAAGAGGCCTCAGTCCTTCCCACTTAGGAGGTGTTCTTGAACAAATGGGCTCACAGATGGAGGGACATAGACAAAGTTTCTAAAATATATAGCAGATAAACTTTCTAATACAAAACATCTTGCAACCATCTTGAGGACAATTCTGCATAAGGCTTCATTCTGATTAAGTAAGATGAATTGATCACTGAACTAAAATTCATGGTTGCCTAAATACAAGTGATTAAGACCTAAATTTGTTTAATGTGTGGCATTTTTCTTAATAAGGATCTTGCTATGGTCATCCATACCTTTGTCATTTCAAGATTAGACCCTTACAATATGCTATACATGGAGCTCCATTTTAAAATCCATTTAGAAACTAAAGCTGGCACAGAAAGTGATAGCTCTCTCTTCAATAGCATAAGTTGCTGTGACCATGACTGACGTTTGTTCTAATCTATAAAGCCATAAATGGCTTGGGTATTGTGATCCAAGAACCATTTAATGCCAACTGGTGGGGCTATGGGTATCTCATGGGTCTGGCATGTATATTCTAATTCACCAAAGAGTGTCATGGGACATCTCAAATAAAAGCTGTATCACAGTGGCAATCAATATAATTGTGAAACTGACGTCTGGTTGTTGCATTGAAAATGTTCTTAAAGTCTGTCTCTAGGTACTGGTCACCAGCCAAAATTTGCTATCAGACGAGAAATGATTATCTAACTGATTGTTTACATATAATTTAAGTATTCTATAATTCACACTGGGCCTCCTCCCACCAATCTGAACTGCATATTAATAAAGCAATGTAAGAACTCCAAAGAGAGAAAAGTAACAGAAAGAATCAAACAGTGGAGATGGAAGAGGGAAGAAGGGGGAAGGATGAACCCTACTCTGAGGTTCACAGCAAAGATTTGCTTTAGTATATTTGCTGAACAAAGAAGTAGGGATGATTCCCAGAGGTAACAGGAAACACGCCCCCCCCTCAAAAAAAACCCCACCTTGCTATGCTTTCCACAGCCCTGCTTGATCAGAGAAGTAGAATAAGTATCAGAGGCATAGTGTTTCCTTACGATAGCGTGTGAGCTGTGACTCTAGAAGAGATTAGTGATATACAAGCAGGTAGTTACTTACCTCAGAAAGCAGAGCGATTGCTGCTGAAATGCACAGCCTACAGGATACACCACCCTTTGTCTCTCCTTGTTTGAGGAATCTCCCCAAAAGGTTATGTGCTGCAATGAACAGCCTTAGTGACACATGCACACTCCTTCCTTCCCTGCCCCTCACCCCAGCAAGCAGGATTCCATACTTTTTCTTAGAATGGGCTTGACTAGGAAGGTAACTTTCTAGCACTCCTCACCCTAATAGCCAAGTGCAATGACATGGTAAGCAAGAAAATTGGAAGTGGAACATGCAGTGCAAAATGCACCCTTTCATCAATACAAAATAAAATCATTCACCTTGTCAGAAATGGCACTTGAATACCTAAGACAAGAAATTAAAGAGGCTAATGTTTTCTTTATAATGAGTGGAGAAACGAAAGACATCAGAAAAGTAGAACATGTCAGTCATGTTGAGATATTATTTACATGGCATTGTATATGACATTTTTGTTTTGGTTTCTATCCTGCCGGGGGCACTTGGTGTCTTTCCTTCAGCATACGAATAACACACTGTTGTGGTATGGTATTGATATACAGAACTATATTGCCCATACTTATGATAGTGACCGTGTTGAATGGGAAATTTTAGTGTTGTGCAAGCTCTCCTATGGGAGGAAGTACTGCAGTCATAGCATGCTCACTGTTTCAATCACAAGTTCAATTTAGTTAGTGTGGTTGTTTGCAAAGGAACCAAATATGGAATTAATTTTTCCCTATCCTGGAGAAATTGTACACATTTCTCTCTAGATCTGCTATACACACAAAATTCATAGCCATTAAAGAGAGAAACAATTACAAACAAAAAATAAAGTCTTTAAACAGAAGTTTTTTGAGTCTCGTGGATATGCCCAGTCTGTGCTTGCAATGTTGTGAAAAAGATAGTTTCATCCATTCTTGTGGCACTCACTATACTTACTACCTCAAGGTGTGTCAAGAGAGACAGGGCAGTGGGTGCACAAGGTCTTAGTTCAGTGTTAGATTGACTTATGTGTCCCTCTGTATGTTCACAAAAATTCTCTGACTGCTTAAAGTTATATCTGACTACTTGCAAGCAGGCCTGCAGACCGGGGGAGGGGAGAAAAATGGGACAACTGCCCTGAGGTCCAGTGGTTCAAAAGAGCCTGGGGCTTCCAGTCACCACTGCTTCTATTGTGGTAGCAGCAATGGCCAGACCCCCCAGGCCCTTTCCCCACCAGAAAGCCATGCAGTATGCTCTGGGCAGCTCTGACGTCTGGTGGAAGGGGGTGTGGCCCTCCACCCCACCCCTTCCAGGAGTACGGAGCTAAACTCCACCCACGTTGCCGAGTGACCCGACACATCTGTTGGCCCCCCTCCCTGCACAGCAGAGTGTAACTTGTCTCAGGCATATGTATCTCTTGACGCCCCAATCGGTGAATTTCTGAACATGACATTGGGAGGAGACATTCAATAAAATATGAAGTGAAATACAAAGCAGGGCTACAAAAATGATTATGGGCATGAAATAACTTCCCTATGAGGAGAGATTAAAAAATGCAGGGATCATTCAGCTTACAAAAGCAACAGCTAAGGGGAGATATGATAGGGAACTATAAAATAAATGTGAAAGGGAGTAAGGAAGTGTTATTTACCCCTTTGTATAACACAAGAACTAACGGTCACCTCTGGAATATTAATAGGCAGCAGGTTTAAAAAAATGTAAGGATCTCACACAACATAGGGCCCAACTGTGGACTGTTGTAAAGGCCAAAGCATAACTAGATTAAAAAAAGAGAATTAGAAACTTTCATGGGGGATAGGTCCCTCAATGGCCATTAGCCAAGATGGTCAGGGATGCAACCCTGGGCATCCCTAAACTTCTCTGGGCATCCCTAAACAGATGACTGCCAGAAATTAGCACTGTGACAAGGGATGGATCACTTGATAAATTGTTCTCTTCTGTTCATTCCCTCTGAAACATCTGGCACTGTGCATTCTCAGAAGATGGGATTCTGGGCTACATAAACCATTGTCCGATCAAAGTATGTCCATTCTTATATAAGCTGTTACCATCGCTTCAGAAAATGGTATGAAGCCCTGTGAAGTTGGAGATTACTCAGTGGTGTATGAAAGTGCTTAAAACATTCCAGAAGAACCTTTTGACTAAAATAGTTTCAAGTGCAGAACAGTTGCTCTGAGAAAAAGGAGACTTCAGGAAATGCACCTTTTTGCTAGTGTTTGATAAAATAACTTGAGAATTTCAGAGAAGATTTTTGAAAATATCTGTTCTTCTTGGTGCCTATTACCTTGACCCTAAGTATGAGAACTTTCTTGACTTTCTAAAATGAAAGCCACTCACAGAACACTATGAATGTGATATTAACAGTGTGGAGACCAAGATAAAACTCTTGCCAATATTAACTGAATGTTATGAAGAATAACAGAAGTCCAAGATTGACAGCCAGCTGAAGCTGCTAATTTTCTCAGATAAATATAAACCTGACTTCCACAAACTGCATAAATTATGTGTGATTGGTGTTAATATTCCTCAATCAAGTGCTTCATGTGAAAGAGCATTTTCATGCCTTCAATGGGAGAAATATTACCTGAGGCACCACATGACACGTGACAAATTACAGGACATAGCTGTCATGGCTATTAAAAAAAGTTGTCAATCTCTCTTAATCTGAAGAGAGTTGTCAACAGCTTTGCTACTGTTCACAGTAAGTATAACCAGCTTTAATACAGCAAATAAAATTCTACCAAATAATTTTCTGTAGCTATAAAGTAAGCGTAGCAAAATCCTTGCTTTCCCAATAATAGTCTTTGCCGCTCCTTTACTCCCCTGAACTAATTATTCTAACATTTCCCCTTCAAAGAAGACGTCCTATCATCCTTCATATTTGAAGCAAATGGACAAGTTTTCTTCATGAAAAAAGGGATCTCAAACTGGACTGGGTTGAAAACAAGAGGGAGAACTTTGGGTGAGATAAGCTTTTTCAGACAAATTAGTCTCCAGACAACATGTTATGATTTTTTTAATGTAACTGTTTATTTCCAATATATTTTCTCACTTGAATCTGTGATCTTGGATAATAAATTTATTCTTATTTTCACTACAAATATCTCTAAGTGCGGTGGTATTAAGCAAAGCGGTGATCCTAAGTTGAAGCTTGCAAACTGGCATGTACTTTGGGAATAGCAGGCCTGGTAATTCTGTGAGTGCCCAGTGGATAAGAGGCTGGACACTACAGGGAACAATCTGAGGATTCTGAGGAGGGCCTGTTGCTTCCTGTATAGAGAAAGCAGGACCTGGAAGTTATTGTTTGTGCTGCCACAGGCTGCTGGTTTCAGGGAGTTTATCCACAGCAGACACAAACATGACTTCCTCAAGATGAGGGTAGATAGTGCTGAGGTGCCTCGCAGCCCTAGATACCCCTTCAGAGCATCCCAGCTGTTTACATGAGGGACCACCTCTTTCCTCTTTCATAACGCCCCTGTTGAAAGCAGAGGCAATGAAGCTAAAGCTGTCTTGGTAAACAAGAGAGGTTGTTTCTGCCAGGTATTCTCTGTGAAGGATCTTTCCCTTTAGATTCCATCCTTCCTCTCCATGCACACTTTGGTCTAAACATGTGACCTATTTCAAATCATTAGGGCTTACTAGAGGGAAAATAAGTTTTTGTAGAAGCTGAAGTTTGGGAAATTTCAGTTTCGTGATTTTGTACAAGGAGAGACTTAGTTTGGTGCTGCTATCTGTGTCTTTGTAGGGTTGGGTTTTTTTTATTATTTGTCTAAGACATCTAGAGCCTGGGATAGATTCCCTAAGGTTTGTACATTTAAAATACAAATAAATAAATCTATTTTTTAACATGAGTTCTCCCTATCATGCTGCTCAGGGATCAGCAGTTACATACCTTGTGCGTCAAAGACGCAATCAGCTAGGTATAAAGCAAGATGTATTGAAGTTAAGTTTTGATCCAAATCTCTGGGGTTACAAGCTGGTCATGAACTATCAATACTGAGGCAAGAGGTGTATTCTTTCCCAGTGTTACAGCACTGGAGTAGTTGTTCAGACCACAAACCCAACAGTGAAGTTAAACTGCATTAATGACATATTTATGAGTGAATAAACCAGTTTGATTTCTTGGGCTAATGGAAGTCAGATTTCTTATGAAATGCCATGCCGTGATAGATGTATGGTCATTCTAAAGCGGGTATTTTATGTGATTCACACATAAAATCAATATTAGATGCTTTATGGAAAGGCATAAAATCTCCATGATATGCCTAACTGTGCATTATTTTATTATTGGAGGAATTTTTTTCCCCAGTTTAGCTGGTATTCAGGATAAACTACAAAGCTCAAACACTGAAAACAATATTTTTGCCATAACTACTTGAAAAGGCTCAAGAACTAGAACACAGGACTACCGAGCTCAGGACAGCTGCTGTTACCACTATAACACCAGGAAGACATGCAGAAGCACAGCTAAGGAGCACTATGGAGAGTAGGCAACTTAGAAAGTACTGGCCAAGAAACCCAGAGAGATAGTACTCTCTGCCTGGCAAAACATCTTATACAAACTTTAGCCTACTGAAATGCTAGCCTGTTACTACCTCTGATCTCTGGTCTCCAACCTCAGCCTGCCTCTAACCATGAATATTGCTTATGGAACCTAGCTCTTGCTATTCCTACAACTCCTGCCTGATTACTATAATTCCTAGTGGGGTCACTACCTCATTCAAGTCAAACCCCCTTCTATACTTGTGCCCCACATCAGAAACCCCTCCTGAAATGCAAACTCCATCCCAGACCCCACAATCCCTCCATTAATATCATAGAAAAGAGTGGCTACTGACCACTTTTCAAATTCTTGGCATGGACCCCCAAGAAAAATTATTGCCCACCCCTACTCTCCACCAATCTCCACAAAATGAGACCACACTTCTAATCTCCTTCTTGTGGAAACAGAAAACTTACCAGAACAGAACTTAGCAATTTGGTGCTGTACATAAGAAAAAAAAATTCCCAACCCTCTAAGTGATCCTGGTTCTTCTGAAGCCCAATATTTCATTGCCCTTATTTCAAGCCCGAAGAATACAAATGTCTTGGTCAACAGTTGATTCAGCCCTTTTTGAAAATCCAGCCACAATACTTGATGATTCAATCACATCTGACAGCAATTCCACAGGATAAATAATTCACAACCCAGAGATTCCTCCTCTTTCTCCACAAGATAGCAACAGTTTCTGAGTTACAGGGTATGTCTAGACTGCATCCCTCTGTCGGCAGAGGGATGCACATTAGGCAGGTTGACATTGCAAATGAAGCGGGGATTTAAATACCCCGTGTTTAATTTGCATAAAAATGGCCACCGTTTTTGCCAACTCAGCACTTTGTCAGCAAAAAGCGGCAATCTAGAGGGCGATCTGTCGAGAAAGAAAGCCTTTTTCGACAGATCCTGTAAACCTCCTTGCAGGAGGCATAAGGGATCTGTCAAAAAAAGCTTTCTTTCTCGACAGATCCTCCTCTAGATGGCCGCTTTCTCCCGACGAAGTGCTGAGTAGGCAAAAACGGCGGCCATTTTTATGCAAATTAAACACGGGGTATTTAAATCCCCGCTTCATTTACAATGTCGACCTTCCTAATCTGCATCCCTCTGCCGACAGAGGGATTCAGTCTAGACATACCCAGTATCTCAAGGGGAACTATTATAGTACAGTGAAATGTCACCATGAGAGGAGTAAAATGTAACTATAATGGAAGTGTGGAGTAAAGCATTGAAATGTTACTGTAGCAACCCGGAACTTTTCTTTTCCTGTTCTATAAACTGAATTTTGTTATAACCGAGTTCACTATGGACTGACCTGACTGATCTTGCTGAGAAGCAAGATCTGATAGAAGTTCGCCTGAAAAGCTATGGGCTACAGACATAGATCTCACTGCAGCCAACGAGACGAATTCACCTTTGGCATAAGTAGGTATAACCCCATTTAAGTTAATGGTGCAGCACCCACTGCAAGAGCGCTTATTATGGCCTGTAATTTACTAACTACATTAAACAGAAGCTGGGGATCTGGGGATTCTGCAGTGGGTTTTGTAAGAACAAGGCACCTCTGACCTTTTTTATAGTAAAAATTGTTCCCCAGGCAGATATCTTGTCTATAATGCAGTGAACACATTAAGTCACTGGCTGCCAACATTCATGAAAGGCTCTTTTATCAGGGTTGAGATGTGAGGGGGGAATTGATGGGTAGAGAGTGGCGATGGGGGGGGGGGAGGAGGAACCTTGCATGCTTCAATGAATATTCATTACATCCTCTAATTTATTATCATGTTTACAGCCAAAACTGCAGAGCAAATTATATTCTACATCAGGTCGGGGGGGGGGGGGCGTTATCTCCACTGCTTGGACTGGTACCAAAATAAAAGCACATTACAGAGAGAAATTGCAATGAGGGTCATTAATATTTAATGTGTTGGAGACAGTAATGCTCCTTATCACAAAAGAGTGAAGGGGGGAGGAGGAGGAGGAGACACACCTAATTGCTGGCTCCACCAATTTATGTTCATTCAGTAAATAGAATTTTTAAAAGGGAAATATTCTAGAATGCTGCCTACAAAGGGTCTCAGCAACAGCAAGTTCTCTGTGTGGTGCTCTGAGATTTGCTAACCTAAACACATGGAACAACTGACAATGCTCAGTGAGAAGTAAGTGTGTTGGGAAAACCTGCATATGCCACAATTTGGAAAAGAAGGAGAGCATGGGGAAAATTTTGAAATTTCTAGTACATGGAGAGGGAAACCAGGTCATGGGGATTCTTGAAACTGACATTTCTTGTCAAGAATCAGCACATGGAGAAAACTTGAACCTGCTAGTACAAAAGGAGATGATCCATCACTTTGGAGAAACACAGCACAGTGGGCAATTTCCAGTGCCAGGGGAGGGGAACCAGCACATAGAGGAAGTCCCAAACTGCCACGGTATTAGGAAAAAACTTGTGCATGAGGTTACTTGAAACTGCCAGTGCAAGGGAGTATCAGCACACATTCAAAAACAAAGCTTCTCGTGTGTAGGCAAAATACTTAGTGCATCCCAGGAAAATAGCATCAGCTACTGGAGTCTTTCAAGGAGCTTAGATATCATAGTAAGAAAGAGCATGAAAAATGCCTAGAGACGGAGTAAAAACAAATATGCTTGGATCAATCTCAGCAGGTATTTAAAGTTTCAAGGGCAAATTTCATACTACCTTGTTACAACCAGGTTGTGACCACTCTTCCTTCACAGGATTATCAGTTAAGGAGCCATTAACTATCATTTCTCAAGCAGCACCACATGTCTCCTCAGGCAGGTCTTCTTTCTGTACTCAATCCTAGAAGGAAGAATGCCTGTTGTGTAAATCACACGGCTCCATGGAGAAGGGAAGGGGATACTTGCTCTTTCTTCCCAGTGTGAATAGAAATAAAAGGGAGTGAGAATCCAGATGTCTGACTGAGCTAAAGTCCTCCCACATACCTGCTCAGGTATTTTTAGCTTCAGATTCTAATTGCAATTAGAGTCTTAGCTCAGAGCATGGCTCAGGGGTGAGCTACAGCTCCACTCAGCCAGTCACTCATTCCTAGGGAATACCATGTGCCTCAGGCATTGTTTGGCTATTCATGCACTGGTATTGCTTGAGTGTTAGTTAGCATTCTGTTCACCCTGACTCTGGGCAGACAGACACATGGCTCAGCTACACAGACATTGTACAATCAGGATTCAGCTTTCCTGTCCCTGACATGCTAAATTGTTTTCTCACAGAGCTGAGGTCATCCTAGCTGAGCTGTGAGTTACCACACCTGGCTTTCATTTGTTTACCCCTTGACTGCTGCTGAAAATAGCTGTGTCAAGAGGCAGCTTTTATGGAAGGTCTTGTTTTGTTGGTGGCTCTAGAGTCATGCATTTGCCGGATGGGTCTGGTATCTCAGCCTGCAATGTAGCCAGTCATAGCACTATCTGCTATTGATCTTTCCCTCACCAGGCCCACAGAGAGATTTTCAGGGAGATGAAGTTGGGGTACATGAAGAAAGATTATAGCATAGTAGATCATCATTCAACAGGGTCCTACTTGGAATTCAGTTGTATAAGTTTTTAAGTGTCTTGACATGAGCTAGAAGCTTTAGCACACTCCCTTGTATATAGTCTCCCACATGTATAATAGCCAGCTGTGTTAGTTTCAGCGGTGAGGTCACAACATGAATGCACATAGAGCACTGCAAGCTGAACAGTGCTGATCCTGATCAGTACCTGGATAGAAGATCTCCAAGACAACTGCAGGTGCTGCAGAGTTGGAGGCTCTGCTTCTTTTGTTTCAGCATTAAACTAAATGCCCCACTGTGGGATTATACAATGTTCCCCTGGAGGTGTCATGCCAGGATGAGACCTAATCATTAAAATTTCCCATAACTTTTTATCCTACAAATGTGCTTTCACCCTAACCCAAAGGGGCTCTCGCTAGCATGAACTGTTAATCTTGTAGAACAGGTCACAATTTTTCCATGTAACATTTTCCTAATCAATCTCAGAGGGGCAGATATATTAATCTGTAATTTTTAAAACAATGAACAGTCCTGTGGCACCTTAGAGACTGACAAATATATTGCATCGTAAGCTTTTGTGGGTAAAACCCACTTCATCAGATGAGTTGGAATGCAAATAAAAAGTAAAATTTTTTCTGGAAAAAAACCCATTGATTTCAGTGAAATTTAATTTAGAAAAAAAAAGCTTGCAATAGGGCATTACAATAATGTTGAAACAACATAGTATTGACTTTTTTGGAACAAAGTTTCTATTTTCCATTTCAAAATGACTTTGAATTTCTTTTTTTGTTTCCAATTTAGAAAGTTGAAATTAGAAAGAAACAATTCAGGTCAACAATTCAGGATTTTATTTTGTGGGAAATATCAAATTTGTTTTTATTCAATTTCAAAATGGAAAAATAAAATTCACAAGATCTCCCACAAAATAGAAAACACCTCCTGGCAACCTCTACAGTTTAGGATCTATTGCTTCATTCAGTATTTGGCCTATCTGCTATGTGCCAGCAAAGGTGCCAAGTATTTCAACATGTGGGGATGTAGATTGAATGTCTTTTCAGTAGAGGTGGACTGATAGCACAAACTCAGCTTCATTGAACAGATGTGATAACTTTCAGTTTCTATTGATCTGTGCCAGTGAAAACTTATCCATAGATGTTTAAGAACTATAGTGCCCAAAATAATTTCTGTGATTATGTGGATTCTAGTATGTCATTACATTAGGATAGCTCTCCAGGTTTGCCATTCCATTACATTAAAAAAAAAAGAGAGAGAGAAAGAGAGAAAATGAGCAAATTAAATTCCTCTCCTATGTATTCACTTGTGGCTACTGTACCTCACATTCACAAGACTATAACCTCTCAGGTGAAGTCCAATCACCCTAAGTGAGTTAGGAGCACAAGTTCCATTGATTTTCACCTTTAATCTATTAACAGAGCTGACATCATCCACAAAGCCAATTTGCTGACTGTGTGATTTGCACATCGCTGCAGCTAGAATTCAGACCTGCATAGATATCAGATTTACTAGGACAGCTATAAAGGTCCTGGAGCTGTATCTCAGATGGATTTATACTTATGGAAGCTGGGCCTTGCTTATTGCACAGACAGCAACATTTAAAAAACTGCATCAGTTGATCCTGTACTGGGAGCAGTGGGGCAGGGGTAACAACATGGGTCTTTGATAACTAACATAGGACAGATGGGGACTCTGTTTCATACAGGGGAACAGGCACAATTTCAGAAGCCAAGAAAGGGGTGGAAGAAACAGAACAGCTAAAGGAAAAAGAAAACTTGCTAAAAGGGTAATTACCTACCAGAGAGCTATAGAGACAACATAAAAAATCCTGGATATTTACATTCCCCTGGCAACAGCACTGCCTGTATTCATTCCTGCTTAGAAAACTCTTATGCTGTATGAATATTCTAAAGCAGGGGGATAGGAGAGGATTAAAGGAATGCCAGAGACTCAACACGGTGACACTTCCAAAAATGATAAATTTAAGAATAGCTACTCACTGGAGATATTTCCCTGGAAAGAAATATGGTGGCTGCAAGCAGCCAGCAAGTGGCACAAGCATTAGCATTCAGCCTGCACTCCCTGAACCCAGCCAAGAAATATGAATAATGCAGAAAAATGAGAGGATTCAAGACAGAGGATTAGGCCGTTCATCTTCAACCTTGTAATTATCTCTCTTTCTGACTCTAATAATTTGGGGGGGGAAGAAGGGAGCCAGCATATAAATACACCCCGCCCCTCATACAGCCATGTACTGAGGCACAATTAAGTCCTCCTTAAGTCCCAGTGAACAATCTCTGTGGTTATGTGTGCAGAGCTGTGATGTATGTATTGCACTTGGGGAGGTATCAAAATCAGACTGTTCAGAAAGTTAACACTACCATTTTAAAGAACCAGGGGTGATGAGGTGAGGTCCCCCTTGCCATGGGGGCTCCCCATATCACCTGAGCCCCATGCTGTGTGTTTCCCAAGCCACCTGAACCCCTGCTGTGGGGCTCCTGGCTGTGCCACTGGAGCTCCCTGGCAAAGGGCTCTTATATGAACTTCCAGATCTCCCAGCCGCAGGGCTCCAACTGCCAACAGAGCCCCTATCATGGTGCACCCCCACCACCATAGGGTTCCCCATTTCACCAGGGCACCCAGCTCTAGGGCTCCCAGCCTGCCAATGGCCTTTCTGCCCAGGGCTCTCTGGTCCAGGAACATCTGAGGTCTTATTGGACCATGGATGTTGCCGGACCAGAGAGTCCCAGTTTAGGGAGGTACAACTGATGTAAATGTCAAGATATTAAGGAAAAAGCATGACAGTAGAAATTATTGGCTAAAAAAATTCCAATGTCATTTGGAAAAACAATACCAACAATCATGAAAGCTATTTAAAAGATACCATTTGAGTAATTTGTGGTTAAAGCAAACATGATTCTAAGATGCATTAATAGGTGTGTCGTGAGCAAGATACAAGAAGTCATTTTTCCGCTCTACTCTGCACTGATTAGGCCTCAGTTGGAGTATTCTGTCCAGTTCTGGGCACCACATTTCAAGAAAGATGTGAAGAAATTGGAGAGGGTCCACAGAAGAGCAACAAGAATGATTAAAGGTCTAGAGAACGTGACCTATGAAGGAAGACTGAAAGAATTGGGCTTGTTTAGTTTGTAAAAGAGAAGATTGAGAGGGGACATGATAGCGGTTTTCAGGTATCTAAAAGGGTGTCACAAGGAGGAGGGAGAAAAATTGTTCTTCCTGGTATCTGAGGATAGAACAAGAAGCAATGGGCTTGAACTGCAGCAAGGGAGGTTTAGGTTGGACATTAGGAAAAAGTTCCGAACTGTCAGGACTGTTAAACACTGGAATAAATTGCCTAGGGAGGTTGTGGAATCTCCATCTCTGGAGATATTTAAGAGTAGGTTAGATAAATATCTATCAGGGATGGTTTAGACAGTACTGGGTCCTGCCATGAGGGCAGGAGTCTGGACTCGATGACCTTTCGAGGTCCCTTCCAGTCCTAGTATTCTATGAGTCTATAATAGAGAAGATCTTTAAATAACTTGGAAGATTATTTTGACCACAGTTTACTTATGCTGTATTTCTTTTGGTCTTTTTACATGGAAAAGCCAAATGTAGCAATGACAAAATGAAATATTGGATAATGCACAAACTAACCCAAAATATTAACTGACCTTTTTTTGAAGACACCGCTCTAAGTATTTTTCATTATTATTTTTCATTTTTGCGTAGACTATGCTTGTTTCTGACTGGGAACTGAAAAAGGAAGTGCCAAAATAGAGTAATTTTTTTGACCCCATTATATTTCTAGCCTAATTTTGCAGACCCATAAGGATTTGAGAGACTTGATGAAGTCTGTGTAAGTGTCACCTATCCCCCACTTTCTGATCACTAACTTTGCAAACATTTTGAGTGATTTATTTTTTAATCCAATGAGGACAGTGACATAATGCCAGAATAAGGCAATTCTTGATTAAAAATGTAAAAATGTAAAGGAGGGGGGGGCTAAAAAGAAAATAAAAATCAAAAGTGAGAAAAAATGTTTCCCAATTTCATAATGGTCAAAAGTCCTGGCCCTGCAAGCTGTTTCCTGTGTTCATTCTTCTGGGTTTACAGAAAGTGCCATTGATTTTCAGGGAGCTCTGTATGGATTCAAGGGTTTTCCCATTCACAGCAGCTTTTAGGATCAGGATATAACACTACACAAGAGAATACAACACAGTGATGAGACTTCAGATAAAGATGTGCCTCATCATACATCTCAGTGCAGCTGTGTCCATGGAAGCCTCTTTCTTCCCCACCCCTACATCTTGAGGATTCTTTGCAAACAAGGCAGATACAAATAATTAAAGTGACTCCCCTGATTTGGCCTTAGAAAGCTTCAAGATCTCCAAGTCTCCAGTTTTGCAACGGCCCCAGCAGTTGCAAAACTACAAGACCACTGTGTAAATCACCAACAACACTCATTTAGCATTTCTATTCTTTCCCTTTCTCAGACTCTCATCTGTCACCCTCCTATCCACTGATATTCCCAGGTTAGCTGCTCAGGAACCAACTCTTCCAGAGAGTCACAATTTCAAACAGGGCCACACACAGCTTCTATCATTATCCAAATATGAGAGGAAGCTGCACTTAAAGGGGGCTTCCATCCATTGTCACCTTCAAATTACTGTAGATATTAAACACTTGCAAGACCACTGAAAACAGGACTAACAAGAGACTTCACCGGGCCTTAACGGGTGCTGGCTCCAGACCCCCAGAAGGGTTGGGGCCTTGGGCAGAAGGGGCAGGATTGGGGGCTAGTTTCCCCCAGCTAGCCCTTCCCTGTGGCTTCTATGCTGGATGCACCAATAGGGGCTCTGACGAAGATTTAAAGGGCCTAGTGCTCTAGCCAATGACAAGGTACAGAGATGGCGGCCAGGAGCCCTGGGCCTTTTTAAAATAACTGAGCCCCTGGACAGCTGCACCTTTTAGCTCCCCTCCTTCCCTGCCCTATCAGTGGTCCTGACTGAAAATGTCACATACAGAAGAACCTCTCTATGGAGAGAAATCTTTTTGAATAATACTATCCAGCACAGAATTTTTTATTTTTTACTTTTCCTTACTCTTTTTTCATCCCAGTGAATGGTATATCACCTCCGTATTGCTTTCTGTCTGTAGGTGAATGATAAAGGACATATTTCTTTCTAACTAATGTAGTTACTTATATGACTCCATATCAATATAGAATTTGAACATTTTGCAATCATAATTGTTTTTTATCCTCACAATACCCTTGTGAAATACCAAAGTGCTATTATCCCTATTTCAAAGATAACCTATCAGTACCTCAGTGAAACATGCGGGCAGGGGGGAGGGAAGGGAGAAATAGGGACTTGAACCCAGATCTCTCAAGTCCTCAGTCAGCATCCTATCCGCTGAAGCGTACATCCTGTCTGCTAAAGTTTCCTTTCATCACAGCCATGGCCATAATGCTTTACAAACTATACCTGATCTACTGGAATTACTTCATCTGTGATTGAAATGCAAACACCTCTGGAGGAAACATACACTGCAATTCCACACTACACTTTACAAAATATAAAACACAATAACCAATTGAAACTGTAAGGGTGGGGATTTAAAATAAGGAAAATCTAATTAGCCAATATGGAATTAGTCAGGACATGGGAGTTAATATTCCTAACTCCTACAAGAAAACCCCAAGGGGACTTTACAATGACAAGAAGTGAGAGTGATGGGTTACATCACAGAGGTCCCCCTGAGACTGTCACCCGGTGTGCTGATCATGCCACTGAGTCCATCTGCCTATCCTCTGGGGCACCCCACCAACAGTCTGTCCTGCTGGGCTAGACGCTACGGTCTCCCCCAGCAACATGTATGCTGAACCAACTCAGCTCCGGAAGGGCTTAACTATAGAATAGTAACTGTAGGGACTTGATAGCACCCAGGAACATAACCTCCAAAAGAGATCAAAACCTCAAGCAAATAAATCTTACTCTGAATAAAAGTTCTACAAAGCAAAATCTCATAAGATGTTCACTTATCAATGAAAGAGAGATGCACAGCTGTCACTCCCCCCAAGCAACAATTATTTACACTGGGCTTGATAAACAAAAAATGTTTGTATTAAATATAAAAAGGAGGATTTAAGTGAATGCAAGTGAAAACAAATACTGTAGATCAAAGTGAGTTACTAAGCTGAAATAAACAAAACACACCGATTAAGCCTAATACATTGAGAAACTTGTTACATGACAATTCTTATCCTAACAGTAGTTCTAATAATCTTTTTAACAAGCTCGGCAGACTTCTAGCTTGGGCCCGATCCTTCCACCATTCAGTCTTAGATGTTTTCAGTGGGCATTTTGGATGGTAAGTGAGGGTCTCCAGGTGTCTAGAAACTCCCTGTTGTTTTGTTTCCCACCTTTATATCCTATTTACCTCAAACCATTTCTCTAGTTTGTCCCGATCATTTTGAATTGTGACCTTATACTCTAAAGCACTTGCTACCTCTCCCAGCTTGGTATCATCTGCAAATGTAATAATCATACTCTCTATACCATCATCGATATCATTGATGAAGATATTGAACAGAACCGGTCCCAAAACAGACCCCTGCAGAACCCCAATTGTTATGCCCTTCCAGCAGGATTGTGAACTGTTAATAAGTACTCTCTGAGAATGGTTATTCAGCCATTTATGCACTACCTTATAGTAGCCCCATCTAGGTTGTATTTCCCAAATTTATTGATAAGAAGGTCATGTGAGACCATATCAAATGCTTTACTAAAGTCTAGGTATTCCACGTCCACCGCTTCTCCCTAATTCACAAGCTTGGTATCCTATCAAAGAAAGCTATCAGATTGGTTTGACATGATTTGTATTTTACAAATCCATGCTGGCTGTTACCTATCTCCTTATTTTCTTCCAAATTTTTGCGATGAATTTCTTAATGACTTACTCTATTACCTTCCTTAGCATAGAAGTTAAACTGACTGGTCTGTAGTTCCCTGGGCTGTCCTTATTTCCCTTTTTATAGATGGGCACTATCTTTGCCCTTTTCCAGTCTTCTGGCATCTCTCCCAACTTCCATGACTTTTCAAAGATGATCACTAAAGGCTCAGATACCTCCTCTATCAGCTCCTTGAGTATTCTAGGATGCATTTCATCAGGCCCTGGTGACTTGCAGACATCTAACTTTTCTAAGTAATTTTAACTTTTTTTAAATTTTAACTTCTAAACCTACCAATTTCCACTAGCATTCACTACGGTAGTAGGCATCCCATCACCATCAATCTTATTGACAAAAACTAAAACAAAAAAGTCATTAAGCACCTCTGCCATTTCTAAATTTCCTGTTATTGTTTCTCCCTCTTCACTGAGCAGTGGGCCTTGGTTTTCCTCTTCTTCTAATATATTTGTAGAATGTCTTCTTGTTACCCTTTATGTCTCTAGCTAGATTGAGCTTGTTTTGTACCTTCGCCTTTCTAATCTTGCCTCTGAATACTTGTGTTGTTTGCTTATATTCATCCTTTGTAACTTGACCTAATTTCCACTTTTTATATGACCCCTTTTTTATTTTTAGATAATGTAAGATCTCCTGGTTAAGACAAGGTGGTCTCTTATCATTCTTTCTAGCCTTCCAATGCAGTGATATTGTTTGCTTTTGGGCCCTTAATAATGTCCCTTTGAAAAACTGCCAGCTATCTTCAGTTGTTTTTCCTCTTAGGGTATGTCTACACTACAGAGTTCTGTCAGAAAAATGACCATTTTTCTGACAAAACCTGAGTTACATCCACACTGCAATCATGTTCTTTCAAAAAAAATTAAAAGAACAGAGGGGTTTTTCTGGCATTGGTAACCCTCTTTCTATGAGGAAGAAGCCTTTTTCTGAAAGAGCTCTTTTGGAAAAAGGCGTTTGTGGATAGGGAAGAGGGAGTTCTTTCAAAAGAAAAGGGAAGAGGAAAAAGCACAGGTGCCCTGGTGGCCACTCCGTCCATAGTAATCACAGCTTAACTGCGAGATATCATCCATTCAGTGTGGATGTTGTCGAAAAAGCAGATCGCTTTTTTGATGTGCTTGTGTGTGTGGACGCGCTCTTTCGGAAGAAGTTTTTTTGGAAGATCTCTTCCAAAAAAAGGTTCTTCCAAAAGAAGCCTGCAGTCTAGACATAGCCTAAGTCTTGCTTCCCATGGACCTTACCTCCCAGTTCTCTGAGTTTACTAAAATCTGCCTTCCTGAAATCCATTGTCTCGCTTTTGCTGTTCTCCTTTCTACCGTTCCTTATGTCACTCACAGGGCCATGGACAAACACGATTATGGATTTGCTTCAACACAGAGTCGGCTAGAGATAGTTTGTTTTATTAGTCTCACTGCTACTACGGAGTTAATGTTGCTGAATTGTTGTTATACAGATATTACAGAGTGCACGTCAGCAAGTGTTACAGAGCAATGCATATAAGAGTAAAAGGCACTTGGCATGCTTACGTCCCTTCTACCGCGGGGAGTCCCATCCCTGATCCTCGCTTCAATGGCTGCAGTCGACATGGCTCCAATTGGGGAAGAAGGGAACCAAGGGCACCCTCCAAAGTCTAGGTCCTTGGTGAAACTTACCAGGCATGGGGACTTACCAGGCATTACCACACTATTTTTATCACAATTGTTTACCGGGTGTGCATGTACTGGCTCCACGTCGCTCTCAGCATTCTCTGAAGTTGAAATTGAGGTCGACATGATTTATTCCTCACTACATTCCCAGGTCAACTGCATGGGCCGTGGCCAATAAAGGATATCTGGTTTTTGCATTTGCAGGGTTCAAAGATGTACTAGCCTGTGTACTCCAAGGATGGAACCTTCCATCCTGGCCCTCTGGGCTGCAGGCCCCACGTATGGCTTCTTACATGACACCTTAGAATCATGAACTCTATGATTTCATGACCACTTTCATCCAAGCTGCCTTCCCACTTTCAAATTTTCAACCAGTTCCTCCCTATTGGTTAAAATCAAATCTAGAACAGCTTCCCCCCAGTAGCTTTCTCAACATTCTGAATAAACAAAATTGTCTTCAATGCAGTCCAAGAACTTACTGGATGATCTGTGCTGTGCTGTGTTAGTTTCCCCCATCACCATGAAATCCTGCGCTTTGGATTATTTTGTTAGTTGTTTAAAAAACAGCCTCATCCACCTCTTCTGCCTGGGTAGGTGGTTATTAGTATATCCCTAGCATGACATCAGCCTTTGTTTTTTACCTTTTTTAACCTAACCCAGAGACTCTCATCAAGTATGTCTCCTATGTCCATCTCCATTTCAGTCCAAGTGTACACTTTTTAATATGTAAGGCAACACCTCCTTCCTTTTTTCCCTGCCTATCATTCATGAGCAAGCTGTACCCTTCTGTACCAATATTCCAGTCATGTGTATTATCCAACCAAGTCTATGTGATACCAACTATGTCATAGTTGTGTTTATTTATTAGCGCTTTAAGTTCTTCCTGCTTATTTCCCATACTGCTTGCATTTGTATACAGGCATCTAAGATACTGATTTGATTTTGCCCCCCAGTTCTGCCTTGCCCCTCCTTTATCTCCGCTATTATAGCCCATGCTCCTTCCCTTTTCTGACCTATCTCCCAGGTTTCCATGTTTTTCACTTTCCTGTAGGCTTTGGTCACCTGCCCCCATCAAACCTAGTTTAAAGACCTTCTCACTAGGTTAGCCAGTTTGTGTCCAAATACTCTCTTCCCCTTACTTGAAAGGTGAACCCCATCCCTGCTTAGCAGTTCTTCTTGGAACAGCATCCCTCCTGGCGACATCATCTTCTCAGCCAGGCATTTACCTCTCGGATGCACCCATCTCTGGTTGGGCCTCTACCCTTGACAGGAAGGACTGAAGAGACTATCAGCTGTGCTCCAAATTCCTTCACCAGTACTCCCAGAGCCCTGTAGTCACTCTTGATCTGCTCAAAGTCACACCTGGCAGTATAATCTGTGCTCACATGGATGAGTAGCATGGGGTAGTAGTCAGAGGGCCAGATAATCTTCAACAGTGCCCTTGTAACATCTGAGATACGGTCCCCCTGGCAGGAAGCATACCTCTCAAGATGACATGTCTGGGCAACAGATGGGTGCCTCCGTTCCCCTCAGAAGAGGACCTCCAACCACCACAACCCTCTTCGCAGTGGTGGCTACAGACCTCCCAGCCTTGGAGGTACAAGGCTTCTCCTCTTCTGCTTTAGGGGGTGATTCCTTATCTCCCAATACCCAGAACAGCTAACGCTTCTCCAGAACCATGCTGGGAAGGTTGGGAGCAGGGGTGGTGCACTGCTGCCAGAAGTGACAAGCTGACAGTGTCCCCCCTGAGACAGAGCCATCTCCTTCTCCACCAATGTATGTCAGCAGTCTTTTTTAATGGGATAGCTTCCTCAGCCTCAGCGGTCTCCATGAATACTCTCCAGGAATTCCCTGTGGATTCTGATGCTCTTCAGCCTAACCACCTCTTCCTGTAGCACTCCCACCTGCTTCCCAAGAGATTCTACCAGCAGGCACCTTTCACAATGGATGGTCTCTCCAGCCTGGATTTCAGTAAGTGGGAACTGGAAGCCACAATCCCTGCAAAACCACTGGGTAGAGGCATCCATGGTCAGGTGACCTGTCTGGCTACAGGCGCAGGCAGAGGAGACAGAAACAGTGATGGCACAGGTGTTGCAGGTCTTCCTAACCATATTATGACTCCGTCTTTCAAACTCCCTCTCAAACTCCCCGGGTTGCTCTGCCTCTGGCTCACCTAGGTCAGGCCTACCCCCTCCTCAGCCACATGGGGAGGCAGATCACAAGACTAAGAGATTCTGATCAAAAGCAATCAAGGGAACAAAAGATCAAACACTCCCAGACACACAATTTCAACTGTCACAGTAACTGACATCACCTGCAACAGAAACAGAAACAAAATGCAAACAGTCAGATGTTACATGATGTATTTTGCCTAAAGTGTCTTCAAGCTATGCATATTCATAGTCATAAACGAATTTCATAAAGTATGGGGGAGCCGTGACAGTGAACACCTTGGTTTTTTGGGGGTTTTTTTGTGAAAGACAAACCTTCCAGTACTAACCCTCCTAACTTCACACTGGGAATTTGGTCCAATGCTTTCTCAGAGGGAATGCCACCTACTAGAATTTCCTTAAAACTGAGCATGCAACTACCAACTAGGTCTGATGTTGTTTATCTTGAAAACTCCTATATGGATTATAGCGTGGGATTGTATTCTTGCAAGTTATTTTTACTGTAATAAACCCACACTTAGCAATCAATATATTTCAGAGCAGTGTTGGAAACTTCATCACAAATGCTTGACAGAATCTGAGCAAATACGAATGGCTGCTAATCACTTCTGTTAGTATCTCTTAAGACTCCAGGAATGTATTAGCTCAAAAATGGGTTGGATAATCCAAGTAGCACTCATTTACTAAGAGAAAACCAGAAAATGTCACCTTCACATCTACTTTGCATTCTCACTGGTACTTTCTCTCTTCCTCAGTCCCTCCTAACAGTCCAACCATGCTACACTTACATAACCCTAGTACATCTCATTAGAGGAAGTGGTAGCTTTGGAGATATATTTGTTGAGAGTTACATTTCCAAGGACTGCCCAGCTTTGTGATCAGGGAGTTAGAGCAAATTGTTTATTTGAAAGGGATTTGAGATAAGTTGCATGAACAGAAGCTCCCCTTTTGGTTACAGAGCCCTAGATTTTTTAGTGGGGAGGCCGGCAGCTGCTGACCCACAAAGAAATTTAGTCAGGGGCCATGCACAAAAGTGAGAAGAAAAAAAAAGGCCGTGACATGGCCCCCAACTGAGAAGCAGAAAGATACTCCCCACAATTCTCCTCATACACCAGAGTGTGGTGGGGTCAAAAATGAGGGGGTTTGTGTATGGGAGGGGGATGCTTGAAAATGAGCTTGAGGTGTGGGGTCTGGGCGGAGGGAGGGTGCAGGAATCTTGGGCGGGGGGGGGCGGATTCAGGTAAGCCAGGGGCCATATATGCTCCACCCCTGCTTTAGCCCATCAGATTTGACTTTGTAAGCATTAGGCAGCCATGTGCAGTCAGTGCAGGATTTTCACATTCAGAGACAAGTTGCCTTGCTGGCTCATGTTACAAGGTGTTTTGGCTTTCATCCCAATCTGAAACTTTGGATAGAATCTATTTTAATTCTTCACGGTCAAATAGCATAGGCTCTTGGATGCTGTCTACAGCAAGATTGAATTCAACTGGGCAGGGGTTCTAATATTCAATTAGAATCCAGTTTATTTCTGATCTTTCCTCTGCTTTCATTTTCCTTGTTCTTTTCCTTGGTGAAATCCCCCCCCCCCAATAATGCTGTCATCTTGGATGTTTGAGATGGGACTATGAAAGTGCAAAAACTCCTTATATCTATATTAAAAATATAAGGGAGTGTTGAGAAAGCCCTGAAGTAGAGTCTACTCATTGGTGGCTGTATTCAGGACAAAAATCAGGATGTATATGACTGTGCTGCTGTCAACTTGCTAACCCCAGGAATTCCCAGATGTCTCCAGTTTCTTTGATCTTTTACACTTATCAATAAAACATCACACTAAATCAAAAATGCACTCATAGGCTATATAAGGCATTGACCATACTAGGTTTTTTTTTTTAAAGTGAACCTTAAAAGGGTCAGGTCTAGATAAGCACGCAAATAAATGGTTGTTTTTCGGAAGCTGATCTGAACCATGAATATGAGAGCAGACACTTTTGTGTTATTCCAGCATTTCTTAAGGTCTCCAGGTGTCCAGTTTTCAACTGGAACATCCAGTCAAAAAGGGATCCTGGCTGCTCCAGTCAGTAACCCGGATCAGTCCATTAAATATCCAGTTGACAGCACAGGGTGGCTAAGGTAGGCTCCTTATCTGCAGTAGCTCTGTATGGATCTGAAAGCAGTGGCATGCCCCTCCTACAATGCATATGTGTAAGGGGAGCATGCTGCCCCCGCCCCAAGTGCTTGCTCTGCAGCTCCCATTGGCTGAGAACTGGGGCCAATGAGAGTTGCATGTGCAGCATAGAGCCTGCTGGCCATGCCTCCATGTAGGAGCCAGATGGCAGGCATGCTGCTATTTCCAGGAGCTGCTTGAGGTAAGTGCTGTGAGGAGCTTTCACCCTTGAGCCTGCTCATGCCTCAACCCCCTGTCCCAGCCCTGATCCTCCTCCAACCCCCTAATCCTTTGGCCTCAGCCCAGATTACCCTTCTGCACCCCAAACCACTCATCCACAGCCCCACCATAGAGGGTACCCACCACAGAGGATACGTCTACACTGCAACACAATTTTGAAATAACTAGTGCTATTCTGAAATAACTTAGTCTGTGTCTACACAGCAGGCAGTTATTTCGAAATAGTGTCAAAATACTGTCAATATGGAGGACTTCTTACTCCGACACCTGTAATCCTCACTGTACGAGGAGTAAGGGAAATAGGAGGAAGAGTGTTCTGTTTCAGAATAAGTGCTGTGTAGATGCTCCCAATTTCAAAATAAGCTGTTTTGAAATAAGATACGCAACTGATGGTAGCTCAAGTTGCATAGCTTATTTTGAGTTAAGCCCTGCTGTGTAGATGCAACCAGAGTCTGCACAGACAAGCAAAGCCCTCACCCCACCCCCTATCTCTCTGCCCCAGCCTGTAGCCACCTCCTGAATGCAGAATCCCTCATTTTTGGCCCCAGTCTAGAATCCACAGAATCAGCTCAGAGCCTGTACCCCCACAACTCCTACATAAGTCAAGAACTCCACCTCCTGCCGAGAATGCCTCAGTTCTACTCCCCAGCCAGGAGCTCTCTCCTGCACCTGAAACTCCTTATTCCTGGTCCCACCCTAGAATCACACCCCCAGTCAAAGCCCTCCACCCTCTCTTTCATTCAAGCCCACTGCCTCAGCCCAGTCCCACCCTGCTCCCTGAACGCTTCATTTCTGGACCTTCCCTGAAGCCTGCATTCCCCAGCCAGAGCCCAAACCCCTCCCGCACGCTAACCCCCTGAGCCAGCCTGTTGAAAATGAGCGAGGATGGGGAAAGTGAGTGACAGAGGGAGAGGAGATGGGGTGAGCATGGGTGGGTCTTCAGCAAAAGGCAGAGGTAGGGGTGGGGCCTCTGAGGAGCAGTAGGAAAGGGGTCAGGCAAAGGTGTTCAGGGGGTTTTTAAGTAGAAATTTGGCAGCCCTAGTGGTTTCGCCTGTGTTCTCTTTGGAGGTGGTCACACTGACCAGTATCAAGCCTCTGTAATATATGAGGTCAGACTATATCAGAAGTTGAGGTGCCATAATTTTTACCACTAGAATCTGGACTGTAAGCTACTATAGGAACAAATTCACTGATGAGGGCTGGGGATCTAATTGAAAGCAAGAGGCAAACAAATAGCACTGGATGTGGAAAGTTGGGGCCAAAGGGCCCAAGTAACCTGCTAATATGGCAGAGCCCCAGGGCTGCCCCTATTCTTTGCCTCCTAAGGAGTCTAAGCCTTACTTTAAAACAGCCCTCCTGTGTCAGAATTCCCCTCAGGTGATCCCTCTGATAGCCCTCTAAGGCACAGCTGACTCCATAGGTACAGGAATTGCAGATTGCTTGCCTGTGCCAATATAGGTGAATCAAACATAATGCTCACTAGATTTGCCAACCCTCTAGATTTGTCCTGGAGTCTCCAGGAATTAAAGGTTAATATTTAAAGGTGTCGTGATGAAACATCCAGGAATATGTCCAGCCAAAACTGGCTACTCTAATGTTCACTGGTATACAGTTCTGTCAAAGACTAGCTGTTAGTATGTTAACTAAGCATTTAGGTGAATGGTCTCTTCTAAACATTTCTGTGTAAACCAGTGAGCATAGCTCACGGGGCTATTAATAAGCTATAAAAACTTTCACCGTGGTGTTGCTGGTTCTAATCCAGTCCAGGTTGGCAATGACTGAAAGCTCTTACTGATATACATTGCAATGTACATATTTCCTGCATATCCTTCTGAGACCTTACTGAATTAATTTAAGTATCTTTGGGATCCCTTGTATTAAATATGAAGTGCATGTTTTATTGTTGGTTGGGGTCATTGATAATGTCCCAAAAGAGAGGATGTAGTGTGAGGTCTGGGAGTTCAACAGACTATACTGAAAATGTGCCAACTAAAAATGGATTTTTTGGAAAATAAGTATTAATTGGATTTCCTGGGGGAGAGGGGAGGGAGAAGAGTTCTCCAAGGAGAAGTTAATGCAAATCGTACCCCCCCAAAAAAGCCATCGGGATTCAGGGCATACAGCAGAGTCAGTCTTCAGGCAACCTAATAAGTGCAACTGGCCTATAATACTTTGCCTGATAACCTGGAAGAGTCTACAGAGCAGTTCTTAAGACCAGCAGCAGTAGGCACACTAGATTAGTGGCTTCCTGAAGTATTTGTCTATGGCTGCCGTAGCTCCTGCTTTGTTTTGAGCCTTGCCTTGCTCCAAGTAACCTGGCCCTGACCCCCAGCTCCCATTCTTTATTTTGGCTCTGACCCTTGGTTCTGGCATGTGACTCCTGTTCTAAGTCTGGACTCCAATTCCTGGCTACCAACTCTTGTTCTGACCAACAGGCACAACAGTCCACGTTCCAGTCATATGAACCAGCCTACTGAAGCAATGGTCTTTGTTACCAGAGGCCATGATCAAGTGCCCGAGCTGAATAAGGAAATTGGCTGATCTTCCACTCTCAGTTGGGAAAACCTAACAGAGTTTTGAGGGTCTGACACTTTCTGGAGTCTGATCTTTGATAAGCTTTGCAGCATATGTGTAGGTTCTCTTATTCTTAATGTTTTTTTCTATGTAAGGCGTCTACCTTAACAATAAATGTGCTTGCTTGGAAAGGGGTACATGGTAACTTGCAATTGCAGACCATTATATTGTTCATAGTCCCTCAAGAGAAAGCCAAGCATAAATGCTGGCTTAGCTAAACAGCCTGTCTTCCTGAGAACTTCACATACAGTAGGCAGGGAACTATGCAGCCTGGAGGGAAGTCAGTCAGGAGGGAGAGAGACACAAGTATCTGCTCAAGAGTAATGATGGCTGAAGAACTGGGAAGCTAGAGTTGGGTAGACCACAGAAGGGAAATAAAAGTTCAGTTAATCTGAAATGGTGATAGTTACTATTGGATGACTACCTGGTAACTCACTTGAAATGGATGTGATGGGTCTCAGCGTTGCTCCTAATGAACATGGGTGAGCAGTACGCACACCACACCACTATCATTAATATGCAGAACTGTTATTGGTAGTCATAGGAGAGAAATTAAAGATGGAAAGGCCATACATTCCGTTTTCCTCTTTTTTAGAAGGTGTTCCTCTAACTTCTGATGGAACTAGACTAGAAAAGGGCAACTAGGAAAAAAACAAACCTTTCCATTGAGTAACTTAAAAATAAATAAAAACAGAACTTCACTCTCCAGAACTCTGAAATTTAGCACCTCTCTTAAGCTCTAAATTCTCTTTAAAATACATACAATAAAATAAATGAACAAATCGTATTACAACAATCACACATCATCCTACAACAACGACAAAACCAAAGTGCAGTGAAGACAGAAATCCATTTGAAGATAGTGATTGACAGAGCAGTAAGAGAATTCAAATGAAATAAAACTTTATGATATAAACCAGTTTCAAGAAAGGTCTGAAGAGTAATGTATCATTTGGTTTGTTTTTAGATTGCTCCATTAATAAATAAGACATTTTTTAAAAAAAAGTTCAGAGTAATTCATCATATTCAGGAGTTAGACCCTCACATGATAGTGTAGTGAATATGATTACCACTAAGCTTGGCCAACAGATTCAATTACAGTGAAGACTGAACCAAACTTTTGCCTGATATCTGAAGGGAATATTTTGGAACGTTCTCAAACCAGTTCAGCTTTTTAAAAAAAAAATTGGACTCAGGGAGTGGATATGTGGAGATTCTATGAGAAAGCCTGCATATATGTAAGCGGCAGCCCTAGTGTGGCATATATAAGCAATAGGGCTTTTCTGAAAACAAACTTCTTAAGTTTCCCCATTACATTCTCACCTCCAATACCACCCCCTCCTTTTCTTCAGAGACTATAATGCCTTTTTATTTTGTGGTGAGCTCCATTCAAAAGTCATTCCTTCTTTGACATGGGGACCTCTTTTGATATCAGCCCCATGTATTAGTCTGGATCCCAGGACTATCAGTCCACCACCAGTCTATCCCCAGATTACTCCTTTTCAAGCACAAAACCAGAGAACTGATATTCTCTTATTTAACCTCAGTTACTGGGCATCCCTTTTAAAAGGCTATGTGTGGCGATAAATCTTTACTGTCTACTCCTTGACTTTCAACTAACTGTACATATGAAAGGTCTGGCTCAACTGGAAATTAAAGTGCTCCTCTTTACAAAAATGGCACAGCATGGGCATCGCAGGTTAAAGGCTCTCTCACTGTGTATGCTTTCACCAACAAGTTGGAGGAAGCCCAAGGATAAAAAGAGAATTTCCTTTATATACCCATTCAGTTCTAGGTCCCGCTGAACAAACAATTAACATTGTGCCTGAGATTCCCATGAGAACTGGTGGGCACATTTTCAACTAAATGCTAGTTTGTTTGGTCTAGAAATGCTGTTTTGTGGAAGCCAAATGTTTGATGACATATCGATTACAATGACATTTTTGACAGGAAGGTTTCTGAGGTCCTGGCAGACTATCCGCTTGCTTACATTCACAGGGAGACCTGAATTGAAAACCTGACCTTTGACAATTCCATTTTGCAAAACTCTTTGAAACTGTGAAAGTTTTCCAAAAAAATCCCAGAACTATTGTTCTCCAGCAAGCTGTAGTTTTCATACCTTGTGGATGTTGGACTAAGATCACCAGCTGATTTCACATAAACCAGCCTTCAGGCAATAACGATATGCATTCACTACCACTGAATGGTTATATTCAGTGTCACCATCTCCCATTAACAAATCTCTTAAATAACCTGGTCTATTAATCTAAAACATTTTTATAATCCACTACTTCATTCCCTCTAATTACTTTGTTTCATTTTATTACCTTTCTCAATGAATAGGACACTTAAAAAAAAAACCTTCTCAACTCAGCATTGGGCATGCACATCCCAAGTAACGGTGATGCTTTGGATTCATTATTACAGTTCCCTGAATCCAGATGAAGTCATCTTAGCCTTTGAATATGATTCAACAGAAATCAAACACCCAGGATGTTGGGTCCAGTTTTGCAATTGTGTCTCAAGAATTAAGCTTAAATAGCAATATTAATATAAACTGGCAGAAGGCAGCTAGAGATTCTGCACCAGCACGTGCACATTAGAAACTAATTTGCCCACTGAGGTAATAGCAGCCCTCTCGAATAACGCTTAGGCACTCATGATGTAGTTTTACGTATCTGCACTGGAATAAGCAGGAACCGTTCTTCAAGAGCATTTGATCAATTTCTGGCAGGTATTTCTTTTCTCAAGACAGTCAGGCCCAGAACCTAAATCAGTCTAAGTACATAAGTACCTGTCTGAGCAAGGGTCTTTTGAGGCATCCTTTTTTGTCTCAGTAAGACAGCCTGAAGCCAAAGTCAGCTTGCCAAATAGGCTCTGACAAAGTGCCAAGGAAAGGAAGGGTGTTTGCCTGCTTGCTCACTGACATGCAGGATCTTCTCCTGTATCTGTAGAATATGAAACAAGCCTAATAGTTACTGACTCAAGCTGTATTTCCCTCTTTGGTGCTCAGGCTCCCACAGAGCCCTGTTGTAATGTTATCTAAGTGATGGTGAAATTAAATGCTTCAACAGAAAAGATTAAATCAAGTTACATTAAACTGATTTCCAAAATTTATCATTTGTTGGTCACTGATATTAGAGGGCAGAAGGGAAATCAGAAAAGCTACCAGGTCTGGTGGTTCGCACAGAGAACTGGAAGACAGGAGAGCTGAGTTGTATTCTCAGCTCTGCCACTCACTGTGTGTGACCTTGGTCAAGTTTCAAATCAATCTGTGCCTCAGTTCGGCCATCTTCAGCACAAGGCAATACGTTAGCTTGATTCATCGGAGATGTTCTGAGGTTTCACTCAGGTTGTTGAATGTTTTGACATCCTTGGGGTAGAAAATCCTATTGGAACAGCATTAGTAGTCAGATTAAAGAGACAAGTACAATCAATCAATCAATCTTTCTAATACAGAGCAGGAGATACATGGCTGCATTCTCATCTCTGGGCCAAAGAACCCTTGGTTCAAAGTGCCACACAAATATGTGGGCACAAGAAAAGAGTTTGCACTCAAACAGTGCGTGACATCACAGGGCTGCCAAAATTCCTAAAAATGCAAAAAAGTCCAAGAAAGGGAGAGGGGAGCAGATATTAAAAATCTCTTTTATCTGTATTCTCATTCAGGCCCAGATCATTTACAGAATTTCTTGGAAGGTCTCTCCATCTTCCTTTGTAGCTCCAAGCATAGTCATTGAATTTTACTGCTAAGCATACATTTTCAACAAGCATTAATACTTGTTTTGTACACTGTAAAAAATTTTATAGGCTGAGAAATATATTTTCCTCTCTGCAAACAGACATATACATACACGTGTATATCACGCACACAAATAGTTGGATGGATATATATGGTTCTATAAACTACATACACTTAGCATTAAAAGTGCAAGTGTTTAGAAATCTATTTTACTTTCAACAACGAATGTTCTTTGGCATTTGAGCTTAAATAACTTGACAGTGTCCTTTTCAATCTTGTGGGCCTGCTACTGGGAAGAACATGCATTGCTATTTGTAACATGCAGGTCTGCAGCTGTGGTGCTATACAAATGCCATCTCAGCCCCAGAGATATTAAGCTATATACTAAATACTGGCTTTATTTGAAAAAAGTCAGCCAAAATGCCAGAAGTCACTCTAAGTCTGAAGTGCCATTAGTTTCTGTATGTACTTCTGAAAATCATGTCATTCAAAAAGAAGTTCCTACAGGAAAAAAAGAGACTATAAAAAAGCATGAGGCCAGGTTTACACTATGGCTATGTTTACTCTGCAGGCTTCTTGCACAAAAACTTTTTGCACAAGAGTTCTTGCGCAAAATTCTTGTGCAAGAGTGCATCCACACTGCCATGTGCTTTTGCTCAAGAGATATGCTTTGCACAAGAGCGTCCATGGCAGTGTGGATGCTCTCTTGTGCAAGAGAGTTCTGATGGCCATTTTAGCCATAGGGATTTCTTGTGCAAGAAATCCTTGTTCCCGTCCACACTAGCCTTTTTGCGCAAGAGCTCTTGTGCAAAAAGGCTTATTCCTCATGGGGAGAGGAATAACTCTTGTGCAAAAAGCCCTCTCTTCTGCTTGTGCAAGAATGGCAGTTCTTGTGCAAGAAGCCTGAAGTGTAGACATAGCTTATAAGTTTACACTGTTGTAACTACATTGCTAAGGGATATGAAAAATCCATAGCTCTGAATGATGCAGTTATGCTGACCTAAGCCCCCAGTTACACAGCGCCTATATGGACTTGTCCCATCAACAAAGATACTGCCTCTCATGGAGGTGGATTAACTCTCCCATCAACATAATAGAGTCTTCATTGACTGTATTGATTTCATTGACGTAGCTGCACTGAAGCAGCATTTCAAGTTTAGACCTACCCTAAGAAAGAATGCAAAAGGATGTGAAAGATACTTGGAGAATTCCTTACACAAAAGCCCTGGTATTTCTCTCTCTAAATCATTCTCTTACAAAAAAAAATGGCCAAGGCAGAACAAGGAATGCACAAGGAACAAGGAATGCAACACTCCTCAATGTTGAGTTGCTAAGGTTTCCTCCTAAGTGATAACAAGTGTCTTTGACTGCTTTCAGTCACCCAAAGTAGGACCCTCCCCCCAACATCCCACTCCTCCTATGGGTGCCTGTCTAGCTGGTACCTTGCATTTCTTGAAGTCCCAGAGCCAGGTCCATCAAGATAATCCAACATGAGAAAATCATTTGTTTTGTCTTTCAAAAAAAAAAAAAAAAAAAGGGGGGTCAGAGCCTCAGCTGGTGCAACTTGGCATAGCTCTGTTGATGTCAACAGAGTTATGCCAGTTTTAAAGAAATTTAAGTGAGACTAGTCCCATATTTTCTGAGAAATCCTCCTCCTAAAGGGTAGTAAACTATACCCTTGATACTCCAGTATCTTTTGCAGTCTTACATGAGCTGCTGTCTTTGGTTTTGTTCAGTCTAGCCGTAGACCCAGGGTCTTAAACTCACAGCCCATAAGCCATCTTTGGGCCAGACATATTCCCATTCTGGCCCAGGAGACACAGTGGCCTGGGGCTGTCCCCCCAAACCAATCCACCAAGCCTTACACCTTCCTGCCACTTCCCCATCCTCTTCCCCCAAGGCAAACTTTCCCATGAGAGACGCAGCCTCTGGGATTATTGGGGGGGGGCATGGCATGGGGGAGCAGGAGCAAACAGGCCTCCCACTACACCCTGCAGTGGTGGGAGCCTTTGTGAAGTGCAGCAAGTGTGCAGACCGAGTGCACTACAGTTTCCTGTGGCTCCCAGCACCATGGAGAACTTGCTGCCTCATGCCAGCTCCTCCCCCACTCCCAGTAATTCACAAAGCCGCATCCCTTGGAGGACAGGGTGCCATGGCAGGGGTGGGGAGGAAAGAATAGGGCAGTGGCAGGAAAGAGCAAGGGTTGGGTGTTGGGTTCAAACATCTGCCTACAAGGCCACTGGGTCTCTTGGGCAGGTTTGTGAGTATGCTCCAGGCCATAAATGTTTGATACCCCTGCTATAGACTGTAAACCCAGTAGAAAAGTAAATTTATCAGTAAAGGGCCATATACATATATGATGATGTCATATAGGTCTGATTAAATCCCATCTCACAAGTACACACTGACCATAGAATCATAGGGCTGGAAGGATCCTTATGAGGTCTTCTAGTCCAGTCCACTGCAATCAAGGCAGGGCTAAGTGACTTCCCTAACATCCCTGACAGGTGTTTGTTTAACCTGCCTTTAAAAATCTCTAGTGATGGAGATTCCATGGTCTCCCAGGTCAATTAATTATTGATCTTTTTTTTAGTGGCACCTACTATTCTAGCATGCCAGTGAGAGTGGTAAAGGAGCTTTGTGGTGATGACACTTTTATATGGCAGGATAGACACCCTAATTCTGAACTGCTCAGTAGAAGTTCAGAATTATTGTGTTTTCAGCCAATGGTGTCAATGAAAACAATGGTATGTGTTTCTGTATACTTTCACCACAGCTCACGATAATTCTATTGAATTAGAGAGACTTTGTGTGGGATGGATCCACAATATTTTCATCTTCCCTCTTAAGTAAACAAAGTGCTGAGAAGGACACATTCATCTTGAACATCTGAGCAACCTGGATTTGGTGGGGAAGATAAACTTCCTGTCTTTATCAGACCTCCTTGGGAGTATAAGGGTAACAGCTCCCTGACTTTCATAAATGTCACACCAAATCATTAGAGATAGCTAAATCTCCTAGACTATGTCTACACTGGCGGGTTCTTGCACAAGAACATCTTTCGCAAGGGTTCTTGTGCAAGAACTCTTGCACAAGAACACGTCCACATGGCCATGTGCTTTTGCGCAAGAGCATCCATGGCAGTGTGGATGCTCTCTTGCTCAAGAAAGCTCTGATGGCCATTTTAGCCATAGGGCTTTCTTGCGCAAGAATCCCCTGCCACGGATCCACACTGCCCTCTTGCACAAGAGCTCTTGCGCAAGAAGGATTATACTTGTTAGAAAAGAGCATAGCTCTTGCGCAAGCCCTCTCTTCCAACACCATACTGTAAATCTTCTTGCGCAAAAGCAGGCAGGCAGTGTGGACGCTCTGTGGAAGAATGGCCATTCTTGCACAAGAACCCGCCAGTGTAGACATAGCCCTACTGTTTGGGAGTTCAGATGAGCCTCCAGAATGAATCTGAATTTTCTTGATTCTCTGTCCTCCAGAAATCACAAGATTTAAATAAACCACTGGGATGATCAGCGTTCTCCCCAGACCTGCTGCGATCTTAAGAACTTTTGCAAAGTAACAGTAGTAGGTCTGCTGATATCAGGAGATAAATCATGTCCAGTGGGAGTCATAAAATGGGATTCCATCAGCTGCTCCAGATTTTTCCCCCCATCTCCATCAGTTCACCCATCTTTAACTATCACCTCCGTATCCTGCCCACAGTCATGACCTCATTCAGCTGCTAAGACTGCTCAGAGGTAAGTAGTTGGGTTTCCCAGTCCAGCAAGGCAGTTTTATTCTATAGAAGTTTTGATAAGATGCTCATCACTGTAACATTAGAGCATGTTCCAGCAACTGCTTAGCTAGCATTCCCATTCTAATTAGGGAGAGAGATGAATGAGGTACCCAACCAAGACTTACCACATAGCAATGCAGCATGCTACCATTATTTGATGAAGACCTGCCAAGAAACCTAGGATTTAAATCAGCTGGAGCATAAGTACAGATGATGCAAAATATTTCAGGAGTCTCTGGAATGGACTCCCCTCCTCCATTTGACAGACGGTGTCTTTAAACTCAAACAACATTCTGCTTAAGTATATGCTCCTCTGAGGGAGGATTTAGAGCACTTACTGCTGTTATGCAACTGCACTTACGAGCAGTATTGAGAGGAAACAGATTTTTGGGGAATGAAGCTCAGAGATGATTATTTATCCAAACAGCAGGGACTGAGGCCAACCTCTGCGTCAAAACATGGATCCAGATTTGCAGCCCGGTCCCGTGTCTGAAATGAAGAATACAAGTGTAATTCCCCCCCTCTTCCCACTTTCCAGTCATTGCTGGAAGACATGTATGTTTGGATGTAATCCCTGACGGAAATTAAACTGAGTTATGTATCTATGTGAAATCAAAAGCAATGTATCATTATTGGGAACATTTTGGTTACAACTCTTCTCTCCCATGAGCCACCAGATATGTAATCTGGATATCAGAGGATGCGATGAGTAATTCAAATCAGCAGAGAATCCTCTTGTGACCCCTAAATAGAAAGATAGGGGTGTGAGTTGGAAACAGGTGTCTTTGCAATCTAGGCTAATCACAGTTAATCAGGCTTAATAGCTGGCACATAGGACATTTCTGATCTGGAAAATGGAGGGAAGAGAAAAAATGAAGAGCAGAAAGTATAGGTTAATGCAAAGAAAAATTTGCATTTAACTGCAAGGACAACCAGTAGGACCCAGAAAGTCAGAGTCCAGAGATCAGAGGGCATCTTCTCACAGTGAAGGTCATTCCCAATTTAATTTGTGCATGGAAACCTTGAGAATGTAAGGGCAGGCCTGCTGTTGGCACCCAATCAGGAATCTGTCCTCTCTGGGTCCAACTCCTGGAGTCCTGTGCTCCCCTTCAATATTGCAGCACAGAATTTCCTTCGGGTTGCATCATTAAGGCAAAGAATTTAGTATGAAAGGTCTTTTCAGAACCACTCAAGCATGAATAGCTATAAAATATTTATGAGAGAAAATAAACTGGAGAAGCATATCAAGGCTTAACAGAGCTGGTGAACACATATAGCTTTTCAAAGACCCTTTTAGACAAGCCCCAGGCCCGCTGTTTACAACACATTAACATGAGACAAGTCATGTCATGTTGCTCCCTGAAATACTAGCTCAGCACTCTAGTCAGCGAATGGGTGCATGGCTAAAACACAGAGGCTATGTCTACACTGCAGGCTTCTTGTACAAGGACTGTTTTGTGCAAGAGCACGTCCACACTGCCATGTGCTTTTGCACAAGAGCGTCCATGGCAGTGTGGATGCTTTCTTGCACAAGAAAGCTCTGATGGCCATTTTAGCAATAGGGGTTTCTTGAGTAAGAAACCCCTGTTGCCCGTCCACACTGCCTTCTTGCACAAGAGCTCTTGCGCAAGAGGGCTTATTCCTCATGGGGAGAGGAATAACTCTTGCACAAGAAGCCCTCTGTTCCGACGCTTTACTGTAAATTTACTTGCGCAAGAACATGTGTGCAGTGTAGACACTCCGCATGTTTTTGCGCAAGAACATCCATTCTTGCGCAAGAAGCCCACAGTGTAGACATAGTCTGGGTGTATTTTTATTCTTCTGCAAAGAAAACAAGTGGCACAGGATAACAACATGGCTCAGATAAGCATGTACTCACGTCCACATGGTGTCTTCAAGGCCATGAATGCAATGGAAAAAAACAAGATGCATAAGAAAGCCATCAATTTCATGAGGATTAAGTGTTCTCTTGCAGTTACCTTTGTGTTCACCATACTAATTATAGTGGCACAACTATAGTTAAGGTAGCATCATGTGATCTATCTAAAAGTGAATTTTTCTATGGCCTAAATTGAAAGGTTGCCAACACTCCAGGCTTGCCCTGGAGTCTCCAGGAATTAACAATTATATCATGTGATGACACTGCCAGGACTATGTCTAACCAAAATTGGCAGCCCTATAAAATTGACATGCTGTAATTTCTTTGAAATGAGGTATGCCTTTAGAACAGGTTAGGGAGGACTCCGGGACAAATCAGGATTTCCAGATACTTTTAAAATCTTTTTATTTACTTATTATTATTGCTGAGAGGGGGGTATTATTTTTTTTGGAGTCTGGTCCTTGACCAAGATATTTGGACCTTGAAAAAAATAATTTACTGACCTTGCTTTAGTTTAGAGATCCAAATTTGGGACAGGATTCCAGAGAGATAAGCAAGCAAAAAGTAAAATTGGGAGTAAGTAGGGAGTGTGTGTGTGTGTCCACAGACAGAGATAGAGATTGCATTATACTCGTATGGTATTGATCAACATTTTTTCAGTATGTCAGGTTTCACCAAAAATAGTCATGGCAAATAGTCCTACTAAATTCTTCAGGAGACCCAGACTGAAAATAGTGTTTACAAAAATACAGACTTTTAAGTTGTGCTCATGTGTCAATACAGAAAAATGGCCAGAGGGTTTCCATTCCTTCTATTGTATATGCTTTACAGCGCCTCTCTTGTAAGTGCTCTAAAATCCAAATGGTTAATCAGATTGCTTTTCAGTTTGGTGTGCTGCATGGGATAGTATGAGTGATCATCAAAACAGGGTCACTTCCTGAGTTACCACACCTTCTCCCTTAAAAAAACCCAAAAAACAGTTTCCTTCTGCTGCCTTATATTATTACATGGAGAGGTACTGGTGATCAGATTAACCACAGACTTCTTAACAGCTGTGAGCTCTCCCTCCCATTAACACAACTAAGGCTAAATTAATCCTTCCCCTTTGGGTAGCATAGGAAGTTGAGAACTGCATACATCTCACAGGTTCTAATCTAAAGCATTCAGTAAGGATGAGAACATTCACTGTTATGAATGGAGCAGTTCAAACATCTCAAAGGGATTGTTTCAGATTGAATTCACCTCTGCTGCTTGTCTTGTTCAGCTGAGAACACCACATTGAGATGAATGGAATGCTTCACATCTTTTAGTGCCTCCTTTGCTGCAGATGAATTGGTTGTTTTGGTCCTTCAGGTTCAGGGATGACCATGACATCATTTGGTTTGGTTTCCGTGAACATGTGAGTGGCTGACCAGGCCAATTTGAGATTTGGCACACTGAACAAGAGATGCTGCTGTGAGTTACTTGATTAAGAGTGGACATGAAAGTTGTACACTGCTGGTGCTCCTGCTCTGTCTCAGTATTTCTCCTGTGCTCATAAGCTGAAGCTCCACTATGAATGAGGTTTCTCCAGTCAGAACAATCATGAGCGAGTTTCTTTCAAAACTCCTCAGGGATAACTTGAGAAAGTCCTTGAAGCATTTCTTCTGCCCTTATTGAGAAGGCTCCTCCCTCCTTTAGTTCACTGTAAAACATCTTCTTTAGCAGTTACTCATCTGTCATTCTGGTGACATGGTTTGCCCATCACATCTGGTGATTTTATCAACTGAGTAAGGATGCTCAAAGCTCCTGCCTGTCTGAGAACCTTAGAACCTGGAACCTTGTCTAGCCACCTTATCCACATTCATTTCCTCAGGCAGCCCTGTAAAAGCAATTCAGCATGGTATCCATACACTGTTCAGGTTTTTCATGTATACATCAGAACTGGCAACACAATGGCTTTGTAGACCATCAGTTTTGTTTGTTGACTAATGCCTCTTTACTCCCACATATTTGAATGCATTCTGTCATGGCCACACTTGCAACAGTTTGGCCATACTTTTTGATAAAAAAGGCTCTACATCAGGCTTTACTCATTCAGACTGGTACATCACATCACTTTGGTCTTCTTGACATTGTGAGATCAAAGTTGTCTCACGCTGAGGAGAAATAGTCCATGCTCCACTGCGTGGCAGACTTAGACAGTCAATAGCAAGCAGAAGATCACAGAGTCACTTCCTGTACCTTTCTCTTTTTTTCAATGAGGAGAATATAAGCAAGCTTGCTATCAGTCTGGTATTTCATACCAAGCCCACTGCCAGTATCATGGGCCTGCATCCTCCCTGAAGCCACATGGGTTCTCAGTCAGGAGTCCTTGTTCAATGTGTTGCACAAAGTGATTCATCAGAATGGTAGTGATAATTTTGCTGTCTATTGATATCAAGGAAATGCTCCAGTAATTGTATAAGTTGTCAACAGATGCATTTTTATACTCTGGAAAATGTCATTCAGTTTCAGAGCCATGTTCAAGCTTCCAGCCTTGTGGAGCAAAAGCTAGATCTGCTCAATCACCCAGGTGGCTGCTAAATTCCACAGCTGCTCCAGTCCGGTGAAAAGTGGTCCTATACCCCAAGTATCGTGCATGCAGGTCTGCAGCTACAGCTCACACTGTATCCATACTTGCTACTTTTCTGCTTGTCCATTGCCACAGGACAGGATAGGGTGGAGGGGAGGTTAAGCAGTTGATATAATGACAAGCTAGACCTAGTGATCAGTTCACCAAGCTCTGAAATGAAGACACTTCTTGGGAGAAACATGGTAAAGATGTAGAATGGAACAACAAGACACAAGTTTGCATGAAATGATGAAGAATGCCATATACATTCGCAAGTACACGGGGAAATTTAGGCTGATAAAATTAAGTTAACCAAGTTAAATTCAGGCTAGAATACTGAGGTTAATTCTCTCTATGCCAAAAAAAAATGAGATGGGATTTTTAATAGCAACATCTTGTTCTGTTGATTATTCCTCTCACTCCAAAAAAATGAGTGGTAAATTTAAAACTAAGCCAGAGTACAGTCTCACTCTGAGTCAGAGGGAAAGGGATCTGTTGGATTATTAATACTACTTCCTTCAGCACACAATAGGTATTTCCTGCTCATTACCCCAACCCCAAAATAATGGCACCTCCCCATTAATACCACTCATTCCAGGTTCTAATTCACTCCTTTTTAAAGTCCTTCAGCTTCCTCATGTTTCTTTCACTGGCATGGTATTCCTCTACCCCCTTCTCTATTTCCATTGTTCATCTAGTACCACCCTTCTCTTTGCCCCTCTATGCAGTCTTGGTGGTCCTTACATGAGTGTCTTCTCTTCCACTCTTTCCACCTACAGCAGCTTTCCTCTAGTCTATTGGTATGATTCATCAGGTATCTGTCTCATTACAAACCTTAACTGAGAATATCTTCCTTCTTCCCAGCCAATAATACCTTTTACTTTTATTAGCTGCTTTAATATCTCTTAATTTTAACTCTGCAATCACAGCACTTCTCTTGACCCTGAAAAGATACTGGGGAAATGATGAGTCTGAAAAGCACTATACAATACAAAACATTTTGTACAGACTTCACTGAACTTTGCTTAGTGTGTGAGAGTTTATGGCAACACAGCACTGGGTGCAGCTGCAGGCCATTCAAATTAAAACCATTTTTAGGGGAACAAACATATTTCATCTGATTTTTATTTTGCTGTCAAGTCTCAGGCAAGCTCATTTCCACAGAATCACTGTGTGCATAGTGGAGAGTAGTTGCCTTCTTAATCTTCTTTGCACAGCCCTTTCCATTCCCTTTTTATACCAGATTTGACATACTAATGGGGCTTAGTATTCAGAATGACACCCCCCTGAAAAGTTATATTTTTCAAAACTAACTTTTTATTCGGAGGTTAAAAGTGACTAAAAGTGACCCCCCCCCTCAAAAAAAAAGCACTACACACAATGTCTTTGATAACAAAAATGGAAGAGCTTTCAGTGAAAATTATTTTCAATAGAATACAGGGTTAAGACCTTTTATAATAAATTCAGTTTGGCAATAAGTGTTTTTATGACAAGTTAATAAGCCTTACCAAATTAGAGATTTATAATTTAAGCTTCTATGCTCCTCTGAGATTTCCTCTACAGGAGTTAAATCTGGTCTTGTACACAGGCTTGATATCTGGCTACAGACCTACGACACAAAGCAGAGCCATATATTCTGATGTAATAAGTGTGAATAAAGTGACTTGGACTAATGACTAAAACTATAATAAATAATCCAGAAATCCATTTTATTTACATTTATATCTTACAGTCTAAATGTAAAATTTATATATTATTTATTTCACTCAAAAATGACTGAAAGAGTTAGCAATTGTTTCTTCTTTTCCCAGACTTAACCCCACAGATGGGGGCACTTCCATACTTTGTATCTCACAAGTCCCTTTGTCTTACATAATATTATAGCAGAAAGCGCAAGTTCTTCACTTGTGGAATAGGTGAATTCAACCAGTTGAGAACTATCACTGAGGGACTCTAATGGCTTGACTTCATATTACTGTGCCATAGTGTTACTGCAACTGTACCAGTGCAGCTCATTGCTGTAATACGTTAGTGAAGACACTCCTATTTCAATGGGAGAGCTTCTGCCATTGGCACATTTAATACACCTCCCTGGAATGATGGAATTTATTTTTCCAGTTTGCCTTATTAAAAACAAAAGAAATTACATACAAAATACATTAAATGAATGGCAAGGTTGCAAATACAGGCACAGGTTGAACCTCTCTGGTCTGGCAACATTTGTGGTCCGGCATGATTTTAATTAGCTGGATGTCCATTATAATGGATGTGGCCAAGTTTTCTGCAGTCCCATAAAGTTTGACAACAGCCACACTCCTGGCTCTCTGTGTTCTGTGCTGTTATTTAGCTCTAATTTATCCCCAAAATATCTTCTAGCCCAGTAAACAGTGGAAGTGTTGATAATGCTGCTAAACAATATTGACCTCCCATGGTTCGGCACAGGTCAGGTCCTGAGGGTGCCAAATTAGAGAGTTTCAACCTGTGCTCAGAGGTTAGAGAATTTCAGTTGCCTTTGGAACCTTGATTTGGTCTCCTTGAGTATATGCATTATGATACAATCACTAATTGCACGATCAGTTACTATTCTTTCCACAAAAACTGTCTCATTCAGCACACAGAAAGCATGGTAGATGAGAAGTTAATTGGGGTTGTGTCTGTGGGAACCCTACCACTTTTGTTAAAAGACATTGGGAGGAATATAATGAATGAGGTGTGGGACTTATGGTCAAGACAACCGAATGCTGCCCTGGACAAATGGATTCTATCTGTCTCTGCTAGAGTACATATGTATTACATACCATTGGCAGTAGTCTGGAGGAACAATGCTGACCACACAGCTTGCTGCCTTCTCGGTTTTGGCCCTGCCAGCCCTTTGATGTGACAAGAGGGCAGCAGGGCCAAACTGAGTGAACGATATTGTTAGAGACTGGGAGTGCCTGAGGTGTGATGACACCACTAAGATTTGGCCCCATTGAGCCTCCATCCCGAGGGTTATTTGACTTTACTGTTATTTGACTTTAGCTATTTTCTCTCAGTGCATCTGTTGAAGAATTATGAATGCTGAAGTAGTCAGAGAAGCTTCTCTTCTGCCCTGTGTCGTAGGCTGCAGCTGTACCATTTAGAGTAATGTTGCCTCTGTGCATCTCCCCTATTGCCCTACTATTTCCTTGTTGTTGTCACTAGAGTCTCCTTAGTCTCTTTTTAACCCAAATTGCCTTATTTTTAATTAGATGCATGCCTGTAGCTCAAAGAGAAAGCGAAGTTAAGCAATTGTTTTCCCTTCCTTGAAGTGTGTTTGATTCTTTTTTGCAAAGCTAATGTGCAATTAAACGTTAACAAGGAACCTTAATATTAGCCCAGCTTTAATTTAATACAAGAGTTCAAGACAGCAATTGTCTGTTGTCATGCTTTCGAATGCACTGAGAGTGGGCAGGGTGCACTTAAATAGAAAAACACTGTGTGGCTGCTACTTCACATTAGAGCCTGGAGCACTATTGAGAATGTACCTTGCAGATTAATACCAAGTGGGTGGTACCGGCTGATCAGACTGAGGGGCTCAATACAGACTTGCTGCAAGGTGCATCTCATCTTATTATTATTATTAGACAATCTTTCTATTAAGCGGTCACCTTTCTTGTCTGTCTGTCATGATATTTTCAACTTGCCACCCCTGCACATGCACCAATGAGGCCTAGCTGCTGCGCACGCGCCAACACAGCCAGCCCCGCCAACTCCTGCAGGTGTGCTCTGCTGCCTGGCTTTGTGCCACACGGCTCCCGGCCCCTATGGCAGGCTGCCCCGCCAGCTCCTGCAGGCGGCCTGCCTGGATCTGTGCCGCACCATGCGGGGGACACTCCATTGGCACAGAGCACAGGGAGAGAACACAGGGAAAGGGGAGGGAAAGGGAAAGGAGGGGACTGAGCCATCAGAGCACGGGGAGAAGAGATGGAGGGGGTTGAGCCTCCAGAGCACCAGGGTGGAAGCAGAGCTGTCCTTGAGCTGGGATGGGCAGCTCTTTCCCACTGCCCCCGAGATCCAGGCGGGCAAGAACCTTGCAGTTTTTAGTAGTGGAAATACACTACATTTAAGACCAAAAAGACAAAGGAGAAAGATTGGCTGGCTAATAGTTAGCAACTACCTTGAATTGTACTTAGCCATCCAATCTTTCTCCTAAATTGGTAGCTGAAAACTTTATTTTTACTCTTTTTGTGCGCTTTTAGAAAGATTGTCTTTTTTAAAAGTTTATATATATATATATATATATATATATATATAAATAAATAAAATCTGGAACCATATTTCAGTATTAAACCTGTAGGAACACAACATACTTCCTTTTTGTGATGCAGATAGAGAGCTGTGAATGCCGAATAAACGGAAACTATTCAGCCTACTGTAGGCACTATAAAAATGTGGACATTTGCCATTAGAACAGGGTGAGCAATAAGCAGAGTTGCAAGTGGCCATACCTGCAGGCACATAAATCACCGGCAGCCTGTCAAGGGCTAACCTGGTGAACCGGGTCCAGGCCACGAGCTGCTCATTGTCCACCCCTGCAATGCAATTTCTACTGCGTTAAAGGTATTTCCAGCACTTTGGGAGGGGGGGAATGGATAACACTATGGTAAATCCACAAATATATTGCCTTAGTTGGCCTGTAGTGGATAACAGAGGGTAACATTGTGCTACTGTTGTCAGTAGCTCCAATAGCTCAAGTGGCAGAGGTCAGTGCTCAGATCCTTTTGCTCCCTCCTTTTAAGTCTGACCCCTTCTATGACTAGTACTTTCAGCTAAACTTAATCCCACATCCAGTACCAGCCCCCTTTGACTCCTCACCCCAGTCCCTTTCTCCATGTTACCTCCCTTACTACCACTCCAGGCCTTGTTTCTCAGGTCTTCACGTGTGGTTCCTTCTTCCTTGCTGTGAGGGCAAAACTGGAGGACTTGAAAGTACAGGGGAGAGAGAGTCTGCCTGCTATCCAGAGCCACAGCAGCCTCCAACTAACAGGTGGAGCAACTGTAGAAGAAATCCTCTTCTACCCCCCATCTCTAGGATGGGACACATTTGTTCAGAGGTGCAGATCCAGACCAGAGAGCATAGGGAAGGAGAATGGAGATGGAGCTCATTTAGGGAAGGTGAAATTAGAAAAGTTAGTTATCAAACTGTAACAAGTCTCTACTGAGCATGTGTACACAGAATTTCAAAGGCTCATCAGTTGGCCAAAAAATGGGTGGATCACCCTCACCATAGCCCTGATTGGGTGATCCTACTGCCAGATTTCAAAACCTTGCTCCAAAGTGTGGAGTCAGCAGAATATCTCAATTAAACAATGGGAAGGGATTTAACACAGGCAAAATGATAGATTTTCCCCAGCCTCGTTCTGACAAACAGATGAGCAATTTTAACTGAAATAAAATCAGCTTGAGGGAGACAACTCGCATGAACTATTTCAGCTCCAGTGGTTAACATTCAGCAAAGGTATAAGTAAATGAAAACAAGGCCTTATAATAGAAATCTTTACTATCATGATCTTGACCTGCATCCCTCAATGGGTTTGTAGAACACTGGTATATGGCATCGGGTACAAATTGCCGCATGAAACTAATAGGACAATACTATTCTCCAGTATCAGGAAGCATGTATCCAAGGGGTTCTATGTTTTGCAGGTGAGGCATCTGTAGGGATAAAGAGGGCTCAATGGCCATCATGGACCTAGCGCTACTGGAGAAAATCTTAAAGTCTATCAGGAAGGTAGGTGCTTGGTATAGACACAGATAGAATCATAAGGGTTTTCATATCTGTACCTGTTTTGTGCGTATTGCACCTTTAACTCTGGGTGGAGAGAGGCTGTTACAAGTCAGTCAAGCTATTTGTTAGTCAGTAACTGACATTTAATCTCTCGCCACACTGGAAATTTATCATTTTTTCCCTTTGTTGATTTCCTTAATTTGGAAGGAAACTCACTCAGACTGAAAGTGCAAGATTTTTTAAATTATTTTATGAGAAACAGAAGTGGGAATAGGAGGGTGGGAACTTAATGCTCTTAATTACACAACCAAATCAGCTCTCCTTTGCTCTTTTATTTTTAAAATTACCACTCTGGTGCATTTGTTGAGGCATAAGGTAAAAGGCAGGACTTCTGACTACTTGAATCAAATTCATAATCAAGTACATCAATGTTTTTCCCCCTGCATTTTTTCACATTCACTATGTTACTGAAGTTGATAAACTACAAGGTACTAAGGCAAGGGGAATATTAGCAAATGTTAAAGGTCCAGAGCTCACTGTCTTTGGGAAGAGTTAACTCCAAACTCACTTGCCACTCAGCAGTGGTTAAATATAGCCTGCATATGGCCCTAAACAGCTGGGATTCTACATTTATGCAGAACATGGCCTCAGTGTTGCCATGGTTACCAACTCTTCCTTTGGGTGATTTCTGTTTGTTTGAGTGTGTGTGCACATGCCTATTCATCTCCTACCCCTCACAGTTGCAAAATTCAACGGCGCCTTATCTCTATTGCTCTCAACCTCCCCACTCAGAAGAGATGGTGCTGCAGATTCTAAAATTAGCAATGAATTTCAAAAATTGGAAAAGAAGGATAAAGTGGAGGCTCCCAAAGTTACCTATGGAGAAAGAGGAGTCACATGACTTGTTTTTTTATAAATTACTCGGGATGTTTGAAGTTCCAAGGGGGAAGTTATTTGGCTCAACCAGTAGGGCATATGTGGGTGGGTGGCTGAAAACAGGGCACACCATTTTTGTTCTCATGAATTTTTCCCAATACTTTTTTCCCCCTGGTTATCCTGACACTGGTGATTTTAAAATTAGACCATTTTGCATTCATGGGAACCAGAGGGCAGTGGGGCACAGCAGTTGCTCTGCAATAATTTGAATAATGCCTTGAAATAATTAAATAGAACCATGTCCTCCTAATTATTCTCAGTGTGTAATCTGGTTCTCTCTGTCTTGCTGTCTAAAAGCAGCTGGGCTTCCTTCATTCAAGCAGAGAAAAGCATGAAGGCAGCAGTCACTACTCCATTTCTCTCTCTCTCATTCATTGGTTCACCGAACACAAGGATACCCTTGTGTAGTGACAAAGGAGGTGAGTTGTCATGAACTATGTAAGGGTCTAAAGCACATATCTTGAAAAAAAAAGTTTGCAGTGGTAAACAAATATTAACCTGTGACAAAAGTCAACTTCCTCATGCAGTATTTGCTTTGCAAGAAACACAGATACAGCAAGGAGGTACTACAGTGGAATCATGTAGGGAAAGCTTTCATTGCTTGTGCCTGTGAAGTACCAGTTGTGCAATTAAATACAAGACCTTAGGCTCCATGGCTGGGAAGCTGGCACATCAGCAAATCTGAAAAGTGGAGCTGTTACACAGAGCTCTCACTAATTAAAAAAGTCTCCCATTTTAAAGTAATTTGCAAACAAGGGTAGTTGCAGTATGTTAATGACCAAACAATGACTCCATAATGCATTAGCAATCCACAGAATTATCCACTTCCTTCCTTATCCCTGCTCTGCCCCCTCCTGCCAACAGATAGCATTTTGGTGAAAGGGGACATTAGATACTCTAGAGACCGGGGTGGCCAACCCGCAGCTCACGAGCTGCATGCGACTCTTCCCCCACTTAAAGTGCAGCTCATGAAGCCTCTCTCGTGGCTCGCAAAGCCACCCCTGTACCCCTAGAAACGGTCCCCAGCTCCCTGTGCTCACCGGGGCAGGGAAGCTGTTGGGTACAGCGATTCAAAATGGCGTCGCCAAGATGGTAGTGGCCGAGGGGAGCCAACAACTCTGTGGGGCTGATGGGGAGCTCTTTACATTTTTTCCACCGCTGTTTCAGCTCTCTTCATTGAATGGGTTGGCCACTCCTGCTATAGTCAGTGTCATTTGCGGGGAAAAGGGGTTAAGAATGCATGCAATAAATACATACAAATAATAAGAGGCAAGGACAGTGCTTCTAGTGCTTATTCTACTCACCGCTGGATGGCACTACCTGCTTGCAGTTTTGGGGATTAGTTCGGTCAGGCCAATGCCCTTTACAGTATTTATACCTCATCAGTTTCTTTTCTGCAGCCCCTTTCTCACTCGGAACCAAAGCATCCTCTTCCAGACTCAGCATTCTGGCCACATCACTGTTGTGGTTTTCCCTCCCAGGAGGATTGTATCAAGTTTCCTGTTTTCCAACAGTCTCAGGAAGACTTCTGTTTCACTGTCTCCCAATGCCATTCCTGCAGTGCTAGCAAAGGAACCCAGGCCCACCTTCTACTCCATATTCCAGCTCAGAGACCCTCTACATAATACAGAAGATCCTTTCCATTCACCTAGTGGCCTTTCCCTGGGCCGCTTCCCTCCCTCCTCGCCTTTCCCACTCTTCTGTGTTGGCTGATCTCTTCACTTCCTCCTCCTGGGGAATATATTTAGGTAACTTGCCTCTGCTGCTTTTCAAACCCCTCTTCCCAAGCGTCTGCTGCCTTTCCCAGCAGTATCCTGTGACCGTTTTCCTGTCATGCCTCTGCCTGCACAGATAAAACTCTCTTTTTTAGCTGCCTCCAGCCTAATTAACCAATTGGGGCCACTGGTGTAAGTAAGCTCTTGCAATGCCGGGTCCCATCACCAGCCATGATACGTTAAACATACTTCTGAGAGGGAGTTGCAAATAGGCTCTGTGCGTCACCACTGGGAAGGACTGAAAAGGAAATAGTTGATTTTTTAGAGGAAAAAGTATGGAGTATAAAACAAAAAACACAACAAAAACATTCATGGAACATAGGAATGCCAATTTTCTTGAAATGCAGCTTGTTTTATAGGGTTTCTGAGAGACTAAAAAGCAAGTCTCATATGAAGATTGTATAAATCATAGTATGACTTTTCTCTGTAATGGGATATACAAGACATTCCAATTTGTATTATAGGTTATGTTACCTAACAAATGATGATAGAGGCTCTGGTTTATAGCAGAATTGCAGGGGAATAAAAACATAGGTGCAGAATCTGTTGGGTGCTTCAGGGCTGGAGCCCTAACAGAAAAACAATAGTGGATGCCCAGCACTCACCAGCCACAACTGTTCAGGCTGCACTAATCAATTGTTCAGTTGTTGGAGAGAGGCAGAGCCCCGGGACGCGGGGAGGGGAAGACAGGAAGAGGCAAGGCCGAGGGGTGAAAAAGGGTGGAATATCCACCCAAAAAGAATGAAAGTCAGCACCTGTGGATAAAGATAAGAATGACCTATGTATTTCCTAGCTTTTTTAGTGCTTTGATTTTTCTCAATTGTAATGCTACATTGATACCAGTCTTTTGCCTGGAATACATCTGTATCTAAATCCTGTATGCCCTACCTTCATACATTGTGGACCAAATTGTCTACTGACATAACTCTGTTAAAATCTATAGAGCTATGTCAGGAGAAAATTTGGAACTCCATCTCCTCTTTTATGCAGTAGAGCACACAGAGAAAATTGATACGCATTAATTTATATACTATTATGCACTGGTAAGTGTAAAATATGATGGAACCTCGTGGAATATACAGCATAATTGTACAGTGTAACTATTTATTCAGTACAATATTAACTGTTACAGCAATGTATATTATTTCCCATAACACTTCAATTTGATACAATTATTTTTAAGTGACTTTAATATAGCATGCCAAGAGTCCAATCTATCCAGCTTCCCAGACTATTGCAGACACACAGGTGCTTATCTTCTTAGGCACCTTTAAATAAATGAGCAGGCAGTTTTAATTCCTATCTACCATGGAGTAGTGATGGCATTTCAAATGGCTAGATAGCTAATCCATATCCTTAGGATAAGCAGGACACATTTAGTAAGTAATTGCAGCTCTTCTGGCATGAGCTGTTCCCAGTTGATTGCCCATAGATCTTTCTTTTACTCACACAGTAAAGCTCAGTGCAGCTACCCTGTAGTTTATATCCCTTTCCCTTGATGGTTAAGAATGTTTCTTTGTGTATGGGAATACAGTTGATAATATTTTTGGCATTGACCGCTATTAATGAGTGAATAGAGATGTGTTTACACCCAGGAGTTGATGTTTTGCATTCGCATAGCATAGTTCACATGGGACTGTTTTACAAATACTAATTAGGCCCAGGCCCGGCCTTAGGGCAAGGCGGTTGTCTTGGGCCCGGCATCTGCCCGCCCAGCCACTCACTCACTGCCTTGGCAGCTGCTTTCAGAGTGGCACCAAGGGCCCCGCAAACTCTTTGGCCAGGCCTGACTAGGCCTCACAATGCATTTCAGGTAGACTGCTGTTAGCACCCAAATCTATACAGGTGGGAAAATGCAACAGAAGATGTTCAGTTCATTTCTTTGAAATCCCACTGCAAAGCTGTGGCTTAAATGGGCCCTGCAATCAGGCACCTTAACGCTGTCTTCTATTCCAACAGATTACTTTCTCCCTCTAAAAGGTAATGACTCTATTGCGTCCCCTAGAAGGTTGTATGAAAACATACAGCAAACTAATTTACTTTTATTTCAGCTTAGCCTTCCCCCTCGTCCTCCAACACAGGGTTAGTTCTTGCAGTAGCTTTTTGGCTCCAAGGAAATAACAGACATAAGTATACCAGCTCATGATTTTTGCATTGATTTCCTAGGGTTGTCTTTATGAGGTTCAATTCATTATTGTTTCTACTATAAAGTAGTAAAAATGAAAAATGATAGATCATGTAAATGCCTTTACTTAACATTTAGAGGGGGACGACACCCAGTTCTGCTGGACACTTTGACGCATTCCAAAAAGAAGATTCTGTACAATGAAACTCTGCATTGTTCTTTAATCTGCCTCAGATTCAAAATTTGACAATTTGAGATGTGGTACAATTTTAGCAGTTTGTTTGGGGTTTTTTTCCACCTCCATAAATAAATGATTGAGAAATCTGTAAGTTTGCCTCTGGGTATGTTGTAGCAGTTGGTGAACTAGGTCACAAATATTTTGACTATGTTGCACTGAAAGTTTCTTTATTTTGCAAAAAAATCCTCTACATAAAAACTTAGCATAAAAACTCTGCTTGACTGCTGCTAAATACAGTATATCTAAAGTAGAGAGCCAATGCTATACCACTGAATATACAACAGGGAAGTCTCCTGCTGTTGTGTTGGTTGTACCAGTTATGCTCAGCATGGTGTAATCAAACCTTAGATAACTTAGACAGCCAGGTATGATTTAAAAACAGAATCGGTAGAAGACAACAACAGCATGGCAGGCGTAGCGTAGTTCTGGATGTAAAGGAATTAGTTCTTTGCCATCTGAAAGTTTGATTTTAATTGTGAAGCTTTATTCAGTCCAAGTTAAGCATAGTTTCATAAAGCAGAAAATATTCTGATACCCACTGCATGATAAGTGGATCATAGCTGAGGACAATAACTATATCTCCCCACCACCAATTTATGAAAATAAGACAAAAATTTCATTTGTGTATTTTACTTTACATTGTGAGTCTCTGTCATTTTCTGGGACCACTCTAGCATGGCACATTTACATGTCAGCTTCCTAATTGAGCAAGTTACGATGCACCAATAAAAATATATTTTACTGTGTCATGCCAGTCTCTTTTCTTTACTAACTAAAATAGAGGTTTCTCACAAAATATCTAAAAGTCATCACTGGACTGCCAAAAACATGATTTAGTTCAGACAAAGCCACATTAGACTAAAACACCTTTATACTACACAGCATTCTATGGAGATCAGTTGTTTTTTTGGGGGGAGGGGGAAAGGGATGTTGGCTGAGATAGGGTTGTGTGAGCTACAATAAAAAAGCCTCCACAAAGAATTCTGTCATTTTGATGGCAGCAGTTATCAGACTGTGGCTCAGGACCCCAAAGTGGATTGCGACCTTGGTTTAAAAGGATTGTCAAAGTTAAGGATAGACTGACTGGGGTCCAGACTTCAGCTTCATCCATGGGGCAGGGGGCTCAAGTTACAGGCCCCTCATCTAGGGTTGAAGCCCTTGGGCTTAGGCTTTGTCCCTTTTCTCTCTCCTGCCAAGGGCTGCAGGGCTCGTATGGACTCAAGTTTCTATGCCCACTCCTGAGGTTGTATAGTAATTTTGTTGTCAGACAGGGGTCATGGTACAATGAAGTGTGAGAACCCCTATGCTACCATGCAGATCAAACAAAATTGAGAGCTGTTGGTCTATATAGACTCATTCCATATTAATGCAACATTTGAAAAAAATTAATTTTCTTCTGCTTTTTTGAGCTAGGCACATGATAGGATGTACATTATGGAAAAACAAAGGCAATTATGACCATAAGCCTTTCTGTCTCTTCTGTCCTACTTACACTTGCAGGTGAGCCCCCAGATGACAGGTTTGTGGAGGATACTTCACTGAGAAGCTTTCCCTTTCAGGCCACAGCACTAGCAGATCCTTCCTGAGGCTAGTAATGAAACCAATGGGTCAATAATAGCATACATGGTCTCTATGTAGATTCAATACATATTATTGTCTCCCCCATATGAACCCGTGCATACATACACGTGGCACTAATCATAAAGCAAAATGCATCCACAGATAAGACTCATATTTCACTAACTTCAATGGGGAAAAAAATCAATATAATTTTTGCATCGGAAGAACTGGGGTAGAAGCCCAGCTATGAAGCAGTTAACACAGACAGACATGTACAGTGGAAAATTAATGCAATATGTGTTCCCATTTTCCCCAACAATTACCAATGTTGAAATGATTTTGGGGTCAGGATACTGGTCCTTGATCAGATGTGCTATAATCATGTATGCAGAGGCCTGGCTAATTGGAAGCACTAGACTACCACACTACTACAATTAACATTGAATGATGTTGTGAACATCCCTAATTTTGCTAACCCTAGACAAGAATATTTTAGTCAATTGGCATGTATTCAAAAAATTAACATACTTAAGGAATTGTAATGTGTTGCATTATGGTAATAAGAAAAGCACTCCAAGGTATGTCTATGTACTATTGAGTCTCTGGGTAAGTGCATAATGAACAAATCAGCTCTTTTCTTTTTTCCTGCACATGCACAAGTTTTGATTCATTTTTGTAAATGCAGCTATCATTTTCAAATATGCACTAATAGATCAATAAAGGAACCAGGGTGCTTAGAATGCTCCATGCTATGTGACTAGTATCATATGCCATTGGGCATCCTTCAGTATTCCAGGTTCTTCATTTCAGTGTTTTCCAGTACTGGTGGAAATACAGGTTGGAACTCACTGGTCCAGCACCCTAGGGTCCTGACCAGTCCCAAATGAGGGAATTTGCTGGACTAGGGGAGGTCTCCTGCTGCCAGCTTTCTAGTCTGCTGCTGGCTCCACTTTCAGGCCCAGCTGGTCACCCTGCTGATGGCCCCAGATGGGCTGCCTGCTGATGGTCCCAGCTTGTGTAGCCCCAGCCCAGCTCCTCTGCAAAGCTGCCATTCCCCCTCTCCCGCTGCCAAGCTGCCACAGTCCGGTCCCCCTGCTGCACTGTTGCAGTCCTGGATCTGGCTCCCTTGCCAGGGATACAGCTCTTTTCAGACACATGCTGCAAACTACTGCACCAAGCAGTCAGAAGGTGGAAGCAGGATGCCAGGCCATTTAAATAGTGTCGAGCTGCCGTGCAGCCCCAGCTTTGGCTCCAGCTCCAGCTCCATGGCTCTGCCCCCTGCCAAGCTGCCGTGTGGCCCTGGCTCCACAGTTCACCTCCCTCCCCCCACAACAGGCTGCCACATAATCCTGTCTCCCCTGTCGCATAGCTCAGTCCCAGCCCTCTCTCTCTTGCTCGTGCAGCCATGGTTCCATCCCCCCTGCCGGGCTGCTGCTAGCCCTGCTGGGCTTCCAGGGGCTCCCCGCTACCAGCCCTCCTGCTTCCTGACTCCCAGCCACCAGGGCTTTCTGACTGGGGAACATCCATGATCTTGTGGGACCATGGATGTTGCTGGGCCAGAGGGTCCCGGTTAGGAAGGTGCATCCTGTACATTGTAATTCTGTTGTATACAGCTGTAGATGTAAAGGAGAAAACACTTCAGTTGACAGTGATACGACTGGATAGCTGGACAGAGAAGAGACAAGTGACAGATAACTCATTGGAAGTAGACATTCATGGATTCCAAGTCCAGAAGGAAGCACTCTGATCATTTAGTCTGACTTTCTGAGTAAGAGGTCCTAGAACTGCCCCAAAAGAATTCCTGGAATATATCTTTTACAAATACATCCAATTTTGATTTTAAGAATATCAGTGATAGAGAATCTGCCCTTAGTAAATTATTCCAAAGTTAATGACCCTCACATGAAAAAAATTCTCAAAGGGAAATTCTGTGTTAGTCTGTATCTGCAAAACCAACAAGATGACCATAAACTTTAATGGGTAAAAACCACTTCTTCATATGCAAAAAAATATTGTGCCTTATTTCCAGTTGGCATTTGTCTATCTTTAATTTTCAGGTACTGGATAGTGTTATACTTTTCTCTGCCAGATTGAAGAAGGCCCAATATTTGTTCCCCTCTTAGATATCATATAGACTGTAATCACATCCCTTAGCTTTTTCTTTGTTAAGCTAAAATCTTTTCAATTTACTAACACCTGTCTTGAAATATGGGCATCAGAACTCAAGTGTTCCAATAGTGGTGACATCACTCCATCATCTGTGCCCTGGGATCTAACTCACTGCCAGAGTGCCACAGTGCATGTTCCCTGCGGCTTGAAGCAATGTGGGGGGCCAGCATGGTGCACTTCAGGTAGCACGGAGGATTGACTGCTCCTGGCCCCACTCCTTCTTCCCAAAGCCCTGCCTCTTCAGGGAACGTGGAGATGCTCAACTCCCTACTTTGCCAGGGGCCTTCATGGTCTGTTGGCTCCCCTGGTCACTGATGTGAATTCATTGGAAGTTCTATACTGAGCCAAATGGTCATTTGGTGTGATTGACCACCATTTGGTCCATTCTAAAGGCCACAAGAGCTTCACATGCTGAGAGTCCAACATATAATATGGGCTCTGCTCCTGGGCCATCTCCATTCCTTGATAGGTGCAATTTTATCCTGGATATTACAAGCCACCTGGAGAATGGTATCCGACAGAACATCTTGTGGCATTCTCATAATAGGTCAGAAAAGCAAAAGATATCATCTGCAGACAATGATCCTGGTAGTCTGTAGACCAGAGTGACCATAAACATCTTCATTACAAATGAAGTCATTCCTCTCAATGTTCAATAAACAACACTGACATTTTGTGTGGAAAGCTTCCAGCTTTGCCCAGTCTGAGCAGAATAATGTCCATGTACCACAGTGCAGAGAGAATATAGCTCACATAGATCCTGACCATGTCTGTCATGCCAAAATAATGTTGATTCCATATTCATTGTAAACAACCGATGGCAGAAACTACAGTGCCAAGCCAATGGAGAATCTTCAACTGAGATTTGGAGGAACTGGTGCATGTAAAACCCAAAAGTTAGAGATTGCGTTGATAGTTTCATTATGCAAAGATATTAGGGTCACATATAGATCTAATGCTAGATTTTGCAGCTTTGTATTGACCACTAAACAAGGAGGTCAAATTTAGCCAACTTTTCCTCCATTTTTTGGAGTATCTTGCAAAACCTGTCAGGGCTCTGTACTTAAAGAACAATGTCAGTCGTATAGTCAAGGTCTGAGAGATCATTGAGCTTAATGCCTATGGATCTGATGGAATTCTAAATTATGAAATCCATTTCTCAACAAAAGAATGAAAGTTGATGGTCAAAAGTTATTACTTGAAGATGACTCTTTCATCACCTATTAGTTAGTGGCCTTATTCTAGTGATAAAGAGAGCTATCACGGGCAACAGATATAATAGGCCAGGGAAGGCATTGCCTTTCCTAGCGCTACTGCTGACCCACTGCTGGATAACTGGGCTGCTGAGCCTCCCCCCCATGTCACCAAGATCCCCAAAGCCTCCTCCACTCCATCAGTCACCCCTAAAGGTCCCTACTGCTCAGCATATCCCTCTTCCTGAGGCCAAGGCACTGAGGATTGATGCAGAGAGCCAGTGGACTGAGGAGGCTCGACTGGGCACTGATGGGGCTGGCGGCTCATTGGTGGGGGGGCCTTCAGGGCAAGAGGAGCTGGTGCTCAGGGAGGCTTCTTGCAGCTCTGCCCAGCACTGGAGTCAACCTGTCACTGGTGGGTGCGGCTCAGCCCAGTGCTGGGGCTGGGGCCAGCCTGGTGCTCAGGGGAACAAAGGCTCGGTCTGGTGCTGGGGGGCAGCAAATAAGGGTAGCCGGCGACAGTAGCTGGGCCCAATGTGGCTGGGCCAGGGATCATCTGGTCTGGGGATCCTCTCACAGCTTGTACTTTGGGGTGGGGGCACTTTGGGGCTCTGACATGTGAGGGCAGGATCTTGGTCAGAAAGAGCAGAGCCACTGGGCTTGCTCCAGCCCCCATGACAACTGGCAGTCTCACCAGAAAGGCCAAGTACTGTAGGAGTGTAAGTAATGAAAACCTACTCCAGTCTAACAGCGTTTGTCCAGAATTATTTTGAAGTACTTGCACAACACACTCTGAATTTGAAAGTTTGGACTGCTGCTGCTTTTATAGAACATGTTTTGTAAACAAAAGGAAGACCTCAGGTTTTAGGGCTGTCAATCTAGCTCTTTTCACCAGCACTAACTTTATAAAAACAAAACATTCCCCAGAGAAAAAGATTAAGAGTGCAAGGGTCAAGAGTCTGAAATGTGCATAATTAGACACAGTAGCTGGATTAGTCAATTAAGGAGACAGGATGCCTGTTGCTGGCTAAAGATGGTTTTGTGAAGTAATGAATGCATGTGAAATCATAGAGGACTTGCCAATATGTTGTAGACCCAAAACATTAAATACTCTTTCATTTTATATTTATGAAATATCATAGCACATAGCATGTTTTCTGTAATGCTGGTGTGTATAAAATATGGAATTAAATTCCCTCTCCTTGCATATATCTATTCAATACCAAAGCTTAGCAAATAAAAATTACTCATTCCTGTTGTGTGCTAATTTATTATAAGGAGTAACATACCTACAATGGGGCACAATACAGTTCTAATTACATTACCCTAGGCAGTTCATATAATAAACCATAGGAGCTATGTCATCAATGGCCTGCAGTGGAACTGAAGCCATAATTTATGTATATTTTAAGAGTATAAACCATTAGACCATTTAAAGAACACTTTTGTTCCCACTTTATAGTCTAACTCTCATCTGCCCATGGTAATTGAGCTGGTTGCATGTTTTGCTATGCTCCTTCCTTTACAGGTGTTTTTGCTGTGTTTGTTTAAACAGTTCCATTTATTAGGTAGACTTTTTGTCAAGCCCTAGTCACATTCACAATAAAAGCAATACACAAGCTAAAAACAAAAGTACACTGCAACTTCACATCAACTTACTCTTACACCAGGCCTGAATAAACAGAAGGCCTCCAACATATGCTCTGGCAGTCAATATACTCTTGCTCTTTTCAAACCAAAAGGAAATTGGATTGAAAAGCCACAGACCTGTAACTAATTAGGTCTTGCCTCTAGAAACAGATGACCAAATCAAGGTGGTGTTGGCTAAAAGCATTTCAGATTACAGCAACAATACAATAATGCCTGGAGGCAAAGCTACACAGGACCCAAACCACGATGAAAAGTAGAAACAGAGGGATTATCATAGCAGATCAGACTGATGATGTTATACTGAGTTCAGTATTAAAGATGAATGTACTTTTTTCCTAAACCCTTTTTTAAAGAAAAAAAATGCAAATTTAGGTTGACAAACTGATTCATATGAGTTTCAAATAGTTTCCATTTTTCTCCTCCTAAAATTTCCAGACAATTGATTTTGACATGAGGCATTTCTGGATTTGTTTGTTTGATTTTTAACTACATGCACAAGAGGACTTGTACAGTGTTGCCCTCATATGTAGTATCCCAGGGCACTCTCTTTGGATGTAAGACAGGGGACCTGAGTTCAAGTTTTTCCCCTCTCCCTGAAAAGTGCCACAGCTAGCGGGACATACAGCCTTTGTTGCTTTCTTGCTAACCTAATGAATATTTAAGTATTTCACACAAAGAAGAACAGCTTTAACAGAAGAGAATGAGAAATCAACCCCTTTCCCTTCTGATGATAGCCTGGTGGCTAAGGTACTCACCAGAGATAGGAAAGAAAATATTCTAAAAAATTTGGTTTAGGGTTGACCCCAAATGAATTTATTATTTATTTTTCAGAACAGCCAGCAAAATGACAAATCAGCTATTTGCAGATTCTTTTGATAGCTTCATGGATGCAGAGAAAATGACAAATGCTCCGAAAGAAAATGTAAAATTTCCTTTTCAAATTCCCAATAAAATAAAGCAGTAACATGCCTATGAGGGAAGTTTCTTTCCAATCTCACGCAGACTGGTTTGTTTATACTAAAGCATAAGGATTGATAAGCCCTGAATTTAAAATATTTTTCCAAAATATTGTAGGCATTCACATTATTATTGTCCTTTTAAGTTTTCTAGTCTTTTCTGAAACTTACTAACCTCTTTCCTTCCATAATACCCAGTGGTAGCAGGTTCCACAGGCTAATTTTTATCTCGGTGTTCTCTCTTGTTGTAGTTTGTAAAGCTGGGGGTTGCAAAAAGTTTCAAGGGCATCTTTTGTGTCACAGTTTTTAAAATGAAATAATGTATTTAATTAAATTAATTCTGAATTGTTATTATGACGAACGTATTGAAAATTCTAGGGTTTCCCCTCCCACCTCTGAGAAAAAAATGCAACTAGAAAAGAAGGGAGGGAATGGGTAGAAAGTAATTTGATGAAGCAGAAGAGGAAATTCCGATTTTTCTTCATGATCAGATTTCTAGGAAAAAAATTAAAAAGAACGGAAACGTTTTTTTAAAATGAGCATTTTTACTTTTTTTCATTCAAAAAGTTTAAACCATCTCTCATTATTTGAAAGGGCAAATCAGAGCTCCCACTTCACTTCTGCATATTATTCATCTTTTTCCCCCCCTCTATCTTGTCATGTCTTACTAGTTTCATTTGAAAATTTTGACTGTTGAGTTTTTAATTCTTTTCCATTTGGACGTTTTATCAAAATTTATAAACCTATAATAGTCCTGATCTTGCACCATAAAAGTGAGTTTAATATGGATTTCAATTAGTGTAAGATAAAGCACTATTCCTGCTGCTCTTTTTTGGACTTTTGGGTTTTTCTGCTCTATCTTTTCAAAACCAAACCTTAAATGTGGCAGTATTTTCTGTCTCATTTGCTATTCCTTCATATTACAGACTAATATTTTCTTTGGTTTTTTTTATGACTACTGCTGCATATTGAGCAGATGTTTACAGTGAGCTGTCCATAATGATACCCTGGATTTTTCTTTGAGTAGCTGCAGTTAATTTATAACCCATCAATGTGTCTGAACATTTCAAACTGTTCTTTGTAATCTCCATTACCTTGCACTTTTCTGCATTGGATTAGCTTTGTAAGATCCTTCTAAAGCTCTCCATAAGCTGCTTTAGAATTGACAAACCTAACAATGGTGTGTCATTCTCCAAATTTCTTCTACTTTTCTTTTCATCCCCTTTTTCAGATAGTTATTGAATAGAGCTGGCAGGAAATCATGTGTTCTCTGAAAAGGGGTTAATTTTTTTCAGCAATGTTTATTTATTTTCCACAAAATGGGGGGGGCGGGTCATTAAAAATCAGGTATTTTTCAGTTTTTGAAAATGCCGTTGTTCATTTTTTGTTATTTCAATGAAAACTCCATTTTTTTCACAAAAATCATCAAAATCCCATTTGTCTCACACTGCCGTAAAGTTCCTCACTGTTATCTCTTTCTACATAGAAAAATTACCATTGATTCCTAACGCTTGGTCTCTCTCTCTTCCCCCCCCCCCCCAGTTTCTCATTCATGAGAGAACTTTAAACCTCAACCTGTGATGACAAGGTTCCTCAGCCTGTGCAGTAATTATAATTCAAGATCTGTGACCCCTTTGGTCCTCAACTCTAGGAGTGCTTGCAGCTCCCGGCATCTCAGACTGGAGATTTTAGGTAGCAGTGTACATTGGATCCATGAATGCACAATGGGTCCCTGTCTTGTGTGCTATAGCACTATGCAGGCAAACCACCCTCTGTTCCTTTTCTAACACACAGCTCATTAGAAAGAATTCAGAAGAAGAGGGGATGAGAGCAGGTGGTGGAACACCCATAAGGACATACACAGGCCCAACAACAGGAAGGGACAAAGGGGGCAATTTCCCTGGGGCCATCCATTCTAAAGGGCCCAGGACTCACAGCTGCCACTACTGTGGCAGCCAGAGGCCTGGGCCCTTTACAACTGCCATTACTCCGGCCAGCTCCAAGGGACAGAGGGGGGCGCAGGGAGGATGCGCCATCCAAGGAGTGCTGGAGACTGGCTGCCCCAGTCTCATTGCTTCTGCCCTGCCCTTTCTGGTAGCATGGAGCTGCCCCCCACACACATTGCCCAGAGGCCTGGCAATCCTGTCAGCTGCCCTGGACATGCATCTCGAAGAACCATGGTTACCACACAGGGAGAGTAACCCTCTCCTTTTCTTTGGGGAATATCCCTATGTATGCTCCGTTCTAAATGACTCTGCAGCAGTACCCCCCAAAGGGAGCAGCGGGGTTTCAGAGTTGAGTCTAGAATTGAGGATAATACAATGGAGATAAATATGACAATGGATGCTGAGTGGTGGGTGACTGTGTAATGGTCAGCAGACATAAGAGCAGACATCACAGGTCTACACATTTCTGTGACTAGAACATTTTTGAGGAAGGATATGGAAATGGAGAGAGTTCTTGAGGAGGGAGTTTTTATTTTAGAAGGAAGTTGAAGATCATAAAGCCAATACCAGTGGATAACACAGCTTGATATCCATCTATACAGTCTTTTTTTTTTTAGAGACTGAGGATCCCTTAAATCTGTCCACAATGGAGAGAAATAGTTTGCAATATTTCCAGAAAGGCTTAGTCCTATTTTTTTTTTAATAAAACTAGTACTGTCTGGACACTGAGCGCGTGCAACGTTACATTCCTTCTGTCCTAGTGCAGTTCTACTTAAGTTGATTTAGATGGAAGTTGAAAAATATTTTAATGGGAATTTTTGATGCAATTGTAGTATGACCTTGTCTTTAAAAAGATAAAAAGATTGTAAAGGGTGGGAGGCCATTACAGACTTTGTCTCTCCCACTAGCTATGTGGTCTTCAAGGACAGGTATAGAAGGGAACAGATGGAATGGAGGTTTGGAGAGAGAGTGGATGGCAAACAGCACAATGAATAAGGTATGGGAACCATCTTTGTCTTGGACATCTGGGAACTACATGTATTACCCTGGCTTGTCTTGGACAGGACCTTTGATATTAGATGAATAGATGAACAGACATAGAAGAGATCTCTGTTCCATTGTAAAAGAAAGGCATCTTCAAGACAGGGATAAGCCAGACCAGCCCTGGAAGAGAAGTGGGAACATTTCTTGTTTTTGGTTATGGTGAATAAGTTTTTGGGATTTGCCAGTATAGAAATACACAACTGAGATTGGAGGGGTCTATTTTTCATTTGTGATCCTGAGAGAAGTGTCTACTAAGATTGTCTACCAAAAGCGGCCACTATAGTGTTTTGCATTCCTAGGAGGCAAGCTGTGGAAATGCTGATGTGATGATGAATGTACCCATTCCTGACTGGTCACAAAGGCTACGTCTATATCGTAGCCTTCTTCCGCAAAACCTTATGCAAATGAAGCGTGGAGTGGAATATCGCCACACTTCATTTGCATAATTAATTAGCAGCCACTTTTGTGCAAGAGGCTTTTGTGCAAAAAGGAGCTGTGTAGATGGTTCCTTTTTGCACAAAAACCCCCTCTTGTGCAAGAGCCATCCTCATTTTTTCAGGAAGAATGGCTCTTGCGTAAGAGGGGGTTTTTGCGCAAACAGGAGCCCTCTACACAGCTCCATTTTGCGCAAAAGCCTCTTGGGCAAAAGCGGCTGCTCATTAATTACGCAAATGAAGTGTGGTGATATTTCCCTCCACGCTTCATTTGTATAAGCTTTTGAGGAAGAAGGTACAGTGTAGACATAGCCAAAGAGTATGTGATCTCACTCATCCTTAATGGTCTGTGTATAACACACATGATATGCTGTCCATCATAATCCTTACATACTTGCCCCTGAGGAGTGGGAGGCAATGTCAACGGGCATTTCTGATTACTCTGAGTTCCAGCAAGTTGATATGGAGAGTGGACATGAGTAGAAACCACCTGCCTTGGACACTGTGGGTGACCAGCTGGGCTTCCCATCCCAATAGGAATATCTCCATAGTAAATATGAATGTTGGGATATACAGACATTGTGAGGGTCTTTCCAACAGCTGAGAGATTTTTGATTATCAAGATCTTCAAGGTAATTTGTTTAAGATGTGTTTATTTGGTAAACAGTTAGTTCTGAGACTCCTTGAAGGCAGTGCATGTGAAGTTTCACATGATTTATTATACAGCTGCCTGCTACCACCATGAACTAGAGACAGTTTCTGGCCGATGTTTCAGAGCTGAGTTGTATTATAGAAATTAAATTGACTAGAATGTTAAATCTGTGTGAGGGAAAATGCTCGGGCTGCTCCTGCATCTAGATAGGCTCCGATGAACTCCAGGATGTTGCAAAGGAGTTAATGTGGACTTTGGGAAATTTAATTGAAGTCCCACTCAAGAAGTAGTTTCAAGGCCTTTTGTCTGGCCATCAAATCCTCATTGAAGGAGCATGCTTTGAGCGGGCATATCATCTAAGTACTTCATTTTGCATCAGATCAAAAAAGTATGACTTCTTTACAATTTCATGAAAGTGAGAGAGAGATCAGAGCTTGTCACTCAAGAACAGCCAATCACCAGGTGGTTAGATCATTCACCTGGGTTGCAGGAGACCTATGTTCAGTCAGTCTGAGAACAGGGACTTGAACCTAGTTGTTCTCTCTTCGTGCAGCTATTCCATTTCATATTAATCACTTATACATTGAGACCATTGAGAGAAAGACTGAGTCATAGCCCAGTGATTAAGGCATTCACCTAGGCTGTGGGAGACCAAGGTGAGTGCTCTAAATCACCAGGTAATTAGTTAATCTGGGGTGGGTGTGTGTCTCCCCTTCTCCTCTTGTCACCCCCCAGAGAGTCCAGCTGCACTGCAGGAAGCTGCCCGAAGAAAGATCATGAAAAGTTTCAGTATTGATGAATCAGCATTTTGCAGCAAAAAAACATTGTGTCAGAAAATTCCCCAACCAGCTCTTCACCCAAATCTAGCCTAGTGAGGTTTGCCCATAAACACCATGTATACACATGGCTTTCTGGAGTCTGGTTCAGTAGAGCACCCTCTGCCTAACAACCTCATTGCTCTGCTACAGACCTATTTCAGGTTAGCCAGAGCAGCTGACTCTCTATTAGCAGACAGCCTTCCACATAAAGATCTTAGAGACTTATTACTTTGTAAAGGGACTGACATTAATGTAGATGTGGAAGCCACATGCTGTATGTGGGAGTGTGCACTAGAATGACTGCATGAAAATTACAGTACATAGAAATCAGAAAGAAAAATTGCCTCCAGAGTGACAGGTTATCCTTCAAGGAGAAGAAAAGCTAAATAATTTATGCCTGCAGAGATACTGTAGGACTCATATTTTAGCAGGCAGAATTCTTCCAGATTATATAACTGAGGCCCTGCAAGAAGGATCTATCCTTTGTATGTTTTGTCATTAATATTGTTTATTGGGCCATGAGAAAACAACATAAAACTTTAATGTCATTTTTTTCACTCTAAGGGTTTTTTCCCCTTAAAAATCTAAGGGTTCCTGCCAATCTGATATGGCACTTAGATTAGAGGAACAGATGGCTGATGCTGAATGACTAATTTTTGCATCGGCCAAAGCTTTGCTGTTTATTACAAGCTATATGGGGGAAATGCCCCCTTTTTTACATTGCACTGGGTAGAGGGAACTGAAAAGCAAAGACACAGTTTGAAAAATGAAAACTCTTTAGTGTCAAACCATTTGAGAAACACAAGCAGAACAATTAAATATACTCCACTGTCAGTTACACATATTAGATTTGATTGAAGGTCAAGGGACATATACAGTGCCAAATATGACCAGGGATGCTGATTTGGGAGGAAGGGCAAATGCAGCACTTGCCCTGTGGCCCAGTGATTTAAAATGGACCCAGGGCTCCAGGCCCTTTAAATTGCCACCAGAGCCTCACACAGTACAGTTCGGCAGTGCTGAGAGCTGACTGCCTCTAGCCCCCCCCCCCACTTCTGCTTGAGGCCCCACCCCTTCCGGGGGCCTGGAGCCAAGCCCTCACACACATACATACACACACTGCCCAGGTCTCAGCGAAGTTAGTTGGTGGCCCTGGAGACACAAATAGATGAACTAAGATCCCCATACCAGAAAATCCCACTGCCCAGAGACTAGGATACACTTGCAATATATAAGAGACATAAGAATCGCCATGCTGGAAGAGACCAGTGGTCCCTCTAGTCCAGCATCCTCTCTCTGTCAGTGGCCAGTATCAGAGCTCCAGGGAGAGTTTCCAGCACAGGCCAATTTGAGGGATCTACCCCTATTTTCTCTTACTGTCTTCTAGTATGCAGAGGTATATAATTCTCCTGAGCATGAGGTTACATATCTGACTCTCTTGGCTAATAGCTATTGATTGACCTTATCCTCCATTAACTTCTCCAGTGTCTTTTTGAATCCAGTTTCACTTTTGGCTGTCATCACATATCTCATGAATGAGTTCCACAGATTAATTGCACCTCTTGTGAAATAGTGATTTATTTTGTTTGTATTAAATCTTATGCCTACATTAAATTTCATTGGGTGACCCCTGGTTTTTGAATTATGGGAAAGGGAAACTATGCATCTCTACCAACTTTTTCTATGTCATTCATGATTTTATAGACCCACATCATATTTTTCCCTTTATTTTTAAGCTCAACATCCCTAATCTCTTTAGTCTTTCCTCATATGGAACCAATTCCATACCTCTCCCCCCCCCCATCTTTGTTGCCCTTATCTGAAACTTCTCCAGTTCCACCATCACTTTTTTGAGATGAGACAACCATAACTGATCATCATATTCAATGTATGGATGCATCATGGCTTTATATAGCAGCATCACAGTATTTCCTGACTCAAATTCAAATTTCTTCTCTTCAGTAGACAAAGTAGAATTTAGCTAATGTTTGCCACATCCCACATGAGTACCCTAACCAGTGAAGTATAAGTTATAAGGTTGACCTCCTCCTTGAACATTTTGCAAATGTAGTCTTTCGCTTTTCAGAAAATGACTTAAATTTAAATGAAAAACTTGGATCAGGTCAAAACCAGATTTTGTTTGGTTTTGTCAAAACTACTCAGTGAACTAGACATGAATTCCTGAATAATTTCAGGTTGACAAACTGGATTTTTTGGCAAAGATTATTCGCACACAAGAAAATTCACCCAGCTCTCGTTTAGACCTTCTTCCTCACATGATACCAAAGCAGTTGTGATTAGTGTGTTCATCCTTGAGTGATGAAGCTACAGTGGCTGTTCTTGAATATTTTCCAATTTTCTACAATTTTAGAATAGAGAATACTGTAAATACTTCAATAATACTGTAATTTGTAACAAAGGCAACTGAAAAGACTTCAAAGACACCAACTGTAAGAACCACTACCATCTCTTCTACACCTCTCTTTCCCTCTGGGCTTTAAGTGGCAGGAGGCTGGAAGTTAATCTTCTTTCTTTGCACTCAACTCTGGAAAACATTTACACATTCCATAGATTCCTTTGTGGATAAAGACCAATACACAATGGCTAGGACTTTAGGGTGGACAGAAAGGCTACGTCTAGACAGCAGGCTTCTTTCGGAAGAAGCTTTTCCAGAAGAGATATTCCGGAAAAACTTTTTTCGAAAGAGAGTGTCTATACAGCAAAAGTGCAACAAAAAAGCGATGTGCTTTTTCGAAAGATAGCGTCCACATGGATTGGATGCTATCTTGCATTTCAGTTGTGATTACTGTGGATGGAGTTGCCACCAGGGCACCTGTGCTTTTTCCTGGAGGCCTCTTATTTTGAAAAAAACACTCTGGGTATGTCTACACTACCACCCTAGTTCGAACTAGGGTGGTTAATGTAGGCATTTGAAGTTGCAAATGAAGCCCGGGATTTAAATATCCCGGGCTTCATTTGCATCTTGCCGGGCGGGCGCCATTTTTAAATCCCCTTAGGTCGAACTCCGTGCCCACGGCTACACGCGGCACGGAGTAGGTAGTTCGAATTAGGATCTCTAATTCGAACTACCATTACTCCTCGTGGAACGAGGTGTACCGGTAGTTCGAATTAGAGATCCTAATTCGAACTACCTACTCCGTGCCGCGTATAGCCGCGGGCACGGAGTTCGACCTAAGGGGATTTAAAAATGGCGCCCGCCCGGCAAGATGCAAATGAAGCCCGGGATATTTAAATCCCGGGCTTCATTTGCAACTTCAAATGCCTACATTAACCACCCTAGTTCGAACTTGGGTGGTAGTGTAGACATACCCTCTCTTCTGTGTCCATACTCGACTTTTTTGGAAAGAGCTCTTTCGGAAAAAGGCTTCTTCCTCATAGAAAGGGGTTTACCGCTGTCGGAAAAACCCCTCCATTCTTTCAACTTTCTGTCAAAAGAACACAATAGCAGTGTGGACGTAAGTGTAGTTTTTCCGGAAAAATGGCCATTTTTCCGGAAAAAACTGTGCAGTGTAGACGTACCCAAAGGGTTGTTTTGGTGAGTGGAGAAAATTTCCTTTTATGGTCACTCTGATCTGTCAAGTTGCCTGGTTCATAGTGATTTTACAGTCCCCAGAACCCTTCATGGGCACTTTTAAAAATAAACCTAAAACCAGGAAATATGTAGGGTTTGTGACAGGTACCTCTCGTCCTGCAAAGTTATTTGCCATAGCCTGGACAGGGAGATCTCATGAGACATCTTAAAAATAAGCATAGGATAATTAATATGTTAGCACTGGTCATCACTGAATCATCCAGTATGTCAGCAACAACAACAAAAAAACACATGCATGGACTATAAAAGCTAGCTTGAATCCAGCTAGCATGGGTAATAACAGTATCAAAAGTAGCAGAGCATGTACTTCAGAGTGTGCTAGTGAACTAAGTATTTACCCAGGTCCATGCAAGTCTTGTAATACACATGTTGAGGCTTAGGCTACAAAATCATCACTGCTATTTTTATCTGCACGAGCTGGATTCAAGCTAGCTCATACGCAGCATTTTGCTGTGTAGACATACCCATAGAAGCAGTAAAAAAAAACAAAAACAAAAGGCTTGAGTTTTCCCCATGCATGTATTCTCTACACACTCAGGAAATGGATGGTACAATATACATCTATTGGGTCTTAACAGATGATCCCAGAGTCTACATGCATATTTCAGTGCAGCACAACATTTCTTCCCTCTTCCTAACCCAATCTATCATTACAAAACTTTAAATTCAATAAAACTCTTTAGAACCACCTGAACAATAGTACGAGGCCATTCTCCAACATATGAGCTCTTTCAGTCTTTGGTTAAATGATTTCTGAATTCACTCTGCTCCATTCCTGCCAGGGAATAGCTACCAGGAGAGGACTGAATAAATACCATGCAGCTGTGTATGTTTCTCAGAAGAAACTGTTTGAGCCTGTAACAAGTCCTTGAAGACAATGAGAAAGAGATGGATACAACAGTTGACTGGCTCTATTGTACTCCTCCCACACACACACACACACACACACACACACACAAAACATCATTGTGACAGAGCCAAGAAAACAGGTTTGAAATGATTCACCAAGATCCCCTTTTGTGAGAGGAAATGTCTCAGTGCCATTCTTGCTTCAGCAAAACAACAGAAAGCAACAAAGAAGAATTAATGTATAATAACCATTCAGGCAGGATATGCCAGACAGTGGCAAACAACTGATTACATACAAATTAGGCAGTTTTGGATTTTGGCAAGGGTTTGGATTTATTTATTTTTTTAATAAAGGGGAACCTAAAGCCAGTGTTTATATAAAACACAGGAGTTAACCGGCATGGTAAGATTTTATGGTGTTCCATTTAGTGCCCCCTTCATTCCTTGACCCTTCATGCATTTATTTCATCTGTAAAAATGGATCAAATGGAGCATTCCTGAAAAAGGAAATTACAGTTGTCTGAGTTCCTAGCCTATTGTAAAAATGCTTCCTTTCAAGCAGGGCTATGCGTGCACACACAGCAGCTCTGCGGTGGTGATAAGAGATTCCTGGCGCATAGTGAAGATGAAAAATGATACACAGTTGAGAGGTAAATTGCCAGAGGTGTCAGAAGACATGTTATGGTGACGTAAATAGTGACACCAACATTAATTTCAATAATCTGACAGTGCGTAAGCAAAACAGAGCATACCTGAGACACTCAGGGGGGCTGCCTGTTTCATTATATTCCCTCTTCCCATCACAAGCCTCTTCCCTCTGGGCTCCTAAAAGACAGTCCTGCAAGCTGAGGGTGCCTGGGTAAGTCAGCCCAAGATGGGAGCCTTTTCATTAATTGTACTAAATAGAGTGATGATCTGGAAAGGTCATATTGGCTTTTTTACATGCCCTCTCTCCCAGCTAAGTACCTTTTCAGCTACAATTGATTACTGTGTCGTTAGGGTTTGCACAATTCTGTCAAGCAACAGTGCAGACGGCATCAATAACATTATTGATATTGTGATGAACAGTGTTCCAACTCAGCAGAGACTCCATCCTGCATTCTGTGGCACTGCATGGTGGTATCGACTGACCCACCAAGAGGGAGGCCCAGGCACTGAAGGGATGGTATCAGAGAAACTGAACGTGTACCTTTTCATGTAACACTGCAGGAGCCGGTCTTGTGGACAGTACAACAAGATGTGATGCAGTAGGAGCAGGGCCGGCCTGAGCCATTCATGTGCCCTAGGCCCCAGGAGCGCAGCGTTGCCCCCAGGAGTATGGAGCATGCACGGCCCCGGCCCCGGGCCCCTGGCGCCCAGCGCATGTGTGGCTCCACAACATGGGTGCCTGGCACATGCGCAGCCCTGCCCCCGCCTAGTCCAGCAGCCCCGTGTGGCGCCCCCTACAATGGGGCGCCCTGGGCGGTAGCCCAGTCAGCCTGTAGCTTGGGCCAGCTCTGAGTAGGAGAATGGGTGAGGGGAGGTATATTAGCCCTAGGATGATCAAGGCCTTATTCCCTGTGGACTAGGAAAAGGTTATTATAGTGTAAATGGAGCACGGATGCCAATTTAGGCCTGGCTCATGACCTAATAAAAAAAACCAACAACCCTGCTTCAGTCAGACAGAGTGCGGGGTAGAGACTGTAGCAGTGTGGTCCGGAGGATGCGAGTACCAAGGGAAGGAAGACCCTGCCTAAGCAGGGCAGAGGGACTCCCCCAGCACAGAGGACTGAGTATCCCTGCCCAGGAGGAAGAGTGTAAGAAGCCTGGGAAACTCAAGGACCCAGGACCAGAGCAGGGGGCAAACCTGGTTCCCTTCCCAAGTCCTCTTCTCTCCCCCTCTAAGGCACTGGTGAAGCCCAAGAATAGGGTTAGGAGCCCTGACTCACCACACTGAGGAAAATCATGAGACCCACCACAATAGCATTGACCTTTTGCCACAAAGAGTATTTGTCAATAAAAGGCAACTGTGCTCCAGCGAGGTCCCCTTCTAGGATTTCCAAGTCAACCCTTTTTTGTTGGTTTTATCATGTGCATAGTAGGTGTAGCAAGCCCATGAGAGAGACTGAATCTGAAATATCTACCTACTAAATGTTTAATGCTGGTTGTAACTCTCACACATATTACATGCGCCTATTGCAAACCATACACCAGCTAGTCATGGATGTCCTAACACATGCTGTATCTACTCCATCATAACCACACCTACTAAATACATACTTGCCCCCAGCAAATGCACAGCTATCCACGCCAACAGAGACACTGTACCTATCTGCCAGTCCATCGTATTCTCCGTAGCATGTGCACGCAACCCCTTGCCTCAGTATAGACAGCGTGAACTCTGTTGGTTCTTGACATTGGCAGATGGTCGGTGCAGTGGGGAACACAGAGAGGGTATCAACTTGCAGGGAAGCAGCTCAGAAAAACACTTTTTCAAATAAAAAATTAATGGGTCATGTCACTTCTTTAAAGCCTGCAAAATTCCATTGGCATCAATTCAACTGTTACCCAGTTAGGGAAAAACTGCAAGAGCAAATACATTTGCAAAAGTGGAATGTCAAAAAACAAACCCACCCTGCTCACACTGCAGCCCTCCTGGACCCTCCCAGTACATTCCTGGAGCCTTCAAGCTGCATGGATATTCGATGCCCCTGAATGGTGAGTTCTGCTGGGACAAAACAAAACTGGACTTCCTGCTACACAGGAACAACAAAGGCCCTCCCCTACTGCAACACAGATGAGATCTTATGAGCTCAAGGATAGCGGTGTCTACAGTTTTCTCCATTGAAGCGAAGAAAATAATTAAAAGACAGTATCTGTCATATAAATGCCAAGTGTCAGTCACATTGTATTTATGTCACCAACAAGGAGGCAGGAATATGACAAAGGGTTCTGCTCATTGTGGATCTTTCCCAGTGTCAAAATTGAAGAGGATTTGCAGACACAGGCACAAGTCCCATTGAGATCACATCTCTCCCCCTTCCAGTGTGTGTTATGCCCATCTGATAAATCCTGGTTTTATTATTATTTAGACTGTAAACAGTTCAGGGCATATCCTTACTGTTTGTACAATGCCCACCATAACGGAGCCCCAATCTTGGTTGTATTGTCATAGCACGCAGCAGCTTGAATAACAAATTATCATCATTATCCAGTCCATAATATAATATACACCATTGTACCATGTGTAACAACTGGGAATCACTAGGAACACCCGGACTTGAATAGGAGACTGTTCTAGATCAGAATGAAGATGCATTGGACATCAGCAATCCTTTAGTAAGTGGGAAGAACTCAAGAATGGATTAGTAGACAATACTGCAGGTAAGGACTGAGGTGCTTCACAGGAAGGGGGTCTAAACTAGGATATTTGGTGCTACTGCTGTTGACTGTTGAAAGTCTATGCATCTGCTGCTTACAATATACTTTACTTAGTCCAAGTTTCTCACTATAATGAATGTTCAAGTACAACCACAAAATCTCACAAGGAAAAATAAATGTCATTAAAGATAACATTCTCACTCTAAAAAAGGTTAATGCAGGTTTTTCCTTCAATTACACTAACAATGAACATATCAGCACAAACAGTGGGTTCTCTCTCACACATCAACAGACTCTGCTGGGGGAAAAAAATTATTCCAGATTTGTACTATGAAGATTTTGACCTCAGAGCCAAGGAAAAACAAGCAAGCTCTTGGAAGCAACCTATTTAGCTACACTGCTCCTAAGTCAAGCTGTTTCTCCTAAGATGAAGAAACCTGCGAAAAACAAGGCCCTGCTAAGGAGACTTATTGCAAATACGACACAAAGCATCAACCCTATGTCTTAAGTGGGAAAACCACTGTGTCAAAAATCATCAAAGTGCATCAAAAGCTCTCAGGCCCTACCAACTACTCGTTAGCATTCACTGCAGTGCCGCTGCTGTCTTCCCTTTCACACTCATGACTGGGAATGAAAGGGGAAAGAGAGAGGCATTTGTTTTCCCTTCTGTCACCACTAGGGAGTCCAGAACTCTTTTCAGACTCCCTTCAACATTATGACAATTGACAGGCTTACAGAAGGGCAGGGCCTGTTAAAGAGCACTGCCACAGAGCAAGCTGGAGTGCAGCAGGAGGGCAGCCAGTAGGGCCAGCACTGGGGAGAAAGCTACAAGAGAGATTTGAAAGTCATGCGAGTCAGCAGCAGGAATTTTGCTTTGAAAAGCAAAACATCAAGGTGGAGAGGGTTTGACGCCCTTAATTAAGACAATAAGGAGCAACTGAAGAGCTTCCTCTTTCATCTTCTGTAAACTTGCTATGCACTTACTTTCAAAACAAATGCTTCAACAATCTAATTGTGAGATCAGTTCAGGTGATGCAACTTAAATATGCCTTTTTTGGAAAGGTGCACAGAACACTCTAGTTAGAGACATTTTGACTCATAAAATAGACTTTTCCCTACGCCATTATTAATTCAATAGGCAACTTTTCACAGGCACAGTATCAAAGTGCTGTTTGGCTTAAGCACCACACAATTATACTAAAAATAGGGGGAGATAAGAGACCATTTTAAGCTTCTTTTTAAAAATTCATACAGAAATCATACAGGAAAGGACCCATATGGGAAGAACTCCCACAGTGGGATATAAATCAGAAATATGGATGAGCAGAAAATCAGCTCATCCATGAAGACACATACACGATGGCAAAATGTTTTGCCCCTCTGTTCTAGGGTCTAAAAATACATTCAAGTTACCAATTCTCAAAACACCCCTGGGAGGTTGGTAAATAAATGTTAACTCTTGTTTTGTGTAGAAACTGAGGCACAGATCATTAGTCACTAGCCAGGTGACAGTCAAGGATTAAAACCCAGGAGGCCTGGCTTTCACCACCCTACTCTGACTGCTGGACCACACTTCTCCCTTCTCAGCCAAGATGAGAGAGAAGAGGTACACAGAGTAAGTTCTGGGAAAAGGTGCAGCAAGAAGAAATAGGTTGTTTAGGAAAAACATTAAACGAAGAGCAAGATTTACTCAGGTCAGGAGCATAGGAAAAAAAAGGAACTTCAGTCTCTGATTCTAGGGCTGCCACAGGCTGGTTTGACCCCCAACAAAAGCTAGGGCAAAACTGTTGACTGCTCCAATTTACAATCCAGCTGCCTGGCACAGCTGAGGAATAGCTATAGTAAAGGAAGATCTTGGTCTTCTCCTGCCCCCAATAGCCTCCCCTATAGGTGGAAGAGTTCAGAGCTGGCTTTCTAGTGGAAATCTTGCCACAGGATATTCACGAAAAGGGGTAATGGTCCATTGCAGCTCATCTACATCAGAGGAAAAGCTGGTGCTTATGAAAAAATATTCTTGGCCAGGGATGTTGATGCCCCTTTTAAAGAGCTCCCAATGCCTGCAAGTAAATTCTGGTGCAAGGATAAGCTTTCCTCTGATTGCTCAAGACATAAAGGTGGTTGGGAACATTATAACTAGATAGTTTTACATTGGAAAATGCTGATTTATGACACCAATACTTTTCAAGGGAAAGGGACAGTTTTGACAAATTTCCCATTTTGAAAAAAGTTTTGAAATAGTCAAAATTGACCTTTTTTGAAACAAAAATATCTATTTATCATTTTGAAACATTTTGTTATCAACTCTCAATTAATTTATAATAAACATATTTTACCATTTACCAATTTGAAAACACCATGATACATTTTGAAATTTTGGAAATGTGTTGATATGCCTGATCTGAATTTTGTTGGTGCTTGTGGGATAAAGTGTCAAGAAAAGTTCTAAGACTGATTTGTTTTTGTCCTGATTCAGGGTGGAAAAAAGTTTGTAAATTCTGAAGTTTTTCTCACAAGACAGGAAGACTTTTTCTTGACCAGCTCTACTTAGGAATTCTTTTGCTCTCCCTATTTTATCTCCCTCCAGAAGTGACCAGACTGGGTTCCTGGCACTGGAAATGAGAGCAAACCCAGGCAGTAGGTCCTAAGAGACAGAAGTCTACCTGGAAAGGGGGCATAGCAGTGCAAAACACCCAACTTCTATTCCACCCTGCTTCATAAAGTGATGCAACTGCAAAAATGAACAGAGCTGGCAACAGGGGTTGGCTGAGGACAAAGGACATGCGCTGATTCACTGCATCTCCTAGGTGTCTTTCTTGAAGTTTAAAGTTGACAAGGATGCTGCCATTGTATTTACATCAGATGTGGACTTCCCCTTTCCTCTGGGCATAGTACCCCATGGCTTCTCACCTGGGAATACATCAAGCCTATTATGCTCCACTTTTTAAGATCACACAGGGTTGCAGAAGAGGTAATAATGATATACACAGAATGTGTTGACTTCAGATGGAGAATAAGCAGAAGGAATAGTCAAAATATTAAACCAAGACAAGTTTTCATGTGAACATCTCAATATCCTGCTCCCCCTACCTCTAAACCACACAGAAAGAAAACATCTGCTGCCCCAGCAGCGAGACTGGTGAAAGAAACATCCCAATGATATTTCCCAGGGGACACTTGCATCCCTTTAAAATGGACACTGATATTCCCCCAGACCTAGAACTGTCTTCATGAGTCTCAGAATTTTCCTCACTAAGGAAGCATAATCATCTGTGAAATCACCAGGTGCATACTGGGTTGGGTGGGGGGAGGAGTTGTCGAACATCAATATGATGAGAGAGCATTGCAAATACCATCACCACAGTGCATTTTACAATGGCAGCTTGTACAGTTCACATGATGTGGCCAAGTCATGACAACTGTTCCCTGGGTTCATGGAGATTGGGATCGACCTGACTCATGCTCCATTTCATATCAAGTGACCAAAAAGAAATCTGAACTGTGCCTTATATTCTGTTCTATGAGGACACAAAGTGACACAAGAAAGATACTTGGAAAGAAATTATGTCAAGAGCTGCAGAAAGCTTGATTTATGTATTTATTTTTACAGTCTTCCTTTAATGCTTAGTGATTCACCTTTGATTCAGAGAAAATGTAACAAAAGGAGCCAGGGCCAGTTCAGATAATCCTGCCAAACCTCTATCTTCAGAGGCAATGACTTATTCTGGGTTTACAGGATCTATGTCATTGGGGCCATGGATGAGGTGTTTATTGCTTATGTTCCAGTGCTGCTGAATATGGAAGAATAGCTACTCTGCACTGACTGACAGCTTAAGCCTGACTCATGCTGATTATCTGTAGTTCTTAGCCACATCAATGAGTGGATGGCAGCATCAGGAATAGAACCAAAGAACCTGACTCCTATTCATCTGGTTAAGAGCTAAGAAACTTTCCAACAAAGTTTATCAAAAAGTTCTTAACCAGCTCTACTGAGCACTTCAAAATTCAGGTTGGAGGTGTTTTGAAAATTTGGCTTCATATGCACTGGCCTTGAAAACTCTTTTTTTTTTATATTGTTGCAGATTTAGTCCATCTTTTCTGAAGCATGTTTCAGTGAACTATTTCATTAGCCCACTGAAAAATGTTTTGATGCTTTTGCATAAGCACAAATAGCAATTTGGGCATCTTTTATGCTTTTAAATTCACAAACATTTCAAAACTTATTTGAAATCCTCTGCTTCCAAAGCTAAAGCAAAATTCAGAGAAATGCGGTTTTTCTTCCCCTACCAACTAAACGGATGACTGGTGTTGAAATATTTTTTAACAGATGTGATGTTAGTCACTCAGAAAAGCCCAAGAAAATTGTACAGCAATGAAAATACATGCTTCAAGATATCCTACGTTTTCTGCCATCACCGATAGATAAAATATGCAGGCAGGAGGTTTCATTAAATTTGCTACCAGGCATGTTTGAAATAGCAAGTCAATGGGCCAGATGTGCACCTCTTCCAAGATGTGACCCAATTAAGTATTTAGGTTCCCGTGCTGCCATTCAGCAAATCATTTTATCAAACAGCACAAATTGCTTATTAGAGCCCAGAGTCAGGTTCATCATTTGATTACTCATGTGCTAAGTGCTGTCCACATAATGAAAGGAAGCACTCTCCGGTGATAGGGGTTGGAAAGCAGTCCCTCTCTGAATTTGATCTGCTTCATGAAAACTAGAAAGCAGCTGTCATTGTATCAGATAATTAAGTCCAATTGGTGACAAAGGGGTGAAGGTCCTAGAAGTGTATGCATGCAGGGCTGCTCAGGGGAGCAGAGCTCACTATAATGGTATTATATTTACAGAGCATTTTCTGATCCAGTGCTCTTTACAAAATGCACAAATAGCTTCAATCAGTGCTTTTTTTGTGATGGTACTGCCTGGTACGCTGTACCAGCACCTCCAGTCAGAGCTCAACAACTTTTCCCCTGGAATACCGGCACCATTTTTTTTTAAAAACAAAAAAAGCACTGGCTTCAATCTAGCAACAAAATGCAGCTACCTCTGAGGTAAAACAAGACAACCCATTTCACAGTTGACAGCAACACAAAGACACATAGAGTAGTTTAACTACATTGAACAGGGAGATGGAACAATTCTATTGCTATTTTTTATAAGATGTGAACTTATTTCTTAACTGAAGGCCCATTCTCGTTTGGCTAACAATATACAAATATGCCATCTCAGTCTGTTAATGCAGGAAAGGGTAGTCAGTTCATCACTCATCTACTGTCAGCCCAGATCAACCAACTACCATACATTTCAGGAACTTCATTTTTGTTCCCTATCAATTCCTCTTGTCCTAGTTTACAAACTTCTCCAAATAGGTGGTGGTCATGCTACTGTGATGGATGAAATGGACTTATGGACACAAATATGCATAATTCAAAGATGCTTTGGACAAAATTACCTCATGTAACCTACCAATCTTAATATCCTAATCTGGTGGATCTGTATATCTTATTTTGGTGTATGTGTCATTCTTGTATGTAAAGTTAGACATATGGAGTATGGAATGCATTATGGTTTTAAATGTGCAAATGAAAGCCGTCAAGGGTGTTACCATCTAGATGACCAACTGCAAACACCTTCTTTTGTCCTTTAAGTCTGAACAGTGGTCGGTCTTAGGAAGTCACATGTCCACCCCAACTGGTAGGGTTGGACCAGGTAACTGTCCATTGAAAGGCAGTGTCTATAAAACAATAGAAAGCTAGGATTTTCTTTATCTTTGGCTGGCATGTCACTCTCAGGAGAATGAGCCAAAGGCCCCAGAGAGAGGAGACTTCCGTGGTTTTGAAGGCTTAGCTGGAACAAGAACAGTTTGAGGGTGAGTTTGTAATAAGTTTGTACTGAGGTTTTATTGTTAGAATTAGTTAAGCGTTTTCTGTTATTTCAAGTTTGTAATCTTCTTTGTTCTACCTGTTCTCACCTATAACCACTTAAATCCTACTGCTTGTACTTAATAAAATCACTTTTATTTGCTATCAAGCCCAGGGTAATTAATTGTTGGAGCAATCAGTGTGTACATTTCCCTTTTCATTGTTAAAAGAGGCTTACCTAAATAATTCATTTGGGGTTCTAATCCCATTTGGGGAGTAGTATCGCAGGAAGCTGGGCCCTAAACTGCATTTTCCTTTGGCCTGAAGAGTTTCAGTATCTGTATTACTCCTCGGGGGGTTAGTGGGATTAGTGATCTCAGCTCTGTGCCTTGGCTGGGGGAAACCAGAGAGCTGGCCCAGCAGGACAGGATGGTGAGAAGCCTCAAGAAGGCAAGTGGCAGTAGCCTTGTCAGCACTCCAGGAAGCATTCCCAACAGGTCATTTATCTGTGACCTCACCCCATCACAACCACACATTCAGTACTTCAAGTTCTTTCATAGGATAGATACCTTTCTGCTATATGCCTGAGGTCTCATTCTTGTCATTCAATTCACTACTCAATATTTCCTCAATACTCTTTGGGCATTTGCAACTAATAATTTCTACTCAGATATAGGTATTGCACATTCCTATTCTGTGTCTTACCCTTTGAAAATTACTGAACAACAGAAGAAGCTAATAACCCTCTTTGGAGATTTTTCAGAACAGCTTAGACAAACACCTAACATGGATGGTCTATGTAATACTTAGCCCTGCCTCAGTGCAGCAGACCATACTCAACCCATCAAACTTTCTTTCAATCCGACATTTCTATGATTCTATTTAGAGCTCACTAGAATGAACCTTTGCCACCATTTTTTCCCTCCACAACTTCCATCATCAGGAACTCTACAACTGACAGTCTAGGATAGATTTCTGAAGGATAGAGAGTGAAAGGTTCAATAAAATCTCCAGGGTCAGGTTGCTTTGAGAGAATACTCTATTTGTATTAACTAACCATGCACTCCATTTCTGTCTGAATTTGCTCAGGCTTCTGGGAAATTTAGTACATTGAGAGCATGTTCTGAGAGGCTTTGACAAGCCACCTCTACATTAACATTATGTTAGTTCATTTGCATAGTCACACCATGTCCATGCTAGTAACATTCTGTCTGGAGAGTTTTCTCAGCGACAGAACTCCAGTCTGTCAGATGTTAGAATGAGATGCAGTCTGTCAACCTTGGAGCAAAATTTAAGTCCCATCACTTAGTACAACATTCTGCCAATAATATTAGAACAGCAGCCCTGTATACATTTCCTGGGCCATAAGTAAGAGGAACGGAAGTGAAAACAACCAAAAACATAACTTCTATTCCATCTCTGTGTTCACTCAAATGGCACAATATGATAGAGAAGTGGAGGAACTGAATTCAGCCATTGGAACTGAATTTGACCTGTAATAATATTGACAGAACCCAGACATTGTAGGGCTAGTGGCACTAAAAAACACATATATTGGATGGGTCAGAACATGGCGATCAAAACCATTAAAACAGAAAACAATTCAGTTTCTCTTCTTAAAAATTATCAACATTTTCTTTCCATTTTCTAGTAGCTATTCTTTATCTTTCGTTGTGTATGTTATTTTGTCTGCCTATTGCATTTTGTTAAAAACTAAGATGCTCATGAAGTGTGTTATATAAACGAATAAGCACAATTATTTACTGCCCTCCCACAAAACAAGGGGCCAACAGATATCGACTAATTAATTGCATTATATACTATATGTAAAGTACTTTGAAGTGAAAAAGCAATAAATGTGCCAACTATAACTATTGTGTAACCAGCAGCTCAAAAGAATGTTGCCAAAATACAGCAATAAGCTTGTCCTTTAAACATGTTCATGGTAATTATGGCTCTTAACAATGGACATTGTTCAGCTGAATGAACATAGCAAGACTTCAGCTAACAGCTCTTATCAATCTGACATTCTTACAAATGTCCCTTGTTAAATGTCATGTGAGATTTCTTGAGGGAATGGAAAATACAAAATACAAAGTTTATTCAGATAAAAAAAAAAGAGGGGAAAAATGTTTTACTCCTAGTTTCAGCAATCTCTAAAACTTCAACATGGAATTTCTAATCATCAGCAGAGCCTGGTTTTAAAACAGTGGAGAAATCAATTATAGATGTTGCATCTGCATCTCTGGGACACTGATTCACATTGATGCTGAAATTACTTTTTAAAATTAAAACAGAAAAATTCAGAGCGAGAGAGAGAGAGAAAGTTGATGGTGTGGTGCTTTGCTCTACTACTTCAACAAAGAACTGGACTCTCTCCTCAGGACTAGTTATAACCTGGTCTTTAAAAGTATTGTTAGCAAATATAAATAAAGAATGTATTTTTTTATAATTGCACACAGGCAAATTATGGGACATTTTATTACAGGTCCAATATGAGTGTAATATAAATATGCAGTGAGATTTTCCAAAATTGAATTTACAATGCCTAGCTTTATTGAAGTGTATGATACCTGTTTATGTTTCGAGCCACTATCACCTTTCAGCAGGTGATCCTGTACCTAGGAACTCTGCTGTCTAATAGAGTGCTATGAGTTTAGCACTGTATTAATACCAAGGAGTCACTGACTTCTAATACCATCACCCACACAAACTTCAGTCAAATGCCAGCCCCTCACCTTCAGTTTCTAGATCTGTAAAACAGATATGCACTCTATTTATCTACATCACAAGTTCCTGTAACCAGAAGAATTTTATATGTTTGTAAATAGCTTTAAAGATGTAATTTTTCTCAAGACATATTTGCCAAATATTTCTTATTATGAGTACCTGAATTGTCCCTATTTCCCATGCATGCATTAGAAATGTAATGGTTTCATTTTAATGCATCTAATTACTGGAAAAATACATTATTGTCCCTTTGTGAGTATGGTATTGATTAGCACAGTGATCCCCAACCTTTTTGTGGCCAATAGCACATTAATGTTTTCAGAAGAGTGTGGCAGGAGCCAACAATTTTTCAAGGCTTATTTTGTTTTTGTACATTAAATAATATGAAAAATATCATATTTAATATTACATAATATATGAATCCATAAGATAAAAAAGGTAATTTTACATGTAAAAGATATTAATTAAATTAGTCGGCAATTATTCGCCCCCCCCCCTTTGGAGAAAAAAATGGAAAAAAGGCGTCACGTGCAAATTGAAGGCTATTTTCATATTAAATGTGAATTGGGTAAATTTGATAGAAACTTAATTTAGTTGGATAATTTTTATTTTAATTATATTGTAATTCATTTTTAAACAAAATTCTGCATTAATAAAAAGGGGGGATGTCCAAATATTGAGTAAAAAAAGCACCCTCCCCCCCAAAATCATGGCACCTTTAAATCTCACACTCCCCATCCCCACCATCTGCTGCCATGTCTCCTCCCCTTGCTCCATCAGCTCCCCTGGTGCCTGCTGCTCCCCCAACCTCTCACCCTCCTCTGCTGTCCTGAATCCTGCCCTTCTCACTGCCCTCAGCCCTCCTGAGACCTACCCCCCTCCACCAGCCCTTCTCTCCCCCCTGTGCCCACTCCTCCAGTAGCCCCACTCTGATCAGGTGAGCTACCCCCTCTCCTAATACCTCCCTCTATACACCTGCCCTGCCTCTCTCCTCTGGTGCTGGTCCCTCCCCTGCAGGTGTCTGCCCTTCTGCTTCACCCCCAGAATCCCCTGGAACCTGCACCTTCCCTTACCCGTGCACCCTCCTGGTGCCTCCCCCTTCTCTCACTGCCCCTACCCCCTTTGCCCTCTTTTTCCCTGATGCCCACCCCCTCACCACCCTCTGCCCCCGTTCCCCTCATGCCTGTGCCCTCACACATAATTTGCTCCATCCCCGCCTTCCTCATGCCCACCCCTTCTTTCAAGCCTTCTCCCAGCACCTTCCCCTCTCCCCCCTAGCCCCCAATGCCCTTATCCTCTCCTTTCCCAGCATCACCCTGTCCCCCCTCCCACTGACACCTCCCCTCCCCTCCTGCCCTTTTACTCATTGTCTCCACTTGGCCCCCTGGCATTTGTCTCTCCTCCATGCTGTCCCTTGGTGCCTTCCCCTTTCTTCTTCTGACCTGCCCCCCTCCCCTCAGCACAAGCCCCTTCCTCTCCTACCCTTTCCCCCTATTTTTCCTGCACCCCTACCTTCTGCCTTCTAGTTTGAGTCTGTGATCGGGCCCAGCCCCAGTTGCTTCCATGACCCCAGACCATGTGCCGGGCCTGGATCTGGGCCACGCGGTTTTAAAATTTAAAGTCCCGGGCCGTGACGTCATGGCACTGCCAGGCATGTCCCCTCAGCTGTTGCGCGGGCATTTGAACACACCGCGCATGCGCTCCCTCAGATGTCTTGTGAACCTGGCATCTCCCTTCTCAGCTGCTGTGCGGCGGGGGTGAGCAAGACGATCAGCGGGAGCGCATGCTGCCGCGCAACAGCTGAGAAGGGAGACTCCCAGTTCACAAGACATCCGAGGGAGCGCATGCGCGGCATGTTCGCCATGCATGCACTCCCTCAGATGTCTTGTGAACCAGCGTCTCCCCTCTCAGCTGTTGCACAGCAGCATGCACTCCCTCTGATAGTCTCGCGCACCCCACTTTGGAGACCACTGTTTTAAAACACCTGCGCAGGTGCACATAAATGCCCCAGCGGGTGCCATGGCACCCGCGGTCACTGCGTTGGGGACCCCTGGATTAGCACCTCAGCCTCTGACCTCATCAGAATGCATGGGCATCAGCTGAATCTTCAACTGGCAGCACGAAGAAGAATACAGCTTTCTGCTCCCTCCAGAACACCAAAGATGAATTGTCTACCACAGTTAAGCCATAGAGGTTCCGATAAGTTAAAAAGAATTTGACAGAAGAATCTGAGATTTCAAGATGCTACTCCAGCTCTTCTAAATTTTTCCCAGCACTTCTCTGCAAGCAGCGCAAAAACCTCATGGAAACCTCTATGAAACTGGGGTTTTTGAATGGTTTTCACAAGGGGGACAAGAAAAGTGTGATGGGTGATATTTTCAGTTAAAGTCTACAATTAATGGTGCTCAGGCTAAAACAAGTAAAAGGCAATGCTCCTTCACTCTGCCTGAGTCAAAGAAATTAGAGATTGTTTAGGTCAGTTATACTTAGACTGAGTCTCAGGTGCTGTAAGTGGCTCTTCAGCGGGCTTCTGCAGCAGATGATATTAGAATGGTTCATAATTAAATCACAGAGTGTTTTAATTATTAATCATTCTAAGTTATTGACCAGTTAACTGGTATTTGTTTCACTAAGTTATCAGTGAATGGTAGAATGCTTGGTCATTTTGCTATGAGACTAATTTATATATTCAACAAAATAATGATTTCCCTCTACAGTGGTTCATTTGAGTAATGTTGATTGTCCTGACCCAGTAAAGTCTCAGTGTCACTAATCCGTCTCTAAGTCACCCTGAGGAATCTCCTATTGAAAGAATAATTCTGAATCAGGATGGGCAATAAGCAGCTCACAGGCTGGACACAGTTTGCCAGGGTTAGTCCCTGGTGGGTTACCAGATGCTTTATTTATCTGGGCATCAACAGGTATGGACCCTCGGAGTTCCTGCTGGCTGCCGTTCATCTTTCCCAGTCAATGGGAGCTGTGGGAAGTGGTAGCGCGGTTCGTGCTGCTTTCCTCAGCTTTCAGTGGCTGAGAACAGTGAACTGCAGCCAATGGAAGCTGTGAGTGTCCATGCTTGCAGATACTTAAGTAAATAAAGCATCTGGCGGCCCACCAGGAGTTAACCATGGCAAACTGCATCCTGCCGACAGGCTGCGTACTGTCCTCCACAGTCTACGCTACAATAAGGGTAATCAAATATCAGTCTTCAGGGATCAGGTTGACTACCAAGAGAATTGGGAAAGACATTCCTCCCCTACATAGTCACATACAGTGTTACACAATTTGCAAGGTGCAGTATAAGGGTGTGTCATCTTCTGAACTGGAAGAAGCTGAGTATTAGTGAAGGCCAGATACAGTCTTGATAGACTAATGTTTTGATCCACATGGCAAATGTACTTTAGACCTAGCCAATTTCATCTGAGTATAATTAAATACTCATTATTTTATCATTCCACTGTGGTGGAATTTACAAGGGAATTCATTCCTTGCAGCTTAAGTGTGCTCCAGAATCTAAGCTTTCTTTCCAAATAGCAATTTTGTTTCTAGGCCTCAGTTCAAAGATAACTTTGAAAGCACAAGCCACGTGTAACCCAATGCAATGTATTTTTTAATCTTAGAACATAAGAACATAACATAAGAATGGCCGTACTGGGTCAGACCAAAGGTCCATCTAGCCCAGTAGCCTGTCTGCTGACAGTGGCCAGCACCAGGTGCCCCAGAGGAGGTGGATGAAAGACAATGATCAAACGATTTGTCTTGTGCCATCCTTCTCCAGCCTCTGCCAAACAGAGGCCAGGGACACCATTTCTATCCCCTGGCTAGTAGCCTTTTATGGACCTAACCTCCATGAAATTATCTAGCTCTCTTTAAACTCTGTTATAGTGCTAGCCTTCACAGCCGCAGCTGGCAAGGAGTTCGACAGGTTGACTACATGCTGTGTGAAGAAGAACTTTCTTTTATTACTTTTAAACCTGCTACCCATTAACTTCATTTGATGTCCTCTAGTTCTTCTATTATGCGACCTAATAAATAACTTTTCTTTATTCACCCTCTCCATACCAATCATGATTTTATATACCTCTATCATATCCCCCCTTAGTCTCCTCTTTTCTAAACTGAAAACTCCCAGTCACTTTAGCCTCTCTTCATATGAGACCCGTTCCAAACCCCTAATCATTTTAGTTGCCCTTTTCTGAACCCTTTCCAAGGCCAAAATATCTTTTTTGAGGTGAGGAGACCACATCTGTACACAGTATTCAAGATGTAGGTGTACCATAGTTTTATACAGGGGCAGTAAGATATTCTGGGTCTTATTTTCTATCCCTTTCTTAATAATTCCTAGCATCCTATTTGCCTTTTTGACCGCCGCTGCACACTATGTGGAAGTTTTCACAGAACTGTCCATGATAACTCCAAGATCTCTTTCCTGATCTGTCGGAGCCAAATTAGCCCCCATCATACAGTACGGATAGTTGGGGTTATTTTTTCCAGTGTGCATTACTTTACTCTTAGCCACATTAAATTTCATTTGCCATTTTGTTGCCCAGTCTCTCAGTTTGGTGAGATCTTTTTGAAGTTCTTCACAGTCTGCTTCTGTCTTGACTATCTTAAACAGTTTAGTATCATCCGCAAACTTTACCACCTCACTGCTTACCCCTTTCTCCAGATCATTTATGAATAAGTTGAACAGGATTGGTTCCAGGACTGACCCTTGGGGGACAACACTAGTTACCCCTCTCGATTCTGAAAATTTACCATTTATTCCTACCCTTTGTTTCCTGTCTTTTAACCAGTTCTCAATCCATGAAAGGACCTTCCCTCTTATCCCATGACAATTTACACAAGAGCCTTTGGTGAGGGACCTTGTCAAAGGCTTTCTGAAAATCTAAGTATACTATATCTACTGGATCCCCCTTGTCTGCATGTTTGTTAACCCCTTCAAAGAACTCTAATAGATTAGTAAGACATGATTTCCTTTTACAGAAACCATGTTGACTTTTGTCCAACAAATTATGTTCTTCTACATGCCTGACAATTTTATTCTTTACTATTGTTTCGACTAATTTGCCCGGTACTGAAGTTAGACTTACCGGTCTGTAATTGCCAGGATCGCCTCTAGAGCCCTTTTTAAATATTGGTGTCACATTAGCTACCTTCCAGTCATTAGGTGCGGAAGCCGATTTAAAGGATAGGTTACAAACCACAGATAATAGTTCGGCAATTTATCATTTGAGTTCTTTTAGAACCCTTGGATGAATGCCATCCGGTCCCAGTGATTTGTTAACATTAAGTTTTTCTATTTGTTCCAAAACCTCCTCTAATGACACTTCAATCCGGGACAGTTCCTCAGATTCATCCCCCACAAAGGACGGTGCAGATTTGGGAATCTCCCCAACGTCCTCAGCCGTGAAGACTGAAGCAAAGAAATCATTTAGTTTCTCCGCAATGGTGTTATCGTCCATGATTGCGCCTTTTATAGTTCGATCATCTTGGGGACCCACTGGTTTTTTAGCAGGCTTCCTGCTTCTAATGTACTTAAAAAACATTTTGCTATTTCTTTTTGAGTTTTTGGCTAGCTGTTCCTCAAAATCTTTTTTTGCTTTTCTTATTACATTTTTACACTTGATTTGACAATGATTATGTTCCTTTCTATTTATCTCACTAGGATTGGACTTCCACTTCTTGAAAGATGCCTTTTTGTCCCTCACTGCTTCTTTTACATGGTGGATTAGCCACGGTGACTCTTTTTTAGGTCTCTTACTATGTTTTTTAATTTGGGGTATACATTTAAGTTGGGCCTCTATTATGGTGTCTTTAAAAAGTTTCCATGCAGCTTGCAGGGATTTGGGTCTAGTCACTGTGCCTCTTAATTTCTGTTTAACTAACCTCCTCATTTTTGTGTAATTCCCCTTTTTGAAATTAAATGCCATAGTGATGGACTGCTGAGCTGTTCTTCCCACCAAAGGAATGTTAAATGTTATTCCCAGGAGATCCCGTAATGGTTCTCTCTTGGATCTGATCCTGCGCTCCACTCAGGACTAAATCAAGAATTGCCTCTCCCCTTGTGGATTCCTGTAACAGCTGCTTCAAGAAGCTGTCATTTCAGCCATTGAGAAATTTTATCTCTGCTTCTCTTCCGGAGGTGACATGTACCCAGTCAATATGGGGATAATTTAAATCCCCCATTATTATCGAGTTTTTTATTTTGGTAGCCTCTCTAATCTCCCTCAGCATTTCAATGTCAGTATTGCTGTCCTGGTCAGGTGGTCGATAACATATCCCTACTGCTAAATTCTTATTATTGGAACATGCAATTACGATCCATAGCGATTCTATTGAACATGTTGATTCATTTAAGATTTTTATTTCATTTGATTCTACATTATCTTTCACATACAGTGCCACTGCCACCCACACGACCTGCTCTATTCTTCCGATATATTTAATATCCTGGTATGATTGTGTCCCACAGATTTTCCTCATTCCACCAGGTTTCAGTGATGCCTATTATGTCAATCTCCTCCTTTAATGTGAGGTACTCTAGTTCACCCATCTTATTAGTCAGACTCCTAGCATTTGTGTAGAAGTACTTTAAAAAATTTCCACTGTTTATTTGTCTGCCCTTCCCTGATGCATTGGATTCCTTTATATGAGGTTGTTTTGTCTGCTCTGGCCCATGGTTTGTCCTCTCCCCTCCTCTCTTTCTGACTGCAGCCTAGAGAATCTCTGTCAATGGATTCTCCTCTAAGAGAAGTCTCCATCCAATTTATGTGCTTCTCCGCACCAATCGGCTTCCCCCCATCTCTTTATTTAAAAACTGCTCTACAGCCTTTTTAACGTTTAGTGCCAGCAGTCTGGTTCCACCCTGGTTTAGGTGGAGCCCATCCTTCCTTTATAGGCTCCCCTTCTCCCAAAAGTGTCCCCAGTTCTTAATAAATCTAAACCCCTCTTCCCTACACCATCATCTCATCCACGCATTGAGACTCTGAAGCTCTGCCTGCCTACCTTGCCCTGCGCGTGGAACTGGAAGCATTTCCGAGAATGCCACCATAGAGGTCCTGGATTTCAGTCTCTTTCCTAGCAATCTAAATTTGTCCTCCAGGACATCTCTCCTACCCTTCCCTACGTCATTGGTACCTACATGCACCACGACCACCGGCTCCTCCCCAGCACTACACATAAGCCTATCTAGATGCCTCGAGAGATCCACAACCTTCGCACCAGGCAGGCAAGTGACCATACGGTTCTCCCGGTCATCACAAACCCAACTATCTATGTTTCTAATGATCGAATCACCCACTAACACCTGCCTCTTCCTAACAACTAGCGTTCCCTCCCCCTCAGAGGTATCCTCAGTGCAAGAGGATACCGCAACATCTTTTGGAATGAGGTCCCAACTATGGGATGGTTTCCCTCTGTTCCCACTGAATGCTCTGTTCCCCTGAGACTTTCATCCTCCTTAAGAGCACTGGGGCTCTCAGAATATCTTGATACATATTGAAACAGCCCACATGTAAGGGCTATCATATTCATGTCAATTGACTGTTGGTTATGAAACCTAAAAGGTAATAATTCAAATATCAATATTGTTAGTTAATTCACTTTTGGTTATTTTGGAAAGAACACCTCGCTAGTGTGTTTATCCCCAAATCCCAAGTCATCTCCCACCCCTCTCTTGCATCCATACTTCTGTTTCTCCTCTCTCAATTTCTATGATGCAGTTCAGTAATATCAGTACAAAAGTCTACTGCATATTGGAAAATGAAATGCAGAGGCAGAAAAAAATAAATACAAACATAAACTGCACAGCAACTATTATACTGATTGTGATATTTGTTGTGTTCAATAAAATGCTCAGTTTTAGAAATGTAGCTGGAAGAACCACAAAATTTCCAGCATGTCATAAACCTGTAGATTCTGCTCCAGAATTCAGGTCCAAGTTGGTATGGTGAACAGATAGAATTTTGAGTTCCTCCTGCATTTCCTGTGCTAAAACTTTCATGTACTGCTGCAGTGAGATGCTAAACAACTGCCACATTCATCCCCCAAAATGTCTTCCTTTCAGTGATGACTCCAGTGGGCACAGCTGGGGGAGGGATGCATGTCCAAGTTCATCTGGTCCTTTCTTCTTCCCATCTGGAATGAGGATTGCAGCAAACTGTGCACTTTCCCCTTGCTCCCTGATCAACAGCCAACAATTTTCCAGTACAGATGGGGAAGAGGTGCCCAGGGTGGGTGGAAGGATCATAGCTGGGGCAGTCCCAGATTGGGACTGAGAGGGTGCCTTCCAAGCCAGCCCCTTTCACCTACCTGGTGATTTCATCTCTTTTCTGCATGGTTTTTTGAGAAGCAATCCCATTCTCCTGGCTCAACCAAACCTTTACCTTGCTTTAAATTATGATAAGAGGAAGCTGTATACCAAATTTGGTAGTCTTAGCTCTTACTGTTCAGCAGGAGTTCTTGAACAGACAAACTCTCTCAAATAACTTCAGAGGGGTAGCCGAGTTAGTCTGTAACAGGAAAAACATATAGATGGTGGTGGTATCATGAGCTTTCATGGGCACAACTCTTTTCTTCAGATCCTGTCATCTGAAGAAGTGGATTGCACCCACAAAAGCTTATGATACCATCTACATGTTTTGTTAGTCTTTAAACTGCTACTAGACTATTTGTTGTTTTTAAAAGCTTTTCTCTCAAATAAAAATGATTAAGGGTCTAGATAACATGATCTATGAGGGAAGACGGCAAGAACTGGGTTTGTTTAGTTACAAAAAAAGAAGACCATGAGAGGACATGATAGCAGTTTTCAAGTACATAAAAGGGTGTTATAAGGAGGAGGGAGAAAAAAAAATCTCTTTGACCTCTGATGATAGGATAAGAAGCAATGGGCTTAAACTGCAGCAAGGAGGTTTAAGTTGGACATTAGGAAAAACTTCCTAACTATCAGGTGGTTAAACACTGGAATAAACTTCCTTGGAAGCTTGTGGAATCTCCAAACACAGGAGATATTAAAGAGCAGGTTAGATAAGCATCTATCAAAGATGATCTAGATGGTATTTGGTCCTGCTATGAGGGCAGAGGACTGGACATTACGACCTCTCAAAGTCCCTTCCAGTTCTAATATTCCATGAAATATATAGTAGATAATATAATTTGTAAATTAACACATCTTACACAGCTTTTTAACCTATGCAGAATAGTAAAATAATTATTTTAGTAAAAGGCATTCTAGCATCAGGCTAAGAATAACTCACTAGATCCGTTATGGGACATGCTTGCCTTTCTCTGAAGCATGGGGTATTGGCCACTGCTGGATGCAGGGTACCACATTTAATGGACCAATGTTTCAATTCTTTACAGCAAATTCTGTGCTCCTATAGTTCTGGAGCCACTTTGGGACCTCCAGGATGATAAACACCATGTGGATTTGAGATATACTCTCTGAGACACCAACCCAGCTGTTCCCTGGGAAGAATCCATGTCAGACAAATGTGGCCTGTCTTTGAACAAGCCATGCTGAGCAAAGCAAACCAAGAAAATAAAAAGCCAAGCAGCTGTGCTACATTTGCAGCTGCACGTCAGCATAGGTGAGATTAACAATCAGTGCCACAATTTGGGAACAATGATTTTTAAAAGAAACAATTTTCAAGTCAAGTACAACAAGAGCATCATTGTGAGAAGAGAAGAAAAAAGGTAGAGGAGGTAATGGACAAGTTTTCCTTGAACCTTACTGGATTGATGTGTTCACCTGTAAGCATATTAAATCTCATTAACACATTCAGCTAATTAAATAATTAGCTGTTAGAGTAACCACCTTATGTTTGCTTGGAAGAAATCTGTTTTAATAAGGTAAAGCACTCAGAGGTGGACCATCTTCAAGAAGCAAAAAATGCTTCTGCTGTGGCGATGCTTCTGAGCTTGATATAACACAGATCCACAGCAACACCTAGTGCTTGTTAGGACACATAGCAATACTGTAGTCCTTAGAAATTCCACTTGAAATTGCCCCCAGGGCCTCTTACTGGCTGTGTGCTTTTTGAAGTTGTAATTAGGTGAGAGAAATCATGCTGAACTGGTGCTTCAGGAGCACTGCTGGTAACTTAGTGCTCCCACGGCTTATCGTGCACCATGATAAATTGGATTGAAAGATCGTGCTAATTTAAAGCAATGTATAGTGACCTAAGGTACAAAAGAAAAATTTAAAATCGGGGATTTGAAAACATGTTATATGTTAGGGTCACATGAGAAAGCTCAGTAAATAGTCTATAGAAAGTTGTGGCAGGGAAAGCCTCAGAAGATTTAGACCAGTAATGGCGGAGTTGGAATCCAGATCCAAACATCACCAAAAGGAGACATTTGTAATGTCTGTATACGGACTGGAACTTTTACAGGAGATAGAGATGGTTGTGGTGCTCATAATGACATGATAAATCAGAGAAGCATGACATTCAACATGCTGGGCATGTGTATGTTAGGGCTGGTTCAGAGCTGTCTCTAATTGGATCTGTTCTTCCTTTTTGTTTTGAAAAGCTAATTGCATTAAATAAAAAGCATTTTCTAGTACTTGTTATGGTCAGAAATACAATAATCTTCATCTTTGTATAATGGGAGATCAGCTATTAATTCCAGTAGAAGTCAGTGAGTGTGAAGAAAGAAACCACATTTCCTATTAACAATTGATTTCTCCATATCCTCCTTATTCACAGGCACTGGAATCCAGCACCCCTCTCCGAAGAGACAATCTCTTCCATCCCTGACCCGAGTCCAGAAAGCTTACGGTTCTGCAGCATGGGAAAAGAACCACTGACCTTCAAATAGAGCAGAGCAGATCAGAAAACACCATTTCCATTCCATAGGGTACTGATTTGGGGCAAAACACAATGTTGAAATCTTCTACTGAACAAGATATACTGAAATATTTCCAGACAAATAATAATAAAAAAAAGCCTTACCAAAATGCTTCATTTTGATGGTGTCAAAACAATATATATCAAAATACATTATAAATGTAAAATTATATAGTTAGAACCGCGCAGAGGACAGAACTTGGTTTTCAATTAGTAATAAAATTCATGCATTTTGAAATGATCCATGGAAAAAATTAATATATATTTTACATACATACACACAATTTTAAAGTTCTAAAGAGTCATCTCAATGCAAAAAAAATAATACTTTATCCAAGTGTCAAAATAGTACATTCTAACATAGGTCACGGTGTGTTTTTCACCAAAATTTCATTTTGGAGAAGAAAAAACAGGATCCCACAAAACATTGAGACTTTGGTGGAACTACATTTGACAGAAAGTAAATCCACCAAAGCTTTTTCTGACCAATTCTATGTTTATATTTCACTGAATATAGGCAATCTTCATAGGGTTTAGTACAGGGGTGGGCAATAAAAAAAAAAAAAAAAAGTAGCCTGCAAGATTAGCTTCTGGCTGGCTGCCACCATTATTTTTACCTGCACCTCTGCAGGTACCAGGGAACTGCAGCTTTGGTTGGCCACAAATTGCCATTCAAGGCCAGTGCAAGTGGCAGGAAGCATTATCTGCTGGGCCACCACTTCTCAACCCTCACATTGGCCATGAATGGCAATTCATGGCCAACGAGAGCTGCAATCCTCCAGTATCTGCAGAGGTACAGGTAAACATGGAGGTGGGGGCCTGCTAGGGGCTAACTCTGTGGACCAGATCCAGCCTGGAGAACAAAATTTGCCCAGCTCTGGTTTAGCATCTACCTGTCGGAGTTCCATACAGGTGAAGATAGGGATGGGTAAGCCATGTTAGAAAACCAGCAACACATATGAACTTCGGTTTAAAATTCAAACCAAATACCCAGCAGGAGTTTTGAAAAAAGCAATTCTGTTGTCTTCCTCTCCTCTTGCCTCCATTCCCCATTATTATTTTCACTTCCTTGTGATTCTTTGCTTTCTAGCTTTCCCAGCAGGGTTTGAATACGGCAAGAGAACATCTGCCTTTGAGAGATATGGAAAACCCCAATAACTCTCATGAGAAAGCCTATTCCAAACATCTCCAGCCCAGTTTAATCAACCTGGGAGGCTGTAGCCAGACATGAACCCCATCTTGTTTCCGGCCCCCCTCCCCCCCCCCGCCCAGAGAGCAAGAGAAAGGCAGTCAGCCTTTGATGCCCTGGGAACGCAGGTGTGCTGCCTGTCCCTGACTCTAATGAACAGAAACCAGACAGTAAATGGGCTAGCTGACGACCCGGGAGCCTCCCGTCACCCTGATGGCTAGCACCAGTAATTGACACGCCTACACTGTCCCAGGAGAGGAATCTTCACCCATCACATACCAGAGGTGCCCATTGTCTGCATTTTCCCAGGTGTGAATTATGCTTTGCACCCTTCGTGGGAAACTTGGCATTCAAAGCCATTTTTCCTAATTGGCCACTTGAGACCAGGAAGAAGCCTACGTGACCCAAGGGGTATAAAGAGGGGTTTAGTAGCCCACCCCATTTGAGCTCCAATCATCTACACCTGCTGGCAGGTATTGGTTGTCTCCCGAGGTCTGTGGGACGCCCAGCCTCGCCCTACTTCTTCCCGAGGGATTGAGAGAGAGACGCTGGCCACGCCAAGTCTGGAACACAGGGGTGAGAATATATACCTGCTAGGTGTCTATTTTGCATGCATTTAATAAGAGCTCAGAGAACCAAAAGGGTTTCATGGTACCTGTAAGTGACTTCTTAGTGTAATTTCTGTCCTGTCCTTTGTAGTGGCTGTGTTATCTGTAACACAGTAGTAGCATTTAACAGCTAAGTTTACCCTGTAACAATAAAATAGTAACTGTTTAAGCTGTGACCTGACTCCTTCAGTTGCTGTAACAGAACCAAGCACAATTTTAAAAAGAACTCCAGCCAGTCATAAGGGACAGATATAGGGAGAGCTTGAGCGTTGGAGAGCATGTCGCTTCCAGGGGACAGATCTGTTGGGGCATCTCTCAGCCTCCCCAGGCTGCCCACTGCGAAGGGATCGTGTATCCTAGCAGTCAAAATCTGAGGTGTAATAAGCTCTCCCTGTAAACTTCTTGGGGCGCCCGTCAACCTCCTCCAGGTTGCCCGCTGCTAAGAGACCCCAGTCCTAGCAGTTGAAGTCTCGGGTGTATAATACACACACACCACTCACTGCCCTGACCACCGGCTGACAGAGGCCTGAAGGAGTGTTTCAGTTTCTGCATATGCATTAAAGATGTACCATCTGATCACACTGGACACAATCTACCTGAGAGCAATCTGTACTCTGATTTCCATTGAGTTGACCAAAATTAGCACAAAGTTCAAATCATGGGTCCCAGATACAAGTGTCATCAATAAAATCTTTACATTCTTCCCTTTTTCTCTCAATTAATATCACTTTGATTGTCTCTCAACCCACTATAACAGATATCCCAGATACAATAAAAATCTCTATACTTGCAAATGGAAAACCATTAATATTAGAAAAGCGAGTACTATACCAGAATGAAGGATGTGTTAGTTGTTGGGCTAGTGTTATGAATACAGATGAGTATACTCCTCCACCCAGAACTGAACATACCTTTTGGAAAAAGTCCTGCCAAATTTAATTTCCAAAAAGTCATATATTTGTTTTATTTTTAAACTACCCTATCGAATAAATAATTATATTGCTCTTAAATTCTGTTGGGTGGTTCATCAAACCCTATAGAAAGATGATGTTCTATTACATTGCATCAGGTTTAAGAGCCCCATTACATGCTCCAAATTTCATCTGTATTAAATGTTATAGGATTCTTATTAAGGGACATACAGTCCTCAACATCTGAGTATAAAGAACCAAATACCAGAGCTGTGTTTTCTTCAAAGTTTTTGCTAGAGGGCTTACTTCACCGACAACCACTGCAATTTCAGTTCTGTGGAGGACAATTGTCCAAAACTCTGTTGGATCTGCAGGCCCCCAGACCTCATCTGACCTCAGATTCAAACCTTTCACCCTTTGCCTGCCACTGCTCTCAAAGTGCTATCAGTCTCCATTTTCCACTGTAGAGCTGTACCAACATTCAGACAGCAAAACACCTGCCTAGATTCTATGATATTCATTTCAGTTTCTCTAACTGATAACAGAGTTCTGTTTTGTTGTTGCTTCTTCCCCACAATGAAACACTATCAACCCTGTGACCCCAGAAATAAAAGAGTATTGTAATGTGATATATTAATGCAGACTACAGCACAGATTATGGCAGGAGCCTCACACCAACCAACAACTAAAGGCTAAGAAAAAGTGATATTTTCAGAGAGCTATATTTGCCAGCCATGCGAATTGAAGCTTCACAATGGATTTGAATACTCAGCTCTTGCTTAATGCTTCTCAAATTGTTCTTAGATTAGCTGGCGTGGGGACAAACATTGTATGTCACTTGTGGAATGAGGAAAATCTGTGGGACACAATCATACCGGGATATAAAATATATCAAAAGGATAGAGCAGGCACTGTATGTGAAAGATAATGTAGAATCAAATGACATAAAAATATTAAGTGAATCAACATGTTCAATAGAATCGCTATGGATAGTAATTCCATGCTCCAATAATAAGAAATTAGCAGTAGGGTTATATTACCGGCCACCTGACCAGGACAGCGATACTGACATTGAAATGCTGAGAGAGATTAGAGAGGCTACCAAAATAAAGAACTCTATAATAATTGGGGATTTTAATTATCCCCATATTGACTGGGTACATGTCACCTCAGGAAGAGAAGCAGAGATAAAATTTCTCAGTGGCTTAAATGACTGCTTCTTGGAGCAGCTGGTGCAGGAACCCACAAGGGGAGAGGCAATTCTCGATTTAGTCCTGAGTGGAGCGCAGGATCAGGTCCAGGAAATAACCATTACAGGACCACTTGAGAATAGTGACCATAATATAATAACATTCAACATTCCTGTGGTGGGAAGAACACCTCAGCAGTCCAGCACCCTGGCATTTAATTTCAAAAAGGGGAATTACACAAAAATGAGGAGGTTAGTTAAACAAAAATTAAAAGGCACAGTGACTAGAGCCAAATCCCTGCAAGCTGCATGGAAACTTTTTAAAGACACCATAATAGAGGCCCAAATTAAAAAACATAGCAAGAGACCTAAAAAAGAGTCACCGTGGCTTAACCACCATGTAAAAGAATCAGTGAGGGACAAAAAGGCATCTTTTAAGAAGTGGAAGTCTGATCCTAGTGAGATAAATAGAAAGGAACATAAACACTGTCAAATCAAGTGTAAAAATGTAATAAGAAAAGCGAAAAAAGATTTTGAGGAACAGCTAGACAAAAACTCAAAAAAAAATAACAAAATGTTTTTTAAGTACATTAGAAGCAGGAAGTCTGTTAACAACCTGTGGGTCCCCAGACGATCGAACTATAAAAGGCGCAATCAAGGACAATAACGCCATTGCAGAGAAACTAAATGATTTCTTTGCTTCAGTCTTCACGGCTGAGGACGTTGGGGAGATTCCCAAATCTGCACCGTCCTTTGTGGGTGATGAATCTGAGGAACTGTCCCGGATTGAAGTGTCATTAGAGGAGGTTTTGGAACAAATAGAAAAACTTAATGTTAACAAATCTCCGAGACCGGATGGCATTCATCCAAGGGTTCTAAAAGAACTCAAATGGGAAATTGCTGAACTATTATCTGTGGTTTGTAACCTATCCCTTAAATCGGCTTCCGTACCTAATGACTGGAAGGTAGCCAACGTGACACCAATATTTAAAAAGGGCTCTAGAGGCGATCCGGGCAATTACAGACCAGTAAGTCTAACTTCAGTCCCGGGCAAATTAGTCGAAACAATAGTAAAGAATAAAATTGTGAAGCATGTAGAAGAACATAATTTGTTGGACAAAAGTCAACATGGTTTCTGTAAAGGGAAATCCTGTCTTACTAATCTATTAGAGTTCTTTGAAGGGGTTAACAAACATGCGGACAAGGGGGATCCAGTAGATATAGCATACTTAGATTTTCAGAAAGCCTTTGACAAGGTCCCTCACCAAAGGTTCTTGTGTAAATTACATGGCCATGGGATAAGAGGGAAGGTCCTTTCATGGATTGAGAACTGGCTAAAAGACAGGAAACAAAGGGTAGGAATAATTGGTAAATTTTCAGAAGGGAGAGGGGTAACTAGTGTTGTCCCCAAGGGTCAGTCCTGGAACCAATCCTGTTCAACTTATTCATAAATGATCTGGAGAAAGGGGTAAGCAGTGAGGTGGTAAAGTTTGCGGATGATACTAAACTGTTTAAGATAGTCAAGACTGAAGCAGACTGTGAGGGACTCCAAGAAGATCTCACCAAACTGAGAGATTGGGCAACAAAATGGCAAATGAAATTTAATGTGGATAAGTGTAAAGTAATGCACATTGGGAAAAATAACCCCAACTATACATACAGTATGATGGGGGTTAATTTGGCTACGACAGATCAGGAAAGAGATCTTGGAGTTATCGTGGACAGTTCTGTGAAAACTTCCACACAGTGTGCAGCGACGGACAAAAAGGCAAATAGGATGCTAGGAATTATTAAGAAAGGGATAGAAAATAAGACCCAGAATATCTTACTGCCCCTGTATAAAACTATGGTACACCCACATCTTGAATACTGTGTACAGATGTGGTCTCCTCACCTCAAGAAAGATATTTTGGCCTTAGAAAGGGTTCAGAAAAGGGCAACTAAAATGATTAGGGGTTTGGAACAGGTCCCATATGAGGAGAGGTTAAAGCAACTGGGACTTTTCAGTTTAGATAAGAGGAGACTGAGGGGGGGATATGATAGAGGTATATACAATCATGAGTGGTGGGGAGAGGGCCGTTGAAGAAAAGTTATTTATTAGTTCCCTAAATAGAAGAACTAGAGGACACCAAATGAAATTAATGGGTAGCAGGTTTAAAACTAATAAAAGAAAGTTCTTCTTCACACAGTATGTAGTCAGCCTGTGGAACTCCTTGCCAGAGGAGGCTGTGAAGGCTAGGACTATAATAGAGTTTAAAGAGAAGCTTAGATAATTTCATGGAGGTTAGGTCCATAAAAGGCTATTAGCCAGGGGATAAAATGGTGTCCTTGGCCTCTGTTTGTCAGAGGCTGGAGAGGGATGGCATGAGACAAATCGCTTGATCATTGTCTTCGGTCCACCCTCTCTGGGGCACCTGGTGCTGACCACTGTCAGCAGACAGGCTACTGGGCTAGATGGACCTTTGGTCTGACCAAGTACGGCCATTCTTATGTTCTTATGTTATCTCAATCTGCCCCACTACAGAATAAGTATGCACATGAGTGAAATAAACAGAATTGTTACAAGGTGGCAGCACAATTTAAAAAGGCCTTGCTAATATTTCTGCATCATTACCACACACTCCCCAAACCCTTGCATGTGGTTGTAGTGGCCACTACTTTGCCATGCTGATTTTATTCAGTTTTGTCTCTGTTTCATTCAGAAGACACGGTTGATGGCTGCTGAGGATGGATCAGAGTGAGATGTGGGGGTCACACAACTTTCATCTAGTGCTTTATCACCTCTCTATTGGTCCTCCAACCCAGTCCTCTCTTAAATCCATGTACAGGCTGAAGCTAGTGTTTAATGAATCAGCTTGCACATTAATGGGAGTAGGAGCCTGGTGTCAATGCTCCGTGATTGTGCTGTCCGCCTGAAGGTGTCTAGGTAGAGTTTAGTATGTTGAATTTCACTTCCAGTGGCAAAAGTAGCCTGGGGCCTACCTAATGACGAGGTTCTTTCTTCCCAAGTCCTTTCTCTTCTAGCTGACATCAGTAGAATCACCTGAGCTGGATCACCCTTGAACTGATACACAAGAATGGAGTTGCCAGTGGGGTATTTTCCTCAAGGGTGCCTCACCTTTGCTATTCATTCCTCTCTCACCTTTGGTCTGAAATAACCAACATTTGGAACATCTGGGAACACTGAAAAGCCCACCCCTTTGTGCAGTCTGAGACAAATGAAGATGGGGGGGCGGGTAAACAAAGGGTTTCTTGTTGATTGGCAGCTTTATGCGCTGATGGCTGTGTGGCAGACGAATAAGACGCAGTTTTGTTCGGTCATGAGCTTAGCACTGGTACCTGATCACACGGCTGCATGGAGCCCAGGATAGGCACTTAATGATAAATTATTAGGCATTTATATGAACTAATTAAAGTGCAGGGATATTAATGGATTTGGCTTGAATCATGTAAGGCAGGTGCAGCAGAGCTTCCTTCACGCTGCTCTGGAAAAATAACATGCATCAAGGAGCACTAGCTGCTACTGTCCTATACTGTACTGGATTTCACATATCGCTCTGCCCCGCACCTTGTTTCTGACCTGAAATGCTACTGCAGCACTGGAATCCTAATTTGTTATGTCAATGCACTCTGATGCTAAGCCTCAGTATCACCCTTTGAAATCCCAGTCCTCACGCTCCAGGAGCTGGCCATTATGTTATCGTGCAAGAATTGAAACGGTGACACCAGGCCTTGGGTATTAAAGAGGTGACTACCCATAGCAAAGCAAAGCAAAAGATGAACTGGATCTGGGCTGAGTGGAAATGAGAAGGGAGGCAGATGTGAAGCAGTCAGACGGAGGAGTAGTGAGAAAGTTGGGAAGCAAACTCACCTGAGTATAGAGGAGAAGAAAGGGAGCTGAGACCTGGTGGAAGGAACAGAAATCTTATCAAAGGTAAAAGGAGGTCTTGAGAGAAGGTTTTGGTGAATGGGACAGAGAAGATTTAAGTGGGATACTACCTGAATACCTGACATTTACTTGCCAGCACAGAGAGCAATGTGTTGGCCCAACACCCACCTGACTCTGCCAGGTTAACAGCATGATCTCAGGCCTGAAGTACTGTTTTGTTTCACAAAAGAATACATTTTAAAAGCTATTCAAGAACAAATTCAAAAATGATTACAGCTTGCAAAACTCATGCAAGTAGAAATTCAAAACCCTAGCAAGGAAAAAACATTTCTTCATTGTATAGAGGACTCAAGGCATTATATCCATAATGAAATGTCATTAGAAGCTATTTGTTACAATAATGCTGAGAAAATAAATTAATTAGAAGTAGCATGATTTTTAAGAGGGAGAAAATTACAAAAAAGTACACAAAACAATATAGCCCAGCTTTGCCACTTATGTCTTGGAGACTAGCTAGCTGTTCGTAGTGGGGGAGCCATTGACTTGCTTTGGAAAAAAATATACGTTATATAATAGCTTGGCTCAGTAGTCTGCATTCTGTCAATATCAGTACATTTCTTATCATATTACACTATGCAGTGCATGAAACAGCTGAGGGCAAGGAGCACGAAGTACCGGTTGCGTGCATAATAAACTGTATCAAATCCATAGCTAGCTAGGGCTTCACACCATAGCTACTTGCACCTTCATGGGAGTAGCAGGGACAAAGCACTGAGCCTCCTGCTTCAAAAGCACAAGTTCCTCACACTAAAGTTAAAGGAGATTCATATTTTATATGATAGATCTTCGCTCTCAGGCCATGAGTGGGGTAGGGAAAGGTTTGCTGTTGTGAAGCAGGGGATACTAAAGACTGATGTCTGATACTTTCACAGAGGCCTTTGGGGAAGATGAGATGAATCACAGGAGTGGATTTCAACAGGCCTCCAATCTGCGACATGGGATGGAGGTGTGGTTTCATCCACAGGCACTTTCATCCCTACATACATTACTTTGGTCTTCCCTTTGGGCTGCATATTCATCAAGCTATCCCAGGCCATGGAAAGAAAATGGAAGCATGCAAATAACACTGCAAAAAGTCAAACCTTTGATCCCAACGCATATAAAAGATATCTTAGAAAAAATCTTTGACACATATCCTAATATGAGTAGATAAATTAAAAAATAAACCAAAGTATTCCACCATGTCCCTATTTTAAAGCTTCCAATGTAGTCTTAGAAATTCATCAAATCCCATTTCCATTATCATCAATGGATGTTCATAGGTATAGTTGCAGTAAATTCTGAGCTCTAAAACTATTATCCTAAACTGGAGCTAGTAGATCATGAGCATCTGAGCCAAATCTAACACCCTGGTTTTACATGTCAGACATTTTTTGCCCCAAAGACCTTGCCTTTACTAGCCGCTCTACTGCTAACTAATAGTCTTAAGCTTCAGGGGGTAGTCGAGTTTGTTTGTACAGGATAAACTTAAAAAAACAACAAATAGTCTGGTAGCACTTTGTAGACTGACAAAACATGTAGATGGTATCACGAGCTTTCGTGGTATCATCTACATATTTTGTTAGTCTATAAAGTGTTACCAGACTATTTGTTGTTTTTTTAAGTTTAATAGTCTTAACTTATTTGCTTCAGTGGGCCCAAATTAGATAGTAAGCATTTGAGAGATTGCCCCTAGGTTTGTAGAGTGCTGTGTCAATTATCTTTTCTAGACAACATATTGCAATGCAAATAAAACCAGAGGAGGCTCAAAAGACTCCAGAGGTCTGGAGGCAAGTATGGAACCCCTTTGTTAAGATAAACAGACAGGGAGGCCCTACCTCCTTGCTTGCCTCAGGAACAAGGATTTAAAAATTAAAGCACAGATTAAGAGACTTTAGATAGTTCAAGACTTTTAAGCAGGCATTGCCAAGCCAAGTATATTTATCATGAGACATTTCCCAGTTACCTCTGTCTTCTCACTGTTCTCAGGATTTGGTAAATCTGCTTATACCACAAAGCGGATGGTCAGGGAATTCCAATTCTTAGAGATATTTTTATAGTTTTGGAAAGGCTGTGACCTCCTGTGGAATGAGAGCACCAGGTTACTGCAGTGATCCACAAATATCTATGACAGAAAGGAAAGGAAAAGCCTGGCAAGATTATCTACACTCTGTCCCTCTCTCTCTCACTGCTTGGCCAAGTCACATGGTGGTTATATAAGAGGATAGAGCGTGGTAGGACTAGAGCAATTCCCGCTATTCGGAGACCCTTTTGTTCTCCATTAAACTACACAGACAGACACTGTATCTTCTGTATAATACACAAGAACAAGAGCTGCATCTGAAAAGCACTGCTACGATTAGGCAATTCTGGCCAAAGGCTTCTTCAGAAAAAAGTAGAACAGTCTTGAAATTTCAGTAGCATTAGAAAAGAAATAAAAAGAATGAAAAGAAACATGCATTCAGATATGCCTCAATATAAACCATGCAGGAGAGGGAAAAAAAAAAAAACCACACACACAGTATTTTTTGTTTGGCATCCAAAATCTGTATTAATTAGTCCAGTTCAGACAAATAGGATACAGGACAGATAATACATGGCACATTTATAGGTGCCTTTCACTACTACCTATACTCTAAGAAACCCTTACAACTTTATCTATGGCTTCAGACTTCACTCAGAGATGAGTGTGTGATTGCATAAAAACCATTGTACAACCCAAATGCTCTGGGAGTTACTTCAGTTACACAAATGACTTGAGAAATTAGAGTTTCACAAGAGCTGGATTTTTAAAATTGAACTAAAATACCTACTGACATGGGTTCTTTGCTTTTATGGAATGGTCTCTGTATTTCTCCTGTGAGGCAGATTTTGAAAGCATCAGTCCAAATAGGACTTCCAGACATAGCCTTCTGACACTCAGGTCAACATTTAAACATGAAAGGGTCCATCTATTCTACCTTTGTAAGTGCTATTCTCGGGATTGCTTCTCCAAGCTTCATTTTATCCAGAGTCCATTGCCTCTAGCTGCTGTTTTGACACCCAGCACTCTATCTTCCTCCCAATCCTCCTAAATTAAGTTCAGACCTCTCAACTTCACAGCCCTGCTGGGCTCTGCCTTTTCTTACTATGCTGATCTCCTCACTTCCCAAACTGCCTTACTTGGTATACTTCCTTTGTCTCCCTTTCATATCATTCTTATTTTATTATCCAAATCCTCTAGTTGGAGCAATCCCTGCACTTTCTCCAGGCTACTGATATCACAATATTTATCTTCTGTACTTTCACCATTCTTATGTCCTCATTGTGAAAGGGTCCAGATGCCGGAGCTGGTGCAGAGCCCATGGGCGCATGGCCCATCTGGAGGATGGGGCTGGGGGGCTACGGGAGCCCATATGAAGCACTGGGCACAAGCTGCCTGGGCACCATGAAATTTGGGGCAATTTGGTGCCCCAAATTTTGTGGTGCCCTACAAGGCTGCATGTTTTGCATATCAGTAGTGATGGCCCTGTGGGTATATATAAACAAAGGACTCAACAGTGAAAAAACAAACATGAGGCCCCTGTGCTATATCCTAAAACTTCCCCTGCAACAGTTCTCTGAATCATCTCTTCACAAAGATGTGAAGGCATTACTGGCTAAATATGTAAGTGTAACCCATGCTTACAGTGTAGCTTTCTGTCCTTCACTAGCAGCTGACTTTTTAGCTAACAGAGCTTTGTCTTTTAGCCTTGACAGAAGCCCATGTGTTCACATCAAAATGTTCCAAATCCCCACAAACAACAACCGACCCAGAGGCTGAGTTACTGATACAAAAACTTTGTAAAGGCAAACTGAAGAAACAGAGGGACTAGGTTATGATTTGTGACACATGCATGTTCCATTTCTCCCAACTGGCAGGGTTTTCACACACATGACCAATGACATAATTAGTAAAACTACAGATGAAAGAGAATTGCATTAATAAATGGAGAATAATGATGTTGTCTCCAGAGTATTAAAATGTCACATGCCAATAGAGGACACTGTTGAGGTGGCCACATGCAATCACAGATGCAACAAAGTCAATTCATGGTACTGATACAATAGTGGTTCTGGGCTCCAGTAGCATTTTTTGAAATGGACGATGTCATTTCATGTCATGTCTGTCTGGACTAAAAATGATCCTGAGGTAGCTCATAAAGTCAAGAAATAAAGGTTTCTTCCTGGAGACATGAAAGACATTGCACATCAGTTCTCTCTACTACATTCCCAGGCAACCTGGACACTGGCCTGAGAGAACGGTCCTTTCTAGGGGCTGACAGATTGATCATCCTCCCTATCAAACTTTATTTTGGGCAGCTACTGAAGTGAAGAGAGAGATTGCACTGAAATTGCAGGTTATAGAACAGGGCTTTCCTCTAGGTTTTTTGTTGTTGTTGCTGCTATTTTGTTTTATAATCAACAAAGGCTTCAGATGGCTAACCTGTTACAGCAGTTAGAACTTCTGGTTTGTCTTTTATTACCAGGTTCCCTACATCCCCTCTTCCTCATTTTACAGTGTCTCTGGGATCTAAAAGGGTGAACAGTCATAGTGTACCTGAAAAATCATCTGCAACTAAGAAAGTGCATTTTCTTAAATCCAGGGCACAGGCTTACTGCTAAACAACTCTAAACTCGCGTAGCCATTTATTTCAAAACTGGTCCCAGTGTTGGCATTTTAATGGAACATAATATTCCAAACTAATGTGATGACTCAGCAATCAAAATTATGCATCATCAACCTGCACAGGTTTTACGTTTCATTCAAGTCCTGGAATTGCTGGAAGAATTTTATTTCTTGTTTCTTCCTTTTTTGCCCTGTACAGAGTGCCTAAGCTCACTTGCCAGTTGTCAACCCAGCTTGTTTCTGAGGAAAGGAAGAATTCATGTGTAAAGCACCCAGGGTCTTAAAAAAACATAGAAACATGTGCTGGAGGATCATAGTGCCTGGTTGGCTGACTACAGCAATGAGAGAGAAAGAGAGAGAAGAGCTGCTCAACTGACTGGAACTAAACAGGGAAGAAATTTGAATGTTCCTTTTATCTTTCACATATTCTTAAAATAATATTTAGGCAATTCGGTCTTTGATAATCTAACTGTACCTACATTTCTGCCGGGAAGCTTGTACTAGACTATTACTTTCATTTGGTTTAAGGACTCCTACAGACCTTCCAATAGCAACATGCTGACACGTACAGGATACAGAATGGTGAGCTTTTATAATCTCTCAAACATTACATGGAAAACAACAGGCATTATGGAATTCTCCATATTTCTGCAATGCAAAAAATAATATCTCCAAACCCAGCCATGAACTGGGATAGATAAAATGGGAACCACATACAAGCAAGATATGTCATGTTTTCTTTTAAATAGTTATTTTAAATTGTACACTGTTGTATTCCACATTCCCCCACACACCAAGCTGCTGCTTACGTCAAGTCCTGAATAAACTCAATTGTCATGAAATCTGGCAATACTGAATTTTAATTGCTTCCTCTGTGTCGTGAGGATAATTAATACTATTTAACATGCATCCTATAGAGTTATCACGCTTGGAACACAGAAGATAATGCTTATGGAACACTAAAGTTAGGAAAATGGTAATCAAGCCCATGAAAGTTTAGTTTCAGGGAGCCATGTAGGACTCTACTTCTTGACCAACTATTTCTCAATTTAAACAGATAATTAAAATGAAGCATTCTCCCTAAATAACTTTGCTAATCTACACATTTCAGGAACAATGTTTAAATTAGTTTGTGGGCTACAAATGAGCTGTGCTGCTTAACCATCCAACAAAAACAAACAAAACAGAAAATTTTGGCCTCATGCATACAAACACAGACATCACTCTAACCCCAAAAGAAGTGACCCCTTCTCTCTATGGATTGAACTATGGTTAGGCTGCATCATTACAATCCAGTTCAGTGCAGTGGTAACAACCCTTCCACTGCTGTCCCACTAAATTGAGGGCAAGTTGCACCCTACAGGTATGGGCCAGGGATCTCATGTATGCTTCATCCTCCCAGAATGTGGAAGTGTTTCATTTCCAGTTTGTATGTTACCCACCCCTTCACTCTGTCTCCATCGGAAGTCTCTTCTATCTTAGTTCCCCTTTCAAAAGAAAAGAGTCCTGGAGATTCTCAGAGGGCTGTGTTTAAAATCCTCCCCCGAGACAAAGTAAAGGTAAAAGGAATCACAATCCATAGTCTTCATGTGAAGATGAGGAGGGACCAAGAGAAGCATAGTGGGACAAAAAATAGTAAGTTACACCTTGACCAGAGACAGAGATCCCGTTTATTCCTATACAGTAACATTATTATGGGATGGAACATCACTTGAAGAAAACAAGGGGAAACTATAGCCAGCTTTCCTTGTTTAATCCTCCCAACAAGCTGGTATACAAGAGCAGCAGAAAACACAGCCAGAGAGACTGACTGATAGGTAGGATGTAATAATATGATATTATTCAATTACTCTGTAGCAGAGGCCTTTTCATTAAGAATTTAGTTTTACAATGCAATATCCATTCAAAAAAAAAAAGCCTCATCACATTTCTTCAAACATAATAGGGCAAATTAAAAGGCCACCTCCAACAGGATGTGGGTTCTTATGCATTGTAACATATATTATACATACATACATTTACACACCCCTCTATCTCTGTTTATTCAGTATAGGCTCAGTTGTACCTCTGCCTTTCTGTGACAGCTAGGCAGCTGTGCATAATTCCATCAAATCAACACAGTACCACATATTTCAATATTAGTCATCCATATTCATATAATTGAGTAGGAGTAAGTCCCTAGCAATTCCACTTGGGGAACCAGGCATCTCAGAAATATATTTACAGATGGATATGTCACCTCTTTGGGAAAGCTAAGAGCTGTCAGTGCTGCAATGAAACACCTTCAAGTGTGGGATCCCTGATGCTACTGCAATACAAAGGTATTTTACTTTCATTAAATAATTGTAGCCAAACCCATCTTCCAACAGTCTCAGAATTCCTGAAGAACAGCACCTGTGAGGAGAGGGGAGGAGGAGGGATCTAGGTTCAGACTTTGAATATCTTGAAAGCCAAGTGGTTTAATAGATCCTAGGAAACATGACACTACAATAAATCATGCTGGACAAGGCAGTTACTTCGAACACCTATATGCTTGATGCCACCTTAAACCTCCCTCTTGTGCCCCTATCCCTTCCCCATCTAAATAAATGAGAGGCAATAAGAAGCCATTTGTGATTAGCATTTTAGTCTGATTTGGAAGGTTTAGTGATATGACTCCAAAGATTTCACAAATTCTGTTGCCTTAAAACAGTGCAAAATGCATTCAATAGGTTAATGAGAAGCAATAGCAGAGGAACTCCATGTAACAGTGTGGTCCACATATCCTCAACAATTTCCATTCTATCATCTGCTTCAGCTAATAGCAGCAGGAGCAGCTTTCTGTACATGCATATTCATTGCTTCAGAGCAAACTGAAATGCATACAGGAAAAAAAAACATGATTTGTGAAAATAGAGACTCCCATTGAAGTTATTGCGTGGGATTTTGTGCATGTGAGAGAATTCCTTTGGATTCTTGTGACTAGAAAAAGCTTTCAAATGCTATTTTACCAACATTTCTCAACATTTTGATCATTAATTTTACAGGTACTTTAGCTTTACAAATACTAGGTAAATCAGAAGGAAAGCAAAAAGGTGGTTGGGGGTGGTTGCAAATGACAAGCATAGAGTCCACAACACACCTGCACTATGTCACCATGCACTTTTAAGTACACCATACTCATTTTTAGCTTCTTTCAAGATTAAGTAAATCAAGCATAAACAATATAAGGAGGAAGAAGGGGCAGACAAACCCCTGGACTTACCTTTTGGATGGTCCCTCCTAAAACTTCTCCAAAGGAAATTAAAAATTCCCCCAAAAGGACTCAGATGCTTCTTTTTTATTTTTATTTTTTCAAGTCACATAGGAGCAGAATGATTAGTTTTCAAAAGGTTCCATTTACTGATCTTCTGTCCCCAGCAAAATGTGTCCAAAAGACTATGTCAAAAGTGAGCCCAGAACTAAAGGCAATCGGAAAAGGGGGGTGGTGGGGAGGTGGCTGAGGGGCCAGATTGTGAAATTGAGTGACCTGGGTATATTAATCTCCACTGTACAATATACCTGGCTTCTTGCTCACCAAAAACTGTAGTGCAAACTGTCAGTAGTATCTTCCAATAGCTGCTGTGTGTGCTGCAGATGGTACATCTCACTGTTACCTTCCCAGATGGGTAGAGGATTCAAAGAACAGCAAAACCGGGGGGTCCCCTTCCAAAGCAGGTGGATTGCCAACCACTCACTCACTCAGTCCAATTAATCAAGACAAGAATGGCTCCGTCACCAGAGGTATCTCCTTCCAGGGTGCACAGGATTATGGCAAGGTTATTAATCTTGCTTTTGCTGCATCCCCCACCCCCTACATTCAGCAGCCTGCATTGAGATGATTGCCAGCTCTGTCTCTGTCCCTGTTCTACTGCATTTTGCTCAGCCCTCTGTTGCTGCAAGTGAAACACAGAGGAGGGAGGAATACTAATAAGGTGGTTAGCTACAGTTTCTTCAAGCCATTCTACGTACTGTGAGTGTGTGGTGTGTATGTGCATGTGTATTTTCGGTGGGGCAGTCTCTAGATTTAGTTGCAGTTCAAATGGCAAACTGTTTCCACTCTGCTACAGAAGCCTGAATTCATCTGGATTATTTCTTTCAAGGAATATCAGAGCCAGAGATCTTATTTTATTTCGGATAAAAGGAGAGTGCTAAATGCTTTAGAAGCCTGGGGCAATGGCTGGGCAGTTATGAGAGAAACAATGTTCAGAGAGAGAGAGATGCATTAGGTTAGTAAAAGGGCTCAAAGGGACATAGGCAATATTTTAAATCCACTGCTACACTATATATAAATGATTTTTAAAAGCAGCCCCTTCCTATCAGTCCAGAGATGGGGGGAAACAACCAAAGATAAATGATTGTTTGTATAGAGAGAGAGATTTTTCATGAGGTGAGAAAAAATACACAATAGAGAGTCTAGCAGGGTTTGAATTGATTGGCACAAGACAATTCAGTTCTAGGGGTACTGGACAGTTCTTTCTTTCTTGGTAAGATCTGTTCTTCTATTGAAATATTTCTGTGATGTTAAATGAGTTTGAAATTGTCAGCACAGTGTACGGCATAAATATGATGCCATGCAGCCAACAAAAAGGAAATGATGTACATTGGTTAAGTAGTGCCCCTCATTGGTGTATTAGTCTTTGAGCACCCAAGGTATACAAATCTTAGCTGCAGAGCACCATTCATATTGTAGTTCACCCTCTTGGAATACACAGGTAGTCTCAGTTCACAATCAGTAACCTCTGCTCAGCCACTGATGGTTTACTAGGTTATTCAGTTTAAGTTCAGCATTCAAGCAATGTTGTACAGGTAATTTCTTATTTAGAACCAGTCTTTTCCAGCTGATTACATTATATATTACTCAATTCATTCATGAGGAAGGGAAATATACAAAGAAAAAACAAACTTTTAAAGAAGTATGTGTGTTTTTAATGATATAACTATGTGAGACTGGATGGCTCAGAAGACTGGTCATCAGCTATTGAGCCTTTCACATTAAAGGTTTGACTCCAACTCTGGACAGCAGTAAGTGTTATCAGTAGCAGACAGAGTTAGTTTGTCAATGTGAGATCACTTTTATGGTCTCAGCAGACACATGTCCGCATCATAAATATAACCTTTGCAAATAGCTTTAGTCAAACCCCTAGTTGGTAGCACTAAAAGGGCACAGAGGTGGAATTATCTTCCCACAATATTAACTGGTCTTTCCTGGACGGGGTTCTTTTTGGTTGGGCAGCATGGTGAAACTGCCTCCGGCACTGCTATTATTGCTCTGAATAAAGGGAGCTGCTGTCTTTAGTGCAATCAATTCCACACCTATCAGAAATATTATATTCACAGAGATTATATGGAAGTACCAAATAAATATGCACTTAAGTAAGTCCTACAAACATGAAACTCTGGACTGTGAGCTCACCAGGTCATGCAAATTAAATGGGGCTGGATCTGCTTTTCATTTGAATGGAAAAAACACATGATGCTACAGGGAACTAATTCAGAAGATTGGAAAAATAGCTGTCTAACACTGACCAATCAACCCTGCACTCATTCAGGCTCTGTTCTTTAATTTAGTTCACCCTCCAATTTAAACATAAAAAGATGTATATAAAAAAAATCTTGGAACAAGACATGTGCTGAGCATATCTGTTCCATTTCTCTCTGCTTTTATGTTTCAATCCCTTCTCCTCTAGCACCACCCACAACTACCATCAGAATCTTCATTTTGTAAACTCCTTAAGGAAGGAGCTAATTTTCTTAAGCCACAAACACCAAAGATGCTATCAAATAAGAACCAAACCATTACTCCACCGTGTTATTAGTAGGTTCAATGATTCTCAAGAAGCTAGGTTTGCCGCTTTGGGCCATTAAATATCCCATAACAATTTTGTAATGGAGCACTAGTGTCTTGGTCATGTTCCAGAGTAGACAATCACAGTCTGCCACAGTAATCCTATGCCTCTTGTTATAGGTGACTAACAAATTCTTTATTTCTTGTCCTGGATGGTGTTGGGGTGTGTGGTGTCAATGACCTGTAACCACCAAGCTGGGTTGAGGAACTCATACCTTCTGCTTAAAAATGCTGGTATTCTTCTGAATTAAAGGTTCTATATGAAAGAGACTTTCCATTATAATTCATTATTTATTCCTCAAATTAACCTCATATGGACTTTAATGGACTTTAATAGGCAATGGTCTAAAATGAAATGATGGTTAGCATCAATTCTAAAGCATAGCCCTAGGGCCTAGGCCATCAACAGCATTCAGTCTCTGAAGAGGTCCATATTATAAGAATAGAGGTCTCTGAAGATAAGAAGCAATGGATTTAAATTGCACCAAGGGCAGTTTAGATTGGACACTAGGAAAGCTTCCTTTCAGGGGGGGTTAAGCACTGGAATTAATTGCTTATGCTTGCTTTGAAATCCCCAATATCTCCAACATTGGAGGTAAGACCAATGGTTCTCAAACTTTCTGGCCCACAGCCCACCCCACTCAATACAGACCTTTCCATGGACCACCAGCCAACCACCCATGATGAGAAAGTGTGTACAGGAGTAGGATGGGGATAGGGGGTTGGGGCCTGGCTAGGAAGTTAGGTGCAGGAACAGGCTGGGAATGGGGAGTCTGGCCAGGAAGGAGGGTGCAGGACCAGGCTGGGGGTGGGTTGTCTGGCCTGGATGGAGGGTGCAGAAGCAAGGGAGGGTGCAGGACCTGGCTGGGGATACGAGGTCTCAGTAGAGGGAGAGGTGTGCATGAGAGGCATGGGGGTGCATGTGGGGAATGCTTACCTAGCTTCATGTCCCTTCTGCTCTCAGAAGCCACTCCCAGGCACTGCCTCCCTCTGTTCCCATTGGCCATGATTCAGGCCAATGGGAGCAGCGGGAAAAGCCTCCAGGCAGCATGTCTGCATTCTACCTCGAGCTGAATCCAGTGAGGTTTCGGACTTTCTTCCCCCTCACCTTCAGCGGGAAGCCAGTGCTAGTACCCCAACCTCCAATGACAAAAACTAGGCCATCCACAAAAAATACAAACCAGACTGGTATGCTGTCTCTAGCATACTTTCTCTAATTTCCAGTCTACTAGTCCTTCCTCTCCCTAAATATAGCCAATCTTCCTATTAGATTCAAACTCTTACCTGAGTTCATCTGGACCAGTCACTTTTCAGAGGGACACTACCTATCGATAACTCGTGTTGGGATTTAGCTACAAATAAACTCTGGATTGACAGGGCCCTCACTAGGAGTATCACTGAGTGAGGAAGCTTCATGACTCAATGGCCTCGCCACAGGTACTAGAATATCTATACATCTTATTACTCTGCAAATGAGAGCAAATAATGGTGTGCAGTCCTTTCCCAGAATTAAAGAAGAGCTTTGGGTAGTTCCAAAACTTGTCTCGCTCATCAAGCAGAAGTTAGCCAAATCAGTGTTACTTCACCTACCCTGTCTTTCTAATGTCCTGGGACTGGCATGGTTACAACACTGCATAATGATATAAGGAATGACACACTGATAACTATGTTAAAGACTGTGAGCTGGGCTGAGTCTTTGCCAGTCCCTGGGGGGAGCCAGCTCCAGGTCCCCCTGAAGGAGAAGGTCTCAGGTGGAAGGGGCAGAACTGGGACTAGCCTCCCCAATCAGCCTTTCAGCCCCACGGCATTTGGAGGGCAAGTGCCGCCAGGGACTCCAGCAGCAATTTAAAGTGTGCAGGGTTCTGGCTGCTGCAGCTGCCAAAGTAGTGGCAACTGCAGCTGTGAGCCCCAGGCCCTTTTAAATCACCAGGCCGCAGGGCAGCTGCCCTCTTTGCCCTCCCTTCTCCCCCTGCAGCCCTGACTGTGAGCACGCCAGTCTGAAGTACATGTTATAAGAAGGCTATGCAGACTCAGCTGTGTGGTTAGCAGAAGTGTTTTTATTGCTGTTCTATCAACCTGTCTTCTGAATGCTGAATAAACACTACATATAAATGTTCAGAAAACAGAAATGGGAGATGGTGGATCTGGAAGGGAAGGTGAACCCACAGGAGGATCTATTGCCCACAGAAAGAGAATCACATCATTCGTCACTGGAAGCCCACAGTGAATAGAACTGTGCATTGTGCTGAACATTATATAAATGGTTGTACTGTGCTTAGCACAAGAGGGGCAACTTACCACTGCCATAGCAATACAAGTACATAATAAAATGTCTTATCTAACCCTCTCCTCTGTGAAAGAAAGGAAAAAAATCAAAAAGCTATCCACAGCAGGCACAAATGGGAGCTCAGAGTCCCAATAATTTGGCTTAACCATAAACACTTTGCCAAAATAAATATAAAAAATAAAAATGACAGGCATGCCCTGGGAGGCTACTCTACACTAGGACATTTTTTAAAATAACTTATTTTGAAATAACAACTCCCAAAATAGTGCGTCCAAGAAGGTTCCCTTTATGTGGACCTGCTACCTTGACTTAGACCCCCGGGAAGCACTAGCAAGTAAATACTTTGAATGACTCTGAGTAATAATTATTTCAAAATAGCAACAGATCTACCACACTACCACTATTTCGAAATAACTATTTCAAAATAAGCCTTATTCTTTATGGAAAGCAGGAGTTATTGCCAAATAACCAGCCCCTTATTTAAAAAAACCAGGGCTGGTAGTGTGGACGCTCTGCTTGTTATTTCAAAATAAGGGGAGTGCTCCCAGTTGGTGCATCCTGGTATTGCACTAAAACATTACATACTCCCTCCCCCCGCACCGAACTATGGCCATCTACACTTCATAGTAGCTTTGTGGATGTTTGAGTATTTTTTCCATTTCTTTTGGAATGCTAAATACTATTCATCTGTGAATATTAAACCCGGCAGGTTCTATTCTGATAATAGAGTCTGACTTCCTGCATAGCATATGTTATCAAGTTTAACTTAGTAATTCCTACATGAAGCCCATACTTTCTGGTTGATTATGTTTTGTAGTCTAGCATGACTATGCTCTGATTTTTTGTGTGTACTCTTTTGAAATATTGTTCAAGGGTGGGATATTTAAAGGGACCTAAGGGAATTAGGTGCCTAAACTTCATCAAAAACCAATGAGAGTTGAATGACATTTTGTATCTATGTATGCAGAGTTTTTCAAAAAACGATTTTATAGTAATAAACATTTCATTTCACTGTTAAAAACATTGTTTAAGAGCCTAGTCCAGTAATGTAAGACTTAAAACGTTAGGGTTTATTTCCTTTTAATAAAGTGGGTGGGTTGCACAGTGTGTTTTGGGTTTTTTCCCTTCAAATCTCTTGCTTCCCCCTCCCCCCCCAAAAAAAACTAATTACACAAGTGATCTGAGACTTATCAGCGTAAATAAAATTGATACTTTTTCCTCTGTTAAAATATTGCTTTGACAGAGGCTCTTGCATTTATCTCTGGTGTTATGCAGGTGGAGGAGCCAATTGTCAAAATCGTTATTCAAATCACAGGTTTGGACCTCTCTTTCGGGTATGTTTCTTAACAGTGACAATAACTTGGTTGTTAGGACATACAGGTAACCTTTGCTCCGTTGTGCTACTTTTCAGAAACAGAGCAAAACTTACTAAATTAATAAAAGTGACCAGTATAGGTTCATTATTGCAGGTGAGTTAGAGCATCATTGGTCAAGTCAGATTTCTACAAGCTGTTGTATTTTAGTTCTGTAGAGATTATTAGTAACAGATTCTTTTTAATTTACTTTTTAGAATATCACAGTCCAATTTCATAATCTTTAAACTGATACAGACAAAAAAATAAAACTATAAAACCATTACTATTCCATTGCCCCTTGGATCACTGGAAGATTCAGCACATTTGTTAAACTTCTTGATCCTTTAGCTGTTTAACTGCACCTCAAGTTTGTGCCTTCTTTGTCTGTGAATATGATTCTTATATTTACACTGGTCCCAGTTTTATTGGCTACCAATAAAGAAAGGGTGAGCCGGATAGTTTCATCAATATTTCAACCCTTCAGAGACTTTGATTCTCTCAGCATCTGTGTCTGAGTTTCCTTCTTAGTCCCACTTGTGTCAAAAAGAATTCAGCAAGGAAACTTTGTACTCATCTTCACAGTGCAGGTGTGGCTAGGAGACACCCTCCAGAAAAGCCAGGAAATTCAGTTCAGATAAGCTTCTGAACTACACCCCTTTGTTAACTGAACAGAACACAGCCTTTTAGTGATCTTCCTTATGCAGCCTAGAGGACCTGAAAAGGCAATAATGGCCTCCCAGAGAATGGTATTTCTCAAACATGTGTCTCTGTATTGTGTTTTGAAAATTTAGAAGTACTAATTTTTTTTTTTAAATCTATTATATATTTGAGAGGGGTTGTGTATACTTCTATGTGTTCCTCTCTCTGTTTATTCCTGAACTCCTCCTAAACTGTAAGAGCTAGGATCACCAAGGTAGGTACACAGCTTCCTCTTATCATAACTTAAAGCACGGTAAGGGTTTGGTTGTGTCAGGACAATGGGCTGTGCCTGGAATGGGACTGACTCTCATAAAAGCACAAAGAAAAGAGGCATAGTCATCAGGCAGGTGAAAGGGGCTGTTTGGGGTGCACCATCCCATCTGGGACTGCCCCAGCCCTGAGCCTTCCCCTCTCCCCAAGCACCCATTACGGAGGATAGAGCAGAGGGGTGCTGAAGCTCCCCCCCCCCCCCACAGGTTCACACGGGGATATTACTGGCTGTTCCCTTTCATCAAGGAGTGAGGGGAAAGTACACAGTTGCTGTATTCCTCACTCTGGCTGGGGAGTGCAGAGTAGACAAACCTGGACCTGCCCCAGCAGGTTACATGCACCCCTCCCCAACTGTACTTGCTGAGCTGCAGCAGCCATGGAGAGGTGCTTCTCACCTGGCCCCAAGCTACTGCAGTGAGAGAGGGCTGGGGTAGTCCTATTTCCCCAGGGCAGTTCATCCTCATCCCCACTCCAGAGCAATGATTTAAAATGAAGAAAAACAAAAACAAATAATTGAGTTAAGGACCCGAGCAAAGTTAGGTAAATCTTCTAGGTATACATACATTGCAAGTGGATATTCAGTCATGCTAGGGAGATGGCTGCGTAAAGGACTGTACTGAGCTAAGATTCCCTTTTCCCATATTCATCAGGAAGGTGAAAGGGTTCTCGCTGATAATTGTGTTCCTGGGAGGATGGCTATAGAGATAAGGAGTTTCTGCTTCTTACCATAGTCAAGACATTTTGAACAAAAATTGATTAGGTTTTCTAATTTTACTCCAGGTTGGGTCTGAAATAAACATGTTATTTGGCTGGAGGGGAGGCCCACAAAAATGTCTAAGATTTCACTTGAACGATCAATTGGGTGAATGTGGAAAGATAAAGAACACCTGAATTCTTTTCTTTGAGCCCAATCCAGTCTCTCTCTCTCACCTGGACTATTTACATATTTTTCTATCAAGCAGAAACTATAAGAGAAGCATGTCTTCCTTAAACAAGGCAAAATGACTGCCCCAGACTCCCTTTTGAAATAGATGCAAATCAGAATTTTTAAACACAGTTGTAATTGCAATTTTTTAAGGGGCAGTATACTTGCTAAAGCAGCAGTAGGCATGTTTATGAGAGGGATTCTAAGAGAGAGAATCTAGTTACATGCCTAGGCTGATGAGCTAAATGTATTTGACTGCAACCCCCATAGTTATTTCATAAAAGTTAGTGATGGAAAAGACTTATTACATTGAGTCCATCTCCCAGTCAATACAGGATTGCTCCCTAATGTGCATTTACCAGACCTTTGTACAGTCTAATTTTAAGTTTTTCTTTGCACTGAGACCTCCACTGTTTTCCTTATTAGACTGTTCTACTCTCTAATTGACCTCAAATACAGTTATTGTTTGTAGAGAGCCACTGAAGTCTAAGTACTAGGTTGTTGTATCTCAGAAATATATCTGTTGATGGAGCGGTGTGTGGTTCATGAGTCTAGACTATTATGGGTTTAAAAAGCTGTTATTTTCTGTCAGACAAAAAAAAAGTTTGCTACAGGCTTGTCCATGATCTAAAACAAGAAATGTCTCAACTGGTCTTTTCTTGACTCTCGCTAACACCTGCACTTCACCATGGTCAACACTTTTCCTTTTGCTAAACTTTATCAAACCTTCAAAAGGAAAAAAAAAAAGCAAAGTTAGAGCCTCAGCTCAGTTCTGACTTCAAATTCAGCATGGTTTTTATTTTGTGTGAACCAGTTCCGCCATTCCTAGTGCAATACAAAAATACCCATGACATGCTTCCACTGAATGAAACTATGCACAGATGTTTATGTCTTCTTAGTTATAGAGAAGTTACTACAAATGGTATTTAGTGACTCTCTCAATTATGGACAATCCCTCAAGGGTGGGGTGAAACAGGTGAGTCTCAGCAATGGTTGGGCAGCATGTGTCAAGCTTGTAGGACTGGGCCTCAATCCTCGTTCAGAGAAACCTCCTCTGGGAGGCGAGAGAAAGAGAATCATCTCCTCATTCCTTGGTTACTCCACTACAAGTGCCACCCAGGATGCCCATTGTGAAGGAAACTGTTCTCATGAGGTTGACTCTGGAGACTGGGCACCTTTGGGAGTTAGGTGACCACATACCATTAGAAACTAAATGAGAACTGGCAGTGCAGGCTAATTCCTTTAGGCTTCATACACGTTCCTAATGGACACCAGTGAGCAGTCATTATTTGCCAGCACTTTCTGGTCAATACCTATATGGGTTGGATGATCCAGAGGTAAACATTTCTGTATACTCTTACTAACACATGGAAACTGTACTTGATATAATAATCAACAGTTGTGTGTTAAACTACAGTGAATGCAGAAACAAGTCGTTGTCCTGTGTTGTACCAGTTTTAAGATCAGCAGGGTGAGAATTGTCTTTAGAATCTCCCAACCAAGGAGAATCACTAGCATGTACACAAAACCAGAGGGATCCCAGACAGTAGCTAATGATGTATTCATACTCCCATATTTAAAGATATCGTTGAGTTTGATGGGTCTCTCAACAGGTGGTCAACAGAGGGGTGGTTCCTGATGGGGAACCACCTTCCCTATCCCAGAAAACCTATGTTTGTCCATTGTTATGACCACATCATCTACTGCCTTATGCATATGCACAAGACTTCCAAGCCCCCCACTTTTTTTGTTTACCCTGTACTCCAACATGCCATACATTTTGGAATGCCCTTATTCTCACAGGTGTTCTCTTTGATCATTTTATTAGAATCTACATAAGCATGTTCCCATGGTACCTGTGGTGAGAGCAAAACTTCAAGATGGCTATATCATGGCATAGTTTCCCAAATATCAGCTACTGCCCCATTGTTTATGATAATCTTTCAACTTTACTGGTACACAATGTTCCTGGGTCACCTACTCACATCAACCCTCTTTAGACCTGAGGCTTAGTATGGCTAAAATGAAATCTTAATTTACTTGGTATGCCTCCTACATTCTCATCACTCATAAATATGTGCTGATCTTATACTCCTAGGACCCTGTACTACTTATATCTCTATATTTGTATACTTAAATTTATTCACAAATTGATGAAATAATGAGTTAACCAATACATAAAACAGATTAAAGAATAAAATTATCTAATTGGCTACAAGTCATTGCATCATTCCCGCCTTTATAAACTTCATACTTTCAGCAAATCAACTCAAAACTATGCTGCTGGGTACTTCAGTGAGATTTCTCCTGGCATATTTTGGAGGTGGAATGAAGGTTAAAAAGAATGCAGAAGGTGAACTGCCTCCAGTAGCTCCCAAAATGAGGGTGTATCCTTCCTGGCTAGCTTAGGAGATCAGACAGAGTGAAAAGCTAAGAAAATACCTGGAGAAAAAAAGTCAAATATCTCCTCTTCGCATTGCAAGAACCAAAAAAGCTGAGGGAACGTGAAATGCCTCAAGGAATATTGATTGGCAGAAGATAATGTGCAGGAAATCATCAGGAAAAAAGCAAAGTGTGAGAGATTAATATCCAACCATTTTTTGTATCAACAAGGAAACAACAGGGAGTAAGGAAATTAAGCAAGAAAATAAAGCACAATGAGAAAAACAAACAAAAAACAAATAAGCAAAAAAGAAAACCATCCTCAAAGCCTTGTTTATGGCTATAAAGTGATTTAGGAAGGAAGGGCCAAATCTTCAGTTAGTGTAAACTGGATAATTTCAATGGATCTGAAAATTTTTTGCCCCTAAAAATTAAAATGTGCTCTTGTCCCCATATAGTATAAAATAGGTCATCTTTAAGAGGAATATAAAATTAAGGTAAATAAAAATTGAGGTTGAATTGTCAACAGCTTGTGTGCTGCAATGTACTGGGCAGTAGAAGAATAATCATTCAGAGGAAATGGTGGAAGCCTCTTAGTTTAAAGCATTTAAAAAGAGACTGGACAAAACAGTAGTAAATGCACAACAGGGAACAACATTGCTATTGGCAGGTCATGGTTGACCTAATGCTACAGTTGACCTAATGCTACAGATGGAAAACACCCACTGCATTTATAATCCTGCAGGGAAAAACAAAAAGGCAAGTGGAATGCAACACAAAAAAAGACACCGAATACAGATATTCAGATTTCGTTACTGTGCAAGACACTGGGAATACACAAACAGGAAAAACATGCTCAGCTCCACTCCGCTCTCCTTTTTAAGCAACATTTCATAACAAACTGTTCTAGGCAGAGTTAGTAGCACAAACTTGAGCTCAGATAGCCTGACACTTCTCTCAGTAAGGTTGTTCCCAATTGGTTCTAACTTTGGTAAACATCAACTATATAGATTAGAGTCTTCCATGCAGTGTTTGCCACAGGTTTTTGGAAATCTCCAGAAAAAACATTTCAGGCATTTCTGAGAATGAAATCAGGTAAAAATGTGTTGTTTAACACAAAATAAATAAAATTTAAGTCTTATAGCTGTTTTTCTTAAGAAGTTCTAGTGCCTTCTTACTTTAGAGCAGGGACTTGAAATTCCGCAGAGGGGAAGAAACCAGGGGTGTTCCTTTTGATGTTCCCATGAAAAATCACCGAGATTCACACCTGTAAAAAGACTGAACATCTCAGTTTATGTACGCACAGAAAAGGTGCGATACAGTTTGGCAAGCACATTCCTGAAGATTTTGTTGGCAATAAGCATATTACAATATGGGGGCTAAGCAGGACTTTCTTTTGCAATTGCTACTCTGAAGTGCTGTGATGCCCAGCTCTGGCACAGAGATCCAGGAGACGGTCTTCTCCTGTGTGAGGGTGGTTGTGTAAACAAATACGCTAATGTTTGTGAACACTCACATTCTTTAAGCATGAGCATCATAAAAAAAAGTCTGAAAAAATTAATAATTCTCTCTTCACAGCCATCTTTGAATAATATGCAGTAAATAAGGCCTAAGGCTATGCTTTGAACAAAAGGATAAAACCAGCCATTTGTAGCTTCCTTTTTAGTGAGCACTGCCCAGCAAGTTTTCCTGCAGAATATTATAGACAGACAGACAGACAGACAGAGCACCCTATGCTCCCCTGGGATCTTTCAAGTCCTGGAGAAGGTATTTCAGGGTGGGAGTGGGAGTTGCTTGAGCATTCCCTTCCAGCAACTCCAGGCGACAGCACAACCTATAGGCAGCTACATAAGAGTGCTAAAAATTAGAGCAGTTCACATACCTGCTGTAATCCATCAGGTGAAACACCAGAAGCTAGAGCAGTGCAGAGTCTGGAAGATTATGATTTCCACACACAGCTTTGCCACAGATTTCCTGTGTGACCTTGGGAAGTTAGTTAAACTTCTGTTCCTCAGTTTCCCTATAGATACAATAGAGCTAATCTTACCTGACAACTCCCTCATTTGTTCATTTCTATTTATAAAACACTTTGAGATCCTCCAATGCAAGTGGCCATATCTTCTATCTTCAGGACAGGTATCCCCCCCGCCCATTCTTCTTTGTACATATCGTATATCCTTGTGTCCCATGACATTTCTTTGACTACAGAGACAAAACACAGCACAAACTTATTTAGGGCTGCTCTAGATGGTTTCTATACTTCGATACTATATTTTAGATGCCAATCTAGTTAAAGCAGTACAACCTTCTAGTGTTCATGAGGTAGTATCAATAAAAAGGTACATTTATTCATTATTCCTATAAAAGTACAATGATTCAAGCACTTTTGTTTAAGTGTAACTTGGTCCATACTAGTCTACTGTACTACTTAACTATATCAGAATCTTATAGTGGCACAAAAACTATGTGTAGACAAGCCTTTTAACTGGCTGAGTTAAGCTATTTTCAACCTGTGTGTAGAGATTCCCATTCCACTTTATGTATGTCTGATTTTGGATTTGTTTTAACCTGTTCCCAGATGATTTAAACTGAATTGAAATAACAGCATCCACACAGTCTTCTATACCTATTTAAGTAAGGATTTGTCTACATCTAAAATGCAGCAGCGGTACACAGCTGTGCTGCTGCAGCTGCATTGCTATAGTACTTCACTGTAGACACTACCTGCACTGATGAAAGGGATTCTCCCATAAAGTTAAGTGGTAGCTAGGTCAGTATGGCTTCGTCTCTCAGGAGTGGGGATTTTTCCAGTGGCATGCCTTTACATAGGGAGCTTTCAGAGAGCATAGGGCTCTGTGGGTGAGTGGGTGGGTATGCGCTTGTCATTTCATAGAACAAAAATACAGGTTAAAAGTATTTTACCTGAGGCTTCTAAAAGGCTTTTTAACAAGCTGCTGTCTCACACAAATAATAACACTTCATCCAGCAAGCATGTCCAGAAGCCGTGTGACAAAGGTCAAGGTTCACTTTACCCAACACTAAAGGGCAGCCAACTATAGAGATCAATGTTACAGCTGATTCACAGCCTACAGCAATACTATACCTAAGTTTCCCCCCCCCCCCCACCAAAAAACAAAGCAAAACAAAACAAAAGTATGTGTTTTCAGGATAGCTATGTTGATGTAATATCCCAGTGGAGGCCAGGCACTGCTAATTTTTACCTCATTGTCGCTAGTCAGAGTCAACGCTATGTCTCCCACCTGGGATTTACTTAGACAAACTACACTGAGGAACAAAATTATTGTGTTCCATTAGTGTTATACACAGAGAGCTATTTCCATGTAAACAAACACCTATTTCAGCAGTAAAGGCATAGCCTATACAGAAATTTAGGAAAGCAAATGAAGAAGAATATTAAACTAAAGAGAAAATCTTGAGAAACAGAGTATAATTGCGTGAGCTGGCATGTGGGCTGGTTAGCAGAACGAACATTCTTCTCTTTCAAAAAATTGAAAAGGGGTCCTTAAAAACCTACACAAAAGGTCCAGGTCTCAAGATTTACATCTCCCCCAAGAGATGGCACCTCAACAACCTATTTCCCACAGACAGAATTCTAAGAATTGGTTTAGTGCTGATCAGTGCCACTTTCTGCAGCAGCAAGATGAGTCTTTAAAAGATCCACCATACAAATTCAGACCCAGATGTATACTAATTAATAGCTACCACTCATCTTGTCTGATCAATGCCCATGAAGTTTTAGCTCAGACTAAAGGATGATCTTGCTATTGAATAAGTATCCTATGGAATTCTATAGCAGGAATTGGATTCTGTAATGAAATTCTCTAAAATTCTAGAAGATGGTTCAGGTCTCTTCAGAAAGAGCATCACTTCTCTATCAAAGTTGCTGGAGAGTTATGACAGGCTCTACATTCCATTATCAATTCACGAGCCAGCTAGGCTCCTTGTTTTTGTTACTGTTTGTATGTCTTACATACAAATAGATTAATATATTCTCCTACATCATTTGGAACTCAGACAATGTGGTGACTCTGCTGGTATAGGTAATATATTCTTTGTAAGAGGATTGATTAGGGCAACTTTTCAGAATATATACTGTGATGCTCTTTACAAAAATAATCCCCCATTTTATTTAATAAGTAACATGTGCAAATGTATGATTATGTATAATGATACTTCCTTCCTCAACAAATTCATCCCAGTGCATGTCAGAGACTATGTCTATACTATATTTTTTTTTTCAGAAAAAGGTACACAAATTGCGGAGCACAATTTGTGTGCCTTTTTCCGATTTTTTTTTTTAAGAGGCTTTTCCGAAATTTGGCCTGTCTACACGGGGCCAAATTTTGGAAAACCCTCCTCTTTCGGAAGAGCCCTTCTTCCTCATAAAATGAGGAATGCAGGGCTTCCAAAAGAGAGCGTCTGCTCTTCTGCAAAAAATGTTGGAAGAGCAGACGTGTTCCCTGGACTCGGCGGAGTTTTTCCAGGATTTCGTAGTCTAGAGATAGCCTGAGTGATAACGATGGGCTTTTCTGACAGCAACATGTTTACATTTCACAGCCCTGCAAAGCCAATACAGTTAAGAGAGGCTGAGCTAGATTCTATTCTGCCTCATACATAACATTATCTGAAGAATTGCCTGCTGAAAATTCTCAGTTTACAGTATCTATTTTAGTTTTGTGATGATGCCAGCCAGAGTTGAGATTTTTTTTTGATCCCAAGTGGAGTTTGTTACAAAAATCATCTTCTGAGAAATGTGCTTTGGGGTCATTGGGAAAGAATAGAATAGGGGAGCTCACAAGGTCATTTTTACTGACTATAACTTCACTTTAAACAATAAAGCTCAAGAGAGCCAATGTTTTCCTGCGGAATTTTTGTTTAAAGGCTCATGTCTGCTTAAAATCGCACTTGAGCTAATCACCCCTAAAAAGCAGCAATCTCCCATGAAAGCGTGCTCTCTTCCTTGCTATTACTAGATGGAAATGACAGTTTTAAAAAAAGGAAACTCCAAAGAGATTTACTTTTGATTTGGAGTTGTGGTTGTGGAAAATGAGGTGGTCATGTAGAGAGATTTCTATTACTGACAGAGACAAAGACATTCAGATAACCATGAAAAAAGATCTTTATTTTACACTACCTCAAGAAAATATACACTACCTCAGCTAAATACTTTAGTTGTTTTTCTGCTTATGCAAGGGAGAAAAAACAGATACTAAATATGAACAAACTAAACAGGCGATTGCATGAAATAGCTGAAGAAAATACACATTGTTAATTCATTACATCTTATTTGGCCATTATCTCAATAAAACTGAAACCTGATAAATATTGAAAAAAATATCCTAGCTATCCTTGAGAGGTAAAGTAGTATTATGACCTGGTTTACAGATGAGAAACTGAGGTTGACAGGTTAAGTGAGTTGCCCAGGTCACACAGGCAAACAATGTTCCCTCTAATTTTTTCCATTCATGTGCGGAATAAATTTTATGTGCACCAAGATCTATGCCGATATGCACCACAAATAGAAACAAATGCTGCTGGCTATGGGCACAGTGGGTGCTGTGCTAATCAGCTGAGTGGCATTTGACTCTCTCCAAGATGGCATCCCAAATGCTCATCTTACCGGGAACACTGGTGCAAAGAATAGTACCCAGATTTCTTAAGTCCCAATCCAATTTCTTATCCTTGAGTCTATCCATCCTCTACATTAATATAGTGTTAGTAGGGTACTACTAGGTGCTATATGGTAGGCTATGAGGACAAAGACACAGCCCTAGAATGTTTCAGTCCCAATACGAAAGAGATTGACAGAGTTATTAAGAGGCAAATGACAAGTACAAGCGCCACAAAGGCATGAATTTATCATAAATAGGTGAAGCTCCTCAAATAAGGCAAAATACATGTCCTTGCATTCATATACAAACTGTGCTTTTGCAAGAACATGCCTCCAATCCTCAGTCAAATAGATTTCTCTTCCCTCATGGAAACTTTGATGTTTAAGGGTGGCAGTTGGCTTCATACAAGAGCAGTAGGCACACACAGGTCTCCTCAGCCTGGCTGCCATTTCTAGTTTCTCTTGGGTTTCCAACAATTCCTATTCCCTCCTCTGAGAGGGAGTTTGAGTGCAAGAGGGGGTGCAGGCTCTGGGAGGGAGTTTGGGTGTTGATTCTAGGCAGGGGCAAGGGGTTGGGGTGTGGGAGGGAATAGCAGGGCAGCGACCGCAACACCCCTCAGGCAGCAGCTCCTAAGTGGGGAGAGGTAGGGGGTCCCTGTGTGCTGCGGCCAACACTCCCTCAACTCCCATCAGCAACAGTTCCTGGCCAACGGGAGCCGTGGAGTCGATGCTCAAGGTGAAGCAGTGCACGGACATCTCCTGCCTCTTCAAGAGCCGCAGGGATGGTGCCAGTCATGTCTGGGAGTGGTGCAGAGCAATGGCAGACAGGAAACCTGCCTTAGGCTTGCTGTACTGCCAACAGTATCCAGGGGCCACCAGGCCCTTTTATATTGCCTAGGTTCCTGGGCTATTGTCCCCTTTCACTCTACCCGCCCCCCCATTCATGAGCCTGTTCTTGCCCATTTATGGGCAGGCTGAATCTCCTCTCTGATCCCTCCACGTCAGCCATGTTCTAGGCATTTTCTGACCCCTATAGCTAATCCCTTCAGTTGTGATCCCTGAGCGCCATTCCCTACCCTACTCCTGTGTTTGTGCCAGCATCTAACATGTCCTCTGTCCATATCTCAGGCTACATCTAGACTATGGGGGTTTTGCGGGATACTGCTGGTATCCCCCCAAAACCCTGCCACATCCAAGGAATGCGTTTGCTCTTCCGCTTTTTTCCCATGGAAGAGCAAATGCACTCTTTCGGGGAGCCCTGTACACCTCATTTCACAAGGCATAAGGGCTCTGCCAAAAGAGGAGGCTTTTCTGCCATTTGGCCCCATCCAGACTGGGCCAAATGACGGAAAAGCCTCTTCCGCAAAAGTGATCGGAAAAAGCTAAGCAAATTGCAGAGTGTAATTTGCATAGCTTTTTCTGATAAAGACCCATAGTCTAGACCTAACCTCAGGATCTAAGCCAACCACCCCTGCTCATTTTCATGTGAGCTGGGTGCTGGAAAAGGCTTGTCTTTCCAAGGATGGAGATTTGAGCCCTTTTTCCTTTCCTTCCTCCTCTGAGCCAGGATCTGAGGAAGCCCTGCCTGTGATTAGAGCATGCACCAAGAACATACTTCTGAGACTGGTCTGAGTAGCTGAGAATGACTTATAGCAATAGAGTGTTGGTGTAGTCATGGTGATCCCAGGATCTTAGCGACAAGGTGGAGGGATGTAATATCTTTCATTGGACCAATTTCTACTGGTGAGAGAGACAAGCTCCTGAGCTATACAGAGCTCTTCTTCATGCCTTGGTACCTGTGAGGCTCTTTGATAGAGAAATATATGATGCCATGTTTTCAGGAAAAATAATGTTCTTTAAATGGGTGGGCCACTGCTTCTGTGACCATAAGATTAAATAAAGGACACCACCTACACACTGTTCTCTAGGGAGCTAACTCTGCTCCCATCCAAGTCAGTGGACATTGTGTTGGTACTTCAGGACATGACACTTCGCTGCATGGGATTCTGTCCCTCCTCTGGGACAGTGCCACAGAAATATTTAAGTGACAGGGAGAATTATGCCAGTGCAGCAGCTGCAATAGACCTCTGAAGCTAGGCCCTCTTGTGCTCCGCCTGTAAGACCCAGGACAGTCTGTGCCAAGATGAAGCTGTATATCACACCCCTACAGCAATTTTGATTTGCATTAGAAATCACAGGTAGCTCGGGTGAGACTGCTGTAACTTGGAACATCCCCTAGAGGCTCCAATTCTGCCTGTGCTGTTTTCGCCCTTGAAGGAAGCTGGAATCTGAATGGTGTAAAGGAAGCTTAAGTAAAGCTACTGAGCGTTATGCATGTTGCCATGCCTACACGTTTGGCAGACCTTTTTGCATGGTCACAGCCCATTTTCAATGTTGGAATCCAGCTGGACTGCATCCAGCATCCACCTGGACTTCTATTTTAAGCTGCAGTTGCTGATGATGGCTATTAGGATTTAATGTAATAACTGCTTTGCCAGTAGTCAAGTGGCATTTATTTCCCATCTTGCTTTCTCCCCCATGCTGGAGATTCCCCTCCTTTCCAGATACCCAGAGAGCACCCACAAACCCTAGTTTATACGTTAGCCACCTAAGCAACCTCCAGTTCACACCAGACAGCCCTCTTCAACCCCTATGTTATCTACAGGAGACCCATCGACTGCTAAAAACCCAGACCCAAGCTAACAGGCCATCCACTTCCCCAACTTTCTCGATGGCCTTCACTTTTACTCCCACTATCCCACTGCCCACTCTCCAGATTTCCATCCAATCCAGAACCCCCTGACACCATCTGGAATTCCAGATTCCTCCAGCACCATCTGCCCAGCACTCCAGATAGCTCCTAGCACTCACCTAATCATTTTCTCCCAGTCAATGTCCTAGTAAGGCCCCTTACCTACCCTCTGCATACCCCTTGCCAGTCCTAGAACACTGCTCCCCCAGGTTCCTACCTACTCCAGGAACAGAACTGCACAAAGCTGAACAGCTATCTCCTGGCCTCACCACTCCTCATTCCTGTGTGTATTGACCAGAAGCTGTAAAGTCTTGCCAATATGCAAAGAGATTTCTAAAAAATGAATATTTGCTCATTTTATAATTTGCATAAAATGTCAGATGTGTTCCTTGTGGTCTCGAAGACACCTCTGTCCCCTCTTCCTCTCCAGGAGATGCTGCAGATTCTCAGCCTCTGAATCAATGCTGCAGAAATTCATCAGTGCCCTGTAATTTAGATTCTGACCAGTGGTGCTCCAAAACACATCCTACAACACATCTCATAAAACTGCAGATATTAACAGTTAAAATTCCAGTTTGAATAGTTATTAATCCTATAGGAGGTTTCCAAAGAGGATGGAACTAGGCTATTCTCAGTTTTGGCAGAAGACAGTCCAAGTGGTCTCAAGTTGCAGTGTAGGTGGTCTAGGCTGGATATTAGGAAAAGCTATTGAATGAGGAAGGTGGTGAAGCATTGGAATGGATTGCTTAGGCAGGTGGTGAAATCTCCATCCTTAAAGGTTTTTAAGGCCAGGCTTGACAAAAGCCCTAGCTGGGATGATTTTGTTGTGCTTGGTCCTGCTTTGAGCAGGGGGTGGGGTTCTCCAACCCCAATCTTCTATTATTCTATGACTAGCCAATTAGCCCGTCATAAGACAGGATTTTCAGGTCTCTTCTCCACATCGGTCTTCTCTACTGAGCCTCCGGTCTCTCGTTCCATCTCTCTCTCTCCTCCTCCTACTGCTTCCCCCTCTCTCTCTCTCTCTCAGCTCTCCTCCGCTTCCTGCCTCTCTCTCTGTCTCTCTCTTTCTCTTCTCCTCCCCCTCCTGCCTCTCACTCGGGGGACCGCGGAGCCCAAACGGCTGTTTGGGCTCCACGCTCCCCGTGCTGCATGGGGAGTGCAGAGCCCAAACGGTCACTTGCGCCACTTGCTCCCACACGGCGGCCCAGCTGAGCGGCGCAGAAGTCAGCCGAGCCCCACTGTGGGAGGCGAAGGGGGGGCGGGGCGGTGATGTTCATGGCCAGGGGGTGGGGCCTGGAGCTGCTGTCACGCCGCACATCACCGCCCCGCCCCGCCCCCCTTCACCTCCCACCGTGGCGCTCGGCTGACTTCTGCGCCGCTCAGCCGGGCCGCCGCAGGGGAGCAAGCAGCGCAAGCAGCCATTTGGGCCCTGCACTCCCCATGAAGCACAGGCCGCCCAGAGGAACAGCCAACATTTCAGCAACAGCGCCGCCCAGAGGGAACAGCCAGCATATCAGCATTACAGACTCTCAGACATTGGGCTCCTATATATATGATAATCCACTTGGCTAGCTCTCTCATGCCATCCACTTTGCCCAATCTAGTGGAAACAGTATTCTTCACCTTCCTAACACTACATTAGTACCGTACACTGACAGCTACTATTTAAAGTCCACCACTCTAGAACTGACTGCATTGCAGTGATTCATGAAATGTCCTCTCTCTGTGTGTATATTATAATACATAAAATAAAACTCGGTTCTTTCAGAGGCTAAACACATAGTAATTTCATATATATAAAGAGTCCCCTGGAGCAGGGGGTCTCAACATTTTTCCTTCCAAGCCCCACTGCCCTCACCTGCTATATGAACTCCTCATATAAAAGCCAAGACTGGCATTAAGGGGAAGCAAGCAGGGCAATTGCCCCAGACTCCATGCCATTAGGGGGCCTACAAAGCAATGTTGCTTCCGCTTCAGCTTTAGCCCTGGGTTTCAGCTCCAGAAGTAGGGTTGCCAGGTGTCCGGTTTTCGCCCGGACAGTCCCGTTTTCACCGCCTCTGTCCAGTGGAAAAAACAAAACAAAACAGAAAATACCGGACATGTAAAATATCTGGTATTTTCTGTTTTTCTCGGACGGAAAGCCGATGGGGACATTCGTCCCCTGCTGCGTCTGGCGCGGGCAGGGGGAGTGGGGAGCGTGGAGCGTGGGGATTTAAAGGCACAGTGAACTTCTCCCCCCCCCCCAACCACCAATTTTTTTCCCCGCCATGTTCGGTATTTTTTTAAAGTATTTGGCAACCCTACCCAGAAGGTGGGGCTTCAGCTTTCAGCCCTGGGCCCCAAGCAAGTCTAATTCCAGCCCTGCTTGATGGACCCCACTAAACCTGCTCACGGGCACCCCTCCACCAATAAGAGTCACATGCCAGGTTGAGAACCACTGGCCTGGAGTACAATCAGACCACTCACATGTGTAGTTATGTGTCAAGATTTGTAATCAGTTAAATTTTATAGGCACTCAGGAACTTTGTGATGCAAGATCTATTAAACTATTATCAATAAATTATTTTTACACAGTTAGAAAAGAGGAAATTATAAATTGAACAAACTGTTTTTAAAGTCATTATTTTAAATTTATGACAGCTGGCTCAGATAAAGGCCATGTGGATGATGAACACAAAAGCTCTTATTTCTGACGAGCCGTAATGTTTCATGGATATCTCTAAGTATATTTTCTAAATTATTAAATATACTTTATCTAAGATGTGTAGTGATTTTTCTTCTGTACATTAGTCAATAAAACTGACAGCACTCATTTTGTTTAAGTGTTAGGGATTTTTCTATTTCTCTTAGAATGCCGTTTTCATCTCTGTGTCTCTCACACACAGAACTACTTGCTTAAATCCCCAATACCTCCAAGCCCTAGGCATATCTTCTCTTCAGATATATCTAGGAATAATTATTGAGGTCTACATACATGTCCATCATAAATGTAACCTGATTATCATTAATGGTCGCCAATATGTGTCTGCATCATGTGCTCGTGATTAGAGGACTCATCCTGGGTTCTATTCCAAGCTCCCTCTTTTATTCATCCATTGTGTGGGATTTAGGAGTTTTTTCTCTCAGCTTTGAGGTTTTCAAACCTGTAAAATGGTAGACATCTTACCCCACAGGATAGCCTGAAACTTTAAGGGCTTGATCCAAAATCTCTGGCACTATACAGAAAGGCTCCTGCTAACTTTGGATCAGGGCCTATTGGTTTTTAAAGTTCTTTAAGTATAAAACGGTTATAAATTTTTTGTTTCTCAGTCTGTTTCTGATGTTTCATATTATATATCAAAGAATGAATGAATGAATGAATGAATCTGCATCAACATGAAAGATAATAAAAGCACACACAAGGACTAAAATATATTGCCTTTCCTATGTATTTGCCTTTCCTATGTATGTCAGCACTAACACAGGAAATACAGTAATGATAAATACTGCTTGCTACTTACCAGACATTTTGATAGCTAGAAAATGTACTTTGCATTATCTCAAAACTCCTCTAAAATTGATATAAATACTGGGTAAATATTCACCACAAAATAAGGGTTTATCATCTCATGATTTTAAGAAACACTGTATAATAAAGAATATTCTGGAAAATACATCCATGCACATTTTGGGAGAGTGATGTTCGTAAATTTTGTAACTCAGACAGACCAACAAAAGCAGTTCCCATGGGGATACTCATAATCTACATACTGCCTATGATGAAATTCACAGATTAAGAAGCGTCAAGAGAAACTGGGAATATATATATACCAATTTTTAAAAACAAACTGCTTACATACTACTGTATTAGTTACATAGTCAAATTCCTCAGAGAACATCTTTAGATAGAAGTGGATTGTAACTTTAAAATCTAGCAAAACTAAAACACGGTTGCATTGTATCAGGAGTGGGGCAGGGACCATTATCAGTCATACTAAGTTATGTCTGGTTCCCTTTTGCTCAAATACAGAGAAGTAATCTCTGTCACTCCTTCAGCTGGGGTAGATTTTAATTCTCCTCTGACCAGTCCATAGTTCCCTCTCCCATGAAGTTGATGGGGAATAGATGGAAGTAGCAGCACAGTGGTGGTTTTTCTGCCCTTAATCCTGCAGGGTCTACTGCTGTGGGTAACCTCTAAGGCCCATTAATCTGTTGTGTGGATACCCAATAGGGCTGGTAACAGAGTCCATAATATAGACTATTCTATTTACTCCCTATTTTTCTCTCTTTAAACTATGAGCTCCTTGCAGCAGACAATGTCCTTTCTTCTTTTATTTGGAAAGTATCTAGAGCACTGACTGCCCGCCCCACACACAAAAAAACCCACAATATCTTCTCCCTTCTCCCCTATTTATTTTGGGTCTGCACATCCTAAACTCAAAACTCCGGTCATCTGAAGAAGTGGGCTGTGCCCACGAAAGCTCATGATACCAGCTACATGTTTTGTTAGTTTTTAAAGTGCTACCAGACCATTTGTTGTTTTTTAAGTTTAATATCTTCTCAGTTAGGTTTATTCTAGGCAATAGAGTCTTAAAAAAAATTAAAAAGGCCACTAGAATTATTCTACAGTGGGAAAACTATTGTTACCCCCTGTTTAGACTAAAAAAATTAACCAATATTTGGGGTCTTGCAGGTTATTTCTATTGGGGAAAATTGACTATGTCAGGTTTTCCTTTAATTTAATCACATTTATTTACAAAGAGTGTACACAAAGTCCTGTTTCCTTGAACAGAAGTGGACTCAAACTTAAAGTCGTTTCTTGGCTCGCAATTCCAAGCCTCTTTCCACCCAGCATGGAACAAAAAGCTCCCTGAACCACACTTCTATTACCATCCACAACTCAACTACAACAATATCCAATCCCTACATTTGCAGCTAGACCCCAGAGAAAAGCCTGCAGACTGGAGGAGGGTTGAACCATGCAGACTTGTCACATTGCTCAGTGACCTGGGCAGTGGTTTCTTTGTTCAAGCTATAACAAAATGGAGAGAATCTTAAATGTTCCTTCATTGTGCCTGTATGGAAAGAGGCTATCACACCTACTCATTTAAATTAGTTTTGTGCCTGCCTATAAATCAAAGGCACGTTCTCAAGCCACCCAGCTTCATATTACATTATTCCTTTCAGTCTAAGAAGGATGAATCATTATTATTCAAGCTTACCAAGACGAAACCTATCCTGAAAAGCTTTAGCTCATTTTTAGTTGAGAAAGCTATAGTCTCTGAATGCAACATGTTACAGTCAGAGCTATGTGTATTTCACAATTATTTTACCCCTTACCACAGAAGTTACACTACAGAATGTAGGCTTTCATTTTAAGAAAGCATTTTTGTCTTTGTGAGCTTGCAGAGAACCTAACACTATGGCTCTGGGAGATGTGCCAATAACACAAAAGATGACTTTTTAAAAGTACTATCATTTATTTCTCCACTGATCATTTAAGCAGAAATATCCCTCTACATTTCTTCTCACAATTCACATTTGCCTTCCACTTCCCAAAGTTCCAGAAGCCCTATGTGTTCCCACCTGCCAAAGTCTCCAGTGTTCTCTAAGCACTTCTACGTTGCAGATGCAATGTTGTCAAAACAAATCTGAGTCTCACTAAAAAAAACCCTCAGTTGAATTAACTATCAACATACCTATTGGAGGATACTGTACCAGCCCTCTCACTCTCACATTTACTTCATTAAAATAATTTCTAACAAATAAATAAGGTGCTGCTGAGTTTTCTCTGTGAGGTATCAAAGCTCCACAAAGACCAGCGGCCCTTCCTCTGGCTATACGATTACATGCACCCTGGGCTAAAAAGGAATTTTTCAAGCAATTTAACTTTTTGTCTATAAGATGGTAATTGTAGTTTCACTTTGCATATCAACTTAATTGCTTAACATGACAAAAACAATTTAGGGATATTGTTTTTGTGCAAGATGCTAATAGAAAAATAAAATCGTATTGCTGTTGTATTATTTCATATAATTTCCAGCTGAACAAATGCTCTCTGATATTCCATTTAAACCTAATCTCTCTTAAAAATTCCAGTTGTCACTGAGGGTATGTCTACACAGCAAAGTTATTTTGAACTAACAGCCAAATAACTTTACTAGCATCTACACAGCCAAACCGCTATTTCGAAATTAATTCAAAATAGCAGAGAGCTTATTTCAAATTTGGTAAACCTCATTCCACGAGGAATAATGCCAAATTCAAAATAACTATTTTGAAATAAGTGCTGTGTAGACACTTATATCGAAATAGGGGGCCTCCAGCCTTCCCAGGGTGCCCTGGTGGCCACTCCAACCTCAAACAAGAACACTCCTCTCCCTCCCCACTCCCCAGAGCCCTTAAAGGGATGACTCTGGCCACAGTGCCTGTGCCAGCTCCAAGCCTGCCAGCCCAGAGCCAGCAGTCACTGTCCCTGACCCAGGGGCCCCAAAACATGAGCCAGCAAGCCACTGGCAGCCAGCCCTCCACCCTCCCCAGGAGCAGTCTGCCAGCTCCCAGGAGCCTGCCAAGGCCCAGAGAAGGTGGGCGCCTTCCTAGTCCAGGGTGGAGATCATGGACCTTATTCAGGTTTGGGTGGGAGGGGGGGGGGATGCCCCCAACGTCCATGATCTCAGCACTAGACGGAGGAACGTGGCCATCTATGGCAGGATAGCTGCCAGCCTGGCCACCAAAGGCCACATGTGAACCCAGGAGCAGGCTTACAGAAAAACAAGTTGGTCCGGCGAGACCCCCAACCCTGAGCCCTGAGCTTCCCCTCCCCCTTCTTCCCCTTGCTTCCCCCTTCCAGCTCCCTCCTCCCAGGTTTCCCCCTCCCCTCTCCCGCCTCCTTTCCCCAGTCTCACCAGCGTTTCATTCCCCCCCCCCAATTTTGTTAAATAAAGAGAGTTTGTGTTCATGAAAATACGTGTATTTTATTTGACATCAGGAAGGGGGGGGTTAGGAAGGGGTAAGTGGAAGGACATGAGGGAGGAATGAGGCACAAGCCCCAGTGGGGCAGACCAGGGAGGCTCTTAGTGCTCCTCTGGGTGGAAGCTCTCCCGCAGGGCCTCCTGGATACTGACAGCCCCCGATGGACCTCCCGGATGGCAGCCTGCAGAAAGTGCAGCCAGGCTCACAGCAATGTGTCCACGAGAAGCGCCAGAGTGCCCAGGGCGTCTCTGGCTCCATGTTGCAGAGTGCTGTGGTGTCCCGAGTCAAGGCAACCAGAGCACACAGAGACAAAATGCTTTGCTGTCCCTCATCAAGGTAGGCAAGCAAGCAGGGAAACCTGAGAACTGGCTGTCCGGGGGGGGTCCCTTTAAGCACAGGCCTCAGATAGCCTCAGGCAGCAGCCACACAAAGTAACTCCTGACCTGATGCCCTGCCGGAACTGGTTCTGGCCAGCCTTAAATGCAATTCAGTGTCCACTCAGTGTGGACACGCTATTTGGAAATAGCAAAACGCTATTTCGAAATGCATTTTGTGTGTAGATGCGTTAATTCGAAATAATTCTGTAGTGTAGACGTACCCTGAGGGAAAACAGATTCCTACCTGATTCCTTTTGGGTCTCTTCAATTATTTGTTGCCCCTAATAGGGATTCATCACTGCTTTTTTATTTGAGAAAGTTGAAGACGTAAAAAGATTCTCCATCTGCATCCTGCCTACTCAGAATTTCTTCAGCTACCATGCAGGGAGTTGTTACAAGTCCTAAGTGTTATTTTTTATTTATTTTTTTCTGTTTTCCAAAATTTGGTTTTGGGTTTTTTTTTTTCATGTTTTTCCACCCCATTTCGGGTTTAATTGTTTGCTCTTTGAAATCCAAGCCAAAGACCAGTTGAGTTTAATTGGGGGGAGGGGGTGGATGATCAGGGCCATATAGTGTTGGGATTGTAATATACTAAGGGGAATTCTAATTTCTGAAAATCCACATGCAGGGATGTTGACTCTCTGTCTAGATAATATAGGCCAGATCCTCAGAATGTATAAATGGTTCTATATACATGAGGTTAAAATATAATCCTACAACAACAGATACTTTAGACAAGCCGATTATGAAGATCCAGTTCATGCATGGGAATACAGAGGTGCCGGAAAAATTTGGACAAAGGGGATACTGGGAGCCATTGAACCAAAAACTGTAAACTCTGTAATATAATGGAAGCCACTTCAAGCACCCCAGTATCTCTAGTCCTAGTACCTATATGAGAATATAAATACTATTACCAGAGATAACTAATTATCTTAGGCTATGTCTACACAGCAATGTTATTTCGGAAGAACTGAAGTCATTCTGAAATAACAAAGAGTGTGTTGACACTGTCAGCCATTATTTCAAAATAATGTCGAGCTAGAGGGCTTCTTACTCTGACTCCTGTAACTCTCATTTCATGAGGAGGAAGGGAAGTCGAAAGAAGAGTGTTCTTCCTTCAACTTCCTGCTGCGTAGACAGCACCAAAAGCCAAATTAAGCTATTTCAACTTAAGCTATGCAATTAACGTACCTCAAGTTGCATAGCTTAATTCTTCTTTAACTCTGCTGTGTGGATATACCCTTACTCACAGAAATGTACAGTGGAACTTCACTATAGCAGTCACTTTAGTCCTTTCAAACTACTTTTCCGTTCTGTTTTGCAGAGACAGCTGGGGAAATTTTACAGGACAGCAAGGGAAAGGAAAGCAGCTGCCCATTCTGAGCAGTTGAAAGCAGAGACTTCAGAACTGAGACTGTCTGTAAAGTGGGAGAGAAAAGCCTCGGGAGAGGGAACCAGTCACTGATCTTCTTTCACAGCCCTGGTCTATATTAAAGAGTTATTTTGAAATAACTCCCCTTGTTTCAGAATAAAAAGCAGAGCATCTACACTACCAAGCCTGTTGTTTCAAAATAAGGGGCAGGTTATTTCAAAATAATAACTCCTGCTTTCCTTGGGGAATAAACTTATTTTGAAATAGTGATTTCTGGAGTTATTATTTCAAAATAAGTTATTTTGAAATAATTTGCTAGTGTAGATATGCCCACAGATAAGACCCTTGTCTGAAAACTGTTAGTTCAATAAATGTTTGTTTGTTTCTTACCCTGAAGTCAGGGTTATCTGTACTTTATTTTGACAACGTTATGCTTTCTGTTTTACATTAAATAACCATGTATTAGGGTATTAATTGGTTTCAAAAGGGAGCATAGTTGACTAGTGGCAAGAGCAGGAAACCAGGACATGGGAGTTTTATGTGTGACTTAGTCACTAAGTTGCTATGTGACTCTGGACAGGTCATTTACCTTCTTCATAGGTCCCTGTTAGACACCTCTATAAAATAGTTGTAAAAATATCAGTCTCAGTTACTTTCTACCTGGTTTTAGAATAATTTTCTATAACATTATTATTAGTTTCAGCTTGGTTGCATTCCATTAGACTTTTTCTATTTGGTTTAATTTACTAAAAATAAAAGCATTAACAATTTTGAGTTTTCAAAGCTAATTTTGACCAGCATGAATAGAGAGGAAGCATAGAGCAGTGTGTGAAATGTGAAACGAGAGGGGGGAAAATATATGGTTGTCAAGACAGAGATGGAAAAATATTTGCAGCAAAAATATTAAGCAAATGCTTGCAATTCTACAGATTCCCAGCAGAGGGGGAAAGAAGCTGCACTAGAAGAAGTTTTTTTAATATAAAATCCAGTGCTTTAAGTTTTGAATTGGAAGCAAAGCACAGCTCTGACTATGAAGAAAAGCATATGTCAGAATCGTTACAATTTCTACTTTTGTGTTAGTTAGGTAGACAAGTGGCTTGGCTGAAAGAATAGGATTGCACCAGTTATGCATGGTCTGGCTTCAGGACATGCCATGTATACGTTGGGAGCTTGAAGCGAACATTAAAGCCAAGAACAAAAGTGAATCACAGAATACTGAATAAATTATCCACATCTTATAGTTATTTGGCATGTTCCTTTCACAAACAGCTATAGCCAAGGCCAGGCAGGAAGGGGAATTTATTTTAATGTATAGAGCTTTCTTTAGCACTCATCACTAGTATCTGTGCATTAAATGGGTACAAATGAATTTACCCTCCCAACTCCACTCTGAAATGAAGGAATCATATTAGCCCCATTTTGCACATGGAAGAACTCCGATCCAGAAATATTCATTCACCTGCATTTTGAAAAGTATCCACTAATTTGGACACTGAACACTTAGGGCCTACATTTTTCACAATTGTCTGTGAATCTGCGGCACCTCAATTTATGGGCACTGAGTTCAAGCCATCTAAATTACTTGGCTAACTTGCATGTCTATCTCTCTCTCTCTCTCTCTCTCTCTCTCTCTCTCTCACCTACAATCTAGTATGGAATCAGCAGGAGAACCCAGATCTCAAGTGCTAGACAAGCCTTTTAATCACAAAGCCATTTTATTCCCAGTGCTGTGCTACAAAAAGGTTAACATGTACCATTGCTTGGGCAGAATGTTCTGCCACCACACCAAACAGACAAACCATACTCTTCCATAGACTTTCCCCTTCCCAACAAAAAATGCCATGCCTATTAATTTCCACACTCTTTCCCCCTTAAATCCATTAGCCTACTGAACTCACCCACACCACCTCCTCCAGGCCCAGTAACTTTTTTTGCACTGTGCTTCCTTGCCCTTTCCCAATCCTCACTGGGGCTCCAGTAGGTGGCTCCTCAAAGCAGCAGTTGTGGTGGCATATGGGTTGTCCTACAGTCTCTGATTATGGGGGGAATTGGACATGTGGGAAATGGACCCCTTCTCAAAATGGGAAGATCTTCCCAATATGCTCAAGGCCTTCATTTGAAAGATTTAAAAAGCTATGGTAAGGCTGAGAACAAGGTTTACATTTTTTTAAAAAAGGAAACATGGTGAAGATGTTGCTCTACTTATCCAATGGTATAGTCACCTCTGACTTAGTCATTAATGGGCTACTTTATAACCTAAAAATTAAGATTTCTACAGTCATTAGATACAGATGTTGTAATTTTTTTCATTTATCCCTTTTTAAAAAGTGGTTATTTCCAAAAGAAATGTTTTACAACAAAAAACAAAACAAAGTTTCTTGTCCAAGTCTAGTAATACCACAAAATTCTGCCATGCCAGCATGACTATGGAATACCTTCTATAAACATAAATGTTTTCCCAAAGACTTAGTTAGTCCCTTTTAATAGCTCTGACACTGTGGGTCATGTTGGACATTATCACATCTTTCCAGAGATTCTCATGGGTAAATAGGCTAGTCATTTCTGTGGAAGAAAACAAGCCTTCACTCTGCGTTTGTGAGCAACAAGTAGTCAGAGACAGTTTATTCGAGCAATATTGCAAGGGAAGAAGCTGCTGTTAGGCAGATCATCAAATACAAGCAATTATGAAGCAGTTTATATACTATCCATTAGATATAATAACATTAAACAATTAGTCTCCTTCCCATTACAAACACCAATGGCTAACAGTTATTTTAGTTCCACCCAGATGCTCCTTATCTCAAGGTCCCTGCCAGAGTCAGCATTCTATCCTTATCTCCGTATGGAGGCGAGAGGCGAAGGCAGCGTTTTATTATAGCTCTCACATTGTCAGGCCACAAACTTAGCCTGACTCTTGCTCTCTTGCTAACAAGACCAAGATGGCTGTACACAAATTCCCTTATTCCCTTTTCCCTGCCTCCACATTTCTTTCCAGCATAACTGTTATTCTAACAAGTTCAGGACTCCATACCAGTAAATGGCAATAGTCACATCCAGTAACACATTTCCCCAACAGCTGGCTTTTTACTGGTAAAGTAAGCATCTGAAACAGAGGGAAGAGGAGGGAACTTCTATAACTTAACGGAGAACAACACTGCAATGGGTCAGAAGCAACTCTTTCTGAACGTTACTGGGCAAACTGCACATCTGATCCTTTTGATCTCTCTGAGTGCACCCCTTATAGGTCTCAAGTCTGTAGGGGTCACCTGTCTTTTTGGGAGTGGGAGAAGCATGTGATTCCACTCTGATTGCAGTTCCTGGTTGAGTCAAACTTGCGGAGGTAAATCATGTCCGAACCCTGCTAGCCTATTCTCTCTAGAGCAATAACAGTCAGAGACGGTAATCTAACAGGCTCCTTAATGCAGAGTATCATTCCTCAATAACAAAAACATTTCAAAGAAAACATTTTTAAAACAGTACACATATGTAGCTTTTCTCTAAGGCTTATCATTCCCTTCATCTGCGATGGCCTAATTTCTTTGGACTTCATGTTTAGAGTGCACCTCTTTGTGACTCCCGAGACTCTTTCTGACAAGTGACAACCTTTCGTTTCTCAGAGGATTGTAAACTGTTTAGTATCCTTTTGAACTCCAAATTTTCAGCCTGGGAAGACAAGCTTACATCTTCCATGAGACGGGATGCAAGGTCCTTGAAGCTGATAGTCAAAACTATTGACTGCATGGGTGTTCTTATCTAGTGAACCATTGTGTTGCTTCCCTATTTGTTCTTCCCATAGCCTCAGCCAGAAGTTTAATCAATACGGTCATAGAGGAAATCCTTATAACCCCTTGTATAATAACTTGCCCTTCCTCACACAAGGTAGGTGAGCTAATATCTTTTATTAGCCCAACTTTTGCTGGTGAGAGAGACAAGCCACACAGATTTCTTCTTCAAGTCTGTGAAAGATAGCCTGAGGCCTGGCCTATATTGGGAGGTTAGGTTAAACTTAGCCAATTCTAAACGAGTCCACACCACCAAGCCCATTCTGTTGACTTTCAGGGCCATTAAAGTTGATTTCTGTGCTCCTGCTTTCATTAGAGTAACCACTAAATTCGACCTTGCATGGCTGACTTTGTGATAGTGAAGATGCAGTGCTTTGAAAGTCTTTGTTGGTCCAGGATACTAGAGTGACACAGTGAGTGAGGGAATATCTTGGGTCCAACTTCTGTTGGTGAATGAGGCAAATTCTTGAGCCACATAGTTCTTGTTCAGGTCTGGGAACAGTACTCAGAGTCACAGCTAAATGAAAGTTGGAACAGATTGTCTAGAGTAAATAGTTAACACATATCTAAGGCTATGTCTAGACTACAGGGTTTTTTCATAAAAAGTGGACTTTTTTCAAAAAAACATCACCTGTGTCTAGCCTGCCAGTCGCATTCTTTCAAAATTAAATCAAAAGAACGCAGTGGTTTTTTCCATAGTGGTAAACTTCATTTTACAAGGAAGAACACCTTTTTTCGAAAGAGCTCTTTTGAAAAAGGGCATTCTTGACCACAAATAGGGCTTTTTCGAAGGAGAGCATCCAGATTGTCTGGGTGCTTTCTTTTGAAAAAGTGGATCACTTCTTCAAAAAAAGCTGTGCCTGTCTGGATGATCTCTTTTAAAAGAAGCATGTAGTCAAGACGTACCCTAACAGACTGAAAAGTCAAGTGGCCCATTAATACTTTCTGCAGAGAAAAATGAGGGTTAGTAGTCCTCAAAGGAAACCTGAACAACACTTTGAAAAGACAGGTCTGTGCACTTACGTTCATAACTCTGCTAGACACTAAAAATAATCGACTGAGCAGACACACTGGATTTATGGCTAACCTCCTGTTTGTTGAAAGACTGAAGAGGTGTTAACGGGGGGCCATTCTGAATGGTCCCTTAGAATACATGCCTATTGCTTATGCTAAACAATCTGTTCCATCTTGCATTTGGCTCCTGCTCAAGTGTGCTGCCTTCTCTCAGGTCTGCTCACCAATGCTGGTCACACAGGAAATTAAATTTAAGTTTGCCTGAGGCTTTTCCTGCTCACCTGCAGAGCAGTAGAGTTGAAAGTTGTGGCCAGAGTGGTCACCGCAGGGCACTGTGAGACACTTCCCAGAGCCTAAGAACATCAACTTCCAAAGCACTGCATCTGTACTATCTGCAAATACCTTTTGTTAGCCCAACTTTTGTTGGTGAGAGCAACGAGTCACACAGAGTTCTTGTTCAAGTCTGTGAAAGGTAGCCTAAGGGCTGGCCTACACTGGGAGTTTAGGTCAAACTTATCTGGGAAAATGGAGAACAATGGCTGTAATGTTGACCATGTGTCCAGCTCTGAAGGAAGTACCTCCCAGCAGCAGTGCAGAAGTAAGGATAATAATAACATACCATGCCATCCTTACTTCTGTGCTGCTGCTGGTGGCTTTGCCTTCAGAGCTGGATTCTTGGTCAGGAAGGCAACTCTCATACAATAACCTTGCCCCACCCAACTTCCGAGACAGGACCCCTACAATTGCACCACAAAATTTCAGATTTAAATAGCTGACATCATAAAATTTACAATTAAAAAAAAAAACCCAATGATGATGAAATTGACCAAAATGGACCGTGAAATTGGTAGGGCCCTATCATAACATTACTATATTGTCTCTGTGACAGCAATGAACCTGCTATCTTATGAAAGGGATGGAGACAACTAAAGCACATAAAAACCTATTCATGAAGCATCTTAATTTTACCCAAACAGATTAAGCATAGATTTAAAAAATAAATAAGTGAAAGGACAAGCCTATGCGTATATTCAGTTGGGTTTATTGGAAGCCGTTAGTTTGCATCTGAAGACTAAATTAGCCACAAAGTTCCTGTATATATTACTCTGGAGTGCAGAGCTCATCAAGGAATAAATTTATCTTAATTTGAATAGATAGATAGGAAATCTTGGTTATTCAAAGCTACTTACATTCAGTTTTAAAAAATTCAGGTAACTTCCTAGATGTCTGACATTTCTGGTTGGGAACAGAAATGCTGAAAGTACACCCAGGAAACTAATCTAAAAAGCTGAGTTTCTCTCCTGTCCATATTTTTCACTTAAAACAACAAGGGAAGGATCATTTTAAAAATGGAGCGAGGGACTAGCTCTCCAGAGGGTTTCTGCCCTTTCAATCTCCTTGACCTGGGGCTGGCGCAGATCTGAATATATTCAACTCAAAAGGTGTTCGTAATGACAATATGGCCCCTATATCTCGAAGGATACATCTACAGTAAAATAATATGAGTCTGCTAGTCTCATAGCCCAGGTCAACTGACTCAAGCACATGCTACACAGTGAAAGATTGGTGAGAGGGAACATCTACACTAAGCTCTAACTCCTGGCAAGAGGGGTTGGTCTCCAAGTCCAAGCAGCAATTTTTACATTACTATTTTGAGCCCAGAAACATTTCTTGACCTGGTCTGTGAAGCTAATTGGCTAATTGGTGAGGGGAGGGAAGCGGGAGATTTTTGTAGCAGTACCTTACCACACACCAGGGGCGAATGAGAGTTTTGCAGGGCCCAGGGTGCGGGGCCTATTGAAGCGTGGGGCCCGGGGCAGCCGCCCCGCTCGCCCTGCCCTGTATCCGCCGCTGCCACACATAGCATTAAAGGACAGATGAGACCTAACAAAACAAAGCCCTATTGAACAGTTTCCATTTAAACTCAGCCCTTAAAAGGAACAATTTAACAGTTCAGCTGAAATGTACAGACAAACAGCTAGAATTAGTATAAGCAATATCGCTACATAAGATCACAGCTTTTTATCTTTCACTACATAAACTTTTCTATCAATGGGATGAGCTACAAACTAGAAGCTCATTAGTGAATGCAGTAGACAAATACTGATCACATTTACCTCATCCTATAAATTAGCAAACAAATTCAATGCTCATCTGAAGAAGTGGGTTTTGCCCACAAAAGTTCATGATACTATATACAGGTTGGACTTCTCTGGTCCAGCACCCATGGGACCTGGCCAGTCCCAAATGAGGGAATTTGCTGTACCAGCCGAGGTCTCCTGCTACCCGCTCCCCAGACCACCTCCTCCCCGTCTCTCTCCCCCTGTTGCTGGCCCCAGCTGACCCCTCCCCCACCACGGGCTGCCATGCTGCTGCAGCCCCGCTACCACAGCTGCTGTGTCACCAGCCCTGGCCCTGCTACGGCAGCTGTCGTGTCCCCAACCCTGCTACTGGTACTGCCGTGTCCCCTGCTGCACTACCAGGGCTCCAGCGCTGGTTCCAGCCCTAGCCCCAGTCCCGCTGGGCTCCGAGATGCCAGCCGTCTTGCTACTGGGGCTCCCAGCCAGGACTCCCTGGTTCAGAAACACCCATGGTCCTGCTGGACCACAGATGTTGTTGGATCGGGAAGCCCCGGTTTTGGGATGTCTGACCTACATATGTAAGTCTCTAAGGTGCCACAAGACTATTCATTGTCATATGCAATAACACTTTAAAGAAACAGGACTCTCTCCTTTCACTATTTCTTAAAATTGCACATGAATTAACAATTTGAAATATATTTGTTTTTGTCACTTTCACCCTGTCAAAATAGGCACCCACAAATCCTGATCTTAGATTCACGTACTACTCTCCCACTAATATCAACGGAATTGACACGATAGTCTCTTCTTCATGCACAAGTCTAGCCCCCATGCTCAGTTGCCATGCTACAGTTACTCTTTCAAGTGGGTAAAAGTGTACTCTGTGATGGATTCAACCATTATATTCATTTCATAAATCACCGGCTTTGCAACATTGTTTAATGACACTTACAATTGAATCAACACTGAAAACAACTTGTGCAGAGATGAAATAAAACACACTGTATAATCAACTGCTAAGGAGAATTACAAATTACATAGTCACACTTCTCTAATTATCTTCTTCTGGCAGCATAGAAAACAAATTGGGTACAGCACTCATAACCCTCAATGCTCTCGGTCTGAGAGCATCCAAAAGTAAACACAAATGACAGTTCTGCTAGGCTTTGAATCATCTTGTACACTGAACACACTGAATGCTTCAGAGGAAGGTGGGAAAATGCAACAGAGGACATGTGTGGCCTGCAACATAGCATGTATAATGCCTTGCTGAGCTATTTGGTGGCTATTTAATGAACCAAAATAGAGACAGATGGCCTTGTCATTATGGGACTTTCCATTTAAGCATCTAATCAAATTATTGCTTAAATTTTGTCTCAGTAATACTTCTACTCACTTAACAGCCCCTGTCTTCCATGTTGCATGGGGACTTCAGGGGAAATTCTCTACTGTAGTCAAGCCACTGATATTCTTGCACTCTGCTGAGGTCAATCAAATTTTATCAGCAAAGAGCGTTGCCCACATTAATATCTTTCTGTGCACCAGGCACTGTCATTCAGATAAGAGCTGACACCTAGCCTATCTAGGTTTAGGCATCAGCTGAGCATTGACAAATTCATAGCTGGAAACTAGAGCAGTTCGTTTGCATGTTTCTATTGTCTAGGTTATGTTAGACTTGTACGGATTTGTTTTAGGGTTTAGTCTACAAAAATGCTTGGAAATTGTTGCATAGGTTAATCTGACTTATAATGCCTGTATCATATGCTATATGGTAATCTTGCACAGGTTTACATTACAGACTTATATTGATATAACTACATCCCTCAGAAGTGTGAAAAATCCTGCCCCCGGAGCAATATGGTTATACAGACCTAACCCTAACCCTTCCCCCATCAGTGTAGACAATGCTGTGTTGATGGAGAAGCTTCTCCTGTGCTACTGTGCCTTGGGGAGGTGGATTAGCCATGTGGAGGGTGGAAACTATCCCATCAGCGTAGTAGAACCTTTGGCAATACAGGGTCAGACCAATGGTTCATCTGCCCTAGTATCCCATCTTCCAACAGAAGACAGGGTCAGATGCTTTATAGGAAATGAACAGAACAGGAAATTGAGTGATCCATCATATCATCTACTCCCAGCTTCTTGAAAACAGAGGCTCGGGCCACAGCCCGTCCTGGCTCATAGACTAATGAAGGATAGGTCCATAAATGTCTATCTAGTTCTTTCCTGAGCTGTTATACTTTTAGCCTTCATAACATCCTTGGTGACAAGTTCCACAGGTTAGTTGTGTGAGAAGTACTTCTTTCTGTTTGTTTTAAACCTGCTGCTTGTTAATTTCATTGGGGTTGACCCATAATTCTTGTGTTACTAGAAGGAGTAAATAGCATTTCCTTATTCACCTTCATCACATATCTTCTTGGTCATCTCTTTTCCACCTTTTAATCTTCCCTCAAACAGAAACTGTTTCATACCCCTACGCATTTTTGTTTCCCTTTTCTGAACATTTTCCAATTGTAATATATCTTTTTACTGAGATGGGGTGACCAGATCTGCCCACAGTATTCAACTTGTGGATGTAAAATGGATTTAAATAGAGGCATTATGATATTTTCTGCCTTATCTATCACTTTCCTAATGCTTGCTAACATTGTTAGTTTTATGACTGCTGTTATATATTGAGTGGATGTGGACAAAGAACTAGCCCCAATGAGTGCAAGGTCTTTCTTGAGGGTTAACAGCTAAGTTAGACTCCATAATTTTGACTGTATAGTTAGGATTATGTTTTCCAATTGTGTTTTGCAATTTTGCATTTATCATCACTCAATATTATTTGCCATGTTGTTCTCAGTCTCCCCGTTTTGTGAGATCCCTTTGTAACTCTTCACAGTCTGCTTTGGACTGAACTGTCTGGAGTAATTTCGTATCATCTGCAAATTTGGTAATTGATAAATAAAAGAACCTGCTATCACTGGGTCTCCTGCTTATATTCCCCCCTCTCCCAAACCTACTCCTGAAAATACAGACTGAACACATGATCTTGTGGAAAACAAAACAGTCTCAGCTCCCCGAAGCCCTAGACCAGGGCTACTCAACTTTGGAAGCTCCGGGGGACACAATGATACTTGCAGCACATGTCGAGGGCCGTAACTTAAGTGTTTGTTGCGTATACATGTAAATATAAATGCAAACATATGAAAATAGCCTCTTTCACACTGATGGGCATGAATACAAAGATTAAGGCAAGACTACACAACACACAGGCCCCATTTCAGTCAGTTTTGCTGATATTAATAAAATGCAATATTTACCCGATTTCCATCCATGTGACAGCACTTTTAATGAGCAATGACAATCCAGGAATTTAACTACTAAAACACATATCAACAAAAGACCATTATATTGACTGGCCATTGTGGAGCATATTCCCAGTGGAGGCAATGTTCAAAGGATCACACCCACAGGCTGGGTGTTGAGCCCCATCTAAACCCAAACCGCACCACAGGCTGCAAACAAACGGACCGTGGGCTGCATGTTGAGTAGCCCTGCTCTGGGGATGGGGCGGGTGGGGGGGAGGGGTAGAGAAATCAGCCCTCACACTTTTAGTCACCTTTTGATTTGGGAAGACCCTACAAAATTCATCTCAGAAGAACTGGAATATTGAATTATGATATCATTAATCAATAATGAATTGATTAATGTGATGTATTTAAAAATGAAAAGGATAAATCTGTTGCTAAATTATTTAAGCTTAATTACGAGCGTACATGCAAGTATAGACCACTTTTATTTTATTTCTTTACTCAAAGGCTTGGTCCGCTTTCAGTAATAGAAAAATACAAATAAAGCATGTCAAATGAGGATGAAATTGAAATCCTCCTCACTTATTTAATCCAGCCCTACTTCAAGACGCAGCTGTGACCTTGGTATTGCATCTCTTCCATTGAGGATGCAGACACCACCCCACCCCTTTCAGTCCTAACAACTTTCTGTTCAGTTCAAGAGATGTATGATGGGAGTCCCAGGCGCACACACAAAAAAGTAATTTGATCATTATTAAAATTTAATGTTAAGGTGGTTGGGTTTGCACATAGACAGAGCTGTGAGCCATCATCAGCTTGGCACTACAAGAAATGGTCCCAAACAGGCTATTCATTCTGAGAAAGTGACAGGTACATTTATTAAGATGTCTCAAACCTATAAATCAGATTTGTACTCTAAAGAAATTTCTGTATGATTGATATATAAATACATTATAACAGGAGCAGTAATGACAACCACAATTAAGGTCACAGGGTGTTTCTATTCTAACTCCATATTTTGAGCCACTCACAGCTTTCCAATTTATTTTCATTTGCAGCTGAAATGTTCCTGGCTGAGCACCGGCTTCATCGTGATTATAGTCAAATACATTTAGAAAGTCTGAGAAGGAACAGTTCAGCTGTATAAGTAGGAGTGTGAAAAATAAGCACAATTTACCAATTATGAAAAATTCTTCCAATGATCCTCTGAACAGCTGTAGTGTTGGAGCACCATGTATTGTAAAGATGAAATACAAAAGAGAAATAGCACCCACTGAAGAGAAATACATTTGTGCCCCGGTGCAGACATTTCCCATACAAAAACACAAACTTAAGTAGAAGCTTTTGTCAGACTCCTCTCAAGTGTATAAATCAAGATAGTACAAAAATTGAGACAAACACAGACATTACAGTTCATACAGCCTTTTGTACATTGATCTGACTTACTGTATTTTAGCCAAGGCAAAACATTTGGGAGAACTGTATTTTACCACCAGATCAAGTGCTAAGAATTTCTCTTACTGAGGGAATACCTTTGTTTAATCTTGTGCCACACCATACATATCATGCTGACATTTCCAAAGGAGTGGTATGGGAACACCAATTCAATTAGGGTATCTGGGTCTCAGATATACATTCAGTAAAGATTATCCTAGTAACCAGGATGGTGCAGGAGAGCGTAGATAAATGTTACAAAGACCAAATAAGCCCTCTGAAGGGTTTTGGTGGGGCCAATAAGTTCAGCCATAATAGTATGATCCATGGAAACAAGAGGTCAGCTTGGATAACTGTTATCACACCCAGATCAATCCTCCAGTCCTCAGACACACACAGGAAGCAGGTAGGCAAAGCTTTTTAGCACAAGTTTCTCTGAAAAGGCTTTTTCTCTGTCATGGTCAGGAGGGCTTTATGATCATTTTGCGTCCCGCCGTGTAGTAACTGTGGTTCATTGGGTCTGACAAATGCTATTTGGACTTCATCAAGAAGAATTGCACTCATTCTTACAAAGTGTTTATACAAATTGTTTTACTCAGCATTACTGTACACACGTATCCCAAAGACTTATTTTTCCCTCACTTAATTTCTTCTTTTATTGTGTGGAACTAAGAGCCTCCATATTAAATATTTAGGGCCAAACTCTCTAAACAGTTACACTAGCTTGATTCCACTGACTTCAGAGTGTGGTATTCCAGAAATCCCATTTGTTCTTCCATTACCTTTTGCAACATTGATTCTTCTGCTTATGTGCAGAATTTGGCACAGAAATCACCTAGGTTAGTTTTGTCACTGTGACTATTTTAATAGCTGCTTTTCCACTTGCAGCTTAAAGGGCACAGTGTTCATAATTAAATTATGCCTATTATGTTATATGTAGAGACATTTTTTAAAGTTAATCTAAACAGGCTTGTTTTCAAACAGCTAACCATCATAGGAAATAAAAGCTCATTTTGCTCTAATATATACACAAGCAACATTACTTTGATTACAAATCAGAGCTTGAAAACTGGAAAGAAATTTGTTGTTGTTCAGGCACGCAATATCCTTAGAAGCTTCTTTTTTTTCCCGCATGCAAACACCACCATCTACAGTTCTTTATACAAGCCAGATGTGCTACTGATAGGAGTGGTCAGGATTTTTTTCAGCACCATGTTCAAAGACATACAGAAAAACCAATGAAATATAGGATGACAAATGGAGCAGAGAACAGGGAAAAGGAGAAGTCAGACTGAAATAAGAAGCTGAATCAGGAAGCAAGGAAAATTCTAATAAAAACAGTGCAATAGATAAAGTACAGTATATAGAGTGTACAGTGTTGTTGTAATATCTTGGGACCAGCATATCTATTTCATCCACCTTGTCTTTCCAGTTATACAAAGGACATATTTAAGGCAGCCTACCATTTTGTTAAGATTGTGAGGCTGGGAGACTCCACTCCAAGCACATAGTAGATATTTCCCTATATACGGAAATGTGCATACAGCTGTAGTGCACACATCCCACCTAGGATTATATATCACATTCAAACCAAGACCAAGGGCAACAGATCTACAGGCTAAATAATTAAAACGATGCTGACTCTGTCAGTTGGAAGCATCTCTTCATGTATTTTAAATGTTGTCATCCCTAGGATGACAGCAGCAGAATGAGATTTCAGGAAGAGCAGGCATGGGTAGAATGTCTATGTTCCACCTACCAGAAGGAAAGGAGTTAGAATTAGGCTTTATCTACAGTAGTCCACAGAAAGAGTTGGAGAGGGCAGGGCCTCAAGGAAGCGGTGGGGTCTCGGGGAAGGGATTGCCGTGATATTTAAAAAGTGATCTTGGGTATAAAAAGGTTGGAGACCACTTAGCTACACTCACACGTTTGTCAATCACATTTTTTTCAGTTGAAAAGCAGAAAGTATCACTCCCTTGTCTGTTCAAATTTGACCTACAAAAGTGTCACAGTGGACAGCACTGAGTGGGAGAACATCTCCTGCTTGTTAGCAGTGGTTTAATTATGATACTGGGAGATTCTCCCTCCAGCATACAGCAGCTACATGAAAGATCTTACAGTCATTGTGCTGCTGTAAGGACCGTAGAGAAGATATAGCCTTAAATGTCTTGGACTAAGTTCACTCCTGATATAACTCTATCCCACAGGTTCACATACTTCAAAAATCAATGAGAACACAATGATCAGGAGAGGCATTTTCTTGTTCTTTGATCAAGGCATAAGAAGTATGGCAAGAGCAGTGGAAACAACTGAGGTTTGGGTTCCATGGCTGAATTGAAATAAATGTATTTTTGTTGCCTTTGTGGGGGAGGGGGCAAAAGAAAGAGTTTTTTAGTGAACTCCCTCCCCCCAAAAAACTACCACCATATAAACCACTTCAATTCCAGGCTCAACAACACATTTTGTTCATGTACCCCCACACACTACTTTTTAAAAATGTGTGTGTTTGAGTGTGTGTTGGTGTAACATTTGAAGTGAAAAGTCACTTTGACTTGAAAAATTTAAAAAATGTTCCATTTTGAAAGTGTCAAGACAACCATTTTGATTTTTTTCTAGGGTTTTGCTTTATTTTTGCCAAATACCTTTCTTTCAAAATATTCCCCCCCCCCCCCCCCCACTTCAATCTTGGGGCAAAATGCTGGCTTTGTTAAAGTTAAAAGTCAGAGGGCCCCTCTTGACATCTCTACGGGTACGTCTACAGTACAGAGAAGATCAAAGCTGCCACTGTCAATCTTCCAGGGTTCAAATTAACTGCTCCAGTGAAGACACACTAATTCTAACTGAGAGGGGCACTCTAGTCGATGCCAGTAGTCCTGCTTCCATGAGGAGTAAGGGAAGTCGAAGACAGAGTGTTCTCTCTTTGACTTTCTGCAGTATGGACAACACCAAAAATCAAGTTAAAGTACTTCGACTTCAGCTATGCAATTAATGTAGCTGAAGTTGCATATCTTAATTCAACCTTATCCCATGGTGTAGACATACCCAAACAGGGTAACTATTGTTTATCCACAGATCAGATGCAGTGGAAGCATCCAATTCCTTTTAGAAAAGCATTCACAGTAATAAATTACAGGCCAGATTCTGCTCCAATTGAAGTCAACGGTAACAGGATGAGGCCTGTTGTCTGTAGGAACTGTCCCACTACATTTTCATAACCACAGTTTCTTCCTATTAGTCCTAATTATACCCTAAAAACAATTAATCTCCCTCCTTGATGTTCATATTCTCCAAACCTTTGTAAGTATGTCCTGTGTGCCCATAGTCATTATTCAGCCAAGCTAATCTGTAGATCCCCCTCTTCTCATAAATCCATCCCTTTCAAAAGGCAGAATAAGCCTATAGCAAGCTCTCTCACACACTGATCAGCACCTTACTCTTATCCACTCCTTTAGGGATTTTTGTTTGTTTTTTTTAATATGAAAATGCAATAAATGAATCTAGTATGGGATTTTCAAAGGCCACTAATTACAATTAGTAGCAGAGGTCCCACTAGTTTCAATTGAACTCATGCACCTAAAATCACTTAGGGTGCATCTACACTGCACTGTAACTCAAAATAAGCTACACAATTTGAGCTACGCAAATTGCGTATCTTATTTATTTCAAAATAGCTTATTTCCATCATTTGTCACGGTCTTCACAGAGACAGATTTCAAAATCAAGCGCTGTTCCAAAACGTCCCTTACTCCTCAAGGAATGAGGTTTACAGGGAGATCAGAATAGCAAGCCTTAAATAACAGGCTTGCTGTGAAGACACGGAATAGCTCTTTTGGGATACTTTGGTATCCCAAAATAGTATTGCAGTGTAGACATACCCTTAGATCCAAACATTAAATCCTCCAGCCCCTTGTAATAATTTTGCTTTATGTTTATTCAGTTGTCAGGACTAGATCCATTCTGCCTTGAGTCCATAATAGAGATGCATAGTGACCTCTCCAATTTCCACAATTCTTCCAGGGGATTTATACATCAGCAAAATGTCTGTGACAGTTATACAGGTGCATCAAACACTGTCCCTGTTGAGGACTAGTTTTATTCCTCCACATCCCCCTGCTCAGGCATATGTGCATTCCTTGGGCTCCTCCAATTAAAGGACTAGGGTTATGTCTGAATACATGCATGGGGCCCAAATGGGGGAAAAGAGGGATCCTTGCTCTGTAGCTCTTGTTTTGCTCTCTCATACCTTCAGACTGCAATTTTTTTAGTATAAAACCAACACACACACAAAAGTGTAATTTCTCCCTCCAGCCTTGCTTCAGATATATCAAAGCTGTAGGTTCGGCCTGGTGTAATTCCACCGATTGGAATGGAGCTATGCTGATTTACAGCAGCTGAAGAACCAGACCAAAGTCTCTTGTTCCTCCTACTATCAAGAGAAGGCCCATGGCAAGTTGGTTCCTCAACATCCTCTACACCTTTTTTGGAATGTGAGAATTCTTGACATTCATTTTCAGGTTCTCAGTAGTGTACCATCACTGCAACTGGTGGCTTATTGCTCTGGCAGTACCATTACACACACCACAGGTTGTACCTCCTTGGTCCAGCACCCTTGGGACCTGACCAGTCATGGATGGGGGATTTTTCCAGACCAAGAAAGGTCATTTGTGCTCCTCCCATGCCCCCAAACGTGGCCTAGCCACCATCCAGAGCCTGCCACCAGCTCCACTGGGCTGCCTGGTCCTGCTGGGCATCCCAGTTGCCCTCCTGGCCCACAGGCCCTACACGGGACTCCCTAACCCTGGGACATCCAAGGTCTGTTACCAGACCAGAGAGCCCTGGTTTACAGAAGTTCCATCTGTATACACAAGTCAGACTACAGACCTAATGTCACCCCAGTTTTGAGTCTTGCAGGATCTTTGGCATGGGGCAAAGAGTGATGATGTGATTTTGTAACCAGGAACTAAAACAACATTTTATCCGTCTTCCCCCACTCTGTGAAAGAAAAGCTTGATTTTGAGTTAGATGAGGAATGGCCTACTCATAATGAAGCTGTCTGTTAGAATGTGGCTCAATCATGTATAACTTACAGCTCCGCATCACAGCTAACACTGCATTAGTTACCATTGATTGTCTCCCAGCTCTCTCTCGAAGCAGCGGCTAGGAAAACACAGGGCACAGCAGCAAGTCTCCTTGGAGAGATGGTAAAGGCAAGCTGACAATATCAAAACACATGTGTGCAACCAGGGAATGTGTCCTTTTAGATTCAAGCCTGTCGGATGTGGTATTTAAATTAAACTGTCATCTTCGCTGCTGCACATGCTGATGGGTTTATAAGCAGCTTTAGAAAACTGTTTTCTTCAGCAGCATGAAAGCTGATGTCAAGCTACTGAAAATGGTAGTAATTTGCGAGAGGGAAAGAAAGTAGACTGTGTTCCAAATTATTTTATTCATTGTTAGAGAGCGTGCACACAAGCATATGCATGCTTAGAGACTCAATGAAAGTGATGACAACAAGATGTTCTGTTAAACAATGTCAGGTCAGTTTATTTATACACACCGAGAAAAAGGAAATGGCTGCTTAAATTCCTCTCCCAAATATAACCAGCCACAATGGTCTTGAGCAATCTAATACACAATGTCTACGTCTACGCTACAAGGTTTTTGCGCAAAAACCTGCGGAGCATCCACACCTCAAATGAGCTCTTGCGCAATTAAATGGACAGTTAAATGGCCGAAGGTAAACCTCCTTTTCTGAGGCATAACTGCTTTTAGCACTACAGCTATTGCACAAGAAGGCAAGTGTGGATGCTCCAGAGGGGTTTCTTGCGCAAGAAACCCCTATGGGAAAAAGCACAGGTGCTCTGATGGCCATTCTGTGAATGGCCATCAGAGCTTTCTTGCGCAAGAGCGTCCATGCAGTGTGGACACTCTCTTGTGCAAAAGAGACTTGCAAAAGTGAGGTGCTTTGATGTATGGATGTGCTCTTGTATAAGAAGCCTTTGCGCAAAAAACTAGCATTACAGACTTTTTGTGCAAGAACACTGTAGTGAAGACATAGCCAATAGGTTTAGAACTAAAGTCCTAACATCCTGCTCAAAGACCACTGACTAGACCTAAAGAAATCTAATTACTATAGTAAAGTTAATGGAGCTTTTAGGTTCCTTTTTAGGCCAGCAGAGAGATGAAGATGACACCATTGTAATCTGATAAGTACTATTCTGTCCAGTGCTTTACAAGATACAGTTAGAAAAGATCGTAATCTTATACTTCCAATGCACCCTTAAAAGCTATAATTTATCAAGTGAAGCATAAATGAGAAAATAAATGGGAAGATTCTTCTTTTAAATTCTGGTACCAGAAACAGACATTAAACACTATTTCAGGGGTTCCCAACCTTTTTTGGTCCCCGTACCTCCTTGGCTTTTAGTAAACCTTCCCGTACCCCCCTATTCAATATGAAAGGAAATAAATTCTAGACTCTAGAATCCATAACTTTTTTCACTAACACTACTACTTTTGGAATATTTCAATTAGGATAATCTAGTTATTTACCAAATATTCCCCATACCACCTTGACAAGCTTCTCGTACCCCCTGGGGGTATGCGTATCCCAGGTTGGGAACCCCTGCACTATTTCCTTTTCTACTCAAATGACCATAGATGACTCCTTACCAATTTTGTTGCATGCCTTTCCTTTGCTCAATTCCTTATTGTCCTGTAGTGTCCAACTTCTCATCTGGTGCTAAATGATGCAAAATAAGTAAAAGGGCATGTAAGTGATTTGATAGTGAATATGTGAGTAAGTGTTAAAGTCGGAATTAGAAGAGAGATGTCCAGAATCCTCTTCTGTTTAAATACTAGGCTGAGTTCTGGTGAGAAAGAAGCTCAGGATTATAAAACATATTTCTAACAAAACATAATGGTTCCTTGGCAGGTGTGGGAGGACCACATGACCAGAACAATAAAGATGTGATCTGTTGATTAGACTGGAAGCTGGGTCAGAATTCTATTCCTGACTCTGCTGCTGACTCACTCACTCACTTCCAGCAAGTTAGTTAGCCTTAAGAGAGTCCAACTTGCATTTCCCCAGCAAAGTCAAGAACAGGACTCAAGATTTTCAACGAGTTCTTTAGCTCTTTCCAATTTATTCAGTGAATTTTGCCCTTTTTTCCTGTTTGTAAATTATTGATTAATGCACCTTGATTTTTAATTCACCTCCACTCCCGAATTATAATTCCATATAGTCTTTATGCAATCTTTCCTGCTTTGAAGCTGTTAGCAAGCTATTCCCTTTGCTTGTTCGTTATTCACTGTGTGCGCGCTTAGGTCTTAAGTATGTAAATTAAATAAAGTAGAGACACAAGTCTGCTAGGAAGCTGTTTATGGCTCTTTTACTCTCAAGTTTCCCCAGCACTTACATGAAGTACAGCAGTCTAGGGGCTATTCTGAGTTAGAACAGTTAGCTGTGGCTCCAGAGAGACTAATCTCTGCTCCACCCTCTCCCTGTCTCTCCATTCCCAACATGTCCCTAACACCAGATAAAATGGGTGGCAGGTGGTGTAAGATCCAGCCTCATTAGCTTGAGGTCAGTTTAAAATTCATGTCGGCTAAGAATTCTCAGCTTGACAGCAGCAGGCAAATTGTCGTCTCCCAAAAGCCACATACATGGGCCAGATCAGGAGACTTTGGTCTACATTGTAAAATTTTTTCCCTTCCATGTTTATGCAGATGTACTCAGGATCTTCAATTCAGACTATGTCTACACTGCTGACAGTACATCTGTGCCACTGGAAGGTTTGCTGTGCAGTCGCGTGCTCTCAGTGTGAGAGCGCTCTCCTGTCAGCATAATTAAACCACCCCCAACAAGAGGTAGCTATGTCAGCAAGTCTGCTCTCCCACCAACTGAGAGCTGTTCACACTGGCACTTTTAGCAGTGAAATTTACAATCAGGGTGTATTTTTCCCCCCAACAGTCCTGACAGAAAAGTTTTGCCAACAAAAGTGCAAGTGTAGACTAAGCCTTAGTCCCTTTCCTTTTCTTTTCACTTGTCTTTGCTTTTCCTTAGAGGTGGTCAGATTGCTTGATTATGGTACACAAAAACATTTTAAGAAATTTAGAAATGCAATAGTACACTGTAGACAATAAGCGCAAAAAAGTTCAAAGTTGGTTTCAATTATAATGGACAAGAGGGCAAAGTCTTATCAAACATCAGTTCATGTGCTTGAATTCCTCTTCTCTCATTCACTGAAACTGAACAATATACTCTGTGCCAAAGTGGTTATTTGGTGGAAAGTTATAAATGGCTTTTATACAGTTCAGTTGCAAGATTAATTATGACCTATTGAACATCACCAGCTTGTTTCCAAGACAATATGTTGAGCTGAGCAAATGGATAATCTAACAAGTTTCATATTTCTTTCTCTTTGCAAATTGCCCCCAAGCAAATGATTCTCTATTTTTTTATTACTCAGAATTATTAGGCACCATTTCTGGTTTTCACCTTGTCCGTGAACATTTCACTGTGCATCATGAATATTAGCAATTTGAGCCATGCCATTGCCCCCTTAAGACACAAAATGTGATTCCATAAACAAAAGACAGGACTATGCAGCACTTTAAAGACTAACAAGATGGTTTATTAGGTGATGAGCTTTTGTTGGTCAGACCCACTTCCTCAGATCAAATTGTGGAAGAAAATTGGCATGACCATATATACGAAAGGGATATAATCAAAAAAAGTGAACACGTATAAAATAGACAAATCAGTGTCTATGAGATAATGATATTAGAGGTGATAATTGGGGAAGCTAATTAGCATCTTTGTCAAGGCCCATTCGTAAAGTGTCAAATTTAAGCATGAATGACAGTTCTGAGGCTTCTCTTTGAAGTCTTGTGTTAAAGTCTCTTCGAAGCAGTATGATTCCATAGTGCATTCTGACTACTGAATGGTGTTCCCCGTTGCTCATAGACAGCCACTTGTGGAGGAGGAGAGTGTGCAATGGCAGCCAATAGAAAGGACGAACTCATGGCTAGCAGACATGAAGTGAAATGTGTTGTCCTATTCAAGGAATCCCAGGACTGTCCTTAACATCTTCAGCAACTGCCTCAAGTGCCCCATGATTTAAAGGGATTGGCCTTTAAGTGAAGTGGGGAGGAGGTTCTACCACATTACAAATCAACTTAATATTATCAGAGAGCCCAACGAGTATGCCACACAAGATCCATGATAACGATGTAATACCTATACATCGGTAATGCTTTTGACTTAGTACTCCTGATTACAAGAACTCTGTAATATTAATAAAGCAGAGGTTAAATGGACTAAGAACTGACCCAATGAGAAATCAAATTGTGGTGCCTCTAGGGCACTTTTTCCAAAAATTGATACTGAACTCAATGCTATTCAATGGTTTCATCTGATAATCTTGAAGTAAATATAAATCCACTGCTCATAAAATTTACACTGAGTGGTGGCATAATAAATAAGGATGGAGAGGACAAACTGAACACAAAGAGCTATGTGCATCACTTTATAAAAGTTGTAGACATTCAAGAAAATGCATTATAATGCAGTCAAATGCAAAAATGAAAGTACATACAAACTGAAAGTAAGCAATACCTACAGAATGGGGGATAGTGTCCTGGAGAACTGTGACTCTGAAAAGGATTTAACAATCGCTGACAAGGAATTCAACATGACCTACTAGTGCAAGGCTGTGGCAAACACACACACACACACACACACACACACACGCTATTTTGATTATTGGGTGCATAAACAGATGAGTATCATGTAAGAGTGATTTTACCTCTCTGTCTATGGCATTGCAGCACAGCCCGAAAATACTTCAGGCTGTTCTGATGTTCACATTTTTAAAATGTTGAAAAATTGAAGCGGTTGCAAAAGTGATTCCAGGGCGAGAGAAAATTCCATGTAAGTGAATGACTTAGAGCACAATCTGTTTAATTTATCAAAAAAGACTACTGAAGAGGGACTTGAGTGCAGTGTATAAGCACCATCCGGGAGTGGGGGGGGGGAGGGATACCAGGTACTAAATAACTCTTTAAAATCAAGAACCCATGGCTGGAAGCTGAAATCAGACAAACAATTTTTAACAGCTATTTTGTGTCTAACTTTGTTGATTAACCACCAAACTATACTACCGAAGGAAATAGTTTCAGATCAAGATTTGATGCTTTTTTAAAAATACATACACTTTTACCAAACAAGTTATTGGGCTCAATTCAGGGGTAACTGGTGAAATGGAATTGCCTGTAATATACCCTGAGTCAGATTAGATAATCTAATGGGTCCTTCTGGCTATAAACACAATGATTTTTTTAAGTTTATTTATTAAGCGACAGTGGACCCATAGCTCTACCATACCAGATAGACAACCTCTGTCTCAGTTTACAATCTAGAGGACAGATGGCAAAAGACAGAATGCAGTAGACAGCCAAAAACTTCATTAGAGGCTCTGTCCTTATTACCTCAAATTCATTTATTTCATTTGTCACTTCTCAGAAGCAATGGATCTACTAGAGTTATTTAAGTGGTTGCCTGACACTGGCAACAACGTGCCAAACATTCTTTGTGACAAGTATCTCAGGGTGCTGTACAATTAGCCATAGCAGAATGATCAGCCCTTATGAACTATTGTAAGTCATAACTGGAGACAGACTGAGCTCCTGTAATTGTCGCAGAAAGTGAATTTCAGCCTGATAGTTATCCTGTTTCGGAGTCAATCAAGTTTATAAACAGAGCAAACCAAATAACTTAGCGCTAATATTGAGTCAATTCACCTTGACGCTCGAAGGGGTTTCTGGACTTTGAAGACATTTTGTGTTTTGAGAGAATAAAATGTCTCTACCAAACTATAATTAGAGTTAATAGTGAAATGGGGGATTAACCACCATCCTACACTACAACTCATTAGAGCTCACTAAAGCCTACCTATAATGCTGGGGAATTTGTTTAGGAGAACCCAAATATATATCTGTCTGTTTACAAAATATCTGCCATCTCTTATTGTCAGATTGAGCCTGGTAAGGTGTTTGGGTTAAGGACATTAAATATTGGTTAATTTACTACTCGAGTAGCCGATGGAATGTCCATCAGCTACTCGACTAGTCAATAGGCACTTCCACATTCCTCCTTTGAAATGTACAAGAGTCCCCACTGGGGCTCTTGTACACTTCAAAGGAGGAATGCGGAACTATACGTGCAGCCTCGGGCCAGCAGTAAGCTCCGCTGACTTCAGGCTTCATGCCAGCTTTGAAATGTAGAAGAGTACCCAGTGGGGGCTCTTGTGCATTTCAAAGAGGAAGTGCCCTCAAGGAGCCCGGGGTCAGTAGGAGACTCAGAGTCTCCCCCACTGACCCTGGGCTCCATGTTGTGCTGCTGCTGCTTTGAAATGTCATGAGGATCCTGGGATCAGCTGGGAACTCCCCAGCTGACCGCAGATTCCAAGCTGCATTTCCCTAGAACCCAGGGTCAGCTGGGGACTCCCCAGCTGATCCAGGTTCCATGGAAATGTGGCGTGGAGAGCTGAGATCAGCTGGGGAGTTCCCAGATGATCCCAGGATCCGCATGGCACTGTCACTTTGAAACACCGTGGTGGCATTTCAAAGGGGCAGCGCCACACAACTGAGACGGGGATCAGCTGTGCGGCACTGCTGCTTTGAAGTATCCCCTCTTCTTCCCCCCCCCCCCCCGTTTTTGCCTCTGATAGAGGCAGCAAGGGGAAGTGGGAATTGACTAGTCAACTGGACTATCCAATAAGCATTTGCTTATCGGACAGTCGACTAGTCCTTACCATCCTTAGTTTGGGCCAGATTCTCTGTTGCCTTCTCTTTTCTGTAGTCATTTACATCTGTGCACAGTGGTTTTAAAATGCTACCAAATTAGAATGGCAGTGATTGTCTCTCAGTCTATGCAGGTGTAAATGACTATATAAGATTCTAGACAGTGAAGAATGAAGCCCTGTATTGAAAAGACAGAAATCTCGCTATGATTATATTGCTTGATTGCTCTGTCTGATATAGGTTTCTTCCAGTAACTAGAAAGCCTGACTGCTGGTGTAAGATAAACACTGCCATATTTCTTTAGTGTCCAAGAGAATTCTAATACCTGTCACACCTTACCCTCTGCAATCGGATTACCTCATACTCTCTTTGAAGTTAATAGTAAAGAACATCCCCCCCCCCTTCAAAAAAACACCTTTTGAATGGGAATCATTTCAGCATCTTAAATACAGGGTAAGGCAGGGGTGGGTAATAACTTCTGATCAGGGGCACTCCAAGATTTTGGTAAGGGGTCAAGGGCCACACTTTTCTATGGAGGCGGTGTGGGGTCTGGGATGGAGGTTGGGTGCAGAAGGGAGCTTGAGATAGAGTACAAGAGAGGGCATGGGGGTCTGAGAGGGAGTTTGGGAGAAGGAGGGGGTTTGTAGTGCCCAAAGCTTCCTCTTACCCCCAGTGCAGAGAAGCAGCCAGCTGCTCTGAGCCCTGAGGCTGCTTCCTGCCTGTGGGTCCAGTGGGATGGACTGCAAGCCAGACTGAAAGGCTTGGCATGCCACATCTGGCCCACAGGCTGTACCTTGCCCTCCCCCACTTGATCACCTTTCTAGCCTTGTGATAACCTGAGGGCTAAGACACAGCCAAATCAGGCTAATTCCTCTCCAGTCTGGACATCATCTGAGGTGACAAATACATCCAAAAACATCTTAATGCAAAAGATCCTTCTGCCCTCTCTTGAGCTATTCTTCAGCCCCATCCCCTTTGGGCTCAATCAGGCTTGTACCCCTCTTCCTCAGGGATGGTAGTGAAACTCTGGTCCAACAACTGCTCTAGGTTCCAGCCAAGGGACACTGCATTGAGCAGCTAGGGCTGCTTCTTCAGACACACAGCTGTCTCCCACAACCTCTCCTCAGCTGTTCAAGCCTCAGGCTTCTCCCTAACTCCTCACACCTCCTTCTTTCTCTATTTGAGCACTAACCTCTTAGGATGAGCTTTGTGCCTTGCCTCCTTTCCAGGACCTATTCAAGAGATTCTGCAGGCACATCTCAAAGGAGGGAAGGGGAAAAAAAAGAATTCCCTATCTCATCTTTCCTGGGCAATCCTATACTTTGTTTATGTAGCCCTCTCAGATTCCATCCTCCACAACTGTGGTCCATTCTTATAATTGCCTCCATATTACATTTTGGGGGAGGAGGACAGCTGACAATTTACAAGCAAGACTGAGTGTAGCTCATTTTACAGAGACATTGAATCAAGGGAGTGTAAAACTGGTTGGGATATCAAATGGATCCTATATAAAGGAGACTAAATATGCAAATAGAATACATATGTGGCAATAGAAGAAGTATTTTGATGTCCAAAATTAGATCAATTATAGTCTTGTGGAATGATCTCTGTTGAAGAACCTTTGTTGGTGCAGGTTAAAATTGCAGGAAGAAATTGTTCTCTTTATTCTTTGTAAAAATGTGGGGGGTTTTAGCTTCTAATTTGATTTACAAAACAAACAAAACAAGTACTCCCACTGCTTCAGATTCTGAATTTGTATTACAAATTAAACACTATTTAACACCACACTGCTAACATCTGACTGCAAAAGAACAGCCTTAAATTTACAGCCACCCCCTGCTATAACAACATAGAAACAAGCATAAAAATCCAACTCAATTTAGACATACTATAAACAACAATCCTACTATTGAGACTGTGGGAGAGTCAAAAACCTGCATGGATAGGAGAGTTTTGCACAGCACTGTGGAGATATAAGACACAGCAGATCTGCTAGGAAGAATCTCCACTGACAGGGCTCTATTAGCCCCCAGCCTCAGATATTCAAGATTAAAGAAAATTAGTGAGTATTTTAGAAGAACCTAGTTGCTAGTGACTAGGGAGAGAGGTGCACTCTCAAAGCATAGGATTTTAACCACATCACCATTCATTAAGAGCTTGTTGACACATGGAATTATTCAGGAATAGTTATTTAAGTTTAGCTAAATGAATTCAGCTAAAGAAGAACATGGCATTCTAATATTCCAGAATAAAAGCAGTTACACCTGAAATTATTCAGGAATAGCTCTTCTACTTTAAATCACACCCCATCTAAATTAATTTTCAAATTTAGACACTTCCTAAGGTTCATTACTAAAATATTTTGTCTATTATGATAAAAATCCCACCCTCTACTTTTAGATGGTATTGCTACATTCTAAATGCTTCTCAAAATACAGCCGTTATGGTTTAGCTCCATGACTCTGCTCAGTTGGGGAAAAAAAAAAAGGTGAACCCGAGAGAAAGGTTAAAGTACTGGGGTCTGCTTTTATAACCATAAGCACATTACCTCATTGTCTGACCTGGGCAAAGGAAATAGCCTATCAAAAGCACATTAACCAAAATCAATAACTTATCTCTGATATAACTTTTTACATTTTCAAATGACTGTATAGCTGTACCCTGGGTAACTGTAAATACTACCCTCATTATATATGAAGGGACAAGTTACGATCTTTTATATTGTCAAAAAAAAGTACCCATGTAAGCAGTTGCACCCACTGCTATAGCTTTGATATTGGAGCAGGGCACTACAAAGGCCTTTGCCTCTAACTGTTTACCACCACTTTGTTCCTGCAACAGCCTGTGTCAGTCTGCCTCTCAGTCTCTGACTAAGTCTCAGACCCTTTCCAGGATAAGTCATAGAGCTAAAAGTCGAAATACCACAACAAACAATCCTTTCCCCCTCTCAGGATATTCCTCAATGAATTTTCTGGGCTCAATCCTCAAACCAGCCCTGAGACTCAATAATCTTTGTGGTGGGGCTTTTCTACCCATTTTCTGGGGCCCATAGGAGAACTCAAACCCACCCTCTACTCTGAGGTCCAACCCAGGGATACTATATTAAGCATCCGGGTCTGGTTCTTTAGACATACTTCTGTCTTCCTTGGCCATTTTGTACTTCCAAAACCCTTCTGCAGTTTCCCAGAAGCCTGTGGTTAATACAGCCTCTCCTCTGGTTCCCAGACCTCCTAGGCTTCTAACTAGGTTCTCCTTGGGCCTTACCCCCTCCACAGAGACCATCACAGGGACTAACTCCATTCTTTTGATCATCTTCAACTTACCTTCTCTAAGTCAGGTACTCTTCTCTCCAGGGTCTCCTCTTACTGACTGAATTTACCTCCCTCTCCCTCACTTTCCAGAGTTGAGCTCACTAATTGTAATTGAGTCCTGATCAGGATTTGTTGGAATTTACAGGTAGGCCACAGCAGGGAGCTGCAGAACTCCATTTAAAGTGTGAAGGTACCCAAAAAGAATACAACTTGTGGAGCTCAGATGAAAAGAGGAGGTATAGTAAAGGCATTGGGAGAAGGAAAAGGTCACTGTGAGGACAGGGATTACAACAGTGAGTGCAAGTTCAACACACAGAGACAGATGTGAACTTGGGAACTTCTGAAGCTTTGTGCATGAACCTCTACAACTTGAGCTAATAGCCAGCTGGGGCACAGCTAAGGCCATAGAGCACACTTATTCTTTCTGTTTTTTAAGTGATCTAAATGGCACTACATGGGACAGTGAACCACACCCAATAGGTGTGTGGGTTATATAAGGACCTGAGTGTGGCTAAGGAAGCATTTTGGAGTGTCCCTGTGCCTAGAGATAGCTTGCTGTTGTTTCTCATGATCTGTCCTAGGGGATAGTGATCTGGGAGCCATAGAAAGTCCTGGGGAGAGATAAAGGATGGTGGAGCAATAGAGAGGCAGAGGGGAATCAAGTGTTTTTGGGGATGATGTGGACTGGGGAGAGAAGGGAAGTAGGGGAGGTTCCAAGATGTAGGTTTATTGGGGAGTAGGGCTTGGATGGGTGAACAGTAGTAGAGGGGGATTTGGGGGTGAGGGATGTGAGACTTTGGGGAATAGAAGGATAATATTTTGGGAGTGTGCAACAGGTTTGGGTTTCTTTGGGGAGATGGTGTTGATGTGGAATGGAGGTAGAATGGGAAGAGGGTCTGATGGGAAGAGGTTGGCTGATGAAGAATAGGAGAAGTTTTGGGAGATGGTGCAGCAGTTTGTGCAATGGGTTTATTGAGGATTATTTGGAAGTGAGAGCAGTGGAAGAGGGAGGTGAGGTGAGGAGAGAGGTTGGGATGTGGGGGGGTTTGGAAGAGGTATCACTGGAAGGTGATTTGACTCTTAGAACCTGTCAGCCGGTGGTCAGGGCAGTGAGTGGTGTGTGTGTATTATACAACCGAGACTTCAACTGCTAGGACTGGGGTCTCTTAGCAGCGGGCAACCTGGAGGAGGTTGACGGACGCCCCAAGAAGTTTACAGGGAGAGCTTATTACACCTCAGATTTTGCCTGCTAGGATACACGATCCCTTCGCAGCGGGCAGCCTGGGAAGGCTGAGAGATACCCCAACGGATCTGTCCCCTGGAAGCGACATGATCCAACGCTCAAGCTCTCCCTATATCCTGTCCCTTATGACCAGCTGGAGTTCTTTTTAAAATTGTGCTTGGTTCTGTTACAGCAACTGAAGGAGTCAGGTCACAGCTTAAACAGTTACTATTTTATTGTTACAGGGTAAACTTAGCTGTTAAATGCTACTACCGTGTTACAGATAACACAGCCACTACAAAGGACAGGACAGAAATTACACTAAGAAGTCACTTACAGATACCATGAAACCCTTTTGGCTCTCTGAGCTCTTATTAAATGCATGCAAAATAGACACCTAGAAGGTATATATTCTCACCCCTGCGTTCCAGACTTGGCGTGGCCAGCATCTTTCTCTCAATCCCTCGGGAAGAAGTAGGGCGAGGCTGGGCGTCCCACAGACCTCGGGAGACAACCAATACCTGCCAGCAGGTGTAGATGATTGGAGCTCAAATGGGGTGGGCTACTAAACCCCTCTTTATACCCCTTGGGTCACATAGGCTTCTTCCTGGTCTCAAGTGGCCAATTAGGAAAAATGGCTTTGAATGCCAAGTTTCCCACGAAGGGGAATAATTCACACCTGGGAAAATGCAGACAATGGGCACCTCTGGTATGTGATGGGCAAAGATTCCTCTCCTGGGACAGTGCAGGCATGTCAATTACTGGTACTAGCCATCTGGGCGACGGGAGGCCCCCGGGTCATCAGCTATCCTATTTACTGTCTGGTTTCTGTTTATTAGAGTCAGGGACAGGCAGCACACCTGCGTTCCCAGGGCATCAAAGGCTGACTGCCTTTCTCTTGCTCTCTGGGGGGGGGGGGAAACAAGATGGGGTTCATGTCTGGCTACAGAACCCCACAATGCCAACTGGTAAAAAAGCGTTACAAGAATATTCTGATCCCACTATGTATATCCTGGTTCACTAATGAAAATCATGTGAGGTTTTAAACCTACATCAATTGGTCATTAACATTGATGTGAAATCCATATACAGATATGGTCTAATAAGTCATGTATCTATACTGAAAATACATTCTAAAATCTGTATCAAGGCAAAGCCAGCAAGGTTTTCTATCAAAGTATGTTTATTCGCCTGTGTCTGTCAGCAAGTAAATTAAGCATTGTAAGCTAGCACAACAGAAGCTTCATTTACAAATGAAGTCAATAGGGGAATGTGAAATCAAAATCAAAAGGCCAGCAAAACGATAAGAAAATAACCCATGAGTTTGTCCTTACTAAGGTTACAAACAATGAACTTTGGTGATGTAAGTAAAAGGCAAAGAAAACACCCTACACATAGAAAGTAATCAGGCAGTACAATTATAGTCACAAAGAACAGAATTACAACCAGGCTTATTTAAAAATGGTGAGATAAACTTATTGAGACTGGAGGTTAGCCCAGCAAGTTAGGTTTAGTTTCTAGGGGTGCATCTACATTGCAGGGCTTAACTCGAAATAAGCTACACAAATTGAGCTACGTCAATTGCATATCTTATTTTGAAATAACTGATTTCAAAATAGGGAGCATCTACACAGCACTTATTTCGAAATAGAGCACTCTTCCTCTGACTTCCCTTATTCCTTGTACAATGAGGCTGAGTCTACATTGGCGCGATCTTGCGCAAAAGTGGCCACTCTTGCGCAAAAACTTGCTGCCTGTCTACACTGGCCGCGTGTTCTTGCGCAAGTAAACTGACGTGCTAATGTATGAAATCAGGGTCTCTTGCACAAGAACTCTGACACTCCCGCTCAGGAATAAGCCCTTTTGTGCATCTACTCTTGCGCAAGAGGCCAGTGTAGACAGGCAACATGAATTTCTTGCGCAAGAAAGCCATCAGAGCTTTCTTGCACAAGAGAGCGTCTACACTGGCATGGATGCTCTTGCGCAAAAGCACATGTCAGTGTAGACGCTCTCTTGTGGAAGAGTTTTTGCACAAGAACTCTTCCACAAAAGAGTTCTTGCACAAGAAGCTGCCAGTGTAGACGTAGCCTGAGGGTTACAGGAGTCGGAGTAAGAAGTCCTCCAGCTTGACAGTATTTTGACACTATTTCAAAATAACTGCCTGCTGTGTAGACATGGACTAAGTTATTTTAGAATCATGCTAGACTGCTAGTTATTTCGAAATAGTGTTGTAGCGTAGAGGTACCCTAAGAATCCTGTTCTGATTTTGTTTGATATAATCCTTCTGCTTCCTTCTGCCAAGAGTCATTCAGTTAAGTACAAATTAATCTCTCAGTGGAGGCAAGAGGGTAACAGTCCTGACTCAGAGAACTGACAAGTCAGATATGGTGGAGAAGTGGGAGGGGTGGGAGCGCAGGCAGCTGTGTGGCAGTGACAATGACTGCAATTGCCTAAGGCCAGCTTCATCCTCTGTACCTCTTTCTACTCCCTCCTTCCTCTGTCTCACTTGTTAATTCTCTCCCTCCCTGGCATCACCCCAGCTGTGCTCACAGGCACTGGGATGGATGAACTGATGCAGTACCAGGGGCAGAATTGGCTTGCCGAGCACTGTTCTCACTCACAATGGAGTCTTTCTGAACTATTGTGCTGGAGCCTTGCTTCACAATGGCCACCTGCTGCCAGGATGTGAGGTTTTCCCTACTCATCCTGGTGTTGGGCAGCCAGGTGGCTTAACACCAAGTTGACCCTGGTGCCATTGGGGCTTTGTCTGCTGAGTGGTGGAGAACTCAGATTTGGGGGGACTAGGCCCTAGCCCTAGACACCATCAGTTAGGCTTGCAAGTGATTGGGCCACAGCTCTATGGCCTGTGCAGGAGGCTGATAGCTTCCGCAGGCACCAGGGCAAGGTGGGATGGGACTGGCTCACACTCTCAGAAGAGGTGGGGCCTTCAGGTGGCAGGGACAGGGACAGAGCAGCCAGCCCTCTGTGTCACCTGAAGTTCACCGTGCCCCTTGAGCCCTTAGAGCCGCATGGAGTGCATGGCACCACACTGCAGCAACAATTTAAAGGACCCAGGACTCTGTCTGCTGCTGCCACAACTGCTCCCCTCCCCCCTTGGGGGGCCTGGGCTGGTGGATCAGAGATAAGTGTGAGCCCAACTCTGCTCAAAGGACCACCCAGCCAGTGACAATATACTTACTGTGAGGTCTTAATAGGTCTCAGATTGGGCACCCAGACACAGAGGCATCCACAACCATTTTTTGTTTTGCTTTTTGATATGTTCTGTAGTTCAAATGTGAGACAGCCTATGGCCTGTGTTATGCACGAAGTCAGACTAGATGGTTGCCATGGTCACATCTGGCCTTGGAATCTATGAATTAGCAGACATTTTGACAATGTAGACCTAAATATTATGTTTCATGTCACACAGTAAGTCAGTGGTAGAATCAGGCAGACAAAACATGGTTCTTGTCACTCAGCCCATACTCAACCTGCATGATAATATCTCAAGATATACATGACACAGACCACAGAGGACTTTAGATGTTAAAATGAAAATTCAGTTCACTTGCCAGTAAGTCTGTTTACATTTGTGATGATCCCTTGCCCAGTTAAACCTTTTACTCCTTCATGGTTGTGACTCCCAGCTTCTGCAAACTGATTATGTCACAGGGATGGGTAAAATGTCAGCAGAGTTTTCAAATACTACTGTTGTGGTCAGTCAAGTTCAGAAAAGTAAAGTAGATTGTTGGAGTATAACAAACAGCATTTTTTTTAAAGGTCCGTGGATTTTCTAACTTGTTTTTATCACCTTGGAAAATTTGAGATGTTTTTCTCTCTATTCTGCCTCCTTCATATTAGTCAAAATGCAGAATTGCATGTTGCAATTTGTAGCTCGTACTAAATATGAAGGTGACGGTGAACAGTGTTATAGAACTCGGTATATGCCACTGTCTGATAGCATCTTGTAGATTCTTAGCAGTTACTTATGGAAAGGAACAAGTATTGTAGGCCATTTTTGTCCACTCCCATAGCAAAGCAGGATGACTCCCTGGAGTATCTATTCTTAGGTCTTGCTGCTCCGCAACTAGTGTTGAGGCAATAAATAAAGCTACATGCTGATAATGTTATATATTTAAATATAAATACTCCAGTATGTATTAAAATCAACTGAGCACACAAATCAATTCTTTTTCCAGTACTTAGTACATTATATTCTCAGCCTGTGAGAAGCTATAGAAGCTCTTCTTGTAGTTTAAGGCAACACCACGATCTGTTCCATTTAATCCACATTTCCTTCCACTCTATCATCTAAGTTAATGGTAGCTTCATCTCCAGGAGAGAATCAGGTTAAAAAAAACCCCTACCCTTCTCATTGCCTTTTTCTCTCTTTCCTTGGGCTTTAAATGATAGCAGCCTCCTATTTCTTCCTCGTGGAATTTATAACTGTCGAAGCCAGGATTCAAAACTGCACAGACATCATTGTAGTTACAGGTAAGAAAAATGTAGTCTTCAAACTGAAAATCCCACACACGTAATAGACAATGTGTTACGACTAAGACAAAAGCAGAAAAAAAAAAGTCCAGACAGATGCATTCCAGAAAGTGGCTTTTAAAACAATCACAAAGAATCCAAATATTTACATTTTACAAGGTGTTCCTTTGGCCATATATAATCATATGACAATACATTAATTAAACTAAAATATTTTTTGTATTTTTATATTGAAAGTCTGTTTCATTACACTCACCACAGAGCTATGAAATAATTTAAGAAATCAAGTGAGTGCATTAATGCAATCTTAGTGTTACATAGCTGTAAAAATACTAAAAAGCTCAGTCCTGCAAACACTGACAATGAGGAATATGTGTTTACTATGAGTACTCAATGGTACAATGGAGTACTCAAAAAAGTAACTGTGCTTGGTAGTCAGTGTTTGCAGAACATAAGAATGGCCATATTAGGTCAAACCCATGGTCTATCCAGCCTAGTCGTAGTCTCTTCAATCTCTCTTCCTATTGGAGCTGCTCCATCCCCTAATCATTTTTGTTGTTCTTCTCTATGTTATTTTTTCAGTTCTAATATAACTTTGTGGGATGGGGACAATGGTATACTGTATTCAAGGTGCAGGTGTTCTGTGGATTTATAGAGCAGCATTGATATCTTCTGTTTTATTATTTTTTTCCTAAAGATTCCTAACATTCTTGTTAGATTTCTTGACTGCTGCTGCACATTGGGCAGATGTTTTCAGAGAACAATCCCCAATGACTCTAAGATATGTCTTGAGTGGTAACAGCTAATTTAGAACCTATCATTTTGTATGTATAGTTGGTATTATGTTTTCCTATGTGAATTACTTTGGTCACTTACCAGCATTGAATTTTGCCCGCTGTTACCAAGTCACCCAGTTTAGTGATATCCCTTTGTAACTATTTGCTGTCCGCTTTAGACTAGGGATGTAAAAACCACCTGAAATAGTTAACCGGTTAAATGATTTGTTTAACCAGTCAACCATTTGTTGTGGGGGGGGGGAGGGTCTGCTCTGGCCCCAGCTTGCTGCAACTTAAGAGCCTTTTGTGTAGTACATTGTCAAAGGCTTGCTGAAAGTCCAGGTGCATTATACAGACTCACACTTGTCCACTGGGTCTAAAATCAAGATATGGATTCTAAAAGCAATATTATGCATTCTGAACTTTTAAACATTCATTGATAAATCATAATATATTAGATTACTTGTTTAACCAGAAAAATAAAAATAGGAATTAAAATAGAGTATTTTGGTAAAGCAGCTGAATCAGTGATGCTGCTAGAATGTTAACAATGGCAAAGGCACGTAGACAGTTAATACTAGGATTTTGTTTATAGTTGTGTTTCTGAATATGTATACAATATATATATGTCTTTTATCTTCTGTATTTATTATAATGTTACACATACATCCCACATTTTTAAGAAAAGAAACAAATAAAAATAAGACCTATATAACTTGTCACATTTAAATGCTCTTCCTGATTATTCCAATGGAGCCAATGAAAATCTTCAAACCTATTGGCTGCACTTCCATGCACACCACATCTGTTTTTAAAGGAACAGACGTAAATGAAAAATTACCAGTGTTTTATTTTATTTTATTTACAGGAAATTAAAATTAGGGTCAAGTGTAGTCACTGGAACTAAGGCCCCTGATTTTTTTTTTCTCTCTCTACATCAGGATCCTGGTATCTTGGCTCCTGTAAGTCTGTTCCTATGGAGTGACATTGAAGTGGTTTAAAGTTTGGTCCCTTTAAATATGTAGCTTGCACTCTATTGATATTTGACTGCATGTATTACATATCACAGGTTTAGACATTCATAAATTTACTTTAAACCCTCTTTTCTTTAAACTTATTCTGTCATATATTCTTTAGTGAAAACTAGATGTAAGCCAAGTTTTTAAAAGTTACAAAGTTCAGTAATTTTTTGGTAACTCCCTTTACTTCTCATCTACCATATCAGAGGCCTATGAGAAACTTAATCCTTAAAAGAATGTCTGTGCTTCCAGAAATAATTCTGTGACTAAAGAGTTAATATTAGGTTCTATTAAAAACCTTTACCTTACTCATAACTAAGTTTTGGTCCTGAATTAACCAACCATGACTTTTTAAATACAATGACTTATATTAACTAGAATGTAATCGCTCAGTTTAATTCTTTTAGTTTAAATAATTACTGCACAAGTTAATCGTGAGGATGTGGCACATTTAATGTCAAGTTAAATGTAATGTGTTTAAAAATATGCCAATGGATATTTTAGATTTGTAAATATTACCATGTTATCACCAATAAAAAACCTCTCTATCTCAGTAGTCTCGTTCTCCAGCCATCACCAAACACTTTCCCTATTCAGTGCCACCATATTGTCTTCAGTCCTGCTCAAAAATTCCCTCTTAGAAAACCCTCCCCCTCTGTGAGACTGAACTGAAAGAAAAGCAGAGCTGTGATTCAGTATTGCCAACACTGTGTGAAGCTTCACAAAAGTGGTGATATTTCCACTCCTTTCTACCTTTACTTTTAATGACGAGATGCTTTGAGGGTAAAATCTGTGACTATTCTCTGTGGAGTGGGAGTTCTTTTCACTCGTCTCTCATATGACAGATTAGAAGGTTGTGCTCTCTCTCCAGTGGCAGGCCACCCACTGAAAATTATCCAATTTGTTAGAACGCAGCCAAAGGCTACATTTTCTTCGGTATTGAAATTCCTTCTTCCTCCCCCCGTCCCCTGCCTAGACTTTTGTAATGAAGCTACCCCATCATCCTGTCAGCTCCAGAGTTATATGCAATTCTGGCTGTGATTGGCAGTGTATTGAGTAAATTTCTCTACATCTAAAATGCTTGCCTATGCATGGAATTTAGAGAAGTGTGGTAGCTTGTTTGAATGCACAAATTAACCTGACTTTTTTTTTTTTTTTACAATGGCCGTCATGCTACTATGTTACAAACATAGAGTGAAACACAGATCTGTACCAATCATATACACAAAAAACACTAGAAGCACCAGGCTGTCCCCCACCTCATGTCCAAGTAAGGTGGAGAGCATGTGAAACCAGAAAAAGGAGAAAAACTTCTACTCATTTGATGTTCTGCCTCTTCCACAAAAACATAAGAATGGCCATACTGGGTCCGAACAAAGGTCCATCTAGCCCAGTATCCTGATGTCGACAGTGGCCAATACCACAAGCCCCAGAGGGAGGGATCACAACAGGTAATCCTCACGTGATCCCTCCCCTGTCACCCACCTCCAGAGAAACAGGCTAGGGATACCATTCCTACCCATCCTGGCCAGGGGCGGCCTGAGGCAGGCTGCGGCAGCTGGTGCCCCAGGAGGAACGCGCAATCGGCGCTCCCGCCTGCATGGCCGTCAATGGAGTGACATCATCATCGGGCGCCCCAGGAGCCCCGTTGAAGGTGGCGCCCTAGGCGATGGCCGAGTCAGCCTATAGTCACAGGCTGCCCCGATCCTAGCTAATAGCCATTGATGGACCTAACCTCCATGAATCTATCTAGCTCTTTTTTGAACCCTGTTAAAGTTCTAGCCTTCACCACATCCTCCGGCAAGGAGATCCACATGTTAACCGTGCACTGAGAGAAGAAAAACTTCCTTTTGTTCGTTTTATATCTGCTGCCTATTAATTTCATTTGGTGACCCCTAGTTCTTATATTGTGGGAATAAGTAAATAACTTTTCCTTATTTACTATTTCCACACCAGTCGTGATTTTATAGACCTCTATCATATCCCTCCTTAGTCTCCTCTTTTCTAAGCTGAAAAGTCCAAGTCTTTTTAATCTCTCTTCATATGGGACCGGTTCCAAACCCCTAATAATTTTTGTTGCCCTTTTCTGAACTTTTTCCAATGCCAATATATCTTTTTGAGATGAGGCAACCACATTTGTATGCAGTATTCAAGATGTGGGCGTACCATGGTTTTATATAGAGGCAATAAGATATTTTCTGTCTTATTTTCTATCCCTTTTCAATGAGTCCTAACATTCTATTTGCTTTTTTGACTGCCACTGCACACTGGGGGTGTGTCTAGACTACGTTTTTCTTTTGAAAGAAGATATGCAAATTTGGCATGAATTTGCATATCTTTTTCTGCTCGCTTTTTTGAAAGAGGTTTTTTCGAAAAAGCAAGCAGTCTGGACGTGGTTCTTTCGGAAAAAAACCCTTTTTTGAAAGAATGCTGTAAACCTCATTTTTTGAGGAAGAAGGGTTCTTTCAAAAAAGAGAGGGTTTTTTTGAAAGAACCGTGTCTAGACTGATTGATTTTTCGAAAATACCTCTTTTGAAAAAGCTATTGGAAGAAGATATGCAAATTCACGCCGAATTTGAATATCTTTTTGGAAAGAAAAACTTAGTCTAGACATACCCGGAGTGGATGTTTTCAGAGAACTATCCACAATGACTCCAAGATCTCTCTCTTCTGAGTAGTTGCAGTCAAATTAGTCCTCATCATATTGTATATATAGTTGGGATTATTTTTTCCGACATGCATTGCTTTACATTTATCAACATTAAATTTCATTGGCCATTTTGTTGCCCAATCACTTAGTTTGGTAAAATCTTTTCAAAGTTCTTCACAGTCTGCTTTGGTCTTAACTATCTTGAGCAGTTTGGTATCATCTGCAAATTTGGCCACCTCACTGTCTACCCCTTTCTCTAGATCATTTATAAATAAGTTGAATAGGATGGGTCCCAGGACAGACCCTTGGGGGACCGCACTAGTTACCTCTCTCCACTCTGAAAACTTACCATTTATTCCTACTCTTTGTTTTCTGTCTTTTAACAGTTATCAGTCCATGAAAGGACCTTCCCTCTTATCCCATGACAACTTGCTTTACTTAAGAGCCTTTGGTGAGGGACCTTGTCAAAGGCTTTCTGGAAATCTAAGTATACTATATCCACTGGATCCCCCTTGTCCACATGTTTGTTGACTTTCTCAAATAACTCTAGCAGATTCGTAAGGCATGATTTCCCTTTACAGAAATCATGTTGACTTTCCCCCAACAAATTATATTCATCCATGTGTCGTCACATTATATTATATTCAACCATTCATTCATGGCTCTCTGCAGCCATGATAAGCAACATGCCCAGTGAGTATCAGGAGAGGAAAGGGAAGAAGCTTCTCAATACCACTTCTTCCTATTCAAGAAATATGGTAGAAACCAGCACAAGTTAAACAGAATATCCTTCTGAAATGTTAAACTACCTTGACATAGAGTCCTGGAAGCCAACCCCTCTTGAAATCCAGGGAGGTAGGCAGGAGCATACCCACCCATATCTGAAGGCCCCTGCCCCTTTCCCCCAGTCTAAGGAGAGGCACCACTAAACCTAGGGTTCAAATCAAATTGAGAGATAACCAATGATAAAACAGGAATGGATGTGAGGGCTACAGGATCAAAACCAGAGAGGCAGAAGGGAACAATGTAGAGAGAACTCTGGGCAGCACCTACTCTGTGTAGGGAGCCAGCGGCACTGCCCAGAGGAACTCCAGTTGGGCGTGTGATTGAAGGGAAGAGCAGAAAGAGACCCCACAGTCAGTGTGTGTCTAGATTACAGGGTTTTGTCAAAAAAAAGTGGGCCACGGGCGAGTAGATTATAGCCCGGCACGGTGCCGCAGCACGATCAGCGCATGAGCAGTGTGGTCTGCGCATGCGCAGCGTGCTGAACCACGCGGCTGGCAAGCAGGGCTTGCCGCGGCTTGGCGAGCCCTGAAGATAGATGTACATCAGGGTCTCCCTCATGCCACAGAAAAGGCAAGTGTCAGAAAGATGGGTGAACCATGCCAAGTACATGCACATACTAATGTTTCTCTGAAAAGCTGCTAAATAGGCCACAGGACCAAGTTGGAATACAGACTGGCCAAATGAGACTCTTTACCCTCTATGAGTGGTAGGAGGTCATAGAATCATAGAAGATTAGGGTAGGAATTGACCTTAGGAGGTCATCTAGACCAACCCCCTGTTCGAAGCAAGACCAACCCCAACTAAATCATCCCATCAGGCCTAGTCAAGCGGGGCCTTAAAAACCTCTAAGGATGGAGATGTCATCTGAAAACTTGCTGAGGCTGCAATCCATCCCATCATCCAAATCATGAATTTGATACAGGTGCAATCCATCCCATCATCCTAATCGTTAGTTTGATACTAATTGCCAACTAGACATCGAGGTGTTTATCACTCGCCTTTGAGCCCAAAGATCTAACCAGATTTTTATCCACCCTATAGGCCATTCATCCAATCCTTATTTCTTTAATTTGCTGACAAAAACACTGTGGGAAACTGTATCCAAAGCTTTGCTAAAGTCAAGGCGTATCACTGCTTTCCCCATATCAACAGAGAAAGTTATCTGCTCATAGAAGGGAAACAGGTTGGTCAGGTATGACTTGTTCTTCATGAATCCATGTTGCCTGTTCCTGATTACCTTCCTCTCCTCCATGAATTGCAAAATTTAATTCTTGAGGACCCGCTCAGGTTTTTTCAAAGGACTGAGGAGAGGCTGACCAGTCTGTAGTTCCCCCCAGATTCTCCTTCCTTTTTTAAAAAAGATGGGCACAATATTTGCCTTTTTCCAGTCCTCAGAGACTTCCACTGATTGCCATGAGTTTTCAAAGATAATGGCAAATGGCTCTGAAATCACATCAGCCAACTCTCTTAACACCATAGGATGCATTAGAACTGGCCCCATGGACTTCTGCATGTTCAGCTTTTCTAAATCGTCCTTAAAAGGGGGATATGATAAAGATCTATAAAATCATGACAGGTATGAGAAAATGAATAAGGAAAAGTTATGTACTTGTTCCCATAACATAAGAACTAGGGCAAATGAAATTAATAGGAAGCAGGTTTAAAACAAACAAAAGGAAGTTTTACTTCATTCAGTGCACAGTGCTGAGCTGTCCCGGACCAGGGAGATTGCTGGACCAGGGGAGGTCAGTGCTCCCCAGTGGCTGCCACACTCCCGGGCTCCTCTCCCTGGGGCTCACTGCCCCGCCACTGGTCCCCCTAAAGCTGGCCTGGCACGATTCCCCACCTTGCTGCCCACCCATTGCCTCAGGGTGTTCTCCAGCATTCCCAGCTGGGCACACCCAGCCACCGCTGGTCCACCAAGGTTTCCCCAGCTGGGGCCACCTGGCCACCCCATGCTGCTGCTAGGACTGCCTTGCAGCCACTGTGGATTCTGGCTGCCTGTCTCCACCAGCCCTGCTTCAGCCAGGAGTTCCCTGGCAGAGGCTGCCTAGTCACCCCAGCCCCGCTGCCACCAGGGTTTTCTTGGTGTTCTTGGCCAGGGCTGCCCAGCTGCAGGCAGTCCAGATGCAGCCAGAGATTCCCCGCCTGGGTCTGGGACTCCCCAGCCACGAGGCCCTGCTAATGCCACGGGTTCCCTGGCCACCATCTAACTGAAAGCCAAGGGCCCACCCAGTCACATTCCAGGTGTTCTGCAAATTTGACGGATCCTGCCAGGAACAACCTCTGGTGCACCAAGGCGTTTTCCATCTGCACACCGAGCTTGGGATTGTGTAGCAGGGGCTCCATGAGGAAATTCTTTCCTTGGCAGCTACCAGCATCCAGTCCAGAGGAGGCTTTGGGGGAAAACTGGCAGCTCAGAGGTAAGAACATACGAACAGCAATGCTGGGTGAGACCAAAGGTCCATCTAGCCCAGTATCCTGTCTGCCAACAGTGGCCAATGCCAAATGTCCCAGAGGGAAGGATCACAACAGGTAATCCTCACTTGATCCCTCCCCTGTCTACCACTTCCAGAGAAACAGAGGCCAGGGACATCATTCCTACCCATCCTGGCTAATAGCCATCAATGGACCTAACCACCAGGAATCTATCGGAAGACCCCTTGGATGGTATAAAAGAGCTGTTAGTCCTATCCGCATCCTTGGAGAGGACAGAAGAAGGCACACACCAGCTTCCTCCATGCCAAATTGCCTGCACCACAAAAAAGTTTATGCAGGGCTTAGAGGCAGAAGATCTTGCTCTGCGTGGGAAGGCAGAGTAAGTCCTATATCTCCTCCTCCAGGGGAAGGTTCAGAACATCCCTGGAGAGACCCAAGCCAGTCCCAGCCAAAAGAACTCCAGAGTTAACATCTGGAGGCAGGCCAGGATATCTAGGCTTAAGTTGCTGAGCTAGTTAGACAGCAAGGACAGGACCAGCTGGTTAAGCACCAGTCCCTCCCCTGAAGCAGTTGCATTTACCTCCACAACCACTCAGCCACCCTGCCCTACAAACCTTGTCAGTTCTCCAGAGGTGAGATGGAGGGATGGGCAGCAGAAAGGTATGGGTCAGAGTGATCTCCTGGCCCTGGCCCTCCAGGCCAGAGCTCTTGGCCCAGCTGACATAGGCAGAGGAGGCACAGAGTAAATCAGTTGATTGACCTTCGCCTGTGGCCTGGACTAGGAATAGCACATCATGAGATGCCAATTTATGGTAGTCCTTCCTGTTAGGTAGTAAGGCAAACACAGTCTGCCTGCAAGACAGATAGAGCATCCCATTCCCTAAGGTCATGGCCCAGAAGATGGCAAAGTCTAGGCTGAGGAATCCTTTGTAATGCATGGTAGCATTCCACAGTCAGCCCATACATGCCCAGAGATGTATTAGAAGGTATAAAATGGAGGGCTTCCACCAAGATGGCCAGAGCAAGAGGTAGCTACAGCCAGTCCCAGTTGCCTGCGCTGACTTGAGTCCATCCCAGAAGTCCATGCTTCTTCTCACTTTATCCGTGTTTGTAGTTAAATAAACTTGTTGTTTTTTTTTAAATTGAAACTAATCCTTTTCCTGAAGGAAGCGGATGCAGGACCAAGCAAAGGCACCCAGAGCATCATGGTCTTTGAGGGCCTGGAGCTCCTTCCATTTCTCCTGGCATTTGCTTGGATCCCCAGAGCTGGTGGCCAGTTGCGTCTCCAACTCCAAGACTTCCCACTCTTCCTGCTCTGTCCCCACATCCTACCCCTGTGTGTAGTCATGGCAGAAGTTCTGGGAACACTCCTGTAAACTAGCACCCAAGAGGTGAGATGGGTGAATTGGGGATGCTGTGGTCCAGCTAGGGTTTTTCCCCTATAATATGTCTATCGTAGTATCTGAGTCTAGTATGCACAGCTCCCCAGACAGTATTGTTCCTGCAGAATGAATGCTTTCCAGGCAGTAAAGCAAATCTGTGAATGACCCTTGACCCTTGTGAGTCTCTAGGATCCATGATTCAGGGTAACAGGACACCATCCTTCCCCTATCGGAGAGGGTACAACACACTCATATATTCAAAAAGGAAAAAATAAGTAGAAAAACAGCAAACACTGAAAATAGTTTCTTTCTAATCTAGGAGAATGATATAGCATACTCAGGGCCCTAAAAATCTCAAAGGGAATTTTGTGTGTGTGGGAAGGGAAGTGGGAAAGGAAAAATACCCTGAGGCTTATTGCTAGTACTTCACTTTGCCTTGTTGATCACTCTATAAAAAACACATTAACCAAACTTTCCCTTGAAGACTGAAGATAGTGTAGTCCAGATACATGAAGGAAGATGGGGGAAATCTTAACTTCAGAATTGGTATTCTCTCCATAAAATATGTTATAGTCATGCCACTGCTAACATGCCACATGGGGTCAAGAACCTATGATCCTGTGAGCTAAAAGTAGAATGGTCATTAACTGCTTTTCTCCTCCAAGTGGGTCTGCAGTGAGTGAATAGTTGTATAAAATGCAAATTCTTGAGGACTTCTGATTTCACTCAGAGGAGACTGGTGTGCACATTGCCATACACCTGCATGCTCAGAACATTATGGATATATATGGCAAGCCTCATTAGTAAGAACTCAGCTGACCTTTCGATGCTGGACTGACTGGCTAATCGGGGTAGAGAAGAAAGCATCATTTCTCTCTGTGGTTTTCATATATAGTCAGAGACTCGAGACTAGAGACAGGAGTCAAAGAAAATGTATTGCTCTTTTCTGAGCTTTGGCCTTACCTGGGGAAACAAAAGAAAAACTAGAGGAAAGAAGCCTTTATGAATTATACATGCAGCCCTTCAACTAATTTAACTTGGAAGGGTGGAGGGAGGAGAGAGGGATATTCTGATTTCAAGGACCAGATGAATGAAATGTCGCAAAGTTATCACAGCCCAGCACAGCATGTGCTAAATCAGGAGGCTGACATACTCTCACATTAGAAACTGAAGAAAGCCCTTGTGTGAATGTGCAAGTCAGGCAGGATATTGTGTGTGTTTCTTTACAGTTCTAAGAGACCTCAACCTAATTATTAAGATTAAACCTTCTTTCTGACCCTAGGGTTGTAAACCTCTTTTGTCTTGCATGCATTCTCACACCCATTTAAAAATAAAAACAAAAAAAAAAACCTTTAACTTTAAAGAGGTGAGGGGATATTTAAGTCATTAAAGTCTGTGCAAAAGTTTAATCGATTTCTAAATAATAAATCAACTCTGGGTGCTCTTAATAATCTCTGTGTAACACATTTCAATCCAGAGGCATTACATAGTATTTACCTTTAATGAATAATAAATGGGACATCGGTATTGACCGAACAAGCAATTAAATATTCCATCAGTAACAGAACACTGAAATCATTTTGAAATATTAACAAGTTATGAAGTTTGCTTGTCAAGTGCAATCATCTTCTGACATGAATGACTTATTTTCCTATCATCATAGAGCAGGTGAATTCAAATGACAATTAGCACTAATGGACACTCAGTACATACTTTCCATCCTTCCAGTCTCTGAGGCAAGAAAGAGTATTGTAGAATATGCTAGAGATCTTTAAACCAACTCAATCACTCAATGTCACTGAGCTCTTAGGCTCTGATTCTCCACTATGCCTTAGCTGCAGTGGAGTGGCAGACATAGGGAGCTTGCAGTCCTGAAGCTCAGCTGTCCAAAATTATTTTGTACAAAATTATTTCTACAGGAAATTAGAGCAGTCAGTCTCCTCCTCTAAAGTCCACCACTGCTATGGAGGATCCCTTCTATTCCTACCACAATCCTGAATACTCTTCCTCTGCACACTCCTTCCTTTTAATGACAAGGTGTGATGTGGCTGCAGCAGAAGTTGTGTGTCTGTGGAGTGGAGAGGAACTGCCATCATTTCCCCTAAAGCAAGGAAATTTCTCCACTTACTATCTCCAGCCATTCTATCTACCATTAGAATGTGCCACATAGATGGCCCAAAATGGTCTTTGCAGACTCCAGAATCTTTCTGTTACAATCAATGGTATTGTATTCAAAGTCAGACATTTTGCATAGGGTGTAAGTTCCCTTCGTAGGTGTGGTCTGCTTTGTTCAGTCAGCTGTTGCAGTAATGATTACTTCACTTTATTCTTTCACATTATCTTCTTTGTTATCTCTGAACCACATCTGCTGATTTCATGGCATGGCAAGTGTTCACTTTTGTTAATCCTGCAGAGCCAGAAAAGCTATGGGAACATGAGCTAGATTCTCTTTTGCCTCATGCATTATCAACATTCTCATCTGAGACGCAACATTAGAAGTGGCTGAAAGTTGTCAGAAAAGGCCATTTTGTCAAAACCAAAATATATCCCCAGGAAAATGTCTATTTCAATAAGATTTTGTTTTGAGGAAAAATCCTGGGGGAAAAAAGTGGGGGAAGAGAAGCATTTCAGTTGAAACATTCTGACATTTTCAGAACAGGATGTTTTGATTTTTCATTTCAAAGTGACTTTTCATTTTGAAATTTGTTATAAAATAGAAAAAAGGTCCAGATCTAAACAAAACACTTCAACCTCAAATTATTATTATTTTTTTGTAAACTGGTTTGCAAGATATTTAGAATTCTTCAGTTTTGTTATAGTTTGAAACAAAAACAAAGTCATGAGCTATCCTGAAAATGTAAATCCTATTTTTTTTCTGATAATGTGATGTGCCTATTACACTGCAGTGACTCGGACTTTAGTTAAATGCTCAAAAAGTTATTTTTGGCATCAGGTCTAAGTAAAAAGTTGTATAGGTAGTTCTAAGATGGAAAAGGGCATACACAAAAACACAAAGTTAAATTTCAGGTTTTCCAGCAGGCATTTTTAGCCTGCAGTTCTCTATTGAATTGTGAAAGGATGAATTTGTGCTCTTTGTGGCTAAGAAAAATAAAATATTACATTTATCAAATTTATTCTAGAATACCTGAGAATAAATGTTATCATCTGGATGAAACTTTATGGGTTGAATTAAAACCTTATTGAGACTGATAGATGTGAACTCACCATTCACGTAACATAACTAATTGTAAGCCCCACCTAAAAAAAGTTATATGTGGACCCTCCAGGAGCTTGTAGCTAAGTATAGTTTTGTTTATGTAGGTGTCGGAGGTAGGAAGAGAGATCACACAGAAAGAAAAGAAAAAAAAGATAAAAGCAAGAAAAAAACAAATAGGAGATTGTAAGCACAGTGTTGCTGTCAATTTGATCCCAGTCTTGCTAAATAAAGGAAATTGTGTGACACTGTGGCTGAATGCAATTCTATAGTCACACTCTACACCAGGGATGGGCGACTGACGGCCCACAGGCTCTGTATTTACTTGCCCTTCCCAAGGTATGGGTGATTGTAGCTCCTGTTGGCTGCAGATTGCTGTGCCCGGCCAATGGTTGGGAACAGTGATCTGAGGCCAAGGGGAGCTGCAATCGCTTGTACCTGTGGAGGCACAGGTAAATATACTGGCAGCAGCCTGACAGAGGCTAATCCTGGAGAACTGCCACCACTTAATTGCCCTTCATACCTGTCAGCCGATGGTCAGGACAGTGAATGGTGTGTGTGTATTATACACCCGAGACTTCAACTGCTGAGACACAAGGCCCCATCGCAGTGGGCAGTCTAGGTGAGACTGACAGGTGCCCCGAGGAATTTAACGTCCGTGTCTTTACCGCTAGGATCGGGATCCTTTCGCGGCGGGCAGCCAACAGGCCGACAGACGCCCCAGAGTTTACAGGGAGAGCTTATTACACCTCAGATTTTGACTGCTAGGATACATGATCCCTTCGCAGCGGGCAGCCTGGGGAGGCTGAGAGATGCCCCAACGGATCTGTCCCCTGGAAGCGACACGATCCAACACTCAAGCTCTCCCTATATCTGTCCCTTATGACCGGCTGGAGTTCTTTTTAAAATTGTGCTTGGTTCTGTTACAGCAACTGAAGGAGTCAGGTCAAAGCTTAAACAGTTACTATTTTATTGTTACAGGGTAAACTTAGCTGTTAAATGCTACTACTGTGTCACAGATAACACAGCCACTACAAAGGACAGGACAGAAATTTCACTAATAAGTCACTTACAGGTACCATGAAACCCTTTTGGTTCTCTGAGCTCTTATTAAATGCATGCAAAATAGACACCTAGCAGGTATATATTCTCACCCCTGCGTTCCAGACTTGGCGTGGCCAGCGTCTTTCTCTCAATCCCTCGGGAAGAAGTAGGGCGAGGCTGGGCGTCCCACAGACCTCGGGAGACAACCAATACCTGCCAGCAGGTGTAGATGATTGGAGCTCAAATGGGGTGGGCTACTAAACCCCTCTTTATACCCCTTGGGTCACGTAGGCTTCTTCCTGGTCTCAAGTGGCCAATTAGGAAAAATGGCTTTGAATGTCAAGTTTCCCACGAAGGGTGCAAAGCATAATTCACACCTGGGAAAATGCAGACAATGGGCACCTCTGGTATGTGATGGGCGAAGATTCCTCTCCTGGGACAGTGTAGGCGTGTCAATTACTGGTGCTAGCCATCAGGGCAGCAGGAGGCCCCCGGGTCATCAGCTAGCCCATTTACTGTCTGGTTTCTGTTTATGGTAGAGTCAGGGACAGGCAGCGCACCTGCGTTCCCAGGGCATCAAAGGCTGACTGCCTTTCTCTTGCTCTCTGGGGGGGGGGAGGGGGAACAAGATGGGGTTCATGTCTGGCTACAATACCCTACACAGTATTATAATAACCTTTGTACAAAATAAGCTTTGAGATTTTATTTAAAAAGTAATAACCCATGGGTCAATAATATGCTGAAATGTGTATATACTATGCTACTATACAGTTATGAACATAAGCTGAAATGCATTTTCCAGACAAGTCTGGTGACAGGGTAAATCAGTTACTCAGAGTCAAAGGACAAGCTGATGTGGCTAGCCAGCTGTCAGAGTTAATTGGCAATCACCTATCAATTGGCCATTCTCTGACCATGAAGTGGGGGCAGAAAGAATTCAATCTGCATTTTAGCAAACAATATGGAATGTCTCTCATGAAAAGGTTCCATGTCTCCCTTCTCTCAGCCAGAAGAAACTTTATCTAGGAGTAACCTGACCGGACAATAAAACTGAGGGGCAAAAACAACCCAAGGGTTCTCTTATTTCTTGGTCTTTTTCATTAAAACAAAGGAACTAGTTGTTGGACTGATGTCTGACCTGAACACTTGGTTAGCAGTGTTGTTGGGAATATGTGGTAACAGTTTTACTTTCAACCAGGTTCAGCTGTGTTTTAGTAACTAGGAAATGTTACTTGTATTTCTCTTGTAACCATTTCTGACTTTAATGACTTGTACCCACTTACTCCATGTTTGTAGTTAAATAAACTTGTTTTATTTTTTAATTGAAAGTAATCCAAGGATTGTGTATAAATGTAATTATTTAGTAACTCCGATTCAAGTGAGAACTATTGTATTTTGACCCCTTACAGTGGAAACAGACCTTTAATGTCTGAACTGTGCAAGAGGGAGCTGGACATTGCAAAACTCATGCTTTTGGGAACATTTGGAACTGTGAGTGTAATGGGGTCACCCTGCAAATGGTAACAAAGGTCGGTGGAAGCCAGAGTGTGATTGGAGTGGGGCTGGTAATCTGTATTTATACACAGACACTCAGGTTATGACCTGCACGATGTTTGTGAAGGGAACAGGTTAGAAGTTACAGCAGCAAAGCACTGTGAGGTACCCAAGGTGGCAGGGCAGGTGGTGATCTGGACATTGAATAGTTGTATCCCTTCAGTTTGCTAGCCTGAGCTAGACATTGCTTTGTTGTATATACATACATTTTTGATCCTCTCACACACAGGCCCTAGCATTTAAAATCACTCCCAGCTGAATTCAAGAATGCTATGGCCAGCCACAGGACATCATGAGCAAATCCTAGTCACAGGCTTGTTCACCACAGATGTGCATCTTGTACTGTCCAGCACATTAGTGACCAATGCAAGCTCAGAGAAGATCTGTCATTTCATCAAAGGAAAATGATCTATGCAACAGCCTTGCTTATCCCAAATGGAGTTTCCCACACTTTAATTGAAATGCACTAATAAGATCTATCTTTCTATAGTTACACTTCAGTGATAATAAGTATCAATGCATAAAATTTAGGAATGGTTACAAAAGAAATGTTATATGAAGCTGATATCTAACTTAACAAACTAAGGGTATGTCTACACTTGCACCCTAGTTCGAACTAGGGATGCAGATGTAGGGATTTGAAATAGTCAGTGAAGCCGGGATTTAAATAACCTGTGCTTCATTAGCATAATCTCGTCCGTGCGCTATTCCGAATGCCAGTTGATTCGAAAGTGAAAGTACGCTCCAGGCCGCGTTAGTTTGAACCAATGGGTTTGATACGAACTAACACAGCCCAGAGCGCACTTTCACTTTCGAATCAGCTGGTGTTCGGAATAGCGCGTGGACGAGATTATGCTAATGAAGCACGGGATATTTAAATCCCGGCTTCATTGACTATTTCGAATGGCTACATTTGCATCCTTAGTTCGAACTAGGGTGCAAGTGTAGACATACCCTTAGTGACTTAAAAGAATAGGAAAAACTTAAACAAAAAATAGTCTAGTAGCACTTTAAAGACTAACAAAACATGTAGATGGTATCATGAGCTTTTGTGGGCACAACCCACTTCTTCAGATAACCAAGGATCTGGACTTCCAACACTCCAGTCATCTGAAGAAGTGGGTTCTGCCCATGAAAGCTCATGATACCATCTACATGTTTTGTTAGTCTTTAAAGTGCTACTAGACTATTTGTTGTTTGTTAAGTTTTTCCTGTTACAGACTAACTCAGCTACCCCTCTGAAGCTTTAAAATAATAGGTTTTGTTCTCACCACATACTGATGTATCTTTCATAGGTTTCATCTTCTTTCATCTTTGGACCACTCCCTCTTAATTCAGTTCTTTGAGTGTTGTTGATGTCATTAGTAGAGAGGCAAGAGGAGAAGAGATGAGTCTGGATGTCACCAGCTTTCATATTTATATTCCTCTCCCTTCTTTGAGAAAGATCCCCTAGCTAGGGTGCAGGTGACAAGCTCTCTTTTATGGATATGAGGTTTCAAACATTCCTGTGATACATTGCAAAAATGTCTTGCTGCCTAAGTAGGTGATGGCCCTTTAGAACCTGGCTAGGGCACAAGTGTGTCTCTCTAAGAAACTGATTTATGGGTACTACCCAGAATTGCAACATATTTTGATAACACTCTTACATTAGAACCTTATAACTCTACATACAATGTTGATACACATATTTTAACAGGACAATGATATTCAGCAGAGTATGACTCTTCAAATGATTGCTTTATGACTGGTTCCCCAGGATGCAACCTGGAATGTTGCGAAGCCCTCTGTTTGATCAGCCTGGGCTCCCCATCCCACCGTGATGCTGTAACAAGATGCAAACCCTTCAGGCCCTGCACTCACACATCCATTCACAGGTAAAGACACAACTAGCTGAGTTACATGAATGTTTCACAAGCCACTCATAAATAAACACTAGAGAGATGTTCCAACCAATTCCCCCCCAGATCCCAGACTATGACCCTAGAGCTATACTGTCTTGCCCAGGCCTGAACCCTGACCAGTGTAAGTTTATTACCCAGTTCACCCCTCTGTTAGTGTGGAAGGGTCATGCACCAACCCTTGTTCCTAAGCAGATTTCAATTTTAAGGCAAATATATATATAACAGATGTACTGACCAGAGAAAGATTTTACATTATTAGAAATAGTAAGCATACCAATCAATGTTAGTCACCAAAGAAAATAAAGGTAAAAATCACAATTACAGTTCTATAGAGTAGACAAGATTTGATTCAAGAAGTGTCTCGCCTGATGCATAATACAAAGAGATCACAAATCTTCCATATATAAGCTGATCATTCCCTGGTACTAGCTCTCCAGTTCAGTGTTTGTTCTCTAGGCATGTATCCAGGTGTTGAGTTGGGGTGAGTGGGACAAGTAAGGCCAAGTGATGCCAATTTCCCCTTTTGTAGCTTGTTTTAGCTTACTGGAAAGATCCCTTGCTATGATGCAAATCAAACAGTTTCCATTGTATACGCGCTCTCTGAGAAGTTTCCATTACTTCCCTGAGAGACTGTCTGGCCTCTTCATTGTTGTACCTCAGAGGCTGGTTGTCAGCATTTCCAACTTCAAAACATATTTCAGTAACACATATATATAGCAAAACTTCATAACACATAGAACCCCACAAGACATTACTATTGAATAGACCAAGATTTTTAAAATGATACCTGGCAAGACACACTTTGTACAAAACATATCATAATTATATCAGCATGATAAATAAGGTGCCAGCATGTTGCTTTGGGGTACAGATGGACACAAGCTCACAAGGCATACAAAATTTATCAATCTTGTAAAAGTGGTGACCATAACAGTACAGACCAGGGTTTCTCAACCTTTTTTTATAAAGTACCCCTTTAAAAAAAAGTACCCCCAATACCTACAGTTTTCAGATACACAATTTTTTTTTCTACCATTGCAACACATTTATTTAAACAACTTAATTGTAGCCGGGCAGGCAATGAAATTTTTGGGTATAAAAAGTACAAAAATAATAAAGCGGTGTAAAACTTAAAACAAAAATTCAGTCTTCTTCCACATTTCAGTTGTTGACAAACCCCCCAGACTTCTCTCAAGTACTCCTAAGGGTACTCATACCACTGGTTGAGAAACACTGGTATAGACCATCACAGTGACAACCCCACAGTTGTGCAGACTGAACTCCAGAGTGTCACAGGCAGATAGCAAAGCTACACTAAGTTGATCAAACTCCAGCACAAGAATGGATATAGAACATACAACAGTGGTCACCAACCAGTAGATCGGGATCTACTGGTAGATCTTGGACCCTCTGACAGATCCTGACTGGTTTGGCCAAGAGGTTATCAAGCCCAGCACTTCAGCTGCCCTCCCGGCAGACTGCAGCGCATCTCCTGCCCTTTGTCTTGGAGCTGTCCCTTCAGGAGTCTCTGCTTTCTGTTCAGGGCGCAGAAAGGAGAGGCGGGGCGCTGATATCAGGGTGCCTCCTCTCCCACCTATCTCCACAGAGAAGAGGGGGGCACACCAGGACTTGGGATGGAATTTGCTGGCTGCTTTTGGGAGTGGTGTAAGGACAGGGATGAGCCTGCCTTAGCCCCACTGTATCACCATCCAGGAGCCACCTGAGGTAAGCAGGGCCCAGCTGGTGCCCACATCCTGAAACTCTACCCCAGTCATGAACCCCCAAGCTCCTGCCCTATCCTTGAGCACCCCTGCATCCAAACAGCCTTCCGGAACCTGCACCTAGAACCCCCTCTGACACCTCAATTGCCTGCCCCAGGCTCAACTCAGAGCCCCTCTCACACTCCAAATCCCTTAATCCAAGACCAGAGTCTGTACCCCAACTCTCTGCCCTAGACTAGTGAATGTGAGGGAGGGTGGCGGAGGGAGTGAGTATGGAGTGAGCAGGGGCGGGGGCCTCGGAGAAGGGGAACAAAGGAGGCGGGGCAAGGCTATTTGGATTTGAGTTAGATCTTGGATTGCACTTAAATTGAAAAAGTGATCTCGTGCTTAAAAAGGTTGGAGACCACTGGCATACAACATGCTGAAAGTTACACTGTAGCCTCTTCCTTTATATATACTTACATGTTGCATCGCATTTGGGACTGGCTTGGTTACTTTGTAGGAACCAATTCCTTACAGCATGCTCTGTCTAAGCACTGTTCAAGTTCACCTGATCCTTTACCTCATCTTTACATTCCTGACTTTTCTTATCCACTGTTTGGTTCTTAGTAAATGTTTCTCTGGGTGTTGCCTTTCTAATTTAGGTAGCTCAGATGTTCTTTTAGGTCACTGACCCATTTGCTTAACTTAGCACAAACATTTTCATTTTAGTCTGCTGATCTATTTATCTCCCTAATTCAGTCTTCCAAAAACTAAGGGTTCACCTGTATTAAAATACTCGTATGTAGCCAGGCCTGCACAAATGTGACCCTGGAAAAAAGCTACAGAGAGAAAGGTTTTTGGTCTGTTGGCTAAAGAGATTTGAATTAAATTCTGCTCATCTTTGTTTTGTTTTTTGTTTTGGTTTGGTTCTTCTGGTTTTTGACATGCAGGTCTTTGTACATTCTTTGTAAATAAACAGGTTTACTTAAAGAAAATACTTGACTCCAATTTCTATGCCAATTTCAACTTCCCCGAAGCTCCAGACTTTGACTTAACCTCATCTTTGATGGTAGTATTTTTCTGACCTTTTGACAGTCCAATCCCACATTTCTTGCACAACTAAACCTCTCAAATGAGAACAGGAAATGTCATGTGTGCAGAAGCAGGACTTTCAGGACACCACAAGGTGCAGTAGATAAGATAGCAGGGTTAGAGTCGAGCAAAATGGGCCCTCTTCCTAGTTCTGCCATGGACTTACTAAGCGACTTTTGGCAAAACAGTTGCCATCCTTGTGTATAAGTTTCCCCAAATGTAAAATAGGGATAGTATGTAGCCACTTTTGTAAAGTCTTTGGAGTTCTAGAGATAAACATAAATGTGCTAAATTCATTATTAGTTTACTAGAGGGGATTTACTGCAGAATTTACTATTAAGAGCTATCAAAAAGAAATTAGGGGGCATAATCCTTATTTTTTCCAGGATTTTAGCTCAAATAACTACTTATGAAGGTTCTTCCCATGAGTCATTTAGCTGTTGCTGATGACATTTCACAGCCTGCTGATCACAGCCAATTCCCATCCCCATTCATGCTATAAATATACAGATTAGGGGGATAAGGGAGAAGGTCACCTATTTTCAGTGTCTCAAAAGATATTTTCTAATCTTTATTGTATTTTTGCTTGGATAACTTTACTCACAGTCTATGGGAATGGTTGCACTGCAAGACATGTTGTTTTTTTTTTAAAATATACCCACAAATCCATCAGTGGGATCTAATAAAACTCAGTCCACTGAACTGATGTCAGAACAATGGATTTGTGCATTCTGTCAGCTCAGTTTTGTGATTTTTCCTAAATTCTCTTTGTATTTCAGTGATTTTTAGGGCTAGTGAAATGTGAAAGAATGACAGGTCTAGACCACTGAAATGCAATTCTACTCTAAAATGTGACTATGTTTAAATGGCAAGCTTCATGCTTGCTGCCTTTATGGTTCCAACTCAAATGGGTTCAGCTTGCAAGTAAAAAGGAAGTCTACCTGCCACTTAAAGTGTGCAGAATGGGACAGGCACAAGATCTTGTTCTCGCTCTTGTAAATCATGCCCATTTGGTATGGGACTTGCCATCATCAGATGAGGAGAGGCCAACCTAGAAATTGACAGGCCTACTGCAGACTTCACTGAAAGGAGAGTCGTTTAGCTCCTATAGTGGACATTCATGCATTAAGAACCAGAAGTCCCAGGTTTGATACCCACTACCAATAACCCACCTTGAGGCGTGTAGGCCTTATTTTATGTACAGTAGACTTCCAATAATCCGGCACCTTTGGGACCTAGGTGGTGCTGGATTATCGGATATGCTGGAGTATCGGGAGGTACTCCGGTGGGGGGCTGTGATGGGTCTGCTGGGACCCGCACTGCATCCAGGGGGTGGGTGGGGAATGGCGCGGCGAGGGGCAAACCCTCTGCCGTTTTGCAGGAAGGCGGGGGAAGCCCCGCACTGCCGACGAGAGTTTCTGGGAGGGGAGAGGGCTCCCCACCCCCCAGACTGCAGTAGTTATTGCCGAGCAGGGGGGTGAGGGACGGTGCTGTGGGACCAACCTGGCAGCACCCCAGCTTCTCTACTCCGCCACTTCCCCAAGTCTGCCGTTGCTGCTGCTGAAACTGATGAGCAGCGGACAAGCGGCGGAGCAGAGCAGCTGGGGTGCTGCCGGGTTGGTCCTGCAGCACCGTCCCTCACCCCCCTGCTCGGCAATAACTACTGCAGTCTGGGGGGTGGGGAGCCTGCTCCCCTCCCGGAAACTCTTGGAGGCAGTGCGGGGCTTCCCCCGCCTTCCTGCAAAACAGCAGAGGGTTTGCCCCTCACCGTGCCGTTCCCTGCCCACCCCCAACCCTCCGGCCGGATGCAGTGTGGGTCCCAGCAGACCTGTCACAGGGGTATAATCCCCTTCCCCTCTTCTCCCCTTTCCTTTACCAGCCGCAAGCGCCCATGGGGCTCACAGCAGCTCCAATTGTCTAGCTGGCCGGAGCACTTCCAGGTTCCAGTTGGTGCCGGACTATCAGGAGTGCCGGACCACTGGATGCCAGACAATTGGAGTTTTACTGTACTATCCCAAAAGAGATAGGGCTTCATGGAGAAGACATTTAACCACTGTCTATGAGGGCAGGAAGGGTGAAAGGATTAGCATAAAGTACATTCCAAATGCATGTAGCAGCATGGGTGTGCCTGGTAACTCATTGTGCACTTCTCATTATTCATTTTGGGATAGCATGGCTCAACACCACCCTTTAAAATAGGCTGGGCTAACAAGCCATAAGAGAAACTTTTTTTTTTTTGACAGCTTAGCACACTCTCTGTTGGCTCTTACAGAATGGTACTGAGATTCCTTGGTAGTGGATAAGCTATACGTGTTTTAGAAGAGACACTCTGTGGTCCCTCTGGTTCCTGTATCATCATAAAGATCATAAAGATTCTGTGGGCCAAATTTCACCTAGTGTAGCTCTAGTTTCCCCACTGGAATACTCAAGTCTGACCGAATTAAAACTGTCCCTGCAATTGGAATTTGTAGTAATTGATATTTTTATTGAGGATGAATAAGCCCAAATAAAATCCATCACAATCTCTCATAGCTGTATTACACACACACACACAATATAGTCTCTGTTGTGAGCTGCTCTGATTCTGAGCTCACACACAAAAAAGACATCTGTTAAGAAATAAGGTGCTATTTTTTTTACCACAGCCTTGCTTTCAATTCTATGGCAGTCACAGTGCACAGGGTGTGGTAATACAAGGGACATGGATGAACTATCTGTAAGAAAAGTCCACAGCATTATGGAAATCTGTTAAGACCTACTTATATCACCTTGTCCTACCCAAGCAGTTCCCTACAAGGGTTACTTCCAATCTGCCCTAAACAAGAGAGAAGAGGACGGCAGACAGATACATAAGCAGATGACTAAAAAATGAGAATTTTGATAATATTAACTTTCCATGTTTAGAAAATGTATTCCCTATATTATAGGCATCTGTTAATCTACTACACATTTGAGAGAGTTTGTCTATCCATGAGTCTGTCTGTTCAAGAACTCCTCCTAAAATGTAAGAGCTAGGACCACCAAATTGGATATACTTATCATAACTGAAAACAAGGTAAAGGTTTGGTTGTGCCAGGAAAATGGGATGTGCTTCTCACCTGAGCACAAGCTACTGCAGTAAGAGAGTACCGGGGTCATCCTCTCTCACCGGGGCAGCCTGCATACCGAACTTCTCTCCAAACCCACCTCAAAGCAATGATTTAAATGAAGCATGCATATGTTCATTTTATTTTCCAAAAAACCAAAAACTGAACTAAGGACCCAAGCAACACTGGGCAAATCTTCTAGTGATTCTATAAAAGAAATAACCAATCATATCAATATTAATGCCAGAAAAGCTTTTGTTGTTCTCTGCTTCATAATGGACCATCTCACAGGATCTTATATTTGATGAATGGATTTTTGTAAGGCTGGCAAATCTTGCTAGAACAATAAATTTGCATGGAGGATGTGTTTGTAACAATTACACTTCATGGGAATGTCAGTAATGTTGTCTGGGGTCTTGTATTTCTGTTGTTCTACCTGAGCTTTGAAAGTCCAGACTACGCAGGATGAATTTCCTCAAATGCACATTGTCAATAAGGAGAATAATTTGGCTGAACTGACATACATGAAAACGACCAAGAAGTCACACAATTACAGTATGATAAATAAATAGAATGCACTGGGAAGCATTTTGTTAGGTGACATGGAGGTCATGGAATGACGTGTTTTAAACAGGACAGCTTTTTACACTCAAAAATGGAAGAGCTGTCAACAACTTGCCCCTTTATGAAACTTAAAACAAAAAATATTCAAAATTGGAGTATAAAACAGATAGGTTGTGGGAAAATTACATGAATTGTAATCTACTATATAGTTGAGAGAGTTAGTTTGTGAGTGAGCGAGTCTGTCTGTCCATCTGTCCATTTATTCAAGAACTCCTCCTATCTCCCAAGTGCCCTTCAGGGAGGCTACATCTAGACTGCATGCCTTTTTCGACAGAGGCTTTGTCGACAGATAGTGTCGACAAAGCCTCTGTGGAGAAAGAGCGTCTAGACTACGATCACTATTGTTGAAAAAGCAAGCCACTTTTTCGAAAGAGTCTAGACGCTCTCTTTTGAAAAAGCACTTTCCATGCAATAGCGCCTTTTTTCGAAAGAGTACTTTCGAAAAAAGGTGTTATTCCTCGTAAAATGAGGTTTACCACTGTCGACAATACTACTGCGTTCTGTTGACTTACTGTTGACAGAATGCGGCAGTAGTGTAGATACAGGTATAGTTTTGTCAACAAAAGCCAACTTTTGTAGACAAAACCCTGTAGCCTAGACACACCCGGAGGGTGCCACCCCCATTTGTACAAGAGCATTGCTGGCTGTCCCCCTTTGTCAGGGAGTGAAGGGAAAATGATAGTTTGCTTTAGTCCTCAGTGTGGCTGAGGAACCTGGACATACCCCATTTGGGGGACATGCACCCCTCCCCCGGGTGTGCCTACTGGAGCTGCAGTGGTCATGGAAAGGCACTCTTCACCTAATCCCAAATTGCCGTGGTGAGAGAGGGCTGGGATAGGCCTCCTTCTCCGGAGAAGCCTGTATGTTGAACCTCTCATCCCCAGCCATACTCCAGAGCAATGATTTAAATGAAGAAAAACAAAAATTAATTGAGTGAAGGACCCAAGTAGCACTAGGTAAATCTTCAATTAGGTTATAAGGAAGGATTGCCTGGATTTCAAATATAAAGATCACAAGAAAATGCTTTTTTTAACACACACTGCATAGCAAGCCTTCAAAACACATTACCCCAAGGCCAAGAGCTTAAGAAGTATTTAAAAAGAGAAAGAAAAACAAAAAACAGGTACTAACATGAGTAATGAGTACATCCCTTTATATGAGATAGTACATACATGTACAAGGATATAAGCCCTCACACTTAAGGAAAGAAGTGAACCACTAACAAGTACAGACATAAGTGGCTTGGAAGTGTAAAATGGTCTTTGTATGCTGGATGTTTTTATCAATTGGCATTTTATCTTACTCAGGCACTTTACTTTGTTTTGGTTTTGTTTGTTTGTTTGTTTCCTTTTAATTCACTGTGCTTTTGCTTTGCTGGGAGAATTGTATGGTAACATGAGGCCACACCCATCTCAAGAATTGGTTTTGCTCAAATTAGGTATGGTTTGTGTGAATGAAGGGAAGAGACTGAATGAAGGAGATATGAGTAAATGAGAACAAATACTGTGTAGAGCAACCGCTATTTTTTTTGTTAAGAGTGCAGGGAGCAATAAAACAGCACCATGGTTAGCCCCCTGGTGGGCCACTGCTGCTATATTTACCTGCACTTCCACAGGTACGGGTGATTACAGATTCCGTTGGCTGCAGATTGCCACTCCCAGCCAATGGGAGCAGTGGGAAGCAGCATGGACTAGGATACTGCTTCCTGCAGCTCCCATTGGCCGGGAATGGCAATCTGTGCTCTACGGGTGTTGCAATCACCTGTACCTGTGGAGGTGCAAGTACATATGGAGGCAATGGCCTGCCAGGAATCAGATCCAGCCTGTGGGCTGGTATTTGTCCATCCCTTGTGTAGACACAAGGACCAAAGCTCACCTTCCTTTTTGTAAGGCAGTATTCTAGACTACAAGCTGCAGGCAACATTAGGCTTTGTTGTTGTGGACCAGTGTGGTAATGGTCAAATGGAAGTCCTTCTCACTGAAAAAGAACAACAGAGATATACAAATGGAGAGTGTTCTAACAGGTGTGCTAGAATTTGAGGCCACAACAAAGTGTTTGAGAGCTGGCCCTTGAAGAACTTAGAAAAGATCACAGGTACACAGCCACACTCATTTACCCCTAGATCTTAGATTCTTATCAGTCCACCATTAACATACATGGATGTGACAAATCCTCGTCATATGATAGTGAAAGTATGCATCTTTGTAAAGGTGAATATAAAATATAATCTTTCAGATATATTTCTCTTCAAAACTCACTTATTTTCCCAGCATTTACAAAACAAAGGACATTTCTCATCATAACCAGGGCAATGTTTTCTTAAATCTCTGCCCCAAAGCAGAAAGTACAAACTTCATTTTGTAAAAACTTAAAAAACAATAAATAGTCTAGTAGCTCTTTAAAGACTAACAAAACATGTAAATGGTACCATGAGCTTTCATGGGCACAACCCACTTCTTCAGATGACAGGAGTGTTGGAAGTCCAGTTCCATGAATAAATAAGGGAAGGGGGGGCGGGGAGGGAGAAGGAAAAAAAATTGAAGGAGAGGAAGAAAAAAACCCACAGTGAGTAGATAAGCTTCAAAGGGATAGCACAGTGAGTCTGTAACAGGAAAAACTTAAAAAAACAACAAACAGTCTAGTAGCATCTTAGGGTATGTCTAGACTACATGACTCCGTCGACGAAGCCATGTAGATGAGTTTACTAGACATAGGAAAATGAAGCGGTGATTTAAATAATCGTTGCTTCATTTACATAAAAACGGCCGCCATGCTGTACCGATCAGCTGTTTGGCGGCACAGCGGGGCAGTCTGGACGCGCAGCGGTCGACAAGGGAAGCCTTTGTCGACCACTCAGATAAACCTAATTTCATGAGGCATACCTGAGCGGTCGACAAAGGCTTCCCTTGTCGACTGCCGTGCGTCCAGACTGCCCCGCTGTGCCTCCAAACAGCTGATCGGTACAGCGTGGTGGCCATTTTGATGTAAATGAAGTGGCGATTATTTAAATCGCTGCTTCATTTTCCTATGTCTAGTAAACTCATCTACATGGCTCCGTCAACGGAGCCATGTAGTCTAGACATACCCTTAAAGGCTAAATAGTTACAAAAGGCTAATAAGAACCATTAGCACCTTCATTGGTTGGTTGGTTGATAATGTGCGAGCCATCTGATATTCTGATTCAAATCATAGGCATAAGAATTAAACTTGTGAATGAAGTTCTTGATGTCTGTTTAGAATCTGGTGATGGTCATCTTCCTTTCCAAGTGCTAACTAATGGTTCTTATCAGCCTCTTGTAGCTAGACTGCTGTTTTTTAAGTTTTTCCTGTTACAGACTCACTCTGCTATCCCTTTGAAGCTTATCTACTCACTGGCTGTGTCTATACTGGCGCGATCTTGCGCCAGAGCTATGCAAATGAGGCTCAGCGTGGAATATCGCTGAGCCTCATTTGCATAACTAATGAGCTGCCATTTTTGCGGAAGAGGCTCTTGCGCAAGATGGAGCTGTCTACACTGCCCCTTCTTGCGCAAGAAAAACCCTCTTGTGCAAAGCCGTTATGCTGATTATTTTCAGGCATAACGGCTTTGCGCAAGAGGTTTTTCTTGCGCAAGAAGGGGTAGTGTAGACAGCTCCGTCTTGCGCAAGAGCCTCTTCCGCAAAAATGGTGGTTCATTAGTTATGCAAATGAGGCTCGGCGATATTCCACGCTGAGCCTCATTTGCATAGCTCTGGCGCAAGATCGCGCCAGTATAGACACAGCCACTGTGGTTTTTTCTTTCTCTCCTTCAATTTTTTTCCTTCTCCCTCCGCCCCCCGCCCCACTTCAGTTATTTATTCCTGGATCTGGACTTCCAGCACTCCAGTCATCTGAAGAAGTGGGTTGTGCCCATGAAAGCTCATGATACCATCTACATATTTTGTTAGTCTTTGGAGTGCTACTAAACTATTTGTTGTTTTTTAAGTTTTTCCTGTTACAGACTAACTTGGCTACCTCTCTGAGGTTTTCATTTTATAAGTTTGTTGCAACTAAGGAAATATTGCTACTGCTCATGATTTTATTGTGAGGGTCAGTGTTTTCACTGACGATCCCAGCACTTGGAGCAATGTAGTTAATTTAAGAATCTCAACTTTCATTTTTAAAGTACGTTAGCTATGATTTCTTTTGGGGAAAAGAAAAGCTTGAAGATGTGAACTGAATAACCCTCAGAGGCTAAAAAGGAAGAAAAGCAAATAGACGAAACCTCCAAATTTATGACCCCTACCTCGTCACACATCTCATTTCAAGATTTTAATCTCATTAGTTTGTGGGGGTAGAGGGCTGAGTTTTGATTTTTGTAAGATCGGTATTGGTGATCGCGTACTTATAGAAGAATTGAAGCATTTGTGGTGGATTGTGATAGGTTCCTGACAAACTTTCATGGAGCCAGTGGGTGTTCACCACTCCAAAAGTTCTTCTCCTCACCTTGCTTGTTGAGCTATAGTGTGCCTGTAACTTCTGCCTGGGAAAGTGCTTCACAAAGGTATTCACATCCCATTAGAGGCATAATTGCTTGCTGTAGAGGAGCATTTGGCCACCATGAGTAAAAAGAGTCTGCATTGCAGCAGTGTTAGTATTTAAAGATATAGTCCACATTTATCATATTTGTCATTTGCCATTAACTTAAATTCCCTTTATGCATCTGTTCAAAAATAATTAGGATTTTATGCTGTAGTAAATATGCTTGTTCATCCATTAGTGCAAAGCAGAAGATTAATTGCATTACAATGGGAATCAGTACAATAACATTCAGAACTACAATGATAACAGTGACAGCTGGGCTGCCTACAATATTTTGCTCTGATAAACTTCGAAAACAAGTATAGATGAGAAAATAATTAAGTCGCTGACAGGACAGTGCTTCCCCTGTTCCTGTTGTGTGTGCAATCAACAACACAACAGCCAGAACAACAAAGGCTTGTGCTGCAACCAATAAAGCCAAGAGCTCTGTCTCTCTCTCTCTCACACACACACATACACACACCTCTTAATTAATCAGGACCCTGACTAAAGAAAACCAAACAATCCATTAATTTCAAACATTAGTTTTCGTTGTACTATGATTTTCTGATGAACATATGTGAAGGAAAGAAACCAGTGTTCACATACAGCTGTAACCACAACAAGTATAAATGTATATATGTTCATTTGGAAATTTAGCTAGAGTCATACAGGAACTTTTATAGTCTAATTGCAAATTACAATAGCTCCCTAATAAGGCCAATTGGTTGAAATAAAAGTAGATGATTGAAAATGTTGCCAAAAGTCACCAGAGATGGCACAACTGAACTTGAATAAAGACGGAAACAGGAAAACTGAAACATTTTTAGTACTAAAGTACCCTAGAATTTGCAATATGATCCTCTCTTATAGAAACAGAATATAAATGGGATCGTTTTTCTAGTCAGCATTCAGTGGCAATATGAAATACATTAGCAGGTTTCTCATTAGATGAGACCTCCTCCCCTTTAGAAGGTATTTGCCCATTCAATTGTGCTATAACCTACTAATCTCTGGGGAAAGGACTCTGGTACTTGCAATTTAAACGTGCCTTCTTTGTAACCAGTGGGAGTTTTGCTATTGATTTCAGAGACAGCTGGACCAGGTCATTACCTTGTATTTCGTTTTCAGCTGTTTCAAGTAAGGAAAGTAAAACTGAGTTTTAGTTTCTGGTCATCTGAGCTTTTGACTTAACTTGTAGGTAATCAACAATGAACTCAAAAGTTCTCCAGAGAATTCTCTCTCCAGTGGCCAGCCGTCTCCCGAAAATCTTCTGAGAGCATTATTATGTGTGTTGCCCCTTTAAAGGGACGACAGCAGGTAGAGGTAGCAGCGGCTCTGCATGCTGCCATTACCCTCGCTGGAGGAATGGCAGTGCAGTGACGCACTTTGTCAGAGGCTTTTCCCCGCTGCTCCAACAGAGGTAGAGGTTGGTACCTGGGAGCAGCAAGGGACATGGAGCGCCCAGTAAGCCTCATCCTCCTCACTCCCTCCCCATCCCTTGCAAAATCTTTAATCCGGCAAACCATGTTTCCCCAAGGATCCTGACCCACAACGAGGCTCAAGGTGGCTGCAAGCCTATTGGTGTTGCAAGGCTATTTGAGGCTGTGTCTACACTACAAAGAAAAGTCAGAAAATTTACATATCTTTTTCCGCTTTTCTTCCGAAAGAGGCTTTTCCGATATTTGGCCCATCTACATAGAGCCAAATGTCAGGAAAAAAAACTTTTTTCGGAACATCCCTTCTTCCTCGTAAAATGGGGTTTACAGGGATGCCGACAAAATGTGTCTGCTTTTCCCATTTTTTTTTCAGAAAAGCAGACGCATTCCTTGGATGCGGCAGAGCTTTTCTGGGATACCTCTGAAGTATAGATGTACCCTGAGTTATGTGGCTGCAGAGTAGTAGCTGCTAATAGAATTTCAGTTCTAAAGGCAATGCTGCCACTACCAGCAGCATAGACGTAATGGCAGCATGATATGGAAGGGTCACTTTTGAGGTGGGGGGAGGAAAGAGCTGACTTCACAGGGGGTCAGCCACTCAGGGCATCATGGCGGGGGTGGAGGAGGCTGCCATGGTCACTCCCCACAACACACACATATACACACAGAGTCAGTCCAAGACCCCTTAAGCTCCTAAGCAGTTGACTTGGAACTGAAGAGGGATGGGACTAGGAGCACCCCAGCCAAGGGCTTGCACAGTATGCCCAGTTTCATGCTCCCACCTCTGGGGACCTCCCCTGACTGCAGAAAGCTGCTGGTGATAGTGCAGAAGGAAGGGTGGCCATATCATACCATGCCACCCTCACTTCTGCGCTGCTGCTGGTGCTGCTGCTGCCTTCAGAGCTCACTCTCCAGCTGCCCAGCTCTGAACACAGCTCTGCCAACAGCAGCATCACAGAAGTAAATGTGGCAGTTTGGGTGCATGCCCTCCCCCCCAACAATAGTCATGGGAGAGATCATATTTCATAGTCTGTGATGCATTTTTCATGGCCGCACAGACACAGGAAGTTGGGGTGTGAAGGGAGAATGTTCCCTCTAATCTTTTCCATGAGTGGGTTTCTCATACATGTGCACAGTAAATTTTTATGAGAAACAACAAACCTAGCTGTAGGCACTTTGCTAATCAACTTGGGGGCATCTGAATCTCTCCTGAATGGCCGCACACGTGTCCAGCATACAGGGAACACTGGTGGATGTTGCTGAAACAACCCCAAGGTTTTGCACCCGGCTTTCCCACACCCAAGGTCCAGCTCCCCTTCTGTGCCACGTCCCGGTTTCTGGGTGGCGCCTCCAGGGTACTGCTGGCTTTACCACCCTCTGGTGTTCCACTGCTCACCCTCCCCAGCAAGGACACCATTTCAGGAGGGCAAGCAGGGCTGCAGCTGTGTATACCCAGATCCTGACTATCAGGGATGGGGGGGGTGGGCAGGGAAGTACACAGCTTGCCTGAATTTCTCTCACTTCCTACTGGTGCGGGTAGGGGCAGAGGAGAAAGCATACAGCTCATGTGGATTACCTCTCACTCCTTAATAGAGGAACAGCAAGAAGAGTGTGTAGTATCCCAGGAAGCACGGGTGCAGCCCCCCTTTCCCTCATGAAATGGCGCCTTTGTTCCCATGGACTCTGCAGCTCACCATTCCTGAGATCCAGGCCACTAGCTCTGGAAGCTCCACTGCCACTCTGAGCCCTATCACCAGCCCAGGATGCTACAGGCACTTCCATCTGTGGATAGGCTGCCACCTCTCCCTGACTGGATGGATCGAACACCATTTGCAGCAATGGCATCAGATCTGGGAGGGTTGGTGTGATCCTAGCCTGGGAGAGTGAAACAAACCGAAGTAATGAGCGGGGCACAGGTCAGCACCCCCGTTCTAAAAATAGTTACAGTGCCATTGCGTGGGCATGAATTTGATAGGGCCCTATTTATGTATCCAAGGGTCACATTCACTCTTACTGCCTCAGCACCACACTGAGACACTTTAATGACTGCCAAGTTTGGCACAGCTAAAATGTACATGTTTAGGCACTAAACATATATATATATATATATATATATATTTTGCATCATGCTTAACACATCCGCTTATTTTGGGAGAGCTGAAAGAAGCCAAAATTAATAGTTTGGCAAAAGATGAGAACATTTTCTTTGGAACAGTGGCTAAAATTCCATAACAAAGCTTATCTAGAACTGTGCATTCTTTGAGTCACCAACAGAACAGCTGTCATTGCTCACATAAACAGAGACACCTGTGAAGGTTTTCAGTCGTGAAGCAGACAACAATCAGAGGGGGTGGGGGATGAAACCCAATGCAATACATCTTAGGGCTAATAAAGCACCAACAATGATAAAGAAGGGGAATGCCCTGAACATGACTTATTTCACAAATCAACCTATTTGAATTGGGTGAGTTGGGTCTAATGAGACAGAGATAGAGATGATATGTTTTTAAAGGGCCCCCAAATCTACTGATTTGTAAATGAGGATTGTTTGCACTGAAAGGACTACTGGACCCCCCCTCCCCCGAAACGGTTTCTGAGCAAGCTAGTGATTTTCCATAGAGTCACTTAGAAGATCTGAGACATCATATCTTCATTTCATTTTGTGTTTGTCTCTTTTCTTTATATGCTCCCTCTAAGTTATGTATCTGAAGTCTCAGAACATAGTTTTTGGATTCTATCAAAGTACCATAGATACTGCTATATTTACTTTTGCTTGCTCATTTGATATTGACTCCTGTCACTGGAAGAGATGGAAAAACAATATAGCAGTGGCCCAGTGCCCTTTATGCAACCTCATCTCAGAGGAACAAGGGCATCTGGCTACCCAAGGGAGGAGCCATGACTCCAGAAAGAAGCTTCCAATAATCAACCATCACTTACCATTTGCCCATTAGATGCTTTAAAAAGTAGATACATTCATAGAGGATAAGTCCATCAAAGTATATTTGCCAAAACAGGCAGGGATGGTGTCCCTAGGCTCTGTTTGCCAGAGCTGGGAATTGGGGAGAAAGGATGGATCTCTTGCTGATTACCTGTTCTGTTTATTCCCTCTGAAGCACTGTGGGAAGCCAGGATACTGGGCTAGGCGGAGCTTCAGTCTCACACAGTATGGCCATTCTCATCTTAGTCTCATTGCTTTTCCTTTCATTTTTAATCTTTGTGCCTTCTGTGAAGCAGAGCAGAATCTGGCCCAATCAATTATCCTAGAATCACATTAGTAAATGTGAGATCAGAATTTGACCCAGTACATACTGGTAATGACTATACTTGTTCAGAAGACCTCCAGGCTCCAGACAATTGTTATTGCTGCTCAAGTTATACAATTTTCATTTAAGAAATTAATTACTAACTCTTCCAGTTGTTAAAGCCAATTATTGCAGGCCCAAGACAAGCCACTGCTTTTTACTGCAAGAAGGAGTGATGGCACTAATATTGAATACCACAATGACATCATTCAGAAAAAGCTTTTAAAATGAAAACACTGGGTCAGCTCCTCCATTTGACCAGACCATTGACACATTACAAGAACTAGTATCTTCTAACCTTTTAGATATAGTTTGTAAACTCATTTCTTAAAAGGACAGTTCTTTCCCTATGCAAATTAAGTATTACACATTCTCTCAATGTTGGACAATGTCAAAAAAAAAAAGAGCTGGATTATAAAATATTTATCTACATTGTTGGTTTGCTTTTTTACCCGCTTGTATTTCCAGCAGAAAATTTCCACACCAGTTGAAGTCAACGGTATGCACAGGCTTGCAGATAATGCTGATGTATTGCAGTGCTGAGGGGAACACTACATCATCCAGATTGTCAAGTGGAAGAGACTTATGCCAAGAATTGCCAATTGTCAAACATCAGGGCAAATTAGATTATTGCCAGGTGCCATTCTCTGCTTTGATTTTTCACCCAGTTGTTGCTCCACAGGTAGTGCTGTGCCCCAAAGCAGCATGAAACCTTTTGTGCACAAAGCAGAAATTAATCAAGATACCCGTCCTTTCCCAATCAGGTTGGAAGCAAAGGAGTCTGTAGCCTAGGCTGAGGAAGGCTTTTCCTTCCCAAACTGCTAGGCATTCTGGGGGCACAGTGTTGCTGGCCCTCCCTTCCCCCCCGCCTGCCCTTCCAATGCTCCTGGCAGGGGAGGCTGGAGACACACTGCCTCCTGTCTCCCTATTGCTCTGGGGCTGGGACCGTGCTGTGCACCCTCCTCCCTCCCCTGGTTGTCTAGGCCAGGGAGTATGGGGGGGGGGCATGCACATGCTCACCCCCTCCTGTCTCTTTCCCTCCCCATTGTGGGGGGAGGGGAATTCACTCAGCATACTTCCCCACCTCCTCCCCTCCCTGTGGGGGGCGGACCTCAGCAGAAGAGGTGGGGCTGGAGGTAGGGCTAGAGGCCTGCCTCAGAAAAAAGAAAAAAAAGATTAAGATTCTGGAGGTGTTGACATACAGCACAAGGGAAAAAAATGTGAAGAATTAAGTATGTGCAGCTTGACCATACAATAGCTAGAGGGGTAGAAAATACATCTAAGCATTTAATGGTTGCCACTGAGAATTACTTCAGCCTTGTCTACACTTTTAAAAAGTGCATCTTGCTAAGTCCTACTGTTGCCAGCAATGAGTGCAGATGATCACATGCTGAATATGATTTAACAGTAAACACGGACAAAGGCAAACTGTGTTTGGCAATGTTTCAGAAACTCACTTTAGTGTCAAATGTAGTTTATTCTTGTTAAGCCAAGTTAAACACTAGATTTACCACCAGTACTGACACCTATTGTCAACAGTGGGTCATTTTCATAGTGTTCAGAAGGCCGTAGAGTGGTGCCCAAGGATAAAATTGAGAACAGACAAAAATATATATATAATGGTATGTCTACACAACAGGTGGGCTCCCAGGACAAGAGCTGTGGGGCCATTTTATTGCTGTGTAGATGTCTAGTTTGGGGCTATAGCCTGAACTCTGGGACCCTCCTACCTCACGGGGGCTCCAAGCCCAATATGTCCCCTGAAAGATAAGTGCTTTAATAAATAGATTAGAGAGGTTGATTAATGAACTTAGAAAGAAGAAATTTAGCCCAACTTGGGGGTGGGGGAGAGATGACATTTATATGCTTAAAAAATAATTTGACAAATGAAATAAGAACCTCATCATTTAACAACTATATTATGGAGAAAAATGTGGCTCTGAAAGGGAGCTGCAGTATGGACCAAGGCTTTGTCTACACTAGACATTTTACAGTGCAGCCACAGCAATGAAGCTACAGCAGCGCTTTAACACAGCAATGCAGCCCTGGCAAGAGTGCTGGGAGAGAGCTTTCATGACACTAAGTAAATCACCTCCAATAGGGGAGCAGCTAACAGCACTGGAAGTGCAGCTCCCAGCACTGGAGCCTGGTTTACACTGGCACTTACAGCACGGTAATTTACTGAGCTTGGGGAAGGAGAGTGTTTTTTCACATGCCTGATCCAGAAAGTTGCAGCACAGTAAAGTGCCAGTGTAGACTTAGTCTTCATCATCTTTTCCCTATCTCTAAGTTTTAGGAAGTTCACCCAATAAATCAGCAAAGTAGGAAACAGAACCCAAAAGTTATTATACCAAATTTCCTAACCGCTAAACCATGCAGTCCCTTTTGCTTTGTTGAGCCCTTTGATTACAACGTCTTATTCCCCTTTTTCTTCTCTTCCTGCGCATCTCTGCTGAACTCCATGTAGTTCATTTCTATCCTGATGTTCAGCTTTCAAGTCCTACAACAATTATATATGGCTTAGTAATAGCCAAAAGGTTGGAGACCTCTTCTGCAGATGGAAAGCAATATGCTAGCACAGCAGCTTGAAAGTATGAAAATATACAATATAATGTAATTTTAATTTATGAGAGAGCTATAATGCAAGATGAGGTGATGAAACAAAATTGAAAAAATTCCATATTTTAGGAAGTATAGTGTGATAGAAAATCAATAATACATTGAAGCCCATTTAGACAAATAATAAAATTGTTAAAAGAATAAATGCAATATGTGCCAGTATCTATTTAATTTTCTCTTTCACTCAAGAAGAAATTCTTTTAAATGAATCTGGTACAGATCAGTTATTGCAAATGATGTTTGAAAAATAAAGGGCAACTTAATTTAAAAGTTTTAGATTCATTTTTAACATATATATGTTAAAGATCCTAGTCAGGCTTTTGGACAAATTTAGGAAAAAATAACGTGATTTTGGGGTTCAGCCACAAAGTCCAGCAAATCTTGAAACTGATGTGTATGTCACAGAACCTCCCTAGGTGACAGGAGATAGGAGAAGGCTGAACACCTGGAAAAAACAATCAGTTTTCTTCAAATTCTGGCATGACAAATATATAGAAGAAGACATTCAGGCCCAGAGCGTGAAGTGATTACATGAGAAAGTACTTTGTAACTACTAGATCCCCTCAGCATTCCAGAACATGATTTTGGAAAAAACAGAAATAGATACAATTCCCACCGATTCCGTTCTGGCACATACACATAATATATGCTGAGACATGATCATTGTCTAAGTTCTGGCCACCACATCAATTTCTCTCTCCATTGGACATCACAGCAATCACAATCAGCTAAGGCATGTTAGCTCTCCATAGCCGCCTCCTAGTTTAAATGGGAAGTGACTGCTGGCAGAGCAACTCAGTAAAGGAATCTCACTTCTGGAATACATCTTGGTTCACCAAAGTATAAATCTGACAACTTTCTTTTTGCTGGCCTCCAGTTTGGAGGATAGGGAAGATGGGCATGCAATAGCTTTGTCAGTGGTCCAGTTTGCATAGATTTTTATTACCATTTCGAGAATGAGAAAAGTTTCAATAAATCTCAGTAAGATGAATGCAGGCATCCAGCCAGAGGATATATTTAGTAATGATTCCTGGTTTTGACTTAGATACCCTACCTTCAATGTGCTACCCCATGACTCACAACAGGGGTCACAGTACATCTGACTTTGGCTATGTCTGCACTCTGAGCTAGATTGTGATTTTCCCCTGCTCACGTACACAACCTCACACCAGCTGTAGAATATGAACAACAGTGTAGCCATAGTAGAACAAGTGAAGGTAGCTGAGGCAACTGTGCAAAGTACACACCCTTTAGTTTCAAGTGTTTGGAGGCTAAGCCATGCCTCAACTACTGCAACCAGTGCTGCAATGGTTATATTACTATTTATACTCATGCTAGCTTTCAAGCTAGCATGGGTATATGTATGTAAACAGAGGGAATCACACCTTTAGCTCATAGTATAGACACAGGCTTTGCAAAGTAAAATTGAGTACATGACCCTTTCTTTGTGTCTTCTCGTAACAGGAAAGAATCCAAATTAAAGTGGCCTTTTAAAAATGAGCTACCCTGATACTTCAAAATACTTCCATAGTATGTTCCATTCCTAGAGCCCAAGTGCAGTTTAATTTGCAAGCAATTACAATACCCAATCAATTAGATTTTTCCCTCTTCTTGTGAGTTTTCTAAATGGGCAATTAAGATGGAACAATTACATTCTTATTTTATAAGATCATTATTCCTGAGTGGGAGGGGTATAACCCACATATATTTATAACCAATTTCAACTGTTTACCCACCCAATCCCTCAAATCTCTCTATGGAGGTCTATTTTAGAGGATGGTTGCCAGTTGCTATACTGTGATATTTCAAGGAAAAATGTCACAGTGTAGGCCAAAGAGGAAGAACCCACTCTTCCCCCATGCCCTCTTCCATGGCATTGCATAATTGGATATATTAAGAGCTGGAGGAGGAAGGTGGTCAGTCAATCTGAACTGATGCAACCTGTCTCCAATAGCAGGATAACAGATTTGAAAGATCATTGATCTTAATCACATGAGGCGAAGATGTTTGTGTTCCTTAAAAAAATACTGGCATATTTGTAAATTTGCAATCAGGAGCTAAATTTACAATACTGCTATCCTTTAGCATTCAAAAAAATCATGTGGCAGGCCTTCCAAAAGCCTAAGATTTAAAAAAAAATCTAACATTTTGGTTTGGTTTTCCTTCTCTTCTGGTTTCTTTTCTATGCAGCCTTGTGGTCTAATAACAAAATGAAGTGTAAGAAAATTATTCTCTAATCACACAATTTCAAAAACTGGGACTTTAGATATCATGATGCTTGTGTTAAAAAAAAATCAGCTGCGTTGGCAACAGAGCATGGCACTGGGTTTTCATTACCAGAAGGGAAGTGGTATTGTTCTGAAGTCAAACCAAGGAAACTGGAGTCAGGATTCCTGGCTTATCTTCACACCCAGCCAGACTTGCTCCCTGAATCTGGGCAAATGACAGATTTTCTATACCTCATTTCATCCATCCATAAGAGAATAACTTTCCTCAGTGTGCAGTTGGGAGGCTTACATATTGTGCGTGAAGCATTTAGATATATTCAGATGAAGGGTACTATTAACACACACACCACACAAAGAAAAAAGGTGACTTTTCTTTGACTGTGTGTGCAGAAGAGGAAAGCTCATGAATCCACAAAGAGTTAGGCTGAACAGTGTCAGAAGATACTATTCTGGGATATGGCCATTCTGTATTCAAAGTAGCAATTCTGTTGGCTACTTGCATAGTTGTAATGGGATGGAAACTCAGAATGTGCCTTGTAGTAAGTTTCTCCAGACTTGTCCCTATCGTTCCCCTGCCTAAGGGCAAGTAGGAGTTGCATGAATTATTAAATTGGTCTTCAAGTTGCTAAGCAATTGTGTTGTGGGGTATGTTTTGTTTTGTTTTGATCCCTCTCTTTAGATGATTCTCTAGAGTCCTTGCTTAAGGCCTGTAATTTTACAAGCGCCTTTTTGCTCAGTAACACTTTAAAAAACATTTTAATTAAACATAAGTCACTTTTGCTTTTATGAATTTCCATCTGACATGTGGAAAAAGCTGTGTGTGCCAGAACAAGTGTAAAGGGGAAAAAAAAGCAACATAAAATCAAGAGGTCCACCTTTCTCCCATGTGCTGTGCAAGCAGCCGGAAAGGTGCTAGCCTGACACCTACTGAGCTGGACTCTGTGGGAAGCATGATTAGTCCTTCAAAAGTGCTTGCTGCCTGCTGAGATCAGCAGTTTAAAGGACCAATTGCAGTGGCAAATGGCCAGCAGTTAAAAACAATGAGCCAACAATTCAGGAACAATGGGATGCAAAGGGGCTGCTAGTGTCACCATTAATATAAAATATTGAAGCTATCTTCTATGCTGTATGTATAGTGGAGAATGGACAATGCAGGGCTTTGTGTAAGCCCCTAGCTCCAGGGGACTACTAAAGACAATCACAGAAATGAGAGATAGGGAAAGATATCAGGCCATCTTGCTCATCTCTCTGACAATGGAGAACTGCTCACTATAGTCTGTTCTCCAGTGCTTTGCCCAGCCTACTTGTAAATGTCCCAAGTAATATTTCTTCTAATATCACTTTCCTTGTGAAGCACATCCACAGAATAATAAAAGTTCACTAAAAGATTTTTGCTCACAAACAATCTAGCCCCTCTTCCCCCTGCCCTCAATTTCAATCTACTATTCTTAATTAATCTTCTCATATTGCTCTCTTCATTGACAATCCTCCCTTACATGAAATGGCACCCTGATTTTTTGTCTGTGTTGGTTTGTTGGCTGTCCACGCTAAGGATTGCATCTAAGTGATATGGTGGGCATCTTACATTAGATAGCTGATTGGCAACAGAAAAGGACCATACACAGTTGTAGTCCTTCAACAATAGTACACATCTCGCAGTATGGAAATGCATTTTCATAAACACGCATTTCCTCTGCAGACTTTCACCCTATTGCTCTCCAAGCAGTCTGCTACTTTTCCAAATTCTCCCTCATCTCCCAGGTTTTTTCGTGGGTCTTGTCAGATTTCCTAGAGTCTAAGTATCTTATGCCAACCCTTCCAGTCACGGCATGACTTCCCATCCAAGTAGATGATTTAAATGGCCCACAATGGTATGTGGACATATTCTTTCTTAAAATTAGGAGTGGTGATATTAATGTGGTGGTTTGTTTTACGTTACTTTTGTACTCCCTAACCTGAGGGCTACTCAAACCTAAGTGGACCTCTGGTGTGAGATAATACACCCTTCAGACTGCTCCAAGTTGTGCTTGCTGTCAGTGGCCCTAAGTCAGTGGTAGTCTGACTGTGGGCCAGATACAGACCCCCAAATCTATTTACGTATTTACTAGGGGGAGTTATGATTTTCTCAAGTATTTACCTTGATCAACAAATTTGAACTCTGACAGAATAACCGATTATCCCTGTCCTAAGTTATTGAAACAGCAGCTGAGGAACTCAGGGTCTTAGCAAGTTCTCTGAACTAGCCCTCAAGGTCATAACAGTGTAGGCAAGACTACATCTCTCCACCACTAGAGGTTCCTGCCTGCATTGAGGTAATCCTTCTGGACCCTCTAAACCAGCTTTTTCATAATTTTGTGCTAACAGAATGGTGCAGTGCTACCCTAAAGCAGTAGAGTAGCCGGCCCAATACCTTTATCACACTTAAAGGGGAATCTACCATAACCCCCACACGTATATACATGCACATACACTTGATTGGAATCCATATCTGCCACATCCTACATCAGCCCTCATTCAATCTTCAATAGAGTAGCACAATTATTCAGTTAGTTTAGGTATGAAACTGAGTGCAGGAAGACCAGATCTAGTATGAATTCAATAGAAATGCACAGCATTGACCTCCCATCTGAAAATGGAAGAACCACCCAATGTGGCTCACTTATGTCTGTTATGCTGTTCATTCCACCAAAAGAGGGAGATGAAACAAATGAACATCACTTTTCTCCTTCTTCTCAGTTAGTCTTGCATGGCTTTATTTCTTGCGGACACGGGCAACTCATTTCTTCCTCCCCCACCTTTGTTTTATCTATTTTTTGCCCTGGTCTCTCATTTTCAGAAAAGGTTTTACAGTCCTACTCAAAACTTTTGAGGGTTCATCTTCCAAGTAATGCACTTACAAACTCACTGCCAGTGCTGCTTCGCTGTTCAGGAAATGGAAAGCTCTTGGCAGTCTTACATATGTCTATTTCTGAAGCATTTCTCTTTAAATCTCACTATGCTATTTCTCATTATGGCTCCCAAATTCTGCTGATTTGAGACACCTAGGAGAAATTCCAGTAGCATTAAAGAAGATCTATTTCAGCAATAAAGGAGATGCAATCTTTTCTATTTCTCTGAGAGATACAGAATGGAAGGATAAGAAAGAACATTTCCTTGTGGGACTGACAAAAAAAGAAAAGCTATTTCAACATTTTCTGTGAAGGCTCCAGAAATCACACTCTGTACAGTTACCTAATTTATATCCACTTCTACAAAATAAAAAGTCAGGCTCAATTCATTACATTTTGCTTCTTAAACAACAAGAAGGCTGAGATTCCCCCCCCCCACACACCACCACCTTTTTGATTAATACTGGGATAGGCATCTTTGGGGGAGGAAAATTTATCTTTTATTGGCTGATGGGAAGTGCTATATTGTAAAATTAGTGTACCCCACTCTTATATTAGTTCTTTTGAAAAGAGCTTTTAGGTCTCCTAATGAAAGTGATATGAAAGAGGTAGGTATTAATTGTTTTATTGAACAGCACGCATCAGCAGATGAAAAGGCAAACCCTGTTTCCCCAAAGATGTATCTCCAAAGCTCTAGGCTTCTCACCATCCATTAAAAATGTAGCCCTTAGTCAAAGAACAAGAACAGAAGCAAATTCCACCCGGCATATCACCAGCAAACCCAAACAGCCCCTCAGTTTTCAAAAGTGACCCCACACTCAAGCACTTCAGTCCCCTACCTCAGCATCCAGAAGCTTCTTGCATGCATAAGTGCTTCCCATTTAAAGAAGTGGTCTTGGCAATATGTCCTGAGGTGCTCAGATACCATAGTGCTGAAACAAAAGACAGAACTATGTAGCACTTTAAAGACTAACAAGATGGTTTATTAGGTGATGAGCTTTTGTGGGCCAGACCCACTTCCTCAGATCAATTTGTGGAAGAAAATTGGCACAACCATATATACCAAAGTGATACAATCAAACAAAATGAACACATATGAAATTGACAAATTTTATCAAATTTTAGAACAGAATGGGGGTGAAGGGGGAAGGTTAGTGTCTGTGAGGTAATGACATTAGGAGTGATAATTGGGGAAGCTATCTTTGTAATGGCTGAGATAATAAGAATCTTTGTTGAGACTCATACATAAAGTGTCAAATTTAAGCATGAATGACAATTCTGAAGCTTCTCTTTGAAGTCTGGAGTTAAAATCTCTTTGAAGCAATATGCATGTTTTAAGGTCATTGAGGGAATGGTCAGTCTGGCTGAAATGGCAAGCAACAGATTTCTCTCTGTGAGAGAGTCTTATGTCTGTTTTGTATGCATTGATTCTTTGGCGAAGTGTCTGAGAAGTTTGTTCAATGTACATGGCAGATGGACACTTTAGGCACATGATGGCATAAATTATATTTCTGGATGAACAGGAATATGTGTTCTTGATCTTGTAATAGGCATGGTTAGGTATCAGCAGAGTAAATATGTGGACAAACCTGGCACCAGGTTTTGTTGCAAGGGAAAGTTCCAGGGTTGGTATTAGTGTGGTATGTCCTGTAGTTGTAGGTAAGACTCATCCTGAAGTTAGGTGGTTGTCTATAGGAGACTGGGTCTGTCTCCCAGAGCCTCTCGGAGGGTAGTATCTTGTTCAGTATAGGTTGTAGTTTATTGATAACGCGTTGGATGGGTTTAAGTTGGGGGCTATAGGTGATGACAAGTGGTGTTCTATTGTTGGTTTTCTTGGGTCTGTCTTGAAGTAGATGGTTTCTGGGTATTCATCTGGCTCTTTCAATTTGTTTTTTTATTTCTCTGGGTGGGTAATTGAGGTTTATGAATGCTTGGTAGAGATCCTGAAGTTTCTGGTCTCTGTCAGTGGGATTAGAGCAGATGCGATTGTATCTAACGGCTTGGCTATAGATGATGGATCGTATGGTGTGTCCTGGATGGGAGCTGGAGGCAGGTAGGTAACTGTAGGAGTCAGTGGGTTTTCTGTAGAGAGTGGTGTCTAATTTGCCATTGGTGATTTGTACTGTGGTGTCCAGGAAATAGTGCTGAAAGTGGCACAAATGCCAAGACTGAGTCCATTAGTTTCATGAAAAGCTTTTTTCTGTTACAAAAAGTAAGATGAAGAATTTCTTACCAGCTTTACTGGGGCATATTATCTAGTTTAAATCTCTTGAGTAATAGGACTTTCACCATTTCCCTGTTTTCACCATTAAGAAATCTTTCATGATCATCAGTTTAAATGCAAGTTTTCTTAACTTCATCCTATTACCTCTATTTAGACCTGCATATTCCACCTTAACATACTAATCTCTGCGGGTATGTCTACACTACCACCCTAGTTCAAACTAGGGTGGCTAATGTAGGCATTCAAAGTTGCAAATGAAGCCCGGGATTTAAATATCCAGGGCTTCATTTGCATCTTCCCGGGCGCCGCCATTTTTAAAAGTCCCCTAGTCCGAACTCCGTGCCCGCGGCTACACACGGCACGGAGTAGGTAGTTCGAATTAGGTTCTCTAATTCGAACTACCGGTATACCTCGTTCCACCTAATTCGAACTACCTACTCCGTGCCGTGTGTAGCCGCGGGCACGGAGTTCGGACTAGGGGACTTTTAAAAATGTCGGCGCCCGGAAAGATGCAAATGAAGCCCGGGATATTTAAATCCCGGGCTTCATTTGAAACTTCGAATGCCTACATTAGCCACCCTAGTTCGAACTAGGGTGGTAGTGTAGACATACCCTGTGTGTGTTTACATTGTTCAAGGAGCTGTAGATTCCTGCATGGCCTTTATTTATCATTGAACTAAGCTAAAGATATTTAGGACCCCCTTGTGAATGTCGGGTACCAAAGTTTAGATGCATAAATCTGTATTTCGATACCTAAATCCCTCACCTGATTTTTAAAAGATGCACAGTACCTGCAGAGCCCCATAAGTTAAATTTGATCCTCTCAGAGTCTATCATTGCCACATGGGAGGATGGGATCTACTTGACTGAAATACATAAATAAAGTAAGAAGACCAGACTGATCAGCAAGTCTGGGAGCTATGGCAGTGAACCAAGACTCAGGAAATCTAGGTTCTTTGGTAGGCTGCAGTACCAGTTTCTTGTGAGACCTAGGGAAGTTGCTTAAAGAAATCTAAGGCAGAGAGAATAGTGATAGAGATGCAGCCGTGTTAGTCTGGTGTAGCTGAAACAAAAGACAGCACGATGTAGCACTTTAAAGACTAACAAGATGGTTTATAGGTGATGAGCTTTCGTGGGCCAGACCCACTTCCTCAGATCAATATGTGGAAGAAAATCGGCACAACCATATATACCAATGTGATACAATCAAAAAAATGAACACATGTGAAATTGACAAATCAAATTTTAGAACAGAGTGGGGGTGAGGGGGGGGAGTTTAGTTTCTGTGAGGTAATGACATAGGGGTGATAATAGGGGAAGTTTCTGTGAGGTAATGACATTAGGGGTGATAATTGGGGAAGCTATCTTTGTAATGGGTGAGAATAATTAGAGTCTTTGTTTAAACCCATTTATTTGTTTACCCCCAATTATCACCCCTATGTCATTACCTCACAGAAACTAACCTTCCCCCCTCACCCCCACTCTGTTCTAAAATTTGATTTGTCAATTTCACATGCGTTCATTTTTTTGATTGTATCACATTGGTATATATGGTTGTGCCGATTTTCTTCCACATATTGATCTGAGGAAGTGGGTCTGGCCCACGAAAGCTCATCACCTATAAACCATCTTGTTAGTCTTTAAAGTGCTACATAGTTCTGTCTTTTGTTAAGGCAGAGAGAGGCATTCACTAAATTGGAAGACTTAATTCATTAGTGTTTTCAAAGCCCTTTCAGATATTAGAAGGGCAAATATAAAAATGCAAAGTATTATTGTTTCAGAACATGAGAGTATTCCTTGAGGCAAAAGTAAACTCCATAAATACACACAAAGTTCTAATCAGAAACTTAGAGGTTTTTTTGTTTTCCCATGGAATTGGAATGCATTGTATTCCAGGTGTGAACTTATCCAAGGTTTATAGAGTCTGATCCAACCACAGTGAACTCATTGTTGTCTTTCCATTGACTCTAATATGGATTAGACTGGTCTGATAAAGAGAATCACCTCACTTTGTGATACCTCTGTGCATATAGCCCCCAATCTCCTAGCTTGCTTTTCCTACCAATTCTCCCAGACTAGCAGGGTGTACTGATTGGGATGAAGCTGATTAGCCAGGACAGTCATGATGAGGTCTACTCTTCAGGGCAACATACAGAAGAAATAAAATCAATAATCCTTGCTGTAATCATGATAGCATGCAAAAATTTACTTCTACCTCTAAATAGATTAGAGAATAAAAAAATGCAGCTTTATTCATCATCTCCATAGTGCAGTAAGTATATTGGCTTCTGGGATGGGGAACCCTTGAACTATAATTCCAGACAAAATTCAAAAATTCTTCCCAAAGAAATCCATTTAATTAATTAATTATTTAGTAATTGATGAAGTAATTATGCTTTAAAATTAACATTTATTGCTATAGTATTTGCAGATAAATTGTCCACTAATCCTTGGTTCTCAGCCTTTCCAGACTACTTTCAGGAGTTTGATGTGGTTTGCATGCACACCCCCAAGCTTCACCTCATTAAAAACTACTTGCATATAAAATCAGGCTTAAGATATGAAAGTGTCATAGCACCCTATTACAGAAACATTGTTTATATTCTCATTGTTACCATATAATTATAAATTAATTTGAACATAAATGTTGTACATTTCAGTGGATAGTATATAGTACAGTATAAACAAGTCACTGTAGTTTTGTAAGAACTTCACTAGTGCTTTTTATATAGCCTGTTGTAAAACTAGTCAGCTATCTAAATGAGTCGATGTACCCCTGAAAGACTTCTGTCTATCCCTAAGGGTATACATACCTCTATCCCTAAGGGTATACATAACTTCAGAACCATTCACTTATAATGCAATTGGAAGTTATATACAGTGCCTTAGGCTATGTCTACACCGCACATTTATTTTGGAATAAGCTATTCCAGAATAGTTATTAAGAAATAGCTTATTCGAAATAGCACGTCTACACTACAGGGAAGCCTCAAAATGAGTCCTAGGCAGGCTTCCCTAAAGTAGACGTGCTATCTTAATTTAGAGCCCCTGGAGGAATAACTTTGAATATTTCGAAATCGCAGAAATGGAGTGTTTACACGCACCTTATTTTGAAATAGCTATTTTAGAATAGGCATTATTCCTCGCAGTATGAGGTTTACAGAAGTTGAAATAAGCTGTCTGTTATTTCAAAATTATTTCAAAATAACTGAATTGCTGTGTAGATGCTCGCATAGTTATTTCGGAATAACAGCCATTATTCAGAAATAACTTTGCTGTGTAGACAAACCCTTAGTGATCTGAAAGGATACTATACCCAATGTAAATCAACTGTAATCTGACTTCCAGTTCCACTGCTATCCATTTTAAACATCCTGCCAATAGCGTGGACCTCTTCATTTCATAAATAGTCGGAGAGAGATAGTTGCACAGGGTAAAAACAGTCCAAGTAGAAAAAAATCCTTGAAGTACTTGGTAGCCATTAAGCGTTTATTTGATAATACATACAAGTATGTAAGATTTTGCTCCCCCCCAACTCCACAAAAGATTCACAGTACTTCTAGCTCCAATAATTGAAATAAGTGTGCCAGCAATCACCCCCTGGAAAGGTAGTGCAATGCTGATAACTCAGGTGCCAGTTCAAGTCAAAGTCCCTAGACCTCAGGTGAACACTATCACATGTCTAGTCTGACCCACCTGTGTGTGAGTATGGCTAAAACAGGTATTATATGATCTTGTGAAATGCTTCTAAATTGCTGCATGTATTAATCCTACTTACAAAATCTGTATCACATCAGGATCTACTGGTAGATCTTGAAGCCTCTGACAGGAGATCTTGACGGGTTTGGCCAAGAGCCTATCAAGTGCAGCACTTCAGCTGCCCTCCCCACCTACTCTCACTGTTGTGCAACTCCTGCCCTTTGCCTTGGAGCTGTTCCCCTCTCCCACCCAGTATTCTATCTCCACAGAATGGGGATGAGGGGCACAACAGAGTTTGGGATGTAGGGAGTTTGCTAGCTGCTTTTGAGAGTGGTGCAGGGCCAGCCCCATTGCACCACCACACAGGAGCCACCTGTAGTAAGCAGTGTCCAGCTGGAGCCTGCAACCTGAATCCCTGTCCCAGTCATGTACCCCCTCTTGCATCCCAAGATCCTGCCCTAGACCTGAGTACTCCTAGACCCAAACTCCCTTACAAAGCCTTACCCTGAACCCCCTTCTCCACCCCAACTTCTGCCCCAGGCTCAGCTCAGAGCCCTTCTCACACTCCATATCCCTTAGACCAAGACCAGAGACTGAGCCCCAACCCTCTGCCCCTGCCTGATGAAAGGGAGGAAGGATGGGGGAGGGAGGAAAGAAGGAGTGAGCGGCAGCGAGGCTTTGGAGAAGGGGTACGAAGGAGGTGGGGCAAAAGCATTTGGGTTTGAGGATGATCCTGGATTGCACTTAAATTCAAAAAGTGATCTTGTGCTTAAAACGTTTGGAGACCACTGGACTACAGACATCAGAATAGTCACTGGGGACAACAGTATTTTGTTCGTTGCTTCCCTTACAGCCTTGAAGGTGGTATGTGCACAAGCCTTGGTCCCATCACAGCTTCAGTGCTGGGGGGAAGGAAATAAATATTCCTGTTAAGGAGAAATCATTATGCTTATTCTGCTTAAACTCTGAGAGGCGAGGGTTTCTAAGTATAAGCAAGGAATCCCCAGCTGTTTTGCCTAGATTAAGCCCTGAAGTTTATGCAGTCTGCTTACTATAGAAGATTCTATTATGTTTTGCAACCTGACAATATCTCATTTGTGTGTATGCTTACATGCTTAACCTTGTAAAAATCATTTATTTATCATCTTAGTTTAATAAACATTTAGTTAATTACAGGACTTGCAACAAATGTGGGCTTTGGGTTGGGATCTCAGTACAATTGAGCTAGGCTAAGATGCTGGTCCTTTGGGATTGAAAGTAACCTGAATATTTTTTGAGGGATTTTTTTGGTGTAAATTGACCATGTACCACAAAGCTCTGATTGTTACCCACGGGCAAGATTGATTGGAATGTCTAAGTGGACAGTCTGTGACTCCCTGTGAAGGCTGTCTAGTGCTTTAGAGATTCATGCTTATTATTGGGTTGGTGAAATCTAAGCACAGAGCACACAACCAGTTTGCTTCTTGACAGTTTGCTTCACTGTTGGCACTCATGTTTCAGAGACGCTCCAGGCAGCTTTACAAGTGGGAATGTATTACTCTTATTTTATAGCTGAGAAATCTAAGACATATATAAGTCAAGTGATTTGTTCCTGATTACACAGCTAGCGAGTTTCTGTGTTGTGAACAGAACACAGGTCTGCAATTCCAGATATGCTCTTATGAGGTTTCCATCACAAATTACACAAATAGTAGGAAGTTAGTTACCAGATACATTTGATGGATTTTTTTAAACAAAGATTTTTTAAAATTTATTTAAAGTTTTCATGAGTATCTATTCATAAAGACCTCACATGTAAGTACAAGAGTGTGTGTGTGTGTGTCTCTCTCTCTCTCTCTCTCTCTATCTATCTATCTATATATATACAGAGAGAGCGAGAGAGAGAGAGAGATTTTCATGAGCTTCCATGGGCAAAACCCACTTCCTCAGATGAGTGTAGAAAAATGTAGTTTATGTGCTTGCTATTAGAGGTATTCTGGTATAAAAATATAACATGGTAAATGCTTTTGACTTTATCCAGTGTGTCCAGGGTCCCTCTTTCCCTAGCCAGCTTTTGAGCCAGCAGCTTTTCCCCTTTGTCAGAGGTTGGGGCTTGTAGCTGGTTTCTGGGATAGGGAGCCTAGCCATGCAGTCTCGGACTCCTTCCGCTGCTGTTTCTAATTCAAATACTGCTAGTACATGGTCTCAAACCCTTGTTCTTGGTTACCTCTCCCTCCATCCTCTCATTCTCTCCCCCCACCTTCTAACAAGGGAGGCTTTTAAAGGCCTTCAGCAGGCCTGAAGTGGAGTCAGCTAGCCTCAGTCTGTCTGGGCCAACTCCCTTCCAGCTGCTTCTAACTGCCCTGCAGCCCTACACCTATAATTAGCAGGCCTTTCACCATTTTGGGGCTGCCTTTTCCCCATTCTGTAGCAGCCCTCTGGCCTGACCATGTCACACAGTTTGACCAGTTTGAGTAAGGAACTGTACAGTTCACTTTTTCTCTATCACACAGTTACCTGTAGTAACCCAAAAAGAAGAAAAAAGTTCTGATTCACCATTGCAACCAGAATATACTATCTAAATGCCCACAACAACAGTGGCCACCCTTGTTTCTCATTTAATTCAGGTATTCGAATAAAGTACCTTGTACTTCTAATATACCTTCTGCAAATATTAATGAATTCTCAAGAGCAGGAAGTGGGATCCTCATGTCAGACTTGGGGAAACTGAAACAAGATGACTTGTCAACAAGAAGCAAAAAAGTAGATCCACAAAGAGTTGATTGGAACACTTCAAAAATTACATCCATACTATGTTGCATGTTTTCACTCTAGCACCTCACTGGTGTTAGAGCAACATTGTTAGTGCACCTCTAATAAGGTTCACTCATGCTGGGGAATGTCCTTCTGACTGCTCCAAGAATTAGGTCCTTCATTTCCATCTTTCATCACTCCACTCTGTCCCTAATGTGTTCTCTGAGCCTCTTTGTGCTTCCTATTTGTGACTTGATTTTTCCCTCTTCAATGCTTGATCCACTGGCCAGAGTGTCAAAGGATCAACATCCAAACTGGATCAGACCATTTTCCAATTCACTGCCTCAATGGCTGGTAGGGGAAACCAGACCCAACTTGTATTCTAGGTTCTAGCCAAGGACTCTATCATCAGCACTCAAGGGCTGTAATATCCCACCTTGCTGTTGTTTCCCTGAGCCTTTTCCTACTCTGCCTTTCTCAGGGTACATCTACACTACAGAGACGATCGAAGCTACCACTGTCAATCTTCCAGGGTTCGAATTAGCGGTCTGGTTAAGACAGCTAATTCAAGTGAGAGGGGCACTCTGGTTAATGCCGGTAGTCCTGCTTTCATGAGGAGTAAGTGAAGTCAAAGGAAGAGTGTTCTCCCTTTGACTTCCTGCAATGTAGGCAGTGCCACAAGCCAAGTTAGGCTACTTCAACTTCAGCTACACAATTACCGAAGCTGAAGTTGCGTATCTTAATTTGACTTTTTCCTGTAGTGTAGACATACCCTCAGGTTTCTGCTCCAAAACTCTTGTGGATAAACCCTTCCTTAGGATTTGTGTCCCCATGGCTTCTACTCTCCCACTAGACTTCCTTTTTTCTCTCTAGTGCCTAGAGAATAACTGCAGATTTCCTCCCTGCGACCTTTTTTTTTTAAATCCCCATCTTCCTTTCTTTAAGCCTCTCCCAGCTCCATTCCCAGCTGGATTTCATCAGCAACTGGTAATTTATAAATTCCTTTTTCTGTCTCCAAGTGCATCTCTGAAGGTTAGCTGGGCCACCTTAATCCCTTCCAGGCTGGTATGCTGGCCCATACACAGGAATTTCTGGGGGAGGGTGGTGCTTTTTTTGTAAATGTGGACTGCAAGGCTGTAAATGCACCCCCCCCCCCATGCTTCCCGAAGTAAGAGGTGAAAACAGCCCCAGCCTTCCTCCAGCCGGCCAGAGCATGGGGGAGAGAGGCTTGGGCAACGCACCGCTCTTGCCTTCCCTTGGCCAACCAAAGCATACTTGTTTGGGGGACCATTGGGGAGTGCTTTCACACTCTTCACACATGCACACAAGTGCACACACACACACACACACACACACACACACACACACACACACGGTGTACAGGCCTGTATGCTATGCCTCATCATAGTACATGTAGATCATAACACATGGAAGATCATTAGCCTGTTTGGTAAAAGCCCAGGTCTCAGGAAAAATGCTGGATACTATTTGTAAGAGTTGCAGAAGTGTCACCTGCACTGGGACAGCTTCAGTTTTAAAGTATGCTTTGTGTGGATGTGCTGTTGCTGAGAAAAATTGGACAACCCACTATGTATGTCATTGTAGAGACAAACCCAGAGAGGTAGAATGAGGTGCCAAAGATCACATAGAAAATCAATATCAGAGCTAGTGAGTCCCAGTCTTGGGTTCACCGCTATACCATTCTTTTTCTGACCAAACTTCTGAAACTAAAGCCTGGTTCATATAGTCCCTCAGTGGATGAAATAAATCTACATTTTTAACTTAAAATATTTTCCATGTAATAAAAGTAACCTGAGAGTTCTTGAGTGACTCTAACTCAGTACTAAGCCTCATTCAGGCCAGTTCTGTGTGTGCATAATAATAATACAAGGCTTAAGTAGTCAATCATTTTTTGTTGTTGTCTATCACTTGAATGATACTCTGGATATGATCCAGCAGCAATCTGCCAGAAATAAATATATTTCATAAGCAGGCGAATTTTTCAGTCTGTAGCATAAGGGAGCAAAATTCATTTTTTTTTCATTTGAAACAGGAAACTGAAGCACCAAAATGAGTACACCCAGCTTGCACTCTGAGCAATAGGGATTTACCATGTCTGAGTTTGTTCCTGATGGGTAACATGAAAAATCCAAATGACTGATGGGGAAAAGCAATGCTGACTGACTGAGCTCAGCATGGGCTACTGTTATCTGCATTTTACAGTTTTTAATACAGATGGTGGCATAGCTGCAGTTCCCAATATTCCATTATCTTTTTTGGAAACACTATTAGACATCCCTCCCTCTTCCTCTAAACATCAATGAAAGCTCTGCAAGAGGCAAATATGAGCACTTCTGTTTCAAGGTTTTTTTGTTTTTTTAATTGTCAACATGTCTGATTTCAAGATTAATAAGTGAGCATCTTCAGTTCTGGGGTTAGAATTATTTTTGAACGGAAAGAATACAATAGAGGAAAAAAGATTTAAAATGGTCAAAAATCAAAACATGTTTTGATTAACCCGATGTGATATTATTTTCAGTTTGTGAAAATTTCAGATTTGGAATTTTTGTCATGATGTGGGATGGGAAAAAAAATCCTAAAAACCTTGAATATTATCACGGGATGGAAAAAAAATCCTGACTATATGTATGTAACTGATCTTTTTCTCTTGTATCTTTAAGAAGATAATCTGGAGCAGCTTTTGATTTTTCCCCATAATACTCATCATCAGGCTCTCTGATGGGGGCTGGGGGGCAGGAACCAGCGATTCTAAAGGGCCTGGGGCTCCCAGCCACCACTGCTGCTACTGCAGCAGCAATGATGCCCACAGTATCTTTAAATCACTGCCAGAGTGCCACCTGGTGTGCTCTGAGTGGCTTTAAGGATTAGTGGGTGGCATGGCACTCTCCAGGTGGCAATAAGGGCTGACTGTCCCTGGCCACACCCCTTCTGCCCAAAGCCCCTCCCCTTCCAGGAGCACAGAGCCTCCCCTTCTTGCCCAGGAGCCCGGGCATGGTTGTCAGCTCCCCTGTTCGTGATATTATATCCTCAGTCAAAAATGATTTATTGTTTGTAGAAAGTAAGATATATTCATTGACATAAAAATCTCCTTTTCTTCAGAATGCTGCAGAAGGGGAACTTACAAAATGTACTGGAATTGGAAGGTTTCCAAGTATGAGCAGTACAGGTACCAATGCAAGAGTCCACCACTATACAGGAAATCATTTAAATATATGATTTATGTACCCACTAAACTGGAACTATACTAAGAATACCCCTATGAAGTGAAAACAAGGCAATGACTTGATAAAATTTAAGGACCAGCAGAATTTTGAATGCTATGAAAAACCACACTGGAACGACTTTTGAATCCCCTAGAATACACATTCACAGGAAGCTACTGAGTCATAGTTTGGGGTTGTCATTATAAATGGAGTAATTCTGTGTTTATTAACATTAGTAGTTATGAAAGCATAGGAAAGGATTCCAAACCTGGAAACCCTATGTAGATACTAATCCCTCTAACTTCAATAGAAGATCAAGCCCATGATTAAGCTAAATTGATGTTCCTGGCCCCCAGTCACAAGCTCCGTGAGTCATCTCTTTCTCTCTTGTCTATGATCAGCATTCTGGTTCAACACAGTTATTTGGTGAACAGGTGTTTTTTTGCTTCAAGGGAGCTTTTGCCTATCAAATTAGTGACTTCTTGATTCAGGAGAAAACTGGTTTTGCTTTAGTTACTAATATAAGTAAAGCTGATCAAATAAATGGTGTTTGTTTTTCTTTAAGTCCAGATTTACATATATCTTCAGAAATTAAAGCATTAAGAACAGTTCACTATGACTTGTGGGGTGACCTTATTCATTATTCACCAGTATTCAGCTTATTACAAACTATTTGTAAAAATGGACATGGAATCTGAACTAATTAATTTTAGCAAGAATGTTTAGTCATCCAAAAATAAGTTCTGAAAGATGCCTATTCATTTTCTGCTTGTCACCTGTTTAAAAATTTGAATCATCCAGTCAGGGAGTAGATAAATACATTTGATTTAGAAGAGAAATCACAGAACACACAATGAAAGCTGAAATGTTTGACAAGAACAAGACATAGACTCAAAATTATTTATTGAAACTATTCAGTGCATGATACTCTGTGAGTGTTTTCATTATTTATATATCAGAATCAGCTCACAGCTCACCAGAACTGGGGCTAACACTGAAATAGATATGAGAAACCAAATGTATGATTATATATAAACACTATTTTTACTCTATAGTTGGGCATGGAACTGAATTGAGTAAACTTTTACTTTACAGCTGAGACCATGTTTATTATAATAATGAAATAACAGTCTCATTCTTGCCTTGTTCTCTTCCCATTCATTCATTGTATCTGCCTGTTGTCACCTATATAATGGTTGGAAGCTCTTTAGGGGATCATCATCTTTTCACTATATTTGTGTACAGTGTCTAGCACAATAGAGCCCGATCATTAACTGAGATCTCCAGAGATCTACCACAAAATATATAATAAATATTGTTGCCCTGTTGGATGAGCAACAGCTGAAATTTGGGGCCTAGCAAAAGTGATTTTTTTCCCCTATAAAAAACAGACAAACTAAAAGTGGGACTTTAAGGGAGATTTGATAGAAGAGTAGGTAGTATCAGCCTCCATATCCTACCGTACCCCACACACATACTCGTTATATTTTATGTGAGAAATAGGTGGGTGTGGCAGGGCTGCATAATTCATGTGTGTCATATGAAATGCATGAGACTAGGCAGGTCTGAGCCTGTGATATATGTATTTCATAAAAAAGAATATAATCAGCTAAATCCTCTTTAAGAGCAGAAAAAAAAAGAGGAAAAAAAAGCTCACAGGGAAAAATTGAGCAGAATCTTGAATTTTTCTGGGTGCACATATATTTCTTCCCAGACTGTCACTTAACAGAATCACCCAAGTCCTCCTACTTCCCTTCCAGGAGTTTCAACAAGGAAATGAATGGCTTGTTTCACTGTATACACTGATCATCAACTGGATGGCAGGAGAAGAACATTGGCAGGAAGCTAGATATGGGAATGCAAGAGAAAGTAAGGAAACTTAAATTGATGAGATTCTATATTTTAATCACCTCAGCCAACAACTTGGAGAACAGATTAAGGCTTGATAGAGGCAAAGCTGCCATTGTTAAAGGGTTCATATTAGACAAATATTTCCCAAGTCTTCAAGGACCAGGGATAAATATGTGCTCTGTAGTCTTAGAAAGATTCCTTATGGACTAAGTCTGTTTACTTCCCTCCTCTGTCACTTCCCAGATGGCTTTTAACTAGTTTAATGATATGTCTGTCAAGGTCAACCCTGAAGGAATAGTCAGTAGATCACAAACTGTCAGGGACACAGTCACAGCCTGACTTCTCTCGGTGCCAGAAAATTACAGAAACAATGTGATGCACAAAGCCCAGCTTTGATACGTGATCCACAAACAATAACACCCTATGCCTAGGATAGCCAATGAGAGACGCTGATGAAAAGGGTGAGTTCTAAGCCCCACCCCTCTCATGAAGAAGTTGGTTAAGTCCTGGGAATCAGGAGTGTATATCTCCACTGATAATTCACAAAGCAGGGTAATACAGCTAGGTGAATGTCTATATTAAGTGTGATTCCTGATTCAATAGGTGCACTTAGAGACTACCTACTTACATAAAATGAAGTAGGGGGTGAGAAGGAAGATAAGCCAGTCTCTTATAACCTTTAACCCAGGTGTGCACCCTAACTTCTTGGCTATAAAATAATTCTCACTCTGGTCTAATTAATGTTTAATTAAATTGGAACATTTTCAACAGGAGAGTTTAAGGTTGCCTGCCATTGACCTGTGACATAACTCTGGAATATGCATGTCATGTATCTGCCTCAGTTTCCCCCCTTTATAAAAATAGAATATTTATATACTTACTGTCCCCATTGTATAAGGCAAGGTGAAGATTAATTAATAAATTCTTTCAGAAAATCATTTAGACCAGATAGCTAAAGTTTTATACCTGCTACTTACATTATGTTCCACCTGAAATCCTAACAGTGCTTTCTAAAATGCAGCTATATATTGGTATAATAAAGAACACTTAGTTTTTTATCTTCAAACAGTAACTAATTCCCTTCAAAGCATTTCAGCTGTACTCCATGTGTGTATAAACCATTGTGAGATAGGTATTACCTCCTTTTTAATATTAGAGGATCTGAGGCAGAGAAGTTAAGTCATGCATTTTCTGAAGGCATCACTAAGTTTGTGCAGCTCTGTTCATAGATTCTTCATTTGAGATAGCTTGTGCCTGATTTCTCTGATACAAGGACCTGCAACTCCTAATAATGTCAGTCCCCTCTGAGTTATTTCTCTCCAGTCCTCTGTGAATAAGCTTGTGAGAATACAAGGCCTCTGGGCTTGTTGTTTTTTTGTACATCTCTGGTGGGGAAAATCTTTTTAAAAAATAGGTTTTTTTATATAGGGAATTCTAATTTCCAGGTTCTTTTACCCCCACTCAAAAAAAAGCTTGATGATTATTTGTCTTAGGGTATGTCTATACTTGCTCCCTGGTTCGAACTAGGGATGCAAATGTAGCCAACCAAAATTGGTAATAAAGCTGGGATTTAAATATCCCGCGCTTCTTTAGCATAATCTCGCCCGTGCGCTATTCCACTCGCCAGCTGATTCGAACCAGGAAGTGCGCTCCAGGACACATTAGTTTGAATCAAACTCCTTGGTTTGAACTAACGTTACTCCTCAAAAAATGATGAGTAACGTTTTTTGAGGAGTAACGTTAGTTCGAACCAACGGGTTTGATTCGAGCTAACGCATCCCAGAGCGCACTTCCTGGTTCAAATCAGCTGGCATTTCTACTCAAATGATGAGTAATTCTTGGTGATTATGTGATGCAGGAAGTGTGAAGAAGGAATGTTACAAGACCTTTGTCTATGGTGTCCTCCTTTTCCAATTACCTACCATGCCAGATTCAAGTCCCATCAGTGACTAGTTCTCTTCAGGGTCTTTTTGCTTCCCAACTTTCTAGGATGCATGAGATTTTAAAAGCACATCAAGGCCTTTCTCATTTCTCAGAGAGCCAGCCATCCAAAAGTTTATGTAATGGGATAGTGGACTGGTAAACATGAAACAGTGTACGCACCCTAACAGGAATTCCTATCTGCCAGTAGTAAGCATTTCTCCTGGAATGCTGACAGACCCTGATTTTCAGACGGTGAGATTGTACTTAGAAACTTTGAAGCCTAGGCTACGTCTACACTGCAGGATTTTTGCGCAAGAAGTCTTTTGCAGAAGAGTACTTGTACAAAAACTTCTTGCTCAAAAGCACGTCCACACCTCAAAGCACATCATTTTTGCGATGCACTTTTGCGCAAGAAAGCATCCACACTGCATGGACGCTCTTGCGCAAAAAAGCTCTGATGGCCATCAGAGCACCTGTCCTTTTTCTGACAGGCTCTTTTTGCACAAGAAAGCCCTGCGGAGCCTCCACACATGCCTTTTTGCGCAAGAGCTGTAGCACGAAAAGGAGTTATGCCTCACAGAAGGAGGAATACCTACACTGCAAAAAGCCTTCTGTTCTGTCGATTGACTGTAGATTTTCTAGCGCAAAAACGCACTTGAGATGTGGATGCTCCACAGGTTTTTGTGCAAAAACAGCTGGTTTTGTACAAAAACCTTGTAGTGTAGACATAGCCTTGGTGTATAAGCACTTGCTACATGAAATAAAAACTACATAGCTCTTAGCTAAGTCTGTAGCAGACTCATCAATCTCCAAATGAATTAGCTGCCAACAGAGGGGACAGAGCACCACACCAAGCAGGTCTAGGTTACACTACCATTCAGAGAAAGTTTATGTAAACGAGATAACTTCAGTTGTGGAAATGATGACACTGATGGTCAAAACATGGGATGTGGGGAGGCTCCTAGAGATCTCTTTCTCTAGATAGAAGAGAAAGGAACAGACTGAGCCCTGCTTTTGGCTAACTCTCAGGTTCTAGTAGAACTACCATATTAGAGGAGCTGCAGAGAGCAAGTTTCCAGACCTTCATTTCTAAGAAGTATATTACCTATAGCACCTTCAATCTGAGTATCATAAAGTACATTACAAACATCTATTCTTCACCACAGCCCTCTGGATTATTAGCCCCATTTACAAATGGGGATGCTGAGGCAAAAGTATGGGAAGTGTCTTGTTCAAGTCTACATAGCTCTTACTCACAAGGGTAGCTTTGTTGAAGACTGCATTCAAGCATAGCCCTGGGAGTGTATGGAATCACACACACCATTAAGAGCTCAAAATAGTGGCAGATTCAATAACAGATCCCAAGAGTCCTGACATTTGACTCCCCTTCTCTAATCAGTAGACAATAGTCCATACACTAATACAGTAAGAAAGATTGTTTTGAGCTAAATCAGAGTCAGATCAAGACCAGGAAGAATCTCTTGAGAGAGTATAAACTCACACTGTATTCCCAGCCTAAAATACAGTGCAGTCTGTTAGAAGTACAGTTTGAAAAGAAATAAACTCATTGAAGTTTTACCTGATTCTGCCATCATGTAACTATGTGTGGTAGCTTTATTCAATGGTTAATCTTTCTCCCTCTTCCTTCCCTCCTTTATTTTATATATAAGTTCCAGATGACAGCAGGCATGGAAGTGCCAAAATAACAGAAAATCTTATTTTTCACAAAGTTTCCAGCCCAGATTTGTAGATTAAAGAAACTGAAATAGTGTGACACAGCATCTGAATGTAAGGTGTTTATTTGCCTTTTCAAACCTCCACCAGTCTACACAACTATCGTGTGCTCCAGGAACACTTTAGATCTGGCAGGTCAGTTTCATAACTAACCAAAATCTTGCAAAAGAGTTAGTTTTATTTGTTTGCTTTGTGACTATTTTAAAATTGCAAATTAATTAGCTCCATCTGGGATGCAATTTTCCACTTAGTATGTAATAGACTATGAAACTAATTTTGTTTCTGACATAGGTAGAAAAACACTGATTATGGTAATGCTTGTCCCTCATATGCTGCACTTAGGTCCAGTCCAGGTCTGTTCCACACCAGATCTTCTGTGTGCTGAGCCATGAATGTCTTAGTCTGCAATAGGTGATCCTAGTTCATTTATTACTTGCTGCCCTTGCTGGTGCTGATTAATGGAAGTAATTTTTAAAGCTAGAGGTGTTTATTATTTTTTTTTAATTTAAAATTGACTGACTGTTTGATTAAGCTTTCTCCAGCTGGGTTTTCATATTGATGAAGCATCTTTGCTACAGTACCTGGATGTAAATGGACGGGGAGAAAAAAAATCTAAATTGCCTGCACATAAACACCAAGCCCTATAAACAGCAACCCAGACAAAAAAGCTAAAACCTTCAGCAGTTGTCACATTGAGGAATAATCACTTTTAAAACATTTTGGTTGTTGGTAATGTGACTTTTCTGGGAAAGCAAGTAGGATTCTCATTTGGCTTAAACATTTAATTTCTTTAAAGGTGCTAAAACAAATTTATATTCGTGGTTATCAGGTGCATCTCACTTAATTCCAACATTACAAGCCAAATTTACTGTAAAACCTTGCTTTGTAAATTTATTTGGAGACCCGACTCTGGATCAGCATCACTGGTTTTTTTTTTTTCATCCAGCTCTCTGTTCAAGAATGAAGTTTGCTTTTAAAGTCTTTTGTAGTTTATGCAAAGAACAACGCATCCATCTTTGCTTTTATCGTATGTATGACACTATACTCTTTATGATGGACATTATATTATGATTACCTTCATATATATTGCAAATAAATCTGGAATCTGATGCTCTAGAATTCTGGCTCAGAATCAATGGAAGTTAGGTGCTTAAAAATATCTTTGGGGCTCTGGGCCTCTATATTTGCACCTAAGCATGCACTTTGAATTAGGTGCACAGTACTTGTTTCGCTGAATGCTAATGCTTTCATTTGGAAAGCACAATTTTCATTAATCCTACAAATAGCCCCATGTCAATTTGTTGATGTGACCTTGCTTTGAAATTATATCAGACTGCAAACACACTCTTTTCAAAGTAGCTCAGTCTACTTATTGTTCCAATTCAGATAACTTAGTTTTATTACTGAGGTCTGTTATATAAGGATCAATTGTAGAGCTGGGTGGAGCATTATGGAGGATTTTGAAATTTTAAAATTTGGTTTAGTTCTGATTAAATTTAGTTTCCTGCAAGCTCTGGCTCCAGGACAGTCTGCCTGTTAGGATACCCTTGAGCCAGAGAGCTTGGAAGCTCTGAGAGACCAGGCTATTCACTAGCTTGGGTGCTGGGGCTCCCACTGCTCCCATGCTTTTGGCACCCTGTAAGCCCACCACAAGGGCTGCCAAGGAGCTAGGCAAGACACCTGGCTAGAAACTAGGCAGGGTTTCTATCAGAATGCTACCTCATTTCTGACAGAAGTTTATCAAAATCCACATGATCTCGAGGAACGTTTTTATTTTGACCTACTGGTAAATTCACGGATTATTTCCCCCACCTACTCTAATCAATTGTCTCATCTGGGCAACTTGTTTCTTCTAAAGAAAATGTGTCTTCCAAAATGGCATTCTTCCCTGGAGCACAATATTCTTCATATTTTTGAAAGTTATCACCTGGCATTTTACAGCATCTTCCTGTCCCTTCTAGAATGTATCATAAAACAACAATCTTCCTCTAGGCCTAGTGCATATATCACTGCCGAAAATTTTGCTGCCTGATTTTTCTGTAATACCTTTGCTCCTAGGAAAATTTGTAATCGCCTTGTTCTCTGTGAGCTTCCCTTGCAGTCTGATGGATCTAGACAGTTTCTTTTCCTCCTTCTCTGCAAAGAGTTAGTGTTTTTTCTGTTGGTACATCATAAAGGAGCAACACACAGGAGTGGAGGTCACAGACAGAATTTCAGCTGGCCTTTGTTTCCTGAGGTGGATCAGAGGTACAAAGGGGAATATGTTGTACATAGGACAGGCTCAGTATCCATTGATTTCGGGGTAAATTTATAATTTAGGATCTTGGCTTTCATTTCTCAAAAATTGTCAGTAAGATGGACTAGATAAGTACATCACAAAATCTACCATCACAATTGGCACTCCTGGTTCCTTTATTAGCAGTCTCAGCATTATGGTCACAAATTAAAAGATTAGGTTGAATGAACTTTCTCACCCACCACACCCCTCCTAAGAAGTGTTTTCTCTCAGCCTGGTGGAGTCACTACAGAGCTCTGGAAAATGAATTTTAAACGTTGTTTGGTGGCAACTGCACTCTGTGCCTCTCTCCTCCCTGTGGATGTCTGAGGGATGATGTCACACAGCAATGTTTAGGACTCGATGCTGGAACAAAACTGGTGTTTATTGACTGAAACATGAGTTTGTTCCAGCAATGATTCCTAAACATTTTTGTATGAAATCATTCCTGAGAGCATCCATAGGCAGGGCTGCCAACAGGGAAAGGGAGGGGCATAGGGGCAGTTGCCCTGGGGTCTGGCAATTAAAAAGGGCCTGGGGGTCTGGGCCATCACTGCTGCTACTACAGCAACAGCAGCAGCTAGAGCCGTCAGACATTTAAATGGACACTGGAGCTCCATGCAGCATGCTCCAGGCAGCACTGAGGGCTGGGTGGGGGCGTGCTAACCCCTAGCCCTTCCCTTCTGAGGGGCCTGGAGCGGATTCCCCCTCCACTTTGCCCAGCCCTGTCCAAAGGAAGATGACTAAAGAGACCATGTCTCAAGATCTTTAAGAGAAAAGTTGTTGCACTAGCTGCCATTGCTTTGCCATTGTCCTGCCCTGAGTGAACTGGTTTTTCTTCAGCTCCAACATGTCAGCTTTGAAGTTATGAATACTGGTGAAGTTAAGCAGCATTTTGAAGGAAGTCAGCCATTCTTATCTAAAATGCAGCATCACCAGTAAGAAAAGCTGACCCTATATGCTAGAGGATGCCTATGGCCAGGGCAGGCCATGTGGTCGCTCAGCACAGCACCCCACCCGCCCTTGCTAGGTCCAGTCCTGAGGAAGCTGGTGGTAGGTGCCCAGCTGCTCCTGGAGCAGGCAAGGGAACCCAAATCCACAACCCCAAGCTCCAGATGCTGCTGCCTTATCCACTACACCACTGGAGACCAATCCCCACAGCTTCAGCAGCTGCCTTATCCTCCCCACTTTCAGCTGGAGCCAGCTCCAGGGAATGTGGTGGTGACAGTCTGGCTGCCAAAGCACAGCCCCAGATCAAGCCAGACACTCAACCCACCCTGCAAGCTCCAGCCCTGGGGAAGCTGCAGGTCACTGTCCAGCTGCTCCCAGCACAGTTGGACTCAAACGCACAGCCACAGGCTCCAGAGGCTGACTTCTTATCCATTATGACACTGGAGGACCCACCTGAGCCCCTCTTACACGCCTGCACCCCCACATCCGCAGCCCCTTGCTGTTACACTCCTGCACCCCCCACACACTCCAACCCTATGCCCTGAGTCCATCATACACCCAAACCCCCTGCCCTGAGCCCCTCATACATCCCAAGCCAGACTCCTGCACCGCCACATCCACAGCCCCCCACCATAATATTGACAGAAGACAGCCTGAATGCATGCATGGAGCTGGAATTGACCAGTTATGATGTAAACTTCAAATAAATGTGTGAAAAGATGCAGCAGCAGAAGTCCCATTAAATAAAGCCTGTGAGTACAATGTTGCATTTATGCTATTATAATCATCATGTCAATTATCAATAATATTAAGGTGTATCTTGTCAATCATACAAATGGGCATTCTTATATTTGGCTCTTTGTTGCTCACTTGTTCTGAATTTTGATGTAGTTTGGCTCTTTGGTTTGAAAAGGTTGCCAGTCCCTGGGTTAACCTTTCACCAAGTTGAAAACAGACCATTCATGTCCACTCTTGGATTTTGTGTATTTTTGCCAGTTTCTAATCCATGTCAGAACTTTGTCTTTTTCCTCTTGACTCCCTAATTTGTTAGGTAGCCTCTTGTGAAAAACTTCTGACAATGGCTTCTTAAAAATCCAAATATGCTCTGCCTAAATATTCTTTATCCATTGTTTTATCCCCTAAATGTTTTTTCCAAAAATCTTCCCTGATAGTCACAAATCACTTGGCAAACTAATCAGGATTCTAGGCATGTGCAAAGCAGTTCAGCAGTGTCAGCTGTCAACACTCTATTTCACACTTGTGAAATCTAAATTCTTTCTAAATATTCCAGCAATCTTCTGACTTGACTTCCTGTTTCTTTACCTTGGTAAGAGAGACAAGCTCTCAAGCAACACAGAAGCTGGGCCAATAAAAGATATTACCTTGCAAACCTGCTAATGTCCTGAGACCAACATGGCTACAACAACGCTGCATGCAAGTGCTAATGTCAGTCACAGGTGTGGGGAATTCATGAGTTTGACAAACATAAGAAATTTAACCTACTGTTTTTCACCCAGAGTTGTGAATAGCTGAGACGCCTCAAATATATATTTTAGAATGAGTTAGTAGACCACTGGCAATAGGCGTTTGATATTCTAATAATCTGGTTAATCTCCTCTCTCTTTCCTGAAAGATTCAAATCCCAATTAGCTTCATTTTGAATATGGGCTTTCTGATTCTCCAATGGATCAGTTAAACAAGGATAGCCTACCAGGCAAGCTGTCTTGGAGCCAAAGTTCTCAGAAAACACTTGGGGCGTGTCTACACAGCAAAGTTATTTTGGAATAATGGCCGTTATTCCAAAATAACTATGCGAGCGTCTACACAGCAAATCCGTTATTTCGAAATAATTTTGAAATAACAGTCGACATATTCTGACTTCTGTAAACCTCATTCTACAAAGAATAACGCCTATTCCAAAATAGATATTTCAGAATAGGGGCTGTATAGGCAGGGTAAAAGCTGCTATTTCAAAATAGGGGGCCTCCGGCCCTTCCCAGGGTACCCTGCTGGCCACTCTGGCCACTTTCAGCCAAACACTATTCCCCACCCTTTCTCCTGGAGCCATTAAAGCTGCAGCCTCTGCAGAAAGGGCTTGTGGCACACAGGAGGCCCTGACAGCCCTGAGCCACCCTGCATCTGCACCTGCCTTGCTATTCCCCCAATACGAGCCAGTCTACTGCTCCCACCCAGCGCTTCACTGCTCCCAGTGAGAAGTCCCAGGAGCCTGCCAGGGGCTAAAAAAGACACACACCTTCCTGGTCTGGTGTGGAAATCCTGGACGCTACTGATGATGAGACCAACCTCCAGGATCTCCGCACCAGATACAGGAATGCCGATGTCTATGGCCGGATGGGGCAACAAGGGGCACATCCATACACAGGAGCAGGTGCGCATGAGCTCCGCCACGCATATGCCAGGGTGGGAAACTCCCACTCTGAGGCAGAACCTCACACCTGCCCTTATTTTAAAGAGTTGGACCACATCCGCGGGGGTGGGGCAGTCCCTTTCCCTGCCCTGGTTGTGCACTCCGGGCTCAAGACACCTGTCATCGTCCTCGCAGAGAGGGAAAAATGACGAGGAGGGAGAGGAGGACCAGGAGCCGGATGAGGCCAGCATCAGCACCCTCCTGACCCTGGAGCCAGTACCCTTCCCTGTGAACATGTCCCAGGCATGATCCAAGACCGGGAAGGAACATCATATGAGTGCCATCACTTTCCCTTCATACAGGGGAGTGGGCAGCAAGGGGTAGCTGGGTGCTCCTTGCTTGGCCCTTGCTGCCTGGGGATTATGCAGCAGCCTCTGAATGTGGGAGCATGTGTTGTGCCGCTCCTGGCCACACAACCCCAGAAGGCTGCCACAGAGGACACTTGTGCTATTGGCCACAGGGTGTCTGGAGAGGCCTGCCATGTTCATGACCCCAACGTGGGAGCTCATGACCCCGGGATGGGGCACCCTCCCTCCACAAGCCACCTTTAGAAGGAGGGTGGGGACACACACACACACACACACACACACACACACACTCACTCAGCAGTCCCGCACATAGCACACGGGCATGCCCACAGTCTTGGGGCAGCACCCAATAGGCCCACTGGCCAGAGCACATATGACCTTGCTCCAAGCACATTGCCTTCGAGTGAGCCGAGAACTGTTGCTCTTGGCTCACAGATGAGGGCTAGGCTTCAGGGACAGTGTCCCTTGGGATGACTGACCATCTCTCTTTATTCTCCACAACTAGACCAGCTGTGAAAGGGGGGCGGTTGACACCACCCAGGACAGCCTCCCAAACCTGAGGCATCCACAGGCCAATGGATGAGTTCCAGAGGCAGCACCTCGTGGCACTCTGATCCCTGGAGCAGACCATTGACCTCAGGTTCCAGGAGGATATCCAGCTGTGCCAAGACACCTGGCAGGAGCTGCTGTAGCAGGGCTACTCCCTGTGCATGGATGTGCATCCCTCATTGTTAGTAAGATGCCTGCTCCTGCTCCAGCTTCTGCTCCCACACCTGCTGTTGCTGTAGCTCCTCCTCCCACTCCCTCTCCCCCTCCCCCTTCTCCTCAACACCCTCCCCACTCTTCCATGGACGCTGAGGCCTTCACACCCTGATGGTGGGATCAGCAGAGCCAGGCGCCACTCCTAGCCCTGAGCCTCTCCTCACCCTCCTCTCCCTCCAGCTCTCTCCTCCTTTCCTCCGAGGTTCTCATGCCCCCTTATCTCCCCTCTTTCCTCCCCTCTCCGAGGTTCTTTCCCCAGTCTCTCCCCAGTTTTTTTGACCCCAAATCAAAAAATACAGAGTTTTTACTTTTTCAAAAACAAATTTGTGGTTTATTTTGTCACCAGGAAGGGGAGGAGCAGGGAAGGTAGGGGTTACTGGAGGAAAGACAGTGAGGGATGAAGCATAAGCCCCTACTGGGGCAGCCCAGGGGAGAGTGTCACTGGGCCCCCAGGGAGAAGCTCTCCCTCAGGGCCTCCCAGATGTGCACAGCCCCCTGATGAGCCTGCTGGATGGCAGCAGTGCATGGCTGCTCATAGGCCCTGCCAATGAGGTCATCCTCTGCCCCTCACCCTGGCAGGAATGCTTCCCCGTTCTAGTCACACACATTGTGGAGTACACAACATGCAGCCACCACATGTGGAATGTTGAGCTCCCTGAGGTCCAACTGGTTGAGGAGGCATCTGAACTGCGCCTTCAAATGGCCAAAGGCACCCTCCATGACCATGTGGGCCCTGCTGAGCCTGGCATTGTAGTGTTCATGAGAGAGGTTGAGGTGGCCGGGGCAGGGCTTCATGAGCCAAGGCTGGAGGGGATAGACCCCCTCTCCCACCAGGCAGATGGGCACATTCACATCCCCAACCCTGATGGTCCAGTCGGAGAAGAAAGTTCCGGCATGCAGCTTCTAGAACATGCTAGAGTTCCTAAATATATGTGCATTGTGCACCTTCCCCAGCCACTCAACATAGACATTGGTGAACTGGCCCCAGTGGTCCGTCACAGCTTGCAGGACCATTGAAAAGTCTCCCTTGCAGTTGATATCCAGAGATGCCCACTGGTCAGGGGTCCAGATGAGGATGTGGGTGCTGTCAATATCCCCCCCCCCTCCACAGTTGGGGAAGCCCATGTCGGCGTCCACCTCTACAAGGATGGTGTTGATGGCCCTGACTACCTGCAGAAGACGACAAACAAACAGAGAATCATAGGGGTGCCAGGGCCTCTGAGAGTTCCCCCAGTCCACCCTCATAGTCATCCTCCCCCAACTCACCAGAAGCAGGGCTTTGTGAGGGTGGGACTGAAAAACATCTCCCAGAGAGGGGGCTTGCACCACCCCTACCCCCACCTCCCATTTCTCTGGAGAACCCCATTCCTTCATTCCACACCCCTCCTGGCAGGGGCGGATTAGAGTTTTGTGGGACCCAGGGCACAGGGCCTATTGAAGCACGGGGCCCAGGGCAGCTGCCCCGCTCACCCTACCCTATATCTGCTGCTGCCTCCTGGGACAATAGCCCGACAATGCCATACCTGCATGACCAGGGCCCCAACAGTTGATCTCCCCATGCCAAACTGGTTCCCCATGGATTGGAAGCTATCCGGAATGGAGGGCTTCAAGAAGGCATTGGCGACATGCTTCTGGAGGGGATTGCGGGTCTCATATGAGTGTCCTATTGCCTGAGGGCAGGGGCAAGCCACTCACAGAGCTCTATGAAGGTGTCCTTCCTCATTCCAAAGTTCTGGGGCCATTTCTGATCTTCCCACCACTCCATGACAATCCAGTCCCACCAGTCTGCACTGGTTCCAGATGCCAGAGACTGTGGGGCATGGTGTCCAGGGGAGAGCAGGCAGGATCCAGCTGCATGAGCCGCACCTGCAGAGATCCGAGAAGGGTCTCCCAGAAGAGCTGCGGGTTGGGTTCCTGCAGAGCCTGGGAGGCTGCATGCAGAAACTGCTGTATGACTTGCAGCATAAGCTGCAATAGCTGAAGACTGCTGGGAGACGGCTCCGGCTCCATAGAAGGGAGTGCTGTGGTCTCCAGAAACAGGGCAACCAAAGCATGCAGTGGAAATGCTTTGTTGCCCCTCAGAGAGGTAGGCAAGCAAGAAGGAAAACCTGAGCAATAGCTGTCCAGAGGTATGTCTACACTACAAAGTAAATTCAAACTAACAGCCGTGCGTTCAAATTAACTTTAATAGCGGCTATACATGCAAACCGCTATTTCAAATTTAATTTGAAATAGCGGAGCGCTTAATTCGAACTTGGTAAACCTCCTTCTACAAGGAGTAATGCCTAATTCGAATTAAGTAGTTCGAATTAAGTGCTGTGTAGCCACTTAATTTTAACTAGCTGTAGGCTAGCCCTTCCCAGGTTCCCCCTGGTGGCCACTCTGGGCCAGACCAGGAAAACTCCTCTCCTCTCCCCCAGCCCCGGGGCCCTTAAAGGGGTAGATTCCGGCCAGACGGCACTTGCCAGAGCCAGCCCTTCCAGCAGTCTCCACCCCTGACCCAGTGGCCCCAGGATGAGCCAGGCAGCCAGTGACAACCAGCACCCAGGGGCCAGCCAGGGGCCGCAGACGGCGTGCGCCCTTCAGGACTAGTGCTGAGGTCATGGACCTCATTGAGGTTTGGGGGCAGGCCCCCAATGTCCATGATTGCCGCACTAGGAGGAGGAACATGGCCGTCTACGGCCGCATAGTGGCCACCATGGCCCGAAAGGGACACAGGTGCACCCAGGAGCAGGTGCACCTGAAAGCCAAAGAGCTGTGGCAGGCGTACGCCAGGGCCACCAGGGGCGGCGCTGTGGCAGGGGCTGACACCTGCCCCTACTTCCCCGCCCCCAACCAACTCCTGGGGGGTAGGGCGGTCCACACCAGCCTGGGAGGCAGCGAGCCAGGACCGGAGGGCCCTGACCCGGGCGCACCGGAGGGGCACCACCAGCTGTTCCAGCACCGGAATCAGCAGGGTCAGCCAGGGAGGCCATACCAGGTAAGTGCCAGCACTGTCCCCTGACCAGGGGGGAGGCGGGGAGGGAGACCAGGGATCGTGTGCGTGGGCCATGCCTCCCACGGATCACGCAGCCACCTGTGCATGTGCGAGCACATGCCATGCCACCCTTGGGCAGGTGGCTCCAGCTGCGTGACACCCAGGGGCCGTGGCCCAATAGGCACATGCGTGTGTGAAGAGACCTGACACACTCCCAACCCCGGGGCAGGACCCAGCAGGACGCTCTCCCTTCACACGCCCCCTCTACACAGAGGCAGGGGACATCTCCCCCCCCCGCCCCGGCCACACTATACACGGCACAGGGTCATGAGTGTGGTCTTGGGGCAGCTCCCAGTCCCGGGGAGAGCCAGACATCCTGACCATGGCCTCTGTGCAAGCACAGAGGCTCTGACGGTGCAGGGCATGGTCACCCTCACATCACGGGGGGGGGGGAGCTGGGCATCATCCATTGTGTCCCCAGGGAGAATTGAACACTTCTCTTCTTTCTCTACAGCTGCACCAGCTGCTCGTGCAGGGCGCACCACCCCGCCCGGGACATGCTCCCGCACACACGTCCTGCTCCAGACCACCACCACGCAGCAGGAGTACTGGGACCAGCACCTGGGGGCCCTGCAAGCCCTGCACTGCACTGTCCAGGCCTGGATGCTGGAGGACCTGCAGCTCCGCCGGGAGCAGCTTGCGGCGGACCAAGCGAGGAACTGTCACCTGCAGGCCTGCTGCAGAGCATGGTGCCCTGTGCCGGTCCTGTGCCTGCTGCCCCCCCAACTACTGTCCCTCCTCCCACTCCTGCCCCCCCTCCCACCTCTTCCTCCTCAACCTCCACACCCTCCCCCTCAATGTCCACACCATCCTCCCCATCCCCCCGGCGATGCCGAGGCCCCCTCCCTCGCCGTTCTGGGAGGCGGTTGGCCCGGCGAGACCCCCAGCCCTGAGTGCTGAGCTTCCCCTCTCTCTTCTTCCCCTTGCTTCCCCCTTCCAGCTCCCTCCTCCCAGTTTTCCCCCTCCCCTCTCCCACCCTCTCTCCTGCCCTCTCCCGCCTCCTTTCCCCCATCTCCCCACGGTTTCATTCCCCCTACCCAGTTGTGTTCAATAAACCGGTTAATATTTTTGAAAATACGTGTCTTTTGTTTGACATCAGGAAGGGGGGGCTAGGGAAGGGTAAGTGGAAGGACGTGAGGGAGGAACGGGGCACGAGCCCCCGGTGGGGAGGACCGGTGTGGCTCTGAGGGCTCCTCTGGGTGGACGCTCTCCTGCAGGGCCGCCTGGATCCTGACAGCCCCCCAATAGACCTCCCGGATGGCAGCCTGCAGCAAGTGCAGCCGGGCTGATGGCAACGACCCCACAAGATGCACCAGCGTGCCCAGGGACAGGTCTGGTTCCATGTTGCAGAGTGCCATGGTGTCCCGAGTGGGGGCAAGCAGAGCACTCCAAGACACGAATGCTTTGCTGTCCCTCAGCAAGGCGGACCAACAAGCAGAGAAACCTGAGAACTGTCTGTCCGAGATGAGGGGGTTGGGTCCCTTTAAGCACAGACCTTGGCTAGCCTCAGGCAGCAGCCCCACACACTAAGTCTGACCCTGATTCCCTTTTGGCACTGGTTCCGGCCAGCCTTACCTTCGATTCAGGGTCCACTCAATGTGGACCTGCTATTTCAAATTAGAAAAATGCTATTTCGAATTAGTTTTTGTGTCTAGATGCCTTATTTCGAATTAGCTTAATTCAAATTAACTAATTTGAATTAAGTTAATTAGAAATAGCGCTGTAGTGTAGACATACCCCTGGGGGTTCCTTTAAGCACGCGCATCAGACAGCCTCAAGCAGCAGCCACACAAAGTAACTACTGACCTGATGCCCTGCCTGAACTGATTCCAGGTGGCCTTAAATGTGATTCAGCATCCAATCTGTGTGGACGTTCTATTTCAAAAGACCTAAGTGCTATTTCGATGTGCATTTTGTGTGTAGATGTGCTATTTTGAAATAAGCTACTCCAGAAAATCTCTTCCGGAATAGCTTATTCCGAAATAAATGTGCAGTGTAGACGTACCCTTGGGGTGCATCTACACAGCAGGGCTTAACTCGAAATAAGCTACACAAACAGAACTATATCAATTGTGTAGTTTATTTCGAAATAGCTTATTTCAAAATTGTGAGCACCTACACAGCACTTATTCCAAAATACAGCACTCTTCAGCCGACTTCCCGTACTCCTCGTACAATGAGAGTTACAGGAGTTGGAATAAAAAGTCCTCCAGCTTGACAGTATTTCGACATTATTTCAAAATAACTGCCTGCTGTGTAAACGAGCACTAAGTTATTTTGAAATAATGTTGCTGTGTAGACGTACTCCAAACAGAAAGAATAGCATATGATATGTGACCAGGTGCAAATAAGCTGCTTGAATTTCAGAAAGTGAATTGACTATTACAGTTTACAGTTTGAGATCAAATGTTAAGATTACAAAAACTAGCAAAAAATAAACTAAGCAAATCCAAATGCTAGGAGCTGGTAATCTGTTTGCAGATATTCTGCATTCAGAAAAAGGAGGCTACATGCATCTGGTCAATATTCACTGCAAATTATCTATTTGGTTCTTCTAACTACAGGTTACTTGAGCAAGCGGGGAAAAAAATACTCTTGTCTCACTTATCAGTGATGTGAGGGAGAACAAAAGTCCATTTTGTGAAAGAGAACAACTTTTCATCCCTAAAAAGGGAGTTCTTTTTTAACTGGTAAATCAGCATCTGCCAGTGGAAAACTGATAACCATAATTTCTATAGTAATGTAAGTGGGCACAGTGTTTGAAATAAAAGGAGATGCAAAACCTGTCCCTAAGGAGCTTACAGATTAATGAATGAGAAAAGCACTTTCCCCCAGGCAGAAATTTCCCAATGAAGCTCGTGAGTCAACCAACACTCTGATATTATTCCTATATTTATTTGCATTTTTAAAAAGAATCATGCCCTGCATGAGCCTTTCACTGAAAAATCACAACATCATATTACTGTAAGCCCTGCCCTTCCTCCCCAGCCAAGTTTTAGAGTCTCTACTCCTGACTTGTTGCACCACATATAAAATAACACCCCAATCCTACAACCAGCTCTGTATTGTCAGACCCCAGCACTCCCCTGACCTAGGTGCAGGATCAGAGCCTTATATTGCATATTGTCATTTTATATATACTAAGAAGCACTTACCTAAATCCTTTTAAAGCATGATTTTCCTAGGATTGATGGGAAATCATCTTGCCTTGTTTGCTGCTAAAAACCCGCATTTTCCATCAGAAGAGGAGAGATTTTATTCTGGCAAAAGTTTAGGAAGATTTGTTTTTCCACACCAAAAATAATTACTGGTGACTTCATGAAGTTCCTCTGCAATGATCCTTTTTGGCTCCCCTGTGTTTAGTGTAATTTTTTTATTCTGCACTGTGTGTGAGTGCATATGGAAAAATGTACAAAAACATGGGGGCAGACTAGTGTACAGCAACGTTCTCCTCCCTGTATACAATTAGGAGCCCTGAGTTTTCATTTTCCTTCAGGTAAAAGTGGGAGCTTCTGCTGTTTACAGAAGTTACCACTTTGGTTTATTACAGGAGGGCTTTTTCTTTCTAGTTTCAATCCTTGCCTCTGCTTCAATCTCCACGTAACATTTTGCTGCCTTTATTATTGTTCTGTTTCTGCACCACCTGGGGTTTGCAAAGACTCCAATATTTTCTTTGGAGAGGGTTCCTTATCACTGACAAGATAACATCAGATGCTCAGGGGCATTTTAACTTCTTTGGAATTGCATTTTGTCAGTCCCCTACGGTTGAATGGCTGAGCAGATCATCATGTCTCTCCCTGCGATTACATTTACTGCTAACCCTTTGGATGCATTCTATGTGTGACACTGAGCTTTCGGCAATTAAACAAGGCACTTACAGGCATGGCCTGACCAGTATTTTAGGCTGGGGTAAGGGATTTAGGCATTCAGACTCCATTAGGTCTAATTAGAATTGGGTGTGCAAATCCTGGGTGTGCAGTATCTCAAGCAGCTTTGTAAATCACAGCCTCATTGAGTAGTGGTCTGTGCTGCCTAGCAGGAGAGGCCACCTCACCCCCTTTTGCCATGTTAAGGTTGCAGTGATACCAACTTTGCGGTGAGCATTTTAAGGATGCTAATAAGAACAATTACAGCAGAATTAGGAAGGTTGCTTAGATGCACTGCAAGTGCCAACCATGCAAAGCCAAATGCAGATAGGGATGGAAGTATATAAAAAGATATAGTCACAGGGCCAGTAAGAGAGTTCATCTTGACAGTTGCACTACATATGAACTGGAGAAGGTGATGCAGATGTCAGGGACACCAACAGATGAGGCTAGGTTAATAGTCAGGTAAGGTGAATAAGTGACTTACCCTTAGACACAGAATTTTTCATTTGTTAAACATTCCCTTCTCTAAAGTTTTCAGGATAATCTGTGTATTAAATCTGTCATCTCAGTGGCTGATTGTCAAGAGGGACAGTGTCCCTCATCTCTGTTTGCCAGAAGCTGGGAATGGTTGACAGGGGAAATATCACTTGGGGTGTGTCTTCACTGCACCATAGCTTAAGAATATAAGAATGGCCATACTGGGTCAGACCAAAGGTCCATCCAGCCCAGTATCCTGTCTGCCGACAGTGGCCAATGCCAGGTGCCCCAGAGGGAATGAACCAAACAGGTAATGATCAAGCGATCTCTCTCTTGCCATCCATCTCCACCCTCTGACAAACAGAGGCTAGGGACACTATTCCTTACTCATCCTGGCTAATAGCCATTAATGGACTTAACCTCCATGAATTTATCTAGTTCTCTTCTAAATCCTGTTATAGTCCTAGCCTTCATAAACTCCTCAGGCAAGGAGTTCCACAGGTTGACTGTGCGCTGTGTGAAGAAGAACTTCCTTTTATTTGTTTTAAACCTGCTGCCCATTAATTTCATTTGGTGGCCCCTAGTTCTTATATTATGGGAACAAGTAAATAGCTTTTCTTTATTCACTTTCTCCACACCACTCATGATTTTATATACCTCTATCATATCCCCCCTTAGTCTCCTCTTTTCCAAGCTGAAAAGTTCTAGTCTCTTTAATCTCTCCTCGTATGGGACCCATTCCAAACCCCTAATCATTTTAGCTGCCCTTCTCTGAACCTTTCCTAATGCCAGTATATCTTTTTTTAGAAGAGGAGACCACATCTGTACGCAGTATTCAAGATTGCATATCTTATTTCAATCTTATTTCAAAAAAACTTATTTCATAATTTAGCGCTATCTACACAGTGCCAAATTTCAAAATAACCCGTTATTCTGAAATGTCCCTTACTCCTCGTGTAATGAGGTTTACAGGGACGTCAGAATAGCGAGCCTGTTATATTTTGAAATAACAGGCTTGCTATGAAGACACAGGATAGCTATTTCAGGATACTCCAGTGTAGACATAGGCTAGGTCTACACTACAAAGAAAAGTCAGGAAAAGATACGCAAATTGCAAATCGCAATTTGCGTATCTTTTTCCACTTTTCTTTCGAAAGAGGCTTTTCCAAAATTTGGCCTGTCTACACGGGGTCACACTTTGGAAAAACCTCCTCTTTCAACACATCCCTTCTTCCTCATACAATGAGGATTACAAGGATGGCGAAAGAATGTGTGACTTTTTTGAAAATTATTCCGAAAAAGAGGACATGTTCTTTGGACATGGCATAGCTTTTCTGGGATACCTGAGGTATCCAGGAAAAGCTCTGCAGTCTTGACATAGCCATGGCCTTGATGATTACCTATTCTGTTTATTCGCTGTGGGGCACCTGGCATTGGCCACTGTCAGAAGACAGGATACTGGGCTACGTGGACTTTTGGGCTGGCCCAGTATGGCTATGTTCTCCTGAAATTGCTCCATTTAAAAATCTATGTGAAAATACTCTTTTGCTGTCAAATTCATTAAGGCCCTTTTGATGCACAAACTGTTCTTTCCAGATGTGGAATTTGTTTGAATAGCAGCTGTTTGTTTATGATACAAAATGCTTCATTGTTTCAAAATAACGGTTTCTTAAATAAAAGGCCTTTCCTATTTAAGGACTGAAGGGATTTCTAAGCTGTTCTTTACTCCCCTTACATTCATCTATACCAGAGTCTGTTTCAGACATTTTCTGAAATTAACATTAAAAAAAAAAACAGTGTAAAAATGTGACTGAACCCAAAGGTGAGTTAAATAAAATGACATTTGGAGAGACCAAAGCACCCCAAACTACCCAATCAGTGGCCCTACCCAAAGGCCCTGTGCAAGTCTGGAGCAGTCACACAGCTGCCTGGAGTTCTTGGCCAAGGAGCCAGATGCCACCGAGAGAGAGAAGTGGGTGGGGATGGGAAGAAATATCCATACTTCATCTTTCTGGGCTTGACATCTAAGAGAGCACATCTGAGGATGTACAGCACATCAGCTTTGCCTATAGGAAATGAAAGTAAAGGAAGGAGAAAGGGGACAAAGCATCAAGGGAGATAGCTGGGAGCCTGAAGAGAAGCACAAGCTCTATGAATAGCTTCTGACTGCTTGGGTCATGTCTGGGTCAGGAAAGCAACTGAAAAAAAGTGTCACCTTGTCACCATCTGCATTTTTCACAGAAGATAGATACAGAAGAAAACTAGCTGGTCCTGTCTATAGAGGCCACTTCCCTCCCACTGCACCATTCAGAACCTACTTACTGTTGTTTTATTTTCTCTATCCTGGGTCCATCTATTAGGCATTAGCATAATTTATGTTGCTCTCTAGAGGCCATTTTTTGCTCTAATTTATACTCCGTGCTACTCCACTGTAATACAGCTAACCTCAAAATATTTCTGGCTGAGAAACTTTAACCCCAGGGGATAATTGTACGCAGAAGTGCAAAAGTAACTCTCTTTTCCAGGAAATCATTTTCATTGTGGCGGCTTCTTCTAGTGATCAGAGTACGGGGGATGAATGTTAGGCCCCCAAAGGTTCTGTACCCTGCCATTCTGTACCTCAGTTTCTCTGTCTGTTAAATGAGGATAAGACAAACCCCACTTCATAAGTCAGAGCACTGCACTTGATTACATTTGCAAATGCTCCTGTGAACCTGTCAGCATCACCTTTAACAGACACATTTGGGAAGGAGCCAAAGTAAGCCATTCCCTCCCCTCTTTTCGCATCCACTTGTTCAGAAAAGCTTTCCATGTCTGTTGAAGTCAGAAATGGATTTGGAAGCATTCAAACACTACTAAATAAGCCTTCAAAGATCTGAGAAACTGGATCGGGGGCTACAGCTCCAACAGAGAGGTTACAGCGGTGCAGCAGCATTGGTACAACTATGGCACTCTAAGCTCTCTAGTGTATCCACAGTGCACTTGATGGGAGAGGGCTCACCCATCAACCTAATTAATCCACCTCAAACAAGTGGCAGCAGCTATGTCAGTGGGAGAAGCTCTCCTGCTGACCTAGCACTGTCCACACTAACTCTTAGATTGATGCAACTTATGTTGCTCCAGGGAGTGGCTTAGTCACACCCCTGAGTGACATAAGTCATGCAAATGTAATGGTACTGTAGCTAGGACAGAGGACTAGAACTATAGAGTGTACCAACCCAGCATTCTTCACCCCTGAAACTTCAAAAGGCTAGGCTAGTTTATGTTTAGTAGTCCAGGCCAAAGACTGCCCAGCTGTATTGCAGAAGTAGAATAGTTTTAGGTCCAGGCTGCCTGTGTACAGCTTCGTGTACCATGGGAGCAAGAGGTAGGCTGGGTAACCAAGGATCAGTACTGGCATTTCAACGCATCCGATGTTAGCTTTCTGATCTGGGAAGAGAGTTCCAGCTTGCAGCTTTCTGAAGAGACTGGAGTTCCTAAAGATGCACGTGTCACACTCCTTTCCCAACCATCCCATACTAATGTCATTGAAATGGCTTTTGTGATCCACCATCACCTGCGATACTATCAAGTACCTTTGGCAAGGTGGTTGGATGCCATCCATTCGCAATTTGCAAGCTTCCATGAAAGTGGCCTTACACATGCAAAAGTTTTGCAGCCACAGCTGCTTGTCCCACAGCTGCATAATGATGCAATCCCATCAGTCTGTGCTTGACTCATGGTACCAAAACTGGCCTTCCACTGTGTCAATAGAATTGAATGGTGGTGGCATCTGCCAATCACTTATCTCAAGTGCTTCAGAGAGAAGTATGTTCATGACCTCCTGAGAGTCTTCCTCATTCTGGCAGGCCCTGGATATGCTCTGGACATAGGCACAAGATAGTTAATATGACTGCCATAGCAGTACTTTGCCGCTGAATGGGTTCCATGCTGGATTCCATGCTTACCCTGCTATAGCTTTTGCATGGATAACCAAGGGGAAAAGGGGGAGAAAAGATTGTTTGCCATTGCTTTCAAGCAGGGATGAGAGAGGAGATGAGTGCATTATGGGACACTGATGACACGTACCTAGAACCACCCACTGAACAGTTTTGGTCTCATTGGGCACTGGGAGCATAATCCAGAACGCAAAGGGGCAGTAGGAACTGTGGGATAGCTACCCACAGTGCATTGCTGTCAAAGTCAATGGTAATCACCCTACTTGGGATGCACTGCATCGAACTCTTGCTCACAGTGGGAACATGCAACTTTGACTTTACAAAATCGGGTGCTAGAAAAATCAGCCTTCATAAATGCAACCTTATCTCTCAGTATAAACAAAGCCTCTGTCTCTAAAGTGACAACAACTATGACTGCCTTCTTTCTAGAGATCTGGACCCCCATGTCCTCAAATTTTCTCTGTACAGGTGAGGAATTGTGCAATATCCAGCTCCTGATTGGTCCAAGCTGCTGATAAACCATTACGTTCAAGAGAGGACAAAGGTCAGGTGGGTATGCCGGGGGTCCTAAATGCCACCTTTCACAGTAATAAGAAACAATGAGCGGTCCTGTGGCACCGTAGAGACTAACACAAATATATAGAATCATGAGCATTCATGGGTAAAACCCACTTCCTCAGATGAATTAATTAGAGTCACAGAATTTCCATTAAAACATTGAACATCGCAACACACAAAGAGAAGCAATTTTTTTGTTTGGATAAAATCATTCACATATTATCTTTGCTAGGGAAGAAGCTACTGAAAACATTAATCAAGGATGAGAATTAACTTACATTCCATTTCACTGCTATGCATGTGAGATTATTTCCCTCTTCCTCATCTTTGGATTTCATTTTAACTGGATAGCAGCAGCAGCAGCCGCCGCATTATTAGCCTGTGTTAGCTGTAAATTTACACTGGCATATTATGCCAACTCAGTGAGAGAGCTATTAGCCTCCTTCACTGTGAAGTGTTGGTGTTGTGCATGAATGTGTGTTACTTGTTCCAGCTGAGAAAAGGGACTTGAATTTCCCTCCCCAAACCAAACAGCTTACTGTGCGGATGTTGCAATTTTTGAAAGAGCACTGACACTTTGCTGCCCCTGGAAGGCTTCCTTATTGCACCTGTTATGAAGGATTTTTACTTTAGTGTTTCATAATTAAAGGCAGAGCTGTAGAGACCATCTTTTGTTTTCTACCCCCCCAAATGTCTCCATTCCATTTCCCCAGAGCCTCATTGTGGTGTAATGGCATTAGAGCTGTGTTTTCATGTACAAACCACTATGTTGCTTAAGGTTATATTAAAAAAAGTGGTATGACCTATAAAGCTGCCCTGCTTTCATCTTACAAAAGAGGAGTATAACACATTAAGGCATCCAGGAAATAGTATCACTATATATATTGCTAATTGGCTAAAGCAGAAGTGAGTAACTTCAGTTCATATTGGAGAACATTAGAGGGAGCTTAGAGAAGGCAGGGAAAAGGGGACCAAACAAACTCGTGGTACTGCCCCAGTTTTGAGAGTGTCTTATTCTCCACTTCTGACTCTGCCTCCACTTTTGTTCCAGCTGTTCTCAAGTGCACATAGTAGCTTTTACTCTCAGTCAATCAGTCAGCTAACACACAAAAAAGCTTGGCCAGATAAAAATAGCCCAGCAAGCACAATAGCTTGAGGGGTGGATTTGGGTCTCCCAAAAGTACTTGCAGAAAGGGTCAAGAGTACTCCAATGCTGCTCCAAAGTTAGTCTTGTCAGAGGCCTGGCTAAAGTTCAAGACAGGTTCAGGTTCTCAAGCAGCAGCTCTTTATTGATTGCTCTATAGCAGGGTGAGGAACCTTTTTCAGGTCGGGGGCTGCTGAGCACAGAAAAATCATTTGGGGGCCACACACAAATGAGAAACAAAACCACAAAACAAACCCTCACTGACATGGCCCCTGACTGAGAAGGTGAAAGACACTCCCCACATTCCCCTCACACATCAAACCCTAAGGTAGGGCCAGAGCCGGCCCAAGCTACCGGATGACTGGGCTACTGCCCGGGGCACCCCATTGTAGGGGGTGCTGTGTGGGGCTGCCAGACCAGGCGGGGGTGGGGCCGTGCATGCATCAGTGCCCTGGGGGCGGGGCTGCGCATGCACCGCACTCCCGGAGGTGGCGCCGTGCTCCCTGGGCCCGGGGCACATGAATGGCTCGGGCCGGCCCTGGTAGGGCTGGGCAAGATGCAGCCTAGGAGCCAGATCTGGCCCACCTAACATTTTGATCTGGCCCACAGACTGCATCTGGCTGCTTTCTTTTTATACCCTGGTGCCCATGCCATGCAATTTCCAGGCCGTGGCTCAGGCAGCAGGATCCTATTTAAATGGCTCATGGTTCCAAATCATGGTGCTACCCTAGAAGGGGCCGGAGCCATGAGTCTTTTAAATAGCAACAGCAATCTAGATGCCTGCCAGGCAACACAGTAGCAGTGAGGCTGGGAGCCGCAAGCCCTTTGCTATGTTTTTACTCAAAGCCTTTGGCTCCAGATAACTCTGGGGGGAAGCTAGTCCCCAGCCACGCCCCTTCTGCTCCAGGCCCCATCCCTTCCTGTGTGAAGCCGGCCCATGACCAGTACCAAAATGCATTAAGTGCCCCCCTGATGAAAATTATTGCCCACCCCTGGCCTAAGGGGACCCAGGCTAGTAGATTTTCTGTGTTCCAGCCCAACAGAGGGGCAGCAGAGGGCTGGAGCACCAGCATGGGCTCCTCAATGCTGGGGGGAGCCCTGAGCCTCAGGGGCTGGATCCAGGAAAGTGGAGAGCCACATCTGGCCCGCAGGCCTGAGGTTTCCCAGCTCTGCTCAGAATGGGTGTAACAGTTAATGAAGTGTAACAGTTAATCCGAACAAAGGACTTAGTTCGGATTAACTTTAAACTGCCACGTGTAGCCGCGGGCAGTTCGTTCGAACTAAGGGGGATTTAAAAATGGCGGCCAGATGGGAACATGCAAATAAAGCCCAGGATATTTAAATCCCGGGCTTCATTTGCAACTCCGGTTGCCTGATTTGCCTACCTAGCTTGAATTAACGAGCTAGTGTAGACATACCCCTCTATAGTGCGTGCTCTGCTGAAATAGATAACACACAGTGTCAGGCAGGGCTGTAACAAGTGCGGGGCAAGCGGGGCGCTCGCCCCAGGTGCATCTTAATCAGGGTGCCTATACGCAATAAGTAAAAATAATAATCTGCAAAAGTAAAGAGTGCAACACGTGCTAAACTAAGGAGAAGGGGCGCATAATTTATTTTGCCCCAGGTGCAAAAATACCTAGTTACAGTGCTGATGTCAGGACACACACTCTCATAATTGACACATAAACAGACACTGATAATGGGTGGTGAGAGGAACAAAACTGAAAAATGTAATTGGACTAGGTAATAATTTATACAGTTCTGCTCTGGGGCCACTGAATCCTGTTAAAGTGGCCTTTGTGGGATTCATTCTTTTAATATGAGCTCCCTTTATTGTACTGCTTTACCTAAAGCCATTTAGTATATTTAGTAACATCTTGACATAGGAAGCCTAGCATGGTTCCTGTGAACTAGAATTAGCTTTTCTAAGATCCATTCTAGCTAAATTGTTCTGAGCCTATCACAATTAGTCTTTATAGCATAATTTTTTTAGGATTGGCTGGGAAACAATATTAATGTCATGAAAAATTTCAAGATTTTGAAATTTGATTTTTTTTCCAAATCAGCAGAAAACTGAGGCCCTTAGAACTTGTTCATGAAAAAGTACAAGAAAAAGTGAGTATCTGCATGAGGAAGAGCAGAGACTTGAACTGTGGGTTACTCATGGCTTAAGTGAGTGCCATAAATAATACCCTCTTCCCCAGAATTCTGGACTTAAGTAGTAAGTAGTGTGAAGAGTCAGTGTCTGCTGTGTACTGTGCTGCTACAACAGGTTTGTGTTTGTTTTTCCTTCTATCAGCCACATTCTGCTCTCAGTTACAACCAATTGCATTTAAGTGAATGACCTTCTATGTGTATAATTGAAAGAAAAATTCAAATATATAAGTATGTAAAAAAATGGTCCAAAGATGAACTCACCAATATTATCACAGTGGTTGAAGTGCAGGTACAATAAAATAACTGAGTAGAATTTGGTCTTAATCAGAAATAGCTACATGAGGAATGGGGGTAGTTATGTTCTCTCTAATACTTTTGAAACCACTTTTTGTCTTTTCTGTATCTTGTTACTTAATTATCTTTTGTTGTCATTTTCTACCACCCTGCCAAAAAACAAACTTGCATCACGAATCTGGGACAAGCATGGCACTGTATCTTCCTTCTCCCCACCATGTGCAGCTTTTTCTCTGTAATTGTTCCCTACATGGAGATTTTTCCAGTGCAAGGTGGAAAATCAGCTACATGTACTGGAGGAGGAAGGTATATTGGAAAGACACTTCCAATGACACACTCCACCAGACCAGTTCTATTCCATCAGAGTTGAATATGGGCTCATATGAAAAAACTAACAAATAGTTTAAACTTTTTTCCTGAATTTGCAGGTTTTACCTAAGAAGTAATTTTAAACCTGAAGGGATATGGAGAATTCCATCTTATTTTGCAGTGCCCCCGCCCAGCAGACATTTCTGTGGCCTAAGCTATCCGATAATTCTCTTTTGCTACTTGAAGGAAGGTGATAATAAATTAATCTCTCTCTCTCATTTATATAGCATTTTTCATCCTGATGGAAAGCCTGAGTGCACGAAAGAAGACTATATAGATTTCAGTCTGGAGCTGTGAAGGTTTTGCACTTCTGAAAATGACACATCTATCTCTCTCCCTCTCTTTCTTTGTCTCTCTTTCACACATGAATCACTTCCTCCACTACTGAAATGCAGCCACCGACTAGGTAGAAAACAGGTACTGTTCAATAGCTCACTGCATAACAATTTAGGACTGGAACTGAAGAAGAATACCATATTCCAGTTTTATTTCTTCTTTAGAATAATGAAAATGCAAATGGTGGCTTAAGTCAGAGTTTCTCAACCAGGGGTCCCAGGGTCTGGAGCCCTCTAGGGAGTGCCAAACAGACTTCAGGGAGGTCCACCCAGCTGGACCAGCATTGGACTTGCTGGGGTTCAGGGTAGAAAGCCAAAATCCCACTGCATAGGGCTGTAGTCTAGGGTCCTGTGCCTCACTGCCTATCTGAGTTAGAAGTCTGAGCAACTTAGCCTTACTGTGCCCCCGGTGGCATGGGGCCCCAGGCAACTGCGCTGCTTAGAAACCTTTAGTGATAGCCCTGGCTTTTATGTGCAGAAAACTAGTTGTGACACAAGTGGGCCATGGAATTTGTATAGCATGTATCAAGGGAGGGGGTTCCGAAAGAAAAAGATTGTGAACCTTTAGCTTAACTGATGACTCAGTAGACTCCGCTTACAAAGAAAGCTTGTTTTTTACTGAAATTAATAAAGCACAGTGCTCATAAAAAATGGCAGTATTTACCGACAGATATTGATGCTACTCAGATACCATCATTATGGCTCTTGTATGCTACCGTGATGAATATGGTATAAATGCTTAGATAAACAGGAAGATGAATTAGGTTATTCCCTTTCCAAATATAGGGAAATATGGCAGTATTTCAGTACAGCAATACAGTACCTCTGCATGGTAACTGCTAGCAGACCCTGGCTTTTATGTGGTTGCTACAATACCAGGGGATACAGTTTAGTTTGCAAACCATCTTCTCACTTTGTTGTAGAAGAAATGGCATAAAACACAGACAAAGAGAGATTCCATGCCTCAGGGAATTTTATACAACTAGGATCAACTTGTCTGGCCAGTCAGTTTTATTTTTTATATGCAGACTGTGAGCTGCTCAGCATTTCTATAGCTGAAGAAAACTGGGAACACAGAGTCTGAATTCAAATGAAATTTTGTAGGAATAAAACAGAGACTCTATAATTTATATCTTTCCTGGTTAGTTTGTTACTTCCACTGCTTTCTTCAGGCTAGTTCTGGAGGCTGTTATTTGGGTACGGAAACAGAGAAAAACCGTTTCTCAACCTCTAATAGTTAAAGATCTTTGAGATTTTGAGATAGTTTACAGCAATTGGGGTAGCTCTGAAGTTCTGAGTGCTTACGCCTTTGTGGGAACATATTAATTGATCATTAATTTTATCCCCTCATACAAGCAATAAAAAGTGAACATTTATAAAATGAACCTAAGGAATCCTTTCCTGCAACATATCATTGACTTTGGAAACTTGTAGTTGCAGGGTATCATTGGGGCAAGTACAGTGGATAAAATTTAGCAAAAGGTTAACTATTCTATTAGGGTACATCTAGACAGTGGCGCTATTTCAGGGTACTTCTGGTATCCCGAAATAGCTATTCCACATCTTTTAAACAAGCCCATAATTTTGAAAAAGCTTTCAAAATAATGGGGGTGCTATTCTGATGTCCCGGTAAACCTTGTTTCAAGAGGATTAAGGGACATTTCGGAATAGCACTCTATTTCGAAATTTGATGCTGTGTAGACTGCACCAAATTTCGAAATAAGCTATCTCAAAATACACTCGAAATAAGCGACACATGGCTTATTTCAAGCTACAGGTGCAGTGTAGACACACCCCCAGAGACAGTGCACAAATTTTGATTTTTAGTTCTGAATTTCCCTACACTTTAGACTCATCACTGATTTATATGAATAACGTATGTACTTACTATTAACAGAATGAAAATCATAAATTCTATCAATCCTTGACCTTAATGCCCAGATGGAGGCGGGAAGAGATTATTCTCCATATGACAGTATTGTACAGTTATTGTGGGGATATTTAGCTCGGAGGTGAATGTGCTTAATAAGCAGATATACCTGAGACTGAAAGATGGGAAACTGTTGTTTGGAAGGAACATAAGGAGAATGTCAGAAGTGAAAACGGAACAACATCTGGGAACTTCTCCACTAATGAGACGAGTTCACTAGCAATATAAGGTGTTTAAGTTAGTGTTCATATTTTAAGCCTGTTTCATATAATTATTTATCAGGGCACTCAGGAGATTTCAATGCAATACATGTCAGCATCATCTTTTGCAGCCTCTTTCTTGCAAACTGTATCCCCCACATGGTTGACACAGTTAAATAATGCAATCAGAGACTGCAATAATAAATAATGGCGGAGGGAATGATAAATTAAAAGATATGCGAGAAAGAGAGAAAATGGCCAAATCCTCAGTGTATATCAATCAGCAGAGATTCACACACACACCCCAAAAAAACCTGGAGATCCAATGAGATGCAGAAACACTGATCCAAATATCACAAAACAACTGGTTCCACAGTAGGAAACACCATAGAAGAAGGAATAGAACAGGTTTTGCACCATCAGGAGTGAGATTGTTTTGGGGCAAGGGAAAATGGCAGGGATAGGTGAGAGATGGGTGCAAAGAGAGGGGCTAAAGAGACAGACGTGAACTGTGATAAAGGCTGGAGCACATTCACAAGAGAAAATTTTGAGAAAATTTCACTCTGCCATTTTTCCCCACACATCTTCATTCCAACTGAACTAGATGTAAAATCAGATGAGCTAATCCCAAACACAGAAATGTCCTAACACAAAGAAAAGGAGCAGCAGGTTTCTGTCCAGAGAAGTAAACATCCCCTCAGTGTCCTCTGTAGAATTAATCTGATGGCCAAGAGAACAGGGCAGGTATCTACATCACAAAACCACCAGAATGCCTGATATCTTTGCAGTCTCAGGTGAGAGGCAAAGGACTGAATCTCCATTTTAAACTGCACTCATCACAACCATCTCAGCTGCCTGCTGCCATCGTCATGTTTCCCTCATAGAAATTTTAACTTGGAGCACCCCTCTCTCTGCTCCTTTTTTACCAGGAAACTGTCCCCACGAGTGTGGGGGTAGGGTGTCCTAATAGTTACGGCAGGTGTTCTTTGAAAGACCACTCCAGAAATCCCCATTCATTGCAGATCCTCTACAATGGACTTAATTTATAATTTATTATTTAAGGACTCTGCATTTCAAGCCACCAGAAAGTTTTGTTTCATACCTCAGTTAAGGCTTCCTTTTCATAAGCCATGAATTCTGATGTTCTCCCACTGCAGATAGAATGATTGTATTTTCAATATCAAAAATCAGTTTTGTGGTGACATTTTCATGGTCACACAATACTTCATACAAAAGTAACCTTTACACAAAAATGAGCCAGTGTTACTACTGCTAGCTTCTGACTCACCAGTCACAGATGCATGTTTCTCTGGGTGCAGGATTTTCATTCGTAACTTAAGGGTCTGGAAGAAAACAACAGCTTTTATAGCATGTATGCTCATTTGACTTTCTCTCTGCCCCAAACACTGTTTTCCACATTGGACAATGTTCCTGGTCAGCATATAGCAGTGTTTCTTAAACATTTTAAGACCAAGGAACACCAAACTATTTTTTTTTATGAGGAACACCAAGGATCTTTTTGTTGAGCAAAAAAAAAAAAAAGGAGTCGGGGCGGGAAGTTATTGAGCAAAAAAAAAAAAAAAAGTCACCTACAATTTTGAACTCTGTTGTTTTCTGTGGCACACCTCCGACTGCCTTGGTGTGCCATGGAACACACTTTAAGGAACACTGGCATATAGCAAATTGTATTAAATATGGCAATACACTTTTAACAGACATTTTGCAAATATAAGACAAAATGTCTTGATTAGTGAAGTGGAAGCTAGCATATTCCTTTGAAAATACTTCCAGGATATATTAAGAGACAATGGGAATCCATTTACATAAAAGATTAAACAAAACCTTAAAACTAACGTGGGGAGGAGTTGACCACTCTGTAACAGAGCAGGGAACAGAGATTGCAGGAACAGACCAATTTGCTTTTTAGCAAACACCAGTGGGAGAAGAAACCAGAATGGGACTTTCTTCATCACCAGATTCCATGTCTCCTTCCTCACGATTTGAATGAATTTTACTTTGGGGAATAATATTTTAAAGGGCTATAACGAGGGGGGCAAAAAGCTTCAAGTCATCTTTAACCCAAGAAGACAAAAGAGCTAAGCACTTTGGACCTTGTAGGAGATCCTGACCAAAGGGATTGTCAGCTGTCTTTGTGTAATCTTGACTCAAGAATCGTTTTGTTAAGTCTCTATGTTTTTCATCTTTATTTCTTGTAATCATTTCTAACACTGACCTTTATACTTGAACTCACTTAATCCTATTTCCTTTTTTTAATAAACTTGCCTTTCTTTTAATCTAAACCAACCTGGGGTTGTGCTTGCACTGAAGCAATTTTTTGCTCCAATTAACAATCCAAAGATAACTTCAGTTATCTCTCCAGAGATATGCTCTGTCTGTTGTCCCCTTAGACAAACAAACAAACCTCACTATCCCTCTGAATGGTCCAGGAAAGGGCTGGACATTGAAGAGCACATAGTTTTGAGAGAATTTGGTTAGTATTAGGAGGTGTACAGAAGGCTGATAAAAACTAGAATGCGGCTATGATTTAACAGGCAGGCTGCTGGAGCCAGAGTTGCTGATCCAGACAAGGGAGCAATAACAGCAGAGTATTTTAGGAAATCCAGGGTTACAAGGCAGTTGATGACACAACCCATCACTGGTCTGGATTGCACTCCAAAACTTGACAGGGACTCTGAGAGAAATTTATACTGCTACTGCCTGTGCTGTGCTTCTTTTGATAAGCAGATGATTTCAGCCTCCAAATCTACTAGCACATAATTTATTTTACCAGCCATGAAATCCACATGGTGGTTTTCTTAAAATATGCTTGTCTAGCCTAGCGACTTATAGTATAGTTGCTGTCTGTATCAAGTGAAGAGAAAACCAAACAGTTTGGAGTTATATTTTTATGGCATAAGTGATTCCTTATTGTTATTTAAAATGTACAAAGACTGTATTTTGCAGTCTCCCATCATTGAGTTTATCAGTGATGAAATAGCAAACACCCAGTAATTTATATGTTTTCTAATTGGACCAGTTACACTCTTTCTTTCCATATGCTAAAGCAGCATTTCTCATATGTAGCTACCATGGCCACATGGGACCACCAGAGGGGAATTTCTGTCATGACAGGCTCCTGGGCAAAGATGAAGAAGAGGGGGAAAACAGCAGCCCCTCTTCTACAGAGTGCAGGGGCCCTGGGGGAGGGATTCAGCATCCCATATCTTCAGCAGTTATTAGACTCCAGGGGCAGGCTTCAGCTCCCCCAGCCCACCTCCAGTCATGGGATTTCAGTGGTGGGCTTCAGACCTCCTCCCCTGGATCAACCAGAGGCTCTGGCTGTAGGATTCTGCCTCCCTTCCTCATCAGCCTTCAGCCACCCTCCCCCAGCTTCAGGCATGGGACTCTGGAGGCAGGCTTCAGCCTCACCCCAGCTTCAGCTGCTGGACTCCAGGGATACAGAGATAAGCTTGAGCCTCCTTTCCCCCAGGTCAGCCATGGGGTTCCAGCTCTTGCCTTCGCTCCAGGACAACAAAGCTTCAGAAGGGTAGGTCTTATCAGGCACTGTGATCAAGAGGTAGGAAGTGAGGTGCAAGGGCATGGAAGAGAGTTCAAGGCAATGAGGGGGAAATCAGTGGGTCACAGGAGGATGTGAACTCTAAGATGGTAGAGACAGGTGGGGGGAGCAAAGGGAGGCAGTGGGGCACCCAACTAAAACTGTACATTATTTTTTATTATTGAATCCTCAGAAAACCTCCATAAACAAATTAACAATTATGTGGACATATATATGTGCTTATTTATTTGTTTTTCCTAGGTTAATAAAGTATTTTAGGAACATTTGTCAGAGTGGCCACCAACAAGAATTAGTAGCTGCGCGAGAACTCCCTCTCTAACGAAAGATACCCCTGATGAATAACAATACAGAAATATATCTAATATGTATGTCTGTCTCTGATCCTGTGCTTCATCATCTCATGATACAAAATCATTCCACAGAGGTAACCCTCAGACTTTTTCTTCTTTTTTTTCCCCTTGCTTGGGTGCCACAATTACACTTGGGAAATACTGAAAGCAGGTAATGCCTCTGATGCACCAAACTCATACACAGCAACCTCAGAGCTCAATATATATTTATTAAAATAATTATGCTAAACAATACCATGCAATGTCTTACTCTAAACTTCCAACAGAGAATAAATGTTGCGTAGCTCTGTAAAGAATCCTGTGACTCAAACAACCATGTCAGGTATTAGGAGACTTTGATTTTTTTTCTTTTCCTAATGCTCCATTAACTGCCAACATCTGTTGTCTCTGTGCACAGTCAGCAGTTCTGCTAATCTCTCCCTGCTCTCTCTTCTCTTCTAGCAGAAACAGTCCTCTTTAATAAAGCAATGTGCCTCGCCCCAACCTCCTTACTCCACTCAACCCAGACATTCTCGTCTATTAGTGAGTGCCATGCCACAGGGAATCCATAGTGCTGCCTAGGCATTAGTTTTCTTTGTTTCAGCACTTTTCAACCCTAAAGCAGTACACTCAAAGATCCATTAGAAACGTTCATGAACTGATGTTTCACACTATTGTGTGAAAAGCTGTAGTGGTCCAGAGTTGTAGCCTAAGGCTGTTCACAGGTACATGGCCAAACTTGTCACTAACTGATGGTAACCAGAGACTTAGCAGCTCTTAAAGCGCTTTGTGTCGACTTACATGCCTTTTTTCCTAATGGGTCTCAGATTGCTGACCAAGCTGTGTGTAGGGATTACTTTACTCCCACAACTGAATGCAGTTTTCTTGGGGTGAAAGGGAGCAACTATTTAACAGATCACAGCACAACACTGAATTACTTAGCAGCAATTTGTGACAGGAAGTGATGAATGACACATCCAACTACACACATTTATAGAACTAGATATGTATTTTTGAGAGGTGCCTCTCGATGACAAAAGGCAACTCCAGCCAGTCTCTTTTAGGTGAATTATACTGTTGATTACCCACACTTCTACATACTGTATTGGGGAGGGGGGTTAGTTAAAAATGTATTCTGATTGTCAAAATGATAGATTGATATTGTATCTGTACACAAGAGAAGGGATGACTGTGTACAAGGTGGCCTGGATTGTGAGAGTCCCTCTGAACTCAGAGGTAGAGTGGACTTTGGCTTGGGAACAGGATTGAAGTTCCAGAAGAGAACAGAAGGCTGTCAAAAACAAGGAGATTTCTTTCTAAGTTTCCAATTTAGAGATTCTGAAATTTGTGAACAGTGAAGCTTTGGGATGGCACATGGCAGAGATAGTTTAGAGTTGCCTTGGAGTGAGTTTTGACTGCTAGAGCAGTAGCAGCAGCATAGAGCTGACTATGCGGTAGTACAGAGTTGAACTTCAGGACAGGACCTGAAAAGATTAGTCGTGGCAAAGCTGACATCACAGAACTGGATCAGCTGGCTGCATATTGGAGCAAAACCTGATTATGCAAACTTGTGTGGATTGGAGCAGACACATCAGCTGCCCTATGATGCCTCTATCAGTGAGTCATTTGAACCCTACTTAAAAGTAGGGTTTTAGGTGGGTGGGATGTGACTGACTTCAGGACTTCAACAAACTGGACATTTAACCTGCTAGGTACATCTACACAGCACACTAAACTCGAAATAAGATACACAATTTGCACCACACAAATTGTGTATCTTATTTCAAATCTATTTCAAAATAGCTTATTTTGAAATTTGGCATATCTACACACTGCCAAATTTCAAAATAATGTGCTATTTCAAGCTACTCCTTATGCCCCATGTAACAAACTTTACCGGGATGGTAAAATAGCGTGCCCCTTATTTAGAAAAATAAGACACAGGGTAGCTATTTTGGAAACCTCCAGTAACCCAAAATAGCCATGTAGTGTAGACGTACCCTTAGAATCTTTGCATTGCTTCCGATAGACGAATTGGATATTTTTTTCTATTTACTTATAGAACAAAAATTCCAGGATTGTCATTCTTTTTTGTAAGATGTCTGTGGAGTTAGTACAATGCAAGGAAACACCTACAAACATCACTGAGAGCTCCTTTTGTGTGGAATATCAGCAGGCTTAATCAGCTTTGGGATTCACAGGTTATTGCTATCCACTTCTGTCTTGCCATTTTCAGCTTTTTTACACATATGGCTTTATACTTTAATGTGTTTCTTCTGTTTGGTTTTTCCTCTCTTCCCCAAAGAATACATAGTAATAGGTCCATAATTGAAAGGACTCTCAGGGTATGTCTACACTACAGAGTTTTGTCAGAAAAACAGCTGTTTTTCCGACAAAACCTGAATTACATCCACACTGCAATCTCGTTCTTCCGAAAGCAAATTGAAAGAACAGAGGGTTTTTTTCGGCGTTGGTAATCCTCATTCTACAAGGAAGAAGCCTTTTTCTGAAAGAGCTCTTTCTGAAAAACACATGCGTGGATGGGAAAGAGGGAGTTCTTTCGAAAGAAGAGGAAAGAGGAAAAAACACAGGTGCCCTGGTGGACATGCCGTCCATAGTAATCACAGCTTAAATGCAAAATAGCATCCATTCAGTGTGGATGCTAACTTTTGAAAAAGCAGATTGCTTCTTTGATGCACTTTTGTGTATGGATGCTCTCTTTTGGAAGATGTTTTTTCAGAAGATCTCCCGAGAACACTATGCCATCCAGAGTCTCAAAAACAACCCAGACATTATAATCAAACCAGCTGACAAAGGGGGTGCTGTGGTCATTATGAATACATCCAACTATGACCAGGAGGCAACTAGACAACTCTCCAACACCACATTTTACAAACCTCTCTCCTCTGATGCCACTTCAGAATACCAAAAGAAACTACACTGTCTCCTTAAAAAACTCCCCTCTACTTGGGACCAAATCCACACAAACACACCTTCTGAACCCCAACCAGGGTTGTTCTATCTGCTTCCCAAAATCCATAAACCTGGACACCCCGGACGCCCCATCATCTCAGGTATCGACACACTCGCTACTGGATTATCCGGCTATGTAGACTCTCTTCTCAAACCCTACGCAACCAACACGCCCAGCTATCTCTGAGATACTACTGACTTCCTGAGAAAACTACAAAACATCGATAACCTCCCTGATAACGCCATCCTTGCTACCATGGATGTAGAAGCTCTCTACACCAACATCCCACATGAAGATGGATTACAAGCAATTAAAACACTATCCCAGAGCATACCACTGCCAATCTGGTAGCAGACCTATGTAACTTTGTTCTCACCCACAATTATTTCCAATTTGGGGACAACTTATATCTCCAGATCAGCGGCACAGCCATGGGTACCTGCATGGCCCCACAGTACGCTAATATCTTTATGGCTGACTTAGAACAATGTTTCCTCAGATCCCATCCCCTTTTACCCCTTCTCTACTTATGCTGCATCGATGACATCTTTATGATCTGGACCCATGGCCAAGAAACACTGGAGACATTCCACAGAGACTTTAACAACCTACACCCCACCATCAGTCTCAGCCTGGACCATTCTACATGAGAGATCCATTTCCTGGACACCACAGTACAAATCACCAATGGTAAATTAGACATCACTCTCCACAGAAAACCCACTGACTCCTACAGTTACCTACCTGCCTCCAGCTCCCATCCAGGACACACCATACGATCCATCGTCTATAGCCAAGCCCTTAGATACAATCACATCTGCTCTAATCCCACTGACAGAGACCAGAAACTTCAGGATCTCTACCAAGCATTTATAAACCTCAATCACCCATCCGGAGAAATAAAAAAAACAAATTGAAAGAGCCAGACGAATACCCAGAAACCGTCTACTTCAAGACAGACCCAAGAAAACCAACAATAGAACACCACTTGTCATCACCTATAGCCCCCAACTTAAACCCGTCCAATGCGTTATCAATAAACTACAACCTATACTGGAACAGTATACTACCCTCCGAGAGGCTCAGGGAGACAGACCCACAGTCTCCTATAGACAACCACCTAACCTCAGGATGATTCTTACCTACAACTACAGGACATACCACACTAATACCAACCCTGGAACTTTCCCTTGCAACAAACCCCGGTGCCAGCTTTGTCCACATATTTACTCTGCTGACACCATTATTGGACCTAACCATGCCAGTTACAAGATCAAGAACACATATTCCTATTCATCCAGAAATATAATTTATGCCATCATGTGCCTAAAGTGTCCGTCTGCTATGTACATTGGACAAACTTCTCAGACACTTCGCCAAAGAATCAATGCACACAAAACAGACATAAGACTCTCTCACAGAGAGAAAGCTGTTGTTTGCCATTTCAGCCAGACTGACCATTCTCTCAATGACCTTAAAACATGCATATTGCTTCAGAGCGATTTTAACTCCAGACTTCAAAGAGAAGCTTCAGAATTGTCATTCATGCTTAAATTTGACACTTTACGAATGGGGCTTAACAAAGATGCTAATTATCTCACCCATTACAAAGATAGCTTCCCCAATTATCACCCCTAATGTCATTATCTCACAGACACTAGCCTTCCCCCCCCTCACCCCTCCTCTGTTCTTAAACCTGATTTGTCATTTTTATATGTGTTCACTTTTTTTTTTTTGATTGTATCACTTTGGAATATATGGTTGTGCCAATTTTCTTCCACAAATTGATCTGAGGAAGTGGGTCTGGCCCACGAAAGCTCATCACCTAATAAACCATCTTGTTAGTCTTTAAAGTGTTACATAGTTCTGTCTTTTGTTTAGTTTGTAGACTTTATTGAATATTTGTGACTTGCTGCATGCTTTGTCTCACCTATAACTTCTGTATCATATATTGTAATGCAATATTTCAACCACTGCATTGTGAGTCTATGTGACTGTGCAAATTACCAGACAGGAGAGAGACATTAACTTGTGTGAAATGCTAATGTCCTGCAGAAGGTCCATCCATGCCAGATGGATTATTGAGGGAAATTAAAAAAGACTAAAGACATTTATTGTTTTGCCTGTTGCCTGTGAAGACGAGTCATGCAAGTGGATCCCCCAGTCACCCATCAGCTCAGCTTGCATCTCAGAGCACAAGGGAGGAGGGAGTTAAAAAAAACTCTTTACAAGAAGGAATTGGATCTCTGTGCTTATTGGACTCTCAGGGGCAAGGTTTTCTAGGTATAAGCAAAAGATCCCCAGCTGCTTAGCCCTAAAGGACATGTAGAGCTTGTTTATTATAGAAGTTTCTGTTACTTTCTGAAATATAAGATTGTAATTCATTTGTGTACGTTTGTTCAACTTCCTAAATAATTCTCTTGTTTGCTTTTCCTACTTAATAAATCTTTATATAGTTCCTTATAGGATTGGCTACAAGCACTGTCCTTCATGTGAAATCTAAGGGAGCAATAGACATGCAGTTAGTTACTAGTTTGGGCCTGGAAGTAACCTGAACATTTCCATGATTCTTCATGTAAGGGACCATCATTCCCAAAGGTATGCTCAGCTGGGTGGCAAGATAGATCAGATAATTCAAAGGGACTGTCTATGTCTCCATGTTGTCTGTACTTCAGGAGTTCACCCTTGATAACTGCTTGGTGAAATCTATAAAATTCACAAGCTATTGTGCCCTGGTTCTTAACAGTCAGCTCTGAGGACGGTATTCTCACTGTTGAGAGACTGCAGGCATCATTACATAACTTTGAACGGGATCATGGTTTTATTTCTTTTACAAAAGGGCTCCTAGACACATCAACACATGCCCCTGTTGCTGCTGCTAGCACCTGGCAGAAAGGTTACATATTTCTGTAATTCGTGTTTGTATTAGTTCCTTGTTTTACTCTTTATTACATAAGGCTTCCTTATCTGTGTTATATATCTCTGACCCAGCTATCACCATTCCACAAATGTGATGGTGATAGTCCTGTGATAAATTGCATTCACCACCTCTCTTGAACTCTGCCTGCAATTTCCTCTCCATTAGGACTACTACTGACATTCCAAACCCCCTGAAAAGCTTAAAAAAGAAAACTAAAAGACCTGCCAGAGAAACGTTTCCCTCTCTCTCTCTCTCTCTTAAAAAGTGGATTTGCAGCACACTGATTAAAATTGAGAGATGTGCATGAGAAAGAAAGGTTTACAATCTGCTAGTTTATGACCCTGCAGGGCTAGAAATAAGGACTTTGTAATCATTGAGGGGGAAAGTTCCAGCTTTCAGATGAGAAACAAAGATCCTAGCTTTAGTCCTGATAGTGCCTGAGCTACTGAGACTTCCCTGACACAGATGGTATATAGAACTTGCTTACACAGTCCTACCTTCCTCCCAAACCTTGCAGCTTGTAGTAGAGGGGGCTTACTAAGGTCTCCATCGTCAGTCATTCTGGAATGAAGATTGACATAGTAGAGCAGACTACAGGGCAGTCCTAACTCACACTGATTGTCATATGGCCCCCAGAGCATGTGGAATGCAGAAGACAATCGTATGACTTAAATCTTCCTCATGGCTGCACTTCTTCAGAAGCACAGCACCGAATGTAGCCCCCAGACTCTAATCCTAGCTCTGACATCACCTTGCTGAGCGAAAAGCTGCAACAATAATTTAATCTCTCTGAAAGTTAGTTTGTGCATCTTTAAAACGGGAGTAATGGTTAAAGCACATTGGCACACTGTTAACCTTGCATTAATAATAATATTTAACAGCCATAAGAAATCAGGACCTTCTTTTCATGTTTCATCCAAAAGTCTTTAGCACCAATACTCCACCAAGCTTCAAAGAATTCTCTAGAACCAGTTCTGAAGCAGTAGCCACTGTAGTGAACTAGTCACACTCCACTGGCCAAATAGCCACATTGTTCATGCCAACTAGCCATGCTCAATGCCAATCATTCTTACCCCTCTCCCAAAAATGTTCTACAGCAAACACCCTCACTGACCCAGCATAAAGCTGTGTGTGAGCTCTTACTTAGCGAGGCCTCTGCATCATCTAGTCTTGTATATCGGACAGCCTATGATTTTTCAGAGAATTCAAAGGGAGAAGTCAAAAGGGTATTTCCTCATCTCAGGCTGCAAGATTTCATGACGAGGTAATAAGAGACAAATTAATCTTCCAAATGAAGATAACACTTTGTCAGCCCTGTGTCTTTAAAATGATAGATTAAACATATGCTGACTTCCGAGTGAAAAACCTGTTAACACAGTAATAGGATTAATGGCACAGCAATGCTATTGGTCATGTTCAATAGTCTAGCATCCCTAACAAAGTCTTCCAGAAGGACTAGAGTAACAATAGGTGGCCCGGAGCTAAAACACAGGTTTCAAATAGTCTGCTCTTGGGCGTGTCAATCTAATCCATATTCATGTTTTGCATCTATCCAGTTTGTTTATAAAAAGTTGATCAGAAGAAAGATGGTTTTATGGCTATAGCAAAGGAGTGGGATTCTGTGGAATTGGCTTTTATACCTGGTTCTGCTGCAAACTTTCTGTGTGGCCATCACTTTACCTTGCTATGCCCCCATTTCCCCACCTGCAAAACAGGATACCACTGCAAGGACTGCTGCTGCAAAGGGAGCTAAGTGGATATTGGGAATGGCTGACTGGCCAGGAGGTGTTTAACAGCTGTCAATGAGATAGCTGGATCGAATGGAGCATGAATGGGATTTCTGGTGTCTCCTGTGTATTGCTATAGCACTCCTGCTATCTTAATTCATGAATCCTTTTCAACTCCTTGCACCTGGCATTGCCATACTCCCCAGGAGAGGACCTGGAGTGACACAAAGTGGACTTAATGGGAATTGTTATCTGGCTCAGTGGGAACTGATTCTGATCTCACCAGCCAGGCAATCCTTACTAGAACCTTCACTTTCCATAGCCAGTAGCTTTGTAGAGTGAGCCAAAAATGATCCTTTCCCCAGCAGAGCCCGTAGCAGACAAGCTGAGTGGCGGACAGCTGCAAGGCCATTTCTCATTCTCCTTATGTGATGTAAACAATTCTTTGTCACTGGGAGAGCCCATGAAAACATTGAACAGATTAGCAAAGAGCAAATTTATGTAAATGATTTTTTTGTTTTGTTTTTGTTTGCTTCAGTGTTTTGCCTGTATTCTGCATTATTCTTCAAATTAGTCAACAACTACTCTAATCTCTGTGCTGCATAATTATGATACTTTAATAAATTGATGTTTTTAATATGTGCTTGGTATTTACTTAGAATTCACTCACTATCTTACTAGGTCTAAATGAAGTGCAGAGTGAAGTAGAACATTTGATATAAAGTGTCAATTACTGGTAAATGCTGGTTAGTGAAACCAAACTAAGCTCACTTTGCATGGATTGAAATTCCCCCCATCTCCATTCTCTGTGACATTCGTAATTAGACATCTGATACAAGAGTGTTGGGCTCTGTGACTTGGATGACTACACTGGAGCTTTGCCAGAAATGCAAGGACTACACCTGGCTTGTGGTTAAATAGAAGGATGAAAAAAATGAATGCCCAAACAAAAATACTGGCTTGTAATCATATATTCCATTAGGGGGAGAGAGTTTGCTTTTTAGGGCTAGATTTGTGATCTGGACTACCTGCCCATAGAGGGAAGTCAGGGGTCGTACTATCCCATGTGCGAATGTAAGGTTAGCTATGCCTTGAATGTATCTCATGTGAGAATGTAAGGTTAGCGATGCAGTCCTGGGCACACAGGAGCAAGTGGATTCTTTGTGCCTCCTCATTCCTTGTCCCTGGATCAAATGGGGAAACCAATCGCAATTGTCCCCACACTGCATTGGACACTTATACTGAGGTGGTGCAGGGCATCTCATAATTTGCAGCATCAAACTCCCCACAGTCCCTGCCTCAACCCTGGGCACAAGGAAGGAAGTGTGCTTCTAGGGATGTCCCTCAGTGGAGGACGGGGGGGTAGGAGGAGGCGGGTCTGAGAACCACACCAAGCCCCTGGACAAGGTATGGGATGTATGGTACTGCACTCCCAGAAGGGACAGGGCCTCAGGTGGAAGGGGAGAAGCCAAGGACAGCTGGCCCTCAGCACCACTTGGACTGTGGCGCCGCTCCACCCATGGTGCCTGGAGCGCACCGTGCCATGCCCCCACCTCTCCAGGCAGCCCTAAGAGCTTCCCAGAGCGTGCCATGTGGTGCCCTGGCAGCAATTTAAAGGGCTTGGGGCTCTGGCTACTGCCATAGCATCTGCAGAGACAGCCTGAGCCCTGGGCCTCTTTGAATCTCCAGGCCTTGGGACAATTACAATGGGCCTATCCCTGAACACAATGCCTCCTCAGGATTCTTCTGGGGTAGTGCAGCTTCTAAACCACCTTTTACTCAGGACTTGTTAAGGACACAGCCCAGCGTCTCTTACTGAGTTAACCAGACCTAAAGGTGTGGACATGCATTGCAGTTTCTGAGACAGTCACCATCTTTAGAACAGCAGAGGCTGCACTTTGGGATCCTCTGTTATAATTTGTAAGGTTCCTGGAGATACCATTTAGGAGTAGATTAAAGGTGACTCCCCTACAAGCAGCCCTTCAGGGTTCGAGAGCAATACAGTCTCTCTCTCCCCAAACAGCCTCTCTAAGCTGTGGAATGTTCAGCCAACAAAGAGCCATCCCTTATTGCTTTACAGTAATATCTGTGAACTGTATCGGCTACACTTCAGAAAAAAAAGAAAAGTGCTGAAAAGAAGTACCAGGGACAAGTCAATATTTTCATCCAGCATGCTCTTATCAAAATGCTGATGGTATGCTCTAGATCTGCTTCATTCACAAGTCTAGTTCTGAAGAGGCAGAATAGATCTGAATCATCATGAGAAAAAAAGCAGGAAAATATACTTAAAATGGCTTTTTTTAACATTTCTCTATCTCATCTAAGTTTCTCATTGGCTTATTAAAGTCAGAAGAAAAGCAAGAAAAAAAATCTCACACCACTTTAATAAAACCTCTCTCAGAAGCTGGTCTTAAAGAGACCAGTTAAAATAAAGAACCTGAACAAGCTAATGGAGATGATGCTCTTGCTGTCTGACATATCCATTTCTATTTGGAAGAGCAGATGGGTAAAGCACTAAAGGTAGATCATACTTTGGTTTCCAATTTTTTGGGAAAATACCCTGGTTTGCTACCTGAAGCATTTGGTGCCTTCTGCCTTCCATTCATTGGTGATGCTCTAATGCATGATTGATTTTTGTAAGGGATGCTGGGTTTAGAGCATCCCAAGAATAATCTGATCGCACTGGAGATGAACAGCGATGAGTGTACCAAAGCCCAGCACAGATGTCAGCAAAAGTCCAGCTAAAATCATCAGTACAATTCATGATGTATGGTACTGCTAAAACTTTCACAAGTATTTACAAACTGGACCTGGTGGAAAATGTTGCTTGTTTTACTAGTGAATACAAGTTTCACATGTCACTCTTTGGATAAAAGAAATCACCTGCTCTACTGTTAGAAATTGACAATTTTCCCAGTAAACAGGTTTTGGTCAGCGGAGAAATTACCTTTTCTCTGAGCATGGAAACCTGCATTTCATCTATGTGGGAAAATTTGAGATGGCACTTGAGAATAAAACAATATTTATTCTTTCTTCCATTTTCACGAGAGGAGTGAGTTCTTTTCTCAGTAGTGCCAATGTCTGATTTATTTTGGGAAGCACTTATATAGGGCTCAGACTGCAAATATTTACAAATAAGACCATTTGATTCCTTACCTTGAGAAAGAGCAGTTTATTGAATTGGCAGACTGTCTCTTAATTTCTATACTCCCACACATTCTCTCTACTACTAAACTGTCATGTAATAGAAATCTACTCCTTTGGAGGCCAGGGCCCTGGGGACTGGCAAGTCCAATTCCATGGGGAAGATCAGCAAGCATCCTCAGATCCATCCAGGCAATGCCAGGTGATTGGGTGTGATCATTACTGGTTAGGCAAAACAGATGAGGGCCTTAGCTCCATTAGGGAACTTGTGATCAGTCAAGGCTGCAGGAGGTTCTTTAAAAGACTGTGAGGAGGTGGGGGGGCCCTGCAGAACTTTCCCTAGCCTGAGTGAGCCTAACACCACTCTGGTTTGTGTGACTATGTAGTCAGGAATTACTTCCTTTAAGAGAAAGCTCCTTCCTTAAGTTACGAGAGAAGCATAATTGTCCTTAATAGACATTTCCTCTGCTATTGGTATAAAAACAGCAAAACTAGGAGTAAGCAACCCAGTTTCACAATCTTCTGAAAAGACCGGTCTTTTTTATTTACAGTTTATGTTTCTCAAGGATATGCATTGCATAGCTGGACCCTGAGAAACTACAGAAGGGTCCTTAAGTTAATGAACAACCCACAAATGGAGTAAATTTATTCAGAAAGCTATCCAGCATCTATCAGTGTAAAGGCATAATTGATGCCGGACATATACATGGCATGGAAATAAATTGTACTTTCTTAGCATGGCAATCCAATAAGAAAGTGTAGTGTCACACAGGTTGAATCTCTCTAGTCTGACACTCTCGGGACCTGACTGGTGCCAAATCAGAGAATTTGCCAAATCACGGTAGGTCAATATTGTCTAGCAGCATTGCCAACACTTCCATTGCTTACTGGACTCTCAGAAGACATGTAGAGGCAAATTGGAGCTAAATATCAGCACAGAACACTGGGGGTACGTCTACGCTTGCCCCCTACTTCGAAGTAGGGATGCAAATGAAGCATACTGAAGTTGCAAATCAAGTGCAGGATTTAAATATTGAGGGAAGGGATTTAAATCGGACTACTGCGTCTACACGCGGCAAGTTACATCGGGTGACCGGCATTTTAAAATGGCGACCGCACGCAAATATGCTAATCAAGCGCGGGATATTTAAATCCCGCAATTGATTTGCAACTTTGGTATGCTTCATTTGCCTCCCTACTTCGAAGTAGGGGACAAGTGTAGACGTACTCTGGGAGTCAGGACCAGGGGTTGTAAACTCACTTTATGGGACCGTGGAAAACTTTGCCATGCCCATGATAAGTGGACATCCAGCTAACTAAAATCATGCCGGACCATAGATGTTGCTGGTCCAGAGAGTGCCAAACTAGAGTGGTTCAACCTGTAATTAGAGCAGGTGACAGAAAAACAAAAGTTTTCTATGCCCAGATCCATAAATGAGGCCTTGAGCAAGAAACTGAAACCTTTGGTTTCTCCATCGAACAAAGGATAATGACCACGATAGCCTATTAATTTATTAATTTTGTGTTATGTATGTATTATGACAAAAGTTGCTACCTAAACACAAAGGAGCATTCTCATTTTCCATGTCAAACCCTGTAAAACTTGTCATTCCAGAACTGGAGAAGAACACTGCAAAGAGTTTTCAAGAAGCAGTTTTAAAATTTCTAAAATCTGGAGGAGAGGCAAACTTAGGTGCTACAATTTAGGCAGGTGCAATTGCACTTACATCAGATCTGAATTTGCCCTTAGAACGTTAGTGATCTTGTTTGCAGCAATCAAAGCATTGGGGAAAAACTTACCAAAAATACTCCAAGACAGCTCTGTTTCAGACCTTTGAATATATGGAGACATACTTTTATTCCATTCATTGAAACATGGGGCTAGATCTTCAGAGGGTGTAAATCAGTTCAGCTTTATTTTATTTAAAGTAACTATGTTGATTTATAGCAGCTGAGGAACTGGCTTTTCATCCCTTTCATAGGGATATGTTTACATGGTGGGGGGACGGGAAGCAAAACTTTGTGGCAGAGTCTCTAAGGGTGGGTCAACTAATTAGGATTATGGGACTTATGCTGTGGGCTCAAAAGAGGTGTTAAGATATTGGGTGTGCTGGAGCCTGGGACCCTGATCCCACTGAGGTGGGACAGGTCTTGGAGCCCATGCTCCAGCCCAAACCCAAGTTTCTATACTGCTTTTTGGTTTAGCCCCTCAGAGCAAACCCAAGTCAATTGGCCCTAGCTCAGAGACTCATTGCCACAGGGTTTAGTTTTGTTTTGCTCTGTTATGTATCCTAAATTGCTCACCAGACCTTGGATTCTAAGAGCCCTGCTAAGTGCAGCTATAAGGGAAAAATGCTTCTTGTGTGGCAAAAGGCAATCCAATATGGATGTTCAGATGTTTCAGGTGTCAGAAACATCACAGAAAGACATTATCTCATAGTTTATCCAGGACTTCCAAAAGAAACCAGAAAAGTGGAAGGGTAGCATAAAATTATTGGGGAAGGGAGAGGGGCAGAAAATGGAACCTTTGAAAACATAATGTAAAAAAAAATTTAAAATGAGTTTTGGTGGTATTTTTTAGGCCAGTTCTTATTATTCAAGAAATCTTGCCCAGTCCAAGGAGATTCATCACCCATCCTGAGCTTCCTCTAAAATCAACTGAAGCCAATGGACTACAGACTTCAACAGGCTTTGGAGAAGGTCCCCTCTGAAAAATTAGTCTGTCTGACATTTTAAATGTCAGGGTGTTATATTTGTTGCAAATGTGGATATTGATATTGACAGGGGAATAACCTCCTTTGCCTCCAAAATGAGTCAACAATAAAACATGCCTCAAAAAATGACTGCTGATGAATGCATCAAAAGAAATAGACAAAAAATCAAGATGGATTTTATTTCTGTTCCTTTTACTTCTTCATGGGGGAAAAAATAAAGAAATCTTGCTGTTCTTCAAAAGATCAAGCTAGATAGATAGAACCAGATTGAGTTAAAAATTCCCATATTTGAAAAGCTGCATCTGCGGCTGCAAAAGGGAGGATGGATTTTAAATTCACAAAAGTAAAAGCTTTCTAGGAGAATGATTTAAAATGTTTATCTTCATCTTTCTCTCCCTTCATAACCTTTTGTCTTCTTTACACTCCTTCACCGGATCTTGAAGGGTTAACAAACATATTCAGTTCACATGAAATCCCATTATATTTCAATGTTATAAAGGCCAAAGGGTCAAAATTCCCTAACAATGTTCTGCCAACAAAACAGACTAGCTTTGTGAGACTCTCTACATTATGATGTTATTTCCTATTGTTGGAAGAGCATGGAGCATTCAGATGAGAATACAGCAGCTTTTCCAACTGACACTCATTCATTTATATTGAACAAACTATTTTGAACTTTATATAGTTTAGGAGGTTGGCAGAAAAAAGGAGGGTTTTGTTTTGTTTTTTAAATATATCTATACATACATATTTAAAAAAACAAATATATTCAGAGTGGCAAAATGTTCTATTCAGTGCTTTGAAATGTGGACTCTCTGATCTGTTCAATTTGCTCTAAGATTGAGTTGGTTTCAATTGAAAAAACAGTAAATGGAGCGCCAATCACCATAAGTGGCAGCAGAGAGTCATTAGGAATGACAAGTAGAGTATTTTTATAGTATAGTTAGAGAATTCTTGAACAGTGATGAGGCTCTTCAGCCTTCTTTATCCCTTTGTAACTGCCAAGCATTGCTGATAAGACTGCACACATTGCTATTACTTCCCCAGTGGAGTCTGATGAGTGAAAAAGAAACAGCCTGGGGCTTGTTCTTCTTCTCAAAACACTGATTGGTCATGAACCGAGTAGCAGTAGAGCAGAGTCTGCCAGCTGCTGACTAGACACTAGAGTGGCACTTAACCAGATATTAGAGTTCTGCATATGGTGGATGGACTTTCCACATGCAGTAACATGTTGATTCTGTGTTACCACAGCCAAGACTCAAACTGGGGTCCTTATGATACACTGATACTAGTCCTCGGGAAATTCTGCAATTGTTGCATTTGGAGCTATAGTAAAATTGCAGAAATCCCCCTAGGACTGAGATAGTTTCTTTACCAGGTGGGCAGCAAGAGCAACATACAATGAGCAAGAGGTAGGTCTATGGTGTACCTGCAGAAGATACAGTAAGCTGCAGTGCTGTTCCACAGTGAACTCGAGAAGAATGTGAGTGAATGTGGTATTGCAATGTAGCACAATGAAGCTTTGAAGACTGAGAGTGACTGGACAAGTGCTACATATGCTAACTAAAGAAGGAAGTGGAGCAATTCTTTGTCTTAGGCTAGGTCTACACTGCAGAGGTAAGTGGGAAAAAGAAATGCAATTTGCGTTACGCAAATTGCGTATCTTTTTCCGCTTTACTGTCGAAAGAGGCTTTTCCGAAATTTGGCACATCTACACGGCACCAAATTTTGGGAAAAGGTCCTCTTTCAGCACATCCCTTCTTCCTCATGAAACGAGGTTTACAGGGGTTGGCAAAAGAGCGCGTCCGCTTTTTTGAACATTTTTCCGAAAAAGCGGACACGTTCCTTGGACGTGGCATTGCTTTTCTGGAATGCCTCCGGTATCCTGGAAAAGTCTAGACGTAGCCCCAGTCTCCTCTGATTACTTGCTGATCTGCCAAACATGCTATAGGTGGCAGCATGAGTAAATCTCTTATTTCCTAATGCTGCAGCAGTCAGCTTCTCTGCATAGGATAAACCAGGGGTTGGCAACCTTTTCAAACCAAAGACCCAAATTACAACAAAATTCAGAACAAGTGGTCAACAAAGAGCCAAGTATAAGAATGCCCATTTGCATGACTGAAAATATACAACTTAATATTATTGATAATTGACATGATTAATAATAGCATAAATTAAACATTGTACTCACAGACTCTATTTAATGGAACGTTTGCTGCTGCATCTTTTCACACATTTCTTTGAAGTTTACATCATAACTGGTCAAATCCAGCTTCATGCATGCATTCAGGCTGTCTTCTCTCAATCTTATGGCAGAGGGCTGGGATTGTGGGTGTGCAGGAGTCTGGGATTTGGTATATAAGGGGCTCAGGGCAGGGGATTCGGGAGTATGATGGGCTCAGGGCACAGTGTTAGGGTGGGGGAGGTGAAGGAATGTTATGACAGGGGTCTGGGGATGTGAGGGTGCAAGAGTCTGGGTTGGGGTGAATGATGGACTCAGGGCACAGGGTTGGAATGTGTGGGAGGGTGAAATTAAGAAGGATAGGACAGCAGCTGGCCATGTGCTGGAGTCGGGCCAGACCGTGGTGGAGCCCCAGAGCAAGCTGCCCTCTCAGGGAGTACCCGGGCAGCCACCATCAGCATCCCGAGGACTGGAGCTGGCATCAGCTGAAGGTGGGGAGGATAAGGCAGCTGTGGGAGATAGGGTGGGTCTTCCACCAGTAGCCCAATAACAATAATAGCTGGGCCAATGTGTATAGAACATGTGAATAAGAAAATACAAGGCATCTTTTGGAACCAGAAAGCAGTTCAGCTATAGACCTATCTATTGAATGACATATCTATTTTCCTAACTGTGTCTATTTCTGATCTTCTTCCTCCTCGCTGCCCCTCTTCCTTCCTTACCTAACATGACAAGCCAGGAGTCTACAGACAAAAGTGTACAACAACACATATAAAATTAATGTCCGGTAACATCATTGCTCCCAGCGCTCAGTCAGGTATGTTAAGGTGTAACTGTAATGTTGCAATGGATCACCAATTCCCCCCTTGCACCGTGCAGTTAAATGTAAGACAAAACTGTGGAGTTAAACACCTCTTCAATTTTGGGACAGTCCAAATCTGTCTCCAAATGTTATGACTAGAGCTTATTTTTTACATGAATTGCCCAGCTAGAACCTGTAGAACATTGCTGGGAAGTGTTAGAACGCAACAAAAATAGTAGTCTCGTGTTATACCATGTTATATCTCAACCAGTGGCCAGAAGAAAATGTTTCAGAGTCCTTGTGAGGAAGTCAAAACCATCTTATTCAGTCTCCGCGTCTTTGTCCAACCTGGACAAAGTGCAGAGGGGAGAGAAGTTAACCACACTGTTTTGAATGACAAAAGGCCAGATTGTAGCTTGCCCTTCATGGCTGTGTGTGGGAGAGTAGTTTACCTTTCCCCCTTTCTTCCCCGGCCCACATTATTGCCCCTGCACAGCCTGAGTGCAAGGTCTTTTTCACACTAGTGGAGACATAAACCAATTTATTGGGTGTGTCATAAGACTGGGACCCTTGCTACTAGCACCTCCTTACCTTACAGAACTATGTCAATAAGTTAAGCCAATGAATAGGATGATCACATTCTGGGCTATTTCTATGGATGGCTAACCTGTCTCTACTAAGGATGTTAACATGCAGTTAATTGACTACTCAACTAGTCAATAGAATTTCCATTGCCTAGTCGACTAGTCGATAGGCACTTCCGCATTCCTCCTTTGAAATGTTCAAGAGCCCCTGCTGGGGCTCTTGTACATTTCAAAGGAGGAATGCAGAACTCCGCATATAGCCTGGGGACAGAGGGAAGTCCTGCTAACTCTGGGGTGCACATGGGTGCCTTCTTTGAAATGCACAAGAGTCCCCAGCCATGGAGCCCAGGATCAGCTACTCTGCATGCTGCGCTGCATGCTATGAGGAGCCCAGGGTAAGCCGGGACTCCCTAGCTGATCCCGGGCTCCCACAGCATTTCCGTAGAACCATGGATCGATCAGCTGTTCCGCAGCTGTCCCTTTGAGCCACACATATGCGCAATTCAAAGGGGCAGCTGCGGGGAGCCTGGGATCAACTCTTGTACATTTCAAAGGAGGAATGCGGAAGTGCCTATAGACTAGTAGACTTGTCAAAAAACTATTGGATAAGCAAATAGTTATTGGATAGTCATCCAGTGCTTAACATCCTTAGTCTCTACAACTTGTGCTTCTCCTGTGTTGCAGGAGAAAATCTAGTTGACACAACTGGAATTCATCTAGCCCTCATACTACAGTATGGCCTCTTCTCATTAATACCCCCTTAACCCACAAACACATATACATATGTGGGCCATTCTTTAAAGATGGGCAAAGAAAAATAAGTAGTTTTAAATTATTTCTTTAGGTTTTTTTGTTTAGAAAACAGGAAATGAATTATTTAGGTTCAAAACTCATTTTTAGGGATGAGCATAAAACAGTTCTGTATCCAGTACTTCCAGAGGTGAAAATAAATGGGTGAGCCCTGGTGCACAGCTCTGGCAAGAACTGGCTGAGCTGAGGCAAAAGCCAGCAGGAAGCTATTTAAAGAGCTGGCAGAGACCTGGGTTGCAATAGGACGGTATCTGTAAGAAATTTTAAGTTACTTTTACCATTGAACACTGCTTAATATTTTTATCAACAATCAGAAAGAAAACATAATATAGTTTAACTCGACAATGTTTGCAAATGGCACAATTATTGGGGGAGTGGTAAATAATGAAGAGGCAGGTCACAGAGAAGAGTGATGGGGATCACTTAGTTAACTATGCATAAGCCCACAATATGTGTTTTAATAATGCTAAATGGAAAGCATATGTCTAAGAACAAAGCGTATAGGCTATACTTTCAGGATTAGTGAATCTTTCCTGAAAAGCAGTGATTCTGAAAGATTTGGTGGTCACTGTGGATAATGAACTCCTGAACATGAGCTCTCAGTGCAATGTTGTGGCCAAAGGGACTAAAATCCTTGTATATATATAGACTGGAATTCTTATGTAAGAATAGAGAATTCAAGAATTCCCTGTGTGATAAGTTTCAGAATTCACGAAAATGATTAAAGGTTTGGAAAACCTGCCTTACAGTGATAAAATTAAGGAACTCAATCTAAACATCTTAACAAAGAGTATGTCTACAAAGTTAATTCGAAATAACAGCCAGTATTTCGAATTAATTTCAATAGCGTCTACACATGCAAACCGCTATTTCGAATTTAAATCGAAATAGCGGAGCACTTATTTCAAATTTGGTAAACCTCATTCTATGAGGAGTAACGCCAAATTCGAAATAGCTATTTCGAATTAAGTGCTGTTTCGACACTTAATTCGACATAGGGGGCCTCCAGTCCTTCCCAGGGAGCCCTGGTGGCCACTCTGGGCACAACCAGGAAAACTTCTCTGCTCCCCCCACTCCCCCAGCCCCGGAGCCCTTAAAGGAGCAGACTCTGGCCACAGTGCCTGTGCCAGTTGCAATCTACCAGCGCACAGCCAGCAGACCGTGCACCTGGCACAGCATGAGCCAGCAACCCGCTGCCACTCAGCCCTCCACGGCTCCCCAGGACCAGGCTGGCGGCTCCCAGAAGCCTGCCAGGAGCCGCAAAAGGTGGGCACCTGCCTGGTCTAGTGCGGAGATCGTAGACCTCATTGAGGTTTGGGAGGAGGCCTCCAATGCCCACGATCTCTGCACTAGGCGCAGGAATGCGGTCATCTACAGCCGCATGGCTGCCAGCCTGGACACCAGAGGCCACATGCGCAACCAGGAGCAGGTGCGGAGTAAAACAAAAGAGCTTCGGCAGGCCTATGCCAGGGCCTCCCAACCAGGAGCTGACCCAGAGGCTTGCCCGCAGTACGAGACCCTGGACCGCATCCTAGGGGGTCAGACGATCCATGCCCCCCTGGTGGTCATCGACCCTGAGGCAGAGGGCCCTGCCCCTGACACAGGGGAAGAGGAGGAGGACGGCAGCCAGGAGCCTGCAGGGAGCGTGCCCTACACCCAGGACCCGCGAGCTGTACCGGAGAGCCCGTCAGCAGCCTCATCTGAGGCCGGGGAGGCCTCTACATGTGAGTGCCATCACGGTCCTTTATGCAGGGCAGAGGGGTAGGAGGGGGAGCCCAGGGACCATGCATGTGGGCCTTGCCGACCATGGAGCAGGCGGCAACCTGTGCATCTGCTGTGCCAGCCGGGACATGTGGCCTCAGCTGGGTGCCATGCAGGGGCCCTGGCCTGTTCCCACACACATCTACGCATGAAGGCACATGACAGGCTCCTGACCCCGGGGAGAGACACTGCACACTGCCCTCCCTCCAGACACCCCCTCTACACAGAGGCAGGGCACATCTCTCCTTCCCCCGCCCCCGCACATACCACACTATAGGCAGCATAGGGGCTGCGGTGCAGTCCTGGGTCAGCTCAGACTCCCAGGGATAGCAGGACGTGATGGTGCGGAGACCTGCCGTCCTCGCCTTGCAGCGGGGGGCTGGGTTTCACCCACTGTGTCCCCAGGGAGAACTGACCACTTCTCTTGTTTCACCACAGTCGCAGCACCTGCGAGTGCAGGGTGCACCAACCTGCCTGGAACATCCACCCCCACCCGGGCCAGCAGGCGCACCCACAACCAGGAGGAGTACCAGCGGCAGCAGCTGTGGTTACAGGGAAGGCAGGTCCACAGCCAGGAGCACTGGGTGCAAGAAGACCTGCAGCTGTGGCGGGAAAGCTTGCAGGAGCTGCGGGAGCAGGGCCGTGCCCTCCGCAAGCACCTGCAGACCCTGGTGGACCGATTGCTGCCTCCTGCGGCTCCAGCCCCTGCGGCCGCCCCAGCTATCGCTCCTCCTCCCACCTCTGCTCCCCCTTTCCCGCTTCTTCCGCCCCCCCCATCCCTCCTTCTCCACCCTCCATACCCACTCCCCCCCGGGGATGCCGAGGCCCCTGCACCCGCAGTGCTGAGAGACAGGAGGGCCAGCAAGACCCCCAACCCTGAGCTTCCCCTTGCCTCCCCCTTCCAGCTCCCTCCTCCCAGGTTTCCCCCCTCCCCTCTCCCGCCCTCATTCCCCCTCTTCCCCCACCCCAGTTATGTTAAATAAAGAGAGGTTTTTTTGTGGCAACACAGGTATTTTTATTGTACATCAGGAAGGGGGGTTAGGGAGGGGAAAGGGGAAGGAGGTGGGGGTGGAATGTAAGGCACAAGGCCCCAGTGGGGCATGCCATGGGGACTTCAGTCCTCGTCCGCCTGGAAGCTCTCCCGCAGGGCTTCCCGGATGCGGACAGCCCCCCGAAGGGCCTCCCGGCTGGCAGCCATGCGGGGCTGTGCATACTGGCCAGCCAGGCAGTCAGCCTCTGCCATCCAGGCTGGCAGGAAAGCCTCCCTTTTCCTTTCACATAAATTGTGGAACACACAGCACGCTACCACCGTGTGCGGAATATTGTGCTGAGAGGGGTCGAGGCGGGTGAGGAGGCATCTAAATTGGGCCTTCAGTCGTCCGAAGGCCCCCTCGACCACAATGCAGGCCCTGCTGAGCCTGGCATTGAAGGCCTGCCCGGAGGGGTTGAGGTGTCCTGTTTAGGGCTTCATCAGCCAGGGCTGTAGGGGGTAGGCCGCATCCCCCAGCAGGCACACTGGCATGTCCACGTCTCTGACCCTGATGTGGCGGTTGGGGAAGAAAGTCCCGGCGTGCAGCCTCTGGCACACAGAGGAGTTGCGGTACACCCGCGTGTCATGTGCCTTGCCGGGCCAGCCCACATTGATGTCCGTGAACTGTCCCCGGTGGTCAGACACGGCCTGCAGGATCATGGAGAAGTACCCCTTCTGGTTGATGTAGAGGGAGGCCTGGTGGTCTGGGGCATGGATGGGGATGTGCATCCCGTCGATTGCCCCCCCCCACAGTTGGGGAAGCCCAGAGCACCGAACCCCTGGATGACCGCGTCCAGGTCGGTGAGGCGGACGACTCTGCGGAGCAGCACCCTGTTGATGGCCTTCACCACCTGCAGAGAGACACACAAAACTGAGGGCCACTGGGGTGCCCGGGTGTCTGGGAGTGTTTGTTCCCCGCCACTGCCCTGCGCCCCACTCCCAGGAGCAACCCCCACTGCAATCCTGCCATCGCTGAGACAGACCAAACCGTCCCGGGGAGGGCACTTACACCACTCCCCCCCCCCCGTTTTCCCTGGGGCAGCCCATCTCCTCCTTGCAGCCCCCCCTCCTGGCCCAGTGGCCGGTGACTGCCGTACCTGCATGAGCACCGCTCCGATGGTGGATCTCCCCACTCCGAACTGGTTGCCAACTGATCGGTAGCTATCTGGCGTGGAGAGCTTCCAGAGAACGATGGCCACCTGCTTGTGGAGGGGAATGGCGGGCCTCATGCGTGTGTCCCATCGCCGCAGAGCAGGGGCAAGCCACTCGCAGAGCTCGAAGAAGGTGTCCTTCTTCATCCTGAAGTTCTGGGTCTCCCCAGTGCTCCAGGATGATGTGGTCCCACCAGTTGATGCTGGTGTCCAGATGCCAGATGTGGCGGGGCATGCTGGCGTCCAGGCGCTGCTCCTCCACGGCCCCCAGGGGGGGCAGGGGGAGGGCCAGGGGGCTAGCCTGCAGCAGATGGTGCCAGGCAGACTCCAGAAATTGCTGCCAGGCTTGCAGCACGACATTCAACATGAGCACAAAAGTGCCCAGGGGTGGCTCTGGCTCCATGGTGCCAAATGCTGTGGTTTCCCAAATGAGAGTGACCAAAGCAGGCAGAAAGGGAAACGCTTTGCTGTCCCTCAGCGAGGTAGGCAAGCAAGTGGGAAAGCTGAGAACGGGCTGTCCTGGGAGGGTCCCTTTAAGCATGAGCCTCAGATAACCTCAGACAGCAGCCACACAAAGCAACTACTGACCTGATGCCCTGCTGGAACTGGTTTCAACTGCCCTTAAATGTGATCCAGCGTCCAATCAGCGTGGATGCGCTATTTCGAAATAGCAAAACGCTATTTCGAATTAGATTTTGTGTCTAGATGCGTTTTTCGAATTAGCTTAATTCGAATTAACTATTTTGAATTAAGTTAATTCGAAATAGCGTTGTAGTGTAGACATACCCAAAGAGTAAGTTAAGCAAGGGGTGATTTGATTATAGTCTAAAGGTACCTGCCTGGAAGGAAAAAAATGATAAAGGAATCACAGTGGTCATGGAAAAGCAATTCATCATGAGAGTCCAGTGTGATGCTGAGGGAAAAAGGGTCAATGACATCAAAGTAACAGTTGGGCAATAAGCAGCAGTAGTGAGACAACTTTACCTCTGTATGCTTTATAAGGGAGACTACAATTGGAATCCTGTATACAGTTCTGATGTCCATATTTTAAAAAGAATGTTGACAAACTAGAAAAAGTGCAGAAAAGTGCCACGAGGGCCAGAGGAAAAGCTTTGCATAGAGATACCAAAGAACAGTCTGTTTAGCTTATCAAAAAGAAGATTAAAAGGTGACGTGATTACTGTACGAATAACTTTCTAGAGAGAAAATACTGGGTCCTAAGAGCTCTTCAGTCTAGCAGGGAAATGCATACAAAGAAATAATGTCTGGAAAGTAAAACCAGATGAAGTGAATACCAATAAAGTACCAATGTCTAATTGTGAGGGTGATAAACCTTGAACAAACTACCAAGAGAAGTGATGGATTCTACATCTTTTGCTGTCTTCAGATCAAGCCTACATGCTTGTCTGAAAGATATGCTTTAGCCAGACTCAAGTAATTGGGTTTAATATAGGGAAATCTGGGTGAAATTCTATGGATGGTGTTATGAAGTAGGTCAGAAAAAATGATTTAATGTTCCCTTCTGACCTTAAAGTCTTTGAATCTGTGATACCATAAAACATTTCAAGTCAATAAAAAAGCATTACATCTATCAAAATCTCCAATGAATTGAAATAAGAATCCTCTCAAGCTTCCCTAAACGGTAAAATCCCAGTTTTCCAACTCAAGTGATGCCTACGCATGTTTTATTGAGAGATCAGATAATTTTGAGTCCAAATAAATTACAATAATCGGCCATGCCGAGAAGGTTAGATAGTGAAATGTCTCATAATTAGGTTTCTACTACGTTGTATATTCTTGCCAGTGTTAAAAAGTAATTTTTTAGCTTAAATCATAGTATCTGATGGGAGATGGATATGGTTAGGAAAAAACTTGATCTCTGATTGCATCTATTGACACCCATCTGTATAATTTGTAATTGCAACAGAAGACTTTACTGAGATTATGTAAAAGAATGGACTCACCACTGGAGCACCTTCTCAAGGATGGGCATAGCACAGCACCTGATTTCTCTGTCTAGCACTCCTGGGCTATGTCTACACTGCACAGTTATTTTGGATAAGCTATTCCAGAATAATTATTCTGAAATAGCTTATTTTGAAATAGCACGTCAATACTGCAGGGAAGCCTCAAAATTAGTCCAAAGCAAGCTTCACAATGTAGATGTGCTATCTTGATTTAGAGCCCCAGGAGGAATAACTTAGAATGATGCTGGTGAGGGGCTATTTCTAATTCAAAATAGCAGAAGTGGAGCATCTACACATGCCTTATTTCGAAATAGTTATTTTGGAATAGGCATTATTCTTCATAGAATTAAATTTACAGAAGTCAGAATAAGCCGTCCATTATTTTCAAATTATTTCAAAATAACTGACTTGCTGTGTAGATGCTTGCATAGTTATTTCAGCATAACGGCCGTTATTCCGAAATAATTTTGCTGTATAGATACACCCCTGGTAGACCGTTGCTACAGTCCTGTGATGCTCCGTCTTTTCTCCGTATTCAGCCCTCTGCCCTGTTCACATTTAGGTACATACCTTCCAGGATAACAGAGAGCCCAGCACAATAAAAAGTTCAAAGTCCTTACATCGGGATTTCTAGCCTGGATTCTGTGGTCCTTTTACCCCTCTCTCGTGGCACAGTCCCTCTCTCCCAGGGAGTTTTCATCACTTTCCCCATTGACTAGTAGGTGAATACAGGGCTTTCCTTTCTTCTGGTTCCCAGCCTAAGGACTCTGTGTTTAGTAGACAAGGTCCATTTATATTCAGACCATGGTTAACTATGGCTGAAAAGCCCATATTCACTAACTTATTCTGCATGAGGGTGTAGGAAGCTACAGAGAGCCTCTTCTACAATTGGAACACTTGTGCATGAGCATGGGAATTTGCAGACCTATTGCTCCCTTGAGAGGTTTAGCAAGCTGGCATCACTTCGTGCCCTCATAGACATATGGTCATATGACAACCAGGTGGTTTGCTGCTCTGCAGGTATGTATTACAATGTCTGTGTGGGATAAATTCTCCTGGTAATGAGGCAACAGTCTCTCACCTCCAGATGGATGTTTCACACCCAGTGCAGGACAATAGTGATGGAAAGTGATCTACAATATGTAAAATGAATTGGTGAAATGTCTAGCTGATAGGTGACTTCCCCATAAAAACAACTACAGGTTGAACCTTTGAAAACCAGTACTCTCTGGTCTGGCAACTTCCATGGTCTGACAGGACCACAAATGCTCCTGGATCAGAGAGCTTGGGAGCCTAATTGTAGGAAGGTCAGCAGCCCAGCCAGTGGCAGTGGGACCGGAGCCCCACAAAAGTGCTGGGGTCAGGCTAGAGAACCCCAGCAGGCCCTACCAGCACAGGGCCGGGGAAATCTGGCTGCCCATGGCAACATGGCACCACAGCAGCATGGAGCCAAGGGCAGGAGAATCCCAGCCACCCATGGCGGCCTGGGGCTGGGAGCTGGAGAACCCCAACAGCCCATGGCAGTGTGGAGTTGGGGAAACCTGGCTGCCCCAAACAGCGTGGGTCCAGGGAACTGTGGCAGCATCAGTCTGGAAACTGGATGACCCTAAGAGCCCATGACAGGGTGGGTGGGTGGGGGAGATAGAGGGGAACAGAGGCAGAGGGCTGGATGACTCAGGGTTGGTGGCAAGGGACACCTTCCCTGGTCTGGAAAAGTCTCTCATTCAGGACCAATCAGGTCTCAATGTTGCTGGTCCAGGGAGGTCCAACCTGTATTACTATGAAAGAGGGGAGAAAGCTGGAACTAATGCTTTCTTCTTAGCTTTGTAGTTTGAAATACAGTGGAACTCAAGATCAATCTTGTGCAAAACAAAAACTACCTTGATTTTTGCCCATCTCTAATTGCAACTGGTCCTTCTCAGCCAAAAAGCCTAGCAATGAATGTACATGAAGACTGAACTCCCAATCTCACCTCTAGTGCCTTCCTCGAGCAGAGAGGTAATGGACAATAAGTTGGTATTGCTGGTTCTATGGATAGAAACAAAGGATCTGTCTCTGGAGCAGTTATAGGTCTCTGGAGCAAGCTCATTTCATCAGCACAAAATACACTGTGAACATCAAGATATGAAGCAGTGTACAAGAGAAATCAAATACCTGTTCTGGTGAAATCAGTGAAGATATGTTAAATATGAAATTACGACAAACTCATGAAGGGCTGGGAAGTTACATGAACATCTCTGGTAAAAGAACGATAACAGCTGTAACAGATTATGAACTGGACAGCTGGGAAAGGCAACTGACTTTATGATAAAATATTAATAGAATGATTACTTAGCAAGAACGGGTTGCTCATATAAATGTGCCTGTGCCACTTTACTTTAACATGTCACACTGAGTAAGGCTGGTGTGTTCTGTGAGCTGTATCTAAAGATACTTAAAAGCTTTTCGCTGCTGGATATTAAAGAAAAGGAGTAATAAATAATTTAAGAAAACAACATTTTAACCCTTTTTTTCCCCTCGGTGTATTCCCTGACTCCCTTAATTTGCTTCCTAGACTAGATGAAAAGTTTAAATATAAAGAAAACAATGATGATGGCAAAAACAAAAACAAATTGAAACCTGTATATGTTATATGAGAACATAAAGAAAAAAGTTTTAACTGTCTATTCTGTGTTAGCCACCAAAACCAAAGCTATATTGATGGGTCTGACAAATTCTGTCTATCTTCACAAAACCAATAACAATGACCACCCAAGAATACTCAGTAGCTGGGTTGATCTTGGATATCAGATTCCTCGGATAAAAAAAACAAAACAGTCACTATGAGCCATGCTGCTGGAACAGGTCTGGGTTTCTCTATGTTGCATCCTTCCCTCAGTCAGGGTTGAACCTCTGTCCAATGTGAGCTCAGATGGACTGTACTTCAGATGCAATGTTAAACACAAACTTTGATTACGTGTGGTTATTAAAAATTCCTTGCCACTTTTCACAAGATTAACAAAGTAGTGTTACCATGACAATATCTGGTCAAATTTTAAATTTGGGCACCTACATCCTACCTCCAAAAAATTCTGGAAAATTCTGCACAGAAGCTCAAAACCGTGACTCCAATTCTTTTCAGATCCATTAAATTGTCTTTGTTTTAAATTTCTAACAAAATCTAAGTATAAAGCAATGAAAATAACTTGACAACACAGAGATTTTTCTTCTGTCTCTTCATCATTGAGAGTTCTTACTTTGATTTCATCCAACAGTTTGACATCAGCTGGCTGTAGATGGCATATATAGTGGTCCAAAAACCGATGGTTTGTCCTCTGCTTAAGAGAGCAAATCAATCATCATCACTGAATATTATAGATCAACTTGTTTCCAGCACACATACCAGGTTTGTTATGAATGGGTTCTCCTTTAAATGGATTTGACAGCATGTGTTTTATAACACTGCATAGTAGATGCTTTACACTGTGTTTGAATTCTATAAATGCTGGTTTGGAGAAATGCAGTTACTGTGCTTACTGACAAGTTAATGTCAAGCCAGCATTAATCTCTGAAGCCTGTAGTCAGCATTCTATTCTATGACTGCTTAGTTCAGGTTATGATTTACCAAAGACACTAGGCATCAAAGCTGTTAGTCAGTCAGAGAGCTATAGGACCAGAGAGAACTACCAGGGTTTATCTGGGCTCAACAGCCTCAATAAAATCCCTTACATTATATTCACCTGGGATGAGGTGTGTGCCCCACACTATCAAGAAAAAGGATAACTGGAGCTAGAAAGGTGAGCTAAGGTACCTGGCCACATCTGGACAGCCACTATTACTGATGAATTTTAGCCGTGAAGGGACAGGAGGTTAATTTACAGAGAGGAAATCTGTAGCAGAAAGAGGGCTGCAGGGAGACAAGTAGGAACGTGGTAGTCACTATCTGGACTCAGAGAATAGAAAGAACCCTGAGAAGTGTTCAAGTGATGGCCAAGAGAGGGATAAAAGCCCAAGCTCAAGGAAGGCAGGAGGAAGTTTAAGGTTATACTTTTATCCTGGGGTTTATTGGGGATTCCAGGGATAACCCTATGAGTCCTAGCCCTGCCAGAGAGTAAGCATACAGAGGCTGTGCAAGAGGCCTGCTGACAGGTTCAGGTAAGAGAAACCAAGGAGGCAACGGGGGTGGGTCTGAATATAAATGGACCTTATTTACTAAGCACAGAGTCCCTAGGGCTAGGAACCAGAAGAAAGTAAAGGCCTATATTCCCCTACTAGTCTTGATAGACTTATATAAATCATCATCATATGTGCCAAAGTGAAGTGTAGGGCAGAGGTGAGATCTGGGCATCACTTAGGACAAAAACTGTTTCAAGAAAATTATAGAAATTTTGCTAAGTTTTTCCCCCCTTTCTGTCAATCTGTTTTCCTACAGATGAGGTCTGCAGTAGTTGGGATTTGGATTTATTAGGCACACCATGTCTACCTCCCCTCCCCCCAGTTGGCTTCCATAACTTTTTTTTCTAGGGGAGAAGAATTTTTTTATCCAACTCACAAATTACCTGGACTCATTCCATACTATCGCAATATTATTCAGTAACTAATATCCTGGGCCTGATTTTATTCCACTGTCAATGTTACTGTCCCACCAAGATTTCATAATGATGGAAGATAAAGTTGCATTTGTGATGCCTAGCCCATATTATAATATACCACCTACTCAGACAGGACTTTCAAGATCTGATTTCTATTTATCATACAAGCATGAATTACATTCACCCACATTTTAAGTCTCCTTTATACAGTCAGACAAGCAAAATGTAGCCTAAGGAAGCCCAAGCAGTAAGTTTGTGGACCATTGTATTTAAGTTATGAATGGTTTATGTATGATTCTGTTTTATTCTATGAGGAAGGATTACCACTTCTCCTATGGAACTAAAAATAGTTAGGTGTGATTAAGGTAAGTCACTGAGGGTATGTCTGCACTACAGGACAAAGTTGAATTAAGATACGCAACTTGAGCTATGATAATTGCGTAGCTGAAGTCAAAAGTATCTTAACTTGACTTTTGGTACTATCCACACTGCGGGAAGTCAAAGGAAGAACGCTCTTCCTTCAACTTCCCTCACTCCTCATGAAATAAGGGTCATAGAAGTCAGAATAAGAAGCCCATTATTTTGAAATTTTATGTGAAATTATGTGAGACACTGTGACCGGGCGGTGACAGTCCCGGCCCCACCTGGTCGGGACCCTCCCCCGCCCCCTTCCCCCGGGGCCGGGGTTCCACCCTCCCGGGCACGACAGTGCCCACCACCCTTTGGTGCGATGTGCTGTTAAGCGTGAAGTCAGTTCCTTAAGCGGGATTGTGCGTGGATCGCTGGCGCCTCGTGCGAGGGGGCTGGGGGAGCTCAGGCCCGCCCCCACTCCGAGCCCCGACCCAGGGCCCTAAGAACCAAAGAAATCTGCCGCCTACGGTTCAGTTGGTGGGGGTTAGTTACCCGAAACGCATCACCCCACAGGCAACCTCTGCTGTGCCCTGGGTCGCTTCCTACCTCCCTTGGTCAGCCGTCCGCTCCCCGGCCGTATCCCAGTCTAGCAGCCCTGGGGGGGTCTCTTCCGTTGTCTCCCCTCCTTTCCTCCAGCCGGCAGTGCTCTTTTGAGTCGTCCCGCCAGCTCAGCATCTGACGGGGGGGGGGGGAGGGCAGCCGCGCACCCAATCCCCAGCCGCTGATGGGTGTGCGCGTCCATGACGGGCGGACGCAGACGGCCCGTCCCCTGGCCTCCCCACGCCGGCTCTACTCCCCCCTCCGCCGGCACAGCCGGCCAGTGCCGCATCCCGTGCGTCAGGGCCGGAGTCTATGGAGTTCTGCCCGGCACAGCCTGGGCGCATGTGCGGCAGGGCCGGGGCCGCGGCAGGAGAGCTGCCTCTCTCCACAGTGCCAGGGACGGCGCAGCTCCATAGTAGGGCGCCGGAGCGTCCCCGTTACAGACACGCGCTGTTATTTTGAAATAATGTGAGTTATTTTGAAATAATGCTGCTGTGTAGACATGCCCTGAGACTGAACTCTGGAGACATCCACTTGCTATGTTACACACACAGGGATGCTTTATCTATAATGGTTCAGGCTGGGAAGCAAAGAAAGGGCTTTGGGTATAAAAGGACAAACTTGAAATGCCTTGTGGCCATCATTTGGATTCAGCAAATGGACATGCCACTCTGTCCGAGCAGAGGTCCCAACCTTTGCTGATGGGATGGAATGACATAGGCTGATCAGACTTCCCATGTGGAAGATGAATTATTTCTGGGTTTTAGTGTGAATTTAAATGTGATTATTGCTTTTATATGTTTACTCTGTAAGGCCTCTGTCCTCTGAGAGAAAACCATGCCCAGAAGCTGGTGCTTGCCTTGCTGACGATGGTAGTGGTTTGTACAGCCTTAAAATCCCCAGTGAAGGGGGAGAAAGAAATGAGTCTCTAGCTGAGAGCCTGAAACCTTAAGTGAATGCCCTCAATGGATCACGGAAGGAGAATAAAGGGGCAGTTACCTTGAAATTAGGGCAACTTAAATGGAATCAAGCCCTTGGAGTTTTAGGTAGCTCAAGGTAGATGTTCAGCCAGAGTGGGTGCGACAGAGAAGGTTGATAGCTCCTTATATTAATACTGAGTCTTAATACCTGAATCTTTACATTATTTTCTATAGGTTTCGGAGCAAGTTATGAAATCATTCCAGGTTCCCAAGGGCCATCATACAATTAGCCTTGATTTTCCTATTCTATCTTTAATAATGCATCAGGACCAACTGACTGAATGCAGGATTTGCATGAGAACAACTTCATGGTTTTTTACCAACATGCCTTTGGGCTTTGACTTCTGTGCCAGCTGTCGTGACCATTGTTATTGGCTGGCTATGTGGAGAAGGTGGTGCAGTGCAGGGCAGGAGTTATAATGTAGCAGTGCTTCCTTCATTAGACAGCACAATCAATATAGTATAGAGGGAGGAACCTACATTAGGGCTGGAGAGACAGGACGTGTTAGTCTCTTGAGGTCCCTTCTGGCTTTAACTTCCCTGGTTGCACAGTTATTGAAAGACCTCCTGTGAGGAATGAGAATAGGATACAGTCACAGAGAGTATATAATTTAGAAAGAGATGTTAATTTTTCTTCCACACTTGAGGTTTTTATTGCCTTTTGAAAAGCAGCAGTGAAAGGATATGTCAAAGCTAAACTTGCAGCTACAAGTTGGCAGAAAATTCAAAACCCACTGGACAATATATCTCAGCCCAATGATTCTAGAATAATGAAAATTATGTTGATTGATACTTATAACTAGTTACTTACAAGTTCTGTGTTAGAGTTAGATACCATTTACCATGCAGGAATGCAGACTTTTTTCCCTTTTCAGTGATTGAAGGTGCCTGGCAAGTTAGATATTAAACTTTTATGACTGTACTAAAAATTTGACTCCTACTTATAACTCTCCTGATTGACCTAGGAAAAAATATAGCAGGAGTTCTCTTTATAACACCTAATCCTTTGTATCATGCTCTTTCTCATCGTGGCTCTTCATTAATACAGAGCCTTGTTATTGAAGGTAATCAGATTGACAGCTCTGTGGAAGCCAATATCAATTGATTACATCCTGCCTCATCCCCTCACATACATTCGTATTTTATACAGGGAAAATACTTTGAGTATCCCCCATGGGAATCTAGATCAACAACTTATTAGGAAATAGCCCTCTTCCAGTCTATAGACATAGTCAGTGAAGGACCAGAAATAGAATGGTACTGCACCCACTCCACCTGCAAGCTCTATCTGAAGTAGACACAGGAGCAGGGGCAAGGAGAAAGTACATTCATTAGTAGGCAGCTTAGGAAGGAGAGTAAACTGCTAGGGTGGGCCCACACTGCACCGTTATTTAGAGATAACTAGCGTTATTTCGAAATAACAAGGTGAGCGTCTACAGAGCCATTTCGTTATTTCGAAATAATTTCAGAATAACACACATCTTATTCTGAAATCTGTAAACCTCATTCTACGCGGAATAATACCTATTCTGAAATAGCTATTTCAAAATAACACATGTATAGATGCTCCACTGCTGCTATTTCGAAATAGTCCCTCACCAGGGCCATTCTAAGTTATTCCTCCCCAGGCCTCCTGGGGCTCTAAATTTTGGACTAATTTTGAGGCTTCCCTGCAGTGTAAACGTGCTATTTCAAAATAAGCTCTTTTGGAATAACTATTCCAGAATAGTTTATTTCAAAATAAGAGTGCAGTGTAGACATACCTAATCTCCCCAGCTTGTTGTAAAAGGCCTGACAGAGGGCAGAGCCTGTTCCTTCACCCACTTTCTGACACAAAAGGTGGTTGGACCATATTTCTTCTAATGAAAAATCACAAGAACATAAGAATGGCCATACTGAGTCAGACCAGTGGTCCATCTAGCCTGGTTCTTCAGAGGGAATAAACAGAACAGGTAATCTTTGAGTAATCCACCCCCTCAGTCATCCATTCCCAGCTTCCCAGACTCTGAGCCAGACTCAGGCCTGTCTAAGGGAGAGAGACTGACAGCTCAGACTACTTCTGTTCCCTTGTTTTGTTTTCCTTTTCCTGTTTGTTTGTTCTCCTGGAAACTTGAAAGAAGTAAACACCTAGGAAGATTTAGTGCACGGGCTGAAACTCTGTTCCCATCACACTACTGCTGAGCATCCTCATGTGAGTGACTGGTGCTGGACTGAGTACACAATCCCTTAAAATCCCAATAGGGTGCTGTTGAACAACTGGTTTTTTTTCTTCCACACATTTAAAATGTATTCAAGACGCCTACCAAGGCATTCTAGCAAAATCTAATCAATGGCTTAAAAAAGTGATACAATATAACATATCCCACACAAAAAATGTCATTTAGGAACATGTCAACTTTCCATCCAAAAATACTTTCATCTGAAACTCTTTGAACAACTCAATTTCTCCACCACTGTAGGATGTATTTCAAACAGTGCTCTAGAAAGCAAATGGTCTCCTGAATTATCCAGTCCCAGCTCTTGCGATTGTCTGTATACAAGATGCAATGTCCCATGTACAAGCCTAGAGGAGGCTGGCCCTTTTAGAGGCATCGGGATTTTTTTTTCCTGAAAATTTCATCATGCTCTGGCTTTGCACAAATAACCTCTTCCATCAAACTGACAACTCTTTTTTGTTAACTTGCTGCTATAATAAACGTCTCACCTCTGAAATTTATTTTCATTAACACAGGTGTTGGTGAGACAGAATAGGGGTTTCTGTGAAGGCAGATGATATCTCAATTTTCTGTAGCTATTGTATTTTAATTCATGCTTTAATATCATGCCAATATAATGCATCTTATTATGACTGATGGGCTATAATGGGATTTTTCCTGTTGTTATCAGGTTCCAGAACAAAATGGGGATGAGTTTCTCCAGTTTAGACCCAAAATCATTTGACAGCACTTAACTTATAAATTATTGCATTCTTTTCTACCACCAAGTGGTTTCCAGAATAAGTAACAATAGCAATGGCAGTGAAGCAATTCATCCATTTTAGGTTGTCCATGTTTCTGATTTTTTTTCCTTTTGGATTTTTAGTTTGCAGCTTTTCTGGCTGCAAGTTAGAGACTCAATGTTTTATTTTCACAGGGTTTGAATGATGGGGTTTGGGTTTATTGTTTTAATCGTCTACATGTTTTGCTTATTTTTTTATTGTGAAGATAGGGCCTGTCTTCTCATTTAGCACACCTTCAAACAACAATATTGCCTACAGACACAGAGACCTGTTTATTTATTTAATATTAGATGAATAGAGCAGTCAAAATAATAATAAAAAAGCTTTTTTATTTCCATTTTGGTTGAGCTGGGCAGGGAAAAGTCAAACTTATTTAACATTGAAATAGTTTGGATGTAGAAAGGGAAAAGGTGATGTTAAAAAATTAGTTATGTTGCTGATTTGCAACCAAAAAAATAAACACATTTTCTAAATGTTTTTGTGGAATGTACTCCTATCAAGAGTGTTATTTATTGATCGCCTACCTGAAAAAAAAATTCTCGGGTCTTGGACCAGTTCCCAATGGAAAGGAGTTGGTAGAAGAAAAGATACCTTCATGTATGATCATAATGGCATCCTCATTTATCAGTCTCAGCAAATAAGCTAAGGACTCAGTGAGTGATGTAGGGAGATTAACTTCCTTGCTCATCCCTGAAGTGGTCCCTTCATATCTGGGCTGACTAAAAGGAAGGGGAGTGGAATGTTACACAATTGCTATTTATGAAGTTTTCATGGTCAGTTTTCAGATCTGTCATTCTGACAACCTTCTGCAGCATTAAACACACTTAAAATAAGTGTAAATCTTCTAAGTGTGTAATCTATTAACAACTGAATGTTAGGAGGGTGGGTGATGACTCCTGCCTGCTGGCCAGTGCCAAAGATAGATGAGAAAAGGACAGGATCATGTTTCTGCCACATGTTCTATATGCTTGGTTATATGTCAAGCTACACTGCTCCTTGCTTGAAACAATATAATTAAAAGTGATTTACCTGACAAGCAGCAAATGATTTTTAATTGTAATACACCAAGTGGGCACTGTGAAATCCAACAACACACATTATTAAGAAGCCATTGAGCACATTAGATAATTAGCATCAGCAAATAACAAAACACATGATCAGTCAAGCAATTTGTCCAAAAATGCACAGTTCCCCAGTAGGTCTGAAACGAACACAAATGCCTTTCACTGTGGCTAGTGTGTTTTATAGAATTCCATTTCCATCTCCCACTCCATCCCCCAAAAAAGTAAAGGCACACATGAGTTAAATTCACATACTATCAAAATGCTTCCTGTTGCAGATTAGAAGGCTAAAGCTAGCTAACATGGGGCACATCTACACAGCAGGGCTAAAGCCAAAATAAGCTACACAACTTGAGCTACGTTAATTGCCTAGCTTAAGTTGAAATAGCTTATTTTGGCTTTTGGTGCTGTCTACACAGCAGGAAGTCCGAGAAAGAGCCTCTTCCTCCAACTTCCCTTACTCCTCGTAAAATGAGGGTTACAGGAATTTAGACTAAGACGACCTCCAGCTCAACACTATTTCAACATTATGAGGAAATAACTGCTTGTAATGTAGACACGGTTATTTCAGTTATTACGAAATAACACTGCTATGTAGACATACCCATACAGTGACAGATGCTATGGTAAATACACACAAGACATACTGCATTACCATACAGAGCATTCTGGGCAAGTATATGTGAAATCGTTTGTGAAAGAGTTAAAAGAAACGTGTTTCCAATAAAATGAAAATATCAGTATTCCTGTATTTTGGCAGAAATGAAGGAAAGAAAAAAAAAGAGTAGATTGCTTTTGCTTATGCAACAACATACCCTCCACAAATGGGGTGGGGGAGGTAGGCAAGGATAGAAGAAGAGAGAGACAAAGAGAGAGAGAACGGGCAACCTTAAAACCATTAGATTGTGCCTTTTTTGTGAATTTAGAAATCGCATCAGCCAGTCAGTAGCATCATGAAAAACCTAGCTAGATATTTGCATCCATACTATATTCTCAGTAAAGAAAGCTAATTAAATATGAACTCAGAATAAACTCCTGGGCATTAAAGACCATAATATAAAAACTAGTCCTTCACAGAAGCGCAAGGCTAAGATTGTCAAAGTCAGACCCTGACTGGGTTAGATTATTTGGGGTAAGGCATGGAGATCCTTCCTTCCCACAACTGGTCCCTAAGGGTATGTCTATACTACAAAGTTAATTCAAAATAACAGCAGTTATTTCGAATTAACTTTAATAGCGTCTACACAGGCAAACCGCTATTTCGAAATAAATTTGAAATACTGGAACCCTTATTTCGAATTTGGTAAACCTCATTCTATGAGGAGTAACACCAAATTTGAAATAGCTATTTTGAATTAAGTGCTGTGTAGACACTTAATTCGAAATAGGGGGCCTCCAGCCCTTCCAAGGGAGCCCTGGTGGCCATTCTGGGCACAACCAGGAAAACGTACTCTCCTCACCCCCAGCCCCGGAGCCATTAAAGGAGTAGACCCTGGCCACAGTGCCTGTGCCAGCTCCAAGCCTGCCAGCCCAGAGCCAGCAGTGGCCACTGGGGCCCCTGACGCAGTGGCCCCAAAACATAAGCCAGCAAGCCACTGGCAGCCAGCCCTCTACCGCTCCCCAGGAGCAGTCTGCCAGCTCCCAGGAGCCTGACAGGGGCTGGAGAAGGCAGGCGCCTTCCTGGTCCAGGGTGGAGATCATGGACCTTATTCAGGTTTGGGGGGGATGCCCCCAACATCCATGATCTCCGCACTAGATGGAGGAATGTGGCCATCTATGGCAGCATAGCTGCCAGCCTGGCCACCAAAGGCCACATGCGAACCCAGGAGCAGGTTTGCATGAAAGTCAAGTTGGTCCGGCGAGACCCCCAACCCTGAGCCCTGACCTTCCCCTCCCCCTTCTTCCTTTTGCTTCCCCCTTCCAGCTCCCTCCTCCCAGGTTTCCCCCTCCCCTCTCCCACTTCCTTTTCCCAGTCTCCACAGAGGTTCATCTTCCCCCCCCAGTTTTGTTCAATAAACCCAGTTTCTATTTTTGAACATACGTGTCTTTTATTTGACATCAGGAAGGGGGGCTAGGGAGGGGTAAGTGGATGGACGTGAGGGAGGAATGGGGCACGAGCCCCCGGTGGGGAGAACCAGGGAGGCTCTGAGGGCTCCTCGGGGTGGACGCTCTCCCTCAGGGCCTCCTGGATCCAGACAGCCCCCCAATGGACCTCCCGGATGGCAGCCTGCAGCAAGTGCTGATGGCAACGACCCCACGAGATGCACCGGCGTGCCCAGGGGCAGCTCTGGCTCCATGTGGCCAAGTGCTGTGGTATCCCGAGTGCGAGCACTCAGGGCACTCCAATACAGGACTGCTTCGCTGTCCCTCATCGAGGTAGACAAGCAAGCGGAGAACCCTGAGAACTGTCTGTCCGGGGTGGGGGTAGGGTCCCTTTAAGCACGGAGCTCAGTTAGCCTCAGGCAGCAGCCCCACACACTAAGTCCTAACCTGATGCCCTGCCGGCACTGGTTCCGGCCAGCCTTAACTTCAGTTCAGGGTCCACTCATTGTGGACGCGCTATTTCAAAATAGCAAAATGCTATTTCGAAATAGTTTTTGTGTATAGATGTGTTATTTCGAATTAGCTTAATTCGAATTAACTATTTTGAATTAAGTTAATTCGAAATAGCACTGTAGCGTAGACATACCCTAATAGAAGCCAACAGCCCCATTTAGCTTGTCTGCTGGTTTCTGATTAACCTCTGCCTGTGTCTGTCCTTACTATATGTCGGAGAACCAACTCTCACTAGTTCTGTTCTGCATGTATCTGATCATGGTAAGACTTTCTAGGAAACTCCTTCAGGTATGAATTCACAGTTCTTGTCTTTCAGAATGACACCTTTTTAGAGAGAGGTATTGCAAGGAGGGGAGGCTTTTGGGTAGGAGCCAGCAAATGCATAGTACACCTTGTCACACCTGCTACAAGATTTACTTCATTAATCCAAATAGTACAGATCTGTGCTGCAGTGCTTGTAATCTGAACAGAAAACTCTGCTCGTGGCCCATGTGAATTACCATAACACAGGCATTTATTACCATTCAGCAATCCTGACTTATGAGTAAAACACAAATGTTCTGAACTATAGTAGCAGGTTAAAGATTCCTTCCATATTTGCAAGGGTTGCTGGAAAGATGATGGGAAGTCAAGGAAATATGGCATTATTCTTCCATTACTTTGTTAAAACATGACAAATTTCTTTACAGGAAACAAAACAATTTTAATCATTACTTAATACTTCTCTCTACAAATAAGCATATGTACAAAATGTTCCTTGGCATGTCTTTCTTCATAGAGAAACCTTCTGAACTTAGGAATTTCAGAAAGCTATGTTTACATTGTACCTGATGAATGCAAACTTCATTACATATTTTTTAAACAGCAGAATTTTAAAAATGCAGCTTGCAGGTCATTTATAGTATCTTGAACATTATAGTTAAACACACAAGAGATGGGGTAGTTTGAGATTAACAGGCAAAAACCACTTAAGTGTCTGTTTTCAGCATCAACTGTAAAGGTTTTGCTTTAGGATGGAAGCTTAATTGAATGTGCTGAAGAAAATAGCTGCCTTTGGTAAGTGAGCTCCATCTAAGCTGCATTCTGAGCTAGCAGATCTATGAATTCATGTTAGCATTTGCCCTAAAGTAAATAAAAAATTAAATTATGCAAATAGCTAAAAGTAGCTAACTTCAATGAAGGTGAGGAAATTAAACAGAGGCAAAAATTCTTTCAGGTAATTTTTAATTAAATCTGAAACAATCAATTAATTTTATGTTAATTTTAAAATTTATTAGCACTCCAGTATATTGAATGTTTATTTGGGAAAGACAGATTGCAATGGATATTTTTTCTTCTCATACATTGGGTTAGTAAGGGGAAATCATAGTCTTAAATTAGAAATCAAAAGGAAAATACCTTCTCTTTATATAGATATAGATATAGCTATAGATAAAAAATGTCCTTGAGACGACAGAGTGATGTCATCTAGTCACTCTGCATCCACAAGAGCCAAGCTCCCCCCCCCCCCCCCATTCCCAGCCTGGCCTTTTCCAGGGCTCACATGGGGCTGCCTGAGGCTCAGCCCTCCCGTCCTCTTCACAGTGGCTGGGGGGAGAGTCATAGCTGTCGCGGCCTCTGCCCAGCCCTGCCCGGCAGCAGAGGGGGACAAGTGGAGATATGGGCCCGGAGCAGCTTCGACCCAGCCCCACCTGATTTCTGAGGGAAGAGCTGGGCCCAGTGCGACTTCAGGCCAGGGGGACAGCTGGATCTAGTGCAGCTTCAGCCTGCCCTCCCCCTTGGTCCGGGGGCAGAGCTGGGCGCGACCTCACCCTGGTCCCGCTCCTGGCAGTGGGGGTGGGGAAGCAAAGAGCTGGAGCTGGGGGAGGGGCCGGCCCTCCGGGGTTGAGGGGGCAGGAGGAAAGATCCAGAGCTGAGAAAGCTTTAGACACTACCCAGCGGTGGGGGAGAGGTAGGGAGAGCTGGGGCCAGAGTAGCCTCTGGGCTGGGCCCTCCCTGGCCGAGAGGGGAGGTTGGCGAGTGTAGTGAGCAGGGGATGCAGTCCCCTAGTATATATACAAATGTGAAACATAACGGGTACAGGCAGCAGATCCAGAGCCTGATTCTGGTGTCCGGTACACCAATTTCACACCATTGACTTCTCATTTTATGTCCAAGTGAGATCAGAAATTGTCCAGAGATTATTAGTTCATTTTTTTCCTCCTTTTAACTGAATGTAGGTAATGCTATTGGTCTTAAGGCCAGTCTCTTTGTTTTATTCTCAGAGGGTATATCTACACTTGCCCCCTAGTTCGGACTAGGGAGGCAAATGAAGCATACCGAAGTTGCTAATGAAGCATGGGATTTAAATATCCTGAGCTTGATTAGCATATTCGCGGCTAGTTGCCATTTTAAAATGCTGGTAGCCTGAATTAACTCGCCGTGTATAGAGGAGTAACAGTTAACAGTTAACTCGCCGTGTACAGAGGAGTAAGCCTTCGAGGGAAGGGTTTTGGATCCGACTACTGCATCTACATGCGGTGAGTTAATTCGGGCTACCGGCATTTTAAAATGGCGACCGGCTGCAAATATGCTAATCAAGCATATTTAAATACCCCACGCTTCATTAGCAACTTCGGTATGCTTCATTTGCCTCCCTAGTCCGAACTAGGGGGCAAGTGTAGACATACCCTGAGCTTCCATAGTTTCTTGTAGGACTAGTCAGAGAAATTGTGATGAAACTATATTCCATAGGTTCCCCCCAGAACCGTCTCAGGTGAGGCAGAGGCACAGTGGGGGAACAGGGTGAGCCAGGCCTCAGCTGTCCCAGCTCATGCCCGGTCCCAGACGCTGTGCCTCTGCTTTTTAAATGTAGTAAGAGCCTGACGAGTAAGAGCCACCAGGCTCTTACTACATTTAAAAGGCAGAGGCATAGTGGGGCCTACTACATTTAAAAAGCAGCTCTTACCACACTTAAAAAGCAGAAGTGCAGTGTCTGCGTCTGGGTGCGAGCCAGGACAGCTGAGTCCCAGCTCGCGCCCAGTCCCCCGCTGCAACTCTGCCTTTAAAATGTAATAAGATCTTTACTTTTGTCAAAATTAAACATTATGAATGATGTTTCCTACTCCCCCTCCCCTGTAAATTGATTTGTTCAGACTTTTCCTTTCTGGAGAATGCGGTTTTATTGTTGTTCATTCTTTATTGTACCAAACTACACTTCAAAATCCTTTGTGAAAATAAAATTCTGTTCCATGTACAGTTCTACTTCCTTGTTCTGCTGGATTCAAGTTTTTGTCCTCCTTGCCTGTGGTTAACATTCTTGACAAGCACATCATTGTACATTTCTGATCATTGTACAGATACCAGAAATAGCACCCCAAACAGTTGTACAATCAACTAATGGTAAGAAACTGCTGCTTACTGAACTTTTTCACCAGATACAATATCTGTTCCTTGATTTTTTTACAAAGGTCTATGTTATCTCCCTTCTGAGAAACATGAATTGATTTCAATTATCATAATGAAGAGTAATGTGCATGGCAAACCCAGATTAAGAAGCTGTTTGTAAACTACTATCAAGGAAATGGAAGAAACCATAATATTTCAGAGCTTTCCCATTGTTTGCAACATTTCATTCCCACATACTAGGTTCTCAGGCTCAGTTTGATTCTTCCATAAGAAACTGTCAAACATTATTGTAGCACCATATCTGTCAGAGCTGCCTCCTCACCATCAGTTCAATTTTTTCCCAAAGACATAGATGTGCATTCTATAGAATCAAATTGGGTGTTTATTGCCTGAGACACAGACTCTGAGCATATTCTACCCACTAATGGTGATATTCCTTGGCTGGTTTTTCTTACACTAAAGTGCAGTCACTCCCCAACTATGTCCTTTGACGCATGGAAAGTGAGCTAGAGGGAGAAGGACTGGGGCACAGGATTTGTCTTTAAAAGTTTCTTTTGATTCCATTATGAAATACATAGATAATGCCAAGAATGAGACTTGAGCCATCCCATATACAAATTTGTTACCTCAGACAAGTGTGCAGTTAAACTGGAAAGTGTATGTCTTAGACCGAATTCCACTTCAAACTCACACAGTGTGTGTGTGTTGGATGTGGGCGGGATGTAATGGAATGGCCTGAGGGAAGGGATGGTGTGATGAGGTACTTGTCATAGAAGTCATAGAAGATCCTTTGGGATTGTTCCTGGTGTGCTTATCATGCAACTGACAACTGCCTTCTTGCTCCCTGGGGCTCCCCACAACCCTGTCCTGCTGGGCCAGATTCTCTGGTCTCCCACAGACAAGGCATAGAGTTGGGATAGCCACCCCCCAGCAAAGCAATGAAGACACTGAACCACTTCAGATCTGGGAGGATGCAGTTCTAGAGCATGGCACCCAGGAAACCAACCCTCAAAAGAGACCAATATCCCAAATAAATCTGCCTTAATCTGCGTAAAAATTTTACACAGTGAAAGCTCATAAGGATGTTTGTCCCCTCTATCAGTTACAGAGAGATATGCATAATGGTTGTTCCCACCATTTAACAGTTGAGCCTGATGGGCCTGACGGTAAACAAAAGTGTTTTTATTAAGTACAAACATGAGAATTTAAGTGGTTGCAAGCGAAAACAGACAGATCAAAGTAAGTTACAAAATTAAAATGAAAAGAAAATGCAAAGCTAGTTCTAAATTCACTAAAGAAAAAAAAAGAAAGAACGAAATATTGCAAGCAGATTCTTACCCTACAGAGTTGTTCTTATTTCAAGCATAGTTTTCAAGTCAGAGACAAACTCTTTTACTCTGACTTGGCTCTCTGGCCCCTTTTTGTCTTTCTGGAGTGTGCCAGGCCAGTCAAAGATGAAGGAGTGATAGCTTCCCTTTGCTTAAATAGTCTTTCCTCCACAGCTGGAACCCTTTGTTCTATATCCCCCTTCCGAGGAAATTTACCAGGTTCAAGATGGAATTCAGTACTTGGTGGTATGGTCAGATGTTTTCCTAGGAACAAACATTGCTTAGGCTTATAGGACAAACAAGGCTGTTTACAAGTTGTTAAGTTGATCACCATGTCATTAAGGCATCCAAGTGAGGAGGAGGGCACCAGTAATGGCTCTTATTAGCACATTTAAAACTATAAACATTCTCATACTTCATATTTCTAACTTTATATAAAAGAATGATACATGCACCAAAATGGGATATACAGCTCCAGCAGATTGTAGCATTAAAACTGATAGATTACATGAGGTATTTTATCTAAAGCATCTTTGAATTATGCATATTCATAAGCCAATTTTCATGAAGCATGGGAGGGGGGTCCATCACAGATGGAGCTTCATTTCTAACTAAAAATATTCTGGTTTCTGTTAGATAAGTTGGAAACTTATCATTTTTAATTTCTGAAAAGATCATAAGTGCTCCTGGGAAGGGACTATGCCAGTGTGTATGTACAGCACCTAATGCAATGGGGGTGAGACTGATATTCACTGAAACATCTAGTCACCACTGCAGTACACATTCTGAATAACAATGCAACGCATTCTGAATAACAATGCAACAACAATAATAATAAATGATAGTCAACCAAACAATACAAACTTTTTTTCCCAGGGCAACCTATTCCTCAAGACTGCAGTCAGAGTACAGGCTTCTTGTCAGAGAGGTCTTTGCAATAAAACACATGTATTTCAAGTGAATTGTATTAATCTCTATGTTATTTCTTCTGCTGCACATTTAGGGCATGTCTAGACTACATGGCTCCGTCGACGGAGCCATGTAGATTTGTTTACTCGGCAAAGGGAAATGAAGTGGCGATTTAAATAATCGCCGCTTCATTTAAATTAAAATGGCTGCCGCCCTGTGCCGATCAGCTGTTTGTCGGCACAGCGCTGTAGTCTGGACGCTCCACGGTCGACATCAAAGGCATTTGTCGACCTCCCCAGTAAACCTCGTCCCACGAGGCATTCCGGGGAGGTCGACAAATGCCTTTGATGTCGACCACGGAGAGTCCAGACTACAGCGCTGTGCCGACGAACAGCTGATTGGCACAGCACGGCAGCCATTTTAACTGAAATGAATTGGCGATTATTTAAATTGCTGCTTCATTTCCCTTTGCCTACAACCCTAATCTACATGGCTCCGTCGACAGAGCCATGTAGTCTATACGTGCCCTTACATTTTCCCATTTGGTTGGAACAATCCATTAGAAAAATAACTATCTATCACCGAAGGAAAGCCAGCTTGCCAATTGTTCAATATATGAATTTGCAATGATTTTTAAAAGGATCGACACATTGCTGCAGAATACTGGAATTCTCTCCTGGTTTTGCTCTGTATATGTTGACATTCCTACCACAGAGACGATCATTTTCATTACTGAATTGCCTCTGTATCTGTCTGATTCAGTTCAGTCAGTCAAATAGATGACTGATAAGGGCATGGATCTCAGTTTTCCATCACCTTGGTCATTCTGTAGTTACACCATGAGATTCTTTTCATCCCACGGTGGCGGATGGGGGAAGATATACTACCTCTCTCTCCTTTCAAGATGGCTGTCATCAGTCCTACACCAAACAAAACAATAGAATATTCAGAGAATATAGCAACACTAGAGCCCCTGTCACTAGAGTCTCATGTATCATCACCATGAAACTTCCCTAATCCAGCAGCCAGGGGCTGGCTGCCACGAGTCTCACTTGGATTGCTCTTTTCTCCTTGAGTGACAAACATCAATACAGATGCTTCAGGGGGTAGCCGAGTTAGTCTGTTACAGAAAAAAAACAACAAATGGTCTGGTAGCACTTTATAGACTAACGAAACATGTAGATAGTATCATGAGCTTTCGTGGGCACAGCCCACTTCTTCAGATGACCGGAGTTATCTTCGGTAATCTGAAGAAGTGGACTGTGCCCACGAAAGCTCATGATACCATCAGTATAGATGATAGACGTGCTGGTGAGGTACAAGAGGAATAAGAATGAGTAGCTATTCTTCAGACTTCACTAGATGTTTTCATACATGATTATGTGGCAGACAGAGAAAGGAACTCTGACTCAAATGAGGGCAGATATAATTCTAAGTAATGTAGTACAAGGCTGTCCAGTCAGATGAACTGGTGGTGAAGTGAAATGTGAATCAATACTATAGAGATGTTAAGCAAATGGATATGAGATTAGAAGAGAGACCTATATTTATTAAGTAGCAGTGTCTATAGTTGGAGATCCAGAATCTGGTTGTTCTTATCCCTAGAAAAGGGCAAAGGCTAAGGATTAATTTAGCACCCAGGATCCAGTCTTTACTAGATACTTCACATCCCAACAATTCCTCTCATTTCACTGTTCTGTCCACCCACTGCATTAGTTCTTCACTGTCCTTTCCAAAGAGGGCATCTTTCATTTGTGCTGCCCACCTCCACTGCCTTGTATTCATGCTTCAGTTTGAGATGATGGTAATGAGTGTTTGGGACAGAGAAAGGAGACACATCTAGAGGTAATTTCAGGTGCACCAACAGAGAGAAATGACAGCTTTTTAGTGATGCTTACTGCAGCTGTCTCTCACTGTTGACATAATAAACAGTGGAAAGAAGTGCTTACCCAACAAGATGTGTGATTAGCACTTTCATTTTAAGCCCCTTGTTTAGATAAGACAAATCTAATCCATTTTTGTATAGCTGACTGACATTAAACTGTCTTCCGCAACATTTGCAAATTTCATCAAATCTTGCTAAATTCCCTTTGCATTTCTTCAGAGCACAACTTTAGATAGTCACCTCAGACAGTATGGGAGCCATCTCAGGGCATGTCTACACTAGGAAATTATTTTAAAATAACTAAATTCGACTTAACTCCCAATTTTACAAAATCAAAATAGTATGTCCTCACTTCATGGAAGCCTCAAAATTAGTCTGAGGCAGGCTCCGTTAATGTGGATGAACTACCTTGACTTGGAGCCCCAGGGAGCACTGGAAGAAATCAGTTCAAACTATTCTGGGCAGTAGTTATTTCACAATAGCAGCACCGGAGTGTCCACACTAACACTATTTAGAAATAACTATTTTGAAATTAGAGTTATTCTCCGAGGAAGGCAGGAGTTCAGATTTCAAAATAAGCGGCCTGTTATTTTGAAATAATGTGGATACTCCACAATGTGTCCATTAATGGGAGAATATAAACTAAATGTTGTTGTATGGGTTGAATTCTCTGCCAGTTTTGTGTTCAGTGTTGCAGACATGGTGAGATTTTGCAGCCATCTTGCAGTACCAAATCCACATGTTCTTAGAACCAAACTTTGTAGTTACCAACCCCTTAATATTTTCATAGGGATTTCTTCATCACATGAACTGCTCATGAATGCAAGTTATGTAACCATTATGATTTTATTTCTGTGGCTATTGCTCTTTTAAATTCCCAGTCATTAGCTCTATCCTGCAGGCAACTACTCTTTTATGTTCAGTTATGAGACAGACTGTTACAGAGACAAAGCATGCACTGTTCTCTCACATGGAGGCATTATTTTTACCTTTCTTTTTCTGTTGGGTGAACAATTGTTCTTTATGTATGCTAGATAGAAACAATCACCAAATTTGGAGCCAAGAAGGAATTTTTGCAGAGTGTATATTAAAAGGGATTTGAGAACAATGCTTACCATTGTGTGGATTATGGGGAAACATACGCCATATTCATGTACCACACAATTTTTTTTTTATGTGGAAGGTGCAGCCAGTGACGGGCCTTGGTCTTTTTTCTCTTTTTTTTTCCCACTTATAAATTGCTGAAAAACTTTAAGGAGGCAGACAGAAGAAGGATGGATGCAAGGTACAGAGCTAAGAGTCAAGAGACTTGGCTTTTATTCCCAGCTCTGAGACAAGCTTCTTTGAGCATATCATTTGCACCATTATTTTTAAATTGCCAGTGATGTAGAGGCCTCTGGTTTCTGGTACCTTGAAACACTCAGAGCTGGGTTTTCTGCAGTGTTGAGTATGCACAATCCCAAGTGAAGTCTGTTGAAGTAGCCAGTGCTCAGCACTTCAGAAAATCATTCCCAAGGAGGGCAACCAAAAGCAGAAGCACCACAAATCAGTGGCTAGTTTTGAAAAAATTCTCTTGTGTCATTCTGCTTCTCAGATTCCACAGGGATGATAATAATATGCACAAAGGAATACCATGAGGCTTATTTCATGATTGTATGTAAACTTCTATGTGCTCTTCAAATAGAAGGCACTATAGAATTAGGAGGTATTGTTCATAACATAAGAATGGCCATACTGGGTCAGACCAACAGTCTATTCAGCCCAATATCCTGTCTGCCAACAGTGGCCAATACCAGATGTCCCAAAGGGAGGGATCACAACAGGTAATCCTCACATGATCCCTCCCCTGTCACCCACCTCCAGTGAAACAGATGCCAGGGATACCATTTCTACCCACCCTGGCTAATAGCCATTGATGGACCTAACCTCCATGAACCTACTAGCTCTTTTTTGTACCCTGTTAAAGTCTTATGAACCCTGTTGAAGCCCTAAAAGCCATGCATTCATTTCTCAATGGCTAACCTTTTAAACTTTCAGCAAGTACAATCATTAAAGAAATGATATTAATCTCAGTTTGTGTGTACAATGAGGTATCCTAACTTTATACATACACATGAGACACTGTGTAAATCAGTTTAGAAAAAACGAGCTTATAAAGTAAAATAGTTTATATTGAAATAAGTATTTGCTTATGTTATATGGTAACTGCTTAGCCTTATATTACATAATAATTAATTACCATGCAGTATGAGGGTAATTACATAGTAATTACAATCTTCTTGCAAGGCAAATAAAAAGACACGATTATTTCTGTCAGCTAAACTGCAATGATGGTTGCATGGTAATTGCTTTTGGATCTGCTATGGGTAACTACGCAGTGATCAACACAAGCAATAAATGCAATGTATGTCACACCATGGTATTTGGAAATAAATTCCACTAAATTGCCATGTGATTATAGATAGTTACAGGATATTTATGTACTGCAACATAGCCTTAGGCGTTCAAAATGGTATGGAATCTACTCAGGTGTCACAAAGTGTTTTCCCCACCTAACTGCCTCCCACAGACACATTGGGCTTAGGGATTTTGTCTTTAATTTGACACTCAAGTTGCCTCATGTTGCCATATGTCAAAACTTTTATCACATCAAATGTTTACCAATAGACCGGATCTTCAAGTTTCAGTAAAATGATGCAGGCAGCATGATGAATGACAGTGACTGAAAACCAAATCCCCAGCCTTCCCCAAGCCACTTGCAGACTACAGCAAAGGTCAGAGGGGAGAAATCAAAGTTCATACTGACACATGTAGAACATCTTTGCTAAAATCTAGCTTAAGCAACTGATAGAGTTGATCATTTTAGTGCCCAGATGCAGAGCATTTAATGAGTAGGGGGTGAATGGTAGATTGCAGGGAAGAATTGTGAATGATATTACACATGGCACTTGTGCTGCAATAGCTATTAGCAGAGTGCAACTTCAGAAAACTCTGGGGTGACATACAGTGTTCCCTGTAAGTTAAGTGCTTAAGTGGCCACCCAGGTGAGATTCAGTGCTCCCCAATTGATTGGCAGAGCACCCACATCTGACCACAGCCAGCAGCATATGTTTTTGTTGGCGGTGCACATCTGCACATGCCTTGGTGCACAGAACAAAATTTATTCACACACAGATGGAAAATCTTAAAGGGAACATTGGTGACATGCACAAGTCTGCCACTGCTAGTGTGTGTAACTATAGTTAATGGCACATAGACCAAAACCTGCAGGGAAAAAAGAAAAAAACACCGGAGAGGCAATGCAGAACAGGACTAGTGGAAGATGTCAGTATGTCACTGGAGCTTCTCAAACTTCATTGCACCACAACCCCCTTCTGGGAACAAAAATTACTCATGATCCAAGTAGTGGTGACCGAAGTCTGAGCCTGTCTGAGCCCCACAAAGAGCAGTTAATTGAAGTATATACTGGACTATATTAATATCATCTATGTTTTACAGATGGAGAAGCTAAAGCACAAATGATTAAATTTTTTTTTTTCAAAAGCACCTAAATGGAGATTAAAAGTACTGTTTCAGAGGTAACTAATGGAGATTTTCAAAGGTACAAGGAAGCCAAACTCCCTTTTGTGCCTTTGAAAGTTTCCCCTAAATCTCACTGGAAAGCAATGAGAGTTTGGTTTATTTTGAAAATATTAACTTAAGTGACTGTGTAAGGTCATTCAGAAGATATGGGAAACCCAATCTATTTTCTGCTGATTTTTCCCCTTCAACAAAATTTATGGGGACAAGGAGAGTGTCTGCAAAATTCACAATCAAAGCTAGTTACAAACTCTTGTCCTATAACTAGTTCTCTATGGGCAGACCCTTGCAAATGCCTTGATGGGGTATACAAATCTTACTGGACAACAAGGAGTTAAGGAGCTGTTCTGGGCTCAGGCAGCTATGCCCAACCACACTTGCAAGACATTTACATGCTGGAAGGGAAGCTTAAAAGGGGACCAGCACAATTCATTTTTTAGTAGATGAGGGAAGAGAACAAACCTTCAGTCCCTGATGAAAGGGCTGATTGAAGGAAAGTGCTTCCTAGATTACTGAGCACCCTTCCCTGAGGGGAGGGAGACCCAGACCCTTACACATTGAAAAAGGGAACCAGTCCCCTCTATTTTTTATACACTCAGTTATTTGTGTAGCTTCCATCTGCTTTTTATTCATGGACAACCCCAAAAAGGGAAAAGACTTCATCATGACCTAGCCCGATGGCTAAGTCATAGAAAGAGGCAAGTCACTGCAAAGGCAGGGTAGCCATTGGCATGAGACACCCAGTGGGGAAAGAATTGCTATGTAATACCTGCCACAAGGAAGTCAACCCCTTTACAATGCACATAGCTCAATTGGTATCCGCTCACATAGACCCAATTGTAGGACTGAGGATTTGCAAAGCGTTGTCTCATCTGCCCAAATGAGTTATGGCAGCTGGTACCTTGTCTTGCTGATAAATACCTGAATTTTACTACACAACACTAATATTTTCATAGAAACATTCATGCATGCACATACACTATCATTGTTTGCCTTCAGGCTTCTAAGTATCCCAAAAGAGGTTTGACAAGTCCCATGTGGAGGCAAGGTGGGAGGGAGCATATGTTACTTTGTAAATAATTAATGGAATTTTTTTTCTTCTGTTTTATAACTAATTTGGAGTTGTTTAGGGGATTTTTTCCCTTCCTTGTTAAAATGCAGAAATGCTTTACAAGTTCTGTCAGATGTCAGACCGTCTGGAGTCACACTGAAGGAAAAGAAACCAAAGTTTGTCTCTGCTACTTTAATAACCCTGAAGAACATTTTATAGGAAATCAAGGATTACACATAATAGTCTCTGGGCATTCTGACTTGCTCTGGGATGTCAGCTAATGGGCGGCAGTGTTCAAATCCATAATGTTCTGACAGTCTGTGATGTTGTGGATAAAGTTAGAAACAGCTCATTACTGAGGAGATCATGTTGAGAGCTCATGGCATAGGCTTTTCATAGAGAGAGCTCAAGAGATTCTCCACAACACTTACTGCATTGCTACATAACACAGCAAAGCCTAAGTCCCTATCCAAAACTAATTAAGCTGAGGAAAGAGCAAAGTACTCTGAAAAAAGGTGCTATGCCACTGGGTGGAATTTTATGTCTTGAGCATTCGCATTCCATACATGGCTTCTTTGACTAGGGAAACGTCATAGTTTAATAAAGTCTGTGTTTGAACAGAAATCAAATGAAATTTGACTACCTCATAGCAAATCCAACACTGAAGAAAGCATTTTTAATTACCAAGATTTTAAAAGATAATTGATCATAATATATTTCCCCGCACAAAAATGATTTATTCTCAATTAAGAAAAACCATCAAGAAAGAACAAAAGCAACATCTCCCATGCCTGTCTCTAAACATGGAGAGTCAGCACTAAGGGACAGCACAGGTAGTATACTTTGCACCACTGCAGTTTCAGTACTTGTAATTGGTGCTTCTACAATGGTGCACAAAGACCAAAGCACTGGTGCTAACCTTTCTTCCAAGCATATGCAATCATCATGGTGAAATCCTGAATATTAATATTATTTACTTATCTGTACTGCAGTAGCATGTGGGAACTCCATGTTAGATCAGGACCCAATTTAGTGAGATTCTGCACAAACAAAGAACAAAAAGAAAACCCCAAATGCCAAGGAGTGGAAAAAGTGCTAAGGATGTATATGAGAATTACCTTCACACTAGGGATCATAGTGTCAAAATGAGTTAACATAGACAAGTCTTCATCTTTGTACTGAACTAATGCCTTGGTAGTACTGAAACTGTTTCCTAGAGGTGCTCTTTTCTTTCTTAAAACACAAAACTGGTCACTAAAGATCCCGTGGTATTTTGATAACAATAAGACTCAGAAGGGCTACCTCAGTCTTCAAGCCAGAATCCAGTTTGGAAAGTTACAATCCACCTGTCTAATCTAAATACTCATGGATTTTAACTGAATAAAGTAATCTTCACTTTCAGCAAAACTATTGTGTAGGGTTGTTGGGTGCTGTTAGATAGTTGCCACATTCCACCTCAGAAGAGGCTAAAACTGAGTAGGGAATGAAAGGACTGCAGTCCATAAGGCAGCTTGGCATCCTTTGAGATGAACAAGGCCATGTACATACACAGCTTTGTCCAAAATCCATTAAAGAATCCCATTGATTCCACTGGGCTTCAGATCAGGCATTCTAGATTTTACTCTTATCTGCAGGGCACAGCCCAGAGCAGTGTCACCAAATAATTTAAACATGTTTAGGACCTTGGATTTTCCTGGCTAGCAAGTGCTGATGGGGAAGAAGTGCCATTCTAAAATTCACCCCTAAGCTACTACCCACACAAATCAAGACTTGTTAATTCAAAGTGCCATCAGGGCACCCCCAGAAAATTATCAGATGCTACACACAGCTGAGCCACTCACACTTTATTGTAGTGTAACATGTACACAAACCTTATTTTGTCTTACATGTCAGCAACCTCTTCCCAGGGCTCACTGCTGCCCCTCTCCTGGATGAATTATCTGGGCGGGCACTGGCAGGAAATCCCTGTATTTGTAGCAGGTCATGAGGATGTTCCTGATTGAGTCCTGCAGGCAGAGAGGAATGGAAATGATCTACTCTCAGCAGTGTAACTGTGGTCCCTGAGGGAGTCAGCTGAGGTCACTCAATTAGGGTGAACTGCAAACAGAATGGGGCAGACAAACCACAAAAGCTGGAAGATATTCTAATATTTAGATTTACCAAGCCAGCACAAAACAGCTTCTGTACGACCTCATTGGTTATTCACAAGTCCAAACAATCCAATTCTCTTAAAGTACCCAGCCTCAGTCCTCCAGCCAGGTACCTAGGTCAACTATGATGATTACTTAAAATCTTATTTCATCGTGTAAAATAAAAGTTCTTCTGATTTCAAAGGACCAGCCACGTATCCAGGTCAATGTCTAACTTAGATACTACCCAAAATACACACTTATGACCAATTCTTATTAACTAAACTAAAATTTACTAAAACATAAAAGAATGTATTGATTAAAGGATCAATATACATATAGAGATAAGTTCAATTCTTCAGGTTCAGGTTCATAGAGTTGTTGAGCTTTGTAGCTGCAGATGGATGTCTTCAGATAAGTCCAGAAATACTAAGTCAATGTCCTTTACAGGGGTACATGGATCTCCTGGAATCTCATCATTTCTGACTTGCAGTTTCATTCATGAGCATCCTACAAGATATATGATGAACAAGGATCCTGCCCAAAGGGTCTTTATATATTTGTATCAATGTCTTGGCCTGGGAGAACACAATAGATTTTTTGATGTAACCTTCCATCTCCCAAACAATCATGGCAATTAGCACAAAGTAATGTATCCAATAAATAGTTTGTATATGGTTTACCACAACCGTCAGAGACATGTAAACAATAATACTACTTCAAATAAGTGTCATCATAAATGTTCATATTCCCTTCTGATCTTGAATCAAAGCTATAATAACAGACAAGAATTGTTCTTTCACATCACAGGACCTGAGCAAACGCCTATCATTCCAGTGCTCTAACAAAGCAGGCTTGCATTTCAGAGTTCTACTCTAACCTAATATAATAGCCCAACTATCATTTACACATCTTCCTAACAAGTCTTTACGGGTTGACCCTGGGTCAGTTAGCCTAAAGCTGGTTAACTCTTTCTGGCCACATATGCTACATTTTAATCAGAGGTCTAAAATTTCAATCAGATAATATCACAAGTAAAGTGACAATGGGTAGACTTCTGGAGAGGAGTTGGCCTCACAGCACTGGCAAATTCTACATTTTCTACTCGAGAAAATCTCCCATTAAGATCAATGGGAGTTTGATGGACAGAAGACTGTGGCCCACATAATTAGCTCATGGAGGCAAAATATTGAGGATTAACAGTTTCTTGGGCATAGAAAGACAAAATGGCTGTTAGTGTCTGGAAACCTGGTAAATATATAAATACATATGCTTCAATATTTCTGTGGGATATTGCACTGCTTTAAGGCACAATAGCTAAGCTTACAGCTTTGGCCAGGGACTCCTCTAATGCAACCATGTTAAGAGCTGTGTTTGGCCAAGGTTGAGAAGAGAGTGTCAAAAGACACTGAGTTGTTAAAAGATGCTCCTGTTCAAAAAGGAGGAGGGAAGTGATCAACTCAGTTGAAACCTAATGCAGCGAGAGCATGGTGCAGGCTGACCCAGGGTCTGCAGCAAGCAGGCTACAACTTAGTCCCCAAGGCAGCAGGGGAGCCCCAAGGTTAGTTCATGTCCACCTAGCCAGGGCAACCAAGGCTACTCATGTGGCTCTCCTTCATCTCAATGGGCCACAAGATTATCATAACCAAAACAGTCTCCCAGGATAGGATAGTTTTGCCCACTGACTTTGTATACATAGAATTTGCAGTTCTTTGATTGGATGCAGAGGGAGCGCACAGTGCTAAGTCAGTGTTGTGTGAAATCATGCACCTCACTTCATGTGTCCTTGCTGTAAGTGCATGTCACTTTAATAACACCAGTAGAAAAAAAATAAACCTATGTGTCTGTAAACCAGTGAAATCAGACAACCCTGTATATGGGCAACAGCAAACATAATGTCTCACAGGCCACACATAGAGACCCAAAGGGCTGCATGTGGTCCTCAGGCTGGTTATTGCCCACCACCGATCTACAGGCTCAACATGAATGGTGAGTGTAGACAAGACAATATGCCTCTGTTAGTTTAAATCAACTTCTCTAAGCACAGCTACTTTACAGTCAAATAAATCTTACTTTGTTTTGGAGAAGCTGCTTCTATGTCACTGCATGCTACTAACCCTGTCTCTAGGCTACAAAAAGGTGTGAAGTCCATTAGAACTGGTAGCTATCACAACTGGTTACCAGGGGAATGCAATCCAGAGTCCCAGTCCAGGAGTGGCTGTGCTTTGAAGGCCCATCCCAAAGAGTAACAGGGTTTGGGCCTGATAGTCAAAAAGGCTGAGCTCAGGGGAAAGAGAAAAGGTGTCAGCAGGACTATGACAAAGTGTTTAATTATCAGTTCATATGTAACTACTATTCAGGAATTTTCGTAGTGAACTCAACAGCAATGTAAATGTAAGGCATTCACTGAAAATCTTAATGTGCTAGAGTCAGGACGGAAACGTTATTCTGAGAGAGAAAAAGGGAGGTTTTTTTAAAGGGCAGTGAATGGGCGTGAAGCTGTCTTCTGTTGCCAGCACTAAATGAAGTGGTGGAGGTTCCAAAGCTCAGAGCAACACACAGGGAAGAGCCTCCTCATCCCAGAAATGGGATTTCAGACCACGCTGTGGAATTGAGAAATTAATGAGAAAGCCGAGAAGTTGTCAGCAGTTGAACAAAAGCCCCAACAGGAGGAAACCGTTAATTGAGCGAAGAATGTGGCTGCATTGCCTGGCTGAATAACGGTTATTGTGCTCTTTACTTGCTTGGCCATTGTAAGCTAGTATTATCTGAGCTGGCCCCGCAGTCTGTGAAGAAACTGCAAGCCCTGGGCAACAGAGCTGAACTTGGCAAAGCGAAGAAATAAGTGTTCAAATTCCAGCAAGGAAAAAAATATAAGAAAATAAATTCCAAAATAATAATTAATATTACAACATTGTCTGAATTTCTTGTCGCACAATGCCAGAACTCAGCTATTGAACTTGGACCTGAAGTATATCTGTTGACCAGGTTCTTATAGGATATGAGTTAGCACAACTTTGCACCTACAGGTTGAATCTCACTAATCCAGAACTCTCTGGTCCAGAAACATCCATCATCCAGAATGATTTTTGTTAGCTGGATGTCCTCTTTTCATGGGTATGGCCAAGTTTCCTGGGGTCCCATAAAGTTTGTTTACAGCCACCAGTCCTGGATTTCAGTGTTCTGTGGTAATATTTAGCCCTAATTTACCCCTAAATATCCTCTAACAGCCTGGTAAGCAGTGGAAGTGTTGGTAATGCTGACCTCCCGTGGTTCGGAAAATTCTCTTTTTCAGAACCAGTCAGGTCCTGAGGGTGCTGAACTAGAGAGGTTCAACCTGTACTGAGAATAAACAGAAAATCTCACCTGTTTGAGCAGAAGGGTGCATGGTGCTGGCATCATATTAACATTGGGTCACTGCAGCGCAAAAATCACACTGCTGCGTGGCAGTCACATCATGATATTACGTCTGGTTCTTCATATACTGACTGCCCTCTCAACACCCCCAAAACATGGACCAGTCTTAATCTGCCTGTTCCTAATCTCTGTATTATGATTTTGCCATAATACCTAGTTGCTGAACACAAAGCTGTTAGAATTAGTAAACTGTGATTAGAGTGGCTGCTCTCTCTTCTGTCTCTGCCATGAAGGTGATGTCCAGTTCAAGTGCAATGTAAGCAGTCAGGCTGGCAATAGTGCTGATGTCTGTGTGGATGTTTTAGTGTCACAATTGTAGCAATGAAGCTGTGTTGTTCATGCACTTCAGTGAAGACATCACTTATGCCAATGGGGCGGGGCTTTCCTGTCAGCATAGGAACTCCACCTCCCCAAGAGGTGGTAGTTAAGATGACAGGAGAATTCTCCAATCAAATGTAGTGTAAGCAGGAGCTGAAGGAATGCTGCCATTATGACTAGCTAGAATGGGAGAAGAAACCTGGGTGTGTTAATGTAAATACAGTTTGCTCCTACTTTGTGTAGATGTGCTAGATATTCAACAGATGGAGTGGTATTTTGGTCACTGTAATCAACTTAATTTGGGACCCAATACCAGCTATGTTTGTATTCAATAAAGGAATAGCTAAAGATAGTTACCAATGTTTGTAATTTTGTGGGAATACAGAAAAGTAGGACTCTGCTAAATTGTTTCAAATGAAAAGGCTCACAGTTAGCAGAATGAAAAGGCAGGGACTTTAGGGTAAGGGTGAGGGAAGGTTATTCTGGTCAGGAGGCTATATAGCTTCTCCTACCTGGACACACACACACAGTTCAAAGGACAGAGATCAATAGATATCAGTAGGTGTCTCTCTTCTTATTTTTATTGTGTTAGAGTTGTGGGTTTTTTTCTACTCTATTTGCTAAGAGTTAAAATCACTGGGTCACTGGAATAATTTGAGACTGATGGGCAGAAGTGGAGGTAGTGGAGGATGACTGAGAGCCAACAGGATGGTGGCAGAGAGATGTAGCAAGTGGTAGCGGCATGGCCTCAGACAGAGAGGTGTAATGAGTGGCCAGCAGAGTGGCAACAGAGAGAGGAGATGAAAGGACAGCAGAGCAGCAGCAGAGAGCAGTGAGCAGGCAGATGGCGAGTAACCAGCACAGTGAGTAAGACGCTTCTTCACTCAGGTAGGGAGATGAATTCTGAGCATGCACCTCTGAACTCTGCGTCTGCCCTGAACAAGGGCAGCAACTGTGAGTGGGGTGAAGATAAGGGTTGGGCTTGTGGGACATTTAGATTGCAGGACTTAAGAACCTGAGAGGAAAAGGACATTGCCCAACCTACTTGGGTGGGACTTTTACTCAAGCAGAGCAGAGCGAAGTCTCGCCCTGGAGTGCAAGGGAGAAGGACAGGCTGTCAGGAGGTGCACCTCAGATAGAGAACTTCTAGGTCAGAGGAGCGAGCTCCATCCTGACAGCCTAATACAGGGGCCGAGAAGATATTAGGAGCATGGGGAAGCGGCGCAAGGAGATGGACAGGGAGGGGGAGGGTTGAAGGAGATACAGTGCCTGGCTGCCACCTATAGGGTCTCTGGGTTGGGACCTGGAATAGTAGGCAGGGCTGAATCTCCCCCACTATGCCTACACTTGCCATTGAGTGGAGTGGCTGGTATGGACTGCACCCTGCCACTGTGGATAGTGGCTACACTGAAGATTGCAGTTTGCCTCTGAAGTAAATGGAGGGATTGAGGGCTATCAGTCCCCCAAAAGTGGGGAAAGCACTGAGCGGAGTACAAGTGAAGGGATGTGCCCAGAAGAGGACATTGCAGACTGGGTAAGTGATGTGGATCCCAGAGTCATGGAGACTACAGAAGTGATGGTAGTGAGACCCCACCTGAGGGGGTCATACTGGCATCAGTGAGCTAATTCCCAGAATGGCCATCCCCTGTTAGATGGCAGCTATGCTGGTGTAAGCTTTCAGTGTAAAGCAAACCTTAGCAAAAACCTCCCACTGGCTGAGCTCTGATAGAAGGACCATTCTAGTCTTATTGCCTCTGCTCTGGCCTTCAGAGAGTCTTCTGAGAAGCATGCAGTAGTGATAAAATGGTTACTCTGCAATATACAGAAGCTACTAGAAATGATTATGTCCCCACAGCAGGCTCTGAATAATAAGAATAAAAGAAGTTAGGAAAAAAGACATCTAAATGCATAGAATACTTCTCCCCCATTCCATCGAGAGAAAGAGAGAGAAAAGACAAGCAAAAAAAAACCCCTATCAATTACAAAATGGTTTTTATCTCAGTCAAGTACAGCAGCTTTAGGGAGTATTATTTGTTGTTGCATTTATATTTCCCTGGCTGCAGATTTACCATGCCAATTAACCTGCCTAAACCTTTAATGACTGGTGTTGTATGATGGAACATAAAGTCTGGGATTGCAGTTAGCCAACTTGTTCAAAACCTTTTGGGGGAGGGAGGATGTCATTTTGTCTCTTGATGGCTCCATTGCTCTTCCTGGCAAGTGAGTTAAAGTTATAGCTTGGAGAATAGAGTAGCATCTATTTTTCCAGGGATGAAAAATGCCTTTGCTAGGGAGCTCCTATGACAGATGGGCATGTTGAGCCATCTGACCAGCAGGTGGCACATGGAGCCTTTTCACTTCTTGACAGTGCCAGTATCTGTATTTGTTACATAGGCCTTTCTCTTCTATCTCAGCTTAGACTGAACTGCACTGATGTGTTACAGTGTGTGTCTAATATATATAGTAATTCTGATATTATATTAGCCTTGGGCTCCATATGGTGACTTGTGATACTTCTGCCTTAGAAAATAAATTTTACAAAATACATATAGAAAAGGAAGATACCAAGGGCATAATTTGGGATATTCATAAACAGTCACCATATGTGTTTCAAAAATTACTGCATATTGGGCATATTGTTGCTTTGAAGGAGAGTATAAAGTAGGAGCTAATGACCATATTGGAGCCAGGAAGTTCTTATTCTGGCTACACCTCTCCCTGTAACTGCTGGGCAATGACTATATTTACAATGTGGTGATTAGAAATCATGAAGACAACTGTGGTACAGGTAGACAAATGGACCAAGGAGGATATAAGCCCAGGAATTGGGACTGCAGTGTACATTCATTTTTTGTAACAAATTTTATGTAAATATATACATTGTTAATGTGGCCTCAGCCTCCTAACAAATTGCCAATGTACGAGCAGCTGAATTCTCAAACTCTTTCTTAGGCATGCAAAAATGAACCTGATCCCCTAGGCATGCAGAGATCCCATTAGCATGATAAGCTGGCCACACTGACAGTAAGTCAGTTATTAATTCTGACAAAACACTGACAGTAGCCAAGTAACTTCAGCAAAATGTTCCTATTAATGAAAGAAAAGTACTGTAGGTGTGACCTGAGTTTTATTAAGTTTGGCTACCGTAAACTGGAATTTACTATTGTCACCTTATTGACATCGGGCCAAATCAACCAGCATGATTCAGCCACATTTTGCCACACTGTTGACATGAGCTATCTGGGAAGTCATATTGACTAGCCGGTGGAGGACCATCCCAGTGTTAAAGTGAACTTCTAATTATCTAGAGGTCACAGAGGCTTATGAGCTACTCCACACCCTACACCTTGTGTAGCAGGACCAATGAAGTGTGGCAGGAAAACAAGGGCATGGGATAGATGTCCCTGCTGTACAGCAAACTTTGACTGCACTTTCACTAGTCTTTGTCTTTGGCCTCCCTCAGACCACTGTAACAAAGTACAGGGAAACTGACCATCACAGAGCAGCAGCAGGATCAGAGCAGTGAAAAGTTGGGCTTTGAGATACCTTTGTGCATACATCTCCGTTTAGTTGCAACCCAGGATCTAGTCTTCACTGTAGTTAAAAAGAGATAAAGGTTGAAACTCTGTGGTCCATGATTCTCTGTTCCAGCAACATCCGTAGTCTGGCAGGACCACAGATGTTGCTGAATTAGAAAGCCGTAGCAGCTGAGGTTGCTGGTGCCTGGGAGAGGAGCCAGCCTGCAGAACCAGAAGAGCCCATGGACCACCAGAGCCCGCAGCCAGGGTATGTCTACAATGCAATGTTTTTCTGGAAAAACTACACTTATGTCCACACTGAAATCACATTCTTTCAACACAAAGTCTAAAGAACACAGGGATTTTTCTGACAGCGGTAAACCTCTTTCTACAAGGAAGAAGCCTTTTTCCAAAAGAGCTCTTTTGGAAAAAAGGTGTATATGGACGGGGAAGCAGGGGGCGGGAGAGGGTTTGAAAGAAGAGGTCTCCAGGAAAAAGTACAGGTGCCCTAGTGGCCACTCCATCCATAGTAATCACAACTTAAATGCGAGATACAGTCCACATTGATTGGATGCTATCTTTCAAAAAAGCAGATAGCTTTTTCAGTGCACTTTTGCAGTGTGGACGCTCTCTTTCAAAATAAGTTTTTCCAGAAGATCTCTTCCAGAAAAGCTTTTTCTGAAACAAGCCTGCAGCCTAGACATAGCCCCAGTGGGGCACGGAAAAGCGGGGGGATGGGGTGCTAGAGCTCATGGGGCCATGGAGCAGACAGGGCTGCTGGAGCTTGCAGGGCTGTGAGGCCAGCAGGGCTGCCAGAGATTTCTTGGCCCTGAGCTCTGGCAGCCCTGCTGGCCTCATTTCTCCAGGAGGCTGGGGGGAGTAGGCTGGGGAGAAGAACCTAAGTGGCTGGGGAGAGGAGGCCAGTGGAAGGCTGGTGCCCCCTATCCCAGACATCCCCCGGCCCAGCAAACTCCCTTGTCTGGGACCAGTCAGGTCCCAAAGATGCTGGACCAGGGAGACCCAACCTGTAACTGGTAAATACAGCTTCCTTTTATCTTTCTGGCTTAGTTTACTGCCCCCCAAAGAAGCTCATCTGCTCCTTTCAACTTCCATAAGCATGAAGACCATGGTGGGCAATAAATTTGAGCTGGATTCAACCGAGAGACATTTTCCAAATAATACAATTATGCTGGAGAGAGGCACAGCTCATGAAACATTCCTTCCCACCCGACCTTCCCGGGCTCACAGCTGTGAAAGAGAAATGGCCCTGCAGCCACTTTTTTGAGCAGTGTAGGGGTAGGGAGAGTTAAGCAGGGAGCCCGCATAGGGCTCCCCGCTGTGTCCACGAGCCAGATCCAATGGTTTGGTGGGCTGGATTTTGTCCACCCCTGCTCCAGAAAGTTAGGCCATATCTGCGCTGCAGAATTATGTCAACCTAATTTACATCAATGTACAGCCACCACTTATGCACATGTATATTTGCATGTTTGGCCCCTTGAGTCAGTGGAGTGTATCCATATATGCAGTACCATGGGAGGGCTCCTGAAGCTAATACCAATGTCCACTCTGACGGTGTACTCACCTAATTACATTAACTATGATTCTACACCACAGACTAATTATTAGACTGAGAGGCACTTATGTCAACGGGAGCCAAATTTAAGTGAAGATTCTTCCACAGGTATGTTGACATAAGGCAGTTTAAGTCGACCTAACGTGTAGTGTAGACCAGACCTAGGTGTTTGCAATTTTGAAAGTCTGAAATTGAGTCTCGTATGTGGAAGAGGTGAACACCACAACTACAGCTGATGCTTACAGGAGATGTAGATACTCAGCAACTCTGAAAGTCAGGCCCAAACTAGACATTCAAAAATGGAAGCACTTCCCAAATCTGTGACCACTCATTGAGAACAACTGACTAATGTCTGAGGATCAGCACAAAAGCAGCAGGCACTGCCCTTGAACAAATGTTCTCCAAACCTAATACTGGAATTTAATTCAACACTGCCAGAGCTCTTATAAGGTCATTAGCTTAATTACTGCTTTTTGTCATTACATATCACATAGCAAAAGTACTGAGTTATTGGCCATTTGTCAAACATCCAACAAAGTTAAATGACCTTTGCTTAATGGGCATGTTTGTTTGTTTAAAGTAAATTTTAGTGCCATTGAAAAGTGATAGAGTGATAGCTCTAGATTAGGTCTGATGTCCTTTATTTACCCAGTGAGAGGTACAGCTTAGACAGTAGTCGTTCAAGCTTCACACATGCATGACTCTCTGACAGTGTGACCTAACCTTGACAGATGACCTCTTTGTCTGTCTATGAAATCCTTAGTTTCTCTCTTTAGACTTCCAGAAAGAAGGCATTTAATTCAGGGCATGTTATAACACTGCATTTCTTTCCTTCAATTTCTTTTCTTGTACCTCCTGGAAATAAGGAAAGAGCAAATTTAGACTTGAAAAAAGTACAAGTCAGTTGCATACCCGACTACATGCACAGATTTGTCCCAAACTCATATTTAACTCAGAAAGCATGGGGGGGGGTAGAATCTGATTTAATAATTTTAAGTTTTAAAACAATGATAGTTTTTCAAAAGTTGTTTGTTCCTTTTCCCAAATACTGAACCTCCAAAGCAGGTTACCCAGGAGCAATAGCATAAAAGAGGGGGTTGCGACTGGCAGAAAATGTCTCAGGCCTGGTTTTATTTTCCTGTTCAGATAAGGTCAGTATTGATTGAGCTACCTGACATTTGGAGTCATAAATGGCTTCTTTTACATACCCTTTTTATTGAAATGACTGATAGCATCTGCATGGAGTCCTCAGTTGCCTTCTTAGAGGAATGAGATCAGGCAGTCAGAAAGGCATTTGCCCAACTAGACATTCAGTCTTCTGAATTCTGCCATGGACTCTTGGGAGTTGTGGGGAAGTCACTTGAGTGTTTTCTGCCTCAGTTTCCTCATCTATAAAATATAATATTAACCCATCTCCCAAGTGTGAGTGACTTGATTCATACTTGCCTTGAGATCCTTGAATGACAGGGGCTATAGACGTGCATAGCAGTGTTATAAATCTCTTAGACCCGGTCTACACTAGAACCTTAGTCTGAAATTAGCCCCTCCAAGGTCAAATTTGTAAGTGATACATCCACACTACCAAGCCAGTTATTCCAGAATAAGAGGCTGTGGAATTCAAACTCTGTAGTCCTGCTTTTCACTAGGAATAATACTATTCCCAAACTTGTAAGTCCAAAATAATGTTAGTGTGGATGCTCCAGTGCCATTAATTCAAACTAATTGGCCTCTGGAAGGCTTCCCGCAGCTCCCCAGAGTGCTTCCTGAGGTAGCGCGTCCACATTAATGGAGCATGCCTTGGCCTACATTCAATTCTTCTCTTTAGTGAGCACACGGAACTGCACATTTGTAAAATTGGGTGCCCAGAAGTCGAACTTAGTAAATATAAAATAATCTTCTAGTGTAGACATGGCCTTAGGGAGAAGGGGCAGCAGATTTTCTTATGGGATTTTTCAACAAGAGTTTCCTTATTTTTTCCTTTTCTTCATTAAATTCCACACTGAAGCGCATGTCCTTCCTTCCACTGAGGTGGATCAAATGGAAATATTCTTACTTAATGTTGACAGTAATGTACTGATCCTCCTGAGATCTTGCTGTGGAGTGAAGTCCAGTGCCACTTTCTAACCAGAGGGCACTTCTTCCAAGCTCCCAGATGCCATCCAAAGCAGAGAGAATGATCAACAGCATTAAACATCAGACTACCTTCTCCCCAAATTCAATTCAGGCCTTCCATATAGAACATTTATATTATGGTAGCTTCCAGAGTTGTTGACTCGAGTCCCACGACTTGAACTCGAGTCCGACTTAAGTCTCCTAGGTGACTCGACTTGAGACTCGACTCAGGTTCATTGTTTGTGACTTGAGACTCGACTTGAGACTTGCTAATTTTGTTAAATCAACTTGGTGAAAAAATTGTCCGAAAATGCCGATATTGATGGCTTGTACAAAAGTGACTTGACATTTTTAAAATTAAGACTTGAGACTCAACTTGGGACTTGACTCGAAAGTGACTTTTGGGACTCGAGACTCGACTTAAGACTTGAACTGTAGTGACTTGAGACTCAACTGGGACTTGACAATGACGACTTTAAGACAATACTGGTAGCTTCCCATAAGAATTGGGAGCTCCATTTTGCTGGGCACCATACATATATAATTAAGTGATACTTCCTGTCACAGACCACTAGAGTATTATGGGAATAGAAAATTTGTCTGGGAATACTGGTTAGGGTTAGTGAGATTTTTTTTTCTCTCCTCCATACAGGGAGCTTTTTCTTTCCTACAATGAGAAAAATAAAAGTTCCCTAATAGTGCCTCTTTCTTCCCCCCTTGAGGGTCTGTGCCATTCCTAATAGAAGCTCCATTACTACTTTCAGCTAATAAAATATGATATTTGGCCTAGACTCTTGACTTGCCAGTTATCAGTCTTCAGTGTGGTACCTCAAAGGAATAGTCTAATAGTTCCATTTTATAGTGTCCTTTCAAAGACTAGAAGGGCAATGGCCTCCCCAAGGCATTTTATGAAGACTTATTAGGCAACCTACAACAGATAACAGCAATAAAACAATTAGTTACATTTATCAAAATCACCTGAACAAATAGGGAGCAGTCCTGTCAGAATCATTTCTACCAGCATCAGAGGAGAATATAAATCTCTTTTAATATGTAACTTTAGGAGACTAGGTAATAGACTTTTGTGCCTTGTCAGTGCTATATTTTGCTTTCATTCTATAGTGCAATGGGTTGCTGACATGGGGTTATTTCTTCCACTTGCACAGTCTTGCCAGATTGTTTGCGTAGTCTGGGTTTTTTGGCCTTATAACAGAAATTGTGACATTCACAGTAAAAAGTATTGGTCATCTAACAAGAAGGAAGATGCACACTGACTCCTAGTGCAGAGGGAATTTTACCAACTAGAATTGGAGTGATCAGTAAAAGAAGACTTTCCCTGAATGTAACTTGTGGATTTGTTAGGCCTGTGCACTTTTAAAAATGTGCTGTAGTGAGTTGTGCTAAAATGACTTAGAAATCCAGTTAGTGTTAATAGAAATTCTGACTGCAATCCACATATATGTAGAAGTCGGTCAAGTGAGAAAGCATGGTCCAGGCACTATCCTAGAACTTGGGAGATCAGCTCTGACTTCTGTATTACCTTAGTCAAGTCGCTTTGTCACTCTGTACGTAAGTTTCCCATCTTAAAATGGTGATAATAGCACTTCCTTATCTCTCAGAGGTGTTGTGAGGATAAATCCATTAAAGAGTGTGAGGTGTTCACCCCTTAGGTACTTGTATGACTCCCATTATCATAAGATAAATAAGTGAAGAGAAATGGATCATAGCCTTTTTACAGTTCAGATTAGAGCTAATTAATCTTTTTTAAATGAAAAAATGTCATTTTCCTCCAAATCAAAATATTTAGAAACTGCTGATTTTGTCCACATCTCCTAATCACTTGATCCAATCTAATCCCTTCTTCATAGAGCGAAGTGTTTTTCCTTCCAATCATTTCAAAGCATTCTCCTTACTATTCCTTACAAACAAATCCAGATACTACAAACAAAAATAAATGCATGTGTTATTTAACAAAGGAAACACCTCCTAGCTTGAATTTACCCAACACTTGACATTTAGAATAATGAACAACCCACAAGAGGTCCCTTCTTTCTCAAATTATTTTGTTTGCAATATCCACCTTGTAACTTATCTCCAGACTTTGTTGAGGATGCATTTCTTATGTTTCTTGTCTCTCCTTTTCTTCCTTTGTGCTGATCTTTCTATTCTTTTTAATGGGAATGTAATTCTCTTTTGCATTTGCCAAGGGAGTCATGTGGCTCTTCCTATTTTGTTGAGGTTTCTTTTCTGTTAGAGTAGCAAATAGACACCTACTAATTAAAGTAAATGTGCCCACACTGAAATATATCGGCAGCACTTTGTGTGATACTTTTGTGCAATTCCATTCTTCAATATGAAAATTCACTTCTGTTCTTCATTTTATGTGTAGCATACGCATTATCTGTGGTATATTGACTTTCTGCTGTGATACCTGATTTTCTATGTGTTGTTTTGCTTCAGGAAGCAGCAGTTTAGTGGTAATAGCAAGGAATGTATTATGACATTGTGGGATGAAATCCAGACCACTGAAGGGCTGTATCACTCCTGTCTTGCCCACTTTGGTGCCTCACAATGTTTTGGTGTTATGGCTACCAACTTGGGTCACGCACAATCATCCTGCTAGCATGCATGACACAGCCCTGGTTCAGCAATTCTGACCCATCCGCTCCTCCACACCACACTAACCACACTCTGCTTTGGTTCAGAGTTTTAAGACCTTTAAGCTTGATGGGGAGCAGTACATGGAGCAATTGTTGAACCACTGTGTAGAGCAGGGCTGCTCAACATGCGGCCCATTTGTTTGCAGTCCGCAGTGTGGTTTGGGTTTACATGGGGCTCAACACGCAGCCCATGGGTGGGAGCCAAAACAAAAAAATAGTCAATATAATGGTCTTCTGTTGATATGCATTTTAGTAGTTAAATTCCTGGACTGTCATTGCTCATTAAAAGTGCTGTCACATGGGTGGAAATCGGGTAAATGTTGCATTTTATTAATATCAGCAGAACTGACTTAAATGGGGCCTGTGTGCTGTGTGTAGTCTTGCCTTAATCTTTGTATTCATGCCTGTCAGTGTGAAAGAATCTATTTGCATGTATTTGCCTATATATTTGCATATATATGCACATATATGTGCTGTGAGTATCACTGTGGCCCCCAGGCTTCCAAAGTTGCGTAGCCCTGGTCTAGATGTTACTCTAACTACTTTAAATTCCTGGAGGAGTTAAAGGGTTTTTGTGAAGTGAGAGGACAAAGAGGAATGAAGTCTGTTCTCAGTTTGACAGAGAAGGTACCTGGACATGTATAGGATGGGTAGTATGAGGGGCTATAGCAGAACTCAAAGAGCAGAAGAGCAATTCAATTTCTTCTGCCTTTTTCTAGAAGCAAAAGAATAATCCATTATAGCTGCAATGGGATTGGAGAGACACTATCTTAGTGCCAACAGGCCACACAAGGAAAAAAGTAAAACAGAGTGGGGGAATCAATTGACTTAATCTGACTTTAATTAATTCCATAATGATCATATAATTTCACCCTTCTTTAGTGCAGAACACAATATTAATTATGAGTACAAAGCACAAAAACAATAAAATTAAAGCAAAATTATAACTGTAATTTCCTTCCCTCTTTTGGCTAAATGGAGATGGCAAAATAAAAAACAGCTTGCAGCTTTCCACCCTTTTCTCTGACTGCAAAAAAGGACAAAAAAAACCTTAGACATAATTAGCTAAGCACACAGTACATTAATTTTTCTAATTTAAACCCTTTAAAGTTGTTTAAATTTTTTTGGACACAGATTTCATTATCTCAAAATCCCACATTTCTGCCCTTGCTAAAATGCCAACTTTGCCTCAGGGCCAGGAAAGTAATGAGACACAACTAAGAGTCTGGAGATGTGCAAGAGTGGAAGGGATGTATGGAATAGCTGTTGCAATCTGAATGTACTTTAGAAGAGCTTCTGTTAGTTGGAAGCAGTTCACTGGACCTGTACAGCAGATGTGCCTTACTGAATGTTCTCTCCAGTCTTCTGAATATTGGAGCTAGGGAGAAAACAGCCTTGAAGTATCTCATCATCCTTCTTATCAAACTCCTGTAGCTAGGAAAATCTTAATTGGTGCAATGACAAACAAATTATGCCCTGTAGCAGCATCTACCCCTCACTCCCAGAGGAGGAAGTAGCCAAAAGAGAGAGAATGAAGTTACTAATGCCTCCCTTTTCTTCCCGGTTTCCTTCACCAGTTTTAAGTTGGGAGGATGGGGGAAGGTGGGGTTAGGATTTCACAGAAGCCAGAATGCCATAGCATTTCACATTGGCCTCCTAACCCATCCATTTTTTGTGCCATGTTTTTTTTCCTGAGGGCCTGCCAGTGACATACAAATGACACCTCTGGAAGGCATACTGTGGTGTGAACCTGGGCCTTGTTTTAAGATTCCCATTTATTTTAATTTCTTAACTTAACAGTGAGGAAAAGTCCATAAATGATCTACATACTATACATAAGTGCCCTGGAGTGATCCATATATTCAAGTGGATGGTTTGTAGCACTAGTAGTGGATTGTGATAAGAAACATTTTACTTTTAGATTACCAGTTTGAACATTCTCCCAGTTGATGGTGGTGCATCTGAGGAAAAGTAAGTATCAGCTGGAAGCATTTTGCTGGGCTACATGAATGGCTACTGGTATCAGTCCAAATACCTTAAGAGTACACACACACACACACACACATGCACACACACACACTCTAGTCTCAACAGAGATGCCAATGATTTAATGAACCACAAATTTCACACTCTCCTCTTACAAATGGTCCCTCCAGTCTGGGACTGAGGCATGTTGGCAGGACATTCTGAGAGAAGACTGCACTGCACTTTGACCAGATTAAAAAAAAAACAACCAACCAACCAACCAAAACCAACTCCATTCTCTTGGTCTGTTAAACTGGTATATTTCACACTGGCTACATTCAGAGGAAAAAACGTAAATGGAGAGTAGTGAACCCAGATTTAAAATGCAAAGTGACCGCATTGAGAAGTCTTAGATGGATAGCTTTGTTATTCTGTGTCTGAAACCCAGTGGCTAATTAGCCATGTGACTTGTGCCCCTGGGGCCTGGAAAAATAGGCACCCCTAAGTTCTAACCCGCTGCCTGCTCCTGGTGCTACTGCTGGGGAGTGGGATTGGCCCCTGTGCTCCAGTGCTACTCTACAGGAAAAATGTGGGATGAGGGGCAGGCAGGGCCAGAACAAGCCCCCAAGCCTCAACTCCATTTCTCCAGCAGAAGCACCCCCACTTGTTCTACCTGAGGGCTGCCCAAAATTATAATCCACCTCTGCTAATAGCTGCCCACATTGCCCCCCAAAACATGCTTCTCCAAAAGTGCCCCCCAACTAAAGGAGAATACTTTTCAGTTAACAGTTATAAGAGGCCCATAAAAACAGAGAGGAGCAGTTTCAATTCCAGGCAAAACAGAGCACTGATACACATATACATTTGTCATTTCCTTCCAATATAGTTTGTGTGCTTTGTCCAGCCTACTTTTACATGTCCCCAGTGGTATCACATGCACAGCCCTGCTATCCATTTGCAGGTTTTTAAAAGGTTGTTTCCACTAGCTATAGTGCTGACAAAATAAAAATTTTAAAAATGCTGAGAAGTTCAACCTAAAGTTACATAATCACTCACTGCAAGTTTTCATTTCTGGAAGGTGACAAAACTCTTTTGGACCTTTATCTCTGCCACCTGTGGACGGGGCGGGGCGGGGCGGGGAAATACCCATTGCCTAAACAATGCTTAGGCGGCTTCACTTTTGACCTAACAGGAGTAAGTTGTCAAGAATTATTGATGATGTGATAGCATTCTGTCTGTATCCAAAGAATGAAAAACGAAAATAAAAGAAAAAAAATTGGAAGAAAGAAGTGACAAAAGCTGAAAAAAAAGAAAGGTGCTCCAAAATCAAGGAATAAATGAGACAAATAGATTTATGTACCTGCTAGACAGACCTGCTCATGTGCAAGGATTTTGAATCTGTTTTTTGTTGCGTGAGTAAAGGGAAGGCAAAAACTACATTTTTAGGACATTCACTACACAATAGCACACACTGTTGTCATCTTGTACCAGGATATATTGAATCCAAGTGACATGGCTGACAGAAAGAGTTATGCGGTTTCATGAGCTTGTGTACTTTATTGCTCACATTAGTTCTTGGGAAGGGGGAGGGAAGAGCTCTCAATGGGCTATAAATCTTCACTGACACTTCTCACAATATTGTCTCCTTGTGTTAGAGAAAGTGAAGGTGACATACAGTAGCTGCCTATCTTGAGTAGGGATGGTGTCATCTGCATTTAGCTGTCCCACATCTACCTTAGCTAGGATCCTGGTCCCATGTACCGTAGAAGGAGAAATAAGTATGAGTGACATTGAGCCTTTCTAAATGAATTTTCCTTCTCTCTCTCACTGCTGATTACAGAAGAGGATTAGGACAGGCAAGTAATGCGAAAATTTGAATTCCCACCATCCAATCCCCACTCAAAAGGGGATACTGGCTTCATTAAATAATCAAACAAATAAATAAGGCCTGTACTACAGAGTCCCTCTCTCAGATGAAGCAGTCGTGGAGGGGGATGGTGATTATAATGCATGGCCTATACAATTTGGCTTACCTGTTATCAATGAGAATGCTAATAGCTACCAAGTCACAACATTGCCTTTCACAAATTGTAATGATGTCAACAAATATAAGTTACCTGAGATGTAGGTTAGTTTGAATTATCCTCAATGGGAAGCCCAGCAAATACACCAGTGTGAGAGATTCTGCAGTCAAGTTGACACATAAAGACACCACAAGACCCTAAACCTCCTGCAATAGAATTAATAAGCTAGATTCAGAGGGCTATGGGTCTGTTCTGATTTTTCTTTGGATTTTCCACATTCTGGACTCCCACCATCATGAGTATGCTTGAAGATGCTCAATATTCAGTTCTGAAAGTAATAATATTCTGGCATTTACCAGATTCCTACCAATGTTCCTCACACATTGATGTTACAAAGCACGATGTTTATCCACCCAGGCAGCTGGATAATTAAATGGTCTTATAGGTATTTTTCTGGGTCTCAAGTGTCTGGGTCTATAGTAGACTGCTTTTCAATTATGTGGACCTGATTCTCATCTTAGTAGTGCCAGTTCAAACCCAGACTAACCCCCATTGAAGTCAGTTCTGGATTTTCAGACCACAATCAGTCAGCTCCATATTTTGATTCCTTGGCCTACATTTCCCAATCCCTCACGCCATACACAAAGCCCCTTCTTCTCTGCTTGAGAAAATACTCCACAATCTCTTTTCCTCTTTACCTTCCATAATATACCAGTTCACTACACCACCTAAACATTTGCTTTTCACAAACAAGACCTCAAAAGTCAAGAAATTAAAAGTGGATTAATGCTTTGTAGCCTCCTCACATTATGGAAGACTCATTAATGAACTTACTCACTCATACTCCTTCCCCCCCCCCGCCCCACCTTAACTCCTGCAAGCTTCTTCTGGTTTTATTTGCTGATTGACTGCTGTATCATTAGTTCTGTGAGCACTGTTGCGGGAGCATGCTATTGTACAGTATCTTCCTGGAGTGCTGTACATCCAAGAGTTATGTAGCTTTCAAAAAGCCTGAGCATTTAACATCTGCTTAACTCAGAGCTGTTATCAAAATATTCTATAAACTGTCTATCCACTTCTTAGGCATTGGATCTGTTAAGTCTGCAAAGGCAAGAGCAATAACATTCCACAAAATCCAAATTTGAATTAAGTCATGTCTACACACATAGTGCAGCAGCAGCACAGATGTACTGATAAAGCTGTGATGCAGCAGCATGCCTAATGAAAACATGCCATGCCACTGGGAGAGACCACTCTCCTCAGCATAAGAAAACCACCTCTATATGCAGCAGAAGCGATGTTGGTGGGAGAATCTCTCTTACTGACACAGTGCTGTGCACACAAGTACTTATGTCAGTTTAACTTTATGTTGCTTTATTCACACCCCTGAGTGACGTAAATTATGGTGACATATAGGGCCATCCTTACACATATGCAGAATATGCAGCTGTGTAGGACACCTGAAAATTTGGGGCACCACTAGGTCTTAATATTCATCTACCCACCTCTTCCTGTCCCTTTTCCATGGCTCTGTTTCCTCCAGAGAGGATCTAGTTAACTTAAATGTGAAAAAGCCTGTCAGAATTATTCGTAGGATGATGAACCTGTAAAAGAGTCATTCAAGTGGTAACAAAGCCATTTAACAGGCATTTGCCAACTCCAGGTATATATTGTCAGTTTCTTAATTTACTGTGTTAGTCTACAGGATCTTAGTTTAAAATTTGCTTCAAAAATATTTCATTAGTGTGTTGCATTGCTGAAGATTACAAAATCATCTCTCTAAAAATTGTGCCCCCCAGCTGCCACCAGGCATAGGGGCACCAGTTTAATAGTACTGCGTAGGGCCTCATACATCTAAGGACAGCCTTGGTGACTTAGGCTGCTGGTATAGGCACAGCCTTCGTTTAAAGTAATGAAATTAAGAACATGAAAAGCTAGTTTATGAGACTTCATGAGTTTGCTTCCCTCAGCATAAACTGGAGCTATAGAGAGGAAAAAAAATGGCTAAATGACAACAATCTATGTATAAAGCTGAAGACTTAGCAATGGAAAAGTTAAGTACAAAAAAACAAAAGGAACAACAACTTTGTGGCTATATAAAACACAAATGTACTAGCTAAACAGCAATATATGCAAGAACCAGTGATGCACAGATCTCAGGTTTGGAGTTTCAGCTAAGATGAGCACTGTGATATACATACTCCTATACCAAATTCAGCAGAATCCCATGGGTCTGGCAGAACTGAGCTGAAACTCTCACATGACCTGGATTTCTAATTCAATTTCTGATATTTTCAGTTTTCAGTCAGAAGACCACCCTTTCCCCATTGTATTTCAGTGCTTCTCATTCCGCTGATAGAAGAAAAAGAACACCCAAAATATCCTACAATATCACTTTAATATAGATAATGGCTCATCTAAAGTGTGGAAAGGGGCAGGAGTCAATGAAAAGGCACAATGGGCTCATGTTGTACAAGTTGACACATAAGACAAATGAAAATTAATGTCTGAAATGAAAGTGTAAGAAATGTATTATTTCAGTTCAACCAGTTTGCCTGTCACTATACGCCACCCACCGTCCAGTGCCTCAAAATGTTGTAGGTATATGATGGCTCTATTAAAATGCTTAAATAATAAGTTAATTTAGTTTCATTTCTTCCATGGTAAAACTTTGGCCTGACATTAAAGTTAAGTTTAGCAATGTATAATATCCCCAAGCTCTTCCGTGATTAGGGGAAATGGAAAACAACTGCCCAAGAGACACAGTCATATAGGCCAGTGGCTCTCACTCTTTCCGGACTACTGTACCCCTTTCAGGAGTCTGATTTGTCCTACATACTTCCAAGTTTCAGTTAAAACCTACTTGCTTACAAAATCAGACATAAAAAATACAAAAGTGTCACTGCACACTATTACTGAAATATTGCTTACTTTTTCATTTCACCATGTAATTGTAAAATAAATCAATTGAAATATAAACATTATACTTATATTTTGGTATACAGTATATAGAGCAATATAAACCAGTCATTGTATGAAATTTTAGTTTGTACTGACTTTGCTAGTGCTTTTTATATAGCCTGTTGTAAAACTAAGCAAATATCTAGATGAGTTGATGAACACACACTGAAAGATCCCCAGGGATGCACATACCCCTGGATGAGAACCACTGATATACACAACATAATTATACTTCTCAACCATCAGGCACTTTAGGGGAAATACCTCCTGTGGAGCACACAGAGCTAAATGTGATGTATGCTTTATGCTTAATCTGAGATTTGGGGTATTGAAAAACAGATTCTAGACATGCTTTCACAGACTAAACCAGACTCTGCTTTATACAGTTACTGCATGTATATTTTATGTATATAGATAGATACTTGTAAATAATTTAAGGAGCTGGATGCACTTACTACAAGTGGATGTGATGTTCTCATTTGATCTACTTCGGTAAAATTATTCTCCATCAGGAAATTTATAGCAATGATGTGCGATTTAAATATTTAATAATATTGGAGGCATCAGCATCTATTTTCCTTTGAAGAGTACTTAATTGTGTCAGTTTAAAATGATGTGATGCTAAAGTCAGAATTGTTTAAATTAGGTTTAACTTGGGGCAGGCAGTCACTGAAAAAAGTTAGTGCTTTCAAGTATCTTCTGTACTGTATACTCTGTGTACTTCAAAGTATTATTCTAGTTAGAAAAGTGAGACAGTAAAAATAACATCCTGAGGTTTTGTGTTTATTCCCTCTCAATGATTTCCTGTTAATTTGGCTCAGTTTAGAAGTTAAAAGATTTTGTTGTTGTTGTTTTTTAACTGACAGACCTGCAAAATCCACCTGGTCTCTTGTTTCTTTCTGTCTCTTACATAACCACCCATAATAAAGCATGAGCAACAAAGCTAAGTTGACAATTTTGTTGCCGATGTATGACAAAACAAGCTCTCTGATTCTCCCACAGCGGTGGAGTATTTGATTATCTCAGTTCAGTAACCACATGGGACTCAAGGCAAAAAATAAAGCAGATAAAGTTAATAGATGGATAGGTTTTAAGGTGAGAAGGGACCATTATGAATTTCCAGTCTAATTTTCTGCATAATATAGGACAGAGATAGAGTTTCACTAAAGTGGTTCTTGCAGCAAGCCCATAACTCCTGGTTGCGCTAGAGCAGACCTTTCAGAAAAACATCCAGTTGGGATTTAAGACTTCAAGTGATGGAAGATCCACTGCATCCCTAAGTATGCTCTTCTGATGGTCATTGTAAAAAAAAAATGTACACCTTATTTCTAATTTGAAAGTTTGCAGCTTCCACTTCCAGCATTCGATATTTCTGTGTCTTTTGTGAGATTAAAGAGCCTTCCTTCTCCTAGCAGAAATCTTCTATCTATGGAGGTACTTCCAGACTTTCAGTAAGTTGCCTGCTAACTTTCTCGCTGGGTAGTACACTTTCAGAGGGTCAGATATAAAAACAAAGAAGATATAGAATAAATGATCATCACTATCAAATAAGAGAATGGACAGTTGATTGTGCCTAACAAGAAATAAACCTAGTTATAGCCTTTCAAGAAAGGAGTACTTCTAGGCAGTAATTTGCTTAACTAGATTCCCCCAATATATGAATGAGAAAGTGTGCCTAAAATAGAAAGAGATTATGACACTTTCTTATAATAGAATTATAAGGGTGATGTGATCCTGTGTAATCCATTGTATGCAGGTAGCACAGATGACTTCAAGAAGAGCAACAGCCAGCATGGACTGCAAGAGAAAAAAAATATTTCCACAGCTTTCCCCACACACCCAAACATGACTCTTCTTTCTTTGAACATAACGTGAAGTTCATGATAACTAGAAAACACAAATCTTATCTCTTCCATCCCAAACTGTCTTGCTGAGAGCCAAGCCCTCCTTTTATTCTCAACACTGCTAAGCAATCAAGATGTGCCACTATATACTCATAAAGCACATCTGTTCTGGTTTGATATTAAAGGAGCTATCAACAGAAAAGCAAGATCTAAAGCATTATGCAGTTGAAAAAAAATAAATAAAAATTATACCTTGTGGATAGCTCAGTTAAAAACAAAATGCTGTGGTTTATTAACCTAGAAATCATAATGAAAAAGTTTCATGACACAGCTGGTCCATCCCCTAGCCAGTGCAGAGATATCATGCTGAGATATCATTTTTAGAGCTATCTAATTTAAATGATACCAGCAACAGATCCTCTGGAAGACTTGTCCACAGGCTAAAAAGCCCTCATGCTTGGGAAGTTTTCTTGATATCCAGCCTCGATTTTTACCCTCAATTTCCCTCCATTGCTTCTGGCTAAGCCTAAGTAGCCCACACTAGCCAACTCCTTTCATTTACTTGTAGCGATAGTTCCCCATCATTTTTTTAGCCCACTTGTTTCTTTCTCAAGCCTTCTTTTATCTTTCCTCTTGAATCAATTCCTCCCAGCATCAAATTGTTCTCCCTTCACATTGCATATGGGACCTAATCCAAAAGGCAACTGAAGCTGATAGAAAAATTCCTATTAAGTTAAATGGGATTTAGATAGGCCCACAGTCTCCCTGTTAAACATGTTCAGCTTCTCTGTTCTGTCACCAAACGCCATTCCCTGTGGCAAAAGTTTTTAAATCAATGTCAGCTGTCTGCTTTTCTTCTCTGGGGAAAATGTGGCAGGAGAATGATGCAGTAGAAATGCAGTTCTTTGTGAGTTGCCTTTTTCTTCCTTGCTTCATTTAAAGTTCAATCAATGGGCCCATCATTTGTCTAACTGAACGTCCAAGGCAAACACTGGGATTTTACACCTCTCTTTTAGAATCTTCTCCTTTCTTTGTTCCTCATAGAGAAAGGCAGCCAGCACATTTTGCAAATTGATGCTTACTGTGTAATGTCAGACTTACTGTATAATGTCAGATTCTGTCCTCCTGAGGCAAGTTAGCTTGCCTCAGGAGGACAAAATCTGACATTATACAGTAAGTCTGACATTACACAGTAAGCCTCTATATGGATAAAGGTAAAAGTACCTGAACTGCAAATGGATCATTTATCTTTATGCATTGCTTAAACAGGCTTTAAAAAAATACCAAGACACAGGGTTGTATTGTGAACATTGAAAAGCATTGTGGCTTAAAAAAAAAAAGCCCACTTAGAACCAACTGTTAAATGGGAATGGATTCCTTTTTCCCTGAGAATAAATGTCACCAAGGATTTTTGCAATGGATTGAGCAATGGTAGAAGAATCTGACATGAATGTCATTGTGCTCAGGCCCTCCAACAGAAGGGGCACAGAAGGCAATTGCCCCGGGGCCTGGAGATTCAAAGAGGCCTGGGGTTCCAGTCACCACGGCAAAGTTTAATCTTCACTGGAGTGCCGTGCAGCACTCTCTGGGAGGCTCTCACAGCTGACTGTGAAGTGGGGTGGCCAGGAGGGCATGCTCTGGGTGGCGCTGAGGGCTGGCTGCCCCCCAGCCCCACCTCTTCTGCCCAAGGCCACACCTCTTCCAGGAACACAAAGCCAGCTCCCCCCACACCTTGCTCAGGGGCCCAGCAAATCTGTTGCTCCCTGCCCCCCGCCTTGTGCTAACCTCAGACATAACAATATGGTTTAAAATACGTTTCACTGTAAAATTTGATTAACCAAGTTATGTCCTTAAGACAGTAGTATAGCCCATTGGGTAGGGCATAGAAGTTGGATTCAGAAGACCCTGGATGCTACATCTTCTTTCCAGTAGTAATCCTGCATTATCTTGTGGAAGCTTCTTAACTGCTCCACATCACTGGGATCTTATCATTAATTAACAAAGTCAGCACTGAAGTGCAGAACGCTAATAAACATTAGGGCAAAATTCCTTTCTTGAAAGTGCAGTCCAGATATATTATAATACTAATAATGTTACATTCCTCAAAAGAATCCATTCACTTTACAGACCAGTATCATTCATCCACTTCCTGGAGGTCTCCAGAAATCATCCAACAAATAGCACCATGAAACTACCAATAGGGGTGCGTAAATTGCCTCAAGGGCAAGCTCTCTTAGGAAAAGTGCCTTTCAGATACTTAGAGGCAAATGGGCAAGAAATGCCTAGAATATGGCACCCCAGGTTTTCACTTGTCTCAGTTATTTACCTTGTAGAGTTATGACATGATCACATGAAGTGTTGTATCAAGGGCCATCACCTTATTTTTTGTACGTTTAAAAACATAGGTCCAGTAAAGCGCACATGTAAAAAATGTAGGTGTCAAAAGTAAGCAAAAAAATAAACATACAGCACTAATTTAAATGTTGTGTCTACTTCGGTTGGCCCAAATCCTGCTCAGAAACATATAGAGACTTTGCTTTAAAAAAAACAAAACAAAACAACAAAAACCCTAAATCCATGATGTAGAGGAACTGTGTTGGTGGTTGATTATTTTTCACAGAGGATGGAACTGTGACTTTGTTTAATAAGTTGTGTGAGATTACTGTGCTAGCCCTAAACAAGAGAAAAATATTTTAAAGAGCCCACCTAAGTATCTATTCCACAAACCATTGGGGGAAAGGAAACGAAGTATTCAATTTGTAAAGGTGTTAGAGAGAAGAGTTGTGATAACCTGATAATGTCCTTGTGACGGATGAGTCATGATGATATAAGGTGGAGAGACTAGTGGAATAGCTGTAGTATGAAATTGCCCCATAAGGAAGAGACTCAGGCTATGTCTACATAACAGAGATTTTTCGGAAAAACAGTCCTTTTTCTGAAAAATCTTCACTTATGTCCACTCTGCAATCGCGTTCTTTTGAAAAAAAATTGAAAGAACAGAGGGATTTTTCCAACACTGGTAATCTTCATTCTACAAGGAAGAAGCCTTTTTCCGAAAGAGCTCTTTCGGAAAAAGGCGTAAGTGGATGGCGAAGAGGGAGTTCTTTCGAAAGAAGAGGAAAGAGGAAAAAGCACAGGTGCCCTGGTGGCCACTCTGTCCACAGTAATCACAACTTAAATGCAACATAGCATCCATTCAGTGTGGACGCTATCTTTCGAAAAAGGAAATTGCTTTTCCGATGCGCTTTGGCAGTGTGGATGCACTCTTTCGGAAGAAGTTTTTTCGGAAGATGTCTTCCGGAAAAGCTTCTTCCGAAAGAAGCCTGCAGTCTAGACGTAGCCCCAGTGCAAGGCACTCTGTATCACTGAACCATTGTATAGGAATCGCAGTAATGAACTGGAATAGCAGCTGTAGGGGACTGAAGGGCACAAGGGCCTTATACCCTGATGATAGGCTGAGGGTAGATTTCATCCAACTACTCCACATTCTGTTTATATAAAGCTTCAACACCCAGGCTTTATGCAGGTGGAATGGAATTCACTCTGCAGGAATTGCGGGTAATCTAGACATGCTCAGTGTAGTTAAAAAATAAAAACACTACCACATGGTGTAAGGCAGTATTGACCTCAGGTTAGAAATTATTCAGTACTATGATCTTCAGATTTAGAATATAGCTTATTTTAAACTTTTCTTCTGACAGAACTCTTCTGAGGAGGCTCAGACAAGCACACAGACAACGAAAGAGCATTTTCTTTTTGCTTGCTTCTCCTAAGCAAAGGCTGGGTTGACATTTCAGATATTGAAAAAAAATGTCCCTGTGGGTTTTTTTTTCTGGACTCTAAATGGAAATAAGTTGGCAAAGTGAGAATGGAAAGGTTTATCTTCCCAATTGAAAGGAGCAGTTGTCAAAGAGTCATGGGAAGAGCCATTCCACAAATCACAACAGATCCTGTAAAGAAAAAAACATGGGTCAGCAGTAAATTCATCAATTCTTGCCACCACACAAATGTGTAGCAATTGTATATTTTCCCTGTTTTCACCACTTCCTGTGCCTATCAATGCATAAAAGGAAATAGGGGGAGCAACAGAAAAGGAAAAAGAGAAAGGAAGGTGAAATTCTTCATTTTAAAAGATATTGCTAATGACAACAAAAAGAACAGAGAATACAGACACTTTAGTTATAGTAGAATGCACCAATATTGTGCATTCTTCTAGCAAGAGGTAATAAAGAAAGATAATTAAATCTCAAAGGCATTGTTTTGTCTTACACACTTTTTCTCTGAGTGAAAAACAAGCTTTGAGACTGCCCCAAAAGACACTTTTAGGCGAGCCATAGCCACAAATGAAAAGACAAAAAATGAAGACATGACATTGATTTGATCCTCTGTTTCATGAGAAGTGACGGTTTAATATTCATTGGAGTGGAAGCACAGGGAAAACATGCTGATGTGATTCTCAAAAGGCTAGCGGAGAATTCTGTGTTCTACAAAATTGCACAGTTTCATTTTAAATGATCCACAAAAATACCCTGGCTCATGTGTGATTATAGAAATTTGTTTGAAGAGCAGCCACTTGTCAATGTGTCTGTGTGAGTGTAAAGGGGGGGAGAAGGCTAAAGGCTCAAGTCTAGTAAAGGAAATGTGATCCAACAAGGCTGAGCACAGGTCGATTGGGGACTATTTAAATGATTTTTAAAACACCAAAAATGTTTATAACATTAAAAATGGGAACTATTGTCATATTTCGGGACAACAGCACCTGTAGCTGCCCTCTCTGGTCCTGCAAAGGTATTCACTATAGGTTTCTAGCTCCCCAGCTATCTCCTATCTTGAGTGGAGATATGTGTCCCTTTCATCTCTGAAGTACTTCCAGGCTAAACAGTTCCTTGACAATACTGTGACATTCCCCAGTAAAACAGGATGTCTAAAAGTCCATAATAAGCCCTCAGCTTTCTCTTCAGAGACCAATACCAGAGTAATTGCCAACAGTTACAAGTTATCAAACCATTTTTTCTAAGCAATCAATCTCCCTCCCCCCCCCCCCGGTATAAACATTATAAAGAAAAACATAGAAAAAACAATAAAAGAATCTATTTGCATGCTGATAAGCTTCCCAGAGATCATCAAATAAGCAATCCTCTGCATACTCACAAAGGGTGTTTGTTTCCTGTGGTTTCACCTTCATAACACTTTGTGTATGTCTAGATTACATGCCTCTGCTGACAGAGGCATGTAAAATAGGCTACCCGACATAGTCAAGGAAGCGGGGATTTAAATATCCCCGGCTTCATTAAAATAAAAATGGCTGCTGCGCTGTGCCGGCTCAGCTGATCGTTGGCACAGTGCGCGAGTCAAGACGCGGATCGGTTGACAAGGGAAGCCTTTGTCAACTGCTCCCTTATAGGCCTCGTGAAATGAGGTTTACAGGAGCGGTCAACAAAGGCTTCCCTTGTCAACCGATCCATGTCTTGACTCGCATGCTGTGCCGACGATCAGCTGAGCCGGCACAGAGCAGTGGCCATTTTTATTTTAATGAAGCAGGGGATATTTAAATCCCCGCTTCGTTGACTATGTCAGGTAGCCTATTTTACATGCCTCTGTCGGCAGAGGCATTTAATCGAGACATACCCTTTGTGCCCAGAACAAGAACTCTCATGACCCAGCAAGTCAGTCAGTTATCCAGTCTGGGCCTTTGAAAAGACCTGGTTTACATACTCAGCCTGACAGTGGTTTTCTGTTCAAGGCACATCTTCAAAAAGGTGGATTCAAAGGGGAAGGGCACTTGCATTCTCTCATCCCAAGTGTTTCATAGGCACTCCACATCATATTTATTGCCCCCCAAAGTATTTAGCCTCTGTATACAATCCCACAATAACATGCAAACAGTGAATTCTTTTGCACCTGACCCCAATTCAACAGTATTTAACTTAATTCCATGAATGTGGGGGGGGGCTGGAGAAAGACCCTTTCGCACAGAGTCTATGCATCATGCAAGTCCCATGTAAGCCTTTGTGAGTGTGTATTGTGTATTTCTCTATGTACTGTATTTCTGTAACACACTCCATTTTGGTACAAATAATATTTCCATAATAATAATAATCTCTCTAGTAATAGGCATTAATATATTTCCAGGAATCACATCACCTACCACAGAAATGTATCAATGTCTATAACAAGAGAGATTATTATACACAACTAGGTGAAATCCTGGCCCTTTTGAAGTCAATGGAGTTTTTTAATTAACTTCATTGTGGTCCAGATTTCACAGGAGTGCTGACCAGCACCTGGTGACTAAGGGGTTAAACTCAGGTAGCTAGAAAAGGTGTTGGCCAAGGGGGCCTGGAGAACCAATCAAGATAGAGGAATGACATTTGAACTGTATAGGATTCCTTTCCTGCTCTTTTGTGTGTGTGTGTGTTGGGGCGGGGGGGGTGTTAAACCAGGACTTTAGAGACACAGACTGATTTAAACCCAATCAGGACTACCATGCCTCCAAAGGAATTTGGGGCATGGAAGTGGACGGAATAAAGAGAAGATTAGAAGTAAGTAAAGGGAAAAAGTTAATCTAGTCAAGTTCAGGGTATTTTTCCTTTATTTTGTGGTTTGGTTTGAACTGCTCTGTGTCAATCTGAGCCTCCCTTCCCAATTTACCATCTAGCATTGTGCCCAGAGACTTTTCTCTTTTTTTTAATTTGTTTTCCTTAGTTGCTCTGTAACATCTGGCAACCAAGTATGCTTTTTCAAGTTTATCTATTGTTTTATAATAAAAATCACCCTTTTTTTAGGTGATGATTTGATTCTTGTGTCCTGGGAGGTCTGTCTGTGGCTATATCTAGACTGCAAAAGTGCATCGAAAAAATGATCTGCTTTTTCAAAAGAGAGCATCCAGACTGAATGGATACTCTCTTGCATGTAAGCTGTGATTGCTATGGATGGAATGGCCACCAGGGCACCTGTGCTTTTTCCTCTTTCCTCTTCTTCCACAAGAACTACCTCTTCCCCGTCCACACACGCCTTTTTGCGAAAGAGCTCTTTCGCAAAAAGGCTTCTTCCTCGTAGATTGAGGATTATCAATGCCAGAAAAATCCCTCTGTTCTTTCAATTTTCTTGCAGAAGAACGCAATTGCAGTGTGGACGTTCCTCAAGTTTTGTCGGAAAAATGGCCGTTTTTCCAACAAAGCTCTGTAATGTAGACATACCCTGAGTGTATCTGCATGCCTCAGACTGAGAGGTCAGCTACTAGAGAGTGCTGTTTGTTTTTCTCTTTTATTTTTCTAAGTTCTTTTCAGGCAAAAGAGCTTGGGGTACCCCTGGGGGTGGGTTCAAGTGTTCACTCCAGGTTTTTAGGGATAAAAATCACTTTATAGTGGCAACAACCCCCCAAATCTGTGTATTGTGATTCTGGGGGGATTTTTTTTGTAACCAGTGCCTATAGAGGCAAAGGTTGGGTTTTTTTTTCTTTTGAGCTCTTTGTGGGCCCCCATCTTCTGCACTCAGAGTGCCAGAGTGGGGACACCTGCAGGGGCTGCCCTCAGCATTCAATTTACAGGTCTATACTAGACCCACTAAATTGAATGCGACAAGATCAACCTCCAGAGCGTCAATCTTTCTCTAAGTATAGAGGTGCCCTAAGTAGAGCAATGCATGCTCAGAACATATTTCTCAGGGAGCCTCTTCTCAATTTATGGTATGTCCAGAAACCATCAAGCTAGTTGTTTCTGTCTTTGCTGTGGCAAAATAAATTCAGTTATTACTGAATGCAATTTTTCTGTTCTTGCTTTTTGGTTTTGACTTTTTTGAAGCTACAGAAAATAGTTTATCGACTTTAGGAAGTACAGAGATAGCCTCAGGGTCCATGTCCATTGGGCACAGCCCTGACATCAAAAGATATTATCATTGTGTAAAATTGCTAGGAGGCAAATACTATTTACAGACCCTCTGGCCCTGTTATGCTAAAATGATAAGAAATGTCATCATAGCAGATTGCATTGAATAATAAACATTCCCTTCCTATCCACTTACTGAGTCCAGAGAATTGAGGCTGCTTGTTATCATTAGAAAGGAGAAAGAAATGTTTGCCCTTTCTTCTTGGAAATGCACTGGAACCTTTTCAGTTAATTATATCTGTGGTATGGCAAACACTAGAAAGTTCTGAGAATATCTATATTATGCACATGAAATATAGTTTATCCATTTTTAATTAAATAAGTTCTAAATATAACTCCCTTTAATTCCAGAAACTAATTAAAAATGAAATTACTTAACATTGCTGTGTGACATCATTAAATAAATTGTTCATATAAAAATGTAAAAATCCCTACAGGAAGCACCATGCGTGTTTATCGGGATCCTTCTGTGATGTTAATGACAAGCCAAGTGATAAGGGTCTGCATGTCAATAAATCCTTGCAGAGGAAACCTCTTTTTAGGAGTCAGAGTATGTGTACAAGGGAAGTAATACTAGTATAAAATTGGGTGTCAAGTTAAAGTGCTATAGTTTTAGCACTATGATTTTCTAGGGTGCAATCCAGACAGAAAGGGATTCTGTCACTCCTGACCTACAAATTCAGTTACCACACAATGCCTTGCTTCTGTAATCTACCTGCATGCAGGCAGCACTCTGAACGTCTATGTATTGCTGCAGTCTGCTAGCCACACCTGAGTCATACTCTGCCCTCACCTGTGTTGCTTACTACTTGTAGGATAACCCCAGCACACTCATAGTCCTGGCTCCCCCTCCCCGCCCGAACCTGTGTTCTGTACTGCCCAGCCTTCTTCTGGACTGTTCAGATGAACTGTATTAGGTTTACTTGGGTACATCTAGACTGCGGTGCTATTTTGGGATACCGGAAGTATCCTGAAATAGCAACGCTGCGTCTTTAAATGCTCCCGCTATTTCCCAAAATACCAGGCATGCTATTCCGGTGTCCCTGTATCCCTTGTTCCATGAGGGTTAAGGGATTTGTCAGAATAGTGCCTTACTTTGAAATTTGGCACTGTCTACATAGCACCAAATTTCAAAATAAGCTTTCAACCTAGACTGGGAATAAGCTATACAATTTGCATAATGCAAATTGTGTAGCTTATTCCAACAGAAGGGTGCTGCCTACACACACCCTTACTTCTGCAATTAGGGCAGAAAACTGTTTGCTACTCTAAATTCAGTTACCCAAACGATTCACAACACTAGATTAATCGCGATTAAAGAATAAAACAACTTTACTAAACTACAAAGACATTTTAAGTGAATACAAATATAAGGCATAAAATTCAGAAATGGCTGCAAGAGAAATAAAGATAACTACTCCCTAGTTCTAAAACTCAAACAAACTAGATTTGGTTCAAGGTGAAGTCCCTTACTACATGTCTCCAGTAACATTGCTGACCAAATTCTAAGGCCAAAATCTCCTCCCACAGTCCAAAGGCTGTTTCTTTTGCCTTCCCAAAAACAGAGACAAAGTTTTTTGTGATGAAAGAAGATGCATGCTCTGGTTTGTTAAAATTCAGATCTCTTTGTTCCTGTCCCCCTTCATTGCCAAGGAATGACCACTGGGCAGGTGATTGCCCACCAACTTTGATGACACCTGGCTATTGACATCAGCTTGTCCTTTGTCTTTGAGAACTGGTTTACCCAGACTTGTTGGGTAAACACATTTCCCATCTAACTTCAGTTTATGTTTATATCTTTACAATGTATCTTTTGCTCTCTGTATTTTACCATGATATTAATGACCAGCAAGTTATCAGTTTTAAAGGATACCTCACAAAGCATGTTTTGCACAAAAATTATTTCAAGAGTGTCAGTGTGCATATAGGGCTGAATTCAGTCACAACCACTATAATTCCTTTGAGGATAATTATTCTGGTATGAGTGCCTTTTTCTAATTTAGCTTATGTCACTTTTGAAGAGGTTTAATCTAAACCAGAACAAGCTACTTCTATTCCAGAAGAACAGTGTTCACACAGAGAATTACACCAGGTTTAATTATATCAGTATAAGTATACTGGCAAAGCTTCCCATGACAACCACTGAAACATGAGTCTTCCGGGGTCATCATTTGATCTCTTACGGGCAGACTAGAGATGGGTCAATAGCAGGAGAAATTATTTGTAAATATCTTTGAAAATATCAATCCACTTTTTTATCCATCCATAGCTGCACCTCTTCTTGTTCACTTTTTTTGTGAATATTTGTCAAAACATAAAAATATAGCGCTTAGGAATGGCTGTCCTTTATGCAAGAAAGCCATGCATATTCAATTTTCCATTAACAAGGATGTCAATAAAAAAGATTAGATTAGATAATGGTTGTACTTAATGCAAACACTCATTCATGTGCAAAACATGGGCATTCTTGTAGATCTTTGTCACTTGGCACTGTTTCTATTTCCTGATTGGATCAGTTTATAAGTAGCTCTGCAGCTAATGCTGACAATGTGAATGCAATGTTCTGTCTGCAAGTTCTCATTTACATGACTTTGAAATTCACTTTTTCTCACTACAGCTCAATCACATCAATGTTTATGGAAAATGAGCTCAAAAGGGGAAGAAACATAAAAAAGCTGAATTAATTAAAAACTTGAAAGAATATTTGCTGAAAATTATTTGCATTATTGGCTTAGCGCGATACATAGTACACAGCTTTTTTCTTCAACATCTCTGATGCTTGAGCCAGAATTATGATGACAGTTTTCAAATATGTGAAAGAGTGTTATAAAGAAGACAGAGATCAATTGTTCTCCATGTCTACTGAGGGTAGGACAAGAAGTACTATCAGCAATGCAGATTTAATACTAGGGAGGAAAAAAATCTAATGACAAAGATAAGCTCTGGGACAGTTATAGCCTAAGTTTATTTAGTCCTACATTAGTGTATGAGAGGGCCTGGATCAGAGGTTCTCAATCTGGAGGAATGTGCTGCCTTGGGGAGTGCAGAATGTATTGGCGAGTGAGGGGAGGTGGTAGAAGACAAAGTGGAGAGTGGTGGCTACTGGCCAGACTCTCAGCTCTGAAGATAACTCCGTCATCACTAGCAGCTCAGAAAGAAGGGTGGCATGATATTGCCACCCTTGCTTCTCCACTGCTGCTGGCGGGACACTGACTTCAGATCAGGGAAGCTGGGGAGCTATATACTATATAATTAAATGGCTCTGTTTGAATCAATGTCCTGGTTTTTGTTTTTTTTAAATATTTAGTGATAGATTCATGGTGGGGTTTTTTAATCAGTATAAATACATGGGTGATAAGCTACCATAGGCACAAAGAAGAAGAGTGTGATCAATTAAGTTTGAGAACCCCTGGTCTAATGGACCTGTTACAGTTCCTGTCAGCCCAAGATTTCTATTATTATCTTCTGAAGCAAATTATACCATTAGCAGAAATGCTTTCCCTGATATTCCACTGAATTTAGGCTTTATTTTGGCACTACAGGATCTGCTATAAATATCATCTCTAGTGGGAAAGCTAAAATACTGTTTCACTTGTGGTTTTTGCAAGATTAGTAATACATGGCCAACTGGAGAGTTAGGAACAAAGAAGAAAACTTTAAGGGACAGGAGAGATCAAATTGCCAAGGAAAGACTATTAAAAGAACTAAATATATTGAACCAAATTCTCAGCTCTACTTGGCATTTGAATGGGACCAAGGGGATGTAATCTGGCTGCAACTGGCCAATTGGGAATTCCTTTGTCAGTGACATATCTGGCTTCTCTGCCAAGTACCACAGGGGAGTGCTAAGGGCAGTGCACAGCAGAACTGCACTTCTCTATTCCATTTTTCAACTGATGTGTGTTCCCATAGGCTTGGGGCTCAAGAATCAGAGCTGTGACCATATCCCTAATAACCTTCCTTTCCCCCCTTAGGCTATGTCTACACTACAAGGTTTTTGCCCAAAAACAACTGTTTTTGGGCAAAAACATGGGGAGCATCCACACCTCAAATGAGCTCTTGTGCAATTAAATGGGCAGTTAAATGGCAGAACAGAGGCCTTTTTCCACTGTAGGAAAAAACCTCCTTTTCTGAGGTATAACTGCTTTCTGAGGGCTACTGCTATTACGCAAAAAGGCCAGTGTGGACGCTCCAGAGGGGTTTCTTGAGTAAGAAACCCCTATGGAAAAAAGCACAGCAATGTGGACACTCTCTTGCGCAAAAGCACATCACTTTTGCGATGTGCTTTGAGGTGTGGACGTGCTCTTGCGCAAGAAGTTTTTGCGCAAAAGCTCTAGCACAAAAGGCTTCTTGCGCAAGAAGCCTGTAGTGTAGACGTAGCCTTAGAGTTCAAGTAAGTTGAAATTGGGATATGTGGGGATGGTAAATATGGTAACATTTTACAAGTATTTGAAAGAAGGGGAGTAATTATTTAAGATATTCCCAAGGGATGAATTTGAATAAAAGAAACTTCAGGACTGATAACTAGAAAATCATTGCTCAAATGACTAAAAATTGTACCCAGCAAAACTCTGGAAATAACCTGAAGTGATTGGGGAAATTGTATATTGACATGGACATAGATGAGGGAACCTAATTGGTAACAGTAAGGCCTTGGCAAATTTCCAAGAAAAACCAAGAAACAAAAGTTTCCAAAGAAAAATCACCATTTCTCAGAGGCTTTTTTTTTTTTTTTTAAGGGGAGGAAGAAATGTCAAGAATTAGATTCCAGGACAAAAAGGATTTTAATTGCCATCTGTGGACCATCATTTGGGGGCGGGAGGGGTGTTTTGGATACATTGTGACACACATCAATACCATGACAAGATATGACAAGATACATTACATCAAGCTCATTTGATGTAATGGAGAGTTAAATATTGACACATATCTTTGTCTGACTGCCTTGCTCAAGAAGAAAGCCTCTAATTAGACAGTAGATTGGAAAGCACTAAATGGATCTGACAACTGCTTGGCTGTGACATAAGTAAGGCTTGAATTTAAGTCAGAGGAAAGATAGGGGCAGTTCCTTCCCCCCCACTCCCATAGTTTCCATGAATGTTGTGTTTTGATAAATCAAGAATGAAGGACGGGATTTTATCAGTTCAACAGGTATCATTCTTCACTGCAAGCACTCAAAATTTTGGCATGATATTCAGAGCAGCATAGTTACAGTGATTGGTATAAGAAAGAAGAACAGAACCGAGGTACCAGTCAGTTGTGATTATTGATACAGGGAATTTTTGCAATCACTTTAGGACCAATATTTTAAATCCAGTGCCCTGACCAAATTCCAAGATAGATCATTCCAATCCACTTCCCAAATTTCCCTCCGTACCATTTTAGTTGAATACAGGGTCAGTTATATTTGTACCCTGCAGCGGAGACGGACACAGAGCAAGTTGATAGCGCAGCTTCTCTGCTGTAGTGATAGCTTTATTGTTCTTGCAAAATCAAAGCCAACATGAAAATGAGGTAGGGAGGGGAGAGTGCTCAAATATTTAAAGGGACAGCATTTTGCATTTACTGTTCTGAATGGAATTTAAGCAGTTGCTATTTTCCATCATAAAGAGTGGTTGATTTTCAGGGGCTGAGGTGATTCTTATCTGTGGAAAGTTTGAAAAGCTCTTTAGCATCCCAGGAGACAAAAAGGCACCATATAAATATAATGTAAGTCATAATCATAATAATGAAAATATCCTGTAGAAGTGTCATATAATCATTGCCTTTTGAAGAGACACTGGAATCCTCTTTTCTTCCCCTTCCAAGCCCTTTGTGTGTGTACCTGCGCACGCCAGTCTTCTTTCTGGTCACATATTACTGTAAGGCTGTGTCTAGACTGGCAAGTTTTTCCGCAAAAGCAGCCGCTGTCTACACTGGCCGCTTGAATTTGCGCAAGAACACTGACGATCTAATGTATGATAGTCAGTGTTCTTGCACAAATACTATGATGCTCCGGTTCAGGAAAAAGCCCTCCTGTGCAAATGTATTTGTGCAAGAGGGCCACTGAAGACAGGGGAGGACTGTTTTGCGCAAAAAAGCCCCGATGGAGAAAATGGCGATCGGGGCTTTCTTGCGCAAAACCGCGTCTAGATTGGCACAGATGCTTTTCCGCAAAAAGTGCTTTTGCACAAAAGTGTCCATGCCAATCTAGACGCTCTTTTCCGCAAATGCTTTTAACGGAAAAACTTTTCTGTTAAAAGCATTTGCGGAAAATCATGCCAGTCTAGACGCAGCCTAAGAGTATGTCTACACAGCAAAGTTATTTTGAAATAACAGCCCTTATTTCAAAATAACTTTCCTAGCGTCTACACAGCCAAACCGCTATTTTGAAATAAATTCGAAATAGCGGAGCACTTATTTTGAATTTGGTAAACCTCATTCTATGAGGAATAATGCCAAATTCAAAATAACTATTTTAAAATAAGTGCTGTGTATACACTTATTTCGAAATAGGGGGCCTCCAGCCTTCCAGGGAGCCCTGGTGACTACTCCAGCCTCAACCAAGAACACTCCACTCCCTCCCTCCTCCCTGGAGCCCTTAAAGGGGTAGACTCTGGCCACAGTGCCTGTGCCAGCTCCAAGCCTGCCAGCCCAGAGCCAGCAGTCACTGCCCCTGACCCAGTTGCTCCAAAACATGAGCCAGCAAGCCACTGGCAGCCAGCCCTCCACCACTCCCCAGGAGCAATCTGTCAGCTCCCAGGAGCCTGCCAGGGCCCGGAGAAGGCAGGCGCCTTCCTGGTCCAGGGTGGAGATCATGGACCTTATTAAGGTTTGGGGGGGATGCCCCCAACGTCCATGATCTCAGCACTAGATGGAGGAACGCAGCCATCTATGGCAGGATAGCTGCCAGCCTGGCCACCAAAGGCCACATGCGAACCCAGGAGCAGGTTTGCATGAAAATCAAGTTGGTCCGGTGAGACCCCCACCGACCCTGAGCTTCCCTTCCCCCATCTTCCCCTTGCTTCCCCCTTCCAGCTCCCTCCTCCCAGGTTTCCCCCTCCCCTCTCCCACCCTCTCTTCTCCCCTCTCCCACCTCTTTCCCCAGTCTCACCAGAGTTTCATTCCCCCCCCCCCAGTTTTGTTAAATAAAGAGAGTTTGTGCTCATGAAAGTACGTGTATTTTATTTGACATCAAGAAGGGGGGTTAGGGAGGGGTAAGGGGAAGGACATGAGGGAGGAATGAGGCACAAGCCCCCAGTGGGGCAGACGAGGGAGGCTCTTAGTGCTCCTCAGGGTGGAAGCTCTCCCGCAGGGCGTCCTGGATACTGATAGCCCCCCGATGGACCTCCCGGATGGCAGCCTGCAGAAAGTGCAGCCAGGCTCGCAGCAACGTGTCCAAGAAAAGCACCAGAGTGCCCAGGGGTGGCTCTGGCTCCATGTTGCAAAGTGCTGTGGTGTCCCGAGTGAGGGCAACCAGAGCATGCAGAGACAAAATGCTTTGCTGTCCCTCATCGAGGTAGACAAGCAAGCAGGGAAACCTGAGAATGGCTGTCCAGGGGGGTCCCTTTAAGCACAGACCTCAGATAGCCTCAGGCAGCAGCTCCACACAGTAAGTCCTGACCTGGTGCCCTGCCGGAACTGGTTCTGGCCAGCCTTAAATGCGATTCAGAGTCCACTCAGTGTGGATGCGCTATACCAAAATAGCAAAATGCATTTTGTGTGTAGACTCATTATTTTGAAATAAGCGATTTCGAAATAACTATTTCAAAATAAAATATTTCAAAATAACTATTTTGAAATAAGATATTTCAAAATAACACTGTAGTGTAGACACACCCTAAGTGATTTAGATACTTTTATATAGTATTTTAACTGCATGGTGGATTTTTGTGAGGCATCTAGAAGGTTTCACTGGACAGGACCATAAAAATAAAATGTATTCCTACTACACCATTTACCTACAGTGTCATCTGCTGAAAGACAGCACGATCCTGTGAGGAAATTTTCCATGAGCCTCTTAGGGTCTTTTGGTTCTCTCAGATCCCATGGACAATGAATGAGAATCCTGCTGGATGCCTACAAACTTCCACTGCTTTTCAGTTGCCAGCACTGAGTTCATTATACAGGTAAAAATTTCAAATAGTAATAAAAATGCTTTGTTGCTTTTACTGCACCTTTCACACTAGCATTTCAGAGTGCTTTATAAACATTTATCAATTCATGTTGTTGAATGTTACACCTGCTTACCTAAAGACCAAGGCAAAGTGGGTAAGTGACTTTCAGGCAGAATGAAGACAGAGTGAAGCCAAGAATACAATCCAAACCATTCTTATATATATTGTACATATAAACTTTTATGTTTCCCAGGAAGCCAGAGCTATATCCATGGAGGCCCTGTGCTTGTGCAGGTTCCATGCTCTCACTCTAGCTTCCTGGCAGTGCAATTGTCTATGGCTGCCACCAGAACCAGTGTTCATGTTTTAGTCTGCTCTTGTCCTTCTCCAAGTTGGTTGTTCCATTACTAATGGGCACAAGGGCTGGATAAAGCTCAGAAGTTATGGTGGTTAATTTTGCTTCAAATCAGTTTTAAAATAAAGTGTTGCTTGTGTCTCCAAAACTCAAGTGTTCTTAATGGAGACAAAATATCACCAGAAATCACTTGATCCTGGGTTGTAAATGGAAACTTGAAATATGTGCATATACTAATGAATCCATCATTACCCTCATGTCTGCAATTCCCTAAGGAATACATGTGATTACATATAGTACATTCACTAGTATAAGATACATACTTTGTACAATATTTTACTTGTAAATTAACTATCTTGTTGGGCTTACATTTGCCCTATACTGAGTTCATGCATTGCTGTTGGCTACAGTGCTTAAGATAAAAGATAATGCACTAATGCAACTAATATTTTCTTAAACTCAAAGTGGGTGCTTTGTGATTTTCCACTACACCATTAATACAGCAGGTACCATCCAACAGAGATCTAGTCATATGTTAGAAACAGTCTGAAACAAAAAAAACTTGGCTGTTGCCAAAAGTAATTATGTGAATGGTTCCTATTACATTCATTTTAAGCTAATATCACTCTGTTAATGCCAGTAGAGACACTTCTGAATTAACTTTTGTCCCTGGTATATGTGGTGCCTGCCTCCTTACAACTGCCTGCTGAGGAATATCATGGATTTGTCCATAGCCATCTCGCTCAGAACAAAGCCAAAAGACATTTCAGCTTGGTATGTCTCTTACACAGCCCATCTTTTTGATAAATAAACCCAACACATCATGACTCGGCCTGTTTGACTAATAAAACGACTATCAGTTGACAAGGGAAACAGACCTGCTAAGAAGCATGCTGGATCCATATTATTGAGATGCCACACTAATTAGGCAGCAAGGTCCTGGAGGCCTGGTTAACCACAGCACAACCTGGAATGCTTATCCTCAGCCAGTGGGTAAGTGTATAATTATTCATTAAGTGATACATTTTTCAGATCTAATAATTCCTCCTAATCTGTTCTGTTCTCCCCTTGTGCCCACGTCTCCACTGGAGAAGTTGAGAATATAGAGCTATTAGTATATGAAAGGGGCACAGTGATTGATTCTACCTGTTGCAGGGGAGTGAATATTTTGCTGAAGGAAGGACGTTTAGCTGCTTTGTGTCATCTATCTGATACAGAAGCAAACACCCTTTCCCACTCCCCTCTTGCTTCAGTACAAGATGGATGGAACCAATATGGAAATACATACGATAATCTTTCAGATATTAGGGAAATTATTCCAAAGCACCTTCAAAATGTTTATTTGCTCCAACGGAGAGTCATTATCCTACTTGTCCCTTCAAAAAGTGGCAGAAATTATTGAAGGAGATTTAGATTAAATTTAAAGAAAACCTTGTAGTTGCAATGATCAGCAGTGACTCTGGGTTGAAGATATGCACATTTTAATACCTCTTCTAGAAGCTGTGTGGCCTCAAGATTCTGTGTACTTTTTTACTATATTTCTGGCAATTTTTTAGCTACAGCTACTCTGAAATACAATCTTTCCTCCATAGGTGGCCTAAATACAGAAAATGTCAGCCTGTTCATTCACATGAATGCTCTCCACCATCTGTGCGCTTGACATATAATAGTATTACTGCATCAAACTACTATCCTTGATTCCCTTCCAAAAAGTATTGCAATGGGAAACCCCATAATTTTGTGCATGTCATGATAATCTATAGCATTATTTAGGACTGGATTTTGAAAATACTTTACAAAGTATTATAAACCCAGTTTTACAGATAAGGGGTCTGAGGCACAGACAGGTGAAATGACTTATTCAGGGTTACATAGCAGATCAGAGACAAAGCTGTGAATAGAATCCAGGCCTCCTAACTCCCGTTCCTGTTCACTACCCGCTGGGCAACCCTTCCTGAGAATGGGTACGTGGCCAAATGTCTAATTTATGTTTCAAATGCAGGGATATACATAGCCTGGTCATAGTCTGCCGGGGGCTCATATTTTGGTATTCTTGCATAACAGGATTTGTGCAAGCAATACAATGCTACTGAACATAAATGATTATAGTAAGCTACTAAAGGTTCCAATAAGAACTAGATAAGTATCCGAAGGAAAATTATGAGTACATAAATAAAGCTAGAGATGATCTTAGCTGCGTTTTTCTGATTTCCCACTCTCCCATCAGGGAGAACTAAGAACTAAGTAGGTAAAAACTGATCTTGGGGTTGTAGTAGGTCAAACTGAATATGAGTCAATAAAGTAGGTTTGTGGCATAAAAGGTAACTGTCATTCTTGGATATACTGTATTAACTGGCAAGGCATCACTTGTGTCCATTCTGGGTGCCACCCTTTAAGAAAGATGTGAACAAACTGGAGGGAGTTCACATAAGAGCAACAAAAATGGTAAGAGGTTTGGAAAACATAACAGCTGTGTCTAGACTGGCATGATTTTCCGCAAATCCTTTTAACGGAAAAGTTTTTCCATTAAAAGCATTTGTGGAAAAGAGTGTCTAGATTGGCACAGACGCTTTTGCGCAAAAGCACTTTTTGCGGAAAAGCAGCCATGCCAATCTAGACGCGGTTTTGCGCAAGAAAGCCCCAATTGCCATTTTCACCATTGGGGCTTTTTTGCGCAAAACGGTTCTCAGTTGTCTACACTGGCCCTCTTGCGCAAAAGCATTTGCACAAGAGGGCTTTTTCCCGAACAGGAGAGTCATTGTATTTGCGCAAGAACACTGACGATCAGACATTAGATCGTCAGTGTTCTTGCACAAATTCAAGTGGCCAGTGTAGACAGCTGGCAAGTTTTTCCGCAAAAGCAGCTGCTTTTGCGGGAAAAACTTGCCAGTCTAGACGCAGCCAACCTGTGAAGTAAGGTTGGAAAAACTGGAAATATTTAGTTTAGAGAACAGAGAGCTGCAGGGGGATATGATAGCAATCTTCAAATAGATAATAGGTCATTATGAAAGGACGATGATCAATTTTTCTGGAGGTCCACCAAGGGTAGGCCAAGAAATAACTGGCTCAGTTTGCAGAAAGAGGGAACTTTTATTATTAATTGTCATTATTAATTATTATTATTATTATTATGGAAGCTTTTCCTAATATCTGCTTAGATATCAGGAAAAGCTTTCTGACAACATTGATAGTTAAGCACTAGAACAAGATAACATGGGAAGTTCTGAAATTCACCTCATTAGAAGTTTTAAAGAATAGGTTATGCAAACACCTGTCAAGGATAATCAAAATCCTGCCTCAGCACAGAACTGATATCTTGAGATCCCTCTCAGGCTTCCATGTCTATGATCATACGTGGTGATACTTAAACTATACCAGTCACCAGGGTGCCTTTATTCACACCAATAACCTTTCTTGATATGAGAAGGTATTCAACTGGTGGCATTTCCACTGTGTTCCAACAAAGAACACACTGCTTAAGATCAAAACCTCACCTTCTTCTTTGGATGTATCTAATATTAAGAAAACATGCAGCAAAACTATGGTACATGTGTTCTCAGCAGACTTGGCTGGGACTATGGTTTCTCTCAAGAGCACTCCCAATAAAAGGATCGCCTCCACCTCCCTTTTACTCAGAGTGGGCTAATGAGCTGTATTTGCTACAGAGAGTCAGCAGAGTTCAGTTATTGTAGGGCTCCTTTATCACCTATTGGAGAAAGTTTGACAGAATATACCCCTCTAGTCATGTATTATTGTAATAAATCCTCTTTGACACTATACTACACACTATTGTAGTAATCTTGATCAAAGTATGCTTTGTAAGGTATCACTTGAGAACTCATTGTCCTGATAAAATATGCATGGCAACGCTGTATGCCAAGTTAAGATTCCCCTTTATGGTATTTTTAATACATTACAAACCCCCCCACCTTGCACAGGCAGAAGCTGAGGTTGTCTTAAACAAAGGAATCATGCATGCTTGCCTTAGTTAGCATTTAAGTCAGAGGTCGGCAAAAGGGCCTCTGCGGGCTGGATCTGGCCCATGGAGGCCCTGCTGCTCCCCCGCCCCCAGGCCAATTAGGGCCTGTGGGCCGTGGGGAAGTTCACGAAGTTTCCTCCGCCCTGCTAGGAGTGCATGGTGCTTAGAAGCGCCACATACTCCTGGCAGGGCAGGAGAAAACTTCATGTGCTCCCCCTCCCCCAAGCTCTGACTGGCCTGGGGGTGGGGGGAGCATACGAAGTTTCCTCCACCCTGCCCTGCAAGGAGCGCGCGGTGCTTACAAGTGCCATATGCTCCTGGCAGGGCAGGAGGAGGCTTTGCACACTCCCTCACCCCCACGCCACGATTAGCCTGGGGCAGAAGGGGGAGTGCATCTGTTCCCACCGCCAAGGGCATGGGCGCCGAGGGAGAACCTCTGGAAGGGGGGCAAAGACTTCATGTACTCCTCTACCCCCAGACCAATCATGATCTGGGGGTGGGGAAGCAGGGAAGTATCCTGACCCCACCCCCTTCTGCTTGAGGCCCTACCCCTTTCGGAGCGGCCTCGGGCCACTTCAAAAATTTCTGAAGTGGTCCCTGGCAAAAAATTATTGCCCACCCCTGATTTAAGTACTAACAGAGTCATCAAGCGGGGAGGGAAAACCAAGGAAGTTAACACCAGTGCCAAAAACCAGCAGTGAATATCCCTCCATGATTTTTTTCTTTTGTCTCCTGAGTCTCAGCTGAAAAGGTTTTTCAGCAGGGGGACTGAAACTATTAATAGGAGGAACAAACTCTCCAAGGCACCCCCATTTACCCATTGCATTTACTGCACCTAAAGACTCAAAGGAAGCAGCCACTGGACCCTAGGGAAAGTGTCCTGGCCTAGACAGTTTCATCAGTAAGACTGCTGAAAGCATGGGAGTGAGAAACCTTTGCTTTGAATCTAATATATTTTGTTCAGTGAGGCACCAGTAAACATTTTCTCTTTATTTTTCGTGTAACCATATGCATCATTACTTGTTCTTGCTTAAAGTCTCTTTGTCACTAATAAACTGGTTTCATTATTTTACTGAATCCAGTGTGTTCAAGTGCAAGTGTCTGGGTAATTCTATTTGATGTAACAAGTTGTGTGCGTATTAGTCTCTTAAAGGAATAACAGATACAATGTATTCATATTCTCCAGGAGAGAGCTGGCAGTACAAGATATATGCTTCTGTGGGGAAATCTGGGGCTCCAGTTGTGTTGCAGTAATTCTGGAGCATAACGAAGTCTGGTAAAAGCCAACGTGTGTCTGGTTGGCTACAGCACGCACACACACACACAGACATAATGGGAGTGACCTATGTCACATTATTGGATTTTAAGGGGAGCAGCCAGATCACTGCTGCACCCATGGGGGTGGGGGATGTTTGCCCCATAGTCTGTACAAAGGGGACCATGTGAGGTGTCAAATGAAAGCTTATGTTCTACTGATTCTATATATGCTACTCATGTACTTGTATGATGTTCATATGTGGAGTTATGAATATAGGCTCTGTGCTTGTACTATGAATGTTCTTTGCCTGAGACAGTGCAGTGGGCCTGGGCTGCCTGTTGTAAAGAACAATTGTTCTGTCAATGACTATGCTAATTAGCAAGGCCCCAAAGACAATGGCTCTCAAGGTGGCCCATACACACCTGAGGAATGCATTTGGAAACCTGCAACCAATCAGGGCATGATGGCTGCCAGTGTGAAACACAGACAGGTCACTTGACCATGTGACCCGCTCCAGCTTGGAAGGTACCAGGAATGGATATAAAAATGCCATGAGGCGGACTCCATCTTGTCTTCAATTTTGCTACTGATCCCAGATGCAGCCTTGCAAGGGACAGAGAGCCGGGAAGGATTGTTGGCCCATCCTGACATAGGATGTGCACCAGAGACTTTTGTAACATCTCTTCTGAGATCCTGCATCAAGAACTTCGTGACTGGTGCATGTAATGTATTCTCCTTAACAACCTTATTCTCAACATTTTTTTAAATTAATAAACCTTTAGATTTTAGATTCTAAAGGATTGGCCCAGCATGATCTTGTGGGTAAGATCTAAAGTGTAAATTGACCAGGAATTTGTGGCTGGTTCTTTGGGATTGGGAGAACCTATTCGGGGTAGGGGAGATTGGGTTCTATAACCCCTCACCTACATGTAAGGCCCAGGGCTGATTGTGGCACAGGGAGAGCTGGGGTGTTTGAGGGGTTTTGCTCATGAGGCTTCCTGCTGGCCGGATTGGCAGCTGAAGTGCTCTGTGTGACTGGTTTGTGACCTGTTTGGGAAAGGTCTCCAGTCTGGGGCTGTAAGAAGCCCTGGTTTTGAGCAATTTGCCTTGAGCAGACGCCCTCAGCAGTGCCAAGACCTGGCCCGGTCTGTCACAACCTACATGCTGGCGTCCCTTTGAGAGCAATGCAGGTTGGAGGCTACAACAACAAGGCATTGTAAAAAGCACCTCAGATTTCAGGGAAGGAGTAACATAGGCACTCATTAGTCTGGATATTTGTACCCTGGCATGTCACAGTGAGTCACAAGAAGTCAGTAGAGATCTTAGTATGGACACAGTTCACTTAGAAAATTCTGGAGCTTTAGAAGACTCCCGAGAAAGCACTTATAGGGCACCAGGTGCCACAATCATCTGCACATAGTTTACGGCAACTATTCTGATTTAATGACTGGAATAATGAGTGTACAGGGTCTGCATTTGAATACTTGAGTTCCCTGCAGAGTTAGTCTAGTCTGATGAGAATGCATCACTAAAGCTATGCAGAGTGGTTGTCTTAGCGGCTGATAAGTTTTGCTCACTCAGACATCAGCTTATTCCCCAACTGGCCAGCCAAGCTTAAATTGAGTTAAGGGTTTTTTGAGTGTGGACAGCACTCATGTTAGAGAAACAAACAAGTTATGAATTGAGTTAAATCACTAGTGAAGACAAGTCCCGAGTGTGGAGGAGTGAATATAAGAGGTCCAAGGCGCCATGTAAGCTATTGTCCTAGGCCTAAAATGTGCTATTTTTGCCTGGATTAGTCACTACACTGTGGGTACCTAATGTAGCACTTTGTAAAGTGCTATAGCATCCATTGTTTTTAAAGATGATAGAGAAAAAATAATTCTATCTATTTAACTAGCTGACTAGCTCCCTTGCATTTCTCTCACTTTTTAATAATAGGCTACCTGCTTCAGTATTTTGATTCTAGAGATACCTGCTATGCTCAAGACCCGCCATTTGAAGACCATCACTTCTCATTAGCTGCTAATTCTAATGATTTTCCATAGAAGTGCTCATTAGTGTTTCTGTGCTTCCAAGAAGGTTAGGCACAGCTACTTACATTTGCAGAATGAAGCTATTCATGTTGTCATTGTTCTTATATGTTGGCTTTGGCTTGCAGCCAAACAATGGCATCCAGTTTACACACAATGCTTTTTAAAATCTTAAAAACTACTTAATGCATTTTACTCACTAATCAAGGACAGGGATGAAGACATGACTGGCCCAAGGACCAAAAAGGAAGCACCATCAACAAATAACTGGATTATAGGGATAGAGTGATATCTTCTATTTCCCATGCAATATCTTTGGGGAAATCACATTATATTAAGTTTATGAATGATTTAGGTATCACTGTGGGACAGGTCTCATAAGGGGGTTGAGTTATCACAGCTCCAAAAACTGTGGAAAGTGATTAAGATCATTTAGGATGTAAATACCTCGAGAGAGGCATGATCCTTTGGGAAGGTCTGCATATATTGCTTCCAACTGGGTTTTGTGGAGATCAGTATAAAAAGAAAAAGCTTTCAATTAAAAAAAAAAAAGAACTCTATTGAAACTGACTTGGATCCATCTTTCTGATGCAACAAGCAGGACTATGTGTCACAGGATTCCCATGAGGGATACGGCTGCCTCATCCTTCTCTCCTCACATATTAATTTACTTTCCCAGAAAGTTGGCAGTAAGTTTGTCATAAAAGTTTAATCTACTGAATAAAGTCAAACTGTTGAATATGGATTCAAAATGAAAAAAGAAAGAGAAGTAGCAAATCACTGAAGTAGCTGAAGGGGGAGATTTCAAACCAACAGCAGAACCTAGCCCAGGATCATAAGGAGTTTACTCTCTGTGTAGTTGATCCTGCAAACAGAGGCCACAGAGACAGATAGCGGCACTAAGAGGAATCCACTCAAGCCTATGGGACTGATGACTTTAAGGAATGTATCAGTAGCCTCAAACGATTAGTGGCATAGTTCGGTCTCATTGAAGGCATTGTTTCCCTCATCCCCAAGGAATCTGCAAGCCTCTCCAGTGGGATGGGTCAAAGAAGGGTCAAACATATGGTGACACTGAAAGAATTCCTCACAAGACCGATTGGATTCAATCTCAGAAGGTATCTGTGGCTTCACTAAAAGATGCATGTGATGTAAACATGAATGGCGCACTTGAAAAACAAGCTGCAATAGGCTGCCTTCTAAGCAAGTGACACTGAAGAAGAAACTGACACCCGATAGCTTAGACTAGATAAACTGGAGGGGGGAAAAGGGATGACATAGGAAACAGATTTTGTAGAAACAAACTTAATCTCTTGGGCAATGCTGAAGGTTTAGGGAAGGATATTATCATTATCATCTTTCTTCAGAAAGCTGCTCCGTGACACTTATATTGGATCCCTAGGTACCTCTTTTAGATATTGAAAGGGCTCATCAAATGCCTGGTACTAAAAGGCAAGAGTCTAACAAGCCCAGACCTAGCACCTTCAAGATGCTGAAGTTCAATAATGAAGTAATGTTAATTAATGCTGCCAGAAAAGCTGAATCCCTTATGCACAAAGGTCACAACACTTCTGTTTTTCCTGACTTCTCAGCTGAGCTTAATAAAAAGAGGTCTGCATTTAGTGGCCTAAAGCAAATCCTCAGAGAGACCAACATAAGCTACAGCATCAGGTACCCATCCACCCTCATTATGGATTTAGCAGGCACCACAAGATTTTGCAAAATCCTCTCTGAAGTTTGGTAGCCATTTCAAAGACAGACCAGATTTGATTAAAAACAGAATACTTATTTCCCCCATAGAAAGCACATTTCAAAAGTTTAAAAATCAGTTTGTTTTAATACGGATCCTTATAGATATGGCAATATTTCCATATATAATCTTCTATTACTAGCCAATAAGTATCTAGACTGAATTCTTCGATTGATTTCCTTTTGAACTGAGCAATAACAATGGAATATGATTGCAGTGTGTAGAGAAACAGTTTAACACTAATCTGGGTGATAGAGCACCATTAAATGTGAAGCACTAGCCACACTAATAGTGTGGCACAGCTATTGAGAATCTCATCTAGTTCTAACCACAAGATTTTAGGAGCAGTCCAAAACTTCTGTCATGTAAACTAGATTATCATCTAAGCCTTAAAATAGTACTACAGGTGGTTATTAAATTTCATCAGGGCATCTCACATATTATGAATATGATATATTACACATGCATATACATAGTATTTTTTCATATTTAGATTGTCCTAATTTGTGTTGATTTGCCAAATCAATTTTAAATTTACATGTGATGAGCACACAGACACATACATTGTATTATATATGTATGTATGCATGCATAAATAGAAACTGCTATACATAGGAATATATTATACATGTTTGCTGAAAACCTACTGACACTTACAGGGTAATATATGACTTAAAAATATCTTTGCTTTTAGAGATGTTTAGAATATTAGCTAATATAGGAGAGGGAAGAGCATAAGCCCTCAGGGATCTGAACATGTCCACAATGGCTTGTTTTAAATCTGTTTGTTTTCTGTTGCAAATGTATTTTGGAAGATGTATGATATTTAACTATAGAGCTTTTTGTGTTTCTGATGCCCTTAGCAGGTTAGCTGAAGACAAGTTCATTCACAACTAAGCAGTATCTTATATATATATATATATATATATATACACATATATGCACACACATACGCACACACACGGATTAAATGGGGAAATATGCCTCTAGAAAAATGTTACTATGCTCCTGGAATATGAGGGTCTTAGCCTTAAAAAAAATTAAGAGACTCAGATACCTCAGATCAAAAAAGAACCAGATAGCTTTATTGCTGGAAACTCATCTAGCAGAAATAGATGCAACAGAATCAAGAAGATGTGGGAAAGTGTTGAGAATCATTCATCACTGAATGCTAAAAGGAGAGGAACATCCATCTTAATTCATAGAAATATAATTTCAGTGTATACAGTCTTGGTCTTACCCTGAAGGAAGATTCATTCTTTTTAAAGGCTGTTTCAACTAAAAAAGTTTATTCTATTCTCCAAATCAATTACAATCCCAGTAGAGAACTACAAGTAGCTCTGTGGCACCTTGGAGACTAATAAAAATATATTGTATCATGTATCTGATGTCTGATTTGTACCCATTTATCCCCTGCCTTTAACATCTGCATTTCTAAATCAAAAGCTATGAATGGGACACATCCAGCCCACTTAATTAGCTTTATTAACACGGGTCCTACAATTAACAGGTACTTCTTTTGCTGTTTATATATCTTAGATTCTGTTATTTCTACTCCAACTCATCTGATGAACTAGGTCTTACCTACTAAAGCTCATGAAACTAGTTTTTTTGTTAGTCTCTAAGTCTATGTCTATACTACAAGTTTATTTTGAAATAATTTATTATTTCAAAATAACCAACTCCCAAAATAATTCATTCAAAATAACATGTCAACACTACAAATCCCCACTAAAATAGCACAGAGCTATATCAAAATAGCACATCCACACTCACTGAAGGCATTGAAGGCCCCCAGGAAGCACTCCTGGCAGAGAATCGGTATAGCAGTCACTTTCTGTAGTTGCTTCCTGAGTCTTGTGCTTAAAGGGGCTTCCCTTTATGGCCATGTCTCAGACTCTTTACCTTTGCCTACCTTCTTGAGGGACAACAAACACCATACCGCATGCTCTGGTTGCTTTTGCGGATGCCACAACGCTTCCTGCATGAACCCGGACCTGCTGCAAAGCAGTCACCAGCTCTTAGACCTGCTGCTGCACCTCCTGGCACAGTTTATGCAGGCTGCCCTCATGGCACTGCTTGAGGACAATGACCAGCCTGGAATGGGGAACCCTCTCACCCAGACCTTTGTGCTCCTCATGACCACATTCCCTCCCATCCACCCCCTGCACACTGTGCACCATTGCTTTTGGCACCGGGACACCAGTACTGATTGGTGGGACTGGATCATCATGGAGCAGTGGGATGACCAGCAGTGGCTCCAGAACTTCCACACGTGGAAGGACACCTTCCTAGAGCTGTGTGAGTGGCTTGCCCCTGCCTTTCAGTGACAGGACACCCACATGTGATTCACCATCTCCCTATAAAAGCATGTTGCCATCGCCATCTGGAAGCTCTCCACTCTGGACATCTATTGCTCCATCAGGAAACAGTTTGGAGTGGGGAGATTGATTTTCAGGCCCATGCTCATGCAGGTATAACTCTCTTCTTATTGTCCCAGGAGGATGGAGAAGCACTGCAATGAGTTCCCCAGAGAAGGGAGGTGATGGAATCTCCCTCCCTGCCTGGAGGTTTTTCAGTCCTGTTCATGGAATGGTGGCGCTCCAGATGTTCCCGCTCCAGGCCATAGCAGGGTTGCTGTGTGGATGCTCGCCTTGTGATTTCAAAATAACTCTCTAATGTAGACATGCCCTAAGGTAGCACAGGACTGCTCATTTTTAAAGTTACAGACTAACATGACTAATCCACTGAGACTTAATCTCAGTGGAGGTACTTCTGAATTTTTCAAAGGCATTGTAGATATTCTTTCTAATAAAAAACAGGCATTCTAGTAATACTGGGAGTCAGTTCAATACTACATCAGATAGACACCTGGAAAATCCAATAAAATGAGATCCAGCTCTCAAAAGCACAATAGGCCAATTAATGAATGAATTTTATGGGAAAAATAGATGGAGACTGCAACATCCTAAAGCACTAACTATACATATTTTTTTATAGTACACCCGTCTTACTTGGGAAATTACCTTTTTTCCTTATGTTTTCAGAAATGATTACAGAATACCTAGACATAACTATTGATAATATATTAATTTTGGATTATGTTGCAATTCTGCTTACCACAGACTCTGACTATACCTTAACTAAAAACTGTGGCTTAACAGTCAGCTACTAAAAGATGCAAACTTTCATTGCACAGTTGATTCGACCATCTCTAATTTCTGATGTGAAAATAAGCACTCAGTTACCTTAGATCCCATCTTTTCAGAAGCTGTGAAAGCAACTGTAAGGGCTGCATGCATAAATATGCCTTACGTAAGGAGAGAGTTAAGAGATTAAAATTACTAGAATCTCTGGCCAAGGAAACAGATGACTGAGCAAAAATGTACTGGAGTAACACCGCAAAATGAAAACTTTCTACACTGTCTAACTAATGAAAAATATAAACATAATAAATGATCATCTAGCCCAATATAGTTATTATGAACTGGGAGATAAAACGGGTAAGCTTCTCACCACAAGACTTAGGATGGAGCTAGTCAACATATAGTATTTCTTTCCTGTAACAAGAAATCAGGTGACTTTCACACCATCTCTCAACTGAACACAGATTGCAAAATATTTGCAAACATTTTAGCAACATGACTCACCACCATATTTCCATCAGTTACACACACAGATGACGTTTGTTTCATCATAGGATGACTTGGTTGCTGATAATACCAGAAAAAATATCATTCACTGAATCTAGCAAGTTCAGAGGCAATAAGGGTTTTTGATAGGGTTGAATGGCATTATTCAATGGCTGTCCTATAAAAATGGATTTGGACCAATATTTCTAAATTGGGTCAGAGTATTCTGCAACTCTAACCTCACTACAGTATTAACTAATAGAATTATTTCCCTCACATTTCAGCTAGAGAGAGAGCCACAAAATGGCTGCCCCCTCTTACTTGCCTTCTTAATATATCCCTTGAACCACAGGTAATGTATGTACATCGTGTTATGTTGTGAGGAGTTTCACAGTATAGGAAGAAATCAGTGGAAATACAGAGAGCTTGAGTAGTTGCAAGTGTCCATTTTATTGCATAGCACAGAACTAACTAGAACAAGCCCAAACCAGCTGGGCTGACCACAGTGACCTAACTCAGTTACTATAACAACAAGATCTATATCTACAACCCAATACACAACACATCAGCCTTCAAACCCGCTGGTCAGGAGAGAGTGGGACAAGTGCCCAGGGACAGGTGGAGGCCAGGGACCTGACTGGGCACTTGTGGAGCAAACTATAGGTAGTGTTTGTGGAAGGGGAAACACACATGTGGCACTCTGAAACTTGCAGCTTCTACACAGTGAAATCTTTCACTCATTTTTTATTTAAATGTGATGTTTATAGTATTTCTTTGTGTCAGGAAAAAGTCAGCATTCTTCTTCTTGCTTAGATTTTGAGTCATATTTTCTTCCTCAATTTGGTTCTACCTTGCCAATTCCTTTAATGTAAATATGACATCACTCTAAAATGGATCCTTAAGTATTTTAATTCTTACCCTGTGGTTTTAGTTCTCACCAGAAACATATGAAATAGTTCAATGCTTTAGAAGGCTTATAGCTTGGATGCATTGTTACAAATTTTTTGATACATCTCATCAGATTTCATTTCTATTTGTAATCACTATTTTTTCTTGTTTGCTTCCAATGGCTTTTTTTTTTTAAACCTTGGACTAAGAGTCTTAGTGCATTTTCTTTTAGAGAAGTGGGTCAAAACCCAGACCTTGGATTTAAACACACTGAACTTCAGGGAAGCTCAGATGCAGAGGAGAACTTTGTGGTTTAGGCCTATTTCTCTTAACCTACACTTGCAGTCAGTCAAACCTCACAGTCTGGATTTGTTTTGAGAATGCTGGTACTAACTTAGATCAGAAAGCTTTTGAGACACGGAACCAATCTGTGTAGTTTTGGTCCATTATTTGGGGCCATCTGAGTGGATTCTTGTGCATGCATGGACAAGACTCTACACACTGGATTTCAGGATCAGTCCAATGAAATGATTAACTGAACTGTAGCATTATCAGCCGCAGTGTTCAGAGATCTTGAGTCAGGCTCTAGAAATCATAGAATCCTGGGGCTGGAAGAGACCTCAGAAGGTCGAGTCCAGCCCTTTACCCAAAGCAGAACCAACTCTAACTAAATCATCCCAGCCAGGGCTTTGTCAAGACGAGACTTAAAAAAACCTCTAGGGATGGAGATTCTACCACATGCCTAGGTAACGCATTCTAGTACTTCACCACATAAGAACATAAGAATGGCCATACTGGGTCAGACCAAAGGTCCATCTAGCCCAGTAGCCTGTCTGCTGACAGTGGCCAGCACCAGGTGCCCCAGAGGGGATGGACCGAAGACAATGATCAAGCGATTTGTCGCCTGCCATCCCTCTCCAGCCTCTGACAAACAGAGGCCAAGGACACCATTTCTATCCCCTGGCTAATAGCCTTTTATGGACCTAACCTCCATTAAATTATCTAGCTTCTCTTTAAACTCTGTTACAGTCCTAGCCTTCACAGCCTCCTCTGGCAAGGAGTTCCACAGGTTGACTACGCGCTGTGTGAAGAAGAACTTTCTTTTATTAGTTTTAAACCTGCTACCCATTAACTTCATTTGGTGTCCTCTAGTTCTTCTATTATGGGAACTAAAAAATAACTTTTCTTTATTCGCCCTCTCCACACCACTCATGATTTTATATACCTCTATCATATCCCCCCTCAGTCTCCTCTTTTCTAAACTGAAAAGTCCCAGTCGTTTTAATCTCTCTTCATATGGGACCCGTTCCAAACCCCTAATAATTTTAGTTGCCCTTTTCTGAACCCTTTCCAAGGCCAAACTATACTGTACGTATAGTTGGGGTTATTTTAACCACCCTCCTAGTTTTTCCTAATATCCAACCTAGACCTCTCCCACTGTAATTTGAGAACATTGCTTCTTGTTCTGCCATCCGTCACTACTGAGAACAGCCTCTCTTCATCCTCTTTGGAACCTCCCTTCAGGAAGTTGAAGGCTGCTATCAAATCCCCCCCACCCCACACAAACACTCTTCTCTTCTGCAGACTAATAAGCCCAAATCCCTCAGTCTCTCCTCATAGGTCATATGTTCCAACCCCCTAATCATTTTGGTTGCCCTCTGCTGAACCCTCTCCAATGTGTCCACATCCTTTCTATAGTGGGGGCCCCAGAACTGGATGCAATATTCCAGATATGGCCTCACCAGTGCCGAATAAAGGGGAATAATCACTTCTCTAGATCTGCTGGAAACGTTCCTCCTAATGCAAGCTACTATGCCACTAGCCTCTCTGGCTACAAGGGCACACTGTTGACTCACATCCAGCTTCTCATCCACTGTAATTCCCAAGTCCTTTACTGCTGAACTGCAATTAGCCAGTTGGTCCCCAGCCTGTAACAATGCTTGGGATTCTTCCGTCCCAAGTGCAGGACTCTGCACTTGTCCTTGTTAAACTTCATCAGATTTCCTTTGTCCCAACCCTCCAATTTGTCTAGGTCACTCTGGGCCCTATTCCTATCCTCCAATGTATTTACCTCTCCCCCTAGCTTAGTGTCATCCGCAAACTTGCTGAGGATGCAATCCATCCCCTCATTCAGGTCATTAATAAAGATGTTGAACAAAACTGGCCCTAGAACTGATCCTTGGAGCACACGGCTTGAAACTGACCACCAACCAGACATCAAGCCGTTGATCACCACCTGTTGGGCCCGACAATCTGGCCAGCTTTCTATCCACCTTACAGTCCATTTATCCAATCCATACTTCCTTAACTTGCTGGCAAGAATATTGTGGGAGACGGTATCAAAAGCTTTGCTAAAGTCAACTTATATCACATCCACTGACTTCCCCATGTCCACAGAGCCAGTTACCTCTTCATAGAAGCTAATCAGATTGGTCAGGCATGCCTTGCCCTTCCTGAATCCATGTTGACTATTCCTCATCATTTTCCCCTCTTCCAAGTGTTTCAAAATGGATTCCTTCAGGATCCCCTTTATGATTTTTCAAGGGACTGAGGTATGGCTGACTGGTCTATGGTTTCCTGGATTGTCCTTCTTCCCTTTTTTAAAGATGGGCACGACTTTCGCCTTTTTCCAATCATCCGGGACCGCTTCCAATCTCCATGAGTTTTCAAAGATAATGGCCAATGGCTTTGCAATCATATCAGACAACTCCCTCAGTACCCTCGGATGCATTAAATCCAGACCCATGGATTTGTGTATGTGAGGCTTTTTTAAATAGTCATTAACCTGTTCATTCTCCACTGAGGGCTGCCCACTTCCTTCCCATACTGCATTGCCTAGTGCAGTAGTCTTGTCTATGAAGACAGAGGCAAAAAAAAAGCATTGAGTACTTCAGCTTTTCCCACATCATCTGTCACTAAGTTACCTCCCTCATCCAGTAAGGGCTCCACACCCTCTCTGATCACCCTCTTATTGCTAACATGCCTGTAGAAACCTCTCATTATCTTTCACATCCCTTTCTAGCTGCAATTTGAACTGTGCTTTCGCCTTCCTGATTACCGCCTGCATTCTTGAGCAATATATTTATACTCCTCCCTAGTCATCTGTCCCTAAGTTTCCACTCATTATAAGCTCCTTTTTTCATTTAAGCTCACCAAGGATTTCCCTGGTAAGCCAATCTGGTCGCCTACCATATTTGCTTTTCTTACTGTAAATCGGGATGGTTTGTTCCTGTGCCTTCAATAAGGCGTCTTTAAAATACTTCCAGCTCTCCTGGACTCCTTTTCCCTTCATGTTAGCACCACAGGGGATCCTGCCCATCAGTTCTCTGAGGGAGTCAAAGTCTGCTTTTCTGAAGTCCATGAGATTAAAAACAACAAAACAATCCAATTTGGTTTTTTTTAAACTGTCATCTTGTTTTTCAGCATCATCCTCCAGTTAGCCTAAATATATTTAATCACCATGTGACCTTCCATTCATGGTTCTGTGCAAAAGAAGTTGAGAATCAACCACTTCATTTGACATTTGGAAATAACACATATTTTCCCAAACAACTAAAAAAGTAGTGGTTAGGACTATTAAAGTGAAAGTAGATTTGTGTAGTAGGGGGTGTAATGAATGTGCTCATGGTTCATATTTATCATTGTAAAAGTATATGAAGTCGTCCGCTATTTCTTTTATTAAGACACTTTTTGGCATAACGTTTTACCTAGGTGTCCTCCTGTAGTGAGTGTACCCATGTTTCCCACCTTCACAAATCTTGTCCCCAAGACAGTTCTGTAATGAGAATGAAGTATTTTTACTATTGCTTTTGTTAATCATGCTTCCTCCATCATGATATGCATCTCATTCTTCTGGACATACTGTGCCAGAATTGTTGGGGTATTAATTAATATCCATTATTAATCACAATCACAACTGGTAATCAGAGCTGCAATTACCAATATATTAATTAGTGTAATCCTGTTCAAATGTCAGTCATTACATTTCCAGTACATATCATTTTAAATTCAACAATATCTATAAAATCCATGGTTTTTTTCTTATTAATTGTTTATTATATTTTTCCAGTCACCCAGGCTGTTACCTAATCTATATATAGGCTTCTTCCTCTCATTGTGTATGTATAATTGAATATAAAAATGTATTACAACTCCTAGTAATAAGCAAAGGTAAGGTCAATGCAAATCCAAACCTGGGAATGTTTAGAGTTCTTGTTTTGAATTGTCCTTTCAATGTGATAAATGCTTCAGCCAAAGAACATTTGGGTGCATTCCAGACACTGATAAACTGAAATTATTTCCTTTCTTCTGCTGGAGGACACAATTTATATCAACAAAGCAGCATTTCAATTTTTTTTTTTAACTAGGGCACTGGTTTATTTTTACCAGACTGTGCATGCCATCTAACTGGTAATTAATTGACCTTTATACTGTAAAGATCTGGAGAAACGAATCTTAACCAACTGCTCGACAATTTAACAAAGTGTAAGGAATTAAGAAATCCACCAATTACAATGGAATCATATTTTTCTTTACGTCCTCTTATTGCTTTTTTTCCCCCCCTGAAGATATCCAAATTTAAATAGGAATAAAGGAACTCTCCCATAAAGTCACCCATTTGGCTTTCATTATCTCTTACCTCCACTGAAATTGCTCCCACCAAGGCTACCCCTGATTTCCTCGTGGCTAGATCTCATGGTCTTTAGTTAGCCCTCATCCCTCTTGACCCTCAATTCTGTCTTTCATACCTCTGACAACACCTGTTTCTCAAAATCTTTTCCTCCCTTGAGGCAAGTTTGCGTCTATACAATCTCAACTGTGTACGAGGCAGAGCACAGCAATGCAACCCCTCATAGAGCACAATCTCTTCCTGCTCTTCCTTGTTCCTAGCAGGTAGTACTCTGCTAATAATCCATACCACACTGCATTAACTCAGTTTGTGATGGTCAGCAGAGCTAAGGTTCTATTGATTCTCTGCTCATCTGTGACATGGTGGGAGGAAGGTATCATACACACAACGCACACTTTCCCCTTAAGTCCAGAGAGGCCATGAAGGTATGTGGAAGTGTGGTTTAACTCTCCTCTTTGTCCAGGCATTACTATGCATTGTGACAGATAAGACAGTTTCCTGCTATATCCTTGAAAAACCTTACTGAATTAAACGTTGAGTAGCTTGAATGTCCCAGAGTTTTAAAAATGCAAAGCTTATGTATTATTTTGAAGTTATGTGTAACTTCTATCAGGGGAGATGTGACCAATGTAAACCCCGAGTAGTATTATGAACTTTGAAGGACTATTTGATACAAATGTGCAAAACAGGAATGAACTTCCACCTAACTTTGATCTAAGTTTTCTAGTAAATCTCTAGAGGGATGTAAAAGTAAATATACTTTTGAAGCTTTGTCCTGAGAAGTGGACCTTTGCTGATCATCTGCTGTGTGAGGACAAGCTCAAAGGCCCAAACCACATATAAGGAATACTGAATGATTTGTGGGTGTGACTGTTCTGAGCTACAAGCTGTTTTGACCATGTAATCACAGAAAAGAAAAAAAAAACCTGGGTAGGGTACTGATCACCTGCCAAAACCCTTGTAGGAGTTGTCAGTGTTCTTGGTTACATTTACTAGCATGTACGTAGCTTCTAGTATTGTTTTTACTATGTATTCCTAGAAAGCTTTTACTTTAACAATAAAAGTGAGGGTTTAGAAAGTTGTAGTAACTTACAACTGTGGGCAATTACTCTGTATATGTCCTCTGAAGAGAAAGTCTGTATTACTGGGAAACTTACAGTACAGACAGTGAATAATGCAGCCTAGAAAATTCCTGATTAGGAGGGAAAGAGATAAAGGTTTCCATCTGAGAGAGATGACAGCTGAAGAGCCAAGAGCCTAGAGTAGATGCTATTGCTGGATTGTGAGGGATAAATGTAGGTACAATTGCTATGAACTATGACATGCAGCACTCAGCAGAATCTGGCTTTTCATTTTCATGGCATTATCCCATTCAAATTTTATTTCCTCATTGTGCCACCGAGTTATTGTGTGGCTCCAAATAAGACACCTAATGTCTGCTACTGCACGTTTTTACATCATCAGTAGTTCTTGAGTTCAATAGGACTACTCATGTGAGGGTATGGCTAGACTACAAGTTTGTCGGAAAAAGGTATGCAAAACGTGCTCCGCATTTTGCGTACTGTTTTCCGATTCTTTTGTCAGAAGAGGCTTTTCCGACATTTGGCCCATCTAGACTGGGCCAAATGTCAGGAAAAAAACCCTCTTTCAGAAGCCCCCTTCTTTGTGGAACGAGGAATACAGGGGCTTCTGAAAGAGCACGTTTGCTTTCCCGCCAAAAAAAGTGGAAGAGCAAACACGTTCCCTGGATGCGGCGGGGAGGTATCCCCCCCCCCGAAAAAAAATCACACAGTCTAACCATATCCTGAGTAAGGGTTTACAGGATTAAGCTCTTGACTGTATTTTGGCTATCTGTAAAACAAGCATACCAGCACTTATTCACCCACAACTTTGAGGTATATGTAACATGCCTTGAGAATCTAGGATGAAAGGTGCTATCGGTATATCAGTACAAATCATTAGCATCAAATAGATAACTCACAGCTTGTAAAAACATATGAGACAGATCCCAGACAGCATTATTTCAGCATAATTGTATCTCATTCCACATGTTTTGCAGAAGCTACCTATTTATTTCACCACAAAATGTATACAAATTGGAAATACATTTATTTTTATCCATGCAATAGTGATATTTAACTGGAGAGTGATTTAAAGATATTTGACTAGAGTCAGACTTTATACACACATGTTTGGCAAATACTACCAATAGAATGAAATTGCAGATCTAGGAGAAATAAATATTTTTGTTCCATATGTAATTATACAGTCATGCAGTACATTTTCTCTTACCTTCAAAAGGGACAAATCACAGCAGAGAAGTAGAAGCTATTGAAAATGTAATATCATTGTACATTACATCCATGCTAAAAGCAAATAGTTGTAGCATGAATAATAGTCTCTTACAAGAATCCCTGCGGAATAAGGGACCATAAACAATGTGTTGAACCGCTCTGCATATCTCTTTAAGGTGAATTTTGAAACTGGGCTATCCTTCTGCACTCATTGGATCTCAATTCTGTTGCTGCCCATTCTTAATGCTGTTATCAGAGCTTGCAACTTGCTTAGCCATGCAAATATTAGTGCTCCTTGTTGTAGAAAAACAGAGGTTAAGCACTGTAAGAATATTGATGATTCAACTCCTATTCCCCTTGGTACAACTGTATAGAGGATGACTCAATCTCCTGGGAACAAAGAAAATGGTCTCTATTTTCAAACATCAGCCATTAACAAATCAAGTGTCATAGTCTCCTAGCAAGTGAATACCTCACTGGCACAGCAGTTTGATGTGCAGCAGCTGTAAAAAAAAACCCAGTGATAAAGTTAACTTGCTATATTATGAGCTCATATATTGCCTGTGCACTTGTCCTTAGGCCCTTATTCTAATCCCAGATGCTGTTAAGTCCATACACACCACCAGCTCAGTGAACACTGTGTCAGCTCAGTCTTACAGGAAAGCAGTGGTTATTTTGTTTGTTTTACAGAAATTCAGTGTGATACAATGATATTCGTCTGTAAAGCCCTATGAGGATACCAATTTCTATCCGCTGATAGAAATTGGTATCTGTTGAACCAGAGGTCTCTATTCCCTGGAACCACAACAGCTAAAGCAGAAGAATATGGTGTCACTGCTCCAAGGAACCATAGTGGATCAGTGGCATAGTGGATCAGAACTTTCCTTGTGATGTTAGAGAAGACACTTCACTGCTTAGACAATGAACATTATTAGGTCTTGTGAAGAGCTGAAGTGAACTATTTGCTGTGGAATAATTGGCTCCTATTCCTGAGACATTTAGAGGCCACCAATATGCAAAGTGGCTTTCACTGGAGTACCCCAGGGATGCCTCTTTAATTGTCTAGTCAGATAGACAACCCTCGGGGGAAGGACACACAGAGTGTTGGACTTTGGTTTATGCAGGATTCACATGTCCTGTACTTCTGCATAGAATCTCTGTGGCTGGTGTGTATATATAATAAGGGCTCTGTTTTCCGTTACCATTGTGTTTGGATTCTTGCTATTGGTTAAGAGTGTTCTCAGGCTACTACCTTCACTTTCCAGCCATCTCCCTCTGGAAAAACAGAGCTCAAAGAAGAGTCCTCAGAACTGCTCTCTCTGTATTCATGTTCTAATCACCTAGGATCACATACTAAGAAATCAGGGAAACCTGGGGACATTGCCTGCTAGCCATCAGGGAAGTGTTGATGGGAAAACAAATTAATTTCCTGTTTCCCCCTCCCTAGTCTCCCTGCTCCTGTCTCCTGAGAATTTTGCTTTAAAAGCTCAGGTTCATTGGCTTCTTAGAGCACTTCATGAGTTATACTCTATGCTGAGCATGTTCTGTTTAGTGGCACTCACGTGCATATCATCACAGGAGCTAGAGGAACCATGTGATCACACAATCAACTGACAACATCAGCTAGCTGCTTGTATACAAACAAACCAGGCCTGTACCATCCTGATTTATAAACCCAACCCTTCTAAATATGCTGGCGAGTAGTGCATAGTAGAATAGGTGTTATGCAGGAAAGCTGTCCTTTTGCCCCTAGACTACTTCTTTAGGGATTTTGTGTTCCAAAGCAATGGAATATCGACCAGTTGGAAAGCTATTTTGACTGCCATATTTTCCCAGATATGGGTTTGCTCTTTTGGTTGAATGAATGATTAAGAGGCTCGTCAGCCCTCCCATGAAAACAAACCAGATAATAATTGACATGTGCCAATGATTTATTACCAATATAGGGTTGCCTATTTTATACATCAGAGGCTAGATTTCAGGACCTAGGCTTGGATAAAAGTTACAATGCAAAGATTAGCACTAAGAGATGGAAATTGAGAACTCCTACAAACACTAACTAGTGATGAGAAAACCAATTCAAATAAAAGTAATGCTTTGCTGCTCTCCGGCATTTCCTATCCTATAACTAACTTCTAATGACTACTTTCAATCTTCTCATTGACTTAACAGGATGTAGGATTAGACACCTAGGCCATGTTGTCACTATGCAGAAGATCAACATTGCCATGGTTGATCTTCCAGGGTTCGATTTAGTGGGTCTAGTGAAGACCTGCTAAAATCAAACTAGAGGGTGCCCCTGTCGGTACCAATATTCCTGCTCCTCACGAGGAGTAAGGGAAGCAGATGAGAGCATTTGCTCCCATTGACCTCCCACTGTGTGGATGGGGCAGAAATGTGATTTAAGTTACATCAACTCCAGCTACATAAGTAATGTAGCTGGAGTTGCGTATCTTAATTCGACCTTCTGCTGTAACATAAATCAGGCCTTAAAGTCAATTCTTCAAAAATAGCCACAGACTTAAACTGAGACACCCCAAAAGTACCCAATCTGAGACACCCAGAGTCTGATTTTAAAAAGTGATGAGCATCTGCAGCTTCCATTGCCTTCAGCTAAGCTTGTGAGTCCTCAGCAATCTTGAAAATCAGGCATCAGGAGACTTACTCTGTATTCCCAATACCCCTAGCATTGAGATGCTAAAGATCAGCCACTACTGATGAAACTGTTGTCCTTAGTGACTTAACCCTACATAGTCACTCTTGGGCAAAAGATGGGAAGACGTAATAGGCTGAAGATCAGCATTATATTTGCTTATATTTTCAATTTTCACATCTCTCGGTCTTGCTTATTCAGAAGGACGGAGACACAATGAGAAAGACCGTTCTTATATTCCTTATAACCTCACTGAAATCAGTCACAGTCAGAAGACAATGCATGATGAACCAGTTCATTGCAATTTCTAGAGCAGACAGATTAGATTAAGATCTGCGAACAGATAGGAACAGGACTTAGCTGCACCTTTGGAGAACAGAGTGCATTTCAATAATGCTCTATTTTAAGTGGTATATAGTAAATGTTAAGTAGTACAAAAGTACAGAGACATACACTGGTGACACTTGTAATAAATTCTTGTATGAGTTCTCAGTATAATTATACTCTAGTAATTGCTGTTATATCTGCAGTAGCAGATCAGAGTCTGTAAAGCTCTACTTGACATGCACAGTGTTGTAGTTGATATCAAAGGAATGAAGTGTACCACTTGGTGTGATGAAGGGTACTTGCTGAGGTTGTTCCAAATAGAACAGCTAGGGTCCTTTATGGGTAAAACTCTCAGATAGATGCAATCAGTGAGCAATGGACGTAACGTTAAAGGGAAAGTAAAAAAGTTAGAACAAAGCACCATTGCTGAATTTACTTATCCAAAGCAGGATAGATTGTAACAACGCGACAAAACAAGCCTTGACTCTGCATTCACTATTACCTTCCTTGTTGGGCCTTCCAGTGGAAGCCATCTTTCACATATTCAGAGCTCCTTAAAAACCTTTCAGCACAGACTTCAGGTTCTTTGCTCCTGCTCCCTCTCTGACATGCACTTCCCTGCATAGAGTTGGAGCTGACCAATTCCATGAACCTTATAAAATATCATGGGTGTTATTGGAGCCTTGAACTGTTGCCCTTTCCTCCCCTCCAGGAGAACTTCCAGCCTGGAAACCTGCAATCTTTGCTTTGTCATAGATGACAAGCTCTTGCTCTCTCAAATCTTGGTTGGTAGGCCAGTCCTTGCTGACAGACAGCTCCCCCCCGAAGCAAATATCACCAACTTCATACCCCACATCAGAAACACGAATACAGGAACCTATTCCTGCAACAAACCCCATTGCCAACTTTGTCCACACATCTACCCTACTAACACTATCACAGGTCCTAACCACATCAGCCATACCATCAAAGGCTCAGTTATGTGTAATCTAATGTAATATATACCATAATGTGCCAACAATGCTCATCAGCCATGACACCCTGAGCCAAGGTCTATATAAACACATGGAGTGGTTCTCGCATTACAATAGGTACTTTCCCATTCAGGTACTCGTACCTTTTCACCACTATTGGAGATGAGGGGCATCCACTCTGATTTTTAGAACTATCATCACAGTCCCATTCTCCCACCTATGTATCCTTTTCTTTTCTTTCTTTTTTTAATCTTCAGCATCTGAGGAAATGAGCTGTAGCTCACAAAAGATTATGCTCGAATACTCTAATAAGATTGTTAGTCTGTAAAGTGCCACCAGAGTCCTTGTTGTTATTGCTGGAACAGACTAACATGGCTACCTCTCTGAAACTCATTACTTAACAGTTTAAGAAACTGATATTGAGCTCATGGGCATAGGTTACCCTGCTCAAAGCAGGCAGCAAAGACCTTGTGTATGCATGGCATGCTTGCACTACCGTGCTTTGTTCCATAGGCTTTTACACAGCAGCTCCACTTGCCACACACCCTCAGAGTGAGGGTAGGGAGTATGTTTTACCTGATAATGCAAATTACTCTCTTCCAGGTTTCTGCCTTTGCTTCAGGGATGGAAGTTTGATTATACAAGCCCTCAGGTTCTCCTGGGTGCAGTACAGTTAGGAGCTGCTCCCTTGCTCAGGGCAGTTCCTAAAGGCACACTTATTCATTATTTGCACTCATGAAATATGCTTAGGAGCCCTAGTCATGGGCCAGAACTGTATTGTGCTAGATTCTGTATTGTGCAAGATCTGTCCCTGCACCAAGGAAATGACAATCTAGCCTTTACTAAGCCTTTTCTGCTCTGCATTGCTCCTGGAAAGTAGAGAGAGCAATAGTTTGCTGCTTACTTATTCCAGTAGCAAAGTAGTGACCCTCTCACCCCACTCCCTATACCTAGTGTGTGAATAGGGGAGACATAGCAGGCATGCAACACCTACTTACATATGGGTTACTGGACACAAGGCCTGAGCAAAGGCCTAAAGGGTGTTTCTTCATCCACTTTATGCCCTACTCAGGTCCATAGCCCAGGCCACAATCTGGCCCAGTGGCAAAGCTCATCCTGCTTGGAACTCACATGTGAGTGAATCTTTTTTTCCTCTCCCTCACAGCTATAATGAAGTTTCCTAGGACTTCCCCTGACAAACTGGCATTCTGTACAAAGAAAGCAGTAATTACCTGATAACAAGTAGCAAACTATTCTTCCTTTGTTTTTCACTATCACCACACTAATCACGATGAAAGTTCTTTTGACACTCCTCATATACTGTAACACATAATACAACTGAAGAAAGCTTGGAGATACTTGCTATTAGTAAAATGGTGTCATTTTTTTAAAAGGCTGCCCAAACTAGTGTTGCATATGCATAGTTTGCCTATCTAAAGAGGGAATGTGAGCTCATGGTTAGAGCAGTGAACCAGTGCTATTCCCAGTTCTGAATATAACTTACTCCTAAGCTAGGTTGAGTACTTTAAATCCAAGTTTTTAAATCCAAGTTTTCAGAATTAGCTGCCGATTTTCAGTATCCAACATCTGATGCCTTGGGCTTGGTTATGAGAGGTCTTCATCACGCACAGCTCTCATTGATTTGATTTTGAAGCCACTGGTGAAAGTTTTCGTCAGCACTACACAGTATCTCAATTTACAAATCTGTAAAATGGTTGTGATAATATAGGTGCTGAATGTACGACAGACATTCAGGTGTAGGGGGGATGCTCTGTGCCTGGATTTCTCTGTCCTGCATGAAAATGGAACTTTCATGCCCTTGCAACAGTGCTTGCCTGTTTCCACCTGGCTGCTAGAGGATTCAGAATGTGTAGGCAGGTGGGTAAGACTGACAGGGCTTATTCTAGATATATATATTTCCATTTTTTACACAAACACACACAGGCTAGGCCTTCTGCTGCACAAAGGAACTGAAGATGCCAGTTATTTGTGGGGCCAATAAAAATTCCATTTTAATGACTGGCAAGTGGATAATTGGATGCCTTAATAACACATAACTTTAGTATCTCATTGCTAGTATTATTTATGAGTTTAATGGGTCAGTTATCAATTAACTTTTACAGATAAAGCTGTTGTGGTTTTTCTCTGGCTTTCTTTTTACATAAAGAAAATATACTTGGCACTTACGCCACATTTTACATTTTCAAAGCACTGTACAGATATTAACTAACAAGATGAAATTGACGTAAATGTAATAAGGAGAGAAGGATAATGTCAGGTTGAGGGCTAATACTACCTTGCATACAGTTTGTTCCTTAAAAGTGGCTAGGAGAATATAAAAGAAACTGGGCCAGATTCATTATAGCCCAGCACCTGCTACTGTCATTTACACCAGTGCAACATGGGTCAGAAGCATTATCTTTCTGTTCTGAGAGCATCATGCCCTTCTTTTCATTAGTGTAAAAAGCCAACTGCTAGACGGGGCAAATTAAGGCATTCAGAGTCAATACAATATGTTGGCAGGTTCCTGAAGGAAGCTTGGTAACTCCCACCATCAATCAGTCAGTCAGCATAAAAATCTCTAGTTCGCAGAGACAGATAACATTTATAAAGTCGATAGTACACTACAAAGGGCCAAAGTACACTACAGAGGGCCAAAATACTATCTGGGGCTTCCTTTCCAAGGTCTCCTTGAGAGCTCAGTGCCACAGCACTTCTCCTATTCCCCTCTGCATGCAATAGTGAGTGATCAGAGAACCACTGTAGGGTTGCCACCCCAGCATGAAACCTCCTCCCATCGGAAACGCAAGAGGGTTTCTGGCAACCCACAACTTTTTTTTGCCACTGCAGCATTAGCGGTAAATCTGAACCAGTCCCCTGATCTCTGGAAAGGTTTGCCTCTGAATCACAATTTGACCCATTTTTATAAGGTGCTAAGCCAAAAGTCTACATCGGGACCTGGATACAAATATGGCTGCTTAGGCCTCTGCCTATTGAAAAATGCCAGGGCCCTGAGTTCTGGCAATCAGGTTGACTTTCTTCATCATGATCATGGCAATAGCCTGAATTAAATGCATCTTTACCCACCTTCCTATCCCAAACAAACAGACTCTCAGAGCACATCAAGGTCTCTCCCAAGGAAGCTGCTGCGTTTTCCTGTTTTATATAAATTCACATAGCTGACTTATCTCTTTCACTTGCTTCTCTTTCTAGCAACCATCTTACACTTTAATCTTCCAGCCACAGGGATATATGACATTAGGGGCTATGTGAATGTTTCCAAGGGGACCACTGATATAGTAGGCCAAAGTTGTTGTTTTTTATTTGGATGGGCGGGGAGGGAGAGGTCCAAATAGAGGCAGGACCAAAATTAAGACCTTATCCCAATATCAGTGGTTACTTTGGGATTTTGGGATACATACATCTGTTCTCACTGCAGTAGCCCAGGATTGCTATAGTTAATGCATTGCCCTAATGCTTAAATAATCTTCCCTAAACATCACATTAGCATGGAGAAGTCAGCTGCACAGAGTACTCCTTGGCAAATGCCTAGACACAGCTTTCATGAAATAAGAAAACAAAGAACTGGACCACCATGCTTTTCCTGTTCACACATGCTGCAAGTGTTATGAGGCCCATCTCAAATTACTATTTCCACATTCATATCATCTCCTATTATCTCTGCTCAGTGACTGTGAGGCAGCCTAATCTATTCATCGCCATACAGACCATTTTATTCTAACTACCAAATAGTATTTCCCATTTGGTTTCTCATAGTCACTGATAGGCTCATTCATTTAAATAGAGTTTTTTTGCATGACTTACTTAAAGCTGACATTTTGCAGACATGGAATTTAAACTCTCTCTCTATACCTGGTAGATTAACCTGGACTTTTTTATTTTTATTTTATTTTTAGCAATAACCAAGAACCACCACCAAGTCCTGCAGGGAAATGGATGACCTGATGGCTAGAAAATGGACTATGGAGCCTTTCACTTATAGGTCAATGGCACAAATCAATTTATAAGTGTAAAATGGAGCTGCCAAAATGCTTACAGTTAAGCATGTGCTTAAATGTTTTGCTAGATTAAAGACTAGGTTAGTGGGACTATAAGCTATTACCATCTTCTTGGCCTGGGTAAGTGACTTGAAGGCTTCTCGGTCTATTCCCTTATGAGTGGGTGTCCATTAAAAAAAAACAAAAAAAAACAAAAAAAACCCCTACCTACCCTGCAACTTGCAATTCTCAGAAACAGAATGAATGGGCGTACAAATGGATCTGCCCTGTATTATTACTCCTCTTGAATTTCAAGTGTTACCCATTTAAACCCCTACTGAATTTACAGCTTGATTCAGTGCTTAATTTGTACCAGAACTTGCCAGGGCTTGCTGTACCAGTAATAAATGTAAAATAAATAAATAAATAAAAAGAAATTGCTTGAGCCCCAGCACCTAATTGTTTGGGTTTGGCACCTCTGTCACATTGTCTTTACTTCATGCTTGCTCAGGCATAACTCCCACTGACACCATATTTGTGGTTTGGTTTTCAAGCCTGTGTGCATCTTTATCCCACAAATGTAAGTTCAGATCAGCACATAGATCATATATGCATTGAAGTATCAACTTGTGAGCATCCTATTAAGGTAGTCATATTTAAATACTGGCTTCCTATAGAAGAGTGGACATGCTAGTAGGCACCCACTAATCGTTAGGCATGATGTTACAGCTAATTTCTGCCTAGTGCTCCTTGCTGCTGGACACTCAAGTCCTGCAGTGTTCCACCTCTTCTCATGACTTGTCCCTTCAGCCAAGTCACATTTCATCATAGCTTTGCTAGGTTAGCATAGTCTAACAAATAACCATCTAACATCCTAATAAAAGAGGTTTAGGCCTGACTCTGGTCACTGTGGTCTTCACATCCTTCTTTCAGGGCTTCAAGTGATCCTTATCCTCTCTCTCATGGGCCTCATGCCTCTTATCATCGGCTGCCAGGGGAACCGTGACTCACCTTCTATGCTGTGTTCCAATCCAGGGACCCAATAACCAGCAGTCAAAGTCTGCTCTGTCAAAACTCCTTACTCAGCCTCCCTGGACTTCTTCCTATTATAGTCTCCTTTTCAGGACTTCTCCCCACATCCTCTCTACATTCACTCTTCTCTGAAATTAGGATTCACCAGGCTTTCCTCTGGAATCTCCCAAACCATAAATACAAATATACATCCCCTTCTGCCCTCTTTGCACTTGACATTGTTCCTTCTCTATTCCTCAGTTTAACACCTTCAAGGCTTCTCTCTCTCTCTCTCTCCCTCCCTCCCATTTTATCATCAGGGCTTACCAATAGTTACAGCTTTGAATCTCTCTTGACCTCTTGCCAGTCGTTTCCTACTTAGGAGACAATCCCAAGGGTCAACTCTCCTCCTGGACTTCCTCATTGACCCTTCAGGTCCCTCTATTTTCTGGTATCAGAGAGAGACTTAATTGTATCCCTTGAAACCCTCAATTGTGAGCAGAAGCTCTAATGCAACCCTGAGATGTATAAAACAAGAGAGTCTCAGGTAAGAGAAGAAAGGGTATTTGACACTGGTATAACCGCCAATGGAATATTGTCCTATTGTGTTACCCACAATTCAAGAAGGATCTTCACAAATTGGAGAGGGTTCAGAGAAGAGCAACAAGAACCCTGCAAATTTGCAGATGTCCACTATATATCTGCGCATGTGGATATCTGTGACTGACTTTTGCAGATACAGATGTGAATGCAGATACAAAAATTTGTATCCGTGCAGGACTCTACAAATCTCATCCTGTTTGAACTGGATCTTGAAAATTGTACCAATGATCTAAGGGAAGTGAAAAAAACTCTTTCACCCCCATTATTTGTCAATTTTTATGCCTCTGTGAATCTAGGTTCTGGCAAAGACCAGGAGCTGAAATACCAAAACATCACTAGATGGACTGTTCTTCTAACATTTTTAGCCCAGTTTTGCAGGACCCTATGGTGGTCTCATCTTGTGTCAAATCAGGATGGTGTCCAAGCATCATGACAAATATCTCCTATTTAAACAGACACATGCTGATGAATGCCATAATCTGAATGTGAGTCCTGAACTGAATCCACACTGTTTATCACACCAGAATGTTACAGTTCCAAGCACTGTTCCTTTTCCTTCCTGAAAAATATCCTAACTGTAATCTAGAGCAAATTTGAGCCCCAGAGTTTGAGAGACTGGTCAAAAGCCTCAGTCCAAAACACTACAGGAGTAAAAACCAACAAACAAACAAAGGCACGCTCAGAGAAGAAGACAAGATGTTCCCATGAGGAAAGCCCAAGGAATAGAAAAACATTTTCCAAATAAAAATCACTCAGTAGTAATATAAAGAAAAAAAAGGTATATTTTTCCTTCAATAAATGTAACATGCATCAGTTGTTTGTAACAGCTAGCTCAAGTGGGAAATGAATAACTTTGCCAAGGTCACAATATGACAGCAAATGCTTGCAGCATGCACATATGGAGGAGGGAGCAGGAGCAGATATTGCAAAATAGCAGAACAATTTATCTGCCGCATCACCTCATGAATATTTGAAGGAAGAGAGTGTGATTGGGAGAGCTCTCTGAAAGTTCCATTTTCCACCATCCCTATACCCACTTTGAGTAATAGTGAGTTCTGTTATTTATTTCCCCAGGGTATTAAATGTGTTAAGAAATTTGTCTCTCTCTCATGAAAGTAGGGTAAGTTTGTTGGTTATGAGGAAAACCAGAGGGCACTCAGAACCTTGGGTTATATTTACAGCTCTTGGGAGGAGACAGGGTGGGGGGGAAAGGGGGAGTCAGGGTTTGCAATATGTACCACCCCCCATTGTCTCCAGTGCCTGAAGTTTAAGATAGGAGGTTTAAAATGTAATGTGGCTGTCCTCATATACAAGTTATGACTGTAAACCTACCTGTTCCTGAAGCAAAACAGACATGTAAACCTCCCTTAGAATTGATGAATGCCATAATCTGAATGTGAGTCCTGAGATCAAAGCAAAACAGCCAGGATGCATATTCTTGGAAAGAGGGGATGGTTTCAGTTCACAGCCCTGCTCCTCCACATGCAGCAGAGAACACATACAATGGAGAGACACAGGATTTGAAATGAGCGCTTGAGCAGATGTAGCAAACGTCACCACCTGCATTGCCTGGTTGAATGGCTCTGTGTGTGCATGTGTGACAATTACCAGCCATCTAAAACATGGCCCCGGAGGTAACTTAGACTGCAGCTGATCTGAGCCAAATTATCGTCCATTATTTAGAGTCCAAAAGTTTGCCAAGCATTTTACAATGCAAATAAAATGATATAGTCTCTATCCTGGAAGGTTTACAATATAACCTAAATATAAATTGTGACCTAATATTTAGATAATCCTTTTCACAATTTGCATTGATATAGCATAGCAAAAATCCTTTCCACTACAGTTGTTCAAGGTGAACTAGTGATTTTTATGTTAACTTTGGTGGCACTTCTCCCTCCCCTCCAATTTAAAGGACAAAAAAAAAAAAACCAACAACCCTACAACCCACATCAGAGAATCAAAAGTTACTGCAAAGAAGCAGTTACTGTGACAGGGTTTTTAAATGAACAGGACAGTTTTATGAGTGCTAATAACATTCGTAAAATAGTGATCAGAGTAGCCAAACCTTATGCTTCAGGGAAGGGATTAGCTCATTGAATGTGTGGGGTAATTAGGTGGGGTCAGGGAGGAATGATTCATGCACAATAGGCCATGCACATTATTATTTATTTTCATTCCTCAGAAGCAATGATTTTTATTTATTTATTTTATTGAGAGAGACAGGATACATGGCTTCATCTGCTTCATTACAATATCTTTTATAGTAATTATACATCTTACACAGCCTAAGATGCTGCTTACAGTAGAAAAATTTTAGCAAAAACATTTGCACTATCATTAACAACATTAGGAGCCAGAATATAGATGATTCTCCAGCATTTGCAATCATTTTCAGCACCATGTGAATTAGGCTTGCTCTGGACAGTGTTAACCAAAAGTGGTCCTTAACATGACTGTCCGGGCATTCTGCCACTCTGGCATTCTATCGCCACTACAATATCAGTGTTAGAAAAAAGGTGGACTGGGAGGCTGAGGTAACAATAAAATAAAATGAATTTTAGTTAAAGAATTAGCAATCTTTACATTTTAAATGATTATTTATTAGGATTTATGAGGAATTTTTACAGCATTCCTTGCCAGTCATATTGGGCAAGTTATTGCAGAGGTTTCAGTCTCTGTTGTCTGGGTCCTTCAAAAACTTGCTTTGAAGTTGTCCTAAATGTAAGGTTGACATCCAGAATGTGACATTCCTAATGTTAAAGCAACCAAATAGTTGACCTTTTTCCAAATGAAGTGTCAAAAGGCTATCTTCATGCATCTTACAAGAAATGATGTGCACAAATACCTCATTGTATTTACTTTCTTACTGTTGCATTTCACTTATATGGATGTATACTAAGGGTATGTCTAAACTACTTTTTTTCGAAAGAGGATATGCAAATTCCATAGGAATTTGCATATCTTCTTCTGATCTCACTTTTTAAGGAAGAGCGGTTTTTTCGAAAAAGGGTTTTTTTCCTGAAATAAACCCACGTCCAGACTACTTTCACTTTCGAAAGAGCCACTTTCGAAAGTGAGATCGGAAGAAGAGATGCAAATTCCTGCAGAATTTGCATATCCTCTTTCGAAAATAGAACATAGTCTAGAACAGTGTTTCTCAAACTGTGCTCCGTGGAGCCCCAGGGCTCCTTGAGACATCTCCAGGAGCTCTGTGAGGCTGACAAACCGGAAACATCGATAGGTACAACACATACAATCAGTGGACCACTGGGGCTCCAAATAAGTACAACACATACAATCAGCAGACCGCTGGGGCTCCGCATAAATTTTTACGCATGTAAACAGCTCTGGAGCCCCAAAAGTTTGAGAACTGCTGGTCTAGACACAGCCTTAGTAGGAAGCTTCTGTTCCGACATTGCAAAGAGAACAACAGGACCCTAGTGAAGCAAGCAATTCTCATTTCAATAAACGATTTGATTTTAGGCCCTGATCCTGAAGTTGAATTTGCATGGTGGATGCCTGTGCAGTATGACACATACATACATCTGCACAAAACCAATGGCAAGTTCATGGTCACAGCATCCAGATCCCTCTCCACAAAAACTATCCTCCTACTCACCAATTTTCCATCTAGTTACACAAAGATGCAGTTAAGAGAACTGTTTGTTGCCCAAATCACTGCAGGTAATGACATGCTAGAGAGCACACACCTGTGATTAATGGCTAGAACACTCCTCTGGTTCTGTAGTGGAGAACAGCAAAAGTAGCTCTTTCCTAACCCTGCTCATCTCTGTCATTAAATGGATATAAGTGGTTCAATAAAGCATGTAACTGAATCCATTAACACACCTATTGAACAGAGCAAAACACTTAACCCCTTGTTGCAAGCCAGCCAACTAGCTAATGCAAGTTGATTTCAGATTGCATTAATACCATTGGAGAAATACTGGCACTCCCTAGTATGTCAGGATGTGCAAAAATAGAAAAGGTCATTTAAAACTAGGTGGGAATTACATACAACCATGAAGTAAATAAATAAAACCCAATAGGGTTTGTATTTACATTTCTCTATCTGCTAATCAACAAATTTACCCCGTTAACATAAGGGACCATTTAAATGAGATACCATATATTGAGACAGGCTTAACAGAATTCCTTTTTTAAAATAAATGAAAGCTGAGAGTTTTACATATTCATGCAACGTCAGGAGCAAGGGCTTTATGAACAATATTAAATATTGTGATACTCATGATAAAAATCACAGAGTTGGCAATGCTGAATGGAGAGTCAGTACAACACTACAGTCATGTTTCCCTCATGGTTAATCCCTGATTTTGACACTCATCTTAGGCAAATGCCTCGTATGCTCTGGGCTTCACTTGCCCCATCTGTAAAGCAAGGATCATGGCAGTTATTGACTCCAGTGAAGGGGTTTGATAGTAAGATTTTGCTAATGGTGCAAAGAAACTGGAGCTGGCCTATAGATGGGAAAGGGGTACAAATGTATTTTCTTGTGCTCGCTGGGCCCCATCTGCTCCAGGGTGCATTCTCCCCAAGGAGGGACACGCAGTATTCTGGCTTGCTAACAAGCTATTCTTCTGGCCTCCATCTCCATTGTTATTAAGCTTTCTTAGGCCTAACACTTTTACACTAAAAGGTGTTGTCAACATACTCACCACGGCGTCTTGCATGCAGTAAGGTCAGTAGGGGCTACCAATCTTGGTGGAGTACCAATGTCAACAAGAGCATGTTTGGCAATTGATTTACTGTGTCTGTTCAGACACAATAGATCAACAGCTGGTGGATCAATCACTGCAGCAGTTGATCCCAGGTGTAGTTAGACAAGGCCTTAGGTATGTATGGATTTAGCTTCACAACACCACAGTGAATTAGGGAAAAAGCATTGTAACAATTTTATAGATGGGGCACATGGTAACTTGCCAAATTGTCAAGCATGAGTCAGGAACTTGACCCAGGATTTTTGACTCCCTGCATACTGCCTCAATCACCACCATACTAAGGATTTCTACTAGGCTGCTAATGGCCAGTTTGATTTTATGGCCAGTGTAATAGAATACTTCATAGAATCAGCATCAGAGGTAGGCTGCTGAAGTGATACACTAATCCACTAAAGCACGATATATTATATAGTTATTACTGAATAGCAATTACTAATACATATCCAAGTCAGTTGCAATAAATACAAGGTAAATGCTACTATTCACACACAGAAGGTAACCGGGCTTGTCCAGTGAAACCCTAGCAATTCTCCCCCTAGCTGTAATAGGTCTCAGAAGCTTGGCTCAGTATTTTTACAGCACTCCTAAAAGTAACCATGTTGTATTTATATATTTAGTTTATTTCAACGTTGGAGAATTATAAGACTATAGACAGAGGAAATGTCAATCTATTGTTTAAAGTGGAGCAACTAGGAGAAATTATTACATGTTTTTTGCCTACGATCTTTTTGGTTGGGATTTTTTATGTGGGAAAATAAACAAAAGATATTACAACATATTTCAAATAGAAAGCTTTTAAAATGCTCTGGTTTTTTTCCTTTCCAATCGCGGAAGCAGCGCAACCCACAGATGCTGTGTAGGGTATTTTGCGGCCTCATTTATTTAGAAATTAATCTTACCTTGCAAAGTAAAATCCATTTTGCTATTCCCACCAGTGATGACCTAAAAAGTCTGCCTTAAATGGTATTTGGTAGACATTTTTGTAATGTAATCAGGCTGCTTTATTGACGCTTGCTGCTGAGAAAGGCAGAAAGGTTCTCCCAGAAAAGCAATAAGACTAAAGAGGGTCTTCAGCAACAAAAGCTCAGATTCAGCAAAGTACTTGAGCAGGTAATGTTAAGCATATGCTTAAGCCCCATGGAAGTCAATGGTTCAGACAGTAGTCAAACTGCCTTTTATCATATTTCAGAGCTCTGAGTAATCAAATACATTTGGAGAATATCAAACTGATGGAACAGAAGGAATAAATTCTACAGAGTAGTTAGACTTTCCCATATTTCTTAATTCAGGTAAGATCTTGTTCCAAGAAGTTTGCAGATACTCAAAGCCATGATTTAGTTTTGCTCCTCTGACATGCAGTGCATCTACACTTGGAACAGAGACCTCTAAGGAAACCTCGGTTTCTACAGAAAGGATAGCATTTACTTCACTGGCACGCGTCTCTCTGAATCAATTATTGAGACAATATTCCACTGTTGCGCTGGAAATGCTATAACTTGGCTGAGGCATAAAGTAGAGGTGCTGGCTACTCATATAGTCATTAAACCTCCTGGCACTTTTTTTCCCCACTGATGTCCTGGCTAGATTTCAATGGGTAATTTCATTCTGCCTGCCTACACTTGTCCCTATGGTTTAGGCCACATGAGATATTCATCTTTGCTTCCTTTCCTGAAATGTTGTGCTGTTATCTGTTAAGGAATTACTGCATTTCAATGATGAAGTGCTTCTGAATAATTTTGGGTCCAATTCTGTAGTCGTTCAGACTAATTAGTGAATACAGTTATGATTTAATACTGGTACACAGTACCATATAAAGAGAGTTGGCAAAGTCTCTGCCCTAAGAGTTTACAAAGTAGAATAACCATGGTATAGAGATCACATCAAGAAGGAGGATTGCAGGGTCAGAATAAAGAATAGGATTATAGGCTAGATTGGCATGCGCACTACACATGGTAGTTTTACTTATATAAATAATCAATATATGCAGCAGTGGAGTGAGATTCTAGGTACCTGGGTTGCATTCCCATCTCTGCCACAGATTTTTATGGCCTTGATGAGTCATTTATTCTCTGTGTCTCAGTTTTGCCATGTGTAAAACGCAGATAATACCTACCTGCCTTTGTAAATTGCTGCGAGATCTCTGGATGATAAGAGATCATCCAGATAAGAGTATTATAACAATAACACAGTTTGGCATAATAGAGCAAGTCATTGTTAGACATGCTTGATAAAGGTCTTTCAGATGCCCTGAAAGGCCAGGTTTAAAATTTGAGAATTCTGGGATACTTTGAAATGAAATTCAGTAATCAAAGGTTAATCATTATCATTAAAGAAGGCAGTACGAATACAGTAAAAACATGTTATAATTAGTGTTAAGCAGCAGTACTACAGTTCTCCATTTATATGGTCAACAATTCCCAAATTGTCTGGGGATGATGGGGAGGACAGAAATTCTTTGAGGACCTGCTCCCTATCCCTAATTGATAGGGTGCATCACATCTTAGAGACACACACTTTTTCACCTTATAACATAGGCACTAGGACTTTACAACACCTGCCTCCTACCTGACTAGATTTTCCTTTTGCCAAGCCAGTCCATTCCCTGGGGTAATCCTACTTGAGGTGCTCTCACAGAATTCAGGGAAGCAGTTTCCAGCAGAGTAAATTATTTTTATTTCATTCCTTTGTAACAAATGTTAAACCTCACAGACTTTTCCCTCAAATCTGTGCAAGTTGAATAGTGCCTTCACAAAGTCTGTGCCTCACACCAGTAAGCTCATCAATTCAGATTTTCTGACTTTTATCTCAGAACCTTAGTCTCTCACAGCAGTCCAGTGTGTGCATAGCTACTAGGCACTCATCCTTCTAGAGAACAGTAATAGAGAGGTAGCCATACTAGTCTGATAAATCTTGCTAAAACAAAAGGAAAAACTATGTAGCCCTTTAAAGACTAACAAGATGGTTTAATAGGTGATGAGCTTTTATGGGCCAGACCCACTTCCTCAGATCATTTCTCTTCCAGAATATGATCTGAGGAAGTGGGTCTGGCCCACGAAAGCTCATCACCTATTAAACCATCTTGTAAGTCTTTAAAGTGCTACATAGTTTTTCCTTTTATCTTTCTAGAGGATATTGCTGGGCCCCCCATCCTCCTGAAACAAGGCAGCAGGAAATGGATCAGCCAATTGAGTTCCAGTTCTTTTCCCTGGGTGCGGTGGGCAGGACAAATGAGACAGCCAGCCAGTTGCAGGTGTATGACCCAGAAGCATGGTATCATTTATAACTTCACATGCCTGAAATATTACAGCAGGTCCTGGTACTCATACTAACAGAATATGGTGATTAAAGAACAGTTGAACTCTGAAAATAACACTGTGGAATATCAGTTCGACTCTTCACTAGATAGCATAATTACCAACAAAGTTTCTATTACAGAATTCAGGTTATAATTGGGAAAATAATTCAAACACACTTTCACAAGCTTTGAATCATTTTGATTTGGCCAAGTGCTTCCCTCCTCCCGGTCCACTTTTCTATTAACAGTGGTTCAAATGGGGTTGGTTTTTGCAAACATGTTGAATTTAGTCATCTGAATACTCATTTGCATGCTAACAAGGAGCAACATTAATGCATGAACACTAGAATGCACTACTAACGTCAGAAGTGTACACCTTCTTCTCATAAATGTTTCACTCGTTCACTCAGGGACCAAAATTATACAATATGCCATAGGCAGCTAGTTGCACACCATGAATAGAAATTCATCAATGACATAGCTGTAGCAAACATAAATCACATTATATTTGTATAAAGTGTTCAAACCATTTGAATAATTAAAATAATAAAAATGGAAGTCTGTTCACTGATGGTTCCTGAATAGGACAAAGAGCTAATTCATCAGCTAACTGTTCACTATGAAAAGTTGCCCAGCTCTACTTTGCAATCAGATCTTACAGACAGCAAACTGCCATTCCGATGATGCAGAAGGAAGAGCAAAGTCCAGCTTGCACTCCCACAGCCGTGTCAGTTCTTCAGAACTAACAGGAGCCAAGATTTGTTTAAGTCAACCCATTAGTTGATATGACTTGAAGATTCATGAAGAGCAGTTTTGTGACATAAAAGGAAGCTATTTTTATGTAATCATAACTGCCCTTCAAGACTCATTTGTTTACAGCTCTGTTATAAATTATGGTTGATATATTCAGAGCAGCATAGGGGATTTAGAGAAACTCTTGCCACTAAAATAAGCTAGTTTGTTTTGAAAAGTTCCGCCTTTGTTTCACAAGGGATTCTGTACTCACCTACTACCTTTGCAGCAACATAGGGGTCCATTCTTTCTAATACATGTACATAATCATCTATTGATGACATTTCTATGCATCATGAAGAAAACATATGCTATGTACACACTGCTATCCTAGGGAACAACACTGTTCTCAAACAGTAACTTAGTGGGATCTAATAGAATGTTAAAAGTGACTGTTTCTTTTTTGTCTCCGGAAAAAAAAAAAACCCACGCTTGCTGGCTGTGTCTAGACTGGCGCGATCTTGCACCAGAGCTATGCAAAAGAGGCTCAGCGTGGAATATTGCCGAGCCTCATTTGCATAACTAATGAGCCGCCATTTTGCGGAAGAGGCTCTTGCGCAAGACGGAGCTGTCGACACTGCCCCGTCTTGCGCAAGAAAAACCCTCTTGAGCAAAGCCGTTATGCTGATTATTTTCAGGCATAATGGCTTTGCGCAAGAGGGTTTTTCTTGCGCAAGACAGGGCAGTGTAGACAGCTCCGTCTTGCGCAAGAGCCTCTTCCACAAAAATGGCGGCTCATTAGTTATGCAAATGAGGCTCGGCGATATTCCACGTTGAGCCTCATTTGCATAGGTCTGGTGCAAGATCGCGCCAGTCTAGACACAACCGCTGGGTTTGGTGTATTATCCTAGGTAATGGCACTTGGGCTATGTCTAGACTGCAAACTTCTTTCAGAAGCAGCTTTTCCAGAAAAAATCTTCCAGAAAAACTTTTAAAAGAGAGTGTCTACACAGCAAAAGTGCAATGAAAAAGTGATCTGCTTTTTCAAAAGATAGCATCCACATTGATTGGACACTCTCTCACATTTCTGTTGTGATTAGTGTGGATGGAGTGGCCACCAGGGCACCTGTGCTTTTTCCTGGAGGCCTCTTCTTTCGAAAAAACCCTCTCTCCTGCATCCACACACACCTTTTTCTGAAAAAGCTTTTTTGGGAAAAGGCTTCTTCCTCGTAGAAAGAGGTTTACCGCTGTTGGAAAACCCCATCCATTCCTCCGACTTTCTGTCAAAAGAACACAATAGCAGTGTGGACATAAGTGTAGTTTTTCCAGAAAAATGGCCATTTTTCCAGAAAAAACTGCAGTGTAGACATACCCTTAGAGAGAAAGAACTGGTTTACTCTATGGCCTTGGCTTTTAGCTCAAGCAGCAAAGGGTCATGCCCACACGTTGCAAGTTCATTTCCACCTGGTGGAATTTAATAAACTGATTAATTTCATGAAGGTTAAAGATCTAACCATTTGTGTGGTTTATTGAAGTCTGAAAAACTACTAATTATTATCAGTGTGACCATCACAGCAAGAATCATTAGCCACAAGTATAATTCATAGAATCGAAGAAGTTGGAGATGTTTGAGTTCATCTCATTCCATTGGAGCATCCAGTCTGTGTTCTTACACAGCTTCCAGACTGCTCCCTTCAGTACATTTTCTTTTGCAGTTTTGTAAACGCTTTATAACTAATTTTCTTACATATATATAACTATACACTCAGAATTTAACTCAACACTGCAAGGGCGAGACTTAAGCTGATCTAAGTCATTGCTTTCAACAGAGCTATTGAATGAAAACCTACTTGCTGAGTTTCTGACCCTATGCTGTGGTTCCACTGAAACCAAAGAGTAAGACCTTAATGCTCTGTGACATGATTTCTCTGCATATACAGACCCAGATTGCATTGTGTTGACATTTTCTGCAGTCATAGAGGCATTGCAAATTAGTCTGATTTTCTCCATTATTATACCTTGGTCTCTCTTTCAGTTTTCCTGCTTCTCAGTTTTTTCCCCTCCCAGTTAAATATGTTTTACATTACTCAGATTTCTTGTTATGAAGATATTAATAGAATGGAAGAAGGTAAAAGTCCAGAGCATATGTACCAACAAATGCTGCTACTGTTGGTGATCATGTGGCCTCCAAAAGTTTTGGTGGTGTGATAATATTGACAGTAAGGGACAAACTGAATATATAGCCAGACCATTTTAAAATCCTTTCCAGAGCTACATTTAAATTTCATTCGATATGCAAAGGTCATGTGTTACTTTGGAAATGCCACGATGATGATGATGGAGAAGTATGAGGAGGCTATTTGTACATACCTATGCATGTCTAAGGTACTTCTAAGTCCCCTAAAATCATATTATCTAGCTACTAAGAATCCACTAGTTGTATTTTCCTTAGTTAAATCCAATCTATCCAGGTTTCTTTATATTACTTCTTTTTCCTCATTGATGTTCACAACTTGTAACAATTTATCAGCATCAGTGAATTTCATTAATATGAACAACTCTCCTCTTTCAGATAATTAATGGATGTATTTAATAAGACCAGGCTGAATACCCCATGGTACCCCATTATTAACATCATGAATGCATTTACTCAGTACTTAGAATCTTCCCTGCTTTGTTTTTTTTTTAAATGACATACTATATCCACTTTATTAGATTTGCCTTTCCTTTGTTGTGCAACAGGCAATCCAATTTGGTGCTGTATATTTTGATTTATGTTAACATTCCCATGCACTAATCTTCCTAATAGCCTTTATATTTATTTGTGTCATAAGTCATATGCCATTCTAGTCATGATTTGTTACTTCTTTTCTGGTTACCTATATTTATGTTGCATTTTTTTCTCTATGCAGAGTGGAAATTTATTTTGGGTTGGTGTTATTGCTGGTTTAGCAAACATCTTATATTCTTCAACGTTCTGTAAACATTTATTTGGTTTATGATAGACCCATTATGACACATGTAATAAGCATTTTACTGTACAGTGTATCTCATTTACTCAGTGATGCTCAATTTCAGTTTTACTGTATTCACAAGATTCTAATAATATAACCACTCTATGGGTATGTCTACACTACAGCGTTATTTTGAAATATCTTATTTAGAAATAGTTATTTCGAAATAACGCGTCTACACACAAAATGCATTTGGAAATAGTGTTTTGCTATTTTGAAATAGCACATCCACACTGACAGAACACTGAATCGCATTTAAGGCTGGCCGGAACTGGTTCTGGCAGGGCATGAGGTCAGGAGTTACCTTGTGTGGCTGCTGCCTGAGGCTATCTGCTACCTGTGCTTAAAGGGATGCCCCCAGACAGCCGGTTCTAAGGTTTCCCTGCTTGCTTGCCTACCTCGCTGAGGGACAGCAAAGCATTTTTTCTCTGCGTGCTCTGGTTGCCCTCACTCAGGACACCACAGTACTCTGCAGCATGGAGCCGGAGCCGCCCCTGGGCACTCTGGTGCTTCTCCTGGACTTGTTGCTGTGAGCCTGGCAGCACATTCTGCAGGCAGTAAGAGTCTTCCTGGTGTGCCCCACTGGGAGCTTGTGCCTCATTCCTCCCTCACGTCCTTCCACTTACCCCTCCCTAACCTTCCCTTCCTGCTATACAATAAAAGAGATGTGTCCATCACAACAAAGCCTCTTTATTGAACAAAACTGGGGTGGGGAGGAATGAAACTGAGGTGAGACTGGGGAAAGAAGGTGGGAGGGTGGGAAAGAGGAGGGGGAAACCTGGGAGGAGGGAGCTGGCAGGGGGAGGCAAGGGAGGAAGGGGGAGGAGAAGCTCAGGGCTGGTGGTCTCACCAGCCCAACTGTCTCCCAGCACCGTGGGTGCGGGGGCCTTGGCATTCCTGGGGGTGTGCGGAGGGTGGGGAGGAAAAGGCAGGAGGGGGAGAAGGAGTGGGAGGAGGAGCGGTAGCTAGGGAGGCAGCAGGGGCTGGAGCAACAGGAGGCAGCAAGGTCTGCCCCAGGATTGATGACCACCTTGGGGGCACGGACCGTCCTGGCCTCTAGGATGCGGTCCACGGCATCAAAATAGGGGCAAGGGTCTGGGTCTGCTCCTGGTTGGGAGCTATCCCCTGTGGCCCTGGCATATGCCTGCCGCAGCTCCTTTATTTTCATGTGAACCTGCTCCTGGGTTCGCATGTGGCCTTTAGTGGCCAGGCTGGCAGCCATCCGCCTGTAGATGGTTGCGTTCCTCCGTTTAGTGCGGAGATCATGGACATTGGAGGCATCCCCCCCAAACCTGAATTAGGTCTCTGATCTCCACAGTGGACCAGGCAGGCTCCTGGGAGCTGGCAGACTGGTCCTGGGGAGCGGTGAGGGCTGGCTGGCACTGGCTGCCTGGCTCATGCAGGGGCCACTGGATCAGGTGCAGCAACTGCTGGTTCTGGGCTGGCAGGCTTGGAGCTGGCACAGGCACTGTGGCCAGAGTCTACCCCTTTAAGGGCTCTGGGGATGGGGGAGGGAGAGGAGTGTTCTTGGTTGAGGCTGGAGTGGCCACCAGGGCACCCTGGGAAGGCTAGAGGCCCCCTATTTCGAAATAAGCATCCACACAACGCTTAATTCGAAATAACAATTTTGAAATTGGTGCTATTCCTCGTGGAATGAGGTTTACCAAATTCTAAATAAGTCCTCTGCTATTTCGATTGAATTTTGAAATAGCGGTTGGGCTGTGTAGACGCTGGTAATGTTATTTCAGACTAACAGCTGTTATTTCTAAATAACTTTGCTGTGTAGACATACCCTCGAGGCTCCACGAAGGTCTATAAAAATGTATATCATCTATAAGAATGATTACCAATGGATGGTGATATTTTGCTTATATGCAGCATCTTCATTCCAAAGACTTCAGAATATTTTGCAATTTCTGATTAGTTCTCAAAACATGTTGTTGGGTAAAGCATTATTAGCCACATTCTATGGTTTCCTCATCTAACATCCCGGGAGATTAATTGACATGGCCATAATCTATTAGGATGCGTCTACACTGCACCTGTAGCTCAAAATAAACTACCAATTTGAGCTATGCAAATTGCATAGCTTATTTCAAGTCAATTTTGAAATAAGCTATTTCAAAATAAATCACTATTCCAAAACATCCCTTACTCCTCAAGTTTACAGTGACATCAGAATAGCAAGTCTGTTATATTTCAAAATAACAGGCGTGCTCAAAAGATGCAGAAGACTTTCAATATCCCAAAATAGCACTGCAGTGTAGATATAGCATTAGCCTATTGGTGGTATATGCAATAGCAGAAAATGGAAATCCTGTGTAGGCAGTGCCAAATTTTAAAATAAGCTCTTTTGACTTGGAATAAGCTACACAATTTGCGAAGCTTATTCCAACAAAAGGGTGCTGCCAGCTGAACTTTCCACCAGCAGATGATATATTTCAGCACATAATGCTAACATCCCTACATAAAATGAGAAATACCTATGTGTGAGTGTTTATTTTGCGCTCCAATTCTTCCAGTAGTGACATTAATTACTAGTATTTGATTGTGAAATCTAAGTATTCATATCAGCTGCAGGGACATTCTATGTACTATACAAATGCTAAAGGGAGGCAGTTTAAATACCTCATCTTGGAATTTCCTTTAAATGTTCATAATCTGCTTGGGAAATATAGATAGCAGTGTGACGACTGATAGAGAGAGAGAAACAATTTGGGTCTCGTAATGGAAACGCCCTTTTGGAAGATATTTAAAATCAGATTGGACAAAACATTGGGGCATATACTATAGGCACCAACCCTGCACCAGCAGAGGAAAAGGCATCAGCTTATCTTTCCACTTCTGTGCTTTAGTCTGGCCCCTTCCATTGTTTAAATCTTTTCCCTGTATTGATTTTGACAGTGAGCACTTTCTGGGACAGGAACTCTCACTTATAAATGCTCGCTTTTATTAAAAAACCAAATCCAATTGATTTTCTTTGCCACAGAAATGAGACAAAGTTAGAACCTTTCACCCAAAGTGACGAGCATTGACAATTGGAGATGGGGGGAGAAAGCAAGATTGGCTCTGCAAAACCAAAAACCAACTGAAGAACTTTCCCCAAACCCAAATTCTGTCCCTTCAGCCCTGTCTCTAGACCAAAACAGAAGTGAGAAAAAGAGGGGATAAATGGTCATATTACAGCAGTGCCTTCCAGATGACCAAGGACCTTGGCTAATAGAGGATAGATGTGCACACTGCATTTGGGAACTACCAAGGCTGATGTAATTTTGGCTTATTTATGGTACCATGTAGCTTTCCCTTCTGAAAATAGAATATAATCTGAAGTTGTTGCAAATTTGTTAAGGGTGATTCTGCTGATGTAATATTTGTTTTTGCAAGTTCAATTTCACAGCTGAATGGGATCCCTGGATGCGTAGCCATCTGAGAGGGGGCTCCAGAAATATCCTGCAAACTGAACGGCAGATGGGAAAACAGTTTTTGGCAGCCATGCCTTTCTAATTACTCCAGGAAGAAACCAGCATTGAGTCCCCTCCCCAGGCAGCTGTACTTTCATTTACAAAGGAGGAAATCCAATCATTCGTCACTGGCAGCACACTTTTCACTCCTGTTTAACCCTTTCTTATTTTATTTCCATTTAAATTTATTTTTAAAGCAGTCTTTCCCACTTTTTCATAGAGGGTATGTCTACACTACAGCGTTATTTCAAAATATCTTATTTCAAAATAGTTAATTCAAAATAAGTTATTTGAAATAAAGCGTCTACACACAAAATGCATTTCGCTGTTTCGAAATAGTGCATCCACACTGAGTGGACGCTGAATCGCATTTAAGGCTGGCCGGAACCAGGTCCGGCAGGGCATCAGGTCAGGACTGTCTTTGTGTGGCTGCTACCTGAGGCTGAGGCTTGAGCACCATCAAAGCCAATGTGCTTGCACACAGGCCATATTCGGAATGTCCTGCTATCCCCAGGAGTGGGAGCTGCCCCGGGACCGCACCCATGCCCCTGTGCTGTGTATAGTGTGGGTGAGGTGGGGGAGAGATGTCCCCTGCCTCTGTGTAGAATGGCCTTGTGGAGGGAAGGCGTCCTGTTGTGTCCCACCCCGGGGTCAGGAGCATGTCATGTCTCTTCACACACGCGGGTGGCTAACAATCAGCAGCAGAAAGGTACCTGCGCAAGAGGGGTTTTTTGCGCAAGAAGGAGCAGTGTAGACAGCTCCTTCTGCAAAAATGGCAGCTCATTAAGTATGCAAATGAGGCATGGTGATATTCCTCGCCATGCCTCATTTGCATATCTTCTTGCACAACAATGTGTAGTGTAGATGTAGCCCTCTAGTCTGGCACCCTTGGGACCTGACCAGTGCCAAACCAGAGAATTTGCTGGACCACAGGAGGTCAATGTTGTCTAGCAGCATTACCAGCCCTTCCACTGCTTACTGGGTTCTGAGAAGACATTTAAGATGTAATTAGAGCGAAACATCATCACAGAGCCCTAAGAGCCAGGGCTGGTGGCTGTAAACAAACTTGATGGGACTATGGGAAATTTAGCCACACCCATGCTAAATGGCTAACTATAATCATGCTGGACCACAGATGTTGCTGGATCAGAGTGTGCTGAACTAGAGAAAACTGTACCAGGAAATATAATGGAGCAAATATTTGAAGAACCAGTTTGCAAACATCTAAAGATAAGGTGTAAGTAACAGTTAGAATGGATTTATCAAAAACAAATTATGTCAAACCAACCTGAAAGTTTTGACAGATAAGAAGCTCTGTGAAGGGGAGGAAAGCAGTAGATGTGGTAGATCTAGATTTTAGTAATGTATTTGATACAGTCTCACAAACTAGGAAAATACAAACTAGATGGGGCTACTATAAGGTGGGTGCACAACTATTCCCAGAGAGTAGTTACCAATGGTTTACAACCATGCTGGAAGTGCATAATGAATGGGGTTCCAGAGGGATCAGTTCTGGGACGGATTCCGAACAATATCTTCATCAATGAATTAGATAATGGCATAGAGAGAATACTTAGAATCATAGAAGACTAGAACTGGAAGGGACCTTGAGTAGCCATCAAGTCCAGTCCCCTGCCCTAACAGCAGGACCAAGCACCATCTAGACAATTCCTGATAGATGTCTGTCTAACCTGCTCTTCAATATTGCCAGTGATGGAGATTCCACAACCTCTCTAAGCAATTTGTTCCAGTGTTTAACCACCCTGACAGGAAGTTTTCCCTAATGTACAACCTAAACCTCCCTTGCTGCAATTTAAGACCATTGCTTCTTGTCCTATCCGCAGAGGCCAAGAAAGACAATTTTTCTCTTTCCTCCTTGTAACACCCTTTTAGATACTTCTCTTTTGTAAACTAAACAAGCCCAGTTTTCAGTCTGTTTTCTAGATCTTTAATCATTTTGTTGCTCTTCTCTGAACCTTCTCCAATTTCTCCACATCTTTTTTGAAATGTGGTGCCCAGAACTGGACACAATACTCCAATTAAGACCTAATCAGCGCAGAGTAGAGCAGAAGAATAACTTCTCATGTCTTGCTCACAACTCTCCTGTTAATGCATCCCAGAATCATGTTTGGGTTTTTTGCAAGTGTCGTTCTGTTGACTCAGATTTAGCTTGTGGTTCACTGTGACCCCTAGATCCCTTTCTGCAGTACTCCCTCCTAGACAATCACTTCCTATTCTGTATGTTTTAAACTGATTACTCCACTTAGGAAGGAACACTTTACATTTGTCCTTATTAAACTTCATCCTGTTTACCTCAGACCATTTCTCTAGTTTGTCCAGATAGTTTTGAATTATGACCCTGCCCTACAAAGCACTTGCAACCCCTCCCAGCTTGGTATCATCTGAAAACTTAATAATCGTACTCTCTATGCTATCATCTAACTCATTGATGAAGATATTGAACAGATTCAGTCCCAAAACAGACCCCTGCAGAACCACACTTGTAAAGCCCTTCCAGCATGACTGAACTATTAATAACTATTCTCTAAGAACGGTTATCCAGTCAGTTATGCACCCACTTTATAGTAGCCCCATCTAGGTCGTTTTTCCCTAGTTTATTGATAGGAAGGTCGTGTGAGACTGTGTCAAATGCTTTACTAAGTCTAGGTATATCATGTCTTCCACTTCTCCCTTATCCACAAGGCTTGTTATCCTATCCTATCTTACTTGTAAAGTTTGCAAAGGATACCAAGTTAGAAGAGGTTGGAGAACAGGGTTTAATTCAAAATAATCTGGACAAACTAGACAAATTGCCTGAGGTAAACAGGTTGAAATTCAATAATGATAAATGCAAAGTATTCAATTTAGGAAGGAACAATCAGTTGCACACATACAAAAATGGGAAATGACTGCCTAGAAAGGAGTTAGCGGGGAAAGTGATCTAGGGTTCATAGTGGAACACAAGCTAAACATGCATCAGTGTGACACAGTTGCCAAAACACCCACCATTCTGGGATGTATTAACAGGAGTGTTGTAAGCAAGACACAAGAAGTGATTCATCCGCTCTACTGTGTGCTGATTAGGCTTCAATTGGAGTACTGTGTTTAGCTCTGGGTGCCAAATTTCAGGAAAGCTGTGGAGAAATTGGAGAAGATCCAGAGAAAAGCAACAAAAAACGATTAAAGCTCTAGAAAACATGAGCTATGAGGGAAGATTGAAATAATTGGGTTTGTTTAGTATGGAAGAGAAAAGAATGAGAAGGGACATAACAGCTTTCAAGTTTCTAAAAGAGTGTTACAAGGAGGAGGGGGAAAAAAATTGTTCTCCTTGGCCTTTAATGACAGAACAAGTAAAAATGATCTTAAATTGCAGTCAGGGTATAGGGTGGACAATAGGAAAAAAATTTCCTGTGAAGGTGGCAAATGACTGTCAGGGATGGTTTAGATGATGGTTGGTCCTGCCATTAGTATAGGGGGCTGAACTTGGTGCTCTCTTGAAGTTCTGTCCAATTCTATTATTCTATAATTCTGTGACAGCCATGCAGTTCAGGATAGCCACAGTTTTGTTAGAATGTGTGTTCTATTGTGCATGTACACTGGTGATACACACATGGTGGATATTCTTGGTGTCTACTTTATGAGTCAGTAAGGTCTGTACAGATGTGCACATGCCAAGATTCTAAATCAATGCATATTACATATGTAAACTCCTCCAGCAGACTTATTTATATAAAATCATCACATACATTTGACATTAGAATTAGTTTGCTCAATACCACTTTCTTTTCTGAAAGAGTGATGATTTATATTTCAGTGTAATCTCAACAGTTTATTAGCTTCAAAAAGGCAGTTGTCAGCACATCAACCCAGTCCTCGGAAAAGCTTGTTTATGCCAGAAGAAGCAGCTTAGACTGATCAGGAAAACATGTAATGAGAAGTCAGCTCTTGACCACTGCTATGCAAAAATAGTGGGCCAGCTTTTAATCAATACTTAAGCCATGCGAACAGGAGCAGCAACAGGGAGTTTTCAGAGGGAGTTCTCCAGGTAAAGGAGGAGTAAATACAGGACCCTTGAGGTAAGTGGCTGTCTGTAGTGTGTGTTTGTGTGTGTGTGTGTTGGGGGGTGTTACTTGCTGTGTGCTGAGCTTGTGTTTGTCTGTTTGGTTTATTTGAAGGAGAGTGTGCTGTGGCCGGCAGCTGGAAGCTGTGACCTTCTAAACGTTTGAAATCTAGAAGCCTCTGTTAATTGGCTGAGCCTTAGTCAGGGGGAGGGGCTACCAGGGCTTTATAAAGCTGTGAGTCAGCGACCAGGGAGCTTGTGAACAGGAGCAGCAAACAGGGAGTTTTGAGAGGGAGGTTAGAGGGTGCTAGTTTCTTCTAACCTTCTTTAAACATAACTTTAATAATAATCTATATTCCAGACATTTAATAAGAAGCCCAGTTTATAATTAAACTTATTCATATGAAAAATGGAGACAGAAGCCCAGCAGCAGAGTGGGGGCTATCCTGTTTATTGCGTCGAGTGTAAAATGTATGATTACCTGCCCTGTGGGCGGGTGGCGTATGTGTGCACCCGTTGCAAGGAGCTCCTGACCCTCAGAGACCGAGTTTGAGCTTTGGAGGCTAGGGTGGCTGAACTGGAGGAGCTAAGGGAGGCAGAGAGCTATGCTGATGAGACTTTCCAGGACACTGTAGTACTGTCCCACCTCCAATCTGAGAGCCCCAGTGCTCTTAAGGAGGATGAAAGTCTCAAGGGAACAGAGCATTCAGTCGGAGCAGAGGGAAACCATCCCGTAGTTGGGACCCTCCTTCCAAAGGATGTTGCCGTATCCTCTCGCACTGAGGATACTTCTAAGGGGGAGGGAACACCAGTTGTTAGGAAGAGGCAGGTGTTAGTAGTGGGTGATTCGATCATTAGAAACATAGATAGTTGGGTTTGTGATGACCGGGAGAACTGTATGGTCACTTGCCTGCCTGGTGCGAAGGTTGTGGATCTCTCGAGGCATCTAGATAGACTTATGTGTCGTGCTGGGGAGGAGCCGGTGGTCGTGGTACATGTAGGTAACAATGACTTAGGGAAGGGTAGGAGAGATGTCCTGGAGGCCAAATTTAGGTTGCTAGAAAAGAGACTGAAATCCAGGACCTCTGTGGTGGCATTCTCGGAAATGCTTCCAGTTCCACACGCAGGGCAAGGTAGGCAGACAGAGCTTCAGAGTCTAAATGTGTGGATGAGACGATGATGTACGGAACAGGGGTTTAGATTTATTAGGAACTGGGGACACTTTTGGGAGAAGGGGAGCCTATAAAGGAAGGATGGGCTCCACCTAAACCAGACTGCTGGCACTAAACGTTGAAAAGGCTGTACAGAAATTTTTAAACTAAGAGATGGGGGAAAGCCGACTGGTGCGGAGAAGCACATAAATTGGATGGAGACTTCTCTTAGAGGAGAATCCACTGATAGAGATTCTCTAAGCTGTAGTCAGAAAGAGAGGAGGGGAGAGGACAAACCATGGGCCAGAGCAGACAAACAACCGCATATAAAGGAATCCAATGCATCAGGGAAGGGCAGACAAATAAACAGTGGCAATTTTTTAAAGTGCTTCTACACAAATGCTAGGAGTCTGACTAATAAGATAGGTGAACTAGAGTACCTCGCATTAAAGGAGGAGATTGACATAATAGGCATCACTGAAACCTGGTGGAATGAGGAAAATCTGTGGGACGCAATCATACCGGGATATAAAATATATCGTAAGGATAGAGCAGGCCGTGTGGTGGCAGAGTGGCACTGTATGTGAAAGATAATGTAGAATCAAATGAAATAAAAATCTTAAATGAATCAACATGTTCAATAGAATCGCTACGGATAGTAATTCCATGCTCCAATAATAAGAATTTAGCAGTAGGGATATATTATCGACCACCTGACCAGGACAGTGATACTGACATTAAAACGCTGAGGGAGATTAGAGAGGCTACCGAAATAAAGAACTCTATAATAATGGGGGATTTTAATTATCCCCATATTGACTGGGTACATGTCACCTCAGGAAGAGAAACAGAGATAAAATTTCTCAATGGCTGAAATGACTGCTTCTTGGAGCAGCTGGTACAGGAACCCACAAGGGGAGAGGCAATTCTCGATTTAGTCCTGAGTGGAGCACACGATCAGGTCCAGGAGATAACCATTACAGGATCACCTGGGAATAGTGACCATAATATAATAACATTTAACATTCCTGTGGTGGGAAGAACACTTCAGCAGTCCATCACTCTGGCATTTAATTTCAAAAAGGGGAATTACGGAAAAATGAGGAGGTTAGTTAAACAGAAATTAAGAGGCACAGTGACTAGAGCCAAATCCCTGCAAGCTGCATGGAAACTTTTTAAAGACACCATAACAGAGGACCAACTTAAATGTATACCCCAAATTAAAAAAACATAATAAGAGACCTAAAAAAAAGAGTCACCGTGGCTTAACCACCATGTAAAAGAAGCAGTGAGGGACAAAAAGGCATCTTTCAAGAAGTGGAAGTCCAATCCTAGTGAGATAAATAGAAAGGAACATAATCATTGTCAAATCAAGTGTAAAAATGTAATAAGAAAAGCGAAAAAAGATTTTGAGGAACAGCTAGCCAAAAACTCAAAAAGAAATAGCAAAATGTTTTTTAAGTACATTAGAAGCAGGAAGCCTGCTAAAAAACCAGTGGGTCCCCAAGATGATCGAACTATAAAAGGTGCAATCAAGGACGATAACACCATTGCGGAGAAACTAAATGATTTCTTTGCTTCGGTCTTCACAGCTGAGGACGTTAGGGAGATTCCCAAATCTGCACCGTCCTTTGTGGGTGATGAATCTGAGGAGCTGTCCCGGATTGAAGTGTCATTAGAGGAGGTTTTGGAACAAATAGAAAAACTTAATGTTAACAAATTACTGGGACCGGATGGCATTCATCCAAGGGTTTTAAAAGAACTCAAATGGTAAATTGCTGAACTATTATCTGTGGTTTGTAACCTATCCTTTAAATCGGCTTCCATACCTAATGACTGGAAGGAGCTAACGCAACCCCAATGTTTAAAAAGGGCTCTAGAGGCGATCCTGGCAATTACAGACCGGTAAGTCTAACTTCAGTACCGGGCAAATTAGTCGAAACAATAGTAAAGAATAACATTGTCAGGCACGTAGAAGAAGAACATAATTTGTTGGTCAACATGGTTTCTGTAAAGGGAAATCATGTCTTACTAGAGTACTTTGAAGGGGTTAACAAACATGCGGACAAGGGGGATCCAGTAGATATAGTATACTTAGATTTTCAGAAAGCCTTTGACAAGGTCCCTCACCAAAGGCTCTTGTGTAAATTACATTGTCATGGGATAAGAGAGAAGGTCCTTTCATGGACTGAGAACTGGTTAAAAGACAGGAAACAAAGGGTAGGAATAAATGGTAAATTTTCAGAATGGAGAGGGGTAACTAGTGGTGTCCCCCAAGGGTCAGTCCTGGGACCAATCCTGTTCAACTTATTCATAAATGATCTGGAGAAAGGGGTAAGCAGTGAGGTGGTAAAGTTTGCGGATGATACCAAACTGTTTAAGATAGTCAAGACAGAAGCAGACTGTGAAGAACTTCAGAAAGATTTCACCAAACTGAGTGATTGGGCAACAAAATGGCAAATGAAATTTAATGTGGCTAAGTGTAAAGTAATGCACGTTGGAAAAAATAACCCCAACTTTACGTACAGTATGATGGGGACTAATTTGGCTACGACAGATCAGGAAAGATCTTGGAGTTATCGTGGATAGTTCTGTGAAAACTTCCACACAGTGTGCAGCGGCAGTCAAAAAGGAAAATAGGATATTGGGAATTATTAAGAAAGGGATAGAAAATAAGACACAGAATATCTTACTGCCCCTGTATAAAACTATGGTACGCCCACATCTTGAATACTGTGTACAGATGTGGTCTCCTCACCTCAAAAAAGATATTTTGGCCTTAGAAAGGGTTCAGAAAAGGGCAACTAAAATGATTAGGGGTTTGGAACGGGTCCCATATGAAGAGAGGCTTAAGAGACTGGGACTTTTCAGTTTAGAAAAGAGGAGACTAAGGGGGGATATGATAGAGGTATATAAAATCATGAGTGGTGTGGAGATGGTGAATAAAGAAAAGTTATTTATTAGTTCCCATAATAGAAGAACTAAAAGACACCAAATGAAATTAATGGGTAGCAGGTTTAAAACTAATAAAAGAAAGTTCTTCTTCACACAGCGCATAGTCAACCTGTGGAACTCCTTGCCAGAGGAGGCTGTGAAGGGTAGGACTATAACAGAGTTTAAAGAGAAGCTAGATAATTTAATGGAGGTTAGGTCCATAAAAGCCTATTAGGCAGGGGATAGAAACGGTGTCCCTGGCCTCTGTTTGTCAGAGGCTGGAGAAGGATGGCAGGAGACAAATCGCTTGATCATTGTCTTCCGTCCACCCCCTCTGGGGCACCTGGTGCCTAGTAGCCTGTCTGCCGACAGTGGCCAGCTAGATGGACCTTTGGTCTGACCCAGTATGGCCATTCTTATGTTATGTCCATCTACCCTATAGGCTTTTAAGGTGGAGTGGGGAAAATATGAGACAGAAATGAAATAACTTGCCCAATATTAGTCAGTGTAAGGTTACCACATTTGAAATGACAAAAACAAGAAAGAAAAAAAAACCCGAGCCCTCTCCCCCCCAGCACACAAGACAAATCTGATGCAAGCCCAACTCCCAACCACAGGCCATGCTCCCTTCAACAATCTTATATTATATAGAAAGTTAACACACAGATATGATTGATATCATTTTCTTACCATGATTGTGTTCCTCCAAGATGTCTTGTTTGTATCTGTCTTGAGTGAGATTATTTTTCCCCACACTGCATTGATTCTCTATTTTAACCATATTGAGGTTGGACCTCCCTGGTCTGGCACATTCAGGACCTGAGCGGTACCAAATCAGGATGTTTGCTGGACCAGAGGAGGTCAATGCAGCCCTGCTGGCCACCAACCCCACTCCTGAGCTCCTCTCCAGGTCAGGGATCCTCACTCTGCCAGTGACCCTGCTGATGATGGCCTGGCCTGGGCTCCCCATCCTACTGCCAGCTCCGATGCCAGCGGAGCTCCCTTGGCCCAGGGCTCCCCGCTGCTGCCAAGGCTCAACAGGCATTGCCAGGGCTCCCCAGGCTTGGCTCCCCAGCCACCTCTGGCCCAGCCACCGCCAGCCCAGCTGGGTCTCCCACTCCCAGCTTCCAGGGTCTTCGGTCCTGCGTGACCACAGATGTTGCCGGACCAGAGAGTCCCCGACATGAGAGGTTCAATATGTAATAGAATGCAAATTCTGGACCTACATTGAGTCTGTGTCTTGAATTTGTTATGTGCCATTTCCACCAATTTCTTATTAATGGCAATATCATAGCATCTTTTGCTGGACACAGAATCTTTTAAACATTTGCTTTCCCGGTGTATTGTAATAATAAGACACATAATAAACCCCTCTGCAAATTAGATTGTTTTTCTGGCAACTTGCAAATCCACAACAAAACAAAACAATCCACACACAACAACCCTGGCCACATCAGTCAAATACCTGCCAGATGGTAGCTGTAGGTCTGTAAGCCAGTCAGAATTAACTGTAGAGTTAGGCCCACTGCCTTCCACTTTAGTCCCATACACACTGGACCACACCAAGACAGACTGGATCCACCATTTGGACAGAATACAGAGTTCATGTGCTCAGTTGTCTGTGTGACCATGAGGTTTGAAGAGCAGCTATTCTCTAGCTTGTCTAGAGCAGTGATCACCCTTACAATCAGAGCCCAGAAATAGTGTGTGTGTGTGTGTGTGTGTGTGTACAGGGATCCCACTACAACATTGAAGCACCTCACAAGTATAAATTAATATACCCTCATAATTCATCTTGAGGATCATTATAGCTGATGGAAAAATAATAAATATTTTCCAAGAAAAAGTGGATTTTTCCCATTTTTTCCAGAAAAAGGAAATCCAATAATGATAATATTTGTTTTAAATGCAGGTTCTGTTGTTTAAAATAATAATAATAATAATAATAATAATAAAAATAAAAACCGCAATCCCCCCCTCCAAAAAGAGAAAAACCACCCCTCCCGCCATTTTTGGATTTTCATTTAAAATTGGGAAAAATTCCATTAAAATTGGGTTTTGCATGGCAATTTTCATTCTGGATGACAAAGCATTTTTCACTGGAAGCCAAGACAAAATTTTCAAGTAGCTTTAGTCAGCAAAATAGCCGCATTTTGTGGACAGGGAACAAAAGCATAGGAGAAAATCATTTGCCAGAGGTTCGTAGCAATGCTACTATTTTAAGTACTGCATGGGTGCATCTACCGTGCACTGTAACTTGAAATAAGTTCTGCAATTTGATCTTTGCAAATTGCATATATTATTTCAATGCTATTTTGAAATAGTTTATTTCATCATTTGGTGCTGTCTACACAGCACCAAATTTCAAAATAAAGTGCTATTCTGAAACGTTCCATACTCCTCATAGAATGAGGTTTACAGGGACATTGGAATAGCAAGCCCATTATTTTGGGCTTACTGTTAAGACACGGGATAGCTGTTAACATGTTTGGATACTCTGGTATTCCAAAATAGCGTTGCAGTATAGACTACCCCTTGAGTCCAGATGGACTTAAGTGAAACCTATGTAGACATCTAGATCTTGTGCTGGTCATCTGCATATGGGGTGAATTTCACTGTAGTGATATTATAGGAAAACAAACTCTTATGTTTTCTTCTTCAGATAAATTGCCAGCTGGAATCACCAAAAGACAAGTCTATATATTTTTTTCCCCACCAGAGAAATGTATTTCCTAACAAGAGGCATCATGGTAACTGCAGGGAAGTGTGTTCTGAGTAATTGGAATTGAAGACAACTTGCACTGTAGCATAAACAGAGTTTTGCTCTGGGAACCCATTAGGAAATGATTCCATTCTAATATTAATTTCAATTCTTAGAACGCTGGTTGACGTCGACAAGATTACACACCACACCTTAGTTGTTAAAATATAATTCAAAGTAATGTATTTGTAAAGAACCTTCTGTCAAGACAGCACAACACGATTATTGTTGTTTATTGTGCAGCAAATCCCATCCCAGCCTTTATGAACCAAGCTTTAACCCTTCAAATTTCTTTGTTATAATTTCTTCAAACTCCTGGCTCGATGGATGTTCAAATTATGGCAATTTTCTTTTAATCCTTAAGGATAGTCTAAAGAATCATTAACGATGCTCATGCAGGAAATGTGTACCACTAATCTCTACTCAAACTCAGTATTCATAATTCAATCCTGCATGACTGAAATCAAAGGGAGCTCTTCCGTTTTCTTCATTGAATCAGGCCTGGCCCTTAATTTGCAGCTTGGAAAATATGAGCAACAAGTTGGGAGCTATACTAACTACATACTGAAGTTAAGTATTAAAGATGCTACATGGTATTGTATTCTGATCTAGTGTTCAGTCTTAAGAAGATAAGTATAGGATGGTATGATGTTTTCTAAAACTTGTATCTGCATACGTTTTTCACCTTAGTGGTGGCGTCATACTTTCCAATATTCCCTTCATACTGAAGACTACTCTCACACACTGAAATGCAGTCACCTTTGCTGTGTGTTTAGGCATCCATTTGTGCCAAGCTATGCTTCTCAGCAGACTATAAGTGAGAGATATATTTTCTACTAGTTTTTCTATCCATTTTACCAAAAAGAATCAGGAAAAGACAAATAATTCACCATCTGAGATCAGGGCAAGATATGATCTCACATATTTTCTACTAGTTTTTCTATCCATTTTACCAAAAAGAATCAGGAAAAGACAAATAATTCACCATCTGAGATCAGGGCAAGATATGATCTCACATACTTCTATGCTCAGTCCCAGCAAGTATTATTTTCCAAGATATTGGTAACTTTATGGATTAGTGAATGTGCAAAAGGGAATGATGAAGGAAGGCTATTGACCAACATGCTCAGGCAATTCAGTTTTGCTGGTCACTGTCAAACAAAGATCCTTGCTGAAGATTAAACAGGTTTGGATTTATTGCTACAAAGCAGGTCCTTTATCATTCTCTGCTCAAGAACTTGGTTTGATTTATGCTTTACAGCTGTGAACTAGCAAGCACTCTGAGGCAACTGTTCTTGTGATAGACTCACAATGAGGTTGCTTAGTGAATATGGAAGTTATTCCTGTGCTTTAGAGATTTGCCAACCTTCTGATCACACAAAACCGAACACCCCTTCCTGCAGCCCTGCTCCTCTCCAAGGCCCACTCCACTCATTCCATTCCCCTCCCTCTGCTTCTCACTCTCCTCCACCCTTACTCACTTTCACAAGGCTGGGACAAGGGATTGAGTTGCAGGAAGAGGTGAGGGCTCTGGTTCGGGGTGCAGGTGCTGGGGTTGGGTTGTCAATGAGTAATCCAGGCTTCAGGAGGGGGTTCTGAGTTGAGGACGAGTTTCCAGGTGTGGGGAGGGTGATGGCCCCAGCTGAGGGTGTGGGTTCTGGGGTAGGTCCAAGGATGTGGGGTTTGGGTATAGGAGCTGGCTCAGGGCTTGGAGAGAGTGTGGTACGGCTGGGAAAATGAGGCATATGGGCTCAAGGAGGGAGTGTGGGGGCAGGAGGAGGCTCTGGCCTGGTGCAAGGGGTTGGGTGCAGAAGGGGGTTGGGATGCAGGGTCCCAAAAAAGTGCTTACTATAGTTCAGAGTAAGCAGATTCCAGGTTCCTGCACAGATGGAGCCTCCCTACACAATGGGGCCACAGGGATTAGGTAGCCACTTCTGGGAGCCACACAGAGGCAAGGCAGATGGGAGCCTGTCTTAGCCTCAGAGCCCTGCAGCACCACCAATTGAACTTTTAATGGCCCAGTCAGCAGTGCTGAGCAGAGCCACCAACGTCTCTTTTTTCAACCAGATATTTCTGGTCCAAAACTGGATGTCTAGCAGAGGGACCACTTCACTTCAATCCATATGCGAGATGCAGCACCTTTGTGGTGGAATGCAGATGCTTACTAAAGCACAATGTTATATTACAGGTTAGTGCAAGAAGTGAAGACAATAGTGGTATCAATTGAAACTACAAGCAGTTTTGGTAGGCAGGCTGGAATGAGATCATTTCATGCAGACACTGCACCAGACACCCTTGTTCTTGAGGAAAATTGTCATTAGATCCTTAATGACTATAGGCAATGTAGGCCTCAGTTGTATATCAGTTTGTATGACACTTCCCTGGATGCCACAATGGAAGAGGGTTGATTCAAAAGGAAGAGGGCCATATGTATACTAACATTGCTACTTGCAGCATCTGAGTTTTTCCCTCCATTGAGATTTCTCTTTAAAGTACTGATCATGCTAAGCCCTTTCTGAAGTATCACTATATTCCACCTATAACCAACTCCACTTGTGGTAAGTAAAGTCTTCTTTATGACTGACTATATCAGTTCCTTCACAGATCATCACATTTCTAATCTGGCTTGTTCTCTGTTAAATTTCAGCAGCTGAAGGGGTCGAGGGCAGGGCATTTTCTAGATGTGCCAGAATTTTCAGGAAGAGACAGTTCTAAATTTTCTCAAGTCATCTAGGACAATGGTTTTCAAAGTATGGATCATGACCCAGTACTGGGTCACAGAAGATCAGGCACTGGGTCACCTTGCTTCCTGCCTGTCCTGGCACTACAGACTGCACTGTGCCCTGGAAGCTGTTTGCAGAATGTCTGGCTGCTAAATAGGAAAAGAGGGTGACACGTTGTCCCCATCCTGAGCACTGCCCTGCACTGCACTGGCCATTCCCGGACAGTGGGAGCTGGGGAAGGTGGTGCCTGTGGGTGACAGCAGCATGCAGAGCTTCTTGCCCGCCTCCATCTAGAAGCCAGACCTGCTGCTGGCTGCTTCTGGGGCACAGCGCAGTCTGCAGTGCCAGGATAGGCAAGAAATCTGCCTTAGCACCCCTGCTGTGCTATTGACTAGGAGCTATTGGAGGAAAGTCCATGCCCCGATTCCCTGCCCCAGCATTGAGCTGCTCCCAAACCCAGAGTCCCCTCCTGCATCTCAAACCCTTCATCCCCATCTCTACTCCAGAGCCTGCACTCTAGTCAAAAGATATAATTATACTGGGTTGCAGGCATCAATAATTTTCTTCAACTGGGTTGTGAGTAAAAAAGTTTTTGAAAACCACTGATCAAGGATGTGCTTCATTCCTAGCTTTGATCATTTCACTGTTTCCACTAGGAGTAAGACACATACAATGATTTAGAATTATTAAAATAAAGTATCATTCAGGGTCAATACACACAAGCTTGGAATTAAAATTTCTTACAAGAAAAGGTCAGAGGTAGACAATTCATAATCCTGCACAATTTTAAACTTTACTTAACTCAGCATGAACGAGTCAATAGAGAGTCTTTCTGATCATGCTCTTTAAAGACACAATGTGATCAATATTGCCATTGATCGCCTGATCTGTTGTGTACTTTCACTGGCATCTACGTATATTTTAAGATAGTTCCCCATTTGGATTTGTCACAATACTAGATGTGAAGAAGAAGAATCTTGTTCTTGCCTCTTCTTATTGGTGCTATTCTGAGGTCAAGACAGACCTACTTGATTTCCACTTATTTTGCCTGATTTCCAAACAACAACAAAAATTTACTGAAGTGTCTTAAAACTTGGCCTACTAGGTTTTAATATGCAGTGTAAATTAACAGAGTTCCTTCAGTGGTGTGGTGCTAGCAGAGGAGGTGCTACCTCTTGTCTGGCTGATGGCATTAACTAAGAATGGACAGACTCATAACTGGAGACCTGACCAGATGACCTTTTGTTAGTTTTCAATAATATCCATGTTTGTCTTATAGGCTATGTCCACACTGCAGCAGTAATTCAGGATACCAGAGCTATTCAGCATCTTTTGAGCACACCTGTTATTTCAAAATATAATGGGCTCACTATTCCAATGTCACTATTCCACGTGGAATAAGGGATGTTTTGGAATAGCGATTTATTTCAAAATAAGTGCTGTGTAGACAGCACCAAATTTTGAAATAACATCAAAATAAGATACGCAATTTGTGGATCTTATTTCGAGGTAAGGGTGCAGTGCAGACACACCCATATAGGGCTGCTGACAGAATAGCCAGCCCATTGGGCAAGGTGTGGGAGGGGGGGCAGGGGAGGAGCTCAGGCAGAAGAGAAAGGGCAGAGGACTAATGTCCCTCAGCCCTACCTTCAGCGCTGCCCAGCCCATGCTGCCCCAGGCTTCAGCCTCTACTGCTGCTGCCATGAGTCCCTGGCCATTTTAAATAGTTGGAACTCAGGGCACCTGCCCCTTTTGCCCCCACCATCAGCGGTCCTATTCATATATAAATATATTTAGTGTTTAGACTAGGCTTGTAAATTGTGGTGTGCATTAATCTCATGGATAATGTCTGTATTCTATGCTATAAGCAAATACATAAGTTTTCCTATACAACTTTGATAATGTTTGCTCTGAACTTGTGAACCCAGGCAGGGGAATCATCCCCTTCTCTCATCCCCGCCCCCTGCCACTGCTTCCCCAACCAAGAGGACTATTACGATGCAAACAGAAGATTATGAAGACAAAAGCTTTGATACTTCTCCCTGGGTGCATAGGGTAGTTATGTACAGAAGACCCCCAGTCTCATTGCTTTGAACACTAGAAGAGGGAAATAAAAATAACTGATATGAAGATTTTTCATCTCTTCACTGTTTGAACACTCTCAAGGCCAGATACACCAAACTGAAACCAGACAGCACTAGGGATTTCCTCCTAGGCATGCCCTAGAAGACACATTGAATTGACAGATCACTACAACTCTGTTGCTCTGAGGATTTAGACTGCAACTCTTTTGTGCATACCTTTGCTTGCTTTAACCTGTAAACAGCTCTTAATTCAAAATAATTAGGGAAGAGAAATAAGTGTGTGTCCTCAGATAAACCACTCACCCAATATGGGTACAATCTGCTTGGAAGCAGAAAGCTTAATTTCTGTGAGTATCCAGTGAGTGAGACTGGACTATATAGAGATGTTTCCAAGGAACTCAGAGATAGGAGCTCACTGGTTGGCTGTTACCTGCAAAGCAAGATAAAGATTGGCTGTGTCTTGAGGAGTTTGCTGGTGAAGTGAGCAGAATGGCGTGGCAGAGAGCTGAGACACAGGTTCATCTCCAGCAAAGCTCACAATTACTAAGGCAGAGAGGTAACAGGGAGCTTATGGGAGAGCATATATAAAATTCAAGCAACGACTAATAATAGAAGTGGCCAAATTCAATCCCGGTCGATAAACTAAAAACTACTCCCATGTGGAGCGGAAGAACCCAATACGCAAACTCAAGAAGGGGAGGAGAAGGCATTTCTACAAAAGAAATATCCAAATTAAGACACAGCAGTAATGGGAGACTAACTACCCAAGCATCTATTTGAAAGATAATATGGCAAAATGCAAAATTTCTAGCAAGTACTTGAAATGAATTGGAGACAACTTTTTAATTCAGAAAGTGAAGGAAGCAAATGGGAGCATCCATTTTAGACTCGATACTGACCAACAGGGAGGAATTTGTGGCAAATCTGAAGGTGAAAGTGATCATAAAATGATAGAAGTAATGATTCTAAGAAAAAGACCGAGCAGAGCACCAGAAGAGGGACAATGGATATTAAAAACAACAACAACAAAAAGCAGACAGACTCATAAAACTGGTGGCTAGAGTCCCATGGTGGGGAAAAATAAGGGGAAAAGGAATTTAGGAGATCTTGAGAAAATGGGAGGAGACAATTGTAAAGTCACAACTGCAAGCACTTCTGCAAAAAAAAACAAAACCAGAAAGAATAGTAAAAAGGGTAATATGACTCCATCAGAACCTCTTCAAGGTCTGAAAGTCAAAAGGAATTCCTACAAAAGTGGAAACATGGATGAATTGCTAACAGGGAGTGCAAATGAACAGCACAAGCATGTAGGAAAAAATGAAAAAGGCTAAGGCTAAGACGAGTTACACCTATCAAGAGACATGAAAGGGAATAAATGCATTACGAGAAAGAAACACAAAGGAAAGTGTAATTCCTCTATTTTGTGGTGAAAGAATAAACTGATGGCATTAAGAAAGTTCAGGTCTAAAATGCCTATTTAGCTTCAAGCTTCATTAAAAAGGTTAATATTAACACATAAGCCAAAATAGGGAAAGAACCAATTAAAGATTATATAGATCTATCACACAGATATTAGATGTAATAAAGTCATTAGTGCCTGATTAAATTCCTCCTAGCATTTCTAAGTAACTAAACGAAACAAACAAAAACCAATCTCAGAACCATTCTTTGAGAACTCAAGGAGAGTTGTCAGCTGGGACATGGGTGATCTGCCTTAATGATGTTCCCTAACTGAGATGACCTTCAATCCTGCGGAAATAGTTTCCAGTGTCAGCAATATAGATGTCAGCATACATACACTTTTGAGCCTGCATTTCTGAATAGATGTGCACATATAGAACAAAACAGGAACTAAACCTGACCCTTGTGGAAGCCATAGTAGAGACATTTAAGGAGACTGACATTCTTTCCTACTTTCAAGAATGATTAGCAATGCAAGCTTTATCCTGAAAGAACCACACTACTGGACTACAAGAAATAACTTGCAGTAGGTGGGCAGTCCGCTCAGCTTGTCACACAGTCATAGGCTGCTGCCATAACAGATCAACCACAACTGCACTAATTTTCTGCCCTAACCCAAGTGTGGTTTTGGTATCCTGAGTCAGATGGAATACCTGATCTTGGCGCCTGAATCCAGCCTGAATGCTAAGCATCTGAGAATAAACTCTCATTCATCTGCATCAGGATTAGTTTATCCATCATCTTGTAGTTTGACAGCAGAGAAATCCATTGGTCACTTTTTGGATCTGTCAGTTGCTTCCCTGGCTTGGGCACAGCTCTGATTTTTGCTCTGCACAAGACTTCTGGGATGCTGCCATCCTGCTGAAATAATCCAAAAACTGAAACAGCCAGCTTTTGGTGATAGGCCCAAAGTGAGAAATGAACTTGTGGAAGTTATCTAGACCAGGAGCCTTGTTAGCCTGCAATTTATATATGGCCAGTCAATAAAGGAGACATCAAATTCATGCCATCACTCAGAGCCTACCATCTGTCTGCAACACTATTTTAATTGCTCGGCTAAAAGCTTTGCGTGGATTAGAAGCTTTTACCTGGGTCACCACCTGGGATTCAATGGAGTGGATATGACTGGGTAAGCTCTCTTGCCCAAACTAGAATCCTCATTCAGTTTTATTAGTGTGTCAGTCTGCAACTGGAATGAGTGAAATCCAATTTGGAAACATTCTTTTTCCATCTTTCTAGCCTGGTTGAGCTACATGGTGAAAAATACTTCTACTTTTTTTTTCCCCAAAAAAATCTCCTGATCAATCTTGAAGAGTTTAAATACCTGATCCAGTCAAATTAGATCATTCAGACAATCATCAGGGAATGAATTATTAATGATCTCTGGAGTATAGATTTTATTACAGTAGTCAGAATTTTATAAACAAAGCTTCTGGCCCCATCCACTTCCTACCACACTAGGTATGTCACATCTCCAATAGACTTGTAAGCTCTATGAGGCAGGAACCACATCACTATTTGTACTGTAAAGTGCCTACTACACTGGATGCCATGAGAAAGTTCCTCTATGATAACACTTCATCATTTGTTTGTCACTAAAGTGGCTGCCACTGCACCACAGCTCCCAGAGAGACATTGTTACACCCACTGCCAGTTGAGGGTTATCCTTTTAATACAAAGGTTAAACAAACAACCAGAATGCAGTCTTAAGTCAGTACCTGGTCCTCAGGCTTCAGGGCCACTCTTTCCAGAAGTCTCTGATACACCAACTTCTGGAATCTTCCTATCCTCAGCCAGCTCTCCTCCCCCTTTGGAGATGCTGCCATGACAGGTTGCTTCCCTAAGTCCTCCTGGCTTCGAAGACTCACCACAGGCATTTAGCTCCCCTCTTATGTAATGTTTTCTACCCAGGAATCAGCTTGTCTCAGTCCTGCCTCCTAGGACTCAGCTTCTCACAGTCCTCCCAGAGGCTACCTACAAGCAGACCTTTAGAGACCCAGGTATAGCTCAGCCCTCTTTAATTAGCTGGATTGGACTCACCTGCTCCCATCCAGAGGCACTGGGCTCAGTCTGTGCACAGAGACCAGATGCCCTGTGACACTGTTACTGTGCTTTACTGATGCAGTATGTCCATTTTGTTCAACTCGTTAGGGACAATAATTCATTTAGTGTAATAATTCAAGTCATGATCGTCCGCCAATATGGAGGGATAGTTGATTAGACAAATCTCAGGTCCCATGTATAGGTGGGTGTCTTTGTGTTTAGAAGTGCTTGAGCTTTTCTGTAATTATGAGGCAATTGCAAATAGTAGCATTTAAGGCAGGGGTAGGGAACCTTTTACAGGTTGGGGGCCGCTGACCCACAGGAAAAAATCATTCAGGGGCCACACACAAGTCAGAAAAAAAACCCTCACTGACATGGCCCCTGACAGAGAAAGAGAAAGAGAAAGAGAAAGACACTCCCTACACTCCCCTCACACACCAGAGCCTACTGGGGGCCAAGATTAGTATATTTTGTGTCCTCCAGCCTGGTAGGGTAAAGAGGGGGGCTGGAGCACCAGCACAGGATCCCCAATCCTGGGGGTGGGAGCCCTGAGCTTCAGGAGCCAGATCCCAGGCAAACCAGGGGCCGCATCCTGCCCCAGGCTTGAGGTCCCGCCCCCCCCGATTTAAGGCTATAGATCTGCACATATGTGTATCCATTTGACATGGGTCTAGGCTTTATATGCCACTGATTTAATCTCAGGCAAGGTGAACTTGTTAAGAAAAAAACCTTCCCTCTGAACCATTTCTACTTTTCAATTTTAACTCCTGAATAAGCTTTTTAAGTTGAGAAACCTTCCATTCACTTTTTTTCTTATTCTTTATTTCACCCAACTTCCTTAGTCAAAAGAAAGAAATATCCAGAAATCTCATGAAAAACCTCACTTCATGTCAGATGTTCAGCCAAACACTGAAGATCAAAGAGGACGTGAAAAATATCCAAAACTTTTGAGCGCTTATCTCGCCTGAAGCTTTTGAAATTTCCCCATTACCAGATGCCAACTAATTTTTTACTGGAAACTACACTAAAATATTTTACATCTGGAGACACAGGATGCAGATGCTGTGTCAAGTCTGCATTACTTACAAATTAATGTATCACAGAAAGTTCTACAGTAGTAGCCATTAAAAAATTAAGTGCCCAGTCCTACTCCTACTGAAGCCAATAGGATTCTTTTTTATATTAACTGAAGAGGTCCTGCCTTAGTCAGGGGGCTGGAGTTGATGATCTCCTGAGATCTCTTCCAGCTCTATGGCTATGTCTACACTGCGCTGGTTTTGCGCAAGAAATATGCAAATGAGGCTAAGCGTGAAATATCGCCAAGCCTCATTTGCATAATTAATGAGCGGCCACATTTTGCGCAAGAGGCTTTTGCGCAAAAAGTATTGGAGTTGAAAGTTTTATTCTTTTTATATTTGTATTTTAGGTTTAATAATGTAGCAAAGTTAGATAACACTATCACATTTAATTAAACTAAGCTCTTTAGTAAGATATATATTTCTTTGTTTCAAAGCTTAGTGAATTTAGTAAGTAAAGAGACAGGATTTTGGTATTGTGTCTATGTTAATGAGATTAGAAATATTGAAGGTCCGGGCCTTCAGTGTGAACTGTTTTGATTATAAGATTTAGTGAGGCAATTTACAATGCTGTTTGCTTTTGTTCAATATAAAACTTTGCTGTTTGTATCTCTGTGAAAGACTGTTTGTGTGAATGGGAAGTGTATGTGACAAGATAACAGTGTGAAGGTTGTTGTTAGAGCCAGATGGCCAAGGAAAGAGGGACGAAGCATGGGTTAAAACAGACTTGTCGGCGTCAGAGGAACTATCAGTGCGTGCCCATGGTCAAGGATCGATCAAATTGGCAGATTGACGACTCTCAAGTGAAGCGAGCACCCCCAAAAGACAACTGATTACAATATGAGCCTCTTGGAAATGTTTTGGGACATCAAAAGATAACACACCGGACACAGACAAACACAGCAGAATCCATAAACTTCAACAGAGAAAAGGATTATAAAAGCAGGGTGCTTTGCTATGGAACTTTGGGTTCGTCTTGCCACCAACTCCAGAAGAGCATCAGATTGCGACCAACAAAAAGCCCTGCTCTCCCTCTGTGATCAATCTGGCTGGCCACGAGATTGATCCAGACGCTGGACTGGTAACTATAACATCGTGTGTGTGAATGGTGTTTGTGTGTGTGAGTGACTAAAAAACATATGCTATTGTTGTATTCTCAATAAATGCAGCATACTGCCTTTTCCCCTATAAAAGATCTCGTGTTCTTTGTTTAAGCATAACAAAAGGAGCCATCTACATGGCTCCTTCTTGTGCAAAAAACCCCTCTTGCGCAAGAGCCGTTCTTCTGCATTTTTTTCAGGAAAAATGGCTCTTGCACAAGAGGGGGTTTTTGCGCAAGTAGGAGCAGAGTAGATGGCTCCTTTTTGCACAAAAGCCTCTTTCACAAAAAGCGGCTGCTCATTAATTATGCAAATGAGGCTTGGCGATATTCCACGCTTAGCCTCATTTGCATATTTCTTGTGCAAAACCAGCACAGTGTAGACATAGCCTTCGATTCTATGATTAAGTGGAAGTGAGACCCAGCACCAAAATTGTCAATAGATATCATGGAGTTCCACAGCTGTTCTGTATTCCCAAACATAGGGAAATACACCTCGAAAGGATCAGATCTTGAGTCCCCGATGCCATGGAAGCTCAGTTTAAAAAAGGAATAAAAACTATACACTGTACACAAAGAAGAATGAGGAAATGCTCAAACAATTAGTGATTTCTTAGCTGGTTTCCATTCTCCTAGCAGTACATAGAAACCAGAACTCTCTCCCCACCTTCCTCCTTGTTAACGAAGTATGGATTTCTATAATGAGGATATGCAGTATCTTCCACTTCCTAATTAACCAGCCAGTTCCAACCACTTCAGGGAAGTGCTTGACACAAGATCATATATTCAAAAGGGCTGGTCTTTTTAAACTGAAGTAACTGAATCTTTCATTAGTCTTTTATACCCACACAGAGTCACTTACTTATAGGCATCTAGCAGAGTGGAAGGTCTATCTCTTTGTTTTTTTCTTCAGTCTTTTTATCTGTTGACAGAGTTAACAAGCCTTACATTACAGGAATTTGTGGGGCTCTGTAAAAATAACTCCGTGTCAAAGAAGTGATTTCTCTATTTTTGTTTCACAATCCCCGAGGGCTGGTTTCACAAGATTCATAGACTTGACCTGCTCTTTCAGCATTGTTTGTTGCCTACAGCCACACAGTTATACAAGCACTATATGAAGTGTGTTGATTCCACTCCTTTGGACCTGTGGCCCCTACACAGTGATTATACCATTTGGCCAGAAGAAATAAAGGATCCTATAGGGCTTGCGCTTCCTGTCAATTAGAACTACAAACAGCTGCGGGGAAACAGATGAGAAAGAAAAGCCAGATCTTGCATTTTGTGGACAGCTAAAAAGTTGAAAAAAACATTATTCATTTAAAGGCCACATTGATATTTAAGTTGTTTGTACTTGAAGTGGAAAATTCCTACATGCAAACAAGTTTTGCCTCTAGAAATCTATATTTTTTACTAGAAAAATAATTATTAACAACTGAAAATACATAGCAATGAATTCAAGGTCTATTTTAAATAACAAGATAGGAGTGTAATACAATATACCCATAATCCTGGGGAAATAACATATTCTCCTTCCAGGCCATTGTCCAAAAGAAGTTCTCTGTTTTTCTTAGCTATGACACTCATTACTATAGTCTCTGAGCACCTCACAATCTTAAATGTATTTTCCTTCACACAGTACCATTGTGAGGTCAGGAAGCATATTAGTCCATTGTACATGGTATCTCATGGGACAGTGAGGCAGAGAGAGAGTAAGTGACTTGCTTAAGGTCAGTGGTGGAGCAAGGAATCAAACCCGAGTTTCCCAAGTCTCATGTTAGCCTCCTTCAACACCAGTTTTAGGCTAATTCATCTATCATCATACCACCATATTATTCCTGCCAAATGTTTTAGCATACTAGTTCCTGCCTACCAGCAGCCTCCCTCATTACAAATTTTTCATTGCCTTATGCCAGTGAGGCTTCTGCCATATTTTAAGGCAGGATTGCTGTCATGGATCCACAGGACCTTTAGAATCATAGGGCTGGAAGAGACCTCAGGAGGTCATCATGTCCAGTCCCCTGCCCAAAACAGGACCAACCCCAACTAAATTATCCCAGCCAGGGCTTTGTCAAGCCAAAACTTAAAAAAAACCCTCTAGGGATGGAGATTCCCTAACATCCCTATGTTACCCTGGGACACAGTAACGATTAAATTTAAAATCTCATTGGCTCGCCCTGACATTCGCAGATGTTATAGTCCTGAGTCCCAGAAGAAGGGATCACCTGAAGCCGTTTCTATCACCGGTTTAGTGGTTTTCCTCAACAAATGAGTCAGAGACAGAATTTGGGGCCAAACCATATATTGTAAATTTAAAAAGGCCAACACGTAAAAATACAACCCAATCCACTCTAACCCTGAAGAAAAGTATGATAGAAAGTCTCCGATACATAAGGTATATACATTACATTCCCCGGTAAGGACGACAAGGTAGCTCACAACCTCAATGCTTTGGCTCGTGGGGAGCCTATGCAGAGGAACAATGAGGCAGTCCCTCGATGACTCGGAGGCCTCTGGACGAGAAAGACGGGTGAGCAGACTCATGGAGAGAAGGCCTTCTACACTCCGCGGATCAAGGAATCCGAAACTCTCGCCTGATCTTGGCTGACGTTCATCCAGGTCTTCACCATAGGTCAGTAGCCCTTTTGCCGGATGATCCCTACTGTCCTATACCCTCTCATTCATTCACATGCTTACAGACGGGATTGACATGCACACACACTAACCCAACTAAACGGAGCCCGGAACCAACCCAAAAGCCAGAACCTGAACGAAACCTGAACACGGATATATATAGAAAATGGATCACTGGGGCCGTGTGCAACACTTTAGTAATGAGAGCAAATGGGTTTGGGGCTGAGTGCAAAGGTTTTGAAAAGAGCGGGAATTCTAATTCTAACTGTTCCCGTCTTAGTTCGAACCACCCTTACTCAGTTCGAAATACTAGAGAGAACTAACCTTAGTTCGAACCACAATACATAACTCAGTCTTTAATTCGACACAACCCCTATCAATCCCAAACCAGTTTATATCATAAGATTAATATATATCAATGAGAACATATTAAAATGACCATTTGAGGGTAACACGTCGGTAACCCATTCCAGTGCTTCACCACCCTCCTAGTGAAATAGTTTTTCCTAATATCCAACCTAGACCTCCCCCACTGTAATTTGAGACCATTGCTCCTTGTTCTGTCATCCATCACTACTGAAAACAGCCTCTCCCCATCCTTTTTGGAACCTCCCTTCAGGAAGTTGAAGGCTGCTATCAAATCCCCACCCCCTTCTCCTCCTCCCCCTCCCCCCGTCTCTTCTGCAGACTAAATAAGCCCAAATCCCTCAGCCTCTCCTCGTAGGTCATATGTTCCAGCCCCCTCATCATTTTGATTGCCCTCTGCTGAACCCTCTCCAATGCATCCACATCCTTCCTATAGTGAGGGATGGGGAGAGAACTGGATGCAATACTCCAGATGTGGCCTCACCAGTGCCAAATAAAGGGGAATAATCATTTCTCTAGATCTGCTGGAAATGCTTCTCCAATGCACCCTAATATGCCATTAGCCTTCTTGGCTACAAGGGCACACTGTTGACTCACATCCAGCTTCTCATCCACTGTGATCCCCAGGTCCTTTTCTGCAGAACTGCTACTTAGCCAGTCGATCCCCAGCCTGTAACAATGATTGGGATTCTTCCATCTCAAGTGCAGGACTCTGCACTTGTCCTTGTTGAACCTCATCAGATTTCCTTTGGCCCAACCCTCCAATTTTTCTAGGTCACTCTGGACCCTATCCCTATCCTCCAACATACCTACCTCTCCCCCTAGGTTAGGGTAATCTGCACATTTGCTGAGGGTACAATCTATCCCCTCATTCAGTTCATTAATAAAGCTGTTGAACAAAACTGGCCCTAGAACCGATCCTTGCGGCACACCGCTTGAAACCTCGCATCCTTAGTGAACTAAAACAGAGCACCAAGTAGTCCACCAACCAGACATCGAGCCGTTGATCACTACCTGTTGGGCCCGACAGTCTGGCCAGCTTTCTATCCACCTTACAGTCCATGTATCCAATCCATACTTGCTGGCAAGAATATTGTGGGAGACCGTATCAAAAGCTTTGCTAAAGTCAGGTTAAATCACATCCACTGACTTCCCCATGTCCACAGAGCCAGTTACCTCATCATAGAAGCTAATCAGATTGGTCAGGCATGCCTTGCCCTTCCTGAATCCATGTTGACTATTCCTCATCATTTTTCCCTCTTCCAAGTGCTTCAAAATGGATTCCTTCAGGATCCCCTCCATGATTTTTCAAGAGACTGAGGTATGGCTGACTGGTCTATGGTTCCCTGGATTGTCCTTCTTCCCTTTTTTAAAGATGGCACTACATTTGCCTTTTTCCAATCATCCGGGACCTCTTCCGATCTCCATGAGTTTTCAAAGATAATGGCCAATGGCTCTGCAATCACATCAGACAACTCCCTCAGTACCCTCGGATGCATTAAATCCAGACCCATATATTTGTGTATGTTAGGCTTTTCTAAATAGTTATTAACCTGTTCTTTCTCCAGTGAGGGCTGCCCACTTCCTTCCCATACTGCGTTGCCTAGTGCACTAGTCTGGGAGCTGACCTTGTCTGTGAAGACAGAGGCAAAAAGAAGTATTAAGTACTTCAGCTTTTCCCACATCATCTGTCACTAGGTTACCTCCCTCATCCAGTAAGGGCCCCACACCCTCCCTGATCACCGTTTTATTGCTAACATGCCTGTAGAAACTTTTCTTGTTACCCTTCACATCCCTTGCTAGCTGCAATTCTAATTATGCTTCTGCCTTCCTGATTACTCCCCTGCATTCTCGAGCAATGTATTTATACTCCTCCCTAGTCATCTGTCCAAGTTTCCACTTCTTATAAGCTTCCTTTTTGTGTTAAGCTCACCAACAGATTCTTGATGGTCCCCCTTCAGTATACCAGGCCTCTAAGGAACCCCACAGTTCCTTAAGGGTAAGACAGATGCCTTCAAGACTGAACCTCTGGACTGCAGCACTGCTGCTTCATACCTCGAGCACTGACCAGTGAGTCCTAGTGAGATAGAATCCCAGTCAGAGACTTTTACACTTTTCAGGGATCCCTTTTCAAACATAGCCTATTAGGCTATGTCTACACTGCAGTGCTATTTTGGGATACTGGAAGTATCCTGAAATAGCTATTCCGTGTCTTTTGAGCTCACCTGTTATTTTGAAATGTAATGGTCTTGCTATTCTGACGTCTCTTTCAACCTTGTTCTACAAGGGTTAAGGGATGTTTCGGAATAGCACTATTTCGAAATTACCTCGCAATAAGCTAATCAATTTTGTAGAGCATGAACTGCGTAGCTTATTCAAGGTAAGGGTGCAGTGTAGACGCATCCTTGGTGAACTAGAACAGAGCACCAAGTAGTCCTTAGGGGAATGTCTACACTGGGAAGTTATTTTGAAATAACAAGGGCAGAGGTGGGGTGGGTGGCTTGCTCTGGAGGTGCAGGAGTCAGGGTTGTGGTGTATGAAGGGCTCAGAGCAGGAGTTTGGGGGGTGTGGGAGGTGCAGGAGGCAGGGTAGAGTGCTGGGGGTGGGAAGTAGAGTACGTTGGGGGCTCTGGGGCTGGATTACCTTATCTGACCAGAGCTGGGCTGCTTCACCTGGGCAGAGTGACTGAACAAGGGGCTGGGCCAGGATCGCTGCCGTCAGATCATGGCCTCTCCTCTTACCCATACCACAGCCACTGCCAGCGCCTCTCACTATCCCAGCTTGGAGCACGCACGTGTCCCCTACAGCACACCCTCAGATGGCCCTTTAAATGAGCAGAGTCCCCCAGCTGGCTCTTGCTGGAGTGCAGCCAGTTCTTACCAGGAAGCACTGCCTCACTTTCACCTCTGATTAAAGGTGAAATAGACAAAAAAAGACCATCTTGACATGACTAATTACACATTTTTAAAATTCTGAATTATTTTTTCATTTTAATTTTAAAAGATGCATGTACTTTGGGAATGACAAAAATGCATAGTTGGTTCCATACTGAGCCATAATCGGCTTGAGAGCCATAGCTTGCTGACCCCTGCTTTATTACATTTCTCTGTGGACAGGGGATTTAAATCCTCCCAGTTGTCAATCAAATGCCTTGAAAACTCAAGAGATTCATTTAATAGTTCTTAAAAACTCATACATCTAGGAACACCAGTGCCATGTCACTAAACTACATTGCTGTCCTAAATAGGCAGGAAGGAGGATTGTTTTAGTTTCTCACCATCTCTGCATAGACAGCTCCTCTACACTAAAAAGCATGATCAAAGGAAACTTCTGGTAATAGAAAAATGCTATAGAAGTTAATTAATTCCCAAATCCAGTTACTTGCCTGAAATGACATAAATGTTATGTACAAGGATCACTGTTGAGAATATGAAAGTAAATCTTGAATGATTGATGCACATGGGCTATGAAAAGAAAGAATGATTTAATGGTTCTCCTCAACAAACACTATCACGGTTGCTACTGCAAGTGTGAAATAGATGTAGTCCCCTTTTTAGCCAGTCAATGCTCCTCTGAAAATGGGAAGACCAGTATGAGTTACTCCATACTTCCCTGTCCTTCCTCCACTCAGCACATCCATGGTACTCCCAGACTTTTCCAGCTCTGATTGCTATGCCTTCTCCTGTCTTCTGAAATGATGGCCTGGACTCCTGCTAGACTGCCAGACTGTTTGCCAAATGCCAATTATTTTTACTGGTGTTTATCAGTTCTCTGATTTATGAATACAGCTGTTAAAATGACAGGCAGTATGATCTGTTGATTAAAGAGGAAGACTAGGAGCCAGAACTCCTAGTTTCTATTCCCAGCTCTCCCTTTGATTCACAGTGTGTCCCTGGGCAAGCAACTTTGCTTTTCTGTTCCTCAGATAGCCTATCTGTATGACTGTTAACCAATGCACAGCCCTGTTGGAAGATTTACTTAATGTTTGTAAAGTACCTAGACATCTCTGAAATGTGCAAGTTATTAGTAAGCCACTTCTGTTTCTGGTGTGTGTCTCAAATCTTGAAGTGATTTCTTTAAAAATAGTTCAGTAGTAGAAGCAACATTAACATCTATTTTCATCTTCAATCCCAACATGTTTGCAGCAAGAGAGACTGTTCCTCCATCCCACATTTGCACATCTGTAGAAATTCTCAGTCCAAAAAAGATTACCATCTCTCTCTAAGTGGTTTTCCATGCCAGACAAACGGCTGCACTTTAATATATCTGTTCTGTTAGATGTTAAGCCAAATTGTCCTTAATGATTCTATGAAACCACTGAAGTGGAGCATTCCAATTGTGCTGCTTGAAAACAACATAGTGAGCTTCTGTGGCTGCACAAGAGAGGGTGAATCCATTACCAAATGCCCTGCCTGTAATTATCATTCTATAATACACCACTCTGTTTTGTGGACCATACGGTTCAGTGGGTTTCAGGAGAACATCAATAGTACCAAAAAGATTTGATCACCCCAACCAACTTGCATCTACAGCATTTAATCAAAGCATCGATCCATTCAATATAGGACAGGCTGTCTATTACAGTGAGATATTGAACTCCTGTCAGCTATCACCTTGCTGAACTAAACTGCTAGAGCATAAATGCAGAAAGACATTCCAAAACGGATGCTCAGTGAAGCTATCTACTTTTGTGGCTTTGCCTCTCTAGCATTCTTTTCCCCTTCCCCACCCCTACTCACTTTTTTAGAGACTTAGGACTGACACTCGCTGAAAATGTCATGTCTAATTCTGCACATGAAAGAGGTTTAAAAAGCTAAACACAGGCATATTGTCCCTAGACCAGTTCACGAGATGATTGCCTATGTCTTTCGCTCAATAAAAATAAATGGATATGTGGAGGAAGTAGGGAGAGAGGAAAAAGTTTCTGCAGCTCTCCCAACTTGAGATTTTTCTTCCTCAGTGGCCCTAATGTTGAACTTGTCTCATAGTCATCCCCAAACTGGAGCTGCAGGCCAGCAAAGGTACAGGATTCTAAAAAGATACTGGACCCTTGAAGAGACTCCTATCTTATTTTCCCTTCCTCTGGAGCAAGTAAGATTTATCACAGGGAGCACTGAAAACTTTGCAAGGCTACATTCTTCTCTGTAACAAGAGAACACACTTTCCTCACCTCCAGGTTCACAAACAGCTGATACAGTTATAGCAGATCAAAGGCTGGCTTTCCTTTATCTGATCTTCACTCTTTTATATCTTGGCAATGCAACTTGATTGTGAGGGTTGAGTATCTGGCTACTAACTAGTAAACTCCACAAAATAATTATTTTGAAACAGGCCTTCTCCTTATGAGACATTAAGCTCCCAGGATTTCTCTGTTCAGTCAAGATCTCACCACACTTTCCATATGAGTAGCAGTTTATCCTAGTGACTTTAGCAAAATAATTGTCTTTCCCCCACTCAGAGCAGCATGCTGTGAACTGGTTAGCTGCTACTTTGCAGTCCCAGAATTATATTTCAGGATGAAAGATTCTATCTGAATTAAAAATTGGCTAAAAATTGCAAACAGGGGTCTGAAATTAAATCAGAATTTCTCCAAAATTGAGTGGGGATCTGGACCTAAGAGGGTTTTGGTTTTTTGTTTTTGGTTGCAACCAAATAAATGTAAAATAACATTTTTATTATTGTTCTTTAAAACATAAATATTGAGTCTATCTGTAAAGCAGAATAGACATTAACTGAAACCCCAACCTATTGTATGCATGCAGCTGAATAAGTATAATATACATCATTACCTTCTAAATACATACCATCTCATTTACTTGACCAAGTCAATAAACCATGAGTTAAAGACACAATGTTTCTAATTTTTATTAGCGTCCCTACACCTATGAATACAATTGTGTAGAAGGTTAATGATCCTTAGGTTATTGAATCTCTCATACACTTCCACCGGGATTTTATTTTTTAGTGGAAATTTATGTGCATGCTTAGAACATTAATTGTAGAAAAAGCATAAATTATCCCTTCTGTGCTATGTTCAGTTTATGCTTTGGGGTCTCTATTGCTGCAACTAAAGTTTATGACATCACTCAAACCACTAAAAACTCTCAAAATCTTAAACAATTTAAAACAGTTTGTGTGAAGAGAAGATATTTAGATAGAGCAGAAACCATAGCTTCTGAATTTTCTTCATTTAAAGTGACTGTGTCAAGATTAATATAAAGCATATTTAAAATAGAGATCTTACACTTAGTTCCAAATAATTAGATAGCTAAAATCCTGTATATTGCCTTGGACACTTAAGTGTTAACAACATTAAAGTCATCTGTTGCAAATTTTTGCAACACCTGATATGTAACCAATATTTCTGTGTAACATGGCATATGTGCTTTTAGGAAACAAGAGGGCTCTGACAATCGTTAATCTGTTCAAAATCAATCCAAGGTCAATAGTATCCACGTGTCATTACTATCCAACATCTTTTTGGTGGTCTGTGTGAAATGAGCCAGTTCCTAGTGACAGATGTTCCCATCTCAGAAAACATCACATAACTGGCATCCTGATAAGCATAAATACAGAACTGTGCCTAGAAGTGTATGCCAAAAGCTGAGACATGGGTAGGACTGCTTGAAGAAGGTTGTAGAGATGATGGCTGTTCTGGTCTGTGAATGCTTTTTCGCAAAATAGAAGAGTTCAGTCTCCAACTCACCTTTCAGGGCAGTAGCTTGATGGAATTGTAGACAGTGGTGTGGCTTTGTATTGCAGTGATAGTAAATGCTCCTAGGACATTCCAGGAATGTTTAGTTCTTTTCAAGTAAAAGAAAATCCTGGACCCCATTTTTTAAGTAAGGAGGGAACTGTTTGTTTGTTTTTACATTTTATAAACATTTATGGGAAAAAATTCATTGTCTGAATTTTATTGGATGTTCTTGGATATGTGCACAGATGATCTCATCATCACACTGCCCTCACCTGTTGCTTTTTAATTTCCTCTCTTACTGAAGACTCTATGTTGCCTTAGGAAGTAATAGCAGCAGCGCATATGGCTCCTACCAGGCAGAATGAGGTTGTCTTTGGAAGATTATTTTACAATAATAAAATACCCCCCTATATCTTACAGATGGTGCTTCAGAAGCAGATGATTATTTGTTCTTACTTGAAATGTTTGCACACTAAAAGTGTGATAAAAATTTAATGTGAGTTTCATGTGATTTTATTTAAGTCGCTTCCAATGAATAATTGCTATTATAATGCTTGTTGATTGCTCTGGGAAAAAAACCGTAACGAGCTACTGGTTTGAGGTAGGAATAGTGTGGTTAGGGCTGTACAAAATGTCCCTCCCCCCAAAAAAAAAATTGCTGATGCATTCTCATCCCGGTCTGCCTACACCACCTCTTAACTTAGTCTTGGGTGCCCTGTCATTGAACCTCAAACCTAAACTGTAATCACTCTACTACTCCGGTCCAGAGTCCCCCTCACAGTGTAGCTAGTGCCCTTCAGTCCTCACTCAGTAATATGGGCTATTACTAACCAGCTGATTACCTCCTGGTAATGAAAGCTGAGTGAGTTTGCAGTGGAGAAGGATGAAAAGCTGCCTCCTAAAGAAAGTTTGCAGCAAAATAGGGGTATGGGCCACCAACTAATCCTCTGGCTATTACTGGAACTATGTACCAGGCTTTAGGCCTCCACCTTAGAAAACAATGCATTGGATAGGAATTACTGGAGTCATGAAAGGATGTGAGGAACATAGCTGGACGTTGCCATCTCTCTCCCAGGGATGGAGGAGAGCTTTATTGAAATTCCCAAGGCCCAAATGATTCCAGGTTCAATTTAGTTTGAGAAATGGGTGAGGGGTTTGGGAATTGTGATGGAGTGGTTCTTATTTTATAGGAACTGATTTGCTCTTTCCTCTCCTCAGTCATAAAAGGACTGATAAGAGAAGCAGTGATGAGCCCAATCAATTTTTGGATGGGATACCCCCAGGAAAACTGGTTTTAGGTGTTAACGAAATTTAAATGGGTCGTCTTCATCTCTCTATATATTAAAAAAAGGTTTTCCTGCAGGACGACAGAGTGACATTATCACATTACTCTGCATCCCACCTGCCTCCTCCCTCATTCCTCTCACCCCTCCCCCGCCCCCCGCTCGAGCCCAACCTCACTGCTTTTTCTTGCCACTTAGAATTGCTAATTTAAACCAATTCCCTACTCCCCTTCCTCCATCCCCACCCCACAGGGCTTTCAATGCAAAGAAACATGGCACAGACCCCACACTGCAGCCATGATAGCCCAGGGAAAGGGGGAAGGGTATGGTGCTTGGGACAGCAGACTGAGGACGGGTGCTAGGAGCGGGGCTCCCAGCCAGGCTTATGTGCCAGCAGTGGGCTCTTGGGTGCTCCCCTGCTGCTAGGCTCCTGGGGATCTGGAGTGCAGTGCCCAACTGCCCAGAGTCTGGCTGCCCCCGTGAAGACTCACCCCCTCCCCAGTGGCTGCACTCACCACGGCTGCCAGAGCACCCACAGGCCACCCAGGGGATCTGCTGCACCTGTTTGCTCCTTCTCTTCCACTCCCGGTGGGTGGCCGGGCAGCACTGGACTCTGCAGGCGGGGCTGGGGTGGTGAGCAGTGCAGGCAGGACCGCACAGGAGAGAGATCAGCATAGTCCCTCCCACCCACCCCCTGCCACACTGCTGCTTTCCCCACCTCAGCAAGCTGCAGTGCCCTGGAACACCGCATGCACACGGTACTACCTGCACCTCACTGCACCCCACATGGGGCAGGCAAGCACCCCTGCACCTCTCTGGCTGGGGGGAGGGGAGAGTGGCCAGGGGCAGAGACGTGGTTGCCTACCCCCTGTGAGAGAGAGGTTGGTGAGCGTGGGGCGCAGCCCCCTAGTATTACCTGAATATTAAAATAATGCGTACAATGTGAGCATTGTGCTATTGGAGATACTAGGTTATGGTGAAATGTAGCATTGATGTCTGAAAAGAACCTACAGCACTTATCTTAGGTATTGACATTGAAGCCACCATGACCTGGTGTGACAGGGTGTGCGTACCCCCCACTGAACCAGGTGAAGTTAAAATCCTGTGGGCAGAAGAAGTTCTGCCTCTCTGCCCAGACTAGGCATGCTCCAAATGCTGGAGCAGCATAAAAGGGAGCTGCTCAACTCAGTCTGGGCTGGTCACTGGAGAAGAAAGATCTTCAGCAGGAGAGTCAGAGCCATGCTAGCTAGAGACCCAGATGACAGGAGCCTGGAGACCACTGCGAGCTACCAGCACCAGAGGTGCCACAGGGAGAAACAGCTGCAGGGGAACCAGAGCACCCAGAAACATGGTATGTTATCCCACCAACACTGGTAGGAAGTGATCCAGGGAGGGTGCTGGAGTGGTAGCTCCCATCCGGGTGAGCTCGGTGTGTTTTGGCTGGATTCCCCATTGAACTAGTGTTAGGGCCATGGTGCTCTGAACTGGCGGTTAGGCCATGGTGCTCTGAACTAAGGGCCATTGCCCCTTTATTGACTCTGGCTGTTAGACTGAGCTGCCCTGAGTTAAGGGCTAACCCCTATTAACTTTAGCCATTAGGCTGTCCTACCCTAGACTGAGGGTTGTTTCTCATAGACTAAAAGGGATTGCCAACAACCCAGCAGCTGACTAGGTGGTGTCCACACCCTCTGAGTTCCCTCACCCCAAGGGATGGGGTGAGCATACACCACGACACTTGGATAAACTCCAAATAAGTAGCTGGAGTTTGTTCCACCCGCCTAAAACTTCCCCTGAAGTTTCAATCAAATACACAATCCTCCCTATCTTCAAAACTGTTGTGTAGGGCTGCTAAGCAGGCTGAACTTTTGAAGAGCTGTTGTGTTATGCACCAGGGTTGGCTGCATTTCTGTGATAGACACTGATTACAGCAAATATCAAATAAGTTATGCTCCTCTTACATCTTTTGGTGAATCGGGCAAACTGGCATGCCCATAGCATAGCTGACCTCTGTGTGCACTGCAAGAGGGAAGGGAGGCAGTATAATAGCCACATGGATAACTCAAGATTGCTCACTAAGGGTATGTACAGACTACATGCCTCTGCCGACAGAGGCATGTAAACTAGGCTACCCAACATAGTCAAAGAAGCCGGGATTTAAATATCCCCGGCTTCATTAAAATAAACATGGCCACCGCGCTGTGCCGGCTCAGCTGATCATCAGCACAGCGCACAAGTCAAGACACGGATCGGTCGACAGGGGAAGCCTTTGTCGACCGCTCCTGTAAACCTTGTTTCACGAGGCATAAGGGATATTTAAATCCCGGCTTCTTTGACTATGTCGGGTAGCCTAGTTTACATGCCTCTGTCGGCAGAGGCATGTAGTCTAGACATACACTTAGTGTCAAGTTCTGAAGCTTTTATTTTCATTCATGAGCATTTATCCATGTGAGAGGTCCTATTGACTTCTGTAGAACTATTCACATGATTAAATGTTCATTGATGTGGATAAGAGTTTTATAATATGCCCCCATGGTAGCAGTTCAGATGGCTGAGCTTGTAATAATCAGATAAAGTCTCATATAAAGTTTTTTATTGTATCTTATTTCTTTTTGGGGACAAAACAAAGCAAGGGGAAGAATCATAGGGTATTTGAATTATTTCAGAAAGCTAAAATTTCACTTTGTTCCCTTTTCTTTTTTGAGATCCATCAATGGAAAAATGCATTAGTAAGTCTGTTGCCAAACATCAGTCTGCTCTGTAATTGCCCTCTGCCATTCTCACAGTTGCTGCCAACCAAACTAAAAGAAGCTGGCCACAAAGAGCGAAGCACCAGGGGACCTTGTGCCATTAGTAATCTGCAGTGAAGATTAGTGGAGGATGCAGGGGAGACTTTAGCTGCGCTAAAGAGCTAGAGGCTGGAAAGAAAGAAAACAAGGAAAAGTCACTGGAGACTGGAAACACTTCCCTACTCTAACAGCTGTATGTAAAGACCAGACAGTGAGCACCAAAAAACCCAAAAAAACTTAGAATTGCTTCAATAAGAAGTGTGTACAATTAGAAAGGGGAAGCTACCATCAAAATTTCTCATAATTTTTAAGTGTTTTCTTTCCCAGTACCCATTTTTCCTATAGTGACTTTCTCTGCACTTGATTCTTTTCTTCATTCTCCTTCACATGGAGCGAGAGAAAGGTGCCACATTGATAACCCCAGAGACTGAAGATGTTTATTAGACCAAAGAACAAGCACAGCTTGGGTGGCAGCTGGGCAAGTTCCCCTGTGCCCACTACTGTGCCAGCGTGTCTCATTTCTATTCTAGAATAAGCATACTGTTTGAGAGGTGGGGAAATTCAATCTCCATGGCCCATTTAATACATGGAGCCTCTGCTGAGGCAGCTAGAAAAGGTAGACTATTAGTGACAAACATCATGGTGATTCTGTGTTCTGGACATATGTCCACAATTAATTGGAGTGTGGCCCATTCAATTTAGGTTGCTCTAACTTGTAGTGTAGACCCGGCCCCAAAAGGAATACGCTTTAACAGTGGTGGAGTATATGAATACCTTAAAGCTTTGGTGCTGCTCAGTTAATAAAGTTGAGCTAAATATCACTAGGGAGCTCCCCGCCCCCAGCCATCGGGGAGGGCTGGGCTGCAGCCACACCCGTCTTGGCCCCTTCTCTCTCCTTACTGCCCCTGCCACAGAAGCCCAAGCCCCCTTCCTCTTCCTCCTCCCCCACCCCTGGCGAGCTCAGGGTCCCTTCTGCCTCTCCATACAGCCAGCCCGGGGTCCTTTCTCTCCTCCCAACCCTAACCTGCCCCCTTCCAGCCGTGGTACACGCCAAGCCCGGCTCTCACTCCGGTGGCCGGGGAGGCGCAGGGGTGCTTTCCCATGCCACGTGAGGCACAGGTAGTGCTGCATGCACGTGGCGCTCCAGGGCACTGAAGCCTGCTGAGGTAGGGAAAGCAGCAGCACGGGGGCAGCAGGACTCCAGGCACTCAGGCATCACACTGTGGCTTCCCAAGAGCCTGCTGCTGGCACAAAAGCCTGACTGGGAGCCCCACATCTGGCGCCTGTCCTCAGGCTACTGTCCCGAGCACCGTACCCTCCCCCCCCCACACACACACAGACGGACTGTCACGGCTGCAATTTAGGGTCTGCCAGCTACTGTGCTATGTTTGTTGGCACTGAAAGCTCTATGGGGTAGGTGTGGGGGAAAGGGCTTGGTTTAAAATAGCAATTCCAAGTAGCAAGGGGAAGCAGTGCGGTTGGGCTTAAGGGGGAGAGAGAGAGGGAGAAGGCAGGACACAGTGGGTACATCTACACTACAGCATTATTTTGAAATATCTAATTTCAAAATAGTTATTTTGAAATATCTTATTTCGAAATAACGCGTCTACACACAAAATGCATTTTGAAATAGCATTTTGCTATTTCGAAATAGCGCATCCACACTGATTGGACGCTAAATCGCATTTAAGGCCAGCTGAAACTGGTTCTGGCAGGGCATCAGGTCAGGAGTTACTTTGTGTGGCTGCTGCCTGAGGCTAAGGCCTGTGCTTAAAGGGAACCCCTAGACAGCCGGTTCTCAGGTTTCTCTGCTTGCTTGCCTACCTCGCTGAGGGACAGCAAAGCGGTTTTTTTTCTCTGCGTGCTCTGGTTGCCCTCACTTGGGACACCACAGCACTCTGCACCGTGGAGCCACAGCTGCCCCTGAGCACTCTGGTGCTTCTTTTGGATGTGTTGCTGTAAGCCTGGCAGCACTTTCTGGAGGCTGCCTCACAGCATGTGCTGCAACCCAACCCCCAGGCCGTCATCTGGACTCTCCTGGGGTATGTGGAGGAGCAGCTGCAGCTCCTGGACACCAGCGTGCCCTCGCTGCATTTGGACACCAGCAGTGACTGATGGGACCACATCATCCTGGAGCACTGGGGAGACCAACAATGGACCCGAACTTTAGGATGAAGGACACCTTCCTCAAGCTCTGCGAGTGGCTCGCCCCTGCTCTGCAGCGATGGGACACGCACATGAGGCCCGCCACTCCCCTCCATCTCCCTCTGGAAGCTCTCCATGCTGGGTAGCTACTGATCCAGGGGGAACCAGTTCGGCATGGGGAGAGCCACCTTTGGAGCAGTGCTCATACATGTATGGCAGTCTCCAGCCCCTGTGCCGGGGGGGGGGGGGTGCAAGGAGGGGATGGGCTGCCCTAGGGAAAAGAGGGGGAAGTGGTGCAAGTCCCCTCCACGGGAGGGTTTGTTCTGTCCCACCCACACTAAGGACTGCCCACAGTTGCCAGGATTGCAGGGGAGGGTTGTTCCTGGGAAGTGGGGGTGCAGGGCAGTGGCGGAGAATGAGCACTCTCAGCCACCCTGGCACCTCAGTGACTCTGTTGTGTGTCCCTCTGCAGGTGGTCAAGGCCATCAATAGAGAGCTGCTCCGCAGAGTCATCCGCCTTGCCGATGTGGATGCGGTCATTGAGGGGTTTGGCTCCCTCGGCTTCCCCAGCTGCAGGGGAGGCTATAGATGGGACACACATCCCCATCCGTGCCCCGGAATGACAGGCCTCCCTCTATATCAACCACAAGGGATACTTTTCCATCATCCTGCAGGCTCTGTCTGACCACCGGGGCCACTTTGTGGACATCAATGTGGGCTGCTCCGGCAAAGCACATGACGCACGTGTGTACCACAACTCCTCCATTTCCCAGAGGCTGCACTCCGGGACCGTCTTCCCCGACCGCCACATCAGGGTTGGGGATGCGGACATGCCTGTGTGCCTGATGTAGCCTATCCCCTACAACCATGGCTCATGAAGACCTGCACGGGACACCTCAACCCTCCCCGACAGGCATTTAGTGCCAGGCTCAGCAGGTGGAGGGTGCCTTTGGCCGGCTGAAGGCCCGTTTTAGATGCCTCCTCAACTGACTGGACCTCTCCGAGCAGAATATTTTGCATGTGGTGGCAGCGTGCTATGTGCTGCTCAATTTGTGAAAGAGGAAGGGGGAGGCTTTCCTGCCAGTCTGGATGGCAGAGGCCGAGCACTTAGCTGGCCTGTACACACAGCCCCACACGGCTGCCAGCCGGGAGGCCCATCGGGGGGCTGTCCATATCTGGGAGGCCCTGCGGGAGAGCTTCCACCCGGAAGAGGTCTAAAGTTTCCCTGGTGTGTTCCACTGGGGGCTTGTGCCTCATTCCACTCTCACGTCCTTCCACTTACCCCTCCCTTCCTGATGTACAATAAAGACACATGTGTTCAAGAAAACAAACTCTCTTTATTGAGCCAAACTGTGGTGTGGGGGAAGAATGAAGGTGGGAGAGGGGAGGTATAAGCCTGGAAGGAGGGAGCTGGAAGGGGGAGGAGAAGCTCAGGGTTGGGGGTCTTGCTGGCCCACCTGTCTCTCAGCATTGCAGGTGCAGGGGCCTCAGCGTCCCCGCAGGGGGAGGAGAGGAGGGAAGGAAGAAGTGAGAGGGGGGAGCAGGAGGAGGAGTGGTAGCTGGGGAGGCAGCAGGGGCTGGAGCAGCAGGAGGCAGCAATCTCTGCACCAGGGTCTGCAGCTGGTTGCAGATGGCACGGCCCTCGGCAAGCAGCTCCCGCCCGCTCTCCTGCCGGAGCTAGAGGTCTTTGTGCGCCCAGTAGTCCAGGGTACAGTGCAGGCCTGCCGCTGGTACTCCTCCTGGTTACGGGTCAGCCTGCTGAGGGCCTGGGTGCGGAAGGACGTCCTGGGTAGGGTGGTGCGCCCTGCACTCGCAGGTGGTGCGGCTGTGGAGAAACAAGAGAGGTGGTCAGTTATCCCTAGGGACAGTGGGCAAAGCCAAGCCCCCTCTGCAAGGCGAGGATGACAGGTTTCCGTACCATCAGAACCGATGTGCTAGCACCGAGGCCATGTTTGGGATGTCCTGCTATCCCTGGGAGTGGGAGCAGGCTTGGCAGTGCACCCATGCCCCTGTGCTGTGTGGGGGGAGAGGGGGGAGATGTCCCCTGCCTCTGTGTAGAGGGGGCTTGTGGAGGGAGGGCATCCTGCTGTGTCCCACCCCGGGGTCAAGAGCACATCATGTACCTTCATACATACACGTGTGGGTAACAGGCCACAGCCCCGTGTGGCAGCCAGCTGGTGCCACGTGCCCAGGGGTGGCACAGCACATGCACAGGTTGCTGCATGAGCTGTGGCCAGCAAGGCCCACACGAGTGATCCCTGGTCTCCCTCCCCTGCTGCTCTCGCATAACGGGACAGTGATGGCACTCACATGTTGTTGCCTCCCCAGCCTTGGATGACACTGGCAACAGGTCCACTGGGACGGCTCGGGGGCCCTGGCTGCGTGGCATGCTCTCTCCAGGCTCCTGCAGCTCCTGGCCCCTCTCCTCCTCCTCCTCTGTGCCCTGGTCAGGGCCCTCTGCTCCAGGGTCTATGACCACCTGGGGGGCACGGACCGGACCACCCCCCAGGATGTGGTCCAGTGTGTCAAAATAGGGGCAGGTGTCTGGGTCTGCCCCTGTTTGGGAGCTGCCCCCTGTGGCCCTGGCATACGCCTGCCACAGCTCCTTGGTTTTCATCCGAACCTGCTCCTGGGTTTGGATGTGGCCTTTGGTGGCCAGGCTGGCAGCCATGCAGCTGTAGGTGGCCGCATTCCTCCATCTAGTGTGGAGATCATGGACGTTGCAGGCCTCCCCCCAAACCTCAATGAGGTCCCTGATCTACGCACTAGACCAGGCAGCTGCCCACCTTTTCCGGCCCCTGGCAGGCTCCTGGGTGCTGGCAGACTGGTCCTGGGGAGTGGTGGAGGGCTGGCTGCCAGTGGCTTGCTGGCTCAGGGGCAGCAGCAGAGTGTCTCTGGACTGGCAGGCGTGATGCTAGCCACAAAAGACTGTAGCCAGATTCTATCCATTTAAAGGCTCCAGGAAGGAGAGGGAGGAGAGGAGTTTTCCTGTTTGTGCCCAGAGTGGCCACCAGGGCACCCTGGGAAGGGCTGGAGGCCCCCTATTTTGAAATAAGCATCTACACAGCGCTTATTTCGAAATAGCAACTTTGAAATAGGCGCTATTCCTCGTGGAACGAGATTCACCAATTTCGAAATAAGCCCTCCGCTATTTTGAATTAGTGGTTGGCCTCTGTAGTTGCTAGTACAGTTATTTCAAAATAACGGCTGTTATTTCAAAATAACTTTGCTGTGTAGACATACTCAGAGTGATATGATGTCATCACTCTGTCATCATGCAGGAAAACCTTTTTTAATATATAGAGATTTATAGTCTCTTTCATTTGTTTTCCAAGAAGGAAACCCTCCTAGTTCATTAGTTATTCTCTATTGTAGATGAACTCCACTGGATAGGAAGTTTAGTCATATACAGCTCATTTGTTCTACCTAACTCCATAGGTTGCAGCCTACAAAAAAGTAGCAACAGTACTCCTTCCCCATTAGCTCAGTTGAGAAGGGCCTCTAGGTCTAGAGCAGAAGATAGAGTCCTACCCCTGCTTGTAAGGACACCCATGAGATTATATATATATAGTATAAATTTGTAGCCATCTATGTTACAGTTGTGACTATAAAAGTTGTATCGCTATGGAATTGTTACATTTATAAATGAATGTAAAATAGGTATCTTTCCTTTCATCATTCCTTTGCTGGGGAGTGTGTGTGTTGGGCGGGGGCAGGGGAGTAAGCAGTTAATTTAGGTAACTTCTGTAGTAGGGAGTTTCCAGTCTCAAAGATAAACAGCAAAGACAAGGTAAGGTACATTAGGAGATGTAGACGAAAGTGTCACCAGTAACTGTACTCCTCATGTGGGACTTTTGAAGGGATTTAAACAAAAAGTGTAGGGTAGTGTCCCAGGTACCAGAAGCTGCATGGAAGGTGCCACCTAGTTCTCTGAAAATCTTAAATTAAAACACCTCCCATACTAATAGGGCGTATACTGATATATATAGCTATCTTCCTCCACAAGGTATTCCCACAGTTGGTTCTCTCAGGAATATTCATCATCTCTTTGCTCTGGTTCTGCTCAGTCTTCCAGCGGAGAGCTGAAACTTTGCTCTCAATTTAAGATTGCTCTCTCCCCTCCCCAGCCTATCAATAAATGATGGAGACACACCGCAATCTGTCCAAACACACCCTGTCCCAGGTGACATGGAGAGCTCAAATCACCACCTGCCACTCGAGGCGAGATTATTAAATGCATAGCTATGCATCATTTAAAATCATTAGCGTAAAATCAATAGCTCTAGGAAATAATTACAGTTTTCACCATGACCTTGTCCCCTGTGGTACTTCATCCTCAAGGGTTATTTAATTAAGGCCCAAGAAGGATGATTTTGCTCAGTGATTTTGCATGCAGTGACTGACATGAAGACACTGGAAACTTCCCACTGTTCTCTCAAAAGAAATTTCATTTCCCTATGCTTGATCCAGGCCAAGAGACATGAAGAGTACATAAAGCATAGTTATAGTCAGACGTACGCATATGGCTTTGTATAAGTCATCTAATGTAATTATATATGAACTTTCTCAGTGTGATGCCAGTGTGCAAATCAAAAGCTTGTTTGCAGTGCTGTAACTGTATTGGTCCTCAGGACAGGAAAAAGACAAGGTGGGTAAGATAATATTTGATTGAACAAACTTCTATGTAAGCTTGTCTTTCACCAACAGAAGTTGGTTTAGTAAAAGATAATACCTTACCTACCTCATCTCTCAAACCAAACTGTTTTTCCTAACTGTCAGGTCTGCAAATGACCTGAAAACAAAGACATTTCCTTCTGCCCTGGAACAGCAACCCCAGGAACAAATACTTAGCATTCAAGACTTGGATAACAATTTTGGTGAAGATTTATTTATTGTCTGCATTTACATGTTTTCTGACCAGCATAGTCTCATGAGAGACACAGGTCAAGACGGAAGGAACAGATCTAGGGCGCTAAAGCACAGCACTAAAAGAATCGGAACTCCAGGTTTATATTTCTGGAACTGTCATGGACTTATGGCCTTGAAAAAGTATGAGGACTCTAGTCTTCCAGGTGCTTGAATGGCACCCAGAGACTCCTCACCATGACTGTGCACTGAGTCACTGCCCCTGACCAATCTCAATGCTTATGGCCTGTGGCCTCACAGCAGTTTGCCTCAGGCTCGTCTTTGGTTGGACAGACAGAACTCTTATTATATAAAGACTCCAACAACATAAGGAACTGTCTGACCAACAGGCAATTGCAGGCTGGTTGCTGCCTAGATTGCCTTATTTCACTGTCTTGTGTAATCTTACCTACCTATGCAACTGCCTCACCTTACCCTGCTTTGCTGCCTTACTGTGTTGTCTGACCTTGCCTTTTCTACCTTCTAACATATTGACCCAGACCTTTGGATTGGATCCCCAAGTTTATGACCCCTGAAAGAACTCCAGCTATTCCACTGCATTCAAACTTTATAGATTTAAGGGATACCAAACTCCCAACCAAATTTCACAAACTGCCAAATTGGTACAAATCGTGATAGAACTCATCTCAGTGGATCTGAGTCGCAAAATTCATGAGCTGAAAGCAGAATATTAACATAATGTGTGTGACAGGGCTCTCACTGGCACAAACAAAAAGGGGGGCACTAAAAGCAGCACTAGAGAGGCTGTGCTGTAGGCAGTCAGAGGAGGACTGAAGAGAGCAGACAATCAAGGCCAGGAAGACCCATATACAAAAGGGAGCTACAGGGCAGAGGAAGGCAGTTTTGTTAGATCCCCAGGGAGGAAGGATTCTGTCTCTGGAGAGAGAATTGCCAGAAACCTGGACAGGACAATGCTCCCAGCAGGGACAGAGGGAATAAGAGACAGATCCTGGCTGGCTGCTGGGGTTTACAGACTGCTGATAATGGACCACAGTTGGCCATTGAAGGAAAGTAACTGAAGAGCAGACTCCAATTCCCCTGGAAGGGAGGAGCACAGCACGTGGCAGGCTGAAGGGATGTGTTGCTGAAGAGGATGCCACATTCCTTGAAGAGATGTGGGTCCAAACATGATGGCAGTGAGGCCCCACACAAGGAGGCGGCAGCACTAACACACAAAGCTAACTTCCAAGACCACAAGCAATGAAGTGCCACAATCACAAGCAAACCCTATTACAATATGATTTTGCATATCTAGGCCCATATGCAGGGAATTTCTGTGTGTGTGTGGGGGGGGTGTTTTTTGGTAAATGTGGACCACAAGGGTATGACTGCACTCCCTATAGTCCTCCAAGTAAGTGGGGAAAATCAGCCCCAGGCATCCTCCAGCCGGTCAGAGCATGAGGAGGGAGGCTTGGGCAGTGCACTTCTCTTGCCTTCCCCTGGCCAACCAGAGCATGCTTACTTGGGGACCATGGGGTGGTGGTTTTGCACCCTTTGCACACACACACTCCTGCATACGGGCCTGATATCCAGCCTACGTTTCCAGCTATCGGAGATTTTCTCATAAATGTAGTCGCTAAGAGATGTCTATCATTCTATAACAGTCTGCAAGTAACTATAAAAGATAGAAAATCCCAGAAGGAAGAGGAACTACGTAGAGTGGCCCGAGGGGTGGAGGGAGGTATAAAACTAGGAGGAACAGCATGAAATTAAAAAAAAAAAAAAAGTTAAAGGAAATTTTGCCTCTAGTCACAAACAGAAGTGACTAACCAGGCATGCATGTCACACTGTGGGACATGTACTGTTAGAAATGCCCTAAAATCCATTTGTGAGCAAGGTGGGATGTTGCAGGGCCTAGAGCAGAGAGAATTAATGTTCTCATAGAAAACAATGCATGTTTAGCATACCCATCCAAACCTCATAAGGAACACCAACAGTGTATTAACTCTTCCATGTCCCCATAATACAGTGAAACCCACTATTTCATTTAAGGGGAGAGGCAGAAGTAGCTATTCAAAAATGGAGAAAGCATGTTTTTTTCCCCTTGATGGTAGCTTTGTCTTTTATTCAGGCAGAAATTAATTTGGTAGATAGGGTTTTAATTTATAGTGCTTCCGCCCCAAACCCTAAAACATGAAGGGAGGGAGTATTAAATAAAATAATTTGAAATGTCAGGGAGCTGGTTTAAATTATTAAAATAATGCCTTGGTAAGTAATTCATTTTTGAAGTATCCATGTTTGATCAATTCTTCTAGTCTGAAAGCTGCTTTGCTGCTGAGAATAAGGGTACGTCTAAGACTACAAGTTTGTCGGGAAAAAGGTACGCAAAATGCACTCTGCATTTTGCGTACCTTTTTCTGATTCTTTTGTCGGAAGAGGCTTTTCTGACATTTGGCCCATCTAGACTGGGCCAAATGTCAGAAAAAAACCCTCTTTCGAAAGCCCCCTTCCTCGTAGAACAAGAGCATGTTTGCTCTTCCACAAAAAAAGCAGAAGAGCAAACGCGTTCCCTGGATGCGGCAGAGTTTTTTTCGGAATACCTCCAGTATCGTGAAAACCCTACAGTTTAGCTGTACCCTAAATGTTTGTCCTATAGGGAGACATTATCCAGGGGCTGGCCAAATGTGAACACAATGTATAAGTCTAAGGAAACAATTTCCTGTGTTTCTCAGCAATATTTTAAACCCACAGATTCTAGATTAAGAGGCATTCTAGGATACTCCATTCCTTTACTGATAAAATTAACAAGCTGTGTTGGAAAGCACTGACAGAACCATTTTTGAGGAATAAGGAAGATGATTTGAGAGAGTCAGATGTTGTATCTGTGAGAGATGGTGTAGCTGCTGTGGTCACAATTTGGTAGAAGGAGAACGCCTGTAGTTTAGAAATGGCCTATAGAGAGAAGTTGGAATACTATTCTGAAATGGAAGAAGAGATCAAAAAGATCTTGATGGAAGATCATTTCCTTTTATGGCTTTGTAGTCGGGGCACATGAAAAATGGAGCAAAATTAACAATGAAATATTGAAGCTCCTGGGAATGGATAGAAATAAGCAATTTAAAGAAAACCTTTGCAGACTCGGGTTCAAATCCACAATGGACATGATGGCTTTCTTCAGTGACAAGTGGAGATCATGGAACCTCTGGGTAGAAATGGTATCCCTAGCCTCTGTTTCTCTGGAGGTGGGTGACAGGGGAGGGATCACATGAGGATTAATTGTTGTGATCCCTCCCTCTTGGGTATCTGGTATTGGCCACTGTCAGCAGATAGGATACTGGGCTAGATGGACCTTTGGTCCAACCCAGTATGGCCATTCTTATGTTCTCACTCTGTGTACCACTAAGTTTCATTTTAATTTGAATTCTCCATATTTTTACTAGAAGATTGTGTCCACAAGGTGGTGTGTTTTTGTGGGAGCAGGAGGTGGTGTAGCTACCACTGGTAGAGTATAACAGCACAAGAGCGCCATGTAGATGAACTGTTCTCCTGTGGCCTCCCCTGGGGTCCATGGGTCTTGGAAGCAAGCAACTGGTTTTTGATACTCAGATGGTAACTTTCTTCTCCATAATGGAAGGAATTTAGGTAAAAAGTTTTCCTTTACTCCTTATCTCCAATCTCAGGTCTTTCAACCACAGGGAAACGTTTCCCTGGGGGCTCTAAAAATGAAGTGAGCTGAATTAACATTACAATTAAGCCACATACATAAGCCAAGTACCATGTGAAACTTGCAACAGGCTCTTGTTCTGTAATGCAACTTGTCATCAGTGAGCCTGGTTTACCTGTCATGCTCTCCCTTTCCAATGAGGCTTAATAAATACTGACAGCGATTACACAGAATCAAGATTTTGTACAAGTGTGATTCAGTCTATGGAATGGATAACATGGATAATAAATGTGCTACAATTATTGCAGAACAGGCTACCTGTGGAATATAGCCTGTCTCAAATAAAAGCCATGACACTAGATACTTTCCAAGGAAAGAATAAGCAAGTATTTCAGTTCTGTCATTTCCTCTTTTGTAAGACCTGCAAGGGGAGCATGCCAGCTCCACCCCAATACAATCCCTACCCAGAAGGCTGTAGTGTCTGTATGCAAGCTGATCTTTCCTCCTTGTAAGGAGATGCCACAGCTGGTGAGTTACCTCAACTTTCCAGGCCATCTGCCCCACTAGCGAGATGGAACACTCAGGGCCTTTCTTCAAGCCCTGTGATTCCAAAATGTTCTTTCAGAACCCATCTGTGTAGTCCTCCAGGGGGACAGACAAGACACATTATGCTCTTGGCTTTGGATTGGGCAATATTTTCATACTGGCAATAAAAAAAAAAAATCTTTCTCCAAATTAGATTTGTTACAACTTGGGGGGGGGGGCCCTGTTCATACTTTTATAAGTACTATTATCATACAACTCAATTATGATTTTCAGGAATTTACTCGTGCATCATCACACACAAAAATGCACGTGTGATTGCACACCTTTTTTGCAAAGATATTGTAGTAGATCATGGGCAGCTTGTGTAATCGTGGGGTAGCTATTTCTGGATACCTCCAGTATCCCGAAATAGTGGTGAAGTGTAGACATACCCTCAATGTTTATTATGACAGATTTAAATTCTAATAAATTAGGCAGAGAAGGCTTGCTTTGTGAATAAATCCATCTCCATGTATTATGCAGGCCTGGTTCTCCTGCCACTCACACCATTTTGATACTTAACTTCACTGAAGTCAGTAATTACTTATTCTTAACTTATACCTGTTAAATGAGAGACTAAAGTTCTGTGCACGTGTGGTATTACGTATTTGAACAGTCATGTAAAGCATGCACTTGAATACATGACATTACAGATAACATTTTCAATTAATTATAAAAACAATATTCCATCATGCGGTTTTTCAGGACAATTGTGGTTAAGGCAAAGGCTAGAAATCACATTTGCCTCTAGATATCCATCTAGATTTGAAAGCAGAACAGGTATATTTCCTCTACCTTTTTGGTGCCACTAGATGCTTACTGGATGTGAGCCCTGGATCACGCCCTCCTAACACTCACTGCTTATGGTCAAAGGTCTCCAAACCAGATACAAAAGGTATCTGAGTACTATGTTAAACCTTTAATACAAACTGAATGCTGTGTCAGCATCAATTCTAGCTACTCTCTTTGGTGCTATTAGATACACATGGTGAGACTTCATTCTCATCATGTTTATAGCTTCAGCATTGCCCAGGGGGGTTATAAAAACTAGTAGTGCCTATGTAATTTTTCTGGCATGGCAAAGAGAATAGCCTTGAACTCAGAGAATGATCTCTGGGTGTAAAGTGGTAATGGGCTATCATTCAATCCTTTCTTTCAAGGCTGCATTAAATAACACTTTCGTATTTAGCCATAATTCACAATCTGAGGAAGTTCACTTGGTGTGACTGCAAATTCAAACACAGATGGGGGAGGGTGGGAGAAGCTTCCAATGAACCTACACACATTATTATTTCACACACAGCTTAGTAATTTGTCAAGATACCTGTTGTGGTGTTTTAAGACACTCAGATGGTGGATTCTGGGAGGTAGGGCATTGGATTTCTAAACAAAAAGATATCACTTAGAGCGCATTAAAATAAAAATAAAAAGTAAGTGTGAATGGGAAAGTTGAAGAGGCCCGGGTTATGACATTTTACTCACAGCAATTGTTACCTTGACCTCCAGTAGCCTCACAGACTTCAGTAGATTTACTCAAAGTGTAAGGTCCTAACTTCTTGAAATGAACAAGAGTACACAGTCAATCCCAGAAACAAGTAATATTTCAATACCAATTTCCAAAAAAAAAACCCCACACTTCTACCTTTGTTAGAAGACCAAAAAAAGCACAATCACAAGACAAGGAAAGGAAGTATAATTCTGTGATTAAGACATTGAATATGGGCTCAGAGGACCAGGTTTCACTTCTGCCTCTCACACAGACTCTGTATGACCAATTTGGATATGACTTCACTACATAGTTTTTGCATCTGCCTTAGCCCAGCCTGGGTGTGAGCATTCCCACAGCAAAACCCTGGCTATGTAACCATGTCCTCATAATTCTGATACCATATCCTCACAATTTTGCACTTGTCTGTGTGCCTGTGGAGAGCATATCCCACGGGGTTTTTGCTGAGGATACTCTAGGATTTTTTCAACTATGTCAATTGCAGGAAAAGTTATAAGGGGTAAATCACACTTTGTTATTCACTTTTTCCACAGGTTTGATGATTTTAAAGACCTTTATTGTATCCCTCCTTATATATTTTCCAAGCTGAAAAGTTCCAGCCTTTTTAATCTCTCCTCATAGTGAAGCTGTTCCATACCTCTAATGCAGCAGTGGAGAACCTTTTTTGGGTTGGGAGCCACTAACCCACAGAGATATCAGTTGAAGACCACCCACAAGTGAGAAGAAAAAAAACCACCCCACACAGCTTCAACTGATGCCCCACCCACAGCAAAAGCCTCTGGGGCTTGCCCAGCTATGGCTGCTCCTTCTTCCCATTTCTCAGCTCCCCACTTTGGGAAGGGGTTCTGGGGCTTGCCCAATTCTGGCCACTCCTTGCAGCAAAGACAATGGGGCGGTCTTCCCCTTCCCTCCCACTCCTGCAAGGGATTTCACCTCCCCAGCTTCCCTTAGGTCCGACATGCCTTCTTAACTGTTAAGGAGGCATTGCTGGCAGCCCGGGGCTGGGCTGCAAGATGCTTCTTGCTGCAGCCACCCTAAGCAAGGAAGGCTATGTCTACACTCACGGCTTCTTGCACAAGAACAGCCATTCTTTTGCAGAGCATCCACACTGCCCGCCTGCTCTTGCACAAGAAAATTTACAGTAAGGCGTGGTAAGAGAGAGCTTCTTGCGCAAGAGCTATGCTCTTTTCTAACAGGTGTACGCTCTCTTGCGCAAGAGGGCAGTGTGGACGCGCCGCAGGGATTTCTTGCGCAAGAAAGCCTGATGCCTAAAATGGCCATCAGAGGTTTCTTGCGCAAGAGAGCATCCACACTGCCAAGGATGCTCTTGCGCAAAAGCACATCTCCCACATGGCAGTGTGGACGTTTTCTCGTGCAAGAGTTCTTGCACAAGAACCCACCAGTGTAGACATAGCTTAAGAGTTTCCTCCCATGAGTAGAATGAATTTTGTGCTGTGCACCATTACTGAGTTCATGTGGCTTGTTTGGATGTGCCACTGTGGCACCCAAGTTATTAATAAATATTTTATAAACCTTTACCTTTTCTCTCTGATGCCACATCTCCTCCCCTTGCTCCATCAGCTCCCCTGGTGCCTGCTGCCCCCCAACTCCTCACCCTCCTCTGCTGTCCTGACTCCTGCCCTCAGCCCTCCTGCCCCCCTCCACCAGCCCTTCTCTCCCCCCTGTGCCCACTCCTCCAGTAGCCCCACTCTGATCATGGGAGCTACCCCTCCTCATCCCCTCTCTTAACACCTCCCTCTACACACGTGCCCTGCCTCTCTCCTCTAGTGCTGGTCCCTCCCCTGCAGGTGTCTGCCCTTCTGCTTCACCCCCAGGATCCCCTGGCACCTGCACCTTCCCTTAGCCCTGCACCCTCCTGGTGCCTCCCCCTTCCCTTGCTGCCCCTGCCCCCTTTTTCCCTCACCACTCTCTGCCCCCATTCCCCTCATGCCCCTCACACGACTTGCTCCATCCCCATCTTTCTCATGCCCACCCCTTCTTTCAAGCCTTCTCCCAGCACCTCTCTCTCTAGCCCCCAATGCCCTTACCCTCTCCCCTCCCAGCATCACCCTGTCCCCCCTCCCACTGACACCTCCCCTCCTGCCATTTTCCTCATTGTCTGCACTTGGCCCCCTGGCATTTGTCTCCCCTCCACCCTGTGCCTTGGTGCCTTCCCCTTTCTTCCCCTTCCACACAAGCCCCTTCCCCTCCCACCCCCTCGCCCTATTTCCCCCTCCGCCAAGCCCCTTCCTCTCCCACCCCCTCCCTCTATTTCCCCCTCCGCCAAGCCCCTTCCTCTCCCACCCGCTCCCCCTAATTTTCCCCCTCCCTTACCTTCTGCCTTCCACTTTGCGGGGCTGGAGTCTGCACTCGGGCCCCGGACTCCGAAGCCGGTGCTAGTCTGAGCGGCGCAACGTGGTGCCGAGCAGTTTTAAAGTCCCGGGCCGTGACGCCACATCATGCCCGGGCATCCTCCCCGCTGACCTGCAAATGCCATGCATGGCAGCAGCAGAAGCCGGCATGGGGGAGCCAGACTGAAAGCCGCGCACGGCAGGGACGGTCTGGGGCTGAGGGGGATGCTCTGGGGCCGGGGTGGGAGGACGCGTAGGGGGGCAGGCAGGTGGGGGCCGGGGACTGCTCCAGGCAGAGCCGGGGGAGAGACCCAGCTCCAAATATTGCTGGAGAAGGGCCTCCACCGGCTCCGGTGCTTACCATCCATCCCGGCAGAGTGGTGCCCCAGAAATAGTGGTGCCCTACGCAGTTGCGTACTCTGCGTCTGCCTAAGGACGGCCCTGGTTGTCTGTCCTACAGGTGACAATGAAGGCAGGCATTGGAGAACGCTCAGTGCATGATGGGTTCAACCTTTGTCCTCACTGCAAACTTCACCTGATTTAAAGCACAACAGCGTTCTAAATCACACCTGAGTAAGCTAATACCCGAGTAAGCACTCAAGCTCACTATGAAGTGATTGATGGAGGATACATTAGTTACTGTTTGTGAAATACCCAGAATAGGGCTTCCCACTGCTCGCTTAAGCTCTTGAACATATGAGTTCTCTTCTCATTACTAAAATGATAAGCTTGCTGCTTGGGACTGACCCTTTTCTTGACTAGCTTGAGAACTTCCTTTTCCCCTGCATTTGACCTTCCACAACTTCCTCTTTGTGGCCCTGACTCAGCCAAGTACAAAAGCACATCTCTTAGCTATATCAACATACTAGATTCTTATGTTCTCATTCATATATATTTAACCATCCCAAATCAGCAACACACTTAAGTAAATGTTTCCCTTTCTTCATATGCTTAAGTCCCATTGACTTTAACTAGCTGTACGCTTAAGTCTTTTGCTGAATTATGACCTATATGCTCTATGAAGACCATAGTTAACCCTTTTGCTGGCTCTTTATATGGAATCCATCACATGATCTTTATATTATACTAATTCTTCCACAGACCACTTATCAAAACAGTAAAAGACTTCTCCATATCAAGGTCAACTAATGCAAAAAACCCCAGAAATTTTATTCTGAGCCATCTTGGAAACATGAAGACACCCTACACCTCCTACTCCACCTTCAAATGTTTCAAATTGCCCATCAGAGACATTTTTTTTGAATTTATATAACCAGTTTAACTCCTTTTTTTTTATGATACCACCCAAAATTACAGAATAATTCTTACCTGAGTGAAGTTCTGATTCTAGAATTTGAGAGGGGGAAATCAGGATTTAATGGAAAGCTAGCTCCACCCTTAACTATTGCATAGATCTTCTGTACACCATAAGGATATAGTTTGATATTCTTCATGAAGTAGCCCAAGGTCACCTAAAGTTAAAAACAGTATTATCAATTTAAATTCCCACTATTAAACTAAAACTTCTGTCATGTTTGCTCATTTGACAAGCTAAGTGTTGACATCAGGTTTATAATTTCAGTATTTACATGGTTTCTTTTTAATTCCCATTGGAACATATTTGTCAGGAGACCTTCAGTAATGAAAATGCTTGGGTTTTTTAACAAATTCATTGACCTTTTACTTTGTTTATATTGTAATGTAATGAGTTGCAGCTAAACTTATTAGCAATCAAGCTTCAAAACGGCCATCCATGTTAGATACTCTATTAGCATACTGTATGTGAATATTTCATATTCAAACACATCTACAAGTCACTGAGAAATTCACAGCTGTCTCTCTGCAGTATATCATGGTCATATGGTATTTCATAACCACAGTAGTGGGAATCAGATGCATCTGGTCTTAAAATACAAACCCTTACCAAAATAAAGGCACATCTCAATTAGTGTTACCGCTATAGGGTCTAGAGGGCTATGTCTACACTGCAGCACTATTTTGCGATACTGGAGGTATCCTAAATAGCTATTACATGTCTTTTGAGCGTGCCCATTATTTCAAAATATAATGGGCTCGCTATTCCCATGTCCCTATAAACCTCATTCCACAAGGAGTAAGGGATGTTTCAGAATAGCAATTTATTTCAAAATAAGTGCTGTGTAGACAGTGCCAAACTTCAAAATAAGCTATTTTGAAATTAACTCAATAAGCTACACAATTTACATAGCTCATATTGCGTAGCGTACTTTGAGCTTCAGGTGCAGTGTAGATTCAATCTGATCATGGTCAGTGATGCGAAGAACACACTAGCCAGTTCAGTTCATTATTGATCAACTAACAGAACTGTGTACAGAAAAGATAAAATTGTAACGGAAAACATATAGTGTGAAGATAGCATTTAAAAGAGCAATTCCTTTAGTGTTACTAGTCCAGATGACTGTGCAAGGATTTGAATGGATCTGATTGGAGACATTTATATTTTTCAACTCTCTCAATGTTGTATAGCTAACACCTCTGACAAGGAACATCAACAGTAGCACAGGAACCTTGATGTACCCTTGTGCAGCTGGCAGGCCACCCCCACAAAATGGTTGATAGGCAGAAAAGCTTCACAATATCAAATGCAAATTTGCTTTGAAAATCAATTTTGGAATGCTTAGTCAGAAACTGTGGTAAGCAATTATTGATTTAAAAGCAGAAAAGTTAACAGAGAAATCAAAACTAAATTACTTGGTTGCTCGCAAATAACTTTCCATCCTTTACTCATACAACTAACTTTCAATTAAAGGAAGAGACTTCCCAGAAACAAATTGAACTTGCCTTCGATATAATAACATATATAACAAACACCTTCAAAGCTACTGGCCCTAATGTTGCTTTCATTTTCTGTACACTGTGTACATCTGGAAGTAAACCAATTAGCTTTGACAGATTACTCCCCAATTTTAACATTAAGTCAGAGAAGACTTTATCCCATTAAACTCCTATTGTTAAGAGCAGACTTCCTGACTCCACAAAGTCCTGCTCATTTACTCACGAAATAGGGTTTGTACAAGTCATACACTTGATCCAGTCTAGCTACAGCTAAAATAATCAGATTAGAAAATCAGTGGTATTACTTTTACTGATAGACCTGGCATGTGAGAAGGAAGATGGAGAACAGACCCTAATTCTGCTTCTTTAATGTATTTCCTAATAGTCTGAAGAGAGACCTTTCTGATCCCACCCACAGTGCTCCTCAAAGTTTGCAGTTTATATTTGGGAAGGATTCAAGACTGACAGTTCTGAAGACTGTAGGCCTCTAAAACACATTATAACAAGCAGTAGCTGCTATAGCTCCTTGAAGCTGCTACCCTGCAAGCTCTTTAACTCAGAGCCTCTGGAAGTGAAAGGACAGTTCTTCCTCCATGTCCATTTTGGCCTTGGCCTCTCTGTGTGTGTGTTGGGGGGTGTTTACCCCCTTAGCATTGGGACTGCCTCGGCTGTCACTGTCCCCATGCATTGGCCCCTCCATCAGGTCTCTATGGCCCTCTATAAGGGTCTCTGCGGCCCCTGAGGCCCGACTCCAAAAGTACGTGTCCCTCTACTAGAGCATATACGGCCCCTGAGGCCCAATTCCAAAGTACGTGTCCCTTTATTAGGGCATATACAGCCCTTGAGCCCTTGCTTCCTACCACGCCCTGGCGCCCCTGCGGGCTATTTGCCTCCGGGGCCGGTCCGTGGCTGAAGCTGGCGCTGGGGTTGTGGGCGCTTCTCCCCCAGGCAGTAGTGGCTGCCGGCATTGCTCCTGGGATGGCTGTGGGCTGCGGCTCCGGCCGTGGCTGCTGGCCCCGCTGCAACTGCAAGGGCGGCGTCAGCTGTTGCAGGAATACTGAGGTAGGTGCTGATGGACGGACCTCCTCTTTCCCCCCACTGCCTTTTCTAATTGCAGGGCTCCCTCCGCTTTTATGCTCTGGCTCTGCTGGGAGCATGCCCAGCAGGGCTGGATGGGAGGGGGCCTTCTCAGCCAGCTGGGCCTGGGCTACTCTCTGCCCTTCAGTGCGGGGCCTCTCTGCCCCATCACAGTGTGATATCACTAATAGGGATAACCGTTTCAGCTGTGGGGTGTTTTATAATTTGGAAACATGTCCTTTAAGAACTGGAGTCATACACGACCAACTCGCTTTCTTAGCTCTCCAAACAACATTCACACAGAACTTTTCATTTCCTGCTGACCTGGTTTGAATCAGAACTGATGACCAAGAGTAAAAGTCTCTACACTAACAATTTAAAATGGTGTCAAGTATCAGAGGGGTAGCTGTGTTAGTCTGGATCTGCAAAAGCGACAAGGACTCCTGTGGCACCTTATATAGCCACATACACCTCAGTCCAACACACTTTCTTTCTAATGTCAAATCTTAAGTGACCTCATCAGCGTTCATATTAATTATATGAACAGATCAGACTGTTACACAATCCATACATTTAAGTTATTCTTCTTTCATCAAGTTAAAATTCAGAAGGTTCCTTTTGATGCACATATTTGTTATGACTAAAATGTTATAAACTACTTTAGAGACAAACAGTATCTATGTATCAGCATGTAAGGATAAATAATGTGACCAAAGGTTGTGTCCCAGATTGTGTTAAATTTCTGGTAAAAGAGGTGCCCAGAAAGTGAGAGAATCCAGTAGGGGGGAAAAACCAAAAAGGGTAGGTATTTGAATTTTTGTCTATATGAATTCATTTTTCATTAAATCGCTATGATAAATTCAAATAGTGCTCCAAGTTCATATTCTATATTTTTTTACAAAATAGAGGCTTAAAGCTCCTATTAAATTGAGCTTTCACAACTTTATAATTGAGGGTGTGAACTGGGAATACATAATACTGTATTTGCATTATTTGCATAATACAGAGACAGACAATGTAGCACATTTGGATCCCTTTTGAATCAAGGTATTTTTTCACTTTGAAGCTTCAATGATAGATATATAGATAGACAGATATAAATAAAGCATACTAAGCCAAATCATTTTGCCCCAATGCCAGAGAATGGGCAAGATGACCCAGTAAAGGACCTTTACAATGCAGAGGCCTACGTAGATAAAATAACCTAGAAAGAAAAAAGTTACCTAAAATCTGCAAAGAGAATCATCATGAACACAATAACTTTGTGCGCTAAACCTCTGACGATGTATCACATGTCTGTCCTGCATCGCCTTCTGCCATTTAAGACCTGTGCCTGCAGGAGCAATGCATCATAGTCCTATCATACTGACACCCAACACGCCAATCCTGGTCTTTCCAAAGGCATGGGGCATCAGTTGGACTGAACTGTGAAGACCAACACGGAGTGAGGTGGAGAGGTTGCTATATGTATTTTCCTTACTGATCTGAGTCAGTATCCAAATGTGAGAGGCTAGGCTGCTGACTTGCTGTTAAATTAACTATATATTCTATCTTAATGCTATCATTTTTATCCCTTTCTTGTTTCTCTTAAAGGGTAAGAGCACTGTGACTTAATGTTATGATCTCCATTAACAGTAATGGGGTTCATACAGCTGAACAGTCTCTCTAATATACTTATAAATAACAACATATGTCCATGAATGAATGAGCGATAGAGTAAAGAGAGACTCACTAGAATAGATCTTAAAATATACACCCAAGGATATTTGTCTTTTAAATATGAACGTCATAATACTTATGAGAAGTACAAACCCAAGTCTGGATAATAGCAACGCAAACCTGAAATCCTGATTGCAAAGGTACACCTCTAGATTTCAAAGGGGGGCACCTATGCTTGATCCATCCAATATCCACTAAAACTGGCAATTATAGGTATTTAGAAGGAACTGGGTTAAAATCATTCATTCATCCAAACATTATTACTGTAATCAAAATGGTGAGTGTGGGCCTAGATGGAGAGTGTGGGCTGTCAGGAGTGAAAAGAAAAGGATGGATATTAGAAATACTATTTAGGAAGGAATAGGCAGAATTCAGGCAGTGCTTGAAGGGATGGTAGATGACCCTATTCAACTGATGGATGTGAATGGTGGAAAGTAAGAAGGTTTCATAATATCAGATCTTCTCTTCCACTTAACATGAGTCAAAAGCCTCTTGATGCCAGCTGCCAGAAGGAGCATGTAGGTGACAGACTGATATTTACAATATAGTTACAGAAAAAGTGTCCTATAGGGTTGCTGCTGAAAGCCTGAGTGACACAGAGCACACTAATCTTTGTAAAAATGTGTGTGCATATAAAGATATGTATATTGGAAATTATGTTTGTCAGGCCTTGTAGTTAAAAGCTGGTCACTCAAAAGTAGCATGCCTCAAGACAAACCTCTTCAGAGAGACAGTGCGAAACATTTGCCTTCCTAGCTAACCACTGTGTATCTTACGATAGTATTCTGATAGAATTCTAAGCCAATAGCCAGTGAAGAGCTTGCAGGGACTCAAAAGAAAAATAACAGGAAAAGAAAGATGTACAGCAGGAGAAGGATCTCATTCTTAGGTGAAGATCAAGGGCTTGGCGTGGAATACCCTTGCATCCTTCATCAAGGGAGGTAAGCAGACTTGGCCTCATGAAAGAACAGTCTCCACCATCTGGGTTGAAAAATCTCTGAGAAGGACTTTGGGGTCAGCTGTACCTTATTTGACAAGAGGGCACCTTGTGAGTTGTGTGTTAGTTCTAGGATTCACACTGATTTTGTTTTATAAGTAACCCTTTGCTTCCAATATTTCTTATATGCGCTATTTTTTTACACTTTAACCAGTAAGTTGGTGTGTGCAGTTCCTTTGGGAACAGCAGGCCTGGTAATAATGTGATTGTTCAGTGGATAAGCAGCTGGACACTGCACAGGGCTGGACACTGAAGTGTTTTGGAGTGTACCTAGAAGTAATCTGCATGAGGGAGAACAGAACCTGTATGGGCAGAGAGGGGAGTGCTTGTGCTGCCAACAGGTGGACAAGGCTTCCTCACACTAAAGGCAGGTAGTAGTGAGATGCTTCACAACCCTCAGCACTTCCAGGGAATATCACACTTAGTACCCTATCTTAGGTCCAAAATCAAATGTCACGTGCAAAATCTCTTGCCTACAGTCCCAGACTCTTAACATTCCACTGGTTCTGTATGAGGAAAAGGCCTGTTTTCACACAAACGTGGTGTTGTTCAGTGATGATCACCCTATAGGTTTAAAGATTTAATACAACCATGTTGATGGTGGTTCATTTTCCTGCAAGGAGTCGTAAAGGCAGAATAAGTCACATTCCTGAACCCATAAATGAATGCTGTAAAAGCTAGACCAGATTCAAAAGCACTTAATCTCCCCATTCTCACCTAACTAAGCCTCTTGCTGTATCCTTTGCACTCAGTCCTTTAGATCAAAACCATTATGCACTGCTGTCAATATGTATCACCTCTTAAATACAGACAGATTAATAAAGATGCATTCTGAAAACCATCAGGAGAAGTTTATGGCTGTAGCCAGTAACTCATCAACTTTTAGTCTGAATAAAAAACACATTCACCCTGCAGGCATGGTGCAGGCAATGCATGTGGGTTGGTGAGAGATTGTAATTTGGAAACATATTGGTCACCAAGCTTTCAGTTTATGTTACTAATGATAACAATTTTTAATTCCTGTCTTATGACAAGTGGCAGCATGTTACAATGGTCATTGGATTTAGACCTTTCAGCATAGCTTCGAGATTTGTTGAGCAAGATGGGGTTTTATTCTGCTTAAAAGGTGTCTCTTAAATCATCAGCCAGATACTTCCTGGCACTGGTCCCTCAGCAGTACTAATGATTTATGACAGCTTATCTCAAATTGCTTGGCTCAAACATTTAAATGTCCACCACAATCTACAAATGAACCCATCTGACTGCCACTGGGGATCAGTGGGAGAAGATTATTAATACACATAAGGGCTGGCAGCATGTCAGGATTAATCTATCACAACATCTGGGATAATACACTAGTGGCTTCTGCCCTTCTACTCTGCAGTTGGGACAGGGGAAGAGAAGGCCACAGTGGTCTTACCCTTCTGTAGCCATTCTAACTAAACATCTATAGGTCCTCACTACAGGTGTATCTGAATATAATCATGTCCCCAAATCCCATAGGCATTCAACTTTCACTAAGTAGATAAATTCTAAACTTTTCACTCCTTAAAAATTTTCCAAAGCCTTTGAAAAATGGCCCCTAGAAAGATTCATACTGTACCACAGAGGCTATTCACTTTTCCTTATGTTTTATAGTTGCCCATTATAGCCTTCCCTAATCATCTCTTCTCTAATTTTTTTAGTCTCTCTTCATATGAAAGCTATTCCATATCCTTGATTATCTTTAGTGGCCTTCTCTAAATATTTTCCAGTTCCTCTTTCATTTTTGAGAGGTGTCCAGATCAGGATACATTATTAAAGCTGTGGGTGCATCATGGATTTATATACTGGCATTATGATCTTTGAAGTTTTTTAGACCTACACACGATGGCTTCAAAGATCATTTTGAGTGGTAACAGCTAAATTAAAACTCATTATATATGTATAATTGGAATTCTTTTTCCAATATACATCATTTTGCATTGATCAGTGTTGAATTGCATCTGCCCTTTTGTTGCTCAGTCATGCAGGTTTGGGGTTTTTTAGATTGATCTATAACTCTTTAGGGTTATGGGCTCTCTCTTTCAGAACACTGAGTAAGTTGAACAGCACAAGTCCCAATGCAGGTCCTTGGATTCAATTGTTTACCTCTCTCTATTGTAAAAACTGACTGTTTATTCACTGATTCCTCAGACAAGTATATCTGAGCTACCTTGTATGTTTGCCTTTGTTGGGGAACTTGTGCTCTCTTGCCTTGCCACAAACCTGAGTCTGGAAGGATCTCATTACAAGTCAGTCAAAATGCCTCCTGAAATATCTCTGTTACTTTGAGACATCAGTGATCAGTGATCTTCTATCAATTATTTTTAACTAGTTTAACTGGCAGTACATTATTGAATGTGCTCTAATGTTATCAACTTCTATTATTGTAACGCTAGCCTGAACTCACATTACATTAACACTCAAAGTCATTTCATCTGGAGATGCCCCTTAAGAAATATTTACTAGTTAGTAGCCACCAATTATTGACAGCTTGTTTTTATTTAATTTTAAATGAATTTAGTTCTGGCAAAAGGTGCTGGATCTATAACTTAGCATTCCTTATGAGTAGTAGAACTAGAGAACGCATAATGGCAACACAAGCTGTCTCAACATTGTGCTGGAGCAATGTACCATCACTATTCTGGAGGGTTCACTTTCAAGGGATAAGGGTGTAAAGGAATTTTTAAAACCTTTTCAACAGAATTTAGGTTGAAGTTGCATTGCTTTATGATATTGTGATTTAATGTGAAGACATTATGCAGTGTATGTTGTTTTGACTCCTAGATAGTGCCAACAAGAGGATTATGTTTAATTTAGGAAGCATAAGTTTGTTCTCTTGTAAACCAGATCTGCAAGAGTGGAAGGGGAAGCATTAGAAAGCATGAGAACAGCCAATGTCCCAGGAAGCAACAGGCAAGCAGACAGGCTAGCTGTGTGGTGAGGAAAAGTGAATAAGGAAAAAGTTATTTACTTGTTCCCATGATACAAGAACTAGGGGTCACCAAATGAAACTAATAGGCAGCAGGTTTTAAAAAAAAAAAAAAAGTTTTTATTCACGCAACTCACAGTCAACCTATAGAACTCCTTGCCAGAGGATGTTGTGAAGACTCTGACTTTAATAGGGTTCAAAAAAGAGCTAGATAAATTCCTAGAGGTTAGGTCCATCAATGGCTCTTAGCTAGGATGGGTAGGAATGGTGTCCCTATCCTCTGTTTGTCTGGAAATGAATGACAGGATGTGATGATTACCTGTTGTGTTCACTTCCTCTGGGGCATCTGGCATTGGCCATTGTTGGCATACAGGATACTGGATTAGATGGATCTTTGGTTTGACCCAGTATGCCCGTTCTTACATTATGAAGTCAGAAACAGAAAAGCAAAGCTACTATGGTGATTGCTGGAGACCAAGCCAATTTTAAATCACTAGGAACTTGAAGACAAGCAGTCTTTCCTAGGGATAAAATTTCTCCTGATATTTTCAAGAGATAGTAAGATAAGGACTCACAAAGCCATGCTGAAGTCTTGAAAGCAGACAAAACCACACACTTATCCAGGGGTGCTGGAACCATTTTTATAGGGGGGATGCTGCTGATGGGGAATCATGTATTTGTTATTACTACTTCAAGCCTGGGAGTGTGGCAGCACCCCGAGCACCTTTACTTCCAGCACTAGTTCACAGAAATCTCTTGATCTCATTGTAGGACTAAAAGGAGACACTTGAGAGAAACTGGGCAGCAGTTGTAAGCACTATTAGCCCCAAAATATATTTGGGGCACTTTAATGGCTTATAGGAAGCAAAAAACATCCATCACTCCTGGCCAACTTACACTTGAGTCACGGGGCCACAAGCTTATTCGCCTTACGGAGGTAGGAGAAAGAGACCTAATTCCCAGAAACTTGAGAAATATTGTGTCTTCTTCTAAGAATGAGGTCAAGATCAGTCAGCCTCATCCTAATCTTTCAAGAATCAAGTTATCATATGGAATTGGAAATAAGGAAGTTCCCTTATCCCATGTGTATCTAGTTTTAGTGCTTACTAAGTAAGGCCTACTCATATTGGTTGTCTACTGGCCTGTTTTGGAACAGGTACTACTCCAGGCAGAGAGTTCTATTTCATAAAGCAATACTGAAAATGCTGTTCAGTTCCCTGGTAAAGCCACTATCACAGAAAAGCTTGAATAATGCATGAGCCTTTAATCCATGCCTCCCTTTCGCTCTTCCAATTCTTTCTCTGACTTGCTCTTGTTTTCCTATAGCATTTTGACTCAGAATGGATTATTCATAAGGGACCTTCAAGCAACACAACTTCCTTGAGAATTTAAATAAAGCCCTCTAGCTTAATTAGCCTTCCCCAGAGTTGATAAATGCCATTTTTATCATGTTGTGAAGGAGGTTTATGAGCACCCTGATAACTGACATTGCCACAACTCTGAGAATTTATGCCTCAATGTGTGTATCATTTCCTAGGCTCTAATAATATAACTCACTTTACAGTCTCCTCAGGAAAGTTTGAGAGAAGAGCAGTGGCCTTACTGCTTTCAAATACACAAGATACACAGCTAATGACTGAAATTTAATATGGTGTTATAGCTTCTCTGGGAACCTAACAACAGAAAATCTTCAACTGATAGAGCATCAGAGAAATGCTAACTGCTGGGGCCCTCCTTGAAATGGGACTAGAGCAACAGAGACTGATTTTAGAAGCAGGGGACAGATAAATAATTCAGCAAACAGAGACAGCTTAGTAGACAGAGGAATAGCTATCTTTCTTGTCTTTAGCATTAGGATGGAATAGACAGGAAACATGGCACAGGTACATAAACAAATGAACAGTTTAGAGAAGTTAAAATAGGGCCAATAGACAGGACCTCCCTTTCTTCTAATACAGAATAGAACAAAGCCAATTAAATACAATTTAAAATGATAATTGGAAATATTTCTGCACAATACTGTGAACTTCTGGAATTCTCGGCTAAAATAATTGAGTCAATGAGTTTAGCAGGATTACAAAAATGTAGATAGTCTATGCATAATAGAAAGAGAAAACCAATGGAGGCTAATTTTATATTTTGTGTAAGGAACTAACAATGGGTTTTCTAATACATAAAAATACAATTATGTGACAATAACATAGAACTAACAAGATTTTCATCACCCTGAACATTTGGCTTATATCACTTTTAAGAAAAAGTTAGGACACTTGCAAGGGGACTTAATTACAGGTGTGTTCCTTTAAAAATGGGACATCTGGTCACCCTAAGTATAATTAATCATATGTCCTTACCTGCTCTGGCTATTTAAAGTAGACACTCTTCAGGATGGGTACCATATTTTAGAGTCTTTCTACAGTGCCTATCACAATGAGGACCCACTCTCAAACTGAGTCTACCATCCTATACAAATAAATATAAATAAACATCATAATTGGATGCAGGTATGGCTGCTCCCAGTGGCCACAATTTGCATTCCTCTGCCATCAGTAGCTGTGGGAACTGGCAGCACGCCCACACCACTTCCTGCAACTCCCATTGGCTGGGAACAGGAAATGGTAGCTAACAGGAGCTGCAAGTGCCCATGCCTACAGACACTCAAGTAAACAAAGCATCTGGCAGCCTGTCAGTGGTGAACCCTGGCGAAGTGTGTCCAGTCCATAGACCATTTACTGACCACTGCTGTGGTAGAGGTAGTTAGATGGAACAGAACTTAGAGGTAGTTGGATGGAAAAGAAAGAATTCCTTACTAATCCCTCTGGAATTGAAAGAATATCTAGGGGATGTTACTGGTACCAAAATCCTTTAATAAATGTAAGTGTTATTTTTACTTTTCTGAGAAATATTTTATGAACATCAACTATTCATGGAGAACAGATAATATTTAAATGACATCTTTAAATGATTAAAAATGTGCAACTCTGGTGGGGATTAATACATTAAGGCCTGCAATACATTTTCATTAGTCACTATCTGTCTCCAAGATGATATAAATGATAGGCTTCTAAGAAATTTCTGTGTGCTATTAATAAGGGAGCACAAGCTGAAACTTTGTGTTCAGAAAGATTAAATTAGCATTCAGGTGAATATTTTATGTCAATCGATAAATACATAGCAATTAAAGAAGCAAGGTTAGGCACACTTAATTCAATGCGCTGGACAGTAGACATATTTTTCCAAAAGTATAATAGAATACAGTTGCAGTTTTGCTACATATTCCACAGGGAGATAGCCATGGCAGCTATGCTACTTTGTATAGTGACAGCATATCCCACAAGTCAAATAGTGCCTGCCCTGGTCAGTATTTGAAAACACATCTTGATTAAATGACATTGGGGATGCAGTACATGGTACTCCTTCAAAATATTTAACTGGGGCATCAAGTTGGTATGAAAGTGGCACTGTAAGAGTGAAAATACCATCTTGACCACTTGTGCTCATGGCTGCTTGCATAAGAGAAGAGGTATAAGCTCCTGTATTTTGGAAAAGTTCGAGTGTCAGCAATTACATTTTGCCTTCCTAAATTCACCTTGAAGCTTTAATTGAATATTGGAGTTCTTCACTTCCTGATTTAAGTTTCCATGGAGTGCTGCTACATATAGTCAGGTCAAGTAGTTATATGAATACAAAGCGTAACTCCAGAAGCTGCAAGATTTAGTGAAGAAGGGTACCAGTAAATGTATTTATCCTGTAAAACTCTCACTAAATGACTTGAAAGGATTGAAAAAACCCAGTGTTAATTACTCAGCTTTGTGAATTAGCTAATAATTGAACGTGCACAATAAAAAAAAGCTAGGTTTAGGCATCATAAAATGCATTTGACTTACATTGACAATACTCATGTATTAGTAAACTTCCTGGCTGCATCTAGACTGGCATGATTTTCCGCAAATGCTTTTAACGGAAAAGTTTTCCGTTAAAAGCATTTGCAGAAAAGAGCGTCTAGATTGGCACGGACGCTTTTCCGCAAAAGCACTTTTTGCGGAAAAGCGTCCCTGGCCAATCTAGACTCGCTTTTGCGCAAGAAAGCCCTGATCGCCATTTTAGCCATCGGGGCTTTTTTGCGCAGAACAATACCACGTTGTCTACACTGGCCCTTTTGCGCAAAAGCTTTGTGCAAAAAGGACTTTTGCCCGAACGGGAGCAGCATAGTATTTCCGCAAGAACACTGACGATCATACATGAGATAGTCAGTGTTCTTGCGGAAATTCAAGCGGCCAGTGTAGACAGCTGGCAAGTTTTTCCGGAAAAGCGGCTGATTTTCCGGAAAAAATGGCCAGTCTAGACACAGCCCCTGAGATTTTGCAAATGTAACACATTCTTTGTAATAGGAGATCTCACTAGAGACTGCCTCTATTATTAAATCCTTGCCAAGAGTTTAAAAGAAAGATAAGTACATAGATTAGTGAACTATCATGAAAAGAGAAGTAGCTAGCTTAAAATATCAAAATATTTTCTAAATGCAGCCTAACCCTATATCAACAGCTTACACTCACAACACACACAGGAAACTTTGATTTCAAGGCATTAGGACACTTCTTTTTCCCAGGACACTTCTTTCTCACAGGCCAGTGGGAGAGGAAAACTAATGCCTTCTTTATCTGCTTGCCTCAGGAGAATTGAAGTTATATAGCTAGTTCTTTTGTGATCACAGAAAGCTGCTGGTCTTTTTGTCTGCTCACTGTCAGAATACAGCAAAGAAACCTGGTTAACCCAAAGCAGTTAATGCCTTCATCATATAGTGAGTCAAAGTTTCATAAAACACTAAGGCTACGTCTTCACTGTGAGTTCTTCTGGCAGAAAATATGCTAATAAGATTGTGACATGCTAATGAGTGCCTCATTAGCATTTTTCTGCCAGCAGGTTTGCATGCTTAATTAGCCACCATTTTTGCGCAAGGGGCTTTTGCGCAAAAATGGCGGCTTAAGTATGCAAATGAGGCATGGGAATATTCATTGCCGCACCTCATTTGCATATGTTCTTGCACAAGATGGAGCAGTGTAGACATAGCCTAAGGGAAAGAGTCACTGGGAAATCAGTGGCTGACTGCTGCACTTAAAGCCTGATACTGCTTCTACGGAAGTGATTGGGAGGTCTTGCAGTGACAAAAGGATTTGAGATTTAAGAAAGTACTTAAGTTAGCTTTGTCTGGGAGAAGGGGGGTTGGCTGGTTGTTTCTTAAGGCCAGACATAAAGGAGACCTGAGCCCTTTTCAAAAACTCTTTTTTTTTTGTTTTTGTGCTGCTAGAGAAAAAACAGAGGTTAAGTACTCACTGAGCACTTTTAAACTTACTATGCTGTCCCCAGGCACTGGGAATAACCTTTACATTTCTTCCTTCACCACCAGATTCCAGCAGTTTATCCAGGATAACGTGAGGAACAAAAATGATCTTGGAAAGTGTGTAAGTTGGCTTTTTTTTTTTTAAATGGGGAGAAGGGATGCTCATTATATTAGAAGGTCACAATGGTTAGGATTATGTTCATATTTCTGTCCCAATGTATGGTAATACCAACCCCAGGCATTTAAAACTCAGGAGATTGATTTGAAAATGATGAGAATAATAACTATAAAAATGGATTATTTCTATTAGCTTTCTGGTTTCTAGACTTGATCCCCATTTCAAGCTTTTCTCTGCAACCATGAGAGCTAGACATATATTTTAAAATAAAGATCTATAAGTGTTCAAATGGTTCCTGGAGCTTGGGCTTCAGGAGGAAAAACAGGAAATATTGCAAGAAGTGATAAAAATCATAAGGGTGGGTGTGTCTGCAGCCATCCCATAGGTGCCTTGCCCCACATATATTTATGGGGCTCGGTAGTTAATATTTTTAAAAATGCAAAAATCTCCTAAAGGGAGATGCCAATATCTTCAGTTGCCTACCTGATCAAGAGGCAGGTCTCACCATCCAACTACCTTCTTCATGAAGCAGGACTCAAACTTGTATTGTCATTCCTGATGTTCCTAGCTTCAAGACTTCAGCTACCAAGACGCAGGAGGTGCTATGTACTGCTAAACTATGCTCATATGCAGCAGAGGCTCCGCAGAGACCATTTCATGGAGCCCTTGGATGTGTGTATTATCAGACAAGATATAAAGCAGGAAGCTCATGTCTACATTATTGTTCTATCCCTGGCCTACCCATAATACTGAACCTAGTTCTCCGGAAACAACCTTCCTTTTATGTCTTCCAACTGTGCAGCTTATATGTCTATCATGATATTGCTAATATATGCAATGGTTGCATAATGAAGTGTATAGAGCCCAACCAGTGCTTAGTGGAGAAAGGGTTAAATCCTTTGCTGAGTGGGGAGAGGGACAACAGGTGTTTACCCTCAGTGCAATGAGACTGAGAAATTGGAAGAGAATAGCCAAAGTTCCAGCTGGAGAGCATTGCTCATTGGAAAGAATAAAGAGAGCAAAGCTCCAGTTCTTACTGACCTGGTATTAGCATGATGAGAGAGGGGAAAAAGCTCTAGGTCTGATTCTGCATTAAGATTTATCTCTGTTTATAACTGTAGCACTTCTCTAGTTACGTGGCAGTCCCTGGCTGTAGGCAATGCAAGTCAGAGCAGGCTTGGCTGTTTTGGCCCTCAGCTGGTCCAGTGTCAAAGCTCCAGAAATGTGGCTAAAAGCCATCTTCTTCCCCATCCCATTCCCCTATCATCCCCAGCTGTGCCACATTTATACTGCGGATTGCAGCAGTTTTGCACAAGCATAGCCTTCTGTCAGGTCCTCTCTGTGCAAGAGAGTTACTTAATATTTTAACACTCTGGCAGGCTCTCATTTTGGGTTCTTGTCTTTTCCAAAGCAATGAGTAGCCACAGTTCCCATTGGTTTCAGCACCTCTCAGGCTTTCTTCTATCATCTATACAGCAAACAGAATCTCTCCAGGTCTTAAAGAATATTGAACTCGCTGGTTACCTACCAGTAAATGGGCTGGGCCTTTCAGAGAGAGCACAGGGTCAGGAATATCCAGTATGAGGTGAGGTGCTGTTTGGAGATCTTGAGCATAATGTTCACATACACAGCTGTATGTGATTAGTAGTGTGATTTATCACACTAAAATCATCTGTTCCAAGGCATTCCACTGCCTCTTCTCTTCAGACACCTTACTCATGGCCCCATTATTACATAGTATACACTACCAGTCTCCTGTTAAATGTGTTCCCTTTTGTAACCTTCTTACGTCAGAAAGCTGAGAATTCCAGATTGCCTCTCTACCAACAGGAAGCTTATGAGCTTAGAGTTCAGATGTCTCTCAGTTCAATAATTACATGTTTGTTTTTGGATACCCTAGACAAATTATACAGGGCAGATTTATTTTCTTAGCACCCCTGTATCTCTCACTAGGTGCTGCGGTGCTTATGAGTCTGGTTATGTCAACTTTGACCCCGTGAAAATAATACGTCAACTTTGATTTTTTTTTTTTCTTTAAAGCACACTAAATACTTTTGGGCCAGTGATTTATTTTGGAAATTGCTGAGGAGGCGGTTAAGGTCCACAAAGGTCACTGCGCTCCAGGCCCAAACAGAGAGCATCTTCTTATATGCTGAGCAAATGATAACAAACTCAGAAAAACAAAGAGAGGCTCAGATGAATATATTCCCTGGCTGGAAAATTATTGACTGTTTACAGCAAGAAAGAGCATTCAGCAAAGGGGAGGGGGGCATTCCTCCCCTATAAATAAATCTTGGGTATTAGCTAATAAAATGCTGCCGTGGTCATCCTGTTCCATGCAAAGGTATTATAGCCTTTGAATGCCTAGGACAGTCATCAAAAAACCTATGCCCAAAGTGCCAGAAGCAGAATTATCATTCTGTCATTAACTTCTTACAGAGGCTACTGGAGAACTGCCAAAGATAGTAAATCTCTTTGATCATTGAGGAAAAACTCAGCATCATCTAGAAAGGATGAAAGAGCCCCACAACAATGGCCTGGTTATGTGTAGGTCTTTGAAGGCTGAGCAGGATGGCTCCCAAATCATTTTGCTATTCTCCTCCCCGTGTTGCTTGAGAGAGAGGATAGATTCTGCAGGCGAATCTCATCCTATAGGCATGGAGAGTCTGTTGCAACTGAGGATACAGTAGTGCAGGCTGCCCACAGCCTTCATTGTGCCAAGGGTCTTAGAAAAGGCTATTGCAGCCCAGAAACTTGATGGGGCAACCCCCCACCCCCCGAAGATCCCTAATTCTTTTTGTAGAGAATTTGTTGGATTGTAGTGATGCTCCCTTCCAATGGAAATCTCCAGGGTGTGCGAGATGGTTCCTGTCTTTCTCTTGGTATGAATCCCTTTGGCGGGAAGTTGTACCAACTAGTGTGAATCAAGGCACGTTTGTGGCAGGGATGCAGTTTTGTTTCTCTGCCTCAGACAGTCTCAGAGGGGTAGCCGAGCTAGTCTGTATCTGCAAGAACAGTGAGGACTCCTGTGACACCTTAGACTAACAGATTTATTAGGTCGTAAGATTTCGTGACACACGTTTTTGCCTTTGGAATCCAGTAACCAAATGCATACTTTTTTATCAAGTTTCCTGGGTCAGAAGACCCCCATAATCTTCCCCAAGAATCAGATCTCTGCACTTTTCAACCTATTCAGTTCAAAAACTGCTCATCAATGTCCAGAGAAGAGGTTGGTTTACCTTGTACAAACACTGATGAAAAGGAGGACTTTTTTCTTCCCCAGATTTTGCATCCAGAATTGACCACAGCTGTCCCCATGCAGTATTCCATCCATGTTGATAGCACAGAAAGTATTACTTAAATGACTGTGACTTTTTAATATAATGGAGCTGTGAAGGGGATTTCTCTAAACCTTTCTGCTATACCCAAAGGCCTGATTAAATCATTTGAACAGTTCCCTCAGGCATCATTTGAAGGGAAATTATATTTTGCATCTCTCACCCTACTCTGCAAACCTCCACTCAGCTCTATATTGCCTCTCTGCTCCAACTGGCATTACTGGCAAACAAACTGCTGTAACCAGTCATTTGAAATAATACCAGAGGACGCGGATGTCTCTGACATGGCCATTACAGCCTCCTATAATATAAAACTAATCTCAAAGACTTTCAACACCTTTAGTGGTAAAGCTTGGAGTGAAAACATTAATGTGTATTATTCAGCTGATTATTGTCAAACTCTGCCTCCAGCCACATTGCCATCAGAATGGCTCAGTAACATTTACATCAGGCAGTTATATTAGGACTTGTGTGTGTGCCCTCAGGCAATGCAGGGCACCAAGAAGGACTGGCATACTGGTATAAATAGAATGTAAAAATGAACCCAAATATACATCATAGCTACGTTTTCAAAGACAATGGTATATTCTGTAATGAAGACTCTGAAAAGTGTACAGGGGAATTCAGTTCAGGCAGAATAGCTGTGGGATTCTCTCCCCCCCACTCCCGCCCGCAGTTTTTCTGTTCTTTATTTTTTGTAATCATTTGACTGTCCTGTTATTCTTACTCTTGTTTATTTATATTACCATAATGCCTACTAACCCCAGTCATGGGCCATACCTCCATTGTGCTAGGTGCCATACAAACAGAACAAAATGATGGTCTCTGCCCCAATAAGCTTGCAGCCTAAGACTTGACACACACCTACTCGCATAGCAATCATTCACTGAGTTTCTGAACACATTTCTGCTGAATTTCCTCTTCTTCTGTCCTTGACAAAACCCTCAGTCTTCTACCTAACTGCTGAATCTTCCTGCGGTTTTCTCTGTGACCTAGAAAGGGAACCAGACTTTTGCCAGTCACTATTTGTCTCAACTCCCCAAATAAACACTCCCTCCCTCCCTCCCTCCTACTCTGTTGGCTACCATTTTCTACCCCATGTCTGCTCCAGAATGCTGACTTCTGCCTGCAGCTACCTTACTCCTCCAGATATAAGCTTCCCTCCATGTTGGAATCAGATTGGGACCCATTAAGGGGGCAGGTCTTTTATGAGAGCTGAAATGGTTCTGGAAGTAGGAAGGTGGTTTGACAAAATGTCCTTTCTGATAGCCACTGTAATTCCTGCTCTGCAGGGGAGGGGAACCAGCTTGAGACACCATGCAAGCCCTTAAAACAGACAGTATTCAGATGTCACTCACTTGGAATTTTCTCAGTTTTCCAAAGGTTAACTTCTCCCTGAAAATGGTAGGGAGGCAGATCATTAAGCTGAATAGCAGCAGTGTTTTGGATATTTGACAGGCACAGTCATGCACCCAGCAGGAGTTACTGGAGGAATTGTGCTTCAGGCAGGCATGGCGCATCCAGGATTGGATGGGTTTGTACTGGCCTTGGACAACTCACAGGCTGTGTCTAGACTGGCCAGTTTTTCTGCAAAAGCGGCTGCTTTTGCACAAAAACTAGCCAGCTGTCTACACTGGCTGCTTGAATTTGCGCAAGAGCACTGACGTTCTAATGTAAGAAATCAGTGCTTCTTGCGCAAATACTTTGACGCTTCCATTCGGGCAAAAGTCCTTTTGTGCAAAACCTTTTGCGCAAAAGGGCCAGTGTAGACAGCTCAGTTTTGTATTGAGCAAAAAAGCCCCGATGGCTAAAATGGCGATCGGGGCTTTCTTGCACAAAAGCGCATCTAGATTGGCCACGGATGCTTTTGCGCAAAAAGTGCTTTTGCGCAAAAGCGTCCGTGCCAATCTAGACGCTCTCTTGCGCAAATACTTTTAACAGAAAACTTTTCCGTTAAAAGCATTTGCGCAAAATCATGCCAGTCTAGACGTAGCCACAGTGTGTATCCTTCTGCCTCTGGTCTCTCTAGCTCGCTAGTGCTGACAGGGGCAAAGCACTTTGGCAATCAGAGAGGCTGCCACTATGCCTGGAGCTTGTGCAGCAGTGGGTGAAGAAGATTCTTCACTCTCCTTCCTGCCACGCAGTCCTGGGCAAGCTCTGGGAACAAGCAAATCCATATAATTTGCCCAAAGTCATAAGCAAGTCATCATGTCATCAGAGCTGGAAATACAGATCACCTGATTCCCAGTTCTGCAGCTAATTCCTCTTAGACTACCCTTACAACTCCACCAGTGTACCTAGATCCTGGGCTGCAGCACACTTGTCCTTGTGTCATTAGACCAAACTTTCTGGTGGCTGGGGTCCAGTTAAATGGAAAGGGGAGTGAAAAGGCTGGAGGACCAATGTGAAACCCTCATACTGATTCTAATTTTCAAACTGTGTCTAAATTTGAACACAGTCCTCCAGAAAGGAACATAAGAGCCGCTTCTCTCTTGGCCTCTGTTGTGATCTTCATTGTTCTCAGTAGGTCACATTCTTAAGCAAAGTAAATCCTTAGTGTTCACGTCTGAGTCACGTAATGAACTAACTTGCTTTCTGCAAAAATCAAGGTCACAGGGAAGTCTAGTTGATAAATGTTCTGCGTTAATGCATTGGTCCTTAACTATGATGTTTTGTCTCTAATCCACTTCTGAATCTGAGCTTGGGGAGGGGCGGGGAAAAGGGTAGGTATGCCACTGGTGTACTAGGGAGCTCAGACAAATTGTCCACAATGAGAAAAGATAGCTTTAGTCTATTGGCTTTCCTTCTCAACATTTATCTTATAACAGGGGCAACATGAATATGCCTTTCATTTAGTAATGAAGCTTCAGAGGCTGAAGAGACATTTAGATAGGGGAGAAACTGCACAGATTTCCCACCTAGAAAGGATGTAAGAACTGCATTTGATTCCATCCTAGATTTGTTAGTCCAACTCTGCTTCTGAGCTAAGACCTCTGATGCAAAAAAAAAAATCTCTTTTACCGCCAAATTACTTCCTGGCAATTTGTATCCTATCCCTTTTATAGCACTTTAGTTTTGTGTTTCTCTTGACTACTATTGTGTGCTGGCAATTTTCCTAATTAAAAACACTCTAGGTAGCTCTTGAGGTGGGAATTTAAGGCTTTAATTGTCCCTGTGATGATCAGGGAGGGGTGCAGAACTCTGTAAAAGGAGTAGATGTGTAATGTGACCAGCCCAAGCCTCAGAATATAAGAGTGAAAAAGAGAGTATTCATACATGCCTTAAAAGAATTACTGTTGCTCCAATCAATAGGCTTTTCACTGAATTTCTATGAGCTAAAAAAGAGATTCTCTCATCACACAGGACCCTCACCAGACTTGTATTTAGTATTTTCTTGTGTTCTAGATTAATCCTATGGTAAGGTGGTTCCCCTCCAGTAGCTATGCACATTGGCCAGTTTGAGACTGCAAAAGGCTCAGCTATGCTTTTCTGGGTCTTTTTCTTCTTGTATGTACCTTAAGGCTGTGTGTACACTGGCATGATCTCGCGCAAAAGCGGCCGTTCTTGCACAAAAACTTGCTGCCTGTCTACACTGGCCGCGTGTTCTTGTGCAAGTAAACTGAGGTTCGAATGTATGAAATCAGGGCTTCTTGCGCAAGAACTCTGACACTCCCGCTCAGGAATAAGCTCTTTTGTGCAACTGTTCTTGTGCAAGAGGCCAGTGTAGACAGGCAGCCAAGAGATTTTGCGCAAGAGCCGTCCAAACGGAAAAAAGCCCTAGTGGCCGCTTGGATGCTTGGACGTGTAGTCACCGCTCTGGACTTCCTGGTAACCCGAGCCCCCTTAAAGGCACACGCAGCCCGCAGAGGCCACGCAGCAGAAGCACCTCTGCCACCAAGCTCTGCTGTGCAGCTCTGCTCCTTTTTCAAGACACCAGACCACCCAGGATGGCCGCTCCGGGGGAGAGCAGCAACCCGCACCCCCAGCGCAGGAGGCTCCAAGGGGCACAAAGAGGCTCACCCCTTCCTGGTCCCCAGGGGAGATCGAGGCCCTGCTGGATCTCTGGGCCAATGAAGAGGCCCTCCATGACACCCATGGCCATTGGAGGAATGCGGACATCTTCTGCCACATGGCCCAGGTGCTCTCCCACCAGGGCCATCCAGCCCGGACCCTCGACCAGGTCCGGGATAAAGTAAAGGAGCTGCGCCTGGGCTGTGTCCGGACCAGAGAGGGCCAGGGGGCAGGAGCCGACAGCTGCCCCCATTACCAGCGCCTCCATGCATCCTGGGTGAGGTGGCAACTCAGGGACCCTCGGTGCCCGTGGACACCAGCAGGCACCCCCCTGTAACCAGGCACAGCGAGGCGGGGGACAAGGCGGAGCTGCCCACCAGGTCAGAGGAGGACGAGGAGGACCAGAGGAGCACCATCACCCTGCAGCTGGAAATGCTGTCAGGCAGCCCGGACGTCTCCCGTGCGCCGTCAGAGGCCAGGGAAGGATCCACTGGTGAGTGTTGCACTTTGCACTCACAAGGGTGGGGGGGAGCCAGGCACCTGGGGTGGGTGGGGGAGGAGCATCACTCAAGGCAGCATGAGCTGCACGCTGTGTACCATACCCAGTATGCAGCACTTGCAACCACGTGCAGCCTGGTGACCGAGTGGCATGTGGCCGCGGCAGGCAGCTCCAGGGCACGCCTGGGACTGTGCTGCTCGTACACATGTGGACTAGGGGGGAAGGGTGGATGCCGGCTGTAACCAGCCAGGGCCCCAGGGGCTCAGGCCAGAGCCCACACCTCCCGAAGGGTGCAGCACACAGACAGCAACTGTTCATGCCTGGCTGTGCGACACAGCCAGCTGCTCCTGGGAAAACTGCAGTGACACAGCCCTGTGAGCGTGGCCCCCACTGAGCCACTCGCCTGCTCCCGGTGCCTTGGCTGGCCCCCCCGAGGGAAGTCCTGCGCTGCGGCCACACATGTCCCTGGGCTACATGTGTGAGGGCTAGCAGGAGGGGGCGGGGGGAAGCGCTCGGGCCGGCCCTAGGGCCACCTGAGTTTCGCTGCAAGGATGGTACACTCCCCAGTCACCCCTGGTTCTGTCCAGGAGACATCCACGTGATGGGGATCTGAGAGCCCAGACCACGTCTGCCAGATGTGCTCCCAGGCACTGTGTGGGGATTCATCTTGCTCCCTGTCAAACACCACTGATTAGCCCAAAGCCTCACAGCCTCCCCCGGCAGGGAGTTCCACAGGTTAACCAACACACGCCAAGGGGCCAGGACACAGACCGGTGTTTACAATACATGGAGGTGCACCCTACTCCAGGGGCAGTCCTGTATGCAAACATACAACACAGGGGGGGGAACAAGTGGGCCCAAGCCACAGTACTGTGGTGTCACCTGGGCTCAGGGGCGGAAGGCATGGGGTGCGGGGACAGTGGCCGGGCTGTCTGACTGACCCATCCTTTCCTCTGTTCCCTGCAGTGGGACCAAGCAGGAGCGAGGGACCCTCTAGCCCTGCGGCAGCGGCAACACCCCCAACCGCCCAGGCACCAAGCCAGCAGGTCCGGCAGCGGGACCAACTCCTCCGGCGGCACGTACAGGCCGTCAAGAGGATCGAGGAAGCCATCACATGCCGGGTTGATGCTGACCTGGAGTGGTGCCAACAGGCCTGGGGGCGCTTCCAGGCTCAGTGTGAGTGCATCTGTGATGCTGTCACCATCCTCACTGTGCATATCGGGCATGCTGTGCACTATGGGATGGCATTGCCCCATGCACCTGCCATTCCTCCCATGGCAATGCCCCTGCCCCCTCCTGCTGCCCCTCCTGCTCCCGCCATGCCCCTTCCTGATACACCCCATCCTGCCCACCTCCCTGGGCTGCCTGCCCCGATGCGGCCTGAACGCCATGTAGTGGGCCGCCCCCGCAGAGGCGGTCTCAGGGGCCACCCCTCCCAGCAGTAGCTCCCTCTTCCCCCTGCCAGTTCAGAGCCTCCTCCCTCCTGCCCCTCCCAGTTCAGAGCCCCCTCCCTCCTCCCACCCTACGTCCCCATTGTAAATAAAAATTTCAATGCGTTGTTTTCCACAAAAAACTGTGTTGTTTATTGGGAGGTAAGGGGAGGGTGGGAGGGAAGGGTTGGGGACGGAAGGGAGACAGAGGCGACCCTACTGTAGGGCCTGGGAGAACATCTCCGTCAGGACCTCCCGGATGCGCACCCCATCATGGTGCGCCTGGCGGATGGCAGCTGTGTGGGGCTGTTCGATGGCCTGGCCCTTGCCTGCCATCCATGCCGGGAGGAAGGCCTCCCCCTTCCACTCCACGATGTTGTGGAGCACACAGCAAATAGCCACTACCATGGGGACGTTCCACTCACCCATCTCAAGACGGGTGAGCAAACAACAAAACCGGGCTTTCAGATGGTCAAAGGCGCACTCCACCTGGTTGCGGGCCTGGTTGAGGCTGTTGTTGAACCGTGCCCGGTCGTGGTCTGTCCTCCCTGTGTAGGGCCGCATCAACCAGGGCAGCAGGGGGTAGGCCGCATCCCCAACAATACATGTGGGCATGGGCACGTCCCCAACAGTAAATTCACGCTGGGGGAAGAAAGTGCCCGCCTCCAGCCTGCAAAACAGGCTGGAGTGTCGTAGAATGCGGGCGTCATGTGCCCTGCCGGACCAGCCCGCATAAATGTCCGTGAAGCGGCCACAGTGGTCCGCGAGGGCCCGGAGCACAATGGAGAAGTACCCCTTGCGGTTTATGAAATGGGCCGCTCGATGCTCCGGGGCACGGACGGGGATGTGGGTTGCATCCAGGGCTCCCCCGCAGTTGGGGAACCCCAGGGCAGTAAAGCCGGCCACCATAGTGTCCACGTCCCGCAGGCAGATGACTCGCTGGAGCAGGATGTTGTTGATGGCATGGATGACCTGCAGAAGGGTGCACAGAAACACAGGGGAACGCATCACATAAGGCAGGGTGAGTGCATGCTCCCTTGGGGGGTTCCCACCGCCCCTGTGATGCCCTCTGTCCTCACACACACCAGGGCCACCTCCCCCACCCCCCACCAGCAGGCCTGTACAAGGGAGGGATGGCCCAAACCCCTGGGTGATGGGGCATTCCCCATCGCCCCAGCCTGGAGTCTTGCCTGCCCCTGGGCATGGAATGCAGCACCCTCCCCCCCCCCCCCCCAGGACTTACTTGCATGACGACGGCACCGACGGTCGATCTGCCCACCCCGAACTGTTGTGCCACCCATCAGTAGCTGTCCGGGATGGCCAGTTTCCAGATGGCAATGGCGACCCTCTTGTCCACGGGGATGGGTGCCCGCAGCCGGGTGGTGCTTCTCTGGAGCACAGGGGCAAGCCAGGCACATAGCACCAGGAACGTCTGCTTTCGCATCCGAAAGTTCCGGAGCCATTGCTGGTCATCCCATTGCCCCAGGACCAGCTGGTCCCACCAGTCGGTACTGGTGTCCAGTCTCCACAATGGCCTCTCCACGGTGGGGTGAGGATGCCACAGGGACGCCACCGCCTCCCTGGTGTGGGAGTCCAGAGTGACCTGCGCCTCGAGGTCCTGGATGACGAGTGCAGCAGCATGGAGCAGCAGCTGCAGGCACTCCAAAATGGCCGGAAGGGGCCAGAGAGGGCACAAGGCCACCCCTGGCTCCATGGCACAACAAAAGAGCTGACGGCAAAAAATCACCAAATGGCACTAAGGCACAACCTGTGGTGTCCAAGAAGGCAGAGGGCAACCACAACTAGAACTGCTACAGCTGTCAGTCCCTGCAAGAGGTACTAAAGCACGCAGCAGGAGAGAAACGGCTGTCCAGGGAGATCCCTTTAAGCACGTGTCTCAAAGGAGCTCCAGCCCCCGCCCCCGGAAAGGGCTGGTGCCCTTTTACCCTCTCCAAAGTGGTTCCGGGCTCATGCTTTTGCGCAAGAGCGTCCCACCAATGTAGACGCTCTCTTGCGCAAAAGCGCATCGCTCTGACGATGTGTCCCACCCAATGTAGACGCTCTCTTGCGCAACTGCTTTAACGGAAGAACTCTTGCGCTAAAGAGTTTTTGCGCAAGATCGTGCCACTGTAGATGTAGCCTAAGAGTCTACCCCCAGCCTTAGCAGAAAGTCCAGTCTAATCTTACTACTATTTTCCTTATACCACTGTGGGATAACACATGCCTCAGAATCAAGGCCAACTCCACAGATAGGACTAATTGGATAGAAAAATAATTAATAAAAAGTAAAGCTCTAATGCAATACAATAGCCTAGCCTCCTTCCATTACATGTGTAACAAATATCAGCTACTGTATTCTCAAGGTTCCTTCTTTCAGCAGCTATGCTCACAGGTTCATGTAAAGATAGAGGACAACTCGACTGTTGCAGCTCTCTCACCTCTAGAAGAACATACAAACAAATATGGAAACTAAACTCATTGTGTAGGAAATACTTACAGGTGACATAATAATTTGCAGTATGCTTCCAAGCTCAGTCACAAAGAAAGTGGGGAAAAAAGAACCTATTCTTACTATCACAACAGAAACCTGGAAGGCTCTCTGGCTTACTGTGACAGAGGTTTCCAGTTCTTTATCCCGGTGATTCTTCTTCAATGAGATATTTGCCAGGTACTACTGGTCTCCAGACAGTTTAAGGCAAGACTGGAAATACAGGTTGAATGTTAATTTGGAGGTGCAAACAGCCACATGCCAATGTTTCAAACCCCCTCTATACCTGTTGAAAATGCAGATGTTCAGTGCTCTCTCAAAAGCTTAAACTGTTGCTCTTTTCCCTTCTCTGAGCTTATGTATTTTAGAGGTTCTGAAGGAGTTGGTATTGCCAGTAAGTGTTATGACATGGATTGCATGTAACTATTTTTTGTTGCCAAAAGAGTATTTTGAGAAAATGAAAAATGCAAATAGTTCCTCACACACAGCTTAGTGAGCTCTCTACTACTGCATTAATGGAAAAATGATTTCTTAATAGAAATGCTTAGGAAAAAAAAGATTGTCTGGTCACGCTTGAAATTATTGCGCAATATTGAAGTTTATTATGAGTCCCTGCTACTCATAGTTACGTTCTCACATATTTTGCTATTTAGTCACTTTAACAATTGATGCCCTGCATTCATGACCTCTGTGCATTCAGTTATTTGTGTGTTGGTTTTTCTTATGGTTTGTTTTGTTTTTTGTTACTGATATATTTTCATCTTGACATCTAATTAAATGTTTTGGTTTGTTATGTATTTATATTTTATATAAAATAAGGGTCAAAAATATTTACTATGAAAAGAAAATATTTCATGTCAGTAAATAAAGGCCAGAGTTGCTATCTTCACAGGAGAAAAGTGAAGAGTAGCAAGCAGAAATTTGGCAACTCAGGGAATATGCATGAACTCGATAGCCCATGGATCTAGTTTCATAGCCCAGGAACAGAAGGGTCAAATGATGCTTTAAGCCACCTTTACACTGATCGTAATCTGGGCAAGATGAGGACCACAGCAACCCTTGATATAAATTAGAGCAGCCTGGCCATTGTTCTAATTTGTGGCAGCTTCCTGTGAATTGCCTAAAGGCCTTGTGTGTTGAGGTGTGCACTGACATGATTAATGAGGTCCTGAGAGGCCAATTAGGTTACTTGGCATCACTTGTGAGAGGGAAGGCCAAAGCTAATTAAGATTGATGCTCAGCTGTGGAAGGTAGGCTCATTATAAAGCCAAGAGGGGGGGGGAGAAAGTTATAGTCATTATCTGGGCTAAGGAAGATTGTCAAGGAGGAAATCTAGGGGGAAATGTAAGGGGGGAAGAGCCTATCCTACAGTAAGAAGTCTAGTAAATGGAAAGAAGGAGTTATGGGGAGTAGAGAAGGTTCCTGCAGTAAGCTCAGAAATAAGCAAGTAAAGAGAGATGCTGAGTAGGAAGCAGTCCAAGGAAACTACAACAGAGAGGGGGACTGAGCAGGGTCTAGAGTGCTGATTATAGGGTCCCTGGGCTAGAACCTTTTGCAGCTGCTGAGCACCAATTACATTGCTGGGGGTATGTGATATGGAGTCCTTAAGAGGCATTGAATGCCATCCATTAGGATATTGGTATTCTTGGGTTTCCAAACCCTGAAAGAGGTAGGTAAAATGGGTGTCTGGCTGTCAAGTTATCAGAAGCCGGATCTAGAGAACACAGTTGCTTATGGAGGCTCATTATGGGTCCCAAATCGGCACATGACAGAGTCTTGGAATGCTTGAATTAGGTGTGACCCAAAATGGTGTGCCTCTATTCCCAGTGAACTGCAGAGTCTTACTGCTGGCTTTTGCTGTCAGTTCCTTTCAGTGGTGTAAGTAGGCTGGTAGGGTCTAGTATGCAGTATCAGCAAAATTTACTTGCTGGTGTGTCATACCCTAAAAACTCCCTATTGGCTCTTCCATGCCCCTCTATGGAGCTGCCACCTCTCTGTACAAGGTTGCAGCCTGAGGGGCAGGGATGGGGGAGCTGATAGCATTTTGCTCTTCTCTTTTCTTCCCTTCCCAACGGGGAAAGGAGCAGAACTCCCAGCTCTTTGAGGAGCATTGTCTTTGCGTACAGGGTGGGGTTTGCAGTTGTACTCCTTTTCATGTTGTCCCTCGCAGTAGATGGGGCAGCTCGGTGGAGGAGCATAGGCTGGGAGTTCTGCTCTTTTCCCTACTGAGGGAGCATAATGGCTAGCAGCTGCTCTGCTGCCATACCTGTGGGGAGTAGGGCTGAGAGGTGATAACATGGGAAAGGAAGAGCATGGGGTCCTGGATGGGCTTTCTCATGTGCGGTTTGCACAGGAAGGTCATGTGCCCTCCCCCTCCTGTACTAGTAAGAACTTTTGTTTGCACTATGGGTTCCTCTTGTCCTGTCACAAACTGAACGGTGGCCATTTTGGATTTTTAGGTAGTACCTGTGACAACTTTCTGCTGTAGTTTTTTCTTTTAACCTGGCTATTTTTGTCTTGGCTGACCAGCATCACAATCAGTGCTGAATTAAGGTTTGAGCTAACTAAGCTACAGCTTAAGGCCTCACAATGTGAGCCTCTAAAAAATAAAAAGCTGCCTCCACTTCAAATTTTATCAAAACTGCTTAATAAGTAAAGGAAATACAGGGAAAAGCAGTTTCTAAATATTCTGACTGCCTTCCTAACTTATATAAACAACCTCGCTGATGATAAAATTAGGGAAAATATGTAGTATTGTGAAGTAAACCTGACAAGCTCATACTCCCATGTGACTTGTCCTAGGAGTGATGTCACATAATGTCCCACTTGGCTGGTAATAGTTGGAAGGCTGCCATCTTTTGTTTACAGTCCAGCATGCTCTTTCATACAATGCCTTCACTCCTGTTCTTACATTTTTATGTAGTGTGTTCTTTCTTCTCTTGATCTGTACATATGCAACAGTGTAGTGCACACACTGCTTTCTGTTTTATGCATTGTCCATGCATGATTAAGTTTGCAGATGATCATCTTAAGGACCTGCGTCGAGTGGCTCTTGAGGATAAACTTGTGTTGGTTTCCCTCCATCTGTTTTGGGAACCTTCACTCTATTTTTTTTTTTTTTAATTATTATATAGTATGGCAAAAACATATCCCAACAATTCATTGTTTCACAGTTAAAATTAAATTTAGAATAAACAGATGTAAATATATTTTCTAAATAGTATGGACAAACTTTCTATTTCCCTAACAACTAACAGAATCTTTTATTTGTTCATATGCAAAGGAAAACTTTCTTTATTCATGGTGGGGGGAAAAAATTATATATCCTCTCGTTTTCCTGTGAGCATACAGTTTTTGTCTTTATTTTTACAGTCAGAATACTGAATAGATAAATTAATTTTTTTATGGCATGGGACCTCTTAAACCTGACATACCTTAGGGCCTCAGAATGGCCTCAATGTCATAATCTGGCCCTGTTCAGGAGACTGTTCTATAGGCATGTGATTAGAAACTATAAACCAGAGAGGAGAAACACATAATAGGCAAAACACAGATTCAGTACAACAGAGAGAGACTCTCTTTTTCAAGAGATCACAACATTTTTATAAGAAAGTCAAATGTAAGTTATGAAAGATTAAGGAGGGAGCAGTATTTGAACCCATATTGTCCTTAACTGTAGTGGTGTAGCTGAGGCGGCATCCTGCTACTGACCTTCCTGTCCTGGGACTTCTCACAGGTGGGAATTCTGTTTCTGGCAGCAGGCTTTGGCCCACCAGCTTATTTTCCCATCAGTCTTGTCCACTCCCCAGGAGCAGATGGTGTGGGGGCTCTTTCCCAGGAAGTTGTAAAGCAAAGTCAACTCACTGAACTGTTTCTCTTGAGGTGCCTTTGACCTTTCTTACTTCTTGGGAACCGAGCCTGACTTAGTCAAGCATCATTTTCTCTTGGGGGGTGGGGGGGGGGGTCTAACTGTTCCTGCCAGGGGCTGCTCTGGTTAGAAGATCCATCTGTCAATAGGTTCCCTCATGCAGAGATACAGAGTTTCATCTTGGCCAGGCAGCCCTGAACTGAGCCAGGATCTCTCCTGGTGGAAGAATAAAAGGATTGGCACTGGCTGCAGGTATAAGAGGGTGTCCCTAGCTGGACCAATAATTCTTCTTAACCCTTTCTCTGCTAACTTGGGGCTTCTTTGCCCCCCCACATTGACTGAGAAATCCATCCCCGTGATGCTGGCATTTCTGCATATATTCTTTGATGAAACACTATGATTAGTCAAGCTGGTTGGCAAAGGGGAAATAGTTTGGTAAAAAAAATTCATCCTGTTGATTTTTAATATTTTCCAACATTTCACATTCAAACTATTTTGACCTGCTTTGTAGCAAAAAAAAAAATCTTTTTTCAAATCAATCATAATTCTGAAATTTTCAGGTAGCTCTAGTGATTGGATGTCCTAGGATGACCTTATTGAGTATCTATACTAAGAGATTGTAGCTATTCCACCCAGATCCTTGTGTTCTGAATTGCCAGATATTTGGGCTGGCTTTACAAACCATAACTTTTGTTCTGCCCCTCAGTATTTTCATGTTGTAGTAGGATTAGAGTTTGTTTCTTCACTATCTTTTTTTTTTTTTTTTTAATTTAATCTCTTCAGTCTTTAAATGGATATAATGATAGCACCTTGGCTGTCCATAACCAGTGTTTGGTATGCGTGGCAGATAGTTGACAACACAATTAATTCTAGCTAACCATGTCTAATATTTACAGCGACTATCATTAATCAATCTACCCCCCAGACCAGTCAGCCCTCTCTTTTGGGCTAACTATCCTTATCATTGTTGTTGCAGACTGAGGTGGAACCTTGAGGGGAAATTGAGCTGACACACAGAACCAGAAAGGCCAATTTAACTTCTGCTCTTCAGTAACAAACACACCTGTGGCAAAGTTACTCACTAAGTAGCTCCTCTTACCAACAATGGGGGAATTTCTCCTACCCCAGGAGCAGAAAAAATTGTACGAAAGGTGGTTAGGGATGTACTGGGTAAAGCTCTTGCCTTTGAAACACTTTGTCTCCTCGGTGTGTGTGTGCGGGGGAGGCCAGCTCTATAAAAAACATCACACAAGTTAGCTCTAATAGCACTGCACTTTTCTTAAATTCCTCATATGGGAAGAGCATCTTCTGAACAAAACAGAAGGCTGTAGGCTAGCAAGCTGAGCTGTATAACCTTCATGTCATCTGTGTTGTGTGGTTCTCTTAGGGTGCCTCTTCACAGCAGAGCTTAACTCCAAATAAGCTACGCCAATTGAGCTACGTCAATTGTGCAGCTTATTTTGAAATTGGGAGTGTCTACACAGCACTTATTTCGAAATGGTGCATTCTTCCTCTGACTTCCCTTACTCCTTGTACAGTGCGGGTTACAGGAGTCAGAGTAAGAAGTCCTCCAGGTTGATGGTATTTGGACATTATTTTAAAATAATTACCTGCTGTGTAGATGCAGATTAAGTTATTTTGAAATAATGTTGCTGTGTAGATGTACCCTTAGACTCATTTCCTCCCATCTGATCATTCTAGCCCATAAGATGTCATCTTACTGACGTCTGTCATCAGCTGCATTTAACATGTTGGTAAGAAAGTAGATTTGGCCTATGGACATGGAAAAGAGAAGTTGGTTGCTCTCATCAACCACATGATTGAAACCCTCTGTGCCCCAGTAAAACAAGATTTACAAAGAGCCTTGCATATGTAACCCATACACTTTATGGGCATTGTGTACAGTGTACTCTCCCACCTAGTGCCATTAGACCACTTACAGAGAGAAAGAATGAGTTTGCTCTACAGCCATAGCTGAGAGCCAGCTCATTTTTTAGCTCAAGCTGTAGAGGCTCATGCACTAAGCTTAAGACATCTTAGGTTAGGTCCTGCCTGTTGGTGTTATGCATGATCTTTTATTTGCTTTTCAATTATTCCCCACTGACACTTGCCATGCAGGTAGGCAATGTGTCCTGACAGGGTTTCCCCTGGTGGGTCTAGCTATTACTCCTAGTCTAAGGATAAACTTCTACAGATCAGTTGGTGTCATAAAATGAAATGGGTCCATGGGGTTTTTTTAAAAACAAACTGCTTATTCTATATAGGTGCTTACTTTGGGCCTGACCTTGGGAGACCCTGACCTCCAGCTGGAAAGTTCTAGGTACTGTCAAATCCCATTGAGTGCAGCTTCAAAGCAACAGCTGTTAAAAGAACTGACTCATAAAACATATAGTCCTAGTGCAGCGTGGGCTGATGTTAACAATAACATGTGAGCGGTGGCGGGAGAGTTTGGCTAAACAGCTCTTCAATGACTCAAAGTTGCATCTGGATTCAACATCTAGGTGTAACAGAGATCCTTGCACGGCAGATAATTGTAAACAAGAAAATATTCAGCCCTCACCACCAGGAACCGGGTATAACAATAGCAGTGGCGCAATGGTATAAAGATGGCAGATGCAGGAGGTGGGACGGGTGTCTCACTCCCTCAACTAACAGGCTCATGAGCCAGTGGAGCCCTTACCTTGCTATCTAGATAACCCCAAGGCACTGACTGATTCTAAAGGGGACTCTGTTCAGCAATCCTGAGGCTAAAGCACAATTAGGGTTGCAAACACTCTGCAACTAGATAGACCACCTTCCATTAACAGAAATGGCAGCCAGTCTAGCCAATGGGGAGAAGTGGCAACTCTAAGCACAATTCAGTTTCATCATGGCCTTTGGGAGAAGGAAGAGAATATCGGAGATAATTGCAGAGACAGGAAATTTGCAGTCTGTAAAGTAAGTTGTCATACAGTAAACTCAGCACCATCATCACAGTTCTCAGTGTAGCTCCAGTCTTTTCTCCTTTCAATTTCTTTCTTGCCCCCATTGACATTTTGTGCTGGTGAAAGTTAATAGATACACACTCAGGATGCTGAAATTCTTTGTTTATCCATTAACTATATGAAGCAAAGGTTTCTGAAAGCTTCTACCCATCCCTGGTCAATGTGCTGCCACCCTTACCTAGTGGGCCATCTGCATAGTCAAGAGGGAAGTCCAACAAGCACCAAAGGGCTGCATACAGAGCTAGCCAGAAGATCTACGTTCTGTTTCCTGAAAATGTTTGAGACTTTAATATTTATTTTCATTCCACATTAGACTGAAAACAAAACCTTTTGAATATTTTTGTATGACAGAATTGTATTGAAATGTCCATGTCTCGATCAAAAAGGGCAGGATTTTCATTCAGTTTGGGTCTCTCTCCCGTGGGTCAGAATTAATCAAAGCGTTTTCAGAATCCTTCCGCTCAAAAGTCAAAATTGATACCCTTGTATGAACCATTTCATCTTCAATGATACAGCCTGTTTCAATAAAAACACAATAAAAAATATTCTGACAGTTCTAGTTATGCACTCTTTTGGTGGTTTGAGTCCCTGCATCCAGTTGTCATTTGTCCATTCCTTATCCATCAGCAGATTGCTGCATAATGTGACTCCATCTCTCTTTCTCCTAGGCCTGGGCACCATTTTCCTCAACACAATTTGATAAGAAGTCTTATATGGTAATTAATGATTTGAGGAAATATCTTTAATGCACTTCTACTTATTTTGGACATCAGAACAGAAAGTGTCCCTGTAGTAACATGGACATTTATTCCATAGAAATAGGATCCTAGAGAATACCCTGCCACTGGCAAGACACAATTTAACTGGCATTTTATAGTCAGACTCCAGGTTCTTCCAAAAGGGCTACCATCAGAGGTTCTATGAATGCAGAGGTTCTTTTGGCGGGTCAGCATGGCACTCAGAAATGATCTGTGCAAACACATTCTGTTCATATTCCAAAAATAATAAATACAGCAATGTCTGCCCTTCAAACTCAGGGGAGAATGGCAATTCACCAAATCAGTGGCTAAGAACAGCCATGTCAGCAGCAATTCAGAGAACTGATGTCTTTTCCAAACATTTTAGACTAAGGACAGTAACAGAAGGCTGCCACTTGCCCTCCTGGGTCCTATCCCCATTTTCAATGTATATCATTAAAGCTGCAGGGGAAAATTGGAAAAAAAAATCCCCATTCTCCTGCACCCATTTTGGGCCCAACATCGGTCCCAAATGTATATAACATGGAACTGCGGAACTGTGGAAAGCAGAATCCCAGCTGGTAATGACTGACTTTCTCAGCAGGATTTTCCAAGAGTTCCAACTTCTAAGGTAAAAACTGTGCGTATGTAGATCTGCATTCGGCCCGAGAAGCTTGTAACCCATGTTCCATCTTCTATTTTCTACCCTTTTTTTTAGCTGAATTCTTAACCTGCCATCATCCCCTGCTCCAAACAAGGAAGGGCGATGGAGGGAGGGAGAGAGAATTTTCCATTTCATAAATCCAATTTCCAGCCCTTGCCCTCTTTCATTACTTTTTTCATTGGAAGGCACTTTATGAATCAAGCTCTGAGGTCTTTGAGTGGCATGGTGGCTATAGAAGCCAAAACACTTAAATGGCCCCCGTGTAGTTGTAAGTTCTGAAAAGAACTTTAAGATGCCTGGAACAGTTTTACCCTTCTCTCAGGGCATTGATAGTGCATGATAGAACATGAGGATGACTAACAAAACTCTAAATTAAAGTTTAATAAACAAAGTATTGCAACACCTGGCTAGTGAGCCGCCTTCAGTACTGGTTGGCACCTTATGTCATAATGGACACCTAAGCAAAGTGGCTGTAATTCACTACCAAATCAGAAGTCTCCCCTCACTAACATTAATGGGTACCACTTTACACCCACTTTCCACTGGCATAAATAATTACATGAGACGCATGACCTTGGAGAATCCCTCTTCTCTTTTAACCAGTAACATTTTCAAAGACATAAGGCCTTTTAAATTTCAAGCCTCTTCCAACCCTAATTTCTGTGATCTTTATACACAGACACACACATAAAGTTATGCTGTTCTAATGTACTGACTACCAATGATTTCATTGATTCCATCATGAGATTTTTCTGTCTTAGAGTTAGAGCTGGGGTAAGTAACCTAGATTCCAGAGTTCAAGTCCTGCTCCTGCTCCTGCCACATTATCTTTTTGTGCCTCCATCTGTAAAATGAATGTGATGCCTAGTTCCCAGGACTGTTGTGAAAATTAATGAATGAGTAAAATTTTCAAAGTGCCTATGTACCTAGGAACCTAAGTCCCATAAATATCCATTGACCGTTTTGACAGTTATACTTAGTGGCTGCGTCTAGACTGGCATGATTTTCTGCAAATGCTTTTAACGGAAAAGTTCTTCCGTTAAAAGCATTTGCGGAAAAGAGCATCTAGATTGGCACGGACGCTTTTGCGCAAAAGCACTTTTTGCGGAAAAGCGTCCGTGCCACTCTAGACGCGGTTTTGCGCAAGAAAGCCCCGATCGCCATTTTCGCCATCGGGGCTTTTTTGCACAAAACAGTTCTCAGCTGTCTACACTGGCTCTCTTGCGCAAAAGCATTTGCGCAAGAGGGCTTTTTCCCGAACGGGAGAGTCATTGTATTTGCGCAAGAACACTGACGATCGTACATTAGATCGTCATTGTTCTTGCGCAAATTCAAGCAGCCAGTCTAGACACAATCAAGACACAGCCAATGTGTATAAATTGCTTTGAGATCCTCAAATGACAGATGCTATAGAATGGCAAAATGTTCTTCTTGTACCATAGCCATATCTCATTAATTTTGTTATGCATTTATTATGACATTATTACTGGTTGGATTTGCCAACATTCTGAACCATTCCTATTTTGTCACTTGTGCCATCTGCAGCTCAGAGAAGTTACTACAGTGACTAGTGGGTAAAATGCCAGACAGTTGATCTTCAGAAGTACTGACAGTTTGGTTAGAATTTCAGACAAATGTTTGGGTTTGCACTGACTGGATTTTAGCCAGACATGCTGACCTTTCCTTGCTACCTCCTACCACAGCACTCTGGGGGGAAATTAGTTTAGGGTAATAAGCAGGTTACATCTGGCACCATGAGTATGTGTGCGCAAAAGAGTAGTCATGAAAATTTACACTCATGGTAACTTATGCAAGGGAAATGTAGGAATACTTTTAGGAATCATTAATAAAAATGATTCTATGTATATTTTAATTTAAATAGCCAAAGTTGGTTTCAATCATTTCTCATTAAAATATTGTATTATGTGCGTGACTTGCAGTGCCTAGTCTCTCAATTGGCACTGTCTAAATAGTAGAGCTGGAGATGATAGTTTCCCCTGCCATCTCTACATCAATGTGCTGCAGAGAAATGAGTAAATAGTAATAATAATTAATAGCAATAGCCTCAGTTAATACAGTGGTTCAAAAGAGAAATTTACTTATATTCACTGCAAATGAAAATAGGAAATATAGAAGCTCAAACAAAAGCTATTTATGACCTTGAAAGAATTTTTGCATTGTAAAATAGAGAAGAAAATTTCACTCAGCTGCTGACAAGAGAGAGAGAGTTATATTTTTCATATGGGACACAGTTATGAGCAATTTAATCACATTTCAAAAGCAATCTCTCAGGTTTTCCATTTTACTGTGTTTCGCATATTTTTTAACACGACGTTGCTTAACCAGTTCCTGACAAACCACCGTTTAATAGGAAGAAGCCAAAGTATGTATAAAATGAGTGAGTGATCAGTCTACATAGGCAGATGCACATGATCTTGTCTCCTTTCTCAGAGGTGTTTAACCTCTTAAATGTGTCTTTAAACTGTTCAATGTCCAAAACAAAATCTCATGTGTGTTTTTTGCTTTACATTTAGCAGTAGTAGGAACAAGAGGAGACAGAAGAAAGGGGTGTGTTGTGGCTTCTTTAGCACTGCTTTTTGCACAGTGATGATTAAACATGTCACCAATGATTGAGCTATGCAGCGCTTTGTCTTTGATCATCAATCACTTGGGGGAGAGGTATTAACTAATACCTTTGTGAAAATGAGCTGAGCTCTGAAGGATCTTTCAGAAACTCAGATCAAACTGGCAAGGGTTTACCATGCCCACAGGAAGGAGGAGATATCTGCCTGTATATTAGGGAGAACATTTGTATGTGATTCAGTTCTTTGCTGCTGGAAATATTTCTGCACATCAACATCAAAATGGTTCAAAGAACAAAATGTGGGTGTCATGTCACTGTAACCATGTATGGTGGTCTGTCCACCCCACACTTGCTCTGAAGCAGTTAATAGAGATCAGATGGGTCAGTTAACAATCAGGCAGAAGGCTGAGAGGAAAACTCTAATTAGGAGAAGTTCACCTGTGTTGGAACAAGAAGGGCTTCTTTAAAGCTGGGGAGCTGATAGCAAAAAAGAGCCTGTAGGGAAGGAACCTATAGTAACACCCTAGGCAGGGGTGATTTGGCAGGGGTGGCTGTAGAGACAAGTAGCCCACAGTTGCTCTCTGGCAGGAGGGAGTAGAGAGGCTGACAAAATCCAGGGAGGCGTAAAGTGCTGGGATAAGATGTAGCTCAGGGAGTAAACAGCAAGGCTGTGTCTACATTGGCAAGATTTTGCTCAAAAGCAGCCGCTTTTGCGCAAAATCTTGCCGCCTGTCTACACTGGCCGCGAGTATTTGCGCAAGAACACTGACGTTGTAATGTACAAAATCAGTGCTTCTTGAGCAAATACTCTGACGCTCCCGCTCAGGGATAAGCCCTCTTGCGCAAGAGGCCAGTGTAGACAGCAACGTTAATTTCTTGCACAAGAAAGCCCGATGGCTAAAATGGCCATCAGAGCTTTCTTGCGCAAGAGAGCATCTACACTGGCACGGATGCTTTTGCGCAAAAGCAAATCTTTTGCGCAAAGGCACATGCCAGTGTAGACGCTCTCTTGCGCAAATACTTTTAATGGAAAAACTTTTCCGTTAAAAGTATTTGCGCAAAATCATGCCAGTCTAGACACAGCCCAAGGTTGAGGACTTAACAGAACTTTGTGTGCTGTAGGATCTCTGGGCTGGAACCTGGAGTAGTGGGTCCCAGGGTCCCCTGCCTGCCAATGGAGAAATGGCACCAACAAGGCAGTGAACTGGAAGACTACCAGTGTCACTGTGGGGGAAAATGGAAACTGTGAAGAACTATACCCGGGAAGGAGGGGAACACTGAGTGACCTGGCTAGCAGGTGCAGTCACAATGAGGACCCTGTGGTTCCTGGAGAGAGTGGGGCTGCAGACCAGAGAGAGAGAGTGATGGAGTATGTAAACATAGGAAGTGGTCCTGACCTTACGAGCTAAGGAGGAGGTGCTAGCCTAGTGGTGTGACAATGTGCTCTAGTCACCATAGTCGATGTTAAAAGATGAGCATACTCTGAAAGGTAATACAGCCCATGGTGGCACATTATCTCCTGTTTCAATTAAGCTCATTCCTACAAAGGTCTTCTGACAGTTATGTGGCTGGGGCATATTGGTTTGGTCCAAAAAATTTCTTTTTTGAGTTAGAAACAGGTATGTTTCTTCCTTATTAATTCAGTTTCCATCTGTGTTGATGCTTTTAGGCTTTTTGCTGCAAGCAGGGATACCAAAAATACCACTAGAAAGGCTTGTTAGTTTTCCACACTGAACATAAGTCAGGGGCACCCAGAACTCACACAAGAAAACCTGCTTGGAAGAGATTTCTAGGCCAGTTTTACAGACTCATTTAGGCTATCACTGACTCTATAACACCAGCAGTTAGTCCCTTGTGTAATCCCACCGGGCTAAAATCTCTGTGGAGCAGTCTAAAAATAGCCCTCGAGTCAGAGACTCTTCTTCTCTCACTTCTGCTTCTTGACCTACTGGTAATGTAGTGCTAGTAGACATATCATAATCTTTCCAAACCTCCAGCCACTAGGCAGCCAAAAAGTTACGAAGTCAAACTGAGAACACCTGACACAGTAAGAGGACAATTATATCGCTTGCATACAGTCCCATCCAGGAGGGGGCAATGGGGACTCACACATGCATATACACACACAAACTGGGGCCAATAGAGTAACATTTATTTTATGACTTTGCAGGGGAATCTAGGTGGATATTGAAAGAAACAATTTTTATATAAATAGTTAAAGTGGACAGAGACAGCAAATTCTGAGACAAAAGACAATTTAAAACAGCAGTTAGATGCTAATTAAATCTGAAGTTTGGAACCATTATCAGAAGCGAGGTCATAGCTAATTATGCTGAAAGCCAGTTTCACTCAGGTTATGGTCGTTCAATAAAGAAGAATTTCCTTCCCAGCAGAACACACCAATTTTAAAAACAATTTAGCAGATTATCAATAATGGATTTTTTTTCTTCCCCTACCCACCCTTTAATCTCTTTATCCATATTGTCTGGGTGGTATTTAGTCTTTGTAGTTAAATCAACCATAATTGTTTGTGGTAGCATGAAAAATTTTTGCCCCCATTGATTTCCCATAGCACTGAAATGTCATATTAGCTCAAGGTGAAGAAGCTAATAGGATGTGAATGGTGGTAATAATAATAATAATAATAATAATAATAGCCAGACTAATAATGGAAAGAATTATGCACCCAATTGCACATAAAAAGGTTGCAATTGCATCTCCGAGTTGTGGTAACATTATAAACCACAGGAGAGCAAAATGAAAATGGTTTGTTAATATCACTTAAGCTATAACACTAAAATGCCCCCTTATCTTCACAGTTTAGGTGCATGTAAGTCTTTGTATGAAGAATGAACAGGAATAAAAAACAAATATTCACTAATATGAGCAACCACCTCTTCTACTGCTCTCTGCCATATTTTGTCACTATTATTTGTATTACTTCCTTCCCCATGCCATCAGTGGGTAGGGATATGATAACTGCAAAGACAAAAATGTACAATTTGCCATACTGCATCAGGACATCACTCCTGGACTCCTAGAAGTTGCCAATACCTGATGCTACTGGAAAAGGCCTTTTCCTTCGTAATACACCTGTCAGTCTTGGAATGAACTAAATTTTTTGGGTTGGGGGAGGGAATTGCAGCCTGGGGCAAGCCCACTGACAAGGAGCCAACTGCCCCATGCCCAGTGATTCAAAGGGGTATGGAGCTCATGGCTGCTGCTACCACCACTACTGCAACAACAGGGGTGGCTGGAGCCCTAGGTCCTTAAAATCACGAGTGGAGTCCTGCACAGTGTGCCACAGAGCCCTGGATCGCACTGAGGGGAGAGATGACACAGTCCAGCTGGTGCTGAAGGGGCTGCCCTACCTTGTACCCTCAGCCCAAGCCCCACCCCTTCCAAGAGCACAAAACCATCGTCCTTCCCCCCACCTGGCTCTCCTGGCCTGAGGCCTGATTTGTATGGCCTGAAGCATGATTATCATACAGATACAGTTGAGTTTTGATAGTATTGAAATATCCAGCCCTGTTTAAAATCCACTTTCACTATTTTGCTTCCTAGAGCAAGAAGATTCACAGGCTGAGGCACAGTGTGAAGAAAGCTTTGTTTTTATTTCTTAAGATAGCTATCATAAGTGACTTGTGGCATGATAGCACTCAGGAGATACACCATCCCCATTATTCCCCCACCAAAATTTTAATTGCTAAATGGGATACCCCCACATGTCCCCTCCATGTTCCTCTGAGTGGCCCTCCTCACAACCTTTCATGGGGACCGGTTACCCATGTTAGCTATTAAAGTTATTATGTTGTCATATCACAGAGGAAGTTGAAGTAGAGAAGGATCAATCATTTTCCACTAATGGTTTTAATCATTTTAAAATATAATGGTAATTCAAGTCTTAAACAAAGTAAAAGGGCATTTGATTTATTAATTGTCTGCACTAAAACAAATAACTATGTACGCATGAAACACTTGTCACTATTCTGTATTTCAGGGTCATTCAGTACATAACAGGAAATGGGGACAACATTCACATTGTCTTACTACAAAACAAAATCTCCTTTCGCTGGAGCTAAAGAAGGGCCTCATTCTGGTGTGAGCATTCTAAGGTCTAGGACACATGAATGAGAAGCTCTGATGTGAACCATTTGGTAAGCTGGGTGCAAGAAAATGTTTTAATTTGACTATATGCATACATCTCAGAACAAAACATGTAGGCCATACTTACAGGATGGGGAACTCTATCGGGGGAAGCAATGACTCTGAAAGAGATGTGGGGATTATGGCGGTGTGACAGGGAGGAGCAGACCCTGAGGCTCCCTGCAGAAGTCTCTGTGGTCCTGCCATATCCCAACCCAGAAAAAAGGCCATAGACAAGTCTTCCAGGAAGCTAGAATCCCTGTGGTGGTGTCAGCCGGTGGTCAGGGCAGTGAGTGGTGCGTGTGTATTATACACCCGAGTCTTCAACTGCTGAGACACAAGGCCCCGTCGCAGTGGGCAGTCTAGGTGAGACTGATGGGCGCCCCGAGGAGTTTAACGTCCATGTCTTTACCGCTAGGATCGGGATCCTTTCGTGGCAAGCAGCCAACAGGCCGACAGACGCCCCAGAGTTTACAGGGAGAGCTTATTACACCTCAGATTTTGACTGCTAGGATACACGATCCCTTCGCAGCGGGCAGCCAGGGGAGGCTGAGAGATGCCCCAACGGATCTGTCCCCTGGAAGCGACATGCTCTCCAACGCTCAAACTCTCCCTATATCTGTCCCTTATGACCGGCTGGAGTTCTTTTTAAAATTGTGCTTGGTTCTGTTACAGCAACTGAAGGAGTCAGGTCACAGCTTAAACAGTTAAAATTTTATTGTTACAGGGTAAACTTAGCTGTTAAATGCTACTACTGTGTTACAGATAACACAGCCACTACAAAGGACAGGACAGAAATTACACTAATAAGTCACTTACAGGTACCATGAAACCCTTTTGGTTCTCTGAGCTCTTATTAAATGCATGCAAAATAGACACCTAGCAGGTATATATTCTCACCCCTGCGTTCCAGACTTGGCATGGCCAGCGTCTTTCTCTCAATCCCTCGGGAAGAAGTAGGGCGAGGTTGGGCGTCCCACAGACCTCGGGAGACAATCAATACCTGCCAGCAGGTGTAGATGATTGGAGCTCAAATGGGGTGGGCTACTAAACCCCTCGGGTCACACAGGCTACTTCCTGGTCTCAAGTGGCCAATTAGGAAAAACGGCTTTGAATACCAAGTTTCCCACGAAGGGTGCAAAGCATAATTCACACCTGGGAAAATGCAGACAATGGTTACCTCTGGTATGTGACGGGTGAAGATTCCTCTCCTGGGACAGTGGAGGCGTGTCAATTACTGGTACTAGCCATCAGGGTGGCGGGAGGCCCCAGGTCGTCAGCTAGCCCATTTACTGTCTGGTTTCTGTTTATGGTAGAGCAGGGACAGGCAGCACACCTGCGTTCCCAGGGCATCAAAGGCTGACTGCCTTTCTCTTGCTCTCTGGGGGGGGGGGGAGGGAAACAAGATGGGGTTCATGTCTGGCTACAGGTGGAGCTGACCAATCAGGAGCCAAAATGGCCCTATAAAAGAAGCTGCCAGACCAGAGTTAGCTCAGTGTTTCTGGAGTCCTGAAGAGGTGAAAACAGACTGGCTGGCTGGCTAATGGAGCAGCAGCATCATTGAGAGCTCTGTGTGGGTAGCTAGTGTGAGACTATGATGAACTGAGGTAAAGCCCAGAGGTAGGGGCAAAAAAACAAGTCTCCAGGAGGAGAGGCTCTGGAGGCACCACTGAGACACAAAAGGGGCACTAGCAGAATGCAACAGGATGGGTCCTATTAGGTGTGTATCCTAGAAAGGGTTGTGATTTCACATGAGACTGTGTGACTCAGATGGAGAGCTGAGTTCCCAAAGAGGCTTTCAGCATCTGACAATGTGTGTGCAGGCACATGCGCTCAGCCAGATGGGGATGCTCATGAAACATGAATGCAACCCCATCTAAACGTGAGCTCTCAGTGTAATGTTGTGGCTGGAAGGGCTAATCCTGTCTTTGTGTGTCAAGCCTGATAGGAGCTGCTGTAACATTACAGTGACCTCTTTGGCAGAGCACATTGAGAGACTTTTAGGGTCACATAAAGCTCTGGATTTATATCTTTAGAAGGGAAGGTGTCTTCAGTCAGGAGCACTGCCTCATTACTCCAGCCCTTTAAACCTATTCAGATGTAAGAAAAAGTAAGGTAGTAGGAAGTACTTCTTCACACAATGCACAGTCAATTCAATTTAGTCTTCCAGAAAAGGTTTTATTTTTGTTCTTTCTTGGTTTGTGGTTTGCTTGATCTAAAATAAGTCATTTTGACAGAGAGAGAACCTGCTTCCTCTTTGGGTATGGAAAAAACCATAGCATTCTTCCTTTGCAAATAACTTGTAATGTGACCCTAATACAACAGTTTAAAAGTATTCATGCTAGATTCAGCTGTAGTGGGAAGAGAGCCAGAGACAAGAGCCCTGTATAAGAAGCCTGGTATGAGGAGGCAGGACCTACTTACAGAATTTGGCAAGGACAGGGCTGATATTGCAGAAGTACATCATCTAAGAAGTGCTAAGCACAAAGTATTCATGCATACACATCCTGATATCAAGTGGTACCAGAATGTTCCATCTTTAATACTGGGACAAAAACACTTCCCAAAGATAATGGAATATGCTGATCCTTCCAATTATGTACTGCCATCCTGATCTTATCTTTTAGAAATGTTTTAACTAAGCCAACATGTGCAAGGTGACGAATGATAACTAACTATCTCAGGGGGGCAGTAACTGTTTTAGAGTCAGTACATAATTTGTTTGTATAAGGGCATAAAGATGTATTTTAAAAGAAGTATTTTTGTCCAGCCAAGGGAGGAATAAAAAGTTCCACCATTTAGCAAACTGTGTCCATTGTCATAGGCATGCATGACTTTGCATCTTTGTAGAGTCTGCCAGGTACTATTACAGTGCTTCCTCAACAATAAATCTGGCCTGGTGCTTTCATACCTTAACAAATCTTGTGGTCAGTGGATGGCTTGCTCAAGGTCTGTCATGCTGAATCTTTGGAGAGCGGGCCACGACATGCACACACACGTGCATGTGCACATGCACACACACACAAGCACACCCCCCATCTCTAACAATATCAGCAACCCTCTTTTTTTCACCACTGATGTTAATTTACTTTTTTCTCCTCTCTCTCTCTCTCTCTCTCTTTTTCTCCTGGAATAACAAAATCTGAAATTTACCTGGCCTCTATTTCCCCAAACACTTGTAATGAGTTCATTGATCTAATCTTACTATCATAATGGTAATGCCCATGTGTTAAACTACAGAATCCTCTCATCTTGCCAGAACACTCAGCAGTCATTAGAGCTGTCACCTCCGACTCAAGGCAAAGGCTACAAAAATAATTTAGTATGAAGTGAATTTGGCTGGAGCTAGTCTTGTCTGAACACACATCTGCTAGGAATACACACTGGTGGGGAAAGGAGAGGGAAGGATTTTGTTGTGAGAAGGATAATTGTTGGTGCTCTTGCTCGCATTTGAGTATTTGCATAAATTATTTGGTAATTAGCAGTTTTAATTGCTTTCTGACACGAAGAATTAGTTTGGCTGTCCTCCCCCACGTTCTCAGTCAGAGCCATTACTGTGCATGTCACCAGAGTCAATTGAGTCCAATTCAATGCTCTGTTTATCATCTGGTTTCCCTTTCACTAAGTGAATTCTTCAGCAAAAAGAACAAAGCATGTGCCAGGGGCTTGTAAGATCCTAATCCATCTTTAGTGAGTACAATAGATATTTCAAATATGATCACCCCCTATGCTGGCACCTTGGAGATTATTAATTATTGTTTAGACTAAAGAATGGCCAACTGAGGTTCACAATTTTATAAGTATTCACTATTGACTTTGGTAATGCAGAATTTAAAAAAAATCTGTTTATGGTGATTACAACAGTCATTATGTAGAAGTGTGGCTTAGCAATCTGGAGACAGACCCAAGAGTCAGAAAGTCCTGCATTTTTTCCTGGCTCTGATACAGCCTCTGTGGCTTCTGGGAAATTACTTCTTTGCCTCCATTTCCCACATATATGTAGTCAGTATCAGAATCCCCCTGCCGGGTGAAATTATTTTCATTCCATCACAACAGGGTTACATCTTGATTTCCACAACTCAATATTTAGAACTTATTGACAGTAAGAATTGATGTGGAGTATCTACTTACTAATGCTTATTTTCTTCACATGGATGCTAAGAAGTATCAAATTAAAAGATATATAGGTGCCATCCACAAGTGCATGGAAGATGCAAATGTCAAAGAGAGTCACTAATTGTTTATGGTGATACTGTAGAGTAGACATCAAAGTGAAGAGGTGTAACAGCAAAATGAAATTTGTTTCACATTCAGGGAGAAATTCTATAAGATTATGACATTTCACCTGGAAGTGATTAAGGGCCCATCATATAAATCATTTGGAACTAAATAAAACAATAAACCTTTTTCCACTCACAGGAGAAAGGACTAGATTGAACTTATGGATTTTACCATGTCTGTTCTCTGTGAGTTGAACTAATATTTAGATTAATTCAGGTATGGAAAAGCCTATTTGAATTCCCTCAAAGAAAAGAAAAAAATACTGCAATAATTCAGAGTTATAATAACTTGACACTTGTATAGTATAGTGCTTCTTATCTTCCAAACACTAGACAAACATTAACTAATTAATTTAGCTTATTCTTTGCCCGTGTAGTTGTGATGACATTAATGTTATTCATTCTAAGTTGTCCCGGGGTTATACATTTTAATTTGGTTTATTGCTTAGTGTCATTAGCTTTTACTTAATGGTCTTTAAGGTATAAATATAACTAAAGATTGGTCTGCTCTTGCAAGTTATATCAGTGTAACACAAGGCCTGTCGCACAAGTTTTCCTTCTTGGCTCCTCTTCAGGGCTCATTGAAGAGAAAGGATTTGGCACTGCCCTTCAGGGCCCCTCTTCAGGGCTCATTTACTAGCTCACTCTGTTCAAAAGGTCATTCAAACATACACACTTTTGGGATCCAGTAAGAGTCCTCCAGTACTGGGTAGCCCTATAAGCCCCCCTAGTTCAGTGTCTTTCCTGATTAATGTAAATATTTTATTGAAGCTTATGTTAAAAAAACATACACGGGTTGAGAAAAGGAGTTTTGGTACTGGAAGATTTACCTGGCATTACTTGGGTTCTTAACTCAAAACATGTTTGTTTTTCTTCATTTAAATCATTGCTCTGGGGTTGGGCCAGGGATTAGGGGTTCAATGTACAGGCTGCCATGGAGAGAGAAGACTACCCCAGCCCTCTCTCACTGCAGCTCATCCAGGGCCTGGTGAGAAGCACCTCTCCATGGATGCTGCAGCTCCAGCAGGGACAGACTGGGGTTGGTGCATGTCCCCCAGTTGGGGCACGTCCAGGTTCATCTGCCCCCGTGCTCCACTGCCAGAGTGAGGCGTGCAGCAAACTGTGCACATTCCCCTCACTCCCTGATGAAGGGGAACAGACAGCAATGTCCCTGTACAAATTGGGGAGAGAGCAGTGTGGAGGCAGCTTCAGCTTCAACCCCTTTTCTGGGTCCAGCTTCTCCAGGTGCAGGATGCATCTAGATACAGGTTCAGTTCCCAGGTGCCTCCGCAGGGCAGAGATATCTGTCTCTTCCACTGGCTGTGGCCCAACCAAGCTGCAAAGCATTCCTTTTATACTTCCTGCTCCACCCCGTTGCTTCTGATGAGGGGGCAAGGCAGGTTTGGCACCACTCACCAAAGGGTGTGTAGTGCTCCCTCACTGCAGGCAAGAGGGACCACTCTGTCTCACTAAACTCTCATAGTTAAAATTGTGTCCCTTTTGTTCTGGTCTAAATGTGTCTAGCTTCAACTTTCAGCTGCTAGATCATGTTACACTTTTGTCTGCTAGATTAAAAAACCCTGTATTATAAAATTTCTGTTCCCATGTAGGTACTTATAGACTTTGAGTTCCCCCTTGATCTTTTTAACAAACTAAATAGCTTGAGCTCTTGACATTTATAACTATTTTCCAAGACTTTAATCATTTTCATGGCTCCTCTCTGAATCCACTACAATTTATCAACATTTCTTATCTCTTATTTCTATAATACCTTCTGGGGGACACAGTCATCAGAAGTGAACATAGCAGGTCAGTTCTGGACATATCATCACTTTATACATTTGCTTTATAATACCTTCTATATTTTCTGTCTCTCTGGTTATAGTTAATTTAGAATTCTGCACTCCCTTCCCAATATGCATTACCTTGTCTTTGTCATGATTGAATTTAATGTGTTTTACCATATTTACCCTGCCTATAAACTTAATAAAAATCTGTGGTGTGGACAAAATCTAAACAGAAGAGTCATAGTAGTTCAAGATGAAGGTCCAGTGGTTGTCTTGAAGGGAAGTCAGGTTGAATGAAAGGGGCCCTTTGGTTCAGATGAAAGTTGAATTCTGACAATGAATACACGTGTTAAAATATTCTGTGCTCCCACCACATCTCATTAGTTAAATCTTTGCTATTAAGTATCAAGGGAAATCCTTTTTTCCTTGCCAGGTGTAAACCATTTTTGGTTGTTATGAGGGAAGAACATGTGAGCTGATAAGATCAAAGTGTGAAGCCTGTGGGTTTCCAGTACTAAACATTTGAGATGATAAACAGGGGGGAAAGGAAGTGTACAGAGAACTATGTGGCTGATAATGTAATGAGTTTCTTCTGGGAGTAGCTGATTAAAGAAACAATAAGAAAACAAAGGTTTTGTTGGCTGAAGATTTTCTAAACTATAACTGTTTTAATGAGCTGGTTTTTCATTTAGAAATAAGCACATTTTCTTGTATTGTCATATTTCCCCAGTCAGAAAAAATTAATGAGGAAAATTCAGCATAGCATGAAAGCTCTGTGCATATGGAACAGAACTAAAATAGTACAGTATGCTATAGGTCGAGGAAAGAGGTACGTGGGCAAAGCTGTTGGGGAGAGGGGATTCTTGCATAGTACTTTCTTCACCTATCTCTAATTTTTTTTTTTTTTAACTTCATGAGAACCACAATTACATGGGCCTCTGCCTCTGGAATAAAAAGGGGTACTACAGATTAGGACTGAAATAGCAGGGTAGTGTGGGATCTCCATATCATCACTTTATACAATTGCATTAAAATACCTTCTATATTTTCTGTCCTGCTGGTTACAATTAATTTAGAATTCTGTGTAGGATCTCCATAGTTAGCACGGCACAGATGCAACAGGTCAGAATTGAGGAAGGTTAGCAAAGCAGTCTGTAGGGCCTCTGACTGAAATGGTGGTATTGCTACAGGTCCAAAAGGTGAATTAGAAGAGATGTATGTGACTTTACATGTCATCCAACTATCTTTTCATTTTGGTTAATTTTATGAGGGGAAGGTGGGTCCAGAAAGTAGGACGATAAATGCCCAAGTTAAATTCCATGTTCTGCCACAGACTTCCTGTATGACCCTGGGCAAGTCACTTGGGCTACGTCTACACTGGCACGTTCTCACGCAAAAACTCTTTTGCAGAAGAGTTCTTCTGCAAAAACTCTTCCAGAAGAGAGCGTCTACACTGGCATGTGCTTTTGTGCAAGAGATGTGCTTTTGCGCAAGAGCATCCATGCCAGTGTAGATGCTCTCTTGCGCAAGAAAGCTCTGATGGCCATTTTAACCATAGGGCTTTCTTGCGCAAGAAATTCATGTTGCCTGTCTACACTGGCCTCTTCTGGAAGAGCTCTTGCGCAAGAGGGCTTATTCCTGAATGGGAGTGTCAGAGTTCTCGCACAAGAAGCCCTGATTTTATACATTAGAACGTCAGTTTACTTGCGCAAGAACACGCAGCCAGTGTAGACAGGCAGCAAGTTTTTGCGCAAGAGTGGCCGCTTTTGCGTGAGATCACGCCAGTGTAGACACAGCCTTGGTGTCTCTGAGCCTCAGTTTCCCATCTGTAAAATGGGAATAATAGCACTAAGGTTACTTAAATATGCGATATTTCACAGGTGTGAGAGTAAAGACATTACAAGATTGTGATGTGCTCAAGTGGTACATTAAAGGGGGGTATATAAGTATCTAGAATGGATAGATAGCATCAAATTCACAATTCATAGTTGCCCTGTGGACCCCATGTGCTGTTTAAGGCTATACAAATGGGCCACAAAACAATCAAATAGGACCCCTGCTGAATAACCCCTGTTCTATGCCCTATCCCTTCCACCACATTCTTTGTCCTGATGGTTCTCCAGCTTCTGCAAAGCCTATAGGAGCCCTGGTAAGTAGAACAAGCTTCATCCCCTCAGCTCCTGCATCAGTTGCAGTGCTAGCTCAGAGAGGAATTCAATTCTAGATAGACAAGATCTTTATCTGTAGTATAGAGAATTGAGAAGAAGCCATTTGTCTGTCAGAGATGAAGCACTCAGAGTATATTACAATGAGATTAGAGAGTGTGATTGCAGCTGGTACAGTCATACCCCAAATTGATTCAATCTAGCAAGCTCAGGTACTCTAGCAGTGAAGCTATGGGTAATGACTTGGGAGATTAGCCCATACTGAAAGCCATGCTGGTCTAGTTTCAAGCTAGAAACTAGAATGAGCTGGTACCTGAATGAGCTAGATTAAAGCTAATTTGGGTATTTCTACAAAACTGTTCCCTTACATTCGTATATTTGGGTATAGATATAAAAGATGCAGAAACACAGACAGTGCTGCCAAGTGGGCAGGAGCTGGTTGGCAGGACATCTCACCAGATCTTTGAGGGCAGAGCCCTTTAACAGTCTGTTCCAGCAAGCCTCTCCCTAAAGTTCAGGGCTTGTTGTATTGTGTTCTCAGAGCAGGTTGGGGAGCTCTAGCTTGTCCTCTCCAGCAGGCCCTGATCCAGGGCCCAATTGTAGGTAGTTCTTCCCAATGGCTGTGGGTTTATCTACAGCAATTCCTATCTACCTCCTTCTTCTTTCCAGAGTAAAACACTCCAATAAAATCTCTAACCCAAACACTGTCCCCTGCTTCTTTCTTATAGGTTTTTTTTTTTTATGCAGTGAGCACCTGGGCAGTACTTTCCACTCCAATCATCCGTCTACTTCCTGCCTCTGAACCACTCTGCTTCCTCATTTAAAGCCCTGCCTCTCCAACTTGAACTGGCTTTGCAGGTGTGAGTAGGTGGGGCTGGATGGGCCCAGAGTGATTCCTTAATCTCTTGCCATTCAGTATGGCTACATCTAGACTGGCATGATTTTCCACAAATGCTTTTAACGGAAAAGTTTTTCCGTTAAAGGTATTTGCGCAAAAGCGCATCTAGATTGGCACGGAGTTATCGTTATAAAGATGCGCTTTTGCGCAAAAGCACGTCTACATTGGTGGCGCGCTTTTGCGCAAAAGCAGAAGCCTGGAACCATTTTGCAGAGGGCAAAAGGGCACCAGCCCTTTCCGGGGGGCGGGGGCTGGAGCTCCTTTGAGACACGTGCTTAAAGGGATCTCTCTGGACAGCTGTTTCTCTCCTGCTCCGTGCTTTAGTACCTCTTGTAGGGACTGACAGCCATAGCAGTTTTGGTGGTTGCCCTCTGCCTTTTGGACACCACTGCCTTTTGCCACCTAGTGCTTTTGCCTGTTTTTTTTTTTCTTTTGCCTTGTTTTGTCTGCCATGGAGCCAGGGGTGGCCGTGTGCCTGCTCTGGCCCCTGCTGGCCATTTTGGAGTGTCTGCAGCTGGTGCTCCAGGCTGGTGCCCTCCTGTTCCAGGACCAGGAGACGCAGACCACTTTGGACTCCCTCACCAGGGAGGCCCTGGCATCCCTGTGGCATCCCCACCCCAGGGTGGAGAGGCCACTGTGGTGACTGGACACCAGTACAGACTGGTGGGACCGGCTGGTCCTGGGGCAATGGGACGACCAGCAATGGCTCTGAAACTTCCGCATGCGGAGACCTTGAACTGGGAGGTGGAGGAGACCTTGAACGGGGAGGGGGAGGAGCTACTCCTGGGAGGGGTGGCCCCTGCGACTGCTCCTGCGGGGGAGGACCTGCACATAGGGGGCAGGCTGCGTCGGGGCAGGCTGCACAGGGAGGTGGGCAGGAGCAGGAGGGGCAGGGACAGGAGCAGGAGGGGCAGGGACAGGAGCAGGAGGGGACATTGCAGGAGGAGCGAGGGGCACTGCTAGGGGAGGGTTGGCGGGGGCACGGGGCAAGGCCATGCCATAGTGGATGGCATGGCCTATGTGGGCGGTGAGGGTGGCGATGGAATCCACCATGCGGACGCACTGGGCCTGGAAGGCGCCCCAGGCCTCCTGGCGCCACTGCAGGTCCGCCTCCACGCGCCGAGTGATGGCTGTCTCGACGCACTCGACGGCCTGCACATGGTGCCGAAGGAGCTGGTCCCGGTGGCGGAGCCACTGCCTCGGTGGTTGGGCAGCTGGGGGTGCTGCTGCTGCCGCTGCTGCCGGACTGGAGGGTCCCTGGCTTGTGCCTGGTCCCACTGCAGGGAACAGAAGAAAGGATGGGTCAGTCAGGCAGCCCGGCCACCCCCACCCCCACCCCCAAACCCCATGCCATCCACCCCTGAGCCCAGGTGACATCACAGTAGTGTGGCTTGGGCCCACTTGGTTACCCCTCTCCCCCCGTGTTGCATGTTTGCATACAGGACCGCCCCTGGGAGTAGGGTCCTCCTCCATGTATTGTAACCACCGGTCTGTGTCCTGGCCCCGTGGAGGGTGGGAGGGCGCTTGTGTTGTGTTAACCTGTGGAACTCCCTGCCGGTGGAGGCTGTGAGGCTTTGGGCTAATCAGTGGTGTTTGACAGGGAGCGAGATGAATCCCCACAGAGTGCCTGGGAGCACATCTGGCAGACGTGGTCTGGGCTCTCAGATCCCCATCATGTGGGATGTCTCCTGGACGGAACCAGGAGAGAGTGACTGGGGAGTGTAGCATCCTTGCAGCAAAACTCAGGTGGCCCTAGGGCCATCCCGAGCGCTTCTCCCCTCCCCCTGCCCCTCGCGCTAGCCCTCACACACGTAGCCCAGGGACGTGTGGCTGCAGTGGGGACTTCCCTCGGGGGGCCAGCCAAGGCACCAGGAGCAGGCGAGGGGCTCAGTGAGGGCCACGCTCACGGGCTGTGCTACTGCGGTTTTCCCAGAAGCAGCTGGCTGTGCCTCACAGCCAGGCATGGGCAGTGTGCCGTTCTGTGTGCTGCACCCTTGCGGAGGTGCGGGCTCTGGCCTGAGCCCCTGGGGCCCTGGCTGGTTCCAGCCGGCATCCACCCTTCCCCCCGGTCCTGCCGGATGTGTGTGAGCAGCACAGTCCCAGGCGTGCCCTGCAGCTGCCTGCCGTGGCCACATGCTGCTCGGTCACCAGGCTGCACGTGGTTGCACGTGCTGCTTACTGCCTAATGCTACACAGCCTGTGCAGCTCACGTGGTCTGAGTGACGTGCTCTCCCCCTCTCTCCTCCAGGCGCCCCCTCCCCCTGCCCTTGTGAGTGCAAAGTGCAACATTCACTGGTGGATCCTTTCCCGGCCTCCGAGGATGCGTGGGAGACATCGGGACTGCCGGAGGGGGCCTGCAGGGTGGCAGTGCTGGCCTCATCCTCCGACGCACTGCTGGGGATGTCTCCTTCCCCCGTCTTGGTGGTCCTGGTGACGGGGGGGGGGGGGCGCTTGCTGCTGTCCACCCGGATGTCCGGGGCTTGCGGGGCTGGCCGGCCCAGGATGGCTTGGAGCCGCCGGTAGTGGGGGCAGGTGTCAGCTCCTGCCCCCTGGCCCTCACTGGCCCGGACGTAGCCCAGGCGCAGTTCTTTCACTTTTGCCCGGACTTGTTCCAGGGTCCAGGCTGGATGGCCCTGGTGGGCGAGCGCCTGGGCCATGCGGGCAAAGATCTCCACGTTCCGGCGCCGGGAGTGGGTGTCGTGGAGGGCCTCCTCCTCCTGCCACAGATCCAGCAGGGCCTCCAGCTCCCCCGAGGACCAGGATGGGGCCCTTCTTTTTCTGGCCGTGGGGGCCTCCTGCGCTGGGGGTGCGGGTGGCTGATCTCCCCCTGGAGCTGCCATTGCGCTTGGGGGGTGTCTGCTGGACAGCAGGGGCCACGTGGCAGACCTCTGGCCAGAGGTCTGAGGAAGGCTCCTGCCGCGTGAGCTCAGCAGCCTGCATCTGCTTTATGGGGGCTCCGGTTACCAGGAAGTCCAGGGAGCTGACTGTGGCTACGGAGTCTCCAAGCATCCATAGGGCTTTTTTCCGTTTAGCCTACTTTTGCACAAAACGTCTTAGCTGCCTGTCTACACTGGCCCTTTTGCGCAAAAACATTTGCGCAAGAGGGCTTTTTCCTGAGCGGGAGCGTCATTGTATTTGCGCAAGAACACTGACGATCATACATTCGATCATCAGTGTTCTTGCGCAAATTCAAGCGGCCAGTGTAGACAGCTGGCAAGTTTTTGCGCAAAAGCAGCTGCTTTTACGCAAAAACTTGCCAGTCTAGACGCACCCTACTTGTTTTATATCCCCCTTCAAAGCAGACTAGTGGAAGACTGGAAGACTGAGATTGCCTAGAAACTTTATTCAGTAGAATCAGCTGAACAAGTACGCAGCAGAGTAAAGGAAAGTCCTGCACAGTTTCTAGCAGAACTTCTCAGCCAACCAGCATCAAATAAATTCAAATAGCCTCCTCGCTGAGCCTTCTAATCTATGGACATTTGACGACTACTAGCAAATAAACCTGCCTATATTCAGATAGAGCTGCATGTTCACTATATAATATTTTTCAGAGGACTCCTAATGAGCATTGTTGGACCTGAGACTCAAAATACATCTGTGGACACAGACTTTTTGTGGGGCAGTTTAGACCCATTGTACACAGTGTTCAGAACCCAGGTTTTGATGCATTACCTCTCTACTGACAAGAGGTCTCTGCTCCAGAAGTTCATTGGTTGGTTAACGGTTTTAATGATTTGTTTGGCCAAAGTTCTTTGGTACAGATTAGATTTATGGGATGAAGAAGAGATCTGAAGTGAAACATTACGTCCCATGTCACCTGAGCACATATATCATTTAGTGAGGGTTTCACCACTCAAAGCACCCAGAGATCAGCTATTTCGCTGTCATGTCTCCTTGTAGTAGTTATGGAAACGCAGCAAAAGTTAAGGGGCATTTGCCATGCTGCATTTATCTCTGGTGTTTCAAAGAGACACAGCCTTGAATTAGTTTTATCAGGATGTGTCAGTGGCCCTTTGAGGCAGGACTGTAAAGATTAGAAACCTAGTTTATGAGCAGTGTATTTTTTTCTCCCCCATTTCTCAGTCTCTGCCAGTGTCTGAGTTGGGAAAGAGGAAAGGGGCATTGTAATTGAAGTTGAAGCCTTGATACTAGAACTGATGATTAGACCAGCAAAATGTAAATGTGTCATGCTGCAAAATAGACTCTATTTGCCTCCTAATCTTTCCTGCAAGAGAGAAACTTACCTGCTCAAAAACATGGCTGGACTATATTGTTTGTTGTTTCGTGTCTGCTGTACCTTTATGAGAGATTCATAGTAATATATTCAGTAAATCACACATATGAAGTGATAGCATATGCTATATTGCAGAGCAGTGTGTGCTAAAAGGTGCAGGATAAATAATGTTATCTCCTCATCTACCTTCTAACAATTAATGTCTCTCCCCAAGTCTTACTCTTCTAACATTCTATAACCCTGGGAAGCTTCAACCATTCACTACTTGGACAAACTATTTAAAATTTTTCTCCTTTTCTTCACCTAGCACATGGAATTTCTCCTCAAAATTACAGCTGCCAAATTCCAGAATAGGAAAGATTCTGGAGGGTGCTTGAGAGGTGGAGCGCACAAAGGAAAAATTGGTGGTGCTTAGTACCCACAGACAGCTTTCCATCAAATCCCCAACCTCCCAGTGCCATCAGCCTACCAGTGGGCCCTGCAGATTAGCACCACCCCCTTCCTTCCCACCACAATCAGCTGTTTTGTGGCATTCTGGAGGCTCTGGGGCAGGGGAGGAGAACACAGAACTCTTGTGGGAGGGAGCAGAACTTGGTGGGAAGAGGCGGTCCATAAATGGGGCAGGAAGAGGTGGGGCAGGAGAGGAGCTTTGTTGGAAGGGGTGGAGTGGGGGTGGGGTCTGGGGCAGAGCTGGGAGTCGAGCACTCACCAGCAATTTTGAAAGTCAATGCCTATGGAGCTTAGAATAGATGAAGACATACCTCTGAGAATAAAACTGTGTCCTCCTTTCTCACCTTGAATTATCATTAATTCAAATGAGATGACTTTTTTAGTAAGTGAATAATTTGGCCTTAAATAAATAGGCATAAATAATCTATTGATGGAATATATGATGGCTTGGGGGCTCTGTTGGCATTCATTTGGGGAAACCTGCATAATTTACTTGTGTTCTTCCCATTTGTGAGTAATAGAGCTATCCCTAGCTTATATAAGCAAAACCACATTGCAAGGTATGACTTGCCTGTAGTTATCCCTCCTGAAGTAGTGTGACACTGCAGGCACTCCATGCCTCAGTCTCTCTTCTATCAAGTCTCTTAGGAACTCCCCACAGTCCAAAAGTGTGTGAGACAAAATTCCCCTACCAGGGTTCTTTTTTTATTCAGTTCAAATAAGCTTGAAATAAGTCTCTGCCCCTGGACTCAAAGGTTGCATAGCTGCTCTCTTTGAGGGTGTGTGGTTTCTGGGAGCTCCTCTCCCTTAGGAGAGCTTATCTCTATCTCTCGCTGAACACTTCTTTGTAATTGAGCCCTGATGGCCTTTTGTCAGGCCCAGCGGCTCGCCATTCAGTTATTTAGTAAGGTAAGCTTATTCACCTTAACTTAGGTCATCATGGGTAGACTGAGCTTGGACCAGCAGCTCTTGGAGACAAACTGTCAACTACTCCATATATTCACATATGAGCTCTGACAATGACTCCGTCTGTAGCCTTGCACAAATAATTTACATATGCCTTTTGGTGTGTGCCTCAGTTTCCCATCTGTAAAATGGTGTCATCTAGGTGTGCAGTGAATAGTATGCAGTATCCTGATCATACTATCTCTAGGACCCATTGGTCTGAGGTGATGTTTTCCCATGTGTGGTGGAAGCCAGTGAGTCTGTTGCCAAAGATCTGTGTATTTGCTTCCGTATGCCCTAGAGGGTCATGGGCTGTCATGCCCTCAACCAAATCCTCAAATCTGCTGTCGTGAGGTGGATGTTTGTGAAGAGACGAGGTAGGTTTGTTTCCCTGCCTCCTGCGAGGTTGTCTCATGCATCTTTGGTTGTCGTAGGATCTGTGGTGTTGTGTAAATGTAGGCGTTCTGAACCGTTGGTTGAATTGCCTATTTTGCTTTTTCTTGGTGCCAGGGAGCTGTATGCCCAGTGTGCGTAATGTGGCTCTGGAGTCCTTGAGGGTGTAGAGAGAGGAATTTGTCACCTCTGCAAAGAGTTTCTCTCCTTCAAATGGCAGATCTTCAATGCTGGACTGAACCTCTTTAGGAAATCCTGAGAGTTGTAGCCACGACGCTCTCCGCATCGCTACTGCGGAGGTCATGGACCTAGCGGCTGTATCTGCTGCGTCAAGTGCTGTTCGAGTAGCCAGCACACCCTCATTCATATTTGTTTCGTATTGTTCCTAATATCTTCTGGGATGTACTGAAAAAGGAGTTAAATGATTCAAAGATCTGGTGTGAGTATTTGGCCAATAGGGCTACGTATCTACGTGTCATCTAGGTGTCACAAGTGTTGTGAGGATGAGCTAGCATTTGAAAATTGCTTTGAAACTGGGAAGTATTACGTATTAGAGGCCACTCGCGTGCTTTTGCATTGACGTGTAGCATCCATTCTGTGCCAGCCATGCTATTCAGTAGTTTTTTGACATGTGGAAATGTTAGTGTGCTGTAGGGAAAAAACGTATATGGTCAAGAAGAGCCCTTCTCTAACTCCTGGGACTCTATGAAGTGAGAGGTGAGAGACCCTACAAACACCGTCAACTTGATCAGAAAAGGAACCACAGTCCTACACAGGCCTTCACTTGGCTTCAACGGACTGAAAATATCTGATAGTGAGTGACATTATCAAATGGAGCCCGCATAGCCACCCAAAGGACCCTTTTATTATGGGAAGGCTGCATAGTATTCTGTATGAAATGAGCTGCTCCTCTAAGCAGCAACACTGGCGTGAACAATCCAGACCGAATTCAAGAGAAGGGAACACAGTTAAAATTGGAGGTCAAACTTCATCTTGTGTTATCATCAGATATAGGGTGGAACTGCCACCACAAAAGAAAAAGGGAAAGAAAACAAGCAATCACTCTTTGAATTCTCAGATGCTGAAGGAAATCAGTGTCTTTTAGAAATGAGACTTCCAGAAGCCATTTCAAGTGTTTCATCACTTATTTCCCCAGCTTTAAGCCAATGGGACTTCATAGGGAAAAAACTGGCAATAGTTTAAAACTGGAGCAACATAGTAAGGAAATATGCCCGATTTTCTTGAGATTAGCATCTCTTCTCAATATAAATTGGAAAGTAGTTGAGTCATTTTCCATTTTATTGGCAATGTGTGGAAAATGCTATTTAAAACTTTAATTGCCAGGGAGAGTTGTGAAATATTAACTGAGATTTACGGCTTTCATTTCATGAAATACCTTAGCAGCAAAGTGACCCTCGTGGTTAGGAAGAATACTATACGAATAACAATTTAACGAGGTCGTGGAGATTCCAAGGTCTCTAAAGAACACTTGATTTTGAAATTTTTTTATTATGGAGTATTTTATAGGTAAACCCTGTCACTGATTTCAGTAAAGATAGCTTGAATCTTCTTCCAGGCAAATTCGGGAAAACCAGAATGGAATTATCCAGTATATTAACATATATAAACTATAGGTTGTACAAGTAGGTTCAACTCTCTTATTTTTCCTAAAATAACAAAAACAGAGCTAACCCTTCTACTTCTGAAGGATTCCTTCAAAATGTGAAACTGATAGAAACCTAAGTACAGTTGTCTGTTAAAATCTGGAGACAGAATAGTTATAAGAATGGTGTGAACTACCTCATTCATTCATTCTCTAGGTTGTTAAACCTGAAACATAAAAATGGTCATTTAAATGTCAACATTGTTAAATGTTTCACCGCTGATCATTTTTTTAGGAAGAACTTCCATCTAATATTTTTAGCTCCAGTCCCTTACTAACTCCCAGGCCCAAAAAACTTCCTCACTTGCCAAAACCTTCAATTTCCTCCTTCTCTTCTCCTTGGTTGAAAATTTCTATAAAGCAGTTAAATGTTAATATGAAATCAGAGGCACACTGAAAACTAAAAATGTGGGAACATTGTAATATATGATAAACTGAATGTAAATAATCCAGGGGACACTATGAGTTTCAAATCTGTAGAATCTTCCAGAACAAAAGAAAAAGCTTTGCATTTTTTACTTCTGTATTTTTATAAAGACAAAGATTGCTTTCAAATGGAGATGTGGATAGATGGATGGACGGACAAGCTAATTGAATGTTTTCCCCAGCCAGACTCTATGTAGTGATGTCCAGAAGAAAACAAAGCTCATGAGAGAGAGATTGATTTTGGTAATCAGTAGTTTCATGGGACCACGCTCTGTACACATACATTTAATTGTTTTCATCATGAGATACATTCTGAGAGAGACTAAAGTACTGAATAGATGAGACAGGAATGAGCTGTAAACAGTGAACCCTGAAATGATAAAAGGGAATATATTGTATGGAAAGATGATTCAGTAACTTATTCCAGATAAGTTTTGCTCCTTTATTAGATTATTTATATGAAGATAATCTATTTGCAGGAAATTTTGTTTATATTACCCAGACTAGGAGAAGAGGTGAACCCTCCAGCTGCTGATAGGATAGTTGGAGTGAACTCAGCCATTATATGCTTTTCCCACCATCTCTTTACTTGAGATGATGATAGATGGGCCAACCTACGTATTCACCACAAGAGATTCCCAACTGTGGGCCTGCAGCCTCACCTGAAAAGTGAACCTTCCCAACCATGTTTGAGCCATTGGAAGCTTTAAGACTTGGACATTGGTGACAGCTGCAGTCTTGGTCAACACCAGGTATTGAATCAGGGATCTTTACAGCTGAAAGTTAAATATTCTGCAGCGTGAGCTAAAGAATTAGACTCTGGTTAGGGCTGGATGGCTATGGGAGCATACTTGCCAGCCTGAGTGGACAGCTTTACACTATCTCTGCTCGAGCTAATGTGCCAAAAACAGCCAAGTGGATGTTGCAGCCTGGGTGGTCGCTCAGGCAAACCACCCAAGCTCACAGCTGGTGTAAAGGATGGCTAGCTAGCCCAAGCTTCCCTCCATTCTGCAATGTCCATACTGATATTTTAGCAGCTAGTTCGACTAGACCTACCATGAATCTGTCTACCCAGGTTGGGACGCCCACTTCTAGCTGCAAGATAGACATACCCTAACAGATCCTCTGAGGATTGGACACAGAGTGTAAGGCATAACAATCCCCTCCACTCAGGCCCTGCCTCTCCCTGCTCCTGCTCTGTCCACTCTGCACACTTGTTCCACCCCACCTGTTCCCCAAATAAAGTGGTCCAGTGAACTAGTGGGGCTGATGCTGGCAGCAGAGGTCCCACACACACATTCACTGGCAGAGGAAACAGAGCAAGGCAGCCCCACTGTTTTGTTCCCCCAGCCACTGTGTTGCTCTGCTTCTCACTGGGTAGTGCAGGGGCAGTCCTGCTCCCTGCCCCATAGCAGCACAGCTAGGAGAACAAAGCAGTGGGGTCACCTTGCTCCTCTTCCCACCCCCCCCCCACCATTGCCAGTAAGTGTGGGTGGGCTGGACCAGTTGTTCCCTGTGAGCTGAGCACTGGGACGTCCACTGAGGAGAAATTCTAATGCTACCCCGCTGATTAGCAGAGTTTCCACAACCACCCACAGCTGTCAGCGTGTGTTTCTATTGGTGGTGCACATACACACATCCCTTGGTTCACATAACATTTATTCTTCACATGGATGGAAAACGTTAGAGGGAACTTTGGGCCAAACTCCCGCTGTAAGCGCCAGCTTCCCCAGATAGTGTCCCTGCCTGTTGCTGGCCAGCCCCTCCCCCCCATGACATTTGTGGTTCCTGTGACCCCCTCCTGCACCTCCACACATCACCCCTAAAGCATGGGGCCATTAACATTAACAGGGTCCAAATAACCCTGGAATAGTGTCCAATGAATCAAGAGCTAATTCTACTTTTAGACTAGGGGCATTGCAAAAGCTGTGGCTTCTGATCTAAGAATTATATCTGCCCCCTTGGGTGACAAACTATAGTCTCATAGGAAAACCTGTTGTGAAGAGATGCACTGGAAGCACGGATAGACCATGAACAGGAGAATAGGAATCTATGCATCATTATCTTTTGAGTCTAATGCCCTCTGTTTCAAGTGTTCTCACTTCATGTCAGGCTTTGGAGCCTGTCTGACAACAGACATTGGCACTTAACCTTGGCTATGCTGGGTCCCTGCATTACAGCAGCATATCTAACTATATAGAATGATCACCACCACTCCCAGCACAGGGAGAATCCTGAATTGTTGCAAAGCTGATATAACCATTCCTATTTTATCACCATCTCTATGCCCAATTAGGAGCATGTCTAAGGGAAAATGAATCAACATCACCATTTCTCTGTGCTGTGGCAAACAACTGTATTTATTATTGTGCCTATGGGAATTAAAGAGGACGAGCCCAACACATAGCCTGCCAGGCATCAGAGCCATGCAACAGTGGTCTTCAAAAAATCTGTATTTATAGACTTTAAAAAACATTCCTTAACCTATGTTGCACCATAAATTATGGAAAAAATAGATTTAAACATTTGATTTTAGTCATTTCATTACCTGTATTCTTTGTTCACTTCCTACATTTCTGTCATTCTGGAAAGTGAAACCAGACTAAGTTGTTTCATCTGCTGTTTAGAGTCAGTTTTACTTTCAGTTTCTCCTGGATTTGAATAATGCAGATGAATTGGTTTAGATCTCCAAAACTGCAGGTGAATGTTTACAATTTTGTATTGATTTTTATCTGAAATTTCTTGGAAATATTTCTTTTTTATGAAGGATATATCCAGACTAAAACCGCAAACCTTTCTGCCCTTTCTGCACAATCAATCCAAATGTGGAGTGTGATGCTAAATTAGAATGGGATCTCTTGGCTTGCAACCCAAGAGAGCTAAAGTTGCAGGAGAACAGTTGATTATAGCATTTCACAACAGCATAAGTGTAGTCAAGCCAAAATATAACCTAAACTCAGACTTTGGCAGTAAACCCCTCTCAAATTCATTTTAGATTATGTATTGTTTTGTTCTGGGTTAAAAAAATATGTATATTTGGGGCTTAAATTTCATTTTCACAGAAGAATGTGTTTCATAGTTCTGTGCACCGACAAGAGTTAATACTCATTTCAGTCTAAATATTTGTGCCAAGGGTTCTCTACTAGCAGTGCAAACCATGAGAAGGGGTGCAGTTTGAGGCATTTTTACTAATTTCTCTTTAAATGCTAATGGCTTGAGATTATTCTATTAGAAGGCAACATCAGAGCTAGCATAAAAGGCTCTGTTTTAATTAATAAAAGGATCACTGGTTGTATCTGAATTCTTGTAACAGCCAGTATAATTACTTGCATTAATTTAGATCAAATGTCTTTTTGGAATCAGGCAAAATAGCTTGATAGAGACAGTGTCTCTATGAATGGCCTATTTACTGAATATTTTTCTCCATTCTAGTCGTCATGTTTAGAACGCCAATGAAGTTCCATAAAAGATTTGGGTCAGCTATATCTGGAGAAGATTCTTTGTATCCTCCTTCCAAAAGTATGTTGTGCTTTCAGACTAATTTTTAATTTCCCCAAGTTACAAAGTCTGGTGCGTATGGGATAAGAGGCCCAGGAAGTGCCACCAAGGGAAGCCGTTACAACCAGTTGCACATTTTCCATTAAAACCTTTCTTTAACAGAAAGTTCTTTTTTTGAATAAATTAAAATTTTCATGGAAATTATCAATTTTGTTTTAAAAAAATGGATTTGTCATCAGAACACCAGAAACTTGCAGATAAAATCCAATATTTTTATGGTTTTTGGCAGTTAGCTAAAAATCTTAGGTTTGTCATTGGAACACTTTAGATTTTTAGTTGCCAAAAAAGATGACATTTTGGAGGTTTCCATTTTTCAACAAGAAATTCTAAGAATAATATATATATTTTTAAAGTTATTTTCATTAAAATTGATTCATGGGTAATTAGAAATTTCAATTAGATGTAAGAACTCCCAAAACTCTTGGGGGAAGATCCTGAAACAGAAATGTAGTTTAAATTTAAGAGAGGGTTTGCTATTCCCCAACTTTCCATTTAATGTGATATTCTGCTTCTTGCTGTGGTCCATGCCCTCTGAAGTACAATACTTTCCTCAGCCAGTGGTGAATGCTATACATTATGGGAATAAATCCCTCTGAATTATGCAGCATGCAATTAGTTTGCATCCTGGAACATGGCATCAGAATAACCCTCTCTTAGTTTATAGCAAGAGTTAGATTTAGAAACTAGGACCAGATCCAGATTAAGTTATGATAGCATTCAAATTCATGTCCAAATAAGAAGCAAGGCTAAGGTTTCAGAGTAGAGACCATGGTACAACACTCCTCCACCCCCTGCAACATGCATATATGAGATTTGAGACCCAAATTGTGAAAATCTCACAAAAGTCATAGATCTCACAGGTCATCTGCCATCACAGCAGCAACTGAGTGATTTTATGAAATGGTCCTACCTTGAAGTGAAACCCTCCAAGGAATGTTCTTATGAGACTTTTGCCATTGCTGAAATGGAATTGAAAACTGAAAACTAAGCTCACCTTTGTGGTTTTAGATTAAACATAGAATCATAGGTTTGTTTCCAGGGAACTGAATCTATTTTTTCCCTGGTTCTTTTCACATTACATCTGCTCAAAAAACAGGTTAGGATCCAAGATTCACTTTTAGCCCATCTCTAGATATTACTGGTGATAAAAACATCCACTGTTTAATAAATTCCATCCTTAATGTATCTAACTCAGAAATCTCAGGTGGCCAGGAATTCCACCTGCTGACCAAGAAGTAGCATTGTAATGACCTTCAAAATGTAAGAAGAGCATCAGAATGGAATGGCTCTTCTCATGGGTTTATTTAGATATTGTAATACAAAATAAAGCACCTACTTACTTTTGAATGAGTTCCTTTAAAAAGTTACTTTTGCATTTTATGGATGATATTTTAATGGGATTTGTTATTTAATTTTTGTTTGCATGGGAAATAAAAACAATCATTCTTTTTGCTAGTTTTGTGTAACGATCTCTCTCTGTGTGTGAAAGAGAGTGATTGATTTTTAACATCCATGCAAAATAATAACTCCAAATTCTAAACGGATTTGCTCAGAATGATCAGGAAGATTTTCAGATTTCTCATACAGCCCTGCAGACTTCACAGAATAATGATGAGATTTATGAATTTTGCCTACTGCTATAAACTATCACCTCTGGAAATTTTCATATTTTTATGTGAAAGCCATGAAAAGGGCTGAGAGAGGAGACCTACAGCCCAGTCTGCCTGGAATCTGAACCTTGGAATGCCTTTGCTCTCTAATGATATGTCTAAGTTACCTGCTGCTGGCCCATGCCAGCTGATTCAGATTCACAAGACTTAGGCTAAGGGGCTGTTTCATTGTGATGAAGACATTTGGGGTTGGGCTACAGCCTGAGCTCTGAACTTCTACACCACAATTAAATAGTCCCTTCACCCAAGTCTTACAAACCTGAGTCAACTGGCATGGACCCGGCTCTGTTTTTTAAATTGCAGTGTAGACGTAACCCAAAGGCACAGACCAATAGCACAGAGGAAGCGGTTCAACTGACATGGGCTCTCAGAGCTTACGGGCTAAAAATTGCAGTGTACACAGTTGGGCCAGGGTTGGAGTTCCACCTCTGAGATCCTTCCACACATGCGGTCTCAGAGCCCATCCTCCAGTCCAAGCACAAACATCTACACTGCAATTTTTAGCCCTACAGTCTGCACCTTCTATAAGCCCAAATCTATTTACGTGGTCTTTGAGACTCAGTGCCACAGGTTTCTTACTGCAGTATAGAAACACACTGTGGCTACATCTAGACTGCATTGCTTCTTCAGGATACTGGAAGTATCCCGAGAAAGCAACGCTGCATCCAAAATTTGAAATATTTTTGAAAGAACGCCATCCCTGTAAACCTCGTTCTACAAGAAATAAGGGATGACTCGAAAGAGCACTTTTTTCCAAAATTTGGTGCCGTGTAGACGTGCCAAATTTTGAAAACTCCTCTTTTGAAATTAAATTGAAAAAAGATACGCAATTTGTGTGGAGCAGATTGCGTATCTTTTTCCGATTTAAGAGTTCAGTCTAGATGTAGCCTTAGTGTTTGACAAATGTTATAGGAAATCACAGTGGAAAACCTACTACAAACCTTAGCCTAGCAGCTCAAGACTTTAATTGAATTAGATGCTTGTGTCAGAATCATCATAAAGATTTACTTAAAAAAAAACCCCTTTAAATACCAATATTTTTTCTGTGAAATCTTTGCATTTAGAAGCCAGCATGTACATTTGTATTCCAGCACAACAACCAAATCTGTGCAAAGACCTCTGTGAGCTACAGCTTTTCTTGCAAATAAACACATGCCATTCAAGCTCTTCCCTTAGCCATATTTCTCTCTCTCTAGGGAAGGAATTAAAAATTCTCACCGGTATAAAGAAATTGCACATCTATTTCCTCATTATTTGTTAGGAGCTCACAGTCTGCTCAGTGCTGGGCAAAGAGACAAACAAAGACAATTCCTGATTCAAAACGTCTACCATCTAGAAAGCAGACATGGGTGAGGTATGGCACAATAGGAAACAGAAAGGAAGGTCTTCATTTGGCACTATTTTGATTCCTTTCATTTTGTATTTAAAGGAGGAGGAGGGTGGTGACTGATAGGTGTTAGAGTTTGTGGATCTCACAGAAGACTTGTGCCTATTTTTCAGTTGCCACTCAGACATGATCATACTCTCAAGAGCATAGTACTGTTCACGGCATTTCTTTAGGAGTTAGTTGAATATGGAGAAGACAGAGGCCAAACACACTGGGATTGAGAGGATCTTTCCATGCATAAGTAGAGTAGCCTATCAAGAGGAATGAAGATGGGATTGGGAGAAGGAAGTAATCAGAGGATGTGGCTTGCATCATTGGTGGAGCACAAGAATTAAGCAGAGAACACAATATGAAGTCTCCAGGCAGAGAGAAATGCAAATTTATTACTATGCCAAGGGAAGCCAGTGGCAATGCTGAAGGCAGGTTGCGTGGGGGGAGCTATTGCTTGACTGAGGGTGATGAAGATCAGAGTGCATGGCTTTACCCCATCCCGCCATTCCACACTAAAGCCTATAAAAATTTTGGGACTAGAAAACTGGTTAAAAAGTGGGGAAATTATTCATTAACTATTGAAATGTTGTTGTTTTCATTTTGCTGAATTCAAAATTGATTTATTTTCCATATTTTGAGCAAAATTTTTAGTAAAATCATTTCCTTTTTTTAACCAAAACTTAGTTTGGGGTATGAAAAAGTGGCTTTCAATAAACAAAACATTTCAATACAAATTTTGAAAATTATGTTAATAAATCTTTCAGTTAAAAATTGACTGAACTATTTGGAATTTATTTTTGTATTGAAAAACTTTTGCTAAATGTTTTGTTTTTAAAAAGGCCACTTTTATTAAGTATTCATGGAGAAAAATGTCAAATATCTCTGTTAGAAAGGGAGAAGAATAGAGTCAATGGCTAAGCTGTAAAGATGAAGGAATAAAAAAAACCAACTATGGCATTTTGGATAAACCTGCATTGAAATGACATGTGTTCCCCAAAGTTTTCCTCTGTTGGCTCTTGGCATATTGATTTTGGCCTCAGGAACTGCATACATTTCTTTCTCAATTTCAACAAATTAATCAAACTTGACACAATAAAAGTGAACTAGAAATGGAACTCCAATATGAAGCTGAGGTAGTATAAAGCAACCCCTTACAGCTAGCTAATTCTCCAAGCAGTTGCCTGTGGGACTCCATGTGAACTCAGTATCCACAGTTAAGCAATACGTTCAACACATTAAACTGGTTCTTTTCAATGGTTATATCGCCGTAAATAAATGACTGTTTCTTCTGAAAACTGTTCTGTGTGAGTATATTATATAACATACACCTCCCTGTTTGGGAATGTTCTGATAGGGCCTTTCTATTGGCACCCTGCACAGCTTTTTCCCTATCTAGACATTACATTTTTAAAACCATATTAGTTAAAAATAGAAGTGACCTAATCCAGCTTTTCTTCTCCCTCCTCATGGGATAGTTCAAGGCTATTTGTTATATTACCACTTTTTTTTCCGTACTGGAAAAGTTTGGAGAAGAGGTAAATCTCAGAGCGTAAAGGAAATTATTTTTTCACTTCAAAATCACCTCTGTTTGCAATGAGAATTCAAAACCACCCAACCAACAAGCAAGAGATTTGCTCAGACAGTGCTAGTTGATCAGAGATTCACATAACTGTTTCACAATGTCTCAGAACAGAAGAGAAAAAAGATAATGGGGAGAGGAAAGAAAATGTATCACAAATTAAAAAAAGAAATACAATTCCTATTAATTTGCCTTCTCTGCCATCTATTTTATTGGCCAGTACTTTGTACATTTCAAGTTATTCTTCGGTTTTTGGAGTGAGTGACTGACTGGAGGGGCTGTGCTAGGAGGCGTCTTCTGCTTTTTTAATCAATATAACATAGGAAAACAAGCAAGAAGCCCAATACATCCTTCAGAAGCTGATGTACTATCTACTTTCCCGTAGGCCTGCTATGGAAATAAAATAAAGTCAATCAGATTCTACGAGCTGCTGTGGCTTTACAAGGGCATCTAAGAAGTTCCATAGTATCTCTTAGCTGCTAAGCTCTGAGGCATGGTAGTTTTAATCAGAGGCACTTGCTCCCTCAGTGATAGAAGCAATTTATGACAATATATTAAGTAGAAAAAGTAAGACTACACACAGAGAAAGGGAGACTAACTTATGCGGAGGGAAAGTGTTCACCTGCACTGGGAGAGGTGGGGCCAACAGGTCTGATTCTTTCCCCTCTTTTCTCCAGTCATCCCTTCCTCTTTTGCCACAGTTTCAAGCTCTGAAGTGTCTCACTTGCTTCCCATTCCCATCCCCTCCTGACAAATTACCTTTCACCTCTTCTCAGCTATTTGGTCTTAACTCGATCCTCTCCTGAATGCCTCAGACATGTTTTGGGGCCCCTGTCTTAAATCTTCTCATGATCTCCATGGTTTTTCCCCCAAACTGCCTCCTAATCACCCTCTTCCTATCACCTCCAGATATCTGCCTTTGTTTCCACTACTTTATTTCCTTTGTTAGCATTCTCCAGGATACTTACCGTATAATTTCATCCTTTTCCATTCCACTGAGACAGCTCATTCCAGTGTCTTCTAAGGGTTTCTTCTCTGATCTTATTTTCCTTAATATTTCCTTACCTTTCTACTGAGTTGATTGCTCTTTCCACTATAACTGTTTTCACTGGGTTTCTGGGACTTTGCTGCCACACAGTCCACCTCCTACCATACTTCTCCAATCACTTCTTCAGCTTTAGCATTGTTAGTTTCTCCTTCTCTTTCCCCTTCTCCGCCATTGTACTTCGAGATCGGTTTCTTCTTTTTTCTTCCCTTGTACTTCATTTGCTTTCAACTTTACATATTTTAGGGATTGTCTCCTCAAAATGAATCCCCTTTCAACAGCATACGCTATTTAATGCCAAGTGAGCATCTTTCTCTGCACATCTGCAGTAATTGGCATACTGCATTTGACAATGTTTAGATTTCAATTAATAGGTTTTTTTCCTGGTTGAATGTGTGTTGAATGTGTTTTCTTTCCATGGATATTTGTACATTTGTACTACACTGATTATTTTCATAACCATTTATGACACAGCCTTTCAGGAGAGGAATTAGCCTAACGGGTAGAGAGCTGGTCTGTGACTCAAAAGATCTCAATTCTATTTCCAGAGACTGCAGTGACTATGCCCCTGGCCTACAGATGACCTTTGGCAAGTTACTTCACCACTCTGTGCTTCAGATTTTCCAACTGTAAAATGGGGATAATGCTGATTACCTCTTTTGTTCATCACTTTGACATCTATGCCTATAAACTACTGAATAAGAGCTTTTATCATTATGTATTAAAAATATTTATGAACATTTATTTACACTATACATAAGGATAACTTCACCCACCCTTAGAAATCATCCACCTCTGAGGTGAAAAGTAGTAGTTCTTTAACAAGCAACAATTCTATAGGGCAGGAAGTAAAAAATTAAAGAGGAGATTTAGGAAGGCAAAATATAGTTACTTAATTTGGAATTTCATCTTCAAAGAGGGACTAATAATACAGAGAATGTAACTCTAGATCCAACCCCTCAATCTATGGGGAAGTTTTGACCTGAAGAGGCCACTGTTGCTCATGGCACTTATAATAGCACTGGTAGCTTGATGAAGCAATAGGGAGAAGTTAGCAGAGAACCATACAGTTTTGTTGAGGGTGCAAGAAATATAAAGTGTTATTCTCTCATGTATCTGATCTTCTGAAGGATTCTGGTCCAGACTTCTTGAACATTCTGGGCTTGATGCTCAGGCTTAGTTCCAGCCTCTTTCTACCACTCAGTGTAAAAGGCTTGTATTCCAGCTGCCAGTCCTTCACAGAGAACTCCTCTGGCTTAGAACTGCCTGCTGGTGCATTTGTGTCCCAGCTGGATAGTGTGTTTCCACTCCTCCAGTGTAGGGAGTGTGTTGGAGATGGGAGCAACCATGTGAGAGATGATGAATGGATGTGACTGACATTTTGCAATTCTACACTTATGTAATTTAGAGCTGCTTGGCAGCAGCTATAATGGTGCTAGAGTTGGGGCTGACCATAAAATGGTTTTAAATCAATAGAGGTTATTTCTGGTTTGTCTACAATTGCAATGTAATTACACTGTGGATAGAGATACCTGTAATTCCCACCAATTTGTGTAACAGGAAGGTTAACTACATGAGTGAGTGCTTTTAATTACACTTTCAGTGTCATACATAATGCATTACAATGTAATTACTCTGAACTTACACACTTGTTACGTGTGCATACTACAAAGTCCTATCAACAGAAGGTTAATTGTGTGGCTCACAGTTTAGAACACCACTATAGCTGCTGATTAATTTAGCCTCACCAAATTTATTTCAAAAGCAGTGAATAATAAATACTTTGGATGAGTCACAGGTTTAAGGCTGGAAGGGATCAATGTGATCAGGTAGTATGACCAATGTAATGGACCATAGATTTCCCCAAAATAATTCTAGTTTGTATGATAGAGTATCTTTTAGAAAAAAATATCCAATCTTAAAAATTGCCAGTGATGGAGAATTCACCATGACTTTTGTAAATTGTTCCTGTGGTTAATTATGCACTTTCTTAAAAATATATATATGCGCCTTATTTCCAGTTTGCTTTTCACTCACCTTAACTTCCAGCTGTTGGGTCTAGTTATGTTTTTGTCTGCAAGACTGAAGAGCTCATTACCAAATACTTGTTCCCCATATAGGTACAAATAAACTGTGATCAAGTCATCCCTTAATCTTCTCTTTGCTAAGATAAATTGCTCAAGTTCCTGAAGTCTAACACTATAAAGCATTGGTCACCAACCAGTAGATAAGAATCCACTGGTAGATTCTGGAGCCTCTGACAGGTTGCCCTGACTGGTCTAGCTCGGAGGCTCTCAAGTGCTGGGACTTCAGCTCCCCACACTGCTGTGCTTCTCCTGCTATCTGCCTTGAAGCTCCCCCCCCCCCATTCTCCCTCAGAGCCTCCTGTTTGCTCTGCAGAGTGGTGGAGGCAGGGGAGCACTGAAGTCAGGGTGTCCCCTTTCACTCCCACATACCCCATCTCCACAGAGTGAGCAGGTTGGGGCTTTGGAGAAGGGTCAGGGAAGGAGGTAAGGCAAAGTATTTAGATATGAGGTAGATGCTGGATTGACTTGAATTCAGCAAGTGATCTTGTTCTTAGGAAGGTTGGAGACTACTGCTATAAAGCCATGACACTTCTTTGAAACCTCTTAAGTTATTAATATCCTTCTTTAATTGTAGACACTTGTAGACCTAGACACATCATTCCAGCACTGTTCTTACCAATGTCGAAGATAGAGGCAATAAAACTTCCCTTCTCCTATTTAAGATTCCCCTTTCTTTGTATTCAAGGATCATATTAGCCCTTTGGGGTCACAGCATGCCACTAGAAGCTCATGGTCAGCTAATTTAACCACCAGGATGTCCGAGGTTTTTTTAGCACCATTGTTATGCTTAGAAGAAGCACATGGGATCTTTTTCAGGGGGATAAGGCAATATGCCACATTTATTGATAATGTAACAAAGTAGCATATGCATTCACACACGCACACACTAACACACATGTCCTGCTGATGTGATGGTTACCATTCTGTTGCTCGACCCAACTTATTGGCCAGATAAGTTGAGTACGAGGGAGGAGCTGGGTTCCTGTCATATTCCGGACTGATGCTCCATGTTGTAGCAGGACAGAACCTGAAGAATACTACAAGACACCCCATCCTTTATAGGATTTTCTTTTCCATGCAAGTCTATGCATTTTGCCTTGTCAGGTCTAAATCAATTACTCAGCATCACAATCAGTCTTTCTGCGACATGTGTATCCAGAGATTGTTCTTGCAGTCATCTGACATCAGTATGCTGACAACCCCTACTGGGTGTTGTCTTTTGGCAAAAGTTGTTATCGGTTATTTATAAAGGGGTGTTTGCCATTAACTTCAAGACTCGTCAATCTGCCTGTGAGCCAGCTGGCTTAGTCCTGGGCCCCTGACCTGTGCTAACAGTCTAGCAGCCCCTTTTAGACCACAGGGCCTGAGTGCAGGGTAGGCAGCAATGCACACACAAGTCCAAAGTCAGTACAGCCCAGGCCCTGGTTGAGGGCAGGGCAGACAAACAAGCACAGTTCCCTAGGCACAAGTGGGGAGGGGAGGAGACCGCCACTCCGTATGTGGGGTGGCAGGGGGGACACAGGCCCTCCCTACTCCACTGCATCCCACCCCAGGACCTTAGCAGTGGCAGCTTTGGTGGCCACTGGGGTCAGCGGGGAATCCGATCCACAACACGCCAACACGCTTTATAGGGTTATTAGGTTAGCCTGACCATCATCAGCTTCCTTTGGGCCACTTCCTAACTGCCCCTCAGTCTCTACCTGGCTCCCAGTCAGCTGTGGGTTCTCGGGGACCCGGTAGTCTGCGCCCTAGGATAAGGTAAAGAAAGTCTCCTCCTCGGAGCCTGAGCCTGGCAGTCTGGGCCGGTCCTCAATCTTTACCAGATCCTCAGGACCCTCCTGCCTTGAGAGGGCAGGGCAGCCCTCTGCTTCCTCTGGAGGCTGGGGCCCAGCTGAGCTCCTGGGCTGGACTTTTATGCTCCCAGTCCCACCCCTTGGCTTCCGGGGAGTTAAAAGGGCAGGACTTGGCTTGGCCCACCCAGACTCAGAGAAGGGTATTCCCCCCTCAGGATCAGGGAACGGCCACCCCTGCTCACTACACTGCCACAGTCCAGTCTGTGCCTTCAGTGTGCTTTAGCTTATTTGATAATTATTTGGTGCTTCTGAGTCTCCAACCCCTCCTCTGACCATCTGGGCATACAGTGGCCTTCACGCTTATCTGTCCTAAAACATTCTCTCTCTCATTCACACAAACAATACATTTACATAATTGCAGCACGGAACAAAGGGTACTTCTAGCTACTTTAACAGAGTCACAAAGTCTTTCAATATTAAACTTCTTTCTATCTATTACAAGGCTTTGCCTAATACTAACATCACTATGCATTACAATATTCCATCCCTTCATTTTAACATCAGTACATGCTAACATCAAACAGAGCTGTAGCTAAGTTAACAAAGCTGCCTTATGCTTGTCTGATGCCTATATCTTGTGTTTAAGTTTATCAAAATGTAATCAAAATGTTATATTATAACATAAATTCATTATAACTAACTAACTAATTACCTACAAGATTACAAGGCTACATTGTTGCTTCCCAGGATATAATCCCCTGTCCTGTAAATGATTCTTAGTGAAAACCTTGCAACATCAGTTGGTCTAGGGAAATAGTTGCAGCTTTGGAACATAGCTCCAAGTACTGAGGTGCTTTCAAATCAGAATAAACTGCTGGTTTTTCCTTAAACCCCAAACTTAACCCAAATGCACCAATATCAACCCATCAGTTGAGGATCTGAATGTTAAAGTCTGTGTGTGGGGGGATATGAGGCTTTTTGCAAACCAACAATGAGTAACATGATAATGGAAACAGCACCTTCAAAGCTCCTACTAATTACTGTTGCCCTGAGAGTTCACATCCTATCCTGGTTCTTTTGTGATCAGCAAAGGTTGAGGGCACTAAAGAGGTAATACACTTAATGCTCAGCAGCAGGGAAGTAGTTGTGTATGGCTGACAAAGAGCGATACTGATTTTATGGAACCATATCTTGTCCTTATCTCACAGGACATGGCGGTGTGGCATAAGGATCCCTTTTCTCATGTTCTTCTGCACTAAATATGGACTTGTCACAGAGTTTGGTTATACAGACCATATGTGTTCATCATAAGAGCCTTTCATATTCTGCCAAGTATGGTTGAAGTTCATTTTAAATAAAGGTATTTTACCCACACAGTGTTCCCTGTAAGCTGAACACTTGTGCAGCCACACAGGACAGATTCCAATGCTGCCCAGCTGATTAGCAGAGCACCCACAGGTAATTGTTTCTATTGGTGGTGCACATTCATATATGCCTGGGTGCACATAAAATTATTCTACACATGGATGCAAAAAGTTCACACATGGATGGAAAAGATTAAAGGGAATATTGCCCATAGCCCCACTTCAAGAGAAGGAGGAATACAATGTAAGAACACTGGGGCAGGAAACATCTTCCATTTGTTTTGGTTAATTGGAATAACATTTTGTTAAAAGATATTACAAAATCCAATCAAACAGAAAATACAATGCCATTTATGCTATTGATTGTCAGCTAGCTGCTCAGGTGAGTTCCTAGGACTCTAGTGTCATTGGGCCTGTATCAATTGTGTGTGTGTGTGTGTGTGTGTGTATGTGCGCGCGCGCGCGCGCGCATGCCTGGCAGGTACTAAATGTGCTTTAACCCAGAAGCACTAGAGAAAAGTTGAACCCTTGGATAATTATCCACTGACAATTACAAACAAGTGCCGCTTCCATGAAGCAGAGACAGGTTGATGTAAAGGACCATTAAATTCCTGAATTAACCTGGGCCCCTCCTCCTCCATGTTCATTATTTAGATATTATGTTGCCAATGGCTATTGTCAACAATAGAAGAAGAAATAAAAAAGAAAAGAAACCACCTGTGTAGCAGAATGGGAGGGTTTAATGGTGTTTAGGGAAATAGCAGAGCAATCCGGACAGTAGCATCCCTGGTGATACAGAAACAAATGGTATCAATTAAACTGTCATGTCAGCCTGCATTAATTCCAATGTGCTATCAATATGCTAACTACCAAATACTTTATTCTGAAGAATGACCCTAATGGATCATAAAGGCTTTGTCTTTCTGGCATTGTGTCTCTGCAGAAAGCCCCCAGCTAAAGTAAGGCACATTCTCACAGATGGATCAGACAAACATTAAAAGAGATGCAGATTTCATCCATTACTGAGTGAATCTCCATTCCAAAGTAAGTTGCAATTGTGTGGGTGGGATGTTGATTTACTGCACATAATAGCAACAAACTTTTTAAGCATTTGCAAAGGGTAAAAGGATCAGCCCAAGTCTTGAAGAGGAACTGCAAGAGTTTTGGAGTTCTTCCACATTCAGACAAGAGATGAATGGATTCATTATGCTTAATTCTGAAGCTACTTAAATGTTGTAGGTTGGAAAGTTTGACTCAGACTTAAATATTATCAGCTTCATATTCTGCCTAATAGAGTTTGGGGGAGAGAAGGTGCAGGGAAAGAATCAGAAAGACAAAAAAAAATCCCTCAGTGAAATAGTAAGTAGAAAAATAAATTCAGAGAGCATAAGAAAAGAAGGACAGAGAGAGAGAGAGAGAGAGAGAGAGAGACATCTGAATGAAAAATAAATACAATAAATGTTCAGTATTTGCCCATACGTACAAAACACCAATATCAAAGATGGTGGCATATTGTTAACCCCTGGTATCCTTGTTAGCAAATGTTGAATTTTTAGTGAGGATCGCTATATATTTATGATCCACAGGACACCTCCTTATGCAGCACAATTTTTGTGGGGTTCTTCTATCTTGTAACAGGGATGGTTTGGCAGAATCAGAGCAGGCCTAAATGTGGCTTTACAGCCACTTGTGACTCCCATGCCTGTGCTTGGTGCAACTGATGAGTGAGGCTGCTGAGCAGTGCATAAAACCTGGATCTCCATAAGGCTTACCCTTCCTTAATATAAATGTTGAAAGCTGGTTACAGAAATATCAGAGCCAAAGATCATGGTAAATTCTCCTGTTTCTCAGATTCTCAAGATATCTGACAAGTTGAAGAGTAGACAACATAGCAGGAGAGGTTAGATCTGCAGCTTCCATTGCTCCTCATTTGTTTTTTATAATTCTTATGTTTAGTATTTGTTTGTGGTAGCAGCCGTGATGGGGGAGGAAATTTTGAGGCATACAAGAAGGGTATAGTCCTGAGGAATTCACAAAGTAAGGACAGACAGACATTGGTCAGGGAAGGGTAACAAATAACAGGATTTGCTTTGTGAATCTAGAAGATGCTGTAGAAAGAAGAGCAGAAATGAGTTTTAAGGAAGCATGTAAGGGGACCTTGTGGTTCAAGCTCAAGGAGTTCATAGAGTTCTGTGTAGAAGAGACTACGGAGGTAATTATTTGAGAGACTGACCAACTGATCTACAATAATGCAAATATTGACAAAGCAGAGGGGCAATACGAAGATAAGTAGGAATAGGCAAATAAGATATGCAAGTGGAGATATCAGAAAGGCAGGCCAAGATGCTGGACTGGGTGCAGAGAAAGATCTGAGAGTCAACAGCCTAGAGATATTATCCATCGAAACAGATGACATTGACCAGGAACAGAATATAAAATGAGAAAAGCAAATGTTCGTGAATGGAGTCCTAAGTAGGAGCAGGGACCATACAAATATTCTAAGCCCTAATCTACACAAGGTCGTTATTTCAAAATAACCCCCCTTAGGTCAAATTTACAAGCAGAGCATCCACGCTATCAAGCCCATTATTTCAAAATAACGGGCCGCTTATTTTGAAATCTGTACTCCTGCTTTCCTCAGGGAATAATGCTAATTTTGAAATAGTTATTTCGAAATAGTGTTAGTGTGAACGCTCCGGTGCTGCTATTTCAAAATAACTACTCCCCAGAGTAATTTGAACGAATTACTTTCCAGTGCTTTCTGGGGCTCTAAGTCGAGGTAGCGTGTCCACATTAATGGAGCTTGCATTGGACTAATTTTGAGGCTTCTGCATAGTGCGAACACACTATTTCAATTTTGTAAAATTGGGAGTTGTCAAATTTAGTTATTTTGAAATAATTTTTTAGTATAGACATGCCCTAAAAGATCTATAAAATAAGTAGGAAGAAAAATAGGAGAGAAGTGTGACACAATTTCAGAATAATTATACCTGTATTCCCTTTTTCTGTGGTTGACTCCAGGAATTCTCAGTTAGGTTTCAGGTGTCCAGCCATCACTTGCCCTGGGGCAGGGACCATCATCCTAATCCCTTCTGATTAGGGGGTCTTAAGATGCACATCTCCCAGCCTTACATCCTGATATTGCCAGCAAGCCAGACTGCCTAATGGCCATCACCTTGCATTCTTTCAGAAAGCTATGAACAATGTATTGCCAGTAGTGGCAAGATGCCACATTGCTCTTTGTAAGCAAGCACTTTTATTCTTAAAGTGACAAGATTATTGAGAGAACATAAAAACAATAAACAGATTTAAACACATGCTAACCATATCTGGAGTCACCCATCAGTTGTATAGGACCTTAGTAGGCCAAAGACTTTCCAACCCCTTTCAAGGGTTGAGCACCCCTTGGAGAAAAGGTGCACTTGCTGGATCAGAAAGAAGGCCTGAATGAGTGTTAAGCAAGATTTTTTCCCAAAAGTCCTTCCTTGGTCTGATGGTCTGTGGACTATCCAGTTTGAACCAATATACACAAGCTTCCCTAGTTGGCAGTACATCTCAGGAGGTGTTACAATCTGAGTGACTCTCCTTCATTATTTCCCACAGGTTTTAGCTCCTCCAAGAGTTACTGTAACATTTCCCCCAGGAGTTGCATACAATCGCTGGCCCATTGCAATGCATACATTTAATATAAAATGGTCCTTAAAGACATTGAATGGTATTGCAATATCTGTACAGACTATGTGAGAAGAAGAGGACAACAGGCAAAGTGAAAAGCAACAGACAGATCGAGTGGAACTATGAATTAAAGACTTTGGAATTTGGCCATAAAGACTTCAATGAGAGCAACTGTGAACAATAACACTTCGTACTTGCAGCTACTTTCATCTGAAAATACTTAATAGAAAACACACCAATACAATTCCAAAGAGACAAAGAATGTAGAATCACTGTTTACTATACTCATGTCTACTTTGAATCCACAGCTACAAATATTATAAAGTTCTGGAGCAAATTTCCAGCGTTCTGTATTTTGCAGTCTTGTTAAAACAGACACTACAGTTTGAAAGGCACTTTTTCTTCTCTTGGAGTCTTATTATATTTGCTATTTCCCAGTGTGTGTCATACCCAATCTACCGATAATTACAGAATTTCATTTAGATAACTTTTCTCTTTGACTTATGTCACTGCATGAAGAAATAGACAAGCTGCTTTTTGTGGGTGTTTTTTCAGAATATATTATTAAATAAATGTTCCAGGGTTGTCCATTTGACACTTTGCGTTAGTCATATATTCACTTTAAACATTAAAAAGAGAAACAAATGCATGGTTTGCCCTCACTATTCTATGTTTCTAGGAGTAAATAAAATATTACTGAATCCTCAAGTGTCTTGGATCTGCACACCCACGTGGACAGGCAAAAATGGCTTTCTACCTCCTTCTGTTCAGCCAACGCTGAAGGCAGCTAGTTTGGCCTGTGGCATAAAGTAGAACGACTTCAATGGTAGTGTAATTTTTCAGGTTGTAAGGGCCATTGCATTGGCAATGATAGAGCAAAATGTAGTCTGGCTGAGCTCCCTCTTGAACCCTAAATTGGGAGGACAGATGGGTGTGGCATAGAGTCAGCATAGACAGCATTTGCTTGTGGAACTCCCTCACTTAACACACTCAAAGCCAACATGCCCCTGTCTCAAAAAGTTGGTGGGTGAGCACTTGTGCTGGTGGGTTTTGTGGTGTGCACCTGTCTGGGACAAACTGCACTCAGACCATGAGCTTTTTTCACATAGTTCACTGAGCACCCAATTTCAGCACTCATTTGCATATCTTCTGATCGCTTTTTCAAAAGCGGGATTTTCGAAAGTGAAAGTAGTCTAGATGCGTTTTTTTTTCAGGAAAAAAACCCTTTTTCGAAAAAAATGCTCTTCCTAAAAAAAGGAGGTTTACGCGGTTTTTCAAAAATGGGGGTTTTCCCAAAAAAAACGTATGCAGACTACTTTCACTTTCGAAAAACCTGCTTTTGAAAAAGCAATCGGACGAAGATATGCAAATTAGTGCTGAATTTGCATATCTCATTTAAAAAAACATAGTCTAGACGTAACTAACTACAAAATAGTGATCTAGAAATGACTCCTTAATCCTATTACAATTTTTCTGAGTCAGCCAGTCCACATCCTTTAAGCAAGCTGGAGTGGTATGTCAGTTCCAGTCCCGCTCTACAATATCTACATATTACTTATGTACAATTGCTTTTGTGTTCATAGACTACATATCCACATAAAAGGAACAGCCACTAAGTTGATTTAAAAAAGGAAGAAAGAAAAAAACACTCCCTCAAATCAAAATAAGTAAAGGCTTCAAACAGCATGGCTGTAGTTTCTCTACAATCCTAATTATAGTGAATTAAATGACTAAAATGCTTCTAATTAGTTTTTAATTTCAAGAGAGATGTTTACAAAGCACAGTATAATGAGTAATACAGTACTTCAAATGATTACTAATGTTGCCATTTTGTCTGACTTAATCTCAATTAGTATAAATCACATTGTCATCATTGCTAATTGCCATTCCTTTTGAGCAAAATGTTAATTTCTCTTTACAATTGTGCAATTGTGGTTTGTTTTCCCCTAAATTATTCCATTTGAGAGGCCCTGATAAACAGAATGTTTAGAGCTCTTATATTTACAGGAGCTAACATAGAAGATATCATATGCTGTTTATTTATTTATTTGTTTGTTTAGATTGTTGGGATTTTTTTTGTTTTAATTTAAAAAAGAAAGAAACCTTTCATCTTTTAATGCTCTGTCGAGCAAAATGTAAATTTTTACCAAACTGTACTTTCAAGAGATATTGCTTGTTTTACTGACTGTCAAAAGTTGTCTTCATGTACTCAGATAAAAAAGGAGGATTTTAAATTTACTTCACAAACAAAGAAAAATAATAATATTTGGTACTTGGTGTGAAATGAGCTATACAAAATCCCACAGCACCTTGAGATGTTAAATGTGAGCAGAGAGGTTGGAATGATTTGCCCAAGCTCACAGTATAGAGCAAGAGACTGGCAGAGCTATGAATAAAAGCTAGATCATATTGTAGTCAGTAGACCCTGGTCCCTTTCTCTTAAAAGTTTACTGCAGTACATCAGAGACTCCTTAGACACTAAAGAGTAATCAGCCCTTGAGCACTCCGAAATTTGTTCAGCACCATATTCATTACAATATATATGGATACAGTTTGGATGAGCAGAGCTGTTTGGGATATTTCCCAATGCCTCTTTTAATTTCCTCATTGCTATAATTTTCTGATCCGTTAGCTATTTGAAATGACCTATCCTTTACAAATTAATCTATGTCTTCCACAAAGTTATCTTACTAGTCTTCAATGAGATGGCTCTGATTATGTCTGGAACTGGCTTTTTCTCAGCACTACGCTATTAACACTATGGACTACAAGGTTAACCCAATGGAAGGGAACCAGCTCAAAGCTACTAGGGGCTAGGGACCTGGCAACCTTGTGGAGGGTGACCAGCTGTGGAATTCTCTGCTGCAGAAGCTCAGTATGGACCCTTGTCTTACTTCTTTTAGACCAAAATCAAGACCCAGAGTAGCTACACTGGGGACTAGGAAAACAAATACCAGGGAAGCCCACATGGAAAAATGGCCAAAGGGCTAGTTCACTGGGTCTATTTGATCCAGTAGGCTTCATGAAAATTGATATGCTTATCTCTTTCTCCCACCTGATGTGGGAAGGGCAGTGGATCCTCTGGCTGCATTCTCTGTTACTCTCTACCTGCTTCTTGCTACAGGGGATCCTGGAAGTGCTAAACTATACAATATGCTGGGAGCAAACATAGGGGGGGAAGCAGTGCTTCCAATATGAAATAATTCATCTTTCAAACCTGAGGTGCACAGTTTTCATTCTCTGAAAAACCCAGAGAAGCAGCTAACAGTCCTGCCCTCTCATCCCCCTCCCCCAAAAAATGCAAGCCACACTTTTATCCATGTCTCCACCAAGGACATAAAGTTCAGCTCTCACTTACTGTTGTCTTTTCCCCACTTTCATCACAGATACAAAAATACATTTGTGAATAAAAGGTAATTTATAGTCTCAAATATGCACTGAATTTAGATTGACTGCCAATTACTGTATATTGCAAGCAGATTAAATTATTAAAACATCAGTTAGGTTTCCAGTTGGAGCATGATAAAGACACATATTTAATCCTCTTTGGATCTGCCACTTCACAAATCAGCATTGAGAATAGGCCTGCCTGGTGAGCTAGGGAGCCAAGCTGGAAATCCCACTCCTACATCCTGTTGCCCATTCTCTTCCTGTTGGTTTCCATCATCAATACCCTGTGATAGGCTGGGTCACATAGAACCCCTTGTGGCTATCACCTGATAGGCTGATCAAACCTACCTCCTCTCTGCAGTGCCCTACCACCCTGCACTGCTGAGCCAGAAGCTCTTGTCTCCCTTAGCAAAGGCACAGAGTTGGTGGTACACCGGAGCAACACAAACACTGAGAGCAGCTCAGCCCTGGGATGACTCAGTCACAGAGGTTTGACAGCACCCTGGTGCACAGCTCCAATGGGACCTGAACTCCAAATAAATCCATCTTCCCTTGCATAGTTTTACACAGAGCAAGTTCATAAGTTCATCCTTTTTATCACTGAAAGAGAGATACGCACAGCTGTTGACCTGCCCCAGGTACCAATTATATACACTGGGGTTTTTAATAAAAATAAGTGATCTCAGTAAGTATAAAAAGAAGGATTTGAATAGTTGAAAGTGATAACAGATAGAGCAAATAAGTTACTATGCAAAATAAAATAAAGCATGCCAACTAAGCTATATATGCTAAGAAACTAGCTACATGCAATTTCTTGCCCTACAGTAGTTTTAATCATTTTTCTCACAAACTAGACAGACTAATAGTTTGGGCCCCGTTCTTCCCTATGCTCAGTCTTAGCTGTTTCATCTTGATGGTAAGCAGGGGGGTGTCCTGGCATATGTTAATTCCCCTATTGTTTGGTTCTCTTTCTATAAATAATTTTTTCCCAAAGGCAGGCAACATTGTGTTCAGCTTCAGCCCTTTCACACTCCCATGGAAAAGTACTACATTCAAAATCGGTTCCAGCCACATTAGTTCTTATCAGGACCAACCCTAGTCCAGGCTTACAAGAAGAACAAGACTGTTCACAGATCATGGTCTTGAGCAATGGGTCATTAAATTCCTTATGTACCATTAATGGCTTTCATTAGCATACCTACATTAACAAACAAGTTTATATTTCATATTTTTAAAATCAAATACAGGAATGAGACATTCACACAAATAGAACATACATATACAGGGGTTACAAGCTCTTCAATGATATGCCCCATTTTGCAAGTATATTCAAGTTATGCATAGTTATATTCCAAAATATATTTCTATTAAAAACTGGGGACACAATATTACACACCCCATTACAAAAAAAGTCTAGCACCCTTGCCTTGATACTCCGCATATGGTTTAATTATAGATTAATATTTAAGTAGAGTACATTATTCCCCAAATTATGGGTAACTCTCTTTAGAAAAATGTTAGTGTATGATTCACAACCTTGTAACAGAGGCAGTTAAACTGAAATATAATCGATAAGGTTGATCTTCAGAGGTGACAGGAACCCACAACTCTAACTGAAGAAGCTGCCAAGAACCTCTAAAAATCAGACACAGTATGATTTTAAATATTCAAGAAAAAAAAATCTTATCTCAGTTAGAATGGAGCAAAATGCTCAGGAGGACTAAATCCTGAGGGGTGTAAAGCACCACCAATCCATGCTGAAATCCATGGTACATCTATACCACAATGCTATTTCGGGATATGAGAAGTATCCCGAAATAGCTGCTCCGCGTCTTTTGAATGCTTTCGCTATTGTGAAATATCGTGGACAGGGCCGGCCCGAGCCATTCTGGCGCCCTGGGCCCCGGGCGTGTGGCACCGCCCCCAGGCGCACGGTATCGCCCCCGGGCGCACGGCGCACATGTGGCCCCACCCCCGGGGTGCGTGGCGCATGCACAGCTCCGCCCCCTGGGTGCACGGCACGTGCACGGCACGTGCACAGCCCCGCCTGGCCCAGCAGCACCGCGCGGCGCCCCTCACAATCGGGCGCCCTGGGCTGTCATCCAGTCAGCCCGTAGCTTGGGCCGGCTCTGATCGTGGACATGCTATTTTGGCATCTCTGTAAACCTCATTGCACAAGGGATAAGGGATGTTTTATTTTGAAATTTGGCACTGTGTAGATGTGCCAAATTTCAAAATAGCCTATTTCGAAAAAAAATCTAAATAAGATACGCAGTTTTTATTTCGAGCTAAGGGTGCAGTGTAGATGCACCCCCACAGATATCAATGGGAGTTTTGCTACTGACATCAGTGTAAGCAGGATGTGGTCCTGTAGGAGGTGCAGTTGATCTACTTAGCTACATTCTGCACACAGAGACCCTCTTTGTTCCCAGTGTGGAACTTTCTTTGCCAACTTTGTGAATAATTCTGAAGCTAGAAAGCTTTAAGGTTTTCCCAGCCCTCATTATAATGCAGTTAAGTTGCCCTTCAAGATTGTTTTTCAGCGCTGATGGCTAAACTTGACCTTTCGTGCAAGTACATGCAAAGCCGCTAGGACTGTGCCATTGTTGACTCAAAGAATGACAGAGATGGGATTAAAAAAATGCTGTACATCTAATCATTTTGCATTTTACAAGCTTGCACAATAAATAGCATAATCAATCTTCAAGAAAAGTGTGCCCTGGAAAGAAAAACTGCATTATGAAGTAAATATCACTGGTTTTATTAGAGTTGTATTCTGATTACTTATCACCTATGTGTGGCAAATGCCTGAATGACACAAACACAGCACATACTGGGCATCAGCAGAGGTGACTCTTTACCCTCTTGGGATTTCTTGCTCAAATTGCTCTGTTAGATTTTTTTTCTACTCAGTTTTTTTCAGTTACAGATGTGAATGTCTTGTCTAAAATTGAGAGATAGAACTAGGCAAAAAAAATGTCAAGAAACTCACCTGGTTTCATATTTTCATTTTAAATTCATGCCAGGTTCATGAATCATAGAATCTTATCATACTAGAAGGGACCTTGAAAGGTCACCAAGTCTAGTCCCCTGTCCTCATGGCAGGACCAAGCACCATCTAGCTCATTCCTGAAAGATGTCTATCTAACCTGCTCTTAAATATCTCCAATGATGGAGAATCTACAATCTCCCTGATCAATTGATTCTAGTGTTTATCCACTCTGTCAGTTAAGAAGTTTTTCCTAATGTACAACCAAAACCTTCCTTGCTGCAAAAGGATGTCAACAAATTAGACTAGGTTCTGAGAAGAGCCACAAGAATGATTAAAGGGTTAGAAATCGTGCCTTATCATGAAAAACTCAAATTGCTCAATCTATTTAATTTAAAAAAGAGAAGGTAAAGGAGTGGCTTGACTACAGTCTTCAGGTATCTACAAACTTTTAATAATGTGCTCTTCAATCCCCCTGAGAAAGTTAAAGCTGGAAGTTAAAGCTGGGCAAATTCAGACTGGAAATTTTTAAGAGTGGGGGTAATTAATTATGGGAACAATTTACCGGTGGTTGTGATGGATTCTCCATCACTGACACTCTCAAAATCAAATTGAAAGATTTTCTAAGAAAGATGTTCTAGGAATTATTTTGGGGACATTCCATGGCCTGTATTGTACAGGAGGTCAGATTCGATTATTATGATGCTTCCTTGGGATCTATGAAATGTGAAGTTTGTAGAGGAGGCATTTTCCTTCTAAAATGGAGGAGAGTAGATTTCCCTTGAAAGTTAGGAGCGACAGTATCTCTTGCCTCAGAATGCCCACTGCTTTCCTTAAATGTGAGAAATTAGTCCCCTTCCTCCACTCTCTATTAATCGAGTTGGAAACGCACCCAGACACTATAGAGTTTGTCTGGCTTCCTATGAAACACGATCTACTGACCACTCTTGAAAATAGGACGCCAGAATGGGAGCACTTGTTCATTTTTGCCACATATTTGACAAATATGCTCAAAAGGTGTTTGCCTGCTTCCCAGCTTTGGATTTTCAGCTGATGTCATCACAGCCCCCTGAAGAACCAAATCTACATCCATTTTATCCCCAAAACTGACTGTGGTTTTCAAAAACAGCAGAACGATCCCAACAGACAGTGCCATGGGCTTATTTGTGACATTTAATAATGTGTTGTCAAGATGTGTCAATTGCCATTATTGGAAGTTATTCCGCACTCAGATAGAGAAGACACTAGTGTCATATTATGTCAAATGGGGCAACCTTAAGGACAAGAGGAAAGGAGGGAACATCGTTTTTTGAAAGTTTATTGCAATTCCAGCTCGTTGATGGGTGCTGGAGGTGATTTCTAAACAGACAAAAATGATTTGCCTTCTGATTTTTAGTTTAGATCATAGCTAAGCCTGAGAGCATATTTGGGTTCCAATCTTGGTGAGGTCTACTTAATGGCATGGGCATAAAAACAATATAATCAGTGCTACTACAGGGCATGACTGAAAGTTCAGTTGTGCCAAATAAGAAAAATGAATGCTGACAATCCCCAGCTCTGCAACTTTTTTCTTTTACTCCTCTGTTGCAGTTCTGTGGCTTATTGGAAAAGCAGTGATGTTCTTAGGACCCATAACAATCTTTGCATAACTCATTCTTAAAATTATGGTTTTATTTTTATGTTGCTGATTAAATTGGGAGGAGTAGCTCAACCTTGAACCATGACATTTTTCACTTTGACTCTTTTTCATTCATGCTCATCACCTTTTTTGTTGTAGAAGTGGGATGCTATGAGTGTAATGAAATTTCTTACATGAGCAACCTTACACAGAGTACACTTACCATATAGTGCCTCCTGCTGGCCAACTATGGCACGATAGATGCTCTGTCTTAGTTTCCCCATATGACGTCCAAACATTCCACAAGGTGTTACGTAGGGAACAATGCCCCTTAAGAGGTATCTAGCTTATTAACTAAAGGTCTATTGAAAATACAAGCAAGTCAGCCTCTTAGTTGAAAGACAAAGTTAGTTTTAGTTTATTTGTTCCCATCTTGATCCACCACACACTTCCAACATTGTTCTCTCAGTTCAGGTCTTTTGCGAAGAGTCTGATCTCTTTCCACTACTTGAGAAGAATCCTAGGCTTCCTGCCACTCTTGGGGAGTTTCCTGCCTCTCAGAGCACACTTTCCAAGCCTTTAGCTCTAGTGAGCTCTGCTGGTCAGTTCTCCTGAGAGTGCTTCTGTTCAGGAGCTTCCTGAATCTAGGAATTCCTTTCTGGGTTCCTTGCAGGGGCAGCAGGATCAAGGAGACAGGGGCCATAGCACCCCATAACTGGATACACTGGAAGGATGGATATATGTTTCGGATATATGTTTCTGCCCCCTCACCCCCCCCCCCCAGTATCCCACAGAAGTAAGGTGGGACCCAGCTATGTTGCATGAACAGGAGAAAGGAAGGGATGAACAAGGGCGGCACTCATGGGTAATGTTGGAGAAGCTGCCATGGGAGACAAGATTAGGCTGGCCAGCAGGATATAGGTATGACTCACTAACTCCACTATTTCCTGCCTTACACCACCTATAGATCCCTCTTGGGACATTTGCCCAGGAAAGGGATAGGAGCACATCCACTAGTTGTCAAAGAGGGATGAGGGGATAAGACAGAGCAAGGACACTGGTACCTTCACAAGTTGGAGCAGGGGGCACATAGGGCTCCAGACACCAAAAAGAGAGATGAAAGAGATCGTCAACATGCTAGACACTAGCTGCCATAGGAATGCCAATAACAACTGCCAGGATTCCCTTTCAAGCCTGGAGCCAGGCTCACTTCAGAGCCTCCTCACCCCACCTCCTAACTCTGATACACTCTCCTCACAAACTTCCTATCTCTATAAGGCCATCTGAGCTGAGCCCCAGTAACCCTTTTCTCAACTAAGTAGCAGCCAACCAGACACCTACATATTGCATTACTTTCAGGTGACTCATTCTCCCTTGCAGAGACCTGTTACAGGTAGGCTGGTCCCTGAGTCTCCTGAAAAAGCCAGACTCCATGATACAACCAAATAGCTAATTAAGATTGAGTTCAGCTCTGCACCTGTTGTTTTCCCCCTGAAATCAGTAGAATCTTAGCAGAGCTTGGATGTATCTGGAAAAGCATTGCAGTCCATCCTTAACAAATTGTTAAGATATATGATTTATTATCTTATGTCAGACCTCTGACCCAAGAAATCTGCAGTCTTACCTGTTGCAATAGCCAAAACCTGATGTTGCAAAGGAAAAGGTCAGTCCTTTCCACTTTATTACCCCTTCTTGTGTTGTACAGCACTGAGGCACGAGATTCTATCACCCTTATTTTAGCATCCCTGCCTACAAATTTTATCACTGGACATAAAATCAGTTACTTTTAAAATTCAGCCTCTGTATAAACTCTTCCATTCTGAATCAGAGCCCTGGCTCCCATAGTCCAGTAACCTGTCCCCAACAGTTGCCAACACCAGAAGCTTCAAAGGAAGACACAAGAAACCATACAATAGGCAGTTGAAAGATAATCCACTCCTCCATAGAGGTTTTATGCAATAGTTGGAGACTGATTTAAATGCGGAAGCATGAGATTTTATATTCCTTCCAAAACAATTGGTTGGTGTTACATTGATGGCCTTCTGAGAAGCTGTAAAACATAACAGCAATCTTCCATGTAGTACTGGCACTTGAAAAGACACATATATTGACTACTATTAAAATGTCTTCACCAGTTTACAGGAACCACTACCTGAGATACCCTATACTTAGAATAGCGATAACAGTATATTTCCAAACCATGTATTAGATACAATGACTGTCACAAAAAATGAACATTTACTCACAGTTATGGTGTTCTGAAATAGTGCAGTATTTCAGTTGCAATAGGCTGATAATTAGCATATTAACAACAAATTCTCTAATATAGGGAAAAGTAGTATGAGGAGTAAAATGCACTTTCTAGTAAGTACCTTTTAGCAGCAGTGGTGTTGTTAACGTGGGCAAATGGGAGATGAACAAACCAAATAAGAAATCTGATTCTGAAGCATTTAAAAAGGTACAATCGGTGTCCATGTCTAAGGAGTATCAAAGAAAAATATTATGTCTGATGGCATTAACTAGAGCTGTGGCAAGTTCAGTGGAGAACTGGAGAAGCTTCTACTACACCTCCAACCAAAGTAGCTCATCATGCTTGACTTGGAGGAGTGAGACGAATTTCATTTTTCTTAGCCAATAGAGTCCTTGGCCTTTCTACTGAGACTTGGTGCTTGTGATGTGCATAGCTATTCAACTATATAATTGTCAATGGGACTTTGTGAAAAGACAAGTAAAAACTAGCTAAAATCTAAGTGTCAGTTCATGTCCCCCACTCTACCATATATCACCATGTTGAAAAAAAAATTGCAGGAAAGTACTTTTTCTGTGGAAATCTCTTCAAGGATTCCTTCCAATATCACCTCACAGCATATAAGCTTGGGAGGTGAGATGTGTCTCCCTGTGGTAAAAGTGGTAGATCCATGGCCATGTGCAATGTAGTACTCAAACCATCGTGATCCTTTCAAGTCCCTGGCTGCAGCTGTCCATGTGTCCCCCAAAGGAGGTCATCAGCTGCAAATGTAAGGATCTTGGCTTAAGTTCCAGGGGGCTGGAAAGTGGAAGGACTGCATCTTTCATGGCACCCAGGCTGCCTAGTTCTTCTAGACTCTCCTCTCCCCAACAGACCTTCCACACTTGCAGGGAGCCCTCTGCAGGGTGTGGGTAGGATGGGACAATGCTGTGAAGGTGTTTGAGCTGCTTTCATTGTAAAGGGCAGTCTGGTGTCATCTTAGAGACTAACAAAATGTTTAGGTCATGAGCTTTTGTAGGTAAAACCCACTTAATCAAATAAGTTTGAATGGAACTTCATCTGATGAAGTCGGTTTTACCCATGAAAGCTCATGACCTAAGAAATGTGTTAGAGTACGTCTACACTAGCCCCCTAGTTCGAACTAGGGAGGCTAATGAGGGCGACCGAAATTGCAAATGAAGTGCGGGATTTAAATATCCCGCGCTTCACTAGCATGTCCCCAGGCGGTCGCCATTTTGGAAACATTCCATGAGGTTTAACTGTAAATTCAAACTAAGGGGTTTATCTCAGAATCGCGCTTCTCTGCCGCATGTAGACGCGGGCAGTTATTCCGGGCTAGTCAGTTTCCAAAATGGCGACCGCCCGGGAACATGCTAATGAAGTGCGGGATATTTAAATCCCACGCATCATTTGCAATTTCGGTCGCCCTCATTAGCCTCCCTAGTTCGAACTAGAGGGCTAGTGTAGACGTACCCTTAGTCTCTAAGGTGCTACTGGACAGCTCGTTTTTAAAGTTACAGACTGACCCGGCTACCCCTCTGAGCCTTTTTTCACTTTAAAGGGCAACTCTGCATGTAGATCTAAGGCACAAGATATGGCCCCAAGTGAGGGCCTCTGCATTTGTCTGTTGTGGGGATAAGTGCCCTCAACAGTTTTGTGGGCATGTAGTAGCAAATGAAATAGCATATTCCCAGAAACACACTGAGGAAAAAGAAAGCCTTAGCTTATGAGTAGAAGCCAAGATGCAGATAGGAACTGAATTATCTGTACCTCAGCCCACCATTCCTAACAGAAACATCAGGGGATGGATATTGGCTATAAAAAGGCTACTGATGTTACTGCAGTGCAGACATCCACGACAACTTATGAAAGTGAATTGTCCTGAAATATGTTTTTAATAGAGACTAACTCTAAATAGATAACAGAGAGAGGAGCGCAAGGATGTGTTTCAGTTATGCAAGTTTTATACTATTGTAGAGCACCAATTTAATACAATCCAAGACAAGTGGGCACTCGTGTCCTAATATTAGTCTCTGCTTTTAATTTAAGTCTATGCAGGGTTTTTTTCATGCATCCTAAAAATAAATGTGATGGCAATATCTGGAAATGTTTGATTTGTAGCAGATTTATATAACATTTAATGATTAGATAAAAGAGAGGGAAAAGACTCCAAATGAGTCACACTTCAGGCTGTTTTTTGCTGCCAGGTTCTGTGTGATCTGTAAGGATTAGTTAAGCTAATTAGCAGTTTGATGTTGCCTGGGAATATGCCCATGAGTGAGAAGAGCATGCATTTGCTAATTCTAAGTGAAATTTGCCTCTGTGTAGAAGGCCAGCGCAAGACCTACTTACCACTTATAGGTAGAAAATGGCCTTATGCTTAATGAGCTGGAGCAGGATTTGGTGATGCAAGTTCATTTTCCTGCTTTGAACAGGCTTTCCTGGGTATGTTTTTTTTTTTAACTTTTGTATCTCGGTTCCCCCATTGATAAATTTGAGAATAGTTTTTTTTTTCTTTCGGATATTTTGATTGTAAGCTCATCTCATCAAGGACTTACTATATGTTTGTACAGTATTTAGCAAAATAGAGATGCATTTTGGTGGGTTGGGCTACTAGTTAATATCATAATATAAATAATAACTAATTAAATCTATTTGAAGTGTTTATGTGCATCATGGGTGTACATATGGGCCTTCTGCTATCCACTAATAGTGTGAAACAGCTCCCATCACACATACACAAGCACATTGTACAACTAAGGAGAATTACCAGGATACTCAGTAGGTAGAACAATGGTCCCTAGGTCTCAGATTAATCTGTAATCCACTACAGAGTGCCCATATTATCACAACAGTAGTCAGCCATCTTGTACCAGACTGTAATGAAACTGCCCATTTGAATACATGTAGTAAGCTTTAGTTTCCTGTAATTGGCTGACTGAAAGAGGTAGTGGAGGTATACTGAAGCTCTACCATCATGTGCATTGTGTGCTTACCTCAGCACCTGAGAGTCACTGATGAGATTGAGGTTAAAACAACAAGATTCATGAAAGCAAATAGGATCCAGACTGTTTATCTGTACGGGTACATCTACACAGCACGCTTATTTCGAAATAAGCTATTTTGGACTTTTTTTCCTGAAATAGCTTATTTCAGAATAGCACGTCTACACTCCAGGGAAGCCTCAAAATTAGTCTGAGGCAGGCTTCCCTAATGTGGACGTGATACATTGAATTAGAGCCCCAGAAGGCAGAGGAGAATAATTACTTTGAATGGCCCTGGAGAGGGGCTATTTCGAAATAGAAGCAGTGGAGTGTCCACACTACAGCTTTGGAATAAGCGTTATTCCTCGTGGAATGAAGTTTACAGATTTCAAAATAAGCCATCCGTTATTTTGCAATTATTTTGAAATAACAGAATTGCTGTGTAGATACTTACATTGTTATTTCAAAATAATGGCTGTTATTCTGTAATAACACTGCTATGTAGACACACCCTAGGTGCATGAAGTTTGGGCCACTTTAAGGCTTAAGTGCAACTCAGCTAGAGACCTTGATAAAATCACAGATATCCTTAATATGGGACAAAGAACATTGTGGCTATGTCTACACTGGTGGCTTCTTGCGCAAGTACGGCCGTTCTTGCGCAAGAACCTGCAGAGCGTCCACACTGCCCGCCCGCTCTTGCGCGAGGAAATTTACAGTACGGCGTGGTAAGAGAGGGCTCCTTGCGCAAGAGCTATGCTCTTTTTTAACAGGTGTAAGCCCTCTTGCGCAGGAGCTCTTGCGCAAGAGGGCAGTGTGGACGCTCGGCAGGGGTTTCTTGCGCAAGAAAGCCCTATGGCTAAAATGGCCATCAGAGCTTTCTTGCGCAAGAGAGCTTCCACACTGCCATGGGAGTTCTTGCGCAAAAGCACAGCACGCACATGGCAGTGTGGACGTTTTCTTTCGCAAGACTTCTTGCGCAAGAATCCTTGCGCAAGATGTTCTTGCGCAAGAAGCCGCCAGTGTAGACATAGCCTGTGTGTTTGTGGAAGGGGGGTTCTTTTCACACTGTTATATTCAAAGTAATGTCAATGTTAACTATATTACAGCAGATACAGAATGTTCCAGCTTCTTTACATTGTGCCAGAAGTTGGTACAGTATAAAAACCGATCCAAATAGTGAACAATCTGTTCTGGACCTAGCACTCTGTAGGTATGTCTGCACAGCAAGGCCAAACTCGAAATAAGCTATGCAACTTGAACTACGCTCATTGCGTAGCTTAAGTCAAAATTGCTTATTTCTAATTTGGGCATGTTTACCCAGCACATTTCAAAATAGAGCACTCTTCCTCCAACTTCCCTTAATCCTCATAAAATGAGGGTTACAGGAATCAGAGTAAGAAGATCTCCGGCTGGACATTATTTTGACATTATGTCAAAATCACTTCTTGTGTGTAGATGCGCATTTTGTTATTTCGAAATAACCGTGCTGTGTAGATGTATGTATGTATGTGCAGGTTTTGAAAGAGCCACAGAATCTAGATAGGTCTACTTGATTTGATTTACCAGTCTGTAAAATCATTGCATGTGTTTGTTTGCTTAATCATTAATTCCATGGAATCATCTTATCTTGCACTTAAGAAAAACTGAGATAAAACAAAAATAATTCAAACCATATTTGATACAAGCTTCTTCGCTGTTTCTATAAGCTATGAGAAAAAATGTTGTGACAGGCTGACATGCACACATTTCAGACTATTGTGCACTGTTCCCAGAAAGATATATTTAGAGCGGATTTCTCAGGCATCTGAGTCACCATTTAATTTCCTTGTCATTTTCACAATGAAAGGGACATGCCTTCTCTGGGGAATGAGGGGGAGTATCAAGGGCAACACCAGTTGTGGATTGTGTAAAGGCAACATTAATTAGCCACCTTCTAGCTGTGGTTCAGCCTACTTCCCAAATAGGTTTTGTTTCGGAACATAAAGGTAAACGCTTATGTTTCTCTTCATTTCCCAATCCATTTATAGAGCATAAATTTCCTTTAGCCACTGGTTGAATATCTCTGGGATTTCCAGAGGTAGCTTTAAAAAAAAAAAAATGAGTACATAAATATTTAATTTTATTCATAACACTTAATCAGTAGTTTTATTAATCAAGGCTCACATTTTTGTACATTCCCTTGAGCAGACAGGTTTGTTCACAAGGATACTAATGAGGGTGAGACTGTATGTTCCTCAGCAGGATGTTCACAAATAACATTCTCCTGCTTAGCTAAAAATGTTTGCTCTCAATAGTAGGAACATGCTATGGGGAACCTCAAACATGCAGTTCAGCTGAATTTTCTGATGGAATAAACCATTTGGATTTTTGAGCTCCACCCACTGCTTGCCTAGATAATAGCATCTGGGAGGGAATGAGTTAACTCATACCCAGCTGGCTACTCAAATTGTATTAGGTGGTCAAGCAGGGGCAGGATATATAGAATGTGTGACAGCTGACTGCTTTTCAGATCCTGATCACATTGGTTGCCTTAGCTTCCCCAGCCATAAAATGGGAGTAATAATTATTATGGGGTATGCTTAAAATTCACATCTTTAACATAGGAAATGTTATCTAAGTGATAGGTATATTTATTTAGTAATCAACTCATAGTTTTGAATATAAGTATGTGTATCTAGAACTTAATAGCATCTGCAAATAAATGTAGTTACATAATTCTCAACTAGAAACTTTCTCCTTAGTTGCTGAAAAGTTTTCAGGAAAGTTTACTTGCTAATGGGTATCAAGATATTCATATTTAAATTGCAAGGCATGTTTCTACTCTTAAATGAGAAAATTATTTTAATACTTCATTTACTAGAAATGAATCAGTCAGATATTCCCAGAATAATAAGACCACTTTAATTAAAAAGGAGGTACCAGAATTGTGTTTATTTATTATTTATTTTTTTAAACAATTTAAACTGGACATTCATTCCCCAGTGTGGATAGTCAATTACACTGCACTGATATTAGTGTGTATGCATTCAAGTTGTATAGTTGCTTTTTCTTACTGAACAAATGTAGCAAATTGAAGGATTGCCAATTGTCATATAAAAAAAAACTATAGCATTTGCTAATTTGGGTTCTGGAAAAAAATGAGATTTTTATGCCAGCCAGCATAGACTTTTGGCTTAGAATCAGTTCATATGAGGGTGAGGTTTTTTTGTCAGCTGTTTATTAGGCAGAAAAACAGTAGTTTTTACCAGGATCAGGATTGGAGTTCCAAGTATTTAGTATTACTATTATTTAGTATTATTAGGACTGTCATTTTGTCAAAAATTGCAGATTACTTTTGTTAAAACATCATGGAAAATGGTTATGCTGTTTTTCACTGAAATAGTGATAAAAATTTCCACTAGAATTTTGAAAAAAAAAACCCAGCTGTATAGCTGTCTGAAAAATATTTAAATTTTCTTGCTACTTTGTGTCAAAAACTGTGACTATAATTTATAGTCCCATTTATATGCATATGTGAAACTATTCAATACATGAACTATGCTGAGCAAATGTAAGACATTATTCTGAATGCCAAGAATAAAACTCTTCCTCCAGACCCATATGGTTTCATCAGTTTTAAAATTGAACTCCTGCTTATAAGTTGTGGTACAGTATGTTCTTTGATTTGCAAAATAATTCAAGGTAATCAATTTATAAGTATTGTAGCAAATCTAGACTCCTATATCTTCATGGTTGACACTACGTTGAATACCACAGCCTCTGAGAACTTCCTAGTGCCAGTAGGACCAGAACCCAGAAGATCTTGATCCAAATTATCTCTCAATCTAAAGGAAAGTCTCCAATTGTGACTGTAAGTATAGGTTCATTGTTGAGATCTCCTTCAGAAGTCAGATTTTATCCATTTGAGGGCAGAGTTTATATGGAGTCGATTACAATATTTTAATCGAAAGGTTGATGAATTTTCATCTTGGAAAAGAGGAGACTAAGGGGGGATATGATAGAGGTATATAAAATCATGAGTGGTGTGGAGAAAGTGACTAAGGAAAAGTTATTTACTTGTTCCCATAATATAAGAACTAGGGACCATCAAATGAAATTAATGGGCAGCAGGTTTAAAACAAATAAAAAGAAGTAGTTCTTCACACAGTGCACAGTCAGCCTGTGGAACTCCTTGCCTGAGGAGGTTGTGAAGGCTAGGACTATAACAGGGTTTAAAAGAGAACTAGATAAATTCATGAATGGTAAGTCCATTAATGGCTGTTAGCCAGGATGGGTAAGGAATGGTGTCCCTAGCCTCTGTTTGTCAGAGGGTGGATATGGATGGCAGGAAAAAGGTTGCTTGATCATTACCTGTTCAGTTCACTCCCTCTGGGGCACCTGGCATTGGCCACTGTCAGCAGACAGGATACTGGGCTGGATGGACCTTTGGTCTGACCCAGTATGGCCATTTTCATGTTCTTATGACTACATGAACTGTAGTTTCACATATACAACTAGGAAGAAAGAGCTAAGAAAACACTAGTGAAACGAATGGTTGCTTCCACATAAGCTTGTGCCATGATGATCCTGGTCACCGTTCAGCTGCCCAATGGGTACTATAAGCTGACACCATTACATGTTTCACTTTTCCCAATACATTAGTTTGTGCCCCTTTGTGACAGAGAAATAAGTGTTTAAAAAACAGTAATACCTGTACAACTAGTTTTCCATCTATGTTTTGCCTTAAGAATTAAATGATAAGATATGACAGTCAGTGCTGTGCTGGCAGTCTGTGTGCCATGTTTTGGAGCATGAGGCCAAAGACATGACCTGTGTGGAATTAAAAAGGTACAATATTAGCAGCGAGCCTACCCACCTAATAGCACTGCAGCGTTTCACTGAAGTGATTTGTTTGTTAGCTACGCTTATAGCACATTAGATGCTCAGGTACATTGAGATTATTGATAAAAGGCTATTTTAACCCTACAGCACACAAAATGCTTGTAACAATGCTGAGGGGAAACACAAAAATATTAGCTTTCCAAAATATTAGCACTCCAACTTCGCCCCTGTCGCCAGCCCCTAATGCTTTTACGGTCTGCCTCCACTTGAGCTCCCCCACCCCACAGAAAGACAGATCCACTGGACCCTTGTCTCCTCCCCATGAATGGCAGAAAGCTCCCTCTCTCCCACTGGAACAGCAAGGATGGGAGCAGCAATCTGGTGGTGGCAGCAGGCAGTGTCCTAAATATTTCTTCTGGCAGCCAAGGTGTGTCTGATTGGGTGAGTGGGTTGAGCCACTGCACTCTTCCCCTCCCGCCACACATGGAATTCTCTGCTGTGATGATGCTGGCAGGACCTGGATTTCAAGCCCCATTGAGAAGGATAGTGCAGTTGTTTCATATAATAGGATGATTCTGGAGTCATGTTTTTAAGCTTTTCCTCCCAACTTTGAGGTCTAGAAACCTGATATTCATGATACTAGGGGGGGCTTGGAGCCCTATGTACCAGGCTGTCGTACATTTGTCTTAATCTGTCCCTTGAACTATTCATGTAAGAGTTACTTGTGTGAATAAGAGGTTACAAGATTAGTCCACGGTACTTATATGGACTCCATTGACATAGTCGCTGAGCACCTCACAATTGTTAATATGTTCATCCTCACAACATTCCTGTGAGGGAGAGGAGTACACTGGTCACTATTTTATAGCACAGAAAGCTGAGTGACTTGCCCAAGAGAACCCATGAAATCAGTGGTGGGACAGGGAATTGAACCCCATTCTCCTAAATCCCAGACGTATGCCCTAAATTCTTCCTCACTGAGGAGTGGGCGCTGAGTTTGAAACAATAATATCCTGTCTTCTTAACGCTCAGACTAGCTCTGATGCTTTTAAGGATTTAGAGTCAAATTTGGCCCCATATTTAGGATGATAAATGTAAGATTTAAAAAAACTCAGACCAAAGGAAGTGCACCCCTTTTATTAAAAAAGAAAATAAACATTCCTCTGCAGTCATTTAAATAGAGCTGGTTTCCATTTTACATCTAAATGGTTTTGAGTCTGTTTGGGGGGAAGACAGCACTTTAAATCTCAATGCCTCAAAATGTTTGGAGCGCTTGACAATGAACTTTATTTCTCTGTCCCATCTCTACTAATGGAAAAAGAGAGAAATAGATGACAAGCAAGTAAAAGTGACATTTAAAACAAAAGAAAATTGGAATTAAAAAAAAGGACCATCTACCAGTGTAGAACTTCTGGATGCTAGATGAAGGTTGGACAGAATGTACCTCAGGTGTAAAAAAAAAAAAGATCATCATACTGATGTTCAGGGCTAAGAGATTTCTACAGTATTCCAGAGTTCCATGGCTCAGCTCTCATATATCTGTTCTTCTTCTTCTTCACACGTGTTCACTAACTCATTGACCCTAAGCACCTGGATCACAATGCATATTGATCATTATCTGCTACCACTGAGGTTCAGACTTCAACATCTTTTTAAGTTCCTGTACAGTTTAAAGGGTACCAGTCTGAGAGCATGAGATTCTCATTCCATCTAATACCATTTTTATTCCTCAAACAGTAAGGTTCTTAGAACAGAGGTAGAACTTCAGAAAAGATAACTATCTGGGAGAACTACATTGTCTGTCTTTGAATGCGTCATTTGGCTTCTGTGAACTCTTAGATGTTTGTTCCAAGTCCCTTTCCCTGCAGGATACAAAGATAAGATGGATTACTCAGACATCAGAAGTATGTTACCCAGACTTGTGAAACAGAATCCTCTATACTCCCTGAGAAAGTAGAAGAAAGACATCTTTTGGGACACCCTAGACCCAATCTCTCTTTCTTTCATTCAATATCTATTTGCTAGAAACTCTTTCAAAGCGGTACCATACCATACCATACCACTCCTTTTTCTGTTAAGGGAAAAATAGACTGAAACCAGAAATGGACTAATCTAGCTCTACCAAATAGGAAACAGAAATAATAGGCATTTTAATTCCATTATGAAATGTAAAAATTTTCCCTTATAGGGACCCTTTCTGAGATATATCAGATTCTGGAATCTGTTTTAAGGTCCAGTAATAGGCTGTCTTTTGTACAGGCATTTTGTGCAGTCAGTATGGTCTCAGCTAACCCTTCAAGAAGAGACGAATGATTATATTTATCAGAGGATACTGTGAGACTGAACTAATATTTACAAAGCATTATAAGATCTTTGTATAAAAGATGGAAGATAAGTGCAAAGCGTCATCATTACTGTTAAATAAAAAATGTTGATTTCAACAAATATCCAGATCTGCTCTTGTAATAGTTTGTAATTATCAGTCCAAGTTGCACAATTCTTAGATCAGACAATTACCTGAAATAGACATGGCATTGTTTTAAAAAGCTACTGTCCCTTCATTCCCCTTGCAGACAATCCATTAACTATTTGGGAATACACTAGGCTTTCTAGAAATTTTCATGCAATCATTTACCTCATCCCCGAGGTTGTCTCTGTTTTCCCCATCTTTTAAAGTAACAACACCAGGAACTCTTTCACACCATTGACATTATATTTATTATTTGAATGACATTAATACCTAGCAGCTCCAAGTGAGATTAGTACCCAGAAGTGCTAGGCACTGCACAACCACATAGTAACACAACTGCACAACCACATAGTAACCTCTCTGGCATAGAATGGAACCTGTAATACACACTCACCAATGGCTCACACCATGATCCTTTCAGACAAAAGAGGCCTGTGCCACTTCCTGCTGTCATTTGGACATGGGGTTGGGAATTGGGCCACCTTTCTCCTTTAGGGGTTTGATGGCATGAACAACAAGCAACTTGCAGACTTGCAAAGGGTAAGAAGACAACCAGAACCCCAGGAATAAGGGAAGTGTGAAGTGTATTTTACTATATAACTGTTATGCCTTTGTGTTCTTTGCACCTTTCCTTTACATCTCTAAAGACAGGCACACGTCTTCATTTAGCTGCAGACTGTCTCAAGGTATCCATACATACTCCCCTCCCCTCCTCGCCTCCCCTCCCCCCGCACACATACACTGTGCTCTATCTCATGAAGTCTTCATTTTTGTTATTGTCCTGAATTATGGCAATTCACATTAAAAGTATTTGTGTGCTCTGTGTGGCAGGGAGCAAGGTAAGAAAAGAGGAGAGGACAGAGGGTATTCCTAAATGGTGAGTAACGGGAGTGCTAAGAAGACAGACTGTGTGAATGACAGAGGAGGGAAGTCTGGAGTTGGAAAAGTCAAAAATTTGGTGAAACATTCAGTGTGTTTTGGAAAGCACCAGGGAACTTTATAGAACAATGGTATTCTTCATTAATATTGTATATAGTCAAGTGAAAAATATGCTTTACAAAAGAAGCCCCAATGCCCTGAACGGATGTTAAAATAAAGGGACTTTGATAGATATCATTTCATGCTTCAGCAAATATTTGGGTTTAACTTCTTGGCTGTCAATGGCCACTGCCATTTATCACCCAATAACAGCTAGTCTCCTTCAATTTTCTTTCAAATTTATTGCACCAAATGTTAAATGAAAACAAAAGAGAAAAGGTGGAGCATTGCCTGGATCGCTAGACACAGAGCAGGGAGAGCAGATGCTTGTACGTAAATTCCATGGCAGATTGACCTGATGTTCATTTGTTGCTGCAAGAAAGTTTTCATGACATCTTGGTTAGCTCCAAGGCTTTTGATGGCTCAGAGTTTATGAAACACCTGACACGTTTGCAGAGGAGAAATCACTGATCAAATTTGAAAGACAAATTGTAAGGCTTTTTATCAGCCAAGTGTTGAATTCAGGTTTCTGGGGGCTTCCTGTAATGATTGCTGACCCATTACTAACTATTACAGCCATATAATCATGGTTTCAAGAAGATAAGAAAAAAAAAGGGGGGGGGGGAACCTATGCAGTATCAGATCAGTTGCCTACTACAATCCTTTCTCACCTATTCCAGGGTGATATTCACCCCTGTGCAGCACAAAGAAATCAGGGGAAGAGATGGGGGTGATGGTGTGGAGATGGAAGAGAGAGGGTAGGCAAGGGAAACAAGAGAGAAAGTGGAAGATAGTGACTGAGGACTAATATAGCTAGCATTGTTAGGTAAGGAATGCAAAACAATTGCTATACTGTGGTAATAAATTAGGAATGTGTATTAAATAGTGGTAGAAAGACCAAATGGGGCAAGGTGCCATACTCTTTTATGCCTGTTTTGAGCCAGGGTAGCTTCTTTGATTTCAACAGAATTACAGTGGTGCAGAAATGGTTTAGAATGATGGAAAACTGTGCCCCTAGTTCCAAGGAAGGGGAGAAACAAAACAGTATTTGGTTGTGATGAGGTCCTGACTGCCCAGATAAGCAGGTGACATCAGGAAGCTGAGGAGGAGAGAAGTGTTGCTGGGGCCTGTGAAGGTGCAAAAAACTAATATTTTTGAATGGGAAAGCGAGGTTGTTCCTGTGACAGAGTATACTCCCCGCACCAGCCCTAAAAGAATTGAATTGGGCCAGGGGCTGAAAAGGTTGGAGATTTAGGATGTGTGGAGGATGCTAATTAGAAAAAAAGTTCACCTGTGAAAGAATAGGTGGGGCTTCTATAAAGGCAGGAGGTGGGAGATAGCATGGGAGGAAACTTCGAATCTCCCTTCCTGAGGAAAGGGCTAGGAAGCCATGAGAAAGGGTTTTATCTAATATGCTGAAGAGAGAGATGTCTGACTAGGAAAGCTGGTAAAGGAGAAGTTTAAAGAACCATAGTAGGAAATAGTCTAGGGAAGAAATCAGTAAGATTGGTGAAGACCCAGACCTAAACTCCTTGCTGTAAGACTCTGGACTGAAACCCAGAATAGAGGGTAGGCCAGGGTTTCCCTGCTATCTAATGCAGAGTGGTATTGCTGGAGGCCGTGAATAGAAAACTGCCTCAATTGCTGTGGGAGTGGTATAGTCTAAGCAATGAGCATGAGAACTGCCTTCACATTCATTGTGTGGAATGATTTGGAAAGCTCACTTGGAAGGGGAAATCACAATGTGACCTAGGTGGAAGGCTGCATGTACAGCAACTATATTGCTTCATGTGCTGACCTGGGGGGAGCTAATCACTAGAAGAGGTGCCATGCAGAGATGAGTAGAGTATTGTATTGAATGATATTCCTTTTACCTTCTCTTGCAATACAAATACAGGAAGGCACCTTGGAAATTGAATAGGGACAAATGTAAAACTAATAAAGCAACTTCTTCAAAATAACACACACAATCAACTCCTAGAATTCATTGCCACAGGATATCATTGAGGTCTGGTGCTTGTTATAGAATTCAAACAAAGATTAAATATTTAAATGGATACTAGCTTTCATAGTTTAGCTAGGAACTAAAGGAGATAACCCCCTGTGTTTTAAGGCATAAGCCAACTTTTCACTACCTTGGATTTGAAAGAAACTAGACACATTGACATTCTTCCATGAGTGTGTTCTTATTGCTTTCATTACAGATCCTCCTTTGAAGCATCTTGTACTCTTCACCATTGAAGAAAGGATGTAGAGCTAGATAGATCCCACTAATCTATGATGCTGCTATACTAGACTGTAGAGATAAGTAAGAGGCTTTTCAGGAGTATTTCTCAGGCTGGTCTTGGCAAAAAGAGGTGAGGAAAGCAGCGTCCTAGCATATGGCCCTGCAGTGGCTTATGGGAGGCGGTCCATGGGGACAGTAAGGAGGGCAATAACCCCCATAACTGTCTCTCCTTCTTGTGTTTATAAGAAGTACATAGGATCTCTTTCAGGGGAAAAGGCAATATGCCACGTTTATTGAAAATACATGAAAAGCAGCATATGTGCGCGCACACACAGGTCCTGCAGATATTTTACAGTTACCAGTCTGTCGTGGCTCAAATCGGGGTTACTGGCTTGGTAAGATTGACTGAGTGAAGAGTCAGGGTCTATCGATCATTATTGGAGGCTCCTCTGAGGCTTAGCATGCAGGACTGAACCCAGAGTCTAATAGCAAAAGCACCCCATTTTATACATGTAAGTTCCCATTTGAGTCTATGGGTTTTGCAGTGTCATGCTGCAGTCCTTGATATGTTAATCTTGGGGTTCCGCTGCTTCCCTGCAGTTATCCTTTGATGTTTATGCTCAAGTTTCTTTATCTTTTGTTTGTAGTCTCCCCTTCCGGAGTGTCTGCTTGTCTCCAGGGCTCAGCTATTCTAAGAATTCATTCAGCCTACAGCACCCATGAGTGTTCTCTCATCATCTCCAAGTGTCTCAAGTCTTTTTGACCATCTGGACCTTCCAGATGACTTTCTCACACATTCTTCCCTCACACCAAACAATTTACAGAGCATTCCAGACAAAGGATTACAGAGATACTAGAAAACACAACTTAGTTTATAATGCAGACATTGTCTAATCATTACAAACAGCGTAAAAGACATAAAAAACTTATAAGCAAGTCATATAGAACTTATCATTATACTTGTATTCTTATACCAACACTGAAATATTACATTTTGGCTACATCCTCTGCACTTTGCTTGTTTGTAGCCCTTTTTGTTAAGGTCTTATTAAAGATCATATTTTTAAAAAGCAACTCAGTAAGCTAGGTGTTGGAAAAGCTGCACTGATTTCATTCCATTCATTTATTAATGCGCCTCTTTCTCTGAAGTTCTCTTTTTCCCTCCTGACATACTTGTCAGAACCCTTCTTATTCTCCTTAATGCTTTGGCCAGCATTAACTCATTCTGGTATTTTTGCTGCCTTCCACTACAAATGGAAACGGACTCAATAGATTTAGGTTTAGTTCCTTATCCATTTTCATTTCCTTTACCCTGAGGTTTCTGATCTTTCCTCTCCCAAGTCACACTGGCAGTTTTTTGAGCTTGGCATTTAGAGCTGAGCAAGTAATTTTAATGATTAATATGCTCATCAAATAAATAGCTTTTGTCTACTTGAGAATTATCCACAAGCAGATCTTGATTTGAATGTATTTGTTGTTCAAAAGATTTTGATTATCTTTTTACAATTTTGTTAATCTCTAGGCTGTTCACAAATATTTATGTTCACAGTTGTGACTGCCTTAAAAAAAGTCACATGGGATTGTTTGTGCTCCTTGACTGTGTGGGAATGTAGGCTCAGTCTGTACATATTTGAAGGTCTGCAAAACTGGATATTTCAAACATCTGGGTGATGTAAATACAAATTGGGCTAAAGTATGAACAAACAAAACTCATTTAAAATTAACAAATTTGCATGGATTTGTTTTTTGGCTTATGCACTCAGCTCTCTTTGGATTCTTCTTGTGCACTGGGAGTTGGGCCTACTGCAGTATAGTTATGGTATTTTTTAAGATCCTTCAGCCTCCCTCCAACCATGCAAGTCGCTCCTTCCCTGAACCTTGTTTAGACTAGTGATGGGTTTGCTGAGCAAAAATATGCAGTAATCAAATCAACATTTTTCACAAGCTCTTTCAAGCAATTTCCAGATGGATTGTTACAGCGAGCTGTTAAGTTCAACTTGCCCATGGGGACTGAGGTTAGGGCCAGGAGTTAGGGCAGAAAGCACAACCATAGGGTACCTCTGCCTAATTACTTGATCCCCGATTAACACAAAAATGAATTCTGCCATCTTCTTTTTCTAGAAAGCTGGCTTTTAACCAGTTTTGCACAATTGCACTAGAAAACCCAAATTCTAAGGGGGGAAAGCCACATGGAAGAATTATGTCTCTGGCTGTTTTGCTACAAGTGTGTGAGCTTTCATCTGATTTCACTATCATGGTTACTTTGGTTAATGGAGCCTGGAAGCTTGAAAAACATAGCTTTGTAACTGTTAAGCAGGTAGCTAGAAAGAAGTAAAGAACAACTGCAGTTGTCTTGATGCACAGCCTTTGTCTTGAGAGAAAGCACTATTTCCTTTGAATCTTTCTAAAATTGGCTTATGTAGGACAAATGTAACTCAAGATTTATTTCCTCTGTTTATTTGGGAAGTAAAGGTGATTATCCAGCTTTATTAATTAATTGTCATATTTATTATTGGAATTTACAACAGCACTTTGCTAGGAGCTTTACAGAGTGAATCTCCTAGCTGCAAATCACATTTCCCACTTCAGTCTAGTGACTGGAGAAGAGAAGTGGAAGTGTGGCTACTATTCCCAGTTCTGCTACTTACTTACTATGTGGCCTTGGCAACATCACTTACTGTCTCTGTGCCCAGTTGTTCTCTCTACCAAGTAAGGAAGAATAAAACTGACCACCTCCCAGAGAGGTTATAATTCATTACTGTTTGTAAAGGCTTTGAGCATCTTGAATACTGTAAAAATCTGTTACTATTATTGTCACTAAAAATTGGGGCTCAGAAGAACTTGTATATCAGCACTTACTTCCAGTGGTCCTGTGGATGACATTATGTATTCACATGAGTGAGCACAGGAATGCTCTGAGGGATGGGAAGGCTAACATTAAAAAAAGAAAATAGCAGGTTTTCTTAGCTGTCATCACCTCTACTAGACTGATTAATAGGGAACAATGAAATAAACAGTGCTGGAGGACAAACTGAGCAGCAAAGGATTGTAACTGACAATTTGCTGTTAAAATACATAGTAGCCTGTAAAACCTATTGATTGATGGAGTCTCTCTACTAGCATAAAACACACACACACAAGAGCAGAAGGAAACAGATTCAAGTAAATGCTCTCATTAGGGAGGTTCAGCACCGTGCAGCATTTAATCTGTTGCTGTTCGATTTCAGCATCGCACACAAGTAACTTTTCTCCTTCGTTATTACTTGTGCGGTGCTATTAATCATCAGCCCAGCAAACAAAATGGGAAGAGCGGCTCTGGAGAGAGGAGAATTGGTGAGGCTCTCTGCCCACTTTTGAGCAGTCTGCAGAGCATCCAGGGAGGATGGCATTTGATCAGGAGAAAAACAGGCACCCTGCAGAGCAGTAGCAAGCACCATAGGATATGGGGATGTGTGTGTGTGTGTATTTGGAGGTGGGGAAGAGATGCAGTCCTTTGGCACCCAGCCAAGAGCAGGTTACCATTCGCAGGCCACTACATTAGTCACTTTTCTGTTGGCAGACGTTTTTAGTACAACAGTGCCATCTACAGTCGGCTGGGGTGCCTGCTCTAAAGGAGAGCTTGGCACTCTTGGTTTTCAACTCCCTTGCTGTTGCCTCTTTTGGGGGCAGACAGGTATCTCTCTACCTTCCATCTAGGGTATTCTGAGGCTGCGCAGTTCCTTTCCCTTCACTGTGTCATTCCCAGGAGACACAGGTTGCTAAGGAGACCCACTTGCTTTCTTTTCAGACATAGAGAGCAGTATTGTATGGCTAAGTCTAGACTGCAAGCCTCTTTTGAAAGAGGCTTTTTCGAAAGTATCTTTCGAAAAAGCCTCTTTTGAAAAAGAGCATCTAGACAACAAGAAGATTTTTCGAAAAAGCGTCTCGCTTTTTCGAAAGAGAGTCTTGACTCTCTCTTTTGAAAAAGCCCTGTTTTCATGCAATAGCGCCTTTTTTAAAAAGATGACTTTCGAAAAAAGGCATTATTCCTCATAGAATGAGGTTTACCGCCGTCGACAAAACCGCCGCATTCTTTTGATTTACTGTTGACAGAACACGGCGGTAATCTAGACGCAGGTACAGTTTTTTTGAAAAAAGGCCACTTTTTTCGAAAAAACCCTGTAGTCTAGACATACCCTATGTTGCCACACAGTTCTCCATAAGGCAAAAACTACTACAAAGAAAACACATTATAAGGCTGTAGTACCAAGCTGGTCCCAGACCTGAACATATGCTTGCATCCTCACCTGCTGAACTTTGGGAATGTTTTGGTTCAGATATGAACTTTGTCCTCTCTAAGAACTAATCAATGATTTCTGACTATGTAAATCAAGATGAACCTCTGATATGATATGATAGGAAAGTTCAGCAAGTTGCTATAGAATGGATGTTACATTCTTAGCAGAAGAATTGGATTAACCTTTTGAGTTGCTACTTTGACATCAAGGTGCATTCAGCATAATAACACCTGCTGAACGAACCAGCCACTGAATTTAAAAGGATGTTTATTGGAACTGTAGCAAATTATTCAAAGACTGAAAAAACGAAAAGGGTTGAAATCAAAATCTCAATGTGCTCAGCACATGTTAAATACATACATACATGGAAAGGAAGGGTGGTATTAAAAAATCACCACATTTGTGGAGCAAAAATGCTTGTTGCTCCCAACCAATGACCTAAAAGAATTCTGGGGTTTGACAGGAATAACACATGCAGCTGCAGTTCTGCAAATCATCTGATATTGTTTCAGTTCTGACAGAGAATCCACTGTCGAGTCAGTTTTCTTTGGGATACAAATTGAATCAGGGCTGAACCAGACTAGAAAAGGTACTGTACTTTTGATGTGAGTGACAGTGGGTGTCTGCTGAATTGGACATAGTTTACTGCATTAAATTTATAAATGAATTGTATGTGATTTTGTTCTATTCCATGAAGGAGGGTTATCATAGCACTTGCAGGAACTAAAAAGTTGGGGGAAGGAGGATTACTCTGGAAATGTAAACAACTCCAGACAAATACCATCCCTTGGCATGGTGTGCATATACTGTACTGGTTCAGTCTGAGTTTTCCAGAGTCCAGGAGCTGAACAATGAGCTACTGATACAAAAGGATACACACTGGTGGTCTTCCTTTGGATTTAACAAATTGACAGGATCTGGATATTTTCTGTCCATGTAGACAGGGCCATTTGTCAGAAAAAAACCTTTTTTTGCAAGATCCTGTAAACCTCATTTTTTGAGGAATAAGGGATCTTGCAAAAAAGGGGTTATTTTCTAACAAATGGCCCCGTCTACACAGGGCTTTTTATGAGAAAAACCTCTTCCGCAAAAAGGATCCGGCAGAAGATATGCAAATGAGAGCACGATTTGTATATCTTCTGTTGAAAAAAAACAGCAATGTAGACATAGCCTCAGTGAAGCTTTTAGTAACAAACCAACATAGCCTGCATCATCTCCAAGGGAGTTACTGTGCAAAGTAAGAATGCATTCAAGTAAATTTAAATACGATTTTACAATCTATTTAATAAGGTAGTTCTGGGATAGAGTAGGGCTGACACTATTTCACCAGACATGGAGTTTTAAATTTGAGCATATGAACCATAAAATTACTCATTGATTTGGCCTGTAAAAAGATAAATGTCCAATTTTGCCCATGTCTGATGTATGTCTCACTGTTTTCCATGTAATAAATCTAAGAAGTTTCATGAGAGCAGGTGGGAGGGGGGATTAGACAGGCAAAATGAAAAGCCTTGCAAGGGATTGGGTGCTTAGCATATTTATTTGTCCAGATTTTATTTATTCATTATTTGATTAAATGAGCTTCTCCCAGTATCCATTTAAATAATGAAGAAAAGAATGGAAATATCTGAGGCCCATAAATGCTCCCCACAATTGCAGATAATTGATCATGTATGGTATGCACATGTCATCCTCGTGATTCTTCCCTGATCAGTTTCCAAAGGAACTAAAACCCTTTACCCAATCAGTGTCCCTGTTGAGCTTAGTCTTCGCCATGAATTCTTCCGAAAGAAAATATGCTAATGAGAGACTCATTAGCACAAGTCGTGATCTCATTAGCATATTTTCTGCCGTTTCTTTTTGCACAAGGAGTTTTTGTGCAAAATAAAGCAGTGTGGATAGGGGTTTTTTTGTGCAAAAACCCCTTTTTGCACAAGATCCTTATGCCTGTCCCAGAAAGGCATAAGAATCTTGCGCAAAAGAGGATTTTTGTGCAAAAAAACCCCATCCACACTGCTTCTTTTTGCACAAAAACCCCTTGCTCAAAAAGAAACAGCAGAAAATATGCTAATGTGCTAATGAGTCCCTCATGAGCACATTTTCTGCTGGAAGAACTCACAGTGAAGATGTAGCCTTGATGTACCCTGAAATTCCCTGAAATTCCCTCAAATTGTGGAGTACAATCCTGAGATGGATATAGTCTCAAAAAATGAAACTGACTTACCTCCAAATTCTGACAAATTTGGATGGGCCTGTGCAAAAGTCAGTCCAGGCCTGCTCCGCCCTTCTCCCTCCCCGCCCCCCAAAAAAATCAGAGTAGACAACGCTACCTGTGGTCCTGACTCTAGATTTTATTTGTGTATCTCACACACTTTCAATGTGTAGAGGTCTGTCCCATCTAGTGACACTCAGACTACTTACAGACAGGCTATGTCTACACTACAAGGTTTTTGCACAAAAAACGGCAGAGCGTCCACACCTCAAGTGCTTTTTTGTGCAAAAAAAAAAGCAGTAAATCAACAGGACAGAGGGCTTTTGCCAGTAGAGTTATTCCTCTCCCCACGAGAAATAACTCATTTTTGCGCTACAGCTCTTGCGCAAAAAGGCATGTGTGGACACTCCACAGGGGTTTCTTGCACAAAAAGAGCCTATCAGAAAAAGCACAGGTGCTCTGATGGCCATTCTGTTAATGGCAGTCAGAGTTTTCTTGCGCAAGAACATCCATGCAGTGTGGACGCTCTCTTACGCAAAAGCGCATTGCTTTTGCGATGCGCTTTTGAGGTATGGACGCAATTTTGTGCAAGAAGTTTTTGCAGAAGATCTCTTCACAAAAAGTTTCTTGCACAAAAACCCTGCAGTGTAGACAAAGCCAGAGAGAATAGTAATTCTGCTCTACAGCCTTAGCTGACAGCCAGCTGGCTTTTAGCTCATGCTGTAGAGGTTCAAGAGGTCCCAGGTTTGATTTTTCCCAGAGAAGACTTGGGTCTGCTGGCATTACATTTGCACCAGCTTCATCCCTATTTTGACCTCAGTAGACTTATACCTGATTTACATCAGTGTAATTGAGAGCAATATTATGCTGTCTGCCTCGAAGTAGCTCCCTCTCACAGATGGAAGGATTGATTTGGATGCTGTAAGCAGAGCAACCCACAAGGTACATTACTCAGAAACCCTTTACTATGTGCAGAACACACACAGTCATCTTAATCTTTTATCTTCAAGAAAAAAAATCATTGCAGTGAACTGTCTGAGCCCATTTATCTAACTAAGAGTCCAGAGTATCCAAGTAATGGTTGATTTCTTTACCCGAATCTTTGGTCTGAACTAGGATCAGTTTCTTCAGTCTCTGATGCCCTTCTTCTCTAATTTGCTCCAGGTGAACCTGCAATTATTTTGAGTCCTTACTTACTGCATTGGTGCTGTGTAGTCTGGGAGCACAACCTATACAGCTGTAATCGGATGAACTTTGATTTGGCTACGGACTTCTTTGCTTCCTATTGTTAAATATTGATATACTGCAAGTACAGATAGGCCCGAATCATGGTGTTTAGAGCTAGATGCTATACCTGGAAAGTATTTGGATGTGGGGTTTTAGATGTGCCCCTATGTAGGGACAGGTCTCTTTTTTGAAACGTCGCCCAAAGCTTTTTGAACCTTGAGCCAATCTCTCATTACAATGCGCAGTTATCATTGTAGCAAATGTCGATCCTTCTTCCTTTGTGACCTTGTGTCCTCAGTCACCACTGGTTTCCCACAGACAAAATCTTTGCAATCTAGCTGGCAGTAATAGTCAGTAGTCTCACAGAATGGTCTCACACAGAGCTGGAGTTGGTCTGGAAAGGAAGGAGGATGTTATTTTTTTCGAGCTCTGATGGGCAAGAAGTGTTCTCCATCTATATCAAGCAGTGCTTTTAAGAAAGGTTGCATACCTGGTTGGTGCCTGAATTTGAGAGGTGTCATTCAATCTATAGGTAAATTACTGTGACCAAAAAACAAAAACAAAAAAAAACAACCCTAATGTGACTAGAAATGAATCAGTATGACAAACTGTATGACAGGTCCTGTCTTGGGAGGAACTATCAGGCTGAGAATATTCATAGCCTCTGATCCATTAACTCTTATCCCTGCTTGGCATTTTTGGCAGCTGGTCATGTTATATTCTTCTTCTCAATCTCTTCTCCCTTCTCCCTTCTCAGCACCAGAGCAGTTTTGATCTTTTGCCTTCCAGACTCACATCAGCACAAACAAACAACTTCAATTATCACAGTTCACATCAAAACATTTTAAAAAATAATAATGGAGTTGAACTGAGCTGCCTGAAGAGCAAGCCCTGTCAGATGTTTGAAAGTGTCTTTAAAAAAAATCATAGCAGATTTTGCTCAGATGGCTTTAAAAAACCACAACAAAAGTTTAATTTTTAAAGGTGTTCAATGCTGGTGGGGAATCAATTTATGTTTCTGATTCTTTTCAAATAGTCCAGCTGTCATTCAGTGAAAAAATCTCATACCTTCTCTGTAAATTCAGACAGAACAGTTTGCTTTTTAATGCTTGTGGAATAGGATTATATCCTCATAAAAACACATGCTCTGAGAAATAGTAAAAGTGTACTCTATAAAGATAATGGCTACAGAGTTCAGCAGAAATAATAGTGAGAAAAATACCCACTCTCCAGTAGCAGAATGTCACTGGAACAAAAATCTCAGTTAATTACGTGCTTTGCAGATTTCCAATTGGAATAATAGCTCTTCAGGTAATTTTAACAGTTTTTCTTATGTCTAAAAATTCTCAGAGTTCAGCATAGTGAAACATCCAAACATTACTAAGTATCTTCAGACTATGGGATTATATTGTGAACTCTGAGCACCGTTGCTATGCAAATTGAGGTACTAGCAAAATTACTCTCCTTTATAATTAGTAATGAGCCCAGCTAAAATTTTAGAGGGAAACAAAAGGGATGTGTTTATTAATTCCTGCTGTGTTACGTCCCATAAACATAGTATAGAGGGTGGCACATAGTATATTAGGTGGCACACCTAATATCGTTTGGATTCCGACATCAGTATAGCCAATGCCTATGTCACCTGGGGAAAATCGAAAAAAGCAGACACTCTATCTGATGCCTGTTTGCAATGATATCGTGTAAATAATATTATTTTGAAACCAACACCATCTAATAGCAAACCAGCATGGCCAGTCCAATGGTCGAAGCAACCCTTATATCGTTCACTATCATTCACAGCCAAGCAAAACAGATCAACTTGTTTACGTGTAACCGGCTTGGTGAGTGTGTGACAGGTCCCCCTCTGTGCCCTAAACACAGAGGATGTGAATCTATTACAGCCCCCTGGCAGGAAGTCAGGTTCTGTAGCTCAAATTGTGGAGATTCCTACTGTGAGCTTTGAAAGTCCCTGCCTCCGTCCCAAGTGAGTTAGAATTACCATGTGTGTGCAATGGAAAAAACACTGGAAAGAGACAGATTTTATTTTCAAGCTTTCAACAGTTATAATTAAGCATGATCAAAAATATCCATGCATGGAATCTTTGAAACTGAAATGGCAAAGGTGAAAGAAAAGTTTATCTGTTATGTTGCAGTAAACCAGCTAAAATTTGTGTCTACCACTTCCCTCTACTGAGCAGAAACTGCTCAGTTGTATGCCCGGAGGTGGCCATTATTATTAGTGAAGGAGTTTTTTCTTTTTTAACTCATGAGCTAAGCACCATTGTGAGCAAAAGAATCTGAGATACATTTCCCCCTTGTCACTGTGAAGCTTCAGAGGATGCTGAAGTGCCAAGTAGCTGTGGCAGACCAATTTAGTGCAGTTTCCTGCAAAATCCTTAAAAAAATAAGTTCAGCTTTATTGAGCTAAGTTTGTATGTATCTTAGTTTATTGTATTAAAAATGCAAAAGTCTGGGCTACTGCAGGATTGTAGATAGCCTCTTTATGAGGAATCTTCTAAACCAATGGGCCAGAAAAGATTGAAACCTTAGTTGAGTGAGTTTCCTAAGAAACTCTTCTGAGGAGGGGAATGCAAATTATCTACCTCTGGACTCATCCTTTGGAAAGCTGTGCCCAGAGGAGAAATCCATTTGTCTGCTCATCATCTGGTATGTGAGGACAAGATCAGAAGCCCAAATGGAATAAAATAGTGACTCACGGTTTCGTGGGTATGCTTGATCTGAATTAATAGCTGTTATGTTATTGGAGGATAGGGTCATAATTCAAAATGATCTGGATAAACTGGAGAAACAGTCTGAGGTAAATCGGATCAAGTTTAATAAGGACAAATGCAAAGTACTCCACTTAGGAAGGAACAATCAGTCTCACTGTGACCGGGCCCTGCCGGGGCATCCACTGTTTGCCTCAACAAGAACGCTCGTCAGTCTCTCGCCCTGGCCACTTCTCCCTTTTTGGTCCTATTTATGAAGTTCTCGCAACAGCTCCTGCCGCGGAGGTTAATTTTTATTGACAATTGCCACACTCCGGGAGCGTCAGTTCTGAATTCCCAGTCGCCAATACTGGCAGCTTCTGGTGATGGGGAGAGGGGAGCCCGGGCCCACACTCACAGGCCCTAGCCCAGGGCCCTAAGGACAGAGACTGTTTCCGGTCCTGTCCGGCTGACGGGGCTCCTCGCCGAAATGCGTCATCCCGCGGACTCTAAACGGTTGCTCTGCCCCTGCTCCCTCTCCCAACTCTCACAGTCTCTCGACATCACTCTGTCCACCACCAAGAAACTTCAGCAGCATGGCTTCCACCACATTGAGGCTCCCTTTGCTCCCCCGCAGCCGCCGTCCTACCTTCCTCTCTCCTTTCCCCTCTCACTCTTTCCTCCCCATGACCTCTCCCGTCTGCTTTTTAATCCCCCGCTCCCCTGCTTCACCTGACATCACTTCCGGCGTGACCATGTCACACCACACATCCCCGTACTCCTCACCCCCCTTTTCCTCTCTCTGCATGCCGTGGCTCACTTCCACCGCTGTCCTAGCAGTGCAAGGCTATTTTGTGGCGCAACCGCACCGCGTCACATTGTGCACCTCCAGCCCCCTTCCCTCCCTCCTTTCACATGCTGCAGCTTGCATTCGCCGCTGCCCTTGCAGTGTGAGGCTGTTGCACGGCGCACGACCACCAGGTGCAGGGCCGGTACCAGACCCCTCGTGCTGCGAACAGGGCAGCCGCCGAGGGGTTTGGAGTGCGGGGCGGCGATGCCCCGTCACACTCACACATACAGAATGGGAAGCGACTGTCTAGGAAGGAGTACTGCAGAAAGGGATCTAGGGGTCAGAGTAGACTACAAGCTAAATATTAGTCAACAGTGTGATGCTATTGCAAAAAAAGCAAACATGATTCTGGGATGCTTTAACAGAAGTGTTGTGAGCAAGACACGAGAAGAGCAAGCACATAAATTCTTAGAAATAGCTTTATATGGGTAAATATTTGTGCTGTTTATAGCATCCAAGGAGGAGGCAAACTATGCCTCCCTAGGAACTCTGTTTTGCTGGGGAAATCATAGAGTAGTCAGGGAACAGTGCAGCATGAAAAAACTTCAGTCAGCAGGAGACACATGCAAGTCTCTAGCCAAGAGAGAGGTTGTCTCAGAACCTTGTAGGTGTCCTTGCTAGACTGCAAAAGCAAATTATAAGTGTAATTTACCTTCATTGTAACATTTGGAACCATCAAAAATTCCAAAGTATCTATAGATTTGTTACGATACATATATTTAATCAAAATAGTTCTAAAGCAGACTGTCCTAGACTACCAAAACTCAAGAGCCAAGTGGTAAATGAGAGGATTCAGAATGTTTACTACCTGCAATTTTACCAACCAAGTCTAGCTATGACACTGACTAATCTTTAAAAACGTCTTTGATCGCACTGCGTGTGTGGACATCGAAATCAGGACGGGGCAAGCAAATAGCATTTTCAATGCAGAAGGCAAATAATCATCTCAATGTTGGTTTTCAAAGTAAATCTCGTTGATGGATATATTACAGAGAGAGGTCAGGAGTAATGCAACTGATGTACTTTGTAATGTACATTCCAACTCTGCATGTAATAGGCTGGGCTGTAGCCTATTATAAGTTACACAGTAAAGGGGAATTAGAAAGTCTTATAAAATATTCAGGGGCAGAATTATTGCTGGATTGGTGACCAGGAACAGCTGGCTCCATAATGTTCTAACCCTCCACACAGTCACATGCACACCACTCCAGTTAGCAGCACAGAAGGCGACTTTTTATATATTTTCTGTACACTCCAGTCATCTAAGTTTTATATCACCTTAGGTAGAGTGCTGATGAGACTGCTATATCATGGCTGAACATAAAAAACAGGGGTATGATCTCTTCCCTGAATATTTCAGCACTACTCCCTGGGGCCATATCAGAACTGAACCATTAAATGTGCCCTTTCATAAGCACTATGTTTGAACCAATTTATCAGGCTTACTTTCTATGCCCAAGCAGTACCCAGAACAAGAGTTTCTCTGTTAAGTCCTCTTTCTGGAATTTTTACACAGAGTGAAAGGTCCATGGCCATCCAAACGTTGGGTCATCAGGACATAAAACCTCCCGAATTCCTTCTCTGCAGTCACCTCACGTAAGCTCATTGTCAGATACCTGCTATGATTCATAATCCAGGTGCACCAGGAGCAGAGAGAGTTTGAAAAGACCCACCTCTACTGGTGCACCAACTCTTTTGATATGTCATTGCAAATATTTACAATGCCAGGTTTTCAGTGGATTCCATGAACTTCTTAGGAAAGGCATACAGCTAGGAACCAAATGATCTGGATTCTACCCTGACTCATCCATGGGACAAGTTCTTGCCTTTGTTTCCCTGTCTATAAAATAGAGACCCTAATCTTAACACAAATTTTATTTAAGGATCTTTAATCCATAGACCCCTTTTTAAATTTAAACGATCATAAAATCATAGACTCATAGATTACTAGGACTGGAAGGGACCTCAAGAGGTGATCGAGTCTAGTCCCCTGCCCTCATAGCAGGACCAAATACTGTCTAGACCATCCCTGATAGACATTTATCTAACCTACTCTTAAATATCTCCAGAGATGGAGATTCCACAACCTCCCTAGGCAATTCATTCCAGTGTTTGACCACCCTGGCAGTTAGGAACTTTTTCCTGATGTCCAGCCTAAAACTCCCTTGCTGCAGTTTAAGCCCATTGCTTCTTGTTCTATCCTCAGAGGCCAAGATGAACAAGTTTTCTCCCTCCTCCTTATGACACCCTTTTAGATATCTGAAAACTGCTATCATGCCCCCCCTCAATCTTCTCTTTTCTAAACTAAACAAACAAACTATGATCATCTCCCTCTTACTTATCCACATCCCAGTGGTTTCCTTTTCATCAGAGATGCATTACTCAGGGTATGTCTACACTGCAGAGGTTTTTTTGGAAAAACGGCTGTTTTTCCGAAAAAACTTCACTTAAGTCCACACTGCAATCGCATTCTTTCAACAAAAAATTGAAAGAACAGAGGGGTTTTTCCAACATCGGTAAACCTCTTTCTATGAGGAAGAAGCCTTTTTCCAAAAGATGTGTGTGGACGGGGAAGAGGGAGTTCTTTCGAAAGAAGAGGAAAGAGGAAAAAGCACAGGTGCCCTTGTGGCCAGTCCGTCCATAGTAATCATAGATTATATGCGAGATAGCGTCCATTCAGTGTGAATGCTATCTTTCGAAAAAGCAGATCACTTTTTCGATGCGCTTTTGCTGTGTAGACACTCTCTTTTGAAAGAAGTTTTTTTGGAATATCTCTTCTGGAAAAGCTTCTTCCGAAAGAAGCCTGCAGTCTAGACATAGCCCCAGAGAGGTATCTTCCAACGGGTAAGACGACATGTGTTTTGTGATCACAATAATTGCCACAAGAGCTGCAAAGGGACCATTCAGATTCTATATGATGTAATGGCAGCCTGCTCTCTCTCATCTCAGGAAGAATTCTGGCTTCCATCATTCCTCTTGTTATTTGGATCCAGAAGCCTTGTGTGAGAGTGCCTGAAAGGAACTTTGTAGTCTCTTACTCAGCAAGAAAGCCAACTTTCCTCTTTCCTGTTGGTAGTGGGGTATAAAGTGGGAAATTTCTGAGCAACACCAACTTTTCCTCACCCTCCTCGGTGAGTGATAGAACTATTAGTTTTCTTTTGGATTAAATTGCTTCAATCTAGCAACTAATTGCATTTATACATGTTAGGTTTATTATTTGTAGTTGCATGGTTGGATCATTTGTCTGCATGTTGAAATGGAGTAGAATTGGGCTGTTTTTCAAAGCAAATGGAGTGTGCCTATATGGAGAAATGTTGGCCTACACCATGTTTCTCCTCACCTGTTTTTAAATAACTTCAGCCAAGAAGGGACTTAATTTCTCCGTTCGAGTCTTTCCAGTCAGTTGTTCCTTTGTTTAACTCCACAGAAGTTGTTGTTCATATCATTGTGAAAGATAAAGTGTTATTTCTGGAGATTTTCACAGTGCTTTTGTTGACATCAAATTGCATGAACTGTGTCCAGAAAGCAGAGCTGGGATTGAATTATCTACAGAAAAAGAGATTTTGATGGCCCTAAACAGAGAATACATGTATGGCCAGAATTGCTAGCTTTGGCTTGCTTTAAAGCACGAAGGAAATTTAATGCTCATAAAAGGTGCTGATTTGATAGCCCTAAATGCTGAAGTATGTTATCCACAGAGGAGATACAGCACAGATGATTGCAGTCTAAGTTGCCATGATACTACCCTGCAAATTCCTTAAAGATGACCTAGAGTGGACCACCTCTGACAATGAGAAGATAGTTAATTCTCCATGGCATTGGATGAAATTAGCTTAGTGAAACTATTGCTTTGGTAGTTATCAACAATCCTACAGTCTGTCTCACAGTGTAAGGGTTTTTCCTGTGCTTGTAACATGTCAGAGGTGCATTTTAGGAAAAAAGAATATTTTTAAAATATCCTATGAAAATCAATCAGCATCTTCATCTCTGTGTTTCTCCCTTTGTCATCATTTAATTGTGCAAATGACTTCTTCCCATCCCAGAGGAAAGATAAAACATCTAAATCACTACTCAGGAAAAGGGAGACCATTAAGCTCTGACTTTATTCCTTTATCAGTTGCCTTTATTCTCAAATGATCTGTATAGAGAACAGAATGACAGCAGAGTAGTGATGATCAAGTTTGCTCTCCAACATGCTCCTCTAATAGGCATCTGCTAAGGAAAGCAGACCTTTATTTTTATTCACAGTCTCTTGAGATGAGAGTTCTTTTCAGCATGTCTGAAGTTCTTGCTGAGGAATGGCAAGTGCTTGCAAGGCTGAGGTTCTTATTTCCGTATCCAAGTCTTATTAGACTCCTGTTCTGTGTATATGTTGATTTTAAAAGCTCATTTTCTATGCAACACAACAAGAGGTTTAGAAGTTGTGTGTGGTGCAGATACCAGGTATGTTTATTTTCATCAATGAGTGCCTTTTAACTTTGCTTTTATACCTTTGACTGTGGCAAGTATGAGAAACAAATCTAAATCATGCCTTCTCCACGTGTCCTGCATCTTGTGGCTGCTGTGCTGCTAGGGAGGATTTCAGTTTCGTATCCAGTATGGAAGCTGATCTCGGGCAACTGCAAAAGGCTCAAAAGTGGGCCAAAAATCATATCCATTCATATTTCATCTGAACAGATGTGCAGTTTTCTCACACTTACCCTGAGCTTCTGTCCATCACTCTTGTCTGTTTTAGAATCTCGAGCTCTTAGCAGTAGTCCCACAACACACATGTACGCACTTCTGATTCCATGGAGTAGAAAGCAGCGGAATGCACGCACACATACTCCCAGCCATTTCATTTCCTCATTCTAATAGTTTGCTTCATAATCGTAGCATCTTAGCAGGGCCTGGGAAAGAAATAGAACTAATTTATTACATACATTTAAAACAAAGGAAAGTGTCTCTTATTTCATGTATTTCTTGGGGTTTATATAAACACATTTTAAGTGCATATCTAGGGATCTGGGCAATTTTCCCACATAAATATTAAAAATATATATACTAATTCAACACCCCCCCCCCACATACAATAACTTTCCCAAAAATGGGAAAGAAATCTCATCCTGAGGGGTGAGAAGGTCTTAAGAGTTCAACTTGCAGCCTGAGCCCTATCGAGTAATTAAACAGCCACACAGCTTGAGCCACAGTAGCCCAAATCAGCTAGCATTGGCCAGCCGTGGGCCTTTATTTGCAGTGTAAATAAAAATGTCATTTAGGTCTAACCCAAGCCTGGTAACTTGAGATCTCTTGTTTATGCTTAGAAATGTTGCCCTCTCTGAATTTCAAATAGCTTAGTGATACAGTTTCTTCTCATCTGGTATCTTTATTCTCTTTCCCCCGAGTTTAGACTAACAGAACAAGTGTGGCCTTGTCTCTTCTTCCTGGGTGTCTTTGTCCTTTGCTGTTTCACGGTGGTTCATTTGGTTTCAGTTGCTCATCTTGTGCACAGAACCAGCAGTTGACACTAATTAATACTATTTTTCTTTTTGGTGAGTGTGATGTGGTGGACCAGACACTGAAGCCCCTTGCTGGAGGCCTTGTGGTCCTGCAATACCTCGTCCCTAAAAAATGGCTGTAGACAGGTCTCCAGGCTGCCTAGATCAGTGTTTCTCAACCTTTTTTAATAAAGTAAACCTTTTTCAAAAAAAAATTATAAGTTCCCCCAGTACCTACAGTTTTCAGACACACACAGTTTTTTTCTACCATTGCAACACATTTGTTTAAACAACTTAATCGTAGCTGGGCAGGCGATGAAATTTTTGTGTGTAAAAAGTACAAAAATAATAAAGCGCTGTAAAACTTAAAACAAAAATTCAGTTTTCTCCAATTTTCAGTTGTGTTGACATACCCCCCAGACTTCTCTCCAGTACCCCTAAGGGTACTCGTACCACTTGTTGAGAAACACTGGCCTACATGGCTCTTCGGGACACAGCTAATCAGAGCCCAGCAGCCTAGTATAAGAAGAGCTGCATAGCCAGAGGGAGTTCATTTCTTTGCTGTAGCTGAAGGGGAGCAGATGATTTTCCAGGCTGGTTGCTGGGATGCCATAGGGACAAGCCCCTGAGGTAAGGGTGACAAAGGTGCTGGGGAATTATAGCAGAAATGCAGTTATTTAATGGGACATTGTAGACAGCTGCTATCTACAGAGTCTCTTGGCTGGGACCCAGAGTAGAGGACAGGCAAGGTTCTACCCCCCCATAGAAGCACCCTCCCCCCCACACACACACTTTAGCCACTGGGAGAAATGGCCTGGACAGCAACTGACCTATAGTGACTCAGCTGAAGGGCTGGAGCAAGAAAAACCCTGAGAGAGTGAAGAAGTTGCCTCCAGGAAAAGAACCCTGGCCTAGTCCAGAGCAGAGACAAACAGAGAGAGACGTTACAGAGGGCAGTGAGAGGTGCCCCTGTTGGCAGGGGTTTGCTTTCTTTTATTTCATATAGAGGTTGTATGTGCTTGGCTGGAGGGCTGAGTCACCACAGACAGAAAGCAGGTGCAGGCAAGGGGCACTTGTGAGTGAGTTGCATGCATCCCATAACAATGAGGTTATACAATTATAGAGGTTTACAATGCCACTATGTAATATAACTTTATACCATGGGCTACTGATGTTATAAGTGAAGTTGAATCATGAGCATCCTACAAGGATTAATCAGGTCCAAACTCATTCTTATCAACTTAACATTTAACAATGCTAACATACAGATGAGCAGGACTGGTTTCCAGCTACGCATTTGTCAATGTTCTGTGTGGCCTAGGGTCTTTGGCATGAGTTGATATTTGGTCTGTCAGCATCACACCTTCCCGCCCCGCAATGGATACCTGTGGTGAGGTAACTGACATAGGAGATAAAGGACACTTTTAACCCTCAAACACCTAGCGTTTGTAAGCCTCAGTGGACTGCTTCTCCCCCTAAAAAGACCTGGTTTGCAGCATGCCCTGAAGGCCAGAAGAGTGACAGGTGCATGAATACTGAAGTTCAAGACCTCTCACAGAGTACATCCTGCTATGAGCTCTTTCTCTTGTAAAAGTAAGGAGACTCCAGCTTCAGCACTTCCACTGATCACAGATGTTCCAAGCTATGTGGACCTTCAGAAATTAAAACCAACAGCTTTATATTGTACATGGAAACAACAGAAATCATTTCATATGCTCACAGTGAGAAATTCTGCTTAAGTACCACATTCTGCACCACCTCCTGTTTCTGATCCGATTTATGCTGTAGATCCATGTAGATTGCATTGCAATTACTCAGTTTCTGAACAACTAAATTGTGGATCAAAGTAGCAAGATCCGTGCATCCAAAATAAATGCTTACATGGTACTAATCAGGCACAAGTGGGAAAAAGACAATCTGGCCACTGCTGTTACAGAATCATCTCCCAGCACATGGGGATAGAGGAGCACCCCAAGAATGCAGCCTTATCTCTGTCAGATGAAGAAAATATTGCACAGAGCACTGATGAGCTGATGGATTACAAAAATAAAAGACAAGCATCCCATTATTAATCTGAATCACCAGCTCAATACAGTAAATGGATGACTGGGAGAGGCTGCCCTTTAATCAGAATAATAAATAAATGTTCTGGGAGCCATTGAACTTATTTTGGATTTTCTCTCTCTTACCTAACACAGTTAAAGTTGCAATTAATTGTATAGACTGTAAACTAAGAGATGTATTATTTCCCAGAGATGCTGTAGCAGCGTTAGATTACCTCTCTGCACTAATGCGGCCTAATAAATAGGTTTCAGGAACATGCATTAGTTAAAATTAAGAATGACTTTCAAAAATTAATCTAGCCCCAAATTGGCTTGTTCCAGATCATCTGGTTAAAAATTCTTTTTTTAAAAGCCACACATCCACAAAATGCCGTCTTCTTCCTTGTATTATGTAAGGAGAAGATGTTCACAGAAATCCACTTAAGAAGTGAGGATTTTGTTTTTATCTGTTTCTCAAGGCTGGATTCTGATGTCACTTTACACCAGTTTTCTACTTCAGTTAAGCATCTCCTGACTTACATCAGGGGAAATGAAAGCAGAAGCAGGCCTTTAATTCTTATTCATTAAAATGAAATGGTATAGGCCCTGGAAAGAGCAAGTGATGTGCTGCTTATACTGGAGAAATTTGACATGTAAACCACCCTGCATTCTTAGTAAACAGTGCGCCTCCCTACCAGTCATACAGTCATCTCTCTCTATATATAAAAAAAATTTCCTGACGGACGATAGAAAGTTCCTGCTGGGCAACAGAATTACATCATCATGTCATCAACGTCAACAGGCTCTCTCAGGATATGTCTGCATTTCATTCCTCTCGAAAGGAATGCAAATGCAGACACCCGAAATTGCAAATGAAGTGGGTATTTAAATATCCCGCGCTTCATTTGCATAATCACGTTATGGCGCTATTGCAGAATAGCTCTATTTCGAGAGAAAAAACGGGGTTATTACGAGATAAAACCCTTCCCTCGAAATAACCCTTATACCTCATTTTTTGAAATCATTTCTCTGATTTTTTCAGCTTCCTCTATTTTAAATTTCTCCAAAAGGACTTTTTAAAATTATCTATCAGTCCCAGTTAATATTTTTTTTTTTGGTGTTCATTCCCTGATGAATTCCTGGGTTTGTTATTATCATAGAGTGGTTTTAATCCAGTACCATCATATGTTTATATGGCGTAGCTCCTCATCTGGTGCTTCCTGAGGGGAGTGGTACTGGGCCATGTCAGGGTAAAGAAGAAGCCAAAGAAATTTATCCCAGCTCCCTCTCTCCCCTTCCAGGTGGTTGGGGGAGTTCTTGCCTTATGTAATGCCCTAAAGGCAGGTGAATGGACCTTTGTGTTTAGGTGCTGGATCATGCAGGGGGTGATTGAGGTGGAAAGTCCAGCTCAGGTCTGTTCCCTCTATGCCTGCTGTTATGGCGTAAAGGGAACATGCACTAGAGTGTCTCATACATATCCAGAAAAGTATCTTGCTCCTGTTTGCTGCTGTTTTGGGAGGGAAGAAGATTCCATGATAAAAATCAGATGTGAAGAATATCCTGCTCCTTTAAGGCCCAGACCAGGGCTTGCCTCTTCAAGAATGGAAGTAAAGCACTAAGACACCTCTTTCTTTTGATTCCCAGAGTACACAGCATGTCCTTCTTACACTCTTGTTATTAGAATATTAATCCTATTGTTAATTCTCCACAATTGATCCAGCCTCGTACCCTGCAAATCCATACACTCAGAGTGGCACTTGTGGCTACGTCTAGACTGCAGGCTTCTTTCGGAAGAAGGTTTTCTGGAAGAGATCTTCCGAAAAAACGTCTTCCGAAAGAGAGCATCCACACTGCCAAAGTGCATCGAAAAAGCGATCTGCTTTTTTGAAAGATAGCATCCACACTGAATGTACGCTATCTCACATGTAATCTGTGATTACTATGGACAGAGTGGACCCCAGGGCACCTGTGCTTTTTCCTCTTTCTTCTTCTTTGGAAAGAACTCCCTCTTCTTCAAAAGAACTCCCTCTTTCGGAAAAAAGGCTTCTTCCTCGTAGAAAGAGGTTTACTAATGTTGGAAAAACCCCTCTCTTCTTTCGATTTTTTTTCAAAAGAATGAGACTGCATTGTGGACATAAGTGAAGTTTTTTTCGGAAAAAAAAGCCGTTTTTCTGAAAAAACTCTGTAGTGTAGACATAGCCTGAGATCCTAGCCTTATTAATCCCTGCCGACCAGCCAGCCACTGAGTTGGTGTGAAAGTCCACCTAGCTCAGCTTTATAGAAGAAAAGTAACATAGTACATATTCTTGCCCTAATCCTGAAGGCTAATGTTAACTAGACTCCTTTATTAATAGCATTCTCGATTTCTCTTGTGAGATTTTTATCTCAAGAAGGTAAAAAAGTTATTTAAAATCAATAGAACTATTTTTTGTTTGCAATATTCAAGCCATTCTATGGAAAAAAGTCTTTCAGAAATGTCTCTCTCAATTCAGTGACACTTCAGATACTGCCTCTTGAGGCTTGTAAAAAGTCAGACTAAATATAAATGTAAAAAGTGTAACTTTCTTAAGTGCTGAGATAAAAATGAATCAACAGCAATATGCCTCTTGCTGCTCTGGCAAATAAACCAAATATGCAGCAGGCATTTTTTTCTGGGAAAAAGTAATTTCTTAGATATGCACAGATGCATGCAACACACACTCCATATAAAGAGTTGAATTCTATATAAAATGTCTGTAAATCTGGAGTGACCCTTATGTTGCTTTCAGCCACAAGGTACCAGATTTACTTCGGAGAAATGGAGAGCAGGCGCTTGACACAAAAGATAAGTGCATCAACTCCTGTGTCTATCTTCACAAAGTGAATGAAGACAAATCCCTGGTGCAAAATTCCACTCTGTTTCACTGAAGTTAATGGCATTATTCTGGATTTACATCAACAGAACTGATAGGAGAATTTACCTCAAATTCTCAAATGTACTTGCCCTCTGCCTTTCCAAAAAGTGACACGAGAATAAATTCTTAATTTTTGGAGTGGTTTGTTTAACAGGATTTGGTATAGCTCAAAAGAGGTGACAGGTTTCCTGTCAAACTCCCTGACACACTATATTAGGTAATATCGTCAACACATTGTCTCAGACATAGAATTGCCAGGAAAAGCAGCAGCATCTTAACATCTTTTTGCTGAAGTGATTAATTGATTAATGATGCTAACTGAATTTACATAGTGTGACAGTGATTGATTCAACAAGCCAATTAATCATCCAGGTATTGTAGCATGGGATTAGGAGCATGGAGCTCAAAGAAGGACCAAGGTTAGAGGTTAGCAGGGTACTTAGCAACCAAGGAGAGATGAAGAGTCTGGAGCTAAAGGGAAGAAAATAGCAGGAAAGATTTGACTATGTGAAAATTTCTTCTATTTTCTTGCTGTTCTAAACCCTAAATTAACATCCAAAGCATCCATCTGGCATGTGGCTCAGTCTTGCATATTAATCTGGTGTCCTTTCATTCATTTATCCCACCCAAGGTTGAGTAGCTTAATTTGAAATGGGGAGGTTGTGCAGAGTTTTAGGGGAAGGAATCCTCTCATTTTAGTTCTCAGGATAGCAGTGTCTTCCAGTCAGGCTTTGCCTTCCTTGCAAAGGGGCACATGGCTAGTGGATTTGCATGAAGGATGAATGTTGACTATTTGAATACAATACTCTGAAGTGCAATCTAAAATGACTGAAAAAAGAGCTGCCCACTATCTCCCTCTCCCCCAGTCAGGCTGTTGCACACAACAGCTAATTGTCTCCCACCCCCATTCTGCTTCATTACTGACAATAGGAAGAAGTGACTGTGTCAGAGGACAGATGAGAAATAAATTTTATTTATAAATAAATGAGAGAGAAATGTTACCAAAGGCAGTGTGGTCCTGAGATTTAGAGATTCTTAGACCTCACAGTTCCAACTGAAGACAATGGGATCTGTGGGTACTCCTCATTTCTGAAAATCAGAAACTGTCAGCTCTACAAACAAATATTCTTGCTAAAAATCATTTTAATAGGCATCAGATTTAAAACAAAAGGAAATATTTCATCACACAATGTACAGTCAATCTGTGGAACGCTTTGCCAGAGGACATTGTGAAAACCAACACTATAACAAAGTTCAAAAAATAACTAGACAAATACATGGAGGATAGGCCCATGAATGGCTATTAGCCAGGATGGGCAGGAATGGAGTCTCTATTCTTTTTTTTTTGCCATAGAGATTGGATCACTTGATGATTACCTGTTCTGTTTATTCCCTCTGGGGCACCTGGCACTGGCCACTTTTGGAAGAAAGGATACTGGGCTAGATGGATCTTTGGTCCAACCCAGTCCAGCCATTCTTATATATTCATACACTGCTTTCAGGACAAGGAGAGAAATAAAGTAGGGGGAAGCTTATGCTATTCTCAGAACCAGTATTTTTTGCCAAAACTAAAGAGATATTAAATCTAAAATGTTCATAATTCTGATTTAAATCTAGAACATATGAATTGACTCAGTTGTAGATTTCATATTGATAAGGTTGAGAGTTTCTATTGGTAATTAATGTCATGGGAATGATCCAACCATAGGGCTATTGCATCCAAGGGCATTAACTAGCTTTAGGCACCTAACATGGGATAACCTACTGGGTAAATTAGGTGGTTCTCCACTAAGCTTGCTGGTTTCTCTAATCCCACTCTTAGGTGTAATATTCTTTCCCATTTATTGTATAGATAGCCTGGGTACCTAACTGGACTTGATTTCCACTAGGCTTCCAAGTGCCAAAAGGTTAGGTGTTGCAATGCCCAGCATTGCCATGCCTAAGTCCCCCTTGTAAATCTACCCCTTCATGTAGAATACATCTCATCAATACTGGGGAATAAGAAAGGCAAATGTGAACAGTCACAAAGCTGTTTTGAAACACTGCTCAGTCATGTGGAAAGAGCCCCAGTAGGGGAGGCAAGGCACAATGGTAAATAGGCTATAGGTCCATAATACTGGAGAGTCCCTGTGCTAGCGAAGGAGATGGTCCTGTCTGTGTTGCTGCACCCCACATTCTTCATAGACATAATACTATCAATATGGCATAACTAAAATGTTTTATGCAAGATGAATCATGTAAGGTGTCATTGGAAAAGTTGTAATTTATCGGTTATGATTATTCTGCTTGTATGCATGTCTCCTTTTTGCATCTGGGGTAGGGTTGACCATGCATCTATATTTCAAATGTGCTGCTCTGGGTTACACCCTCAAGTAGCCCATCAGGTACAAAAATTAAAATTGGTGACCAATCAGCAAAGACAAAGGACTGTGAAAAAAGCTTACTGTTCCTGTTGGTGTTCCAAACAAGCCTATGAGTAATGGCTGCTGTGACCTTACAGAGGCATGTGACTGAGCCACCTGGTATTAGACCCCATCTTGGAATGTCAGTGTTTTTCCATTTTAAGAGAAAGAGTTCCTGCTATATAATGCAGGGGTGTGACATCGTCATGGCTTTCCTTTGCTCTCTGCCCAAAGAGAAACTGGAAAACTCCTGGAAACAATAACTGTATTGGGAAGAGCTGAGTCCAGGCAGGAAAGGTGTCTAGCTTTTCAGTGAAAATATCTGAAATGTCAAGGTGCAAGCCATGTATCTGGGTTTTATGAATGTCTGCAATCTGCCTGTGATATTTAAGATGAAAAGTTACTATTTGGAGCCAATTTCTTCAGTCTATTTAGTTAGTGTGTTTTTGTAATTTGTTCAGTATTTTCCTTTGTTCTGTTTACTACCTCTTATAATAAGAGATGTTTAAATGGTTGACCATTTTAACTCAGGGCGCTGCTGGAGCTGTGGGGTCCTGCCACCTGGCCTGCTAGGGTTGCTCCAGCCTGGTGCCACTGGCCATCACTAGAGTTCACTGGCAAGGGCCATTAACCACTAACCATATTGGTAAGCCTCTTGCTTACCAGTATGCTTACTGGTTCACATCCCTGTTAATAAACAGTTAAACTCTACCCTTTCTACTTGTGACCGCGCCCCAGCCAGGGGGGTGGGTCCCGAGTCCCATGTCCCTTGTCCACCCCTCCCTTATCTAGTCCTGGGACGTCTGGTCCTCTGAAGTCCACTTGGTCGGCCCCTTTTTGACCACGCATCTTGATTATGAGTCTGAACGTCGCGTTGCTTGGTCTCCTCTAGAGACGGAGGAGGAAGGGGGCCCGGGCCCGCCCTCACTCACGGGCCCCAGCCCAGGGCCCTAAGGACTTGAACTGTATGGCAGTCCTAGTCTGGCTGATGGAGTCGTGCCCCCAAAAATGCCAGCCCACGGGCTGATTCACCGCCCTGCCCTGGGCTACTTCCTTCCTCCCCGTTACCTGCTTACCGGTTCTTCTGGGGCAGGCGGCTCGGGGTTTCTGCCTGACCCCTGGCGGCCTGTCCCTCTCTCTTGCCTCCCCCTGCCTGGCGGGTTTTAAAATCCCCGCCTTGGGACCGCGCCCCGGACGCTGACGTACGCCCCGGCGCCGGTCAGCTGGGCGTTCCGCCCCTCCCTCTTCTGACGGCCACCGCGACACTCCCCCTCTGTGCCGCAGCCTGGGAGCAGCCGACGCCCGGCTCGCCCCAGGCACCAGCCAGCTGGGTGTTCCGCCCTCCCCCCTTCCGGCGGCCGCTGCGGCACTCCCCGTCTGTGCCGTGGCCTGGGAGCAGCTGGCGCACGGCTGGTAGGCGCTTCCTGGCAGCGTCAGTAGGGCGCTCGCCCCACCTGAGTTAGTGCGGGGCCTTGGCGCCCCGTCACACTACTTAATACATTTGGTTTTGTTTATTCTGAAACTGAGTTTGTGCAATTCATAATGGGTATGGAGCATATTTCATGAACTCATGCTGTATAAATCCCTGTTCAGCACATATCTTATACCTTTGAGTCTGCACTCCAAGGAAGGTGAGCATCTGAGTGCAGGGGCATGTGCTGGAGTGGAGACACACTCCCAGGAGCTGATTTCAGTGTCTGTCTTTCTGCAGCTGTGTGTGTCCTAGAAGAGGCTTGAGAAACTGGCTCAGCAAGGCAGGGTATAGGGGGACCAAGGCAGGCTCATTGGTATCCCAATCCATCAGGTAGCACCGCAAAGAAGGGAAACCCGTCACCCCATCTCAAAAGGGAAAGTACCCAAAGTCCATAAAAAATGGGAAGAGGATCTTGTAAATCATTACTGAAAATGGATGGGGAAATTAATGCATTCCAAGAAGCTCCTGCACTCAGATAACCTAGTGTTGGATGCAGTATACCAGCCTAGCTAGACTAGACAGACAAACAGGTGAATAGAACAACTGAGGTTATCTTGTAGAATATACATCTCCTGTGTTGTTTCTATGCATAGACCTTGGCTTTGCAAATTGCCCTTCTTCAGAAAATAAGGTTTTGTTTCATAGAGCAGTTTTAGTGTAGTGTGTAATGTCACCTTGAAAAATAAATTGCATTCTAGGGGTAGAGAATCTGTCCTCTATTCCGTGAAGAAAGGTCCTCATTCCTTTACTTCTCCTGCCAGCACCCTCAATGACTGAGTCACATAACAGCCTCTCTTCTTCACCTTGAGGTCAAAGAGGATTAGAGGGACAGGAAGTCTCCCATGCCAACCCCATCACTATGCTGACACGTAGAGAGCTCAAATAAGAAGAAGGAGGTAGTTCATTCACTAGACTAGTCATTTTTTGATCTCTCTGCTGAAGCTGCCAGAAAAGGTTTAAATCTAGCAAGAACTGGCCTGAGATTTAACCTCCATACCTTCAATTATTTCACATGTGACTGAGAACAGCCTTCAGATGAATAACATGTTTCATTTTCCTTTCATCAGGGCTGTATTTGAACCAATGCCCTAGAGGTAAAAAAGGGAGCAAGAGAGGTATAATCCATTTATTGACAATGTTGACTATATAAAAGTTAGTTTCTTCTTGGTTCTAAAAATAATTCAGTACCAAATAAAATTTGTGAAGTCTCAAAAACCCTCAGGGACATGATTCCTCAAACTTTACTGACCCCTATGCTGAAAATACATAGGAGATTCCCCATTAGAGTTCAGCAGAGCTATCTGAGAAAAGAAATAATACAGAATTATTGCTGTATTTGAGTCACTGAAATCACACTGCTGTGCAATATTATGCATAATGAACCATCTAACAGTGAAGTTAGGATTAATGTTTTATTATAGAGTAATTGTAAAAGGATATGAAATCAAAGGAGACAATTATGAAAGTCATCAACAATTTAAATTCTGTTCTAAGTCATTTTTTGTATGAAGGTCAGCATAGCTCCAAGGTTCTGATTTTCTTATTTTATTGTACTCATCATATGTTAAAATGAAAAGAGAACAAGAGAAGAAAGGCTCACCTTTAATTCAGAGATGAGGATAGGAGAGGGCAGGCTCCAACGAGCTTAATGATCCCCCCAGAAGCAGAACCATATAATATCTGGACTATCATGTTCACTTTGGCTTGTTACTGTTAAATCTCTTGTTTTAACACTTGTGATTTGTATCTCAGTCAATTTTGTGAGCAAGAACACGGTTATGATAAGTGCAAGATTCCATTGCAGCTTCTTTCTTGTCTATTTACTGCAGATCATTTTAGACATAGTTGAGCTACTCAGAAAGTGATAAATTCACCCACCAATCCTTTCCTAGTTATTTAAATTCTCTTGTCATCAAAATATGTGGCTGTCTTAATGCTGATACAGATTTCATAATACAAAAGTAGTACCTGAGAACATAAAAACTGATGTAAAGAATGAGGCTAGTGTTTCACTAATCTAATCATCTTCTCTCTCATATTCCCAGATACTCCCAGAAAGGTGGACAAAATCCCATAATAGATACCTGTAAAGTCAAAGATCTCAGATGGAACCAATCTACTGTGTCTAGATTAGGAGCCCACTGTCATCTTTAGGTCACTGGGGCTAAGCTGCTGGCATATTAGCAATACACATACCACTCAATATACCACTTCAGATTTCATGAGAGTTGCTACCTGTTATTGAAATTGATGCATAAAAATGTAGATGTTCAATATGAATAACCATGAAGTCATATGTATTGACTGCGCAAACTAAATTTTGGACAAATTCAGGGCTTTGCTAAAAGGCCCAAAGTGTTTATTGGGCTCAGCTTCTGCGTTGGCAATTTCATTTGACAATGCTGTTTTGACTCCAGCTTGAATCATTAGGAGTCTGGACCCAGCATTTTTATTGGTCTATTTCTGGACCTATACTTAAATCCATTGCTGAATCTGGAACTTCCCATCTAAAAGATACTTACCACCTGTGACCTTTGTCCAGACTAAATGATCTGAGGCAGATGTTGATGAAGCTTTTGTTTTGTTTAGATTGAACTATTACTTGGGATCCACAATTTGGAAATGTGTCTAGGGTGCAACTTGTTCAGGATACAGCAGCATAAAAAAGTGAGTACATGGGGGGGGGGCACAAAATATACCCCAATGCTGAAACCTTTTATGCAGGTTAAAACTTAAATTCTGCATTGATTTAATATTCATACGTTATAAGGCCATAAGAGGCTACTGATCATCTAGTTCTATGTCACAGGCCATAGAACGTCCCAGAAATAATCCCTATTTGAACTAAAGCATCTCTCTTAGGATAAAATCTAGTCTTGAATTTAAAATTGACATTGGTTGAGAAGCCACCTCAGCCATTAGTAAATTGCTCAATGGTTCATAACCCTCATTGTTAAAAATGTATGCCTTATTTCCAGTTTGAATCTGTCTAGCTTCAACTTCTGTCTGCTAGACTACATTATATCTGCTAGAATGAAGAACCCATTATGAAATATTTTTTCCCCATATAGGTACTAAAACAGTGTGATCAAGTCATCCAGAACCTTCTCTTTGGTATGCTAAATAGATTCAAAGTGCTCAGTCACTATCTATCGGGCAACTTCTTGAATCAGTATCATGGTCTTTCTCTGAACCCTCTCCAATTTATATATGTTCTTCTTGAATTACAGACACCAAAACTGGACATGCCATTTCAATTGCAGTCACATCAATGCCAAATACAGAGGTAAAAATAACCTCTCTATACCTACTCGAGTTTCCTTATTTATGCATTCAAGGGTCACATTAGCTCCTTTACCACAGCCTTGTTCTGTGAATTATTCTTTTCTCATAGATGTACAACTTTACATTTGGCTATATTAAAATGCCTATTGTTTGCTTGTGGACACTGTACATCAGTGATTTGTCCTCTTTGCTATTTATCATTCTCCAGTTTGTATCCTCTACAGATTTTCAGTGATTAGTTTATTTTCTTCTGTGTGATTGGTAAAAAAATATTAAATAGCACAGAGCTGAGAACTGATCCCTGAGAGAACAAAAACACTCCCAGTTGATGCTGATTTCCTACTTGCAATTACAGTTAGAGACCTGTCAGTTAGCTAATTTTTAATCCATTTAATGCATTAAATCCATTGATTTTTTAATTTCATCTATGTTTTTAATCAAAATATCACATAGTACCTACTCAAATGGGTAGAAGTCTACTAATATTGCATCAATATTGTTACTTTTACCAAGCAAACAAGTAATCTCTAAGCATATTAAATTAATTTGAGAGGATCTATTTTCCAAAGCCTTTGTTGATTCACATTTATCTTTTCCTCTTTGAATTCTGTATTAAGCTAGTCCTATGTTAGCCATTCCATTATTTTGCCTACATGTCATCTCAGGCTGATGATCCTATAATTACTGTTTTAACTCTTTTAAAATATTAGCACCATATTAGCTTTATCCCAGTGTACTAGAATTTCCCCAGTGTTCCAAGAGTCATTTTTTTTCTTCCATTAAGGATCAAGTGAGCAATTAGCCAGTGCTTTTAAAACTCTTGGATACAGGCTATCCTGACCTGTTGATTTAAAAATATCTAGTTTTAGTAGCTATTGTTTAACATCCCCTAGAATTATTATTGAAATGGAAAGTGTTTTATCATCACCACGATTTTCTATTATTCCCCAAATAGAGAATAGAAATATTTACTGAACCAGTCTGCCTTTTCTGAATTATATTGACAATTTTACCATTTCCCTCTAGTAATACAGCAATAGCATTTGAGATTATTTCCTCCCTAATGCATAAGAAAAATAAAGTTTTGACACTTGTGGCCATAGATTTCTACCTGTGTTCTCTTGCATCCTGTATTAATTCTACAGTTCCTAGCTTTTGATTTATATTCATTAATACCAACTTCACTATGTTTCCATTTGTTTATATTATGGAGAGAAAGAGCACACATGCACATTCTAGCAGACACCAACTAGTACTCTATTGCATACTTTGTATGTTAGAATTTTGATCTATACACATTCTTAACCATTTTCTTGCTTCTGGTGACTCAAACAGGTAATATCATTCTGATATACAGTGCCATTGCCCCTCTCCTTTTGCCCACATGATTCTTCCTAAATAGACAATATCTATTGATTTTGACATTCCAATAATATGAGTCAACGCACCGGGCAATTTAAAATAATCATCTCCTTATATCAATAGGTTTCTGATTAATTTTGTTTTCTTCATCATGATTTTAAACTAAATGAGTGCTTATTTGTTCCCTCTCTTCACCCATCCCTGATATTAGATTAATGAATTCCTGACTGCTCTAGCCAGACTTTCCCCAATAAGTTTTATTCCCCTTCTACTGAAATGTAGACCACCCATTTCCACATTTTTCTTCTCCATTTTTGGCCCTTAATGGAGTAGCTCTATCATATTTGTCCTTTTTTCTTATTATCTCAGCAGTTATTCAGTTGGAGTCTGTACTTCAAGAGCTGATCAGAAAATAAAATTTCTGTTCTGTGGGATATTCCAACATTTCAAGGTTTATATTTGTTTTGAAATCAGCTGAAAAAGCTGGCATTTCAAAATTTCCCTCAAGGAAAATTTCAGACCAAAAATATTTACCAAGACCATTGGATCAGTTCATTTGACAGTATAGAATTTTTTTTCATTGTGATCATGTCAAAACATTATACATTCAAAATACCGTATCTCAGAAACCACAATACTAGTGTTTCTGGGTCCTACTGTGAGATTCAGTGATTGAAAGTCCATAACACTTCTCATGGCTTATAGCATGTAGAGTATTGATTTAACCTGTGATACTCCAGGACAAATAAAGATATGTCCTTTTCCATGAGCAGTGCAGATTTACTCTTCATCAGTTCTGCAACATCAGTGATGCTGAAAATATACTGACAAAAACATGTAAGGGAATACACCCTGTCACTCACTATTTTAGGTAATTCTTACGTTATTTCTAGCACTGACTCTTCCACAATGATTGTACAGGGCATGTAAACAGCATTTCCAATGCCTTAATCATCAGTCCCAGCTAGATCTGGTCCATCCATACACATCATGAGACCCAGAGTTCTAACTAAATACTGGGTTAAAAAGGCTAAAAATAGAAGTCAGGCTGAATATCAGGAAATATTTCCCATTGGTGACTTCTGTCTTACTGTAAAAGAGGGAGTAATGAAAACCCTTTCCTCATGTTATAGTGACAGAAATTCTTATGTGCAGACCTGTAAAGCCACAGACAGTGTGGTCATCAGGAGAAGCAGAATCCAGAACCAACAGTATCACTTCCTGCATCTGAGCTACCGGAGTAACTTATAGAATCATAGACAATTAAGATAGGAAGAGTCCTCAGGTCAACCCTGCTCAAAGCAGGACTACTAACTCCAACTAAATCATCCCAACCAGGGCTTTGTCAAGCCCAGGCCCTAAAAACCTCTAAGGATGGAGAATCCACCACCTCCCTAGGTAACCCATTCCAGTGCTTCACCACCCCCCTGATTAAATAGTTTTTCCTAATATCCAACTTAGAACTCCCCCCACTGAAACTTGACCTCAGAGGTAAAGACTTTTGTATATTCCTTTCCACATTGAGGGGATAGAAGGACAAATTCTATGATCTTACATCCTGTGCAGTGCAAGATGATATAATTATGGGTTTATGCTCCAGAGGGGACATGTTCTTAGGAAATTGAGAGTTACCTTGGCTTTAGCCTTTCTACTGTTGGTTCATCCAGTGGATGGTCTGTGTACATGTCTAAGTGTAAGACCCAAAGCATGTCTAGAGCTTGTCACAGCAGCACTGTATGAAAGGAAGACCAGGTTGATGCATCAGAGGGCTCAGCAGTACCAGCTCCACATAGCACCTCAGGGAACTTGTCACAAGAAACTATCTTCAAAATTCAATCAGCCACTAGTCACTGGAGTAAAGGGGTTTACAGGTGCCAATTGGACTTGTCATTTTGACTCTGCTGGGAAACAGAAGGAGCTGCCACTCAGAGATCCAGTCCCAGAGTAGTTGAAGTGTATGGATCTACCATTAAAAGAGGTGAAGAGAGGCAGGTTTGTCATAAGCAAGGGACATTCAAGAAGGCTACAAGGAGTCTAAAGCACAGCTCACCCTGTAACCATGACAAAGGTTACATCAGAGATTCAAGTACCAAATCAATGCACTGTTAGTTAAAAAGGGTAAATTGTCAGCATGATGCTGACTCACTCATTCTGTAACAATCTTCCCAGCAGCACCAATAATGTGATCTGTGTTTAAAAGCATACATCTGTTGTGATACCATACGTTCCACAAAGGAATTTACCAAGTGATTAACCTATAGTAAGTAATTCCAAATTTATTACAGTGTTTTTTTCCTCCGAGATCTTAAAAGGTTTACACTGTTTCATATTAAGTCCTGTTACTCATGATAAGCAATATTTATTTTACTAAATCCTATTTAAGTTTATTTTCTTATTTTGCATGAGATTCAAATATTAATATAGTTTACAAGAAACATGACAAAGTGCCCTACTTCCAAAAAATCCCAGTTAAAATACTTTTTTCCTCATTGATAAGTAATTTTGAAGAGATTGCGCTGAATGAGACTTGATTTTTACCTTTTATTTTATTTTTCTCTCTTGTGTTAAGGCAGTTTAAAAATAGAACAGATTTAATAGAAGAAAAGGTCTAATTCTTTGTTCAGTGGCACAGATGTCATTCCTATTAAAAAAAAACAACAAATGGTCTGGTAGCACTTTATAGACTAACAAAACATGTAGTTGGTATCATGAGCTTTCGTGGGCACAGCCCACTTCTTCAGATGACCGGAGTTATGAGTTGAGGATGTGCACACCCAAAATAAATAGGAGACGGGAAGAGGAGAAGGGTGGGAAGAAAAAGGAAGAGGGGTGGGAGTCAGGGTATGTCTAGACTGCATCCCTTTTTCAGCAGAGGGATGCAGATTAGGCAGGTCGACATTGCAAATGAGGCAGGAATTTAAATATCCCACACCTAATGTGCATAAAAATGGCCACAGTGTTTTGCTGACAGCACTTTGTTGGCAAAAAGCGGCAGTCTAGAGGAGGATCTGTCGAGAAAGAAAGCCTTTTTCAACAGATCCTGTAAACCTCCTTGCAGGAGGCATAAGGCTCATGCATCTCTCTGCCAACAGAGGGATTCAGTCTAGACATACCCTCAGAGAGCAGAGGGAATCAGTAAGTATCTGAAGATTGGGTAGTTAAAATAAGCAGATAAGAATCAAAGTTAATAGACAGTATTCTTCCTGGCAAGGGAGTATACACAAAGAGCAGTTTGCACCTTCACTGGCTGTTAAGTTGGTAGTGTCCCAACCAACCTTCATCATGATTGAATCTATTAGCATGTGAACTGAATTTGTGGATGAACTCTAGTTCCAATGCTTCCTTGTGGATCTGGCTTGTAGAGCTGGTTTGTGACAAAACAGCAACTTGGAGTTCTTTTAAAGAGTGATGTGGAAGATTGAAGTGCTCCCCAATAGGTTTCTGTATGTTTCCTTTATGTATATCTGATTTATGTCCATTGATTCTTTTCCACAGAGACTGTCCAGTTTGTCCAATATATATAGCAGTGGGGCACTGCTGGCATTTGATGGCATAGATCAAATTACTGGATGTGCAGTCAAATGACCTTTTGATTTGGTGACTTATGTTGTTGGCTCCAGTGATGAATTCACCAGTATAGATATGTGGGCAGAGTTGGCATCATTTTTGGTTGCAGGGCTGGGTTCCTGGAGGCTTATGATGTGGTTGTATGGCATGGTTACCAGAAAGAATTCGTTTCAGGTTAGGGGGGTTGTCTGTAAGCAAGAAGAAGTGGGCTGTGCCCAAGAAAGCTCATGATACCATCTACATGTTTTGTTAGTTTATAAAGTGCTACCAGACCATTTGTTGTTTTTTTTCTGTAACAGACTAACTAGGCTACCCCATGAAGATTCCTATTGAAGTCTTTCATTCGCTTTGGTGGGAGCAGGACTAGATCATTACTGAAAACAGAATTAGGCTCCATAGACATTAGAGATGGAAGGATATGTCTACACTACCACCCTAGTTCGAACTAGGGTGGTTAATGTAGGCATTCAAAGTTGCAAATGATTGAATCTATTAGCATGTGAACTGAATTTGTGGATGAACTCTAGTTCCAATGCTTCCTTGTGGATCTGGCTTGTAGAGCTGGTTTGTGACAAAACAGCAACTTGGAGATCTTTTAAAGAGTGATGTGGAAGACTGAAGTGCTCCCCAATAGGTTTCTGTATGTTTCCTTTATGTATATCTGATTTAAATATCCCGGGATTTAAATATCCCGGGCTTCATTTGCATCTTGCCGGGCGGGCGCCATTTTTAAATCCCTTAGGTCGAACTCCGTGCCCGCGGCTACACGTGGCACGGAGTAGGTAGTTGAGTAGGTAGTTCGAATTAGAGATCCTAATTCGAACTACCTACTCCGTGCCGTGTGTAGCCGCGGGCACGGAGTTCGACTTAAGGGGATTTAAAAATGGCGCCCGCCCGGCAAGATGCAAATGAAGCCCGGGATATTTAAATCCCGGGCTTCATTTGCAACTTCGAATGCCTACATTAACCACCCTAGTTCGAACTAGGGTGGTAGTGTAGACATACCCGAAAAAAATTAGGTCACTTTGTCCAGTCCCCTGAAAAATGGGAATTGTTTCCTATAGGGTATCTTCTAGTGTTTTGTCCAATGCCATTTTAAACAATTCAATTGATAAGGCTTTGTCATTTCCCATAGGAGACCCTTATGTATTCAAACAGAACACCTAGTGAGGAAACTTCTCCTGTTCTCCACACCATATTTTCTTTAGTTCAGTTCCATCTCATTGCTCCAGTTTGTATCTCTCTCAACCATCCTAGACAATGTCTGCATAGCTAGTAACTTACAGATGTGGCACGAAATCTCTTCCCAAACACCCTGAGTGTTTTCTAGTCCTGTGCGTGGCAGGGATATGTTTTACATCTCAATGCCGTAATGCTAAGCTCTGCTTTTACTTTCCGTGCATCCCAAGACATGACACTATCTCACAAAAGCAGATTCTTTGTTATGGAAAATTTAGTGCCCTGTCCTCAGCAATTCGCTGATCTGATCCATACTTACTGCAGAGCCATGTCAGATGCAATCCAACCAACAGAAGCAGGGATTTATTCCCCTCTATGCTGGAAGGAGTGTTCTGTGCTTTTTTTGTTCTGTGTGACCTGTCCTTTTTTTTTAAAGCCTAGATTCTAACAGGAACAGGACCATCACCCCATTCCAGCGACTCCAGAACTATTTGTTATAGAACTTTATATAGGCTAAAATTTTCAAAGAATATCCACAGGTAGGTTCTTAAACCTGTGCCTAAGCACATAAGCCTGTGGACTAGTAGTCATAAGTACGGAACACCCACCAGCTTATACTGACATGAGTGAGTGATGTCTCTCTGTATTTGTTATTCCCACATTGTCATCAGACAGTTGACACCAACAAATTTCAGCATACTGGAATGTTCATAAACATTTCTTTTTTGAATATTCACAGTTCATGGTTTGTGTCAGATTAGTTAAGCCACATTGTATTATTTCTATTTTCCTGATTGGATGACTAAAAGATCATAGAAAAATAGCAAGTAATAACAGCAAACTCCTGGCAAAATTGTCTGAATTTGTGCTTAAATTCATGCAACATTTGGGATTCTTAAATATTTTCGCCAATAGATTTCCAGCTGTCTGAATAGTGGGGTGTATAATGTATAAGATCACTCCATGAATAACAATTCAGTAAACTTGTCACATTTATTTGAGACAATATTTTTGAATCCGTTTTAGTATTATTCTTCCTGCTCTAATAGTATGTCTAGGCACTATGAAGACTCTGGATCAAACATTGCATTATCCTTCCTGTCCTGACAATGTAAATTCTTCTCAGAGTTGATGGGAACTCCCCACACCTTTTCCAAGTTGGCAGTTGTCTGACCACGCCACACTGTGTTAATTAAGAGGTAAAATTTTGGTTCTTATGTGCTGGGGAAAGAAAACATTACCTCTCTGCTCTTTTGATTTGTCACTAGATGTTGATCATTTATAGAAAAGTTTAAGTCTTTTGCCCTATCCTAGAAAAATCTTTATTTGGAAGATTTAAAGAAAACAGATGAAGGAAAACTTCTGCATGAAAAAAAATCAACATATTATTCAGTGGGGAATGCCCAAACTTTGCTACCCTCAAGTCCTCATTGATATTTTGCCAGGAACTCAGGAACCATACAAGTTTGCATATAAATGAACATATATATTTTTAAATTCATGATTAAATTCACAGCAGCATAATATTTGCTTCTGCTTCTGTCTTCCTGATAAAGGAATATTAAGTCAGGTGTGATTGGTTTTATTTTAATTTTCATCAAGTAAAATCCAAATCACTTCTATAAAGCTTTAATAACTGGCCATATGTAGCTGAGGTGGGATGAAGAAGTAACTCCACTTCCAGCACAAAAACTGGATGTGAGTCTTTAATGGAAATCACTGCTGCAGCCAATTAGTTGCAGTAATAGCAGCAGCTTCTCTGTTGCATCTACAACATGCTTTGGGAAAAAATGAAATCCATATAAACAGCCCTCTGTCTTCTTCGCTGGCTTATACAGACCTGGTTGAAGACTCCTCCTATGGCATGCAGTAGATTCACAGGCACCCAAGCATGCCTGGTTATCTCAAAGCCCCCACCCCCAAGACAGGCCCAATGCAGGTCCTCAGCAGTGCAGACAGCTTTCACCTGGGCTTCTATATCTTGGGTATATTTCACTCATGGAGCAGTATCAATAAGAAGATCACACTGGTGGCTTCTTTTGGAAATTTTTTTTTTTGAAAGAGAGCGTCCACACAGCAAAAGTGCAACGAAAAAGCGATCTGCTTTTTCAAAAGATAGCATCCACATTGATTTGACTCTCTCACATTTAAGTTGTGATTAGTATGGACGAAGTGGCCACCAGGGCATTTTGTTATTTTCTGGAAGCCTCTTTTTTCCAAAGAACTCCCTCTTCTGCATCCACACATGCCATTTTCCAAAAAACACTGCAGTGTAGACATACCCTTCGTGATCAGTGGGGATGTCTGCAGAACAGAGTTGCCAAGTCCCAGCCACATACAGCATGTTTCTGTTCATCATAAACTTGTATGGACAGACAGAAAGTCTAGCTCTCGGAGGACTGGTGTATCTATTTTCTTTACTTTTGTCCTCCGAGTGATGTGGACTTTAGAACCAAACAAAAGAAAATTATAGCCATAATGAGCAAAAATCAAACGGCTGTACTCCCTTCTTGTCCACCTCTCAATGACACATCTTTTTTTTTATTTCACAGCTGTTGACATCTGCTGTGCAAACAGAATTCATGGTGACGAGGACTTTGGTTGGTCAAGCTTTCTCTAATTTTACTTTTAATGATGGCATTGCTGGTCTGGAAATTAATGACATCCACCTAAGAATTCCTACTGTTGGGAGACAGCCTAATCTATACTCCAAATGATTTTGTCATTGTCTAGGGAGATGGGTATTAGACCCCCCCCCCCAACCTAGAACTTAGCTGGGAGTAAGCAAGGTCTTGTACTTGCCTCCTGTTATGTCCAGCATTCCCGGTCTCAGCTCCTTTCTTTCATCAGTGATGCAGGCCTCATCCTTTGCATTTCCTTCTTCCATTCGCACCTCTGTGTAGTTATTCATGGTGCCACTTATAGCTGGAATGCTCTTGTAAGCCGTGTTAGCTAAGTCATGCCATGTCATCACTCAAATCTCCCCTGGTCATTTACCAAACAGGATTGAGATTGTTTTGTATATGATTTTAAAATTCCTTTTTGGAAAGCATCAGCATGTGCATGTAACAAAACTAAGAGTCTGGATGACCATACCGAATAAGTGTTTGCTACCACCAGAATAGCTGGGCTCAAAACAAGGGGAACTATGGGAAATACATAAGTGTATTTGATTTAGAGAAAGGAGTGGGATCAAAGTAAATTTTTACAGACTACTCAGCATCCCTTAACAATATGCTAGATCATCGGTTCAGGATTGGCTCAAAGGAATGGGTGTCAGTTCCCAACATCTCTTTCAACTGCCCTCTTCCTTTTCCATGTGAGGTCCTCTTTCTAATCAGGTCCCATCTGTGTTGTTGATAAGATCAAATAAAATGAAAGCCAAAGCTGACATAGCCAGAGGGAAAAATATTTTGAAGACAACAAAACACCAGGAGTCTGATTCTTCTTTGCCTTACATCTTGTTCTAAGTGAGAGTAAAATGTTACCAAATAATGACGTATTCAAAATCCATTTTGCACCAGTATAAATGACAACACAACGTGTAAAGCAAGAGAGAATCAGGCCCATGGTTCACAAAACCTTCTTTATTCAAAGCCCTTTCAAGAAAACCAAGCCTTCCACTTTACAGTCATTTGTGCAACAATTGTTTAGTTTCCCATCTCCAAGCCAGATGACAAATTCTAAAGAATCATGGCAAACTATTCCTAGGACCTCAAAAAATCAAAGGGGATCAGGCCCCAATTTTATGGGTGAGATGTGAGGCAACTGCATTTTATTAGCTGACCTATTATGTGTTACAACAAAACTCCACTCAGACATGTCTTATGGTAAAAATGCACTCTGTTTGGAAAAAAAATGACATTTTAGGAAAGCATTGATTTTCTTTTTTGTAATACCACACCTCACAGTCCAAGATTAAGTTATGCCAATGTAATTTGCAAAGATAAAATGCAGCAGAGGTTTTCTCTGTGGTTTTGTCTACACTGCAGGATTTTTGCGCAAGAAGTTTTTTGCAGAAGAGATCTTCCTCAAAAACTTCTTGCACAAAAGTGCGTCCACACCTCAAAAGCACATTGCAAAAGCGATGTGCTTTTGTACAGGAGAGCGTCCACGCTGCATGGATGCTCTTGCGCAAGAAAGATCTGATTGCCATTAACAGAATGGCCATCAGAGCACCTGTGCGTTTTCTGATAGGCTCTTCTTGCGCAAGAAAGGAGAGGAATAACTCTACCAGCAAAAGCCCTCTGTCCTGTCAATTTACTGTAATTTTTTTGTGCAAAAACACGCTTGAGGCGTGGATGCACCGCCAGTTTCTGGTCAAAAACCTTGTAGTGTAGACATAGTCTCTCTGTGTGTGCATGTGCAGAGTTTTTGTAAAAACTCAGCCTGAACACAGAGCTCTAAAAGTAGTGAAAATAAACTGCAGAGAATTAATTTATCAGAGAGGTGCAAGAAGACCATTGATCCTTGTTTAAATGCAGGACATATGGGATGTTTTTGAATGTCATTGGTGTTTTTACACAGCAGATGTTATTGATGTCAAGGCTCATGGAAGGAAGTGGCATGTTGGACAACATGAAAGATGCAGTAATGCAAGGTCTTAACCTGCAATCCATAGGAGAAATTCTCAGAGGATCATCTCACCTCTCAGCACTGAGTAAAGCTGAATTGCTTAAGAAACCTTCTTACCTGGCAGCACTTATTTCTCATTCTCCAAAAATGTATAAGTGGGGCTCAGAAAGAAAGTGAGAGAGTGAAAGGTAGATTTCTCACTGATTTCCATTTTATTTATTTCCATCACATGTGCCACATTGGATACGCTGCTGGAATGCCCAGGGTACTGGATCTCCAGCAGCCTTAACTGTTGTTGAAGAGTAGGATACATTAATTGAAGAATGGGAATGGAACAAAGAGCTTTGTGCCTGTAGGTGGATAATTCCAATCTGGGCCACGTTAGCAGTGACAAAGTTGTTACCATCTGACAGTTTGTTTGGTGGCCTAAATTAAATGAAAAAGCAGCCTACATTCAGATTCTTAATGGGCTAGAGATTTGTGCCAGCCACAAAGTGAATACAATGCTTTGGCATTCATTCTTTTCCTTATAGACTATCTAAAACTGACACACAAGGACTAAACAGGGCTTGGAAACTAAACTCCTCCTTCATCACTAGCTGTGATCGTCATGCAAAAGAATTGAGATAAATCTAGCAGTTCAATCTTCATAGGACTGAATTAATCCTAACTGTTTAGGAAAGATATAAATTACCAATCTCCTATGTTACTCAGGACATTCCAGCAATTAAGCAAGTTTTTCTCTGGTGTTAAATCATGTAACTCCACTCTACATAGAGACAACTTCTCCAGTACCAATAATCAAGGCTCTCTCTTTGCTTTCCCATAATATGTGCTTGGAGGGACACTGGTCTGAGGAGAGAGGAACAAGAACTACACCATGCATTGGAACAAAATAAGCCCATCTGTCTCCATTTGATAAGTAATTTCGCTCTGTCTATTTCAAAGGGTTTTATGTTTGTATTTTTTAAATAGCCAGAGTTTTATTAAACTCCTTATGGTCAAGCTGGCAAATTAAGGTTTATATAAATTCCAGGGACAGGAGTCTGGCCAAAAATTACAAATAAAACTTAAACACACAAACTTCTAAAATAATTTTAATACCTATTTTGAATGTTTTTATTGGTATAATAATTTCAAGGTGTAAGGCAAACCACATGCAAGTTATTCTTCCTTCTTTCTGTATCAGAATGTAACTTCAGTTAAGATGAAAGTCCATTTTTGTAGATTCATTCAAGTTGGTGGCACAGACATAGGGCCTGGCCATCTCTTTTGCAGATCAATGGGCAGAAATGGCGGAGCAGTGAAGACCATGGAAACCAATTACAGTGATAGCAAATTGCACCAGTGTTCCCTTGTGCTCTTGCAGACACCAGCAGTATTATTCAAGAGAACACTTGCTGTCAGGTACAGAAGATGCACTCATAGGCAACAGGGTGTTTTACAGGAGGACAAATAACACCATCGACCAGGTCATAGGCTGTAAGTGCACCACAGCAGAGGTCCTATCAAGTGCATTTAGAAACCGTCCTTCAAAGAACATGCCAGTGGTGTTGTGTAATCCACACACTGAGGCTATGTCTACACTGCAGGCTTCTTGCACTAGAACTTTTTGCGCAAGAGTTCTTGCGCAAAAAGTTCTTGCGCAAGAGCGCGTCCACACTACCATGTGCTTTTGTGCAAAAGATGTGCTTTTGCACAAGAGCATGCATGGCAGTGTGGATGCTGTCTTTGCACAAGAAAGCTCTAATGGCCATTTTAGCCATAGGGGTTTCTCGCACAAGAAACCCCTGTTGCTCTTGCACAAAAAGGCTTATGCCTCGTGTGGAGAGGAATAACTCTTGCACAAAAAGCCCTGTGTTCTTACGCTTTACTGTACTTTTTCTTGCACAAGAACAGGCTTGTAGTGTGGATGTTCCACAAGTTTTTGCACAAAAACGCAAAACCTCTGACATAGCCCTAGTGTGGTTCACTGTCCTATATACTGGCACTTAGACGACTTACAGACATAGACCACTTACAGACCTATACTAAGCTCCAGAGGTCTCAGGTTCAAATCTTCCCAGTGACGGTTAGTTACATGTGGAGAAACAAGACATGGAGGTCCAGGAGTGAACAGAGTAACTGTGAGTATCTTGCTTTTATGGGAAACCAATAAAATAGAAGCCAGATAATGATAGCTAGATGGGATTTGTGTGTCTGGTGAAGTACTGCCACCACTAGAAAAAACTGTCAAGCATACAGCACCTATGTGTTGATATGTTTGTCTGGGGACAACATACCACAAGAACTGCTTTGGAAAGGGCCTGTTCATCAGAAATCGTGGCTGAGATTTTTAAAGCCAACTATGGGATTTGGATAATCAATTTCCACTAAAATGCATCTCACCAACATTTCCTATGTACCCGGAGCAGGCTACCAGAGTGGCTATGTCTACACTACAGAGTTTTTTCAGAAAAATGGCCTTTTTTCCAGAAAAAACGTCACTTACATCCACATTGCAATCGTGTTCTTTTGAAAAAAAAATCGAAAGAACAGAGGGTTTTTTCCAACATTGATAAACCTCTTTCTATGAGGAAAAAGCCTTTTTCTAAAAGAGCTCTTTCGGAAAAAGGCATGTGTGGATGGGGAAGAGGGAGTTATTTCGAAAGAAGAGGAAAGAGGAAAAAGCACAGGTGCCCTGGTGGCCACTCTGTTGATAGCAATCACATCTTAAATGCGAGATAGCATCCATTCAGTGTGGACACTATCTTTCGAAAAAGCAGGTCACTTTTTCGATGCACTTTGGCAGTGTGGACGCTCTCTTTTGAAAGAAGTTTTTTCGGAAGATCTCTTCCAGAAAAGCTTCTTCTGAAAGAAGCCTGCAGTCTAGATATAGCCAGAATGGTCAAGAATTTGGGAAAACATGTGGGGGCCCTAAAGTACAGTAATACAGAATCCATTAGGACAAGCTTGTATTTATCCCTCACCTCCGTCTGCAGAATAGGGGCTGGACAGCAGTTACTTTTAATTTGTGTTCTAAAACATGGAGCAGGACCTCGTTGTGCTAGGCACTGTGCAAATATGCATGTGTAGCTCTGTTACCCAGTCAGCCTCTTGGGCATCTTTTGTGATGCCATTGGGTCTCTTCCATGGCTTCGCTGATCTGGCTGCACAGTTGTCTCTGTAAAACAGATGATATGTGTGGTAATGGGGGTGGTAATGACTGGCAAACAAGGCTGCTGAGGGGGAAGAGACAAAGGGAGTAGCAGTCCTGGGTCCTGGCAATTTAAATCACCACTGGAGCCTCAACATGGTGCAGTCCCGATGGTGCTAAGAGCTGGGTTGGGGAGGCTAGCCCCCTCAGCCTGCCCTTTCTGCTCAAGGCCCCACTCTTTTCAGGGCCCCAAAGCCAAGGCTCAACACACATACCTTGCCCAGGTAACAGTAAAGTCTGACTTTTCTAATGGCTTCTATTGTACTTGTACTTATATTAACCGTGCAAAGGTAGATATTTTGATAACATAGGTAACACATTGCCACTCATAGAAATAAATCCTCCAAGTACATGTGCAAGTCGCTCTTCCACAATAGCAATGAATACGATGTAACTGTCTGACTAGGTTAATAGGTCCGGCTCCTACAAGTATCTTTTAGCACTAGAGAGACATACAGCTCTGTAGCTTCTTACAAGCAACATACAGGTTCTGTTAAATCCTACAGAAGCTGACAGCAAACCAAAGTCTAGTCCAAACAGATCTTTTTATATCAATAACTAATTACATCCCTGTGCTGCCTCAGTAACACAGACTGATAGTTCCATTATAGAGTGTAATTAGAATAGTTTTTAATTTATCAGTAAGAAACCATCTAATTGGTGAAAGAACAGATGTTGTACATCACATGGTGCAAGGATAATCAGGGAGATGTAAAATGGCAAACTTGGCTGTGTAAGACATGTGGAATTTCTTTCTAAGAGGAAAAGAGGAGTCCACAGCTTCTCAGGTTTCATTTTACTCAACATATATTAAAAATCTGGCAAATGCTACCTGGAAGAGCTACAAAGAGTGATCTCCAGTTAAGAGATTCTTAGCAAGGTTCCTGCCAGCTCTGTCAGGAAGGAAGCTCACACAGAAGAGCTGATGCCTACTGTCTACACAGTATGGGCCTCAGCTGCAGTCTTGTGTTGTGTGCACACACACACAGCAAGTGTACTTACAGGAAAGGACACTTTGCTAGTTGAGTGTGTCAGTTCTAGCAGACACCATAGATCAGAGCAAGCCCTTCATGTCTCCTTTATGCCTGACTTCATGCAATTCTGTTTTCCCTCTCAAGTATGTGAAGAACAAGGAGAGAATTATAACCTCTTTTTTATATCATGCTCTATTAACAGAAAGGCTGGCTCATGACTGAAACAAAATCAGGATTCTTGTTGTGAAAATTTAATTGAGGGAAAATTAAATATTAAAATTCAAAATAGGCCCTGAACCAAAATGAACAATTTCCCGAATGTTGAGGTGTTTCTCACTTTCACAGGCATCTATCATAGTGCCCCTTAGTCATCTCCTTTACAAACTGAACAATTCTTGCTCTTTTTAATCTCTCCTCATATAGAAGGTGTTTCATACCCCTAAATATTTTTGTTGCCCTTCTCTATGCTTTTTCCATTTCTAATATATCTTTCTTTTAAATGGGGGCAATCAGAATTGCACACATAATTCAGGATATTGAAATACCATCTGTTTATATAGTGGCAATAAGATATTTTCACTCATTTTATCTGCCCCTTTACTAATGGTTCCTAACATCCTGATAGTTTTTTGTTTTGGTTTGGTTTTTTTGACTGCTGCTACACATTGAAAGGATGTTTTCAAAGAACTATCCACAATGACTTCAAGATCTCTTTCTTGAGTAGTAACAGCTAATTTAAATCCTGTTATTTTAGATTTATAGTTGGGATTATGTTTTCCAATGAACATTACTTTTCATTTATCAAGATTGAATTTTATCTGTCAATTTGTTGCCAACTCACCCAGTTATTATGTGAGATTCTTTTGTGACTCTTTCCAATCCATTTTAGACTTAACTATCTTGCGTAGTTTTGTACCATCTGCAAACCTTGCAACCACATTTCTTGCCCCCTCTTTCAGGTCTTTTATGAATATGTTGAACAGCAAGATCGCTATGTGACACTCTCCATTCTGAAAACTGATGATTTATTCCGACCCTTTGTTTCTTTTCTTTTAACCAGATTTGATCCATCAGAGGAACTCTTAGTGCATGACTGTTGACTTTGTTCAATAGACTTTGTTGAGGGACCTTGTTAAAATCTTTCAGAAAGTCCAAGTAAACTATATCCACTGAGTCACTATTGTCCCTATGTGTGTTGATTCCCTCAATGAATTCTGATAGGTTGGTGTGTCTTGATTTCCATTGTTCCCAAAAAATTGTGTTCATCTATGTTCAACTCTGTTTTGATAATTCTGTTCTTCACAATAGATTCAACCAATTTGCCTGAGATAGGAGTTAGACTTACCAACCTGAAATTACCTATGTAGCCTTTAAAAAAAAAACTCATGTCACATTAACTATCTTCCAGTCATCTACTATAGAAACTGATTTAAGTGATAGATTGCATAACATGCAGCTACAAAGTTCTGCAATTTCATGTTTGGGATCCTTCAGAACTCTGGACCTGGTGATTCATTACTGTTTAATAAATTTATTAGTTTGATCAAAAACTTACTCTACAGAGATCTCAGTCAGGAACAGTTCCTCAGATTTGTCACTTAAAAAGAAAGGCTCAGATATGAGAATATCTATTACATCCTCTTCAGTGAAGACTGATACAAAGAATTCAAAGACTGATAGGAGGCATACCGGAGCGGTAGACAAAGGCTTTCCTTATCGGCCACGGCATGTCTAGACTGCCCCGCTGTGCTGGATCAGCTGATCGTCGGCACAGCGTGGCGGCCATGTTTATTTTAATGAAGCGGGGATTATTTAAATCCCCGCTTCTTTGCCTATGCTGAATAAACTATTTTACATGGCTCCGTCGAGGGAGCCATGTAGTCTAGACATAGCCCAGGATGCTGGCTAACCCTCATGATCATGACATAAGTACTTCCCATTCACTAAGGGTAGCAGGTCATATGGTTGTTTTAGTGTTGATAAGAGACAAAGTGTTCATCACTGACTAATTGGGAAATTCATATAATGCCCTTCCCCGTCAGTTCTTCCAAATGATGGTTTTTTTCCTCCCAGTTTTCAAGTCTGGGCTGTCTCAGACAGGTACTTCTGCATGACAGCAAGGATGATTTGAGACATTTAGAATCTGTAACAAAATCCGAACATTGAGCCTTATACTTACCTTTGAACAAGAATGAGAGATTTAAGCTTTTTTTATTTCAAGCCAGAAAGATCTAAAAATTCATAGCTTTTAAAATCCCCAAAGCATCATGTACCAAGACCAGGAAGAATTGCTGAGCTATCTAGTATATAGGGAAAATAGGAAAAATGACAGCCATTTGTCACTGATCACTGCTTTCTTTTTATTTTATAATCATTTTTGTTAGGACCACAGACTAATGAGGAAAAGCTTTTAGGAGATAAGAGAACAGAATAAAATGAAGTATTCATACACCAACTAGACTTTGCTGACTTACATATCTTTCCTGAAATAATCGCTCAGATTTATGAAATGCCTTCTTCCCCAACGGGTGCCAGTGCACCTTACAAAGCAGACAACATGGCTGCGGTCACTGTAACACTACTGAAACACAGCCACCTCTGAAGGGAATACAGTAGTTACTTAATAGTGCACAGTAACCAGCTGATCAGTGCAGGAAGCAAAGAAGAATCTTGACTGAACTGAAACAGCTGAAGTTAGCAGGGTGCAAGTCATATTCTGGCCAACAAACCAAGTATGACACACCTACTTTTGCAAAAAAGGATCACAATGTACTGTCAAGGCATCTAGAATCTAGATAGATCTCATTCAAAAGGCTGCAGGGGCATTAGTCCGACTTGCTAATTTAGTCGATGGTGCTCTTCTCTCTTGGTCACTGCTATGTCAATATATTACAGTGGCAGTCACTGCTAAAAGTGCTACCTCTAGATAAGAAGTTGAATCAACATCCTGAGTCCCGACACCCTGTGACAGAAATCTACCTGGTCAGGGGCTGTGTTTGTTCATGGCAAAAAACAACAGGGCCCTAATATTGACTGGGGAAACTAGACACCTCTGGGATAAAAATTATGGTTATTATCAATTCCTGGGCATTGTTCACAAATGTGTTCCCAGTTTTTCACTGGGAGTTAATGTCAGTGTCATTTCCAAAAGTCTCCTAGCTTAATTCCTTTCTGCCTTAAATTCCCATTGCAGTTTAACTATATGTTCATTTTTTCACTCTTCAGTGATGGGTGAAATTACATATAGATGATCTATCACTCAAGCCAGTAAAATATTTTGGGGTTCTTTCGGTATTTAGATGAAATGTATTATTTTATTTGGAAATAATCTTTGCATACTTAGCTGACTTACTTTAAAAGTGGTAAAATATTTTAGTTGATGGGCCAAATCTAAGCTCCTGTCTTAATCTCCTGTTCAGCAAACACTTAGGCACTACCCACATACATGATATGAGTGCAAGCAGGAAGAGGGGTCTTACTCTTAATCTGTATTTATGCAAGTCTCCTACTGAACTCAGTGGAAGTTTTGCTTGGTTAAAGACTGAATAAAAATTTGGGAAAGGAGCTCAGGATTTGGCCCAGTTTGACCCACAGAAAGGTCCCATCTAAAGATACTGATTTTACATGTTTGAATGAAGCTGGGATTGAATATTTAAATTTTCTGGTTAAAAATGATGGGCTTTAAGTTTACTCCACGGACAATTATATTTTAGAAGGATTTTAATGTTTTATGAGGATGTTGGAAGCTGACAGATTTTGCTATGCTTTCGTGCTGCAAATCACATGACCCACAGAAAGCTCTCACCACAGAAAAAAAGTTTGCATGAATGAGAGATAACAGATATCATTGCCCTAAAGGTCTTAAACTTTCCTTTTCATCTAAACCATTAATGCATATGGTTGATTTGCATGCATAGAATGCAAGTAATGCTGACACATAAAGAGTGGTAAACTTTATTTTTATAAGTGATATTAACCTTTGCCTCCCTCCAGTGTCATGTTAAACCTTCAGCTGAAATCTCTAATCAGAATAAGTAATTTGGAGTTGCGGATTTTAATATGTTGCCCAAATAGTGAAGGTAACAGTGAAGTGGTGATCTAGTTAATAGAATTATTTTTCCATGAAAATGAAAAGGGTGTGTCAATAAGTAGTGGGGTCCCAGTGTATCATTCCTCCATTAATCAGAGACTGAATTAATGAGGCCAACCATACAGAATTTTCAGGGTAACTGTAGTAGCCAAAGTAGAATATGCAAGTGCAACACATTGAATTGAGGGACAAAGGACAATGAACATGAACATGAGATAATTTACATATTCAAATTTGAAAGACAAAGAATATGCAGTGCAGAATGATAGTTCTTATTCTGTCATTCATTTTAATCATTTGTGTAAATTTTAGCACAAAGTGAAATATTTGTACGTAGGTTCCCCAAGGTTAAAAGTTCTGAAAAGGCTATTTCCAGGCATTTGTCACCAAGTTAAATAAATACTCTCATCATGGACTGATGTGTGGAAAGGGCACAAGACTAGGATGCAATTAAGCCTGCATTCTGTTCTTAGCTCTGCTGCTGGCTTATACTGTGATCTTGAGTTTCAAGTCAATTTACTTCTCTGCACTTCACTTCTCCCATTGGGACAATGACACTCACTGTTATGAAGCACTGTGACACAGGGGCTCATTGGCAGATCAGTATTCTGTGTCAACAACTCTTATCAGGTGTGACGTACTCAGTGTACTTCATGCATAGCTGTCATTGTGATGGAGCTGATAGGCTCCGCAGTCCTGGGGCAGGGGCCGCACAGGAGGAGACCCAAACGGCGGAGCAGCTATAGGGAGCCGGTGTGGGTACCGCCTGTGGCGGAACTGCCGCACCCCGTGTGCCGGGGCTAGAGATCGCACTGGAGGAGGTAGGGGCAACGGTGCCGCTGCAAGATGCCCGCACATGCGCCGCCGAAGCAAGCGGCCATGGCGAACCAGTCCCCTCCCTCGTGTAAGGGGAGGGAGAGCATGCGACAGGCCGGCGTGCACTCCATGCAGCTGGGGCAACATTGCGGCATGGTCTTCAAAAGGGACCCGCCACTGGTCAAAGGGAGAGAAGTAGGAAAGATGAGCGGGGATGGAGCAGTGCACGGGAGGAAGGTTGGGGAGTAGGTCCGACGCCGGGTTGGTCGTGATGTAGTGGGCCGAACGTCGGGGGTCGGGCGAGGAAGTAAGAAAGCAGAGAAGGGGGTGAGTAGGAAGTGGACCAGGGCAATGCTCGTGGGTCAACGCATTTCGGGCAGTGTCCCTGTCGACTGTAGGGAGAAGAGAGAGAACTATCTCACCTCCCTTAGGGCCCTGGGCTGGGACCCAGAGGAGTGGGCGGGCCCGGGTCCCCCTACCCCCCATCTCGCTGGCGTGAAGCGGGATGTGGAAAGGGGTGACTATTGTATTATCTGGAGAACTAGTGACTACATTAAAGATGCTGATCCTGCCTTAAGGCAGCCATTGTACTGGTTTGGGGGAAAATACCTGGACTCGGGCGGGCAATAGGACCCAGAACGGGACCCCGGGGCAGCGCAACCATAGGGCATGGGGCGCGCCCGCTTACAGTCATGATATTAATACAAAAAATGGTATGTAATAGGTCATTGGAAAATGAATAACTCACTCATAATTAATATATGATATACGTACAGATAGCTTACACAGAATCATATTAATGTTTAAGAAAATGTGCATCTAAAATGTGTTTAAACCAGGCATATCAGGGAAAATTGATAACCAGTTTATTGATAAACATTTATATCAGAGATAGCAGGGAGATCATTTCCAATTGCATTTGCATAAAATTATAAGCAGGGGAGAAGCCAGTGTGCTGTTTACAGTCAGCAGGGGAAGGAAACTTCATCTAAGTATACACATTTGAAGAATTACAGTGCACAAGTTTATTGGATTTCAAAGGAACTAGGAGAGATCCCCATTTTATTCATGACATGAGGAACTAAATGGCATGTCTACACTAGGAAATTATTTCGAACTAACTTATTTTGAAATAACAACTCCCAAAATAATTATTTGAAACTAGAGTGTCCACACTACAGGAAAGCCTTTAAGTTAGTCCGAGGCAGACTCCTTTAATGTGGTCATGATATTTCGACTTAGAGCCCCAGGAAGCACTGAGGAGTAATTACTTTGAATGACTCTGGGGAATAGTTATTTCGAAATAGCAGCAGTTGAGTGTCCACACTACCACTATTTCGAAATAAGCATTATTCCTCATGGAAAGCAGGAGTTATTATTTTGAAATAACCAGCCCCTTATTTCAAAACAACGGGTGTGGTGGTGTGGACACTCAGCTTGTTATTTCAAAATAAGGGGGTTATTTCAAAATAACTCAGGCTAGGTCTATACTATTGCCGTTTTTCAGAAAAAGGTACACAAATTGCACTCCGCAATTGGTGTAGCTTTTTCCGAGTGCTTTTCTAGAAGAGGCTTTTCTGCCATTTGGCCCTGTCTAGATGAGGCCAAAAGGTGGAAAAGCCTACTCTTTTGGAAGAGCCCTTATTCCTTGTAGATCGAGGTATACAGGGTTTCCCAAAAGAGTGTGTTTGCTCTTCTGCAAAAAAAAGCGGAAGAGCAAACACGTTCCCTGGACGCTGTGGAGTTTTTCCGGTGGTATCCTGGAAAAAACCACCAGTCTAGACGTACCCTCAGTGTAGACCAGGGCAAAGGGGGCAGAGCTCTTGAAATCACAGAACAGTGAATCCTTCATCCAAGGAGGAAGTCTCTCCGAACTGAATATAGGTTAAAAACCAGACCAGGCAAAGATTGGAACTTGCTGAAATCAGGTTTTAGTCTTAAAATCTGATTTTTGTTTTCATGTGTTTGTAGCCATTTCTAGACTTATTTCTTATACCTGTATCACTTAAACCTACATCCTTTTGTTAATAAACTTGTTTTGCTTTTACCACATATAACAACTCAGTGCTTTGATTGAAACAAGGGGTTTGTCAACTCTAATTAAATGCATAAGTTATTTCATACTGTTTCTTAAAAGGAGCAGAGAACTTGATACAGTTTTATGGGTGCTATAGTAAGAAGCGCTGATCACTGCAGAAGAGATGGATTCAGGGAAACTCAGGACTATAAGTGCTTTGGGAGTGGCTAGGCTGGTGGAAACCAGGGTGAGGTCATTGTACCAGGAGCAGGTAGCTGATGTCAAGGCTCTGAACTAAAGTAGCACCACACCATGGCTCCCAGGGTTACAAGACAGACAGTAATAAAACCCTTCCTGGTTGGTTGAGCCCCAGAGCACCACAAGTACTTCAAGATCTATGAAAAGGAAGTGATAGGTAAGAGGCTAAATATGACATTGTCATGGAAAAAACCATGAAATTAAAGAATTAGAGTCATCTTAAGTCTGGTTAAGAAAATATTTTGTAAAGAATGGCAAGTAGAAGGAAGGCCTAAAAAATAATGAGTTATAAGGAATGGCATATGAAAGACATCAGGTTCAAAAAATGAATAAGGGCCAACATCTAGAAAGGACTCTGGCAGATAGGAATGACCACAGATGGTTTTAAATAAGACCAAACAAAAAAAATCTGTCCTAAATGGAGCTAGCAGGAACCTTCTCACTTCACATACCAGGAGTGTCTTAAAATGAAGGCCTGTGTGAAACTGGGTGCAACAAAAAAAATGCTGGTCAGTAAGTATATAGTATATAACATATTAATACAACATGAGTTGGTAGATACTGATACAAATACACTCCCTCTCAGAAATGTCCTCTTTTTTGAAAGTTCAAATATGGTAACCCTAGTAGGAAGCATGGAAGGGTCAGATAAGGAGGAAATACAGGTTGGAACTCCCAAAACTGGGACTCCCTCATCCAGCAACTCCCTCATCCAATTCCTGGACCAGAGAGTCCTGGCTGGGAGCCCCAGTGGCAAGAGGGCTGGCAGCTTGGAGTCTGGTGGGGCTGGGACTGGCACTGGAGTCCCAGTTGCTCAGCAAGGCTGTGGCAGCCCCAGTAGCAGGGCTGGGGATGTGGCAGTCCTGGCTGCCTCAGTAGTTGGGCTAGGGCTGGAGACACAGCAGCCCTGATAGCAGGGCTAGGGCAGTCTGGGCAGCCAGGGTCGCAGCGGCCCAGTAGGAGGTGGGGGAGGCAGGGCTGCAGGTGGCCAGCAGCAGGGTGGGAAGGTGGTCTGGGGAATGGGTAGCAGGGACCTCCTCTGGTCCTGCAAATTCCCTTGTTTGGGGCCAGTGAGGACCCCAGGGTGCCGGGCCAGAGAGGTCCCACCTGTAACTTGGGGAGAAAGGAGGCTGCAAATCTTATCTGCATTAAAACTGAAAATTAGGGTGAACTCACAAAATTAGTGAAAGTGATAATGGGAGGAAGGGTATAAAGAGAGTTATGAATGTCAGAGTTCTTTGTCAGAGCCTACCTGATCATGCTGGGTTGTGCTAGGGTGAAACAATTTTCCCTAGGTCTGGCCTATTAGTAAGTATACTGATTGGATGCTTTATGAATATGATGTTGCTGTATTGGGTGTAGTGACTACTTATTTTTAGTGAGGCATATTTAGAACAATTGTATAAAACATTATTTGGCCTTGATAAAGGAACTTATGGTTAATAAAAGAACGTATGGTTAAATTAGTGTCTGGTGGTCTCCCATATAAATATTAATAATTTGCATATGTTGGAATTATTAATAATATTATAGTGTGCTGTTCCTGAAATAATGAAGTCAATAGGGCTTTAGACTGGCACAGAGCTCAGTCTTTGTGAAGCCTCTTGTAGCATCAAAGCCTACGCATTATTATTATAGCTGTGGGGGAAATGTCTCTCTGACTGTAATTGTGATGGCTACAGAAAAATGACATTAAATATCACTAATTCTGCTCTTCTTGGCCTACTCCCACAAAGGAACTACAGAGACTCATCTGTAATTCATCTTATCTGGGCTAAAGACTAACACACTGGAAGTGTATAGACCACAGCCCAAATCTGCTCAGAGGCCTACTCATGCCTGACTCTTGTTCTCTTAATGGTTAATGAATTTGTGCAGAATGTGGCCTTTACAGATAATGTATTTTACCTATTCCTAAATTTTGCCTTATCTCTGAATACTGATAAATCATATATACCCTGGATATGTCTCTGTAGCCTGGATATGTCTCCGTATGCCTCTGTACAGGGCAGTAACAAATATATCTTGGCATCATAAAGATGAGGCATTAATGAGTATTTCTGTCACCTTTAATTGTCATTTAGAACAGTATTTTTCAACCTTTTTTATAAAGTACCCATTTTTTAAAAAAAAATTATAAGTACCCCCTTTTTAAAAAAAAAAAGTACCCCCCAGTACCTACAGTTTTCAGACGCACAAATATTTTTTCTACCATTACAATACATTTGTTTAAACAACTTAATCATAGCTGGGTGGGTGATGAAATTTTTGGGTGTGAAAAGTACAAAAATAATAAAGCACTGTAAAACTTAAAACAAAAATTCAGTTTTCTTCAAATTTCAGTTGTGTTGACTTATTCCCCTCACCCCCCAGACTTCTCTCGAGTACCCCTAAGGGTACTGATTTAGAAAACATTCTGTGTTGATGGTTAGATTATTCAAGTCAGTACAAGCTTCCCTACAGATCACATCCATAGAACTCAACATATTGCATTATCCTGAAAGCAAATAAAAACCTAGCAAAGGGCTGTAGGAATTACCAAAAATATTTCAAGAATTCCTGTTCTTGCAAGTTTTCCAGCATTGTTGGGATAGTTTGAAATACCTTTGGAGATGCATGTGAACTTCACGATAACAGCTTCAGAGGGGTAGCCGAGTTAGTCTGTAACTGGAAAAACTTAAAAAACAACAAATAGTCTTGCAGCTCCTTAGAAACTAACAAAACATGGAGATGGTATCATGAGCTTTAATGGGCAAAACCCACTTCTTCAGATGAAAGATAACAGTACGTGTATTTGTGAAGGGGTTTTTTCCCCCATCAATATCAAGCACCCACAAATTTGACTAGCCGGGCATATATATCAGATATCCAAAAGTATACCTACGCAGGTCAATGAAAAATACATCTGAACCTTTGATGATGGCTTTTACCGTCACTGTGTAATAACCAGTGATTGTGTGGGTCTGTCATATATTGTCTACCGGTTATGACATCCTTGTTTTTGGAGACTGGCCCAAGTGATAAATATAGCTCTAGGTCCTGATCCCAGTTATGACTTTCACAAAGCGCAGCAATGTACAGATCTGGGGCTGACTTTGGCTTGCCATACAATTTATAAACACACTTTTTGGATGTAGCATTTCCAGGGGAAATTGCCTGACCAGCCAATTTCTTTATCCTCTAGATTCACCACCTACTTGTGTGTTAATAGAATTGGCAATAAACTGTATCCCAAATTTACTGATGGAGAGACAGAAGCAAGTGGAGCCAAGTGGTTTGCTGTGAGAAGTCAGTTAATCAGAATAGTCTCTAGATGACTTATTACCTTTGGTAAAATATCTTCTCCCTCTCTGCAGTCATTCACACAAGCAGTTGTTTTCGGTAACTCTCTTAGGCTATGTCCAGACTTCAGGCTTCTTTCAGAAGAAGCTTTTCCGGAAGAGATCTTCAGGAAAAACTTCTTTAGAAAGAGAGAGTCCACACAGCAAAAGTGCATCAAAAAAGCTTTTTCGAAAGATAGAGTCCAGTCAATGTGGACGCTATCTCACATTTAAGTTGTGATTACTATGGACAGAGTGGCCACCAGGGCACCTGTGCTTTTTCCTGGAGGCCTCTTCTTTCTAAAAAAAACCCCCTCTTCACCTTCCACACACGCCTTTTATCCGAAAGAACTCTTTTGGAAAAAGGCTTCTTCCTCATAGAAAGAGGTTTACTGCTGTTGGAAAACCCCCTGCATTCTTTCGACTTTCTGTTGAAAGAATGCAATTGCAATGTGGACGTAAGTGTAGTTTTTCTGGAAAAAATGGCCATTTTGTCCAGAAAAACTCTGCAATGTAGACATACCCTCAGTAACTATCTACTCTGCTTTTTTGGAGAGCTGATCTTAGAATCGAATCAACTCCCAGCTCCTGAGCTAACCATCTGATAAGTTTCCTTCTTTTCACAACCCTTTATACATGGTCAGAGAGGTTTGCATCTCTCACTATGACCGCAGCAAGTAAGTCAGCAGTGGTGGAGCAAGCTGTCTGTTAGACTGGTCTGTGTCTGGATGACCGTACTGTTCTCACGCTGCAATGCTCTGAGAAATTCATCTTCAAAATAAAGTTTGTGTGCATATTCAGGTGAACGCCTTAATGGTAATTAATCTTCCAGAAAACTATGATGCTTCCTTAATCTCCAGGGAATCAAGTAGGTTACTGACAGTTTAGGGAATTACACCCATGGGCTGTCTCTAACCTTCAGATGTGCTACTCTATTATTTCACAGTCAGACAGTTCCTGATTGTTAATATGATTTTAATATCTGACAGTGCAAAAGGGTAATAATGTTGTGGAGCTTGAAAAGTAGAAAAGAATAAAATAGCCATCACTGTTGGTGATTCATTGCTGATATGTCATCCCTAAAAATATATATTTTATTGCCCGGCTGTGGCTGCACAGCTCAGGGAAGGAATCAGTCATTTAAATTTCCAGGCTGTAAAAAATATGTTAATTCCCCCTTATTGTGCCAGATATCAGCCTGTGATTAACAGGCTCTGCTCCTGGCCATGCATTTCCTGATGGGCCTCTTTGCACCTGTAGAACACAGAATTTGTAGCTATCCATCACTATTGCTGGCAAAGGTTTGTGGTCAAACTGGCCCTATGGATGTATGTGACAAGACATCAGTCAAGTGATGCATTTGTGAGCTTTACTAGTGTGGGTCTAAACCAGCTTGCCTCTGAGGTTCCCTCTTTTGTATTACATTTGGTTCTTGTTTCCCTCTTGTGTTTCCCTTTTAGTTTAGATGTTTAGAGTGAGATTGAGAAAAGGGACAAAGGGAGGGAGATGTCCAAATCTGACTTCCGAGTGCTGAATTGCCTTTTGGGTACCTCTTAGGGTATGTCTACACTGCACAAGCGTGAGTCTGTGAGATCCAGGCTTGCTGACTCTTATTTCCAGGCCTGTCCACACTGCAATGCAAATAGGCTTCATAGTCAGGCTGACGTGTTCATACTGCTATATGCAGACTTAGGACAGAATTTCAGCTTCTGTGGGCATGTCCCATGGTTTCTAGTACCCTCATCAGTTGAAGATACTCCAATGTGAGTTATCAGTGAACTTGTCAGCCTGTCCCACGGGTATTGGCCAGAAGCTTTTTTGAATCCGTTGTAGCCTGTAAACTCAACCAGCTGAGTCATTTTCTGGCAGGGCACATGATGCCCACCTGTTTCAGAGATCAGGATTTTGCCTCCTGGCGAAACTGGCTGATTATCCTCACAGACTGACATTGTTATTAATGGAGTAACTGTTCTTGCGTCCCAGGGGAGCACTGTTGCGGGGGTTATGCAACCATACCTTAATTTCAGAGAAACTGGCAAAAGAAGGTTCAACTACACTTTCAGTCACTGTAGGACGATAGTGGAATGTGCATTTGGCTGACTGAAATCCCCTTTAAAACCATTTGGATGCCAGTGTCTTTCATGCAGTCTGCATTATTGTGGCTTGCTGTGCCCTGTATAATGTTCACAAAGAGAAGGTGGAATCTTTTAACTGAGAGTAGACACAAGCTTTCCACATTGAGGGGAGGCAGACTGAGTCATCCTATTATGCACCTAGAACATGCTCATTCTGCACTGGCACTATACTCTGGTTACCAGGCTCAGCTCCATGGGTCACCTCCAGTGGCGGGCTTTCCTCTGGTGGTGGAGAAAATACAATTGTCCAGAGGAGTCCTCTGAGGGGGAGGAAATAAGATTGTCCTCCTCTCTCAGAAGTTTCATGCACTGTGGGAAGTGAGTGCCCAGTGCAGTTCCCATTATCTGGTCAAATTCCTTGTAAAAGAGGCAGGAAGATGAGTTGTTTGTTACCAGATATGCCAATAGCACCTTTGACTCTAAGACTGTCTGTCTTTAGCAGCTTGACCTGCTTTCAGAATTGATCTGCTGTTCTCTCAATTCCCAGTGCCACTAGCTACTTGGATATCATTTATACACAAGATCAAGTCTTTGTCACCTCATGCCAGAGGTTAACAAGAATCCAGTTGTGTTCCACTGGTCAACTAGAAGTACACTTGATATAGGACTTCATCTTACTGCAGGTCAAAGCTACTAAACATCAGCATTGACTGTGCTTGTTGTTTCCAGTTGCGCAGTCCATGTGGAATTGAAGTGTTAAATGCCCTGCAGCTAATTTTGCTTCTGGTTCAAAGTGAGTGGCAAATTTTTGAATTGAAGGGCTGAGAATTACAATCCCAAAGAACTGTGAGATAGCATTGGTGGATTCTCCAGACCCAAATCTGATGGCCTGGGTTTGAGTTGTGTCCACACTACAGAATGCCTGGGCTGTGATCCGTGTCACAATGGGACTCAGGCTCTGACCCACCTCTTAGCAGCAAGGTCTGCAGGCCCTAGTCAAGAGGGGTTCTTGGCACCAGTCAACTTTTCTACTGAATACATCATCAGAAAGGGATACTTTTCCATCATTATGCCAGTGATGGTGGATCACCAGAACTGGTTCACTAACATGAATGTGATTTATGACATTTGCATCTTTAAGAACAGGTCTTTTCAGAAAACTTCATGCAGAGACATTCTTTCTTGACCAGTATTTTATTTCTGGTGATATGAAAATGCTAATAGTGATTCTGGAGTACCCAAGCTATACCTTGGACTCTAGGTATAGGCCGCCTGGAGAATGCCAAAGACAAATACAACTACTTTCTCAGAAGGTAGAGAATGACTATGGAATGTGCTTTGGGTAAACTGAAGGGTTGCTGACACTGTCTACTCAATAGATTAGATCTCAGTGAGAAAAAATCTCAATGGTTACAGCTGCATGTTACGTTCTGCATAAGTGATGTGAGGTGAAGTGGCTGCCTGCTGAATTTGAACAGCCATTAAAAGAGCCCCTCATGGAGCGATTTGTTCCAGGGAGGCTTTACAGGTGCATTTTCAGTCAAACAGCCATGTTGTGTGTTGGTACCCTTGAGATGTCTGTCTTATGTCATTTAAATGATGTATTTTATCTTTTTTGCCCGTTTGTTTCTATTGTGCCTGCTGGAAATTATAAATATTGCTGGGCCTAGTGCTTTTCCTGCTGCAGAGAATTGTGTGATACACTTGTTGTGCATGCATAAAAAGTGCTGGATGTTTTCCCGACAATATGATTTCTGTGGTTCTTGGTTTGATTTTGTAAGTACTGTTTGACATCATGACTGCTGCTATGCATGAATGATCTGGATAATGGAGCAGAGAGTATGCTTGTAAAGTTTGCAGAAGACACCAAACTAGGAAGGATTGCAAGCATTTTGGAGGTCAAGATTAGAATTCAAACCTGAATGAATTGGAGAAGCAGTCTGAATTCACCAAAATGAAATTTAATTAAGATGAGTACAAAGTACTTAACTTAGGATGGAAAAAATCATATGCATAACTATAAAATGAGAAATAAATGGCTAAATAGTGATACTTCTGAAAAGAGTCTAGGGGTTACAGTAGATCACAAATTGAACGAATCAACAATGTTATGCAGATGCAAAAAGGCTAAAATCATTCTGGTGTGGATTAACATGAGTGTTATATATAAGGCATGGGATGTAATTGTCCTGCTCCATGTGGCACTGGTGAGGCCTCAGCTGGAATACTGTGTCCAATTTTTGGCATCACACTTTAGGAAAGATTCAGACCAGGGTTTCCCAGCTTATGGGTCCTGACCCAAATATGGGTCGCCATTACATTTCAAAAGGGTCGCTAAGTGTCTCCCCAGGTGCATTCACACATTTGAAAAGGTCCCCTGCTGGGCGGCTCTGCAGCTGGCTTAGTCTTAAGGAGCCATTCACCTGAAGTGGTACTCAACTTAATTGGTTTAACAACCTTCAGGCAGTTGAACCAATCAATTGAATTGAATATAATTTCAGTGACTCAGAGTAGGGACTGTGTTTGGGAGCCTGGGGGGAGAGGCTGGGACTGTGCTGGGCCCGGGGGGGTGCTATTTTAATAAATTTTGTGATATCCCATTAATTTAAGTTCAGGTGAGAAACTGTTTGATAAAATACTAAATTTTACTTGTTTTTTTTAATAATGTGCATTATGTTTCTAATATTTTTGTAACACCTGTGAGACTCCCAGGCCCAGAGTGTGCCCCCCAGGCCCTGACTCCAAGCCCTCAGTCTAGACTAGCCAGTTTTTCCGCAAAAGCGCCTGCTGTCTACACTGGCCGCTTGAATTTGCGCAAGAGCACTGACGTTCTAATGTAAGAAATCAGTGCTTCTTGCGCAAATACTTTGACGCTCCCGTTCGGGCAAAAGTCGTTTTGCGCAAAACCTTTTGCACGAAAGGGCCAGTGTAGACAGCTCAGTTTTGTTTTGCGCAAAAAAGCCCCGATGGCTAAAATGGCGATCGGGGCTTTCTTGCGCAAAAGCGCATCTAGATTGGCCACAGACGCTTTTGCGCAAAAGCGTCCATGCCAATCTAGACGCTCTCTTGCGCAAATACTTTTAACGGAAAACTTTTCCATTAAAAGCATTTGCGCAAAATCAAGCCAGTCTAGACTCAGCCTAAGTGTGTGACTCCCAGCCCCTCCAGCCCGAGTGTGACTCTCTGAGTGTGACTCCCAGACCCCCCCAGCCCCAGAATGTGCCCTCCAGCCCGAGTGTGAGACTCCCCCTGAGTGTGTGACTCCCAGAGTGTGACTCCCAGACCTCGAGTGTGAGTCTGAGTGTGACTCTCAGCCGTTCCAGCCCCTGAGTGTGACTCCTAGTCTCCCTCCCCCCCCACCCCAGAGTGTGCCTCCCAGCCCCTGACTCCCAGCCCCTGAGTGTGTGACTCCCAGAGTGTGACTCTCAGGCCCCTGAGTGAGTGTGCCCCCAGACTCCTGACTGTGAGATTTCCAGCCCCTTCAGCCCCTAAGTATGATTCTCAGGCCCTCCAGAGCCCCTCCAGCCCCTGAGTGTGACTCCTCCAGCCCTTCCAGTCTCTGAGTGTGGGGTTTAAGCTGGGGGGTGGGGGGGGAGCAGTTTGGGGATGGGTGTCTTTCCCCCACCACAACTCAAATAAATGTAGTGTTATTATTTTATTATTAATGTATTTTCAGTTTTTCTATGAAATAACTACTATGAATATATAAGCAGGAGGGGCACGATTTTATATTCTTGCCTCAGGTGCAAAATTAGCTAGTTATGGCACTGCCCCTCCTCCTTCCCTTCTCCCCCCTGTTTTTGAATTTTGAATGCCTTGGGTCACCAAGTCTTCCTGAATTGTCAAAATGGGTCCCCATCTGGAAAAGGTTGGGAACCACTGATTTAGACAAATTAAAGAAAGAGAAAAGCCACAAAAATTAAGGGGTTAGAAAACATCACCTATGGGGAAAAGTTAAAAATGAAAAAAAAAACCTGGGCATGTCTCGTCTTGAAAAAAGAAGACTGAGGGGAAAACCTGATAACAGTCTATCAATGCTTTGTGAGCTTTTATGAAAAAGACATTGATCAGTTATTCTATATGTCCACTGAATCATAGAACACTAGAACTAGAAGGGACCTTGAGAGGTCATCTGATCTCACAGCAGGACCATCCCTGATAGATTTCTATCTTACCTGCTCTTAAATATCTCCAGAGATGGAGATTCCACAACCTCCCTAGGCAATTTATTCCAGTGTTTAACCACCCTCACAGTTAAGAAGTGTTTCCTAATGTCCAATGTAAACCTCCCTTGTTGCAGTTTAAGACCATTGCTTCTTGTCCTATCATCAGAGGCCAAGGAGAACAATTTTTTTCCCTCCTTCTTGTGACACTCTTTTAGATACTTGAAAATCTCTATCATGTCCACTCTCAGCCTTCTCTTTTCTAAACTAAACAAGCCCAATTCTTTCAGTCTTCCTTCATAGCTCATGTTCTTTAGACCTTTAATCATTCCTGTTGCTGTTCTCTGGACCTTCTCCAATTTCTCCACATCTTTCTTGATTTATGATGCCCAGAACTGGACACAATACTCCAACTGAGGCCTAATCAGCACAGAGTAGAGAGGAAGAATGACTTCTCATGTCTTGCTCACAACACTCCTGTTAATGAATCCCAGAATCATGTTAGCACAAGAATAGGTAGCACAAAAAGTAATAGGCTTAATCTGCAGCAAGTTGGCTTCAGTACATAGACATAACAAGTTGCTTAATTTGGCTGTAGACAAATTGAGCATAGAAACATGAATAAATAGGTTAAGCAAGAGAACGTATGTTGATGTAACTTTGCAATGTGGACCAGTGAATCTGTGTTCTCCGACAGCTCAACAACCCCTTCTCCACCCTGTGACTGTTACCTTACCTATCCCACCTTATTCATTTCAGCCCTTCTGCCTCACCTCCCATGTCTTGGTAGCCATTGTATGAAACAAGTTGCCCACAAGTTTGAACCCAGTGTGCTGCATGCTGAATTAAGATTGCAAATTCTGATTCATTTGATTTCTTCTTTCCTCAGTGCACTGATGCTTGGTAATAATAAATGAGATAATCTTTAAGTACAAGAGGATTCTGAAAATAATAATTAACAAATGAAGCTGCTGAAGGCTTTATAGCTCTGGCCTGATCCTGGACTAGTTTCCCTGGGAAAGGGCAACATCCAGTTCTCATTTGTCAGTAATTAGCTTTGCCTTTATTGCATTGTAAATACTGCTTTAATTACTGTACTACTTATCTTGGGAGATGGGACTCAATAGCAAGAGCTTAATGGGTTGCATGCACTGCCTCTTTTTCCTTTGCTCCTTATATTATAGCTGTATGAGAATGAAGACTGGCAAAATCTTCTGGACATGTTGGAAGGATTAAAGCCTTAATGAGGGCTTCCCTTTGTGGCAGCATGCCCCAGTGGGTTCCTTATAATGCGCCCACTCAGGAGGCTACCACGATGGGCGAGTTTCTCAAGCCTCATTACAGAGTCTTTTTCAAGCCTCAAGCCCATTACAAAGTCTCTCTCAAGCCCCATTATAGACTCTTTGCAGTGGAATGAACAGAGGCAGAGAGCAGTTCTCCTGGTTGGGGAAACTCTTTGCTAGTGCATCTGGGCCACTACCAGAGCCTGTATTTTGGCCCCCATTTAAACCAGCATGGTAATTACATTCAGCTTACCTGTCTTCCTATGTCAGCTTTAATTGGATAAAGTACTTCTTCACTGCCTATCCTATGCATACTATTTTGTTGCATCTTTTGCTCTTTGCACAGCAATAATAATATGAAGGAATCCTACGGACACAACTGGGTCTGAAATAACCATATTGACTAAAGAAATATACACTTCCAAAGCCTAGTTACACACATCCTGCTGCTTTGTCTGGTATCTGGCCTTGTCTTACACATAGACCATGATGAGTGCCATTAAACAGTTCACAAACTACTTACAAGAATTATAGCCTATTAATTTTACACTAGACCGTGAAACAGCTGTTCCCCTCCACCCCCAGTGGCAGATACATTTCCTCAATGAGAGAAGTGGCCCTTAAGTATATTAAATCCATGTAAGTACTTTGAGACATATGGATGAATGATGCTCTACAAAATTCTGTCTCTTTCATGCAGGATAAATGAGCCCTCTTATAAAGCAAAATACTCAGTAGAAACAGTCCAAAATACTCAGTAGAAACTTCTTACAGAATATTTCTCCATAGCTTGGTTCGGAAGGGATCTATGATTAAATGCTTCCAACCTCTGTGAGAGTCTTTGTGCCACATGCTCTGTGTATTACCCTCCTGTCCTCTGCGCTGTTTCATCAATTGTATTTACTGTCCCAGCAGCAGAAGGTGGGGGGGAGGGGCAATAAAAATGTGCCTGCACAGCTAGGAGTGCTTGGCTGCTACTATAATGTGGGCATAAAATCAGAGAACATATGCAGAAGCAGCTGCTCACAGTTGTGAAGGCATGCAAAAATATGGTGTTGTTGAAAAACTTTGATAGATCTTATTACTGGGAAACTACATATTTTTATTGTGTACAATATGAACCCACAAAAAGTCATGTTTTCTTTAGTGCATTTATTTGTTGCTCATTTACAAAAAAGAGTAATTCCATCTTGCAATAAATTGGAAGGCTAACACCCAGTCTCTTTGCCGAGTGTTGTATGTTAGTTGCACTAAAGAAACAGAGAGAGTTTCAGGGACTTGCCAGCATTGCAGAGAAGGCAGACGAGAGCTGTAGCATACTTTGGACCACCTTCCTTACCAAAATATAGATCATTGCGGATGGACTCTTCAGGGAGCCTTGAACTATTCTTGCCTGGAATTAGGATCACTGAAAAGTGGGGTTTTGGGGTGGGGTTATTGAGGGAAATTAGGGATATAATGGGAAACCTGTCCAGAAGAAAAGTGAGCCAACACTTGCATCTTGCTTTTCGGGGTGGTCTTCATGCCATACCCTTGCTTTCTAACACAATTCAAAGGAGATCCCTTATTCCAGCAGTCCTTGAAAGTATGCTCTTTCTGAACCAGTGGTCACTGGTTAATGGAGAGATTCTAGTATCTGGAGAGGACTGGGTTATAAATCGTTGAACAAAATGGGTTCCACAATAGAGACAGAAAATAGGGTATGTCTACACTACAGTGCTATTTTGAATTAACTTATTTCAAATTAGTTAATTTGAAATAAGCTAAATCGAAATAACACATCTAGACACAAAAACTAATTCGAAATAGCATTTTTCTAATTCGAAATAGCGTGTCTACATTGAGTGGACCCTGAATCGAAGGTAAGGCTGGCCGGAACCAGTGCCAAAAGGGAATCAGGGTCGGACTTAGTGTGTGGGGCTGCTGCCTCAGGCTAGCCAAGGTCTGTGCTTAAGGGGACCCGACCCCCCCCATCCCGGACAGACAGTTCTCAGGTTTCTCTGCTTGCTGGTCTACCTCGCTGAGGGACAGCAAAGCATTTGTGTCTCGGAGTGCTCTGCTTGCCCTCACTAGGGACATCACGGCACTCTGCAACATGGAACCAGACCTGCCCCGGGGACTTTGCTGCATCTCGTGGACACGTTGCCAGCAGCCTGGCTGCACTGTCTGCAGGCTGCCATCCGGGAGCACCATTGAGGGGCTGTCAGGATCCAGGAGGCCCTGCGGGAGAGCTTCCACCCTGAGGAGCACTAACAGTCTCCCTGGTCTGTCCCACTGGGGGCTTGTGCCCCATTCCTCCCTCTCGTCCTTCCACTTACCCTTCCCTAGCCCCCCTTCCTGATGTCAAATAAAAGACACGTATTTTCCAAAAATTCTTTATTTAATACAACTGGGGAGGGGGAATGAAACTCTGGGGAGACGGAGGAAAGGAGGCAGGAGAGGGCAGGAGAGAGGGTGGGAGAGGGGAGGGGGAAAACTGGGAGGAGGGAGCTGGAAGGGGGAAGCAAGGGGAAGAAGGGGGAGGGGAAGCTCAGCACTCAGGGCTGGGGGTCTCGCCGGGCCAACCACCTCCCAGCACGGCGGGGGAGGGGACCTCGGCGTCCCCGGGGGGATGGAGAGGAGGGTGCGAAGGTTGAGGTGGGGGGTGTGGACATTGAGGAGGAGGGTGTGGAGGTTGAGGAGGAAAAGGTGGGAGGGGGGGCAGGAGTGGGAGGAGGAACAGTAGTTGCGGGGGCAGCAGGCGCAGGACCGGCCCAGGGCAGCATACTCTGCAGCAGAGCCTGCAGGTTTGAGTTCATGGCTCAGTCCTGAGCAAGCTGCTCCCGGTGCAGCTGCAGGTCCTCCTGCATCCAGGCCTGGATGGTGCGGTGCAGGGCTTGCAGGGTCCCCAGGTGCTGGTCCCGGTACCCCTGCCGCGTGGTGGTGGTCCTGCTCAGGCCGCGGGTGCGGGAGCATGTCCCGGACGGGGTGGTGCGTCCTGCACGAGCAGCTGGTGCAGCTGTAGAGAACGAAGAGAAGTGTTCAGTTCTCCCTGGGGACACAGTGGATGATGCCCAGCCCCCCCCCCCCCGCCCCGTGATGTGAGGGCGACTGTGCCCTGCACCGTCAGAGCCGATGTGCTTGCACAGAGGCCATGGTCAGGATGTCTGGCTCTCCCCGGGACTGGGAGCTGCCCCAAGACCGCACCCATGCCCCTGTGCTGTGTATAGTGCAGCCGGGGCGGGGGCGGGGGGCAGATGTCTCCTGCCTCCGTGTAGAGGGGGCGTGTGAAGGGAGAGCGTCCTGCTGGGTCCCGCCCTAGGGTCAGGAGCGTGTCAGGTCTCTTCACACACGCATGTGCCTATTGGGCCACGGCCCCTGGGTGTCACGCAGCTGAAGCCACCTGCCTAAGGGTGGCATGGCATGTGCTCGCACGTGCACAGGTGGCTGCGTGATCCATGGGAGGCATGGCCCACGTGCATGGTCCCTGGTCTCCCTCCCCGCCTCGCCCCTGGTCAGGGGACAGTGCTGGCACTTACCTGGTATGGCCTCCCTGGACGACCCTGCCGACTCCGGTGCTGGGACAGCTGGTGGTGGCCCCTCTGGTGCACCCGGGTCAGGGCCCTCCGGTCCCGACTTGCTGCCTCCCAGGCTGGTGCGGACCGTCCCGCCCCGCAGGAGTCGGTCGGGGGCGGGGAAGTAGGGGCAGGTGTCAGCCCCTGCCACAGCGCCGCCCCTGGTGGCCCTGGCGTATGCCTGTCGCAGCTCCTTCACCTTCAGGCACACCTGCTCTTGGGTGTGCCTGTGGCTTTCCTGGCCATGGTGGCCACTATGCGGCCTTAGACGGCCGCATTCTTCCACCTAGTGCGGAGATCATGGACATTGGGAGCCTCCCCCCAAACTTCAATGAGGTCCATGATCTCCACACTAGTCCATGAGGGCGTGCGCCGTCTACGGCCCCTGGGTGCTGGGGGACTGGGCAGGGGACAGCTGGCTGCCACTGGCGCCATCGTGTGGCCACTGGCTGAGGGTCTGTGGCTGCTGGCAGGCCTGGCTCTTGCACGTGGCCAGTGGCCAGAGTCTGCCCCTTTAAGGGCTCCGGGGCTGGGCGAGGAGCAGACGAGTTTTCCTGGTTGTGCCCAGAGTGGCCACCAGGGGGAACTGGGAAGGGCTGGAGGCCCCCTAATTCGAAATAAGTGTCTACACAGCACTTATTTCGAATTAGCTATTTCGAATTAGATGTTATTCCTCGTATAATGAGGTTTACCTAATCCGAAATAAGGGCTCCACTATTTCAAATTTATTTCGAAATAGCAGTTTGTATGTGTAGACGCTATTAAAGTTAATTCGAAATAATGGCTGTTATTTCGAATTAACTTTGTAGTGTAGACATACCCATAGAGAGAAAGTCTTTTTCCCTACTCCCTTCTCCACAGACAATAGCTAGCAGCTTTCCCTGCTGAAGCAGCCCATGAACCATGCTTGGAGATCTGCTGAAATAAGCAAATGCAAACTAGCGTGCTAGACCTGTGAGGATGATAAATGTGCATCAGCCAGGATAACCATGCACAGAAATACAGCAAAGTCCTCTAAAATGGTATAAATAATAATGTGTGCCAACTTCATGGTATGAAATCTTTAGACCACTCCTGGGAGTTTGGCAATTGACATTAGCAAGGGTAGGATTCGACCATCCCGGTCTGGCAGTCTCTGACCCTGACTTTGTGTATGACCTTGGGGAAGCCACTTAACCTCCACACGCCATAGTTTCCCCATCTGTGAAATGAATAACAATACAGAAATCTGCACCTCATGTGGAAGCTATGAGGATCAAGCAGTCCATGTTAACTAAGTACTTTGAAAAATTATGCACTCTGATTACTATTACAAGATAGGCAGGCCTTTCCAGGACACAGCTTAGGGCCTATTATTCTTCCCTTTTCTGTGGTTTAGGTACAAAACTATTAACAGACATAAAATACCAGATGGAGTAACTCAGCAGTCTGGCATGAAGGGTTAGCTATCCAGTAGCCATATGCAGCACAACATATGGCTTAGTGATAAAGAAAAGCCCAGACCATGTGAAAAAAATAGAACAAGGGATCATGAGACCTTGAGAGCTATAGACGTCCATCAGTTTAGCACATCAAAAACACAGTAAAAATCATCCTTGTTCTAAAACCCCAATGGAAGTCCACAGACTTACATCAGGGATTAGTTCAACCTTTAGGTTTTATGGCGAGGTATAATTTTTTGGAAACTTCCTTGTGCATCTATGCACAGATTGCAAAGCTTTGCTTTTTGGAGGGAATTCATTTGTTGAGGAGGTTTTATGTGTATGTTCAAATGTAGATATTGCTCCTGAAAGTGAGGAGCTGGTAATTACAATAGAAAATCAAGAGTGATATGGCAGGTGCTGTGCAAGTAACCCATCTCCTCTGATGTTATACCATAAAATGGCTCAGAGACTCAGGTTACAGATCAGAATTTGGACTGAGTCAGTACAAAATAAAAGCTGTCACCATCAGATGGTTCTTTGGTGGGCTACGTAAAATGAATCAGTTGGCTCTGTCTAATTCCTGGTGGACTGGAGTTGCTATCATAGGCTACGTCTACACTGCATGGTTTTTTTGAGCAGACGATATGGCAGTGAAGTGCTCATTAGCATATCTTGTGCTCCCATTCATTTGCATATCCTCTTCCAATCCTTTTTGCGGAAGAGGTTTTGCTGTTAAAAAGCCCCGTGTAGACAGGGCCATTTGTTGGAAAAAAAAACCCCTTTTGCGCAAGATCCTGTAAACCTTATTTTTTGAGGAATAAGGGATCTTGCGAAAAAGGGGGGTTCTCTGATGGCCCTGTCTACGTGGGGCTTTTTAATGGCAAAACCTCTTCCACAAAAAGGATCAGAAGAGGATATGCAAATAAGAGTGTGAGATATATTAATGAGCGCTGCATTTCCATATCTTCTGCCAAAAAAAAAAGCAATGTAGACATAGCCATAGAGGTCACTAATATAGTCAGCAATAACTAGCACTGTTGGGCTGCGTCTAGACTGGCATGATTTTCCGCAAATGCTTTTAACGGAAAAGTTTTTCCGTTAAAAGCATTTGCGGAAAAGAGCGTCTAGATTGGCACAGACGCTTTTGCGCAAAAGCACTTTTTGCGGAAAAGCGTCCGTGCCACTCGAGACGCGGTTTTGCGCAAGAAAGCCCCGATCGCCATTTTCACCATCGGGGCTTTTTTGCACAAAACAGTCCTCCCCTGTCTACACTGGCCCTCTTGTGCAAATACATTTGCGCAAGAGGGCTTTTTCCCGAATGGGAACATCATAGTATTTGCGCAAGAACACTGACGATCATACATTAGATCGTCAGTGTTCTTGCGCAAATTCAAGCGGCCAGTCTAGACAGCTGGCAAGTTTTTCCGCAAAAGCGGCTGCTTTTCCGGAAAAACTTGCCAGTCTAGACACAGCCTTGTAGATAATCTCAGCAGAAAGTATACAGAATGAACGTGCCATGGAGAACACATTACTTTCTCACTGCTAAAGAATTGGTTCTTTGACAATAGGGTTGGGATAAACTTGTGAACTAGTATGTCTGAAATTTGCACAACTACTGTCCATGCTCTACTTGGTCTGAGGATAGTTAGGGGATGTCAGACTCTCGAACTGACATTTTGCTCGCCCTAAAATTCCATTCACTTTAAAAAACCAACTCATACAGTTTGTTTGATGGCATGGAAATTAGTTTAACTTTCCTTTTCCCATCTCCCTTTGGAGTCATTCTTCCATAGGTAACTTGAAGGATCAACAGGAACTTTTCTTATCAGTTACTGTTATTTTGCTACCTGTCTGCCTGCTGTCCTTGGGATTGAATTGGAAAAAGGAGTGGCACTTCCATTCAAAACCTCTGGCAAAATTCTAATCTCTGTTGTTCATTCTCTCTGTGCTATCAAAATGTAACAGATTAGTTTATATTCAGAAAGCACTTTGAAGATACAAAGCATAACCTGTTAAACATTATTATGAGATTCTAACAGCAGTCAGTTCAGTTAAGCATTCAGCAGTATTATTGCAGGCATGTTGCAGAAATGGAGATTATAGGTGCCTTATCTCCATATGCTCCAAACTGACCGGTGCCAAGTTTCTGTCAGCCAATATCCTTAATTTCAATACCTAGTATGTTTCCAGGACATTGACTTGTTTCCAGTGTCAAGAAGTTATTTTTGGCCATTTTCCTTTCCATTACTGCAAAGATAAGAGAAAATATTCCTTTATCCCTAAAATTCAGAACAAGTCTTTAGAAGTCTTTGGTTGCGCATAAGCAGCAGGAACAAGAGCCTGCAGTTACCTTTATCACTGGATTTTCAAAAGTTTCAGAGGGGTAGACATGTTAGTCTGTAATAGAAAAAACTTAAAAACAACGAATAGTCCTGCAGACCCTTCGAAACCAACAAAAAATGTAGATGGTGTCATTCACTGTAGTTAATGGGAATTATAGGTGATGACTGAGTGGCTCAAAGGTGAGAATTGGATAGGTGGTTTCCATTAGAAACTTCTGGAACAGCTGTTTCGTGTTTGTTTAGGGAGGGAGAAGTTTTGCTTTGTATATTAAGACTAAAGGGAATGGGGTGCAATGGTTAGTGCAGAGGTCTATGGTGTCTGGGTTCTAGCACTAATTCTGCCACTGATTCATCTTGAGAAAGTCATGTAAAGTGATGCTCACAAGTAGCCACTAAATTTTGGATTATTAAAATTAAGATTCTGTGATTCAGATTTTCATATATGCTGGCCCCATCATTGTTCTGAATGCTCACAGGCTTTAACATATTTATCTTCACAATCTCCCTGTGAGACAAGGAAGTGTTCCCATTTTACAGATGGGATACTCTCTCTATATATGGGTATGTCTACACCGCAAAGTTATTTTGAAATAACAGCCGTTATTTCGAAATAACTTTCCTAGCGTCTACACAGCCAGACCGCTATTTCGAAATTAAGTCGAAATAGTGGAGCACTTATTTCGAATTTGGTAAATCTCATTCCATGAAGAATAATGCCAAATTCGAAATAGCTATTTCGAAATAAGTGCTGTGGAGACACTTATTGAAATAGGGGGCCTCCAGCCTTCCCAGGGAGCCCTGGTGGCCACTCCAGCCTCAACCAAGAACACTCCTCTCCCTCCCCCCTCTCCGGAGCCCTTAAAGGGGTAGACTCTGGCCACAGAGCCTGTGCCAGATCCAAGCCTGCCAGCCCAGAGCCAGCAGTCACTGCCCCGACCCAGTGGCCCCAAAACACGAGCCAGCAAGCCACTGGCAGCCAGCCCTCCACTGCTCCCCAGGAGCAGTCTGCCAGCTCCCAGGAGCCTTCCAGGGCCTGAAAAAGGCAGGCGCCTTCCTGGTCCAGGGTGGAGATCATGGACCTTATTCAGGTTTGGGGGGTATGCCCCCAACATCCATGATCTCCGAACGCGGCCGTCTATGGCAGGATAGCTGCCAGTCTGGCCACCAAAGGCCACATGCAAACCCAGGAGCAGGTTTGCATGAAAATCAGGTTGGTCCGGCAAGACCCCCAACCCTGAGCCCTGAGCTTCCCCTCCCCCTTTTTCCCCTTGCTTCCCCCTTCCAGCTCCCTCCTCCCAGATTTCCCCCTCCCCTCTCCCACCCTCTCTCTTCCCCTCTCCCACCTCCTTTTCCCAGTCTCCCCAGAGTTTCATCTCCCCCCGCCCCCAGTTTTCTTAAATAAAGAGAGTTTGTGTTCATGAAAATACGTGTATTTTATTTTACATCAGGAAGGGGGGTTAGGGAGGGGTAAGTGGAAGGACGTGAGGGAGGAATGAGGCACAAGCCCCCAGTGGGGCAGACCAGGGAGGCTTTTAGTGCTCCTCAGGGTGGAAGCTCTCCCACAGGGCCTCCTGGATACTGACAGCCCCCCGATGGACCTCCCGGATGGCAGCCTGCAGAAAATGCAGCCAGGCTCGCAGCAACGTGTCCATGAGAAGCACCAGAGTACCCAGGCGCAGGTCTGGCTCCATGTTGCAGAGTGCTGTGGTGTCCCGAGTGAGGGCAACCAGAGCACACAGAGACAAAATGCTTTGCTGTGCCTCATAGAGGTAGACAAGCAAGCAGGGAAACCTGAGAACTGGCTGTCCGGGGGGGTCCCTTTAAGCACAGGCCTCAGATAGCCTCAGGCAGCAGCCACACAAAGTAACTCCTGATCTGATGTCCTGCCAGACCTGGTTCTGGATGGCCTTAAATACGATTCAGCATCCACTCAGTGTGGTCGCGCTATTTCGAAATAGCAAAAAGCTATTTTGAAATGCATTTTGTGTGTAGACGCGTTATTTCGAAATAAGCTATTTCGAAATAACTATTTCGAAATAATGCTGTAGTGTAGACATACCCTATCTGAGTGACTAGAGTAGGAAGTATGTGGCAGGACTACAGTGATGCCCTGATTTTCCAGGGACTGTCCTGAGTTTGGGCTTTGTCTTATATAGGTGCCTATTACTCCCGTCCCAATTTTGCACACTTTCTATCTGGTCAGGTAGGCAGAACAGGAAACAATGGGGTCTGTGCATTTGCCTCTGTGTTTCCTCTTCCCTTTTATATTAACTCACAGAAATGATAAAGAATAATCTACATAGAGCAAAAAATAGATGGTTAGCTCCTGTTCTGCTTTTTGGCATCTGCAGCCTAGCCCATTCTGAAAGACCCCATTTCTTGCTTTGTATAGAGGAATATTTTCTCTACTTTTTTATTATTTTTCTGACACCAAGAAAGCTATTGAAGGACAAGTACCTGTGGCTGTAAAAATAACACACAGAAACACTCGAACAGATGTTATCCCAAACAATACACCCTCATCTGCAGCAGCTTCAATGAAAAAAAAACTTTTATTTGCTCCAAAACAAATTAATTGACGCTTTGTTTAAATTCGACTGTACGTAGGGCTAGGGAAACGTTAAACTAATTTTGTATGAAACAACTGACAATGCACAAAGTCTGCCCTCTGACCTCTCTACTGAATGGTTGGGGCCTGGATTTCCTGTACTTTATCATTCCTTTATATTATCAAATAGTGTAAATTCAAAATACTTCATGTAAAGGAGAATCAGGAAAAGAATCAAGAGAAAACAAACAAGGCAGGCATGCCTATATAAGAACATAAGAACAGCCATACTGAGTCAGACCAAAGGTCCATCTAGCCCAGTATCCTGTCTTCCAACAATGATCAGCAGATGCCCCAGAGGGAGCAAACAGAAACAGGTAATCATCAAGTGATCCCTCTGCTGTCATCCATTTCAGCCCCTGACAGACAGAGGCTTGGGACACACATTCTGGCTAACAGCCATTGATGGACCTAACCTCCATGTATTTATCAAGTTCATTTTTGAACCCTGTTAAAGTTCTGGTCTTCACACCATCCTCTGGCAAGGAGTTCCACAGGTTGACTGTGTGCTGCAGGAAGAAAAACTTCCTTTTGTTTGTTTTAAGCCTGCTACCTATTAATTTCATTTGGTGACCCCTAGTTCTTTTGTTATGGGAACAAGTAAAAAATGTTCTTTATTCACTTTTTCCATACCTGCCATGACGTTACACTGCCAACACTATGTATGCATGTGGGCTAACCTATCGGAGCTAATTTATCTGAGCTAATTTGGATCCAGTTAATGTGCAATAATAGCAGTAAGGAGAAAGAAATGTGAGCTTCATAATGGGCTAAGCAAGTGGAATATAAACCTGGGGTCCATGCTGAGCTTCTACGACGTGCTAATAACATTTGTAAAATCCTTTAAGAAAATTAACTGACAGTTGCTAGGACGGTATAAAAGTATTTATCATGTTTTCATCATAATACTGTGCTGATAGGTGGAACAGAACCTGGGTCTTCTGGAGCTTAGTGTATCAGCTTTTACAGCTTGAGTTTTAAAGCCAGATAGCACTCAGTGAAGGCTGTAGAGCAAACTCATTCTCTCTGTCTGTACACCAGTGTAATGAAATCAGAATCTGGGCTTCATATTTAAAGTATGTTCTGTTTTCTTTAGATTATTAGAACTCAGATTTTTTAAAAAAAATATTATTTACTGTTTATCATTTGTCTTGTTTGATTCTTTCTAATTTTCTTGGCTTGGCCAATGAAACTAATTTGATCATTCACTTTTTGTGTTCGTTGCACTTTTGGAACAAGGTGGTGGTGCCTTAGTTTGACACACCATGGAAAGGATTAAATTAAAACAACATAGTGAAAAGATTTCCTTTCATGTACAGTACAAATCTATCTTTGGAGGAAAGAGGTCCCCTTTAAACAGTAAGAAACTGAACTTTTGGTCAGGTTCCAAATCTCACTGCATTTAACCCTTGTGCATTTTGACTGTGCAGTAATAAACCATGGGCATGTAACTTAGCATAATGGACCCACACAAGGCAGAACCAGATTATTAGGACCATTAAGATAATAGGTTGCACCTGGAGAAAAGGAAAGGTTTGAAGCCTGATGATGAAATCCAGCTAGGCAGGAGCTGACTGCATTTATAGAACCTGCAAGCTAAGACCAGGAGGGGTGCAAGGGAGATAGACCTGGAAAAAGAGAAGGTGATTTGGGGGTGGCAGCAGAATCCTGCAAGGAGTAGTCTACAGTTATTCCTTTTGAGGAAGGAGTCTAGAAAATGGAGAGTGAGGGAAAGGAGGAAAATAGCAATAGGGGCAGAGAGTATACAAGATAGACACAGGATATTGAGACATAACATCTTGGAGCTAGAACCGGGAATCATGGGTGGGCTTGGATTCCCCACTAACCACAGCCTTGGTGCATAAATCTGTTTGGAAGGGCAGATAGATAGCAGATCCAGTGGGAGTTTTTTTTATCCTGGGGGGGGACGATAATGACCTGGACATAGGGCTGAGTCATGAGGCAGGAGCTTCCTAAGTCTGTGGAAATGGGGCACAGTGTGAAGGAGGAGGCGGCATCAGACCTGAGTGGAGCTAATCCTCAGATACAGCCACAAAGAGATGCTGCAGCAGAGGACAAATCCTGTGACAGGCTAACAAGGGAAAGGAAATATTATTTAAATTGTTTGGCAAAGTTTTATCAATTTTTAATTAGCTATTTTATCCTCTGTTTAAAACTTTCTTGAAAAATAGTCTGGGAGTACATTAAACTGCAGTATAGAAAGATCTATCACCATTTTTAATTCAGCTAACAGCTTTTTAAAAGCTCGTTTCTATTGTAGAAATCCCCAGAGCTCATCATTTTGAGTTGAGGTCAGATGTAGCTTCCTCTGTTCTCAGCATAAAGTGCTGTGGCTGAAGTGGTGTAATTATGACTTGTATGATGTCTATAAGGATATATAAAATACAACTTTGTAGAATTTTCAAATTTGCAGCTGTCCCACAACTGAGAGTCCTTTATCTTATCACTGTAAGGTGTATTTTGAGGGTCAAATGGTATGTCTGCTTTTTTTTTTTTAAAGTAGAATCAATTAATACACACTTAAGTTTTTACCAGTTAACACAACATAGGCTAATAAATATCTTGAATCATATGAGTTGACCATCTGTTGGGAGAAGGTGTGAATTCCCTTGGACTAGCCCACTACTAGAGGGTCATAGGAGAATTCTCAGTAATAATGCGGAAAAAGCAGCTGTGTTCAATAAATTTGCTTTGTATGGGGGGAAGGTAAAAAGCAGATGTCATTCTATCAATGATAAAACACTTTTTCAGAAAAATATAGAATAGCAGATACTAAAGTTAGGTGTTTTTGAAATCAGCAGTCCCGATAACTTGCAACCAAGAGGTTTTTAAAAAAGCTGACCAAGGAGCTTACTGAACTGTACTTTTTTTTTTTTCCTCCCCCCCACCCCCCTGTTAAAAAAAAATACCCTGGGAATAATGGGGAAGCCCCAGAAGATGGGAGGAAAGCAAATAGTGCACTAATATTTTTTAAAAAGTATCTGGGACACTAATAGGTCTGACCTGTATTCCGAGAAAACTAATCAAGTGGTTGATCTAGGAAATGGTTAATCAAAAATTGAAGGATAGTAATATGCCTAGTGATAGTCAACATGAGTTTATGAGCAATCCTGTGTAACTTGATATTTTTTGAGATTATAAATTTGGTTAAAGGTAATAGTGTTGATCTTAGGGTAGCAGCTATTTTCATTTTTAAAATGTCATGCAAATGATAAAAAACCAGCACAGACAGTTTTTAATCCATTTAATATGTGCCAACTGAAAGGTAAAATGTAACAAATCAGTGAGCACATGTGTATTTAATGGGGTCCCTGTTGGGCCTATTAAATTTAATATTTAGAGTCATGTTTTAAGGTCAAAAGAGATAACTAGGTATCTACTTGCCCTCTTGTATACCACAGGTCACTAGCATGCATACACTAAGCCCAGTAGCGGAAAAGGGTGAAGTACACTATCAGCTGAGGTCCTTGCCATTGCAGGGAATTGATTCTGTGAGATTCACAGAAGACCTTGACAAGTGAGTTACACCTCTGTAGTGCAGGTGAATGTAAATGAAGCTAAGGGTTGCTGCCATTCTGACCTGGGGGAAGACTCCTTCTCAAACCTATATATGTTTGAATTTTAATTCCTTTCTCTGAAAATCAGAAAAGAGGTGACTCAGATGGGGAACCTCACAACTGAGGCACACAAAATTAGTGGACTTTTCTGGAAATTTGGTGGCAACTAATGCCCATACAGAAGTGGCAGATGCTTTAACCTGTTCCAGTAAGCTCGTATTCCTAAAAGACTCACCTCCAGGAGGTATATCTTCAATACAAAATAATTGTTATACTCCTTATTGGCATGTTCCTTGTACTCTTCTGTAGCTATAAAGGTCACCCTATATAATAGCTTAGCACAAGGTGAAGTGGTAGTGCAAGAACCCAAGTTACATTTTCTATTAGTTGGGAAGAGCTGGATTTCCATTAAATATAATACATTGTTTTTTTCTAGTTCTTCTATGTGAGGACTTCCAAAGCACCTTCCATACTCTAAAGCAGAATTTCTTAACCAGTGGTACAAGTACCCTTCGGGGTACTTGAGAGAAGTCTGGGGGGGTATGTCAACACAACTGAAATTTGGAGAAAATGGAATTTTTGTTTTCAGTTTTACAGCAGTTTATTATTTTTGTACTTTTTACACCCAAAAATGTCATCGTCCACCTGGCTACAATTAAGTTGTTTAAACAAATGTGTTGCAATGGTAGAAAAAAATGTTCTGTGTCTGAAAACTGTAGGTATGGGGGAACTTATAAATTTTATTTTTTTTTTTATTTTTTTTTTAGGAAAAAGAGGTACTTTATTAAAAAAATTTGAGAAACACTGCTCTAAAGAAGTGGTCTACAACCTTTTTAACCACAAGATCACTTTTTCAATTTAAATGCAATGAGAGATCTACCTCAAACCCAAATACCCTTGCCCCGCTGCCTTCCCACCCCTTCTTTGAGGCTCTGCCCCTCCTCCAGCCCTTCTTCAAGGCCTCACCCTGCCCACTCCATTTCCCTTCCTCCCCCATCCTCACTCACTTGCACCAGGCTGGGGTAGAGGGTTGGAGTGCAGCCTTTGGTCTTGGGCCAAGGATTTTGGAGTGTGGGAGGAGCTTGGGGCTTAGCCCAGGGTGGGGGATTGGGGTCCAGGAGGGGTTTCAGGGTGCAAGCTTTGGGAAGGAGTTTGGGTGCAGGGGGATTCATGTCTGGGGCAGGAGGTTGGGTACAGGAGGAAGTTCAGGACTGGGACAGGGTTCAGGAAGCAGGCTCTGGCTGGGCACTGTTTAAACTGCGATGGCTTCTGGGTGGTGGAGCAAAGGGGTCAAGGCAAGCTTACTCCTGCCCTGGCCCTGCACCCTCCTGAAAGCAGCTGGCATGTACAGCAATGGCTCCATTGTGCCATTTGCTGCCCCTCATCTACAGGCACTGAGCCCACAGCTTCTACTGGCCACAGTTCCCTGTTACTGATCAATGGGAGCTGCAGGAGTGGTGTCTGCAGGCAAGGACAGCATGTGAAGACCACCTGCTCTGCCTTTCTCAAGGGATGCAGGGACATTTCTCAAGGGCTGCAGGGGTAATTACTCCAGCCACAATGGGTTAGGCATTTTAGAACTCACTACTCAAAGAATTAAATGTCAGTGTAAGAGAGAAATGAAAATGATGAAATGCAGACCAGTCAAACCCCAAAAATAATGCACTTTGCAAGGAGTAACAACAACCCACCACATATATGTTGTGTCAAGAGATGAGAGTGAAGGACAGTGTGTGTTTGTGAGAATGACACACACACCTTGGCTATGTCTACACAGGCAGTTTCTTGCGCAAGAACATCTTGCGCAAGGGTTCTTGTGCAAGAACTCTTGCGCAAGAACACGTCCACATGGCCATGTGCTTTTGTGCAAGAGCATCCATGGCAGTGTGGACGGTCTCTTGCGCAAGAAAGCTCTGATGGCCATTTTAGCCATAGGGCTTTCTTGCGCAAGAAACCCCTGCCGTGCATCCACACTGCTCTCTTGCGAAAGAGCTCTTGCGCAAGGGGGCTTACACTTGCGCAAGAGCTACGCTCTTCTCTAACAAGAAGCCCTATCTTCCGACACCGTACTGTAAATCTTCTTGTGCAAGAACGGGCAGGCAGCATGGACACTAGAACCCGCCTCTTGCGCAAGAACCCCCCAGTGTAGACATAGCCACAGTGTATGTGTGAGAGAGATTTGCATTGCCAAGTTCCCTCCATCCGCTTCTCTCTGTGTGGAGATATGGTACAGGAGTGGGAGGAGGAGGGACACGCTGACATCAGCATTCTCCCCCCACCCCTCCTCCCTCCCACACCCTGCACAGAAGCAGAAGGCTCCAGGGGGCAGCTCCAAGGCAGAGGACAGGAGCAGCATGACAGTGGGTGGAGGGGCAACTGAAGTGCCAGCACCTGATAGCTTCCTGGCCAAACAGGTCAGGATCACCTGTCAGATGCTCCAAGATCTACCGGTACATCCCAATCTACTGGTTGGGGACCACTGCTCTAAAGAATTCAGCCTCACAACATATCTCTGAGGAGTATCTAAACTATCATATCCATTTTACAAGTTGGGAAATGGAGGAGGCTAAGTGACTTGTCTTAACTAACACAAGAGGCCTGGTTATTTTCTTACTTATTTTAGTGTAAAATGGTAGTAACACCATTAGGCCACATTCAGATCTTATACTAGTATAAATCTGGAATAACTGCTGAAATCAGTGGAATTACAAGAGCTTTATACCCACCTATTCCAGTGCTGAAAGTAGGCCACGAAAGGCATGTGTATGCTAGGAAATTATTTCAAAATAACTTAGTAATTTCAGGAGTTATTATTTTGAAATATTTCAAAATAAGCATTAGTCCTCATGAAAAGCAGGAGTTATTATTTTGAAATAACCAGCCTGTTACTTCGAAATAACTGGCTTGGTAGTATGGACACTCCACTTGTTATTTCAAAATAAGGGGAGTTATTTTGAAATAGCCCTGGTCTACCCTAGGGAGTTAATTTCAGTACGGTTTGTCCATGTTTATACCAGTATAACTGGAAACAGATACATCCCAGAAAACCTGTGTCAGAGCATCTGACACAATCCAGCTCCTCTGACTCCCATCCCTGTGTTATACTGGTATAAATATCCATTCTTTCTTCTTAAAAGAAGGGTGGTGTGATTGTCTTTTCCAGAAGTAAAGCTAAAGAACCTATGTAAGTATTTTTTTTAACAAAAGTTTTTTATACATGAAGTACGTATAAGAGTTCAAAATAGTAAGTGGACAATGAGTCATTTTCTTTCATCTGAATGTGTCGGCCTCCAGCTTTTCAGATGAATTCTCCCTAATAGCTCCAATTTACTGTCCTTTTCAAATAGAGAAGGGCAATGGTATCCCAAAGGTGCTCTACAAGGAAATAAGGAAGCAGCCCACACATCAGATGAAACCAATGAGACAATTATCCACATTCATCAAAATCACCATGAGCCACACTGAAGAATGCAGGGGAGATATTTTATATTCATGGCAGAGAAAAATGGGTAAACCCTGCTAAATGTGAAACTTGATTCCCTTTCTTCTGTTCTATCTTTTTTAATTTAGTCTGGTTGTCTGATTTATTTTCATATGTGATAAGACAAAGAATTCTTCCCCATCCCATCATTTTATTACTTCCATCTACAGTGCCTGGAGAATCTACTCATTTTACACAGGGAAAAACAAAACAAAACAAATGAGTATAAATGTAATTCACCCTAGTGATCTTTTTTCAGCCATCGGAGACACAACTTACCATAATTGCCACAGGTAGAGGTGAAACTAAATTATTTGCATTGTCAAAACCCTTGATAGCAAAGGAAGAAAGCAGTAATATTGCATACAAATCCGTTTCATACCTTACAATAGATGTTTTTACTGCTTGTTTCTGTATCATAATAAATAAGTATTGCTCTACAATGTGAGCAGCCAAAGGGCAGCCAGGAATCAAAAGGAATTTTTACCCTTGGATATTGGTTTGAGGGGAATCCTAAAAAGTTACAAATATATGAAAAATACAGTATTGTTCCTAATTGTCTGGGGCAGAAGGAAATCACAGTATGTTTTAAAACCATTTACACTAGACTGTAGTCTTTTATCTCTGGAGAACTTGACATAAATATTAGCTAGATAATAAGTGAAATGATGTTAGTAGTCTCATTCTAACTCAAAACACAAGTTAAATGGGACTGTTCACATGAGGAAGGTGAGCATAATTTGATCCATAGACCTTTCTATATACCTTTAGTATCCTTTTATTCCTTCTCTCTGAAGCTAAATATAAAAATCTGTCTGGGTATAAATCAACCTCCCCACTACTCTGTCTACTTTCCGTTACTGGATAATAGAGAAAATGTCTCCCTTCTTACTTATTTCCTCAGCTCAGTCTGCTCCTTTTTTGAAGTACTGCTAACCATCACCTTGTTTTCTGACAAGTCTCAGAGGAGTAGTCCTGTCAGTCTGTATCTGCATAAACAATTAGTCCTGTGGCAACTTAAAAACTAACAGATTTATTTGGGGTTTTGTGGGCAAAATCTTGCTTCATCATATGCATCTGATGAAGCGGGTTTTTGCCCATGAAGTCTTATGTCCAAATAAATCTGTTAGTCTTTAAGGTGCCACAGGATTCCTCTTTGTTCTTGTTTTCTGAGGTTCTCAAAAAGTAGTGCAGCTTCCTTTCATGCATGCAGCATATCCCAGAACATGGCCACATCATCCTACCATTCCGATTGACTGACTGTATGTTGCAATAGCACTCTGCCAGTAGTTCCAGCTTTTTAGGTTGCATTTTTCAATGATGGTGAGTTTGTATGTGTCAGTGGCTGGAAAGGGGAGATTGAGCATATATACCCATCTGGTGTCACCTGCCAGGGTAAGATTTGTTCAGTTCTGGTTTGTCTGAGTTTATTAGTATCTTTATTTAAAAGGCTCAGCAGATAGAAAGGGTCAGTGAAGTTAAGTATCTGAAGACCATGAGAAAAAGAAAACACCAGACATCAATATTGCACGCTTGTTTAATTCACTTAATAAACAAAATCAGCAAGATAGCAATTTTGTTGATCTAGCTGGCACAGCAGAAGATTAGAGGACAAATAAGAGAGAGAAACAGGATTTGTGAGAAGCCAATATGGGATTTATCCATTGCATCAGTAGCTTGCTAGAGATAAGGAGAGAAGGTTAGTCTAGTTACTAGGAGTCCCTAGCCAGTAGCCATGTGGGAAACAAACTTATTTTAGCTTTCTTTGTATCTCCTGAATGTGACTTTGAATGCAGTGTGAACTGAATACAATGACTGAAGTATTTTCCTCTGTTGTTCCTCATCTGCTTTCTTGCATTTTTGCAGGCAGCACTATATGCTTAATCTAATGCCACATCCCATTTCAATGAGGCTTGGAGAGTTTAATTCACTGTGATCTGGAACTTGCTCCTTGATGGGCGGAAGCTGTGCTTAACACCAAGGAAATTTCTTGCTCCTGTTTGTTTCTCAATTGAGAATTTCATGCAACAAAAGGGCCATCGGAATTTTTAGTTGTGGCTGTGATCTCCATTAGCACAGGTATTTCCAACATCTTCAAAGTGCTCAATGAAGTTCAACAGACTAATCTTCAGACTGGCATCGTTTCAGAGAGGAACTGGAGGCCAAAAGACTGTGTCTTGCCCCAGACCACAAGAGAGGGAGAGAGAGAATTAGAACCATGATTATATTTCAGTGGTTCCTGACTCTGATTTGTGCTCATTACTCATACCATAGTTAATCAGTAAACTTCTTCAAAAGAAGTGCAAAGGAAAGAGAATAAAGCACAGGTTGCATAAATACCTGCTCTGCATTGACCAACAGCAAACTGTCTAGCAGATTGCTCAGTTGCAGTGAGAGAAGTTGTCTATTCCTCCACCAATACAGCCTCAAAATCAAGTCTAGCAGAGCTACTCCACACAGTGAACCAGGCAATCAATATGAGGAACACAATTCAAACATCAGATCCAAGTACCAACTGCTGGGAAGAACTCTCATTCTGCTTTGCAGAAAAAAATCAGCCAAATAACAGCAGACCTAAATAAATAATTCTCCTTATGTCTCAATCATCTGAACTGCTGGAACTCACATGGCTAATTCCACAGTATCTTGAGAAATATATATGAATGATGCTTTTTATAATGTAGTCCTGATCCAGACATCCTCACCCATGCAGAATTGTAGGTGAGATCTTATGTGGCTTTCTGGACCAGGAGCTGTCATTTTTTACTTATCTGCACTGTATTATGCAAAATACCAAGCATAATAAACATATAGGGTTCCATGGTAATATAAATAATTTCAGTGGGAATGTGCCTAAATACAGAACCAGTGAAAATCTGAATCCAGATTAGGAAGAACTCCTTAATAGTGAACAACCTGGCAGTAGAATTAGATTGGCAAATGCAGTTGTCAAGAGGTTGATACCAAGTCATAAAAGATGGAAGTGGGCCACTTCTTTCGTATGGCATTTGAAAAGCAAGGGGCTGGGATTATAACTGAATTTTAAAAATCAAAGTATTCTTTCTCATGCTTCTGAGGGTAGCTATATGGATCCTCCTTGTGCCATCACTGTAAGCATGAATAGGGAGTTGTCTGTGATGTGTTGCATGTGGAGGTGAGTGTAAAACCAGGAGGAGACCAGTGGCCTATTTTGGTCATCATTTCCCTGATTTTTTTTTCAGATGCTGCTATGATGGAGGCAGTGTAAACACAGAGACTGTTTCAGAACAATGGAAATCTATTTCATTGTCTGCCTGAATATATTTGAAAAAATAAAGTAATTTTTTCAGGTGGCAAAAATTTCCATTTCATACACCAATAACCACATAAAGTGGTGACTAAAGCAGCTCTTTTAGGTGCTACTGTAAATGTCTTTGTTTCTATGCTTTCATGTCTTAGTAGTTAGTTTTAATTTCCACTCCCCACACTCACTGCGGGCTTTAATCCCACTTTATCATGGGATGGCATGTAGTTTTAATCTGAGCCAACTTTCAGGTGACCAATTACTGCTGCGAGTCAGTAGGTTTTGGCAGCTGCTGTGACCATCTTTCAGCTCATATTCATTGGCCAACTCAATTTATGGTGGGGTTTTAGTCCAAGATTTAAGTTTGAAATGCAATAAAAAATGATATTTATCCTAAATAAAATGTACCTGCAATTACATCTTTTACACCAATAAAAACCTTTGGAAATAATTATATACAGAACACACTCGCCAGCATTTTACTTTTATGTGCTATAAATAAACCCCAGTGACTTATAATAATAAATCATAATAAAAAGGCAGTATGTGTTACTTTTATACTGTATACTGTATTTCAAGAGATGCTGCAAGTTTATACAAAAGCCATTCATCTGCAAGGGGGAAAGCTCATTACAAAAGTGACTTTTATGAGTTGTACAGTATCTCACAAAAAGGAAACCTCTTTGCATACATCAAAAAGAAGCTTCCCTTCTACAGTTTGAGCCTCTCTTAACCGAGACTTGTTGGTCCAGGCAACCAGACCATGGGTGTTCCTTGACCAGAGATTCTGTCTGGAGGGCTGGAAGCTGGGAATCCTGCCATGGGAGACTGGCTGGCACGGTGGCAGGGCACCCAGAGTGCCAGCAGACTCCAGTGGGGCAGTGGGCGGCTGCGGCAGCATTGGGAGTCCAGCCCGCAGTGCAGTGGGCTACTGTGGCAGGGTCTCGAGCTCTGGAAGCCTGGCACAGCAGTGGGCTGCAGGCAAGGCCAGGAGCCTGTCGGGGCCAGAAGAGCAGTGGGGGAACCAGCAGGGAGAATGGCGACCAGGCTGGGGATACTGGTGGCAAGGGGGCCAGAAATGACTGTCCTGTATCTGGCAAAATCCCTTGTCCAGGCACCAGTCGGGCATCCAAGGGTGCTGGACCAGAGACATCCAACCTGTCACTCTTTCTAAAGAGTGATGTTTAGCTGTATTTCCTTGGAAAGAAATCTTTACAAAGACAAAGAGGCAACTTTGCTTATCCCATTTTACAGATGAGAAAATAGAGGCACAGAAAATTACATGCCTTCTGAATTAAACAAGTTATTTACATGCCAAATGAATGTGCCAAGCTAAAGTCACAGGGCTGCTGAAATGGGATTTCTAGTAAAGTTAGTTGCAGTCTTAGCTCTCGAGCAGGTACTGCAACAGTATAATGAATAATAGATTTTTTTCTGTCTATCCTGTGTCCCTTATTCGTGTGGCACCCCATCCCCTGAGGGATATCAGCAAGGTTGGAGTAGCAGTAATTTGTAATCCTCAAAAGGGCAAACTAAGGCTATATCTAGACTACATTCCTCTTCCGAAAGAGGAATGTATATGAAGCAAATCGAAAGAACAAATGAAGCGCGGATTTAAATATCCCGTGCTTCATTTGCATATTCACATCCGAGCGCTTTTTTGAAAAAGGGTTTTTCGAAAGTGAAAGCACAGTCTAGACAGGGTTCTTTGGGGGGAAAAGAAACCCTTTTTCGAAAGAACCCGTACTCCTGAAAAAATGAGTACAGGTTCTTTTGAGAAAGGGTTTTTTTTCTAAGGAACCCTGTCTAGACTGCTCTTTCACTTTCAAAAAACTCTTTTTTGAAAAAGCGCTTAGACATGAATATGCAAATGAAGCTTGGGATATTTAAATCCATGCTTCATTTACACTTTCAATTTGCCTCATTTACATGCCTCTTTCGAAAGAGGAATGTAGTTTAGACGTGCCCTAAGAGCCAACTGACGGGTGCAGCATGCACTTTGCCAGTCTGCTATATCCAGGCCTATTGATAAGGGGTGGCAAAGGGGGCAGTTGCCCAGGGGACCAGGTGATTTCAAGGGGTCTGAGGTGGCTGGGAGATCCTGGCCCTTTTACGTAGCCCAGGTGGGCTGTGAGGCTCCAAGGTGCGTGCTGCTGAGTCCCAGCACACGCTGCTGAGTTCAGAGTGGCTCCACTGGGCTGGTGGTATACGTCATCAGACAGTGCTGGGGAAGGAAGGGCTCTGGGTGGCCAAAGGACAGGTTGGAACAGCAGCTCCCAGCTACACTGGGAAAACAAAGCTGGGGGAGCAGCCATTGCTGCTATGTGAGTGAGTGGAGAGGAAAGAGCCTGGCTGGGAACAGAGGAATGGGAAGCCGGGCTGGAAAGAGGAGGAGCTGGCACAGGACCATTGAGGGTCAAATCTGGGCTCTTGGGCAGAGAGGAGAAGGAGCTGAGCTGGGCACAGGACCTTTGGGGGGCAGAGCTGCGCTGTGGGTCAGAGAGAAGGAGCCAGTTCTGTGGTCCCATCTCCACAATGCTTTACTTATAAGTGAAGCTCTTTAGAAGTCTGGGCTAAGGGTATGTATATAGCCACACCATGATTAATTCAGCGGACAGTGAGAATTTAATGAATCGCATGAATATAGTATGTGTGAGCACTGGCTGGGAGTTTTAAAACAAACATACTTCCCCTACAAATACTGCCAAGATTACAGAGAAGGGCAATTGCCTAGTTACTTAGGCAATTACATTTCTTTGGTTTGTTGCAAATGGCCACTGCTCATTGAGGGCAACGAACATAAAAATCAACAGTGGGAGGAAGCGGCTAGTACTAGGAAGGCTGCTAGAGCGACCAGAAGGTTGCTCTCTTTCATCCCAAATAGTGATAGAGATGCAGCCGAGTTAGTCTGGTCTAGCTGAAACAAAAGACAGGACTATGCAGCACTTTAAAGACTAACAAGATGGTTTATTAGGTGATGAGCTTTCATGGGCCAGACCCACTTCCTCAGATCAATTTGTGGAAGTGGGTCTGGCCCACGAAAGCTCATCACCTAATAAACCATCTTGTTAGTCTTTAAAGTGCTGCATAGTCCTGTCTTCTCTTTCATCCCTACCTCTTGGCAGTTTGGAAGCCTTTCATCCCTTTGGGTATGTCTACACTGCAAAGTTAATTCAAAATAACAGCCATTATTTCGAATTAACTTTAATAGCATCTACACAGGCAAACCGCTATTTCGAAATTAATTCGAAATAGCGGAGCGCTTAATTCGAATTTGGTGAACCTCATTCTACGAGGAGTAACGCCAAATTCGAAATAGCTATTTCGAATTAAGTGCTGTGTTGACACTTAATTCGAAATAGGGGGCCTCCAGCCTTCCCAGGGAGCCCTAGTGGCCACTCTGGGCACAACCAGGAAAACTTACTCTCCTCTCCCCCAGCCATGGAGCCATTAAAGGTGTAGACCCTGGCCACAGTGCCTGTGCCACCTCCAAGCCTGCCAGCCCAGAGCCAGCAGTGGCCACCGGGGGTCCGACCCAATGGCCCCAAAACATGAGCCAGCAAGCCACTGGCAGCCAGCCCTCCACTGCTCCCCAGGAGCAGTCTGCCAGCTCCCAAGAGCCTGACAGGGGCTGGAGAAGGCAAGCGCCTTCCTGGTCCAGGGTGGAGATCATCGACCTTATTCAGGTTTGGTGGTGATACCTCCAACGTCCATGATCTCCGCACTAGATGGAGGAATGCGGCCATCTATGGCAGGATAGCTGCCAGCCTGGCCACTAAAGGCCACATGCAAACCCAGGAGCAGGTTTGCATGAAAATCAAGTTGGTCTGATGAGACCCCCAACCCTGGGCCCTGAGCTTCCCCTCCCCCTTCTTCCGCTTGCTTCCCCCTTCCAGCTCCCTCCTTCCAGGTTTCCCCCTCCCCTCTCCCACCCTCTCTCTTCCCCTCTCCCACCTCCTTTTCCCAGTCTCCCCAGAGGTTCATCCCCCCCCCCCAGTTTTGTTTCAATAAACCCAGTTTCTATTTTTGAACATACATGTCTTTTATTTGACATCAGGAAGGGGGGCTAGGGAGGGGTAAGTGGAAGGACGTGAGGGAGGAACGGGGCACGAGCCCCCAGTGGGGAGGACCGGGGTGGCTCTGAGGCCTCCTCGGGGTGGATGCTCTCCTGCAGGGCCTCCTAGATCCTGACGGCTCCCCCATGGCAGCCTGCAGCAAGTGCAGCCGGGCTGATGGCAATGACCCCACGAGATGCAACGGCGTGCCCAGGGGCACCTCTGGCTCCATGTAGCCGAGTGCTGTGGTGTCCCGAGTGTGGGCACTCAGGGCACTCCAAGACAGACTGCTTTGCTGTCCCTCATCGAGGTAGACAAGCAAGCGGGGAACCCTGAGAACTGTCTGTCCGGGGTGGGGGTACGGTCCCTTTAAGCACAGAGCTCAGTTAGCCTCAGGCTGCAGCTCCACACACTAAGTCCTAACCTGATGCCCTGCCAGCACTGGTTCCGGCCAGCCTTAAGTTTGGTTCAGGGTCCACTCAGTGTGGATGCGCTATTTCAAAATAGCAAAATGCTATTTCGAAATAGGTTTTGTGTGTAGATGCGTTACTTCGAATTAGCTTAATTCGAATTAACTGTTTCGAATTAAGATAACTCGAATTAATGCTGTAGTGTAGACATACCCTTAGTGTTTAGGATCTGGGTTGCCACAAGCCTTTTTTTCCTTATGGAGGGAACATGAGTGTACTCACATGCTCCTTAGCTGCAGTTCAAGATCTGGATCCCATGTTCAAATTATAAGTTAATCAGCTGCTGCCTCCTAACCACATAGAAGAGGTTTCACTCTTTAGAATGTTTGCATGCTACTTTCAAACTATGAACCATATTGAACATATGGGCTTCACTAGAGTTCTATCAATTGGCACCAATTGGCACTTTGGCTTTATGTTCCAAAGGCACAGAATGGAAGTTGACCAAGTCATTTAAACTTAGACTGGCAAAGTATTGAGAAGAGGGTCCTGAGTCCTTCCCCTTCCTGTCCAATATTTACTTCATAGCCCTCCAGCCCAGTCCCTTCACAAGATCTGATACAAACGTGCCAACTGTCATATTGTTCAATCTACCAGATGTTACAGCCCATACCCCACCCACTGTCTCTCTTGTTCACTTAGATTTTGGGGCTAGAACTGCCTCACAGTGTGTGTGAGTGTGGTTTTAGATATTGTGTGTGCTTTGCACAATAGCCTGCAATCTTTGTTTGTCTTTAGCTACTACATAATAATACTACTGTAGAGAACACAGCTGCACTGGCAATAAGAGAAGGTGAGAGGGACAATCCTGTTTAGCTTTCTTTTTCCATCTCTGATGTCTATGATTTTCCTTGTGTGCGGAGCAATTAACTAAAACTGAGATCACCCTATACTCTGGTGTATAATTGACTGTGTCCCTACTACACAAAGGGATATATGGAGTGAAACATGGAAAACCAAATAATCCTCACTGATGTCCTGGCAATGTATTTTATCATGATAAACCTTTGGGAATGTTTAACCAGATGCAAAACCTACAGAAATATTTTTTTTTGTCCTACCTCCTAGCAAGGTACATCCATATAAATACACCAAAGAGGGCTACACAAACATAAATAGGCTCCTAGGAGTTCAACTCTTCCAGCTCCTTTCTTCAAACTATCTCATTATTGACAGCTAAATGAGTCTCCAAAGCACTGAGAAAATGGATCTCCTTGTTAGTTGTCTTGTGAATTGGCCTTTTTGTTTTTTACACCGAAACAATTCTTATGAAAGAAGAGTAAATAAAATATTAAGAAACTGAGAATTTTTACTCCTCTAAACTTGAAGTTCACTCAAGGTCATGTATAAAATGCCCAAGGAAATGAAAACAGAAGTCAGTGTTATTCTTTAGCTTTATGTATAAATCACCCATATTCATCTGAGGGAAAGCTGAGGTTTTGCTTCATTAAGATGTGAATACGGCAGCACATGGGTGATGAAGGGATTATGGGAAGTAAGGTGCCTGAGGTGCAAATCAGAAAGGAGAATGTACCAGTAGTAAAATACATTGCTCATCTAATTTAAAAAGTCTCCTGAGGATTTACCTCAATATATCTTGCAAGAAATCTGTACCCTCTTCTATGAATTCAAACTTAGCCACTGTGACCCAGGTATTGATGACCTCCAGGCTTGATTATTACAGTTCTCTGAAGATACGTATGAAATAATTAACCTTAAGAAAAGCTAAAAGGTTCAAAGCACAGAAATTCATCTCCTTAGCAAAACAGGTCACCAGAAGCTCGGGAATGGTTCCTCAGGAAAGCCATACTCAAGTGTTCAATTCTTATCTTCAAAGTCCTCCATGGGATTGGTCCATATTACCTGTGAGACTGCCACACACACAAAAATGAAGACTGAAAAAAAAGGGGAAGAGACAGTGAGGAAATCTGTCTCTCTAACCTTGCTTGACTGTTTGTCACCATTTTCTTTGCTATTTCTTCAAACACTGGCAGAGCAAGAGCTTTCTCCACATAAGATTAGCTGCAGCAGCAAAAAATTTCCTGTACTTTGTGCATCTTTTTTCCCCCAAATCTCAGGTGAAAATCTATCATTTCCCCTTTCACTGTAACCTTTTCATTTTTCAATCCTTCTGCAATTATTTTAACTGTGTATACTGTCTGAGGCATTTTGGAATGGAAAAGGACAAAATAAGAAGGTAGATATTGTAAAGGCTGAGCAAGGTGAAAATCTACAAAGACATGTAATATTAAAGAAGCAGGGACATGCAGGAAGATACTCCAGATAATAGGAACTGCAGACAAGTATGTACTCTGAGAAGCAGCGATATGAGACTGAGAAAGGACAGAGCAGACATTATACTTGCTATGCAGAAGGACGGAGAGACACTAGCATCATGAGACAGAACGCTTTCCTGTGACATAGTAAAAAGAAAAATATTTGAATGGCAGATGGCATGCTGTTAACATAAGAAAATACAGTATGTTGACAATGGCATTACTTCCCCATCATAGAGACTTAAGCACGCACCAAGTGCACCTTACTAAGTGAGCCACAGTCCTATGGTCCTCAAACAAAAGGAAAAACTATGTAGCACTTAGAAACACTATCCCAGAGGATACCACAGCCAATCTGGTAGCAGACCTATGTAACTTTGTTCCCATCCACAATTATTTCCAGTTTGGGGACAACTTATACCTCCAGATCAGCAGTACAGCCATGGGTACCCGCATGGCCCCACAGTACGCCAACATCTTTATGGCTGACTTAGAACAACATTTCCTCAGATCCCGTCCCCTTTTACGCCTCCTTTACTTATGCTACATTGATGGCATCTTTATGATCTGCACCCATGGCCAAGAAACACTGGACGCATTCCACAGAGACTTTAACAACCTACACCCCACCATCAATCTCAGCCTGGATCAAATATTTGGTACATTTTCCTCCAAAATGATCCAAAGCACATTATAAATAGAAAATTATTGCTATCATCTCTGCTTTTACCTCAGGTTTTTGTAGCTTTCTGCGCATGCTCCAGAAGACTCAGATTAATGTAATGGGGCTAAATTCTATACTTTTACTGTCTGATCCCATTGGAAATAAGAGCATTAGAAACTGCTGCTGCTCCAGATGTGGAATCAGCAGATAGAAGGCCTAACTCAATATGCCTTATTCCAGTTTTATGCTGGTGTAGCACCTTTGATTTCAATGTAATTACATGGGCATGAAACTGAAGTCACACACTAGTGAATCAGGTCCCTTAGTTGTAGAACAAAATAATTAAATGTAATCGCAGTTGTAGCTTCTAAATGAAGATATATGGCATTTTGGAATAAGAATGGCTTATAGTGATTACACATTCAGTAACAAACACATCGGTAGAGACTCAGCTATTGCTTTAGTTATATTGATTTTTTTAAAGAACACTTGTAATTTTACACAAGTTTTCATTTTTCTTGGTGCTTCCTAGTGATTTACAATCCAATAGGAAATGTCTCTGCATTGGAGGGCCCTCATCCTCCAACTAGATCTGAACACAGAGTTTGTTGCACCTCCCTGGAGTCCTCAGGGTTGCCCCAGTAAATCCAATTTCAGGATTGAGACTTATGTTTGTTACATATTGATTTTATTTCATATCCCAATTCCTAAAAATACATTAAGCATATTACAGTGAAAGTGCCCATTCCTAAAAAGGATAGCACCATGAGCATGTGTTAAACACATGCTTAAATGCCATTGACTTCAATTGATTTAAGCACTTGCTTTAAGCTAAGCATGTGATCCAGCGCCATTCCTAAATTAGGGTGTCAGACAGAATCAGAAGGCTACAATGTTTAGAGGACTTTGGTAAGAACAAAAAGCAAAGTTGTTCTCCTGTCTAGCAGCCTCCACCCTTGCCTCACAGGCTAAATTTTTTAGGACAACAAGTTTAATTATAATATATTGAAGTACTTCTTAAAGAATACATGTTTGGAAGTTTTTCAGTGATCACCACTTATAAAATGAAGGACACAGTAGTGTAGGGATAGCTACAGCTCTTGACATCCCAGCAGAGATGAAAGAGGGAAACGAGAGTTCCTTTTGTTATTGAGAAAGAGGAAACTGCCTACTCTGTCTCGTGTCAGTTGTTAGATTGTCACTGGGTGGCACTCACTTGCAAATTCATTGATTTGTACAAATAAATGAACAGTAACAATTAATTACACACTTTGTGAGTACAACTCTGTGGGAAGGCAGAAACTGGACAGACTTGCTCAGCCTGCTGTCCCTGCTATGTGATCAGGAACCTCATTAACATGCCATGCCATCTCTCTCTGTTTCCTCTAGCTATCATTTTTGCTTGCTTTTCTGATTATGAAAACAAAGCCTGACTGGGTTTGGTAGAGTCAACCAACAATCTGTATTCACTTAGCCTTGGGGAAAGGAAGGAGCTGGTAATGCCCAATGAGGCCTATGGAGAATTCCTAGAATGCCACATAGTGTCCCTTAATCCCCATAAAAAAACCTCATGGTAGATGCTGTGTATGATGAGCTCTAAGGCTATGTCTACACAGCAGCCTTACTTTGGAATAACTGATGTTATTCCAAAATAATATAGTCCGTGTCTACACAGCACACAGTTATTTCAACATAATGTCAAAATAATGGCAAGATAGAGAACTTCTTACTCCAACTCCTGTAACCTTCATTTTAAGAGGAGTACGGGAAGTCGAAGGAAGAGAGCTCCAACTTGGACTTCCTGCTGTGTAGACAGCGCCAGAAGCTGAAATAAGCTATTTTGACTTCAGCTACACAATTGGCGTAGCTCAAGTTGCGTAGCTTATTTTGGCTTTAGCCCTGCTCTGTAGATGTGCCCTAAGTGAACTAATGAAGCCACGAAGTCCTATGTTTAGCACAGCAAGGGGAATAGGGTGAGTATTAGGCACAGAGTTTTGAAAGTTATTTATGAATCTAACTCCCCTCTTATTCTCTCTTATTTGCTTGCCTTCTGTCTAGGCAGTTTTCAAAGAGAGCACTGTGCAGGGACTTGGCATCTGAAGCTCAGTTATAGTGCTTGCAGGCATGGCTAAGCGTTTGGGTGAGCAGCTGGGATTTTTGGAATCTATGTGGGAATGCACAGAAAGAGTTTGGAGCCTGAAAATTAGATAAGGGTGGGGGCCACATCACATGTTGCTCATTAGAATCAGGCCCAGGTGCACTCAAGATCTGTCCCCATTGGGTGTTGTAGCCACAAAAGCCACATCTGTCAAGACACATGAGAGATTAATACAGACAAGCAGAAGAAGCTAGCTTACTGGACAGAAACAGCTGAGCAGTAATTTAAGCAGCAGCTAACTAGACAAGGCTGGGTAGGCAGGCTGTGGAGGATTGACAGGCTTCCTTTGCCAAGCACTCTCAGTTCTCATTGATTTCAGTGGAAGCTTTGGGTCTTTAGCACCTTTGAATACCCAAGAACTTAACAGGGTCCCTAAATATAGATTTTGGTGTTTCTCAATGGAAACCCAGGCTTGAACACTTTGCCATATGATTTGTATCTTAGTTTTCAAAGTACTTTGGGATCTTTCAGGTGTCAAGTGAATATCAGAGTATACATTTCCCAAAGGGACTAGTAATGTGGCTGCCTTTATATCTAGGTACCTAACCTGAGATCCCTTTCTAGAGGCCTGGTATTCAGAAAGTGCTAACTAAGCATTAGCCCTCTTAAGATCAAGCCCCTTTCAGGTGTCCCCAGTTGGTCACTCAAAATCACTAGTTATTGCTGACAATGTAAGCTCTCCTACTGAATTCTAATTGTTGTTCCTTACAACACTTAGCCTTATATGAAAACATATGCTACAGCTTTTTGCTGAAACACCTAACTTCCAGGAATAAGTTCTGTATTAAGAGTAAATACTGTAGCAGGCTACCCTGAACCACACTAGGTCTGAGGTCCCAGGTTCAAATCCACCCAGTGGTGGTTACACTACCACATTCTCTGAGCACATTATGTTCAACGATCTGGAAAAATACTTTGACCAAGTTCCAAGAGAAGTCATCTGGTGGTGTACAAGGGCAAAAATGGTATCAGAGCTACACATGGCTTAAGATATCACTAGTCAGAACTTCTAATGGTGAAACAGATGAACTACTGGTAAATGTGGGAGTAGGTCAGGAATCTTGTTTCTCCTCTTTTTGAGTAGTCTCTCAAGAAATACACAGAAGGAGCCCCATGGAGAATATTACTTGCAGATTATAACCTTCTATGCACTGAGGCAAAAGATAGTCTCGAAGAGGATCTTGATAAATGAGTCGGTGAGACGAAAGCTCAAAATAAGCAGAGGAAAAACAAAATACATGGCTTATAATTCCAATAGTGTGAAACCTGAAGAATTATCCTTGAAAGTAGATGGGGTGGACAGTATATAAAATACAAAGTATCAAGCATCTGGGTACTAGAATCTGGAGAAATGGAGGATGAAATTAGATTACGATAATACATATCAGGCTCAAAATGAGAACTGCTGTACTACACCACTTATTTTTCTCCAACTGGTGTTCACAGAGAGGGTACTCTGGAGGGTCTGCAAGTTATGTCAAGGGTCATTGGCCCCACTTATCAACTTCTCCCCTGCCCTCCCAGTGCCTCCTGCATGCCACTGAACAGTTGTTCAGCGGCATGCACCAGGCACTGAGAGGGAGGGGAAAGAGCAGGTACAGGGTATGTTGGAGAGGGAGGCTGAAAAGAGTCAGGGAAGAGGAGGGGTAAAGGTGAAACAGAGGCAAGAAGAGGTGAGGCAGGAGTGGAACTTAGGGAAAGGGGTGTGAATGGGATGTGGGGCTGATCAGAGGTTGAGCACCGCCCGGGGAAATTGGAAGACAGCTTTGGGTCTATGAAAAACTTTAAATGAAAACAGGGGTTCTTGGATTGTGAAATTTTGCAAACCACTGCTGCAGTATGTGACAAGATGATCCCAGCAAGATTAAAAGATTAAAATGTTATGAAACTGTAGTCTGTCCTGTTTTAATATATGGGGTTGAACACTGGGCAACAAAGAAGAAACATGAGCAAATGGTATGTTCCACATACACCTGAATGTTGAGATGAAGCAAAAAAAGGCCAGATGAGGAACGTGAATGTTAAAGACATGCTCAAATTAGCATCTATAGCTGAAAAATATAAAGCAATGGGGGGAGGAAACCTAAGGCCCAGGGGCCAGATGTGGCCCCTGGCTTGCCTGGATCCAGCTCTCAAGGTCCCCTCCCCCCCCCAACAACATTGGGCAGCCTGCATTGGCATTCCTTCTCCCTACCATCCCACTGTGGGGCTGGAGCACACAAAATTTATTGGCCTGGGCCCCCCAGGCTGTTGTGTGCAAAGGGAATGTGAGGAGTATCTTTCTCCTTCTTAGCTGGGGGCCACATCAGTGAAGGGTATTTTTGTTTGTATGGGGGGTTTTTGCTTCTCATGTGTGTGGCCCCCGACTGATTTTAATATGGGCCCTGACTGATTTTTGTGTGAGGCCCCCGACCCAAAAAAAGGTTCCACACCCTGATATAAAGGAATATCAGATGGGTTGATATTGTGAAGCACAGTCCTGACAGCTATATGGTAACAGAGCACAATAGTTCAAGACAGAAGGAAAAAAACAGAGGCTGGTCCAAGAGGATGTGATGGAATGTCATAACAAGGTGGTTCTCAAACTTTTCTTTCCCACACTTTACCCAAGGCCCCTCGCCCACCTCATATCTTTCTGCCCTTCCTCTTCCCCACTTCTTTGCTCCCTTTCCCCCTCTCTCCCTCCCTTCTTCCTTTATGCTGCTGAACAGCTGTTCCATAGTGTGCAGAAGGCACTGGAGGGGGATTAATTAGCAGGGCTTAGGCCATGAACTCCATGGAGTGCCTTTGTGAACACCCAGAGGTCCGCACACCCCAGTTTGAGAACCACTGTCATAAAGAAAGATGTTAACATGTGGTGAGAGAGAGAGAATATGGAATTGAATGAAGCTATTTGGAGGAAGAGTACTCAGAGCAGACCCCAATTGATGGGATTAACATAAGGAAGAAGACAACTATAGCATACTGCAATATTTGTAACAGGTTGCATTTGTCTTTTCCTTAGTTTCTGTCAAAAGTGGTGTATAAAAATAAAGTGCTGGCATTGACAACCATTGTTTATAGAATTCTCCTCTCTGAGTGGTAGTATTTTCCCCTATGATAAATTACTTTGTATTTAGTTTATCCTTTGTTATCCCTGATATCTTGTACCTATAGTATTTGTTGTGCTTAAAGGACAAACAGAACCTTCATGAGAAGATTCATCTATTACTCTATTCAGTCAGTACAAGTGTTTTCCCTTCCCATTACCTACAGCAGCACTGACATTTTATTGCATGCTGAAATAGCAGCCAACAAGGGGAAAGACTGAGTCATTTTATTCCCACGTCTAAACATAAAAAAGAGAACTCTTTGCAAAAATACAAGTAATTACTGCAGCATCCAAGAGTGCCACTGTTCATCAAGGAGAGAGTATTTGGGAGATGAAAAACAGGGAATTGAATAACAGTCTGTCATGTTACAGCTCTCTCGAAATGCCAAGACTCGCATATGTCCTTTCTTTCAATTAATGTTTTGCCTGACAGCTGTTAAGTGTCTTAGTACATTTATATACCTAGGTGCTTATATCTCCCCTACCTCATGGTAGTATGTGAGCATTGCACAAATACTCATGAAATTAGCTTCCCATCATACTTACGAGGTAGGGAAGTATCATCTCCATTTGACATAGGAAGATCAAATGATTAGTCCAGTGTCACACAATGACTCTGTTGCCCAACAAAGATCTGACCATGGGCCCTTTCCACAGAATTAAGTTTTCTCTGTAAAAGGGTAACAAGTCCATAATTGTGCACATGCAAACACTATGGCATTCAGTGCAATCATATACCCGCAGCACAAAGAGTGGCTCAGAACCTTGTGTTTCCAAATCTATAGGCTTCTTCCATATTTTCAAAAGAAAACTGCTATGAAAAGATAGGTGTGCAGGTACATAATCTATTCAGCTACCCATTGTCATAATGACTAGGGATGATGGGAGGCTGCAGGAAATGTTGCCTTATTCACTGATTTAAAAATTGCTTGCCCTGAGCAAGTGGGCAAGAATTCAACTAGGCAGTGCTTACAGATACTCTATTAACATGAATCCTTATACCCTTTCTTCTAACTTCTAATCACTAGATGTTGGCAATACCCAGAACCACAGATTCTCTCATAAAGCAGTCTCTGCTTGGTGCAGAACTGGGAGAAGGATGTGCCCACAAGCAACTTTTTGCTTCTGATCATAGGGCATGTTTTACACCTGCCCTGTCAAATTTGTGAGCTATCTCAGGGTTTCTCTAAAACTCTGTCAGCCTATAACAGCTCCCAATAAATCCCATGACAGCTCATCCTTAAGAGATTATATTAAAAAGCTGTACAAAGGAACATATTTGCAGTGTACAACAATAAGTTTTGTTGGACCTACAAAATCCAGAGGCTATGCTATGTACACTTGAACACCATTTACTGGAACATTATCTATTAACTAACAATTTCTATATATGTGTTGGTCCTAGAATATATGAGACAAGGTGAGGGAGGAAATATCTTTTATTGGACCAATTTCTGTTGATGAAAGAGACAAGCTTTCAAAGCAACAGCTGGAGTTTGTCTCTTTATTTTCGTATACACAAAGAGCATTCTCATAACAGCTGAGATCATTCTGTTCTTTGTCCCCCAATAATGAAAACACCTCTTACTCCCAGAAGGTGATATAGGAGTCTGAAATTCTAGCTCTGTGAGCAAGGACCCTGGAGTTTGGGGTGCTTGGAATGCAATTGCACCCTCTTGTTTGAAGTACTAATAGCAACCGCAGGCCTGGCTATTCATCTGTTGAAATGAGTTTTCCCATGAAAGCTCATGAATCTATAAATTTTGGTTAGTCACTAAGGTTCCACAGGACCACTCAATCATATACAGGGTTTACAGTTTGATTCAATGGCTTCCAGCAGTCACGCTGTAAAAGTTGTTCCAACTGTTGAGTGTTGAGGATTCACCTATGTCTTGTGAATCCCAAATTGGCAAGACACAGTTAGAGTGGGGGATCAGCATCTTGACAAATGGCATGTATGGGACTTCAATAGAGACCACAAAGAACAAACCAGACAGAAGGAAAGTGTTTTCTGTCTTTCCATTAATCTGTGATAATCTCACCATTTATGGGTTGTTTAACCAGTGAAGTTATGCTACAGGTTTGGGCAGCTGTAGAAAGTGGGTAGGGAAGAAGAATGGAATAGGTGAGACTAACATCTGCCTGCTAGTGGTAATTAAGGCCAAATGTGTAAAGTTGCAGAGCTCTAACTGCTCCCGTTAAACTGGTGATGAGCAGTAAAATCTCTGATTAAATTTTAAGTGGAAGGAAATGGGCCAGCCTCCCAATCCGGGGAGGCTAATGGAGTGGAGTGTGTGCAATTATGTGTGCAGTATGACTGTGCTAGTGGGAAGACAATCGGGCCAAGCACCAAGTACTACAGCCAGCAAGCACAGCAAACAGTGAGCCTGCGTTGCCTCATGGTCTCTCACCAGCAGAAGTCAGGTGGCCAGGCACAGCCCTGTGCCAAGATCCCAAGCCCAGTGAACCTCTTTAAATCATCAATAAGTGAGGGCAGGTGGATTCGGTCTGCATTCGGCACCTGCATGGCCTTATATTTTCCAGTACACACACACACTCACTCATTCTCTCTCTTTCTCTCAAAACGAGGAGTCCTGTGATTTATTAGGGCATAAGCTTTTGTGAGTAAACCCCACTTCATCAGATGACTTGGAGTGGAAGTTACAGAAGCAGGGGTATGTATAAGGAAGAAGTTGCTTGTGTTAATGAAGGTAATCAAGTCAGGGTAAAAGTGGGTCCTTCACAGCATTTGGTGTGGAGATGTGAATATCTAGAGAAAGGAAATTGCAACACTATCGGTTTAGGATTGAATAAAGATCTCAACTAGTTAACACTCTGCAAAGGCAATTTCACCCTCTCTGGGTATTCCCATCTCCAGGTTGACATTGCAAATGAGGCAGGGATTTAAATATCCCATGCCTGATTTGCATAAAAATGGCCACCATATTTTGCCGACTCAGCACTATGCCTGCAAGGAGGCATAAGGGATCTGTCGAAAAAGGCTTTCTTTCTCAACAGATCCTTCTCTAGACTGCCGCTTTTTGCCAACAAAGTGCTGAGTTGGCAAAACGTGGTGGCCATTTTTATGCAAATTAGGCACCGGATATTTAAATCCCTGCCTCATTCGCAATGGTGACCTGCCTAATCTGCATCCCTCTGCCGACAGAGAGATGCAGTCTAGACATACCCTGAGGTGCCACAGGATTCCTCCTTGTTTTTGCATCCAGTGTGACTCTGCTTCATTTAGTTCTCCCTCTGTCAAATAGGAAAGCAATGATACTTATCTACCTCAAAGGCACATTGTAAGGCTTAACTGATGTTTTTAAAGAACTTTGAAAAATCTAAGATGAAAGGCCCTATACAAATTCAGTGAGTTAATTATTATATCGGTCGTTATCACTATTAATTATCATTATCTAGCTCAGCCTTATTCTTTTTCTGCAGAGTGAATAGTCCTCCTCTACCTGTGTGTCTGGCTCAGAGGCTTTCTTTGCTAACCATTTGGCAGGTCATCTGCTTGAGTGAACTAGAGGCATTGTTCTCTGGCATGTGCAGTGCCACAGAGCACTGAGTAATGAATGAGCCCATTACAACTTTACAGTAGGAGAGACAGGTTATTCCTTTGTCAAATCACTGCACACACTGTCCTCCTTCCTTGTTCCAATTACTCAGAAGGTGATGGCACTTTCTCTTCCACAGCCTTTCAGGCAACCACTGATGCATATTTAGGACAGAGATAGGTACAATACTTTCAGCACAGACCTTCAGATCCTGTCACTGGGGAATAAAGCTGACGACAGTGACTAACACTCTGAACTTACTTTGAAATGATCCTTTTTTGAAAGAAAACAACAAAGAAAAAGAAGTGAAAGGGGAAATGAAGAGAGTTCCTGCTTCATATACTAAAGGATTCACTGAAGTAAACATAAAACCCCAAACCATCTAAACCATATTGCTCTATGTGATAGATCTTTGTAGTGAGACTGACCAGTGTTTGCACAGTGCCTTTCATCCCAGAAGATTTGGGAACACATTACAGGATGTTTTTATGAAAGGTAACCATCTCAGGCAGTCCATTAACAGCCACCATCCACACTATACAGCCGTGTGGGGCAGGCAGTAATGAAGAATATTGCAAGGGTAATTTTGTTTTGCAGAGTTATCTGAATACACATTTAGCCCTGACAGTAGGTTAGCCTTACTCCAAACCCACTTAGCTGATTTTGGAAGGTCCAGTTAAGTGAAAAACTGCTTTTCTTCTGCCATTTGTTAGCAGACTCAGATTTGGATCTTCGGATCTGGATGAGCTCTGCTTGCTGCAAAATGAGAAATCAGGAAAGGATACTGGCTTCATGCCATATGTGATATCCCCCCGTCCAGTCAGCCTTGCTGTGTTTTGGCCTCAAGGATGTTCTACATTATGGCCAGCTGCTGAAATAAAACCAGAGTCAATAGAGCAGCTAAGGATAACCAAAGCATAGCAAAACTCTAGTCACCTAGACTAGACTACCAGCTCAATCGCACCAAAGATTACTCCAGACTGGGAAATAGTCTGGTATTTGTTTTAAATCAGCATAAGCTTCCCTTTGTGTCATAAAATCAGGTGAAAGAAGTTGATGTGGTATTGGAAGAAGGATTTTCCCTCACTGTATATCTAGGTCTCATGACTTATGACTCCCTCATCATAAAAGTGTCATCACCTGACTAAGTTACTCCAAGAAACAGATGCTGGTTCTCATGGAGTCTGGGAAACCCTGGGTTAATCTTGCCTGGGTAATCTTGCCTTAGTCTACAAGAAAGGAAGGTGCATGTGTGCCAGTGAAGGAGATAATGCCTTAGCATGTGTGAGCAATGGTGACAAGAGGGTAATTGGAGCAATTTTGTGTCTGTGAAGGGGTAGGCACAGTCTCAGCCTTTGTTCGACTGATGCATAAAAGCCGAAGGATTCTAGCACTGACAACCTGGAATGCTATCAGGATATGACAAGAGTAGGTCCACACAACAATCTCCCTGAGATGTGATTTACACTTTGAACAAATTTGAGAGCGCCTTTGGCAGATGCTCTGTGTGTTCTTTGAGGCCTGTCTGAGCCATCTGGGCTATACTTCTAGGGGCGATGGGCCTTTACCTCCTGCTGCCAATGGCTCAAAGTCAGAAATTAGTCCTTGTTCTTATAAAATGCATTGATCAGACATCCCTAGGGTCATGAACAAAAGTGAAAGCCATTTATTAGCTAGCAGAGTAACAATGTTCACTGTGACCCAGATCTAATTAAGAGTAGCCAGTGAAAAGATTTAGCAAACTCTCCACCCCAGAATAAGACTCTCAGTTCTCTACAACAGTTTCCTAAGAAAATTTCTGTGCAAGCAGATGGACTTTTGTTGGCTGTACTGATCATCAGAAAGCTTCAAATCTGCCCAGTCTGTGTCATATAAATATTGGCAATTTTTGAACAAGTGAGGATAAGCATCTAGACTCAGTATTCTGAGATTCCCCATCATCAGATTTATGTGTAACTTGGCTATAATTGGGAGTCAGGTGACACCTTTTTTTGGTGTATTGTTGCTCTTGTAATGCCAGTGTGTGCATTTCTTTTATAAGTGCTGCTGCTGTTTGGCTGGATACTAACTTCACCAGTAAGTGTGGAACTCACCATCTAGTACACAGACTTGCTGAATGTATGCATCTCTTCCCTCACCACATTTTAGATTCAAACTGAGACGCTCAGCCCCTTGGCAGGTGATATGGATGGGGCTCTAGAATCTGGCCTGTAACTCATCTCATTGCTTTCTTGGCTGGTTTGGGTTTTTATATCTTTCAGCAGGGCTCTGTAACTAAACCAACAACCAGAATGGAATGAGCAAAAAGTATAAGTATGAATTTTGCAAAATGAATGCTACCAAATAGAGAGGGGCCAATCCCACAAAGCAGTGGGCACCTTTAACTCCTCCCAGGGAGTTAAGGGAATGTGCCATCTGGCAGGATCAGACATGAAAGAGCTTCAGTTGTGTGTTTCTCACCCACATTAGTGCTAATTTGGAATATGATTAGTGGCCTTTTTCAGGTATACCGCATAGCCTCAGGGATTTACTAGCCTCAAAAGAGGCAATTGAACCTGAATACTGGTCTTAAAGTATTACAGGACACAAGATCTTATAGTAAACATAGCTAGGATGGAGTGATATGAGATTTCCTGAACCAAATTATATGAGGTATTGTTATTTATTATTTCTATCTGGCAATATGATAGCTGTACATGAAGAAAATGCTATATGGCCTTTATCCTTAAGGAGCTTCCGATCTCTGGACTGGATTGAAACTAGCCCTAATCTAGCTGTCCAGGGCAGTAAGGATTGTACAGCTGCATTATTGGCTCCCAGTCCCTAGAGGAATGCAAATGCTCCTTGCAAGATGCTCTTCCCTTGGAGCATGTGGGTGTAGGTGTCATGTGGAGTAGGGGAAGAGTAGGGAATGGGGGAATTCATTTCTACATGCTGACCAGCAAACCACCCAGCTGGGGATTAAATTGCACCCTGAGATCTGTTGCACACCACTTCTCCATCCCAGTGCACAGGTGCCTCCCAGCATGAATACTGTTTCTTACTCAGGGTTGTATAAAAGGCAACATCCAGCGCTATGTATGACAAGCTAGGAGATGACTAGGTAAAAGAAGCAAAGAGGAAGATACTTAAACCAAATAAAACTGGGGAAGGTTTCCAGTGTAATTAGGTGCACAGAATGTGTTGCTGTACTAGCACCTGACTGTGCACAGAACGGGGTGATTCATGAATGCAGAAGGTGTGAGGAAGAGGCAGGAGCATGGGAAGGATCCATTATAATCCCTCTCTGGAGAGTTGTTAGAAAAAGTTACTGGACTTCACTGTTGGTTCATCTGTAGATGCTCTAAGAAAATGCTAGCAGTTTGTAAACTGGGACTCACTCAGAAAGGAAGAAATCCCCGGGGTCCTCATCAACTATGGCTACAAAAAACAAACCCTTGAGGAGTTGGAAATGTAAATCAGCTCCTTGTGCTCTGCTGGGGACTGGGTTCTTTTCCAAACAAGGAACAATAGAGCACTAGGAGTTTATACATGGCATGCTCTATGATGAGTCACCTTATCTGGAGACTTCTCTCTTCCTTGTTTTATATGGGTAGGGACTGAAGACTAGCACAACTGAAGGACTGTGGAGAGAGGGAATGTTCATGGCTTTGGAATTTTTTCATTTTGCTCTTGAGTATGGTTGGTATCATCATCTTCTTGCCATGAGACCTAATCTGTTCCCATTAATCTGTTGCCTAATCTGTTCTAACTAGAGTAGTGGGCTAGTGGCAGAACAGATTCCATGAAAAAAGCCTCAGCCTTGGCACTTGTTCTAGTTCTCATATCTGAGCATAGTCCGTGGTCCAACAGAACCAGAGGTGGTGGCTGTTTAGGGCACCATGTGTGACTCATATGCTTCTATTTTGTGGCTGTTAGCTTGCTGGGGAAAGAAGGTCATTGTTCAACTGGCTAATTGACATTTTGGTCACTGGGGCAGGCTCCTCTAAGCTAGGTGTCATCATTTGGGTTTTTATGGGGTTTTTTTTGTATATTCTAAAGCTTCGTAAAAGTGCCTGGAGCTCTGGAAAATAGATGCTTCAAGGGAATGTGAAGAAATGCATAATAAACGAAGAAATGTTTGCAGTATTGTGACAGAAGAGAAAATACAATGAAACAAAACCATCAGACTGAAAGAACACAGCCCAAAAATCAGATGTGCTTTGTTGCAAATAAAACATTGTCAGGAATGAAGCAAGTCAAATAGTACACCAAAAAGCAACAACAGAAGACAAACCTGATAGAAACTGTATTACTATGAAGGATGTCATTGTAAGAATATAACAATGTGACTCACGGTGAGTAACAATAACAATTGTAAACACACTGTATGCAGTAAATGAAATATTACAAACTAATCTAAGGATTGTAAATTGGGCTTATAAATAAATAAACTGCAACCACAGGCGTAATTGTTTAGAGGTCTGATGAACTTCTAAGTTCTAATTCCAACAGGTGGTCCTAGATTTCCCTTTCTGTAATTCATCCAGGGGCTCCAAAATAGAGTGAGCCAGGTACCATTTTCCCATCGCTTTTTACCTGCCTTAAAGGCAAGTGAAGGAGGGGAGATGGTGGAGAGGGGTGAGCAGGGGAGGGCCTCAGGGGAATGGGTGGAATGTCGATGGGGCTACAGTTCAGGTGGCAGTGGCTCCTCCACTTCTAGGGTGCTTCTTGCGTTCCTGGTCTCATGTTATGCCAGGTGGTGGTGTTATTGGCTGTCTCAGTCTGTGATCTTATCATACCTAATTAAAATAGAATCACAGAGCGGTAGCTGTGTTAGTCTGTAACTTTTAAAAACGAGTGGTCTTGTGGCACCTTGAAGACTAACCAAAATATATAGAATCATGTGCTTTCATGGGCAAAACTCACTTCATCAATTCATCATCATTTTTAAAATGGGACCAGTATTTCAGTGTAGACTTCCAATGACTCTTGAAGGCGCTGCAAAATGTAGAGCTGAGGAATCAGTAAGTGATGACCTTCCCTTTAAGTTATTAATAAATCAGCGTCAGAGGCATGGGATGAGGGACCGTCTACTACTCGAGATGTCATCTTTCAAATGAGATGTTACATCAAGAAAGGGCAAAAAGAGCTCATAGAATTTTTATATACATGTACATCTGTTATCCTATTTGCTCTGGTCAAATTCCACTTTTGATAAGTGTTTTGTCTGCTTCCATTTCCCTAAGAAAAGACTTTGTCATTTCTTTTCCAAAACTGTTTTGAACTATAATTTTTGCTGTGCACTATTTAGCTACTGCTTTATTCTTCCTCAGAAGTGGCTGCATCTCAGTGAAAGCTGATGCCATTTTCCCTCTTTGAAATTGCTTCAGTGTCCTATATGATGAAAAGCACTGTCTACCTGTAAACTATTATTATAAATTACTCAATGCTTTGATGGAGATGTTTGGAATTGCTGGTTATCTTCTCACAGATTCTCTAAGACACACTGGCACATTATACTGCAAAATAGAATGGGCTTGTTCAAAACTGCCCTTAATTGAAACTGATCCTGTAAAAAACATAATTTAGTGAGATAATGACTTTGCTGCTGCTTTTTCTTTCAAATGCCAAAAGTTTTAAATTATTTGCTGAGTTATGTGACACTGTGCTGACAGTTTCCATGGGAAAAATTCTTTATAAATGTTGCCACAATTTAAACATCATCCATTATTTTCCACCAGCCTTGTGTGGGGTTAGCTTGCAGCCTATGTTTTCGCCAACTGAGGAGGTGTATTCTGTTGGAACCCAGCACTCTGAAAGATTTATGCACCATTTCCCAAAGTAGCAATTGTTTGCTACCAAGAACCACATGCCAAGAAAACCAGTACAACTGTGAGCACCATCTCTGTGGGTTTTGCTTTATAAATTAGTCAGTGTTTTATGTGCTGTCACTCTTTTCTTAGATAAGGCAAAGGTGGTGCTAAAAGATCTTTCTCTCCCATCCATATGCCTGTAGTACTGTAGTAACTAGTGATAAGAAAAAGGACATTACAGCGAAGACATACCGGGGATATAATCAAGACTAGTGAATAGCTGTGTCATCCCTGCCGTCTGATGTGGGGTGCCCTTTATGCTGCTTTGCTGTTTTCACCTCTCCTTCTGGGCTGCTCCAAACAGCCTCAAGCATGTGAGTAATTCCTATCTACGTCTGTGTGTACTTGCAAATTGCAAGTCACTCTCAGTCTTTTGCTAGCTTGAATTACACAGCAGGGTGACCCAAGCACATTCCCAGTCTCATACTCTGCCCCAAAATGTACATCTTCTACTTCCCAGACTTCTTCTGGACATTCCAAGTTCATATAAAATCTGTCTCTTTATTAATAAAAATAATATGCACAATTTCTGTTATCCCCAGTGGAGTTTCCCAAACACTTCAATTCAAACACACTGGATAAGACAAAACAAAAACACAAGCTTATTAATTACAAAGAGAGAGATTTTAAGTGAACACAGGTAATGAGGCATAAAAGTCATAATTGGTTAAAAGAAAACTAAAGGAAAAACACAACTAAAGCCTAACTTTGCAAACTAGAGTAAATTTAAATCAAAGTTTCTCATCTTGCTTCATCAGTCTACTGCCTGAACTTCTTTCTCTCAGGATCTATTCCCCCCGCCCAAACACACACTCAGAGAAGCCCATTAACACCATGCAGTTCAAAACCATAAAGCTGCCTACAGTCTAGCTGTAGGGACATGGTGTAGATCTCTACCCAGAATCATAAAACAAGCTGTCTGTCCATCTATCTAGATGACCAATATCTGTGCACCTTCAAGATCACAGAATGGATAAAATCAGTCCTTGAAGATCCTTCCCATTATTTCCCATCTCCTTTTTAGCCATACACTAGGAACCCATACCCAAATGTCTCCAACTCACCACTGCCACCCATAACAGCTTGAGGCCTGAAAGAATATTTTGATCCACCAAATCCTTGACTCTCTGCAATTTAAGGAAAGTCTCCAGTATCGAGTGGTTTGGCGCGGCTACAGTCCAAACAAGCTACCTTGGGAACTGTTGAAGAACTTCAATGCTATGGACCTATTGTGAATTTCATCAGAAGTGCCCTGAGAAACTGGGCCCTCAGAACTCTAGGAAGTGCCCTCAATGTGGGACAGGAGCTGTCAGGAATTGGGGCCTGCAACAGAACAAGTCTGGAAGTAAGGCCTGCAGCAAAGCAAGTTTCCTGGCAAAATAAGTGTAACTGCCCTGTAGTAGGCTACCAGACTAGCTACTGCTTGATTGGTTGGAAGAGTCTGTAGATGGGGCCTAAGTCCAGCACCCGCAGTTCAGTAGTTTCTCAGAGCATTTGCTCACAGCTGGAATTGTACCTGCTCTTTCCTTAGCCCTTGCCCCTCCTTTGCCTCACTCTATATTTGCCTATCCTACCCTCCCACCTCCAATTCCTGACTTTGGCTCTGACCCTGGGCTCCAGTTCCTGATGTCCCATTCCAGTTCTAAGCACTGGACATAACCATTCACATTATGGTTACTGACAACATGTTATATTATTCACACTACTACTTACCTAAGAATATAACATTAGAACATAAAACAAAAATGTCATAAAATAATCTAAAAATAGTGAAAGAAATAAAATAAAGATAGTAAGATTTAAAAACACATTTAATTTTGAAACAAAATTTCCTGAGCAGGATTTTCAGACTTTTCCTTTTTTGGGAAATTTTAAAAAATATTTGGTTTGATTTGGAACTGAGCCAAATTTTGAAATGTTGAAATTTCCTGAAAAAGAGAAATTCCTAGTTTCTGTTAATTCTGAACCAAACTTTTCTCCAAAACTCTGAAACTTTTTCCCTGAGGTGTGAAATAGTTGGCTAATGGTTTGTCTTTACTTTTCATTTTCATGTGTTACTTTATGCTTTTTGGTTCAGACTGAAAGCAAAGAGCTGAAATTTAGCCTTCCCTTGAATTTTGTAGTCTGTTTTTGAAGCTTTGACTAAAACTTCCATTCTGAGGCATCTTTGTCGTCACTTGCTCCCATTCCGAACAGCGCTTTTATAAAAGCAGTGACACACACCAGCAAGTGTGTTGTAATACAAGTGTCTTACAATGTGGAGATGCTTGGTCTTTCTGCTCATATTGGAATCATGTTGCTAATGGACATGTTATCACCTATTCCCTGTCATGTTTTATTACTAATGCATCGCTTGTTGTAATCAAGTTAATCACACTTAAACACACACATTCATTTATACTGAGGTAAACCTAGAAAGGCTGTAAAAGGTGGTTGCTGTTGCCCTGTATAGGTAATAAGGGCAAAGGGCACTTTTCATTTGAAGTGCTTTAGGAGGGAATGAATAGATAACCCCATTTTGCAGATTGTGAAACTGAGGTATAGTGAGATTTATCAGTTTGCCCTTGGTCAGATCCTGAGACAACAGAACTATTAATAGAATCTACCACTCCAGGCACTCAGACTACTGCCCTGTTCACTAGAGGTCGTCTACCCAGCACCGTAACTCGAAATAAGAGATGCAATTTGAGCTATGCAAATTTGCATATCTTATTTCGATGCTATTTTAAAATAACTTATTTCATCATTTGGTGCTGTCGACACAGCGCCAAATTTCGAAATGAAGCGCTATTCAGAAATGTCTCTTACTCCTCGTAGAATGAGGTTGATAGGGTTGTTGGAATAGTGAGCCTGAAATAATGGGCTTGCTGTGAAGATGTGGGATAGCTATTTCGGGATACTCCGGTATCCCAAAATAGCATTGCAGTGTAGACGTGCCCTAGGTTGCGCTGTCTTATTTCACGTGGTTGGTGTTATTTTCGCATACACCTGAGATGTTCTGATGGGTGGATTAAAAAAAGTCTCAAAAGAAATAAACCAATGTGGTGAACAATGTCTAATTAAAATCATGAGTCCAAATTCTTTCCTGGTTGACCTCAGTGGAGTTATACGAGGGATCATTCTGACCCACAGTGTTTTATATAACTCTGTATTCACAGGCACAGGAAATAAGGGTGTGGGGGATGCTTCAGCATCCCTGGGCTCCCAGCCTAGCGCCCAGGGCCTCAGTTGCCTACCCGCATGCTGCAGGCTCTACTGACAGCTCCACCCCTGGGGTTTTAGTTGCTGCCCCCATGTGATCAGGGCTCTGCTCTCAGCCCTGTGTGCTTGGAGCTCTGCTGCTGTTTCCAGGCCTGGGGTGCTGGGTGCTGGCCCTGTGCACTGGGGGTTTCTGCTTCAGCCCTGCACAATGTGGGCTTTGCTGCCAGCCCTGTGGCCTGGGTCCCGGCTGCTGCCTCACATGCCAGGGTTTTGCTCCCAGCCTCAGCTGGGGGGAGGGACAGGTATAAGGGAAGATGTCAGCACCCCCACTCTTTAAAATGTTCACACACTATTGTCTGTATTGTGGTTTCTTACCCAGGTCCAGATCATGGTGTCTTCTTCAAATTGATGAGGCTTTATTTAAAGCAAGGTATCTTAATCCGAACATCTCATCTGTTGCACCCAAGTCCACATCTGGGAACTCATCCTCTTTCCAGTGTCTTATCCAAATATTTCTCCTAGGCATTTTGATTATAGTCCCATCACTATAGTACTAGATACAGTTGGAAGACATGCACTTTACAATCCATGCCAAAGTGGATGGTAGTATCACCCCACATCCAAGCAAAATCTTTATCAATGAATACTGAAGGAAGATCTTCAACTATCAAGAGTTCATATTTTACAATATATTTTCTAGTACATTATATGTATCATAAGTAATTATAAATATAATTTTCATTAAGCACCTCTGCCATTTCTAGGTTTCCTGTTATTGTTTCTCCCTCTCCTATGGACAATGGGCCTACCCTGTCCTTGTAATGTTGAAAGCAATAGGTCTAGATTCTAGATCAGTGGGGTGCAGTATGGCCACTGTGTGCCAAGCTGCTGCAGGATCACCCTAGTGTACAATGGATTCTCTGGTGGTACAGATCCAGCATGGCAAGTCTACATCCATTCATTTCCTTACTGCTGGGGTAGGAGGCATGGCCAGGGGACAGAGTCATGACTAGAATGCGTCTGTGTACCTCTGATCAACAAGTTTGATGCTGGCCCTGAGGGTAACTAGTAACTAATATAATTAAAGTGACCATGCAGCTCTATGAACAGACCATAGATCCAGATCAGGGGAACATAAAGATCAACTTTGCCTTCCTTTCCCCAATCTGCATTTTACATCTCTCTAGCCAGCAAATGAGCATCAAGGTGGATATTCAGAAGACTGTGTGTTTATTAAATACTGTAAAGCTGCTAACTTGGAAATAATGTTGTTTTTATATTGTATCTGTTCACAACCAATGGACAGGCCTGGGGCTAACTGTGGTGTCATGTAACCACTGTAAATCTGGAATAACTCCCCTGACAGCAGTGGAATTAAACTGGTATAAAATCAGTGCAAGGTCAAAATGAGAGAGCTATTTAAACTCTAGAATAGGAACTAGGACTCCTTCTCTACTATCCAGATCTATGATCTGAGAGAGCTCACATGATTGCTCTTGACTAAATTTCCCTATCTGTAAAACTGAGATAATGTTTCTGTCTTCAGAGATGTTATGAGTACAAAGTCATTCATGCTGGTAGAGCAGTAGGTGAATTTAAAAGGTCTTTATTACAAGGACCTTACTGCACTATGTTATTAACATAGGGACAGGACGTGGCACAGATGATGTGAGTTCAGTGGGAAATTAGAGCTGTAAATATAAATAAAGCAATTTTCCATTTAAATTAAATTATAACACAGGGATTGCCATGCCATAACTGTAATTCTTTGCATTTATAGAGACCCTTTCATCTGAACAACTATCTTAATTATCAAAGTGTTCTAAAGCAGTGGTTAGATATTGTTATCCCCGCTCAACTGGGGAAACAGTCTGCAGGAAAATTGTATAACTGCTCTGTACCTCAAACAGCAATCCAATAGTCTGTTTGGGAAATGAACCTGGGGGCATGTCTACATGTAACCACCACCAGGCAGATTTGAACCTGGGACTTCTGAAGTGGAACATAGGAGCCTCTACCCGCTGATCTAAAAGCCAGCTAGTTGCCAGCCTAGGCTGTAGACATCTCTTGGTCTTAAATGTTGCTGTGGTCTAGATGCCACTGCATGGTAACCACACTAGATGTGTAGGTTACATACACACCTTTCTGGAATGCCCAGGAGCCCGCTTTCCAGCCTGAGTTTACAAACTTAAGCTAGCAGGGCTCACACCAATGCTCTGAAAGTAGCTGATCAGCTAGTGCTCTGAGGTCGAGGCTCAGGCTCTGAAGTTTAGGGACGGGGTTGGTTTCCAAGCCCACGTTTCAAGCTGAGCCAGGATTTCAAAGTGCTGTCTCCACACCTATGTGTAGAGCTCAAATAAAAACCCTCTCAGTCTGACTGAGTAGACTTGGTCTGGGAGGCTCATTCCCCCAGGCTCCAAAATGCTGTTTAGCTAAGTCGTCCTCATTCCCAGGCCCTTGCTCTTTCTACTCTCACATAGTCCTGCTGGGATCACCATGCTGTGCTGCATTGCTTCCATGCGCATGGTGCATTATTGTCATCTTGCAATATGTGAGCTTGTAGCAAAGGGTTCCTTCGTCCCCGGTACGGGGAGGGGACGGGGGGGGGGGGCGGCCGCCCCTGTTCCCTCCCGAAACTCCCCTTGCTTCTGTCCTTTCCTTTAGCCACCCCAGCAGTCCAGGTCTCTTAGTCCACCTCCTCCAGGTCCAGGACCTCCTCCTTCCCGAGGTCCACCGCCGCCTCTGGCTTGCCTGCCGCTGCTGTGCTCCCTGGTCGGGCTTCGTCCCCGGGCTCCCCGCGTCGCTCCGGCACCGTCCCCAGCGTCCATCCCTGGGCAGCTCCTCCCCCAGGCTGTTCTGGGCTCACCTCCCCCACCTTGGCTTGCGAGTGAGTTGCAAACACCACGCCAGCCCCCGCTCCGCCCCCCCTCTCCTTCCCGTCCTCCCTCCTTTTGACTCTCCCGCTCGGCGTCCTTACGTGCCGTCCCTCTGTTGCTCCGCCCTCCTCCCGTTACGTCCGCGGCTAGGTCCCTCCCTGGTCCTAATGCCGGCCGGGTACGTGCCGGGCCCTCCTGCGCCTGCGCGGCGCTGCCGCGGCTACCCCTCAGGGTTCCTGCCGCTTCTGCACTCCCGCAGCCGCCTGCCGGGTTCGGCCCGCCACTAGTGCGGGGGCGAGTGCCCCCATCACACACCTCCCCCTCTTGTCCTGTGCGCCCTTTCCCCTCAGCTAAACTGTTCGGCACACCTGGACAAGAAATCCACATTCGCGTGGTCTTTCCCCGCTCTATGCACTATCTGGAACTTGTATTGTTGCAAGAATAAATACCACCTCATTATACGGGGGTTCGCCTCTCTCATATTGTGCATCCATTTCAGGGGTGCATGATCTGCATTTCTGGAAGGCTGCCCAGAAGGTAATAGCGGAGTGAGTCAACCGCCCACTTGATGGCTAAGGCCTCCTTTTCTATCATTGAGTACCATTGTTCCCTCGGTAATAGCTTACGACTGAGGTATAGGATGGGCCGTTCTCCCTCTTCCTGTTCTTGAGTCAGTATCGCCCCTAGTCCCACGTTAGATGCATCCGTCTGGACTATGAACGTTTGTGAGAAGTCCGGCTGGAACAATACCGGTGCTTTCGTCAGACTCTGCTTCAACTGCTCGAAGGCGCTCTCGCGTTGCTCTGTCCATTGCACTCTTTGTGGATTCCCCCTTTTCGTTAGCTCGGTCAGGGGGGCTGCTAACATGGCGAAGCGTGGTATGAACCTTCGATAGTAGCTGGCTAAGCCCAAGAATTGGCGCACTTGTCGTTTGGTGTTCGGGGTTCGGTACTTCTGTACCGCCTCTACCTTGTTGACTTGTTGACTTGTGGTCCTAATGCCGGCCGGGTACGTGCCGGGCCCTCCTGCGCCTGCGCGGTGCTGCCGTGGCTACCCCCCCAGGGTTCCTGCTGCTTCTGCGCTCCCACGGCCGCCTGCCGGGTTCGGCCTGCCACTAGTGCGGGGGAGAGTGCCCCCGTCACAGAGCTCATTTTATTTTACATGTGTATTGCAGTAACGTCCAGAGGCCTCAGAGCTTGGGACTATGTCGTGTTAGGATCCATACTAACAAATAAGAAGACAAAGCCTCTTCCCTACATTAAAATCCTACTTGTTATCGATCAAATCCATCAAAATCATGGAAGCCAGGACTCCTGTCCTGCCATGAGTACAGGAGACTGGACTTAATGACCTCTCAAGGTCCCTTCAAGTTCTGTGATTCTATGATTTTTCAAGACAGGTGGCTGGTGACTCAGAGAGGCACCGAGAGAGATGTATGAAAGATCTTTGATGCAAAGACCCTCAAGACTGGAATTGCTTTAGAGTGAATAGATGTGCCAGTCGCTCTAAAAGAGCTTCAATTTTCCTTTGACATTTTTAATGGGGAGAATATTACACAGGGAACTTTTGAACAAGAACTGGGACCTACTCAACATGGTGTCTGAATGACCTTATTGAGTTTTTCATGATCAGTATATCCCTTTCTCACATGGACATTGTGAGGTTTAATGAATTGTACTATTGAATTTTTGTGGTGGACATGCACATTGAAGGAAGACAGTATAAGGACATATGTTCTGGAATTATACTGCAGGTCACTGATCTTCAGTGGACGCATGTTGTATGTACTAAGTCTGGAGTACCTCTTCACAAGACATTTGATCTGTTACCTAATACCTGGTGTGATAAACGTAGACAGGGTCATTAGCGTGGTTCAGATTCTTCCTTTCATAGCTCAGATTAAATCCAATCTGCACTGAATATAATGAGTGCTTGCCAAAAAATTCCTACACCACCTTCCCATCCCATCACCACATACATACCTGAACCCTGTAACAGCTGCATTTTATAACTGAGCACTGCTAAAATGTGCTGCTGAAATCATTAAGTATTAAATTAGGACCACAGAAATTACAACATGAGAACAAAAGTTTCAGAGGGGTAGCTGAGTTAGTCTGTAACCAAAAAAACTTAAAAAATAACAAAGTCTTGCAGCACCTCAGGCTACGTCTACACAGCTTCCTTCTTCTGCAAAAGCCTATGCAAATGAAGTGCAGATTAGCATATTGCTGCACTTCATTTGCCTAATTAATTAGGAGCTGTTTTTGTCCAAGAGGCTTTTGCTCAAAAAAGCGCCATCTACACAGTGCCTTTTTGCGCGAAAACCCCTATTGAGGAAGAGCTGTTCTTCCTGAAAAAATGAAGAAGAACGGCTCTTGCACAAGAGGGTTTTTTTTGCACAAAAAGGTGCTGTGTAGGCAGCTCCTTTTTGTTGCAAAAATCTCTTGCGCAAAAACAGCTCCTAATTAATTATGCAAATGAAGCACAGCAATATGCTAATCTGTGCTTCATTTGCATAGGCTTTTGTGGAAGAAGGAAGCTGTGTAGACGTAGCCTCAAAGACTAACAAAAATGTAGATGATATCATGAGCTTTTGTGGGCACAATGCACATCTGATGAGGTGGGCTGTGCCCATGAAAGCTCATGGTACCATCTACATTTTTTGTTAGTCTCTAAGGCTGTGTCTACATTGGCAAGATTTTGCGCAAAAGTGGCTGCTTTTGCACAAAAACTTGCCACCTGTCTACACTGGCCGTGAGTATTTGCGCAAGAACACTGACGTTCTAATGTATGAAATCAGTGCTTCTTGCGCAAATACTCTGATGCTCCCGCTCAGGAATAAGCCCTCTTGTGCAAGTGTTCTTGCACAAGAGGCCAGTGTAGACAGGCAGCCAAGACATTTTGCGCAGAAGCAGGCTAAATGGAAAAAAGCCCTAGTGGCCGCTTGGACGCTCCATACCTGCAGGCAGCTCTGGACTTCCTGGTAACCTGAGACCCCTTAAAGGCAGACGCAGCCTGCAGAGGCCACGAGGCAGAAGCCTTTTTTGCTGCCTCTGCCCAGAGCTGTGCCACATGGCTCCTGCCATCCCCAAAAGCCACCAGCCCAGGATGGCCGCTCCAGGGGGGGAACAGCCACCCGCACCCCCAGTGCAGGAGGCCCCAAGGGGCTGAAAACGAAGGGCCCATCCTGGTCCCCGGGGGAGCTGGAGGCCCTACTGGACCTGTGGGAGGAGGAGGAGGCCCTCCACAGCACCCACTCGCGTCGCCACAATGCGGAGATTTTTGACCGCATGGCCCAGGTGCTCTCGCACCAGGGACATCCAGCCCGGACCGTCGAGCAAGTCCGGGCTAAGGTGAAAGAGCTGCGCCTGGGCTATGTCCGGGCCAGCGAGGGCCAGGGGGCAGGAGCCGACAGCTGCCCCCACTACCAGCAGCTCCACCGCATCCTGGGCCAACCAGCACCCCAGGGACCGTCCATCCCTGTGGACATCTGCAGGCGCCCCCCCGTCACCAGGATCAGCAAGGCGGGGGAGGAAGATGAGCCAGCCAGTGAGTCGGAGGATGAGGCCAGCACCGCAACCCTCCGGGCGGAGGCCCCCTCCGGCAGCCCCGATGTCTCCCGTGCATCCTCGGAGGCCGGGGAAGGATCCACCGGTGAGTGTTGCACTTTGCACTCACAAGGGCGGCGGGGAGCCAGGCACCCGGAGGGGGGAGGGGGAGAGCATGTCACTCAGGCCGCGTGAGCTGCACGCTGTGTAGCATTAGCAGTATGAAGCACGTGCAACCACGTGCAGCCTGGTGACCAAGCGGCATTGGCCACGGCAGGCAGCTCCAGGGCATGCGTGGGACCGTGCTGCTCACACACATCCGGCAGGACCAGGGAGGAAGGGTGGATGCTGGCTGGAACCAGCCAGGGCCCCAGGGGCTCAGGCCAGAGCCCACACCTCCGCAAGGGTGCAGCACACAGAACGGCACACTGTCCCATGCCTGGCTGTGAGGCACAGCCAGCTGCTCCTGGAAAAATTGCAGCGTCACAGCCTTGTGAGTGCGGCCCCCATTGAGCCCCTCGCCTGCTCCCAGTGTCTTGGCTGGCCCCCCGAGGGAAGTGCCCACTGCGGCCACACATGTCCCTGGGCTACCGTGTGTGAGGGCTAGCGGGAGGGGGAGGGGAGAAGCGCTCGGGCTGGCCCTACGGCCACCTGAGTTTTGCTGCAAGGATGGTACACTCCCCAGTCACTCTCCTGGTTCCATCCAGGAGACATCCCACGTGATGGGGATCGGAGAGCCCAGACCACGTCTGCCAGATGTGCTCCCAGGCACTGTGTGGGGATTCATCTTGCTCCTTGTCAAACACCATTGATTAGCCCAACGCCTCACAGCCTCCACTGGCAGGGAGTTCCTCAGGTTAACACAACACAAGCACCTTCCCACCTTCCAAGGGGCCAGGACAGAGACCGGGGGTTACAATACATGGAGGAGGACCCTACTCCCAGGGCCGGTCCTGTATGCAAACATGCAACACGGGGAAGAGGGGTAACCGAGTGGGCCCAAGCTACACTACTGTGATGTCACCTGGGCTCAGGGGTGGATGGCATGGGGTGTGGGGATGGTGGCTGGGCTGCCTGACTGACCCATCCTTTCTTCTGTTCCCTGCAGTGGGACCAAGCAGGAGTGGGGGACCCTCCAGCCCTGCAGCAGTGGCAGCACCCCCAGCTGCCCAACCACGAAGCCGGCGGGTCCGGCAGCAGGACCAGCTCCTTCGGCGGCATGTGCAGGCTGTCGAATGAGTGGAGGCAGCCATCACATGCCGGGTGGAGGCGGACCTGCAGTGGCGCCAGGAGGCCTGGGGCTCCTTCCAGGCTCAGTGTGTGTGCATGGCGGATGCCATCTCCACCCTCACCACACACATTGGCCATGCCATACACTATGGCATGGCCTTGCCCCATGCACCTGCCATCCCTCCCCTAGCACTGCCTTTGCCCCCTCCTCCTCCTGCCCCTCCTGCTCCCGTCAAGCCCCCTCCTGCTCCTGCCCCTCCTGCTCCTGTCATGCCCCCTCTTGCTCCTGCCCCTCCTGCCCACCTCCCTGTGCTGCCTGCCCCAGCGCAGCCTGACCCCCATGTGTAGGTCCGCCCCCACAGAAGCAATCGCAGGGGCCACCCCTCCCAGCAGTAGTTCCCCGCTCCCAGTTAAGAGCTTCTACCCTCTCCCAGTTAAGAGCTTCCACTCCCTCCCACTCTACATCTTCCCCCTCCCCATTGTAAATAAAAAGTTCAAACGTTGTGTTAAAAAAAACCTGTGTTAGTTGTTTATTAGGAGGTAAGGAGAGGGGAGGAGGGAAGGGTTAGGGATGAGAGGGAGATGTCAAGGGAGACAGAGGCAACCCTACTATGGGGCCTGGGAGAACATCTCCGTCAGGGCCTCCCGGATGCGCATCCCATCGTGGTGCGCCTGGTGGATGGCAGCTGTGCGGGGCTGGCCCTGCCTGACATCCATGCAGGGAGGAAGGCCTCCCCCCTCCGCTCCACAAGATTGTGGAGCACACAGCACGCGGCCACTACCTCCGGGACATTCCGCTCACCCATCTCCAGACGGGTGAGCAAACAACGGAACCGGGCTTTCAGACACCTGAAGGCGCACTTGACTTGGTTGCGGGCCCAGTTGAGGCGGTCGTTGAACCGGGCCCGGTTGTGGTCCGGCCGCCCCGTGTAGGGCCGCATTAGCCACGGCAGCAGGGGGTAGGCCGCGTCCCCCACAACACATGTGGGCATGGGCACATCCCCAACAGTAAATTCCCACTGGGGGAAGTAAGCGCCCGCCTCCAGCCTGCCAAACAGGCCGGAGTTGCGTAGGATGTGGGCGTCATGTGCCCTGCCGGACCAGCCCGTATAAATGTCCAGGAAGCGGCCATGGTGGTCCATGAGGGCCTGGAGTACAATTGAGAAATACCCCTTTCTGTTTATAAAATGGGCCGCTCGATGCTCCGGGGCATGGACGGGGATGTGGGTTGCATCCAGGGCTCCCCCGCAGTTGGGGAACCCAAGGGCAGCAAAGTTGGCCACCGTAGCCTCCACGTCGCGCAGGCGGATGACTTTCTGGAGCAGGACATCATTGATGGCACGGTTGACGTGCAGAAGGGTGCAGAGAAACACAGGGGAACACATCACATAAGGCAGGGTGAGTGCGTGCTCCCTTGGGGGCCCCCCCCCGTGATGCCCTCTGTCCTCACACACACACACACACACCAGGGCCCCCCCACCTCCTCACCAGCAGGCCTGTGCAAGGGAGGGACGGCCCAAACCCCGGGTGACCCAGCCTGGAGTCTTGCCTGCCCCTGGGCATGGAGTGCAGCACCCTCCCCCCCACCCTACTCCCCACCCACTCCCCCTGGGTCTTACCTCCATGACAACGGCACCAACGGTTGATCTGCCCACCCCGAACTGGTGTGCCACCGATCAGTAGCTGTCCGGGGTGGCCAGCTTCCAGAGTGCGATGGCGACCCTCTTGTCCACGGGGATGGGTGCCCGCAGCCGGGTGGTGGTTCTTTGGAGCTCAGGGGCGAGCCAGGCACATAGCTCCAGGAACGTCTGCTTTCGCATGCGAAAGTTCCGGAGCCCTTGCTGGTCGTCTCATTGCCCCAGGACCAGCCGGTCCCACCAGTCGGTACTGGTGTCCAGTCTCCACAAGGACCTCTGCACGGTGGGGTGGGGATGGCACAGGGATGCCACCGCCTCCCTCGTTTGGGAGTACAGAGCGACCTGCGCCTCGAGGTCCTGGTGGAGGAGTGCAGCAGCCTGGAGCACCAGCTGCAGGCACTCCAAAATGGCCGGAAGGGGCCAGAGCAGGCACAAGGCCACTCCTGGCTCCATGGCACAAAAAAAAAAGCTAGATAAAAAAAAAACAGCCAAAGGCACTAAAAGGCACAAGACAGTGGTGTCCAAAAAGGCAGAGGGCAACCACAAAAACTACTACGGCTGTCAGTCCCTGCAAGAGGTCCTATAGCACACAGCAGGAGAGAAACGGCTGTCTGGGGAGATCCCTTTAAGTACGTGTCTCAAAGGAGCTCCAGCCCCCGCCCCCGGAAAGGGCTGGTGCCCTTTTGCCCTCTTCAAAATGGTTCCGGGCTTCTGCTGTTGCACAAAAGCGTCCCGCCAATGTAGACGCACTTTTGCGCAAAAGCGCATTGTTCTTACGATGGCTCCCAGACCAATCTAGACGCTCTCTTGCGCAAATACTTTTAATGGAAAAACTTTTCCGTTAAAAGTATTTGCGCAAAATCATGCCAGTGTAGACGCAGCCTAAGGGTACAGCTACACTAGCTCGTTAGTTCAAGCTAGGTAGGGTAATGAGGGCAAGCGGAGTTGCAAATGAAGCCCGGGATTCAAATATCCCAGGCTTCATTTGCATGTTCCCGGGCGCCACCATTTTTAAATCCCCCTTCGTCCGAACTCCTTGCCCGCGGCTACACGCGGCACGGACTAGGTAGTTCGAATTAAAGATCCTAATTCCAACTACCGTTACTCCTCATTCCACTAACGAGTTAGTGTAGCCGTACCCTAAGGTGCTGCAAGACTATTCATTATTTTTTAACATGAGAACAAACCTGGGATCAACTTAGAAGTTCAGGATCATGGCCTCAATGGTGTTTCCTTACATGCAGGTCACTGAAAGGTGAAAACTGTGTTGAGCTCCTGAACCCTGCCTCTGATACGCTGAGCAGAACTGACTGCAGCTGGAAGTATGTTTCTATATATTTATACTGGTCTATTTGTTTCTATTTAAAAGGGAGGCGCCCGTGCATTGCTGTCATTTTCACAATAATGAAAAATCACACTATAGCAAAACTTATCTACCAAATAAAATACAATGACATATGATAACAGACTGCCAACACTTCAATTATATATGAAGGCATAGATCTTGTTGGGCAGGAGCCAACATGCATATAGCTTGATTTGAATGCAAAATTAAATGGTCAACAAGGGAGTGATAGGTTGTATGCTGGTGACGGTGTTTTCAGGCTAGCTGAGATAAATGGGAATACTCTGAACTGCTTAGCTTGAAATGTTGATCAGTGAGGACATAAGAGATCAGTTTGCAAACTGATTGGTCCTTACATGAACTGTACCATGTCCAAACCAATTAGCTACAAGATGTATAGATGTTACTAGCTAGGAAAAATGTATATCTAAATAGTGCAATGTGTGACATGTTTTGAAATTGTGGTATCACCCTGTATCTAAGTCCCTTGCATCTGGGCCTGGCTAGCCTGGGCATAAAGCTTTTACATGCCTAATTAAAGTAATCTGAGTGATGAGCTGGACTAGAACTGAGTTTTTGTTTCACAGAGTAATGGATGAAGTGTTATTCCAGAACTGGATGAACTGTTCTGTGTGAGCTGAGAAGAAAAGGACTTCAAGGGAATCCCACCCATCAGGAAGAAGCAAAATCAGATCCTTATCTAACAGGGGCTAGCTGTCAGCAGCCAATGACTGCCCTCTGCCAAATATCATGAAATGGGGTCAAAATAGGCTTTTTTGAAGCAGCATACCTCTTCTCTAGAAGTTAGACTGAGAACTAGTAAATAATTCCACATAAAACTCTGAAGAACAATCAGAAAGAAATAACTCTTAGTCTCTATTGAACAGAGTTTGGTGTGAAGTAACCACCTCAAGGTGAAGGGTTTTTGTTTTATCAGACCCATCACTAATTTGCAAATAGTAAATAGATGATATTCTTTAGCAGATAAAACACACAGACAGCAAGAAGCTTTGGAAAAATGGGAAGTTATTACTCAAGGAAGAAGAAGAAAATGAGTACAGGTTGAACCTAACCATGGGAGGTCAATATTGTAGTGAGTGTGTGTCTCTTTATTTTTGATTTCCCTATATAAACAGAATAAACAGAACAATGCTTACAATGCTGCTTAATAATGTCTGACTCTACTGATACAACCTATATAAGCCTACAGCCAGCCAAGTCTTATCAACTCTCTTCCTAACAAATAGTTAGCATTGTTACACAGTTTTAATGTTTTGGTACAAGGAAATAAGTAGATAAAGCATAAAAAACATGCTTACACTTAGCAGCATTACCAACATGTCCACTGCTTACTGAGCTCTTAGAAGACATTTGGGGTAAATAACAGCACAGAACATTGAGAGCCAGGATTGGTGGCTATAAACAAACAGTGTGGAACTATGGTAAACATGGCCACACCCATGATAAGCAGACATCTGGCTAACTAAAATTATGCTGGACCATGGATGTTGCCGGACCAGAGAGTGCCAGATTAGAGAAATTCAACCTATATTTTTAATACATCTGAAACCAAGAGACTTTTATGTGCCTGAGTTATTATGGAAGTCTGTTTGGATGTGATTACAGGGAGCTGTTGTTTCATGAATGATTTTTAATCCTGCTGGCAGAACTAGACAGGGTATAAATTTGCAAGTCGATTGGTATGCAGATCACCTTGCTGCCTGAGTATTGATTTGCAAGATTCAGGATGTATGTGCCCTGTTTTATAAGAAAAGCATTTGAATAGGGAAAAGGATGCTCTGAGTTCTCAGAGACTTTGCTAAATGCTGCTACATGGAAATAGCAGCCTCTAAGGTGAAACACTAGATGCCATTCCAAGGAGTCAAAAAAACCCCACCCAATATCTTATAAGGAATGTTTTGCACTTCCCCTTCAGCCTTATAGTAATACAGAAAAAGTGTGGTGGAGTGAGAGCAAAGGGCACAGAGAAGGGACCCTGAACTATTGCACTAGCCTTTCACCTTTGAGAAGATTGGTTCAGATAAAATCTCCAGTCATAATGGATAACAGGCTTGGGAAAGTTCTTAGGTGATATTCCATTCAGCACCTTATACAACTAACCCCTCCCATTGGCACAGTTCAGTGTGAGGGCACTAGAAGCTTTTCTGTCTGAAGGACCTAGGGTGAAATAAAATGGAGGCAGTGCCATAGGTTGGTTCGAGGTGGCTGCCGGAGACCCCATGCTTTGGGGCAGGGCAAAGAAGCAAGGGTGAGCAGGCTGGAAGGGTGGTGCGGTAGGATGCAGTGGAGCAGAGCAGACTGCCAAGCCACTTGGGCTCTTGCCACCCCAGTGAATGCAAGGGAGGAGCAACCTCTGCTGCTGCTCCCAATAATCCACCAGCTCAGGGAAAGGGGTAAAGGAGAGGCAGGAAGGGATATGGCAGGCCAGGGAGGGGTGAAGCTTGGGAGAAAGGTGGAGCAGAGGGTGGAGCAGAGGCAGGGTTTGTGCACGGGGTGGGGGGGGGGGAGGATTTGCACCGAGGGGTACCCTGTGCCTGGGGCAGTGAGGGGGTGCTGTCCCCGGCCCTGCATCCCCTGCAGGATGGCCCTGGCCAGAGGTCAAGATTGAGATGCATTGGTAGAGTTATGTGGATTGGAATAGTTCAAGTCAGGAAAGAAATGCTCGACATTCCTGATAACACTCCTGTGCCCCTCCTTCTATCTAGCCAATTCTATTGAGACTTATTATTCCCTCAGTTTTAGGGGCCCAATAATCACTTAGATAGACAGATGTGAAAGTAATGTTATTAGGACATCAAAATGAAAACCGAAAATTATTAAGGCCTGACAAGCATAAATACTGAGCCAAATCAGAATGCTGGTGTTTTACACCCTCCTTGCATTGGTATCAATGTGTGTATAAGGTACAAGATAATGGAAGTTCAAGAACACTGAGCCTAATTCTGAATTCACTTCCCTGGGTGTAAATTCAGATTAATTCAACTGAGGTAAATTGAGTTACACCAGTGTAAAAAAGATCAGAATCGGATCCACGTTCTGTAAAAAGTGAGTTTTATTCCTATTTGCAAGTTTATAGTTCACCTAGGGGACCTGGCATGGGGTGACAGCAGAGGTCAGGCTGCCCCTCATACTCACTGCAGCAGTGGGAGCCAGAGTAAGCCAGTTGTCTGTTTGTCTCCCTCACCCATCTCCCAGCCTGCTGTGCTCTGCTTCACCACAAGGGTGGGAAGTAGAGCGCCCCAATGTTTCTAGTTCCCTCCCCTGTGGTGAAGCAGAGTGCAGTGGGCTGGAGAGGAGTGGCAGGGCAGGGCCCCATGCAGTTCCCCCAAGTAATCCCCTGGCCACATCACTCAGGGGAGGAGTCTTCAGACAAGAGGCTGGGAGCGGGAGGAGCAGGGGCAGAAAGGGATAAGACAGAGCAGGAGCAAAGCTTGAGGAAAGGGTGAGTGGGTGCAGAGCAGGTGCAGGGTGAGGGTGAAGTAGAGGTGATATGGGGGCAGGGTCTGTAGTAGGGGTTTGCCCTGGGCTCTGAGCCCTCGGCCCCAGACCCTTGGCCTTGAGCCCTCCTAGGGATGGCCCTGATATCAGTAGTGTATTTCTAGGTTCTTTGCAGTTGATTGTACACACTTTCAATTATTGTATTAAGAAGAATTTAGTACCTACCCCTGCAAACTGAAGTTTAGGAAAGTGCTTAAAGTTTGTGGTTCAAATCAGATACAGATAAAACCGTTGGGTGTGACTATCCTAAGCACACAGTGCTTTTTAGGACCCCGCCAACTTCACAGTAACCTGTGGGAGGTCAGGCATTTACCATCTGTACATAATTTTCAGTAGGTTTGGTGGCAATACAAATTCTATGCAAGGAGCTGTCCGTGGCCCTAGAGATTTGTGTCAATCACTATGCTAATGCATTGATCTTCTTCAGTCTGACGTGATGTAAAATGAAGCAAGGATGGAGGTTAAACCATTATATTTTTTCCCTCTCCCAACTATTTGCAAAATCTCCCAGGGGTTTCGGGACACATGAAAGTTTCCACTTTAGATTGTTCCTTTTCAGGTGTGGAGCTGCTTGGAATATTTAAGAGGTACCAAAGGAAGGATTTTATGGATATTGATGGTACCTCTAGAAGTTATTCTCAACTTTCTGAGTGCCCCCCCTCCCTTAGAGAGTGATTGCCTGACAGGGATTCAGGCTATTCTAATGTGAGATGACATGCCCGATCAACTGAGGCAGCCTTTACAGTCACATTAACACTCCAGTTCTCACCAGTGTGAAGATGTCACCTTTAGGGATGCAAATTTAATTAAACTCTAAGCTTTTTTTCCCCCCCTTGCTATTTCTGTGGGTAAAAGTCACTCAGCTCCTTCAATAGATGTTATCCCTCAGATGACCAAACCACAGGCGACAGTCAGTCTCTTTCTCTGTGCAAATTGTATTAAGTAAAAGCATAGTGTAAAAGCTTAGCTAGACAGACAAGCTGGCAGGCAAAGGGTTTCAGATGATAGCAGCAGCTCAAGAGAGGGAAATGAAGAGAATATTCTCTTGAAGAAAATCATTCCAAGTTGTTTTCAACAAGTAAATAAAAATGGTTTAATTATATAGGAATGTTGACTATGTAGCGCAGCCTTATATATCAGAAGCTTCAGGGGGTAGCCGAGTTAGTCTGTGCAGGATAACCTTAAAAAACAACAAATGGTCTGGTAGCACTTTATAGTTAAGGCTCAGATCCTGCCACCTTTACTTATGTTGAATGATTCTTCTCTTCCAGTAGTCCTTTGAAATAAGCAAATAAGGGTGGCAGAATCTGTCCCTAAATTATGGCTGGTTGGTATGAATGCTATGGAAGGGAAAGAAATGCAGGGAGATGCTTTTCCTTTCCCACTCCCGGTGTCTAGTGGAGAAGGCAGTTCTGCAATCACTGCGTGGTGATGGCTCCCTAGCATCTCAGAGCATAGTGTGTAGGAATGGCAGAAGCATGACCGTCAGACTGCCCCCATGAAGCAGTTATCACTGAGGAAGATGCTTCCTGCATCTTGTGTATATATAGAGCAAGAGCTGCTGTTCACCATGCTTCCCTCACCAACCCGCTCTCAGGCCTACCTTTGTTTGAGCAGTGCTCCCCTACTTATCCCTTCAGTTTGGTTTGTAAGAGTCAGCAAGTGTTTTTTTTTCTAATATACCTCTAAAGTTTTGATTTTAAACACATCACTGGAGAAGATGCTCACAGTGGCCTTTACACCCTCTCATTATCCCTGCGAGTCAGAGTCACAGGAGATGAAGGAATGGATCATGTTGCGATACTTCAACCATTGTGGCAATGCAGGATGGCTCAGGGTGGAATGTGGAGGGAGAATGGAAGCTTAACAAAACCTATAATCCATCCGACCAAACCTGAATCAATTATGAACTCATGACAAGGCTTTAAGGAGGATTCTTGTTACACATAGTTAATGCAGCTCTTGTGAAAAGCATAGGTGCAAGCTTGATAGCCCTAGAGATTGAACTTTATTTACAGTCTATGCAGCAGCTTCCTTTACAGTGCTAGCATGCCATAACCTCGTCCAGGGGGGACCAAGCCTAACACAGAAATAAATTCAGTCTTGATAACACTTGAAGTCTTCACCACTTCTGCTGAGACTGCCAAGAAGGGTAACATCTCTGGAAGGTTTTAGATTAGATCTGGGTGAAATTTTTCTAGACAAAACTTTTCTATATGAAAATGCAGATTTGATGATACAGACTATTTCTTGAATCTTCAGGGGATAGCCGAGTTTGTCTGTACAGGATAAACTTAAAAAACAACAAATGGGCTGGTAGCGCTTTATAGACTAACAAAACATGTAGATGGTATCATGAGCTTTCGTGGGCACAGCCCACTTCTTCAGATGACTGGAGTTTTTACGTCTGAAGAAGTGGGCTGTGCCCACGAAAGCTCATGATACCATCTACATGTTTTGTTAGTTTTGTTAGTCTATAAAGCACTACCAGACCATTTGTTGTTTTTTAAGTTTATTTCTTGAATATATATCAGCTTCACAACATTTTTATTTAGAAGAAAACATCCACAAATCGAGATAAAAAATCAAAATGGACAGTTTCAACACTGTCCAGTACTGAACGAGGGGATTTGCCGGACCAGGGAAGGTCCCTCCCAACATGGCCCATTGCTGCCCCCAGCTAAGGCTCCAGCCTAGCCCCGCTGCTGCCTGCCCGGCCATATCTGCCTCTGGGGTCGGAGCGCCACAGCTGGGGATAGAGCTCCCTGGCTTCAGCTGGGGCTGGAGTGCCTTGGCCAGGAATAGAGCTCAGCGGCTGCTGCTACTTTCCCTGAGCTCCGTGGCTGCCTCTGCCATCCCGAGCTCCACGCCCGGGGCCGGAGGTCTGCGGCTGTCACTGCCATCCTGAGCTCCATGGCTGGGGCGGAGCTCCATGGCTGCCACTGCCAGGACCCTGGTTAAGCTTTTTGGCAGCCCAGGTATAGGAAGGTCCAGCTGCAGGGTAAGAGCGACAAAGAGGGCATGGAGACTCAGCCAGGAGCCAGGTTACAGGGCACAGAGGGGCAGGCAGCACAGCAGGGAGTTCTGGCCACGGCAGCCAGGCTATAGCGGGGGCCTGGCAGCGGCAGGCATGGACTTCCGGCCCGGCAGGGGCATCTGAGGAGCTGTAGCCCCAGCCATGGAGCTTGAGAAGGCAGCAGCAGCCGTGGGGCTCGGGGATGGCAGTGACAGCCGCAGAGCTCTATCCCCAGCTGTGGAGTTCCAACCCTGGCGGCAGCCACAGCCAGTAGGCAGCAGTGGGGATAGGCTGGAGGCCTCACCGGGGGGCAGCAGGACAGCATGGGCCATGCTGGGAGGAACCTCCCCTGGTGCAGCAAATCCCCTCGTTCAGGACCTGAAGGTGCTGGATGAGGGAGGTCCAACCTGTACTTTGTTTTCCTCAGGAAAGTGAAAGAAAAAGTGAAGGAGCAAAGCAAATGGACAAAAGTACATCAGATGTTGAGCCTCTGGAAATTCTTGGCCAATGGCTATTTCTCAAGGTTCATGGGTGTGTGCACAAGCGTATAATTGAGATTCATCTATATCCCATCATTCATCCAGAACAGTTTACTCTGGTAGCATATCTCTATTGAATCCATCCTCCCTTTCTCACACGCCAATACATCTTATATCCTCTCGATCACATTCCCATAATACACACATACTCCAGACAAATTGGTTTTGTGTAACCCTGAGGTGCTGAGACCAGTGAGAAAGGGAGAGTGAAAAGTTGGTTTAAGTGCTTGCCTGAATCTCTGCACCTTTGAAATTAAGAAAACCGATCACTTGGCTCTGGTTTACACTAGAGAATTATTTCGAAATAATTCTCCTTAGTTAGAAATAACAAGTGAAGCCTCCACACTACCAAGACTGTTGTTTCAAAATAAGGGGCTGGTTATTTCAAAATAGGAACTCCTGATTTCCACGAGGAATAACTCTTATTTTGAAATAGTCGTTTCAAAATTTCGGTAATGTGGGCTCTCCACTGCTGCTATTTCAAAATAACTGCTCCCCAGAGTCATTCAGAGTAATTACTCCCCAGTGCTTCCTGGGGTTCTAAGTCATGGTACACAGCCACATTAAGGGAACCTGCCTCAGACTAATTTCGAACTTTCCCTGTAGTGTGCACTATTTCAAAATTGTTATTTCGGGAGTTATTATTTCAGAATAACTTATTTTGAAGTAATTCCTAGTGTAGACATGCCCTTGAGATAAACTGTTGTATCAATATAGTTCAAGACATTAGAGAAAACTACAGCCAATGCACCTGAGAATAACAGCCCAAGAGACAAGGACTATTTTACATGGGAAAAAGTGACCCCTCTATTAATTTTATCTGTCCCTAATTTGTTTTAATGACTCTGTCAGGACTACATTAAGATCTCAGACAGTAATACTATTCTTCTCAATCAATGTGGATAAAACTTTGTCATAAATGTCTCATAGATAATTAACTGTTCAGAATACAACCTTTCTGCACGAGTCATTTGTTATATCATGTATGCAAAGTATGGCATCTTTGGGAGGAGATGTAACTACAAAGTCCTGATTACTTGTAGTCACTCAAGGTCCCTCATTACTTGTAGTCACAAAAGTAGGGTTGTTCAATGTGATGCTCAGGCCAAATTCTGCGAGATCATTCCGTTGAGCCTCTCTAAATTCCCTCGTCAGTTTTAACTGCATAGAGAATTCTGCTTCGTGTGTTGTTAAGTGTTGCTGCGCACTGTTAAATAGCAACTCTGCCCCATTTGTTAGGTGATTGTCTTACAGGAAAATCTGATGTGGTTTTTATGTATATATAGGGCTTGAATCTGGTCTCTCTCACTCCAGTTTTAACGGCACAGTCCTCAGTAGGGCTACTCCTGACCTGAGATCAGACCCTCAGTTTGCAAAGTGCTTGGATATTTTTAGGAATGAAACATAAGTATAAATGAATAGTTTAAGACATTCTCAGATTAATGCATTACTCTGTTATTGGGCTCTTTCTTTAAGAAGCTTCTCCAATGTTGTTTAAGGGGTCTATACTTGCAAATTTTGCTCAGTGAGACTGAGCTATATCCTTAGTATGCATACCCTGCAAACAGACAAATATACAGTAGCTATTTGTGAAGCCTCCGCTTGTGTCACTGAGTTAAAATTCCTATTTAACTAAAAGAAAATGGCTATCGACCTGTATTAGGTTGATTGCAAATGCCCGGCTCTGCATTCACTTTGACTTATTAGGACACGGCCAAGAAAAATTGATTTATATTTATAGGATCCCGTGAAAAATTTTACAGCTGCACATTACAGAACAGTGTTAAGCAAATAAGAACTAATTGTCCTCAGCTGCCCTGACAATTGTTCAGTCTGCCTTGCCTCTACACAGGGCATTAATTTAATCTGAATAGAAAAGATAAATAAAAGCTCCCAAGTTGCCTTAGAATGTATATCTGAAATGTCAGGATGTCGTACAGTATTTCCTATAACCACAACCTTTACTACCTATGTTTGTGATCATGGGATGCAAAGATCTTTGGCCCTGTCTACACTGGCTAATGTGAAGCTCCGGCAGCTACAGTGCTGCTCACAGAACACAGCAATGAAAATGCTATTGAGAGTCCACACTTGCAGTGCCTTTCAGAGCGGTGCATTCTGGGCAGCTATCCCACCACGCGCCTCTTCCTCTTCTGCCACAGAGATTTGTGGGGAGGCACAGGGCACCTTGGGTCCTGTCCCAATGCCCTGTGATGCATCACTTCACTTCCCAGCAACCCCTGCTCTTCTCTCCACCCGCTTTCAATGCACATTATGCTGTGCTGCACACTTTGCCTCCTCAGTGTGCCGGCATGGATCCCTGGCTGTTGGCGAAAATGCTGGCAGGTCTCACTGACACACCATGAATGGCAGTCACGTTATTCCTGAAGCTGCAAAGTGTTGATGAGGACTCCAAGCAGCATGAGTACAATATGAGAGAGTGTGTGTGTGTGTGTGTGTGTGTGTGTGTCATTCACAGAGGTGCTGACCACAGTGGAACGCCACTTTGGGGCTTGGGAAACAAACACTGAGTGGTGGGATCACATTGTCAGGCAAGCCTGAGATGGTGAGCAGTGGCTGCAGAATTTTCAGGTGAGGAAAGCCATTTTCATGGGAGTGTGTGCCGAGGTCACCCCCAGTCTGTGGCATAAGGACACGCAAATGAGAGCTGCCCTAGCAATTGCAGCACTGTGGAAGCTGGCTACACCAGACAGTTTTTGCTCAGTCACCAATCACTACAGAGCAGGAAAGGCGACCGTTGGACTTGCATTGATGGGCATGTGCACAGCCATCAATCACATCCTGTTCCAAGGGTCTATGACTCTGGGCAACTTGCATGAAATTGTGGACGGTTTTGCACAGATGGGCTTCCCAAACTATGGTGGGACGATAGGTGTCACACTCATTCCAATTCTAGCACCACCTCAAGTACGTTAACCACAAGGCATATTTCTCCATGATTCTGCAGACACGTGTGGATCACTGTGGGCATTTCACTGACATTAACTCAGGCTGGTCTGGAAAGGTGAGTCTATTGAAGCAGCCCATTATTTTGAAATAGATTTTGAAATAACGGGTGGCTTATTCCGACGTCCCGGTAACACTCATTCCACGAGGGTTAAGGGGCATTTTGGAATAGTGAGTTATTTCGAAATTTGGCGTTGTATAGACAGCACCAAATTACAAAATAAGCTATTTTGATACACACTCGAAATAAGCTACACAATTTGCACAGCACAAATTGCGTAGCTTATTTCGAGCTATGGGTGCTGTGTAGATGCACCCTGTGGGGAAACGGAAATGCCCATTGTGATCCTTAGAGACCCTGCCTACTCTTTAGTGCCATGGCTCATGAAACCATGCACAGGGAACCTTGACAGCAGCAAGGAGTGGTTCATTAACTGGCTGAGCAAATGCAGAATGACCATGGAGTGTGCTTTTGGCCAACTGAAAGCCCACTGTCAATGTATGTATGGGAATCTGGACTTGGCAGATGATTACATCCAAATGGTTATTGCCAAGGCTTGACAAGCGGCGGCGAGCCCCGCTCACCAGCCGCACGGTTTGGCACACTGCGCATGCGCAGACTGAGCTGCACATGCACCGATCGTGCTGCGGTGCCGTGCCGGGCTAAAATCTACTCGCCATGGGCGAGTAGATTGCCCTAATTGTCAAGCCCTGGTTATTGCCATGTACTTTACCCAGCATAATATTTGTGAAGGGAAGGGTGAAAGCTTTACTCAGGGTGGAACTGATGGGGGACAGCACCTGGAGACCGAGGTTAAACAGCCCAAGACCAGGGCTATTAGAGGAGCACAGAGTGAGGCCATAGGTATCAGGGATTCCTTGCAGCAGCAATGTAATGCTGAAAGTCAGTAAAACATATTGCTATGCACAGGAGTTCAGTGGCTGCATTGCTTGGGAGTTACTTTCTTTGGTTCATACATTGCAATTAGCACTAGAGTGACCGTAGTTTTGCTGTGGTATGCTTGCTTGCTTGCTTTCATGTAATGGAATAAAGATTTCTTTGAAACACATGAATTTCATTTATTAAATACAATACATATAGGATTTCTGTGAAGCATGAAACAAACAGCAGTGCTGTGGGAGACAGGGAGTGAGAAGGTAGGGGAGGCAGGAGGTGAGACATGTCCCCAAAAATTTCACAGGTTTTTATATGTCCAAGTTTTATATGCAGCTCCACTGTCTGATGTGTTGCAGAAGGGGGCCAGCAGTCCATCAGGACTAAGCTGCATGTAGATGAGTGTTGAGTGCATCAGGAGTCTGCAGGACTCTGCATGGGTAGAGGTTGAGCAGGCACGTTGGAGTCCAGCAGGAGGAGCTTGGGGATAGGATGGTGCCCAAATTGTGTTGCTGGTGATGGGGGGGGGTATACTGAAAAAGGTGTGGGACACCAGTTGTGGGGGGAGAGCGGTGTCACACGTCATCCGCAGCCTCCAAGGGCTGCGAGTGGCTTGCCTCTTCAGGGGTACAAAACAGGTTCTGACTGCAAGCCTCTATGTACGCCAAGTCCTCCTCTGTCTCTGGGTCCCTCTTCCCCTCAGAACACTGTGCCACAACTTCCTCCTCCAATCTCAGTCCACTTTCAGATGCCTCCTGAGGTGTCCCCCAGGGGTCTTTGGAGTGGAGGTGAGATCATCTCCAGGTATATTATCCAGCCCTTTGTAGTACCTGCAGGTCACAGGTGTAGCACCAGAGTGAATTTCCTGAAACAACATTGCCATCAAATCCAAACATTATTGTTGCTGCTGTACAAGGTTTATCCCAGAAGTGCCATCCAGCAGGGATGAGCGTTAAATAGACTCAGGCACAACCCTGCTTTGGGGTGGGGGTGAAGGTGCAGGTAGGGAAGCCAGACCATGCTAAGGAGAACACTGTAATCATCCTGCCTCTGAAAGGCAGAATGCTTTCCAGAGCTCCCTAGTATGCAGAGGGATATGTGCACATTTCTTGCCACTTTATGGAATGTGGTATCTTCCTCTGCAGCCTGGTTCATAGTGGGGGGAGGGAGAGCCATGGCTCTGCCTACTTGCTGTGCAGGACAAATTAGAGAGTAGCTGGGCAAACTTTTACTAAATTTCAGTGACCTTTTGACAAAGAGAGGGGTCAAACTGAAAATGTCACAAGCCTGCCATGGTCAGATGGCGTCAAAGTCCAAGCATGCCCACAAACTCCATTTCTACCTTTATGCATTGTCACTATTGCAATATGCAACAAGGAAAAAAGCAGCTCAAAGCTATTTTTCATTCTGGTACCTACATAGCTATTCGTGCTAACAGAAAGAGCATGTCTGGTCAGCAAAACTATCCCTCAAACTACAGCCATATGTTGTTCACCAAAAGCTTGAGAAATGCCCCACATTCCTTGAAGTATATAGCAGAGCAATGCACTTATTATCACAGGTTTCCTTGCATTTGCCAAGAGGCAGTGTGTCAAATAAATAATTTAGACTGGCTGAGGCACCACAAGAAAACAAAGCAATCAGTCATCTCAGTTACATTATTGATCGCCAATAACGAGATACTTGCTAAGACAAATGGCTCTGTTATTATACTGGTGAGGTTTTAGCCTATCCTGACTAAATAAATCATATTGAACTGTTTGTTGTTTTTTGATGTACAAACATATCAATAATTGCTTTTTGCCATTCATTCTCTCCATCCATCTACAGAATGTATATATACAGTATCTATCGTTATTTCTCAACGGTCTTTCTCTAGGCACTACTGTCTATATATTTACCATTCATCTGTCTGGTCAGGAATGTCATCTGTGATTTATTTATTTATTTATTTTACCTACAAGAGCTATTTATTTCTTTGGATACACAGGAAAATGTGAATGGCCTGACTATAAATTAGCCATTGCATTATTTTCAATACAGATGTAGTGCCACCAGGTTATAGCTAGGAATTTTGTAAAGTTTTAGTGTTGGAACATTTGTTTGTTTGTTTTAGTGGTTCTCACTTCCCCCCACCTTCCCCTAGATATGGCATATGCAACTTTTTCAACCTGTAATAATTATTTAATTTAGTTGTATTGTGGTAATTCCTGGTGGTCCCATTAAAGCTGAACTTCATGGAGAAGCCTCACCTTCTCAGACGCATCTTCTTCCTCCTCCATTTTCCCTTTTGTTGTGTTTCTATAACTGTCTCATGAGTCATACTTCGTAAACCTGTGTGGTTTCTCAGTTCATCTAAACCTGCCTCCACCAGTAACCCACGTCTCATATTTCAGAAAAATGCTTAGGACTCTCCTGATCTGGGCTCTAGTCCCCTGGATAGCCTGTGTGAACTTCAGTGAAACTTTATAAATTCTAGGATTGTTATCTCTCAAGGTGTTTTTACTTCATGTTAGTTGATTGTGAGTTATAACTTTTCACAAAATTCTGCAGTGAGGACTTTTTACTCACACAAAGAGCAGAACAGCTGAGTAAATATGAATATAGAACACACGGTGGCTAAGCATTGGTATGAATTAAGAAGTTGGTGTTTTCAGACTAGAATTATATTTTAAGTTCTCTCAAGATTCCACACTTGCATTTGCAAACTAAAGTGAAAAAGCAGAATTATAAACAATCCCAAGTATTAATTCAATTTAAAACAAGTTAAAATATTTTATCATCTTTTTGACGTGACAAAATTTGGATACATTTCATTGCTTCCTTCTTTGCTAGACCCACTCTCTGGAGATTTCATGCTATTGATAAATAATCAGATTGTATGCTGAATAAAGATCTTCACCTGAAAACTCCTTCAGGTTCCCATGAGGAAAACAAAACTGTTCCATAAAAACATCTCTGCATGATATTCTAGCTCCATTGAAGTTCCTGGCCAAATTCTCACTGATTTGAGTGGAGCCAGGATTTCATCGTCTGTTTCAAAATGCTATTGCATCTGGAACTTCTATTCTTGCCCTTATTATTTATAAACATTCATTTTCAAAAGTTTTAAGGAATAATTTACTTTTTAGTAAAACTAAAAATGAACTTATAATGTAGAATAATCAAACTGGGAAGCATTTTACTAATTGGCTTGTCTTAGCTCTAACTGGCAAAAGTTTTGCCTGTTTATGATACCTTCCACATAAGGGTCTCAAAACAATTTGTCAGTGTGAAGACTTTAGCTGTAGAATCCCTTCATGTAGATATTTATTGTTAACCCTATCTTACAAATGAAGACACTGAGACATAAAGGGTTTAATGAACTCACCAAAAATAATAAAGGAAATCTTTGGCAAAGCTCAGCCTAGAAACCACATAGTCTGACTCTCACAATGTTTTGTTTTAGCCACAAATCAATCCTGTCTGGATAATTGATAGGATGGTTGTCCTAAGCAGCTTAATAACAATAACAAAACTTCTCCCCACAACATCCAATCGGCAATGCAAGGACATTAAAGATTCGGTGGGCTTCCTTTCATAACTCAAGGGGTCTGCCCAGGGTCCTTTGCTGAAAGTATCCCAAGGCTGTGCTATGTACTAGTTGATTTCCACTCTCTTTTCACTGAGGACAGTAATCTGCTTTGTCCTTCAGTACATAAACCTCAAGGAACGATCAGACACTCCTTTCAAATTAGATTAGACTAATATAAGAATTCCATGTTACATGTCTCAGCTTACTGCACTGTGGGGCAGAATAGGCACTGAGTTCCACTCCAGGCATTGCTCTCATAAATGAGATGGTAATTAGCAGAAGGAGAGGATTTTATGGTTAGTTTCTATGCATAACAATGTCCTAAGGGACCCCGTTCATCATCATCTCCTTGTTTCTATTTGCTATCACCTTTTTAAAAATGATGGATGAATTGGTTTAGCAATCACTGTCTCCTTCCTGGGTGCCCCAGTGGAAAGTTGACAGTTGGAGTGATTCTGCTTTTGTTACAGCTTAAAGACATTCTCCCCCCTCCCTTTCCTTCCAGGGAATAATAGACCTTGTCATAGATCATCATGTCTTTTGATTAAAAAATAAAAAGCTTTTCACTCATCCCTTCTCTTTTCCCATGTCGCAAACATAAACCAATATTTACAGGTCATATGCACCTTGGAGGGCAGTCCTTCCAGGGTACACAGCCTCTCACACACAATAATTAAGCCATTTGATTTGGAGCTAACACCCAGAAAGATGAAGCCCAATGTTGACACATGGGATCCTTCTCAATCAACATCAAGTCTGTTTATGTGGTGGGTACATTACTTCCTCCCTGCTTGCTTCCAAAAAGGCAGCCAAGCTAAAACTGTCGTAAACAGTAAGTTCTTCAACTAATGGACAATTTGTTTTAAAAAAACAGGAGACCAAAGTTTCTTCCCTCTCTGAGTCTCTGAACCCACGGTTTTACATCTGTACCTTTCTATACCTCAAGCTGGCATTCAACTGACACTCATAAATCCCTTTCAATTACCTTTTTTGAAATTAGAAACCGTCTGGCCTGTTGCTTCATTCAAAGGAGACTAAGTGTCAGATGGAAAGCACCTTTCAGGTCATGTGACCCATCTGTCTCCCCAGGCCATTATTCCCTACTATATATTAAGAATTTGCAATATTTTCACATACATTTTTCAGTTAACCACTTTTCTTCTGTTAAGGGACTTGCAGGTTTCTGTGCTGTAGGGCCTGCAAGGCTATGTTTATTCTGTAAATGATGGAGATGATTCCCCTGTTCATAAACACTTATTCATGCTAGCTCTCATGGAGTGCAAGTATCCATAGCAGCATAACCACAAGAGTACAGGTAGCAGTGGTGGAAACACTGATGAGCCACTCCAAGTACAATTCCACCTGAAACAGCTGGGTATATAGGTGGCATGATTCTCTTGTGCAGCCACAGCTGCTACCCATGCTGCAGCAGCTACATTGATATTTACACTTTAAATATGTCCCTGAGCAGGGGAGTCTAAATGTCAAGATAGGCGCCAAGTTGCCATTACTGCTGCTGATTACCTAGCTAAGAATTGTACACATCCTATGCTTTTGGTATTATGCTTTTTCTAATACTCTGTTCGTGTATGTCCTATCTATCTGTTCTGTCTTGTCCATTATACTGTAAGCTTATCCTGGCAAAGACTACCAATTACTGTATGACTGTACAACATGTAGCAAGGCTCAAGTTTAATTCAGGTTACAGAGGATCCATAATGTGCTTTGTGTCTAGGCTCTATTGCAATAAAAATCTTAAATCATCATCACAATTAATAATTAAATTCTTTCTGCTGATACCAAGCACTCCAGGTTTAAACTGAAAACTCAATTTATGGATGAAAAATATGTACAACAAATGACAGTAACAAGAAAGTCAATAATTGACCTAAAATTTAAATGAATACAACAAAATCTTATTGTTAGAACGGCAAAATCCTCTTCTGCATATACATCATGATTTAACTATTAGTTTTATCATCACAAGTTGTCTATATTTAGGTAGCAATTATCTAAGATTATATGTGTTGTATTAAATTGTTTGAGAAATAGTATGAAGGACTAATTAGGAGTTCACTAAATACTAATTATAGAAATTATGGTAAAGCATATACATAAGAGGGAAGAGTTAAAGTAGGATATTCAACCTTCTCTTTCATATTTCCTAATTTTAAGCATCTAATAGCTGAACCTCAATGTTTGGTATCACTGAACATCTTCACTTACACATATAGGCTGCGTCTAGACTGGCAAGTTGCCAGCTGTCTACACTGGCCGCTTGAATTTGCGCAAGAACACTGACGATCTAATGTATGATCGTCAGTGTTCTTGCGCAAATACAATGATGCTCCCGTTCGGGTAAAAGCCCTCTTGTGCAAATGTATTTGCGCAAGAGGGCCAGTGTAGACAGCTAAAAAGTGTTTTGCGCAAAAAAGCCCGATGGCTAAAACGGCGATCGGGGCTTTCTTGCGCAAAACCGCGTCTAGATTGGCACAGATGCTTTTCCGCAAAAAGTGCTTTTGTGCAAAAGCGTCCGTGCCAATCTAGATGCTCTTTTCCGCAAATGCTTTTAACGGAAAAACTTTTCCGTTAAAAGCATTTGCGGAAAATCATGCCAGTCTAGACATAGCCCTTATGTGATAAACTTAAAAAACAACAAATATTGTTTCCTGCCCCCTTCCTTTTTTTTCCTTCCCCCCTCTCCCTTCTCTCCTATTTATTTTGGGTCTGCACATCCTAAACTCAAACCTCTGGTCATCTGAACAAGTAGTCTGTGCCCAAGAAAGCTTATGATACCATCTACATGTTTTTTTAGTCTAGAAAGTGCTACCAGACTATTTGTTGTTTTTTAAGTTTATCCTGTACAGACTAACTCGGCTACCCCCTGAAGCTTCCAAACATGTAATATGGAAAGTTACTATTCTGTAAAGTTGTGACCCCAATAATTTGCGTGTGTGTGTCTTACTGATAACTGTATTAAGAGAAGAAATCCATAGTAGAATCGTTCTAAGTTCTGATAATATCTAATTAAAATCTTGTGATTCCTACAAGAGCTGATTAATGTTATGTCTTTTTTGTCCTTATTCTGGTGTCACTGAATTTCAGTTCTCACTGAATTTTAATGAAAGATAAGTCCTTTCCACCCTCCAATAGCGATTTTTTACTTTCTTTTTTTTCTTTTGTGTGAAAAACATTGTGGTAAGGAGGCAAAACCATACATAATTAATCTGTTTTCATGTCAAATAATATAATGGTAGTGGACACAAACACACAAATTAATTTATCCAGCAATGGCAACAAGACTATAACATGCCACAAAAGCTACTCTGTTCCTTTGATAAAGGCTAGAACCATAATGGAAGTAGTAACAAAAGGAGATCCATCCTCATGGGCTAACATTTTACCCATCCTCATCACAAAAATTGCAAGGTTTTATTCATTATTTTGGTGCTCACTCACAATCAATCACTGCTGTGCCAAGAAAATCCAGAGAGGGTGTATTCAACGACAGGGCTTTTTGGGTCATTGCAAGTAGTGGTTTCCACTGATTCAGTACATGCTTTCAAGTCTTCATATCCCCAGTAATTCTCTTCAGTACACGTGTAACCTATGGCTTATTGGGTTTTGTGCATGCCCCTCTGTACTTAGTCCACATTTGAATTTGAGTCTGCTACAACTGTTATTTACAGGAGTTAGTCCTTTAATTCAAGTTAAGAGGCTCACTCTCTTAGTTTCAGGGGTCTTGGAAATAAATCACATTTCCTAATAAGATAAGGCCTTTAATAGGTTTGCCCTTCCAAATAAATAAACATAATGGAAATTACAACAGGGCTCAAAAAAGAATTAAATAAGTTCCCGGAGAATAGGTTCATCAATGGCTACTAGCCAAGATGATTAGGGATGTATCAGGTGTCTGTAAAGCTCCAGCTGCTAGAAGCTGGGACTGGCTGATAGGGAATAGATCACTTGAAGTTGCCCTATTCTGTTAATTTCCTCTGAAGAATCTGGCACTAGCCACTAATCACTATCAGAAGACGGGATACTGAGCTAGATAGACCATTGGTCTGACCCAGTGTGGCCTTCCTTATGTAACTGAAGGGAACATCTTGTAGTACTCCAAGAGGATATGGTTAACAGTTAAAAGGAGGAAATTAAGAGAAAAATTCTTTACTGTGCCAATGCTAGGCTGGACCAGTATCCCAGGAGAAGGAGGGGAAGCCCCAGGACCATTTCTAACATCTGTGTCCGACAAGGAGTGGTGTGATATCATGTGAGGTGCCCCTGCAAAGCCAAACATGGAGCCATTCCATTGCACATCCCATTGACAAAAGAAACAGTATGCAGTATTTCTTCCCCCTCCCCGAGGGGAACTGGCTCTCCCTGGTCCGGCCCCCTCAGGACCAGACCAGTTCCAAATGAGGTAATGTGCCAGAACAGGGGAGATCCCCTGTCGCCAGCTCCTCTGCCTGCCGCATCTCCCTGCTGCTGGCTCTGCTTCCATCCATGCCAGCCCCCTGCTTCAGGCCCAGTAGGGCTGTTGGCCCTGACTGGGCTGCCAGATATCAGCTTCCTTATCTCCAGCCCTAGATGCCCCCTGCTTTCTGCCAACCTGGCTAGGCTTCTGGCTCCAGCCTGGCTGCCACTGGCCCCAGCCCTGATGCCACCAGCACTGTCACCAGCCTTGGCCGGGCTGCCAGACACAAGCCCTGCTGTTGCCATCCCCAACCCTGCTGCTTCCAGCAGGGCTGCTAGATGCCAACCCCCACCACACTGCCACCAGCCCCCGCCTCAGACCCCAACTCCCGGCCCCGCTGATGCCGGCTCCAGCCCTCACTGGGATGCCGAATGCCGGCCCTGGCCCTGCTGCCACCAGCCCCAGCCTTGCAGACACTACCCTGCTGGGCTCCCAGCCCTGCAGAGCCACCAGTCCCTCCCAGCCACTGGCCTCCTGCCCCTAGTCTGCCAGCACTCTCTTTGCTGGACCAGGAATGTTGCTGGACCAGAGTTCCAGTTTTGGGAGGTGCAACCTGTAGCATTATTTTAATTCGGCGAGTCTAACTATTTTCAAAGTACTCCTTATGTAGAGGGGCCGGTTTAGTTTTGACAGTTTTCAGGGACTGACATTCTGGAAAGTCTGATAGAGGCAGCAGCAAAATGTTGGGCCTGTCTACAGTTTGGACTGTCATTTGCAGTTCCTATCACTGATTCCTTGATGTGACTCTTTCTCAGGAACTTTTGCAAGCTGATTTGTCTGCGCTCTGTTTTTGAGAGCATGTGCATATGTTTAGTGCTTGCTGTACTTTCACCTGCACACCAAAATTAGATCGCTAATGATCCCTAACATTCTAAACAAATTACTCATTGATCTATGAGCTGTTACATAAGATACTGGCCTCTCCAACAAGCTTCAGAATTAGGAGAGAAATAATAAATTGGTTTTACTGGGTGTGTAATTGCTGAAAGATGATTTAGAGTCTTTTGTATTGATAAAGGTTGGAATAGGAATTTAATTTTACTGAAAGTCTAAGATTGTACCACAAGCTAATGAAAAACAATCAAATTACCTCATTAAGGGGACAGAGAAAAGATACAGAGGGCATAACTCTGCTCTCTTCTGAGTGGAATGGGAAGACTCTGGCATGAGCACCCATGATGCTGAATACATTAAAAATAATGAAATAATATGAATATTCTTGCCTTCAGAGCAGAGAACTTCTTTCCTACTTTCACTGTACAGGCAAAAAGGAATTTAATTGTGCTGGGATCTGGATCATCTGCTTCTCAGGGCAGTTTGCATGTCTTATTAATTCTAATAGTGGTTTACCATTTAAATGTTAGTGGAATGACTGCAAGTGTCCACCATTGAAAGTGGGTTCAAAAACATGCCCATTGTTGTGATTTTTAGAATCAACATGACTTTTAGTCAGTTAAGTGTAGTTAATATGATAACATTTTACACATATACAACCCCAAGGATCTGAAAAGCCTTTACAAGCATTAAGGGCCAGTTTCAAAGCCCGCTGACATCATGTGAAAAATTACACAACTATGAGGTAGCTATTTCACAGGTGGGAAACCTGAGTCTGAGGGTATGGCTAGACTGTGGGGGAGGTTTCAGGATATCAGAAAAATCTCTGATGCATCCAGGGAACGCGTTTGCTCTTCTGCTTTTTTTTTTTTTTTTTTGGAAGTCCATGTATTCCTCGTTCTATGAGGAAGAAGGGGGCTTTCAAAAGAGGGGTTTTTTCTGACAGTTGGCCCAGTCTAGATGGGCCAAATGTCGGAAAAGCCTCTTCAGACAAAAGTATTGGAAAAAGCTATGCAAAATGCAGAGCACATTTTGCAGAGCTTTTTCCGACAAACAGATGTAGCCTAGATGTACCCTGAAAGTGGTTAGGTAATATACGTAGGATCATAGTAAGCCACTGATAGTGCACTTCAAAAATCTCTAAGGGTGTGTCTACACTGCACGGCTATTTCGGGATACCGGAGATAAATTTCAAAATAAGCTATTTCAAAATAGATTTGAAATAAGATACGCAATTTGCATAGCACAAATTGTGTATCTTATTTCAAGTTTGGGGTGCTGTGTAGATGCACCCTAAGACCAGATAGCATGAGTGAATGAGCTAGGAATAGAACCCATTGGCCAGCTCCCCAGCTGACATCCATGGAGCTATGACGATTTACTTCTGTTGAGGATCTACACCCAGGAATCCTGATTACCAGGTCCCACTTGAAGGATTAGCTGTTCACTAATAAATACTGAGAGTTTACTCTACAGCATGATGCTAAGGCACGTTTTAATGTAAGCAGCTTCTAGAACAGTAAGTTGTCCAATTTAGGAAAAGGATATAAGGAAACCTTATACATATAAATAATTAATGGCAAGTTTCTCTGCACAATCAAATGCATAATGTCTTCTCAAGAGGGAATGCTGTGCTTGAAAATAACAAAAGGAATAAACAAAAGCAAGTGTTGTTGCAAAGATATTTGCATAGTAACCAGTCAACCTTTAACATTATGGCAGGCATATCTACAGTGCTGTTCAAGCTGATTGTTATGAGGTTGTTTATGATATTAAGATATTTATAAATAGGTTTTAATTCTATACTACCTCTATCAGAAAACTCAAAGGAAATCCTAATTACCATTTCCTGAATAGATGAAAGGCAATCATAGGTACCTATTGACATTCAACTAGCACCATTCCCTAAAAGGTTCAACTGTTTAGCATAGCTGCCAAATTAATAAGCAAGGGCATAACCTGATTTTAAACAGTGACTGGGTGATTTCACTTCAGTATTACAGAACACCCTTCAACTACTCAGTTTAGACATATGAAAAACATCTACATATTCTCTAACATATAGGATGGTGAGTACTGTACACTGACACAGTGTCTAGGACTATCATTCTGGTAACTTTCGTGTTTTATCATTTATTTTATTTTGAATGTATAAAAAATATAGTTTCCTGGTGCTATTGTTTGACCTAGGGGGCTGCTGCATGTTAAAACCAGATTCTTTAATACTTCAAGCCATCTTTTGCACTTCTGTGTTGTTAAATAAATATTCACAACCTGGGACTGATTGACAACAAGGCATTTCAGAGTGAGCTGGCAAGCTTTGTTTCCTGGCACATTCAACCCAATGTTTATGCTGGGTATGTTTAAATTTTTCATTTGTACTGTCAGTTTTCCTTCACACATTTGCTTTTGGAGGTGCTGTTTGGGGGTAGGCCAGAGGTGCACCGGGGGGGGGGGAGGGGGACGGGACGACTATCTCAGGTGAAGGAAATATATGATCAAAGTCTAGTTATTTGTGATTTCAGATGCTGAGAAAAAGAAATTTTGGTTTTCATTATATGTTGATAATCATTGTGATATCATCAATACCTCAGGTCAGTAATGTCTTGGGTTCCTTGGAATACAGAGCCAAAAGCTGGCGCTGGATGAAATAAATGATTATCCGTACCAAAACTGACATGAAATTACTTTTTAATAGTAATTCTAGCAAAGCCCAATAACAAGCCATCTGCTTTTATTAGTAATTCTTGAAGTAATAAAACGAAACTTCTTGTTTATTTTCACCCTGAAGTGAAAATTAGTTTTTGCAAGTATATTGTGGTAATTTCATCACCAAAGGATGATTTAATATAAAAATGACACCTCTGTCCTCCGTCAAACTCTCTGTCTGTGTCTTTGTCACAGCTCTTGATTTTACTGAAAAAGACAAATGCTTCCTCCTGTTGTCTCTGCTGCAGGACTAATCTAGATAGGGGAGAGCTTCAGTCTTCTCTCATACCCCATCAACAAAAAACCAACTTACTTCTGATTGCAGAATACCAACAATGATATACCCAAGAGAATTAACACAAGTGAGTTTTCAATGATAGAGATTGTAGTACTGACAGAAAAAAAAATCTGACACCTGAAGTGGTCTTATTAAGAGTACAAATTTGAAAACCCACAACATTATTATAGTATCACCTCCTGCATTAACACATAGTGTCATCAGTGTTAAATATGATGTTGTGATTATCTCATACAGGTGTATTCTGCTACACCCCATGCTAGCCCCTTTTAACATATGTAATTCAGAAGAAAGAAGTTTCTACTGCTGTTATAAAGCCATAAAAGCCTTGTTTTGTATAGCAAAAATATGTTAAAATCTCCCTTTGATTACACAGGAAAATTTTATAGGCTCCTGACACTAGGGAAAAGAAATACAGGTCAGCTATAACTTCAAATATTGAGGGGTGAGCCTCAAAGGTCAAGAGTACAGTTTGGAGAAGTTATGGTGCTTATCTAGATCTACTGTGGGCCTTCTGAGAAGAAGTGGCTGGAAAAAAATGTCACCCAAATTATTTTTATGAGTTGCTTTTCAAAGAAACTTAAAAAAAATTGTGCAACCAAACATTTTCTGGCTTTCAATCTGAACAAGCCCTGCCCCAAAAAAGATGTACATTTTTTATCAATTTTTTTTCATGCAGGGGAAATATTTTCTGACACGCTCTACTTTTGAATCTCAGTCGCTGAATATTAAATGTTCAGCAGCTAGACTTTGCAGCCATTTTGGAGTATTTTATCCCAGTGGACTATTTTAACTGAGGACTAATTCATCACTGTTTGTAAAGCACTTCAGAAGGTGTTAAGATAAAAGGAACTATTAAAGAAAAAAATATCAAGATTTCTCCAATTTCTTCTGATGAAAAAGTCCCAAGTGTCAAAAAAAATCTCGTTTACTTTCGCACCTTCCCTGGTTGTGATACATAAACAGTTTAATTGTGCTTTTTCCTGATTCTCAATAACCAAATCCTTCAGGCTATGTCTACACTACAGAGTTTTTTTGGAAAATCGGCCGTTTTTCTGAAAAATCTTCACTTACATCCACACTGCAATCAAGTTCTTTTGAAAAAAAAATCAAAAGAACAAAGGGTTTTTTCCAACATTGGTAAACCTCTTTCTATGAGGAAGAAGCCTTTTTCTGAAAGAACTCTGTGGATGGGGAAGAGGGAGTTCTTTTGAAAGAAGAGGAAAGAGGAAAAAGCACAGGTGCCCTGATGGCCACTCTGTTCAAGGTAATCGCAGCTTAAATGTGAGATAGTGTCCATTCAGTGTGGACGCTATCTTTCGAAAAAGCAGATCGCTTTTTCAATGCGCTTTGGCAGTGTGGACGCTCTCTTTCAGAAGAAATTTTTTCAGAAGATCTCTTCCAGAAAAACTTCTTCTGAAAGAAGCCTGAAATCTAGATGCAGCCTCAATGTAGTTACAGTTTAAGTATTGATATTGACTCTTCCCATAAATATGTGAACAGGAAGGAGGAGCAACGATGCCTGACAAATTCCATAAATCATAATTGTATTCCATACAAAGTCTGCTTTTTAATGGTTGCAATGTAAAACACTAATTGATATCTGAATACAGATCTCTCTATTGTCACATTAGATTTGTAGAAGAAAACATGTTATTTGCAACCAACAATAAACATACCCACTGATAGACTTGTTCTTAATACCAAACCAAATGCAGCCCGAACAAATGAAGAGTCTCGTTGTGATTTAGTATAACACCAACAGTGAACACAACTGTAAATTATTTTTGCAACCTGCTCACAGAGTCCCAAATTGCCTTTTTACTGTCTGCGTTCCTAATGATGGTTGATGCATCCCCAGGAAAAGAAATTACTGAACACTTTTATATTGATTTAGAATTACACATACATTTGGTAGCAACAGGGACTACCCCACCATACACCCCATATTTACTAAAGTAATAAAATAAATATATTCTAAGAAAAGTAGAAATCACAATTCATGAGTCTTATAGTGGTAATTTAACCTGGATGTTATTTGCACTATAAAACAATTCCTGAAACTGTGTTCACTTCATAACTTTGCATGAAGATCAGACATGTTTTCTTGCAATTCTAAGTTAGCTTTAAGGCAAGAGAGCTGACAAATCACATGCAGTGCTGTATTCTTAACAGAGATGATAGTGATTTAAGAATACCTGTCTTCTCGTAATGTGTAGGATAATTTTTCCTCCTCTAAACTTAGGAATTGAAAACAAACAAAACTGGTCTCTGACAAATAAAGAATAAAGCATGCATTGTCTGTCTGTCTACTTGCCTAGGCATGTGTGCATATATATACAGAATGATCATCAGAGTGGTATATTGCATTGGTAGTACCATGTAATTGAATGTCACGGTGATCTGAAATGGAATACACTTAGAATTTGGGGCAAGGTAGGGACAATTTTAGATCTTAAGCTCAAAAAATACAAGCTTCTGACCAAAATCAAAATAACCTTATTTGTAGTGCAGCAGTAGGGCCTATATTGTCTTTATGGAACATCCACAAGAGGACAGACACAATCACATTTAGGGGATATATTTTCAGCTTGACTATGACCTGTCCTTTGTGACTGAAGGTTCAGTTTGCATTTGCAAAATTTCTACCCTCAAATGACCAAAAATGAAGGTCAGATTTGTGCCTGCAAAACAGGGAGGCTACAGTTCTGAAAGTCAACCACTTAAAGTGCAGTTAGCCTCAGAGAAATAAGTGTAAACATGGCATTGTGAGGTTCCATTAAGTGCCTATCAGCTAAATAAAATAAATAGTGACCTCCATATCACATTTTCTCAATTTACATGTAAAACAGGCCTCAGTCATAATGAACATCAAGGTACCACAAGGCCACAGAGGTCTCCCCCTTCGGATGCATACTTCTGACCAGCATTGGCAATTTAATGGTGGGGAGGGTTGATTATGTTGATCACTAAATACTGGCCTTACATGAGTAAATCTCACAGTCTTGAGCTCTTTCTTCTGAAAAAAGGAAAGCAAAACTTAGCATAAGAAATGAAAACAAATACAACTTCTCTGGTTCAGAGTATGAGGATAAATATTAAAACCCCCTGCTGGTATTTTCCTTCAAGTATGGAAAATATGCCTCAACTTGTACCATATGTAAATCGTCTTTCTGTGAACAACAGGGAATGAATCCCGGTCTGTCATTTAATCCCAGGAAGTTCCCCAGAATGGAGATGTCTCCTGAATGGTGATTATCAGCTGGACCCAGGCCCCCTGACAGTAGTGTGATCAGATGCCCCAATTTTCAAGGGAAAGTCCCAATATTCAGGGCTTTGCCTTATTTAGCAGCCTATTACTCCCCATCCCATTACGATGTTTCACATTTGCAATCTGGTTACTATACTTGACACTTCTCTGGTGAGCCCTTTCTATTGTTTCTGGTCTCTTCTCCCTGACCTGCAACTCTCTGATGTGTGTCACTGGCTGGTGTTTCTGAAATGAAGTTATGAAAAGCCATACTTGCAACCCTGCTGCTGACAGGCAGCTCAGAGATTGTTTGAGAATTAACAGATTTGTAACCGGCTGTAGATAGGCATAGCAGTACAACATCTTCCGTCTTTTGATTCTGGGAGTTAGGGGGCTCTCTGGAAGTACAAAGACATTCATCAACTATGTGCCACAGCAGTACTCAGCAACTATAACCTCTCCGTTTTCACTTCGGGGCAAATATTCTAACAAATAGGTTTACAGGCCAGAATGTCCATGGGAGCTGTGAAATGTAAGCAAATATGGTCGTGTGCTCATGAAAAGTGAATTTGGAATCCATTAAGTGAGGCATCTCCCATTTCAAGTCTTTACACACACACACAAATTAACATTTGAAAGAACCACAATGGCCCTGTTGGGTCCCAAATTACCATGTGTATTAAAGATACACACAAGGCCTAGCTCAGCGGTTCCCAACCTTTTCCAGATGGGGACCCATTTTGACAATTCAGAAAGACTGGATTACCCAAGGCAATTCAAAAACGGGAATGGGGGGGGAGGGCAGAGCTACCTGGGGAGACACCTGGCGACACTTTTGAAATGTAATGGTGACCCATATTTGGGTCCCGACCCATAGGTTGGGAAACCCCTAGCTGAAGATCTAATGTAGGCTCTGACTGGTTTCTGATTACTTCAAAATCTAAGGGCTTACAACTACTTAAAGGTACACTACACTATTTCTGTATACTTCAGCATTCTATTCTGAGCCCTGACACTGACCTGCTAGTATGACCGTCTTTGTACTGCCAATTACCCTCCCATCATTAACCTCTCTAGTCTATTTAGACTGCAAGCACTTTGTGACAAAGTCTGTCTCTTACTCTACATGCGCACATACAGCACCTAGTATAATGAGGCCCCCGTCTCGGTAACTATAGAATCTACCATAATTTGAATAGTGACATACTTGTCATCATTCACTCTAGAAATCCAATTCCAAGAGTTGCACTCATACAGTCAGTGAACAGAAATGTACTATGTGAACCAATCACAGCAGTTTAAATTCTGAACCTCAAATTCTTTCAAAGAAGCAGCCACCTACAATTCAAGAGCAGCTTATTTCCTCCTCACTCTTCCTCTCCCCCCAGAATCATTGGACAGATATTTTTGATTAATCGCTACATTTGAGAAAACCATAATAGGAAGGAATCAAAAGTTCGTAAAATAAAAGGATTGGTCGAAATATTCGCCCAGCACCAGTTGCCTTATTTGATATTTGAAGCTCCTACTGTACAAGAAATGACTTATTTCAGTAACAGTTTAGTTATGACCTTTGCAATATTCACAAGGAGTGAAATCACCCTTGCAATGGGTCAGCAGAAGTCTGTGTACCACTTAAATCCTTTAAGGCTTAAGTGAAACTTGAGCAGAGCTGGTGCACCAATCTAGAGCTGAGCCTAGACCTTTTATGCCCCTTTCACCCATCCCCCAAAGCAAGATTGTTCTCTTCCCTACAATACATTTCTCAGTTCTTTGTGAAATCAAGTTTTAAAGTGGCATAAGTGACAGGGCTTCCCACTATTAAGATAAATTTCTTTTAACAAATGTATGGTGGGTATGACCTTAAATGAATGGTCATATTCCTGTTTCTGCTTATTATTATTTTGACATTACTAAAAATGTCTTCTTTGAGGATGTCACTCTCCTTTCTGATTTAAAAAACATTTTAGCATCCACTAATGCACTTGACTATAAAATTCTTCGCTCTCAGAAGATATGAGTGTAGCAGTAACTTAAAGGACTTAGAGTGTAGTATATATAATACATACATAAAAACCCTACATTAAAGAATATTACAGTTGCAAAATCAAACATTCCAAAGTTAAGAAATGCCAGAATTGAGGTTATCTGTGCAATACTAAGCTCCCTTCTTCATGTGTATTATGATACAGTTCTTAATTACATGAGCAAATATTATTTTCCCCATAGGATTAATGCCTTATTTGCTGCACGTCATTCAAACCTGGCACTGAATTACAGAATTATAAATTTCCTCATAGGATTTTCTATGCTGCTTTCATTGTATCTTAGAGGGTTTTTTTAAAACATTAATGAACTTTTTTCCACAGCACTCCTTTGTAGTGATGGTGGTATTAACTAAAGCATAGAGATTAAATATCAGAATTATGAAAATTGTCACCTAACTTTGAGAGCCAAATTTAAGAAGACAAGGGCCTGATATTTCAGAGTATTTAGCATTGTATAGCACTTCATATGTTAAGAGCACTGCTCCCATTGACATCAGTTGCAGTTGTGAGTAAAGTCAGACCTCGGGGTCTCAGTTTGGATAATCAGAAAATAAGGAACACACAGTGGCCACTTGTGAATTGTTTGGTGCATGTAACCTATTCAGCAATGTGTAACAACTGAGACAGTGGCAGAGATAGAATCCAGTTCTTCAGGGTGACATTCAGCCGCCTAAACCTTAACTTAGCCAGTGTAGGTTCGTCCTGCATGCTTAATAGTCCTGTGAGGGGAAAAAAAAAACAAGTATATGATCATGAAATACAAGACTCTGTCATAATGTATATACAAGAAGGCAAATTAAAACTGCACAGGCAACCTTAATTCTGGCATTTCCTAACTTTTGAGTGCTTAACTTTGTTATTTTAACATTCTTTAAATATATGGGGGTTTTAGTTTTTTTGCAGGTAATAAATCACAAAGGAAGATCATATTGTCAGCAAAAGCAAAAGCTGAAAATGACAGCTTCCAACCCCCATATTGCTTTGGAAATTGGATTTGTAACCAGTATCCACACAACATCCTAATAAATCTCCACTGATCAGCAGCATTAATAAGTATGGCACAAATGCCAAAAGCTGACAAAACCACGGGGCGCAAAGGCCACTGGTGCCCCGCAAGACTAGTAAACAACTTGTTTAAATGAGAAGGTAACCTGCTCATAGCTAAAAGAGGGGCAGCAACCATGCTTTGACCATGCTTTGTATCTGACTATCTCTGAAAGAAGTTAGATCTGGAAGCATGTTTCTCCTCTATTTCAAAATGGCAGTCAGCCAAACCTCACTAATAGCTCCTCTTCAGCAAGAGAGTCCTTCCCTCTGCCCCTTCTGTCAAACAAATGTGGAGTGATCAATGAGCTTTGAGGTTGTCCCTAACATTTTTACATACCCAGCATCACAGGCAGCAGTGGGGGGGGAGGGGTTGCTTAACTCACCCAGTGTTAATCTGGTGTGCTTTATAATTAAGCCCTCCAATGAATAAAGAGATTTCCCATTTCAGGAGAAGATGAATTCTCATTATTTGGATTGCAAAACAGGCCTGCAGGACTCTAGCCTTACCAGAGAGAAAGCAACCTTCTTTGGGGGAAAGGGAGGAGAACTAGCAATGCTATCCCATTATCCTCACTTTCTATGTGAGCCCTTTCACCCTGTCACCTCATGTCATTTGCTGGTTCTTACCAGGAGAAGGTGAATGGTGGAATTTGTTATCAAGGACCTTTCCTCATGCAGAGCGGCCCTCAAAAGAGCCATGGTCACCTTGCACTGGGATACAGGACAAGGTAGCCTAGCAGTACTAAAAGAAACACCTTCCACTAGCCTCATCTTTCCTTCTAGCCACATAGGAGGAGAAAGTGATCAAGTGAGTTGGGGGCTGTCTGCCTTGTTCCACACCCTGGACGTCACCTCCTGGGTCCATCTGTACATAGACAATGGAGTCTGGGTAAATAAGAGAGCACAACCATCCACCACCCACTGCCAGAGGAATCAGTACATGCCTTTCTATTAATGATCCTTCAAGATCCTCTCGAGAAACATTATTACAACATCATCTTTCTGGGGGATTTAAGGAACTTTGTCAGACTCCTGCAGCCTCTAGCACCCACAAATGATGGTTTACGGGGAACAACAGATAACCCGCCACTTTAAGATTTGCCATCCTCCCTGCATCTGGCCAGACTGACCAATAGAATCATGAGGTTGCTGTAGAACTTCATAAGGCTCCAATGGAGACTGTGAAATTGGTTAAAGGCCCCTGGACACCATAAGGGTCTCTGCCTTTCATGCACCATCAACAAATATTGGACTTAGCCTCTGCATACCTTGTAGCACTCTGGAAATACTATGACTCGAGCATGCTTTTCACACACCTTCTGCCCAAGAGCAGTGGACACCTGTGCTGACTTCTACATGTCCTGCAGTGCCCTGGAGGCCTGATAAGATAAAACAACAGTATTCAAAGTATGCTATGGAATTTTAGTGTGCAGCAGCAAGGTACACATAGTAGTACTGTATAGCACCATAGACTTACATTCCAGCTTGCCACACACTAACTCTCTGTGTAGACAGACCCCCAGAGTTAGACATCTTTCTTTCTTTCTTTCTATGTTCTCTCCTTAACTTCCCCCCATATACTGCTGTGGCCATAAGACTCCACAGAGCTGCTGTCTGTTCCAAATGTGAACACTGGATAATTCCTTATGGAAAGGTGTGAGGCTTTATTTCCTCATCCAGGCTGAGTACTGATCTCAGCATCAGCTTTAGTGTTGAGTTTTATGTTGATTTGGGGTGGATGAGCATCAAGCAGAGCATCTCAGTTCTGCACTATATGCTGTCTCTTTCCTTTCTCTCAAAGGGTTAAGTCACGCTGCTGACCTCAGTTGCTCCTGCTTTTGTAGACAGGCTCAGCCTAATTCTTCTTCCATTTACACTGATGTCAATCATAAGTAACTCTAGGGGAACACAGGCGATTGCATTGGGTATACAGTGTGAAGGAAAAATCAGGCTCATAATATTTTATATTAAAAATCTAGCATTTTATGCCAGCCGGATTGTTACAAATTTGGACACCGTTGTCCATCTGTATATAAGTAGCATGAAAGACAGACAGGCTTCAGAAAACCAGCAGAGCCTATGTGATCATATTATGCAATAGTGAGGATGGAGTCGTATTTTGTCATCTTGAGCAGCTTAAGCTTGTAGGAAGACTCTGGATTTGAGAGTAGCACCACTTTTCCCCTCCAATTCAAACCCTAATGGTTCCCAATTGGCCAAGTCAGTTGAGTCTCTTAGGCTACATCTACACTACGAGTTTTGCCGGAAGAGGCAATGCAAACGAAGCGTGGATTAGCATTTTCTCGCACTTCATTTGCATAATCTCTTCCAATCCGTTTTTACACAAGGGGTTTTTGCACAAAAACAAGCAGTGTGGATGTTTCCTTTTTGCACAAAAACCCCCTTTTGTGCAAGATCATTATACCTCCTTTTTTGAGGCATAAGGATCTTGCGCAAAAACGAAACATCCACACTGCGACTGCGTCTAGACTGGCATGATTTTGCGGAACTGCTTATAACGGAAAAGTTTTTCTGTTAAAAGCATTTCCGCAAAAGAGCGTCTAGATTGGCACGGGTGCCTTTGCGCAAAAAGTGCTTTTGCGCAAAAGCATCCGTGGCCAGTCTAGACGCGATTTTGCGCAAGAAAGCCCCAATTGCCATTTTCGCCATCGGGGCTTTTTTGCGCAAAACAGTTCTTCCCTGTCTACGCTGGCCCTCTTGCACAAGTATTCTTGCGCAAGAGGGCTTATCCCTGAGCAGGAGCATCGTAGTATTTGCGCAAGAACACTGACAATCTTACATTAGATCGTCAGTGTTCTTGCGCAAATTCAAGCGGCCAGTGTAGACAGCTGGCAAGTTTTTGTGCAAAAGCGGCCACTTTTGCGCAAAATCTTGCCAGTCTAGACACACCCTGCTTGTTTTTGCACAAAAACCCCTTGCGCAAAAACAGATCGGAAGAGATTATGCAAATGAAGCGTGAGAAAATGCTAATCCGTGCTTCATCTGCATTGCCTCTTCGGCAAAACTCGTAGTGTAGACGTAGCCTTATTGTTTATTTCCAGCCTGCATGACCAAATTCCTGGATGATCTTCTAATTTCTTTCAGGCCATTATGCATATGAAAGCCATCCATGCCTTGACTGTCAATAACTGCACTAGTGAAAATTATGGCTGCATAGCAGAATTAATAAAGCCTGGGAAACAGATGGAGAGAAAATCATAAATAATAAAAGTTAAAAAAACACTTTCAAACTGTCATTCACTAGTTATGCTGTGGAGATACGATTTAGGCTTCCCAGGCTATAGAACCAGGACTGGCACTGAGTTGCTGTATGAGCTTGGGTAAATCATAAAATGTATGTCTCATTTTACCCACCTGTACAATGGGGATAACAGATGGAAATAGTTATCTATGAGGCAACATCTACACAGCAGTGCTATTTCGGGATACCAGAGGTATCCTGAAATAGCTATTCCAAGTCTTTTGAGCACTCCCGTTATTTCAAAATATAACAGGCTCACTATTCTGACATCCCTGTAAAACTCATTCTATGAGGAGTAAGGGATGTTTTGGAATAGCAATTTATTTTGAAATAAGAGCTGTGTAGACCGTGCCAAATTTCAAAATAAGCTATTTTGAAATTGACTTAAAATAAGCTACGCAATTTGCATAGCTCAAATTGCATAGCTTATTTCAAGTTACAGATGCAGTGTAGACGCACCCTGAGTAACTAATCATTTTGGAGAGCTCAGTTTTGATTTCCAACCTGACACCTTCAAAAGGGCCTGATTTTTAAACATAAAAAGTGAGGCACTCTGAACCAAAATTTTGAACATTTAAGGACATATTATTTCCCCAGCACTGTGGTATGAATCTTACATAGGTAATGCTTCTTTAAAGTTTTGAGAGCAGCCTCTCTCTCCCTGTTCACAAAGTTGTTCCATGCGTGGCCCTGTATGGTGCCATCGTTTCAGCAAAAAGCAAAATAAGAGTCAATTATGGAGTCAGGACCTAGAGTCTCTGGCATCTTTTCTCTTAGAAATTTTTCTCTTTCTTATTCAAACTCTTGTTTTTGTATGATTAATTAATAAGGTCATTTATATACATACGGTGCCTACCCCGGGGATGTTGCAAAGTAGCTACAGTAGTTGCATCAGATAGTAAGGCTGGGATACATCTGGTCTTGAGGGAAAAATCACAACATGCTTGAGCTGCAACAGACAGAAGAAATGTTTGCTAATTTTCCATTGGAAGACTTGTAGTTTCTACTTGAGTTGATGCTGCTGAAATGAGAATTTTCACATTCTGAATATGACATAATTTACATGAAAGACACACTCAGAAAATACTGCAGCTGGAGTAAGTTTAAAATTTACTAAAACCTGCAAGATTCAAAATAGTAACCCCAGCATTTCCAGGGATTAACTGAGTTGTTTGGGTCAGGTAGATCCACAACTGGTGAATGATTCCCCTACTGACATAAGAAAAGTCACTGACTATTAAGGTGATGATACATCCCAGCACTTAATCAAGTTTTTCCTATTCATTTATTTTCCATCTCTCTTTTTTATTGTTTTAACTTCTTTGATAGACCCAGGCTCATATTTATTTTCAAGAATTTCATCCCTAGATTGAAAGTTTGGAACATAGCAGAAGAATTCATAAGTAAGACTGGAAGGTGTCAACAGAACTCCGATGACATTATGGCACAGAAAAGAACAATTTACACTTCTGCTAACTTCCCTCTAGAACAAGGGGAGAAAGCCCACATAGTAAGAAGTGAGATATAGAGATTTTGATCTGATATCACTGGTTTAAATCTTGTCTGGATCAGCAGTGCCAAAATCATTGCTATCTAAAGGTATTTTTGTCAAGAATGTGAATGTTTGATATTCTGAAGCCAGTTCCTACTGGGCAAATGTACAGATTCACAAACCCATCACTAAAGTTTGCTCCCCTCCTTCCCCTTTAGAAGTCTCAGCAGAGATGCCAAAGACTAAATTTTCAAGGAATTTGAACTCCCTGCATTCTCCTAGCACAGTCTGTCCAGGTCAAGGCTAAGGCTCAAAGAAAGGGGAGGGATTATGTATGTGAAACACAGTCTCTCAGTCTCTGCAGTACATGTTCCATGGCTAAATGGATTATTTCAGATGCCAGAGCCTCAGACTCTTTATATTTTCACCACCAATGAAGTCTCTTAAAATACAACCCTGGATTTTTTTTGTCAGACAATTGTGAATTTAATGGAGGTCTTCTTGTGCACAGGACTGCAATGACACTAAAGGTGCAGCTATACAGCAGGGATCCATGCAAGTTTCGCTCATCTTGTCTTACCAATGTGCTTCATTGCCCCAAACCAAAAGCAGTACTTCTAGGTGTGAGAAATTCTGGAGTATCCAGTCTCAGGGTGCATCTGTACTGCAGGACTTAACTCAAAATAAGCTATGCAAATTGAGCAACATCAATTCCATATCTTATTTCAAAATAACTTATTTCAAAATCAGGAGTGTCTACACAGAACTTATTTTGAAATAGAGCACTCTTCCTCCAACTTCCCTTACTCCTCATACAATGAGGGTTACAGGAGTCAGAGTAAGAAGTCCTCCAGCTTGACAGTATTTTCATATTATTTTGAAATAATTGCCTCCTGTGTAGACACGGACTAAGTTATTTTGGAATAGCACTAGTTATTTCAAAATAGTGTTGCAGGGTAGACGTACCCTAAGTCAGAGGACAAGTGAAGTACAAGAAGTGACTTGCTGATTTAATGTGTGATGGGACCTATTAGCCTGAGAGCTTAAAAATGTAATTAATTTTTCATATCAAGTTACAAAACAAACCCTAATGAGAAGATAACTTTTTTAAATGAGTCATGTGCTTGGAAATATACAATTGCCCTTGATCAAAATATGATCTATTTTATGATTCATTGTGGAAATACAGGGCATGGTTAGTGTACTTTTTTTGGGTCAGTCAATCACCCCGGCACTATGGAATAGTAATATGATAAAACAGCTATGAACAATACTGTCTTTCAACTATATTTTTCACCATTACTGTTATGTGTGTTTTGAGCTTAATCTCTTAATTCCAGAGATTAATTAAGAGCTAAATTCAGTTACTCAAGCAGGTGGTCAGATACCATGGCAATGACAGATAGATAGCAATATATGGAGATTAAATCAGAGAAAATCCATCCAGACAACTAAACCAGCAGAATATTGAGTGGCAGCAACTTCCAATGAGAATACAAATTAGAACCATTACATCAGAACTCAGTGTCATTACCTGAGAAGTAATCTTGATAGTAATGTATTGGCATCTACAACTTATTAACCCATTTGTTAGTGTTTTATATACTGTACTGTTGTTTCTGTCCATTGTCTTTACTGGTAACAACCCCTGATACAGGGAGAATGACCAGCATATCGCAAAGTCCCCAGTATTTAATTACCTGAATGTGACTGATTTCTGAAGATTGGCTATCATAAGTACACTTCTCCTTGTCTGTGCATCTTTGCCTCTGATAACACCTTCCAATTTATGTCAAGAAAGGTTTTCAGAGGAAAAGGTTTCCCCGTTTACTACAGATAGGATAAAGTCCACAAAGCTGTAGAATAGCCACTGTTGTGCACTTCTTAAAAGCATGTGTGTGAAATCTTTACTTCTAGTGAATGATTCCAGGATGTTAGCCTTGGAGACTGATGCCTTCTATCTGCAGAACAAGTGCACCAAGAAAAATAGTAGCATGAACTTCTCCCTCACCGCTCTATGCCAATTTAACTAGGGAATTAGGGAGAGCAGTTCACATAGTGCAGATTGAAAAACACAGATTGCACCCATAAAGTCGCTGGCCTCTCTGATGAAGACAATGGATTTCAGGAAGGCAGATTTTAGTAAACTTAGAGAGCTGGTAAGGTCCCATGGGAAGCAACAGTAAGACGAAAAACAACTGAAGAGAGTTGGCAGTTTTTCAAAGGGACATTATTAAGGGCCCAAAGGAAACTATTCCACTGTGTAGGAAAAATAGAAAGTATGATAAGAGACCACTTTGACTTAACTAGAAGATCTTACATGATCTAAAAATCAAAAAGGAATCATATAAAAAGTGGAAACTAGATCAAATTACAAAGGATGAATATAAGCAAATAATGTAAGTATGCAGGGGCAGGATTAGAAAAGCAAAGGCACAAAATGATCTCAGTCTAGCTAAAGACATAAAGGATAACAAGAAAACATTCTACAAATATTTTAGAAGCAAGAGGAAGACCAAAGATAGGGTAGGCCCATTGCTCAGTGAAAAGGGAAAATCAATATCAGGAAACTTGGAGATGGAAGAGGTACTTAATGACTTCTCTGTTTCAGTTTTCACCAAGAAGATTGATGGTGATGGGATGCCTAACATAGTGAATGCTAGTGGAAATGGGGTGGGTTTAGAAGTTAACGTTTTAAAAAACGAACAAGTTAAAAATTACTTTAAAAAGTTAGATGTCTTCAAGTCACCAGGGACTGATGAAATATATCCTAGAATATTCAAGGAGCTGATAAAGGAGATTTCTGAGCCTTTAGCTATCATCTTTGAAAAGTCATGGAAGTCGGGAGAGATACCAGAAGACTGGAAAAAGGCAAATATAGCACCCATCTATAAAAAAGGAAATAAGAACAACCCAGGAAACTACAGATAAGCTAGCTTCCAGTTCTAGTACTCTATGATTCTATGAGTCTGCCAATAAAAAGGGGCAATTGGAAGCATCATGTCTGACCATGGCTTTTTTGTAACCCTAAGTACTAGAATTAAAACCAGCAACCTCACTTCATACCTGCCACCAAAGAGCCATCCAATAGTAACATATTTTTTTCCTTGCTAACTTAAATGCAGAAATGGCCTTCTACAGGTGAAAGATTCCATATGCAGTTTCTAATATACTGAGCCATAATATTACGTTAGGGCATGATTTTCGGCCACATATGCTTCAAATTAATTTGAGCATCAACTACATTTTCTCTTCTGATCTATTTTAAATGTTGGGAGACTGAACAGATTTGTAAAATGTGGGCTATCATTATGAATCATACAATCCTAGAATACTAGAATTGGAAGGGACTTCAAGAGATCATCAAGTCCAGTCCCCTGCCCTCACGGCAGGACTAAGCACTGTCAATATAATCTCTGATAGATGTCTGTCTAACCTGCTCTTAAATATCTCCAGTGATGGAGATTCCACAACCTCCTCAGGCAATTTATTCCAGTGTTTAACCACCCTGACAGTAAGTTTTTCCTAATGTCCAACCTAAACCTCCCTTGCTGCAGTTTAAGCCCATTGCTTCTTGTACTATCATCAGAAGCCAAGGAGAACAATTTTTCTCTCTCTTCCTTGTAACACCCTTTTAGATACTTGAAAACCGTTATCATGTCCCCTCTCAGTCTTCTCCTTTCTAAACTAAACAAGCCCAATTCCTTTAGCCTTCCCTCTCAGCTCATGTTTTCTAGACCTTTAATCATTTTTGTTGCTCTTCTCTAGACCTTCTCCAATTTCTCCACATCTTTCCTGAAATGTGGCACCCAGAACTGGACACAGTACTCCAGCTGAGGCCTAATCAGCGCAGAGTAGAGCAAAAGAATGACTTCTCGTGTCTTGCTCACGACACTCCTGTTAGTGCATCCCAGAATCACATTTGCTTTTTTGGAACAGTGTCACACTATTGATTCATATTTAGCTTGTGGTCCACTATGACCCCTAGATCCTTTTCTGCATTACTCCTTCCCATTCTGTATGTGTGAAACTGAATGTCCCTTCCTATGTGGAGTACTTTGCATTTGTTCTTATTAAACTTCATCCTGTTTACCTCAGACCATTTCTCCAGTTTGTCCAGATCATTTTGAATTATGACACTACCCTACAAAGCAGTTGCAACCCCCTCCCAGCTTGGTATCATCTGAAAACTTAATAATCATACTCTCCATGCCATCATCTAAATCGTTGATGAAGATATTGAATAGAACCAGTTCCAAAACAGACCCCTGTAGAATTCAAAGGGAGAAGGAAAGCAAACATTTGACCAACACCAAGCTGTTTAGCATAGCATGGATGAGGTAGGCTCTCTATTGGTACAACCTCCAGACTGGGAAAATTATAATATGCTATCCAGCATACACTGTGAATGTATTACTGGCCTCTGATGGTGAGAGGCCTTATTGCCTAATAGATGCTATGTTACTTACTGCATTATAAATGCACTGTCTGGATTCATCCTTCTCTCTTAGAACTAAGGGCGACTCTTCTACTCAAGCATTAGAGACTTGAACTGAGGACATATATGTGATATAACCAATGACAATGATGTTCATGTCACATTTACCAGGTGAAAATCAACTCTGATTGTTTCTGGCCTCTGAGTGTTCAGACCTCTAACCATTGAGCAGTGATTCTGAAAAAGACTAGAGGGGTCATGGTGAATAATCATCTGAACATGATCTACGGCAACACCAAAGCCAAAAGAGCTAATGCAGTTCTTGGGGGGTATAAACAGGAAAATATCAAGTAGGACTAGGAAGGTTATTTTATCTCGGTATTTGGCACTCATGCTTCACTCATTTCTGCTGAAATACTGTGTCCAGTTCTCATGTCAACAATTCAAGACAGATGTTGAAAAATTGGAGAAAGTGTAGCAAAAAGCTATGAAAATGATTAAAATATTGAGAAACAGTCCTTATAGTTATAGACTCATGGAGCTCCATCTGTTTATAATAACAAAAAGAAGGGTGAAGGGTGACTTGATCAGAATTTAGAAATACCTTCATGGAGAACAAATATTTTGTAATGGGATCTTCAAGCACAAGAAGATCCAATGTCTGGACATTGCAGAGAGACAAATTCAGACTAGAAATAAATTGCAAATTTGTAGCAGTGAGGGTAATTAACCATTGGAACAATTTACCAAAGGTCATGGTGGAGTCACCATAACTGACAATTTTTATATCTATATTGGATTTTTTTTCTCTGCATAAACCAGGATTTAATTTTGGTTCCTCCTCTGACCTATGTTATAGAGGAGGTCAGATTAGATGATCACAGAATTCCTTCTGGCTTTAAAATCTATGAATTTTTGAACATATACCTCAGGATAGAATCACATACTTCTCCCACCCTTAACCAAGACTTTCATTACTGTACTCTGTGTATCCACCATGATTTATCACAGTAAATCTGACCTATGTCCAGATCCTGTGCTTCTCTTTCCTCTGAGGGTGTGTCTACACTAAAGAGTTTTTTCGGGAAAACGGCCGTTTTTCCGAAAAAACGTCAATTATGTCCACACTGCAATCGTGTTCTATCAAAAGAACAGAGGGTTTTTTCCGGCATTGGTAATCCTCTTTCTACGAGGAAGAAGCCTTTTTCTGAAAGAGCTCTTTCAGAAAAAGGTGTGTGTAGATGGGGAAGAGGGAGTTCTTTTGAAAGAAGAGGCCTCCAGGAAAAAGCACAGGTGCCCTGGTGGCCACTCCATCCATAGTAATCACAGCTTACATGCAAGATAGTGTCCATTCAGTGTGGACACTATCTTTCAAAAAAGCAGATTGCTTTTTCAATGAGCTTTGGCAGTATGGACGCTCACTTTCAGAAGTTTTTTCGGAAGATCTCTTCCGGAAAAGCTTCTTCTGAAAGAAGCCTGCAGTCTAGACATAGCCTAAGAGTGACAGCAGCGACCAGTAACTAAACAGCTTTCTTAAAACTAAGTATTATTTATAAGAATAAAGAGAAACAAAGTGGTTGAGGTAATATCTTGTATTGAACCAGCTTCTGCTTTTGACCTGGTAGTTATTAAAGTATAAGCATTCCAGAGAAACATACCTTGAAAACAGTAAACCAGTCTGTGCATTTGCCTGTCTTTTCTAAATTTTACCATTCCCTGCATCAGGGAAAAATCCAACTCTTTCAGACTCCTGGTATCAGCTTGTATCTTTCTAGGCAGCTCCTTACAATTGACACATGTGCACACACACATACTGTATGTCTACACTACAGAGTTATTTCAAAATAGTTTAACGCTGATAGTTTAAGATATTGAAATAGTTAATTCGAAATAAGTTATTTCAAAATAACGCGTCTACACATAAAATGCATTTTGAAATAGTGTTTTGCTATTTCGAAATAGCGCATCCACACTGATTGGACGCTGAATCGCATTTAAGGCCAGCTGAAACCAGTTCCAGCAGGGCATCAGGTCAGTAGTTGCTTTGTGTGGCTGCTGTCTGAGGCTATCTGAGGCTTGTGCTTAAAGGGACCCCCTGGACAGCCGGTTCTCAGGTTTTCCTGCTTGCTTGCCTACCTCGCTGAGGGACAGCAAAGCATTTTTTTTTCTCTGATTGCTTTCGTTGCCCTGACTCGGGACACCACAGCACTCGGCACTATGGAGCCAGAGCCACCCCTGGGCACTCTGGCGCTCATTTTGGATGTCTTGCAAGCCTGGCAGCAAGTGCTGGAGACTGCCTGTCACCATCTGCAGCAGCCCAACCCTCAAGTCCTCTTCCGGACCGCCCTTGGGGCGTGGAGGAGCAGTGGCCGGATGCCAGCGTGCCCCGCCGCATCTGGCATCTGGACACCAGCAGCGACAGGTGGGACCACATCGTCCTGGAGTGCTGGGGAGACCAACAGTGGACCCAGAACTTCAGGATGAAGAAGGACACCTCCCTCGAGCTCTGTGAGTAGCTCGCCCCTGCTCTGCAGCGACAGGACATGCACATGAGACCTGCCATTCCCCTCCACAAGCATGTGGCCATCGCCCTCTGGAAGCCCTCCACTCCAGATAGCTACCGACCCATGGGGAACCAGTTCGGCGTGGGGAAATCTACCGTTGGAGCAGTACTCATGCAGGTATGGCAATCTCCGGCCACTGTGGCGGGGGGTGGGGGGGAAGGGTGAGAGGAGGGGATGGGCTGCCCTAGGGAAAAGAGGGGGAGAGGGTGCAAGTCCCCTCCACGGGTGGGCTTGTTCTGTCCCAGCCGCACTACAGACTGCCCGCGGTGGCCAGGTTGCTCCTGGGAAGGGGTCATGGGGCAGTGGCGGGGAAGAAGCACTCTCAGTCACCCTGGCACCCCAGTGACTCTCGGTGGTTTTGTGTGCCCCTCTGCAGGTGATCAAGGCCATCAACAGAGTGCTGCTCTGCAGAGTCATCCACCTCACTGATGTGGACACAGTCATCGAGGGGTTTGGTGCCCTGGGCTTCCCCAACTGTGGGGGGGGGGCAATCGACGGGTCACACATCCCCATCCGTGCCCCGGAACACCAGGCCTCCCTCAACATTAACCGGAAGGGGTACTTCTCGGTCATCCTGCAGGCTGTGTCTGACCACTGGGGCTGCTTCCTGGACATCAACGTGGGCTGGTCCGGCAAAGCACATGACGCGTGGGTGTACCGCAACTCCTCCGTGTGCCAGAGGCTGCACGCCGGGACCTTCTTTCCCGACCGCCACATCAGGGTCGGGGACGTGGACATGCCTGTGTGCCTGGTGGGGGATGTGGCCTACCCGCTACAACCCTGGCTAATGAAGCCCTACACGGGACACCTCAACCCCTGCCGGCAGGTCTTTAATGCCAGGCTCAGCAAGGCCCACATTGTGGTGGAGGGGGCCTTCGGCCGGCTGAAGGCCTGATTTCGATGCCTCTGCACCTGCCTCGACCTCTCTGAGAGGAATATTCCACACGTGGTGGCGGCATGCTGTGTGCTGCACAATTTGTGTGAGCAGAAGGGGGAGGCTTTCCTGCCAGGCTCGATGGCAAAGGCTGACCACTTGGCTGGCCTGTACGTGTAGTCCCGCACGGCTACCAGCCAGGAGGCCCTTTGGGGGGCTACCGGTATCCGGGAGGCCCTGCGGGAGAGCTTCCAGATGGAGGAGGAGTGAAATCTCCCTGGCATGCCCCACTGGGGCCTTATGCCTTATTCCACCCTCACATCCTTCCACTTTCCCCTCCCTAACACCCCTTCCTGATGTCAAATAAAAACACGTGTTGCCAAAAAAACCCTCTCTTTATTGACCATAACTGGGGTGGGGGGGGGGGATGAGGGTGGGAGAGGGGAGCTGGAAACCTGGGAGCAGGGAGCTGGAAGGGGGAGGCAAGGGGAGGAAGGGGGAGGAGAAGCTCAGGATTGGGGTTCTTGCCAGCCCACCTGTCTTCCAGCACTACGGGTGCGGGGGTCTCGGCGTCCCCGAGGGGGAGTGGGTATGGAGAGGAGGGCAGGGGGGGAGGAAGAAGCGGGAGGGGGAGCAGGAATGGGAGGAGGAGTGATAGCTGGGGCGGCCGCAGGGGCTGGAGTGGCAGCAGGCAGCAATCTCTGCACCAGGGCCTGCAGGTGGTTGCGGATGGCATAGCCCTAGTCATGTAGCTCCTGCAAGCTCTCCCGCTGCAGCTGGAGGGCTTCCTGCACCCAGTGCTCCTGGCTGTGGACCTGCCTTTGCAGTAACCCCAGGTGCTGCCACTGGTATCCCTCCTGGTTCCGGGTGCGCCTGCTGGCCCGGGTGTGGGAGGATGTCCGGGGCAGGGTGGTGCACCCTGCACTCGCAGCTGGTGCAGCTGTGGATAAACCAGAGAGGTGGTCAGTTATCCCTGGGGACACAGTGGGTGAAGCCCAGCCCCCCTGTGCAAGGTGAGGACAGCAGGTCTCCACAGTATCATATCCAGCTATCTCCAGGAGTGTGAGCTGGCCCAGGACTGTATCCATGCCCCTGTGCTATATATAGTGTGGGTGTGGGGGAGCGGGGAGGATGTGCCCTGCCTCTGCATAGAGGGGGCTTGTGAAGGGAGGGCATTGTTCAGTATCCCTTCCCAGGGTACGGAGCATGTCATGTGCCTTCATACATACATGTATGTGGGTAACGGGCCAGGGCCCCCGTGTGGCAGCCAGCCGGGGCCACATGCCCCGGTTGGCATGGCACATGCACAGGTTGCTGCGTGATCCATGCTCAGCAAGGCCCACACGCGGTCCCTGGGCTCCCTCTACCCCCCCCCCCCCGCCCGGCATAAGGGGACAGTGATGGCACTCACATGTTGAGGCCTCCCCGGCCTCGGAAGACAGCAGTGATATTGCTGCTGGTATGCCTCGGGGGTCCAGGGTGAGTGCCACGCTCCCTCCAGGCTCCTGCGACTACTGGCCATCCTCCTTCTCCTCCTCCGTGCCCTGGTCAGGGCCCTCTGCCCCAGGGTCGATGACCACCTGGGGGGGCTGTCAGCTGATGGTCAGGGCAGTGCATGTGTGTGTATTATACACCCGAGACTTCAACTGCTAGGACTGGGGTCCCTTAGCAGCGGGCAACCTGGAGGAGGTTGACGGGCGCCCCAAGAAGTTTACAGGGAGAGCTTATTACACCTCAGATTTTGACTGCTAGGATACACGATCCCTTCGTAGCGGGCAGCCTGGGGAGGCTGAGAGATGCCCCAACGGACTGTCCCCTGGAAGCGACACGATCCAACGCTCAAGTTCTCCCTATATCTGTCCCTTATGACCGGCTGGAGTTCTTTTAAAATTGTGCTTGGTTCTGTTACAGCAACTGAAGGAGTCAGGTCACAGCTTAAACAGTTACTATTTTATTGTTACAGGGTAAACTTAGCTGTTAAATGCTACTACTGTGTTACAGATAACACAGCCACTACAAAGAACAGGACAGAAATTACACTAATAAGTCACTTACAGGTACCATGAAACCCTTTTGGTTCTCTGAGCTCTTATTAAATGCATGCAAAATAGACACCTAGCAGGTATATATATTCTCACCCCTGCGTTCCAGACTTGGCGTGGCCAGCGTCTTTCTCTCAATCCCTCGGGAAGAAGTAGGGTGAGGTTGGGCTTCCCACAGACCTCGGGAGACAATCAATACCTGCCAGCAGGTGTAGATGATTGGAGCTCAAATGGGGTGGGCTACTAAACCCCTCTTTATACCCCTTGGGTCACGTAGGCTTCTTCCTGGTCTCAAGTGGCCAATTAGGAAAAATGGCTTTGAATGCTAAGTTTCCCATGAAGGGTGCAAAGCATAATTCACACCTGGGAAAATGCAGACAATGGGCACCTCTGGTATGTGATCGGCGAAGATTCCTCTCCTGGGACAGTGCAGGCATGTCAATTACTGGTACTAGCCATCAGGGCGGCGGGAGGCCCCGGGTCGTCAGCTAGCCCATTTACTGTCTGGTTTCTGTTTATGGTAGAGTCAGGGACAGGCAGCACACCTGTGTTCCCAGGGCATCAAAGGCTGACTGCCTTTCTCTTGCTCTCGGGGGGGGGGGGGGAGGAAACAAGATGGGGTTCATGTCTGGCTACAGGGGCACGGACTGTCCAGCCCCCCAAGATGCAGTCCAGGGCCTCAAAGTAGGGGAAGGGGTCTGGGTCTGCCCCTGGTTGGGAGCTGCCCCCTGTGGCCCTGGCATAGGCCTGCCTCAGCTCCTTAATTTTCATGCGCGCACCTGCTCCTGGTTGCGCATGTGGCCTTTGGTGGCCAGGCTGTCAGCCATACTTCTGTAGACGGCCGCGTTCCTCCATCTAGTGTGGAGATCATGGACATTGGAGGCCTCCCTCCAAACCTCGATCAGGTCCATGATCGCCGCACAGGACCAGGAAGGCATCCACCTTTTGCGGCCCCTGGCAGGCTCCTGGGAGCTGCCAGACTGCTCCTGGGGATCAGTGGAGGGCTAGCTGGCACTGGCTGGCTGGCTCATGTTGGCAACTGGGTTGGGGCAGCGCCTGTGGGCTCTGGGCTGGCATGCCTAGAGCTGGCACAGGCCCTGTGGCCAAACCCTTTAAGGGTTCCGAGGTTGGGAGTGGAGCAGAGAAGTTTTCCTGGTTCGGCCCAGACTGGCCACCAGGGCACCCTGGGAAGGGCTGGTGGCCCCCTTTTTTGAAATAAGCGTCTACACAGCGCTTATTTTGATTTAGCTCTTTCGAATTTGGCGTTATTCCTCGTAGAATGAGGTTTACCAAATTCGAAATAAACGCTCTGCTATTTCGAATTTATTTCAAAATAGTGGTTTGCCTGTGTAGACGCTAGGAAAGTTAGTTTGAAATAACAGCTGTTATTTCAAATTAACTTTGATGTGTAGACATACCCACAGTGTTTATCATTCTTGTATTATTACATGGTATTTACAGGTGCACTATAGACTACAGTCCAGACTTGTTCAGCCATGAACTGGTTACACAGTAGTCTGAGAAAGCTGTCGCAGATTTGAAAATGATGGTACATTTCTGCTATAATATTCATTCCTAAAAACAGGTCTATCTTAACTCAGGGAGTTTAGTCCTGCCCTATAATGGTGCAAGAATCACTCGACCTGTCTGCAGAGTAACAGACAGATTTTCTTTATAATTATTTTCTATTATTCTGCTGCACCTACAACAAATAATAGATGTGCACTTTCCATATTGAGAGTCACAGCACAGTTAAGTATGGTTTATAAGCTTCCAGTGTATGATGCATAACAGCCATTTGGATACATAATTCAGTTTTGAGGGCAGTGAGCCACTCCAGTAAACTTCACTAGCAGTTGGGGTTTTTTTATGTTTTTGCTAAATAGAAAGTTACTGTACAGTTACATCCCTATTATATATGATATTAATAAATGTGCCACTAGGACAGTCTGCTCTTTTAAGTAACTCGTCTAATCTGCTCACATTATGCTGGATTTATTCAGCAGTATAAAATCTCTGGAGAAAGCAATGAAGCAGCCTGATTATAGAATCTAAATTTACTATCATCTCTGCATTTGTGGCATCAGGAGAAGGGGAATAAAATTTAAAGAAAGAAGATTTGGATACAAATGACTGCAATGTAGTCTGTCGGTGTCAATATGGCTGTTCCTAGCTATATTCTTTCACCATTGCCATTATTTTAAAAACAAAAAGCAAAAAGCCTTCTTTCTTTATGGACTGTGAAATATTCCAACTGTTGAAGATCTCTGAGACACTAAGCCTCATTTTTAAAGTGATAGTAAATATGCATTGACACTCCAGGCTTGGTGCTGCAGAACATGTGCAAACTCCATCCATTAATACGCCAAAACCTCAGGGATATCTCTGAAATCCTTCATTTTTTCAGACACACGCTATGTGTACACTGTGATGATCTATTAGAAAAAGGTACGCAAATTGCGCTCTGCAATTTGTGTACTTTTTTCCGATAGTTTTTCCGGAAGAGGCTTTTCTGAAATGTGGCACATCTAAACGGAGCCAAATTTCAGAAACGCCTCCTCTTTCAGAAGAGCTCTTCTTCCTTGTGGGAGGAGGAAGACGGGGCTTCTGAAAGAGCACGTCTGCTCTTCCGCAAAAAAAAAAAAGCGAAAGAGCAGACTCGTTCCCTGGACATGGCAGAGTTTTTCTGGGATACCTATCCCAGAAAAAACCCATAGTGTACAGAGAGCCTCAGGGAAGAGGAGGTTTTATCCATGGAGAGAAGGAGAACATGCACATTAGCTTGAAGATACCTTGGCCAGTCATTGTCTGTCCTCTCAGGATAGCAGTGGAAAGACCATACACTTACTTCTGCTAAATGCTATATCTTGAATCTAAACATACCTGTTCTCGCATTTGAGCTTAGAAAAATCTCACTCAGGCATTGTGAGCATTAAAATTTACTTTCCCTGCAGGTGCTCATGTATAATACTGTCACATATTTTTCTCTGCCCTTTTAATACACCTACAGCCCCTGTATTCAGAGGCAAAACCAGCTGCGTACATTAACACAATCCTCACAATTACACATTCCTGATCAGCCTTGACTGAACCTCAGTCATTCAGTGGGCACCCATGCAAAGTACAGTTGGCCATTTGACCCTGTCACTACCTGATCCTAAGGCAACAGCTCTAATGGATGCTGTTCTGTTGATAGGAGTAGCTGCTGTGTCATCTTCACAAGTCTCCAGACACTAGAGGACTAGACTATTACAGTGTCCTGTCAGGAAGCTTAGAAACACAAGGATTCGTGGCTTCCCTTCCAGTTGTTATATTTTATTCACCCTTAGAATCCAAAAGACAGGAACTCAGATTCTGAGAAAGGGAAAAGAAGCAGCTCTACTTTGATCCAATCCCCTCCTTCTCTGCCTTCCTCATAGTCTATCCCCTCAATCTCACCTCCTAGCCTTCTAAAAATTAAGAAGCAGGCCCTCCAAGAGATTTTATATGCTCATTCTACCAGAGTATCTGTGGCCAGCTCTGTTTTAGGGAAGGGCCATGAACCAAGGGAGGAAATGTATGTCACCAGTGTATGTCAGGATGTTCTTAGGAGTAAAACGGATCAGGGCTCACAGCTTTGATTCTTCCTCCAACTGGCTAAAAATTTCTCCTCTGTGAGACAGCACCATCTCTATTTCTTTAGCTATATCCAGACATGGAAGATTAATAGCATAACTCTCACTTCTAAAATACAGTGAGTTCACTTTCCACAATTAATTTGGTATATGCTAAAATTCTGTTTAAAGCACACATAACAGCCTTCCATAATGAACACATAATCCATAAAAACCTATAATGCTCAACAAAGGAGTTAAAGTGAAAAGCCATGGCAAAAAAGGAATCATATTTAAATACATTAAGAGCTCAAGAGGTATAGATTTGACAGGATGATCCAATTTCATGCTACATTAATATAAATAGCTCTAATTTTACACACACTTGTATCAGAATGATCCTTTATTTTTCAGGATCAAACTTCAGTATCACATGGATATTTGAACAAGTTATCCTTGCTTTGACTTTATCCGGAATCCTCCTTGGGGCAGATGAAGAGCAACTTATAAAAAGGGCCATTGATCTTATTTTTAATGTACTGGGGAAATTTGTGCCCTCTGCAGGACAAAATCAGCCCTACTTAAGGAGCAGGGATTTCCTAATGGCTGAAAACTACAAACTGAATATAAATTCTTCTAAAGGAAGACATGGTGATGATTCTCTTGCCAGTCAAGTGACTGAGACCTATCCTCTTGAAACAGAAGGCCTTGTAGTCTGTTGCCTGTTAAAATCTGGCACAGTGCTGCACAAAGGAAACCACATCCACCAAACACTTTAGTTGTCCTTCCAAATCCATAAATAATATGATATATTCTGGAGTACCATCATTTGGCATATTGTGTATTAACTATTTGTTGACATGAAGCACTCTTGTAATAGTCTGCCTGCTGAGCATGTGTGGATTAGTTGATGAACTGTCCGTCTGGTTGCAGCAATGGAGTATGATGTTATCCCTGAAAGCTACAGGCATGGGAATGAATGGTGCCATCTATCTTATAAAGGCTTTTTTCAGTATTTTAGAACTGCTGGCTGTAGGGTGTGTTGCATGCCAAACATGATGGGAACGAGAGGGCAGGCCCCAAGCCATGTCTACACTATGAGCCTGCTTCCGTATACCAATTTGTGCTTTCATTGACAGCAGGGCTATGTCTACACTGCAGGCTTCTTGCACAAGAACTGTTTTGTGCAAGAGTTCTTGCACTAAAGATCTTGCACAAGAGCGCATCCACGCTGCCATGTGCTTTTGCTCAAGAGATGTGCTTTTGCACAAAAGCATCCATGGCGGTGTGGACACTCTCTTGCGCAAGAAAGCTCTGATGGCCATTTTAGCCATAGAGGTTTCTTGCACAAGAAACCCCTGTTGCCCATCCCCACTGCCTTCTTGCGCAAGAGGGCTTATTCCTCATGAGGAGAGGAATAAGTCTTGCGCAAGAAACCCTCTTTTCTGATGTTTTACAGTAAATTTACTTGCGCAAGAACATGCTTGCAGTGTAGACACTCTGCAAGTTTTTGCACAAGAACAGCCGTTCTTGCGCAAAAAGCCTGCAGTGTAGACGTAGCCATGCATGAGTATAAATAGCAGTGTAGTTGCAATAGCACAGGTCGTGGCAGTGGAGGCTCAGATGATCCATACCTAGAATAAACCCACCTAAAACCAGCAAGTATGCAGTTGATAGAGCTCAGCTGTGCTTCCACTGCTGCTAGCTGTGTTATGGTGGTTATACTACTTCTTATACCCTTGCTGTCTTACTGGAAGCTAGAGCACTTATGTGCATATGAATAAGAGAATCACACCCCTAGCTTGTAGGGTAGACATAGACTAAGGTTTTTTTTCTCCTCGGCATTGTTTGTTTAGATTATGAATTCTTTGCAGCATGAGCTATCTCCTTCTATGTATATGTGTAACACCTAGCCTACAGATGCTACTGTATTACAAGGAGAAATAATGACACCAAGAGGTGTGTAGGTACAAGGGCTCCATGCAGATGACTTGCAAATAAACTTCAGTACACAATGATTTCTCAGCAGAAACCTTTATAGGACTGCCACGCATGTCTGAATTGATATGTGATCGAACCTTACTTCCATGTTACATTATATGTGTTCCAGGCTCAAAACGGGAGTGGACATTTATAGTGGTTAAAGATAACAGAAATGGGGGCGAGATGATTACCTTCATGCTTCAGAGTTATAAGCCATCTCTATTCTTATAGGTTAGTATGAGACTATGTCACAACTATTCTTAAAGTTTCTGAAACATTTGATACTGGCTGCTGTCACCCAGACCTCAGGTCAGATCCAGGAGGGCAGTTCTCATCTTCCTATGTTCCAAATGCAGAGGGTGAAGGCTACAAGTGGGTAAAAAAATTGAACATTCAGTTCCCTCTTGTTTGTGCCTCTTGCAGATCACAGTATTTATTGGTATGAGTTGGGGTTTGAGATGTGGAGCCCCGCCTTTTTGCTGTTCGCACTTCAGTGGTGACTAAAAGACCTAATGTCTGTGAAGTAAAACCATTTCTCCCCAGGCTGATTGATCTCATTGGTAATTTACACCAAAGGTTATTGCCTACATCATTTTGTTTAACCTCAGGTTGCTTTTAGTTTCCATCAAAAGATTATGAGCACAGTCACTTTCCTTCGGTTCTGAATGACTGAATGCCGTAGAAGGGAGATTAGAAATCCTGCAGAGTCCCTTTTTAAAAATGAGAAAAGGAAAGTCAGTAAATCAACTTGGTTTCCAGCTCGGCAGCCTCTTTATTGTAAATGTTTCACGTAAAGCATAATGACCTTGCAGTAGAAATAATGAGCAAGATAACAAGTGGGATTGTACACTTGGCCCAGTAGAAGCCATGCCTGGTTTAACACAGCAGTATTAACAAGAAAGCTGACCCTGTAACATTCAACATAGGGTGCTATTTGGAAAGCGGAGTACCTAGCAAAGAGGAAAGGTGGCCTGGAAGATCAGTGTATAAGAAATATGGAGACTTTTACCTTTATGTGAAATCCAGCTCAAGTTGATAATGAAAGGTCCTTACAATATGTTGCCTGGGCCATGACCCTCTGTGGAATGTATTGGGCATTCTTTTTGGCAATATGAGCTCCTCAGACTATCACCACCCCAATCAGAGTTAGCAAGGAGTAGCAAAGTAGCAGGGAGCCTTGCACCTGTTTTCCAGCTTCATTCTCCACTGATTTCATTTTGTATCAATCGTAAGTGTCTGGTATGTGTTTATGTTTTAATAAACAATATGAATAATTATTAACCCAATATCCAGTGCCTCATAAGTCCCCAGATCGGACCTTCATGCTCCTGCAAATTCTTGCATCAAGAAGCCTCACATACTACTCCAGTATTCTGGTGTTTGACCAGCCTTACTTCTTCCCCATTATAGAATGGTGCAGATACTTCCACTTTCTTGTTCTCATTCTTTTTCTCAATTCTTCAGACATTCTTTAGATGATTTTTCTGACATTTCTTTCTTTTTTTCATACCATGTATTTGAGATTCAATACAAGTTTATATCTGGCTTTTTCATCTGTGAAGTTGCCTGTGAGACCTTTTTAGTAAAATCATCTATGACCCCAAGTCAAGATATCTGCCTTATTCTGGAAAGCACTTAAACGTGGACTTGGATGCTTTCTTGAATCAGGGCCCCAAATCATAACTCACCTCCTTTGTAATGTGCTTTGAGGGTCTCAGATGTTAAGAGTTCTATAAGGGCAAAATATTGTTTTATTAATAGCCCAGTTCTGATAGCTACATTACACATGTTGAGCAGTATCTTTCTCCACAAGTATTTCTATTGACTTTGATGGGACTGGTCCTGGTCAAAGGTACTGTTCATTGTTAGTATGGTGTTGGAATATGTAATACTATCATCCCTCTTTCCTAAAGGAAATTTTGACCATCTCTCTCTTCTCTATTCCCTGGTGCATGCTCAGACAGCATCACTGTGTCCACCTATTCTTGAAATTACCTGCCTCCAGTATCCCTGTAGCACACTTTCTTTCCCTTACTCTTCCTTTCCATTCTTGTTTTACTAGCCATTAGAACTTTCAACTAAGCTCTGCTGAAAGAACAAACTATTTCTTGCTCTGTCCTCACTTATTTAGGTCATCCAGGGTCTCACTTTGTTCCTCTAAAACTTTTTTCTGTCACTCAGAATTTATAGTCTTTTTTAAAGTGAATTTAGTGCTAGTGGTAGTTGCCTAATTTGGAGATAGGTATTCCCTGCTGATGTACAGAGCAGGGACAGCACAGGCATCCATGCAAGTTTCTCTCATCTTGCCTTACCAATGTGCTTCATGGCCCCGAACTGAAAGGAGTACTTCTAGGTGTGAGAAATCCTGGAGTCTCCAGTCTCAGGGTGCATCTACACTGCAGGGTTTAACTTGAAATAAGCTTCGCAAATTAAGCTACGTCAATTGCATATCTTATTTCAAAATAGCTTATTTTGAAATTGGGAGCATCTACACTTATTTCAAAATAGAGCACTCTTCCTCTGACTTCCCTTATTCCTCGTACAATGAGGGTTACAGGAGTTGGAGTCGTCCAGCTTGACACTATTTTGAAATAAATGCCTGCTGTGTTGATGCGGACTAAGTTGTTTCAGAATAGTGCTAGTTATTTCGAAATAGTGTTGCAATGAAGACTTACCCTCAGAGGAGTAGCTGTGTTAGTCTGTAACTTTCAGAAAACGAATATTCCTGTCACCCCTAAGGGTATGTCTACACTGTGGCGCTATTTCAGGATACTTCTAGTATCCCAAAATTGCTATTCCATGTCTGACAGTGTGCCCGTTATTTCAAAATATCTTTGGAAATAAATGGGTGAGATATTGTGATATCCCTGTAAACCTCGTTCCATGAGGATTAAGAATAGCAGTTTATTTTGGAATAGTGGTTTATTTTGAAATTTGGCGTTGTGTAGACAGCGCCAAATTACAAAATAAGCTGTTTCAAAACATTTGCGTAGTTCAAATTGCATAGCTTATTTAGAGCTCAAGGTGCTGTGTAGACATACCCTTAGAGACTAATATATATGCATACTACATGTAGTATGTATATATTTGGTCTCCTGAGCTTTCATGAGCAAAACTCACTACCTCAGAATATATATACAGGAATACTCAGGTTTTTTGAGTCTCCAGGTTTAGCACCAAAAGCATGATGCCAGGATTGCATAAGGGATGCTTACAGTTTCCAGGGCTGTCAGTTTGACTCCTTTTGGTTCCAGAAAACTCATTTCAGCACTTGAAAAGGGGGCAAAATGATAGTTTGACTCAGTTTTAATGTGTGGTACAAGCAGGAACATGTTCAATTTTCACTTCTTTGGTCCTGTATTAGAAAGCCAGACTCAAGTCCCCTTGCTGATGTATCATTCATTGCCTGGCCAGCATTGCAAACACCTCTGAGTCTAATGGAACAAGCACATCTTTCATCTTCAGAAACTTTGCAGCTCCTACACACCAGACCTCTTGCCAGAGTCCACAAATATCTGCTTGACTTTACTTGGCTAAGTTACAGACAATGCATATTTATCATTCACTCCAGGCAGCAGCTACTAGTCTAAGAGCTTATGCCATGGATCAGAGCATGAAAAGCCTCTTTGTAATGACATGGGCATTGTTCCAAAGCAAAACCTAATATAAACCACTGCTTCATAAATGAATTGCACAACTGAAGTGACTAGATGGAAAGCTGTCCTTTCAGCTGGCGTTTTGGTTAGCAATGAGTTACTCACTGTCCTTAACTATTGCAGTCTGTGAAAGCGCTTCCAACAGATCTACTGTGGAGAGTAATGAATGATGCCAGAAAAAATACAACATAGCACATGAAGGAGTGCCTCCACTCACATGCAAACTCCATGGAACAAAACAGAAGATGACAGCAAGAAACATGGCAAAAGGCACAGGTTTAGTACTCTAAAGATGTGTGTTCAATACACAGGTCAGTCACAGACCTGTGTGACCACAGACAAGTCATTTTTACTTCTGTGCACCTTTATTTAGAAACTTATGTTGATACTCACCTCTGTGAGGTGTTTAATAATAAATTCATGAGTGTTTGCAATTATCATATGAAAAGTTCATGGTATGTGTAAAGTACTGTTTGTTCCTTTCTAAAAATGTCTGCGCGCCAAATGTTATATGCACTTTATAACATACCAGAATGAAACAGGTCTTTCCTCATTTTTTTTTCTGATGGACACATCCCATATCACAAATCATAAGCCACATATGAGGACTGTGCTGGTTCATTTTAAGACAGATTCTCTTTGTTTTATTTAAAACCATGTGCAGTCACCCCCATCAGTCTTTCTTTTTAGAAACTTCCTCTTAACTCATAAGTTATTCTTTGAATCAGACATCCTCCCTACTTTATTCCCACTAGCTTTATCACTTATTATTTCTATCCCTTCCTTCTATTTATTAGTCAGAGCCTGTCTTTGCAACACATGTATATCTCCTTAAGCAAACTTAAACTAATTTTAATTCTTCCTGTGACCAGGGGTCTGGATAGACCATGCTGAGAATGTTATGCTCAAGGCAGACTGCAAGTAATAGGGCAGACAATCCCCCAGAAATTATGGCTTATTCTATAATTAGATTCATGCAGAAAGAAATAAAATAGCTTCAGTAATATTGTGCAGGCCACCGAGAAACCAAATATTGTTCCTTTTAAGCTTTCGAGTCCATGGCCCTCATCTAATACATCCAATACAGCAAGAGGTTATTGAAAACCCAGTTCACTATATGTGAGGTGACTCAATCCCAAAAGACTGGACACTGATGACCAGGTCAATTTGAATCTCAGATATTACCCAATAATCATGCAGAGGCCAATCTTTAGTAAATAAAATACTAAAGTTTAATAGGAGCATGAAGCCAAATATATACGGTGTCACCCACTTAGTAATTGAGAGTCAGAACTTCAAAACAATTTATACCAAATCTTATAGGAAATGTGTAGAGTCTTCAGAGAGGGAGTGATGTGAGATCATAAAGACATGAGCTGCTGCTCTCAGAATGAGATATATATGAAACTAGATTTACCCAAAGTCGCTTGGGTCCTTTTGTTTTTCTTCATTTAAATCCATGGTGCGGGGATGGGGATGAGGGGTTCAGTTTGCAGGCTGCCCCAGGGAGAAAGGACAACCCCAGCCCTTTCTCACCGCAGCAGTTTGGGGCCAGGTGAAAAGAACCTGTCCATGGCTGCTGCAGCTGCAGCAGGCACAGCTGAAGGAGAGGTGCATGACCCCTGGCTGGGAGACAGATAGACACACAGACACACCCTCTGAAATATATAGTACATAGCTGTCCTTTTCTCCATCTTTGCCCCCTGCCAGCCTAATGGAGTTATACGTATCCCAGTCCCCATCTCTGGCCCCTTGCAACCTCCCTGTGGTCATTCTACAGTATAACTCCCTCCTACCAGACCCATGACCTTGCTTAAAGTTATGATAAGAGAAAGCTGCATACCACATTTGGTGGTCATAGCTCTTACTGTTTAGGATTTGAACAAACAGACTCACAACAGACAGATGTACATTTAAACCCCAGAAAATAAAGATTAAGAGTAATTTCTTAATAACATTAGAGTACTCATTTACCATTCTAAACCATTCTCAGTATAGGATTTTTGAAATCCTGTGGTTATTTATGGATTGCTGACATCTCTAGTAATATATCAAAGGCATAGTCTTATTTGATAAATAATAATTTTTTAAAAAAATATTGAAGTAAATTTAATGTCATACAAATAAAATATTCATTAAACATATAGGGAGAGATCCTTAGATGATGTAAACTGAATCAATAGACAAGTCCTGTTGGCAGTGATAGCGTATGCTGCCTGCTTAGCAGGGATTCCACCCGAAGCACGCTGAGCTCCCGGAGGTCAATCCCCCGCCCTGGTCTCCTTACTATCATCCCTGGGCATTGTTCCAGTCTCAGGGCATGACTCAGGGAGTTGGGGCCTCAGAGCAGTCCTCCCAGGCCTGGGTTCTTGCTGAGGCTGCGGCTGCGGCTGCGGCTGCGGCTGCTGCTGCTGCTGCAAGGTCTGCTGCTCTTGGGGCTGCTGTGGTGGCAGGTGATCAGGAGCTCCTAACCAAGCTCCTTCCCCTCTAGTGGTCCACCCCAACTGCCCTGTGTAGCCTTCTTTTATCCCAGAGCAGCTGGAGCATGCCCAGTAAGCTACAGGGGGTGTGGCCTCCTCCACCCTATGGGTGGAGTTAATCCCCTCCTGTCTAGTGAGGGGTAGACTTACCCCATCACAATATCAAAAAAAAAAAAGGGAATTACTTATCAAGTCAAGTGTAGGACCAATGTTAATAAGGCCAATTCAGTCAGGGTGGATGTTGCTTGCTCCCAGCAGCTGATGAGAAGACATGAATACCAAGAGAGGGAAAAAAGCTTTTGTAGTGAAAGAACCATTCTAAATCCTTATTCAGTCCTAATTTGACATGTTAAATTCCCAAATGAATTGCAGTTCTGGTGTTTCTCTTTGTAGTCTTATTTTAAATCAATAGAGTTATGGAGCTGTACACCAGCTAAGCTAAGCATCTAGCCCATACTCTTGGGCCTTAAAATCCCACTTGGGATTTAGGAAAGCAAGCATAATTTTTTATATATCTGTATAATTCAGTGTTACTCAGTGGGAATCTGGAGAGAAGAAACTCCTCTATAGGACTAGGAGAGTAGTTGGGAACTCAAAAAAAGGACTCATATGCTGAAAATTAGTTATTTACTTAAGTGGTTTGCAGAGTTGGGGGCTGAAACAGCAGAAGAACTCATGACTCCTGAGTTCTAACAGTCTGCCAGTGACTCCCTATTCTGACCTTGGACAATTGTATAAACTGCATTGCCTCAGTCTTCCCCTTGTATATAATGGATGAAGCAGAAACACCTATCATACATGAGTGTTGTGAGGCTTATTTATTAATGTTTATATAACACTAGCATACCTGGAAAAAAGGAAGAGCAAAATATTTTAGATGGGCAAAGAAAAAAATATTGAGCTCTCTGAAGATAACTCCTTCATATTCTATTCATTTTATTTTCTAAAAATGTGTTAGATATCCAGTAATTAATGGTAGGTGCAAAGACACTGAGAATGAGAAAAAATGGAGAACATGCATTCTATTCTTGCAAAATAGTTTATTTGGCATACACTACTGTCACAAGGATGTGACTTGATAAAAGTTGCTGCCTCCAGTCTAGAAGGAAAATGTACAAGCTTCAAGCTTGATTTTGTCTTCTAGCACAGAAAAAATCCTGAATGGCAAAATCAAGACCAAAGTCACATGCTTTGCAGGCTATTTGTGCCCAGAAAAAAAAATATCTAGCTTAAAAAAAAGAACTACTCTTTTATAGCATTCTAAATCTCTGTACAAATTACTCATGTTGTTATTATTATTATTATTATTATTATTATTATTATTATTATTATTATTAAGCAGAAGAGCTAGTCAAGTGTGCACTTTAAATTGGAAAATAAATTTCCTTACAAACTTTTTCAGGGTATATAGAGTTGTCACTGAGATTTTATGGCTGCTGTGATGAATTGCCATTATGATATCATTCTCATAAAGAGAAAATTAAAAAGGGACTTTCACACTACAGCAAACATCAAAAATTAAAGACAATTTCGCTTCATCAAAGCGAAAACTGACTAAGCCAATCTTTCCCACTGATCTCTTTGCTGTTTTCAAAGAAATATGCTTTTTGCTGAAAGACTTTCCAAATGAAGGGCTGGCTTCTTCTTTGACCCAAAGTGAAGTTATTACACTCTGGCGGTTCTCAGTCATGGAGATGAGTGTAACATCCCAAAATTGGCTCAAGTCTGAGACAGTGCAATCTATAAGAATGAGCACAGCACTTGAAGCTGTCTACTCACAGAAATTCAAGATCAAGATCACCTGCTTCCAAAGACACATTGTACTCCAGTTTACCCATTTTACCTTATACTAGCACTCTTGTATAACACACAACACTTGTGAGTGCTTCTAATAAAACAAAAGTAGATTTATGTAAGAAAAGGTATGGGTTTGTCTAGAAATACAAATGGTTACAAAGCAAAACAGAATCATAGAACCTGAACTTAGGTCTACACTTGTGTTTCCTCTTTGTAGACAGGGTGAACCTCAGCCTTCTAATTTTTTTTGGACCTATATGTAGTTTTGATTGTTTGCATTTGCTTCTGATGGTTTTCCATGGAAAGTCTTCATATTGTACAAGGCTTAACAAATGAGCTGTGTATTGCATCACCTAGTGAACAGGTCAGGGTGACAACTCCCTCCTGCCTGAATGGGACATCACAGAGACATGTTTGCAAGAACAAGGGACCCTTTTCTAGGGAGCCACCATGTCATAGCCTGCTTGTTCCTGTCCTTGCTCCCATCCTGTTGCCCTGTTCCAGCATCTTTCCAGCCATTTTCCTCCCTCAAACCTTGTCCAGTCTTTGTGTTGGTTGTAGCCTTGTCCCTGCCTTATCTCACTGCAGGTAACCCTGCTCTGACCCTTGGCTCCATTTCCTGACCTAGGTTCTACTCTTTGGCTCTGCCACCTGGCCTCTGACTCCAGTTCTGGCCCTTGACACCTGTTCTAGACTGACTCCTGCTGTAACCACTATACCTAACTCTTGTTCCAGGCACTGGCCTAGACCACCCATGTGCCAGTCACTGATACTAGTTTTTGCCCATAAGCTCAGGGACCCTAGGTTTGATCTATAATTATTATTTAATTTTATTACTATAACCATTTGAGGGCTCATTCTAGAGCAGACCCGTTGTGCTGGGTGCTGTACATATGAAGATATGGTCCCTGCCTCAAAGCTCTTGCCATCTAAGAAAAGATGTACTTGTTTATTGTGAAATTGTTCTTGAACTACAGGCTGTACCAAATGAGTTAAGTTTGCTTATTAATTCTGAACTGCACAATTGCTTATTTTTGGAGATTTGTCATTACTAGGCATTTGGCTATTAAATAAAAAGGATTATAGATTTGTCTCTAGGGGAAAAAATAGCACAAAGAGTTAAACAAGCCAAACACAATCATCTGAAACAAAGTATAAGACAAGAAAAATGTAGATCAACCACCTTTGTTGGAGTACCTTTTAAATGTTTTACCACAAATCCTACAGTATATGACACATTTTGCTACATATTTAAATGGTAAAGAAGAGAGAGATGAGTGGAACATGGAATAGTATAGATTTAAAATAATTACTGTTGCTTTAATAGAGAAAAATAGCCTATTGTAATGTAAGTTTATGTACATTATTTTGTATTGTATGAATGTAATGTTTATACAGTAGAAAAAGAAAGAAAGCAAACAAATTCTCTAGCTTTTAAATGAAACAAGTAAAAAAAAAAGGCTAGGATTCTGCATTTGTGTCATAGCAGCTATTATACAACTAAAATACCAAACCAAACCGGGTGTCAGAGTGGCGAGATTACTCTGACTATTGATGTAGGAAGATAAGCATCAGCTGAGTGACAGAAGCAAAGAGAGAGAGAACAACTCCAAGGATAATAAGTTACAGGAGCATGTAGAGGAATTTCATCTTTCTATGTATAGGAAATGAGTTGGCACATTATCTCCCAGTGCATTTTCTATCATTTACATGGAGGATCTGATCAGAATTCTGAAGGTGTTTCTACCATACATTTTACAGAAAGCCTCCTGGCAGCAGTATTACAAGAAATAGCTCAGTCCATCAACAGAGAGATGGAAATGTCTTCAAAGAGTCACAGAGAGATACTAAGGACTAGCCTACTTTGGAAAGTGATCCCTTGCTGGTTGTTATCAGTAGATGTCCCCAGGTCCTCAACCCAAGCTGGAAATGAAAAGCTGAGTTGCTGGTGTAGACAGGACAGCAATATTTTTTGCAATGTTACAGGAAGTGTGATGGTCCTCATGTTCTAGTAGGTCTCCATCACATCTGCATCAGTGGAAATGTTTTTTTTTCCCATGTACAACAGCAAATAAATCAAATTCAACATCATTTGCAGACTGGGAGGCTAAAGAGAGAAAAAATGGAAAGTATTTGGAAGGGCATATTGAGTGGAATCCTGAAGGAATCAGCTCTGGGTCCAGTTATGTTCAATATCTTCATCAATTATTTAGACCATGGCATAGAGCACACTTTTAAAGTCTGCAAATGATACCAAGCTAGGAGGATTGCAAGTACTTTGGAGATTACAATTCAAAATGATGTGGACAAACTGTCCTGATGCAACTAGGATAGAATTCAATAAGGACAAATACAAAGTACTCTACTTAGGAAGAAACAATCGGTTCCACACATACAAAATGGGAAATGACTGCCTCCAAAGGAGCACAGCACAAAGGGATCTGTGAGTCATAGTGGATCACAAGCTAAATATGAGTCAACAGTGCAACAGTGTTGCAAAAAAAAAAGCAAACATCATTCTGGGGCAGGAGTGGGCAGAAGGGCCTCCATGGGCCGGATTAAGCCCACCATGTAAGTTGATCCAGCCTATGGAGGCCCTGCTGCTCCACCGGCCCCCAGGCCAATCAGGACCTGGGGGTGGGGAGAAATGTACAAATCCCCCACCCTGCAAGGAGTGCACAATGCTTAGAAGCTCCGCGTGCTCCTGGTGAGGCAGGAGGAGACTTCACGGCCCCCCCCCAATTGTCCTGGAGACAGGGGGTAGCAGTCGAAGTCTCCCTCCGCCCTGCAAGGTGTGCGGCACTTCTAAGCGCCGCATGCATCTTGCACAACTGGAGCAGGGTGGGAGGAGTCTTTGTGCACTCTCCCCACCCTCGGGCCATTCAGGGCTTGGGGACGAGGAGAGTGTGTGAAGTCTCCTCCCGCCCTGCAAGGGGCTCGGCAGTTAAAGTCAACTGCCAGCTGCTGCTCAGCTGGCAGTTGACTCTAAGCGTGGTGCTCCCTTTCAGGGCTGGAGCAGGGAGCAAGAGACTTCACCTGCTCCCCCTCCCCATGCCCCAATTGACCTGCATGCAGCAGGGGGGAGAATGTGAAGTCTCCTCTCACTGCCAGGGGCACGGATACCTAGAGGGATCTGCCAGCTGTTCAGAACAGCTGGTGGTTCTCTCTCAGGGGGCAAAGACTTTGCATGCTCCTCAACCCCCAGACCAATCACGGTCTGTGGGTGGGGAAGCAGGGAAGTGGCCTAGCCCCGTCCCTTCTGTCTGAGGCCCTACCTCAGGCAGAAAAATTTCTGAAGTGGCCGCCGGTCAAAAATTATTGCCCGCCCCTGTTCTGGGGTTTAGTACAAGAGTTTTATAAGTAAGACATGAGAAGTAATTCTGCTCTACTTCACACTGATTAGTCTTCAGCTGGAGGACTTTATCCAATTCTGGGTGCCACATTTCAGAAAAAATGTGAACAAACTGGAAAAGTCCATAGAAGAACAACAAAACTGAGTAAAGGTCTAGAAAATATGACATGTAAGAGAAGATTGAAAAAATTAGGGTTGTTTAGTTTAGAGAAGATTGAGAGGGGACATGAAAACAGTTTTTACATACATAAAAGGTTGTTACAAGGAGGAGGGAAAAAATATTCTCCTTAATCTCTGATAATAGGAAAAGAAGCAATGGGCTTAAATTGCAGCAAGAGCAATTTAGGTTGGGACATTAGGAAAAATTTCCTAACTGTCAGGGTGGTTAAATACTGGAATAAATTGCCAAGGGAGGTTGTGGAATCTTCATCACTGGAGATATTTAAGAGCAGATTAGACAAATACCTGACAGGGATGGTCTAGATGATGCTTGGTCCTGCTGTGAGTGCATGGACTAGATGACCTGTCTGGGTCCCTTCTAGCCCTACAATTCTATGCTTAGGGGTGGCTGTTGCCAGCAATGTGTTATCATCCAAATGTAGCCAGAGCAGGAACACACCCAGACCTTGTCTCCACTACCCTTTTCCCCCTAAAATGTTCCACCATTGCTATCAAATGGCAGCAGTGGTGGGAGTGCTCATGTACACAAGACTCGGTAGCCACACACCAGTTTTACTCCCCATTTTTTCTAGACATTCTCGAAGCAGTGCTAGGTGACACAATGTTTAAAACACCAGCGCCTGGTCTACTCTACCAGTCCTACCATTTCGGCTTCTAGGGTAATTGCAACAGTGATAGTAACAGTGGGAAACTTCAGGCAAAAAAGGGCTACAGTAGACAGCCCAAGAGACACACACTGAGGGTCTAATCCTGCACTCCTTCCTGTAACAAAATTCCCATAGAAGTTAATGGGAGTTCTGCCTCAGTAAGGACATGAGGCTTTGGGGCAGGGAATGATAATGATGCAGAGACAGACAGACACAGACAGAGAAGTGGAAAGTCAGTGCACACACCTACATTCCAATGCAGAATGGCTGCTTGTAAAGGAAGGGGGAAAAGCATTTCTGAGATATAGATTTACATTTCTGTCCTGCTAATAAATGGGCCAATGTAACAGCTGACTGCTCCCCTATTGCGGGTGTGGGAGTTATTTACTTTCTAATCCTTTCCCTTTTAGCTCCAGCAGGACAAGAATAAAAATCCCTGGTGTTAGGTATTAGGAGAGATGGTGAAAGCACAGGAACCAATTTACAGGGTTTCACTTGACTAGTTTTCTTCATTTGACTCCTATTAGCTCTGATAATGTATCCTTGCCATTAATCATCCAGGGAAAGAAATGGTAGTGGCTAGGCATGCACGCGCAGGAGGGGCTGTGTGTGCACTACAACAATCTCATGGGGGGAAAGAAGGTCAGTGAAAGTGTCTCCTTCAGAGCTCGCATAGAAAGGAACCATAGACCCTGAGCACTGGCCAGAAGTTAAGAGACACAAGTCATTTAGAATGAATGTTTGAAAAAAATATTTGGATTAGTGGCAGCTGCACAATAGACTCTGTGGAACAAATTCATCCCTGGTGTAACTCACTAAAGACCATAGGACCTGAAAGGAACCCTTGAGCCTGCAGATCTTACTGGGTGTACAGTTCTCTTGAGAAGGGAAGTTCACCTATTTCTGGATGCTCAATCCATCCTAAAGGGCATAGGGAAACAGTCATAAATTGGAGCATCCTTCAGAACAGAACTAGGCCCTAGATAGAATCTCAGAGACCCTCTTTTTTCTCAGGTCTTGCTTCAGGCACAGCTAAAATGGACCCAAGAATTATACTTAATGGACTTTTGATTGGACTGTATCCCCTCTTGCCCAAATTGTTGCATCAAAATAGAGAATTGCAAGAGCTGTCAGGCTGAAGCTTGCATAGTGATTCTGTCTGTATGTTATGCCAGTCACTAGCCCGGGCAATCGGTCTTTACTGAATTTCATCCCATTTCTATCATTCCAGTCTTTAAGGCATCCAGGCCTTCCTGTTTGGTGTGACAATCCTCTTCTCCATTGACAATGCCTCCAAACTGGCAAACTGATTAGCATTTGATATGATATTGAGATGATTGCTTCAGCTTTCCTGATTAGCAAATGAGGACAATTAGACATCATCTTACTGCATTTATTTGGGACACATGGAACTTCTAATACCATTTTCCAGATTGCAGCGGCTGCAGTAATGGTTATTCAACCATATGTTGTCATCTCTGTTCACACTGCACAATACCTTTTATTCTACTGCATGGCAATACTGGAGTTAGCATAAGTAAATATAGAGTCCTGCTTTAATTAAAGCCTGTCATGTTTCCTGCATGAGGCAAATATCACAGCTTCCCCTGTGGAGTTCATGAACATCTGGCAGACTTGTGCCATCATCTGGTTCCATCTCTCCCCTCACAATAACATGCAACTAATGAAACCTCTATACCCCAGAGTTCTCAGGTAATCTGACAGCCTATAAATCTCTCAAGCTCCTTCTCTCTTGGTCTGGATTCTCATGTAATTTATTCTGATATAAATTGGGAATGACTCTTCTGAAATCAGTGTGGTGACATGGGTCTGAAACCAGTGCAAGTGAGATCCAAAGCAGAAGCAGAAGGCCAATTTCTCCAGTCCACAAATGGCCACTTTGTAATTCAGGTATCAGATGATCAGCTGAGAATTCCTCCTGTGTAGAGTAACTTTCCTGTGTCATAGCCACATTTCACTGTCCCTCCAATCCTGGCATAAGACAAAGGAGGGAATGTACCGGAGGCTTTGTATGGCAGGGTCACAAGGGGTCATGTGGAACTCTGCCTCTTATAATCCTCCTCTTACTAGCATTGGAACAGTAAGGGACCTAAGTGGAGCTTGACCCGACTGAAAAATCAAGCTTTAGTTCTAGCCTGAAGTAGAAGAACAGCAGAGAAAACTCAGAGATACCTTAGGTTTGTTCAGACCAAAAGTCATTACCACATGGAGGCTATTTGATGCCCTATAAGAAATAATTATATGGGGATCTGTAAATTTTTTATTGACAGGTGTCCACACCAAAGACCTGCTATCAGGATTGACAGTCTCAGAACATGGGCCAAGGACTGCAGGGACATGTAGGATAAACTGCACATTCACCATAAAGGGGCAGCAGAAAGATTAGGGTGGGACTAGGAGAAGTTTTGACAATTGAGGTAAAGAGGAAAATATACCTGTTCCCTTCTCTGCAGCAGCACAGCAGCACCAGGGGTGGCTTTGGAACTGCATTTATCCCAGATTTTGTAAGTCCTGTTGCCAGTTAGAGTCAGCAGCAACCAGGGCTGGGTTCAATATCTGGGGGGGGGGGGTTCTTCATTCATCTAATACTGAACCAGCTTGACCCCCCCCCCCCGTCCCCTGTAACCTGGAAAATTCACACACCATCCCTGAGTCCCTCTGAGATGCCCAGTGCATCCCCACTCACAAGCACAGCCTCTGGGTGTAGAAAAGAAACATTTAATAAAATGGAGGCATTAATTTGAGAAAAGATCACAAACCAGGTTCATAAACAAAACCATGAGTAAAAGTCCCAAACCAATTAGACTGGGGCATGTCCTTTTCCTCTCAGGATTCTTAAATCCATCAGAGGTGCATCCACAGAGTTCAACTCCCATCCTGGGTGGGGGGAGATAAAGAGGCATCTTACTCACTCAGCTGGTCACTCGCCACCCTCCTGCTCACTGCTCTCCGCCACCCCTTGCTGGCTGCTCATCACATCTCTTCATCACCATCCTGCTGGTGCTCAGGCACCATTCACATCCTGGCGGTAACTTCTGCCCGTCAATCTCAAGTGACTTCAGCTCCCAGTAATTTCCACTATTAGCAAGCAGAGTAGAAGGAAAAAAACCCAACTCCAACACAATTAATATAAGAGGCAACTATGATGCCTATTTAGCTCTGTTCTTTGAACAGTACTGGGGAGGGAGGTAAACAGGTCAAACCAGTCCAGATGGGGCGGGGGGAGAGGGGACATATAACCTCCTGGTCAGAAAAGCCTTTCCTTACTCCTCTCTTCTCATAGAGCTCTGAAAGTCAAACCCCTGCTCAGCAAGGTTCTCTCTGCTAACTCTGAACTGCTAATCTGTTCTTTGGAACAGATTTAGCACAGTCCTGCTTTCCTGTATCCCCACAAAATTACAAACATTAGTAACCATATTTCAACTATCCCTAGATTTCATACAAACATATCTGGTGTTGGCTCACAAATTAATTTGATTACAATGAGCAAAATACCACTCCATCTGCTAAATATCTAACAAATATCTAAGCAAAACAGGAGCAAACTATATTAACATACATGCACCCAGGGTCTCTCCCTTCTACCAGCTAGCAGAAGCATTTCTTTAGCTTCTGCTTAGAAATAGAATAGAAAACCAGCTCAAGCCCTCACTCAATAACCTGGGACAATTACATACCATCCCTGGGAGCTTCTAAGAGACAATACCTCCCCTCTCATAAGCACAGAGTCTGAGCACAGAGAAACTTTTCATAAATGGAGAGCAGTAATCCAGCATTGATTTGGGAAAATACTGCAAATAGGATATATAAACATAAAACCATGAGCAGAACACCCACTCTAGAGTACACTGTGCACAATCCTTTTGCCTCAGATTCTTAAGCCCAGCAACCAAATGTTCCTTTAACATGCACCTCCCTTTTCTCTCCACTGCACCCTACTCGCAGTTGTTCTTGGTCACTAAGGACCCAGAGTTCAACCTGCTAGTGCACTCTAGTGGGAAGGGGAAGGTCACCTTGTTTGCTCTGCTGCCCAGCTGCTCACTCTGGTGTCAGCCATCCTGCTACCCACTCCACAGTTGTAACATCAATAGATTCCACATGTCGGGTGAATCTCTGAAATGTGATCTCTGAAACTAGTGTATGAATCTCAACTGCAGGAGCTAAAAGCCACATGCTTCTCAGCTGAGACTGTCACAGACTCATCAATCTCTAGATGATCAAGGTGCCACCAGAGCAGGGACAGAGCACCACAGCAAGGAGGAATGGGTTATACCAGTATGATGGTGGGAAGAGTTCTGGTTATTCAAGGGGATTGAGTCACCTTGACAATGATCAGGATCTTGACTTCCCCTCAAACATTTCAAGAATCCATTTTTAAACTGTACTTTCTCTGGCACTTTATTTTAGCTGGGTCAGCAGAGGCAGTGCCATGGCACTAAGACGGGGCACATTTCCAATAATACCTTACAATTCCTGTGAGGCCTTAACTCAGACCTTATTTTTGCTTGTACTATACCTTAGAAACCTCTAATGTCACTGTCCACTTCCTTCTCCCTAAGTTCTTATATGGCAGTCATCATTATGGCACCCAATTGCCTGGTGTCCTGAATGTGCCACTTGAGCTATGCTGACTCATTATCTCTGTTTTCACAATTACCACTCATGCCAGTTTTTGGTGCATCTATCACACACATGGACACACGGACACGGACACACACACATGGACACACAAAGGAGAAGTCAGGTAAGTTTAGGTCCCAATTGTAGAGTTGTTGAAAAGTGGATATGTCAGTTATACAAATAGTAAGACTGATGTACATTTGATAGACCATTTTCCAAGTTGGATGTCTAAAGTCTGGCATCTAAATTCATATTTGGGCACTTAAATAAGCAGCTTGATTGTCAGAGATGCAGAGCAGCCAAAACTCTCATTTCCCCAGCATTGCTGCAAACTCTAGGACATCAACATTGGGCTGATGTATGAAGATCCAAAAAGGGAGGCTAATTAGAAATAGAGAGTGAATAGAAAAGTGACTAGTCTTTCCTTGTTGTTGAAACTGAACTTTTGTCTGTCTTTATAACTGAAGCTGATACTATAGTAACGGAGAAATTTTTTTGAGATAGAGTTTTTATAGCGTTGTCTTGTTAAAAACTTTCAGATTTACTTCAGGGTTTCAATGAAATCCTGATGAGACAATGTGGTTCCATGGAACGAAGATTATAAGATTAATTTCTCTTGGTAATGGCTGCTGACATCCCCAACTCTTAAAGCCAAATGTAAGCAGAGCTGGTGGGTATTTTGATACCTTCAAAGATAAAAGGCTGAGCCAACATGAAAAAAAAATCATGTGTGTGCACTGTGGAGTTCAGTCTTGAAAGTGCTATGAACAAGAGAAGTGGGAACTGATCAAAGCTTTGGTCTTAGTCCCCTGGTGAGTAGACAGCAATAGTATCATGCTGTTTTGATGATGCTCCAAAGGACACAGTAAGGTCTAATGGAAAGGGCTTTGCATTTTTTATTGATTTTGATTTTTTCCACTGGATACGAAATTAACAGTTAGAGCCATTAGCCAATTACAAGTCATATCCATCTTTAAATATTTTATTGCCTTTAATCTCTTTTTTAGTCCTGGAACTCCTGTAAAACTGTTCAGTATACAGAGCTGTTAAAAATGAACTGTGTTATCAGTGACTGGAAATCCTCTACTTGGTCATGTAATAGTATTGACATGAAACATTTTGATTTTAGGGCGTGGATATACATTTGTATTATTAGTTAATGGTGGGAGTGAGTTTTGTGATCTTAATCTCATCCCTACCTTATTAGGAGTCTCAACAAAGGAGTGCTCCTGGGCTTTCAAAGTATTAATACCCTCAGGCTAAAGGTGTAAGCCATCAAGTGCTTGGGTAATACTGGAAAGGATTGGAATAGCAGTAGCTGTGTCAGACCAGGCTGTGGGAAAGACCAAAGAGCAGAGTTCAGGATAAGCTAGGACTAAAGCTGCTGTAACTCCTGTAAGTGAAGACCGAAGTGCACCGGCAGAGCTGGCTTAAAGTTGTGAAGTACAAGAATGGGGAGGGAGCTGCAGTTGAAGACTGAATTGTTTCAGAAAGAGATTACACTGAATTCACGTGTCTGGTAGCTAGAGTGGGAGATCTCATGGTTGAGAAAGTGGTCTGATACTCAGGAGAGCTGGAGTCAGTTACCAGTTCTACTGCGATTTGCTGCATTATTTTAGCAAATTGTGTGGGGCCAGATTTTCAAAGGTGTTGAGGCACCTTAAGGTGCAGATAAGTGCCTCATGGGATTTTCAAAAGGACCTGAGCAATTTCAGTTTCTGCTTCTCATCCAAGTCAATGGCAATTTAGGTGCCTAACTTGCTCAAGCACTTTTGAAAATCTCACGTAGTGATTATCTGTAATGCTGATGCCTAAATACCACTGAAAATCCATCCCTTAGTCTCTCTCTGCTTCAATTTTCTCTCTGTAAATGGGAAATTGTGATAATTCTTTTCTCCTTATCTCTCTTGTCAACTTAAGCTGCGAACTCTCAGGGAAAGGGCTGTCTCTTCCCATGTATTTGTGCAGTGCCTAGCACAAAGGAGTACTGATTTTTTGTTGGACCTTCCAGGAATTCTTGCAATGAAAAAAATTATTTCTACCAGGTACAAACTGTATTGCATCCTGGTCTCCAACCTATCATCAACCTATCACCTATTCGCCTACTAGCAATTACTAAAATAAATGATCAATCCTGACAGGGGATTCCAGGTCTGGAATCTCTTTGGCAGAATGCTGGGTATCCTGATTGGTTCACAGCTTCTATATCACCCCAGAACAAGAAGTTGTCTTTGTAACTGGGATCTCCCTGATTTGGACTGCTTCCCATGGAATACCTGCTGCTGCTCTACTGATAACCTGATCCCACTTGACTTGTTTTTTTTCCCTCTGGTTTGCTTTGGTATCTGTCATAGACTGATTCCAGAGTCCTGTTCTAAACACTATGTCAGACTTTCCAAGCCCAAGTTGTGTCACAACTACAGCGGGTCAAACTTGGATCTCAGTGCTAAAATGAATGAAGTTAAATTTACCTCTAGTATAATAAAGCTCCTTTCCATCCTAGACAATGTAAAACACTAAGTTTTCAATCAACATTATTCTGAGTTATTGAGATAACTTTTACACAGCAACTAAAATGAGAGCAAACAGGATAAAATAGCCAGAAAAGCCCCTAGGATATAATGTTCAGAATGAGGATGTAATAAGCTGCATGTGTTCATGACTGACTTAGATTCAAGACCTTAACTGTATTGTAGTTCTCCTGAGTAATGTAAACAATAGACTGCATTATTACTTTTAATAGAGCCTATGTTTAATGGTATTAAGCACAATTATATTGTAGTTCTGCTTGAGCAATGCAGACAATGGAATTCGTTATTACATTTAACAGAAAATGTATTTAATTTTCTAGTAAGTAATCTCATTGAAATTGAAATGGGGTACTAAAGTATCTTCCAAAACAAATTACCTATGGCTGTAGTATTTTTGCAAAAGAACACTGTACATATTCAATTAAATTAATTTGCTTTTAAACAAAACTGTAGGGGAAAGTGATTTGGTTTTAATTTTCTAAGGAATTGTTTCAAATTTGGGCTAAACATTCTGAGTTTTTTCTTGTTCAAAAACAGTAACATACAAGAGAGACAGAGAGAGAGAGAGACATGGGTGTATATAAAACGATACTTTAAACTTACATTATATTTTCATAGAGCTCCAAGCACTTAAAAAGCTAGATAAGCATAAATAATTAATATCATCATTTTATAAACTGGGAAATTGAGGCACAGAGGGTACGTCTGGATGCTTGAAAAAGCCCTGTTTGTGGTCAAGAACACCTTTTTTCTAAAGAGCTCTTTCGAAAAAAGGCATTCTTCCTCATAAAATCAGGTTTACCGCTGTGGAAAAACCACCACGTTCTTTTGAAAGAATGCGACGGCAGTCTAGATGCAGGTAATGTTCTTTTCAAAAAAAGGCCACTTTTTTTAAAAAAAACCCTGTAGTTTAGACATAGCCAGAGAGGTTAGTGGCCTAATCCTGAGAGATGCTGACTTCTAGTAACTCCTGTTCACTTGAATGGATGTCACAACCAGAACATGATCTGACCTAGTGGTAAAAGCAGGCGTCCAGCCAGGTCAGATATCAGGAGATCAGAGTCTGAGTCAGGGAAGAGGGGAAACTATGAGTAAGGTGTCAAGAGTCGAGCTGGGTCAAGCTACCATGAAATAAGGAACAGGTGTTGCAGGGGAAGCACTCTAAACAGGCAGAGCCCAACTGCATGGACAACTTCCTGTTCCTGTGCTTGGATTAAATAGAGTCTGAGGACCTATCCGGACTCTCAAGGTTCCACGCATCAGAACCAAGGACTGGACTCCTCTGTTGGAGTTCCACTGCTATTCTAGCAGATGTTAGAAGATGGATGGCAGATTGGGACTGTTTAGGTCCTGAGAGCCCTTTGGTCCAACATTCAGAATGGGAGATGTGCTCCTTATATTAGGCCATATTGTAATTTTTATAAACTCACACAGTGATTCCAGAAGCCAGTCTGAAAATAGAATCTAGGAATTCTCAGGATCAGTGCTGGGCTTTTGCAGCTTGCAGGAGGATACATTTTCATTGTGTTTCTTCAAGATGAATGGATTCCAAGGCCAGAAGGGACCACCATCATCTATTCTGACCTGGATAACACAGGCCGTAGAACTTCCTTCTAATAGTTACACCAGCATAACTTTCAGGGGGGGAAAAACATTTTTTATAAAAAGCTGTCAGTGATGGAGACTTCACCATGACCCTTGGTTAATTGATCCAATGGCTAATTACCCTCACTATTAAAATTTGATACCATATTTTCAGTCTGAATTTGTCTAGTTTCAACTTGCAGTTATTGGATTGTGATTAAGTCATCCCTTAACCTTATTTTTTGTTAAGCTAGACAGAGTGAGCTCCTTTAAGTCTATTACTTTGAGATAGGTTAACTAATTCTTTACTTGCTCTTGGTGGTCTTCTCTGAACCTTCTCCAATGTATCCACATCCTTCATGTGGATCTTTATGGGCACCACATTTGATCACAGTATTCCAGCAACAGTTCCACCAGTGCCAAATACAGAGATAAAATAACCTCAATTCCTATTTTAGATTTCCCAGTTGATGCATCCAAGGATCATGTTAACCCTTTTGTCAGAATGTCATGTACAGCTGATTAGCCACCATGACCCCTCACATTTTTTTTTCAGAGTCACTGCTTCCCAGGATAAAGTTCCCCATCCTGTAAATACTACCTACAATATTTGTCCCTGTGTGTATGCGTTTATACTTAATCTGTAATAAAATACATATTCTTTGTTTGCATCCAGTTTACCAAACAATCTAGGTCACTCTGAATCAATGACCTGTCCTCTTAATTATTTACCATTGTGCCATCTGCCAACTTTTCAGTGATTATTTTATATTTTCTTCCTTTGATAAAAATATTACATAGCATAGGGCCAATAAATGATCCCTGCAGGACCCCACTAGAAACACCCATTTGATGATGATTCCCTGTTTGCCAGGTTTTAATCCATTTAATATGTGCTATATTAATTTTATATCATTCTAGTTTTTTACTCAAAATGTCATGTGGCAGCAAGTCAAGTGCCCTCCAGAACTCTATTGAATAATTATTATTACCTTTATCAGCCAAATATGCAATATCATCAAAAAAAACTATAAGGTTAGTTTGACAAGGTATATTACCAGTGACCCATGTTGAGTAGCATGAATTATATTGCCATCCTTGAATTTTTTGTATTAATCAAGTACTATATCAGCAAATACCTGTAATTGATGTCAGACTGACAGGCCTATAATTATTCCCAATAATCTTTTAAATGTTAGCACATCAGCTTTCTTTCAGTCTGCTGCAACATTGGCAATGTTCCAAAACTTTTTGAAAATCTATATTAGCATGCTAGAAACCTCCTCAGTCTGCTCTTTTAAAACTCTTGGGTACAGGTTGTCTGGACCTGCTGATTAACATGTTTAACTTTAGTTGCTGCAGTTTAACATCCTCTTTAGATACTAATTGATTGGAAAGTATGTCAACATCATTATACAATATGACATCATCTATTCTCCAAAATACAGAGAAGAAATATTTATACTTACGTTTTTCCTGCATTATTTTGATAAGTGTACCATTTCTATTTAGTAATTGACAAGTACCACTGTTAAGATTATTTGCCCTAATATGCTTCTTATTATCCTTATTCTGGAACCCCTAAGATTTTTCTTTGTGTGTCTTTTTTTTTTTTTTTTAGTTATAGATACTACTTTTGTCTTTCCATTCTTCCATTTGTTATATATATTTTAGAACTGCTTTCATTTTCCCTTTAAACCAGGTTAGATTTTTAATTTGTATATCTTTCTTTCTGCATTATGGAATTGTGGCTTTTGGACATCTAGTAAAGCATTTTTAAACAAGTCACATTCATATTTTTCTGTTTTTAATTCTACCTCCCAGGTGATATAATTCATAAAATCAATTATTGTTTATCTATCAAGCTTAGGTCTAATATAGAACTGTGCCATGATGACACAACATACTTAAGTTAGAAAATTGTCATCTATGATATTTAGAAATTACAATGCTGTTTTAGTACTGGCAGCATGAAATCTCCAGAGTGTGTCACTCAATTTAAAGTCCCCCATAATCACACAGCTTTTTTTCCTACATACTATAGATGGGCAGCCCAACATCAAAGATACTAATGAAAAATTAGAAGATGACTCTACTACTGTTGTTTATCTAGGCCTGAACTCATTGAGGAATCTCTCTGTCCATTTGACAAGCATTGGGAAATGGAAGTGCGAAAATCTTTCTAACAAGACCACACCAAGATTCATGACCCTACTTGTACACCTTGGGAGATCATTCGACCCAGAAATGCTAAAACCTTGTACACAGCTCTGATTGGAACTTTTTTTTCTTTTTGAGCTAAATCTATGAGCACAGCCAGGCTATCTGACCTTCTTAGCATTTGGAAACAGTAATAGCAACTCTGGCTATGTCTATACTGCAGGCTTCTTTCGGAAGAAACTTTTTTCAGAAGAGGTCTTCTGAAAAAACTTCTTCTGAAAGAGAGCTCCACACACAAAAGCACATCGAAAAAGCGATCTACTTTTTTGTAAGATAGCGTCCACACTGAATGGATACTATCTTGCATGTAAGCCGTGATTACTATGGACGGAGTGGCCACCAGGGTACCTATGCTTTTTCCTGGAGTCCTCTTCTTTCAAAAGAACTCCCTCTTCCCTGTCCACACACTCCTTTTTCCAAAAGAGCTCTTTCAGAAAAAGGCTTTTTCCTCATAGAAAGAGGATTACCAACACCGGAAAAACCCCTCTGTTCTTTCGATTTACTTTCAGAAGAACACGATTGCAGTGTGGATGTAACTCAGGTTTTCTCGGAAAAACGCCCATCTTTCCAACAAAACTCTGTAGTGTAGACATACCCTCTGTGTTATATATTCTCTACAAGTATCTGAATATCTACCAAGTACTCATAAAAATGTTTCAGTCCTAATGGATGTATAAGAACTGAAACTCTTAAGAGGGGAACCCTCTGTCCCATTTGGTGATCAGAGGAAGGTATGACTACAGGAAGATTCATTTGCATAAGCTTTTTACCAATAATCCTTCCAATGACATTTTAGGAGACAGCTGTATACAAAGTCACAATGGTTTGGATAATGGAACTGAACAGAGAGAGAGAAAAAAGTGTTTCATCTTGTGGCAAGGAGTATCTTCCCACAGCATAGGCTCTTTTCATGAGTCATATATGTTACTGATTTCTCTGAGCAGAGAAGGTTCTTTGCTGAAGCCACAGAAAACAGCAGAGAGCTGAGAGAACTCTGGTGAAGTATCGCCTGACCACCCACTAAATACAGCTGAAAATTCCATAGCTGGATTAGGTGGTGGAGCCTCAGGGCAGGACCACGCAACTCTTACCAATGGACTGAAGACAGGTCTGTCTGACTACACCTAAGGACTACACTATTCACTGATACCAAACCGTATAGGCAGAGAAGCGGGAAGTGATGTGGTAAAGGGGCATTTGCCAACTGCCCATTCCCACTGGCAGGTGGCGAACCAAGTTAACAGACTACTGCCAAAGTTATGCTGAGGAAGTGTTTTACTGGTCATTCATATAGACAGATTGTTGCTGTGTTTGCCCATGTTGATGTGGTGGTTCCTTTCCTTTTAATAATGTTCCCTTGTTTCATACACAGATTCATTGCTTGTGCATGGGGAAATATTACCTATTAAGGGTCCTCTAAGAAGATACGTAGTGATCCCAGTCCTTGTTACTGTCCACAAACTGGACAGAGCAGTAAAATTTCATGCATGGTTATTCTTCCACAACCTGTATAGAAAAGAGGGTTTGTTACTTACTACTTACATATCATTTTTCCCAGTTTTTTAATCATCCAATCAGGAAATAGAAACAATCACATGATGATGGTGGCTACCCACACAACCAAATAGCAAATGCTCAAAGCAAACATTTTGCAAATGATCTGTAGGCTGAAAATTGTTTTCTCTCTGGGAGTAGTGGAGGCATTCCAAATGAATCAAGATTGGTTTGTGAATGATCAGAAAGAGGACTGAATTCATAATGAATGTTATAGAGAGAGGTAGAGATTAACGAGACTGGACAGCTAGATTCCAAAGAGCCAGTATACTATACTCATTTTTATTCTTAAGGAGTAGTTAAAGTCAGTGAATGGTTCAAAGACAAACTGAACTGTAATAATTGTTGCACTAAATATGCTTTTTGGCAATGTAGTCTAGTGGTTAGAGCCCAAGGCTGGCAGCTGAGATTCTGAAGGGGAGGGACATGAGGGAAATCACTGGACTACTTGGCTTATTTTCTCTCTCCATAAAATGGACAATAATAATTAAATCTCTCAGAAAATGTGTATTCAAAAACTTTTTAAACAAAAATGGCATGTTTTCGCAATAGAATATTTTACACATAATGTTCTTGTTTGAAAGTTTCAGAATGAAATGAAACCCAAACATGTCAGTTCTCAGGTGGACTTTTACTTATTTTTCTCCTCTTCTTTCCCTTTTTACTATTTTTGGTACTACAAAAGGGAGAGGATGGCGGGGGCAGGCTCACTGAAAGGGGAGGTCAAATGGGGCAGTTGTTCTGGGGCCTGGCAATTTTAAGGGGTCCGAGGCTCCTGGCATAATGTACTGCCCTGGTCCCCTTTGTATCAGCACCAGACCACCACAGCGGACACTACACAGTGCTCTGAGGCCTGGAGGGGGGCCCTAGTGCTGTGGTCTTGGCAGCGCTGAAGGCTGGCTGTCCCAGCCCCAGCCTTTCTGCCTTAGGCCCCACACCTTCTGAAGTTCTGAGTGGGCCCCACACACACCTTGGCTCAGGCCCATGGTGTCTGTCAGCCCTGCTGGGCAAGCAGAAGGGGAAATCACTGGATTTTCAATTATTTCCTCCTCCAAAAATGCAGGGAGGAATAGAAATATCTATCACCAACAGAAGTGGGTCTTCTCAAATCTATTACCTCATCCACCTTATCTGTTTAGTATCCTGAACCCAACACTGCTACAACAATATTGCAAACAACAATGGGGTGGGGGGGATACAAATATTTAAAATTCTTAAGAATCTTGAAACAACTATAGTAATAAGAGCCTTATCAGATGGGTTTGTTGAGAATGAGTAAAGGTGCATGAAGTATTTGAGATGCTTGCATCAAAGGTAAAGTTGGTGGGCAAAGTATTATTATTTATTGTAGTAGCACTTAGGAACCCAGTCTTACATCAGGATTTCATTAGGCCAGGCACTCTACAGAGACAAAACAAAAAGACAGTTCCTGTTCCGCAAAGGCTTCCTTTTAGTGTTTTATTTTGACATGGGAAAAAATAATCTATCTTGCAGATACAGCTACTGTGACTTCTACATCCAACGTTCCGTCTAATTTTTTCTATCTATGGGCAGAATTAATTTTGTTATGTGCACCAAGGCATGTGCAGATGTGCACCACCAGTAGAAACACATGCTGCCGGATGTGGGCACTGTGGGTGCTCAGCTAATCAGCAGGGCAGCATTTGAATCTCTCTTGGGTGGCCACCCAAGCTCTCTGCTGCACAGAACATTGGCTACATCCCAGTTTTCTAAGTCAACAAATGCTAATTATTACTGTTCAATAAGACACTAAGTTTGTACTGAAGTTTTTCTCTTCTCTTACAGATATAGTGAGTCTGCTGTGTTGGGGGTTTGATTTTTAGGGGTCTTTTTGTAGTGGAAATTTTTTTCATTACATTTTATGTCTTTGTTTTGTTCTGCGGTATTTTTCATCTTGCATAGTAATTCCCAGCATGTCAACCGGTAGCAGATTTATGGCTAGAAAGAAGTTTGTTTCAAACCCAATCTTAAAAAATGTATTCTAATTTTTAAAAAAATCCTAAAAGAGTCATATTCCTGCCAGGCCTGGTCTATTTGCAAATCCCAACAAATACTCCCTGAAGCAGCAAATTGCTTTGAATGGGTATATTTTTAACCTATTTCTTTTATTTATTTTTTAGCCACAAGGGGAAACATTACATATGTTTCAATCCTTGTCTTTAAGATAGGGGAAAGTTTTCTTTCGCCCCATTTTAAAATCCAGAGATCATACCCTGACCTCATGGTAGTCAGTGGGATTTTTTGTTATGGATTTCAGCAGGGCCTGGATTTCATCCCCAATGCTCAGGTAATACATCATAAGCATCAATATAGGAAAATACACTGACATTAAGTATTTTTTCAGCAGAGAAATGAAATAATAGTGTGCTAGCTAGTACAGTCTAAATGACCTTGGGTTAGGACCATGGTATCAAAAGTGAGGTTTGAACTAGAAAAGCCCAGAGATTCCATCACAACTTTGTCTAACATGGGTATATATGGAACCCAATATACTCAGCAGTACACTGGACCAAGTTCAATGACAAGAACTAAATGTTTTGGCAATGTTAGTATTGTAGCTCCTTCATCACCATCCCTCCCACATACACCTGTGGTTCATTGGTGAAAACACTCATTGATGTACAATGCAACAATGATGAATTTGATCAAGGATTTTTTTTTTTTTGTTCTTTTCTCCAGAGGGCACAGATCAACAATAAGCAATTCTGATACTGTCTGAATGGGCCTGGTGCCAAATCACCTTTGCCCTCCTCATGCATATAAGGAAAAGGGGGAGTTTCATCTTCTCATATCTCCAAGTTTTCTGCTGGGTCTATTATCTAGGCAGCTAAGCTGCCTAGTTTGCACTTTTGCCCCTTCCCCACCTCCACTCCTTGGTTACAAATTGTACTCTACTGCTGTCTCCTTAACTTCCCCCTCCCACCTTGTTCTATAGACAGTGATGAGAGCAGGCATTAAAATCCAACCGATTCTCCCAGTGAAGAAAAGTATAGAGCAAGATGCAGCTGCAGGCAGGTCCCAGAAGGGCCGAGAGATAGAAAACAAAGTGCTGGGTGACTGGCAGTAGCAAGAGAACAAATTCTACAATAAAAGTGATGAATTCTGAGGTATCTGAGCAATATTTATAATGGGGTCCTGAGCAATATTTATAATTGAAGTTAATAGCAATAAGTAACACTCAGCATGTATTTGTGAAGAAGAAATCATGTCAAAGCAGCCTAATAGCCTTCATGGTTACACAACAGGGTAACAAGCCTTTCTGGATGGGGGAAAGCAGCAGATGTGATGTATCTCAATTTTAGTAAGGCTTTTGATAATGTCTCACATGGCCTTCTCATAAACTAGGGAAATATAGTTTTGATAAATTTGCTCATAAACTAGGGAAATAGTGTCTTTCAGAAGAGAAGCAGTTTGTTCTGGCGTGCTTGGCCAGAATTTTCCCCTCTCTACACACTTGCTATTTCTGCTGGTGTTGCATTTGGTGATGGAGCTGTATTCACATAGTCCGCTCCTCTATCACTGAGGCACTGTTAAAAATTCTACCATGCTATGAGCTTCTCCTCCCTTACAAGCTGGGTTACTAGTGGATGGAACTGTGCTTGGGTCCTGCATTGGCCATAGCTCACTGTCTTAAGGATTAGAGACAGAAGAATTATATAGGGAGGATAAGATGGTTATAACTAAGGGTACATCTAGACTGTGGGGGGTTTTCATGACACTGGAGGTATCCCAAAAAAACTCCACTGCATCCAGAGAACACATTTGCTCTTCCTTTTTTTTTTTTTTTTGCGGAAGAGCACGTGTGCTCTTTTGGAAGCCCTCTCTTCCTTGTTCCACGAGGAAGAGGGGATCTTCTGAAAGAGGGTTTTTTCTGAAATTTGGCCCAGTGTAGATGGATCAAATTTCGGAAAAGCCTCTTCCGAAAAAAAAAAGCGGAAAAAGGTGTAGTGTAGACATAGCCTAAGTGTGAGAGGTGAAAACTGAAAAAGGGAAAACTTAGCCTGAAAATAAATAACTATAACTATAAATATATTTATATAGATTTCCTTGCAGTATCTGAGGGTATGTCTACACTAGCTCATTAGTTCGAGCTAGGTAGGCAAAAGAGGGCAACCGGAGTTGCAAATGAAGCCCGGGATTTTAATATCCCGGGCTTCATTTGCATGTTCCCGGGTGCCGCCATTTTTAAATCCCCCTTAGTCCGAACTAACTGCCCGCGGCTAGACGCGGCAGTTAAACGTTAATTCGAACTAACTCCTTAGTTCGAATTCACTGTTACTTCTCATTCCACGAGGAGTAACAGTTAATTCGAATTAAGGAGTTAGTTCGAATTAACGTTTAACTGCCGCGTCTACCCGCGGGCAGTTAGTTCGGACTAAGGGGGATTTAAAAATGGCGGCGCCCGGGAACATGCAAATGAAGCCCGGGATATCTATATCCCGGGCTTCATTTGCAACTCCGGTTGCCCTCATTTGCCTACCTAGCTCGAACTAATGAGCTAGTGTAGACATACCCTGAATGTATAGAACTGTCTCCCAAGAGAAGAAGTGGAAATGCCATTACTTGAATTTATTTAAAACAAAATGGGACGAAGTACTGGAGATTGTGTTGCATGGAACTGAGTCTCAATGATAGACTAAACCTAATAGGTCTTTTCCATCTTTGCCTACAGTTTTTTGAAGAAAAGTGATGCAATAATCTGCTCTGTAGGTCAGCTGTAATGGAACTTTGTGCCTACATCTAGAGACTTACCCACTTATGCTGCATAACACTTGTCATACAAACTTTATTTCAAGGTTATGGAATACAATGTGCTCTGTGATAAGACAATCCCAGTTCCCTGATTTCTCTTATTCCACTTCTAGACAGAGAAAAAAAACTTTGGAGGTATTTAAAGACTTTAGCTGCTAGTTAGATGCTCATTAGTTTTGCGGATCCCCGATTATCATCATGCTGTCTCCTTCCAATGGAGCATTAGAAAAAAAGAGACCTGTACTACTTGTCTGACTCCTCTTTTGTTCCATCTGTTTCAGAAAAGAATGAAAATTGGTAATTTCAAGATAATTTTATAGCTGATATGATTCTGCAGACCTTTCCTATTTTATTTTGGAATGATGAAATTTAGCTTGACATGATGTGCAATCCAGGGCAGAAGCTGCTGTAGCTCTAATAATGCATATGTCTTTATTTCCCATTAGAATAATTAAGGGTTGGCAGAGGTTTCACTAGCCACCAATTCTGCAATGTGTGCTGTGCTAGCTGTTCTCAAGTGTAATTGTATTTAGTAATAAGGCTTAGTAAGTAACTGTCAGGCACATTTCATCATTAGCACCCTTATGCCACACACCAGTGTGAATGTCCTGTATTGTGTCCATAAAGCAGACTGTCTAGATGTATGAAAACCTACACATAGAGCAGAATGCCACAGAATCATGGAATCATAGGGCTGGAAGGGACTTCAAGATGTCATCAAGTCCAACCCTCTGCTCTGTGGCATGACCAAGTAAAGCTAGACTATCTCTTAACAGGTGTTTGTCCAACTTGTTTTTTAAAAACTTCCAATGATGGGGATTCCACAACCTCCACTGGGAACCTAGCTCAAATATTTACTACCCTTCTAGTTAGGAAGTTTTCCTCTGATCTAAATCTCCTTGCTGCAGATTAAGCTTCTTGCTCCTTTTCTTACCTTGAGTGGACATGGAGAACAATTGATCATCATCCTCTTTATAATTTCCCTTCACATATTCGAAGACAATTATTAGATCTCCTCTCAGTCTTTTTTTCTCAAGTCTAAACAGGTTTTTAACCTTTTCTCATAAGTCACGTTTTCTAACCCTTTTATCATTTTTCTTGTTCTCCTCTGGACTCCCTCCAATTAATCTGCATCTTGCCTAAAGTGTCGGGTCCAGAACTGGATGCAGTACTCCAGCTGAGGCTCCCCAGTACCAAGTGGAGCAGGACAATTACCTCCCATGTTTTACCTATTACAAAAGCTTCAGAGGGGTAGCAGAGTTAGTTGGAAAAACTTAAAAAACAGCAAATAGTCCTATAGCACCTTAAAGACTAACAAAACATGTAGATGGTACCATGAGCTTTCATGGGCACAACCCACTTCTTCAGATGAATGGAGTTATTAAAGGTTCAGTTTTGAAATAAATAGGGATTGGGGGGAGAGAAGGGGAAAAAAGAGAAATAGTCAATTAGTCTCCATGTTACATGAAGCTGATAGAGAAGTTGCAAATTGTTCTTAAGTGCCCATTGTTTGGTTTTTTATGTCATTAGGATGTGGAATGTAGTGGGCCATCCAGTCAATGTCTTAATTCATACCTTTGTGATAGGAATCAAACCTGTAAATGAAGTTAAGTTCCAAGGCTTCCCTGTGTATTTGGCTTACAGAATTGGTCTGAAACAATATGGTGACTTTGAGATCTGTTAGTGCTGTGGTTCTGAACTGGTGGTCCATGGACCACTGGTGGTCCATGGTGAGTTTTTCAGTGGTCCACAGGAACATTGTCCAAAGTCACATGGCGTGAGCAGGCGCCGCCGTTAGGCTGTTTTACACAGTGTTCACAAGCATGTGGCATGTCATCCATAGCGTCACCTAGGACACAACCACGTTGTGTTGCCAGTAACTTCCGTCTGAGGCTCTGAGCGTCAGTGTAGCTGCCGCCGTCGTGCTGAGCGGTTGCTGTTTTGTTCATCCTGTGCTACATGTGCTGGAGGTGGTCCACGAAAATTTTTTGATTGGCCTGGTGGTCCGTGGACTGAAGTGAGTTGAGAACCACTGCATTAGTGAGTGACTGGGCAAGTTAAAATGTGTCCCAACAAGTTTCTGAATGTTGCCTTTGTGGATATCTGATTTATGTCCATTAATTCTTTCCCACAGAGACTGTCCAGTTTGACCAATATACATGGCTGTGGGGCATTGCTGGCATTTGATGGCATAGATCACGTTAGTGGATATGCAGTTAAATGAGCTGCTGATGTGATTAGGTCCTGTGATGATATCACTGGAATAGCTGTGTGGACAGAGAAAAGCATCAGCATCTTGTTCACAGTAATGTCCTTAGAAAGATCCCTTCCATATCTTGAACTAGGATTTGAAACAACTGTAGCTGAAGCATCTAGAACTATGTGAACCCCCTACATTGGGATTACATAGTATCAGTGAACTCAAAGCAATAGGCTTCGCTTGCAGGTTCTTCCCAGAGGTCCACATGAGCCAAATTCTATTCTCAAATACATATGTAAATCCAGAGCAAATCCACTGAATTTCTTCTAAATTTATACCCACTAGAGGGAGGATTTGGTCCTATCACTCATTGGTGATTTTTGCTGGGGTTCACTTCATTACAGCAAAATCCACCTCTTTTGTAATTAAATGAAACTGTGCAACTTTCCTCCCCACATTCTGCCCCAACAGAGTCCAGGAAGCTCCTTTCATACTGTAGATTCCCTGGGCAGAAGCACTGCAAACCCATGACATCAAGCCAATCCTGATTTAGGATTACCCCTTAGCATGGTGGCTTCTAGACTTCTCATTGATGAGGTAAATGAACCTTTAAGTGACTCCCATTCTTTCTGCTACTGCTTCTGAACTGGGAGCCAGGCAGGCTGTTTCTGCATTCAGATCCTTCCTATGGATGCAGATAGGAAGAACTATTTTTCTAGCACCACAAAGGCTAAAGAAATGGCCAGCCAATGATCCTTGAAGATTCTGAGGAGACTGGGTTGCCAACTCGGTTGGACCAGACAGACCAGACACCATTGCCACAAATGGTGTCCAGTCTGATCAAGTTGGCAACCTTTTGAGGAGAAGAAAGGACGCCAGCCAGCTCCTCCTCAAAGCCGTCAGGAGAGCTGAGGTAGCTAGAAGATTGGACTGGGTCTCAGGACAGAAGAAGGATGCTAGTGCAGTGGGGGCAGTGGGGGGAAATGGTGCCTGTCTAACTCTGTCATGAGCTTTGCTGAACTTCAGTATATTTATGGTTCACATTGAAACCTTAAACAAACAAAACAATTTAGGTGCAAAAAAAGCATTCTCTGCACTGGTGACAGCTAAGCACCATGCGCAGATTGTTTGATCACAGGGCTTTGAGAGCTTTAGTCAATGCTATGCAGACAGGCAGCCACAAAAGATATAATCCATAAGTCAGTTGCTGTTTATTCTTGTATCCAGTTGCAGCTTATTAATTTGAACACTTCTGACATGAGACAAAATATTTACCCAGACGATAATAAACACTCAGTTCTTCATGATTATAGGTTTAATGTTTTATGTATGCCAACTTGTTTGTGTGTGTGTGTGTTTTTGGGGGTGGTTTTTTTTGTCTTTTTTTTTTTTTTTGTAATCGGAGAAATAATGTAACAAGGAACTTAGAACTCATCTCTGCAAGATCAGAGATCTCAGATTAGTTTTTTGAAGTCCTCAGAGCAGGATTACAACAATAAAAGATATTCATCTAAAACCACTGTATCATTACTTATTGTGTTATTGAGTCCTTTAAATAGGCTAGTAACATCAATCAAGTGTACTTCACCATAGAATCCATACACCTAGTGTTGAGAATTTCAAGAGTGGAAGAAGTGGGTCTGAATGGTTCCTTAAAGGCCGGGTCTACACACAAGGAAAAAGTCAACCTAAAATATGCAACTTCAGCTACGAGAATAACGTAGCTGGAATCAATATACCTTTATGTAAAATTTCTGTGGCATCTCCATGGCAGGAGATCAAAAGTACTCCTCGCAACTTGGTGACATACCAGAGTCAATAGGGGCACCATCAGCAGTTGATTTAGTGGGCATTTCCTAGACCTGCTCAATCAAATCTTGGAACATCGATCTCTGAAGCATCAAACTCAGGTTAAGTGAAGACAAGCCCTAAATCTGGGGTTACGAACCTAAATACCTTCGTGGATTAAAGTTTAAATTCTTTCAACACAGTTCCACAGAGTGTAGTTTGTTCTTAATCCTGATACTTTTTCCTCCACAGAAGAATTTGTCCTCATTTCTCCTCTCTCATTTGCAGCAGGCAACATTAGTCACCATATATTCTCCCAGAATCCAGTGCACCAAAAGTAGCTTCGCCTGAGGCAGGGCAGCTGACAGACTTTGCCGAGCCCTGGACAAGGGAGAGGACGGGGTGGGGCTGAAGGGCTAGCCTCCCCCAACTAGCCCTTCAGTGCTTCCCAGAGAAACCCATCCCCCTCCAGGGCTCTGGTGAATTTAATGGGCCCAGTGCAGTTGCCCCCATTGTTATTCCCATTGGCAGGCCGGAACCGAGGTGTTGTGTCCCTTATGTCAGAAGATTCTGAGGAATAACTGAGATTCAAAGATGCTTCCTGCATTTGACTTAGCACAAATTGATTTACTTACTGAAAAGAAATCAAGTGGGTGGAAACTTAGTATCAAGAGAGGAGCAGTTTGCAACAAATCCAAAAACCAGTGACCACATCAATCCCAGCAACATGCTGACGTCGGTACTTAAATTAGTGTCATAGGGAATTCCATGTCTAGGCTGTGTTAAAGCCACCATAAGCCATACCACTTCTCCCATTTCTAGTAGCTCATCTTTTGGAACACATGCAGTAAAGAGGTTACATACTGATAAAGGCACTAATGGTGTTTCGGGCTGTTTGATCTACAGCTTCAAGGGACAGCTACAGAATTCATAAACAATTGCAGGCCAGGGAACAATAATGGAGAGGATAATACTGCAAACATATAGGGTCTAGGCCATTCACTCGTTCATCTTCTGCTAGCTGGAAGAAGGTCTGCAGTAAGTGAAGGATGGTCTGGCTATAATGAAGCTGTCGGCAGCAACAAAAGTTGCCTGTGCATGGCCTACCACTCTAAAATATTGCCAACTCCCTAAGCCTGAGTGCTCATCAATCGTCACAAACACACCTGCTGGGCAGGGAGACATGGACTGGGCAGGGAGACATGGACCATGGGGTAAGATATTATTATTCTCTCAGTGATCCCTGTACAGGTTCTTCATCATCTCATACCCCCCCTCTGTGAGTTATCATTGATCAAGCACTGTATTTCTCCAGGTATGGCACCATGGTACATACAGTAACATCATTATTTTTTTTCACAGTTCACATCCACTTCTGAATTATTTCTTCCCTTCCACGTGAATTATTGTTCAGCAGCTTTTTTTTACTTGTGCCCTGAATACTGAGTGTGGAAAATGGGAACAAATCTCCCACTTAGACCCAAGCTGTCTAGAATTGAATCATTCCCCAGAACTGTTCCAGAACAGATGAGTGATAAGACCAACTCTAATTATCCCTAGCAAGAATTAGTTGCTCCTAGCACTGGCTTGGAAAACTGGATCCTGCTTGAGCCCCACTGCTCTACAGCCAAAATGCTTCTGAAATAAATGTAGTCGAACTTTACTAATTCTGGGTCACTGAGAATGAAAATGATGCTTAAAATTGTTGATTGGCTCTAGTTTTCAAGATATGCTATTGGGTCAGTATATACGACCCTTGACTTGGGAATGGCGGAGGATAAGTGAGTTATAAAGGGAAGGGATCTCAATTTAAACCAGAAATGACTAAAATACATCTTTGACTGGATCTATGAATAAATCTATGACTGGGTTTGGACAGTACTTGCTTTTTAGGCAAAACAATGAATGATGCAATCTGAAGCTGGTATTGCGTCATACATGATATGAATTGCATCATGTTATTCCTAGAAGTCATGGATGATGCAATCATAACGAAGCTTACATCACTCTGCTGAACAAATTGCCCTATATCAGCTCTAGAAATCATACAGTGTCGTGCTCTCTTATTTGTCAGTGTTTGATTTTGCAAAGGGACACATTTCTGTTTAGCCAAAGTGAGCAGAGATGCCTCGTACTTGTGTGAACAGTGCAGATAACTTCTGCTATGTTTGTGGTGAAGTGACTTTTGCATCACAAAAGCGCAGTATAACCACTATGATTAAGAAAGCCTATCACCTTTATTTTGGCTGCAAAATTGGAGATCAGGACAAGAGGTGGGCCCCACACATATGCTGCAACACTTGTGCAACAAATCTTCGCCAGTGGTTGAACAGGAAAAGGAAATCTATGCCTTTTGCAGTGCCAATGATTTGGAGAGAGCCAACAGATCATACCAGCAATTGTTACTTCTGCATGGTGCCTCCAGTTGGGAAAGGTGTGTCAAAGAAGAAAAAGTGGACTGTGCATTATCCAAACATTCCATCAGCTATACGCCCAGTACCCCACGGAGAAGGACTGCCGGTTCCTGATGCACCAGAATCATTCTCACTTGAGTCAGACGAGGAAGAGGATGAAACTTCTGGTCCTGAACCATCAATGTCACAGGACCCACATTTTCTCCCATCCTCCTCCTCTGAACCACACCTTGTAACACAAGGTGAACTGAATGACCTTGTCAGGGATTTGGAACTACCCAAGAGTAAGGCAGAGCTGTTGGGCTCCAGACTACAGCAGTGGAATCTCCTGGCAGGTGATGTTAGGGTTTCCATGTTCCGTGACCGTCAAAAGGATCTTGTCCCATTCTTCTTCATGGAAGGTGATCTTGTAGCCTGCAACAACATCGATGGTGTGATGGCAGCCCTCAACATCGTTCACGATCCAGATGAGTGGAGACTGTTCATTGATTCATCGAAGACGAGTCTTAAAGCTGTTTTGCTGCATAATGGCAATGTTTTGTCATCAATTCCAGTTGGTCATGCTGTCCATATGAAGGAATCCTATGACAACATGAAACAACTTTTGAGGTGCATAAACTATGACCAACATCAGTGGCAGCTTTGTGGCGATTTGAAGGTTGTTGCTCTCTTGCTTAGTCTGCAGACTGGATACACAAAGTACTGCTGTTTTCTCTGTGAATGGGATAGTCGTGCAAGAGATTCCCACGACATCAAGATAGATTGGCCACTCCAACAGTCATTGGAGCCTGGGAGGAAAAGTGTTCAGCATCCACCACTTGTTGAATCAAGGAAGATTTTGTTACCACCCTTACACGTCAAGCTGGGTCTGATGAAGAACTTTGTCAAGGCCATGGACAAAACACAAGCAGCTTTCAAGTACCTCCGTGGAAAATTTCCAAGGTTAAGTGAAGCTAAGATAAAGGAAGGTATCTTTGTTGGTCCTCAGATTCGTGAACTTCTTTGAGATGATGCATTTGACCATGTACTGCGTAGCAAGGAAAAGATGTCATGGAAAGCCTTCCAGTTAGTGGCAATAAATTTTCTCTGAAACAACAAGGCAGACAACTGCAGGTTGTTGGTGGAAAACCTCCTCAAGGCATACAAAAGCCTTGGTTGCAATATGTCACTAAAGATACATTTTTTGCACTCTCATCTAGATTTTTTTCCACCGAACTGCGGAGCAGTGAGCGACGAGCACGGCGAGCGATTTCACCAGGACATTGCAACAATGGAGAAACGCTATCAGGGCAAATGGAGCCATCAATGCTTGCAGACTATTGCTGGACAGTGACAAGAGATGCTCCATTTAATGAATACAAGAGACAAGCCAAGAAGTGCCGAGTAGACACTGAATAGGACTAAACTATGTACATAATAGTTTTTTGCCTTTTGTTTCATAATAAATTTTATTTATATAACCCTTTTGCTGATTTTTAAAGTGTAACATAAACAGGACAGGTGAAATATTATCATGTAAAGCAACCATAAACACATGAAAAGACCTAGGTTTACAATTTATGATTAAAACTCTACTATCTACACAATATACATAGACATAAAATGTAAAAACTTATATATCTTGGAAACAGTAGCCAATCAGTTGTTTTAATTGTCATATTTGAATTCAGCACATCAAAATACATAATAAATAGCACATTTTATCTCTGAAGCAGACGACTTCTAAAAAATTGTAGACCAGTGGAATTAAACCATACTACTACTGTTCTGAGTTCAGAAGCAGTGTTACCCTAGTAGAGCCCTGAGCTCTACCCTCTGGGAGTGCCTAGTGAGAAGGCAGGCCATATGAGAAAGCTGGTAGACAAAAAAAGACTGAGCTTCAGTAACTTACATCTTGAATTTGGGTGATAGGAAAAATCAGTTCTTGGAGATGAGATTGGCAATGGAAAAGTCTATCTGTGTGGCAAAAAAAAATGGGTTCTTTGCATCTGTGGTTTGCCCTCTACTGCCACATTCTGTCAGCTAGGCTGCTTACATGATAACATGTAAGTTGCAACACCACCTTCACATCAGGTTTATGGTTTAATAACCACCACAACTCATCCCCAAACCTGAAACTCCTTGGGTTCATCCAGTCCAAGGGTCTGTTTCATGTACAATGTGCTAGGTAACAACATGTGAGGACTCCATGTTTCCAAAACTGAGGTGCTATGTATTAAGACAGTAGTTCCCAACCTGTGGTCTCCGAATCCCTTGGGGTCCATGAGGGCACTGCAGAGGGTCTGCGGAAATGTAAAAGTAAGGACCGGGCCCAGCCTGGTATTTATCCTTACTTTTCTTTTCCTTTTCTTCTCCCCCTCCCTCCCCGCAGCCATGGGCGCCAGGACACTGCTTACTTTTGATCTCATTTCCTGGACTCTACAGGAGCATGGGGAAAGTGCTTGCATGCCATGCATGCCACTCACACCTGGCTGATGTGTGAGACACATGTACAGCATGCAAGCACTTTCCCCTTGCTCCCTTAGCGTCCGGGGAACGGGATCAAAAGTAAGCTGCAACCTGGAGTGCACGATTGCTGCCCCCCTGCATTCTGGGACATGGCTTGCTTTTGATCTCGTTCCCCAGATGCTCAGGGAGCGAGGGGAAAGTGTTTGCATGCTGTGCATGCCTCTTACACATCAGCCAGGCACAAGAGGCATGCACGGCATGCAAGCACTTTCCCCACGCTCCCTTAGCATCTGGCAAATGGGATCAAAAGTAAGCCGTGTCCCAGCATGCACGGCTGCTGCCCTCGCCCCCCTCGTGCTCCCTAAGTTCTGCTCTTGACCCCTACTCTCCCGAAGCTCCGCCCTTGACCTTGATGAACTATTATATGTTTCAAATGATTATCAAGTAACGGAATGTTTGAAAACAGCTATACTGTTTGGGGAGGTCCATGAAATTTGAATAGATTGAAAAGGGGTCTATATGCTCAAAAAGGTTGGGAACCACTGATCTAAAATATCGCCGAAGTACTTATTGCACTCACACTGAAGCACATTGAAAAGCTAATTCAAATAAAACAAGAACTAATCCAAACCTTCTTCCAAAATTCAAAATGATCCTAAGCCAAGCCATGTTAGTCTTAGTTTTGTGTGACTCTCAACTTCCTGGTAGTGGTGGGAACAAATAATACATGTGACAAAATACTGCTAGAAAAGCTATCCTCACATCATCTTTTATGGCCAAATTGACAACAAAAAAGATAGGAAACGTTTGACTTCCAGCCTAAGTATATAGAAGTAGAAGATTTGTATAATTTAGCTAAAGAGCTGAAATGTATTGCATTCTTCCTCAGAATATCTGTTGTCATTTTTTTCAGATTTTCCCATTACCTGTGTCAAGCATGATCTCCGAGTGTTATGTCTACACTGCAGATAGATACCCACAGCTGGCTCATGCCAGCTGAGTCAGGTGCCCAGGGCTTGGGCTGTAGTCCTTTAATTTAATTTAATTTAATTAAGGCTAGCAATCCTTTAATTTCAAGCTTGCAGCGTCCTTCAGTCTTTTAGTTGCTTTCTTAGAGGCAGCTTGGTGCAGAACTGTCTCTCATTTGCTGTTCCAGGCCTTTCTACCTCCTCTTCCTTCTCCGTATTCCCTCCCTTATAGCAGGGCTTTTTCCCCATTGGTTGAAGCTGTGAGTGTCTGTTTCCACAGCACTGACAGCTGTGTGGGGATGTCCACTAGCTGCTAGCTTGCAAATACAAGAGGCTTTCTTGCCTCTCCTCCTGGCCCCCATCTAAGCTCAGTATGGGGTTTGTAGACCCCCATTACAAAGAATTTTGCCAAAGAACAATTTTTTTGGTGTAAAATGATAGGTTAAAACTGAAGGGGAGCAAGTTTGCTTTGGGAAGGAAGGATGCCAGCAATTTCTATCAGTACATTGATTATAATCCTTTTCCCCAGCAGCATAAATTACCAGAGTCAGAGTCTGAATTATTATAAAGAGCATAAAAGCTAAATTGATTGCTTTATCTACCATTGTTATATTAATGGTCTTGGAATCTCTAATGGAAAATGGAACCTGTCAAATGCATTGCAAGGGCCTGCCCAGAAAAACTAGGAGAAAGAGCAGGCTAAACATGGATGTCAGAGGCTGAATGGTGGTGACAGAAAGATTACCCAAGATCAGATGTAACTAGCATCTTTAAGTCCGATTTTTCTTTTCTCTCTTTTTCCTCACAAAACTACTCAAAATAGTTAATTCCCAGGAAAACTGAAGAGCTACAAAAGGATCTCAAAACTGAGTGTTGGGGCAATAAATTCGCAGATTAAATTAAATGTTGATAAATGCAAAGTAATAAAGTTGGAAATATAATCCCAACTATACAAATAAAATGATGCATAAGCATCACTTCTCAGGAAAGAGATCTTGAAGTCATTGTGAATAGTTCTCTGAACACATCTACTTACTGTGCAGCACAGTCAAAAAAGTGAACAGAATATTGAGAATCATTAATAAAGGGACAGAAAATAAGACAGAAATATCATGTTGCCTCTCTATAAATCAATGGTTCACCTGCATGAATACTGCATGCAAATGTGGTTGGAATTGGAAAGGCTCAGAAAAGGGCAACAAAAATTATTAGGAGTACGGAACAGCTTTCAAATAAGAAGAGATTAAGACTGGGGCTTTTCATCATGGAAAAGAGGTGACTAAGGGGGAATATGATAGAGGTCAATAAAAACATGACTGGTGTGGAGAAAGTAAATAAGGAAGTGTTATTTACTCTTCATAATACAAGAACTAGGGGGTCACCAAATTAAATTAATAGGCAGCAGGTTTAAAACAAATAAAAGAAAGCTTTTTTCACACAGTGCACAATCTGTCTGTAGAACTCATTGCCAGAGGATGTTGTGAAGACCTAGCCTATAACAGGGCTCAAAAAAATAGATAAGTTCATGGAGGATAGATCCAGCAATGCCTATTAGCCAGGATGAGCAGGGATGGTGTTCCTAGCCTCTGTTTGCCAGAAGCTGGGAATGGGCAGCAAGGAATGGATCGCTTGATAATTACATATTCTATCCATTCCCTCTGGGGCACCTGGCATTGGCCTCTGTTGGAAGACAGGATACTGGGCTAGATGGACCTTTGTTTTTACTTAAGAAAGGCCATACTGGTCAGACCAAACCGAACTTTGGTAATAATCACACCCACTGTAGGGCTACGTCTAGACTGCCCTCCTCTTATGGGAGTTGGAAACAGTGTTTGTAGCACACACAGGTCATGTGCAGTGGTTCTGTTGAGGACCAGAGATCATTATGTTTGTTTAGTTGGGGGTTAGACAAATATCTGAAAGTTTAATTACCAGCGAATCAGGCAATTTCCTCTGCCTACTGAATACAGTAATTCCTCATTTAACATGATAGATACATTTCAGAAAATGATCGTGTTAAGTGAAAACGTGTTATGCAGGGTCAATTTTCCCATTGAAAATAATGGAAAAGGTGGGGGTTGCGTTTCAAGCGGTGGGGAATGGGGAAACCCAGCCGCTGGCCTGCAAGCTGGGTTGGAGGAGAGGGAGCAAGGCGTCCAGCGAGAGGGGGTCTCCGGGGAACGGCGTGGCGAGCAGCGAACCCTCCGCCGCTTTGAAGGGAGGCGGGGGAAGCCCCGCGCAGCTGCCAGTGACCGGACAGCTGGGAAAACCCAGCCGCTGGCTTGCAAGCTGGGTCAGAGGAGAGGGAGCAAGGCGTCCAGCAAGTGGGGGTTGCTGGGGAACGGCGCAGCAAACCCTCCGCCGCTTTGCAGGGAGGCGGGGGAAGCCCCATGCAGCTGCCAACCAGCCAGCTGGGGAAGCCGAGTTATTTCGGGGACGGTCATGTCGTTCAAAAAACGTTCCCCAAAAAAATCGTGCTATCGTGAAAACATGTTAAGCGGGCATGTGTTAAGCGAGTAATTACTGCACCTCTGTTAACATGGTGTTTCTTTTATCACTGTCCAAACTCAATTATTTCTTTTCCTCCTTATGCCACACTTGTGACTTATCACGGTCACTGTGCAAATTTACATCTCATCCAGCTGCAGCTTGCACTCTGGCTAGGTTTGTGGTGTTGGCCTCCCTGCATGACACAGCTTGCTCACCACTCAGAAAAGTCATTAGGAAGGAAGGATTTGGGGAAATGAAGTGAAACAAGAGTAATCAAGAGGGAGTAATGCCTTCATGGTGCAGCAAGCATGGGCCAGTTTGAAGTCAGATAGACTTCCATCCCAAGTATTCTGCATTCCATCTGAGAAAAGCCAGACATGCCCAACTCAACTCCTCTGTGCAGAGCAAAGTACCCACCTGTCAACAAAGGGTCCAGCATCCATTATTTAATTATTTGAATTCTAGAAGCATCTAGAAGCCTCAACTGAAATTGAGGTTCTCTTGTGCTCAGTAAAATCTAAGTAAAGATAAAAAGGAAATATTATTTCCATTTTGCAGTTTGGGAACCTAGTCACAGAGAAATTAAGTGATTTGACCTCTCTGGAAGTCTGTCAGAAGCAGGATCTGAATCCTGAGTATCAATCCAGTGCCTTAAACTTTCAGCCCATCTTTCTTTCAGCATACGCAGGGCTCTCTCTGCATACAGCACAGACATTGTTTTCATCTGTGTGCATTTTAATTTCATCTTAAAAACAAAGAGAAAAGTGGCAAATATCGTTTGATTAAGAATATGTTACAACCCTGGATAACCAACAGTTCCAAAGAGGAAAGTCTCTCTACGGGAGTATCTACTATTTAAAGCCAATCCTTTTTGGTTTTGTTTTTCCATAGCAGATGAATACATTCAGTGCAGAGCAGAAAATGACTATTGGCTGGAGAGAACAGCAATTTGTGATGTGGAATGAAAGAGGTGATTCTTCTCCTAAGCTCACATAAATAACATCTGTAATTTTTTTTCTTGATAGCTCTCTCAGCAGAAGTAACAATGGTTTTCTGGCCACTGACTGCTCCACCCAGTTCCTCAGACACCCAGATAAAATACATCAAATGCACCCACCTCAATGCTTGAGAGCTAATCATTAATTGCCTCTAACCCCTTTAGCCGCCCACTCCCAGGCAGCCTCTAACGGTCATTACTTGGTGATATACAATTGCAACGCCAATACAAATTGAACCTCCAATTGATGCTAAGGCACTACTTAATGACACAGAGTATTAATCATTTAAAAGGAAAAAAGAGATTTTTCTTTTCTAATATAGTTCTCATATATTAGCTGATAACAGAAGCAAGCTAGACGGGAGACTGTGAGCTTTCCACTGGGGCAAGTGTACCCCTTAGGATGAAATATCCACTTCTTTGTTTTGGGTTGCTGAATTTCCAGCTCATTCCATGCTAGATTGTAACTCTGGTGAACAGTAAATAGCTATGTCACTCTAATGACTTTTGTCTGTATTGCATCTTTACATTTTCAGGAAAATGCCTAGCTGCAGGAGTTGCTGCTATTTTGTGGATCATGTTCATTTAGCATGCTAAAGAGGAGATGCACCCTGGGCTCTCTCATGCAGCCTGTACTCTTGTTCTTTATAATTTTGTTATTTCCCATAACCTAAAATACAAGTTGAGGGTGAATGTATGCAGATGTTCTTTGTGTATTGAACACATAAGCATAGCCCTGAGTTTTGTGCACATAGAAAAGCTTCTGTTGACTAAAGCCTAAAGCTCGCGATTGCAAATCATTTTGTAAAGTTTGTTGAGTCCTTTGGGAATGTGGATAAAACATGAATTAGTGTATGCTTCTTAAAGCATTTTTGGGACTCCATGTCCCAGGAAGTGCACCTTTTGTATGTGCTAACATTACAACCAAGTCCCCTTGATCAGAGCCCCTCCTCCCACCGTCCTATAGGCTTTGAATAATTGGTCAACACCACTTTCAGTCTTAAGATAATGTTGAGCAATTAGGAAATACCTCCCACCAAGTTGCTAGCTGTATCATTTCTCCCCTCCCCTAGTCTTCTCTTAGCATAGTTTAGTCTGTGAAAACTCCTCTCTGAAATCACAAAGAGAATGATTTTGATAAGCTATCACTGTATTAGACATCTCTCCAAGGAGCTCTGGAAGAAAGTGTACAGCGGCAAGGCCCTGTATTCATGCATATGAATTTGATAATGCATCAATCTGACTTTCTCCTAGGATGTGAAAATTCAAAAAAACAACGCAGACATGGCTGATGTGACTGGAGCTCACAAATTGTCACTGTGCTCCCAAAGCGTTGGCAGTCTTTCTTTTCTAATTGGCATGTCTGATTACTTTGGGGGCACGTTTTTTCCCCCATTAGTTTTCTTCATCAAGCTCGAGGTACACTCTGGTGGAGATTGGTGCTGAGACGTGATTTTACGATGATAAAGTCTCTTTGTTTATTAATTTTTATGTTAACAAATCCTGTCTGTATATAGGAAGATGTACATTGCACTGAAAGATGCATGTTTGTGCTGTTAAAAAAAGGGGGGGTTAATTAAATACCAGTAATGATTCCTTATCTTTATCATCATATTACATGACACATATGGTTTAATGAAGTTTGGAACATGTGGTTGGGAGACAGCTGTCCTATATTCTATTTCCTTCTCTGTTACTGACTTTCTGGGACACCTCTCTCCCCCCACCCCCCCACTGAGCAAATAACTTCATGTGTGATCCACAAAGCAACAGAGATGCCTAAGACTCCATGGGCAACACTCCTGCGATCCAAAATATAACGTACCTGGATTAATCAATGATTAAAAAAAATAGCCTGCAAAATGAAATTGCTGTGCTATCTGTGGGACAGTCTTTGGGAAAAGAATATTTTGGGTCTGAGCCATGTCTCTTGGTTCCTCTGAGTTTTGCAGTTAGTTATCATTAGGCTAGCTAAAGAGATAAGAGATGAAAATCATGGTTTGGAAGCTGGAAGTTAGGACCTAGCAGGAGGAAGAGAGTGGCAGGTTGCTGTATGCCTAGAATCAGATTTCCACAGCATCTGGAGTAAGTCATGAAATATATCCCATGTGGACTATAGTTTACATCAATCTAATATTGGAGACTATAGCTTTGTGGATTTGTACACCTGAATGTAAAATGATTGCACTATATAACATCTGGTATCAATGAGAATTTAATATTCATGTAATAACATTATTAAGAGACATGCCTCCTTTGCCCCATTCCTGGCAGACCCATATGTTATTTATATGACCGAGTGTGAGCATGTGCATAACAGAAGTTCTGGATTGGACCAAGTTATAACAATATTGCATGTTATGAGCCTGATCCTGAACTGGGGTAAGCAGGCAAAGCTCCATCGACTTCATTGGAGTGCCACCCATCTAAAGCAGCTCAGGATCTGTCCTGATGATCAACAGCAAAGTTCTTGATGTTTGTGTGTTTTTTGTGATTTAAAATGGTTCATGCTGAAAGTTTAACAAAAACAAAATCTGTTGGGCCTGGTTTTATAATAAGGCTCCTTTACATTGCCAGAAAAATATAAAATGGTTTTAGTATGAATACAAATCAAGTCCATTATGTGATAATTCACAGTTAACCTGGGCAATAAGAGCATATCTCTGTCAGCACCCATGTGGCATATTAGAACAGTATTATGTCTTCAGTCTCACACCAATTAAATGTTTTGAAAGCTCTTCAAAGAAGGGACTAACTGTTACCCAGTCGACATTCCTTTTTTTTTCTTACTTGAATTATTTCTTTTCTACGTTTTCTATAGTAAAATTTCATGGGAATGAGTATCTCCAAATTAAAGTAATATGATATTATAACTGTTTTACCGCAGGTGATAGGTAATAATTTCTGCATCTAAATGGTGTCTTTTTTGCTTGGCGCAGTAAATAACTCAGGGCTCTGAGACTGCATTCTAGAACCTTTCATCATATGGCTCAGTTACCAGTTCAACTCCAGCACAAGTCTGCTGTTATCATCTGATGGATGTGTGGTGACCAGTACAAAATGAGTCATTCCACTTCCTAGAGGGATAATGGTCACGTCACTAAAGCTGGCATTCATTGGGTTTTTTTGGAGGGAGGGGGGGTTGTTTTTTTGGGGGGGGGGGTTGACTGGCAGTTTTGCCAAGAATTACAATGCATAAAAAAGGCTGAGCCACTATCTCATCTCCAGGTCATGGTGAGAACTAATTGTCCTTGGTCTCATTAGCGAAAGTTTGTACTGTGTCACTTGTGGTGATGTATTTTTTTTCCGATAGTCTCATGCCCCACCGGGAAACTAATTTAGCATAAACCACTTAACAATTGTTAAAGTCATTTACAGAGACACTAATGTATTGTTCACATCTCCTGTGAAAACAGAAACATTACACAAATACAGATATTCCAAGCAAAAATTTAGTGTTCATGCAACATTAAATCTGAGAAATGAGGCAGTTAAAAGTCAGGCAATAGTGAATTAAAACTGAAAGCTCAACCTTAGTTCTGCCTTAAAATATATTCTCTATTTCATGATAAACTGTCAGTTAATATTACAAACTGGAATCTGGTATGTAATTTTGCCTACATTTAGATACAATACAATGTATACAGGTCCAGATCCTCAGCTGGTATAAAATGACTTTAAATCACCGAAGCAACACCAGCTTAGGGTCTAGCCCAGAGTCTTCACATTTTTAGTTTTGTTGTAGATCCCTCACTTCATTCTACAAAACAAGCCACACAGTTCATTTGAAGGAAATCAGTTCATCAGTTTTGCATCTTCATCCATCATTTGTTATTAAGCAAGGATTTTGCTCTGTCCCAACCCATTTTTCCCTCACTTGTTTCAGTAGTAGGCTGTAATGTTAAACTTGTCACAATAACCTTTATTTATGGTAGCAGGTTGAAATGTGACCGAAAACACTGATTATATGGAGGTAGGTTCTAGTAGCTGAGTGAGTAAAGGCAACAACTCTTTTTATTCAGTGATGTCAGGTAACAAAAAGGTGCTGTTTCTATGTGTGTAATTATTTCTTATGATTATTTTCTGTGTATCACCTATTTAAATGTGAGGAGTCCCTCTGCCTGTCTACATGGAGCCAGTGCCAGAGGAAGATTCAGGGTAGCTCTTGCAGAATTAGACACACCAATCATGGGCTATGTCTACACTCACAGAGTTTTTATGAGGAATAAGGGCTCTTCTGAAAGAGGAGGTGTTTCCCACATTTGGCCCCATGTACATGGGCCAAATGTAGGAAAAGCCTCTTCCGAAAAAAGAATCGGAAAAAGGTATGCAAATTGTGGTTCGCAATTTGTGTACCTTTTTCCGAAAAAGAATTGCAGTGTAGACATAGCCATGCTCCCTCATAGAGAATTATGTTTATTCTTTCTTGTTTGGTTGTTTTTCTCAGTGTAAAACAAAAGTCATTTAGATTGGAACTACACATTGCTCTTCGTGTATGCAAAACAGAACCAAAGGAAATGCAGAGAAGATCTGGCCAAGACATTGCACTTTGTTGAAATGTTTTTGACAAGCTTGCACCAAAGTGTAAATAAAACTGCTGGATTACATGTCACACTGTGGACAAGACAGGTTGAAGCTTCTGATGTATGTTTCCGACTGCTGTCAGGTGGGTGCATATTTCAGAGGCCACTTTGTGATTTAACTGAATTTGCTGTTTAGCTTTGAATAGATTTGATCAGAGAAAATTGGCTGCATTTTGCTCGCCTATAAAACCCAGTTGGTGCTGACCTTTCATAAAGCTGTATCTAATCCGTACTTTAATCCATTGCTGTATCTAATCTGTACTTTAATCCATTGCAAGAATAGAATGAGACAGCTCAGTTAAGGAATCTCACTTCACACAGTGTATGGTGATGACCAAGTGTGGACAGGAAAGAAAAATCCCCACCTGTGGTGTGCGAACCTTTTGAGGCTAACTCAAAACTAAACAACTTCAAAGAGGTATGGTGACTGATTCTCTGCACTGTTACACCAGGTTTATTGCTGGTGTAATCTGACTTCAAAAGAGTTACACTAGCATAAAACTAATACAGGTTGAACCTCTCTAGTCTGGCACCCTCAGGATCTGTCTAGTGCCAAACCAGAAAATTTGCTGAACCACAGGAGGTCAATATTATCTAGCAGCACTACCAGCCCTTCCACTGCTCACTGGGCTCTTAAAAGACATGTAGGGGTAAATTAGATCTAAATAACAGTGCAGAATGCTGAAAGCCAGGTCTGGTGGCTGTAAACAAATGTTATGGGACCGTGGAAAACTTGGTCACACCCATGATAAGTGGACATCTGGCTAACTAAAGTCATGCTGGATCATGGATGTTGCCACACCTGAGAGTGCTGGACAACAGAGGTTCAACCTGTATTAACAGAGCAAAGAATCCAGTCTGCAATCACCTAAAATGAGTCTGGCAAACTAAGTAATGTGCTCATGGGCATAGAGATGGGTATGAAGAGGCCCACTTACTCTCAATTTTCAGGCTGTGAAGAGACAACAGTGCCTCCCCATCCCCCATTTTAAGTACTACAGAGTGGGAAGGGTGAGGAAGGCAGCTGTGCCCAGTGCTATGTCCTGCAGCATTAAGTCTCCTCCCCCCCTTCCATCTTCTAGTGCTGCTCCAACTGAATGTTGTGCTCCTCAGCAGCACAGAGATAATTGGCTCTGCAGACATGTGCTTATCAGGAGAAGTTGCAGAGAAAAGTCTGCTTCCTTCCAACAGGCTAAAGGGATTCTGGCTTCTGTTTCCAGCATATGGGTAGAGGGAAGATGACATCTTGGCCCTTCGTTGAAGAGAAGGAGGTTAAAATAGAAGGGAGCTGAGAGAGTGGAAGGCAGGAGGAAGAAGAGAAAGAGAGAGGGAAAGATGGTTCGGGGTTAAAGATAGGGGTGGGAAGATCCAGAGAGAGGGAGTGGAAGCAGAGGGGAGATAGCAGCTGTCAACTGACTGATATGGACACACGGGAGGGAGGGAGGAGTATCTGGGGGAAAACTGGAGGGAAGCGTTGATAGATTTGGCACAGGGCATTAATGGCTTTGAGATGTTCTGAAAAGCCCTCCAGGGAGGACAGAGTGCTTTGCAATGTTGATGAGGCCCTCCTAAGGACATCAGCTTTTAAAAGGTGCTGGAGAAGCCATATTCTTCTTCCCCAGAACTTAGTATCAAAGGTCCAGGCCAGGGAAGATGATAGGGAGACTATAAGGTTCTGGGGGGAGCCAGGATGCCATAGGTGGTAGATTGGAGGCTGATCCAAATATAAGACCCAGAAATCAGGGAGAAATTAAAGGAGACTTGGAGAAACAGTTCAATGATCACAAAAATAAGAGAGAATTTAGAGTTGTCTACTTGTAGTTCTACCAATGGCCCACAAACTAATTCAAGAAAAAAATCATTGAGAGGTGAAATTCAACCAAAAAAAGAGCCAGTCTGAGGCCTATGAAGCACTTAGATTCCTCTTAAAATCTATACTGGGGACTTAAGTAAGCCTACCCCTTGTTCTGAACTTCTTCGCAGAGGTGAATTTCAACAAAAGGAAGGGGAAGATAGGGAACTGAATAGACTTTATGACCCCTGAAGACAACGAGGTGCCTATCCCAAAGATCTGCTACTAATGCATTTGCAAAGGGATCCCACAAATTGTTCCTCCAGCCTGCCATAAATCTTACATATTGGAGTGAAGGGAGTTTGCAGAGAGGAAGGGCCAGAGAAATGACTAGAGAATCTTCTCATTCTCTTCTTTCCACTTAAACAAAAACACATTCTCCTATTCTAGAAGGGAGACAACATTGCTTTGCAAACAAAGGCCTGATGGGTGTGTCCAGGCCAGCATTCGCTCTTGTACCAGAGGCGTCCTTTCAGGATGAAGTGGGAGGGGAAGATTTCATGGAAAGACCCTGGGTCAGGAAATGTTTTAAAAATACCTACAATTTCTGGCAATCTGGTCTGTTCCCCAGGCTGAAGATTTATTTTTTCAACATTCATTTTTTCAAATCCTGTGATAATTGTTTAGCAATTTCCATCAGACTCAGGATATCTATACAACATTTGGGTGCTTACTTTCCAGCATGGATAAATTAACATATTAGGGCTAGTGTACTAGCAGCAGTGCAGCGAGGGATAGTATGTGTTGCTTCAGCTGCCCAAGTAAGCACCAAGCAGGTCCAGGAGGGTTTCTACTCAGGTGGCTAGCACAAGCAGTGCACTGCCCTGTTTTACTGCACTAGCTCAAGCAGGGCTAGCACATCTATCTGGCCATGCTGGGAAGTAATCTCCCAACAGCAATGGAGACCTTCTCCAAGAAAGTAAATAAGGAAGCGTTATTTACTTCTCATAACATAGGAACCAGGGTCACCAAATGAAATGAATAGGCAGCAGGTTTCCAGCAAAGAAAAGGAAGTATTTCTTCACACGTGCAATCAACTTGTGCAGCTCTTGCCGGAGAATGTTGCAAATGCCAAGACTATAACAGGGTTCCAAAAAAGAACTAGATAAGTTTGTGAGCATGGGCGGCGAGTTATATGGGCTCGTGGTGCCCATGCTCCAGCAATATCCAGAGCCGGGGGCCCTGTTCCACCAATATTTGGAGCTGGGTCTCTCCCCTGGCCCTGCCTGGAGCGGGCCCTGGCCCCCACCTGCTGGCCCCCCTGCACATCCTCCCATTCCAGCCCAAGAGCGTCCCCCCAGCCCCATCCCAGTCCCTGCCGTGCGCAGCTTTCAGTCCGGCTCCCTCTTGCCAGAGTGCACTGCCGGCTGCTGCTGCCATGCACAGTGTTTACAGGTGAGCGGGGAGACGCCCAGGCATGACATGACGTCACGGCCCAGGACTTTAAAACTGCTCGGCGCGGTGTTGCGCCGTACGGCCTAGCTCCAGGTTCTGAGTCCGGGGACTTCTGGGGCCCAAGCGCAGACTCCATCCCCACAAAGTGGGAGGCAGAAGGTAGGGGGAAGGGGAAAATAGGGGAAGGAGTGGAAGAGGAAGGGGCTTGTGTGGAGGGGGAGGGGGAAAATAGGGGAAGGGGTGGGAGAGGAAGGGGCTTGTGCGGAGCGGGAGGGGGAGGGGGAAGAAAGGGGAAGGCACCAAGGGACAGCATGGAGGAGAGACAAATGCTAGGGGGCCAAGTGCAGACAATGAGGAAAAGGGCAGGAGGGGAGGTGTCAGTGGGAGGGGGGACAGGGTGATGCTGAGAGGGCATTGGGGGCTAGAGGGGAGAGGGAGAGGTGCTGAGAGAAGGCTTGAAAGAAGGGGTGGCCATGAGAAAGGTGGGGATGGAGCAAGTCATGTGTGAGGGCACAGAGGGGCATGAGGGGAATGGGGGCAGAGAGTGGTGAGGGGGTGGGCATCAGGGAAAAAGAAGGCAAAGGGTGCAAGGGCAGTAAGGGAAGGGGGAGGCACCAGGAGGGTGCAGGGGTAAGGGAAGGTGCAGGTGCCAGGGGATTCTGGGGGTGAAGCAGAAGGGCAGACACCTGCAAGAGAGGGAGCAGCACCAGAGGAGAGAGGCAGGGCAGGTGTGTAGAGGGAGGTGTTAGCAGAGGAGATGAGGAGGGGTAGCTCACATGATCAGGGGCTACTGGAGGAGTGGGCACAGGGGGGAGAGAAGGGCTGGTGGAGGGGGGCAGGTCGCAGGAGGGCTGAGGGCAGTGAGAATGGCAGGAGTCAGGACAGCAGAGGAGGGTGAGGAGTTGGGGGGCAGCAGGCACCAGGGGAGCTGATGGAGCAAGGGGAGGAGACATGGCAGCAGAGAGAAAAGGTAAAGGTTTATAAAATATTTATTAATAACTTGGGTGCCACAGTGGCACATCCAAACAAGCCACATGAACTCAGTACTGGTGCACAACACAAAATTCATTCTGCTCATGGGAGGAAACTCTTAGGCTATGTCTATACTGGTGGCATCTTGCACAAGGGTTCTTGTACAAGAAGTCTTGCACAAGAACACGTCCACACTGCCATGTGTGAGCTGTGCTTTTACGCAAGAGCATCCATGGCAGTATGGACACTGTCTTGTGCAAGAAAGCTCCGATGGCCATTTTAGCCATAGGGGTTTCTTGCGCAAGAAATCCCCACCGAGCATCCACACTGCCCTCTTGCATAAGAGAGCTTACACCTGTTAGAAAAGAGCGTAGCTCTTGTACAAGACACCCTCTCTTACCACACTGTACTGTAAATTTCCTTGTGCAAGGCAGGCAGTGTGGAATACTCTGTCGGTTCTTGTGCAAGTACGGCTATACTTGCGCAAGAAGCTGCGAGTGTAGACATAGCCTTAGAGGGAACACTTCTCCCAGCCTCTCTGCCCCCGAGTTAATGTCACACACATTGGATTAATGCAATTGCAGGATAGTTAGATGAGGGGGGTTTGGTGGGGGCCAAACTAATCCCTGTTGGTAGGAGGATGGTGAGAAAAGTCCTTCGAGAGGGGCACGACACCTTTTACTCCTGGTCATGTGTCCATCTTGCCCTGAGTGTGTTACCTCCAGAGGCATGGTTAATGGGGGTCAGGGGGCATGGTTAACAGGGTCAGGGGGCGTTGTTAATGGGGGTCAGGGGATGTGACTAATGGGGCACCACCAAAAATTATACAAACCTGCCGCCCCTGTTTGTGAGGGTTCAATCCATCAATAGCTCTTAGCCAGAATGGGCAGGGATGGTGTCCTTACCCTCTGCTTGCCAGAAGTTGGTAGGTGACAGGCAATCAATCATTGGATGATTACCTGTTCTGTTCATTCCCTCTGGGACACCAGGCATTGGCCAGTGTCGGAAGACAGGATACTGAGCTGGATGGACCTTTGGTCTAGGAGAGAAGAATTTTAAACAAGTATGCTGAGAGCTTCTTCCTGCGTCCCTGAACCTTGACCATTGCAATACAAAAGTGTCACAACAAAGGAACCTCTGCTTTCTTACTTTTTGCTCCAGACCCAAGTTCTGAGACTCTCAGAAGAACTGCTCCATCTTTTTACCTTAACAAGAACAAGTTTCCCTTGTCTCTGCACATATCAAAAACAGCCCTTTTTTTGCCACTACTGTATGTGGCAATGTAATATTTCTGTTTGCTATTTCAATTTCACAGCTGAGCAGGATCTACAGAGACAGAGAATTCTAATAAAATTCCAGAAACATTTAATGCAATGACTGGCAGATGGGGAAAGGGTTTGTGGCAGCTCCATTTTTCTGATTATGTTAACAAAACATGGCATGTGCTTTTCTAATGCACAGACAACAGTTTCATTTACAATTTAAATCTGATGACTGAAATACTGATTAGATGACTTCTTCCGAGCTGTGTTTACCACCTGAATGGTCTAATAACATTGAAATGGTTATTTTTCTTCCCTCAAATTAACGTTCCAGACTCAGAGTTTAATGAAGTTACACAGGGCAATTTCAAAAATTGTCTAAGTGCAACAACGTAATTTTGGTAAACTATTTATGCATACTTGATTCTTCAATTAGGGAACAATGGAGTATTTTAATCAATACTAGAAAATCCTTTAAATAAGGAATAGGCACTCCAGTGCATTAATGGGCTACTAATGGAAAAGATTGAGGGGTTGTGGACTGCACAGGCAGCTATGTGAACCCTTCAAAATTCGGTTCAAACTGAGGTTTCCAAGATTTATGTAAAACCAGAATTGCAGGCCCTGAAATCTGCAATTGTTCATCAGTTAACCTAGTTGTCCAAGTACTCGTGAGACCCTCATCATTGTAGCATCAGATGTTCTAAGTTGAATTAACTCTATGTTAGAATCATGCGAGAACTCTTTGAAGTTTAGGTAAGACATGTTCATGCCCATTTACATGGGGTGTCCGGTTTCCTACTTCAGTGGAATCAGAAGTTAGACTTGATGTCATCTCTGATGCCATTTCAGAGTTTTGATTGTAGTGAAACAAATCTTCCCCTCTAAAAGTGGATATGATCATAAGGTGAGCCAAGATACTAAATAATAGTGAGACAGCTCCCAGTACACTGGAAGAATTATAGAAGGTATTAATGCACTGCCTGCCAGAATGACACAGACATGGGAGCTATGAGGAAATGTATAGTGGTGATTTTCCCTTGGATTTTTCAGCTTAATCAGAGTTCATTCAACGCAGGCTCAGAAACTAAGTACAAAATACTTCTGCTATTTTCAGCTGACCCCGATGATCCTTGCCTAATTAGAGTCACAGGAGAGATATTGTGTGGCTTTTGCCACATGAATCAGGCTTATGTCTGAGAACAGAAAAAAATGAAGATGCAGCACTGAAAATGCTGCTAAATTGGTGGCTCTTGTCCTTCTGGCAGTCCCTCCTCTGAGCAATCTCACTCTTTGTATTGCTTGTTCCCATGTAACCATGTATGAATCGCTCTCTGCTGCTATGATTCTAACTGGCCACTGAGTATGATCCCATATGACTTTTTGATGGACCAGGGAGGTTGAACTCAACAGTTACCTTTAAAGATGATCTTCCCAAACAAATATGGAGGCATGTTGGCAAGAAATAGTGTGTATGTGGGAAATTTACCCTGTTCTTGACCATTCATCCTCGGAATACACAGATAACTTCAATCTCCAGGGTTGTCAACTCTGCACGAAACTAATCATAACGGGAACTGTCTGTACAAGCTCAGCTCAGCTCACCAGCTCCCTCAAATGAAGTCCTATTTCCTTTCTATTTCTGCACACCCAGTTTGTCTCAGAGCACTTTCTCCTAACTTGGTGCTTAAATATCTTCTATCCTCCTCTCCTTTTTCCTTCCCAGTTTGTTGCTATCCATACTGTAGGGAACTCTTTGCCTCTGTGTTGTCATTGCAGTTGTGTTCGCTCTCTATTCCTGTTTCTCCCATAACAGAGCTCACCTTCCACTGTCTCTCCTATCACCAGTGTGTAGGAAACAGAACCACTTCTCATGACACTTTGGTCCTTCTGTCTGCACATACCATGTCATTACCCTCTTTCCTTCTTCTCCCCTTCTGGAGCTTCTCCCAGATGGAGCCTTCTACAAGAGCTCTGCTTTCCATGGAAGGGATTCATAAGTGTAGTGCAATCAATTTATGCTGGAGAATGTCTCATCTCTTTAAGGATGCAAACAATAATAGTAGAGCTGGCAAAAGAGGATAAGAAAGCAGGCTTAAAGATCCCCAGTTAATAACTCCAGCAGTGGGAAGAAACCCAGCAGATGCAGTACCAGTGTAGCCAACTCTACTCCCTTGCCAAAAGCAGCCTGTGTAGTACAAGGTAGAGATTAGGTATTGGTCAAGATGTTTCCACACATTAGTGATTTGCAAGTGCTATTGGCAGCCAAGCACAAAGTAAGGCAGCTCTAACCTTCACTGAGTACATAGCCTCAGAATCAGGGACACATAGTACGTCTACACCGAGAAGCTTAACTCAAAATAAGCTATGCAAGTTGAGCTACGTCAATTGCATAGCTAAAGTCAAAATAGCTTATTTCAAAATTGGGAGAGTCTACATGGTACTTATTTCAAAATAGAGCACTCTTCCTCCAACTTCCCTTACTCCTTGTACAATGAGGGTTACAGGAGTCGGAATAAGAAGTCGTCCAGCTTGACAGTATTTCGACATTATTTCAAAATAACTGCCTGCTGTGTAGACGCACTAAGTTATTTTGAAATAGCTCTAGTTATTTTGAAATAAGGTTGCTGTGTAGATGTAACCATATTGTCTCTTCCCTCCATTGCAGCATTGGGTTCAGGGGTGAGTTTCATACTCTTTAAGGATGCAAACAATTTTTTGCCTTCCAATAACCCTAGGAAGCCAACACCACCATGGCAGAATAAGTTACATTTTAATCTGTCTCATGCATCTTCAGGAAAAAAGGGGGTAGATAAGCTTGATAATCGAATCTTTATAACTTGTGCTGATGCAAGAGGCAAAAAGACCCAGGTGGGTTTTCAGATCTTGTGTGAAATTTGCAGCACCAGCAATTAGAAAAAGAAAACATCTTCTGATTTGTGAACTAAGCAAATCTGATCAGAGAAATCGCTGACAGGAAATAAATAGGGGACCCCAGGATGCCATTTTTAGAATTACTTTTCAGAAGAGAACTACAATTTAAAGTGACAACTGACACTTGTATTGCCGACAAGTTCTTTTAAACAGTGTTTCAGAGAAAGCTAACAGCTGATACTTCAGGCCTTCCAACATGCCTTTCAAAGCAAAGAGGTAGATACCAGCTGTGCAGCAACTGTGCAGGCAAATATAGTAGTTGACACATAGCCTGGAATTCTTAACTTATTTTTTGAGAGAAGGAATATGGATAGAGTCCTTCACAAAAGGGAGATGGAATTCAGCAGTACTGAACCCCAAATAAGTCTTCATTTGAGGCTGCTGGACACCAACATGTACTTCATTCTAGCCTCCAGAGCGACACAGACCGTGGAGTAAAGTGTTACCACATATGGCCTCCACTAGTCCTGGCCTGAATGGGCCCATAATAGGAGAGGTTACATACTACATTATGTGATTGAAACCAACAGTGCTATGTTCCTCACTCCTTTTGGGAGAGCACCAATGTATCTTTCCCCTCCTCTCGGCCAACCCCATCTACTTCCAAACAGTAGCATCTATGAAACTACAGAACGTTCCCCTTGACCTCGCACACAACTGTGTTTTGGGGAAGTTTTTTTGTGGGGAGGGGCAGGTTGCTGGATGGTTGTTGAGGATGGTAAAATGGATATGAATGTAGCAGAGAGACTGGATAAAGAGAGGCTGTCAGGGGGGTGATAGATTGCTGAGAGTACACTGAAGGGAGTCTTGGGAACATATTTTCTTTCAGTATCTGATCTTCTCCAATATACAGTAATTCAAGGCAACACCAGATCAGATGAAAACTGGCCTCCTGCCTAAAATATTGCTGAGGTTCATTTAGCTCTTTCTTTTCCTGTGTTTTTTATTTAATTCCATTTGATGTCCTTTTGCCATTCCAGGATTGGAAAAGCCACTAGCACTTGTTTTACAAGATCTCTAACACAGTCTGGCAGACCCAAGAGGGTGTGGATACCTCTGATCTCCTGTGTGCATATTTGAACCAGAACCGTCTGAGATTACCCAACCTTTGGTATGACCTGGGTTGGGTTTAGAACCATTATCAGCTAGATGAAAGGCCATGATGCTATCATAGAAGATTAAGATTGGAAGAGACCTTAAGAGGTCAGCTAGTCCAGCTCCCGACCTGAAGCAGGACCAACCCTAATTAAATCATCCCAGCCAGGGCTTTGTCAAGCCTGGCCTTAAAAGCTCAGAGGATGGTGATTCCAACACCTGTTTAGGCAACCTGTTCCAGTGCTTCACCACCGTCTTAGTGAAATAGTTTTTCCTAATATCCAACCTAGACCTCCCCCACTGCAACTTGAGACCATTGCTCCTCGTTCTGTCATCTGCCACCACTGAGAATAGCCTAGCTTCATCCTCTTAGGAATCCCCCTTCAGGCAGTTGAAAGCTGCTATCAAAACTCCTCTTACTCTTTTCTTCTGCAGATGAAATAAGCCCAGTTCCCTCAGCCTCTCCTCATAAATCAAGTGCCACAGCCCTCTCATCATTTCATTGCCCTTTGCTGGATCTCTCCAATTTGTCCACATCCTTCCTGTAGTAAGGAGGGGGGCAAAACTGGCTGCAGTACTCCAGAGGAGACCTCCCCAGTGCTGAATAGATGGGAATATCCACTTCCCTCACTCTACTGGCAATGCTTCAACTAATGCACCCCAATATGCCATTCATCTTGTGGCAACAAGGGCATACTATTGACTCATATCCAGCTTCTCGTCTACTATAATTCCCAGGTCCTTCTCTGCAGAACTACCACTTAGCCATTTGATCCCCCAGCCTGTGGCAGTACATGGGATTCTGCTGTCCTAAAGGCAGGACTCTGCACTTGTTCTTGTTGAACCTTATCATATTTCTTTTGGATCAATCCCTCAATTTGTCTAGGTCACTCTGGACCCTAACCCTACCCTCCAGTGTATCTACCTCTCCCCCACATATTAGTGTCATCTGCGAACTTGCTGAGGGTGCTAACCAACCCATTATCCCGATCATTAATGAAGATGTTGAGCAAAACTAACTCTAGGACTCACCCCTGGGGAACTCCATTTGATACTGGCTGCCCAACTAGACATTGAACTGTTGATCACCAACCATTGAGCCTAATGACCTAGCCAGATTTCTGTCCACCTTGTAGTCCATTCATCCAATCCATACTTCTTTAACTTGCTGGCAAGAATACTGTGAAGACTGTATTTAGCTTTGCTAATGTCAAGGTATATCATGTCCACCACTTTCTCCATATCCATAGAGCCAGTTATCTCATAACAGAAGGCAATTAAGTTGATCTGGCATGACTTGCCCTCGGTGAATCTATGTTGGCTGTTCCTGATCATCTTCCTCTCCTGCAAGAGCTTCAAAATGGATTCCTTGAGGACCTGCTCCATGATTTTTCCAGAGACAGAGGTGAGGCTGACCGTACTTCAGTCTGTAGTTCTCCAGATTCTCCTTCTTCCCTTTTTTTTCTAATTGTCCAGGACTTCTCTGATTGCTATGAGTTTTAAAAGATAATGGCCAATGGCTCTGCAATTGCATCAGCTAACTCCCTCAGCTTCCACAGGGAATCATAAATTGCCATGTTGTCCTTTTGTCACTTTCTCCAAATTGAGGCTGAAATATAGAAACCTTAGCTCTGAATCTGATGCCTTTATAGGTGATTCTCCCTATACAATCTAGGTTTCTTATCAGTCTTGACTAAAGGATTTGTTTAGAGAAGTCTGTGATTACACCTGCCCAGATCCATTTTTGTAGCATTTGCTCTGAAGCTCCATCTAGATGAATTTTCTCCATCTCAGGAGAAATGTATGTATGTATGTATGTATTTATTTATTTAAAAATTCTAAGGCATATTGTTTTCAGCTTGTGCAAAGTTCAACCTGACAGTCAGCTGTTAAGGATCAAAGCTTCATATGGCATGTTGAAAGGTCAAAGCACGCATTAAATTGTGCATTATAAATCAAAGCTTTATCATTCACAGGCTGTGGTTCTAGAATTTTCATACAAAAGGAATAGGGTAAGAAGAAAGATTTTATCCTGTCTTTTAGGCCTGTTAGCCCCACAATCAGTCCTGTGTTACAGCAGTGCCACAACTTTTTTCTGTTATGAAAGTTTTACTGCCTCATGGCCTCATAGTTCATGTATGTCATTATAGAGCAAGTGACTGGGAATGAGGATTTCGGATGCTATTCCCTGCTTGGACACTGACTTGTTGTGTGACCTTGGGGGGAAAACATCAAAAGTGCCTAAGTGACATATTTACAATGGTATTTAGTCACCTGAAGATGCCAATACATACTTTTGAAAATCCCATTATGTACCTACCTGTATCTTTGGATACCTAAATACCTTTGAACATCTGACCTTAGGTCTGAAAATGGCACCTAGGTTTCCTAGGTCTCTTGGACACCCTAACCCTTTCTGAACCTCAGTTGCCCAGTGGTAATGTGGAGATCATAGTACTTCCCAACTGCACACTAGGCTTGTGGGGCTGAGTGAAATATAATATTTGTGACGCACTGGGAGATCTTTAAATGAAAGGGGTATAGTGAGTCAGACCAATGATCCATCTAGTCCAGTATCCTGTCTTCTGACAGTGGCCGGTGCCAGATGCTTTGGAGGCATGAACAGAACAGAGCCAAGGAATCCATCCCCTGTCATCCAAGCTCAGCTTCCAGCAGTGAGAGATTTGAGGGACCTCCAGATCAATGGCTTCTAACCCTGACCATCTTGTCTAATACCTATTGATGGACCTATCCTCCATCAGCTTTGCTAATTCTTTTTCTTTTCACCAAGTTATTATTTTGGCTTTCACAACATCCTGGAAAAGAGTTTCAGAGGTTGACTATTTGTGTGAAGATGTGTTAACTCCATTGCCTATTAATTTAACTGGATAAGCCATTTTTGTGTGTTTTGTGATGGAGAAAGTAACACTTCATTATTCACTTTCTTGGCAACAGTCATAACTTTAGAGAGAGCTATCATGTCGCCACTCCCCCTCCCTTCGTCTTCTCTTTTCTCAACTGAACAGTTCCAATCTTTTTAATCTCTTCTCATATGGAAGCTGATCCATGCCCCTAATAATTGTTTTCCCCTTCTCCATGCTTTTCACATTCTAATATATCTTCTTTGAGATAGGGCAACCAGAACTGCATGTAGTTTTCAAGCTGTCAGCATATTATGGATTTATATAGTGTCTTATTTATTACCCCTGTCTTAAAGGTTTCTAACAGTTAGCTTTTTTTTTGACAAGCACTGCTGTTAAGATACTTTCATTGGTTTACAACTGGTTCATATTAATCTAACGTAAGTGACTTCACTAATTTTTAAGTATATCCACACAAATGTTTATACTAATTAAACTGACTTAAAAGCAGTTTTAGTTCTGTGATGCTGGCAGAGCAGGTGCCAGCTCTTGCCATGGCTTTAGGTCCTCAGCTGAGCACTAAGGAGTGTTCCCTCTAAACTGCAGCACAGCTTCACGGGGATCAATCAGCCCCACCCAGTCAGAGGCTCAGGGCTCAGTGCACAGAGCTGACTGACTGGGCGGGGCTGATTAATCACCTGTGAAGCTGTGCTGCCACCCATCTTAGAGGTAACACTGACCCAAACAAATTCATTTCAGGAAACTAATCTGTTTCACTTGCGTATAAATAAGACTAAGATGGATATTGAATTTATGACAATGTGCTTTAGTGGTTAGTCTTTATGAAATGCTTGTAAGTTGCTGCATGCATTAATTTCACTTATTAAATATTACTTGATAGTGTATGATAAAGATATTATATTTGGTTTATAACTGTAAAAAATGCTTGCTTGGGAGCTGTGAACCTGCCAGGAAGGGTTGTCTCCTGCTCATCAAAAAGGCTATCAAAACTAAATGGGCCAGGAAGATGTTACATGCAAAAGGGTTTGTCCCATCAGTTTAAATTCTGGAAGAAGGAAACAATAGTTGACAAGAAAAACTTTCATCTTGTTTTCTATTTAGACTGTCTCAGGATTGGAGCTATGAAACAGAAGTAGAGATCCCGAGAGTCATCTTGGATTAGACCTAAAAGACATTCATTCCTATGGGATTATTATGACTCTGTCACGTTTTGGAACCATAAGCTGTAACTCATTTTTGTATATAAGTTGCTGCATCTTTTGTGATTTTTGGTATATAGCAACCACCTATCATTAAGACTGGCATTCCCCAGGGGACTTTCTGAGACTCTACAGTAAGAATGTTGCAGTGCTTGAGGACTTCACATTTGTTACAGGCTAGGGAAATCTAATTATACCAGTTTGGGGGCACTGCCTTGCTTCTTGACAGTCAATCCTGAATTTGGTACTCATATTCATGATCCACTCCAGACAGTATGACAAATGTAACCAGTGTAAAGCTTATGTGTAGATGAGGCTGAAGAAGAAGGCAGGGGAATTGTATTTTGATTGCTCTTAGATGCCCCAGGCCCAGTTTGGATTTAATTTACTCTGCCATCAATCTGGATTAAATCCGCTGATGTCCATAGATATACAAAGAATCAATCAAAGGACTGAAAGGGACCTCAAGAAGTCATCTAGCCCAGTCCAAAGAATTCATGGCAGAACTAAGTATAATCTAGATTATTCCTGACGGGTGTTTGTCTAACCTACTCTTAAAAATCTCCAACTATTCTGACAGTTAAGAGGTTTTTCCTAATGTCCAACCTAAACTGCCCTTGCTGCAATTTAAAACCATTGCTTCCTGTCCTATCTTCAGAGGTTAAGGAAAATATTTTTTCCCCTTCCTTGTAACAACCTCTTATGTACTTGAAAACTGTTATCATGTCCCCTCCCTACATCCACTCTTGTCTTCTCCAAACTAAACAAACCCAGTTTCTTCAATCTTCTCTCATCATAGATCATATTTTCTAGACCTCTAAGAATTTCTGTTGCTCATCACTGGACCTTCTTCAGTTTATCCACATATTTCCTTAAATGGGGCACCCAGATCTGGACACAATATTCCAGTTGAAGCCTAATGAGTGGGGTGTAGATATGTCTTGCTTACAACAGTTCTGCTAATACATCACAGAATGAGATTTGCTTGGTGGAAGGGGGTGAGGCCTTCAACAGTGTTATACAGATGATTTGTATATAGCTTGTGATCTGCTTTGAACCCAAGATCCCTGCAGTATGCCTTCCTAGTCATTTCCCATTCTTAAGTGTGCCACTGATTGTTCTATCCTAAGTGGAGTACTTCATATTTATCCTTATCGAATTTCATCCTATTTACTTCAGACTATTTCTCCGGTTTCTCCAGATCATTCTGAAATTTAATCCTATCCTCTAAAGCTCTTGCAACCTCTCCCATCTTGGTATCATCCACAAACTTTACAAGTGTACTCTCTATGTCATTTTATAAATTATTGATGAGGCTATTGAATAGAACTGGCCCCTGACCTGCTCTCTGTGGGATTCTACCCAAAATGTAAAACAGATCCCAATCAGCCCCTTCCTCTGAATGTATCTTCCTTTAATGATCTGTTCTAAATTTGTGCCCGTTAGTGTTTATGGAAGTGATGGATTAGAGACAAGCATGGTGTTAGCAGACCTGCTATGACTTGTTTATCCACAGCAATGCTGCTGCACCAACTCTTTATCAGTTCTAAATTTTCATGTCTCCCCAAGGTGGGCCTAACAGTCAAAAGTTTCTGTATTTCCTCCAAACTTCCTTTTATACTATATCACACTTCACTTTGATGCAGAGCTGACACTTGTGCCCAATCCAAATTACTGTAGAGGAAGAGCCCATTAGAGCCTAAATCAATGAGATGGTGTGTCTCTGTCTATTGCTGAGCAGTGATAATTTGTTGATTTAACTCAGGGTGTTTTAATCTCTGTTACAAGGGAGCTTCACATCTGACAAAAATTTTAGTATTTACTAAAAGATTTTCTTGCACCCTCGGATGATCACATAGAAGCTCACATGCTCTTTTTTGACGGATTTAAGGGTCACTGACGACAATGATATGAGATCTCAGTGCAATGCAGTGGTATAAGGGGCTAATATGATCCTTGAATGTACAAAAAGGGAATATCAAGCCGCAGTAGAGAAGGGATATTTATGCGGTACACAGCATTGTATAACTGCTACTAGAAAACTGTCTCCAGTTGTCGTGTCCACACTTCAAAAAAGGATGTGTCAATACTGGAGAGAGTTTGAAGGCGAGTCACAAAAATGATTCAGGGCTTAGAATATGAAGCTAGCACATGAACCTTTGGCAGATTAATTTATTCAGTTTATCAAAGAGAAGGTTGAGAGGTGACTTGATGGGGCTTTTTAGCCTGATAGGCAAAGGCATAAGAAGATCCAGTGGCTAGGAGATTAAGTTAGGAAATCAACCTTGAAATAAGATGTGCTGTCATCTCTGTGATGGTAATTAAACTTTGGGACAGGTTATGGAGGAGAAGGCAGGGTCCCCATCACTTGGAATCTTTTTAAGAGAGATGCCTTAAGCCAGCTTCTGGGACAAGTTCTGTAGACGGTTTTGCAGCCCTACTCATGTCTCGGGGCAGATGTCTATGGCCTTGGGACTCTTTCACTGTCCTCAGTAGCATGTGGCATGGCATGCCTGCTCTGATCTGGGCATAGCCTACCTAACTTTCTGCCATTGCAGAGACCTTGGTTTCTCCTGTTTTCTCCTGGTAGCACACAGTTTAGTTTCCTGAGGACTGAAATTCTTTTAATCTAATTAAAGTGCTGAACATAATAGAAGAATGAAAATTAATGGCCTGTGACATACAGGAAGTCAGACTAGATAATCTGGTGGTCCCTTCCAGTTTTAAACTCTATCAATGAAAGATTTTTAAGCACTCTTAGTAGAATGGTTTCTTGCCAATCACTTGGAAACATGCCTGCTGACAGGGGGCAGGAGGACAAAGGAGGCAACTGTCCCAGGACCCAGTGACTTAAAAGGGGACCCAGGGCTTCAGTCACTGCTGCCCTTTAAATCTCCACCAGATCCCCAGACAGCATGATCCCTGCAGCACTGAAGGACTGGCTAGAGGAGGCAGCTCCAGTCCCACCCCTTCTACCTGAGAACCCATCTCTTCCCAGGGTGCAGATCCAGGCCCTCCCCATCTTGCTCAGAGAGCCTTCAAGTCTGTCAGCTGCCCTGCCTGAAGGTAACTTGTGTTTACAGGCTAGTTGCCATACAACATCACATAGAGCACATACTGAGTTCCTCAAGTTTCAGTCATAGCATTCAGGAAGATGCCAACTGCCACAATAATAAGACACAGGTCGGCCACATTAGTGACAAATAGGAACAACACAATACTACCTTTCAGCTTCATGGAAAGGCAAAGAGTCACTAACGAGAAGTGGGGGAAAGGCAATATAGGCCAGAGAATGAGATAAAACATGAAAAAGCATCCTTCTAATTTCTGTAATATAAACATCCCCACTCACAAATCAGAACAAAAGCAGTGACAACTAAACTCTCTGAATAAATTAAAATCCATGAGTCTAAAGTATAAGAGAGCTATCAAAGCAGGTTAGGTAGAAGCTGTCAGTTCTGAAAGGAATTCTTACACACCTTCACAGCGGCATCCTAATCTCTATAAGCTGTTTGCAAGAGCTATGCTGAGGCAGCCCGCTGCCTTTGCCAACTCTTGCTCCACTTCTGAGAGGAGGCACTATTAACACTAATACAGGAAGCTGAAGCAAGGGAGATATCTCAGGCCTGTGCTGCTCTAACAGAAATGCCCTTACTAATCTATTCTTCTGCCAGTGCTATAGTCTAGATGGGGGAACATATTGAAAGGTAATTTGGTGTCTTTATGTATATAAACCAATACCACACTTTTTGGCCACCAGTGGTATAGGGGTGGAAAAAAGAAATCAGTAAACTAAACTCTTGAGAAGTGTGTAAACTCAGATTACCCTTGAATACACTGCTGCTTACCACCCATCTCTAGAGTAATGGACTGTTTCGTGGTGAGAAGAGAGGGGGAGATGGAGGTTTCATCCCTGACTCTGCTGTGATTACCTTTATCCCTCCATTCCCTGCAAAGAGAGTGTGCCACAATTAACTGATGTTTTGAGATACTTGGATGAAAAATGTAGGGATGTGCAAAGTATTCTGTGGTCTTGTCTTTGTTTCTTTGTCTAACTTTTAGTGTGCCAATCACAACTTTATCTAGGCCAGGATTTCCCAACCTATGTGTCGGGACCCAAATATGGGTCACCATTACATTTCAAAAGGGTCACCAAGTGTCTCCCCAGGTGGTTCTGCCCTCCCTCCTCCCCCCATTTTTGAATTGCCTTGGATCACCAAGTCTTCCTGAATTGTCAAAATGGGTCCCCATCTGGAAAAGTTTGGGAACCACTGATCTACGCTCTCCCTTTCAAAGTGTATTGTCCATTTAGAAATAGCTTTTCAAAAATGTGGATACATTGAACTGTACAAAACTGTGCGCCTATTTTCAAACAAAGTACCATCATTGTATATACGAATAGTGTGATGTCCACATTGTATTGATGGATAGATTAGAGAGAATGACAAATCCAGAAAGCAGGCACAAGAATAACAGTAAATATTCATATAGTAGTCTTCATCCATAAAGATTACAATGTGCTAGACATTCCTTGCAAACTTCTGATCTCATAGGCTAAGTCCACACTTACAGCGTTTTTCTGCTGTCAGTTTCCACCAGTCATAGGGAACTGGTAAAAGAAAAGTGCTGGTTTGTGTACTCACTTACTTTAACAGGCATCAGAGAGTGTTTACATTTGCAGCACTTCCATCACTAATGACAGCAGCACCTTGAGGGCATCTATCCCACAGTGCAGCTCTTATGGAGGCAGCGAAAGGGGGTGGGGAGTAATCACAGGGCATCCCAGAATCCATAAGACTCCTCCCCCCAAACAGTAGTGGAGCAGGCATTGCCACCTGGCCACGTGATAACGATATGCAAGCACTTGCCAAGAAAACAGTAAGGGGCGTTTCAAAGTCCCCAGGGCTTTACAGGGAGAGGGGCAGATGCCTGTTTACTTGGCATAAGAGTTGCTGGCTAGAGTGGTCACCCATGCACCATGGGATATCCTATGGAGGATAAAAAGCTTTATAAGCAGTTGGAACAGGTCTTCACTTGCACATCATGGCCAAAGCATCACCAGTAAGAGCTGTATGCCTCTCCTGGAGGTGGTTTTCTTTTTGCAGTAAAACTTCTGAGTTTCACTGTAAAAAGTCATTGGCAAGTGTAAACGTTCCCATGGGGGCTTGGGGGGGAGGTCACAAAAAAATGACTCTGTTTTAAATGGCAAGTGTAGACATGCCCTCAGTCTCTCTTGCTATCAGTGGCTGAAGAGATCAAATTCTCCCTCACTGCTATGGGGCCCTCTATATCATGCCTTAGGCACAATGGTGAGGTGGAAGAATCGTGCACTGCTGCTATCCATACTGTACTGGCCTCATGCTGAGAGCCTGTATGCAGCATGGTGGACTGTCAGAATTCACTGATCTATACACCAAAACAGGTGTGTGAATCAGTCCAATCTATACAGTGTTGCTTTATTTTATTTTATTTTATTTTCCTTCTTGGCTCTCAAAAGCAGCCAAAAAGTGAGGATTTAAAAAGTATTCCATTGCATGATGAAGAATTCCAAAACTTCCCTTTGCATGGCATGGAATCAGAACAGGGTTCAAAACCTGGGCTGCTCTGAGTACCTCCCAATCCCCTGGAGCTTGAACAGTATTTATTACATTTCTTCCTCAAATTCGTGCAATAATGGTTCAAGCTTCTTTCTTGGAAAGAAATAGCAAGAAAAGCCAGAGAGGAGCTTAGGATTTCAAACAAAGGCACTTTTCTGTATCACTTTAAATTAAACTAAATCCACATGGTCACACATTTTGTTGAGATTTAATGTGACATTTATTGTGTGTTAATTAAATATGGTACAAATTAGTCTCTACCAAGGACTTCACAGTTGTCTCTGCATTGTACACCTTGGTCACCCGATGTCATAGAGGCAGTAGGGAAGTCAATTCACAAGTCCCATTTAAAAAGTGCAAGCCCCAGAGAACAACCATTTGCTGTTAGGCGTATAGGGCCGATGACATACAGTTGAACATTTCTGATTTTCTGCAGCAATGGGAAGTGGTTCATTTTAATGTTTAATTGGTTTAACATGGGCCAAGTTCCTTGAGGGAAAGTGCATGCACCAAAGAAAACACTGAAAATTGGCCTAATTTGCCTCTCTATTGGCAGTTACAGCAGAGAGACCAAGGACTCTCTGATCATAGAGCCCGAATGCCTATCTCACTCCTACAACTCACCAGGTTTGAAACCCATAGATAGGACACTTTAAGGGCAACTTGCACAGCTGCTATCTATGGCCTATCCAAACTAAAGAAGAAGGGCTTCACTCCTTCAGGGATGCCCATCCATCATCTTTCCCTCGGACTAAGACCACTTAGAAATATAATGAATTTTTTTTTAAAAATGTTTATGCTCATTTAAGAGCTAGAGGAGTGGATGCAGGGTCCCAGTAGGCATAGACCTAATGTCCAAGTGATATTTCAGAGTCTCAGTGAAGTGAAGGAACAGAGCTTTGTGGCTACACACTCCTACTCCTTCTGGCTCCAAGAGTAGATGGTGTCCCAGATGCCCCTTCTTCTGGATTGCCTAGGACCAGGCTTCTTTATGCACACACACCCCACGTAGCTACTGAAGGTTAGGGGGCAGGCTCACCCACTCCTCTGGGTCCCTGTAAATAGTAGCTGTCTGCTGAGTGTCAGTCCTTTAGGTTTCATTGATATTCTCCCTCCCTGGGCCACTTCCCCATAAGTCTGCACCATCCTTGCCCTCATCTCAGGGCTTTGTCTCGAAGTCCCAGCAGCATCCTGTCGAGGCTTCTTTGCAACTCTTCCTACCAGCCACACCCAGTCTTCCGTATTCAACTCAGGCTTCAGCCTGGTCTTCAATCTGCTCCCCACACTCACCTGTCCAAAGTACTGCCACTTCCTTTCTCAGTCTGTCAGTCAGCTGGCCAGCCTCCCATCTCCATAGCTTGTGCTCCATAGAAGAATTGCCTGATTCTAACCCAGCAACTTCTTTATACTGGCTTGCTGGGCCCTGACTGGCTGCTTCCACTGCAGTCACTCTAGTCAGCCTAGTGGACTTCTTCCCTGCTCCTTTCCTGGTGGAATGTGGCAAGGCCACAAACTTCCAGCAGGAGGCTTGTCCATCCCATCACACAATCCCATTGCACTGTAGCAAATGCTCAATAGATGGCACCTGATTTAAAAAAAAATACTTTTAATATGATTCCACAGAAACTAAGGTGATTGGCCTGCTGTGCAGCACTGCACTCTGCAGTATGGAATCGAAACCTCTCTAATGTTTGGATTATATTTCCCCCTTGTGGCTAGCAAGCTGAAAGGAACAGAAAAGTTCTAACAATATTAACAGCTGACGGAAATTCTCATTTTAGTTCTATCTCACATTTGTCCCCATTGTAGTCAAATACATATTGTAGGTAAAAGCTTGTGTCTCTTCAACAGAATATTCTGCAATCTGTGTTACCCAAAGATGGGAGGTCTCTGTGCATATAGCTATAGAATATTAAAGTGCAACACAATATGAGGGGTGCTAAACTCTGCATAAAAGAGCAGTTCCCTTTCTCCTTTCCTAGGTCAAACAATCCCACATATAAAGCTAAAAAGACTTTGAAAATAAAAATAGCATGTCCCTCATCCTGGAAAAGGTTTTCAGAACTATAAGAGCATACCTTAAATTACAGGCTTTTTACTATTTCTCGGTACAGCGTTTCCAACTGCAATTTCTCTTCTGCAGCCCAGTGTCACCTCTCTGAAAATAACACTCTGTATTTCTGGAAGGTTGAACAATTTCACATAGTAGCGCCAAAGGTATAGCTGCTTCTTCCCCTTTCCCTTCTGCCCTCCAGCACCAACCTCACTAGCACTCTTTCCATAGACATTGTAACACCAACTATTTTGGGAGGTTACTGTGTTTAGATCCATTAAATATTTACATGCAATATGAAATACATAAGATGGGGGGTGGAGCTATATAGCTGCATTTTATTTTACTTTTCAAAGGACCTGGAAGGAATGACTATAGTGAGTTCTCAAATGAGCAAAATTCAGATCAGTTTCAACAAAGTACACCCTCTTGCCCCAGGACTTTTTTTGGCCCATGAAGAAAACTTGTCTGTTATTTTGCACTAAATCGAATACTTCACAATTTAACACCTGCACATAACAAATGAATGATGCCTCTCTGAGTTTTTGTTAATACACATACTCTCTACTACGATCGCAAAGGAAAAAGAAACATTATGCCTCCCAGTGCTTGTTTATGGCTCTTTAGCACCACTGACTGGTAGTGATTTACATTTTCTATAGAATTGTAAAATAATTTATTTTCAGAATAAGTAAGATGTCACTGTGATGCCCCCAAGCCTGGATCATGTTTAAGGCTTATGGAGTGGCAGAGGTGAGTGGCAGATATATTAAGTGAAATCTTGGTCCCATTGAAGTAAGTGGGATGTTTTTTGTAGAGATTAGTGGGACTAGAATTTCATCTGTTATATGTATTAGACACAGGCCTGCCGATATGAGGGGCAAAGGGTGCAATTGCCCGGGGCCCTTTACATTGCCACTGGAGCACCGGGCCATGTGCTTCAGGCACTGCTAAGGACTGGGGGAGGGAATACCACAGTCTGGGCAGCACTGAGGGCTACTGCCCTCAGCCCTGCCTCTTCTGGGAGCATGAATCCATCTCCCCCACACACACCTTGCCCAAGGGTCCATGGAAGCTGTCGGCTTCACTGATTAGAAATGGTGGTGATTTCATCTCCAGAGTCAGCTACAATGGCATTTTGGGGCATTGTATCATACAGGGAGGGGAATAATGAGTTCTGATTTTCCTCAAGGTGGATCCAGAAGATTTTAATGCAGGCTTGTCTCCAATTGTCTTCTTTGTCTCTCTTGCTTGTGAGCTGATTCAGTGAAAATTCACAAGGAAAAACATTTTATAACCAATTTTACCTTTTAATATTCCTCTATTCCAGGGGTGGGCAATAATTTTTGGCCAGAGGCCACTTCAAACATTTTTAAGTGACCCTGGGCCACCCCAGAAGGGGTGGGGCCTAAAACGGAAGGGGCGGAGCCAGGATGCTTCCAGGTTTCCCCACCCACAGACCATGGGTCTGGGGGTGGGGGAGACCCTTTGCCCCCTGCCTTCTCACTAAGCACCCATGCCCCTGGCAGGGCGGGAAGAGGCTTCACATGCTCCCCCACCCCCAGGCCAATTAGGGCCTGGGGGCAGGGGAAGCACACAAAGTTTTCTCCGTCCCGCCAGGAGCACATAGCACTTTGAAGTTTCGTGCACTTCTCGCAGGGTGGGGGCAGGGCGGAGGAAACTTTGTGCGCTCCTCCTGCCCCCAGGCCAATCCGGGTTTGGGGTAGGGGAGCACGTGAAGTCTCCTCCCACCCTGCCAGAAGCGTGTGGCACTTCAAAGTGGCGCGTGCTCCTCACAGGGCGGGAGGAGGCTTCAAACGCTCCTCCGCCCCCAGGCCAATCAGAGCTTGGGGGCAGGGAGCACACAAAGCTTCCTCCACCCTGCCCCCACCCTGCGAGGAGTGCATGGCACTTAGAATAGTGCCTCGTGCTCGTAGCAGGGCGGAGGAAATGTCATGCACTTCCCCCTTCCCCGGGCCTAATTGGCCTGGGGGCAGGGGAGCGGCAGGGCCTCCAAGGGCTGGATCAACCCACTTGGCAGACTGGATCCGGCCCATGGAGACCCTTTTGCCCACCCCTGCTCTATTCTCAGACTGATCCTGAACAAACTGTGATACTTCAGTAGTTCTGCCCACTTAAGGGGATTCCACTTGTAGACTCTTTTTTACTATAGGAGCCTCTGACTTTTACTAGGAGATCCTTGGTGCCGCAAATTAGCCCTAGAGACTACAACTCCCATGAGTCCTTGGGGGAAAAGCAGGGAAATAGTTGCTGTCTTCCAGGTGGTGCAGGGAGAGAGTTGGTGGGCTCCAATTTGCAGAGAGGAGCCAGATTGCTAGTGTGGACCCTTTTCCAGGCCAGGTCCGGCTGTTGGAAGCTAGGGCCTGTTACTGAGCACCTGCTGGGGCTTGTATCTAGCAGGCTGCTTCGAGTGCTGTTGGTGTGATTGTCCCTGGAGGGGAGAGACTTTGGCTGTGCCTGTGGCTGAGAAGGACCTGTATAATCCTGCATAGAAGGTACTGTGAGTACTTATGGCTGCTTGGGAAAGTGCTGCCTGAGACACAGCACAGAAAACAGAGGCAGAGTTATCTGCCCAGCAAACCAGAGCTGCTGAACTGCACTGCCTGGACTGGCTGCTTAGCTTGGACTGACACACACACTGAGCCTGCACAGTGCTGTGTCTACTCCAGCTGCAGATCAAGTGTCTGGAACTGAGATCCAGAGGAGTGCACACGCTGGGATGGGATAAATGGTGACAGTGTAAATGCCAGTTAGATACGTTTTCTTTATTTTTGTGTACATTGTTAATTGATTGTATTGACTTTTAGACTGTTAACCCCTGTTTCTTTAAGTTGTTAAGTACAGGTGTGTTCATTCTAATTTAATCAGTTGGATGTATATTATTTATAATTGTAGTTTTGGAGTTAGATCCAGATTATTACTGGAATAAGTTTATTCCTGGAGGCTCCCAAGACATACCATTAAGTGTGTAAAGGGCCAGCCAGGTGGAGGCACCGCCATTGTATATTCCTTTAGGAACAAGGAACTGCAGCAAAGGGGTGGATAGGGAATCCCCAAGTATATATCACTACTGGGGTACTCAGGATCTCCTTTAATGTTATAAACATCAGGTGCCCAGGCACACAGGTGAGTGTGGCCTGCTCCCAAGTAACCCAGAGAGGAGGGGGAGAGGGGTTACACACTGAAGGAAGTAGGAGGGCTTTGAGTGCCTCCAGTGAAGCCCAGAATGCAAGTTAGAGACTGTGAGAGTGAATGTGGTACACTTGCTTAGTCAGGCTGGCTGAGAACACAGGCTCCTAGTGGCCTGACCATGCTTCTTCCTTGCAAACATCCCTGGTGGTGTCCAGTGATCATTCAGGCTATGTGAATACTGGGGGTGTGTCTAAACTACATGGCTCCATTAACGGAGCCATGTAGATTAGGCAGGATGGCAAAGGGAAATGAAGTGACAATTTAAATAACTGCCGCTTCATTTAAATCAAAATGGCCGCCACACTATGCCAATCAGCTGATTGTCGGCACAATGCGGCAGTCGAGACAGGGATCTGCCGACCCCTGAACCCTTCGTTCGCAGATCCTTTATGCCTCATGAAACGAGGCTTACAGGATCTGCCAATGAAGGGTTCTGGGGTCGGCAGATCCCCGTGTAGACTGCTGCGCTGTGCCGACAATCAGCTGATCGGCACAGCGCGGCGGCCATTTTGATTTAAATGAAGCAGCGATTATTTAAATCGCCGCTTCATCTCCCTTTTTCTAGTAAACTAATCTACATGGCTCCATTGATGGAGCCATGTAGTTTAGACGTACCCTGGGAGGTAAGGGTGTATTTCCCAGCTTATCAACATTTTGCACTAGGTCAGTGACAGTAAGCGTGCTAAAAAGAGTAATGTAGCGTGGCAGAAGCAGCTGCACAAGTTAGCTGCCCCAAATACGGCTGCACAGTCCATGATCTGCATTCTCCCTGAACTCATCAGGGAGTTTTGTCATACTCTAGGTCAGGTGGACTGGGGCTCACCAAACTGCAGCCTCTCCCCAGCACCACCCAAAAGTCCTGGATTTCACAGGACTTCCTCATTTGAACCCATAAAACCCTGTGTCCTCGTTGAAGTGGTTTCTTTCCCGTAGGACTGGCTGGGCTTGGTTCCTTAAGCCAAGTATTGCAAAACAGGGGCAGTGTCAGATCAAATGTGAGTAGTGCTGTGACTCCAGGTATAAATGGTCAGGTCTCAGTACTACCACAGCAGGCAGCCAAGCCCTGCAGAACAGCAGCTGCCCAAGCTGCAGTGGCCAGAGCCACCACTACAGTGTGAGTGCAGGGCACAAGGCCTCCTAACCCCCAGGGACAACAACTGAGCCTCCCAGCCCTCTGCTCCTGCTTTACCAGTGTAGTATTGGAAGGCATGCTACCCTCAGCATAGCCCCAATACAATAATAATGTGGAAAACTAATATGTTAATTCTTTTAAAGAAAGTAAAAAATATGTAGCTGCAACAGAGCACAGCTTGATTCCTCATGGTCGAAGTCCTTGTCTCTCCCACACCCACCTTTTCTGCATCCTTTATTTGTTATCTCTTGTTGTTTATTATATCTAAAATAGATTGTAAGGCCCAGTTTAGGGTGGGAGAGATCTGTCTTTGTCCGTCAACCATCATATTTTGCTGTGGTTCTTCATGAAAAATAATAATGTTATATAATGAGGAAACTGAAGTCACCCCCACCAAAAAAGCTGCATTTTATCCAGCTATACTAGTATGGAGTGACACAGCTTTCTTGTAGACAAGGCCTAACTCATAAATTGCTGACAGTATTTGATACGAGCGCTATGTGATTGGTCACATAGGTCCCATGGTGATATTGTTTTGTTCTCTGATTGGATAACTAGACTTTATAAGTAGTAGGAAGGACTGAGTAGCTGAGAGCAGAGTAGTTTACTTTTATTGAGAGGGAGCTAGAGATAAAAAGGCCTAAAGGATTTTAGCAGATACTAATCTTTTCTCATTTCCTACAGTAGGATTACATTCAGGCTACGTAGGTGAACCTCAGATTTAAAAAAAAAAAATACCTGGGTTACTCCCAGACACAGGGAAAGATAGACATAAACCATTGGAGGCAAGATTTACTGGCTATTTGCAGAAGACTTTACTGTGGCAGAATAGGTACCTGTGAGTAAGAGGAGTTGAGAAAGCAGCAGTGTCCACTTTTATGATGGATTTTCTTGGGCGTAATTAGAATGGGGGTGATAAAAGGATTTAGTTCTCTGGGCTGTATGAATGCTGCCTGCAGTTATACAATCTTAACTTCTTGGAGCTCAAGAACACACAGCTGGGGTGGAGGGAAGTAAAGTGGGGATGTCAGGTACATTTTTCAGAGGTATTTTTCTCTAATAGAGAAAGTTCTTATTTTGGGGTATGATAGTTTTCACAGGGTTTAAAATAATATTGCAACCCAGCATGATTAGTGACATGCTTATTAGGGCATGCTTAACTAAAGAGTACAGCACAGGTCAACTGTGACTTTGGGACTGCCTAATTAACCCTGCACCATGTTTACATTAAAATCTATTTTGTCACAGTCCCACAAAATAATTACATATGTGTATGCAATTGCATTGTAGTCTGTGAAGGGCATGGGCGGAGATGGGCATGGGTATATTTTGCTTGACTAATTGCCTCAGTGCTGGGGTTTCATTGTCCCATCCCTTGTGCAACAATGTTTCATAGGTATCTCAAGAATGTATTTACTGAATATATTTTCTATCACCAGCCATCGTTTCACTACTGTTAGGACACTCCCTCTACTAGCAGCCTTTCTCTGTGTTCATGGTCCCACTCCCTGATCATGAGAAATGAGGATAGCAATTCAATGACAGATAACAGCTTTGACCAGTGGCGACATGCAAAACAGCAGGCAGATCCTCTTTCATCGTACCTACCTTATGTGGTTCTCTTTCTTCTTGTGACGCTGCTGTTGTCTTCTGTTTCTTCACCTACACCAGGGCATGGGCGTGGTTTTTTTTTAATCTCTGAGCACAAACTTTCTAGATTGTTCTAGAGGTTATAGGTCCCAGCAGGGCATCCAGTCCCCACCAGAAAAGCTGACAACCTTCCTGACAGTTGGTTGAATTTCCATATGTCACCTTACATCTAAAGTGCGGGGACTTTATCCTCTTCTACCTCATATGGTGGTGGTATGACACTGCCCATCGTATCTGTCTCTAGACTCCTTTTCCAAACCTTCTTCATTTCCTTTCAACTTCCATGCCCTCATGATAAAAGCACAAACATTTCCAGCATCAATCATCCCATAAGCCCATTTGTAGGATCACTCACAATTTTTGCTTTATGTGCACATGCTTGCGAAGCAAAGTCTCTTGCACCAGTGTTCTTGGAAAGTGCATGAAAAGGTCATGAATGTCATCAAAGCAAAAGCAAATTCAAATTCAACTCAGTGTTTGTGGATCATAGTCTGTGCTATTCTGCCTACTTCGGGTAAAACTCTGAACTCCAGATTTGACAGGTTAAATAGGGGGAATGCTTTTCAACTGTGTTGTTTTAAGATCTGTGCAGCTGTCATTTTAATGTCTGCACTGAGATTCTGTTAACTGATCATAAACAGGCTGTTGTGTTTCTTTCATTTAAAAAAATAGCTTTTCGGCTCACCTACAAGAAAAATATCTATTGTGATGGATGGATTATATGCACATGGAAAAATAACTTTTACAAGTGACTGGTTAGAGCCTGAAAGTGGATGTTTTGTATGCATGTAAAAATACACAGGCCAGCAATGTCAAAGGCTTAAAAGGAAAGATCATTATAGTTTCAATAAATGCATTTATGCTACTAAATTGCCTTGATCCTAGAGAGCAAATCCTTGCAAAAATAACATATGGTTTGTCAGTCAGTTAAAAAGTACTTTTGAATGCTGTCTACTTCTTAGATTATACTGCTGTCTCCATTACTATAGTTTTTCCACATATTAAGGTATGTTTTGTTGCCACACAAAGGACAGCTCTGGAGTCCATCTAAAATTTATAAGAAGCACTTAAGAAACTAAAAGAAAATAAAGAGCCAAAAATATCCTATTTACACAGGTCACGTCAGCTATTCAAAAAATGAGAGGCATTATGCGATACCAAACCCAAAACATTCCATTCTGTAAGACAGATACTTAACAAAACCATGGGGACTCAGAAAACAACTGAACCGATTCAGGAGTTAAGAGTGCCTTGAGACAGATGGACTGAGAGATAATATGGGTCCGTCTCTTGGCTATACATTGACTATTGATGTTATAATTATGTGAGGAAATTGCATGACTTTAAGGGTTGGAAATGGGAGATGGAGGCTTTTGTCTGTTGGTAATCAGCCACAACTGGTAGCAAATGGAAATGATTACCAGCCTTTAGTAGGAGGCATCTGAGGGCTATCTGGTACCCCAGGTCTGAAATGAGTTGGTGGTTCCCAGTCCAGTTGCCAGCTCACAAAATCCTCATAGGCTTTCCAGTCTGGCAGCCTCAGGAGAGAATTGATTAGAGAATGGAAACTGGATTTTCTTTTCATCCAGTGGGCAATTCCTCCAGCTCAAGCTATATCCTTTCCCTATATATACAGAGGATTTCAAACACCAGAGCTATTAACCTGTCCCCTTTCAACCAATCATAAATTCTCTTTAAAGAAAAAATTGATCTTGGATTTTTCTTTGCAGGGAATAGGGGCAGAGTTGCAGGAAACTCCTTGGTTTCTCTCCAGTCTCACTGTGTGTTTTCACTTTCCAATGTATTTGACTTTAACAGAAGATTTAGCATGGAGGCCAGCAAGCCAGAACCTTGTATCATCGATCCTATTTTCATCTGTCAGTCCTGCTCTCTTAGTTCAAAGGCATGGATCAGGTTTGAGAAGCCACAGTTCTTTGAAAGCCTTTTTAGACCATCAGTGGCTTTTATCCTCCAATGCTAATTAATTTTTGTTTAGGGTGATGTGGGATGGCCTCTGCTTATCCATTACCAGCCTCCATGGAAGTCTGATTTTGATGGTCACACTTACTCAGCTAATGGAAACTTTGACCCCTCTTGGTCTATGCGAGTGCATCCCATCTCAGGCCTTGAGCCATCTCCTTTCTTGGGCTGAAGTTATATGATTTCTCCCACTCTCAGACTGGGACTTGGACTGCAGTACATGGTACTAACCATGATTAACTCAGTAGTCTGACTGGATTTGCCCTAGCAGTGCCCTTCTCTTTGGGAATCATGACCAGTGATATCAAGTGACTGAACAGCCTTCTTAAAACAAAGTTATGTTTTATTTAGAACCAAAGCATTTCAGAGAAAGCAGAACTTAAAACACTAAACAGACTATACTCGTCTAGCTTACCAAGTATCTGTCTCTTTTTCCAAATGGGGATCCTGTGGATCTAAGCATCTTATTGACCCACAAGAGATCTAGAATCTCAGGGTATGTTGACACAGTAGTTAGATACCCACAGCTGGCCAACTCCAGCTGACTTAGCTGGGTTTGGGCTGCAGGGCTGTTTAACTGATGTGTAGACATTCGAACTTGGGTTGCAGTATACACTTTGAGACCCTCCTGTCATGCAGAGTTCTAACAGCCCAGTCCAGTCCAAGCCCAAACATCTTCAACCCAATTAAACAGCCCCATAGCCTGAGCCCTGCGAGACTGAGTCAGCTGACACCAGCTAACCATGGGTTATTAATTGTAGCATAGTTATGCCCGAGTGGCAAATCTGTTCACTTAACTCACATTCAGTCTGCTTCAGGGGAACTATCTTTAAATCCTACTCAGTCTTTTGAACACCTCTTTTCCCATTCTCTACGCACTAAAGGCCATACCCAGTATAGCTATACAGTGACTATCTCACTGACCATGATGCATATGTTATTCATAAAATTATTATTGATCAAAATTCCAAGCTTATTACCTAGCAGCCTCACAGTCACTGCAGTGATCACTGAGGAATGCAGTATTGGTTTGAATTTCTCAGTCAATATTATCTTGCCCCTCTCCTAAAGTTATGCAAAAGCTGAGGTAAAACAACACCAGAGAGAACTTCTGAGAATGTTGGTCTTAAGTACCTTTCCCAAGGTCACAGAGTGAATCAGTGTTCAAACCAGGATTACAACCCAGATTTCCTGACTTCAGGTCTTGTGCTCAGACTTGCGTTATGCAAAATTGATCATAAATCATAGTGACTGCTACTGCAAGCTGATCTGATGAACTGGAAAGCAGACATACATAATGGACAAGAGAATAATTGATGAAGCTGGGGAGAAGAAAATGAAAATAACCAAGCCCAATGTATTTGGTTTTTTGGAATGCAGATTCTTGCGGTCATGGGGTTTGAATGCAGATTATTCTAGCAGTTTATATTTTACAGACATCACAGGCAGAAGATATTCTTAACTTTTTATACCAACCCTCATCTACTTTAGGTCTGAAGCTAAAAAGTGTATTAAAAATGACCTAAATATTAAGATTCATTGAAGAATTTTAACCATACTGAAGGACTCACCCAGCATTCCATGCACAGCCAGGGTGCCTGTTGAGTTCAATGGGATGTCATTTGAGGGAGGGAGGATGTTAATTTTATGTATGAATTTTCACAAAAACGTCACAAAGTTTTACACAAAGCAAGAATCTATTATTTCATAAATTTAATATCATATAAATGTAAATGACCCAGCAATCAAACAAGTGAATTCATCACAAACCACTTCTTTACTGGAAGACATGGGGAGGAGGAGAAATACTGAATATAAAGAAAAGACTCTCATTACACCTTGGTGAGAGTATCTGACTGTAATAGTATTTGACATTATCTGACTATATATCTTACACAGAACCACAGGGGGAGTGAATACAGAATATCCAATCAAAAACAAATCACTACTTAAAGAACTCTGTAAGAAAAAGTCTTTGATCATATCTTCTAAGGAAAGTGACTTTTATTCAGCTATGGAAATTGTATAATGAGTGTCCTGAGTGCTAAGAAATGAGGGATTCGAACTTTAGATATAGATGCCAAATTGCTGCTTCTTTCCAGAAAAACATTTGGGGGGAACCTCTCAGAGTCTCTGATGGAGTAGGGTGGACTTTGCCTTCGTTATGGAACAGTCTTCTCAGAAACTTTGGATTCTAGAACCACTAAAGGTGCCCTGGCCCCAGGGCTGGCCTTACCACGAGGCCTATGGGGGAGCACCACTAGGACCCAGAGTGTAGAAAATTGTGTCGGCTGCTGGTGCATACATATTCTCTCTGCAGTACCATGAGAGGAGTAGAACAGGAAGAAGGCAGAATTGAGACCTTTCAAAGTTTTGGCCCAAGTGAGGGGGTATGGGGGCATCATTTGAGCTCCCCGCCTCAGATCCCAAAATGTTGTGGGCCGGCCCTGCCTGGCCCCCAGTGGGCCTGGATACCCTGTCTCCAATTAAACAATAGTGTAGGGCACTTGCCTTCCTCTCTTCCCCCTGCCCCAGTTGCAGCTGCCACCAGCATACCAGTATAGATTATATGGACCCAGAATACAGGGACTGATTTTGTCCTCTGACCTGGCCTCTATATATTGGTGCAGTGGCACACAGGGGCTGCAAGTGTGCCCCAAGGGGGCCAGGAGAGAATTCTCCCAACACAAGCACAGTGTAAATCTGCCCTAAATGGCCCTGTCATGGCTGCTTGTAGACCCTGACACTGAGGACTGTGCTAGGGTGGGAATAGGTAGGTCCATAGCTCTAAATGCTACAGAGGATGCTGATCCTCTGGATGCTCTAATGTATGGTGGAGTTTCACTGATCCCTGGAGCAGGCCAGAACCCTGACAACACAAAGAAAATTGAAAGTCACCTTTCCCCTCAGGTTGCCCTTTCCATTTTGCACCTCCCAGAGGCACAGGACAGAATATTCAACATTTTCTTTTCTTGAGAATTTCTGTGGGTCTGAGGGACGGCCAAAGTACCTGTGGTTGCGCACATACAGAGGGGACAATCCCATTCAGAGGCAGGGAGGTGAGACACTTGACTCAGGTCACAATCAGTTGTTGTGCCGTATTTTATCCCAGCAGACCAAACAACAGCTGATCTATTGGTTCAGAAAAAACAGTCTCAGAACATCACAAGCTTGAGACCAGGTAATCAGAGTCCTAGCCACTCATACCATCTGTGACCAAAAGATGACCTTTCCTCTTATGCTGAATCTGAAGACAAGAGCAGGAGAGAAAAACTAAGACACAGAACTCTACAGACTGAAAAGATCAATCCCTAAAGAAGCCAGGGATCCCTGTCAGTTTAACATGAAAACTAGGGACAGTAGAAAGGTCAGCTTTGAGGTATGGCATGAGAAGAACAAAGGTTAATGATTCAGGAAAGACCAAAGTGGCTCAAACTTCATGTTGGAGTCATTCTGAGTTTTCATTAATAAATAAACCACAAAAAAAGCAAACTCACCAGTCTATTTTCTGATGGTTGTGTTTTACAAGCAAAAAAAGCTGTGAACAGGAAGGACTTTTATTTAAAGGCCATGCTCCAAAGGATTTTACTTATCAAAGTTTCTCACTGCACCTTCTCTTGCTAAAAGTGAAAGAGTCTTACACATTTAATTACTTTCACCATATTTTGCTGTGTTCAGAAGAGAGAAGCCATGACTCTGTGTCACTGTCTTCAACTTACCCTGACCCTCCAGATACCTCTTTAGAGAGTGTTCCATGTGGATCAGGTGACCTGTATGTGAAGGAATGAACCAAAGGCATGTCATTTTCATTCCATTGCTCAGTGAAGAGGGAGAAACAATAACCAGAAATTTGGAAATGGCAGAGATGCTTAATGACTTCTTTGTTCCATTCTTCACCAAGAAGTCTGATGATGAAGGAATGCCTAACAAAATGAATACTAGTGGGAATGGTATAGAATTAGAAGATAAAAAAGAATGAGTTAAAAATCACTTAGGTCACCAGGGGCTCATGAAATGCATTCTAGAATACTCAAGGAGCTGATAGAGGAGGTATCTAAGCCTTTAGCTATCATCTTTGAAAAATCATGGAAGTTGGGAGAGATTCCAGAAGACTGGAAAAGGGCAAATATAGTGCCCATCTATAAAAAGGGAAATAAGAACAACCCAGGAAACTACAGAACAATCAGTTTAACTTCTGTGCCAGGAAAGAAAATGGAGCAAGTAATTAAGGAATTCATCTGCAAATACTGGAAGATAATAGGGTGATAGGTAACAGCCAGCATGGATTTGTAAAGAACAAATCATGTCAAACCAATCTGATAGCTTTCTTTGATAGGATAATGAGTCTTATGGATAAGAAAAAGCAGTAGACGTGGTATACTTAGACTTTAGTAAGGCATTTGATACGGTCTCGCATGATCTTCTTATCAATAAATTAGGCAAATACAACTTAGATGGGGCTACTATAAGGTGGGTGCATAACTGGCTGGATAACCGTTCTCAGAGAGTAGCTATTAATGGTTCACAATCCTGCTAGAAGGGCATAACAAGTGGGGTTCTGCAGGGGTCTGTTTTGGGACCGGTTCTGTTCAATATCTTCATCAACGATTTCGATATTGGCATAGAGAGTACACTTATTAAGTTTGCCGATGATACCAGGCTGGGAGGCATTGCAACTGCTTTGGAGGATAAGGTCATAATTCAAAATGATCTGGACAAACTGGAGAAATGGTCTGAGGTAAATAGGATGAAGTTTAATAAGGACAAATGCAAAGTACTCCACTTAGAAAAGAACAATCCGTTTCACACATACAAAATGGGAAGTGACTATCTAGGAAGGAGTACTGCAGAAAGGGATCTAGGGGTCATAGTGGACCACAAGCTAAATATGAGTCAGCAGTGTGACACTGTTGCAAAAAAAGCAAACATGATTCTGGGATTCATTAACAGGAGGATTGTGAGCAAGACACGAGAAGTCATTCTTCCGCTCTACTCTGCGCTGATCAGGCTTCAACTGGAGAATTGTGTCCAGATCTGGGCACCACATTTCAAAAAAGATGTGGAGAAGTTGGAGAAGGTCCAGAGAAGAGCAACAAAAATGATTAAAGGTCTAGCGAACATGACCTATGAAGGAAGACTGAAAGAAGTGGGCTTGTTTAGTTTCTAAAGGAGAAGACTGAAAGGGGACATGATAGTGGTCTTCAGGTATCTAAAAAGGTGTCATAAGAAGGAGGGAGAAAAATTGTTCCCTTGACCTCTGAGAATAGGACAAGAAGCAATGGGCTTAAACTGCAGCAAAGGAGGTTTAGGCTGGACATTAGGAAAAAGTTCCTAACTGTGAGGGTGGTTAAACACTGGCATAAATTGCCTAGGGAGGTTGTGGAATCTCCATCTCTGGAGATATTTAAGAACAGGTTAGATAGACATCTATCAGGGATGGTCTAGATGATACTGGGTCCCGCCATGAGGACAGGGGACTGGACTTGATGACCTCTCATGTTCCCTTACAGTTCTAGTGTTCTGTGATTCTCAGCAACATTGTCCCCTTTCATCTCTGCAGGATAGTCAGCATACCATCTACGTGTTTTGTTAGTCTTGTACATGCTACCAGACTATTTGTTGTTTTTTAAGTTTTTCCTGTTACAGACTAACTCGGCTACCCCTTTCTACTTATGTATACGTATACAATGCAAGACACAAATTTCTGGGGACAGAGCTAAGACTAAGGATTTCCATGTGTCACTGATGTTTAGTTCATGAGTGGCTGGGCGAGCAATTATGTGTTTATCTGAGAGTGAATTTACATACAGAAGCCTGCATGAGCAGAACAGGAGTGGCTGTTAAGGCAGTAAAGTAGTGTGACAGGCCCCGCAGGTTAGAGAATTCAGGGGACAGTCCAGATTGTATCCCTGGGAATGGTCACACCTACTAATCCAAGAAAGGGCTCAGAAACAGCAGTTAGGAGTCTATGAGAACACAGCTGCTGCAGAAGCCATACTGGCATAGAGAGACCATGCAAAGACACATAGCCTCTTCATATACCTCTTTTGATCTCCTGAGATTTTCATGTTGACAGGACTGAACCTTCTGGCCAGTTGCCTGGCTTCTCAGTCATGACAATTCCATCTGAGTGGGAATTCTTGTCCCTTATGTGGGTTTTTTCTATGTAGGGGAATCTGTTCCTCAGCTATTTGGAACTTGGATGCAATCTAAAAAATATACAAACCCACCAAAAGCTGTGCTAATTTATTCATAAGCACAACATTAAAAAACAAAAAACAGAACACCCAACAACACTGGCTATTATGCCATGAAACCCCTGGAATTAATCTGCTTCGAAAGCATCTACCTAAATTTATTAGTTCCTAAATAAATATTGCCTGGGATGCATTTGAAGACATCATTAGCAATTCACATCAGATTTACTTTCTAATTAAACAGTGCTTACAAAAGTGTTATGAATAAAATTCCTGTAAAATCATCAAGTGCAAATACCCTGAGTGGCACAGGATTGCAACTCCACCTCATAACCAGAGCATTTATGATATTCTCAGAGACTAGCAGCTGTGCATGTACTATTGTATTTAATTAACAAAAAACACCTTATTAAAGGTATGTGGTTAACTTAGCTAGGATTCATATTTAGACTCTTTAAAAGGTGAGTAGTGGAGGAGTAAAATAAATGTTAGTAGGAGATGTGATCAGGAAATGTGAGGCAAACCCCTATTACAAAAAAAGAGCCACTAGGTCTTTAAAGTTCATATCAGCAGAAAGAAACTTGATTTTAAGGTCTTGTCTGGAAGCCCTACACTGTATAACATTCTTCTTATCTACAGAACTGAGGAAAGTTGAATGACTAAACTGACCTTATGGGGATTTAAACCTATGGTTCTAGAGAATCAGGCTACAGCGCACATAAAGCTGAAACATCTATAACATCCAGAGGGACTTTGTGGGCTCTCTGGTAAATGATATATATATCTTGGGTGATATTTATACTAGTGATACAGCCCAAAGATTATTACTTATATCGATTTATATATTAAGTGAAAAATATTTTCTCTGATCTGCACTATCCAACTCAACTGAGAGCTGGGCAAATACTGAAAAAAAGTACTTGTGAACATACTACTTGAATAAAACCCATGAATTCCCTTGGATAAGAAACAATGTTTATGAATGTAGTTTCAGGAGTCAGCCAACTATAACTTTAAGATGTCAGTTTGATTCAGCTGTCTCCAGTTCCTTTATTATTCACAAATGCATGACTCTTTGGAGGCAGCCTAGATGGTTCACTCAAACACACTCATACTATTCAGCCCACTGTGGTCCTTAGATGAGCAAAGTGTTATAAACAGTGAACAGAAACAAAATAATTTGATGCGAGTAACTAGTCTCGAAGTTTGCGTACAAAATACCAACTCTGTATCCCTCGCTATGCTTAGGCTTGCTAAGATTGGGGAAGGGTATCGTAAATGTCACAAAACGTTGATTTCATCATATACGCACAAAACAACAGTCTTTCTATTGATAATAATTGAAATGTTCAGGTAGGCAAATAAGGAAAATGCTGCTTACCAGCTTATTACAGTTTGATTTAAGGATATTTAATATTTATATTTTGACATGTGATGTTGACAATTTGTGTTTTAATGGTTATAAAGCTCCCATTTTTTAAGTCTGCACATCCACTGTCATTAAATAATCATTGCCCTCCCACCATTTCCTGCAACTGTGAAAATTTAAATCGATAGAAATAAAAAAAAAGTACTTTAAAAACTAATGATATCATCCATCATAATTATATAAAAAAGTAAAAATCCAATTCTGCAAAGCCTAACTATGCCTCCTTAGACTATTCTCACTTGTAACATTAGCTGAATATTTTCAACGCTGACTCTATTGTCCAGAGGTGAAAGTGGGCTGGTATGGGCTGGTAAAGCATTCTGGTAAAAAGTGGCCACTGGTACTGGCCCTTACAAAGCCTATATTAAAGCACTGCTGCTGCCCCTTACTCACTCTACCTCTCCCCCGATTGATGGGCCTGCCAGTAATGTCCAGCAGTGCTGCCATGGCAACACTTCAATATGGCTACACCCCATGGTCGCCAATGGGAGGGCAGCAAGGGTGAGTGGCAAAAGAGGCAGCTATTCTGGGACCCAGGGATTTAAAAGGACCTGGTGAGCTCCCAGCTACCACTGCCACTACCACAGCAGCATCCAGAGTCCCGGAACCTTTACATTGCCACTGGAGCCCTGCACCCTTTAAATCTCTGCTGGACCCCCCAAGCAGTATGCACCATACATTGCTACAGGGTTGTCTGGGAGGGGCTGACCCCTCAGCCCCGCTCCTTCCCCTTGAGGTCCTGCCCCTTATGGGGTCCTGGAGCCATGCCCCCATACCAGGAAGATGTTTAAATTTTATTCACCCCAATATTCTCCAAACCAAACTGAGGACACTATTCACTGAACATAGACTTGGCAAATTTCTACCTAACCAGTTCTGCAAATTCACAAATACAAAGTTCATATGTGAATAATTTGCAAATATCAAAAGAGGCTAAATTTGTCAAATATATTGTTCATTGTATTCTGGTCACCCAATGGTGTTCCCTATCCAAAATGCCATGTGGTCTATGTATGCTGAGCATAGAAAAGAACGGTATGGTGAAGTTTAGACAGGAGAAATTCAGAGAGTGAGAGTACGTAAATGACAGCATTTAGGAATGGCGAAAGACTGACATTTCTGCAGTCTGCATATTTTATTTAAGCAGCGGCAGCTCACAGAAAGAATATGGAAGCTTCCTCGGCTACGAAATGGATGGTGGCATCTCTAGGAACAAGAGAGGACTTCTGTCTCCATGGTACAGTCAACCCTGGGCCTCTCAAATATATGCACCAATTAATGGCAAAGTGTAACAGTTTTAAATTACTCCTGGCCAGGGGTGCTTTTGAGCCTTTGGGACACATTACAACTTATCTCATTAAAAATAACAAGGAGTCCTGTAGCATTTTAAAGACTAACATATTTATTAGGATATTAGAGCATGAGCTTTGGTGAGCTACAACTCACTTCCTAAGTTGTAGCTCATGAAAGCTTATACTCCAATACCCTAATAAATTTGTTAGTCTTTAAAGTGCCACCAGACTCCTTGTTGGTTTTGCTGAAGCAGACTGACATGGCTACCTCTCTGAAACTTACCTCACATTACAACTCATGGTTCCTTTTCAAGGTCTTATAATTAGCAAAGATCACACATTTCTCTTGTTTTTACTTCCTTAAATTATAGGTAGCAAGTTTAGGTCATTTCTCCGCTGTCACCTGTACAAGATAGGATTTTGTACAACAGTATCTCCCTCCCTCTCTGTATATCTAGGTATTTCTGATGCATTCAGCATTGTGGTTTTGCGGTACCATCCTTAACTCCAGTGACTAGGATAATGTCCAGTTGTCATTAGTTTGGGTATACATAATTATAGGAAAAAATTTAAAAACCACGAATGGTCCTGAAGCATCTTAGAGACTAATAAATGTAGATGGTATCATGAGCTTTTATGAGCACAACCCACTTCTTCAGATGAGTGGAGTAAGGGGTCCAGAGTCTCTCAAGTCTGACTAAGCAGAATCACGGGTTTTAGGAACTGTAATAAGAGCATAGGGCACATCAAGTCCTCTCACTTGTTCAGCTGACAGAATAAAGTCCAAGCTTCTCTCCCCAGATCAGAATAATATCAATACCAAAGATAACAAAACGACAAAGGTAGAGATTCTTACATCCACTATCGAAAAACTAAATCAATCTGACAGATCCAAGGGCACCCTTTACCTTACTGTCCTTATTGACTACTCTTTCCTATGACGCTCTCCACCAGTAAACAAAATCAGTAACAAATACGGACTGATGAGAGTTATTAGGCAACTGTAAACCAAAGACTTTCATCCTGTGTTCTGTGTATGGTCTGGAGAGGTGAAAAGTACATAAGGACACTGCTGGCCTTACTTGGATCTTCTCTCAGGAGTACTGTTAGTTGGCCAACATGAATGTTTGATCTGTGTAACACATTAGTTTCCATTTATAAAATGAATTGAAATGAAGCAGTGTAGGGTATTGGTTAGAACAAGGGCATGGGATTTTGGATTCTTGATATGTTTCTGGTTCTATCACTGGATTCAGTCTGACTTCAGCCAACATTTTCCAGGATGGTTGCTGATTATGGAAGCCTCAGTTTCTGAGTGCACCACTTGAATCCAAACATCAAATATTAATGGACACTTTGTAAATGTAGGCCCTGAGCCAAATCTCACTGAACTCAGTCAGACCCCTTCAATGAGCTTTAGATTAGGCACTTGGCTTTTAACTTCTATGTATCTCAGATTCTCCATCTGTAGGCAGGCAAAATAAGAATGCTCCAGAAAGACACTGAAATCTAGTGGACAGTGTACTGAGCTGGGGCTGAGAAAATCTATCCCTGGATCTACCATTGATATGACCTACACTTCTTTAAGTCTCGGTAGTAAAATAGGAATGATATTTTTCCACCTTTGTAAAGTACTTTGGCCAGATTTTTAAAGACAATGAGACATCATTGCACTCAGCATTGCAAATCTTAACCATTTGATGATTCTAAATTTCATTTCCAAAAGGGATTAAGGTCCTTAAGAGCCAGCATGAAAATGAAAATGAGTTAGGCATTGTAACCCTGAATTCTATAACACCTTTGGAAATCCAGGCCTTTGTGATTATGGACAGAAATAATTGCATAAAAACTAAGTATTAAAAGAACAGACATCATAATACTTTTCAGGGAGGCTCAGAGGTTTAATTATTTAAAAGTCTGTTAGGTACTGTGGAAATGCAAAATAATAACATTAATAATAATAGTGCAAACAAAAAAGAACCATTTTTAGTAAATTAACACAGGGTCACAGATCAGTTCCAATGTTGTTGTTTTTCTAAAGCTTAGCATTTCTTCCTGATGACTAGATGAGAATCTTTGTCCCTTCATTCATTGCACCCAACAGTTAATCTCAGATTGCTTTTTAAATATTTTATACCTGCGTGGGATGTCTTGCTTTATTGCAATTCCACAACACACATCCCTACACTACTAAATCCACTGCTGGGTCGGTAAACAAACAAAGTTGACTAATTACTGTATAAATCACATGACCTTCCCTTAGTGTTTCCTGAAGGTCAAGTGAAACATCCAAAGGATGCTGATGATTTTTTTTTCATTTTTCACACCCTTCCCTCCACCCACCATCAAATCAAGCAAAACTTCTCTTAATCATTATCAGGGAGACAAAAGTTAAAGTGCAAAGCAATAGACCAGAATTTCACACTCCATTTGCACAATAACTCAGAAGGCCGCTAATGTGCTGTTTGCTTTTTAGCAGGCCTCTCTGCAGCCATCATTGAAATGCATTTTGGCGCTGCTCCCAGGGCAACTTAAGTATTTATGACAGCTTGTCTTGAAGTGCCTACATGAACATTAGGATGTCCATGGCAATCTGCAAATTGACCCATCCACATGGCATTGGGGATCAGATGGAAAGAGCTTTAACAATGTGATGAAGATTAGGATATGTGTCATTTTTAATTTATCGTTCTACCCCAAGCTCCAGCAACGGTTCTGATTTTTCCATCCCATCTTTTGACCAGGATATGTCAACTTGTGAAATCCTCCCAAATTAACAGACCCAACTAAGACTACTTTTACTGCACACTCAATCAGATAATAAACTAAAAATATAAACTCTCACCCTACATGCACCACTTCCCTCTGGATGGTGAACGTGCCATGCCAAACCAGACTGTTTACCACTTGTCTGCTTCAAGCAACAGATGACTAATCTAAAGCAAAGATCTTCATGACAACTTTCATAACTACCAAGATCCAAGGTTCAGAGTTGTATTTTATCCTCCAAACTTTATTTCCATTTTATTTATATTATTAAGAAGCACGGCTCCTTACCAAAAAGAAAATTTTACCTGAGTACAGAAAACAGCAGAGCAGTAAAAAGCAAACTTCATCTGGAATCCTTTTGCATACTCTGGAATGGTGGACTCTTGGATTAAATGTGGTCTAGTGAGTTGGAAAGGAGATTTTGTAGGTAAAGATGGAAAGAAAGGTCAAGACCTCCTTTCAAATGCAACTGAAAGGTCAATACTTCTTGGGACAAATCAGCTCACCTCTCTGTATCTGACTTTCTATATTGAGAGGATAATGATACTTTCCTGTTTCTTAGGAGTTTTGTGAAACTTAATTAATGGTCCTGTTCAGATGCTACAAAAGAGAAAAGTTGTTTTAATTTGTAGAGTCATAGGTGATACCTAAAACAAAAAAGTCTCTAGTCATCTCTTTAACTTTGGTCCCCTCCAATTTTTTGTCTGTTCTGTCTACTTAAAGTGTAAATTCTCTCACAATGTGTGTCTATAGTATGTAGCATAGGGAGACTTCACTCTCTGGTGGGATCTATAAGCAGTACTGTCATATACATAATTAATCTCATGATTTAGGATTTTCAAAGGAGCTTAAGGAGATAGAAAGCAAATGGGAGTTGTGTCCGATTCTCTTAGTCTCTTTTGGAAATGCCAACTATAAATGGCAGATTTAGGGTGTAATTAGGTGCCATTGCAGGGCCAAGATCTATAGCAGGAGAGCAAAACAAGCCTGGGCCTGAAGCTGTACATGTCTTAGACTTTTGACTTTTAAAATTGCCCACCGTTGCCATGGCAGAGAGAGGGTGAGTATGAAATACTCTTCTGCTCCTTTAAAAAAAAAGGTGCATTGCAGATGCTAGACTGATAGTCCTGGATGAAGACTGAAGACATTTAGTTACTCACAGAATTAGACACAGCAAAGGCGGCAGCAGGGCAAGCTGCTACACAACATGCCTCAACTAGAGGCGAGTGACTAATTCACAGAAAATAATTTGTCACACTCTTGCATTCTGTCGTGTGCAAACGAGCCTTTACACTTATACAAGGTCACACTGAAGTCAGTGTGGCTCCACACAGACATGAGGGTCTGACAGCACGGTTCAAAGTGCAAAAAAAGGTCAACAGAATAGGTTTCATTTTTTTTCCTGGTTGGAAATCTTCCATTAAAAAACCCTGGATTTTCTCTATTTTATTTATTTGAAATTAATGACCAGATCATTTCTACAAATAAATCTTGGTCTGGGGCTGATTTATGAGCAGTCTATTCCAAGAACACGATGTTCCAAAATTGAAAATGAAAACAAATATAATTGGAGCAAACTTTATTGAACAATCTATTTCTGTGGGTTACTGGAAAAGCTGAGACTAGACTCTCACTGTATCCCTCATGTAAATGAAATGATAAGGGTCTGCCAGGCTATGTTATAGCTGCTCATAAACGTATGCCTATGAACTCACCCTCCCTCAACCTTTCTCTGCACTCCTTCCAAAACAGATATATCAGAAATTCCCTCACAGCTCCTTGAAGGAAGTAGAGAATTTATTCCCTCAACTTATTAAAAGACACATAGTTCTGAGGGCTAGAGGAAGAGTTATGCAGTTTAAAAGAGAATGGCTATAGCTTTCCCATAATCAGTGGGACTGAGGTGAACAGATTGATGAGGTTCTTTGCTGAGTGTTTTTAATCACCTTTTCTCTAATCAATATCACTTTAAAGCCCCGTGAATCTATTTCCTAACTCAGCAGCTCTTGCCTCTGGAACATTTCCTATACACAGTTTACACAGATTACTTCTCTATAACTAGAAATAAGACATGAGGAAGGGGTGATCCTTAGACAAAGGGAAAATGATTAATACAAGACAGAATGAGTAAGAAAGCAAATACCATGGATAGGTTGATCAGTCTGGGCTTAACCAGCCTGAGCAGTTCACTCAACTCCAAATCTTTGTGAGATTTCAAACAGCATAGTCAATGTCTCTTTGTCCAACACTATTTTTCATGCTTTCATGTAAAAACAGTGCCAAACTGAGACCCATCATTCTAGGCATTGTACAAATAAACAATGAAAAGACAGTCTCTGCCCTAGAAGAGCTCACAAACCAAGATTTTAAAAAATGAAAGTGTCAATTAACACTTTAAATGTGATGGATTTGAAGGATGGCTGTGTGAATTTTGATTGGATGCTCCTGGCAAGCATGAGGGTGGTATGAAAGAATGCACAGAGGAGTTTTTGAGGCCAAACTGAAGTGTGACTGAAAAACCTAGACCTTAATGTCTTTTGACTATTTTAATGCTCTGAAGAGTTTCATAATTATCCTGTATTGTATTATGAAATGAAAGATGCAGGAATATAGATTTATATACATATATTTTCAATGCCGCCCACCAAAAAATGATGTGAACATAACCATAGTCTATTCACTAGCATCCCAATATCACAATAATTTTCTACTGCCACGAGGCTGTCTCAAAATCTTTCTTCCTACCATAGTTTATACACAAAAGCTCAGTAAATGTTTATAAACTAACTGCCAAAAGATAATGACACTTCATGAAAAAAATTGCAGAAATGAACTTTGAAAAAAACTGCAGAAATTGCAGAAATGAACTTTGAAATTTTAGAGGACTGTCTCCTTTCCCCTACCGAGAGGACTCTCCAGAAACATATTCAGACTACTGCGGGATTAAGCGCTGAATAGATCTGAGATACAGAAACAAATGTGCTGGCTGTATAGAAAAGGAGAACTTTAAAGTATTTTCAGCAATGTCATACACTGACTACTATTTGTCATCAAACAAGTGAAGAATTTAGTATAACTGGGTATAAGCAAATTTCCCACGCACAGGTATCCTGATGCACCTGAGTCTTGACCTACAGAGCCCTGTGTCAGTTCAAGGCACCCCCACACATAGCTGATGCATCTCAATGTTTTCTTGCATAATACCTTGCTATTCCAGTCCTAAGGTCACCAACAGTTCTGCAAATACACCACAATCCTGGGTTTCAGCCCTCCTTGCTATCTAGTTCTACCTCTCTTAAACCAGAATGTAGCTAGCTCTTCCACACAAGTCCTGGCCTCCAGCACCTCCCTGATAGTTCAGTCCTAACCCTTCACCTCAACTGTTCCCAGTCACCACAGTCCTATCAGTCTACCTCTCTCCACAGCTGGGAGAAGACTTTGGTCACTACTGAAAAGAGTTGGTTTTCAAACAGCAGCTGACTGTTATTATTAACAATTCCTTGGACCAGTCAGTCTTTATCAATTATCAACCCAATAACACTCATCTGAACTGGAATTCCTTGAATTGATCAGTCACAAAAAGGAGTATTTGCTAAGATCACTGCAGTCACCTAAGGCTGAGTAAACTGGGCAGTATTCTAATACTACAGTGATGAGGGCAATCTAATTATGTAGGGAGATTTTAGTCATGATTTACCCCTTCATTAATACTTCCTTTTTAAATGATCACAATAGCTGATATCGGTAAGAAAGCTAAAAAATATGACATATCCTCTCTAAATGGTATTGACCGAGCTTGGATGTTATCCTGCTATTTTAGGGTCATGTTTTGAAATGAAATTCTCTAATTGAGTAATACCTAATGCCAAAAGAAACTAATTTGAAGTCTAACACCTTTACTCATACTGAACAATATCTTATGGCATAAGAGGTGCATAGACCTTGTTCTAGCTCTCTGTACAGAGATGCATATCAGCCCCATGTTGGCTAAAACAGAGAAAGTTGCCTAACGTGACCAGGAACCTCAGTGTACAGAATTTTTAGCCAGAAACTTGATTGTCTTTGTGCTAGTAATTAAGCCTGCTCCAGATGTATTCCAGCAGAGTCACATATTCAAGCAGCTGTGATCCCCTTCTTGAAGCAGATGGGGATCACAGCAGATTCCCTTCCATCAGTAGGTTAGATACAGCCTAGTTACTTAAGATATGGCCATTCTGTGCAGCCTTCCCAACCATTGCTGGTCCAGAGCAGGCAGAGAGCAGATGGCAGGGTAAAAACCATCTCACTCCCTTCTGATGCATCTCCCTAGCCCCACAGTCACCATCCAACTTGGTTTCAGCAGTGCTGGAATGAGTATATTCCAATGGACGGAATGAGGACAGGCAGAAAGGCAGGTATTTGAAATGAACAGCCTTTTGAAAGACGTGGTGCCACGATTAATATTCAAACCTCAGATTGTCTGGGGAGCCTCCAGTTGACTCTAGGAGCAACAAAGCAAGGGAGTAAGAAAGGTGTGCACCTGCCGGGAGCTTTTCAAAGGGAAAGGCGCAGGTGCATTCCCTTTTCCTCATCTTACATCCAAAAGCAGATTTACCTCAAAATATTCCAGTTTAGAAATAAATATACAAACTCAGCTGATTTATAATGGTTTTGCCTGAAGTTTACACAGGAAATCAATTCTCCTTTCCTTTCCCAGACAGTAAAAACCAATCCCACTCCAGTAGTACTAGGGTTAGCATGCAAATGTTGAGCCAATGGAAAGGGAATAGACTGCTGTCTTATGAATAACAGGCCTGATATAATTTTCACTGACACCGAGTAATCAGAGTTCTCATTGGCTTCAGTTGGAGTTGTGAGGAAAATCAGACCGAACCGCTTCAGTAGCCTTGGCCATATGGGCTTCCAATGGCTTATTCTTCCCCCAGACCTTTCACAATCCATGGGACAATGGTTCCTGAAATTTGAATTTATGGTCCATCTCCATGGGGTAACTTAACTTTTATTAAACGAAGAATATAGAGGGAAGCCAGAGAGCCCGAAGCAATTTATAAATATATGTTTTAATTAATTGGTTCGTGTGTGTGTGCATGTCAGCATATGCACAGGAGACATCAGTACCATCTACTGAACACAAAGAAGTTCAGAATGGACAAGTGTATCATAGTGACACAGCAAAATATCTAGTTGTCTACATTCCAGATGCAATATACATAGGTATACACCTACGGGTTTCACTTCACCCACAGCTGAGACAAGCCACTTTATCAGCAGCTGCTTAATCATACAGGGCAACACTGCCAAATAGTTTAAGAGAGGAAGCCAAGAGGAATCCCACATCCCACACGAAAATGCTAAGGGAATTTTGGTAATAGGATTGAATTACCTAACTTGAAATTGGCCAAAATATCTGATAGAGCAGCCCAAGGTGGCCTTTCTTTATGAAAGCAATGTGCTCTTGGCACCAGCACAAGTGCCTCCAAAGGTATCAGTTTCCAAAGAGGGAACCCTTCCCTTCACCATCTCTAGCACATAAAACTCCAGAGTCCTCCTGGGACTTTTATATTCCAGATTATTATTTTATATCATTCCACTTCTGCAATAACTGTCTCGTTCCCTGCCTGCAAAATAGTCCTTCGCATTGCACTCAGTTTCATTGCTTTCTCTTGTTCCTTTTTCCATAAGGCTTTTTGCAACTCTAGGTAAAGGATGCTGTTTAAAAAATGAAATTGTCATGAACCTTTTTATATTATAAGAATGACATCCGACATCTCCACCCAGATCCACTTTTCAGTATCCTGTAGCAATTCTCTGGCACTTTTCACTTGCACTCAGAGCACACCACTAACAATGAAGATCCATGTTCATGTCTCTGCACACAAACACACTAATTCAGTCAGTGCTGTTTTGTTTGCTAATTGTTATTCCAAAAAGGCAATGTTTGATAAAGTGGCAGACTATATATCAAATGCAGGCTGGGAACAAATCCATTGTAAGCCTGAGACTTGGACTAGAAGAGGGTTGCTTGGCTCTGTGGCATCCCCTTAAAAAAAAAAAAGGCAGCCTCAATGAATCATGCTAGTGCAGAAGGGTCCTTACAAAATGATGCAATTCTTCATTCCGGTGACATTATTGATTACCTTTAAGAAGACACTTAGAAGTACAAATGACTCATTGTTATCCTCACACCAGATACCTCACAACTTGAGTCCCAAATAAATAGGACTGGATCTGTTGGTTATTTCAAGATCAATAGACATTGCCTCATAATAGGAGAAAATTATTTCATCAATAGGAATTGACCAGTCAATAATAGCAAAATATCAGTTTTGCAGATTAAAAAGTGTGTGTGTGTGTGTGTGTTTTTGTGCGCATGCACATGCATAAATATATGTGAGGGTACATCTACACTGCAACACTATTTCAAAATAACTAGCGCTATTCCGAAATAACTTAGTCCACGTCTACACAGCAGGCAGTTATTTCGAAATAGTGTCAAAATACTGTCAATATGGAGGACTTCTTACTCCCACTCCTGTAACCCTCATTGTATGAGCAGTAAGGGAAGCTGTGTAGATGCTCCCAATTTTGAAATAAGCTATTTTGAAATAAGATAAGCTACGTGAATTGAGCTACGACAATTGCATATTTTGGGTTGAAAAAGGGAGAGAGAGAGAAAATATGGCATGCAGCACTTCTATCAATTTTTATGTAGGCATGAAAGGGACATGTTTGGATAGATGACCAGTGGTACTCTTGTTTCTAAGTATAAGAATGAGCTTCAGTTAGTTCATGTACCTTGAACTTGGCTGACAGAAATAAAAACTCATTTATGAGCCAACATCCATTTGATCAGTGCAAAGCCCATTCACACAAATGCCATGAATTGCCCCAGGAAGCTGGTTGTTTTCTAACAATTAAAGAAGAGGTAATCAATCTATTTTTACAAAATCATACATTTTTGTGATTATTTCCCTTCTCAGTGTTAACCACAGTATGCTCCAAGTAGACTATGTTAATCCAGTAATTAAATGGTTAATAGTCTCCAAGTGTACCTTGATAATTAAACCACCAAGTGTTTCCAGTTTTCATTTGCTAGAAGCTCATGGGAAAATGAAAAGATGATACAGTGTTGCAACTAATGTTCTAGCTTGAACCTGTGTTTAATCTGAAAAAGCAATATTCCAAGGTCTGCTGAAAAGAAAATTGTGCTACTGGCTTTTAAACTGGTAAGATTTTAGTTTTTTAGCCCTCACACTTTTGAATCTCTTTTGTTAAGCAAACTCAAAAGACCTTGATAAAGATATAAAGAACCTAGTGCTACTTAAAAGCCTTTCCATTTTCATATATAACTCACTGCATATGCTTTTCAGCTCTCTCTCTATTTACTTATTCACTGTTAGGAACTAGTTTTTCAGTCAGGTGCACCGTCATCACAACTGTGCAAATCAGGCAATCACAGTATCCTCAGGCATATTTTAATATGCATGATAATTTGGAAGTCTTTCACCAATGTGGAGGTTTATCATTTATTCCATGACTAACTGTAAAGCTACTAACAATAACTATTTAAAATTAGTGATGAGGGAACCACAAACATTTGGGAAGTTCATGTTCATTAGGATAAGACATGAGTTTCAATTCTTATGTGAAATTTATCTGAACCACTTGAATTTATAAAATTGGGCTAGAAATCTCTCATGAAAGGAACAGATTTAAAAATTCTGGAGCTTTCTGATTTTTGACTGAGCTAGTGGCAATCACTTTATTCATGCTATCTCAGCATTTCTGGGGCCACCTAGAATCCAGAAGAGTGACTGCATGTGAAAATGATAAAGAAAAGGAAGAAATTCAGAACATTCTCAAACTCAGCAAACTTTTGGCTGGAGTTCGGGATTAAAGATTCAGGTTTTAAATGAATGTTCAGGATGGGTTTGATTTTGAGTTTTGAATAAACTGATTCAGATCTGATTTGCGTTTCAGTAGAAGTTTGAGGTGAAAGTTAGAGGCAGGAATTTTATTTTCTCCAAACCTATTTGTCTGTTCCATATGAGATCTCTCCGAATTGATGGATTATACTTTCAAGAGTCTAAATTCCACTGACTTTCAAAGATTATTAGGCTCACTTATGTACTTTTTAAACATTTACCTAATATGATCACAAAACCCAGTCCCTTCTAATACAAAACTTTCATCTCTTACCAAACCATATTTCAGAGCATGAATCTTCATCTTCTATCTCCCATCCCAATATCTGACACACATGTGCAGTTGTTTCATTCATTTCACTCTTTTACTTGGCCTCACAGTTCTTCCTTTGGTAAACCAGATTATGGCCCTATAAAACAGCAGGGGTGCTACTGAAATTGCTTAAATACAGTAACTATTAAAACAACAAAATGGAACACTAATTGAATTGCTTTAATGTAACAGATTTTGCATACAAGGGAGGCAAACCATGGTGCCATTCTCCTCCATATAACTGTGTGCCTGCCTTAGTCATCATAACACTTATTTATATATTAATTTAGTACAAGTGTGTCTGTGAAATTACTGATGCTCATGGCTAGTGGTAGAAGGGTCTCCTTTAAGCATTAAATAAAGTGCCTGTAGCAGTGGACCCCAACCGTGGAAACCAAGGTTGGGTACTAGGCTTAAATCTATCAAACTTTGTTTCCCCCCACACACAAAAAAAGTCTTAGCTCTTTTCTACACTACACAGCTATCAGCATGTGCTATACACTTCCGTGAAATCAGAGCCACTTCCAATGGTTGCTGGATTCTCTCCATTCTCTTGGTCATGGAATGATCTGAGCTGAGGATTTGTGGAGAACCATGCATCCAGTTTTATCTTCTCCTCTCTGGATCCCGCAATGACAGGAAGGAGCCAGCCAACAGCATCAACATCACACTGGACTGTCTTCTTCTCAGAAACTAACTACTGTATCAGCGTCCCCTTGAACTATGAGGAAAGGATCCACTGTATCCAGTCGTGTGCCGTAATCCTCTCCCTATGGACCAGTAATTCAGGGTTGTGTGAGGGGTACTCAGGATATGCTTTCCCTCCTTATCATAAGGCCCAGTTCTGTCACTCTTCTCACATTAGGTAGTAACTTACTCCACTGATTTCAATGTGACTGTTTGCGAAGTCACTATGACATTGCTTGAGACAGGAGAGGACAGCAAAATCCGACATTTTGTGAGGGGTGTCTGTGTAGCCACCTGCCTCCTACTCAGTTGTACCTACTCTAGCACATGGTGTTAGGGCTGCCAAGAGTAGGCTCTTTAATGGGCTTTAGACCAGCATGTAACATAGTTTCTCAAAGATACTTAGGCAACCTAACTCACATTGATTTCAATGGGAGCTAGGTGGTTCCTAAATTGTTGAGGATCTAGGCCTTGAAGCCCAAGTTCTAAGGAAGGTTAGAAGTTTGGCAAAGCTGAATGGGAGATAAAGCCACTTGCTAGTTCAGCCAGTCTTAGTCAGTATAGCTGATACAGTTAACCCAAAAGTTTAGGAATATCTGATTTATAGAGTCAACAGTGATTGCTTGTCAAGTGCTTCAGCTTGATTCCAATAGACTAGTGTGCCAAAATGGCCAAGTTCTCAAATAAACTGAAGGCAGAGAGTCATTCCACACAGAGTCATTTGTTCCTCTTCCTGTGCCTCAACCAATCAGGAAGAGACACATGAAACAAAAGACTTGGCTATTCATAGATTTTAATACCAAAAGGGACCATTGGGTCATCTGGTCTGACCTGGATAACACAGGTCACAGAATTTCATCCAGTAATCCTTGTACTGAAATCAGTAACTTGTTTATGAGACCATTAACTTGTGTATCTAATGTAAGCCATTTCCTAATGTGTTTTTGGTGTAAGAGAATTCTCTGGTTGCTCTGCTGCTCTATCATAAGAAAGCTTTTTTTACTAAATTTGGTGGTGTTCCAGGGAGACATAAGAAAGTCCCTTTTGTATGTAGATATTTCTTCATTATTGTCAAGGTCTCCATCAAAGAATTTTCTCCAACTTGAGACAATTTTCTTGATTTCAAACTATTGTTACCTTTTAATTCACAGGTACAATGCAGAAGGTGTGACCTTAGTAAATACCTGGCAAAACATTTTCTGCAAATATTTATTTGAATGTTTAACTGAATACTTCTCATTCGTGATTCAGAGACGTTAATTTGTAAACAAAGCTGATGTATATAACTATATAATCTCATAAGTGATACTCTCATCCTTCTTCTCCCTTCTAGCCTTTGTAACTCGGTGCATCTTGTTCTGTATTACATTTTAAACTCTTTGTAGTATAGACAATGTCTGTGGGTCTGGACACTGCCTAGCACAATCATAATTGGGGCCTTTGAGTGCTATTGCAATACAAATAATAATAACAATAATAATAATAATGGAAAGTGTTATTCAGGCTATTCAGTGGCAGGACCTGGGAATAAGATCAGGAATTCCTGGCTCCCAGCTTTGGGCTGTATCTGCAAAATGCAAAAGTTTGTGATCTCAAAAACAGGCACATATATTTTTTTAAATACCTATTTTGCCTACCTAACTTAGGCTCTATGGCTATATTTTTGCACTTCCCTATAACTGTGGCCCATAGCAGTATCCTGTTTCCATTATAGCATTAGCAACAAGCATCATTTAGAAAGCAGTTGAAAGAGCGCTCTCACCTAAAATGAGATGAGACTCAGGCTATGTCTAGAGGTATCCCGGAAAAACGCTGCCACGTCCAGGGAACACGTCTGCTCTTCTGCTTTTTTTTGCAGAAGAGCAGATGCGCTCTTTCAGAAGCCCTGTCTTCCTCCTTCCACAAAGAAGAAGGGCTCTTACGAAAGAGGAGGATTTTCTGAAATTTGGCCCAGTGTTCACAGGCCAAATTTTGGAAAAGCCTCTTCAGAAAAAACTTTTGGAAAAAGGCACAAATTGCAGAGCGCATTTTGTGTACCTTTTTCCAATAGATCATTTTAGTCTAGACATAGCCAGAATGAAGGTAGATTTGGGAGCTATGCTGGATACTCACCTGATACCCAGTAACGTTGTGGCCAAAAGAGCTAAAGTGATCAATTAATAGGGAGGTTATTTTATCTCTGTATTTGGCACTAGTGTGACCTCTGTTGAAACACTGTGTCCAGTTCAGGTGTCCACAATTCAAGAAGGATTTTGATAAATTGGATTGGATTCAGAGAAGAGCCATGAGAATGATTAATGAATTAGAAAACATGTCTTAGAGTGAGGTCATTTGGTCTATTGCTCTATCTTAAAGAAAAAGTGAAGGGGTTACTTGATTACATTGTATAAATACCTACATGGGGAAATTAATAAGGGATTCTTCAATCTTGCCGATAATGGCTCGAAGTTCAAGCTAGACAAATTCAGACTGGAAATATGGTGTACATTTTAACATTGAAAATAGTAAGCCACTGGAACAATTTACCAAGGATCATGGTAGATTCTGCATCACTGGCATTTTTAAAATCAACTTGAATGTTTTCCTAAAGTATATGCTCTAGGAACTGTTTGGGGGACATTCTCTGGCTTGTGTTATACAGGATGTTAAACGAAATGATTATAGTGGACCGTTCTGGATTTAGACAATATGAGTCTATATAATCTTGTCAGGCACATCCTTCTTCAGGACAACTACCCACAATATCAGTCTCCTTAATCTGGAACCAAAGAAACCAGCAACGGTATCTCCCCCTTAAGCAAATTCAGATATCTTAGGCAAAACAGTCCCTGGTATGTTCCCTCCCTGCCTCCTCTGACAGCCTCCATCCCAATGGACAAAGACAGAATGCATTTCCCACTCTCCATTCACAGCAAATAAAATATACAATGTTCATTCTGCATCATTTTCATCTTAATTATCACTGCAAAGAGTACAGAAATCATTATCTGCATGATGATGAACGTCCAATTAGCATTTCCCATATAAATTTCAGATCATGAAGGAGGCTATAATGGAGAGTGCAAATTCCTAATGGTCTTTTTTTTCTAGCTGAAAAATTGAGGCGCTTAACAAAATGAAATTAAATCTGAGCCATTTTCAAACACAGTCAAGAACTTTAATTACTTGACAAGTAAGAAAAAAGAGACCAAACAAAATCTTAAAAATAAACATATTTTAAAATCATTTATTTTTCCTGTACGTTGCTCCAACTTTCTCCTCCAGATAACTAAACACTTGTCTGGTTGTGCTCAATAAGTTTTACACTATTGTAAAGACTGTAGAAGTATTTTTTTTTTATTATCTGCATTATTAGTAAAACAGAAAATTATTCCAAGTAAACATTTAGGTTTACTCTCTATGGCATTTTAATTTGTTTCCATTCACAGCACTTAAATGTAGCAGAGCAAAGTACGTCTTTCAGTTGTGGAACTGGTAGGGTCACCCACGCTATGCCCTAACCATGAAAAATAGATTGCCATCTAGCCCGTTTTGGACAGGCCTGGCAGGTTTTTTTTACTCTTTTGAAGGTTGCTGGTCAAGAGACATAACTTTTGGGTGAGAAGGGAGAGTTGCTGTGTGCATGTGTGACCCTGGGCACAGAAATCTTGTTACTAGTGGCCATGTGGCCATGGACATCATAACAGGGAGTATGCCATGCCATGCCTGTGTGCACAATATGGATCATGCTGCATTGTGGGCCCTCACATGCTGCTGCCGAAACAGTGAGCAGCTCCTCTGAGTTCTGGGGATCTGCAGAATAGACCCCTCACTCAAGAACAAGGCTTGCCAGAAGGAAGAGGTAAGGTAGACAGAAGGTTGTGATAAGTTGGACTCCTTGGAAGCGGCAGTAGGGATGCTCATTTCTAGGGCCCACGCTCCGGGGTGGTGGGCAGGGAGTCAGGCTACTGGTGAGGGAAGAGGCACATAAGATGGAAAGAGGAGGGTTGGAAGAGGGGAAGAATCTATTTCCCTATCATCACTTTAAATGGCACACCACATCCCTGCATTCCTATTGCCAGGTGACAGAGAAACACTACATCATGGACTCCTATGGAGATGAAGCCGAGGTGTGTTTCAAATGCCACTTGGTTTCAGTTGCCCCTCACTGTTACTCAGATAAAGTGTACCCAATTTGTAGTTTTAGCAGCATCTCTGCTACTCCTTCTGTCACATAACAAGTCATATGTGAGGTCCGTAGATCAGCAAGCCCGGGATGAAAGTTTGCATCCCTGCTGTACCCAACTTAGCATAGCCTGGGACCCTGCAAACGCAAACAGAAGCTGGGCTTTATCAGCTTTCACCCATGCCTTGAGTTGGGAAACTACTAAGTAGAAAACAAGTTTGACCTTGGGCTCAGTTCATGAGAATGTTGAAAGTGGTGTTGACCCTGTACGCATACACCCAGTAAACAACTGTAGTATAACTAGTGTACTAAGTCTTATGCCCAGAGAGTCTCTCCAGGGACCTAGACCTCAGAGGGTGCCCTGGATTCCCCCAGATGGAGCCACATCCACTGCAGGCTGATGCGAGGTGACAGGAACGGGACTCCCCGCAGACTGAAGGGGCTTAAGCATTTCCAAGTGCCTGTTGCTCACTTTTATGCATTGCTCTGACTATGCTTATTGACGTATTACTTTGCAGTAGCTGTGTAACCATTTTTTAGCAATATTAAGCCTGTAATAGTAGTGACGTAGTGAGATTAATAAAAGCAACTATTCCTAATGGACTCTGTCTTGAAGCGAATCCATAATTCTGTTTGGCCATGGCCCTGTGAGTTGACACCTTCCACATTGGAATAGCAGATCTGCCTCAGACCAGCAATCCAACTAGTAGAGTATCCCATCATTGAAGTGGGCCATACTAAACACTTCAAAGGAAACTTCCCCTCATCACCACCATGGAAAATGATGCACTTACCTGCCTTCAGGTCCTTTTGTTGTTAGTGATTGGTTTATTTTCTAAATTCTAAGAGCTAACATCACTTAGAAGTTTTTGTCCTGACTAGTATAACCTCAGAGGCCATTTTATTATTCATATAAATGTCTAATTGTTTTTTAATCCTTCTATAACCTTCACCTCACTAATATCTTATGCTGAGGCCTTCCACAGATTCTGTATTCCTTGTCTTAAAAAGCTATTATTTCAATTTTATATATGTTGCCTTCTAATTTTCACCTATTTCCTCTTGTGCTTACATTATGAGAAAGGGTAAATAAGAGTGCTTGGTTGACTTCCTTTCTACTGTTCATTATTATACATATTTCTGTCATGTGCTTCTTAGTTACCTTGTCTCTGTAACTAATCCTAATATTTATTATATCTCCTCAGCTGGAAGTATTTCCATGTTTTTAATTATATGCACTCCTTTTCACTAAACCTTCTCTGGTTTTGCTATGCCCTTTTGAAGGTAGGATGGTGAGAAATAGAGTCAGTGTTCAAGGTGATGGTGTACCACAGAGCAACTGCATATTTCCCATATGTACAATTTTCAGAGCACGTAAGATGTGTGTTTAACAAGGACACCCGACAGTTTACAGAAGCACGCACTCCACTTATCCATGAATTGTATGTAAAATATACTTCTCTGATATCCGGGTCAATAAACTGGTCCAGTTCCTTATTTCTAGTTAAGTGTGGGGAGAGCAAGTAACCAGTGGTACGTTCAAGTAACCAGTGGTAGGTTCCTCTATATATAATTTCCTTTTCTTGTTTAGGACTGTGCTGATTTTCCATGGTTGCCAATGTTTTGGCCTTTCAATAGCAAACTTAACAATGAGTGATCCAGGCAATCAAAATGTCTGACTGGTGACTAAAATGTGGAACACTTGCATTTGCTTGCACATGATGCCATAACTGACAGGTAGCAATGGTTTTAAGGATATTTTCTCACTGTGTGAATTAAATGAGCCATTTTTTTAAAAAGTAAACTAAAAAAACCTAATTATTTGCAACCATAAAGAATCCTTACGTGGGATGGCAGCCATGCTGACCTTTGGAGCTTTCTTTCTCTAGCACAGACCTCTACCACATGAGTTAGAAGAGTAACTGCTACCCAGAGGTGCGCCAATACTGACCCATGTGCCGCCATCACTATATTTACCTGTATCTCCATAGGTACAGGTGATTGCAGCTCCTGTTAGCCATGGATTGCCTTTTCCAGTCAATCGGAGCTGCAGAAATGGTGTCCTAGTCCACAACGCTTCCCACAGCTCCCATTGGCCAGGAACTGCAATTTGTAACCAATGCGAGCTGCAATCACTGATACCAGAGGAGGCACAGGTAAATATAATGGTGGTGGCCCACTAGGGGCTAACCCTGGTGAACCACTGCCACATTATTGCCCACCCTACTGTTGCCCCTTATGTGGGCCACCCACTACCAGAATCTCTGATGTGCTCTTTACCTGTGGGTCACATGTTTTGCTAAACAACAATAGAATTTTGGAAAGCAGAAATCCTGGAATCTTTTTCTGGCTATGGAAAAGAAAGTATGAGCTAGTTAGATGAGTTCATAACATGAATAAGATTTGAGGCTCCCATTTTTGAGACCAGGGTTCTATTCTCAGCTTTTCCCAATGTTCTTTACCATTCATTTAATTTTTTTCTAAAATGGAGGGATTACATTTGCCTGCCTCAAATGGAAGGCTATGCAAGTTCTGTTGTGAACAGAAATAAATAGAACTCAGTAGAAGTTTGACCAGAACATAGTGCATGCTAGCCTAGAACATAAGGTATTTATGAAGGAATCCCTCTCTCTCTTGAGGAACAATGTTCTATGGGGTGATGCAAAACAACAGGAAGCCAGATTTGACATTAATGTGGAATATCCTGAAAACGCCAATACAGCCAAGAACTCTGGTCTCTTTCAAATTTTTGCAGAACATTGCTTGTTCTTCATTGTCAAAAATTTCCAGAAAGATAGTCAATGACATTTTCTAAAGGGGCTTGCTAGGCCATGCTGAGATGTTCAGGCCCTTTAACATTGATCATCAAAATCAGAGCCAGGTCTTGTTTTTTTAGTTAAGATTGATGAATCCTTAAAAATATTTTCTGATGTGGAATTGGTTTTGGTTCTGACCAGGCCTACTGGTGATGGGAGACAAAAGGGGCAGTTGCCCCATGGACCAGTGATTCAAATTGCAACATCAGCAGCAGCTGGAGCTCGGGGTCCTTTAAATTGCCACCAGAGTGCTGCATTACGTGCTCTGGGCAGCTCTGAGGTCTGGTGGAAGGGCGGGAATATAGCATGGACTTTGGGTGATGCTGAGGGCTGGCTGCTCCCAGTCCTGCCCCTTTCACCCACGATCTTGCTCCTTCCAAGAGCATGTAGCCATCCCCCCCCACACACACCTTGCTCACAGGGCAATTCTGTCAGCCTCCCTGGTTCTTCCATCCTCTAATGCTCCTGTCTAGTGGAGATCACCTCTCCCCAGCTCCTTGCCATTCAGTGCTCCTGTAATGGTGTTCCTAAGCAAGGCATAGACACTGGGACACAGAAGTTTGTGTAAACAAGCAGACCCAGAATGTTTAATTTGTTTCCAGAACCTGGTCATGTATACAACCATTGACACAACTGTAAAGCAAAAAAAGTGCTGGGAGTCTTGCTGGTCTGCACACTGTCACATAAAAAGTCATATGTGGGGCCTGCAGCTCAGCAGGCTAGGATGAAAGTCTTCATCTCTGGAGTTTACACCTTTGTTACAAGCAAAGACGCACTAGTAAGCTGATTTAGTGCTGGGCCGACTAGATGGTAAATGCCTTTGTCCCAGAAGGTGGTCCGACCTGGAAACCACCGTATCTATCACCGGCGGATTTCTCCAGTCCGAAATAAACACAAACTTGAATGGAAAATTTAAAAGATGTATTGAATATAACAGATAATACACGTAACCCCAAAATACAACACTGAATTAACCAACCCCTCACCCCAAGAGATGGTAGAAGATTGCACAGTATAAGATAGATTAACACTATACTCAGTCTGTCCGGATGTTAAGTGACAGCTGAGGCTCAGGACCTGCTACCTGTCGGCTGTTTCACAGCCTCAAGGGAGGAACACTGAAGAGTCCATCAGATGTATTTCGTGGACACAGGTAGCTGGGGTCCATCATGCTGGGCAATCACCACAGTGGTGGGCTGAAGCACCCTGGGGCAGCCGCTGCACGTTGCTTCGTTCCACTGTAGATTCCGGGCCTTCACCACGGATCCGGGAGCGGCAGGCTGCTGTGGAGCTCAGGCAGATGGACGAACCAAACAGGGGGTGGAGAAGAAAGAGAAGAGCCCGATCGTCTCAGGGGCTTGAGGGTTCCAAGGCGGGAAACCCCTGGAGCGTTCCTAGTGCACAAGGTGTAGTGCTGTGTGCACACTAGAGTTCTCAGTGCAGACTTTAGTGCCATGTGCAAATCAACAGTGCTATGTGCACATGATGGTTTTGGCGGCAAAAGGGTCTCTCAGTCTGTTGGGTTCCATTTTAAACTCCCATCATGCATCACAACTCCATTTTGATCTCAGTGTATCTCTGATAATAAATGTCCTTTGACCTTCGTGTCATTCTTTACACTCAACACCTTAGTATAGCCTAGGACCCTGCAAGTGCAAACAGCAGCTGGCCCTTATCAGCTTTAACCCATACCTTGAGCTGGGAAACTACTAAGCGGTAAACAAGTTTGACCTTGGGCTCAGCTCATGGGAATGTTGAAAGTGGCATTGACCCTGTATGCACACACCCACTAAACAACTGTAGTATAACTAGCGTAGGGAGTCCCATGCCCGGTGAGCCTCACCAGGGACCTAGACCTTGGAAGGTGCCCTGGATTCCCCCAGCTGGAGCCACGTCCACTGCAGCCTGGTGTGAGGTGACAGGAACGGGATTGCCTGCAGCCTGAAGGGGCATAAGTATTTCTAAGTACCTGTTGCTCTCTTATGCATTGCTCTGGCTGTGCTTATTGATGTGTCACTTTGCAGTAGCGGTGTAACCATTTGGCAGTATTAAATCTGTAATAGTAATGACGTAGTGAGATTAATAAAAGCAACTGTACCTAATCAACTCTGTTGTGAAGCGAATACATAATCCTGTTTGGCCATGCCCCTGTGAGTTGACACACACCAGTCATCATCTTTTGGGCTCAGGAAGGCTTCAATCTAGCAAAGCTACTCTTCATTTCTTCCCAAAGGATGATTAGACTAGAATATAAAAAATTGAAAGGTGCACCATCACCTGAGACATATAAAACTAGACTGGACAAAGCTCTGGAAAACACATTGTTGGAATCAAGCCTGCAGTGATCCCTGGAGCATCTGGACAAGACATAACCAATCTCTTTCTTTTTTGTATCCTTTAATGTCTGTTTATACCAGATTAAGATCCTTACTGAAGTCAATGAAGGTGTGACTGAATAAGGATTTGGGGTGGGTGGTTCCTTTAGGATTCTGTGGCAAATTGGAGCAGGGTTAATTGGGTGTGGTCTGGCACATTTTATATGCATTGGGGTAACTGAAAAGGACACTCCTTTGTAAGTTCCCAAGCTAGGGAGAACATATAACATTACATTAGGATTTGTTCACTTTTGAATCAGAGAAGAAGGTTTTATAGCTCTATAAATCCAAATGATGTTCTCCTAAAAGCCCATGAGAATATACAGGAAAGTAGGAAGACTTTACTAGCTCATGAATAAATAGTGGTCAAAGATCTTGATGGCAAGTGTAATAGTAAATTGATGAATGGGCATCTGTAGCACAGCAGCTGTTTTTTCAAGCTAAACTCATTAAGACATCTTAACAATGATTGGCAAACATAGAGGCAGATAGGTGAGGAAAGGTCTAGTTAGGTATCTTCATGTTGTTGATTGAGAGTGAAAAGCATGTCCAATATATTCTCTAGTAAATATGCCTGTTCGGTAAACAAGTTTTGTTCTTTCACACAAGTGTTCTCCAATAAGCCAGGCAGGGGTGAATTGGAATGTACATTCAACCCTCAGCCACTGCAGTTTTGGACAGAACAGGTGCATCAGATAATATCAAGTTATTTTGATTCTATGGAGTGGCTTATAATGGGATACAGCAATCTAATATTTAGAGCAGGGACTAAAAGCCAGGCTTTTTGAGTCCTAATCATGGCTCTATCACTGGTTTTCTCTATTTCCTTGGGTAAGTTGTTTAACTACTATGTGCCTAGCTTTGCCCAGTTGACATGTTTATCTCCCTATACCTCCAGGGGTGGTTGTGAGCTTTAATCAGTTAGGACATGTCTAGATTACATTTTTCTTTCAAAAGAAGATATGCAAATTCAGTGCGAATTTGCATATCTTCTTCCAAACGCTTTTTCAAAAGAGGTTTCTTTTGAAAAAGCAAGCAGTCTAGATGCGGTTCTTTTGAAAAAAAAAACCCTTTTTCGAAAGAACGCTGTAAATGTCATTTTTGAGGAAGAAGGGTTCTTTCGAAAAAGGGTGTTTTTTTTAAAGAACTGCATCTAGACTGCTTGCTTTTTTGAAAAAACCTCTTTCGAAAAAGTGATCGGAAGAAGATATGCAAATTCGTGCTGAATTTGCATATCTTCTTTCGAAAGCAAAACGTAGTCTAGACGTGCCCTGATGGTCTGATCCGGCTCCATTAAAGTCAATGGGAGCTTTCCTATTGATGTCAATCAGTGGAGAATTAATTCTTAATCATTGTAACGTGCTGTCCTAATATTGTAACGTGCTGTCCTTAATCATTGTAACGTGCTGACCTACAGCTTTACCCTGTTGTGAGCTCAACTGTGAAAAGTGAGTGAAAGATCATAAAATGTCACAATAACCTGTAGCAACAAATGACAAGGGGAAAAGGTGTGAAAAGGAGACAGAAAAGCTGAATTGGTCTAAAAAACAAAAAGGCTTGCTGATATGACTCAAGCACTGTGTTAAAATCATTCACGGTAAATATCAGAAATATAGGGCCAGAGGTCAATGGATCCTAATTGGTGTGTTGTAAATTAAGCCTAATTGGTAGACAAAATAATAAGGGAATGGGCTATTCTGCTATTAATCCCTTTTTTGGGTCCTCAAAACGAGAGACTTTGGGGGTCAAATCTGACTACCATGATGTTGACTGAGTAAAATGCAAGTGCTGGCTGACTGAAAGATGAGAAAAGAGAAGGGAATGAGTTTTATCATAATGTTGCCCCACTATTTCCTGATATCCTGGGTCTTCTTTGTCCTAATCCTGAGAGGTGTCCTGAGCAGACCAAGCCAGCAAAAGAGTCTCAGATGACATCACCATCTCCTCTAGCTCTGGCTTCACCTAGACCCCACCTCAAAAAATACGTCCCAAAAGGCAGCTAAATGCAATGCCCTATACAGACTCATGCTGGTACCAATTTGCTTTATTAGCCATGCCAAGACCTGGCAAATTCCTGTGCTGCATTGTTCCAGCAGTGAGGTTGTAAGTGAGTACCAACACTAGAGATGAAAGCTGCATTTTTTAGCTTTGCTGTTCTTTTCTCTCCCCTTGTGTGTGTGTTTGTCTTATTTTGTTTTCTCACCAATGGGATGAGATTTTAACAACGGCAACAATGACAGCTCCAGCCCATCTCAACTAACTTCTTTTCCCCAAAAGTTATTGCCATCTTTAATAACATCTAAAAAACTGTCAAAGCAGATGGGGTTTTTTTCTGGAGCTAAAGGGAAAGGGAGCAAGGGTTATGATTAAATTGAAAGCCTTGCTTACTGCTTTACATTTCAAATGCCTTAGCTGTTTTTCTTTCTTTCCTTTATCTTAAATAAAACGCTAAAAGGACTTTAATGGCATGTTTGCCTTGATGCTAAGGAGGCTGAGGTCTCTGTACATGAAAACCCAACCCTTATTTAAAACTGTTTAATGTTGGACAATGACAGGGTCACATTAATATCTTTTACTGTTTAGCACCATTTACTCCATCCAAATTAATACAAAAGTGCTTTGAGTTCCTCGCATGAAAGATGCTGTGTTAATGGAAATTACTATTAATGTAATCCTTCTGCCAGATGGATGACAACAGCAATGAGGGGACCTGGGTTCAAATAGCAATGGATCTCTCTTAAAACTAACCACTGCTACAACCCGAATTTCTTGTATCACTAGAGATCTTTCCTAAGCACTAACAAGCAATGCGACCCCACTCTCATGCACTTAGTCTCTGTATGAAACAAGGAAAATATCTGGGAGAAAAGGAGCAACCCATTAACTTAGGTAAGCACAAGCAATCTGTCTATATGCATAAGTAAATTATTCCCTGCTAGAGACTAAAACAAAAGGAAAAACTATGTAGCGCTTTAAAGACTAACAAGATGGTTTAATAGGTGATGAGCTTTTGTGGGCCAAACCCACTTTCTCAGATCATATTCTGGAAGAGAATTGGCATGACCATATATATATACTGTGGCAGTGGTCCATTACTTTGGCGGGAACAACTACTAGGTAAATTTCCCTTTATCGCATCACTTCCTATATCCCAATCTGCTAAACTCCACTCATGATTTGGTGTTATTGGGCAGTCCCAGAGACCTGAGGTACACTCAGACTGGCCTATCTCCAATCCCTTTGAAAGTCTTGCTTGGTCTTGTCTTGAGGCTCCACCATCTAAACCAGCTATAGATATTTCAACTTTATTTAGGGACTGGGTAAGAGGACCTTCACTGGAGTTCACTCAGGTCTCTGCTGTCTTGGCAGCTTCAGCAAAGAATCCTCACTGTGTTGTGTCCAATTAAAGAGCCATTTCCCATTTGGAGTGTCTATCTATTTGGGGTTCTGGTACATAATTTATGTTGATGAAATGGCTCTGTGGCCATCCTTCCTGTAGTTCACCAATAGTTTTGGTTTTCTGCGGAGTTGATGGCCGCAAAACTGTCTGTGTGACAGCTAGAATGCCACTGGAGGAGAACTAGAACTGAGTCCGATCGATTGCAGGTTAGAGCTGAATTGCGAGCTTATTTTGTGGTGGTGTTGACAGCGAAGAAAAGCTACTTTTCCACCCGTATCGCATCCACACAATGACGTCCAGTGGAACTGTTTCAAGTGGTACAGGACTTGTTACAGTCTGGCACTCATGATGAAATGGAGGAGCTCTTGGCTCCCTGTTGTGATCTGTTCGTGAAGCACTTTGCAGATAAGATCGCTCTCATTCAGTCTGATTTGGACTCTGGCTGCTATGTAAGTGGGGTACAGAATGTGTTGAGCCACTGCCCAGTCATTTTTCTTTAGAACAGTTTCAGCTATTGCAGACTGAGGATGTGGAGAAGGTGCTTGGAGGAGTGTTATTGACCACGTGCTTACTCAACCCCTGCCCTTCATGGCTTATTAAATCAAGAGAAGGGAAGGGATGACTGGCTGGGTCCAGAGGATTATTAATGCATCTTTTAGATCTGGTATGGTTCCAGATCAATATCAATAATATTAAGTTGTATATTTTCAGTCATGCAAATGGGTATTCTGATATACTGGCTCTTTGTTGACCACTTGTTCTGAATTTTGATGTAGTTTGGCTCTTTGATTTGAAACGGTTGCCGACCTCTGGGCTAAGGCTTTGTCTACACTGCACAGCTTTTTAATGACATAGCTGTGTCGCTACTGCCATGCTGCTAAAAACCATACAGTGTAGCCAATATTTGCCAGCTCTCCTGCTGACAAAAACTTCCACCCAAAAAAAGTGGGATTAAATTTGCCAGTAGGAAAGACCTCCTGCTGACAAAGTGTTGCTCACATCAGCACTAGATGTCAGCAAAACTTCTGTCTTTTGGGAGAAGTTTAACACTTCTAAAAGACAAACGTTTTGTTGTTCAGTTGCCTAAAATTATAAGGGATCCTCAAAGGTTCTTGTTATCATAAAATTATGTCTAATATTTCCAAAGATGTCTGCACCTCCATTCAAAAATTGGTAAGGTCTGCAAATGAAAAGAGGTTAAAAACCACTGGTGTAGTGCTTCAAGTCACAGTGCTTAGATTAATAGTAATCATATTGCAATTTGACCTATAGAGAGGTTCGTTATCTAGGGTGAGCTTGGGAGAGTCACATGGACAACAGGATTTATGTACAATGAAAATGGCACTTAAATCACATACCTTTTAAGGAGGCAGTGATGCCTTAAGAAAAATGTTTTAAAGATATATATGCAAAAATAACACTGCTATAACATCAGTATTTTTTTTCCTTTTCATTATTTTAACTAAGATTATCTTCATAAAGAAAGATGTTTTGTATCATGGGAGTTCATTTATTTATGAATATAGGAATTGCCATTCTGGATCAGATATGTCATTTCTATAGTAACAAAGTATCTTTGACAGTGGTCAGAACAAGATCTTTCAGAGGAAGGTGCAAGACATTTCAGTCATGAACAATTATGGAATGTGCTGCCCACGGAGGAAGAAATTTCATCCTAATCCCATCAGTTAATGGATGACATACCCTGAAGCATGAGGGTTTTATAGGCCTTCTAATTTTTAATCCTATCTAATATAACTGTAGATGGTCTTATTATCTGTGTTTTAATCATACTAAGCTCTTAGCCTAGTGACAGTGCTTTTGCTGCTTTCCCCCCCTCAGAATAATAATAAAATGCAATAACATGGATTTTTAACAATTTATTTTCCCCATGGGATTCCAATGTGGTTTACAAATGTTACAAATCACATAGTTAGAGGAATGTACCTGTTACTGAAATGTCAATAGTGCTACGGTGTAACACTGCTGCTGTTATCAGCATATAGCAACCTTATGCAATAACTTAGGAAAGAAAATGATAAATACTATATACATCTGAAACTGATGGGGGACATCTAAATAACAGAGAGCAATTATTTAGGTTTTTATCCTGCAATTTGTATCATTCAGGAGCAAGGATCTGATTGCAGAATCAGAGCCTTATACTAGAATTTGGAGAGAACATTGTACATTTTTTCTCTGGAAAGCACCATAGTATTTTTAATTAATACAAGCAGTTAGGACCTTAGTTTTATGTTTCATTTGAAAAGTGGGACCTCTAGAAGACCTTTTGTTCCCTTCTCAGCTGCCTCACACCATCACGTTGCTAGCATTGGTTCATCCACTATTTTGAAAATATGGCAAAATATGATTCATTTCCCTCAAAAATAAGATTAATCTGGAGTAAATATGGAATGATTTTCACTTCAAAATCATCCTATTTCGAAACAATTGCTTTTCACATAAAAAAACTAACAACATTCACATTTTTCAGGAATAGTCTCATTTCCCAAAATGTTATACATGCAAAACTGCCCAAAATGAAACTGTGAACATTTTCACGATTTTTAATATAATTTTCAACAAGCCCTGTCTATAAAAATACACAATATCCATGATACAGCAGTATGTAGAGTTGGTAGAAAAATTCTGAATGAAACATTTTGAAACAAAACAAAATATTTAGCTTTGGGTCAGCCTAAGTCTAAACATTTCATTTTGGTTTGTCAAATGTTTAATATAAGTCAAAATTAACCTCTGTGCGTCCTGGGGCCATTGCCATGCTTCATAACAATAATAATGCTCACATTTCCCCTAGAACCTTCTCCCTGACTGGACTACATCTTCCATATAGCATTGCATTCTGTGTCCCTGTCATTAAGTCACTATAGGTACGGCTAGACAAGGAACGTGTTTGCTCTTCCGCTTTTTTTTTTTTTTTCAGAAGAGCAAATGCGCTCTTTCAGAAGCCCCTGTATTCCTCGTTCTATGAGGAAGAAGTAGGCTTCCGAAAGAGGGTTTTTTTCCGGCATTTGGCCCAGTTTGAAAAGCCTCTTCTGACAAAAGAATCAGAAAAAGGTACACAAAATGCGGAGGGCATTTTGCGTACTGTTTTCTGACAAAAACTTATACTCTAGCCCAAATGTTCGGTGTATTATGGGAGATGAAACATTTGAATGTTTCCAAAATTGAAATTTTTCCACAAATCATTTTGATATTTTGACTTTTCAGGATGAAAACAAAAAGGCAAAATATCTGCTTTTAGACAGTTCTAGCAATAAGAGAGTTTAGTGTCAGCATGCTTTGTAATAGTAATTCTGATTACTTCTTAATACAGAAAACTTATTGTTGAAGAACACTATCCAGAATCCTTGACCAGACAGTCAATGTGCCTTTGTTTGTAGAGTGGAAAAATAAAGTTTCGTGGATTTTTAGCCAAAGGAATCTGTCTTTTTATATAAGACTCAAAATGTCACCTGTGTGTAATTACTATAGTGCTTTGAGTACAGCTGAACAACAATATCTAGAAGGATGTTATGGGTCTGCTAATATATTGATATTTGAAGCTTCTTGCTGCTTAAAATGCTTGGTTTATCCTAGGGGAATCTATAAATTCAAACATGTGAGATCATCTTTTAGGAAATATTTAAATGTCTTACACGGTGATCTTTCCATTTTATCTATGAAGTCAGATCATTAATATCAGTAGGACAGGATACTGAAAAATAAATACAATTTCAATCATCTGAGAGAATGCAGTACAATTATATTAAGGACCTGATGTTAGGTGCCTCTCAAGGATGCCAGATGCTTAGAGCTCTGTACGGATACAAAATTGGTATACGCATTCACATCTGCAGAAATGATCTAGGGATATCTGCATCCATGGATGCAGATACACACAGATATAAAGCAGATATCCACAAATTTGCAAGTTTCTAGATACAAAATTTGCATCCACTTCTGCATCTGTATCTGCAAAAATAAGCTGCAGATATCTACATCCATATCCACGGGCAAGCATACCTACTGATATAAAGCATATATCCTCAGATTTGCATGGCTCTACAGATGCTTAGCCAATTATCTGAGCTTTTAGCTACCTGAATTGCACATCAAATAACTTGATGTGTAGTTGCTACAATTTATGTGCACAACAAAATGAAGTTTCCAGATTAAACCCACAAAAATTAGAAACCTCTTTTTGGAGAAAGAAACCTGAAAATACCAAACAACAGTAAATCAGTGAACTTTCCTATCTCTTAAATTGAAGTCAGTGAAGTAAGATGGTTAGAACCTGAGATTTCAGTACTAAGTGGACACCAATAAGACAATGGGCAAGTAATCAGCACGACTGTCTGACAGTTGTTACTTCAAAAGGAAATATCTTGCTAGAAATATTCACAGCCTTTGATCCATTACCTCTTGTGTTGGAGTGGCAGCTTTGGCAGCTATTTCTATAAGCTTTTGGAGTGAATTTGATCTTTTTACTCATTAGCCCTGTCTTACTCCATATGAAGCACTCTTAATAATAGAGCTCAATGTGAGTAGTTGCCTGTTAAGCCTTCAGTGGATGATGTTTGTTTCAACATTTACCTGAAACTGTAAAATAAATACAGTTGCAGTATTGATCCTGATGTAGCCACTGACACTTTTTTCCAAACCTCAACAAAACTGGATCTAAGTAAAAAAATTAGTTCAAAGCTGAAAATGTATGAAAATGGGAAATCAGAACATATACAAATAGGAGGAGGAAGACTTATGATTAAGTTCACATGGAATGATAACTAGCTAGAATGAGGTTGGCAATAAATGGCCCATGGGCCAGACACAGTTCGATTTACCTGCACATACACAGGTATGGCTGCTCACAGCTCCCGTTGGTTGTGCATAGCCATTCCCGGCCAATGGAAGCTGAAGGAAGTAGCATGGGCCAGGCTATTGCTTCCTGCAGCTCCCACTGGGTGGGAATGGCAATTCATGGCCAATGGGAGCTATGAGTGGCTGTACCTGCAGACAGGCCAGTAGATAAAGCCTCTTGTGACCTGCCACAGGCTAACACCTGAGCTAGAACCTTCACCCGAAACACAAGCCTTGACTGTGGTTTTTAAAAGTGAATGTGGGTTTTTAAAAAATATTCATGCTTACAGTTCTGCCTAGTTTTGCCTGGGATCAGAAGCAGAGGTTTAAAATCGCTGTGCTAGAGAATGTTCTTCTGGCCTTGCTGAAACCAGGAATTCCATGACATCTCACAAAAGAAGTCCAATCTCACTAAATTTCAAGAGAGCAGTGGATGCTTCAAGGTGTGTTTTGCTTACTCTGTTTCAGTCCAATCCTTTAAAGTATGACCTTTACCCTCACACTGTAAATGAGCCCTTTTGTGTTAGCTATGCCTCTACCCTTCAGATTTCTCCAGCATCTACAGGAGACATGGAGTCCACTGATGATCTTTAGAGGCATATCCAAGTTGAAGTTTCCTATATTCCTCTTGTTCCCTTTTTGTCTTCATTCATCACTGTGTAAAACATGAAATCCAACCTGCATAGTGTAATAATTAACAAAAGAACTAGTCTGGAAATTCAGGATCCACCCCAGACAACTTAACAGACTGCTTCTCAAATCCAAATGTACACTCTGCAATAAGGTGTGAGAGTACTTTGAAGATGGAATCTTTTCTGTTTTTCAACCTGTTACATTACCAGTGCAAAGAGGAAACAAAGATTGGGCTCTTGAGAAGTGTAGGCTCTTGCTGTGACATTGTCAGTAATGCTGCAGAGAAAAAGTGAAGATGGAAAAATAATATCCGAACAGGGCATCCAAATCCACATTCCGTTTGGGGGATTTGAATTATATCCAGCAAAGAAAGCTTTTTGTGGCCTAATGTCTAACATTAATACACATGGGCAATAAGAAAGACAGTTTTCTCTTTCATTTGCTATTATACTCTGTCACCCAAGGTACTAGTAAATCAGAGAGCTCCAATGTGCCAGTGGTATGGAAATGTAAAACTGGTACTGTGCAAATATCTTACTTATCTTGCCTTTTATACTGATATCCATCAATGTTATAGCTGAGTTCAGTATAGGAAGATGAGTGAGGGTAATACGTAATAATCGTCATGACATTCAAATTAGTCTGGGACCAGCTTTTGAGGGTGTTGGATCCAGGATTTGGGTATGACTCATTATAGAACTGTGATCCATCTTCAGTCTCGATGTGGGGTTTAAATCACATACACCCCAGAACTTTTAATCTAGCCCTGAATTTTTATTTTTAAAGTGCTTGAGGTGGTGAATAATTTGTTATATGTAGATTCTGCCTAAATTTGTCATTAGCCTCAGCCTCTAAATCTCTTTATGGCTTATTTCCATCACCTTTAGTTATTGTCCACAGTCATATTGCTGTGCAGTCCTAAAGGGATCAGCTGGAATGTAAATGCGATGCTGATAAACCATCATTTCTATTAGATAATACACACACGGCTGTGCCTCCCCAATAAGCAACCTGCTGTGTCCACAAATTTGCCATGCTTCAGCCTGCTGAAACTTTATTGGGCACAGTATGGAAACTCAATTAATACTGGGAATTACATTGTCTAATGTCACCCCAGTTGCATCCAATTACTTTTTCTTAATATCTTTTTTTAATCACAAGCTGACCTACAATGATGGGGGCAGTGCCCTTCCAAGAGTCCTTTACTATGAAGCCAGGCCCCCGCTGGAGAGGCACAGCTTGGAGCTGGCTGCCTTGTCATCAGCTGTAACCCCATCTCTCCTTCCTGCAGCAGCTCTGTTGCTGTGGGGAGCTAATTGAATATTAAAATTTGGCGACTCAGTGGATTTCGCTTCATTGGGGATTCATTTAAATTACTCTTCTTTATTTATTTAGATTTATAATAGATATCTTTTAAAATTGCCTGGTCTAGCCCCTGGGCACCTATACTATAAATTAAAGATATCATCAGTTTGAGCCAGCCGTTGCACTTGACCCCAAAACCGAATAATTAACTGGAAATTAAATAAAAATCCAAATCATACCTCTCTCCAGCATGACCCTCTCCTCAGCAGTTTGACTAAATATAGAGCCCTTGTATCAAATCAACAAATCTGAGCTATTTCAGCTCCATAGTCATCTATGTAAGATAACATGATTAGAAGTATTCCTTCAACTAAATAGCCACAGTGAACCTACCTCTATTGTGTCTTATTCACACAAGGTGAAATTCAGCCTTGTACAAAATGCAAGCATGAGACCTATGCACTTGAAATCAGTGGAACTACTCCTGAAAGTGAAGTTAAAAGGATTTGTCTCAGAGAAAAACCGAGAGCACTTGTGTTCACCCCAAGTAAGTTATGTAGGTCATTTAAAATGAGTTTTCAAAGGGGGTGATTTTCACAGGCACAAAATTCAGTTAAGTGCCCACTTCCCGTTGACTAGCTAGCTTCCTTTTGTACTTGAATACCTCCACCAAAACCTTTATATCACACCACAGTGCGTTTAAGTTCATGACACAGGTGTTACAGAAAATAAATATTAGGTATATTTTACAGCGCACTTAAACATTCCACTGAAACTATTTTTGTAATCTTCAACCTGCAAAACCAGGTCCCTTTGCTACCAGGGGTGAGATCTTGAGCTGTTTTGACTGAGTGGCATTCCATTTACCACAATTCAGTGAGGCCAGTTTAAACCATAGGAGGGCCTGATCCCACAGAACTGTACAGGGCTCTGCAGAAACTACAATACTATTTAAAATAATGTTGTTTACATACACGTAATATTTTTAAGATCTACCTTAAATGAATGCTTCTTGGAGCAGTTAGTCCAAGAACCTATAAGAAGAGAGGCAAATCTTGATTTAATCCTAAGTGGAGCACAGGATCTGGTCCAAGAGATGAATATAGCTGCATCATTTGGTAATAGTGACCATAATATAATTAAATTTAACATCCCTGTGGTGGGAGGAAACACCATCGCAGAACTACACTATAGCATTTAATTTCAGAAAGGGAGACTGCACACAAATGAGGAAGTTAGTTCAACAGAAATGAAAAGTTACAGTGCCAAAAATGAAATCCCTGCAAGCTGCACGGAAACTTTTTAAAGAGGCCATTATAGAGGTTCAATTGAAATGTTTATCCCAAATTTAAAAACACAGTAAGAACTCCCCCACCCCCTCCCAAAAAAAGGCTCCATGGCTAAACAATGAAGTAAAAGAAGCAGTGAGAGACAAAAGTCATCCTTTAAAAGGTATAAATTAAATCCTAATGAGGAAAATTGAAAGGAGCATAAACTCTGGCAAATGAAGTATAAAAATATAATTCGGAAGGTCAAAAAAGAATTTGAAGACCAACTAGCCAAAGACAAAAAAAAGTACATTTGAGGCTTTCTAAATATCTACTAGGGCTACTGGATGATCAACATTCTACAGGAGCACTCAAGGATAAGAAGTCCATTGCAGGGTAACTAAATGAAATCTTTGCATCAGTCTCCACAGCTGTGAATGTGAGGGAGATTTCCAAACATGAGCCATTGTTTTTAGGTGACAAATCTAAGGAATTGTCCCAGATTAGAGGGGGTTTTGGAACAAAGTGATAAACTCAACAATAAGAAGTCACCAGGACCAAATGGTATTCACCCAAGAATTCTCAAGGAACTCAAATGTGAAATGCAGAACTACTAATTGTAGCTTATAACCTAGTACTTAAATCAGCTTCTATACCAAATGACTAGAGGATAGCTAATGTGACACCAATTTTTATAGAGGTGAGACTGGCAATTACAGGAGGGTAACTCTGACTTCAGTATCGGGCAAATTGGTTGAAACTCTAGCAATGAACAAAATTGACACAGACATAGATAAACATAATTTATTGGCGGAAAGTAAACATGAGTTCTGTAAAGGGAAATCATGCCTCACCAATCTACAATTTTTGAGGTGGGTCAACAAACGTATGAACAAGCGGGAGCCAGTGGATATAGTGTACTTAGATTTTAGAAAGCCTTTGACAAGTTCCCTCACCAAAAGCTCATAAGCAAAATAAGCTGTCATGGGATAAGAGGGAAGGTTCTCTCATGAATTTGTAACTAGTTAAAAGATCAGAAACAAAGGATACAGATAACTGGTCAGCTTTCAGAATGGAGAAAGGTAACTACGGGTGTCCCCCAGGGCTCTGTTCTGGGACCAGTCCTATTCATATTCGTAAAAAAAAAATCTGGAAAAAGGGGTAAACAGCGAGGTGGCAAAATTTGCAGATGTTACAAAACTACTCAAAATGGTTAATTTCCAAGCAAACTGTGAAGAGCTACAAAAGGATCTCACAGATCGGAGTGACTGAGCAACAAAATGGCAGATGAACATCTGGCAAACTTCAATGCTAATGAATGCCAAGTAATGCATATTGGAAAACATAATCCCAAATATACATATAAAATGATGCTGTCTAAGTTAACTGTTACTATCAAGAAAGAGATTTTGGAGTCATTGTGGATAGTTCTCTGAAAACATCCATTCAATGTGCACTGGCAATCAAAAAAGCAAACAGAATGTTTGGAATTATTAAGAAAGGGATAGATGATAAGACAGAAAATATCAAATTTTCTCTCTATAAATCCTTGGTACCCCCACATCTTGAATACTATGTGAGACAAGTAAGGGGGATATGATAAAGATCTATGAAAATCATGATTAGATATGGAGAAAGTACATAAGGAAGTGTTATTTACTTGCTCTCATAATACAATAACTAGGGATCACCAAATTAAATTAATAGGCAGCAGATTTAAAACAAACAAAAGAAAGCAATTTTTTTACACAATGCACAATCTATGTGTGGAACTCCTCTCCAGAGAATGTTGTGAAGGCCAAGTCTAAAACAGGTTCAAAAAACAACCAAATAGTTCATGAAGGTTAGGTCCATCAGTGGCTATTAGCCAGGATGGGCAGTGATGGTGTCCCTGGCTTCTATTTGCTAGAAGCTGGAAGTGGGCAACAGGAACCGGATCACTGGATGATTCCCTGTTCTGTTCATTCCCTCTGGGGCACCTGGCATTGGCCACTGTCAGAAGACAGGATACTGGGCTAGGCCCAGTGTGGCTGTTCTTATGTTAAAATCTCAACACTTTCCCTGACTAGAAGGCAAATGCTGTGTCCCACTGAGAAAATGGGAGTATCTCTTTTCCAATGTATAAAGCTCATTTCTTGCCTTTCAGGTTTCACAGTGATCAGACTTCTGACTAAAAAGTTTTCCCCATGATCAAACATGATAAAGGATGATTGCAGAGACCTCACTGAAGTTAATGATATCAAATGCCACTGGAAAGATTACTGGGTCAAATGGTATGCTTCAGCAGAGCCGCTTATTATACAGGATGACAGAGAGAATATCAAAGCCAAAGCCAACAATCCTGTGAAAGAAAGTGGTGCAAATTATTAGGAAAATAAAGCCTGGGAAAGAATCAGGGATAGAATTGTCAAAAATGGTTGGTGACCATGTTATTGATCACATGTGGAAAATCTGCAATGATGTATGGCTGACCAGAAATTGAATGGCTGACTGAACAATGGGAATATTTCTGCCCTTACCAAAGCAAGGAGACATAAGAGAGTGTAATAATAATGTGTTGTCTCACCGATAACGCACGCAAGCAATGTTCTGTTCTAAACAATCCAGGACTGCACACAGTAAATGATAAAAGCAGAAGCTGGTATCAGAGAGGGATGAGGCTAAGGGTATGTCTACACTACAGAGTTTTGTCAGAAAAATGGCCATTTTTCCGACAAAATCTGACTAACATCCACATTGCAATCGCGTTCTTTCCGGCACTGGTAATCCTCATTCTACGAGGAAGAAGCCTTTTTTTCAAAAGAGCTCTTTCGGAAAAAGGCATGTGTGGACGGAGAAGAGGGAGTTCTTTCAAAAGAAGAGGAAAGAGGAAAAAGCACAGGTGCCCTGGTGGCCATACCACCCATAGTAACCACAGCTTAAATGTGAGATAGTATCCATCCAGTGCGGACACTATCTGTCGAAAAAGCAGATCGCTTTTTTGATGTGCTTTTGCTGTGTGGACGCTCTCTTTCAGAAGAAGTTTTTTCAGAAGATCTCTTCCAGAAAAGCTTCTTCTGAAAGAAGCCTGCAGTCTAGACGTAGCCACACGTGATCAAATCCCAAACATCATTCACAGAATAGAAAATGGGACTATTATCCCACTGATGCCCATTGACCACGTTGTGTCATTGAATACTCAAAAGTTTTGATGCCATCCAACACGGCCATCTTTGGAAGACTCTGGCAGATATGGGGATTTCAAAGCATCTTGCTGAACTCCTCTTAAGTCTCTACCATCAGCAACAGATCATAGTGCAAACAGCAGCAGACAACAGTAAGCGGTTTTGCAGTGGTTAGTGTGGGACACAGGGCTGTATGCAGTCTTCCCCTTTATAACATGAATGTTTGAAATGGATTCTCTGAAGGTCGCCTCCCTCCCCCAAATACACAAAGTAAAGTTCATTCAAGCTGTGAGGAAGGAGATGTGGAGCTTCTTGGTGAAGAAATTTCCCTGTTGGTATTTGCTAAAATGAAAATTGATCTATTGCTGCAATCTTCTCCCCTAGCATGATGCAGAGAGTGATGATATCCTCCCATTGCTGGCTAGCTGGTCCTGTTTGCCTTCTATGTACCTGCATTCCCATTATCTCTTAATGTACCTTAGAAGTACATTGAAGATGGCAGAACCACATTACTTTATCTAAGGTTAGGTAACTTCAGTCCTACCTAGCAGACATATGCCAAGAACATAATTCCCAATATGTTTGAAATTTTGCATTTGTCCTCTGAATATACACCACACAATAATGTTAATGATCAGTACCTCTATCAATATCCAATGATACTGTGATGGGGGGTGGTCACAAAAGACTCCTTGGGGGTGCTCCCCAGTGTTCTGACAAAGCCACTGCCACTTGCCTCCTTGCTTTCTGGGGCTTCTCACCACCCTGTCCTGCTGAGCCAGATCTCCTGGTCTCCCTCAGCCAAGGCACAGAGCTGAGATCACCTCCTCCCTGCCCCAAAGAGCAATACTGACACTGCATCTGTTCAGGTCTGAGGAGAATGTAGTTTCTGGCCCAGCTTCCAGGAACCCAACCCCCAAATGAGATCAGAACCTCACATAAATCATTCAGGTAAGCCCCCTTTAACAATGAAAGGATGATGTACACACTGATCACTCCTCAGGTAACAATTGTTTACACTGGGCTTGATAGTAAATAAAAGTGATTTTATTAAATACAAACAGTAGGATTGAAGTGGCTGCAAGTGAAAACAGGCAGAGCAAAGTGAATTTAAAAATTTAAATAACAGAAAATGCATAGCTAATTCTAACACTAAAAGCTCAGGACAAACTTAACCTAAATCTGTTCTTATTTCAGCTAAACCTCCAAGCCAGGGAAGATCTTTTTTCCGCTGGGGTCTCTGGTTCATTCTCTGGGAGTGACATGTTAGCCAAAGACAAAGGGACAGCTAGCTTCCCATTGTTTTATAGATACCACTTTGGGCAGTGACTTGGCATTCTCTCCCCCACCTTCTATGGAAATTTACCTGGTCAGACCCTTGTAGCCAGACATGAACCCCATCTTGTTTCCCCCCCACCCCCCAGAGAGCAAGAGAAAGGCAGTCAGCCTTTGATGCCCTGGGAATGCAGGTGTGCTGCCTGTCCCTGACTCTACCATAAACAGAAACCAGACAGTAGATGGGCTAGCTGACGACCCAGGGCCTCCTGCTGCCCTGATGGCTAGGCACCAGTAATTGACACGCCTGCACTGTCCCAGGAGAGGAATCTTCGCCCATCACATACCAGAGGTGCCCATTGTCTGCATTTTCCCAGGTGTGAATTATGCTTTGCACCCTTCCGTGGGAAACTTGGCATTCAAAGCCATTTTTCCTAAATTGGCCACTTGAGACCAGGAAGAAGCCTACGTGACCCAAGGGGTATAAAGAGGGGTTTAGTAGCCCACCCCATTTGAGCTCCAATCTATACCTGCTGGCAGGTATATGTTGTCTCCCGAGGTCTGTGGGACGCCCAGCCTCGCCCTACTTCTTCCCGAGGGATTGAGAGAAAGACGCTGGCCACGCCAAGTCTGGAACGCAGGGGTGAGAATTATACCTGCAATGTGTTTCTTATGTGTACACTTTAATTTAGTTACTCTATTATAAGTTTCTCTAATCAACCTGTTTCACTTCTATTGTAAACAAGAAAAATAAGATTGTGCCCTCATTCACTTTATAAGTTTAAATATATATATTGAACCAAGTTTTCTTTCTTCTTTCTTTTCTTTCTCCTACAAATAAGTAAGCGTGGTTTGAGTTTCTGACTTGAACCCGTGCTGCTGTACCCGAACCGAACACAAACAAAAGAACTCCAGCTGGTCATAAGGGACAGATATAGGGAGAGCTTGAGCGTTGGATCGTGTCGCTTCCAGGGGACAGATCCGTTGGGGCACCTCTCAGCCTCCCCAGGCTGCCCACTGCGACGGGACTTTGTGTCCTAGCAGTCAAAGTCTGAGGTGTAAAGCTCTCCCTGTTAAACTCTGGGGCGTCTGTCAGCCTGTTGGCTGCCCACTGCAAAGGATCCCGATCCTAGCAGTAAAGACACGGACGTTAAACTCTTTGGGGCACCCGTCAACCTCCTCCAGGTTGCCCACTGCTAAGGGACCCCACTCCTAGCAGTTAAAGTCTCGGGTGTATAGCTCACACACACCACTCACTGCCCTGACCACCGGCTGACAACCCTACAAGTTGGGGTGATCACATGACTGCCTAATACCAACCACTGCTCAGACTCACACGACAAAAGAGGATGTTTACAGGTGATCACCCAGATGCTGAGGAAAACACCAGTGATGCCGTTCATATGCATATTTAAAACTATAAATCATTCCATACTCTGTATTTCTAACATTGCATACAAGAAAGATACAGTCACCAAAATAAGATATACAGATCCAGCAAATTGTGACATTAAAACTGATACATTACATGAGGTATTTTGTCCAAAGTATCGTCAAATTATGCATATTTGTGTCCATTAGTCAATTTCATAATGCATGCGGAGGAGAGAGGGTGAAACTGTCACAGATACCTTTTAGATACAGAGTATGACATTAGTGAGTTAGGAGATACTTAACTGGTCAGACCAGCTAAAATTCACTATCAGATACCAGTGAGACTCTTGCACTAGGATGCTCTTAGGGTCACATACAATTCCATTTGTTCTCAGACTTTTGCTGTTTGGTGAGAGAATTCTATTGGTTTCTGGAGTTCTGAATAAAAAGCTGTACAGTTTTATATTACTGATAAATGATTGCTGCAGAGCACAAGATAAGCAATAAGACTAATTATAGATTTGCTCCTGAGTTACTTTACTGAAAAGTTATAGATTATGCACTTAAAGCTGCATTAATTGCCCTATTTCCCATATACTTCCTAGTTACGTCTAGACTGGCACGATTTTCCGCAAATGCTTTTAACGGAAAAGTTTTTCCTTTAAAAGCATTTGTGGAAAAAAGCGTCTAGATTGGCACGGACGCTTTTCCGCGAAAGCACTTTTTGCGGAAAAGCGTCCGTGCCAATCTAGACATGGTTTTGCACAAGAAAGCCCCAATCGCCATTTTAGCCATCGGGGCTTTTTTGCGCAAAACAAATCTGAGCTGTCTACACTGGCCCTTTTGCGCAAAAGGACTTTTGCCCGAACGGGAGCGTCAAAGTATTTGTGCAAGAAACACTGATTTCTTACATAAGAACGTCAGTGCTCTTGCGCAAATTCAAGCGGCCAGTGTAGACAGCTGGCAAGTTTTTGTGCAAAAGCGGCTGCTTTTGCGCAAAATCATGCCAGTCCAGACACAGCCCCCATGTCTTCAGATACCATATAGCTCCATCATATTAAGTATTATTTTATTTTGCCCTTAAAAAGGCAATTGATTTTTGCTGATCTCTTAGGCAATTGCTTAAGACAAATCTTACCTTGCCCTGTATATATGAACCATGTAAATGTAAAACCACAAAGACACATGTACACACGTACTATAAATGTGCAAGACTATCTTCATGGGAAAAGTTCAACAGATTCAGAGGTTGATAAGCACCCAGAATTCAGAATGCTTATGGAGATGTCTGTCCAAAACTGAGCTATAAATTTCATGAAAAGATACTTTGGGAGGTTACGGGTACCTCGTGGTTCTAGCTGGCAGAAAATATGGCAAACCCCACGTCTTCTGCTATTTCAGTGTTTCCACTTCCTTCCCTAAATTGAACCATGGTCTGCAGAAGTAAGAAAATGAAATATCATCCCCCAAAAGTTTTGGGTACTTCTTTGAAGTTCAAGAACTTGAGTCTTTGTTGTTGTTGTTGTTCAGTTACATTTTTAATAAAGATTCAGTCAGGTTAGATCTTTCTGGACATCTCTTAACATAATATAATTTGTATTCTGAATTGGATAGATAGATTAGACAGCACAGTGACAGAGGTAAAGTGGTAGCAACCACTTAATTATTATGTACATGTATTAGAACATTAAATTTTGAGACCGATCTATTATTCAATGTTTGTATATGTATGTGTGTATGTGTTTGTAGAGAGAGAGACCATCACTGTGGTGTCTGAGTACCTCTTATTTTAAGGTAACACATTATTTATCTTTATACCAATTTCCATAGTTTAAGCTTCTCTGATGACATAAAATGTGGTTAATAAAGTAGCAGTCAGGAGCTATTGAGTAATCTGCCCAAGGCGTTTAGCAACAATTTGGTTGTTCTATAACCTAACAACTGTGTTAGCTCCAGGGTTCACTGAAACAGAAGTGCTAATTCAGTAATGGCAAAGGAAGACTAATTATACTGAAGATGCATCCTCCTTTGAGTTTAGTCACTTGAGACCTATTGTCTGGCTACCAGGGAAAAGCCACTCACTTTCCTCTGCTGAATTATTCATGGCCTTATCTACTTCAAGGGGCTGATGGAAGCATTGTTCATATAGCTATTTTCAGCAGGCTTCGGCTTTCTCTCCTTAGAACATTTTAGGTAGAAAAATTATTCAAGTCATGAACATTCAGATAGGGTAACACAGATCCATGATCTGTGTCATGTTCATCTGATTTTCCAACAAGTAGGAACATTTCTACATACAGAAGGAAGAACAAAGCATACAACAATCAGAGGAAAAGTCTCATGAGCAAGTAGGCCCTCTACATTAGCGGTGTGTCTAGACTGCATGGCTCCATCGACGGAGCCATGTAGATGAGTTTACTAGACATAGCAAAATGAAGCGGCGATTTAAATAATCGCCGCTTCATTTATATCAAAATGGCCACCACGCTGTGCCCCGTTGCACGAGGCATAAAGGATCTGACAACAAAGCGTGCTGGGGTCGACTGATCCCCATCTAGACTACCGCGCTGTGCCGACAATCAACTAATCGGCACAGCGTGGTGGCCATTTTGATATAAATGAAGCGGCGATTATTTAAATCGCCGCTTCATTTTGCTATGTCTAGTAAACTCATCTACATCGCTCCGTCGATGGAGCCATGTAGTCTAGACACACCCTAGAAGTACACAGTGTACTTCAAATAAGTGTGGAGAATATCCTTTGTTTCTTTGAGATTTTTCTATGGGCATTTTGTTTCGTTTTGTTTTGTTTTATAGGGTATTTTTGCTACTTGGTGGTTGTTTTTGTCATCTCTGAGGCTATGTCTACACTGCAGGCTTCTTACGCAAGAAGCTTTTTTGTGGAAGAGATGTTCCGCAAAAACTTCTTGTGCAAGAGCACGTCCACACTGCAAAAAAGCGCATCGGAAAAGTGAGGCACGTTTGCTCAAGAGAGCGTCCAGACTACATGGACACTCTCTTGAAAGGAAACTCCAATTGCTATTTACAGAATGGCACCAGGACACCTGTGCTTTTTTTGATTGCCTCTTTTTGCGCAAAAAAACCTCTGTTCCCCGTCCACATACCTTTTTGTGCAAGAGCTCCTGTGCAAAAAGGAATTATTCCTTGGAGAAGGAGGAATACCTACACCAGAAAAAACCCTCTGTTCTTTCATTTTACTTGTGCAAAAACGCGCTTGAGGTGTGGACGCTCCGCAAGTTTTTGCACAAAAATGGCTGGTTTTGCACAAAAACTCTGTAGTGTAGACCTAGCCTGAGTTTCACTTTGAATAAAGTCCAATATCTTGAAAAAAGTCAAGGCAATAGAACTCCTCTCCTCCCTTTCCACCAGTTGAGGTTGTCTCCCTCCCTTACCTGTTGCCATCTTCTAGGAGGAAAGTATGTTAGTTTGTCATCTCCAAAGCATCCCCAACATGTTTTCAGCTATCTGGTCCCCACCCATACCTTCAAGAGGTGCCTAGTTGGCCTGCTTTTCCCACCACGTTTCTTAGGTGTTCCTAACAAGGTAGGTCGACTCCCCCCCATCCTCCAGTGGAGTTACACAAATCCTCTTTCTAGCTTCTAAAAACACACACACACCCTATACACTACTTTCAACAGCAAGGGAAGTAGAAATGCTTCTTTTGACAATTCTGGACCAGTTCTTTAACTATATGGGATTGAGAGCCATCCCACTGTGCACTGGGCCTATAAAAATGTGAGGGTGATATGCCTGAACCAAAATTCTGGTCCTAAACATGGAGCCTGAGCTTTCTAGCTCTATAGTTGGCCCATATGTAGTCTCAGACCTAGCAAGAAGAGATGGGAGTCATCCACTTCTGAGAATCTGGGTTTCTGAAGGAAACCTTTAAGCCATGAAAACTTCCTCTGGGTTTAGATTATATTATAAAAGATTCACATAGTGCCTCACCGATAGTCCTGCAAACTGAAACTCTTTGTTCATTCACAGAGCAGGCGCAGCCCAGGCAGCAGCAGAACAAGCTTCATGTACATCCTGCTTCTGACCAATATGCTTGGCTTTTCCCAGGATGTAAGACAGTAGTTCAGTCCCTACACTCATGCACTTTTTGGTCCATTTGCTACATCTGCTAACATAAGAACATAAGAACCGGCATACTGGGTCAGACCAAAGGTCCATCTAGCCCAGTATCCTCTCTGCCGACAGTGGCCAATACCAGATGCTCCAGAGGGAGGGATCACAACAGGTAATCCTCACGTGATCCCTCCCCGTCACCCACCTCCAGAGAAACAGAGGCTAGGGACACCATTCCTACCCATCCTGGCTAATAGCCATTGATGGACCTAACCTCCATGAATCGATCTAGCTTTTTTTGAACCCTGTTAAAGTTCTAGCCTTCATCACATCCTTTGGCAAGGAGTTCCACAGGTTGACTATGCACTGAGTGAAGAAAAACTTCCTTTTGTTTGTTTTAAACCTGCTGCCTATTAATTTCATTTGGTGACCCCTAGTTCTTATATTGTGGGAATAAGTAAATAACTTTTCCTTATTCACTTTTCCCATACCAGTCATGATTTTATAGACCTCTATGATATCCCCCCTTAGTCTCCTCTTTTCTAAGCTGAAAAGTCCAAGTGTTTTTAATCTCTTTTCATATGGGACCTATTCCAAACCCCTAATCATTTTTGCTGCCCTTTTCTAAACCTTTTCCAATGCCAATATATCTTTTTTGAGATGAGGCGACAACAAAGGCACCTCTTGTTGTAAGTTCTGGAGGTGAGCAGGTTAGAGACCTGCATGCCCACAAATTCATTTTGGATGCCACCATGCAGCCATGAGATAGTAACAAGCTTAATGCAATGAATTTGAACCAGCAACCCACCGGTAAAATGCTCCTCCCTCCATCTTTTAATGTTGCATCTCTAGTCACTGTAAACACCAAAGCATTAAAAAAATCCAAGTACAAAATAATCAGCTCCGTCAACTCCATAAGCCCTCTGCAGAGCTGTTGAAAATGGTGAGATGGCTTTCTTTAGGTGCTATCTGTTTCTGAGTGATCAGTGTAGTCTTAGTCCCATGCTGAGCAATTTAGAACTAGTGAGCTGCTTCATACAGTTAAATTTTGACAGGATTGCAAGTCCAGGATAAATACAGATTTTACACTCCAAACCTATAAACACATCTGCAGGTGAGCAATTTCTTGGGGTTTGCCAGCTCAGACAGCAAAGCCTTCGTCTTAGTCAGATCTGTCCACACACAAACTGAGACCGAACCATATGCAGGGAGAATGGTCTCTTCCTTTCAAACACCATGTGCTACATAAAATTGTTACAGTTCATGCACACTATACTTGTGGAGCACAAATATTCTTCAAAAGCAATCCAGCCTAGGGGTTGTGGGAACAGGTTCAGCCCAGAAGAGAGATCAGAGTGGAAAGGAAAATGTGTGTGTTCTATAGTCCGATTGCCGAACGGGTCTAAATTGGTCAGGTGACGAGGAAAATTCATTTTAATACCATTGCACAGGTCTAAGGAAGGAAACAGCATGGAGGACACAAGCATACAAGACAACTTCCTGTGCTGCTGCTGCATTGTTTTGAATCAGGAAACAGAGTAGTAGGGGGTATGTAGTAAAGAAAGAACTATCAGGAAAGAGCTAATTAGACTGCCTACCTGCAACTTTCTTTCTTTCTCTCTTTCTTTTTTTTTTCTAAATTACAGGGTAGGTAGTGACAGACCCCCTTACTGGTCTGGTCCTACTGCACTAATGTCAGGGGGAAGGAGTGATGTAGTGTCCCACTGTGCCAGGATCTCACTGCTCTGTGTCAGCAACAGGCCTGATTCCCTCACTACACCAAGCACACCATTTTCATAGTATTTATGCAAAACAGCTCAAGTGAGGTATCTAATAAAATGTCATTCTGATCCCCATAACCATTGCCGGATGCATGCACAGATTATATTTAAGGAGTTGTATATATGTGTTGAAATCTGAGTCCAAGGCAGAGTTGACAGAGATTTTAGGTCAGACAAAGTCCTCAATTCACCTGTCTCTCTGCAGTCTGTGTAGATTAAGCATCATAAATCAACACAATGGAAGCCAAATTTGCACACAGAATAAACAGGGGGATGGAAAGGAGACATTAAAGAGGAGAAGGAAAAGTCATTTTGTTATTCTTCAGTAAGGAAGCATAAAAGATAGTGCTTTTGATAATAAAAGAGGGATCAGAGCCATATTGGTTGGAAACGATAGAGATTGCTTTCCATGCAAAAAGTTGCTATTAAACAAAGGATTTTTACCTGTTATAGTTAAATTTGGATCCTCAGGAGCATGTTATATCTTTTATTTGCAACCATTTCCATTGTTTTTATTCAGTATCTCTAAATCTTAGCCTATGATAATAAACTCCTGATTGTTTTCTTTTTAACTATAGTTCAGTGTTGTGATATTACAAAGGTCTTGATCCTGAGTTTTACCAGTCAAACTGTGTGTATATTGTGCTGTTGGGGATAGCGAATGTGTTAATTGCTGTCAGTGTCTAGTGACAGGAGCTGTATCCTCCAAGGGAAACTTCCAGAGGGGCTCAGCGACTGGGATACATCTACTGTTAACCTGCAAGGCAAATGAAGGGGTGGCATAGCCCATGGCAGATTGTTCAGATGACTAACCAAACTGGTGGTGTCAGGGATCTGACATCCGATTACACCATAAAGTCTCACTCACAGTGGGAGTGACAAGCTGACTCACACTCCAGAGCACGTCAAGGAAGTGTCATGTAACATTTGCATTTATGGTTCAGGGAGCAGTGAGCAAATCTGGAGCTTCCCACACCTGTCAGGCTGAGGTCCTCTATTGTGAAATTTAGAAACTATTTTGTATTGTGAGCAGTTTAGACATATGGCTTTTGGGATGCCAGGAAAAAGGTACCACTTTAAAAACAGTAACATAAATCTTGACCACCCAAGCATAAACTGAGTAAATAACACGTCTAGACTACTTGGCTCCATCGACGGAGCCATGTAGATTAGGTTTGTAGACATAGGAAGATGAAGCATTGCTGCTTCATTTAAATTAAAATGGCTGCCGCGCTGTGCCAATCAGCTGTTTGTCGGCTCAGCGCAGTAGTCTGGACACTCCGCAGTTGACATCAAAAGCCTTTGTCGACCGCCCCGGTAAACCTCATCCCATGAGGCATAACGGGGCGGTCGACAAAGGCTTTTGATGTCGACCGCGGAGCGTCCAGACTACCGCGCTGAGCCGACAAACAGCTGATCGGCACAGTGAAGCAGCCATTTTAATTTAAATGAAGCGGTGATTATTTAAATCGCCGCTTCATTTTCCTATGTCTACAAACCTAACCTACATGGCTCCGCCGACGGAGCCATGTAGTCTGGACGTACCCTATGAAAGAATCTGCTGGGCTATCAAGTCCTAGACAGTAACGTCCATTCCCCATCATATTGGCACATCAAGTTATCTGTTCATTATATGGGAAAGGACCAACTGAAATCCACTGGGATGAGTTCAGGTTAGAAATAGGATTTTAATCAGATTAACCTGTGATTCACTGCGTGCCTTGATTTAAAACAAAATATGACCCCTTTATGTCAGCCCAGTTGCTAAACTTGAGTTAAAAAAGAATCCACCTTTTCTAAGAGACTTCAAATAAAGGTCCTGCCCATTCAGGACATCACAGTCACCAATGCCCATCAAAGTCAATGGACAGACTCTTAGGGTACATCAAGACTGCAGGCTTCTTTCGAAAGAAGCTTTTTCAGAAGAGATCTTCAGAAAAACCTTCTTTTGAAAAAGAGCGTCCACACTGCCAATGTGCATTGAAAAAGCGATCTGCTTTTTTGAAAGATAGCATCCACACTGAACAGATGCTATCTCGCATGTAAGCTGTGATTACTATGTACAGCATGGCTACCAGGGCACCTGTGTTTTTTCCTCTTTCCTCTTCTTTCGAAAAAACTCCCTCTTCCACATCCACACATGCCTTTTTCCAAAAGAGCTCTTTCGGAAAAGGCTTCTTCCTCGTAGAACAAGGTTTATCAATGTCGGACAAACCCCTGCGTTCTTTCAATTTTCTTTCGAAAGAACACAATAGCAGTGTGGACATATGTGAAGTGGTTTTTTTTGAAAAATGGGCATTTTTCCCAAAAAAAACCCTGCAGTCTAGATGCACCCTTACTGACTTATAATAGGCATTGGATTAAGCCATCATTCATTAAAGATACCAAGACACCCCTTGCAAGGTTGTGGATGAACAAATCCCAGCACAGGTTTTAATCTAGTACTTATGTTTTTTTATATCATGCCAACAGTATGTTAATGATCAGAGGTACCTTGCCAATTTCACTCTGACTACACAAATTCACTCTGCACTTATAATAGGATACCATTTTCTTCACTTCTTGTCCTGAGCTTTCACATGGTACTAAACAGCTGCCAAGTCCCATGCCAAAGCTGGATGAAGAGATTCTTGAAGCTGTAGTTTATAAAATCCCTTGCAAATCATTTGGTCTGAACAGCGCTATATAAATATAAGACATAATTATATTAAAATATTCAGTAAATCCATCCTCTCAGGTGGATTTCCCTGTGAAAAAAGATCTCACACAATAAGTTACAATAAAATATCCTAGGTTCAGGACATCTCATTAGTGTACTACAGCACAAGTTTATGTCTGCTTGTCTGTTGCTTTCCTAGTTGTTTTTATACTACACCCACACCCATTACCGTGATATCTGACCATCTTTTTTCACACTGTGCCCCAGGAAAAAGAAAAAGGGGACCCATTAGCACTGTAAACAATAAAATCTCGGACTGTTTCCATGCCGAAGAAAAAATGTTGTCTGGGCTTGTGTAGTGTGATATAAATGGGTCAGTCAACTCCCGGTCATGTAGCCATAGATTTTAAAAGCTTCCGCAGAGAAATGTTAAATCTTCAGGAAAAGCCTTATAGCCTTTTTGTTACTTTATTAAGAGCTAGAGTGGAGAGCTTTAAAGTTATTATAAAGATGAAAGAGAAAAGTGTTAGGTATCTTGGAGAAACAGTCTCTGAGCTGATGGTTTATGTTATTGAAGCATTTTGTACAACAGGATAAATTCACAGTCATTTAATCAGGAAAAAAGATTTTATTGCAGGTGCATATCCTACAAAGTGGAGTCAAACACCTAGCTGCTAAGGAAATGCCTTCGAAATGAAGACAGAAAAGCTGAGCAAGACAGATGAATGTGTCTGTTTTCTTCTTAGCTCAACAGACATGACATTGTTTCAGGTTTTCCCATAAACTGACTCTTTTTATTCCACATTGAAAACTGTCTCTGTCATCTCCCTTTTTTAAAACTTTGAAACACTTTCCAGCCTGGCATAGTATCTGAAGCAGCAGTGTATTAATAAGTTATTAAGTACAATATATGCACCTTCAACCAAGGATATGAAAGCACTTCACACATAATCACTTATTTAGCCTCACTATAGGAAGGAAGGTGTTGTGTCCATTATAAAGCCAGGTACATGGAGGTACAGCGATGTTAGGTGATTTGACCACGGTGATGCACAGGGTATGTCTACAGTACAATTAGATGCCCACAGCTGATCTATGCCACCTGACTCAGACTTGAAGGGCTTGGGCTAAAGAGCTGTTTAATTTTAGTATAGACTTCAGGCATGGGCTGGAACCAGCGCTCTAGGACCTATAAGGTGAGAGGGTCTTTGAGTGTGGGCTGCAGCCCTAACCTAGAAGTCCACGCTACAGTGAAACAGCCCCACAGCCCAAACCCCTTGTTGAGTCAGCTGGCATGGGCCACTGTACCATAGCCCTGCTCTTCCCGCCCTGAGTCCGACCACGTTACTCTGACAGTGGTCCTCAGTCTTGACTCACAACTCCTCAGCTAGTCAATCCTGGATCCCTACCCCTGCCTTTCAATCCTGACCTGCAGCACCTGCATTATCAGATCAGAACCCGGATCTTCAGAAATTTAACCAGCATGTTACAGTATTATTATGCCATCCCCTATGCTGCAACCAAGCACTCACAATGGCCTGCCCCTTACAAGGCTAAATATATATGCATTTTATCTATGTCCTAAAATAAGCCTAAACAAGGATTGTTTGGGAATCTACTGGAAGAATGAACTCTTCTGGCAGAGGCTAAAGTCAGAAATGAGGGCTTTATTTGCTAACACAAGTTAAGAAAACCTGGACAAGAAAACTCCCATTTTATCAGCTGGTGTAATTGATTTGGCATTCACAATGTGAGGCATGCTTGAAACTGGTGAGAAACTGAACTTTCCCTTAGCCCTGTCAATGAGAATCTTGTAGAGTCATCTGCTATGGAGCTGGCATCCGTTTGCATTCTGTTCACATAAAAGGCCCAGCAGGGTACAGCTAGATATTCAACAGCAGCATGAGTGCCTGGAGCACTGTCCTAAATGAGTTGCTGGAGTGCTAGCTGCCTCACCTCACAGTGAAGACCCTTAGCGCTTCCTACCTGCACTAGTCTAGGCTTCTGTTGCAGCCATGAGCTGAATATCCTAAGAGGATAGACTCCATCTTTATAATTTTGCCATCAAGTATAATTTATTTGATTGAGATTTGATGTGTGGGAACCCCAAACACATCTCAGCATGACAGGGAGTTTGCTTCTCTGAGGTGCTCCTTCTGCACATCTTTAGGTAAATAGAGAAAGCAGTAGGATAGATACTGGAAATTTACTCCTTACTGGATGCCATGGTCTCCTCACAAAAATAGAGCCACGGGAACATTTATTTGGCAATAAAACAGTGTGGTGTGGAGGTTAGCAGTCACAGCTGGGTAGTTCAGACGTAATTTATAAGGGACTGTAGTTAGTGTGGATGTTTTAAAATACTGGGCTGTTCATCACTGTGAAGGATTTATACAGGGCCTTTCCTGGTGGCAATCATTCACCACTATTGAGAACAAGGCTAACTCTAAGATCAAATGAGGGATGTATTTTTTCCCCAGGGAACCAAGTATGGAAGGCATGAGAAGGATAACTTTCCCCCCTTGACACGTGGGACTAAGCCTTGGTAACTTCACAAAGGAGAAAGTGTTTGATTACACGAGCTCAGTTTATTTCAAGGGGACATTTGAGTACATCAACATCACAAAAACTGCCCTCTAGTTGGACAGATTCACAAGAGTCGCTAAGGGTACAGGCCATGACCGAAGTCTACCACAGAGTTGTGCCTAGAGGCTTTAGGAATTGAATGGCAGAGGATGCTGCATGTCAGAGTTGAGGTGCATCAGCAGATGTGGGAATGAGATGCAGGTAGGCCTGGAATAGCAGGTGCAGTGCAGACTAGAATTGTGATGCACTGGCAGAATGGAAAGTCCATGACTGGAATCACAGGCAGTGCCATGAGTGAGAAGTGCACTCGAGGCATCACGATGGAAAGAGTCCAACCTGAGTTGCTCACAAACAGCCTCCAGAATGGAAGTCATGCCCAGCTATGTCAGTGTATGTGTGCTACAGCCAACCAGCCATACTTTGGCTCTTATCAGCCTTAAAGATTACTCCAGGATGACCCCAGCACACTCCCAATCTCAGATTTTCCCAGTAACAGATGTGCTGTACTGCCCAGCCCACTGCTGGACAGTGCAAGTATATTAAGGACAACTGTATATTACAGCACTACATTGGCACAGACACACCAATGCCACCACACTACTATAATGCGTCTGTTGAAGACATGTTGTAGATCAACTTAAGTGGTTGTGTAGACCTGCCCTAAGTCCATTGTTCTCTAAGGCAGTGTTTTTCCAAATGGTCCACGAAACCACTTTGAGAAACTTGTTAACTAGCCGTGCTGGTTTGTTTATTTATCAGTGCCACAGCCATGGAGCCTCACGGCTCCTATTGGCTCTGTTTTGCCATTTGCAACCAAAAGGAACCAATAGGACCTGCGAGGCTCGGTGGCCGTGGCACCGGTAAATAAACAAACTGGAACAGCCAATTAAGAGGTTTCTCAAAGTGGTTTTGCAGACCACTCTGAGAAACACTGCTCTAAAGGAGTAATACGCATACAACTTGTTGCCCCAGATGGACCTATCCAGACACACAACTTGAACACAATGAGTTAGGAAAATAATAAAAACAAGTTTATTAACTACCGGGAGACAGATTTTCAGTGAGTATAAGTAATGAAGCATAAAAGTCAGACATGGTTACTGTGGCCAAATTTAACAAATTACATTAAATGCAAGGTCAGTTTTCTCACCACATGCTGTCAGCTGTCTTAGGGCACTTCTACACAGCAGCACTACAGTCAGATTAAACTATGCAACTTCAGCTACAACTGCGTAGCTGAAGTCGCAATAGTCTTCCCCAAGCCCCCTGTGTCCTGCCTCTTCCTGCCCCTTCTCCATGGCCATCCCACCTCTTCCCAATGAATTCCCCTTTCCCCAAGCATGCCCTATCCCTGCTCCTCCACCTCCTTCCCAGTGCCTCCAGTATACTGCAAAACAGCCTATTGCAGCAGTCAGGATGCATTAGGAAGGAGAGGGAGGAGTTGACTGGCAGGGCTATCAATGCATGGGAGTTGCTGGGAGAAGGGGGAGCTGGCTGCCAGTAGGTACTAAGCACCCACTAATCTTTTTCCATGGGTGCTCCAGCTCTGTCGGTGCTAGTGTTACTGGGGACCAAGAACTGGCGCTGCTGGTTGGGACTGAGGTACGTTTGTAGGACTGCGTGTGGCATGGAAGAAGAACTGGAATAGCAGGGGAATGCAGAATAAGAACCAGATACTTTAACAAAACTGCAGAAGGACGTGCAAGGGCTAAAGATAAAGACTGGGGTGCACTAGCAGAGGTATGTGGGAAAAGAATAGCACAGACTGGTACAGGTAATGACTATGGTGCAGTGGCAGAACATGAGGGAAGACAAAGAAACTGGAGGAGTAGCATGTGCTGCTGAAGGTTGGAATTAAGTTACATTGGCAGAGTTGTATAAGAACGCAGGACAGAGCCACTGCTTTGCAACATGGGCATGGAAGGAGTTAACCAAGGTACAATATAATGTTGGAAGTAACAATAACTAAAGACAAACTATTCAGTGATGCCAGCAGCGGAGCCATCAAAACCACAAATATATGGGAAACAATTCTCCAAACATGACAAAAGACAGATGAGTTTTGACAGCAGTTGTTAAATATCCAATGTGGGCAGTAGAAGCATTAGTGCGCCTTTCATTACCTCACTCTAAATGTGCAGTGCTTGGCGCTTTCTGGCCATAAAGTTAATTCTGTGTTTACTGAAACAGATGGATAGATAAGCTTCCAGCTGCAGAGTGCTTGTCTGGGGGGAAAGATGAAAGGGATGCAAATCCATATTCAAATCAAATAGGGCTATAGAAGATTTTTAATCATAGAATCTATTGGGAGGGAAGATATGTCTCATGGGTTCATTCCCCTTCATCAGAGCCATTGATTTGCATCTTTAATGTAATCCTGTGTGTTTATGTAGGTACTTTCCTGTAGACTCCTTGTTAGGATCTTAGGCATGAAGGTGAATATGGCTGCTGATCTTTTTCAAGAAATGCTGAATTAAAGGGGGATAAAGCAGGAACATGGATTTTGCCACACCTTAGCAGACCACTAGTCAAGTCCTGCCAATGCTTCAGAGGAAAATTATATACACTCATTATTCACCTAATGCAAAACTCATGTGAGGGTCCTGAACTTGATGGTTGTGCCTTATCTGTGGATCTCACAATGAAAAATACGTGATACAAAGAACTTACATCTGCATATCAAGATGTGTTGGTTCATGAACATGTTGTATTTTGGGACATAAAGATGCAACTTCTTTGTGTTTTACTGATGACATATATTTTCTGGAGTTATGACATGATTCTCTTCTCATGCAGGTGCATTATCTTGTTCTAGAGACAGTCTAGCAGGGTGGTCATCCTGGGTACTTTCTTCCAAGGGGTACCCTGCCACTGAACCACTTTGTTGTTAGGTTTTGTTTGATTGTTATTTCAGGGCTACTCAACTTTAGAAGCCGCACGGGCCACAATGATACAGCACATGACGAGGGCCGCAACTTAAGTGTGGTTGCATATACATGCAAATATATAGGCAAATATATGCAAACAGCTTCTTTCATGCTGACAGGCATGAATACAAAGATTAAGGCAAGACTATACAACACACAGGCCCCATTTAAGTCAGTTCTGCTGATATTAATAAAATGCAATATTTACTCAATTTCCACCCATATGACAGCACTTTAAATGAACAATGACAGTCCAGGAATTTAACTACTAAAACACATATCAACAGAAAACCATTATATTGACGACTTTTTTGTTTTGGCTCCCAGCTGCGGGCCACGTGTTGACTAGCCCCGGTTTATTTGATCAGTTGTTTGGGATGGATTTTTTGCTCCAGTCTGATTGGCTAGGCATGTTTGCCTCATTGATTGGCTGGCCTTATCCCGCTTCCCTCTCCCATCCTGATCCCAAATTGGCTGGTGGTGGAAGATTGGTTGTTGTTGTTTAGCTGCTTGGGGAAAGGGAGCATGAAAAACATTTTCTGCCCTAACCAGCAAACTGGGCATGGCCGCTAGGCAAACACAAACAGGCTAATAATGAAATCTCCATTTTCTGTCTTATCTCTTACTGCAGTACCTTTATCAACCCCCCCATAAATCATGGGAGTTAGGTCTGTAAGAAAACATCTGCTGTATTCTCTTGCCATTTGAAACCAACTCTTTAATGCACTTTCCATAGCTCTCACAAATTCACAGAGAAGCCATTCATTTGGTTATCCTGATGAGAGGGACTTTGTTCCATTATGATGCTGACATGGAGAATCTGTTTACAAAACAAATTCAAAACTAAAAAAGCAAATAAATGGTGATAAGTTATAGAGCAGTTGCACTCAAGTGCAGATCTACGCTGACATCTCATGATGTAAAACTGGCACCTTTTCACTCAATAGATTTGCGTACATTTGGTCAGGCCCAGACCTAGTAAGTCCCCTGCTTTTATCTTCTTTCTGAACAGGTCCTGCCTAGCAGTTATTCTCCCAATTTGCAGCACTGAGGAACACTGAGCAACTTGCCAACTTTCATGATATCTGGAGGTTTTCTTAAAGCCTTGGCTCCTGGAGTCATGGGATTACATGAGGATCTCGGAGGGGAGGTTAAGTTTCTTGCCCTTATGTTTCAAAATGTGGCCACTAAAGGTTCAGATACCTGAAAGCAAAGAAAAGAACCCAAAGTTTATTTCTTTAAAATCATAAGAGGTTAAGCTATTCTTTTGATATTTCAATGCTTGACTCATGATTTTTGAATGCTAAAAGTTGACTGGAGCCAACACCAAAGACTTCGAGCAATGGCTAGTACTATCCTGGCTGCTCTGTCCATCCCTGCTTGGCCACAGGGACCTGTGAACAAGCAGGGATCACCAGACAAAGGACTGCAGCCAGAACAAGGCACCAAGCTAGGGGTCAGCAGCTCAGCCAGAGCGCTTCCTAGCCGATCATAGGAAGCAAGCAACTCAACAAGCAGTAGCCTTGTTAGGCTTAAATTCCGATCATCAGAACATTTGTTGGTATGCAAATAAGTTCATACATATTCTTTAATATGCAAATTAACACAGTCATTTGCAGAAGTTTTCTAGATTTCTGTACCATCAGCCTTGGTGATGTTTGTGGACTAAAATGTTGTTCACTACATTTTATTCATGGAAATGTTGTGGAGTCAACATAGCCCTTGAAGTAGACAAATTCTATTCTAGATCATACACCACCGGAATAAGTGCTAAATGCGTTTTATTATGGATGGTGATATGTAGGCAAGAACCCAGCTTGATTTTTCAGATCCCAGGTTGAGTTTGCAGAGCTGGGAATTTTTAAAAAAATGTTTCTTACTGGCTGAGCCCATCTAATTTGCTGTTATTATGAGGCAATACACATGGAACTGCATAATGGTATTTTCAGTCATTTTGCAGAGAAGGTTTGTCTTTCAAGGCAATATGTGCTGTGCCTCTATTGTATCATAACCCATATTCTTGCTCTGAGTTAAAGGCCAAACAGGCCAATATTTGGCAGTTCCTTAATCTTAGGACCTTCATAGGAACTTTTACTTTGTACTTCATATGAGGTTCAAATATCCAAAGTGTCACTTCGAAGTTCTGGGTTTGAAATCCAAAATCCCAAAACAAAACTACATCAAAACCATCACCAAAAAATTGCAGACTTTGGCAGCCACAGTTCTGAGCTTTCACTTTGTAACAAACATCTCCCACAATCAGGTGATGAGCATTATTTACACCTTTTATTCACAGACCATATTTATATGATGCTACAAAGTACCTGCTCCCTCCATGCATCACAAAATGCCAAGGGAGTTTTGGCACACATGGACCTGACTGCCAAATATGTGAGTAAATCCCTGTAATCCACAGACTGGGAGGCAGAGAAGAGAGAGGTTCTGTTTTCTTGAGAAAGAAATATTCACCCAATCATTTAGTACCAAAATAATTAGCTAAATATTATTTGACCAACTCCACATGGATAACTCCTGCTAAACTCTTCCAGTTCAAAACCATTAACATTATACATTTAGGGTTGCCAGGTGTCTGGTTTTGAACTGGACAGTCCAGTATTTGAGCTTTCTGTTCAGGAAACAAATTGAGAAAATATAAATGTCCGGTGTTTTCTAAATAAGATGTAATGTAGATTCTGATGTAATGTCAAGTATGTCCGGTATTTTTGTTGAAACCATCTGGCAACCCTATATACATTATGCTTCTCTACTACAATGCTGGAAAACAACAGAATGGGACTTTACTGGGGCTGAATCCACCATTCAAACTGCATGTTGTGTTTGTCCCCAGCTTACAAAACTTTGTGGAGTACAGGAATGGTTGTGGAACAGAGACAAGAAATACTAGCAACAGGGTCCTAAAAACATTGGGGCCTATGCTAAGAACATAATTATCCTTTTAAAGGTTATCAAGTAATTGCATCTCTAATTTTGTTTGAATAAAATGTAAATTAATTCACTCTTCTGAGATCCCTGAGAAAAGAGATAACCCTGAAGCTCTGGAGTAGCTGCTGGAAGAATTTTAATTGCAACTGATCGTGTGAAGATATTTCTTCCTACTCAATTTAAAAAAAAAAGAGCTACAAATGATTTTCCTGTTTGTTTAGCTGAGCGCTATCAAAGCCTTTCCTGGGGGATGGCCCTGAAAGACAGGAATGGGTGTGTGTGTGTGTGTGTGTGTATTCAGAGATGTAAGTGAGTTTGTGTGAGTAGGATGTGTGGAGGTAAAACCAGATTTGGCAACATCGTATGAAAATGGTCACTTAGAAATGGTTTGAAGTAAAGGTCTCTAACTTAAACTACAATACAGGTGTGGTAAGAAGGTTTCTTTCTCTCAGTTAACCATCAGTCTTGAACATTCAGTTCAGGATTGGGGGGAAGGGGGGTGTTTGTAGCCAAAGGATTCCTTTGTAGCGTTTTCCCTTATCAATGGCAGTCTAAGTTGAACTAGGCATGAATCATCCAGGTGCAACAGGGTACACAGCCAGCCTCTCTTCCTGGGGCTTGGTGGCCTTCCCAAATAAGTCCAAGGAGACTTCAGTGCAATGCAACACTCATGACTTCTATTCTGTAAGCATTTTTCACACCACAGGTGTCCAACTATATACAAACATTACAGACTTTTTACCTACTGTGGGCTGAGTCAGGCTATAGCTAGAGGAGTTCCACCTCCCTCTCATTACCCCCTTGTTTCTGCCCCTTCCCAGCCTTCATAATGTTTCATTCCTAAGGCTGGAAGATGTTTCCAATTTCCAGGCAGACTTAAAGCTTCTCATTCAACCCCAATTTATCCCCCTTAATTGGGGTTGGTGTGACAGAGGCTAATTAGGTGTGTTTGCCTTCCTTAAACCACTGCCAGACATGGCCTCATTTGGCCCCTGCCTCCCTTTGCCTGGGAGGGTTTTTTGGGGAGCCCCTTATGCCTTATCCCTTATGCCATTCCCCTCAAAAGGTACACTGGGCTGCCTCACAAGTCAGCATCAAACCAGAGGTCTGCACACCAGTCAGAGCTTCAGATGCTTCACTCTTGTCTGTTCCCCTTTCCTCTCTGGCGGGAGACCAGAGCTGAGGTGGGATTTCCCTTTCTTCTACCTTTGTGCAGTCTCCTTTCAGGCTTTGTTGTCTAAGATCTAGATCCCACTCTCCCTCTCCCTGTGGTCTACCCATGTAGGAAGCTTGCCCCTCTTCTTCTGGTTACTTCTCTGCCTCCCAATGGGTCTCCTCCCCATGCCTTCTTTCCCTTTAGGCATGAGGTCTGAGGCCATCCTTAAGACTGAGAATGACTGATCAGCTCAGTTCATGACACAACATCTAATGCCAATCCATAAAGCCCAGCATTTGACTATGCACCCCCTGTGTAGCAAGATCTACAGGGGATTTGGGAGGAAAGTCTTCAGATGCTGTGCTATCACGAGAGACCCAAATTTGCTTCCAGAGTATTTACCTGCTCTCCACCCTTAGATCATGGAGACAAGAAGTAAGCAAAGGTGCTTGGTAGAGCTCTAAAGTCAGTCTGAAAGAGGTATTGATTGATATCTCAGCCAAGAGAAGGGCTCCTTACAGCCAGACACTGAGGAAGAATAGCTTGAGCAAGAGTGAATAGAATTGGGATCGTGTCTAGAGGGTTCTGAAGAAGAAAAAATGTAAAAGTATTGGAAAGGAGAAACCATTCTCATGAGATTCCCAGCCCAAATGTGCAGACTTGGGTGGGTAAGATGAGGATCCAGATCAAACCACTTTTAAACTCCTGCCTTTAGATTAATTGTAGTCAGTAATTGCCTGGGATCTAGTCTACACTGGCAATTATCACCATTTCTAATGAATCATGTTAATTCCTCATAGAACCAGCTCTCTTCCGGCAGTATAGGGAGGGTCGCTCCATTCCAATCGTATGTTTGATTATAAAAAGGTATGGAAGCTCAGCTAAAGAAAATATTTTTCAGTCAAGCAAATATTTGCAGAAAACTTTTTGAGAATTCTCCTGGAGATTCAAAGGAAGAATGTCTAGCCAACATGTATTTCACCTTCCCCAAGTTCTTCTTGACTGGTGGCGTTCTTCTCTGGAGTTAATCTGGGATATTACCTGCCAAAGAGAGTGAAATTAGGACTAATAATAAAATGATCCAGCCCTTTAAAAAAATCAGCCACAGTATCTATCACTTATAGCTCTGCATACTAAGTTTATTTAAATCCCAAATTCCTGTGCAATGTTGTAGAGTTTACTAAATGTAGGGGGAGGGTAGTTGTGTGCATGAAATTGTTTGTTTGTTTGTTTGTTTGTTTGTTTGTTTGTTTTCCCTAAAATATCAAGTAATGGTCACTGCCAGAGTTAAGCTACTAGACTTGATGAACCAATAGTGATGTCCTGACAGACTGATGCATCTTTTCCAACTACTTTTAAATTAAATAGAAAAAAAACAATGAAAAGAACCTTCTTTCCCTCATTAAAAACTCTAGCTGGGGGTTCCTGTTCATTATCTGAGACAGATGTGTAAGGATAGGGGCTCCTAGTTTGTGTATTTCTGAACCAGCTTAAGTAGTTTTTCAGCCACCCAAAAAACAAACCTGATGTTCAATCTGCTGATAATTTGATTCTAATTAGAACCTCAATTCACGAAGCTGGAATTGCACAAAAATGCATAAATGAAACAGCAATTAACCTTTAGTTCTGAGCTTATTTTCTTCTACCCAACATGGGTCAGTTACCATAGAGATTATGCCTACATGATCCGCAGCTGTGACTCAAAAACGGCTGGAGCCTCCATCCCAGCATCTCAGTGTGGCACAAGGATAATTAAAAATCTGCTAAAAGAGATTTGAAAGTTGATCTGAAACTCCAAGAAAAAAGCCAGTTAAAAGAGAGGAGGGAAAAGGGACTTTGAAATACTACAGGTTCTGTTCATCTGGACAAAATGTACCGGGCCAAATCCTGAGAGAGGCTCCCCTTGAAATCGATGTGCCAAGGATACACAGCAACTCCCAGGACTTAGCCCATCATCCGGATAGGCCTCGCTCCTAAAATATTCTCCTGGTCCATGGTTTATTAATATCCTATCGTAACAAATCAGCTGACCAGACTCTCATGCTTTGATGAAATCTCTCCAGGCTTTCCAACAGGTTCTAGCAATGCCTAAGAAATGCCAAAAGGTTATGTGAGGACAATGAAGGATCCAGGTGGGGCACAATATTTAAAATTGGCCCATTCATTGCAATGATTTCCACATTTTGGTTACGCTTGAATGAAGACATCCACCTACTTGAGCACTTAATTTATACTCATCACAGGACAGTCTCGAACCTGTGCTCATGTGCTGTAAAAGGTACCACACACTGTGTTGAGTGCATCTTTATTCAAGCTCTGGAGCAGTTATTTCTCCAACTGATTCAAAGGGGGCTCTTGGAGCACAATGTTTAATGTTATTGTGTTTATAGTTCATTGAGATAAACAATCTGTGCCTTCAGTGGGAGAGCGGAGGAAACAGAGAGTGGCCTTAATAGATATACAGGAAATAAAAAATATGCGACTTCCCAACAAATGTATCACTCAGTGCATATCATATATTTTTTACCAAAGTCATCACCATAAACTTTAGATAGTGACAGTGTCATGTAAATATACCATGTAAAGCTGTACAGACTGAATAACAGTTAGAGAATGACATAAATTGTGGCTAATGGTGGCAGTGATGAGAATTTAACAAAATTCTATGGGAATAAAATGCATAATAGTTTGCATGGATATGAAGCCTTTTACCTGCCAAGGTTCACTTTATCCCCATGATACAGAATAGGAAACGAAGGCACAGAGAAGTTAATCATTTTGCCCAAGATCACATAGCAGATCAGTAGTACAGTCGGTAATAGAAAACGTTTCTTGACTCCTATTTATATATTCTAACTGATATATAATATTGTCTTCCAGAAAGAATAGAAGGGGCAGAAAGAAATTAAGTGTTTAAAAGCAGTGGGGAAAGAGTGAGCTTCTCTAATAAAGTGTGAAAAAGAGATATTGAGTCAATTCAGTAAAGTAATACTGGACGACAATTCAAGGTGGCAGGAGTTCAGAGGAGAAGCCTCCTGTTCTTGGTTTTCTTTTGAGAAGACTGTAATAACAAGAATTCCAGATCAAGAAACTACAGACCTCACTAAGTAACTAGAATTTGTTAGTGAAATGGTGAATAGTTGGGGTCAGCCAAGCACCTCTGCTATTTCATTCAATACTTTGGCTAATGGGCCCAAGCAAAGGAACTTCTAACAGTTGTTGAGTGCCATGGAGGGGGTGCAGTGCTTGGGACCTTTTCCATCTGACTTCTGAGGCCATGAGGATAATGAGGTATTATTATTTACCTGAAATAGTGGACACGCTCTTTCACTATCCCTGAACAGCACTTGGAAGATGTTAATTTGTACATATAATTCCTATGTAGTATTATCAGAGGGGTAGCCATGTTAGTCTGGATCTGCAAAAGCGACAAGGAGTCCTGTGGCACCTTATAGACTAACAGATGTATTGGAGCATAAGCTTTCGTGGGCAAAGACCCAGACATGAATCTGACAAAGTGGGTCTTTGCCCACAAAAGCTTATGCTCCAATACATCTGTTAGGGTACATCTACACTTGCTCCTTATCTCAAGATAGGGATGCAAATGTAGTGTACTGAAATTGCTAATGAAGCGCGGGATTTAAATATCCCGTGCTTAATTAGCATAATCGCATCTGGGCGCCATTTTGAAATTGCGTTATTGTGAAATAAAACGCCCCGTGTATAAGTGTTATTTCGAGAGAAAACCCTTTTCTCGAAATAACTGTTACTCCTCAAATAACGCTGCTACATGGGGCATTTTATTTCGCAATAACGCGATTTCAAAACGGCGCCCGCACGAGATTACGCTAATTAAGTGCGGGATATTTAAATCCCGTGCTTCATTAGCAATTTTGGTACGCCACATTTGCATCCCTATCTCGAGATAGGGAACAAGTATAGACGTACCCCCAGTCTATAAGGCGCCACAGGACTCCTTGTCACTTTTGTACTATTATCATTATTCTTATCCTTCCGCATAAAACTAAACACTCTTGATATATACAAAGAAATGTGTGGAAATTAATGACAGAAACGAGTGCCATAAGGCAGCAAAACTTCTTCGAATTGAGGTCACGAGCTGCTAGGGCTAATCCCATATGTAACCGAAGCACATGATGTGGGAGGTTTAATATCACTCACACCACAGTGCTGGATTACATGTGAAAGTAAGACAGTGAAAGCTATTACCTCCAGTTGTGCATGAAATCCTATCCAGAGCGTCTCAGTGATATGGATGGGAAGGGTAAACCTGCCACCTGAGATTGCTTAATGAACATTGTAATTACCAGCACCAATTAACTAATTGTTCACCTGTTAGGAGTATTGCAGAAGCAGCCAACCAATCTGGTGGGGCTATCCCTGATGGTATTTTGAAGCTGGTGGCAAAAATAGTACAAGTTTCAAAACTCTTTTACTTTGTTGTTTGGAATGAATGATTCCTTTATCTTTTTCGTTTAACTGAGTACAGTAATTCCTCATTTAACACTATAGATATGTTTCAGAAAATGATCCTGTTAAGTGAAAACGTGTTATGTGGGGTCAATTTTCCCATTGAAAATAATGGAAAAGGTGGGGGTTGCATTTCAAGCGGTGGTGTCTGTTGGGACCGGGACATAAGGTTGGGGGAGAAAGGGTACTGGGTTACAGCAGGGAGGGGAGGTGTTTGGCTTTGGGGAAAGAAAGGGGAGGGGGATTGGGTTGGAAGTATGCCCCTGTGACGGGTCTGCCAGGACTCGCACTGCGTCTGGCGAGGGGGGGGTCGCCAGGGAACAGCACGGTGAGCAGCGAACCCTCTGTTGCTTTGCAGGGAGGCAGGGGAAGCCCCGCGCAGCCACCGGCAATGGGTCGGTTGGGGAAATCGTGTTATTCCGGGGACGGTTGCGTAATTCAAAAAATGTTCCCTAAAAAAAAATTTGTGCTATCGCAAAAACGTGTTAAGCAGGCACGTGTTAAATGAGGAATTACTGTATGTATCTAAGTGCTTATATGATCCCCATTTCCATAATATCTGAGTCAGCACTACCATCTATAGATACTGCAGAACTGATATCTGACTTAGAGATTGGACTAAATGGGGGGGACTAAATCCATCCTTGTTGTGTAAACTTGGCCCCTGTTATATCTGGAGACTCAGGCTATGTCTAGACCTCACTGTTATATTGGGAAACCGGAGGTATCCCGAAATAGCAATGCCGCTTGCAAGGAACATGTCCACTATTTTGGAAAATTTTTTGAAATAGAGGACGTGCTCTTTCGCCATCCCTGTAAACCTCATTCTGCGAGGAACAAGGGATGGCACCAAATTTCAAAATAGCCTCTTTCAAAAGTTAATTGAAAAAAGATACACAAATCACATTTTATAGTGCAGTCTAGACATAGCCTCAGTCTCACAGAAAGAGCCCCTCAACAATGTCAACTGGGATGACTAAAACCCAAGATTGAACTTAAATCTTTCAGCTTCCTCAGTGCAAAAGAAGCCTTCAGCTTGCAGGAGGTTGGGAATTACTTGTAAGATGGGGTGGAACACTGCTACAGAAGCTCTGTGTGAGCAGTGCCCAGATTGAGCACATACACAACAGGATGGTGTACTCAGAGTGACATCACATCCTGGAACCACCAATGAATAAGCTTGGAAGAGTTCTCCCTTTTTTTTCCCCATTCCCCAATCAAGAAGGGATCTAGCAGACCTTAGGAAGGCATCTAACTCACCAGTCTTCCAAGGAGAAGCCAAATTCAAGTAGCCCAGAAGGACATACAAGCCTTGTCACTGGAAGCCAAGCCCAAAAAGCTTAGTAGAGCTCATGGGTATATTTGGACCCCTTGAAGGGAAAGCTAAACTAAATGGAAAAGTAGTGGTTTGACCAATCAAGAGAGGAGGGTAAGCCACTTGAAAAGGGTGGCAAACAATATGAAAGTTAACTGAGGCATTGATGCTGGCATTGTAAGTGGAGCAGAGCAAAAGGAGCTAAGCAAAAAAAGATGAGTTCAGAGCTATAGATTAAGGGGAAGAAAAGCCCCAGATAAAAGGAGAAGTGGTTTACACTTGATACAATGAACAAGATGCAGCTAATGGAGGGATTAAAAAAGTAGGAGGTGGGGAGTGGTGATATGTTCATAGGTATGGGTGAGAAATAGAATTTATCTTCCCACCAAGAAAGTTTCTATAATGGTCTTTGCTCATGTGTCTGTACCAGGGCCACATCACCAGCTAAATTGGCTGATACAACATCGTGGATGAACACAATTCAGAGCTGTTCTGATTTGGGCATTTGGTTCAGCTCATTATGTAGACACTATAGAACCCTGACAATGTGGTTCCAGACGTGGGTTTGTATTCTAATTCTGACCACCCCACAAAAGTTCAGAGATGTTCAGATCCAGAGTTTCAGTGAGGAGGGAGTCAATCTTTAGATCGCTTGAAAAAAAATCCCACAGGAAGGCTGTTCCAGTTAAAACTACAAAGGAAAGGGCTCACATGCCCACTGTGAGATTGCACAGGGCACAGCAGAATAAAAGGCTGGATCATGCACATAGCAATGTGAACTTGTAATCTAGTACTAAAAGAGAATTTGGTTCAGAAAGCAACGAATAGACTCAGCTGTGCTCGTATCTTCTTAACTCCACCAGCAGCAGGAGCTATATCAAGTGGTTACTGAGAAAAGATAACTCCCATTGAAGCCAGTGGGAGTTGCAGGTGCTCAGCTGGCAACTGATTAAACTAATCTTTCAGGTCCCTGGCTCAGCACTCGGAAAGACACTCAATGCCAGGATCAGACCCCAAATGTCATAAATGCATTGTAAATGTAAATGTGTATTGCCATTCTTGTAACAGATGGGTTACTTTAACTACAGCTAAGCATACATAAATTTCACAGTAATAACTATCACAATATCTAATAATCTGGACCTTTGCCATTCAGGAATTAAAGGAAAATGTTTTCTCTGGGAAATACCTCGGGGCTTGCACCTTATTTCTCTGGGGTGTCTCATAAAATACATATTTGTTTTTTCATGTATTCAAAAAAAATTGGTTAAGGGATTGTGGTTGTATAGATTAAAACTGGACATTCCTCTCATGTTTCTGCTATTCCTAACCTTCAGTACTCCCACTGCCTCATTTTTGATTCTCCCACATAGGTCAGCAGACACAGCAAATCCTATCCTTCCCACAACACTGTTATTTCAGTCCTAGATCACCCATGCAGATCTGCTAATGGTCCTGCAGCCACCTTTGATGCACTAGCCTGGAAACTTCACAAAACCCACTTGATCGATCAGTTCTTCATCAAGTAATTTCAGGTGGTGTATTTATTTATATTTCAGTAAAGCCTGGAGGCCCCAATTAAGCAACAGCATCCCTTTGTGTTACATCAATATACAGCATCTAACACAAAGACAGCACCTGCACCCAAGAGCTTATAGTGTTAGCGAATGACAAGAACACCATCATTAAGGAACAAAGAGGAAATTTAAACTAGAGTGTAGAGAACTAATTAAATTCTGCATCTCTCTCCATGCATTTAAAGCATCTCTAACATACCTACTCTGTGGAGTGGAATCCATTTACATTAGCATGAATGCCGTGTAACTTCACTGATATGAGGTGAAACAAAAGTTCCAAACTGTTCAGTGCATTGTAATGTACCTTTTCCAATTCTAATCCCAGTGGCTCTCAGACTGAAATCACCGTATCACGGTGTAAAAGATGTGATTGACTGTAAGAGAGTCCTACTTACATAGAGGGGAATTTAATGCTTGCCTTGAATCAAAACAAAACAAAACAAAACAAAAACCTAGCACTAATTGGTTCCCTTGCAGGGAAGGCTGGATGTGAATTGGCCATGGATACTGAACTTTATTTTCCCTTTACAGAAACATCGCCTTAGATGTAGATCTTGCAGGAACATTGATGGAGTGATATGAAGACAACGTGCTCTGCTGCTGCTCATGTTGTACCTGTCCCAGGGATAAATAGAACACATACATCTTGAGGGGTATCAAATATGCTAGCAGTAATTCACTAGCATAAGATTTTCATAAAGTAATATATAGCAATGGCTTTCTACATGAGCTTATGGTAGGATTAAGTTTGTACAAGTAAGTTGTATGGCATTTAGAATTCTATTATCCATTGGTCTGTCTGCTTCTCTATTCCTATATTAGGTATTCCTCAGGCTTTTCACTACAGTATCGAACTTTTATTTCTACAATAAAAAAAATCCCTTGGGCAGTGAGTTAAGGGGATATCATTATTTATTTTGTCTGTTTTTCAGTAAAAAAAAAAAAAAAAGAATTTTTTGCTGCTTTCCTAGTTCCAGATCAGTTTTGAAATAAAAACCTGGAATTACCCCCCAGTCATTAGTCCTTAGTATGTTCTGGTCTCTTTCGTCAAGTTAAAACTATGGAGCAATGAGTTTTTTAAATGGACTCCTTGTCTCCATTGCTGATATGGCCAAGTTCCTTGACAGATCTACTGGAGGGCTGTATAGTACAAGTAACACAGATGAGCTACTCCAACCTACACCCTTGCAAGTTGTGAGTTTCTAAGGAAGGAAAAAGGAGAAAATTGGATAATAGATTGGCCCAAGGGCAAATGATTGGATAAGGAAAAGGCTTTAAGAAGAGACAGAATTGGAGGCTGGGTTAAATTAAATTTAAGGTGTTTTATTACATTTGTTTCCAAAACTTGTTGCTGATAATAGCAACAGGTGAGCTTCAAGTGCTTAGGAAGGTTTGGTTAAGAGAAGCACCCAAAATTTAGATCCTTATCCAACCTCTTGAGCTAGGATTCTCATGGAGATATTCTTGGGCTAGTCGTAGCTCAGATGCATGATGATGAGTATGATATAAATACATTGGATACATAGGTTACAGGCTCCGCTGTATTCGTTATTTTAGTTTCTGTTCTTGGCTGGGACCCTAATGCAACAGACCATGGAAATGGACAAAGTTGAACCCTTTCTAACCTCCAAAAAGGTCTTGGGCTTTGTACATAGGCAAACATTAGGAAAAGGTTGTTGTTGGGTTTTTTTTTTTCCTTCCTTGAACCAGTCTCTCCATGTACTTCTTGGGTTTTAGGCACAATTTCCCATTTTAGAAGTTTGAGACATCCTGAGTGAACAGCCTGTGTTTCAACTTCTACACTGAACTGTCAAGGTCAGTCTATTAATCAGTTTATTTTTCTCAGAGATCCACAATGGGCTGATTACCCCAAGGGCATCACTAATTAATATTCAGGGTTGAAACAGAAGCCAGTTAAGTTTGATGCTAATTAAAGCTGGAACTCCCCCTCCCCAGGAATCTATAATGAATGATTGGTTTTACAGTAATAGAAGCTATTTCTTCCTTCTTCCAACATTTCATAAAACCGTGCTGGAAACAAGAGGCTTATACTTTGTCTCTAGCTCATGTTAAATGGCTTGGGACACATTTGTTTTGCTTTACAAAACTGAGATACTGTTGTGTTGGTGACCATTACAAGAATCTAGACCAGGAGTGGGCAAGACAACCTCCATGGGCCGGATCCGGCCTGCTCAGCCGATTGATCTGGCTCGCAGCTGCCCTGCCACTCTCCTGCCCCCAGGTCAATTGAGACCTGGGGATGGGGGAGTGCATGAAGTCTCCTCCCTCTGCCAGGGGCGCGCAGCACCAGGGAGAACCGCCAGCTGTTTTAAAACAGCCAGCCGTTCTCTTTACCTGTTGTTCACCCCTGGTAAGGCAGGAGCCAGGGGCGAGAGATTTTGCACTCTCCCCTCCACCCTCAGGCCTTAATTGGGCTTGAGGCTGAGGGAGCGTGCAAAGTCTCCTCCCACCAAGGTGCCGAGAGGGAACCGCCAGCTGCTCAAAACAGTTGGCAAGTCTCTCTTGGCACCAGAGGCGGGGGATAAAGACTTCACATGCTCCCCCAACCCCAGGCCAATCAGGGTCTGTGGATGGGGGAGCATGAGAAATCTCATGGCCCCATCCCTTCCACTGAGGCCCCACCTCTTCTAGAACAGCCCAGGGTCACTTCAGAAATTTGTGAAGTGCCCCCCCCCTTTAAAAATGATTGCCCACCCCGATCTAGACAGACAAACTGAATATAATATTTCCTTCAGGCAATGAAGATGGATGACTTGAAAAGGTCCAATGAACTCTCTGTCTCAAAAGACACAAGAAATACAAAGATTAAATTCCATATCTCACCTTCCACCTTCACATCTCCCAGTGTCATCTCAGAAGGACTGGGTTAGGAGAAGAGAAATTGTGTTTGTCTGTACCTGCAAAAAGCTGGTCACAGTGATCCCAGACCACACACTAAATTAACTAAAGACCTCATCTAAGGCCAGCTGAAGACAACTGAAAGACTCCCACTGACTCAAATGAAGTTTGGATCAGGCTGTAAAACAGAAATTAAAATAGAACTTTAATGTGTGCCTACTGTATATTAATATTTTCAGAAATCTTTGCCTTGTTGAACCCCTACTGCAGCCCATTCCCCCCACCCCAAACACACAGTAATTGCTCGCTATATACTTAGGAAACTATCAATAGCCTATTAACTTGTCATTCCAGGTCTGTATACAAGGCCCTGTATCACCTTCTGTGCCAGGGACATTTGAAGTCCTGCTATTTGCTTTTTTTGATGGGGTCAGGGTCTCGGGGAGACAAGGGAGAGGAATTAATGCAACGTGCCCATTAAAATTAATTGCACGCAAACATTAGAAACCAGCCACCCATTTCAGTCATGAAATATGGATAAGGATTTGCTGAAAGCCATTTATATTAAATTACTTTTATGATAATATTTAACTTTTTGGTATTAAATATTTAGTACACTTTTACTTCCCAGTTTGTGATGAACCTTCGAGTTCCCATTTCTGTGCAGAACTGCAGAGAGGACTTCAGCACTGGCTAATTAGCTCTAGGCTGTGACTGCCCCTACAATCTGGTCCCTACTATCAGGGACAGACAAAAAGGTACAGAAGTCCTTCACACCTGCCTGAGCTGGCACCCAGATTTTTATTAGGCTCCAATTATTTTTGGTAGTGATAATAATTTACACACATATAGAATCCTTTATCAGAAGATCTCAAAGCACATTACAAATTTATATTAAATTAAACTCCACACTCTACTAATGGGTAAAATCATTTCTGTTTTACAGATGAGTAATCTGAGGCACATAACACATCCTTGCTGATATTCACACAGAAAATCAGCCACACAGTGAAGAACAGAATCCATGAGTCCTAACTCTATAGATTCTACCTGTAATCAGTTGACCACATTGCCTCCCAGAGCCAGAAACAAGGTGTCTCGGCTCTTAGTACCCTACTCTCACCATTAGTCCCATACTCCCCTATAGTCCCACGACCCTTGAGTTTGAGATCTGTTATTTAAATGCTAGATCATATTCTCTCTCCAAGCCACAACAGAATGCAGAAGGCTTGACTTCTAGCCCCATGTTCTAAACACTGAATGTCACGCCCCCTTCAGTGAACATTCTTCCTCTCCCTAATCTTGAAGAGCTTTTGGCTTCTACAAAAATTCATCTTCAGATGTCAGCATGTCTGCAAGCAACTGCCAGCCAGGCTACTATCTACTGTTTTTTTCATCATCCAGCCACCAAGGTGAGAAAGGAATTGTTCAGGATGATCTGAGGCAGTAAGTGGGATTCAGACAAGCTGAGACTGATATCTAGTCTGAAATTAAAGCAACCCAGTGTAATGAGACTGAAATGAATATGCTTGAAAGACATAGGTTGCCAACCAGTCCTTTTATGGTAAGAGGAGGTACCATTAGAACCACCTCATTGTTCACTGGGGCCACCAGAAGAACTTTAGGGGTAACAGAAAACCTAAGATTAAATAATGCTAGGTAGTACATCAAAAGACTAGTCATGTATCACAAAAGCCAGTGGAAATTGTGCTGTTGATTTCAAGGGTCTAAGAACAAGCCCCAACAATAACATCTGTCTGTGAATTTCAAATTGCTTTACAAACTTTAAATACTTGCGACCAGATTTACAAAAACATTGGAAGTTAATAGGAGGTGCCTAATACACTTTGGCTTGATTATCTGGATCTGCAGGTACTTACATACGTTTATAAATCTGCCTCTTACACTTCACAGCACTCCTGTGAGACAGGTACTTAAACCATCAAACCTTTTGATTAAGAACCAAGCTAATTTCTGGCATGGAAGTAATGTATGTCTTGCATTTTCTCCCTAGATTGGTAATCAAATACTGGAATGAATTATCAGTTTTACTGGAATGAAGTTACAAACTCATGTATAGATTGATAGATAATTCACTACACTGGCATCAGAACATAGTCAAAATCCAAAGGCAAAATCCCTAGATGCAGTTTAAGGTTTATATCTCTTTTCTCTGCAAAAAAGCAGAAAAAAATGTTCCAATGACCTATTCAAGCATTTATGGGCAAGAAGAAGAGGAAGAAGAAAACATTAGTTTTACTTTAGAGTTCATAGATTTTTGGGTTACTGTGGAACATGAAAAAGGAAATAAAACAAATGAAACAGAAAATTATTAATATCCCTCTAAAGCAGCATTATTTCTGCAGCTGCTTTACTGAAAAAAGTGTTTAAATTAGGACTGAAAGAACCCCAAAAGATTTCCTACAGTCAACTATCCAGATCTTCTAGTCTTTACAACTGGCACCTGATAGTTGAATTTCAGGTGCTCAAAGTCAAATCTGTGTCACAGAGTATCTAGCCCTTTAAGGTAAAATGGGTCCTCAAAGCTTCTAGAAGAGGACCAGCTCACATAATGAAGTCATGTGATTAACTCAGGCTAGATAAAGTAGGAAAGAAGGGGGAGGGGAAAGCAGGGGCAGTGTTCCTGGGAAAGGGAGCCAACTAGGAACTGGTAGCACTACAGTCAGGAAGGCTGTGAGACCTAGACAGGACAAAAGTGTGAGAAGCCATATCTGGTTTGAGGAAGAGACACTGGCTCCTGCAGGAAGTAAAAGAATTCATCTCCATTCTGGGAAAAAGGGCTGGGAACTCCTGACTCAAAGGGGGTAGGGAAAGAGAGTCTGTCTCAAATGGGGTTGGGGCCTGCAGGCCCAGTGTGTAAAAGCTAAATAAACTGCATCCTAGGAGGAGACTGTTGTTAATTTAATGAGTTGGATGTGTTATTGAGGAGTCCTGCAAGAGAAGGAAACTGAGGCAGAGTTCTGCCAAACTGCCCCTGGCATTAGGGGGTGCTTGACAGATGGCTCCCCTATTACAGACTGGAAGAAACAGAAGTATGTAAATCACAGATAGTATTTACCGCTGCTGTGGAATTACAGACCTATGCAGATGGATGATTATATAGCCTACAGTAGATATGAGCACTAATACCACAGAGAGTCTCCTTTGGTTTAAGGGGTAAGGACTTGTATTCTTTTAGCATAAGGTTTTTAGGTGAATCACCCTTTATGGCTGCACTGTGCAAAGGATGGCAATGAAGTTGATACAACCCTGAAGTTGTTCCATTGTTTCAGGTCAGCATCTCGATCAGATTGACAGCCTCTTTCGCCTGCAAACCGACATGCAAATATCCTGATACTGACTCCTCTCTATAGACGGGGCTTACCAGTGCTGTCCAAGACAGCGAGGGTGGTGCTGCGCTGATGTTGGCTCCTCTTGGGGAGCCAGAGTTGCACAGGCCAGCCCCAGCCTGCAGTTTGTCCCCAGCCTCCAGATGCCCCACTCTTGCCTCCAGGTCTGGGGAGTACTCCTGCTGGTCTATGGGGGACCAGGGCTATAGGGGCCAGTCCCGACCTGCAGCTGCTCCCCTCCACTCCAACCTCCTGCTCGTCTGAAGCCAGGCTGCAGTTCTTGGCTTCTCCTCGGATGGGGCATCTCCTCCGGAAGTGGCCAGACCATGGTTCCTGACCTCTCCTTGGAAGGCAGTGTCTCCTCCAGGGGGAGGCCAGGCTATGGTTCCTAGTCTCTCCTTGTAGAGGGCTGGGTTGTGGTTCATGGCCTGTCCTGGGAGAGGGGTCGTCACCCCAGGAGGGCAGATAGAGCACAGTTCCCACTGTGGTCTCTCTGCAGTATCACTGTCCTCCGATAGCTGTCTCCTTGCTCACTGCCCCCAGTGATCACTCTGCAGTGTCACTGTCTTCTGATCAGTCCCCTCCCTTTCCACGTTAGGGAAAACATCATTTTCCAGGCACAACCTGTTTTCCTGGAACAACCAAACCCTGACTTTGATTTAAGTTAGGAAAAGAGGAAGCTGCATATCAAATTTAGTTGTCCTAAAGTTTACCAATTAGGAAGAGATTTTGAACAAATGGATTCACAGGCAGACAAGCAGACTCACAGACAGACACACTTTTCTAAAATTATAGATAGATTGTTTAATCACCGAGATATGCCTGAACTTGAAATTAACCATTTAAATCAGGCAGGCTGTTTTAAGCCTCTAATCTTGCCATATATACTGTTGGACATAAATTCATTGGCATTAAATATTTTAATAAATGGCACAGTGCAGCCATACTCTCAAAGGGATCCATCAAACTAATCTGTGGGATCCTGTACTGGTAACACAGATCCCAAGCTGATCATACGTAAATATCCTCTGTTCTTTTCTCATCCTGGTGGATTGATGTCAGTTAGGGTTTGCTCTCCCTGTTTTTCCTATAGTAGAGTCGTAGAGCAGTCTGAGAGTCATTTGCAATAGAGGGACAATAAGAATCAACATCTGGATTTAGTGAGCTGGCTATTGTAGATTGGCTGCCTTCCAGATGTTGTCAACAGGCACAGTCTTTTTATGATCTTGAGAATTAAGGAAACATGTGTGTCATCATCTGAATTGTTAGAGGAGCCCTGCTCCTGGCTAACTGGGGAAAAGTATCACTCTTTGGGCTTTTGGGGGGTTTATTTTTTTCCTATTTGTTTATCAATAGGCAAATAAACACAGATCATCAAGGGACTGTGATGTAATACCTCAGGTTTTCCCTGGTGAGCCTTTGGAACCACATTGTACTCCAGATGCTTCCCCTCCCCCTCCCCCCCACATCCTCCTGGTATAAACGTAGATCAGTTTTTCCTAATAGATCTTTAATTATGCAGGTCCCCGTGTTCTGACAAATTCCTGGGGAGAGGGTGGAACTGTAACGTGCCCTCATTGTAACCTTTGCTTCTAGCAGCTGATTTTCTGGAGGTTTCAGTGACTACATCTAAAGCTTCTCTCATCTATGCTTTTCACTTTTGCTCATAATCATCAGAGTTCTTGACAAATTCCTGATTCTGCCCTATACCAAATATAAAGTTGATCAACAAGTGAGGGTTTTTAATTTTCATGAAGAAACAATAAAAATACAAAAAAGTTAATGGCTTATGTCAATACACAAGTACAATACATTTCACACGATATCTAATAAAACTGTACAATTAGGCAATCTTACAATTTGTCAAAGCTGAAAGACCAGACAATATTACATAGATGTAACATGTTAGGCTAGGGATAATAATAATAATAAAATAAATAATAATAATAATAATCCACTAATATATAGGAAAGAAGGGAACTTGGGAGAGGGATGGGAAGAAAAAAGGAAAAAGCAGAGATGTCAGGTGCAATGAAAATCTGGCATTATTTGAGCTATCTTCTAATTCGTATAATTGTTCTCTGTATCAAGAAACTTTTACCTTCTTTAGCTGCTAAATATATGAGCTTGTTTAAGGGCTCTTTCCAATTAGATTTCTGGTCTTTGGGAATAGTTCCAACATTTCTAGTAGTGTGCTATTAAATTGTTCAGCTTGTCAATTTCCCTGAAGGTGAGATAGGTTTGTTCTCTTGACAACTTGCAATATTGCTGCAGCCAGTGGGACAGTTTCAAAGTCCCCACCTTGGATTCATTTAGTGAATCCAAATTTTAAAACAAACTATTTTTAAAATGTCAACTGTGATTTTCCAGGATTTGATTCTTGCAGGGTAAGACTATGCAAATAACGTAAAAGTCCATAATGACCAGGATATATGCAGATCTCTCTCCCTTTCTTGCCCCCCTCCCCACTACTTTTTTAAGGAAAAAAAAATCAGTTCAGTCTAGCTCAAACAGTTCTCTGGTAATGAAAGGATGTAACAGGGCTTTGGTATGTGGGTTTGGTCTCCTCTGTTTGAATCATTGACAAATCTAGTGCTGAATATACTCCTTCATATGCACCAACAGAAATTGTCTCTAGCAAGTTCATCAACTTTGTCAGCATCCACATATCCTATGTTTTCATGAAACTCTCCGTTGGCTAGTTTGTAGTACCTTTCAGATGCATCCAACTGATTGGTTTTGTGATGAATGACATCATTATCATGTTTTGTTCGTCTATAAAGTGCTACCACACCATTTGCTTGCTATCATTATCAAGGTACACGTGTTTGTTTTTTTCACACATAAATCAGAAAGCTGCCTTGAGCTGTGGCTTCTACTCACTATTGATGTGGATTCTTTGGATTTTGCTTCAGTAATTACTTTTATTATGAGGTCAATTTCCTGTGCTTCACATAGTTCTTTCCAAGAGGTGGGCTTAGGAGCTGAAAATTCACTTGTGAGCTCATTTCTTTTCAATATAGTAACATCCATAGTGAGAACAACGACCCAGAATGTGAGCCTTCCTCTTGGGCCTGTAGTGATATTTAATAACATAAGAACATAAGAATGGCCATTCTGGGTCAGACATGTGGTCCATCTTCCCACTACCCTGTCTTTTGACAGCAGTTCATGCCAGATGCTTCAAAGAGAATGAATGGAACAAAGCAATTATAAAGTGATCCATCCCTTGTTGTCCAGGCCTAGCTTCTCACACTTAAAAGAGGTTGCATCCCTGACCATCTTGGCTAATCATCATTGATGGACCTATCCTCCATGAATTTATCTAATTCACTTTTAAACCCAGCTATACTTTTGGTATTTACAACATCCCTTGGGCCCTGGCAAGGAGTTCCACAGGTTGAAGGAAGAAGTACTTCCCTCCGTTTGTTTTAAACCTGCTGCCATCAAGCCTGCATTAGGGATATAAGTGACTAGTCAACTATCCGATAAGCATATGCTTATCAGGTGATCAGGTAGTGACTCAACTAGTTGCTCCCCCCCACACTCCATTTGCTATCTCTAACAGAGAGAGGCAGCAAGTGGGGGAGCAGGAGCCTGTGCTTGGGAAAACCAACTTAAAAGCCAGTTTCCCCCAGCATTGTCTCCACAGGGGGGGCAGGAGACGCAGAGGCGTAGCCGCAAGGCTCTTAATACATTTAAAAAACAGAGGTGCAACTGAGGGACGGGACCAAGCATGAGCTGGGAATCAGTTGTCCCGGCTCGCGCCCAGTTCCCCCGTTACATCTCTGCCTTTTAAATGTATTAAGAGCCTGACCGCTCTTAATACATTTAAAAGGCAGAGCTGCAGCGAGGTTTCTCCACACCATTCATGATTGTATAGACTTCTATCATATGTTCCCTTTGTCATCTTTGTTTTCCTAAGCTGACAGGTCCTAGTCTTTAGCCTCTCCTCATCAGTGCCCTAATCATCTGTCTTGCCCTTTTCTGTACATTTTCCATATCTTTTTCAGATGAGGCAATCAGAATTGCATGCAGTATTCAAGATATGGGCATTCCATGGATTTACATAGGGGCACTATGAGAGTTTCAGTTTTATTATATATCGCTTTTTCTAATGTTTCCTAGTGTCCTGTTAATTTTTTTCATTGCTATTCTACAGTAAGCAGATGTTTTCAGAGACTGATCCATGGTAACTCAAAGATCTCTTTCTTAAGTAATAACAGGTATTTTAGACTTCATCAACAGGTCATACACAGGCCTTTGGTTGGTGAGAATCCTAGATGTACTGGAGTTAATTTAGCAAGTCCAATAACTTCCATAGCTCATCCATACTGTAACACTTTTCTCTCAATGCCTGTACTGCAAGGGCATCAGTTGAGTCTGTTATATATTCTTCAGCTGTTACCCGCATATCAGACCTTCCTTTTAAATAAGCCATACTTTTCAGCCTTTAGTTTGATATCATATTTTGTGAATTCCTGGAGGAATTCTTGAACATGCTGATACGTTCTTCAGTAATTCTATTCTCTCAGCTCCTCAAGGCATTCTTCCATACACCTCTAGAAAGTGGCAGGAACATTCATAAACCCCAAACTGTCCCTCTTAACTGTATGTATAGATTTTCCAGCTTACCATCAGCCATCTTTGTTTCTTGCGCTCAGCATATCCCCATAATGATTCCCAGCTGCAGCTGCTAGCTATATTGCTTTCTAGGTTCTGTTCTCTGGAAGAATTATTTTCCAACTTAATGGACCAGTGGCTCACAGCCCTGCCTGGCTGGCTTGCCAAATGTAATATAGGCAAAATACATACTCTGAAATTCTGAAAACACAGGAGTTTTTTGTTTTCTCAGTTAGTATAAACACACAGCACACACTTGTAACCCAGACCAGAACACAGGGGTCTTGTGAAAACAGGGCTCTAAACAAAATGTTCATCCCCATACCACAGCAATCTCATTCAGCAAGATCAGGGACTATCTAAAAATTTCACCTCTGAAAAAGAAGGAAGGGAGGGAGATTGTCCAAAAAATTCAACCATAATACTCTCCCTTTTGTGTATGTCTTACACGATACTCAATCACTACAAGATGCTTCAACGCCAAAAACTATAATGAACATGACTGTCTATCCTCTCTAAACACTGCTCATTCTGCTTGGTACTTGCAGTTTCTCTGCAGCAATTGCACAAGGCATTAAATGTTATGGGTGGATTTTAAATGGATTGGATAATTTTAGGATTGATTTTAAAAAAATATATCTGTAGCTCCACAGGCCACAATATGGGTAATTAAATTCACAGCTTTTAAGTCATCAACCACTTTCTATCAGGAACAGGGACAGATCTTCCATCCAATCTCAAACACCATTGCACAAGCTTCCAGGTGTTCTGTGAGATTTGCCTGTCTCTGAAGGATCAGGTATTGGTTAATGCTGAAAGGAGGACACCAGACTTCATGGACCAGTGCCCTGATCAGGGGCATATTTCTCTGTTATTGGCTTGAATAGAAGACAAGCTGGGCCCCAACTTACAGCAAACCAGTTTTATTTCTATCCCCCCCCCCCTTTTTCTTCTCTTTTTTGGTTTGCATTCCACAAATGCAACAATAATTAAAACCTTCAGGGAAAACCTGATGCCTCCCGACACTGGCATGCCTTGCTTGTAAACAACCTTCGCTCTGACTCTGATCTGGTTACTGAGTATGGGAGCGTTCCGTGTAACAGCTGCCTCTGCTGATACAATGAGCAAAACACTGCCAAGCAGATTACATTTCATTAACAGGAAAAAAAAGATGCTTCAGCTGCCCATAAGCAGTTCTTACATGGTATGGGGGAGTGTGAAAAGAGGTTGGTATTCATGGCACTGAAATATTTCGTCTTCCTGCAGCCTGAGCAGTAATAGCATACAGGGAAAAGCGCCCAGCTTCTGGTTGCGAAAAGCATCTTGAGTGAAAGACCATCCAACAAAATCCATCTTATCATTGGCAATAGCAAAGATTATAGCATGGTGCACTTACTGTACTACAGTAAGGCCCTCAGTGCAGGGGATCCAGAAGGATTAAAATGGAAATTAGCCACAGTAGAATTAGCTGATTGTGAGGAGCCCACAGATCTTGTCCATTATGTGCTAACAAAGTATATTTGACTGTGTGACTGAAAGGCAGTCAAGAGCAATGTTAATCATGTGTGTATTTGGTATCTCACCATCGTCCACAGATGCCTACACAGCAATTCTCATTTATTTTCATTTTCATTAAGAAAGCTGTGTTCTGGTATAGAATATAAATAGATGTTTATTTAGCATTAACAACAATATTGTGTAAAGTAGATGTCCTGTGAATATAAGTATTTGGGGGAGGGAGAATTGGAGTGTATCTGGTCAAAGCCACTCCAGATTGGGTTCCCTTAATTTTCCTTGTCAGTAGACCTGATGTTGCTCCTAATGAAGCAAAGGAAAAACAACTCCAAATTCACTGATGCGAGCCTTAAGTGCCTCTTTTTTCATTTGTATAAGGAATCCTGCTCTTCTTCCCCAATCACCCCCCCCTCTAAAATGTGATCTGAGCTTCTGTTCCATTCTTCATTACTCTCAGGAAGAGAACAGCAATAGTAGCCACAAGCTCTTCAAGCTTGTTGATTCTACAGGAAGCAAATCAGCCTTATTTTTTTAACTTGTTCCATTGCCCATTTGTTTCATTGCTTAGAGGAGGGGTCAGAGAAGAAAAAAACTGGTAACATGAGCAACAAGCAGACGCATTGTTCTGCTTATCCTGTACCATGTATAACCAAGATGGCTCTGATTGGACGAGCTCAAAGCTCATGGAGGAAGAACATCTTCCTGAAGCTGAGCCCAAGCAAGTAGAAGACGATGCTGACAGAAGACATCCCTTGCAGCCACAGTAGTCTCCTTTATTTAAAAGTACAGAAACACAATTCTTCCATTCAGTGCTGGATTCCTCACTGATACTAAGCTCTCATATGTGTAACAGCATCTGCAAATGACACCTTTCCCCATCTCCAGTTGAGTAGAAGATTCTGGCTTATCCCGGTAGATGATAATCTAGCCTCAGTTTTACTTTTATCACTCCTGTCTGGCCTATAATAATGCCATATATCTGGTGTCTGGAAATTACTTTAATAAGAAAATAAATAAAATATTGCACCTGCTGCACCCATTGGAGCCCCGATATCTGAGGGACACAGGGATGAAAGTGTCAGCAATGCTACTTTACCCTCTCCTATGGAAAGAGAGCTTTAAAGTCCAGGCAGAGCTCCACAGGCCTGCTTGAGGGAGGTGAATTAGATCAGTGCATTTCCAGGGCTTGCCTTACCATGAGGCAAACTGAGGCGGCTGCCTCAGGTGCCAGATTGTGGGGGTGGGGGGCGCCACTAGGACCGAGAGTGTAGAAAATTGTGTCTGCTGCTGGTACATATGTATTCTATCTGCTTAGAGTAGAACAGGAAGAAGGCAGAATTGAGACTTTTCAAAATTTTGGCCCAAGCAAGGGGGGCATGGGGATGTCATTTGAGCTCCCCACCTCAGGTGCCAAAATGTTGTGGGCTGGCCCTGTGTATTTCCCATGTATCCCCTCCTGAGCCTCTGCTTCTGAGTGACTTGTATTGCTGCATGTCCAACCCAGGCGAGCTTTTCACTTGTGAATTTTTTAGCTCCTTTTTCTTTATGTCCATTCACTCAGGTCCAAACTCGCAAGTATTCTGGTGAGGGGTGGGGCTATTCTACATTGCAGGGTGAGCCCAGGGTTAGTAGAACTTGAGTTAGCAGACCCTGCTGGGTTTGTTAACTCTAAGGCTTGACCATCTATGCTTATTTGTGATTCAGTTGTTAGTAACTCCTGAATCCTGGGCCCAACCTGGGGATCTAGCACGTACACTGCATTATGTAGGCCCAAGTTCAACCACCCATATTGCAGACTTCCTGGAGCGCATAAGCCCTTTGTTTGTGGTGCGGTGTGGGAAAAGTTGATTGTCTTCCCAACTTGACTGTCCAGAGGGCAAAGAAAGTCAGCCAATGGGACTGTGAGATATATTTTGGCTGCCTCCCAGAGCCCTTAGTGGGGCAGTGTCTATACTGCAAAGCAATAGGACTTGACTCAATAGGGTTGGTAGGTCCTGGTTTGACTCAGATTCTATGCCTGTAGGGGCCCTGGTACCCTGGGACCGAGCCCTGCGTCAACATGATTATTGTATAGAGCAGAGGTGGGCAAATACTGTCACGCAGGCCAGAGTTAGCCCCTGGCAGGCCCTCACACCACCATATTTGCCCTCACAGTTCCCATTTGCCACGGATTGCCATTCCTGGCCAATAGGAACTGCAATTGCCTGAACCTGCAGAGATGCCAATAAACGTAGCAGCAGCAGCCCACCAGGGGCTAACCCTGGTGAATCACCACTGTTTTATTGCCCAGCCCTGGTATAGAGTGAAGGCAGGGGCTAGGTTTAAACCTGAGTTTGAATCTTGGGCTTACGTCATAACCTAGGTGTCCTGAGTCCTGACAAGAATGTGCTTTGTTTTATTCATCCCCAAATAGCACCTTGTTTATACTCACTCTCTCTGAATTATCTTCTCCTCCAACAATTGCAAGAGTGCTTTTAATCCCTTAATTATATGTTGCCTAATAGCCCCTATTATACTGCGAGCTAATGTGCCAGTGTATGCCTTGCAAATGCCAGAGCTCAATCTCTATTTGTAACACAGCACATAACCTTGGCTTTATCTGGCATGTTTTGGCAGAGAAAACACCAGCCATCGGCTGATGGTGACATTTTTCTTGTCACTGAGTACAGATGTTTACTTGCTACAAGGAGGTCTCATAGCTTGAATGTCCCAGATGCTTTGAACTCATTGATCATTTGCTTGGATTTCAGTCTGAAAGGGACAAAGGCCCATGGCATGGCAGCAGAAGATTAGGAAACAGCTTCAGTGGCTGTCCAAAGCAGCGAAGGTTAGAAATGACATTCAAGAGCTGGCATGGTATTTCCCTCAGTCTGCTCCTGTATGATATGACTCAGCTTAAATGCACAGTCAGGTTCTAGTAGTAATGCTAATAGAAATGCTTAGTACTTATCCTCAGCAAGCTGCTCATATAGATACTCACAGATTGCTAGTGAGACAGACATGGCAAGGAAATGGGGGAAAGATGTGAGGGGTAAAATTTCAACGTAAAAGAAAATCCTATCAAAAAAGGATTTTTTTCAGTTGAAAATTTTGGTTTTTTAATTGTTTTTCAATGAAAAAGCAGACCCTTTGTGAAAACTGTCATTTAATCAAACCCCCAGATTTTCACCAATAAACAATTTTGGCAGAAAATTTTAACTAGCCCTGGTACCATTTCTGTTATATGGTTATGAAAGTAAGCTCTGAGATGGGTTGGTGACTTGCTGGATGGCCTTGGGCAAGTCAGTGGAAGAGCCAAGATTAGAATTCAGTATCTAGTTCCCAATCTCATGGTTATCCTGCTGACAGCCCAAGATGAGGCAGAGTAATCACCAGTTAATTGTACTTGCATTCATTTATTGTAGAACCCTTTCTTATTCTTGTCATAGTTAATAATTTTATTGGAAAAATTTACAGACAAAATATTGAGCACATCTGCCAGGGATTAAAGGCATTCATATCAGTTTACAAATTCAAAAATCTCCAACACGTTTATGACTATAATCCCATATCTATATATCATACAGCAATTAAACCATTTCAATGTCTGTGCCCCTAAAAAAAACCACATGAAAAGCAGGAAGAGGGGAGAAAGGATCCTCTATTAGTAAAATAAAATATTGGCTTCTACCTAGCCTGAGAGTGCCTCAGTCTATAATATCCTATTAATATGTTATTATAGATCAACCCACCCTCCCATTTTGTTATTAATAATAACTATTCCTCAAGAATTTCTCATCAAAGAATCAAGGCCAAATGGAACCATTGTAAACTCTCTGCTAAGCCTGGCAGGTTGTTTCCTAAACAGCTTAGTTCAGTGGAGTGGCTGCCCCCACACAGATTCTTCTTCTGGGCAAAGCTCTGCTGTCAAAGTCTCAGGTTTAGAGGGAGTAAGCATCTAGCATAAAGAAACTCTGACTTGAATTAATATTTCCTTTTGAGGGGGAGGGGAAGGGAAGGCAATGCCCTCTGGTAGAATTGCCTCAGGCATAACCCCCTTTATAACACTCCCTCAAACCGCAACAGCTGTGGTGTTCCCTTTGCACTCCTTCAATACCACGCTGCCTGCTCTGCTCACAGAAAACCAAGAGAGAGCTCAGAGTTTCAGACCAAGTTGATTCCTGGTCACACTTCCCAGATCTCAGTGGGATAACAGCAGAAATGCAATTGCCTGTGGTGTCTGCAAGAAGGGGGAGATCTTATTACCTGTCTTGGAAAGTACCTACCAGAAATTCTACACTTTGACGTTCCAGAAAACCCCACAGTGGCAGAATGTGCTCTGGACCATTTCAAAACAGTAGTTGCTCATGTCAAGGATTGAAGAAATTAAAGGTCAGCTCCAATGAAACGTGAGTCTATTCTCCCTAGACATGAATTTGCCCCTACACGCATATTCCAGAGCAGAAATCATTGGTCTTCTTTTTCCCACACTTGTGGCTAAGAACTCAAGTTCAAAAGTCTGCTGAGGTACCAATAAAGTAAGGATTTGTCAAAACAAACAGGGAAGCAACAGTACTCATGGAATTAGAGGCAGAGTAAGTAACACATTTGATGACCCCACGCCAGAGACCACATTTGTTTGTTGTTTGCCCTTATTCAACAAATGTTTTATGCAGTTGTATTTCAACCACTGGATCTCTCCCAAAATATTATCTTCAAACAGTGTTGCGATTTTCTACCTCAAAATGAATTATTCATGGCCCCCTCCAGGAAAATAATCATGTGCCCAGGTTTAAGCATGAGTGGGACTATTTAGATGCTTAAAAATAGGTAAGTACGTTTTCTGTACTAGAGATTAAATTTGCAGACTGTGTGGCTACCATTTGTGAACAGGAGGTGGGCTCAAATAATATATTGGCATTTGATCCTCCCAGTTGGGAACAGGAGAAATTGCTCCAGGTCACAGAACAACAAAGACCAATAAATGCATTTGTGAGTTGATCCTGCTCCTACTCAATTCAAAGGGATAAACTCCCTGTGGTGGCATGTACTCCCCACTCCCACTCTGAAAAAGTTGAATTAGGCCAAGTGGGTCCAATCAGCCAATTCAGCCACAAACCAGAGATTTAGGCTGTGTGGAGGATGCTAATTAGAAGGAAACTAATCATTTATGATACAGGTGCAGCTGGCAACAATGGAGGTGGCACGAAGAATGTTTGTAGTCCCTCTTCCAGAGGTAGTAAGAGTTTTCTTAGTAAGCCAAGAGAGAGCTGACAGACTAGGAAGGCTAATGAAAAACAACCTTAAAAAAGCATGGTAGAAAGTAGTGCAAGCAAGAGAGCAGTAGGGTTAGTGAAGTCGGAGACATTAACTCCTTGCTGGACTAGAACCCAGATTAGAAACTGGACCTAAATTCCCCTACTATCTAGTGCAGCGTACTACCTAGGCAGAGCAGCAGTTGTGAGGACTGTCTGATTCTACTAGTACAGGGGAACATCATTGTATAACCTGGCTGGAGGACCTAGTCCAGCGGTTGCCAACCTTTTCCAGATGGAGACTCGTTTTGACAATTCAGGAAGACTTGGTGACCAAGGCAATTCAAAAACGGGGGGAAGAAGGAGGGCAGAGTCACCTGGGGAGACACTTGGTGACCCTTTTGAAATATAATGGCGACCCATATTTGGGTCCCGACCCATAGGTTGGGAAACCCTGACCTAGTCACAAAGTAGTTGTTCTGTGATACCACGAACAGGAGGAGAGCTGCAATGACAAAAGAAAAGGGGTTGCTGAACTAGGTGGAGCTAATTCCATAGAAATGCCAGAAAAAGGCACCTCCCACCAATGAGTTGAATGTGCCTTGACACTCCCATTGACTCTTATGGGGTAGGAGCAAGCCCTGGGGTATTGTAGATGGCACGAGACATTATGCTTATTACCATAGTATTAGCACATTTTCCCTCATACCTATGGGCAGAGAGTTCTTGCACTGCATTCATCAAATTAAATGAATAAGAAGGTGAGTGTTCTCTTTACAGACACAACTACTCACTTAGGGTATGTCTACACTGTGGCGCTATTTTGGGATACTTCCAGTATCCCAAAATAGCTATTCCACATCTTTGAAACAAGCCCATTATTTTGAAATATAATGGGCCCGCTATTCTGACGTTCATGTAAATCTCGTTCCACAAGGATTAAGGGATGTTTCAGAATAGTGGTTTATTTTGAAATTTGGCGCTGTCTAGACAGCGCCAAATTACAAAATAAGCTATTCTGAAATTAACTCGAAATAAGCTATGCAATTTGCAAAGCTCAAATTGCGTAGCTTATTCCAGGCTAATGACGCAGTATAGACGCACCCTTACATGCATAAAATAATTGTATGCAAATTGGACAGGAGAAACTTGTGTGTGAAATCAGCAAAGAGACAAACCCTTATGAAATAAATAGTGCTTTCCCATGCTAACTGCACAGTCAATGTGGCACTGAGCCTATGTTCTGTCTATGAATCAAGGAATGAAAAAGAAAAGTTAAAAGATCACAGAGAGCTCCCAGCAGTGTGACTGTTTATGTGCAACAAAAAGACTAAATAAATACAAAGAGATGGGTAGAAAAAAGTTCCACCAGCAGTTGTTATCAATATGCTTTTTATACAAATAGCCTCTCATGGAGCTTTAGCTCCACTTACTGGTTGAAAATTAAAATCCTGCAAACACTCAAAGGACAGTCCTCAGGTACCTTTAACAGTTGGTTAACTGGCTTGATTCTGATCTCACAATCCATTGGAGATACACAAGTGTAAATCAGGGTAAGAGAGGGCCATATTCAGCATTATGCCCAGTTAGGGTATAACTACGCTGCAATGCTATTTCGGGATACCAGAGTATCCTTGAAATAGCAATCCTGCATTTTCACAGCAAGCCCGTTATTTCAGGCTTACTATTCCGATGTCCCTGTAAACCTCATTCTACGAAGAGTAAGGGATGTTTCAGAATAGCGCTTTATTTTGAAATTTGGTGATGTGTAGACAGCACCAAATGACAAAATAAGCGAAACAGCATCAAAATAAGATACGCAATTTGCATAGCTCAAATTGCGTATCTTATTTCAAGTTATGGTGCAGTGTAGACCCACCCTTACTGAGCATAGTGAGGAGCATTCATGCTACCAAGCAGGACTCTGTAATCTGGATGACTCTGCACTCACGTAAGCACCACCGCAGAGCAAATCCACATGTGCCATGCTACATTTGGTACATAAGACAAATGATTGTGTCTGGGGATACAGTAGGGGTGTGGCAAGGCAGAGTATATGATTCAGCGGTACAGCAAGCATGCATACGGACTCAAAGTGGAATTTTCTAATTTCTGATCCATCTAGAAATAGTCAGCTCACATACCTATGAAAACAAGAGGCCCCAGTCAGAAAATGAAATGTCACCTTATGCCAAAGCTGCCTACCCCTAGATAAGCCAGGTACCATGGCTGACTGCAGGTCTGCAGTGGTAATAAATGATGTTGGTCTGCCATTCAAATACGGACTAGATAGTCTGATCTTGGACCATGCATCAGCCATATCCCAGTATGACAGAGAACATAGGAAAGCATGCACACACATAAGAGTATGGCCCAAGTGGCTTGAGAGATGCTTGCCTACAGACATCAAACAAGTCCCCAGGGAGAAGGAAGGAGGGTGAGAATACACGAACAGGAGGGGTTTCCCAGTGCTCTGTGCTAGCAATACTACACTGTCCCAGTTACATGGCTCTGTACACTGATGTGCAGAAACACAAAAATGCCTCACCAGAGCCAGAAGACACGATGTGGTGAGCTCAACAATGTTCCCCCTAATCTTTTCATTCCATTATGGAATAAATGTTATGTGCACTAAGGCATGTGTGAATGTGCACCACCAGGAGAAACACAAACCTAGCTGTGGGCACTCTGCTAATTAGCTGAGCAGCTTTGGAATCTCTCCTGAGTGGCTGCACAAGCCTGCAGGAACACTGGAGCTTACCATCCCACACAGGACAAGGATGTGACATAGCAAGCAGACCCCACGTCTCCCATAACATTGGGCAGCCTTGAGAAACCTGCCTAATGGAAATAGGGTGCTCAGCTAACCCATTGCTTGGTGGTGGGTGCATTTGCTGGGCATGTGCATTGCCCTGTAGCAGCCAACTGGCATGGGCTCTCTCTCACTCCCTGTGCCCATCAGTGACATGCAAGGGGACAAGAGAGATGTATAGATACCCAAGTGGAGGGAGGGACTGTCTGGTTCCCCTACCCGTTCGCCTGCATGACTAACACACCATAACCAGCTGTATAACCATGAATTCACCGGCATCCTTGTAGGGGTGCTGGAATTATGTGTATAGTGGGGGTGCTGAGAGCCACTGAACCAAACTGTAAATCCTATGTATAATGGATGCCACTTCAAGCCAGGAGATGTGGCCGCACCCCTTGTTCCAGCACCTACAGTCCTTCCCATTAAAGTGGCCATCTTGCTATGACACACTGTTGTGGCCTGCACAGAGAGCATATGGCCTACTGGGTAAGGCATGCATATATGCTATAGTGCACACACATACACATGGGATTGCTTTCTGCTTCAGGAGGGAGCCGAGGGCTGACTCAACCTGCTGGACTGAAGTAATAGGCATTACAATGCCTCCACACTACTAAAAAGGGCACAGTTATGTCAGCTCACATATTCTGACCTACTTTGAACCCATTTTTCTAGTGTAGAAAAGCCCAAATGTGCAAGGCATAATAATGCAATTGTGGGAGATTTCCTTAGGAAGGAAGCTTCACAGATTAATTGTAGATTTCAGTAACTGCTTACTTAGCATACCCTATGTAGTTTCATCTTACTCTTGCAGCCTCTGTCTCATTAGACATGGAACTGCAAGGCCTTGTGCAAGGTATTTTATATATCTTATTAGATGACAATAATCACTTTCTTACATGCAGACTCTCAGGAGTAGGCCCTTCTCAGGAGGGAGAATTTCTTTCTTCTTTGCAGAGGAAATGTGACATGCACACATTTTAGGAAGCTGGAAGGAGTGCATCCTCGCCTCTGCCCAGCCCTCAAAGAGACAGTTGTCCACTTGACTGCTTGATTCTAAAAGTGGATTTAGCCCTGATGGAACATGCCTCTAGCCACAGAACAAGTATTATATGGCATAGGTGCTGGAACTAGGATTGCAGAAGTTGCTGCCACATCCCGGACTTGATGCAGTTTCCATCATATATGAGGTTTACAGTTAGTCCACTGTACACTCTCTTCCATCATCCCAGTGCAAGCTTCTTACCCATAATGCCCCCTGCCAACATAAATCAGCATTCACCTGGAAAAAATAAAAGAATTGAATCTCTGGTAAGGCTGCTGACAGAATTGCTGGGGCCAGGGCATGGTAAGATTGGTCAGCTCCAAGCCCCTAGAAGGGAAGGGGCTGAGTACTAGCCTATCTCTGCCAGGCATTCAGCACTGCCTGGCTGAACTGCCTGGGCCTCCAGCCGCAATTTAAAAGGATCAGGGCTCCAGCCACTGCTGCTATAGCAGCGTTGGGAGTTCCAGGCCTTTTTAAAGTAGAGTTACCAAAAATTTGATTGAGGTTCAAAATATTGATTCCTCTCTCATTTTAAATTCCATTACTGTTGTTTATCGTTGTGTCTTTAATTTGGAGTCTGTCTTTCCAAATTTGTAAGGATGCAAATTGCACTTAAACAATGGATGCAAAGAGGAACCATCCAGCCTTCTGTTTCTATGATTGTGAGTGACTGATTGGCATTAACTAATTTGCACATGCATTTGCTATGATTATACTTACAAATTAGCTGTCTGACTGGTTGTTTACACGTACAGATACCTGATATTCATATGCAATTACAGTCATTGCACACACTGATGTAAATGAGTGAAACTTCATTGGGGTAAGTGGAGAGGCATCCATTTGCACCAGCCGAGAATTTGACCCACATTTTGTGTGACTTAATTTATTTTTTAATCAGAACATTCTTTTGTCCACCCTATTAAAAGGCTTGTGTCAGGGAGGAGGGGGGAGAGGACTGAGATCAGTGCTCACAGATTTGCAGAAATTAGAATGTAAGTATTATATTTATTTATTTATTTATTTATTTGTGTTACTGTAATACCATGAGCCCTAGTCATGGACCAGGACTTCAGTGTGCTAGAAATAGTTCAAGCAGAAGAAAGAAGGTCCTTAGCACGAGGAACAGATATTTTTGATCCTCATCTCTATACTATATACCCCAACTCTCAGGGAACAATGGAATCCCTCACTGATGAGTGTAAATGAGAAGCAAACTTATCTCTCTGAAGGGGAACTAATTTGAGGAATGTAAAATTTAATGCAAAATGCAGACTAATCACTAAGAATGAATTTCATCCCCAGGCAGATTTCCATTCTCAGGCCTATACACCATGTAAGTCCCACTAAATCTTTTTTTATTATTATTATTTGAAATGATTTCTGTGCTCTGTGTGTGTGTCTATGTGTGCATGTGTCAGAGAGAGCAAGAGAGAGAGAGAGCAACCCTTTTGGAGGGGATACACAGCTTCAAATAAAAACTTCTACAATTACAGGAGTGCCAATTAGAGACAATCTAACTTAAATATCCTGCTTTGTCATTAAAACATCTAGTAGCACTTGTCCATCCTAATAAGATGGAGATTTTGCTGATCATGGGAGAATCTCACACTTTCATGGTTTCACATGTAGGGTGCAATTTGTTCCCTGTGTACGGTGTCATTTTAAGGCTTAAATACCACTGAAATCCCACTTAAATTTTCATAATGGAGCTTCACAGATGCATAGGTTTTATGGGGATCCCTTCCAATGGGGCAAATTCACCTAGAAAAACTAAACTCTGCCATATCTGCTTCTCCATGGTGTGAAGGGGGAACCTTTTAAAAATGAAGAATGTTTCTTGTTTGCCCAGAAACATTCAGCTATTTAATGTAAACCCTCAGGAAGGAAATGCAATAATCTACAAAATTATCACTGAGTTGCTGTATTACCTAAAGTATACAGTAGAAAAAAATTGCTTCCCCTGCTGTGAGACACAATCATTAACTCCTGATCTTTAGAGCAGCCAAGTCCTTCAAGGGATACTTATGTGAGATGCTGTGCTTTAACATTGACTTTCAAATGAAATGGCTCTGGACAGAGTGCAAAAGGAAAGCACTTCTTACTTCATTAAACATGAAAGCTTCAGCGTGCCACACAAGTGGGTTTTGGGTTTTGTTGGTGGTGGGTTTTTTTGTTTGTTTTTTGTTTTTTTGAGAGGAAGAGAAGTGTGGAGTTGTTTGTTTCAAACTGCATAATTAAAGATACAGAGCACTGAGGTTACAAGAAGTTATCCATCACTTTCTGTGGGATTTATCTTCAAATGTTTGGAGTGTGCACTGACATTATTAATATCTATGATTTCTCATTTTCCCTGTTCCACATCTTTACAGGCTACTCATACCCTTACGGAGATGGATACTTCTGAGATTAATATAAAATTCCACTCACAATGGGACAAATAAATCAAAAGAATTTTAGATTGAAGACCAATGGAATCACTGGGTCCATTGCTTTGGTTATTGCAATTATCAAGTCAGTATTTGGCAACAGATAGTATTTTAAGTCTAGGGAGAAGCTGGTGTTTCAAAATACTATTCTTAACTGTTGGAAATTGCTGACTATTTATTGGCCATCACTGTGCCCCTGAACCACTGAGAGTTGCCATCTTGGCTGTCACTTATTAATGAAGTGACTTTCCAGGAGTTAAGCAGCAATGCTGGAAATGAAGTTAAGGCTCTAAAAACTAAAAACTCAAGATTTGCACAGTTAAAGGTTTTTATAATCAACAGATCCATTCTAGCATTTAGAAAGCAGCACTTTGGAGCATGATATGAACATTAGAAATGTCTTTGTTTCAATGTGCCTGAGGAAAAATCTGATAACAGGAAAGGGAATATCAGACATAAAATATCTAGAGCCCCAACCAATCTCTACTCTCTAGGCAGAAGGAGAAAATTTTTCAAAAGAATTCTCAGGAAGTAATGTTAGAATGGTGCTTTGACAAGTGGCACCTATCAAAAGGGCATGAGAATTCCCAATGCCCCATTTTACCCAGTAGGCACTGTTTTCCAGAGCAGGCAATCAAATGCAAGGATCCTGATAGGGCAGGCCTTATGGGCAAGCATCAGCAGGGAGTCACCACGGACACCAACTTCTGGGTCTCCAAATCAAGCTATTATTCTTTTTGTTTTGCCACTGAAAACTATTTCTGCCCCGGGCAACAAAACATTTAGGGCACGTCTACACAGCAAGGCTAAACTCGAAATAAGCTCCACAACCTGAGTTACGCTAATTGCATAGCTTAAGTCGAAATAGCTTATTTCGAATTTGGACACATCTACACAGCACCTATTTTGAAATACAGCACTCTTCCTCTGACTTCCCTTACTCCTCGTACAATGAGGTTTACAGAAGTCAGAGTAAGAAGCCTGTTATTTTGAATTTATTTTGAAATAACGGGCTTGCTGTGTAGACGTGCAATACATTATTTTGGAATAATGTCCATTATTCCAAAATAATGCTGCTGTGTAGATGTACCCTTGGAGCTACGGTCCTGACTTCTTGTTTTCCTTAGCCTCCCTGTTCAACCTTACTCCCCATCCCATTCCTCAGAGTTGGGAGTAGAACCTAGGGGTATGTCTAGACTACAAGCCTCTGGAGACAGAGGCATGTAGATTAGGCTACCCGGCATAGGAAAATGAAGCGGCGATTTAAATAACTGCCGCTTCATTTAAATTAAAATGGCTGCCGCGCTGAGCCGATCAGCTGTTTGTCAATTCAGCGCGCTAGTCTGGACGCTCCGCGGTCGACATCAAAGGCATTTGTCGACCGCCCCGGTAAACCTCATACCACGATAAACCCGGTAAACCTCATACCATGATCGGCTCAGCGCGGCAGCCATTTTAATTTAAATGAAGCAGTGATTATTTAAATCGCCGCTTCATTTTCCTATGCCGGGTAGCCTAATCTACATGCCTCTGTCACCAGAGGCATGTAGTCTAGACATATCCTAGGAGTCCAGACTCTCGGTCCTGTGCTGTAACCATTAGATAAAAATCCTCTCTCGCTTTTTATGCGAAGGAGGAAGAAACAATATTAGATTTTATTTCAAAATCCTCTTAATGAGGACCACTTCAAAGCACCACAGCTTATGACACCAGAATGGGGATGCCTGGGTTACTCCCACTAACAGGGATGTGCATAAATGTCCCATTCTGCACAAGGACACTTCCCTAAGCCAGTAAGTCTTTAGGGATTTCTGCACACCACACTCATCAGGTAGCCTCATGCCAAAGAGGAGACAGAGTGCATGGTGGGGACTTGATTGCAGCCTTGGCCACAAAGATTGAATAATTTTTTAAATATCTCATTGTCTCCAGAAAATATCTCTCTCCAGCATCTGTTTAAAATGGAATCAGTTGAACTAATGGGAATAGTAGATATGCTTAGATGAGCCTGGGTCAAGCTAAAGACTCGTGTAGTTCAGCAGCTGGAGTCAAGGAGGGATGCACCTATCGATGTTTCTTTCCTGATAATGTCATTACACACACCTTAGCCTGGAGACCTGCCTCACACTGTAGCCATACTGTCTCAAGCAATTTGGGTACTGCCTGCACATGGAGGATTCTCTTCTTTATTAGTTCTTAACCATGAGTGTTTGAAGGGCCACGGAAGGCGAGGGAGGGGCAAAGGGGGCAGCTGCTGCATAGCTCTGTGATTTAAAAGGGCTTGGGGCTCTGAGCCACTGCCACTGCTACCTTGACAGAAGCAGTGTTCAGTGCCCTGGGCCTTTTAAATCTCTGCAAGAGTCCCTGACGGTGCACACCCTGCGATCCCAGCGGCTCTGGATGGCTGGCTGTGGAAGGCTAGCCCACAGCCCTGCCCCTTGTACCCAAGGCCCTGCTCCTTTTGGGGCCAGGGAGCCAACTCCCCCCTTGGCCTGGTGAAGTCTCTCATCAGCCCTGAGTGTTTGTGTAGCTATCACTACTGCAGGCTGAGATCTGAAGCCAAAGGCTTACTTGTTCAAATTCACTCCTATGCAGGCAGGCAGCATAAGGGCTAGGCACCAATTAAGTCACATTTAAGATTTCAGGTACCTCAAGCTGTCCACACTGGCACTTCTGCAGGTGGAATTTATGTCAGTCGGGGGTACGACTGACAAAAGTTTTGCCAACAGAAGTGCTAGCATAGGCAAAGCCTTACTGTTCCCTACTGCTTCCTGTCAGCCCTTTGAACTGCTCAGTATAATAAACTGGCTGACAGTTTATTCAATTTGAAATAATTGTAGATATATAACTGTAGTTTGGATATTTCCATTTTTAGCCCTTTAACTCTGAAAATGTGTTTTTTACTCAGGCCTTTTCCTAGTTATACCTTCATACCTCAGCTGAACAGGACAACAAAGGGCCCATACAAGCACCTGATATTTCAGCACTGACAGGTCTAGGAAAACTGCTCTTAATCTATCTAGTCGATTGGGAATCAGGATTTGTAGGTTCGAGTCCCATTTCCACCAGTGACTCAGTGTGTAATCTCAGGCAAATCATGGGTAAGTTACCTGCAAATTAGGTGCTACGTTTCATTTCCACGTGAGTAGTTCCTCATTGGGTTCCCTCACAGTCAGTCTTCACTCCTGCCATAAGGCTCAGCTTGATCCTGTATGTATAAGATATGCTATGTGCAACTTCCAAATGAGACAATTTACCACATATCTTACTGGCCCAACCAAGCAAGGCTTCATTTTAGTCCACATGGCGTAATTTCTGTCTGAGGGTGAAAGGATCTCAAGTTTCAACTGTGGTAATATGCAAGAGGCACAGATATGATGGGGATGTTCCAGACTGGTTGAGAGACACAGGTGACAGAAATAGAGGTGTTGCCATGCAAGAGACTCTGGTTTAGTAACGGAAAATAATCCTGCTGGTGGCTCACTCATCTAATCTGTAGACTGCAGTCCAATGTTCAAGAGTTGCTAAATGTAGCAGGAAAAGCATTCTTATTTCTAAACTTATGCTCAATTTATTTGGCAAGCCAAGGAAATTATTGAAGTTTGCAAGAACAAATATGCACCTATTCCATGATGCAATTCACAGCTCTTTCTTCTACTGCCTTTGTCTAGCACAGACGTTCTGAAAGAATTCATTTCCCTTAAAGACAATGAAGTAACAGGAAGTATTTATAGGTTTTCTTTGAAGGTGAAATTGAAAACAGAGTGGATTTGGCTCCCACATGAAGTAAAGTTCATCAGGAGGAAAGAAAATGTCTGGTTCACTAAATGTCATGGTATTCTGGCCTGTAGAGAAAATCACTTATTAGCTTCCCAGGACACAAAAAAACAGAGAGAAAGAGATGGCAGAGAGTGAAGAAAGAATAAAAGAGATTAACCAGAACAAGAAAGTTAAATTCATGAGCCCTCTCAGCAGACTGCCACATAACATCTCATTACTGAAATGGATCAGTTGATGTAATGCTGTAACATTAATGACTGGAAAAGAGAAGCACAGAAGCCATTTCACTATCTGTGACTATGTCAGTAAATCAAATCTTTATGCTGTGTCTTGTCAGGTTTGTTTTTTTTTTCCAGACGGACACAAAGCAGAAGCAGGTTGTTCCTGAAGAACCAATAGGAAGCAAGCACACTACTTCTTCGATAGTCACTATTCACAGTATAAATATTCTTGGGATTTTACCTTGGGCTGCTTAACATGCTGGTGGCAATGGGTGGGTAGGGAGGCAATCTCTTGTGACAAGCACATTAAGAGCTCCTTTGTCTTCAGCTTCATGCTCAGCAGGTAAAATCACAGATTACACGTGTTCACTGTCAAAATGAGAGATTTGCCTTGATCAGCATGGAACCCGCACTTGATAGAAATAAATCTCTCTTCTCATGATTCCTAATTCAGTGCAGTCCCTCAGTTTCCCATTTTCTTCCATATTATCCTTACTGCTGTTGTCATCATATAATGTCCTACCACTCATGAGCCAGAGTGACAGCCAACCTTCTATCATTGCAAGCTAGCCTGCAATTGTCCAGAAGCAGAAAGACTCAGGCTTCTTTCTTTAGCCACGCTCCTTGAGCACAAGGTTATGCAAATATATTCATGTCAGTCTGCTAATATTATATATCATTTTGCTCCTTCTGCAGTAGTTAGCCCACAACTGTGGTTCCCTGAGCTGTGGATGTCTCTGATGACACTAACAAGGCAATAAACCAAGTGGAACTACCTTTGCTTCTGATGCATTAGAAACACTGTGCAGTGTGATCATCTGATTTCACACCTTTTCCACAGTGCTCTAATTCCCCTGACTTGAATGGAGATTTTCCTTATATACAGTGGTATAGAAGAATGTGTCAGGGCTGTCTGTAGGTGTGCCGGAGGGGAGAAAATCAGAGGGTTTGCCAAATAGAGATACATAAAACTGCTGCAAAGTAATTTCTGGTGTTTATGCGCACACACATACACACATGCACACAAAAAGGACTGGGGGCACAGACCTCCTATAGGACTTTTCTTTCACCAAATTGAAAAATGGTGCAAAGTGCACTAACCATTTCATTGATTATTAACATACCCGGTTTGCAACAGCAAAAGCATCTGCGCTGGTGTCCCATGTTCCTGCTGTTTCCCCTTTGAAGCACCTAGAATGTTGGTACATTGAAGAATGCTGCTGCTTTCTGTCAGACCCTTGCCAGCAATTAAAGGGTTAATGCATCAGCCTCAGTACAGCTTGTCTTCGGGGGGAAAAAAAACCAACTGAGGCCTAAAGATACTGTATTTCCTAATCACTTTGGCTAAGCTCCCCTGAGCTCTATTACAATTCTGCTGACTCTTTATATCACATTCCAGTATACCTGTATACATGCAAAGGGGACCCATGTGTCCTGCAAACAAGGGATATTTGCAGCTCCATAAGCATATTAGAGATGGCTGGGCTTTCAATGATAGGCTTGTTCAAATACATTGTCCATTTTGTAATTGACTGTCAGCTTGATTTACAATGGCAGCTGTGATGGGTTTGGCGATTTCAATCCAAAAGACTCTTTGAAATAAGCAAGGAAAAGTCAATCCAGTGAGGCAACTCAGTTTGTTAATATCATCAAAGCACCAGGGAAGGGTTTAGGAGGGATATCAGCTCCACATAAAATGGGCTCAGAACAGAAACAGTCCAGAAGGAGGTAGTTTATAAACAAACCACAATAGCAGTAGGAATTATGGAAGAGGAGGGAGTCAAAAAGAAAAAGATAGGAGTCTGTTCAGGAAGTGGATGCAGCAGTTTAAGAAACAAACTAATGTGCCAAATGTAGTAAGAGCCTGATCCAAAATCACTGAGAGTCTTTCATTTTGCAGTGAATGGATTTGGATAAGGCTCTTACTGCTGTGCTCTATATTTTATTTTAAAACACCCAAAGTTATGGATGACAAGTTAAAATTCATGGAGAACAGACAAAGGAAGGAAAGAAGCTGCCGAGGGAAGATCTGTTCCACATTCCTTATGAGTACTGTACTATGGAATAGTTAGCTCCTTGCCCTTATTTTCAAGCCTCTGATTAAACTACCTTCTGTCCTCACCTCCCCCTTCTGAAGATGAATGGAGACAGTCCAGCTAAAACAAAAAACAGAGAATAGTCCTGCAGCACCTTAGGGTATGCCTAGACTACACCTTTTTTTCAGAAAAAGGTACACAAAATGCTTTTTTTTTTCAGAAGAGGCTTTTCCAAAATTTGGTCCGTCTACACTGGGCCAAATTTTGGGAAAAAAACCCTCTTTCAGAGGATCCCTTCTTCCTTGTAGAACGAGGAAGACAGGGCTTCCAAAAAAGTGCATCTGCTCTTCTGTAAATAAAAGCGGAAGAGCAAAACGCGTTCCCTGGACGCGGCAGAGTTTTCGGGATATCTCTGGTATCCCCCAAAAAAACCCCATAGTCTAGACATACCCTTAGAGACTAATAAAAAATGTAGATGATATCATGAGCTTTCATGGGCACAGCCCACCTCTTCAGATGGAGTTTAAGGGGTCCAGGTTCCAATAAATAGCAGAGAAAGAGAGGGGATGGGACAGTTATACTAAGCAGAAAAAAGACCTGTCTTCCAACTGTTATTGCGAGAGGTGACTGACAATGGAAATTTTCTCCACATTCTGTTGTAGCCATGGATTTTAAATGACTTGGTCAATTATCTTTATTGGACTTAAGCTATCAGCCTTTATTGAAGCTAATGCTCCTGGGACTTCCTATAAACTAGAACCATTTCAATTTTTTATACAAGGAAACATTTGTGGAAACTTGGGGTATTGTTTTGGTCTAAAAATAGTAATAAAAATGAAAGACACAGCTATGGAATTTGTCTTAGATTTTATACAAGTCTCCACTAGGAGTTATTTAGAAAGAGCCAATCAAATTCTTTATATGGTATTGTCCCAGTGACTTCAATAGGAATGCACATGCCCGAGGTATTTTCCCACTGGGATATGATTCCTGGATTGGGGCCTATGTCATTAGCCTTTAACCATCAGCCTCCTTTCCTTATCCCTCTATATCTAGCCAATTATTACAAACATCAGCTCTGGCTATTTCTGCAGACGTATGCAAAAGGTTTTTGTCTTGGGGTGCAAACTAGGGCAGAACTTTGATTTTCCTATTTTATAATGTATGCCGTTACTCATTGTCGTGTAGAGTCTGGAACCTTTGGCTAATGCAGCAGAATGGCAGCATCTGTTGTGTATGCAGAGTGCTCGTGGTATTTTTAAGGCAATCTATTAATAAGAAGCTTGAAATGAAGTAACTCAGAAACAGAATTGGGTTAACTCCAAGTACTTTGCTACAAAACCTATTAGAACTGGATAGGTCGAACAATCAGTCACAGCAGCAGCAAGCAGCTGGTTGGTGCTAATACTGTATGCTTGCCAACTTACAAATCTATGATGAGTCCAAGAAAAGCAAGTGATGTGGCTTGTGTTTAAGAATTGAATACAAATCCTATCTGCAAAGCAAACAATATACCAGCAATCCTATACAGTGGCTAACAGAGCTCCTAAACTTCTGTTCCAAAAACACTGAACTGAAGATTTCCCTCTTCACTACACCTGCAAGAGGATTGAGACTATACTCCATCCACTAAAGAGCAAGCACTTGAAAAATATTTCTAATTTATGATGAAAAATATTATTGACAAAAAACAGTGAAAATTTTACAACTAACATTTTAACAAAAATGCTGTTACATTTGACCAGCTCTCATCTTCCAGTTTGCATCAGCTTCAAATATGCTTTTCCTTTCTTCAGGGTTCTGCACAGCTCCATCCTGTCTAGATTTCCATTCATTTCCTCTCTATTCCCTATCACCCCCTTTGCTCTTAATTCCACTGAATTCTCCCTCATCTCCTTCTCTCATCCTCATCTTCATGCCTTCTTCATTTTCTCTTTACACAACCTCCTGTCTTCAAGGCTTCATCCCAAAGCATCTGCAGACATACTGACTCCATTCCCACTCCACTGTTATTACAGGAGCAGCTCCATTAAGCAACCATTTTCTTGTGATTCCCTTCAGTGGATTCACTTAAATAATTTAATTCTGGCTTTGAATAGTATCACATACCTGCCAAAACCTAAGGGAACTTATTGAAATGCCTTTTGTCTGCCCTTCTTCCCCAACTAGGAAGGATGACCATATTAATTACAAAATATAATTAGATCCCAAAGTCCCAACAGGGACTTGGGGATAAAATTCCCTCCACTTACAATCTCCCAGGAGATGTGTTTATTTATTTTGTTCTCTGTGGCACATTTAGGATTGTTGGCTTAGGCTTGTAGGCTTCCCAAATGGGGGGAGGGTATACTGCTCCTGTGTAATGCTGATGAGGTCAATCTATTAGTTGATATCCTCCTACTGTCTCTTCAGAGCCATTTAATGGGGCAAGGAAGGCTGATGGGATGTGCTGATCATGATTTGCAAAAAAACCCCACAAGATAATCTTGAAAGTTCTTAAAGAGTCAATCTTGTCAGTTATACAGTAATGAGCTCATGATTTTAAGGAATGGTAGAAGGGAGAACAGCAAAATAGAGACAATGATTTCAGGAAGGCAGATTTTGGAAAACTCAGAGAATTGGTAGCTAAAGTCCCATGGGAAGCAAAACTAAGAGGAAAAACAACTAAAAAGAGTTGGCAGTTTTTCAAAGAGACATTATTAAGGGCCCAAAAGCAAACTATTCCACTGCATGGAAAAGATAGAAAGTATGGTAAAAGATCACTTTGGCTTAACCAGAAGATCTTACATGATCTAAAAATCAAAAAGGAGTCATATAAAAAGTAGAAACTGGGTCAAATTACAAAGGATGAATATAAGCAAACAATGCAAGTATGGAGGGGCAAGATTAAAAAGGTGAAGGCACAAAACAAGCTAAATCTAGCTAGAGGCATAAAAGGTAACAAGAAGATGTTCGACGAGTGTATTGGGAGCAAGAGGAAGACCAAGGACAGGGTAGACCCATTGCTCGGTAAAGAGGGAGAAACAATAACAGGAAACTTGGAAATGGCAGAGGTGCTTAATGACTTCGTTTTAGTTTTTGTCAAGACTGATGATGATGGGATGCCTAACATAGTGAATGCTAGTGGAAATGGGGTATGTTTAGAAGTTAAAATAAAAAAAGAACAAGTTAAAAATTACTTAGAAAGGTTAGATGTCTTCAGATCAACAGGGCCTGATGAAATACATCCTAGAATACTCAAGGAGCTGATAGAGGAGGTATCTGAGCCTTTAATGATTATCTTTGAAAAGTCATGGAAGTCAGGCGAGAGTCTAGAAGACTGGAAAGGGGCAAATATAGTGCCCATCTATGAAAAGGGAAATAAAAACAACCCAGGAAACTATAGACTAATCAATTTAACTTCTGTGCCAGGGAAGATAATGGAGCAAGTAATTAAGGAATTCATCTCCAAACATCTAGAAGATAATAAGGTCATAGGTAACAGCCAGCATGGATCTGTAAAGAACAAATCATGTCAAATCAATCTGATAGCTTTCTTTGATAGGATAACAGGTCTTGTGGATAAGGGAGAAGCGGTGGACGTGGTATACCTAGACTTTAGTAAAGCATTTGATTTGGTCTTGTGTGACCTTCTTACCAATAAATTAGGCAAATATAACTTAGATGGGGCTACTATACGGTGAGTACATAACTGGCTGGATACCAGTTCTTAGAAAGTAGTTATTAATAGTTCACAATCATGCTGGAAGGGCATAACAAGTGGGGTTCCGCAAGGGTCTCTTTTGGGACCGGTTCTGTTCAATATCTTCATCAGTGATTTAGATGATGGCATAGAGAGTATGATTATTATGTTTGCAGATTATATCAATCTGGGAGGGGTTGCAAGTGCTTTGAAGGATAGGGTCATAATTCAAAATGATCTGGACAAACTAGAGAAATGGTCTGAGATAAATAGGATGAAGTTCAATAAGAACAAATGCAAAGTACTCCACTTAGGAAGGAACAATCAGTTTCATACATACAGAATGGGAAGTGATTGTTTAGGAAGGAGTACTGCAGAAAGGGATCTAGGGTCATAGTGGACCACAAGCTAAATATGAGATAACGGTGTGACAAAAGAAACAAACATGATTCTGGGATGCATTAACAGGTGAGTTGTGAGCAAGACACGAGAAGTGATTCTTCTGCTCTACTCTGTGCTCATTAGGCCTCAGTTGGAGTACTGTGTCTAGTTCTGGGCACCACATTTCAAGAAAGATGTGAAGAAATTGGAGAAGGTCCAGAGAAGCGCAACAAAAATGATTAAAGGTCTAGAGAACATGAGCTATGAGAGAAGACTGAAAGAATTGGGCTTGTTTAGTTTGGAAAGGAGAAGACGGGGAGGGGACATGATAGCAGTTTTCGTATTTAAAAAGGAGGAGGGAGACAAATTGTTCTCCTTGGCCTCTGATGATAGGACAAGAAGCAGTGGGATTAAATGCAGCAAGGGAGGTTTAGGTTGAACATTAGGAAAAACTTCCTTCCAACTGTCAGGGTGGTTAAACACTGGAATAAATTGCCTAAGGAGGTTGTGGAATCTCTATCATGGGAAATATTTAAGAGCAGTTTGGACAGACGTCTATCAGGGATGATCTAGATGGTGCTTGGTCCTGCCGTGAGGGCAGGGGACTCGACTTGATCTCTTGAGGTCGCTTCCAGTTCTAGTATTGTATGATTCTATGATGGTCCTCAAAGTACTTGTATGGAATAGAATCATAATATGCTCCCCCAAATTCACCAATGCTCCTGAGTCATAAAAGTGGACTGGAAATCTCATGAGAAGAGGATCAAACCAAAGTATTTGTTTTGTTTCATGCTGAGCTAGAAATATTGAGAGAAGGGTCTCTTTCCTTGGAGAAGTTTGCTCTGCAGATGTCCATGACATATTATTGTTTGAAAGAGAACTGCAAACTCTAGGGCTGTCCAACCAGCATCCTTTGCCCACTCTAGCTGCAATTTTTTTAAAAAAAACAAGCTTCATTTCAATGCTGACAGAAGAGAGAGGAGATTTCTTTCTACTCAGTTCTTGCTCTGATTGCAAATTCTGAGGCAATGGGCTGAGCAGGTCCCCAGAAAGAATAGAAAATACCAGCAAAAACTTCAAAGGGAAACCCAGGAAGAAAACGCAAGGAGTGAGGATGGCAGGTTTCTTTCTCACTGTTCAGGGGAGAAGATGGTAGTAAAGTCAATAAAAATCAAAAGGTTCTCCTGAATATATCATGTCACCTGGCCAGAGTTACAGCAGCGGGGCTGCTAGTGCAGCAGGTGTGCTGCCCCGGTGCTGGGGGGACCTAAGGCTGCAGGGTTGGATGGACAGAAGGGGCGGGGCCAAGGGCTAGCCTCTCCAGGCAGCAGCTTGGGGGCCAGAGAGAAGGGTCCAGACAGCCAGATGTGGCCTGAGGGCTGTAGTTTATCCCTCTCTGATCTAGGTTGTATTTTCCCAGTTTATTAATGAGAAGGTTATGTGAGACTCTTAGGGTACCTCTACACAGTAGCACCTACCTTGAAATTAGCTATGCAATTTGAGCTACACAAATTGAGTAGCTTATTTTGAAATAGCTTATTTCAAAATTTGGCACTGTCTACACAGCACTTCTTTCGAAACAAATCACTATTCCACTGACTGGGAGGCTGGGGGTGCCTGGTTCTGGGGGATGGGAGGGGCATTGGGTTACAGCAGGGGGCCGGGGGTTACCTGGCTCTAGGGGAGGGGAAGGGCATTGGGCTGGAGCAGGGGGGCTGGGGTGCCTGGCTCTGGGGGAGGGGAGGGTCATTGAGTTAGAGCAGGGAACTGGGCATTAAAACTTCTGGCTTCTTTCCTTTCCTGTAGGTGGGCAGTGGGTCTGTTGATTAGATTTGGGGGTTCCAGCCTCTGCTCATTAAAAGTGCTGTCATATGGGTGGAAATCGGGTAAATGATGCATTTTATTAATATCAGCAGAACTGACTTAAATGGGGGCCTGCGTGTTGTGTAGTCTTGCCTTAATCTTTGTATTCATGCCCGTCAGTGTGAAAGAAGCTATTTTCATACATTTACATAAATATTTGCATGTGTTTGCATGTATATGCAACCACACTTAAATTGTGGCCCTTGGCATGTGCTGTGGGTATCATTATGGCCCCCGGGGCTTCCAAAGTTGAGTAGCCCTGGACTAGACCAACGGAATATATACTTTCTCTAAAATGGGTAGGAGAATTAATTATCATAATGGCAATAAGCCTTCCCAACCATATGGAGAACAGAGTCAGAACTCACCCACTTGTTTTCAGGGGTAGGGAACATAAGGCATGGGGGCCAGATTCCTCACATCCCTACCCTGCTCCTGTACCCCGCTCCAGCCCAGAGCCCCCCACCCCAGCCCGCTCCTGCGCCCTCTCTCCCACCCATGTCCCGTACCCCCACTTCACTCCTGCACGCCTCTCCCGCCTAGCCCTCCCATCCTCAGCCCACTCCCACACTTCGCTTCTGCAGCCTACCTCCTACCCACAGCATGCTCCTGTACCCTACTACCCTTCCAGACTCACCAACTCTTACCTCACTCCTGCACCCTCCCACCCAGACCCAGCAGCCCTCTCCCACACACTGAACCCCTCATTTTGGCCCTACCCTAGAGCCTAGGGGGAACCCACAAAATATACTAGCCTAGTGTGCAAGGGAAATGAGGTGAGTGTCTTTCTGTTTCTCAGTCAGCGGCTATGTCACTTTGAGGTGGGTTTTGGTTGTTGGTTATTTTGCTTCTCACTTTTGTGCAGCCTCAACTGATTCTTCTTTGGGTCAGCAGCCTCTGACCCAAAAAATATTCCCCATGCCTGGTTTAAGACAATGAGACAATGAGACAATCCTGCCTCCTTTCCAACATGAAACACAGTGGGCCAAAACTCAGCCCTGATGTAAAGCCAATAATTTCAGTGGTGTTACACTAAGGCTGAATTTGCCCCAAGGACTCAAAGCAATCAGAATGCCTTCTAGTGGGGGGACATGCAAGAGAGCATATTCTCTCACACAGCTGGCCAGCTCTGATAGTCAATAGAGTGGGAAGTGGAGCCATATCTCTGCTTACTTTTCATTCCCCTACTACCATTTTAGAATAATCAGGCATTGAAATAGTTACCAGCAGTCCCTGCATACTGCTGAGTGCCAGGACTGCAATTCTGCCCACACTGTGCACGGGGAAGGAAGGTTCTTTACTCCCTTCCTGTTACTTACTACACACATGCCTAAGGGCCAGACAGAAACTAGCCCATAGTATGCAACCTCTTAGGGCTTGCACACATGACCACTTATGTCAGTATAATTGATGTCACTCAGAGATGCGACAAAGCCACCCCCCTGACTGAGCAGTATAAATTGCACACCAGCCTAAGCAACAGTAGGGACAGAGTTGCATTTGCAGGAGAGCTTCTTCCACAGACCTAGCTACTGCTGCTTGTGGTGGTGGATTTTATTACCCCGACAGGGCAGCTGTACCATTGGCATACAGTGTCTTCATCAGACCAGCTACAGTGGCACAACTGCATTGTTGCAACTGTGCCTGTGTAGTGCTTCTAGTGTAGACTAGCTCTTATTGTTTTTCCTCTGATTAAAGGTGCTGTGGCAGTGTAATGTGAAACTTTTTAGCTTCACATCCGTGATATCCTGGAGTCTCCCCCCTTGTCAGTGAGCATTTATGGAGGCCAGCATATGTGCCCTGTTTATATATTGTTTGCAGAGGATGAGAGCAAGGAACAGCTTTATTTTTGAAGGCTATGTTTCAGTTTTTTAAGAAGCTATTTGAAGAATCAGCATAGATTTAGCTCCGGGGGAAGGGGGCGGGAACAGAGCCTTGTTTCCGATAGTTCCAACTCTGGGAGCAGTGTTGCTTCACCTAAAATTTCTCTCTGTATTTCAGCAGAATAAATACATGTGAATTTAAGTAATTTGCCACCATCATCTCTTCCTAAAATGCTTGTACTGATTTCTCAAAATGTCACCCTTTTGTGGTGTGTTCTTCAACCTTTAAACCTCTCCCTCTCTGCTGTTTGTGGGCTGCACATAGAAATCTGCAGAGTGCAAGAAGCTTCAGAGCTATAGTTCTAAATAAATACAAACCAAGCATTTGTCTAGGATCCTAATAAAAGCCTTACAGTCTCAAGGCACAGGTTATAGTCTCCTTTGTACAGCTCCCAAACAATCAAGACAATAGCTGCCCTTATGAAACCCTCTTTGGTATTCTGCAGCAGCCACCTAGAGCTCTGCATTGCTCTGAATCACCACTGGAGCATAATGGGATGACCAAATATCCCAATTTTATAGGGACACTCTCAGTATTTGGGGCATTGTCTTATATAGACATGTATTATCCCCCACCCCCTATCCCAAATATTCACGCTTGCTATCTAGTCACCCTTGTAGGGCACTGCAGTAATTTTCTAGAAGGACATAGTACATTCTCCCTACTCAGCCTGCTGTGTTCCATGCAACTGTCAGGGCAAACCTGCCTGCTTTCTCCCTTGTTTGAGGCCCAGACCATGAGTACTTCATTATGTACAAGACATTAAAGGGATTATTCCAGGGTAGCCTGGCATGCCCATGCAAGTCTGTGAGGCTCAGCTACTTTTTCTCTGCCCCAGACCTGGTGAAGGAGGAGGCCATTCTTGAGGATCACAATCCTGGCTAAGATCTAGTTCAGAATTTACCCTGAAGTTTACAAATGTCGTGAAAGTAACAGCTGACTTACACCAGAAGCCTGTAAAAGTCTTGTTAGATGTTGCAAGGCCTAGAGGGTGGATCCACTGCTAAAATCAAAATGTAAGTTTCTATCCAAAGAGAAATCAAGTACTGTGTCCTGAAGATATGGTAAACTCCCCCAGGGAAGAGCATAGATGGATAACAGATAGAGACAGAGCTACTGATGAGAAGAAGAATGTGCGGTATTCTCTTTCCTTTCTCTTTTGTTTAGTCAAATAAATGGCAGCTTAATCACACCCTGCAAAATTCCCCCATCTCTGCAAGTTTATGGCAGCTACAACATGTAGCGTTCATAGTTCGGTGGTTTGCAATGTAGCTCAAGGCTTCCCTGGTACTTTTCTTGTGGAATGAGGCGAGAAAATATAATTGGAAGCCTTGATGACTCTCATTTTCTGACTGTACTTGAGATTCAAGTGTGTTGTTTTGCATTATGATTCTGGACTTGTGCTTCAATAAGAGCCCAACAAACTCAAATCTGGAGCTTTTCAGACAATAAAAGATACTAAACCATTAAACCAGGTTCCTCACTGTGGAATTCCTGTCAGGATCACTTGCTCCTACTAGCTTTCTGGAAGATCCATTTTGATCACTGGTTGGGCTGCTGTCTGTCTTTGCGCCGTTACCTGTCTCTTCCACCTGCTCACTGACAAAAGCAGAATACCTACTACAGAAGACTAGGTTGAATGATTCCAGTTGTATTTCCTTTCTGCTTTTCCTAGTTGCCAGATTCTTTCTCCACAGTCTCTATCCATAATCCCTGACCATGTTATCTTTGCGTTTCACCTGATTTGACTTGAACAAGTCTGACATACTCATCAGCAGAGGGTGATGGTACCCATTCACATTACACAAGATTGCTGTAAAAAACTGCTACATCCTATGACACGAGTGGATGCAGTTCTGTGATCCCTATTTATATAAAACTTTGGAATCCTTCAGGATATTATAGAAATATATAATTAATGTTATCTCAGTGTTCATAGCGGAGTTTAGTTTTTTTATGCTTCAGTAATCATCCTGCTCCTGAAAAAAATAGAGTTTGTATTCTTTATCCACTAGGAAGCTCAAACTTTGCCATTGTTTATGGCTTTTTGCTTAGCTCAGTTATGTTCTGATGTTATTGTCCAGCAGGGAGCCCCAGGTGGGATCCATGGCTAAGACATCAGCTGCTTAAACAAGTGGAATAGCGGACATTAATCTTTGCTTGTGGTGCTCATACCAGGAAAATGGAGCAAACAGAGAATCAGGTCTCAATAAAAGAAAGGCTCTTCAGCCTGGCACAGTTTCATGTCCAGCCACTAATCAATATATATCATTCCCATAGATCACCCCAGTGGCAGGTGAGAAATTGCTTGAACAAGAGGCCTGGGTAGAGTAGACATGTGAGTATTTCCCCACAGAATGGTCAAATCAATCTCACAGAACTGGACTCTCAGAAAGATCAAGGAAAGGCATGAGATGATAACAAGGATACCCAGGGGGACAGACCTTTGAAGGTAATGCACAAGGCAATAGAAAAGACTGATTCTTGTCACAAGGAGTTGCTGGCACTGGAAAAAACTATAAATATAGTTTAAATATCTCTTTGCAAAACTCACAGTAACTGAGAACTGTTTGAAAAATGTCATGGGACTGCACAGCTAAAGTTCTCATCCAGGTCTCCATCATCTCCCTCTTACTGGATTTCCCGACACCCACATCAGTATCCTGCACTGCATACAAAACAGAGCAGCAGTTGGGCCTGCCAACAGGAGGGGCAAAAGGGGGCAATTGCTCCAGGGCCCTAGCATAAGAGAATCCCTGGCTTCTGTAAAGCTGATATAGCCAGCTTCCTGCACTCTGGGAATCTTGAACCAACAGAGTACCTTCCATGGAGCTGTTAGAACTGATATAATTTAGAGCAGTCCCGAGAATGCTCTAAATTAAGGTAGGTAGCAAATTGGCCTTCACGTGGTCCCACAGTCAAAGGGGCATAAATATAGCTAGGCAATCATCTTTAGGTCTTGCACCAAGTGCAGCTCAGTTGGATCCAGCTGTCTAGCTTTCAAGATCTCAGATTACGGGCTTCTGAATATGTAAGGATAGGTTCGCACAGATTGTGTCACCATTCTTGGATATGGAAGTAGGCCAAGGATAGCCTTTGTGAAGATTCAGCTTCTATGTGAGTAGGAAAGACGTAGGAAGCAATGATCCAGAGCATCCAAAAGATGCAGAAACGTTAGGATTGCACTCTGTACCAGAGGTCTTTACAACAAATAAATCAAACTGGATTTAGAAATAAAAAACAATCTCGGCAATAGTTCATAGGATAGGATGATCTTTCCCTAGCTCTACCCCCATGAGGAGGACCTCCCTTCAGGATACTGTTCTTCAATTGTTCTGCCTGGTGCACACAATTAGGGGCTTTACAACTTCTTTTAAACAGAGGAGCTAGTGGCCAGCTGGGCCTGATGGTGGCCTCCTCTACCAGGTAAGAAGGAGGCAGCACATTGAAACTGGGCATGATGGAAGAAAGAATTGGTATTAATGGCTAAAGATTTGCCTGATAGGTAACATAGCCACTGCTTCCACTCAGAAAAGGTTAGAGCAACAGGCACCCGAATCCCCAGAAGGAAGAAAGCAATTCTGGTTACATTACCAAGACAAATAGTGCAGTGAAATCAGTTCTGAGAAGCAAGAATTGGTCCCTAAAGGTTGACTAAGTAAATTTTCAGTGCAATTCAATTCATATGTTCCCTTGGGGTTTTCTTTTCTTTTTTTTTTTTTTTTTTTTTTCCTAAGAAGCAGGTGTTAGGCAGCATACAGTTTGGCGGGCTCTCTTTGTATCTGACTGATAGTTTATCCTCTCCAGGTAAAAAAGTGTGGATTGACTCTTGAGTGCATTAACCTCTCATCCCATTTACTCTTTTAACTCCATGTTTATCTGACCTAGAAGCAAAAAACACCCTAGCATATTGTCACTTACTGCAACGGTGAGGTACACAGCCGCTCCACACCAACTGAGACACTGGGCAATCCAGCATTCTCTGCATCACTTCATTGTCATGGCCCAACTCTGAACTACTGAAATCAATAGGAGTTGTACCAATGACTGCAAAGGAACAGAATTGGGCCCCAGTTTCATACGGGCTATATATGCTGTTGTTCCCATGTGCTGCCCTCTTGCCCTCCGTCATGGAGCAGAAGGAGCAACCAGTGGCTCACAAACACCCCTTCCACATAATCTGAAGGGTTCTGCCCTCTGGGTTCTGCAGAATCCACATATTTATTGTCCTGAATAATAAAATCCCAGGCAGTTATTAAAGCAGAGACATGACCATTCTGACAATCTGGCAACTTGTTATTAAAATTCACTCTGATGGCATCTGGAACTCCTTTCTTCCCTATTGTTGGTGCTAACTGAGAAAACTAAGATCTGTGAGCTCCTCTCAATTCCTTCAGTTGTCTAGCTGTCTAGACAATACTGTAGCCCAGTGGATAAGACATGGGAACTGATAGTCAGACAATTGTGGTCTTTTTCTCACTTGATGGGTGACCTTGGGGAAGTTACTTCTCTACTTGTAAAATTGGGATAATGGAACTTTGAGACCTATGGATCACTGTATGTAGTGTTGTTGTACCTGTGTGTGAGAGGGAAGGGAAACCCTGAGGATCTCTGCCCACTGCTTTGGGGGAAAAGTCCTGCCAGACTTCAGACTGGGTGTGATGGGGCGAACCCGTCCCCTCTCCCAGACCGGAAAACACCGGCAGCCCAGGTGGCCAGGAGTGAGCCGCGCGGCGCACACCGACGCTGCTGCACATGCTCCGGCGGCCCCGCGGCCACTTTAAAAGCCGAGACAGTGCCACAGGAGAGGGGGGCGGCAGCCCGGCGCTGTAGGAGCCATGGGGAACCCAGACAGGAAGGACCCCGGGCCGGCAGCCTCCAGACCAACCTCGAGGGTGGTAGGTGTGGGGGCCCGGAGGAGGGAAGCCCCGAGGGGTGACCCCGCCGGAGAAGAGCCAGGGGCAGACGCCAGGACGAGGAGGTCCCCTGGAGAGACGGCGGAGCTCCCAACTGGACCACCCTTACCCCAACGCACACGACGACCGCCTCGGGGGTGGAGCACACGAGACGCCGAAGGAGTCTGTAGACGGACGAGGAAGTAGCCCAGGATGGGGAGTTGCAGCGGACCACATCCCAGGGAGGGGTGGTGAGCAATTGATCCCCAGCTCACCATTCGGGTAAGGCCAAGGGACCCTATCCTTAAGGGTCCTGGGCTGGAACTCAGTTGAGGGGGCGGGCCCGAGTTCCCCTACCCCGCACAAAGTTGGACTACGCCGTTGGGCGGGGGTAACCCTGGCTCGAGATAGCGACCCCGCCCCACGGGGGCACTCAGGCTGGATTCTTGCCGTGCCAGTCGACGGAAGGCGTAACAGGCTCTTGGGTGGCGGGCCCTGGCAAGCCGGGTCTCGCCCGCGAGTGCCGGCGCACCCGTCCCCAAGTAGGTGAGAGCCAAGATTGAACTCAGGATGGGGGCCCGAGTCTCTCAGGCGAAGGAGGCCCCCATACCACACAACAATGGGGTGGGGAGGACTGGTGAGCACTGGGCAATGGCATTAACTCTTTTCAAGCAAACAAAAGTTGCCATAATTAAGTGTCTGATTATTCACTTACATATTGGGCTGGTTTCCACTTTGACAAGGCAGAGAATTCAAAACATTAATTAACCACGGGGAATGTGCTCTGGTCAGTGGGCCCTTGTACTGTACAGGTACATTTATATGTGAAAAGTACCGTGCTCCATTCTTTTTTAGTGCCTGATCCTCAGGCTACAGTAAGGCATGGCACCAGAAGAATAAAATAATGGCAATTTCATGTCACTGTACATGTGATCTGACTAAAATGAGGATTCTTTCCAGAACTCTGAATAAATAGTTTTTTCTTTCCCTTCTTTACAACTATAAACCCTGGAAACTATGATTCTTTTTTTTTTTTTTTTTTAACTCCATTCTGGGTTCACTAGTCATCTGGTTTATTATTGTAGGGTTGCTCCTAAAGTATCAGAACTGTTTACACCAGTCTATTCCCACAGAGTTCATTCTGACTGCTGGTGATGTAGGCACACAAGAGTTTAATATTTTAGGATAACTTCTGAGCTCTGGGACTAATGTATGCAATGCTGTGTTATTTTGGAGTTTCTAATAAACCCTTGGACCACACGCACTGGGTGGTTAGTGTAGCATTGCTAAATGCAGTGTAGTTGTAACCCTGCTGGTTCCAGGATATTAGTGAGCCAATGTGGGTAAGGTAATATCTTTAGGCAGCCTTGCTTACATTGCTTTTTATTTGGAAAGGGACCATTCTGATAACTTTACTAAATGAAAATTGCTAATGGAGAAGACATGGACTGAATATTGAAACAGGCTGGTATTGTTAAGATAACTACATGTGCCTGATCCCAAAAGCATAGCCTCTAATATGCCCTCAGCATATGACTTTTATGGAATTCATTAGCCACTGCTCTCTTCCTTCTGCAGCTGTAAGTAATGGAATGCTTGATGGATTTGTTTTGTAAATGGCCATTTATTCATTCATTTATTTATTTATTGTGGAAATCAGCATGGAGGAGTTTGTTTTAAGGCAGTTTATGTTGCCTGATGTCTATTAGGAAAATCAAACATCTGCATATCCAAGTTGTCACCATTAACAATGTTCTGAGCTGGGAGCATGCTGTCAGTTATTGGCAAGGTACTGAAACACTACTGTGAGCAGGTGATGTTCCCATCCTGCTCTGAGTAGCATGTACATACACTGTACGTAGTCCATTCTTACACTCTTCCTGGGGTTCACCTTAAACAACAACAAACTTCAGCCTACCTTTTCTATGCAAATGTATCTGTCCCTAGAGATTTTCCTACAGAACTTCTTCTATCCCAACCCTTACTGTTGCTATTTAATATTTGTACTATTGTAGTTCCCAGGACCCCTCCCTCCCATCATGGACCAGGAGCCCATTTCACTGGGAGCTGGAAAAAAAAAAGAAAGACAGTCCCTGCCTGGAAGCACTTCCAGCCTAGGTATAGGAAAAGAGACAACAGATGGATCCAGAAAAATAGACAGGAGTACAAGGAAACTGAGACACAAAATTTGTCAGCAGGATAAGCAATAGTCTCAACACACCAGCAGTCCAACCTTACTTCCCTGTTCCTCAGAGGGACCCTCCTCCTCTTGTTTTCTGATTGGAACTAACAAAGCTCACTTGTCTGCAGGAATCATCGAAAATGAGATATTTATGCAGGATTATATCACCTGAGGTCAGAGCATCTCAATAAAAGAGCACTGCATGGCATTTCAGCTTCCTTGAACCTTCTATTCTGTAGCAATTATCTTATTATTATTATTTATTTATATTACACTAGTGCCTAGAGACCTCAACTAATATCAGGGTTTCATTATGCAGACATGTAGTGAGAGACAGTACCTGCTTCAAGGAGCTTACAATGTAAATACAATGTGTTTATAAAGGTCATGTAAGGGTGAACCTCAAAGCAATTTTTAGAAACTATGATCCCATTCATAAAATGCTTGTCACCTCAAATGTTACAAACACATGGTTAAACAAAGCCAAATTCAGGCCAGATTCCCCCTACTGACTTCAGTTGCATGCTACTTATACCAAGTCTGAAGTTGGTCCTCCATTTTTTTTTTTTTTTTTTGACTAAACAGCTAAGGACATCACAACTCTCCCTGACAGCCTTGGATAGCTTTTATACCTCCAGATGTTACAACAGAAAGTGATTTTCCTCACCCAAATTCAGGTCTTTGTAGTTACCAACCACCGGCTTACCCAAGGCTGGATCTGGTGCCAACTGAAGACAGGCAGGCTAAGGAAGCTGCTGAAGGTGTGGAGGGTACTTGGGTGGCATAACTGATCAGGCTTGGACCTCCAGAGCCTGCAGTTAGGGCTCAATCCTGGAAAATACTGAGATTCTTTGCTCAAAATATTTCGCACCCACAACTTCCATTCAGCTCTAAGGAAGTTAACAGTTCACCTCACAGCAGCAGAGCCAGAAAGATTGCACCATAATCTAGTAAGGTTCCAGATGTAGGGCATGCACATTCTGCCAATGCACTGTAAGAAATCTTGTCTTCCAGGAGATTAAAAATGACAAACTGGAATATGCTGGGCTCAACCCACAAACTAGGAGATTGAAAAAGGCCCCACTGACAAAACCATGTGCAAAGAAGTAGAGCTGATTCAGTCTAGTCCAGAGATTACTTCACTTTCCCTATAGTATTTTCAACGCATCAATAGAAAGCAAGTCCACTAACCAGGAGCAACATTCTTCAATGCCTTCCTGATATTTGGAACAGAAAGGTGTTTTTCACTAACTGAGGTTATCATGGAACATATGCCACATCACTGTACTTCTCTTTAGCACCTCACAGCCCTTCCAAGTGAGGGATGGTTTCTCAGAATGGTTTTTCATGGTCATGGGCTATATTATGGACTGATAAGCCTGGCCTTTCCCTTTTTGCAGTCTACAGTGACTTAGCCATGTAATGTACATGGCCAAGCCTGACTTTGGTTTCCCACTACAGTCACAAAAAAAGATAAGACAGGCAGCAAGGATGCAGCACTAAATTATTTTGACAGAGCTGAGATTGTTTGCCCAGAGAATCAGCCTTGAGTGAACAAGGAGGCAGCATGAGAAGCACATTGATAAGGTAGCCAAGGTTGGATTCCAAAGCAGCATCTTTGAGGCTGAAAAGTAGCAGCCTCAGCAGAGGGCTGCTTTGTGGAGAAGGAGGCCTGTTCTCTGTGTACTGCTTTCTGGGGTCAATCCTAGAAGACATTGAGGATCTTCAGATACTATGGATATCTAGAAATGGAGGGCACTCAGTACCTCATCAGTAACACCCAACATCTGTTCGTCTTTGTATCTATCTTTCTTATACACAGTGCCCATTACCAGGCCATCTAGGCAGTAACAAAAATGCTGTTTTGCACTGAGTGTATCACTTCCTCTTAATGGATTTCATTGTTTTTAGTAATAATCACATATTAAGTCACACAACAAACCCATGAGATAGATGTTATTATTATCCCTGTGTTACGAATGAAGAACTTTTTGGGTGGGTACAATTTTTTGCCTGTCTAAATCCCGTATTACTTGTGCAAAACAAGGGTTTACCCCTTAATGACTCAAACCACAGTCTTAAGCAATGCTCTGCAAAGAGAGAGACTAGTGTCTGAAAACCTGGCCCTTAATTAGTTGTCCAAAATCACCTAGGGACTGGAAATAGGATCCATGGAGTCCTAACTCCCTGTTCCATCCTTTGGCCACAAAACCACATTTCCTCAATGGAGTGGTTTCAGTGGTTTCATCATAAACCTAGAGAAGGTATCTTATTTAACCAGAGACAAGTCTTAAAGAAGCCTCACAAGTAACAGATGAAATTATTCGTCTGCTCCCATCCTCACTCTAAAGGTATGTCTACACTAGCCCCCTACTTCGAACTAGGGAGGCTAATATAGGCATTCGAACTTGCAAATGAAGCCCGGGATTTAAATATCCTGGGCTTTATTTGCATGTTCCCGTCCGGTCGCCATTTTTAAATGCCACTAGTCCGGACTAATTGACCACGGCTACACGCGGCAGTGAAATGGCAATTCGAACTAAGTCCTTAGTTGGAATTAACTGTTACACCTCGTTCCAGGAGGAGTAAGTGTTAATTCGAACTAAGGACTTAGTTCAAATTGCCGTTTCACTGCTGCGTGTAGCCGCGGGTAGTTAGTCTGGACTAATGGCATTTAAAAATGGCGACCGGATGGGAACATGCAAATAAAGCCCGGGATATTTAAATCCCGGGCTTCATTTGCAAGTTCGAATGCCTATATTAGCCTCCCTAGTTCGAACTAGGGGGCTAGTGTAGATGTACCCTCACTTAATATCCAACTGCCAATGATTCCAACACAATTTGCAGACTATATACAGAAAACTTTTTACCTGCCCGTGAAATGCTGCAACCTCCGGGGGAGAACACATCAGAAGTTGCTTAATAGTGTACAGAAAAACACACACCCTTTTAAAAATACAATATGGGGAGGTATGGCACAGGGAGTGGTACCGATGGGCATGAGCCTACAAAGCTCACTCTGGGCTTTAGACTTGAATCCAAATCTTCCTAGTGTACAGGGTGGAAGAAGTGTCAAATATGGGATTCTTGTTCAAAGCCCTCTCTACTACTTAATATGCTAGAAAGTAATTGTGTGACCTGGGATTTCACCTAAATAGTAGAACCTTCAGAAAATGCCACAGGATCTTGAATCCCTGTGAAGCAGTGTGAGACCTCCACAGAAACATATTTAACCCAGCATTGATCTATACTGCTTCTTGGTTCCAGGAAAAGCTAATCAAGCAAAAGGAGGGTGAACCAAACAATTTAGTTACTGTTTGCATCCGGAACCAGATGCATTCATCTATGCTGTGTAGTTTTCTGGGAAACACACAGGTCTTTCCAGGAAATCTGGGCACTTCTGTTTTGTTCGGTGCTCAAGCCTTTAATTTTGTCTCACTCCTTTTTCAAGTTGCTACAACTAATCCATTTCTACTGGAAATGGCTGCTTGGAGGGGCAAACTCAATGGCAGGGGGAGGAGATTAGCTGGAGTGGCTCACTGTGGTTGATAAAACTAATGAGAAAACAGTTTGCATTGTGTGTTTCTGTGGAGAGTGCATCTCAAGTAGTTTAACCTTTGCCTGTTTCATTGCCAGCAGCTAGTGTTTGTGTCTACATCCTCATAAGAGAAGCACAGGTCTCTTATACAGCACTCCACATGCTACAGTGTGAATGTATTATTAGATGAATTCTAAGCAATAAATAATCAAGACATTTCAACTCAGGCCAAAAACAGCAGCTGAGAGCTGATTGGTCCCAGAGCAGAAGCTAGGGATACATGCATTTCAGGGATCACAGGGTGCAATGTAGGGGACTGCAGCTAGACAACACACAGAGGGAGATGTGCTATTAACAACCAATTTTCAGACTATGAAAGATTTCCAAACAAGAGATCTTTATGCACCTTATTTAAAGGGGGAAAAGCTTATATTTTAAACTTTACAATGTGTGTGATACAGTTGAAAGATTTAAACTTTTTTAAAGTAGTTCTTGTGAAAATGAATTTAGTACCAGACAATTTATAATCTCAGAAAAATTGGAGGGGCCAACCAAAACAAGATGACTACCCACTTCCCTGTGCCAGGTCCTCCCAGTAATCCCCAAGACCATGTCCCTTGAGCGATGGGGTGCCATAGGGGAGAGAGGGCAGGACACAGTGGGAAGGGGTGGCCCTGGAGGAGATAAGAATGGACATCCCATCCTGCTCGCCCTGCTGGGACTCCCAGGCAAGATTGTTCAACTGCTCTGGCCAGGAATGGACCGCAGGCCAGGAGATTGAGACCCTTGGAGTAAAACAAAGGAACCAGATGGCTGGTAAGAGAACTGCAGGCAACACTCACTGATCCATGGAAGAGTTCAAGAAGCCAGTGGACATTGCCTGGAGGAACTCTGCCCAAAAATATGAAATGACCAAGAAACAGAAAAAAGACCAATAGCTGCTGAGAACCTCCCAGTGTGTTTCTTCCTCCAGGCATGGTAGATGGCCATTTTGACCAGTCTCAGGAAGAGGTTGATGAGGAGGTCTCACAACTTCATGAGGCCACAAACACAGGACCAGATTTACACTTTACATGCTCCTTTGCCCAGCATCTTCAGTGCCCCCTTGCCTACCTCTGACCTTTGGGTTTTACAGTTTTAAGAGAGGCAAGGTGCCCCTAAAAGGTGGATGCTCCTAGGCTTGCGCATACTGTGCCTAACTGGAAATCCAGCCCTGCACAAACAAGATATAAATAGAACTCTAGGGAGAAGGGGACAGTCAAAGGAACTGGGGGGTGGGAGGGGAGAGTTAGAGAGAGAAAGAAGAAAATCTTTAAAGGGAGCAGAGGAAAGCAAACAACACAGTGGGGGGCAAACAAGGGTATTGTAGGTAGACAGAGCAGTGAGAAGGAGGCCCACCAGTCCACCACAAACTAGGGGGATGGGAATAAAGGGGATAAGGTGAGGGGAAGGGAGAGAATGTTCACACACGTGCTCATAAAACCAGGACAACTGGTCAAAGCTGCCATAATTCAGAAAGGAAGGCAGGGAATAGAAGCAACTATCCTGCTCACTTCCCACCTCCCCCACCCAAGCACCAGGGAGCAGGGAGAGAGGAGGCCACAGGGCTCTCTTCCCCTGAGTACCAGGGAGCAGGGAGGGAGGAGGCCGCAGGGCCTCCACGCAACTTTGCCCCCAATCCCACCCGCTGAGCCCCAGAGAAGCTGCGTGGCTCCCGCCCCCTGTAGCACTGGGGAGGCCACATGGCTGGAACTATCCCCCGCCCAGGATCAGGGAGGCCACGCAGCTGCTGCCCCATCCCCCGGAGCACTGGGGAGGAAGGGAGGAAGGATGTCAGGTGGCTGAGGGGGAAGGGGCTGTGGGACACAGAGCGACATGCCAACTTCACTCTGTCAGCCTGCAGGAAAAGGTTTTTTATACATATGTAGAGAGATGAAAGCAGAGCACATGGCACTGATGAGAGCATTGCCAACTTACAGCAAGGTGGTGCTTACAAGAGGGAAAAATAAAAAGCACACTAGCAGCAAATATCTCCAAAACTTATGAACAAACCCAGCTTCTCTCACATGCCAGCTTCCCCCCTTCCACATTCTGGTTTCCACTGAACAGACGCTAATTGAAAATTATGTTTTCAATGTGATGCTTTTTTTTCTAATTTGGTCTGGTTTGGAAGCATTTAGGGACCCTGTGATTTACTGCATTTCCAGTATATTTTGCACAAACTCCCTAGGGGAGCTAACAAAAAGCATTGTCAACATTCTTCTGGCAAACAAGAAGAGTCTTTACTCTAGGTGGAATATTCATATCTTCCATGACACACAATCACAAAGATGTAAGCTCTGCATGAACAGCAAAGAGAGCTGAAGGATAACAGCATAAAAGGGGATGGAAATTTGCTGAGATGTCCGTTCCACCCTGCAGTGTTATGAGCTCCCTAAGGAGGGGCACCTACCCACCCTGATATCTGCCTAGTACACTAAAAAATCACCCAGTCAGTAATGGGGAAGATAGCTGTCTGAGGTACAGTACGCAGGTACATATACAATTGTTAGTCATGCACATGTAGCTCTTGTCTAGGCAGCACATCATACTGTCTATTTATCACACTGTATAATAAGACGTACATACACCTGGGCATCATGTAATCCATGAGCTCATACACACACTACAAAGTATAAACATATTATACATTGCAAACTTATAAACCTATACATTTTTTCAATCATACACCTACACATGGTACATGAACACATTTTCCCACACATATACAGACGCATACACACTCATCCATACACAACTACATCATATTTCACAGCAGCTACAGATTGTACACTGGTATCCCTCACACGTGTACATTGTATCATATATGAACACCACATATTATACACATGCATCAAATTTTAGGGTGTCCACCCACACACATCCCTGAACCTGTCACTGTGCACACGGTGAAAATCATGCTGCATGCACATAGCCATATATATCTGTATGCATTATATTCCACACACATGCACATACCTGCACGTCACATCTCACAAACACCCACACAGAGTGTGCATAGATGCATGTGGGTGATTATGTGTTTGTGTAATTGGATGCATACCCCAACACATGCAAACACCCCATTTTTCCTAATGTAATGTAGTAATAAGGAGGAATGCATTAATACCAGCATCACCTTCAGAGAGGTTATCCCAGGAAGGTGCTTAGTTAAAGAGAAAGCGCATTGCTTGGATGTCTGAACATTCAGATCAGTCTGTGGCCAGATATACCCTTGTCAACTTTTTACTGAAAAAAAAATCATACCCCAACTGACATATCAATACTGGCAAAAGACCTTGTGTGGACACAGCTGTACTGCCGAAATTGTCTTTCTGATGGTTTAGCTTATTTAGTTTTTTTTGGGGGGGAAGGGTTGGTATAAACTATACAGAAAAAAAAAGAACCCTTTTGTTGGAATAAGCTAAGTGTACTCAGGTTTCTGGAAATACCAAATACACATTGGGCCTGCTCAGAGGAACTACCCTCACTGACATCTTGTCAACACAAAAACATTGTGTTCAAACTTAAAAAACAAAAACTGGTCTGGTAGCACTTTATAGACTAACAAAACATGTAGATGTTACTCTATAAAGTACTACCAGACCAGTTTTTGGTTTTTAGGTTTATCCTGTACAAACTAACTTGGCTACCCCCTGAAGATTGTGTTCAAAGTAATTTCAGGTCCTACATCCACCCCTAAATTGCCTTGACAATTTAGTGGTAAATGTAGGCTTTGCAGTCACATTTTCCTACTTTTTGAAAGATTTCCTCTCTCCCATTGCTGTGTGAAAGTCCCATAAACTATTTAAAGAGAAGCTCCCTAATTCCTGTGCACTAAGTCACGTAGGGTTGCCAGGCATTCAGTGACCGGACCACTAAAAGTCCTGTTGACCACAGTGCCAGCAGGGAGGGCAGGCTCCATGGGTCACAGGAAGTAGCTTGCCTCTGTCCATAAGCACCACCCCAAGTGCTGGCTCTGCAGCTTCCATTAACCAGGAACTGCAGCCAATGGGAGCTCGGGATATAAAAAATGAATAAAAATATTAACCATGTAACTGAGAGAATGCTATCCGTTACACAGTTAACCACAGGGCTCCTGGAGCTACCGGCCCTGCTGTCTCATAGCCCCATGCAGAGTTTAACCATTAATTCTTACCTACCTAATGGGAGCTGTGAGGGTGGAGCCCATGGGTGAGAGCAGTATGCATAGCCACCTGGTTATCCCTGCACCCAGGAGCCAGAGGGACATGCTGGTCACTTCCAAAGAGCCACCTGAGGTCAGAGCCACCCACAGCCTACACTCCAAACCCTCTCCCATGCCTCAACTCCCAGCCCCAGCTTGAAACTCCCTTCCACCTACCAAACCACTTGACTCCAGCCTGGAGCCCCCTCCTGCACACCAAACCCCTCATTGCCAGCCCTGACCAGAAGTGTTACCTCTTCCTACACCCCAACCTGGTGAAAATGACCAAGTGAGTGAAGGTGGGGGAGAGAACAAGTGATGTAGGGAGGGAGGTTGGACTAAACAGGGGGCAGTGCCTTGGAAAAGGGGTGGGTCAGGGATGGGGTGCTGAAGAACACGCGTGGCAGAGGGCAGGACAAGGGTATTTGATGTTCTGCAATTAGAAAGTTGGCAACCCTATACATTAGGTCAAACAATTAAACTGATTCTATTCAAATGCACAAAAGTAGCAAACTGAGAAAACAGAGGAAAATATCTTCTTTGTCTAACTCTTTCACTTATAGAAACTCTAAAAGATTACTCAGCATTGCTTGGGTCCTTAACTCAAGTAAGTTTTATTTTTATTTATTTAAACATTGCTGTGGGGTGGGCCTAGGGATGAAAAGGATCAATATGCAGTTTGCCCCAGGGAAAGAGGACAACCATAGTCCTCTGTCACCACAGCAGCTTGGGGCCACGTGAGAAGTACCTGTCTGTGGCTGCTGCAGCTGCATCAACTATAGCTGGAGGAGGGATGCATGTCCCCTGTCTAGGGGAGAGACAGACACACAGACAAACTCTCTGAAATACATAATAGATAGCTGTCCCTTTCTCCACCCCTGCTCCCTGCTGGCCCAATGGGGTTATAGCTATCCCCTCCCCATCTCTGGCTCCATGCTGCCCCTGTGGTCATTCTATATTAAAACAATCCCTCCTACCAAATCCCTCCCTTTCCATGTTATGAGAAACAATCCAATTCTAAGCACATCCCACTTTCCTGGAAAAACCAAATCCTGACCTTGCTTTAAGTTATGATAAGAAGAAGCTGCATACCAAATTTGGTGGTTCTAGCTCTTACCGTTTAGGAGGAATTCTTGAACAAATGGACTCACAGAGGGACTGACAGACAGATGCACAAATTATTTCATATATAGTAGCTGAGGTGTCACTTGTAACAACAGTAGGTTGTTTAAAGAGTGAAGTGTGACTTCAGAAATGTTCGATAAAAACCTAATATTATTATTGAGGTGTTTAATTATTATTTCATTAAATTAAACTATTTCTGTTCTGTTCAAGTGCTTGTATAATCTTTTCTCATAAAACTTGAATTTTGGATTCTGTTCTTAATTTAGTACTGGTTTAACAAAAGGAAGGGTTAAATTGGGTATGGAAATGATGGTTACAGAGTGCCACCTATTGAATTTAGAAGCAATTGCTGATCACTTCTGTACAGACACAAATGACTATCCTCAGTGCATTTAAATCTACTTTCATACGTTTAGATTCTGAGTAAGTAGCTATCATATCTCAAGGAAAAGACCTGAGCATTCTCATCAGAAAGGATGTTTGCTCATTGTGCAAAAATGGTTTTAAAACAATACTGTATCAAGCTGTATTTAAAAGGAGCTGGGGGAAATATGGAAAATATTTGGCTATGTGTTACATCCTCATTTTGAAATCGTTAATGGAGTCTTGGTCCAATCATATTGAAAAAGACATAATATAAATAACAAAGGGCCACAGAAGAGCAATGACAATCATTAGTGAAACTAGCTGGAGAAGTAGTAAATATCTATTTGCGCATTTTATGACTGAGGTAGGCAGGATATTTCTAACACGCATACCAGTAAAAACCTTTATATCTTTCCACACCATCATGTATTCACTATATGCCTCCAATTTTATGGAGGCACTATTTTAGAAATGTTTTACAGGGTTTAAAAAAATTATTGGGGCTATTTTTCATATCCCTTTGCTTGTAAAGCCAGGCTCTCTTTGTGCCAAGAGTCTGTCTATACTGAGAAAATTTAAGGAATACAGAGTTAAAGACTCAGCTGGTGTAAATCAGCATAACTCAAATCAAATCAGTGCAGCTGTGCTCATTTATACCAGCTGAGGATTTGGCTCACAGTTTGGCAAACTATAAAAATGATCTAAACTAGCTTTACTGTCCACAATAATGTTGTGATTTTCAGACATGATCTCTCAGGCTCTGCCAGAACTAGCAGCAACTCTTTTCCTCCTGAGAAACTGAGAGTCCTTCATTTTTAGTTAAATAAATATTCTTTTTCAGGCCCCTCTTGGTCACAAGGTATCAAACCTTAAGTCTATTGCTGGCACAGACCTGTATATAACCTGTTCTCCACCCATGACCAGGGAGATTCTTCCACTGAAAGCAAAGCAGAACACATTCCTCTTGCGGGTTCCCATTTATGTAGTTATTTATTTTAAAGGCATCCATTTGAAGCTGCTCAAAGGCTAGAAAGAGTCCCAGAAGAGACTGATTAGTAAGCAGAGCACAAGTGTAGAGGTTAAAGGTGTATGAATAATATTAATTATCAGATGCCTCTGCAATTTATCAAATGGGCATCACCACCAAATATATGTGCTGTGGGGGGAGAAAATGAGTTAGGAATGTCAACAACTTGGTCAAAGGCCCAGATTCAGCTTGTTTGATGTATATATGTGGCTCATGTGACATAGTCAGATTCTAAGGAATCTAAGCTCTCATTTAAAAAATAAGTTTCTAGATTTTGTGGTTATGAAGATACCCTTCCAAACATGGCCCAATTGTAATTGATTCAATATGTCTTCCCGAGTTTGCAGTCAGTCTGAAACAATGTCTCGGAGTGGTGTGCATTCCTTCATCCCTCATCAATATCATTACCATGTTAATTCTGATAACTTGAATGTTAGCATGAGCTATTTCATTGCTAATGGTTGTTATGCAAGGGGTTGCAAAAGAAGCCCCCCAATGTGCCACCACATCTTCTTATATCCCTTACACCCACTTTGAGCAAAGCTGACAGTGTTGCAAAGGAAGGGCAAAACACTGATTTATATAGAGCATAATATTTTCAGTATTGATCTGCATCTCATTTCTTAGATATCGCTCAGTCTCTTGTGAATCCACTCACAATGATGTGGCTAACCTTCTCTTACACTCCCATTAGTCCCTACCTTCTAGACATTTTTCTAGGGGCAGCTTTGCTTTTTCCACAGCAACTCACTCTACCTAGCTCTGACACTGCCTCCATTTACACTGGTTCCTACCTACTTGCTCTCTCAGGCTATGTCTAGACTTCAGGCTTCTTTCAGAAGAAGTTTTTCCAGAAGAGATCTTCTGAAAAAACTTCTTCTGAAAGAGGGTGTCTACACAGCAAAAGCTCATCGAAAAAGTGATCTGCTTTTTCAAAAGTTAACGTCCACACTGAATGGATGCTCTCTCGCATTTAAACCGTGATTACTATGAATGAAGTAGTCACCAGGGCACCTGTGCTATTTCCTCTTTCCTCTTCTTTCGAAAGAACTCCCTCTTCCCTGTCCACACATGCCTGTTTTGGAAAAAGTCTTCTTCCTCGTAGAAAGAGGATTACCAGTGCCGGAAAAAACCCTCTGTTCTTTCGAAAGAATGCAATTTCAGTGTGGATGTAACTGAAGTTTTTTCAGAAAAATGGCAGTTTTTTTCAGAAGATCAGCTGTTTTTCCAGGAAAAAAAATCTGTCATGTAGACATACCTTCACTCTCTGTTTTTCAGGTCTCTCTCCCAACCAGTTTATTTGGATCTTTCCCCCATCCTTAGCTTTAGACCTGCTTTCTCACTGCTCCCTGTACTGCACGCAGCTTCCTTCTCCTTCTTCAAATTCTTCTTTGAAGTAAGAGGTGGGCCTCAATCCTGATGTTCTAATCCAGCTCATTCTCAGAGTCAGGAGACAGGTGTGCAATTCAGGCCCTGATTAAAGGGCTTGAGGTTCAGGGTACTGGTTAGACTTTTCTGAGTTTTACAATAAGGATGTTAAATATCGACTAATTGACTAATCGAATAGTCAATGCATTTTTACATCGACTATTTGATTAGTAGATAGGACGATTCTGCCTTTGAAGGCTATCGCTACACTTCAAAGGCGAAAGCGCCGCGTGGAGCCTGGGATCAGCTGGAGACTCCAGCTGATCCTGGGCTCCACACGGCGCTGCTGCTTTGAAATTCAGCGTGCAGCCTGATGCCGGGCTCCCCATGGCATTTCAAAGCAGCAGCACCATACAGAGCCAGGGGTCAGTGGGGGACTCCCCAGCTGATCCTGGGCTCCACACGACGCTGCTGCTTTGAAACGCTGGGAGGAGCCTGATACAGGGGTCCTGCGGCGCTTCAAAGTGGCAGTGCCACGTGCAGCCCAAGGTCAGCAGGGGAGTCCCCAGCTGATCCCGGGCTCTAACGCAGCGCTGCCATTTTGAAACGCTGTGTGCAGCCTGGGGACACCCCAGCTGGCCCTGAGCTGCACACGGGGTTTCAAAGCGGCAACACTGTGTGGAGTCCAGCATCTGGCCTAGGCTTCAAGCGGAGCTGCCACTTTGAGGTATCCCCTGCTTCCCCCCCCTTTCTGCCTCTTTCTGATAGAGGCAGCAAGTGGGGGGGGGGGGAGTGACTAGTCGACTAGCATGTCAACTATCCAATAAGCATTTGCTTATTGGATACTCAACTAATCCTTCACATCCCTACTTTTCAGCACCAAGGCTGTCTACTCAAATCTCTGTGCCTCATGTATGCCCCAGAACTAGAGAGTATAAAGAGAACAGAGCTCTCTGCTCCAATTATAGGAAAAAGGGAAATATCGAGTTGATATTGAATAGAATTTATGTAAATTAACCTTTAACTTCCTTTCAGTTCTGTATAATGGTTTATGTTCCGTGATATGTAGTTTTTTACTTTCTGTTCTGGGAAATAATAAATTTGCCATGTACCTGTATACAGGAAGTCCCAACTTACAAATGGGTTGTGTTCCAAAAGTTTGTTTGTAGATCGGTTGTTTGGAACGCACTTCCTATAGAAACAATGTTATAAATGGTTGTTAAATTCCCAGGCTAGCCCACAAAAGTCTATTTAACCCTTAATGTGGCTGAAATACTGTATATTTGCAATGAAAAATAGTAGAATAAGTCTGTGGGTAGGGGTTGCATTTTGTAATAATTTATTAATGCTGTATGTTGGACTGGTTATTTGGGTTGTTTATTGTATGAATATGTTGGCTTAGCTTAATAGCAGGCAGAAATAAACCAGAGGCAATAACTCCCAATAAGGCAGCTCTTCGTAAATACTTTGGGGAGGATGGCATTTTGAGATAATTCCTGAGCTATTAACTGTGAGCATGCTACTTCCTTGTTTAGCCTGTGCTGGGCACCAGCTGATCAAGAGGACTATAAACACTTAGAAAGACACACTATACAGAAGAAGTTGTTGTTTGGGAACTGTTTAAGGGAAACAGACTGATACCCGTTGGGGTGCATGAGTAGCTAGCTCTTCCTAGGCCCCCCTCCTAGGGTAGAAAGGCTTAGCTAAGATAGGTATGCATACAGACCTTTTGTTGTTTTCAGAATCCTTTTTCTCTTATGTTATACTTTGTTCATTTGGTAAGATTTGAACAATATTGTGCTTTGATAAAGTTGTTTTGGGTCACTATATTTACCACTCATCACAAAATCCCCAACTGTAGGTACCATGCCCAGACAGAGCTCCTGGGCAAGCACAGTTGTGTACCTGAAAGTTGGTCTATTTCTCTGGCCTGAAATATGTTTTGAATGGAAAATCACAAAATTCCACCCCACAAAAAGTAAACACAAGGCCTGGACCAAAGGCTGCACTCAGAGAAACAAGAGGGGTCAGAGATGCACCCAGCTCTATAACCATGATCATATCATGAAATCGTATATAAGAAAAAGTATATAAACAGCGATACGTAGCTAAACATTTAAGTCCACATGCTATATAAAGAATGCATTTTCATCACTCCAGACGCATGGCCCCTGGCTTGAGTGGGTCCAGCCCTCAAGGCAAGGGGCTCCCCGCACAGCACTGAGGAACCTGTACTGATGTCCAGCCCTGTGCCCACCCTTAGGCTATGTCTAGACTGCAGAGCTTTTCCAGGATACCGCAGGAACTGCTTCCGAAAAAGCAGACTTGTTCTTTCAGCATCCCTGTATTCCTTTCGGTGAGAGGAATAAGGATGTTCCAAAAGAGGAGTTTTTTCCAAAGTTTGGCCCCATGTAGACGGGCCAAATTTCAGAAAAGCCTCTTTTGGAAAAAAAGCAGAAAAGGATACACAAATTGCGGTTCGCAGTTTGCGTATCTTTTTCCGACTTTTCTCAGCAGTGTAGATGTAGCCCCAGTCCTACGGGAGGGAATGGGGGGAGCCCAAGCCTAGCAGGCTGGAGTCAGGCAAGCCAGGGCCAGATCCAACCCATGGTCTCTGCGTAGCAGGGGCAGGAAGCAGCTCCGCACACTGCTGTTCCCCCTTCTCCTCCCACTGGCTGGGGAAATGACAGCGCAGCAAAGGACTGCTTGGAGGCTTTTCCCCCTGCTGCTGCAATTGGCTGTGATCATGGCCAATAGGAGGAGCAGGAGATGGTGCCTGGGAGCGGCAGGGGTCACAAAGCCATGTGCATCCCCAGGGAACTGCACCAGATAAGCGGCCCCCATTGCCCACACCCCCATCCCATGCTTGCACCTTGCCATCCATCCACCCATCCCACCCCAGCCCACTCCTGCACCCTCCCAGACTGTCCAACTCCTAACCCACTCCTGTACTCTCTTTGCTGCCCATACCCCTCATCATCACCCAAAGCCCACTTCCAGGAAGCCCTCTTCCACACACTGAACCCCTCATTTTTGGCCTGCCCCAGAGCCTAGGGGGACCCAGGCCCTCCTAAGCTCTGGTGTGCAAGGGGAACGTGGGGAGTGTCTTTGTGCTTCTAAGTCAGGGGTTCACATCAGTGAAGTGTGTGTTCGTTTCTGTGACGGGGCGCACCGGCCCAGCGCGGCCGGGACCGAGCCGCCCTGCACTGACCCCGCGGCAGCGCTTGCGCTCCTTGGGGTGAGCTGGGAGGCACCAGCCCCTTGTGCACGCTGCTCCATTGCAGCTGCACAGCTGACGGGTGCAGGAGCCGGACGCCGGCGTGACGCCGCATGCTGGGGTGCACCTGTGACATCAGGGCACCCCACCCCCAGCTCAGCGGGTGACGTCAGGATGCCCCATCCCCAGGTGAGCGGGTGATGTCGGGGGGGAGCGATGGAAAAAGGAGAAGAGGGGCAAGGAGAGAGGGGTCACAGGGGAGGAAGGTGAACCTAGGAGGGGTAACGAAGGGCAGCAGAGGAGCACTGGGGTCAGCGGGGTAGGAAGCAGCCCAGGGCAGGGCATCCTAGGACTTGCCGGTGGGCTGGTGAGTTCCGGGATCATCCCCCACCAGCCGGACAGGACGCTGAGAGAGCCTGTCCTTAGGGCCCTGTGCTGGCGCCTGTGAGAGAGGGCAGGCCCGGGCCCCCCTATCCCGCACCACCTGGCGGAGAGGCAAACGGGAACCCTCCGTTGAGACTTTCCTTCTCCCGGTGGACCAGAGGGAGGCCGACAGTGAACCGGTGCGTGCAACCGATGCCACCGAACAAAAAGACCGAAACGGGTGGGTAGAAGGACACCCCTGTACAGTTTCCAATTTTTGTGCAGCCCCCAATTGATTTTTCTGTGTGTCTCCAGTCCCTGGCCCAAGAAAGATTCCCAATCTCCTGCCCTATTTGTAAGAATGAGGCGAAGAAAACTTGTGTCCTGTTTTGCTTAGCCTGGCCTTACGCTGTGTTTGGGAGGGTGAATCCTCTTTCATTTCAGAGTTCCTCTGAAATCAGCAAGATGCCAAGCATAATGGGACATGGGGAAGTTGCTGCTGCTACCCCTCTTTACCTTTTCTTACATTTTACAAACCATTTGAGCCTAATGGGTGCATGGGTTCCTCACTGCCTGTAAAGACCCTGGCTGCAGCTCCTCAATTTTCTGTGTTCTGCATAGTCTGGTGACAAAAAGAAAGAAACCAGTATGAATGCTTAGTGCCACCTAATGGATATGAGGATCATGTGGCCAATTTACTATTAGGTACTTTAGGACTGAAATTTAGTTTATTTAAAAAAAAACACAAGAGAGTTACAAAATGTTTCCATGAAATGTTTAAAGAAAGTCCGTTAACAATTATTTAAACATTCCCTACACTGCTAAAGACTGAGACATTATTATTTCATGGTAGTGAATCTGTCTGTCTAACAATCTGCCTCTTTTGGCATTATGTTCCTCATGCAGACTCTGATTTGCTGGAGAATTAAATAGTGGAAAAAGACTAGAAACAGAAAATGAAACTGGCTAAACAGGCAAATGCAGAAAGGAAATGAACAGTACCAATGGTGAGAAATAAACTAGATGTGAATGTCTTAGTAGCAGTATCTATTTTAAAATACAACTTTTCTAATGTATACTGTTACTAATAACACAGGTAAGGATACATTGAAAGCTTTTTTCTCTGGCACTCATGGGAAAAAGAGGGTTGCCGGTTAATTGAATGTGCTGGATAACACAGTTTATTGCTCTGCCCCTCCACCACCTACCGGCAGATTCAGCAGCTCAAAGCAAGCTGAGGGGAAAGAAGGCAGTTGCTGATGATGTCAGCAAGCGGTGCTGGTTGTCAGAAGCCCTGCAACAGCTGGACAGGTGGGAGTCAGGCACGCGCGCCTGATGATGTGGTGGTATTGTGGCTGGGGACAATGCCGGTAAACAAAGTTTTCCAATTAACAGAGTGCCGGATAACAAAGCTTTCACTATTTTTACATGCCAATTATGCATGTATGTGCATGTATTTATACGGTCTCAAAAGAATTCACACAGAAAAAATGATAGAAGACAAAAACACTATCAATCATGGGAGAACACTTTTCAAAAAGCTATCACTCCATTCCTGACCTCTCAGTCCTTGTGCTCAAAGGAAATCTGTATAACACCTTCAAAAGATGAACTTGGGAACTGAAATTCATAACTTTTCAAAACTAAAGAAAACTAAAGGGAGGAAGGGTGGAGGCAAGGGTCTGAGATGAAGGTGGCATTGTCTTGGTCTTCCCCCCATTACTAATAATAGTAGCCCAATGTCTGTGACTCTGTAACGCTGAAATGCTGGCTGTTGCCTCTGGGCGGCACTGTTGCCTGAGTCACGTCCTTCGCCTCCCGCCGTGGCGCTTGGCTGACTTCTGCGCCACTCAGCTGGACCACCGCGGGGGAGCCCAAACGGCCGCTTGCTCCGCTTGCTCCCCTGCGGTGGCCCAGCTGAACGGCGCAGAAGTCAGCCAAGCGCCACGGCGGGAGGTGAAGGGGGGCGGGGCGGTGACGTGCGACACGACAGCGGCTCCAAGCCCCTCCCCCTGGCCGTGAACGTCACCGCCCCGCCCCCCTTCGCTTCCCACAGTGGGGCTTGGCTGACTTCTGCGCTGCTCAGCCAGGCCGCCGTGTGGGAGCAAGTGGCGCAAGCGACCGTTTGGGCTCCGCGCTCCCCATGCAGCATGGGAAGCACAGTGCCCAAACAGCTGTTTGGGCTCCGCGGTCCCCCGAGTGAGAGGCAGGACGGGGAGGAGAAGAGAAAGAGAGAGACAGAGAGGGAGAGGCAGGAGGCAGAGGAGAGCTGAGAGAGAGGGGGAGGCAGTAGGACAGTGGTCACCAACCAGTAGATCGGGATCTACTGGTAGATCTTGGCACCTCTGACAGGTGATCTTGACTGGTTTGGCCAAGAGGCTGTCAAGTGCCAGCACTTCAGCTGTCCCGCCCCCCACTGCTGCTCTCCTGCCCTTTGCCTTGAAGTTGTCTCCTCAGGAGCCTCCTGCTTTCTGTGCAGGGCAGGGGAGGGAGAAGAGAGGCACTGATGTCAAGGTGCCCCCTCTCCCTCCATATATCCTATTTCCACAGAGCAGAAAGGGGGCACAACAGGATTTGGGATGGAGTTTGTTGGCTGCTTTTGGGAGTGGTGCAGGGCCAGGACAGGGTGAGCCTGTCTTAGTCCCACTGCATCACCACCCAGGAGCCACCTGTGGTAAACAGTGCCCTGCTGGAGCCCACCTGCTGAAACCCTACCCCAGTCATGAACCCCTTCCTGCACCCCAATTCCCTGCCCTAGCCCTGAGTACCCCTGCATCCAAACACCCTCCCAGAGCCTGCACGTAGAACCCTCTCGGCACCGCACCCCAACGGCCTGCCCCAAGCTAAGCTCAGAGCCCCTCTCACACTTCAAATCCCTTAATCCAAGACCAGAGCCTGCATCCCAATCCTCTGCCCCAGTCTGGTGAAAGTGAGGGAGGATGGGGGGGGAGAGGGAGGAGGGAGTGAGCAGGGGCAGGGCCTCGGAGAAGGGGCACAAAGGAGGCAGGGCAAGGGTATTTGGGTTTGAGGTAGATCTTGGATTGCACTTAAATTCAAAAAGTGATCTCATGCTTAAAAAGGTTGGAGACCACTGCAGTAGGAGTGAGAGACATGGAGTGAGAGACCAGAGGCTCAGGAGAGAAGACTGATGTGGAGGAGAGACCTGAAAATCCCGTCTTATGACAGGCTAATTGGCTAGTTACTAAATAAATCAAACACACTAGGGCTTATGTGGACTTTGAGTTCCAAAACCACAGCTTTCAACTAGGACCAAGCAGGTCAGACAATATCACTATTCCAGAGTTCCCTCTATTTAACAGATGCAGTTATGCCAGTATGTGCATGTAAAGATTTTCTCTGTGGAAAGGACCTATTAGTATTGTATAAGCATTTATAAGGTTGCTTGATTTTATGTAATATTCATAAAACTTTTCAGTGTCTTTTTAATGGTTCAGTTTTCTACTAAATCGTTTAAAAGTAAATATATTCTTCCTCCTTTGATTTTTTCCCTCTTTTTCTTTTCCCACTTTGACTTTTATTTCTACTTTCTTTTTAAGTAATATCTTGGTGAATTTTTCTGCCAACTTTTTAAATGTCTGCTTTGCTTCATTCTTGGGGGGGTTTAAAATGTTTTTATTCTCTCTCTCTCTTTCTCCCTCTTCCCTTTCTTTTCTTGTGTTTTGGTCTCACTTCTTTTGTTAAATTCTCTTTCAGCTCCTCCCTCCTTCCCCATGCCTGAACTGGAAACTTCACAATGGACACTGTGGACACTTCAACGCATATCCCTGCTCAAAGCTCAAAGCATAGTAGTGATCAAACAAGCAAAGTGTAAGGTTTGTTTTGTATCCATCAGAATCCTGTACTCCTTGTGCCCTTTGAGGATTTGATTGCCAAAATTCAAAATGTGCAAAACAAAAAAAGCCAAGTTAAGGTGACACTTTTTAGTGTTACACAACCTTTGCCCTGCTCTTTAACACCAATTATTCAGAAATCCCTCAAGATCACAGTATCTTAGCCATACATTAGCTTCCTTGTTCTGTGTCATCTCTGACAACCAGATGCCAGTGCTTCCCACAACTGTCATGCTGCCCAGAGCCCACTGAGGGTGTGTCTAGACTACAGGGTTGTTGTTTTTTTTTAAATGGCGTTTTTTCAAAAAAACTTCCCCTGCATCTAGACTGCTGCCACGTTCTTTCAAAAGTAAATTGAAAAAACACTGAAGTTTTTTCGACGGCGGAAAACCTTGTTTTACGAGGAATAACGCCTTTTTTCAAAAGTGCTCTTTTGAAAAAAGGCACTATGTAATGCAAACTATGCTTTTTCGAAAGAGCATCCAGACTGCCTGGGTGCTCTCTTTTGAAAAAGCAGCTTGCTTTTTCGAAAGTACTGGTTGTAGTCTTAGACACTCTTTTTCAAAAGAGGCTTTTTCGAAAGTATCTTTTGGAAAACCCTCTTTTGAAAGAAGCTTGCAGTCTAGACGTAGCCTGAGAGATCATTGCACTATATGTGGAGTGAGGAACTGGTGCTCGGGCATGCATAGAAAAAGTAGCTGATGTGTTGTGGCTTAGTTGGGTATGTGAATCTGGGGAAACAAGTGCATGTTCTAGAAGGGGATAAGAAGTACAGGGCACTGCTGAATACCTTCACTTTTGAGCATCTGTAACCCTGACCCCATTTAAAAATTTGTGTGTGATTTTTTCCATAATTTGTAAATATTTGGAATTGACAGTACATGCAGTTCTCCATCCCCCAGGTCACAGTAGCTGCAGGAAAATAGCCCCGTGTCTGTGTCTAGATAGTCACCAGCCAGCAGGTAGATTGGAGTGCAGCAGTTGCTTTTGCTGCAGTGCTTGCGCCAGAGCTGAGCAGCATTACAGGCCAGGGATGGCCAAACCGCCCTAAATAGCTCTGCCCCCGGTACTCACTCCTGCTTCCCACTGGCAGTCTGAAGCTCTTCCCCAGTCGCTAGGGCCCCAGGCTTGACCTGCTGCCATGGTCTCAGTGCAAGCACCAACTTCAGCCGCACGGACTGCCTGCCCAGCACTGATAACCGCACTACCCACAAGTTTCAGGGCCGCATGGTGTTCCAAGGCTAGGAGAGGCACCCACCCAGCACTCTGGGGTAAGGATGTTAAGAGGCAAGTAACTGTCTAATCATGGAGTCAATACAATTTGTATCGACTACATGATTAGTCGATAAGGGTAGGTGCTCACTCCCAGCTTGTCCCCTGCTGCGACTTTGCACTTTAAATGTACTAAGAGCTGGGCACGCAGGCAGCTTGGCTCCCACTACATTTAAACTGTAGAGCCCCGGCAGGGGTAGATCCCAGACCCAGCGCAAGCCAGAACTGAGCTCCTCAGTCCCGGCTCGTACCGGGTTCAGCAGCCCCTGTCTGTTGGCGTCCCAGCTCCCTGCTGGGACCACCCACTGATTCAGAGCAGCCTCTGCTTGTGGCGAGCCTGGGCCAGCCTCCCCTGTCCTTCCCCCCATCTCCCGTGTTGCTGCCTGATAGAGACAGCAACGCGGGGGGGGGGGGTACAGGTGGCACCGCGGACACAGGGCTTGGCGGAACCGCTCTGTGGCTGAGACTCCGGGTGATGGCGCCCGGGCTGGGGCAGCGGGGCTAAGCAGCCCGGCAGGTGCTTGCCCTGGGCGCACTCCCGCGGCCGCAGTCGGTCCGCCGCGCCTGCAGGGGTCGCTGCCGCAGGAAGCTGGGGGCTGTTGCGCTCGCTCGGTGGCAGCAGGCGCAGCGTCGGTAGCAGCAGCAGCAGCAGCAGGAGAAGCAGCCGCGGTGGCCCCGATTCCAGTTCCAGCCCCCGCCCGCCCGCTCGCTCGCTCCCGCCGCACGATGCCCACCGTGGAGGAGCTTTACCGCAACTATGGGATCCTGGCCGACGCCACCGAGACCGCGGGGCAGGTGGGTCCCGGCCGCGGCCTGCAGGGCCCCGTAAAGCTTCGGGCTCGAGTGCGGCGGGTCCCGGCGGCGAGGGAGCCGGGGAGGGCAGGCCCGGCCCGGCCCGTGCTGGAAGGGGCAGGTGGAGGGGCGGGGGCGGTTTGCTGGGGCTGAGCCCCTTGGCGGGGCAGCGGGTTACGTAGCTGATTAAAATATTCTCCCCCCTCCCCGCGCCAAAAGCAGCGTCAGCCTGGGTCAGTGACGTCTGGCTTGAACGCGGGGCCCTCTCCCCTTCCCTGGCCACTGGTGCCCGGCTCTGTCCGTTGGAGGGAGACTCCTTGACCTTGTATTCGGTACACGCCGCTCTGGTGCTATCCCAGGCGTGGAAAGGGTTTGTGGCCAACGGTTCGCCAGGACGTTGAAGGCCTGAATCCCAGAGGTGCGTAACAGCCCCTGCCTCTGTTCAGCTCTCCTGGGAGTTGTGAGTAGCCATCATCCCTCACAAGTCGGTCGGTTCCTCGAAGCTCCCTCCTGCTTGGCAGAGCTGTGTCTCTTTGAAATGTGGTGTTCCACTTAGAAAACAGGCTTGCCTTGCTGGGTGTTTGGCCCAGATAAATGTATTGTAGTCATAAAAAGAAAAAAGACATATCTTGCATCTCTTACATTTATTATCACCATCCAGAATAGGGTAAAGCCTTCTTTCTGCAACAAATAAGGTGAATAAGGTGTTTAAAAATACAACTTGGTTCATTTTCTTTAGAATAAAGTATTCAGCTTGTTTGTTCCACTTTCAGTAATTTATTTAGGAACCTTCTGCTAGCATTTAAAGGTTTCCGTTCTGCATAATTTTATATGTGCAATAGAGTTAAGCATGTGCTGAAGAGCTTGCAGTGTCTGAGCACTGAACAGCTAAGCCAATGTAGGAGTAAAAATGAAATTAACCAAAGTAAGCCAATAGCAACTTTCCTGTAATTATTGAGGGGTTACTGGTCAGAAAAGAAACTTATTTCCAAGGATAGACATTGTGTACAATAGTTCATTTAAATGGTAGATGGTAACAAAAATATTTGATTAAGAGCGATATGATTATTCATCTGTGTACAACTTGAGGACAGAGAGATTGCTTGACCAGTTTTTGCCAACAGTCGTCTTTTCTTTTTTTTTCTTCTTTTTTTTTTAATAAAGACTTCCAAGTAAAATCTTCTGTCTTGAAAGATTAATATAAAAACATGACTTGGCAATGCCAGGTGAAAGATCAAATGTCAAACATCATCTGAGACAGAAGATAATTGTTATGGTTCTTCTAGTTTTTACAAATACCAGTTCTTTCCCCTGCCTAGATAGAAGGTTTCCAGTTTCTCATCCTGCCATTGAACCCTGATAATCCTGTGGAATTCCATCAACTTCATTGTGACTCTGCTTGTGTTTAAGGGGTCTGCTCCTGTGGATCTGATTGCAGCATTTGGCTCTTAGATAGTATACGTAAATATTGTAATGTTAATCAGTTGAGCAGAGGATGATTTACTGCTTCAGTTGGCTATTAAGGGCTAGATCTACTCTTACTGAAGTCAGTGGAAATTTTGACTTTAGGAATGGGCCGTTTGGAATGGGCCATTTCCTACCTTATTGGTGTTTTGGACAGCAATTTTTTCTTTAAATGTAGCCTTTATTTTTGGTAAGTAATTTTGTTGGTTCAATTAGGAGTCAACACATTTATGTCACTACGCAAATTATGGTCCAGTTAATTTATCATTAATATAGGTGAACTTTTTGTAAATAGTTTTATCATTAATACAAAACCCTACTTTATATAGTCTGTCTTCTCTTCTAGCATAAAGATGCTTATCAAGTGATACTGGATGGTGTAAAAGGAGGTGCCAAGGAGAAGAGACTGGCAGCACAGTTTATTCCAAAGTTCTTCAAACATTTTCCTGAGCTGGCAGATTCAGCTATCAATGCCCAACTGGACCTCTGTGAGGATGAAGATGTTTCTGTAAGGTTACATGTTGGATTTTTTTAGCAGGCTTCTATGTTGAGTCTTATTTTGTGTTCCCTTTTATTCCTCTCCCATTTTATACAAGTATTTTCTTGCAAAAAAGGAACTCCGGTGTCCATATGTTTCAAAGTACATTATGTCTGTGTGTCATAAAATTGTAATTAAGTTAACAATATGTATGTTCCTTTCTTTTATTTCAGTCAAAACAATTCTGATCACTTTGGCTGAAATAATCGGATTCCATGTTACTTACTTCATGATAATGCTTATAATGTCTGAAGAACACATTGTAATTCTATCTATCGTCTATCACCAGATAAATCTTCCTTGGGGTGTTTTCTTCATTATCCCTCGTGATTCAACCCTTTCTAATTACAGGAAAATTTTCTCTAGCTAGAAAATGAACTAAAAAATACTTCTCATATCTCTAGCACTTTTTATATCAAAGTACTTTGTAATAAGTAGAGATGTTAAAATGTGTTTTAAGTAACCATATAATTTCTGAAAATATCAGTGGTTATATGCAGGATGGCAGTTGGTTCCCCAGGAGCTGGTGCTCACAGAGAGCCAGCTTTTAAGCAGGCTCACCGCACGTACCGGCTCCCACCTGCATCTGACATCCTCCCCCCCGATGCCTCTCATACCAAGGCAGCAGTAGAGGGGAGGCGGCTCCCCGGGAGCTGGTGCACATGGGAATTTGGTTTTTAAGGCACCTCGCTGTATGTACCGGGAGCTCGCATGTAATCATGAAGGTTAACTGATGAGCCTAGTGTACACGGTTACATTTCACATTGCTAGTATTAAGCATCACATCTTCTCTGCGGGGTAGGGAAGTATTGCTCCCATTTTACATTTATACATTGGTACCATGAGATGCAAAAAAAATCCAAAACATGATTTTCCAGGTGTCTTCAACATCCACAACTCCAGTTTGTTTACACAGGATTTCTGTGGGTTAAGCACCTCTGGAAATCTGACTTGGGTGCTTTGCTCAAGGTCATACAAGAAGGCTGTGCTCGGAAGAACCCCAGTATTTCTGATTTTACCTTGTACACTAATAACAAACCAATCCATTCTCTGTTTTAGCCATTAATACCTACCCAGAAGTGGTTGAATTTGATTTAAAAAAAAAGGATTGAAGTTGTATTCTTTTTAATAGAAATTTGGTTCATGAGATTTTGATCAGATAATGATATATTTATGTAAGTGGTTAAGCAATCTGTTAAAAATGGCATTTGCCCAACATTATTAGACTCAAGATGAAATCATAGTTAAGTTTTAATCTGCAAATATCTGTCCATAAGACTTCTCCAAACTAATCACAGATGTTTAAGTTTGAGCTGTGACTAGTGTCTGATTAATAGCCAGACTGAGATTTTTCAGTATGGCATAGCAGAGTTAGATGAGAAATCTCTTGAGAGTTATGTAGTTCACATCAGCATGTGTAATTCAGAATATTTGAAGGGATGCTACTGGAAATAGAAGGTAAAAGTCACACGCTAAATAATATTACTAGGGCAGCTCTTTGTAAGAGTGTTATGTGTTGTCTGACCACTAATGAAGCCCTTTTGCTGCTTATTAAAAATAATCTGTTTGCTAAAATAGCAAACACTATTTTTTTTTCTCATTTACCCATGTTCTGGATCTTTCTTAGACTCTGCAGTCTGGATCTTTTTCATAGAATACTAGGACTGGAATGGACCTCGAGAGGTCATCGAGTCCAGTCCCCTGCCCTCATGGCAGGACCAAATACTGTCTAGACCGTCCCTGATAGACATTTATCTAACCTACTCTTAAATATCTCCAGAGATGGAGATTCCACAACCTCCCTGGGCAATTTATTCCAGTGTTTGACTACCCTGGCAGTTAGGAACTTTTTCCAGATGTCCAACCTAAACCTCCCTTGCTGCAGTTTAAGCCCATTGCTTCTTGTTCTATCCTCAGAGGCCAAGATGAACAAGATTTCTCCCTCCTCCTTATGGCACCCTTTTAGATACCTGAAAACTGCAATCATGTTCCCCCTCAATCGTCTCTTTTCTAAACTAAACAAACCCAATTCTTTCAGCCTTCCTTCATAGGTCATGCTCTCTAGACCTTTAATCATTCTTGTTGCTCTTCTCTGGACCCTCTCCAATTTCTCCACATCCTTCTTGAAATGCGGTGCCCAGAACTGGATACAGTACTCCAACTGAGGCCGAACCAGCGCAGAATAGAGCGGAAGAATGACTTCTCGTGTCTTGCTCGCAACATACCTGTTAATGCATCCCAGAATCATGTTTGCTTTTTTTGCAACAGCATCACACTGCTGACTCATATTGAGCTTGTGGTACACTATAACCCCAAGATCCCTTTCTGCTGTACTCCTTCCTAGACAGTCGCTTCCCATTCTGTATGTGTGAAACTGATTGTTCCTTCCTAAGTGGAGCACTTTGCATTTGTCTTTATTAAACTTCATCCTGTTTACCTCAGACCATTTCTCCAATTTGTCCAGATCATTTTGAATTATGACCCTATCCTCCAGATTAGTTGCAACCCCTCCCAGCTTGGTGGTATCTGCAAACTTAATAAGCGTACTTTCTATGCCAATATCTAAATCGTTGATGAAGATATTGAAGAGAGCCGGTCCCAAAACAGACCCCTGCGGAACCCCACTTGTTATACCTTTCCAGCAGGATTGTGAACCATTAATAACTACTCTCTGAGAACGGTTATCCAGCCAGTTATGCACCCACCTTATAGTAGCCCCATCTAAGTTGTATTTGCCTAGTTTATGGATAAGAATATCATGCGAGACCGTATCAAACTACTTACTAAAGCCTCGGTATACCACATCCACCGCTTCTCCCTTATCCACAAGACTTGTTATCCTATCAAAGAAAGCTATCAGATTGGTTTGACATGATTTGTTCTTTACAAATCCATGCTGGCTGTTCCCTATCACCTTGCCACCTTCCAGGTGTTTACAGATGATTTCCTTAATTTCCTGCTTCATTATCTTCCCTGGCACAGAAGTTAAACTAACTGGTCTGTAGTTTCCTGGGTTGTTCTTGTTTCCCTTTTTATAGATGGGCACTATATTTGCCCTTTACCAGTCTTCTGGAATCTCTCCTGTCTCCCATGATTGTCCAAAGATGATAGCTAGAGGCTCAGATACCTCCTCTATCAGCTCCTTGAGTATTCTAGGATGCATTTCGTCAGGTCCTGGTGACTTGCAGGCATCTAACTTTTCTAGGTGATTTTTAACTTGTTCTTTTTTTATTTTATCTTCTAAACCTACCCCCTTCCCACTAGCATTCCCTGTGTTAGGCATTTCTTCAGACTTCTCGGTGAAGACCGAAATAAAGACGTCATTAAGCATCTCTGCCATTTCCAAGTTTCCTGTTACTGTTTCTCCCTCCTCACTGACCAGTGGGCCTACCCTGTCCTTGGTCTTCCTCTTGCTTCTAATGTATTTATAAAAAGTCTTCTTGTTTCCCTTTATTCCCGTAGCTAGTTTGAGCTCATTTTGTGCCTTTGCCTTTCTAATTTGCCCCTGCATTCCTGTGTTGTTTGCCTATATTCTTCCTTTGTAATTTGTCGTACTTTCCATTTTTTATATGACTCCTTTTTTATTTTTAGATCATGCAAGATCTCATGGTTAAGCCAAGGCGGTCTTTTGCCATATTTTCTATCTTTCCGACACAGCGGAATAGCTTGCTTTTGGGCCTTTAACAATGTTTTATATATGTGCTAAGATTTCTGACTTTTTTTGTTCAGCTGTTGACAGTGTTTCATTTTGACAGATCCGACGCCAAGCAATCAAGGAGTTGCCTCAATTTGCCACAGGAGATAATCTTCCTCGGGTGGCAGATATACTAACACAGCTTCTGCAGTCAGGTAACATGTACTGATGATGTTTTTGTCTGTTTCCTGCTGCTATGTGCTTCTGTTACATGTATGTTTGTGGCTGCCTTGGTTGAAGAGAGGTACAGGTGGATCAACAGGGGAATTGAGGTTCCACATTAGCTTGCCGAATAGCCATCAGCTCCTTTTCTTTTCCCCTGTTGTTCACATCTCATATCAGCATGCAAATTTGCTAACCTCCAGTTCTGCTGGGAAGAAGCTGATTAAATAATTTTGCATTAAATTAAGATATAGTTATTTAAATATTTTTGTCTAGCGTTCCATGGTCTGGACCCATGGTTCCTAACCGCCGATCCACGAACCGGTTCTGGGCCACGAACCGCTCGTTGCCAAGCCACAGCGACTGTTGTACAGTGGCTCGAGGGGCTGGAGTATACCTCAGCCCTGGCCCCCAGAGCTGCCGCAACTAGCCAGCCTCAGCTCCAGCAGCCACTTGCCACATGGCATCTGCCAGAGGTAAAGCCAGCTGCTGTGTGGTGGCTCATGGAGCCAGGGCTGGGGGACATATTTTGGTAGACAGGTAACATTTTATTTGCATAATTAATGTGCAAATAAAATGTTTGTGAATGGGTTTGCGGATCCGCGGTATAAAAAAGCGGGTGGGAACTAACGATGTTTAATACCGGTTAATTTACTAGTCGAGTAGTCAATGGAATTTCCATCGACTACTCGATAGGCACTTCTGCATTCCTCCTTTGAAATGTACAAGAGCCCCTACAGGGAGGAATGCGAAATGCCTCAAAGGAGGAATGCAGAACTCCACATGCATCTCGGGCACAAGAGCCCCGGGCTGCATGCACATGCCAGCTTTGAAATGTACAAGAGTCCCCAGTGGGGGCTCTTGTGCATTTCTAAGTGGAAGCACCCGCATGGAGCCCGAGGTCAGCGGGGGAATCTGAGTCCCCTGCTTACCCTGGGCTCCATGCGGCGCTGCCACTTTAAAATTCCATGCAGAGCCGGGGTCAGCTGTGGACTCCCCAGCTGGCCTGGGGCGCTGCGTGGCATTTCCAAGGAACCCGGGATCAGCTGGGAACTCCCCGAGTTGTGCTTTGAAATGCCACGCATGGAGCCCATGATCAACTGGGGAGTCCCCAGATGATCCCGGGTTCCGTGGAAATGCTGCACGGAGCCTGGGGTTAGCTTGGGACTCCCCAGCTGATCTCGGACTCCATGCTGCATTTCCACAGAACCTGGGATCAGCTGGGGACTCCCCAGCTGACTCTGGGTTCCACAGAAATGCCACAAGTACTCCCTTTTTTCCTCCCCTTTGCTGCCTATATAATATAGAGGCAGCAAACGGGAGCAAATAGTTGATTCGACTAGTCCTCAACATCCTTAGTGGGAACCACTGCTCTGGACTACCTTTTCCCTCTGTATAAAAGCTAATGAACTTTTCATGTACTGGTGCCTTGGATCTGTCATAATCAAGTGTACGTGTGGGTCATGTTGTTAAATTTCCTGAAGGCTTTGAAAGACCAATTGATTTATCTTCTTTGGCATAATTAAATCTTTCACAACATTTTTAGTGTGCAATAAATTAAAACACTTAACATCATTCAGTATTTCACGTACTCTATTATTTTCAAAAAGAAAACCCCAGTGACTCTGTGGAGAGCTAAATATTTACTACATAATCAGAATTTATAACTAGTATTTTAGTCTCTCCTAGTCAGTAAATAGGAAATGTTGCCTGTCAGAAGGGACGTGCTTGATGCTACTTTCCAGTAGAAGCCCTATTTGATTCAAAATAATAGGGAAAGAATTTGCTTCTTCTGTGGAAAGCACTGAAGAACTTCAAAGTTTTTCTGAAGTGAATGTGTAAAGAAATGAACATATCAGTTGATATCACTTTGGTTACTATAGGTTTAACCATCTCTTCCACTAACCAAAATATTTAGTTAGAATGGCTTACCATTTTTTTTTTTTTGTAACTTTGACTTTTAAGGTTTCCTATTGGTGAATTTTTATTTTATTTTATTCTTTGCTTCTATTTTGCATCTTCACTGTCAGGATGACAGCTTCCTGTTCTCCTGATAAATATTTGTTAAATATTTAAACTCTGCAGTGACTTTTTTTTGTAATCAGATGTCAGGAGTAGAGACCTTTCTGTGTTTATGCTGGAGTATTCCTTTTGACCTCTGATTCCTGCCCTTGCAGTATTTCAGAAAGATGCATAATTTGAATTGATTTTGAATTTTGAAAATGACTTTAAATTTTATCTTCCCCAGATGATTCTGCTGAATTCAACTTGGTGAACAATGCTCTGCTAAGTATATTTAAGATGGATGCTAAAGGTAAAGTACAAAGTCTTTTATATAAATGTTTTTATTCTTTTAAATACTCACCAGTGAGATGAGGAATGGCACTTGTATCTGCTGCAGGTCAGAGTAGAATTTTAAGCAAATGTTATTACTTGCCATTCTTACAGATCTTGAAATGTTTGGCTTATATAAACACAGATCCTCTTGGTAATATAGTGGCACCCAAAATGTGCAATATGATATGCAAACATACAGGAAGGAGTAGTTCTTACTCTGTGTTATGCTGTGCTATATGTTTAACTTGTTTTAAATTAGTTCTGGGGCTTTTTCAATTTGGAAAGTAGTTTTCTTTTTGCTGTATATCATAATTATAAAATTGTTGAATGGTTTGGATTAGTTGAATTGTTCTTGCATTTTAGGGACACTGGGAGGCTTGTTCAGTCAGATTCTTCAGGGAGAGGATATTGTGAGAGAACGAGCCATCAAGTTCCTTTCTACAAAACTCAGGACCCTGCCTGAGGAAGTGTTAACAAAGGAAGTAGAAGAGCTCATATTAACTGAATCAAAGAAGGTAAATGTTGTATTTCACTCCAAATTTAGGTTTTGTTAAATCAGTGTTTTTTTTCAGTAAAAATGTTTCCAGTTTTAATTTTTTAAAACACCATTAACCGTTATGGCTCATGATTGTATGACTGCTCGGCTATGTTTGAACCTGGATGTTACAGCATTATGTTAGTGTATTTGAGTAGGAAAGGAACTACTTGTTAACATTTGTTTATAATCTATTTATAATGGAGCAAGTAATTAAGGAATTCATCTGTAAATATCTGGAAGAAAATAAGGTGATAGGTAGCAGCCAGCATAGATTTGTAAAGAACAAATCATGTCAAACTAATGTGATAGCTTTCTTTGATAAGATAACAAGTCTTGTGGATAAGGGAGAAGCTGTGGACATGATATATCTAGACTTTAGTAAGGCATTTGATACAGTCTCGCATGATCTTCTTATCAATAAACTAGGCAGATAAAACTTAGATGGGCTACTATAAGGTGGGTGCATAACTGGCTGGATACCGGTTCTCAGAGGGTAGTTTATTAATGGTTCACAGTCATGCTGGAAGGGCATAACAAGTGGGGCTCTGCAAGGGTCTGTTTTGGGACCAGTTCTGTTCAATATCTTCATCAGTGATTTAGATGATAGCATAGAGAGTATGATTATTAAGTTTGCAGATGATACCAAGCTGAGAGGGATAGCAAGTGCTTTGGAGGATAGGGTCATAATTCAAAATGATCTGGGACAAACTAGAGAAATGGTCTGAGGTAAATAAGATCAAGTTTAATAACAAATGCAAAGTACTCCACTTAGGAAGGAACAATCAGTTTCATACATACAGAATGGGAAATGATTGTTTAGGAAGTATTACTGCAGAAAGGAATCTAGGGGTCATAGTGGACCACAAGCTAAATATGAGTTAACAGTGTGATAGAAGAAGCAAACATGATTCTGGGGTGCATTAACAGGAGTGTTGTGAGCAAGACACGAGAAGTGATTCTTCTGCTCTACTCTGCGCTCATTAGGCCTCAGTTGGAGTATTGTGTCCAGTTCTGGGCACCACATTTCAAGAAAGTTGTGGAGAAATTGGAGAAGGTCCAGAGAAGCGCAACAAAAATGATTAAAGGTTGAGAAAACATGAGCTATGAAGTAATACTGAAAGAATTGGGCTTGTTTAGTTAAGAAAGGAGAAGACGGAGAGGGGACATGATAGCAGTTTTCAAGTATCTAAAAGGGTGTCACAAGGAGGGACAAGAATTGTTCTCCTTGGCCTCTGAGGATAGGACAAGAAGCAATGGGCTTAAACTGCAGCAAGGGATGTTTAGGTTAGACATTAGGAAAAACATCCTAACTGTCAGGGTGGTTAAACACTGGAATAAATTGCCTAGGGAGGTTGTGGAATCTCCATCACTGGAGATATTTAAGACCAGGTTAGACAGACATCTATCAGAGATGATCTAGGCGGCACTTGGTCCTGCCGTGAGGGCAAAGAACTGGACTCGATGACATCTCAAAGTTCCTTCCAGTTCTTGTGTTCTATGATTCCATTTTCATTGTCCAGACTGAGAGAAATACAAAAATGAAGAAAAGTAACTAAACAATATGAAGTCAATTACATGGTTAAAGTTCTTTCAGTTTTAGGCATTCAGGACTGAAAAAATTGAACAATAGCACTATTTACCAACTTAAGTGTACTAGGAGATGTATATTACAAATTGCTCCAGTGGTATTCTGTTTTCTGCTTTTATTTTAAGGTCCTTGAAGATGTGACGGGTGAGGAATTTGTTCTTTTCATGAAGATATTATCTGGCTTAAAAAGCTTACAGACTGTGAGTGGGAGGCAGCAACTGGTGGAACTGGTGGCTGAACAAGCTGACCTGGAGCAAACCTTCAATCCATCTGATCCCGATTGTGTGGACAGACTTCTGCAGTGCACTCGACAGGCAGTACCACTTTTCTCTGTATGTATTTCTTTCCGTCATATAGTTAGTACCATATTAATGTTGCTGATTGTAATCAGCTGCTTTTTCGAAAGAGAGCACACAGGCAGTCTTGATGCTCTTTCTAAAAAGTACAGTTTGCATTACATAGCGCCTTTTTTTGAAAAAAGTAGCCTTTTTTCTGAAAAAAGGCGTTATTCCTCGTAAAACGAGGTTTTCCACAGTCGAAAAAACTGCCGCATTCTTTCAATTTACTTTCGAAAGAACACAGCAGCAGTCTAGACACGGGAAGTTTTTTCAAAAAAAGGCTACTTTTTTTCGAAAAAACCCTGTAGTCTAGACACCCCCTTAGTGTGTTAGCTGAGAAAAAAGAAATTTTCTTTACAGGTTATGGAAGATAATCTTTTCAGTAAAGATAACGTTTTCTATGGTTTAATACATTCTTTCTGGTCTTGGCATCCCTGGCAGATAGGCAACACTGTTGCTTAGCTCTGTGTGCTCAGTGTAGTGTTCAGGAACTTCTCTTAAAGAATCAGGAAAACATCACAACACAATATTGTAAGAGGGAGTAGGTCCTTGTGGTTAAGGCAGTGGATTATATTTGTGGCTGTGTTGCAGAGTTCTTTCACGCTCTTTGGTTGATTACCTCTAGTTCCCCATCTTGTAAGATGGAGAATGCTCTGAAATTCTCATTCTTGCACTGATTTAACTGTTCTTGATACGCTCCTCCACTCCAGGGGACTTTTGACAGTCTGTTAAAGGAGACTGTGGTGTTTTTGTTTGGTACCCATAGTACAGAAGGAACTGAGACATTCTGTGTTCACAAGGGTTTTTTTTCAGTTTTTGTTTCCGTCTTGCAAGGAAAGTCATAAGAGAAAGGCAGGATTTAAGGTCGTGGGCAGGGACTTCTGGGCAAGTGAAAACTCAATCTCCTATATCAGACACAGATGAGCACTTGTACTGAAAGGAAGTCATTCAAAAGATGCCTTCGTCTAACTTCAGGAATAGATTAACTTCTTTTTAAAACACTGGCACTCAGTAGGGATGTAAGTGACTAGACCCCCCCCACACCTCTATCACAGAGAGACAGCGAGGGGGGAAGCAGGAGCCAGTGCTGGGGGGAGCCAGCTTAAAAGTGGTTCTCCCCCAGGACCGTCTCTGCTGGGGGTAGTGGGAACCGGGCAAGAGCTAGGAAACAGCTGATTCCTGGCTCATGCCGCGTCCCCACACTGTGCTTCAGCCTTTTAAATGTATTAAGAGCCTGCCGCCTCTTATTACCTTTAAAAGGCAGAACCACAGAGGGGTTAGCTCCTGGGGCCAGGAGCTAACCCTGCTGCGGCTCCCCCACTTATTGACTAATTGACTGGTCGATGGAAATTACTAGTTGATTGGTTGTCTGAGTGCTAGGGATGTTATATTTAGTTCAGCAACACTCAGACAACCAGAGAGGGATTGATCCGTGCCAAAATTCCTGTGTTGCATGTCTTCTTTTGCTCTGACTTTGGAGCCTTGTAATAGTCCCCTCTTTAGACCTAAAAAGTGAGTATTTGCCAGGTATGTTATTTAATATACAAGGTGTCTTATCGTCTATCCAGTAGTTTGACCTAGTAATATCTGCTCTGTCGAGAGAGAGCTGGATTTGAATCCTAAAATCACCCTTTTGCTCCATTGTGAGAGAGTTAGGAAGTGAGATTATTGTACAAGTGGGAGCACATGGTCCAATAGGAACATTTTCTGCTGATGAATTTAAATGTTGCAAGGCATGTTGCAAGGCATGCAACAATTGCAACAATTTAAGGCCTGTTCCTTCAGGGGAAACAAACTGTTTATAGGAAAAGCATATGCAGTTTTCTCAAAATCCCTTATAACCTAGACAGCATTCTTAGTTGCAAGAGCCCATGGCTTTTGAGGCTAGAAATTAGCTAAGGGGTAGCAAAATGCTGAGTGTCCGTCAGGCAGAGAAAGGAGTGGAATTAGATCAAAGCCCTGCAGTAACCTTAGTGCCTTTTGTACTTTACAGAAAAATGTTCATTCTACAAGGTTTGTGACTTACTTCTGTGAGCATGTGTTGCCAAACCTCAGTTCCCTAACTACTCCAGTAGAGGGCCTTGATATCCAGTTAGAGGTAAGTTAAGCCTGTAAGAGCTATTAAACCTCAAACATACACATCAAAGTGCCTACTGCAGAAGTGAATGTTTCTCTGCATAACATGCTGGAGTTGTAAAAACTGCATTGTGTATTCCAGCAATGTGCTGGTTTACTGTTCTGTGGCTGTTTCACTTAATAGCATGGGGAAAGACCACATGACTCTGCAAGCTGATGGAGCTGGGTTGAGCAGAACCTTCCTTCTTAGACCTAAGAGTAAATACAGAAAGCAAAAAAACTTTCCCTAATTAACAGGACTAATGACTACGGTCATTAATCATATGGTGTCCTCAATGAATTCTCCAAGCTGTTTCTCTTCCTTCACATTGCTTTTCAGATTTCCTGCTTAGAGTTGCCTCTTGTCCAGCAATGTGCTTGTGCTGCGGGGACAAGGGGGGATCCCTGTCTGAAACAGCTTAGAAGCTGAAAGACAGACCCAGACAGACAAGATGCACTGACAAAGCATGAGAGAATAACTTGAATACCTTTCTATATTCATTCTTCTGGGCATCATGGAGGCAGGCAGTGTGCTTTAGAAAGGATTGAATCAACATCTGTTCCTCACTGTAGACAGGAGGATCAGGCAAGCTTAGTCTGACATTCTCTGCATAATAGTTATTAAAGTATGGGTAAAAATATTACTGTTAAGTGTTAATTTTAATTAGTTCTCCAAAAATCTCTACTACTTAAAGCCCTATAAAAGCTAAGATGTCCTTCAGCTGACATCAGTTGTATTTTATAGACTTTTTAAAATCGTGATTGAAGTTTATGGCAATTGAATGTTGATATGCTAAAGAAACCATGCTAATGTTGCAATCCACTTTTATTTAAAATGTATGCAATTATGTGTTTTATAACTTTTAGTTTTACCAAGGCCATGTTTTCATTTGTAGGTATTGAAACTACTTGCTGAAATGAGTTCATTTTGTGGTGACATGGAAAAGCTAGAATCAAACTTGAAGAAGCTTTTTGATAAATTACTGGTAAGGCAGACTTGCAATACAATAAGAAAAAACACTCTCTTCAATGTGAGTGACTTTCGGTAGCTTATTACCCATTTATCTATGGTCCCTTCCTGTTGTAAAGGTAGTTACCCATGGTTATTCTTCTGTTCAAGACAAATAAATGCAAAGATCTCTTTGCCCATTTGGAATCTTTCTATAGTGTTGCATAACCAGATGATTTCTCTACACATGGTTTTGATCCAAGATGAAGAAAGTAGCATGGTTTGTGTTAGGGATGTTAAAATGCATTTAATTTAACCAATGAAAAATTCAGCAGTTACAGGGTTACATACAGGGGAGAGGGGGACAGCCGGAGTCAGCATGAAGCTAGCTCCCCACATGCATCAGCTCCTTCCCCCCTCCCCCGCCCCAGCTCCCTTGAAACAGAGGCAGCAGTGCAGAGGGAAGAGGGAGCTGCACGTAACTCTGCATGTTAACCAATTAGCCTAACAGTTTAAATGGTTACACTTACATATCCCAAGTTTGTGTTTATATGATTTTCTTAAAATACATCTATGCTAGCAATAGTTGCAGAGCTATCAGTCACTTACTGGCTCAGAGCAAGTATAGGTGAGATGATAAGTGTTGGTGGCTATTCTGAACCACCTGCCAATAAATGCTAGTAACATAGAACTAGTGCCATGAAGGGAGACTGTTAAAATTGTCAGAATAGATAAGGTTCTATGTAATGTAGCTTAAACTAGTTTAGTTGTAGTCTATACTCGACTACAGCAGAGCCTATAGAGAAATGTCAGTTGATCCTTCCTGCTCGGGATGTAAGCAATTAGTCAATTATCAAATAAGCATAGTCCCTTGACTAGTCACTTCTCTCCCCCTCCCCCCCCCAATCAGAGGCAGCAAGGTGGAGGGACAGAAACTGGTGCTGGGGGAAGCTGGCTTAAAAGTCTGTTCCCCACCAGCACTGTCTCTACACTGGGGGTCAGGGGAAGCAGAGGGGTGGCAGGACCCAGGTGTAAGCTGAGAATCAGCTGATTCCTGGCTCATGCCCAGTCTCAGATGCTGTGCCTGTTTTTTAAATGTATTAAGAGCCAGCAGGCTCTTAATACATTTAAAAGGCAGAGCCCCAGCAGAATTAGCTCCCGGGAGCTAACCCTGCTGCAGCTCCCTAGCATATCAGCTAATCGACTAGTTGATTAAACTAAATTTAATTGATTAAACTAAATTTAACATCCCTACTTCCTAACACTGAAGTAACAGAGAAGTTTTGTACCATCATACATTCAAGAGAAACTGGTAAATAGTAGACTGCTAACTTGCTTACATATGAGCTAACTGATTTGGTAATGCTGTTTATTTTCTATATTGAATTTTAATTTCCATAGCCTTGCTCTCTTGTGAAAGTGGGTGAGATGTAAAGATTGGAAAAAAGGGGACAGGTGAGTGGAAAGTGTTGAATGTATCTGCTCTGCTTTGTTTCATCAGGAGTACATGCCACTCCCTCCGGAGGAAGCAGAGAATGGTGAAAATGCTGGCAACGAAGAGCCCAAGTTGCAGTTCAGTTATGTGGAGTGTTTGTTGTACAGCTTTCATCAGCTAGGACGAAAGCTTCCAGACTTCCTCACATCCAAGCTCAATGCTGAAAAATTGAAAGACTTCAAAATCAGGTAATATATGAGAAACAGGAATGATCACTTAGCTGCAAACTCAGCTAGACTGGACATATTGGAAGTGTCAGTGTAGAATATTATTGATCCTTTCTCTGCTGAACTGTTTGAATGTGGGAGAAGCATAAATCAGATTCGTAAGTGAAATAGTGAACCGGCTGAAAAATGGTTTTCAGCATTTATTTAAAAATAAACTGTCATTAGTTTTTTTAGTTTTTTGCTATTTTTTTACAGGAATGCTTGGAAGTTTTGTGTTTGGCTTGGTTGGGATTCATTAAATACTTATCTAAACTCTTTTTTTTTTTTTATTAGGCTACAGTATTTTGCCCGAGGGTTGCAGGTTTATATACGACAGCTTCGTCTGGCACTTCAAGGAAAAACGGGTGAAGCCTTAAAAACAGAAGAGGTATGTATTTCCCAGTATCAGTTCTCCTCTTGTCATTTCTACTGAAATAGCTATTGCAAACAGTTATTAATGTTAGGCTTTATTGCTGAGATGATTTTTAGGCAATTGAACTAATTAAATGTCACTGGGAAATGGCTATCGCTATGCTGCTTGAACCTACTAAGTGAATATACGTTGACACTGCATATCAGGCAAATATCTATACAACTGATAGCAAGTATTTTAGAGTAAGGATGTTAAGAATCGGGTAATTGATTAATCGATAGTCGATGCATTTTGCATCGACTATTCGATTAGTTGATAGGGTGCCTCCGCCTTTGAAGTGTCGCACCAGCCAAAGGCGAAAGCACTGCGTGGAGCCCGGGATCAGGTGGGGTCAGCACTGCCACTTTGAAACACCACGTGCAGCCTGGGGACACCCCAGCTGGCCCTGGGGTGCACGCTGCTTTTCAAAGCAGCAGCACCGCATGAAACCTGGGGTCTGCCTCCAGGCTTCAAGCGGCACTGCTGCTTTGAAGTACCCCCTCTTCTCTCCCCCCTTTTTGCTGCCTCTGATAGGCAGCAAGGTGGGGGAAAGCGACTAGTTGACTGTCCTGTTGACTATCCAATAAGCATTTACTTATCGGATAGTTGATTACTCCTTCACATCCCTATTTTAGAGAGGAGAAAGCTCTTGCAGTTTTAAATAAACTTTGTTTCATGGTGTGGAAAACGGCAAATGTTTTCTAGCTTTAGTAAATGTAGATTCAGTAAGTGTGAAGATAGCATGCACGAATGCATTATACTCACCTCTATAGACCCAAGTTCAATCCCCATGTTCAAATGAGTTTGAATTCAAATTTGTTGTTAGTATTTGTCAGTACTACAAAGGTACTACAGTATGTGCTATTGGCCATGTCCAAGTTTGGAGTACTAGATGTGCTGCAAGTCAGCACTCAGGGAAGCTGAAAGAGCTGTGTGAGCATATAAAACTGCAGTGCCAGAGGGTGCTGGAAATCAGGAGGGGCAGTTTGCCAGTACATTATACCAGAAAGCAGAGTTCAATGTCTTGTTAGAATCAGTCTTGCATTTCTCTAAGCAGTTAAGTTTCCCATCTGTTGCAACATCAGTCATGGATTTTAGAAGCAATGTCATTCCACTTTTAACAAACCACTGATGCTAGCTTCCTAAGTCAGTATCTGGTTATGCTATAATGATGCCTAACCATGGCCAATCTTCCTGGCATATTGAAACAAGACAGTGATGGAGACTTGTCTGCAAAAGATACATGATGGAGTGTCATTTATCCAGATGTCACTTCTGAAGATGGGGAAGCACTTCTAAACCACAACCACATGCAACTACGTGCAACAGGTCACAGTGTTGCTTTGGCTTTCAGATTATGATAGTGGGTTTTTTACCCACAGATTGTGTCTGTTTGGCCTAGATACATATATTGAGTTTTGAATGAGACACACAATTGTATTGAAAAAAATAATGGTAGACAATTGGAGATCCTGGAATTCTACACCCAACTGTGAATTTCATTAAATACAAAATTACTGAGAACTTAAAATTATAACCGCTAAATCATTTATGGAAACTTGCTATAGAGCTTGCATCATGGCCATAGAAATTAACTAGGAAGTGTGCAGTAAAATTCTAATACATCTGTCTTCACTAAATGCATCTGATATAATTTCAAATTACTAGAATAACTGTAATTAAAGTTGCTGTGTTTTGTTTTTCTCCCCAGAACAAAATTAAAGTGGTTGCCTTGAAAATAACTAATAACATCAATGTTTTAATCAAGGTAAGCTTAACTCTTCTGTTATTTCTAAGTATGGTACAGATGTGTTATAGAAGGATCTCTGAAAAAGAAGGAGCTCTTGAGAAACTATCTAGAAGGGGGTCAAATTTTATTGTCAAAACACTGAACTGTCATCTCTACTGTGTAGTAAGTCAAATTCAGCATTGGCACCTATTAAACTTCTTCCCTTAAGCTTTTGTTAGGTCAGTGCTCACCTGCAGTCATGCAAATACATTTCCATTGTGTACTCTCTGGAGCTGCTGGTTAGCAATTAACAGTGGCAATTAATAAACAAAAGGTTTATTGAAGTGAAACAGTGACTGGCTGTTTGAAATCCATTTCAGTACCCTACCTGCTCAGTGTATAAAGTTTATGTCCTCATTATCAAGACAGAGTGAGAATTTACTTTAAAAAAACACTGTAATGGATCAGTTCTCCTTTGCCAGTGTCATTTTGATCAGAAATGTGGACCAATTATACTACAACAATGATATTAATTTAGGATTTACTTGCTGTGTCTGATTTTGGCAGATTTGTTGTAATTTACGTTACATTTAAGCATAAAAGCAAGCAAAGGAGTAAGCAAGTCTTGCCTCGTTAACAGCCCATGCTTTGGTATCTGTAATCAGTCAGTATTTCAGGGATATATTTCTAAAGGTTTAAAATAATGCTTTGAAAGCCAACTGTTTTTATTGTACTTTCCCTTCAAAGTTCGTACCATGGCACTCTAATGAGCCTATTTTTTGCTCATTGCTGTGCTGCCTCTTAGCATAGTGGTGGGGATTGCAAAGAGATCCACACAGGAACCATTGTAATTCTGTGTACTGTAAGTTACTACAGTGATGTTAATGTATTGTACAGAATCATAGCATGAGGCGCCTCCATTAATATGAAATTTTAATTTCATATTAAAGTACATGGACTAAAGTAGCTGAATTTTTTTAAGTGGTTCATTCAGATAATTCTTGTTTCCGAATCTTAGGACTTAGCTCTTTAAAACCAAAGAGGACTTTTTTTGAAGGAGGTTGAGGGAAATAGGGAAGTATTCTTGAGGCAGTCGTTATAAAGGTGTGTGTATATATGGAGTATTATTGTCATAGACTTCATTTTGGGGTAAAAGGTCTAAAATTTTGTTTCTTTAGGACCTTTTCCACATTCCCCCTTCTTACAAGAGCACAGTTACGTTGTCCTGGAAACCTGTACAGAAGGCTGATGCAGGGTAAGAATTACCAGGAAATCTTGCTTAATGTGATGCTATTTCATACACACATTGTGGAATTATTTTGTGATGTACGTTCATTTGTCAGAGTGTGTTGGTTGGCATGTGATCTAAAAGCCAAATTTGCATGTAAAAACTTAGATGGATTTAAGATTATAGCTGTGTAATAGTACCTTGAAGGCACTGTGTACAAGTGATATTCTTAGCATCATTTGCCACACTGGGAGTCATGTAGCAGATTAGTTGTTGGTGAGTGATATAAGGTGTCAAGGCTTCCTGGGATGATACAGTAGATTATTTAATCAAAATGGGGATCCAGTCTTCCAGGAAGGCTCTATGATACCATCTTGCAGAGAGTGTCTTCATTAACTGCTCTACTGGTTCATAACTACTAATTGATGGGGCTGAGTATACTGAGTCTATATTTATTACTTAGGGATTAGTGCAGTATCTTTTAAAGACCTGTCTCTATATTTTCTTGCCTTTGTAGTCAAAAAAGAACTAGTGAAGATACAACCTCAAGTTCACCACCGAAGAAAACTCCAGCAGGACCAAAAAGGGATGCGAGGCAAATATACAACCCACCCAGTGGAAAATACAGTAGCAATCTGGGCAGCTTTTCTTATGGTGAGTTGGAGTGTTTGGAAGAACCTTGCACTTAGAATTATATCCCTCTGGGAAAGATGTCAGTAAAGCAAGTTCTGAATTTGGTGTCATGATTTTTTCCATGAAATTGTATCTGTGGTTTTTGTTTGCTTGTTTGTTTTAAATCACTGGACTAGTGATAAGATAAATTTATCATCCCACTAACCAAGCAACTTTTCAACATAATTTTAGCAGCCATCAGTCTCTGCAGATCACTAGAAGTGGGGATTAAATTGTTAGAAAGCTGAGATTCCACATTATATTACAGTATAATGTAATATTCTTAAAAATGAAAATTCTGTTGTAAATTTTTGTAAACATAGTAGGCAGATTAACACTGCTCCTACAATTGACAGGTAACTGTTTTTTCTATTAGAGTGTAAATAACCGAATCTAAGATACATCTACCTCATCTGATGAAGTGGGTTTTACCCTTGAAAGCTCATGATCCTATATACTTTGTTAGTCTGTAAGGTGCTACTCATTTTTAAAATTACAGATTAACATGGCTACCCCTCAGACTTTTTAACTTTTAATATAATTTGAAGAAATTATAGCTGGAAATGATTCAACTCAACTCATTTGTCTTCCTGTTAGTACAGGATGCTATGAGGACAGTCAACTTTGTGTTCCTCACTCCAGTATGTCTGGTTTTAAATATTCAAAGTTTGTCCTTTGCCTTTGTAGAGTTAAGTTTAATGTAATTTTAAAGGCTTAATATTAACTGTTACAAGGGAAGGAAAAATAGTAGGTTACTAAAGTATTTTGATGCATTAAGGCAGGGGTGGGCAATTTCCAGCCCATGGAACATCCCAGTCCACACCAGTTCCCGCCATTTGAATTGGCCGTAAATGGCAATTTTCGTCCGAGCGCTCCAATTTTCCAATAACTACAAAGGTGCAGATGAACATGGTAGCAGCAGCCTGCCAGGGACTAACCCTGCTTCCTTTTTTTTTTATTGCCCACCCTGTATTAAGGCTTCCATTGTGATCAAACTCTAGATAGGCTACTAACAGAAGCTTGATACTTTTTTGGTTCTTCCAGTGAGATCAAACTTAATAGAGCTAAATGAAAAACTAACTCCAATGAACTGTTTGTATATTTATGTCCTGTGGTGGTTCTTAAGGTGTTGAATCCTTAAACTGAAAACATTATGGTACCAATATAGCAAAACACTTTAGTATGTTCTTAATTTTAAATAGATGATTCATCCCATTTAAAGTCAGTAGGACTACTTACACTTAGCGTAAAGCACATGTTTGATCTACACTATGATATGTAGTAAAAACTGATACAAAAACCTTTTAAACTAATATACTAGTATCTTGTCAGAAGGTTTCAAATGCTGTTATGTTGATGGGTTTAGCCCAGGTAATTATACCGAAAATAATAGAACAGCTATAATAGGTGTGACAATATTGCAATTTCACTTTTAATCAGTGATTCAAACATCAGAGACCTGTATGAGATAAATGTTTGTGTTTATTTTCAGAGCAGAGAGGTGGTTTCCGGGGTGGCCGAGGGAGAGGCTGGGGAGGACGAGGTAATCGCAGTCGAGGAAGAATCTATTGAACCAGACCATTACATTCTCCAGAGTCATTATAACATAAAACAACTGTAAAAGTGAAAGTACCGCTCAAAGGATTGCCTGGAGTATTGTATCCCTTCAAGGACTGCCTTCTGCTAAAGACTGACTTAAATGTTCTTTATACCTTTGTATGTATGATCTACTTTTCTAATGGACTACAGACTCATCCATAGTGAAACTACAACTGTATTTTTGGATGATTAGTCAGCATTTTGAGTTATTTCAAGTGTCTTCAGGGTTTATTCAGAATTGGAAAACAGCGTAGATGTTTTATCCGAAACTACATCTTGATGACAGTTTGTATATTAACCTAAAAATCAGCTATTACTCAACTGAAACAATATTGTAATTGAATTTATATATTAAATAATGGACAGGAAAGGTATGACTACAAAGGTACACGTCATTTAAGATTGACAGCTGCAGTAATCCTTTCCTCACCTATAACAATATTTTGCAATATGTGGAGAAGAGTACTATTATTAAATTAGCATTTATTTACTCTTTATAACAGAATCGTTGACTATTCAGACAAATGTTGCATTTTTATAGTCTAACGGACACAAATTTTTGCTTATAGCATGAAGCAATCATTTAACTTAGTTGTGGAGAATGTGATTTTTTTGGTTTGTTTTTTACATCTTACTCTTCTCCCTACATGGTAATGCAAAAGTGGTGTTTTGCAAATGGGTTTTTAATGTTCAATATGAATATGTATGCATATACCGTGAAATTTCAGTAAAATGAGGGAAAATAAGACTAGAAATACTTCAGGAATGGGGAAAGTCAGATGCAATGATTAAGCTTCATAGATAGGAGTTGGACAGCAGCAGTAGCCTGGCTCTTTCCTGTGTGTTCAAAGATTCTGGGTCGGTTGGGACTTGAATTTTTTTAAAATAATACCAACTGCATTTTAACAACAAAGAAATAAAAATGTTATTTTGGGTACCACTGGGAAAAAATCCATCCATGTTTGATTTAGGTGAAGAATTGAAGACTCCGACTAGTTTTGTTCTTCATGTTAACCTAAGATTTTATTTAATAGTGGACACTCAGTAAATAAGAGCAGATATGACACATAGGTTTTGTTTTGTTCTCGTCTCCCCTCCTTCCCCCCCCCCCCCACACTTAAATGTTTTACCACTTTAACATTTTTTTTTACTTTCTCAGCTCATTCTTCAAAGACTAAACATTGTAAAAGGTGTTGTAATAGTAAATGGAAGAAAAGTTGGGAGGAAAAAAGAAATTTTAACAAATAGTTAAAAGATATGTTGACAAAATATTTTAGGCTTTAGATGACTGAAGATTTCCCTAACTTTTATTTTCACCATTTTGATGACTGTACCCCAAACCAAATGTCTAATGTTTTCCTATTAGTTTCATGTGTATTTGTGAGGAATAGCTTGTGAATCTGCCACAGGTGTCTTCATCAACATTCTCTGGTATTTATCACGATAATCTGAGGAATGTACATTAGTATTTCTGGAACTAATGCAAGATCTTCTAGAAAACTGTGGCTTAAAAAAAAAAAAAGCCAGAACTATCAAATTACAGAAACTGCCTCCAAACTTGAGTTCTGTGCAGCTTTGGAGCAGTGGGGATAGTAAACTTTGGACATTCCATAAGCACTTGCGTTGAATGTATTTTTCCTGAATACAAGAAACTTGCTAAATTCAAAGAGCCAATTAAACTTCAGCTTTCAAATACAAATTGACACGATCAAAATGTAATTTGAAAATAGGCACAGAATTCATATTTCCAGGTGAAAATTCAGCATGTTGCATAAGGCAACAATTTGTATTTGAGGATTTCTAAATAACTTTCAAACCCTGTTCATAAGCACATTTATATTCTAATCACTGGATGAAAGCAGCTTTACTCACTGGAGTTTGAATGAGAACTTTGACACCTTTTTCAGAGAGACGGTGTGCAGTTTCAGCAAAGTTCTTGATGTCTCGGGAAGAGCCAGTTTCTCCTCTCATTTCATTCTTATTTTCTGATACAGTGAATTCTTTTGGAGGCACCTGTTCACTACCTTGTTCAACTGTAAACGTTCCCTTACTGCTTTTGGAATAAATTCATTTTGTAATTTTGAGTGACTTACTGATTCTTGATTACTGTAGTTTCAGTTTCATACTTGTGGTGGCTCACTAGTGATTTTTTAATGTCTTTCATTCCAAGAGGATCTCCCTGCTTGTCACATATATAAAATTAATACTTTAACCTACAAATTAGAATTAGCCACCATTAAGACAATGTTGCAGCTATTGAACCATCTAAATTAATACTACAAGCAAAGTTTTGGATAGGAAATAGAGATGTATCTCTCAACTGAAATGGCAATGATGAGTTTGTCAGCTGAATACAATAATCCATGATACAATTCATAGAAATGTTGGACTGGAAGACAATGGTGGGACCTTAATTAAAGGCAGAGTTCAGCCACCTGTGCCATGGTAGGACTAAGTAAGCCTAGGTTAGTTATTGCAGAGAGGTGTTTGTCCAACCTGTTCTTTAAAACCTCCAATTAGGGGGATTGTAAGATCCCCATATCTTAACTACCCTTATAGTTAGAAAGTTTTAATACAGATCTTAAATCTCCTTTGCTCCAAATTGAAACCCATTACTACTTGTCCTAATTTCAGCAAGCATGAAGAACAGTTGATCACCTATCTCTTTGTAATAACCTTTAACATGTTTGAAGACTTACCTGATTCTCACTCACTCCTTATCAAGACTAAACAGGTCCAGTTATTTTTTAAATCTTTCCTCCTAGGTCAATTTCCAGTTGCCGTCCAATATACTTTAGGATGTGGACAAATTAGAGCCTAACATCCAGAATTGGACGCAGTATTACCAGTGCCAAGCAGCGTGGGACATTTACCTAATGCCCAACATGTGGAAAAACACCCCATATTAGCCTTTTTTGCATCTGCATTACATTTGATTCATTTAATTTGTGATCCAATATAATTTCAAGATCATTTTCGGTGGTAGTACTACCTAGTAGTTGTTCCTCATGCAGTTGTGTATTAGGGATGTAAAATCCCAGTTAACTAGTTAAAATCCATTAACTGGTTAGATAACATTTCAGCAGGATCCTGTGAGTGAGGGACCCGGGGAGGCAGAAACAGCAGCAGGGCTGCCAGCTGCTTGCCTATAGTGCAGTGGACTCCGCTGGGCTCGAGCAGCACCTTGCCCACCAGTTAACAGTAAGCATTACCCAATAAATGTGATGCTTACCAGTTAACTGTTCACATCCTTACTGTATATTTGATTTTTTTTTTAAGTTAAATTCTGCATATTTACCTTTATTCCGGTGGGATGCCATTATGAACATACCTTGCTGGGGGAAAGTAACATTGTAGACCCAAATTGCTTTTGGCAGTGACTAAATTCATTAGCAGCTAGAGGCTGTTGAAATGGATTCTGTGAAATTAGTTTACTTCAGTCTACTCTGCTTTAAAGATGTTAAAATGTGGTTAATTGACTAATTGATGGAATTTCCATTGGCTAGTCAATAGGCACTTCTGCATTCCTCCTTTGAAATGTACAAGAGCCCTGCTCCTCAAAGAAGGAATGTGGAACTCTGCATACAGCCCTCCAGGCTGCACGCAGCATGCCTGCTTTGAAATGCACAAGAATCCCCAGCTGGGGCTCTTGTGCATTTCAAAGCCATGGAGCCCAGGCTCCATGCTACACTCCATGCCACGAGGAGCCCAGGTTTTGGGGAATGCCATGGGGAGAGCCAGGGTCAGGTGGGAGTCCCCAGCTAACCCTGGGCTCCACGTTAGCTGCCCCTTTGAAATGCGCAGAGGCAGCATTTTAAAGGGGCAGCCTGCTGCACAGCTGATCCGCGGATCAGTTGTGCACTGGCCACCTTGGGGGTTTCAAAGGCAACTAGTGTTTATCGATTAGTTGACTGGTATATTGACTACTCAAAAGACTATCCGATAAGCAAATGCTTATCAGATAGTTGACTAGTCTTTAACATCCCTACTCTGCTTCATTTTATTTGAGGGGATTTGTAAGACCTAGTTTGACTTGACAATCCTACTGGATAGTCAGATTTCTAGGAAGCATGCCTTAACCCCATATGTTGGTTTGGACTTAGCCTTTGTGAGCAGTTATATGGCCTCCAAGCTTGTTTACTGTAATTCTCCCTTACTTGTCAGAAGTTTCATTCCTTTTTTAAACTGCCTTTAAGTGATTCAGACTAAAACAGCCTATTCTGCAACACAGGCCTACTGAGACTATGCCACTGCTGTGCTCTGTTCTTTTCCCTGGTTTCCAGTTGCTTATAGCACCAAATTCAAGGGTCCTCAGACAAGGAATAATCCCAGCATCCAAAAGTTAGGTCAAACAGAAGTATTTTCAGAGCAAGAAAGTATGTAAAGTTTCCTGCATTACTGAAAAGTTTGTGAGGGAAGTAATTTTCCTTCCAAAAAGACCAGCAATAGTGTAAACTTTCCAATCAGCATAGGTGGTGTAGCTATTTACAAAGCCTTGGCAAACTGAGCTATACACTACATTTTGTTTTAATTTTAAGAGGTTATAAGCAGGTTATAATTTAATACAGTACCAACTTCAGCAGTCCTACTGCAATCACCATTCATGCAGCTTCTATGCTTTGACTACACACACTGTCCCAATAATATCAAATAGAATTGTCTACTTACAGTAATTATTGCAATGCATGTTTTAAATATCTAGGCCAATTTGCTCAAGAAAAAGTCCTCTGTAAACAAATGTCAATACAATGACATGGAAACATCAAATCCACAACAAAAAGTGCAACTGCATATTTAAGACCTTTTCAGTGTCTTTCCACATACTCTTCGGCTACGTCTAGACTGGCATGATTTTCCGCAAATGCTTTTCACGGAAAAGTTTTTCCATGAAAAGTATTTGCGCAAAAGCGCATCTAGATTGGCACGGAGTTATCGTTATAACGATGCGCTTTTGCGCAAAAGCGCGTCTACATTGGTGGCGCGCTTTTGCGCAAAAGCAGAAGCCCGGAACCATTTTGCAGAGGGCAAAAGGGCACCAGCCCTTTCCGGGGGCGGGGGCTGGAGCTCCTTTGAGACACGTGCTTAAAGGGATCTCCCTAGACAGCCGTTTCTCTCCTGCTCCATGCTTTAGTACCTCTTGTAGGTACTGACAGCCGTAGCAGTTTTGGTGGTTGCTCTCTGCCTTTTGGACACCACTGCCTTTTGCCACCTAGTGCTTTTGCCTGTTTTTTTTTTCTTTTGCCTTGTTTTGTCTGCCATGGAGCCAGGGGTGGCCATGTGCCTGCTCTGGCCCCTGCTGGCCATTTTGAAGTGCCTGCAGCTGGTGCTCCAGGCTGGTGCACTCCTGTTCCAGGACCAGGAGGCACAGACCACTTTGGACTCCCTCACCAGGGAGGCCATGGCGTCCCTGTGGCATCCCCACCCCAGGGTGGAGAGGCCACTGTGGAGACTGCACACCAGTACGGACTGGTGGGACCGGCTGGTCCTGGGGCAATGGGAGGACCAGCAATGGCTCCGGAACTTCTGCACGCGAAAGCGGACATTCCTGGAGCTGTGTGCCTGGCTCGCCCCTGCGTTCCAGAGAGCCACCACCCAGCTGCGGGCACCCATCGCACTTTCGAAGCTGGCCACCCCGGACAGCTACCGATTGGTGGCACACCAGTTCGGGGTGGGCAGATCCACCATCGGTGTCATCGTGATGGAGGTAAGTCCTAGGGGGAGTGGTGTGGGGGGAGGGTGCTGCACTCCATGCCCAGGGGCAGCCAAGACTCCAGGCTGGGCCACCCAGGGGTTTGGGCCGTCCCTCCCTTGCACAGGCCTGCTGGTGGGGGGGGGGCGCGCCCTGGTGTGCATGTGTGTGCACGTGAGGACAGAGGGAATCACGGGGGGGGGGGGGGCCCAAGGGAGCGCACACTCACCCCTGCCTTATGTGATTTATGTGATGTGTTCCCGTGTTTCTCTGCACCCTTCTGCAGGTCGTCCACGCCATCAACGATGTCCTGCTCCCAAGAGTGATCCGCCTACACGATGTGGACGCTACGCTGGCCGGCTTCGCTGCCCTCGGGTTCCCCAACTGTGGAGGAGCCCTGGATACAACCCACATCCCCGTCCGGGCCCCAGACCATCGAGCAGCCCATTTCATGAACAGGAAGGGGTACTGCTCGATTGGTCTTCAGGCCCTTGTGGACCACTGTGGCCGCTTCCTGGACGTCTATGCGGGCTGGTCCGGTAGGGCGCATGACGCCCGCATCCTCCGCAACTCCGGACTGTTTCACAGGCTGGAGGCGGGCACCTACTTTCCCTGGCGGGAGTTTACTGTTGGGGATGTGCCTATGCCCATCTGTATCATCGGGGATGTGGCCTACCCCCTGCTGCCCTGACTAATGCGGCCCTACACGGGGCGGCCGGACCAGAACCGGGCCCGGTTCAACGACCACCTCAACCGGGCCCAGAATCAAGTGGAGTGCGCCTTCGGCCGCTTAAAAGCTGGCTTCCGTTGTTTGCTCACCCATCGCGAGATGGGTGAGCGAAATGCAACGGAGGAGACCTTCAACTGGGAGGGGGAGGAGCTACTCCTGGGAGGGGTGGCAGACCACGTCAGGGCAGGCTGCACGGGGAGGTGGGCAGGAGGAACAGGGGCAGGAGGGACAGGGGCGAGGGGCACTGCTAGGGGAGGGATGGCGGGGGCACGAGGCAAGGCCATGCCATAGTGGACGGCATGGCCTGTGGGGGCGGTGAGGGTGGCGATGGAATCCGCCATGCAGACACACTGGGCCGGGGAGGCGCCCCCGGCCTCCTGGCGCCACTGCAGGTCCGCCTCCGCGCGCCGAGTGATGGCTGCCTCGACGCGCTCGACGGCCTGCATGTGGCGCCGAAGGAGCTGGTCGCGGTGGCGGAGCCGCTGCTTCGGTGGTTGGGCATCTGGGGGTGCTGCTGCCGCCGGACTGGAGGGTCCCCGGCTTGTGCCTGGTCCTGCTGCAGGGAACAGAAGAAAGGATGGGTCAGTCAGGCAGCCCAGCCACTGTCCCTACATCTCATGCCCTCCACTCAACCCCTAAGCCCAGATGACACCACAGTAGTGTGGCTTGGGCCCACTCAGTTACCTCCCCTTCCCCCCCGTGTTGTATGTTTGCATAGAGGACTGCCCCTGGAGTAGGGTCCTCCTCCATGTATTGTAACCACTGGTCTGTGTCCTGGCCCCGTGGAGGGTGGGAGGGCGTTTGTGTTGTGTTAACCTGTGGAACTCCCTGCTGGTGGAGGCCGTGAGGCTTTGGGGTAATCAATGGTGTTTGACAGGGAGCGAGATGAAACCCCACACAGTGCCTGGGAGCACATCTGGCATAGGTGGTCTGGGCTCTCAGATCGCCATCATGTGGGATGTCTCCTGGACGGAACCAGGAGAGAGTGACTGGGGAGTATACCATCCTTGCAGCAAAACGCAGGCGGCCCTAGGGCCAGCCCGAGCACTTCCCCCCTCACACATGTAGCCCAGGGACATGTGTGGCTGCAGTGGGGACTTCCCTTGGGGGGCCAGCCAAGGCACCGGGAGCAGGCGAGGGGCTCGGTGGGGGCCACACTCACAGGCTGTGCTTCTGTGGTTCTCCCAAAAGCAGTTGGCTGTGCCTCACAGCCAGGCATGAGACTGTGTGCCGTTCTGTGTGCTGCACCCTTGCGGAGGTGCGGGCTCTAGCCTGAGCCCCTGGCTGGTTCCAGCCAGCATCCACCCTTTCCCCCCACCCCCTGGTCCTGCCGGATGTGTGTGAGCAGCACAGTCCCAGGCGTGCCCTGCAGCTGCCTGCTGCGGCCACGTGCTGCTCGGTCACCAGGCTGCACGTGCTGCTTACTGCCTAATGCTACACAGCCCGTGCAGCTCACGTGGCCTGAGTGACATGCTCTCCCCCTCCGGGCACCTGGCTTCCCCTCCTCCCCCCACTCTTGTGAGTGCAAAGTGCAACACTCACTGGTGTATCCTTCCCCGGCCTCCAAGGATGCGTGGGAGAGATCGGGACTGCCGGAAGGGGCCTGCAGGGTGGCAGTGCTGGCCTCGTCCTCTGACACACTGCTGGGGATGTCTCCTTCCTCCGTCTTGGTGGTCCTAGTGACAGGGGCGCACTTGCTGCTGTCCACCGGGACTTGCAGGGCTGGCTGGTCCAGGATGGCTTGGAGCCGCCAGTAGTGGGGGTAGGTGTCGGCTCCTGCCCCCTGGCCCTCGCTGGCCCAGACGTAGCCCAGGCGCAGTTCTTTCACTTTTGCCTAGACTTGTTCCAGGGTCCGGGCTGGATGGCCCTGGTGGGTGAGCGCCTGGGCCAGGCGGGCAAAGATCTCCGCATTCCGGCACCGGGAGCGGGTGTCATGGAGGGCCTCCTCCTCTGGCCACAGATCCAGCAGGGCCTCCAGCTCCCCCGAGGACCAGGATGGGGCCCTCCTTCACTGGGGGTGCGGGTGGCTGATCCCCCCCAGGAGCTGCCATTGTGCTTGGGGGCTGTCTGCTGGACAGCAGGGGCCACGTGGCAGACCTCTGGCCAGAGGTCTGAGGGGCTCCTGCCACGTGAGCTCAGCAGCCTGCGTCTGCTTTAAGGGGGCTCAGGTTACCAGGAAGTCCAGGGAGCTGACTGTGGCTATGGAGTCTCCAAGCGTCCATAGGGCTTTTTTCCGTTTAGCCTGCTTTTGCGCAAAATGGCTTAGCTGCCTATCTACACTGGCCCTTTTGCGCAAAAACATTTGCACAAGAGGGCTTTTTCCCGAGCAGGAGCGTCATTGTATTTACGCAAGAACACTGATGATCATACATTAGATCGTCAGTGTTCTTGTGCAAATTCAAGCGGCCAGTGTAGACAGCTGGCAAGTTTTTGCGCAAAAGCGGCCGCTTTTGCACAAAAACTTGCCAGTCTAGATGCAGCCTTCAAGTTCATGATCTATGGGGAAGTATAGAGTAGGGATGTAAGAGTATAGTCAATTAACTGATAAGCAAAAGCTTATAGGTTAATGCCGTAGCCTACATGCACTTCCCTCCCAACCCTTGCCAGTAAATTTTTTTAGCATGCTAGCCAGCAGCCCAGCTCAGTCCCGGCTTGCACTGGGTCCAGGACCTAACCCCGCTGTGGCTCTGCATTTAAAGTGTATTTGGAGGCAGGCAGCCCAACTCAGTTCTGGCTCGAGCTGGGTCCAAGAGCTCAGACCCTCCCACCCGCCCTCCAGACCGGGGCTGCCCGGGGACTATAGAAAAGTCAACTAACCGATAAGAATTCATGAGGTGAATCGACTATTCAATTAACCAATATTTAACATCCCTAGTACAAAGCTTAATGCATGTCATATTGAAGTAGCAGTTCTTGGTTTTCCACAATTAATCAAAAACAAGCCTTCAAATGGGTAGCAAAGCACAGTCCAGAATCTGATGCCACTGAAGGTAGAGGACAGAATATATTTGTGGATATATTCAAATTATGCATTAAGCAGTTAATAGGCAGATCTAGCAAAGGATTATATTTGGGACATTCTGTGGATGGAGATCTGGATTCCTAGCAAGGAGGACATTACCCATAATTATAAAGGTGTTAGTAGCATTTCCTTATCTAAAGTTCTCTTTGGTGCTTCTCAGAGGAGGAATTGAATTATTGCTATAGGAAATAAGCTTAATTCTCTGAATGTATTAAATGAGTTAGGTGATCTTAATTTTAAGACACTAAATCACTTCTACACCAGTGGAAGTTTTGTTTTTGAGCTAGCTAACCCTTCAAACTTACCTGCTAATAAACTTGAAGTGTCTACCTCAAAAAAACCTCTGGTTGCTAGGAAGGTGAAAAAACATTGTGTCCCCAAGTCTACTGATTTCTCAAAGGTAGAACAGAATCTCTCCTAGCCCACTTCAAATTTTCCACTCTAGAGAATAGTTCCTGTGATTTCTGCAGGTGTGCAAAACTTACACAGAAGGAAGTGAAACTGCTGCTTTTCCGTTTGCTCAGTTTTCACTTTGGAAGTGCTAGACTTGTGTCTTTGCATGTTCAAAGAAGCATCCTCATATAGGTTCACACCTTTAGTTCACATTTGGAAGGTCCTCTTTAAACTGACATCAGCCTGAGCCTTCAATTAAAAAACTTAAACTATTCTTATATGGTACCACCACTGTGTCCTATCCAGAGAAATGACTTTGTGTATTACTGTACAAGGAGTAGCTTGAAGAAATTATTTCACAAGTTGCTTTGAATGTGTTTATCCTGATTTCCTGTAGGCGTGAGCCACAGAGGGCGTGTCTAGACTACATCCCTTTACTTGAAAAAGGGATGTAAATTAGACATTTCAAAATTGCAAATGAAGCCGGCATTTAAACCTCCCATGCTTCATTTTCATAATGGTGGCTGCGTTTTTCGAAACACGACTTTGATAGAAAAACAGCAGTTTAGATGGGGATCTTTCGAAAATAAAACACTTTCTCCAAAGATCCTGTACTCCTCAAAAAATGGTTTACAGGATCTCTCGAAAAAGGGTTTTATTTTCAAAAGATCCCCCTCTAAACTGCCATTTTTCTATCAAAAAGCCGTGTTTTGAAAAAAACCCACAGCTGCCATTATACAAATGAAGCACGTGAAATTTAAATCCCGGTTTCATTTGCAATTTTGAAGTGTCTAATTTACTTCCCTTTTTCAAGAAAGGGATGTAGTCTAGATACAGCCAGATTTGCCGGCCAGTCCATGACAAATATCTGCCTTTATTTTAAGACGACTCACCATTGAGAGTGCTAGTTTCATCATCCCAGTGAAATGTAGCTGGCAAGGAAAATCAGATTAGGCAGGCTGAAATGGTCCCTCGGGTTGAGTTGGGTCAGGGTCATTCCTACGATAGGTTTTGAAGGCCGTCTAAGTGCAAACATTGCCCGGCCACTTGTAGACAGGAATCTAAGTACAGTCTTCAAATTTTGTTTCTTTTGTGTAACTAGGCTGATGCAAACTCTAGCAAAAATCAAGCCCATTTGGATAAACAGCATTTTGAATCTGTGCAGTTTACCTCAGAATCAAATACAGGCAAGGCACAAGACTTCAGATCTAGTCATCTAAGCAGAAAACTTGGTTGTCCCAAGTTTTGTGGTTGTGCTTCTGTTCTCTGAGGAACAATACAATGAAATGTTGTGATTCTGTAAAGGCATTTTTCTGCATCTTGCTTGTTCTGTTTTGGACTGATGGGTTAGGATTTATCATTTGTATTATTTTTGTAATGTGAGAAAACTAAACACAAGACTGTCTACACTATAAATGTAAATTAATGCCACTCTGCTGGGCCCAAGCTCTGATTACCCTGGCCGGGTTTCTGCTGAGTGCCTTCTCAACGGGGAAACAAAAAGGTGGTGACTGCTCCCAAGCACTGTTGGCACCAAAACGAGTCATCAGAGGCGGTAGCGCCGATATTCACATAACTGATTTTCCAAACCAAGCCGGCCTTCAAATAACCAGAACAGTCCAGATAAGCCAACTAGCAACGGGCAGCGGGGGACTATCAGCCCTTCCCTGCAAGGCTCGGGCGACCACCGCTGCAGCCGTTATGGGATGGCCGCTCCCCTTTCCGGGTGTCTCAGGACTCTTCCCTGCGAAGCTGGGCTGGGGGGGCACCCCCTGCCTGTGGGAGGAGCTCAGCACACTCCCCGGGCCCTGCTATGGGACCGGTCCTGAGGGCAGGGGCATCTCTCCTCTTTCCAGCCCTTTACCTGAGAACGAGACGAGAGGCCCAGCCCGCCCCAGGCACCGCTCAGTCCCCTGCCCAGCCGCAGCGGGAAGGTTCGTGTCTCTCCTGCCTCCAGGCTCTAGCCGCAGCCAGGGCGTGGCCCGGTCCAGCCCACGAGGAACCACAGCGCCACACGCCTCCGGCCTAAGCGGACCGCCAGATCCCGCCCCGTCCTTACCCTCGCTCCCACCCCAAAATGGCGGAGCAGGCATTTCCGCTTCCGGGTAGTCCAGGAAGGCCGGGATCGGGGAAGATGGCGGCGGCAACAGGAGCGTCCGGGTGGGGCCGATGTTGGCCGGTATGGGATTGGGTGCTGGGCATGGCCTTGCTGCTGGTCTTGGGGGCACGGCCCGGCGCCGCCACCACCCATTGGGTGGTCACCGAGGATGGGAAGATACAGCAACAGGTAAAGGAGGCCCATGGAGACCGTCGCCATGGAGATGCCCCCCCCCAGGACAAACCCCCCGCTCCTCGTGGCCGGGGGGGGCACCCAGTCCTCACCGAGACTGAGAACGGGGAAGTCGTTTCCCTGCCGGAGACGCGTGCTGTGGCTTTGGAGGTCGTGCAGGGCATCCTTATAGCCCCCACGCACCCGGACATCGTCCTCCAATGTATTGTGCCACCTTCCTCTCCCCGTTCCCTGGGAGTCGTCGCCATGGTGACGCCTTCTCCCCTGCCCCACATCCCACCCCTTTTGCCTGGCCCAGCGTGATTGTTGTTGGTATGTTCCTCCTCGCTGGCTACCATTGCCCTTTCGCTGCCCTCGCCGAGCCTGTTCCCAGGGATTCTCCCTCCAGCCGCCCATCAGGATGGGACTAGTAGGGCCTAAGGTGCCTAGGGCATGAACCCCTCCTATTCAATGCACTTCCTTGCCCCCGCCCCTCCACCCCACTCACACCTACCTTCGTTTGGCAGGTGATGGGACTAAGTCTCTTCTGCTTTTCTCTCTGATACCAGTGTCCAATATCCCAGAGATATTGAAAAAGTCAAGAGGACCAGATGTTTGATTTTGTAGATGGAGACCCATTGATGTCACCTGGGAGCTTCTAAAGAGGAAACTTCTTGATGGTTGTTGCAGAGAGCCAGGGAAGTTCTTCCTACTCATTGACTACGTCTACACTAGCACGTTCTCACGCAAAAACTTTTGCGGAAGAGTTCTGCAAAAACTCTTCCAGAAGAGAGCGTTTACACTAGCATGTGCTTTTGCGCAAGAGCATCCGTGCCAGTGTAGACTCTCTCTTGCACAAGAAAGCTCTGGTGGCCATTTTAACCATAGGGCTTTCTTGCACAAGAAATTCATGTTGCCTGTCTACACTGGCCTCTTGCACAGGAACAGTTGCGCAAAAGGGCTTATTCCTGAGCGGGAGCATCAGAGTTCTTGCGCAAGAAGCCCTGATTTCATACATTAGAACATCAGTTTACTTGCGCAAGAACACGCGGCCAGGGTAGACAGGCAGCAAGTTTTTGCGCAAGAGCGGTCGCTTTGGCCCAAGATCGCGCCAGTGTAGACACAGCCACAGAGTCTAGTGTAGGATAATACTTGTAATACCCAGGCTGAACTCTTAAGCATGTTGGTGTAAGGCCAGGCTGGTCTGAGAACTCGTCTCACTAGGTCATAGTCAAAACTGCTCAACTAGTTCTTCACTTGCAATGCCTCTTGGCTGAGTTTCTGTTTCAAGTAGCACCAAAGTTTCTAGGAACTGCTTAAAAACTTTTTTAATATTCACCAATGAAGTACTGTTTGAGCCCACCAGGCCCCAGAAGGTATTGAATTATTGCTTTGTAGAGCTAAGTACGAGGGGAAGCCTAAGGTAAGTTCAGACTAAAACTATGTTTTGAGCATTCAGATTCAGTGACTGAGTGAGGATGTTCAACTTACTGAGAATTTTCAGATTTATAGATGGTGCCACAAAAGGGGAAAAAAAGGCTGAGTTCTGAGTCACAACACTGAAGTAACTTAGTCTTTCTATGTAATAAGTGCTCTGTAATCCTGTGGTGAAACTGTCAAGTAATCCTTTTGATTTTAGCAGATCTCCCTGTCCTTTATCTGGAAGATGGTAGAAAGTGACTGCAATGCTGAATCTCTTTGCTTTGGCGATGGTTAAAATCTGAAGTAGGGATGAGTTTGGGATTGTCTTTCAAGTCTTTTCCTGTTCCTATAGTCTGGTCTAGCATGAGAGAATTGATGTTGTCTGTACAGAACTGCAGCTACTGGTTATCTCCACTCTATAGTGTTTATCTCAGTTACTCCACTCTATTAGTTACCTTGGTGCTACAGTATTTTTGGTCACAGCCTTTCATTTTTATACTAAGCTCTGTGTCTCAGTTTACTTCTCTCTAGTAACTGAGTGGATACCATTGATTTGTTTCCTTGTTATTGTAAAGGGAAAACAGTCAAAATCTCCTTACACTATGGATGTTAGCAAAGATTTATTTCTGTAAACTTATAACCACTAAATGTTTCAGCGGTTACATGTTTACATGCCCCTCTACATCCCTCTGTGGAGCCAGTACATGCAGAGAGCTGGCTTGAAAGCCGGCTTCCCTGCCTTGCTTTCCCCTCCCCCCCGCTGCTGCCTCTCTATCAGAGGTAACAGCGCTGGAGTGAGGCGGTTCCATGGGAACCAGGTTTTAAGCCAGCTCCCATGTTGCCCCTCCCCGCCTCTGTGGGAGGGAGGTGTTTGGCTCTGTGGGGGCTGGCATGTGCAGAGAGCCAGCTTAAAAGCCAGCTCCCCATGAGCATTGGATCCCACCTACCCCTCCCCTCCACTGCTGCCAGAAGGGAAGAGGGGTCAGGGAGCTGGCTTGAAAGCTGACTTCCATCATGTACCGGCTCTCACCTGCCCCCTCACCCGCCATGCTGCTGCCTCTCTATCAAAGGCAGCAGCTCGGGGTTGGGGAGGAATAGCAGTTCCATAGAGCTGGCTTAAAAGCCGGCTCCCACCTTCTAGCCCACCCTTGCTGCCTCTGATACAGAGGCAGCGGGCATGGAGTGTGCATGTAATCATTAGGATTAATTGATAAGCCCAGGCTTATTGGTTAATCGTGTAAATGACTGCACATTAATATCCCTACTTTACACTAAATAGACTGCTAGCCTAAACTTCCATTTAAAAGCCAATTCAGCATTCTGAAAGGACAAGAAGAGGAAAAACTAGAAAGTAGAAAGTCAAGGAGGCTGATAAATCTGAGAAAATAGGGAAAGAAGGGTGACTGACTTAGACATCAGTGTCTTCCTTCTCAAAAAGGGAGATGCTTTGTGAAGAGCTAGTGTCTGGGTAACTTTCTATATGTAGACATTAGTATATCTCCAAACTCTGTAAGTCAAACTAGCATTTGTCCACTCCTAACTTCGTTAAGGGAAGGGAAATGGGCTGTTAGATTGTATATACTGTGGCTATATGAAGAGTGGTGAAATGGCTCCCTTTTCAATATTTTGTAACTGTGCCTGTTCTTCATATAATGATGCGATTGTCCAGTGCATTCTTCTGAATAAGTTCTATATTCTCTTGTTGGATGGTAGGAAGAATAGATAAGAAGTCCCAGCTTTGAGAATGTAATGGCTTCTGTTTACTACTATGCTACTTTTTCTTCCAGGAAGACATCCTGATTTCTAAAAAATTCCAACACTCTTAGAAAGTAGCATGAAAAACACAAAAAGTGATCCCAATCAGATGTGTTTTTCTCCCATATTCCAGTTGGGGATGTCTGGCTGCCTGTATTAAACTGAAATTTGTGTATTTGTCACTTGGAATTTCTACAGTGCAATTACTAATATCACTGAAGAACGGTTATCATCATCATGTTTTCCAAACATAAAATAAGATGCTTACTTCACCTCTTCAGTTTAAGTGCTACAAGTTTCAAGGAGTATCACTTTTTATGTATGGTGTATCAGCTGTCCCAGGGATTCAGTCCAAGTAATAATCACTTCTTTTGTTCTCTTGTCAAGCAAACCTGGAAGTTTGCTGCAATGGCGTGAAGCTGTAATAGTGAATATGAAAATACCTCTTGCTTGTAAAAACAGAGGTTCATGCTAAACAATCTCAGTACTATTAAATCAAGCCCCCTTTGCATCTGCATTTTCTTTAACACCCTTTCTGGGGCTTTGCTTCATCATTTCCCACCTCCTTTCCAATTGTGGCTGAAAATATTCTCCATTAGTGGGTTCCTTCTTAATTTTTCCTTCCCACTATTTCTATTTAAAGCACCTTGAAGTATACTTTGTATAAAAGGCTTTGAAGCTGCATTTACTGAGTGGTTTCATTTAACATTATAAAATATAAATTGTGTGTGCGTATGTATATGTATTTCTACTGCACCTATCATCATAGTAAGTACCTACATTCCATTCTGTTTGTGGCCTAGCAAGTACAAATGTTGTACAACATCAGAGATGACGAAGGTTGTAGTTTTATCTGTTTCTGATAACTAATGCTTATGCAGCAAAAACTGTAGTAACCTTTAGCAAGAAACACTTTGTAGGTTAACATGTATTCAGCATATCCTGTTGAAGGAATTCTTTACAAAGGAGAAGGTGCTAATTAACATGAAGATTTCAGTTCATCAATGACCTGATATTGTTTGGACTTGCAAATCTTTTGTTCTTGATCTCTAACTTGTCTAGTGCTAGCATTGGCGAAGTAAATCATTTATTAAAAAATATAGACTTAGAGGACACAGAAATGACCTGGCAGCTAGTGTACACTATTCTGACCCCAGTTTGGGTGAACATGTGGTAATTGTACATGGGGAATGTTGTCACCAAGATCTATCTGGCATATGGTAAAAGCAGTTCTAATGTGAAGCTAGAGATCTTTCCCATAAAGTTTATAGGCTAATGCTATAGACTACATGCATTTCCCTCCCTCCCTCCCCCCCCCCCCAGCCCCCCCCCCGTGCCAGTAAATTTTTTTAGTAGGCTGGCCAGCAGCCCGGCTCAGTCCTGGCTTGTGCCAGGTGTGGGACCTATCCCTTCTGCGGCTCTGCATTTAAAGTATATTAGGAGCTGGGTGGACAGGCAGCCTGGCTTGGTCCTGGCTTGTATCAGGTCTGGGACTTACCGCAGTATGGCTGCGGCTCTGCATTTAAAGTGTATTAGGAGCCAGATGGGCAGACAGCCTGACTCACTTCCAGCTCGTGCCAGGTCTGAGAGCTCAGACCCCACTCCCCCCGACAGGGGCTGTTGCCACCCCGTGCTGCTCCCTCTACATCAGGCAGCTGGTCTGTGAGAGGAGCTGGTTTTTAAACTGGTTCCCCTTGCAGAACAGCTTCTGCATGGCACCTCACAGAGGCAGCAGTGCGGAGTGACCCGGGGGGGGGGCTCCTCGGTTGTGGAGCCAGAGTGCATTGGCTGCCAGCCCCACCCCTAGGGACTATAGAATAGTTGAGTCATCAGTGAGAATTTATAAGGTTAATTGACTATTCAGTTAACTGATATTTAACATCCCTAGTTTAGAAGCCTTATTGCCATGATTTTTTTCTCATCTCTGAACTTGTTCCTTTCTCTAATCCCCACAGAGAATAATTATAGAAATTGCATTCTAATTTACATAAAAATTCTAATGTAATAGCTAGGGATGTCAACGTGTAGATGACTCCATGACTAACCCGTAAATCTAGGCTTAACTGTTAATCCTGGCAACTGCTTGCATTCCCCGCCCCCTTGCTGCCTCTGTATCACAGGGAGCAAAGTGGGTTGAGGCGGGAGCTTGTGCCCATGGGGAGCCGGCTTTTAAGCCAGCTCCCTATAAGCATTGGATCTGCTCCCCATAAGCACTGGATCTGCCTCCACTCCACACACCCCCACCGTGCTGCTGCCTCTGATATAGAGGCAGCAGCGCAGAGGGTGTGGGGGGCAGGTGGGAGCTGATGCACACAAGGAGCCGGCTTTTAAACCAACTCTCTGCACATGCGGGCTCTCCAGACCTGCCTGTCCCCTCCTCTCCCCCCTCCCCTTGCTGCCTCCTACAGAGGTGGAGGGGCAGGGGAGGCTGCTGCAGAGCAGCTCCTGTGGCAGGTCCATGATTGCCATGGACAGATGCTCTTCCTCATCCCGTGGACAAGAGCTGCTACTTCAGAGCAGCCTCTGTCTGCGGGGAGCTCAGGTGCCCCATGGACAGAGGCTGCTGCTGCCCCATGCTGCCACCTCTCTGTCCAAGGCAGCAGCACAGCGTGGCAAGCGGGAGCTGGTCTGCATGGGGAGCTAGTATTTCATTCGGCTCCCCTCATGGACCAGCTCCTATCTGCCATCCTGAACTGCTGCCTCTGATAGAGAAGCAGCAGCATGGGGTAGCAGGAGGTGCTAAAATTTTGAGTTTATATGACTATTCGATTACACGCCATCTGACATCCCTAATAATAGCTGATGTGTGATCATTGAGTTGCCGTTCTCACCCCATCAGGTCTGCATTGAATTTTAGTTTTTTATTTATTTGGATTTTCATACATTAAAAAACAAAGCAACTGAAGTTATTTCCCTTGCCAAATGGATTGAAAGTTAGTCTAGTTTTATTGCTGCATCAGTAAGTGCCCTTTCTTCAAATGCCAAGATATGATCATGAAACATCTTTAGAGCTGTGATCAGTGAACCAGAACAGATAGTCTTACATTGCCTATGGCAGCAAGATGTGAGAGGGATTACTTACCACTTCAGTGGTAGAAGCACACTAGTGATGCCTGATACTACATGGGAGCATATTCCTTTGGTACCAGATAATGCACTTTATAAATAGTGTAAACCTAAATTCCTACCAGTGCTAGGGATGTAAGCGACTAGTCAACTAGTCCCTCGACTAGTCACTTACTACCCCCCTTGCTGCCTCTAGCTGAGGCAGCAAGGCAGGGGGGAGCAGGAGCTGGTGCTGGGGGGAGCCGGCTTAAAAATCAGTTTCCCCCAGCACCTGCGGGAGGCAGGAGGGTAGCGGGGACCAGGCACAAGCTGGGAATAATCTGATTCCTGGCTCCCAGACAATGCACCTCTGCTTTTTAAGTGTATTAAGAGCAGGGATGTTAACATTAGATTAATCAAATAATCAATGGAATTTCCATCGATTAGTCGATAAGGGCACTTCAGCTTTGAAATGTAGCAAGAGCCTGCGTGGGGTTCTGCCTTTGAAATGTACAAGAGCCCCAGCAGGCTTGAATGGTATGTGATGGTGGGAACTAGGCCTACATGGATAAAATGGATCTCTTCCTCATAAGATTTCTAGCACCACACATGTTGCTTACCACTTTTAATTAATTTCCTTAATGAACTAATGAAGAAGAAAAGAACTGTTACCAAGGGGAAGATTTGCATCACAACTTGGTTGTGACAACAGCAGCAGCAAATATGAGGCCAGCCTTATAACTGACTGCTGTTTATTGCCAAGTATTTCATAGAAACATATTGTCTTATTTAATAAGCTACTATGGGATTGTTGCAGTTTACTCCGATAAGACCAATAGAGGCCTGCTCATAGACTGATTACTAGAAAGACAATCTGTGTGCACGGCTGCTGGCAGACACATAACTAACGGGTGAGAGGATGATCTTCTAGACAGCTCCTTCTTAGAACCCATTGCTGTAGCTGTGTTAAGTTTTATCATGAGTTGGGCTCATGGCTTTTAGTATGGGAAATAGTCTCAACATTGTAGGCTAGTAGATTAGCTAGAAAGGGCAAGGCTAAGATGTAGAAGACCTTAAAGGTATCTACATTTGTTTGCATTGGAAAAGGGATTGGGGCTGTGGTCTAAAGATGATGAAAGGAGGGGGTCATGAGCCAAGAAGACTATTATGGTAGCTTTTTGAGTGATTAGATGGACAAGAATGCAACTGTATAAATATGTCATGTCATGGAAGATAGATTTGGAAAAGACTTTAGATCACCTTCCCACTCACCTCCAAGTACAGGATAGAGAGGCAGCAGCATGGGGGAGAGGTGGCTCTGTGAAGCTGGTGCTCATGGGCATACAGCTTTTAAGCCAGCTGCCACCTGCCTCCTCCCCCTCCACCTCTGTGAGAGGCAGCAATGGGGGGGTAGGTGGCTCCGCATAGCTGGCATCCATGGAGAGCCGTCTTAAAAGCCGGCTTCTGCATGTATCGGCTCCTGCCTGCTCTCCCCTTCTCCTGTGGCCTCTGATACAGAGGCAGCAAGCAGGCGGAGTTTGTGTAGTCAGTAGGATTAACCAATAAGCCCAGGCTTATCGGTTAATCATTGTCTCAACTAAGAAGCTGTATACCTGAATTGGATTGAAATTAAATCGTCAGCTGAATTGTAAACTTGGACCCCAAAGGTGGCCCTAATATTGACTGAGGGCTCTAAATGCTACTTTCATACAGGATAATAATGGGTGTACTGTTGAAGTCTAAAGATGAAAACTTCTGAAAATGGTTCAACAGCTCCATAAAACTGGTTTAAGTCTTAGTTAAATAACGTTAATTTTGATTTTTAAAACTCTGTTTATCAAAGCTGTAACATTCTCCAAATTAAAACAGTTCCATTATAAATTGTCTTGCAGGTGGATTCACCAATGAACTTAAAACATCCTCATGATTTGGTGATACTTATGAGACAAGAAACAACGGTAAACTACCTCAAAGAGCTGGAGGTAATGCAGTGTTGTGGAGATTAATACGTTACTGTTTGTAAAGTGCTTTGATGAAAAAGGCTACGCAAATGCCATGTGGCAAAGGTGTGAGCAGCGAACATGTTTCTGAGTGTGCAATGCAGTTTCAGTGCAATTGTAAGGAATTCTTCCTTGCCTTCTAGGCTTTTTCTGCTGGAAGTTTGATAAATCTGGTGGCATTATCCTGGGTTGCTGAACTTTGTGCCTTTGTTCATGAAATTTTACCTATAGTGAATTTTGTGTGGTGTCCAGTCATTCTTTAGAGATAGTGTGAGAAATAAAGGAGAGTCTGGTCATTTTATACTGTGTTCTCTAGGGGCATGTCTACATAGCAGATTTAAAGCCGAACTAAGCTACGCAACTTGAGCTACGTCAATTGCATAGCTTAAGTCAAAATAGCTTATTTCAACTTTTGGTGCTGTCTACACTAAGGATGTTAAATTGTGGTTAATCGACTAGTCGAGTAGTCAATGGAATTTTCATCAACTACTCTACAAGTCGATAGGCACTTCCACATTCCTCGTTTGAAATGGAATTTGAAAGCCATGGAGCCCGGGATCAGCAGGGGACTGAGAGTCCCCCACTGACCCTGGGCTCCATGCTGCGCTGCATGCCGCACGGAGCCTAGGATCAGCTGGGGAGTCCCCAGCTGACCCTGGGCTCCACGACTGCCCCTTTAAAATGCCAAGGCAGCGTTTTAAAGGGGCAGCAGCGCATAGCTGGGCCTCAGCATGTCAAAGGGGCAGATCCATGAAGCCTAGGGTCAGCTGGGGGACTCCCCAGCTGACCCTGGGTTCTGTGCGGCATTTCCTATCTCATAAGGCATTAACAGGGGGGCAATAGACTATCCAACAGACTATCCAATAAGCAAATACTAATCGCATGGGTTCCCAAACTGGGGGTGTGCCCCCTGGGGATGCGTAAAGAAATTCCAGGGGGGGCGCGAGGCGACTCAGCCACACACACCCCCATCAATCTCACCCCAAGTTTTGCTGCTATTTTTTGGGAGGGGGGGTGTGAGGGTTTCTCAGTAATCAAAAGGGGGGGGCGTGATGCCAAAAAGTTTGGGAACCACTGGCTTATCGGATAGTCGAGTAGTCTTTAACATCCTTAGTCTACACAGCAGGAAGTCCAAGAAAGAGCACTCTTCCTCTGACTTACCTTACTCGTTGTACAATGAGGGCTACAGGAGTTAGAGTAGGAAATCCTGCAGCTTGACATTATTTTGACAACTGTTTGTAGTGTAGACATGGATTTTGTTATTTGGGAATAATGTCAGTTATTCTGAAATAACGTTGCTGTGTAGACATAACTTTAGTGTATATATCTCTTGGCTAAATCAAAATATCTGTAAAATGAGGGGAAATATCTCTGATTTCTTAAGGGAGAATAAGGGAGACCTGTTGAAAGAGTGGGATGGTTATTTTAATAGGCTGCTTTAGTAAGAAAGAGATTTGGCTTTCTCAACTGTCCTGTCAGTGGGGATCTAACTTTTCCTCAATATATTCATGTTTTTATTTTTCCTGTTCCTACAGAAACAATTAGTTGCTCAAAAGATTCATATAGAGGAGAATGAAGACAGAGACACAGGGCTAGAACAAAGGCACAATAAAGAGGATCCAGACTGCATTAAAGCAAAGGTGCCCTTGGGGGACCTAGATCTGTATGATGGCACATATATCACCTTAGAGAGTAAAGATATCAGGTAATGAGATGAAAATCTTGTACTTCAATAATGTTTTACAAAATAGAAATTAATATATGAGTGGGATCAAAAAAGGTCATATACAGAATTAAAAAAAAAAATTGTCAGAATTCCTTGGATGGCAGTTACTTTGTTGATGCTGGAGGAGTACAGCTTTCCTCCCTAAACTAATGCACTACAATCCTGACTCAGAGTTGTATTCCAGGTCTCCTATCTTTGATGATCTATAAAGACTCTACTGTTTGTAACGAGGATTTCTTGTGAGCAGCAGCTGTCAGTCCTGTGAATTGAGTTACACCGCAGTGTTGTTTGAAGTGGATTAACTTCCTCTATTGAGGAGCAGACTGGTTCATTGTTAACTCGAGAGATTTGAAGTTGTCTCCATAAGTAGAAAGCTAATGAATCAAATGCTACCTAGCTCCAATGTTTTAGAAAATAAAAGGAATACAAATAGTCCATATGAAGTTCAGCTTTTTTGAATGAGGTGATCTTCAGGGCTGATCTTCCTGTCTTGCTGTGTGTGTACTTGAGATGTGGAGAAGGGTTACTTTATTTAAAACTTCCTCTCCCTGGATCTTGAATTGTCTTGCTCCATTTCTAGATTCTATTAGGAATGTCAACATGGACGTATATGATTACACAATTAACTGATAAGCCTGAACTTATTGATTAATCCTGTTGACTAGATGCATTCTCCCCTCCCCCGCTGCCTCTGTATCAAATGCAGCAAGGTGGGGGAGGCGGGAGCTGGTGCCTGTGGGGAGCCAGCTTTAAGCCAGCTCCCCATGAGCAACAGATCCACCTGACCCCCACCTCCCACCCTCTTGCTTCTGCCTTTGATAGAGAGGCAGCAGCACGAAGGGTGAAGGGGGCAGGCAGAAGCTGGTACACGCAGGAAACCAGCTTTTAAGCTGGCTCTCTGCGTGTGCTGGCTCTGGGATGCGCTTGCCCCCCTTGCTACCTCTATCAAAGGCATCAGCAGGGGGTGGGGACAGGCAGGAACTGGTGCTGGGGACAGGAGAGCTGGCTTAAAAGCCGGCTCCCCTTGCCGACCAGCTCCCACCTGCCACCCCATGCTGCTGCCTCAGAGTGGCAAAGTGCTGCCCGGGATTGGAGCTGGGGCGCACTGGCTGCTGGCCCCATCTCCGAGGACTATTGGATAGTCGTGTAACTGCTAAAATTTGATGCAGTTACATGACTGTTCTGTTACATGCTATCTAACATCCTTAGGTTCTATAGGTTTCTGTTTACTGTTCATAATATTTCTGTATCACAATCTGAGAGGTTTCTCAGAATGTATTGCTATCTGCCTTGTAGAAGGAAGAATAATTGCAAGAGAAACACACTGGGTGGACATATGTTCCACAAAATATATTACCAAAATCTCCCAAATGATATCTTTGTAATTATCAATCTGTCTTTTCTAAGGAATCTTAACAATTCACTGACTTTGGATAATGCTCTGAAAATGAAAGTACTATTGTTCTTTGTACTGTATTAGAAATCTGAGTGTGCATCAGTGGTGCTAACTGCAAACTCAGACTTAAGTTTTTTTTTTTTAAAGTAGTCAGTTTTGCAGAAAACATTGGCATTCTTGTCTGTTTCACTAGTGCCTCTTGTCAGCATCATGGAGTAAAGCACTTGTAAGAGCTGAGTTTATGTTGATTTCTGGTTTTAGCCCTGAAGATTATATAGACATGAAGTCTCCTGTACCTCCAGACCTAGAAGAACCAGACTGTACAAAAGTTCTAGATCTTCCATACAGCATTCACGCTTTTCAACACTTAAGGGTAAGTAGTCAGTTGCAAGGTATTTCTCCTCCTCCTGTTTGAAGGCCTAGCCTACCTTTTTGAAGAGCTTTTCTCTTATAACTATGTTGGCAAATCTTCTAAGTCTAACAGCGTCCTGTACCAGGAAAAGAGTGCATTTTGCCTGTGTATCTTATGTGTTTTCCCCTCGTTTAGATACATCTCCACCAGGGCTCATGTTGGTATAGAAAAATTATAGAAAATCACATTCCTAAGCAACATTGCTGTGTCTAGAATCGACCTGGCCCTAGTGTCTATCCCTTGATGATTATTTCCAGTTTTTTGAAAAGAAATTGTTGTAATAAAGTGTTTCTGTTACTTCCAAGAGAGAGGATATTCTTGCATTTGAAGCAAGAACTAGGGTGTCTCAGTTCTATTTCTGGCTCTGTCCTGAACTATTTTCCACAATTTTCAAAAGCACCCACCCACTTCTTGAGTGCTCTAACTTTGTCAGTGCCTAACCTGACACATTTTAAGCCTTATTCTGTAGAGGTAGTCAGCACCCACAGCTGAAGTTAAAGGGAGCTGCCAGCATTTGGTGTCATGGAAAATCATGTACTAATTATTTCAAGTTATGGGGGGAAACCTTAAAACATTCTGGTTGAGAGGCTCCTTTTGTAAGTGTGTGCCTTACTGTCATTCTAATATTTTTCCCATTTGTGAAAGGATGAGTATAATGCTTGTGTCTCAGAACTAAAGCTTAAGAAACGTGACAAACTTTTGAGTTCCTCAGATGGAAAATGCTATAGGAGCATAAAATACGTTACATTTTCTTGAAATCTGCTATCTTGCTCTTGTAGATTCAATAACCATTTGTGTTCTCTTCCCCCAATCTAGGGTGTTCAAGAGAGAGTTAATCTTTCTGTACCCTTGTTACCTAAAGAAGATCCTATCTCAATTTACTTATCCAGACGCTTAGGAAGAAGTATAGAGGACATAGGCCATCGCATTTATGAAGGTCTAATGAAGGTAGGGGGGGGGGGAACATCAGAGTTGAGGCATGCCTGAGAACAGCCTCAAGAAGCTCTTGTGCTGCTAGACTATATCTGGAATGTGTGGGACATATCACACTCTACCCATATACTATAAATATTGAGATCCCTGTTACATGTAGGGCCTGTTTTAAGAAAGAGGCTGTAGGGGCTATAGTACAGGGCAGGAGGCTTAGGGAGAGCCTGCAAAAAGATCTCCAGGCTGCCAAAAGTGCAGATTTTTTAGCAGGGCCTCTTATCCCGGGGCCCTGAGCTGCAGTCACTAAAGCCCCTGTGTGTTACCCGGCCCTGACTATGGTGGGAAGGGAGGTGATTCCATGCATTGCCATTCACCCTCTTCTCCTCTGCTGCTGGGCTGAAGCTGTGAGAACTGGGACGCTCCATCCATGCACTTCCATCACCTTGAAGCTACCATTGACTGGGAATCATGGCCAGTGGACGCTGGGGTGGTCAGTGCCTGCAGCAAGTGCAGAGCAACAGGCAGAGCCGCCTGCACCCTACCATCCCCAGGCCCTGTGCCATTAAAGGAGAGCTGCCCCATATTAGCATCCTGCATCTCAACTCCCAGAACTGAACCCTCTCCTGCACTGTAGCTCTTACCCAGACCCTGCACCCTTACTCCCTGCCCCCAGCGCTGAGCCCCCTCCTACACTCTAACTCCTGCCCAGACCTTATATCCCCACCTCCACCTGCACCCAAAGTCAGGTCCAGACCACACATCCCAACCTCCTGCCCTGACCCCTCTTCTGCATTTCAAACCCCTTGGCCTCAGCCCCACCCTGGTGTCTGCAATCCCATTTGGAGCCCTCTCCCCCTCCCATATCCAGCGCCCTGTCTCAACCCACAGCTTCCTCCCGCATTCTGAATCCCTCATTTTTGGCCCCAGCCCAGAGCTTGGGGGCGGGGGGCACAAAATCTAATAGCCAGAAGCCCCAAGAAGAGTTAATCTGGCCTTTAGTATGTGGGGCAGCACTTCAGCATTTTCCACTGGGATGGAAAGCACATCACAGAAAGCTGTATCTTTTCCTGTAGTATAAATAGACATGATTTAAATTTCAGCGTTAGTAACTGGTGAGATGTACCCCAGCAAACCACAGAAAATACACAGCCATCACTTTTCAGTCAGGTTAGCCTGAACATTTGAAATAGGACCCAAATAGTTACAGAAGTCAAAAAGTAAAAATAACAAAACTGAAACGGCCATTTTCTCAGAGGTTTTTCTGCACTTTTCTGCAGGGCGTGATCCTTGTTTAGTTTAAAATAAAAATGTTCGTGCTTAAACAATCACTTCAGGTACTAGGGATGTTAAATATCTGTTAATTGAATAGTCGAGTAACCTCATGAATTCTTATCAGTTAGTCAACTATTTTATAGTCCCTGGGGGCGGGGCTAGCAGCCAGTGCACATCACTCCCAAGGAGCCTGCTGCCACTCATACTGCTGCCTCTGTAGCAGCAGGAGCTGGTCTGTGAGGAGAGACAGTTTAAAAACCAGCTCCCTTCGCAGGCTAGCTGCCTGTTGCCCTGTGCTGTTGCCTCTGATAAAGGCAGCAGTGCGGGGTGGCAGCAGCCCTTGTCTAGGGTGGGTCTGAGCTCCTGGACCTGGCACGAGCCAGAACTGAGCTGGGTTGTCTGCCTGCCAGGCTCCTAATACACTTTCAATGCAGAACTGCAGCAGGTGTAGGTCCCAGACCCGGCGTGAGCCAGGACGGAGCCGGGCTGCTTGCCTCCCCGGCTCATAATACACTTTAAATGCAGAGCCACAGCAGGGGTAGGTCCTGGACCCATTGAAGCCAGGACTGCTCTGGGCTGCTGGCCAGCCTGCTAAAAAATTTACTGGCAGAGGAGGGGGGAGAAATGCATGTAGTCTATAACATTAACCTATAAGCTTTTGCTTATCGGTTAATCAACTACACTATTACATCTCTGTCAGGTACCCTTATGAAAGTTAATGTTGGCGTTCATATATCCTTGATGTATTTACATGGTGATTCATTGTCACTTTAAATTCTCCCAACCTATACTGAAGGGCAATGTTTCAGGAGGAGAGGAGTATCTGAAGGCATATTCAGAATTTAATTTTGCCTCCTTCACCATTAGAAAGCCTAGTTATTGTCTGTTGGCTTCTACCTTGGCTCTTGCATTGTTACAGTTATGTCTTTTCTTACAGAACTCTTCTTCCTGGGTGCTGTATAACATGGCCTCATTTTATTGGCGAATAAAGAATGAGCCATATCATGTAGTAGAGTGTGCCATGCGGGCTCTCCACTTCTCCTCAAGGTGAAAGCAGCTAATACAGTTTCCTTTTTGTCTGCTTTCTGTTTATCCAGAACAGTACAGTTTTTTTAGTTTAGTTAGTTTTAGGGTGTGTGGTGGTTTTGGTTGGGTTTTTTTTGTTACTAAAAATTGTATCCTAAGAAAATAGGGGATGGCAATCAGTTGCATCAGGCAATCTCTATTCTGTCAATTTAGTATTCCACTATTCAGCAGCTATATTTTAAATAGTTCTTAAGAGGATAAAATAACCAGGGGTTTCTGGGTGTTCTCCAGCTGGTGGTTCCCAGCCCCCGCCTGGCCCACCTGATGCCAGGATTCCCTGGCCCGGCTGGGACTCCCCAGCCCCTGTGCTCTCCTGGCTGGCTCCCACTCCCCACCTCCGGGGCTCTTTGATCCAGCAGCATACATGGCCTTGCTGGACCACTGATGTTGCTGGACAAGAGTGTCCTGGATTTGGGAGATTCAGCCTGTACAATAGCTATAATCCGGTTGATTAATTGTACAATTACATGGTAAAATGAGAGAGGAATCTGTTTTTCATAACAGTGTGTTGTGACTCTTGTATTTTTATTTCTAATTTTATAAGCAAGTAGTTTTTAAGTGAGGTGAAACTTGGGGGAACACAAGACAAATCAGACTCCTGAAAGAGGTACAGGTTGAAAGCCACTGGACTAGATCATGCAATTAAGGCATGAAGTCAGCATTGCATACTCGCAACATTTACTAGATGCTGTGAGTTTTGGGAAGCCATTGTAATCTGTGTCTAGAGAGCACATGAGAAACATGCCTTAAGAAACTCATTGAGACACCTTTTTTTTTTCTTTTTTTCTCTAGGCACAATAAAGATATTGCACTGGTAAACTTGGCAAATGTTCTACACAGGGCTCATTTCTCAGCAGATGCCGCCATCGTGGTCCATGCAGCTCTGGATTACAGCGACTTCTTTACCAGCTATTACACTTTGGGAAATATATATGCAGTAAATAAGATTTTTATTTTCCAAGAACAGCAGAAAATCAGTGTAATTTAATCTCTTTGGCTACAGTTGCAGCACTTTAAAAACACTGAGGAATGATTAAGCAATCCTGCAATAAATTGCACACACTGTTCAAGCTTGATGTTTAAATTGGTTGGATTCAGATCTCTTTGCAGAAGAATTAATCTTTCAACTGAGAGAGAAAAGCTTGTCTGTTGTTGAAAACACCTCTTAGAGGAACATCTGCCTTCTCATCCAATGAAGTGGGTTTTACCCATGAAAGCTTATGATCCTATATATTTTTGTTAGTCTCGAAGGTGCCACAGGACTACTCATTTGAAAGTCACAAACTAACCTTTGAGACTTTTCACCTGACTTCTAGCTGACTTATCCAAAAACGTGGTTCTTTTTCAGAGGAGATTGGCTGCTGATTAAAACATAAATTATTATAAATTGATGTAAAAAACTCATATTTATTAATCGCTGGGAATGTTTCATTAAATATTGCTGAACAGTGGCTAACTTCTTCTCTCTTTCAATCATTCTTCAGATGCTTGGGGAATACAACCACTCAGTCCTGTGTTATGATCATGCTTTACAGGCCAAACCAGGGTTTGAACAAGCTGTAAAAAGAAAGCATGCTGTCCTATGTCAGCAAAAACTTGAGCAGAAACTGGAAGCTCAGCATAGGTAATTGAGACATACATCCTCCAAAAAGCCTAAAAAAAATTCATATCCAAGTGGGCTCATTCTCAGTATTCTGTTCCTATGATTATTGCTCACCATTATGGTACAACAGTGATATGTTTTAACTTCACGTAATGTCATAACGATGGCACAATCTTAAATAATACAAATACTGTAAGCAACAAAAGTTTCATGTGAATGTGAAATGACAGAAAAAGCTAATGTTTAAAACAATTCATCATAAACTTTCCTGGTGTCAAATTTTAAGATCACTTCAGCGAACGTTAAATGAGTTGAAGGAGTATCAAAAACAGCATGACCATTACCTCAGACAACAGGAGATCTTAGAGAAGCACAAGCTGATCCAGGAGGAGCAGATCCTAAGGAACATCATCCATGAGACGCAGATGGCAAAAGAGGCACAACTAGGTACGCATTTGGTAATGAATACTGAGTGTAAAGAATAAGAGTCACGCTCAGTCACAGCTTAATGTAGTGAAACCATTCACTCCCATATTGAGTTAGCATGCTTGTGCTTATCTGGAAAAGACTGACTTCCAACAAAGCTGAATGAAGTGCAAAAGGACTGTAGGAAAATGAGCAGGAAATGCAGAATTGAATATTTTTCAGATTCCAGACTCCATGCAAACTGTATTGTAGGAAGTGTAGTCCTTGACACAAATATTAGTTTATCCATCTTGTTTCAAAGATAGAGATCTTCTTTCATATCAATCAACAAGATGGCTTGCAACTAGATTCTGAAAATGTGCTCCTTTGGTCAGTGGGAAACCCTCTGCTTTTTCACAGCAATGAACTTCTGTTCGTGTTTGTGCTCCATAGGGAACCATCAGATTTGTCGGCTTGGAAACCAGCAACACAGCTTGCACTGCCAGTGGGACCAGCCTGTTCGATATCACCGTGGGGACATTTTTGAAAATGTGGAATATATTCAGGTTTGTCTACTATTGCTGTTCACTCGAGCAACACAAGTCACTCCCTCACCTTATAATCAAATTGTTCATTTTCCTGGAGGCTGTTCATAATTGTTATTTTTTACACAACAAAAGTTATAGTGCTTTTTAAAAAATTCAAAATAAACTTTAGGAGTTGTATATTCCTTCTTTAGGAGTTGTATATTCCTTCTACTAAGGGCTCGTCTAGACTACGGGGAAGGTTCGAAAGAAGATATGCAAATTCCACAAGAATTTGCATATCTTCTTTCGAAAACTCACTTTTGAAAGCGGAGCTTTCCAAAGTGAAAGTAGTCTAGACGCGTTTTTTTTTCAGCAAACCTCCCCCCTTCTTTGAAAAGCCGCTTTTCTTCAAAAAATGAGGTTTATGCAGCTTTTTGAAAAAGGGGAGGGTGCCGAAAAAAACACGTCTAGATTACTTTCACTTTCAAAAGTGAGATCAGAAAAAGATATGCAAATTCCTGCAAAATTTGCATATCCTTTTTCGAATCTTCCCTGTAGCCTAGACATAGCCTAACTGTTAAAATCACATTCTGCTAGCATAATTTTCCTGTGACTCTTATACTCATAGTGGGAGAACTAGAAATCACTCTGAATTTTGATAGTCCAATGCCTGTTACCAATTAATTTTTTTTGTGGTTATATATGAAAGGGACAAAATTAGGGCTCTTCCTAGGTAACTAGAGAGGAAAATGTTTTAGAGTATTTTGTGAAACCCCAGCACTGCCCTGGAGTTTCCATCACTTTTTTTCCCTCTATATAGACTGTCCTCTTTCTGCTAAATACAGATATTGGATGATTTGAGGAGGAGTGTAGTTGTCTTACATGAACATGCTAAATGTCATGCTGCTGGGGGGTATGTCTCTAGAGATGTGAAGCATCCATTTACAAATCTAGTTTCCTTGTACACTAGGTGATTTAATGTACAGAGCCAAATGCCTTTAAGAAATCAGTTTTCCCTTTGGAGCCACATATGATACTTCCCATAGAATAATGCACCTCACTATAATAGCGGGAAAAGTGTGTATGTATATACACACACACTTTATTTTTGTGTGTGTGCGCGCGCGCGCGTGTTTCTATTTTATATATGCTTTTCAAAATTATTTAAAAGATAGCGATATTTTCCTCTTTCTTGACATTTTCAGTCTGTTCATGTTGATGAATATAATTCTAAAAATTTCTGTAAAATGTTGAAATTTGAAGGGGGAGGGAATCAGCTTTATACTTACTATTTTATATTGCTAGGAGGGTGAGTGGTAACATGAGTTCTGCCCTTCTAACAGTACCTCACAATACTAATAGAAGTCCTGCTGCTGTTCTAATAGCTTCAGGTACCAGCCTCCATCCTTTGAGTTTGCTAGCTCCCAAAGAAAGGTAGAAACAATCAGCAAATGTAGGTATCATATTTTGTTTGTAAAAAGATTTGCAAAGCCTGGTAGTAATTGGTTTTCACAATATTTCTTTTAAACAAGCAATAAAACAGTATTTTGTTTTGATCTGCATTTTCTCCACACGTTCACAACCCTAATACAGTGCTGTTGCAAGAGGACCAGAAAGTGAAAGTGACTCATGATACGACCATTCTAGTTTTGCTGTCAAAGCCAAGGGAATTGGAAGAAGTAAACGCATAAGTAATGGAAAAGCAAATCACACTTTCAGTATTAGTTCACTACCTTAAAAGGAAATACTATCCCTATTTTTTTAGACAATGTCCCTATCATTTTCCTCTTTTATCAACAGTTTGGAGAAGATTCATCAAGATCCAGTATGATGCCCATGAATTTGGATCTCCATGCAAACCACAGTGATCTCAGCCACTCCTTGCAGTCTTCTCCTGTTGCCCATTCTATTGTTTCCTTGTGGGGCCTGGAATCAGATGCTTATACGGTGAGCAAACAATATAAGCTCACTCTTTTATATGGGGCTATCATGAAAGATTGTGTTCTCCTTTACTAAAAGTTTTTTCTATATCAGCAGTGTCCAATCATTCTTATGTAGTAGGACTTATGTGCCTGAAACTCCTGAGTTCTTTATTGTCTCAGGTAAGCTGCTCTCCTGAGCACTAGTGTACCACTACTTCTGCCTGTCTCCCACTCATTTGTGTGAACTCTGTCACACAATGTGGATTTGTGTTGCTCTCATGATTGAAAAATTTGGGTTTAGAGTCCATGGTAGAACATGATCATGATAGAACAGTATCATTCACTAAAAATAGAAAGCATTGTGCTGATACAACCCAAATCTTGTCTTGATAAACTGGGACAATTACCACAAAAGGCATGAGACTGTTATCTTATGGAAAGAGTTGTTGAGGGTTTTTTTCTGTCTTCCTAGAATATTTCTGAGGTATTCTTATCAGCTAGTTAATGTAAAAATTAATTACATTGAATTATTTCTTAACAGTTTAAGGAGGTGTTTCTTTTTCTTTGCAATTAGGATAAACAGCATATTCTTTGGCCTAAAAGATCAGAATGTGTAAAATCCTTTCCAACAATACCAAACCCAGAGGAACTGCCAACCTATTTCCTACCTCCAGAAAACAGAGGATTTGGGCAAGTGTTGATTAATTATAAAGTGAATTTTCCATTGTATTTTAATCTGGTGATAACGATATGACCACATGAAGAGAATCTGGGATCATTAGTTCATTATTCTTTTGAGAGGGCTGCGTTCCCTCTCTATGGTTGGAAAAGATAGGGTGTCAATCTTTCTGATTAATAACAGATAGTATTGTGTTCTTCTGGAGGCCCACTCTATAAGAGGAGTCTCAGCCATCTAATGCTCTGTTCATGCTACAGCTATAACTAAGTCAGGAAACCAGTTCCAAAATGACCATCCCCTTACTTGGATGTAATATGGTTAAAATGCAGTATGGACAAGACCAGCCATGTTCCACTCAGCTGTCTTCTGTGTTCATATCCCACTATTTGAAACTTGAGCTCATGTCTTCTCTATTCTTCTACTGCCAGAGTCCATTCGATCCTGAGTAGCCCGGGAGAGACCCATGTATGTGGAGAGGCTCAGCGGCCAGATTGTTCATCTATTACTGACACCCGAAACAATGAAACACTGTGTACATTGGTCAAAGAACTAGATACTCATCTGGAGCCAAAATTTAAATTGCCGGATGATCATGCAAGACAAGTAAGAGGCACTGTTTTCACAGGTTACCTTTTCATACTGAGTTTCTGCATTTTACTGCCTTAGAGCCAAGGTTTAAAGATTTGTCAGATTCTGGTAACAAAAAAGTTGGTCTGATCTTTCGTGATGCTTAGTATTTCCATTGGCTTCCCCTTGCTGCGAAGTGAAAGTTCTTAATACCTTGCAAAATAAGGTCCTGTGTCATGGCTTCTTTAAACCCCTATCAAAAGTTTGTGAAACAAAAAATGATAGTTAATTTAGAAAGTGGTGTTTTCTTCTAAAACCTCTGAAGACCACATGACAACTGTTCATTGGCTTTATCATCTCTTTGTTGGAACAGGGGAGATATCAGCTGCTATCAGATCCAGTAACTTTTGTCTTCCTCTCCTTATAGCTCACTGTCCCTTGGTTGTTTTAACGCGTCTTTAGACTCTTTCTTCTCCCAGAACACCAACAGTGAGTCAGTATGGGTTTCTCTTCAGCTTCAGTACAAAGGAAGGGGCTTAGGAAATTGTAAGGAAAGGAGACTTGAGCATCCCAGATGACTATATTCTGTAAAAATTGTGTCTGAAGTATCACTTTAATATCTTCCCTCCTATTTTTTGTTAAATGCTTTTTCATATTGTTCAGATCTTGCATTCTCGTATCAACAATCAAACTATTACAGAGGAGCAAATAGGAGCATTCATCTATCATGCTATGAAGAAGGTGAGTCAAGAATTGTAGTTTGAAGTAAGTTTGAAAATTCTTGCTTTCTTTGAGTGTCATAACTAGATTCATGTTGTGCAGTGGCATACAAGTTACGAACTGTCTTGTCTGGTAACTAGCAGTGCTGAAATTTGTCTTTTGATATAGGTTCCACAAAGAACCACAAATATTCAGAGAAGCATCCCTTTCATTCAGTTTACTCAATGGGCCTTATTTTTAGCTTCCTTCCTACATAACAGCACTGTGGGTGAGAGAGTGAATTCCATTCCTGTCAAAATTTGCAGGATATTGTGTGAGGAAGTACAGTTTCATTTCCTCAATTAGACACAAATAACCCTGGAACTAACCTGATGTTTGCCAACTAATAGGCATTGCTTTGCTTATGTTATATTCATTTTTCCCACCCTTTATCTTACTTTTCTGTTTTGACTGGTAGCTCTTTGAGGCAGAGGCAGTCTTAAGTCTTTGCGTAGCACTTAACACAATGGGACCCCAATCATATGTAAGCCTTTGGTTGCTACCACAATAAAACTAATAACAGTAAATATCAGGATGGGGGGGAAAACTTTTGGCAAGATCATATTAGATCTAAGGATGTTAAGGACTAGTCAGCTAGTCAATTTCCCGCCCCACCTCACACACACACACACCCCGCCCTCCTTGCCACCTCTATCAAATAGAGGCAGCAAAAGGGGATGGAAGAGGTACTTCAGAGTGGCAACGAGTGGTCTTATCAATAAGACTTATGCACACAAGTAACATTAAATGTATAAATTGTTGCGGGACTGAAGCATTTAATTTCTTCTAAGTTACCCAAGAAATAATGGAAAAGTGGTTTGATAGTGTATTAAAATATCCATTATATCCTGCAAATAAAACCTTTTAGAAAAAGACTATTGATTCAAAAATAATGAAGAAATACCATTATCTACAAAATTGACTTCTGTCTGAATACTTTTACCCTCTATGGTTATAAGAAACATACAAAATTGTTAAAACTGAGAGAAAATACAGGCGACCCCTGCACTTATGACCTAATTGGTTTCTGAAAAACTGTCATAAGTCGAGTCCTTTTTTCCCGTAGGTGCAATGATAAAAAGGGAGGTTCCATTCCTGGCCCGCTTTGCCTCCAGGGAGTTGTAGACTGTGGCACAAGCTGCTCCCAAGCTGGCTGGGGGCTGTGCCGGGGAAGGTGACATGGCATGAGCTGCTCCCAGAGCTGGCTGGGGGCTATTCCAGGTGGAGGCAGCAGCTGGAGCAAGGCGGTCGTAAATGCGGGGGGATCGTATGTCAGGCGATCTTAAGTCGGGGGTCGCCTGTACTGTTTTTACATATTTTGTTGTGCATATGACACAACTCTGTATAGTTAGTTTAATTATTCCTTCTCTAAAGGAATGAGTTAGTCTGTTTCCTGTAATTATAGGCCAAGGGTCAGCTAGGAATAATTATTTTAGAACTCTGATTTTACATTTTATTCCCCTCTTCCCTCCATGTTTACTGTTTTAAGTTGTGAGCATTTTGGGTTAGTTGACTATCGTGTTGTATGTTTAGACAGTTGCCTAGCACATTGTGGGTCAATTAATAAAGTGATACACTGAGTTGCTTATGTTAGAAAGAATTCATGGTAAGCAATTGTATTTTCCTGAAATGTTACTTTTTTCAGCCTAGGGATCCTTTATGGCTTATTCTTAATGAGGCTGGACTCTATTGGCGTGCAGTTGGAAATAGCACCTTTGCTGTCACGTGCTTGCAAAAAGCATTGAACTTAGCCCCACATGAGTATCAGGATATCCCTCTAGTCAATCTAGCTAACCTTTTGATTCATTATGGTCTTCATCTGGATGCCAGCAGGCTCCTGCTAAAAGCTGTGGCCATCAATAATTCTGAGGTAAGATTTGCTTTTCTATTATTTTAGTGACAACAAAACTCTTTTCCTGGATGTTTGCTTAATTCCCAAACCCAGGTTTTGTTCTCCTCATATAGGTAATTCTTTAGGCATCTCATATGAATCATGTTAATTTAAGTTGCTCTTGCACGTTTGATAAGATCAGGAAATTAAAGTGCTAGATGACACTGGATGCTTAGAGCGTAAATGTCTGGAAGAATAACTGGCTTTACATATGGATGACTAATTAGGTTTGCTTCTGGACACCAGAATTCCAACCAGTTGGTTCTTGTTAGGTTCAAATCCTGGCATCGCTGATCAGTGTCTAAAATAGGGATGTTAAATATTGGTTAATTGAGTAGTCAAGTAACCCTGTGAATTCTTATCAGTTAGTTGACTATTCTATAGTCCCCAGGGGGCGGGGCCAGCAGCCAGTGTGCTCCAGCTTCACTCCTGAGAAGACTGCTGCCACTGTATCAGAAATAGCAGCACGAGGTGCCAGGTGGGAGCTGGTCTGCGAGGAGAGCCAGTTTAAAACCCAGCTCCTCTTGTGGACCTGTGCTGTCACCCAGTGCTGCTGCCTCTGATAAAGAGGCAGTGACGCAGGGTGGCAGCAGGCCCTGTCTAGCAGGGCCTGAGCTCCCGGATCCAGCGCGAGCTGGAACTGAGCTGGGCTGCTGGCCAGCCTGCTAAAAAATTTACTGGCAAGTGGGGGGTGGGGAGCATGTAGTCTATAGCATTAACCTATAAGCTTTTGCTTATCGGTTAATCGACTACACTTTTACATCCCTAGTCTAAAATGGAGATTCTTGATGCTCTGTGAACATTTAATCCTTGTGTGTTAGAGGAAACAGAAACCACTACATAAAATCATGTTTGATAGGAGGTGGGCAACCCCTGAGAAGTTGCTTTTACACAGCAGTTTTGCTAAGATTGGTTGTATGTGAGGAGAATTGTGGTTTTGAGACTAAAGCACAGGACTGGCAGTCAGAAGATCAATGTACTGTCCTAGCCCTGCCACTGACTGCTCATGCAATCTTATGAAAGTAATGTATCTAAAGTGACTCTATTTCGCTGTCTATAAAAATGGGGCTAATAAGTCTTCCCTATTCCATAGTACAGTTGTGAGGCTTAATTTATTCATGTTTGTAAGTGCTTTGAAGTTTTCTGATGGATGAGAAATGAAAAGCACATTACTGTATCTTCTCCTTTTAGAAATTGGTGGTTGCTCAATTAGATTTGGAAATCTGTATGTACATAAACACTGCACAGCAAGCTGAGATGTAAATCTACAGCATTCCAACATGCTATACATTAACTGCTGCGGAGCCATTAAGTAAACAACAGGAACAGCCTGTTTGAGAGAGCTGCTAAGTGGGGCGAGAATCTTGCGTTAACTACATGGACCAAGCTTCTGTGCACCAGAAGCCCCCTACTGTGCATTCAAATAGCCATACATCAATGCACACTAGAAAGCTTTTAGTCAATAGCAGGGTTCATGTTGATAGTGCACAGCACTATACCCCAGCTTGCAGTATAGTGTTTGTGTAGCTGTTCCCCCAATATTAGTCATCACTCAGCTGTGCAGGAGAGTTAATTTGAATCTGGTGCCTCCCAAATAATGGGTAGGTAGATAAAAAGATAAATAACATGCCTTTCAGAAATGTGGGAAGACTGTGCAAAACTGGATTCCTGAAACTTTAGCCAGTACTGTATAACCTTTTTTTATGGGGTGCTGTAAGTACTTTACAAAAAAAGTCTTCTCTGTATTTCAAGTTTAACAATGAGCTCTTCATTAAAAGAATTCAAAATTAATTCCAGTGGTCAGAACAAAACTGTTGCTTTGTTAAAGAAAGCACTGTTGATGAAAAGGTGTTCCAAAAGTAATAGTGTGCAAAAATAGTCTCTTGGCTATCTAGATATCCTTTCATAATGCACTTTCATCTCTGCTACCTGGACGATTCCTTTGTTTTCTTGGTTAATCTCTTGCATTTTACATATCTTTCTTTGCATTTTAGTGCCACTTGCAACATCTTGTAAAAATAAAGTTCTGCAAAAGGTGTATCTTTGCAAATGTTTTGATTAATTTACTTCTCATTAGCTATAGATTTGCCTAGTACAAAGTTATGGCATATTTCTGAATTTTGTTGAGTAAGTAGCCTGCAAATGATTTAGGAAATTTGGGGGAGGGAGTGAAATATTGCATTGGCAGGAGTTTCTTCCAATAACTTTGGCAAAACTCTACAGCTGTAGAAGGCTGAGAGTATTGTAATCAAACTTGCGTGTGCTGTGTTACAGTGGTATCAGTTAACTTAACAGCCTGATATTAACAACGTTAACCAGACTGTGGCTGGATTAGAGTTAGCGGTTAAAGGGGATTCTCTGATGTGTAAGAGAGAGACAATCGGAACAAGAAAGTATGGTTAACAATAGGACCCAATGTTTGGGGGCCTGTATGAACTAGGGATGTTAAATATTGGTTAATTGAATCGTCCATTAACCTCATGAATTCTTAGCAGTTACTTGACTATTCTATATTCCCTGGAGATGGGGCCAGCAGCCAGTGTGTTCCGGCCCCACGCCCAAGAAGCCCACTGCCCTGTATCAGAGGCAGCAGTGCGGGGTGCCGGGCAGCTCCCCTCACACACAGGCTGCCTGTTGCCCTGTGCTGTTGCCTCTGATACAAAGGCAGCAGCGCAGAATGACAGCAGCCCCTGTCCTGGGGGAAGGGCTGAGCTCCCAGATCCAGGGTGAGCTGGAACTGAGCTGGGCAGCCTGCCATCCTGGCTTCATACACTTTAAATGCAGAGCCACAACGGGGGTAGGTCCACGAGCCAGGACTGAGCTGGGCAGGTGGCCAGACTTCTAAAAAGTTCACTGGCGAGGTGGGTAATGTGTGTAGTCTATAGCATTAACCGATAAGCTTTTGCCAATCGGTTAATCAATTACACTGTTACATCCCTAGTATGAATGAATGAGGTTCAATCAATTAGCAGAAGCACCAAAGAAATAGTACCACCAAATGAAGATAGCAAACACAGGGTGGAAAGTCATAAGAAGAACAATCAATTAAACTGGTGGACTAAGGTTAGCTGGAGAATCAAACTGAACTCAAATTTGAATTAAGTGTATGTCATAAATCTTGTGACTTAATTGCATCAGATTGTTGAAAACATACGCTATTCTGAAATGTGTTTTTAATAGTACAAGGAGAATAGTTTTAAAAGTTTCATGACACCAAATACCATTTAGGGTGTGTCTAAACTACACCCCCGGTCGGCAGAGGGATGTAAATTAGACACATCGAAAGTGCAAATGAAGCGGGGATTTAAAAACCCCACGCTTCATGTGCATAATGGCGGCTGCCGCTTTTTTCAAAACGCGGCTTTTCGGAAAAAAATGGCAGTTTAGATGGGGCATTTTTGACAGAAATGCCCCGTTTTGAAAGATCCTGTACTCCTCATTTTTTGGTTGGTTATTTTGCATTCTAGGAATAAACAATCCCTTTTACAGAAATCTTTATCTCTAAGCTGCATCTAGCTGATTTGGGAGGGTGGAAGGTATCTGTTTTGGTTCTTTACAATAGCTTACCTTCAGTTTTGAACTTGGAATATATTTATTGTACTGATACAAGGTTGTTTTTCTGTTCATAGCCCCTGACTTTCCTGAGCCTAGGAAATGCCTATCTGGCTTTGAAGAATATCAGCAGAGCCTTACAAGCCTTCAGGCATGCGCTGGATTTAACTACGAAGTGTCAGGAGTGTGAGAGCAGCCTGAAGTTGATCCGCTGTCTGCAGTTTTGTCCTTTTGTGTACAACATCACCTCTTCTGTATGCAGTGGTAAGCAGCTGCTGAAAAATGGCAAAAAGTGACATAGCTTTACAGACGAAGTGCACTCTATCTGCTGGAGTTCCAGACCACTGTATTCTTTCCCAAGAATCATTCCATTTCCCTCTCTTTACACTCCTCTCTGCCAGCAAGGACCAACATTGAGGCACATCTCTTGTGAGAGAAGGGAGAGTACTCCATTCAGAACTAATTTTGGGATACCCCATATGTTAGTAGAGGGGCTGCCATTGAGTACAAAGCACATGCTGTCTTCATAGCAGCCTAATAACTCAGTTTCTAGGTAAGGAGAGTTGAAGCCAGGTCTCTCCCTGTCATTGCACACCTATGACTGGTAGGTTACTTTAGCCCCCTTATATGCCAATTGAAGTTCTTCAGACAAGTATTGTGAGATCTTTTAAAGCCATGGTCACCAACCCGTCAATCGTGATCGAGGGCTCAACCGCTCGATCACGAGGTGTTCAGGGCCCCCCCCCATTTCCCCCAACCCCAAGAAGTCCCAGTACCTATCTCCAGCGACAATGGAGGTAGTGCCGGCTTCCTGCAGGGTGGACGGAAGTGCGCTGGCTGCTCCCCTCCCCCAGGTCTGTGGCATACCGGGAACTTGCGGGGGGTGGGGGGAGTCCCCAGAGGAGGCACGCTCCAGGGCTTCCCTCCTCTGTGGGAGTGGGGAGTCAGCCCCGGAGGAGGCGCACGCCGGGGCTTCCCTGCTCTGCGGGAGGGGAGAGTCATCCCCGGAGGAGGCAAGCGCTGGGGCTTCCCTCCTCTGCAGCGGGGAGGGGGAAGGAGTCCCAGGAGGAGGTGGGTGCGTGGGACTCCCTGTCGCCTGCCCCAGCAACACCCTGTCCCCTGTCCCCACTGGCACCCTGTCCCCTGCCCCAGCACCCACTAGCACCCTTCCCCAGTACCATGTCCTCTGCTCCCACCAGCACAGTTAGGGCCACATTAGTGAGGCTTGGGGGGGTTTTGGAGGAGTTATTTTTTTGCATCTCACTTGTGTGGCCCCCAACTGATTTTTCTGTGGGTCAGTGACCCCTGCCTCAGAACAGGTTCCCTGCCCTTCTCATAAATAAAGACAATGCAGAAACTTTTTGTGTTTGACATAGTATTTTATTTAAAAATGAAGCCTGGCCAACAAACCCCAAGTTGGGACCAAGCCCCCATCTGGCCGCAGCATCGTAACACTCCTGCACACCCCGTCCCCCAGGCCCTATATTTGAGCTTATCATACAGTGGACCCCCCTGCCCAGAGCCCTTCACATACCCCAACCCAAATTCCTGCACCCTCACATCCACAAGCCTATGGCTTGCTTAGTACCCCAACCCTCCATCTGACCCCAACACTCCCCAGCCTTAAGCCCACGTCCCTTTCTCCACCTCCACCTGTATCCAAATTTCCTCCCAGAGCTTGCACCTCTCACCCCTTCCCACACCCAAATCCCTCATTCCCACCCTAGAGCCCACACATCCTGTCTCAACCCAGTGAGGTTACAGCTAGACTGCAGGAGTTTTTTCAGGATTCCAGAGAGATCCCAGAAAAACTCTTCCGCATCCAGGGATGCGTTGTTTGTTCTGCTTTTTTTTAGTGGAAGAGCAAACATGCTCTTTCGTAACCCCTGTATTCCTCGTTCCATGAGGAATAAGGGGGCTTCTGAAAGAAGGGGTTTTTCTGACATTTGGTCCAGTGTAGACAGGCCAAATGTTGGAAAAACCTCCTCCTACAGAAAATCGAAAAAAAAGCGGCAGTGTAGAGTGTATAAGGGAAGGGGTGGGGTCTTGGGGGAAGGATGGGGCGGTAGATCTTGGCTTGTTCTGACATTTAAAAAATGAACTTGGGTGTAAAAAGGTTGGAGACCACTGTTTTAAAGCTATAGATTCTGGCAGGGAATATTGTCTATTATAGTTTATATTTAAGCCAGTACTTCCATGCCTGAATAATAGTTTTTAAATGGCATTTACTTTTTAGAAGTGCTCCATAATGCACTCTCACTATCCTACATGGTCATTTCTTAGTTCATGCAGGACCTATAGTAAGTGTTCCTGGATTTCTGGGGAGGGTATGTTTGTTTTTCAAATTCCACAGTGAGATGGTGCTTAAAAAAAGATACCTTTTAAAGATATGTCTGGAAAGTTGTGATGCTTTGTTGCAATTAATGGCTACTCTTAAGATCCAAAGAACAACCCTATGTAGAAGATACACTCCTTTTCACGGAACTTCTAATTGAATGTTTTAGATGTCTTTTCTGTACTTGTTAATGGTTCATGTTCTGCTCCCAAGCTATCTGAAAGACAATTTATGAATACCTTTCTTCTGACGCCATCACCAAGGGACAACCTCTGTCCTAACTGCTTGTGAAAACTATGCAAGCTTTTCTTACATGGGCATGTGTTAACAGAGCAAGAATGTTTAACTGGTGAGATCCTTTATGGAACCTATCAGGCCTATAATCAAAAGGGAGGCTAAACATTTAACAGGTATATTCACTGCATTAATGCCAGAAATCAAGTCTCTAGGTGTATTGCCGTATATTTGTACTGTTCCCCTTTTTTGTGCCTATTCATGTTATACTGCTCCTTTGTATTGAAGACAGGAAAGACCATCTAGGTTATCTTCTGCATCATTGGCCAATGCAGGACTATTAGAAGTATGAAATTGACATGTGGTATAAATGTCTTTGTTTTATTAAAATGTTTAAAATAAACTTACCAGTGTATTCAGCTTTGATATTGGTGAGTTTTCTGATTTAAAACTTGGATTTAAGCTAACATCTTAACGCAAAAAAATGGAGAAGCCGACTTGTTTGTCTGTCTTTTAGTGAGGGAGAAGACAATTCCAAGATGCTGAGAATGGTTTGGGATTTTTTATTAATTGCATATTTTTTATTACAAGGTAGGGGTGTGATTCCCAGCTCATGTACACATATTCAAGCTAGCTTGATGAGAGCTGGCATGATTATCAATAGCAGAGTAGCCATACAAGTGCGGATGGCCTCCAGATCTAGTATGTACACGTCTAAGATGTGCTGCTGCTGCCCATGCTACCATGGCTGTGGTGTTTATAACTCCTGCTTGCTCTCATTGAGCTTCACAAGTATGTGTATGCAAGCTGAAATTTTATTTCTATATTCTGGTGTAATTGTAGCGTCAGATGGACAGAAAAGGAAAATATACATGGGGAAGTGATGGCCAATGCTTCAGAAAGGTCTGAGACTTTTCTCAGAACTGAGCACACAAACTGAGAGTGCACTGCACAGACAAATTGCACACAAGTATGTACATGTGTGCACATGTATTTGGGGTTTTCCCTGCCTTTCTCAGGCCTGCACACAAGTGCATGCACAACTTTGAAAAATCACCGTTAAATTTTCATTTTTAGTTATTTTAATTTTAGGATTTTAATTTAAATTCTAGCTTTTCAATGAGACAGGTTTACTGTGAGGTTTAGTTCAGAACATAATTAGTGAGAGACAGGCATATATATTCCATGATACAATTGCAGTTTAGTATTATACCATCCTGTGAAATACAGTGAACCATAAACAGTGCATCCAAAAGGATGAACATGGAATTGAAATGCAAATATGTAAAACAACTCAAGTGGTCTAAAAATCTTTCATTTTAAGGTAAAAACATGACAAGTACATAACTTACTGAGAAGTACATGAGTAATTTCCTGTGAGATGTACTTGCTACTGCTACTCCTGGCTTCATAGTAAATTGAAACACATATTCGGTGATAAGATACATACTGTGTACCCACATGCTGCTTACTGAATCATACATTTTAGAAATGGAAAAAGATCAGTCTTTTCACTACCAGCATAGCATGTTGTCAAGTATACATTTGAATAATTTTAGCAATGGGGATTCTGTTACCTTGAGGTGTTCTTCAATAGCCTACATGAATTATTTCTAAAAATAGTCTAATGCTCATGATGATTTTTTTTCCTCTTTCAGCTTTGTTCCATTGCTTCTATATATAACCCAATGTGTCAAGCATAGTTCTTTTCACCCCTCCTTAAGTTTGAAGCTTTTCACATATGTTACCAGATATAAGAGCATTTTTGAAGCATGTGCAATGCTTAAAACTCAGAACCTGTGAATTAAACTTTTGTTTAATCCCTGACCTTTGATAAGTATTTGTCTGGCATTCTTTAAAAGAACACTAGTATAGTTGCCTATGCTTCAGTTTATGTTGTATTATCCATGTGCTTTGTGAATTGGGGCAGGTAACAAGACAAGAGGTATTGAATTCTTATTTGCTTTGATACTGTTTCTGCTTACAGGAAAGGAGCAAATGGGCTCAGGGAGGACTTTGTGAAGCAGCATGCTCTAGTGGTGTGAACATGGAATTAGGAAGTATGCACTGCTGAAGTGTAGTCACGACTTTGCATAGACTGTGGGTATGTGGATGATAAAGATGATAAAGTCATTGTGGAGAAGCTAAATGAATTCTTTGCTTCAGTATCCACGGCTGAGGATATTGAGGAGATTCCCAAACCTGAACCATTCTTTTTAGGTAGCAAATCTGAGGAATTGTCACAGATTGAGGTGTCATTAGAGGAGGTTTTGGAACAAAAAGATAAACTTAATAGTAACAAGTCACCAAGACCAGATGGCATTCACCCAAGAATTCTCAAAGAACTCAAATGTGAAATTGCGGAACTGTAAACTGTGGTTTGTAACGTACACTTTAAATCAGCTTTCGTACCTAATGACTGAAAGATAGCTAACGTGACACCAATATTTAAAAAGGGCTCTAGGCATGATCCTGGCAATTATAGACCAGTAAGTCTAACATCAGTACTGGGCGAATTAGTTGAAACTATAGTAAAGAATAAAATTGTCAGACATGTAGATGAACATAATTTGTTGGGGGAAAAGTCAACATGCTTTCTGTAAAGGGAAATCATGCCTTATTAATCTACTACAGTTCTTTGAGGGGGTCAACAAACATATGGACAAGGGGGATCCAGTGGATATAGTATATTTAGATTTCCAGAAAGCCTTTGACAAGGTCCCTCACCAAAGGCTTGTAAGTAAAGAAAAGGGCAACAAAAGGATTAGGGGTTTGAAACGGGTCCCGTATGAAGAGAGCTTTAAAAGACTTGGACTTTTCAGCTTAGAAAAGAGGAGACTAAGGGGGGATATGATAGAGGTCTGTAAATTCATGACTGGTATGGAAAAAGTGAATAAGGAAAAGTTATTTACTTATTCCCATAATATAAGAACTAGGAAAAACTTAAAAAACAACAAGTAGTCTAGTAGCACCTTAAAGACTAACACAATATGTGGATGGTATCATGAGGTTTTGTGGGCAAAACCCATGAAACAGGGTTCAAAGAAGAGTTAGATTCATGGAGTTAAGTCCTTCAATGGCTACTAGCCAGGATGGGTAGGAATGGTGACCCTAGCTTCTGTTTGTCTGGAAATGGGTAACAGGAAAGGGATCACATGAGAATTACCTGTCGTTCCCTCCCTCAGGGGCATCTGGTATTGGCTAGATGGACCGTTGGTCTGGCCCATCATGTCCATGTATCTATCTTCCATTTTGTTTTTGTTTTGTAAAATGAAGGTAACCATTCCCTTCCTCTAAGAAGTGTTGTGACAATGGATTATTCTTGGTACAGAACTTTCGAATGCATACTATTGCAGTGCTAAATTTTTGTTGGATGCTTCTTACTGCTTGCCTACCCATCCCACGTGCAAACAATTAGCAAGTTTATTTTCCTGTTACATTTGTTTTGGAGGAGCTGATTTGATCTAATGGAATCAAGGCATGTAGTGTCTGTAGCAGGTTAATCTGACCAATCACTTTCCATCTAATTTTCATATTCAGTTTTCACCTTCAAGATCTAGGGCACTAATACAATATTGTTGAGGTTGAGTTTTGAGCACCACAGGGGGGTGGTTAAATCCACAAAAAAGTTGTCATTGTTTCTGTAAAAATGGTTGATAAAAACCTAACATCCCATGTCTCTATAAATACGCACAGTATGATATTTAACTGTTTTAGGTTTCTAGACAGGCAGTGTCACGTTGGGAAATGCATTTGTCAACAGGTGAAAAATATGGATTCTGGTTGATGATTAAAGTCCTTAGGTGCTGTCATTGTAGCATCTGAGACCACTTTAATTTAGACACTTCTCCAATTTCCTTGGAATGGGGGAATACTAACCAAGAGAATAACTGCCAAGAGTCCTGCCCATGCTAGCCCTTAATGGGAGGTGATGTGAGGACTCAAAAGATATTTAATTACCAGGTGCTCAGTTACTAGAATACTGAAAAGGCAATTATTTCATATATGTAATGAACATAATGGGATGGACAAGCTGTACAACAGCTGTTTGAAATAGTCTTAAGGAGTGTGTAAGTAACATGATCCAAGAGACTGATACAGAGGAGTTAGAATTCAAACAGGAAACATTGGTCAACTTCATGGCATCCCAAAAGCATCTTTCAGGAGTTTGAGACTAACAAAAATATATATAGTATCATGAGCTTTTGTGGGTAAAACCCACTTCATCAGTTGAGCTCATCTGATGAAAAGGGTTTTACCCATGAAAGCTCATGATACTATATATTTTTGTTAGTCTCTTAGGTGCCACAGGACTACTAGTTTTTTTTTTAAAGTTCCAGACTTACAGAGACTTTTCCCAGGAGTTAGTCACTCTTGTCAACTGTATTCTGCTGGTACTGCCAGTTCAGCAAGCCACCAATATTCCTTTTTATAATGAAAGGAACTCTGCCATCGATGTTATTACACATTTTTATTCCCTGAACATGAGTGGTTAAAAACCTTGGTTTAGCATAAGAAGCTTCCTATTTGAAAATTCTTGAGCACTTTGGAAAACTGTTTTCCTTTAAGTGCAAAACACCATATTGTGAACACTCAGATGTTGGGAAGAGCTACTTTTGCCATAGCACAGAGTTACTTTGAACTACACTGGAGATTAAAGTTAGACTGTTTCTCAGGTGACTGCTAGAAAGAGGTAGCTGCTATAGTATGGGAGCATCCTGTGCTCAATGCTTAGCAGGCTGCTTTCTTGCATATAATGCTCAACCATAAGCAGTCAAAAAACCTTTTTTTTAAACAAAATATTACTTTGCCTGTATGGATAATTATAGCCCTCTTACTGTTTCCATTTGTATAATCTCTTGGGTTTTGTCATTTTCATACAGACCTTTTTAAAAGGAAGATTGAAACAAACCCCTAGTAGTATACAGGCTGAGTTGTTCCATTCTGAAATCATAATTTGATTCCAGGGTCTTTTCAGCCTCACATAGTCTGGCTCACACACCAGGTGGGTGTTCTGCTATTAAATATTATAGTTTTTTGCATAAGGGTGCATATTTTCCTATGTAATATGCATTTCATTACATTTTGTTTGTTCTGTATGGATTCTGCAATACATTAACTGCAGTTGTATGCTTTATTTTAAAAAGGATGCTTTGGTTTTAGTGCCCTCTTGTGGTCTGAATACACCATAGGAAATGAAAAGTTTAGGTTCCTTAATCCACCTTCTTTTTAAAATAAAGCATGGGGAAATTATCTGTTCCCCTTTATAAAAAAGTGCATTCTCTTTTGTTCTTCCTTTGCCTTTCAGAGTTTATACTTTTGGAGTGTTTAAAACCATAAATCAAGTGACACTGACTTCATAAACATGTGCAAGCACCTCTGATATTTACTTACCTGGGATTGTCTGTAGCGCTTGATTAGGCTTGCAGTTCCAAATGGAAAGCTGCTAAATGTATTCTTTCCACCAGTTTATCATGGATATAGTCTGTAGACATTCATGCACATTGTATTGGCATCAATTGAGGTTTCCCTTATTCAGTCTACTGTACAGTTATTTTGCTCCAAATAGAAACTCTCAAAATTTAAGGCCAGAAGGGTCCATCATGATCATTTAGCCTGATCTCCAGCACATTGCAGGCCACAAAACCTCACTCACACACTCCTGTAATAGACTTATAACCTCTGACTTAGTTATTTGAAGTCCTCAGATCATGATTTAAAGCACTTGTCTCCTTTTTAACCACAAGATCACTTTTTCAATTTAAGTGCAATGTAAGATGCACCTCAAACCGAAATACCCTTGTCCCACTTCCTTCCCACCCCTCCACCCCTGGTCCACCTCTTCTGAGGCCTCACTCTACCCCTCCTCTTCCCTGTACCTCATTCACTTTCACCAGGCTGGGGTAGGAGGTTAAGGTGCAGTCTCTGGTCTTGGGCCAAAGGGTTCAGAGTGTGGGTGGGACTCTGGGTTTAGCCCAGAGCAGGGTATTGGGGTCCAGGAGGGGGTTCAGGGTGCAAGCTCTAAGAAGGAATGTGGGTGCAAAGGAACTCTTATCTGGGGCAGGAGGTTGCGTGCAGGAGGGGTTCAGGAAGCAGGCTCTGGCTGGGCACCACTTAACTGAAATGGCTTCCAGGTGGTGGAGCAGTGGAGTTAAGGCAGGCTTACTCCTGCCCTGGCCCTGCACCGCTCCTGAAAGCAGCTGGCATGTACATCAGTGGTTCCATGGTGCTATGTCCTGTCTCTCATCTACAGGCCCTGAGCTCACAGCTTCTACTGGCCACAGTAGAAGCTATTGATCAATGGGAGCTGCAGGAACAGTGCCTGCAGGCAAGGACAACATGTGGAGACCCCCTGTTCTGCCTTTCTCAAGGGCTGCAGGGACATGCCAGCCACTTCCAGGAGCAGCAATTACCACAGGGATAATTACTCCAGCCACGACATTTGAGAACTCACTACTCAAAGAATTAAATTTAAGCGAAGGAGAGAAATGAAAATTGAAATGCACAGACCAGTCAAAACACAAAAATAACCCACTTTGCAAGGAGTGAAAGAAGTAACAACCACCCACATATGTGTTGGGTCAGGAGATGAGTGAAGGGCAGTGTGTGTTTGTGAGAATGACAGAGAGACACACAGTGTGTGAGAGTGACAGAGATTTGCATTGCCAAGCTCCCTCCATCCCCTTCCTCTGTGTGGAGACAGGGTACAGGCGTGGGGAGAGGAGGGATACCCTGACATCAGCACTCCTCCTCTTTTCTTTCCCACACCCTGCACAGCAAGCAGGAGGCATCCAGGGAGGCAGTTCCAAGGCAGAGGGCAGGAGCAGCATGATAGTGGGTGGAGGGGCAACTTAAGTACCAGTGCTTGATAGCTTCCTGGCCAAACCAGTCAGGATCTCTTCTATCAGAGGCTCCAAGATCTACCAGTACATCTCAATCTACTGGTTGGTGACCACTGATTTAAAGACTTCAAGTTACAGAGAATCCACCATTTACGCTAGTTTAAACCTGCAAGTGAAACACGCACTCACTTGAAAATCTATCTCAGTCAGTATTTTAATTGAAATAAAGTTTATCCCATTTCTTAATGACTCCCTTATCCGCTGAATGAAGGATGCTTGATCTCTCCTGAGTTTTCAATATTTAGAGGTCGTTGTTAGCATGTCCCTTAAATTCTGCATGCATTAGAGGGAGTGAGTTAGCCTATTACATTTGTTTCTTGCCCCCTACTGTCCTGTTAGGTTTAACATCAATCAGGGTTTGTCTGCCCTTGAAAGCTAGTGTGAATTTAAAGCACAGTAGCTGTTTCTTGTCAAATCCATGTATTGATATTCTTGTTCCAGAAAAAGAGTGCCTTGCTCCTTTTCATTTAATACACTTTTTTGTTCTGGTATAATAGTGTCTCCATGTGGATTTGCACTGGAATTATGTGTAGACAAACCCTCAGTTATTTCTGTAGACTCTGTGAAGCAAGAGTAGTTAGGGAGAGGGAATTACATTCGTATTTTTCTTGGAGATTTTGTTTGTAACATAAATAAGAAACTCTAAATTCCACTCTAAATATTTCCAATTATTATCCTTTGTGTTTCAAAGGCTTTGACTTATGTATGTATATATTCTGTTGGCAAACAACTAACAGTGACAATGTGAAAATGGCCACATTCTCCCTGTGAATTGATTTTTTTCTCACCACTAACGCAGGGATCTGAAAGTCAAGCTGGATTCTTTTCTGCCCTAAGTGTCATCAGCAGCAGAGATCTTGCAGTTGCATTTCAGTTAATAGATCTGTTGCTTTGCAGATAGAATCAGGTCACCTTCTGTAAGCTGCATTGGCTCTGCAATGTTAAGAAGAGTAAACAGGGGTTCAAACTTATTCTAATCAGTAGAGTGCCTGATTCCACACACGGAGCAGATCTTGTTGAGTACGTGGCATTCATTTCAGTTGTTTGCTCTTTAGAGTTAGACCCAGCAGTGATAGATATCTACAGTTTTGCATATCCAAGGAGACTCATTCTGATACGGCCTATGGAAGTCTTTTAATTGAAAATACAGTCTTATGGTCTCACTTTGAACCTTCTGTTCCAAGCTACTGTCTTCCCATTCACAAGGATGGAGGCAGTAATTCCCTCCTCCTTTGCAATTTCTGTGGATAATCATTCAATCTGCTTTAGTTTAGTTCCACATTCCAAGCTCGTGTCTTCACTTCCCAGAGGATCATCACTGCAATGTTCGATCTTCCATAGTTTGCTTTAGTGGGTCTAATAAAGATCTGCTAAATTGAATGCTGAGGGCACCCACAAGTCAATGGGAGCCTTTCTCCTGTCGACTTCCCACTGGGCTGACGGCGCCGAAGCTCAGCTTAAGGTACGTTGACTCCAGTTACGGTTTTTATGTAGCTGGAATTGTGTACCTTAAACTGACCTTCAGCTGTAGTGTGGATCTGGCCTTACTATAGTTGAACCTCTCTGGTCCAGCAAACCCAAGTATGTTGCTTGACCAGAGAGCTCTGATGGCTGGGAGCATTGGTTGGGAGTACAGCAGCAGAGGGGCCAGACCCTGGTGGCTGGGGCAGACATTGGGGTTGGTGGCCAGGAGGCTGGCTCCTCTGCAAGAGTGTGGAAATCAACTTCATAGGGGCCAGCATTGACCTCCCCTGGTCTGGCAAATTTCCTCATTTGGGACTTGTCAAGTCCTGATGGTGCTAGACCAGGCATGTCCAACTGTAGCTAATCTATGGAATGTGTCTTCACTACCTATTACTAGGAGACAATTTTTGTCAAACAGTTACTCTAGCAAACTAGATTCCTGTCTTTGTTGCCTTAAAGTGGACTTTCTGGTACTCTCAGGACAAATTTGTGCTAGTGTTGGTTGCTTAAATCAAGTCCTTCTGTGAAGATTTTCTTACTTTTTCTTGTGGTTCTTTTGTGCAACAGATCAACAGATGTAAGTCAACGTATCGTAGCTTCCAAACCAACCTGTTCTCTTGAAAAGTGATTTAGGTTGAACCTCTGTGGTCTGGGACACTCTGGTACATCAACATCCGTGGTCTGGAGGTCTGAATCAGAGCACCCCAGCAGCAGAGGTGACCGGTTTCTGGCAGCATAGCAGAGCCTGCAGCCAGTGGGGTAGCAGAGCCCATGGCAGTTGGCAGGGATGCCAGAGCCCACGGGGGCAGTGGAGCTGCTGGAGCTCGGCGTGGCAGCAAAATCCATGGTGATGCCAGAGCCCATGGGGCCAGTGGGGCTGCTGGAGCCTGTGGGGCCACTTGCAGTCCACGGGACCAGCAGGGCAGCAAAGCTGGCAGGGCCACTGGAGCCCAGCGGTTGGGAAAAGGAGCCCAGCGGGGAGGCTGATGCTCCCCCCCCGCCCATTCTTTTTGCCCCAGTAAATTCCCTTGTCCGGGGCTGATCAGGTCCCGAGGGTGCCAGAGCAGGGAGGTCCAAGATTCTTTACAATAATTCCCTGTAACTGGGTTGGGGGTTGTTTTTTTTCTAAAATAAAAGCAACTTTAGTATTTCCTGTGTATACACCACATTTAAATGTCCTCTCATGTAGCAACCTGAGTCATGCAGCAAGGTTCTTCAGGGAGATTTAACAAAGTAGTTATGGGTCAGTTCCAAATTGCTATAGTCTCTTGGGGTATATCTAGACTACATGCCTCTGCCGAGTCATAATGCATAAGGGAGCGGTCAACAAAGGCTTCCCCCTGCCGACCGATCCGTATCTTGACTGCCGCACTGTGCCGACAATCAGCTGAGCCGGCACAGCGTGGCGGCCATTTTTATTTTAATGAAGCCGGGGATATTTAAATCCCCACTTCATTGACTATGTCGGGTAGCCTATTTTACATGCCTCTGTCAGCAGAGGCATGTAGTTTAGACATACCCTTGGGGACCAACTCATCTCTGAGTTTGAGTCTTTTAGACTAGATGAGACAATGCTGTTCAGAATAACAAAAATGCTAGAAAAGATTGGGTCTACCTCAGGGTTGTCCAGAGGAGATATGGATTGTCTAGAGTACAATTAGAATAGGGATATCTGCTTGTATTTTACATTAGGAACCAAGTGTATCCTCATTAGCAACTTGTCAGGACCCTGGTAACCATTAAACTAACCATACCTTTTAACCTCAGAGCATGGCCTATAGAGTCTGAAGGGCTTACCATGCAATGCTTTACATTAACATTGTATCCGATCAGCTTGTGGTGCTCTGAGCAATTGGATTGAGATGATGCAATGTGTGCTGGCAGCCTTAGTATCAGCGTCACTGGGATATGTAACTCTACTCAAGGGGAATTTGAGCCCAGGCCTTGTCTAACTCCATATCCACTTTTGACCTATGAGATATACTTTGGTTGCCCCTAGTTTATCTGTTTCATTGGCTTGCTTGTCTTTTGATTGCTCCCAATTCTTGTGTTGTCCATTGTGTTATTTTGAGTGCCCTCAATAGGTCTGGAACTATAACCTAGTATAGCTACCAGTGAGTATGGAACTAGGACAATTAAAAACTTTCCTAGAGAAGGAAACAGTGGTCCTTCCAAGCATCCCATTACAAATTCCCTATCCTAGTTGTAGGAGAGAGCTTTGTACTGCTTTAGCAACAGGGAAGAAATCCTCAAAATTGGAGCCTAAAATAGTGTGCCACTGGCAGTACATCAGCCTTATTTGGTTTTCACATGCTATTCTTGTCAGCCTAGACTTTCTGCAGGGATTCCTTGGCTGGGCTCCTGAAGAAGCTAATCCTACTTACTGTTCACTGTGCCTTTGGAGGCAAGGCATTGAACTCAGTCAATTTCCCCTGTTTTTATCTGAAAGCAAGGAGTCATGCCTGCTTCGTGACCTTATGTGAAAGGTGATCCATGTTTTCAGACAAAATGCTGAATGTGAGAGAGCTCTTGTAGGCTGATAACAAACACGCCTACCTGACCATCTGAGCCATATCTGTTTGCATGTTATATCTCTTAGTGCCTCTGAACCTTGTGATCTGTAGCCATGAGGGAGACATTTCATTTTAGTTTCTACATAGTGAGTGGGGTATCTCGCTATTGCTTCTCTGGGCCACCCCTCTTAAATTCTTCCTCTAATCAAGGATTCTTGCTTACGTAATAGCTAGAACCATGACCTCCAATCATAAGGCAGTGAGTAAAAATGGACTGAAATGCTATATCTGGAGACAAAATATTGAGGGTAAGACCTAATTTGTGTAATGAAAAGCAAATGAGAGATGAAATCTTCCAGAGCTTCCAAACATTTAAAAAAATTTGATGTAAAATTGGTTATATCAGATAACCCTAAAGACATTCATGGTTTTGTTCCAAATTTGCTTATATTTAAAAATTGTCACCTGGGAGGAAGTGTCCCATTGACTCACTATTTTTCACTTTATAGTGATTTGGAAACTTTAACACAAATTAGTGCAGGTTGTGTTTTTGTTTGTTTTATAATGAGTGTCTGCAAAAACAAAATGTGAACTGCATAGCCCTTGCTGCCAACTAACAAGCACTGTTCTGGAGTTGTTCTGTCACCAGTGATAATATATTAACCCAAGAAACAAACTCTTAATTTTGGCTCATTTAGGACAAAACAGGGAGCATCAAATTAAACTGAGGTAACAAATGTAAAATAACGGGGAGGGGAAATAAGGGATTTAAATTCTTGTCCAGTTGCTAGCTAACTGCCAAGAATTAGCAAGAAATTTCCCTTGTGGGTAGGTTTTTTTTCATAATTGCTCATTAAACATGTTCTTGCATCTTTTTCTTAAGTGTCTGGTAGTGGCCAATGTGAGAGATATAATATGACATTTAGACTTCTTGTGTGATCCAAAATAGCTATTCCTACATTGTAATAAATTAATGTGTCAAATGAGTAAGAGAATAATTATAGAGAAAAGAAATATATTGTTCTGAGCGCCTTTCAGATTTTGCACACAAAGGAATAGTGGCTGGGATGGAGGAGGGGCTACAGCTTCTACAAGCCCCTAGGCAAGATGTGAGGGGGCAGCACTACACCCCCAGAAGGGGACGGGCCTCAGGCAGAAGGAGCAGGGTTAGAGCACCAGTGCTCAGCGCCACCCACTCCATGGCACTGGACCCCCTCCAGCCCTCAGAGCCATGTGGAGCGTTGCTGCAGCAGCAATTTAAAGGGCCTGGGGCTCCAGCTGCCACAGTAGCAGCGGCAGCAGCTGGGACCCCCTGGTCCCAGGGCAACTTCCCCCCCCACACACACACACACCTTGGCGGGCCTGGTTCTTCAGGAAGTGCTATAGATGTTGAGTAGGTGGCATTCCTCCCTCTGCATCAGCTGCTGTACATGTCCTCTAAGATATTGACTGAAGTATCAAGTAAAGCTCTTTTTTGCAGGCGTAGAGAAATAAACTCTAGTTCTGGCCAAATTCTAGCATATTTTTTTCTCTCTAAATTCCCCTTTCAGTTTTAGCTATGTACGGTATTCTTTGATTCCTGACCTAAAACTATTGCATTCCAGCCCAGAAAGTCTTGCCTTTTCATATTGAGTTAAATTAATCTTCGTTTAGAAATGGTCTTACTTGGCTTTCAATGTATAATGCCATAGGGCTGTATAGTCGTTTATGAGCAATTAGTCTTTGGAATGAAAGTTACTGTGTAAGGAAAAACATGGTGTGACATAAGTTTAATTAACATGAGTTTTGGATGACTGCATTACTTAAGCGTCACAAAGCCACAAGTGAGTTATGCTAGTGCTCATCCCATACAAGTCAATCTGTCATTGTTTTGAGACTGAATATTGCTCATCCAGTAAAGATTAATATCTTTTGGTAAAGAATAAGAAGTACCACATGTAGAGGAACATAAGGAGGCACTTGTTTCAGATTATTTGTAAAAATATTAGGTGTCTGAAATCTGAGGGTGGTGGGAGTGTTAGAAGTAGTTTCCTTATCATTCATGGGCAGAGCACGAGTGAGACAGTCAAAGTAAATGCAGTTTATTACCTGATTTTGCAATGTTGGACTTAGAACATGACATAAATGACATTATTTCTCATTGTTACATATATGTGTCTCTTATCAGTTGAACTAGTGATTATCAAACAGAGTGTTTGATCCTGCAGTTCCCTTACATGTGAATAGTCTAACTCACGTTAGTAGTCACGTTAGTAGTCCTAAGTAACACTAGACAAAAACCCCCTGTAACAATGGCTCGGTGGCAGTTTGTGCTAAGGAAGATGAGGGTTTCAAAGCGGGGTGGGTGTGGGCTGGTCAATTACGATGTCAGGCTAAGAATTTGTCTAAAAATAAATTATCCTACTTTAACTATACCAGCATAGTTAAATAAGTACAATCCTTAATGTGGATAAAAAAGATGCTTTAACATATACGACTTATTCATGTACAAGAAAAGGAATAAACTACACCAATCTAACAGCACTTTTACTCCAGTACAGCTATTTTGGCTTAAAAAGAAAAACCCTGCTGACCAAAAAAAGTTATATGCATACAAAATCTGTGTATAGACCGGGCTTGACTCTTCCAACAAGGAAGAGCTTTCTTTAAAAGTGAGGTCTGTATAGACTTCCTCTTAAATTTAGTGGACCTATATTGTCTTTAGTTGTTGTAGTGACTGGGAGAATCAGTCCCTGATCAAAAGTTGACATCAGACCACCTTCAGAAAGTTCACTACTTGCAACTAGTGGTGGAAGTCTGTCTTATGGTTGAGCTGAATCGTCTGTTATGTGATTATGAACTGACTTAACCATGTGGAGAGAGAAGTAATAGTGTTTTTCAATAATTTAAATATTTTTACTTAGTAAGTAGAGAGCCAAGTGCATAGGAAACTCACTGAGGACAAGCCATCAGCGTTCTGAACGTGTGTGTGTGTGTTTCTTTCTCCCCCTTTCTCCAAAGGAAATCGAGTAATTTTTGAGGCACGAATTGAAATTCAGGCCACAATGCTGCATAACCTGCTGCTCTATATGTAGCACTGGAGCACCCGGAGAGAGGCATTGCTAATCTCATTTCCTAGTCTCTCTTATCTGCTGATGGGGTTGGAGAGTTAAATTTAGATGTCTTCTTCCACGTTTGGGCCCTGTTCCCAGACAACGCTGAGAGCACGCTGTGGCTTCTATACTCACGTCATAAGGAATGAGCTTCTGTTGTAGCCAGTGATGAGCGAGGAGAAAAAAGGAAGGGGGTCTGATGGTTTTAATATAGCTAGGTCCCCTCTTGCCCTTCACTCCCCCTCCCCTTAATTATTGAAGAGGATATTTTTATAGAATTTGCTACACTGTTTGTAAAGCAGCCCAATGGATTCTCCAAGGGTATGTTGTTTTGTGTGTGTGTATGTGTGTGTCCCTTTCAGAACACACAGCATACAAATTTAAATAGGCAGATATTCCTGTTCAATTTTTTTTTTCATATTTTATTTATTGTTGGTTTATATTTCATAAGGGCAATTTGTGGTACTGAGCTCATCAGGGATAGGTCCATTATACAATGGTAAGGTATTGCAATCTCTTAATGTGAACAAGAAATCTGTTTATATCAGACAGCATTTGTCTGTTTAAATAAATAACTAAAAAGCCTTCATCATGAAAACTGCTATACTGAGATTTATGGTTAGTCTTAAAAATAAATCTATTTTAAGAGATTTATTGAATTTAAATGATTTTTTCGCTATTATCGGGTTAAATAAAAAATATTTTCTTACGGTTCAAGACTCTGATGTACTCTAATAGTTCTCTTAATTGAAAACCTGTTACTGGAATAAATGTAATAAAAAGAATGAACTTTACATTGTTTGTTATAAAATTAAAATGAGGTGGCTTGTTCTGCTTGCATAAGGCACAGCATTGTGATGCAGTCTACACACTGGTGTATGTGGGTGGGATGTTCAGTATCACTCTATGTTGGCCTACCTTTGCTCCCCTGAAACTTCACTTCCATGAGAACAGACTCAGGCCAGTCTGGAGTGCTTTTGGAAATCCCTGCCTAGGTGAATAAAGGCCACTGTCAAGTAACCTTAAAGAGTTTACTACTAACAGCTTAAATTATAATTGACAATTAAAACAACCTTTCACTTTTCACCACTCAGTAGGGTGCTTTAGTTTTTGCATTTCACTCAATTTCTAGTTAGCTCCACTTTCTGATTCATAGGCACTATTGCAAATACTATTGACTTAAAGCTTCCAACTTTGCATGGGAGTGTTCACGTTTTTTAAAAAACACCCTCTAAATATGAATAACCTTTCTGTATGAAATAATGAAAAGAGAGTTCAGTAATCTGAATTTTTTTAATTCTGCATTGATATCTCTTTAATAATATTAGGAAGTTCTACAACTTAAGCAGCTGTTAGAAATCATAGCTTATGCTTTCAGGAGTGTGGTGCTTAACATCTAGCAAATTAAGTCCAAAGCGTGACAAGACAGCAGAGAAATGGAAAATAGAAAAGGAGAATTATTTAGTTAAATGTTAGCTGATGAGCTGACTTGGCAGTATTCCACTGGAGAAGGAAAACTTATGTCCTTCGCTATCTGACAATGCTGGATGCCAACTATAGTCCCTGACAAGCACTATCTAGTGCTATAGCGACAAGGAGTCCTGTAGCACCTTATAGACTAACAGATGTATTGGAGCATACGCTTTCATGGGCAAAGTCCCACTTCGTCAGATGCATCTGACGAAGTGGGTCTTTGCCCACGAAAGCGTATGCTCCAATACATCTGTTAGTCTGTAAGGTGCTACAGGACTCCTTGTCACTTTTGGAGATCCAGACTAACACGGCTACCCTTCTGATACTATCTAGTGCTATGATTCAGTTAGGGTTGGCTCTGCTTTGGCAGGGGGCTGGACTTGATGACTTCCTGAGGTCTCTTCCAGCCCTAGGATTCTGTGGTTTTATGATCAATGATTTTAACTGGCTACTTGATGCTTTGGAACTTTTCAGTATGTTTGTATTATTTATAAGCAATTCTGGAGCACAGTCTTGCCCTTATGTAAGTCAATGGCACCATTTCCATTGGCTTCAATGGGAGCAGAATCATACACTGTGGTAGCAAAAAGCCAGTTCAGTTTGGAGAATGGGAAGAGAATTGTTTGTTGTTATGATGCGTGTCCTATCGCAGGTTTTTTAATTTTTCTTCCATATTTTACCATAGCCCTGTAATCCTAATGTATCAGTACAACAGTAGAGTCTGATACCACTTTATCTTCCTCATTTACTTAATTTTTGAACTGACCCATAATTGACAATATTGGGAATCCCCATGATCATAGCATCTTTACTTTTCCCATCCCTTTCCTGCTCTTTGTTACCTTTGTTGCTGCTGCATCAGTGCAAGCCCCTTTTAAATTGCAGGGTCCTGGGGCAGTTGCCTCTTTTGCCCCCTCCCCTTGTCAGCAATCCTGAATGGGGCATATAAATTCCTAATTAGATACTTTCTCTCTCCAGTGTATTTGCATAATGTAATTCTGTTCATTCAAATGAAATGTGCCCATTCTGTTTTGACTGCATTTGCAACCATGCTAATGCCAACCATGATAACACGATTGTTTCTAGCACCGTTTATCTGGTGGGTTGAGGTTTTCATCTGGAAAAACCATGCTATAAATATGCACTTTATAACATGATATTGTGGGAGTTCAGGGTGGGGAATAAAGAAGGAAAATCTATCCATACTAATCAGGGAAATGTATTGCTAGTTCAATGTTGATCATTGGTCAGCCAAGGCCTATCAATGAGTTATGGAGAAGAAAGTGAAATAAACACAGAGGTAGCAATTGACAGAAGATTAATTCAATTGATATGCACTCCTGTTCAAATGCACTCCTGTTCAAAGGGGACTCTCAACTTATGTCCCATAATTAACATGTCCCTGATTTTCACATTAAATGGGTTCACTTTAAAAGTGCTTTTTTCCCCCTTCTACATCACATAATGCAGACCTTGCAGGCCAAATTATCACCTGTGCAACCTTTTTATCATCAGTGTAACACGGATGTCATTGAGTGGAACTTAGTAAACAGTTCTCTCAGTATTGCACATGGTAGAATAGAATCCAGTGCATTCTGTCTTGTGTTCAGCAGTAGCTCTACACACAAATCCGGTCTGCGAGTAAGAAAGTGACATTTATTTAGTCACTTTTCAGAGTAATTAGATTTAAAAAAAAACTTTATTGCACATCTCAGATCACTAGTTTCCATATAACACCAGCCATGTCAAGATCTATGAAGAATTAGCAAAATCCATCACCCAAAATTCAGACAGACACTCTAGGAAGCTAGAATACAGGAGAGAGGCTGAAAATAAAAAGCTTAGGTTTTGGACTGGGGAATGTCTTTTTGATCTATTTGTACAGTGCCTAATGCGGTGGAATTCTGATCCGTTACAGAGACTGCTCTATGTTATAGTAATACAAATAATAATTTACAGCCATGAATGATCACATGCTTCTGGGCTATGTTACTATCTGTTAGTCCATCCTTCTAACCCCATATTCTCCATTTACTCTTCTGACACCCATCTCTGGGGGCAGCAGACTTAAAGTTCTAACTTGAGACTTTTCAGCAACATCAGTGACTTGATCCAATCTGCAAAGATCTTTGGTTTCAACCAGCTTCTCTCTTCTCCAGTGATGTCAGACAGCTGAAAGCAGTAATTTAAAAAATTAGGCCACTTGGTTTTCTATATATAGCAGCACTTCTGATCCCAAGAAACCAGCACTCTCATGCAGTCTGTTTTTAGCTGCCAGTGTTTGTAAATTAATGTTAATGAAGCTAGTCTAAGTAATTATTTTAAACCTATTTTAGTTTTTTTCACTTGCAGTACACAGTTTTTTCTTCCTTTAGTTTTAAAATAGTAGTTTAAAAAAGTCTATACCACACTCTCTTCTGCTTTCTTCATCAGAATGTTAAGTTGACCAACATTCCCTCTGCTGAAGGGCATCATATTCTTAGACTGCACCTGACTTGCATCAAAGTCAGTCTGGTTTTGATGTCATCCATAAGGACTAATTTCAGCTTTGGGGTCCTGTGCATGCCATTTCTTATAAATTACACTTGAAGCTCTCTGCATATTGCAGAGATTTTAAAAGATTAAGCCAATTAAATTTTCATTGAGGGGGAGACTTAAAGGGGGAAAAGATAGAGATACAATAACTGGTGAAAGAAGTAAAATGTGAAAACCAGAATTTAATTGTATGGCAATGTTGCAACAGCTAATGAAGTTTCCTTTTTACATTTTGTTTCTTCATTCACACATTTTATAAATGTAGTTTAGCCAGCATCTCAATATACAGCTGCAAAGCTAGAAATCAGTAAATATTTACTGACAATAGGAAGCTTACAGGTCTAGTACTTTTTTGCGACTCCCCAGTAAAAATGGATGGACTGATTTTTCACGTTTCTGGTCACTGACAATTCTCATTGTTTCAGTTACCTCTGAAAATCCAATTATTGGGAGGTGGGAGGGTTCCTACAAGGACAGAGAAATTCCAAAGTTCCATATCAAAGAATGGAAGATGTTGTGTCTTTGGAGATGTTGTGATCTGTTCCATGGTTTTTCAGCCTGGAAGTCACAACCACCCTTCCTTTCTCTGTTCCTTTTTTGTGAGAGGATGATCCTATAACTGTACGGGAAAGATTGAAATAAGGATGTTAAGGACTAGTTGACTATCCGATAAGCAAATGCTTATCAGATAATCAGTTGACTAGTTGATTTCTCCCCCCCCCCTTTGCTGCCTCTATCAGATAGCGGCAGTGCTGCATAGCTGATCCCGGGATCAGCTGTGCGGCGCTGCTCCTTTGAAATGCTGTTTCAGCATTTCTAAGCAGCAGCGCCACGCAGAGCCCGAGGTCAGCTGGGGACTCCCCAGATGATCCTGGGCTCCACGCAGCATTTCTGCTAAGTCCGGGGTCGATGGAAATTCCATCAGCTACTTGACTAGTAAATTAACCACTAGTTAACATCCTTAGGTTGAAAACCAGTGATTGGTTCTGGGTCTTATATCTTTGTAGAACTGCATTTTATTTCCAACTCTGTCACTAATTCATTGCTTCACTTCTCAGTGATACAGAGTGTAATAATTATTACCTCACTCACAGAAGACAAAAAGGGAGCTCTAGTGATTAGGGTGCTATTTTGGAATTCAGAATATCAGTTCACTATTCCAATGCGGATTTCCTTTGTCATTTAGTCTCTCTGTGCCTCCATTCCCTAGTTGTAAGATGGTGATTAATAGCACTTCCTTCCTTCACTGGGGTTTTATGAGGGATGGACATTTGATTCCTTACACTGATAGATAAAATTACTAGGTGCTCAGATACTGCTGTAACAATGGTCATATAAGTGTGCAAGGTAGGAAGTCTGAGTTTTACTGGTAAGCCATTTGAGATATGCAGTTGAAATGTATCGTGAAGATTGAAAGCATTGTTACAAGTTTGTAGATTCTTAAGTGGTTACTCTTAATATCAGGGTATTTTTCAGATTCTTGAGATTTAGTCCCATCGCTTATTTACCTAAGGTTGCCAAGAGCACACTTTAGTCGTAGTGCAGATAAATGGACACATTGCTTTATCTGTGCTCTTTACTGTCTCTCTTCTTCTGCATCTGATTACTGTGAAATTGTTCCCAGACGTTTTGCATGGTCTTCTTTTGTCTTCAACGAGTTGTGTGCTTCCAAATTTGAACACCAACACCAAGGAGTTCTAAATTTTGAGTTAAATGTTCAACTTAATGAATTTATTATTTTGACTTAGGTGAATAGTAATAACATGACTAACTTAACTTGTGCTTCAGAAATAGACAGCAAAGTTAGCACCCAGAATCGGTATTCTTCCCCTTCTCTACCCCACCCCCCAGTATTAGTTGCTTCAGTGATCTTCCAGCAGAAGAAATGGGGCTACTAATGAAAGAGAGAATTAGAGTAGGTTAAGCATCTGAGATCCTTGCATTCTGTAATTTTTAGTGGCCTAGTCTAACAAAGAGCTTAGCATGCTGCACTCCCACTGAAGTGAGAGAGTGAAAGGAGTGGAGTGTCTTATCTGGATCATTGGTTTTGCACCTAAATAACTCAGGGTTTGTATTAGATGATGTGTCCAGAGGGTTTATACTGTGTATACATCTTTGTTTTTCACAGGCCACTGTCATGAGAGAAACCCTGATGGAAGCCATGATAAGCAGAAGTACTTTGGTGACCACCAAGAGTCAGTAATCACAGCTGAGGAAGAAAACTCTGAAGAAGGTATAGAAGAAGATCCAGAAGCCTTTGTTCAGAGTTCAACAGGAGACCCTTCCTCCCTGCGGCTGGAAAGTAAGTCAGCCTTGGAATTTCGGTGCATGCTTGAATAATGAGCTACCTTCTACACTTCAAGCCCTGCTTCCTTTCCAGAAGAGCTTTCTTCCTTCCAATAGATGTGCTCTCCAGTTTTGCTTGCCACAAGGTGAAACACCCGGGACAAGATAGAAGCTAGGCCATTAATTCAGTTGATTTCTTATTTGATCTTTCTAGTCCTTCCCAAATATCAAACAAATTAAAGGTGCTGCAACCCAAGATTATGGCTGAGTTTCTTTTACCTCTCAAGCACTAGTCTGGGCAAAAATGCAGATTGGGTACAATACTCTCACTTACTGAAACATGACATGTTTCTTGAACTGCTTTTCCCTTTCAAATTGAAATATTAACAAAACCTTTAAGAAATTATAAAGTTTAAAAATAATGTGTGAAGCATCTTTTGACACATTCTGCCTTTCTATTGGGAGTTTTACTAGGGATGTACTGTATAAGGCCTTTAAATAATCCCCTTCATGACACAAGAGTTAGAGAATTGTGTGCATTAATATTTTGAGCTCCTCAGACAGCAGTCTTGGTGAGTTTTCCTCTCTTTTGCTTTCCCTAGTGAAACGCAATAGAAATGAGGTAAACTGCTTAAATGATCTTGATAACATTTCCCTCTGTGGCACTTGAAAATTCCTTATTTTGTCTCCTTATTCCTGTTAACCATTTTACAGGAATAGAGAGGAAGAAAAACAAGTAACCTTTAAAATTGATCATGTTCTGTTTCCCACTCTTCTTCCTCGAGCCTGTTTCCTAGAAGACACCTTTCGGATGTGTATACCCATCTCATTCACGCCTTGATAATTTCTGAATCAACTGTACTAGATAAAAGTGGGGAGAGGAAGGCAGATTTAGTAAGAGCAGGACCTGGAGAGGTTTACTCCATGCTGGTGCTTGAGCTGAATAACATATGGAAAAGCAGCTACATATCTTCCCACTGAAAGAGAATTGCTATAAACAGGGAGAAGAACAATGAGAATTGACCATTTTTGAATCAGCAATTGATAAAGCATTATTATGCAGAGATGTATATTTTCATATTTTCCAATGGCTTCTGTTCAACTGTGGCACACAGTGAACAAACAGTGATCTTCCTATTCAATACTTCTGATTTTTGGGGGCAAAAAAATTAGGTGGGTACTGAGAGCACAACTGTCATAGTCAGAGCAGGGCCCAAATTTCACCTCGGCCTTGTTTGCTTATGACACGCTGCAAAATCCTTTGTGTGAAGCATCTGTTCGTGGTGAGGAAAGGGATTCATTCACGTAAAATTTTTTATTTCTGTTTATTAAAACAAAATATTGTCATCAGTCCAGCTTTCATGACAGCCTTATAATGATAAATCAACCCTTACAGCTTGACAGTTTTGAAGAACTCTAACAAGCCAGAGTATTAGAAGAAAATCCTATTTCAGGCTCTCTTAAAAAATTGTAGGATGTTCCTCACTTGTATCATCCTTGATACTTACTAATTAAAGGTCTTAGAAGGTGTGCGTCGTATTTGCACAGGTAGAAGACTTTAGGCATAAAACAGTCATATCCTTTGTATTGCTTTTGGGTACTAGTGTAACACAATAATTTTGGTGACATTTATTGATGCTTCATTTCAGACACCGTTATTGCAGAAAGCAATGACTCAGAAGGGATGGAGAGTCTGGGAGATGCTCAGATGTCTGAAGAGATGTTGGCCTTGGTGGATGAGTTTGAAAACTCCTGGTCTCTTGAAGCCTTTGAGGGGGCACTGGAGGTGAAAGGGCGTCGGATGGACTTGCAGGGAATCCGGGTTCTAAAAACTGGTTCTCAGGATGGACTGGCTAGCTCCTGTTTTGGAGATTGTGGAGATGATGATGAAGCTGAATGGGTAAGAGCATTCATTTGCAAGAACTAGTTTAATAACATTCAACATACCAAATTCACAGCCAGGAACAAACGTGTCATAGACTATAAAATCTGGTCTTTTGTGTGTTTTTGTCCTGTACTATATAGGTTTCAAGGGGGAAAACCAGTATTTCTCAAATTGGGGTCCTGGCCCAAAAGGGAGTTGCAAGGGGAGTCACCAGGTTATTGGGGGGTACAATATTACCACGCTTACTTCTGTGTTGCCTTTCAGAGCTAGGCGGCCAGAGCTCGGTGCCTGTTGGCTGGGTGCCCAACTCTGAAGAAGGGTAGCAGTATCATACCATGTCACATTTGCTTCCACGCTGCTGCCTGCAGAGCTGGGCAGCCAGATAATGGCAGATGCTAACTGAGAGAGGCAATACAATACCATACCATCCTTCTGCACTGGTGCTGGAGGTGACTCTGCCTTCAGAGTTGGGCTCCTGGCCTCCTGCCGCTGCTCTCTAGCTGCTCTGCTCGGAAGGCAGCACCGCCACCAGCAGCAGCATAGAAGTAAGGGTAACAGTACTGCAACCCCTCACCACCACTCCCGCAATAACCTTGCTATTCCCCTCACAACTCCTTTTTGGGTCAGGATCCCTACAATTACAGAACTGTGAAATTTCAGATTTAAATAGTGGAAATCATGAAATTTACAATTTTTAAAATCCTATGATCATTAAATTGACCAAAATGGACCATAAATTTGGTAGGGCACTTATCATGATTGCAATAATGATGGTTTGGAGGGAGGCTCAATAGTTCAACCTGAAATACACTCTTGAATCTCTTAAGTTATCAGGCTTTCCTGGGTCATAACTGGCCAAAAGACATAACCAGCTGAGAGCTGGTTGAGGGTCTGTGTAAAATAAATTGGTAGTTTCAGTTCACCTCCTTACAGACAAAACTGCCATCAGCATTGTTACTAATTAACATCTTCATTGGTAAAAATGAGGCCAAATATTGAATGAATGATTGAGTCTAAGTATACCTCTTACCTTTGGGGTAGTCGAGAGACCCTCATGAGGTGATGGCTGAGACTCACTGCCAGTGAATGGGAATTAAATTTGCACTGCATTGTGCACGTAGAGGATATTCTCCCATGCTCTCAAATCTGGCAGAACTGAATTAATTTTGATAAATACACTAATAAATTGAGAGAGAGACAAGGCAGCTGAGGTAATATCTCCAGAGTGGCCAAACTTACTGACCCTGTGAACCAAATAGGATAATCTTCAAAAGTTGAAGAGCAGTGCATGCTGACCTAGGCTTGGGGCTTCAGCTCCACAAAGTGTGCCTGCTGGGCTCAGAGCTTCTGCCCTCTGGCCGGGTGGCAGGGCTAAGGACTTCTGTCCTGTGAGGAGGGAGTTCTCAGGGCTTCAGCCCTGTGGGAGGCACCTGCCATGGCTTAGGGCTTCAGACCCTCTCCCGATAAAGAAGAAGCCCCAAGTTCCTTTCCCTGCCTATTCTAATAAGTGAAGAATGTGGGAGAGAGTCATAAGTGGCTCCATGCTTTAACTGTAAAAGATCCATACATACACAGTTTGAGAGCTGCAGTTTGGCCACTCTTATAATATCTTTTATTAGAACTACTTTTGTGATGAAGCACAAAACGCATACAATCATAATACTAGAACTCTAAGGGACCTCAAGAGATTATCAAGTCCAGTGCCCTGCCCTCACGGCAGGACAAAGCCCCATCTAGATTGCCCTGATAGATGTCTATCTAACGTGCTCTTAAATATTTCCAGTGATGGAGATTCCACAACCTACCTAGGAAATTTATTCCAGTGTTTAACCACCCTGATAGTTAGGACGTTTTTCCTAATGTCAAACCTAAACCGCCCTTGCTGCAATTTAAGTTCATTGCTTCTTGTCCTATCATCAGAGGTCAAGAACAATTTTTCTCCCTCCTCCTTGTAATCCCTTTTTAGATACTTGAAAACTGCTATCGTGTCCCCTCTGTTTTCCCTTTTCTAAACTAAACAAACCCAGTTCTTTCAATTTTCCCTCATAAATCGTGTTTTCTAGACCTCTAATCATTTTGTTACTCTTCTCTGGACTTTCTCCAATTTCTCCATGTCTTTCTTGAAATGTGGTGCCCAGAACTGGGTACAATACTCCAACTGAAGCCTAATCAGCACAGAGTACAGCAGAAGAATGACTTGAGTGTCTTGCTCACAACACTCCTGTTAATGTACCCCAGAATCATGTTTGCTTTTTCTGCAAGTGTCACGCTGTTGACTCATGTTCAGCTTGAAATCCACTATGACCCCTAGATCCCTTTTTGCAGTATTCCTTTCTAGACAGTCGCTTCCCATTCTGTATGTTTGAAATGGATTGTTCCTTCCTAAGTGGAGTACTTTACATTTGTCCTTATTAAACTTCATCCTATTTACTTCAGACCATTTCTCCAGTTTGTCCAGATCATTTTGAATTGACCCTATCCTCCAAAGCACTTGCTATCCCTCCCAGCTTGGTATCATCTGCAAACTTAATAAGTGTAATTTTTAGGCCATTATCTAAGTAGTTCATGAAGATATTGAACAGAACTAGTCCCAAAACTGATCCCTGCAGAACACCACTTGTAATGCCCTTCCGGCATGACTGTGAACAATTAATAACTACTGTCTGAGAATGGTTATCCAGCCAGTTTTATGCCCACCTTATAGTAGCCCCATCTGGGTTGTGTTTTTCTAGTTTATTGATAAAGTCATGTTGAGACCATATCAAATGTTTTACCAAAGTCTACGTATACCATGTTGACTGCTTCCCCCTTATCCACAAGATTTGTTATCCTATCAAAGAAAGCTATCAGATTGGTTTGACATGATTTGTTCTTTACAAATCCATGCTGGCAATTACCTATCACCTTATTATCTTCCAGATGTTCGCAGATGAATTCCTTAATTATTTGCTCCATTATCTTCCCTGACACAGAAGTTAAACCAACTGGTCTGTAGTTTCCTGGGTTGTTCTTATTTCCCTTTTTATAGATTGGCACTATATTTGCCCTTTTCCAGTCTTCTGGAATGTGTCCCAACTTCCATGAGTTTTCTAGGATGACCGCTAATGGCTCAGATACCTCCTTGATCAACTTGAGTATTTTAGGATTTATTTCATCAGGCCCCCTTGTGACTTAGACATCTGACTTTTCTAAGTAATCTTTAACTTGTTCTTTTCATATTTAGCTACTAAACCTACCCCATTTCCACTAGCATTCACTATGTTAGGCATCCAGTCACCATGAATCTTCTTGAAAACCAAAACAAAGAACAACATAACATGACAAACAATAAACAATTTTCTTTTTTTAAAAAAAAGCTGCTTTCATGCATTCAAAAACTAAAACCAAAATGCTATTCTGCTTTAACTGGCTTTGGACTTTCACCCTCAATGGTAAATTATTATAAAAGGGAGAGTACAGTATTCACTAACAGGTATAGTTAGTATGAAGATACCTGATATCCATTTGGATGGTGGTAGGAACAGAACATTAAGGAAAGCGATCCAGTTCTATAGAAATTAAATGGACTTTCTTACGCACACAAATGAATCCTCTAATTTATTTCATATGTGCAATATAGTGTATAATTTGTCACAGGTGCCGCAATGTGATTCTTTTACAGATCACATTCCAAGTGAAACGTTTAAAGAAACCAAAAGCAGAAAGCTTGGATCTTCAGGAGCCCCCTGGGAGAAATGGAGAAGAAGGGGTTAATGAAGAAGATGAAAACCTTTACCAGATGTCACTGGAGATCAGTGGCCCAAAGATACCCTCCCCTGGACCACCAGGTAAACTACTATTTTCAGAAAAAGTAAATCCCTCAGTGCTCACTTTCCATTGTATTAATACATCAAATGGATAATAATGAGAGATTATAGAGGTATATTTCAGTCTGTATGAATATAGTGGCACAATTAGAATTCTACCCCATAAACTTTCTCCCAAGAGCACCTATTTCTAAATAGTACAGTTTAGCTGTGTTACGCAGAGCATCTTTCACCTCTCCTGTTTCCCAAAACACTTTCACTGGTAAAATGAAAAATAATAGAGAAATTCAGATGAGAAAAAGCATGGGAGGAAAGATGTGTTGGGGCAATATTTGAATGAAGCTAGAGAAATGAGGTGGAGAAGTGAGTAGGAGTAGTATTTACCAGATGCCATTGAGGTACACAGTATTTTTATATGTTCAGATACGGTATCTGCCACCATGGTATGAGATACATTAGATATAATAAACATTCCCTGCCCCCCAAGGAATTTGCACTGAGAGAGAAAAATCAAGGTTAGGCCCAATTACAAAGTGGTGTTGGGCTTTTTTTTACTGTATTTTCTTTGGTGATGGCCTGAAACAATGACTAGGTGTCTGTTTCAGATGGCAGGAGTTGCAGAAGAGCAGACTCTTATTTTACTTACCTCAGTTGGTGCAAGGTGAAGAGACAGGTGAAATTTGTGCTAGGGAAGCAGAGGGGGACTGCAGGAGGAAAATAGAAAGAAGCAAGATCTGTAAGATAGGCTTGAAGGTGTGAAGGTGTACATCCACCTGAGGAGGCATCAGTGGCATTCTGCACATGCTGGAAATTTAAGAGCCTGCAGATGCCATAGAGGAGAGAGTTCATATAGTCAAGATGAAATGAAGGTATGGGTGGAGTGCTCAGCAGTTATGGAGTCTGCATAGTACTGTGCTTGAATGATGTTGCAAAGTTGATGCTAAACATATTGATTTTTTTCAAGTGAATGTCTGTCTTACTGCAACAATTTTAGCCTATTTGAAAGGTGGGATGGCTGATTGGGTGAGGAACTTAGTCACAATACTGAAGGTTGTGAGTTTGAGTCTAACAGTCTCAAACAGGCCATCTCCAGTTCACCCAGCTGCAAAAAGGGTATCTATAGAGGCCTTACAAATCCAGAGATATCTGCTTCTCAGTTTTGAGGCTGCAGATACAAATTTTATATCTAGAACCCTGTAAATTTGCAGATATCTGCAGATGATTCTTGTGCATGCAGATAGCAATTTTGAATCCACACAGGGCTCTAGGTATCTGATCTGGACATGATTCTGGCCCCATCACTCCCTAGTGTACAGTTCACCAGGAAACCCACATGCCTGGACCATGTCGTGCCAAACTTTTTGACGTTGACCATTTGGGGTGGATTTGCCATTGTGACATAGGAGGTCATTTTGCATTTTGAAGATTCTAATATGCATCTTTTAATAAGCTCCCATTTTAACAGTTGGAAGACTTGGATATGGTTAATATTTAAATAGTAAAGATTACTTGATGCTGAACATGTTGGAAATTGGATTGTACCTATAACCTTACACTCCCCCATACTGCGGAGCTCCCAAATATTATCTAGCTATCTTGGTCTTAAGTATTCTCATGGCCTCTGTTACTGTAGTATCTGAGCATCTTCTGCTCTTTAATGTATTTATCTTCTCAGTATCTCTGTGAGAGATCCCCATTATACAGATGGAGAATTGAAGCATGGAGAGACAGTGATATGCCCAGGGTCACACAGGAAGTCTCAGAGCAAGAAAATAAGCCCAGATGTCCCAAGTCCCAGGCTAGCACCCAACCAGTAGACCATCTTTCCTCTTTTTATATATTATTGTTCCTCTGTGAGATGGTCACCACCAGCAGAGGGGCTCAGAATGCCCATATAAATTATTGAATACTTAGGAATGAAATGTATTCCACAATACTGACATGCTGGGAAAGGATCACCCTTTCCCAGTGATGCACTAAGGGCAACTTCCTTTAAAGGACCTCTAATCAAAGTGTTTTTCATGAGTTGATATAATAGATTTATTTTAGTTTTGCAAAAAATAAAATAAAAGTGCTTTTATGTGAGGGTAGATGTTGGGATTTGGTTCCAAAATGGTGAAAGAAAATCAAGTAGAAATAGACCTTGAAATGCTACTTAGGCAGTGTATTTAGTTCTTTGCTTGCTTGCTTTCCTACATAATATTGTTAATGTTATTAAGCACTGTAGTAGTTAGGCCCATATAAGGCCACACTAGTTAGCCTCTTGCTGAACTATTTAGTGGCTAAAATATTTTTCTTTTTTTACACTTTTGATATTGCCATGTAAGAAATAGTATTGACTATAAAAACAGGAAATGTGAAGTCTTAGGGCCTGATCCAAAATGCACTGAAGTCAATGGAAAGACTTAGTGGGTTTTGGCCCATTTGTCTTATTCCTTATTTTGTCACTGCCCTTCAGTATGATCATGAACAAATTATCTCCCTGCCTTGGTTTACTCATCTGAAAAATGGGAAGAATATTATTTGCCAACCTATTTGGAAGTTCCAAGATATAATTTCTTAATGGTTTCTAAAGTGCTCTTAGATCCACAAGTAAGACTCTGTAAAAGTTATCATCTATCATGATCAATAATAATGCTATTCCCTGAAAAATATTGGCATTTTTCCATCTCACTCTAAACAAGAAGAACAGAAACTATAATAATCAAAAGGTACATGTATTGGTTCTGGAAGTAACTGCAGAACTGACAAGGAGAGCTCAGACCCTCCTTCGTAATATTTTCTATTTAGTAATTTACCAAAATAAACTCTTAAGTGCAGAAATGCAGGCAACTCTATGTTTGGTTTGTGTGTATAACCCAGAGAAGAATTATTCTTCAACTACAGATGTGGAAAGGTATTAATAAACAGATTTTTAAACATACACATTGCCACTTGTCTTATCCTATTTAGACTCTGATCCTGCAATCAGATCACCATAGGCATGGTGGGTTCCACACAGGTGTGGGACTCTTGTCACAGGGATCCAGTAGAAGGATTGAAGCCTTAGCTCTTTGATGCAGGAAATACCTCACATGCCTTTCTATGTGTAAAGTGCTATGTAAATCTGACGCGCTCTCGCTCTCTATGTGCGTGTGTGTGTGTGTGTGTGTGTGTATATATATATATATATATAAAATTCCTGCAGGACAACAGAGTGACATCATCATGTCACTCTGCATCCCGCCTGCCTCCTCCCTTCTTCCCTCCTCCTCTTCCCTTTTCGCCAGTGCTCAGGAACCGCAGCTGCCACGCTACGGCCTCCCTCATCCCCCCTCCCTGGTGCTCAAGGGGAGATGGGGCCGTGCCATGGTTTCGGGTCTCTTCTGTTCCCCTTTACCCCCGATGGCCAGGGGGAGAGCGCAACCCTGGCGAGGCCTCAGATCAGCCCCCCTCACTCCCAGCAGCCAGTGGGAGAGAGCTGGGGCTGGCGAGGCCTCAGCCTTGTCCAACGGCCAGATGGGGGAAGGGAGTAGACCCGGGGCTGGCGTGGCCTTGGTTCTCCCCAGTGGGCAGGGGGAGAGCCAGGGCTGCCTACCCCCAGAGAGAGGGATGCTGGCGAGCACAGCCCCCTAGTAAACTGTAAAGATTCATTTTTAAAGATTTACTTTTTTAAAGAAATTTTGTATTACCTGCTTCTTTCTAGGGAAAAGGCGTGACTATCGCAGCTTGGGCTGGCCAAGTCCTGATGAGTGTTTGAAACTCCGCAGGGTGGAGTTCACTACTGTAGCCAGCACATGGCTAGCTGTTTCTGCTAAAAATATTGAGTGAGTATCATGCATGTGAAAGTAATCAAGTAATTGGGATAGGGTTGCTGTATGACCTTCTTATGTACGTATGCCAAACATCTTAGTGGCCTGCTAAAGCACATGGCAGTTCTACTATGGCTTCAGCCAATTTTGATACCACCTCTACTGTAGGGAGGTGATTTTCTTAGATGGAGCCAACAGCAGGGCTGGGGATTGTAACAGTCCCTTTGTTCTTTGATTTGAGGTTATCTGTCCCCATTGGCCACCTCCATTTGTAGTTTAGGGGTAGTGGTGGATTCTCAGTTGTTTTAGACCATCCTATAGCAGCAATGACCAGGGTGGCTATTTTCTGTTTGTGCTTGGCAAGGACCTTTTCTCTTAAGTACAAACCGTGTCACTGTTATCCCTGCCTCTGTCAGCTCAATAGCATTATACATGGGGCTCCTCCTCAAATCCATTCTTGTGCAGAATCCTGCAGCCTGTTTGTTGTGGTATGCAAGCATGACACCAATGCTCCCCACTTTACGTGGGCTGCTAACTGGTTTCCAGATGATGTTTAAAGCCTAAGAGAGTGCTGCTGGTGAGTGATAGTGTTGTAGTTGTGGTTAATGGAGGTGCTGAGTTAGATCCCAATGATATAAGAGAGCAGGCTGTCAACAGGTCATCTGCAGCAGGGCCCTTCAGCTCTGGAACTTGATACCCACTTTAGTCTCAATCTGTTAAAGTTCAGGGATTGCCGCAACAGTCATCAATTTGTTAGGGCTTTGGGGATGGGCTGTGTGGGTATGTTTTGATTTTTTTTGTTTCACTTAGAGTATGTCTCGACTATATGGCTCCATCGACGGAGCCATGTAGATGAGTTTACTAGACATAGGAAAATGAAGCGGCGATTTAAATAATCGCCGCTTCATTTACATCAAAATGGCCGCCGCGCTGTGTCGATCAGCTGTTTGGCGGCACAGCGGGGCAGTCTGAACGTGCCATGGTCGACAAGGGAAGCCTTTGTCGACCACCCCAGTATGCCTCGTGAAATGAGGCTTACGGGGGCGGTCGACAAAAGCTTCCCTTGTCGACCGCGGCACGTCCAGACTGCCCCGCTGTGCCGCCCAACAGCTGATCAGCACAGCGCGGCAGCCATTTTGATGTAAATGAAGTGGCGATTATTTAAATCGCCGCTTCATTTTCCTATGTCTAGTAAACTCATCTACATGGCTCCATCGACGGAGCCACGTAGTCTAGACATACCCTTAGCGGTTAGTTTAATTTTTGTTGTGTTCTGGGTTTGTGTGGCTTTTCCTTGTAAGAGCTGTTAGTTAAGTCAAAATAAATAAACTTTCCCTTTCCCTTTTCTCTTCAGTTTCTAGCCTATACTGTAATATTGTAAGTCTCCTTCGTACTTGCATCCTTCTCAGAGGATTATAGGAAACGTATTGGTTAGGCAAACAGAGGAGGTTGAGTTGTCTTGGTTTTGGAAGCCTACTCTAACTAATGAAAACAGTGAGCCGGGGTGGGGGGGTTGCATGATCTATATAATCTGCCTCCATCCTTGGTGACCTTATAGCAGCAGAGTTAACTTAGGAAACTAACTAGTAATTAACAGCCACTCCTAAAGAAGAACCTCTGTGTAAGATCAAAATCTTGTCTGTCTCACCAACAGAAGATGGTTCAATAAAAGAGATTTTCTCACCCACCTTGTTTTGCTACCACTCTGTTATGCAGTCTAATAAGAGAGACAAACATCAGCTACAATGGGTTAGAAAAGAAGGCTGCAGTTTAAGAATTTTCTCTACAGAGTGAAGGTCAAATTCCTCCTGTTTGCCAAATGAGGCTCTGCCAGCATCCAAACAAAACTTACCTACTAGAGAAGCTGCTTTTTTATATTGACTCCTCCCTCTCCTTCTCCTGACCAGGAGGTTCTGTGTATGACTTAGAATTTGTTTTCCTTTCTTTCTAGCATTACAGAGCATATTGATTTTGCCACACAGCTGCAAGAACCAGCTATGGAGCCCCTGTGCAACCCCAATCTACCTGCCAGTATGCACACTTTGGACCATCTGCAAGGGGTCTCCAATCGGGCTAGCCTGCATTACACTGGAGAGAGTCAGCTGAAAGAGGTACACCTCTGTCTTCCCACAACTGTTTGGAGGCTATCCAAGATTATAAGGATCAAAAGTCAGTGAGATTTATGCAAAGGATGGGATGGTTGAGAGGATTAGGCTAACGAACCTTTCCTTTCTAATTCACTGCTCATGGGTGTTAACAAATGACCAAGGCTAATGGCTATTCAGCATCCTATGATGATTTCACTTCATTTCTTAGTAGATCAGAGCAGTGTTCTCTCTACGATTTTCCATCCATGAGCAGAGTAAGTTTTATCTTGTGCACCAACAATGAGATCCTGTGCACTTGTTCAGATGCGTGCCACTGTGGCACCCACTGGGGCGCTGCTCTCCAAGAGATTCTCTCAGGTAGTGCTTCCCCCCACCAGGTGGCTCTGCCCCTTCCCTCACCATGCAGCCCCAGCCACTGGAGCAGCCTCTCCCCCTCCCCCACCATGTGGCCCTGGCCACCGGAGCAGCTCTGCCCCCTTCCCCACCATGTGCGCCAGAGCAGCCCCGCCCCCTCCCCCACCATGCAACCCCAGCCACTGGAGCAGCTCCGGCTCTGGCCCCGGCCAGGGCCACCAGAGGTGCAGCTGCCTGTGATATAGCTCCAGCCCCAGCTGGGGCCCCAGAGGAGCAGTTGCTGGCTACCCACAACACGGCTCCAGGTGCAGCTCCATCCAAGGCCACTGGAAGAACGGCCGCCAGCCTCTGCAATGCAGCTCCAGCTTTTGCCCCAGCCGGAACCTCATGGTGGCTGCCCTGCTGCTCCTGTGGTGGGGCAGCTGCCCACCATGCAACCCACCCCAGAACTGCTGAACAGCCACTGCGCACCTTTGGTCAGGAGGTGGGCGGGCCTCAAATTCTTGGTGCGCACTCGCACAGGCATGCACCTTAGAGGGAACACTGGATCAGAGACCATATTATGAATTCCTTTCTTGGCTTTCTAAACAAAATAGATGAGAATCATATGGGCCCTGGAAACTGAACTCCCTCCTCAGTCCTAGAAGTGTTCCCTCTAGGACACATTGGAGAGGAAATTTGTCTAGCTGCTGCCCCCAAGGCTGTTCCTATTCTATGGCTAAGCAGTCACTAGAGCTGTCAATCTGGCTTCTTTTTCTAACAAAATATTTAAAGAAAAGTTTTACCGTATATGTTGAGAGATCACAAAATGCTGAATCCATGTCTTGTCATGTTTTCTAAATTTCAGCATTATACTTCTGGGGCCGTATCCTCACTGCCACAGCCCCCACCTATGCAGGCAACACAGAGTGCCTCTTAGGGAAGGGATTAGATCCCTTCTGGGAGAGAGTATCAAATTTTAGGAAGCTGTTTACTTATCTTTGTTTTCTTGATTTCATCTCATCAATTTCCATCTTCTAAGCACATGCCTTTTCCTTCTCCACAGGTATTACAGAATCTTGGCAAAGACCAGTATTCACCACAGTCATTAGAACAAGTTGGAACGCGAATAGCCAAAGTTTTGGAAAAAGTATGTGTGTGTGTGACAAACAAAATTGCAACAGGGTCTTATAGTGTCCTCTACTTCACCTGCCTGACAAGCCAGCTTCAAGACTATCTGTCCAGAAACACAGTCCAGGACCATGCTTGTAAAATTTTCTGACCCATATTTTGCGCTTACATGACGTGAGGTGACTCTATCAGATCTCTGTGCATAACTCGTCAATAAAATACAATTTGTAAAGTTTTTTGGTATCTCACGCATATGACGACATGCCTGTACTGGTTAGCATTGGCTGTGATACATAATTCGTCTCCACTGGCTTCTGTGTGAGGATCGTAAAGTACTTTGAAAGCATTAATAAATTCAGCCTTATGGCACCCCTGAAAAATAGGGGCAATACTGTTATGACTATTTTACAGATGCACAAACTAAAATATAAAGAGATTAATGTCCAAATTCTCCTCTCTTACACAGCTACAACTCCCACTGATCCAATGAGCTTCACCCAAATAAGTGAACCAGAAATTTGGCTTATGTTCTCCCTCGGGCTTCTCACTAAGATTGTGATTGGGTTAAGCATAGAATGCATATCTTGCATCAGCCAGTTTTATTCCTTATCCAGAAAGCCTATCCAAACACTGCAAGACTGCTAGTGAGTTAATAGTGCGTGGGTAGGGGGGTGGGTGGGTGTGTGTGAGTGAGTGAGTGAACAAACATCTCATAGAACAATAGTCAGGTTTCATATCTGGACCCAGATTTATTGCATCTACTGTCTGAATGACATCCACCAAAAGAATCCAATTAAGTGAAGCTCAAAACATTCTGCTCCAAAGTGGGAAACTCTGAACCAGGCTGATTTATAGTTAATGGAAGAGGTTTTCTGTTTGGGTATCTCAGCATTAATGGTGCCTTGGGTATCATTTCAGTAATATTGGACTGTTTACAAGTTTGGAAAGAACCTAGACTTCGGTAGTTCCATAATGGTCCACTACTCCAGATCAGATGCCCACTTTGGTAGGGTTGTCCTGACATCTTTGTTAAAGCTAGATTCCTACTAGCCATCTCCAGACAGCCAGATAGGTGCTTGTTAGTGACCAAGAGTGAAATCTATGTGGACAGTCACTCGGTTGTCTGCCCTACGGTAACTGTGGTTCTTTAAGATGTAATGCATATGGTTTCCATGATCCCTCTGCTCCCCTAAAGCTACTCCTTTGGGATTCTGTATTGGTGAAGGAGCCAGCGGAAGGTTGGGCCTATTCTTTCTTTTGTGCCTTCAGTTGAGGGGTTGACGAGCATAATGACAGCTATAGTGCAGATACAGTCGCAACACACACTGCTAGCTAGGAAAATTCAATCTGATGTGCATGGATTGTGTGCATGCCGAAACTAGAATCTATGTGGACAACACATCTGAAAGTTACTCTAGAGTAAGGAGTTCTTCCTTTAGATTGCAATGCCAAGCACTCAGAAATTATGAAATACCAGGATTAAGTTGTCCATGCAACATTGATTTGAACTACTGGTGCAGTTATATGATCTTACAGTCCTTACTTACATGATTACATACTATTTTTCCATAGAGTCATGCCTCAAAAGGTGCACAAGATGGATGCACAACAAGTCACACTGAAGGTTGCAGAAGCAATTATAAATGTGGCATTTCCTAATTTTCAGGCATTTGACTTTGCAACCTAAATAACTTAACTTTGCTGGTTTGTACATCTTATTAGGTAATAATCACTTTTGCTGCCTTTTGTAAAGTTATATTGTTTAATTTTTGAATGGAAAACATTGGTTGTGGATGTTTGAGAGTGTAGAGAGAGGAGCTGGGGCTGGGATAATGTTATATATATAGTTTGGTTTTTTACTGTGTAGTTTTGTGTAATGTTTTCCCCCTTGCTGCATTGTCTTTTTTTCAGAATCAGACTTCTTGGGTCCTCTCCAGCATGGCGGCGCTGTACTGGAGGGTGAAAGGTCAAGGGAAGAAGGCAATAGACTGTCTGCGGCAGGCCTTGCATCACGCACCGCATCACATGAAGGTGCGTACAACACTGTTCACTACTGAAATGAAATCCTAGCAGCTCTTCCCAACTTGTGGCTCATATGAAGCTAGTTTAATGAGTTCTCATCAGCTGACTCTCATCAACCCAGCCATTGTCAAATGTCAGATACCTAGGATATTAGCCAGTCTTAGTGAAGGTCCTAAAGGCTGTCTTTTACCACTTTAATCAGAGTGAATAAAAATCAATGTTTCTTTTTAAATATCAAAAAAAAATTTTATTTAAATTGGATTTTTTTTGTTTTATAATCATCCGTAACATAATAAACATTTCATTTAAAAATAAGTTACAAATGAATCTCATCACAAATGTGCTTCACCTACGCTTACAGTCTTATAAAAATAAATTAATGGCTCTAGTCTGTCCAGGCTAGCTACTTAGCTTTTGCATCTTGAAAGTTCTGGGATTTCAGTTTCTGTTTCTTAGCTGACTCAAAAATACCATGTGCAAAGCTAGACACAAGCTAGATAGGATTGGTTTTGTTCTGTGCTTATGTCATGGTGGACGTTGGCCAAGCACGGCAGAAAAGTTAGTTAAGAAGTTGTCTTAAAGACAGACAGACAATATATAGGAAAGGACAGAGGCAACATAGAAAGGAACAATGGAGTGGAATGGAATGGAAAAGGGACGACATTATTCAGCACATACACAGCTTTCTGTATTTCCCCATACTTTTCCAAAGAAAAACTGTCATGGTTCCTGGGAATGAGAGGCACCCTATCTGGGAATATTTTGAAGAAATGTTTTCCCTGGGTAAAAAAGGAAAATGTGTCAAGTGGAAGCAGCGCAAGAAAATAATGCAGGGTCTAGTTGCAAAACTGAAACATCAGAAGGAAAACTGGTTATTGGGAGAAAATGATGTAGATGAAGATGTGGATATGGTTGAATGTATCAACTGGTCAGAAACGCGAAAAATTCACTTTGCAATACATCATTCTTCAAGACTCTCTCTATGCCTTCTAGTATAAGTGTGATTTGACAAGCACATTACCAAGCTGTTTGCTGTGTTGGATGTTGCTAGAAAAAAAGTTTAGTTTAGCTAATCCTTATGGCTTGTTTAATTAGGTTTAGAATCTATCACTCAAATAAATAATACAGAAAGCTGCCGTGAGAGCAATCTAGAGTTGCCAGTCACCACTGAGTGTCATTTTCTTATATTACATAATACCTGCCCTTATTTTGGAGCATCATGGCCACAGCCCATAATGGTGATGCCCTAAGTCTGTCCCCTACATTATGTCAGTATAACTCAGCTTTTCCAAGGGAACCCTCATCCTATAATTCTCAGAAAATGGAAGTGTCAGTGAGTTCAATGGGGCTTACTCCAAAATTAGGTGCATTCTAAGCACATTCTGTCGTAACCTTTTTAATAACTTGATTTAAATCAAGGATCTTTTTTAGTGATTTAAATCAATGATTGAAATCATCTTGATTTAAATCAATCCACCCTGTCTTTAAGATAGGCTATATTTTTACCCACCTGCAGAAGATACAGTTATAAGTCTTCCCTGAGCCTGGAAAGTCAGGTCAATGTCCTTCAAGGCTGACATGCTTAGTAATAAATGGCAGGCTGACTCTTAATACATATATGAAACCCTTGATCATATGGAGTGAGGTGTAACAGTTAACTCGAACTAAGGACTTAGTTCGAGTTACCGTTTGACTGCCACGTGTAGCCGCGGGCAGGCAGTTCGGACTAGGGGGATTTAAAAATGGCGCCTGGACGGGAAGATGCAAATAAAGCCCGGGATATTTAAATCCCGGGCTTCATTTGCAACTTCGAATGCCTACATTAGCCTCCCTAGTTCGAACTAGGGGGCTAGTGTAGACATACCCTTAGTTACTAAATTTATGTAGGTATGCTAGAACAGGAATTTGTTGTTTCTGCCACCCAGGGATTAGTTAATATGTTCTAGCAATGCATTAGTGCTTATTGCTTATATAGCACTTGCCATCTACAAATTTCCTGGGCCAGTCAGTTTTTGTATGCCTCTCTTCACCACCGTTTCTCCTAAAATGGTGAGTAGGGTGCTTCCCTGCCTTACGGGGTATTGGGAAGATGTACACCTGCTTGAATACTGTGGTGATGGGATCCATGAGGTGAAAAGAGAATTTAGTTTGTGCCTGGCTCCCTGTCCCAAGTGCACTCTACCTGACAACACAGAATCTATTTGAGATCTACTACATCTATTTCACTTCTGTAATTCAGTCTTGCTTTGCCACTTCTCTTAAAGGAAGGCTGGAATTGGGACATCAGGCTGGTTAAGCATCATCAATTCTTTTTATGTAACTATTTAAGACTCTTCAGAATTGGTTCCTTTTGCAGTCTGTTTTGTGGGGTAGATTGGAGTAATGTGACAGGCAGCTGTTAGCACACTGCCCAACATGGCAAGAACACAGCCCAACAGTACTGACCATGCTCCAGCAATTTCATGCCAGTGCTTGACATCAGAATGTTTTCCAGCCTCAGGACTTGTCTTCCTACTGGAAAGTGCAGCTGTCTCCAGAAAACACATGGGCTTGTTTTGTTGAAATCCAGCTGCAGCTTGAAAACGCTGTGAGCCTTGGTACTAAATGAACAGCTATTCGGTATTTTGTTTTATCCTCATGTGTCTCCACGCCTTATTTACGGCATGTTATCAAGCCCTTTTCTGACTACAGAATTTCTTTGTGGGTTCTTTTGTGGCATTCTTCCCTATAGTACCTGAGAGCTTCACAAACATTAATGAATTTTATTTTTACAGCATCCCGTGTGGTGAGGTTGTACTATCCCCATTTTAACTATGAGTAATGGAGAACACAGGGAGACTAATGTCAAAAATTTAAGCATTCTTTTTAACTGGCATTTTTTAACTTTTGAGTTGCTTGACTTGGCAATCATAATGAATATTCTTTTAATGTAGTTTTCGATGTGTAATTGCATATAAATATTACAGAAGTCTGGATTTGTACTTCTGAAGTCTAAACCCATGAGAGAAAAAAATGGGAGTGAGACATACATCTCCAAGAAATAATCCCACTGGGAGGGAATAGATGGCAGAGCCCCTCTGCCAATGGCTCTCACAGTGAACTCCCTGATTCAGGGTCAAGGGAATGCACCTTGTACTGCCCACTCCCTATATGTCTTTTGCTCTTCTCTTTTTAGGATGTGCCACTAATAAGCCTAGCGAACGTCTTCCACAATGCGAAACTTTGGAATGATGCCATCATCGTAGCTACTATGGCAGTGGAAATAGCCCCACACTTTGTGGTTAATCATTTCACACTGGCTAATGTCTATGTAGCAATGGTGAGTAGCAACTGCTAAATTCTCTCCCATCCATGTTGCTTTGAGCCAAGGAGCAAAATTGGAATTTCTGGGCTTAGAAGTGCAAGAGGCTGGGAGTGGAGATCTGCAAGATCAGAAAGTAGGGGAATGTTCTTTCAAATATGATCTTTCAATTACTCAAAAATCTATACGGATAATTTAACAATGGGATGGCTACTGTATTTATGGTGACACAATGCTATGGCTACAAAGTCTAGTAATTACAGTAGCAAGCTGCAGATAATTCTGCTTAATCTCCCCTCGGAATAATGTCCTAGAGTTTATGTGCACTAGAAATTTGGCTCCAAATCAAGAAGAGCCCCGTCTTGAATTGTCTTGTTTACAATCCATAGGCACAAGTGGGTACTAAATAACTGGATAACATAAGTGAGACACAATTTCAAATATCTAGATTATCAACCCACAACAATCCCTAGAGTTTATAGAAAGTTTAAACTCCCTCACATTTTAAACATATTTCTTTCAACATCTGATTCTACATCCTGTTGACTAAAAGGAGCTCCTAGATTACCCACTCCTTATTGGACCTGTATTGTATACTTGATTCTAATCAACTAGCAGGGCAGGTGCCAAGAAATCAGGATGGTAAAAAGGGACGTCATAAACTTGAAATTGAGTTAGTAACAATGACGGAATCTGAAATATTTTCAGATACTACCCTTGCCTCTGAGTGCCTCTGCCAACTTTTCAGGACTTAGTCATATATTCTTAATTTTTTTAAAGTGATTTGACTTTGTTGCTGTATGAAAGGCCCATACAAGTAACAGAGGAAACTGACCAGGTGATCAGATACTACTGTGGCTGGAGTAGAAAATATAAATAATTAGATATACTGTGGCACTAACTGGACACAGTGCTGCCAAATGCATACCAGAAATGAAAGAAAGATTTTTTTTTTTCCTCTATCCCAGGGATCGGCAACCTTTTCAAACCAAAGAGCCAAACTACATCAAAATTCAGAACAAGTGGTCAACAAGAACTGTATAAGAATGCCCATTTGCATGACTGAAAATATACAGCTTAATATTATTGATAATTGACATGATTAATAATAGCATAAATGAAACATTGTACTCAGGCTTTATTTAATGGAACTTCTGCTGCTGCATCTTTTCACACTTTTCTTTGAAGTTTACATATAACTGGTCAATTCCAGCTTCATGCATGCATTCAGGCTGTCTTCTGTCAATCTTATGGCAGGGGGCTGACTGGGGATGTGGGGTGCAGGAGTCTGGGTTGGGATATATGAGGGATGGGGGACAGGAGGTTCAGATGTATGATGGACTCAGGGCACAGGGTTGGCGTGTGGGGTGGGGGGGGGGAAGGCAGGGAGGATAAGACAGCAGCTGGAGGTAGGGTGGTGGGGTAGGTCCTTCAGTGGTCTAATGGATAAGGCATCAGCCTCTGGAGCCTGGGGTTATGAGCTCTAGTCCTCCCCCCACTGCCCACCCCAGGAGGAGTCATGCAGCCACCAGCAGCACCCCCAGGGCTGGAGCTGGCACCAGCACCAACTGAAGGTAGGGATGTGGAGCAGGTCTTCCAGTGGCCTAACAGATATGGCATCACACTCTGGAGCCTAGGTTTGAGTGCCCCCTGCCTGCTCCCAGAGCAGCTAGGCATCTACCACCAGCCTCCCCAGGGCTGGGAGCTGCAGCTATGGAGGAATCAGCTGGGCAGCCACCACCAGCTTTCTCATGGTTGGAGTTGGCACCAGCTGAAGGTAAGGAGGGTGGGGTACATTCTCTATTGGCCTAATAAATCCCTATGTTATATTAACACCTGTTGTCACTTGAGATAATAGTATGCAACACATGCCAGACAGAAATGAAATTGAGTTGGTGGTGTGTCATTAAAGTTAATTTTCTAAAAATCACCAGGCCTTTTTCCATCCTCAAAATACCTTTTCCCTGCCTTCAAAATGCACCCTACTGTTGTAGGGATTCGTGGGGAAGGGAGAACAGGTATACATTTCAAAAATGTCATTAGCTATCAATGCATTAAAATATTGATCTACATTAGATTTACTAGCTTTAACTAGCAAATTGCCATGTAATTTGGAACTGTTAGCCATCTGGCAAGCAGAGAAAATTCTGGTAGATTCTAGAGTCTTGCATAGAATTGTAGAATTGTGTGAAAAATAAAAATAAAGGAATATCAGGGTAAAACCAAATTACTATTAAAAGTATCCTTTTGTTACTAATGGCACTGAAAATAATTTTAACTGAAAATGGAAAAGTCCTTGATTCTTCACATCAGATGCTACTCATTAATTTCTCATTTTCCAATAGGACACTAGTTTGGGGCTGTTATGTGTAATTCCACAACAAATGCCCTTTCTTGTGTGAGTCATAGAAAAAGTATACTTTGTTTATTGGAGTGTGTAGCTATTATAAATAACAGTCAGCATCTTTTAGCCAAAAATTTCAGAAAGACTCACAAACACATTTAATTAAACTTCCTAAATTCACTGGGAAGTGAGAATTATGATTATTCCCATTGTATAAACAGAAACACTGAGGTGTGGAAAGGGTATGACTTAAGCTAGATCACTTGTTGAGACAACAGCAGAATGAGAACCCAGGAGTCTTAACTCTGAGTCTCCTGTTCTAAGAGCTAGACTACACTGCCTTTCAATGCACTATACAACCTGTGTTTTTAAAAAAAAAACTGAGAGAAATAATCTTGCAAAATAAGCTACAATACTAGGCAAAGTGTTTTACAAGCACTTATTGACCAGATGTAGAGCTGCTGGGTAATTAAACACCCACAGCTGGCCCAGGTTAGTGGGCTCAGTTTACAAGACTTTAAAATTGTTCCATAGATATTTGGACTTTGGGTAAAACCTAAGCTCTAGGACCCTGTGTAGGGGGAGGGTCCCATAGTCCAAGCTCAGGCTGAGCTGAATGTCTACACAGCAATATTTAGCCCTACAGTACAAGCTCTGCAAGCCCAAATCAGATGACCAGACCAGCTGTGGCCATACCATGGGCCTTTTATTCTAGTGTCCATGTACCTCTCAAAGGTCATATCCTGGGAGGTACTGAGCATGCTTAACTCTCATTGACTTAATTGTCACTCTAACTCTGCAGGATTGGTCCCCACACCACACATCATCTCTGAGAAGTGGGTGAGGAAAATACAGAGATCACTTCAACTACTTCTGGGTTAGAACACCACACATTTAATGATCCACCACAGCATCGCACAATCCTTTAGTACAGGAAATGAACAGAGTATGTTCTGGCTTTTGCTGTTTTCAAAGCTGACATTTTCAATCTTCATTCCTTACAGGAGGAGTTTGAAAAGGCTATGAGATGGTATGAATCAACATTAAAACTCCAGCCTGAGTTTGCACCAGCAAAGAGTCGAATCCGCACCATCCAGTGTCATTTACTCATGCAAAAAGAGCGACGGTCTCCATAAAGATCAGCAGCTGCTTCTTTTTTCTTAGGAAAACAAAATCATTGTTCACTATTCTGCTTTTAATGGGGGGTGCTAAGAAAAATTGGGAAATCAAGATTTCTAACAAAACTCTTGGAAAGAAAAGGGGTTCGGATTAAGGGATTTTTAGTTTGTTTTTCAGACATAGGATCTGTGGGAAATAAATACATTTCACAAACCATGAATTAAAACATCTGTGTAAATAATGAGTCAAGAAACTTTCCATGTGTCCACAACCTACTCCAGGATCACTAGGTTTTTCTTATTGCTCAAATTGGCGCATTTGTAGCATTTAAGTCAATGGAAATGCAAAGCGCATCCTTGCACCAAATAGCAAAAAGTTATAATCAGCTCTTCACCCAGAAATTCATGCTTTACCCAGTTGCATTCAGTCCTTATTGCCACGTTACCCACTCCAAGTTCATCTTTGGGGGAAGAGGGAATGTAATTTAATACAAAATCTAGCATTTTAGAAATATCAAGCCATTTTTGTACTGTTATTTCTGATAGGGAATGGGGAGGAATAGGAGAATGGAACAGCAGGAGACCACAGTCTAATGGTTTACATTTTGGTTATAAGACAAAAAATAAGCTAATCAGTTAAAATCCAAATAAGAGGTTTTATATCTGTCTGTATATTCAAAGCCCTCTACAGCCCTGAGTCTTTGTTTTACTAATTCTTTGTTTGCTGTATGTTTACCCATCTCAAAATAAGGTGTAAGTGTTACAGTCTGTCTCTCTAAGCCTTACAGACTTTCAGCTGCTGAGAAGGAGAGAGAACAGTGTGTGAGCAAAGAAGTCAGGTTGAATGTTTCCATATCAATCTTCTTTGGTCGGTGGAAGACCTGAAGCTCCAGACATCATTGTTGAATCAACAAGGGCACATACTTGGAACAAAATAAAATTATGTTTATGAACAAAATCCTGGCCTGTAGTTTCATTTTCTGAGTGGGTTAATTTAACACATTTACCAGTCACAGCCTCTCCCCCAACCCAAGTGAACACTGACCAGGGGCCAGCTCTCCTCCTTTAATCCTGCATCAGCCTCTGATCCTCTCTGCCCATGGACAAATCACTTACATTCTATGCCTCAGGTTCCCCTTCTGGGAGGAAGAAAAGAAAGATGATAGAGCTGGTTGGAATACCAACTAGAATACACTGATCAAAATGTTTTGTTCTTCATCGAAGCCAAAACATACTGCAAAGATTTACCAGGTGCAGGTAAATAGAAGTCTCATCAGATGTCTGCTTGTGCCAGGAATAATTATCGTAAAAGACTTGCTCAAAGCTGAACTGAAGCAACAACTGATCTGGAAAAATCTATTTGCAAAGTGGCTATTTACCTCAGCCTTTGTTAGCAATTAGAGCTGATAATAGATGTCAGGAGTCACCTAGTTGGTGGTACAAACCCTCCCTTGCAGTTTCATCCACTAGTCTCAACAAGAAAAGTACAGTCTCCTGTTCAGCTCTGGACTGAGGTGATGCCTTCTTCTTGCTCTCCTATGTCTTCTGGTCAGTATCAAGAGATTGCCACACTCTGGATTCTCTACACTCTCTTTCTGCTTGGTTCCAGTTGTTCATGTGACTATTAAGGCTGGTCCATGTGAACCTATAGCAGCAGTGGGAGGAGGGCAGTCAACAACTGTTGGCCTGGACAGAGGATTTAACCTATCTTTATGGACTACTAGAAAATATGCTCAAATACGTTAGAGATTAAAATGTTTAACAATACCATAGTAGATGTAAAATACCGTGAGGGCTGCTCTATACTTTTCTCTTAGAAATAGCTGTGCAGATAGCATACAGTGGGAACAAACACAGTTCATCAGTAACAGAGAACGTCTGCATAAGAAAATCCCAGAACTCAGCATGACAGGCCTTTTTAATCTGATTACTTAACAGAGCTTACAACAGTTTCTTCAGACAAATACCTAATAAATAATTTGCCCATTAAGGAAAATTCTGTTCTTTGAAATCTGTCTGTATCTTGGCTGGGAACTGTATGGAAGCCACCTCTGCCTTCCCACCAAATAATTTATATTTGCAGCTATGCATTCCTTATTCTCTTTAATAGAAAAGACTCCACCTGTCCTGTACTGGGCACATTCACAATTATTATTTAAAAAATTACAAAACAGACCTGACAGAGAATCAGCAGTAATTCTGGAAAAACTCCTTTTGTACCCAGACTAAAGCTAAGTCTACACAACATACCTTAATAGTGGCACACTTGTACCGCTGCTGTTCTGCTGCAGTAAGGTTTTTCACGTGGCAGCTCTATACTGGCAGGAGAAAACTCCTCCCACTGGCATAATTAAACTATCTGATATCTGCAGCTGAGCTCGCATTGGATGGCATATATAACATTAGTGGATGTATAGGTGCATTAGCCCCTGATGTTGTGGCTTATGTGGTTAGGTCCTATGATGGTGTTGTATGGATATGTGGACAGAGTTGGCATTGGGGTTTGTTGTAGGGGTAGGTTCCTGGGTAAGAGTATCTGTGGTGCTGGTGTTTGCTTCAGGTTAGAGACATGTCTATAGGTGAGGTCTGTGAGGGTATGTGTAGACTACAGGCTTTTGTCGACAAAAGTCCGCTTTTGTCGACAAAATTATACCTGCGTCTACACTACCGCCAGTTCTGTCAACATAACGTTGACAGAACTCAACAGTTTTGTCGACGGTGGTAAACCTCATTCTATGAGGAATAACGCCTTCTGTCGTTATTGCATCTGCACTCCTTTGCGTCTACACTCTCATGTCAACAAAGTGTCTTGCTTTGTCGACAGAACTGGATGTAGTCTAGACACTCTTTGTCAACAGAAGCTTTGTCAACAAAGCCTCTGTCGACAAAAGTAGTCTAGACGTACCCTGAGAGATATCGTTTTCCAGGATAGGCTGTAGATTGTCAATGATGTGCTGGAGGAGTTTAAGCTGGGGGCTGTAGGTGATGACCAGTGGTATTCTATTATTTTCCTTGTTGGGCCTGTCTTCAAGTAGGTAACTTCTGGGTACTCATCTGGCTCCGTCAATCTATTTCCTTCCTTCTGCAGATGGGTATTTAAGTTTTAAGAATACTTGATAAAGATTTTGTAGGTGTTTGTCTCTCTGGAATTAGAACAAATACAGTTGCATCTTGGGCTTGGCTGTAGACAATGGATTGTGTGATGTCTCCTGGATGAAAGCTAGAGGCATGCAGATAACAATAGCATGGATAGTTGATGCAAATTCTCACAGCTTATAGCAAATGAGAGGCTAGGTGTGGCTGGGAAAAAGCCCTCTTCATCACTGCTGACTTGTGGGCATCTAGCAATAGCTTGTGATCTGGTTGTATGCATGTTGTTGACACATGGTGGATGGACTCTCTCCTTCCCCAAATAACTGTCATCCTCAGGTAATGCCATAGTTGTCTTGTACTGCCAGTCATCTCCAGAAAAAGGAAAATTCAGGACCAAAGATGATAACTGGGGAGACTTGTCCATGTCAAGACTACATCTTGATCTATAGGCTAACAATATGAGATGCTTGCATTCTGTTTTTATAAAGGGAAGTGGAGGCAATCTTCACCAATAAGGTACCTAGTAACACGCACGCGCATACACACTCTACCAGCCAAGAAAGATACCTCTTAATTGCAGATTGTAGCCCAAAATTCCCAGAGCACATCCAGAAGCCCAGCAAACTAGATCAGCTGAAATCCAGGTGAAGAAGAAATTCCCAAGGGGAATTCAAATCAAGGTGCTTTCATCCAATAGGATAATTCACAGCAAGAAACTTTTGATCCCCTCTCTCTCACACACAAAAGGCAGCTCTGGATCACGAGAATGAGAATAGTTCTGCTGATCAGAACTTCATGGATATGATAGTAGCAAACAATCTTCCTTTGTTCCCATCATGGCCAAAGCATAAGATTTTAATCAAATCTTTTTTGTAATGTAATACATTGAAATGGGAGCATGACTTTCCTCTCCTCCGCTCTGATTAGGCCTCAACTGGAGTACTGTATCCAGTTCTGGGCACCACATTTCAGGAAAGCTGTGGACAAATTGGAGAAGGTCTAGAGAAGAACAATAAAAATTATTAAAGGGCTAGAAAACATGACCTGTGAAGTAAGATGGAAAGAGTTGAGTTTGTTTAGTGTGGAAAAAAATTGAAAGGACATCATAACTTTCAAGTACCCAGAAGGTTGTTACAAGGAGGAGGGAGAAAAAAATATTCCCCATAACCTCTGAGAATAGGGCAAGAAGCAATGGACTTAAATTGCAACGAGGGGAAGTTTAGGTTGGACATTAAGAAGAGCTTTCTAACTTTCAGGGTGACTAAGTATTGGGATAAATTGCCTATGGGGGTTGTGGAATCTCCATCATTGGAGATTTGTAAGAGCAGATTAGACAGGCACCTGTCAAAGATGGTCTAGAATGATGGTGCTTGGTCCTGCCATGAGTTCAGAGGACTGGACTTGATGACCTCTTGAGGATCCTTCCAGTTCTATTATTCTATATTCTATTATTCTATGGACAGTGCCCTGGCTCCTTCTTTCCTTAAACCATCTATTACAAGCCATATATAAAGAAATCCAAAACATCTCCTGAAAACAGACTTCTTTGATGAGGCTTATGAACCTCTGATCACTCATGTCTCCATAGCTTACTGAAAATTTGTGAGCAAAAAAAGGAATCTCTCTTAACTGTAGAACTGCAAGCTGTGTTCTTTAGCATTCTAATTGTACCGGGATTTAGGGCACTTGCTCTGGAGTCTGGAGACCTGTGTTCTGACTTAAGGTGGGCATAAACACAGCAAAAAACATTTCATTCTCTGTCCAAGGATTCTATTCCCAGCTTTGCCACTGATGTGTGTGACCATGGGCAAGTCATTTCCACTCTCTGTGCTTCTTTTCCTCCTCCCACCCTTTGCGTACCTTGTCTATCTGGAGCAAGAACAGTGGCTCACTACATCTTAATACAGTGTTCTGATTTCAGTTGGGGCTTTCTGCATGCTACATAATACAATAATAGGAATAAATAATTAATATCAGGACAACCTTTGAGGCGCATGAAGTGGGGAAAGGAATTTAAGGGCCACTGTATCAATAATCAGCATGTAATTTTAAAGATCTACCTTGAGTAGTGAGAAAAAATCAAGCTCCTCTCCCCTGGAGAACTGTTCGTTCTTGTGCATAGTAATCCAAATGATCTGGTTTCAAGCATCATAGGTGGTGTCCCTCTGGAATGCTGCCAGTATCCCCATGCCCTTGATTTCTGAAGAGATCAACTGGTCATATTCCTTCACATCAACTGGGACCCTCGTGAACACAGATTCAAAAAAGGTAAGCAAGGCATCCATGTAGCTGTGTCAATTACAATTTTATTTACTTGTTGAGCAGCCAAAAATGCACTAGGTGCCATCTGAACACACACAGACTTGGTCCCATCCCTGAAAATTTTACAGTCTACCTGTCCACATTTAAGCATGTAACTTTTTAGGCAAGTGAGATTGGAGGGAAGATTAACAGATTTTGAAAGGGAGGTACAAGTAAGTGTAAGGGGTACCATGAAAGAAGACACTGACATGAGTGTGAGAAACCAAAAAGGGGAAGAATGGTTTGGAGTCATTGATGGAGCAGAGAGGATAGGAAAACAAAGGGAGCCCAGATCAGAAGCATAGTCTTTGTCCGTTTCATAGGCTTGGAAGGCAAAAGAGTTTTAACTGGATACTAACATGATGGGTAGTGAAGTGACTCCCTCAAATTTGTCTCCTCACCAAGCTTATTTAATGGATTATTATTCTTATTTTAGAGCTGTTTACATTTAAACTAGGCATCCTAGGTTCTACATGAGAGAGGAGAAAGGGAAGAATTTGACTGTTTCTGTTTATGGTTGTCCTCAATTCTTGCAAGTGATTGATTGGACATGACTCTGCATAACTACAGCAACCATGAAAGGTGCCCACAGTTTGGAAGGTGAAAGGGATCTCTGTTGCCTGAAAGCCACCACCAGAGAAGATATGGCTTAATTGTTGATCTGGTGGTGACTTTCATCTACCTCATGCTTTTCTGAACAAGGACTTATTTTATGCAGCATGGTGGTTTTGTAATGTGGACAAATGCCCTCTGAGCTCCACATACCTCAAGAACACTTTTCTGAGGTCTCCAGAGGGAAATGCCTCTTGGATTGGCCTCTCTGGCCACTTGGCCCTCCTCAGCATCCAAAGAATTTGGACCTTTTTAGATTTCTGTGGTGTGATTTAAAGAGCTTTCCTTGCCATTATAGCCACAATAATCTCTCTTCTAGGTGTGGGTGTACCATGTATTTAAACAGTGGTGTTATACACATTTTCTATCATCTTGTTATCTCATTCCTGATAGTTCCTAACATTGTTTGCATTTTTTACAATGGCTGCACCTTTAGCAAGTTTACGGAGAGCTATCCACAGTGATGCTAAGATCTCTTTCTTGAGTGGCAACAGCTAATTTAGACCCCATCATTTGATATGTATAGTTGGGATTATGTTTTCTGAAGTGCAATACTTTATAACAGCCATCAGGGAATTTCACCTATCATAGTCACCCACTTTTGTGAGATCCCTTTGTAACTAATTGCAGTCTGCTTTGGACTTAACTATCTTGAGTAAGTTAGTATTGTCCACAAACACCACCTCACTATTTACTACTTTTCCCAGGTCATTCATAAGTATGTTGAACAGCAGTGGTCCCAGTACAGATTCTGGGGAAACCCTGCTATTTATTTTGCTCCACTGTGAAAACTGGCCATTTATTCCTACCCTCTGTTTCTTATCTTTTTTTATGCAGTTACTCATTCATCAGAGGACTCCTTACTTTGCCTAACAGAAAGGGTGGGCAATAGTTTTTGATGGGGGGCACTCCAAGTATTTGGTAAGTGGTCAAGAGCTGCAATCTTTCAAGATATTAATAGAAGAGGTGTGGGGTCAGGGATGGAGGTTGGGTGCAGAAAGGAGGCTGAGGTAAGGGATTGAGATGCAGAAGGGGGTTTGGGATCTGGAAGAGATTTTGGGTGAAGGAGGAGATGATAACCTGAAACAGAGGGGTGCATGAGGGTGTGCCAGGATTTGGGTTGGGACCTAGGGCAGGGGAGGTTTGGGACCTGGGGCAGGGGGTTGGGGTGCAGGGTATGGAAGGGGGTATGGGTGCAGGAGCAGCAGGGGCAGAGGGTTTAGGTTACCAGGAGTAGGAGTGCAGGAGGGCAGGGGGCAGGATGCCAAAAACAGGCTATGACTGCGAGATGCTCAGAGCAGCCTGCTGCTGTTCCGTGTGTGCTTCTCTGAAGGCTGCAAGCCCAAGGGAAGGGTGGGAGAGGTGCTTTGTGTGCTGCCTCTTCTTCAAACAGGCAGCTCCCATTGGCCAGAAACCAGCCAATGGGAGCTGTGAGATTATGCTGGGTGTGGAGCAGTATTCCAAGCCTCCTCCTCCTCCCCCCCCCCCCCCCAGGTTCATAGTGTTCAGAGTTGCACATGGCCCCACAGCTGGCTTTTCTGAGCAGCATGTGGGGGCAGCACAGACAGGGAGCCTGGCTGAGGAACCTGGTTAGCAAGCCGGATCTGGCCCATTAGCCCCATTTTGCCCACCCACGCCTTAGAGCCTTTGATGAAGAATTTTGTCAAAGGCTTTCTGAAAGCCTAAGAACACAATATCCACTGGACCACCCTTGTCCACATGTTTGTTTATCTCTCTTAAAGAATTCTAATAGGTTAGTGCTTTTGGTCCCAAAGCAGGATCAACCCCAACTAAAACATCCCAGCCAGGGCTTTGTCAAGCTGGGACTTAAAAACCTCTAGGGATGGAGAATCTACCACCTCCCTAGGTAACCCATTCCAGTGCTTTACCACCCTCCTAGTGAAATAGTTTTTCCTAATATCCAACCTAGACCTCCGCCACTGCAACCTGAGACCATTGCTCCTTGTTCTGCTATCTGTCACCACTGAGAACAGCTTCTCTCCATCCTCTTTGGAATCCCCCTCTTACTGCTTTTTTTTTATTTGGGGTATATGTTAGCCTCTTTTATGGTGTTTTTTAGAAGTTCTTTCACAGCTTGCAGGCATTTCCCTCTTCTGATTTTTTCCCTATAATTTCTGGTCAATTAGGTGCTCATTTTCTTTTTGTAGTTTATAATGTTAAATGCCATGGTAGTATATGTTTTTGGTATTTGCCCCCTCCCAAGGATGTTAAATTGAATTACATTACATTGTCACTTGGCAATAGTAATAATGAGAAGTCCTGTGGCACCTTATAGACTAACAGATTTATTGGAGCACAAGCTTTCGTAAGCAAAGACCCACTTCATCAGATGCATGTCGAATGCATATTGCCAAGTGGTTCAGCTAGGTTCACCTCTTTGACCAGATCATATATACCACTCAGTACTAACTCAGGAATTGCCTCTCCTCTTGTCGATTCTAGGACTAGCTGCTCCAAAAAGCCATCATTCATGGTGTCTAGACATTTTATCTCTGCATCCTGTCCTGCGGTGACGTTCCCATTCTGTACGGGGGAGCTGAAATCACCCATTATTATTGTATTTTTCTGTCTTTATAGCTGCTCTAATCTCCTAGAGCCAGGGGTGAAAGTAACTTACATTTCTTACAAGTACTATCCTTTCGCAACCACCTTTTTCAGGGGAAGGGTTCGGGACAAGGAGTTGGGGGATGAGGGTTGAGATGAGACAGTACCTGTAAGAAATTTAAATGTGGGATGGAGTGCAGGGGCAGGAAGGTACTCAAGGCAGGGGTTGGGGAGTGTGTGTGGGCGGGTGAGCTCAGGGCAGGGAATGGGGGGGGTGCAAGAGTCAGGGCAGTAGGTAGGAGGTCTGGGGGGCTCAGATCAAGGGCTGGGAGTTCAGGAGTCAGTGCATAGGATTGGGGGGGCTCAGGGCTGAAACTGCAGCCATCGTGCTGCTCAGCCACCCCAGCTGTATGACTGGCTAGGACACCAGGGACCGTACTGCCTGAGCTCCAAGGCTAGAGTCTGAGGGAGCTGTGTGTAAGCCACCCTGGGGCTTTAGGAGCTGGTTCAGGCCCACTGGGCCTGGAGCCAAGGATCACAGAGCATGGTTTGAGTTCCTATAAGGAGGAGAGTAGAAGAGGAGAGGTGCACTGCCATGGGAACCTGACCCGGGTACGGTGGCCAGCAGCATCCAGAGCCCCGTTCCCAGCTGACCACTCGTACTGGTGCACTGCACTGGGACACACTGCCTTACTTTCACTTTTGCCCTGGGCGTTTGACAATCACCACTCCCATGATCCTCGTCAGGTGGTCCCATGATCCTCATCATAGTATATTCCTGTTTCTATACTCTTAATATTCTATCCATAGAGATTCTGTGGTGCAGTTTGATTAACTTAGGATTTTTACTATGTTCCACTCTATGCTTTCTTTCACATTGTCTCACCACTCTGACCTATTCTGTCATTAATTGTCATTCCACTAAGTTTCTGTGGTGCCTATTATAGCAAAATCCTCATTTAATTCCAGGCCCTCATGTTCACCCATCTTAGTATTTAGATGTCTTGCATTTGAATACAAACACTTACAAAATTTGTCAGTATTTAGTTGTCTGCCTTCGTGTGATATAACTGAATGGGACTATTTTTTGTTTGACTCTTTTTCTTCAGTTCCTGGCTGTACTTTGTCAATTCTCTTCTCTTCTCTTCTCTTCTCTTCTCTTCAATAAGATACAGAGAATCCCTTTTAATAAGTCTTCCCCTAAGTGATGTGTTTGTCTGAACCATGTGCTCCCTTACACCTTTTGCTTTCCCCCAGCCCTTAGTTTAAAAGGGTTTCCTCCTTCCATGCTGGGAAAATAACCATTACAGACATGGAACCACTCCAACATTATCATTACTATGGCCCTCTCAGCTGTTAAATGGGAAGCTGTAACCTCCTGGAAAAATGACACATGGCTAGACTCAGCTATAGGGTTTCTCCTGCTGAAAGCAGGTCAGACTTGCGTCCTTCCTGCTCAGTAATATACTTTGCTGGGGAATCCATGTCATGTTGAAAACATGCAGTTGCTGCACCTTTGTCAAATCTCAAATCAGCATGGCACTGCACGGCAGACATAGCAAGTTTTTCCAAGCACCTTATTCCAGACCTGCAGCAATTCCTGCCTCACCCCAGGCACATCTGACAATGTACCACAATCTTGGCCTCCCCCAACCCTTCTTATTTCAGTGTTGGTGCCCTGCACTTTTCTGCCAACACACCTCTACTTTCACCACAGCACTCCCTGATATTCCAGTCTTAGATGCCACAGTCACTGCTCTGCCTGCTCCCCTCTATTCCAGCCTGCAGCAGCCCTTGACGTTCCGCTTCTGGGCTCCCCATATATAGTGGTGCCCATGCCCTGCAGCTCTAACCTATAGCTGTTCTGTTGCTTTGCTGAGGCAAGTCTGTCAACTCAGATTTTTAAAACAACGTGAACATCTCTCTGCTGGGGAAAATACTGAATCCAACAAACTGACTCCTGGGGTATCACAGGTCACCACAGGCAAAATTCTTGTGCATGAACGTATAACACCGGCGTTTATGTAGCAACCTTCAGGTGACAAGCAAGGGGAGTAGCCAGATCCATTGGTACAAGGGAGAAAAAAGTGACTAAAAGAGGCAAATAAGAGTTCACTCATGAACGCTGCTGGGGAGAGGAGGCCAAGGAGACCAGCCTCCCAGCTGGACTCCCTCATTGTCCCAGAGGTGAGAAGAACAGCCCTGCCTTTAGGAAGTGTGAAGAAGCAGGCAGTGACTTTAGCACAAGGGCCACTTTCCCTACACACACTTCTCCCCCCTTACACTTGTGAGTGGCTGAAAGGAAAGACGCTGCAGCCAACTCTTCCCCAATCCTGCAGGTGGCAGCTGGACCCCAGCGTGAGCCTCATGGAATGGAGCGTTAGTACAGACAAACATGCGCCGCAGCTGGTGGGCCGCTCCCCACACTTGCAGACAGCAGGACTGGATAGGCAAAGGAAGATGAGAGGGGGGGCAAAGGCTGCTGGAGGACCATGCCCTTCCGAACACAAAGGATTCTCTCCTCCTGCTTGAATCTCTGAGGCCCACTCTCACAGGTTTCCCCACGCACCATTCCTTATTCCCTCATATGTTTTGTTATAGATAGGGTCAGCAAATATCGGGGGACTGGAGTGGGGAAGCATTGCCACAGCTTGGCAAGGCTGGCCTTACCATGAGGTGAACTGAGGCAGCCGCCTCAGGTGCCAGACTGTGCGGGGGGAAGGGGGTGCCACCAGGATCCAGAGAATTGAGACCTTTCAAAGTTTTGGCCCAAGCGAAGGGAAATGGGGGCATCATTTGATCTCCCCTCCTCAGGTGCCAAAATGTTGTGGGCTGGCCCTGCAGCTTGGCTCTGGTTCCTGTCAGTTTAAACTCCTGCCATCTTCAGCAGCTTGTACGCAGTGTTTCCTGGAATTTAGCTTGTAGATTATTATATGATCTGAATTCTCAGCAAGTGAGCTAATAAATGGTTAATTCTTCACACACCCAGTTAGCATGATGTGTGTGCATACGTGCCGCCAGGGCTTGTTAATGGAAAGATAGAGCTCTCACCTGTAGATGGCTGAATCATGTCACCCAGGTTCACAGTGAGTGATCAGATGACCACCTGCTTCTTGGGGAGCCTGAGGGAAATGGCTTTGGTGGACAGGAGTCTGTATTAAAAAAGTTGTTGGCACTGATCCCCCCTCTCTGAGGGCAAGCTCAGGTGAAAGGGAATTAAAAGTGAGCTAGGCTCTTCCTTCCAGGGTGAGGTTCACTGGCAGGAGGAGTGTGAGGAAAGCTTTCTCTGCTGCTGCTCCCATGGTCCCTGTCTCAGTGCATAAACAGGGGCCACAGTCTGCCCCCATGCCAGTCCAACACCTTTCACCTGTATTAGAATTCACTAAGGCAAATATGAACGTTTGGGTCATTTTCTGTATAAAGCAGAGACTAGTCTTGTTAGAGCACTGCTGGGGTCAGGGTGCTGAGCCCACTTCCCTTGCAGTGGTGTGAGAGAGAGGAATCGTGAGCTCATACAGTTGGAATGCAGCTTTGAGTTAGGATTTCACACTGTTTGTTACTGCAGCTTGTAGGCTTTCACTGTGTGCCATTTTCAGAGCCAGCCATTGTCTGCTTCCACTTTCCCTGGGTCCACTGGCTATGTTCCATGCAGATTATTGTGTGAGTCTTTTCATAGGAGACCTTGAAAACGGAGGTGCTGTGTGCTCTGCATGGACATTAGGGACTGGCTGCAAGACACACAATTTGGCTCTGAATCTAGATTCAGATTTCAAACACCCTGAAGTTCAAAGCATTAAGAGCTGGGATTCTGATCTGGATACAGCTCTTTTAGATAGCACACTGGGTAAGAGAGAGTTGGAGGTTTGCTCAGGTAGCTAGAGTGTACATCTGCTCTTTCCCATTGTGCTGTATACCAATTATTTGCCTGATCATCTTCCCACCTTAGAGGTAGTGGTATTTCGGGAGGGAACGGAAAGGGGTGAAGTGATTCCCTTGTATATGTACTTTGTAAAGTCTATTGGGATCCTGTATATGTAGTTTGTAAAATACATCCAGATCAGGCAACCTATTACTACACTCCTCACCCCATGCTGAGCTAAGCACAACTTTTTCTCACAGATAGTCTGGGGCATGTAGCAGCCAGTTCCCTCACTCTTCTGGTGGGGTGTGGAGTAACACCATAGTGAAAAGAACATTGTAATCAGAGCACATTCTAGTTCCATCTCTGACTCTCCTTCTGGCATTAGGCAACTCATGTAGCTTTTCTGTGCCTCAGTTTCCACCAGTAGGATTAGCATTACGTCCTGGTATTGCACAATATTTTCTGAGGCCTAAGTAATGTTTCCTCCATATTTTAAAAATGAATATCACTAGAGTGAGGGCAAAGAATAATTGTTATTCATTGTTATTGGGACCCACCTTTTTCCAAAAAGAAAAACAATAGAGCTCGCTGGGCACAAGAGGGCACCATTCTAAAAGGTCTGGCCGCAGAGCGTACTTGAAAAGAATGGAAGACACCCTTTTTCTATTTTAAATGATATTTAGTTCAACATTGTTAGGTTCATTTACTGAGAGAGGTTTGTGCCAGAGTGTTTTGGGGGGGCTCAGAAGGTTATCTAGAACTGAAGATCAAGCAGTAATAATTATCTGTGTGCACTGGACAGGACACAACCAGTACTGAATCAGAGAAATTAACAATGCAAGTGTCTAATAGAGGTGATATAGTTCAGAGCAGGATTGGTCCCTGCTGTATATTCAACAGGGCTTTATCCAATCAAGCTGTAATTTTTCCAAATGATAATATTCCACCTCTTGTCTCTTCCACGGTAATAACTGTCTCCTGAGATGCCGGCTAAATTTTCCTTTTTTCAGTTTCATTCTTTGCACCACACGAAACAATTCCTCTCCCTTTTTGTAGATGGTTATTCTGTCCTCCTTCACTTAGTCATTGTTTGGCTAATCTATACATATTTCATGAATTCTCCTGACCTCCCTTGTAGGCAATCCCCTCAGCTCCTTTATCACACTGGTTGCTCATTTCTCCAGATTCTGGTACCAAAGTGTCCAGAGCTGAATGGAGGATCAAGTTGCAGGGAGTTCCCCATTTATCTACCTTGGCACTTGCCATGTTCTAGCTACCATACTGCACTGACACCTCAGCATATGTATTCTATGTCTCCTAGAATGTAGGATTCAGGCCAGAGTCCAACTCAAGCAGATTCAAACATAATTGTCTGTGCATTTTGGTTTCAAACCAGGTGCTGGAAACCGAAAGACCCAATTCCTGACTTATGGACTCAGATTCTGTTAAAAATAAATCAAATGGCGGAAAAGAGGGTCACATTCAGGGATGAATCTGTCTTTGGGACTAGGTGTGAGAGACACAGCCTTTTTATCTCTACGTCACCAGTTCAGCTGGGGCCCATCTCAATAATAAGTAGCAGCTGTCCAATGGTTATTTGGGCATCTGAGTGAAAGGAAGTGTGGGGCAGGGGTCTCAGTCCAGTTCTGAGCAGTAGTGAGCAGCTCTTTACCTACTGAAAACTGCTGGCCCGTATTAGAGTCAGCTGAGAACCCAAGAACTCAGTGGAAGATGAAGGTGTCTGAACTGTTCTTTCCAGGGCAGGGATGAGACACATTGGCTGGGCTCAGTATGGGGAAGCTTGCCTGCTGATACCAGTGCTGCACCCATTCTGTGGATACAACAGAAGGTGGCAAATCTCCAGGACTGCCAACCTTGCCCTTTTGCCAGCATGAAAAGTGCTTTAAAATGTATTCTAAAAAGCCAGGAATCCAAACATTATTAAATGCAAAAAAAAAAAAATCATGAAAAACAACAAGGAACAAAAGCTCTCAATCCAAGCTAAGCACTGCACAGACAGGAACCTGCTCTGACGTACATGAGCACCCCATAGGGATTAACTCTCTCCTGTCTGACAAAGCCAGCCTCTCAGTCTCCATTTCGCAGGGCGTGTTTGTGCAGCACAAATGTATTTAATTCTGATAGATATATAGATAAGATAGAGCTTGATATTTGCCAAACACCCGTCTGTCTGTCTCCACCCATACTACCCTTGGGACAAAGACATTTCTTCCTACACAAAGGATCCAAAGGAATTTCTCTTATAAAACTGACATATGACATAGGCAGCAAAAGGCTGAAGTGAAATGGAAGAGTAATTTCCCTCTTCTGCTTCCCTTTCTCCTGGATCTTGACTATGGAACAAGGGCAGAAAATACACTACCACCACCAATTCATTTTTTTGCCATAGCACCTTTCATTTAAGACTCTCAACATGAATTCATTAGACCTCACAATATCCTTGGGAAATAGGCCAGTATTATTAACTTCATTGTCTAGTGGTGGGGGAAGCTGAGGCACAGAGGTCTCACCTAAGATCATACATCAAAACCGTGTAAGTGCTCGGAATTGAACCCACAAGACCTACAAGACAGGATTCTATAAGCACTAGACCATTTTGCCTCCCTTTCAGGCAATTTCCAGACAAAAGGCCACTGCACTTCTAGCCACTCAATGCAATCTTCTTTGCGATATCATTGATGGTACTTGAGGAGGAAGGGGGAAAGCACCACTGTGTCCTGGCCCCTGCCTTCTCAAAGAACATCCCGTACATTGAGTTGCCCAAAAGGATAAAAAAATCACAGCACTGGTTCTCTGCATAGTTTTTCATTTGTATAGGGGAGCATCAGCTTTGGTGGCAATATAAGTTGGGCAGGGCTTGCTTCTGTTATTGGTTATGTCAGGTGTTCAAATGACTGCTGTTGTCTCCCATCTGAGCACAAGGAGGGAGTATGATTTTCAGATGTGTCTCATTCTCGGATCCTTTTCTTGCTGTCTCTATGCATGAGCAATTCTCAACCTCACTTCAGTCCCACCTGCTCTGGTTCATAGCTCTGCTCTCAGGGTTGTGAAGTACCCACAGCCATGAAGAGAAAATCTTGGAAGAGCCTTGAGGAAATCTCCAGTCATCCGGACAATTAAAAGGGAGTGGCAGCTGGATAATTTTTCCATGGTTCACCATAATCAGTGTGTCTATGGGGAGCAGGACTCAGCTCTTACATCAGTTCAGACTTGACACGATTAGCATCTTAGAAGACCTGGCTAGTTCCCTTGATGGAGAGGTCTCCAGACTATTAGCAGTCGTCATAATAACCACTATCTCCCAGAGCTTGGCACAAAACATGGGTGAGCTTGTCGTTTTGAAACTGTCCCCTTATTAAGCATCTGTGACACCTGCTGATTTTCACAAGTAGGTTACAATAGGCACTAAGTTGCCCTTTTTAAAAAAAAGAGGGAAAGTGTAAAATGTCTTGTTGGAGAAAGAGAAAAGTAAAATAGCTTTAGGAAGAGATTTGAATGAATGAATGAAGAATAAAGTGTATCTGCTTCTGATATGGATTTTGAGGAACATTCATCATAAAAGGGCAGGTCTTTGAACTATGTGGTGTCCATCCCTCCAACAACCTCATATGTAAATGTACTAGCTATACAAATGCCCTATATCTAAGTGAGTTTTAGAGTGTTCCAGCTCTGCATCCAGACTTCGTGGCTTGAGCCTAAAGTAAACCAAGGTGTGATTAGAGGTATTGAGCTAACGTGGCAGGACTGTAGTACAGAGCCTTACTTTGTTGCAGATTAGACAGAAGGAAGGTATGTGGCCAGCATGTGATGCTGACATAGCCAGTTTGAGAGCACCCAACCACATTTTTGGCTGGTTCTGTTCAATCAGCTTGAGCTATGTTTAATAATTCAGCATGCTTGTTCTGTACAAGTGCTGGACAGCCAGAACCATGCCCCTAGTGCATTATAAAAATGTCAGTGGAAAGTCTCATATTTTGCATGCTTGGACTTTCCTGAAACTCATCTTTCTCAGATAAATTTCTTCAAATGCAGCTAATGTCTTCAGTGAGGCTTCAGTGTAGGGGGTAAATTTTAAGTTTTGCAAGACAGCCCACTTTTGGGTGATGAGAGCATTAAAAAAAAGAGAACCATCTGAAAATCAAAAAAGCAAATAATCACCAATTTCAAACATGTACCTCCAAAATCACTGCCAGATGGAATTTGACAAATCTGGACAGACCCACAAATTTCTCGGCTGACACCAAGCAGGAGCAGGGATGGCGAAGCGTTTGCTGTATGGCTCAAAATCAGCATAGTGTGTATGGAATTGTTCAATACTCTCCCTTGTTTTGTAAAGCGCTCCAAAGATTAAGTACTGTAGTCTCACAGAGAAAGTTTTAAGTGCCTCAAAATCTGGGCTTCAAACCACAATGCTTGATGAGCCATAACCCTTGCATTACCGACATGACCATAGTATCAGAGATCCTCCTTAACTGATTTCTTCCAGTGCTGTTTGCCTTGCCATCTCCATTTGTTAATTGGGAATGTGGAAACCTGATAGCCAGAGCCCTGATGCTAAAGCCTTGCAGATCTCCATTTTACAGAGGAATAATTAAATTGTGGGGGGTGGGGGGGAGTTGAATTAAAAAACCCACAGAAATCTGATCCATGACAAAAGGTTTAAATGTATGGTGTGTGGCCAGTGACATATGACTCACCTGAGCCTATCTTTATAAAAGTAGCAAAGTAAGAATAAAACACACAGTTGGCATGATGCCAGCATCTCCGTAGAAATATCAGAGCATAATGTCAGACAGTGTTGTTGATTGTCATCAAGACCAATGGACGTCTTAAACCCTACTCTTGGTGTTTAGTTGGCAGCCACGCTCCACTCCAGCCTCCTAGAACTCTTCTTTTCAGATCCTTCCACCACTGTATGTTCACTGTAGTCTCACCACACCTTATTTTTAAGCTCTAAACAATGATGGGTTAAAGCACTGTCAGGCTACGTCTACACTGCAGGCTTTTGCCAGCAGAGAGTATGCTAATGAAGCACTCATTAGCATTTTTCACGCTGTCATTTGCATATTCTCTGCCGATGCTTTTTGTGCAAGAGGTTTTGCGCAAAAACAAGCAGTGTAGACAGGTCTGTTTTGTGCAAAAAAACCCCTTTTGTGCAAGATCCTTATGCCTCAAAAAAGGAGGTATAAGAATCTTGCGCAAAGGGTTTTTTTTGTGCATAATGGGCCCGTCTACAGTGCTTGGTTTTGCGGCAGAAAATATGCAAATGACAGCATGACAAATGCTAATGAGCGCTTCATTAGCATACTCTCTGCTGGCAAAAGCCTGCAGTGTAGACATAGCCTCAGATTAAAGACATGCCCCCCACTTCCCTCCTTTAGACAAATTAAACATGAATCCAATTGTTTTGCAGAGTTGGGCCAACCTACTCCTGACATTACAACCCATTCCTGCACTTTTCTGAGAGAGCCTGTTTCTGATTGGCAGGTTCAGCAATTATGATTTGCAGACATTAATTTGCTTTTATAAAATGTAACCCCCAGAATCCTTCGGGGCCTGATTCTCATTTCCTCCATTTAGGTGTCTGGAAGCATAGAGCCTATATGTCAGTTCTATATCCATGGAGCTTTTTCTACCCTCAAAAAAGTCCCTTCATGCTGCTCTGAAAGTGTAGTGTAACTTAGACCTAATCTACACTGAGAAATTAGGTTGGTTGGTATAACTATGTTGGTTGGGGAAGGGAGTGAATGCACAACACTGAGTGATGCAGTTAAACAACCTAACTTTGGATGTAGACAGCATTAGGTTGATGGGAGAATTCTCCTGATGACCTAGCTACTTGTTGGGAAGTGGAAGACCTTTGCTGACCAGAGAACCTCTCCTATTAGCATAGGTACTATCTACGCTGGCATGCTACAACTGTGCTGCTGCATCATGTTAAGTATAGACAAGCCCGTAGCATCATAAAGGAATATGTAAAGGTGGGTGTGGGGTTTTTTTTTTTAAATAAATAATGTATGACAAAAGTCTGGGATTTTGCAAGGACAGGAACATAAGAATTGCTATATTGAAGTAGCTGGCTTTTCCAGCCTCGTTTCCTGATGCAGTAGATGTGACCACCGATCTAATGATCTAATTCAATATTCCACCTTCTATTACAACAGAGAAGGCTTAATCGTCCATCTATTCCAGTATTCTGATTCTGACTACTGCAAATGCTGGATGGCCCACAGGGCAGCTAAAATTCCCCAGAGGTATCGAATTATTCCATTCTAAACTTTGCTCTGTATTAGCCCTCCACAGACTATGTCTATATTATCTTGGAGACCAACCATCTCTCCATGCCCCTCGCCTGGAAGTTGAGATCATAGAGTGGGTTTCCGTTAGTAACCTCTTGATCTGAGGTCCATAGTTAGGGGGTACTCTCAGTGGGGAGACCATGATGCTACTTCTGATTCTCCATTAAATCCAGTTAAACTGTACCTGTGTGTGATGCCTATGTTCATCTTTTGGCTGAAGGTGGAATTGAAAACACAGGCATCTTTGGAGGAGGAGTATCTTTGAATAATTTTAGCAGATTTTCCCTGAAGTGCCCAGCCCAGATAGCAGATATTAATGTATCTGAGAAAAGAGAAAAAGGGTTCTGCCATATGGATATAAGAGAGTTGTAAGTATCTCACTCAAGAGAGAGAGCTTCTGTTAGGTATTGGGATGTAGGTGGCCTCACTTAGGCTAAGTCTACACTGCAGAGTTTTTGCACAAAAACTCGTGGAGTATCCACACTACAAGCACGTTTTTGCACAAGAAAAATTACAGTAGATTGTCAGAAGACAGGGCTTTTTGCGCAAGAGTTATTTCCCTTTCTACGAGGAATAAGCCTTTTTGTGCAAGAACTCTTGCGCAAAAAGGCATGTGTGGACAGACAACTGGGGTTTCTTGCACAAGAAATCTCTATCGGAAAAATTCTGTGAATGGCCATCACACTTTCTTGCGGAAGAGCATCCATGGCAGTGTGGATGCTCTCTTGCGCAAAAGCGCATGGCAGGGTGGACGTGCTCTTGCACAAGAACTTTTTGCGGAAGATCTCTTCCACAAAAAGTTCTTGTGCAAGAAGCCTGCAATATAGACATAGCCTTAGTGGTTGGAGCAGAAGTCAGGTCTAATGGGCAAAGCAGGCATCTAGGTCAGGGAAAGAAGTTATAGGTTAGCCCCAGTAAATTCCCCAATACCAGAGCTAGGGGTCAGAGCCAGGAATAATAACTGATGGTTTGAAGTGAGGTATAAGGGCAGGAACCTGAGAAGAGGCAAGGATCAGCAGCAAAGTAGGAACCAAGAAGAAAGGCAGGAGCATAAGTGTTGAAACTGGAAGTGCTGGAGATGCAGGAGCACCCCCTGGCTTGAAATGGTTTCCATCATATACAGGGCTTCAGTGCCTCTTAGTACCCCTTACTGTACAAAATGTTCCAGTCCCATTGAGCAGAAGCAGATCAGGAACAGGGTAGGGGGCAAGCACAAGCAGAATCCAAAGCAGCAACAAGAAGGAATCAGTTGTTTAGATAACTTTCTGTGCCTCCCTCTGGCTTAAACATCATGGCTGAACCAATCAGTGCAGTTGGTGATCCTCCAGTCAGAGCTATGGGTGTTGCCTTGGCTAAGGTTATAGTTCTACTTTCTCTTGGCCCAGCAGCTTTCAGCAGATGTTGGGTAGAGGCCAAGATGTAAGAGAGCTGTCTGGGAGCTCTCAGGTCTGGATTCAATACCCAGGACGTAGCAGGCTTTAAGAGAGGGGCTCCTAACATGAGCCCATTCTAGTGAACTGTTTCTTTCTGGGACCCCAGAGATAGGGTTGGTAGATGGTTTCAACAAAAATACCGGACGCACTTGATATTACATCTTATTTAGAAAATACCAGACATTTATATTTTCTCATTTATATTTTCTCAATTTGTTTCCTGAACAGAAAGCTCAAATACTGGACTGTCCGGTTCAAAACCGGACACCTGGCAACCCTACCCAGATCAAAATGGCATTTGTAGATCAAAATGGCATTCTCCACATACCATATGTGTGAGATCATGTCACACAGAGGATGCCATTTTGCTTTACAAAACCTCATGCGTATGGTACATGTCAAGTCTCATGGTGCAGAGGAAGCCATTTTGTAGAGCAAAACGACATCCTTCATGCAACATGATCTCACACAGCCCGAGGGAGCCATTTTGTAGAGCAAAATGGCATCCTCTAGGCCTCATGATCTACATGCACTGTAAATGAAAGATGTCATTGTGTGGAGCAAAATGGCATGCACTAGGGATTGCCATAACTCTAGCTGCTGATGGTGTGTCCCATAGTTTGGGAATTGCTGCTTTTGGGGGTGTGCTGAACAGTCCTTAGGGAGGAACCCTAGCCAAGCTCCTAAGAGCTAAACTCATCCTTATTGTTGATTTCTATGTTAATAAAGCCAAATTCCATCAGAGGGGTTGAGTTTGGACATTACCTTCCATGTGAACTGTGTCTGTAGAGTAGGTTGGAAAAGGTGCATGTTTACAGCCATATTCTGATCTCCTTTCTAGCATATTCCATCTATAGGTACAAAAGTGTTTTTACAGAAATTAACTAATCTAACCCTAGAGCTTCCCTGACTCTTCCTATTGAAGAGATACACAGGTGAAGTGATTTGCCCAAGATCACAGGGTGGCGGAATTGGCAAAGGAACCCAGAAGTCCAGTTTCCCAGTATTTTACTACCCAGTAGACAATACTTTTCTGCTCTTTTGAGACAATTGTGCCATTAAGTTGTACCCCATGGTGGGGCTCAAATAAATATCTGCTAGGAGTGTGTGGGTGTGTTTTTTTTAAGTCAATAAACAAGTAGGTATTATAGCTGTGGTAGTCTGGTGCTATCCCATGAGGCCACAGTGTGAAAAGCACCATTCCCTGTCTTTTCTTCCCTCCAATCCCATTCATATCATCCCACTTGCTGGAAACTCAGTCCCCTACCAGCCTGGGAAATCATTCCCTAAAACCTACTCGCAAGTCTGTTTTCATGAGCCTTGCAGGCGACCCAGAGGAGCTTGTGAACCTGCCCTGCAGTAGTGGGAAATGAGTAACAACACAGCTGGTTTGCTCTCCGAGAGAGATGGAGGATTAGACACAACAGACAAGATTTTGTTTGCTTCTGGCACAGGGAACAATCATTGTCTCTCAGAAATGGGGAAAGAGTCCTCCATTTTCCACTGTAAGAGCTTCATTCTCAGGCACCTGACCAAAGGGGGATGCCCTAGTCATCTTTACAGAGGTGAGGAGTAAAAGCTAAAAAGGGAGACCAAGGAGACTATGCTTCTCTCTCTCTACCCTGGTGAGGTTCTTTCAGATCAAGGCTGAGACATCTTGACAGGGGCAGTGAAAGGTAAAGAAGGTGGCACTGCTGCAGCCTTAGTATACCAGCTCAGCCTCAATGCATTTAGTGCCTCCCACCAGCACTCCAGTTAAACAATAAACACATGCAGCTGTGCTGAGTTTTCACAGGTGGAAACTGCATGTGCTAGAATGCAATGCAGTCTGGTCATTTGGCTCAAGATGGTGTAATCTGAATGGCTTGGTAAGTGGGATGCAAGCAAATACTATGTTTTAAATATAATTAAATGTACTATCTACACTAGGAACACAGAATGGTGGCCATATTTACAGAGTGGGGGACTCTATCCTAGGAAACAGTGACTCTGAAAAAAGATGTGGGGATCATGGTGGCTAATCAGGTGAACACGGGTTCCCCATGCAATGCTGTGGCCAAAAGAACTATTCTTCTTCGAATAGTGTCCCCATGGGTGCTCCACTATAGGTGTCGGGCTCATCCCGGCACCTGCAGGTCGGAGATTCGTCAGCCAGACCACACATGCGCGGTGAGCGTCACATGCCTTTCATGCCGTTTCTGAGTCTGCGCGCGGTCCGGCTCCTGCCAGTTCCTCCTAACCGTTCACGGTCGCAGGCGGAGCAAACTGCTTCTCCTCAAGCTGAGAAAAAAAGAGCGTAAAAATAGTTAGAAAGTTAGTTAGTCATAGTTTTACTCAGTAGTTCATAGTTATACTTTTAGTTCATTCGTTAGTTTAAAAAATTTATTTTTTTTGTCTATCTTGTTGCTTAAAGTTCTAGTTAGTAGTTGAACAGTTTTAGTATACAATCTGTTGAAAATGCTGGGGTCCCCCGGTTTAAAAAAATGTACGACATGCCGCAACCTGATGCCCGCATCGGACGGCCACGTGAGCTGCATAAAGTGCCTGGGTGAGGGCCACATCCCGCAGAAATGCCTGCAGCGTTCTAAGCTGATGGCGCAGGCCAGGCGTGATTGCAAGATGCGGTTAAAAATGTTACTGTTCAGTAAGGCCCTGCAATCTCCAGAGACAGAGCTTCCCAGATCTCCGGAGTCCCCAGAGTGACCAAAATCCCGTGCGGACCCTACCGTGGCAAGAAAAAAATCACCACTCCGCCATTCATCATCCAGGCAGATAAGTGTGGGCAATAGGCCGGGGACATCGGGAACGGCCCTAAGTCGTCCTGCTGAAAGGCATAAGATGAGCCGAAGTACATCAGCGCCGAGTCCGGCCCTTCCTAGGGAGCCGGCACCGGCGGCTTCCACAGTGCCGAGAGCTGATTCGGCACCGAGAAAACAAACGCCTACAACGGTGCCATCCAAAGCGGCACCGATGAAACCGGCACCGTATATAAGACCGGTATCGAATGCGGCACCAATGCTGATGGCACTGTCTAGGAGACCGGCACTGGGTTCAGCGGCAGCACCCATGGCACCGGCACCGAGCCTGTTGTCGACTACAAGCTCGGCACCGAGACCCACAGCACCGCCTACAACATCGGCACTGAGTCCCCCGGCACCAGGCTCAACCACCACAGTTGCGGTACCGCAAACATCGGTACTGGCTCGGGCAGCACATATGGCACCAGTGCAGGACATACCAGGGCATCGCCGACAATCCTCCCCAGCACCAGAGAAAGCTAGATACAAGTTTAGGAGAGTGATCATGCCTTCTCCTAGCCCGGAACTGGTTTGCTTCTCTCCAGAGCCTCAGTCTCCAGTTTCTGCATTCTCTATGCCATTGCAGCACGCGAGTCGTGCCACTTAAACCACGCAACATCACAGCCACTCTCCATGATATTCACCATTGCTACAGCGCTATGGCAGACGGTCACGTTCTCCAACATATTCACGAGGCAGGTCTCGTTCACCTAGGTCACCTACACGATCGTCTTACTCCAAGTATCATCACATGGCTGAGAGGAGGTATTCCCCTGAGTATTCGCCAAGGAGGCATTATTATGATTGTTATCATGGGGATTGTTACTATCATCATCGACGCTGTTATTCATTGGAGCACTCCTGCTCAAGCTCTTCTCATTATTATCACCGACAACATTCACATAGTAATGCTAGACTACCAACACCTCCGGAAATGACCACAAGGCCACCCACCCCCTCAGGAGATGCACCTTCAACAGCTCATCAACCTGAGGCAGAGGAATTACCAGCATCACAGCGTGCCCATTTGCAGGTGGAGTCTCCAACTGGTCAGTCTTCCTCCTCCCCGGATGACTCAGTCTTTCCCGGCGATTCTTCGCCAATTCCACGAGTTGTTTAAAAGAGTGGCCGAGACACAAGAGGTGCAACTTGTTGAAGTACAACAGAAGCAACATTGACTTCTGAAGAACCTCCAACCATCTCAGAATTCGAGAATGGCACTACTGCTAGACAAGGTGATCCTTGAGATTGCAAACAAAACTTGGCAAACTCTGGCTTCCTCCCAAGCAACAGATAAGAGGGCAGATAAGAAATATTTTGTCCCCTCGAAGGGGATGGAATTTATATTCACGCATCCACAACCTAACTCCTTAGTTATGGATGCGGCCCAACAAAGAGCCAAAACGCCCCAATATAAGAACTCCTCTTCTGACAAAGAGGGCAAGCGTTTGGACTTGTTTAGAAGGAAAGTTTATTCATCAGCCACGTTAACTCTAAGGATAGCAAACTATGCGGCCATCCTGTCTAATCATAATTTTGATAATTATACAAAACTAGTGACACTGATAGAACATCTACCTGACGATAAGCGGCAGATATTGAAATCAATAGTACAGGAGGGCTATACTGCTTCAAGAGTGGCATTACAGATAGCCCTTGACATCACGGACACAGCGGCTCACACCACAGCAACATCAGTGGTGATGCGAAGATCTTCCTGGCTCCAGATGGCTTTAGTTCCCAAAGAACTACTTTCAAAGGTTGAGGACTTACCTTTCGACAGGCAGAGTCTTTTTGCTGAGAAGATTGACCAAGTTTTGCACTTAGGCAAAGATTTGAGAACGACCCTGAGGATCCTCAGCATCTACACACCACCTTATTGCCGCAAACGTTACACACCGTACTATAGATAAAGGTGATTCTCTTACGCCATACCCAGATAAAGGCAGTACGAGCCACAACAGCGCGAAAAACCATGTCAACAAAAGCGGCATCCTCAGACCAGCAGGGCGCCCAACCCTCAGAATAGCAGACAGCAAGTTTGATGGTCTGGTCGAGGGACTGCAGATCATTTCTCTGAAATATCATCCAGAGTCGCAGAACCTATTTCACCACTGACTATGACCATATCAGCACAGGTGGTTTGCCATCACCACCGATCGTTGGTTCAAGAGCTAATAACATCTGGCTATACGATTCCCCTTCTTTCTCCCCCCCAGACAAACATGGCTTCCGCTTCTCTTTTAAATGTCTCTGTCATCCATACCATCTGCCAGAACGACCCGACCTTCTGACATATCCAGGGCTGGCCATGATGCACCTGCAAATCGATTGACTACACCTCACAGTATGGCTCCTAGCTGGTTCCAACAGACAGAAGTCGTCTGTTCTCAGGAGGTAAAGCACGTGTTAATGCACAGTAGATGTGATTCCACATGAGCAACTTACCTGTATAAATGGCATCGTTTCCACACCTGGTGTGCAGTTAATAATCTCGATCCATTCTCCATTCCTATTCATTGTATCCTCGAGTACATACTACACCTCCAACATTCAGGCTTGGCGTTACCATCCATTAGAGTGCATCTCGTAGTGATTTCTGCCTTCAGAAAAACGGTAGAAGGTTACTCAATATTTGCCCATCCCATGACTAAAAGATTCCTAAAAGGTCTCTCCAATCTATATCTTCCGCGCAGAAAACCCCCGGTGCTATGGGACCTAGAACTGGTCTTGGACACTCTGACATATCCACCATTAGCCACCTGTGACGTGGCTATGCTTACGATGAAAATTGTTTTTTTACTAGCGGTTACATCTGCACGCCGGGTAGGTGAGCTGGCTGCCCTTTCAGCCACACCACCGTACACCTTGTTTACCAATCATGGGGTCATAATGCGGCCCCATCCAAATTTCTTACCGAAAGTGAACTTGGTGTTCCACGTCAACAAACCCATAGTACTTCCAACATTTTATCCCAAACCGCACTCTTCCAACCATGAAGCCCGACTACATACCTTGGATGTATGTACAGCTCTGGCTTTCTACCTGGAGAGAAAACGTCCCTTCCAGCAATCACAATGTTTACTATTATGCACAGATGAACAAGCTAAGGGATGACCTTTGATGTCACAATGCATGTCCAAGGTGATCGTGAACTGCATTTCGTGCAGCTACTCACTGCGTAACAGACCCTTTCCACACACAGTGAAGTCTCATTCTACCAGAGTGATGGCCTCGTCGACGGCCTTCCTCAAAGGAGTCCCCTTACAGGATATCTGTCACGCGGCAACCTGGTCCTCAAACATAACATTTGCAAAAGCATTATGCCATTGATGTTCTCATGCATGACTCAGCAGTTGCCTCTACGTTACTCTCTACGGCAGATAAATCATAATTCCGATTCCCACCTCCGTAGACCAGGCTACTGCTCTGTAGTCACCTATAGTGGAGCGCCCATGTGGACACTACCCGAAGAAGAAAAGGAAGTTACTCACATTGTGCAGTAATGATGGTTCTTCGAGGTGTGTGTCCCTGTGGGTGCGCCACGACCTGTCCTCCTCCCCGCTTTGGAGTCTCTTCTTTATGTCTTTCAGAGGTGATCCAATTAGGAGGAACTGGTGGGAGCCGGACCGCATGCAGACTCAGAAACGGTGTGAAAGACACGTGATGCTCACTGCGCATGCACGGTTCAGCTGAACTACGACTGACGAATCTCCGACCTGCGCCGCCGGGACGAGCCAGACATCTATAGTGGAGTACCCATGGGGACACACACCTCGGAGAACTGTCATTACTGCACAAGGTAAGTAACTTCCTCTTGCATTCTTGAATGCCTAAAGAGAAGAATCTCAAATAGAAGCAGAGAGGCTATTTTACATCTCTGTTTGTTGCTGGTGTCATCACTGCTGCAAGATTGTGTCTAGTTCTGGTGTCCCCAATTCAAGAAGGACAGTGATAAATTGCAGAGGGTTCAGAGAAGAATCTCAAGAATGCTTAAAGAATTAGAAAACCTGCCTTTCAGTAACAGACTCCAGGAGCTCAATTTGTTTAGTTTAACAAAGAGGAAGTTAAAAGGGTGACTTGATCATAGTCCATAAGAATTGACATGGGAAACAAATATTTATTATTGGTCTCTTCAATCTAGCAGAGAAAAGAAAAACATGATCCGATGTCTGGAAGCTGAAGCTAGACACGTTTAGATTGGAAGTAAGGCATAAATGTTTAATGGTGAGATTAATTAGCCATTGAACAATTTTCCACAGCTCATGGTGGATTCTCCATCACTGCTCATTTTGAAATCAAGAAGGGGTGTTGTTCTAAAAGCTCTGGTCTAGGCATTGTGTTGAGCAGCTTTCTGGACACTGTTACACAGGAGGTCAGACTAGAGGATCACATTGGTCCCTTCTGGTCTTGGAATCTATGAATTGCCCGCTGGGTCTTTGTAGGCACCACAGCTTGTGGCTTTGTATGAAATATGACCGTGACATGGATGCCCAGTCACCATCTCTAAGAACACCTCCCACTTTGGCTAAGCTGCAGAAATGACAATCTTTCCTTTCCTACCATCCCTCACATAGGGGTAGGGGGAGCTTGGAGAATATATGCTTCTATAAACCTGACTGCCTCTGAAATCTATATGGACAGGCAGCTGGGGAGAAAAATAAGGGGATTCTTTAAGAAGAAGGCTGCTCTTGTTGTTAAAGCACTGCACTGAAACTCAGGAGGCCTGAGTTAAATTTCTGGCTTGGCCACAGACTCTCTAAGCTTGGGCAAGTCACTTAATTTCTCCCTGCTTCTGTTTCCTAACTATAAAATGAGGGTAGTGCTTTCTTTCTCCCATCCTTTGCAGTGACTCTGGAACTATTTTTAAGGTGGGGGTACCCCTCACTACCCCAGGCTACGGTTGCCAAAACTCCCAGAGCAGATGGACCTGGCACCATTGCAGCAAATAGAACCCAGGCCATCTGATCTGGGAGAGTTGACAACCTAGCCACAGCTAGAGACAGCTGCAGAACCCTAGACTGGGAGCAGGATCCTGAGTGGCAGCGCGGTCTCAAAGGCTGGGGGTCTGGACCTCACGGACAGTGGGTTGCAGTACCCCAGGGAGTGCCAAAGTCAGCGGGACCCTGGAGGCTGGAACCTGGGCTGGCAGAGCCAGCAGCTGGGCTGTCCCTTGAGTGTGGGGAAGCGGTGTGGGGAACCTAGGGGTACTGCAGTACTCCCCCTCCGCACCCTTTCTTCCCGGGCCTACGGACCTTTGTCTGTCTTGTTTACATAGATTGTAATCTCTTCAGGGCAGGCATTGTCTCTTACTATTGTGTATGAAGGCTCTGATCTTGGTTGTGGCCTTCAGGCATTCCTATATGCAATAACTCATTATTAAAATCCCTGTAGAAACATTTTGGCATAGGAAAGGTTATTCTGGAGATCTAGGGTGAGAGAAATAAAGATTATGGTAAAATGCAGCAACTGCACCTCAAAAGTAAGGCTGAGTTAGCATCTCTGAATTGGTGCATCAACACCATTTGTTTTCCCTATATCTTTTGTTGCCCTGACTCACTGTGGGCTGAAGTGAGACCTTTCTGGTGCAGAATTTGTTTTGTCCTCAACTTAAAAAATAAAACAAACTCTTGACAGCACAACTTTTCTTCATCTGCCCTGGTATCACTCGTACCTCTGCTTCAGGGAACTGCCAATAATCTCCAAGTACATAGACTCACCTCTGTAAAAATAGCCACACAATTGCAAACTCCAGGGTAATTGCTGCTTGACTTCAAAATATTTGTTCTCCTTTTCCCTTGTCCTTTATCTCTCAAGCCTCAATACCTCACTAAAGCACTATCCCCGGCTCCCAGCCTGGGTTGCCTCCTTAAATGTGCTGCACCATTATTAATGGCAGCAATCTCCATCCCAGCATATTTGAAATATACCCTTCTCTAAATATAACCAATCTGTGTGTGTTTAACTACAACGTGGGGGAGAATCAAAGGGGACCAAAATATTGACATCCACTCGGTGTGTATAATTTGTTTTGGTTCTTTCTCTGTCATACGCAGCTTTGTATATTATCCATACACCTTCGTGGAAAATCAGTTATTATTTAGCATGAGGAATGTGGCTTCTGTTTCGATCTGGATTCGGATGGAGTTTCCTTTGTTTATTTTTCCATGCTCTGTCCAAACGGTGTCAATGAGAATGGAGCTTATTGAGCTATTTATAGCTTGTCTCCACACACGGCTGCACCTTTCTAGCAGCAACATCCCCCACGGGGAGGGGAAAGGGAGGGAGGGAGGAAACAGCTTGCCTAGGAATAGGGGGCTGGAGAAGAAACACAACTGCTACTGAGAGGATGAGGGCAGAGTATGCTGGTGCAGGGAGGGGAGAGAGTATCTGGCACAGAGGTTGAGGGGAGACGTGAAAGTTGATAATTTCTAGTATAGCAAAGCGGAGGGAAGCAGGGAACAGAATATGCCTGGCATGGGGAGGGAGGATGGAAAGGAGAAGTGAGGCCAGAGCCAAGCATGCTTGGTACATGGGGTAGGAAACAGGGAGAAGGGGAGGCAGCCATCATTTGGAACAAAGGGCATGGGGAGGAAATCAGAGGTAATCCAATTAGGAGGAACTGGTGGGAGCCGGACCGCATGCAGACTCAGAAACGGTGTGAAAGACACGTGATGCTCACTGCGCATGCACGGTTCAGCTGAACTACGACTGACGAATCTCCGACCTGCGCCGCCGGGACGAGCCAGACATCTATAGTGGAGTACCCATGGGGACACACACCTCGGAGAACTGTCATTACTGCACAAGGTAAGTAACTTCCTCTTGCATTCTTGAATGCCTAAAGAGAAGAATCTCAAATAGAAGCAGAGAGGCTATTTTACATCTCTGTTTGTTGCTGGTGTCATCACTGCTGCAAGATTGTGTCTAGTTCTGGTGTCCCCAATTCAAGAAGGACAGTGATAAATTGCAGAGGGTTCAGAGAAGAATCTCAAGAATGCTTAAAGAATTAGAAAACCTGCCTTTCAGTAACAGACTCCAGGAGCTCAATTTGTTTAGTTTAACAAAGAGGAAGTTAAAAGGGTGACTTGATCATAGTCCATAAGAATTGACATGGGAAACAAATATTTATTATTGGTCTCTTCAATCTAGCAGAGAAAAGAAAAACATGATCCGATGTCTGGAAGCTGAAGCTAGACACGTTTAGATTGGAAGTAAGGCATAAATGTTTAATGGTGAGATTAATTAGCCATTGAACAATTTTCCACAGCTCATGGTGGATTCTCCATCACTGCTCATTTTGAAATCAAGAAGGGGTGTTGTTCTAAAAGCTCTGGTCTAGGCATTGTGTTGAGCAGCTTTCTGGACACTGTTACACAGGAGGTCAGACTAGAGGATCACATTGGTCCCTTCTGGTCTTGGAATCTATGAATTGCCCGCTGGGTCTTTGTAGGCACCACAGCTTGTGGCTTTGTATGAAATATGACCGTGACATGGATGCCCAGTCACCATCTCTAAGAACACCTCCCACTTTGGCTAAGCTGCAGAAATGACAATCTTTCCTTTCCTACCATCCCTCACATAGGGGTAGGGGGAGCTTGGAGAATATATGCTTCTATAAACCTGACTGCCTCTGAAATCTATATGGACAGGCAGCTGGGGAGAAAAATAAGGGGATTCTTTAAGAAGAAGGCTGCTCTTGTTGTTAAAGCACTGCACTGAAACTCAGGAGGCCTGAGTTAAATTTCTGGCTTGGCCACAGACTCTCTAAGCTTGGGCAAGTCACTTAATTTCTCCCTGCTTCTGTTTCCTAACTATAAAATGAGGGTAGTGCTTTCTTTCTCCCATCCTTTGCAGTGACTCTGGAACTATTTTTAAGGTGGGGGTACCCCTCACTACCCCAGGCTACGGTTGCCAAAACTCCCAGAGCAGATGGACCTGGCACCATTGCAGCAAATAGAACCCAGGCCATCTGATCTGGGAGAGTTGACAACCTAGCCACAGCTAGAGACAGCTGCAGAACCCTAGACTGGGAGCAGGATCCTGAGTGGCAGCGCGGTCTCAAAGGCTGGGGGTCTGGACCTCACGGACAGTGGGTTGCAGTACCCCAGGGAGTGCCAAAGTCAGCGGGACCCTGGAGGCTGGAACCTGGGCTGGCAGAGCCAGCAGCTGGGCTGTCCCTTGAGTGTGGGGAAGCGGTGTGGGGAACCTAGGGGTACTGCAGTACTCCCCCTCCGCACCCTTTCTTCCCGGGCCTACGGACCTTTGTCTGTCTTGTTTACATAGATTGTAATCTCTTCAGGGCAGGCATTGTCTCTTACTATTGTGTATGAAGGCTCTGATCTTGGTTGTGGCCTTCAGGCATTCCTATATGCAATAACTCATTATTAAAATCCCTGTAGAAACATTTTGGCATAGGAAAGGTTATTCTGGAGATCTAGGGTGAGAGAAATAAAGATTATGGTAAAATGCAGCAACTGCACCTCAAAAGTAAGGCTGAGTTAGCATCTCTGAATTGGTGCATCAACACCATTTGTTTTCCCTATATCTTTTGTTGCCCTGACTCACTGTGGGCTGAAGTGAGACCTTTCTGGTGCAGAATTTGTTTTGTCCTCAACTTAAAAAATAAAACAAACTCTTGACAGCACAACTTTTCTTCATCTGCCCTGGTATCACTCGTACCTCTGCTTCAGGGAACTGCCAATAATCTCCAAGTACATAGACTCACCTCTGTAAAAATAGCCACACAATTGCAAACTCCAGGGTAATTGCTGCTTGACTTCAAAATATTTGTTCTCCTTTTCCCTTGTCCTTTATCTCTCAAGCCTCAATACCTCACTAAAGCACTATCCCCGGCTCCCAGCCTGGGTTGCCTCCTTAAATGTGCTGCACCATTATTAATGGCAGCAATCTCCATCCCAGCATATTTGAAATATACCCTTCTCTAAATATAACCAATCTGTGTGTGTTTAACTACAACGTGGGGGAGAATCAAAGGGGACCAAAATATTGACATCCACTCGGTGTGTATAATTTGTTTTGGTTCTTTCTCTGTCATACGCAGCTTTGTATATTATCCATACACCTTCGTGGAAAATCAGTTATTATTTAGCATGAGGAATGTGGCTTCTGTTTCGATCTGGATTCGGATGGAGTTTCCTTTGTTTATTTTTCCATGCTCTGTCCAAACGGTGTCAATGAGAATGGAGCTTATTGAGCTATTTATAGCTTGTCTCCACACACGGCTGCACCTTTCTAGCAGCAACATCCCCCACGGGGAGGGGAAAGGGAGGGAGGGAGGAAACAGCTTGCCTAGGAATAGGGGGCTGGAGAAGAAACACAACTGCTACTGAGAGGATGAGGGCAGAGTATGCTGGTGCAGGGAGGGGAGAGAGTATCTGGCACAGAGGTTGAGGGGAGACGTGAAAGTTGATAATTTCTAGTATAGCAAAGCGGAGGGAAGCAGGGAACAGAATATGCCTGGCATGGGGAGGGAGGATGGAAAGGAGAAGTGAGGCCAGAGCCAAGCATGCTTGGTACATGGGGTAGGAAACAGGGAGAAGGGGAGGCAGCCATCATTTGGAACAAAGGGCATGGGGAGGAAATCAGAGGTAATGCTCAGTTGGCAGGGAGCAAGATTTGGGGAACCGTGGGGACCTAGCTCATGTGGCAGCAGTGGGGATTGGAGGGCAGGGCTCAGTTGGAAGAAAGGCAGTGGGAGGGTGGAGGAGGTTCACCTGACAGGAATAGGGCTTGGGAGGGGAGATAGTGAAGACAGGCTCAGCTAGCAGGGAAGTAGATTTGGGGAGGAACAAAGCCCAAGCTGGCCGGGCATGGGCCAGTCATGTACGTCTCAAAGCTTTTAGAACTCCATGTTCTCACAGACATCGGCATGAATATGTCAGGCTGATGTTCCCTGACCAGCCGTCTCTGCCCCCCATCACCATACTCCTCCTTTCCTTGGGGGACAGCCCATGTACAGACACTGGCTTCTGGGCAGCAAAGGGATGATGTGGCCCAGTCTCCCTAAGAGGCTCCAAATTGGACCAACCATCAGAACTTTCTTCTCATTGTGCCCCCTCAGAAAGCCCCCCACCAAATCCTGGGCTTTCCCCTCCCCCCACAGCTGTCCCTGGCCTCCCTCTGCCAGGATTCCCTCCATTCCCCCTCAGGCATGTATTTCCCTTTGTCATACTGTGGGTAGGTTTGAATCATCCCTGTTCTTATGTGTGTGTTTGTCCTGGTGGCAGTTTCCTAAAAGGGGTGAGTGTGACCACCCCATAACAGCAGCAGCTACTGGGGGTTGGTTTTATGGCCATGTTCTGTTGTCAGCATTAATCACCCTGCCCTTGGTGCAGTTTCCAGGGCTTTAGGTGCTGACTAAGGAGCAGAGCACAGAGGCATACATGTGCATGTGTGTGTCAATAATCTCCCCCTATATAGGTTTAAGGGGAACCCGGTTTTCCTAATGGGGTGCAGTGAAAAAGCTGCAGTTTCTGCTTGAGGTATTGCTGGAGCTGGCAGGCAGGACTAGGATGGCCAGATGGAGGGCTGAGAGGGAGGCAGGGAGAGAAGCAGGGAAGGGAGGGGGGAGAGCAGGCTGCTAGACACCTACGCAAACACAGAGCTAGAGGAGATCCTTGGATGCAAACACAGACACAGGCTTCCTCCTCCTCCTCACATGCCCCTGATTCATTTCCACATGCCATACACGTGACATGCTAATTCAGGGCTACTACAGAACTCCAGGGTGAGAGGAGAATGGGGGAGAGAAATAATACCCAGTAAGACACCAGACTGCAACCTTTAAGGGGGATTTGGCTCAGCTTAGCAGCATCCCCACTCTGTGATCCCTCTCGCCACCCCAAGGCATACAGTGGGCAAGGGGGAAGGCCTTACCAGTAGCCCCCCCTCCCGTCCACCCTCATCCACCCACGCACCACCACCCTGTGCAAGCAGTTCCATGTGACTCCAGCACACAAAACCAGCTCAGTGCCAACACACATCACACCCTGTCTCAGGACATGGGGTTAAATCAGAAGTGCATTCCCCCTTCACTTCTCTGCAGCACGACACAGGCTGCGATGGAGCTAGCTGCAGTCTGCCAAGCCTCAGCCTCTGTCTGCCCTCTCTTCTGAAACTGGGAGACTTTGAATCCATATTTTAAAACACACAGAGACACAAAATCCCCTGTGTGCTTGGAGAAAAGCAACCTAGATAAAAACAAGAGGGAAGCATCACCCACTATCCTGTGAAATTCTCCCACCCCCTGCCATGCCTCCCACCCTGTCCCAATTTTCTCTTTAACTATCAGTGCCATTCACAGTAAGAGGATTTTATATCCCTATCCCCCCCACCACTACCCTGTCCATGTTAGGACACCTACCCTGGCTGCTGCTTCCTTCTCCAGCACAACACTATTTTAGAAGGTAGGAATGCAGTACTCTTATGTTCAAATCTAGCATTATTGGAGTTACATTCTGCTTAGGAGACAAATTGCAAGAGAAGAGGAGAAAATCCTAACAGAAGCTGGCCAGATTCTGATCTCCACTACATTGGGGTGAATTGTGAAGAACTCTCCACATGAGTTTACAGACATTACTTTTTATTTACATCAGTGTAACAGGCAGCAGAATTTCACCCACTGTGTTTATTTCCTTGTGCCATTTATATGGTGCTTCCATCACCTTCCCTTCAGATGTGGAGTCAAAAATATACCCGCCACTTGAATTCATAATTTATATCGTATACAATGAATAACGACACTGGAGAGAGCTCTGCATCTCCTGGAAAACCCTCCCCATAGCCTTGCTGCAGCCTGACTCATTGCAAGGGTTTTTCAGACTGTCTGAGACCTCCATTGACTCAGAGAGAGAGAGAGATTCCTGAGCCATTTCCAAAGATCATCCTTGTCCCAGGTGATCTTTATGGGGAAGGAAGCAGTTTATGTAGTGCACAGCTATGGAAAATCAGCACCTTGAATTATACTGGGAAGACAATAGCAGCCACTACAGGTAATGGGGTGTAGGTGTGATAGGCTTTCTGTACACTATAGCACTAAGCAAGTGAGCATCCTAACAGAGGTTTCTACGTGTCTTTCATGTTTGGCCCCAAACAGAACCCATTGCAGCAATCTCAGCCACCTTTGCCCTCCTTTCCTCTGGGCTGTGCCTTGCATGATGCACATCTAAGAGGCACTGGATAGAACCCATTGCAGCAATCTAACCCTGAGGAGCTAGAGCATGGGGTAATGCTGAGGGGAGGAGCAGATCCAAAAGGAAAGACAAACTCACCAAGGTCAAACATATGAGGCACAGTGATCTAGGCCAAGTGTATTTGTGACTCAAGAAAAAGATTCTGCTCACTGAGTATTTCTTGACCCCACCCAGCCCCTGTGTGCTGCCATGGTGATGTACAGGGCCTTAAAGGCACCACTAAGGGGTCAGATAGAATTCCACCAGCACAGGAGTGTCTTATGTTGCTCCTTTCGTCACCTCAGCAGGGTGTGGTGTGGGGTATGAGGAGGTGAGAAGAGCCATGTCTGTAGCACATGGCACTTTGGAGATTCTGGGCTGTGATGTAGCCCTTCAGATGCTCATGTTAATCATCCCAACCTTCCAGGCTGTTCTAATTTATGATGGGAGCTGTCTGAGCCCCAGTTAGCTCTGAATCAGACTGGGACAAAGCCACCTTTGCCCTCCTTTCCCCTGGGCTGTGCCTTGCATGATGCACATCTAAGAGGCACTGAATAGAATCAGATGGCACATTTTTCAAGGAATCAGAGCTGCCACCCAAGGTCGGGAGCAGGCATCTAGCAGATGGTAACAAAGCAATTAAGCCATGAAAATGGTCTCCTGAGGGAAAGCAATGTTTACAAAGTCAGCCTTGACTCTTGCCTTCCCTTTCCCTTTCTCCTTTCAGTGGGGGAGAGGAGCCCTGGCCTTATGCCCAAAAAATGGCTTCTGAGGACAGCTGTTTGCCTTCTCCTAGATTCCTGCAAGATACAGAAATGAAGCTCCAGTTTACTGACTTCTCAAGGTCTCACCTAATCTGGAAGGCAACTTTCCGAGCAAGAGGCTGGTTATTTTAAACCATGACCTGGGATGGAGAGGAATAGCCTCCAAAACTACAGTCTTGGCTGCCATGTTTCTAATTTAGAGGCAGTTTGACTCACCCAGGGGGAAAAAAACCCATCCTGATTAGCTCGATATGCAAGGGAATAATGAAGAAGGTGGAAGATTAAATGCTCCAATGGAGGAAATGGAAATATGGGTATGGGATAATAGTCCAACGAGTTACACAAAGTTGTATAAGACTCTCTCAACACTGAAGCTATAGCCAACATATAAATACAGGTTAGTAATAATGCATAGCACAATATAGTATTTATTAATTTATATGTCTATTACAGTAGCTCCCAAGCTCAGGATCAAGGACCTGTTGTTCTGAGCGCTGTACACCCATTGAAAGGTAAGGTCTCTGCCCCAAAGAGCCTCCAGTCTAAAGATGGGTAACATAAGATAGGCAGAGAAGGTTGTTAAATAGACACTAATTCTCATGTCTGGATATTTTAAGGCCATAATTGAATGTTATTTGTATTATAATAATGGATCACAGCCCATTATGATAGATGCTATACAAACATAAAGAAGAAAGTGCCCTGCCACCAAGAGTTCATGATCCAAGTGAAGAAGAGGCCATTTAGTCTGATCTCAAGAGGCTTCAATGCTCAAGCTAGAACAGACCCAAGGAGTCCTGCCTTACTCTAACCATTCGGGAACACACTTTTTCCATACATGTAGGGTTATAGGTATTTGTTTTGTCATAAGAGAGTAATGTGATAGCTAGGGTTAGAATCCAGGTTCCCAGCCTTTACTCAGGCTGGGACACAATAATCCCACAGCCCTTGTGCTGGTAAAATCCATGGTGAGTTCAGTCTGAGCTTTTTCAGTGTATATAAGGACTTCAGGATTTGGCCCTGGATGCAAATCGGTTCCACCTTCCCTTAACTGCCAACCTCTGCAACAAGTCTTTCCCCTATATGTGCCATTACTTATTCCCAGTGTCAATCTGAGTTGGTATCTGTTGTTTCCAAGCTCCATTTGAAATTCCTCTGTGCATTTGTGTTTGGGTCCCAATTCAGTTCCCCATGGACAGGGCAGAGGTCCACATAACACAACCACCACCACAACTTAGCCCCACATGAGGCATCACAGTAGAAAGGCAAAGGACCATGGAGACTGAAGTCCCTCTGCAGTTTAAGGCATTCCCTGGGGGTGCTCTGCAAGGAAGAGGTTGCCCTGCTGATGCCCTCACTGTGCCTGCTCTGTGGATAAGAAATGTGCTTCCGTTTGCCAGGGTGTCAGCTCCAGCACCTTTCATCTTGGCTAAATTAACTGAATCTTTCCAAAGCCAGTTACATGCAAATATTTCTGTGCTCCTTGAGTGGATTTTATTTTATTTTATTTTATTTTATACACTGGTCTTTTACCAGGTCATTTACACACTGTGACCATTCAATTTCTGCACAAGGTGATATTTTCAAATAACACCCAAACTCTACGAATCTTGCAAAACCTCTTCCTGCAAGCATCACCCATTCGAGTGTGGAGGGGCTTGTAGTGCGAAAAAGGGAGCTAAGTCAAGCCACAAGGGGGCATGTTCTGTTCTAATTCATAAAATGTGAATTCATTGACAAAAATGCTGAACAATTGGTGAATGGTGTGTGCATAAGTTAAAACTGCAGAAGAATATACCGTAAGTGACTGTCAGGGGCTGGATGCAGAGAAATAGAGAGATGTGCAGGAGCAGTGGTGTCTTAAAATGCACCTTGTGGATGCTCTCTGGTTCTCTCTAGATTAGGATGTGTCTGCATTAGGAGAACTTTACTGCTGTGGGAGCACTGGTATACTGCACTGGCAGAGCATTCCTAGAATAGATGCAGCTACACTGGCAGAGATCTGCTCTGTATTGGTATAGTAAAACCACCCTGCAAGACCCAAACAAGCTACACCAAAGTGCACTTTTGCCAGTATAACTGTGTCTACACTAGGGCTAGTGCCAGCACAGCTATGTTATTCAGAGGCCAGCCTGCTTCACACCTCTGACCTACACAGCTATGCTTGTAGAAGTCTGTACCACAGCATGGTCTGCAGTAGTGAGTTGTGGCTAGCGGAAAGTAATGGGTCTCATTCTACTTCTTGATCCCACTGAAGTCAATGAGGGTGGCCATGATGTAGCCAAGGGAAAAATATGGCCTTAGTGACTGTCTAAGCCCAAGTGGGTCTTATGGATGCCTTGGTCTTTCTGGGCTTTGTAACTAGAGAACTGAAGCAAGACGTATTTTGGAATTCTCTGCAAAGAAAGCTGGACATGGGAGGAAGGATAAGAGGGTTGTGGTCATATGCAGATTATTTGCAAATTAAATGCAACCTATCATCTCCTAGCAAGGTGTCACAACAGCCTCACAAGCTGAAAAGTTTGGGTGTCCCTGTGCTATAGGAATCGCTGAGCTGCTACATTCAATTCTTTTTAAAAGGCCTGAAGCTACATTGAACTAAGTGGTTTGTTTTAGGGAAACTTGCTAAAGGACCACTCAGACTGAATAGAAAGATAAAAAATCTTTCTTGGTACATTCTGCTGCTTCCTCATGTATTTGTCTAGTCCGCTCTTAGCTCTTGTACAGCACTTTCCTTCAGCAGATCTCAAAGCCCATTACAATGGAGGTCAGACATTCTGCTCATTTTATAGATGAGGAAACTTCAGGTGGAGGGGAGGTTGTCTTCCTTTGCAGCATGGGGAATGGGTCACTTGCAGTGTAAACTAGTGTAAATGGTTAATTCAATATAACTTGGTCTTTAAGCCATGGTTTGAGAACTTCAGTAACTCAGCCAGAGGTTAGGGGGTCTATTTCAGGCTCTGTAGGAGTTAGACTAGATGATCACGATAGTCCCATCCAACTGTGAAGTTTGAGGCTACATCTAGACTGCCTCTTTTTATCAGAAAAAGGTACGTATATTGCACTCTACAATTTACATACCGTACCTTTTTTTGATAGTTTTGTCAGAAGAGGCTTTTCCGAAATTTGGCCCATCTACACTGGGCCAAATTTAAGAAAAGCCTCCTATTTTGGAAGAGCCGTTCTTCCTCGTGGCATGACGAAGACAGGGCTTCCAAAAGAGCACTTCTGCTCTTCCACAAAAAATGTCGGAAAAGCAGACACGTTCCCTGGACGTGGCAATGTGGTGGCAGGGGGGTGTGCTGATTCAGCTTATCTATTCAACAGCCTGACCCTCTGTGACTCTCATCTAAAGCTCCCCCTCCATGCAGCTACCCTGAAGGAGAACAGAATCTTTTGATGCTGGGAGATGGTGTCTACATCTCCTGCTACCAGTCTCAGTGAGTGTGGCCCCTGATGTGAGCAGGCCCCATTCCAGTGACTCTGGTGGTGCTGCACTAGACCAGGATTGGCCTGTGACCTTAGACACTTGGGGTATGTCTACACTACAGCGCTATTTCGAATTAACTTATTTCAAATTAGTTAATTTGAAATAAGCTAATTCGAATTAGTGCATCTAGACACAAAAACTAATTCGAAATAGCGTTTTTCTAATTCGAAATAGCGTGTCTACATTGAGTGGACCCTGAATCAAAGGTAAGGCTGGCCAGAACCAGTGCCAAAAGGGCATCAGGGTCGGACTTAGTGTGTGGGGCTGCTGCCTCAGGCTATCCGAGGTCTATGCTTAAGGTGACCCGACCCCCCATCCCGGACAGACAGTTCTTAGGTTTCTCTGCTTGCTGGTCTACCTCGCTGAGGGACAGCAAAGCATTTGTGTCTCGGAGTGCTCTGCTTGCCCTCACTCGGGGCACCACGGCACTCTGCAGCATGGAACCAGACCTGCCCCCGGGGACTCTGCTGTGTCTCGTGGACACGTTGCCAGCAGCCTGGCTGCACTGTCTGCAGGCTGCCATCCGGGAGCACCATCGAGGGGCTGTCAGGATCCAGGGGGCCCTGCGGGAGAGCTTCCACCCTGAGGAGCACTAACAGTCTCCCCGGTCTGCCCCACTGGGGGCTTGTGCCCCATTCCTCCCTCTCATCCTTCCACTTACCCCTCCCTAACCCCCCTTCCTGATGTCAAATAAAATACATGTATTTTCAAAAATAGAAACTGTCTTTATTTAACACAACTGGTGGGGGGGGGGGATGAACCTCTGGGGAGACTGGGGAAAGGAGGTGGGAGAGGGTGGGAGAGGGGAGGGGGGAAAACTGGGAGGAGGGAGCTGGAAGGGGGAAGCAAGGGAAGAAGGGGGAGGGGAAGCTCAGTGCTCAGGGGTGGGGGTCTCACCGGGCCAACCGCCTCCCAGCATGGCGGGAGAGGGGGCCTCGGCGTCCCCGGGGGTAGGGGAGGAGGGTGTGGAGGTTGAGGAGGAGGGTGTGGAGGTTGAGGAGGAAGAGGTGCGAGGGGGGACAGGAGTGGGAGGAGGAACAGTAGCTGGGGGGGGCAGCAGGCGCAGGACCAGCACGGGGCAGCACGCTCTGCACCAGGGCCTGCAGATGGTGACAGATGGTGCACGACCCTGGGCAAGCAGCTCCCACTGGAACTCCCGGTCGTCCTGCATCTGCTGCTCCATGATCCAGGTCTGGGCTCACAGGGCCTGCAGGTGCTGCTCTCTGTACCCCTGCTGCGTGGTGCTGGTCCTGCTGAGGCCGTGGGTGCGGGAGCATGTCCCGGGCGGGGTGGTGCGCTCTGTACGAGCAGCTGGTGCAGCTGTAGAGAAAGAAGAGAAGTGGTCATTTGTCCCTGGGGACACAGTGGATGATGCCCTCCCCCCCCCCCCCGTGATGTGAGGGCGACTGTGCCCTGCACCGTCAGAGTCGATGTGCTTGCACAGAGGCCATGGTCAGCATGTCTGGCTCTCCCCGGGAGTGGGAACTGCCCCGAGACCGCACCCGTGCCCCTGTGCTATGTATAGTGCGGCCGGGGCAGGAGGGTGGGAGATGTCCCCTGCCCCTGTGTAGAGTGGGCGTGTGAAGGGAGGGCGTCTTGCTGTGTCCCATCCTGAGGTCGGGAGCGTGTTGGGTCTCTTCACACACACATGTGGCTATCGGGCCATGGCCCCTGTGTGGCATGCAGCTGGAGCCACCTGCCCAAGGGTGGCATGGCATATGTCCACACGTGCACAGGTGGCTGCATGATCCGTGGGAGGCATGGCCCATGCACACAGTCTCTGGTCTCCCTCCCCGCCTCCCCCAGGTAGGGGACAGTGCTGGCACTTACCTGGTATGGCCTCCCCAGACGACCCTGCTGACTCCGGTGCCGGGACAGCTGGTGGTGGCCCCTCTGCTGCGCCCGGGTCAGGGTCCTCATCTCCCGGCTCGCTGCCCCCCAGGCTGGTGCGGACCGCCCCGCCCCCCAGGATTCGGTCAAGGGTGGGGAAGTAGGGGCAGGTGGCAGCCCTGGTGTATGCCTGCTGCAACTCTTTAATTTTGAGGCGCACCTGCTCCTGGGTGCGCCTGTGTCCCTTGCGGGCCATGGTGGCCGCTATGCACCCATAGACGGCTGCGTTCCTCCACCTAGTGTGGAGATCATGGACATTGGGGGCCTTCCCCCAAACCTCAAGGAGGTCCATGATTTCCGCATTAGTCCAGGCAGGCACGCGCTGTCTACAGCCCCTGGCTGGCCCCTGGGTCCTGCGGGACTGGGCGGGGGATGGCTGGCTGCCACTGGCTGCCATTGTGCGGCCACTGGGTGAGGGTCTGCGGCTGCTGGCAGGCCTGGCTCTGGCACATGCCCGGCGGCCAGACTCTACCCCTTTAAGGGTCCCGGGGCTGGGGGAGAGGAGAAGAGTTTTCCTGGTTGTGCCCAGAGTGGCCACCAGGGGAAACTGGGAAGGGCTGGAGGCCCCCTAATTCAAAATAAGTGTCTACACAGCACTTATTTCGAATTAGCTATTTCGAATTTGGCGTTATTCCTCATAGAATGAGGTTTACCAAATTCGAAATAAGTGCTCCACTATTTCGAATTTATTTCGAAATAGCGGTTTGGCTGTGTAGATGCTATTAAAGTTAATTTGAAATAAAGGCTGTTATTTCTAATTAACTTTGTAGTGTAGACATACCCTCAGGCTAGTAAGCAGAAAGAAGGGATCCATCAGAGTTTACAATAAGCATTTAGAACAAGTCACAGCTGCTTAAAACAGCTTTCCGTCCTTATATTCTGAAATCCTCCCACTCCCCCTTAGGGTTCACCGGGGCCAGTTAATGTATTAGAATACAACTTGACCTGTCTACATTAAGGCTTTAAAATGTATTGCTGAAGCATTTTTAAAACACTACCTTCTCCCAAGTCTAGACAGGCCTCTTGCCTCCCTAGGCAATTTATTCCAGTGTTTAACCACCGTGACAGTTAGGAACTTTTTCCTAATGTCCAACCTAAACCTCCCTTGCTGCAGTTTAAGCCCATTGCTTCTTGTTCTATCCTCAGAGGCCAGGAAGAACAAGTTTTCTCCCTCCTCCTTGTGACACCCTTTTAGATACCTGAAAACCGCTATCATGTCCCCTCTCGATCTTCTCTTTTCCAAACTAAACAAGCCCAATTCTTTCAGTCTTCCTTCATAGGTTATGTTCTCTAGACTTTTAATCATACTTGTTGCTCTTCTCTGGACCTTCTCCAATTTCTCCACATCTTTCTTGAAATGCGGTGCCCAGAACTGGACACAATACTCCAACTGAGGCCTAATCAGTGCAGAGTAGAGTGGAAGAATGACTTCTCGTGTCTTGCTTACAACACACCTGTTAATGCATCCTAGAATCATGTTTGCTTTTTTTGCAACAGCGTCACACTGTTGACTCATATTTAGCTTGTGGTCCACTATAACTCCTAGATCCCTTTCTGCCGTACCTCATTTTACAAGGAATAATGCCTTTTTTCGAAAGTACTCTTTCGAAAAAAGCGCTATTGCATGCAAACTGTGCTTTTTCGAAAAAGAGCATCTAGACTCTCTTTCGAAAAAGTGGCTTGCTTTTTCAACAATACTGATCATAGTCAGTATCTGTCAACAAAGCCTCTGTCGAAAAAGGCGTGCAGTCTAGATGTAGCCTTAATGTTGTATTTCCTAGTTTTCAGCGGTTTAAAGTTATGCTACCTTAACTTTTCATTGCCTGATGTCCAAAGATATAAATTTAGACACTCTCCACATTCTGGAAGGGCACGAGGCAGCACTAGGCAACATGGCTCTTCATAAACAAAGTTTTTAGGCATCTCATTTATTTGTTTTAAAAAACCCAATCATTTCTTAGTATTCCCAAGTACCACATCCCAGCCCCTCTTTCCACTGCCTCGGGTTCTTTGGCAATGATTACCTTGGTCACAGGATACTCTGGCTACATGTTAGGCTTTTGTTTGGGGAAAAGAGAGTCACTTCATTGTTTACAAAGTGATCATAGGCATTAAATGGTGCATTGGTTTTATGCACCAGCCATTTACCACTGGGAATCACAATTCAGCGTCTGATTTTTTTAAGGTACTAATTAAAATAATCATCTTATACATACAATGTTATATGTAATGACGTAATGTCTTGTATAACACTTTTCATCTTGAAGGATCCCAAAATGCTTTACAAAACCATGGCTCTGACCTTGCAGTTGGGGTGACCCCATCACTTGTATGGAGCAGATTGACTTGATGGGAGTTCTATGCCCCAATTCCAGGATGAGGGTCAAATAGTTTTTTTTGGAAGAGGCTTTTCCGAAATCTACATTGGGCCACATTTCGGAAAAGCCTCCTCTTTTGGAAGAGCCCTTCTTCCTTGTAGGAGGAGGAAGACAGGGCTTCCGAAAGAGCGCGTTTGCTCTTCTGCAAAAAAAAAAAAAGCGGAAGAGCAGAAGCATTCCCTGGACACAGTGGAGTTTTTCCGGGATACCTCTGGTATCCCTGAAAAACCCCGTAGTGTAGACATAGCCTTAGTTACTTCATCAGTCCTGCATTATCTGCTTGTGTCCCATCTCACTACCTGTCCAGAACAAACTGTCTTCCCTCTTCAGCCCACCCCCCAAGTCCACCTGTAGACACACTGCATCAAGCCCACTTGTACACATATATCACACTCTTCTAAGCCATGCATGCTCATCAGCTCTGTTCTTTTCCTTGCCACTCTCTCAGGGCCCCACAGAGCTTTCTGGAGGTCTAGACAAAAAAAAAAAAAAAAAATCTGAAGCAGAGGTCCCCACACCCTTCCAAACCATCAACACTGAGAGGAGGCCCTGGAATGGAGTGAGGGGGGCAGGTTTGAAGTCCAAGGCACTCACCACACAATGGCTTGGCTGCTGTCACACTGGGCTGGCTCCAGCTCCCCGCTCTGGGAGTTGCAGCCTGGTGTATGGGGTCACAGCACCACTCAAGCTTAGCCCCTCTGTCATAACAAAGGGACAACTGGGCCCAACTCACCACTCAGTTTGGCGGGATGTAAGGAAACTGCCTCTTTCCCTTCAACTCCATGCTCTGGTCAGTTTGGAGAGGCCAGGGGGAGGTGGGGAGGTGGAAGGATGGTGAATACTTTGTGTACTAGCTGGAGACAGGAAGGGACAGGAACATCCTTCCTTACCCCAAATCTGGGCCTCGGGTGTGGAGAACCAGCTCTACACAACCATCTGCAGCACAGGTGGGTCAGAGAGGAGTCAAGTGACCCATTCATCTCAATGTGATGTTCTCTAGTGAATAAGAATATCACATGGAGATGAATGCAGCCTGAAGCAATATCTCTGAGCTGTGAACTGCTTCATTCATCTCAGTGAGTGTTTTCATGTGCCCTCCTCAAACATTTAGTCTCCTGGCTTATATGTGGACGTGCAGGGAGAGGGGCTTGATGGGCTCCCATCTCTAATCCCCTCATTCTCACTGCCACCCACCCTTTGTCCCTCTCCCATACCTCACATCCTACACCTTCTGCTCCCCGATCCCATATCCTCACTCAAGATCTTTCTCCTCCCCATCATCTCTTACCATTTATTCCCTCTCTTCTTAATTCTCCCTCTGCTCAGAGAGCCCTAACACCCTTTTTCCATATCTCCCCCGCCCGCCCAATTACTCCTCCCCATCTTCACACCACAGCATTGCTCTACCACCCTCCAGGTCTCTCCCTCACTAGTCTCCCCCACATACTCTGCCCCCACAAATTATAAACAACTAAATATATTAGCAATTCATGTTACAAGAGCTGTGTAAAGAGCTCATTAATTAAATGGCCTGCTTTACTTTGATCAATTTGATTCCAAATTTCATGAAACGTGACTGCATTCTCCTAACTGTCCTTCATCTGCCCTCTGTTTAATAATGCTAATTTTCTTGACAATACTTCTAAACTAAGTCCAAATCTGGATGTTAGAACACTTTAAAATAGTCTTAAACTAGAAATTTTGGTCTCAGAACAAAACTTCCAGAAGGAGCCTCTGCAGATTAGACGGAACATTCACCAAACAAATGCTCTGAGAACTGCCAAGGTTCACTCGCTAACAAAACTATCACACTGTTACTCACGCCATGTTCTGTTGACAGTAAGTCGACAGAATACAGCAGTTTTGTCAACAGTGGTAAACCTCATTTTACAAGGAATAATGCCTTTTTTCGAAAGTACTCTTTCGAAAAAAGCGCTATTGCATGCAAACTGTGCTTTTTCGAAAAAGAGCATCTAGACTCTCTTTCGAAAAAGTGGCTTGCTTTTTCAACAATACTGATCATAGTCAGTATCTGTCAACAAAGCCTCTGTCGAAAAAGGCGTGCAGTCTAGATGTAGCCTTAATGTTGTATTTCCTAGTTTTCAGCGGTTTAAAGTTATGCTACCTTAACTTTTCATTGCCTGATGTCCAAAGATATAAATTTAGACACTCTCCACATTCTGGAAGGGCACGAGGCAGCACTAGGCAACATGGCTCTTCATAAACAAAGTTTTTAGGCATCTCATTTATTTGTTTTAAAAAACCCAATCATTTCTTAGTATTCCCAAGTACCACATCCCAGCCCCTCTTTCCACTGCCTCGGGTTCTTTGGCAATGATTACCTTGGTCACAGGATACTCTGGCTACATGTTAGGCTTTTGTTTGGGGAAAAGAGAGTCACTTCATTGTTTACAAAGTGATCATAGGCATTAAATGGTGCATTGGTTTTATGCACCAGCCATTTACCACTGGGAATCACAATTCAGCGTCTGATTTTTTTAAGGTACTAATTAAAATAATCATCTTATACATACAATGTTATATGTAATGACGTAATGTCTTGTATAACACTTTTCATCTTGAAGGATCCCAAAATGCTTTACAAAACCATGGCTCTGACCTTGCAGTTGGGGTGACCCCATCACTTGTATGGAGCAGATTGACTTGATGGGAGTTCTATGCCCCAATTCCAGGATGAGGGTCAAATAGTTTTTTTTGGAAGAGGCTTTTCCGAAATCTACATTGGGCCACATTTCGGAAAAGCCTCCTCTTTTGGAAGAGCCCTTCTTCCTTGTAGGAGGAGGAAGACAGGGCTTCCGAAAGAGCGCGTTTGCTCTTCTGCAAAAAAAAAAAAAGCGGAAGAGCAGAAGCATTCCCTGGACACAGTGGAGTTTTTCCGGGATACCTCTGGTATCCCTGAAAAACCCCGTAGTGTAGACATAGCCTTAGTTACTTCATCAGTCCTGCATTATCTGCTTGTGTCCCATCTCACTACCTGTCCAGAACAAACTGTCTTCCCTCTTCAGCCCACCCCCCAAGTCCACCTGTAGACACACTGCATCAAGCCCACTTGTACACATATATCACACTCTTCTAAGCCATGCATGCTCATCAGCTCTGTTCTTTTCCTTGCCACTCTCTCAGGGCCCCACAGAGCTTTCTGGAGGTCTAGACAAAAAAAAAAAAAAAAAATCTGAAGCAGAGGTCCCCACACCCTTCCAAACCATCAACACTGAGAGGAGGCCCTGGAATGGAGTGAGGGGGGCAGGTTTGAAGTCCAAGGCACTCACCACACAATGGCTTGGCTGCTGTCACACTGGGCTGGCTCCAGCTCCCTGCTCTGGGAGTTGCAGCCTGGTGTATGGGGTCACAGCACCACTCAAGCTTAGCCCCTCTGTCATAACAAAGGGACAACTGGGCCCAACTCACCACTCAGTTTGGCGGGATGTAAGGAAACTGCCTCTTTCCCTTCAACTCCATGCTCTGGTCAGTTTGGAGAGGCCAGGGGGAGGTGGGGAGGTGGAAGGATGGTGAATACTTTGTGTACTAGCTGGAGACAGGAAGGGACAGGAACATCCTTCCTTACCCCAAATCTGGGCCTAGGGTGTGGAGAACCAGCTCTACACAACCATCTGCAGCACAGGTGGGTCAGAGAGGAGTCAAGTGACCCATTCATCTCAATGTGATGTTCTCTAGTGAATAAGAATATCACATGGAGATGAATGCAGCCTGAAGCAATATCTCTGAGCTGTGAACTGCTTCATTCATCTCAGTGAGTGTTTTCATGTGCCCTCCTCAAACATTTAGTCTCCTGGCTTATATGTGGACGTGCAGGGAGAGGGGCTTGATGGGCTCCCATCTCTAATCCCCTCATTCTCACTGCCACCCACCCTTTGTCCCTCTCCCATACCTCACATTCTACACCTTCTGCTCCCCGATCCCATATCCTCACTCAAGATCTTTCTCCTCCCCATCATCTCTTACCATTTATTCCCTCTCTTCTTAATTCTCCCTCTGCTCAGAGAGCCCTAACACCCTTTCTCCATATCTCCCCCGCCCGCCCAATTACTCCTCCCCATCTTCACACCACAGCATTGCTCTACCACCCTCCAGGTCTCTCCCTCACTAGTCTCCCCCACATACTCTGCCCCCACAAATTATAAACAACTAAATATATTAGCAATTCATGTTACAAGAGCTGTGTAAAGAGCTCATTAATTAAATGGCCTGCTTTACTTTGATCAATTTGATTCCAAATTTCATGAAACGTGACTGCATTCTCCTAACTGTCCTTCATCTGCCCTCTGTTTAATAATGCTAATTTTCTTGACAATACTTCTAAACTAAGTCCAAATCTGGATGTTAGAACACTTTAAAATAGTCTTAAACTAGAAATTTTGGTCTCAGAACAAAACTTCCAGAAGGAGCCTCTGCAGATTAGACGGAACATTCACCAAACAAATGCTCTGAGAACTGCCAAGGTTCACTCGCTACTCAGGTACAGTGCCCATTCAATGACTACAGCACACCATCTTGAGCCACCAGTTATGGTGAAAACACTAAAACAGCCTGCCAGGAAACCCTCTTACTTCAAAAGAGCTCTAGTCTTGTTGCATATGCACAGTTCAATCTCTTTGGCTCAGCAGTTTGGCATAAACTAATATATGAAGTCAAACTCTGAGATCAATAACTTCTTCAATATTGCTTCCCTAAAGGGGCATTGAGTGTGATGCACTATCAGAGATACATGTCATGCACCTGAGATTGGTGTGGGGAGGATCGGTGCCATGGTTTGAGCCTCAGTTCTGAGCCAAAAAAAAAAAGTTAGAAAACTGAGCTGATGTAAAATGATGGCTTTTAGGAGGGCTGTCTTTTGAGAACTTTGTGCTCAAACAACCCCAAGTTCAGATCACTAACAAACTCCACCCAGTAGACCCAAGAGACACAGTAAATTTCAGGACAATCCATGTAAGCATGTGGGTTTTAGAGCATTTAGTGTTGTTCAGCCTTAAACTAAAGAATCCACCATTGAGGTTTCTAAGCACCCATCACGTTGAGGCAATAATAGGTAATAATGAGAGTACCAAGTATGCTAGCTATTTAATCACCTCCAAACTTATATCCATCTTGCAAATATGCCCATGAGTAGTGCCACTGACTGCAATGTCCTTAGCCACAGGAGTAACCTTAGATACGTGAGTAAATGTTCGCATGAGCACGGGCCTTATTTAGGAGCTAATTCTTTACGCTCTTACTACAAGTCATAGTGCCTCCTGAATTGAATAGTTCCACTGTTGGGGCTACTCAGAGCCCTAAAGATTATTGTGGATAATAACAGTTTGCAAGATCAGCCATCCTGCAAGTTAAGTAAATACAGCTCTGTGCAGGGGCAAGTCAAGGACAGAGAGAGAACCTTGACGTGATCACTTGTCAATTTAGGGTGTATCTGCACTACATTATAAACCCGGGTCCATGGGATTCAGGCTTAGGAACTGAGTGTTTCCAAACCTGTGTTTGAGCATTGGCCCAGCATTATAAATCTGTGCTTCAAATTCCTGGACCCAGATCACACACGTTATGTCTAAAATATCCATGGCATCAAGTGTCAGAGACCCCTTGGGGCTCAGACTGCAGGGCTAAAAATAACTTCAGGCTTCGGCTGGAGTCTGGGTTCTCAGACCCTCCCTCCTCGTGGGATTTCAGAGCTTGGGCCCCAGTCCAAGCCCGAATGTCTCCACTGTAATTTTTTTTGCCCTGAAAGTCTGAGTCAGCTGACTCTGCACTGTGCATCTTTTAGTGCAGTGAAGCCATTCCCAAGGCTATGCTAATGCATCCATACTGCCCTGTGCAGCCCTTCTGACTTGGGTCTGCAAGCTGAGCTGCATCTACAGTCGGGCTTGGCCTCGATTCACAGTGGGACTCAAACACAGACCCATCCCTTTAGCAGGCTCCTAGGACCTGGCTCTGAATACTTATTGGCCTGAGTCAGACTGATTTGTGTGTGGGCAGAAGGGGAGCTTGAGCTCAGCTCCCCTGGCTGAGGGTGCAATGTAGACAATATGGATACATCTCCTCAGCAAGCAGGATCCTGAGGCAGTGAGCCTCAGAGCCCAGGTCTACAGAGAGAGGCTCACACTGTGCACTGAGCTAGCTGTGCAGATGTTCTGACTTGGACTGGAGCTCAGGCTCTGAAACCCCTTCCTGTCCCTGGGCATCACACCCCCAGCCCAAGCATAACCCTGAAGTCCTAAGGGTCTGACCCAAAGCTTTTGGAAATCACTCAACCTCCCTCTCACTCCCATGGACTTTGGATCAGGCCCTAAGATCTGGGTCTTGGCAAATGGAATGATTTTTTTAAAACTTAAATCAGTTTTTCTAGGTGATGATCAACATAGTAAAGAACTAATAAGGAGATTGCAAACTTAAATTCACCTAATCAAATTCCTCTGGGCTGCAGCATCCTTTCTGTGAAATCAACCTGCATTAAAGGAGCTGCGGTGCTGTTTATGAATGTACCATCTCTGCAATTTACCAATGCTCCGTTGTGTTTGTATGAATGGGGGTTACATGTGCTTGCCCACTGGTCCACGTGAAAGGTGGGCTGAGGAAGGAAGGATGTTTAAAAAAATGAGTCTAGGGGGAGAGAAGCAGAAGTTGTGGATTAATACTAGAAAGGGAATGGTATCCTAAAATAACCCCTCTGTCATTTAACTCAGCCACCCACCACCCAGTGCCAAAATAAAGGTGCAGCTTTTTCATTTAAAATTAATTCTTGGCCCTGGAGGGTATCAATAGATCAATATCGTGTGCTTCTGATCTCCCTGGGCCACCCTTCAATGGCTCATGCAAAGGCTAAAAACAGAAAGATGCAACACAAAAGATACTGCAGTCCGCTCCAGCAGGGGGGTTATTTTTAGCTCAGTAAAGGGAAAGGAGGAGAGAGAGACGGGGGGGGGGGGCGGGGGCGAGGGAAAAAGAGAGAGAGGCTGGTGTGGGGCTTTCAATCTAATTTGGTCTTTTTTTATTATTATTATTCCATCAGTGGTATTTTCCATACAATCTGATATCTTTTTGACTCCTAGGGATGGGGGCTAGGGTGGGGGGAAAGGCACAGCAAAGCTGGGCTGAAGATTCTGGAGTTTTATGGCTCATTCCAGCTAGTGGCTTCTCTCTGCCAGTTGAATTAATTTGATACTATTTTTGAAAGTCAGTGTTTCTAAGGGAGACCTAATGACGCAATGACGTCAATGCAGGTCAATAGCACACACTGGAGGAACTGACTGTGCTACCGGGAGCCAAGGGCTGGGAGCCTTTTCCAACCAACCCCAGCTCCTGTACACACACAAAAAGACTCCTGGGGGAGGGGGAAAATCCTACAGTGGTGTATGCACGATGCGCCCCCCCCCAAGCTAACCCGGCACCCCTACAGTAAGATGCCTGCTGTTTGTGAGCCCCCCAAAAGTCTACAAAAATGTGATAATCAGACGCACTGCAGTGCAAAGAGAGAAAAAAACACCTCCCTACCTGCCAAAGGCAACGTTATTATAATCCATGCACACACACACATTTAGGTTGTGAAATGCAACGCACACGACATTAGGGGTTTGCCTATAAATAGAGCCCGCGAAGGTGCGTGCATGGCCAATTTGTTCCCCAAACCGGGAGGGGGAGCGGGGTGTTTTGCGAACGTGGGTGATGAGTTATTCTGCTCTGATCAGTTACTCAGGAGGTGCCGCCTGGATTGGTGGTGTGGGGGTGGATGCGTGGGTGGGAGGGTGAGTGGGAGGGGGGTTTTGCTTCTCTCTGTCTCCAAGTCAGGCACAGAACACGAACTGGTTTTTTTTTTTTTTTTTTGCCTTTCTCCTGGAAGAGTGCAGACACACATTACGCGAAACCCACAGCCTTTTGCGAGACACACAGCTCGAAACGCTCTAGTTTATTTATATAACCACCACCACCACCACCACCCCCCCACAACACCTTCCTTTCCCTTCCCTCCCTAAATTCCCTGGAAATCCAGCTCAGGCATGTGGAAGCGGGACAAGCGTTTCTGTTTGGGTTTTTTTTTGTTTGTTTGTTTGTTTGTTTTGCTTTGGGGGGTTTTTTTGCACACAAAAATATAAGTGAAGAAGCTGTTGCAAGGTAGGTGTCTGTATGTATGTGCGCGTGTGTTGTGCTTTTTAGCTTTTTGCAAAGTTTTCTGATTTCAGTTGTTGGATGTTTTTGCAAGCAGCAGACTTGGCTGATTTGTTGTGCTCCCTGCCTTTTAAAAACCTCAGCAGCATTGCATTTCCCCCTCTTTTTTAAAAGAAGAGTCCTAGACTGTCGTGTCGTGCGTCCTGTGTATTTGATGATTCCTGCAGGAAAAGCCTGACCGTTTTTGAAGAAATACCGGGAGGGGGGGTATGTAGGATTTTTTCCCACTTTTTTTTTTTTTTTTTTTTTTTTTTGCAGAGTTTCTGACTTTCACTTTGTCACGTTTTTGGTGGGTTGGCTCACTCTTGTAATGATCTTGCAAATGACATTTTAATTGCAAAAAGGTTTTAAAGTCAGCAGCAGCAGGAGGGTGGAAAGGAGTTGGCACTTCTTGCATACAGAATTTGCCACGATTGGGAATAGACAGACAACCTATAGATTTGGGGGTCTAAGTTAAGTAGTAAGAGTAAATGGTAACAAAATAATAATAAAAACTCTGATGCAAGAGTGAGAGGCTGTTAAAACCTCCAGCCACCTGTAGAGGGAAATCTTTATACATAGTAATCGTTTATAGCTGTAGCTATAGGGAAGCTAAGGAGAATTACATGTTCCAAACTTTGCCACTCTCTATATGCAATAAGAGGTGCAAGCTGTTTGATTAATTTTGGGGTGCTTTGAAAATGCCAGAGCCCTTTAGACTAAGAGTGATACCTAGTATCTCCTGACTCTTAACTGCAATGAACGTGAAGACTGAAATAACTCTGTGGCAGGTTCTGGTTACTTTTAAGGTTGCTTCACTCGAAGAAGTGATTATCAACAGGTGGTTCACCTGAGCAGAGTAGTTCTGATTTATTGATAATTTCAAGATGTGTTTATAATCCGGGCAAAATCGGGGGGGGGGCATTATTGTTTGGGGAAAAGGGAGTTATTTCATTGTTTACAAAGTGGCTATAGGCATTAAGTGGTGCATTGGTTTTATGCACCAGCCTTTTACCACTGGGAATCACAATTCAGCTTCTGATTTTTTTAAGGTACTAGTTAAAATAATCATCTTATACATACAATGTTATATGTAACGATGCAATGTCTTGTATAACACTTTTCATCTTGAAGGATCCCAAAATGCTTTACAAAACCATGGCTCTGACCTTGCAGTTGGGGTGACCCCATCACCTGTATGGAGCAGATTGACTTGATGGAGGTTCTATGCCCCAATTCCAGGATCAGGGTCAGTAGGCACAAAAATACGGAGAAGATGCTCTAGATCAAGACTGACACACTGGCAGAGGTGTGGACTGCAGTGTAAGGAATGAGGCGCATAAGAAGGGTGGGGAGGTGGCACTCCACCTGACTTGAACCAGTCATTTCAGTCCTCATTCTCACATGTTCCAGATTCACCCAGGATTGTGCTCTTTTGTTTAACTGCAGAACTGGAGTATTTGGCTTCCAGGAGCAACATACTAACACGGTGAAACTCGTGAAAGTGTCTGGTGTGGTGCTATGCAGCCCTCATCTATGATTCTTATCCCCTGTATCTTCCAATGCATTCTCTCTCCTACACACACACCCCCACACACACAAATTATACAGATTTTGAATTTGTTTAACCTTAACTTAAATCCACTCCTCTCTCCCCACATCAGTAGTCTGGATACCCTAGTGTTAGAATAAAGCAGCTGTCCATCTTGATGGGTGTTACATCCAGATTCTCACTCTGGTTGGTGAAGATTTATATGGGACAAATCTTTCTTCTCTTCTTCCCTCTCCCCATGCTGTTGCAACAACCAGGACCAGTCACGAGCTGATTACACTAGTACAGGGTTCTTGTGCTATGAGGTCGTGCCTCTGACCTCTATCTCTTCTTCATCAAAAAAGTGACTCATGATTTTCTTTCTTTCTTTGTCTTTGCATTTCCAGTTCCCCTGATCTGCTTTTGTCTTCTGCCCTGAAGAATCAATCCTTGTCCATGGGGAGACAGCTTGATCTCCTACTGCTTGGTGGTTTTCCTACTTGAATGCACTGAATGTAATTTCAGCTATTGGTTGCCACCATATTAAGACCAATTCAAAAACCACAAAATTGTCTTTCTAATTAGGCAAAATGTATTTGCATTTACAGTTCTCTGGATCTGCCATCTGTGGCTGAGTGGTGCTTTCTGATGCACTCCTCCAGCTCATTTCTTTTGCCCTATTCTTAGACCCTTCCATTGCATACTGTAGTCCCCACTGCTGGGTGATCATAGCCAGATTCCTTCACACAGTCCTGTTTACATGCTCACATGCTGTAGCTACAGTGCACAGTCATGTGCACACAGACATTTGCAAAGACATGTTTGAGCACACGTGTATGTTTCCAGTCTTGCAGATACATTTTGTACCACTCATAGCAAATGTTTCCATTCAGTACAGAAGAATTCACAGCCATACTGGATCAGACCAATGGTCCATCTAGCCCAGTATCCTGTCTGCCAAAAGTGACCAATGCCAGATGCCTCAGAGGGAGTGGACAGAACAAGGAATCTTCAAACAAACCTTTTCCATCACCTATTTCCAGCCTCTGACATACAGGCTACATCTACACTACGATTTTTTTCCTGCAAAAATATGCTAATGATGGACTCATTTGCATGAGTTGCAATCTCATTTGCATATTTTCTGCCAATCCATTTTTGTGCTAGGGGTTTTTGCACAAAAACAAGCAGCGTGGACGTTTTCTTTTTGTGCAAAAACCCCTTTTTCCACAAGATCCTTATGCTCCAGAAAAGGAGGTATACCGATCTTGTGGAAAAAGGGGGTTTTGCTCAAAAAGAAAACGTCCACACAGCTTGTTTTTGCGCAAAAACCCCTAGCACAAAAAAGTATTGGCAGAAAATATGCAAATGAGATCGTGACTCATGCAAATCCCTCATTAGCATATTTTTTGCCGAAAAAACTCGTAGTGTAGACATAGCCATAGAGGCTAGGGACACCATTCCTACCCATCCTGGCTAATAGCCATTGATGGACTTAACCTCCATGAATTTATCTAGTTCTTTTTTGAACCCTGTTGAAGTCCTGGTCTTCACCACATCCTCTGGCAAGGAGTGCCACAAGTTCACTGTGCGCTGCATGAAGAAAATCTTCCTTTTGTTTGTTTTAAACATACTACCTATTAATTTCATTTGGTGACCCCTAGTTCTTATGTTATGGGAAGATGAAATAACTTTTCCTTATTCACTTTTCCCACACCAGTCATAATTTTATAGACCTCTATCATATCCCCACTTAGTCTCCTCTTTTCTAAACTGAAAAGTCCAAATCTTTTTAATCTCTCTTTATATGGGGCCTGTTCCAAACCCCAATCATTTTGTTGCCCTTTTCTGAACCTTTTCCAATGCCAATGTATCTTTTTTGAGATGAGGTGACCACATCTGTATGCAGTATTCCAGATGTGGGTGTACTATGGATTTATATAGAGGCAATAAGATATTCTCTGTCTTATTCTCTATCCCTTTTTAAATGAGTCCTAACATTCTATTTGCTTTTTTGACTGCCGCTGCACATTGAGTGGATGTTTTCAGAGACCTGTCCACAATGACTCCAAGACTCTTTTGAGTAGTTATAGCTAGATTAATACCCATCATATTATATGTATAGTTTGGATTATTTTTTCCAGTGTGAATTACTTTACATTTACCAACATTAAATTTCATTTGCCATTTTGTTGCCCAATCACTTAGTTTGGTGAGATCTTTTTGAAGCTCTTCACAGTCTGCTTTGTTCTTACCTATCTTGAGCAGTTTAGTATCATCTGCAAATGTTGCCACCTCACTATTTACCCCTTTCTCCAAATCATTTATAAATAGATTGAGTAGGATTGGTCCAGTATGGACTCTTGGGGGACACTACTAGTTACCTCTCTCCATTCTGAAAACTTACCATTTATTCCTATCCTTTGTTTCCTGTCTTTTAACCAGTTATCAGTCCATGAGAGGACTTTCCCTCTTATCCCATGACAACTTACTTTAAATCTACTGAATCCCCCTTGTCCACATGTTTGCTGATCCCCTCAAAGAACTCTAGTAGATTAGTAAGGCATGATTTCCCTTTACAGAAACCAGGCTGACTTTTCCCCAACAAATTATGCTCTATGTGTCATCTATGTGTCTGCCAATTTTATTCTTTATGATAGTTTCAACTAATTTTCCTGGTACTGATGTTAGACTTACTGGTCTGTAATAGCCAGGATCACCTGTAGAGCCCTTTTTAAGTATTCGTATCACATTAGCTATCTACTAGTCATAAGGTACAGAAGCTGATTTAAAGTATTGGTTACATTAGATCCTCTGCCCTCTTGCCACATGGTGGATGTCATGTGAAGTGTTGTTGTTCATAAGAGCATAGAAACATTCTGCGTATGGAAATAACTAAACGTTTACAGTTATATCAACAATACATTCATTTATACCACTTGACGATTCTTCCCAATGTTTCTTAAAGCAAGCATGTAGCTTGTTAACTATGTTTCAGTTTGTCTCAGTTCATATGCTTTTGCCAAAGGGTACCTTGCCTTATGCAGGTTGGACCTCCCTGGCCTGGCACCTTCAGGACCTGACCGGTCCCAAATGAGGGAATTTGCTGGATCAAGGGAAGTCCCCTGCCACCAGCCTCCCAGGATACTGCCCTTCCCTCTGGTTGGCTCTGCTCCAGGCCCACTACCACTGGGCTCCAGCCCTGCTGCTACAAGGCTTGGGCTCGGCATGCTGCCGCCAGCTGGCTAGGATTCTCCAGGGATAGAGCTCCCCAGCTGCTGTGGCCCCGCTTCTAACCTGCCCAGCTGAGGCTTCTCAAGGACAGAGCTCCGCGGCTGCCCTGCTTCTGTCCTGCCCGGGGCTTCCCGGGGATCGGACTTACCGGCTGCTGGTGGACTTGTTGCCCACTCCCCCCTACTCATGGTCCAGTGAAGTAGATATGTAAAAGTGCACTTGTCTAAGTATATACATCTAGGCCAAGACTACACCAAAGGGGAAGATTGAATCAAGATATGCAACTCCAGCTATGTTAATTACGTAACTGGAGTAGATGTACCCTGACTCTAGTTTCCCCACAGTGTGAGGCTGATGGGAACAAATGCGCCCATTGGCTTTCCTTACTCTTCCCAGATGTAGGAGTACCAGCCACTGACATGGGTGGGAGGAGGTTCCCCTCTGAGTTCGATTTAGCAGGTCATTACTAGACCCGCTAAATCAAGATCCAGAAGATTGAGCACGGCAGTGACAGTCTTCTGCTTAGTGAAAACATACCTTAGACATAGTGAGGTCAAGTGACTTAACTGCACCTAGGAGTGTTGAGTTCTAGTCCTTTGTTATAACTACTGATCAACATTAGCACAATGGAATTTGAAGAAAAACATTGACTCTTTTGATATCCCTTTGACTGTCCACTGGCAGTCCTTGGAGGGGCGATCATGGTACACACAACAACCAGAATACAATGGTGTTTCTGAAGAATTTCATAAGGGAACATACTCTTCAAACTGTTAACTGTGTCTGCACCTTCCTGTTTATCTCCCAGTATTTCTTGTCCAGCTGTTAGTCTGGAAGCTCTTAAAGTTTTTCATAGAGTGGATCAGGCCACATCTTAATACAGAGAGGATCTTGTGGATACTTTCCCTCCCATTTCCAGTCACACACACTACCTCCTTTCCATTCATGATCAAATAACATCACTGTAGCAAATAGAGTCTTTGTTTATGTGGAAAAGGAATAGGAGGGAAATAATTTTGGTTTTAGTTTATTTTTAATGTGATTTAGCACCTTGGAAAACAATGAGCCAGTATTATGTGTCCAGTCAACCCTCTGTAGGAATCTGGTAAATATGCTGTAGACACTGGTGGTTCACAGACCATAAACTGAGACCCATTGGTTTATCTTGTGAATTGTGAGGCAGAGACTGCCCTGATCTTTATGTTATGGATAGAGCTGACCATGCTGTTAGTTTTTAACAAAGAGATATTAACTATTGGCCATGTAGATATGCAGGCACAACATGTTACTCATGGTCTTTATCTGCTGATCCACTGATCCTCCTATTCTCATTTGTATGTCTGGAATCCACTATGTCTGATGTTATTTTTCTGTACCGGTGAATCCACATTTCCAAAGGTATGACTTCTGGGTGGGTGGTAATGCCAGAAACATTGACTTGTGTAACCTAGGAACTGGGCATCCCCCTGCAGGTAAGTGGCAAAGTGACTGATAAAGCAACCTAGATTCAAATGCACCCCCAACTTCTCTGGCTCAGTAATAACTCTGCTGTTCTGATGTGTTATGATTTTTGATAGCCAAATTAAATTGCATTGGAAATTAGGAAGCAACAATTATAAACAGGAACAGTGAACATCACAGGCCAAGAGGAGAAGAGCTGGTTGAACAAATCTAGTCATTGTAAACCCACATACCTCAACACATCCTTCACCTCATCGTGTCTAATCTGTTGCTAAATGCACTCTACATCTTATTCCTTTTCACAGGGTATCCAACCATCTTCCTCCTTGAGATGATTTGATTTCTGCTGCTGTTTGAGCTATTTGGCTCCATGTTCTCACTACCATCTCAGTAAAGAAATTCTGCCTATGTTACTTAAATGTGACTTCTCTCCCGACCCCATCTTCTAGCACTGCCTGTGATATTTGGTTTTCAATTAGTTATAGCCTCATGGGGCTTTGTGGCATCTCTTCATTGCTACCTCTCTCCTTTTTCTTCCACCACAAGAGGATGCCCAAAGTTCCCAAAATTATTGTTGCATGTTTTTCTTCTAATTTATTCATCCATCCTACAAGATGGTTACCAAGAATGAGTGCAAATTATGCTAAAGGTAATGGAGTCTTGTTCATGAAAAGTTCCAGTTCATTGTTTAGTGAAGGTCAAATTTTAACAGAAAGCCCAATCCAATTTAACAGTGGATTCACCAGCAACTGTATCCCATGTGTCTGAAATATAGTACCAGGTCTAATCTATTTTTCCCCCATCAGTGTGAATTTCACATCAAGGAGTGGTGTGATTTTCTTTATATACCATGCTCACATATTTAAATCTTTGTGCTTTCTTTTTTTCTTGATCTAAATTATGCTGACGGTTTTTATTTTTTAATCTTAATACTACCAACTACTTTTTCTAGGGGCTAACTTTCTGTCTAGTGAGCAAGATACTGTTTCAGTGATTACCACCTTTTAAATTACTTCTTAATATAAATAGAACAAATATCCATAAGAAATACAAATAAAGAAAACAGTGCAACTATACCACATATTTCAATCTGCTGGGGTTCAAGTTGGTTATTGATAGCTTTTGGTGTAATGCAGATGAGACGACAGTCATACACCAAGTGGCCTATTTTGTTGGTTTAATGGCTTGTATGTTCAGATTCTCTGACAATTCTATAAATGCTTGTGCCAAAAGGTCCCTTGCATTATAGTGAAGCCACATCTGTTAATCACTAACAGCTTTTGTCCGTCTGGCACATGAATTTTTCTATTACTAATGTAATACACACACCTTAACTATTGTCAAAGAGAAGGCACTTTTATCCTTGTTATGACTCTTCTTAAATTATGGTCTCTCTGATTATTTATAATTCTGCTCTGTCCTTTATATGGTGCCTTTCATAAACAGTCTCCTAAAGAACAGCATGGTGAGGTAGGTGAGTATCATACCCATTTTATAGTTGGACAACAGGGGCACGGAGAAAAAATGTTCCTCGCTCATGGTGACACACAGAGCTGGGAAAACCTTAAAAATGTTCATGGAAAAACATAATATATATAATTTAGACGAAAAAATTCAGATCAGACCTACTCCTGTAGTAAATCTGGGACTAGCACCCAGGGATCAAGACCCTCAGTCCCGTGATCTAACCACGAGTTAACAGCATGCCTCCATTAGGGCCTTGATTAGCTTACACTTTGACACACTGGACAGCCCTGTAAGTTATGTGTACTAATTTATCTAAGTCCATTTGAATTTCACTGATCTATCCTCTGACTTTTCTGATTCCTATATTGTCTCATCAAGTTAACTACTATTTTATTGTATTTTTCTTTCTTTTTAAAGATGTGCTGCAGTGGTTAATTATATGGAAACAACTCATTTTATAATGGGGAGCCACTGCATTCTGTGCTCTCTTGAAAATCTGACCCCAGGTAAATAAAGTACTAGACCTTACAGTCATGATGCTGCCCTCTTTGCTTCTGATCACCCCATACTTTCCTTATGTTTCTAAAGTAGCAAGAGTCAATCCACTATTTTCAAGTGGAGAATTAAATCAAAATAGTGTGGGGTGTCACTGTGTTTTAGGAGAATGCTGTAAATTATATTCATGATTGGCAGGTGATTCCTGGCAAGGCTGGAGGCATTGAAGAGATAGCACTCAAACAAGGCAGGAGTGTGATGGGAGAAGAACATGAGGACACCTTTCCCATCATTCTGTAGTGCTTCCTCTGACAGATTTTGGTCTAGACTAGACCGACTCAGCTGAAGACTACCACCCAGCCAGAAGGATCCTTATTTCATGATGTGACCTGGAGGTTGAAGGATCAAAAGGAAAGATGAGATTTCCCCATCCCTCTCATGAGTGGGGGCATTGGCAGGCTGCACTTGCTAGTCTGCCCCCTGCTCAGCGTAACTGAATTAGTTTGGGTTTAGCAGGCCAAAGGTGTCTTTTGGACTGTAAACTGTGCATACTGATAACTGATCTTTATTGTACCCGATGCCAATGTCCTTGGAGCACGGAGAGCTCTGGAAGGGTTCAAGAGGCAGAATGGTCTGCTTCGCAGGTAGTGCATGAGAGACCGTCGTACCATAGTTCAGTTTTCCTGTTCTGTGCGAAGTGCCGTGTATCTACACTCACTGTTCCTTCTGCCAACAGAGAAATTTCCCTTTCAGTTTGACGGAAGAATACAAAATTCATTGATTTAATTATGCCCCAGTTGTTAAGGAGGCTTAATGCTCTGGAAACCAAGAGATTGCTGATAACTATAAAATATGAAGATGGAAGACACATATTCCTTTTAGCCTTTATCAGGAGAAGTGGGAACTGTTGTGTTCAATGTACAGCATCGCCTGCCAAAGGTTCTCTCCTTTCCCTTGGATCACTCCCATTGTTGTTATGACTTTATTTATTTGAAACAAGTGATTCCCTGGGCATTGTATTTTGCTTTAGCCCAGCCTTGAGTTGGGTGTCTAGCAGCAGGTAGAGAAGGTAGCTGCCAGCTGAGGTGAAAACCACACATTCCGTCTAACAGGAACTGTTCTTGTGGGAGAGGAGTTTAGCTCTTGGTGCAAAAGGCAGGCGTCCTCCTGTGTTATTCAGAAGACGTTTCAAACCCTGTGGGAGAACACGAAGTTAGCTCTTGGAATGCTATGGGTGAGTTAAACAAAAACAACAGCACAAAGGAAAGAGGTGGGGCCTGCGGGAGAAAGAGGCCCCTCAGCTGCTTCTGATGGTCTGCCATCCCGCAGGAGAATGGTTCGCATATGGGTTACCACCAGGTCAATCCTAACTACAAAACGCGCCTGTGTCTTCTCATCCCACCGGCAACAAGCTCCGGACCAGGAGCCTTCCACTGCATTCGCCTCCAGCCCCGATGCGCCCCCGCGGGGCGATTTTAAACGCACCGAAGAGGGGCGGGAGACTCGGGCGCATGTCATCAACACCCCAGCTCTGTTAGACCCTGGCCAGCTCCCCTTGCACAAAGCTCCGATGGATGCCCGGGTCTCCTCACGCACAGGCTTAGCCTGCCGTTTCCAGTCACCCCGGCTGCTCCTCACTGGAGCTCCTGGAAGAGGCCATGTTGTGCCGCTGCCCGCGTGTCCTCCTCTGAGGGCCTTACATGGCAGGAGCTCTCTTCAGTAAAGCACTAGCGGCCTGCCCGCCTCGGTCCTGCAGCAAAGGCGGGTCTCCGCGCGCCATTTGCTACAAACGGTGGCCAGGGCCGCAGCTCTGTAGGCGGGTTGACATGCACCGCCCCTCTCTAGCCCAGAGCGACCACGCCTTGGATGGGGCGTGCGGGGATGTGCTAATGGCAGCGCCTCTGATCGCCCCTTTCAGGCCACTGCCTCATATCACAGAGGGCTCCCCGGCAAACTTCAAAAGTCAACTTTCTCCCTGTGCCTGGCGACGCCAGTGATGTGATCTGTGATCCCCCCCAAGCTTGCTGTATCGCTAGCAGTAGTTGGCAAAGCTATTGACTGCCTACCAAAGAGAGAGAGAGAGGGAGACATCGTTACTTCATTGATCGCAGTGTATTGACATTAGGGAATTCATTGCGAAAGAAGCTGATAATAATGAACTGAGTTCATAAATAAAGAATGTGCGTATCCAGATTAGACAGTAAATAACTAACTGGTTTCTTGATGCCCCCTGCCTTTTGGTATTCATTCAGCCAAGGTGTGAAGGGAGTTGGTTGGTGGAGACTGGGAGGTGGAGGAAGGGGTTAAAATCTGCACTCCTGAGAGAGACTATTTCCACCCCATCAATAAACCTTTCTCCCCTTTTCCTAGGGTGTATGTGTGTGTTTGAGTCTATGAGCCACGATTTTAATTTTTTAGCTACATGCCTTGTGCCATCTTCCAGCAACAAGAGCTCTGTTTAAAAATAGCAGCGACCCATTGCGCTCGCCTTCTGCAGATATTTTAAGGAGTCACGGTGTCCTTTTGTCTCAGAAAAGAGCAAGCCAACTCACTTTTACAAGTCCTGATTACCTTACTTGAGAGCTTACTCTTGGTTGGTTCCTTATTCCCCATGCACTGGCAGTCAAATATAAAAATTCTCTTCCCTCTTAATGTTTGTAATGGGAGGGGGGTTAGAGGTATATTTTCTCGTTTGGAGATGGGAAGGGTGGGGGGGGGGGAAAGGACCTTTTTTGCCAAATAAAGTCTGCATTTGTCAACAAGACAATGTCTTTTGTTTGCTGCTGCATGCATGGTGTGTGGGTTTTTAAAAATATATATATTATTGTTAATTTTGGGACGGTGGGGAGAATTCCACTGTATAACATCAAATTTAGCCTTTTGCGTACAGCAGCCTTCTGATTTTTAATTGCAATTTCATTTGTTATTCTCTCCCTCTCCCCCACCCCCCTCTCTTTGTATAATCTGGATCATTGCTCTCTGTAGCTGATTCCGTGGGAGACCAAGCAGAGTGCGTGGGTGCAGAATATAGAAAGCCAGAGCCACAGAATCTGTTATTTGCGTCACTCTTGGAGACGGGGCTGTTTGCCTGACAAATATACAGAATTAATCCTAGTTTTATCAATATCTGCCTTTTGCTACAGAAGCCAAACACAAGTGTAAGGTTGTGGTGGCGACTAGATGTTGCTGAATGTTTTTGTTCAGAAAACTGCGGGGGGGGGGGGATGTGAGCAGGAGAGAGGATGCTAAAATAAATTCAGCAAATCCCCGAGAAATTCAAAATCTCCGATTTTATTCCTATTTCTGTTTGGCAAACATGAGGTGGGGAGATGTCCCTGCATGGTCTGTTTATGCAGATTTTTCTCGCTTGCTGTGTGTTTCTGCATAGGAGATCTTTCTCTCTCTCTCTCTCTCTCTCTGTGTGTTTAAAATATATCTATACCCCCAGTGCCTATTTTTTTGCTCACACACACAAATACACGCACACCTCCACAGGATTTTTGTGCAACTGTGTAGAAAGCTGCACAACACAAAATCTGGGGCTTGCTAATTAACTCTTTCCCTCGAACTGAAGTGCCTTTCTGCGAGCACAAAGCTCCAAGCACAGACATCTTTTATGATGAACTAGAGCCTCTGAAGAGGAGAATCTGAACGTGACGTCAATAGCTGATAACTGACGCAGCCTTGCAAAGGAGTCTCAGGCTGGCTTCTTGTAGCCTGCAAGCTCTAATGATTCTATTTTTTCCCAATCCCCCCCTCCCCGTAGTGAATGACTGGAACGCAAACACACACACACTAGATTTTATATAGCTATATATAGACAGAAAGCTTTATTCTCCAAACAAAGGAATTTGTTTTTTAAAGCATTGGGTGGGGTGGAGAGAATTAAAAAGCCCTTTCTTTGTGCATTCAGTCTATGCCTCCATCTCTTTGTCTCTCTCGGCAAAACCAGCTTCCTTGTAGAACCCCACGTTTGTGCATAATGTTAAACTGGTGCATGGTGGTGGTTGTGTTTTGGTGGCTGGTTGATTGTTTTTAAAACCCACTTCATAAAGACCCTGCAAGTAGACAGACATAATAATGCTTACAAGGCAACAGGCAGAGAGAGACAGAGACTCGGGCTCAATACAACTGTGGATTGGGGTTTTGTGTAATAGGACAGCATGGAAGGCGGTCTTTTTTTATAATTCACTGCGATGATGCACCTAAAGCAGAAAGAAGCGGGGGTGATTTGGGAAGGGGTGAAGGGGAACTTAATGCACATTTAATGTTTTGGATGTAACGTTCCAGCGAAATGGCTTTGTGTGTGGATTTTTCCCCCCAGTACATGCTAAAAATAGCATCAGGGTTTTGATCGCGTTCCAGAAATAGACAGAGGGTTGCACTTGTATAAAAAGAGAGCGCGGGTGGAAGAAAACCTGGACATCACCGCAGTATTTTTTTTCCAACTCCTGTCTGGAAATTAATTGTTGGATTTTTCCTCTCTCTCTCTCTCTCTCTCTCTCTCTCTCTCTCCTCACCCCTCACTCTTGTCCACCCCCCTCCCCAACCAAGGAGTTCCTGTTTGGGTAAGTAGTGGTATTTCCTGTGCATGCTGCAGAGAGTGACTGTGATTCGTGTCTTTATTTTATGCATGCTTGGTTTTATTATTTTATTGTTTCTGTTAAACCGAGGGGGAGATACTCGTTTGCATAATGAATTTGGTGCATGCACGGAACTCAGAGACAGGGAATTCTTACAGAAAGGGGAATCACCCTGTCGGTAAATCTCTGAATCAATAGCGAGCTGCAACTCTCTCTCTCTCTCTCTGTCGGCGCTATTGAGCCCTTCCTTCTCTCTGTACCTATCCACTCTCTCTTTTTCTTTTTCCAACGGGTGGCTAGACGCAATCTAATAGCAAACCTCGCTTTGTAGCCTGGGAGAGGAACTCTCTGTAGATTTCCTCCGGGAGCTTGCAATATGCTGACACTACAGTCCCCTTATCCCGTGCAGCTGAACCAGGGGAAGCCACCGCAGCGCAGGCTGTCTGGGAACTGTCCACTAGCTGTGGTGCTGAAATCGTAGCACCGACTGCTTAGCTTGAGCCAGAGGCGTTCAGTCTTTATTCTTTCCATCTAGCCACTGCCTATAGGTTTAATGACTTTCAAATGATGTTGTAATCTCTGCTGCAAGCTCAGAAGGACCCCGGAGTATGCCGAAATCCCTGCCTATTTTAAGCTAAGAGTGGCTGGCTAGCCTCTTCCCTCCCATTCAGGTTTTCCCAACCCTGCGTAAAAGCTCTGCTGCTGACTCTCCTCGGAAGCGCCTGCCCTTCCCGCCTGTGTGTTTGAAAAATCCTGTACCTGATGATGGTGCTTCGCAAAATAAGAGGCTATAGGTTGCTTTATTTGGACTCACCCCTTCTCCTCCCACCTCATTTCCCCCCTCTAAATGCTCACACCTTCTACAGCTCGCGCGCGTGTGTGTGTGTTTTATTATTGCCCTTCTTTCGCGTCCTTAGTCATAACCTGACGAATTGGTGGAATGATTGTATTAGAGGCGAAGCACTGGGGCGATTGTTGTGTGTACAGGAATAGAGGCAGGGTTACCTCAATGCTGCAAACACCAGTCTTTCTCTTTTGGAACCAGGGACACTCTCCAGCTAGACTAGGAGCATGCATGTTCATAGGCATTCCAGTTAGAAAAAGCATGTCACCAGCTTGCATTAAAACACAGTCACGGTACAACACTCACATGCATCAGCCCATTCTCCTTAACATGAGAAGGAAGGGAAAATTAATCCCCGACGCTGATAGGGGGGTCTTTTAGCCGCAGAGTTATGTATATACCTGCAAAGAGTAGAAATATTAAAGCCAGACACTAACAAAGACACCAGAATTAAGTACAGTTAAGTACATCTAGCTAGCTCAGCGAGACAAAAAGCAAGCTTATAAAATGGTGCACCTACCACTCCAAGCCCAGCGACAGTTGCGGATCCTGCAGACAATGACACGATGCAGACATGAACATCAGTATAGCATAGGACATATTTATTTGTTTGGTAAAAACACATCTTGGCTAAAATTGCAGACAGTAACATATCTAGATATTAAACAAGGCATCGTTTCTTGCAATGAACAAAGCACACGCCTATGTAGCCATAGCACGGTAGAATGCCACCTACTAATGTCCTTAATGTAGAAATCGTCCCTCTCCCGAGCCTGCGTGGTCGTATTTACAAACTGATCATTTTATAAAAAAAAAAACCCACTTACAACACGTGTAGCCAATTACTGTAATTCTTAATATAGCTCTATAAAACAGCCATTAGCAACCAGAAATGCTGCCCTCCTTTCTCCCGCTCCCTCCCTTCCCCGACCCTCCCCTCCTAGATCATTGCATCTCTTGGCACAATGCATAAGATTACCCTTAACTGGATCCTATTAAATAATTCAATGGTGGCGGTGTAATTTTGGTTGGAAACTGCACGGATTTCCAAGTCGTGACTGTAAAAGTGAGTAATGTGCGCTGGCTGCGTCATGGCTCCAGTCACAGATGGTTCCAAACTGAGCAGAAATCGTGACTTCGACTTGAGACGTCCCCTCTACATGAAAAGACCATCCAATCAAAACGGCGTCAGGGGGGCAGCTGGACTCCTCGGATCTCGCTTTCTCTTTGCTCTCCCATCCGTGTGTGTGTGTGTGCCTCTCTCTCTGTGTGTGTGTGTGTGTGTGTGTGTGTGTATGAGTGTGTGTGTGTGTGTATAATGCGTGTGTGTGTAGATATATGTATATATATCTCTACACACACACACAACAAGTTGCTGAAGGGGAAGGGAGTGGAGGGGTTAATCTTGGGGAATCTTCTGCACTTAGCAAGATCGTGACCCTCCCACACATTACAGTAACTTATATACATACCTGGAGGAAGGGATGCTTTGCTTTGGGCTTCCTAAAAATATGTGGTGATGCCTGAACCCTCCAACATGCTCATAGGACCGGATACTGATGCACCCGCAAAGGTAAGTGATGGGGGTTTAAAACTTTTTAATATTGTGATCAAAATCCCCAACTCTGCAATCAGCCCGGGTGTTCGGTTGATTCGCTTGGGGTTTCTAAAACAAGCGCTGGTGTTGTTCAAAGCAGTCCGCAGTGTGGCTTGCAATACTTTTTTAGGGAGGATGTAGGGGCGCGTAGGTGGTTGTATCTGTGGTTCTGGTGGTATTCGTGGTGTGGGTTTCGTGTGCCAATACAGCTGATAAGGCAGGAACTTTGTGCCTCTGCACCTCATTTGGGGAAGTGTATTATGGATCAGTGGCAATATTTTCAGTGTGCTAACAGACAAGAGATTAACTTCCAAGTTCTTGCGTTATTATTAGTTCTGCCAGTCCTATTCGATCTTCCGTACGATTTCTTCCGTACGATTTCTTCTTTAACTTGAGTGGCAACTGGGCTGATGCATGGAGGAGAAGTGGACACTAATTTGCCTTTATACTGTAGCTGATAGGCAGAAACGGGACTACTAATTTCCAGCAGGTTGTGTTAAGAAGAGCTCTGGAGTTCAATGACACATCCTTGGAACTTTTATTAACTGAAAAAGGTAGATTTCCCGTCTCCTTGCTTGGGCTGAGTAGAAGCTTAGGAGTCACGATGGTATTACTAGTTGGCGCTAATTGGAAAGTAGGCAGTTTCGTCTCTCTGCCCTCCCTTTTCTCCCCCCTGTCATAACCCGGGTGCCCAATCTACTGATGAATTGAGATTGGTGGCATTCATTGGCTATTGATAGGTGGCAACATCAGCATAATTTGCTGACAAATGCTCTGGCTAGTTTTAGGTTACTTTAGCTTCCTTAATTGCTATTAGACTTTGGGCATCTCATTTTCTTAAATATACCTGGAATTAATTGCTGTTTGGATGTATTCATAATCCAGGTCGTCTCTTGATTTGATTTATTATAATTTAATTGTGTCTCTTTTGTTCTGGGATTGCATGGCAACACTATTGAACGTGCTCTTGTCTAGGATTTGTTGAATAATTAGAAATGGAAATGTTTCTTTCTTTGCCCCCTCCCTCCTCTCCCCCTTTCGAAAAAAAGGAAATGTGAGGCGTCTCCTGATTGGTGGGTGACGATTTTAGTCCGCACCAATGAGCTGTCTGCCTGGTCTCTATTTATTTAGTGCTCAGGGGGAGAGTTTTCTCTTTACGCAGCGCCTGTGCACAGCGCTAGACTCTCTGCTCGGGAGCAGAGAGATGGGGGGACATTCCGAACTCTACCTTGCTCACAAAGCCCCCCAGATCCGGCAAGCCTGGGCTCCCAGCTCCTTGATGGGGAGGGGGGAGGAGGAGGAGGACAAGAGGGGCCCAGTGTGATAGGGACGGACTAGGGGAATCCCCTCTCCTTCCCCACCTCTTCCTCTCCTGAGTTGGGTACGTCGCCTTGGGTTTGGAGAGGGACTTGGTCGGGATGGAGGGGGTGGGGAGTGATCCTTGTGTGTCAAGGAAATAATCAGCCGATCGCCTTTGGGTCGTGTGGATATTTTGGTGGCAGCCGGATGGATGGATGTAGGAAGCCGCAGGAGACTTTGTCCTTCGCGAATCTTTTTGCGGTCTGGGCTTGCTGTATATAACTACCTAGCCGGGAAGCCCTTACCCCAAAAAGCATTCGCGGAGGGCGCATTCGCCGAAGGAGCAGCAGCTGCAATCGCCGAGCCTTGGACTTATCTAGACTCTCTGGGCTTCTTTACCTTCCCCCTCCCTCCTCAATCCAGCCCTCCACCCCTTCCGTCCTGTGTGTATATATGGAAAGAAATAAACACCCGAGCCCCTTTCCCACCCCGTTGGTCACCAAGACATTCAGTTATTCACCTTCGTTCTTCTAGCCTAACTTTTTAATCGACTTTTGCCTAACGGGGCGGATCACACCTTCATTCGGATCATTTTATTGTTGATTTTATTTAATTATTTTTCTTTAAAAATATAATAAAACTTCCCAAAAGTTCTCGGCCCTTCCTCCCCCCACCCCAAGGATTTTTAAAGGGGATTTTTAGTGGATCCGAATGATTGAAACAAAAAAAAATCTGAAGCGGTTCATTAAATTGGCTCTGTAGCCGGGAGATTCGGTTTATTCCGAGGTGGGGAGGGTGGGATTTTCTGGGATCACCCCATAAAAAAGGGAGGGAGGGAGGAGAGGGAGACGCACGAATCAGCCGCGGTTTAGGGGAGACCCCAGTTACCAGGAGATGCACCATGGAAGCGCTTGCCAAAGGCGCCTCCCTGCACACTTCCAACCTGATTTTAGGCAAGTTGCAGCCCGTTGATTCCCCAAATCACCCTTTCCCCAACACAAAGTGGTCCCGAAAGGGGTAAAAAAGGCGGAATCCGGGGGAAAACCCGGCCGAGGCGATGCTTTTGGGCGAGGTGATTGCAAGCGAGCAAAGCAGCATCAGCACCAGCACTCTGGCTCTGAAACTGCCTTGTTCCAGGCACACAGCAGTGAGAGCATCTCTACAGGAGTTAGGAAGGCTGCATTCCTTCTCTTTGCAGTAATTACCTGGGCGGGTTCCGAGGGCAACAAATCAAGCCCCCTCCCTAATTGCTGCCTCCCCAAAAGAAAAGCGATTTTTAAAAAGGGATGTCCGTGCTGATCAGCCCAGTGAAATAGACAAGAGCTGAGCAGCAAGTTGGCAGTGGAGTGCCCGGCTGACGCAAGACAGGGGCCTGTGGTTCAAACGTCTGCAAAAATGTTTTTAAAAGGATTATTATCCAAGATCGGAACAGTTTAAACCCACCAGCGTTCCCCCACCCTGCACCCTTCCAGCCGGCACAGAGGGGCCTCCGGCTCGGAAAGGGTTGGCTTTGTATTTTAAAAAGTCTGCATTGAAGACACACAGGGTGAGGAGCACAACCCAGGCAAAGAGTTAACATTTCTCCAGAGATAAAGGATATTTTGAAGCCCTGGCTGTACTTCATAAGAGAGTAAAAGGCTGGCTAAGGGATAAGCAGGGAGACAAGGCGAAAGCAAAAGCATCTCGGTGTTTCCCCCAGCCCTACCTTAGCCAGGACACGTACCTGGCTTGATGAGAACAAAGGTGGAAGGGTTACAATATCTTTCCAAAAGACTTGCAGATTCTTAACAGTTTGCCCTCTCCCCTTTGGAAAAAACCCCGTGTTTGTCCTTTCCAATCGCCAGCAAACCTCTGCAGAGGGCTTTATGCATGGGAGCATCTTTTTAAAGGGAGAGACAGGGTTTCAGAGGGAACTTTAAACAAAGTGATGAGACGAATGAGCAAAGATCAGGCCAGGGAAACATCTTCCCCATTTCCTACCTATCCTGGCCCACCAGAATTTAACCCAAAGGTGATTTTGGGGCTGATCAGAAGCGAATGGAAACCCGAGCCAGCGTGGTTTAGATTCACATCGTTTTACATTGCCAGCCAACTGTTGCTACCATTCTGGGGACTGCTGCTGCAGGAGTGTGAACGGGGACTTCTCCTCTCAGCTACATCAGGGTGCTGCTGCCAAGCGCTGCTCTCCAGGGTGGGGGAGCAGTGAAAAGAAAACCGGGGCATTTGTTTCTTCCCCTCTTTAATTAGCTTTTGGGAGATTTCCTTTGATTCGTGGAAAGTTGGAAACTTCCATCATTCCCGGTCATGCAGTAGCAGCAGTCTCCACATAAGGGCTCGGAGACTGCACCTTAAGGAACCTTGCAGACACCCCCATTCCGTTTCCTGACCAACCACACAAACAGCTGCGGGAAAGGGGGTACCCTTTGGATCGATTTGATCCTCCTGACGGGTTCTCTTGCAGCTTCTTCTAAAGGGTTATAGCTATTGATGGCTTCCCCCGCCTCTTCCAGACGGCTACCCAATACCCCACATTCCTTTAACTCCACTGAAGGCCTCACTCTGACCTCACCCAGTCTTGTCTGTTTCACCCCCTCCCCCCTATGAAAAGCAACAGCTAAGAGCCCCGTCCGCCAGCTCGGGCAGATGTTGCCTTTTAACCTCCCTGAAGTTACCAGGTGCTGTGGCTTTAGCGAGGGAGTGGGGCCAGGGGGACACTGCTGACCTTTACTGCTGTTTGGCATTACAGGGTGTGTTTAGTGCCACGTTTTGGTGTGGTGGTTTTTTGTTTGTTTGTTTGTTTGTTTTTGGTTTTTTTGCATGCATGGGAGTTTTAAAGGGGAGCCTGGACAGATTCAGGACTGACCTAAGGCAGCAAAAATGTTTCACTCCTAGTTTGTCTAAGTGGCCGCCCAGAGCCTCACTCTAGCGAATACAGCCTGGCTGGCTCCGCAAGAGCGAAGGTGAGTCAGGCGGGTGCGCAGAAAGGGAAGTTCAAAGCGGCAGGGGATGGGTGAGGATGTCTGCGCCTCCCCCTCGCCTTTCCCCCAAATGTTCAGCTAGCAGGCTCTGCAGTCACCTAAACATGCTGTTGATCCAAGCTGCCTTCTCTGCTGGGTGACATAGTCTCTGGGGAGAGGGCATGCCTGTTCTGTTGACCCCAGTGCAGGGAGAGGAGAGCGACCCCGCTGCTGCTTACTGCACGGACACACGGTTTGTTTTAAAAGCCCCCCCTGTGCTTGCAGCTCTCTCCTTTAGCCCCCCGGGTGGGTGGGTGCAATACATACCTGTAACGGGTGTCTCTGTGTTTCTTTCAGGCTGGCCTAGACAAGCATCTGATAAAGGCTGCCTGAAGGTTCAGGATTCTAGCCAAAGCAACAGGAGGAAGACTCGAGTGCCTGTAAGACCAGGTGAGAAACACACAGCCCACACGGTCCCAGCTAGCACTAAAGATCACATAAAGCTAAGCACTCCCATTGTCCTAGATCCTAGATGCATCCCTGGGGTCACCCCATAGGAGCCAATGGCGTCACCCCACTCTCATCTCCTACAGCCCGCATGAGTGTTCACGGTTTCCTTGCAGTAACAGGTGGCAGGAGACGTAGGGCAGCTCTTGCCTGCAGCCAGGTTGCTGTTAATCAGCAAGGTCGCTATGAAAAGTCAGAGGGGTGTCTGGGGGTGAAGGTTCCAAAGTGCGGTAGCTCCAGCAACTTGTAGGGAGCTCGCCTCTTCATTCAGTCCGGAGAGTTTTCTTATAGAAGACAAGGACGTTCCCTGACCGTGGTCCACCCCCTTCTCCCAGTGAAAACTAGCCTGTGGCCTTGGTTTGAACGTGCCCCGAGCGTCTCCATTAACAGTCCAAACTTCATTCACATGCCTCTCAGCGCCCTGCACAAGTAGAGCTATTCCAAGCTCTAAAAGGAGCTCGAATCCCCGGCCCTCCTCCCCGAGTTCTCCTCCTCCTTGGGCTCAGCTAACCCCAGCACCCATTATCGCGTGTAGCATTGCTCTGTTGCGTTACAGCCAATTCTTTGGACAGTTTGTGTGTGTTTCTAATGACGTTCTCTCAGTGCCTATGACAAGATGGAGTGCTAGAGGGCTAGCTAGGCAGCTCTGAATAAAAACAGCACAAAGAGGAAGAAGTAGATAAATACTGAGCTGGACTTCAACTTCACATCCATTTTCCCTTTTAAAAATCAAAATTAAATCCACTTTTCCACTAACTGGAAATCCCCCTTTGAATAACTTTCTGTATTTTCTTCATATAAAAAGTTGCAACATATACATAATGTATCATCTTTTACTTTTTTTTTTCTTGTAACTTTTAAATATGTCACGTCCACCACAACCCAGGGCCAACCCCCAACCTCATCTTCTGCAAGTGGGATTTTACACAATAAATCCAGCAAGTCTTACCCTCGTAGCAGGCCTACATTATTGCTTTCCAGGAGCATAATTCCAAAATATAATAGTTACAGTGAGTGGCCATATTCTTAATAGAGGAGAAAAGTTTAGGTTAATGGAAAGAATTTAAGACAATAGCTGAAAAAGACTAAAATTTTTGTTATGTTTTCCTAAACTATGGTCAAATTGATTTGTAGAAAGTCTACCATTTTGAGTAAGGAAAAAAAAAACACAGCTGGTAGAAGGATAGGAATCTTTTAATAAAATTTCATACAATATTAAACAACTATCTTAGCTTCTTTATTCATTAGTGAGTTTCTTTTTCAACTCATATGTTAGTGCTTGTTCCAAAGTCTGCAGGTCTTTTAGTTTTAAGCTTGTAGGGTTTTTATTAATGCTGACAGAGTTGGCATGTTATTTAGGTATAGATTTGTAGTTGTGATGTAGAAACATACTGGTCAGACTTATTCATGAAAAAAAAAAACCCCAAAACCTTATTCCTTCATTAACAGTAAAACCCTCCTGTTCTGTTTTAACATTCTATCAGTTTTAGAAAAAGGAAGAAAATAAATTTGAATTACAAATAAAAGACTCATAAATGAACAATTTTAGCAAAGTGTACTTTAATTAACTGTATTTTGAATTCTAAATCCCAATAAAGACAATGCAGGCAGGCTTTTTGTTAGAAGGCCATTTCTAATATTCCATTTTGGCATCTTATGTAATACAAAGCTATTATCATCACCTATATTTTACAGTTTGCTGCAATATAGCACAATGTCATGTTTTGTAAAAGTGCTGTTAAGGATCAGTCTCATCACAACTTTGGGATTATCTTTTCTATATGACCGGGACAAACAAGTCTTTAGGCCGCATAAGACCTAGCATTACTTTCCTGGTATCCCTTAATTTCTGTTTTTGTGATAAACATTTCTGCATATCTAAAGATAGGAATGATAAACAAATCATAGTAGTTAGAGATAGAAAAGGCCTATTAGACCATTGAGTATATACCCCTGTCAGGCCATCATATAATCTCCCCTGAAAGAATACATGTCACTACACTTTAGGTTCGTAGAAAGACCCAGACACATTGCTAACAGCATGAGGTGAGTGCATGTTAATTTGTGTCTGTCAGCACACTTAATCCAATGATATAAAGATTAAGGCCTTTGAATGGAATTTCTGCACAAGGCCTCTGAGCCTCCTGTGTTGCTACCATATCGACACCAGGAAATACCTCAAGTCCCACTTGCTAAAAAACTGTTGTGTGAGTAATAAACTGCATGGAATAGTGATTGACCCCCTTTCTTCCCCCCTCCCTGCAGATTTATTGATATTTGAATCACTTACAGATTACCTGTAAATCTGTCCCAATTCTTTCTTTTTTAAATAGATTACTGACAATCATTTAGATATCGTGCTAATCACAATTTGGGTAACTATAATATGCTGCATGCAGATTTGTAAATAAAAGCCTTCCAAAATAGAATGCTCAGAAAATGATTATTTTATTGGGGGAAACCTTTTCTGTTGTTTTTGCAATTTTCAATAACTTTGAATTCCTATTGAAAATTCCTCTTTTATTTAATCAAGATATACATACACCCACATACGCACACTCTTTGGGACTTGTATACAAAGTAATCTTTTGGCTCTCACACTTCTAGGCATGCTTCTGGTTGTTTTTTCCTTCTTCAAATGGAAATACTTGCCTTTATCCTTTCTAACAGACATGAGAACTTCACCTCGTAAGCAGATGATAACCATGCTGGGGAATGTTACGTAGGTTCTGCTAACTCACTTAGGATGTCAATACTGGGCTTTTGGGGGTTTAAAGTATTCCCAGTGTGGCTGTTACTAGCTCAGTTTCACCAGTGAAAATATTGGTGCAGGGAGGGCTGCATGATACAGTGCTTTAAACACAGGGAGTCACCAATACCTTGTCTGTACTAGGGGTCATACCATTACGTACCCTGTGATAGCAATGGTGGGAAATTTTAGCAAATAGCATATTTTTGCAAATAGCTCATTCGTCCTCAGCCTATGGGAGATGGAAGAGGACATAATGTATGGGCTGAGCAGTCTTGAGAGAGGAACTCTGAAAGCAGCCAAGCCTGAGGAAAAGGCTTGGGCTGAATTTTGTGTTGTTTCATTTGATTTCTTTTTTGTGTATTTTAATCCACTGTGGGTTGGGTGAATATTGTTTGGAACAGAGTAGGGAAGTTGCATTTAAATATAGGCAGTCTTTTGTATAAATGACACATATCCTGCATAAAAATACACATTGGTGCACTGATGGTTAAACAAAAAATATGTTGAGTATATTTCAGTAACTTATTTTAATTCCACGTAGTCAATTATAACTAGCTCATAGTACAGGGCTGGGCAAAATACGGCCCTAGGGCTGGATCTGGCCCACCAAACCACCGGATTCAGTCCTCGGACCGCTCTGTTAGTACTCGCAGACACACGGCTGCGGTGGTTTAAAGCACAGCTGCGGTTCTTTGCTCCAGAGGGTGGGGGAGCTTTTGTGTGACTCCCCACCCCCAGCTCAAGCCTCAGCTCCTATTGGCTGGAAACAACCAGCCAATAGGAACTGAGAGATTGGCCTGGGAGATGGGGCAGCGCAAGACTCTTTCTCCTCCAGGAGTTGAGAGAAGAGAGCAGCCTGAAGTTTAAAGTGATCTGGGGCTGCAGCAAGCAGAGAGCCCAGCCTGCCTTGGGGGTGCTCTAGGGCTACTGGCAGGAAGACACTTAGGTAAGCGCCTTCCAGCCAGAACATGCCTCTGGCACCTCAGCCCCTCCTGCTCTCCAACTCCCTCCCCGAGGTCACCGTCCAAACACTCTGTACTCTCTTTGCCCTAGGTCACAATTCCCTCCCAGACTCTGTACCTCCTCCTACACTCCTTCCTCAGGCCAGAATCCTCTCCTGCACCCATACTCCCTCCCTGACCCTACACCCCAATCCTCTGACCCAGGTCACAACCCCCTCTGTCACCCAAACTCCCTCTCAGACCTCACACTGTCTCCTGAACCCCAGTCCTTTACCCCATACAACCTTCTGGGACCAACCTCCATTCTAGACCCCCGCACCTCATCTACAGAAAAGTGTGGCCCTTGACCACTTTCCAAAATTTATTGCCCTACCCTGTTATAGTACATAGCTACGAAACTTGTTTATGTAAAATCAGAATTTTCCAATTAAAAATCAAAACACAGAAATTGCAGCAAATTCATTGGTACTATTCCGATGGGTTGTGAATGACAATAGAAGCTGTTTTATTAATTATTCTTTTTGCACATACAGAAATTAATCACAGCACTAGCATGACATGCGTTTTATTTTTAATATGCTCTTCCTTGTCCTAGAACCAGCCTGAAATTGTAACCAGATGGTGCCCCACTCTGCCAGAGTTGCCTCCAACATTTAGGGTTCCAGCCCTCAGGGCAGTTAACCACAGGCAGAATTTTCAGGTGTGGGGGTGATTGTGCATATCTCCATATGTACAATAGCAGTGCTCCATACTGGGGAGAACTGTCTTACCTCCTTGCATTAAATCACATTGATAACAACCCCAGGGTAGCGAGTGGCTTTGACAAGCGGTCAGCTAGAGGCAAAGTGTGACTTACTGTGTATGTAATAGCACCAATAGATTGGTGCACTATGGCATCCCCTCCCACTTTTTCCAAGCCGGAAGATGGGAGGAAAGGAGACAAATTTTATTTTTTGTCTTAGATTTCATTCAAGCAATTTCCACCTTCAAAGCTCTTCTGAGTTTCTCTTGGGCATTATGAGAACCTCCTTATCCTCTCCCTACTCCTTCATCCATCACTGATAGCAACTGTACCACCCATTAGGAGCCTAATTGGCCTTCCTAGTGTAGTCCATCTGTTAGCTAGAGGAAGACACCAAAATGGTTACTGAAAGTTTTTCTGGTTAACTGAGAGTAGGTGGCTTCTGTTAGTGCATATCTTTTCAGAGAACAAAGTACGGTACTCAGGGTTGCACCAACTTCTTGGTCAAGCAGCCAGTACGCTCTTTATTAGTGATACAGATGGGTGTGGCTAGAGGAAGTATTGTTCCATTGTCCCCTGCTTTCAGTGAGCTGTAGGTAAATAGAATGGAATGGTATTTTCAATCAATCGTGCTAAAATAGACAAAAAAATGACCCAAGGTCAGCTGCTGGGAAATTCGCAATGTTTCACGCTTGTGTATAAAACTTTATTGAAAGTAGAAATCAGAGAAAATATCTTCAGACAATATTATTTTTTAACAGATGTATTTTTAAAATTGAAAGAGGAAAAGGAAAAGCAAGTTTGCTGGATAGACATTCCAGACTTTCTTACAAGGACCCACACTACTACTTTTCCTTACTGAAGAATCTGTATGCAATCAAGTAGTTCCAATCAAACCTACCGGGGGGAGGAAGGGCTTCAGGATCAGACCCAAAATATTTATGTTTTCCCTTTTGCAATACACTTTGCAGATTTGATTTCTTTACTCTAGGAACTAGTAATGTTATATGATACGGAGAGCAAGGCTCACACCCAGGGAAACCTATATGTGTGTCATCTGTAATGCTAGAGATATGAGAATGGAAGCCAATTTTCAAATTGGTATCCACAGTAAGAAGGGAACATGGCCCTGAAGGAGAATGGGTGTGATCAGAAAAAAAAAGGTCAGCATTTCTCAGGAGAAGTAGACAGGCAAAAAAAAAAAAATTAAAAAAAAATCAGTTAACAGAGAGGAAGGATGGGGAGAAGCAGTCAGTAAATAAGATACTACCAATTCTTTAACCTCAATATACAGAATGTAAAGTCAGCGATGTTTTTTGAACATAAGTGACCAAAGTTGCATGTGTCCAAAGAAATCTACAAAAGCCAGCAATGAAGTGCGTTTATGCCCTTGCCTTTCTCTTTGTGGAATGCCTACTTGGTGACTTGCTGACATTCTTGATGTCTGGAGGAGCCGCCCATCTTCCTACTGGCAAATTGATGCCAGTCCCCCATCCTTTTTTGCTTCCCTCTTTAAATATCCTTAATTACAATGTTGTCTAATTTTAATATAGGGCCCAGTGCATGGAGCTTTATAGAAAAAATCCAATGAGGTCCTTTCTCTGAGGAACATGCCATCTAAGGCTCCAATCCTAAGCATGGATCTGCATAGGTGTGCCTCTGCAGATCTGATTGCAGGATCTGTCAGATCAGTGTGGCAGATAACAGAGTGATAACAACAAGCCTCAGAGAGTATTTGTGGTCGGCACTGAAGGGGAATGTGTGAGCGAAGGAAACAGGAATGATGCCACAAAACAGTAGCTAGGGTCACACCACATTGGCGGGCACCATTATTTTTGTAAAATGTTTTGTAATTCTCCTGTCCCCTGTAATCCAGAAAAAGAATATAGATTTATTTTAAAAAATCTGTCCAACGCTAATTCCCAAACCCATCCCCACCTAAATAACAACCTCTGCCATGTAGACTTATGCAGCTGCAATATGTCTGCCGGCAAAATACAGTGTGAGGTAGGTGGCGTAATAAATGCAGCTCACTGGCATAAGAGATGCTTCATCATGCTTATTTTCCATTTCTTTCCCTCTTTTTCTCCTTCCATTTTCTCCCCCAATTTCCATTTTCTCTCCCCACTCCCTATCTCTTTCTTCTTCCACCCCATCTTCTTTCCACTCCCTTGGCATCCTCCTGAATTCCCTGGAATGCTATTACCGGAGAGGGCCTTCAATGGATTCCTCTGTCACCCAGTTCTTCCACTCTGGTTCCCTGCAACACATAACATGAGCATTCATATGAACTGCAGGTTGGGAAGAGCAGGCATGCAGGGAATGAAGCACAGGAATCAACACGAGTCTGCACAGTAACAGTAGAATAATCTGCCCCAAGTGCTTGCTAGGTGGAGTGGCCACTCACTCTGCTACATGCAGTCCAACAGAGAGCAGAAGAGAGCAAGTTCTGTCCATATAAGCAATGAAGGATCACTCTCAGGGTATGTCTACACAGCAACATTACTTCAAAATAACTTAGTCCGCGGTCTACATAGCAGGCAGTTATTTTGAAATAATGTCGAAATACTGTCAAGCTGGAGGACTTCTTACTCCAACTCCTGTAACCTTCATTGTACGAGGAATAAGGGAAGTCGGAGGAAGAGTGCTCTATTTCGAAATAAGTGCTGTGTAGACACTCTCAATTTCAAAATAAGCTATTTCGAAATAAGCCACACAATTGACATAGCTCAATTTGCGTAGCTTATTTCGAATTAAGCCCTGATGTGTAGACACACCCATATGTATTGGAGGAGTTTGTACTAATTCCCATCAAACTCTCTGTCTGACTTCATCCTATGTTATTTAGATTGGCACATGCAACTGTGTGTTGCATGAGCCTAGCAATATGCAGGTAATATGATAGCTTAGAATGAATCAGCTAGTGACAATACGTTGCTAATGGTATCCTAGACCATGTGACTGTTATTTTAAGGGACCATCCCTTATTTAATTTATTTGACCCTTAGGGTGACCTCCTGTTCCTTATTTTAAGATGCATTGAAATGTATTAAAATCAATAATGTGTCGTTTTATACATTAAATTAATGCTTATGATGATTGCATTGTATACTTGAGGTCAGTAGAAATGCACATTTGAGAGAAAAATACATGACATGCTACGGAAAGTGGTGTTTCCCTAAAATGTCCCTTAGAACATCTTTATGTTTCGTATGGCTTTCTCTTATTCCCATCTGGCAAAACTGGTCACCCAATACAGTTCCTATTTTGTGATAGGTTTAGGAGTGCAAAGGCATGAATGAATAATCTAGTGCCCGTGCAGAAAATGCATTATTATTCATCCTATTATTACAGCAGTATTTGTGTGTGTGTAAAATAGATATGATAACATTGTGGGAAAAAAATCAAATTTTAACTGAATGAAGAAAGATAATTCTAAGTGTAGTCACTCATTTGTGCCCTGAGCTATCGTTTGTGTTCTAGCAGATCACCTGTTACGCTCCAGGCTCCTAATACCAGGCTTTTTTACTAGGTTGCAATACTTAGGTGTGATGAGTGAGATGGAGGAGCAGGTCCCAGTTGTGACATTAACCCCATCTGGGAGTTGTAAGATCAGAGAGTTTGCAGGATCAGGCATATACAGTGTTGTTGTGACCCGCAGTGTTAGCTTAAAGCAACCACGTCAACATCTTTTAAATCCAAACAGAATACTTAGAGAAGATCCTGGCAGGAAAAGGCAAGTTCTCCTGATTTTTTTAAATGAAATTAAAACAATTTCTTTTTCACGTTAAAATGTTTATGTGTGATGTCAAAAAAGCCAAACATAGCAGATTTATATTAGTAGGTGATGGTGAGGAGGTGAAAATAGCTAGACAGTAAAAACGATTAGCTGATTTTCACTGTCCCAGTTGAGTGAAATGCAACAAGTAAAATAAATAACATACATGATGAAAAATCACATTAGATTTATTTAGTATTTTCAGTTTTTATCATGTATGATACTATTAGCTCAAAGCTTATATGGTAGTTTAAAATTTGAATTTTAAGTTAATATAATAGTTTTCACATAAGCTCTAATATAGATCAGATTTCTTTTGTTTTGGATTATGTATGTGTGCTTTTGTGTATATGTACATATAAATATTACAGGGTTGTGTGTGCATGCGCATGCACTCATGCACATATAACACACACATATAGATAATATGAATAATAAAAAAGAAATATAATCACCTCCAAGAGAGCCAAGAGTTTTAAGAATTTTTAAAATATAGTTACTCACCAGATTTCATTGTATGCAAATACTATGATAGGCAATTTCATAAATAAATATCTGCTGAATTTTAAAGGCACATCCAGAGTATTATTTACCCTGCAGTCAGTAACAACATATTTTGGTCTAATATATCATAGTTTATAGAATTAAGCTTTTAAAAAAATTGTATATTAACCTGTGATCAGCCTTGTTTTGTGCAACAGATAGTCAGGATTTTTGTTTTTTCGTTTTGTTTTGTTTTAACCCGGTTTTTAACCAGATAACCAAAAGAATATGTTCTCAACGTGGCAGCTGTACATACCTGCAACTAGCCCCTTGATACAGACCTTTATGCCTCCGTTTGCAAACACTGCAGCTATTCTCTAAATAAAATAACTTCATCTTAGTCCAGCAAGTGTTCGCATTGCCATGTGGAGTGCTTATTATTTTGAGCCATCCCATAACAGGACTCAGTCGGACCATAATATGATTTCTCCCAGTAGCAAGTATTGCTCTGAGAAGTGTTTGCAGGGGTAGATCCTTTTTCAAAAAATTACATTTATTTTTTCCCTTTCTCATCTCAACCTGCATAAAAATCCTTCAATGGGGATGAAAATGAAGATCTTCCTAAATTTCAGTTCAAAGCCAATTATTATTATCCAAGAGAGTAGAAGACTTTTAAATACATCATCTCATTTATGTAGTTTTGATTTGTTATTATTTATAACTGTGCTGGTGAAAGACAGCATGTGGGCAGAGCTCAAAGTTCTCATCCTCAAAAAAGTCCAACAACAGTAGAAATTCAGGCTTCACCTTTCCTGTGGTCCCTTGTCTACATTCCTCAACTCGGAGTTACAGGAATAACTTTTGTGGGTGAGAGTGGAATTCTGTTTCTCAGGGTCATGCTGCTGAGACTGCCTAAAGGGGACCAATTTGTGCCGCTGTGATGGGATTTTTTAAATGTGGACACTCCTCCATGGGGAACTGGGCTGAGATCAAACTCATGTCTCAACAGCTGCAAATTCTTTTGTTTTTTGCTCTGATAATTCCTGGGCAAACTAATTTTTTTCCTATTTAATTTATTTATTAAAATAAAAAGCAGATGAGAGCAGAGATGCTACATTTCAGCACTTGGAAAACCAATTATAGCCGAGTAATAGTCCCTTACAATTAGGGGTATATCAGTGATACTCTAACATAGATGAATGCAGAAGGTCCGGTAACCTGCTAAAATATATTTGCGTGCATAATACAGTTATTTAACTTCACAGGACCTATTCTGCTTCTATTGCAGTCATTAGCAAAACTCCTTTAGACTTGTACAGGGGGAGAATTGGCAATTATTTCTTGTTCTGAAATTAAATTATTTTAGCCCATTTTGATGTGTATTTCCTTTGCTTTCACTTACTTGATCTTTATATTCTATACAGAAAAATAGTCTTAATTTGGACATTTCACTTGCTGTCCCAATTTGAGCAGGTATTCCAGCTAAGAGAAGATATCTTTTTTAAAAAACAAAATCTGACAAGGCCCGAAAGAAACCATTGTACAATACAAAAATCATATTCAGTTCATTCCATCTTTATTTATTTTTTTTCATCTTAATGGGGTTGCTTCTGAGTGAAAAGATATTAACTTAAAATTTCATAGCTATATAATACCTGGTTAAACACCACTTAAACCATTGGCATCTGCTAAATATGTTCCCCAGTAAATGGCATTTTTGCTAATTCTGTCCCAGGTAAACAATGGACATTCCCATCCATTGTCATTAAACTAAATAAATCTCTTGACTCATTCTCATTAAGGAGATTTCCTCATTAGACATGCATTGATAAAATAGAGTATGCTGTATGTACGTGTGTGTGCGCCTGCACGTGTACATGTGTGCAGGTATGTGTGTATGTAAAAATATTTTCACTAGAAACAGAAATTAACATAACATAACATAAATCAACTATCTATTTATCTGTGTACAGTAGTTTCAGTAGTTAGGAGAATGTAAAGCTGTTAGGGAAAATTGCAAGGAGTAATCAGACAAACTGAAATAGTCATGCCAAGAAAGGCCCTGTTACAAAGTCACTGATGTTCCAACAAAAAAACTCTGGAATTTAATATTAATACGTGCCAAACCCGGCTCACCTAATCTATCCAAAGCCCCATCCAAAGCCCATTGAAGCCAATGGCAGTCTTTCCATTGAATAAATTCGGCTTTGGTTCAGGCCCTTTTGCAGTCCCATTTATTTCAGTGAAATAACTCATGAGTCAGGTGAGCAGGATTTGGGCCTTATTGTATATGTCGAAAACCCAAATTTTTACACGTTTATGTATCTGTTTCACCATGCGTATATGCACATGCACATTAGCTGTACACACATACATACACAGTACGTGTATGAAAAGGAACGTTACAGGGCTACAATGTCCTCTCTATGCAAAAGTGTAATCTTTATGCGAGTGATGGGTGTCATACATAACTCCACAGGGAAAGCATATCCTGTAGAGTAGTTCTACCTGCTTTTTTCCTGTCTCAGAATGGTTTGTCCTTGAAGGTTAGAAAGATTTTGTTGATCACCTCACATCATGATTTTTTTTCCCCTGGAAACGTACTGTAATGTCACAGGGACAGGTAACATGAAGTCACGAACACTTATCTGCAAAGCATCTAACATGCCAAAGGAAAAATATTATCAGAGACAGTATATAATGCCACTTGGGAACAAATCCTGCTTATCTGCTTTACTTTAATTGTCCTCATAAAGCTCAATAGTTTAATTTTAATGATGTATCTAAAATATCCGTAAGTTTCAAACCTAAATATTTAAATCCAAATACTTCATAGATATGACATCATATAACCAAGATTGCATTTAAATTATTGTAATTTTATTATTAGTTTATTTTATTTATTATTTATTGGCCAAAATGTACAGGCAACTGGAATTTAGCAGCTGAACTTCAAACAACCACATCTAAAATTGTTACCTATGATTTTAAATCTTTTTTAATATAACCTAACTTTGCACTGATTAATCAAATAGATTCTTTGCCTTAAGAATAAAAATAAGTGGAATCAAATGCTTCTCTCCATGTTACAGTGTATTATTTTCTGGTTCCAGAGCATAACCTCATAATTGCTAACAGGAGTTATGGGAAAACCCATAGAGGATGGTCAGTTCCTTAGTCAATTCCCTTCCTTTGTACGTTTCTACTGTTTTTCACATATCTGAATAGTACAGGATGCAAAAATATATATTTAGCGGAATACAAGAACTCGGAACTAGTGGAACTCTGTTTATAGTGAAGTACAATGAAAGGTGAAAAATATGTCGATACATTACAATGTAACAATTGTATTTCTGGTTTATATGGATTTTCTGGTTAGCATGAAACTGTTGTGTAAAATCAGCTTCACCAGCATAGAGTAACTGGACTGTATATGGGATAAGTACGAGTGAACTGGGGAGGGTGATATCCACATCCATACAGAGGCTAGGGCACAGGGATGCAATGCAGCCTCTTGCGTGGTTGCTACATAGTCCATAGGCTGCTATTCCAGCCACAGTTGTTCAAGGTATGGGGGCCACTGGCAGGGCCAGTCGTGGGGGAGGTGGGTAGGTAGGCTATTTGGCTTGTGTCTCAAGCTCAAAGGGGGCCTCAGATTTAGACACTTGTTAATTTTTTGTCATTTGATAAGTTTTGCAATTTTTTTTGAGTGTTCCTATTGGACCAAAATATGACACTCTCTCTCAGCTTAGAGCTGCAAATGTAATCAAATAAGAGATGTGATTTGGTAAAAGACATATTTTTTGTTAATTGGTATAGATTTTATCATATTAAAGAGTTAAAAATGTTCATAAATATTAATAAAACTATATTGGCTCTGATGGCACAAGATTAGATTGTGATGAACGTGTTCTCTCAGATCAGCTGATTATGTAAACAAATCACTACTAGTGGCTGGTGCTGGCTCTGCGTTGTCATTTTTTATTTTTACTATGACTAGGGGCCTTAAAAGCTGGAAGTGGTCTGGGCCTCTCTGCACCTCTGAGAGGGCCTGGCCACTGGATCAGTTTAAAAATAAAGAAGATGTGGTAGTTTTTATCCCCTACACACCAGTCCTGCAAACACTATAGAGATGTGAATGTTGACAAAGTCCCACTGAGTTCCATAGGACTCCACAAGTCCATAAAGTCACTGACATTCCTAAGTGTTATCAGGCTCAAGACCCTAAGGCTACATCTACACAACAGGGGAAAAGCTGAATTAAGCTACGCAACTTCAGCTACAGCTTTGCTTAATTTCGGCTTTCGGCGCTGTCTGAACAGCAAGAAGTCAAAAGAAGAACTATCTTCCTTCCATTTTCCTTACTTCTCATGTAATGAGGGTTACAGGAGTTGGAGTAAAAAGTCCTCCCTCTCAACATTATTTCAAAATAATGGCATGCTGTGTAGACACGCATTTTGTTATTTTGAAATAACGTCAGTTATTCCGAAATAACGTTGCTCTGTAGACATACCCTAAGAGAACTTCATATCCAATAGAAACAAAACAGAAGACACCCAAAAGGAAACAAATAGACCAATCAAAACAAGTGAAGAGAAAAAAAACATAAATGAGATATTAAACATTCTAGTGAGCTCATTCTGAAGTCAATGAAAGTTCTGGATATGTGAGGAATGCAGCCTCGGTGCATTTATTGGAAGGAATATCTACAACAGTTTTATAAGTTTTTTAAATTCAGACAAAAATGGAATCCTTGAGGAAGTTATAAAGCAGTTCCTTAAGACAGGTGTTTATGTAGCAAAAGTCAGCTTTAATGGAAATTTTACTGTGTATATATTTATTCAAAGGTCCACTATATGAGCAAAAGAATGATTTGTGAAAGACTATGTGGTAAATGATAAGTCTGTTATGTATGATAAAATAAAGAAATTGTGTATGCAAAGGCCAATACTTCTCATTTGTCTCATGGCATTATTTGCCATACATATTTCAAGTAAATGAGATTGCTTGTAAGAGTTTTCATAGCAGGAATTGGCCCCCAAAATTAACCTTGAGTTAAATTTCTCTCCAATATTTAAAAAAACTTAAAATGGAAGTGAGAAATAAACAAAAATCTTGCTATATCATCTTTGCCACAGCAGGTCAGCAGATTTCCACATAATGCAACCCTTCTACAAGTGATGTCTGAAATAAAAATAAAAACAATGGCCATCTTCCCTGGCTCATGTGAGTATGTCCCATTGATTTTAATAGGAGTAGAATGAGGCCCATTGGTCCCACAGAGACAACTTACATGCATAAAGAAATGGGGGTTTGGCTCAAGCAAAAGTCTACAGCACATTTAGAACCAACAAGACAAGTTTAGGAGGAGGCTTTCAGATGAATGTAACCAAAATTAAGAAGGAAAAATAATTCCATTGAGCTAATAGTGGTAACTGAGTGTTAAACAAGGTTGGATCAGAGAAATGATTGTCAAAACATCAGATGTACTGCCATTTTATCACTGTCCCCAGTGAATTTGAAGATTGTTAAATAAAGTTTTTTATTCTCTTTTTTCCTGTTTCTTCCAAAATAACACACATATTTTTCTTTATTTCAATTTCAGTTTTGCTGATGATAGTGAATGCTGAAGTTTTTGTTCTTTGTATAAACTACTAATTAACAATTTAGCCAACTTGACCATTCTTGCTAATCTATTTTTCACTGATCATTTTCAGCTGAAATTTCTGGGTCCTATTTGTAGCAGGTTTTCTCTTCCTGCAGTTCTAATCTTATATTATTTCTGATTAATATTTTCCTTCGAAATAGTTTTCCTTTTTTAAATTATAATTTTCTTACCAAATGTTTACATTTATTTTCCAGTGCAATAAATACTTCATACTTAAGTTTATTTATTCTGAGGAATAACCTGTTGGGCATAACTATGCCAAAAGTACAAAGAAGCAGTTTGAGGGCCGTGAGTAACTTTACTTTGGCAAGTCATTTATTGAAGCCCAAAGGACTACTCTTAGAAGTAAGTGTTTGCAGGTTTGAGGGCTCAGGTAATATATCTGGATGAAAGAGGAAAGGAATGGCTGAAGATTTTAGGCCTGATCCTTTTGATTCAAGCTCCAGATAAGGATGACCAAGAAGTATAGCTGTGTGCCTTGTGAAATTGGCTGTGGGGATTGGTACCCACAATATACAAATGAGGTTTGTTTGGTTGCTTTGTTTAGAACTGGAAGGTGACGTCTGAGTTTCTGTGATCACAATCAAACATCTAACAATTGTGATTGTTTAAATCCCCATGGTACTCATTTAAATAAACTTAGGGCTAACATTTTGGAGCATCTAGAAAGATTGCAATCTGATTGGACTTGTTCAAGAAAAGTATGTAAAGAAGCCTGAATTAGAAATGTCTGGTGTTAAAAAAGCTAGTTAAAGATGAATATTGACCATGAACCTTTTTTCCTAGGTTAATAAAATATTGTTGTATTTATGGTATTTTTCATTAAGACTTGTATTAGTTAATGATCTTTTTAAATTTTATTTTTGTTTTCTAAGCACAGGAGCAAATAAGTAACCAACTAATGAAAAAAAATGAACATGGGTCTTGATTCTGCTCCTGTTGAATTTAATGGCAGCAGGATCAGGCAACAGACTTTTGTATGAAAGCAGAGGGCTGGTGTTATTTGAGACTTAAGTAGCATACACAGAATATTTCACAGTCCAGAAAACATAGAATGGTATTCAGAGGTCTGTACTATGGGCCAAAGGAATTTAAAGCCATTGTCAATAATATTAAAACATAACATAGGAGAAATCAATGTGTTTTTATAAGACATGTTATGTGAGTGTGAGATATTATGTGTGTACTTAAAAAAAGGCAAACTGAAGCTGAAAAAATATAAATGGATATTAAGACATGTTACTTGTGTACAAATGACAATTATGCAGAATAATAAGGATCAAATTCTGCTCTCAGACACATCTGTCCCTCTCTCATTTACTTAAGCATCTGAGAGAACAATTTAGCTTTACGTATTTTTCACCCAACCTGACACCTAAACCAAGATAATTTTTTAAACATTTTTAGAGTGGTTTTTATACCACAGGATCCTAAATTGAATTATAAATATATACAAAGATATAAATAAATATATATAAAAATGGCTTCACTATTACTAAAGCAGTTTGCTCTGGAGTTAAACAGTATAGCTATTCAACTGTAAATAGCAACAACATACATTACATTAGGTTCTGATGCTAAAGAGGGACTTTGCTAATGGTAGAATTTTATGTTGGAGACAACTGCCCATTCCAGAAAGAGAGGCTAGACAGTGCTCTAAGTTGAGCGTGTGCTGGAAATGTTGCCTCACCCTCTTCTGATCCTTCCCCATAGTTCTCCTTTACTGCCCTATACACAAGACCAACCTCATTGTGGGATATTATATCCAGTCACAGTGGCTAAAACAAAGGCTTAGAAAACAGAACTCTGACACTTACCGTGTGAAGTTTAGCAAAATGTTTTGGGTCTTGGATGGCAATTCAATATTTAAATGAGATGAATTTCAGCTGTATGGGAGCTTCAATAAGCAGACATAGTTTGGGTGGATTATCCCTAGGTGTGTGGCCACTGAATCACAGATATGGGTGGATGTTTGCTTGTTACAAATTGTTTTCTTATCTCACTAGTATAGCCTGCTAACCCCCTGAATGCCTAGTTACAAACTATAATGTCTAAAGATTCCTTTCCAAATCAGTTTTCTTTCTTGCCCTCCTCATTAAGTAATGTTGAAGGGTCCCTGGAAAGGAAAAGCATGGCCTGCTTTGCTGCTATATGAAGGCTTGAAAGATTTTGGGGTCTCTTCCCCCACATCCAGATGTACATTTTTTATTTATTTTAACTGTTTGTTTTTTACTTTATCAAGCATGAATAATATCAACCCATATTTTTCCTTAGTTCATAGGAGGTCTTCTTAAGGGACCTGGAGAAGGGAAGAGATGAAGTGCTTAATGTTGAACAATGAGGGTTTTCTGCCTGCTGTTTGTTAAGCATTTGAGTTAAATAGATGATAGCATAAACAACAAAGAGCCTCACAAGTCTTTAATAAAAACACACCCCTGTATATCAGTCAAGTTTTAGTTACTTGGCACTTGTGTTGTTGATGGTGATTTGTATTATACAGTTCTTAGGAGTCTTGGTCATGGACCCCAGATGCCATTGTGGTAGAAACTGTTCAAACAGCAAACAAAAGGACAGTCACTACCCCCATTCAGCTTGTGATGAAAGTATAAGACAAGAGACAATAGAAGGATATAGAATGAGAGGGAACACAAGAAAACAATGCAATAATATTTATCAGCATGCTAGGCAATGGTGATGTCATGATCTCATTAGCTCTTTGGCTGCCTATAGAATCTATAAAGAAAAAGAAAGTTGACAAAACCAGAATTTTTCACATAAAAAAATAAGCAAGGTGGAAGAGTACAAGCTCACTGTTTTTTCTTTTAGAGCACCTCTCTCAACCTACCAGCACAGGCATTTTCATACGTTAGCTCAGATGTTTTCTTTGGCATTGGAAATAACTAAGCTCTGCTCGCTATGGTGCTACTGTCTTCATTCTGGAATGTATCTGATCATCAGCTTTTCCAGTCTTTAGCACACTCTCCACTCATTCATTCTCTGCTAGACTCCATTTCTGTGTTTGGTGCCTTGCTACATAGGTTTCCTTCCCTTTCCCTTGCTTGTTGTTGAGAATACTTTCCAAAACCATTTGGGCCTTCCCTAGAAACTTGCCCTTCTTGAAATAAGCTGCAGCATTATTGGAGCTGGAGATAGGTTGAAATGCAGCTCTATGGACTGGCATTACTTGCATATAAAACCCAATAGTGCATATGATCACAGCTGTGAAAAGTTAAATATGAAGGGATGGCATAAGTTGGGTTGGAATGATGAAGATAATTATCGCCACTAGTTAAATAGTATCATACATGTTCATAGTGCATTACAGACAAAGCCTTCACAGGCTAGAGATATTTACAGCTAATACTGTAACACAGTCAAGCTTATCCTATGAGCAAAGCAGTAGCCAACAAGACCTTGAAACTGATGCCTCAGTTGCTGGGGGAGAAGCAGCTTCTGTTGCCTGCTCACCCATTCATTTAAATGCTTCCAGGCAGTGTATCCTCCTTTTTCTCACGATGGATCACATTCTCTCCACAGGCCCTTCTATGATACTGCAGGATGCCGAGCTAACCTAGAGAAGGAGGCTCTTCTTCTCTTGAGTTCTTGTATCCTTCATGGCTTTTCTGCTTGCAGGTGGGTATTTCTAGCTGCTTGGATTCCCTTCTTCCTGCCAGAAGTTGTTTATGTGCAATTGTTCCTACTTGAGGCTCCCTGGAATACCAGTGCAACTGCCTACTCTTTTGTCTATGGTTGGTCTTTCAAAGACACTAGATATCTCCCAACCATTAACCGCTAAATGTGCCTCAGTGCCTTCTTCCAGTAATTACAAACATCAAGGAATGTGCCAGGCATATATATAGTGGGAAGGAGGAAGCACAGCATAGCTGTGTGTAGGTCTATATACACATGTACAAAATAAATAATCTAGAATTGTGTAATTACAGAGAAAATGCAATACATATTGTAGTATATCTCATAAATTACTGCACACACACAAACACAGCCATTTGCACGTATAGTGGTTAACTAAGTCCCACTTTTGATCTTCCTTATAATTGAATTAGAACTGCAGCAACTTGGGATCAAAAGGACCTATTAGATTCTTTTTTTCGTAATCTGAATAGAGTAGGATTGTTCTTTACAGTCCACTCTTCACAAATTTTCCCAAGCCCAGTCTTAAGGGAACTAAGCTATGGAAGTTCTGCCACCTTGCTAGGGATGCTGTTCCAGAGACTGCTAGGTCTGACTCTTCAGAAATGTTGCATGTTGTCCAGCCTGAATGGTCTCTCTTTATAATGGATAGAGAAGATCTTTCTAATTGTAAATATCTCTTATCTTAACTGCCAGTTCCCTCCTCAAAATGCGGCACCCTTGTGACCTGGAGATGACTAATTTTGTTTGCTTTCCCACTTGCTTTCAGGGTTTGGAGTCTAGTGGGGAAACAGTCCCTAGCATTGTTGAACAATGACTTCTCTAGATGATTTAATGTTGTTGGGCTTTCTAAGGGCACTCTCTTCAGTGATCCTCAGCCACAAGGGTGGGGATTTTGACAGAAGGAGGAAGCAACTTGCAGATGAGAGTAATGGTGAGGAGTTGTAAAATTTGAAGAACCTTATGTCCCAGCAGGGGCATGACAGATTTATTGTCTGACATCCTCCCATACCTGCCCCTCCAACCTCCCAAAACAATATTGCTATTTTTGTTGGCCCCATGATAATAATTATACCTGTCATTGTTGCAGAGCCAACAGAAGTTAATAGGTTCAGAGCTGTGTTTGTTGCTGTTAGCATGTTAGCAGGGAAGTGCACAACTAGAGCCAGGTAGAAATTTTCAAAACTGTAGAGGATTAAGATTAATAAAAGTTGTGTGTATATACTCTCCAGATAGCTTTGAAAATCTCTGCCCAAGTGGTTTTTAAAACCCTTAATAAAGAGAGACATGCTGCTTTAGAGATCTGCTCATTGAATGGTATCCATGTTCTGGCATACTCTACCTCTTTGTCTTTATATCCAAATCTTGCAGTTGACCAAGCCATTTTGGGGTGGCGCTTAGAAGTGGCAGGAGGTTGGTCTTGCTCCACCCATACTATCTGCCTCCATTCATACTATCTATTGTTTGAAACAATCATTTCACTACCACAGGCATTGAAAGCCTAGACTTCTACTGGTGTATTATTTTGCTCTGTTTGAATTGCTTCTACATTGCTTCCCCAAAAGTGAGGAAAGGGTATCTTATAAATATTATTTTATTTAAGTAATTAATGCCAGTTCCCTTAATAATTGAATAGTGGAGGGCATAGGTAGGGAGAATTTATCAATAAGGGACAAAAGACATCTGGGAGTCCAATTCAGTAGACAGATTCATTTGGTAGATTTTATGGCCAGATTTAATAACGGCAGTGCAGGGAAATATAATTACACACATCTCTGCACAAATCCTGATGGGGAATTCAACACATGGGAAGGAAGATGGTGGAATCACGGCTACCTTCTCTCTGATTTTTTGCAGTTCTAGTTTATAGCCATGTTCCATAGGAATCCCACAGTGGAAAGGATCCAATAAGATCATCACATTTCTCATTCTCCTTGGCCAGCCATCCTCAGTTCTGTGCCGCTCTCATCCACTCATGGCCTCCTGCACATGGGAAATCATGGTTGTTTTACATCCCTGTGTGTTGAATCTGCTCCTTTGGTTGCCCTCTTTATGCCTGTATAAGTTCAGGTTGAATTGAGCTCATTCAATTCAATTCAATGGGAATTCTTGTCCCATGTGGCTTCAGGTCAGGCCATTTATCTACTAAGTTTTAGGAAGATTATTGCTAACCAGGGTGAAGTGGTTTACTGATTATTTTACTAACTGAGAAAATGTTTCTTTTAAATTGTGCTGATGATTATTAATATTTTACAAAGCTACAGGTAAAAGTAGTCAGTGAAACTATATCTATTAAGCAGACACTGAAATGTCTCTGAGGGAAATTAAAGATGAGACCATGCAGTGTAAGTTAATGATCATCTATTAGGAATTTGTTTACTCATCGTTTGTGTGTCCATTCATGGAGACATTTTGGAAGAGTAAATAAAGCATAGATAAATGTTAATAATATTTTTGCTGTTCCAAGGTTTCATGTTGGAATGATATTTGTACAAATTATATTAAGATCCAAATTCTACTTGCTTTACTTACGTGAGTTATCCCATTTAATTCAATGAGTGAGTAAGGCAAATAATGTAATGATGACAAATTGGTGGTTTGGAAGCAGCTCAGAAGACAGTTATCGCCCTAATTTTCATTGTGTATTTGTGGAGACTCTTCCATTCATGTGGACTCAATTGACCCTTGAGATCAATGAGATCTCTGCTCAAAGATCTGAGGCAGGATACCACTCTGCATTTGTCATATTTCCTCCCCTCCTCCCGCAGACAATCAGTTGATTGAAAATCAACTCCTGTTGGGATTCAACAATATTTGGGGCTAATTTCTGCTCTGTGATACATGTATTGCGCTGTCACTAAGTAGAGGATGTCATACATACATAGCCATGAAAGTATTTTTTATTCCAAATATTACAAAATTTTAGCAAATTCATTTTCATCTGCTGGAAATGATTCTGTCAATGTAAGTTAGTGTATAGAGATTGGCAAATGCTAAAAAAAACCCTGAACTTTTGTTTGAATAAAAACTACCTATTTGCTTTGGTGGCATTTGACACCCAGTTATTCACTTTCCACAAACATGCATAAGGATGATATTTTGTTTGTGAAAAAGAAGTGTTGCATCTACACATGCAAACCCATAGCCACCTGAGTCTAAACTGGAACTCTTTATGCAGGCATCCTGAAAGCTTTTTAGTGAATGGGAGTCATCCAATCAGTCAGCAAATGCAATGCCATGTGACTTGAGTGACAAATAATAATGTGAATAGCAAATTAGCGATACTGAATCCTCAAAATACTCAAAGCAGTTGTCTTGGCAAACAGTTTGTGAGCAACTTTGTGTGCTGGCATGTGTTGGCATCAGCCATTCAATGAATAATCTGTAAATTTATGTCTGTTCATTAATAATTCATGAAAAATAGCAGGCTAAATATATAAAAAAATTGGGTCTGGCAAATAGCTTGCCACCTATGAATCTCACTACAAATGTTTAAGATCCATAACTCCTCATCAGACAATATCTATTAAGAGGTGCAGATCTCTTCAGTTCTTCACTCAGAAAGGCCTGAAAACTAGAAATGTAGCCATTGTTTTTAAAAAACTATTTGGCAAATCAGTCCCAGATAGATCAGGAATTTGATGCAGGCCCCTTTCTCAATGGTTGGAACCAAAACCTCAATTCCAAACATTTCCTCACTTGTGTGCAAAATCTGCATTGTGATCTGAATTTTGAAGCATGAACCTACCACTAACATGAATTTGTTTCTGCATTTGCAGTCAAAGTCCATCTGAATGTACATGGGCCAACACAGTATGCAAGAGGAATAATATATAATCAATTATATCTTTCACAGCTGTGATAAGTGTGGTGAACCCCATAAAGTGTGGAAGTGGAGCCAGAATGATTTGTCAGCAGGCCTCACACTCCCAATTATGCGATTTATAACATGCCCCTACCTGCATAATGGGCTCAGCACGGACCAAGAGCAGTACAAGTTTTGCCTAAGTGTGACCTTCTTTAGAAGTCAGAGGTATGTTTAATATCTGTGACCCACCCATCCCTTTCCTCCTCGGCTGAGAGTGCCAAAAAAGGGACTAACTCTATAAGGGTGTGTCTACACTGCACCATGGCCCAAAATAAGAGCTATGCAAATTTCATATCTTATTTCTATCTTATTTTGAAATAGCTTATTTCATAATTTGGTGCTGTCTACACAGCACCAAAATCTGAAATAACCCACTATTCTGAAACATCCCTTATTCCTCGTGGAATGAGGTTTACAGGGATGTCGGAATAGTGAGCCCATTATATTTTGAAATAACGGGCTTGCTGTGAAGACATGGGATATCTAGTTTGGGATATCTCTGGTATTGCATATCTTATTTCAAATCTATTTCAAAATAGCTTATTTTGAAATTTGGCATGTCTACACAGTGCCAGATTTTGAAATAACATGCTATTTCGAGACATCCCTTAACCCTCATGGAACAAGGCTTACCGGAATGCTGAAATAGTGTGCCCATTATTTTGAAAAATATTTAGAAATAACGGGCAGGTTGTGTAGATGCGGGGTAGCTATTTCGGGATATCTCTGGTGTCCTGAAAAAGCCATGCAGTGTAGACATATTCAGTGTGTTTAGTGATGTGCTTACTTGTCCATTGGCAAAGGAAATGAGACTGCCATACTTATTTCATACACAAGATGTAAATAGCCATCACAGACTCAGAGCACTACCAGCTTTGGCTGAATTCAAACTAGTGACCTAGCTATCTTACATATAGAAACTCTCACTTCAAGGTCATTGGTTCAAATACACTCCAGGTCATTGGTCACCAAACAGTACACCCCAGAAAGCCTCCCACCCTTCATCCTCTCCTCTTTTGTTGTATAATATGTTGAAATGAGCCCATTTAAACTTTAACTGTTTTTGTTTAAAATCCAATATCTAAAACAACCATAATATTATTAAAACCATATTTTATTAGTACTAATATATCTGCAGGACCCCAATAATGATATGACTGTAAAACATTAATAGCATTGGTATTCCTCTGCTATATTGATAATATACCATGAGGAATATAGCAACATTAATATAACTATCTGTGTTAGTTGCCCGTGTGTTGGAGTTTTCAAAAACCAATGTAATTGTAAAAGAAAATAAACGTTTTTTTTTTTAAATATTTGTATACACTTGAAGGATTTTGAAACCTTTTGCATTGAAGGCAAATTAGACAGTAATACAGCAAAAGCCATTTTCCCATAGAGGTACATCACAAACCACTTGATCACAGTTCTGTCAGTTACATCCATCCTTAGCTAAAAGGGAACAATGAAAGGAGTTATTTCCAAATTTATATAGATCTTTTAAAAGAAATTTTACAAAACTGAAGATGAATAAAATATTTTAATTATTTTTTCCCAAAAAAGTAATGGGGACAGGTTTTTTTTAATGTCAGCTTTTCCTTATGTTTGACTCAAACACAAATTGCCCTGTGCTAAAATCAAATGACCCAAAAGTGAAACTGACTAAAAATAAGAACCTGTCCATTCTAGCTTTGCTCTTCACCCTGACCAGGAATGGTGACAAGTCCATGAGACAATTTCAATCAGAAAAAGTTTACAGAATCAAACTGTAGTTCACAGTAGGAGTGAAAAGAAATTTGTGCTTTAACCCTGTCCCTTTAAGTACAAATTGTTTCAATGAATTTTTATATGTGCAATGATGAGACGGTTTGGAGGAAACACTAGGAATATTGATATTACTGGTCCAACACATCAGTCCTTTAGTCCCTGGCATGCTCTGTCTCTCTGTTGCATGGTATTGTGCACCTGGCAACATTATCAAGGGTTCTTCTTCTTTTAAGAGGACGAAGGAACAATGCTCTTCTCATTTCAATCAATGGGAATCATTCCATTGATGTGTGAGATCAGTATTTGGCCCTATTTTTCCAGGGTTCATTTCTAAATGAAACAATAATTTCTTAAGTATCATGATTTGTTTTTGAGGAGTGTTTATGGTAACCATACCAGATTGTCAGTTTTTTGAATTGTTATTGTTAATTTTTAATTTAGTTTTAAAAAAATCAAATTATTCTCAAAATGAAGATGCTAATGCAAATCTGCTAAATCTAATACATATTTTAGAGAATTTGTGTGTCTGTCTGTCTGTGAGTCTGTTTAAGAACTCCTCATACATGGTAAGAGCTAGGGACACCAAATTTGCTATGTAACTTCCTCTTATCAAACTTAAAGCAAAGTATGGGTTCGGTTGTACCAGGACAATGAAATGTGCCTGGATTCTGACTGTTTCTCATGAAATGGAAAGGGAAGACTGTGACAGAAGGGACAGTTATATTCCAGAATGACTACAGGGAGGCAACAAGTGCTGTCCCCGCATCCCTAGGCAGCCCTGGAGAGTCAGTGGCTGGACAACGCAGCCCTCACCACCCAGGGAGCTGCCATCCAGGCAGCATGACACCCGCTGCCCTGCCCAGTCCTGGGGAGCTGCCACCTGGCCAGCTTGGTGGAGACATCGCCGCCAACCCAATCACCTGCTCTGAGACCCCCCCACACACACCCAATCTCCTGCCCTGACTCCTGCACCTTCACATTTCTGCTCTGAGCCCCACACCTCTGCCCTGACTGATGCATTTCCACTCCCTGCCCTGAGCCCCCCACAATTCCCAACCCCCTGCCCTGACTCCTCTACCCTCCACCCCCAGCCTGAGCCCCCCCCCCCAAGGACCCAAGCAATGCTGGGTAAATCCTCTAGTGATGAGATAAAATTAAAAAGATTGAATTTAAGTGCACATACATATCTTCAAATATTATCAACATCGATAACTATAATGCAGGGACCATGGAAAGATTCCATTTTTAACAGAAACTTGACTCCTTCAATTATTGATCTTAAATCAGCTTCTAGAATGGCTTGACCAGGACTGATAAAACCCATTGTTTTCTCACTGATTCAGCAGGTCTTCCAGAATCCTTAGCCCTGTTACATAGTAAATGTCTTGAACAGATTTCTCCCTAATTTCCCCAGTAGATCTCAGAGACTTCCCAAGCCTGGCACTGTAAGGAATTACATTTACTACCCACTCCACTGTGTATTTTTCATCAGCTCTTCTGTACAGACTAGACTGTCTTCAAATTACATATGAGATTTCAATAGGCAAAGCATATTTATATGTGTGTTCGCGTGCACACGCACCCACACACACTCACAGTGGCATTTTGGGGACACCTGATTTAAGGCAGCCAGGATTTCAGATCCCAAAATGACACATTTTAACTATTTGGATGCTAAAAACATATAATATGTGTATCATTGGTTCCCTTTGTTTTTTTTACCAACACCATGTGTTCGTTGTGAAGGATCCCATGTGCTTTACAAACTACCGTACATGTGCCCAGGAGTTGCTTCCATACTGAACAGTCCAGCTTTACAGGGTGGTTGGCAACCAAGGAGATAAACAGCTTATAGCACACTGCACAGCACATATGAACTACACAATGTGTAGAGGGATATTTGTGGCCAAAAGAACATGTGGGAGTTCATCTCCTTTCCCAGTGCATCAGACTAGAAAATGCTAATATTTTAAAGGTTCATTTTATTTGCTTCAGAGTGGTATGACCTGATATAATCAACAAGAGAAATAACTTTTTTCTTTTCTTTTTTTTAAATATAACTTTCCAAAGTGTTCCTTTATCATTAGGATCTCTAAATATGCCTGTTTTCACAAATGATGTCTTCTAAACATCCAATATTACTGATACCGTGGAGCACTAAAAAAGAATACATTTGAATATCTGAGAGGAGTGTGTATGTGTGTGTGTGTGTGTGTGTGTGTGTGAGAGAGAGAGAGAGAGTGTGTGAGAGAGAGAGAGAGAGAGAGATTATTTATAAAGCATCTTTTGATATTACTAGAAGATTTACCTGGCGATGGTTGGATCCTTAACTCAAATAAGTTTTGTTTTTCTTCATTTAATTAATTGTTCAGGGATGGGGCACAATTAATTAAACGAAGAGAAATTGCTCAGGGATGAGAGGATCAGTATGCAGGATGCCTCAGGGAGAGAGAACAGCCCCAGCCTTCTTTCACTGCAGCAGCTTGAGGCCAGGTGAAAAGTGCCTGTCCATGGCTGCTGCTGCAGCTGCATTGGGCACAGCTAGGGAGAAGTGCATGTCCCCTTCATAGGGGGCAGACAGACAAACAAACAGACAACACTCTGAGATATATAGCAGATAGCTGTCCTTTTCTCCACCCCAGCCCCCTGCTGGCCCAATGAAGTTATAGCTGTCCCAGTTCCCATCTCTGGCCCGTTGCTGCCCCCTGTGGTCATTCTACATTATAACTGTCCCTCCTACCAGACTCCGCCCTTTCCATTTTATGAGAAATAGTCCAAATCCAGGCACATCCCATTGTCCTGGCACAACCAAACCCATTACCTTGCTTTAAGTTATGATAAGAGCAAGCTGTACACCAAATGTGGTAGTCCTAGCGCTTACCATTTAGGAGGAGTTCTTGAACAAACAGACTCATGAATGAATGGACAGACAGACAGACAGATACACAAAATTTCTAATATATTCTTTAGATATATAAAGATTATATGTAGTCTCTCTCTCTCTCTCTCACACACACACACACACACACACACACACACACACACACACACACACACACACACACACACGAGTCAGGTCCCATTATACTAGGCATTAATATAGACAAGTTGCCTGAATTTGTTTCTGATGTTCCCTAGTGAGGTTGCATCCTCTGTCAATTTTTTAGAACTTGAACTAGAACCCACATCTCAATATCTCTTTTTTGTGGTGCCTTGTCTTTTGCATTTTAGACTCATTGAGGGCAGAGACAGTCAATTACTATATGGTTGTATAACACCTAGCACAATGGGACCTGAACTGGGTGGCCTCTAGCCACTATCATAATTTAAATGTTCATTAGTAATAATAGTAATAAGTACACGTGGCTTCCATCAAATATTCTGTAGCACTGAACTATTTCCAAAAGCAGGCCTCAGAAAGATACTTTAGTGCTGCAGGGAGAGGTATGTTGGCTACAGTATGAAAAAGTGGGATTACTAACCTTTTTACATCATGTTCCTGCCTTTCCACATAATCCTGCTTCCAACTGGTCCTTTTGCATCCTTCATTAACTCTCATCTTCCCATATCCTTCTAGGCTGCCTCTTATTCTTGAAAAAACAACAAATGGTCTGGTAGCACTTTATAGACTAACAAAACATGTAGATGGTATCATGAGCTTTCATGGGCACAGCCCACTTCTTCAGATGACCAGAGTGTGGGCTGTGCCCACTAAAGCTCATGATACCATCTACATGTTTTGTTAGTCTATTAAGTACTACCAGACCATTTGTTGTTTTTTCTGTACAGACTAACTCGGTTACCCCCTGAAGCTTCTTATTCTTGAAACAGTCTCCCCTCTCTCTTTTGTATGCCATTTAGCCACTATCTTTTTCTTCAGATCCCTCTTCAGAGCAAATTTCTTCTTCAAAACCTTTCAGAATAGACCAAAGTAATTTAACTGATAAAAAGATAGGGTAAAAACACCGATAAGAAGTATGTGAAACAAAACAAAAACTATCATCTCCTCTGTGTAGGAAAAAAAAACAGTCTCCCAAAAGCCACATCCCCTTCCCACAGTTAACTCTGTCCTACGTGAACAATGATCTATTGTGTTGTTGGTCTAATTTAGACCATTAGTGTTTCTGGGAATGGACAGTTTCCTCTATTTGCCTGTGAAGTGATATGTACACTTATAGCACTATATAAATAATAACACATAAACAAGCAATATTCTTTTAGCCTAGGCTTGCATGTGCTCACCAAGGGATTCAACGTATCTGCCCCTCCATGCTTTGAACTTCAAGTGAAACCATTCATGCGTCACAGATGGGAATCAAAGGCAAGCTGTTGCCTTTGAATAAAGACTGGGGAAGCAGAGTTGAGGGTGGGGGGACTGAGGTCTTTATAAATTTAATCTAAGCAGTTATGACTTAAACTCTGATATTTTTGCTGCTTACATCCCACTCTTTGCTGAAGGAAATGACAGCTCGCAAAGAGAGTGAGGCATATTTTGTTGGGGAAAAATATCTGAGATTTCTCTGCCAAAAAGGAATCTCTCTCTGAAATGTATGTAAGTGCCAGTATGTACACACACAAGAGTGTACCTACATGCATTATAACTGTTGTTATTTATGGAGAGCAGTTATACATGGATAGTCTTTTTACAAACAAAAGATTAAAAAAAAAAACCAGTTCCACAAGGAGCTTGGAGTTTAATTCAGGCAGATAAATTCCTATTTAAGGGACTAGGGGAATGTGTGTATAACAGCAAATGTCTGCGTCTTTGTTAATGCTATATAAGTGTAACTGTACTGCATGAGTGTATGTGTCCACCTGTGCATGTACAAATAAGTATACATACATCTGTATGAGCATATATATGCAGTAGAGATTATTGTATATATGTTTAGGAACTCAAGTGTGTTTGTGCCTCTAAACAATGCATATTTGGAGATCTCTCTGTGTATGTGCATTCAGGGATACGTACATTGTACAATCAGGGGTACATTTGCATGACTTTGGCCATCCATACCATATGTATTCAAAGATGTATTTGTTCATTTGTACCAGTATGCAATCCAGATAATCATGGAATGTGTAGGTCTGTATGTGCCAGGCTATTATATGTGCACAATGGTGTGCCTATTGGTCTTCGCCAGTCTGCGCTCTGTGTGTACAGAGGTGTGTTTCTATCAATCTGTGCTTGTCTGTGTACATACATAGGTGTGTGTGCATCTCTGTGCTAGCGTGTATATATTTGTCACACTCCTAGTGTACACTGTGAGCAGTTTTTTCAGTGCATAAGCCTATATTAATATTAGGTTTTGTGGTCCATATTTTAATCACTGATATTAAAAATATGTTAATTCAGCTGATAGGATTGTATTCCTGCCCAAAGCCACACTCATCTAGTGCTCTATTCTCCTTTTAATAAAAACTCACATCATAATAATGGCAACCAACTGGAATTGCTGATAAAATAGGGTGAGATCATTTGCCGTTATAGATAACACTACAATTTGGACACTTCTGGTTATGATACTCAGCAGTTTTGTCTCGTGTCTAGCAATGTAACTCCTAAGATTCTTCATCCCATGTTTAGAAAATTAACCCTTTGGTTCACCAACAGATTCCCACAAATGCAGGCTCGTGACTGACAACAGAGGATGTTTGCACCTGCCTGATGGGCAAAACCAAGGAATCTGAATCCATCTGTTGTTCTGTCTTATTACTACTTAAAAGAAATATTCTCCCTGAAGATCTTTACCGCAGTTTTGCAAGAGAACCAGGGGTTATTTCTTCCTGTTAATAATAGAATAACTTTGATTTCAGGTTCCAGGTCTTATTCTCCACTGCCATGTAACCATCTACTCTTCTGCAAAGTGAAAACAAACGGGGTGCAAAACACTACTCTTCTGATCTGGCAGCATTTTACACCTACTTTGGATTCAGTAGATCTGAGGAGATATTCACCAGATTAAAACTGGAGTTTTGAAGTGGTGAAATAGGCCCATTTTTCCCAGGAGTAATTGACGAAACAAGGGACAAGATAGTGGAAAATTAGGCATGAGGGTTTATTCCAATTTTGATTAAAGCAAATGGACATTGGATCAAACCCTAAATTTCTAGGTACATCTTTTCACATTGTACTTATTCATATATTTTGTTCCTTATATGGGAGCAGTGAACAAATCAGATTTCTTTCTTAGATGTATCATTTGTTTCTTAAGTCAGTGGTTTCACTTCATTCTTTGATATATATTGGAAGTGTCCACTTTTCACATTGGATATAGCAAGTAATATTTTTTTCTAAGAAAAATAAGAAAAGCAAAGTTACCTGGCAAGTAGGTAGCACCTGCAGAAAATATTGAAAGCATCCCAATTTATTCCACATCATGTTGTATTTGCTGTTTGTGTTTGTAAATCAAAACATTATTTCTTCCCTTCTCCCCTTTGAAACTAATGGTGCTGCAGGCTCAACCTGGCATTTGAAATTTGGCTATGTTCTTTGCTGTTGCATTCCATCATCAAATATAAAAAATCTGGAACCAGAAAGGAGTTGCAACATGCTGGATCATGCACAAGGCAGAGAGGAATGCAACTCTCTCTTCTGCCCATGTATAGATTGCATGGTACTGACAGAATTAAAACTCAAGAGTCATACAGTGGCTGTGATATGTGACAGGAACTCTCACTGAAGTCAGCAGGGGTAGTATATCGAGGGCAGAATATGACTAGGTAAATTAGGTCAATGTGACTCAGAAGGCATCTAAGGCGCAGATACATACACTAGCAAGAGGCATTTCTAGAGTCACTTTTCACTTGATAGATAGCCCCACTTAGTACTCCAGTTAAGAACTTTCTTAGGCAAAGAGGTAACCAGTATAGCTTTGTTTTGGAGATTTTATTGACTTGCCCAAATTTGTAGACCAGAATCAATCTTGTTAACCCATCAACCAATGAACCTATTACTTGGGGAGCTAATTACCAAGAGGATAGTAACAGCTGGTGTATTATCAACACAGTTGACAGTTGTTTTTTAAAATGGAAGAATTTCCACTGAATCCAAAGGGTTTTACACCCAATTAATATTTTTTCATCTACAACCTTATAGAAAAATTGAACCAAACAGTACAAGACCTATCTGTCAATGAAACCACAGCAGGAGATATATGAAAGGTCATAAATTTTGCTCTCAGTTACACTGATGTAAATCCTAAGTAACTTCATTCACTTCAGTGGGTTTGCTCAAGATTTATACTGATGTGCCTGGGTGAACAATTTGCCCATGTGGTCCCCATCAAATTACAATGAAGACAAGCTGTTCCCAACATCAATCTCTAGGCTGATATAAGAACGTGAAAATTCACTTACAAGCCTATAGAACTTCCTTTTGCGCTAAAGTAGCGTTATTGAGTTTACCTCTATCACCAGAGGAAGAAATTTATTGTTCCTTTTAAAACTTAGATATATTATCAGAAGTTTAGTTTGCAAAGTTAGAAATATGTATTACAAAATGCATGGGGCTAGATCATGTCTTCAGTTTAAGATGTAGACTCCATTGATATCGACAGAGATTCCTGCTTAAGAATTGATTGTATGAAATAGTTAAATGTTTAAAGGGACACTGACCAGCATAGGCCTCAAATTTAGTTTTTACATTTTTAATGATTATTAATAGAAATGTTTTCATGTTTTTAATAGGTTCAGTAATTCCACACTGTTTTGGGAACTCAGGCATTACAATTTTGTGTACCCTCATATCTGAAAACTGGAAAGAGACACTATCTAGATGCTGACCAATCTACTTTCTCAGTTCCCAATGAGCAAAATGCAGAAGCAAATACCCAACATGTAGGATTCAAAGCAAATAAGTTCAAAAATATTTCCTTTTTAACAATCCAAGGTGCAATACATAACACAGATAAGGAAGAGTGTTTAAAACATTTGTTATTTTAACCTGTATTGATTTAAAAAAAAGTATTAAATCTATTTCAAATGCTAGGAATTTTGTTTTGCCATAGGATAGAAAACTGTATATCAGATGGATGGGGAGAGTTATCTATATAGATGGACTAAAATACAGGAAGAGGAGCTTTTCACCAATGTAACTATGATGAAAAAGGGACCAATATTGCAATGTGATGTGGGAGGAGCCTTTCACTTATTGAAATCAATAGGGTTCTGCACAAGTGCAGGGGGCCACGCACATGAGTTATATCACAAGTTTGGGACCACTGGAGCTTACATGATTTCTTTTTTCCAAAACAATCGCTAGTAATTCAGCAGTTAAGTTTCCTTTCATTCACAAGTATCAGGATAGAGTCCAGAGCAAACAATTTGAAAAACTGTCTTTGACAATAAACAAACAAACCCTTAATTTCCAAAGATCGCAATGCTAAGGGAAATACACTAATCAATGCATTGACATATGTACAAGTAACGTACACTAGAATGTTTGCTATTTTCAGAGACAAGTTACAATTCAGAAATTTTGAAAGTAAAGTTTAAGACACAGATATTTGAAGTGTGGTAATAGCCAAAAAAGTAGCTGTAGAAAGGACTGCTGGAATCCCTATCTAATCTCCCTCAGAGTGAAATTCACCCTTGTCCAGACAGTTGGCCAAAAGTCTATGCACCGTCCACTGGGCCTCAAAGTGATGTATAGTTCTTGTGTGTTGGCCATAGGCATAGAGGTGCACTTCAGTCACAGTGACATCTGCTTCCGTTTTTACAAGTCAGAAGATGACTTTTCAAATAGCTCTGCAATACTCAGACCCAAGATCTGAAAATCAAGCTTCATCTTTCTGACAATTATAATACCAGAGACAGTCTCTGTGCTCAGAATTTAGAAGATAGTGCTGTTGATATACAAGCAAAGTAAAAATGGGCCCTTTTGCCCCCCCTCCCCCTCAAGGCTAACAGGTGTAAATGCTGTGAGCCAAATTCTGTGCTGGAGTATTTGAGAACAAAACCATTGAATTCAATACATCTATACCCATTTACAGCAGCTGGAGGATTCAGTAAGAGTTTGACAGTAAAATAAGAAGACCTTTGCTTTTAAAAGGCTTAATATTTTCCCTGGTGATCAGTACAATATATCATATAACAAAATCTTTAAACTTAAATCAACACATAGGGCTCAGCTATATTGCATAAGAAGGAACCACACAGTCACTTTTGTGAACAGAACTGCACTTCAAAATAAAACTGAATAAAAAAATATGAATTTAAACAATATTTAGACCCCAATCCTCTGTGCAGGGAACTGCTACTGATTTCAGTGGGAGTTCCACATGGTCACATGATCAGGTCCAGGGAGGACATTTGTAAAGCCATGCATTGGTGAATTTTAGTTGCTCAGTATCCATTGAATTTAATATGAATATTGCACCAACCCTAAAACTAATAATCACAACAAGCATTGCGTGATTTCATTTTCCAATATGCTTTACAAATATTAACTAGCTCATCCTTACACCCTCAGCCTGGTACAGACAGGTAACCGTTACTATACCAATTTTACAGTTGGGTACAATGAGGCATAAAGAAAGGATGTGATATGTCCAAATCTGCCCCCCGAATAAGGGCAGAGCTAGGATTTAAAAAATACAACAAAAAGAAAAACTTCTGACACTTTCTCCCTCCTGCCCTAACCAATGGGCTATAGTCCTTGGCTAAGTTATGGATTTATGAAAGGGGAGCTTGGGAATAAGAAGGCATTTGGTTAAAAAAAAAGATTATTTAACTCTTTGTGGTCTGGAACTTTTAAAGACGAGGATAATTCATCTGGGTAAGTAGTGAGACTTTTTGAACTACCATGAAAATTCTCAATATGGGGTAAAATTAGCAATGCTATAGAGCCAGCTATAAAGCTGCACTCTTTTAAAACAGGATTTACTGGACTCGTAGATAATAATAACAACTTTTCATGTACAGAAACCCATTTCTAATTTAAATAACTGTCTCTATTAATGATTAGTGGGCTGCAGAATTTGAGCCTGAAAAAAATTGCTCTGTTAGCAGTTACAGGGACATTAAAAATCATCTGAAAACACTACCTTTTATTTATTAGCCGGGCATTTTTATTGCTATAAGTTAAAAATAGTAAGACCTATTGAATAAATTTTAAATACATTTCAGATTCTGTTTAAAGAAAAAGATCCTTTGCTATGTGAGCTGAAATCTTGTTGGCCACATTTCATAGATGTATAGATTCCAATGCCAGATGTGATCACTGTGACCATCTAGTCTGACTTCCTATATAACACAGGCCACAGAATTTCCCCAAAATAATTCTTAGAACAGTATTTTTCAAACTTTTTTCATCTGTGGACCTCTAAAAAATGTGAGATAGAGGTGGCAATGCCTTTGGAAATCTTACACACAGCCTGTATCCACAGTCTGCAAATTGAAAATCACTGTTTTATGGTAATAACAATCTTTCACAGACTTTTTAGATATAGTCTGTAGACCTTGAGGGCTCTGAAGACCACAGGTTTAAAACCATTGTCTTAAGAGCATTGGTTTTAGAAAAAACTTCCAAGCTTGATTTCACAAAAATCAGTGATGAAGACTCTACCACAACTTTTGGTAAATTGTTCCAATGGTTAATTACTCTCACTGTTAAAAAATTTCCCATGTAGGTACGAACAGTCTGCAATCAAGTCACTACATCACCTTCCCACTGCTAAGCTAAATAGATTGAGCTCATTGAGTCTATCACTATAAAACATGTTTCTAAACCTTCTTGAATTGTGAACACAAAATTTTACAAGATCCATCCTGAATTGTGAACACCAGACCTGACACAGTATTCCAGCAGTAGTCGCACTAGTGCCAAATACGGAGGTAAAATGACCTCTTTACTCCTACTTGAGATTCCATGGTTTATGTACCCAAGATTTCAATCTGAAATGACTGCTTATGATAGGAAGTGTTGTGATTTCAAGTGGAAGTACGAGCAGGCTCTTATCTGTTGCAATACTATGACACGATGCCAAAAGGCATAACCTCCCAGCACTGAACAACTGGAGCCCCCACGCAGATGACTGGAATTCAAGGGTGGTCAACATCTCACAGGATCAGGCCCATAACTAGCTCTTTTACTTCAAATGGTGCTGTGATAGCCTCTCCATAAACAAAATAAAACCTGTTTAACCCTTCTCTGCCCAGTGCATTTCAAAATGCACAAACTGATTTCAGCAATTTGAAGAATTAGGAGAGGAGGAATATCTTTTTCTTTCATTGTTTCCCACTTTTGTTTACCACCTTTTGTGAAAAGGCAGGGGCGTTTTCATTGATTCTGCTTGTTTCCCCAAATGAAGTATGATTTTGGTTCTATGGGAATCTCTTCTGCCCGAAAGTAAAACATTTAAAACAAAGTTTAATATTTTTGCTAGAGTTGAACAGCATTTGAGACAGAAACTGGAAAATTGTCATCAAACGTGACACCAAGTATCTATGTCCAACTTCTAGTCCAGCACAAATACTTATTAGTAACTTTGTACCAAAAGAGGGCCTTATCTTGCAAACCCTGTATTCATAGAACTCATGCTGACATCACTGTCCATGACAATTGCATCACTACCCTCCTCTATGTGGAAAGTTTGCAGGATTGGACCCAAAATTCCCAGCCCTGTCCTTTTTAGTAGCATAGACCCCCCCCCCCAATCCAGCAGGGAGCTCTTCATATGCTAACCCCTTACAGAATTGGGACCATAGTATGTTCTGGGCCTTTACGGCACTGTATTTTTCCAAATTAGCAAGAAATAAGGGCAGCTTTATATGATACAGTTCAAGTAGAGGAGGTATATACCTAAACATAAGAACATAACATAAGAACATAAGAATGGCCATACTCGGTCAGACCAAAGGTCCATCTAGCCCAGTAGCCTGTCTGCCGACAGTGGCCAGCACCAGGTGCCCCGGAGTGGACCAAAGACAATGATCAAGTGATTTGTCTCCTGCCATCCTTCTCCAGCCTCTGACAAACAGAGGCCAGGGACACCATTTCTATCCCCTGCCTAATAGGCTTTTATGGACCTAACCTCCATTAAATTATCTAGCTTCTCTTTAAACTCTGTTATAGTCCTAGCCTTCACAGCCTCCTCTGGCAAGGAGTTCCACAGGCTGACTACACGCTGTGTGAAGAACTTTCTTTTATTAGTTTTAAACCTGCTACCCATTAACTTCATTTGGTGTCCTCTAGTTCTTCTATAATGGGAACTAATAAATAACTTTTCTTTATTCGCCCTCTCCACACCACTCATGATTTTATATACCTCTATCATATCCCCCCTCAGTCTCCTCTTTTCTAAACTGAAAAGTCCCAGTCGCTTTAACCTCTCTTCAGATGGGACCCATTCCAACCCCCCTAATCATTTTAGTTGCCCTTTTCTGAACCCTTTCTAAGGCCAAAATATCTTTTTTGAGGTGAGGAGACCACATCTGTACACAGTATTCAAGATGTGGGTGTACCATAGTTTTATACAGGGGCAGTATGATATTCTGTGTCTTATTTTCTATCCCTTTCTTAATAATTCCTAACATGCTATTTGCCTTTTTGACCGCCGCTGCACACTGTGTGGAACTTTTCAGAGAACTATCCACGATAACTCCAAGATCTCTTTCCTGATTTGTCGTAGCCAAATTAGCCCCCATCATACTGTACGTATAGTCGGGGTTATTTTTTCCAACGTGCATTACTTTACACTTATCCACATTAAATTTCATTTGCCATTTTGTTGCCCAATAACTCAGTTTGGTGAGATCTTTTTGAAGTTTTTCACAGTCTGTTTCTGTCTTGACTATCTTAAACAGTTTAGTATCATCCGCAAACTTTACCATCTCACTACTTACCCCTTTCTCCAGATCATTTATGAATAAGTTGAACAGGATTGGTCCCAGGACTGACCCTTGGGGGACACCACTAGTTACCCCTCTCCATTCTGAAAATTTACCATTTATTCCTACCCTTTGTTTTCTGTCTTTTAACCAGTTCTCAATCCATGAAAGGACCTTCCCTCTTATCCCATGGCCATGTAATTTACACAAGAGCCTTTGATGAGGGACCTTGTCAAAGGCGTTCTGAAAATCTAAGTATACTATATCTACTGGATCCCCCTTGTCTGCATGTTTGTTAACCCCTTTAAAGAACTCTAATGGATTAGTAAGACATGATTTCCCTTTACAGAAACCATGTTGACTTTTGTCCAACAAATTATGTTCTTCTACGTGCCTGACAATTTTATTCTTTACTATTGTTTCGACTAATTTGCCCGGTACTGAAGTTAGACTTACCGGTCTGTAATTGCCAGGATCGCCTCTAGAGCCCTTTTAAAATATTGTTGTCACGTTAGCTACCTTCCAGTCATTAGGTACGGAAGCCGATTTAAAGGATAGGTTACAAACCACAGATAATAGTTCAGTAGTTTCCCATTTGAGTTCTTTTAGAACCCTTGGATGAATGCCATCCGGTCCCGGTGATTTGTTAACATTAACTTTTTCTATTTGTTCCAAAACCTCCTCTAATGACACTTCAATCCAGGACAGCTCCTCAGATTCATCACCCACAAAGGACGGTGCAGATTTGGGAATCTCCCTAACGTCCTCAGCCGTGAAGACTGAAGCAAAGAAATCATTTAGTTTCTCCGCAGTGGTTTGATCGTCCTTGATTGCTCCTTTTATATCTCGATCGTCTAGGGGACCCACAGGTTTTTTAGCAGGCTTCCTGCTTCTAATGTACTTAAAAAACATTTTGCTCTTTTTTTTTTGAGTTTTTGGCTAGCAGTTCCTCAAAATCTTTTTTTGCTTTTCTTATTACATTTTTACACTTGATTTGACAATGTTTATGTTCCTTTCTATTTATCTCACTAGGATTGGACTTCCAATTCTTGAAAGATGCCTTTTTGTCCCTCACTGCTTCTTTTACATGGTGGATTAGCCACGGTGACTCTTTTTTAGGTCTCTTACTATGTTTTTTAATTTGGGGTACATTTAAGTTGGGCCTCTATTATGGTGTCTTTAAAAAGTTTCCATGCAGCTTGCAGGGATTTGGCTCTCGTCACTGTGCCTTTTAATTTCTGTTTAACTGACCTCCTCATTTTTGTGTAATTCCCCTTTTTGAAATTAAATGCCAGAGTGCTGGACTGCTGAGGTGTTCTTCCCACCACAGGAATGTTAAATGTTATTATATTATGGTCACTATTCCCAAGCAGTCCTGTAACGGTTATCTCCTGGACCTGATCCTGTGCTCCACTCAGGACTAAATCGAGAATTGCCTCTCCCCTTGTGGGTTCCTATACCAGCTGCTCCAAGAAGCAGTCATTTAAGCCATTGAGAAATTTTATCTCTGCTTCTCTTCCTGAGGTGACATGTACCCAGACAATATGGGGATAATTAAAATCCCCCATTATTTTTGAGTTCTTTATTTTGGTAGCCTCTCTAATCTCCCTCAGCATTTCAATGTCAGTATCACTGTCCTGGTCAGGTGGTCGATAATACATCCCTACTGCTAAATTCTTATTATTGGAGCATGGAATTACTATCCGTAGCGATTCTATTGAACATGTTGATTCATTTAATATTTTTATTTCATTTGATTCTACATTATCTTTCACATACAATGCCACTCCGCCACCCACACGGCCTGCTCTATCCTTCCAATATATTTTATATCCCGGTATGATTGTGTCCCACAGATTTTCCTCATTCCACCAGGTTTCAGTGATGCCTAATCTCCTCCTTTAATGCGAGGTACTCTAGTTCACCCATCTTATTAGTCAGACTCCTAGCATTTGTGTAGAAGCACTTTAAAAATTTGCCACTGTTTATTTGTCTGCCCTTCCCTGATGCATTGGATTCTTTTATATGCGGTTGTTTGTCTGCTCTGGCCCATGGTTTGTCCTCTCCCCTCCTCTCTTTCTGACTACAGCTTAGAGAATCTCTATCAATGGATTCTCCTCTAATATAGTACCTCCTCTGTACTATATAATATTTTCCCCAAGATCTTTTGGCTTATTCAAAATAATGTATTTATACATCAAAACTAAGTTGGCTTTCTACCTTTTGCAAAAGGTAAAGCATTTTTTTAAATGGCTATTTTGACTTCAGACCCATAGCACCCATGTAGTGCTTATTCATATGACTAATCCCAAAGAGGTCAATAGAAATGCATGAATAAGGACTATTTGTAGGAGTGCAGGTTTACAGGATCAATCCCTGTAAGAACTGTTAGTTGATAATACCTGCAGTGTTTCTTCTCATGATACCTGTGTTTTAAAGGCAACAAATCAAAAGCATGTAAAAAATCAAAATGCCATTTTCAGATTGCAGTACTCATCAAGTAATAGTTAGCTGTTGAGTTAGGCAATACAAATAGTTTTTTTTAACTTATAGTGCAGTCATATTTTTTCTTGAAAGTTTGTGATCTGGCATCATTTCTATAAAAGTGAAAGGAGTCATAAGGAAAAGCAGCATGAAGTCCTCTTTTTTAAAAGGATACAGTTTAGTGATTACTAATCGGAAAATTAGATTTTGCAATCTAACTTTGAAAGTAGCTTTTTCCTCCAGGTGAAAGAGAACCAGAGCTAGCCAGAAGATTAAGGAAAGGTAATGAGATATGTTTTCTGAGTCAGTTTAACAATATATACTACAGGATAAATATTTGCATGTAACCATAATAATCACAGTTTAGACATTAAATAGCTTATGATAGGTTAAATACTGCATAATATGATACTAAATTATAAAAGTATGGCCCATTCAGGTGTGTATCCCCTGTGTATCTAGAAACCGAGATTTGAGAAACATGTTTAGAACAGAGTTGGGAGGGGGTATGTTTATTATTGTATGTTTTTGTAAACTTAAGGGAAAATCAAAGATGTGATGTTATTTCCAATAGCCAAAGTTTTGCCTTAATATTTTCTCCCTGCACTGGACTTTTCTGTTAGTCCTGATTTAAAAGAAAAGATTAAATTATTGAATACTTCTGAAAGGTAGGCATGCCCATCTTCTAATAAAATGATACAATAAAACACATGAAACAAGTGATTTTTAAATTTTTGGGACTCAGTTTTGGCATCACTGAAATCAGTGGCAAAGCTCCCTTTGCTTTCATTGGGAACTAGATTAGGTACCTGGATTTTATTTACTAATAAACCTATATTTTGCTAAAGAATAAACCTTCATTATTTCTTTAAAGTCAAGGTTACAAATAGTACATTAAAATTTAAGCAAAGTAGAGTAGCAAATAAAAAGCTTTTAGTTGGATGCTATTATTAGCTTATCAGCTGATAATTTCGTGAAATGAATTTCGTTTAATTTGTCTACAGTTTCTCAGTATTCACAGGATTTAAATGTTTTGCATTCTTTGTTTAGCAGTTGTAGTATTTGAAACAAAAAAAGCCTTTTAAAATAAATTCAGAAATATGTTTTAATAACTAGAACAAATATGATATATCTTCTGGATATAAAACTTAGTTACCTAGTGTTAACATTTAAATGTTTGCAGTAGAAAAGAAAGCAGAGAGAAATTTGGATCAAGAAAGAATTTCTTGTAATAATAATAATTAATAATTATTTATTTAATAAATGTAGAAATCTGATCTTTCAGACATAATGTATATTTTCTTATTTGTATTTATGAGTTTGAACTTCTGCTTTAGTAAGCACACTGTTTTAAAATAATAGGCAGAGGCAGTCTTCAAGGAGGGATAATTGTTAGGATTAAAGCTTACAATCTGTATAAAGACAAAATATTTTGATCAGGGCAAACATACAATTAACAGAAGTCAGTTTATGGTTCATTCCAATCCTATGGAATCCTTTAATTTATAGAAATGTGTATGTATTAAAGATTGAGGAATTCGAGGTTTCCTACTTAATATTTTATATATAAACTTTGTAATATTCCTTTTCTTTTGCCAAAATTGTTATTGATATTTCTAATGCAAAGTAAAATTAGCAACAAGTTTGATCAGAATCTACAAGTACTTCCTTCTGAATCAAGATTTTACTTAGCACTAAATGTTCTTTTTCTTAAAAAAGTTTAAATTTTGTACTTTAGAAAATATTTTTTGAAAGTTTGCAAACTCTCTGAGCTCAAGCCTTTGCTACAGTTGGATCCTGACTCTTGTGGCAAATCAGATGTTTTTCATAACAATTAACAAAAAAAGCTTGCAGTTTGCATTGTTGCATTTTATACTTTAGAAAAAAAAGACGTTAAGCAATGCATATGGAAAATGAGATTTTTTAAAGCATCTATTTTAATTACTTTTACAATACTTTTAAAATAATTTGGGTTTTTAAAAGTTAAAACATGAGTTTAAAACATTGCATATCTTTATTTATAACTGCTTATATAGCTTATTTATAACTATTTGAAGAGTAAAGCAGTTCTCTTTGCATATAGTTCATATACCATTAAAGTTATTTTACACTTGCTTGTGAGCTTAACATAGATTCATTTTGCAGAGCAATAATAAATAAGTGTTTTTATTTGGAATAAACATTATCCAAAACATTTGAAGCAATTAGATATTATTAATGATGACATACTGATCATGTGCTTAGGAACATGTACTCTATATCTTTTAGTTTCCTCTGTATATTTTCATGCATGTGCCATGGAATATTAAATAATATATCCTGTTAAGTTTTGAAATTTAAAATGTATAAGAAATATTGATTTTGTTTTTATGTAGAAGGAAATTACTGACAACAAGAGTAGACAACTAATTTGCACAGGTAGCTTTGTAAGGCTGGAGTTTTTAAGCATTTGCAGTAAGGAAAAAGAATTGAAAATGATAAAATAAAAACCTTGCCTGAATCAAAATATTTAAAAATGTATAGAGTGAAACAAGTGCGTGTGTGTGTGTGTGTGAGAGAGAGAGATAAAAGGGGAACAATTTTTCACTTTTGCATTTGTTCTTGACTCTTTTAGAATTAGATTCAGTGCCAGCAAAAGTATTGGTGGTACTGCTGATGACACAAACCCAACTTTTGAAAGAAAATTGATCAGCTACTTCCATTTAGTGGAGGATGCATGGTAGATTATTTGGGTTTTTTAAGATTAAATAAATCTAAATTCTTACTTTGGGGGAAGGAGGAAAGTATGCATATATCAAAAGAAGAAATGCACACGTAGGAGGAATGGATACCAGAAAACCTACTTTTGCAAAGAAAACCATTTAATGATTCATAACTTTTAAATCTATGTCCATATGCTTATGCTCATATCAGTGGTACTATAATCAGTGTAATTCATTATGGCTTTACTGGGCACAGGGGTAGATAGTTACCTGCAGCATAAACTGATGGATGACATGGAAAGAATTCTGTACAATGTAGTAGAACTATACAAATAGATAAATGTCAGTAACAAAACCTCTGTTTGTTTGGTTATAATTTCTAACTGTAACAACCACATACATCTGAATTTGTTAAAATTATAAACTTCAATTAAATACTGTACTTGTTACAGCTTGAATTTAGTGTCTCACGGTATAAAACCAATATAGAAACAAGAACTCATGGGTTCATAACATGACATATTTTTTAATTACTTATGAATAGTTTTGGGGGTGATGAATATATTCTTCAGTTTTATTTTCTGTAAATGTTTCTTTTTTTTCAAAATTATGTATGGGTTTTGTGTTATTTAAATAAATTCAAAGCTTCTAAAGAGGCCATCCAGGACGCTAATTTGTATGTAATGCTAGAAGAAAGTTCAGAGGGTTAATATTTCATATTGAAATGAGGCAAATGGTTAAGATGAAATGTACTTCAATAACTTTAAAATTCCTAATTATAAAGAATTTCCTGGAAATTATTAATTCTATAAAGTATGATTAAAAATCAAAGATTTCACATGAAGTTTACCTATAGGATTCAATATATATGAGACCAAATCCTACAGTCAAAATTCACATTGATGATAATGGGATATTAGATGAAATAGACATAGGGTTTGGATCAAGGTATCGAGAGTTATTTCTAAACATGTGATTTAAATTTAGTTTTCTTCTACTATTGTTGTGGTATAATATTGTCAAGGTTTCTATTCTATTTTCTGATATTAACTTCTCTCTGGTTTCCAATATTAATATGTAGCATACCTCACTATTTTTTCTGTGCTTTTTGAAAACTGTATCCTTCAAATGAAAATTTATCATTTTACCTAAGATTAACTTCACACTTTTTTTTCCCCCTTCCCCAGTGTTTCGGAGATGGGAAAACAGGCCTTATATTAGTGCTCTTTCACATTCTCATAATTTTTCCCCCTTCCTCAAAAAAAATATTCAAGGGATAATATTAAAATTGTACTACTACTACTACGTATTTTAACCTAAAAAAATCAATAATTAAATCATTATCACTGAAAATCTTCCCATTAAATTGGGTTCAGGGTTTATCAAATGACAGAAGTTCTGGTTGAAGTTAACTTTTAATTTCACTGATCACTGCATTGTAAACATGTGCACATGTATCCAAATGCTGCTACAATGGCCAGGTCTCATCTTTTAAAGATTTAAAACAGGCATTCAAGTTAACTTCATCACTGTTCTATTATTATAATATCAGGCCCGTACGCAGGGATTTCTTTGGGGAGGTACTTTTTTGTAAATGTGGACTGCAAGGGTATGAAAGCCCTCCTCCCCATGTTCCCCCAAGTAAGCAGGAAAATCAGCCCCAGCCTTCGCCCGGCTGGTCAGAGCATGGGGAGGGAGGCTTAGGCTGTGTGCTGCTCGTGCTTTCCCCAGGCTGGCTGGAGCATGCTTATTTGGGGGACCACAGAGGGGTGCTTTTGCACCCTTCACACTCCCCGTGAGTACAAGTCTGAATATGGTAAATCATGACACGGGGACTTATGAAGAATGAGGAGGGCTGTATGTTCAAGGACATCTAGTGATAATTGAAAGGGAAGTTTTCAGAGTCCATAATTCAGAGAACAATGTGTTTAGATTAGTTCAAAGTCCTTTTGTAAACTGCAGTGTTGATGATTTTGAATCTCAACTCATAGGGAATTCTCTCTCCATAGACATGGAACTACATATACAGTCTTGTCTGTAATAATCCAGCCAAATGATTTTCTGTGATCACTAGGCCCATATGGAACCATCAATTTATTATACTGCATTGTTTTGAAATTGAGTCTGGATCAGATGCATTGATGAAGTGGGATATGTTGTATATGCTCTAATTCTAGAGATGAACCTGAAACAAATCCCCAGAATTGATCCATCCTGAACACGATGGGTTTAAAATCCACAAAATCTTGCCTAATCTTCTGGGTGTTCTGATGAGACTATTTATAAAGATAGGTTAAAGATGAAAGCTCTGATGTAAGGTTTTGGGTTGGACCTATCTCTGTAAAAGTTATATCACATGAATACATTCTAGTGCACAATATGGTTAATTTCAGTCTGTCTGATTCTCCTCAGGATGTTTGAGATACTCTAGTATAGGGAGATGTCTATTTATTTATAAGTTCACTGCCTGTGGTATGTAAATAGAACTATAGTTCTAGGTAGACAGATCTGCTGTTACTCCTCCTGCCTCACCTCCCCCCTGCCTATTTTCCATATAAACTAGGGAGTCACATACTTTGTTACTTCTGTAACACCAGGGGCTCCTTGCCATCCCTCCATTCTCCCCTGGAAGCTCCCTGTGTGCCACCCTCCAGCCCCATCTACTTCAGGAACTTCTTGACCCTCCCTTATACCAGAGATTCTGTGCCCTCCACTCACTCCCCTATGTCTTAAACTGTATTGGAAGGATGGGTATAGCTGAGATGGGGCTATGGGATTAATGGTTACCATCAACCTGTTCTTTGATTTATAGACAATTATAAACTTGGTTGAAGCTTCTGGGTTGCAACACTAGGGGCTTTGTGTCCCTCCTGTTTCCCCCTTCTGGTTTTTCAAGTTTCACCAAAGCCAATAAGGTTCTGCCTATTGATCCCTACTGATTCCACCAAATTTTTGGAATTTATCAGATATGACATTCAGGAATTATTATATAACAGAAAACTGAAATCCCATTGAGTTGAGTAAGGCCTCACAAACTCAGCCAACAATAAAGTAGTGAGAACAATGTTTCTTTTGCGGTACATCTGTGCATAATTTAAGAAGGGCAGTATGTAGCCCTAACTCTGAATGTGAAATATAAAACCTCCCTTTGTGTTGCTCTGTGCATATTTTATAATATATAATAAAAATTGTTGAGTTGATCTGGAATTCTTCTAGTTGAATGAGGGGAAACCACACCCACATGGTTTGACCTTCCGTAATAGGGAACAGGGCTCCTTCCAGAACTACTGAAGACAAAAACACTTATAATACTAATATTGGGAAGAAAACTGTGCAAAATGGGTTGCTTTTAACTGACATGCTGGAAATGGCCAGGCCAATTTTTGTTGTGTTTTGAATGAGCTGATGTCTCAATTTTATAATGAAAATCCTGATATTTAAGGCTTTTTCTTATATAGGTACCTATTACTCCCATCCCAGTCCCAATTTTTCACATTTGTTGTCTGGTCACCCTAGTTGTGTTGCATTGAGATAAATGTGTAGGTCAGTGTTTCCTGTAAGCTGGATGCTTGTGGAGCTACTCAGGACAGATTCAAATGCTGCCCAGCTGACTGACTAGCAGAGTGCCCACCATGGGCAGTGGGTATCTTAGGGAGGGGCCTTCCCAAACTACCTCGCCTGGCCACACCCATGCTCTACCACAGCCACCCAGACCCTTTCCCAGATCTTTTACCAATGAGGCTGGGGCAGGCAGGCTGGGGGTTCCACCACATGACCTCCTGGCACTGGGGCAACTCTGGTTGTCTGATGGTGGCCCTGTTGTGGGGGAGGAGGGCTGCTAATGAGTCCAGCCAGCAGACATGGCCCAGGAAGTCTGAGCTTGCTCTCCTCTCTGGTGTTCCAGGGCTGAGGAAGGCTGTGGCCGTGCTGCCAGCTGGAGTTCTGGGGCAGGGACAGGCTGGAGCTGCACTGGAGTTTGCCTCCCACTGGCTCTCTGGAGATCTGGGGCTGGAGCAGGCTGCAGCCATGCCACCCACCACCATATCAGAGCTTTAGGGCTGGAGGAGGCTGTAGCTGCGCTATCCCAGGCTGGGAGCACTACCCTGGGGTATTGGGCAAGGGCCAGCAGCCACACTGTGTCGGGGAAGGCTGGGTAGAAGCCCGCAGCAGCCACATTGAGGGGTAGGCTCTGGTGGCGCAGAATAGGCAAGGCTAGGGGAACTTGCCTCTCCCAAACCATGGCATCACCACCGCCCGTGATAGCCACACTTAGTTTTTTTGTGTCTACTGGTGGTGCATATTTGCATATGTCTTGGTGTACATAAAATTTATTCCACACATGAATGGAAAAGATTAGAGAGAACGCTGGAGCAGGCCCATGACGACCACTTGCAGTGATACAGCTAAAGTTCATCAGTGGGATGGCACCAGACATCCCAGCCAAATTTTCTTCCCGGATGCATGAGTGACTCCCATTTACTTCGGTGAGAGCTACACATGGGCAGTTAACCTATTACACAGCTATGGGAGAAAGTCCTATGGAATGTGATGAAGAATTATTACCTTTCCATTGAATATTTTATTAGCACTTGGAATTCTATAGCAGAGATCCAATCTCTACTAAATTGTGTAGAATGGCTTACAAATTCTATAGAAAGCATCTAATTCCCTGGAAAAGTCTGTAGGATTTTTAGAGTAATTTATATAGATCTCTGTTTAATTTCTGTGGAAAACTTCCTGAGTCAGACTGGGCACTTCTGTGGAAATGGATCATTTCATTTTATCAACAGATTCTGTTGTATTCTGTCCCATTCGGCTTCAGTTCTTATGCCATGCATATTATGCTTTCTGAAGGTCCACCAGTGATGACAAGATAAGAATGGTGCTTGTAGTGGTTGGAAATGGTAAGACTTTATTGACAATAAATGAGGCTGTGTGGTTTGAGTAGGTACCACCTATTCATACTTGTTATGATTAAGTTTAACCGAAGCACTGCTGTTAGCAATCCATAAATGTGCACTCTTTAGGACCAAATACAAAGTGTTTTCAGTGTGGTATTCACAGGTAAGGAAACAGCTTGTTTGGATGATCCACCATAGTCCAATGGAACTGATCTTTAGGGTGGTACAAGACATATCTTTAAGGTCAAGTATTCTTTGACTATGTACAAATGCTACAATATTTACTATGCTTGTTTGTCTTGGTAAGGGAGAGGGAATGCTTTGTATTGTCCACTGAGAGCAGTTTAAATTAGTGTGTTGAGTTTAATGTATGCTATTCGCCCAGATGCCACAGTGAAGGACAAATAAATCTAAGAAGTAAATTAAATTTCTCTTAAGTTTACCCATTAAAGAATGGCATATTAACTTCCCTGAAATGCGGATAATTAGTAGAACTTTTTTGTGGTTGTAGGCAGACAGCTATATTCAAAATTTAGACTTTTTTCTGGAAGATGTAACTAACCTCCACTTGAACAGGGGACTTATAATCATGGTATGAACGTAGCTAAAGTAGCGGAAGATAGGAGGGCTCTTGGACATGTCATCTTGTTCAAAGAGGTCAGTCACTCATGAAGATGCAAATGAACTGAACAAGCTCATCAAATGGTCATTGATTACAAGCAAAAATAAATATCATGATATATTTTGAGATGATGGGAGTCTGTGTGATTGTAAGACATATTGAGCATATCTTTCAGGTAAGATGGCCTTAGGAGAACTCCTTCCTTTTTCCCTTTTTATAACTCATTTTGAAGAGTTGATGCTTTTGGACTATTATGGAAATATAGTGGTTACATGCTTGGAAGGCCTAATCATTAAATGGAGCCACTTAGACAATCAGTCGGCCTTTTTTTTTTTTTTTTCTGAGGTGGTGGCATATATCTACTATCACTGTTGCCTTAGCCATTTGGTTCTTTTACAATAACAAGGAACCATCTGAGGAATGGAATACCTTTTTAGGCATTTAATGTTGTTTGTGAATGTCAGTCTATTTGAACAGTGGATTTAAAATTGCCAGACAGTGGTGGATTTAGAGTTAGTGGGGTCCTGTACTCAGCTTTATTTTTGGGGGACCCCTGGATCCAGCCAAGAAAAAGAACATTCACTCTTCTTGTACCTCCCATTTTTCATTCTTTTTTCTTCATCCTCCTCCTATATTATAAGTAATAAGAAGTAAATGAAAATAAAGTGAGGTACCTTGATTGTTTTTGTAGTCTAACTTTTTTTTTTCACAGATCACTTGAAAATTGTTGAGGGTCTCGATGGACCACTTAATTATCTTTCCAAATATTGTTTGTACCATTAGCCTAACTATTATAAAGTGCTTTGGATAAGATTTCTTTATTAAAAAAACCAAACCCATAACCTGAATGGAATTCTTGGAGCACAGGTTGAGAACTTCTGGTCTAGATGAAAGCTTGTGTTTGCATTAAGCCAACATGAAAAATGTGTAAAAATAAAATGTATAGATGACGCATGAATGAAAAAATAAAAGTTAACTTCCTCTGAAGAAACTTATTCATTTGGAAAAAAATATTCAGCGAGCTTTCTTTCTACACTTTTTTTTATAAAATCATCAATTAAGTCATCAGAAGTAATATTTTGTAAAGAGGCACTTTCAATTGTCAATATTGCTGAATTTGTCAAATGTTCCTCCCTGCTCTCCTGCTCCCCCACACCCAGAACGGCCACCCCCTGTGTGTACATGGAGGGGCATTGGTGGACCCAGTGATGGACTGCCCAGCCCTAGAAGCCCAGTGTTTTTGGGGGGACCCTGTGCCAGGGCACAATATGTTTCTTTGTAAATCCACCCCTGATGCCAGGTGATAAATTTGCTAGCAATGCAATGTTTTTAGAATAGGGTAAAACCAATTTCTGGTGAACTTGGACTGGAAACTCTGAAGTGGTGAAAGTTCTATATAATTTCATGGCAATGTAATGATAGTTCAGGATATATGCAGTGTTATTGTAGTCATGTTGGTCCTAGGTTATTAGGGAGACAAGGTGGATGAGGTAATATCTTTAATGGGCCAACTTCTGTTAGTGAGAGAAACATGCTTTTGAGCTACATAGAGTTCTTCTGTGAAACTAACTCCCAGACCAGGAGAAGAGCTTCATATAAGCTCCAAAGCTTGTCTTGCTCACCAACAATTCTGGTTATAGTCATTTTCCATTCAGAGTGAAAGTATTCTGGGACGGAAAAAAAGACTTTAGTGTGAAAAAAGCCTCCATAGTGGAATGTTTTCTTTAAAGAAATAGTGTTTTAATTTCGGAGTAGACATTTTACTTTACTATGAAAACTGCCTTAGCTATCTGCCCAAGAGACAAACATACCCTGGTCACTTTGGAGAGGCTTGTCTTTCAGTAAAGGCTGAACAAGATTGTGCTGGAAATCTTAGAGGCTGTTTTACAGTGGTTGCTTGCTTTAGGGGCTGACTTACTGGAGGGGATTCTTAGCCACTAGTGTATGTATTCAATATGTTGTGTGTCAACTGCACATGTCTCAGCTCGTGTGTATATTATATATCTCAGAATAGGCATTAGGATAGGATGTTGGCACTAAGTTTCAAGAGGTAGTGAAAACCCCCATAGTGATTTGAGTTGCCATAGTGATTTGAGCTGTTCTCTGTTGTGCTTACCAGCATGAATTAAATGCATTTGGCCATTGGCCTAGGGATGTGATCTTTGCCGAAGGTGCAAGCAGTGCTCCCCTCAAATCACAATCAAGAGGGTGTAGCTACTTGTATACTTAGGGTGCATTCTAACAGATCAAATGTGAAGCTGGGCAGAAACAAATGGAGACTGTGTTCCTAGTTCTACCACCCACTTGCTGTTTGACTTCTTCATATCTCTCTGCCCAGTTCCCCTGCCTATATAGTGGGTATTACTACTAGTATTGTTATCTATCTCTTTATTATACAGCACCATAAATGTGCATGACACCTTACAAAACAAATAAGTCAGTTATATTATTCTTGGGGAGGAAGGGCTGGAAGTCCAGCCCTAGGTGTGGTAACCTCTCATGCTATTGGAGCAGTTGCCAGGAGATGGCTTCAGAATATTTGCAACCTTAAGGAGACATTATCCAATTCCATGTCCCAAAGTCCTCAGGAGGCCTCTGACATAGCAGTGCAAGCCACCTTAAAAAGTGTTCTCTTCTGCTTACTTTTAGGAGTCTGTAGCAATATAAAATATGTTTTAAATGGCGAAAGATCTTGTTTCATAACTCCTTTCCCCACCTTCCATATATAACATATATAGAATGTTATATGAAGTTCATGAAGTCCTTATCTTTAGTATGTGAATGTAAGGAATGTTTATCAAGCTTAAAATGATTGAATTACTTAATTTAATAAAAAGAGCCAGCTGGTAAAATATAGGATAGCATGTGCCAGATAGAAAATTAATGTCTAGTAGTACTATAAAAGTTGCAGTTAGAAGCAAGTCTACGGTATTAAATGCTTTGTTTTAAGCAACCATTTTAGTATCCTACTGCATTTTCCTGTAGTCATTTCCCTGTCTGTTGAAGATTCACAGCTAGGTGACTGATAATTGCTGGTTTTCTGAGTGGCTGTTTAAGACAACTTTTATTGTGTATAGAGAAACTTAACAAAATTCAGGGACTCTACTGCCAATTGTAAACACAATCGAACCTCCCTATAACAAAGTCTTCTTTACAGAACAACATCACAGTGGGTGAAATTCACCTTTAGATGTGCAAGGTGTAGTGGGCCAGCCCAAGGCCTAGGCACCACTTAAGTTCCACTTTTACACAATTTTAAGGGTTTAAGTAGGAGTTACATGATGAATAAACCTTGAACTGGGCCTCTGCAAAAGCTGAATTTCACCTTGTAGGAGGCATGTGGATATACTCAGAATTGCAGGGTGCATGCTGCAATGTGAAATAATTTGGTACCTTGATTATGCTTCACTAAAAACACTTTCACTTGATCCCAGTTCATTATGACCGTGTTTCATTGTGAGGCAGATTTATCAAGTTGGCATGTGGCTAACTTTAAGCACACGAGTAATCTCATTGAAATCAATGGGTCAGCTTGCATGCTTCAAGTTAGGCACATGCATATGTACTTTGCTGAATTGTGACCTAAAAATTCACAAAATAACAGACTGAGGGGATGGGAGAGAGTGTAGAAAAAGAGAAAAAAAGCAATCCAGGGAAGCAGTTCATCTCTAGATGCATAAGGTGATAATAAAAGCCAATAGAGTGTTGTGCCTGTGTCTGCTCTAATACAAATAGAGTGAGTGTCTGTGAGCTGGGGGAGGAGGATGTTCAAAATGTAATTCTCTGTTTTCATGCATCTTTTAATATTAAGAAATATGAATAATATAATAAATAAAACCAAGATTCAGATCTTGTCATGGGGGTCCATACTGAAGCATTTATAAGCATTAGTTGTGCAAACAGGACAATATTTAACATTGGTTAAGGACAGCCTCAGAATATGCTTGTGGGACACTGGCTTTGTCAAAAGGAAGCGTGCATAGGCATATCCTGTATGGTACGGATTAAAAACCTGAATCTTTTCTATTAAGTCTGTGCAGTACAGCAAGTCTGTATGGTAGAGCAACCCTTCTGTCTACACTGATATAAACTACATGATTTAGGTAGCTGAGGGAAGATTTTCATTTTGTGTGCATGCATGTGTCTGTGTGCGTGCTCACACACGTGTTTACCAATGTGATTTTGGGGCCTATATTATAAAAAGGGAAGAACAGCCAGCAAAAAAGAAAGAGATAGTTTGAATTTAAAAAAGAAAAACAATGTTTTTTCTGCATTTCTCAGTTTCTAAATAGATTGAGGTTGATCCCAAGGAGATGAGAATTACATATATGATTTGGGAGATTTAGGTAAATAATATCCTGGTGAAAAGACAATAAAATTTCTTTATCTGCCGGACTATCACATATAGCATGTGGCTGGCACCAGCACAAGAAGTAGCTATTAATAGTTAGTAGAAGTGAGACATAAGGTTTTTCCCCATCAAAAACCACAGGGTATAGACTCTCTCTAATTTCACATGGGCAATGTCACCGGGGCATTTATCAGTTAAAAGTGCATGAAAAGGGAAATATAGGAACTCTTCTGCTTCGAAAAGGAAAATAAGTTCAGCTGAGCATTAAGTTCTATGAGCTGGTGGTTAGTTTGCATATAAAATTATTTTGCTGCATATCATAGATGTAGAGGCCTGATGCCGCTGCCATTGATGTTTATGACACAATTTCTATTGACTTCTATGGGCAAAGAAGCAGGCCAGAGGTTGGAGTATGATATGTGAAAGCCAAAACATCATTTATCAGGGCAGTCAATTACTTTTAGGCCCAAATTTATGTTTTTGTAATGTCTTATATTATGGATGGAAATGTTTTTGCAATCTTTTATTCACATTTAAATGTAACTGGCTTATTTTAAAACTGAAACATTCCCCTGCAGTATCGTTGAACCCCCAAAATAAAAACTTTATGCAAGTACAAAAAAAGTAAAACTGACTAGCAACTAAAGTGAAAACAAACAGGTTACTTTCATATTCCCAGATATTTAAACGACTAAACAAGTAAATCTCAAGCAGGTAACGGTGAAAAGAAAATCAGATTTTTAAAATACCCTTTGCTTTTAGTAATTTAAAAAGTATAACTAGTAACCCAGCCCAAGTAACATATTCTTTCCCCTTTCCTGTCTTCCCCACATTAGTTTTTTGTGGATAGTATCTCTTTAAAATATTAGATTCTATAATGAACAGCTTACTATTGTTTTGATATCTGTGATGTTATAAGGCATTTCCTGATGTCACCCCCTTTTCCCTTTTCTGCCTTGTACTACAGACTCCAGTCATTCACATCAGAACCGTGGTTGGAAGAATTACTAGATCAGGAAAGGATTTACCTTTGCCAGAACGATATAGGTTCTCATAATCAACAGCTAGCTAGAGAAGAAAAAAAACGTATTTTGCCAATAATATGTGAAATAGTTGGTAGAGTTCATTTTATCTGTTAAAAGCAAAAATGAGAGAAATACTGTAAAAATACTGTAGCAAATGGGGAGGAGACTCAATTCTTCCAGTTTGGTCTAATAGGATCAGGAGGAGACTTATGTACAGAAAAGTTGTGTAATACCAAATGTGTGGGGGAAGGGGTGTGGCAGGGGAGAAAATGATTTAGAAATGCTAGCATTTATTTCAAATGTTTCCTTACTTTGCATTGGCCAATCAATACCTATGAAATAAAACATTCATTCATTCAGGATCCTTGAAGTATGGGAAAGGAAAATGTAAATGAAAGGATAGTCACCCACATAGGCTGAGAGATAATAAACATTGAAAGACAGAAGATGGAAGAAGTGATTTTACAAAAAGTCTAGCTGCAAATCTTATATCTTAAGCTTATTTGTTTTAAAATTATGACTTACTTAGGTTTGTAATAGGGTAAGCTGAAACTTCAGTGCACTGTAGATTGCATACACAACTGACTTAAATGTTTTTCCTTTCCCAATTGTTTTAAAATGCTGCATGCAAAAAAAAAAAATTAAAAATAAAATGAAATAAAATGAAAATAAAGCATAAAAATAGTGCATAAGTATTGATTTTAGTTGTGAACTTCCTTGTGGGTGAGAGAGGTATACAAAGGTCTCAAAGCTATAGGCTGGGACAAACTGTATATTGTAATATATGAATGGAAATTATTGAAAAACAGATAAAGGAAAGGGGACAATACAGTTCCTGTCTGGGAATATGTTTAAGGGTTAGAACAGGGAAAGAAAGATTGCAGTGGAAGGAAATATCCCACATCTCCCTCTCTACAAATAAATCAGTAGTTGCAAATATTACTTTGAAATATTCTTAAAATAAATAGAATTTTTCTTTTTTAAGATAAAGAGATAATGTGCTATGTAAAGCTAATAATACAGATGAAATGCTGTGTGTAGAAATGTACAGGCCTCCACATACTCCTAAACAGGTGCAGGAGTTGTGGAACTTCTCTTGCACAGATATGGAGATAATATTTAAAATTTGCATTAGACTTATCAAAGCCATTCTTTCACTCCCTTAATTAAAATGTAATTATGGCTTTAAAAATGCTTTTCAGGCCAAGAGTTATGAGGCTTCATGAAGGTCAGATAACTTGAATGAATTTTATTATTGACTATCCCAAAAGGGGCGGAAGACCCATTAATCTCATGCTGTTCTTTCTTATTTTGTAGGGAATGTGTAAAAGCTCCTGTTCTGGACAGAATGAAGACCAGCCAAGAGAGGTTGGCGCCTGTTCCCAGGTAAGGTACTGTTTGTTATTGATGGGTTTTGACATGTAGAGAAAATAGTATTTCTGTGAGGGTTAAGTAATACCTGACCCCCAGTCTTTTTGATTTTGCAGTTTATTGGTGACATTTAATAGAAATCCAATTTTTTTTGGAGGGGTGGGGTGTTAAAATGCTGCAAAGCTGACATTAATATGAAGTACTTCTAAAGTCTAATTAGTTCTACAAAAGCAGGAAGGAAGGTAGCATCGTACTGGATTTCTCTGTAAAAGCATGTGAATAATATATGGTTATAGGAAGATGGCTTAATACTTTAAAACAGTGTGTAGTCAAGCCCAAATCACATTAGAATACAAAATAAATTCCCGGTAAAAGATGCATTCTTCTTTTGTGGTTAGGTTTGAAAAAAGGTTCTAAAATTAGTTCTTCTTAAATCTCTGTAGTCGTCCTATATTAACAAATACATTTGATGTGCTAAACATTTTAAAAATAGTGTATTTGTATTAACTGGAAGGAAAGATATTTGTCTTAAAACAGCCCAGTAAAATAAAAATTAACTGGGAGTTTCTGAGTAACATAAAGCGCTAAACAGGATGATTTTGGGGAAAATGCAATTCCTGGAGGCCAAATTAGTCAATAAGAAAACCTGTTTATTGAGGAAGACTCTATATTTATGAGCAATTTTTTTGGTTTTGATAATCATATCATATAACATTAACACCAGGGAAAGGAGTTGTGTTAAAGTGTTAGACGTTCTTTTGTATTATGGTAGTTCACCTGATCTTTCTATTTTGGACAATTTATTCCGCTCTGATAATTCAGACATGAATAAAGTAAATTTCATTTAGCAAAACTGTATGTTTGTGGTACTAAAAAAAGGTTTAAATTGGTTAAAAATCTATAAAATCCATCATGTGTTTCTGAAGCCTTTTAAATGCAAAATCCAAACAAAAATATCTTCACTGGTAAAATATGCAGTATCTGAAAGCAGTAGAAATTGTTCTTAAGAGAGTATTGAAACAAATAATACATTGAGATTGGTAGTTAGGGTTTTGCAGCATTTTTTTCTTCCCCCGTCCCCTTTTCTCTCTATAAAGAAAAAAGAAAGGCTGCTGCTTAATGTAAATTAAATAAATAAATACAATTGCAATGAAATGGTACGCTTGATTTCTGATAAAATTTGTATTTCTATCAATATTTAGGGTTTTTAACATGGGTACTGTAAAATAGTTAATATTTCAAAGTTTGTGGGGACAGAAATGTTTTAATATCTTTGTTTATACCTGAGGAATCCATTTCAGGAGTCCAGTTTTCCTGTTTGCAAAACACATTTTTATTAGATCAATGTATTTGGGTTAAGACTTACTTAAAATTACTTAATTAGGTTATACTGAAATTCTAAGTGATTTTAAAAGAGGGATTATGGTGATATGACACAACATAACACTATTTTAATTGAAATCCTTAAATAAAGGCCTTTTAACATGTCAGTTTTTAAAATCTATAAGTTTGGGGGGTTAAAAGAGTACAAAATATGAAAAGGCCAAGCTCCTTATGGAACATATAATCCCATGCCAGTGAGCAGGGATTTTATCTGTACGTCTGCAGTCTGAGAGAAGGCCATTTACACTCTCAATTTGTTTCTGACCCTCTCTTATACAGTGTTATCCTTTTCATGACTTTAATACGTACATGTAAAATGCTTATAAAATGGTTAAGGTTGGGTAATAGACAGAAGATGTGCAAAAAGAGGTAACAGTGTGGCTTCGCTAAGATAGCTATTAGTTGATTGTGTTTTCTGTAAAAATTTTGAAAAATTTACCAAACTAAAAATTGCTACAGTGAAGAATAAATTCTAAATAATTGTATTTGTGCCATTTGGGATGGCGTGGATGTGAATTGTCTTTAAAAAAATACAGTACATGTCTGGAAAAGAGTATCATGGAGAAATGCTTTTCCTGTTGTGTTTTCCTTGATTGAAGCTGATACACTGACTTAGGTTTGAAAGAAAATAATTAAAATTAAACTTTATAAGAGAGTACATGCGTGTTTATTATTGAAGCATTTTTTAAAAAGAAAACATCCCTATGTTGCTTTCTTCTGTATTGTTTATAGTTTAAAATAAATAATAAATGTATAGTGATTTATTTTTTAAAGTTAAATGTTTGTATGAAAAAATATGGCAGTCAGTATGCTTTACCTGGCATTTTAATTTTGCAGAAATAGCAGAATGCTTTTAGATATTTGTTTTTGTTTCAGAGGTTGGAGCATAAACCAGATTTCTGTGTAATCTGTCAGGCAGTTACACGTCTGACCATGTTATAGTTTGTAGCACTACAAATTAGAACTATTTGACTTGCATTTCCTGTACAATGTTCTTTTTAAAATTAATTCAAATAAACTATATTTATAGAATGCAAACACAGAATTTTTTTTAAATCTGATTTTAATTAAAAACCAGGAATTCTTGTTGTAAGGATCTATTTCATAAAAGAGTATCCCTTCCCCCTTAAATTATTTATTTTAGTAACTGGTTCTGGTCATGTGGTTCATTTTTCAATTTTTAATAGATGATTTGTATACACATAGTTTTTTGCTCATTTTAAAACAGAAGGAGTTGAACAACTGCTACAAGTGTTAGTGATACATATCTTGAATGCATATATGTAACAAATATAGAAAGAGAAAGACAGAGAAAAACATGACAGTCTGAGTTTCACATTAGTTCAATTGCAGAAAAATAAAGTATCTCTTATAAAAGGCTTTTTAGGTTGTAAAGATATTTTTCAGTTAATGTGTCTATTAGAATTTGTCTTCTGAAATGTAGAAAAAATACATTTAAATAGAAGGAGGTCTGTCACCTGCTTTTTTCTAAGTTAAAAAAGAAAAAAAGCAAAATAAATCATTATAATAGCGACCAGCAGCTTTGTACTGCAAAAATGTAGAAATCTGCAAGAAAATTAGCAAGTTAGAAAAAAGATTGAAGTTGAAGGTACAATTTATAAACATTTGATGACTGCTTTTGCAATTGTGTTATTGTTTTGGAGCATTTTAAAATAGCTTTTTCCATAGAAATGATCAAGGAGTCCTGTTATGTGTGTGTGTTGGAGTGGAGAAAGCTAACAGAATGCCTGTTGTTATTGTACCATATGTTAGCTGTTGTTTATACATTTTAGTAGTGTGGGGGGAAGTATCTGAAATGGACTGTAGCTTTGGTGGCACAAACTTGTCTGGGTGCAACAAAGGGGTTAACAGAGGAGCTGAGCGTATGCACTATGGGAGTTGTAGGCAGTAAGAATGCTGGGAGCTGTCGTAAAACTCTCCTTGGCTTCTTCCTGTAATGGCCGATTGTAGGGAGCTAATGGGGGTCTTTCTCTCGGCCCAAAGCCTCCTCTCCCCCATCTGCATGCAGTAAGCAGCGCAAATTTGGGCGCATTCGCGCCAGTTAGACGTGAAGAAGGAAAGGATTCAATTGCACAAGGGAAATTCTGAACACGGGAAGGGAGCTTTTTAGATCTCTCGCTCTCTCCTGTGTTGCTGTAAAAGTCACCATCCGGCCGCTAGCTGCCTTGCTGACAAAATGCTGTATGGCTGTCAGGCGCTTGTTCCAATCTCCGTTGACTGCGCATCTCCCTTGCTGTGTGCTGTGTTATTTTATTTTGTCTCTCACCTAGGCAGAACCTCGGCAGCAGACCCGGTACAGTATCCCTAGCTTGCTTTACATGCACTCAGGTTAGTTGAGTTTTTGCTTTGCCTTTTGTCACGTTGGCCAGGAGGATTCATTTAGCACGGGCGCTCACCTGCTTTTCTGTGTCAGTGGAGCTGTTTGCCTTTCTGCTGTATCTGTTGCTAAAGTGAAGTGATTGACTCTTCCTGCTCTCTAGCCCTTTCTCTGTAATGCCTGCCTGCGGCGGGGCAGGGGGGAGGGGTGCAGGTAGGGAGGAGGGGAGAGTCCAAAACCACTTTGTAACTTTTACCCTGCTAATAAACATCTTTGTAGCAATAATGGATATGTTTTACCTGTGTGCAGTGTGTCCTTGTCAACAGGCGCCATTCAAATGTCAGCTCCATAAAATTGGGCTGATGATAACAAAAATGAGGTTCATATTCAATAAAAGGCCTAGAATAGTAAGCCTCTGTTTATAGGAAAATATGGGCCTTGGGCTGGCCTCGAGTGTTTCAGGGTAATAGAGAATGTGAGGCTTACTCTGGGCATGGTTCTGGGGATTTGAGATATTCGTGAATATCAGATTTGGTCTGAACAGTGGCCCTAGGTCTGAACAGTGGCCCTGTCACCCAAAGACACTAAGGTGATAGAGAATGTGTAGCTGGTTATAGACAGCAACCCCAGGAGCTTTTGGGATTTGTTTGATATTCAGTGGGCATAATTTGAACGAGTTCACTCTTCATTACTGCCCATCAGTGCATTGCATTGCCTCTCAAGCACTTCCCAGTGCACTCACATCTTCTTGGTGCATATCCCCAGACATTTCTTTGACACTGCTCACCTGTGTGACTTTCTGGCACTGGTTTCATGTGTGTCACTATACATATATCCATCTTTTTGTAGGCTTTGAGTCAAAATGAAAACACAAACCGCAAGAAAACAATCAGATTTTTGGATCTAATGCTTATAACCGATATGAGGCAGCTTGTTCTGTAGATAAGAGTTACAGAAACTATTTTTAGTGTGGAGAGGAGAAATTGGGATTTTAGAGGGGAAAATAGATGAAGGGAGAAATTGTGTTAGAGAACATGAAGCTATTGAAGCAATTCTGGGACTCCGTTTCTGACTATGAGGTATTTCCCCTGAGGGGAAAAGAGAGTGGAAATGTGCAAATATTACACCTTATTTTATTTATGTTAGTTATCTGCCCAAACGACAAAGGTCAGATCCAGCTATAAACTTCTCATTTTCCACAGTGATTGAAACCTGTCATTGGGTCTGGACCCATATCTGCTTTATACAAAGGAAGGAAGGAAATTGCTCAGTGTAATACATTTGTCAGCAGTGGAATTTTAAGTATGATTTTCATGCATCTTAAGAGTCTGACCCTGCAAGATATTGAGCACCCCTAACTGTAAGTGACTTTAGTGAGAGCTGACAATACTCAGCACCTCACAGGATTTGGACGGTATAGTCTCATTTTTGGCAGTTTCTTTTCTTTTTATATGCATTTCACACATATCTCATGAATTAAAAGAGAAAACATAATGTGTTCATTTGTTTAATCTGTTAGTTGCCCAGGAAAGATTGGATTCTCAAGATAAAACTAGAAAGAGAAATATTTCATAATACATTCACTTTTTCTTATAAATGTTGTAGTTCTGGGCTGGGAGACTGTGAGCTCTCTTGGGACTGAGAGCATTCTCACATTTATATCAGAATTTGTAACACATAAAAAAATCAGTTGAATTACAATCCCTAAATTATACAGGCATGAGTCTAATAGGCAATGTAAGGTTAACAAGGAAATCGATTTTTCTTAAACAGGAAAGAGGAGTTATTGTGCTGGAGGAAAGGTCTCAGCTTACCTGGAAAAGGAATTGTTGGGTGTACAATAAAGAAGAGACAAGAATCTAAACACCCATTCTACCTACCTCTGCTAATAGAGACCTGGATGCATATGTTGTTTCTACATTTGAGTTAAACTACAGAACACGACTTTAGAAATGGAATCAAAAAGTTCAAAAATGTCACAAGAACTTCACAGCATCAAAGAGAAGGCAAATGCTTGAATGACATATCAACCACTGCCCTTTATATGAATTGCTAATTGGAAATAACTGTCGGTCATTTCTTCAATCTGGAAATTAGTGCTTCTGGTTTTCAGTTCCTGATTAACTCAATAACATTCAGAATGTCCCCAACATTCAAAAGAACAAACAGAACACACTCCTCCCCCAAGGAGTTTATAACCTAATTTTGGACATCTGACGAAGGATGGGAACAGCAAGCAATGGGGACAGTGGCAAAGAGCAGTAGGAAAGAAAATAGCTAAAATATTATATGGATATGTACATTTGATATGGGCACATCTTGAAATTCTCCTATTACAGTATTTTTATTTTTCTCATTATTTGAATTTCTTCTCTTTATGGGCCTCACCAGAAGAAGAATAGTTAAAATTTATTCTCTTGTTAATCATTGCTATGCTCTGCACCATGCTGACAGAGAGAAGAAGATACTCCTACACCCAAGGAGCTTATATATTAAAGTGGACAGGCTGTACAGTTTCGACAGCTTGCGCAGTAGATGACCCATTGGAAGTCCACTCACACAATGCTGTGATGACTTTATTTCCTGAATGGCTTTTTATTGGAAGACTTCATTTTATTGGAAGACTTTTTATTGGAAGAAGTGTTATAAGGAGGAATATAAATGAAAAGATGCATTTGGTGCAAAGTTATTTAGTGTAGGGACTATTATGTCTTTTAAAGAAAGATATAATTAGCTCACTTGGGATGTTACTCAGGACTTACATTTTGTTCTGCTGGGTTTTAGATGGCTTGGACAGAGGCATATCTTGGGGAAGATTTATTAAAGGGGGTGCTGTGTATCTTACTAAAGAGGAAGGATAGAAGTTGATAAAGTACAGGTAGGGATTGAAGAGAAACAGTCAAATAAAAGAGTCCCATTCAATTATACCACATGAAGGTACATGGAATATGTCAGGAGTCAAGCTCGACAGCTGCACCTGTTCAGTACTCCTGATATCCTAATGATTCTTTGGCTGCCTGATGGACTGTCATGCCGGATTTGTCTGAGGAAGCCAGCAGGTCAGTTTTTATGCTTGTCTCTTGGTAAGCCTTGCTCCTGCTTTACTCATCCACAGCTGCAGTCCAGAGCCTATTTTGCACACAGCCTTATTCTAGTCCTGTCCTAGCCTTGCTTCTGTCTCGGAACCAACTCTGTAACTATTTTCCTGAGTTCCTGGTAATCTGGCTCTGATTCCTGATTCCAACTCGCTCAACCTATTGGCTCTGGTATTCGGACTCAAACTACTAGGCCTGTCGCCTGCTCTGAGCACTAGGCCTGACTGCCTATTATAGGTCCCCAGACAGAACAATGATAATCAAGAGGACACAATAATACCAGGATACAAAATACTCAGGAATGACAAGAGTAGGTTATGCTGGTGGGTATAAGGCGCTGTATGCGAAATAAAACAGTCAAATATAGTAGGAATCTTAAATTAAGACTGGGTACACGCCAACGTCATCTCATGAAGGGATGCAGAAATAAAATTTCTAGACACCATGAATGACTGCTCCTTGGAGCAACTAGTCCTGAAACCCACAAGGAGAGAGGCAATTCATTAGTTCGAAATGAAGCACAGGATCTGATCCAATAGGAGACTACAGCTGAACTGCTCAGTGACAACAATTAAAATGTAATTAAATTTAACATCATCAAGGAAGAAGAATATCAGAAAAGCCCACCGCAGTCGTCATCTTGTGTCCTTGTCACAAATTGGAATTTTTTCCAGAACTATGGTCTTTGTATCACTGCAGCAAGGTCCTTCTTTTATGTAGTTCTCCTCAAGGAGTCAGCAAATGAGCAGGTGCTCCATGACCTGCAAATTACTTCACTCACATGTACTCCTGTCATTCGAGTAGCCCCATTTGATCATGTCATTTTTCAACCTACCAGTTAGCATACACAGGCAGTTCAGGTATCGCCATGTTGAACAGTTTTTATTGGTCCCTCTGGGAAGGTCCTCCTGGGGTTTCAGATCTATTTCAGTGCATCCAAATACATGTAATCTTTTATTCCGTAACTTCAATTGTGCCTTACAAACTGTTGTATCCAAAGATACATCACTAGTTATAAAACTCTTCTGTGATTTAAGGCCTTTGGTTATTCTTGTATATGACCTTATAATGGATACCTTTGGTCCTGCCATGATGCTTCCCTTTGGCTTGCTACCTTCCTCCTGATATCAAGTGGCACAGTGCTAGTAGGTACAGGCTATCTTTTGGTGCGGGTTTTAGAATGCCTGTTATTAAACAGCAACTGTAGTTTAGAACAGGGTCTAGTTTCTTAGCCATAGACAGATTGTTCCCACACTAGACATGTATACTCTGCTGTTATACCAATGGTTTGCAAAGTAGCTGGATGAGCTCCCCATTTTGAGGTGACCAACTTTCGGAGGATGTTGCTGCAGACACTAACTTTCCCTTCCATCTTCTCTGCATGTGATTTGAAGGAAAGTGTTCTATCCAGAGTTAGACATGGACGGGGTTCATTTGATTAGCCAGTGGGATTTCATCTCGGCTGATGTTCAGTTTCTGCTTGGCTTCTCGATGGCATAAGTAAAAAGCTGTCACCTCTGTCTGGTTCTTATTGTAATAAGCTGAGAGGTTGCTCAATGCACACGACAGTGTTCTCAACAGTGGCAAAGTCCTACTTCTGTCATGTAATCCATAGATCATAGGGATATATGAAGTACTTCATATTATTTCTATGGGCTGGTCATTGGTATATATGTTGAAGGTTGGTGGTAACACGTTGCCCTATGGAAAGCCATTTTGTTGTTGTCTTGAGTGGCTCTGTTTCTTGCCGGTTCTTGCACATTTGTTCTCCAGGAGAGATCAGTTGAGCTACACTAGATGGTGGTTGGGCATCCTATCTAGGACCCTATCAAATTAGGTCAATTTTGGTCAATTTCACAGTCACAGGATTTTTAAATTGTAAATGTCATGGTTTCAGGTACTTAAATCTGAATTTCATGGTGTCATAACCATGGGGGCAGAGGGGGGCTCAACCCAAAAAGGGGATTGTGGGGCAGAAAGGGCTGCAAGGCTATTGTAAGGAATTACAGAATTGCCACCCTAACTTCTGTGCTGTAGCTAGTGGTGGCCAGGCACCCTCTGCACAAGTGAGGGTGGCATGATATGGGGGGATCCTCAATTGTGTGGAGAGCAGCGTTAGCCTTATGGGTGGGCATTGTGGTCCGGGGGTGGAGGGTCGTGTTCACACACAGGCAATCCAAGGCCCCTTTATTTCTCAAGTGCTGGGGTGTTAGGCCTGGAGCTGGGAAGGAACAGGACTGGGGGCACTCTGGCTGAGGGTTCCTACCCTACAGCAAGCTCCAGCTGCTGGTCCTGGCTAGGCTGGAAGGGATGGGTAGGAGTCTCTGCCGGGGCCAGGTCAGATGCGCTTCTAGGAACTTTGCCAGGCTGCAAGAAGCTCTGTGACTGCGAGTTCAGCTCTCAAGGCAGCGGCATTGCCAGAGGCAGTGCAGAAATAAGGATGGCATGATATGGTACTGCTTCCCTTATTTCTGTGCTGCTGCTGGCTATGGCTCTGACATCAGAGCTGGGCAGCCAGTCAGCATCTGCTGCTCGCTAGCCACCCAGCTCTGAAGACAGCACAGAAGTAAAGATGTCAATACTGTGACTCCCATACAATAGCCTTGTTTAAGAAATGCTGGTCTCCTCTTTAAAATCTGTATAGAATAAGGTAAAAGTACATATAAAACCAGATTTCATGGAGGAGGCTAGATTTCACAGTCTGACCATGACATGCCTTTCATGGCTGTGAATTTGGTAGGGCCCTTATCGTATTTTAAACTCTGGCAAGTAGGTTGTGGCAGATGACTGTATTGTGTGCCACTGGTAAGTCTACAAACATAGCGTCTTCTATCATCTGTCTCTCAAATCCATCTTCTTTACGCTAGATGATATTTTATATTTGGTCACTGCAGGACTAAATTTGGATTGTTCCAGTATTAGATCCTGTCGTATATGAGGTAAAAGATGATTAAGAATAAGGCATTCATAAAGTTTATAAAGGTGGCATAATACTAAATTTGCCTTTAAGCTCTTGGGTTCAGAGGCATCCTTTCCTGGCTTCAGTGGAGCAATAACACAGGCTTGTTGCCATAATTTAGATATAGTAAGGATTGATGACCAATTGTTAAAAAGGCAAAATATCCATTACTTGGTGGGACCAAGGTGCTTAATCTGCTCCATGCATATGTTGTCGAGTTCTGAAAAAATCTCAAATTTGAAATTGCAAAACTACTAACTGTGGTATGTAATTGTCATAGGGTGTTCTTCTCATTCCTGGAATGCCTCTTTCTGGCCACACCAGTAAATTCACTCTGTCAGGGTGATGCCCCTTCCTGCAGTTTCAGTCCATTGCTCTCAGTCTTTCCGTCTCAGGAATCAGCTGCTCTCACTTCATGGATTTGCTTTCCAGCCAGGTCACTGTGGTTTGTGTGTATCAAAGTCTCTTAAGACTGTTCCTGGTAATCTTCTCTTTCACTGCCCCTTAATGATGACACTTCCCCAGTGGCAGGTAGGGGAACCATGCCTTCCTTCTGCACTGGGCTCCAACTTGGGAACAAGCAGTCAAGATCTGTATAGTCCTGTTACTTACTGTTGTATCCCAGGGCTAATTAATTCCTGCTTTCTCTTATCCTTACAGAGACTGTAACCCTCTCCAATTCCTGCCCAGCTAAGCACCATCTCTATTGGTTCTCATTACTCCCTGGCTCCTTCAGGTTCAGTTTAAACAGTTAATTGACTCATTTAGCCACCTTAACCCTTTCAGGCCTTGTGTGGGATGGACACTCCATCATAATAAGCTATTACTTAACTCAGCCTCTGTAACATGAATGGCGAATAGCTAATTTGAACACCAATTTTTAAAAAAGTTTACAGAGGTAACGTGGGCAATTATAATCTAGTAAATTTAACTTTAGGTAAATTAGCTGAAACTGTAGTAAGGAACAGAATTATCAGACACATATATTCTGGATGTGTTTGGTGAGGCATGATTTTGCTTTACAAATCTACTAGATTTTTGAGGGGATCAACAAGTATGCGGACAAAGATGATCTAATTGTTCTAGTGTACTTAGACTTTCAGAGAGTCTTTAACGAGCTACCACAGCAATGGCTCTTAAGCAAAGCAGGCAGTCATGGGAGAAGAGGGAAGGTTCTCTCAGGGAACAGTAAATGGTTAAAAAAAGACACAAAAAGGAGGAGTAAATGGTCAGTTTTCACAGCGGAGAGAGATACATAGCAGGTTTCCCCAAGGTTCTATACTGGGGCTAGTGCTGTTCAACATATTCTTAAATGAACTTGGAAAAGGGGGTGGTCTGGATGTGAGGAGGCAATTTACAGACAATACAAAATTACTCGATATAGTTAAAAACAAAACGGACTGTGAAGAATAACAAAGAGATCTCCAAAAAACAGGTGGCTGGATAACAAAATGGCAGATTAAATTCACTGTTGATAAGTGCAAAGTAATGCACATTGGAAAACACAATCGCAGTTATACATACAAAATGATGGGGTCTAAGTGAGCTCAAGAAAGAGATCTTGGAGTCGTTGAGGATTAGGGTGACCAGATGTCCCATTTTTAATGGGCCAGTCCTGTATTTAAGCTCTCTTGCAAGTGTCCCTACTTTGTTTTTGTTTTAATGGGCCATTGTCCCTGTTTCTCCCCTCTCATTGGCATTGTTGGGTCCTATTGCTGGTTGGATTCTTGCTCGCAAGCTGCCTGTTGACCAGAGGTCAGTGGGGGTCCAGTGATGGTTGATAGGGTGGGAGTGCAAGGTTGGTGGTCGGGTGGAGCAAGCTGGTCCCCTTGCTGGTCCGAGAGTGCATTCCCGCTGCTTGCCAGCTCTTGGCCAGCACGTACTTCACCAGCCCTCTGCTCCATTTCCAGTCAGCACTGGATGTTTGCTCTGGTGGCTATTGAGTGTGGGCAGGCAGTGATCGGTTACATGTCACCTCTGCTGCCCACCCATTGGCCCTTTATATGCTTCCCCTCTTACTTTCTTTTACCTGCTCTGCTCATTCTTCCCACCCCCAATCCACTGCTCCATATCTCCCCTGGTGGGGTGCGTCCCACTCCTGGCACTGTGTGGAGAATCAGCCTCTGATTGGATCATTCAGCTTACCAACAGTCTGGCTGGCAGACTCCTTCCTTCTCCCATTGCCTATGGCTGGGCTGACACCCGATGAAAGCTCAAGGCCCTGTGCCTCTGGATGCAGGCCAGGAGGAGCCAAGCCCTGCATGTGCCAAAGCCCCATACTGTGCTGTCATGGAAAAGCTTCTCTGCTCCTAAACAAAGCTCTGCAGTGGTGAGGAGGAAGCTATTTCTGCCTCCTGGGCAAGGACATAGTATCCTTTTTGCACACTGGCCCCACCCCAAGTCCTGCCTCCAGGGCATGCTGGGCTTCTCTGTCTCTTAAGCATTTTTCCCTGCTGAGCCATCTCTCTGGTCAGGTTCACTGAAGCCCTGCAGACAGATTCTCTGAGCCCTGGAGCACAATGTGTCCTGAGGGCTTAATACCTTCCTGCCTGTGCTTTAGCCAGGGCACAGGAGGTGGCTGGGTTATGTCAGGAGCCAGCAACAACTTGGCCGTGTTAGCTGGCTTTCGACATTGTGCAGGCAGGATGGGACAAGCTGCTTCCAGCCATTGGAGAGCTAAGGGTCAGGAGGGAAGAGGTGACCTCTCCAACATATGGGCCATGCTTTGGTGTGAATACTGACAGAAATCTGAGAGTAGGGGGCTGTGACCTTGCATGCCCCCCATGGCTACATCTACATTGCATCCCTCTTGTGCAAAAGCCTATGCAAATAAAGCACGGATTAGCATATTGTTGCGCTTCATTTGCATAATTAATTAGGGGCTCATTTTTTCAGGGAGAACGGCTCTTGCGCAAGGGGGTTTTTGTGCAAAAAGGAGCTGTGTAGACGGCTCCTTTTTGTGCAATAGCCTCTTGCGCAAAAACAGTCTCTAATTATGCAAATGAAGTATGGCAATATGCTAATCTGCACTTAATTTGCATAGGCTTTTGTGCAAGAGGGATGCAATGTAGACGTAGCCCATGTTGCCTCCAGAAGCCATGCCAGCAGGTACCAGGAGAGGCAGGTCCATCACTGGAGCCTAAGCAGGCATGGAGGGTGGAGAGCACTGAGTAGAGAAGGTTGAGCAGGTCAGTCACTCCTGTCCCCATGTGAGAAAGGTGTATGGGAGTTTGTGTGTGTGTGTCACTACCTTAAAGAAGGTAAATAAAAAGACTCCAGCTACGCAGTATTTCTTTTTAGCGGGGGCTCAGTCGATGTTAATTTGAATGTTTGAATGTCTGCATAGTTCTGACTGATGGACCTTGAATTTGCTCAAATGCAAATTTTACCAGGTGTCCCATATTCAGCATAGGCAAATATTCTATAAACCTAGGGTGACCATAATTTCCATATGAGGAGAGAGAAAAAAGGCTGGGAATGTTCAGTTTAGAGAACAGTCGATCAAAGGAGGATATGATAGCAGTCTGTAAAATCATGAGCAGTAATGTAGCACATCGTAGCACAAGAACCATGGATATATGTACTGTCATATCTTCCTTTGATCAACTGTTCTCTAAACCACTTTGAGAAAGCTGCTAACTGGCTGCGCCAGTGTGTTTATTTACTGGCTCTGCGGCCACCAAGCCTCGCGCTCTCATTGGCTCTGGTTCATTTTGGTGTTTGAACTCATACAGGGCCAGAGAGACTAAACTAAGGCAGATATATTCCCAAGGATAACCCCTAGACCTGCCCTCCCCTGAACTGACAGATTACTATGTGTCTGTTGTCTTTAGCAATCATATATATTTGTATGCTTATACACTTATCACTTATATTTCTATGCTTGCTTGTTTTAACATATGAATAACTCTAATTTCTTTTTCTGAATTAATAAACCTTTAGTTAGTTTATTACAGGATTGGTTACAGGTGTTGTTTTTTATGTGCGATCTAAAGTACAAATTGATCTGAGATATGTGGCTTGTCCTTTAGGACTGAAAGTAATCTTAATATTTTGTGATCTTTGGTATAGGTGACCTCAGTCCAGCTTGGGTAGTGAGAGAGACTGGAGAGCCTACATGGATTGTCACACCATGGTAAGATAGTTGGTGATCCAAGAGTTTACATTCATTATTGAGTTGGTAAAATCTAATTATAGAACATACCACCAGTTTGAGGGGCTGTCCTGATTTTGACAGTAGGGTGGCCCTTTTGATAAGTCAGGCCTTCTTTATACCACGGACTGGCAAACTCATTCAAAAACTGTTGGTGGACTGGCACCGAAATATTTACGTATTCAATGTGTTAATTTTAACATTTAACATTTCAGGCAAATCAAAGGAGGGGAGACATGATGGTTAAGAAGAATTTGAAAAACTGCTGCACACACACACATTTAAAAAACCCAATAAAATAGTTGCCAGTACTTGTTAAAGAGTATTCCCTAGTCCAATCCTTTTCCCTCAAATGCACCAGAATTAAAGAGGCAGTAATTAACAGTAGGGATGTTAGCGACTAGTTGACCAATGGCTTCCCGTGCCTCCCCTCCCCGCTGCCCCTTGCTGCCTCAGTCAGGAGCCAGTGCTGCGGGGGACCGTCTTAAAAGCCAGTTCCCCTCAGCACTGTCTCTGCGGAAGGCAGGGGAAGCAGGGACTGGGCGTGAGCTAGGAATCAGCTGATTCCCAGCTCGGGCCCAGTCCCAAACGCTGCACCTCTGCTTTTTAAATGTATTAAGAGCCTGTTAGCTCTTAATACATTTAAAAAGCAGAAGCGCAGTAGGGAGGACCTGGGGAGGACCCTACTGAGCAGAAGCGCAGTAGGGAGGACCTGGCGCGAACCGGGACATCTGATTCCCGGTTTGGACCGGGTCCCCCTGCTGTGCTCCAGCCTTTTTACATTTAAAGCTGGTGAGCAGCAGTGGGACATGGCACAAGCCGGGAATCAGTTGGCTCGGCTCGTGCTGGGTCCCCCGCTGCACTCCAGCCTTTTAAATGTATTAAGAGCCAGTTGGCTCTTAATACATTTAAAGGGCAGAGCCACAGTGGGGTTAGTTCCCAGAGCTGGGGGCTAACCCTGCTGCCAGTCCCCTGCTTATCGACTAATAGATGGAAGGAGGGGAGGGAGGAGAACGGTCACAGGGGCAACTGCCCATCGCGGGGCACTTGGCCCTGCCAGCTGTGCAGCGCTTGGCCCTGCGAGCTGGGGCGGCCACTCTCCACGCAGCACTTGGCCTCAACGGCTGGGGCAGCCACTCTGCATGCAGTACTTGGCCCTGCCGGCTGGGATAGCTGCTTTCCATGTGGCCCCGCCAGCTGGGCCACGTAGGGGCCGCCGTAGCTGGAACCAGGGCCACGGTCAGGCTGCCCCAGTAGGGACAGCCTCACCATGGTCCCGGCTTCAGCCACAGCACACTTGTCTGCCAGCCATCCCACTCACTCTGCTGCTGTGCTGGGAAATGGGTGGGAAGGGAATTCCCTGGGAACCCCAGTGGGTGGGACTAAATAAAATCTGGGGGCGTGGCCTGGTAATGTGCAATGGCCCAGCAGACGGGTTTGTGGCCTGCCACTGGTCCACGGACTGGGGGTTGGGAACTGCTGAGCTAGGGTAATTTTACCCATTCTGGCCTCCTGTGCCCCCACCCTGAAAAGGGCCAAGGTGCTATTTCATACCAGCCAAAGGAGTGGAGTGTTTCTTCTTCACATACCCAACACATTGGTGGTTCAAACACCACTTATAACTTCCCAAGACTACATTGGTAGATAAAGTCTCAGAACAATCTAGGAAGAAAAGTGAAGGCAGTAGCTGAACTGACACCATATGCAGAAGGATAGCTACAGTATATTCATGAGACATGCATTCCTTGGGGTTCCTCAGGGAGCTTCAAAATACCATACAAGACATGCTTTTCAATTAGTCTAATTTATTTAATGAGAAGACTGATGAGTCTCTTCTCTCATTGAAAGTCTCTTGAATAACCCTCCACTCCCTTAGGCATTTACATCTCTTCCCTGAAGGGGAAAAAACCCAAACAGATGTATAAGCCATGACTGCCCTCCCAGCCATTTTACTACAAGTGGTCATTGGAACTATTATGCAAATACCAGAGGGTACAAAGGCTTATAAATACAGCTCTCTCTACTACAACTGCAACTTCACAATCCCATTTACCATCCAGGGGTTATTTTTGACAAGATGATCAAGAACCACCTACCCCTGTTGATACTATCTGCTACTGCTCCCTCCAACCTTTGGAAGATAGAAACCCATTCTCAACCTTTAGTGATTAAATGTTTTTATCCACAAATCAAAATTCTCAATGGTTACGCTGACATCCATAATCCCCTCCCTGCAGGAGAAAATGTAGTTCACTTCTTTTAATGTGATAGACTCTTATTTTCATGTGGACATTCATCCATCCCACAGGAAGTCTATTAGCTTCTGATAGTACAAGAACACTATGGGTATGTCTAGACTACATGGCTCCGTCGACAGAGGCATAAGGGATCAGTCAGCAAAGGCTTGCCAGCCGACCGATCCGTGTCTAGACTACCACGCTGTGCCGGATCAGCTGATTGTCGGCACAGCGCGGCGGCCATGTTTATTTAAATCCCCGCTTCTTTGCCTGTGCTGGGTAAACTAGTTTACATGGCTCTGTCGACGGAGCGATGTAGTCTAGACATACCCTACTAGTTTAGAGTACTTCCATTCAGGCTAGCAACTATACCTATGGTTATCACAAAGGTCTATGTCTGGGTGACGGGCTTCTTACAGGTCTCTCCAGTCAGGGAGGTCCAGTCTGTAACTTTGTTCTTGCTCCATCTTCTGGCAGCTTTAGAAATCTGCATGAACAAAAAAAAGTCCACATGACTCCCACTATAATGTTTATTAGGAGTGACCCTGGACTTGATTTCAGCAGGGGACTATCTCCCTACAAATCTATTTCAGACCATGAACAGTTTTATAAGAAAATCATTTTCAGACCACAACTGTCACGTACTTCTGTAACACTGTTCACCAGTCTTCAGATATACTTCTCTACAGGCCTGGATCTGGTACATCTACTTTGGTACCAGACAAAGACTTCATAAACATCAGAGTAGCAGTTCACAATAGAGTTATTCCTTCACTTGTGTAGTGGATTACTCTAGACATCACACCAATACCCAGTGTGACCATTTTCACAGATGCATCCTGTGACAGATTGGATCACAGAAATACCCTTGCAGTTGTCTCCCAGTGTGATGATCTAGCCACTGATGCCTGCCTTCTTGCCCTCTGGAGCTGCCCACTACTGTCCTTCTGGGCCAGAAGCTCTGGTCTCCCCCAGCCACAGCACAGAGTTGGGGTCACCACACCCTGAAGAACCACACAGATGCTGAACTCATTCAACTCTGGGAGGACTCAACTATAAGGCTTTTGACAACACCCAGTAAACCAACCCTCAAAGGGACCAAATCCCCAAATAAATCTCTTTCCTTGTGAAAAAGTTTTACACAGAGAAAGGTCAAACAGATGTTTTCCCCCTTTATCAATGAAAGAGAGAGATGCACAGTGATTGCTCTCCCCAGTTAACCATGATTTACACGGGGCTTGATTATAAACATAAGTGTTTTTATTAAATATAAAAATAGGATTTAAGTGATTGCAAATGAAATGGACAGATCAAAATAAGTTACTAAGTTATAACAAAAGATGCAGCTAATTCTAATACACTAAGAAATTTGTTTCAAGCAAATTCTTACCCTAAACAGTTGTTCTTATCTCAAGTAAAATGCTTCAAGTCAGAGTTGGTTTACTCTGGCCTGGGCCTATGGTTTGTCAGAGTTCTTTACAGTTCTTTGTTTTCAGGTTTCTTCCTTTGTATCCCCTTAGGATGGGCAAGGCAGTTTCAAAGACCAGCTGAAGACAAAAACCTGATTGCTTTCCATTCCTTAAATGAACTTTTCCCCAAGGCGGGAACCCTTTGTTCAGTTTCTCCAGCCACGTCAAAAAGTACTAGATTTAAGATGGGTTCCAGTACCTGGTGGCATGGTCACATGTCTTACTAAGGCCAACCACAGTTTGGGCTTACAGGAAAAATAAAACCATTCATCAGTCATTGATCTGAGTACTGAGCCATTAAGTTCTTAAAGTATCACAAATGGCCCTCATTAGCACACTTAGAATTAAAAATAGATACACACTTCTAAGTTCACATACAAGAATTATACATGCACAAAAATAGGATATACATATTCAACAGATTGCAACTTTAAAGATGATATGTTACATGGCCTGTTTTTTTGGATTATATATTTTCGTATTCATAAGCCATTTTTCATAAAACCTGGTAGTGGGGATGTGACTCATCTCTTATTGGATGGAGAGCTCACCTGGATACCCACAGTTTGCAAGGCCACTTGGATTCTTTGGGAGACCAGGATGGTGATAAACTAGAGCTGAGGGCAGTTTGTTTAGTTTGCACCACATTCCTCCCACTTATTCGATCCTGCCACGTCCAAATGTCAGACATTATGACTATGGTGTTTTACATAAACAGGATGGAACAAAATCCTTACCTCTCTGCTTAGAAGTAGTCAGTTGTCTGAATTGGTGCATCAGAAACCAAATAGCTGTCTTTGCTACATACCTACCAACTAAATGGAATTGTTTAATTCCAACCCCCCCCCTTTAATTGGTTAACTGGTTAAACACTGCATTTAACCAGTTAACCAATTAAATGGGATTTTACATCCATACTAGACAAGCTATATTACTGAGCTGTAGCAGTGCTACCAAAAATATCTGACAAATGGTGACCCTCAGATAATGGTTTGGAGGAAGAGTATCTTTAAAAAGAAGGGGAAATGAATAAGCCAACATAACCTGACTTCTGTGCCTCTTAATTCTCTGGAAAAACATAAGAGGGGAAACACAGATACAGAGAAAACCAAGCATTACATGGTTTTCTGCCTGGCATTACATGGTTTTCTGCCTGGCATCTGTGAAACACAAGTCATGCTATACTAACTTTCTCATCAACAATAGATGCATTGGCTACAGGGAGGGCTGCAGACACAATTTCATGTTCAACATAGCAGCACACAAAGATGCAATGAGAGAAAGATCATAGAATCATAGAATACTAGAACTGGAAGAAACCTCAAGAGGTCACTAAGTCCAGTCCCCTGCCCACACAGCAAGACCAAGCACAATTTAGCTCATCCCTGTCAGATATCTGTCTAACCTGCTCTTAAATATCTCCAATGATGGAGCTCCCACAACCTCCGTAGGCAATTTATTCCAGTGCTTAATCAAAGATGAATCTAGATAATACAATACAGTAAATAATGAGCTATAAAAAGAGTTCTCATCAAATATGTTCCAGCGGGTGGGCCGGAGGGCGAGGAATGCATCATGTGAGGTAACATAGTATGTTGGTATTGGGACCAGTCTTTTGAATGCTGTCTTTGTTCATTCCATAGTGGATAAGTGTTCATCTTACTAATTTACCATTTCAAAAGGCACCGATTGGCAGTTTCAACAGAGACTCCAAGAAATAAGCAAATGGGACCATGCTGTGTTGCCTGTATAGGTGGATCTTCCTGCTTAGAATCAATGGGGTTCATTAGGTTAGAAGAAAGTTAATCTTGTGCTGCCACTGCTCACACTGTGTCTTCAGAAGAGAATGTCACACTCTGGGGCTTTTAATTCAGTGCTTATAGTCACTAAAATTCACTTTTAAAAATGTACTCATGTGATTTCAAACATTGCTGCTTCTACAAAAGCTGCTTTCCAGAACACCAATCCCTGAAGTCACTTCACATCCTCAACAAGTAGAATAGGAAGCACTCCCCAGATATGTAAATATCTAGTAAAATGGTTTGTCTGAGATATCAGGAAGAAGGGGAGGTAACAAATAAAGATCATGAAATAGGTCAGGTGGTACATAAATTAGGGGTGTGAAAGGTTAAATGGTCAATCAATTAAATAGGATTTTACATCCCTAACATAAATTGTTTATCCTAGTTGTTTGTCTCAGTGGAAGAAGTTGATGTATCTCACACCTCAAACCTTTGTGCGGCTTATGGGACAGCAAAGACTGCTGCTGCTGACCGAACTGCTCTTTGCCACTGGGCATTCATGTATCAGTGTGCCTGTAACCGTGAAGCCACTAGGACTGTGCTCTGCAGACAATAAACCTGGCCAAGTGCCTTTGTCACTGAACTATGCCTGTAGTCTTTCTTTTTTGAACAACATGAAGGTCTGCTGAATTAGCAAATTGCATTTTCTGCTGATAACATTGGCGCTCCAATATGCTTGAGTGTGTTTCTGAAAACGATCAATTTGATTCTCCTGATTCTGACAACTTGTTGGGATAGTCAAGACTAAGACACTGGCTACATAAGTCAGGTATGTCTTTGAAAGAACAAATTAAAAAGAACCTGACTGGTTCACAATGTCTGAACATCTGTTGCTCCCATTCATATTCATGCAAGCTTGCCTCTTGCTTTACTTTGAAGCTTTACTTTGACAACCAACTAAGTCCAGTATCTGAAGTTCAAAGAGGCTAAGGCTGCAGTCCAGAAAGCCGCTAGATAGAGAATGTGCCCAGAAGTATTGGCAATAGCTGCTTTGAAAGAGGGGTCCTTTATGGTACCTGTGATGGAATCAAAGAGACATTTTGGCCAATTTGTTAAAAAAACAAAACAAAACCCTGCAAACCTGAAAATTCAAGATGGTACCATCCTAACTGACAGATAAGAACAACTTAACCAATGGACTAAGCATGACAAAGAACTCAAAGGATGCCCTTGTGTGATACCGCTTAGCTGCCATTCCCCAGCTTTCAATGATGCAGGATCAAACACCAGCTCTTGGAGTTGTAAAGAAAGTGGTCAAAGGGATTTGCGCCTGGCACAGTAGCAAGTAACGATCAGGTACCTCCAGAGCTCCTAAAAGCAGGAGGGAGAGAGCTTGAAAGCAACATCTATGCACTTCTTTCTACCTGCTGAGAAGAAAGCCACATACCTCAGGATCTGAAAAAATGCACACATAATTACTTCATATATATATATATATATAAAAGGAGCAGAGCAGAGTGCAACAACTAGCAAGGGATATCTCTGCTTAACATGGTCAACAAGGTGCTTGCAAAAGTCTTGCTGAAAAGTCCTGCTGAGAGAGTTTATCCTGAGCGAGCGGCGGTTCAGAGCTGGATGCTCCATGACTGATGTGTCCTTCACAATGTGCTTGTTGCAAGAAGAAAGCTATGTTGAGCTACAAAAGGTCTTCAATACAATTAGCAGGAATGACATACACAAAATCTGATTGAAAATTGACTATCCACAAAAAGTGCTCTCTCGTATTTAAGGAATTCCATGAGGGAACAAAGGCAGCTATCCAGTATAAAAATGAAACATCGTCTGAAGTTAGCATTGATGATGGTATAAGACAAAGCTGCATCTTAGCACCTACTTGCGTTGGCATCTTTTTTGTCTGTTCTTTTTAAGTATGCTTTTGGAAACTATCAGTCTGGCATACTAATTGAATTAAGGATACTTTATAAACATCAGACGATTTCAGTGCAAAAAGCATGTTACCCAGCTCACTACTTGGGATCTGCTCTTCACAAATGATGTTGCAGTCATCCCTAAGACACCTGATGAATTGCAGATCAGAATGAATAAGTTCTCTGATGATTATATTAAGTTTGGCATGGTAATCAGTATAAAAAAAAATTGTGATTGTGATCCCACCTAAAACCTACATCTGTAATGAAGCTCTAGACAACATGGATCACTTCTGCTATCTTAGCTCAAATTTAACCAGCTCACTTAGAAAACTTGATAGGAGACTCATCAAAGCCCCTGTCATTTTTGGCAAACTTACATCATATGGCTGGAACAGCAAGCTGCTAACCCTGAATTCAGAGGTGTTCGTTTATCAGGCTTGTGTTCCGAGTACCCTCCTTTACAGCTGTGAAAGCTGAATTATATATTCTGAGCAGGAGCGGAGATTGGAACAGCTTCAACCTTCACTGTCTAAAAGAAATCCTTGGAGTCATTTGGGACCAACGGATCACTAACAACAAGGTCCTTGAGAGAGCCAACCTATAGTCTCTGCAGACTACACTGGACACTCGCAGGCTGGAACACGTGGAGCATATACTTCAAGTTTGTCTGCCAGAGGCTGTGCTCTGTGGGCCAACTCAGAAACTATCTGCAACACAGAGGGAGGCCAAATGTCCCATACAGTGACAAAGTCAAGCAAGGTCTCAAGAAATTCAGCATTCCCTCTGACAACTGGGAGAACCCTACTCACAGCCACTCACTCTGAAGAAGTTTGGTCAAGACTGGTGTATTCATGTCAGAGAGCCATCCGAGAACCCAGTCTGTGGCATGCAGGTGACCCAGGAAGCTGTGTTCTCCAGTTGCCATCTGGAGGGTGGATCTGTAGCCACTGTGGGAAGGTCTGCCACTTGTGCCTTAGGTTCTTCTCCTGCACTAATGTCAAGCACCATTCACTGACTGACTTTGTTGTGTTGCCTTTCATCTGTCAAGATGTAGGATGGCCATATGTTGCAGCTCCAAGGACAGAAGTACTGGGCAGCCTGAATAGCGTTACTGAGGCAACAACATTCCAGTCTCCAGCACCTAATGCCACTATACTCTCTCTTCATTTCTTGTATTTTCTCTAATTCTATGTCCTTTCAGTCTGTTCTTCCTTTATTGAGTTTATTAAGGTTTAACTACTATTCAGTTTCTATACAAGCATTCCTTTACTAGTCCAAGGTCAGGTGATGTTGTTTACATTCAGAATACAAATAAGCACATACACCTTTATTTTGTACCCTAACAACAGTACAGTTATAAACACTGGCTAAATTACAACAGGTTCAGGTCCAGGAGACACCTAAAGCTCCGATAAAGAACCTCTATAAAACCTAGATTTTTTTTTTTATGCGGTATAACAAAACAGATGATGTAATTGCAGGTTATTGGACTTTAGCAAAAGCCAGATGAGGGAGTTTAGGGCAGGGATTTTGATGTATCTTACTTTGCCATATATTTTCCCCATTATTGGACTAAGATCTAACCAGTTATCACTGGTCTACAATTTTTTAGAAGTCGTCTGCTTCAGAGATAAAATGTGCTATTTATTATGTATTTTGATGTGCTGAATTAAAATATGACAAAACAACTGATTGGCTACTGTTTCCAAGATATTTAAGTTTTTACATTTTACGTCTATGTATATTGTGTAGATAGTAGAGTTTTAATCATAAATTGTAAACCTAGGACTTTTCATGTGTTTATGGTTGCTTTACATGATAATATTTCACCTGTCCTGTTTATGTAACACTTTAAAAATCAGCAAAAGGGTTATATAAGTAAAATTTATTATGAAACAAAAGGCAAAAAACTATTATGTACATAGTTTAGTCCTATTCAGTGTCTACTCGGCGTTTCTTGGCTTGTCTCTTGTATTCATTAGATGGAGCACCTTCCATGAAAAAGAATGGGACAAGATCCTTTTGACGGTCACGGAACATGGAAACACTAACATCACCTGCCAGGAGATTCCACTGCTGTAGTCTGGAGCCCAACAGCTCTGCCTTACTCTTGGGTAGTTCCAAATCCCTGACAAGGTCATTCAGTTCACCTTGTGTTACAAGGTGTGGTTCAGAGGAGGAGGATGGGAGAAAATGTGGGTCCTGTGACATTGATGGTTCAGGACCAGAAGTTTCATCCTCTTCCTCTTCCTTGTCTGACTCAAGTGAGAATGATTCTGGTGCATCAGGAACCGGGGGTACTGGGCGTATAGCTGATGGAATGTTTGGATAATGCACAGTCCACTTTTTCTTCTTTGACACACCTTTCCCAACTGGAGGCACCATGCAGAAGTAACAATTGCTGGTATGATCTGTTGGCTCTCTCCAAATCATTGGCACTGCAAAAGGCATAGATTTCCTTTTCCTGTTCAACCACTGACGAAGATTTGTTGCACAAGTGTTGCAGCATATGTGTGGGGCCCACCTCTTATCTTGATCTCCAATTTTGCAGCCAAAATAAAGGTGATAGGCTTTCTTAATCATAGTGGTTATACTGTGCTTTTATGATGCAAAAGTCACTTCACCACAAACATAGCAGAAGTTATCTGCACTCTTCACACAAGTATGAAGCATCTCTGCTCGCTTTGGCTAAACAGAAACGTGTCCCTTTGCAAAATCAAACACTGACAAATAAGAGAGCACGACACTGTATGATTTCTAGAGCTGATATAGGGCAATTTGTTCAGCAGAGTGATGTAAGCTTCGTTAATGATTGCATCATCCATGACTTCTAGGAATAACATGATGCAATTCATATCATGTATGACGCAATACCAGCTTCAGATTGCATCATTCATTGTTTTGTCTAAAAAGCAAGTACTGTCCAAACCCAGTCATAGATTTATTCATAGATCCAGTCAAAGATGTATTTTAGTCATTTCTGGTTTAAATTGAGATCCCTTCCCTTTATAACTCACTTATCCTCCGCCATTCCCAAGTCAAGGGACGTATATACTGACCCAATAGCATATCTTGAAAACTAGAGCCAATCAACAATTTTAAGCATCATTTTCGTTCTCAGTGACCCAGAATTAGTAAAGTTTGACTAAATTTATTTCAGAAGCATTTTGGCTGTAGAGCAGTGTTATTTATCGCAACTGGTGTCCAATTAGCCATGCTTCCTTTGTTTCCCAAACCTTAAATAAGATGACATTGTTTTTTCAAAAGGATGCTAGTTTAACACAAGTTACAAGTTTAATACAAACAATTATTTTCTTTCTTAAAGGGAAGGGGTTTTTTTTTTGGACATGCATTTTGTTCACACAGTGTTGCTCATACTAATCCTCAAACTCAGTTTAAAACTATAGTTCACTCAGGACTAATGTGGATTCAGAGTCCTGTGTTAGACTTACCATTTGCAGCATAGCAGTGCCTTGAATCAGACAAAGTCTGAAGCCAAGTGTCTATGATTCAGTGTGAGGTTTACTACAGGTCTTGTGCAATCAAGGATGATCCTTGAGGGGTAGGTGGGATATCCTGGTGTGGGTGTAGCTTCATGTGCAAATGCATTCAAGAGTCAATTGCATCAGCATAGATGGTTCGCGGCTCCTTTATAGTGTACAGCAATTTGCAAGAAATGGGATGAAAGCTGGTTTTGTAAAGCTGACAGGGCAGCAGGAACATATGGCAAGATACAGTCAAACGAAGATCAAATGGCCTCTTATTGTTGTAACTCTCACCCTTCCCTATGAGCACAACTTCAGCAACCACTGTCTCTTCTCATTAAGTAAAATTGCGCAGGGAAGCATCTTTATCTAGAGCTATATAAACCAATTTAAAAAAAAATGAATAGCCAATATTTTAAAAAGCACCATAGAGAGATCTGTGGGAGACCCATTGTTCTTGTGTTCCCTAATTAAGGACTAGTTGACTTCCACTCATGGAATGACAGCAGAAACCTAATAATGACATAGCTGAGGGTTTTTTGGACTCTGTATGACAACCAAGAGATGATGGTAACAATAGTTCCTGCATGCAGTAGGTCAGAGCTGACAACAGAGGGAGGACAATTGTACTGGGGCCCTGAGCACAGGCTCCCCTCAAATCTATAGCGTCTGTGTAAATAAAGTGAAATGGGAAGGCTAGCAAACATAATGTACTAGAGCCCCAAATTTCTCTAGTTAGGCTTGAGTGATAATATAATGTGGAATGCATTTTAATAGAATGACTAAATATTTCTTCTCTTAGTACTGAACCCATGTGGAACTGCATAACATCTCCGGGGTAACTGCATTCATTGCTTACATGGACACATAATGGTAAGTCACCTGGTCCCCTATGCATATTGCTCTGTTTGGGTCCTTTCCCCCCATCCCTGTACATGCTACCCGGTTGTCTGATTCACTTGTATTTTGGATGGTTCTTTCATGTTGGTGGCTCCAAGACTTCAAGATATTTTTTGTTTCATCCTCAATTTATAGAGCTGTAGTGCCTAATAAAAGTAACTTACCTGGCTTCTTCCTTCTTTTCCAGCTTCTTGTACTGTGTCCAGGTGCCTTACTGAAGAGAAGAGCCAGGGTGCTTGTAAAAGCAGATGAAAACAAAGAGTAGGAGTTCACACAGTTATATGCCAGCTCCCCACAAATCACAGCTTAACAGCCGCGGATACAGATTAAGGATGTTAAGGACTAGTTGACTATCAGATAAGGAAATGCGCCTCGGCGTTTCAAAGCAGTGCTGCAAGGAGCTGACCCTGGGCTCCACGTGGCACTGCCCCTTTAAGGGGCATAAAGAGGCAGTGCTGTGTGGAACCCGGGGTCTACTGGGGACTCCCCAGCTGATCCTGGGCTCCATGCAGCATTTCCATGGAACCTGAGATCAGCTGGAGAGTCCCCAGCTGACCCGGGTTTTGGGGAAATGCTGTGCGGAGTCCAGGATCAGCTGGGTAGTCCTCAGCTGACCCTGGGCTCCACGTGGCATTTCAAAGCGGCAGTCCCCTGCTGCCCCTGGGCTTCCAAAAGGGAGCTCTCGCTTTGAAATGCACAAGGGCCCCCACCCCTGCTGGGGACTCCTGTACATTTCAAAGCTGGCAGGGACTTGTGCAGCCTGGAGTCAGCGGTACTTCCTGCTGGCCCCGGGCTGCACGCGGAGTTCCACATTCCTCCTTTGAAATGTACAAGAGCCCACTAGGGGCTCTTGTACATTTCAAAGGAGGGATGTGGAAGTGCCTATTGACTAGTTGAGTAGGCAATGGAATATTCCATTGACTACTTGACTAGTAAATTAACTGATATTTAACATCCTTAATACAGATAAGAAAGGTATTCTTTCTAATGATTTATAATTCCACTGTATTCCTCTCAAAGCATTGCAGAAATCTGACTCTTGTTATCTTGTAGATGGAAGAGTAGAATTCTATATACCAGGCATAGGCAATAAACGGCCCACTGACCAGATTCAGTTTGCCAGGGTTAGCCCCTGGCAAGCCTCCAGGTGCTTTATTTACCTGAGAGTCCATAGGTATGTGTGACGAGGTGTCTGAGCCCTGCACTCTCGCGGCTCCGGCCCCGGTGCTGTGGGCAAAGCAGTCTCCGCGGCGGAGCCAGTATGGCGCATGCTCCCAAGTGGCCCAGGAGTTTAGAGCTGGCCTGACAGAGGGAAGGGGCAGGGCGAGGAGCAACGCAGACGCTGTGCCCTCCCACATGGGTGGCACCCCGGCGGAGGATTTAAACTCGCCAGGCATGCCAGGGAGGGGGAACGGAGGAGAGCTAGAGAGCTCCGGTGAGCCAGACCAGAGCCCTGATGGAGCACAGAATGGCGGGGGTATCTGACTCGAGGTCACTGGTGACAGCAGTGGCTTAGCTGCGATTGGGGCAGCTGACTAGGGAGTCTATCCGCTTGAGCGACTCCCACTGCGGTAGCAGTGGGGAAGACTTTGGGGCTGTTTGGTGGACTTGGCGCTCTCTCCAGCAGTGCAGGCCGTGAGTAACGGGGCCTGGGGGACACGCTGGAAGGGGGGTAGGAAGTGGGCCAGGGCGGGGCCTGGGATATTGGCCTGCAGGTTGGCGAGTTTCAGGCAGGCCCCACCAGTCAGCCATGGAGCGAATTCCTCCTGTCTTCAGGGCCTTGGGCTGGGACCCAGTGGGGCAGGGGGGTCTAGGTCCCCCTACCCACTCTTTTAGCGGGGTGCAGTTGTCTCAGACCAGTGGAGGTCAGTGGGCAGCGCTAGCTGCGAATGTATGCTCCCTGAGGAACAGGAGCACAACTTTGAGGGGGGCTAAGGGTCCGCACCTGGACAGAATGGCCAAATCCAAACCCGGGGTGGCTGGACCTGCGCTGGGGGGGTTGGGCGCGGACCGTGACCGGACCTCAGCCATAAACCTGCTTTAGAAAATCTTTTTCTTTTTCCCTTTCTCCTGCCATGACGACTCACAGTTATTCAAACTAGGGAAAATGTCCTCCTTTCGTAGCCTGTGTCTACACTAAACACTTTCCAGCAGCTCAGGCTATTGATGCAGCTGCACTTCTGTAAGCTCTCTAATATAGCTGCTGTTCAGTTGATGGGAGAGAGCTCTCTGATTAGCTTAGCTACACCAGTTCCCATGAATGGCAGTGGCTGTGTCTGTGGGGGCATATATATGGAGAATATTGACCCTCCGGAGGTCAATCTTTTAGCGTTGGATTTAGTGGGTCTAATGTAGACCCCCTAAACTGCATGCTGAGGGCAGCGTCCGCTGTCATCGGGTACTCCTCGTTCTTCAACAAGTAAGAAAAGCCGGAGGGAGCATGCACTCCTGTCAGCCTCCCATAGTGTGGATGCTGTGGCATCTTGGCTTAAGGTAAGCTGAATCCAGCTATGCATTTTGTGTAGCTGGATGGCGTACCTTAACTCAACCTGCCTGGTCTAGTATAGACCAGGCCTTGGAGAAGCTGTCTCACCAATATAGCAATGTGCACACCAGTGCTTATGTCAGCCTAACTGTAGAACATAAGTTACACTAATGTAAGTTCAAAAACTAAGGCTATGTCTACACTACCAGATTGGTATTTTCTTTTCAGTTTCAATGTTTTTCAGTTCACTTTAGTGGTCCACAATTCTTTCTTCGCGGATGGACTATAGATGGGTACTTGGTGTTGGCTTCATGTAAACAGCCAACCTGAGACATATCCCAGCCTGACAGATATTGTTTCACGTCCCTGTTGTGAAGTGAGCTATAGTGCCTCACAGATACAATTGCAATTTTGTGTGCATGCATTCATAATCATAGCCTCCTAATGACATCAAATTCAGAATATTACAGGTGTTCACAAAAGACTTGACATGACATACATTTATATCCAATAACAGTATACACAATCAGTTAATTCACTTGCTCATTCTTTGGAATTCAAATGCTATGTTCTTTTATTGGGGTGTGTGCGACCTCATCATTGTCCCAGTCATGGAATAAAAAACAATTCTATACCTATATGCATTGTTTTTTCTTACTTAAAACTACAGTAGAGTTGTTTCTTCACTTCTCAGGCATATACCGTCTTGCACATACAGTCTTGCAGAGAATACGTTTCTATATATTTAAAATCAAAGCATTCTTAGGAATTAATTATATAAGTTCTGGAAGGGTTGAGCATTACCATTTGCTGCTAACTAAAGGTAAGATGAAAAACAGCATCAAAATGAAAAAAAAAAATCAATCCTGCAAGTTTGTTCTTGGTATTGTAATAATGGCAGTCCTTAAGCAGGAAATAACGCTCACTGACGACAATCAGTGTTTTGCCTGACTGTTGGTGACAGGCCCTACATTGCCAATTATCAATTGTACGGATCTAAAAAAAATTAACTAGTTTCACTGAATAATATACAACTCTGGTTTGGTAGGGAACTCTGAGGCCTGGTATATACTAGTCCAGGCAGGTCAGCTTAAGGTACGCCATCCACCTATGCAAATGCGTAGCTGGATTTGGCTTACCTTAAGCCATGCTGATGCAGAGTATACATCAGGGGTGGGGAACCTTTTTGAGGTTGGGGGCCACTGACTGACAGAAAAGTCAGTTGCAGGCCGCAAACAAACAGCGTTGGATTTGGGGGTCTATCTTAGACCCGCTAAATCGAACGCTAGAAGATAGACCTCTGGAAGGCCGATCTTTATAGTGTAGAGAAGCCTTGAGAGCCTGATCCTCAGGGGTAACAGGATCAGGTGTATAAACAAAAAAAAAAATAAAGCATGAGCTAAATTATTGTACTCAAAGCTACTTCATGGTGTGCATTAATACAGAAAGTCAGCAAAATGATACTATTGGCAACTCAAACTGCTCTAAGGATGAATGTATTAATTGTCATCAAAACCAAGAATCAATAGAAATGGCTACCTGGATAAATTCACATCAAGCTGACCTGGCTAATTATCCATTTCTTCACAAAGCTATTCCTATATCACAATCCTATGTCGTGTATCAGTGAACATGCTGGGTTTGCTGCATCACCAGCATCAAACCTAATGTGTATGCCTTTGTCCCATGGCAAAGAAATCCAGATTACAATGTGTTGTTGAATCCAACAGAACGTAAATTCCACAGTAGATTTGTTTGATACAATTTGATTTTGGGCACAGGCTTCTGTAATTTATTTCAGTGTGTATTAAATATGTATGCTGTTTGAATGACATGGTATTGTATGTTCTTTCATAACAGGAAGTGTGGCAGGCATGTATTTGTTTGTATTAAATTAAAGAAGTGGTATTTTTAAAATATAAAAAAATGGTTTAGTCTCATTATTACATTGATTGCAAAATGTAACAGTGTCAATGATTTTCCAGGTATATCGGCTTTTTCATCAAAAGACACAAAAGCTACCACTTGTTTGTTGCATCTTGTCTTAAGTAAGTTCTTTGTGGGCAGCGACGGTCTCTCAAACTCTGTTTGCATGGTGCCTGACACGAGGCCCTGATTTGACTGGGGTCTCGGGGCATTACAGTAATATTATTCAGTTTTTACTTATAGTAACATACAGTATGTGTTAGCTGCTTTTCAAACACTCGACAGTCCCTCCTCCAAGGAACTTTTAATCTAGGGACAAACAGGGAGACAAAGGTTAGGGGAAATGGAATAGAAACAGAAAATAAAACAATTAATATGCAAGTCAGTCCGATTCACTGTACCCAGCACAGCAGAAGTGGATCTTTAAGAGGGACATAGGTGAAGAGAACATAAGGGCTTTGCAGATGGGCGCAGAGAGATTGTACCTGGCATGGGGGAACATATGGAAGATGGCATGGAGGAAATTGACAAACAAATGGACAAGGCTGGGAATATTAGCAGAATAGAGAGAATGGGCACAATACAAAGCTTGACAAGCTTGGATAAATGGAAAGAGAAAGAGTTATATAGAGCTTTGAATGTGGCCACCAGAATCTACATTTTATTTGATAGTGGATGGGAAGCCAGTGAAGAGTTTCAAAGGAGGTAGTGACATAATCAAGTTGACAAGCAAGGAAGATGAATGTAGCAGCTGTATTTTGCATGAACTGAATAGGAGCAATATGTGATGTCTGGGAAGCTAGAATGAAGGATGTTGCAGTAGTTAAGATGGGCTATAATGAGGGCCTGGGTGAGAGATGCTGCTGTGAGAATATAGATATGCCCTACAAGTGTGGGGCAGAAAAGAGAGAGAAAAAAATACTAGGTTAATACATTCATATGAATGCAAGTTATAAATAAGAATAGTAATAAATTGATCTCAAGAAGCCTTACCTTAAGAGGACTTGCTTAATGACAAATCTGTAGTAACTTCAGTGAGTGGTTTGCATGAATGAGGATCACAGGACTTGACTGAACATTAAGGTCGGTCACAGTTTTTCAAAGAAAAATTTTTTCTTGAGGAAAATGGGATTATGTCAAAATCAAAGTTTTCTAAAGACAAGATAGATTTTGGTAGAATTTAGTATCCGGAAGCTCAGTGTGTTACATTTTGGTTTGATCCAAACTGAAACATTTTATTTTGAATCAACATTAATCTCTCCATCCCCTTGAGCCACTGCTGTACTTTATAGGAAATGGAGTTCTGTATTCCTCCTCCCTCTGTAGTCTCCTCTAGCTCTGTTTCCCAGCCAGACTCCATCTTCCACAAAGCACCATGGTTTCTACCTGTGGGTGAGCTGCGTTGATGTCTCATGGGAGTTGTAGTTTCCCCGCATTCCATAAACCAGTGTGAAAGGGGAGAAGACAGAGCTGTAGGATCCATGCCACATAGATCCAAATTTTCTTCTCATTGAGGAGGCTGTGCATTTGGATATGGGTTAACATAGCCTTAAGTTTGCAATAATGGCATTTCCTCCCTCTATTCTTCCATCTGCACTAAGATGCTGAATTTACAGCCAGTATTGAAGGTGTATATTCTATAGGATAATCTGGGATTGTTTGAGTACACTGTCACTGTTGTATTTATATTGGCTAGTACAAAAGATACAATAGTCTCTCATGTTTCAGGCATAAAATGATCACATGGTTGGATTGGGAAAGCATTCCATCCACCCCCATACTATAGTATTGCACAAGTAGAGCATTGAATTTTCTGTGGAGAAACACACAATTGCTACATATCTTACACAGTTGCTCCTGTGTTCTGGTTTGTCTACTGATCAGTTTATACCTCTTGCCTGTGGGCTGGTCTTGTGTGCAGCTTCAGTGTTTCTACAGTCTTGTTAGACTTGTAAGCAAAGGCAAGAAAGTTGTTGGGATGGCAAAGCAGAGGCCCATCTTGCTCAAATCAGAGTTTTGGAATAGAAAAAAATAAATAAACCCAGCTGATAAAATCTCTCTAACACATTGTGATTCACTCTTTAAAAGATGAAAACAGGTGAGATGAGATTTGGGTGAAAGCGTGGATCGGTTCCTTTTGGAACCTATGTATTAATTCCTAGCTGTTACCTGTTCGGAGCATAAGAGTGCAAACAGGAAGTAGGAAGAATGTTGAGATAATGCAGTACTAGAACTAAACCAAAATTAGCAGATAAAGTACAAAATCAAATATAAGTAAAGACACTTCCACAGGTCTTACGCTGACCTAATCCTGTAGTGCATATCAGGCCTGGACCTCCAGCTTCATCTCTGACAACTTGCACTATACTGTTATGCAATGTAATGTCAATACAAACATCTGTCACGTATTGAAAACTGAAAGTGGGGGAATAGCATCATATAGACTGAATTTAATCTCACAACCACGGCCTACCATATTACTATATTGGGCTATTGTATTATTGAGTAGTAGTCTCTATTGTCCAATTTAAATAAATCTGCTGTAAAATTAGGATAGATTGTAGTGGGCTCACTCACTTTTACGCACAGCTGACTCCCTCAGGGTGGCTTGTGGGGAAGGCACTGGCTGTTCCGATGCTGACACACCCCCTTTGGGTGAGGTGTTCTCTTCAGGTCACTGCCCTCCCGCAGTGACCACTCCGGTCTTGGTCTGTGCCCCCTTACGGGGGGGGGGAGGAAGAGGGGAGTCATTGTTCTTCCTTCAGTCCAGGGTCCTCCCTAGGACCCCCAGTTCTTCTTCCCAGGAACACCCAGCTCCCTCCAGGAATACACAGTTCCTCAGCACCCTCTGGGCCTCAGTGGCCCACTGCCACTCCCTCTCTAGCCCTGTCTCCAGGTGGACTGCAGTCTCTCCTGGCCATTCCTCCCTGGCCAAAGGTGTGCCTCTGCCTGCCCGGTTGCCTTTTGCAACCCTGCCTGGTGGTCTTATGGCCTGGGGCTTCCCTGGCTGGAACTCCCCCAGCTGCCTCCTTGCAGCCCGGCCTTTTAGGGCTGCCTCCATGCGAGCCCTGCCCTCCATGACTGACTCCTTGCAGCCCTGGGCCTCAGGCCGGGTAGTCTGGGTTTGCTAGGCCAAAGCCTCTCTCATTGCAAACAGGTCTCTCTCTGCCTCCAGCTGGGCTTCCTCCTGGCTCCAGGTCTCAGCCCCTTAAAGGGCCAGTACAGGGCAACGCTCTGCCACAAGATGTAAAGATGTTTATTGAATGGAAAACTGGGCTGGAACTCAAGGAACCTAGATTCAATTCCTTGTTCGGCCACAGACTTCCTATGTGATTATAGGTAGTCAGTTAATCCACTTTGCTTCAATTCTTCATCTGTAACACGGGGATTATAATTTGCTACATCACAAGGCTATTATGAAGAGAATTCATTCATGATTGAGAGGTGCTCAGATATTATAGTGATGCGGTCATACATGTAGCTAAATAAATAGAATTTGCAGCATGCCATAGAGATTTTCTATTGACCATACAGAGCTATTATGCTCAGAAGTGGAATGGTGGGGTTAAAATGAGTCTGATCCAAAACATATTTAGAAAGCCCTTAAGCACAAAAAAATTATGGTTGATGAGATCAACAGATGAGAGAAACAGCATAAAGAAGATGCACTAAAACATGGCCCAGGTTACCAGTCATATTGAGGTTATTACGAAATTGCAGAAGAATGCTTCCAACACAGAAACCAGAGCAGTAATACTTGATACAATACAATGTTCCCATGACGACTTAGGGAAAGCCAATTCAGAACAATCATTTGCATACTCAACCTTGGCCAATAAAGAACAGTAAGAATAAGAGTGGGGGAAAAAAACAGTGTGGAAGAGGGCAAATTGAAGCCTGGGGTTTCGGGAGCGGTGGGATGAGAAAAAAAGGGGAGACTTGAGGGAGACACAAGTTGTGGAAATCAGGACTTGTGTTGTTACTTCTAGCCCCAGTGCTGTCCTAGAGTAAAGGGGTGTCTCATAAAGATTTAGCGTAGCTTTGCACAATCCTGCCATGGGACGTAGGGCCAGCATGTATATGGCAGAACTTGCATGAGGTGAAAGGATTCAGCCAGTGGTCTGCTTTAATATACTTAGGGCCAGTTCTGACTGAAGCTGTGTAAACAAGGAAAAGAATCAATATCAAGCAGTATGACTCAAAGCAAAGCAATCATTTTAATTATATGAACCAAATCTCCCTGACTGAGCAACTGCCTAATAACAGACTCTTGTTATCGTGACCTGGGGGAGCTTTAATACAGAAAAACTATATTAAAAATATTTGGCACACACAACTCTGAATAATGGGAAGATAGAACCTGATGCATCAGGGAGCACAAAACATGAAAAATAACTCAGTGGTACAGAAATTACATTATGGTTTATTCAGCATACAGGCATGTGCCTGAACCACTATTATTCTGGATAAATCTCAGTGGAGTAGCTGTGTTAGTCTGTATCTGCAAAATCAAGGAGGAGTCCAGTGGCACCTTAAAGACTACTGATTTATTTGGGCATAAGCTTTTGTGGATAATCTAGTGGGTTTTATGCACAAAAGCTTATGCCCAAATAAATCTGTTAGGGTACATCTACACACCAGGGCAAAAATTGAATTAAGTTACGCAACTTCAGTTACATCAATTGCATAGCTTAAGTCAAAATAGCTTAATTTGGCTTTTGGCTCTGTCTACACAGCAGGAAGTCGAAGGAAAAACACCCTTTCTTTGACTTCCCATGCTACTCGTGAAATGAGGGTTACCATGAGTTGGAGTAAGAAGCCCTCAAACTCAACATTATTTTGAAGTAAAGGGTTGTAATGTAGACACGCACTGTTATTTTGGAATAACATCACCTTAGTCTTTAAGGTGTCATAGGACTCCTCATTGTTTATTCTGGACTATCATTCACTAATAATAATATATTTAATTTTTTGAACCTGTGATGAAAAAGTGCCCATCAGCATGGCAAAGGCTAAGGAGAGCCTTTGGGCCTAGCTAGCCCTGTCCCCTTATCCCTGCAGCTAATGCCAGGTCTGAAGGGGAGAGAAAAGGAGAAAGACTAGTTCAGTTCAGGCTGATTGGTGAACAGGCAGGAGCTATCTATTGCCCTAACTGAAAGGTAGACTGCTAGCCAAGTCATGGTGTTCTCTATTCCAGTCAAAGGAGACTGTGGAGGAGACCTAAGAGTCTCTGTCTGGCAACTGAGGAAGCTGCAGGTCAGAGATTTTGTGGGCACGGGTGCTGATCTTCTGTCTGAGTAGGTGCTCCACTCCTGCTCTGCCCCAAGGCCTTGCCCCACTCTGCCCTTTTCCCAACACCCCACCATCTGGCCTTTTCCCACCCTGCTCTGGCCTGCCCCGTGAGGCCCTGCCCCCAACTCTGCCTCTTCCTGCCCGGCTTCCCTCTCTCCAGCATTGCCTGCCTATTGCTGAGCAGCTGGTTGGAAAGCAGCTGGAGGGTGCTGAGCACCCACTAGTTTTTTCTGTGGGTGCTCTAGCCCCAGAGCACCCACAGAGTTGGTGCCTATAATTGTGGGGTTTGGTGTCACCAAACTTATGAGTGTCTAACCAAATGAGGCTGGGACCGTGGCTGGGCATGACCCAAAATCCATGAGAGGCAAGCCTACCCCCTCCCCCAGCAAATTGGAAAATAGAGGTCACAGCCCAAACTGAAGGGATGCTGGTAGGAAGTAGCTCAGGACAGTGGATTTAGACTCCCTGCTTAAAGTTCCCCCTCTAGTGGGGTGGGAGAGCCTGGGGTCCCTCTACCCCCAGTAAGTGAAAAACTAATAATGAGTTCTATGGCACCTTAGAGACTAACAGATATATTTGGGCATAAGTTTTTGTGAAGTAAAAACCACTTCATCTCCATGCATCTGATTAAGTGTTTTTTACTCACAAAAGCTTATGCCTAAATAAATCTGTTGGGGCTTGTCTACACTATGGAGAAGATTGACCCTCCGGAGGTTGATCTTCTAGCGTTCGATTTAGTGGGTCTAGTGTAGACCCCCAAATTGAATGCTGAGGGCAGCCCCTGCTGGTGTCCTGTACTCATTCTATGAGAAGTAAGGGAAGCCAACGGGAGCATGTGCTCCCGTCAGCCTCCTGCAGTGTAGACACTTCAGCAGCTCGGCTTAAAATAAGCCAAATCCAGCTACGCATTTTGCATAGCTGGATGGCATACCTTAAGCCGACCTGCCAGATCTAGTGTATACCAGGCCCTAGTCTCTAAGGTGCCACAACCCAACCCTCTCCCCCACCTTCAAGAAACAATCCCTCTCTGCTTTCAAAAAGTACTAGTCTTTATGACTACATGTGAACGAGACATTGGAATTGCTTGGCATCTGATGTGTTAACCTATTTGCTGCTAACATCATATATGATGGGACATTAGTGTAGCTTTGATTCTGTGGGAAGAGCCTCATCTACTGACTCACCAAAACTGTTTACAGCAGGCTGGGTTTTCCCTGAAATTCTCCATATAATTTTTGACCAGGCCCAGCCTGATTATTTCCAGTTTAGTGCAACAATACATTTTCACATCCAGAAGAGATCTTGCTGAAAATCTTTGCATAAGGTCCTAGCTGAAATAAAGCTGTTTTATGTTGTCATTTCTAGGCGCTCTAATTTTTTGCATGAGTGTCATAGCAAGCTCCTAATATTAATATTTATTCATTTAGAGGAGGATGAGGCTCTGGTGGCTTTACATTTTCAAGGGGGAAACAAAATGTTCCTGATTTGGTCCTCTATAGGACTGAAAATAGAACATTTGTGTCCCTTATTTTAGCAAAGGCTTATATACTGTGACATAGCACAGACATCAGATTTCTTGTCTGTATGTAGTGATGTGCCACCAGTCAAACATTCTGTCCTGTAGATTTTAGCAGCTTAGGTGTCTGACCTACTGCACAGCTGGACGCCTGTCTCCCTACTGTGATTGCAGTCCAAGAGCAGGAGTATCTCAAGGCCTCAACTTGTACTGAGACCTGGTGGCTAACCGCTCCTGGTAAACAGAGTTTTACAGATGTATGACAATATCAGTAACTGCGAGCTTCACTTTAGGGCTGAAGGAAGTCCCCAGGCAAAGCTATATTGTCCCTCTAGTTTGGCCCAGTCTGGGGATTCTCTCCAAAGCGGGACTCCATAAGCTGAGCCTGGCACCTTCAAACTAGCCGCCCTAACGACACCAACGGCCGCAGAACGGTCTATAAGACTGACAAGTGCTCCTGCCAACGGCAGTAGGAGCGTAAATTCGACCACGTGGCGTGCAGGCGACGGATGAATGGGAGCATTTGATCAGCATCCCTCTTTTCCAATCAGAAGGCAGTTGGCATAGGCCCGTAAATTCGGGGCGGAGTAACGAAGCGCTATCCAATGAGAGAGGACTTTGTTTTTGAGTGCGAGGCATCTCAGCCAATAGCGAAGTCGTCGGGGCGGGTAGTGTTGCGGGCGTAGGTGAGCGGCGGCCCGCAAGGCTTAGTCTGCTTTGGGACACCACCCCGCAGCATGGAGGTGCAAGGAACTCTCCCTAGAGGCGGTCTTCTCTATTGGGTGGGGGTGCTGAGTGCCGTGTACATCACCGCGCGGGCCGCCTACCGCCTGCTGGCCGGGCTGCGCGTCTGGGTGCTGGGCCGCCCTGTGGTGCTGGGCCCGGGGCTCGGTGCCTGGGCAGGTGAGTCCGTTGCTCTGGGGTTGCCCTTGTTTGAGGTGCCCCATGTCCCGGCGAGACCTGGGTCTCCCCTTCAGCAAGTGGTGTCTCCTGGGGGTCTCTTGCGGTTTCCCCTTCCCTTTATTGGGGCCTTCTCCGCTGGGACCCCCACGTGGCTGGCACTGTCCCAGGCAGCCGTCTCCCCACCCTCTCTCTCCCTATGGGGGTGGGAGCGAGCTGCTTAGAGTCTCTTCCGTGTTCCCGGCACAAGTCCCTGTCCCGGGGAGAGGCGCGAGCCGAGACCGGAGACCTACTTACTCCCAGTCTCCCCCAGCCCTGCATGAGGCTAGCCCGGCCTCCCCTTCAGGCTCACCCCCTACTTCTTGGCGTGGTCCTGGTATCCTTCTCCCCACCCCCGCCCCCCGAGGGAGATATGCGTGTTTCCGAGCAGATAGCAGGGAGCTGCTGCTGCTCTAGGAATGTGTCCGTGTCAGTGGGAGACGGGACTAAACCAGATCAGAGTGTTCCAGCAAAACTTCTCATCCAATGAACTGCTTGTGCGCATCCAACATGAAAGCAGTAGTATCTGTAGGGCTCTGCCCAATTCAGGGTCCATTTTGGTCAATTTCATGGTCATAAGATTTAAAAATTATATAAACTTCAAAATTTCAGCTCTTTACATTTGAAACGTTATGGTGCTGTTGTAGGGTTCTGACCCATAAAGGAGTTATGGGGTTGCAAGGTTGTTGTAGGGGTGAGCTGCACTACAGCTATCCTTCTGTGCTGCTTCTTGTGATGGGACAGCCTTCAGAGCTAGGCTGGTGGAGAGTAGTGACTGGTAGCCAGGAGTCCAGCTCTGAAGGCAGTTACAGCCAGCACCAGGGCAGAAGTAAGGATGGCGTGGTATGATGGTGTCACTGTTATGCACTGCTGTCTGCAGAGCTGGGGCCTGTCAGCAGCCACCATTTTCTGGATGCCCAATTCTAAAGGTAGCAGCACAGAGAGGATGTATGGTATGGTATTGCCTCCTTTTCTTCTGCACTGCTGCTTTCAAGGCATTGCCTTCAGTGCTGGGCACCTGGTCAACAATTGCTGTTCCCTGGCCTCCCAGCTCTGGAGGCAGCACAGAAGTAAGGGTGGAAATATGACAACCCCCCCTATAATAATCCTGTGACTCCCTGCAATTCCCTTATAGGTCAGGTTCCCCAATTGAGACAAACTGGTCATCCCAATGACATCTGTATAGTAGACGGTAAATTTTGGTAAGAACACACCCAAGACCAGATTTCAGGGTCTGTGATGCATTTTTCATGGTCACCAATTTTGCAGGGCCCTAAGTATAGTTTAACCTCCCCATTCCCAAACACTCAGTGTATTAAATTAGTTTAATTTAATTTAGTTGTGGTTGCCTCATCTCAAAAAGGATATATTGGCATTGGAAAAGGTTCAGAAAAGGGCAACAAAAAATGATTAGGGGTTTGGAACGGGTCCCATGTGAAGAGAGATTAAAGAGACTGACTTTTCAATTTAGAAAAGAGGAGATTAAGGGGAGATACAATAGAGGTCTATAAAATCATGACTGTTGTGGAAAAAGTGAATAAGGAAAAATTGTTTTCTTGTTCCCCTAATATAAGAACATGGGGTCACCAAATGAAATTAATAGGTAGCAGGTTTAAAACAAACAAAAGGAAGCTTTTCTTCACACAATGCACAGTCAACCTTGTCAGAGGATGTTATGAAGACCAGGACTTTAACAGGGTTAAAAAAAAAAACTCGATCATGGAGGTTAGGTCCATCAATGGCTATTAGCCAGCATGGGTAGGAATGGCGTCCCTAGCCTCTGTTCATCAGAGGCTGGAAATGGACGACAGGAGAGGGATTGCAGATTCCCTGTTCTGTTCACTCCCTCTGGGGCATCTGTCATTGGCTGCTGTCGGCAGACAGGATACTGGGCTATATGGACCTTTGGTCTGTCCCAGTATGGTCATTCTTATGTTCTTAAAGAAAACAGTGGAAATCTGGAACATACGCTTCAGAGATAATCTCAGTCCCCTCAAATACCATTCATTCTGCCTTGATATCGTAGCCATATGAGCCTGCCAAGTTTGGGACAAGAACCTAGAATGAAGGTCCATGAGAAGGCCCTCATAAAGGGAAGTGGGATCTGGCTAGGCGTAAACATTTTCTGTTGATGATTCTCTGTTTTGAGTGTCATAAATACATTATCGCATTTAATCCACTAGATCACATGCAAGGTTGGGAGCCAATGGGCTTTTGTTCTGATTGTGGTGCTGCAACCAATTAAATCCGTGGATTGGATAACTCACTTAATCCCTGTCACTCTTTGTTAAACAGATAATCCATTCACTTTGGAAGTTCTGAGGGTGGGGAAAATGTTTTGTAAGCATGACCCGTGCAGTCCTCACTAAACAGCCAATGAAGTGCCTGTCATGCACTGGTTCATTGTTTAAGTTCAATTTTTTGTCCTTTTTCTTTGCCATTTTGTTCACAATTTGCACATTGCCGGACATTTTTTATTTCATTTTAATAGTACCACTTTGGACTTTTGGTAGGATTTATGCTTTCTAAAAGTAAAGAAACTGCTAGGACTACAATTCTTCAGTTGATTATTAATGCTAGTAAGGGATAATTCATGCTATAATAGAGCTTTGGGGATTTAATGATCTATAATGAGTAAGGAGGTTTGGACCAAATGTTGGAGAGCAAGAGAAATATGATTGTTTTAAATCCTCTTTGAAGGAGAATAGTTACTTTTCACATGACTTAGTTGATCAAAAGCTGAGCCAAATGGCTATTGCAGGTACTGAAAGCAATCATGTTTTCACAATTCTGCAAATTCTGGGAAGGATGCAGGTGAGTGACATTACATATTTTTGTCTATGTATCTTTGTCTTGTTGAGCTTTGTAGCTTTTCTTTAAGTGAAAACTGCCAGTAGTGACATGGAATTGACTTGTTTGGATTCTGAATCTTCGTATTATCATAACATTGTTGAAATTGTATACTAATAATGTAGGTCAATATAAACAAATAAGAGGCGTCAAACCTAAGAAAGCAATATGAACTGGAAACAAATTCTTCTAGCAGTTCAGCTGGATGCACACATCTTGAGGTTCTTATTTTGCTTCTCCTTTTCCATTCAGCTCTCTTAACGCTTATTTTCCTCAGGAGAGTATGATTTTTATCTTTTCCCTGATGACTCTGCCTCAGTTTAAATTACTGGTTAAATCACTAAAGTTACCATTATCTTTCTCTCTTACCAGTTTGTAAAATATTTATTTTTGTGATGATTTCTACTGTTGGTTCCAGCAGTTTACTAGTAGGCCCAAATATAAAAGTATGCTGTCAAAGATTAGATTAGCTTGGGAATGTGGATTTAACAAATTTTGTAGAGTTCAGTGAAGAATAAAAGTGGAGTACATTGCTAATGCATAGTACGTGTATCTAGGTTTCCCTAAGAATTGTTTAAGAGGAAGCTTACCAGGCTGATTGTGTTTTACAGCTCTTGCTATTAGCAGACGTATTATTCATTTCCAGAAGTGCCCATCATAAGTGCTTTCTGGAAAAGTAAATGTAGGGTTAGAGTTGCAGATGGACTTGGGCAGTGCAATTTAGGCACACTGCCACTGAGTCGAATCCACAGCTCTGAGTTAAGTGCCTATGCTCCTGATACAATGTTTGAGGAGATTAAGATGCCTAAGTATGGGATCCACAAGAGCCAGCATGCTGAGCAGGGAGATACCAATGCAAGGAAATAGGAAGTTCAGAGACGAGGGACATGTCTCAAGCCCTGTTTGTCAAATGGATTTAGGCACCTCCCTCTGCACAGGATTCACATCTGTGAACCCTCTCCTGGAGTTAAGTGCCTAATCCCTTTAAATATTCATTGGGCGATGGAGAGAGAGCGAGCATGACTTTCTAGCTGAGTAATTAGGGCACTTATCTGGGAGATGGAAGACTTGGTCCAATCCCCTGCTTGATGCATCTGCACTGTGCCCAGGAGACACTCTAGTCCAGCAACGTCAGTGGATTAGCATGATTTTAGATGGCCATACCCATTATAAGAGAACATATGGCTAAGTTTCCAGCAGTCTCATAACGTTTGTTTACAGCCACCTATCCTGACTCTTGGTGTTCTGTGCTGTTATTTAGCTCCAATTAACCCCTAAATGTCTTCTAAGAGCACAGTAACCAGCATGTATCAGCTCCCACAGACCCAGCTCCCCGCCCAAACTGCCTCCTACATAGGCAGCAAGGGGGTGGGGGGCAGGCAGGCAGGAGCCAGTGTGGGGGAGAGCCAGCTTAAAATCCAGTTCCACTCAACACAAGCTCCGCTTCAGCCTCCCCTGCCCCCCGCTTCCCTCCCCCCCCATTGCCCCTATCAGAGGCAGCAGGGGGCAAGGGTAGAGGAGGCAGCTTCTGACCACAGGGGGACCTCCCCACAGACAGGGGCTGCTGCCACCCCGTGCTGCTGCCTCTGTATCAGCAACAGGACACGGTGGCAGGCAGCTGGTCTGCGAGGGGAACTGGTTCCTGCCACCACAGTGAAGTGGATCACAGTGGCCTGGGAGAGAGTGCCAGGGTGCAGCGGAACAGGCTACTGGGCATCTGCACCTCTTGCCACCATGGTGAGTGCAGGGGGCCAAACTCCTGCTGCTGCCCTGTGCCAGGCCTCCTGGCAATTCCCCAGTTCACATAGCATGGAGCAGGGCACTTACTGCACTTACTTGCAGTGGGTGCAGCGCAGGGATGGGGTTTGGAGGAAGGCGTGGAGTGGATCAGGGTCTGCCCTATGCTCCGTTAGGGACAGCCCTGAATGCTGTATTGAAATCTTTAAATCAAGAAGGTGGTTAGTATTTTCATGTTAAGATGGAAGGGAATGGCCATCTCTGGCAAAGTGCTGGAAAGATGAAGAGGTGAATAGATTAACTAACTGAGGGGGTAAATGGCCTTATTTTTTTGAGGGTTTTTTGAATGGGCTTATTGTCTCTTCTTTTGGTAGGTAGTGTCCTGTAGAGGGTAGTCTTTGCAGAACCTTGTACTTCAAATTGATGATGGGCAGGGAAATATTGAAGAAGGGTAACGTAGCAGCAGCAGCAGTTGGAGTAGCTTCCTCAATTACAAGGAGTTATGGCGTGCTGGACAAAAATGTTGGATGTGCTGGATTCAGCCTTCAGGCCATGTTTTGCCCACCTTGACCTAGCCCATCTTCTTTCACTGGCTAGTGCCAGATGTTTCAAAGGTAGTGAACAGGAAAATTTACAGAGTGATCTATCCCCTGTTGTGCTGTCCCAGCTTTTAGCAGTCAGAGGTCAGGGCACTTAGATCATGGGGTTGCATTCTTAAGCCTCTTGGCTAATAAATATTGATGGACTTATCCTCCATGAACTTATTCATTTGTTTTTTGAAACTTATTGTGCATTTGGCCTTCATAGCATCTGTTGGCAAAGAGTTCCACAGGTTATGGATTGTCAATTAATTTTTTTTTTGTTTTAAATCTGGTGCCCCTGGTTCATGTGTCGTCAGTGATTAAGTAATTCCCAATCTTCTTTCTTCGTGTGGAAGTTGTTCCATGCCTTGATCATTTGTTTCCTTTCTGTTGTTTTCCCAATTTAATTATATATTTTTGAGGTGAGGCGACAAAATCTGCATACCATAGTCAAGGCATGAGCATACTTCACAGATGTATATTATGGTGTATATTTTCTTATTTTCTATCCCTTTTCTAATGTTACCCAACGTTGTTTGCTTTTTTGACTGTCACTACACGTTGAACATATGTTATCAGAAAACGATCCACGATGACCCCAAGACCTTTGTTGGGTGGTAACAGCTAATTAGATCCTATCATTTTGTATGTATATTTGGGATTAGGGTTTCCAATGGGCATTACTTTGCATTTATCAATATTCGATTTCACCTACCATTTTGTTACCAAATCAGTTTTGTGAGATCCCTTTGTAACTTTTTGAGGTCTGCTTTGGAATTCACTATCTTGAATAATTTTGCATCATCTGCAAACTTTGCCACTCAGGCTACGTCTACACTAGCATGATTTTGTGCAAATACTTTTAACGCAAGAGTTTTTGCGTTAAGGTATTTGCGCAAGAGAATGTCTACACGGGCATGTGCTTTTGCGCAAGAGATGTGCTTTTGCGCAAAAGCATCCGTGCCAGTGTAGATGCTCTCTTGCGCAAGAAAGCTCCGATGGCCGTTTTAGCCATCGGGCTTTCTTGCGCAAGCAATTAACATTGCCTGTCTACACTGTCCTCTTGCGCAAGAATAGTTGCGCAAGAGGGCTTATCCCTGAGCGGGAACGTCAGAGTATTTGCGCAAGAAGCACTGATTTCCTACATTAGAACGTCAGTGTTCTTGCGCAAATACTCGCGGCCAGTGTAGACAGGTGGCAAGATTTTGCGCAAAAGCAGGTGCTTTTGCGCAAAATCTTGCCAATGTAGACACAGCCTCACTGTTTACTTGTTCTTCCAGCTCATTTATGAATATGTTGAACAGCACTGGTCCCAGTACAGATCCCAAGGGGATTATTTTTACCTCTCTACTGTAAAACTGACTGAGAGCTGAAGAGTTTGCAAATCATCCATCTTATTTCAAATACTATGGTTTCCCTTTTTGTGTCTTGTTTTTGTTGCATTAGTTGTGACACCTATTAGTCTCTCTATTTTCAGGCTGAGAGAGTGAAAGTGTGGCTGTGTGTGACCATTTATAAATCCCACAAAGGATGGACACCAGAAAAAAAGTCCTGCTGTGTAAAAATCCCAAAATATTGTCCCATTAAAAACTAATTGAAACACTCTGTTTAAAAGTTAACGATTTTAAGATATTCGTAATTACTAGTGAATGAGAATTGTTCAACTTTTGCTTAATACTAGGGATGTGAAAGGTTACGCGATTAACCAGTAAGCACCCTTAACAGGTGATGCTCATTGGCTTTGGATAACTGGGGGGGCTGAAGCAGTCCTCCTCCACAGACTCCCCCCATGGGCAGGGGGGCAGTTCCAGCCCCATGAGGCCGGCCGTGGAAAGGGTTCCTATGGTGTTGTATGTGCCCCTATTATGGTTCCCTAGGCACCAGGCCCCTTCTCTGCGCTGCCACCACTGAGGCATTGGGGCAAGCTGGTTTCCATGAGCCAACACAGGAGTTCATCATGGCACTGCTCACTTGTACTGTGGGGCTCTGGTCCTCTGTGGTTGGTATCATATTACACTTCAGGCTCTGAGGCTGAATCCTTTGTGTCCCACAGCTCTAGATTTTACTCCCCTTTTTAAATCCATCCCATGAGCAGGTGAGGGAAGGGTGTACCTAATCAGTTTCTGAGTTCCTCTTTTTCCTACCATATGTCTGCTGGGATCTGCGATAACCCTGATCCCCTCTGCAGGGTCTAATCTCTTCTGTCTGTCCCCCTCATAGGAACTGAGTTCAGTGGGGGAACCTTGCCATTTTCAAGTGTCTAAGCCCCTTTTGCTACCTACTTCTATGTGCGTGCATGCGTGTGCGTACGTAGCACTGCTGACATCTGGGGAAGACCTGCTTCTCTGGGTGGAGGTGGTCTGAGCCCCATTCCCTGACTTACAGAAACCAGCTCACCTGGTGGAGGTCACCTCCCCACTCAAAAGGGCATGGCTTCCAACAGACATTCCAGGAGCTACATCAAGCACAAAACTTCCAAGATTGGATATGTTTTATGCATATCACAATAGGATGTAAAGGGTTAACTGCAGTGTATGCCAAGTACCTGTTTTGTGTGTGTGGTCCAGAGCACTGTTCCAGTCATTGATCCTACCTCCTCATCTTGCCCATTTGGAAAGACCCATTCTTGATCTACATGGTTTCTCCAGACATATCAGGAACATGAAGTTCTGGATGGTCACTCTATCGATTGTTCTCCTCTCCAAAAAACAGAGCTGGCTTGCTGCTTGGGACATGCTGAATGTCTACTTTCTTATGCCAATTTTGCCAAGTCACAGACAGACAGTTCCTTTGATTTGTTGTGGTGGAGTGCTCCTTCTAGTACAGAATGCTTCCATTTGGCTTCTCTTCTGTCTCCATTTTTTTTATAGTCATTGTTACAGTGTATCTCAGGAAGAAGGGAATTCCTTCCTTCCAGTATCTGGATGATTGGTTATGGAGAGACAGATCTAGAGAGGAATTTCTTGCTCATGTTGACTCAAAACTGCACTTGCTCGATAGCCTGAATCTCATCCTATATACCAGGGAGTCAGTCTCAATTCCTGCTCAGAAAATCAAGTTCGTTGAGCCCCTATTAGATTCCACAATATTGAGAGCATTTCTGGCAATCAATTGCTGTCAGACAATTTGCCGCCTTTGCTTCCATCCGCAGCCTTAGCCTTGCACAACAGTTAGGGCAGGTCTGCTTGTGAGTCACCTATGTAGAATACACATCAGCATCTACTCGAACAAGAAACTGTTACTGTAACTGGTTCTTAGAAATGCGATGCATCATCTATTCCTCTGAGGGAGAGTCATGATGGCACCACCTCATGTAGCCTGGTGAGGGGCTATGACCAGGAGGAGCAAGTGCCACCTGTCTACAGGTACTGCTAAGCAAACTTCTACAGCTCCAACTTGCTGAGTGTTCACACACCTAAGTGGAATACACATTTGCATTACATTTCGAAGAGCCACAGTTGGAATAAGTAAGCCTTTCTTTGACTACTGGCTCAGCAGGTGCAGCATGACTGTTGATTGTGCTTTCAGTAGATTGAAGGGACGCTGGTGGTATTTACTTGCCAGTTTGTCTCATTGAGAAAAATATCCCAGTGGTTATACTGCCTGTTTTGTTGTGCCTGATACCTATGAGGCAAAGTGGGACACTAGGATGGCAGACAGAAATGGCACGGCTATCTGCTGACTCTGAACAGCCAGACACAAGAGCTCTTACAGGAGTTCAGTGTGGAGCTGTTAAATTGAAGAGGGCTTTGAAAGACCACTTCGATGGCAAGCCTCAGTACTATTCTGTGCTGGGATGTTCTCTGGATGTGAAGTTTTGGGTGCTGATAAGAATTGTGCTTACTGTACATTTATGAATATAATTTGGTGTCACAGTTCCCACATGCATTAGGTTAGGAATATGCATAACTCAAAGATGCTTTTGACAAAATGCATCATATGACACAGCATTTTTAAAGTAAGTCTGCTGAATGTGTATATTACTCTTGTATGTGAAGTTAGAAATATGAGGTGTGGATCTGTTTATAATTCCAAATGTACTAATGTAGGCTGTTACTGATATTCCAGAAATATAATAGATCATCATCTTGAGTACTGGACTATCTGTGGCTTTATTTTTTCCTGTAATCCCAAACTGTGGTTGGTCCTGGAAAGAAATGTGACTGTGTCACCTGGCACTAAAATCCATCTTGAATCTGCTATTTTTTCCATAGGATGGGAAGACTAAATAAAGGGTTTCCACTAAGGATGTTAAATTGCATTTAATCAGCTAATCGAGTAGTTGATGGAATTTCCATCAGCTGTTTGATTAGTCGATAAGGGGAGAAACTGTAGAGCTGCAGCAGGGTTGGCTCCTGGGGCCGGGAGCTAAACTTGCTGCAGCTCTGCCTTTTAAATGTATAAGCCAGGCAGCTCTTACTACATTTAAAAAGCAGAGGCACAGTGGAGGAGCAGGCACGAGCTAGCCAGGCTGCTATTACTACATTTAAAAAGCAGAAGCGCAGCGGGGGACCAGGCGACAGCCAGGACTCATTTGTCCTGGCTCGCACCCAGTCCCCTGCTGTGCCTCTATCTCCTCTGCCCTCCTGCAGAGATGGTGCTGGGGGGAACCGGCTTTTAAGCAGTTTTACCACCAGCTCCTGTTCCCCTCTGCCCGCTGCCTCTGTTAGAGGCAACGGGGGAGAAACAACTAGTAGTGACTCAACTACCCAACCAGTCACTTACATCCCTAGTTCACACTTGGGATGTGAAAGGTTAACTGGTGGGTGCTGGAGCAGCTCCTCACCTGCCATGGGCTTCACGTAGAGAGAGGCTGCTCCAGATGCCAGAGCAGCTTCTGTCCACCATGGTTTTGAGTGCCCCATGGGCTGGGACTGCTCCAGCTGAGCTGGAACAGTCCCCAGCCTGGATCCCACTTCAATCAGTCAACATTTAATTGGTTAACTGATTCATCAGGATTTTACATCCCTAGTACTCAGCCTGGGAAAAGTCTCTTTAAGGAATGGAAAGCAATCAGGCTTTCGTTTTCAGCTGGCTTTTGAAATGGCCTCCCCACTTTAAGAGGATATACATGAAGAAACCTGAAAACAAAGAACTCTAAAAACCGTAGATCCTGGCCAGAGAGTATGAGCAACTCTGTCTTGAAGGATTTTCCCTGAACCAAGGACAAGGGGTGAGGAAACACTTTGAAACCATTTATCTTAGCGTGTTAGGGTTAATTGGTGTGTGGTGTTTATTTTGGCTTTATAATTTACTTTGTCCTGTCTGTGTTCCTTTGCAATCACTTCACTCATACTTTTTATACTTAAAAACACTTGTGTTAATAGTTATTTACACTGGGCTTGACAATAATCTGGGGGAAAAAACCACTGTGCATATCTTGCACTGATGAAGAGGATAAATTTATAAGCTTTCTGTGTGCGGGGGGAAAAAAAAAAAACCAACTAAGACTGATTTATTTGGGGCTTTGGTCCTCTTTGAGACTGTGTTCCTGAGTGCTGTCACAATGACCTTATAGCTGAGCCCTCCCAGAGCTGAGCTGGTTCAGCGTGTGTTGCTCGGCGGCGTGGAGGTGGTGGGGGGGAGAGGGATGTTACCCCAACACTGTGCCCTGGCTGGGGAAGACCAGAGCTTTTTGCCCACAAGGATGGGGTGTTGTGTTGCCCCACTGAGCAGGTAGATGGGCTCAATGGAATGATGAGCACACTGGGTGACAATCCCAAGGGGGCCTCTGGACCAACCAGTCACAATTGTGTGTTCCTAAAACTATGAATTCTGTGTTACTTCGTGTGCATTTCCAAGTACTGTGCGCTTGAATTGCTGCTATGCATTCTGCAATCTTTGTAATGATCTAATAAATATAATTTGATTCTCTCAAAATAGTACATTGAGTGCAGGGAGGGAAAATGCAGACAATCGATTTGCTTAAAAAAAAAAACAAAACAAAACCCAACAGGCGATGTTATACAAATATTTAACAAGTGATTTAAAATTAGGAAGGAAGTAAACAGTAATGTCTATTTGAGTGCACGGATGTCTGTAGTGGCTACACCTAAACACCAACCTTGGTTTGTGCAGGTCAATATACACAAACCTATGCAATCTGTTTGTTGATGTTCACTTTTGAGTAGCTAGTCTTTAGCTGTGCTTGCCCACAGGCCCATGAGATCTAATACTTCCTATCTAAACTAGCCAGGAGCGCATACAGCGCATAGAACCCAACATGGTTGGTTTGGGTAGGTGCATGCAAAAAGTGTCAGGTGTGCTTTCCAAAGTAGGCAAACAGGAAAAGCCATTTCAAAAATACAGGTGATTTTAAAGAGAGTGGCTGCGGTCTCAGTCTCTGGGCAGTGGAATTTAGAATAGTGACCAGAATAGTCACTGTTGCAGAGAATTGGGCATTATGGAATTACTTATGGAGGATTGTTTGAGTCCATACAAGTTACACAGTGTCTATAGTCTCACTGTTGAATTCAGTAGGTCGTCCATGGCTCTATTCCATTTGTAGAGGGTAATTTACAGTTTCACTGTAATGGAGTGCTTACGCTGATCAGAGACAAATTGGAGAAAGACACATGCGCATGTAGATTTCTGTTGATCTAACTTTGTAGTGTAGGCCAGACCTCAGTTTCCCTATATCAGAGATGAGGATAATGTTTGCCTCCTTGGTAAAATTCTTTGAGATCTACTAATAGAAATAAATAAATAAGAGCAAGTATTTTCAGTACCTGAACACAGTAGTGTATATGCAAAAATATGTAACTACAGCTGTGCAAAACCCCACAAACTTTAAGGTTAAATTGTTGGCAGTATTCTGCATTTTTTTCTTAAAGAGAAACTTATTGAAATGCTTTTTAAAAAGATTTGACTTGCATGAGACCCTCAATTTACCTTCCTTAGCAACATTCCTCCAGATAATACATAAAAGTATTATTGGGGTCATGAATGGGAATGAACTTGATCAGGCTTTCAATTTTGACCTTTAAATTCAGTTTTAAAAAGAAAACATAATACTTATTTGAAGTGCTTTTGTACTTGGGCTGTACTGTTCAGATACAAGATTGAATGGTAAGCTATCTAGAGAATTTTTATTTTCTTTATCTTGTTTAGTAGAGAATGAGGGCAAGGTCTCTGCCCTTAGAATCCTGCTCCTTGTTAAATTTGGGACTATGTCCTCCACCTTTTTAGGTAAGAGAAACCTTGAGGCTCAAAAAAAAAAAAAAATTGTTTAGGACCCAATCACAAGGCTTTTATTCCAAAGTGAAAAGTAAACTGCAAACTAAGTAGCATTAGGGATGTAATAGTATAGTTAATTAACCAATAAACCAAAGCTTATTGGTTAATGCTATAGACTACATGCATTTCTTCGCCGCCAGTACATATTTTAACAGCCTGGCCAGCAGCCTGGCTCAGTCCCAGATTGTGCTGGGTCTGGGACCTACCCCTGCTGCAGCTCTGCATTTGAAGTGTATTAGGAGCTGGGCAAGCAGGCAGCCTGTCTCAGTTCTGGCTCGCGCAGGGTCCAGGACCTCAGACCCGCCCCCTGCCCAGACAGGGACTGCTGCCATTCCATGCTGCTGCCTCTGTATCAGGCAGCTGGTCTGTGAGGGGAGCTGGCTTTAAAACTGCCTCCCCTCATGGACGAGCTCATGCCTAGCACCCTCGGCTGCTGCCTCTGATACAGAGGCAGCAACGTGGAGTGGCAAGTAGCTCCTGGGGAGTGGGGCCAGAGTTCACTGGCTGCCGGCCCAACCCCAGGGACTATAGAATAGTCAAGTAACCAATAAGAATTCATGAGGTTATCGACTATTCAGTTAATTGATATTTAACATCCCTAAGTAGTATAGGAGTCAGTACACGATCTTATATTTTATACATCAGTTGAAAAATGGTGCTAAGATCTGCAAACCTACATGTTTGGGAGGAGGTAGAGCAGTTTTGGGCAACCTGTGGCTATGATTAGGGTAATCTGATGGTGGGCTGAGACACATTTTGCAGGGGTTAACAGTCTGTAGTCATGGCCCCGCACAACTCCCATTCTCTGGGAATGGCAAACTGGAGGTGTGTGGGGCCATGGCAGATTACCCTGATGGGCTGCATGTGGCTCACCACTGAGGTAGTCATATATTCAGATAGTTACTGAGGTTTTTAATGGAAGCATTTATTTTTATATGATTTATAGATTCATGAAAATTTGTGTGAAGTGGAGACTGCACACTCTTTAGAGTGACAATGAAGATTTCATTTGCTATGTATTTTCAAAAGATGACATTGAATATAGTCTTGCACAAAGTTTAGGCTATTCAAGCTGATTAACCCGTTTCAATCATGTTGAATTTTTGTTTGAGATCTGCTCTTTTACTATCGCCTTAAGAAGTTTTCCTTGTTTTCATCCTGAAGGCTTGTGAAGGAGTAATTCCTGAATATTTGCCACTGACAAAAGGTGGTAGCTGCAAATGTAGTCAGTAAAACACTATGCAGTTTGATACTAGAAAACTGTAGTCTCGTTCTCTGAATTTGGCTTCAATTAGTTATAATAACTAATAAACGTTTCTGTTTTTAGAACATTCATAAAACAGTACAGACAATTCAGTTTGAGATAATATAAGGCTTCTGACTTGTTAGTGTTGAGGTGCTAAAAGTACTTATTGATTAGTGAAGCACGAATTACTTGCAGTGGTTTACCAAAATCTGAGATTCATGTTATGTTTTCGGTACAACCCTTTTTGTTATCTTCTACAACAGAATGAGCATTGGCAGGCATAAGGGCAAGGAATCATTTCAAGAACATGAGGTTTGCTAATGCTGTTGATCCTGCTTTAATGCAGATAATTATTTTAACTTGTTTTCATTGCTGACAGTATTCTTGAGACAAGATGACTGAGGGAGTATCTTTTATTGACCCAGTTTCTGATGGTAAGAGAGACAAGCTTTGGTGCCTCCACAGAAGAATTCTTCACCCCTGGGAAATTTATACAGGTTTGGTCTACCCTACAAACTTGTTGTGTTTGGGACATACGTGACTCAGGGGTAGGTATGTTAAATGGTGTTTAATCAGCTAGTTAATGGAATTTCCATCGACTAGTCAATTAGTTGATAAGGGGGGGAAACTGCAGAGCTGCAGTGGGGTTAGCTTCCAGCCCCTGGAGCTAACCCCACTGTGGCTCTGCCTTTTAAAGAGCAAGACTTTTAATACTTTTAAAAAGCACAAGCGCAGTGCGGGGGACTGGGTGCAAGCCAGGAATCAGCTGATTCCTGGCTTGTGCCTGTCACTTGCTACGCCTCTGCCTCCCCTGACCCCCCCCCTTTTAAGCCAGCTCCTCTCCCCCCCCCCCTTTTCTGATAGAGGCAGCGGGGGGCCAGGGGGTGAAGTGATTAGTTGAGTCACTAGTTGACTATCCGATAAACATGCTTATCAGATAGTCAACTTGTAGGTTAGTTGCTTACATCCCTACTTGGGTGAGGATTTCCTGTGTAGTTACTCTCATGTCTGCATGGGTTGTGTCTTCACTAGCTGCAATGCTGTAAGTGTAGACAGGTCCTCAGAGTATCACTGCTAAATGTAAGGTGGAACAGATTATTTAGCATTAACTAACACACATTTCAAAGCACTATTCAAGGTCAAGTGGCCTGTTACTGAGGAGGGGAAGTGAAACCTCTGAGGGGTTTATTAATGGTTTACAGATTATTGTAATAAGCAGTAAATCCAGTATGTCTATTCAGTCCATGATTTTTATTGTCTAGCAAAGTTATGAATTTAAGCTCCCAAGGTCATATTTTAAAGTGATCGCATTGTGTGAAATCTAATTCTCCTGTGAGAGCTCATTCAACAGTGTAGTGCTTGTCTAGTTGCACCCATGTAGCTGTTACTGGGGCATTTAATGCACTGGATGTGATAAACCAAATGTTGTGATATGCATGTGTAGGACCCATTGTTCTTGAAAGCTGTGTTGATCATTATAATGGTGAAGATATGGCTTTAGGTTTTCTGTGCTACTACTACAGTTTAAGTTTAGATGGACCCTAAACTAAAAGAGGTCAGTGTAGCCACAGAAGAAGGTTTTAAAATGACAAACGTAAGGTGTGTGGGTTTGTTTTTTTTTTTTGGGGGGGGGGGGTAAACACACACAATTAAAACTTTATCTTACCTAGAAGACTTGCTCAGCATTTCTTGGGTTCTTAATGCATTTTTTTTTAATAAAAATGAAAATATACATGTTTCATTTAAATCATTGCTCAGAGGGGGGTGCTGCTGCTCAGGGGTTCAGTATGCAGGCTGCTCTGGGAGAGAAGACTACTCTAGCCCTCTTTCATCACAGCAGTTTGGGGCTAGGTGAGAAGTGCCTCTCCTTGGCTATTGCAGCTCCAGCGGGCACAGCTGGGGCAGAGGTGCCTGTCCCATGGCTGGAACAGGTCCAGGTTCATCTGCCCCCTGCGTTCCCCAGTCCCAGTGAGGGAATGCAGCAAACTGCGCTTTCCACTTGCTCCTTTATGAAGGGGAATAGCCAGCAACGTCCCCATATGAATCAGGTGGGAGGGGAGCTTTAATGCCCTCCCCCCACCGCCCACCCTAAAGGGTACCTGGGGCAGGAGGCTTGAGGCAGGGGCAGACCCAGATGTGTTTCTTTTTTCTGCATGGTTTTATGAGAAACCATCCCATTCCAAGCACATCACATTTTCCTGGCATAACCAAACCTTTAACTTGCTTTAAGTTATAATTGGTATACCGAATTTGGTGGCCTTAACATTTAGGAGGAGGTCTTGTAACTTCATTCCCAAAAGATAATCCAGCTGTTTCAACATTTAGCCATGAAACTGAAATTGTTTAAATACACGGGAGAAAATTGTTTTAAGGTATTAAATCATTGACAAATTATCAGTTTAATATTACAATTATATCTTTAAAGAAATAGCTATTTTTATCTTGCAAGACCTGGGTTCAGTTTTGTTACTTCTGTAATAGCTGATTATGGTGGGCACCCAAAGTATGGCATTGCTTAACTCACATGAGCTTTATAGCTTTCACAATTTACTCCTGCACCAAATGTTGCATATGTTATTTGTCAAAATAACACAATGTAATCACTCAAGTTTTAATTAATTTGGAAATTTATTTCAAGATACTTGTCACCAAGTATGTCTGTAACCAAACAGAGAAAAAAGATTCAAGAAATGTTTGTTTGAAAATTAGATTTTTTGCTAAGCATATTAATACATAACTTTGAGTAATTCATTTATTCAACAATACAAAAACATATTTCTAGTACCCCTCAGAAACAGTACAAAGATTTGAGGGAGCTGGGGTAACAGAAGTGCTGAGTGAGGGGGAAGGAGCTGAGGAGCGAAACTGGAGGGCTGTTGAATGGGAAAGTATGGAACAGTTTTTGTGTGTGAGGAGGGGTGGGAGGTTTTTGTTCAGGAGTTGTGGAGCCTTCTCCATGCAGATGGTGGCTGACCTCTAGCCTCTACCATTTAGTCAGATACATGTGGCTGTGCAGTTCCATACCCCCTGTTCCCATGTTGCTCTTCACCCCCATACTGTTCAGCCCCGACAGGGTTGCCAGGTGTCCAGTATTCACCCGGACAGTCCGGTATTTTCGCCTCCTGTCCGGTAAAAAAATTCAGAGAATACCGGATACCTGAGATGTCCGGTATTTTCTGAATTTTTCCCCAGCCAGGAGGCGAAAATGACGGGCACCTGGCAACCCTACAAACATTCAGCACCTGGCCTTCCCCCCCCCCCCCCCCCCCCCCCCCCCCCCCCCCCCCGGCTTCCAACACCCCCAGCCCCCATGCTTACCTGGTTCCGCAACGCTGCCGGCACAAAATGGCTGCCGACCAAGGGGAAGCAATGCTTCCCCTGGGTCTTAGTGCTCAACCGCTCCCCTGTTCCTGTCCCTGCACTCACTCTTAAAGGGGACGTGCTGTTTTAATGCTGTTTTGTTTTTGTTTTTGTTTTTGTTTTTGTTTTTTTTGCTTGTCTTTTTTTTTTTTTTTTTTTTTTTTCCCCTCAACAACTTTGATCTCTTCTCCCCACCCCCACCCCCCTTTTTTTCCTTCAACAGAATTTTTTCTCGGTGGGTTTTTTTTTGGGTGGAGGGGTCGGTATTTTTGTTTCAACCATCTGGCAACCCTAGCTCCTGACCCACTAGTTCTGAGTCCCAGGCTGTGACACCCTCCTCTGCAGCAGTGCCACGTCTTATCTGTCTGGTACCTCCTTACCTGGCTCCGCTGTGAGGAATATAGCTGCTCTAGTTAGCTGCCCTTTCTTTTGGAGATACATCTTTCACCCTCCCCCTTTCCCCAAGAGCTGTTGTAACAGGAATGCCTCTCCAGCAGAATCTATATTCTGTGGAGAGGGGGGAATCTGCCAGGGGACATGAATTCTATATGTGTGCAGTAGCAAAGAGTTCCCCCCAGGAATAACTTCAAGAGAAGAGCCTTGAACATGTTTCCCCCGGGGTGCAACCTTGAAATGGAGTACCACTGAGCCATCTGATCCACCAGCCTGGGCTCTCTTACACAGTACTCCTGTGACAAGTGCAAAGACCTCCAGTCTGCACTTTTGCCAGTATTCACACACCCAGCTGCAGTTACACGTAAGCTCTGTAGCTCCACCAGCTTTCCAGCCTAGGACCCCAGAGCAGTACAGTCCTGCCCTGGTCAAATCTGGCCAGTATATGGGTTTGCTATCCAGTCTGCCTCTTCCTCTCTGTGAAGAGAGCAATGCACACTTGTGGTAAACAGATTATACCCAAGCACTCCAATCAAAGCTCACGGCTTTAGATTAAAACAAAACAAATTTATCTACAAAAGAAATTTGTAAGTGTTGATAAACAAATCATCTAGCAAATAAACCAAAAAAATCATAAACTAAGCTTAACACGCTAGTTAGATTGGATATGAATTAGCAGATTCTGACCCTGAGAAATGATAGAAGCAGGCTGCAGATTCTTAGGGGGCAAGATGCACTTGCTTTACAGCTGGTCTTTCATATGCAGGCTTGAAATCTCTTTAGTCTGTGTCCAGTACTTTCCCCGAGTTCCTGGTTAAACATGTCATTTTACTGGTTAACTTTTTACATGGGATTTAACATCCTAGTCGGTAGGGGTATATCTATGATGCCAGAAAGGCTTCAGTACAGGGGGCACCGCAACTAATCCAATGGGTACCACTAGGGAAAATTCGGATGTGTGCACACACATTAGAATAGATATGAGCAACAGATCTCAAAGAACAACAGTTACAAAAGGTAAGTAACTGTTCTTTCCTCACCCCTTATCCCTGTTTCAGATAAAATGCTTCCAAAGAGAGGTGATTCCCCACTGCGCCCGGGCTGCCCCGGCCCATGTCTACAGCTTTTTAGAGTTCTTTGTTTTCAGACTTCTTCAGGTGTATCCTCTTAAAATGGGGAGGGAATGTCAAAAGCCAGCTGAAGACAAAAGCCTGATTGCTTTCCATTCCTTATGTAGACTTTCTCTAGGATAGGAACCTTTTGTTTAGTCGCCCACTCCCATGGAAAAATACCAGAATCAAGATGGGGACTCTTGTACATTTTTAAGCTGGCACGGAGTTCCACATTCCTCCTTTGAAATGTACAAGAGTCCCAATAGGGGATCTTGTACATTTCAAAGGAACAGTGCCTATTGACTAGTTGAATAGTTGATGGAAATTCCATCAACTACTCCACTAGTAAATTAACCAATATTTAACATCCTTAGTAAGGAGGAGAGAGAAAGTACAGGTAGTAGTTGACAAGAAACAGGCAAATGAAAGATTCCCTTTCAATTCCATCAGATAATGACAGACAGCTAAAAAGTGAAAAATTTAATAAAAGCATATATACAAATGCTAGCAGTCAAAATATTAGATGAGTGACCTTGACTATCTAGTATTTGATGTTATTGATACAACAGGTCTCTCTCGAACTTGGAATGATGATAATCAATGGGACCCTGTAATACCAAAGTACAAAATAGATGATAATGACAGAATAAATTGTTCTGTTTGGGAGTGGCACTAGATGTGAAATAAAGCATAGAATCAAATATTATATTTCAATGTTCCTTGTAAGCTGAGTGCTTGGATGGCTACCCATGGCGAGATTCAGATACTGCCCAGCTGATCAGCATAGCACTCCCAGCCCCAGTGTTTCTACTGGTGGTGAACATCCACACCTGCCTTGGTGCACATAACAAAACTTATCCTGCATATAGATGGAAAAAATTAGAGGGAACATTGTAATACAGTACGCAGTGTCTATAATAAACAACTGGTGATCGAAGCCCATTTGTTCAGTATAGCCAGAGGTTTATTACGCAGGGGTAGGGGAAAGCAAAGAGCTTCTCCAGCTCACAGGACTACTGACTCCCACAGTGGGAGACAGGCCATCTTTCTAAGTATTGGCCACACATATTTAGTGCCATACTTTTCCATAAATTTTGCTGCCTTTGTTGTCATTTCAGCAGCCTGACTTGCGAACTGGGAGCTCTCCTGGCTGTCCCACCATATACTGTTTTTCATACGGGTCTTTGTTTCCACCCAAAGTTAATCTCCTAAGTAATTTCTGGGTTTCACATGAACCAACTTATTTGCTTACCAGTATTTTCCCCAAAACCTTATCCTGCAAAGGAAGAAAAAAGACTACACTCCCTCATGGTCAGGACATTGGCCCTTTGTCTGCAGATGTACTGGATACTTGTAAGGCAGCTAGTTCGAGTGCCATCCACAACTTTACAAAGTATTACACCCTAGTCCAGGCCTCTTCTGCAGCTCCATCTGTGGAGACCAACTGCATCCTTGCGCACACACCCCTTTTTATGAATATTGCTTACCAGTCATCCATGTGTGGAATACCAGGTACCATCCATGTGTGGAATACAAAGGTACCATCATTTGATGATGAAATGGAGGTTATTTGTCTGTAATTGGAGGTTCTTCAAGATGTGTGGACCCTATATGTATTTGTTTTGTGGTTGCTTTCCTATCACTCTGCTTCACATCTTATCTGATTCACAGTAAGAGAAGGAATTGGAGAGGCATTGGTCCATGCAGCTTTGTGTCCTTAGTTCAGGGCACAAGGAGAGTAACTGTGCAGGCACAGACCAATGGACACTATTTGTTACAAATCTCTAGTCTCACCTGCATGGAGGGTTTGCACAACTGTGTATGGAATACAGATTAGAGGCCACATACCTTTAAGCAGTTTGTACAAATTAAGTACGTACATAAGTATCAATCTAATACAGAACCGATCAATGCAATAAATGAATCCAGCTTAATACTGGTGCGTTTTCTATCCTGGTCTCTTTTTTTTTTTTAGTGAAACTAATCTTGTAAGCCCGTTATCTTGAAAGTTTTTTCATATCTGTAAGATTGTGTACTATACAGCTTGTAGGACTAGCTCTGAATGCGTTGTTGTATAGCATCCCCTGTTGGCTAACCTGTAAAATGATTTGGATTTTGCAGTGATGGATACAGGGTAATAGCATTTCCTTCAAACCACTGGTATCTGCAATCATATAGATACTGTGATCAGTTAAGCACAAGAATTTAGGTGATAACTGCATGGCTTTTGGTTAATGTACACCTATCATAGTACAATTTAAGCTGTCTATAATATATAATGAATGACTAATTTGCAAAAAGCATTTAAACACTTACTGCATGTTACATTTTGACTCGTATGCAAAAACTGTACTGATGAAACTAAATGTGTTCTCAAAATTTCTCCTTATTGTAAATTGTTTCTTTCATAGCCACTTTTGTGTGAGGGGTGCAGCATTGCCCTGTGCGTGAGAGAAGGGAAGATTTTTGTAGTTGCTGATCTGCACCTTAGGGATTTTCTTGCACATTTCCAAGTATCGTGCCTTTGGAGAAATCTTAACCCTTACCACCAAAGGGCTAACCTTTAATCTAAACTTCCCCAATGACAGAACTACCCTGTGCAAATCCCCCTTGCCCCTGCACACATGCAAAACTGTCATTGTTTCTCTGGGGAAAAATGTCAGATTTATGTTGTCTCTGCAGTGAGCCCTGTTCTCTGCTTTGGTCTCTTCTACATATTAGGTAATAGGTGATATATCTTTTATCATGTTTTTCATTTTATGAAACACATCAGGCAATCTGGAGAGGGTTACAGATGCCAGAGGGAAACACTATATGGTTCCCTTGGAGTTTGGTGAATTTGGGGGTTTCCCTGTCACTAACTCAGGTTTTAGTTGGTTATTCAAGATGCTTTTAAAAAAAGTTCTTTAAAACTTGTAGGTTTTCTTGTGCATGATCAAAAGCAAGAACTTTCCTTTCTCTTTGCTTCACCTGATTAGTGAAGCAAACAGTACATTGTGAATTGATCATTGCCACTTTTATGAATCAAGCAGGGTGCCATTCATGTGCTAGGTTTGCTGGCATGAATGTGGTAGTTTCAGTAGACTCGTCTGTATGAATGGTGACTGGATGTGACTGAGAGCCCTAGAGGGCTGTGTCATGTGACAAGAACATTGGCTAGTCCACGTGCTGCTGACTGAGGGGAGGGGGCAGAGGAGGACCGAGGGTTGCTGAACACAGCATGCTGATGCCCGTGCAATGCCCACAGGCACTTCCTCTGTTTTCTGTGCTCTTCCAAGGAGAATAAAGTGCATCAAATCAATTGTAGCTGAAAGATTTAAGGAGGCTTTATGGTAGTTTCTTTTGTATAGAAAAAATTGAGACGTTTTCCATCAGAAAAGAGCTTTGTGAGTTATTAATGTCTAAGAGTGAAATAATTGCAAAGAGCCCTTGCTGTTCCATTTAGCAATAGTAACAAACATACTCTGTATCAGGTGGCCAGAGTTACTGACTCTGAGCCATTTGAGAGCCAGGAAAGCCTGCCAGGGCATGGGGCTTCAGTTTTAGGAGTCATGCTTGCTGGGGCTCAGGACATCAACCATGCAGTGGAATGATAGCGGTAGGGACTTCTACCCTGCAGGAGGCGCCTGCTTGGGCTTGGGGCTTCTGCTCTGTGGGGAGGGCATCTTGGAGCCTCGGGCCTATGGAAAGTGCTTACCAGGACTTGGGGCTTTGTGGCTGAAGCCCCGAGCTCTCTTTCCTTCCCTCTCCACCCAAGTCTGGCAGACAGAGAATGTAAAGACGCTCTGAGTCGCATTTTAACTGTAAAAAGCCACATGTGGCTCTCAAACTATTGTTTGACCATGCCTGTTCTATGTCTTTTGGCAGATCTCCCATGAATCTCACGTATAAGATATTTTTATTGGCATCAATAAAAGAACAAAGGTGGTGTTTTTTTTGTTTTTTTGTTTTTTTTTTTTTTGGAAACCTCTTCAGGATAATCTTAAAGTGGAAACCTATGCAGTAAGATGAGTCCTCTCTAACATGTGCTCTTAAAAGTACATAATATTTTGTATGAGACCATTATTGCTTTCCAAGTTGTATTACTTTCATGAGATGTGTTTAAACAAGGGAAACTTGTGAGATGATTCTCTCTTAACCCATATATAAAATAAAGTTTTTCAGATGCTCAATCAAAAACTTCCACGTCATTCTTATCAAACTAATACCAGAAATTTGAGATGGGAAATTATTCAAAATTTGTGAGGTATATGCTTGTTTAGGTGTGTTGGGTTGTATTTTGGAGCCAAAGAGACATTAATTAAGGCTATGTATATTATGTTTGTTACATGTTATGTTGGCATAACTTATAACAACTCTTGATTATTAGTCTGCCTAAGCGACATAAGTTACATAGACATAAGCACTGGTATGGGTAGAGCTATATTGATGGGCTAGCTTCTCTAGCTTGTGGGAGCCTGAGTAGGTAAGCCAACAGAAGCACTCTCTCGTCTGCTTAGAGAGTGGCTATGTTACAGAGCTTACGGGGCACAGCTTCATTAGTGCTGTTCTAAACTCCAGAGTAGCCGTGCCCTCGATCTCTGAGTTCTGCAGATGGGCTACTTTGAAGAACCATTTCTTTGTAATCAATTTTTTTTTATGAATGGCAAATTTTGCTCAATTCAAGCAATTAGCTAGTTCTGTGTTCCTTCTTTTTAAAATACCAGGCTAGAGTGTGCTGTTGAGCACTTAAGGAATCTTTCTGACAATGGAGTTTTTTCCCTTATGATGTGGTTTCAGTGTAAGTTTTTGTTTTAAAAACTGCAAGGCAGAAAAACAAAGCAGTTAGGAGAGATTTCCTATATGGTACAAATTGCAAATGTGTTTATCCTTTATTCCAGGGCTACTCAACATGCGACCTGTGGGCCACATGCAGTCCACAGCTCGTTTGTTTGCGGTCCGTGATGCGGTTTGGTATTACGCAGGGCTAAACAGGTGGCCCACAGGTGGGATCCTTTGAACATGGCCTCCTCTGGGAACATGCTCCACAACAGTGAGACGTCTCCCAGGTAGGGGGAGCACTGATAGATGCAAGCGGACCGGCTGGCTGGAACAGACTGGGTACTGGGTGTCGGCATTTCTAGACCCCAGGAAGGAGGTGTTGGGAGCATCGGGGCATTGTGGGAAGTGCTTTGTATTCATGCCTGTCAGTGTAAAAGAAGCTATTTGCATATATATATTAGCATGTATATGCAACCACACTTAAGTTGCGGCCCTCAGAATGTGCTGTGAGCATCATTGTGACCCCCGGGGCTTCCAAAGTTGAGTAGCCCTGCTTTATGCAGTGTTGGGGGAAAAATACCGTGAATGTAAAACATGGTTGATATAAGAATTTACAAATTGCTTCTATTTTATTTTGGTTGCATCCAAGGTATTCTGAGGAAGATGTGTTTAATGCTTTCAATTATAACAAAATGTTTATAATTGTATTCATTTCATATGGACATAAACATTTTAATAAAAAGTAAATGCTGATTAAATGGTCTTTGATTCAAAAACTTTTTAGAGCACTTTATAATATCAGAAGTCTAACTTTAAATGCCAAAGTATTCTTAATGTAGGCATCTTAGCAACTAGACAAAGACATAGTAGGAACATCAATTTTTGTCAGCATTTAGCACTGTTTCTTTTAGCAAATTATATATAGTATTTCAGGGCAATCTTCTTCTATAATACCCTGACATCATAGGCAAACTAAGGCCAAGTCTACATTCAACATAAAAGTTAAGTTGATCATCTGTTGTTCAGGAGTAAAAAATCCACATCCCTGAGTGACGTAGGTAAGTCGATTCAAGGCCCAGTGTTGACAGCACTAGGTCAATGGGGTAAAAAACCTCTGCCAGCCTAGTTATAACCTCTTGGGGAGGTCGATTAACTGTGCTGACAGAGAACCTCTTCTGTAGCTGTAAGGCAGTGTTTCCCAATTTTATTTGGTCATGGAACCCTTTTAAATGTGAAATAATTTTGCGGAACTCCTAATAAGTCTTATATATGGAGCTGAAAAAGTAGACCACAAATAAGTAAGGATAATAATAAACAAATGCTAAAGAAGGTCATGAGATCAACATTTAGTTTAATTGTGTACAAAAAATAAAGCTCAAAAACTAATATGTATTTTATTGGCAGTTTTCAATGCAGAGAATGGTTTTTCTTCTTTTCTTGGCAAATTCTTTTTATATTTGGTTTAATACTGGAAAGATATGTAGATTAACCTGTTGGTCAACTTATATTTGTCAGTTAAATTTTTAAATACAAGAAATCACATGACTATACTGAAGTAAAGTATTCACGGGAGCACTGCCTGCGCACTCCCATACAAGCAACTGGTTTGACAGCTGAAGCTTCAACTTTGTCCGATGCGGCACTAGTATATTCGTATTCAGTCACGCACGTGATCCATGCTCCCTGAGAGTGAGTACAGGGATTTATGGTGGTGTATATAACAGGCGATCGCACCATTGACTGACTTGCGTGTGCACAGCGCTGAGTAGCGACACCATCGTCCCAACTCTCTGGTTAAACTGGCATTACACAGGGACACTTATTGTGGCAAACACAAATGAAAATTGTTTTCAATACAATTCATAAATGCTTAAATATTAATTATTTTTTTTTAATCATAAAATGTTGTTGTAATGGAATTTTCTCACGGAACCCTTATTTTCACTTTGCTTAACCCCAGGGTTCTGCAGAACACCATTTGGGAAACACTGTTATAAGGAGTGTCTATGTTGAAGTGTACGGCTGCACTTTTGCAGCTGTGACAGCTCAAATACCACTGAGCCACCCTTCCTGGGTGCCTCAAAGGTTTGATGGGTTCAAAATACTCATTTATCTCAGCTGTTTCACCTTTTTAAATGTAAGTGTATTAGCTTTAGCAAGGATATTGCAGTTTGGTATAGTTGTCATCTTCTGTAAAGAGGGCCCAAGATTTAGAATTCTTCTGTATAACAAGAAACAGGAGAGGAGACAGGGCATGCAGAGATTTTTTTTTTCACCTGTAGGTACCAGCTGAAACACAGCCCAAATTATCTCAGTTTGACTTGAAACCCTTATTTTGTATAGGACAGACATGTTTCAAGATTAGAGGGTTATAGGTGTCTTACAACGGCTACCAGTTGGCACCTCTTGGCTATCTCATCAGAAGAGTCAAGGATTGACCATGGAATCTAAAGTTTTTCACAGCTAGTGATGGTTTCTCCACGGTAGGGGTGGGCAATCATTTTTCATGGAGGGTCACTCTAAGAATTTGGTAGTGGTCAAGGGCTGCACTCTTCCATAGTATTAATGGAAGAGGTGTGGAGTCTGTGATGGAGTTTGTTGAGAAGGGGTGTGGTGTCTGGGAGGGAGTTGTGACCTGGGGCAGAGGAATGGGGTGCAGGGTCCAGAATGGGGTATGGGTGCAGGAGAATATTCTGACCTGGAGGAGGGGTGTGGGAGGGGGTTCAGGGTCTGGGACAAAGTTGTGATCTGGGCCAGGAATGCAGGAGGAGGTGCAGAGATTTGGGTTGAGACCTGGGGCAGTGGATTGGGGTACAGGGCAGTGTTCCCTTTAAGCTGTGCAGCAGCACAGCTTCACAGGTGATTAATCAGCCCTGCCCAGTCAGTCAGCACTGTGCAAGGAGCCTCTGATTTGGTGGGGCTGATTAATCACCTGTGAAGCTGTGCTGCCACACAGCTTAGAGGGGACGCTGGTGCAAGGTCTTGGAGGGGGAATGGGTGCAGAAGAGGATTCTGACTTGTAGGAGGGACTCAGGGTTTTGGGTGTGACCAGGGGTAGGGAATAGGGGTTAAAGATCTGGGAGGCAGTTGTGACCTGGAGGACAAGTGTAGAGTGGCAGAGTCTGGGAGAGGGTTGTGACCTAGTGCAGGAGGGCAGGGCAAGGATTTGGGTTGTGACCAGGGGTAAGGTGATTGAAGTGCAAGTTCTGGGAGTGGGATGTGACTTGGAGGAGGGCTATAGAAGGTGATGCAGGGTCTGGGAAGTTGTATGGGTAAGGAGTGGGGGTGCAGAGGGCTTGGGTTATGTGAGGTAGGAGTGTAGGAAGGGGGGCAGAGGGCTGGGGTGCCAAAGGAAGGCTCTGGCTGGGAGGTGCTTATCTGGGTGGCTTTTGTCCAGTAGTTTCCTTATACCGTGTCCCTGCCTTCCATGCCCCCACAAGAGTTCAGAGCAGCTGCAGGGGCTATGTGTAATGCTGCAAGCCTGGGTAGAGGGGGAGAGAAGGGTACTTTGGGCAGCTCCTATTGGCCAGACCCTGGCCAGTGGGAGCTGTAAGATTTTGCTGGGGGTGAGAGCAGTGTGAGAAGTTTTTTCCCCATTCCCCAAGCTTTCAGTGTTCAGAGCACACAGCTGGCTTTTCTGAACACTGAGCAGGGGCAGGGCAGGCAGGGAGCTGGTTGTGACTCCTACAGGCCAAATTTGGCATATTGGTAGGCTGGATCTGACACATCCAGGCAGTATTTGTCCAGCCTGCTTTAGATAAAAAAACCAGAGAGGGAAGCATTGTGGTAGTTTACACTGTTGCTGCTCATTGTGCTTATGTTCTAAGGATAAAGGACCTCAGCTCCCAGAATTATCATCTCACATCTTTTGCTTGTATCAAACTCATATAAGTAGGGCCCTACCAAATTCATGGCCATGAAAAATGTCACAGGCCATAAAATCTGATCTTTCATGTGCTTTTACCCTCTCTTTTATAGATTTCAGAGTAGACCAGAATTTCTGAAATGTGGGGTCCTGACCCAAAAGGTAGTTACAGTGGAGTTGCAAGGTTATTTTCAGGGAATTGCGGTATTGTAACTTTTCTGCTGCACTGCCTTCACAGTTGGGTGGCAGAAGAGTGGCGATGGCTGGATGGGCACCTAGCTTTGAAAGCTAGGGGTGAGGACAGTGTGCCCCATGAACGGTAACACGGAAGTAAGGGTGGCAACACTGTACTATGCTATCCTTACTTTCATGCTAGTGCTGGCTGTGGCTCTGCCTTCAGAGCTGGAATCCCAGCTGCTGAGGTCCAAAGGAAACACCAGTAGCATTGCAGAAAGTAGGGTAGCAGTACTGCAACCCCCTCTCTCCCAATAACCTAGCAAGCCTTCCCATAAATCTTTTTGGAGCATACCCTCTACAATTACAATTGCATTAAACTTGAGATTTAAATAGCTGAAATTTACCATTTTTAAAATCCTGTGATCATGAAGTTGACCAGATGGACAATGAATTAGGTAGAGCCCTCCATATAGGAAAAACAAAGGGAGGCATCACAGAAGAACTTAGGAACTTAACTGCTCAAAATAATCTAGAGAAGTAAAAAATCTCAGCTACTCTTTCTTACTCTATCTTCCTTCTCACCAGTAGCACAAGAGACTCTCCAGGGGTGAAGGGGGTTTGGGAAATATTTTAAAACAGGACAGCTGTGAGAGCACCCACAAGTAAGCTCCCATTACACTCAAGCCCATTCTTACGACTGTAGTTGTTGAAAGTATGTTATTTTGTGACTGAAATGTAATAAACGTAAAACAAATGCTGTGTTTTCAAAAGTCAGCATGTGGAATTCACTGCTGCTTGAGGTTAATATGTAAATATGATTAGAATTTTTGAAGATTATTTTAGGACTACTAAATTTGTAGTTATGAATATATTGACAGTAGTAAAGGTAATCACCTTCTAATTTCAGAGCGTAAACTGACTGCAAGGATTGTAAACATCCTGACCCTATATTGCACATATTAATAGCATTGCAGTAATTGGCCAGATATAATGTATGTTGGTTTTTTTAAAGCACTCCCCTTATGGCAGTGGTCCCCAAACTGTGGGGTGGGGACACTCCAGGCCTAATCTTGCACCCATAGGCGGTGGAGAGAGTGTACCGCCCAGCTCTGCTCCTGGCCACAGCACTGACTCCTGGCTTGGCCCCTGCCTGCAGCCTGACTCCAGGCCCATCTGTGGCAGAATAGAAATAGCTTTTGAAAAAATTAGACTTTTTATCTGTTCTGTGTTTTTTTGGGTGTCTCCACAGATATTTGGGGGGGGGGGGAAACCAAGCTGCTTCATATTCTAACAAATTTAGAGGTCATAAAGTAAATGCGGAACTTTCTCCTGTGATGTGTAAAAGTTATATTCTCTGGTGAATATGTATACTTATCAATTTGGCATGAAATTCAGATTTTCACTGAATGATTCCACTTTTCAAAACACTTTTTTCCCCTGTGTGGATGGGTAGGGCATGGGAAGGTGACATAAGGCAGGTTTATTAGGCGTCTTATAACATTATTTCATAGTTTGAGCTTGTTAAATGAAAGGTTCTGGGAGAGCCCTTACAGCTATTGCATCACTTACTAAGAATAGAAACTTTACTGCATAATATAGCTTGTCTGCAGTGTGGAGAGACTTGATAAATTAGTGTTTCTAGAGAATGACCATTTATTATACATTTTAGCTAACCGCTTTTTATTCTACGTTCTGGTGCAAAATGAAGTAGCAGGTTTTTCTTCGCATCTCCAAGGGTGTTTGGAGATCAGTATAGGACGTAAAGACAATGCCATTTTGCAACAATTATTTTCAAAACGAATTGGTGGTATAAATTAATCCACAAGACACCGATAAATATACTCCTGTTGTAATTGTCTGGGGAGACCGAAGGGGAATTTTCTTTTGCACAGTATGAGGTATTCTGTTATATCAATCAGTTATAAAGTAAATCTATTATAAAACTAAATTGTGATCATACAGTTCAAGCAAAACATAATGCTAATCTAAATCCATGTAAAAATTCCTACTCCTATAAATAAAAGGTTTGTTCTGCTTTTTTTCCCCCTACGTCATTGTGAAATCTTAGTCAAGATGTACCAGCAAGGGAGTGTGTTTGTATTCCAGTGGTGTAGCTGAACCAGACAGGTCTGCAGCACAGCATTTTATTTTTAGACTCTAGGTTGCCATTTTTATCCTGTAAAAATATTCATCAGTGTCTGGGTGACAGGCCATCACTTTTATAATGGTGTCAGAAAGACCAGATTTTTTTTTTCACCTCCCTCTCCTCTCCTCTCTTAGGTCATGCTATATATAAGTCTTGAGGGGGATGGGGGACCTTGATTTCAATTCATGCATTAGATTCTTGAATTCACAGACCTTTAGCGTCACACAGTTCATTCATCTTCTGTACGCAGCTGCTTACGCAGCTTCACTTATTGTGTATTATGGATGAACTGTTCTCGTGCATAGAGCTGAAGGCACGTGAGAGAAAAATATGATGCCTAGTTATGTCTCCCCAGTCTGACCTCCATCTCTGTTCCCCGTTGATCTTAAAGTGGCATTTCTTTTAAAAGAGGTATTTTATCTTTTGTGGAAAAACAAACTTAGGATGCTTAAGGGATATAGATCTATATGGTTAAGAAGCTATTCTAGATATTTTTGGAACAAAACCCAGTATTCTGTTGTGATGGACAAACTCTGGTGAGGTGATATGGCATTTCATATTTTTTGGATATTGCAAAGTGGCTAACACACTCTGGTAAAAGAATAGTAATAGAGATGTAGCCGTGTTAGTCTGGTCTAGCTGAAATAAAAGACAGGACTATGCAGCACTTTGAAGACTAACAAGATCCACTTGCGCATACCAGCTCCCGCAGAGCCATGTGCGCCCCCCCCCCCCCCCAAACTGCTGCCTCTGTATTAGCACGGGGTGGGGGTGGGGGGGCGCACATGGCTCTGCGGGAGCTGGTATGCGCAAGTGGATCGTGTTGAGCCATTTCCCCCGTGTAAATGTGCAGCTGCTGTAAATTTCAGTGGTTCCATGTTTACAAAAACCCACATGTTTTAACATCTCTAATGGATGCAGCTTTGGATATAAATGTTGTATCTCGAATCATACACGTTTGTGGATATCCACTTTATATCAATGGGTATCTGCATATGATGATGCCAGTACAGATATCTGTGGCTCACTTTTGCAGATACAAATGCGGATATAAATTTTGTATCCACACAGGGTTCTACAGTACAAGTGATTGTATGTAGTCGCAAGAGCAGAAATTTTGGAATTTTATATGATCATTGACAGGCTGATAGAAGAAGTAGATTTTGAAAAGAGATTTACAGTAGATTTAGTCTATAGTCTTGGATTGTAAACTGAGGTGACGATTGTCTTTTTTAGTGTTTGTGCAAGCACAGAGGTGTCCTGCTTAATGAGTGGCACTCTTAGGCACTATCACAACATAAATAAAACATGCATGGAGTGATTTTAATTAACTTCTATGGAGAGCTACATAAGCAAACTAATGGCTTTTGGAAGTGGCTAGGTAGAAGCATTCTGAAAAGTGCAAAAGCAGTTCACTGAGGGTACGTATGGACTACATCCCTTTTTCGGTAAAGGGATGTACATTAGACACGTCGATATTGCAAATGAAGTCGGGATTTAAATATCCCATTCTTCATTTGCATAATAGCAGCTGCAGCTTTTTCTGAAACGGGGCTTTTTCGGGGGAAAAAAAACCCAAAATGGCAGTTTAGACGGGAATCTTTCGAAAATAAACCCTTTTTTTGAACGATCCTGTAAACCATTTTTTGAGGACTACAGAGTCTTTCGAAAAAGGGTTTTATTTTCAAAAGATTCCTGTCTAAACTGCCATTTTTTTTTCGAAAAAGTCCTGTTTCGAAAAAAAGCAGCAGCTGCCATTATGCAAATGAAGCATGGGATATTTAAATCCCGACTTGATTTGCAATATCGACGTGCCTAATTTACATCCCTTTACCGAAAAAGGGATGTAGTCTAGACACACCCTGAGAAGGGTATGCTCTGCCATGAGTGACATTTCTGTTCACAAGTCAGAGATCTCTTCAGGGGTTGAAAGTTGCATGATTTTTGTATTCAGGTGACATGGCTTATATTTTTCTCCTTCAATAAAACTGTATTCTGAACTGTTGCCTTTTCAGACTTTTTCCCAAAGAAGTCATAGAATCATAGAAATGTAGAAATGAAAGATTGTCCTGGGGGAATTCAGTGCCACGCCGCAATACAGAATTTTGTAGAAATTAACATTGTGTGTGCAGAATTCCCCCCCCCCCCCCCCGAAATGGGTTGCAATTCTGTTAGGTTCAGTGGCACCTAAGTGGGCAGCTGCCAGAGCCCAACTTGTACATAGAAGACACTGCTGGGAGAGGGTGAGGAAGTTAGAGGGTTCCTGGCAGCTGTAGTTTCCCGTGTGCCCTGAGGTAAGGAGAGGGTGATATATAGGAAACTCCACAGAAGCTAGAGACTGAGCATCAGGCTGTTTTATCCATCTAGATCCCTGGGTTCTGGGGAGGGTTGGGGGTTTGTTAGCTGGATGGCATGGCTGGGCTCTGGGGGCAGTGCAGAGAAACAAGAACTGGATTGTCTTAGTGGTTTCTTTAACTCACTACTCCTGAGGGAAATTTTTGTGTGTGGTGTGTTACAGATGTATTCATATACTGGTATTTTGAAATAAATTGTCATGATTCTGTATTGTTTTAATAAATAATTTGCAGAATTTTTAACTTTTTGGCACAGAATTTCCCTGGGAGTAAAGAAGACCTCATGAGATCAAGACCAGCCCCTGCTCGGAGGCAGGACCAAGTAAACCTTGGCTATTCCTCATTGGTATTTGTCCAATGTATTTTAAAAAGCTTCCGAGGATGAATTTTTTTTTTCCTATCTAAACTCAATCTTCATTGCTGCAGATTAAATCCATTATTTCTTGTTCTCCCTTCAATAGACATGGAGAACAATTGATCACAATCCTGCTTATAATAGCCCTTAACATGTTTGAAGATTGTCATCAGGTACCCCCTAAGTTTTCTCTTTTTCTAGATTAAATGTACGTAGTTTTTAAACTCTTTCCTCATAGGTCAAGTGTTCTAAATCTTTTTCGTTTTTGTTGCTATCTTCTGGATGCTCTCCAGTTTGTTCACAACTTTCCTTAAGTGTGGCTCCCAGAATTAGACCCAGGACTTGAACTGAGGCCTCATTGATGCTAAGTAAAGTGGGACAGTTATTTCCCATGTCTTACATATGACTTTGCTGTTAATTCACTCCCGAATGTAATTTTTATTCACAGCTGCATCACATTGCTGAGTCATTCCATTTATGATCCTTTATACCCCTCACTTCCTTTTCAGCAATGCTATCCCCTAGACCATGCATGCACAATAAGGGGCCTGTAAGGTAGATGCAGTTCACCAGGGTTAGCTCCTGGCGAGTCACCAGTGCCTTAATTATTTGCATGTCCACAGGTACAGCAGCTCACAGATCCTGTTGGCTGTGGATTGCGGTTCCTGGTCCATGGAAGCTGTGAGAAGTGACATGGATTGGGATAGTGCTTTCTGCAGCTCCCATTGGCCGGGGATCAATGGGAGCTGTGGGCAGCCGTATCTGCAGACGTGCAAGTAAATAAAGCTCTGGTAGCCAGCCAGGAGCTAACCCTGGTGAACGGAGTCCAACCCATGGGCTGTTTATTCCCCACCTCTGACCTCGATAGTTTTCCCCATTTTGTAGTTGTATGCTTGCTTTGTTTTTTTTTCTTTCCAAACTGAAGTATTTTACATTTGTCTTTATTGAATTTCATCTTGTTGATTTCAGACCAATTCTTCAATTTGTCAAGGGCATTTTGAATTCTAATCCTGTCCTCCAAAGTGCTTGTAACTCCCCCCGAACTGTGTGCTTTGCAGATTTTATAAACATATGCTCTACTCTGTTGATAAAGTCATTAATGAAAATATTGTATAGCTCAGGACTTGCACTGACTCGTAAGACACCACCACATATGCCTTCCTAATTTCACAGCAAACAATTGATAACTACTCTGAGTCTTTCAACCACTTGTACATCCACCTTTTAGTAACTTCCTCTACTCCAGTGTTTCTCAACCTTTTTTTATAAAGTATCCCTTTAAAAAAATAAGTACCCCCAGTACCTATAGTTTTCAGACACAATTTTTTTTCTACCGTTGCATCACATTTGTTTAAACAACTTAATCAGAGCCGGGTGTGAGATGAAGTTTTTGGGTGTAAAAAGTACAAAAATAATAAAGCACTGTAAAACTGAAAACAAAAATTCAGTTTTCTCCAAATTTCAATTGTTGATGTACCCCCCCCCCCAACTTCTCTCGAGTACCCCTGAGGGTACTCGTACCACTGGTTGAGAAACACTGCTCCAATTCACCTTTCCCTAGTTTGCTTGTAAAAAAATGTCATGTGACACTGTAATCAAGACATATTACATCTATTGCTTCCCTGCATCCAGAAGGCTAATAACCTTGTCAAAGAAGGAAATTGGGTTGGTTTGGCATGACTTGTTCTTGATAAAGCTGTTCTAGCTGTTTCTTATGCCCTTTTTGTCTGGGTACTTACAAATGGATTGTTTAATAATTTGTTCCAGTATCTTTCCAGATATCAAAGTTAGGTTGCCCTGTCTATAATTCCTGGGGCCCTGTCTAGTGCTTTGGGACCTCACCCATCATCCTAGAGTTTTCAAAGATGATCTCCAGCTGTTCTAAGATTGTTTCAGCTAGTTCCTAAAGTACTGTGGGATGAATTTCATCAGGTCCTGCAAATTTGAATATATCTAATTATTGAAATATTTTGTAATTTGTTTCCCTATTTTGGTTTGTTCCTTCTCTGTTAATATTGTTAGGTTAGCATTAACCTTTGTAATGACGACTGAAGCAAAATAGACATTAAATGCTTCCAACTTCTTGATGTCATCAATTATGAGCTGTTCCTTGCTAAGTAGAGGACCTATGTGTTCTCTTCCTCTTTCTCTTGCTCCTCATTGGTATTTAAAGAACTTATTCTCTTTTATGTCCCTTACTAAGTGTAACTCATTTTGTGCTTTAGGCTTTCAGATATTGTTCCTACAGCCTGATGCTATTCTTTTGAACTCCTTTTTAGCAATTCCTCCATGTTTCCACTTTTTGTAAGATTCCTTTTTGACTGTCAAGTTATTAAAGAGCTCCTGATTGAGCTATATTGGCCTCCTACTATTCTTTCTCTCTCTCTTCCACGTTGGGATAGTTCACAGTTGTGCCTTTAATATTCCCTTCTTGAGAAACTAATAGTTCTTGTGAACTCCTTTATCCCTTTGTCACTCTGGAGGTATGCCTTAGGTGGGCTCAAAGTAACTTAACTCTCTGATCTGTTGAAATGGAGACCTGTTTGAGTGGCTTAAATATAAATGTTGAGGTGAGAATAGAGCTTAACTTCTCATGCACTGGTAATTGCTTGAAATCATCATGTTATGTAATTTGCTGTACATTAACTGTTCATAGTTTTTTCATTCGTGGTGTTTTTCAGTTGTGGAGGAGACAACTGAAAATGTGATTCTGGTTCTAGAGGTAGACAGTTGGAATTGTATTTTAAAAAAATACAAGAACTATCCTTTTATCTTTCTTTCTCTCCAGTTACTTCCTATCGTCTTTTATCTTTAAATGCTTCAGATGTACTTTTTTCATCAGTTGCCTCAAGTTTCCATCATGCATACTTGGCAACCTGACTTCTACCTTCTCTTCCACTCAAATTGCTCTTGCCTGGGTTTCTATTCCATTCTCACCGTCCTTACTTTTTTGAGACTGATCACTCCTTCCTACTTATCACCTTACTATGCCTTGGCTTTCATGATATAGCACTCTCTTACTCTCTGGCTGTTCCTTCAGTATGTCTGCTTTTTCTCCTTTCTCCACTTTCTGAAAGGGTCTCATCTGGGTGTATCTTAGACTCCTTGTTTTCTTTCTCTGGGTGATCTCAAAGGTAGGGTCTAAGCTACCATCAGTACACTGACTCATCACTACGTCTTTCCAACTTGGCCTGGTTCCTTGAGTCCAAGCTCACAGCTCAGTCTGTAGGAAGGAAGGTGAGGGCGAGTCAAAGACAACCACCGAATTGTAAGCCTCAGAGATAGAGAGGATGGTGTTTATGTTGACAGTCACACTCCTACACTCCACAACTTCAGGCCTTGGTCTCTCCTATTCTCTTTGTGGCGTTTAACAGTTTAGTCTCTTGTGAGCAGTATAACTTTGCTCTAATTTCATTTCTAGGGTTTAGAGAGTGGGTGGTGGTGGCCTGTAATATTGAGGAAACGAGAGCAGATAATCTCATGGTCTCTTCTCATCTTAAACTCTGACCCTGACCTCTGCTCTCTGTATCTGTAAGATTATGAACTTTGTTTTGACCATGTTGAGCTTGATATGATGAGTCATCCAAGCTCAGGAGAGGTTGAGTTGTTGGAATTGGGATAGTGATGAATTCTATTCGAGTGGCAAGGTCCCTGAGGGATGGGTTGTGTAAGGAAAAGTAAAGGACCAAGAACAGAACCCTTAGGGACCCTCATTAGAGGAGGAGGACAGATGGAGGAAGGCAGTGGAGCTACCAGAATGTAAATTAGCAAAGAGGTTTCAGGAGCTTCAGGGGGTAGCTGAGTTAGCCTGTTCCAGAAAAAACAACAAATGGTCTGGTAGCACTTTATAGACTAAACAAAACATGTAGATGGTATCATGAGCTTTCGTGGGCACAGTCCATTTCTTCAGATGACCGGACTCCGGTCATTTGAAGAAGTGGGCTGTGCCCACGAAAGCTCATGATACCATCTACATGTTTTGTTTAGTCTATAAAGTGCTACCAGACCATTTGTTGTTTTTTCAGAGGTTTCACGTGTCTTTGTTTTGGGGTTGTAATTTCTTCACAATGTAAAATTTTTTAAAATTTGCTTCTAAATTAAATTAATGCAGACTTGTGGGTCACTTATTTCTTTTTGTTCCATAAATTAAGGTGAAATTTTTTTTTTAATAATTTTGAAGAAAATGAATTCTGTGTTGAGGTTGCTGAAAGGGAGGAGGAGGGGACCAAGAACAGAGCCATGGTAGCAAATAAGTTGCTGGATCTGGGACATGAACCTCATTCCCTAGCCCGACTACTCATAGTCACTAGGCTGTTGGACTGAGCCTTGTGTTAATATATTATGTTTTGCATAGAAATATTTTTCATGGGGGGGGGGGGACTCCAATTTCTATGTTTTTATTTAGTGCATGGGTTTTTTTTCTGCTGAATTATCTATTTAAATCAGCTAGTAGAAGTCACGCTTCTGTTGTGTTTGCACCAATTTTCTGTTTTTTTCTTAATAAAAATGCAGAGAGTTGCTGCTGTCTTATTAACTTGCAGTCTGCATGCTTATCTTCTTTGTTCTTTGTTAAATGTGAGCTGGCATGTGTTAGACTGCGTTAGTGTTCACTCTTAGGGACTTCAGTGGTTTCTAAATTTGGCATTGCTAAGCTGGTGCCCTGTTTGCTTGAATCAATTGGGGCTCCTATTTTTAGCAACAAAAGGGAATTGAAATAGCAATTTTCTTTCCATGTAATAAATCCCCAAGAGGAATACTGATGCAAGTTCTGTCATTCCATATTCTCCCCCACCCAAAAAGCACTCAGACGAAAGGCAGCTGTCACGGTTTGCGGCAGTATTAATCTTTAATCAATCGAGTGTTTTCTGCATTCAGGTGTTCAGGGAAAAAAGGGTCACGAGGAGAATCTGCCTAGAATAACTAAGCACTCGTGCATGGGCTGTGCAGTCAGAATCTGGTGGGTAACAGCAGGGAATAGACAGAGCAGCTAAAAATAGTGTTTGCTTCCAGTGTTTCTCCAGTCTATTTTTGATGCTTGATTTTGATAAGGTTGATTGGTTTCTTACTAAAAATAACTGCTCCTAGCAAGTTAAGGACAAAAAGTAGAATATTTTTAACCAACGTGGGCTAAAGTACTTTCCTTGGCTGCAGATAATTTGGGAGCTAGGCATTGGTCAATTGCTATTGTTTTATATAATCTGTAATAAATGAGACACTGCTTAGTGCCAAGCAGGGATAGTCTTTATTCTTGCCAGCTTCTCCCAAAGGGCTGGAATATTCTTGGTACAGCATTCGTATTATTCTGTAGCTGAAGACTTCAGATTTGTGAGACATCTGTGGTATTGAAGTTCACACCCATGTTAAGCTTTCTACTGTGAGATGTTCCTATGAGCTACACCACTTCAAAACAAGAAAAAACCCTGTTTCCTAGTTGATTTTGTGTCGTGCTAAAACCTGCTTTAGCTCAGAAATAATATATAACCTGGTTTGCACCTCATTTTAATTGAATAAGTCTTTAAAACCGAGATCTGAGAATGACATGCTCCTGCACATAGTGTAGAGCAGTCGCTACTCACAAATATAAATCTCTCCTCGTGCACTGGAGACAGCTTCTACTGTAGCCACTTCTGCTCTCCTATTTCTCCCACATCCATGTGTTACATGATATGCCAAAGCCATTCTTTGCAGCAGATGAGAACACTAAGTACCACATTAGTGAGTCTGAATTGCAGCCTGGATGTATGGCTGAGTTTCCATCTTTAGATTGTTTGTTACGTAAACTTTTTCCTTAGCTCCCAGGAAACCTATAAGGACCTCTAACTTGATTCCCATGACCATAGTGGTAATGATACTTTGTACTGATGTTTGAGTTCCCATTTTTGTAGAGTTTATGTTCTTACGCTCATGCACACTGTGTTGCATTTTTGCTAAATTCAGTGCGGGGGGGGGGAGGGGGAATGTTTGGCTTTGTCTTCACAGCTAGATATGGGAAGTCATTTATTAATGTTTTATTATAATGCCATAGAGTGCAACCACACTGCAGAACAGTAGTAAAGTTTTCAATCCCTATTTTCATGCTCTGTGTCCATACTTTCAATCTTTTTGTCATGAAAAATGAAAAAAATTCTGGGTCCATATGCTGTGCTTCATTGCCACAAAGAGCTGCATCACTTGATGCTCACTCTTGAATGGTATCATGGGACAATGTGTCCAGCTCATCTGGGGATTATGAGTGAAAGTGATCTAGGCCCATTTGTGGCAGTACCCAAGCTGGTTTGTAGTTACCTCCTGATGCTCTAAGGCATGCTTTTTGCTTGTCAGAACTGTTTTTGTTAATAGAGGCAGTGCTGATTTGGTGTGCCTCTGAAGGGACTGTTGCAAAGTGAATGGTGGCGAGTGTTTCAGTATTGGCTCTTTGACTGAAGAAGACAGCTTGCTGTTAGAAGTAGAAGGGGAATAGAGCTCGCTGCCATGTGGATAGGGAGGAATTGAACCAGCTTATGCTTTTTGATGACAGGATCCTCTCCACCCCCTCAAAGCTCTGCTTCTAGACCAAGACCACAAGCTCAAACTGAACGTACATCATGATGGAAATGTAGTGATTAGTAGTGGGTCCAGAACGTTCATAAGAAAAAAAGCAACGTTTTAGAGCTGTGTGAGGAGCTTGTCCCGTACCTTGAGCGTCAGGGCAACACTCTGATGAGAGACATAGTAACAGTCCACATACAGTGGTTCTCCACCTGTGGCCTAATCATCACAACTGTGGTCTATTTGATGCCCTCACTAGGGATGTAAGTGTTTGACTGATAAGCATCATCTTATCTCTTTCTATTGTGGTTAAACTCTTCTTCCCTGCAGGTGTGGCGGCTTCCAGCTGCTGGCCTTGCTCCCGGGGAGCCGGCTGCCTCAGTGCGGGCTCTGCAGTAGAAGGCTTATGCTGCAGAGCCTGCAGTTCTGCCAGCTTCTCAGGAGCAAGGCCAGCAGTCAGGAGCTGGCATATGAGGCATATAAGCCTTATACAGCAGAGCCCACAGTGTGGGGCACAGCAGCCAGCTCCCCGGGAGCAGGGTTGGAGCTAGTGCATGTGGGAGCTGGCTAATGCGCACTGGTTCCCAGCTATTGGCCCCACTACCAGGGAGCCAGCTGCACTGCGAGCACCGCATTCTAAGCATTATACTACAGAGCCTGCAGGGGGCACCTCATCTCTCCCTAGTCCCACCCGGCCAAAACGGTTAACCGTGTAACTGCTGAGAAGTTTAGCTGTTATATAGTTACTTTTTTAGACATTTTTACATTTCTAGTCCTCACAGCCATACAGATATTATTGCATGCAGCTCACAATGGTAAAGACGTTGAGAATCACTGGGCAAAAATGCATCTGTAACCCATGTCTCCTTGATGGGGCACACTCTCTCTCCCTCAAGGGACACCTTGATCAGCTAGAGATTGACAAGCTTCCTATATAGCCTTGGTAAAGAAATGTATGTATTTTAGTTTATGCTGTAGAGGCTCATGTGTTTAGCTTCGGAGGTCCCAGATTTTATCCCAGTTGGAGGGTATGTCTACACTACAATCGCGTTCTTCCGAAAGTAAATAGAAAGAACAGAGGGGTTTTTCCAGCATTGGTAATCCTCTTTCTATGAGGAAGAAGCCTTTTTCCGAAAGAGCTCTTTCTGAGAAAGGCGTGTGTGGATGGGGAAGAGAGAGTTCTTTCAAAAAAGGAAAAAGCACAGGTGCCCTGGTGGCCACTCCGTCCATAGTAATCATAGCTTAAATGCGAGATAGCGTCCACACTGAATGGACACTATCTTTCGAAAAAGCAGATTGCTTTTTCAATGCACTTTTGTGTGTGAACGCTCTCTTTTGGAAGAATTTTTTTGGAATATCTCTTCCGAAAAAAGTTTCTTCCAAAAGAAGCCTGCAGTCTAGATATAGTCGGGGTCTGTAACTGGTAACCAGCAATACAATTTATTATAGAACTATTGGTAATCATTTTGGGATAGGCAAATCAGGTAGTTCAATGGTCACAGAGACTTGCAAGGTACTTACTGCTCCACTGCAATCCAGAGTGGTTCTATTGGAAAATATTAATAGAAGAATAACAGGTTTTGAGTAGATGGGGTTCCTGCAGAAATTAACAGTGCACTCAAACCTATGTAATCCCTACTATTTGGAGAAAGTGAGTACGCTGTCAGGAAAGAATACAGCTATGTCATTATGCAGGCCCTTGTAGAACACCATGGCATAGTTGCAAATGCCTACATAGGATGCACTTGTGGAGTGCATGATGTCAGGGTGATCTGAAGATGTGGCCTGTTTTAGGGCAAGTTGAGACATTCCTTCCTAGCAAAAGTCATCAATGGAATGTCCATGCCTTTTCTGATTTTTTAGTGGCCCTACTCTCTGCTGTCTGGGTGATCAAGACTTATGATTTCCACCAACATGGCAGCAGGCAGACTGAGCATGTGCTGAATGATCGTGGAATGTGCTTTTGTCCAGTTACAGACTTGCTTGTACCGTAGTGTGTATAATGTGGCTTTTGCAGTATGTATGATAAGTGGGAATATTTTGGGGCAGAATGGGTAGAGGACATGAAGGTTTTGGAGTCTGCTTAGAGATTATCATCTGTTGTGCCTCTGGTTCCTGGTACAGTAGCAAAGGCTATGAAGTAATGCCTGGTGCCCCTTTATTCTCAAGCTATCCTGGAATTGTTGGTTATAAGATTATTATGGATGAGGAGGAAATGGATGTTTTGGCAACAGTTTGGGGATGGATTGTTGTCAGTTGTCCTGTAGTTGAGGCAGGCAAGGATGCTGACATCAAGAGGTCTGTTGGTGTATTGGGAAGTAATATTCACGATGGTAAATACGGTGTTCTGGTGAGATTCTTAATGTTGCTGAGTTTTTGGAGGAAGTCAGTTGTATCCTGGAGGAAGCTGGCCTATCTGTATAGTAAATGCTTTGAGGATTTCTAAGAGACCTGGTATTTCTTCAGTAAGAGTGGAATAGTTAGATATGATGGGTTGTCCTGTATTCCCTTGTTAGTGTATCTTAAGCAGCTAGAAGGTCTCTGAGGCTTGTAGGTTCTCTTGGTATTGTGTGGGGGAAGGATTTGGTGATAACGCCTCTGAATTATGGAGTGTGTGAGGGGGGAGGAGGGAGCCATCTTTGAGGGTTTTTTTTATAGTAGACAGTGTGGGGGAGCTGTTGTGTGGCTTTGTTAATGTAGTTGTTGTGGTTGAGAACTATGGTGGCACCCCCTTTGTCAACTGGTTTGATGATTATCCAGTGGTTGGATTTCAGAAACTGTATAGTCCTCCCTTTGGCAGTGGAGAGATTGTGATGTTAAAGAACTTCATTTTTCCACCCTGAAGTAATTGATGAAATGATCATATGTGTGATTTTGTTGCTATGGAACTCATTGCTGTAGTACTGGAGTGCTTCCCAAATGTAGTGAATTTATTTTCACATCACCCAGTAAGATGAGTGGTAATTAGTCTAGTCATACAGATAAACTGAAGCAGAGAGATTATGGCTATAAATACCTATTAATTTTGGGTGGCTAGTTTGGACACCGTGGACTTGATTTTGCAAAGTACGTAGCATCTTTTTCCAGAAAGATATGTTCTAACAAGGTACGTTTTTTTTTCATTCAGGAACCACTGACCCACAGAAAGATCAGTCAGCAGCCTGCAAAGTAAAAAGCAACCCCACTCACAACCCTTCTGCTCCCAAGTGAGAAGCGCCAAAACAAAACAACCCTCCAGCAAACCCTCACACTCATCTTGCCCCTTTCCATCCAGCCAGTGTCCGTGCTCCATCTCCACAGGGGCAGGTGCTGAGGCTCAGGGCTTCTAGCCTGCAGTGCGGAGACTTGCTGCAGGCTTGATCAAAGGAACAGGGGCCAGATCCAGCCCACAGGCCAAAGGTAACCCACCCCTACTCTAAACTTTGGGAAAGTTTTATGGCCTGGGTTAGACAAGTAGATCACAATGATCCTTTCTGATGTTGGAATCAGAAGATCTCTGAAACATTATAAAGCAATTCATATTCAAAACACAGCTTCCACTAATTTCATTTGCAGTTGTGAGTGCTCAGCATTTCTGCAAATCAAAACCTAGGGCAGCAGTTCTCAACCTGCAGCCCACAGGCTGCATATGGCCCTGTTAGCACACAGCTGTGGCCCAGCTCAACTGTGTGCTAAAGGCTGGCCTATGAGGCGGGGTCCAGGTTCCTGCCTACATGGCACCATGGGATCTGGGCTGCCATGCTGCCCAGTTCAGTGGGGTTGGCAGCCGAGGGTTGGCCCCACAGAGTTGGAATTCTGAGCTTCTCTGCCACTCAGCCCTTGAAGTTTATGTAACAGATTGAGGGCTGTATATATGGCCCACAAAGATAAATAAGTTAAGAACCACTGCCATAGGGTATAAAGTTGGGGATCCAGAAAAGGAGGCATGAGAATTAGCGTCCATCTGCAGAAGATTTTTTTTTTAAAAAAAATTAGTAACTTTTCTAGCATGAGATAGGCAGGGTCATCCCAAGGAGAGTGTGGGGCCCAGGATACCCTCTCCCTGAGCAATGTGGCCTGGGGGATTACCCAGAGTGCTTAGAGGAAACTTAGCTCTCCACCCACATGCTTCTACGAAGGACAGAACAGTGCACTGGGGCTTCTCCCATCCCACCTGTCCAGTACTTCTGCTGGAGACTAGGGTCGGGCACAATGGCTTCTCCTGCTTCTCTGAGGCTTCTGCCAGAAATGGGGTCGGGCGGCACTTCTGGGGTGTTCTCCATCCTTTGGCTTCTACTGGGCATGGGGGGGATGACCTGCAGGGACTTACGGGGGTGGGGGCATGCTGCAGCAGTTTCCCTCTGTGGATTCTGACATGGGTGTGGGCACAGAGGCTTCCTCCTCCTCATCTGTGGGGTAGCAGAAGCCAGGGGAATGGTTATTGAGAGCTTCTTTCCTTTCTGGTACCTGAGCAAGAGCTTGTCAAGACAGGCAGACATACAGCGTGGGAAATTTCAGCCCAAATGGTTAGCAAAGTTATGAGCAATTAATAAGGTATCTTAAAATGGGCATGATCAGGCAACTGCTCCAGACAGCCCGACTAGCTCCATCCACAGTGGGCTCTGCGGGGCTGAAGCAGTCCCTTGCCTGAGGTGGGCTGGGAGCTGTTTATCCCCCACTGGTTAATTGGAACTGGTAAGCATCACCCTTTCAGTATGATGCTTACCAGTTAACCAATTAACCTTTCACATCCCTACTGAAGGCCAGATATTGTACTGGTTAACTGACTCTTCCACAATTTAAAGGTCAGTCGTTAAATGCTTTACTGGGTATTTGTGGCATAGCTTAATTGTCTGTCACAGATTAACCAGCAGGTTAATTTATGGCTGTGTAAAACAGAAATTCTTCTTCGTGATTGCTCATGTGCATTCCAATATGTGTTTTGTGCACTGTGTCCCCGATCGTTGGAAGACTTTTCCTTAGTGGCACTCGTTGGATCGGCTGTAGTGCCCGTTGTGGTGATACCTCACGGCATTGCATATATACCCCTGCTGACTCACCTCACACTTGAGTTCATTCTTTTCACCAGTGACAGTCATTGGAGCGTCTGACTTCTTGCTTAGACAGTAGTTCTTCCCTACAGCATAGTTTCACAATTTTTATTGTGTTGATTTTTATCAGTTAGTTTAGGTACTGGTTCTGCAGGGCTGTCCCCCTCCTCTGATTGCAAAGCCTGTGGGGTGTGCAGCGGCCCCAAGGATTTAAACAATGTGTTAACTGCGGGAAATGTATGCCTACAGGTGACCCACATGCTGAGTGTTTGCAGTGTCTTGGAAAAGGCCATCAACAAGACAAGTGTAGCTTCTGGAAAGGTTTTAAGTCCCGTACTAAACATGAAAGGGATCAGAGAGTGAAGTTACTGCTAATGGAGTCAGCACTTCAGCCTCATGAGTCAGCTTCGACTCCTTGGTGCATAGCCCATCAGCCTTGGTGCAGGATACTTTGGCACCAAAATGGGAGGAGTGCCAGGATCACTGGTGCCAATGCATAAGCCAGGCTTCTTGGCATGGCACTGATGATATTTGCCAGTGCCTAAGAAAAGGAAGAAGGCCGACCAAAGACTCTGTCCCTCCAGAGGTTGCCCACATCATGCCGAGCCTGCCCAAGTTGGGCATCTCAGCCTGCCCAATTGGGGCATCTCAGCCCCAGCTCTCTGGCGTCAAGGGCAGGCCCCTTGAGTCCTGTGTCGGTGGAGTCTGTGGTGGTGGAGGACCTGTACTTGGCCTCCATGCCTGACACCTTTGAGGCCATATGGAACCTTATTGAGTTTACAGCGCCACTGACGATGGCGGCGCTGATTCTGGCACTGCCTGTGCCCCTGCTTCCTGGTCTGGTCTCAGTGCCGCAGGCTATACTTGCCATATTGACATCTGGGTGCTGCAGAGTACTTAGTGCCAGCATCAGTGACTGTTCCTATGGTGCCCTGTGCAGCTCCTGCTATGACTCCCCAGCTCCTTTAGCATAGGGACCCTTCTCTGTTCTGCTGGCACCGAGACACCGTGGCAAGCCAGCAGCATGAGCAAACACAGGAGCTCATCACAACACCATTCACTGGCACCATTGGGCTCGCTTTTCTGTGGTTGGCATCTGATGACACGCGGGCTCAGATGCTGAGTCCTTTGTATCCTGTACCTCTAGGTACCACTCTCGCTCCAGGCACCAGTCACAGCACTGAGACTCTTCAATGGCAACAGTACAGACTTGACCACCCCAGTGGCAGGTGCAGATGCAATGGCCTTCTGGATTTTGTGAGCATACCATCAGAGCCAAGGGATGAATCCTGCATGTTGTCATGGCAGGTAGACATGACCAGTTGATAGTTTTACCATTTGGCCTGGACATGGCACCTCGAGTCTTCATGAAGTGCATGGTCGTAGTGGTGGAATTTCTACATAGTCAGTGGGTGTAAATCTTCCCCTATCTGGCAGATTGGATAATCAAGGGCACATCGAGACACTAGATGCTCAGGCATGTGGACCTGATCAGACACACATTCTCACCTGGGCCTAATTCCCAACTTGCCAAAATCCACATTCATTCCCATGCAGAGAATGGAGTTCACTGGGTCCCTTCTCAATTCTACCTGGGCAACAATGTCCCTGCTAGAGTCTGGCCATAGTGAGCCTCATCTCAGAACTGCAGAGGTACTAAAGGTGTTAAGAAGCGTGTCATTGACTAATCATGTAGCTGATACAAATTGTATCAAATCAACTAATCATGTAAAAGTGGCCCCATTGTGACTCTCCACTACATTTAAACTGCAAGCTGGGCATGCAACCACAGTGGGGGTAGGTCTGGGTCCCGGTGTGAGCCATTTCAATCCTCAGGTGCTCTTTTGGCTTTTGCCCTTCCCCTCATTTTCCCCCATTGGCCACCTGATTTCTGACCTACCTTTCATACAAAGTTGACTTTCCGGTAGCTATTACTTCCACTAGATGGGTGTCTGAGCTGAAAGCCCTCACCTCAGAGCCCCCATATCAATTTTTTTATAAGAACAAGGAGCAACCCCTTCCTGTCCAAGGTAGTGTTCCCTTTTCATGTCTACCAGAATGTTGTTCTTCCCAAAGCCGCTTAACATGGATAGAGAAAGGGTGCTGTACTCATTAGATGTCAGACGTGCCCTTGCTTTTTATCTTGAGTATAATAAACCTTTTCAACAGTCGATGCAGTCCTTAATTTCTATTGCGGACCACATGAAGGGCCTCCTGATTATGTCACAGCGCCTGTCATCCTGGATCACTACGTGTATTAAGCTGTGCTGTGATTTGGCTAAGGTGCTGGCTCCACCTATCAAAGCCCACTTCATTCGGGGGCAAGCCTTGTCGGCGGCATTTCTGGAGCAACTCCTGATTAAGGACATCTGCAGGGCTGCAACATGGTCCTCAGTACATAACTTCATGACTCATTACGTCTTCACCCAGTATTCCTGGAATAATATGGCATTCAGCAGAACTGTAATGCACTTGGCAAAGAGTTGAGGTCTGACCTCCTTGGTACAAACTTTTGGTAAGTCACATATTGGAATGTACACCAGCGATCACTTGAAGAAAGAACGGTTACTTCCCTTTATAACTGTTCTTCGAGATGTGTTGCTCATGTCCATTCTAGACCCACCCACCTCTCCTCATTGAGACTGTTCTGGCAAGAAGGCACCGAAACGGGAGTTGGGTCAGCAGGGTTACATATGTGATGCTGTGAGGAGTCACTACAGGGGGACGCTACAGCTGACCCAATGAGTACCTCTAGGGAAAAGTCTTCCAACAATTGTGCATGCAGTGCACGCACATATAAACTGGACATGAACAACACACCGCGAAAAACAGTTTAAAAAGGTAAGTGACTGTTCTTTGTGCTGCTTCATCTAAGTTGGGGTAGGCAAAAGCCTCTCAGCTGACCGGATCCAGCACTCCTTGGGCTTTGATCCAGCCTATGAAGCAATTACAGGCCCCGCAGGGAGGGGAAGGAGCTCAGCCCCACCTCTCCCTCCCTGTGCTGCCACTGAAGAGGAGACAGTGCTGGAGCTGAGGCTCCTCAACAGGGCTGGCCCCAGAGGAGCCGCTTCCGCTGCCGCGCGGTCTGGGGCTAGCCCTGGAGGCTGGAGGTGCCGCTGCAACGGCAGCCCCAAGCCGCATGGCCACTGTAACAGCACCTCTGGGGACGCAGTAGTGGTGCCTTCGGGCCAGCACCAGGCCACTTGGCTGCGGTAGAGGCACCTCCGGGGCTGGCCTCAGGCCATGGTACTGGCACTTCCGGGCTGGCCCTAGGCCTCCTGGCTGCAGTAGTGGTGCCTCTGGGACCGGCCCCAGACCCTGTGGCTGTGGCAGTGTCACCTCTGGGGTGAGCCCCGGGCCGCAGTACAGGTGCCTCCAGCCTCCTGGGTGGCCTGTGGCCATGGTGCCTTGGGCCTGGCTGCGTGGCTACGGTAGTGGTGCCTCTGGGGTGGCCTGTGGCCTCGGGGCCAGCCCCGGATTGTGTGGCCATGGCAGCAGTGTCTGTGGCCTCCGGGAACTTGTGCCCACGGCAACGAAGCCTCCCTCCGGGGAGGCCAGGACCTTGTGGCTGCAACCATTGCTGCAAAGGAGCATGAAGCCAGGGAAGGTCCCCCCCTTGCGTCCAGACTCCCCAATCCCGTCACTTCTCCCCTCCCCAAGACCCAGCACCCCCAGCTTGCTCTGACACCCTCCCTTATTCTTGCATCCTCTCTCCTGGCCACACACTGCACCATCCCTTGTTCCTGCTCCCTCCACCTGGCCAGACACCCTACTCCAAGCCTGCTTCTGCACCCCATCTCCCTCCCAGATCCTGCACCCCATCCCTATCCTACTTGCTGGCAGCCCTGTCTCACGCACCGTAGCCCAGAGCCTAAGGAGGTCCATAAAATCCACTAATTCCAGAACCCTAGAAAAGTAAATCTGGTCTATGGAAAGCCCTGAACCTCAGTTTCTCCCTTCCCTTCCCCTCACCCTGTGAGGTTGGGGCACAAGAGAGTGAGGTGTCTCAGTTGGGGCCACATCCGTGAGGGTTGGGGGGTTTTGGAGGAGTGTTTTTGCTTCTCACTTGTGTGGTCCCCAACTGATTTTTTTTTTTTTTTTTGTGTGGGTCAGTGACTCCAGATGCAAAAAGGGTTCCCCACCTCTGCCATAAATAAAGAAAATGTTGAAACCTTTTGTGTTGGACATATTTTACTTTATTTAAAATGGGGTTTGATAAACTAACATGAGAAAGTTAAAACGCTTAATCTGTTTCATAATTTAAACTGTTCTTACTAGCTGCAGCTGGTTCAGAAAATAAGGTCACTGTACCCAGCAGGGTAGTTCTCAACTCCACCCCTTCCACCCGAGGCACCGCCCCTTCTGGGTCAGCCCGCGACCACTTCCAAAATTTGTGTAGTGGCCCCCCTTCCAAAATTATTGCCCACCCCTGATCTAAGTGGAACTGTCCTAACAGGACACTCTTTCGAAATGTTTGGTGAGTTGAAAAGTTGAAAACAATTGGAGGCAGGTTGAAACACAGACCTCAGTTTTTTTTGTTTTGGTTTTCATGTATTTTGACACAGGCAAAAGAGGGCTAGATTCACAAAAATGGCTTTCTTAAGAACTTGAGTCCTGTGATTAGAAAACTTACTTGGGAACTGGGAGAGACCCCAGTTCAATCTTCCTCTCAGAAAAAGTGAATTAAACAGCTAGGTGTCTGAACCATTTGACTATGGGGGTGTTCTGGTGTGGGGCCCTGCGTTTCCTTTTGTTCTATTAATATAATTCTGGTAAAAAGATGGTCAATTACATTATTTGAGAAGGTATTGGTGCAGTTTCTCTCGTCTTGTTTACTGCTCCAACAAAATAATATGCTAACAAACTGTATGATAAAACATAATGTAACGTTTAGAGCAGAGTTTGCTTTAGCCCTTAAACTTAGGAGACAATATCATTTTGCAGAATTGTAATGAATCTGACAAAACAGATGACTTTTTTTTATTTTGATTTTTTGCAAGCAAACTGGATTCTTGTGAACCTGTTGCTCAGAAGAAATGGAAATGGGCACCTTAAATGAGCTCTCAGTTCAGTCGTTATCCTACTAAAGCAGCCCAGCTGCAGCATATGCATTAATAGTCATGAGTGAAACTTCATAAGAGGGGATGTCTTTTGTTTGAATATGTTACTACTGCTTTTGCAAAATTATGCTTTGAAGGAAAATCATTGCTGCCCAGTTATGATACTCGAACACCTGAGAGGCAACTTCGGCAGATTTTAATTGAACTGAAAGTTGAATAGGAAATTCGGCAGATTTTAATTGAACTGAAAGTTGAATAGGAAATTTGGTCAAGGCTCCCAGTTCAGATTAATACAGTAAGTTTACAGGAGCAAAATTACCCCAGCTAGTGACAGGGAGGAATAGAGTCAGCACAAAGGAATTTCTAGTTCTTGTGTGAATTTAGGGATAACATCATCTGTCATGTAGCCAAATCTCAATTGGGTTGTAGGGGTAAACTAGAACAGGCAGATGAGTGGAATCTGCACAAGTGAGAAGAATATTTAAGTGTAGTTAAGTGGGCTGGCTGGTAGAGAAGAGCTGACAAAGAAGGAGGTGTTGAATGTGCATGCTTAGCTGGATAGAGATAGCTGGATAAAGGGGCTAACAGGTGGTAAGCAAAGTAGTGAAAATAGATAGAACTGGTGCTCTTGAGCTTTCTTTGCGAAAACAATAGGAAGTGGTGTGAATTGAGTTTTGGAATCCCCTCTCAGAAGTGGCCATGATGTACCAAGATTTAGTTCCTCATGGCCCATCAGTAGGTGAGGGTCCCAGAAAAACATGAGGGTCCAATACAGATGAGCTAGTCATCCTATGCCAGACTTGCCATTAGCGGGATGAATGGGATTCTTGATTTTGAAAACTTTGGCTTTTGTTGAAAGGTTCAGAATACAAAAACTATTTTTTTTCAGTTGCTGAAAACTAAAAAGCTTTTGCAGAAAACATACATACCCCAGAAATTTTCAGAGTTAAAAAATTAATTTTCTATAGAGGAAAAATTTTCCTAAGAATTTGTTTGACCATATTTTCCACTTATAAATCTAGCCTTTCTGAACACTGGGATGTTAGTAGTGAGTGGAGGGGTCAGAGAAAATGAATATCTGAGTGGAAATTAGTTCTAACCAGCTTTTTGCTGGCTGGTGTTTAGTCTATCATGAGTCTGGTTTTATCACTTCTGTACGGACCTCTGGTCATTTTAATCTCACTGTTTTAAATAAAACTAAATTGAGAGCTGTTTGATAGTCGCAACTTAATTTTTACAATTGAAAGTGAGAATTGAAAGTCACCATTTGGTCCGTAAAAGGCAATCTGGGTCTCCAAATGTGGATTGCAGAGTTAGTAGAGGGAGTGTCAGTTTTCTAAGGTTAGCTTTTAAAAAAAAAATTAATAATAAAGAAGAATTGGAATAGAGCACCACGTGAGGATGTAACCTGGTGAGCTGCTTGGTCAGAAGGGGTGCTCTGGAAACCTACTAATGATTTCTTTGTTGCAAATTGTTATTGTAAAGGTAGCTAATTTATTTTTTCCCCTTTTATCCTTCTTACAGCTGTCACAGGAGCTACAGATGGAATTGGAAAAGCCTATGCAGAAGAGGTAAGCCTTTTTTCCCCTTTAGAATGATCAGAATTGATAGACCATATCTGGACTCTGGAAGTAAAATAGTATAATGCCATCCTGAATCATGCAAATGTGCACTAATTCTGTCCTTGTTCAGTTTTACCTGAAATTTCCCCATTTGTGTATTAGACACGTGGAGTATGAATATCAGATATGTATACTATTATCTTGCACTTTTGCTTGGCTTTTAGGCTGGGCAGCAAATCTGGACTGCAATAGAACAAATAAAGGAATATAATATATATGATTGGGTAACAGTTAATTTTATTACAAATTGTATTTTCATAGAGTTATAAAGAAACAATCCTAATCTGTTTGAGTTAAATATTGGTTTAAGAGCCTAAATTCTAATCCCAAATTCTGCCACTGACCTTATTCTGAGATTGGGAAAATTACTTAACCCCTGCCTCAGTTTTCCTATCTGTAAATGTAAATATTCTCCTACCTCAGAGCTGAATTGTTGAAGATCTTTTGTAGGTGTCTTGGGGGTGAGGAAGTAAGGTACCATATGCTCACTGACTTATTTTTTCCTTTCTTTAGCTATTTTAAATAATAATGGCTATTTCTTCTTCGAGTGATTGCTCACGTCCATTCAACTTAGGTGGGGTATGTGCTTGCCACATGCACCAGTACTGGAAACTTTCCCTCAGCAGGACCCATACAGGCCCGGCTCCAGCACACATGCTGCTCTATATAAAGCATTGCTGGACCCCTCCTTCTCCAGTTCCTTCTTGCAGCCAGTGACTGTGCTTGAAACTGTGCTCCAGCTATAGTTGCGGTGTTCTTTTGTGAATTCCCTCCTTTTCAGTTGTAAATAAGTTTGTAATAGTTAGTGGTAGTTAGATCTTTGTAGATAGTCTCCTGTTGAGACTCTGCCGAGGTACAGGGCATGCCCCAGTCCCCTGGATTTAAACTGTGCTAATTGTCACAGTTAATGACCCACACAGTAATTGCCTTCACTGTTGGGATGAATCCCATATCAGTGATAAGCCCCACATTTGTAGATCTTTCCAACCCAGGGCCATAAAAGACAGAGTTGTAAGACATAAGGCACTGCTGATGGAGTCCGCTTTGGCTCCCCAAGACCAATGCTCGGATTTGATAGCAAGTGCTAGTGCCTCAGTGCAGAGTTGCCGTCAACTAGTTGGCACCAGGTGTCATCAGTAGTTGTGATGAGTCGGGCAAAGTCGGGCAAAGACAAGTCACGCAGCCCACACAAGGAAAAGTCTAAAATGGTGCCTGACAAGGCACTTCAAGTGGAGCGGGACAATCCTCTTTGCTCCCCACCACCTTCTCTGGGCATCCAGGTGACCTCTACCCCAGAGGTGTTTAAGGTGGCACAGGACACTGTTTCCCTTCGATCCTGCCAACGCCATTAGTGCTGGGGCCCTGGAACAGAGGGAAGCTCTCCTTGATGCTGCCGTCGCAAACACACAGCACTCCCGCTCTCCAGTGAGGTCAGTTAGGAGTGGTTCCCCACAGCACTGCATGGTCAGTGAGGGAGAGGGACGGGTAGGGCACCTGAGCATTTCCAGAGACCGGGTGCAGGCCTTTGGAGGTGCCCACCACCTGGCAAACAAGGCATGTTCCATGGACAGATCCCCACATGAATGGCACTGTGTTCCCATGCTGAGTTACCTACCAGAACTGCGGAATTTGGGACGTGAGTAAAGGTTCTCCAGGTCCTGCTTCTCCTTCCGTCACCAGAGGTCATCCCCCTCATTGCCAGTCTCCGTTAATGTGGAATAGGTCTAGAGACGGCTGCCTGTCTCCATCCCACTGCCATAGAAGTGCCTCGCAGTCTTTAAGGTCACCCTTATCTAGTAATTCCTGACCCCAGAGGGCTGTAATACCCGCTCCCTGTCTTGAGCCTAGGCCAGTGTTAGGTCGACTGTACCCCTTCAAAACAGTTCTCCCTCCCATTGGTGCAGTCATTGACACCGCACCCTGGGCCACAAACCTCGGCACTGCAAGCAGCCACACAGTCTTTGGGGTCCAGAGGCACTGTGGCCTTCACAATGGTGCCTCTGGACCCAAAGGAGTTTTCCCATGCAGCCTCGAGTGACGAACTTGGGGTGTTTGAGGCCCAGTCAAGACCACCTGCCAGCCAACCCTTGAAACCGGAATTGGCGAGGCTGGGCACTTGCATTGTTCAAGAGGAGGAGGAGGACCAGCCCCCATCACCAGGGGAGGAACAGTCTGCCCAGGCCTCTTCCTCATCACCAGATGAGGCCATAGTGGCACCTTCTCCGGTGATCCCACAGGATAAGGCACACTCGGACTTCTTGAAGCGGGTGGTTGCAAACCTGGACCTCTAGGCAGAGGAGGTAGAGAAGTCCTTGGATACCCTCTTTGGAATCCTGGGACAGGTGGCTCCAGTTATGATTGCCTTGCCTCTTCATGAAATGGTCACTAAGATCACTAAGGAATTGTGGCAGATGCCTTCCTCCATTCCCCTGATCTCAAAAGTGTTGTTTTTTTAACTAGCCCCCACACCTCTTGGAAAAAGGTCCATTTACTCCATCCGCTCCTGAGTCGCCTTTTTCTTCTCGAACATCTGGCATCACGAACAGGATATGAATCTGTACAGGGAAACGCCATTGGATTTTGAATCCAAAACCTTAACCACTTGGCCACTGACACCAGCTTAGCAAGGAGAGTGGTCTTTTTAACTAGCCCCCACACCACCCAGTCCTTTTCTTAAAAATTTCCAAATACCCTGTGTTTGTACCTCTCTTCAAAGAGAGAGAGGGGTGAGGGGAAAAGGAATTTTGCTTTAAGGCATCTGCTTGACCCTTCAGGGCAAGGTTCCCTTACTTAAGGTGATTAAAAATTGTCCATACAGTTCTCAGCCATTCTGATTGCCAGCACACTCTGATGATAAACAGCGCACTGCTCTTCAGCAATTTGCTGCAGAATTTCTACTTCAGTTTTAAGGTTAGTAACGTCTTTCCACAAGCCAGACAGACCCTCACACAGAGCCTGCACCAGCACAACCATCTTCTTTCCCTGGGAAATTCTGGACACAAGGATTCTATCCATCTCTGGATGGCCAGCCAGCCTTGACATTCCCCCAAGGGACACTCATAAGGTCCCCCCATTTTCAGGAAGAGTAGTAATAGATGTGTGAATTAACATACTAAAATGGGTAAAGGAGTGTAACTGGTGCCAACAACTGCTCACTTGGAATGTTGTGTTGGGGGGCCTGAGGGGAACGAGTATCTGCAATAACACCACGTTCTGAGTGAGCAATGACTTGGCACCAGTTACGCTCCTTATCCATGTTAGTATGTTAATTCACACTTCTTTTACTAGGAAAATAATTCTTGGTTTCTGCATTTAATCTTTAAGGTACCTATGTAAGAGCGGCCGTACTGGGTCAGACCAAAGGTCCATCTAGCCCAGTAGCCTGTCTGCCGACAGTGGCCAGCACCAGGTGCCCCAGAGAGGGTGGACCGAAGACAATGATCAAGCGATTTGTCTCCTGCCATCCCTCTCCAGCCTCTGACAAACAGAGGCCAGGGACACCATTTCTATCCTCTGGCTAATAGCCTTTTATGGACCTAACTTCCATGAAATTATCTAGCTTCTCTTTAAACTCTGTTATAGTCCTAGCCTTCACAGCCTCCTCTGGCAAGGAGTTCCACAGGTTGACTATGCGCTGTGTGAAGAAGAACTTTCTTTTATTAGTTTTAAACCTGCTACCCATTAACTTCATTTGGTGTCCTCTAGTTCTTCTGTTACGGGAACTAATAAATAACTTTTCTTTATTCACCCTTTCCACACCACTCATGATTTTATATACCTCTATCATATCCCCCCTCAGTCTCCTCTTTTCTAAACTGAAAAGTCCCAGTTGTTTTAACCTCTCTTCAGATGGGACCCGTTCCAAACCCCCTAATCATTTTAGTTGCCCTTTTCTGAACCCTTTCCAAGGCCAAAATATCTTTTTTGAGGTGAGGAGACCACATCTGTACACAGTATTCAAGATGTGGGTGTACCATAGTTTTATACAGGGGCAGTAAGATATTCTGTGTCTTATTTTCTATCCCTTTCTTAATAATTCCGAGCATCCTATTTGCCTTTTTGACCGCCGCTGCACACTGTGTGGAAGTTTTCAGGGAACTATCCACGATAACTCCAAGATCTCTTTCCTGATTTGTCGTAGCCAAATTAGCCCCCATCATACTGTACGTATAGTTGGGGTTATTTTTCCCAATGTGCATTACTTTACACTTATCCACATTAAATTTCATTTGCCATTTTGTTGCCCAATCACTCAGTCTGGTGAGATCTTCTTGGAGTCCCTCACAGTCTGCTTCTGTCTTGAGTATCCTAAACAGTTTGGTATCATCCGCAAACTTTACCACCTCACTGCTTACCCCTTTCTCCAGATCATTTATGAATAAGTTGAACAGGATTGGTCCCAGGACTGACCCTTGGGGGACACCACTAGTTACCCCTCTCCATTCTGAAAATTTACCATTTATTCCTACCTTTTGTTTCCTGTCTTTTAACCAGTTTTCAATCCAAGAAAGTACCTTCCCTCTTATCCCATGGCCATGTAATTTACACAAGAGCCTTTGGTGAGGGACCTTGTCAAAGGCTTTCTGAAAATCTAAGTATACTATATCTACTGGATCCCCCTTGTCCGCATGTTTGTTAACCCCTTCAAAGAACTCTAATAGATTAGTAAGACATGATTTCCCTTTACAGAAACCATATTGACTTTTGTCCAACAAATTATATTCTTCTACGTGCCTGACAATTTTATTCTTTACTATTGTTTCGACTAATTTGCCCGGTACTGAAGTTAGACTTACCGGTCTGTAATTGCCAAGATCGCCTCTAGAGCCCTTTTTAAATATTGGTGTCACGTTAGCTACCTTCCAGTCATTAGGTACGGAAGCCGATTTAAGGGATAGGTTACAAACCACAGATAATAGTTCAGCAATTTCCCATTTGAGTTCTTTTAGAACCCTTGGATGAATGCCATCCGGTCCCAGAGATTTGTTGACATTAAGTTTTTCTATTTGTTCCAAAACCACCTCTAATGACACTTCAATCCGGGACAGTTCCTCAGATTCATCACCCACAAAGGACGGTGCAGATTTGGGAATCTCCCTAACGTCCTCAGCCGTGAAGACTGAAGCAAAGAAATTATTTAGTTTCTCCACAATGGCTTTATTGTCCTTATTGCTCCTTTTATATCTCGATCGTCTAGGGGACCCACAGGTTTTTTAGCAGGCTTCCTGCTTCTAATGTACTTAAAAAACATTTTGTTATTTCTTTTTGAGTTTTTGACTAGCTGTTCCTCAAAATCTTCTTTTGTTTTTCTTATTACATTTTTACACTTGATTTGACAGTGTTTATGTTCCTTTCTATTTATCTCACTAGGATTGGACTTCCACTTCTTAAAGGATGCTTTTTTGTCCCTCGCTGCTTCTTTTATAGATGTTAGAGAAGAAACAGGTGACTTCGGAGCAGAAGGGGGTAAATGGACCTCTTTAGGAAAAGAGTTCTTAATTTCTTGGATTCTGTCTTAAAAAAGAAACCAAGAATTCTTTTCCTAAAGAGGTCCATTTGCCCCTTTTGCTCCTGAGTTTCCTATTTCTTCGCTAACAGAATGTAAATACTTCATTCCAGCCAAGGATCACAGCTACCTGTATATCCACCCGGCCCCAAATTCACTCATGGTAGAACTGGTTAATCACAGGAAGTAAAAGGGTTAGCCTTCCCCCACTCCCAAAAATAAGCTCTCGAGACATCTGGACCTTTTTGGGCATAAACTTTATTCATCCACAAGTTTCCAACTGTGTGTGGCTAATCACCAGGCCTTGGTAGCTCAGTATGATTTTAAGTATGTGGCAGGCAATATCTAAATTTGAGTGCTGCCAGAGAACCCCAAAAAGGAGTTCCAGGCTCTGGCAGATGAAGAAATGATGGCAGCCAGAGCAGCACTGCAGCTTTGGATGCTGCAGACTTGGCAGCTCAGTCCACGGCATCAGCAGTGACTATGTGCAGGTTGGCATGGCTCCTGATGTTGGACTTGTCCATGGAGGCCCAGAATTCCATCCAGGACCTCCCATTTGATGTGGGGGTGGCGAGGGAGAGCCCTGCTTACTGAAAACAGGGACATGAAACTGCGTGGGTTAAAAGACTCTCAGACCATTATAAAGACCCTGGGGTTATATGGTCTCCAGGACCAAGTTTAAGCCTCCTCCTTCACAGCCCGGAGATCCTTTTCTAGGCAAGACCCCACACCAGGGAGATCTAAGCCCTTCAGAAGGAGACAAGGTAGGCTGTTGCAACCTTCCTTCCCACCTTCCTCTAGCCATCGCAATCCCTACAACAAACTCCCTTTTTGAGAGTACACCTTGGGGAGAGGTACTTTTTTTCATGGATCACCAGATCCTCCCCTTTTTGTTTTCATTCTGCCTCTGCCCTTTCTTCCTGTCCTGGAGGGCTATCACCATGGACTGCTGGATCCTGGCCACGGTAGAGAATGGTCACACCCTCCAGATTTCCTCTCCCCGCCCTTTCCCACCCTCCCTTCCTATCCCTCTTTAGGGACCCTTCTCACCAGATCCTTCTCACGCAAGGGTAAGGAAATTGCTCTGCATGGGAGTGGTGAAGAAGGTACCACCCCTGCACAGAAACTGCGGCTTCTGCTCCCATTAATTTCTAATTCCAAAAGCCAAGTGAGGGCTACACCCTGTGCTGGACCTGAGAGATAAGAACCGCCATCTGAAGAGCCCCAAGTTTCGCATGGTCTGCCTGGCTTCCATTATCCCTGACCTGGATCCAGGGAATTGGTATGTCGACCTCAAACGTTTATACTTCCACGTTGCGATATTTGAGGGACACAAGCATTTCCTTCGCTTCACAGTAGATGTGAAACGTTACCAATTTACAATCTTCCCCTTAGGGCCACATGTTGGTGGTGGTAGCTTACCTAAGACAGACAGGGGTCCAGATATATCCCTGCCTCAATGACTGGCTTGTCACGGGTCCCGCCGAGACATTTCAGCAGCTGGGCCTTCTCATGAATGAGAAACGCAACATTAGTTCCAGTTCAAAGTATCAAATTCATCAGAGCGGTCCTGGATTAGGTAGCATCTTGAGCCATGCTTCCCTCTGGACAGGTTCAAGCTGCTTGCAAAGCTCATACATAAAGTCTCAGCTGCACCGCTGACCATGGCCAGGATTTGCCTATGCATACTGGAACACATGGCAATGTGCAGCTATGTCGTGCACCTAGCTAGGCTCATACCGTCTGCAGCTATGGCTAATCTCAATATACTCTCCGGCCAGGCATTGACTAGGCAGAGTGGTGATCTTCCCGTCACACATCCTCCAGGTAGTTCACTGATGGACTGAACCAAATGTGCCATTCCAACAGCTGTGGGACTCCCTGGAGTTGGTTTCCGATGCATTGGATTGGGATTGCAGAGCCCATCTTGGCACATTGTGGACAGAAGGAAAGTTGAGCCCCGCAGAGTTGAGCCTCCACATAAATGTGGGCTGTATTAAGACCATGCGAGATGTTTCTCCCACACCTGTTGGGCAGATGGTCCAGGTCCTCATGGACAACGTAGTCAATGTTCTAAGTCAACACACAGGCAGGAACTTGTTCCGCAGCTCTCTATCAGGAGGTGTTAGGACTCTAGGACTTCTGCGTCCTGCACAGTATCTCCGTCGAGGGGCCCATCACCTTCCCATCCCCAAGAAAACCATTGCAGAACGCGTGAGCGGGCAGTTATGTTTTCACCACAAGTGGGCTTTTCACCCAGAGGTGGCTTCTTGTGACTTGTGCTCTTCTGAGACTGGGAGTCTCCCGAAGTGGCTCTATTTATAACGAGGCAGAATGTAAAATGCCCCAGGTTTTGCTCCAGGCAGGGCCTGGAGGAGGGTTCCTTCGAGGACATCTTCCTTTTCCCATGGTCAGAAGGAAGCATATGTTTCCTCCGTTTCCCCTAATTGGCAAGGTAGTGCAGAAGATCAAGCAGGCTGCAGCGTGAGTGATCCTCATGAATATTTTGCTGCAGCAGCTGTGGCCGCCTCCGGTCCACACGGACCTTTTGTCACAGGATAACGGCAGTCTGTTGCACCTGGATCTGCAGCCCTTCCACCTCATGGTGCCGCCGATCCATGGCTAAATGTGCAGGAGTGTAGGCATGCTTGTTGGAAGTAAGGCAAGTCTTCTTGGAAAGCAAAAAAGCCATCCACGAGGTCCATCTGTGTGGTAAAATTGATCCTATTCTCTGTCTGAGAGAGAGGAGAGTGAACCCCATTGAAGACCCTCTGCAGATGATACTGGACTGCCTCCTTCACCTGGAACACTCGGATCTTGCTCCAGCATCAATCAAGATCTACCTAGCTGTGATCTCTGCCTTCCATCTACCCTTTTGGGACCATTCCGTGTTTTTTTTTTTATCTCGACTTTCAGCCAGATCTTAAAATCTCAAGGCTTTTCTCACATGCTCCTGCTCCTCTATCCCAGTGAGACCTTAATTTGGTTCTGTCTGCACTGTTGAGACCTCGCTTGGAGCCACTGGTTTCTAGTTCCCTTTCACTTGTGTCAGCAAGAATGGCCTTCTTGATAGCAGTAACATTGGCTACGAGGGTGTCTGAGCTCCATATCCTCACATCAGAACACCCTTACATGGCCTTCTTTCAAGGATAAGGTGCAGCTTGGAACTCATCCGCCCTTTCTTCCCAAGGTGGACTCCACCTTCCACATGAGCCGGGATATATTTCTTCCTGTTTTCTATCCTAAGCCCCATAAGGCCAGCGAGAAAAGGCACCTCCATGCTTTGGACGTCAGGAGAGTGCTCACTATCTACCTGGATCATATGAGGAACTTCTGTAAGTCTGACCAGCTCTTCATGGCATACGCGGACTGTATGAAGGGTCTTCTGATCTCTTCAACAGATTTCCAGGTTGATCACTTCCAGCATCAGGACATGTTATGATTTGGCAGGTGTTGAACCTTTGCCGCTGGTGAGGGTGCGCTCCACCAGGGTCCAAGCCTATTTGGACACCTTCCTAGCCAATGTCCTGATTGTGGACATTTGTAAGACTGCAACATGGTCTTCGGTTCACGTTTTCACGTCCCACTATGCCATTAGCAACATGCCAGAGAGGACGTGGGGTTCATCAGAGCTGCACTGAATTCTACATGTCCCTAAACTTCTACCCACTTCCACAGATACTGCTTGAAGTCATCTAAGTTGAATGGACGTGAGCAATTGAAGAAAAGACAGTTGCCTGTTTCCGTAACTGGTGTTCTTAGAGATGTGTTGCTCATGTCCATTCAACATCCCCTTCTCCTATGTCAGAGTTTCTGGCAACAAGAAACTGGAGAGGGAAGGGGCCGGAGGCACACTATATATTGTGCTGCATGTGTGTGTCGTTCTAGGGGGCGCCAGAGCTAAGCCCCTAAGGATACAACCGAGGAAAAATCTTCTGGTGCCAGTACATATGGGGTAGCGCACACACCACTTATGTTGAACAGACATGAATAACACATCTCCAAGAAAGCCAGTTACAGAAACAGATAACTGACTTACCTCACTTTCTCTGTTACCAGTCAGTATATATTTTATAGTATTTGACCTAGGGGATATTAGTGTATAATCATTAACACAATTAACTGATAAGCCTTGGCTCATTGGCTAATCCTAATGGCTACACACACCCACCTCCTTGCCACCTCTGTATCAGAGGCAGCAGGGGAAGGGAGGGAGGGAGGTGATGGACAGCTGGCTCCTGTGAAGCTTCCTGCCCAACCTCTCCCCCTGGCTGACTCCAACAGAGGCAGCAAAGGCTCCCCTGGAGTTGCCTGTCCCTGAGCTGCTGCCTCTGAGAGAGGCAGCAGCGCAGAGGGTGGAGGCGCAGCTGGCTCCCTGCTGTTAGCTAAAGTCCCTAATTTGACCCAGATTTTATCTTTTCTTCAAGAGTGATGCTTGCTAGTGACCTATTGCACACTTGTGATTGAACTGCTCTGTATTTCTTTTGTTTCTTTCAGCTAGCAAAGCATGGAATGAATGTGGTTCTTATCAGCAGATCTCAAGAAAAACTAGAACATGTTGCCAGTGAAATAAGTATGTGAAACTTTTAAATTTTAAAATTAATACGATAGCTAAAATACACCTCTTTTGGCCTCTGTAGTCCACACAAAGACAATTTTATAAGTATTAAAGGATCATTTTAAATTTTCTATTACATTCTTAATTTTACATCACTTTACATAACACTTAAATTTCATGGATATGGTAAAAAGAGAAATGTCTAACTGTCCAAAAGTGTACAATTATTATCTCATTGCCAAGGGCAATTGGGGCGTAATCTAGAATGGGATACCTTCCAAACTGCATATAATCTCCTGGAACTCGAAACAATCCTAAACATACCTCCTTATACTAATTACAGCAAGTTGCATTCCCTCCCTTTTGGTTTTTCAGGCAAAGAAATATATAAATTAAGATTGGTGGTGGTGGGACAGATTCATCCAGGATATAACTGTGCTGATGTCAGAGCAATTATACTAGGTAGAAGTAATCCACAACTTTTTAAACATTATAAGTGGAGCTGCTGGTGGTGATGCTGTAGATAAGATTGCTGTCAGGTGCTTATAACTTGGCCAAACTTTAACTGTTTAGTTTGAAACTTTCCATGCCATGTGTCTTCCTCTGGCTGCAATTGTTTTGGAAAGTTTCAGCAAAAATAATTTAACCATCAGGAAATGTTTTTTATAAATGTTAAATTACTGTAAGCATTTTGTTGAGGAGCTTTCTAGCACACATATCCACAAGTTAGATCAGATACTTGAAATTTAGGAAGAAGTTAACTTGGAGCCTTTGAAAGATGCCAACTGCATATGTTCAGCAGAGGATTTTTAGATGTTGACATCTAATTTCTCAAACATTTCATTTACACTGAGCATGTTCTAGCTCAGGGCTGCAAAGACTGAGCAGGACTCTTCCTGCAGTTACTGCTCCTGGCATCAGATCAAGGAGACTATCATTTCAGTTTTTTTATTGCTACCTGTATTGTTGGCCAGGTAACATGGAGATGGAAGAAGCAAACTGACTAGAGAAGTGATATGTTAGGACAGAAATGTGAGTAACCATTACGGCACACTCTGCTCCACAATGTTGAATAGAACCCAGGATTCTTCTTTAAGTACATATCACTGTAGTTGGATGCATGCTTTTTGTGTGTGAGCTCAGAATCTTTTGTTGACCAGTATCCAGTGGGACCACACCTTCCACATTATGCAGCCTTATATGAGGAAATAAAGATTAGAGCAGAGTGGCACCAGCCCTCCCTCTGACCATTTGTGGCAATCAGACAGAACCTGGACTATGTCCAGCCTGCTTCTGATATACAGAACTTTCTCCCATAGAGAACTGTCACTTTCATTTCCCCTTTTTATTTTCTTGGGCAGTCCGTTCACAAAGAAAGAAGTAAGTGTCTAAAACAGACGAGGGGGCATTCTGTTGTACAGTGGGGCAAAATGCTTTACACCAGAAGCTAGCTATGTCAGATTCTAAACTTCTTTGAGTAGTGTCCCCATGGGTGCTCCACTGTAGGTGTCAGGCTTGTCCTGGCGCTGCAGATCAGAGATATTTTCAGCAGTAGTCTGCCAGACCGCTCATGCGCGTTGGCCATCTCGCGCCATTCACGCCATTTTCTGATCGTGCGCCGTCCGGCTCCCACCAGTTCCTCCTGACCGTCCTCGGTCACAGACGGAGTGAGCTCTATCTTGCGTTGAATCCTGTCAGGAATTGAGACAAACCAGATTGTTAATAGTTGTTAGTTAGTTTACTCATAGTTCGTAGTTCGGGTTTTTACTAGTTACGTACCTTCGTTTAAAAAAAAATATATATATTCCACCGTTTACTACTTGAGCCATGCCAGGTTTAAAAAATGTGGCACATTCCGTGAGCCGATGCCCGCATCAGATGGACACTCTTATTGTATAAGGCATCTGGGCGAGGGACATATCCCTCAGAAATATTCCCACTTCTCCAAGCTCATGGCTCGAGCTAGGCAGGACAGAGAAATGAGGCTGAAAATGCTTCTCTTCGACAAGGCATTTCAGCCGCTGCCGACCAACTCCTCCCGCTCTTCTGAATCTCTGGCGGTCACCAGACATTGACCTTCTTCACCAAAGCCCACCCATACAAAAAGGAGACCTTCTCCCTCATACTCCCTACCTCCAGCACGGGTTAGCACGGGAGACAAGCTGGGCACTTTGGGTGCGGCTCCTATCCGCCGGCCTGACAAACAGAAATAAGCCCAAAGCACGTCGGCACCCAGTCTGGTACTGACGACGCACGTGGCACCAGTATCTGGAGCAGAAACCAGACCGGCACCGAGAGACCCGGTACCTACCCTGGCACTGACGACACAGTCAGCGCCGACAGCTCCACCTATGGCACCGGTTGCTAGGGCACCGGCACCACAGCCGGCACGGCACACCACCTAGCGACGGCACCAGCATTTCACAAGAATGCGCAGCCGGCACCGGCACTGATGTCGACACCTGCGTTGTCACCGCACCGACACTCTCTGGTACCAACCAAAGTGTGCCGGAAGACTCATGCGCTGCCTGCTCCATCACCAAGTCCTGAGTGTGCCTCTCTTTCACCGGAACCACCTTCACCATCTCCGGTTCGCTCACCTCATCCTGGACATTCTTTGCAAACAACACTTCAAGATGGTGACTTTAGCGACTATCATCCCAGCACTTGACTACGGAGATTGGTTTGCATCCCTCGACCTACAGGACGCCTACTTTCACGTGACTATCCACCCGGCACACAGTCGCTTCCTACGCTTCTTAGTGGGATCTGAGCACTTCCGGTACAAAGTTCTACCATTCAGACTTTCTTCAGCTCCCAGGGTTTTCTCAAAGACACTCTCAGTAGTAGCAGCAGTATTTTTACGACAGTCGGGAATCATCGTATTTCCCTACCTAGACGACTGTCTGCTCAGAGCCCCCTCATTCGACGAAGCACTTCACGCTACCAACACAACGAGGGCAGTATTCGAGGAACTCAGACTTATAATCAACATTCCAAAGTCATCTATGACACCGCAGCAATCCCTAGAATTCATAGGTGCACGCCTCGATTCCACCATTGTGGGGAAGTATGCACGCACCAACAGATTACAGAGTATCCAAGACCTCGTGCAAGTTCTCTCCACCAGTCCCAGAACTCCTATACTTACCTGTCTGCAATTCATGGGACACAGGGCAGCTACAACGTACGTCGTGGCATACGCAAGACTACCCATCAGGTGCCTTCAACATTGGATAGCCATGGTGTATACACCAAACAGGCACGACGTTCACATGATGGTAGTGGTACCTCGTCATGTCAAAGAATCGTTAACATGGTGGACCATCCCTGACAATATGTTGGGTGGAGTACCCTTTCACTGACCTCAACCAACTATACAGGTCACAACCGATGCATCCTTGCTTGGCTGGGGCGCCCATTTACAAAACCATCAGATTCAAGGCTGCTGGTCTGCACAAGAGTCCTTACAGCACATCAAATTCCTCGAACTGAGGGCCATCTTCAACACTTGCAAACATTTTCTCCCTCTTATTCGTGGCTGTGTTGTGTGTGTTCTCACCAACAATATGACAATGGTATATTATATAAACAGCCAGGAAGGGGCTCAGTCCCGTTCCCTTTGTATGGAAGCAATACGATTATGGAACTGGTGCAACCAGCAGAAAATCGTGATCATGGCACTGTACCTCCCTGGCAAGGACAGTGTGTCAGCCGATGCCCTCAGTAGGCATTTTATAGCACATCATGAATGGGAACTACACCCAGACATGCTCCGTGCGCTTTTCCACCGATGGGGGTATCCATCCATAGATCACTTCGCCACACATAGCAACGCAAAGTGCCCTCAATATTGCTCGAGGGCGGGATCCAGGGGAGATGCTCTCCTATTCAACTGGAGTCGTCACCTTCTGTACACCTTTCCTCCCACTCATCTCATTCCCAATGTTCTGGAAAAGATAGCCACGGATGGGACCAGAGTAATATTGGTGGCACCATTCTGGCCACGTCAGATGTGGTTCCCTTACCTGTTCCACATGTCGCCTTATCCTCCGTATCGCCTTCCCAGATGATGCGATCTGCTAATGCAGGGCACTTAGTATATCCTTAACCCGAGCACCTCTCCTTGACAGCATGGTTCCTAGTTGGTTCCAACAGAGTTGAGTTGTTCCCAGGCTGTTAAACATGTTCTTTTACATAACAGAAGACTCAACACGCGTATTACTTACCTGCATAAATGGCGTCAATTCTACTTGTGGTGTTTGGACAACAACCTAGACCCCAACACATTGCCTTTGCAGCACATTTTGGACTATATTCTCTACCTCAAGCATTGGGGCTAGCATTCTCTTCTCTCAAGGTCCACCTAGCGACAATCACAGCCTTCCGACACTCTGTGGACCGCTATTCTATTTTTTCACACCCGATTACAAAGATTCGTGAAAGGCTTGACTAATCTCTTTCCATGCCATAGATAGCCTTCAGACCCCTGGAATCTGGAGCTGGTCCTGGACACCTTAATGAGGCCCCCATTTGAGCCTTTGGTGACTTGCAATTTATCCTCCCTAACCACAAAGGTGGTTTTTCTCTTGGCAATAACATCGGCATGCAGGGTTGGGGAATGGTCTGCTCTTTCGGTGACACCTCCGTACACAATATTTATACCTCAGGGAGTCATACTATGCCCCCAACCGACATTTCTACCTGAAGTTAACTCGAGTTTCATATAAATGAACCCATACTCCTTCCTACATTTTACCCCAAGGGTCGGGCACTGGTGTTTTGCATTGATACGACACAGACCTTCCGTAGATCTCAGTGCCTATTAGTTTCCACAGCTGCCCGCTCCAAGGGTCTCCCTCTAACAGCTCAACGCATATCCAGACTAATTTTCGCCTGCATTGTACGTTGTTACTCACTACGGAATAAACCACTTCCACGCAGCCTTAGAGCCCACTCAACAAGGGCAATGGCAACTTCCACTGCTTTCCTCAAGGGAGTTCCCCTCAAGGACATTTGCCAGGCGGCCACATGGTCTTCTGACTTCACGTTTGCAAAACACTATGCACTTTCCAATATTTTCATGACTGACGCAGTAGTGGCCTCCGCTGTTCTCTCTACAGGGCGAGGTGATAACTCCAGATCCCGCCTCCTTTACGAGGCTACTGCTGTGAAGTCACCTGCAGTGGAGCACCCACGGGGACACTACTCGAAGAAGAAGAAGAAGTTACTCACCTTGTGCAGTAACAACGGTTCTTCAAGATGTGTGTCCCCGTGGGTGCTCCACGACCCGCCCTCCTCACTGCTTCGGAGTATCTGCTTATATTTTTCAGACTTTGGCATTCAGGAGGAACTGGCGGGAGCTGGACCACACGCTATCAGAAAATGGCGTGAACGGCGTGAGACAGCCAACGCGCATGCGCGGTCCTGGCAGACTACTGCTGAAAAGATCTCCGATCTTTGGTGCCGGGACAAGCCCAACACCTACAGTGGAGTACCTACAGGGGGGGACACATCTCGAAGAACTGTTGTTACTGCGCAAGGTGAGTAACTTCCTCTTGCTGGATTTTAAACCCTGTCCTTCCTGTGATGTAGCAATACCCATCATAGATGAATCCATCAGATGCCTGTTCTGTCCTGTGGAAATACACATCCTGGCTAAGAGTGCTATTGGTGCTTCTTTTCATCCCCTTACCTGAAAATCCCGAGACAGCATTCAAACGAGACCAAGGAGTAATCTGACTGTAGCATGCTTTGTACAGAACCCAACACATTTGTGCTGTTACTACTTCTTTTGGAGTGTTATTTTAGGGTTTTGACTGGTCTGTGCATTTCCGAATTTTTATTTCTCTTGTGCTTATATTTAATTCTAAAATGCATAACTTGTTGTGGCTGGAATAATTATCCCTATGGCAATTTTTAAAAAATATATCTGGGTTTTTGATTTCTATTGGTGGTGCACATCTGTACATGACCTCGATGTTGGTGCACGTAACAAAATTCATTCCCTCTAACTTTTTCCATACACGTGCAGAACATTGGCTGTGATTTTCCTGGAATCTCCTTGAGGCTCCTGCAGCCAAATTGGTAGATCAGCCACTAACAGTACAGCAGCAGAGTAGGGCTAAGGAAGACTTCCCCACCTCGCCACATCTGGAAACAACTATCATACCCCTGTAGCCTGTGTTCCCTCACTTTTCCCATCCTTGTGTGAGATTAATTTTATGTGCACAGAGGCATGTCCAGCTGTGTATTACCAATAGAAACACATGCCGCTCATTGTGGGCGGCACTAGAATCTCTCCTGGACAGCTGCCCAAGTGCTCAGCTTACAGGAACACTGCCTGCAGCTCCCTGGGGGAGATAGGCCAGTGGATCTCCACATGCTGCCCCTCCCTGCAACCACTGCTCCCATAGCTCCCCTTGGCCAGGATGGGGAAACAAATGGGAGGTGTTGGTGTTGTGCCTGTGAATGGCGGGGGGCAGTGCATGGAACCACTTGCCCCTTCCTTTTTCAGGAGCCACTGTGGGACATGCCAGATACTCTAAAAAATGGTGCAGGGCCAAGGCGTGGTGGTGCCCATCTTAGTCCCACTGCTTCAGAACCTCTACCCCAGCCCTGATCTCTCTTGCACCCTAATCCGTTGCCTGAGTCTCCCATCTGAACCCCCTCCTGCTTCTCAACCCTCTGCCCCAGCCTGGTGACATTGAGGATAAGGGAAGGGGAGGGGTGTGGAGTGAGCAGTGCCAGTCCTCTGAGAGAGGGTGGGGAAGGAGACGGGGCAAAAGTGTTTGGGTTAGGGGTAGATCCTGGATTGTACTTAAAATTTAAAAAGGTATTCTTGTATATAAAAAGTTTGGAGACCACTGGTCTATTGCCTTGCAAACCATTGGGTGACAAAGGCGGTTAGTGTCACTCCATGTACTTGCAACACTCGCTGAGTTACTACTCTTCTGAATCAGTAATGGTTGGTTCAGACACAACATTGCTACCTAGCATTTCAGTAGTGCAAAAGACCAGACTAACAGCATAAAGTCTTGTATGTTCCCTCAGCCATTATCACTTCTGTACAGGCTGCCACTTCAGTACTGACTACTAGGGTAGCACTGCAGGAATTTAGATTGTCCAAGGACCTTGCAGAAATGCCTGACTGCCTTTTGTTCTGTATTGATCCATTTTTGGTACCAAGAACTGCTTGGCTCTGGATGTTTACTCAGTTTCAGTGGAATTGCAGCCTGGCTTCAGGTTTCACTTGTGAAGAGTAAGGAGTCACAATATAAACTGTTTTATATTCTTCATACAGCATTATTTGCCAAACTTGCATTACCTATGAATGAGATCTTGCAAAATAATATGGTATACTTAAACAAAAATGCTGTTGATTTGTAAAAGGGCTGTTAAGATTCAGTTTTTCTCAGCCCTCTCCTAACTCCCTAGTTGTTGAGACTGTAAATGAATGTGGAAGTCAGTGCCATATGATAAAGATCAGAAGTGTTTTGATTTTTGTTGTCACAAATTATATTTATCTGTGACTCTGCAGTTAAGAATTGCCAATTATCAGATGTTGATGGTGAAATATCACACCAATTACTTTAAGCTCAATTTGTTTATTGAGCATCTATAGAGCAGAGGGAACAATTCCATACAGTAATTAGAGGGCCAGCTCCTTTTTAGAATATCTCAGCAGATCTTTCTGGATGCTGCTGCCATAGCTGCTCAATCTATATTTCTACATTGGTGGTCATGAAAGGGGCCTCTTGGTTCAACCAATAGCTGTACTTCTAAGAAAGAACTTTGTCGTAACTCAGAGCCCTCCTCATTTAATGTGCCATGATGAGCTATTGGGGATATTTGCTACTAGCAGCCATGGATCAGCCATGAGCCATTGTATACAGTTTCTTTGTACCAAGAAGTTATCCCCTCCATAAAGTTATCAAGTTCAATCTCAAAGCCAGTTAGGTTGTTGCCCCCACTGGTACTCTTGGATGGCTATTCTCATTATTCTTTACACTTTCTGACCTCGAAGAGGTAGCTTTTTCTTGCTGATTCTTCCCATCTTCCATTCTTTGTAAACTTTCTGCTCAATAACCTGTTTGAGATGTTTGCTCATCCATCTTGGTCTGCCAGTCCTTACCTATGGAATGTTTTCACCTTACTTGGAATGCAGGTTTCAGATAGCTTTTACAGCTTTGACTTAAAGTAATTTCAAGACTCCTCCACATTTGAGTCCTTGTTCTTCAACCCAGTTCACTTCCAGTTTGCCTTTTTAAAATCCAGGACCCTAGTTGCAGAGTTTTCGTTTTTCCTTTCATTTAGTTTAAACTGAATTAGTGCATGATCATTTGAACCAAGGTTGTCTCCTACGGTAAGATCTTCTAGAAGGTTCTCACTACTCCCAGTACGAAAACCTAAAATGCCATCACTTCTGGTAGGTTTGGCAACTGCTTGAAGAAATCTGTCAACTAATAGATCCAGGAAAATCTGAGGCCAAATGAAAGAGATTTTGTATCTCAGCAGCTTAGTTGGCTTTCAGAGTTGATGGCTTCAGTGTCAGTAATACTAGACCAATTACTTGAGGTGAAACATTTTGGACTGTCCTTCTGTTCAATTAGGGTACAGTAGCAGCAATGTCTATAAATTGCTGTCTAGACCAGGGCCAAACCATATTTTCACAACAGGAACTAGGTTCCTGTAAGAGATTACTGCATTTTTTTTTAAATTAATTAGGGAGCATCTCCTCCTTGGGACCTGGTTGTAGTATTAATTGGTTTGATGGGTGCCCTCCCTCCCTATTTGAACTACATATCAGTTAAAAGAGCCCATCTGATGGCCAGATGTGTGATTAGTCTCCAAAATTCGAAATGTAGATGTCCACTAGGACTTCAGGAGGCTGAAGAGTTTGTGTGACGCTCTTTCTGATTTAGCAATAAGATATTTCTGACCAAAGGGAATTTCTCTTCTGTTTGCAGGCTGCCCTGGAAGTTATGGCCATTTTTGTCCAGACTCTGGTTGGTGCGAGAGGCTGTTGGGGGTTGGTATGCTATAGCAGTTGAAATAATTAGGGAGCAAGGAGAGAAGCTGGACAGATCCTGCACTTATTCTTTGCTGTTTGTTTTAATAAATGTGAGTAGAAGAATTTTTCTGGGCACTTGGATCCTTTATAGGCTTCATGGGAAACTTTCCCTTCTTCCCTTTTCTGTTGTAGAAGTGAAGGTCACTGAGGCCTAGGAAAAGCAGTTTGTAAACAAACAGCAATTGGTAAATAGCTATGGTCTAAGTTACTTTCTATTGAGTTGGCTTGTATAAAAACATAAATGTATAGCTATAGTATTGTCCATTTTCACCTAATGTGCTATGTACCTGAAAGAAAATATCCAAACTAAAATTATGCTTTCTATTTGCTGGCCATCCACCATTGTTATGTAGTACTAGTAATAAAATACTAACAAAGTATTGCTGTCAAATTCTAGCCCTGAAAAAATGGTTTCCGTATTGAAACTTGCAGGAAAAATAGCTACTGTATCTCTGAGGGTAACCTAGCAATTAAGATATTTTAAAAGTACACTTTTTTAGTACAATAGCCACACTGCTTATTTTCTGATATAGTATAGTAAACAATGTTATAAAGTTTGTTAAATAGCTTCAAAAAGTGAAATAAACATGGTGCAAGGTTTTGACCTAAAGGCCACTCAACTTGAATCTCATGAAATTGATTAGCTTTCTAAAATTGGCTGTCAATGACTTTCAACAAGTTTTACCTAAACTACTTGCTTTTTCACTTTTACCATATAATTGTAAAATAAATCAATTGGACTATAACTATTGTACTTACATTTCAGCCTATTGTAAAACAAGGCAATTGTCTAGATGAGTTGATGTATCCCCTGGAAGACATCTGCATATCCCCAGAGGTACACACATAGCCCTGGCTGAGAACCACTGGAATAGGTTTTGGTTTTGTAATTGTGTGTGGGGGGAAGTTTATGGCTTAAACAATTCCTTAAACTGCAAGTATATTTTCATGGAATCCTAGAATACTAGGACTGGAAGGGACCTTGAGAGGTCGAGTCCAGTCCCCTGCCCTCATGGCAGGACCAAATACTGTCTAGACCATCCCTGATAGACATTTATCTAACCTACTCTTAAATATCTCCAGAGATGGAGATTCCACAACCTCTGTGGACAATTTATTCCAGTGTTTGACTACCCTGACAGTTAAGAACTTTTTCCTAATGTCCAACCTAAACCTCCCTTGTTGCAGTTTAAGCCCATTGCTGCTTGTTCTATCCTCAGAAGCCAAGAGGGTATCATGTCCCCCCCCTCAATCTTCTCTTTTCTAAACAAACCCAATTCTTTCAGCCTTCTTTTATAGGTCATGTTCTCTAGACCTTTAATCATTCTTGTTGCTCTTCTCTGGACCCTCTCCAATTTCTTCACATCCTTCTTGAAATGCGGTGCCCAGAACTGGACACAATACTCGAACTGAGGCCTAACCAGCGCAGAGTAGAGCGGAAGAATGAGTTCTCGTGTCTTTCTCACAATACACTCATTAATGCATCCCAGAATCATGTTTGCTTTTTTAGCAACAGCATCACACTGCTGACTCATTCAGCTTGTGGTCCACTATAACCCCTAGATCCCTTTCTGCCATACTCTTTCCTAGACAGTCGCTTCCCATTCTGTATGTGTGAAACTGATTGTTCCTTCCTAAGTGGAGCACTTTGCATTTGTCTTTATTAAACTTCATCCTGTTTACCTCAGACCATTTCTCCAATTTGTCCAGATCATTTTGAATTATGACCCTATCCTCCAGAGCAGTCGCAACCCCTCCCAGCTTGGTATCATCTGCAAACTTAAGCGTACTTTCTATGCCAATATCTAAATCGTTGATGAAGATATTGAACAGAGCCGGTCCCAAAACAGACCCCTGCGGAACCCCACTTGTTATACCTTTCCAGCAGGATTATGAACCATTAATAACTACTCTCTGAGTATGGTTATCCGGCCAGTTATGCACCCACCTTATAGTAGCCCCATCTAAGTTATATTTGCCTAGTTTATGGATAAGAATATCATGCGAGACCGTATCAAACTCCTGACTAAAGTCTACGTATACCACATCCACCGCTTCTCCCTTATCCACAAGACTCGTTATCCTATCAAAGAAAGCTATCAGATTGGTTTGACACGATTAGTTCTTCTTCTTCGAGTGGTTGCTCATGTGCATTCGAATTAGGTGTGCACGCCGCATGCATCGCGTCTTCCGGACCATTTTTTTCTAGCGATACCCGTAGCGTCGGCAGGGTGCCCCCTGGAGTGGTGCCGCTATGGCGGAGCATAAGTACCCCTGCCGGCGCTCCCCCACCTCGGTTCCTTCTTACCGCCCGTGACGGTCGTTGGAACGTGTCTCTCTGTTAGAGCAGTTAATGGTTCCTGTTTCTTCTAGCCTTGTAAATAGTTCTAAATAGTTCACTTAGTTAGTTAAAGTTTCTTTGTTTTTCTTCTCCCCCTTCGGGGGTGAGAAATGCCAGGGTCGCAAGGCTTTAAGGCGTGCACTCTCTGCACAAAGTTTATGCCTAAAGGAGACCCTCACGACAGTTGTCTGAAGTGTCTCGGTGAGGCCGACCTTACAGACGCCTGTAAGATCTGCAAGTTGTTTAAGCCGCACACAAAGAGGGAGAGAGACTCTCGTCTAAAACTTCTCCTCATGGAGGTGACTTTACAGCCAGCACCAGCTGGACACTCTGTGGTGCGCAGTGCACCAGCGTCCACGCGCGATGCCCCATCTCGGGACCGGGCCTCGGTGTCGAGGGCTCGGCACCGTTCTCGTTCTCCGGCACCGAAGAGATCAAGAACGTCCTGTGGTAGGTCTCAGAGCTGGAAGTCCAAGTCACGTCTACACCGCAGTGCCGAGTCTCTGGTGCACGCCTCCTCGTCTACCACGGTGCGGCATAAGCGAGCAGGACGACCATCCAGCCCAAGGCAGCTTCCCTTGCACCGCCTCTCTATGCCGGACACTTTTGAAGCGGCGCATGACCTTATTAGCCTCACTACCTCCCCTCCGTCGTCGGTTGAGGCAGAGAGGTCGAGGTCGCCTTCGCCGGAGGCCGTGTTGGCACCGGCTTCCCCGCCGCACCGTCGTGACCAGACAGCACTGGTCGCCTATGCAGCGGGACCGTCCCCTGTGGGACCAGTACCGCTTGCTTCTACCTCAGTGCCGGCCTCGGCGCAGGCCACCAGGCTTCATTCGATGCTCGACTGGGCTCGACCACCCTCGGTGCTGGGACCTCTTCCAGACCCTGTCTTGACTGCACCGGTGCCCTGTCACCCAGGCCTTGCGGCACTGTCTACGGCACCATCATCGGTGCCAGCGCTGAGCAGCTTTCCCGGGGTGCGGCTCCAGTCTTCGGCACCGGACCATTCAGCATCAGCCTCTTCGGCACCGATGCAAGTTTTGGCACAGTTACAGGCACCGACATCGACCCCGTCGGCCATGCCGGTGCCACTATCGCCAATAACGTCGGTCTCTTCGGGATTTGTCTCGCAACCGGTACCGACTTCGACAGCACAGCCATGCACTGTGTCGCCATTGCAAACGCAACTGGTACCGGCACCGGTCCTCCCGGTGCCGCAACCGGCCCACGTCTCCGCGCCGGGACATGTACACTTGGCACTGGGGGCTGCAACCGGCTCCCCTCCGGGCACCAGGGGCCGTTCTCCCCGTGCCGCAACCGGCACTGGGACCTGTTTTCCCGACGCCGGCACACCCTCATCGCTCGCACGCGGGCAAACGCGAGTCTATGGCCAGGTTTGCCCCCACCTTGGTGGCAGGACATTCGTCATCTGCGCCTCCCTGGCCTGAGTCTGACTTCTCGTCGGATTCTGATGCGGCCTCATTCAGGTCGGAGTCCTCGGGAGTTTTCTCGAGTCATAGATCCCGTTCCCAGCACCGGCGTGATCGTCCGCGTATGCAGCAGACTTGGCCACCTCAACCACAATGGCCTTTCTGGACACCGTGGGCTTACCACCAGTGGCAGGGACCTGTGCCCCCCTCTGTAGTGTCCGGTGTCTCGGGGCACCGAGCGCAACCGTCGGCGTCGCTGTCACGACCCCCTCCCTCTCCCCAGAGGTCAGTTTCTGCAGATGTTGCTACTGAGCCACAACCCCTGGTGCCGGAGCCGCCTCAGCAAATGGTGCCTCCTGCCCAGCTGGCTCCTCAACCGTGTCCAGCGCTGGATCCGGTACCGATGCAGGAGTCATCCTCATCTTCATCTCCTGATGAAGCCCTGGCGGATCCCGCACCGGCGTTGCCTACTATGGATGCACGAGCGCACCAGGATCTGCTTAGGCGTCTGGTCTCCAACCTGGGTGTCCCCGTGGAACCAGTAGTCGAGGACACAGACCCCATGGTTGACATCCTCTTGGACGATGCCCCAGCCCACTTGGCTTTGCCACTTAATAAAACCGTGGCCAAGATTACTAATGCCCTGTGGCAGACCCCGGCATCCCTGACCCCTACCTTTAAAGGGAGTCGAGAGGCGCTATCGCGTTTCCCAGTCGTGGCACGAACACTTGTACTCCCAACCTGTTCCGGGGTCCTTGGTTGTTCAGGCTGCGGCTCAAAAGGAGAGGCTTCCCCAGCTGGGGCCGTCCCCGAAGGCTAGGGAGCCCAAACTCCTTGACCTGATGGGCGGTAAGGTGTATGCCACTGGCAGGATGCAACTCCGCATTGCTAACCAGCAAGTGATGCTGAGTCGTTATGCTTATAATACATGGTAAGCGGTGGATAAGTTTAAGGGTAAGCTCCCTGCCGAGGCCCGTCAGGAGTTTGCGGCCATGACTTCGGAGGGCAGAACCATCGCCCGCACGCCCCTTCAGGCTTCCCTGGACGCCATTGACTCTGCAGCCTGCACCATGGCGTCGGGTGTAGTTATGCGCCGTGGTGCCTGGCTGCAGGTGTCTGGAATACCTCTGGACGTTCAAACTACGATCCAGGACCTGCCTTTTGACGGCAAAGCATTGTTTTCGGAGCACACGGACTCCAGGCTCCATACACTTAAGGACACTAGGTCTACTCTCCGGTCCTTGGGGATCCACGTGCCGGCCCCGCAGCATCGTCAGCTGCCATACAGACAGCAGGGGAGAACACAGTCCCAGGTCCCCCGTGGGGATTGCTGGAGACGCCGTTCTCGTGCCCCCAGTGGAGGTGCGGGGGCGGCTGCGGGCCCCTCATGCACAAGGGGTCATCGACGTCGCCCAAGAGGGGACAGCCCCCATGGGCTGCTGGGAGGAGCCTTGACCAACCCCAAGCACCAGTTTTGACAGTCTGCTAGAGAGTCGCGCACCAGCCTCCCACCCTGGCCCCCCGTTTGGGGCCAGGTTATCCCGGTTTGCCCACGCCTGGGCAGAAATCACCACCGACGCCTAGGTTCTAAAAATAGTCACAAGTGGCTATACCATCCCATTCCTGGGTTCGCCCCCTTCCAACCCGCCTGCCCCGTCCCTTTTCAGGGACACCTCTCACGAAGGCATCCTCCATCAGGAGGTGCTAGCGCTCCTCGAAAAGGGAGCAGTGGAGAGGGTCCCTTCACATCTGAAGGGCAAGGGGTTTTATTCCCTCTGTTTCATTGTCCCAAAACCCAAGGGTGGGGTTCGTCCCATCTTAGATCTCAGGGACCTCAACAAGACGGTAGTGAAATCCAAGTTCAGAATGGTAACCCTGGCTTCTGTCATCCTGGTTTTACAGTTAGGAGACTGGTACGCAACTCTCAATCTCAAGGACGCTTACTTCCATGTGTCAATAAGACCCAGCCACAGGAGGTTTCTCCGTTTTATTGTTTCCAAATGCCACTTCCAATTTACGGTGCTCCCATTTGGCCTTTCAACAGTACCCAGGGTCTTTACAAAATGCATGGCAGTCGTAGCGGCGTTCCTCCGCAAAAAAGGGGTACCCATCTTTCCATACCTAGACAACTGGCTGATTCGTGGTCATTCCTATGAACAAGTGGAGGCCCATGTTTCCCTCACAAGGGCCCTCTTCGTCAGGCTGGGGCTCGTGCTAAACGAGGAAAAGTCATCGTTGACTCCCTCTCAGCACCTCGAATTCGTAGGTGCCCTCCTGGACGCCAGGGTGGCGAGAGCACTCCTCCCCAGATCCAGGTTTCTGTCCATAGTGGAGCTGGTCTCTGAGTTAACCCGGTTCCCCATCATGACCGCCTGGGTTTGCTCGAGGCTGCTGGGACACATGGCGGCATGTACGTATGTGGTACGCCATGCTCGAATGAGGCTCAGGCCTCTGCAGGCCTGGTTGGCAAGGGCATTCAACCAGTCCAGGGGCCTCTGGGACACGGTTCTCACAGTGCCTCCGGAGGTGATAGCCTCCTTACAATGGTGGACCCAGGAGGCGGTGGTGTGCAGCGGGGTTCCGTTCACTGTACCTCCCCCCTCGCTTACACTGGTCACAGATGCTTCCGACCTGGGTTGGGGAGCACACATGGGGTCTCACAGAACTCAGGGTTTATGGTCCCCTGCAGAGCGGGCTCTGCACATAAATGTCCAGGAGCTCAGGGCAGTCAGGAGAGCCTGCGAGACCTTCCTGTCGAAGCTCTCTCGCCGCTCTGTCCTGGTCTGCCTGGACAACACGGTGGCTGTGTTTTACCTGAACAGGCAGGGGGGAGCCCGGTTGCCTCCCCTCTGCCGCGAGGCTCTGTGCCTCTGGGACCTGTGTGTAGAGCACGACATAGTTTTGCAAGCAGAGTACCTGCTGGGGTGCAAAAACTTGCTGGCCGATGCTCTGAGCAGGTCCTTCAGAGCCCACGAATGGTCTCTCAAGGATTCGGCCCTTCGTCAGGTCTTCCACTGGTGGGGTTGTCCCCTAGTAGACCTGTTTGCCTCGGCACGCAACACCAAGTGCCGGAGTTACTGCTCCCTGTTGGGGCTGGGGGCACACTCCAGGGGGGATGCCGTGACCGTGCCGTGGCCGGCGGGCATCCTCTATGCTTTCCCTCTGTTTCTTCTAATTCCCAGCGTTCTGACTAGGGTCAAGACCTTCAGGTCCACGGTCATCCTGATAGCCCCTTGGTGGCCCAGGCAATTCTGGTTCCCTATCCTGGTGGACATGCTCAGCAAGGAGCCTATAACGCTTCTGCCAGTTCGGGATCTCCTGATCCAACCGTGGGACGGGGGGACCATGGTTCACCCGAATCTCAGCTCTCTCTACCTAATGGCCTGGTTTATCTGTGGCTGACCCAACTGGAAAGGGAATGTTCCCAGGAGGTACAGATGGTGCTCCTAGATAGCAGGAAACCGTCTACCAGGCGGTCGTATGCAGCCAAGTGGTGGCGGTTCTCATCTTGGGCGTCCAGAAGAGGAGTGCACCCGTCCTCTGCACCTGTCCCGTCCATTCTGGACTACCTCTTTGAACTTAGGTCCAGTGGCCTCTCTACCTCCTCCATCAAAGTCCATGTGGCATCCCTCTCCACCTTCCATGTTGGTTCGGCAGGAGTCTCTCTGTTTTCTGACCCTGTGGTAAAAAGGTTCCTTAAGGGTTTGGATAAGTTGCATCCCTCGGTTAGACCCCCTCTCCTTGCTTGGGACCTTAACCTCGTGTTGTCTAGACTTGTCGCCCCCCCCTTTGAGCCGCTGGCCACGTGCTCGTTGAAGCACCTCTCTATGAAGGTTATGTTCATTGTGGCCATCACGTCGGCTCGCAGGGTCTCCGAGCTGAGGGCGCTAACTGTAAACCTGCCCTACCTAGTGTTTTCTGACAATGTGAGGCTCCGCCCTCACCCAACCTTTCTCCCCAAGGTGGTGTCACCGTTCCACTTGTCCCAAGAAATTTACCTCCCAGTTTTCTTTCCAAAGCCCCACGCCTCCCCTAAGGAGCAAGTCATCCATTCCCTAGACGCTAGACGTGCGCTAGCCTTTTATATTGATAGGACTAAACCCTTTCGCAAATCCACACACTTGTTTATTGCTGTCGCTGACAGAATGAAAGGGCTTCCCATTTCAACCCAGAGGTTGTCCAATTGGGTCGCAGGGTGTATCAGGGAGTGTTATGCCTTAACCGGGATGTAGCTTTTGGGGCGCAGGTTCCAATCACTGAAATCTGCAGGGCGGCCACGTGGTCATCACTCCATACCTTCACAGTGCACTACGCGCTGGCACAGCAGGCTAGGGAGGACGCAGGGTTGGGCTCTGCGGTCCTCAGCTCTGTATTGTAAATATGTATGTTTATCTGTACCACGTTGCACTTTTTCTACAATTTTTTCTATGTTCGGTTAGTTGAATAAATACATTCGGATTGTTCAACTTTCGTGGACTTCTCTTTCTGAGTGCTCTGACCCCTCCTCCTTAAAGTGGGGTTGGCTTGGAAGTCACCTAATTCGAATGGACATGAGCAACCACTCGAAGAAAGAACGGTTACTTCCTTGTAACTGTTGTTGTTCAAGATGTGTTGCTCATGTCCATTCGATTCTCCCCCTACCTCCCCTTCGTCGGAGCGTCCGGCAAGAAGGAACTGAGGTGGGGGAGCGCCGGCAGGGGTACTTATGCCCCGCCATGGCGGCGCCACTCCAGGGGGCGCCCTGCCGGTGCTATGGGTACCGCTAGGGAAAATGCTCCGGAAGATGCGGTGCACGCGGTGCGCTCACCTAATTCAAATGGACATGAGCAACACATCTCGAAGAACAACAGTTACAGGTAAGTAACCGTTCTTTCTTTACAAATCCATGCTGGCTGTTCCCTATCACCTTGCCACCTTCCAAGTGTTTACAGATGATTTCTTTAATTACTTGCTCCATTATCTTCCCTGGCACAGAAGTTAAACTAACTGGTCTGTAGTTTCCTGGGTTGTTCTTATTTCCCTTTTTATAGATGGGCACTATATTTGCCCTTTTCCAGTCTTATGGAATCTCTCCTGTCTCCCATCATTTTCCAAAGATGATAGCTAGAGGCTCAGATACCTCCTCTATCAGCTCCTTGAGTATTCTAGGATACATTTAATCAGGCCCTGGTGACTTGTAGGCATCTAACTTTTCTAGGTGATTTTTAAACTTGTTCGTTTTTTTTATTTTATCTTCTAAACCTACCCCCTTCCCACTAGCATTCCCTGTGTTAGGCATTCCTTCAGACTTCTCGGTGAAGACCGAAACACAGAAGTCATTAAGCATCTCTGCCATTTCCAAGTTTCCTGTTACTGTTTCTCCCTCCTCACTGACCAGTGGACCTACCCTGTCCTTGGTCTCCCTCTTGCTTCTAATGTATTTATAAAAAGTCTTGTTTCCTTTTATTCCCGTAGCTAGTTTGAGCTCATTTTGTGCCTTTGCCTTTCTAATCTTGCCCCTGCATTCGTGTGGTGTTTGCCTATATTCATCCTTTGTAACTTGTCCTACTTTCCATTTTTTATATGACTCCTTTTTTATTTTTAAATCATGCAAGATCTCGTGGTTAAGCCAAGGCTGTCTTTTGCCATATTTTCTATCTTTCCGACGCAGCGGAATAGCTTGCTTTTGGGCCCTTAATAATGTCCCTTTGAAAAACTGCCAACTCTCCTCAGTTGTTTTTCCCCTCAGTCTTGATTCCTATGGGACCTTACCTATCAGCTCTCTGAGCTTATCAAAATCCACCTTTCTGAAATCCATTGTCTCTATTTTGCTGTTCTCCCTTCTACCCTTCTTTAGAATTGTGAACTCTGATTTCATGATCACTTTCACCCAAGCTGCCTTCCACTTTCAAATTCTCAGCCAATTCCTCCCTATTTGTTAGGATCAAATCTAGAATAGCTTCCCCCCGGTAGCTTTTTCAACCTTCTGAAATAAAAAGTTGTCTCCAATGCAGTCCAAGAACTTATTGGATAGTCTGTGCCCCGCTGTGTTATTCTCCCAACATATATCTGAATAGTTGAAGTCCCACATCACCACCAAATCTTGGGCTTTGGATGATATTATTAGTTGTTTAAAAAAAGCCTCAACCACTTCTTCCACCTGGGTAGGTGGCCTGTAATAGACTCCTAGCATGACATCACCCTTGTTTTTCACGCCTTTTAGCCTAACCCAGAGACACTCAACATTTCCATCTCCACCTCACTCCGTGTTCATTTTTAATATATAAGGCAACACCTCCTCCCTTTTTTCCCTGTCTATCCTTCCTGAGCAAGTTGTACCCTTCCATACAAACATTCCAATCATGTGTATTATCCCACCAAGTTTCTGTGTTGCCAACAATGTCATAATTATACTTATTTATTAGTACTTCCAGTTCTTCCTGCTTATTACCCATACTTCTCGCATTTGTATATAGGCATCTAAGATACTGATTTGACATTGCCTCCCAGTTTTGCCCTGACCCTCCTTTCTCTTTGCCATTATAGCCCACGCTCCGTCCCGTTTCCGACCCATCTCCCAGGTCTCCATGTTCTCCACTTACCTGTGGGCTTTGCTCACCTGTCCCCGTCGAACCTAGTTTAAAGCCCTCCTCACTAGGTTAGCCAGTCTGTGTCCAAATAGGGTCTTCCCCCTCCTCGAAAGGTGAAGGCCATCTCTGCCCAGCAGTCCTTCCTGGAATAGCATCCCGTGGTCGAGGAAGCCAAAGTCCTCCTGGCGACACCATCCTCGCAGCCAGGCATTCACCTCCAGGATGCACCTGTCTCTGCCTGGGCCCCTACCTTCGACAGGAAGGGTTGAAGAGAATACCACCTGCGTTCCAAACTCCTTCACCCGTACTCCCAGAGCCCTGTAGTCACTCTTGATCTGCTCAGTGTCACACCTCACAGTATCATTTGTGCCCACATGGATGAGTAGCATGGGGTAGTAGTCAGAGGGCTGGATAATCCTCGACAATGCCTCCGTAACATCTCAGATACGGGCCCCCGGCAGACAGCATACCTCCCAAGATGAAACGTCAGGGCGACAGATGGGCGCCTCCATCCCCCTCAGAAGAGAGTCTCTGATCACCACTACCCTACGTTTCCTATTCGCAGTGGTGGCAGCAGACCTCCCAGCCTTGGGGGTACGAGGCTTCTCCTCCTCTGTTGTAGGGGGTGATTCCTTATCTCAAGTATAAAGAGCATAACGGTTTCCTAGTACCACGGCGGGAGGGTTCGGAGCAGTGCCTGCTGCCAGAAGTAACCAGCTGCCAGTGTCCACCCTGAGCCGTCTCTTCCTCCACCAGTGGTGTGTCCACAGTCCTGTGTTCTAGGACAGCTACCTCAGCTGTCTTCTCATGAATGCAGTCCAGGAATTGCTCATGGAATCGGGTGCTCCTCAACTTAGCCACCTCCTCCTGTAGCTCTCCCACCTGCTGCCTGAGAGATTCCACCAGCAGGCACCTTTCACATTGGATGAACTCCCCAGCCTGGATATCAGTAAGTGGGAACTGCAAGCCACAGTCTCTGCAAAACCACACCAGGATCTGGGTAGAGGCATCCATGCTCAGGTGCTCTGTCTGGCTACAGGCACAGGTGGAGGAGACAGAAGCAGTGCTGGCACAGGTGTTGCAAGTCTTCCTGACCATAGTAGGCCTCCCTCTGTCAAACTCCCTCTCAAACTCCCCTGTCTGCAGCCCCCTGTCTGCTTTCGCTCCCTGGTCACTCTGCCTCTGGCTTTTAAAGCCTGCTTGACTAGGTCAGGTCTGCCCCCTGGTGAGTCACACCGGGGAAGGCTGACCAGATGCAATCAAGAGAGCAATTAAGGGAACAAAAGGTCAGGCACTCAGTCCCAACTGCCACAGCAGCTGAAACTGAAACTGCAGTCACATGAAATCAGAATCAGAATTCAACAAACAAAATTCAAACAGTCGAGCAAACTCACTCACACCAAAAGCGAGTACTCTTACTCTCACCAGGTAGCCTGTTCAGCGTCCTTTGTTTCTAAAGGCCTTTTCAGGTAGTGTTCTCCTTGCTAACTGATACTTCAGATACTCTGAAATTCAAATACACCGGGTACAGTATTAATCATAGGTGTGACTTATAACAGTGGTAGGTAACAAACTTGTAGAGAATTTTCTTCAAGCTGGTAGTGTCCATTTTAATAAACAAAATTGCTTTACAATTCTGGTTTTAAATGCCTATATTGTTTAGGCATATAAATATATATAGTCTAGCAAGCAGACAACAGTACAAAAAGTAAAAAGGAATACTTAAAAGGCATGGAATGCGATATGCCCTTTCAGACGTAATCAAACTAAAAATAGACATTAATTAGCATGAAAAATCTATCTGGAAACAGCAATGTGACTTAAAACCACCTTGGAGGGGCAATTAAAATGATGTTGAGGTAACGGGGAAGTGGGGAGGGAATTTGTAGCATTGTCCATCACAGATCACCAAATGGTGATAAGCTATAAGATGTAATCTTCCTGAAAAGATTATTGGCAAAAGAGCTAAAGCATTTCCCTAAGCCACTTATGTGAGTATATGCAAATTTCTCTATGCAAAATTTTCCATTTAAGAGGGTCTATATTTGAAAAAGTCACTAACACCAGAAGATTGGTACTCGATAGGTAGATACATTTTTTGGTTGTATTTGCAGCATTCACAGGATTAAATTGGTATGGAAGGGGAAGTAGTGGAATATTCCTAGAATCTATCTGTAGAGCATATTCAGGGTCATTGAAATAATAATGAAGCATGGATCAGATTGTACAGATCTTTTTAATATGTTACTTGTATGCTTTAATCAGCTGAAATAACTATGGTGACACTTAGAAGCATGATGATGACTTAACAGGCATTGGGATGGATAGAGTAAATTCATATGTGGAGCTATTGTTATAGGGTGTTTCTACCTTGTCTCTGGCAGACAAACTTCCTCAATTCATACTTGATATTTTCACTTTACTTTGTAGTTATAAGGCCTTTAAGCATTATTATTTTTACGAAAGCTTACTGTCTGGGACACAAGAATTGGTTTGTAAAGCCCTTTTGATACGTGTTATATGTTCAGTAGTCTAGAATTTACTATGAAATGCTGGGTTGTTTACTGATCTGATGCTTTAAAAGCTACTTTTCAAAAACGTTGTGTGTCCACGACTGATATGTTAATGTAATAGAATTTTAGGAGGTAGGCAACAGAAGCAAGTATAAATAACACACAATTTAAAACACCAAAAAAAGGTAAAAAGTCTGAGGGGTAGCCATGTTAGTCTGTAACTGTAAAAACAAGTAGTCCTGTGGCATCTTAGAGATTAACAAATATATTATGTCATGAGCTTTTGAGAGTAAAACCCACTTAATCAGATGAGTTGGAGTGGAAATTACAGAATCTGGGGTATATATAACAGCAAAAGAAGTTCTGTGAATCATAGGGCCAATTTAATGACTCTAAGTCAGGGTGGATGTATCTCATTCACAGTATTTGGTGGAGATGTGAATATCAAAGTCAGGGAAATTGCCTTTGTAGTGCATTTACCAATTAAGATTTATTTTCGTGTGTACAACCCACTTCATTCATCTGAAGAAGTGGGTTGTACTTATGGAAAGCTCATGGTACCATCTTCATGTTTTGTTAGTTAAGTTGCTGCTACACTATTTGTTTTTTTTCCTGTTACAGACTAAATCGGCTACCCCTCTGAAGTATTGAACTTATAAATGAACTTCAGTTCAGCTATCTCCCTCTGTCTTATAGAAGGATGGCTATTTTTAAATCCATGATTGAATATCTAGGTTGGTTAAAATGTTCCTCTACAGGTTTGTGTGTTGCCATTCTTGACGTCTGATTTGTGTCCATTTATCCTTTGCCATGTACTCTGTCTGGTATGACCAATATACATGTCAGAGGAGCATTGCTAGCATATGATGACATATCACATTAACTGTTCATATACACATTGACAACTCAGATTACCAGTAGGGTTTATGGGCCTTGGCTCTTGTGCTGAAACACATTTTATTCCAACATATTTATCTGAAAGTTGAGGGGGACGTGAGTAATTAAAAAAATAGAACTTCAGCTTTCAAAAGGTATTGTGCTGAATAACTAAACAGTTGCAGAGAGCTTCTAAATTTTTTTATATATACTTGAATAATTGTTCTTCAAGTGATACTACTGTGGGTGTTCCACTGTTGGTGTCGGGCTTATCCTGAGCCTCAGATCTGAGACTTTTTCTAGCAGTGTCTAGTTAGGTCACACGTGCATGAGGGCAGCGCATGCCGTTCGCGCCTTTGGAGTTTGCGCATGCAGCCCCACTCCCCTCAGTTCCTTCTTGACCGCCCTCGGTTGCAGAGAGAGCTCAATCCCTCTCCTGCTCTGCAGTTCTCTGTAGATAGGAATTCAGTTGTATTTAGTTAAACTGTTTACTTTTTGTAATTTTATAGTTAGTATTACTTAGTTTTTAAAAAAAAGACTTTTTTCTTCATAATTGTTGTAAATAGTTGACGCAGCCTCTGAGAGGCAGTGTGCCGCTATCCTGCCACTATTTAAAAAAAAATTAACAAAAAATTAATTAAGAAATGGGAGAAGACGACAGAAAACCAAAACAGAGACAACACATGGCTCATCAGAGTAAACCCCACAGAATAAGAACTGCTGGTCATACAACTGTGTTTAAAAAAAGAAAAAAGCAGGGAAGAGGAAAAGAGCGGGGTAATAGCAAAATGCCAACCTCCCCCAGTTTTAAGAAACGTGAAAAGTGCTGCAACCCTATGCCTGCATCAGATGGACACGAGTCCTGTGTTCGATATCTGGCAGAAGCACATTTACCTCAGAAGTGTGTTCTCTGCTGTAGCCTTACAGCAAGAGCCCAGAAAGATAGGGAGCTCAAGCTACACAAGTTACTATTCAATAAGGCACTTGAGCTGCAGATGAGCAGCGACACTGACTCTGCTACAAAGCAGAAGGAAACTCAGAGCTTGCCAGCACATAAGCCTTCCACCAAAAGAAGGGCCTCTCCAGTTGGCTCCCTGCCACCAGGGTTTGGTTAGGGGAGACAAACCAGGCACTTGGGGCACCGCATGACCACGTGCAGCATTGGTGGCAGAGCCAAAATTGTGCTGTGATCAAACTGCGGCAGTGACTACCTCGGCACCCAAGAGACCCAGTGCCAAGGAACAAGAGAAGACTCTGGCACTGCAGGCACCTTCTGAGACTGGCACCCACTTAAAGCCAGGTAAAAATCAACAAAACCCGTGCCGTGCATGCCGAGCCCTGAGTAGGTACCATCACTATCAATGCTGCATATGGAACCAACATCTAGACCTCTATATGCTTCCCCTCTTGGGCACCATTCCCTAACCTCATTCTCATTACATGGCTCTCCTCTTTCTCCACAGTCGCCAGTACACTCACTACAGTGACTACAAAGGGGATCATAAGAGTGTGTTCTCATCTCAGCACTCTTCTCCAACCAAAGCACAATCACCCTACAGTAGACAGCAGCCATGTTATCCACACCATCCCCCATGGTACCTGGAGTGGTCCGATCGTCCACATCACCCACCCTGCCAGTCTCCATACCGCCATTGGTCTCTCTGACCTCGCTACCCACTTCCAAGCCACCCAGATCTCCTGTCACAGAACAATGGACAGTGCAGACACTGCATCTGATGGTGTGGCTCCTCGCTGGCTCTCAGGCAGAGCAGAAGTGTTCACAATAAGTAAGAAATGTCTTACTCCACAGTAGATGTCGGTCCACTCGTGATATTCACCTCTGTAAGTGGAGACGATTTGCAGCTTGGTGTGAAACAAATGGCATCCAGCCCTTGTCCGCACCTCTCCATGTGATCCTTGACTACATTATGTCTCTGCAACAGCAAGGTCTATCAGTTTAGTCACTTAGGGTGAAAGAATATAAAGAAACCCTCTATAGGTGGGAGGAACACTGCAAGGGAAGCTAAATGCACCCTATCTCAAAGATTCCTCAGAGGACAACATAACCTTAATCCACCCTGTAGACTGATTCCTCCCACATGGAATTTGGAACTGGTACTTCATGTACTTTCCAGATTGCTGTTTGAGACACTGTTCCTAATGGCCATCACATCTGCAAGGTGAGTTAGCAAGATCGTTGCTCTCACAGCATTCCCTCCCTACACCATATTCCACAAAGATAAAGTGGTTCTCCGCCCCCATCCTTTCTTCCTCTCTCCCTAAAGCTTGAGTTCCATATCAATGAACCTACGCTCCTTCCAACTTTCTACCCAAAGCCTCACATCTCTCAGAAAGAGGCTGTCCTACACATGCTAGATGTTTGAAGGACATTATCATTCTATGTAGACCATACACAACCCTTCCGGAAGTCACAGAGCCTGTTTGTTTCACTGGCAGAGCATGCCAAGGGAATGCCACTCGCGTCACAGCGGATCTCAAAATGGGTAACAGCCTGTATCCTCCAGTGTTACTCCCTCTGAGGCACACCACTCTGTATGCTTCCTAAGATGCACTCCACCCGAGCGGTGGCAGCATCAACAGCCTTCCTGAAATGGGTTCTGCTCATGGACATATACCGGGCTGCTTCCTGGTCCTCTAATCACGCTTTCATGAAACACTATGCAATCTCTGCACAAGCCGACGTGAACTCTGCAGTAGCCAACGCAGTCCTTTCATCTTCACATAAAACCTAGCCAAAGCCCACCTTCCATCTTTAGGGTACTGCTAGGTGGACACCAATGGTAGAACACTCACAGGGATATCACTCGAAGAAGAAAAGGATGTTACTCATCCTGTGCAGTAACAACGATTCTTCACCCTCCTCCTTCCACTCAACTCATGCAACAGGGTGCTCACAAAGAAACTGAGGGGAGTTGGGCTGCATGCATGAACTCCAAAGGCGTGAATTGCATGTGCCAGCCTCGCAAATGGGCGGCCCAGCTAGACACTGCTAGAAAAAGTCTCCAATCTGCGGCATGGGACAAGCCCGACACCAAAAGTGGAACACAACAGGGACGCATCTTGAAGAATTGTCGTTGCTGCACAGGCTTAGTAACTTCCTTTTACACTGCTCATGGTAACACTAAGGGTATGTATAAACTTGGAGCTGGGTGTCTGATTCCTAGCTAACTTAAACATGCTTGCACTAGCACTCACCAGCCTCACATGCTCAAAAAGTAATGTAGCATGGGTAGCTGTTGTAGTTCTTCAGGAGGTCAGTCGGGATTTACTGCTGAGGTGTCCTCACGGATCTCTGGCTCCGATGATGATGATTGATGATGATAACCACATGTATGAACAGTGATGTTTGCCGTGTCAACTTGTGCACTTAGTCTCCACGGCAGACCCCAAGAGAGCCCCCAAAGACCACAAACCAGATAAGGATTGAAGGTGCAAGGCCAGGTTTATTGTTAAGCAAAGTACAGTAATAGTTGTCAGTAGACTTTACTGAACCACTATGCATATGTATTTGCCACAATGGAATGACTGTCAGTGGGAAATTTCCACTGCCCCGGGTCATCCAAAGACTGTCCTCCCAAGACACTGCCTTATATACAGGTACAACAAATCACACCTCACTGCCGACGCTGTCAGGTTACCACCCTCTGATGCTACTTAGATGCTACAAACCCTGTACCTCGTAGTTTGATTAGATCATCTCTATCCATCATGCTGTCATTGTAGACCCATTCCTGAACCTGAGTCTGTATCTGTGAGGTGTGGGTACCAAGGTCTTTTTTAATAAATTAGTGATATCATGTGCTTTCCACTTATGACCAGTGCCAATTATTGTTCTGCACCTGGGCCTATTACCAATTAGTGTTTTGCGCACACAGCCCTGTTTGTGCCAAGTTCTTTGAGCTGGGGCCTTCCTCTTGCTCACAGCTTAGCCATGTTTTGTCCATTGTTAGCTGGGCCTCCGGCCTTAGACCAGGCCTGTGCTGCATTGGCTTATGTTTTAGGCCTTCATCTTGCTACAGCTGTCAGCAGTGGAGTTCAGACAAATGTTACTTGGGGTGGCTAGTTTTTGCTGTTGCACTCTGTTGCCATCCAACCCCAGCTATGCTGCTATTTTTAGTACACTAGCCTGATGAGAGCTAGCATTAGTGTGTCTATGAGCTGGGAATCATGGCCCTAGCTTTAAGTGGAGACATATTCTAAATCTTTCTCATTTATTAGGTCTGTGTTAAGAGTTGTTACCCTGCTGATGCAGTCTCTAAAAAGTTATCTAATTAGGTGATACGTCTAGCTAATGCTGTACATATGGCAATGCTGTGTATTCCAGAGATTTCACTGACATGAAATGAAACCAGAAATACCTTATGGTTCTTGACCAAAATATATTTACCTTCTAAAGTTAACATAGCAAGATGTGTCTTAAATCTTACCCAGGCATCTCATTATATGTTATGTGCTGAAACGGATACAGTATGACATCCCTATGTGGAGCCTTCTGTTGCAAAACAAGCACAGGCTGAACTGTTCTATCAACTATAATTTATTTCAACTTCTGTTTATTCCTTAGGTTACCAGTACTGCGCTGTAGAGTTGTATGGAAACATCTGTAACTTGGTAGGCGTCTTGGTAGAAATGCTAGCATACCTGCTATTACATGGACTAGCCAAATTAGTGTGTGTTAGTCTGCATTTTCAATTAGGGCAGCAGCATTAGTGTTGCTATTCCACAGCTGGCACTAAGCCATGTGGGAGTGTATTGCACCATAGCCAGACACTAGATGGTATCTCTTAATTAAAATACTTGGCTGTGTTTATTTGTGTAGTTTCTTTAAAGCAATAAGTGGTCTACAGAACTGATTATTGATTTAAAAAAAGTTTGAATTCCATTTTGTTATATTGAGAGAGCAGATGTTTGGGATGTTTTTTCCATTTCCCTTAAATCAGTTCTTTTACTAAGTGGTTCAGAAATTAATTTTTTGTATGTAGCTTTCATGGCTTACACAATCAGCTGTCTGGTAGTCAGAGAAGTGGACACAGACTTTAAATGTTTCATAGCAGTGTTTCTAATGCAAAAAAGGGAAGCACTTGTTCTTGTGATTGGGATCAGGAAGTACTCTGAGTTTACTTCATTAGGCTAGTACTCTGTGCCCTGAGGCAAGGTCTATACTGCAGGGGGAAAGGTGGGCTTAAGGTATGCAATTCCAACTATGTAAATAATGTTGCTGGAGTCAGTGTACTTTAAATCAAGCTTGGCACTGTCTCCACAGCGGGAGAGTGACGGGATAAATGCTCTTGTTGACTCCCTCACTCCTTGCAGTAGCGAGGAGTACCAGCACAGACTGGATGCCTTTAGCAGGGTCTTTATTAGACCTGCTAAATTGAACCCTGGAAGATAGATCACCAGAATGTCAATCCTTGAGTAAGTGGAAACATGCCCTGAGAATATGGAGACTAAAAGGGTGTTACAAGGAGAAAGGAGAAAAATTATGGGATTAAATTGCAGCAAGGGAGGTTTAGGTTGGATGTTAGGAAAAACTTCCTAACTTTCAGTGTTTAGCACAGGAATAAATTGCCTAGGAAGCTTGTGGAATCTCCATCATTGCAGATGTTTAAGAGCAGGATAAACAAACATCTGTCAGGGATGATTGATTAGGGATGTAAAATCCTGGAGATGAGTTAACCGGTTAAATCTTAGGTTTAGCTGATTAAGCGGGCTGCCACTGTGAGCTGGCAGCCCTACAAGTGAGGGAGGTGGTGGCTGCTTCTGCTCCCAGACCCCAATGCACGAAGCTACTGGCTCCTGCTACCAGCCCCCTGAATCGGAGGACTGGTAGCGGGAGCTGGCAGCCTCGCATGCTGGGGTGGGAAGGTTCACAGCTTCTGCTCCCAGCCTGTCCGTGGCCATGCACATGCAGGAAGGTCGGCTGGCTGACTTCTGCTCCCATCCCACCAGCAGCCATGCATGTTTGTGGGGAGGGATGGAGACTTCTGCTCCCGGCCTGCCAGCATCTCTGGGTGGGGCAACTGACTTCTGTTCATGGCTTCCCCTGGGCTGGAGCAGCCTTCCGCCTGCAGTGGACTGGTAAACATCACCTGGTAAGAGTGATGTTTACTGCTTAATCGGTTACCTGTTCACATCCCTAATCTAGATGGTGATTGGACCTGCCATAGTGCAGAAGACTTAATGACCTCTCAAGGTCCCTTCCACTTCTAATATTCTGTGATTTGATGACTTGCTGCCTGGGGTGAAAGAATCCATGGCAGCTAAATTAAGTTATTAGGAAGATTGTTGAATTTTTGTGGTTTTTGCATTGCACTAGCTTCTTGGTGCCCGAATCAAGGATTAGGTTTGTTCAACACTGTACATAAACAGTTTTTGCCCCCAGAGAGTTTACAGTCTAGGTTTAATATATGCTGGCATATATTAAGCAGCAGCCCACTTAATCAGTTAACTGGTTAAGCCTAAGATTTAACTGGTTAACTGATTAAGCAGGATGAATGCAATGGACAAATTAGAGTTAGGGGGGAAAAAAGGAGGATAACACACCAGTAACAATTTGAGCTTTCTCTACTATGCTCCTACAGCATGAACAGACCTGGGTAGATGGCAGGGGACTTCAGGGTAAATTGACTGCATGAGGATTGAGTTTTTTGGAAACTTTTTAGGAAAAGAAGCTCTTATACAGAAGGCATAAGAATTGATAGCTCCTTCTCCCCCATCCTCTCCAGACCCAACCTTTAGAAAAGGAACCAGACTTCTGATATGAAGATTTATCAAGGTTTTGGAGAGCCTATAAAATGACAAGTTGGAGGTCTCGGTTAAATAAGCCAATAGGTGCTGAAGAGCTGTTTGGAGTAGACAGATTGGCTAGGAATAATAAAAAGGAAATTGTTGTATCTGGTTAAAAATAGGCCCAATGATAACTACTTTAGAAGATAACGAGAAGTCTTGTGGCACCTTAGACTAACAAATATATTATGAGCTTTTGTGGGTAAAATCCACTTCATTGGATGAGTTGGAGTGGAAATTAGAGAATCCAGGGAATTTTCATTCCAACTCATCTGATGAAGTGAGTTTCATCCTTGAAAGCTCATGATAATATAGTAGCCTCTAAGGTGCCACAGGATTGCTTGTTGTTTTTAAAGTTACTGACTAACACGGCTACCCCTCTGATACTTGAGAAAAAGGACAAATTGAGAGCAGCATATATGTGCAATCTACATAGAAGCATGTGGGGAAATAGTTGTGTATAAATGCACTGTAAAAACAAACAACCCAATATCTATTTCCCAATGCAAAGAAATCACAAGCAGAAATAGGTGAATGAGCATGTCTAGCAATAGAAAAGAACTTTGAGATATTGTGCATAATATGGAATGCGCTAAAATGACAAAAATAATGGAATACTGTGGTACCTGGATATAAACTAGACCTGAACTTTTATGTTTGTGTATATCAAAGTAAGATTCATGCAGAATTGCAATTTGGAATATGTGGTCCATTTGATTATGTATTCATCTGTGTGTTGATAAAAACATTATATACTGGTTAACAGTTAAACTCTTACACTGCAGTTACATTTTTTGGAGTTATAATGATTATGGAAATAATATTCACTACCTACAGAGCAAATGCATAAAAGATAAAACAGTTTTATCTTGTTTATTGCAAATCTTAAATTAGTTTGTAAGTAAACATAGAATTGTAGGCCCTAAAATGGGAAAGAAGGACAAATGCAAAAGTGATTTAGTTTTTGGTGCAGTCTCTTGACAAATTCCTTCTCCCTCATAATGACATTGCTGTCACATTAGGGCAAAATGGTAATAATTGGTGAGAATCAATACCCTTTTCTGTCAACACTAATGACTTGGCTCATATTTTAAAACACATGGGGGTTTATTTGCCCTTAGTGAGTACCCTTAACTTGCCAGTTGACTTCAATAGTTAATAGTAGCAAAATAGATGTACATTTTGTACCATGGTGATTGATGGCCAATGAAGCCACTAGTCAGTTTTTGTGTTGCTCACTCATGGTTTAATCACCATGAAATTTGGGTGGGCTAGAGAGGTTCTTACAGGTTAAGAATATTTGTTGAGGTAAGGAAATTGTTGGCTCCTTGGTATAAGATTTAATTAATGTAACATACCAAAAATGTCCAGAGCTAACATTTAAAGATACAAGCAATGTTGTTTAAACCTACACCAACCACCACCTCCACCGTGGGAAACAGGCTAGGAAGAGTCTTGAGGGAATGTGCGTGATTGTAGATATCATTGAGGAAGTAGAGAGAATGTGTTGAGATTCAGGAGATGTGGTGCACTTATAGGTCTGCCTAAGGGATTGAAGTATTCAGGACTATTGTGTGTGAATCCTCTGGTGTTTGAAATCTGGTCTACTATTGAGAAACCTGTATTTGCTATAGGCTGTTGGTGGCCTGGTGAAGTATAACTGGCTTACTGGGTATTAACTGATTCTCCTTTGAAGAGGTAATACCATCTTAAGAAAGTTGAAATAGAATAAAATAACCCCTTGAATTTTTCTGATCCATCTTGAACATTTTTCTTAAGTTGGGTAGTGACTTGACCTTCAATGTACTTGTTGAACAGAACAATTCTAATACTAAAGCCATTTTTACTGCATATATTAACTTCACTGTTTTTCATTTTTCATTGTATCATTTCTTCTGGCTTCCCTTACTTCCTGCTTCACATTATAGAAGATGATCCACATTAGTTATAGCTGTATTGTTTTATCATTTTAAAGCCACTTCAAGAGCTTGCTAATTTTCATAAGCTTTGAATACAGATTGTATAGAACACCTACTATCAGTGATATGGAACTTCATAATTCATTCAGCATTAGGTCTTAGCTTTTTTTGGTTACCTCCTTTGGCATTAGATATCTTTGTATGCTTTTATAAACCTTTAAAAAAACAACTCCTAAGTATTGCTAACCAAAACCTAGTGAAAAGTACTTTGAGGAATACAAGAAGCAAGTCGATAGTGATGGACTAACTTGTTCAAATAATGTGTGTTTCATAGAGCCCCTTATTGGCAATGAAAATTGCTGAAAATACTAGCAAACAATAGACTGTATGTGTGCAATAATGTCCTCTTTTGCTGCTTTATCTGCCCAATCCACCTGTCCACATTTGATACATTGTTCCCTCTAACTCAGTGTCCTGTAGGATTTCATGTGTATGTTTTTAACATTGGAACAGGTGTGTTCAAAAATAGAATCTCTTCACTTCCCTCCTTCTCAGTAAAAGATGTGATCACGTAAGAAAATCAAGTTCAACAAGACTGCTGCTGCAGTAGGGGCTTAATGCTGTTTACGTAGTCATTTTACATAGCAACATCTCCCTGGGGATTTTTAAACAATGCAGCTGTTCATGAAAGATGAAGGGAGGGGGAAATAGTTCTGTCTGCCATTAGGGTTATTAAAAAAAGAAGCAGCAAGCAAACCATTGAGTGCAGTAGATTCATGATTCTGCATGAATGGACAACAGAATCATGGGAGCTGCAATTTTTTCTTGAATGGAAGAGAGCATCATGGGAGTGTGGCTGCTTCTGATCTTTTTGTGAATGGTGCCAATTTAAATGGAAAAGAATCATTTTTATGAATGGTCTCAATTTTTCTAAAACCATTTTTATATATGTGCATAAATTACTAAAAACATTTAAATAGTGGTGTTTTCACTTAATTTAAACTATTTTGGTCACCACCTTTGTTTTGCTGATGTCCAAGAAGTCATTGTGCTGATTTTAATTGTTAAATTAATTTACTTTGATGGAAAGAGAATTGGACTAAAGGGACACTTTCTCCTTAAATCTTTGTGTCAATTTCTGATATTTTATTAATGTCATTTGTTCCACTATACTGCAAGAGTGGAAGTGACACTGTTGAATAATGGTGTTTGCATTGTGCAGCCTATAGTTGTATTTTTTTTTTCCTACTTGCTTTCTTCAGTGCTCTTGCTCCCTGGTTTCTTAAACATCCCCCTCCCCCCCTCCAAAAAAAGAATCAGGATTAGGGTGTGGCAACAGGAATCTACACACATTTGAGCTGCAGTGTCTTCTGCTAATGTCTCTTGCTAATGTCAGTGAATCATTTAAACTGTATAAGTATCTGAAGAAGGGGTCCCTAATACCATTGTGTTTCAACTTCCATCATGTAGCAGATATGTGAAATTTGCTTCTAACTCTTGGATTTTGGGTGGTCTGTATTAACTGTGTAATTTGCTAACTCCCTGTATCCTCGTGAACAGAAGATGCTGAATCTTTAGAGGCTCTTGTGGTGAGAAAATATAACTCATTCAGTGTAGTACTCTGATGTTTATGCATAAATGAAATAAGCCTAGCAGTAAAACACCTGGCCTGCACAAATGAATGTAACACTGTATAACAATATATTTTGAACTAACAGTGGGTATAGTAATTTGTCTTAAACCAGAATGCCTTAAGTATACGTCATATTTTTAAAATTGGAATTGCGACATGCTTTAACCTAACTCTATTCATTTATTTTTTATTGTTGTTTTCAGAGGCGAAATTCCAGGTGGAAACAAAAATTATTGCTGCTGACTTCGAGAGAGAAGGCATTTATGGCAAAATTAAAACAGAACTGGAAGGCCTTGAGATTGGTGTTTTAGGTTTGTATCTGACCCATACCTAGAGTTGTCTATGCTGGAGACTTTTGTCTTGATACCCCTGTTAATTTGTTTCCCTCTATCCCCGCCCCAGTATTACAGTTGGTTGAAACCAGCCTACAAAGGTTGTGGGTTTGACTGAGCTGAAAAACTGCTTTCTAGATATTTCTTCTTACGGCCTGGATTCCTAAAGCATCCCTACTCAGGATTGCACTTTCTCCTGAGTTGAAGTTCTTTCCTGGATAAAGGTGCTTCTGAGAGTGCATTTTTTGATATTTTATTTTTATCTGTATTACTAATGGCTCACTTTAGGTGCATAGTGCCCTTAATATTTTAAATACTCAGCTACCTGGGCTAGCAGAAGCTGGAGGTTAACCAGATCCCAAGATTATGAACCTAAATATCCTTAAATCAGTTATATTCAATTTGTAAACTACAGATGATGTGAAAGTGTGGGGTGGATGTTTATTTAAAAAAAAACTCAAGCACAAGCTTCTGCCCCCTCAGGTCTCTGTTGGTTGGATACAATCTACTCAGGGTAGAACTATCCATGATGATGAGTAGTATTTGGTTCTCTGTGACTTTTAATCAGAGTGACTGGTATCTTCTTGTCTTCTGTTTACTTCCCACAACCATCCAGTTTACATCATGAAGTTGTAATAGAAGCCAGCTAACTTCAACCTGTCTAACTTTTGTTTCTTCAAGGACTGTCCCTGTGGGTGCTCCACCTTAAGTATTTGGCACTGCTGCTCTTCTAGTTGGAGAATTAAGACAGCAGTGCCTTCGGTGGGCTGCACATGAGGTGCAGCTGGCATGTGCCATTTGGAAAGGCTACTGCGTATGTGCGGCCAACCGACTCCTTGGTTCCTTCTCTGTCCAGAACGGACAGTTCCAAAGCAGAGGGGAGGAAGGGCAGATGGTGGAGTCACCCACAGGGACAACCATCTTAAAGAACCTCAGTTATTGTACAAGGTGAGTAACCTTCCCTTTCATAAGAAATAAAGGTACACATGAGTCTGAAGTCAGAGGCTACGATCTTCCTTTTTGCATTCACAGCGCACTTTTGTTATATAAATACCTTCAACGGGACTCCAGAGAAATGGTGCCTCTGATCGCACATCAGCACTGAAAATGCATCTCCATTTATTCATAAACCCCATCTCTAATGAAACTAAATGTTTAGTTTTTCTGTTTTGTATTTAGAGTAGCAGTTGAATTCTGTGGGAATGCTATTAACTCTGTTATAGAGCTGCTGAAGCTTAGTAGGTAGGGTATAACAACAAGTCATTGACTTCTTGCTTCAGAAGGTTCATATTTGACTATGGCTGGGGTGGGCAAGAGGTGGCTAGAGGGCTGGTATCTGGTCAGCCTAGCCTCTAGATCCGGCCTGCAGCCACCATGCTAGCACCCTTACTACAGGGCAGCTTACACTGTTTTAAAAGCTGTGTTGCTCTGCAAGTCGGGGAGGCAGTTTCCGGCCAGTAGGAGCTGAGAAATTTTGCTAGAGGCAAGGGCAGAGCGAAGCCTTCTTCCTACCCCCACTCCTTCCAAGCTGGAGCAGAGCCATGTGGAGCAGCCATCCCAGCAGCCAGGCATGGAGCTTGTCTCAGGTTCCTGCAGGGCTGCTGGCTGGGAGCCACCGAGGTAAGCACTCCCAGCCACAGCCTGCATCTGGCACCCCAGCCCATTCCTCCCCGCAACTTCCTGCCCCAGGTTACCACCCAAACCCTCTGTATCCCCTCTCCCCACCTCCTTGAGGTCACAACTCCCTCCCAGACCCTGCACCTTCTCCTACATCCCTCCCCCAGGCCAGAGTCCTCTCCTGCATCTGTACCCCTCCCTGATTCTGCCACACAAGCCTCTGCTCCAGATCATAATGCCCTCGTTCACTCAAACTTCCTCTGACTCCACACCCCTCCTGCATCCCAGTCCTTTATCCCAAGCTCCCTTCTGCACCCCATCCACCGTCCCAGACCTCGTGCCCCTCCAGAGAAATGTGGCCCTTGCCCATGTACCAAAATCTTGGACTACTCCCCTCCCTGTTAAAAATTGCTTACCCCTGCACTATGGGTCTGGTCATATTGGTTAGCTCTGTATAGCCTACTGCACTTCTCTTTTGGGTACCATACAGTATATTGCATGCAGTAATCTTGGCATTTCCTCATCAGAAGAGTGGAAGAAGACAAGGTGATTACTTTGTTTGCTTCACTGAACTGAAGAGAAATGGGTAATTCAAAGTAGTTAGTAAGCTCAAGGATTTCCTCAGCTTAAAACTTATTTTGGATTTAGAAATGCAGTTAAGGAATTTCCTTGCAATCATCTGTTTTGTATTGAGTTTCCCTATATGTTATATATTCCTATGCGCCTTTCTCTCACTACTTTTGTAGTTATCCATTATGGGGATAAGAACACATAATGGTGAACAAGAGCTTGAAATCTGACATCTGTCATTTCAGGCTCTCAAAAAACCACTGTTTTACAATGGCCATGTGAGGTAAATAAGAATTATACCCATTTTCTAGAGTGTTTTAGGATACAGTGACAGCTAGGATTAGAACAGAAGGCCAAATTTCTTCCTTAACCAGGACAAATGCATATGGAATAGTTTTGTATTAAAAATGAATTTTTCTTTGAAAGGCTTAGTAATTCTGGATTCCTGTACCCTCAAATTGGGGGTCTGTGCTAAATTTATGGTATCCGTTGCAGATGTTCCCAGGTTCTTGAGTTGCTTCAACTGTCTGTTGGTAATTGTAATGTGTGGTGCTTTCAAGAGCAACTGTCAGGGCAGTTAAATTTTTTTTGTCCAGATAACGTGATAACTCATTGTTTGTTTAAAACTCCCAATTTACAGATTTGGATTATGGCTATTCCATAAAGGCATACTGATTAAAACAAACTTGATTTCTGGCAAAGACGCAAGTCTGCATTGTAGATTTCTTGGGCATTAATTGCTGTTTAAGTTCTGTGTTCAGTTGTTACCCACATGGCCAGTACACATTGGCAATCTGAGAAAACATTGGTTTAAGTGAAACCCCATACCATGCTAAATAGGCATTTGTGCATATTCTTCTTTTGGGCCTCACTTGTGTTCATATACCAACAGTAACTTAGTGGGAGCTCAGTAGCACTCACTGTTGCAGGATTTGGTTCCTTGCACTGTGTCCTGATGATTTGTAACTTTGGCCTTATACACACAATAGTTGGTACCTGCACTGGGCAGAATCAAGCCCCCTGAGATTGCAAAGCCATAGCAGAACTTAATATTAAAATATTTGCGGATTAAAATGCTTGTAAACTCCCTTTTATTTGGAAGACACTTCTCACATTTGTGTAGAGGCTAGACTTTGCATAAAGTTTTGCTGTGTGCTCAAAATCAGCTTCTGTCAGTGACTTCGAACATGTGCTAACTTCAGCAATATGTTACATAGGCAGAGATGAGATTTTTTTTGCACTGCTTTAAATCATGGTCATCTTAAACAAAAATTGACAAACTTTAGACACTGTCCCGGTCAGTAGACTCAACTTTCAGATAAATACACATTTTTCTGTCAGTTTCCATCTGGTTTCAGTTTCATTTTAAACTAAATTTTTGTTAATTTTTAAGATGTCTACAAAACTTATTAATAAGGGACATCAATGATAAGGACTGCATTCCAACCACCACAGATTCCCATACTGAACTAATTGTGGGCATGTAAAAGCATAGCCAAGAGCATGACAGACAAGGCTTCTTGTAAACTTACTTTTATTTCCTGTTCACAAATATGGACAAGGTGGACACTCAAGGAAATTCCTCAGGTTCTGTGTTGATGTCCATGATCATTCTTGTGGAAGAGGTGGCACTGTGTATATGAGATGTCCTAAATTGAGTGATTTGTAATGCTCATGTTTCATGAAGTCTTTATAAAATCATCATCATTTAGAACTAGTTTTTCTTGCACACATTTCTGACCATTCTTTTTGGCTAGCAGAGTCAAGCTCTGGGCTTCTTAAAGGAGAAGTGAATGTTTTAAAGCCTGTTGCTAGTTCTTCTCCTTGCAAATAGCCCTGGAAATGGAAATAACTTGCTAACACTGAATAGTGCATAGTGGGCTCCATTCTGCAGTGATAGGTTCAGTACCGAGATTTTTAGAAATTTAAATATTTCCCTAATGGACACTTACTATGAGTTGAACTTTGAGAAAATCCTAAAGAATTCTGTCCATAACTCTTCATTCTACCCTGAGGTGTGTCTGCCCCAAAATAGATTGATAACTGTGGCCAGAAATTTTTTATAATTAGGGTGAAAGGTGGCAACATTTTGTTCCTCCCCCTTATGCTAATAGTGACACTGCTTGTTAAAAATTGTACGTTTCTGAGCGTCTGTCTATACTGCAGTAAAATACTCATCACTGGTCCATGTCAGCTGACTTGAGCTTATGGGGCTCAGCTGCAGGACTATAAAACTGCAGTGTAGACTATGGCACTGGAGCCTCGGCTCCAGGACCCAGGGCCAGGCTCCAACCCAAGCCCGAAAATCTGCACTGCAGTTTTATAACCCTTTATTCTCAGCCTTGTGAGCCTGTTATCTTCATTTTCAACTAGTGTATTTTTAGGATTCTTGTAAGGAAATTTACATGGGTAAGTAGTTTCTCTAAAGGGTTTGGAGATGTTTGAATAGGAGAGGTGCACTTGAGTCGGTCGTGAAATGAAGTTTAATCTTCTGTCAGTTTCCTCCACATTTTTAATATCCTTGACATTGAAATTATTTTTCAGGCAATCTTAAAATGCAACCTTTTGTCTCAGTTGCATGTACAGTAAAGATGCCATGATACTTCTCATAAAAAAATGCTTGCTTCAGTGCCATTGGTCTGCATATTTCCCTTCTCCTGCATAAACTCCAACCTCAAAGATGAATGCATTTAAACATTGCTGTTAATATGTTAATAGCATGGTGTTTTAGGATCCTGTAGTAAAGCACTATAGAAGTGTCAAATGTTGTGTCTATAGGAACTAACTATGGTGCTTCTGTAGATTGACTTCTGTAGGTATGTCAAACTCAGGCCAAGTCTACACTAGACCTGGAAGGTCAGGTTAAGGTATGCAACTCCAGCTACATAAAATACGTAGCTGGAGTCAGCTTATCGTAAGTCGACCTTGGCACCGTCTTCACAGAGGGAGACGGATGGCAGTAAATGCTCCTCTCTGCTTCTCTTACTGATCGTAATTGAGGAATACTGCCGCCGACCAAAGTTGCCTCAGCAGTCAATTTAGTGGGTCTTAATTAGACCTGCCAGATCGAACACCAGAAAATAAATCTCCAGTGCGGCAAGTGGAGACGAGACTTCAGTGTTAGTGGAATTCAAGTTAGCAGATCCTAGGTATGTTAATATAGGACTTACTTGAGAGTCTACACTCATTTATAACCCCAGGCTAGGAATTAGTGAACACCGGGTTCCAACCTGGGCCTCCAGTTTCTACACTGCATTATGTGAGTGCAAGTCCAGCCACAGTATGCCAGACTTCAAGTCACTCTCAAAAGGTGGCCACTCCTGCCTGTTCATGTTGCAATCTGGAAAAACTTGACTGTTCAGAGGACAAAGAAAGTTGGAGTGTGTGGGATACTTGTGCCTGGAAGTCTGCCGAGAGTCCAGTGGGGCTGCATCAGCACCGCAAAGCAATAGGTCTAGTACCCGGAGTTGCAGTTGGACTCAGGTTCAGGCCCTCCACCTCTGTGGGGCTTTGGAATTCTGGGTTCAAGACATAGGTTAGCATAATTCATGTGTAATTGGAAGTGGCTTTAGGCACAAGCCTCAGTTTGAACCCTAGGTTTACACTGCAGTATAGACATGTTCAGTAAGGTTAACAGCAAATAAATGTATATGAAACAAAGATACTGTTTTTATGCTAACGTTTACCCTAATAAAGTAGAAATTGAGAATATATAGGACAAAAGTAGTATTGTTTGAGTGGGATTAGAAGTTTTCCATGATTTGTTAGTGTATTTAGATTACTACAGTATGAATATTATTGGCTTCATATCTGAGAACAAGTCTAAAATAATGCATTAAAAAATTAGTTTTAAGCAATTAACAGATTTTTCAGTTAATTTTAAATGTGGCCAATGGGGGGAGATTTCACAGATCTGAAGAGTGTGAAAACAACTTGCGGAACAGTTTGCTTTATGGTGAATCCCCGTATAATGAGCCTTTTGAATACACAGAGAAAGCAAAACACAACCCCTTTCAAAAGCCAGATAAGCTTTGTCAAAAACATGGACTGTTCAATGTAGGAAGATTGTCATTAATGAGATTTCTCCTGCACTCCTATTTGTACTTCTCCTACCCCCCAAGCTATTGATGCTCTTTTAGAGTGCCTTCAGTGAGTTTGCAGATTGCGTGTTGGTTACTTCTGCCATCTACTGTCCTCACACAGCAACTGTTGACATGGGACTGGTGTTAATTTGGCCATTATATTTCACTTTCTAGATCTCCCCTCTGCTGTAAACTATGTGTGTGCACGCACTGTTTTATTTTTTTAAAGAATTACAAGATTAACTCATCACTGTGGTTTTGCTCCTAAACAATTGGTACTCTGGAGCACTTGTTGCAGGTAACTGAGGTTGGTAGGGAAATAGACCTCTGCTAAATGCAGTAGGGCAACTGGCACATTTACTCTTTCAAAAACTGTAAACAGTTTTCACATTGGATGTTGCCAGGGATTTACACAATTGTTTCTCTGTGAACTTGGTACAAGTTCTGTCAGGAAGATTGGTCTGGGAGTGAGAAGGATGAAAGTGCTAGTTAAAAGAATAATCCCTAATTATTTTTATCATTTTTAAAAGTAAAGAATTTTTAAAATTAAAAATGCAGTGCCTTTCACAGTTTTGCGTTTCTCCTAACGTGTTTGTACTAGGGATGTCAACATGCAGTAGACTACACAATTAGCTGATAAGCCTGGGCTTATCGATTAATCTTGTCAACTATACGCATTCCCTGCCCCCTCCCCCTCCTCAGCCTGCTGCCTCTGCATCAGAGGCAGCAAGGGGCAGGGGAGTGGGAGCCGGCTTTTAAGCAGGCTCCCCATGAGCACCAGATCTGCCTATCTCCCCCCCCCCACCCCCCCCCATGCGCACTGCTGTCTCTGATAGAGACAGCAGCACAGACAGTGAGGGGAGCAGGCTGGAGCCAATACACACAGGGAGCTGGCTTTTAAGCGGGTTCCCCGCGCATGCTGTCTCTGCGGACCTGTCTTCCCCCCCTTACTGCCTCCTACAGAACCGCCTCTCCCTTAACTTCGCACTGCAGCTGCTTCTATCAGAGGCAGCAGCTTGGGGGGGCAGGATAGGCTGTTGCAAAGCAGCCTCTGTCCAAGGCAGCCTGGGCTCACCACAGACAGAGGCTGGTCCGTGGCAGCAGCCCCTGTCCATGGAGGGTCCGAGCTCCCCCTGAACAGAAGCTGCTCCACATTCCACAGAGCAGCCTCTTTCTGTGGTGAGCCTGGTCCATGGCAGCAGCCCCAGTCCACAGTGGGCCCAGTCTACCCGTGGACAGAGGCTGCTACCACGGACCAGCCTCTGTCCATGGGGAGGTTGGACCCCCACAGATGGGGCTACTGCTACCCCACGCTCCTGCCTCTGATACAGAGGCAGCAGCGTGAGGTGTCAGTGGTGGAGTGCACTGGCTGCCTGCCTTGCCCCTGGGAACTACTGAATAGTCGTGTAACCTCTAAGATTTTATGCAGTTACATGACTATTCAATTACATGATATCTAACATACCTAGTTTGTACTGCGTTCCTGATAGAGGGGGCTGGGTTACCGGCAGCTCCTTCTCTTCATGCACTCTAATGCACTAGTTCAGGGGCTGCTTTTACTCCTTGTACATAAAAATAGAAATTTAGTGAGAATTGCAATGAGTAGCTTGTATTTAATTAAACTTGTAATTTGCTTACCTGTTTCTGGTCCCAATAAATTAGCCTTAAACTACATTAAAACTCTGGAGAGTAATTGTGACTTGGGAGTGGAAGGATCAACAGCTGAAGGTGGATAATCTTCATTTGGAGAGCTCATGTGAAGAGCAAGCATTTGACCATGGATTTAATGACAGTAGATTGTGTGCTTGCCTCAGTCTCCAGTTGACGTGGTCCATATCAACACGAACTGCCTTGCACAGAGCATGTTGAGGCTAACTTGTGTTTAGTTCAATATGATTTACATCATATAAGCCACAAATTTTAAAAGAAGAAAGATCTATTATCACTTCACTTACAGGAATGTTTCCTGTGTTGTATTATAAAGTTTAGCAAAATTCAGTAAGGCTTGCGGAAGAAGACAATTACCATTTATCATGTGGTAAAAAAAAAATTCAGAAATTACATTCAAGTGTGTGTTGTTCACCCTTTGTTTACTGGTACGTGTGTGTGTGTGTGTGTTTATAACAAAGGAAATGTGACATGCCACAGCTATATAAAGGACACAAAGTTATAAAACATCTCAGTGTGGCATTGTTAACTTTTAAATGAGACTGTTTATTACAAATCATCAAAGCTTCCGAATTTGAGTGACAGCAGAATTAATTTAAACTTTTTGATTTTTGTTTCAGTCAACAATGTGGGGGCTTCGTACACTTATCCTGAATATTTTCTTGATGTTCCAGACCTGGATAATGTAAGTGTTGCTATTTATTTAACTTTACTCTTCTGCAGTTTTCATACCTTCATAGTAAACTTAGATTGCTGTGCAGAATGAAATGCTTGTTAAATGGGTTAGCCTGGATGTAGTTGTAAGTAATACAGCTTCAAGACTAACAAGCTTACACACACAAGATTGGGAAATTCTAAGAGATGATAGAAGCTTGTCTTTTTTCCAATTCAAAAAATTGCACGTTTCCATTTCAGTTGTGTGTTTAAAAAGAAGTAAAGGAGCCACAGTTGCTGTGGATTCTTTATCTGAATTTCATGGCTATTGGATACAATCTCAACTGAAAGTTGTTATTCTTTTAAAAAATCAAGTAAAAGAGTGCAAAGTGGGTGAAGGCAGTAAAAGTGAGTGATCTATATGAAAAACTACAGCATATTTGTGGGTGTTATACTTGTGTGAACATGAGAATTATAACTTCAGGTATTTTAAAATTGGACTATACATACTAATTTAAACAAGAAAACTGAAAGGCAAAAAGCTTCATGCTTCAGAATGTACGTATTTTTTAGAAATTTGTCCATCCCTTGTCCCATTCTGATAATTCAGCAAACAGGTTAAAGGACATTCAGCAAACAGGTTAAAGGACTTATTCATTCTTTTTGGTTTACCTTTAAATAAACTTGATAATCTTGCATTACAATATTTCCAATAAATTAATCTTCATCTAGTGACTTAAAAAACTTGTAGGTAAGTAAATTAAAACGCTAAGCAGTACATAGGCAAGTGACAGCCATTTAAAAGTCTGTAGGATTCTAAAGGCAATCGTGATTAATGTAATTCCATGGTCAGCATGTTAGGAAGCCAGATTTACAGAACTGGAGATGCATAAGTATGCAATAATATAAGGAAGTGTCACAAATTGGTATGTATGCCCAGTTTTTTTTTCATAAACAGGATTCATAAACAGGTAAAAATCATCCAGCAAAACAGTTAAGGTGCCAGTCCAGTCATTTTTTTTTTATTCTACCAAGTTTTTTTTCTTTAATGGAAGCACTTGCAGATGTTTCCTGTCCTGTTAGTACCTATCTTCCTCCTCCTCTTAGAAGCAGGTGTGAATAACTACAGGTAGTCATGTTAGCTATTGGTTAACTGAATAGTTGAGTAATTGCATTCAGTCCTATGAATGCGGAGCAGCCTTTGTCTGCAGTGAGCATGAGCCTGCCGTGGACAGAGGCTGCTTCGTGGCAGCACCCCCTGTCTGCACCGTCCCTCTCTTCCCCCACCCCCCCCACCCCCTTCGCTGTTGCCTTTGGCTTTTAAGTTGGCTTTCCCTAGCACTGGCTCCTGCTTCCCCCCCCCCCCCCCCCCTTTGCTGCCTTTTATCAGAGGCAGCAAGGAGGCATGGGAAATGGGAGTAGTCAAGAAGATTAACTGGTAAGTCTAGGCTTATTGGTTAGTTGTATACTCGACTACTTGTTTACATCCCTAACTACAGGAAAGTAGTCTTGAGAGCACGCAGTCTGAAATGAGAATAAATGTTACTTCACAATCTGGAATGCCAGATTAGTCTCCTTATCTTCTTGATAATGCTCATTTTGCATTATATAGATAATTAAGCAGACCTACCATGTGTACAACTAAATACACTACCTGCATGTCTGTGGTGAGATCTTTCTATCTAAGTGATTGATAGCCTAGGCTCATGTCAGTGTGGGTGTACAGTTGATCCTAATAGAGGGGTAACGGGTAGGAAGGATGCTATGTTTTCTGCTGGAGATGGAGTTTTTCCTATAGTACCTGTGGGGTTTTTTAATTGTTATGGCACTTAGAGCCCCGAATAGTTTTTTTTTTTAATATTTATCAGAATAATTTTTCTATAAATTTGTGTTCCCTACAGACAATCAATAAAATGATAAACATTAACATCATGTCTGTTTGCAAGGTAAGTGCCCTTACTGGTTTTTGCACTTGAAACTCTTAAGTATTCTAAAGCAATAAACTATGTTGATTCACATGGTACCAGTAAGTTGCTTTCACTTCCTTAGAACTATGCAGTTTCACTCTCCTCCTTTTAATCTATCAAGAATTAGTTTAATCTATGAAGAACTGTTTAGTTTGCACTCTCCTACCTGCTCTCCAGAGTGTTGTCCAATTATGTTGCATAGAAAACAACTTAATATGAATAATTCACAAATGTTGCTATAAAAGAGTAAAATATATGCTTAAAACAAAATCTCATGATCTTTCACATTCATAATACTGCCTTCCTCATATCCCTGCACTTATCTCTCATCGCTTGCTGCCTGACTCTAAGCTGCTCTGGGCAGTTTCTGTCCTTCATTTTATAAAGTTCTGTGTGTGCTTATGGCACAACAGTTAAACATTGTATATTTCACACAACTTCTTGCTTGGATGTATTCACAACTTGCTGTTGTGGGTTATTGTACAAGAAATCTGTTTAAACTTTTGGAATGTCACTTTTGAAATTATTTCCCTCACCTTCAGTAGTATCTTGAAATTTTTTTTTTTTTTTTGTTCAATTACTTTTTTTAATTTTGGAAGAAATCAACATGATTTCAGCCTTAAGTACAAGAGTAGAAATGTTTTCTTGTTTGTTAAAACTAAGTCTGTGGTGGAGGACAGTGAGCAGGTAGAGAAGTGACTGGGTTTTTTTTACCCAAGTATGCCAAATATATCAGAGTTTTTTAATAGGAGATAAGATGATCCAGCTTCTCTATTGCTTAGGAAATCCCTTTTGGTAAGTTGTGGAATCATGCTTCAAGAAATAAATGTTAAGACTTCATGGATAGGATTTACCCTTGTAAATGAGTTGTGGAGGTTTTTTTTATTTTGTTTTTGTTTTCTTCTAACACTTTGAAATTAGACTGTTAAATTCATCTGATCTTGTGCTGCCAAGAATTTCAATCTGAAGTTGTCTGATCTCTATCCAAAAATATACAGAAGCTGAAAGAATTCCCTTTACTACAATGCTTCCATAGAGAGAGAAAGAGAGAAAAGGCTATAGGTAGCAGATTGTAGTCCTCTTGCTATTGTTAACTCTTTTCTGTTTTGGAAATTACTTAGAACCTGGGTGCTGCTTGTTCTAAAGTTTGAAGTTGGTTCATTTACCATAGTTGTAGGTAGTCCAGCAACTGCTTTTTCCCCACTTCAAGACTCACTGGCATGATCATGTGGTTTTGCACATTTGTCTCCAGCAAGCACAACTATTCTTCTGTCAGTTGGGGTGGATCATGGCCCTTGGTGACTTGTTGCTCTTCTGCAAGATTTTCATTTGGGAGAAATCTGATACTGATGGACAGCTTTCTTGGAAAGAATTTCAATAAAGATCACTCAGCTGAATTTAGATACAACACTTATGCCTGCAACTTCTGTATGTATCTGGGGACCTCTCAGCTCAAGCTAATATATAGCAGGTGTGAGGGGTAGGGGGACTTGAGTTTCTCCCTACGTGTGATATCGTCACTACACCAGAAGAGGGAGCCCACTATTCAGTATCTGAAGACTTGGGCACTGCTGTAGTTTGTTCAACAGTTAAGATTTTCCTATATTTTAACAGCTGTTCTCTGCAGCTGCTATCATTAATATTTTCATTGCCCTGAAGCCCTGCCTCTGATCTGGTGAGAGGCATCAGGTAATCATTTTACCTTTCTAAGCTTCCATTTCCTGGTCTATGAAATGGGGATGGATACCCCTTCTTTTGTAAAGTACTTTGAGATAAAGAAATAAGTGCTTTGTAAGATCTAAATTCTGTTATTAATGGTGAAGACTAGTTCTCTGGTTCCCTCGACATACTCTATATCTGTATTAAAAAGAAAGTGGTATAAAGATCATACCAAAGTAATTGGAAAAACAACAGCAACAACAAACTCCACGTTTTTCCCTGCTTCAGTGTGTCTGGTACTAGTTAGCTTTGACTTAATGGGTTTTAATGCTGTCAGCTGGAAATAAAGAACTAAAGTGTTAAGTATTTTCTTCAAAGGTTTAACATTAACTTATTTAAAGGGGTATTCATAAGAACATAAGAACATAAGAACGGCCGTACCGGGTCAGACCAAAGGTCCATCTAGCCCAGTATCCTGTCTGCCGACAGTGGCCAGCACCAGGTGCCCCAGAGGGGGTGGACCGAAGACAATGATCAAGCGCTTTGTCTCCTGCCATCCCTCTCCAGCCTCTGTCAAACAGAGGCCAAGGACACCATTTTATCCCCTGGCTAATAGCCTTTTATGGACCTAACCTCCATGAAATTATCTAGCTTCTCTTTAAACTCTGTTATAGTCCTAGCCTTCACAGCCTCCTCTGGCAAGGAGTTCCACATGCTGACTACACGCTGTGTGAAGAAGAACTTTCTTTTATTAGTTTTAAACCTGCTACCCATTAATTCAGGGAGCTAATTATACCCATTTTAGCAATGAGGCTGAGTTGAATCTGTCAAGGCCACAAGAATGAGATCTAGGATGAGAAATTTATATTTCACATGTTACTAGGCCTAGGGAAACTGTTACTGTTAAAAGTTACATAACTTTTGAGAAGATGACTTTTGCTTCCAAATTAGAACTTTCAGATAGCTATAAATCAAAAATACCTAATTTAGTCATGCTCATGATCATGGAAAGGATTCTAGGACAGCTGTCCACTATGTGGATGCTTATAGCTAGGCCTTAAAGAGAAAATGTCAAGAACAGGTGTGTAAGCCAAAACATTTAGAACGTACTAAATGGTCATAACACTTTTCCATTATGTCCAGAGCATTTAAATGGTGGGATAAATTCTGGCACCAAGTGTTTATTGCTATTGCTTACCTGCAAACATCCTTCTAAATAAATCACCCACAAACACTATAGAAAAATGTACGAAGATGTACAAAAATACTAGTTTTGAAGTGCTATTTTACAATGAACATGATTTTTTAATGGTCTTTAGAAACCAGACTCACTAGGCCTTCTGGTGATGTATAAGCAGCTACGTTACAGCTTCTGCAATATATATTTATGCTGTCATTTTAATTTTATTTTCATTGCATAGAAATTGGTACGAGAAATAATTTACTTCAAACTATACATAGTAAAATTGCAAGTCAGTCAGGGTTCAGATGATTGCATAAACGGAATGAAGTATCTTTTAGGGATATTAACTGTTACCCCAAAAATATTCTCACTGGAGACCACCCAGGGTTACACTAGTATGGGTTTATTTCTACTAGGTAAAACTAAAGAGGAGTAAGCAGCCACCAAAGGTTTAAACTAAAGAAGATAGATCTCTCTCTCTCTCGCATGCACAGCCCCCTCCATTCACTCATTCACACCCATTCATTCCTGCCCTCAGGCACTCACATCCTTACACAGACATATGGGTTGCAGAAGGAGCCAAGGCATGTGGATCCTGGAGGGTCTGTCTGCTCATCATGGCTGGGGAAGCTGGTCAGGAGGAGAGACACTGGAGAGGAGCTTCTCAGGAGCAGGGGAAGGAAAACGAGAGTCTCACATGTGCTCCCTCTCTTTATATAGTGTCTGAATGGCTCCTGTGACTCATTCACCTCGTCATCAGGGAGCATGCCCAGACTTCCCTTTATCCAGCAGGGAGCATGCCCAGACTGTGATGACTCATTGACATGTGGTCCATTGTTCCCAGTCTTCTTCAAACACACTCTCACACTCACACTGTCTCTCCATTCACCAAGGGGAGAATGCAGTTTAGAGAAAGTTACAAGCAAGGTGGCTGAGAGTTACAAAGATTACAAAGTTGCAGCTTCCAGTAAGTTTCTGAGAGTTACACAGATTACAAAGTTGACAAAGATCACAATAAGTTGCAGCTGAAAACCTTAGACCTTACAGTTTGGTGTAGTTTCAGAAATCCATGTATATAAATTAAGTAAGCTCAGGCGGAGGCTTTTTAATGCAACATTAACAAGCGTGTAATTGGTTAAATTTTGTCGACTACACGATTAATCGATCAGGGTTAGCACTGCAAGTACTCAGTCCCGAATTGTGCCAGGTCCAACAACTATCCCTGCTGAGGCTCTGCGCTAAGAGTGTTTTAGAAGCTGGTGGGCAGGCAGCCTGCCTTAGTCCCGGCTCTCACCGAGTCCCCTGCGGCTCTGCAGAGAAAGTATTACTGCAGAGCCGCAGTGAGGATAGCTCCTGGGACCTTTTGCTTATCGGTTAATTGTTTAACCAACTACAGTGTTACATCCTTAGTATCTTTGGCTTGTGTTAATATTCTCTTGATAGAATTTGAGGCTGAAATTATGCAGCCTAAAACAAGAGACAAATTAATGTGTGAATAAAGAGTCCTAACTCCGCATTTCCTGTGTAAGATTCTTCAATTGCGGTGTTACCTCCATACACAAGTGAGGGTTAAAAAAGCCCCTCACTTTGCATGGAGTGTTATAACATATAGGGTGTGGTAAGTATTCAGGAAACATAGCTTTCTGGTGTCTTCACTCTGTCCTTAGATTTATAATAAATAGAATTTTGAATTTTCATGAGTAAGTAATATATTCAATTGAATGTGGTTATGATACGCGTCAATATTTGATTTATAAGAAGCAAAGATTTATTTAAAAAGCAAATGTGTTTGTCACAATACTTTAATCATACAATCCTGTAGACCAAGGTGGGGGAACCTTTCTTGGGTTGGGGGCCACTGACCCACAGAAGAATTATTTCGGGGCTGTACACAAGTGAGAAACAAGTCAGGGAGTGAAGTGAAGGAGCTCCCAACTGAGAAGGAGACAGACATTCTCCACATTCCCCTTGCACACCTGAGCCTTGGGGGGCCCAGGCTAGTAGATTTTGTGTACTCCAGTCTAGGGATGTAAAATTTTGCTTGACTACTCGAATTGTCGATGCAATTTGCATTGCCTATTCGATTAGTCAGTAAGGGCACTTGCACCTTTGAAGTGTAGCAACAGCCCCAGAGCTGTTGCTACACTTCAAAGGTGGAAGCTCTGTGGGGAGCATGGGGCCAGCAGGGGGCAGTCCCCCGCTGGCCCCATACTCCCCGTGGCATTTCAAAGTGGCAGGGCCGCATGGAGCCCGGTGTCTGCGGGGGATTCCCCAGCTGACCGCGGGCTCCTTGTGGCACTGCTGCTTTGAAACTCCCATCTGGCCTGCACATGGTGTTTCAAAGCAACAGACCCGCCTCCACGTGGGTTAGCTCGTAAGTGAATATCTAGAAAAATGGGCCAGTTGTATATGAGTGAGTGTATGGTATTAAATCTGTGTTCATCTTCAGTTGGATCGTCTTGCTTATGTCTTAGCCATTTCTTCTACTCTGTGTCTAACTTTTCAGGTATTGTTTTCTTTGGGGCAAAGAAATGTCCTGGTTTGCTTGGAAAGCAGCTAGATCACTTAGAATTGTAATGTAATATTAAAAAAAATATAGGTATGAATGTGTCCAGTTGGGAACAAAGTGTTTGTTGGCTTAAGAGTGTACTCTTAACACCTTAAGCTATGTTTACACTGCTCGGCTATTTCGAGATACCGGAGGTATCCCTTAATAGCCACCCTGCGTCTACACAAGCCGCTTGTTATTTTGAAATATATTTTTTGAAATAATGGGCGTGCTATTTCATCATCCTGGTAAAAACCTCATTGCACAAGAGATAAGGTATGGCTCAAAATAGCGTGTTATTTAAAAATATGGTGCTGTGTAGATGTGCCAAATTTCAAAATAAGCTATTTCGAAATAGATTTGAAATAAGGGACACAATTTGAATAGCACAAATTGCATATCTGATTTCAAGTTTAGGATACTGTATAGATGCACCCTCAGTGAAGTGGGAAAAAGCAGATTATATTAGAAATTCTGAATAAAAGGACAGGGAAATGATATAAAACATAATTAGAATAGAAACAGATAAAACGTTCAAAACTCAGTGCAGTCAGTGAATGTGTGTAACATTGTCACAGAGGTGATGTGCCACCTTTGACTCTGGAGGGACCATGTTTAGGAAATTGCATTTGGTTGGGTGCATGACATTACCATAAAGATGCTGATAAATTGAACATAATCAAGAAGAGAGTGACAAAAAGATCAGAGTCCAGAGCAATTAACTTATGAGGAAAGATTAAGAGCTACACATATAATAGCTTTCAGTAGGATGTTTTGAGCAGGAGGTTGGACTAGAATACCTCCTATGGTCTCTTCCGATTCTAATCTTCTATGGATTTGTCTTGGCTCGTGTTACTAAAATATGATCTAAGTTATTGCTGATATTTGTAAGTGAACAAAGTTGTAAACACCCAAAAGGGGGAGAGATTTAGCCAGGTAAATATATTGCAGAAGATAGAAAACTTGTGTTGCAGATACTCCCTAGATAGAACACTCATGAGAGAATATTGTACATGCAACAGGAAGTGGGGAATCAACTAATTTAAATTGTAGAGAGGGAGAAGCCAAAGATCTCTAGTAGGCACTTCGCTAAATTAGAACTTTGAACAGAGTAAGCAGATCATGAGAGAGTGATAGCAGTAGCAGAGAGATGCTTGTTGTCAGCATTGAGGGAAGCATTTAAGACCTTCCAGCTGCAGATATTCTGTCCAGACTTAGGAGAGGCTGTGGTTCCATGACTTTATAATGTGTGGGGCAGAGACAAACATGAGTCTCACTGATTTTTGGGGCAGTCTGGTTACATCTGGGATCTTTCCCCTTTCAGTTCGCCTTCAAAAAGTTTGACATGTTGAATGGGAAAACTTTTGTCCTGTTTGAACATAGAAACAAATTCTGTTCAAAAGACAAAACTTGAATTGAAGAGGCTTGCAACATGATGTGATTTACTCATAGGGTGTGTCTAGACTACAGGGTTTTGTCGACAAAAGTGGACTTTTGTCAACAAAACTATACCTGCATCTACACTACCGCCGAGTTCTGTCGACATAACGTCGACAGAACTCGGCAGTTTTGTTGACGGCGGCAAACCTCATTCTGTGAGGAATAACGCCTTTTGTCAACAGAGTTCTGTCGACAGAAGGCGTTATTGCATCTACACTGTCCTTTGCGTCTACACTCTCATGTCGACAAAGTGGCTTGCTTTGTCGACAGAACTGGATGTCGTCTAGACGCTCTTTGTCGACAGAAGCTTTGTCGACAGATACTGTTGACAAAGCCTCTGTCGACAAAAGTCTGTAGTCTAGACGTACCCATATGCCCTCTCTTTGTGTCTGGGTTACTGACCTTCCTTTATACTTGATTTAGCGACATTTTTCACAGATCTTATAGGTCAGTTTTGTCCAACCTGGATAGGAGAATTATCAAAGAATTTTGGCATATAAAATCCCACATTTAAAAAGCTTTAATTGTAGATACATTTCACTGAATTGATTGTAAAAGTTCATTCTTGTGAAGCAAGGATGTAATTCCCATTCCTTTTTAAAGGGAGCTGTCCACATGTAGAAGGGGCATAGATGTTGTCCCAGTGTTTTTCTGCCTTTTGATACACGGGAGTCGCTTGCTGCCTTCCTAAACTGTCAGCGAGATCTCAAGGACTGGCACTGGTCCACAGGTCTGTCACTGAGAAACTGCACTAACAGTTTACCTATTCTAATCTCTGGTATGGATTGTGTATGGACAGTAACAGTCTGGGAGTATGTGTAATTTGGCTGACAAATTAATGATAAAAGATAAGGAAGGTGTAATTGAATTCATAAAAATCTACAGAATCATAATTTCAGTGGCGGTGTCCTGGATGGCATGGTGAAGGGGAGTCTTTCTCCCCATCTTCCTCTCTCTCCCTCCCCCCTTTCTCCTCTCTGGCTTCCATGTCCTCTGGGTGGTAGAAATTTTGATAATCTAATGTTTTCAAGGTGAAGTTGGGCATCATTCAAAGCCTTTTTTTCTTATGAACAGAGGTACCAAACTTGGCAACCATAGAACTACTGTGTAGATATATATTTAAGAAAATGTTTGAAATCAGCTTTGTTTAATTCTACCTTAACACAGGCTTGTCAAATGTGCAGCCCTCGGAAAGTTAAATTGTGACCTTTGCCTGACTATACTGTTACCAGTTAATGCTCAGAACCTACCGGATACATTTTTTTACTGTTACTTGTTGTTATAAATGAAAGGAGTTCTTCAAATACATTTGCCATAATTGGCAAAAAGGAAGTTCAAGATACTGATGAGCAGCTTTGTTTATTATGTCAAGACTTGTAATGAGAAATGATTATGATGTCGACATCCAACCAAAAATTACTGGAATCCATCTGCAAATGGTGTGCACGTAGATACATAATATACATTATATAATATAATTACATGTTGTCTTTGAAATCGTACTGATATCATATGTTTGAAGATGTTTTCCAGAAAACACAGGCTCAAAATGCCATAAAGGACTTGGCTTTTGATGGGTCTAATTTGATTAAGGGGAAGATTGTGTCTCTAGGCTCATTGAAGGCCTCTACGACAGCTGTCCATTTTGTGGATGCTTGCAGCCTGGCCTCAAAGAGAAAACACCTAAGACCACCTCCCAAACCGTTCTGCCACCAGCACTCTTTGAATCACCACATAAACACCAGAGGGTACAAAGACCAAGCTACACAGTTCTTTCTACCACATCTGTAACTGCTTATCCAAGTCCACCACCTAGGGGTTATTTTTGACGATGCAGTTGAGAACTGCTTATCCCTACTAATGCCCTCTACTACTGCTTTTCCCCCAGCTTTTGGTGGCTTTTTCACTTTCTTAGCCTATAATTGGAGGATCATCACCAAGGATGAAGGTGGGTACTAAAAATCATCCACTGCAGCAATTCCTTCCCCACATCCTCAGTTCCTTTCTGACCCCTCCTCAGGGACCACTTTCACAAGTAGGTTCTCTGTCAGGAGGCAGATTCTCTCATGCAGAGAAGGTTGTAGAACAAGTGCCACCTTAGTAACAAGGCAAAGGGTTCTATTCTCCATATTTCGTAGTCCCAAGAAAAATAGAGGGTGGAGACTCACTCTTGATCTTCAATTCAACATTTTTATTTACAATCAGCGTTCCAGATTATGGTAGCATCAATAATCCCTTCCATTAACAAGGGAATGCTTTTTCACAGCTCTTGGCATGAAAGATGTATATGTTCATGTGAATATTCATCCATCCACAGAAGGTTTTAGAGGCGTCTGATAGGACTGGAACATCAGTTTTCAGAGTACTCCCATTTGGACTAACAGCAGCACCCAGGGTCCTCATGGAGGTCATCTCAATGGTCGTGGGCCAAATGAAACATCATAACGACAGTCTTGCCTGACTGGCACATATTCTAGTCAGATCCATTTGATGACCATTCTTGCTTCATCTTTTGGCAGCCTAGGGAATCTGTGCGTATGTCTACACTGCATTCCTCTTTTGAGAGAGGAATGCAAATGCAGCTGAGCGAAACTGCAAATGAAGCGCGGATTTGAATTTCCCGTGCTTCATTTGCATAATCGCGTCCGGACGCTATTTTGAAATAAACGCTGTGTAGACATGGTTATTTTGAAAGAAACCCCTTCTTTCGAAATAACCCTTACTCCTAAAAAGAGGAATGCAGTGTAGACATACCCTGTGTCAACAAAGAAAAGTTCACTTTGTCACGTGCTATAGTCTTTATAGTAAAGTGACCTTAGATTCAATCTTAGCATGGGCCAACCTCCTTAGCCAAATAGTCCAAGCCATGAACAAGGTGACAAGAGTTACTTTTCAGATAACTAATCTGTCAAGGGCTCCTTTCCCCTTTATAAGCCACATGGCATCTTGTACTTATCCTTTCACCAATCTTCATGTACATTGCCTATAGGCCTGATTCTGATCCATCTGCTGTCCAGACAGAGACCACATAAATGCCATAGTAAGAATTCCCACCAAAGTCACAGCTTTTCTTGTCTGGTGGATGAACTTGAAACAAGTACATGTCAATTCCTTTTCTCATACCCACTCCTGATGTGACATGGTCTGACATAAGACCTATTGGCCAGGAAACTCATCTGGAAAACCACATATATCTCCAATGTACTCCTTCACCTGGTTTGATCTCGCCATCTCCAAATAATATCAGACAATATGAAACTCACATAAACAGTGTGGACCAAAATCTCTTCCTAGAAGAAGTCAATTTAGGGAATTAATGTTTCAGAAACCATGAGACACTCTTAACTACATATCTGTAAGATGCATGGGATTGTTTAACGAACAATGTCAGTAGACTTTTCTGATACTAATGGAATATAGGTCCATCAGTGACTACTAGCCAGGATAGGCAGGGATGGCGGTCCTAATCTGTTTGCCAGAAGCTGGGAATGGGCAACAGGGAATAGATCACTTGATTAGCTGTTGTGTTCTTTTCCTGTGAAAAACCTGGGATTGGCCACTGTCAGAAGACTGGGCTACTGAGACAGATGGACCTTTGGTCTTACCCATGTGGCCGTTCCCATGTTCTTAAGCAGGAGATGACAACAACACAGTTCCATCTTGAACAAGAGCCTTATATGGTGATGGTAAAAGAACACCATCCTAGAATTTATTCAGCTCCCAAACAAAGATGCTTATTCTATATTACTCCAGGACATTTGTGGGCTGCAATTCCAGGTGCAAATGATCCTCGACAGATCATCTCAGATGTAACTTGTGGTAGTGGATAGATGGGAGTAAAAGCATATGGAAGATTTGCTCTGACATAGCGCGGCATTCTTATAGCACCCAACAGATTCAGATAGTTCTGGTCTCTGGTCCTTCTGCAAATGTCAGCTCTTCCTCCCATCAGCATCATCTGACCCTTCCAGTGTCTACTAACTCATGAAAATGACAAGATCAGATATTCCAACCAGGCTTCCTTTATGTCATGACCTGCTCAGAGTTTGTCTCTGGCTGCATCATTTTTTTTTATCAAGTGGTGTGTATTTTTCTCCCAGATGTGGTGAGAGCACAAAGCTCAATAGCATCTCTTCATGCAGTATCTATAGCGAATATCTGGAGTTCTGTCTACATGTTCACAAATCATTATGCATTAATGCTATTGGCCCCCACTTCCAAAGAATATGCATTAGTTCAAGCCTTCTCTGCAGATGCTGCTACTGGGACTGAAGTACTACACATCTATCGCAGTTGCATCCTCTCTCTTGCGCACACTGCTTAAATATTGCTTATCAATCAATAGAATATACACAGGGACCAGTACTCAAAAAAATGGAGGTTACTATCTGTAATTGGATATTCTTTGAAATGTGTGGGCTCTATCCATATTCTACTGTCCACCCTTCTTCCCTTCTGCTTTGAAGCCTTGAGGCATTCATCTGCACTGTTCAATGTACACTTGATTTAGCGTTTGTGAAGAGTAACTACTCGGATGTGGACTAAATTACTTTACTTACCAGAAAGCTTGACTTTTAAGTTCACGGTGTGCATGCATAACCAAATACAGATAGGGAACCACACATTTTAAAGAACCTCCATAAATTACAGAGAACTTCTATGTTTTCAAGATACTAATTGACTGGATGAAGGCATTTCATACAACACATTTTAGTTGAGAGTAAGGCCTGATATCATTTACTTGGAAGGTATGAGGGTTAATTTATTGACACCCCCCTCGCCCACTTCCAAGGCAATTATTTCCATTTACATTGAGCTTAAAAGGTGGTATTTCCAATTTGTGGAAGGGTTTCCTGTATTGATGTTTTCTGCAGGAATTGGATGAGAAAATGACAGTGGAGTGAAGAGAGATTTGATTGCTCCAAAACGAAATATTAGTGCAGCAGCTACTTAAGACTCTGCGGCTCAGGCTCTGGGAGGGCTGCTCTAAAAGAGGGCTAATCAGTGGTTGTATGTTGTTGGAAACCTGTGCAAAAGACTCAAACGTGGGTGCTATATACCTTTTGACCCAGCCTCTTTGCTGCTCCCATCTTGATTTCTTTTGAGTGGTAAAGACCTGGGTCCTACCCATCCTAGGGATGAATGTTGCTGCTCATGCCATGCAAACAGTCTGCTTTGGCTTTATATGAACTTGTGCGATTGGAACTTACACCTGTTTTTGTGGTGTTGGCTTTTTCTTCGCTCTTTGTAGGGAAGATTTTTTTTTTTTAAAGAGAAGAATATAGTTCAAACTCACTGTAAGTGCATATGAGAGATAGTGCTGTGGTAAGATTGCATGCTCTTGGGTCAGAATTTATCTTCTTACTCTGTACAGCACCTAAAAGTATGTCTAAGTGGTAGTTATGCAAGCATAATCCAGTAACATAGACATAACCAAAAAAGGGGCTTTCCACTGATACAATAACACTGCTTTCCTTGATGGTAGCTATATCAGCCAGAAGCGTTCTTAGTAACTTTTAAATATTGACCAAGTCTAGCACTGTTGGTCCTAGTCCATGGCTGGTGCTCTTTGGTGCTACAGTAATACAAATAATACTCCAGTGTTAATACAAACTTGAAGTTTTTTTTTTAAATTATTATAAAACTACATTGGTATCTTGAAATGGGGTTATTCTGCACTTTCACAGTTCATCTCAACAGATTTATCATCACCATTACCAACTCCCTGCCAAAGTCTTTCTTGTAAAACTATCAAGATAAATTGGATGCAGCTGATGAAGTGGGTTTTTGCCCATGGAAGCTTGTGCCCAAATAAATCTGTCTTTAAGGTGCCACAAGATGAGTCAATGTTTTTGCAGATAGAGTAACACAGCTACCCTTCTGATATTTATCAGAATAATTGGATTCAGCTGGACGCATTATTTTACGGGCATTTTATATTAGTCCTCCAGCAATTTTGTTGGAACTCAAGAATGATATACAATGTAAGGGCATGAAGATCACTGACAGTTGATATTTCCAGTCTTTGACACACATGCCTGATACCGAACCGATACTATTGGGGATGATAGCTTGAACTTGGCATATGGATGAACTCTGACCTAATGTCTCTTTTTTACCTTTAATTACTAAAATACTTTATATCTGGTATTTTGATGCAGAGTTATTCATTGGTGAGTTAAACTACTTAATTTTTTTTGAAGGCTGTCATCTCTAGCTCTTGGAAGTACAGATCGTCTGGTGCTTGTTTTCCTTAAAACTTTGTGGTAGGACTTCGAGTCGATAATAAAGTTTGGGGGAGGTATTTAACAACAAAGTGAAAGTTCTTGATTAAAAGAATGAATTATTATAGTGCTGTTTTTAAATAGCTTTGTAAAATCTTTGAATAGAACAACATATATTTTGCACTTCCTATTACAACTGGAAAACGGCACTTGTATCAAATCTCCCTAATCAGAGCCAGTACCTGTGAAAAAGTACATAAAGACACAAATCTGACCAGAGTTTGCTTTTAAAGAAAAAAAAATAGCACTCTAAGCTCTAAGTGGGATTTCTGGAGTAGTTTGGAAATTGAGTCAGATCTGGTACTTGAGATGGAGGCCTATCAAAAACATTGTTGAGGTAGCTTACCTCGTGGTATTGGAATAGCTTATTCATAGATGCCTGGGCCATAGGATCCATTGTGATCATCTGGTCTGACTTCCTATGTAACATAGCCCAAATAATTTCACTGAAAATTCATAGTGCATAGTTTTTTAAAAAAGAATCCAATCTTGATTTTTAAAATGGCCAGTTATGAAGAATCCACCATCATCCTGGATAAACACATTTTTAATTGTGTGATCTTATTTCCAGTCTGAATTCATCTAGCTTCAACTTCCAGCCAATGGATTATATTGTACTTTTGCATGCTAGATTGAAGAGCCCATTATAAGATATTGTTCCCCATGTTGGTACTTAGATCACCCCTTCGCCTTCTCTTTGTTAAGACGAATAGATTGAATCCTTTAAATCTATCCCTGTACGGTATGTTTTCTAATTCTTCAATAATTTTGGTGGCTCTTCTCTGAACCTACTCAGTTTGATCACATCTGTCTTGAATTGTGGAGACCAGACCTGAACACTCTATTTCAGCAGAGGCTATTTCAGCAGAGTGCCAACTACAGTGGTGAAATAACCTCCTTGTTCCTATTCAAGATTCTCCTGTTCATACATCCCAGGATTGGATTAGCCCTCAGAACTCATGTTTAGCTGATTATCCACTACAACCACCAAATCTTTTTCAAAGTCACTGCTTCCCAGGATAGAGGTCTGCATCCTGTTAGCATAGTATGTATTATTTGTTCCTAAATCCATGCATATAAATTTAGCAGTGTTAAAACAGCGTTTGCTTGTGCTCGTGCTCGTGCCCGTGCCCATTTACCAAAAAATCTATATCACTCTAAGCAAGTTATCTGTTCTCTTTTTGTTATTTACCACTCCCCAAATGTTTGTCATTTGCAAACTTTTAGTGATGTTTTTATTTTCTTCCAGGTCATTGATAAAAAGTTAAATATCATAGGGTCAAGAAGTTATCCTTACAAGACCTCACTAGAAATCCATCTGTTCAATGTGATTTCCCATTTGCAATTATCTTTTGAGATGTATCAGTCAGCTTTTAATCTATGCCAGGTTAATTTTATATTGTTCTGGCTCCTTAATCAAAATGCTGTGCAGTACGAAGTCAGATGCCTTACAGAAGTTTAAGTATATTACATCAACAATATTCTCTTCTCAATCAAGGTAGTTTGATAGGCTCTATTTTCCATAAATCCATGCTGATGTGCATTAATGATATTACTCTCCTTTTATTCTTTATTCATCGAATCCATCAGATGTACCATTATTTTCCCCAGGATTGTCAGATCAACAGGTCTATAATTACCCAGACCATTCTCTTTAAAATAGTGGCACAACAATAGATTTCTTCTAGTCCTAGGGAATTACCCCTGAGTCTTACTGCCAGCTCTTATAAAACTCTTGGGTGTAGGTGGGAACCACTGATTCACATGCCTCTCTGTTAATTGCTGCTGTTTAGCATCCTCCTGAGATATTAGTGGAATGGAAAGAACATGATCATATGATAGAGTGATATTGTCTTTTTTACAGAAAGCAATAGTCTATTTTGCTGCTTTCACTTCCTCTCTAACCCAGCTGGCTGTTTAATCAGTATGACCACCATCCTCAGCTTTTTAATCCGTATGATCACCAAAGGTTCTTGTGTAAATTAGGTTGTCATGGGATAAGAGAGATGATCCTTCCATGGATTGAGAACTGGTTAAAACACTGAAACAAAGGGTAGGAATAAATGGTAAATTTTCAGAATGGAGAGGGGTAACTAGTGGTATTCCCCAAGGGTCAGTCCTAGGACCAATCCTATTCAACTTATTCATAAATGATCTAGAGAAAGAGGTAAAGAGTGAGGTGGCAAAGTTTGCGGACGATACTAAACTGTTCAAGATAGTCAAGACCAAAGCAGACTGTGAAGAATTTCAAAAAGATCTCACCAAACTGAGTGATTGGGCAACAAAATGGCAAATTAAATTTCATGTGGATAAGTGTAAAGTAATGCACATTGGAAAAAATATCCCCAACTATGCGTACAATATGATGGGGGCTCACTAATCAGGAAAGAGATCTTGGTGTTATTGTGGATAGTTCTCTGAAAACATCCACGCAGTGTGCAGTGGCAGTCAAAAAAAGCAAATAGGATGCTAGGAATTATTAAAAAAGGAATAGAAAATAAGACTAAGAATATCTTATTTCCTCTGTATAAAACTATGGTATGCCCACATCTTGAATACTGCGTACAGATGTGGTCTTCTCACCTCAAAAAGGTATTTTGGCATTAGAAAAGTTTCAGAAAAGGGCAACTAAAAACGATTAGGGGTTTGGAACGGGTCCAATATGAGGAGAGGCTAAAGTGACTGGGACTTTTCAGTTTAGAAAAGAAGAGACTGAGGGGGGGATATAATAGAGAGACATAAAATCATGAGTGGGATGGAGAGGGTGAATAGAAAAATTATTTATTTGTTCCCATAATATAAGAACTAGAGGACACCAAATGAAATTAATGGGTAGCAGGTTTTAAACTAATAAAAGGAAGTTTTTTCACACAGCACACAGTCAGTCTGTGGAACTCCTTGACACAGGAGGCTGTGAAGGCTAGGACTATAACAGAGTTTAAAAAAGAGCTAGATAAATTAATGGAGATTAGGTCCATAAAAGGCTATTAGCCAGGAGGTAAGGAATGGTGTCCCTGGCCTCTGTTTGTCAAAGGCTGGAGAAGGATGGCAGGAGACAAATCGCTTGATCATTGTCTTCAGTCTACCCCCTCTGGGGCATGTGGCAGTGGCCACTGTCCGCAGACAGGATCCTGGGCTAGATGGACCTTTGGTTTCACCCAGTATGGCCATTCTTATGTTGTCAGTTTGTGCGGGGGAGGGACTAGCAAAGTGGTATTAAACAACTCCCAATTACCATTATTCCTGTTGTTGATTAAATTCTTCCTCCCATCTCAATTGGCTCATTGTTTTCAGATCTATGAAATTGGCCCTTCTAAAGCATCAAGTATATATATTTTACTTGTCTGGACTTGTTTGCGCCTTTATAAAAGCTTTCGTAACTGCTGCCCCCATGTGGATATATAGGTAGTGTGGCATGAAAGCTATCTTTCCAGCTGCATTGTGTCAAGAAAAAAATTTCTTTTCTTGAATGGTATTAAATATTTCCAATATGTAATTTGATAGTTTCATTCTGTTAAAGGAGCTGTAGTTTACAATTAAAAACCACATGTACAAACTGGAACTGCTCTGAACTTCATCACTAGAAAAATAGCTTCTAACTTTTGTGCTTGTGTCCATACGTTGCATATAATATTCTCACGTTTGTTTTAGAAGACTTGGTTCAAACAGTACTTGGTCTGGGTCAGGAATGAAGTCTGATCTCTTTACCTCCCACCTCACTTCTAGGAAGAAATATTTTTTTATTAAACAGATGGCATAGTCTCTTCAGAAGAGAATGTAGTCTTTAAGTAGAATTCAGCTCAGTAGCAAACTGCATTTGAAGAGCTTCCGATCAGTTAGTGGAGTACCTGCCTATCCTACCGATACTTCTGGATAGTGCGTGCCACTCAAAATTAAATGAATTTTTTTCACTTTTTTTTTTACAATTAAAAGAGGAGGGAGAGGGATAGAATAGAAGACTGAAAGCTGTTGGATTCTGTTCCTAGCCCTGCCACTGACCTGTGTGGCTATCTGTAAAACAGAGGTCATACCTGCCCTGCAACATCCTCCTGATATGGCATTGTTAGCAAATTATTTTGAAAGCCTCTGATGAAAAGTGCTATAGAAGTGGAAAATATCTGAGATAAATTGACTGCTACTGTACTGATAGCAGTGCAGATGAATTCACTAGATTCATTGCACATAATGCCTTGACACTGCTAAGTTACACTGAATAAAAATAAACTGCCAGTGCCAAAGATGGTCTTCAGTTTCCCCTAGTCTTACTTGGGTGGAGGTTGGAGGGAGGGCAGGCAGCTGCCTCTGGGAGGGAAGGATTCCCTCACTCTATCTACATTCCCAGCCATCACGAATGTTTTCTTTCTTTTTTTTTTAGATGACACGATTGGTGCTGCCCAGCATGCTGGAAAGGTGAGTCACGCAAACACTATACAGACAAAGTCATCATTATTTAGAGGGGAGAATCCTTTCTTTGAAAAATTCATTACTGTGACTAATCAGCCTATCCTCCATGTTTTAACAGCAGAGGATTGCGGGGTGAGTCATGCTGATGGTGCATGAATCATCAGACGGTGGAAGCCTTTTCCACTCTATTCCTTTTTTATTTTTTTCGTCTCCCTTCTCCACTGTTGTGGTGATTTCTTTTTAGAACAGAATTAAAAAGCCCATCTGACTCATCGGCGCTAACTCAACAACCTGGTATTCTGAGGGGGTGGTTACGGTTCCTGGGAATAACCTTCTTAAGGCTATTTCTCAGAGTCATTGTAAGTAAAATGGATGCAGAGAGTATGCTCTCATTATACAGTAGGAGGCATATTGAGGGAAGTGTGTGATCATATAGTAAATCAGAATTGGAAGCAGTTCTTTAAAATAACAGTTAATGCACACCAGTCTTTCACTGCTGGAGACATGTATTGACTTCTTGGTTAGATCCTGGGTATAACTAATGCCAGTGTCTCTCAGCCTGGTAGCAGTTTTCTAGTTGATGTTGATTGTTCCATAATTTGCACAGTCTTTGTTCAAACGCTGTGCCTGAATTTCCAGGGGTGGTTGTATATCAGGACTAAGATGCATTTGTGGAGCTGTGAGGAAGATAGCTGTCACGTTTGGTGGTATGCAATCCTAAGTCTGCTGCTTTTGGCATCCCCAAATACACATGATGGGAGGGGAATAAATACAATGGTTCAGTATCATTTGCATAAGTAATGTAGCCTGGTGCTGTTGGTAAGTAAACAAACCTAAAATGTTGAAGAGCACTGAAAGAATTAACCTTTTGTGTCTACATATCCTGGGATTCATTTTCTTAGCACATGCCTGGAGGCTTCTCCTGGTTCATAGGCCAAAAATTTCTTCTTGACTCAAGTGTCTGACTCCTTGCTTCCCTGCATGAAGGTGGCAGATGTTGTTTTTCTCATGACCATAGGTAGAATATATCCCTGTCTTCAAAATCAAATGCAGTAAAATATTCTGAGTAGCTCTACTGTTGCCATGAAGAAAAGGGAGATGGAAATTACTGAAGTCACTCAGATTTTCTGAGGGGTTTAACATTGTGTATACCAGGTTCTTCTTCGAGGAGTGTCCCCATTGGTGCTCCACCTTAGGTCTTTGGGGCACTGCTTAATGCCTAGTCGGAGATTTACAGTAGCAGTGCCCTCCGGTGGGCTGCGCATGCGAGGCAGATAGCATGTGCTGTGCCACTACCATACATGCGTAGCCAATCGTCCCTTCAGTTCCTTCGCTGTCACTGCCAGCATCGGTTGGAACCGCAGTTGTGCTCCAATTTCTCTTTAAAGCACTTTGAAATTTTGAAAATTTCCTTATAACTCACATAGCTAATGTTACAGTTCTTTCTAGTTTATAGTTAAAGTTTTTTCTTTGAATTTAAAAAAAACACTTTTTTCTCCTGTTATATGGCTACCATTTTTTTTCAGCCTCTCAGATTTTTACTACCTGGGATGCCTGGTTCCCCGGGATTCAAACAGTTCCTGTCCTGCAGGCTGGCTATCCCCTTCTCAGTGTGTATGCTGTTTCGTCAGGCACATGCTACCGCACAGTGCCAGCATTGCAGGCAGTTTAACAGCTCACATGCAGAAGGCATGGGAGCTTCAACTGAAATTGCTATTGCTTGAGAAAATGGTAAGACCTGCCACAGACCCAGAGCACTCCTCTCCCCCATGCCAGCTGTCCTCCTGGGCCATGTCTGCCAGCTCTACCTCGAGAGACTCTCTTTTTCCAAGCAATCCAGGAAGAAATTTCATTCCTTGGGGAAAGATGATTCTCCTTCAAAAAAACGGGAGTAAGCACCCAACGTACCCCCTGCTCCGACCCCTGCTACGGCTCTGGACAGGGAGGTTCCGGGACCGTGCAGCACCAATGGTTCCTGAGGGTCTAAAGACTGAACAAAGCTGAGTACCAAGATGCCAGGCAAAGCCAAGTCTAAATTGGTGCCCCAGCACCATCAGCACACATGTTGATCCCAAAGAAAGATAAGACCAAGCCATCTTCGGCCGAGGCACCACCGACACCGGAGAAGCCTAAGTCTCATATGCCGCCCCCGGCACTGAAGAGGCATAAACATGTGGCACTGACAGTTCCCCATTCAGCAGCATCGGCACCACAGGTAGCGGTGATAGTTCCATCCCAGTTGCCATCGGCACCACAGATTCTGGTACTGGTCCCATTCACCACCATGGAGGACCTCAAGGTATTGTTGGCACCCACAACTCCTTTGTTTGACACTGACAGCATGCTTGTGTCCAGCAGCTTTCTACACTCAGCTACACCAGGCTCGGCACCACCGTTGTCTAGTGACAAGGAGCCCTTGGTTGGCACCCATACCCCAAGGCATTCCTCTTTGAAGCAACCCCAACCAGAGCAACAGCACATAGTGGTGCAACTGCTGCAGTGGTTGCCTCCTCCCATGCCACTCCCTTCCAACTAGCCCTAATGGGACCCAGGGGCACTGTATTGAGCCCAGTGTTCACAGCAGGTGCAACCCCATACCTCAGCGGCACCTTCCTCTAGAGCAACATCCTTACCGTCACTCAACAGGTCAGCCTATCAAGAGGAGGAGGAACCAGCATCTAGTGACAAAGAGTCTTTTGTTTCCTCCCATCCCCCACCGCGCACATCCTCCTCTTCTCCTAATGACACCTTGATGCCTCCATCCCCCATGGCGGGAGACGATTTCTGTTCTTTCCAGGAACTCTACAAGCGGGTTACAGAGGTCCTTGAGGTTTCCCTGGTCAGCCTTCCTGAAACTAAGCACAAACTGACCAGCATACTCCACACCTCACCTGCCTCCAAACTGGCCTTACCTATGGACCCTGCCAGGGTCATATGGCAAATGCCAGCCATGATACCACCGGTCTGCAAAAGATCTGACCGTAAATACTACATGGCCCCACAGGGTATGGACTTTCTCTTCTCCCACCTATCCCCTAACTCTATAGTAATAGATGCCGTTAATCAGAGGGGCAAACAGAGCCCCACATGCACCACCCCATATGATAAAGAATGGAATCACCTAAACCTCATGGGGAGAAAGACCTACTCCTACGTCCCTTCAGCTCCGCATATCAAACTACACGGCAGTGTTGGCAAAATACACCCACCATATCTTTGAATAGCTTTCACTCTTTATTGACAACTTATCTGAAGATAAGAGAGCAATTCTTAGCCAACATAAACGAGGGCATGCTGATTTCTCACACTGCCCTAGAAGCTGCCCTTGACACATCCAATACAGCATCACAATCTATTGTGACCGCCACTATGAAGAGAAGGTCCTCCTTGCTCCACTTGTCAGGTTTTCCCCTTGAGGTACAGGCCACGGTAGAGGATCTCCCCTTCCAAGGATCAAAGCTATTTGCAGACACCATGGATGCATCCTTCCATTCACTTAAAGATTCTAGGGGGACTCTGAAAACTCTTGGCATACATGTACCTGCAGTCATACGCAACCAGAATAGGTATTTTAATCAAAGATACAAATCGTTGCCCTTTAATCAAGCTCAGAGGCATTTTGACAATAGGAGGAGGCAACGACAAACTAGATGAAGACAGGGCCCTGACCAAACTGTTACATCTCAACCATCAACCTCAAGGCAAATGTTTTGATGATCAGGTCGAGAGTCCAATAATGCCCCCTTGTCTAGAGCAACCTCAAACTCATCTGCTATTCCATCGTCGCCTACTACCCTTCTTCCACCACTGGTCCTCTATCACAACTGACAAGTGGGTGTTAGGCATCGTGAAAGACGGATACTACATTCCTTTTTCCATTATTCCTTCTTCCCACCCACCCTCCCCATCCCTCTTCAGGAACCCATCTCATGAGAGCATACTAGTCCAAGAGATCAAACACTTTCTCCACCTAGGGACCATAGAACCCATACCCCAGCAATACAAGGGCAGAGGTTCCCTCCCCCCCATTTATTTCTTCACAACAAAGAAATCAGGAGGGTGGAGACCAATTCTAGGTCTCAGAAGGCTCGACTGACCCATACGACATGAACACTTCAAGATGGTGACGCTAGCTACGATAATACCAGACTTAAATGAAGGGGATTGGCTATTGACTCGCAACGTCCAGGATGCCTATTTTCATGTCTCCATCCGCCCAGCACACTGAAATTACCTAAGATTTGCACTTGGCAAGGCATATTTCCAATACGCAGTGCTACCCTTCAGACTTTCCACAGCCCCAAGGGTCTTCTCAAAGATCAACCAGCTCAGACTATAGAATTTATTGGGGCTTACCTCGACTGCATCCAGGCAATAGCCTCCCTCCCGCAACAGAGAGTCCAGTAGTCCACAAGTCCCAGCCAGAGCCTGCCTCCAATTACTAGGCCACATGGTGCTTCAAAGCAGAATCTAGGCTCCATGCGGTGTTGCTGCTTGAAATGCTGCATACAGCCTGACACCTGGCTCCCCGTGGTGTTTCCAAGCGGCAGTGCTGCATGGAGCCTGGGGTCAGCAGGGGAGTCCCCTCCCCCACTCCCACTGACGTTGGGCTCCACATGGCACTGCTGCTTTGAAACACCATGGGGAGCATAGAACTGGCAGGGGACTGCTTTGCTGGCTGCCCCATGCTCCCCATAGCACTTTTGTCTCTGAAGTGTAGCAACAGCTCTAGGGCTGTTGCTACACTTAAAAGGCGGGAGGCACCCTATTGACTAATCAAAATTTAACATCCCTACCTCACAGCTATAACAGCCTTTCACCAACCCATCAAAAACAAATTGGTATTCACCCACTCAACAACTAAGCACTTTCCAAAAGACATTCAAAACATGTGCCCGCCAGTTAAAGCCCCAGTTCCAGCCTGGGACCTGAGTCTGGTAATTTGCGTTCTCACCCATGCACTATTCGAACCTATGGCTATGTGCTCAATGCTTCACCTCTCAATGAAGGTGGCTCTGCTGATTGCTCTTACATCAGCCAGAAGAGTGAGTGAAATTTGGGCATTAATGACTGACCCACCATTTATATTTCATAAGGATAGGGTGCTTCTGCGATCACATCCAAAGTTCTTACCAAAGATACTTACCTCCTTTCATTGCAACAAACCTGTGATGTAACCTGTCCTCTTTCCAAAGCCTCATGCCACCGCTGAAGATGCTAAATGGCACATGCTTGATGTGCACTGAGCGATTGCCTTCTGTTTTGAAAGAACGAGGACAATTCGTAAAACACGGACTTTTCATCTTCACTGCTGAAAGATCTCTGGGCATGCAGATCTCTACCCAGAGACTGTCCAGATGGATTGTAGACTGCATCCGCCTGGCTTAGGACGGTTTTAACCAGGGCACACTCCACGAGGGCCATGGAAACCTCTGCAGCTTACCTTAGTAGCATTCCTCTGACATTTGCAAAGCTGCAACTTGGTCTCCCACACATACCTTCGCCAGACATTATGCCCTCGACACTAACCTGAAACAGGGCACTAAATTTGGACATACGGTCCTGACCAAGGTCCAACACAGCATTTAGCTGAAGCACCCGCTTTCCCATTACGGGTACTGCTCTATAGTCACCTAAGATAGAGCACCCACAGAAACATTCCTCGAAGAAGAGAAGGTTATTCACCCTGTGCAGTAATGGAGGTTCTTCGAGATGGTTGTCCCTGTGGGTGTTCCACCACCCGCCTTTCCTCCCCGCTGCTTTGGACGTGTTGATTTCTCCTTTTGGGGCAGAGAAGGGGCCGTTGGCTGCGCATGCGTGTTAGCAGCACTGCGTGTGCTATCTACCTCACGTTTGCAGCCTATCGGAGGGCACTGCTACTTTAAATCTCAGACTAGGCATGCAACGATGCCCCCAAAAACTTAAGGTAGAGCACCCACAGGGACAACCATCTTGAAGAACCTCCATTACTGCACAGGGTGAGTAACCCTCTTATTCTTTAACAATTTTAGAAATTGTAACATGAAAAAGATAGGCCATATATAAAACAGGACACATGAAATGACATTGTTTAGGAGACTTTCATGGATCTGTCTGGCAGAGATGATCTTCATCAGTTTTCTTTTTTCTCTTTTGATGGTTCCTTTGCTCTATTTCCCACACATTCAGCATTGTGGCGATCTTCGAATGGCCTGTCATTTAAAGAAGCCCCCTACTTCATCCACTAAGCAGCCTCTCTTTTTTTCAAATATCACCTTTTAAAAGCACCCCTTTCACAAAGCTGTTCTTCTTTTTTTTTCTCAAATCTTGTGTATAGCACAGTTTGGTCTTAGTTTTTTCTTGTGTCAGTTGTATCTGTTTCAGTTAGACTGTCATTTTCTCAAGACAGGAACTTTGCTTTTCTGTTAAGCATGGTATACACTTACATACAGTGTGATAAATACGGAGTGGTATAATTTGAGTATAGATCAGGGAACCAATGTATGCTGAGTTCTAGTCCTGACTAGCCATGAGCACCTCATGTCATCTTTCTGCCTCAGCTGTCCCATCTGTAAAATGGGAATACATACTTACCTCACAGGAGTATGAGACTTAATATTCAAAAAGCATTTTGAAGACAAAAGTCATATTAGTGCTAAGAATTATTCACCCATCACAAAAGAGCTCCACCCCCTTCCCCAGTCATATAGAGCTATTGTAAATTATTCTTCCATACTGGATGGTATCTTAGTATGGAAAGGAAAGATGAGTGGCAAAAGTCTCTGTATTCTTGCTGGATCAGTTTTGTTTTTACTTTATGGGCTACAAAAACCAGTACTACAGTCCCTTGTACCCATGGTATAGATTGTTAGGCTGTCAACACTGTTCAGAATCTATAGCCACAACAGATCTGGTGGCTCATAAGGCCAAGAGTATGAATTCAGGTAGATATATCCTGTATGGGCCTAACACAAACTTCTCATCTGGGCTTCTGGGCCTAGGAAAAATTAAGGGGATCTTGTTGATCTAAGTGTACTGTACTGAAGATACAGTCATTACAAGACATAAGCCATTAAGGGAGATCAAACTTAGTATAATGTACTTTGGTGTATGTTGTAGTCCTGCACTTGTGTCTGTGTGTACACATGTTTGTACAATGTAGAGCCATATAATGTCTCAAGGGTGAAGAAATAGCGGAGCGGACTCTCTAATCTGTGCCTGTAAGGTGAAAACTTGATCACATCTTGAGTGTCTTTCCTCTTAATTTGTAATAAGTACATCACTAGAAGAATAACTTTTCCTATAAATGCTGGCAGTTAGACTATGTGCTCTGGTTGGCTCATCTTCTGGTTTCCTAATGCTTATGTTTTAAATGCTAGGAGATTTACCCAGAGTTTCTCGGGTCCTTAACTCAAATAAGTTTGATTTTTCTTCATTTAAATAATTTGTTTTTGTTGGAGCTGGGGATGAGGGGTGCAGTATACAGGCTGCCATGGGAAGAGAGGACAACTCCAGCCCCCTTTAACTGTAGCAGCTTGGAGCGAGGTGAGAAGTGCCTGTCCATGGCTGCTGCAGTAGGCAGCACTGGAGGAGGGGTGCATGTTGCCCCAGTTGGGGGACAGACACACAAACCAACATTCTGCAATTATATAGTAGATAGCTTTCTCCAGCCATGCCAACCTAATGGGGTTATAGCTGTCCTGGTTCTGATCTCTGGCCCCTTACTGTTCCTCTGTGGTCATTCTACAGTATAATTGTCCCTCCTTCAAGACCCCTCCCCTTCCATTTTTTGAGACACAATCTAATTCCAGGCACATCCCATTTGTCCTGGTACAACCAAACCCTGACCTTGCTTTAAGTTATAGCTCTTACGGTTTAGGAGGAGTTCTTGAACAGACTCATGGAAGGATTGATGGACAGAAACACAAAGTTTCTAAAATATATAGTAGATTATAATCTGTGCTTTGTATTTTTCTTATATGAGCTTTAGATGTTGAGACTATTGTCTGCTGTTTGCAAAGATAGGAGCCTCATGGCATTACTCAAGACATTAAGATTTGTCTTTGATCAAGAAAATTCAGTGGACTATTTTTCTAGACAAATATCAAACTATAGTATATATTGCTATAGAAGTAGCAAGTGCAGAATTACATTACGGAGGAAGCTTGCTCTTTCCACTTTGCGTACAGCTGGAGCAGGCGGTGGTTACCATAGCAACAGTGGGAAAGCTAAATATAGCATCTCTTACACTGTACTGCTTAAGGTAGAATGATGGGGAGGTGTTAGGGTGTGTTAGGGCAAGTCACCTTTTTATTTATTGTTAATAAACTTTCTTCTGCAAACTGTTGAGGGGGGTATTTACCCAGTCAGGTTTGTCAAACCAATACCCTCTGCTTGTTCAAATGTCTCTTCAAAAAAAGTGTTTCTTCTGTGATGCAGCAAGAAACAAAGCCTAATCCTGGGGTGATTGGAAACTGTTATCCCCACATCTGGATTCTTTGCCCTCTGTAGTGTTTAAATTAAGCTCTCTTCAGATCAGAACCAGTCTCTGTTTTTGTCTTCGACCACACTAAAGCATTTTGTCAGCGCTTAAACAAAACAGTAATATGTAGGGTCCCCAAACGATTGCACAGAGGCTATATTTATGATTTATGGCATTTTTCATAGGAATTGCAATACTGAACCAGACCAGCAGTCTACTTAATCCAGTATTGTCTCTGACAATGGCTAGTACTATCTGCTTCAGAGGAAGAAACACTACACTAGGTTATTACAGTGTAACCTGCCCCTATGGAAAGCTGCTTCTTTACCCCCAATAGAGGATGCTTATGTCCCAAAGCTTACATATTTAAAACTCAAGCCTTAGAGGGGATATAAACTTTTACTATGCTTGTTTATCTACATAAGCATCTGATCTTTTTTTTAAAAAAAAAAATTCTGCTAAGCTTTAGGCCTCAGTGAAATCTTGTGTCAGTTACTTCTGCAGCCTTAACTGCATATGTGAAAAAGTATTTCCTTTCATCAGTTTTGAATTTCCCGTATTTCATTTTAATTAAATGTCAGCTTGTTTTTATATTACCAGAGGATGAATCTAAGGTTTCAATCTCTTAGCTCTATACAATTAACTATTCTGTGTGCTTTTATCTTAACTCATCTTATTTAATTTCTTCCATGAGGTAAACAGTCCCACTCTTTTCAAACTCTTTGTATGAGCATTTTTTAAATCTTTCAGATATTCTGATCAAATATCCTGTATTTGTTATATTTTTCTGAAAGAGGATGATCAGAAAGACCTGAAATAAACTAAACACCTGCTATGAAAACCTTATAGCACCCATTATTAACCTTTTGCCACAGTTAAAACTGACCATTTAGTTTAGTCTTGCTTTGTCTTGGATAGTTTATCTATATTAATACTTTGCCTTTCCTAACATGCCAACTGAGAAACGTTCACAAAGTCTTGAGGGAAACAAGGATAAATAATACCAAGATCAGTAGGGATGTCAACATGTAGATGGCTACACAATTAACTAATAAGCTTGAGTGGTGCGGGGGGGCAGGACAGGAGCCAGTGCCAGGGGGAGCCGGCTCAAAAACTGGTGCCACAGTGCAGCTTGGCCCCTCCCACACTGCTGCCTCTATCAGAGACAGCAGTGTGCAGTGTGGGGGAGGAGGAAGGGAAGGCTGCCGCAGCCACCCACAACGGACAGAGGCAGCTCCGTGGCAAAAGCCCCTCTCTGGGGGGGTCCGATTTCCCTGCAGACAGGGGCTGCTGTCACCCCGTGCTGCTACCTCTGTATTGGTGGCAGGCAGAGCCCGTTTGCGTGGGGAGCTGGTTTTTAAATCTGCTCCCTTTGCGGACCTGCTCCCATCTGCCACCTCTCTGAGGCAGCAGTGTGGGGTGGTAGGGGGCTCTCGAGAGTGGGGCCGGGAGCGCACTGTCTGCCGGCCCTGCTTCTGGGGAATATCAAGTACTCACGTAACCACTAAAATTTGATATGGTTGCACGACTATTCAGTTGCATGCTATCTAACATCCCTAATGATCAGGAACTCTGACGCTTCAGCAGGAAACAAACAGAAATCAAGGTATATTTTGTGGAATTTGTTCTTCTTGTGTTAGTAAGCACACTTATCAAAAATATCACGATACCTTTCTGCTTCCAAAGTATTCTGATGGCAAGTAGTTCTTTTGCAGTAGGGTGAGGAAGTTTTAAGCAAACAGGATAACTGAAGTTGAAATATCTGAAGGTTCTGTAATAAACTAACAAGCATTTACAGACCTTTTGTATCAATACCTCTGCACATAGTATAATTAACATTACAGTCAAATATCTGTCCTTATGGCCATAGACTTTGTGAATAGACTGTAAAAGGCACAAAGGCATGCTTGTTGCTAAGGATGTTAAATTTAGATGAACTGGCTAATGGAATAGTCAATGCAGTTTGCATTGACTATTCGATTAGGTGATAAGCCTCAGCCTTTGACATGCCCAGGGCTGTTGGTACACTTCAAAGGCGAAAGCGCTGCAGGGAGTAGGGGGCCAGCAGGGAACTCAAGCAGTCCCCTGCTGGCCCCATTCTCTCCGCAGTGTTTCAAAGCGGCAGTGCCGCATGGAACCCGGGGTCAGTGGGGGAGTCTGCCCCCTCACCGACCTCAGGCTCTGCATGGCGCTGCCACTTTGAAACACCGCGTGAAGCCCGGGCTAGCTGGGAGTCCAGACCTGGGCTACACACCACGTTGCAAAGCGGCAGTGCCACATGGAGCCCAGGCGCTGCCACTTTGAAGCACCCCCTTCTCTTTCCGATAGAGACAGCAAGGAAGGGAAGCGACTAGTTGACTAGCATGTTGACTATCCGATAAGCATTTGCTTGTCGGATAGTTGGATTAGTCAGCTAGTCCTTCATCTCTGTACTTATTACCTCACCAAGGACATTGTGAACTGATGTGTTTAAATCACTTCAGGTTGTCTTAGGGAAGATACTATAAAAGTGCAAAATATATTACAAAATACTCCTGTCACTTTTGCAGAAATTTGAAAGCTCCCCCTGGGCACCCTTTAAGTTGCCCTTGCAACTCTTAGCTGCTCAAAATTTTGAAACCTCTAGCCCAGATGTACAGGGCTTAATTTTCCTAATATAGTAGTTCCATATTTGTATAATTTCCTTGGCTTCCATGGAGCTACTCCTGATTAATACATGCACAAAAAGGGAATCAGGCCTATGTTATAGCCATTAGAAGCCAAATTGCAAATCTTTTAACTGTTTTTGACTAAATGATAAATAAATATACATAACCCCTACTAGAAGTAAACCTTTCCCTTTAGTTAACAGAAGCTTGTAAGCCATGGCCATTGTGTTCTTTCCTGCAAGTGACTGTTTTCATTGCCTTTCAGATCTACAGGAGTAATCGTGAATATCTCTTCAGCTACTGGCATGTATCCATCTCCGCTTCTCACTCTGTACTCAGCAACCAAGGTACCATTGCTTTTTCTTTTTGGTGTGCCCCAATCTGAAAAATCAAACAGAAATGTAACAAGAACAATTAAAAGGAGAAATGTTTTTTCTGGTGTCTCTCTGGTGGTTTGATGATGGTAAGGGTTTGTCTCCACTGCTCTGTGATTCGGAGTTTGGGTGTGTGATTACTAGTATGCACTGAGTGCTGTGTGTGACCTCCCTTCTGTGGACGCTACAGGAACTAAATGGTTCCTAGCCCACAGTAATATAGACCTCTCTAAATAGGAGTACATTAATGCAAAGTAAGATCCTTTTAGTTTTGTTCCTGTAGTGTCATGCAAGGGAGTTACAGCTTCACAATTCAGTATGAATTGCTAGTCTCTCCCTCACAGAATGAACTGCAGCCAGTGTAGACATGCCCTAAAATTGGTGGCTACTGAAGTTAATTTTTTGGAAACTGTGTCAACCTAATCTTTTGTGAGTTCTGCAAACATTCACATTTTTTTTAAATGATAAATAATTTGATACTCTTTTTTTAAAGGAGGACATTAACACAAGGCAAATTTGGAGTGAGATGGACCTGTGGGCACGGAATGTGTGAATTAGTGTATATGCAAAAAGATATTGGTACTTTTTGCCCTGTAGTCTTACTTCAAGATATTTTTGAACAGGACTGTTCTGTGACAGAACAAAAATGGAGGCTATAATCTGTCCTATTGTTTCTATTGCAGTTATACCTGTTTTCTCTATTGGGCCCTGTCACCGAAGTGTGGAGGAGTCAGAGGGGCCTGCACCCCCATCCACAGTCAAATGTGACTGTCAGCCAGCAGGCAGAACAGATGGTTTATTAGTTGTCAGGGACCCAGCATAGAACAGACTTGTCAGCGCACAAACCAGAAGCAGTCCATACAATCCATCTTTAGGAGCGGGAAGCCCAGAGTCAGGGCTCTGGCCCTCCTGCCTCCTCAGCCAACTAAGACTGACTCTATTCCCAGCTTCTGGTTCCAGGATCCCAGTCAAGCTCCTCTTCCGGCCCTTGTCCTCCTTCCCTGGCAGAATGTGTAACCTAGTCGCACCCCCTCCCAGGTTCAGGTTATGGCCATTGTGTACTCGTGGGAGCCTGTCAAACCTGAAATTCCCATCACCATCTAGGGCGGGGGGGGGGGGAATACGGCCTTCAGGCCGGATTTGGCCTGCAGCCCAGTGGGAACCTAGGCCAGGCTCCCTGCCTGCCTCTCCCCATTCTGGGCAATGGGAGCTGCCTGTTTGAAGAACAGGCAGCATGCAAAGTACTACTCACCTCGGTCCCCTCAGGCTCGCAGCTTTCAGAGCAGCAGACATGGCCCAGCAGCAGGCTACTCAGAGCAGCGTGCAAGGGCATGGAAAGCAGGGAGCCTGGATGAGGAACCTGCTAGGCTGCTGGCCAGGAGTCACCCAGGTAAGCATTAGGGAAGGTATCTATGTCCTCCTCCCCTGTCTTTAAACTGCGAAGCACATTCATATCAAAGTTCCGTGCAGTCTTGGCTCCCTCCCCATTCAGCACCATAGGGGCATCTCTGCCTTGCAGCTCCTCCATCACCAGCTCATGCTCCCATTATCACTCCTGGTCCTGCTGTTCCTTCTCACAGTCCTCCCCATAATCCCCACTTCCTCATTGGCCCTCTATGCACAACTTAGGATATCTACTTAAAAATTTTGACTGTTTGAATTTGGATACAATCGGACTAGTTTAAAAAGTTCACAGGCAAAACAACATTCTAAATGTTTCTATCTTTTTATAATATTTATGCTGTCTGTTACAGTTTCAGTAAAATGTTTGTGTTCTATGAAAACAACTCTGTGCAGTACATCTTCACTCTTTCAAAAATATTTCCTGCCATCATCTCATCACTTTAATCCAGCTGTCTGACCTCTTTCATCCTAGGCCTTAGTCCAGGTCCACACTACTGTTGAAGGTTGGCTTAAGGTATGCAATTCTAGCTACGTAAAAAATAGCTGGAAGTCGGCTGAAGTCGGCAACTGCTTTAAGTACAACCCAAAGCCTTGCCCCTAGTTGTTCAAGGATTTCTTCTTCTATCGAATAGGTTTGAGTCAGCCTTGAGCACTGTCAGTGTCACCCATGTCAGAGCATGGATAATTTAATCTTCAGAGAGTCCTGAATTCTTCCTCTGGAGTGTAAGGGCTCTGCCATAACAGTCATGCTACCTGAAGTCAGAGGTTCTTGAGTTTTCTCTGCACTGAAGCATTGCTTCCTCACAAGCAGAGGCAGTGATTAATCAGCTGCCATGTGATGTATCCCGGCTGAAGTCCTCTAGATATGGAAGTGTACTCCAGTCATACAATCCCAGCTGCCAAATACCTGGCAGGAGGGAAAAGTATAGTCTCAGGCAAACTAGTGATAAGAAAGGTTTAACTGGTAAGCATCACCCTAAATGAGCAGTGCTTTCTAGTTCTGGGTAACGGATGGGGCTGGAGCAGCTGCTGCAGGGACCAGCCTTTGTCCATGGTGGGTCTGGGCTGCCATGGACAGAGGCTGTTTCATGGCAGCCTCTTCCTTGTCCACACAGCCATCTCTGTCTATGGGGAGCTCAGACCCCCTTCAGACAGGGACTGCTGCTACCCCAGCTGCCTCAGTATCAGAGGCAACAGTGCAGGGCGGCAGGCAGCCAGTCTGCATGGAGATCTGGTTTTTAAACTGGCTACCCTTGTGGACTGGCTCCCACCTAGCACTCTGCACTGCTGCCTCTGATACAGAGGCGGCAGCACAGGGTGGCAGGGGGCTCCTTGGGAGTGGTGCTGGATTGCACTGGCTGCTGGCCCAACCCCTGGGGACTATAGAATATTCAAGTACCTGATAAAAATTCATGCAGTTACTCTCATATTCACTTACCTAATATCTAACATCTCTACCTCATATCTCCTACCTGATTCCTGCAGCCTCCTGCTCTGAACTACCCCCACCCTGACTTTTGCACACCCCCACACACAGACAGCAGTCTGACCTAAGCTCCCTGCAGACCTCCACAAACTTAAATTTCATACAGATACTCTTGTATCACAACCCCTGCTACCCTAAGACCTCCCCCCCCAAAGGGGGGGGGGAGAGTTGTGAAAAGACAGTAACTGTAAAAAGTTAAGTTACTTTTAACCCTGCAAGCTACACAATAGCAGGGTCAAATAGGTTGGCCATATTGGAACTCATGGTTCCAATATTCATGCCCCAAATGATCTGAATTGATTTGGGAGGACTCTCACATTGCTACCACAAACTTCATCAAATAGGTGCTCTAATATAGTGCTAGATGATATACTGGTTAGCCCGACTCCAGAGTTACTGATTGATCTGTAGAAGCATCCTTCATCTTCTCCGGATGTCGCCACCTCTTCAGTCCCTTCTTTTCCACTGGACAATTATTACCAGTTCTAAGAATTGCTGAAGAGACTAGCCATTGCCCTAGAGATCCTATTAATACAAAACAGTCAACACCAGCTACTTGATATCTTACACGCTTAGGTATCAGCAACTGTTTTCTCTACCAATCAAAGCCATCCTCTAGTTGGCATGCACTATATGACACAACCTGGTCATGTGTGCAGCCACTCTGAAAGGGGCTGAAAAGAGGTACTATATTCTGATCTGTGGGTCAGATTTCCTGTTCTCTTTTCCTCCCCTGAATTCATTGATAATCCAGGTGGTTTGTGTATCCCAAACACCACCACCCACGCTCTACCCCATCTCAGAGAGAGGGTTAAAGGCTATACCTCATGGACATTGACGTCTCCTCTTTAGCAGGACTCCTATTTTGTATTTCAAATTACTTGGCCCTGATGGCCAATATGGTTGTATTAACTTTGGGCAACTGGCTGAGTTTGCAGACAAGCTGCCCTCCCAAGAGCATAGCCAGTTCCATGCAGTTCTGTAATACCTCAAGTTATTCCCAGGTCCGTGCTACAGATCGCGTAGACGTAGCATGGGAGAAAGCACAAAGATGTGTTTCTGAAAATTTAACAAGTGGGCAATAGATGTTGGTATTACGGACAGATCGGAGGTGGGAGTTGAAATCTCGATAGTAAATGAAAGATGATGATTAGGTTGGAGACTGAGTGTTAGGAGCCTTGAAAGTGGAGAAAAGCAGCTTATGTCTGATGTAATAAAAAAGAGGGAGTCATTGGAGTGCGAGGAAAGGAGTGACAATCAAACTGAGGATCTAGGAAAATGAACTTGGTAGCAGCATTCTTAATGGACAAATTTGCATTTCTCAAGACTAGAGGAAATGATGTCGAGGTAATTAAGGGCCTGGATAAGAGTTCTAGCTGATGAAAGCTCTTTTTGAAACAGTCGCTTCCTGTGAGCTAAGTTTCTTATGTAGAAGGTCAGTTTTCTGGTAGCTTCAGTTTGTAGAATGAGTGAGTTTCCTTACTCCAGAGACCACGTATGCTATTTTGGATAATCTTAGCTTTTTGCAGGGGAGGAACTATCTAGGAGTCTCCAGTGGAACTGCCTAAACTTAGAGGAGGCATTTGGCTTCTTGTGTGTGAGGGAGATGGCTCAGGCTCTCATTCTCTGCTGCCACCTGAAAGAACAAACAAACAAAAAAATCTTAAGAGTTTAGGATTTTTCTTTGTGTCATATGCTAGGAAACTAAAATATAGGAATGGGACTCCTGGAAGATTTCTTCCAAGAAACACAATTACAGGGTAATTGTTCGATTCTTCATTGTTAAATTTGGAAGATCTGCTTTCTTCTGCCAGAGTGGCTGAGATTTGCAAATGACTCTCCTGAGGTTTATCATCTATAGAAAGGCCCCATCTGCACTTCCGAGGTTCTTTTTCTCCCCTCCACCCTCGCATTTTATACATTTAATCTGTGGCATCCTTAATGACTAAGTTGGTGCCCTTAGCTAACTAGACAGAAAATAGTGTTTTACTCACTCAATTTGCCTGTGGAAATGTCAACATTTACAAATGCAATATGAAATATTCTTAAAGAAAAACTTTCTCCCTTGTACTGTGTTTGTGCAGGAAGTAGGGATAAATATTGTGCCATGCCACACTCACTGCAGTTGATTAGACAGGAGAATGGAAATGTGAGAGCGCTGCCACCATGGATTACTTTCGTTGTTGCCGAAATGTTTACTTACACTTACTTGTATTTCATTAATCAGGGATAAAGGGAAGAAAAAAGCAATGGTTTCTGTACTTCAGGCTTATTTCAATTATTTTAAAGCTCTCTGAGGAATTCTGGGTGACAACAAAAGTAAAATCTTGTACAAATGTCTTTCTTGAACAATTTCTATACTGAAATTACATATTTAATTCATTTGTACAGTAGAAGTGGCTAAATTCCTGCTTTGTTAAACCTATGTAAAATGAACATACTGTTGTTGTTTGCAATATAACTTTCAGTAAAAAATACTGGCAGTTCCTTTTTACATCTTATATTAATCACTGTTGGATTGTTGGACAACAAATCAAGCAGAGAATTTTGGATCTTACCTGAAGTGAACAAACGGAGTCACTTAATTAACAGAATACCACAGTTAGCCAGTTTGCAGAGGAATAATGTATGAGTCTGATTTTACTTATTTTAATTAGGGTAGATGCACAATTACACATCTCTTCTGGTGTCCAGTCACCAAGTATGCAAATTTGGCAATGGACAATAGAAATGCCCAACAGGCTATTGCATATGCACGGTGTACTGTGCCCTTGCATGGTACATGGCAATGATTAACAACTGCATGTCTAACAACTATAGATATTTTAGTAACTGACGGGGGCCTGGTTTTATATGGTCTGCTAAGTTTTTCTTCAATTTATATATGATTTGAAGATGTAAAATCCATGGATCCAATTGTCTTGCAGTAAATTCTCGTTTTCTTTCAGCGCTTGCATATACTCAGGTAGATATCGATAGAGATGATATTGTAATATTGTGTGGGAATTGATTCTTGTCTTCGTGTACAAGCTGAGAGGTTCAGTGAAATGACCACTTAATAGATATGAGCATGGAGACTACGAATTTAACAAAGCACCGGTTGTAATTAGGACTTTTATTAATGTTGTAATAGTGACGTGGTCAGTGAAGGAAAATAGCAAAATATGTAATATTTTTCTTGACTGTCTCTCTATTGACGCAGCTCTGATGCAGCTGCTGCTCTCTTTAGTTCATTTTTCTGGAGAGTTGCTTTTTTTCTTTAATTGAAGTTAACTTTATAATATGAATAAAGTGCATTAGCTCAATGAAGGAACCGCAGTTTTGTTATGGTAAGTCATGATTCTTCATCTGACACCTCCTTTGTCTCCTCTTGCTAAAAAAGAAACAAAGGAGAAATATGGTTTGGAAACCTTATGGTCCAAAAAAAATGTTGGAGTTGGTGAGTAGCCTTGGGTTATTACAACACTGGCAGAGTGTTAAATTACAAGTGGTGTATTCATCACTTAGGAGTGAGTAATGAAAAGAGGGAAAACAGCAGGGTCTGTTTGCTGTATTCAGCTTTGAGATGGTGTCTTGATATAATCCCTACCAATTTCCTTCTGTTATCACCTTTTTTCCAAAGGATGTTGTACTTCTAACTTGTAAACTTCCAACGGATGGAGAATGAACAGTAGTGTCGTTCAAAGTGAACAAATGCCACTTTCAAAGTGAACATGCTAGTGTAATATAAGTGGCATTTATGTGAAAGCAAAATAAAAAAAAATCAAAACACTTCAGTTTGCAAAGCAAGCAAGAATTTTAATTGTTCTTTTAGTGATTGCTCATGTCCATTCCAGGGGTGTGTGTGTGTGGGAGAAAAATCAAATAACTCCAATTGTGTCTAAGGGGGGGACTGTGCAGGAAATCAAAACTCTCTAAAAGAAAACTGCTGCAAGGGTTAAAAGTTTTCCAGGCCTCTCTCTCTCTGTAACAGAGAAATCATCTTAACTCTAATCAAGACCCTTACAATACCTCCTATCTCAAGTTCATGGAGACTCCTAGTCTGTCACAAATTGTCATGTAAACTCTTATCTTTGTCACAGGTTGCCGTGTAGACTCCTCACTCAGGTTCTCATGTGCCTTTGTACTGTAAAACTTACTTCTAGTACTTCTGGTGTGAACAGAAACGTCTCAGAGTACTTCTGCTGAGACTTTGATATGTTAAAGAAAACAATCAACAACTAAACTATCTGAAGATACTGTATAAAGGATCCCTAAAACACTCTCTGAGCTGCTGCTGCTCTCACTCTGGTAGCTGTCAGCCTGCATGCATGCATAATAAAGTTTTCCTTCTAGATTTCTCTCCTGCCTCACTGCTTTGACCTCCAGCCTCGGACCCTTCTGGGGACTCTGTACCCCAGGGGAGCGAGATTTCCCCAACATGCACAATGTGCAAGATTGTTGAAGATTTTTCCTTTAGCAGGACATGTTGGGTTGGTAGTGGATTCCTCTGAAGTAGCTCCTCCATAGTGTTGCATATATACCCCTGCTGACCCTCTGCCCCCTCAGTTCCTTCTTACCACCTGTGACAGTTATTGGAGCGTCTTGCTCCTTGCATTCTGCAAGTGCCTTTCCTAGCGGCATCACTTAGGACAGCGGTGGGCAATAATTTTTTCTGGGGGGCCACTCCAAGAATTTGGAAAGTGGTTGAGGGCTGCACTCTTCCATGATATTAATGGAGGAGATGTGGGGTCTGGGATGGAGGTTCGGTGCAGTAGGGAGCCTGGGGTAAGGAAGGGTATGTCTACACTAGCTTGTTAGTTCGAGCTAGGTAGGCAGATGAGGGCAACCGGCGTTGCAAATGAAGCCCGGGATTTAAATATCCCGGGCTTCATTTGCATGTTCCCGGGCGCCGCCATTTTTAAATCCCCCTTAGTCCGAAAAGGCTCCGTGCCCGCGGCTACACGCGGCACGGACTAGGTAGTTCGAATTAAAGATCCTAATTCGAACTACCGTTACTCCTTGTGGAATGAGGAGTAACGGTAGTTCAAATTAGGATCTTTAATTCGAACTACCTAGTCCGTGCCGCGTGTAGCCGCGGGCACGGAGCCCTTTCGGACTAAGGGGGATTTAAAAATGGCGGCGCCCGGGAACATGCAAATGAAGCCCGGGATATTTAAATCCCGGGCTTCATTTGCAACTCCGGTTGCCCTCATCTGCCTACCTAGCTCGAACTAACAAGCTAGTGTAGACATACCCGAAGGGAGTTTGGGTGAAGGAGGCAGTTGTGACCTGAGGCACTGATGGCGTCATAATCTGGAGTCCTTTCACCTCATGGGGTAGAAGCTCCATGGTTCACCTGGGCTGCGCACCAATGCTCTGTCAGTTCAAGAGGTGTTACTGGGGAGTAGGAAATCCCCTATCTGAGCCACTTATCAAGCCAAATGGAAGTGCTTATCCCTTTGATCCCTACAGAGGGGAATCTGTGTGCTGCAAGCTCTGATCATTTTAGATTACCTGCTTTATCTGATCTAAAACAACAAGGGGACACACTGTCAGTTAGGATTCACCAGAGAACATGCACTCCACTCTTTGGATGTGAGGCACGCTTTAGATTTTTTTATTTAGAGCGTACAAAATCATTCATTAAGTCACCCTTTCTGCTATGGAGACAAAGAGCTGAGGGGAAGGGGCTACCGGTTTCATCTCAACAATCTGAGTGGATCACATCTACATTTGGGCCTGCTATTACCTTGCAGAGTTCCAGCCCCAGCCCTCACTGTTCATTCCACCAACGCCCAAGTGTCCTCAGTTGCCTTCCTGTCACAGGTGCCCATCCTGGACATATGTAGGACAGCCACCTGGTCTTCCATTCATATGTTGACCTCTCATTGTGCCATCTCTCAGGCTAAAGATGATGCTGCCTTTGACAGCAGTGTTACAGTTCATTTCCACATAAGCTCCAACCCCTCCTCCGATCATGCAGCTTGGGAATCACCTGGAATAGACATGAGCAATCACTCGAAGAAAAAACAGTTACCTAACTCACATAAGGGTTCTATGAGATGTGTTGCTCATGTCCATTCCATATCCCCATCTCACCTTTGTTGGACTGTTCCAGCAAGAAGGAATTGAGGGGGCAGAGGGGTGTGTGTGTGTGTGTATATGTATACACACATACACAGGGGTTGACAAACGGCGGCAAAAGCCGCTCGCCAGAGCTGCATTGCGCATGTGCGCGCCGCCGGTAAATGGGGCACGCGGCTGAAATCTACTCACCACGGGCGAGTAGATTCTATAGTTTGTCGAGCCGCGTGCGTGCGTGCGCGCACGCTGCCATGGAGGAGCTACTCCAGGAGGCTCCACTGGTCACCCAATGGATACCACTAAGGGAAAAATCTTCTGACAATTGTGCATGCAGCATGCGCACACCTAAATGGACTAGACATGAGCAATACATCTCAAAGGACAACAATTACAAGAGGTAGGTAACAGGTTTTTTGCCGGTTTTTTTAAGTGTATAAGTAAGGTGGCATATAACTACCTTTCTACAATAGGCTAAGCAAATCAGCCATTTAGTGAGAAGTCCTTTTACTGGACTTTGTTATATACCAGCTTCCCATTGATCTCTAGTGAGAGGTCTAAATCACAAAAATTAAATTTGGAATATTTGGACTTCCAATAGTTCCAAGGGGTTTGGATCTTCTCTTTTGAATTGGGTGCATCTTTATTCTGAACTTTCATCTCACTTGAATAATGCACTTGGTAAGCATACCTATGAATCTGCTGTTAAATTCAGTTTGTCTATTTTAAGAAGTATAAGATATGTAAAAAGTAATTTAGAAACTCCTGAGAAATATTGACAAACTACATACATATTAGTTTCCATTTTGATATATACTGTATGTCTTCCCTCTTCTCTGTAGGCTTTTGTGGATTTCTTCTCTCGAGGCCTCCATGCAGAGTACAAGAGCAAGGGCATCATTGTGCAGGTGAGTGGAGTTTGTTTCATTTAAGTATCCCTGTTGTTGTGTGGTTGCCACAGTAACAGTTGCTGTCTTGGCAACAAAAGGAAATCATCCCATTCACTTAAAAATGTGACGATAACAGACCATTAAAGATACAGTTTCCCTTTTTGTTTGTCCCGGTCAGCAGTTGTTTCTGAACTCTTCCTGTTGCAATTAAGTACGAGTTGAACCTCCCTGGTCCAGCACTCTCAGGACCTGAGCCATTCCAGACCAGGGAAGGTCAGGGTTCCCCTGTTGACTGCTCTGCAGATAGCTCCTCTCCCTGGGGCTCTCCACCCTGCCGCTGCCCTGCTAAAGCTGGCCTGGCCGAGGCTCCACTCCGGCTGTGCTGGGGTTTCCCGGGGTTCCCCAGTCAGGGCTGCCTCACCGCCACCAGCCACGCTACCTCCAGCAGTTCCTTGGGGTTTCCCAGTCCTGGGCCACCTGGCCACCACTGGCCCCACTGCTGCCGAGGGTTTCCCAGGGTTCCTCAGGCCCACTGGCAGGGGTTCTCCAGCCCCCAGATCCCACTGACAGCGAGGGTTTCCCGGTTGGGAAAGTGGTTCCCCAGCTGGCGCTCCCAAGCTGCTGCCTGGCCCTGCTGATGCTGGGGGTTTTCTGGTAAGGACTGCCTGGCCATCCCAGCCCTGCTGCTGCCGAGGATTCCTGGCTGATGCTGGGGTTCCCCTGCCTAGCTGCTGCTGGCCCAGTTGGGACTCCACAAACTCCGTGTTCTCTCATTTGGCTCCCACTCCTGGGGCTCTTGGCTCCACCAAAATCCATGGATGTTGCTGGACCAGGGAGTCTGGGATTTAGGAGGTTCAACCTGTAGAAAATGCTTTAAAAAAAAAAAAAAAAAAGTGTGACAAATCATTAAATAGTAGAAGATTCAATGTAACTAATGATGCCAACAGATGTTGCTGTGGGGAGGGGAGGAGCAGCATGTGCTTCCCTGCAGGTCGAATCTGGTGCAGAGCTTCGGGGTTCCCCCACCCCAAGAAGCTGGCACTGGCTCCAATCTTTCAGGGGAGCGTCATGCTGGATCGCCAGCGCAGGCTCCCTGTTGCGGGGGGGGGGAAGGGAGAGGAGGCAGGAGAAGCCTGTTGATTGCGTGTACCACTGAAAATCATCTTGCGTGCTAATTATGGCACGCGTGCTGTACATTGCTGACCCTTGCTTTAGTGTATCACTAGTTACAAATGCTACTGGCAACTCTAATAAATTTTGCAACAGTAAGATCTCTGCAACTAGCAGTTTCTTACACTATGGGGAAGTATAGCAGGAAGAACAGCTTTGCATAGGGAAACTAGGTTCATTTTGAGTATCAGATTCCATGTTGTATAACTTTACAACTTGATATTGGTTTGACTTCATTTAATATAGGTTTTTATCTTTGGCCTCTAGTTTACCTTTAGTAACTTAGCTGTGTTTACACAAAAGCAAAGAACCATCTGGGTACAAATTAAGAAAACCATGGCTTAAGAGCTAAGAATCAAGCTATGTGACACTAGCTGACTTCGTTAGCAGGACCTTGTGCAAACCTTGTGGTGGTTTTGCTTCTCACATGCCTTGCAGGTTTGCTTTGAGTTTCAGAATTGTTTAAACTCAAAACTCAAAGCAATACTGATATGACACCAAGGTTTGACTGTTTGGGGGTGTCTCAGCCAATGATGTTTTTTCAGGGTTTTCACCCTAAAACATAAATCATTCCACTGTTAGGGTCTTGTGAAACTCTCAACATCTACTTTACAAAAATAACATTATGTACCTGTAAACAGTTTGGGACAGTCATCTGATTTGGTTACAAACATGGTTGTGTTGTGTCCATAGCTACTACTTTGCCTTCCCATATTTTATATCGTATGATATTAGAAAATCATGGTGGCACTCTCATAGTGCTTCAGCAACAGTTTATGGCCAGAGGACATGCATGTGAAATATCAGTTGCAACATATGAGGCAACTGGGATGTCATACCACAGAAAGCTGGGAGAAAAGGAGGACTACAGGTTATACAGTCAGAAAATTAAAACTATTTGGTGAAAAAAAATCTTTTCAAACAAGGTTCAGGGGCACAGTTATGAGCTGTCATTGTTAGTGAGTATTAGCCATGAAGTGTCTGGACACAATCTAGGTTTTCACTAACTAGTTAAAAACTTCTAAAATTTGTTGAGTACACATGGCCTTAGGCAAGGAACATCTTGTCTGTTTCATGGATTTTCTTTTTAGAGCATCATAAAAACATATTGCTTGACTGCCTTTTGTCCTTATTTCTCAACAGTATTTTGCAGACTGTGCTAGGAAAAGGACAACTAATTCAATAAGCTATTGCATGCAGTATCCCTACAATAACTTTTTGTTTAAAGCTGCACTCAACTTTTTCTTAAGTTTCCCCACTGTTGCTACTGCAAGTGCAATTTCAGTAGGAGTAGCAACAATACTTAAACATTGTCACCACTAAAGTTTCACTATTGCTACTCCTTAGAAGTGTTAAAATATTGAAATGGCATTCTATTTTTATTTAACAGCATGATTAGTCATGCAATTAATCATGATTAACTTTTAATTGCTTGATAGCCCTTCTTTCTTCCTGCTTACAAAGTTTTTCTCTAGCCTCCACATATTTTCCTATTGACTATGATATCTCAAATGCATCAAGATAATGAGTGTCAGCCTGGCTGCTGCTTCGAGGGTCCCTGTGGGTGCTCCACTTAGGCGTGTCAGCGCCGCTGTGCACACGGCCTGGAGATCTTTAGTAGCAGTCCCTGGCCAGCAGCACGTGCTGCGCTATTGCGCAATTGCTTTGATTGACAGATTAACAGAGGAAAAGCACAGAACATAAAGAACAAGCAGGGCGCCGCTGCCACTGCCGCATCCCGTTCACCCGCGGCACCTCAGAGAGGAAAAAAAAACCCTGGCATGTCAGCACCTTCTGGTTTTAAGAGGTATACAGGGTGCAGCGCATTTATATCGGCAGCAGACGGGCACAAACAGTGTCTGCTGCCTCGGGCAGGACTACCTGACAAGCCATTGCCCTCACTGTCAAAAACTCACTTCTAGATCTAAAAGGGCAAGAGAGCTACAGTGGAGAATTCTTTTTATGGAAAAGACTATGGCTGACCCACAGCCTGAGTCATCCTCTCCCAGAGTGACTACACCTGGGATGGAGGGCAAAAGGCACACTGCCGCGGAGGGACGTGCTAGATAGCCAGACCAGGAGCACAGCACAAAATGTGCCAGGTTCCCCGCTGATGCTCTGCAACAGAGCAATAAAAGACCTCCAGGCAAGGAGGCAAACAGTGCTTGCCCTGAGCAAGGCAGCATAAAGCAGGTTATGGGATCCTGCTCAAAGAGAGCCAGTGATCCCAAAGCAAAGCATAGAGCCGCTGGCCAAGCTTCGGGCTCTCCTCAGAACAAACCAGCGGTACCGCAGGAGAAGTGGGTATCACCAACAAAGAAAAAAGCAGGCAGGCTGCAGAGCAGCGGAATGCCATGCATAGACAGACTAGCGTTACCGTTGGTACCGGTGCACCCAAGAGCGCCAAGTACACAGATACGTCCAATAGGAGCAGGCTATACAGTGATGCCACCACCACCCCGGTACCGAGATACATGACAGAGGCGGATCTCACGGTACCATCAGTACCGTTCTCACCACTATTCGGTACAAACATCACCCCTAGGACTAGAGGTTCCATCTTGTCAGCCATACCAGCATTGCTCAGATCCGCGAGATTCAGCAATGATGACGAGGAAGAAATAATTGGTCATGGCAGAGTGCCTCAAAACGTTGCAACACTACAACAGCAACCCCAGAATTGGCAGATGGCACAATGGTTACCCCCAGTGCTCCCACCATAGTGGCCCTATTGGGACCCATGGGCACCCTACAGAAGCCAACAGCAGCAACAACAACAATCCCTCCAGGTACCAAGGGCTCAGTCGGCCAACATGAACATGCCGTGATGAGCTAACTACAGCCCGGCCAACCCTGACAGCGAGGCATCGACGGAGGAAGCGACACAAGATTCGCTTCTCCCTCCTAATACATCATGTTCCACAATGGACAACCAGAGTCCACCCACGTCACCAATCAGAGGTGACGACTATAGAAAGTTTCAAGACCTGTTCTGCAGGGTAGTGGACACCCTGGAGATACAACCCCCAGGTGTGACGCAGAACAAGCACAAGCTTGCCAGCATACTTAACTTACCTCAGCACACCAAATTGGCTCTACCGATGAATGAGGACTTAATGGACCCAGCTAAGGCCAAATGGAAGACCCCAGCATCGGTACCATCAACTTCCAAGAAAATAAATAAGAAATACTATTAAACACCTATGGGGGTAGAATTCCTATTCTCGCACCCTCCCCCAAAATCGTTGGTTGTCAAAGCTGCCAATCAGAGGGGTAAGCAACATCAGTACCCCAGACTCATGACAAGAAGATAGAGGATGGATGCTGTGGGGAAGAAGGCATATTCATCAGCCTCCCTACAACTCAGAATTGCTAACTATGTGGCTCTATTAGCAAAATATTCACACCAGACATTTGAAACCTTCAATTCCTTTATTCAATATCTACCAGATGATATAAAGGAACAATTTGAATCAGATGTGATGGAAGGCTCTCTGATCTCCCACACAGCATTGCAAGCAGCATTGGATGCTGCAGATATAGCAGCCAAGTCCATGGCGAATGCAGTCGTGCCGGGGAGAATGGCATAGCTGCAACTGTCCGGGTTTCCGAAGGAGATACAATCAAACATCAAAGACTTTCCATTCAAAGGAGAGTAACTCTTTGCTGAGGCAACGAATTTATCGCACCGCACACTTAAAGACTCCAGGGCGATGCTTTGCATGTTAGGGATTCAGGTGCCTGAATCCAAGAAGAAACAATACAAACAATAAAATCAAAGGTTCAGAACAGCAGGGTATAAGCAACAACAAAGGCCCTATAAGAGCAAGAGACATGTGAGACAATCTTTACGAAGACAATCAGATGAACAAACATACTTGACCCAGGGGTCCAATACTCATCAGCAAATTTGAGACACTGGTTGAGGGGTACAATGGCCCTCAGTCCTCCAGGGCAGTCAGATCTAGGCAGACAGACATTTGGAAACACTCACCAAATTCTATGTGGCATGGAAGACCATCACCTCGGATCAATGGGTCCGAGAAATAATACTAACTGGATACTTCATACCATTCACAGCAGTTCCACCAACTCACCCCCTCTACTCCATCCCTCCTCAGGGACCCCTCTCACGAGAGTGTTCTCTTGGAAGAGGCACGGCGCTTCATGAAGCTAGGCTCTATAGAGGAAGTACCCAGCCAATACAGAAGCAGGGGTTTCTATTCTAGACACTTCCTGTCAAAAAATCCGGGCAGGGGGAGTGGAGACCTACCCTAGATCTTCGTGGTCTCAACCAGTTTGTCGAATATCAGAGGCTATATACCCTAGACATCAAGGATGCAATTCACCCGGCACGCAGACGGTTCCTCGGGTTCACCATCAAGAACTCTGACTATCAGTACAGGGTGTTTCCCTTCAGCCTGTAGACACCACCCAGGGTATTCTCCAAGGTCCTTGCCATGGAACTGCACATCTACAGAGAAAACAAATACACATTTGCATATCTCAATGACTGATCATGGCACCCATGTATGGAGACATGGAGCGAGCGTTACACTCAAGGCCATTATTCAACACGCTCGGGTTCCTATTGAACTTAAACAAATGTTCCCTCACTCCTACACAAACACTGGAATTTATAGGAGCCCAGCTGGACTGCACCAAGGTCATAGCATCATTGCTGATCCACAGATAGGAAAGATTATGCGACTTAATCATGTCGATACAGAGCTGCCCATGCACCTCAGAGTGTACATGCCTACAAATACTTGGACACATGGCTGCATCCACGTTTGTAGTCCCACACGCTCAACTACATATGAGGCCATTCCAAGGCATGGCTAAACTCTGTATCAACCCAGACACCACCTGATCCACAAGGCACTCCATGTACCCATTCTGGTCAAAGCCACCCTAGACTGGTGGACAGACATATGTAATGTATGCACGGAGCTTCCATTTCAGGCACCAATGCCATCCGTCACTATCACAACAGACGCATCCCTGCTGGGATGGGGAGCCTACATAGGGAGTGTGATACTACAGTGACAATGGACACCTCAGGAGTCCCAGCTCCATATCAATGTGTTGGAGCTCAGGGCAGTCAGATGAGTGTGCTCCCAACTGCTTGAGCACATACAGAACAAGACAGTGAAAATAATGTTGGACAGTACCGCAACGACATATTACATACGCAGACGGGGAGGGCACGAGATCATGCAGCCTATGTGCGGAAGCAATGAAACTCTGGCAATGGTGTATTACACACATCATCACACCTACTGCAATGCATTTTACCAGGCAAGGACAATGTCTAATTAGAGGATGCCCTCAGCAGACAATTCCCGCAGAACCACGAATGGGAAATCAACAAATCCATCATAAACAACCTTTTCAAGAAATGGGGTTACCCAGTAGTGGACTTGTTTGTGACGCACGCCAACTCCAAGTGCCCCCTGTACTGTTCCAGGGCAGGCATTGGACCATGATATCTCGGGGATGCATTTGCAGTTGGCTGGGACTTTCCATTGCCGTACGCGTTTCCACCTATACCTCTTATACAATCGACAGTATTAAAAATCAGACAGAATGCAGCAAGGGTCATACTGGTAGCCCCCAGTTAGTGGAGACAGATCTGGTACCCTACCATACTGCAACTCAATACTTGTCCCCCGTACAAGTTCCCAACTGTACAAGCGCTGCTGACCCAGGACAAAGGGCGCATACCACATCCTGGACTCCACACACTAATCTGCAAGTATGGATGCTTGTTGGCTGTCAAATAATGTCAGAGATATCCTGATCAACTCTGAGACCCACTACGAGATGGACTTACCTGCAGTAATGGGCCTGATTTGAAGCCTGGAATTCAGCTCAAGCGTGGGATCCACGCAGGGCAGGGATATCAGACATACTAGAATGTATTCTCCATCTGCAGGACACAGGACTATCAATTAGCTCCCTCAGTGTACACTTGGCAGCTATTTCTGCGATACACCCACCCATACAGGGGTATTCTGTTTTTTCCCACCCGTGTGAGAAGATTATGTGGTGGATAAAGGTTCCGTATCCCCTTCTAGAGAGACCCAGTACCATCGTGGAACTTGAATCTCGTGCTGGATTCACTCATGAGACGGCCTTTCTAGCTGCTCGCCACTTGCCCACTACTCCACCTTTCAATTAAAGTAGCTTTTCTCATAGCGATGACGTCCGCTAGGAGAGGGGGAGACATAGTGGCACTCATGGCGGACATGCTGTACATGGTGTTCCACAAGACAGCCGCCAACAGTTATACGGGCGCATTCCACGAGAGCAGTATCCACCACAACTGCTTTCCTCGAGGATTTTCCCATAGACGCCATCTGCAGAGCTGCAACATGGGCTTCGGCCAATACCTTTGCACAGTATTACGCTATTTAGTCCTTTCAGGACTTGGACACTAGATTTGGACATACCATACTGTCCAACATCCAGCCCTGCAACACGGAGCGCCCACCACCAAGCAGGAACACTGCTGCGTAGTCACCTAAGTGGAGCACCCACGGGGACCCTCGAAGAAGAAGGAAAGGTTACTCACCTTGTGCAGTAACTTGGGTTTTTCAAGATGTGTCCCTGTGCGTGCTCCACACCCACCCTCTTCCCCACTGCTCCAAGCTAACACAGTTTGGTGTAGAGAAGAATGGCGGGAATGGCTGCCGGCACGTGCCTACCTGTCAATCAGAGCGATTGCGCAATAGCGCAGCACGCGCCGGAGACCAGGGACTGCTACCAAAGATCTCTGGGCCGTGTGCACAGCGGCGCTGACACACCTAAGTGGAGCACCCATGGGGACACATCTCGAAGAACTCGTTACTGTAAAAGGTGAATTACCTTCCCTTCTCTTTTCTGGCATGCTGGCTGTGGGCTCTCAATTGTTGGTAGCTCCTTGTGTCCTCCGTAAATTTAAATGAATAGCCAGAGTTGTGTAGTGATCAGAATTTCTTGCATTAATTGTTCTAAGCTATGGGTCTCTCTTCCCTGTCCCAGACTGAGCTCTTGTGCCTACCACTAATGAATACTAGAGGCATATTTTTAAAGCTTGGCCCAACACATCTCCTTCATTCCTTTCTGAGTATGTCAGCCTCTTGATATTTAAAGTATGGTGTTTACCTCTACAACTCTCAATAGGTGAATAGACTTTGAATTCCAGACTTGCATTTCCACTTGAGAGAGCTTTTGAAATGGCATATCCTCTGTTTATACCAGGCCAATGACAGTAGAAAACACTTGTTTGAAAAGCAAAAGCATAGGACAGCTTGTTAATATATTATGTCTGAAGTCCAATAGAAGTTGTAGCAATGCTGCCTGAGTGAAAGTGCCTTCTTTTTAGAAGTCAGTTGTGATTATTGTGGTTATATTGCAAATGCAGAGACTCTCTTAGTTTTAGAAACAAATTCCTCTCTGGCTCCACAAGCCACTTCCAATCTTCAGTTGGAGAATAGCAACTACATAGCTTCAGGGTAAAGTATTACTGTGTGTGTATGGAGAAAGGGATAAAATCTATTGTGGAAAATAGCTGCCAAGAATGAAAGGAATATGAACAAATCTAAGGATTTCTCTCAAGACTAAACTTGTGACTTTCCTGTTAATGGGGCGCCCATGCTGTGTCTGCAGAAACATGATTCTCCATGGGATAGCTGTCTGAAGAAGGCATTGGGTTCCTCTGCCTTCTGTTGATTCTATTCTTATTTTCAGCTTCAGAGTTATAGAGAACAGCTTTCTGTCAATATCAGCCATTTTTGCCTTTTCTCAATTTTTAACATTTTAAAAGTATAAGGAAGGGAAACAAATCTTACTCTTTGCATTTCTTCCTAATACCACTGCCTGGATACTGTAGTAGAGGTATAATTCTGGAATTTCTTTCACGCTTTTTCTTTGTTTGAAGGATTTCCCTTGAATATCTGAGGGGGTTTTGTTTTTGTTTTGTCATTTTGTATAAATAGTCTGTTTCATGAGCACTAAAAAGGCTTTTTCATAGAAACTGGAAAGTCCCTTCCTGTACCTCCCAGGTGGGTGGTAGTACCAGAAGATCTGAATGCAACAGTTTCTCAAGATGCATCAGTATAAAAAAAGATTATGGTTCTATTAGTCTTTCTTCATATAGGCAATGAATGTGGTTTACAAACCAGAGTATAAGCTAGAGACCCAGGACTCCTGAGTTCTATATTTAGGTCTCTCACTGATTTATATGGTTGGTTAGCTCTACAGACTTTTCTGTCCTGAACAGTGTAGCAGGTTTTACGCATAGCAAGCCTTGCTTTGCTTACAGCCTTGCAATCTTTTGATCCCATCTGAATAAAACCTACCTCTGAATTAAAAAAAAACAACAAAACTTTAACAAGTGGTCCTATAGCACCTTAGAGACTAACATATAGATGTAGCATGAACTTTTGTGAGCACAATCCACTTCTTCAGTTTTTCCACTTTTGTATTCCCTAGGAAAAGTTAACAGCTTCTGGGACATACAGGAGCATTAGCCCAAACAAAAGATCGCATTCTTAGAAAAGCTACTGTTTCTGAAGCATTTTTTCCACTACAGAATGCAGGAGACAAAAAGTTGTTCTGTAGTCTTTGACTGCATTGAAATGTTGGCAGTAATGGCTAGAGAACAATATATAAACTAGCAGCAGTACTACTTATTCCCACTCTGTGCGCAGGTTCTTTGTTCAGACAATGGATTATCTTTTGGCACCATCTAGTGTGCATCTAGGTAGTGCAATTTATACATAAACTGTTTTAGAATGGGGAGGATAGTTATGAAACTATATTTTGCCCAAATTTGCAGAATGTTTGGGGGGGGAGAAATATATATGTCTTACAAGAAACATTTGCTGTATTTTACCTTAAATAGCTTGTCCTCAAAACTTCATATGAAACTTACTGGAAATATACTGGCAAGACTTACAGCCTTGAGACTCAGAAAGGAATTTTGGAAAATGTATTCACTAGTGAATTTTGAATTGCCAAATAATTAAGCTCCAGCAGACTTTTGAAAGGCACCAAATGACAAGTAGAGTCTTTTTCATTTAAAAAGTATGGGCAAAATGTTCAAACTTAGATGCCTAAAGTTACACCACCTAAAGTCATATTTAGACTGCTGAATGAATGGTGTGGTTTTAGAGATGCTGTGCACATGCAGCTCCTGTTGACGTATAAAGTGAGCTGAAGGGATTTACACTTCCAAAAATCAGACCACTTTTAAAGTGCCTTTATCTACATTTGAAAATTGTGGATTAAGTCTTTAACCCTTTTTATTGGCAAAGAGCCTTGAAAGAATAAACTGATCACTTGGAGGCTTGTTATGTTGACTGTAAAAACAAACAAAAAAAATGCACTGACCATTCTTCCCCCTGAATTCCCCTATTAAGTCTTGTGTGCATGGCAATGTTTCAGCCCACACAAAAATATACCCCCTTGTGAAATGGAACACAGCAACTAGCAATACTTCCGTTACTTTAGAATGGACTTCCGTATGCAACAAGGAAATCTGGGTAGACAGAATGAAGTTACCCAAAATTGGAAATTGCTCAAAACACTGGAGCTCACACTATTCTCAAAGTTCCATCAACAAGCACAAGTACACCGGTTTGACATCCTCTGTAAGAGACTTACCCATCACTGCACTCATGCTGCGGCATCGGTTGGGTACCAGCTCTGGCTATTGAATCATGAAACCCACTGTTGAAGCAGCCCCGGCCTTGGGCAAGGCGAGCGAGGCAGTCACCTTGGGCTCTGCGCATTCGGGGCCCTGCGCTGCCCAGCCCCCGGCTTTGCCCACCCGACTGGGAGCCACACGGCTGTGCGGCTCAGAATACTACCTTGGGCCTCACGCACCCTTTGGCCGGGCCTGTGTTGAAGCATCTGGATTCCCCCAGCAGTTCTTGCGTCCAAGTACTGATCGGGTCCACTATTGTTTTGCTTGTGAGATTTAACATAGTCCTAGGTTATATAGCTATGGATTATCATCACTACTTGCTGACACAGCTGTAAGCATGTCTGTCCTAGGTAAGGTAGGTCATTAGAATTTAATAGCTATCTGTTCAGACAGAAGGACTTTGAGAACAATGGTTTAGCTGGAGATGAGAATAAGTTTTCTCCTGCCTAGTTTGCAGAGGCTAGTGATGTGAAAAGTGGAAAAAACCTGCAACAGAACAAAGGAACCAGATGTTCATAGGGGACATATAAACTCAAGGGATTCATTGAACAGGAGGCTTTGGACAGGAAAGGAGAAAGAGGTGGGATTTTGACGCATGAGTCCTTTTTTAAATGTTGACCAGCTAAAGCAGGGACAGCTAGCTGAGGTAGAGAAAAGCTCCATCATTTTGAAGGGAAAGCTGTAAGTGCTCCAGAACATTCTGTTCAGGCCCAAAGAACTCTCCACAAGGTGAGGAAACTGAGGTAAGGGGCAGACAGGCAAGTCTTTATTTGCTTGATCTGTGTGTTTTGTTATGCAGTTAAAAAGAATGGTCTTTATAATCCTGTGGAAATCTGTCGGGAATTTGGGGGGAGAAGTTGTGTTTAAGCTATTGGGAGGGGCCGCAGCGGTCGCAGGGGCTGGGAACTGGACTGCAGGTTTTCAGTTCTCAGAAGCAAGTGCTAGCTCTGTACTTGGAGAGCACACCTAGAGATGCCCCCAAGCCAGACTGTACAGTATGAACATTATTTCTTGCCATCTTCAGTAGATATACAAGGAATTTTTCTGAAAATATGCTTTACTTCTGTGATCTCTTTTCCCACCTACAGAGTGTGCTACCATTTTACGTGGCTACAAAAATGTCTAAAATCCGCAAGCCAACCTTCGATAAGCCCAGTCCTGAAACATATGTAAGAGCTGCCCTCAGCACAATAGGCCTGCAGTCCCAGACCAATGGATATCTGCCCCATGCCATTATTGTAAGTTACCTTCGAAAAGGGAAGGTTATTTTGTGTGGTCCTGAGTATGTTCTGCATATATTCTGACCGTAGAGGAAAGAGAATGCTGAATTACATTACATTTGAACTTCTGTTCTCAGGGTGTGTCTAATCTGGGAACATAGGTGGTATAGAGGAAGAAGTAGCTCTGCACACTACTGCTTCCCCCACACCTTCAGCTGGGGGAATGATAGTTCAGTGACGTGCTTCACCTGCAGCATGTCCCTGCTTTTCCCATAGAGGAGGGGGACTGTACCTGGGGTGGGTGGCGCGGAGCCACGTTTGTCCCTGTGAGTGGGATGCTAAGTAAATGCCCCACCACAATCCCCATCGTGCCCAGATTCCACATCACCGTTTCCTGGCCTGGCAAAAATCTTTAATCCAGTATACCCTGTTTCCCAGGGTCACCAAATTAAAGAGGGTTACTTTTAAAAAATCCGGAAACTGATACTTGTTGTGTCATACTTAGTCCTAACTTTGTCACATTTGAACATATAGAAGTGATGAATTTTAAGTTTATCACTTATGCCAAACTATCAGTGTGTTTTCTTTTAATTTCTTAGGGCTGGATCACTTCTCTGCTTCCCACCTCAGCAGTCATCAACTTGACAATGAAACTGAACAAGCAAGTGCGAGCTCGCTACTTAAAGAAAGTGAAAGAAAACTAAGTTGCAGTAACTTGATCAGATGTTTCGACACATGATGGCTCAATACCCACAATTCTGCAACAAATAGATAATCACATTTGAAATTTTCTCTGTCTTTACTTTGCAATGGGACTAAACGCCAATTTGGGATGGGATTATGGTACACCATGAATTCTTTCTGGCCTTGATTTTCCAATATTGATTTCAAAGTACGCTTGATTTGTTGCTCATATGTGACTATGGAATAGTAACTGGATTTAATCATTAGCTTTATGTAATGTATTTATTCCAGTGAATAAGGGATTGTATCCCAGTGCAAGAAGCTTGGTGAATTAAGAAAAAAACCCACACTAAAGTAAGACAAAATGTTAGACGATTTTAAACTAAATTATTGAAATCAGATGGTCTGTGCTTAGTTAAAAATAGAAATTGATTGGCCATCACTTCAATTTTTTTATGCTGGAAAAGTGAGTTTGATAACCTCCGTCTTTTTTGTATCATGTATATATGAGTGAAGGGAAAAACTGTGGAAGTTTATCTTTCAGGTATACTGCGGTGAGAGAACATGATTATTAAAAAGAGCAAGCTAATGTTCCATCATGTAGCCCGTCCCAGTGCAGCCTCAGAAGCTCAGCAGGATGCTGTATGGCCAGTCTTCTAGTGATGTCCCCCCATGTTTCCCTTAAGATGAGAGAAATATGTCACTTCCCCTAGGGAGAGCTGCTTGGCTACTATGAGTGGCTCCAATAACAGGCTAGTTAAGTTAACTGAGAAGAACTACCTATTGTTGAGGGGAAGGCTATGTTTTGTTTTATATCCTAAAACTCAACTCATAGCTTTCATCTAGCATACTGAAATGGATTCTTGGACCAATATTTGAGCGATTGCTATATATATTTTAACATCCTAATATAGCAATTGTTTAAATTATTGAATCTTGAATATTAATGCTAACTTTTCAAAAATAAATTATCTTCTGGATTTGTAATGACCTCCTTAAAAAACTGATGCCTGCTGTAACCTGTAGAGAGTTGTAACACAGTGTAGTTAAATGCTTCCCGTTACATGCTGCTTGTTGATTGATCTGTAAAACACAGTATTGGTACTTGAAATGCAGAACTTGAAGTTCAGTGCTGTCTGTTAGGGGCTGCTAGTTAAACTTTCTTTCTGACACATGCATGAGTCTGTTCTCCACTAATTGGTCTGCTGAAATAAGAAGCAAAATTTTTTACACCAATTTTTAAAAATGAATGTGCAAATTAAAAACAATATGCCATAAAAAATTTTAGTCTGGGAAAGATGCAGATTTCTGGATTACAAAAGATTGGATTGCTAAAATATTGGATAATTTTAATAGGATATGTGAAATAAGTCCTCACGGTTGGCATCCTTGTGTTGAAAGTTTTAGCCCACACAGAATGCTCCTTTGATGCTATCTTATCCCACCATGAGGGAACATTGGTCAGCGTGTGTAAATTCTTGCACTGCCATTGCCCATCTTTTCTTGCTCTGCAGATAAAGATTTTGGTCTCCATTGACATCAAATTCTTTACCAGCCATAAGTGTACTAAAACTGTAGCTTAAAAATAACTTCGTGGGCAATCACATCATTTTTAGTGGTGCTGGACATTCTGTGATCTTAGAGTTGTATATTGTGCTTAGGAGAATAATTTAAAGCTCTGCTTTTAAGTTAAATATGTTGTATTGAAGCATGAAGGGGCTAACATTTCTTACATTGAAAATACATGAATACCGATGCAATGGTGCTGATCAGATATGAGATGAGGATCATATCCCATAGCTTGTGTTTTGGAGTGGTGCTGATTGAATGTGGGTTTATTAGACTGCATAAGGCCACAGTTTCTTGGCTTGCTTTGGAGAAAACATGGGGTTATTTGACTAATTTTGTGTATATTCTTTTTCTAACACATTTACATAGAACTAAAATAGTTAAAATAAAAGATTTTTCCTGAATAGGTTAATTGTTGATATTTTTTTCTTTTTAAAAAAAGTTTTACCATGCTTAATTCAAATGGCAATTTCTTATGTACAGGGACACAACACTTAAAATGATACTGCCCCCACCCCAAAGAGTATTCCATTACTGTGGCTTCCTGCTTGTCAAGAATGATGACTAAGTGGCATTTGTGGGGTTTTTGTTATATCAAAGTAAACCACTAAAGTAAAGGGAAATAATATAGGGTATGTCTGCACAGCAGGGCTCAAGTCGAATTAAGCTGTGCAACTTCAGCTATGTCAGTTGTGTAACTTAAGTAGAAATAGCTTAATTCGGCTTCTGGCACTGTCTACACAGCAGGAAGTCGAAGGAAGAACACTCTTCCTTCGACTTTCCTTACTCCTTGTAAAATGAGTTACCACGAGTCAGAGTAAGAAGTCCTCCAGCTTGATATTATTTCGAAATAAAGGCTTGTAGTGTAGACCCGAAATAACACTGCTGTGTAGACATACCCTTACTTTCCTGCATGTGTTCCTGTTAGTGTGGCTGAAGCATTGCCTATGCAGCAAGCATAGAGAACTCTTGGAAGAGAACTCTTAAATTCAGGCAGCGAGTTCAGGTTTTGCATTGTATAGCTCAAAGCATGTTATTGGTATCAGAAATTGCAGCCCAGGAATTGCATTCTGATTCTCCAAATCTCTTCTCTATTTTCAGTTAAAAATGGGAGTCGTCTTCACATCCTCTCCTAAATTGCTTTGTATTTGCTGTTTAAAAACCTGTTGCATTTCAGTAAATGAAGTGATTCCTGTGCATGTACCGTAGTTTTTAACATACTTTGAAATCCTGTGACAGAAGTGCTATAAAAATAAGCCATCTTTCCTTTTCTGCACTACATTTTTCATTTAAATCTTTTATAAATGTTCACAATTATTTTTATAATGTATGTAACGCCCGTTCCTGCACTATTTGCACTCCTTTTTCTGAGTGAGATGGTGGAAATGAAGAGAAGTCAGTTACATGCTAGATAACGCTAAGAAGATAGTGTGTGAAAAAGAGTAGCCATGTAGACAGCACAATTACTGATATGCAAATTTATAACATAGAAGACAGAATCTGTGATTTTGCCCTTCAAAGGCTTCTATTAGAGCTCTGCAAATCTGGAGATATCTGCTTTTGCCAATGGATCATTTTTGCAGATGCAGATACAAATTTTGTATCCGCACAGGACTCTAGCCTCCACCACTTGTCTGAAGAATCTTCAATAAGTGTAGCAGTGCACTAATACCACTAGATGGTGACAGTTACACATATACACAAGGAGGTCAGATGTATTCTGTCTCCAGAAGGCATAAGTGTATTGCAAAAATATAACCAGAAGTAGTGGCACAGAAAATCCAATAATAATATACTTGGGGAAAGCTAAGAAATGGTTGAATCAGTGCAGTTGCATTTATAGTGATGCCTTGCATGATCTAGTACCCAAGGTAGTTAGTATTTACAAAGCTCATGACTATGTACATGCAGGGCCGGACCGAGCCATTCCAGCGCCCCGAGCAGACAGGTTAATTGCGCCCTGGGTTGGGGGAGGGCGCATGCGCAGCCCCGCCTCTGCACTGGCACGTGGGGGAGGGCGCATGTGCAACGCTGCCCCCTCGTGGAGCTGACAGCAGCAGGATGCACGTGCCCAGCCCAGCCCGGCTACTGCTGCTGGCGCGCAGCCCGGGGCCACCCGGGGCGGGCTGAGCCTGACCGTGCAGGGCCCTGCGGCCACAGGAGGAAGGGCGCTGCTGGCCAGCGCTGCAGGGGTTAACGCAGCCCCTGCCCCGGGTGGCCGCTGCAGGGTGGCCACTGGGAGCTGCTGCAGCCCACGATCCGGGAGCTGGGCGCGTGGCGCCTGATGGCAGCTATAAGGGGCACTGCGCGCCTCTTACAGCTGCCATCAGGTGCCCCCCGTAGGTTGGCACCCTGGGCAGCTGCCTGGCTAGCCCATGCCTTAATCCGGCCCTGTGTACATGTCAGTTTTCTAAACTTCTTTTTGCATTGTTGGGAACCCAAATACTTAGGCGCTCTTTGAGTTGAGACTTCTAGCATTAGATAAAATTTTGCAAGCTTCTTGTTCTCTGCCCTGAAAGGAGTGAGTGCTTTTAAAGATGGCCAGACATCTTGTAAGTTCTCATAACTTTTATGAGACTGGGTTAGCATTTACTCAAACTTACCCTTTTAAATGTGCAAACTCCAAGTGCATTACCCAGTTCCAGTAAGAAAGTAGGGACCTGGATCTTATTTTAAGCCAAAGGAATTCATTCACCATGAAGCCCCAGTGCCACAAAACAGCAAGATTTTATTTTTACTAAAATTTTTGAAAGCATTGTGTACTCATTCAAAGGTGCTGAGCACTTGCAGCTCCTCTTGACTTGGGATTTGTTGGGTGCTTAGCACTTCTGAAAAATCAAGTGGGCATTACATAAATTTACAGAGAGCAAATAGGGGGGGAAAAAGATTCATTCAGTGTATAAAAAATTTAAAAGGAAAACATTTAAAGTTACAATTGATCCAAAATATTAAAAAAAAAAAAATGAAAGTATCCTTACTGGATTGTAGGTTCATAATGGTCAGTTGCTATTTAACTGACATGAAATGAAAACTGGGAGCCGGAAAGTGTGGTATCACAGGGCAACAAAAGGAAAACCAAGTAAGAGGAGAATGAAGTAGAAGAGAAGCTCACACAAAAATAACTAACTCCTTGTGTCAACATCCTGAAGTTACACTCTGTTTCATTCAGGGCTTCTTTCCACTACAAAGTCAATCTGTGCTGTGGTGATCGATGCACTGGGGGTTGATTTAGCAAGTTTAGTGAAGACCCACTAAACTGACCAGTCACTCTACCATCAACCCAGTGTGGTATGGATCTCGCAGTAAGTAGATGTAAGTTAGCTTGATTGGAGTTACGCTACTAATATAACTCAAATTGTGTAACTTAGAACAACTTGTCCCCATAGTAGACCTGCTCTCAGCCAGGCCGTACTGTACACTTAGCGGTGTACAGAAAAGAATGCCTGCCTTAGGTTAGGAGTAGCGGTGGTCCTACCCTGGCTGATTTGTTGGAGAAGATTGCAAGAAATGCTGTTTTTAATAGCGAGGAAAAGTCTAAGTCTCTGCTGTTAGAGTAAGGTTGTAAGACTGGGTGAAAAGTTTGAAATACTAATTTTCTCAATGTCTTAAAACATTTAATAAATTACCATGGAAAAGGTTCCAAAAGGACAGGTGGTCTCTCATATCTCTTAAATAGTAGAAAGGAGTAGAGTTCCCTTATCAACAACCCTAATACAAATCTGTAAAAGAGGAGTTATCGCGAGAGGACAAACCAGTTCTGAATAGTCGAAAACGGGGAGAGACACACAATTCAGAGACTTTGCCACTCTGTTAAAATCAGCCTGAAGGTTAGAAAAGCTGAAAAGTTACAATAGAGCAGTGGCTCTCAACCAGGGGTACCCAGAGAGCTTCCAGAGGACACGTCAACTCCCCTAGCTATTGGCCTAGTTTTACCACAGGTTATAAAAAACACTAGTGAAGTCAGTACAAATGAAATTTTATCCAATGACTATATTGCTGTATATATTATACACTAAAATGCAAGCACAATATTTTACATTCCAATTAATTTATTTTACAATTCTATGGTGAAAGTGAAATGGTAAGCATTTTCCCCCTAGTAATAGTATGCTGGGATACTTTTATATTATGTCTGATTTTGTAAGCAAGTAGTTAAGTGAGGTGAAATGGGGAGTATACAACACAAATAAGAATCTTGAAAAGGGTACAGTCATTTGGAAAGGTTGAGAGCCACTGGTACAGAGCACATTGTTGTACCTGACTTACCCAGGATAGGGGTCAGAGAACAGAGCTTTTAAACAGTTCTTCTACTGCAACTTGCATCCTTTTTAGTCCTCACTAATCCATAGAATATCGATAGTCTTAGGGGAAAACTCCTGAACAAGCAAGTATTAGAAGAGTGTGGCTCTGAAGAGCTAAAAAACAGATTTCCTTGACATGACACCAGTCATACTGAACCTAAAGGAAGCCACTGCCTGCAGCAGATGTACATGACCAGATTTGAGACAGAAGAAAGCTCAGGATTCTGTTGAACACCCATTATCTATGCTACTCAGTTAGCTGGGAATCATCTGGGTAAAGCGGCTATCCAACTGAGATGAAATTACATGCTAATTATAGAGACAAGGTAGGTGAGGTAATATCTTCTATTAGACCAGCTTCTGCTGGTGTGACACACAAGCTTTTGCGCTTATACAGAGTATTTCTTCAGGTCTGGGAAACAGCTACAACACTGCATATGCTAAGTATAGACATCCACTTCCAGAAAAATGGATCAAATATAAAATGTATCCTGGTGGTATCTGCCTAAGCAGCTTCCAAACCCCTTGTAGAGATTGCTTAAATCTGAGTCCACTGACTTACGTGGAACCAGCTATACCCCAAGTTATTTTATAGAGACACACCCTCTGTATCTAAGTTGTCTATATCTACAACTTCACAGATATTAGTTTAGTGTGAGTGAGAGAAATTAGTCAAAGGAGATACCTGCAGAATTAAGCATTTAATTCCTACTTTTCTCAGTTATTCAGTTGACTTACATAGGGAAGCCATTAGTACAATAACTACAATTTTTAATGAAGTCAATATAGCCTACATATTTACAGGCATGGACTTGGAGATGGAAAGTCTTAGATCATGTACTATGATTTATGGATTTTAACTGAATACAGAATCTAGAAGTTCTCCATATCAGTGCCATCCACTTGTGATGTTGACATCCACCAAGCTAAATGCCCGGTGTGATGGTTCCCTCCTCCATGCTTTATGAAACTGACTTATGAATACCAATATGCATAACTTGAAGATGCTTTGGACAAAGCACCTCATGCAACCTATCAATTTTAATGTCTCAGTCTGTACATCTTATTTTATCACTCTTCCATGTAAAGTTAGATACATGGAGTATGGAATGTTTATGGTTTTAAATATGCCAATGAAAGCCATCAAGAGTGTTTTCCTCAATGTGTGAGTGAACACATGTAAACAGCCTCTCTTGTCCTTTGAGTCTGAGCAGTGGTTGATCTTAGGAAGTCAATGTCCACCCCAGCTGATAGGGTCTGACCAAGTAATTTTCCATGTAAGGGTGGAATGTAGAAACAGAATTCCCACCCAAAGTGGAATCTATAAAACAATGGGAAGCTAGCAGTTTCTTTGTCTTTGGCTGGCAGGGCACTCCCAAGAAAATAACTGAAGACCCCAGGAAAAAGGAGACTTCCCTGGTTTGGAGGCTTAGCTGGAATAAGAACAATTTTAGGGTGAGTTTGTAATAAGGTTGAGAAGTGTTAGAATTAGCCATGTGTTTTCTGTTGTTTTAAATTTGTAATTCACTTTGCTCTGCCTGTTTTCATGTGTAAACTGCTTAAATCCTACTGCCTGTACTTAATAAAATCACTTATTTACTATCAAGCCCAGTGTAAATAATTGTTACCCGGGAGAGCAATCAGCATGTATATTCTCCCTTTCATTGCTAAAGGGGGCTTACCTAAATAATTCATTTGGGATTCTGATCCCATTTGGGGAGTGGTACCCCTGGAAGCTGAGCCCAAAACTGCATTTTCCTCAAACCTGAAAAGTTTGTGTCTATGTTGCTCCATGGGGGCAGGGGGAGACGGAGGTGGTGATCTCAGCTCTGTGCCTTGGCTGGGGGAGAACAGGTGAGATGGCACAGCAGGACAGGGTGTTGAGAAACCCCAGAGAGCAAAGAAGAGTATGTCAGTGGCTTTGTCAGCAGTCCGTGAAGCACCCCCAAGCGGTCATCTGTGACTGCAGATCATCACACCCGGTATCTTCAACTATTTGTTAGTACCACTGTCATATCACTGGCAATGACTGTTTGCCTATTCCTCTGTACTACATCACCCTGGTATTTTAAAGTGGACTCTTAATCTGATTCTGAGTGTTTTTTCACAAATGAGAATCCTTTTCTACAACCAATCCATGTATCTTCTCTATCTTCAATGCACAGCTTGAACTCTGGGCACTGAGACACATGCAGAGATTGATAGAAACACTATTGTGGGGTTGGGCCACAAGCCTATACCTGATGCAGCACTTATTCTTTGGGAGTTCTCCCAGATTTAAGGGCAATTTTTCTTCCGCACCATCTTCAGTGCTGATGCTGGCTCAAGATCACCATCTAGGTCCTCTACATCTATGGATATTGTCCTCCCGGATGCTGGCACATAATCTCCAACTGGGTGCCAGTCGCTGGCCAGAGCCATCCTCTGTTAACATTACTACCAATTAGGTGAGAGAGGTTTTATCTCCAGCTCCAGTTCTTCTCCCTTCTGAGCTCATAGTCCACTGGACTAGATGCCATTCTAGTGCTTTCGGTGAACACCACCTCATCCTCTGCAGAGGAAAATACTGAATCTGAGTCATCGATTCCAATCACGGATGATTACAAAGAATAGCAGGAGCTCATAAAGCGGTTACCTAACTCCAGGAGATATCACAGGTCTCAGAAAAGGAATTGCCTCCCCATGTTCCTTCATCTGCTACCACTAGTTACCCTTTCACTCCAAAGCAGTCTATTTGACTTCTTAGTTGAAGACAGTGAATCGCTCATGGAGATTTCCTCTCCCTTTGGCAGCAGGTTATTCCTCTTCCTAAAGGTTGGATTAGGAAGGTAAATATCTATCAAGAGTTAACTCCACACCATGATGAATGGTGCCTGATACTGCCTCCACTGCCTGATACTGTGAGGACACATGGTAACTTGCCACATACGTAACTTGGTATGCAGATTACGCATATGTGACCAACTCACCTTGGGATCATGTAGCAGCAGTTGAAATCAATTAACTATCCCTCCTGAAATCTGTTGGACATGCTGACTCTCATTTTCAACTCTCCTGTCCTGTCTGAACTGGTGGATGGATTTGACCATAATATGCTATAGAGCTTTGCTCCTACTTTTCCCTCAGTGACTCTAGTCACAGATGCTTCAATACTTGGGTTCAGGACACATCTGTGAAATTTAAGAACTCAGGGCCTATGATCGCATCAGGATCTCTCCATTCACATTAGTATCTGGGAGCTTTTGGCTATATGCCTGGCCTGTTTAATAATTTTTCTTTAGTCATCTCAGTGCAGATTCTCTCAGATAATGCTGGTGATATTTTACCTCATTGAACAGAGAGGGCCAAGTATGACCCCTTTACCAAAATGCATTGGCCTCTGCAATTTTTGCATGACGAATGGGATATTGCTGAAAGCATATTATTGTTGGTAACTTGTGAAATCCCAGGATGACTGGCTCAGCAGCTCATTCATGAGAGACCACAACAGTCCTTCAGACCCAATGTCATAAAGCCTTTTGACTAAAGGGGGCAAATCTGTTCTCCAACCCAAGTGATATAATGATTTTAAAAGGTTTGGATACTCCTTTTGTAAAGGATTCAGTCCATTCCTGGAATTCCAAATTGGTTCTATTGGAGGTTTGGGGGCTCCTTTTCAAATAATTGGCTGCCTGTTTATTGTCCCATCAACCAAGAAAGATAGTGTTAATAGCTATTACCTCAGCTAGGAGGATTACTGAGCTGCAAGCTCTTATATATGCTAAGAGTCAGTTATATTTTTTACAAAAATGAGATTGTGTGCGCTCATCCCAAATTTCTAATGAAGGTGGTCTGGGATTTTTTTCTGGAGCCTCATCCTCAGAAGGATAGAGTGCAGCTACATATCTTAGGTATTAGAATAGAAGCAGCTTCTTGTTTGGCTGATCTAAGGGATTTCAGAGATTGCCTGAACTGTTTCATTTGCTGATTGTAATACAGTTTACCTCCCAGTGGATCTCCTGGATTTCTAGTTGTATTGGTTTGTTAGAACCTGGGTAATGTTCCATTCCTGCACAGAGTGCTAGGGCACTACACAGTGGTTCAGATTAGGGATGTTAAACATTGGTTAATTGAATAGTTGATAAAAATTAATGGGGTTAATCAGTTAGTTGACTATTCTGTAGTCCCTGGGCACCCCTGTCTGGGGGGGGAGGGGTCTGAGCTCCCAGACCCAGCACAAGCTGGAACTGAGCCGGGCTGCCTATCTACCTTGCTCCTAATGCAATTTAAATGCAGAGCTGCAGCGGGGGTAGGTCCAGGACCCAGTACAAGCCGGGATTGAACTGGGCTGCTGGCCAGCCTGCTAAAAAATTTACTGGCGGGGGAAGAGGAGGGGAGAGAGGAGATGTGTGTAGTCTATAGCATTAACCTATAAGCTTTTGTTTATCAGTTAATCGACTATACTATTACATCCCTAGTTCAGATGGCTTCTGCAGCTTTCTTGGGCCATGTTCTGGTTTCCAAGATTTGCAGGCCTGCTGCCTGGTCTTTGATTTATATGTTTGCTGTTCTTTGTACCCTCTCCCAGGTCACCATAGATTATGCTAAGTTTGGGGGAGAACTCTTCCTTTCTTGGTTTAGGTGCACTATTATCTTTCTCTAGCACAAACTGCTTGTGAGTCACTTTGAACTGGAACAGATGTTTGATGAATCAAAAACACATGACATGCCTGTTCTTCATGTCCATTCAATGTTCCCTTCCTCCTCCTCCTCCTTTGCATCACAGTTGCTAGGCACGTTGGCTTGTGGTCTGGGAAGGAACTGTTGCAGAGCAATCCCATCCATAGGATGCTGCCCCAGGCCCCTCACTTTGCAGGGCTCTGGAGCAGCTACCGCAACTGTCCTAGGGACAGGATGGTCCCCCATACTGATGTGAGCCTGTGGCATTCAGCACAAATGTGGTGATTAACTGGGGCACTTGGCATGGGGCAGCTGCTAGAGTCAGACCCTCTTGTATTCATAGCAAAGATGGAAGCTGCAGCAGCCTGCTCCACTCCTCTGCCCATCTTCAAGCTGGTTCACTCCATTTCACCACAGTGGCAGGAAGTGGAATGTCCCAGCCACAGCTCTTACTGCTCCTCTCAGCCCACATCATTTGGGGATAGCAGAGCCGAGTGGGATGGGGCTGGATCGCTCTGCTTCCCACTGCTACAATGAAGTAGAGTGATGTGGCTAGCAGATGGGCAGCAGAGCAAGCTTCTGGGTTGTTCCAATTCCTGCCCCTTGGCTCCTGTCACCTAACCCCTTCTGCTGCCCTACACCAGCGCCCCCTACCCAGTAATCCTCTAGGTCCTGTGGATTGTGGAAGGGGTGCAGTGAAGTCTGAGCAGGGGTGGGAAGAGGCAGGATGGGGTGAAGTAGGGGCAGAGCTTAGGGAAAGGGGGAAGAGTTGCCCAAGGCCCCATCCCCCTTAGGGACAGCCTTGCTGAGACCAGTCAGAGCAGTTACATCCATTTATTCTTTAAGCAAGCAACACAAGTGAATAGAGGATGAGCATGCTGTCCCAACAGCTATCACAGTGGGGAAAAGTTATCCAGTTGTGGTGCATGGACACCTGAAGTAGAATGGACATGTACAACACCTCTCTTTGAACAAGGTGTGAACTAGTTATGTAACCATATCTTTATCATCACCAAAATGTTGCATTAGAATGAATTCTGCTGAGCCTGGTGTATTATCACTGTCAACATGAAAGAGATTCCTTTGTTCTAACTATCACAGTTTTCTGCAGGCCAATTCTCATCTCTCCTTGTATTAGGGACTGGTCAGTGCTCTACCTATCCGCATCTAGTCATGCATGTGGCATAGTGAAGAGTAACAAGTCAGTCCTTTGTGCCTCTTCAAAGCATTTTCCAAATGACTGAGACAGAAGCATAATTTCCCTCTTTGTAAAAGGAGGATAAAGAGACAAAGAGAGAGCCTTGAACAAGTTATTGATTATATAAACTTAAAACTGGATGCAAGAACCCCGTCAGTAGTTCTGGATGCAAGAACTACTTCTAGGTCCGCACTTTTCAAAGGCGTACTGAGGCTGCAAGTCCCCATACTCACTGCCCTTTGGAAATAATCGTTGTTTACGATTATGCAACATGAGTGCTGTACAAACAGCAGTAGTTGCCCTGGCTGGAGATAGTGAGCCTCCAGCCTGTATTAGATGATTAGCTGGCATGACTTGAGGGTTGGGAGTGGGGTGTACTGGCATATTGCGATGTGAGGACAGTTGACTGGTATCAAGCACAGGGTCCTGCCCTTCAGGTTGTAGCCCTAGCTGGGGGAGGGGGTAGGCAGCTCTAAGCCCTTCAACTGACAAAAGTTTTTTTTAACATAATTGTCCCTGAGTGCGGGCTGAGCCGTTACAGCCTTTCTTGAGGTCTGTGCCACTCCTCCTTTTCTGGTACTGGGGCCTAGGGCCTGTCCTTATAATTAGGAATCCTAAAAATGATTTTGCCAAGGCCAACTGTGCTATTTGTCTCTTTATGGGAAAACGGGAGTAGCTGTATTTTGTGGGAAAACATATTGACTGAGGCCCGTGTTGGGCCGAGCCCTCTTACCTTGCTCCCCATATTAAACTCAGCCACCTGCTCCCGGCTGTTGTCAGCTCCGGGGGCTGGAAATGCTGCACGGGGCGGGCCTCTGCTAGATCCATAAACAGCCGCTCGCTGCCGGGCCGCGCGCAAGTAAAGCGGGGGCGGGGGCGCTGCAATTGCCGGGGGGCGGGGCCTGGAGCGGAGTGTGGTTGGTTTAATCTCCGGGAAGACAAAGAGGCGCCGGTGCCGCCGCGCTCTGGCTGGACCCGCACTCGCGAGCCGCCTTAGCCCCGGGCGGGGCCGCACCGCCCCCGCTGAAGGCCGGGCCCTGGGCGGGGCGGAAGCGGAGCCCGGCGGCGCGGAGGAAGCGGCAGCGCTGGGCACGGTGAGGGGCAGTCGGGTCTGCACGCGGGAAACCGCCAAACCCCGAAGGGAGCAAACGCGGGCGAGCTGGGCCCCGCCCCCAACCAGGCCTCGCCACCCTGCGCGGACTGAGCCCCCGAGTAAGTCATGGGCCCCATGCAGGCGCTCCTCTACCCCTCCCCCCCCTCCGCGCCCGCGCGCCACACACACACACACACACACACACCCCTTCATACTCCTGCCCTATTTCCCTTCACACCTGCCCGCAGTCTTCTCTGCTTTTTTACACTCTCCCCCACAGGGGAACCAGACCTCGGGGCAGTGGGGTGCAGGAGCACCCTTCCCCCGGGCTTGAAGTGATATCCATCATATACAGAGCTTTGTTTTCGTCAATGGCTTTCTGCACCTCTGTTCTAAAAAAATTGTTCCAACACGCCGTCCATGCGTGCTAACACAACCTTTCACCGGCTCTTCCCCCTTTTTGCCCCCCTCATGCACAGACACACACACATACATTTCCCCTTTACCCCGAAGGCACACATCTGCTTGTCCTTTACAACACTTCTCCACCTACCTTCACTTCCACCTGCCAGCACATGCTCAAATTTCCCTCCTCTGCTGCCTTCTGCCCATGCAAACATCCCCCCGCCTCCTCATGGACAGTTGTACCCACTTAGCTTCTCTGCTCTGAGTGTTCTATAGTGCAGGTAGGGTAAGTTAAGTAAAACTTAACTGTGTGGTTAAACATGGGCACAGCCCTGCCTTTTGTTGGTTTGTTTTTATTTACCAAACTTTTTTCAAACCTCCCCCTCCCCTTTCTTTTTCCTCTCTAAGAAGGTGCTCTGGTTACTGTGGCAACATAGGTGTCCTTAGACTAGGCAGTGCTAAGTAACATCTGCAAGGGTAGCATAAATTCAGTTTATAGGATATTCTGACACAAGGAGCAAGTTTGTGAAATGTACCAACCTAAAGAAAGACTTTCAGGGCCACATGTTTGAAACAGGTGCTTGATTCTGTCTAGAAAAGGGGTGGAATGTCTGGACACCTATAGTACAATACTCTCAAAATCCTTCCTTGGGTCATCTCCCTCTAGAGTTTATAGATAGAAAGCAGAGCTAGGGAAGAGTGTAAGAAAAGGAATGAAGGAAATCAGAATTACTGAGGTCTGCATGGGCAAGGTTTTTTGGAAGGTGTAAGAAGGTCTTAATTCAGTGGTGGGCAATCATTTTTGATAGGGAGCCACGCCAAGATTTTGCTAAATGGTCAAGGGCCGCACTTTTCTGTGGAGAGAGGTGCAGGGTTTGGGACGGAGGCTGGGTGCAGAAAGGAGCTCAGGGTAGGGGACTTGGGTGCAGTCCTTGCCAAAGAGTTTGTGGGGCCCATCATGGCACACTGACAGAAGCGCCTGGCACCGGTAGATGCTCTAGTTTAAGTCAAACCTAATTGAGGAGTTACAGAGTCCAGCCCGGGCAGCACAAGTCGTTCCCTGGATATATTTCACAACACCTCTAGATTTAAGAAAAATTTCAATGGGTGTCTATTTCAGTCTCATCTGCTATGCTTTTACTGTTCACTATGACATCATTATACACTACTGTAAAACTTCCAATAGAAGCCACCAGCATCTATTAGTACAAACCGTCTGAGACCCCTGGCTTGTATTAGAGACCTGCTGTTTATCTGACAGATCTTGCATCTATTAAAACCTCTGGTCAGTACTCCTGGTGTCTAACAGAGTAAAAGAATATTGAAGGTACATATTTTCATTTTGGAGGTGGTTGTACGATTTTCTGGGACTTGAGACCATTTTCAATACAGTTGAAGATGATTGCGTCAACTCCGTGTTTCAGTGAGCTGGTGTAAGTCTACCCCATGTGTGAAACCCAGAGGTCCCTCTCCCCTGTTCCTGTCTCTTACATGTTACAAGATATGGGGAGGAGGAAGGAATTCTCTTAATGGAGCAGGGTTTCTCTTCCCTCACTCTGACCAGGGCATCCCCCTAAGCAGGGATGATCCCAGACATGGAATCTCTTCTGCTTAGCCAGGGCATCCTCTCTGTGGGGCAAGCTCCAGGTGTAGGCCAGGGTCTGTTGCAAGCAGGAGCTGCTGCCAGCCCCTCTCCCAGGGAGGAGGTTTCATTGCGGGCTCTGTAGCCAGCTCCCTGGGAGCAGGGCTGGCAGCCCCTGACAGTTTTGCTCCAGGGAGCCAGCTGCGGACAAGGACCACTGCGTCTACCACAGACAGGGGTAGGTGGGGAGCTGCTCAATTCCCTACTGGTTAACCAGAACTGGTAAGCCTCGCTCATTAAGGGTGATGCTTACTGGTTAACCTTTTACATCCCTAATTCAGAGTCTGGGAGGGAGTTGTGACCTACGGGTGGAGGGGTGCAGAGGGTTTGGATGGTGACCTGGGGCAAGGAGTGGGGGTGCCAGAGACAGGCTCTGGCTGGGAGGTACTTGTCTAGGCAGTTCCCGGACAGCAGTCCTGCAGGATCCCGAGGCAGACTCCCTGCTGCTCAAAACAGCAGGCTGCTCTCTGCTCCAGGTAGGGATGTAAAAGATATACCCAAACATTGTCCATGTAACTGATCAAAATTCTATCAGTTACATGGTTAAACATTTTAGGGGATGTTGGGGAAGGGAGGGTCCTGAGGGGGTCCCTCCAACCCCGGACTCTTGGGCTCTGGCCCCCCTTCTGGGCTCCCGGCCGCCACCTGTCGCCAGTGGGCTCCTGGTCTCCGGCTCTGCTGCCACTGCAGGCTCCTGGCTGCTGGCAGGGTCCTGAAAGTTGGCCTCCTTCCTGAGGTCCCGGCCGCCAGCCCCACCACCAACCAATTCCTAGCCATTGGCCCCATTGCCATAGGCTGTTGGTCACTGATCCTGCCAGCTAGGGCTCACAGCATAAGCACTGTGGATAAGGCAAATGATGAAGTCCATAATGTGCAATGGCCCATCTCACTAGAAAAATATTTCCATAAACTGTTGATATTTTAGTGTTTGCATCTAAATTGCCTAACCAAATCTTCTTATGTTTGAAACGCAGGGGGGGAATTAAACCAGTTTTAATGTGCTGAAAGATGCTATAAAAAAGCATGGAAGATAAAAGGCGAAGAGCCAGAGTACAGGGTGGCTGGGCTGGACCTGTAAAGAGCGGCTCACATTCAGGTAAGATGTTGTGTTTCTTTACTTGGTCTTGGTTATGTTAATTTTTGTATCCCATCTTTTAAAAATACTTATAATTTATTTTTTCCTAATGTTTTATAGAGATATTCTAATCCTGAATGAATTTGATTTCATATGGGATCCTGCACATATTCTGTGTTTCAGATAACCCAGCTGCAATATTGGAGACAGCTGTAATGTATACCTCATAAGTTATACTATAGTTAGCTGAGTTGAGTGCCTGAGGAAATGAATTACATACAGACTTACAGCTCATCTGTGACCCAGATATTTAGTAGTATACGTGGAGCTGACAGGAAGACCTGTGGTTAGGTTGTCTAGTGTTTTGCATTAAAAGCTCCTATTTTTTCTGGCATACAGCTTTGCCACCCTGTAACCATTAAGACTGAAACATTCCATGTTTGTCCTCTGTCTCATGCTGATGTATATATCTGTTTCTAAATTTCAGAAAAATTGTTCATCCATTCTGAAAAATAAGTTAGGAAGAACAGGATAGTTTTGCCAGTGTTACATTTTTCCCAGCTATTTATTTAAGGAGCTCTAGTAATTTCATGCTATTTTGAACAAAAGCTTGAAATTTGGTAAGGTAGTGGTTTTATGGTGAGAGATGGGCTTTTTTGCTACCCCTGTAGAAATTTACTGAGATTTGCAGACTTAGAAGCAAGCGAGAGTCTCCATTTGTATACATGGGGCTTGTTATAGATTTTCTTTTAAAATCTCTCTACGTTCTGTCTGCATTGAGCCTTCTCTCGACCTTTACTGAGTCTCGTGCATATTAAGCATAGAGCTAACAATCCCACCTTGTTCAGCAGCAGCAAAATACAGTTTGGTGTAAGAGAAGATGTACAGGAGAAGATCTTCCACTGACTAGTGTCTTTCACAGTCATTATCAAGAAAATTCTTGTATTACTGTCTTAGAATTCAGGTCTCCAATAGGGTAGACTCAAGTTTACTTCATAGCCACTTTGCCTTTTAGAATGGTGTGCGAAATCTGTGTTTGACAGTGGTCTCCTTAGGTGCTGTCCATACTCCTCTTCAGAGCCAGAAATAGAACCCAGTATGCCTGATTCACAGTATAGGTTGAACCTCTCTAGTCCAGCGCCCTAGGGACCTGACTGGTGCTGAACCAGAGAATTTGCTGAACCATGAAAGGTAACTATTGTCTAGCAGCATTACCAACGCTTGCACTGCTTATTGAGCTGATAGACGGTAAATTAGGGGTAAATTTGAGCTAAAAAACAGCACAGAACACTGAGAGCCAGGACAGGTGGTTATAAATAAACTTAATGGGACTGTGGGAAACTTGGCCACGTCCATGATAAGTGGACATCCGACTAAATAAAATAATGCCAACCACGGATGTTGTCAGACTGTAGTGTACCAGACTAGAGAGGTTCAACTTATATTCTTAGATTTGAAAAAAAAAAAACAAAACAACACCACCATCACCAATTGTATAAGTCATTCCAGTATATTGTCTTCCACTAATGGTCAACTCATATGGAGGATCACAGCTTATTACCAGTTACTCTTATTACCCAAATTGCAATGGTCTGTTCTGGGTATCCTGGGATCCAGTTTTACTGATGGCAGATAGCAAAGTGGGGGAGCTTCATATGTTTCCATGTGATAATGTGGGAGCATGTGCAATTCTGTGGACCCATTCAGACAGATAAGTATGGGAGGTGTAATTTGATTTGTAAAGATCTACAGAATCAAAGTGACACCTCCCTTGCTGTGCTATTGTAACTTGCCCACAGAATGAGATTTTATTGCATTATGCTCCCAGACTGTGACAGAATTCTCTCTGAAATTTGATTGGTTTTTTAAATGTAGAAAATTGCACACAAAAAGCTATTAAAAGAATATTGTAGACTCAAGAGCTCAGAAGATAGGAAATGCTGGAATTAAAGTTGCCTGTACAATCTCAGTTCAGCCCGCTTGTGTATAGATGTTTTGCGTGTGCAATACATACATTTCCTAAATATCTTTGAGTAGAACCATAATATTCCCTGAAGCCACTTCCCCACTGTCCTATTTTCAGCATCATAGAGAAGATGAGCTCCTTTATGGAAAACTTCTCCTACCTTTACCTTTCCTTGGTCTAATGCAGTCAATGGCTGCCATGATTTTAAATGACTCACTTTTACCAGTTGGATTGAAACAATTTTTATTTAATTCATTTTATATATTAGTTAAAAATTATCCTGTCTTCTTAGATTGTAGGGCTTTAATGATTATTTAAAACACATCTGACTATTCCCTTGCTTTTTTTTAAAACCTTGACCTAAAGGAGAAATCTTTGAAAACTGAACAGGGATTCTGTTTGTTATTCCTTACAGAAATATTGGGTTTTCCAGGTAGTGATATGTTAATTTCACTGGTTTGCCTGAGCCTGTTCTTTTCTTTGCCTTAGCTTCTGGAACTTCTGCAGCCAGGAACCTTGTATCTACGGGCACTAGTCAGACCTGGATGAGACGAGAGCAGCTTCCATCTGAAAGACAATTTATGTTTAAAGAACCAGCAGAGGTAAAAATGTAGATAGGTGTCCTGTCATCTCATCTTTTTTGTTGATGAGTAAAAGAACCCCAGACTCCTGCCCCAGTCCAGAGCCTGCACCCAAACTCCATCCCCTACCCAAACGCTCTCCCAGAGCCTTAAGCAGGTGGGAGGGAGGGACCTGTACCTGTACTAGGCGCCACCAACATTTCTGTAAGGCTGTCCCTACAAATACATGGCTGTGTAGGGCACCACAAATTTGGGGCACCAAATTGCCTCAAATTTTGTGGTTCCTTATGCAGCTGCATGCTGTGTATGGGAATGGCTCAAGCGGCCAGTCCCATCCCCTGGATAGCTGCCCCGTGAGCTGCACCTAACAGGGCCTTCCTAGGGCATGCAGGGCCTCAGACACCCTCCACTCTGCCCACACTTCATCTCAGCCCCGCCCCTGCTCTGCCTTCTCCCCTGAGTGCAAAGGTGGGCATCCCACCAATAACTGCCAGCAGCAGGGAGAAGCAGAGTGATCCAGCCCCAACAAACTTCCAGCTGTGTTGCATTACTTACTGGTGTCGGTGAGTGCAGGGGGGATGGCCCACCCCTTCCAAGCCCTCTTCCCCCAAGCAATGCTCCTGGGGAAGCAGAGTGGGCTAGGGCCGGATCACTCTGCTTCCCACCACTGCTGGTGAGTGCAGGGGCAGGCCCAGTTCCAGCTGCCCCCCTCCCCACAGCTCCTGCCCCCATAGTCCTTATTGTGTCTCCCCCGTCCGCTCCCTGTGGGAGGCTCTGTTAGGGCACCAAAACATCTCAGGACATCCTTGCTGCTACCCCTGATAGCAGGAGCATGTACACAGCACACAGCGAAACCAGAAGGTAGAAAGCATCCACAAACAAAAACAAAAATTAGCACTTGTTCCTTTCTGTTGCAGTGGTATAGATTAAACTAATTATGGTTTTCACATGAGACATATGCAGGAGGTTTTAGACTAGTAACTCTTACTGCCCAGTCTCTCTCTTTTTTCCTGACTGGAGAATTGCTCCAGAGAGTTGCTTCTGATTTTCAGTCTGTGAAGGCAGGGAAGAGATTGTCCAGTCTCAGTTGGTGACCAGCAGATATGTGAGCAAACCATTTCTCCTCTAGCTAGCCCAACCTGCTGTAATTAGCACATGATTCCAACGAAGTACCAGCTACTGCTGGGTGTTTCAGAATGATACTGTCACCATTTCAAAACTGGCAGAGAATATATATCTCTGTGTTGTTTAACATTTCAGTACTGAGCGTCAGACAGGTGTTGAAATCCAAAGTCCATTCTCCTGGTGGTGAGACTGGGACTGATATCCAAGCTCCTGTGAAGGCTTTAGTATCTTTTCTGCACAGCCACCATAGGACTAGAAAATCAGCCTTTTGTATTGCTGAGACATGTCAGTCCATTGGTGTACTTACTTGTCTGGTTTTCTTGATTCCTGTCAGGTGGAACGCAATGCTCCAGAGCCCAGAGTGATAGAGTGAGTAGAAAGCTGGTTTCCCTACCTTCACTGTGTTACTTTCACCTTCCCCCAGCCTATGGTGGGATGGACTAGATAGGTCTTCTGCATTTCTAATTGCTATACCTGTGTAAAGAATTTTCAATATAAAATATAGTGTCCAGACTCTTCAGTATTATATTCAGTAAAGTCCAAATCTTCTTCTTTTGTTTTAATTGCTTTATTAAGTTTGTACAAACAAGAAGGGAAGAACAGCAGGATTTTGCAACATAAGCAGTCAGTTTTACAAAATGATTTGGATCTGTGCATAGGTGATAGGATCAACACACGCAGCTTTCCCCGTCCTCTTCATTCTTTTGACAGGACAGTGTTGTTTGTGTGATTCAGGTTTGTAACAAATAGAGATATGATATTGGGTTAGCTGTACTGGAAGGTTTGTAAGCCAAAACTAAAGTGTGTGGGGGTGAGGGGGCATATGGAAGGCACTCACTAGACTCTTATTTCTGTTTTTTTATTCAGAACAGGAGCTGAATCAAATAAACTGTTATGTATGTTTTTAGCACTTTGGTCAGTGTGTTAATAGTGGTGATGGAAGTGAGATCCCTAGATTTAAAACCGTTTTCCTTCCCAACAAAGTTAAGTTACTGTATATGTATAGTCAGCTCTCCCTTGATAAGATATTTATCTGGAATGATCCCCAATTGAAACTGTTTTGGAAGTTGCAACCTGAAATCCCAAACGTGTGGATGTAAAGGCAAATCCAGATTCAGTCAAAAATCAAGGCTACATCTGTCCCATATTTAGTGCCAGTAGCAGGGATGGTAGAGCAAATGCTATTTACAGTGAGGGTTGAAGAATTGTAACAGTTAGTAGATTTCAAAGTCAGATTGATAGTGGGACTGTGTATTCAAGGTCCACAGGCCATTAATGGTCTCTTACAGTGTGACATGGAGAGCTCATTCCCAGGATATGTTTATTCCTTGTGTGTCTTCATGTGTAATCTTTACAGACTTTGGAATGGAGATTTATTTGAGGTCAGAAGAGATTCCTTACTGGGCAATTCCTCCAAGTTAATTTGTACAGATAACTCGAATATACTATGGCGGTTATTAAATATTTCTTTCAAAAGTTATAAATACAGTATTTCCTTGTTTGGAATTTTATATCTATATTCAAGTACTAGACCAGATGGGTATTGGTTAGAAGGCTACAATCCAGGTGAGGGACCCAGGTGCCCAGCATTGATGTAGTTGGGGAAATAGTTACATTTACTATACTCTTGTTGTGGGAAGTGCTGAGAGTTTTCCGTTATGATTTGCTGAGAAATCGTTGCTCTAGGATGCTATTAAATAGCATTTTACTAGAGGCACTTAGAGAAGCAGAGAAAGCAGCTGTCCTTTCAGTCTATTTATTAAATCTTCACAGTTCTCATTTCGGAGTTGGTGATAGAATAATAACAAGAAAGGAAAGAAAATACAGTTGTATACAGAGAACTTAATAAATATAGAATTTTTAGAAATGTATTGAAAGCCCACTGGCCTGTACAGTATTGCACTGATCATTTTGGATTACTGCTTTGGCAGTCCTCCATAAATACCCCATGATGTGCAATACACAGTTCATTTAATATCTCTTTTCTCACTATTATATAGCCTATCCTCTGTGGGCATGCAAATGCGCACAGTGCTATACAGTAAATAATTGTGAAGCACAAATAGGAGTTTCTGCCTCTAAGATTGTGCATTCTAAAGCAGGAGTGTGATGTAGTCGATAGTGCAGAACACTGAATCTGTAGCCTTGGGCAAGTCACTTTAACTCTCAGTACTTCATTTTCTCTTTTGTAAAAAGAGGATGCATACATACCTCACAGGCAGCATAATTAACAATCTACACTTTTAAATTATTGGACAGAAGTAACGTAGAAGTGCAGAGTAGACAAATATCTTCATTTCCCAGCAATGCAGCTGGTAGCTGATAGAACAAATATTTTATCTGATGTGGCAGTTAAAATGTTGTTTTCAAATCTGTAGCTTGGTTTATATGGGCACATAGCACATCATGATTATTTATTTTGCTGGGCTAGGTAAAGTGAGGACAACTGCCTTCTAACTGAAGTTCCTGACTGTGGTCTCTTCAGCATGAGTCAGACTGTGTGTGTGTCTATATTATGTATTTGGAAGGGGGATAGGGCCTATTAGATTGTTTTCCTTTAGCTCCCCGCCATCCTCCCTATCTGGAATCTGTAAACCCTGCAGTGAGTATTTGCCCAGAATGGAGGCTCCCATGAGCAGTGTGAGGTGAGCTGTGAGGATACAGCGTGTTGCCTCCACAACACTCCTGGCTTCTGCTGGATTCCTTCTCCCTACGTTCCGCTGCCCTTAGGCCTCTTTTCTTAATGTGGGTTTGCTTGTGACTGGACCATGCATAGTCATGGCATATGTTTTAAACATTTCTTGTATTTCATCCACCTGATGGCTGTTTTCTATCCATATCCTCAGTGAACAAGGTCTATATGAGATTAGCACATCACCAACAGGAGTATCTCGGTAAGTGGATTTTTTTAAAGCACCTTGGTTGTTATTGAGTAAGGAAATAGCCTGGGATTTTAGCAATGCAGAGGATGGTTCTGACAGGGATGTTGTTTCTTCCATGCTGCCTTGTGTAAGATGGTGCTAGAAAGGGTATTCTGGCCCCGATGTTCCTCATACATCAGGCTGCAGCAATGTGGTTAATTCTGAGCAGCACAGAAAAGGTTAGGAATCTACTGTTGGTGTGAGTGAAAATGCAAGTTATTACATTCAACTTCCAGTGGTAGAGAGGAATAGATTGATTAGTTCATGCCTTCGTGTATGTCACTAAACTATTGGGGCAGTTTTCTTTTTTGCATTTTGGAATCATCACAACCCTGATGTTGCCAGGTGCCGGCTGTGGTGATGCACAGTATCTTCCTGTTACAGGGCTAGCACTTTCCTCAGACCTGGTATTAAATACAAACCAGGAAGGGACACATCCCTTTGCAATCAGGAAGGTTAATTTAGCAGTAAGTAGAGTAGGCCAAAAGCATTTCCTGACCAGTAAAGGCTAGTTATGGTCCAAAATACTGCACACGCTATCTCTGGAACTGCTTGTGTTCCTGGGAGTTGCAGCAGTGTATCAAAGGTGTATACTGATATCTGAACCTTTGACGATGGAGTATTTAATAAAAAGTCAGGTATATGCATGGTATACATTTCCTTCTTCTTTACAATCTGTACTTTTTCTGCACTAGCGTTCATTTGGTTCCTGGCTTCATTGACTCAAAACAAGCAGACTGGATGTTTGAACAACTCCTCCAAGAGATCTCCTGGAGGCAGAGAACTCACCTCAGGCAAGGTAAATGTGTGGTAGTTCTTAATGTGTGACTCTTATGACAAAATCCTTACTCTTGCTTTAATTTCCTATCACCTTGACTGTTAGAACTCCCTTGTCTTTTCCCTCCCAAGTCTCAGTTTTCCAGAGTCACAGACAGACGGTGTTATGGCTCAGTTATTACATATCTAAAGAGTAGGGATGTAAAATGCTGTTTTAAAAGTTAAACAGTTAAATATTATGTTTAACCGGTTAACCGGGATGTCATGGGCAGCGGGCCCCGCTGGGTTGGAACAGGCCCCTGCCTGTAGAGCATTGAGCCCACTGTGGGTGGGGGCGCTGTTCCATCCCAGCCGGGTAACTAGTTAACCCTTTACATCCCTACTAAAGAGGCATATTCATATCATCCTATCATCAAACAATCCTGTGATGCCCCATTAATTTCAGATCAAAGTGAAAATTGCCCTCTGTTTTAAAAATCTGTTGTGACTGTGAAGCATGATGCCCCCTGCTCCCAGTTTTCTGTCTAATTCTCTTCCTAGCCTCTCTGCTCTGCTGTTCTGCTCTGTCCCTTCAAACAATCTCACTGTTGATGTTGCTGGAGTCTTCTCTGTAGTCCCTGCTATCTGGAGCTGCTCCTTTCTCTCCACATATCATCTCTTGTTTAAAATCTTGGTTGTAAATAATTATTTTCTCCCTTACCTTTGCTTGTTACATTTTCTTTTTTCTGCTTCCATTCTATTTCATGTAATTCTGTGAAGCATGTTGGTTGCAATTGGTTAGACTGCAGAGCACAGCTTTATTTTAGACTGAGGCAGTTCTGTGAGCTGTAAACATGTGAAATGCCTGCTATTCCAGTTGTGTTCACTGGGAGGCACCTGAGTTATTTCTTAGCAGCTGTTGAGGGTATAATGTTGTTTGGCAGGTATAGAACAGGCCTGGAGAACCCTGGTCCTTGTTCCGTCAAGCACTCCAGTGATTCTGAACAAAGTTGTTCAAAGCCTGCATTTGAGTGAGGTATATTAAAGGGAGAGCAGAACAGTAACAGTTACAGATCAAACATGTGAAGTAACCACTAAGCTAATTCTGCCACAAAGTTGAAGGTACTGTAAATACTTTGATCCTGTTTTAGTATCATACCAAGTACTATGAGTGTTTGGTAAAACGTTCTAATTCAGCCCTTCTGCACACAACTTACATAGTACTTCACTATTGCGCCATCCTTTTCAATAAACATTCCATAAAACTGATGCTAATGTTGTGAGTAGCATTTCGAGGTTTAAACAAACACATCACAAAGCAACTTAGGGCTACAAGTAAAGCTTTAGGTTGGCCTTACTAGTTATACCTCACCCCCGTGTGCCTATCCGTTTCAGCACAGAGGATGAGAAATTTTGTGTAGTTGTAAGACCTCTGCAAAGCATGGTCCCCACACAGAGAGACAATCAGAATTTCAAGCCTATTTGTGAATCTGCTTATGTCACTGGGTACCACTTAGACTCTTCAGGTTAGGGATATGAAAGGTTAAGTGGTAAGCATCACTCGTACGAGGTGATGATTACTGGTTCCGGTTAACTGGTGGGGGCTGGAGCAGCTCCCCACCTGCTGCAGGCTAGGGGCTGCTCCAGTCCCGAAGGGGGCCTGGTGTGGACTAGACAGGGGCTGCTCGGTCATCTGGAACAACCCCTGTGGGGGGGGGCCCACAGGCACTGCCCCTGCCTGTGACACGCAGAGACCCGCCATGGACAGGGCCGGGCTGGCCAGCCCCTGTCTGTGGCAGGGGGGCCACTGGTTAAACACCATGTTTAACTGGTTAAACAATTAAACAGGCTTTTGCATCTCTACTCATGTAGGATTAAGCACTTTTTAGGGGACACCTTTTAATTTTGGGTGAGAGGGTTATTGCTTCTAGATCATCACTTGCAAAAAGCTTCTTTACAGTCTTGCAATTTCACCTCTTTGCTTCCTAACCCATTGATACCCGATTTGTAAAGTTTTTCTGTTCTTTCTTAGATCTATCTTACAAAGAGCCCAGACTTACTTCCTGGTATGGGGAACTTCCTTACACTTACTCCAGGTTAACAATGCAGCCAAATCCTACCGTACGTATTAACGTATGATGGCTTTTTCTTTGTAGATTACAGTAATAACAATTTTTTAAAAGTCCGATAGACGTTGCCACCATGATCGGACCTGTTTGGTGATCACCAGAGGTAAATGGTGTATATGCTTGTTTTATGGAGTTTCATTACTTGTGGATTTATTCAGACTTGCAATTGAGCACTTTGATGAAGAACCTTTCCTTTGTGGTTGGGGATTGGTAATCACCACTCCTGAGTTCTATTCAAAGTTCTGCTTTTGGGTCACTATCTGACCTTGGACAAATCTCTTAACTTCTCTGTATGCCTCAAAGATAATACAACATTATTGGTGATGATAATAGGTAAACTCTCTCTCTTTAAGAAACTTTCAAATAAACACTTTTTGATAGTTCTTTAGGCAGAATTCAAGCATATTCTTGCTGTGTGTGTGTAATGAGATTAGCATACTAGACCTGTTTAGCAAGATTAGATTGTACCATATAATTTCCCACACCATTTTGCTATTTTAGAAGTGTCAGAAGCCTTGCTAAGTGACTTGTTGATTTTTTTTGTTCATGCTCTGTCACGTTCTGTCAACCTCTTGCCCATTTGGATGGTATCTGAACTTTGCTTTGTTTAGAATTTCCATGGCAATAGACTCCCATGTTTTAAGCCATAAATTAAGAATAACTAGTGAGAACTAGATTACATGAGAGAGTCCCTTCTGTTGAGTCCCAAATATTTTTGCTGCTGCCAGGGAAAGTTTTATGTCTGAACAAATCAGAATTTGAGGGAAATGGGATTTTGCACACAGTGCTTGAGAGAAACAATTCTTGTAGTCACGATAATGCTCTAGTAAAGGCTATGTAATTTAGGATGGAAAAATACAAACAGCCTGTAGGTTGGGATGTGTTCAGTTACATAGTGTTTTATTAAATTTTTTTCTAGAAAATGGAGGAGACAGGATGGCTTTGGAGATTGGTAATGCCATATGGAACCTTTCACCTGCAGAATGGTTGTTCAAATCCAGCTCAGAATAACTAAGCAGTGAAAGGTATTACCCAGTTGGTAGGGGGATGTGGCTCATATGAAATGAGTTGTTGATTTCAGTCCAGTTCAGGGTTTACATGTGCAGTTCACAATTGTCATTCACTGGGCCCTATTTTGTCCTTCTCATGAAAGAGGCCCAGGGTTAAATTGGTCACACAGTTTGTAAGGATGAGAGGCTACCTTAAGTCTGTCCCTTCTGGTTAGAGACGAGGCAAGGTGGTGGTTTAGTACCAAGAAAACTTTCCTACTTCTCTCTGTGATATACTTCTGTGGAAAGGCAAAGACCCTCAGTCTTCAGGACTGTCAGTCTGACTCTCTCTTTCTCCTTTCTTTTCCTGACTCCTTTGCAGCTGGGGATTTCACTGGTGTGAAGGAATCCCCAGTGGCATGAAGTCTACCTAGCTCTGGCAGTCCCTGGCACTGGCAGAACAGTACCATTATTACCCATGTATCTTAAAGCAGCCTCAGTATCCAGGTCAAGGGATACATGTTTATAGCATAGCCTAGCCACATCTGAGTATCAGGCCCTGAATGTTTGATCGGTAGCAGAAGTATTGTGCCTTTTTTTTTTTTTTTTAAGAAAAAATGTGGGGATAATAGGAACTTGAAATTCTCCCAAGTGCAATAAAGTGCTTATGGTTATATGAATCACGGTATTAGAAAAATGTTTCCTTGTGAACAGTGAAATATTTGGTAACTTGGTTACCTTTCATAACAAGAGGACTTTAATTATGGCTCATTTACAGTGGAGGTCTTATTGAATCATATGTTCACATTTCTACCTGATGAGGTTGCTAGAGGAAAAAATTGACAGAGTGAAAACCAAAGAAATCCAGTAATGATCAGGCAGTTACTAGAAAGTGGTGCTGGTAGTTTCTCATGAGCCCTCTCCTGTTAGCTTTTCTTGTTCCTCACAAGCTGTTATCCTGGAGAGCCAATGTTTTTTTCCTTCTGGCAGTGTTAAATATGACACTTCGGTGCAATAATTTCCCTGAATTACAAGCTATTTTCGTACATAATCATTCATATGACACGTAAGTATTGAGGTGGTTACTTAATTAGAAATACGTAAGAGAGAGAAGAATGCTGTGATTAGGTTCCAGTGCCATGGCCAGTAGATAACCAGAGCCTCGGTGAGCATGAAAGGAGGCAATGTGGTCTTGTAATTAGAAAAGGAGACTGGAAAATGAGACTCCTGAGTTGTAGTCTGTTCTCTGCCACTGATGCACTTTGCAACTTTGTTCCTTACCCCCATGTACCTCAATGTCTCCACTCAGATAATGAGGGTAATGGTTTTGACATCTCTCACATTCAGGCTTGAAATTTGGTTACTAGCTGAAAGCACTATGAGATCCTCAAATGAAAGGCATGATATAAGCGTGTAAAATCATTATTAAATATCTATGACACATTGGATGCAATTATAATGGAATCTGTATAATTACTACAGACTGACTGATGGCACAGAAATATGTTAACAATACAATGGCAGTAGGTCGTGGAGACAGAGAGCCACTTATTTCTTGAATCACTGGCTAGCATAGACTATTAGAATAGTAAAATCAAAATACAAGATGATGTGTTGGACTCATTAAGCAGTACTATTAGAGCGGGGAATGCAGGGACACAGCATGGCAAAGCTATACTAGTACTCACCATTTACTTCCGGTGAACAGCTGCAGGCTTCATGTGCCATTAATCTACAGTTTCCTGTTGCTGGGATATATTGCAGTTCAGTGTTCTTTAGCCACCCTCTCCATTAACAGCCATAATGTTCACACATGGGCTGCTTAAGTGTATTCCATTCTCCCAGTTAACCAGTAGGGTTGGAAAAGCAACATTGCTATGAGAGGCCAAGTGGCTATGAGAGACAGACTGGCAGCCATGGCCTTGGGGGTGAAATAGCAATGACTCTGTGCTAACATGACCACAGAGAGTAGAAGGACTGCATTGATGCTGCACTGGGAACATGTATTAAAAGTTCAGGAGGGGCATGGGGTCAATAGAATTCTTATTTATTATGTAAAACTATTGAGGGCCTTGTACCCCTTCCAATGCCAGTAATTTTTGCGTTAGCTTCCCATCTCTGATACTCTGAAACTTTTCCCGTTCTGTACTAGCACTTTCTCTGTTGTGTCTATTCCACCTCCCACTGTTCTTGCTCTGATCACTTTGCTGTATTAATTGCAGTGGCATCCTCTGCTAACCATGCTGAAAGAGCACATCAAAAAGGCAACCGGTCACACCTTCAATTCTCTGCTCTGCAATCTGTACCGGAACGAGAAGGACAGCGTTGACTGGCACAGTGATGATGAGCCATCATTAGGGAGAAACCCTGTCATTGCCTCGCTCAGTTTTGGTGCCACCCGGATCTTTGAGATGAGGAAGAAGCCCCCACCTGTGAGTATGTTCTGACTTCTCCTCGTTCTCATCTTCTCAGGTCTTGGGATCTAGATAGCAGTGTGAGGTTCCCATCACTAGTAATATGTTGGAAAGCAGATACACTGTCCTTCTTTTGGGGAGCTTGCATTTCACAGTAACATGTGCCACTCAAAATTACTCCAACACACATCAGAAGCTGTATACATAAATACAGGGATCACTTCACCTTTTCTGAAATGCAGCCACTTCTGAATCGGAATGTAGTAGTTGTCTAACAATGCACAGGAACATTTCAGTGCAGTGAAATTACATGTTGAGGATTCCTGCAACCATGGTAAAGATCTTCCAAGTTTGCTAGAGCAGTGGTTCTCAACCTTTCTATTTCAGGAGTCTGATTTGTCTTTGTGTACCTCAAGTTTCACCTTACTTAAAAAAATACTTGCTTACAAAAATCAAACATTAAAATACAGAAAGTGTCACAGTATGCTATTAATGAAAAAATGGTTAGTTTCTCATTTTTACCATATAATTATAAAATAAATCAAATGGAATATAAATAGTGCATTTACATTTCAGTGGCTAGTATTTAGAGCAGTATGTCATTGTCTGTACAAAATTTTAGTTTGTAACTGGTAGTGTTTTTTATATAGCACTAGGCAAATATCTAGAGGAGTTGATGTGCCCCCTGGAGGACCTCTGCATAGCCCCTGAGGTATTCAAAATCCTAATTGAGAACTACTGAACTAGAGCTGTGTCAGGTGTAGCCTCTGCAAGAAATGGGAATATAAAATTAGAAGGGAGCTCTTACAGGGTAAATACACACAGTTGCTGAACTACCATTTTTGTCACCAATTCAGTAGTGCCTAATTACAAGCTATTTTCATAGGTGTCATATGAATGATTACGTAAGTATTGAGGTGGTTACTTAATTAGAAATATGTAGAATAGATAAGAATGCTGTGATTAAGTTCCAGTTGTGGGGTAAAACACAACTCCAGTGGAGATCAATACATAAAAGATCTATTATCATTGACTGCCCCGTTTCTGGTACATGAGTTGTTAGTGAGAGATAATGGACTGGGGGCGAGAAGGAGGAAAGCATTTTATTTTCTTTCTCTGGGATGCCATACTGCCACCTCAAACCTCTTAAATTAAGCAGCACCTTTTGGCCAGGGCATTACTTGGATGGGTGCCTACTTGGACTTCCCCTGATTCTGCAGGAAGTGGTATTGATGATTAAATAGGTAACACTCTTCCATCTGAGTCAACGCTCACCCAGTTGTATTGGAAGTGCTGTGCTTTCAGAAGGGCTGACTCATTAGTTGCAAAAATGAGGTCTTGACCATTTGTGGTCATAAAAGATTCCATGGTAAAAGTAATGGATCATTCCGGTATCCTGACCTGTCTTTGGCTTTGGGTAGTTATATTCTGCCTCCGTATTCCTCTCTGCCTGTCCTAAACTGTTATCTGCTATTATTGTATGATGTTAAATTGCTTCTGCATTTCAGTGGTGGGTGGAGTGGTTTTATGTATTTGCTGTCTTTGAATAAATTGATGCAGAAAGTAATGTATAAAACTACTAAATTATCCAAAGAACCTCTTCTTGTACTAAGTACAGAGGCTATTAAATGTTGCACTTTGCGAGTCTGTGTGGATCATTTTGTTGCACACGATCAAGTTCACAACTGAATTCTGCTTGGGAAGAGTAAATTACATGAGTTACATTTCATACTAATTTTCCCCTCATCTCTTCCTTAGTTCAATATTTCACTGCTTCCAGAACTGAAGTGGTCCCCCACACCAGTAAACTGCATCAGTGGCTGTATTAGTGTGTAATGTTCTGATGATAAAGTCCTTTGGGAACCTTTAGTTGGTGGTAGGATTAATTCCTATTTGCAGTAATATTTCTTTAGGGTCAGGGTTTAGTGAAGTTTACTGAAATTCAGTGTAAACGATGCAGTTTTTCCTTAAACGTGAAAGAAGCAACCTAAATGTATATAGCCTCTGGGCATGCCTTCTATTCATTCTCTGCTTTCCAGCTTCTGGAAATTGGTTCACTGTGGGGAAAGGAGGGAATCCCACCCACTCCATACAAGTTTGACTGCTTTCTTTAACTTGATAGGACAATTTTTTATACAATGAAATGTGGAGCAAAGGATAGATATATCCTTGAGGGCCCCCCTCATTTCTTTCGTCAATATCCCTGTCCCAAGCTTCCTGAATCTTAGTTTGTAAATGAAGAATATTCCTTTGCTTTGAAACTGTGACATTCCTGGCAATATTTGTTGCTGGAAAAAATCAGAACTGTTTACGTCTTAAAAGCAGATAACAACGTCTTTCCAACACTCTCTGCTTTTTTCTGTTCCGTCTCAATATAACTGCTCACGATGTGCTGTGGAGCTTTTCTGGCATGGTGATGGTCTAGTCAGGCCAGGGATTTTGAGTGGTATAGAGTTTGTCTGTGGTTCTTAGAAAGGTTGGAGCCAGAATATAAACATTGTAATAAAATAACATTCTTCTGTCTCTCTGTTATAGTGTTTGCATCAGTGAATGCTAGAGTTAAGATTACAAAGGAGTTCTTCACAATAATACCTTAGTTTCAGCAAGGCATAGTGTTCCACACTTGATCTCAGCTTAAACGTCAATGCTTGTGGAAAATTTCAGAGAATCAGTTCAACTGACTTGTGTATGAAACAGACACTTTTCCAAATGTGAAAAGGCGACTTTAATTTGCATGCACGTAACTGAAAAATAGCTTGGAGGTGTAAGAGTCAACCTCTGCTAGAGAAGTAATATCAGGCCAAGTTAGGAGGAGGAAGATTTGGAAGCAGGGCAGCCAGGGAGGGGAGTTAAATAAAAAATGCAGTAGGAAAGCTTTCTTTTTGTTCATTTGGGATTAAGAAGAATACCATGCATGGCATACAGCGCTGTAGAATGCTGGGTCTATTCTGCCTTGATAATATGTCTTGTGTTAAAATATGTTCTTCACATGTGGGTGGAAGGCTGATGGTATTGTGTGGGTTGTGCATGTGTGGGAAAACTCTACAGCAAGCATTCACTCCATATCTTACATATTGGACTCATCCTCAAAGGAATCACCTGAACAACACCTTCAGGAGGCAAGCAGGAGAATTTAAATTTCTAACTCTTAGACATTAAGGCCTTGTCTACACTACATAGTTAGTTGACTTAAGTTATGTGGACAGCATATGCAGCTTTAATTACGTTACTTGTGCATGTCCACACAGTGTTCCTGGTGTTGGTAGAGTGCATTCACAATCAATGCTTTTGCATCGACAGAGTGTGTTAAATCATGGGTAGCTATTTCACTGTTCAACAGGCCACACTCTGCCATTAGGAGATCTGGGGATGGATTACAGTGGATCATGGCGGTGTGTTCACCGTTCATGATGGAGTTCTTCGTGTCGTATCATTCCATGGGCTTCCAACATTTCTTCTTGCCTTTTTTGAACAGCCCCTGTAAACTGTGCCCCCACCATCTTTGCCTAAAATTATGAGTCCTGAACTGCTGATCAATCAGGTGATGAGCGTTATGAACACAACATGGCTGGTCCTGCAGTATTTCATGAGCTAGGAAACAGAAAGTTAATGTGTGGTGCCTGACCTGCCGTATGCAATGGAAAGAAACAATAGAAGATTGCTTCCGGCATTCATGGAGCAGCTGCACACAATGCACTGTCTGTATCGAATAGTTGGATCACATGGTGCAGATAAGGGATGACTAGCAGTAGCTGCAGAACTTTTGGGTGTCAAAACAACCATCCTGAAATTTGTGCAGAGCTTGCCTTAGCTCTCACTCTGGTATCCTTACACCACAGAGCAATCTTCTCAGTGGAAAAGCATGTATTGATCACTTTGGGGAAGCTAGCAAATGCAGACTTCCACTAGTCAGTCTCAGATCAATTTGGAGTTGGAAAGCCCACCATAGAGGGTGCAGTATTGTAAACGTGCAGGGCCATTCATTGCCTCCTGCTATGAAGGACTATGAGACTGGTTAATGTGCAGGAAATAATTGATGGCTTTGCAGAAATGGGATTCCCTGCCTGTAGCAGAGCAATATCCTAATTTTGGCCCTAGACCATCTTGTGACAGAGTACATCAACTAAAAGGGCTACTTCTCCTTGATTTTGCAGGCACTGATGGCTCACTGGGACCATTTTGCTGACATCAGCATGGGTTGATCAGGGAAAGTTAATGATGCATGCATTTTTAGGAACAGTGGACTTTATAGAAAGCTACACCCTGGAACTTCTTCCTGATTAGAAGATTGCAGTAGGGGATGCGGAAATGCCCGTAGTGATCCTTGGACACCCTGCCTGCTGCTTGCTTCTGCGGTTTATGAAGCCAGGAATCTAGACAGCAGCAAGGAGCACTTCAACACAGGCCCCACAGGTACTAAACAACTATTGAATGTGCCTATGGCTGACTAAAAGATTACTGGAGCTATCTTTTTGGCAATTTAGAGCTCATTGAAGAAAATCATTCAGAATCTACCCAATGCTCATAAATCACCCACCACCACCACCAAAAATCACTGTGTACATTTCAGAAGCAAATTTCCCGTTGGGATTGTTCTGGGGATTTGGCATGGCAATTAACATCATGTCAGAAACAATTTTGTTTTCGCTTTAACCGTTTTCAAGATCTTTTAAAATTCTCTCTTCAAAGATGCCTTTTCAGTTGGTTTAGAAATGGAACAGTTTTGTGGCTTTGTGTGTGATGCTTTGTCCTCTGCCTTGAAGCGTCTTTTTTTTTTTCATGGCAACACAAAGACCATTTGTGAGGTGAACTAGTCACTTTTGTCTTCTAGTTGTAGATCCAATCACTTGAGGAAACCTCCCCTATCGCTGCCTTTTTTATTCTGTTGCAGTTTGTCCTTGCACAGAGCTGGCAAATGAATATTTTGTTTTGGAACCAGTATTCACCCTGTGATGAAAGCCAGTACATCCTTCTACAGGTTGAACCTTTCTAGTCTGACATTGTAAGGACCTGACCGGTGCTAAACCAGAGAATTTGCTGAACCACAGGAGGTCAGTATTGTCTAGTGGCACTACCAACTCTTGCATTCCAAACTGGTCTCTTAAAAGGCATTTAGGGGTAAATTAGAGCTAAATAACCACAGAATGTGAGAGCCAGGTCTGGTGGCTATAAACCGACTTTGAGATGGCGGAAACTTGGCCACGCCCGTGGTAAGTGGACATCTGGCTAACTAAAATCATGCTGGACCAAGAGTGTTGCCAGACCAGAGAATGCCAAACTAGAGAAGTTCAGCATGTACATGAATTCATGTGTTCAGCTCCTTCCCCATACCAAACACATTACCTCTTCAGTCCTTGCTTTTCTAGTGCTTGATTGTATCTCTGGGATGAATGATTCCTGAATGTCCTGTTTGGACAGGTCTTTTTGACATGTGCTTATTACTGTTCTTGTTATCACTCTGACTTCTCTTGTTGACTGGGGACTGAGTCCAAACACATCCAGTCAAGTTCTCCCTGTCATATATATCTATGAAACGGGTTAAAGGATTCCCTGAAGCGTGTTTCACTAAAGCTTTACCAGACTCCTGCCCCCTCCAAGCGGTCTTGCTGCAAAGCCTTCAGTGTGCTGTAAGGATTATTCTGGTGCAGTTATTCTGCTAACTGCAGTGTGAGCTGTGAATGGAACTACAAAAGCCAGTTGGCTGACTATTTCTCAGTCTGTAACCAAGGAAACTGATGGCTGGGGTGTGCGTGGTGTGTGCGTATGTTAGATAATTGCAGAATGTTCGTGATGTTCTGAAATGTTGATACGAAAACCTTGTTTTTATAACAAACAACCTTCGAGTGAGATATTAAAAGCAAGAGCCTTCCCGTTTATCTGTGAGTGGTGTCCTGGCTGAAATGAAAGATCTCATCGTTCTCTTTGGAAAGAGCAGAAGAAATTAACCCTGACTTGCCAGACTGGTGTGATAACAGGAGCCTGGAACTGTCAGAGTCGAGAAAAAGAGAAAATTGATTTTCAGGTGGGATTTGAAAGGGGATAATCTATATGGAGGAGAGATGCTGGAAATGATGTACCAGATGCTAAGAGCTGCATAGGAGAAGGCTTCTTGCACCAGTGTTGGCAAGACTGAGTTGTGGCAGCTAGGAAAGGAGAGAGGAAGAGAAAAGCCCTACCCGAAGCATGGTACTGAAGTCATGGGCTTACTAGACATGACTTGATAGCCAGTCTGTGAAGTTAGCTGGAGCCAGGACCAGGAATACATTTAAAAACAATATAGGTAGTTTTAATTGATCCTGAAGAGAATGGGACACCAGTGAGGTTATGTGAGGATGGGGTGATGTGCCTGTATGTGGGAGAGGACAAACAGCAGTGCGTGCATCTGTAGAGCTGGGGAGGCTGTAGAGGATGAAACACCATTAGTTGGGCAGTATTGCAGAGGTGATGACAGATCAATAAACTTGTGTGTAGAAGTGATGTCAAGGGTGATGCCAAAACTATTGACAGCGCGGCCAAATAAGAGATCTGAGCTGAGAGTTAAAAACAGAGGAATTGAAGATGTTTGAGGGTTTCCTTTTACCAAAGATTAGGGTTAAGGCTACAATTCTGTCATGGAGGTCGTGGATCCTGTGACTTTCTAAGATGGGGTGGGCAATAGTTTTTGATGAGAGGAGCCACTCCAAGATTTTGGAACATGGTTAAGGGCTGCACTTCTCTGTGGAGGGGATGCAGGGTTTTGGCCGGAGGTTGGGTGCAGAAAGAAGCTCAGGGTAGGGAATGGGGTGCAGGAGAGTGTATGGCATCTGAGGGGGAGTTGAGGTGAAGTAGGGGGTGGTACAGAAATAAGCTCAGGGCAGAGGATTGGGGTGCAGGAGTGAATTTGGACCTGGGATGGGATGTGTGTGCAGAGGGTTTGGGTGGTGATCTAGGGCAGGACGGGGTGGTGACCTGGGGCAGTTAGTTGGGAAGTAGGAGAGGCTGGGATGCAAGAAGCAGGAGCTGAGATGTCAGAGGCAGGCTCTGGCCAGGAGTCACTTACCTTAGGCAGTTCCCTTCCAGCAGCCCAGTAGGGTCCCTGACGCAGGCTCTCTCCTACAGCAGCCCTAGGCTGCTCAAGGAGGTTCCCTCCATATGCCATTCAGAGCCACTCATCCTTGGGAGCGAGAGAGTTTGTGCACTTCCCTGCCCCAGGCCAATCATCGGAGCTGGGAGCCGGGGAATGTGCAAACTCTCCCCCCCACCTGCCCCAGATTGTGTGGCACTTAGAGGGAGCTGCCAGCCATTTTGAACAGCTGGCAGCTCCTTCTATGCGCCATGCACCCATGGCAAGTGGGGGAGGAGACTTTGCATGCTCTTCTGCCCTCAGGCCAATTGGGGACAATTGGGCCGTGGGGGCGGGGCAGTATGTGAACTCTCTCATATCCCCCTTCCCTCCCTCCACCCCTCCTGCCAAGGGCATGCCTCGCTGGTGACTCTCTCTCGGTGCCATGGGCCCCTGGTGGAGAGGAGCTGCCAGCCATTTTGAACAGCCTCAGGGTCCTGGCAGGGTGGGCTGCAGGCTGAATCAAACAGCTTGGCAGACAAATCCAGCCCGCAGGCCCTATCGTGCTCATGCCTGTTCTAGAACATTCATGACTTCTTATAGGACAGGGTTGGAGCAGCTGCCAACCTCATGGCCACTGGAACAGCAGCTGGAGTGAGGTCGGTCTCCCTGGCTCTGGAGCAGCAGCGGACAGCCCCTGTTGCAGGGGCAGGGATAAGGCTGGATCAGCTCTTTTTGTCTCCCTTCACACGCAGGTATTTTTGGCAAAAGTCAGGGACAAGTGATGGGATTCTGTGAATTTTTGTTTATTGTCCACAACCTGTTCCTGGCTTTTACTAAAAATGCCCAGGATAGAATCTTCACTGTAGTTATAGAGAAGGGTATGGGAAGTCAAGACTCCTGAGTGCTATTTCTGGCTCTGTAAGGGCCCCTGATCTTGGACAAGTCACTGTATCACTTTGTCTCTTGCTTTCACTGGTTCTAGAATAGGAATAGTAGTCTCTCAGGTGCTGATAATAACCTAAGGTGAAAAAACACTGTCCACTAAAAAAATATCGTTTTATTTGAATAACTATTTGTATCTGATTTCAGTGTATGATCTATTCATGAGTAACAGACAACTATCAAAAGCTTCAGAGGGGTAGCCGAGTTAGTCTGTAACTGGAAAAACTTAAAAAAACAACAAATTATCTTGCAGCACCTTGGAGACTAACAAAACATGTAGATGGTATCCTGAGCTTTTGAGAGTGCAACCCACTTCTTCAGATGAAACTATGTTTGGGTAAAAGCATATGCAAAAGAGAGTGTAGTGCACAAGCAAACCAAAGTAGAACATCACAGAATTCTCTGAGGGGACAAGGCTATTTTATGAGCTTGAGAGAACTTAGCATCAGCATCAATGTAAATATCTGAAATGGCGATTTCAGAAAGTTGATGCAATTTTCTAGACATTTCCGCAATTTTTCCAATATGCAGCTCAGTTTCATTATTGTAAAGCCTTCTCTGCTCACTCAGTGCAGTCAAGAAGGGGGTGGACGTTTTGGTTGTTTGCTTTGGCTGCATTCTCAGTTTGGGATGCTGAATCCTGTCTCTGTTGCTTGAGGGTGCAGTAACTGTTTCCACAGAGCTGAAGGCATTTGGAACTGTCCCTGTTAGGGGAAATTTGGCAAAGGTGTTACTGTGTGAAAGCCAACCCTTACTTTCCAAAACAAATGTTGCTTCTGTCCTTGAGCAGCCCCAGAGTACGTACAGAACCAGCTTGTCTGCACCACACATCTAATTCTCCATGCTGAAGCCTGTTTTCTCCCATAATTTTCTGTTAACCACTTGTCTTCTGCCAAATGTTTTGGGAGCTTCCTAGCATCACGCTGGGTTTAGATTGAAGGATAATGGGTCATTAGTACAGCTAAGCATATGACATGAAAGGCCAGCAGCATATAGAAAACCGAGCAAGTACTATGACGCTCTTTGGTGGTGGAATGCTTTTCGGCATACTAAATACATGGTTGTGGCAGGTTGACATTCTGGGCTGCACAGCGGCCCTGTTATCATAATGCTACTCTTTTTGGGGGAGTGGGGCAGGGGAGGCTCATTGTAAATTCTTCCTTTCCCTTGCAACACAAAACATTTCCACTTCATGCTGGGCTCATCTCCTGCCACTGTCCTGACAAGCCTTGTAGGAAAACAGCAAGAACAGTCACATGTGGGTGACTTTATAGTCTGGAGTACTGTCTTGTGGTACAACTGCATAAAGGGGGCAGAAGGATCCATACAAGAGAACTTTTCTGCTGTAAGGTTGAGCACTCTCCAGAGCTTTTGGAAACCCTGAGTTAGTGTCATCACATGAGTGCAGTCCTTTGCTGAGTTGTACCAATGGGGTTGTGTAGCTTCTGTAAAAATACTGGTGAACCTGCAGTAGGCAATAAAGCCACACTTTCCCCAGGCATACATAAGATTTAATAGATCTTTTCTTTAACTTTTCTGATTCTGTGAAGTTGTTTTTAGAAACAAGTCAAAGGTCATATAAGATCCAATGTACTTTTAAACTTTAGTTTTACTGCTTCCTACCAGCTAAGCCAGTAGTCTTCCTCATTATAAACTCTATTTAGTTAAAGGAGGACTTCAAAAGATTTTACCTATTTCTGGCAGTGTAAACCCAGGTTTTATTGAAAAGCTGAAAACTATTAGAGCAGCTAATCTTGGTGTACCAAAATGTAGGCTAGTTCCTTTTGCAGGCCTGTGTTTCAGGAGCTGTTCCTTTTCTAAGAATACAGAATTGACCAAGCTGATCTAAAATTGGCCATGTGTATCTCCAGAATTATTTTCAGGTATTTAAAACTTTGCATTGACTTACCTTAAAAATCAAAGAATCACTTTTAAGTGCTACCACCACAAATGGTTCTGAAATATCACCTGGGTGGTTCTACCTCATTCATAAGTTCCAAAGGTAAAGATTCTGCAACAAGGACTTCACAGACAATAGTAATGGCACAGGAGGCAGAGTAAAGTCCAGTTAGGGTACTCCTCACTATTAGCTATACAAACCTGTTTTATGGGGGGGGGGGTTTTGTTTGGTTTGGTTTTTTTGAGTAAAGTGAATAATTTTGGCTGAGAAATGCACAATGTAATGTGGTAAGAGGGTGCTGGTTTTACATAGCCACTTTTCTTACAACACTTCAACAAAGAAGGTCTCTTATCAGATCAAATTTTCCAATCCATTTTAACCAGGAAGATCAGGAGGCAAAGATGAAGAGTTCACTTTTGTCCAGATGTAAAACAACATGATGTAATCCTGTGAAATGAAACAGCTTTCATAATGGTAGCAGCCATGGACTTTGTGTAACTTGTGTTTTAAAACAGCAAAACAGGACACCCTCTCTCTTTGAAGTTAAAAAACCTAACACCCCTTTCCACATGGCCCCACTTCCCCAAAATAGTCTTTATCTTTGCATATGGCTTGCTAAGGATACTTCTAACAGAGCAAGATTGTCCAAAAATTCTTGGGTGCCTCATTATACCTTTTTCAACTAAATATTATCCTTGCAAAGAGCATGCTTGGCTCAGTTCTGAGTGGTGCTAAACACCTTCAGCACTATGTATACTCAGAACTTAGAGGACTGGGCTCTTAGTTTTTCTCTTTGTGGCCTCTAAGGGTTCCATTATTCCCAGCACAGGCACTATGAATGGCCTCACTGTGACTTCCTGGGCATGAGGAAATGTGGTTGTAGTTCCGAATCAATTGTCATGTCATGCTTTTTGTTATTTGGGAATTGATCCTAGACCCACCAAACCTATTTCACTTAAATCTCATTCTGTTTTTAACACTCTGATTTTAGAGGTTAAGACTTTATCTACTAAACTTTTCATTCGTATTCTTTTTGTTCTTGTTGTTTGTACCCAGATCTACACTCTCGTTTAAAATCTGAGGCTTACGTTTTCTGGTGATACTGACTGATACAACTGATATTCCGATCATCAGAAAGGACTGGACACTTGTAAAGTGTGTTAAGTTGGGCCCACTAAAATGAAGAACCCAAAATTATGTCACTTCTGAAAATTCTGACCTTGTTTTTTAAAATGGAAGAGAGTGTTGGATTGTAGTTATTTAAAAAAATGACACTTTAAATGTCATGGTTTTTGAGTAGTAGTCTCATGGCATCATGTACCTATGGGTGCTCCTCATCAGATGTCCATGTGCCGATGGATCTTTGACTGAAGATTCTCAGTAGCATTGTCCATGAGTTTGCCCCTGCACCATACATAACCTTGGGCTCTGGTCTGAGGGTGCATAGAGAAGGTCAGATCTCCCCCGGCTGTGGCAGTTTTTCCTCAGCCACCTGCAGCCTGAGACTGAGCCTTGCTGCATCCTTAGTTAGCTTGTGAGCTTTGCCTTCTTTATTCTTACTTTGCTTGTTTTGAATTTAGCTGATTTTTTTTCTTTCTGTTTTCAGAGACTTTTTGTCTTTTAACTTTATGAATTCCTCTAGCCTTGGCAGCTGTGGCTTCCTGCCACTTCAGTTCCCCCTTTGTCTGGGTCTTCTCTTGGTCCAAAGTATGGAGAAAACCCCAAATTTAAACTTTGCAAGGTCTGCTCCATCTTGAAGAGCAGGTCAAGGATGCTGAGGGGAGGATAGACTCCATCTACTCCTTATGGAGTATACCCTAACGACTTCCAGTGTCAGAGCCTGACTTCCTTCCTGACTTCCTCCAGAGACCCAGAGGCCCCATCAGCCTCCAGCTGATGCACCCTGGCCTGGCAAGCAGTGTCAGAACCCCAAAGCATGCTATGGAAAAAAGGTTCAAATACACTGGCAGGAAGTAGAGGAAGGAGAAAACTTCCCAAAGATCAGTTTCTAAAGAAAACGGCCCCAGCAAATTTCCACCTCGCTTGCATACTCAACTACCATTTGAGCTTAAGGACCTCATGCCTATTGCTGAGCGAGGGCCAGGTTGCAGCTATTTAGGCTTTTCACTGAATATCACACTATTAATTGTTCTCTGACTTGTCTGCAATGTAGAGTTATTGAGAGAACTATTCCAGAACAACTTCATGTGTGAATGCTGGAATACCGCAGTAAGAGTTCACACATGGTGTCAATCAAGGACATTTATTCCAGAATTAGAGCATCCACACATGGAGTTATTTGGGAATAGCTATTCCTATATAAACTCTATATGTAGATATCTGAAAGCTGAGGTCTTCTAGCGCTCACATCACTATCTTTGTGAAACAGTATCAGTGTGAGACAACTATCCCTTTGCTTCAGGCTAGATAGAATCTTATTCTAATAACCCTCTTCTAGTCTGAATTGTGCTATGATGTTCCCAAATGACACGGGCTCCCCTTGTCTTTTGGATGACACAATAATTTGTGGCCTGTTTTTATCTTGTTCTCCTGAAGCACATCTCTATTTCATCTGATGTATTCCATTCTACTAGTGACAGGCTTTGTTTAATTCACTTGGGAGTAATTGCCATCTTGAACAAGGGCTGGATCATTTTAGCAATGCTTTCCCTAATCTCCTTCAGGTCAACTGCAGTGAATCTGATTTTTTTTGGGGGGGGGGGAGAGAATGTGGTTCAAAGTGCACCACTTATTATAAGAAACATGAGACAGACTGCCTCTTGTAATTATAAATAAATAAGTAAAATGGGAAAAATCAACTTTAGCATGTGTTCTAGCTCTCTGTTTTCAGGGTTTATGATTGTGCTCCACAGGGACACTATCAAGATTTAGATGCTTAAAACTTGACCTACATTTTTTCCTTATCCGTTTACAGTCACAGTATATATTTGGGTTTTTCATGAACAAATAATTGATTCAGTGTTCTCTCCCTGGCTGTCTTCTCCTACTCCCAGTTGCTTTAGGGAAAACAGTATCTCAGCCCTCAGAAGTGACCTTACAGGACAACTGTTGAAAAGACCCTAACGTTAACAATTCAGTTACAATAGCAAAGCCGTGTTTGTGCAGCCTAGTCCTTGGGACTGAGCCTGCAATGACAAACTAGCACAGATTTCAGTTTTATGCTTCCCAAGGTTTGTTATAAACAAAAAATAAAAACATCTTCTGGGCAAGGTGGGAGGGCTCTGCACTCCCAGAAAGGGTGGGACTCGCCTCCTTACCACCAGTCCTACATCGCTGCCCAGAGCATGTCACCAGGGCTCTGGTGGTGATTTAAAGGGCCCAGAGCTCACAGTAGCAACGGTGGCGGCTGGAAGTCCTGGGCCCTTTTGAATCATTGGGCCCCAGGCCAGTTGTCCCCCATCAGTGGGTCTGAACAGTAAGTAAGGAGAATAGCTTTAGCAGTCTGTGTAACAAACATTTTCACATCTGAAATATCAGATAATTTGAACCAAAGAGTTTGAAAAGAATTTGTGGAATTCTCTGCACCATTGATGATGATATTTTACAAAGCTTTTGGAATACAGAGGAAGTCGTGGAAGACTGGAATATAAGTTAGTGTATCAATATTTTAAAAGGGTAAACAGGATGACCTTGGTAACTCTAGATCTCTCACTTTAACATGGATCCCAAGGTAAAAATCACATACAGGCTGATTTGTAGAGCCAGTGCAGATATTAAATTGGTATCCACATCCACAGATGCAGAAATGATCTGCAGATATCTCCATGCATATCTGCAGATATCCGCAGATTTGCAGTGTTTTAGGTACAACATTTTTATTCGCATCTGTATCCACAAAAATGAGCTGTGGATATCCACATCTATGGATGCAGATACCCATAGATACAAAAAAGATTTGCAGGGCTCTACTGATATGGGCCACGGTCGATAACAATTTAAATATGACAGTATAATTCATACCTATCCATGTGGTCTCATGGAATATAGGTCTCAGCAAACGATCTTTATAGCATTTTTGATATTACAAATTTGTTGGGGTAAGACATTTTACTTAGTACTGCACGACATTCTGATTTTAGCGCTAAACAAAATCAAGGCAGCACTTATTAAATAAGTGCTAACTGATGGATTTAAAAACTAATTGTAAATGGAGAATCATCTAGTGGGTGTTTCTAGTGCAAGGATGTCTTTTTGGTTAAATACTAGGCAGTGCTTTTATGTGTCATCTCAATGAAAACAAAATCACTGCTGATATGTGAAATGAGTACAGGTCGATTCTATAGATCACTATGGATGAATAGAATGATAAACTGGGCACACTTGAACGTGTGGTGATGCTGTATGGGAGACACTTAGTATGGATGCCAATATTGTAAAATGGAAATGAGTCATTCCGGATATGGTGTGCGAGTTACCCTAAAATGTTATTTGCCAAGTGTGATGATCTTATTTATATGCTGGTATCACCTTTTACTGGGAGTAATAGCTATGTCTGGTATAGATGTACTTAAAATTTGTGTGGTGCCTGTGGGGCTGCGTCTAGACTGCTTTCCTCTTCCGAAAGAGGAAATACAAATGAGGAAAACAGCAATGCAAATGAAGCGCTGATTAGCATGTTCACGTGCTTCATTTGCATATCCTTTTCCGATCCTTTTTTCAGAAGAGGTTGTATCAAAAAAAAAAGCAGTCTAGACGTAGTTCTTTTGACAAAAAAACCCTTTTTCGAAAGAATCCTTCTTCCTCAAAAAATGAGGTTTACAGGGTTCTTTCAAAAAAAAATTTTTTTCAAAAGAACCGCGTCTAGACTGCCTTTTGTTTTTTAAACCTCTTCCAAAAAAAGGATTGGAAGAGGATATGCAAATGAAGCATGCAAACATGCTAATCAGCGCTTCATTTGCATTTCCGTTTTCCTCATTTGCATTTCCTCTTTCGGAAGAAGAAAGCAGTCTAGACGCAGCCTGTGTGACACTGTTGGACAGAGAGGCTAGGCAGTGCTGATGCCAGCTTGATGGCCCCTCAAGGGACATCACTTATACAACTGACCCATTGAGAAAAGACATACACCCTAAGACTCAGCAAGGCATGTAGGGGACATGCCTGTGGACAGGGAACTCTAAGACTTTTCCATACCCATGTTCTGTTTAAGCATATGTTTGAAAAACAGAAAATACAAGCTACGTAACGAGGAATACAAAGGGCAACTGCATCATCTCCATTTTGTTGTCAGTTCTGGTTCTTAACTTTGCTACAAACTGAAGTTAGGGGTTGCCAACTTTCTGCTCTCACAAAACTGCCCTGCCCATTCTTCAAGGCCCCGCCCTCCATGTCCTCTCCTTCTGACACTTGCTCTTCCCATCCTCCCTTACTTGCTCATTTTCACCAAGGTTGCTTGGGGTTGGAGTGCAGGAAGAGGTGAGGGCTCTGGGGTGGGGTCAGAAATGAGGAGTTCAGGATGCAGGAGGTGGCTCTGGGTTGGGATTGAGGGGTTCAAAGGGCAGGAGGGGGATTAGGGCTAGGGCAAGGAATTGTGGGGAGCTTAGGGGTGCAGAGTCTGAGCAACGCTTACCTCAAACAGCTCCTGGAAGCAGCTAGGGTTGCCAGATGGTTTAACCAAAAATACCAAACACACCCTGCCCTCCTCTCCCCCCCCCCCCCCCCGAAAAAAACTGGGGAAAAAATTCTGTTGGGGGGGGGGAAAAAAGGGGGGGAGACCGAAGTTGTTGAGCCAAAAAAAGAGGACTCTGAGAGTTAAGCTAGCTAGCTAATTAATTAATAAAACAGCATGGCCCCTTTCAGAGTGTGTGCAGAGTCAGAATAGGGATAGGAACAGGGGAGTGGTTGAGCACTAAGACTCAGGGAAGGCATTGCTTCCCCTTGGTCTTTAGGCTTTTTGCCAGCAGCCATTTTGTTTTCTTAATCAAACCAGAACGCAGCTTCCCTGCGGAACCAGGTAAGCAGGGGGGCCGGGGCCGGGGAGGCTGGGCCCAGTTGCCAAGTGTGTTGTAGGGTTGCAAGGTGTCCGGTATTTTCGCCTCCTGGCCGGGAAAAAAATCAGAAAATACTGGACATTTTTGGTGTCTAGTATTTTCTGAATTTTTTTACTGGACAGGAGGCGAAAATACCGGACTGTCCGGGTCAATATTGGACACCTGGCAACCCTAGAAGCAGTGCCATATCCTCTTTCTGCCCCTTAGGCAGGGGCATAGCCACACGGTTCTGCACACTACCTGTCCACATGCAGAGCCGGCACTTGTTGTAGAACAGCATCTGGAGTCCCCTGGCTGCCTATACATGTAGGAACAGGAGAGAGGTTATGTTGCAGCTTCTGGGATCTGTGCCAAATGACGACAGGTAGGGAGCCTGCCTTAGACCCGTTCTGTTGTCGACTGGACTTTTAGCAACCTGGTCGGTGGTGCTGACCGGAACCACCACAGTCCCCTTTTGACCAGATGTTCTGGTCGAAAACCAGACGGTTGGCAACCTTTACCGAAGCCCTGAACAAAGGTCTGAATGACCCATCTAAGCTGTGGATGTGTTCCAGAGGGACTTTCAAGAGCAAACTCACCAATACTGCTAATACATAAACTTTGAATTTTTGTGTATGTGAGACTGCTTTACCATTTAACAGCTCTCTTCTTTTTCTTTCTTTTTTCTTTATTATAAACCTTTAGTTTCAGACAGTAAAGGATTGGGAAGCAATGTGGTATTTTGGGTAAGATCCAGCCTAATACTGACCTGGCAGCGTGAGTCCTTATGGAGTCAGAAGAACATTTTGTATAGTGAATAGAATTTTAAAATAACGTCTCACTGTACTGGATCTAAGTGTTGACTAGGAGCCAGAGAACTGGAATGCAATAAAGGCAGCGGCTGTGTGGTTTCTCTTTTTTCTTCTTGTTGTTAAACAATATGGAGATCAGAAGAACAGTTTGTGACTGGTTGGGGAGTTTAACCTCCGATTTACCCACCAGTTTTGGGAATATCTGCTCTTCCCTTTGCAGCCTGTAAAGACTACTGCAGGCACACGGGATCATACATGGCTCTTAGTACAGATAAACACAATGCCCTTCATTGAGAAATCAAGAATGTAGGCCACTTAGAAGATGTGGGCCTGTACTTTGAAAGGAACAACTTAGACAGGACTTTAGGGATCGTGTTGGATAACCACTTGAATATGAGTTTGCAGTGCAATGTAGTGATCAAGAAAGCAAATACAATCTTTGGGTATATAGGCAGGGGACAAGTGAGTAGAAAGGTGTCGCTACCATTGTATATGGCATTTGTGAGACCTATGGTAGGTATCACAGTGTGTCCAATTTTGATGACCACTCTTAAGAATGTTGATAAATTGAAAAGGATTGCGAAAAAGAGCAACAAACATGATATGAGATCTGGAAAACCTGTCTCATAAAGAGTAAAGACGCCTAATTTATTTATCTTAACAAATGATATTTAAGAGGCAGTGTGATCATGGTCTACCAATACCTACATGGGGAGATTTTGCATAGTAGAGGGCTCCTTTAATCTGATGATGGGTGATCACTCATTGCCGAGTATGATCATCTTCCATTGGAGTTGTGGACCTTCAGCTGTCTGAGAAGGCTCCTTAATCTAACAGATAGACAGAAGCAGAATAAATTATATAATGGGTGGAAACTCAAGCTAGACAAACTCAGATTAGAAATAAGGTACAATTCCTTTTTGAGAGGCTAATTTACCATTGAAACAACTTGCTCTAGGGATGTGGTGGATTCTCCATTACTTGAAGTCTTTAAAGCAAGGCTGAATGGCTATCTAAAAGATGTGCTCTTGTACATCTAGCTTAGCTGGAAGCGATGGGCCTGATGCAGGAACTCACTTCGTGAAATTCTAGGTGTTATGCATAAGGCTAGACTAATTAATCATAATAGTTCCTTCCGGCCTTTAAAATCTACAAACCTTGCTGAAATATAGCTACTGCTTCGTAGCAATGTGGGAGCTAGTATAGGTGTCCTTCATGGTTCATGAGGCGCTCAGCAAACCAAAGTCTTAATAGGTAATTTGTTGAGGAATCCCTTTATTGTTTTAAGCTGTGATGTGGTGTCCCCTAATGCCGTGTTTCCCTCTTCTTGCACACACTTCTCTATTTGTATTTTTTTCTTTCTAGGAAGAGAATGGGGACTATACTTACGTGGAAAGAGTGCGGATCCCACTGCCTCATGGGACTTTACTGATAATGGAGGGAGCTACCCAGGAAGACTGGCAGGTGAGAATACTTGGGCAGCGTGAAAATTAGGGATATAAAAACCACCCAGAATAGTTAACCGGCCAATGTGAGCAGCAGAAGCTGCTTGGCGGGGGCTGCTCCTTCACTGCTGCAGGCAGCAGGGGTTGCCCTATCTCCAGCCAGCCAGCCAGGGTCCTGACGGTTGGGCTGCCATGAGGGGGAGCCTCCAGTTAGTTGGTTAGCCAGTGAGCATGCCAGTAAGACATATGCGTACTGGCTAACCTTTAACATTCCTAATGAACATGCTTTTTCCCGTGGTGGTTAGGGATGTAAGCGACTAGTTGACTAGTGACTCGACTAGTGGCTCCCCCCCCACCTTGCTGCCTCTATCAGCATGCTGCATGGGGGAGAGGAAGGATCTGGTGCTGGCAGGAGCTGGTTTAAAAGCCGGTTCCCCCCAGTGCCATCTCCATGGGGAGAATGTGCAATTTCAAAAGCAGAAGTGCTGCAGGGAGCCTAGGGTGATCTGGGACTCAAGTAGTCCCCCGCTGGCCCTGTACTCCCTGCTTTTGAAATGTACAAGAGCCCCAGGAGGCTCCCTACGGCGCTTCCACCTTTGAAATGTATCACACAAAATTAATGGCTTAAGCTGAACACCATTTCTGCAAGATCAATAAGTGATGTATAGTGATTACTCCACGTACCATTTATACTCCTAGGTAATGTTCTGCATTTAGGCGAGGCAGTGACAAACACGGTATGCATCTGAAAGTGAATAAGCAATTTAGGAAAGCAACAGAATACAGTTGTAATGTGACCTAACAACTCTACTGTTACAAAAAGTGTTGTAGGTTTCTTAATGGTCCTGAGCAGTCAGGTCATGGGTTTTATGTCTTACCTAATTATTATGAAAAGTGAGTAATGTGACCATCCTGTAAAATGAAGATACAAAATATTTTGTATCTTCATTTGAATAGCAAATGTTTAATTGTGCAAATCCATACTCTTTCTTTTCTTAATGTTTATAGCATCGGGTACCTAAGGAATATCATGCCAGGGAGCCACGGATAAACTTGACATTTAGGACCATTTATCCAGACCCTGAGGGAATGCAAAGATGAATGAAGACAAATGTCTTGGCTATTACTGGATAGAACATTGCAGCTGATCTGAAGTCTCAGACCTGGTGCTGGTTTGGAGAAAGGAGCCATAATGGATTTTTAGTTACTGTCAAACATCTAGCGAGGGGAAGAGGCTGTCGTCATAGAGAAATGTGGCCGTCACACATTTCCTGTAATATGTAGATAACACTGTCATATATTCAGACATGAGATGCTATTTGATTTTGTTAATTCATAGACTTTGTTTGGTTTGATTTTAAAAAGCAGTAGTGACCTGTCCCCTCAGAGAGAGGTGAAAATGCTTGCATAAATTAAAGATGAGAGCGTTTACCCATTGGAAAGCAGCTTCAGCGATCAATGCTTTTTTACCATCACCCCCTTTATCCTGGCAAAATATGAATGGGTTTTTATAGCAGAGACAAGTAACAGATAATAATCCTGTTGTTCTAGTCTACATGAAACTGTGCAGGTGTGTATATAAATCTGTGAAAATTATTATGTAGCACATCAACTCAGAGGATCTTGGAGCACTTATTACTAGCTCTTACATGGGAAACAGAGACCTTTGCCAAAGTCTCACAAGTCAATGGCAAATCTATGGGTAGAACTCATGTCTCTTTACTACCTGCCCAGAGCCTTGCCCACTAGACCATTTTGCCTTGCTGCTTTAATGTTAACCAAAAAAGTCACCCCTTCAATGTTGGTGAAGGATTGTGGGGCTTCAGATTTTGAGACTCTTTAAGATACTTAGGGTCTGATTTTTTTCAGCAATACTGAGCATTTGCTACTTCCTTGGACTTCAGTTGGAGTTATAGGTGTCCAGCACCTCTGAAACTCTGGATATCTCAAATTGGGTCCCCAAAACTACTGACTACTTTTGAAAATTTGAATCTAAATTATTTCTCCTTTGTTGTGAGAACACACCGCTCCTGACTTCTCATCCTGTGCTCTATTAGAAAATGCTCCTGTGTGTATATATATGTAATTACACAAACTCAAGGTATAGTGAAAAATACTTCTATCAAACCTCATGTATTCCTAACAGGCAAGTAGCAGCTAAAACCCAGATCCGGATAGTCTTGTAGGAATTCTTAATAGATTAGCTTGCCTGCTATTGGAACCATGAATTCATGGTTACTCTTTTATACAAAGCCAGTTATTCTCTATATATTGCTATATACTCTCTGCAGTTGTTTGTCAGCTATGATGGACTGCAGGATGATAAGTATTCATTGTCTATATAATGTGGGACTGCAAGTATTGATAAACATTATGTGCATTGTCTGATATGAATTAAGCTAAGCTTGGTGATGCCCCTCTCTGTTGTCAGAGTAAGTAAGCGTTTAGAAAAAGTCTTTCTGATTAGCCAGTGGTATCAGCTGCATTATGGAAGAAAATTATTCCCTGCTGACAACAGTCAAATGACTAATCGTGTGCTATGTGTAAGTTTTCATTTCTACCGGTGATTGTAAAGGATAAACTCTTAAGCCACTGCAGTATTCAGGCTCTAAATTGGGCAGAATTGATTTCTCAGTGAATCACACAAGTATAATACTGGTATGATGTCTGCCTAAAGTCTGACAGCATTTAAAACTGCTTGTATTTCTAAAGTGCGTGAATGTGGATGGGAAAGAGTTATTAAAGTGAAGGGGTTCTATAGATAACCTTGGGGGAGGGGGGAGTTACATTTTTTGGGGGGAGGGGTTTCACCCTGGTTTCCTGATGTTATCCTCATTTAATTTCTTATTTTCAGTTTTAATTTCTTTCTTCCGTCCTTCGTGTTGAAGGATATAGCTATTTGCTTTGCTTTCTGTTCTCTTCTGGGGCCGTGTGCAGACTTCTGGTGCAATGTTGGGTGATGTAGTTTCTACAAAAAGAACTATTTCTCATTAAGCAGGTTCCTGAGTTAACTCCTCCCAGAGGCCTATCCTTATATCTTAACTTGCATTGCTGCCCTCACAGTTCACTGAACCCGTGTTGAATATAGTTTTGTACAGCACTACATCCAGAGACACACACATTCCAATGGTTACTTCAGTTCAGTGAGCTTTCTCTACTGCTGTCTGTAATATCTTGTGGGTGAAAAGAGGGGTGGGGGACATCATCTTCTTTGAGTAAGCTGCAAGAATGCTTACCCTGCCAAGTCCAGAGACAGGGCGAGATCCTCGGTGGTGTAACTTACTGTAGCTCAGCTGAAGTCAATGGAGCGCTGACGTTTTATGGTAAATGAAGGTCTGACCCATGGATTCTAATCCTGCCACTGACTTCTCTCTGCCCTTTGATTGGGTTTTTATACTTTCATGCATATTTCACTAATAATTAATAACATTCACATTAGGAATTTAAATGCTCAAAAAGTGAGGCAGTGGAAGAAATTAATGTTTCTGTTAACATTCTCAGCCATCCTATACATCTCGTGCATTTGCGGTTTGCATGAATTCATATTTATGAAGGCAGATATCTATCCAGAAACCAATAATACACATGCAGTGTGTACATGTTCATAATTACTACAGTATGAGAACCACAGTTTTTGCCCTTAAACCTGTGAAAGTAATGAGATTTGTAACCTTAACACAACTTATATTTTAATTTCCCTGTGGATTCCTGAAACAGAGAGCCTACTCTTCAGGTGCTGAAAGTTTCACAGAAGAGGTGCCAACTCCTATGGACCTAAAAGCCATGCATAAGCACCCAGATTCTCTCCTGAGCTGGGATCCATCTGGCCTAAGAGAGCTTATAGGCTGCTCTAACTTATGCACCAGCAGGCTGTGTTTACTGTAGAATCACATTTTAGTTGAGAACTGGTGGAGGAAAACATGCTGTGCCATGCTCTCTCCTGTCCCATACATCATATGGGTGGGGCAGTTGTGATTAAAACTGATTATGCCTCTTCATGCCAGGTGTGAACTTCCCCACACTGGAGAAATCATCAGTTAGCCAGATAGGGCAACAGTCTACCATCTTTGCACTGCTTGAGCAGCAAAAAATGGCCAAAATAGGCAGAGAGAATCTGGCCCAGTGTTTCAGCATTGAAATCGATCTACAGATACTATTTCTGTTTAGATACCAGCACTGATACTTGATAGATCCCACAGTTAGTACGCACAAAAGTAAGATTGCAATGCTCATAACATGGGTTTAATGTGGGTGAGAAGGTGTGTCCTGGCAACAGAAAGGCATAGACCTCATTGAGGACCAGCAAAACTGAAAATTTCAAGTAATAACTTCAGCTGTGTTTTTTTTGTTCTTTGAGTAAAGCAGCGACTTAAAATTTACTTAAAATTGAAAATTTCAAAGATATTTGAAGGTTCTTTTGCTCTGATTTTACAGATTGGAAAAAAAATCCCTTCTTGGAGGGATGGAGACTGAATGTGAAATGTTTCCTCCACAAGACTTATTTCAGAATTAGAATACACCCCTCACAGGCCATAGTGTCTTTCTGTTTCATCCTAGGCCTGTATAAGAGACTGCAGAGCATTTCCAGACCAAAAAACAAAAAAACAAAACCAGTTAGAGGGACTGAAGGTTGTTTCCCTATCCTTTGCCATAATCATGTATTCCTGGAGTACTTGCATTAGGTACTGGGGAGATGAATGGGTAACCATTACCCAGGGAGCAACCCCCTGCCCACGGCCCACTGTCTGTCTTTTTATGACAAAATCTGTTTGAAGGTAGGGTTTGGTGTTGGGTTTTTTTAAATTTACTTCATTTGTACCATGTCAGATTAATCCTCTCAATTTTTATTTTTCTCCCTTCAGCTAAGTTACCTCCTCCTGCACATGAATTCAGAGAGATACAACAGCAGTGAAGGAGTTAAGCTGAAGAGTCCCATGCAGCAATCTTGGCAGAGAGCTGTAGATTTTCCTCATGGGGTTTAGGACAAGTGACAGATGATAGGTGCTCGTGCAGCCCAGAATATCCTCTTTGAGTGTTGGCATCATTGACTTGGCTAAAAATCATTTAACACTAGCTTTGCCTTTTCTGGTCATAAACACTTTCAGCCTCGAAATGGAAGCTGTATGACTGGGTCTTTTTTAAAGTGTTCTTTTTAAATGCTCAAAGTTTCCATAGCAACCTATTCCATTTGTTTAAATTGGCGCTAACTGGCCCATCCTCCCTTCACCAGACTTCTGCTGCAGACTTACATGCCTGTTGTCCCATTTTCTATCAAGACACAGGGTGCCTTTGCTGAATTTATTGTGTTAGCAGTGAGGAGCTCTTTGTGAAGGATTCACTCTCCTCAGGATTCCTTCAGAAACAGCGGAATCATCTAGCTGGTTGGGTGCCAGATTTCTGTTGCTTTGCTTTGCTTCTTGACCTATTTGATATGCCTATTTCTTGTTCCTTCTAATGTTTGTCTCAGCTCTGGGTAACTATTACAAGTAACTTTTAAAAGGAGGTTAGGGCTGTATGCTGAGTGATGACCTTTGAGCAGGAAGGAAATTGGGCTTCCTTGTGTGATTCCACGGGACAGTTACACTTCCTTTCTTAAATACAGGAAGATGGGGTTGTAATGAAGTTTAATGAGGGGGAAATAAGAAAGGAAGGGTCTTGCACAGAATAGTTATATGATTTAGATTCCCTGGATGATTTGCTGTTATACACCCAGAAGCACTATTATGGCTAATCAATACTAGTCTGCATTTTGCAATCACGAGATACTGATCACGTGATGTGTTCAACTGATCCTAACAGAAGAGACTGCTCTGATGTTCCACCAGAAGATTTCTCCCCCCACAGCCCTGTGCATGCAGTTTAACCCTATTCGTTTGAATGCTGCTATTCTTTGTATCGTAGTAGTGCTCAGAGATCCTAACAGAGAGCAGGGCACCATTCCTTTAGGTTCTATATAAACACAGTAAGAGACAATTTCTGCTCTGAAGACCTTCCACTCTGAAGAAGAAAGATGATGGGTAAGAGAAGAAGAGGAACCCCAAGAAGTGTCTTACCCAAGGTCAGAGCAGATGAACTGCTGTCAAAGGCTAAAGGACTCATAAGTCTAGTGCCCTATCCACTAGGTGATGCTTCTTACACGCTCGGAGTATTTTCCTCTGCACCTTGCTTCCTCATACAGAGCTCTGCTCTATAGCTAGTCCATGGCAAAAAAAGAGACAGCTTATCTTTACAGTGCTCCTTCAAAATGAAATGGCAGAAGGAAATAACCCCCAAAACACAGGCACCTTGTTTATTTGCAGAGGCAGCAGAAAGGGGATTAACAAACCTTGTGTGGTGGAGTTTTCTGGGTGGAAGTGGTGGGTAGAGCTGGGCTCCCTATGTTACATAATCAGCATGTAGTTAACCCACCTACTTGACATGAGTAGGGAGTGGGAGGAGGCAAGTGTGTGGGCAGGAATAGGGGCTTGACAATTTGTGTGCATGATGGAATTTGCCAGAGACTGGATTTACCCAGTGAGAATGAGGCCTTGTAACTAGCTTACAAATTACCGTAGGTTTCCGTGGTTGGTCAGCCTGATTAAACCATTGTGCTTCCAGCCCTAGCACAATAAAGGCTATGAAGCAAGTTTTTGGCTGTGGCATGCAGGGGTGAGCTCCTCTCTTCCTGTCTTGATGATGCTGTTATCAGTCACAGACAGAATTGAAATGGGCCGATTTCAGTCTCAGTGAATTGCTTTGTACTTTGCATAAGTGTAAGATATCACATCCGTTATTTTTTCAGTGTCCCTGTCACCTCTTTGACCAGCTCTGACTTGGCTGCCTCATTTAGATCAGAATGGCTCTATTTCATCTCTGTAACTTCCCTCTCTCCAAAGCCCCTGCTATTCTTACAAAGCTGATTTCAGAACTTGAGGAGTAAGGGCATTTCTAAACTGACAGTGTTTTTCCTCCCTTCTTGTCAGCATTAGCTGCCTCACCCTAGAGTCTCTCTTCAGGGCAGGACTTTGGTTGCCAGAGCCACCATTGTTGTTAGTTATTCTGTTTTTTGTTGTTTGTAAAATGCATTAAAAATCTAAAAGTTTTAAGGAAGGAGGCTCAACCACAGGCCATGGGAGATGATTCACAGACTCCTTCATCTCATTGTCAGAAAATTTTTCCTGAGGTTTTTACCATACATAACCGTTCATTTCTCTTCAACTAAATCAAAACTGCTTCAGGCCACTTTTACATTATGTATTGAATGCTAAATATGGTGTATTATGAACTGAATGCTCTTGGGGCTCAGCATCGTGCAACCCACAGAAGAAGATGGTATATAGGCACTTGAAAAGTTTAAAATGCATTTGCAAAAGTGACTTAGGAACCTAAGGTCTTGTTAAGAATGGAATTGGGGGATGGGGTATAATTTACGCTGTGAATTTAATCCAGCATAGTTTTATACCAGTTTAGTTCCCCATCTGTACACCTTTAGGGCTTATCTACACATGCAGCAGTGCGGCTGCACCCATGCAGCTGTGCCGCTGTAGCACATCTGGTGAAGATGCTCTATGCTGAGGGCGAAGAGCTCTTCAACAGCATAATAAAACCAAGAGAAGGTAGCAGTGTCAGCAGGAAAAGCTCTCCCATCGACATATAGCTCTGTCCACACCAACAGTTATGTAACTTAGGTAACTCTGAGGGATAGTTTATTCACACCCTGGAGTGAATTAAATTATGCTGACATAAGCTGTAGCATAGACATAGCCTAAGTCTGGGGAAAGGTGCTTTGTTTTTGGTTTAGCACAGAGGTTCTCAAATTTCATTCCATTGCAACCCACTTCTGTCAAGAAAAATTACTATACAACCGCCGGTGGGAGGCCCAAGGGCATCAGCTCCAGGCAGAAGGCCTGTAACCAGAGCCCCACCATTGAGAGTTGATGCTTCAGCCCTAGGCCCAAGCAAGTCTAATGCCAGCCCTAGCAATGGCAATTAAAATGGGATCCTGACCCAGAGTTTGAGAGCTGCTGGTTTAGCATGTGTCTCTTGGGGAAAGGATTTAATTTACATAATAAAAAGGCCACTTTTATACTGAATTAAGCATGCCAATGTAGTAAGGTTATACTTGTACTACTATACCTGTATAACTGGTAAATCCTGTGTAGGCAAAGCCTTTGTCCCACTGACTTTCAACGAGAATTAGGCTCCTGAGTCGCTTTGATGCTTTTGGAAATACCACCCGCCTCATCTCCTGCCAGCTAACCACCCATCTTCCTAGATACTTTGGTTCCTCAGTGGCTTCCCTGGTGGGGAGCCAGGCTTTCCAGGCTTCTTAGTAGCCTATGCGACCAACTGCCACAGAATTAGGGCTTCCAGGTTCCCAGCTCCTTGGCAGTCCATCTGGCTTGTAGCCAAATAGCCCAGGAATCTGGGCAGGCCAGCTCCCAGGGTTCTGCAGTTGGTTGGTTCCCTGGGGTCCAAGGCTGCCTACTGAATAGCTTGCCCAGAGAGCCATGTGACAGCTTCTGCAGGCTGCCTGCTGGGAAGGCAGGTTGCCTAGGGCCCTTGTTGCCAGGGCTACCTGCAGGTTCAGGTGCCTGGCTGACTTCCTGGGTACCAGGGCTGCCCACTTGGTGAGCAAGTGCTGCCCAACTCTCCAGCTGCCCACCTGGCAAGCCAGTTGGAGCCAGTCCAGAAAATGTTTTTAAAAAGTCCATTCCACAGGAAATTTTGCATTTCCAACTGAATCCAAACAAACATTGGCTTTGGAAAGGTGACATTTTCATCAAATGAAAACTTCAGGTCCCACCCAGCTCCATTGATTGTAGTACAAAAAAAAGTTTGATTACTAATGGTAACGGTACAGCTAGAGCTATGAAGTGTTAATACATACATATCTATAAGTGATACCAAATGTAATGGGAGTCATCCCAGCATGTTACTCAAGTCAGTTTAATTAAAACCCATTTGATTGATAAAGTACAGTTTACTTTTTTTTAAAATGCACTTTTAGGAATTAACTTGTTTCCAGTTGGCTATCTCTCACTCCTACCTTGTATCCCCTAAGCCAATAAGCAGGTAACATTACAATAACAGTTGAGGAAGAGCTGCCACTCATTCTGACATCCATCAGAACAGTTAAACTAAATAGGCATCAGTCACTTGGGGAAACAGTGTTTCTGTCATGGAACATTGTCTGGATCTTTTACTTTGCAAATTAAATACCTCAGCTGTGCCTCTGCATTTATTATTACTACAGAATAGCAGTGGGGGGGACCATTATCCTATGACACTGCCACTTAACACCCACCTGCATCTTCTGCTATTGCCTTACTGTTTTAAAATACTTGGTAGGGAGAGAGTTATTGGCATTTGTATAGCACTATAAAATGCAAAAAATCACGATGAAGCCAGCTCAGGATGTAATGGGATTCAGATTTCAGTGTATTGGTTGCTTTTTTGGAAAGGATTGTAAACCTAAGAGAGAAATCCCTGTTTCAATGAGCAAGTATGTCTCTATGGCCTTAGACGACCTCTGAATAATGAGAGAGAGTAGGGCTTCCTGATGAACAACTTCAATCGTATTCCAGATTTCACAAATCTTTTGCTCTACTTGTTTCATCAGTTCTCATCACAGAAATATGGCCAGTGTAATGATGATTAAAAAGATAGTCAAGGTACTCAGAATTTTTGAAGTACATTTTCCTCTTAGGGTAGTTGTCAGGACCTTTGAGGACCTATTGTGTAGACTGTATAGGAAAGACTTAGATCCATGTGTATTAAGAAATGCTAAAGCAGGAATAAGTGTGAGACAAATTGATAGCTATCAAGAGACAGGTTCCTGTTTTGGATAGTCGGTATTGCACTGTGGAATATATTAATGTTGGCCTCTAGATATTTATAGAATCCTTATTATTATAACCATCTGAGCACCACAAAATCATCAGTGCATTTTGTGCTCATAATCCACTGTGAGGAAGTGAACTGTTGTCTATATTTTAAAGATGGGGAACTGAGATACAGGATCATACAAGTGACACTCCCAAAGTCACACACAAAAGCTGTGACTAAGCGGGGTACTGAACTTGGGTTTCCTTCCTGTGTCTATCCTTGTACAAATGGTGCACAGAGTTCAATGTTAATCATAGGTGGCACACGTAGTGATGCTTATAGCACACTCACTTTGACTTCCCTTACTCCTCGTGGCAGCAGGACTACTGGCATTGACCGGAGTGCCCCTTCTCTGTTCGAGTTAGCATGTCTTCACTAGCTCCACTAATTTGAAGCCTGGAAGATCAACAGTGGCAGCTTTGATCCTCTCTGTAGTGTAGATGTACCCAGAGTGACTACCATGCTAAGGCTGAGCTGGATTTTCCATGCAATTACTCCTCCTAGTGGTTGAAGGTTGTTATGGTGCTGGACAGTCGAATAAGCTTGTTCTGTCAATACGCTTGCTGGTGGTGGTACCCAGGCAACCTGCAGGAGGTGCAAATCACCCTGAATTGAATGCACAAGCAAGATGAAGAGTAAAGTGGGGAAGAGATGTTGAGTCAGGAGATTAGAGTATCTGGGGGCAAGGCACTGTGGCAGGAGCAGCAGCAGCAGCAGATGGAAGTTGATGGGGGACAGATCAGAGCAAAGCGTGTGGGGGCGGGGAGCAAAAGGAGGTGGGAGGAAAAGCATGATCTGGTAGAGGCAGGACATGTGCAAGGGTAATGGAAGGAGTTAGAGACAGGAACTAGAGTGGAAGCTAGGAGAGGCTAGGAGCAGTGGTTGGAGGGGAGTAGGAGTCAGGTATGGGAATGGGCAGGGACAAGGGGATAGTAGAGTAATAACTGGGGTGGGGGGGAAACAAAAGCAAGAGGGACAGGAGGTCTCTGACCACGAGAGAATATGATTAGGGGCCTGGGGCATATGACTCTGAGGAGAGGCTGAAGGAACTGAGCTTATTTAGTCTTCAAAAGAGAAGAATGAAGAGGGATTTGATAGCAGCCTTCAACTGCCTGAAGGGGGGTTCCAAAAAGGATGGAGCTGTGCTATTTTCCATGGTGGCAGATGACAGAATGAGGAGCAATGGTCTCAAGTTGCAGGAGTAGTGGGAGGTTTAGGTTGGATATGAGGAAAAACTATTTCACTTGGAGGATGGCGAAGCACTGGAATGGGTTACCTAGGGAAGAGGTGGCACCTTAATCCTTAGACATTTTTAAGGCCAGTCTTGACAAAGCCCTGGCTGGGATGATTTAGTTGGAGTTGGTCTTGCTTGGAGCAAGGGGTTGGGCTAGATCAGTGTTTCTCAACCAGTGGTACGAGTACACTTGGAGTACTCGAGAGAAGTCTGGGGGGGTACGTCAATTTCAACACAACTGAAATTTGGAGAAAACTGAATTTTTGTTTTAAGTTTTACACCGCTTTATTATTTTTGCACTTTTTACACTCAAAAATTCATCGCCTACCCAGCTACAATTAGGGGCTGTGTCTACATTGGTGCGATCTTGCGCAAAAGCAGCCACTTTTGCGCCAAAATTTGCTGCTTGTCTACACTGGCCGCGAGTTCTTGCGCAAGAACACTGACGTTCTAATGTATGAAATCAGGGCTTCTTGCGCAAGAACTATGATGCTCCCACTCAGGAATAAGCCCTCTTGCGCAAACTGTTCTTGCTCAAGAGGCCAGTGTAGACAGGCAACATGAATTTCTTGCACAAGAAAGCCCTATGGTTAAAATGGCCACCAGAGATTTCTTGCGCAAGAGAACATCTACACTGGCATGGATGCTCTTGCGCCAAGGCACATGCCAGCGTAGATGCTCTCTTCTGGAAGAGTTTTTGCACAAGCACTCTTCCGCAAAAGAGTTCTTGCGCAAAATCATGCCAGTGTAGACGTAGCCAAAGTTGTTTAAACAAATGTGTTGCAATGGTAGAAAAAAACGGTGTGTGTCTGAAAACTGTAGGTACTGGGGGTACTTTTTTTTTTTTAAAAAAAGGGGTACTTTATTAAAAAAAAAAGGTTGAGAAACACTGGGCTAGATGACCTTCTGAAGTCTCTTCCAAACCTAATTGTCTATGATTCTATTCTCTTACCAGAATCTGTGATTTCAGAGTCTCAATACCAATAGCTGTGAAATGCACTGCCAAAATGTGTGTCTATCCACTCTAGAGCCTTCTACTACCAGTTACTCTATTTTTGTTTGGTAGAGGATTGTGATCTGTGGATCTAGAGATCCCAACCCTGCAGTCTACATACTTTTTTCAATTTATAAGTTTTTTAAATACTTTGTTTATTAATCTTACTTCCTGTGTTAAGAGTGTAGAAAAATGTGGTCATGTACTTAAAGGTTATATCATAATATATAAATATATATATGCAGAGTGGGGCTAAACTGAGGTTCCACAGGCAATGAATGATTTTGCTTATGGACAAGCTGGGTTTACACCAATATCCAAGTGTACTGGTCTGCAAACGCCAATGGTTTGTTCTTGAGTAATGGGGCCATGCACACAGGTTCTTGTTGTGTTAGTTTGTTAAAGCACCAAGGAGTCAGAAGAAGGTTGGCTGAATTGGTTTCTCCTTACTAAAACAAATATTTTAGCCTCATCCTGGTGACCCTCTCATTTCAGAAGTTTCAGGGGGTAGCCAAGTTAGTCTATACAGAAAAAAACAACAAATGGTCTGGTAACACTTTATAGACTAATAAAACATGTAGATGATATCATGAGCTTTCGTGGGCACAGCCCACTTCCTCAGATGACCGGAGTTTTGAGTTTAGGATGTGCAGACCCAAAATAAATAGGAGAGAAGGGGGGAGGAAAAAAAAGGAGGGAGGTGGGAGACAGAGAGCAGAGGATATAGAAAATCAGGAAGGTAGTGGGAATCAGTAAGTATCTGAAGATTGGGTAGTTAAAACAAAGCAGATAAGAATCAAATGTCTCCCACCCCCTTCCTTCCCCCCCACTTCTCTCCTATTTATTTTGGGTCTGCACATCCTAAACTCAACACTCCAGTCATCTGAAGAAGTGGGCTGTGCCCACGAAAGCTCATGATACCATCTACATGTTTTATTAGTCTATAAAGTGCTACCAGACCATTTGTTGTTTTTCCCCCCTCATTTCAGTTACTAAAAGAAAGTTTCTAGCCTTTTCCCTGGGAAGAGTAGCCAAAATAAACTGATACAAAACAATTTTAAAAAGCTGGGCTTACTTCTGCAGGGGGAAGCTGAGGGGAGAAGACATAAAGATCCCTTTAAACATACAGCTGTGTATAAAATGAGTCAGTTCGGGGGGGGGGGGGGTTGTCTCTGAGAATCATCTCACTGACCCTCCCCAGAAACCACATTGTGTGAGTACAATTATGGGCTCATGGGAGACAGGAATTGTTTATGGTTGGCAGGGTGAATGACCAAAAAAAAAAAAAAAAACTTTTTCAGAAGCCCACCCCAGAATGGGGTGGCCAGTTGTGCTTGTTAATTTCTGCTCTTCCTGGGACAGAGACCAAGAGGGCTGCTGTTCACTTAGGTGGCTCCTATGCAGTGGTTGCACCTATCCATGACAGCAATTACAAGGGAGGCTTTCCCACTGCACCCCTATGAGTGACTAGGATTTTGTCGAAATGCACCACATAGTGCCTACAGCCCTGGCAGTGCACAAAGGAGAGAGACCAGTGCCCATGGCAGCCTGCTAGTGCCTGCCCACCGAGCCCCTGCCCAGAATTTGATATGCCATTAAAAGGAAGAATCCTGGAACTTTGCTCCCCTACATAATAGCCCAGAGTAAACCTGCTCCTTCCATGCCTACTAGAGGAGATGCACCCCTGTACCCTATCACCTACAGCAGCTAGGAAGACCCACCTGTCTGAAGGGGAAAAAAAGGGACACATTTCCCAACCAACCATCAAGCCCAGAGCCAGCGGTGATCTGCTTCCCACCTGACCAACCACTGTGTGAAGCCACAGGACTCTGTCCTGTCATGAAGAAAAACTGCCAGGTAGGGGACCTTCCAAGGACAGGGAAATAGGATGGTGAAGGTGGGTGGGATTCATGGATTTTGGGGAAGTATTTTACCTAGAGCATATTCTGAGTCTCTCTTGCTGATGGAATGTTGTGAGGGACCCTTTAATTATTATTATGCTGCCTGCCTATCACTATATTGGATAGTTGATTGTGAGGCTGGCCTGTGCACAATGATTTGTTACTATAGGCCCTGGAGTGTCCTTTAGAGCTATGGTGGCTTGCTGGCACTGATTACTTTTTAAAGAAAAACAGAAGCATGTAGAAACACTAACTAAAATACTGTAAATGACTATGAGGGCTTTCTAAACATATACATGGAGAAAGGGCATGTCGGTCATGGGCTGAGTAACCTTGAATGTATGTCCCTCCTTGCAAGTGGATAGTGACAAAGAAAATGATCCAAATACATCCAAGGTGTAAATCATTTAATGCAATGGGGCTATGCAAGAGTTGGTCTTGATCCCCTGAGTGTTTTCATTGAAGGTGTCTTATGACTGTGAAAATGTGACATGCTGCATTTAAAAGTGCAGATATCTCTTGGAGACTATTTGATGTCTCAGCAGCTGAGCTGAAATGGGTATGCATTATAGCTTGTAGAATAACAGCAAGTCTCCCAGTAGCAAAGATATGACTTAAAGTTAAGGGGTGAAAAAAAGATTTCAGCTATAAAATTCGGTTTGCATTATTTTTTTATACTTGTAGCACAGTGTCTGTTAGGTTCCAGGGATTTTTAATGATTTTACTAAATGTGGTTGTTCCATATCTGGAATTATATTGAAGACAAGAAAAGGTCAAAGCAAACAAAACCTCCCAGCCCTCAACATACATGGTCAATAAACACAGGAAGCAGAATCCTAATAGATATACACTGTGAATCACCAAGTTTTGATGGCTTTCAAAACTAACTCTGACCCTGTCAACTTGTTGTGGTCCTGCTTAAAAGCCTCGTGGCTGAAATATAAAACATACTGCCTTACTTGTATTTGTGGCTAATGCTGGTAATCAAGTGCCTTTTGCTGCTTAATCACTACTAAGTACAGGACTGGAGGTTTGGGAACTTTATAATTCTGATCAAAGTTAAGATACTAACTCCTTCTATAGCCTTGGCGAGTCATTTAACCTCTGCTTTAGCTTAACATCCTATGAAATAGGGATGGTCATACAGGACTATGAAGATCCAGTAGTAGTTCTTTGTAAAGTGCAACTGAGAAGTAAGGGCTTGTATCTCATTCTCATTCCTCTCATAGGACAGAATAAAAAGTAATCTAAGATGCTGCAGAGAAAATCTAGGTTACATATTTTTTTTAAAAACTGCATGACTAGGCAGTAGAGCAAAATTCAGATTCCCCTTCCACAGAGATATTTGAGGGTAGATTTGGAACATGTCTATCAGGGATGAGTTAAATCAATGTTGTCACAATGCAGGAAGATGAACTAGATGACTCATGAGATCAGTCCCTACCCACACTACTCATTCTATTGCAGCACTGATTTCCTTGGTGGCGTGAGCTGCAGGGATGGGGATTTGCCTAATGGAAAGTAATCACTTTGCAGCCTTTTCCTTTTAAAGTTCCTTCTTTCTTGTAGGAAAGGAAGAGTGCCTCCCAACCCTGCCACCCCTGCACCTGCTGTCCTGAACTTCTGTTCTGTGCAATTCACCCTGATGGGAGAGGGAATGTGTAAAGGCCCAAGAGAAGTTGAGTGGACATTTGAAATATTACCAGCTATAGATAGAGGTGAATCTCCCCCCTCACACCCCCGCTTAAGCAGTGCCCCAGTATACAAGTGACTTCAGCTCCTGCACTATGTAGGGAAGAAATCTGTACATATGATATACATAGCAGGGAATATCTGTCATCTATACAGCAGGAGTCACATTTCAAATACCAGGAGCAACCTAGATTAAAGCCAGGACTTAAACCATCGGAACAAATATAGTTTTTTACATTAGTGCATTCCAGGCCTAATTTAGGAGCTGATGTCACTGGATATTTTCACTGAATTATCTCAAATAAAATCTTCAGGCCTTCTGGTTATTACCATGGTGATGTTGCTCCAACTCTACAGTGGAATTATTCAGAGTCTTTTATGATCAGAATTGTGAGGGATGAAATGCTCATTCCAGATGAAGTGAAGCCAGTTTGCTCTAATGTTGAACTTTGTTTATGAAGTTGTATGGCTGTGGTCTGTTTGTGTCCTTCTGGAAGAATCATAGAACACTAGAACTGGAAAGGACCTTGAGAGATCATCAAGTCCAATTTCCTGCCCTCGCGGCAGGACTAAGCACTGTCTAGATCATCCCTGATAGATGTCTATCCAAACTGCCCTTTTAAATATCTCCAGTGATAGAGATTGCACAACCTCCATAGGTAATTTATTCCAGTGTTTAACCACCCTGACAGTTGAACATTAGGAAAAACTTCCTAACCTAAACCTTCCTTGCTGCAATTTAAGCCCATTGCTGCTTGTTCTATCCTCAGAGGTCAAGGAGAACAATTTTTCTCCCTCCTCCTTGTAACATCCTTTTAGATACCTGAAAACTGCTCTCATGTCCCCTCTGTTTTCTCATTTCTAAACTAAACAAGCCCAGTTCTTTCAGTCTTCCCTCGTAGTTCATGTTTCTTAGGTCTTTAATCATTTTTGTTTCTTTTCTCTGGACCTTCCCCAATTTTTCCATGTTTCTTGAAATGTGGTGCCCAGATCTGGACACAATACTCCAGTTGAGGCCCAATCAGCACAGAGTAAAGCAGAAGAATGACTTCTCATGTCTTGCTCACAACACTCCTGTTAATGCATCCCAGAATCATGTTTGCTTTTTTTGCAACAGTGTCACTCTGTTGACTCATATTTAGCTTGTGGTCCACTGTGATCCCTATATCCCTTTCTGCAGTACTCCTTCCCAATCACTTCCCATTCTGTATGAGTGAAAAAGATTGTCCCTTCCTAAGTGAAGTTCTTTGCATTTGTCTTTATTAAACTTCATCCTATTTACCTCAGACCATTTCTCCCGTTTGTCCAGATCACTTTGAATTAAGACCCTATCCTCCAAAGCACTTGCAATCCCTCCCAGATTGGTATAATCTACAAACTTAATAAGCGTACTCTCTATGCCATCATCTAAATGACTGATGAAGATATCGAACAGAACCTGTCCCAAAACAGACCCCTGCGGAACCCCACTTGTTATGCATGATTGTGAACCATTAATAACTACTCACTGAGAATGGTTATCCAGCCAGTTATGCACCACCTTTACAGTAGCCCCGATTATGTTGTATTTCCCTAGATTATTGATAAGAATGTCATGCAAGACCATATCAAATCCCTTATTAAAGTCTAGGTATATTACATCCACCGCTTCTTCCTTATCCACAAGATTTGTTATCCAATCAAAGAAAGCTATTAGATTGGGTTCACATGATTTATTCTTTACAAATCCACACTGACTGTTACCTATCACCTTATTATCTTCCAGTTGTTTGCAGATGAATTCCTTAATTACTTGCTCCAGTATCTTCCCAGCCACAGAAGTTAAACTGACTAGTCTGTAGTTTTCTGGGTTGTTTTTATTTACCTTTTTATAGATGGGCACTGTATTTGCCCTTTTCCAGTCTTCTGGAATCTCTCCCGACTTCCATGACTTTTCAGAGATGATCACTAAAGGCTCAGATACCTCCTCTATCAGCTCCTTGAGTATTCTAGGATGCATTTCATCAGGCCCTGTTGACTTGAAGACATCTAACTTTTCTAAGTAATTTTTAACTTATTTTTTATTTTAACTTCTAAGCATACCCTATTTCCACTAGCGTTCATTATGTTAGGCATCCCATCACCATCAATCTTCTTGACAAAAACTAAAACAAATAAGTCATTAAGCACCTCTGCCATTTCCAAGTTTCCTGTTATTGTTTCTCCCTCTTCATTGAGTAATGGGCCTACCCTATCCCATGTCTTCCTCTTGCTTCTAATATATTTGCAGAATGTCTTCTTGTTACCCTTTTATGTCTCTAGCTAGATTGAGCTCATTTTGTGCCTTCACCTTTCTAATCTTGCCCCTGCATACTTGCATTGCTTGCTTATATTCATCCTTTGTAATTTGACCTAGTTTCCACTTTTTTATATGACTCCTTTTTTATTTTTAGATCATGTAAGATTTCCTAGTTAAGCCACAGTGGTCTTTTACCATACTTTCTATCTTTTCCATGCAGTGGAATAGTTTGCTTTTTGGCCCTTAATTTCCCTTTGAAAAACTGCCAACTCTCTTTAGTTGTTTTTCTCTTAGTCTTGCTTCCTATGAGACCTTAGCTACCAACTCTCTGAGTTTACTAAAATCTGCCTTCCTGAAATCCATTGTCTCTATTTTGCTGTTCTCCCTTCTACCATTCCTTAGAATCATTAACTCTATGATTTCATGATCACTTTCACCTAAGCTGCCTTCCACTTTCAAATTTTCAACCAGTTCCTCCCTATTTGTTAAAATCAAATATAGAACAGCTTCCCCCCAGTAGCTTTCTCAACTTTCTGAAATAAAAAATTGTTTCCAATGGAGTCCAAGAATCTATTGGATAATCTGTGCATTGGATAATATTTAATTGCAAACTTAAAATCAATTTTACTTTTTGCAGAACCTCTGATGCCCATTGAGCATGTTGTTAAAGCAGGTCAAAGAAATATTAGCTTATACAAAAGGAAAAATGCTCTCCTTTCCAATTGGTACAGTGCTTTTGTAAGGAGGTTAATTGGCCACTGTTGGCAGACAGGACACGGGGCTAGATAGACCTTTGGTCTGACCCAGTGTGGCCATTCTTATGTTCTTATGTAGGGTCTGAATCAATGCTTCCATTACTGCCAGCTGGAATGGGCAAGGAACCCTGGGCGTGGTTATGTAAATACCCTTCACTCAGGTTGCTTAGGCCTGCTAGATATTCAATTGTTAGAACGATGTTTTGCCTATTGTAACCAATTTGGCTGTTGTGAGGTCACAAAGTGTGCTAACCCTAAATGCAGGAATTGTAAGATATGATCACCAATGCTTGTAGCTATTGGGAATGCAGAAAAGTCCAACTGTTTAACTCAGTTCAAAGGAGAGAAACTGTCAATATAAAGAATCTCAGATGGACAAGGCGCTCTCTCTCTCTCTCTGCCAGACTCTGTAAAGGCAACTGGAGGGAAGGGCAGAGCTCTGAACCAGCAGGCTGCATGCCCTCCAGGTGCGAGCTGCAAGACTAGTTCAACCTGTTTCTCTCCCCACCCCATGATAGAACTAAAACAGACTCCATAAGGAGTCTCTTTATTGTTTTAAAATTGTATTCCAGTGGATGCTGGAATCTTTTTGCTGGACTGTGCTGTGGGCTAAGCACTGAAATCACTGCGGAGCTCAAATCCCTAGGTTTGGCCCACAGCCAAATCATCATGAGGTCAACAGCAGCAACAAGCAGCTGGCAGGTTAGCTGGTGGGAGCAGCAGCTGGCAGGGTGGCTGGTGGGAGCAGGCAGTTGGCAGGAGCAGTGGCAGGTGGCCAGCAGGTGGCTGGTGGGAGCAGCCGGCAGGAGCAGCAGCAGGTGGGGCGGCTGGCAGAAGCAGAATGTAGGTGGCATTGCCACATGCTCATTGAGGGGAGATGTCATGATGATGTACCTATGAACTCTGGGCCTGCACTGACTGGACAAAGCCGTGAGTGGGGTGTTTGAAGTGAGCAGAAACCACACTATATGAGTTGGGGGCTAAACTAAAGATCTTTAAGCAAAAGACTCTGCCCTGCGGACTCCAGGAATGGTACCTTGCTTACGGGTTTTCTTTGTTTGTGTGTTTCCTTAGGTTGATGCTATATTATTGTTATTAAACAGACTCCAACTATCTCCAACTCAGTGCTTGTGAGAGGGGAAGAATTGCCTCTAAAGGCACCCAGTGAGTAGCTTGGAATTTTCCCAGTTTACTGGGCAGGGGCTCGAGCCAGGTTGGTTACATTGTTGGAAGAACCTTCCTAGATACTGAACCCGGACCTTCTGGCTGTTGACTGCTACAGGCAGAAGGGTTACACTTTGTTGAGGGATATAGTCACTGAGGGGCTAAAATACAGTTTACTCTTGCAAGATAGATGGGACCAAACTAATGTATTCTCCAAATCATGTTGCATGCCTGACAGCCAGAAAAATTGTAGCACAACGTGTGCTTTAGTCCAACTAAACCAAGTTGTCTCAGGGATGATGACTATGCTTTAAGTGGGATCTTCCAGAGAGCTGTTACTGTGCAGTGAGGATTTTAGAATTGAAATGTAGCCATTAAATTAACAATGAAAACAACCCCTCCCCCCCCCCAACTGGAATGACTCAGTTTGACCACATAGAGAATTGTTCTTTTATTAAGCTAAATTTATTTCCCAATAAAAAGGGCTTCATGTTGAACCTAGACCAAATGCTGCTTTTCAGAGCCAAAGATCTGGGAGATTGCAGCAAGGCACATTATAAAGCTAGGGAGCTCTTAATAGTTCTTTTTCTTTTAAATTGGCAGCCAGCAAACAGCCATCTTTCTAGAAACATACTAATAAGGGGGTGGCCACAGTCACCTTTATCACAGACCACAGGAGAGGACCCTATGTTTGTTTTAGCCTGCTTTGTGAAAGGACAGTATTTTCCAGGCGATTTTCAAATGGCCATTAGCCTCATCTGCATGTCTTAGCCATTGATTAGGGAGTGCAGTATGGGAAGGCCTGAGCCTTCATGAAAGAGAAGCAAGAGGCCCTATGATTGTGGCCTCACAAAAGCAGGGGCCTTCTGTGTAGCGTGCTAAGCCGCTGCAATGGGAGCAGGACACTGGTGCTGTGCACATGCCACTTTGATAGGGCTCTGTGGAGCCTACCACTAGGCTGAGGGAGGGTCCTTTAGATGTGGGCAGGCTCCCGGACCCCAGTAGGACTTGCCTGTCTACCACAGAGACATGAGACTCCTCCAACCAGGCAAAACCTCCATTAAAGAGCCCTGAAGAATGTGTTTTCTTTCTCCCACCCTTCACCCTCGCTCCTTCCAGTCACAATTCAAAATATCCAATACTCTTGATAAGACATAGTCTCCCTTCTTCTCACTTCCTATCAAACTGGATTTTGGAAACTCTCCTAGCATAAGCCTTGCACTGGACAAAAGCTACCTGAGAATAGACTGTAGCAAATAATTCTGCATCAGTCCTAAGGAGGGATAGAACTGACTCTACTGGCTCTTTTCTTCTTCCTCTTTCTTTAACCCTGGGTTTTTTTCCCCTTCTGATAATCCTTAGCACGTATGTTTTTAAACCAGGGCTCAAGCCTTCACTAATTCACAAGCTCCTGTTTTAATAATAGAAATGCCAGACATTTAAAATAATATTAATACTTTTGCACCTTCCATCTGTCCACAGTACTTGATGGGTGTTAATGAAACAAGCCTTGTAATGTCCAAGTGAAAAAGGGAAGGATTATTATTCCTTTTACCAATGTGGAAATTGAGGTACAGAGAGGATTGGTGACGTCTTTTGTCACACAGTGAATAAAAAATGGCAGAGTGGGGAAATGGATCTAAGTCCTGACTCCCAACCTCCTGCTCTAACTCCTAAACTATGCTGTGTCTCCAACATAGTTCATTTGTTCTGTTGTTGAGAAGACTTTTATTTCCTTATCCTAGAGTGCTGAACTTGACTTTCTCAGCCAAATCATTTTGCAGCATTGGGGTATTGCCACCCATATTTGATCTGAACTCAGTCCCCATGTGTGGTAGCGATGGGGACTGAGAGTTTGGGAAAGAGAGCAAGTTACTCCTTATCCAGACAGCAGGAATCCCTGTCAATAAACTAATGGATATTGCAAGCCGGTTGCTGATTCCAATATTTTTTCAGCCAGAGAAATTGCTGTATAACCCCCACGCCCTCCAAAAACCTGTGAAGTAAAAGCAAAACATATGACTATCAGCATATTTGTTCTTCCAACCCTAAAGGCCTCCCTGAGCCTGTATATCAACCCCACTACCCTACATGCCAGTCAAGCCTCAATTACTAGGCATAGGCATTTCAGGACAAATGATAACAGCTTCCAAAGAAAGGTTTACGGCTACATCTGCCAAGCTAATTGCCCTCCCTTTTCTTCCCAGTGACCCTTCACTCTCTTCACACAGGAGTCAAAGAGCTTGGGTTCATAGGAGAGAGGTCATGTTTGTTGTAAAGGATTAACACAAAGTCTTAAAGCTGTGTGCTTCACAGGAGGGAGTTACAAGTGGAACATATGTGAAGAGAGGTCTGTTAGAACATCTACTGCCTGAAGCCTAAGATAGCAACTGTCTGCAACACAGAAGGATAAAGGAAAGATGCCAAGAGCAGCTGAGCAGCCCAGCCCCCACGTCTGAAAAAGACAGTAACAAGAAATGGATGTGGGTAGAGTCTGGTCCACTCCTACTGTGAAATCTGCTCTGGATACAGGTACCAACTCTGGCAGTGCTTGCACACTAGGTCAGAGTTTCCCTGGGGAGGGACAGGCTGCAAGATGGTTTTAGGGAGGACACCAAGCAGGGCCTGTGTTTGGCTTTTCCTGGGCCCCATTAAGTCTAAGCTGCACCATGTGGTGCTTAAACCTAAACCCAAAGCCTGGGCAACTTAGCTTTGCAGGGCCCTTCTGGCCCTACTTGCTTCCCCCTACTGCCTGCCCTGGCTTTTACACACGGACACAGTTGTTGTGGAGCAGGTGAGTTGGGGAACAGGCCAGGCCTTCAGGCAAGGCAGTTGCTTTGGGCCCCTGGCCTTTGTGGGTCCTGTGACACCCAACTGCTCACTTGCTGCCCTGGCTGGGAGCTGCCCAGCCACTGACCGAGTGGCACCTTGGGCCCTGAAAATCTTTGGCTGGGCCTGCTGTGGAATTTTATAGCCTGTTTGGGAGACCTGAGGGGGAAAAAAAGATGAAAAGTTGAGAACAGGATAGGGCGGCCAGGAGGAAAAAGCTGCTGATGGGTTTGGGGGATTTTGGAAGGAGGTAACTCCTCGATCCTTTTATATCTAGTAACAGGGTCACATCCCCTCCCTCTCAACTGCACAACAAGGAGGTTGGGAATCAGCGGGTGCTAAGCAGCCGGGGAAGGGCAGGGAGAGGGGCAAGCCCACAGCTCGTGGGAAGGGCAGGCTGCAGCCGAGCCCGCTGGGTTGCGCCAGCTGGGGAGCTGCCCCCAATGCCCAGCTCCGGATGAGGTTTCTGAGGTGTCCGTGGCGCTTTCTAAGGGGCGGCAGCACGGGAGCGAGACGGGAACGCCTTGCTCACTGCAGGGAGTTTCGCGTGAAATGCTCCCCGGCCGCCGCGGGCGCGCCTGGCACCCTGCCGCCAGCCGAGCCCCCTCCCTCCCTTGCGGGGTGGGCTCCAGGAGCGCAGCCTGCCCCGCGCCAGGGGCCGCAGCCGGAGAGCGGCGCGGGGCTGCTTTGCTGGGGCGGGAAAGCCCAGGGGCTCCCCGGCACGGTCTGGGAGCGGCGCGGGGGCGGCGTTATTTTAGCACCAATGACTCGCCGACGTCAGGCGGAAGGGAAGCGGCCGGGCAGGCTTTACATGGCATGCGGCGTCTGAGCATGCTCCTGTGTGGGCTGCAGGGGGCTATATAGCGCCGGGGACTGCGCGGCAGCGGCAGCAGCTTCCGACGGAGCTCGTGGCCGCAGCGCCTGCCTTGTCCGCGCTCCGCAGGGGGACTGCAGAGGGAGCCGCTCCCAGCCGGGGCAACTCCTCGAGCGAGACTCCGCTGCCAAGCCCGGGGTGCGAGCAGACCGCCGGGGACCCCGACCTGCCTTTGGCTGCGGCTGAGCGAAGCTGAGAGGGGCCGGCATTGAGCGCAGCCCGACCGCTGGCCCTCTCTGCTCCTCGGCTGGCCCTAGGCTCGGCGCCCGCGGCCATCCCCGTGGTGTCTGGCACCGCGCGCTCGCTCAGCGCCGCCTGCTCCTCTTGCCTCTGCCCCGCTGGAAATTCAGCAAAGCCGCAGCAGAGGGGCCGCTCCGGCTAACATGATGGCAGCCAAGCAAGCCGAGTTCATGGGCATCTGCTCCAGCTACCAAGCGGTCATGCCTCATTTCGTGTGCATCGCCGAGGAATTCCCGCAGCCCATCCGCCCCGCCAAGATCCCCAAGGGCAAGCTGAGGAGACCGAGGCAGTCCCGCTTCAAGACCCAGCCGGTGACTTTCGATGAGATCCAGGAGGTGGAGGAGGAAGGGGTCTCCCCCATGGAGGAGGAGAAAGCCAAGAAATCCTTCCTGCAGTCCCTGGAGTGCCTGAGGAGGAGCACCCAGAACCTGAGCCTGCAGAGAGAGAAGCTCAGCAGCTGCAAGCTACGGAACAGTTTGGACTCCAGTGACTCTGACTCTGCCCTGTGAAGGGATCACTGGGCCTCAGTGATAACCCATCGCAGCAGCTTTGCAAAGCCAATGGACAGCGAGAAGGGACTGTGCTTCACAGCCAAGCTTGCAGCCGCCAGATAGAGGCCAAGAACTTTATAGAGTCTATATTTTTCAAGGGAGACTATTTGTGGAGATCCTTGCTACCCAGAATTGCTTGCCAAGTAATAGCCATTGGACACTCTCTTTTGTATTATAGATCAGATCATGTCAGTCAGTATGGCAAAGGGGGACTTTGGGACCAGGATGAAGAATTTATCTGAGAGGGGGGTGAAGTTCCTTTCTCATTATCCTCATGATAAAGAACCAGTCTGAGTGGGATAGATTCCAAGAGCAATTTGCAAGTAAGGTCAGGATGTTTTCTAGGAAAGCATTTTTATGTTTTGTTTCTATTAGATTGTATGAAACTTCTGATTTAAAAAAACTTTTCTATTTGTTAGAAGAAATCAGAGCTGTTTTGGATGCAGTGAGCTGCTGGACTTTATATTTATTTTTGCATTTAAACCGTTGACTGCATTTAATTTAATATGTTTTTACCTAAATGTCTGTTATTTCCATAAAAGAGAAATAAAAGTCAATATATTTGCATAGTGCATTTTCATGAATCTTTATTGGGGGATAACTATTCCGATTTCTGCCTTCTTAGCCTTTAGTGGTTATATGGGCTTAAAATGTTGACTGCTAACCCAGAAACAGTAATAATCTTCTCGGGGACAGGAAGGACATTCTCGAAGGGTATTTCAAGTATATGCTGTATAAGAATTTAGCTAGATGACCTTTTTTAAAAAAAAAAACCCTGAACATAAAACACAGAAATTGATAATTGGTGAGGAAAGTTACTGACTTTTTTTTTTTTTTTTTTTAAGTTGCCAAAACTGGAAAAGTCTAACAATTCTTGGAATAATTATTAAATGACTACTCTGTTGTCTGATCAGACTTTTTCTCCCTTTGACAACTAGGTTGCTCGGTACTACAGACATGCTAAGTTTTTCTTATTATATATAATGCAGTTTCATTTAGTAGACCAAGAAACTGCAGGGCATTCTAGACATGCATATTTCTCTCAAGGTAGCAGAGCAAAAGATTTTGCTGGAGAAAAAGAACAGCCAAGAACGAATCTATGGGATTGATTTATTTATTGAGTATGCAGGGTTTCTAGATTTTTCCCTCTGTTGCAGGCTCCACAGTATTGGTGCTGAGAGCATTTACACAAGCTCTGCAAAGGGAAAGGCAACCCCAAGGATTGGAAATTATTTGCTTTCTTCTTCCACTTTGTTGAAATGATGTTGGGCTAATTGTTCACTCCCACAGAGCATCTCTCTCATCGCCTCGAGTCTGCTAGGTAAGCCTCAGACTGTTCAAAATTCCTAATTACTTTGCATTATCAGATACAATTAAGCTGCTAGAGGTCAGAGCCTGTAACTGTAGTTTTCCCAATGAGGGTTTGATTTGAGGAGATTGGAGCAGGGACTTTCTCATATGAGATCATGGTTCAAATGTAGTGTCAGTGAAATGAGATTTGTACTTGGTTCCAGGGGGGCTGTGGAGGGAAGTGGCATAAAACCTATCACTGAACCACACTACAATTTGGGCATCTGTGAATCTCAGGACTGGATTAGCATGAAGACAAAAATCAAGGAGGACAGGATACAAGTCAGGAGTGAGGTGCATTGCCACAGTGAAAGGGGATTGTAGGTGTGAAATAGCTTGGGGTATTGCAGGAAAGGATTACAGTACACCAAAAGAGCAGTCTTGGAAGCCCAGCACTGAAATGACAGTGGGTGCTGTGGGTCAGCAGTGGGGGGTGTCAGCAAAACTGTGCAGAAGCTTGCTATTGGATTACTCCCTTCCATTTTTGGAGGCACTACAACAGTTGTTCTTTTAAAAAAAAAAAAAAATCAAAATGTAGAAACTAATTGATGCTAGGACAGGGATAAAATCACATACAAAATCTAACAGGTGAAGGAACGGGTCTGGGACAGACTTATGCTTCCCTGTCATTAAGCATTTGACACCATCACGATATCAAGCAATGCACCTTGTGGGAGAGCCTGAAAGCTTTTTTCACTGCTTTCTATACAGACAACCAGACAACATCCATACACAAGGGACAGTCACAATTCTTCCCCAAGAACAGGTTCAGGCATGTAGATAGTCTAAATTAAAAGAAACAATGTATTACCAGAAACCTGGGTGTTTTTCCTTGATGAATTCCAGTGCTGTTCCAGCTCCTAAAATCTCTGTTTAGTGAGGGGATTTGAAGCTTCAGCAGAGGACTTGAGCTTCGACTTTAAAAACAGCATTGAAAATACACAGTAGGTAAACAACTCCACAGTGTTTCGGGTACATGGCTCAGTGACAGCATCCTTCTCCATTTCTCAGGCTCAGACAGTGGCTGTTCAGCCATGTCTTTCTTCCAAATCCAGGTCCAGATTCCGCTGTGTTGTATGTATAAATGGCAGAGTCTCTTCAAGAGCTGTCTTAGGCTAAGTGATAACATTGTAAAAGTACTTCTTTTCCTCCCCTGAAGTGGTGGGATTAAAAAGAGGCTATTTGCCCAAAACCTTTCTATCTGGGTTTGTGAGTGGTTGTGCTGCCATCCCAGGCTGGCTGCAGAAGGTTGAACTGATTCAGGCTGGTGACAGGAAAAGAGTACCAGGCTCTGACATTGCTGGGGGGGGAGGGAAATACCCACATTCACTTTTCAGATCCAAGACACAGATCCAGGATGTGGTGAGGGTTTGTTAACAAAGCATCTCATCCTAGAGATAAATATCTCTTTACATGACCATTGTTATTGTCCCCCTCCAAGTGAATATCATGCTGGGGAAAGATGCCAAAGTGACAGTCCTAGAGGCTGGGATTTTTGTTCCCAGAGCAGGTACAGCCAAGGCAACAACAATGCAAAGCTTTGGCCAGGGTGCATTAGCCCTGTGGCAGAGGGGCAGCCTCAGTCTGAAAGGGAAATGCACTGGCTGTGGCCCAGACTGACCTTGTCCTCTGATGGGAAGGTTCTTGCCATGGCAGTGGGTTTTTTTTGTGATGTCCCCTAGGAATTGTACTAAGACCCAACAAGCTCTTTTTACCCAAGTCACCACCTAACTTAGTCCCATAAGAACCTCCATACTGGGTCAGACCAAAGTTCCATCTAGTTCAGTATCCTGTCTGCCGACAGTGGACAATACCAGATGCCCCAGAGGGAGTGAACAAAACAGGTAATCATCATGGGTGCGTCTACACCCTTTTTGTAACCCATGCAGATTGAGCTACGTCAATTACGTATCTTATTTCGAAATAGGGAGCAACTACACAGCACTTATTTCGAAATAGAGCACTCTTCCTCTGATTTCCCTTATTCCTCATACAATGAGGGTTACAGGAGCCAGAGTAAGAAGTTCTCCAGCTCGACACTATTCCAATAACTACCTGCTGTGTAGACGCAGACTAAGTTATTTTGGAATAGTGCTAGTTATTTTGAAATAGTGTTGCAGTGTAGATGTACCCCAAGTGATCACTCTCCTGTCATCCATTTCCAGCCTCTGACAAACAAGGGATAAGGAAAACCATTCCTACCAATCCTGGCTAAAAGCCATTGATGGACCTAACCTCCATGAATTTATCTAGCTGTGCGCTGTGTGAAGAAAAACTTCCTTTTGTTTGTTTTAAACCTGCTACCTATTAATTTCATTTGGTGACTCCTAGTTCTTATATTATGGGAAAAAAGTAAATAACTTTGTCTTATTCACTTTTTCCACAGCGGTCATGATTTTATAGACCTCTATCATATCCCATCTTAGTCTTCTTTTTTCTAAGCTGAAAAGCCCCAGTCTTTTTAATCTCTCTTCATATGGCACCTGTTCCAAACCCTTAATCATTTTGTTGCCCTTTTTTGAGATGTTGCCTTATCTCAAAAACGGTATTTTGGAATTGAAAAAGGTTCAGAAAAGGGCACCAGAAATTATTAGGCATTTGAAATGAGTGCCATATGAAGAGAGATGAAAAAGAGTGGGACTTTTCAGTTTAGAAAAGTGGAGACTAAGTGGGGATATGGTAGAGGTCTATAAAATCATGACAAGTATGGAGAAAGTGAATAAGGCAAAGTTATTTACTTGTTCCCATAACATAAGAACTAGGGATAACCAAATGAAATTAATAGGGAGCAGATTTAAAACAAACAAAAGGAAGTTTTTCTTCACATAGCGCACAGTCAATCTGTGGAACTTCTTGCCAGATGATGTGGCAAAGGCCAGGGCTTCAACAGGGTTCAAGAAAGAACTAGATAAATTTATGGAGGTTAGATTCATCAATGGCTATTAGCCAGGTAGGAATGGTGTCCCTTCTCTCTGTTTGTCAGAGGCTGGGAATGGGTGACAGGAGATGGATTACTTGATGATTACCTATTTCTGTTCACTCCCTCTGGGGCACCTGGCATTGGCCACTGTTGGAAGATAGCATACTGGACTAGATGGACCTTTGGTCTGACCCAGTATGGCCATTCTTATATTCTTTGGCCAAGTTCCTCCTCAGGGAATTACATTCTGCCTCCCGAAATCCCCTTTGTAGTTTCCATTAGGAACAGCCCTGAATGATTGTTGCTGTGGACGGTTTAACTTTGCCAAATCTCACCTCTGAGGTGAGTGCATCCAAGTGGTGGCTGATGTGATTCCTGCCTGTAGCATGTACCAGTTTGAACTCCTAACATGCTTTTGTGCTATAGGAGGTAATGGCAAGGACAGCAACCATTGTGCCCAATATTAACTCTCACAAGCACAAGCCATCAACTCCTGTGTTACTGAGAGGAGGATGTTGCATGGGACAATGGGGTATTATTTAGCAGGCAAGGTTTTATCAAAAAGCAATATTGGCTCTTTAATTTCCAGCTGGGGAGCCACCTGAGCTAGGTATAAAGGAGTCCAGTTCAGGCTACATTGCTGTCCCTTGCTCAGTCCATCTTGTCCAGAGGTGAGAGTGTCACCAAGTATGTCAACGCTAACTGGCACTTAAACTTGGACAGTATTTAATGCCACTTACTGTATGGTACCAACCAGTTTAACTGATGCCAAGGGGCACTAAGTGCTCCTTATAGCTGCATAACTAACCAGTAACTGCAGTGTCATTGTCATGTAATTTTCCCACTGACTTTCTTGGAACTACTAGATTTGCCCCCATATAACAGGGATGAGTTCAGTTCTTGCTATACCCCTGGTATTATTAAGCATGTTTCTAAAACTAGCAGCAAGGTGCAAGCTGTTGCTTCTCGGCTGCATAATGCTGATGCTACCATTTTGCTTAGAACAGAGTCTTACAAAGGTTTTATCTGACCTGTGTGCCAGTAGCAATGCAGAGTTCTCCAGCAAGCGTGATGACATCTGTTTTCTGCTCAGGCACAAGAAGCTGTGGTAACAGAATCCAATTGGGGGGAGGAAGAGAGTGGATTTGGTATTTCCTCTGGAACTTACATGTGTTTGTATTGATTTTGAAATGCAACGAAACTTCTTCCCCCTTTCAAACCAAAATGGGGTCCACATTACTCTGATTTCAAACAAAACAAGAACTGTTATGGTAATTTATGAAGTGACTCTTTGTTTCCAAGTATTTGCATTGGGGAGGTTGAGTTTATTTATTGGTGTATGGGAAGTTATCTTTTTCAGTCTGATTTAAAACCCTGTTGTTGTGGAGGATTATTTGAAGAAAATGACCTTTCTTGGGCAGGCGGAAAGGGGAGGGGGATGGAAAGACGGAGGGAGAGGACACAGCATGTCTGTGAAATTACTCTTGGGTAATAGAAAACTGTGAGGGATATTTATCTGCTTGTTACTTTCCATCTCCAATTCTGGTAACTCAGTATTTTCCCCTTTGAAAAATGTTCTGAACTCTTGACTGCTTGTGGTCATTAACAATCTATCCCATGGCTCTTTTTTTACAAGAGCATGTAATGTCCTAGGGTAATTGCATTTTGCTGACCCAAATTTCCCACACTTAGGAATTATATATTTTTTGCTATTCTTAAAAAGTGCTGGGTGGTTTTAGTGCCTACTTTTCAATACTGCTGTGTTCCACATGGGAGGTAGATGCATTTGAACAGGGGGTAAGTAATGCCTGTATGGCACGGGTATATCATCTGGTAAGGATTTTTCACAATGTTGTTCATTATGATGGTCATTGGAGCCCCAGGACTCCCTGGCACTTTCAGTGCAAGATAGATTATCGTGTTTTGCAGGATGGAAAATTCCTAGAAATCCTACTTTAATTATGCACGTAGGACCTCTGGATAACTTGAGAAAGAAGCCTGGAAAAATGTACATCTGAGTGTCTGCAGAGAGGTAGTTAAGATACAGAGTTCTCTGGGAATGGAACTGATGGACTGGAATCAAGGGGGTGTGAAGTAAAAGAAATCCGTGGAACAAAAAAGAAAATAAAAAAATATAAAACTCAACTCCAGAGTGGAATGGGATGTGACCCATCTGCCTAAGGAGGCAGCCTAGAGAGCCTGTTCATAATCTGCTCGCAAGGCACCACCCATTAACCTAGAAGCCCACTGACATGTGGGTAGCTTTGCCTAGTAATTCTAAGTATGCAGTATATTGAACTTTTTGTATGGATCCCTCATTTGTTTCCCAAAATACACAAAACCACGAACCAAACTAGTTTCTCTCACTCTCTCTTGTTTCTTGCTATGACATTTGTTTTCTGGGTGTTTATTGCTGGATAAACAATGTCCCTACGGAGGCGAATCATCAAGATGGAGAGAGACTGTAGACGGGTCATTAGAACAGGAGTGAGGGTGTCAAGCCTTTGGAATTCTAATGAGGGAGGTGGCTCTGCTTAGGGCATTGGGTTGAGAATCAGGGCTTCTAGTGCTATTCCTGGCTCTGCTACTGATTCATTGTGTTATCTTGAGCAGGCACTCTCCCTCGCTGTACCTCAGTTTCTTCATCGGGGGGCTTAATTCCTTAATGCTGGCAAAAGTAAAGTGCTACGTCTGAGTAGTATGCAGGTCACTAGAAACAACGGTTGGTATGCTGAGAAAGGAGATGATTGCCTAAGAGAAACAACTTGGGCTTGGGAAACCAAGCTCTCAGCAATCTGATCTCAGAGTTTATGTAACAGATGAATTGCAAAACCACCTGCTCTACCAAATAGTAAGCTCTTATGCTGCCAGGGACCTAAGGACAAAGACTCTCATATTCAGACTCTACCGTATATATTAGCACTGACAAAAGACAAGACATGAGTGGCACCCAGAGAACGCAGGCAGCCCCCTTCCCCTGCTTGCACTGCAGGGCTGATGTGTTAATAGAAACCCTATGGTAAGTAAATGAGAGGCAGGATCCTGTAGCTTATTTGTGAGCCTTGTCTGGGATTTCAGTCTGAGAAAATTGCATAACTACATTCACGCTTTGCTAGGCTTTTGTGTATCCTCAAACAGCACCATCTCAGTGTGCTCTGGCAAATGGGCATGGATTCCCCATGTCTTCCTCCCCTTTGCGGGGATCAGGTGATGCTTCCACTTTAGGAAAGAGTTTATTTCATTAGTACATGTGGGAGCAGCCTGAGCCTGGGGGAAAAGGATGAATTTCATGTGATTCAGGCAGAGCACATACTGCTTGGGGAGTCCTCAGAGCCAGGAAAAATTCTGCAAAGTCTCTAGTCTGTATCATGTTTGTGGAGTGGGGAGAAAAGTTACCCAAGCACCTGATTCTCTGAGTCATTTCAGTTTCCCTGTAGAGTTCAGAGGGTTTTTTTACTCTGTAAGTTGAGGGCACTTCTGAATATCCCAAAATAGGCAGCTGGCAGCTCAAGAAGCTATGTGTATGTGATGTATAACACAAGGGGTTCTTTTGTGTAGAATCAACTTACCTTCTTGGAAAAGGCTTCATTTATATCCTGTTGGATACAGAGCAACAAGAATGATTAAAGGTCTAGAGAACATGACCTATGAAGGAAGGCTGAAAGAATTGGGTTTTTTAGTTTAGAAAAGAGAAGATTGAGGGGGGACATGATAGCAGTTTTCAGGTATCTAAAAGGGTGTCACAAGGAGGAGGGAGAAAACTTGTTCATCTTGGCCTCTGAGGCTAGAACAAGAAGCAATGGGCTTAAACTGCAGCAAGGGAGGTTTAGGTTGGACATTAGGAAAAAGTTCCTAACTGTCAGGGTGGTCAAACACTGGAATAAATTGCCCAGGGAGGTTGTGGAATCTCCATCTCTGGAGATGTTTAAGTGTAGGTTAGATAAATATCTATCAGGGATGGTCTAGACAGTATTTGGTCCTGCCATGAGGGCAGGGGACTGGACTCGATGACCTCTCGAGGTCCCTTCCAGTCCTAGTATTCTATGATTCCCTGGAATATATTACTATTTCCTTCTTTCTGCTTTAGTCTGTCTGTCTATATATTATATAATGTCTTGGGTCCTTAACTCAAGTCATTTTAGTTTTTTGGAAAATAAAATGAAAATGTACATACTTCATTTAAAACATTGCTCTGGGGTAGGGCTGGGGATGTGACTCACTGCAGCAGCTTGCAGCCAGGTCAGAAACACCTCTTCATGGCCACTGCAGCTCCAGCGGACACAGCTGGGGGAGAGGTGTATGTCCCCGGCTGGGGCAGGTCCAAGTCCAGGTTCGTCTGCCCTCTGGACTCTACAGCCAGAGTGAGGAATGCAGCAAACTGTGTACTTTCCTCTCACTCCCTGTCGAAGGGAAACAGACAGCAATGTTTCCATACAAATCGGGGGTGGGACCTGGGGGTGGAAGGCTCGAGGCTGGGGCAGTCCTGGAGGGAGGCACTTCTAGCCAGCTTCTTTCACCTACCTGGTGATTATGTCTCTTTTCTGTTTGATTTTATGAGAAGCAATCCCATTCTAGGCACATCCCATTGTCCTGGCACAACCAAACTCTTACCTTGCTTTAAGTTATCATAAGTGGAAGTTGTATACTGAATTTGGTGGTCCTAGCTCTTATTGTTTAGGAGGAGTTCTTGAACAAACAGACAGAAAGGTGCTTCAGGGCAGGGATCTGCAGGTATGGCATGCAGGAGTCAGGGCAGAGGCTTGGAGATGTGGGGGGCTCAGAGTAGGGGACTGAGTGTGTGGGGTGCAGGAGTCAGGGCAGGGGCTTGGGGATGTTGGGGACTCAGGGCAAGGGGCTTAGCATGTGTGGGAGGTGCAGGAGTCAGGGTTAGGATAAGAAGGGGCTCAGGCACAGAGCCGAGTGTATGTGTGGAGGTACAGATGTTAGGGTTTCGGGGTGAGGAGAGGCTCAGGGCAGGGGAGTGTGGGTGCAGGATCAGGGTTGGGGGAAAGGGGCTCAGAGCAGGGGGCTGGGGTGTGGGGGCCACAGGAGTCAGCAAGAGTCATGCTGCCTGGGCGGCAGCTCCCTGAGACTGGCCATGGCGGGGGCTATGATGTCCAGAGGCAGGCAGAAGTTTACTTCCACCCCTTCTCCGTGCAACCCCACTGGCGTTATAGCTATCCCAGTCCCCATCTTTGGCCCCTTGCTGCCCCCTGTGGTCATTATACAATATAACTTTCCCTGCCAGCAACCCCCTTCCTTTTTGTGTTATAAAAAACAATCACATTCCAGGTACATTCCATTGTCCTGGCACCAGGGCTGGCCTTAGGCCGATTCGCCCGATTCCCTGGCATGGGGCCCCGTGCCTGAGGGGGCCCCGTGCTTAGGTGAGTGACACATGCGCAGTACGCCGGGAGCATGGAGCATGAGCTGTACCCAGGAGCACAACGCATGCGCGGGGCCCAGCGCATGTGCGGACCTGCCCCTGGAATCGGGCCCCGTGCTCTCTAGAGCTGGCCCTGCCTGGTACAACCAAACCCTGACCTTGCTTTAAGTTATGGTAAGAGGAAGCTGTATATCAAATTTAGTGGTCCTAGCTCTTACTGTTTAGGAGGAGTTCTTGAACAAATGGACAGCCAGACAGGCTTGCTTGCTCACAAACAAACTCTCTCAAATATATAGTAGATGTCAGATGAATTAGTTAAATCCCCAGTATATTTACAAATCTCGTATTCTGCACCGTGTTCTTCCAAATCCCACTTGGCAGAACTGTGGGAGAAACCACCTCAAGAACTGTTGAAAACTGTCATCTCAGACGACTTATCTTTGATAGAATCTAGAGTCAAAAGGTTGAAAAGAGGTCACTGATTTTGAAAGCCCAAATGTCAAGACCCCTAGAACCTGGTTTTAAGAAGTGCTGAAAATAAACAGCAGCTGGGGTTGTTGGGAGCTGGGGCTGCTCAGTACGTCTGAAAATCCAGCCCCAGGGATCTCAGAATTTGGGTACCCAAAATCAGTATCTATTTCTAAACATTTTGGCAGCTTTATGAGCATGAAGCACTAATAGCTCCCAGGCCTTGAGGTAAATCACTGTTGTGTATTTCATGTGGATCTATTCAGAAGACATGTTTGATTTCCTGTTTATGTTGTTAATATCTTTCTAAATATTTGGGGCCTGAAGTTAAACTGACCAACAGCAACCAACTCCAGGAAACTTCTAAACAAATAGATGCTAAGCATAGTGTGGGAGCTGAGATCCTTTCAAATCCTGAGTCAGCCATGCAGAGGAGCTTGATTACTTTCCAGGGTGAATATAGAATGGAAAATTTCAGGCACCATGGTTAGAAAAAATAAGCTTTTCCAAAATAAAAATGGACCTGGTCCAAATTCTGCGCTGACTAAGTAACCCGTCGCAGCTAATGGAATTATTCTGAGTGGGAGATAAATCAGCCTTGAATTTGGCTCTGCCTGCGTTGCTGGAACCCAAATCTCACTGTAACAGGTAGAACAGAATTGCATGTGAAAAGTGGGAATTTGTTTTTTGCTGGTAGAAATGGGCAGGGTACATTTGGTATCTGACACATTTCTAATTCAGATAGCATGGACGGAAAGACTCTGGATCTTGATCATGTCCTTCTCTGACTACAGTGGCTCCCACTGAGGGGAAGACACAGATAAGTTCATACAGCCAGATGGGCATTTGGGTGCTTCTCTGATTTGGCTGTGGTGCTGGGGTTTCAGATAGCTCCTATCTGTTCAGGCTGTCAAGATCTGCTAAGGCGGCTGTCACTATCTCTGTCCCCTGTGGCAATGCTTACTCTGGCGAAAAGGTTGTAACACTGCTCTACAGCCAAAATGCTTCTGAAATAAATGTAGTCAAACTTTACTAATTCTGGGTCACTGAGAATGAAAATGATGCTTAAAATTGTTGATTGGCTCTAGTTTTCAAGATATGCTATTGGGTCAGTATATATGACCCTTGGGAATGGCGGAGGATAAGTGAGTTATAAAGGGAAGGGATCTCAATTTAAACCAGAAATGACTAAAATACATCTTTGACTGGATCTATGAATAAATCTGTGACTGGGTTTGGACAGTACTTGCTTTTTAGGCAAAACAATGAATGATGCAATCTGAAGCTGGTATTGCGTCATACATGATATGAATTGCATCATGTTATTCCTAGAAGTCATGGATGATGCAATCATAACGAAGCTTACATCACTCTGCTGAACAAATTGCCCTATATCAGCTCTAGAAATCATACAGTGTCGTGCTCTCTTATTTGTCAGTGTTTGATTTTGCAAAGGGACACATTTCTGTTTAGCCAAAGTGAGCAGAGATGCCTCGTACTTGTGTGAACTTCTGCTATGTTTGTGGTGAAGTGACTTTTGCATCATAAAAGCACAGTATAACCACTATGGTTAAGAAACCTTTATTTTGGCTGCAAAATTGGAGATCAGGACAAGAGGTGGGCCCCACACATATGCTGCAACACTTGTGCAACAAATCTTCGCCAGTGGTTGAACAGGAAAAGGAAATCTTTGCCTCTTGCAGTGCCAATGATTTGGAGAGAGCCAACAGATCATACCAGCAATTGTTACTTCTGCATGGTGCCTCCAGTTGGGAAAGGTGTGTCAAAGAAGAAAAAGTGGACTGTGCATTATCCAAACATTCCATCAGCTATACGCCCAGTACCCCACGGAGAAGGACTGCCGGTTCCTGATGCACGAGAATCATTCTCACTTGAGTCAGACGAGGAAGAGGATGAAACTTCTGGTCCTGAACCATCAATGTCACAGGACCCACATTTTCTCCCATCCTCCTCCTCTGAACACAAGGGGAACTGAATGACCTTGTCAGGGATTTGGAACTACCCAAGAGTAAGGCAGAGCTGTTGGGCTCCAGACTACAGCAGTGGAATCTCCTGGCAGGTGATGTTAGGGTTTCCATGTTCCGTGACCGTCAAAAGGATCTTGTCCCATTCTTCTTCATGGAAGGTGATCTTGTAGCCTGCAACAACATCGATGGTGTGATGGCAGCCCTCAACATCGTTCACGATCCAGATGAGTGGAGACTGTTCATTGATTCATCGAAGACGAGTCTTAAAGCTGTTTTGCTGCATAATGGCAATGTTTTGCCATCAATTCCAGTTGGTCATGCAGTCCATATGAAGGAAACCTATGACAACGTGAAACAACTTTTGAGGTGCATAAACTATGACCAACGTCAGTGGCAGCTTTGTGGCGATTTGAAGGTTGTTGCTCTCTTGCTTGGTCTGCAGACTGGATACACAAAGTACTGCTGTTTTCTCTGCGAATGGGATAGTCGTGCAAGAGATTCCCACGACATCAAGATAGATTGGCCACTCCAACAGTCATTGGAGCCTGGGAGGAAAAGTGTTCAGCATCCACCACTTGCTGAATCAAGGAAGATTTTGTTACCACCCTTACACGTCAAGCTGGGTCTGATGAAGAACTTTGTCAAGGCCATGAACAAAACACAAGCAGCTTTCAAGTACCTCCCTGGAAAATTTCCAAGGTTAAGTGAAGCTAAGATAAAGGAAGGTGTCTTTGTTGGTCCTCAGATTCGTGAACTTCTTCGAGATGATGCATTTGACCAGGCACTGCGTGGCAAGGAAAAGACGGCATGGAAAGCCTTCCAGTTAGTGGCAATAAATTTTCTCAGAAACAACAAGGCAGACAACTACAGGTTGTTGGTGGAAAACCTCCTCAAGGCATACAAAAGCCTTGGTTGCAACATGTCACTAAAGATACATTTTTTGCACTCTCATCTAGATTTTTTTCCACCGAACTGCGGAGCAGTGAGCGACGAGCATGGCGAGCGATTTCACCAGGACATTGCAACAATGGAGAAATGCTATCAGGGCAAATGGAGCCCATCAATGCTTGCAGACTATTGCTGGACAGTGACAAGAGATGCTCCATTTAATGAATACAAGAGACAAGCCAAGAAGCGCCAAGTAGACACTGAATAGGACTAAACTATGTACATAATAGTTTTTTGCCTTTTGTTTCATAATAAATTTTATTTATATAACCCTTTTGCTGATTTTTAAAGTGTAACATAAACAGGACAGGTGAAATATTATCATGTAAATTAACCATAAACACATGAAAAGACCTAGGTTTACAATTTATGATTAAAACTCTACTATCTACACAATATACATAGACGTAAAATGTAAAAACTTAAATATCTTGGAAACAGTAGCCAATCAGTTGTTTTAATTGTCATATTTGAATTCAGCACATCAAAATACATAATAAATAGCACATTTTATCTCTGAAGCAGACGACTTCTAAAAAATTGTAGACCAGTGAATTGCTGATCAGGCCCTCTTCCTCGGGAAATCCCATCACCCCACTCCTCTCTCCGCTTTCCTGTCAAACTAATGAAGTTTGTATAGACCTGCGGCTTGCAGAGGGATTGGAGGGCAGTTCCATCCTCAGTAAGGATCCTGGGTTTATACCAAAAGTTGTCTTAGCTACAAAGCAAAAAGAGACTAAACTGAGAAGCTGCTGGTATCCAATGTATGGCAGGGAGCCTCTGACACTCAGTGTGTGTGGGAGGACTATGACAGAGCTCACTGCAAGCAGGAGGCCTCTCTGGGCTCTCAGCCTGTTGCTAAGGTGGGGATCTTGAAGGCCAAACATTATGGCTATGTCTACACTATGCTGATCTATCAGAAAAAGGTACGCAAATTATGCACCTTTTTCCGATAGTTTTTTCGGAAGATGCTTTTCTGAAATTTGGCCCGTCTACACTGGGCCAAATTTCCAAAAAGCCTCCTCTTTCAGAAGAGCCCTTCTTCCTTGTGGGAGGAGGAAGACAGGGCTTCCGAAAGAGCGTGTCTGCTCTTCTGCAAAAAAAAAAAAAAAAAAAGGCGAAGAACAGACACATTCCTTGGATGCAGCGGAGTTTTTCTGGGATACCTCCAGTATACTGAATGGGAAGAGGGATCCATCATTTGGACTCACTAGGATTCCATATCAGACTGATCTCTTGGAGTGAAATGCAAAATCATCTTCATAAAATGACATCAGCATTCATGAAATGTGGCCGAGGCAAGCAAAGTGAAAATCTGTATGCCCTGTCTGGGAGAGATGCACACAGACCTGTTGGGATGGGCAATAACTGGTGGTGACTGGAGCTGCACAGGGATGTGTAGTGATGCTCAGATTAACAAAGATCAGAGAGAGAAGCAGGTGATCCATCATAACATGCAGTAAGTCTGGGCTGTGCAGTGACACTGGGTTGACATTTGGGCTATGTGTAGATGGCAGGCTTTTTGTGCAAGAAGCTTTTATCAGAAGAGATCTTCCACAAAAACTTCTTGCACAAGAGTGCGTTCACACTGCAAAAGCGCAACGAAAAAGCAATGTGCTTTTGTGAAAGAGAGCATCCAGACTGCATGGACACTCTCTCAAAAGTAAGCTGTGATTGCTATGCACAGGATGGCCACTAGGGCATCTGTGCTTTTTCCTCTTTCCTCTTTTTGGCAAAAAGCCCCTCTTCCCCGTCCACATACACCTTCTTGCAAAAGAGCTCTTTTGCAAAAAGGCATTCTTCCTCATAGAATAAGGAATACCTACACTGGAAAAACCCCTCTGTTCTTTCGATTTTTTTTGTGCAAAAACACGCTCGAGATATGGACGCTCCGTGAGTTTTTTTGGAAAAATGGCTATTTTTCTGAAAAAAACTCTGTAGTATAGACATAGCCTCAGAAAATGTAAACTGGCTTTTTGAATGTGATAGGTTTAATAAACTTCTGAAATCTTTGGTGGTGCTGCCCAGTTCCAGTGCCACATCAATGACCACTAGGTAGTCCTCAAGACACTTCTGACTGACATATCTTTATTTCCCATAGTATCTAATTAAGATAATTTTAGCTCTGATTAATCTAGTATAGCCTGTACTATGTACTAGGTAGCACCCGAATATGACAGGCTTTTTGTATTCCCAAACCTGCTGGAATCCTACTTCAGGTTCTGGAGTTATAGTATGTGTTTTGTTGGAGAACACAGTATATTTCCCCAACTCTCTTTTCTGAACAGTAGGAGAAGGAGACAGTCTAGTGAAACTTATGTCTATTTGGTTTGTTGCTTAGTTGACAAAGACCAAGAACTCTGTGGAGCAGGGTCTGTCTATCTTTCTGTGTGTTTGGAGAGTGTTTAGTCTACACTGAGCACTATTATAATCCAAATTACATACAGAAAACTATATTAAAAGACTGCTATTAAGGCTACAAAGTCAAACACTTATTGCTATAGTATTGTAGTGCTTAATAGACACTAATTCATTGATTTCCACAACACCTTTATGAGATAAGGAATGGACGTATTATCCTCATTTTACATATGCAGAGAGATTAAGGTAAAAAACGACAATGAATTTTAGGTACCCAATTTGAGATGCCTACGTTCTGATTTTTTCAGAGTATTTGACAATATATAGCACTTGATATGTTCAACGTATAACTCCTGTTGGCTTCAGTTGCAGTTGTGAGTGCTCAGAGCTTCTGCAATCAGACCCCAGAGTCCCAGGTCAGGCAACCAGAAAATGAGGGACACACAATAAGTGACTGTCACAGTTCCCAAGGTAATTACACCTTTGACCTTTCATGGCCTCAGAGAGAGTGAGTTTCCACTTACACCTCCAGCCATCACCTTTCTCAGGGCAAGGTGCCAGGAATCTCTCCCTGTAGACTTCAGTTAGGCTACAGTTCTTCCTGCTGTTCACTGTAATTACCCCCCAGCAAGTCTGAGCTTAGTTCAGCACTAGCAGCTCTGCTGTCTCTCTCAGGCAATGTCAGGGTTAAGCAGTGACTAGCCAGCCTTCAGAAAGCAAAGAGAAAAGCATTACAGAGAAAGCATATCTTAAAAGTAATAAGCAGCTTATATGCAGGTCTTAGCTTGCCAGTTGCCTCTCATCATCCACAGAGAGACCCTGATAGGAACAAAGGGCCAGATTCTTACAGGAATTCGGAGTTCTAATTTCCTCTGATATCAATGGAAAATAGGTACCGACATACTTTTGAGAATCAGGGCCAAAGTACTGCAAACCGTTTCTTCAGGGACTGTGCCTCTTGGTCACAGCATCAGATCAGTTCTTGGAACAGTGATTTCTTCTCTGTGTCCATATGGCCACGTGTTTAAATTCAGTTCTTTTTGAGCATTCTTTAATCAGATCAAGACAGTATAGCCAGAATCCCCCAGAGGGGAGAGGCTTCTCCAGGTTTGTTGACCTTCCTGCAGATCTGCATTAAATATCCTCTTCCCTCACCCTCCATGGTTTTGGTTTCTGCATCCTGTGATAAGCAAAGAAGCAGTCTTCATGCTTATGGGGAAAAAAATCAAACACTAGGAGTTCTTGGGAAGACTTGAACTCTGGTCTAATCAGCATGTATTGAATTCTGAAAGGGAGAGCCACCTTCTGAGCAAATCTGTCCCTGCAGCAACATGTCTTTGAACAAACCAAAGAAAAGAGACTATTCTTCCACTTCTGTTTGAGCTCCTAGCAGAATGGCCCTGAATGAAGCACTGGGTCCATGTGCCAGCTGTTCACTTTAGAGAATTAGCTTCAAATCCTCCTTCGTCAAGTCATAAGTGAAGAGGTGTTCGTGGTCCCACACTTATATTATTAAACGTAAGTAGCTGTCTCTGCTTAGAGGAAGCCTGTGGCTGGAACAAAAGGAGGGCTAGCAAGTTTGGAGTGATGTCTATCAACTGATCTGTGTGGAGAAGGAGCAGGACTGAGATGGGGAATGGGGCTGTAGATCAAGATTAAGTATTAGAGTGTGTGACTAAACACATCCACACTGGCCAGGAAGGGATAATGGCCTCCTGTATGCTCAATTAGCCCTGCCCAGTTTTACCTGCAAGGGAGATCCGGCTTGACGGAAAGTAGGGGGCGGGGAATTCAAAGCAGAAAACCAGCTTACCAAGAGCTGTGTAAGCAGGAGAGTGGACTGGCAGCTCCATTCATCCCAAGAAGTGAGTCGTGCCCACAAATGTTCATGATACCATGTACATATTTTGTGACAGTTTCTAAGATGATGCAGGACTGTTCATTGTTTTAAAAGTTTTTTCAGGTACAGACTAACACAGCTACCCCTCTGAAAGTGTTGTGTGAGAAGCTTGCTTGAGTCCAGGCGCTGAATGAGGACTGATCAGTGAAGGTCTCCCCATGGCTGTGTAGGCCTAACACTGACTGTTGTGTTGGGTTGTTACCAGGACCCTGTTGGAGAGTGTTAAGGAAAGCTGCTGCAGCTGGGATCTGCCTGAAAGGAAGGGGCTGAAAGCTGTTCCCACCTGGAAAGAGGATGCTATTTGGATTTATGTTGGTCTTAGACGTGGAGATTCTGTTACCTTGGAACAAGATGGACTTTTTCAGTGATTGACTGGAGAAGATGCTGAGGGAAACTGAGGCATGGCTGCTGCAGTAGTGTACTGAGTCATAAGAGAGCATGCAGGAATGGCAGCTCTGCACAGGATGTAAAAGCAGAGCGGTGCAGGTACCCAGAGCTGTATGGAAAGAGAAGTTTGTCAGTACAACTGGGAGATACTTTCTGGAGCCCCATATCCATCCACATCTGTGAAATAGCTCTTGCTGTTAAAGGGGCAAGTGCCATTTGGGCAACAGCGCACCAACTTTCTGAACTGTGTTCCCCAAAATCTCCTGGACAGTGTCCTGAAGCTTATTTTAGCAGCTGTGGGGAAGTTCCCCTATACATTTTTTTCTGTAAATTCTTATGTTAAAACAGCTGGCAGTGTTCAGAGCTGAATGAAATCCACTGCAGCGCAAGAAAACTATAGCCCGTATAGAGCAGAGAGCCTCCTCTCTCCCCCACTTTTTCCATCCATCATGAAAGAGCTGTGATTTCTTGCTATCACCCAGAAGCAAAGCTGTTGAATGAACCTCAACAAGAGCAATAACTCTGCCTAATGTTAGAGCTGCCTGCCCGCTTTTCCCAGCACTCAGTATACTCTCCACTCTGATTTATAGTTTACACAACGCTCGCCTCCATAATCCCAGCAGATTCACATTTTCCATTTTATTATCACTCTTTCTGCTTGACACAGTCATGAGAGGAACAGGGTGTCTGACTCCCTTCAATGGCTTTTACAATGCATCACATTTTTTCAAAGTAAATGTTATTGTTATACTCTATCCCCCTTCCACATTCCATGGTGAAACTGAGCTGAAAGCAGATCTTGGTCTTGCAGGTTGCACAACATATGTGTTTTTCTTAGCAGATTGCTTGCACAATATTTAATAATCTGGTAGTCACTGATACCAGATTCCAGGTTTCTAGCCCAAGGAAAAAACTCTTGTTCTATTCCCCACCATTCTTGGATTCTCCATTAGAGAGTACAGCTTTTAGAAAAATAACCAGTCTTGATTTCAAAATTGTCAGTGATGGAGAAACCACCACAACCCTGAGTAAATTGTTCCAGTGGTTAATTACTCTCACCAGTAAAAATGTATCCCTTATTTCTATTCTGAATATGTCTAGCTTCAACTTTCAGCCTTTAGATTGTTACACCTTTTTCTGCTAGACTGAAGAGCCCATTTTTAAAAATTGGTCCTTCAAATATGTACTTGTAAACCATAGTTAAGTCATCCCTTCACCTCTTTAAGCAAAACAGATTGTGCTCCTTGATCCGATCACTATGAGGCAGGTTTTTTAATCTTCTCATGACTCTTTGAATCCTCTTCACTTTTTCAACAACCTTCTTGAAGTGTGGACACCATAATTGGATACAGGAATCAGCAGTGGTTAAGGAAGTATGGATTGGATAAATGGACTGTAAGATGGATAGAAAGCTGGCTAGATTGTCGGGCTCAACAGGTAGTGATCAAATGGCTTGCTATCTGGTTGGCAGTAGATATCAAGCAGAGAGCCCCAAGGGTCAGTTCTATGGCAGGTTTTGTTCAACATCTTTATCTATAACCTGGATGAGGGGATGGATTGCATCCTCAGCAAGTTTGTGGATGACACTAAGCTCGGGGGAGAGGTAGATACATTGGAGGGCAGGGATAGGGTCCAGAGTGACCTAGACAAATTGGAGGATTGGGCCAAAAGAAATTTGATGAGGTTCAACAAGGACAAGTGCAGAGTCCTGCACTTGGGATGGAAGAATCCCAAGTACTGTTACAGGCTGGGGACCGACTGGCTAAGCAGCAGTTAAGCAGAAAGGGACCTGGGGATTACAGTGGATGAGAAGCTGGATATGAGTAGTGTGCCCTGGTAGCCAAGAAGGCTAATGGCATATTAGGTTGCATTAGGAGGAGCATTGCCAGCTGATCTAGAGAAGTGATTATTCCCCTTTATTCGACACTAGTGAGGCCACATCTGGAATAGGGATGTTAAGGACTAGTCGACTATCCGATAAGTAAATGCTTATTGGATAGTTGACTAGTTGTTTTCCACCCTCACTCCTCTTGCTGCCTCTATCAAATAGAGTCAGCGAGGGCGGGGCGAAGAGACGGGGTACTTCAAAGTGGCAGCACCACATGGAGCACAGGGTCAGCAGCTCCGTACGACACTGCTGCTTTGAATGCAGTGGGGAGCCCAGTGTCCAGCTCCTCATGGGATTTCAAAGTGGCAGCACTGCATGGAGCCCAAGCACAAGACTAATCAATAGTCAATGCAAATATGTTAATTACACAATACTTAACATCCTCAATCTGGAGTATTGCATCTAATTCTGGGCCCCCCGTTGCAGAAAGGAGGTGGATGCATCGGAGAGGTCCAGCGGGGAGCAACCAAAATGATTAGGGGACTAGAGCACATGACCTACGAGGAGAGGCTGAGGGATTCTGGGTTTGTTTAGTTTACAGAAGAGAAGAGTGAGGGGGGATTTGATAGCAGCTTTTAACTACCTGAAAGGAGGTTCCAAAGAGGATGGAGTGAGGCTGTTCTCAGTAGTGACCAATGGGAGAAGAAGGAGCAGAGGTCTAGGTTGGATATTAGGAAAAACTATTTTACTAGAAGGGTGGTGAAGTACTTGAATGGGTTACCTATGGAGGTGGGGGAATCTCCATTCTTAGAGGTTGACAAAGCCCTGGCTGGGATGATTTAGTTGGGATTCGTCCTGCTTTGGGCAGGGGTTTGGACTTGATGACCTCCAAAGGTCTCTTCCAAACCTATGATTCTATGAATGGTCAGATGAGTGTCAAATACAGAAGTGAAATAACATCTGTATTCCTTCTTGACATTCTTCGATATGCATCTAAAGACTGCAGTAGCTCTTTTGGCCACAGCTCACGCTTACCTGGAGGCCGTGGTTATCCACCAAAACCCCATATATTTTTCAGTCACTTCTTCTGAGGATAGAGTCTCCCATCCTGTAAGTATAGTGTATAGTCTCTGTTCTAAGATGTACACATTTAGATGTATTAAAACACATATTGTTTACTTGTGCCTAGTTTACCAAGTGATGTAGATTACTCTGAATCCATGACCTATCCTCTTCCATTGCCTTACCCTCAATTTTTGTGTCACTTAAAAACTGTATCAGTGATGATTTTACATTTTCTTTCATCTCACTGACAAAAATGTTAAATATTATAGTGCCAAGAATGGGAATCCCTTCCGGATCCCACTGGAAACACACCCACTCAGTGACTATTCCTTGTTTACAGTCATATTGTTAGACCTATCTTTTGGCCCAAAAGAATAGATTGAGATTCATCATGGGGCATGGAGTGTAATCAGGGAGCTTGCTTTATAAAGTAGCACAAGGCATCCAAACTACAATTCCTGTTAGGGACCACAGTGGCATTCCAGAATCAACATATTTTGATTTTCAATCTTTTGCCAAAAAGGCAACATTTTCCATGGGGAGGGAGGCTGGTGATTTTCTGACCATCTCCAGTTAATGGGAGTTCTATAGCTGTCCCATGGGGTTATAAGACACCCTCTCCTTATGCCTCTCCTCCCCCACTCCAAATATTATCTGGCTGGATCAGTGTTTCTCAATCTTTTCTTATTCCATGACTTCCTGTTACACCAGAAACATTTTGGAACCATTCCCTTCCATCTATCCATAGAGAACAAGGGTGGAAACCTCATCTTAGTTGAGAAGCTGTCTTCTAGTGTATGTGACTATGCATAGCTATGGCAGGCCCAGGCACATCATAGTGCAATACCACCAGTTCCTGCCATAAGAGGGCAAATATTTTAACATTTTTGTTGCTCTTCTCCTGACTCTCTTCAGTTTGTCCACATCCTTCTCTTACCTCAGGGACAAAGGCAACTATAAAAATAAAGAAAACCCTGAATCTAGGTTGTCCCTGTCTCAGAAGTGCAAGCCTTCCAGCCAATACCATATCTATCATCAGCAAGGATCTTACCCCCCCCCTCCAAATGTGGTGTGAAATGAAAACAAACATTAAATTAAGTTAATGCATGCATTGAGGCAGGGCTACTCAACACATGGCCCATTGGCCGCATGCAGCCCACAGTGCAGTTTGGGTTTATGCGGCGCTCAACACATGGCTTTGAACATGGCCTCCACCAGGAACACACTCCACGATGTCTCCCAGGCGCGGGGAGCATTGAAAAACGCAAGCAGACGGGCTGGCTGGAACAGATGGGTACAGAGTGTTGGTGTTTCTAGTCCCCAAGGAGAAGGTGCTGGGAGCACTGGGGCATTGTGGGAAGTGCTTTGTATTCATGCCCGTCAGTGTGAAAGAAGCTATTTGCATATATATTTGCATGTATATGCAATTACACTTAAGTTGCGGCCCTCGGCATGTGCTGTGAGTATCATTGTGGCCCCCTGAGTTTCCGAAGTTGAGTAGCCCTGTATTGAGGAATAATTAACAGTGATTAGGAAAATAGAGAAAAATCATTAAAACACATACCTATATGACCAATAATAAACAGCAAGCATCCATAAAGTATAACAACACTTCAAAACACAGTACATAGACTATTAATTAGGCATAAAACCCAGGCCCACATTATCCCAGAAATGAAAACATTGGCAAAAGGAAGAAAAGAGTGATAGTACAGACCCTGGACAATAAGGAAGTTTACATTACAGTGTCAATGGAAGTGAAGTACAGCGTGAAGCATGGGACCTCAACCACTGAGCTATTTGAAAGCTCATCAGGAGGAACACCAGGGAGATCCCAGCTGAGGCAGGTGGCAGCAGTGAATCCTATAGTGGTAAATATCTTCTCCTTTTCTTCGCTATAGCGCAGATGGAATTCCTCAGTGCCAAAGGCTTGGGCCGCCTGCGGAGTCGCACTGTATTCACTTGGTCTCAGGAAAGAAGAGAGAGAGCCCTTGACTGACAGGTGCAGCGCTTTTATTAACTCAGTGGTCTGAGGTAAAAGAATGTTCGAGGAGTTTATGGCAGGAAAATCTAGTAATAGCTGGATCGATCCAGCTCTGCCTAATGTTTCCCTTGCTGATGTTATCAGGCATCTTTCAAAATGGAGTTTGTTCTCTCTAAATGGAGTCTTAGGGTTTAAAGTCCATTCATTTCCAAATGAACAGTACCTAGCTTATGGAAATCATCACACAGCATCATAAAACTACATAACTTACAAAAACCACTCTCAACACTTCCTGAAGTGTGAATCCCAGAACTGGACATAGTACTTCAGTGGAGGCTTCACCAGTGCTGAGTAGATTAGGATAATTACTACCATCTTGTCAGTTATTCACCGTTTTGTAGTTGTGCATTTGATCTTTCTTTCTTAAGCAACGTACTTTGCACTTGTTTATTGTATTTCATTTTGTTACTTCCAGATCAGTTCTCCAATCTGTCAAGGTATTTCTAAATTCTAATCATATTCTCCAAAGTGCTTGCAACCCCTCTCAACTTACTGTCATCTGCATGTTTTATAACAATATTTTCCACCTTGTTATCCAAATCATTAAAGAAATTATTGAATAGTATCAGACCCAGGACTCACTTGGGTGGGAACTCACTAAATAAGCTATCTCAGTTTGACAATGAACCGCTAATAAATGCTCTCTGAGTACAGTCTTTCAACACATCTTATTGTAAATTCATATAGACCACATTTCCTTAGTTTGCTTGTGAAAATGTCTTGTGGGACTGTGTCAAAAGCCTTACTAAAATCAGAATATATCACATGCATTGCTTTCCCCTACTCACTAGGACAGAAACACTGTCCAAAGAAGGAAATTAGGTTGGTGTGGCATGATTTGTTCTTGATATGTCCATGCTGGCTATTCCTTATAATCCTATTATCTTCTAAGCCAGGGGTAGGCAATAACTTTTTGGTGGGGGCCACTACAAAAATTTTTGAAGGGGTCGTGGGCCACCTTGCAAGGGGTGGAGCCTCAGGAGGAAGGAGCAGAGCCTCAGAAGGAAGGGGCAGGGCCTTTAAATAGAAGCAGTTGCAAGGACTTGCACCTCCCCTGCAGCTCCCACGCATCACATTAGCCAGAGATGGGAGCTGTGAGCCCTTTCAATTCCTGCTATTTAAAGGGCTCACTACTCCTGGCCTCACTGCTAGTGAGTTGCTGGGTGGCTGCCAGGCAACGCAACCACCTGAGAGGCACGAGCCCTTTAAATAGAAACAGTTGAAAGGGCTCACAGCTCTGGTGCTGCTACTGCATTGCCAGGGAGCTGGAGATGCATGAGCCCTTTCAACTGATTCTATTTAAAGGGCTCATGCCTTGCCTTCCTCGAGGCTGCCAGGCAATGCGTTGCCTGACAGGCACAGGGGAAGGCATGAGGCCTTTAAATAGGCACAGCTGAAAGGGTTTGTGTTTGTCTTTGTTTCTACTTTTTGTAGGACTCCTTTTTAATTTCCAGGTCATTAAACAGCAGTTGATGAAGCCATATTAGTCTCTTAGTATTCTTCTGATCTTTCCTTGCATTGGAATAGTTTGCAGTTGTGCCTCATGGAGAACCTGCCAGCTCTCCTGAACTCCTTTATTCTTTACATTTTCTTCCAATGGGACCTTACCTACTGCTGAGACTGGCTGCTCTCTGGAGGTGGCAAAATAGAGAAGGCAGCCAATCAGGGGAGTTTCCCTTTGAACAGGGCTGAAAATTAAGTGAAGACTGGAGCGTCTAGCATCCTGGGAGACTGACTCCACTAAATCATGAGTTAAAGCACTGGAAGAGGAAAAGGGTTAGTAGGAGTATGACTGAAACATTTTTTCCTGGGTTCCTCAGAGACCAGCACTATGATGCAAAGTCTCTCTGTCTGTCTATCTAGTCTTTTAAATATGGCTTTTTTTAAAAAAAGGCAATAAGTAATATATACAACAAACATGTAAGAGATGCTGGGTTTCAGTGCACAAATGAGTGGAGGTAAAATGCACCCAGCAGTCATCTGCTTCTTGCTATGGCACATCCCTAAGCTGATAAACCTAGGCTTATTGGGTAGTCGAGTCAACTACTCGTAATCTCTCATCCCCTCCCTCCCACTTGTTGCCTCTGTATTAGAGGCAGCAAGAGGGGAGGGGAAGCAGGAGCTGGTGCTGGGGGGGAGCTGACTTAAAAGCTGGCTCCCCCAGCACCGTCTCTGTGGTGCTGCCTGCCTCCCCTCATTGCTGCCTCCATCAGAAGCAGCAGTGCAGGGGGCGTGGCAGGGGCTGCTGCCACCAAGCAGCCCCTGTCTGCGGGGGGGTCCCAATCAGTGTCCTTCTAAGCTGCAGCACAACTTCACAGGTGATTAATCAGCTCCCCCCCAGTCAGAGACTCAGGGCTCTGTGCATGAAGCTGACTGACTGGGCAGAGCTGATTATTCAGCAGTGAAGCTGTGCTGCTGTGCAGCTTAGAGGGAACAGTGGTCCCAGCTCCTCCTGGGACCCACTGCAGACAGGCTGCTGCTGGCTGGGCAGGTAGCCTGGCTTAGTCTCTGCTTGTGCTGGGTCCAGGACCAAACCCCGCTGCGGCTCTGCAGTTTAAAACACAGCAGGAGCCAGGGAGCAAGCTGCTTGGCTCCTACTGCCTTTTAAATTGCAGAGCAGCAGCAGGGCTTGGTCCCAGACCCTGCGTGAGCCAGCTGCCTATCAACCAGTCGATAACAATTCTATCAGCTACTGAATTAGTAAATTAACCTCATTTTAACATCCCTACCCCTAGAGAGACTATGCAATCTGAGGTCAGTCAGTACCTTTGTAATCTATACTACCCAGGCCAATATTTATGGGAAAGGTGTGTGGGTTTTTTGTTTTCTAAGTGGCTGCCCAAGACAATAGCAGGCCTGAAATGTCTTCACAGTGCGACAGTGTGGTGTTTGAGTCACAATGGGGTGATGTAGCATGATAAAAAGTCTGACACAGATACAAAGCACATTGACTAATCTAATGCTATGCTGTCCCTTGAGTCCCCTCTTTTCTCCTCCTGCCACACAATATGGGCTTGTGTTAAACATTTAGCTAAGTATTTTTTCCAGGGTAGGTTTCTGAGGGGCAGGGGAAGTTCCCAGGCCCTCTCGTCACCAAGTGTTTACAGACACCAACAATTATGGCATATTTCAAACCTAGCCTGATATTCTAAGATACTGAGCCTGAGCATTTAGTACTCCTCCCCTCAGGGTCAAACTCTTAATAGACTCATGATATAGGAGAGAAGGAGAAGATCCTTTATACCACAGGGCTGCAAAAGGTTATGCTGGGGGTGTCTCTGGCTGAATGTGGGAGCTGGCAGGGCACTTGCCCAGTTCTATGTGCTGAGTGTGTGAGGTAAGAATTTTGAGATGCCCTCTGTATGAACTGTTCCCTCCTGGCTTCCATGGATGGATCTGATCCAAACAGCTGTTTGTGTTGCGTCAGGTTCCCCGTTCCCCTCTTTTCAGTTGTACAGAAGGGATGGGTCTGATTTCAGCTTTCAGCAGTTAGCTGTCTTGGAGGCAGGTAGAAGAGAAATGGAAAGCAGAAGATAAATGGTGCCGGTTAGTCTTTTTTGTGTGTCTCTGAGAATGAGGTTTAGCATTAATGCTTAAAGGCTAACAGCTCTCCCTCTGCACAATGTTCCCCAAAGAAAAGTGCATAAAGCACCAATTCCTCATGTATCAGGTTCCAGCAGGAGTGGATCCAAAAAGGCTTTTAGATGAGGGATTTCTGCTGTCTGGCTATTGATTGGTGGGGAGGGAACAAAATGCTCTTCATGCAAAGAGAGCGCACATATCTCTGCATCGAAAAACGTGAAACTTAACATCAGCTGCTGTGCAGGTGGGCATACCCAAGAAGGGAGTGTAGGGTGACAGGGAATTTCTTAGGATACAGTTCATCCTGAGGGGACTGCTAGGTACCTGACTTCTGATCTTGATTGCTGCTCATAAACAGATCATCAGGAGTGATTGAAGGGTGGAGTTAGGAGATGGGACTTGTGGGTTCTCTTCTGTGCCTCAATTTCCATACTTGTAAAAAAGGAAACTTGTCTTCCTAAGGGTGTTGGGTAGGGATGTCCATGGCAGTGAGGGTGGTAGGTGCATAGCATTCATTCACGCCTTGCAGTATTGGGTGCTTGGAGCTAGCCATTTACCCTTTCCTTTCCTAATCAGCACTTCATACCCGATGCAGAGTGGAGCTGTTACAGCATGTTTAAAGCAGGTAAGTCAACAAACAGTGACAGGAACAAGTGTTGGGATCTGCTTTTCCACTAAGATGAGCTATTTCACATCACCACCTATGGGAGCTGTCGGCTATTTGGTGCATATATTGGTAGGACAAAGGGGAGCCAACCTCCATGATACCGAGTGAGGAATAAATTCCATCCAAATACAGAGCAGGTGTGGTGATGTGTAAAATGCTGCTTCTGGCCTTTCTTCATGATTCAGGGTATAAGCAGATCACCAGCTGGGAGCCTCAAGGAAAAAACAACAAGCCCCACCTTCATTGTTCCATTGTACATTCAGTGGGGTGATAGGTTATGCCTTCTTCCAAAACACTCACAGTTTCCATTGCTGAAGACTAGACCCCAGTAATTAGATGGACTTAGGTTTTGTTCAGGGATGGCGGGATACCAGGAATATTACACAAGATGATACAGTACAATAAGGAGGTAGAGTAGCAGCCTGTCTGTACCAGCAATTGTAGCTTGTGTGGCAGGCAGGTAGGATACTGCTGTATGTGAGTGTTTGGAGCTTATTCTCTAAGGAAGAAAGGATCCAAGCTCTTTGAAAAAGGCCCCAGAAGCTTGGTCGTGTGCTAGTTAGGGTTTAATGGACTTTATCTACATCCTAAATTCTGTGAAGATCTGTTATTATCTAACCGTTCCTTGTGGCTGGATTACAAAGGTCAGATCAGGCTCTCTCACAGATACCAAATACCCTTCTCTCTTCATGGTCACAGCTGAGAGTTCAGAATGAAAGTGATGCTCCAGTTGGGAAATTAGTCTCTTCTGTGGATGAACTAAATAAATGTCATTTATATATAGGCTATTACAGCATCTCCCAAGAGATATGTGAGAGAGTGGATTAGGCCTCTCCCAAGAGCTATGGAAGAGAGTGTACATGAGAGGTGAGTGGCTGAAAGGGAAAAGAACAAAGCACGGTTTAGGACAATTCCACTAATTTTCATTAATTTTGTATCGCCTCAGCCAAAGGATCCAGGTAGGTTTTTAATTCTGAGACAGAGCAAACATTAGAGCACAGGAAATGCTATTGATCTCCCCATATGAGCTATCCATGTGCCTCATTTTCTCTTCATTGTGTATGTTTTGTGGCATGTTCTGTGCATACACTGTAGTGCACAGCAGTACAAGATGCTACTTGTCTGCATTGAAATCTATGGGAAAAAGCCTGTATATGTAGCATAAAAGAGACTATGTCTCACTGCAGGAGCTGTCTTTATTATAATGTCTATACAGTGTCAAGCACAGTGGGGCCAAGATTCTTTTAAATCACCAGGTCCAGATAACGTGCATCCAAGAGTTTTAGAAGAACTCTCTAATGAAGTGGGCCATTCGCATTGATTTTCTGTAAGTCTTGGAACACTGGCAAAGTTCCAGAGGACTGAAAAAAGTTAGTGTTGTGCCAGTATTTAAAAAGGATAAATGGAAAGACCCAGGTTATAGAACTGACCGTCTAATATCAATCCCGGACAAAATAATGGAGTGACTGATTCAGGACTTGATTAATAAAGAATTTAAGGAGGGTAATATAATTAATGCCAATCAACCTGGGTTTATGGAAAATAGATCTTGTCAAACCAACTTGATTTCTTTTATATGATGAGATTAAAAGTTCAATAAAGGTGATATTTTGATTAAAAAACTAGAACAATATAAAATGAACATGGCATGCATTAAATGGATTAAAACCTGACTAATGATATATCTGAAAAAGTAATTGTAATCATGGACTCATCATCAAATGGGTGCATTTCTAATGGGGTCCTGAAGGGAGCAGATCTTCTTGACCCAGTACTGTTTAACTTTAAAAAAATGTAATAACCTGGAATATAACAAAATATGCACTGATGTTTGTAGATGACACAAAAATTGGGAGACAGGTAATTGATACAGAGTGATATGGATCATTTGGTAAACTGGGTGGAAGCAAACAATGTGCTTTTTAATATGGCTAACTCTAAATGCATTAATTTAGAAACAAAGAATGTAGGCCATACTTACAGGTTGGAAGACTCTGTCCTGGAAAACAGTGACACAAAAAGATTTGGGGCTAATGATGAATAATCAGCTGACTATGAGGTCCCACTGCAAGAATGAGGCCAGAGAGGGCTATTACAATCCTTGGACGCATAAAGAGGAAAATTTCAAGTAGGAGTATTTTACCTGTTTGGCACTTGTGCAACCCCTGTTAGAATACTGTGTCCAGTTCTTATGTTCATAATTCAAGAAGAAAGTTGATAAATTGGAAGGGGATCAGTGAATGTTCAAAATATTAGAAAACATGTCTTATAGGTATAGTTTCAAGGAACTCCATCTATTTAGCATAACAAACAGAAAGTTATGGTTATTTGATGACGTTCTGTAAATATCTCCCTGGGGAACAAATGTTTGATCATGGGTTCTTCAATCTAGGAGAGAGAGGATAATATAATCCAGTGACTAGAAGTTGAAGCTACATACATTCAGATTGGAGATAAGGTGCAAATTTCGAATAGTGAATAATTAATCATTGGAACAACTTACAATGGTGATGGTCGATTCTCCAGCACTGACCATTTTGAAATCGTCATTGGATGCTTTTCTAAGTGCTATACTTTCAGAATTATGTTGGGGAAGATCTATGACCTTTACTATATAGGGGGTGAGACTAGATGATGGTCACAATGGTCCTTTCTGATTTTGTAATCTCAGAATTTCTGAACCCCCCACTAAGTTCTAGCACAATACCTACAGCAGACATGTGATCATAGATTATATAATGCATGTGGACCAGAGGCAGATTTCAAGTAGCACTTTGCCCTTACATATAGCATTTTTCAATGTTTAAGTGCTCACTAATAACAATCTTAATGTTTTCTTAACATAGCAAATATGTTGTATGTTGGGATCAGGGAGGGGATGTGAATGTAATTATGTGTGGTCACTTTGGTCTTCTTTTGTTGTCACTGTGCTGCACACCATGATTGCTCAGAACATTCCTGCATCAGTGAGAGGACTTGGATCCTTCTGCTCTGAAAGCAAACAACCCCAAACACATGGTCTCCACAAAAATCTCTCTTAAGTGGGGGGCTATGACACAGAACTGAACAGTTCAGATTCTAGCCAATAGGAGACAGAAGCGTGCACCATGACACAATGTAAATGCAATCTAAAATGCACTCTGTGTGAAATATGTCTGTCACATTTTCCCACCACCCTGATTTAAAGGAAGCACTGTCAGTGCACATGAGTCAGGTCCCTCAAAATTATGAAATTTGATTTGAAAATCTTGAGATTTTAAAAAATAATAATACATTTTGGATTTTTTTTATTTGCCTTCTGGTCTGTTATTCCATTAGATGCACTTGGATCATATTTTCAAGCTTTTCTGCAGAACCACGAGAGATAGAAACTTCTTTTATTAAAAAATGAAAACTATGATTGTCGCATGATTCCAGAAGCGGGGCCTCAAGAGAAACAGGGGACTTGCCAACACTTCTCTCTGCCTACATTTGAATTAGGGCCCGGATCAAAATCTTCTTTGACTCTGTGCATGGTTGTGGTGGGGAAGGTGACAATTACTATAAAGATTGGGTGTTGGTTAGGATGGGATCAGAGAGAAGCCTTCATAGGTTTGAGGCTACGTCTAGACTACAGGCTTCTTTTGGAAGAAGCTTTTTTTGGAAGAGATCTTCCGAAAAAACTTCTTCCGAAAGAGAGCATCCACACTACAAAAGTGCATCGAAAAAGCGATCTGCTTTTTCAAAAGAGGGCGTCCAGACTGAATTGACTCCTTTTCGCATGTAAGCTGTGATGGCTATGGATGGAATGGCCACCAGGGCACCGGTGCTTTTTCCTCTTTCCCATCCACACACGCCTTTTTGTGAAAGAGCTCTTCCGGAAAAAGGCTTCTTCGTAGAATGAGGATTACCAATGCCAGAAAATCTCCTCTGTGCTTTTGATTTTCTTGTGGAAGAATGCAATTGCAGTGTGGACGTTCCTCAAGTTTTGTCAGAAAAATGGCTGTTTTTCCGACAAAACTCTGTAGTGTAGACATATCCTGAGACTCTCATAGTACCTTCAGAGTACAGTGGCATAATTAATTTAGTTAGGCCCTGTTTCTGCTGTGGTCTGGTCCTACTTTCTCACTGGTAAGTGATTTGGAGGAGTTTTACTCCTAAACACCAGTCTAATCTACAATGTATACCAAGGTAGCCTGTAGCTCATACACATCCACTCTAGGAATACACCTCTGGACACTCTCCCAGCCTAACTCCCCTTCAGTGCACATCAGCCGTCATGAGCATGTGCTGCTAAACTGTTTCATGAAGCAACTCTGCACTCTGTCCCCAAACATTATATTCAGCTCTGCGTCCTCTTCCTACCAAACACCCATAATTACACCTTCTATGCCCTTTAGGCAGGAGTGAAAGTAACTTAAAATTTCTAATAGGTACTATCCTATTGCAACCCGGATCCCTGCTAGCTCTTTAAATAGCTCCCTACTGGTTTTTACTGCAGCTTAGCCAGCTCTTGTTGGAGCTGCGCACCAGGGCACACTTGCTTACTTTCACCTCTACCTACAGGCGCAGTTGTTTATGGAATGCATCACAGCTGCATGTGTGGAATGTCTTCTCTTTCTGCTTTCCCCTCTTTGAAAGTGATGGAGGGAAATCCCCTCCCCTCACACACAGGGATGCAATGGACACACAGATCTTGCTATATAAAATGGCCAGGGTCATTTCTCTATTTTTAGTCTGCCTGGAAATGTTTTCCTTGCTGTGCATGTCTTCTGACACCGATTTCCAGTGCTACTTTTGTGGTTATTGTTTGGGGTTTTGGTTTTCCATCATAAAAAGCCCCACAAAGCCAATATCTTTGGTTCTGTTGGCCCAGGGATCAAAGTAGAGGTAAGGAGGAAACAAGGGTGCTCAAAACATACCCCAAGCTCCACACACAATCCCAGGGGGAGCTGGATATTTCTGCTAAAATGGTCAGCAGATAGTCAACACTGGAAGTTTCTGATATAATCATTTGGACTCTGAGGGTATGTCTAGACTCCATGCCTCTGGCAACAGAGGCATGTAGATTAGGCTACCCGGCATAGGAAAATGAAGCCGCGATTTAAATAATCGCCGCTTCATTTAAATTTAAATGGCTGCCGCGCTGAGCCGATCAGCTGTTTGTCGGCTCAGCGCCGTAGTCTAGATGCTCCACTGGTCCACATCAAAGGCATTTGTCGACCTCCCCGGTAAACCTCATCCCATGAGGCATACCGGGGAGGTCGACAAATGCCTTTGATGTCAACCGCGGAGCATCCAGACTACAGAGCGGAGCCGACAAACAGCTGATCGGCTCAGCGCCGCAGCCATTTAAATTTAAATGAAGCGGCGATTATTTAAATCGCCGCTTCATTTTCCTATGCCGGGTAGCCTAACCTACATGCCTCTGTCGCCAGAGGCATGTAGTCTAGACATACCCTCAGAAAACATCCCCTGGCAGCTCACATCTCAAGTCTGTCTGCAGGCTCAGGCAGGTGGCACTGTGACAGGCATAGTCAGTGGTTTTTTTCACAATCCTTGGGGCTAGAAACAAGCATTGCTTGCACACTGCAGAAATCTGTTGGAAGCTCTGGTGCAGAAACCACCCCTTAGTAACACAAGCCCACTCCTATGTGCCTATTGTACACAGTGCTTATCTAAAGCAATGGATCCAAGTACCTTGTAGTCTTTTATTGATTGCTGCTTAGCTCTCTGGCGCAGCTCCAGTAAGCATAGATGAGGCTGAGTGAAATAATAACTAATCTATTGCTGTGCCAGTATCTTATGTGTTAGGTGCATGGTAAGTGTTTCCTGTATGCCTCAAAAAATTTGTTACCGTCACGACTGTAATAAAGAATGAAGTGCTAATTCTGGGCAGCAGCTGGAAACTTCATGGCGTTTGATTTCTGTATTCACTCTGTACATTGCTGAAGTCAAGGCACGTCTGAACAATTTTAGAGCACAACGGGTGCGTCACTGCCTGTTGTTTAAGCCCCATAATAAAGTGGCCAGGCAGCTGGCAAACTCAAAGCAAAGGAGGCAAGTGAAAAAGAGAATGTACAAAGACAGTGAGATAAGAGCAAGAGGCAGAGCTTGGACAAAGGACAGAGAGAGAGTGAGGGGAGTGGGAAAAGCAGCATCAGGAAAGGGAGGGAATTATGGAGAGCATAATTTATTTCTTTATCTTGATTCTCAGCAAAACCTCTGTTCCTGGATCAGGATGACTTGTCCTTCTCCACTGATTCTGCTGTTGAGCTGGGCTCACACGTTCTTCCAGCTGGCTTCCCATCATGCTTGTTCTGAAAAAAGATTTAAATATATAAGCCCTGGGAGCTCTGGGATTAAAATGTTATGGCCACAGAATTGTCACTCCAATGTTTTTATAAACAGCACATGCTTTGGCTTGCATCCCCAGGGGACTTGCCCCCAAGAAGTTTTTTTTTACTTTAAAGAGTTCCAGTATTGCCAACACCCACCATTTTACTGCAAGTTTTGCAATACTGGGGGTTTTTTTCCCTTAAGATTTGAGCTCAGGGAATACTCTGGTGAGATAAGAATCTCTGCTTTTGTTTTGGTAGTGGTCATTTTTTAAAGGGGAAGTTTCTAGCTCTCAAGGTGGCAGAGAGAAGCTTGACTGTGTGGCCCACATGCACTCTTATCAGCTCAGCAATCAGAAGGCAAAGAAAATAACAATTGTTTAACTTTCATAATTTTAAGCTGTTCTCTTTTTGAGTGGGGCGGGCTTGCCATTTTTGAACACTTGGGTTTGGCAATAATGGTCTCAGACAAGGCAAGTATTCCACAGCTCTCTTCACCTCAGTAGGTGAGAAGAACAGTAAGGAGAGAGAAGAGCTGTAAGGAGAGAGTAGCAGCAACAGAGACCCACAAATGCCCCCAGTGACCCAGAAAGGGGAGAGCCACATGTAACCTGTAAGAAAATGGAGAATTGACTGAACAAGGAGAAATAGCAGTGTCCCTAGGGGCGAGTCCATTCTTGCCTCTGTGCACGACAGATCCTGTCCTAAATTACATCTCTGCAACCCCATAGATTCAATGGGGTTGCACAAGTGTAATCAAGAAAGGATGTAGGCCCACGGCTCGGTACCTAAATACCTTTAAAAACTGGGGCCTAAATGCTTAGTCTGTTTTTCTTTTGACGGAATCATTCTGTAAAGTTCCTGTTGGTCCTGGTATTTGCACTGCACTTACCTTCTAACTCATCATTTCAGATGAAATGTGCCCTGCTGTCAGTGACATCTGAAGTTGAGCAGGAGACTATTGCACCTTGCTTTCAAACAGATGATGAGATCTGTGTCTTGCCTTAAGGGGTGTGGCTTGGGAAGAAGGAAAGAGTGGGATTTAATTCACTCCCTCCTTCTCTCCTCCTTGAAGGTAGTGATCTATAAGGCTTCATGTCTTATGGGCCCTTTTGAGAACTTGCCCAGGATGGAATGGCTAGAGATTCTGCCCTCACTGAAATCCTTGGCAAAACTGTCATTGATTTCTCTGATTGTAGAGTTAAAACAATTCTGAGAGCCTTTGAAAATCCTACCTCAAACTTTCAACTTGTTCACCTTATTCCCTGTATCTAGTAATTTTTCATTCAGACTTAGCTAATCAGTTTCCTCCAGGCCTGACTGTTGTAATTGTATTCTGTTACACAGTGGTAGAGGTAATGGCAGGAAATCTCCACTTTACCTATATTAACTCTGAAAAAACTGATATCTCCCTCCCTACCAAGTGGCTGTTAAGAAACCATTTTGGTCTCCAAGGGCATGTCTACACTGCAGGGCAAAGTCGAATTAAGATACGTAACTTCAGCTGAAGTTGAACTCGCTTAATTCGGCCTTTGGAGCTGTCTACACAGCGGGAAGTCGAAGGAAGAACACTCTTCCTTCGACTTCCCTTACGCCTCATGAAATGAAGGTTACAGGAGTTGGAGTAAGAAGTCTTCCATCTCAAAATAATTTCAGAATAACAGCGTGCTGTGTAGATACGCACTATGTTATTCTGAAATAACTCTGCTGTGTAGACAGTCTTCAGAGAATATGAGGCATCAAGGCTCTTTAATGTGTAGACACCAAGTAATAGTTGCCTTTTTAAATAAACACAGGTAGAAAGGAAAGAACCCAAGGTCAGCAGAGAAAACCCACAGTTAACATCTATACTGTATCCTTCTTGTGGAAAAGCATATGCAAATGAAGCAAGGTGTGGAATATCGCCACGCTTCATTTGCATAAGTAATGAGCAGCCGCTTTTGCACAAGAGGGGGTTTTTGCACAAAAAGGAGCCATCTACATGGCTCGTTTTTGCACAAAAGCCTCTTGTGCAAAAGTGGCTGCTCATTACTTATGCAAATGAAGCGTGGCGATATTCCACACCTTACTTCATTTGCATATGCTTTTTCCACAAGAAGGCTACAGTATAGACCTAGCCTTAGAGAGTTCAGATTTGTCAACTCCATGCCATGGTGAGAAGAAAGGACAGGGAACCAGAAGGACACTGGGCTTGAATCCTGACTCATCCTATTTTCTCCTTCCATTAACAGTGAACCCTATGCTACTTATAAAGTCTTCTTGTTGTGCCTCAATTCAAATGGAAAAGTGGGGTGAAAACCTAAAATAGATTGCCACCAAATTAATCCACTTCAATTCCCAGTCCCCATGGAATTCATGAACAAGACTGTTTGTTCCACTTCTGAGTAGCTTTCAGAAGTTATTTTAATCTTTTTTAGTTACAAATATCATTTATCAGAAGAAGCATGGGCTAGCTGCCAGCTCTTTCAGAGGTTTGACAGTCCGGCGGGGAAAAGGCTCTCAAAAATAGCTGGCTGTACTTCTACTGAATATTCCCCTGCCCAAGGGATATTTGGGATATAATAAAGGGAAACAGCCATGTGATGGAGCAGAGTCCAGGGACTAATATTATTTGCTTGGAACCAAAGATCCCTGTGTCATAGTCACTAGTTAGTTCCCAGGCCTCAGAGCTTCCTGTCTAGTGTTAATGTCTTCAAAACCAACACAACAATCATTAGGAGGCAAGAGGCATGGGACTGGGTGAGCAAAGGGCTGTGGAGTGTTCATCTCTCGTTCACTGGTCTGATTGTGAATCTAGCTAATAGTGACCATTTTATGGCCATTCAGTGGTCTCAATGACTTGATGGTTTCAATCTGGTTCATAACCAGTGTATGCACTGGTATTTTTTTAAAAGCCTGCCCAATTTCCTTTTTGAGCCATGTTGACAAAAGATGGACTATGGCAGGGCTATTCAACTCTGGAAGCCCTGGGGGCCACAATGATACTCATGGCACATGCTGAGGGCCACAACTTAAGTGTGGTTGCATATACAAGCAAATATATATGCAAATAGCTTCTTTCACACTGATGGGCATGAATACAAAGATTAAGGCAAGACTACACAACACACAGGCCCCATTTAAGTTGGTTCTGCTGATATTAATAAAATGCAATATTTACCCGATTTCCACCCATGTGACAGCACTTTTAATGAGCAATGAAGGTCCAGGAATTTAACTACTAAAAGGCATATCAACAGAAGACCGTTATATTGACTATTTTTTATTTTGGCTCCCACCCGCAGGCCACAAACAAATGGACTGCGGGCCACATGTGGCCCGTGGGCTGCATGTTAAGTAGCCCTGGACTATGGGAAGCTTCTCTACTTCTACAGATAAATAAAAGGCTTCAGATCGGTGTCCCCTGTAAGCTGAGCACTTGGCCGGCCACCAAGGAGAGATTCAGGAGCCTCCCAGCTGATTAGCAGAATGCCCACAGCCAGCAGAATGTGTTTCTACTGGTGGTACACATCCACAGAGGCCTCTTTGTACATAACAAAATTTATTCTGCCCATGGATGGAAAAAAATAAGAGGAAACATTACTTCAACTCCAGTGCTGTTATCCTGGCATCTTTCACAAGCACCAACTCATTTTAAAATGTTCTAAGAATAAACTGTAAGCTGTGACTGATTGTCAGATTTCACTGCACGCGAAGAGGTGAGCAGAAATGAAAGGGATGACAGGTAACTGTGTACAGGACAATGGATTTGGTTTGGTGGGAGCGAGTGTGTAGAAGGACTTGAGAATGTTTTTATTCTCCCTGAAAAAGTTGCTATGTCCTGGATTTTGTTTTTCTGTTGTTGTCTAGTTGTTTGAATTGACTTTGGAAGCAGTCTACAATGGGAACCTCAGTCAGGGGCTTTCAACAGAAGAATGCTTTAAACATCTGAAATGCTGGTAACACGGTGAGCCTCAAGCAAGTACTAAGTAAGTTCGGGTGAACAGGTCACAGGGACCTGTATCAATCATGGAGAGAGTGTGGAGCAAAAGTCTCCAACCAGATATGTTTGTAGTGGTTATAAATTATTTGGTTTGTACCTAATTTTTCTTTTCACTTGATACTCGTTCCCATCCCACTGTCCAAGGCCTGGTTATGTCTTGCCTGACACCATCAGCTCAGGATTAAACAAAGACTGTGAATGGCTAGCTAACTACAAAAGCAGCTTCTCCTCTCTTGGTATTCATACCGCGAGATCAGCTGCTAGGAGTGGGCCCCATCCTCCCTGATTGAATTAACCTCGTTATCTCTAGCCTGATTCTGGTCTGCATATTTATACCTGCCTCTGGATACTTCCACTACATGCATCTGATGAAGTGGGTCTTTGCCCACGAAAGCTTATGCTCCAATACATCTGTTAGTCTATAAGGTGCTACAGGACTCCTTGTCAAATAGACAAGCAGTTATTTTCTTTTCCACTCCAGCTTCCAGCTTACCTGAAGAAGTGTGTTTTGCCCTCAAAAGCTCATGATACCATATATATTTTTGCTAGTCTTGAAGATGCCACATGACTACTGATTATTTTCATTGGTATAGTGATTATGTGTGTGTATTGAATTTTACAGATACTTAAAATACACAGTCTCTGAAGTTAAGAGCTGCACTTGGGTAGCCATTTGCAGTAGGGATGTTAAGGACTAGTCAACTATTCAGTAAGCAAATGCTTATCGGATAAACAACAGGGTCGTTGACTAGTTGGTTCCCCCCCCCTTGCTGCCTCTATCTGATAGAGGACTGGGGACTCCCCAGTGATCCTGGGCTCCATGAAGTGCTGTCGCTTTGAAATGCCATGGCAGCTTTTCAAAGGGGCAGCACTGCACAGCTGATCCCAGGCTCCATGCAGCGCTGCCCCTTTGAAATGCCACTATGGCATTTCAAAGCAGCAGCGCCGTGTAGAGCCCAGCACCGTGTGGAGCCCAGGGAGTCCCCAACTGACCCCAGGCTCCATACAGCATTGCCTCTTTCAAACACTGCAGCAGCATTTCAAAGGGGCAGTGCCGCGTGGAGCCCGGGATCAGCTGTGCGGCACTGCCCCTTTGAAATGCTGCAGCGGCATTTCAAAGGGGCAGCGCCAGGTGGAGCCCAGGATCAGCTGGGGAGTTTCCAGCTGATCCCAGGCTCTGGGCAGCGCTGCCCTATCAACTAATCGACTAGTCAATGCAAAAATGCATCAACTACTCAATTAGTCAATTACATGGTACTTAACATCCTTAATTTGCAATACATAACAACAATTTACTGATCATACAAATGGGTGAACAATGATATGTGTGGTTGTGTTCCAGCAGATAGCGCTATTTATATTAGCTACATAAATAGATCTCTCTTGTGTGTATATATAACTCTGGTAACACCTGCCCCAATAAGCTCACAGTCAGTCTAAAATTAACACAGAGTGGAGGGCTTATAAACAAGTGTTACAATAGTGCGTACTCCGGAGAGATGATGATTGTCATATGAATATGCCTATCTGGCTCATTCCTTCCGGGATTTTTTTCAATATTTACATTAGAATTTTTTTCTATCCTGGAAAAAAAAATAATGAGGGGCTGGGGAGTGGAAAGTTGATTTCTGTCTTCCTGCCTTCACCTTCTGACACTGTTTCAGTGGATATGATAAACCTGGAATTTAGAGCTGACAAAGATCTAGCAGAGCTATTAAAAAGTTGGCAAAAATATTATTTTTCAAAAATTGTAGAGCTTTTCAAATCTATTGAAAATTTTTAGAAAAGGACTAAGTGTAGAATTGGTCAGAAACCAAACAACAACTTTAAAAAAAATCAATTTGGGAATGTCAGATTTTCAACAAAATATTTCATTGAAAAGTTTTGGTCAGATTTACTATTAGGAGCAATGGGAATGATCTGAATCAGCCATCAAGCCAGTACAGCTTGGTTTCCAACAGGACATAGTCTAATGTTCTGTCAACCCTAGTTTTAAATATCCCAAATAATTGGGCTTGTACCATTTCCCTAAGGGCATTGATCCTGAACAAATAGGCCTCTGCTTTAGGGACTTTCCATCAGAGGTGCTGAAACAATTTGTACAGTGGGGGTGCTGAGAGCCAGTGAACCAAATTGTAAACTCTCTATATAACATAAACCACTTCAAGCCAGGAGGTGCTGCAGCATCCTTCCTCCCCGGCACCCATAGTTTCAGCACCTATGTATTCAGCCTCAAAAAAATCAAGAAATTGGATTAAAAATTATGAGGTTCTTTTTCGGTTCTTTTTATTTGAACCTTCAGGGCACGCTCAGTTTTTCTCTGTGACCATAAGAGCTAGAAACTTTTGCTGTGATGTGAAAGCTGAGATTCTCACATGCCTCCAGGCACTGGGACTTCTGAAAAAACATCAGGTATTTCAAGACTGGCAATAAAATCATGAGAGTTGGCAACACTGCCCTTCCACATAAACACACAGCCCTCACTTGTCACTACACCAAGTTATAAAGAGTCAGCTACTTGAATTATTTTCCCTAAATACTTCCCGTAGGATATCTGTAGGAGTATCCTGAGATATCTGTAGGAGTCAGAAGTTTTCATAATACAGACAGGGATTTCTCAGCCTTGGGAGTTGGCAGGTAGCCTCCCAGTATCTCCAGACCTCATCTGAACAAGGATTTTCAAAAAAACATATATACATGTACATGTGCACACACCTGGCATATTTTCTTAACGGGCATAAGCAAATGAAGGCTCCAGTATAGTACATTGGCCAACAGAGCTGGCTCCTGCCTGCTTGCAAGAGACCTATGCGGATTCTGTGAAAATAATGCAAGCAGCTCCTGCTCCCCGAATATCTCTCTTCCGGCAGGGGACACGCCCCTCCACAGTGTCTAGTGAGAAGAATGGCTCTGAGAAGTTAATCCAGCTTCTCTTTAGCTCTGTGCTGTTAGTGTCACATTTGGAGCTCACCTGTTATCCCCTATGCCTCAGCAGCTATGCCAGCAAATCCTGGTGTAGCATAAAGTAGTTTGGAAAGTAGCACAAATTGTGTGTCTGGCTTATGGTCTTAGTAATTGATTGTGTGAATAAAGTGAAACCCTCATGCTCCTGAATATCCCTGAGCCTTTAACTCTAAACTCATTACAAAATAGTCCTGGTCAGTGCAGTCCTCTAATATCATTCCAGTTTGAATATGGCCCTGTTTTGCTCTCTTGATCAGGTAAATTCTTCCGAACTGTGCCATGGGAGATCGCCTTTGCCTAGCGGTGATTGTCACCTGGGGACCATTCTCTAGTGCAGATGTAACTGATTCTGTGTTTGGTGATTGGATTTGTGTATAGTATGTGCATCCTGCGTGTTAGCACAGTCAGAGCTTGTGGTCGGCAGGCAGAAATGATTGTCTTTTTCTGCTTGGGGAGGGGGAGGGCAGGGACCGATGAGGAGTCAAGACAAGTTGCTGGTCTGCTTCCTGTAGACCAACATCAAGGCATCTGATGTTGCCTTTTCAGTTGTATGTAGGTCTGTTTAACCACAGTCTCAAATCAGAACCAGATGGTGTTAATCTGGGATTTTAAAAAACAAACAAACAGATTCTGTGCAGCAGCATTCTGCTTTGAGTTCCTATTTCCTTTCCCATCTGTCTGAGAAGCTGGATTCAGAAATCTCCCACTGAACATGCTTCCTCCCTCCTCACTCCACTACTCCCTGGCTTTCAATAAGAAACCAGTTTACGGGTATGGGTTTACATTGCTCACTAGAATTGTGCAAAGCATGGTGTGGTAAATTTGCATCACGGTGCTTTTTTTGTAAATTGTTGTTGTTGTTTCCTTTCCACCTGCTTAGGGTTTGAATCCTCCTGAGTTTTCTGGATTTGAATGTACCCAAAATCGCAAAGCAAAACTCCATTGAAATGGCCAGGTTTCATCTGGTTTTGCATCAAAACCAGATAAAATTTCAGACTGCCCTGGATTTCTGTGCAAACACCATATACCAGCCAAATTCAGACAAAAGGTGTGATTCCCCACTGCTTTATTATGTAGCATTTTTAACCACTGTACAAAGTCATAAGTGACAATGCCAGGGAGAATTAGGCCCATGAGCTGGACAGAAATATACCCAAAGAAATGTAAAAGCTTCCAAACTGGAAGTTTTCACATTTTATTTTTATTTTTATTTTGGGGAAAACCATCTAATTTATAAAAATGCAAAAATTAAAATTTAAAACTAAAGGCCGGATTCTGCTCTCAGTTACTCCAGTATACATTTGTTAATGTCATTGACTTCAGCAGAGTTATTCTGGATTCACATTTGCTGCACTGAAAAGAGACTTTAGCTCCATGTCCCTGTTTTTTACCCTCTCTAAATATCCTTTCCTTCACATGTTGTCAAATACATGGGGACAATTCCCATTTAAGTGTTCTTTTTTATTCTGTTGAAGATACTTATCTTTAAAGAGATTACTCTACCTTGTAATTACAAATAACAATTAAGAGGCTTCTGAATCATGCACACATTTTCCTCTGAGATTTTTAACAATTCTCTAGATCAGCAGACTTTTAAGCAGATGTGCATCGCCAAGAAAGCTGTGCACATCTGTAAAAAGTTTTCATAGCGTCACAGATTTTTAGACCAAAAGGGACCATTATGATCACCTAGTCTTACCTCCAGCCAGTACTTTTTTTTGTAAAAAAAAAAAAAAGGTGCCGGTACTCCAGGGGAAAAGTTGTTGAGCTCTGACTGGAAGTACTGGTACTGCATCTGGAGGTGCCGGTACCGCGTACCGGGCAGTACCATCACAAAAAAAGCACTGCCTCCAGCATAACACAGGTCGGAAAACCTCACCCTATAATTTGTTCTTCAAGCCCATAACTTCAGTTTGAGCGATGCCATATTTAGTCTTGATTTAAAGACTCCAAGGGTATGTCTACACTACAGAGTTTTGTTGGAAATACGGCTGTTTTTCTGACAAAACTTGAGGAATGTCCACACTGCAATTGTGTTCTTCTGCAAGAAACTCGAAAGAACAGAGGGCTTTTTCCAGCATTGGTAATCCTCATTCTACGAGGAAGAAGCCTTTTTGAGAAAGAGCTCTTTCGCAAAAAGGCATGTGTGGACAAGGAAGAGGGAGTTCTTTTGGAAGAAGAGGAAAAAGGAAAAAGCACAGGTACCCTGGTGGCCATTCCGTCCATAGCAATCACAGTTTACATGCAAAAGAGCATCCTTTCAGTCTGGATGCTATTATTCGAAAAAGCAGATTGCTTTTTCGATGCACTTTTGTAGTATGGATGCTCTCTTTTGGAAGAAGTTTTTTAGAAGATCTCTTCCAAAAAAAGCTTCTTCTGAAAGAAGCCTGTAGTCTAGATGTAGCCCAAGTGATGAAGAATCCACCACATCCCTCGGTAAATTGTTCCAATAGTTAATTACCCTCATTATAAATTTGTACCATACTTCTAGCTTGGATTTGTCTAGCTTTGTTGTATCTCATGATGCCTTTTTTATGCTAGATTTAACAGCTCTCTGCTATCAGAAATCTCTTCCCCATGTAGGTACTATATTGTGCTTAAGGCACCTCTTCTTTTGGATAAACTAAATAGATTTTGCTTCTTAAGCTCCTCACTATAACGCAGGTTTTCCAGACCCCAAGTCTCTTTGGCAGCTCTTTTCCAAACCCTTTATAATTCGTCAACATTCTTTTTTCAAGCGTTGACACCAGAACTGGACACATTATTCCAGTAATAGTCTCTGTAGCAATATTACCACCTCCTTACTCCCAACTGATATTCCCCTGCTTATCTATTCAAGAGTCATGTTCATTTTTTTACCTACAGCATCACAGTTGGAGTTCATGGTAAATAACCAGCTGATCACAATGCCAAATCCTTTTCAGAGTCACTGTTTTTGAGATACACTCCCCCATCGAATAACTGACCAACATTCTTTTTTTTTTAGATGCACAACCTAACACTTCGTGGCTGTGTATTAAAAATCATGTTGCTCCAAGGAGCCCATCTTACTAAGTGATTCAGATCAGTCTGAATAACTGAACTGTTCCCATTATTACTTACCATTCCACCCTCCTTTACCACTCTGTGGGACCTCACTAGAAGCAACCGCATAGGAAGGTGATTCCCCATTTACAAATTACTTTTTGCAGTCTAACCATTAACCAGTATTTAATCCATTTACTATGGACTTCATTGGTATTGTGTATAAATAGTTCTTCCATCTTTTTTCATTCAAGCACTGCCACTTTCTAAAACAGGTGTCTTGACTTTTCTCCAGTATTTGAACCTTGAAGGCCCAATCCCACACCTTCTGAAGTCAATGGTAGTCCTTAGGACCCTAAAGCCCCCGTGTATAATGCTTATGTGGAAGAACAGTTCACAGTGTTAGAAATTAGAAGTGCATGTAACTGGTGTGACATGGAGTCAGGTCCCAACCCCCATCATTTTTAAGATACAGATGGGTTCTACAGAGTGTAAGTGTGCCATGCTCCATTTTAATGTGAATTACATGCTGCAATCTGAAGTCCACGTTGGCTGCCCTTCTGTACTGAAGGTGAAGGGAGATGGCCTGAACCACTGAACCACCAGGATCATATTTTGACATTGCTTTGGCTACTCCTGAGTTAGAACCTTAGACAGGAGGCCCCTTCCTTCCCTGTCTAATTTATGCCGTTTTTTGTATTGCCACATTCTCTATATGTTTTCCCTGCTGTTGGTACAGTTGTTTTGAATATGGGAGATGGAGTGGGTGGGATGTAGATTCTTGTACGCACTGTTCTTGCAGCAGATTTAGTTTAGTCTATATGGCATGTGTGTACATGAGGGTTATTTTCTACAAGAAAAGGGGCATTTTTTATCGAATGCCATCATTGGTCCAAATATTTGGTTCAGCTTTCAGTCCAGCAAATCTGGTGAGATAAGAGCTGACATCTTTGATTTGTAGTCTGGCTAAGAGGAAGCCACAGTGCTTTCTAGGACACCTTTATTTCAGGGATTGAAAACAGCTGAACAAATACTCACTCTGCCTTTCTCTGTCTGCATGTCAGAGTGTTCTCAGGCTGCCCCGGTCTGTTTTGCCTTTATTCCTTTTCCAGGATGACAGCAGGGGAATGGGCTGAAAGCCAGTCATGCCCCCACTGGGAACTAGCTCTGGGAACAGAAGTGTGCCGTCTGCGCAGAAGGGGGTTAATGTCTTTTGTTTTGGCGAGGCTGAATCAGTGACTCTATTTGGCCTGATGTGCCAGGGACAGCCATCAGCTTCTGTCCCAAGGCATTTTCCTTACTGAACCAATGGACTGAATGCTGCCCATCAAGGTGAGAACCCTGCTCTCATGTCTGATCTTCTCTATGCTGTTCAAGGAGAAAGTGCCCTTTTTTTCTATCCAAAGGACATGGGGCTATGTTCATGACCATCCACATGAAATGTTATGTAGACTGAGACATTATTACTTATTGATAACCACTGGGACATTGCCAGCTTCACAAACCTATAAGAAAAGCACTGCTTTTATTTTGCTCTCAGCTACAGTAGTATTTTAGTGGTGTAACTCCATTGACTTCAACGGAGTTACTGCTGATTTACATCAGTCTGAGAACAGGATCAGGCCCTAGGTTCTTGCCCTGAGACACTTACAATCAAAGGCCTCATTTTCAGAGTAGTTGAATATTTATAGCCCCTACTGAACCCAGCTGGAACAGTAAGTGCTCAACAAGTCTGAAACTCTGGCCCACAGAGCCTACTAGAATGCAAAGCGCCTTCAACTTCCCCTGACTTGAGAGGACAGGCCTTCAACAGCACATCATGAGGGCTGAGCATTGGGGGCAAGGAGTAATAAGGAAAGGGGGCAGAATGGCAAATAAAGGAAGGGGAGCCCTCTGCCCTGGGGAGCAGGAATATGGATCATGCAGTTTGCTCTGTTACATTTTCTTTTCTTCAATGTAGAATGAGCAGGCAGGCACCACCGGATGAGTGAGTGAAGTTGGAATGGGGATTAAGGATGTGCCCCAAAAGAGGAAGGGAGCACAAGATGCACAAGCGGGAGCATAGGAAAAGTGAGCAAGTGCAGAGACAACATGACTATAGGCCCAAAGGTGTTAGTAGAGGATCTTTCTGGTTCACCTGTTGTCACTGTTTACATCTGTATAAAGTGAGTGTCAGACACACTCATCTGAATAAGTGAGTGGAGGATATTGATCTGGTAGCATTACCTACTGTATACAGGGGTAAATGATGCTGCAGGGGGCAGACAATGAAGAATCATGGCACGTGGTATGTTATAGAAAGAGGAATGAGCAGAGTCCATTGGGTGTGAAAAAGACGACATGAGAGCAGAGATACAGCCACGGCCAGAGCCTCAAAGGTCAGGCAGAGGAATTTGAAAGGATAAGGATGGGAAAAGAGAGAGAGACCCCCCAGGGGAGGATGTGGTTGGAAAGAAAGACAGTTTTGTCTGCAGAGATCCATGAGAGAGGTTACCATAGCCATGTGCTTTTGAACAACAATATCCAAACTCTTTCTAACTTCATCTCTGCAGAAAGCCACAGAGAGCAACATTGTGGGAAGTTCAGGTTTGAGGGGTTTCTTTTTCTCCCACATTTTCTTGATGCCTCCTTTGTTTATTTTGCTTGTACTTTTTTTCTGCAGTTTCCATTATCTTTCTCTTGGCTCATCAACCTCATTTAGGGTCCAAATTACATTCAGTTACTCCTAATCCCCACTGCAAAATCAATGGGCTTTGTATTTTTCACTTCCTGTCCTAAACTGCAGGGTAACATGCCTATAATTCTGATCCCAGTAGCCCTTGTAGTGCCTGGGGGAGGGGAGTTGCGTCCAAAAGCCCTTGCACAACCTTTTGCCAGCACAGAGAAGATAATGTCTCCAAGGGTTCCCTGTCCTGTTGAACTGGTTAGTAGAGACAAAGCAGGGATACTCCGACCCCAGTGGTTCAGGAGTCAAATTAGCAATCAACATTACCCAAAAGAGCCATTGGTGGCATTGTTACTATCGCACTGTATAGTTTTCATATTAGTCTCACAGCAAAATGGCTGACCAGGTATTATTATTTCATCATCTATAAGGGTGTGTCTAGACTACATGGCTCCGTTGACAGAGCCATGTAAAGTAGTTTACTCGACATAGTCAATGAAGTGGGGATTTAAATAATCCCTGCTTCATTAAAATAAAAATGGCTGCTGCGCTGTGCCGACAATCAGTTCATCCGGCACAGCACGGCAGTCTAGATGCAGATCGGTCAACAAGGGAAGCCTTTGTCAACTGCTCCTGTAAGCCTTGTGAAACCCGGATTGCTTAATAATTCAGTCACACAGTATTTTGGTGTCATGTGCTGCAAACAGCTATAAGAGACCCATTAAAGAGCCACGGTCTGCGTATTATGGGATAGAGGTACCTTCATGAGTCACCAGACAGGAGGGGACCAGTAGGAAGCAGGGAGAGCAGCCAGATTTCTGTCCTCACTGCAGGTAACTATTGCTCCTATCAGGAAATGGAGAAAAGTGAGGTATGGCTCCTTTGCCTTCTGCCTCCCATTCCAGCTCCTATGTTGATTTATGAAGCTATCCAGTGTCAGAGCAACCCCTGCCGAGAGGCAGCCAGGAGCAGCCTTCTGTGCCAGCCGGACAGAAATCGTAAGTGCACAGAGAAACTGAGCGGGTGAGTGAGCCAAGGGTCAGATGCACTGGATGGTGAGGGGATTGGCAATGCTATCAGAGATGGAAGGATTGGTGGCATGGTTTGGTTGAGTCTAGGTGGCTGTAGATGCAGAACTAGGGAAGAGGGACACTTCAAAATTGTGTAGTGGGGCCTATTTAGACTGTGCAAGTTTCTTTTATACTGTGCTGCCAACATACCTTGGCCCTCTCTTGGAAAGACCAGCTCTAGTGTAGGACTTTGGCCTCCTTTCTGAGACAGTTGTTGCTCAGGTGTATTTGTTGGGTTGACATGTGCCCACTTATGTATGCAGTGTTCTGGTAGCGATGTTGGTCCCAGAGTATGAGAGAGACCAGGTGAGTGAGGTAATATCCTTTCTTGGACCGATTTCTGTTGATGGGAGAGTCAAGCGTTTGAGCTCTCACAGAGCTCAGACATGAAGGAGGTACAGATACCTTATCCACCTTGTCTTGTCAACGGAGAAATAATAGGGTGACCCACCAAACCTATTTCATGTAAGGGCTGCTCAATGGCTGTCTGATGAGAAAAACTTCTAATCCCTACCAGAATGGGTTGGTAGGGCTAGAGGTAAGTCTCTGCCAATTACCTACCATAATTCCAAGTCAAGTGTCCCCACACCAGCTCCGGCACTTTCCCTGACTGCATATATTCCATACAGGGGTGCCCAATCTATTTCACTTAGCTGCTTTTATAAGGCTGTTATTAAAGCAATGCTGCTTTAGATAACATTTAATACAGCATCGAGTCTCTTCATTTATTTCCTCCTCACTCCCACACCTATTTGAGGAGGCAGCTGTGATACCTGTGGGACTTCTCTTTCTCTGTAACAAATATCAGATATAATTGCTTCATTTCAGCTGCTATAGGGAGCAAGGGAACAAGCTGTATTCTTTCCTAAGACCTCCTTATTCATCAGCAGCATTGGGTAGAAGGCACACCAAGTGACTGCAGTCATGGCTGGGAAATGATGAAAGCAATCTTCAGCATGAGGGGGAAAAAACAGAAAAAATTGAAGGTGGGGGAGAGGAGGGTTGGGAGAAAACAACAAGAAACGGATACAGTCTGTTCTGTGCTGCTTTCATAACATGAGAGCTTCCATTCATCAGGGCTGCATCTGAGTCATCCCTTCAACCGAGAAGCCAGCCTCATTGTAATATAAAAAGCCAAGGTGTCTGTGTGGGGAAAGACAGCCTTCTGGTACAGCACAGCTGTGCTTAGCTCATCCAGGCTCCCATTGTCAGCAGTGCAAGGTCACAGGGCTGTAGCTCTTTCAGATGTGGCTGAGGATTGTCTCTGCTGTTTCTGTTAAGGAGCCTCCTCCACAGAATCCCCCAGGTCACTTTGACAATATTTGTGCTAAGTCTGTCATGCCTGCCATGGAAGACCCACCTGAGCAATAGCTGAATCCAAGCTGTGACCTTACAATGAGCAGAGTGTGTAAAAAGCCTTCTTCTGGGGCAGGGAATTGTGTCACCAGTAAGACACCAAAGGGCCTAATGAAACTGGATTCCTATGGCAGGCCTCATTGTTGAGTCTGATACTCAAACAGGGCCTGTGTGGTCTGCCATGGGAGCCTTCCCCATGGTGACACAGATAGAAACTGTGTTAAGCTGATCACAGGTTGGAGTTGTTTCTTTTATAACCAAGCTGCAAAAAGATGCTGGTCTTCGATGGGAGTCTGCTCTCCCTAGCTGTGCTGGTAGGAGCCATGCTAAACTCTTCTGTTGGGTGCTGCCTTCCTCTGGTCTTGCTAGTAAAGCCATGCTGATGTAATCCTGCCTGGAAATTTCTTCCTGTGGTCTGGCTGAAGCAGGTGAAGCCATACTGAGTTGGTCTTGGCTGGCAGTGGCTCTTTGAAGGTCTTAGTGCATGAGGCAAAGCTGCTGCAGATAAGACAAGACATTTCTCTATGGGGATAGCTGAGCTTGGCTCTACATGCTTTGTGGCTTGCCAAGGCATTGCTTATCTAACCTCCACTCCTTGTCCTCCTCTGCATGGAAACGTCCATATTTGTGCAGCTAAGGCATGGGTTCTTTTTGTTTTAACTTTTAAGTTTGAAATCTTGGAAGACAAAACAAGCCCTGACTATTTCTCGCTTACTGGATAAAAAAAAAATGCATAAAAGAGTGAGTATATGGAGAACCCATGCTGCTTTTTTTGGGAATGTACACATTGCTCTGTCATGCCTACGTGTACCAGTCTGTTCAAATGGATACAGCTGTAACTAGCTCTTGTACTCTCAGCTGTGTTACATCACTGATCACTAGGATTATCAACTGGGCCGGTCCTAACCAATTGGCGGCCCCGGGTGACTGTCCAGCTCGCCTGTAGGGTTGCCAGATGGTTTAAAAGAAAAATACCGGACAAAAATTTGTCAAACAGGAAAAAAACAAGGGAGCGGGTCAGGGAGTAACCAGGGAAACCTGAGGGGAGGATTCGGGAGGTCGGGCCGAAATGCGGTTGCGGCCCGCCCCTAAGACCGGCTCTGTCGGCTCCCCCTTGAAAATGGAGGCCCTGGGCTCGCCCGACCCTAAGACCGGCTCTGATTGTCAGAGTAGCAATGAGAACTCTAAATGAGATGAAGGCTTTATTCTGTTAAAAAAAACAGTCAGATGAATAGCAAGGTGATGGTCTCTGCCTCAAAGAGGACATATCATGTCAATGAGGCCTGTATTTACTTTGTCCTCCTCTTCCGCTCACCTTCCGTTTCTTTAAACTACTTGTCATCTTGTTCCTTTTGCTAAATATAATTGCCACCTGCCATCTTTGACTATGATGGTGGCGACCCTGGGGGCCTGATTCTCCTGACTCCAGTGTTACACTGATATCGTTCCATTGACTTCAGGGATCGGATTCCTGATATATGCCAGTGTCAGTGACAGGGGAGTTGGTATTCTGTAGAATACTGTATGCTTCCCAGCTGCAAGAAGGGATCCAAGTGGCCCTGACAGTGCAGCTCTGCCATGTGCTATGTGCTGCCAGATGGCCTGTTGTGAAAAGGATGCAGCCAGGAGCTTTCCTCCACATGTGAATTTTTTTTCAGACCCTCCTATGTTATGACACTTTCTGTCTTTTTTTTTTAAGTACTGCAGATGGGGGGGCGTGCTGTGTTCAGCACAGTCTGTACAGCAACAAATAGGAGTGAGTTGTAAGTGGTTTAGAATGTGCTTTGCTTTCTATCAGTTTTGTGCTATTACAGAATGTACAATTGCTGCTTCCCTCGCAAAGCCAATCTCTGTGCTTCACATCTACTCCCAAGTTGTGGTCTGGCCTCACCATGTCTTATAGGAAGAGGATTTATTGAGTTACAGAGTTACCCAGTTTTGTAAGTGATTTAAAATACTGACCATTACACCGCCCATTTTTAAATACATGAGGGACAATATATTGTAATGAACTAGCTTGAGTCCCTCCTGCAGAGGGAATCAAGCCTGTTCATCAGTGTGCGCTAGGCCCAACATTGCTAACAGCTAAAGAAGATTCTCTTTTAGCCTAATTGAAGGGAGTCTGGCGTTTTTGTAGCAGGGGTCTCCAAGTTCTGTCCCTGTTGTCACTATGAAGGTCTGTGTGGCTGAGACATAGTGATAACCATGCTAATCCTATATAGCACTGAATTTGTTGCAGTACAGACAACTGCTAATGCCTCTGTACAGCCCTCCATGTTTGGCACCGATTATGTAGTGGAGACCACACACATACATTCTAAGGGAAGAGCAAACCTGTTAAAGTCCAGGCGATATTAAAAATCCAAAGGATTTGGCTTTGAGAAAGAGAAAAATGTGTCTTACTGGTTCTAATACAATTTTACTGTGTTCCATCCCCTCAGAACTGATTTGAAATTGAGTGGCAAATAAGCATGCTGGTATTTCCCATACTTATCCAGAAGATACAACATAATTTCCTCTCCTATTTTGAGTTCCCAAGAAAGGAACAGGTATATGCTATGTGAAAAGTTTTTTAACATTTACAGTTAGCAATTTTAACAGGCCTTATCTACCCAATAACTCTATGAAACCTATGGAAATAATACATGTGTTTGCCTATTACCTGCGTTGGCCCTATGAGTGAATACCATACAAAGTTCTATGATGGATGAGGTCACAGCTGAGATACTGCAAAAGTAGGGTAATGAGATGTCCACATCCTTCAATTAGTAAAGGTCTCACAAGGTGCTCAAATTATACTCACTGTGTGACACTGAATCTTCCTATGCCTGAGTCTTGCCATCTGTAAATTGGGTATAATAAGCAGATATTTACATCATGGTGAGATGAATATCTAGATTTGTTCTTGCTCAAGGTAGACATTGCTCTCAGTTCGAGGCCAGTGGGTATTTACCTCTTAGAGTGTGTCTAGACTACACAATTTTTTAGAAAAAAGTTGCCTTTTTTCGAAAAAAACGCCACCTGCATCTAGACTGTTGCCATGTTCTTTCGAAAGTAAATCGAAAGAACATGATGGTTTTGTTGACAGCGGTAAACCTCATTTTACGAGGAAGAATGCCTTTTTCGACAAAGATCTGTCGAAAAAAGGCATGTGTGGACGCAGGTGGGGTTTTTTTTTCCGAAAAAACAGGCCTCCAGGGAAAAGCCCTGGTGGACACTCCATCTGCAGGAAAAACCTCTATTGTTCCTGTGTGTTGCCATGTCTTAAGGGCAGAGGCACCCTGGGCAGCCATTGTGGCAGGAAGGCAGCCAGAGCAAGCCACTGACCTCACAGCTCTCCCTGCCTCTCTGCCAAGGAAGCATGGCACAAGCCCAAGACTCCTGAGACCCCCAAGGACCTTCCAGGGAGCCATCCCATGACCCATCCAGGGGCACAGAGAGGCGAGCTCCAGCCTGGTCAGGGCCTGAGGTCCTGACACTACTGGAACTTTGGGGAGAGGAGGAATCGCTCCAGGCTCTGCATTCCCGACGCAGGAATGCAGACATCTATGGCCACATGGCTGAGGGGCTGGCAAAGAAAGGCCATCACCCCTGAACCTTGGACCAAGTGCGGGCCAAGGTGAAAGAACTGAGGCAGGGCTATGCCAGGGCCCGTGAGCGCAGCTCCACCTATGGGGAAGCACCTATCAGGAGCTGGACAAAATCCTGGGGGGTGGGGAACCCCTCTCTGCACGGGTTCTTGTCCAGTCTGGGTTGCAGACACCCATCCAGCACTGCCAGGAGGTGGATGAGGACAACCCAGAGGAGCAGCAGCTGCAGGATGATGATGATGAGGAGGAGGACCCCAACAGGAGTGTTGTCACCCTCACCCTGGAGCCAGTACCCCAGACCCAGGAGGCATCGCAGGCATCTTCTGACCCTGGTGAGGGAACATCAGGTGAGTGCGGTGAGGTTGCCACATCCACAGAACGGGGGAGGTGGGAGCACAGGGGATGCGGCCCAATCTTCATGTGTCAGACTCTTCCTGGACAGCTTGCACCTCTCTGCGCATGTGCAAGCACGTTTAGTCCCAGGGCACACATGGGCAGCTGCACACAGCTCGGGGAGGGCCCCACACATGTCTAACCCCAGGGAGGGCTGTCCTCCCCCCGCCAGGAACTGCAGGAAGCAGGCTGGTCACAAGGGCACACGCGCGATACCACACAGACCACCGCAAGTGTCACACATAGCACTCGGCCATGTATGCACGTGCAACACAACAATCGCTCCCGCAGACAGTGCTGCCATGGACAGGTGGTGGGTGGGTGGGGGCCCTGGGAGACCCAAGCTGCTCCAGGCCCCTGTCCTACACCTGGGGACCCACTGTGGCTGGACACTTCGCCGGGATGCATGGCCATGGTGGGGCTGTTGCGGGGGCAGGGGATGGATGTTGCCCTAGCCACCCTGGGGCCCCTGTAAGGCCAGGGCAGCTGGCCAGGCCAGATGTGGGCTTGCAGTGAGAACATTAGTGTCCCTTGTTCCAAGGACAGTTACTCACTGATCACAAGCAGGGACAGTGTGTGCATGCATGACTGACCACTTCTCCCGCTTATCCTCCACAGCTGGACCTGCTGGAACAGACCAGCGTGAGACACGTATCCCACCACCCACCCGGGCCCATGGAAGCCGCAGGCACTGGCGGATCTATACTGACCTCATGCGCAGGCACGTTGAGGTCCTCAAAAGGATGGAGGAGACCATTGCGGAGAGGACGTGGGCAGAGGCTCGGTGGCACGACTGCTTGCTGGAGGAGCTCCTCCAGCAGCAGACAGCAATCTGTGCCACTATCCGGGAGGCCATGGGTGTCCTAGGTCCTGCCCCTGTTGCCACTCCTCCTGTTCAACCTGCTCCGGCCTCCCCGCCCCCCCTTCTTTCCCCTCAACCCCTGCCCCCCCGACCCTCTGCCATCACAGACACAGCTGCAGCCCCCCATCTTCCCCAGTCCCCTACTGTCCCAGGTCCCACTCGACCCCTAGCACATCTAGGGCCACAGACCCGAGGTGGCAGACTTTTGTGGGCCAGGTGACACCCTCAACCCTAAGCATCCCTCCCCGCTCCAGGTTTACAGCCCCCCTCCTCCCCAGTTAAAGAGACTTTCTCATATTTACAAGAAAGTTTATTTTTGAAAACATTTTGAACACACTTTTATTTTGTTAGTAAATGTTATTCTTTGTATACTGTTTGATGGTTTTTTAATACACAGAGGCGATGTCTACACTGGCGCGATCTTGCGCCAGAAATATGCAAATGAGGCTAAGTGTGGAATATTGCCGAGCCTCATTTGCATATCTAATGAGCCATCTTTTTTTCAGAAGAGGCTCTTACGCAAGAAGGAGCGTCTACACTGCCCCTTCTTGTGCAAGAAAAACCCTCTTGCGCAATACCGTTACACCTATTACTTTTCAGGAAGAATGGTATTGCACAAGAGGGTTTTTCTTGCGCAAGAAGGGGCAGTGTCGACGCTCCTTCTTGCGCAAGAGCCTCTTCTGAAAAAAATGGCAGCTCATTAGATATGCAAATGCGGCTCGGCGATATTCCACGCTTAGCGTCATTTGCATATTTCTGGAGCAAGATCGCGCCACTGTAGACATAGCCAGAATGTTTTTCTCAGAAAACCTGGTGTGTGTGTGTTAACTGTCCGGAGACTGGTGCAGGGATGGGTTGTGGGAGGAAAGGTCTTGTGGGGGGGCCCAGGCCACAGGCCCCATTAGGGAGGCCCTGGGGAGAGTCATTTGGCTCCTGCTGAGAATCTCTCACGCAGGGCCTCCCAGATGCAGACCCCAACTGATGTGCTTGGCAGATGGCAGCTGTCCGGGGCTGCTCAAACTGCCTCCCCTCGACATCAGCCCATGTCCCCCACCCTGGGAGGAAGGCCTCCCCTTTGCTCTCCACCAGGTTGTGGAGCACGCAATATGCAGCCACCACCTCAGGGATAGTGTGTTTCCCCCATGTCGAGGCGAGTGAGCAGGCACCTAAACCTCCCCTTCAGCTGCCCAAAGGTGCATTCCACCTGCAAGCGAGCCCAGTTCAGGTGCGCTTTAAATTGTTCCATGCTCGCGTCCAGATGGCCAGTGTAGGGCTTCATGAGCCAGGGCATAAGGGGGTACGCCGCGTTGGCCACAATGCACATTAGCATGTCCACGTCCCCAACAGCAAAATTTTGCTGCAGGAAGAATGTTCCAGCCTGCAGCCTGCGGTACAGGTCGGAATTTCTGAAGATGCGGGCATCATGTTCCTGGCCCGACCACCCAACACAAATGTCCATAAACTTTCTCTGGTGGTTGACCAGGGCCTGCAGCACCATGGAGTTGTAGCCCTTTCTGTTTATGTACTGGGCTGCTCGATGGGGTGGTGCGTGGATTGGGATGTGAGTCCCATCGAGCGTTCCTCTGCAGTTCGGGAATCCCAGCCCAGCAAAGCTGGTGTCCAGGTCTCCGAGGCGGACAATCCTGTTCAGCAGCTCCGAGTTGATGGCCCTCACCACCTGCAGAAATAGACACATAGAAACACACAGAATAGGAAGGCAGCCCCTCCCAGCAGTACGGCAGGGTGAGGCCAGGAGCCCTCCCCCACTCCATCTCCCACTCCCTCTGCCCTTTCCTGACAGTCCCTCTTTTCCAGTCCCCCTACCCCACATGGACTGTCCCCCAAGAGGGGCTTACCTCCATCAACACGGCACCAACAGTAGATCTCCCCATACCAAACTGGTGTCCCACCGAACAGTAGCTGTCGGGGGTAGCCAGCTTCCAGAGGGCAACTGTCACCCTCTTCTCCAGGGGGATAGCAGGCTGCAGGTGGGTGTCCTGTTGTTGCAGGGCAGGGGCGAGCCAGGTACACAGCTCCTGGAATGTGGCCTTATGCATTTGGAAGTTTCAGATCCAATGCTGGTCATCCCACCGCTCCATGACGAGCCGGTCCCACCAGTCTGAACTTGTGTCCAGCCTCCAAACTCGTCTCTCCAGGAATAAGTTTGGGGGCAAGGGCAGTGGAGCTGCAGCCCGAGTGAGGAGCTGAAGGCTGGGGTCTGAATCCAGATCTGGCACGAGCATCATGATGGTCTCGTGTAGATGCAGCAGAACTTGAAGCATTACAGTGTGGGGCCATCGCCTGCCCAGGGGCAGCTCCGGCGCCATGGCAAAAATAAGATTCTAAAGCACAAAAAACAACCAAAAACCAAACTGCTGTGGTGGCCCAGAAAGCAGGGCACCCAAAGCAAGCACTGCAGAAGCTTTGCTGTCCCTCTAGGAGGTAGGCAAGACAGCTGCAGCAGCAGAGGAACAGCTGTCCGGGGGGAGAGGGGTCCCTTTAAGTATGCATCGCTGCAAAGAGCATGCTGCAGGCCCTGGAAGTAAAGGCTGCCCCCATGACCTGCCAGAAGTGGCTCCGGGTGCCCTTTTTTCGAAAGAGTGTCCGGGCAGTCTGGATGCTCTTTTTTGAAAAAGCAGATCGCTTTTTCGATCAGCTTAGTGCAATCTTGACGCTCTTTTTCGAAAGAGGCTTTTTCGAAAGTATCTTTTGAAAGTATCTTTCGAAAAAGCCTCTTTCGAAAAAGGTGTCCCCTTTTAAAGATGGGGAAGCCAAGACATTGAGTTGAGTAACTTTGTTCAAGGTTACATAGTGAGTGCTGGACTGGCTTGGGTGCAAGCGGGTCCTTATGTGCAGTTTTCTGTTTTAACCACTAGATAATACTCCAGCCCTTCCATAGTTTGTTTTAGTATTGGGGGTTACTGTAAGGATGTATATGTGTTTTGGGGGAGGGTGGCTTCTCTCTTGGCCAGCTGCAGCACTTCCCAAAGGTAAATAAGATGAGCTTAATTATTAGAGTCTTTAATGCCCTTCAGAGAGGTCTGTTGTTTGCATGTTGCTGACAACATGCTGATACACATCACTGGATTTGGCAGAGCAGCACTTCCCATGACCTCGGTAGAGTATTTTGGAAAGAAAATTAAAACAAAAACAAACTGGCCTTAGAGAGGAGGTTTTTCAGTAAGTGTGTTGCAAGCATTTACGTCAGTGAGCTACTAAACCATGCAGAAGCTTTCCCTTTGGTTCTTGCTTTCAGAACACAGTGAAAATATGGGTGTGAGGTGATTTATGGAGGTGCTGGCTGCTGACACAAGGAACCTTGTGTTATTTATCTGAGTTCTGACTTTGCCTTTTGTAATATTTATGACATGCTTGTTGCTATCAATATATCGCTGGAGCATAAGGGGCTATGCCGCTGTCCCTCTCCTTCTTTCCTTGTCCGACAGCTCGGAGAGACTGGAGATAGCTCATCCACCCAGTCAGTCACCAGAGAATTTTTATTTCTGCTGTAGGTTTGATTTGTTTGTCATGTTCCTGTAACCTTGGGGGTGGATTTTAGGCAAATTTTGCTGTTCCTGATCAACAAACTGCACGTGGGAAGCATGAGGAGAATAATAATGATAGCAATAAAAAATTCCACGGAGGAAAATAAAAATGAAAAATAGGGTACTTCTTTTCAACTCCTGCCACACACGGAGTTGGGTAGTGAAGGCTGTTGTATGGCATCCTAGGTCTGCCTTTTCCTTTCAAATAACTAGTGGAAATCCAGTGGTACTAAGGGCATTGGCATGCCGCTGCACTTTCAGAAGGAAAATCTGAGGGGATTGTAGTGGGATGCAGAGACCAGATTTGAACCAACTGGTCTCTACTTGGTATTGACCCAAAGTCATGATAGCTTTGTGAAATGCAGAGTTTGTGAAATGCAGAGCTTTTTCATCCATAGGACGGTTTGTGGTGGCCACCCCAGGCCCTGTGTTTTGGGGGGCCCCGTGGTGGCCACTTTAACTGTCCTATGGGTGGTGCCTAAGGGTGGCCTAGGAGATTACCTATGGGCCTGGCATGGGGCAGCAGCAAGGGTTGTTTCCACTCACTGTGGTGATGGGAGCTGGAGCAACTGGCAGCCTGCTCTACCCTGTCCCATCCCCACCCCCTCTCCCAGCCCACTGTACTCTGCTTCTCCGTGGCAGTAGGAAGCAGGTTTCCCCGGACCCAGAGCTTTTAATACAGTCTCACATGACAGTCTCATTAACAAGCTAGAGAAATACAACCTAGAGGGAGCTATTGTAAGGTGAGTGCATAATTCTCTGGATAACCAATTCTAGGGTATGTCTACATTAGCCCCCTAGTTCGAACTAGGGAGGCTAATGTAGGCATTCGAAGTTGCAAATCAAGCCCGGGATTTAAATATCCTGCACTTAATTTGCATCTTCCCGGCCTGTCGCCATTTTTGAAATTTACAAGTCCGGATTAACTGCCCGCATCTACATGCGTCAGGGACCCGGTAGTTCGAAATAAAGCCCTAGTTCGAAATACCTGTTAAACCTCATTCCAGGAGGAATAACAGGTAGTTCAAACTAGGGCTTTATTTCAAACTAATGGGTCCCTGCCGCGTGTAGACGCGGGCAGTTAGTCCGGACTTGTAAATTTCAAAAAATGGTGACCGGCCGGGAAGATGCAAATCAAGCACGATCCTGGGCTTGATTTGCAACTTCGAATGCCTACATTAGGCTCCCTAGTTCAAACTAGGGGGCTAGTGTAGACATACCCCTAGAGATTAGCTATCAATGAATGGTTCGCAGTCATACTGGAAGGGCATAATAAGTGGGGTTCTGCAGGGATCAGTTCTGGGTTTGGTTCTGTTCAATATTTTCATTAATGAATTAGAAAATGGAATAGAGAGTATGCTTATTAAGTTTGTGGATGACCACAATCTGGGAGGAGTTGCAAGTATTTGGGGGGATAGGGTCATAATTCAAAATGATCTGGACAAACTGGATAAATGGTCTGAGGTAAAAAGGATTAAATTCAATAAGGACAAATGCAAAGTAGTCCACTTAAGAAGGAACAATCAGTTTCATATATATACAAAATGGGAAGACTATCTAGGAAGGAGTCCTGCAGAAAAGGATCATGGAGTCATAGTGGACCATGAGCTATACAACAGTGTGATGCTGTTGCAAAAAAGGCAGACATGATTCTGAGATGCATTTACAGGAGTGTTGTAAGAAAGACACGAGAAGTCATTCTTCTGCTCTAGTCTGCACTGATTAGTTCTCAGTTGGAGTACTGTGTCCAGTTCTGAGCTCCACATTTCAAGAAATATGTGGAGAAATTGGAGAGGGTCCAAAGAAGAGCCACAAAAATGATTAAAGGTCTAGAAAACATGAGCTATGAGGAAAGACTGAATTAATTGGGTTTGTTAAGCCTGGAAAGGAGAAGACTGAGAGGGGACATAATAGTGGTTTTCAGGTATCTAAAAGGGTGTTAAAAGGAAGAGGGAGAAAAATTGTTCTTCTTGGCCTCTGATGATAGGACAAGAAGCAATGGGCTTAAACTGCAGCAAGGGAGGTTTAGGGTGGACATTAGGAAAAATGTCCTGCCTGTCAGGGTGGTTAAATACTGGAGTAAATTGCCTAGGGAGCAGGGGTGATTGGTGAAGAGAGACACAGAGGGTGGCAGAATTCACATGACCCCCTCCCTCCCCATGTAACTCCTCCCCGTGCAACCTCCAGCTTGGGGGAGGGCCAGGACACGCTCCTCCAGCCTAGAGCCCTACCCTATCCCACCTCTTCCTGCCCCTGCCTAGACCCTGGCCACCTCTTCCTCCAAGCTCCACTCTTGCAAGCAAACAGGCCTGGGGGACTAGTAGGAGTCTGGAGTTGGCAGCAGGGGTTGGGCCCCTCACCCCGACACTCACCAGTAGTGCGTAGGGTTGCCAGGTGTCCGGTATTCACCAGAACAGTCCGGTATTTTCACCTCCTGTCTGGTAAAAAATTCAGAGAATATCAGACACCTGAGATGTCCGGTATTTTCTGAATTTTTCCCCAGCCAGGAGGCGAAAATGCCGGGCACCTGGCAACCCTACAAACACTCAGCACCCGGCCTCCCCCCTCCTGAGCCCCCCCCCCCAGCCGCCAACACTCCCAGCCCCCATGCTTACCTGGTTCCCCAAGGCTGCTAGCACAGAATGGCTGCCGGCCAAAAGACCTAGGGTCTTAGTGCTCAACCACTCCGCTGTTCCTATCCCTGCACTCCTTCTTAAAGGGGACATACTGTTTTAATGCTGTTTTATTTTATTTTGGCTTAATAAGTCCTTGGAGTCCTTTTTTTGTTCCACAGCTTTGGTCTCCCCCCCTTTTTTCCCCTTCAACAGAATTTTTTCCCAGTGTTTTTATTTTGGGGGGAGGGGTGTTCGGAATTTTGTTTCAACCATGTGGCAACCCTAGTAGTGTGTGTGTGGTTGGGGGGGGGGGACAGAATGACATGGCCCTAGCTCACTGTGCTCCCCAGCTCTCAGCCACATCACTCTGCTTCCCGCCACTGGTGAGTGGGGGAAGGTGGTTCTACTCCTCTGACTCAGGAGAGGAGTGAATTGCTCTACTTCCCCCACCTCTGTCAATGAGAGCAGGGGGGCCTGACCCCTGCTGCGAGTGCCAGTCCTCCCACCCCCAGATAATCCCACAGCCTGTCCAGAGGCTCTGGCTCCTTATACCTCCAGCCCACAGTGTTTGGGGGGGTCACATGCTCCTTTGTGTCCCCCACATGTCACCCCTGCTAGGGAGGTTGTGGAATCTCCATCACTGGAGATTTTTAAGAGCACGTTAAACAGACACCTGTCAGCAATGATCTAGTTAATGCTTGGTCCTGCCATGAGGGCAGACCTCTTAAGGTCCCTTCCAGTCCTGTGATTCTGTGCTAACCTTCTGCATGGGGGTGAATTTCACTTCAAGTGTGTCCTTAGAACATCCTCCCCTCCCACTTCTGAACATCCTACAGCTTAGCCACACTTTACGTAGAGTTGCAGCTAGGTCATGGGCTTGGTTGAGCCACTATGTTTTGTGGGAAAGGCCAGCTATAGCCACTGTCATATTGACCTTTCATCTAAGGTCACAGGGCAAATCATAGGAGTCGAAGAAGGACTCAGTAAATCACGGCCTTGAAGTTACTGTTATCTATCAATGGCCTCAGTCTCTGGATCTCATTTTCCAGCTTTTTGTCAAGGCAGTGTGTGATACAGGGATATTTTCATTTCAGTTTTGTACGTTAAGTCTTTGCTTTTACCCACTGACTGTTCCCTCTCTTCAGATGTTGTTTGTCCCCACGATGTCTCTGCTATCCTGACCCAGCCCAGGCTCTGCACCTTGCTGGGAAAAAGACAGGTGGGGCACGGAGGAACAAGCTGTTCCCTTAGTTCAAGGAAGGAACGTAAACCCACAGCCATGAATGTAGTTACCAGGCACATTGAAGACTAAATTTCCTTTTACAGTGCGTAGTCCCCAACCAGTGACAATACCTCTGCTAAACTGTGCTGGCAAGAGCTCCAGTTGGAGACATCTGTTCGGCACATACTAACAAGGGGCACTGCGTGGGGAGAATTATAGGTCTCTGCCCTGCAATTACAGCCCTAATTTTGTCACGTTGCTTCTCTTAATGTGTGATCAGTACTTGCTTTGTGCTGTTGCTATTCCTCCTCTCCAGGCTGATGAGAGCTTGCTGCAGGCTGCCCCTGGCTGCTTTTGCAGGGTCGGCAGACCTGCTGTCTCCCTCCATATGACATGGATTCAACTACTGCTAATGTTTTCCCAGCCAAAATCACCGGGCCTCAGGGCTCGCTTTTGGGAAATGTCTGTGTTCAGCAGCGCTGGGAGATAGACCTTGAAGATTCAGTAACTTCTATTTGCTGCTTGGGCTAGATGTGAAGACAAATGGAGCTTATCCAGGATGGTGGATATGTATGCAGGGAGGTATCATTTATATAGGGGGAGAAGGATACACTATAAAAGTCAGGTTCACAGCAGTCTGTCAAGGCATTTTTCTTTAATTTTGAAATCCCCTTTCTTTACCTGACTGTTTAAAATATCTCACTGGAAAACTCCACACTAAATTACTTTCCTCACCATTTTTTTCTTTTCCATCTCGTGGTTTGCAGTTGTAGATTCACTCTTTATTGCAGGGTTATGTGCTGCATGCATCCTGGTTTGTGGATAGAAGGGGCCTGTATTGTACTTTGAATCATGGATTATGTAGGTTAAAGTCTAAAACACCAGAAGAACTTGTATCCAACACACTTAACTATCCATGTTATGCTTTTCCTTGTGCTAATTCTGAATAGTATTGTCAAAGCTTCCCCCAGAAATGGTACTTGCAGAACCTTCCATAATGCTAAGTAAAAAAGATATTCAAAGGCCATTTTCAAGGCAAAGCTGTTTTTCTTGGAATACCCTAGTTAAGAATTGACCCAGCCAGGAAGCCTCACCAGTATCATGTTACTGGGTTTAACCTAATATTTGAGTGAGTAGTTTTGACATCCTTGCTTACATTGCATAGCACCTTACTGCATATGAGACCCCTCTGAAATCAGTGGGACTGTCTATGCAGTAGGAACCAGTCCATACTTTGGGAGTATGTCTATAGTCCCAGCACAGGTAGACAACTTCTGCTAGCTCCACTCGAGCAAGTGCACTAAAAATAGCAGTGTGGACACTGTAACACAAGCAGGGGCTCTGCCTAATCCAAACCTGCTTGACCGCATGGGTCTGAACCCAGGCCACGATGTCCACACTGCTGTTTTCACTGCACTAGCTCAAGCAGCGTTACTGTGAATCTGCCTAGCTGGGCTGGGAATCATATCTCTGGGCTGCAGTGCAGACTTATCCTTAAGTGACTGTGTTCACATCACTTCCACTTATCCTATTCATGAGTCTCTGGCTGGAAGAGTCTAAGGCCTAGAATGGGGAATCACAAGTGAGGACTGAAATGTGGGGAACTGGGATGGTGGGACCTCACAGGATACTGGTCAGGACTGAGTTGTGTCACAGAACTGATGTGGAGGGAAGCCAGCACTCTGCCTCTCTCCACGCTGTGTTAACTTTGATGAGCACAAAACTTGCCCCCAAAGTTTAGTAAATGGAAAATCTCCTTAGAGCTCTAAGCTGGAAGGAGTAGATTGGCTGTGGCGCTTGATACAGGGATGGGAGGGCCCAGAGGAAGCTACACTTCACTGAATAATTAAGAACGTCCAAATGTCTGGTGAGAACCCACAGGTTTGGCAGTTTTGGGATGGGGGATAAGGGAGATACCATGCTGTTGTGCAGCTCTTTCTTCTGATAGAATCAAGCCCAGAGACATAGAATTGCTGCCCAGTGTGGCTGGTTTCTCTAAAGAGATGTTTCAGATCTTTAAAGTCACCTCAGGACTTTACTCTCTCAACAGAGGTGCTGGAACTAAGGGTGCTGCAGGTGTGCCCCTCCATTCCCCTCTCCCCTCCCCCTCCTGGCTTGAAGTGGTTTCAATTATATATATCGGGTTTGCAGTTTGGTTCAATGGCTCTCAACACTCCCAAGAATTGTTCCTGCACTGTGTTCCAACAAACCGATGCCTGGTGTTTCATAGAATTACAAAAGTGAGAAATGGACTATAATATGCCTTTTTATCTCCAGCCCATCTCTCTGTAAAAAGCAAGCACCTTCTCTTCATAACATTATTTAGAGTCTGGTCCAGTCTAAAATAAACATTTTCAAACGATAGAGTTTCCACCATTCCCACAACTTAACATTTCACTGTCAGGCAGGCTTCCCTGATCTTTAGTCTCGCTTTCTTTATTTCATCTCTTTTGATCCTATTTTTACCTTGCACATATATCACACACAAAAAAACCCTCTTCTTTTGTATTATTTGCACTCTTCTCAGAGTGTGTAGACTGTTATCAAATCCTCCCTTAGTTGTCAATAAGCCAAGCTACAAAGATTTTTAGCTTTTAATTCTTTCTCATAACACAGTCCTTCTAGAACCTTGATCATTTTTGTTTCTCTTCCCTGAACTTCCTTCTATTTTTTAAATCTCTCTCCAGTAGTATGATGCCCATCAGGGCTGGATTAACGAGGGGGGCTAGCCGGGCAGCTGCCCGGGGCGCCAACCTATGGGGGGGCACTGTGCGCCCGAGGGCAGAGGCTGCACGGCACCCCTTACAGCTGCAATCAGGTGCCACGTGGCGCCCCTTACAGCCTGGGGGCGGGGGACCGCACACACGCTGCGCACTCGCTGCCCAGGGCGCAAGAATGGCTTCGAGCTGGCACTGATGCCCATTACTGAGTGCAGTAAGTAACCCAGATGGAGTCCCCCAGAGCCCGGCCCAGAAGAACTATCACCTCTCAGCTGTATGACACATTTTTTGTAGCCGTATCCTGTTGCAAATTCATTTTTTAAAGAACACCACCTCCTCCTGCAACAGAATGTTAATTTAAGCCTTTCAGGAGAGAGGGAGGATGACTCCTATCAACTGTAATTCCACACACTCTGTGGAAACTTTCCTCTCCCTATCCCCAGTACAAGGGTAGAAGAAAACACACCATTTATATATATACACAAGAAAATCTCGAGCATCATCAATGGCTCCAGTGCTGTAATTTTCAAAGAGATCAGATATGTGATAATCAGTATCCAGACTGCCCCAAGGTGGGAATTGAAAGTTTAAGCCAGTGTTGTGCAAACTGGGGAGAGAGAATAGGACCCCAGGAGAACATAGCATAAAAGATGCTTAGGGAAAGTGCAGAAGCTGGGATCCTGTGGGTTCTGCAGGGCCCACTGACATTATAGTGATCACGCTATAAAACCAGGATGGATATTCTGGAGCAAGGTGGGAGAAGGTTTTAAAAATAATAATTTTCCCACTCCACAAACAGCATAAACACCCTGAGCAGCAGTTGCTGCTCTCCAACCATTCAGCTTTAAAGGCAGCAGCACTGCTGCCAGCAACAGCACAGAAGTAATATATAGCTTCAAATTCCAAGTAATGGAGGAGAAGGGGTGACAAATTCTGTAAATGGTACAGGGGGCATGACTGGAAAAGTTTGCACACTACTGATTTAAGCCCCTAAAATGTCCAGTTGAACCAACTGACTCCATACTATATTATTGTACTATCACAGCATATCAAGTAAGATCTTTCATGAAGACTTGTAATGTTCTAAACTTGATGGTCATCATGAGATATACACAGACTTTGGTTATGAATTTGTGTATTTATATACAAGAAGTCCCCAACTTATGAACAAACAGGCTGTGTTCCAAAAGTTCATTTGTAAACCAGTTGTTTGGAACTCGGAATGCATTTTCCCATAGAAACAATGTTATAAATCGCAGTTAGGTTCCCAGGCTAGCCCACAAAAGCCTATTTCACCCATAATGTAGCTGAAATCTATTATATATTTGAGAGAGTTTGTCTGTTTAAGAACTCCTCCTAAATGGTATGAGCTAGGGCCACCAAATCTGATTTGCACCTTTCTCTTATAATATCTTAAAGAAAGGTAGGGGTTTGGTTGTGCCAGCACAATGGGATCCGCCTGGAATGTGATTGTTTCTCATAAAATGTAAAGGGAGGGCTCTGTTATCAGAGGCAATTATATTGTAAAATGACCAAAAGGAGCAGAAAAGGGCCAGAGGTTTGGCCCAGGACAGCTGGAACTCCACTGGGCAGCAGAGGGCAGGGTTGGAGAATGGGACAGTTATCTACTATGTATTTAAGAGAGTTTGTCCGTTTATGTGTCTGTCTGTCTGTATATCTGTCTGTCCTCCAGCTAGGGGACATGCTCCCATCCCCCGGCTGTGCCCACTGCAACAGCCATGAAGAGGTGCTTCTCACCTGGCCCCAAGCTGCTGTGGTGAGAGAGGGCTGGGGCAGTCCACTCTCCCTGGGGCACCCTGCATACTGAACAACTCATTCCCAGCCCCACCTCAGAGCAATGATTTAAATGAAGAAAAACAAACATTATTTGACTTATGAGCCTGAGCAACACCAGGTAAATCTTCTAGTACTGTATACTTGCAATAAATAAAAAACGATTTGTGCTATTTTTCAACTTGAATGCTACAGCAGGTTTAATTAGAAGAGGGGGAGGAGGTAGGTAGAAATTCTGAAGGGGACTTCTGGACATCCCCCAGTCACCACCATCTCAACCCTCCCCACGGACTCTGTGCCGGCTCCTGAACCTATTGCCAGCCCTCAGTTCCCCCACTGGAAGACTCTGGAAGAGCAGGGCATGGCCATGCAGCCAGCGGCTGTTCAAAAGCAGCGGATTCCCTTTCAAAGCAGTGAGTCTCTCCAGCTGCTCGCTGTGGGTACGCCTAGACAACAACATTATTTCGAAATAATGCTAGTGTTATAACTAGCGTTATTTTGAAATAACTTAGTCCGTGTCTACACAGCAGGCAGTTATTTCGAAATAATGTCAAAATACTGTCAAGCTGGAGGACTTCTTACTTTGACTCCTGTAACTCTTATTGTATGAGGAGTACAGGAAGTCATTTGAAGAGTGCTCTGTTTTGAAATAAGTGCTGTGTAGATGCTCCCAATTTCAAAATAAACTATTTCGAAATAAGCAACGCAATTGACGTAGCTCAATTTGGGTAGCGTATTTTGAGTTAAACTCTGCTGTGTAGACGCACCCCGTGAGACTGCCCTCTGCTCCTCTGGAGTCCTCGGCCAGCACTTGTGCTGCTTTCCACTACCTGTGCCTCTTGCCTGCTCCCCTGAGGCTGTAGGTAAGCTTTAGCGTGTGTTTGTAAGTCAGATGTTTGTAACTTGGTGAGTGCCTGTATATGAAAACTAAACTCATAACCTATATTACAATTTCAACCATGCCTCATAGCAAGGAGCGGCACCTCCCAAGGCAGGTGTTTACACAAAACCAGCTAAGAAACAACCCTTTGTCCAGTGAAGAAGAGACAAGGGTGAACCGTTACAATTAATTGAGAAGTTGAGACATTCGGGCTCTTGACACGACAGATTTCCACTCTAAGGATATATCTACACTACTAAGTTTTGGCGACAAAACAGTGAGAGTGCACATACTGCAATGTGCTTTTGTCAGAAAAAACACCCATCCCTACAAGAGACTTTTTTCTTTTCCCCTCCCTTTGTTGTTGACAAAGAGCCAGTGTAGACTCTGCAGTTTTGTCGACAGAACTGGCTTCCACCAGTTTCCCACAATGCCTGGCCCTAAGAGCTCTTTTGGGTGTTTTGATCTCTGCTGCCCTGCAGGCATGCACCCATCCCCTTTCAAACCTCTGGGAAGCATCTGACAGCTGAATGAACTGCTCCACTTGGGGAACAAAGAAAGAGCAAATCATTGGAGGTCTCCTGTTCTGCCCTGCACTAGGAACACAGTGGCAGGCAGACTGTTGCTGTAGGGCAGGGCTATTCAACAGATGGCCCGCAGGCCACATGCAGCCCATGGCCCATTTGTTTGTGGCCTGCAGTGCAGTTTGGGTTTACACAGGGCTCAACACGCAGCCTGCGGGTGGGATCCTTTGAACATGGCCTCCACTGGGAACATACTCCACAAGGGTGAGGCGTCTCCCAGGTGGGTGAGCATTGAAAGACGCAAGCAGATGGGCTGACTGGAACAGATGGGTACAGGATGTTGGCATTTCTAACCCCCAGGGAGGAGGTGCCAGGGTATTGTGGGAAGTGCTGGCTGCTTAGCCTTGCAGGCAGAGCCTGAGAGGTGCTGACTGGCTCACACTGGCCACGGTGCAGCAGCTTAAGGCTTAATCTTTGTATTCATGCCTGTCAGTGTGAAAGAAGCTATTTGCATATATTTTCATGTACATGCAACCACACTTAATTTGTGGCCCTCAACATGTGCTGTGAGTATCATTGTGGCCCCCGGGGCTTCCAAAGTTGAGCAGTCCTGCTGTAGGGGGAAGGGGACAGGCTTCTGTGCTGCTTTGACATTCTTCAGCATGACGAGTTCGCAGAGCTCATGATGCCGCTCCCAGAAGCTGAGAAGACTGTGGGAGAACTCAAAGGAAATCCCAAGATGTGATCAGCTCTGCCTCCCCACCACACAGCACTATGGGATACATACCCACAGTGCATTGCTCACAGTGCCAATGATAATGTCCCTGGTGTGTACATGATCTGTCGACAGAGGGAGCAAGTGTGAACATCCTTGGGAGATTTTTGTTTTATTGATTTTTGCATGTCGACAAAACTTGGTAATGTAGACATACCCTTAATAAACATGAGTCACCATGGACTAAAGCTTGGGGTATGTCTACACTTGCACTTGATCGACAAAGCTTTGGTCATTTATGGGTGCTTAACCCTCTGCCCCCTCCGTCGCCCATGAAAAACCAAGTTTTGCTGTGGCAAGTGAAAGTGTGAATGCTGCTTTGCTGGCAGGAGCACGTTCCTGCAAACAAAGCAAAATCCCGCATAGGGAGTAAAAGTATTTTATTGGCAAAAGTATGTTGCAGCCATGTGTCTAAAAGCTGTGTAGTGTAAACAAATCCCTAGAGAACAAAAATAAAAAGAGAGGGGAAAAGCCTTTTAAAAGCAAGCTTGTACCTGAATTCTGGGATCCAGAAACTAAGAGACAAGTCACTTGGCAGGTGCTGTCAGTGAAATATTAGATTCCTCTATGGCATGGGATGCACTGTGGAACTGTTCAGTGGCAATAGATAACTTGTTTTACAAAAGGGATTTTATCTAATATAGAATCATGAACCCTGAGGTTGTGTCTTTATTTTATGTATAACTTCTATGTGTTTTTGTTCCCTTTGAACTCCCTGTTTCATCTTTGAATCTGTGTTTTTCTATTAAATAAACCTTCATGTTAACTTCAAACAAGTTTGTGTTCTGCTTTGTGGAATGTCAAAGTAGGCTGGTGTTGTGTATGTGTGTGTGTGCGTGAGTGTGTGAAGTCTCAGTGTCTGGTAGCTGAAGAAGCCAGATTGAGGAGAAGCCAGATTGAGGAAGCCCCTGCAAGGAGTGACTTGGAGAGAGGAGGAGGGTGGTTATAATATCTTGTGCTTATGGATGAGCTTATTAGTGTCAGGGGTCTGAATCAAAGCTGCACAGCATAAAGATATTCAAAGATACAGAGCAGGTACTCAAAAAACCACTTATTGGTCTGGGTGATCCCAAAACATCAGTTTTCCCTTCCCTCGGGTCCTGTTTCTCTTCTGATCCTCATAATGCTCTGGGGAAGAGCAGCTAATAGAGTCATAAACCCATTTTGAAGGGAGCTGGAATCTCTTCAAGAGCCTCAGTGCTGACATTTTTGGTAATGCAGTGCAGGTATTTTCATAACTAGATAATTGTGACAGGGTGTACCAGGCCTTGGTGGCCCCACAATATAAGTCCTGCTGCTCTGCTGCACCCCACTCTAGTAAACAGCAGCCATTTTGGGAAGCAGTGAGATCTGTTCACTCAGAAGTCAGAAGGGCTGGAAACCAGCAACAGCCAATCAAGGTCCATCAGGTTGAAATAAAAGGAGCTGCTGGCTGCCAGGGGAACCAGACAGGGGCAGGGCTGTTAGTGGCCATAGTCAGTGACAAAGGCGAAGAAGGAAATCTGCTGATTCAAATCCCAGAGAAGGAATTTATCCCAGAAAAGGTAAGAGTCTCTCTCTCTTTTTCTTTTCTTCTTTTATACTTGGCCCTCAAGACAAGGAACAGTTTCAAGAACCCTGGAAGGGGTTTTGGATTGTGTGACCTGGCTATAGGGCCAAGCCACAGAAGACCCACTGAGGCAGGCTGATAGCTTGCAAGGGATGTGGGTAGCCAAAAAGAAAGGCGGCACCATGAACAGATGGTCAGGAGGTGCTCAAGAGGTGAGTGCAAACCACCACAGCAATTGTTAGCAAGTTTTATGGACTGCATTAATGTTCTCTCACTGAGCAATATGCTGTAGGAACTGTCAGACTCCATTTGATGGAGAAAATAATCCAGCTCATAGCTTGATGCATCCAAAATAGGTGTTCTGAGTCTCTTAGTTGGGGATGGGTGTAAAATAATGTTACCCTTCTGTAAAGGATCTTTGCTATTTCCAAACCACATGTGACTTAGCTTCACAATTCCCTGTGGAATAGGTAAGTATAGTTATTCCATTTTATAAATGATGAGCTGAGACATGTTAAGGGACTCCCCCATGCTTAAATAGCCAGTGAATGGCAGAGAGAGGTTTAGAATGCACAGCTCCTGATTCCCTGTCTCTGGCTTCAAACACTAGATGACGCTCCCATTTAGTATGAAAGGTAGAAATGATTGCCTCTGCTGGATGAAGGCTGCACAGTTTGCACCATCAAATCACAGCCTCCAAATTTTCAGAGAAAATGATTTCTGCATAGCAACAGGAAACTCAAACTAAAAGCCCTAAGAATGAGCCGGGAAGGAAAATTGGAACAGAGAAGAGGCCATTCCTAGCAGGGGTGGCCTGTGACTATAGGCCAACTCGGCCATCGCCTAGGGAGCCGCCTTCAGCGGTGCCTGATGATGACGTCACGGGGCACCCAATGATGACGTCACTCCATTGATGGCCGTGCAGGCGGGGGCGCTGATCGCATGTTCTGTCTGGGGCGCCAGCTGCCGCAGCCTGCCTCAAGCCGCTTCTGATTCCTAGTCTTACAGAAGGTCTAGGAAAGGAAGCACTTTCCCCTGCATTATTTAGCCCAAAGGGAAAGAGGTGTGACAAGAAGATCACCCCTCTTTCAGATGTCCAGCCCAATGGCAGGACAGTTGGGGTGATTAGGCAAACTATTTGTCAGACACTCTGGGGACCAGCAACTGTCACGGACTTCCTCCCTGGCTTTCTTTAAACATGCAGCTGGACAAGTCTTGTGACCTGGTCTGGCCCCATTTGCTCTTTGTTTATACTGTGATGCAATCCACCAGACTCAGGATGACAGTGTTTCCAACTCACCCTCCATGTTATAAACCCTTTTGTGGAATACATTAGCTTGTGTCTTGCCACCCAGTTTGGTGTGAATCTGTAGTAAACCCTCTAAAGAATTACCAGACTCTCTGGGTAGAATGGCATATGAGAATCCACAGGCAGGATTTTAAGGGTTTTCTAGGCTAAGTACTCCAGGCCACACAGGATCAGACCAGAGATGGGCCTGAGCTGCAAAGTTCAAATCCTCCACCAGGGTTTTGATTTGACTTCATCATAGAAGTCTTGGTAATTGTTATGTTTGGTTTGGTGCCCATCTCTGCTTGAGGTCAGGTCTGGGTTTTCAGGTGCCTGTCTTAACTAAAACTTCAGATCTACCCAGGACTAGTCCTTAACAGCCCACTTCTTCAGATGAACGGAGTGGGCTGTGCCCACGAAAGCTCATGATACCATCTACATGTTTTGTTAGTCTATAAGGTGCTATCAGACCATTTGTTGTTTTTTTCTGTCACAGACTAACTCGGCTACCCCCTGAAGCTCCTGAATATGTGTTCTAGTTACACTTCTGTTGAGGTTCACATGGAGTGTCAGGTTTAAACACCCATCTCATCCCCCAAAATTAAGTACTCAGAGCAAAACTCAGCCCAGACTTCTTGGATCTACACATTTTTTTACTCAGAACAGTGAGGCTTGATCAAAACTTGACTCGGCCTTGGCAAAAAGTTTGTAAAATTAAGCATATTTGATGTGAGTTTCAGGTTTGTAACAGAACTGCAAACCAGGTGAGCTTCATATTGTTCCACGTTCTGTTATGAAGGTTTCACCCAGCTGCTGGACTAACCAACAACACAGCATTCATTTCTTATTGATTTGTAAGCATGCTCTGTGCTGTACAATAAAAAGGGACAGACTAGCTCCTTATCCCCAAATGGCTTGTAATCTAAATGGGTGGATGATAGTTACCAGGCATATTCTTCTTTCTCAAATGCACTTGGGATTTTTGTTGGCAAAACCTTGCTGAAGAAATGAATTTTGAAGAGGGATTTTCAAAGCTGAGTGGCTTGCATAATGGCCACATGCATCCCTGGTGTAAATCTAGTGACGTCCGCTCCCAGTGCCTTATGCAGTCCCAGGATCATCACTTCTAGTTTATATTCTCTGCCTGTATTCATCTAGTCTTGCATCTGGTTTGTGTTTTTGTTACTGCAGCTGTGTGCTGGGTTGACTGTTTCAGTGATTTCCCCCACAATCACCACTCCCCTGCATGCACCCTCATTTTCTTCTCTGAAGCTGTGAGATTGTTCTAATAAGTGGATATTCCCCACCATGGCTCCCTGTTCCCACACTAATTTATATGACTATTATCCTCTTCATTGATGCCAGTTTACCATGAATGCAGAAATTTGATCATTATGATCTGAGGTATCTTTTAAAATTCAAAAGTAGCTAAGTAATGAATAGAAAATGACATTTATTTGTTGAAAACTCAGCGGTTAAAAAATGCTGCCCTTTGATGGGATCTGACTTGTGGGGCTGAGTCTCCTCATAACGTGTGAACTAGGTAACGTGATCATGCAAACTACACAGGCTACAGCAGGTACAGATGTGCAAGCGCTCTGCTCAGTTATTAGCAGATTTTGCAGCTAAGGAAGATAAGTGAAAATCAAAAGAATACGAATTGAGGAAGGAAAATGGATTTCATTATGTAGAGATGTATTACAAATCCAAATCAATGCCCATCATGGTTATACCAAATTATTGCACAGTGATGCTACTCTGATGGAAACAAACATAGAAACTTCCATCCTGAATCAGACCAATGGTTCATCTGCTAACTGTATCCTGTCTAAAGGAATGACTGCTATTGGCTGCTTCCGTTTCTTCCTAACTCATACTGCTGATGTTATTTTTGCTATTATACAAATGCCTAACCAATTTTTTTAAATTGTAAGCTCTCTTAAGCAGAGACTATGTCTTTGTAGTTACTGTGACGTCCCTAACACAAAATTGTGTGTCACAAAAACAATAAATGGAAATAATTTGCCTCAGTGTCTTGTGGCTGGAAGTTCCACAGGTGAATTGTGTGCTCTGTGGGTGCAAAATCCTTTGGTCAGTTTTAAATTTCTTGTCTTTACAATGTAATTGGATACTCTCCGGTTCTTGCTTTAAAATAATGGATAAGTAGGTGTGCCTAAGCCTCTCATGAGTTTTATTGCCCGATTCTACTTTTTCTGCTCTATCCTTCTTGAGATGAATTGACCAAAACTGAACACAACACTCCAGATGAGGATGTGTCAAAATTTACATAATGATTTTATAATATTTAGTCCCTTTTTCTAAGCTTGTTTGTTCAGTATTGCCTTAAATTGAGCTGATATTTTCAGAGTTATCCACAGTGATGTCTGTGTCTCTTCTCAGGAGTGGATAGATCTCATTTACAAACAAGCAATGTGCATGAATAGTTTAAAATGGATCTTTCTCTGCACTTCTCTGTGCTGAATTTCATCTGCTCTCATGTTGCTCAGGTGGCTCCTCACAATCTTCCTGGCTTCATATCATTAAGTAACACCTGTTCAAATTCAGATCTTGGGAGTACTTCATTCTTTACCTCTTTCCATGTTGAAAATAACCACTTATTTTCTCCTTGCTTTCTGTTTTGCAGCAAAATTCATGATATTCTTCTTTGAGAGATGTCTCTGGGGGTGCGCCACAGCAGGTGTCGGTGTGTCCCAGCACCACAGAGTGGATTCTTCCTAGCAGTGCATTGGGGCCGTGTATGCGCAGCGTGTGAGGTGCGTGGCTCTGTCCAGCACTACCGCGCATGCATGGCCACCCTCCCTTCAGTTCCTTCATACTGTCCCCGGCTCAAGACAGACCTCCACAGTGTTCTTTGTTCCTCATTAGTTCTTGTAGGTAGATAGATTACTTAACTCCAAGTTCTTCTCCCTAGTTTTTTCTCAGGTTCTTTTAAAAAAAAAAATTGCCCCAAGTTGGTTCTCCTGCCATTTTAAGATCACCTGGAGCGATAGGCTCACCAGGTTTTAAACACTGCACAGATTGCAACAATGCAATGCCGGCCTCAGACGGCCATGCTACATGTGTCAAGTGGGGCTGCCCACACGGCGCTAAACTTAAGGTATGGACACGGAGAGACAGAGACTTCCGTTTAAAAATGCTAATGAAAGAGAAAGGCAAACACCCTTCCTCAGACCTGGGCTCTCAACAGACTGACAAGGATAAAGGGGACAAACTAAACAAATCCCCGAAGAAACTGGCCATCTCTCTCCCACAAGATCTGTACTTGCCTAAACAGCCCTTAACTGAGAGGCAGACAACAAAAGCTGATGGGTCATGCCTCAGCAATTACGATAAACTGGGCACCTCTGGTGCTGACCGAGCTCACCATAGACGCCCCTCACACTGCGCCCATTCAGAGGCTACAGGTCATACAGAGCCTGCCTCATATAACTTGGCACCGAGCAGCAGTGCATCTGAGATCATAGTGCCAAAAGTGGTTACCTCGGCACTGCAACATCTGACAGGGCAGCCTATCGGCACCACCCCACCTTTGCTGACCACAGCAACTTCTCATGCTGCGTGCTCTGCTTCTAGAATAGCACCAATGCCATTTGTAACATCATTTGCCTCAGTGCCTTTCACCCCTACCATTACCTACCGGCATCAGAGAGACCTGGCAGTCTCCTCAACTTTTAACTCTCCATTTTCAAGCACTGACAGACCATCTTACTCACCATGATCCAAACACACATCATCACCTACTGCACCATCAACTGATGACGATAAGGACCCAGGGGTTTCCTCACCCCAGCTATCGGCACACACAGAAACATCAGGACATTCATTCCATTCTAATTTTGCCAACCCTGCCAACGTAGGCATGGCCCCCTGGGATCCATACCCATGGATACCACCATCCATGCCTTCTCCACTGCAGTGGTAATACGGCCTGGGGCCTCAACATCACAAAAAGAAGCCATATAAGACAAAGCACACTTTCTCTCCTATCCCAATCCCTTCGAATAGAGAGGGAACAGAATGAAATCAATGAACATCAGTCCACCAGTTTGGGTCTGGATGCATTGCTGGACACAAACTCACTGTCTGTGAGGCTATCATGTCACTGCCCCTGGCAACCACTGAGGACTTCATCCCTTTTCAGGAACTTTTTAAGAGAGTCGCAGCTGATCTAAACATCGCAATAGAGGAAGTGCAGGACACACAACATGCACTTACGAACATCCTGCAGGCTGTGCCTTCTTCAAAAATCGCCTTGCCTATTAACTCAGCCATAATGGAACCTGCCAAAATTCTTTGGGAAACCCCTGCCTCAATCCCTCCCACCTGTAAGAAGGCAGACCACAAGTATTATGTCCCACCAGAGGGGTCGGAGTTTATATTTACTCATCTTCTACCAAACTCCCTCGTAGTTGATGCAGCTCAGCAAAGAAACAAGCAACAGCAAAACTGTTCCACGCACTCTGACAAGGATAATAAAAGACTTGACACACTTGGCAAAAATGTGTACACCTCAGCCGCATTATAAATAAGAGTGGCCAACTAAGCAGCACTCCTCAGTAAATATGACTTCAATAATTACGCAACATTTAATACCTTTATTGATGATATACCAGAGTAAAAAAAGACACAGTTTAGAGCAATCTTTACAGAGGGCCAGGCAATATCGAGGACAGCCCTTCAAGCTGCCCTAAATGCAATGACATGGCCACAAGAACAACAGCCATGGCAGTTGTCATGATTTAATTCCTCATAGTTTAATTCCTCCAACTTTCCTCACAAAATCCAGTCATCCATGGAAGATGTACCGTTCGAGGGTGAAAAGCTCTTTTAATCGAAAACCAATGACGTCCTCCATTCCATGAAGGATTCCCAGGCTACGTTACACTCTCTTGGCATTCAGAGAACTGCAACAAGGAGAAGGCAGTACAGATGCCAACCATACTGGAAGCCAAGATACCCACATACCATTACGTAAGGCAAAATCACCCGCCATACCAACAACGTGGCCATGGTAGACAGCAGCGTCCATGTAGCCAGGCCAATACTTCCAACCACCTGCCTCAGCCCAATAAGCAAATTTGAGGCGTCTCAGAAACTGAAAACCATCTTGCCTCTTCCAGGGCTCCTAAATACTAGGAAACCTTTCACTTACCGTCTTCTGCCATTTTATGACAAATGGCGCAACATTACATCTGACAAAAGGGTGCTACAGACAATTTCTTTCGGATACACCACCCCATTCCTGTCCATCCCCACCACCCCACCTCTCTTCATGGACCCCTCTTAAAAGATTTTACTACAACAAGAAGTAGATCATTTTCTACAACTGGGTGCTATAAAACCTGTTTCTCTAGAGTTTCAGAGGACCGGATTTTATTCCCATTACTTCCTCACCCAGAAAAAAAATAGGAGGCTGGCACCCAATTCTTGATTTGAGGGCCCTGAACAAATTTGTAAAGAGGCAGAAGTTCAAAATGGCTACATTATCCACCATTATCCCCTCTCTCTGGAGCTCGGTGACTGGTTTTCATCTCTTGACCTACAGGTTGCATACTTTCAGGTGCCCATTTGACCTATTCATAGATGGTTTCTTCGTTTCACCCTAGCTATGGCAACACTACCAATATACAGTGCTACCCTTCAGATTTTCCACAGTGCTGAGGCTTTTTCTCCAAGGTGTTAGCAGTGGTTACAGCCCACCTCAGAAAACAGGGTGTAAACGATTTATCCATACCTTGATTGCCTCATCATGGCAAGAACCTGAGATGATTCTTATTGCTGCACCCATCTGGTACAACAGTAGTGCCAATTGCTGGGACTTCTAATAAATGAGAATAAGTCAGTCCTTACAACCACTCAGTCCATAAAATTCATCAGGGTTCACCTCAGCTCCGCTTCAGCCATCACCTCCCTACCTCCCGACAGGTTCTTGAGGATCTGTGAATTAGTTCATTCGCTCTGCATAATGCTATGTGTCACAGTTCATGACTGTCTACAGCTTCTGGGACACACAATGTCTTGCAACCCCATAGTTCCCAATGCCTGTCTATGAGATGTCTCCAGGGATGGCTCAGATTGACCTACAAGCCCAACCTACACTCACTGACCAAAACACTGTCAGTCCCTGACACAGTAAAAAGATCATTACTATGGTGGACAAAACAGTACAATTTGCACAGGGGAATACCCTTTCAAACTCCAGAAGCCACAGACGCTTCCTTCACGGGCTGGGGAGTACACGTGAGACCTCACAACACAGGGCCTATGGACTCTGGCAGAGAGGGCACTACATGTCAATGTCCTCAAGCTCAGGGCTGTCCGACTTGCATGCCAGCATTTTCTTTCCCACATCACCAGAACCCACGTCAGGATATATACCGACAATGCAGCTTATATGTTTTATATAAACAGACAAGGCAGGGCACGATCCTACACTCTATGCAAAGAAGCCATAGCACTCTGGAACTGGTGCCTCACTCATGGCATCTCCATAAGATGCCATCTCCCTGGCACCCTAAACACAACAGTGGATGCCCAAAGCAGAGTCCTACCTCAAGATCACGAGTGGCAGATCGACCATTCAGTGCTGACAGAGATATTTGCACAAGAGGGATACCCTCACATAGATCTATTCACGACAAGAACAAACAAAAAATGCCCACTTTATTGCTCCAGAGTGAGCAAGGGAAAGCACTCTTTCAGAGATGCTCTTATCCTCAAGTGGAACATCCCCTTACTCTATGCATTCCCTCCCTTTCCCCCCCCTCAACAGAGCATTCCTCAAAATACAGAGGGACAAAGTGAGGGTTATCCTCATAGCATCTTACTGGCCCCGGCAACCGTGGTTTCCCCTCCTGAGCAGACTAGCCCTACATTGCACTCCCATGCAACCTGAGCATACTATTCCAAACAGAAACTGAAGTTCCTCACCCACAATTTCCAACTCTTCACCTCAAAGCATGGTACCTCAATGGTTCATGGGCATAGAACTACAATGTTCAGAGCAGGTGCATAACTTGCTTCTACACAGCAAGGCCCCTGCAACGAGGAAGACAAACTTTAACAAGTGGTCTCGCTTTGTAGATCGGGCTGCTTCCCGTAACATATCACCGGAGGATGCCCCCCTACCTATAATCCTTGATTAGCTACTACATCTCAAGCAATCCCACTTTTCCTTGAGCTCAGTCAGAGTACATCTCGCAGCAATAACATTCCATATGACCGTCAATAACACCATGGTCTTCGCACATCCCATAACCAAGCATTTCCTCAAAGGTCTACAGGCCCTATATCCTGTTGTTACTGCCCCAAAGGACCATGGGACCTATATCTGGTATTGACCATGCTCATGAAACCTCCATTCAACCTCTGGCCACATGCTTTCTTCTCCACTTAACGCTCAAAATGGCGTTCCTAGTTGCAATAATGTCAACACTTTGGGTAGGTGAGACAGCAGATGCACCATTTACCATTATTTTTTTTTTAAGGTCAAAGTCTGTCTATGGACACATCCAAAGTTTATACACAAGGTACGCTCCGCTTTCCACCTTAACTAAACAATACACTACCTGTATTCTTCCCTAAGCCTCATGTCAACACCTTTGAGGCACAGATGCATACCCTCTACATCCACAGGGTGCTCTCCTTCTACCTCCACAGAACAAAACCTTTAGGACATCCCCACGACTCTTCATCTCCATTGCAGAACGTAACTAGGGGTATCAGTCTTTGAGATGATATCTATCCCATTGGATCTCTGATTGCATCACCATGTGCTACTCTCTCAATCATTTACCACCACCTGCCTTAGTCTGTGCACACTCCACAAGAGCAGTCACCATAGATTCATAGAACCATAGAGCTGGAAAAGACCTCAGAAGGTCATCAAGTCCAGCCCCCCGCCCAAGGCAGGACCAATCCCAACTAAATCAACCCAGCCAGGGCTTTGTCAAGCCGAGACTTAAACACCTCTAGGGATGGAGACTCCACTACCTCCCTAGGCAACCCATTCCAGTGCTTCACCACTCTCCTAGTGGAATAGTTTTTCCTAATATCCAACCTGGACCTCTCCCACCACAACTTGAGACCATTGCTCCTTGTTCTGCCATCTGTCACTACTGAGAACAGCCTTCCTCCATCTTCTTTAGAACCTCCCTTCAGGAAGTTGACCACTTCGCTCGTTTACCTAAGGAAGGTTCCCATTGATGATATATGTGCTGCTGATACATGGACATGAGAACAAACTTTCGCTATGCACTTCCCGCCGGCCCTCTTCACTCTACAAGAATAGCAAAGGCCATACTACAGACAGCTTACCTGCCTAATCTGAAGTCCCTACCTCCATACGACAAATTGCTTTACAGTCACCTGCTGTGGAGCACCCCCAGGGACGTCGTCTTAAAGAAGAGGAGGTTATTCACCTTGCCTGTAACTGACATTCTTCGACATGAGCATCCCTGGGGGTGCTCCACTACCCTCCCTTCCTCCCCTCTACTTTGGACCAAAAAAAAAAAATTTCCACCAGGCCGTGTTCTGGATAGAGAAGGAACTGAAGGGAGGGTGGCCGCGCATGCGCAGTAGTGCCAGACAGAGCTGCGAGCATCATGTGCTACGCACGCATGGCCCCAATGCACTGCTAGGAAGAATCTGCTCTGTGGCACTGGGACACACCGACACCTGCTGGGGAGCACCCCCAGGGATGCTCATCTCAGAGAACGTCCGTTACAGGCGAGTAACCTCCTCTTCCAGTGGCTGTGTAGGCCATTTCTGGATTGGTGTTTCTGTTCCAGTATAACATAGGTAGAGGAAGTTTGTATTTTATCAGCAATTTGTGTATGACTAGGAATGATCACTACAGAAATTTGATTGACTTGCTCATTAAAATGTATGTAAAAATAACAGTATCAGCCTGCTTGCTTTCCTGAATGTACTTTTCACCTGTCAAGTGATGGCACAGGATATTTCAGAGGACTGGGAAAGGGTATTAGAAGTTTTAACTTTGGGGCTATGTCTATACTGCTGGCTTTTGCTGGCAGAGGATATGCTAATGAAGCACTCATTAGCAACTTCTCGTGCTTCATTTGCATAATCTCTGCCCAAGGCTTTTTGCACAAGAAGTTTTTGCACAATAACTAGCAGTGTAGACGGATCTATTTTGCGCAAAAAAAAAACCTTTTGCACAAGATCTGTATACCTCCTTTTTTGAGGCATAAGGATCTTGCACGCTTCATTAGCATACTCTCTACCAGCAAAAGCTGGCAATGTAGACATAGCCTAACAGTTTGAATCCTCCTTGCATCAGTAGTGAGCAATCTACCATGCGATGCTTTGTCAGTGGTTTCAGGAAGGCAGGTGTCCAGTGTTCCATATAAACTGTGCACTTTTATGGCCACTCTAGAGATTCAAATGCCACCCAGCAGATTAGCAGAGCTGTCTAGCTAGGCTTTTTGTTTCTATTGGTCATGCCTATTTGCATATGCTTTGGTGCACATAAAACTATTCCGCACACAGATGGAAAAAATCCACACATGGATGGATAGAAAAGATTAGAGGGAACATTGCAGATGCCCCCATCCCCAAAACCATCACCACAACTGCTACTCTTGTTTTAAAATAAGCAATGAGATGAGTTCCCCCTCCTACGTGCTGGTGGGGGCGGAGCACTTTCTGCTTACCCTAACACCACTTGTAAATATTATTTATATACTTATTAGAGTTACTATAATAATATCAGCTCTGGCAGCTAGCCTCTGTTGGTATCGTTGTTCTAGGCCTCTGCTTGCAGAGTTGTCTTATGGGAGATGAGGAACTCTTTTATGAAAGTCACCACTGAGGAAAACCGCAGGCCCGCCCTCCTCACGCTGAGCCAACCAATACTGGAAAATGGAGAGAGTGAGACATGGTCACATTGAAACCAAGAGAGAATTCCTATAAACAGGGCCAAATGCAGCAGGGAAAATTTCCCCTATAAGGCAACATGCAGCTACCTACTGGTTAGCATTTGTCTGCTAGCAGATTTGAGCTTGTGCTGGCGCTCGCAGCTTTTTACATTCTTTTCTGCATATTGCTTTCTCTCCTCTTCCCTCCCTTAATTTTTATGTTTTCAACTCAAGCTGAACAGAGACATTGACACATTTGGGCTTTTCCCACAGTCTCCTGTCTCTTATTTATGTCTGTGAATGTTGTTTTATCTGAAGTGAATATGCCAAAGAAATGTTAGGCCCAGCTCCAAGCAACCCCATTTCCTTCTTCCATCTTGAGACATTCCTGAGTCCTGTAGCACAAACTTGCACAGCTAAATATTTAGAAGAAAGCACAGGAGCTGTATCTCTGTGGGCCAGAGAGTGTCACTTAGGATGAAATGGGGTAGCTTGCAGGGTGCTAGGAGAAGCTGTATCTTGCTGTTCTATGCATGAGCCTGGGATGCAGGCTTATATTCAAGTCTTACCCAATGTGATACATGCACCTTCCCAATTGACCCTCTCATCAGACATGAGATGTCACCCTCCCCCCTGCCATTTCTTCTCTGGCCATAGAATATGGTAAATGCCATGTTGTGATAGTGATGCATCAGTCCCAAAGGCATTTTGAGACTTTCTCTGCCTGCAAAACCCTGTCATCTACAGGATTGTCCCATGAAATGGAATGGGAGGATGGGGGCCCCCCAATTTTTCATTGTCTCCCAGACTCTTCTGTTGCTTGTATCATTACAGTGCTAGTTCTTTGGCCTTCTCTAGCAATTTCCATCAGAAGATCTTAAAGTACTTTCCAGACACTAGGATGAAAATCAGAAGTAAGCCTTGGTGGCATAGAAGGTGCTCGGTGTACAGGCTGGTCTTCTGAACAGGGTAAATTTCATCTACAAATATGACTGATAATACTTACCAGAGTTTGAGAGAAGTGTCAGGAGCTTGTCTGAATGAAACTTCAAACCATCAGCTATCACTCATCCATAAAAATGACCCTCGATGCTCCTTAACCACCTTAAATCAGAAGGGCAGTAAGAGGAAAATGAAAGCAGTAATAGAGTTTCTGGAAATTGGGTACTGAAAATAAAAGGGCCAAGTTCTCCTTTTTAATGGAGTAACTCCATTGATGTCAGTGGAATCATTTGGTATTTAAACCTGTTTGACAGAGCAAACTTCAGTTGCTAGTGTATATTTACCTTGCCTGTTAGCGACCAGGGTAAGTTAAACCTCCAGGATCCCCTCTGCCCATCATTGAGGAGTTAGCACCTCTTTATTGAACAAGAACAGTGATGTGTGTGACTGGTTGGCATAAGCATTCAAAGAGCTATGGGAGCACTGAGGAGAAGCATATCACACCTACTTTGATGGGCCAAGATATCCACTCCAATAATCTCTGGCTTGCTTTTTTTTTTGTTTTATTTATTTAAAAGGGGGATATTGTCAATGTTGTTTGCTGTAGCAGTTCAGGCCCAACATTTTATGCATCTGTTTTCTTACATAGCTTATCTAGCATATTAAAGTTTATATGGAATTTTGGTTTTAAGTTTCAGTTGTAAGGGAGGGTTTTTTTGCAAAGAAATTTAAAGCCTCACAATAGCTTAGCCTCACAGTGAAATTGAATCAAAGTAAAGTTGACAGATTTCGCTATCCAAGAAGAATGTAAATGTCAAAGTCAACTAATGTAGTATTGCCATCTCTCCTGATTATTATTATTATTATTATTATTATTTTTTACCATGAGTTGTGCAATGGTTTATATTTTTAGTGCCATAGCTCCTAAAGTCCTGTGAGAATCTCTGCTTTCTTCTTTCTCTTGCTTGAAAATGTGAAACAAGTAAAAATGCTCAAACATAAATAAATAAATAGTGCATTTACAGTTTATTACTTTTTTTAAAAAAAACATGAGTTAAAAAGCAAATCTTATGATCTGATTTTATTTTGGGAGGAATGGCTGACCCATGATTTTATAAATACTTGAGCCTCTCAAGTGAGAAACAAATGATAGTTTTAACCTTTTTTTTTTTTTTCCATTGTAATAATCTATAGAGGTGATATAAGGACCACACACGATGACATTTTTACAGCATTTTTATTTTGGTACTGTCCCTTTAGCCACAAAAGCAGCTGGAGACATGTGCTAGGTATGTTATTAAATGAAAATAAAGAATTGAGCTAAAGGAGTGAAACTTATAAGTAATGTTTGTTTATGTTCTCCCTGTCTACAAATTTATCTTTAAATAATTGTGATTATTTTGGGAGTACAGACTGGGCCTTGACCGCCTAATCACTGGTGCACCTGTGCCTTTTCCCTTATTTAGGTTTGAAAACCCTCCCAGCATGTTCTCTGTGTGAAGGGAGCATTTTAGCTTGCACTGGACTTTAGGGAGGTATGCCACAGTGGTCTCCCTTTCTGTCTTCCCCAGTGGTTTGGACCTCAAGAGGATGAACGACGGGACTAGGAGACAAAATGATGACTCCTGGTATGTCCCACAAGGCTTCCTGCTCCCATGCTTTCATGACCAGGAAATCGTGTAAGTCATGGGTTTCATGGGCACATGGGAGCCGTTCCGTAATCCATTCCATAATCTGGCCTGTGCCCGACTTCAGGGGTCATGGTGTCTGTACCCTTCCCTCATGTCCAGCCCCTGATCCACACTCTCCACCCCAATTGCGCCTCTTTCCTCAAGCCCGAGGGACATAGCCTCAGGGATTACTGGGGGGCCTGGTGTGGGGTGGCAGCAGGGGTCGGGCCCTCCAGCACTCACCACAGTGAGTGCGGGGGCGGGGAGGGCGGCTGACTCCTGCTGCCAGTCCCATCTCTTCCAGGGTCCCATGGGTACTCTAACCTGAGTATGGGAGACCATCCGATAAATAGGACAGTTGGGGCAGGCACTATAGGGTTCCCCAAAGTACTTGGCCCAGGGTGGCTGCCCCAAACCATCCCTATGAACGAGGTCATGCTGTACCCACATCCCCCAGGGCCACAGGGATGTGCTGGCAGCGGGGCAGAGCTAACAGCCAGAAGCTAATCTAGCCCCACTGCACCCTAGCTCCCCCCAGGGGAGGTTAAATTGCCCAGGGGCAGCAGGCAGGGCCAGGGGACATATGGTGGGGGAGTATGCGGGCCAGCAGACAGGGCTGGGAGACAGGGTGGGGGGGGAAACATATGGAGACCCCCCCTTCCTCATCTGAGCCCTGACAGAGGGGGTGCCCACTGGAACACTAGGAGGATTTGAAGACTAGTACTGGTCCTAAGGTAAATTGAGTTTGATGCCCCAGGTGTAAGTAACAGATGATTCTGTTTCTCTTGCAGGAGTCAAGCAACTATAGTCATCGAGCTAAATTCCTGATTCAAAGGTCAGTGATGCAAAAGAGATTTGGAGGGGTTTAAAATTGAGTGATGATCATTTAAACAGATCACAATTAGCTTTATCAGACTTGGTTGCTTTCTGAAAGATTAGGGAGGGTTTTTCAAACATGGAGTATCATTCCCTCTGTATCCAGAAAGGGTAAGAGAAAACTAATCAGGAGATTTAGCTTGAAATACGTGATGTCAGTACTGGTTCTCTGAACATGATTATTTTCTGGTTGTGTCAGTCTTTCTGTGATGAAAAATACGGTGTGTCTAAATTTAGAAACTGTGAATGCCAGATCGACAAGGGGGAAAGAAATCCCATTCTATACAGGGCCATAGACAAGAACATAAGAATGGCCATACTGGGTCAGACCAAAGGTCCATCTAGCCCAGTATCCTGTCTGCCGACAGTGGCCAGCACCAGGTGCCCCAGAGAGGGTGGACCGAAGACAATGATCAAGCGATTTGTCTCCTGCCATCCCTCTCCAGCCTCTGACAAACAGAGGCCAAGGACACCATTTTATCCCCTGGCTAATAGCCTTTTATGGACCTAACCTCCATGAAATTATCTAGCTTCTCTTTAAACTCTATTATAGTCCTAGCCTTCACAGCCTCCTCTGGCAAGGAGTTCCACAGGCTGACTACACGCTGTGTGAAGAAGAACTTTTTTTATTAGTTTTAAACCTGCTACCCATTAATTTCATTTGATGTCCTCTAGTTCTTCTATTTAGGGAACTAATAAATAACTTCTCTTTATCGGCCCTCTCCATACCACTCATGATTTTATATACCTCTATCATATCCCCCCTCAGTCTCCTCTTTTCTAAACTGAAAAGTCCCAGTCGCTTTAACCTCTCCTCATATGGGACCCGTTCCAAACCCCTAATCATTTTAGTTGCCCTTTTCTGAACCCTTTCCAAGGCCAAAATATCTTTTTTGAGGTGAGGAGACCACATCTGTACACAGTATTCAAGATGTGGGCGTACCATAGTTTTATACAGGGGCAGTAAGATATTCTGGGTCTTATTTTCTATCCCTTTCTTAATAATTCCTAGCATCCTATTTGCCTTTTTGACCGCCGCTGCACACTGTGTGGAAGTTTTCAGAGAACTGTCCACGATAAGGACAGGACTGGACTAGCCTCCCCATGCTGCCTGCCAATGTGAGTGCTTTCTCTTTCTCTGCCTCCCGCCAAAGAGTTCAGTTCTCTGTGTGTGTGTGTGTGTGTGAAGGTAAGTCTCCATGACCAAATGAGTCTATTGCTCTTCTGCTGACAATAGTGTTAGTAAACTTTGTGATGTGCCTTTCCACAGAAAACTGGACTGAGAACCATTTCACAAAGGCCATTAAAATTTGGGGATGCTGTTGACCCAAACTGGATTAGAGTTGTAGCAAAAGCTGAGCTCCAAAGCAAAGGTGGTCAGAGAGAGATTATGGTAATGGGCTTACTGTGCACAGCCTTTAGAGGCTGTCCTCTACCATCCCTTGGGGCAATTTATCACCGCTTTTTAAAAAGGAAGAGAACTAAGCTTTTGGGATGGCAGGCTTAAACTTTTAGTTAAGGATGAACAGGACACTTGCACAATGTACAGTAAAATGACTGGAGACTAATTAGATGACTGTTTTCACCTGTAAACCACTAAACCTAATTCATCTCAGAATAGTAGTGGCTACAACAAGTCATTGATCCACTGGTGAGTGTGTGTTACAAGTCCCCCTTCCCCTCTGTGATCAATCCAGAGAGAATCTGAGTCTGCTAGAGCCCCTGCTTCAGCGCTTTATCTCAAGCTGTTGCACCTTTTATATGCTTTTAGATGTGGAGGTCCAGTTCAGTCCCTGTTATATCAGACAGGATGGCTGCCATCCAGTCACTCTGTGACAGTTGTTCAAGTGGCAGATGTGAACTGAGTCCAGTCTCTGTTCCTATTGAACAATATCCAATACAAAAAACAGTATTACAACAGATGCAAACCGAACCCCTCATTAGAAGTCTTATCAGAGGTGCCTTCTACATAAATAGTTGATGAGTGAACAAATTTCTTACACCATTAGTGGTCACTCTCCAGTTCAAAGCTGAATCAAATTGGCAGGGCAGAGTTGGGGAAGCTTCACTGTGACTGGTCATGATGCACCTGAACTGGATAAACAAGAGAATTTGGTTTTCTGATCTGATTCAGAAGCACCAAATTCACTTACCATTCTTTATGGAAATGGACAATGTGTTTGCTGCCCCCACTACATTTAACACACGTTTGTAAAATGATACAGTGCATGTCAACAGGATTTTAACATAAAGATGCGGAGACTTGCATTATCATTTCAGAATGCGCTGGAGAAATGGTCTGAGGTAAATAGAATGCAATTCAGTAAGAACACATGCAATGTACTTCATTTAGGAAGGAACAATCAGTTTCATACATACAAAATGGGATATTACTAACTATGAAAGATTACTGCAGAAAGGAATCTGGGGTTGTGACAGACTGCTGGCTTAGCCAGAGCTCTGCCACTGTAGCCTGGCTAAAGAGGCTGAGGGGAAACAGCTGAGCAAGCCCAGGCCTGAAGGGCTATTAGAAGCAGCTGTGGGCCTCACTGGGTGAGGGCTATGTAAGGCAGAGGAAGGAAACCAAGAGGGGGGCAAGGAGGAGTTAGGGTGCAGTTGAGTATCCCCCTGGCAGATGAAGTAGCTGGGTGAATTGACTGTAAGCTTTGTATGTAGAAAGTGGTGAGAAGTAACAATAAAAGCATGGAGGACTGCACCAGAAGTGTCTCTGGCTGATTTGTAGACCAGGTGGTGTCCCAAACCAAGGGGCCTAAGTGGGGACCCTGCCGCAGGGATCATAGTGGACCACAAGCTAAATATGAGCCACCAGTGTGGCACTGCTGCAAAAAAGCAAATGTCATTCTGGGACACCACATAAAGCAAGACACAAGAAGTAATTCTTCTGCTCTGTTGTACTTTGCACTGAATAGGCCTCAACTGGAGTATTGTGTCCAGTTCTGAGCACCACATTTCAGGAAAGATGTGAAGAAACTGGAGAGGGTCCAAAGAAGAGCAACAAAAATAATTAAAGCTCTAGAAAACTTGAGCTATGAGGGAAGATTGAAATAAAGGGCATGATAACAGCTTTCAAGTATCTAAAAGGTTGCTACAAAGAGGAGAGAGGAAAAAATATTTTCCTTAATCGCTCTGATAAAACAAGAAGCAATTAGCTTAAATTGCATCAAGGGAGATTTAAATTGGCCATAAGGTAGCTTCCTAACTGTCCAGGCTGTGGTGGCTGCCACAGTCTAGTTCTAATGAAGAAACCCATTAAAGTCAACAAACATGAAAAGGAACAGAACTTTGCCTGGAGCACCAGGATGGCTGAGGTATAACACAAAGTGTGCCCAGGGCTTGTAAGCAAAATCTCTGTGATTACCCTTCAGCTGATACCAGCTCCAGCCCTGGGCAAGGGGGTGGTGACTGCCCGGCTGATCCCAGAGCTGGTTGCTTGCTCTGGGGCTACTCCATGGCATGCTTCTACTACTCATGGATTTAATAGGTAAGTGCAAAAAGCTTATATCTTCTTATTGCTTTGTTTGCTTCATTGCAATAAACTGCCTAGAGAGGTTGTGAAATCTCCATCATTTGGAGATTTTTAAGAGCAGGTTAGACAAACATCTGTCAGGGATGGTTTAGATGGTGTGTGGTCCTGGCATGAGTGCAGGGGACTGGACTTTATAATCTCTTGAGGCTCCTTCCTGTTCTGTGATTATGTAGGCTAAGGGTCCTGTCTAGAGTAATGAATGTTGAATTACAATGGGACCTTTACTGGTTTTGGGATGAAGTTCTTAAACATTCCCTGGTACTGTGGAATTGGAGTTCTTAGACTGCTGTCCAGAATCTGGATTTTCTTTGTAGAATCCCTGGTTGTCTTTAGGATTTGAATTTTGGGGGTGGTTTCATCATTGGGCTGGGAATCCCTTGGGGGACTAACCAGATCCCTGGCATCTAGATCAGTGAGCAATCAAGTAGCCTTTTACTCAAAGTTGTTAAAGAAAATCTTTGTTGAGGTCTTCAAAATTCATCACTCCTTAGGTTTCAGAGCAGTTCTGTAAACATTACACAGTTATGGTGACCAAATGTGCTATTCGTCTGCTATGAGACTAGGTGCTTGAAGAGAGCTTTCAGCAAACCCTCATATATCTGTAGTTTCTTTACTTAGCCTAATACAAATTCCTACAGGCTTATGGAGAAATGGATATTCCAGTGGTAACTCTAGCTTTTCTAAATATTCCTAAGTCTTGTGATGCTCACTACTCTAGTAGGATTAATAATCCATTCATATATTCCTCTTTAATACCTCAGTGCTCATGTGACACTAACCGTATGCAAAGGGATGCTTCCTGTTCAGGGGGAATGTGTGAGATAATTACACAGGCTCCTCTGTCAGATGACTGACACAGTCTAGTTCTAATGAAGAAACCCATTAAAGTCAACAAACATGAAAAGGAACAGAACTTTGCCTGGAGCACCAGGATGGCTGAGGTATAACACAAAGTGTGCCCAGGGCTTGTAAGCAAAATCTCTGTGATTACCCTTCAGCTGATACCAGCTCCAGCCCTGGGCAAGGGGGTGGTGACTGCCCGGCTGGTCCCAGGGCCGGTTGCTTGCTCTGGGGCTACTCCATGGCATGCTTCTACTACTCATGGATTTAATAGGTAAGTGCAAAAAGCTTATCTTCTTCTTATTGCTCTGTTTGCATCTGCTACAGACTGTGGGAATCAATTTTCATTTGTTAAGCGATTGGGGGCCCAACTCAGCTCTAGTGAAGGGTGATCTTGCAGTTGTGGCATAGAATTAGGACAACAGAGACATGAGTTCTGTTTCAATGTTGGCCATAAACTTTCCGTTAAGTCAACTTAATTTTACTTGCCTCTGAGGTTCCTCCTTGTAACATTATGGTGGTGGTGTGAGGCTCAATTTAATTAACATCTGTGAGTTGCTTGGGTGGTACAGAAGCATTTCCAGATAGGAAGGAAATGAGGCACCTATCTACTCTCATTTAAAAGCTCTGCCTTCTTTTATTTTTAAAAGATAGTTACTGACTGTATAGAGCCACAGCAGGGTCCTCTTCAGTGCTGGAGTCTGAGTGTCATGGGGTCCTTTTGGATTGCAGGATCCTGGGATATGGGCGGCGGGGGGGAATCTAACCTTCAAATGCATTCTGGAGTATCCTCTGCAGGGCTGTGATTTGATTTTTGGAACAGAGATGCCCCTCTTTCTGATGTTGCTATCTGACTTAAAGTGGTAATGAGGGGCCTCTGCCAACCTGACTTCAGGAGCTGTGCCAGTCAACCCATTAAGCAATCCTTAATTCACCTTCCTGAGCAGCCAGACAGCAGTAGTCTCCCTGAAGCGTTCTCAGGAAACTGACGCAGAGATCATGTTTCCGAAATACTGAGGTATTTTTTGTTGAGACCATGCATTTGGCAATTTTTTTAAATCAAGGATCAGCTAGATGTGAGTCTACCGCATTCTGTGGAACAGGCTGGCAGAATTAGAGTTCAAAAATGACTGACAATGTTGAAAATCTGATCTAGTCTCACAGCCGCTTAGGCTGTTTCCTGAGTAATGATTGGTAGTTACATAAGAGAGCCAATGTTAGTAGGACCAAATGAGCAGTTATGGAGGTTTTCTCGAGACACCAGTGTTGAAGTTCTTATACAAGATTATGGGAGGAGAGGGTGAGGGGGAGAAAATGAAGATCTCTCTGCAGCCTGTTCACAAGAGCCAATGAAATCAAGGCTGGAAAAGTGAGGGGGTCATGCAGAGAGTGTTCTCTGAGGAGGACTTCATTTAGTTCAGGACAGATGCTAAACTCAGCTGATCAGGTAAGAGATGGCTCAGTAGACCCACACTACCTTGTGCCTTTAGCAATTTTTGTTACTTAGGGCAGAGCACCCAAAGACCCTACTTGTAGACCAGGACCATGTTGTGCTAAGGTGCTGCCCAAAGGCACTTACTATCTATTTAAGACCAGTGATAAACAGAGGGAGTTCAAGTAAACAATGGGACAATACTGGTCAGCTCGATATGTAGTGGTGTTAGTACACTAGCAGACTGTCAGTTGTTGTGGTGGGTTTTTTGTTGGCATCAGGCAAAGGAGAGTTTTGAGGAGGGATGTGAAGATGTTAAAGGCAGAAGTGATCAGAGTTTGGTGTCCTCCGTCAAGGCTAATTGTATGTCACAAAACCACTTGTGAATGTTGCACAAGAATAAAACAGCAAAGGACTAGAATGCACCTGACTCATTGAATCCAAACCCCCACTGTCACAGGCAACAGCACTGTGGAATCGTACGACTGCAAGAGACCTTGTGAGGTCATCTAGTCCAGTCCCCTGTGCTCAAGGCAGGACTAACTAGTTAACCCTATACAAAGAATTCACAGGATAGGTACAGCAAAGAGTTGGGAAGGTCAGAACTGAAGTATTGAAATGTCATTAAGGCAGTGTTGTTGGTGGGGGTTTCAGCATGGTAACTGGGATGCTGCAAGAAGTACATTGGCAGAACTATTGAGACCTAGGATAGCTGGAGCTATGGAATGCTGCAGGCCAGATTAATGTACATCAGCACATGTTTGTAGGCAAAGCCTGCTCAAAGTGCCTAGAAGCAAAGTGCCTGCTTCCTCTGCTGCTTGTGTTGGTGTCATGTGCTGATACTGCTCATCCCAGCAGGTCAATGACTGTATCCGCAAAGATAATATGGAATTCTTTTAATATCTGTCTTGCAGGGTATAGGACGGCAGTATGGAAAGTATGACTCTCTCTTGTGGTGGCCGAAGTGGGCAAGTGGCTTTGTGGGGAGGAGGGGGGCTGTGATTTCTGTGAAACACGGATGCTAGTATTCAAGGCCCAAGGTTAAGGAAGGTGTCACAAGGTGCCTACCTGGTGAACCGCACTGCCCTCAATTCAGATGGTTTCACAGTCACAAACCTATTTCTGGCTGTTTATCTTTCACTAAGATGTGCATTTATTTCCCTCTTACATAACCATATCATGCAACACGGACCTATAGCAAAGACAGGCATCTCTGGATGCAGCCCAAGCTCATCTTCCAAGCTTCTCTTAAGCTTCCTGTTTCCTCCCTTCATTATTCTCCCCAATTACCTTGTTAGCCCTGTAAATGTCACCCAGATGCTCTCAATCCCCCACCAGACTGTATAATTCTCTCAGCTGGGCCTGCAGCCTTCTCCAGGCCACAGCAATGTCAGTAATCAGGGTGTTGCTGATAGCACCCTGTCACTGAAGAGCTTTTGGTTTAATTTCTGTGTATTGTCCTGAAATGACCCACATCCTTCCCCCACACCACATAGCAGAGACCACCTTTAAACAGCCCCTGGTGGTAGGAGCACTGTTTATGCTGCTTAAGCACAATGGAGCCAGCCTGAGGAGATGTGAAGGCCCAAAAGGGAAGAAAGCAATAAACAAATACACTGACCTAATGCAAACTGTGTACCAGGCCTAAAACAAAGACCTTCATAGCTGAAACCAGTGCCGCCTCCTACCCTCTCCTCTTCCCACCACTGTGTTTCTTCAGTCCCACTCCAGGGTCAGTGAACAGGCAGAAACTTTGAGAGCAGCAAAGGTAGCTACTTTGTCAGTGGCTGCAATACTCCTGGATGAATTCTGTGCCCGAAAAATTAAACATGTTGTGCACAGTATTTTAAAATACTGCTGTTTTATTTGTCAAAATAACAAGACATAATCCAGTATGTGGAGAGTAGGACCAGTGGGTTTACCTCCCCTAAGTGGGAGTTCACCTGCAGCCCATGAGCCCTGCAAATTCACAGATGTCTGTTTCATGTCCGTGGACCATTTTTGTAGATAGTGGGGCAGATGTAGATACAAATACAAATGCACATGGCTCTACTCGCCAGTGGCATTTGCCCTGCAGCATCTGGCTCAGGTAGCCTAGGGGACTTCATGTGTTCAGGGCTGGCAACCAGTGGCTGGAGCTGGGCTGCAGGTTGGAGTCCAGGCCAGGGTTGGCCTTAGGGAAAGTTGCACCCTGGGTGAACTTGTATTTTGGTGCTCCTTCCCTGCCCCCATTGCCCCGTCTCCTAAGTGCTCCCTGGGCTTCTTCCACCCCATCACCTCTGGGCCTCGCTGCCTCCTCCTGTGTTAAATTTGTATTGAAAGAGATGTCAGAACTCAACCCTGGCTCAAATTAAGCACTGGCAGGGTGACCTGATACCAGTGTGTGCTGGCTGAGTGCCAAGTTCTGGAGGCAACGCTGCCAGAGGAGCAGAGCAGAAGTAAGTGTGTCAAGGTATATGGTCTGTTGCCACCCTTACTTCTGCGCTGCTGCTGTGGCTTGTGGTGCCTGGTATGTGGCTCAACGTGGGCCTTGTGCTGTCACACAGCAGCTGCACCTTGGCAGAACCCATGGTCCTCCCACAGCACTCTGGCTACTTGGCTCACCAGGAGGTGCCATTTCAGATTTTGGGGGAAGCAGGAGCAGGTAACTCTATCAATATGGCCCCTGCTTTGTCCTGTTGAATTTTGAGAAGGACCTGGGTATCAGCGGCATCAGAGGGAATTCATAGAGCAACTACTCCATCCACGTCTGTGGTAGAGACCCCCTGCTGTGGCCCTGGAACAAGCAGAAGTCCTGGTACTTCCTGTTGATATGGGTCATGAACAGGTCCACCTTGAGATGACCCCACTCGCAGAAGATGGAGAGAGCAACATCCGCTCAGAGACCACTTGTGGGATTGAAACCACCAGCTGAGACAATCCGCAAGGTCATTCTGCACTCCCAGAAGGTATGATGCTTGCAGGTGAACATCCTGAGAGACGCACAGGTCCCACAGCACAATGGCTTCCAAACAGAGGAAAGGAGCGAGCACCACCCTGGTGGTTGATCACCCTGGTGTAGTCTGTCATTAGAACACGCTTGCCCCATATGCGAGGCAGGAACACCTGGCAAGCAAGCCAGACCACCCAGAATTCCTGGACATTGATATGTAACCCCATATCTACAATCGACCATAGGCCTTGCATGTGCATGTCATCCAGGTGTGTCCCCCGCACCCCATGTTCGAGGCATCCTTCACCAGAGTTAGGCCCTGCCCATACCAGTTGGGGCTGCATCCACCAATCAAGGGAGTGCATGATCACCAGCGGCATGATGACCACACGGTCAAGTGGGTCCCTGAATTGCTCGAACACCAACTCCAGCCATGCCTGGAACGAGTGCAGCTGGGGACAGGCATGACGTAGGACTTATGTGCACAAGGCTATGTGCCTGTGAACCTCATACAATTGTGCACCATCATAAGCCGGTACCTCTGCAGTTCCAAGATGAGGCTCACCAAAGCCTGAAAATGGGACTTGGGAAGGGATGCTGTTGCCTGAGTGGAATCAAGAAGGGCCCCAATTAACTCAATTTGCTATGTGGGAATAAGAGTGGATTTTGGCACATTGAGGATGAGGCCCAGGAAAGAGAATGTAGCTTTGCCCTGGTCCACATGCCTGAGAACCACATGCTGGGGGAACCGTTGCAGGAGCGGCATATGGCACCGTGGGAACAGTCACTGGTGCCGGCTGCATGGTGGTCAGTGGCACCCCAGAGGCTGATGCAGCAGGCGTGGCCTACGGTGCTGAGGCCAGACCAGAAGGCAGTGCCACAGGCAGTGCTGGGAGTGGTGCTGCTGTTGTCAGCAATGCTGCCTGAGGATGGCAGTGCTGCTCCAGCGTCATCGGTGCAGTAAACCCAATGGGGTCCTGCACCACCTCCAAAGTGTCCAGCATGGAGGGCAAGTCCAGGTTCACCTACACCACCGCAGGCTCCCAGAGAGTCCACTGAAACTAGACTCGATGCCCTACCCTGGGCACCAGAGCTGACTGTGCTGAAGCCAGTGCGCCCAACTTAGGCAAGCTCCGCACCATGTGGGCAGCCTTTGGGGGCTTGCTAGACCTCCTAGAGGGAGAGCGTCCACAGTCATCCTTCTTAGGCACCAGTGAATGAGAATGGTGCCGCATTGAGGAGCCTGCCTTGTGCACAAGGGATCAATGCTGGTGATCCCACCACTCTGCCCAGCTTGGTGCCGAAGCTTCCTGAACTGAGGCCAGTGCCTTGTGCACCGAGAGAGTCAAAGCTGCATCATGAGGCCTAAGAGCCTCTGCTGGAAGAAGTTTAAGTCTCTGATCCTGCTCATGTTTAGTCTGGGACTTAAACCCCCTGCAGATACTACACTTATCCTGTTGATGGCCTTCTCCAAAGCACTGCAAACAGGCAGCATGTGGGTCACCTCTGGGCATACGCTTCCTGCACTTAACCCTATTGTTTAAACCCTGGGGGGGGGGGGCACTGCATGCCACACAAGCTCCAGCAAACAGCGGGGGAAGAAACCCCTGCAGAATCAGTAATTAGCTAAACAAACTGATAACAGCTCTGCCTACTCTCCGAAGAACTCATGAAACTATGCACTAGGGAAGAACTACTTTTGAAATAAGAAGGCAGATGCTCCGATCATCATTGGCTACTGCCAACCTGATGGGTACCACTAGGGAAAAGGCTTCCAACAACTGTGCATGAAGCGCAGGCGCACACTGGCGTGCATATGAGCAAGCACAGGAAGAAGAATGAAAGCTAAATGGCTTTCAAGAAGCTTCAAAACAGACACCACCCATTTCCACTCCTGTTCAGATGGGGGCTTGGGAGCAAGTGAAACTTATTCATGTAGGTTGTGTGTTTACCTTGTCCCAGGCTGCCTCCAGCAAACAGGGGGTGGGGCGGGGGGAAGAGCTCGGCAGTCAAGCCCTGGCAGAAAGCTGGGGCAAGGGGTGCATGTAATGTGACTTAGTGCATGCTCCACCCATGTGTCACCTCTCTGTAGGGAAGGGATGGGATGGGAGCAGGCAGTCTGCAAGCAGCACCCTGGTAATTGGTACTCACTGTGCAGAATTAAATGTGTGCTCCAGTCCTGCTAGCAGTGTCAGTGGTAAGAGCAAGCCCTTTCTTGGGCAAGTGGGGCTCTTGGGGAGAGAAGGGGCAGTGGAAGAGAAAGGAGGTAGAACTGGACCTGCTACACTAATCTGCCACCCCCCCCCCCAGCCCTGCCCCACATAGCAGGGTTGCTCCAAGCCCCCAGCCAGACTAAATACATAGAAACAAGCTGTGCACCCACCCTTCTCCTTCAACCTCCCCTCCCCCACATCATCCTCAGCCACCCATCCTGAGCCTCTTCCAGCAGAGCCTAACTCACTCACTCCACACATGGCTTCTAAAGGAGCCCTCTACCCCATGAGAGTGTGGAGCTCCCCAGGCACCCGTCCCTGCTGCTGCTCCTCCCACGAGAAAAGTTACCTGAGAGAGTGAGTGCCTCAAGCTGCAGCTTGGGTGTGTTTTGTTCTCTTCCTCCCTCCCTGACCCTGGCTGGAGTGGCTGCAATGCTTCTCCTCCTTACGCCTAGCTGGTTGGCTGCAGGCAAGTCACGTTGGGTGTGTCAAATGCACTCTCATCAGCACATCACCCTGGTCACAGTGGTCGGGGCTGTCCAGCACCTACTTGCTGTGCTACTTTCTGTCTAGCAGTTGGGGCTCGTTGGCCATCACCACTGTCCACGTGACCTGGCCCAGCAGTTCTGGCCAAATTCCTGGCCTACCGGGTCCTGGGCAGCAGGGTCAAAGCCTGCCTTGGCTACAGGGATTGGATTTGGTGGCTCCAGCCTGCTCTGCTTCCCACGGCTGCAGTGAAGAGAAGTGACTCAGCTGGGAGATGGCGGAACGGAGCAGGATGCTGGGTCACTTCACTTCGTACAGTTCCCACCACCACTGAGAGTGTGGAGGGTCCCGACCCCTATTGCCGGCATCAGCCCCCGCACGCCTCCCCCCTCCCCCCCCCCCGGTAATCCTTCAGGCTGCCATGGGCCCTGCAGGCAAACCTCTATATGGGGGACAGTCCCATCCATAGGACAGTTGGGGTGGCTGTGGCAGAGCCCCACCCAAAGCAGGGGGCCTAGGGCAGCTGTCCTGAACAATCCTAGGGACAGTATGGCTCTGAGCAGATCACAGGTTGATCCTGATATATGCAGATCGGATCTGGATCCACCTTTTTATATTGATGCAGGGCTCTATACACGTGTGCACAAATGATTGAGATGCACTTAATATCTTTGTACAAATACCTTGGCTATGGGATAGCTTCCAAACCACTGCTGAAGGTCATACAGGATTTACATGGTCAGGAGAACCTGCTATTTTCTCAGCATGTACTATTACTACTGTTAGTTTTGTACAAATGGGTAAATTTATGTGTCCTTGTGGATCAGAACATTGGCCCATCTGGTCTAAGATTCTGCCTCTAGCACTGGGTGATAATATTTGATCTTTAAAAGGGAAGTCAAAATACCCTGTTGTACTCCTGGTTAATTGTAGAATACAGGACAATTCCTGCCTGTCTCTACAGACAATCAGCTTGTGCCCTGAAGCAGGTCATTATTTTACTTGCAGAACTACTATTCAGCATCAAATTTAAAAAAAAATATGGTGTTAGTTTAAATTTACAGGATTTTAGCCTCATTAGAACAAAAAATGGAAAATTATACTTTTTGTTTTGGTCTGATTCGCCTCCAAAATTGTTAGGATAGGTTTAGATGCTGGAATCTGAATCCATTTCCCCTGCCCTTTTGAAATGTACAGGTGTATTGGATTGAAGGTTCTGGTTATTAGCATGTCTCTAGTTGTTGGATGTAGACTTATCCAGCCTCTTAAAAATCAAACCCCATACTTGATTATATGATTTTCTGTGTCAGGGAATTCTACAGACTGTATTAATGTAATTGGCTACAAAGGACTGGGGTTTCAATCTTCAGGGAATGAAGGTATATCAGAAAATGCTAAGGACATTTCATGCCCTGCTTCTTCTTGGTTGATGTGATGTTAGTCAATGGGCATTGGGGATGCTCAGCACCTTTGAAAAGCAGGCCCTCCATCTGCAAAGTCACACAGCTCCCCCAGTCTCTCAAAGAAAGTTATGACAAGCTATTAAGTAAATTAGAAGAATGACACTGGGGGGAAAAAAAGCCTAGAAAAATTGTAAAGATGGTTATAATCAGATGCTATTTATTTCATAAATGTACCCTGTCCCATTGTCCTCTGTGGCAGATACCTAAAGGCCACCTCTCTTTCTGCCACCCTTAGGCTACGTCTACACTGCAGCACTATTTCAGGATACTGGAGGTATCCTGAAATAGCTATTCCATGTCTTTTGAGCGCACCCGCTATTTCGAAATATAACAGGCTAGCTATTCTGACATCCCTGTAAACCTCATTCCACAAGGAGTAAGGGATGTTTCGGAATAGAGATTTATTTTGAAATAAGTACTGCGTAGACAGCACCAAACTTGAAAATAAGCTATTTTGAAATAACATCGAAATAAGATATGTAATTTGAGCTATGGTAAGCTATGGTGCTTACTGGGCTTTACTGCCTGTTCTGTGGGAAGTGCGCTTAACTCTTCAGCATGTACTTGATGGTAAACAGTTCCCCCTAGAGGGCTTTCCTTTTGTCCATGCAATGGAGGCTGCTTTTTAAAGTAATGATCTAATTTTAATAAAGACAGCTGAGTCCTCTCCCCAGTTCCTCAGTACCCAGTTGCAGTCTGGTTAGGAGGTCTGGGACAGGATCTCTGGAACTTTGTTGGGGTTTTGTTGTTGTGAAAACCAGTGGAACACAGTCACAGACCTGTATCAGATAGTGACAGGGACTGAGCAGTCATGGGCCAGCACCAAGTTAAAAAAGGAAAAAGAGGATCCAAATGGAAGAGCATCCTAAAACATCAGTCACATCCATAGAGTTAGAAACAGCAATGCTATGAAAATTAATCTCTTGAATGCTAGAATGTGGTTTGTACCTGAGAGCTAAGGAAATTATCTATCTTAGGGTTTTATACTGCTACATATCATTCCAATATCTCTGCATACCTTCCACATACAATCAATAGCTGAATCCCCTACTTTTCTTCATAGAGCTTCTAGCACTTCTTCCTTCTCAGATGAAAAACTCTGCATGGGGTAGGGTTTGTGGTTTTAGAGTCAAAGGGTACGTCTACACTGTACGGCTATTTCGGGAGGGCTACACAAACCGCCTGTTTCAAAATATTTTTCGAAATAACGGGCACACTATTTTGCCATTGCATGAGGGATAAGGCATGGCTCAAAATAGTGAGTTGTTGTTGAAATTTGGAGCTGTGTAGATGCACCAAATTTCAAAATAAGCTATTTTGAAATGAAATAAGATGCACAAATTGTGTATCTTATATCAAGTTTAGGGTGCATCCAAAGAGTATAAGACCAGAAAGGACCACTAGATCATCTAATCCAATGGCTCTCAACCCTTCCAGATTACTGTACTCCTTTTAGGAGACTGCTTTGTCCTGTGTACCCCCAAAGTTTTCAACTGGAATATAGCTATTGTACTTAAGTTTCAGTGCATAGTATATAGAACAGTATACATAAGTCATTATATGAAATTTTAGTTTGTCCTCATGTCACTAGTGATTTCTTTTTTCACAGCCTTTGTAAAACTAGGCAAATATCTAGATGAGTTTGTGTACTGTTACCCGGGGTTCTTTCAACCCAAAGCTCTCAGTAACTTTTACTCTCTGTGAGGAGGTGGTAGGAAATAATTCAGGGGAGACACGGTTGTCTGACCGATAGATGGATGGTACAAACAGGACAACACGAGTGCTTTCACTTAAACCTAAACTTTACTTAGTCTCAAGCACTTATACATGTCTGTAACAGGTTAGTAAAACATCCCCCCCGCCCCCCCCCCCCGATAATTACCAAAGTTGAGTGTGGCTCTCAAGTGACACCAGGCAGGCTTCCGATGGCCAGTCTTCCGTCTGCCGGTGGGGACAGAGATACGTCTAGATGTGAAGAGTCCTCCTCAAGGAGTCCTCGAGGCGTCCCTCCAAGTGTTCCCCAAAATTGTCCCCCTAACTCCAACTTTCCTTCCCTATTTATCCATTGGTATTACAACATGTCACTCAAACTTGTTAGGCAAGCACTTTTTAAAGGTTAGGCAAGAGGTTTTCTTCTGATCATCACTTTCACCAGATGCATTTTTTTCTTTTTCAGAGACTCTGTGCTCGGGGGCCCTGATAGATATGTGTCTTAGGGCATTTAGACAAACGTATTATTTTTCTAAATGTATAGCTCAGCGATTTCACTAGAGATTTGGGCCTCAGGAAGGACACGGAGTCAAGCTGCCCTCTCTGTGGCACTCAAACCCCCTTTCTTTCCCCTCCCTGACTGCGGTCATGCTGAAGTTGCTGTCTAGGTCTAATTTGGGCCTGTTAGCTTGGTTGCTAAAGTTTAAGCAATAAGCAATAGTGGTTCAGGCACATTACTGGATTTGCTAAAATCTCCCCGTATATACCCCCTGGAAGACCTCTGCATACCCCCATCGGTACCCATTTCATTAGTTGATAATCACTCTGACCAGTACATTGCAGGCCACAATTATTTTTAGATTTTTCTTTTTAGATTGCTTAATGTCATTGTTTTATTTTGGGGGAGTTGTGTGACTGAACTGAAGTTTTCTTGGGTAGAATGAGGTATCAGTGTTGTAAACACTCTGCTTATGGTGAAAAGGAAAAGGCTTTGATAGTTTTCCTAAAAAAGACAACTTGCTTCTGGCCATTTTTAAGTGCTGATATTATCTAGGGAGTAAATGTGGCACAAACGTGGCCAGGGCAAGCTTCTTCCTCACTATTGCAGGCTAATGTGCCTAACTCAGACCCAAAGGACATGTCTACACTAGAAAATTATTTCAAAATAACTAAAATCAATTTTAATAATTCCTGAAATAACATCAAAATAGCGTGTCCACACTAGGGGAAGCCCTAACATTAGTCAGAGGCAGGTTCCATTATTGTGGACATGCTAATTCAATATAGAGCCCCAGGAAGCACTGGGGAGTAATTAGTTCATATTCTGGAGAGTAGTTATTTCGAAATAGCAGCATTGGAGTGTCCACATTAACACTATTTTGAAATAAGCATTATTCCCTGAGGAAAGCAGGAGTACAGATTTTGAAATAACCAGCCTGTTATTTCCAAGTAGCATGGATGCTCCATTAATTATCTCGAAATAAGTGGGGTTATTTTGAAATAACTCCCTAGTGTAGACTAGGGATGTTAAGAACAGGATAGTCGACTAGTCGCTCTCCCCTCCCCCTTGCTGCCTCTATCAGATAGAGGCAGCGAGGGGTGAAGCGGGGGGGGGGGGTATGTCAAAGCAGTGGTTCAAAGGGTCAGTGCTGCACAGCTGATCCTGGGCTCTGTGTGGCACTACCCTTTTGAAATGCCCCCACAGCATTTCAAAGGGGCAGCAGCACACGGAGCCCAGGATCAGCTGTGCGACGCTGCATGGCACGTTGTAGACTAGGGTAAAGAGAGCCCCTTTAGTAGTAAGATTGCTTTAGTGTGCAAGGCCTATTCAGTTTTTAGTTTCTATGCTGAGACAACCAGAAGGAGGCTAATTAGTGTCAATTGGCAGCAATTGGACTGCTAGGAACTAGACAAATCTACTAAACTTATTTTACTTAGATCACCAAACTAACACCTATCATAGGTAATGACTTCATTATTACATTTCTGAGCTTATATACAGTGCTTTTTTTGTGTTTAAAAAAAAAAAAAAGTGCCGGTACTCCAAGGGAAAAGTTGTTGAGCTCTGACTGGAGGTGCTGGTACTGCATCTGGAGGTGCCGGTACTGCGTACAGGGCAGTGCCGTCACAAAAAAAGCACTGCTTATATATATGCTGCATCCATAGTAAAATCTTAAGGAGCTGATTAGTCTGATAAACTGGCCTTCAAAATTTTGAAAAGCCAGGTTTTTTTTTTCTACCTAATGTAAAAAGAATGAAATTATTTTGTTTTTTAAACCCTACTGGCTAAACTTCATCCCATAATGGACTTTGAAGAGCAGTTTATTAAGCCCCTGAAAAACAGGGCTGCCAAACAATTAAATCTCCTTTTAAAATCCCATCCTTATGTGTTTTTTCAGGTTGCCAAGGTCTCTGTGCTTGAATTGGTTCTCCACCTTCCCCCATTGGTGGGTTTGATTGGGTCCGTTCCCACTAGAACTCCAAATTAGGCTGCAAGTGTACCTTGAATTTTTGTGTGCTGGCAGAAATATAGCCAGGGTTTTCACGCCCTCTGTTGTTAAATTATTTTCATAGCAGTTTCTGCAGGCACAGGTTTGACGATCTGCAAAAGAAACCTGAAAACAAATGTGGAAGCATCTAATGAGATGAATGCCCCTGAGATTTTAATGGTGATTCAAGAATAAAACTTACATGTTGTACACATTTGCAAGGAGATGCCTTCATTCTGAATTAATATTAAAATAAATGAATCTGAGCCAACCCTTTCTGAATTTTGTAGACAGTTAGATTGGGGTCTGATTTTTTTCAGGAGTGGAGTACTAGCTCTGTAGCCCCCTTTCTCTACCAGGGGTCAACCCAAATTTCCCTCTTGGCCCTGCTTTGCAATCTCTCATTGTAAGGTAAATCTTATTCTTCTGATGGAAGATTTTGCAGAATGCATTCCTCAAGAACAGTTAGAATCAGAGTTCTATCCTTAGCTGACAAAAGCCATCATTACACAAACATCATCACTACTGTCACACTTACTGGGGCAGTCCCATCTAAAGACTTTGTATTCAATGAGCCAAGGAGACTGACATCTATTCTTAAGCTCTCTACCTTGGTAAAGCTGAAGCATATTAGGGAGGCAATATTGAGAGGAGTTGCTAGGAGGCTGTAAGTGTGCTGTGGGTAATAAGACTGTCTCATTTCCAGGGTTTTCAGTCCAGCACACTTTACCAAACATAAATTGATATTTATTGTCTTAGGCTATGTCTACACTACAAGGTTTTTGCGCATGCAAAAACCTGGGGAGTGTCCACACCTCAAATGAGCTCTTGTGCAATTAAATGGGCAGTTAAATGGCAGAACAGAGGGTTTTTTCCACCGTAGATAAACCTCCTTTTCTGAGGCATAACTGCTTTTAGTGCTACAGCTATTGCACAAAAAGGCCAGTGTGGACACTCCAGTGGTGCATCATCAGAGTTTTCTTGTGCAAGAGCGTCCAACAGTGTAGATGCTCTCTTGCGCAAAAGCACCTAGCTTTTGCAATGTGCTTTGAGGCATGGATGTGCTCTTGCGCAAGAAGTTTTTGTTCAAAAACTCTAGCGCAAAAGGCTTCTTGCGCAAGACGCCTGTAGTGTAGATGTAACCTTATTCAAAATTATTGCAAATGTCTTTCTAATGTCATAGCTTGACAGCCCTGACAGAGAGCAGTCATCTGGGACAGCCATGGTGGAGTACAAAAGGTAAAAAGTTCTTGAGGGGGTATTTGTTGATCATTCACATTAATGACCAGGAGACTCTGTTATTAATTAAATTTTGCAAATTAGTAAGATTAAACCCCATTCACAGAGGTAGTCTCTCTAGGAGAGGGCTCAGGCACATTTAGGGTTGATTAATGCTGCAAATTAGTGCTAGGATATTGTCTCCCTTAGTGGATTTTTGTTCTATTTATTTTACAAGGTAATGAACTGTTCTTCACGATCACACCTCATGGTGTACTAGGAAATTACTTGCTTTTGTGAAGAAAAGACTTAGGCCTGGTCTACTTAAACTTAGGTTTACTCCAATGAGCAACATAGCTATGCTTGCTTGAGTGGTTGGTCTAGACCAGTGTTCCCCAATTTTATTTTGGCCACGGAACCCTTTTAAACTTGAAAGAATTTGCGGAACCCCTAATAACAGTCTTATATATGGATCTGAAAAAGTAGACCAGAAATAAGTAAGGATAATAACAAACAAATGCTAAAGAAGGTCATGAGACCACCATTTAGTTTAATTGCACATATTTAAAAACAAAAGTCACATTTAATGTGTACAATTTTTTTAAATCATAAAATGTCATTGTAATGGAATTTTCTCACGGCACCCTTATTTTCACTTTGTGGATGCCCTGAGTTCCAAGGAACACCATTTGGGAAACACTGGTCTAGACACACACAGATCAGGGGAGTATGGTTATTTATCCATTGATCTATTTACCATCATGTGGGGGAATTGGTGCTCCCACAGTAACAGAAAACCCTTTTGGTTGCAGTAATCTTTCTCCACCGCCTTTGTCCCAAGTCCTGTTTCTCTTCTCCTGTGTTCAAAAAAAAATAAGGTTTACAGGATCTTCTGAAAAAGCCTTCCCTTTTTGAAAGAACTGTGTCTAGCCCACAGTTTTACTTTCGAAATAGTGCTTTTTTGACAAGTGCCATTATGTGATTATGTAAATGAAGCGCAGGAAATTCAAATCCTGGTTTCATTTACGATTTTGAAGTGCCTAATTTACATCCCTCTGTCGACAGAGGAGGGATGTAATCTAGGGTGTATCTAGACTACAGGGTTTTGTCGCCAAAAGTGGACTTTTGTCGACAAAACTATACCTGTGTCTACACCACCGCCAAGTTCTGTCGACGGTGGTAAACCTCATTCTACAAGGAATAACGCCGTTTGTCGACAGAAGGCGTTATCGTATCTACACTGTCCTTTGCGTCTACACTCTCACGTCGACAAAGCGGCTTGCTTTGTCGACAGAACTGGATGTCGTCTAGACAGTCTTCGTCGACAAAGCCTCTGTCCACAAAAGCCTGTAGTCTAGAGGTACCATTGACACAGCCTCAGGAGATGTTGGGTCTTATTAACTGCAGGCTAGTTTTATAGTCAAAAGCGCAGCTTTGGCCCATGCAGTCCCTACAGCTCCACCATGGGAGGCGTCTGCAAGCTGAAGTAGAAAAGCAGGCCCCTTGGAGAAGGGACTAGACAGGAGCTCTACAGTAGCTTTAGGAAGCGCAGTACAGTATTTTCCCGCCTCTAACTTGGTGCCAGGGCACAGGCTCGAGGCAAGGGGACGTGGGGTTGCCCACGCACGGGGAGCGGGCCAGGCTGGCTCTGCAGAACCGGGCCCAAAGCAGTTTCGGGAAGCGGGGGCCCGGCCATTCGGGGCAGCACCGCCCACCCAGCGGGAGCAGCCTCCGTCCCTGCAAAGGCTCCTCTCTGCGCGGCGTGGATGGAGCCGCCGGCGAGTTTAGCCCCCCCCCCCCGCAGTGGCCGCGGCCGCGCCGAGCACAGAGCGCCGCTGGGGGTGGGGCGGGGGGGGGGTGCAGGAAAACTCAGGCACGGGGGGCGGGGCCGGGGCCGGAGGGGACGGCTCCGCCCGCAGCCAGGAACTCAGGGGCCGGGACCCCCTCGCCGGCAAGGGCGCCCCGCGCTCTTCCAGCCCTGGCCTCGGCCCAGGCGCCGCAGGCTCCGCCCCCCTGGCGGTGGAGCCGACAGCCAGGAGGGGGAGGGGCGGAGGCGGGGCCGGGCCAGGGGGCGGGGCTCCGTGCGGCTCGCCCAGCCCAGCCAGCCCGGCCGTGAAGAGCGAAGCGAGTGACTGACACGGACCAAAGTTATCCCGGAATAAGGGCAGCACGCATGTGCCGTCACCCCGGATGTGAACATGCCGCCCAGGCACTCCGGAGCCTGCCCCGCCCGGCTAGAGCGGACGGGCTGAGCCGTGCTGGGCCGAGCCGAGCTTGGCCGGGCCCAAGCGAGCCAGCCGCTCGCCTGGGGGGAAGAAGGCAGAGCCCTCCCCCTCCCCCTCCCCCCCGGGAAAGGGGGAGGGGCATAGCCCCCGCGAGGCGGGGCAGAGCCCCTCGCCCCGGGGGGCAGAGCCTTCCTAAGACAGCTGAAGGGGAGGATTGCCCCAATGGTTTGGCTGAGCCAGGCCTTTGTGTCACAGATGCCCCCAGCCTGGTGTTAGTCCTACCCCCTCTATTCCCCGGGGGTTTGTTACACCTAGGCTAAGTACTGAAACTCTGTCACCATCTTCTCCCCCGGCATCCCCTCAGTTACTCCTGACCCCACACCCCAGGAGTTCCTGCCTTTACTGGGGTGGGGGGCAGGAATAATGGATTTTCGGGGGAAGAAGTACGAGCGGGGTAGTAATTGGTCAGATCCTGAAGTGGTGGAGCTGCTGCAGCTTTGGGCTGATGAGTCAGTTCAGATGGAGCTGGAGAGCTGCCTGAGAAACCAGCATGTCTTCAACCGGATTGCTGAGGTGTTGAGGGAAAAGGGCATCCATCGCACTGGGGACCAGTGCCGAGAGAAGATAAAAAAGATGAAGCTGGAGTATCGTAGGATCAAGGACAACAACAAGACCCCAAGGGGTGGCAGGACTTGGAAATTCTATGAGGTGATGGACAGGGTGCTGACCAGCCGGTCCTCCATCGCCTATAGTTCCTTAAGTGGCAGTGTGGTGACTCCACAGGCATTGCAAGGGAGCATGGTGGAGAACTACCATCATCACTTCACCCCCTCAGCTCTACCTTTCGGACACTCTCAGCACCCGGAGCTGATGGAAATCAAATGCGAGGAGGTGGACTCTGATGAACACTGCTTGACCCCGGAACCCCCACTGTCCATGTCTTACCAGCACGGCTCCCCTGAGGAGCATGAGATGGAGAGAGCTTTCTTGGACAGGGCCCAGAATGACTCTCCCATCTCCAGGGTGGAAATTCCCATTGAAACCAGTGTCTCACCTTCAGGTAGGACAGTCTCTTCTCATTCAAGCCTTAGGCTTCTGTCTTATTTCCCACAGAGAACTTGTGTCTCAATGTTGCCAACTATGTGTTTTGTTGAGGTTGCTGTCCCTATTTTCCACCCTGAGGTCTTCACTGTCCCAAATAGTTTTAATATAGAATAATAAGTTCTGCATTAATAACTATTCATTGATCCCTGAAACATCTTAGTAGAAGTTGGTAAAAGACACATAAAATCAGTGCATATTAGCATATGTGAAATTCACCAAACACCTCCTAGAGTCAGGCATAGGTGCTATGCCAGATTCCTCTATGTAGTTAGTTCTATCAAAGCATCTTAAAGCCAGATTAGGGATGTAAAATCCCATTTAATCAGTTAACCACCTAAATGCGGGTGGGGGGGGCCTGCTCCAGCCCGGCCAGTTAACCAGTTAACCATTCACATCCCTAATCCAGATAGATTTCATATTTTGTGGTCTCATTTGAACATTAAAAAGGGTTTCTTGAGTCCTTATACTACATTGTGATAGGACTCCCTATTCTTTTCACTAATAGGTTAAAAGACTCTGGATGAATCCATTGACCTTGCATTTGTATCAACATCCAATCTGTGATCTGCAGACATGGCCTTTGCATATAAAATCTGCAGATTTGCATGGCTCTAGATAGAAATTTGAATCTGCATCCATCTGTGATCCACAAACATGATCAGCGGATATCCACAGATTTGCATTCCTTTCTTATGTGTCTTTGTAACAAGTCATTTTAGCCATGTATCAGTTGAGACCAGTTGGTGGACATGTTCTTTTTTCAGTCTCTCAATATACTAACTAGACAGAACTTGGGAAAGGGTAAACTTTTTGAGAGTGACTGGTAGAAGCACATTTAGATGTAGTAAAAGAAGATACATCTTTACCTTAAATTTAACTGAAATACATAGTTGACCTATGCTTGGATGCATAATGGTGAAATCAACATATGAGATTAGAGAAAAACATGGGTTTTTTTTCAACATTCAGGATGTGCTTGATAGACTTGACTTCACCTGTCCTGTGGGATTCTATCATGGACAGATCTGATTCTTGTCAGAGAAAGACAATGGGAATTACCTAAGCAGGCCTAGATCATACTGGCCTAGTAGAGGACAGTGCATATTCACATCAGTCAGTACACTGTACTGTCAACATTGGAATGAATTGCTGCAAATTTAGTTTTCTCTTTGTCTCTGAATATCTGCAGGTTTCAGTGAGCCCAACATGGCATCCTCATCCCGGATCCAGAGTGTGGGACCTCGGCCTGGCTTCTCCACTTTGCACCGTCTGCGGAAGAAACGGAAAGGCCAGCGAGTGAAGGACCCCCTTGATGATCTTCTATTGAAGACTCTGACATCACAGCGAGCCATGGAGGAGCGCTTTCTGCAGATGGAGGAGCGGCGGTTGCAGCGAGATATGGAAGTGGAGGAACGGCGGATGCAATTGGAGCAGCGACGTTTTGAACTGGAGCGAGAGCATGAGTTCCGCATGTTTAATGTCTTCGCTCAGATGCTTAGCATCTTAAAGCAGAGTAACAGTGGCTCCTCCTCTTCTGTTACACTGCCCCGGGGCTTGGATTTCATCCAATTGCTATCTGACATCCCTGGGATGGGAGGAGGAGGGGGACTGCAGGAGGCAAGGGCCATGCATCTAGGGCGACCACTTTCAGAGAGAAGGACTGACATGTACAGTTTCTGTAACCCTAGTGAATTTCAGAGCAGCCCCTTCCTCTCTGCTCGAGGAAACATTGCCAATCTTTTTCGTGGCTCGACAGAGGAGGGATACAAGGCCTATCATGCTGATAAGTACGATGAAGACAAAAACCCCAATGTGAGTGATGTTTCACTGCTGTGCACTTCTTTCTTTCTAGGAGAAACACCAGACAGAGTCATTTCTTACACTCACTGACCGGGCTTGGGTTAGAACATGATATTTTTATCTCACAGATGCCAGTCAGGTTAATCTTTTCATTTTAATGAAGCAACAAAAATTACCTACATAAAACGAGCTCCTTTGTAGAGAAGGGAGCAGCACCTTTGAGTCATATTTCCTGTCCCACAAACTATTGTGAGGCTTGCAGAGCCAACAGAGCTACAGGGGAGCAAGTGAAACTTCATTCTTCCTCTGCATCATCTTCAGTGCCATCCATTGAGTTCTGGTTGCAGGGTCTTATCTCTGTTGATAATGCAAGAAGCAGAAAGACCCAACTGGCTTTTCAGAATCTTAGGAGGAGTTTTGCAGTGCTAACATTCAGAAAGCTGTTTTTAAAATGTACCAGTCAGAGTTGCTGCAGCCTGTTTACTTTTGCCCATTACTTGATCAATACAATATGATTAGCTTGTTGCAAGAGTATGTGATTTACAACATTTCAGTGAAATGTGTTTTTTAATTTTTTACAGTAGTAATTATATGAAGATTTTTTTTAAAATAGCTCTTTGGTCTGATTCTAAACTTCAACAATTTTAATTAAAAATTACTAATCCTAACTTCATCAAACATCTTTCCTGCAATGCAATATCAGGAGAGTTGTATATTAGAACTTATAACACAAAGTGTATGAATATCACATTATTATTTAATACAATAAGTGCAACCCAACAGTCAAACTTTATCATTTCTTCAGTGATGCCTATATTTGTTTACGAAAGATATTAAAACTATATACCTAAAACTGGCTCCAAACTGTAATAATGTCCTAAGCATACCACTCTGTGTGTTTTTTTTAATTTCTTGACTTACCCATCCTACCCTGAGAAGTGAAAATATATTAATTGTTAATCTCTCTGCACTTTATTGTACTGTGACATGAGCAAGGCCAGAAGAAAAGGCTAATGCTCTAACATGCCTTCATACTTGGCACTGTGTAAAAAAGCAAGTTTACCTGTGCATGAGTAAATTAATGGAGTGCAATATCATTGTCTGATAAGCACATGTTTTGGACATGGAAATATATCCAAAGCACAATTCGTATGTTAAAGCAATGTAAATTCCAACTTTCTCAGCTAGGAAAATTGTATAAACTTGTGTCAGATTTACATTAATAAGTCAATTTAAGGTTAAATTACTTATACATGTTATGTTTGTGACACTGTTGCAAAAAAAGCAAACATGATTCTGGGATGCATTAACAGGTGTGTTGTGAGTAAGACATGAGAAGTCATTCTTCCGCTCTACTCTGCGCTGATTAGGCCTCAGTTGGAGTATTGTGTCCACCACCATATTTCAAGAAAGATGTGGAGAAATTGGAGAAGGTCCAGAGAAGAGCAACAAGAATAATTAAAGGTCTAGAGAACATGATCTATGAAGGAAGACTGAAAGAATTGGGCTTGTTTAGTTTGGCAGGGAGAAGACTGAGAGGGGACATGATAGTGGTTTTCAGGTTTGTAAAAGGGTGTCACGAGGAGGGAGAAAAATTGTTCTCCTTAGCCTCTAAGGATAGGACAAGAAGCAATGGGCTTAAACTGTAGCAAGAGAGTTTTAGGTTGGACATTAGGAAAAACTTCCTAACTGTTAGGGTGGTGAAACACTGGAATAAGTTCCCTAGGGAGGTTGTGGAATCTCCATCTCTGGAGATATTTAAGAGCAGTTTAGATAGACATCTATCAGGGATGGTCTAGACAGTAGTGGGTCCTGCTATGAGGGCGGGGGACTGGACTCGATGATCTCTTGAGGACCCTTCCAGTTTTAGTGTTCTATGATTCTATTAAATGAATATACATCCTTGTTTTATACCCATCTCTAGAGTGTTTACTGACAAATAAATTAAGAACTTGTATATATGACTAGTTTATATATATATATATATATATATATATATATATATATAAAATATTTGATGACTGCTCTGTGAAGCTTGTTGTTCATATATTTTTGACTCCTTTACCTTGTTAGGATTTTTGATATGGCAAAGTAACAGCCACAGGGGCAACAGCAAATGCAAGTAGTGCTGCGTACTGGTAGTTTGTCTCCCTAACCAATAATTTCTTTCTTTCTCCAGGGGATAATTAATTTTGGTACCAGTGAGAATAAACTCTGCTTTGATCTAATGTCCAAGCGGGTAAGTCACATCTCCAGAAGAAATATGGAATACTTCACTTAATTCCTGCTTAGTATTGGTGATATTCTTGGATCACCATCGTTGCTCAGATCCCTCATAGAGAACTAATTTCCCATAGTTCTTCCCTTTATCCATTCCATCACTGATGCAGAAGGCCATTGGCTGGTCCATTTTCTCTATTTAATTTTGGGTTATGCATTTCTTTAAGTTATCTTTTCAGAGAGAAACTGGAAATAGTAGTGTCGTCTAAATACCCAGTTGTGGCCTTGGCTTTGGCGCATTGACTGGCACAGAGAATCAAATGAAAATAAAATACATTTGCTTTCCTCCTGCTAACCAGCTCTTCAGTTCATGCAGAGGTGACCCCAAATCTTACAATTCAGGGGTGTCCAGATTTGCTGACAGAGGGGCTTGATTTAGTCTGTTTTCAAGCTTCACAATTTTGATCCAGTTCTGAACTGTCCCAAACTTGAGAGGATTTGGCACCAGTGACCAATACAGGTGCAATAAACTGGGTGATCTACTAATGGGTAGTCTTGCTCAGTTACACTAGGGAAAGGCTCAATACAGACAGTATAGCTCAAACTACAGATTGCTTCAGCTGAAAGAATCTCTCTTGTTTCTGATTGAGCCACATACCCAGATTCAGGCGTTATGTGGGGTGACAACAGTTTGTCTTATCTAGAAACGTTCATAGGGAAGGGTGGGGTACTGAATTTGTGGCACAGGAAGTCTCCTCTGTAGTTGGTTGAAGTTCTTTCACTCCTACTTCACCACTGCCAATCCTCAAAATGTTCCTTGTTTTATTTCTGCCTGCCATGCCACTGACTCGGGGGGAACACTACCCCAGCACTCGGCCTTCCAGCTAACAGAACAGGTAAGGCAGAACTGCTGCCTGATAGTTGTATGCAGAAGCCTGCAAGGTTCTGTTTAGGATGTCTAGGCTGTTCCTTCTTTTCCCTCTCTCCCTCTTTCCCTGAGACTTCATGTAATATCTGAAGTTAACATATGAGAGACAGGACAACTTCATACTGAGCAGGCTTGTTATGACATTATGTTATTTGCTGCTGCCTATTAGCAGCAGCCAGATGAGCTTGTTCTCGTGCATACTGCAGGAGGGTCAGAGCTGAGCAAAGGTGTTTCTTCTGGCTTATAAATTGCCACATTCTAGTGCTACTGCTTTGATTCAAAGAACAGTGTGCTACTGGAAGCTATGAGAAAGCAATCTTGCCACTAACTTGGAAACCAATATCTATAATTTTAAGTTAAAATAGTAACTGACCAGATTTCTGTCTGCATCTTGTCACTTCTAAGTCAGGTGATGATCTGTGGACTTGACAGTCCAGAGATGAGGTCTCTAATGCTGTTCCCTATCAGTTGGCCCAATTGGTTTTTACGTCGTCTCCAGCATCACTCTCAAGGACTCCTTTACTTCCCATTGTGTTGTCATTTGGCCAAGGCTGCTGATGCATTCCTGTGCTGTGCCAGCTGAAGAGAGACAACAAAGGAGGCGCGCTTCTGTCTTACACAGACTTCAGGATGCACATCCAATTGTGTACATAGAATAAAAGATTATACCACCCATTCTACATGGGGTGACAGTCAATCCTAGCTCAAGTCATCAGAGCCATAGCTCAAGGCATCAGAAACCCAATCCAGATTTTTTAAAATTACTTTAGAAGATTTAACATCTGCATGTTGGTTTCCCTTCTGTTCCTTTGCATTTGTTCCTCCGTGGTTCCTACCCTTAAATCTGGGCTCTGTTTATCAAATCTATAAGGCTGCTTTGTATGTAAATGTTTATAGATTTGTTTCCATTCATATAAAATATACCCTCTCTGATCACTGCTCTACTTTCCTCTGTGACTTGTTTGGATTGGTCTGCCTAAAACTCTGCTTGTTACATCTTTGAAAAAGATTAAATTAGGACAGTATATGTACTTTTTAAAATATAATTTGGGAAAAAAATGATTCAGCCCCTAACTCTGGTGAAACTTCCTTTTGAAATTCAAAGGAGTTCCTTTCTCATAAGGAAGACCCAAAGGAGAACTTTCAGGGGGGTTACTTTATCTTTCTTAGGCTTCTTGAAAACTCCAGTTACCCTTTACCATGTTTTGTCTTGTCAAAACTTGTAAAAATTATAGGTGTGGAGGAGCCACAGCTGTTTGAAGCTGAGGCATAGCTGAAAGGTAGACTTCATCCATTCATAGTAAAAGAAGGAAATATCTACCCATCTGTCATTCATGACTATACCTTGCCTCTCTGGACCTATATAGAAATCCCTCATAACATGGACTTGATTCCCAGTTACTTGAAAGCTAAGAACTCAGGTGAGGCCCTTATCAGGACCCTAAGGGCTGCTTTGTTTGTTCAAAAAGTCCTCTACAGAGATCTCTTTTTCCATGGGCATTCATTTTGTAGTAGCCTTTGTGCTTCCTTTTTTGCACATCTCTGTACAAGGAAGCATTGTTGCATAGTTTTGATGGCCACATAGTTTCTAAAACTCATCGTAAGGCTGCTGAAGTCAGTGGGGCATGTGTGTATGTACATGTGAGTACTGTCCATATATTTGTTGGTGTTTGTATTTCTTATTTTAATGGTTGTCTCTGTCCTCTTCTTGCTGTTGGCAGTTGACACAAAGTGACATGAACCTCATGGAGCCTCCACTTCTGCAATATCCTGACTGGAAAGGACATATGTTGTAAGTAGACTCATTGCCCAGAACTTTCACTTTGTAAATACTTGCCTGCTAAATAAAATACAGATTAGGAAAAGGCTATCTTGAGGTTAAGTACAAACAAGTTCTGCTAGATTGGTTGGATAAAGCTTCTCTAGGCTGTTAAATCCTTCTTTTCCTCCCAGATCCCTAAGTGACCACCTGGTCTTTTCATTTTAAGTAGATTAGAAGCAGGAAGCTTGCTAAAAAACCTGTGGGTCCCCTAGACGATCGAACTATAAAAGGCGCAATCAAGGACGATAAAGCCATTGCAGAGAAACTAAATGATTTCTTTGCTTCGGTCTTCACGGCTGAGGACATTAGGGAGATTCCCAAATCTGCACCGTCCTTTGTGGGTGATGAATCTGAGGAACTGTCCCGTATTGAAGTGTCATTAGAAGAGGTTTTGGAACATATAGAAAAACTTAATGTTAACAAATCTCCGGGACCGGATGGCATTCATCCAAGGGTTCTAAAAGAACTCAAATGGGAAATTGCTGAACTATTATCTGTGGTTTGTAACCTATCCCTTAAATCGGCTTCCGTACCTAATGACTGGAAGGTAGCCAACGTGACACCAATATTTAAAAAGGGCTCTAGAGGCGATCCGGGCAGTTACAGACCGGTAAGTCTAACTTCAGTACCGGGCAAATTAGTCGAAACAATAGTAAAGAATAAAATTGTGAAGCATGTAGAAGAACATAATTTGTTGGACAAAAGTCAACATGGTTTCTGTAAAGGGAAATCCTGTCTTACTAATCTATTAGAGTTCTTTGAAGGAGTTAACAAACATGCGGACAAGGGGGATCCAGTAGATATAGTATACTTAGATTTTCAGAAAGCCTTTGACAAGGTCCCTCACCAAAGGCTCTTGTGTAAATTACATGGCCGTGGGATAAGAGGGAAGGTCCTTTCTTGGATTGAGAACTGGTTAAAAGACAGGAAACAAAGGGTAGGAATAAATGGTAAATTTTCAGAATGGAGAGGGGTAACTAGTGGTGTCCCCCAAGGGTCGGTCCTAGGACCAATCCTGTTCAACTTATTCATAAATGATCTGGAGAAAGGGGTAAGCAGTGAGGTGGTAAAGTTTGCAGATGATACCAAACTGTTTAGGATAGTCAAGACAGAAGCAGACTGTGAGGGACTCCAAGAAGATCTCACCAAACTGAGTGATTGGGCAACAAAATGGCAAATGAAATTTAATGTGGATAAGTGTAAAGTAATGCACATCGGGAAAAATAACCCCAACTATACGTACAGTATGATGGGGGCTAATTTGGCTACGACAAATCAGGAAAGAGATCTTGGAGTTATCGTGGACAGTTCTCTGAAAACTTCCACACAGTGTGCAGCGGCGGTCAAAAAGGCAAATAGGATGCTAGGAATTATTAAGAAAGGGATAGAAAATAAGACCCAGAATATCTTAGTGCCCCTGTATAAAACTATGGTATGCCCACATCTTGAATACTGTGTACAGATGTGGTCTCCTCACCTCAAAAAAGATATTTTGGCCTTGGAAAGGGTTCAGAAAAGGGCAACTAAAATGATTAGGGGTTTGGAATGGGTCCCATATGAGGAGAGGCTAAAGAGACTGGGACTTTTCAGTTTAGAAAAGAGGAGACTGAGGGGGGATATGATAGAGGTATATAAAATCATGAGTGGTGTGGAGAGGGCCGATAAAGAAAAGTTATTTATTAGTTCCCATAATAGAAGAACTAGAGAACACCAAATGAAGTTAATGGGTAGCAGGTTTAAAACTAATAAAATAAAGTTCTTCTTCACACAGCGTGTAGTCAGCCTGTGGAACTCCTTGCCAGAGGAGGCTGTGAAGGCTAGGACTATAATAGAGTTTAAAGAGAAGCTAGATAATTTCATGGAGGTTAGGTCCATAAAAGGCTATTAGCCAGGGGATAAAATGGTGTCCTTGGCCTCTGTTTGTCAGAGGCTGGAGAGGGATGGCAGGAGACAAATCGCTTGATCATTGTCTTCGGTCCACCCTCTCTGGGGCACCTGGTGCTGGCCACTGTCGGCAGACAGGCTACTGGGTAGATGGACCTTTGGTCTGACCCAGTATGGCCATTCTTATGTTCTTATTCCATTCCAAATTCCAATATAAATGAGTAGATATAATTTTTTTAAAGTATTGTGTATGTTTAATAGGTGGGCATATCCTCTATTCTCTACAATTGTAGTTGACATTGGTGGAACATTAGTCCTTCCTATGTTCTATGTCTTGACAAATTAAATTCTTCAGAAATATGTGTGGAATTAATAAATCATTTCTATGACCTTTGTTGTATATGCAAGGCATCTCCATAGTATGGAGTAAGTGGCCCGCAGCATGTATTTTCCTCATATGCCTTGGCTTTATTTCTTTGCGATGTGGACTTGTGGAGAGCCCAAGCTTCTTGGAGAATAAATTGAATCAATCTTTGCTTTTGTCTTTCTCAGCTTACGGGAGGAAGTGGCTCGATTTTTGACCTATTATTGCAAGGCCCCTGCACCTCTCAAGGCAGAAAATGTGGGTATTCTGCTTTCCACTGGTCTGTCTTATAACATATTGCCATGCACTGTCATATAGGTGCTTCTGTCTTATTTAACTAAAGTTTGAATAAGAGCTTGCTGAATCATTCATCATGTAAATGGGAAGCTGATCACTCAGGAAGGTGACATGCAACCTTTTCAGACATTCTTCACATGCAGCTCAGCTAACATATTTCAGGCCTACCATGTGGCTTCCGTTATTTTTTCATTCCTGCCTCCCAAGTCCCACATCATCCTGCAAGTGGCCCACAGTCATGCTTTGTAGTAACACTTTCTGCCCCAGTCTTGGTCCCTATTATGCCAATACATCTCAATCATGACTTTTAACATAATCATGTTGTTCCAGTCCCAGGGTCCCCTTGAACTGTTTTGCTGATTTACCTGACCATAATTGAATCAAGAATAGTTTTGCTCTGCTAAAGGATAGGGTAGAAAGTGGATTTCAGTGCTCTCCAGTGAACAAGATTAACATCTGCTCCCATTGTCTCTTCTGTAGGTGATTGTGTTGAATGGTTGTGGCTCTCTGTTTTCTGCATTAGCTACAGTTCTCTGTGATCCAGGGGGTAAGTGGCATTATTGGATGATTTTTTGAACATATATTTTTTTGTTTGGTAGCAACATGATAGTCACAATACAAATACCATATGCCAGGGTGTAATTGTGGAGTTATTGTGAAATACTGCCAAACACCATATTTTTTCAATGCAACCACAAGTAAGGAGGATGAAGACTTGTTTACCCCAACTTTTAGTATCAAATTTATATCCTCCTCAGTGGCACTGTCGGTCTCCTGCATTCTCACTTTTGATTCTCTCTGAGGTCTATGCTGTTTTAATGTAGTTGCACCTCTGGATGTAGTTTTAGAAATGTGGACTGTACTCAAGTTCTGGACTGCACTGAGTGGGTTCTCAGGAGTGGATGCTTAATGCTCTGATACCTGGAATTTGGAATTAAAAGAAAAATACAAAATTATTGCTAAAAGGATGCAGACACAATTTAACTCTTAAAGTTCCCATGAATCTCAAAGATGGAACCATAAGCAAAAATGGAACCCAAGCTCATATGGCATGTCTTACTAAGGAAGAAAAAAAATCATGAGTTTAGTGGATAACTGGCTCTTGTTTTCTTGATATATTTTTAGAAGCTGTTCTGATTGCCACCCCCTTTTATGGTGGTATTACCCAGAGTCTGTTCCTGTATGGTAATGTCAAGCTGGTCTATGCCTATTTAGACAGTAAGGTAAGAATTGTGGTGGGGGACAAATCTTTGCAGGTAGAAAGAATTGGTATTAGTAAACGATACAATAACACTTCCATGGTGCTTTCTGGCTCCGTGAGCTTTGCAAACAGTCCCCATAACATCCCTTAGTTATAGCTTACATTTAGCAACTCCATTTTACAGCTGAAGAAACTGACATACATAGAGTTTAAGTGACTTAAGCCATAACAAAATTCAGTATTCAAATCAATGTTATAATTCTGGATTCCCTGTCTTGCTTCCAGTCTTATGGTGTGATCGCTAACTCATGTCCCTTTCTGTTCAGCATTCCACTCCAATTAAACAAACATTAATAGAATTTTGGAAATTTGCAAGCCTGGTATTTTTTACAAAGCAAGACCAAGAATAGAATGAGCCTCAGAGACTGAACTTTTCTCCTCAAGATAGTCCCAGGGAAGGGGCAGCATATATGTCTTGGCATTGTCCTGTCTGTCCATGGATAACCAGAAAATATTTGTGTACGTGGCAGATCCAGGATCAATGTCTCTTTGATTTAAAGTATTTCCGTATTCTCTCCATAGTGTGAGGAAGAGAAAATCTGGGTTGTTGCTGGGCTTTTGTGGTTTGGGAAATACTTTTGTTCAGAAACGGTTGATGGAAGATCTGTAGAAATATTATTTGTTTTTTATCTTGTGGGTGCCTTTCAGATCACAGGGACAAGCACCCGGCCCTTCCAACTTACAGTGGACAAATTAGAGAAGGCCCTGCAGGATGCGCAGTCAGAGGTGAGTGTGGCTGAGCATGGCCTTGTTGGGACCATTGGTGATGTCTGTAGGAGAAAATAGGGGTGCAGTTCTGGAAGCATGGTGAGGCCTTGGGCAGACTTTAACTGTGAGTTCTAACACAGGTGTAGAATCTCCTCACACATACTTTTGCATCATTGGAATGTCGTCTGCTCAGGGATCCTCCAGAGTGGAGTGATTTTAAATCACCGATTTTAATCATTTAACTAATTCCACTCATTGATGCCATCACAACTCGATCCTTCCTATCTAAGACCTCGTCTACACTAGAAAATTAAGTCAGCTTAACTATATTGTTCAGAGGTATGCAAAAGCAACACTCTGCAGCTGAGTGCATCATTGAGCCAATCTAACCCCCAGCGTAGACTACGCTAGGTTGAGGGAAGAATTCTTCCATTGACATAGTTACCCCTTTTTAGGAAGGTGGCTTACCTATTGTGATGAAATAACTCCTCCTGTTGGCTTAGGTAGTCTCTACACAGAAGTACTTCAGTGGCACAGGTGCAGCATCTGTTCAACTCTTCTTCATTGTGGGGGAAATGTAGGAGGGTCTTTGTCAGGGATGAGTATACTACAGTAGACTTCTGATAATCCGGCACCTTTTGGACCTAAGTGGTGCTGGATTATCAGATTTGCCAGAGAATTGGGAGGTCCGGTACAGCTGCACAGCTTAACAGCTGGCCAGGACACAATCTCCCTCCCTCTCCCCTCCGCTTTCCTTTTCTCGTCTCTCTCCTCCATGCTGTAACCTGATCCTCCTCCCCCTCCCTTCCCCTTTCCCCTTCTGAAGCAAAAAGCTCTTCTCCATACTGTAACAAGAATCCCCTTTTCCCCCCTCCCCCAACCTTATGCTCTGTCTGGTTACAGCCAGCACGTGTGCTGAGCGGCAGGCTTTTTAATCAGCTGGTCAGGAGCGCTTGGTATTTTGATGCCGGAGTATCGGGAGTGCCGAACAGTTGGATGCCGGACTATCGGAATTTTACTGTAGTTGGCAGACCAGAGGCTCATTCATCCCTCAGCCCCCAAAATATTTTACAAAACCAGATAGCTTCAAGAATCTCTCCATCCTCCTGCTAAAACATCCCATAGTTGAATTTCTTCTGTAGATCTTGGCACTGGGATTTGAAGCCATTTCTGTGCATGGTGAAGGTGTGAGTTATTAGGGGAATCTAAGGGAGAATTAGCAAAGGGGGCTGAAGGTTTGCCCCAGATGTATCGTTCTCTTAACATATTATTGTTTTCATTTTATAGGGTGTTGGTGTGAAAGCCTTAATTCTCTTGAACCCCCAAAATCCGTTAGGGGACATATACTCCCTGTCAGAATTACGGGAGTACCTGGAGTTTGCTAAAAGGTACGGCAGTTTAAAGGCTTATGGAGACCCAGATCACAGAGAGCTTTCTGAGCCTGATGACCCAATCAGTGCTTCTGTGTCTTTCTAATTCTGACTTTCCTCTCTGCTATGAAAATAACTTATTCTGGTCTGAACAGCAAAGGATTTAAGACTAGGGAATGTGGACACAGGATGGTGGCGCATGCATTCATTTCTCCAACCCTTGGATTGGCCAAGCACTTGCCCAAAGAGAACCTAGTCATACCAGTTTCTTGGAGTCTTAGGGTACGTCTACAATGCATGGCTATTTCGAAATAAGCTATTCTGGAATAGTTATTCTGAAATAGCTTATTTTGAAATAGCACATCTACACTGCAGGGAAGCCTCAAAATTAGTCCGAGGCAGGTTTCCCTAATGTAGACATGCTATCTCGATTTAGAGTCCCAGGAAGCACTGAGGAGGGGCTGTTTTGAAATAGCAGCAGTGAACACACTCCTTATTTCGAAATAGCTATTTCCGAATAGGCGTCATTCGTCGTAGAATGTGGTTTACAGATTTTGGAATAAGCTGTCCATTATTTCAAAATTATTTCAGAATAATGGAATGGCTGTGTAGATGCTCACATTGTTATTTCAAAATAATGCTAGTTATCTCGAAGTAATGGTGCAGTGTAGATGAACCCTTAGTGAGCTGTGCAAAACACTAGTTTTTTCTATCTGTGGGATACAGTGAGATACAGCAGCTCTGCTATGCTCATTTCCTGGATAATGAGGTTCATTTTCTACAGCTGATCCATATGTACAATTAGAAGACAATTGTAGGTTTTCAGCCTTCCACTATATCACCCCCTCCCCTTAAAATTCCTGTCCATCCTTTGTAGATGGTGATGGAGTTTGCTCAAGTGGGACATTAAATGAGTTAATAAGCCTGCATTAGCAATGGCTGAAAACTCTTCCTGTGTCATGGTTATGGTGAGTGACAAGAAATGAGTGTGATGAGCCTCAGTCTGCTTTTCTGCATACACGATGCAGCCCTCAGGCTATGAGAATATCATTCTCTCACAATCTCCATTTTCTCCCTTGCAGGCATGAGTTGCATGTAATAGTAGACGAGATCTACATGCTGTCAGTTTTTGATGAATCAACCACATTCCATAGTGTTCTGGGCATGGAAAGGTAAACTCTGCTCTGTCAGCAGTTGTGCAACATGTTTCCATGTTGATGGTTTGTGACTGGGATTTGACTCGTGCTCCAGTAGACTCTGCTTCATGTTGATTGCTTTATAGTTTCCACCTTGCCAATGCACTTAGTAGGTTGATACACTTTTGAAGGTGTTCATTAGGCCATTGTTTGCAATGTTTCTAAAAACTTGAAAAGCTTTCATTTCTTGCTGATAATTATCTTTCTTTTTCTTCACCAATCACTGCTGTCCCCTTTCCCAAGTTCTATTGATGCATGTAAGGATTGTAGTCTTTTTCATTCTTCACTTTTGTTTTATGCAGAAGCATCATCATCAAGGTACTTCTACTGATCTGGGACTGGATTTTAATAGTTAATGCTTTAAAGGGACATATCAGTTACAAAGCTCATATTTAAAATATTCCTTGCTTGTGTTGTTAATAACTCATACAGTTTCTGAACAGAGAACTTTTAAATTTACTTTTACTTTTTCCCATTGAATTTGTTTTTCTTATTTGTGCAGTGCTTAGCTGGGACAGTGAAACTGGATCAGTCAGTTTTATTTTCTGGGTCTTGTCAGTTTCACTTTGGTTGCTAGCCTACTATTATTGAATTTGGATTTACAACATTCCAAGAGAACATTTAAATCCCGCTATAAAACTCTCAGATTTTCATTGACATTTTTAAAACAGTTGATGAAAAAATTCATTTTAGTTTTTATAAAAAATATTGTGAGTGGCCTGATTCTTTTAGAATTGAGTGCATCTTTCTGTGTGCATCTCTGACAGTCTGGCCTATAATTTGCAATTACATTGTAGTGACTTGTGCATTACAAGTATCTAAGATATATAAAAGTTGCTCTAAAATTAGTTCCTGATGTCTCCTTAAAGTTAGACTCTATTTAGCTTTATACTGCTTCACTCATGTCCCCTGGCGTGTTGTCAGTCCTTGTGAAATGTTGCTGCTTTGCTTCTGGAATATTGCACTGGTGATCCAAAAGCTTCAGCACTCATGACACTAACTGGCCTTGTGTGCATCCTTCCACATACAGATTGCCTGATCCACAGAGGACTCATGTGATGTGGGGAATTAGCAAGGTGAGTACTGTCTGCCAGTAATACTAGGTCTAACTCAGCTATGCAGTCAGACTGATGTCCCATGAGGCCTTGCCCTTGTGCTGGAAAGAATAAGATAGTGGTGAAGGGATCCTGTGTTCCTTTGCAGTAGGGTAATCAGTATGTGTGTGTTTCCTGCAGGATTTTGCTGTCTCTGGGATTCGTTTTGGCACTTTGTATACAGAGAACCAAGATGTTGCCAATGCAGTGGCCTCCTTGTGTTACTTCCATGGAGTTTGTGGACCTGTCCAACACAAAGTGGCACAGCTTCTCCGAGACAGAGGTGAGTCTGAGCAAGTGGTTCTTCACACGGTCATCTGCTCCACGAGCTCAGGAGGTCTATTCCTTACACTCCCACATGGTCTGTAGCTAAAGCAGCTAAAATGACAACCTTCCATAATCCTGGGGCTGCATGTCAGATGTGATTGTCAGTTCTACAGGATTGTCTTAGAAAAAGAGAGTGCACTCAGGGTGAGCAGGGTTAAAGGAACAGCTAGGAGTCAGTTACTTGCACAACAGCAGTTACCGTTTTAAAGGGTCTGAGCTCTCAGAGAGGAGGGAAACAAAACAATATTTCCAGCTGTGCCCTGGATTGCACACTAGCAAATTGCAGAGTCTTCACAACAGATGTCTGAAGTCTAGGGAAACGTCCACCAGGAGATTAGATAAAGAAGGATAAAATTCAAGACTGGCACTAAGCTCTTGAATAGTGTTGGTGGTTTTGGGTACTGCAGTGGGGAGTGTATGAGGATGAAAAAAGAAGGGGACAGGGTGAAAGATAGATAGAGGCTTTATGATTCCACTCTATATATCAGAGATGATCTTGAAGGAAATCTTTTTGGAACTGAATTATTGGTCAGTTTGTGAGGTTTCTTCTCCTCCTGGCCAGACTGGATCAATCAGGTGTATCTGCGGGCCAATCATGCCCGTCTGAAAGCTGCCCATACCTATGTGACAGATGAGTTGAAGACCCTTGGAGTACCCTTTCTCAACCGCAATGCAGGCTTCTTTGTTTGGATCGATTTCCGAAAGGTCAGTGGTCTCAGGAGTGGACTCTGCTCTTCTGGTTAGGCAAACATTTGGCACAATGGTTTCTGGAGGAGAGTTGGATGTAGTTGCACAAACACATTGCTAAATCCTAATTAATCATTCTGTTGAGCTGGAGGGAAGAGGTGCATGGTGATTTTGTAAGCATGATTCATTGGGTCCGTTTAGTTTGTATACATGTTTTTCTTCTTGCTAGGGATGTTTTCTTACTGCATCCTGTCTCTTTTCATTATCTTTGCCCCAACCCTTCTTCCTGGGAATTTCAACTGCTTCAATTCCTCAGGGATCCTAGCTACCCACCAGTCTCCTCAAGTCCTGTGAGGATCACAGCTTGGTCCATTTACAGCATTTGGGAAGCAGAAAAATCTCCCCAGGCTGTTATTATTTATGCATCCTTTTTACTTGGTGGAGGTGGCCCACTCTCTCCTCCACCGCCCCCAATTCGCAGCTCCTCCTTGTGGCTAAAGAGAGTTGGGTACCCACATATCTCCATCTTCTGTATAAAAGGAAAAAATATGTAATACTTTAAAGACTAACAAGATAGTTTATCACCTAATAAACTATTTTGTTAGTCTTTAAAGTGCTACATATTTTTTCCTTTTGTTTTACCAAGATCAGACTAACACGGCTACCTCTCTGTTACTGTCCATCTTCCATATGACAGCCTTCTCCTTAGAACTCTGTGGCTGCTGGGCCCCAATTCCATTACCACTGATCTTGAACACAAAGGGTCCTCCAGGGTGACCTGCATGTTACTAACACCTTACCCTTATGCTCCCAGTACCTTAGGACAGGAACGTTTGAAGAGGAGATGCTGCTGTGGAGGCGATTCCTGGACAACAAGGTTCTGCTGTCCTGTGGCAAGGCGTTTGAGTGCAGTGAGCCAGGTTGGTTCCGGATCATCTTTGCTGACAAAACCCATCGATTACAGTTAGGTGAGTGGTGTTTTCACCCCTCTCCATTCTGCACTCTGGCCACCTCATTACCTTCTCAAATTACCCTCTATCCCAGGCTGTCTCCATTTTTTTTCACTCCCCTACTCCAAGTCCATCTGGATCTGAGAAGTGTTTTGTGATTCTTGTGCTTTTGTAGTAATTCTTTTGGGTTTTTTCCTCCCTCACTCTACCACAGGCATGCAGCGGATCCGTAGAGTCCTGGAAGAGCGGGAGCGGGAGATCCTGTCTGAGGACAAGGATCAGCCCTGCCAGTCAGACCAGGATGGCAAAGCAGACAGTACAGATGAAGTCATCTTTGTATCCCGTCACCAAGAGCCTGGTTCTACTGGTGGCTCTAACCTTGGTGACCTTATTGGCCTCCTGCAGCATCAAATGAGGTCATCTGACTGGCTTCAGAAGAACACAGCAGAGCAGTTTGCACAGGAGAAGCCAGAGATCTATGACGTGTTCAGCAAACTGGTGGGGAAACCGTAAGGACCCCTGTTACTCTGTGGGCCATATCTGAACAGGGATTGACACCAGCGCCCTAACTGCTTGGTATTTGACTCCTAGCAAATAAAATATTTTTGTATAGCAAGGAAATCACTTTGTAAACCCTACTGCCCAGGCGCCCTCTTCAGAATCTCTGCTTTGTATTGTATAGGCTATTTCTCTGGATTGGGGGTGGGTGGGGGATGCAGGGCTCGCTTCTGCCACTGCCCCTTGTCTTGTATTTTATAATTCATTTCAAATGAAAAGTTCTTGGCTCTTTTTTGTATAAGGCACCATGGTGTCATCTTTTATACTGCTTCTCGCTTCTTCTCTCCATTCCCAGGGAGACAGAAACTTGAGATAATTCAGATGTTTTATATTTAGAGACAACTTATTTCTTTCAGCCCCAGAAGATGTTTCCTCATCAAGGCACTGTAATCTGACATATATTGATAGTCAGAATCAAGTACTTGCCTTGACTGTCAGCTGGGGGTAAATAAGTATGTATTCATAGACCTGTGTGTGTGTGAGAGAGAGAAAGAGAGAGAAACACTTCAACACAGAAGATCGAACAACTTAGGTAACTAGTACTATGAGCCTTTCACTTCTGGATCACTAGTTTCCCTCCAGTCTCAGGTTCATTGTGATTTAAAAAAAATACATAATATAGAGATATGGTGCCCTGTATTATATGAGCTTTGTTATCTCTATCCAGCTGTATGTGTTCATATAAAAGGTCATCACCACAACTGGGTCTGATAGCTTCTCAGCAGGAACGGCCAAGAAAATGGGCAAAGGATGCAGATAGATAGTTCCGTTATGGTAGGAGAATGTTCTGGTTAGAAATAAGGTACTTTGGCAGAACAGTGTATAGAGAACGCTTAGTGTATAGAGAATGCTTATTTTGCTGCTGCCGCCAGGCTCCTCAGAGCAGCCAAGCCAGAACCTTCCTCCACAGTCAACTATAAAAAATGTTATCCAGATTGTTACATCAGACAGCTCCTGAGAATAACTTTCTAGTTACACAAGTGTCTTTTGATTTCTTTGAAAGGGTCTGTTTGAGCTGCATTCTGTGTGACGGTGGTAAACTGTAACGTGGTTCGTAAACTGATCTCTCGGTATCAAGCATTTTCCTTTGAGCTTGGTTTGATTTCCTCTGAGACAAAACAAGTCTTACTTTGTTCGCATCCAGGATTTAGAGTGACTACAGTATAGGATAGGTAGCAGCATAGCTATGCCACTGTAGTACCACAGTGTAGATGCTTCCTACAGTGATGGAAGGATTTTGTCCAGCAATGTAGGAAAATCAGCTTCCTAAGTGATGGAAACATTCTTTTGTCAGCCTAGCTGCATCTACTCTGGGGGTTAGATGGGCATAGCTGTGGTAATTGGGTGGGGTGTTTTCACACCCCTGACTGCTGTAGCTACGTCAGCCTATCTTTTTAAAGTGTACATTAGGCCATCTGTGTTAATGTGTAGAGCAAGAGCAAATTGTGCTCTGAAGAAAAAGAAATAAATAATTGTAAATATAACCTATGAAGGAGGTCTCCTCTCCTGTTATGTGCCAAGGTGTACTACTGGTGTTAACTGAGCTTGGTGTTTTAACATAGCTGAATTTACTGAAATCCGGTGAAGGTCATGTCTATCTCTATAGGGACTATTCTAGTACAGCCATGGCACTATAGCTGTGCTATTAAAATATTGTAGTGTAGACTCAGGCTATGCTAATGGAAGGGTTTTTCCATCAGTGTAGTAAAATTACCTTCCAAAGCTACATTGAGGGTGTATTCTTCTATCCAGTCTGAAACTTTCCTCTTGGTATTGATATTAAATGTGAATAGCAGGATTGAGAGTTCACAGGAAGAGATCAGCTCCCAGATGTCACAGGCAGTCACACCAACAATGATTGGGATCTTTCAAGCAATAAAGGAAAGAGCATTACGTACATGCAGCCACTCATCCTACATAGTAAGGTCCCTTCCTGCAGTTTCTCTCTCAAGAAGCCATTGGCTCCAAAGAAGACACCTTCCCTTTGATTGAAAAATATCACTGAAGCAAACTGCAATTTCTAGCTCACCCTGTGCAAGTATGTAGTCTCTCCTCTGTAACAGAAAAGGAACAGTTAATCTGTTTAAATGAGGGATATGGTAGCAGTGTCTAGCATTAAATGGGATGAGAAGCAGTTTACGTTATCTAAAAACTGGATTTATTTGAGTTTAGGGGGTGAATTCTTGCCACAATCAATGTGAAAAAGGCAAATCAAATGTAAAAGGGGAATAATGCTTCCCCAGCTATTAGGCATGGAGTGATAATTTTCATAAATTGCTTTTAAATGCCTAAAAGGAGTCAGCCAAAAAAAGGGTCTGGTTCCAAAACAATGCAATAGTTAAAAGCTTTCTATTTGCTAACTAATTCATTCTTTTTTCCTCAGATTTTAGCCCATATTTTTTAGTAAATTCTCTGTCTGTGCTGATTAAAATTTATTTCACATTTATGCTGAAATTTCTGCTTTTGAAAGGTAAAGCAAAATTTAAGTTATTGAGATGGTTACATCTTTGAAAAGGGTGGGAAGAGAAATGCCAGACTAGATAACTAATGGAAAGACAAACTGTCTCCCTTCCCCTTTGTGCCATTCCCAAGAAATCATTGAGCTGCACAAATTTTAGTCTAGCAATAGCAAAGTGAGGGAGAAGGCTCCCTGTAATGAAGAACATAAAGAACTGTTCAGGTAGTAATAAAGCACTTTTATTTCTTTTTTAGATTTCTGTAATAAACAACCTGTTAACTAGTGCTGGCTCGGTTTTCTCTTTGGTTTTTAGTTGTTCACAGAACTGGTGCATTTTTATATACATCTCTGAAAAGGGTGTTTCACAGCTATTTATGTATACTGGTCAGTAAAATGTTTATTAACCACACTAATGGGGCTTAAAAAACAGCAGTGTTCCTGTAGCTCCTTAGAGACCAAAATATATAGATAGTATCATGAGCTTTTGTGGGCACCACCCACTTCATCAGATGACAAATTGATTTATTTTACTTCTTGTACACTAAAAGAGCCAACAGTACATGCATATATTTGCAAGAGAGAGCATAATAGAGCAAAAGGTTGTTTTACTAATGTAAGGAAAACAATACTAAAAGAGTTGCATGCTTTTGTGCTCATGTGTGCTGTGTGTTAGCTACTATTTAAGTGCAAGTGGTTTTACAGGTGTACTGTGAGGACATTTGAGAAGGTATCTGTGGGCCAGACTCTTAAGCTTGACTGTCCCCCAAAACAGAGAATGTAACTGTGGAAGCAGAGGCAGGATGAGCTGTGATTGAATTCCCCTTTGGAACAGAAAAAACTGTCTGTCCCAACTACTACTCTTCAGAAACAATAGTCTGATCAGAAGCCCATTGAAAGTTGGGATTGGTTCTGCTTTGGGCAGAGGGCTGAACTTGATTATCTTCTGAGGTCTCTTCCAGCTCTATGATTCTATGAAAGTGACCCCTTCTGGTTAGTTGAAAATAAATTTGGTAGGGAGAGGAAAGATTTCATAGAACTGTAAGACTGGAAGGGACCTTGGGAAGTCTTCTAGTTCAGTCTCCTGTATGTAAGTCAGGGCTAAGTAGCATCTAGACTAGACCTGACAAGTCTTAATTTATCCTTAAAAATCTCCAATGATGGAAAGTCCACAACTTCCCTAGGCAGTTTATTCCAGTGCTTAAGTAGCCTTACAGTAAGGTTTTTTCCCCTAATGTCCAACCTAAATTGCCCTTGCTGCAATTTAAACCCATTGTTTTTTGCCCTAACCTCAGAGGTTAAGAACATTTTTTCTCCCTCCTCATATATTTGAAAATTGTTATCGTGTCCCCATTCATTCTTCTCTTCTTCAGACTGAACAAACTTAGTATTTTTAATTTTCCCTCATAGGTCATGTTTTCTAAATTTTTATTTTTGTTCCTCTCCTCTAGACTTTCCCCAGTTTGTCCACACCTTTGCTGAAATGTGGCACCCAGAACTGGACACAGTAGTCCAGCTGAGTCTGTATCAGTGCAGAGCAGAGAAGAATAATTGCTCATATTTAGCTTTTGATCCACTATGACTCCCAGATTGCTTACTACAATATTCCTTCCTAGACAATCATTTCCCATTTTGCATGTGTACAACTGATTGTTCCTTCCTAAATGGAATACTTTGATTTGTCCTTATTGAATTTCATCCTGTCTACTTCAGACCATTTCTTCAATTTGTCCAGATTATTTTGAATTTTAATCCAATCTTCCCAAGCACATGCAATCTCTCCTAACTTGGTATCATCTGAAAACTTTGTAAGTATACTCTTTATGCAATTATCTAAATCAAGGATGAAGTTATTGAACTGAACTGGACTCAGAACTGATCCCTGTGGGACCACCCTTGGTATGTCGTTGTAGCTTCACAGTAAACCACTAATAACCGTTTGCTGGGAATGGTTTTCCAATGAGATATGCACTTACCTTAAGTCACTCCATCTACATTTTATTTCCTTAGTTTGTTTATGACAGGGGTGGGGGAACCTTTTTTGAGTTGAGGGCCGCTGACCCACAGAAAAATCAGTCGGGGGCCACACACAAGTGAGAAGCAAAAAAAACCACCCCATGCTCACTGATGTGGCTCCTGACTGAGGAGGAGAAAGACACTCCCCACATTTCCTTCACACACCAGAGCCTGGGGGGCCCAGCCTAGTAGATTTTGAGTGCACCAGCCCCTTGGTAGGGCAGTGGGGAGACTGGAGCTCAGTGTGGGCTCCCCAATGCTAGTGGGGGCAAAGAGCCTCTGGGCCTGAGGTTCCTCACCCCTGGTTTATGAGAGAGTCATGAGAGACTGTATCAAAAGTCTTACTAGAATCAAGATATACCACATCTACTGCTTTCTGCCAATCCACAGGACTTGTTACCCTGTCAAAGAAAGCTATTAGGTTGGTCTAACAAGATTCTTGACAAATCCATGCTGACAGTTACTTATCACCTTATCTTCTAGATGTTTGCAAATTGATTGCTTAAATGTTTACTCCATTATCTTTCAGGCTACTGAAGTGAAGTTGACTGGTCTGTAATTCCCCACATTGTCTTTATTGCCTTTTTTATAGACTGGTGTTGCATTGGCCCTCTTCCAGTCTTCTAGAATCTCCTGTGTCTTCCTTGACTTTTCAAAGATAATTACTCTATTTCCTCAGTCAGCTCCTTGGGTATTCTAGACTATTTTGTCATTTGGAAGGGAGTAAAATTGTGATGCTGATGTGAAAAGGTCCTGACAGAATGACATGCACACTTTGTAGGTTCTGTAGGCTAAGTTTGCCCACGCCAGGGGCTTCTTGCATGCTTCCATTTCCCATCCTCCCATAATCATCTTATATTCTACCCTCCCTGTGCTCTGTGTCAGAAACTCTCAGAAACTCTCTAAAACTCCCACCAATCTCACCTCTGTCTGGGACTCTGTCCCAATTTCATCTTCCCCATACCATTGCCCCCATTTTTCTCCTGTGCTATATATTGTGTATCTACCCTTCCCTCTGTTCCAGTCTCTGCCATAAGCCTGGGGCACTGTGTTCCTCCCTTCCCTCCTCCCCCATTCCCCATAGGGATTTTTGTGTCTCTTCCCTTTCCTTCTCTACCACAATGCTCTGTGTCCCCAATCTCCCCCATTCACTCCCTCCCCAGCAGGGGCTCTGTGTTCCCCTCCATTTCCCCCTTTTCCCCACCACTGTCTCCTATCCTACTCTTACCAAGGGTTCTATGTGCCCCCTTAAACACTCCCCCTCTCCCCCAGTCATTACTTATTTTCTTTGTGTCTGGGAGATAATCATTCAAGGTGTCAATATGTTAAACTCTATAGGGAGGATGACCAGGTCTGAGATGGGGGTTATTATGCTGGAGCATCTTAATGGCTGCCATCAACCAGGTCTTTGATTTGTAGACAATCCTGAACTGAATGAAGTGCTGGGATGGCTAACCAGATGTTAGTGGGGCTGTGTGGGCTCACCATTTCTTCCTTTCAGTTTTCCAAATGCCACCAAAATTAATAGGGTAGTACGTAGTGTCTTATTTATTACAGATTATATAAATCATTGGCAACTGACCACTGCTTTGTTCTCAATTTAGCTGCAGTCAGCAAAAGTACTTTAGTTTGTGTTGCTTAAAAATATTCTACTTTTTGTCCTTAACTTGCTAGGAGCAGTCATTTTTAGTAAGAACCCAACCAACCTTATCAAAATCTAGTATCAAAAATAGACTGGAGAAACCCTGGAAGCAATGACTATTTTTAGCTACTCTGCCTGTTCCCTGCCGTTACCTACCAGATTCTGACTGCACACAGCCCATGCACGTGTGCTTAGTTATTCTAGGCAGATCTTCCTCGTGACCCTTTTTTCCCTGAACACCTGACTGCAGAAAACACTTGACTGATTAAAGATTAATACTGCTGCAAAGCGTGACAGCTGCCTTTCGTCTGAGTACTTCTGGGAAGGCAAATAGGGAATGACAGAACTTTCAGTCAGTATTTCTAATACATGAGGCATTTCTGTAGAAAGCTTGGCTGCATGGCCCCCTAGCATTTCGTGCCCTTCAACTGGTGCTATGAGAAGCAGGATTCTAACGCATAATCCCTTTCTTCTCCCTCCAGCAAGTGGGGGGCATTGGGATATAGACATCAAGCAATATAAGTAGCATAACTTTGCACTTGGCCACTGGTTAGGATAGCATTGATTAAGGATGTGAAAAAGGCTCCATTGATATCAATGAGGTTATCATTTTGTTGGAATACCAAGAACTGAAATACTGGATCAGACCAATGGCAGTCTATTATGATGTCCTGACTCCTCCTGTACCAGAATAGAACTGTTATCTTATCTAAACTGTATTTCTGACTGTTGCCTATACCAGATGTTTCTAAGCAAAATATGAACCACTATTTGATAGTTTATGCTGTAACATAGGGCTGAAGGAAAGTGGAAGGGATGGCCCCAGTACATTAATATAAAGGGAGAGTGTTGCAAAAGTGAATAACCAGTTAAAGTGGCTTCTGAGAATGTGCTGTTATGCAGCACTGAGTACCTGGTGATACTTGTGAATCTGCCACAGTGATTGCACCACTGTACATGGAGGAACCACAGTGTATCAAAGGAATTCTGAGATGACAGGAGAATCATAACTAGGCATGATGCTGATTCTTCCTTCCCGTGCCTTCAATTCTATATAGCACAGTTCACCCATAAGAGACAATGACAGAGCTGCGTGCAGAAAGGGAATGCACCTTGGGAAGCGAAAGAGCAGTGAACTGAAGAATGTGATGCATGAATTAAAATCATACGCAGTCTACCATCACAAAAGACTTGATTATAGCAGGCTTTAAAGCGAGGAGAGGTGAAAAACTCTGCCACATTTATAAAAACTAATGTTCTGTCACTCAGAAGCTATTAAGTATTTTTACAGGATAAAAATGGCAGCTGAAGAGTCTAAAAATAAAACAGCATGCTGGTACAGCTACACTACTGGAATACAAACTAGTAAAACTAGTGTTTCTGAAGTTCCAGGGAAATAAGTGTCTGTCTTGCCGTTACTACAGAACAGGAAGGATTCATTTATTTCACTTTTAGCCATTAATAATTGGAAAAAACTTCTCTGTAGAAAACTGCCCAAATATTCCTATAGGAAAGAAGTTGCCTTTAAAGCCTCCTTAAATCCTTCAGCTACAATTGATCTGATGCACTTTATTCTCCCTGAAGAGCAGAGAGACAGGAAGCCCCTGTGGACATTGCATGGGCACGAACACACTGTGTTCAGCAACCCTCTCCCCTCCCTCAGCTGCACGTGGACTAGCCAGTGTTCTTGTCACATGACACAGCTTGCTCTTCTACCGCTCCCAGACTGTCACATTCATCACCATTCACACAGATGAGTCCCATTGCTCACAGTGATTGCCACATTCATGTCAGCACACAGCCCTAGCACATGAATGGTGCCTTGCTCAATTCATAAAAGTGACAATGGTCAATTCACAATGTACTGTTTGCTTCAATTTATTAATGAAACTAAGACCAAGGAAAATTCTTGCTTTTGATCAATGCACAAGGAACCTAGCAGCACATTTTAACAGAAGGTTTAAAAGCAAAAGCATCTTGTGAGATAAAATCTGAGTTAATGGCAGGGAAAACCCCAGCCACAAACACATCAAAGTCACAGGGAACACTGTGGCTTGATTGCCTGATGCAAATGTTTTGTAAGCTGAAAACAAAATGATTTAAAGTGTGTGTGTGTGTGTGTGTGTGTGTGTGTATGTGTGTGTGTGTATATATATATATATATATATATATAAAATGTAAATAAAAGTGGGGGCATGTTGTCACCTGTTACCTAATGGAAGAGAACAGGGCTGACTGCAGAGAGAGTATTTCTCTGATGCTTTTTCCACATGGAAGCATTGGTAGGTCTCTACATAGGTGCATAAGGTGGACTTTGCACAAGGCACTTTTGTTGTTGAAGAAGCTATGGTGAAAAGGGTTAGCTCTGTGACAATGTGTGCAACAAACACTACTTACAAAACTGCTCACTCACATGCATACAACATGGCAGTGCCCTGCACTGAGGTAACAATGGATGAAGCAGAAAGGAAAAATATGGTCTTAGGACAGGGGTGAGCAATAAGCGGCATGGGCTAGGCCACCACTTCCTGCAGTTCCCATTGGCCAGGGACATCTGTATGACATCTATGACCTGTAAGTGGCTGTACCTGAGGACATGCAAGTAAATAAAGCATCTAGTGGCTAAAGATGTTAAGTATTGGGTAATTGACTAATGGAATAGTTGATGCATTTTGTCTGGTCCCAGGCTTCAAGTGGTGTTGCTGCTTTGAAGTACCCCCTCTTCTTCCTCCCCTTGCTGCCTGGTGGGGGGGGGGAAGTGATTAATCGACTATGCTGTTGACTAGTCCTTCGCATCCCTACTAGTGGCCAACCGGGGGCTAACCCTCGCGAACCACATCTGTCCCACAGGCCACTTATTGCCCACCCCTATCTTAGCGGGAGTCAGATACTAAAGCAATAGGGGCCTTTTAAATATCTGGGTATCTTAGCTATAGGGTTAGGTAGCAAGAGGGCCATTTTGTGTCCCTCCCACATCCTGCCTGCTTTGCCTCACTCTGGCAGCACAAACCTGGCGGAATGTATTATTTGCAGAATAGGGATGCTTTTGGCAGAGAGGAAGTTCCCAGGTGGTACAGAGCTATTGATGGGATGATGTCAGGGAAAGAGGGCATGGCCAGACCACTGTTAGGCTCTGTAGGTCTCTAAATGATGGAATGGCCCCATGATGTGTTATCAAGACAGCAAAACCTAGAGACTAGGTTAAGTTTCTCCAGGGCCTGATCTGTCCCCAAACTGTCCCAAGGTTTGTGGGACAGGATCCATCAAGGTGATATAAAATCATCTTTGTTTTCTTCTTATCTGCACTGAGTGCAGCTTGGCTACTTGGGGTATGTCTACACTGCCACCCTAGTTCGAACTAGGGTGGCTAATGTAGGCATTCGAACTTGCAAATGAAGCCCAGGATTTAAATATCCCGGGCTTTATTTGCATGTTCCCGGGCGCCGCCATTTTTAAATGCCTTGTAGTTTGAACTCCCTGCCCGTGGCTACACGCGGCACGGACTAGGTAGTTCGAATTAAAGCTCCTAATTCGAACTACCGTTACTCCTCCTGCAATGAGGGAGTTCAAATTAGGAGCTTTAATTCGAACTACCTAGTCCGTGCCGCGTGTAGCCGCGGGCAGGGAGTTCGAACTACGGGGCATTTAAAAATGGCGGCGCCCGGGAACATGCAAATAAAGCCCAGGATATTTAAATCCGGGCTTCATTTGCAAGTTCGAATGCCTACATTAGCGACCCTAGTTCAAACTAGGGTGGCAGTGTAGACATACCCTTAGTGAGTTCAACATGGAGAATAGAAAACACAGTTGTGTGCAAGGTGTTTGTATGGTCTCCTGACTTCATCTTTCCAACCCACAATTAGCAATGGTGTAGTCCTAAATCTGAAAGGACAGGAACTTTAGCGTCAAATTCATTGGGGGTGGTGAAGAACACCTTGCCACTCCTCTGCAGGAGAACACGGGTTCTAACCGGCCCCCCAAAGAATATGCAATTGAAAGAATTGGGTATATACAATATTATTGTGTATAAAATATGTTAAATTGTGTTGCCAGATGATTTCAACAAAAATACCGAACACATTTGACATTACATCACAATCTACATTACATCTTATTTAGAAAATACTGGACATTTATATTTTCTCAATTTGTTTCCCGAACAGAAAGCTCAAATACTGGACTGTCTGGTTCAAAAACGGACACCTGGCAACCCTAATGTTAAGTAAGATCTTTTATGAAATCTTGTAATGTTCTGAACTCCAATTATTATAAGCTATATAAATAGACTACGGTTATGAATATATGTATACAGACTAGTAGGCTCAGGACCTGTACTACATTTTAAATTACCGCTCACAACAGAATACCCATGTATTGTCTACCCAGAAGGCAACAAACAGAGGGCCATGAAAGTTAATAGAAAGTCCTTTATTAGTGATGTAAGTGCATGCTGCTTCAATTGACTTCATCAGAGATGTGCCTACTATACCAAGGCTGAATGGTATAATGTGTATTTTGGTCTTCTGCTTCTGAATAGGGATGTAAAGGGTTAACCGGTTACCCAGTAAGCTTACTGGGTAACTGGTTAACTGGCAGCCTGGTTGAGCTGGAGCAGCCCAGTTGCCACCCCACACTGCTGCCTCTGATGCAGAAGCAGCAGTGCAGGGTGGCAAGGGGCTCCCCCCAGGAGCTATTGAATAGTTGTGTAACCATGACATTTTGATGCAGTTACACAAGTATTCAGTCACATGCTATCTAACATCCCACAGTGGGAAAGGCTTGCATGGCTGCTGCCCATGCTGGATTTATTCTGTGCAGCAGGCTTCTGTCATCAGGGTTCTTAATAATCTGGCACCTTTCAACAGCACAAAGATCACTTAGTTAAGGATTCAAAATAGATCTGGTATTTGTCACTTGTGGGTTTTGGCTTTTCGCACTATAAATTGATGTGCTTGAGGAGACTTGGTGGAAGCTTCCAAAGAAGCTAGAAGTGAAAATTAATTACGTAGAGCTTCTGCATTAGTCAGTTCCCTTGGTTTCTTGCTCTGTACCTCAGTGGCAGATGAGGAAATGATTGCAGGACGCAGTGTTGCTGATTAAATCAATCCCCTTCCTAAGAGAATGTAGATTTCCTGGTAGGGAAGTGAATGGGTAACTGATTTACTGGTTCCCTGGGGCCAGACCCTCACTGAAGGTAGGCAGAGGGTTACTCCAGCACTGGCCGACAGCCTCACACAGCTGGCAGCTGAGGCTGGGAGCTGGCAGCCAGCCCCAGCCCAGGAGTTGGGGTCTGGGAGCCAGCTGCTAGCCCCAGCGCTGGGCTGAGAGCAGGAGCCCTACAGGCTGGGGGCCAACCCATGCCACTCCTGGGATCCTGATTAGTAGGTTAAGCCATTAAATGTTAGATTAACCTAGTGGATAACTGATTAATTGGGATTTTACGTCCCTATTTCCTGACTATTTTTTCACAGCAAGTGAAGGGAAAGATGCCTGAAGAAAAGAGAGGAAATGGGATTGTGAATTGTTGCAGCTTGAAGATAGGAAATTCCTTTCATACCATTCCAGGTGGCACATGAATAGGCTTGCAGCTGCACTGGTAGCACAGAAGTATATCTATAAAAGGATTACTTCTTGCATTTCTGGAGTTTCCCACTTTTCTCAGTGCTGTGTATGACACAAGCATGGCTGCTGTGTTCTGAGTATTGTGTTGCAATGCTGCTTCTGCACACTGCATGTGAGTTTTTTGGAGTGGGATAGTTATATATATTATTGCAGTACCCCAGAAATGGTTCAAGACTCCATTGTGCTAGGTGCTGTACAAATACAAAACAAAGAAAATCCCTGCCCTTAATGGTTTACAATGTAAGCATGAGACAAGAGAGGAATGGATGGGTACAGAAAGACAAATGGAGGTGTACAAGGAAATGAAGAAACAATATTGGTCAGTATGACAGGCAGTGGTCCCAGTATATTAGTGGCATATCCACTGTCAAGCTCTTTGTAGGTATCATAGTATCTAATTTTGTGTTTGTGCTAGTAGGTTGAACCAGTTACTTCTTAAGTAGTCCCTTCCCTGCCTGCTGCACAACCAGCCACGGGTGGGGGAGGGACTGCTCTGGCTCGGATGTGGGCAGTGGGGGCTCCATTATCAGGGGCTCCTCTGGCCCCAGTCCCTCCCCTAGCCCTGTCACGATGGCTGTCCCGGCCCTGCCACAGGCAGGGTCCAGCCAGCCAGGCCGGTTAACCGGTTACCCGGCAAGCAAGCCAATAAGCTTACCGAGTTACCAGTTAACCTTTTACATCCCTAATTTGTGTAATGTGTAGTGAGGTGCACCAGTTCAGTGTGTATGATCATATATGCACTGGACTCTCTAGTGTATAATTACATCCTGTGTCTTACAGCTCAGGGAATTACTGCTTTTGCTCTAGTGAGAGGGGCTTGAGTTTTTAATGCTGAGGCTCACCCAAGATGAGCCCCAGAGACCTTATGAATGATTGTGGCCATATTCATAACACTGGAACACAACATTGAGCCAGAATGCTATCCCAATATATTGCAAGGTTATCACCTCCTTATACAATTCAAATACATCATATCAGAACATCTGCCTGCCACAGGCCTGTGACTTTATTTCAAAGATGGTCATTACATTGCAATGTCACCACCCCGATGCAGCATGATGTCATCATGTCCGGGCATGGTGAGCCTCTCATAATGGTGAGTCTCACAATGATCGTGTACCACAGAATAATTCTGAAGCTGTATCTGTGGGGTCAGGGCCAGCCCACAACATTTTGGCACCTGAGGTGGGGAGCTCAAATAACACCCCTATGCCACCTTTTCTCCTGCCTGCCTGTTATGTCTCTTGTGCCCTCCTTCCTCCAGCGCAGCACTCCACTATCTCTGTGCATCTAGAGCAGAGAGAATACATAAGCACCAGCAGCAGACACAATTTTCTACACGCTGGGTGCTAGTGGTGCCCCCCCCCCAGTCTGGCACCTGAGGCGGCTGCCTCAGTTTGCCTCATGGTAAGGCCAGCCCTGTGTGGGGCTGCCACTGCAGTGGGCGCTATAAGGGCAGTCTTAAAAACTCAGGAGCAGGTGGCAGCTGATGTGTCTCCCTAATCGTTCCCTGGGCAAAACCAAACACACCACCCACCTCCTCCTCTGCCATCAACATCAACCATGCCCTTGAGCCTGACCCCCATCACCAGCTGGAACTTTTTTTGTAATGATGGTGCTGAAAGCTGTGGATCCAAACCATAAACCCCCTATATAATGTAAATCACTTCAAGCCTGGGGGTGGCACAGCTATTCCACATGACTAATTCCTGCACCTATGTCATGCAGGTCCCTGTTTCTGCCACCAGCAGTGCCTCCAATCCCTACCTCTACTATGCTCTGATCCCTGCCCACAATTAGAAATGTCAGATAGCATATAATTGAATAGTGGCGTAACCGCATCCAATTTTAGCGGTTACACGATTATTCGCTAGTCCTGAGGGCAGGCCGGCAGCCAGTGCGCTCCCAGCCCCACCCCTGGGGAGCTCCCTGCCACCCCATGCTGCTGCCTCTCTATCAGAGCCAGCAGCATGGGGTGGCTGGCGGAGCCGGTCTGCAAGGGGAGCCGGTTTAAAAACTGGCTTCCCGCGCAGACCGGCTCCCGCCTACCACCCCGGGTACTGCCCCAATACGGAAGCGGCAGCAGCCCCTGTCCACAGCAGTCCGGGGGCTGGGCCCGGGCCCACTGCGGAGAGAGGCTGCCTTAGCAGCAGTGCGGGGGGGAGGAGACTGGGGGAATGACAGGGTTAGCCCAGAAGCCCAGGCTTAGCGCTTAATCGTACAGTGCTCTACAGGTTGACAGCCCTGCCCCCACCCTTGCACCACACGGGCCCGTCGCGCGCTGCCCGCCGCCGGAACGCCCAGACCGGCGCGGGCACAGTCCGCGGCTTCAGGCGCCCGCGCGCGCGTGGCCGGCGAGGCGCTTTTACCGCAGCCAGGCCGCACACCGGCCGCGGCGCCAGTTGCTGCCCTGCGCGCTGAACATTTCCTCCCGCGCATGCGCTCTGCGCCCGGCGGCTGCTCCGAGCCCCGGCCCAGCCGCCCGACGGGGCCGCTCCGTGTGACATGAGGCCGTGAGCGGCCTGCGCTGCTGCTGGCTGAGGTGAGGTGAGGTGCCGGTCCGGGGGTACCGGGGCGCGGCGGAGTCGCTGTGTGAGGCGGCTGTTTGCCGGGCCGCGCTGGGGAGGGGGCTGCCGGGCCGGGCTGCGGAGAGCGATGAGCCCACCAGCGGGGGGTGGGGAGGCTGTGCCCCTGCCGGCGTTAGGGAGCCGGGCGGGGAGTGTCAAGCCGAGGGGGGTGAAGGCGGGGCGGGCCGGGCCGGCCGAGATACTCGGGGAGGCAGCCGGCTCCCAGCTAGGCCGTGTGACGGGGAACTGGGGGCCGGAGGTGTCGCGCGGGCCGCGCAGTAACTAACACACCCCTGGGCGGGAGACACGTGCGGGGCGCGAGCACTAGGCGCTCAGCCCCTTGCTCCCCAGCACTGTGCCTGTGGCTGTTCCTGGGACCGCAACTGACACAACAGGGAGAAACTGATCACCTAAGGGTAGCGGGGCAGTTCTCTAGCCGTATTTCCTACTGATTCGAAGAATACTTTTCTTGTTACTTGTGGGCGGGCCACGAACGGCATCTGTGTTACCCTCTGCTAATAATATGGGTTGAACTATTCCCCCACCTGCTTTCAATTCTCCTGTTTCTGTTTCTCAGTACTGCTGAAATTTCATTCTACTTACCTCACTTCTTATACGGATGCATCTCTTTGTGGAGTCCTGAAGTATGAAGTGCTTTTGTGGAAAAGTTTTATTTCAACAAAGGTTTTCTGGGTTTTACCAGGCTAGTTTTAGGCCTGTTATTTGAAAACATGAATGAGAAGGGGGTTTAATGTAACTTTCTAAAATTATCTGAGTATTCATCATAAACTCATTCCCACATTCTACTCAAGGTTAATAAGTTTCAGGCGCATGGAAGAGCTGATGCTGAATCAGAGCAGTGGTCTGTCTTGTGTAGTATCCATGTACAAGTGACAAGTATGCCTTTCTTCAGAGGAAAATGGAAGCAACCCTGTAATGTCTAGGAAATCTAGAGTTGGAGAAAATTCAATTAAAAGTTCTGTTCATAGATGCTTATGTGATAGTTTGCTGATAGGGGAAGCTTATTCCTACTCATTAGCATTTTATCTTTGATGTCCTGAAGCTGAAAGGCTAATAATATTTCTTATTTTTCCCAGTGGTTTCTAATATAACCATGTTAATTCTCATTATCCTATACATGTATGATTCCTTTTTAAATCCATTTTGGTACTTCCTCTACCTGATGGCAGTGAGTTCTAGAGATTAAATAGTTCCTTGTCTGAAACTGAGAGGAAAAAGTTTTTTCTCCGTGACTCAAGAGCCTGTCACACATGTATGATCTCTGTGATAAATCACATGATTCCACCATTGTATCTGGAAAGTGAGGGTATAACTTGACTAAAAGGCAGAAGAAATATAAAAACTCTTGGAAATTCCCATTCTTTTGCTGGCTATTCTAGTACTTCAATCTTTTATCTGCTCAGAGTTCAGCATGGTGTGGCTATGCTGTCACTGCGGCTGTGAAGTCCTGCCACCCACCTGCTGGGCCCCTGCATCTGGGGCTGCTCCAGCATAGCATAGGTGGGCATAGACAGAGTTCACTAACAAGGGCCGGTTAACCGGTAAACAAACCGGTAAGTCTCATACTTGCTGGTATGATTACTGGTTAACCATTTAACAACCCTAAATTGAAATCAGAATATGAACCTACTCTGACCTAAAGCATTAAAAGTTGAGAACTTCTTAAGTGGTGTCTAAAACCTTTTCCTTGTTGTGCTGTGTAAGTGCTGTCACTTCAAGTTGCAAACACCCTCTGTCCCAACGTTCTCTTGAATAAAACTTTCATATAACTATTGTTTTTGACATACTCTTTACTTTCTTCATATTTGGTGGTGATGGTTTGTTTGTTTTGTATAATTTCTGTTTCACTAACATTTACCTATCAAATTTCTCTTGTTCTCAAAAATAACTCTTTGTACTTTCCCACAAAAGGCAGAATATGTGATTATATCAGCCGTGCTGTAGTGTAGTAAAGCATGATGCAAAAAATTGCTACTGAACAATTTGCATGTTGGAGCCACAATCAGTTTCCTTATTATGAGAATTTTTGAGTTCTGTGTTGGAACTGAAAAACCAAAACACCCTATTTATGTAACAAATGTATAATAACCAACCTGTGTATCTCCCTAGTTACTGTTTCTTTATGCTAAAGTTTGGTAACTTTGCTTTAGTTAATCAAAATTTTGAAAGCACAAAAACTAACCTATATGATCAGCTCTGGAAAATATCAGCACCCAACTATAGTTAATGTTTTCTATTGATATTATGTAATGCTTTTCATCCCAAAATATTTCACAAGGATATACACATAGCTCTACAGATTGAACCTCCTTAGTCCAGCACCTTCTGGACCTGACCAATGCCAAATTAGAGAAATGTCTGGACCTCGGGAGGTCAGTATTGTCTAGCAGCATTACCAACACTTCCACTGCTTACTGGGATGTCAGAAGATATTTAGGGGTCAGTTAGAGCTAAATAATAGCAAAGAACACAGCGAGCCAGGTCTAATGGCTGTAAACAAACTTTATGGGCCTGTAGGAAAGTTGGCCACACCCGTAAGTGAATATCTAGCTAACTTAAAATCATGCCACACTACGGATGTTGCCAGACTAGAGAAGTTCAACCTGTATTGAAGTGCTTCTTCAGTGGTGGGAGAAAACCAGCTTATGTTACACTTAGGTGAAAGGGCACGTTTGCCTAAGACACCAGGGCAATCACCTACTCTGACAAAATGTATGTTAGTGTCCATAGAGGATGGACAGATGGTGTTTATACAGGTTTACTTTATAATATTTTTTAGAAGCCACCCTAGATTAGTGACTTCATCCTCATTGCGAGTCCTGTATGATATCCAGCTTTGGGCTAGTAAAGAGTTAACAGTGACACATTCCCATTAATCCATTGAATAAGATTGCATTTGGCATTGGACATTGCCCTGCTTCTTCAGTAAATGTACATTTAACTGTCCTTCCTCAGTCCTTGAGCACACTACACTATGAAATGTACATTGGGAATCCTCTGGGAGACAGACTGGGTGGGACCTATATAATGACTTTTTCTTTTCTGATTCATATTTTCTCTCTCTCACTTAAAGTTCAGGCCCATTTGTTATTCTGACACTGTGATTGTTAAGTTTTGCTAAACTATTTTACTTGGATGTTGGTGCCTGGCCTCAGTAGGTTTTTGGCAGTGGTGGAAAAAGTACTCAAAAAGTTACTTGAGTAAAAGTACTGCTACTTTGAAAAAATGTAATTAAGTAAAAGTCAAAGTATCCTTCTGGAAAAGTACTTGAGTAAAAGCACAAAAGTATCTCATTTTAATTGTACTCAAGAATCCAGAAGTAACAAGGTGGGGCGAGGGAGAGGAGGCAGAGAGGACCAAGCTTCAGGGCTTCCCACAGGCCAGATTAACTCTCTTTGGAGTTAGTAGATTTTGTGAGGCCCCTGCCCCCAGGCTCTCGGGTGAGGCCAAAATGAGGGGTTCGGTGTGCATGGGGAGGGTCTGGCCAAGAGGGAGGTGCAGGAGTGGGCTATGGGGGTGTGTGTCTAGAAGGGTGGGAGGGTGCAGGAGCAGACCGGGACTGGGAGAGCTGGGTGGGAGGAGGGTGCAGGAGAGGGATGAGGGTACGGGGCTGGCCATGGGCGGGGGTGGGGCAGGGCGGGGCGGGTGCTTACCTAACTCCATACTCCCTGCCGCTCTTCGCTGCTCCCAATTGTCGAAATCTGGCCAATGGGAGCAGCAGGGAAACCCTCCCACAAGTGGTTTCCAGCATTGCATTCCCCAGCTAGGGGGGAGGGTGAGCGGCACTGGGCTTCTTCTCCCTCACACACGGGATCCATCCTGGGAGGCTCAGGGCTCCCTATCCCTGCGTAGATACTGTTTTTGAATGAAAAGTTGTTGATGTGGCCATTAAAAGGTGTTGGCAGGGTCACTGTGTTTGTTGATTGGTTATTTAAAGAAAATTGTAATTGCATGATGATTGGATGCTTTGCGCATGCAGCTGTGCTTTAACAAATCAAAGTGCTGACTTGCACAACTGTCTGGGAAGCTGAAAGTCGTGAGTAACTAAGTGCTTCCAGAAATGGTAATAGTGTAAAAAGTACAATATTTTCTGAAAAAACTACTTGAGTAAAAGTCGAAGTATCACAAAAATAAATTACTTGAGTAAAGTACAAATACCGAAAAATGTACTTGAGTAGTGTAACAAAGTATTTCTACTTAGTTACTTTGTACCTCTGGTTTTTGGTTATCCCAGCAGGTAACTCTTTCATGTTGGTGCTTCGAACTGTCATCCCTGATACATAGGGTAGCTAGCACCTGACATTGCCATGGAACAGCTGAATTTCTGAAGAATGCTGGTACAATCCTCTGAGGCAAAGGAGCCTTCCCAAAAGGGAGGGAATGTATTTCTGCCCTGCTGTTCTTGTCCTGCTTGATGACCATGTCTCTTCTGTCACACTTCATTGTACCTATTCTTATCTTATGTGGTTTGTGTCTCCATCCTCTAGACACACGAGGAAGAAGTGGCTAATTCCATTATGTGTGCGTCAGCCAAATATAACACCCGGGGTCCAGCCCTTATCCCAAGAATGAAGACCAAGCACCGCATCTACTACATCACACTCTTTTCCGTTGTCCTGCTTGGCCTTATTGCCACAGGTATGTTTCAGTTCTGGCCACACTCCATTGAGTCATCCAGCGACTGGACAGTGGAAAAGCGCAGTGTTCATGATGTGCCTGTGGTCAAGCTTCCTGCTGACAGCCCCATCCCAGAACGGGGAGACCTCAGCTGTAGGATGCATACCTGCTTTGATGTCTATCGCTGTGGCTTTAATCCCAAAAACAAGATCAAGGTCTATATCTACTCGCTGAAGAAATTTGTTGATGAGTATGGAATGCTGGTTAGCAACACTATCTCTCGGGAGTATAATGAGCTGCTGACTGCTATCTCTGACAGTGACTTCTACACAGATGATGTCAGCAGGGCCTGCCTTTTTGTGCCATCTATAGATGTGCTGAACCAGAACACACTCCGCATCAAGGAAACTGCTCAGGCCTTGGCGCAATTATCCAGGTATGCACAGAAATCTTACTGTGTGAATCATAAAGTTAGAGCTGGAGAGAGTAAGGTTAGTGATGGGGAAAGTTCTGCAATGAGCCCTGGTCAGAGCTGAGATCAGAATTTGGGAGAGTCTGGCATGTGTCTCTCAGAAGAGCTCTCTAACTGACTTTAATTATGTCTTTTCTTTAGGTGGGATCGTGGCACAAACCACCTGCTGTTTAACATGCTGCCTGGGGGACCGCCTGACTACAACACAGCATTGGATGTTCCCAGAGATAGGTAGGCATCATGCTGTTTATTTAAATGCGTTAGAGGGTAGCTTGTGTAGGGTGAAATGTCTCTAAAGAGGAAGTGGGGTTCAGAATTCTTGGTAGTCACAGTGCAAATGCTAGGATCCCTCAGTGTTACATAGGTGCAGTACGTCTTAGCCTGTTTTGGCAGAAGTTAGACCATTTAGCTTCTCTAAATTGAGAGGCCAACTGTTTGTTTGCTCATGGCATTCTACCATATGGCCCATCCTTAAATTCACAGGGAGTGTGGCCCAGGGTAATATTGTAACTATCAATGCTCTATCTTGATCTGAGCTGCTAGGCTCCACTGATCAAGGTGATGCTTAGACCTGTAGCATTCACAGAGTTCATCTTAGTGAAGATGAAGAATGGCAGACTGTTCCATTTAATACAAATTAGGAGAAATCTTAGGGCTTCTCCCTAGCCTCTCTTTGGCTAAATTTGGGTATTCTTGCTTTGTATTCAAAGGAAATCATATTGTTATTTTAGCTGACTCAACTTGGAATGTGATGATTTTGAGATTGGAACCTGATTATTTTTTTTGTAAGTGATTTCAGGAATTGCACTCATCTAGTATTTTACCACTGACTATAATGCTGTTGGTTTTCTCTGTACTTTTGTAGCTTGTGCACTTAGAAGACTCTTGTCAGGATCCTTAATTGTTAGCGTAGGGTAGATTCCTCTACAGGCATTCTGGGAAGGGGAAAAGAGTGAATAAAATATGAAGAACACAGGTGTACTAAGAACAGACATTTTAGATGGAAAGATACGAAAGGGAAAAAATTTCCAACTATATTAAGCAAAAAATAAAAGTCTTTTTACTTCACTGGCACGCATGCACCCTTTTATTGAGGTAAGCCTTACTAAACCAATACAGCTATTAGAGAGCAAGATGGACTTGTTCTGTCATGTATATCAGCAAATTTCTGGCTAAAATGCGATTGCAGGATCTTTACTATGGGTGATAACGTATGAGGCAGAATGTGGCTGGATTTTTAGATCTTAATTTGTTTGCAACATAGGCAACAGGTTTTCCTTTTATTTCAAAAGAGTAGATTTTCTCTGTAGTGTTCAGTGTATAAATAAGTCCACAGAATACTTCTTGGAGTTACTTTACTGACACTGAAGTATAGTTGCTGTCAGAAAAAGTAAAAACCAAAACACGTTTGATGCATTTGACTCAAACTTGGCCTGAAGATGGCAGTCCAGCATAATAAATCAAAACTTGTTAAACCTGTAACTTTTCTCCATGCATCTACACAGCATCCTACACTGGAAATAAGATACGCACTTTGCACTATGCAAAGTATGCATCTTATTTCAATTCTATTTCAAAATAGCTTATTTTGAAATTTGGCTCAGCTACACTGTGCCAAATTTCAAAATAATGCACTATTTTGAGACCTCCCTTAACCTTTGTGGAACAAGGGTTACCGGGATGCTGAAATAACAAGCTACCCGTTATTTTGAAATATTTTTTTAAATAATGGGCGCACTAAGATGCGGGGTAGCTATTTCGGGATACTTCTGGTATCCTGAAATAGCCATGCAGTGTAGACGTACTCTCTCACTCTCACGCACATGAATGTGCTTGCATTCTATTAAATTCTGTCACTTTGAGAGGTTTTGATTTAATTTGCATTCTGTTTAATAGAATGCTCTGTGGTGATTCATAATATATAATAGCGAAGGAATAGAGCTCTTCAATTAATACAATAACTTTACTTTGTGCTTCACAGCTTTCTTTTGTTAACTTCTTTTGTATCAGGCATCCATTTAAAACTGGCCTTGTGTGTCTTGTGCTTCATACGCAGAAAAAGCAATTTTTCAGTAGGTGTTTATTTTAGGCATATTTAATACTACTGGGAGAAGTCAGTTCTGAATCTTCTGGGGCTTATTGGTTACAAGAGCAACAGGGCCAGATGAGAGTGAAAGAAATGGCTTTATTGCAGTAGAAAGTCATGAAGTCCTGTATAACGGATGACTCTCTTCATTTTGCTAAAACTTGTAATCCGTGACACATTTGTTTGTAGTCACAAAATCTTCAGAGAACCTGAGTGATAAGGGTTATTGCATCACTTTTGGAGACCTCAGTTTGAATCTAACAAGACTAGCTGTACAGAATTGAAGGTCAAGAATGAAGTGCATTAGTAGATCTCTACACGGAGTTCCTAAGAGCGCAGCAGGTCAAAATTAATTTATATAATGTAGGGATGTGATAGTGTAAAGCTCATTTGTTAACCTTCACGGTTACATGTTTCTTCCCCATCTGCTCCCCTGTGCCAGTGCCTCTGTATCAGAGAGGCAGCAGCATGGGGATGTGCAGGCAGGAGCTGGTGCTTGTGGGGAGCCAGCTTTTAAGCAGATACAGAGGCAGCAGCGACTGATACAGGAGCAGCAGCTCCTCATTTGTAACTGCTGCAATTTTCAGTTGTTACGTGGTTAATTACACACATTTTAACAGTTCTAGTTGTCAGTACTAAGTAGTATGTTGAATTGGTGCAGAGGCTGCTTTGCTGACAGTGTTCTAGGTTTAATAGGTAGCGGGTTAAAAACAAAAGGAAGCTTTTCTTCATGCAGTGCACAGTCAACCTGTGGAATTCCTTGCCAGAGGATGCTGTGAAGACCAGGACTTTAACAGTGTTCAAAAAAGAATGGGATAAGTTCATGGAGATTAGGTCCATCAGTACGTATTAGCCAAGATGGATAGGAATGATATCACTAGCCTCTGTTTGTCAGAAGCTGAAAATGGATGACAGGAGAGGGATCACTTGATTACTTGTTCTAGTCACTCCCTCTGGGGCATCTGTCATTGGCCGCTGTTGAAAGACTGGACACTGAGCTAGATGGGTGGACACTGAGCTAGATGGACCTTAGGTCTGACCCAGTATGGCTGTTCTTATGTTCTTGGGATATATAGTTCTCTCGCCTTAATGTCTGGTAAATAGTCTCCTTAAGAATTTTCTATCCGGTAGCATAGTGTGGTTGCTACTCTAGGGATGAGGAAGGGTTTCCATTCATGGGAAGGCAGAGCAATTCAGAACTCTTTCTTGTGGTAAACCTCAACCTACTCTACAAATGATAATCCCACCTAACAGATCTTTAAGCAGCCTGCGTCCTTGCAATTGGTTCTTGAATTAATTGTTGAGCTGAGCGCTGATGTTTAGGAGCATGGGTTCAAAAGACTGGGGAGGAGAGAACTGGTGATGTTCCAGAGTGAATAAGAAAACTTACAGTAGAGGGGAATGCAGATAGTTTTTGATACTTTTCCGAAGTGCGGGAAGGGGGAGGGGGAGCCTGTGAAGAGGTTTAGGTTGAGGTGCAAGGGAGGAGCAAGGAACTGAGAAAATGTTCACTCATCTTTAATTCAATGCAACTTGTCTTCAGGACTGCATGCTGAAAAATTGAAGTGGAGTTAATTTACTGGTGTTGGTTCTTGTGGATTTATTTAGGTAAAAATTGGAGTGATGAATACCTGCTTTTCTCTATGCTGCTGATATGTTTTCATATGTGCTGGTTCTTTTTAAAACAATCTGGTTGCAATTTCCTCATTAAGGGATAAAAAACCAGAGGGCAGGGGAGTAGAGTAAAAGTGCAAGAGGAGCAAGACATGAACCAAATCCAATTTTTCATTCCCTGCCTTGCAGTTGTATTAGTGTGAATGAGACAAGAAATGTGAAGCTTGAAGGGTGGCAAATAGTCATGCAACATTTGATACACAGTCACTGAAGGTGAGGCACTGCAATCCACAATAATCACTCTGGCTTTGGAACCTAAATTCTCACTAAGGGTATGTCTACACTAGCTCGTTAATTCGAGCTAGGTAGGCAAATCAGGGAACCGGGGTTGCAAATGAAGCCCGGGATTTAAATAAGGACTTAGTTCGGATTAACTTTAAACTGCCGCGTGTAGCCGCGGGCAGTTCGTTCGGACTAAGGGGGATTTAAAAATGGCGGCCGGACGGGAACATGCAAATAAAGCCCGGGATATTTAAATCCCGGGCTTCATTTGCAACCCCGGTTCCCTGATTTGCCTACCTAGCTCGAATTAACGAGCTAGTGTAGACATACCCTAAATTAGCACCTTGTTACTTGAGCACAGGATGAAAAAATTAACTTTTCTCTGTAACCTCTAATTAGCTCATGCTGGTATGTTTGGATTTGATCACCTATGCAGAACTACCAGTTCAAAATACCTTATTTCTGTAGCACCTTTCATCCTGAACTCAGAACTCTCAAAACATTTCATAAACTAAGTATAGTTTGCTTGAATCACCACTGCAGTGCAGCCGTATCTGGAGTACATAGGAATGGCTATACTGGATGAGACCAAAGATCCATCTAGCCCAGTATCCTGTCTTCTGACAGGTTCCAGTGATGGGGTGCTCGAACCCCCCACAAACAGGGGCTGCTGTTGGGGACCAGCCTCTGTCCGCAGCAGCTTTTAAGCTGGCTCCCTCCAGCACTGGTTCCTGCTTCCCCCTCCCTTGCTGCCTTTGATACAGAGGCAACCGCGGGGGTCGGGGGAATGTGTGTAGTCGACAAGATTAACCGTTAAGTCTTTGCTTATCGGTTAATCGTATAGTTGACTACTTGTCGACATCCCAACCCGATATCTATTGCATTCATTTGATGACCCCTCGTTCTTGTGTCATAGGAAGGAGAAAATAACTTTTCCTTATCCTCCCTTAGTCTCCTCTTTTTTGTAAGCTGAAAAGTCCCAATGTTATTACTCTCATATGCAGCCATTCCGTACCCCTAATAATTTTTGTTGCTTATTTCTTTACTTTTTCTAATACCAAGGTATCTTTCTGAGATGAGGTAACCACATCTGCACACCAGTATTCAAAATATGGGCATTCCATGGATGTATTAAATAATATCTTATTGCCTCTAATCTCTTTTTTAATTTCTAATTTTGTTTGCTTTTTTGACTGCTGTTGCACATTGAGTGGATGTCTTCAGAGAACTATCTACAATGATTTCAAGATCTCTCCTTTGAGCGGTAACACCTAAGTTAGTCCCCTTCATTGTATACATACAGTTGGGATTGTAAAACATAATATGCATTACTTTGCATTTATCAGCATTAAAATTCACCTGCCATTTTGTTGCCCACTTAGTTTTGTGAAATATTTTTGAAGCTCTTCAGTCTGCTTTTACCCATCTTGAGCAGTTTGGTATCATCTGCAAATTTTGCCATGTCCCTGTTTACCCTTATCTCCAGATCGTTTATGAATGTTGAATAGAATTGACCCCAGTGTGGATCCCTAGAGGACACCACTAGTTACCTCTCTCCATTCTGAAAACTGATAATTTGTTCCTTACCCTTTGTTTCCTGTGTTTTAGCCAGTTATCAATCCATGAAAGGACCTTCCCTCTTATGCAGACACACCTTATTTTACTTACAAGCCTTTGGTGAGGGACTTTGTCAAAGGTTTTCTGTACATTTAAGTACACTATATCCACTGGATCCCCTTTGTCCACATATTTGTTTACTCTTGGAGAATTCTTTGAGGAGGTCAAGGGTGGTAGCTTTTTAACAGCACAGAACAATTCCTTACTAGTATTTGGGGCAGGCAGTGAAGCATCCTATAGACACTTCAAAGCAGCTAATTTATTGGAATCTTTCCGGAACACCTTGCTCTTATGAAAAATGATACAAAGTCTGAGAGTAATTACAACTCTACAAGGCGAGTTTCACATGAGATGTGAAAGATAGCATCTCCAAACACCATACTGAGGTATTGGTTCAGTGCTAATTCTTAGCAAGCGAGCCACCTGATGAGTCACCAGTAATGCTTCCTGTTATATCTTGGCATTTTTGGATGTCTCCCCCATTCAGGTATTCATAAGCATATTCCTACTTAGCTAGTGAACTCTGACGATATCCCATCTTGAGGCAATATGGCTACTGTTCACAGTCCTCTTAGTCATTACAGACAATGAATGCTGCTCCTCAGGATTCTTTCAGTGCTACCTAGAATAGTGACATGTCACATTCTGGCTCCCTTTTTCCAGGGCTGTAGTGAATGTCTGAATGTAAAGAACTGTTCAGAAAGGCTGACTGAAAGAGGTCGAATCCAGGATTTCCTAAAGTAGGGCAATGCATTCATTGTACCGTGTGGCCGTTGGGGTGAAGTGGGAACAGAAAGGTGGTTTCTCTCTGCTAGCATATTTCTAAGAAGCTCTGTTAAGAGTAGCAAATGTAATAACTAGAGTTCAAATTTCCACTGGCAATATGAAAGGTTGATTATTTTATCTTCTGCATGTTGTTCTTTTCTAATCCCTAAAGCTCTTTCCTTCTGTCTGGCATAGGGATATAAGTGACAGTAGTGACTCAACTAGTTGCTTCCCTCCCTGCCCCCTTGCTGTCTCTACCAGAGGCAGCGAGCGGGGGGGGGGGGGGGGGGGAGGAAGCTGTCTTAAAAGCCGGTTCCCCCCAGCACCACTTCTATGGGGGACAGGGGAGGCAGAGCCAGCTCTTAATACATTTAAAAGGCTGAAGTGCAGTGGGAGGGACCAGGCATGAGCAAGGAATCAGCTGTCTCAGCTCGTACCTGGTTCCCCTCCCGCTTCTGCGTCTGCACACGGCTCTTAATACATTTTAAAAGGCAGAGCCACATTGGGGTTAGATCCTGGAGCTGGGAGCTAAATCCGCTGTGGCTTTGTAGTTTCCCCCACTTATCAACTAGTTGATGGAAATTCCATTAACTTGTCGATTAACATAAGAATGGCCATACTGGGTCAGACCAAAGATCCATCTAGCCCAGTATCCTGTCTGCTGACAGCTGCCAATACCAGATGCTCACAGGTAATCCTCACGTGATCCCTCTTTTTTCACCCATTTCCAGACAAAATTAGTTTGATTAAACAGATTAGCTGATTAAATGCAATTTAACATCCCTAGTCTGGCAAAAGGTTACCCTATTCAGGAAAAGCCACAGTTGGACTTAACTGCATGATAGTCAAGGAATTCCCATTGGAGGATGCATTGTATCTTCATATAGGTGGAACTGCAATAGTGGTTCCACAACTTTTGCATTGGTGATCTTTCACATAGTGCACCTCTGCGTGTGATCCTCCCCTTATAAAATAAGTGTTTTTACATTTTATATTTAATACCTGTTATAAATGTTGCAGGTGAAGTGGGTGGAGAGGTAGAGGCTGATGGCTCGCTCACATAATAACCCCTCACATAACCTTGTGACCACCTCAGTTTGACAACCCCTGCTCTATATAAATATAAAACTTGTATCCATGTGTGATAGTCACAGATTTGCAGAACTCTGAATATAAAATTTGGATCCTCATCCATCTGCAAACATAGTCTGCAGATATCTGCATACATAGATATCCACTTTATATCCATGGATATCTTCAGATTTGCAGAGCTGTACAAACAGGGAGGTTTTCTAACCTTTTCTTAAAAATCCTCAATGCTGTGGATTCCATAAACACTTGTCAGGGAAAGCAAAGTAAAATGTTAACCGGTAAGCATTAGGCTTACTGTTAATTGGCCTTAACTGTCAGCCCTACTGTTCAAGGGAAAGCAGCAGGGAAGGCGCATAAATCAGGTGATTTGCAGTGCTCTGAAAATGCTGGCAGGTTGGAGGAGGAGCAGGTAAGTGCGAGGCTCCAGAGCAGAAGAGGCATGGGCGAGGGGGGCGGGGCGGGGCGGGGCGGGGGCTGCAGGTTTCTGCAGCCCACTGAGGTCAAGGAGAGCCACTCATGTGGCCCACTCCCTATTTTTGGCTGCCCATCGCTGCTATAGTGCCTTCTATTGTGAAGAATCTTAGTATTTTAAGAAATACAAAATGACTCCATCTATAAGTGAAATGCAGCTTGCTTCTAACAGTTCAGAGCAACATTAGACAACAGTTGGGCAGGAACTGAAGAATTTGGTTTTCATCTAAACTAACAGAAGGAATTTAGGATGTAATTACTCCAACTGAAATTTAGCTAGGAAAAGGGCTCATTCGTGACTACAAGTGATCAGGACCATCTCATTCACCATTTGAGGGGACTTGACATCTTAATTCTGAGCCATTATAACTATACATTAAATAAATAGACACAGTTCCTTTTTGTATTGCAGTTGAGTTAAGTTAAAATAAAGGTAAAACTTCATGGGAAAGCCACTGTTGAAAGTGTCACAGATGCTGAAACCAGCTGATATGCTAAAAATGGTTAAGTACTATGACCTGGAATTTAAATGCAATAGTAATGTGTTGGCCCCATTCACAATTTTTTCATTTTCTTATACTTTTAGAGCCCTTTTGGCTGGAGGAGGCTTCTCTACATGGACCTATAGGCAAGGCTATGATGTCAGTATTCCTGTTTACAGCCCATTGTCTGCAGAGGTGGAGCTGCCGGAGAAAGGACCAGGGTAAGCTGATCCTGGTGAATCAGACTGTTTTCATTCATTTATTAAATGTGTGGTGGTAGCATTGAGCTGTATCTTGGGAATTCTAGCATTGGGCAGATTTATAATAAATGGTGGTTATAATGGTTTTTTTTAGGTATGTGGGAGGGGGGATACTAGGGGATTGTTGTTACTATAGAGACATAGTCCCTTACCAGCAGTTAACTGAGACCTAAATAGCTGATACTTATTGAAGTGAAGCATGGGCTGGCCTCACCCCAGAGATAGCAGTTGTTGTCCTCTCCACAGAGGGTGTTTCTAGTGGAGTTGTGCTGGGATTCAAAATATATATTCACTATTGATAAAATTTTCAGGTGACATGAAGAATGGGGAAATGGTAAATAATTGCCCCACACTCACTATTTAGAACACTACAGATTGCCTGGTAAGCTGGGCCCATTCAAACAACAATTTCACGAAGTTAAGACGAGAGTAAGGCAGGGATGCGTCATGTCTCCGATGCTCTTTAACTTAGTCATAGACTGGGTTATGCGGCGTACAACAGAAGATGAGCCAAGAGGCATCAGATGGACTGTCTTCTCCACATTAGAGGACCTTGATTTTGCTGCTGATCTTGTGCTGCTCTCCCATACGCATCGTCATATGCAAGAGAAAACAATTCGATTCTGCACCTTCGGAAAACAGGTCCGACTAAGAATTAGCCAGAAGAAGACAGAAGTCATGACCCTAAATATTGAGGCACCAGCATCAGTTAAGATTGGCCACGACCTACCTATCACAGAGAGCTTTACATACTTGGGTAGTATTATCAGGCAAGACGGAGGCATCAGAAGTGATACCCAGAGCTGACTCAGTAAAGCCAGAAACGTCTTCATGAGTCTGAATGCTGTATGGAAGTTATCTCAGTCCAGCATCCATACCAAACTGAAGTTTTATCAGAGTTGTGTTTTATGAACACTATTATATGGATCAGAATGCTGGCAGATGACAGAGTACGACTTCAATAAATTGTCGACTTTTCACACCAGAAGTCTTCGGAGGATCCTCCGTGTTTTTTGGCCAAGAATAATTTCTAATCGGGACCTGCTTGCACGGTGTAAACAAGATAATATGGCTACCATCATTATGAAAAGATGCTGGAGATGGATTGGGCACATGCTCAGGAAAGATGGAAGCTCCATCACAAAGATTGCTGTGCACTGGACCCCTGAAGGGAAGCAGGAACGAGGACTTCCCAAAACAACGTGGCGCCGGACTGTTGAAGTAGAAATGAAGAGCATGACTTACACTTGGGGCACTATTGAGAGGCTGGCCAGACAGACAGAAGTGGAGGACCTTTTGTTGCTGCCCTATACGCCAGTGGGCGTGTAGGATGATGAGGAGGAGTGATTCAAACAAAATATTTTCATACAACCAAATGCAAGGTTATACATCTAGGAGCAAAGAATGTGTCAGATCTTCGGAATGGGGGACTATTTCTTGGAAAGCGATGACTCTGAAAAAGATTTAGTGACCAAACAATGTAGGCTTTCATTGCAATATTGTGACAAAAACCGGGAAATGAAGTCTTGGGCATATAAAAAGGAAATAGTGAGTAGTAGGGATGTAAAAACCAAATAAAAATATTAACCATGTAACTGATAGTTCTGTGGGTTACATAGTTAATCGGCCTGCAGAACTGCCAGGACTCCCAGCTCTGCGGCACTGCCAGCAGCCCCATGCAGCAAATTGGTTAAACTCTTACATCCCTCGTGAGTAGGGGTAGTGAGGGATTTTTCTTCTGTATACGGCATTGTTGACACTGGTATTGGAATGCTGAGTCTGATTCAGGTGGCATGCTCTTTAAAAGGATGCTGAAAACTTGGTGAGGGTGCAAAAAAGGCACAAATAATTAGAAGGCTAGAAAAAGTGTCTTAAGATGTCAGACTGCTTAGTAGATCAACAAGAGAGTTGATTAGTGTTTGGGTACTCTCACAAGGAGAAAATAACAGATACTTATGGGCTGCTTAATCTAGTGCAAAAAGGCGTAGCAAAACCAGTGGTTGGAAGTTAAAGCCAGACAAATTCAAATTTAAAAATAAAACACATTTAAGAGGAACAAATAACCAAAGAAGGTGGTGGATTGTTAAGCTATTGATGTCTCCAAATTAAGACTGGTTGCCCTTCTGGAAGATATGATTTAGTCAAATACAACTTATTGGACTAATTACAGGAGTAACTGGTACAGTTGTCTGGCTTGTAATATACGGAAATTCAGATGAAATGATTTAATTGTCCTTTCTGGTGTTAAAATGTATTCATCTGCTTTTTAAAAATATTTTATTTCATAATACCTCTTATCTGAGCAGCTGAAAACACTTGATTAGGTTTTACTTATTATTCCTGTCTACCAGATGAGTAAAACGAGGCAATAAGCTTAAATGACTTGTTCAAATGTCTCAGTAAAACAGATACATAGACATGACTCTGACTCAGAAACTTTCAGTCCTTTGTGGTGATTACTCCCTATCAAATGCTGACCCTTCACAGATGAAATATCTGCTACAGAGGGCAATGCTAACCATGTATTTTTTTATCATGCGTTCCTGGGTACTTAAGGCAGCACCAACGTGGTTAAGGAATGCTGTCTGCTTCAGATCAGAAGTTTATCATACATGACAGTAGGGATATGAACGACAAGTCGACTATCTGATAAGCAAATGCTTATCGGATAATCGACACACTAGTTGACTGGTTGCTTCTCCCCCTTGCTGCCTGTATCTGAAAGAGTCAGCAAGTGCGGGAAGAGAAGGGAGTGCTTCAAAGTGGCAGTTCCATGTGGAGCCCGGGGCCAGACCCTGGACTCCCCATGGTGCTGCCGCTTTGAAATGCCCCATACCCTAGCTGACCCCGAGCATGAGTCAGCTGGGGATTCCATGCGATGCTGCCGGCTCTGTGCTCCCCACAGCACTTTTGTCTTGGGGCTGTTGCTACACTTCAAAGGCAGAGGTGCCCTTATCGACTAATCGAATAGTTGATGCAAATTGCATCAACTATTCGATTAGCCAACTAATCTAAATTTAACATCTGTGATAGTAATCTGTGCCTGCTCTTCTGCTGATAATGTCAGCGTTCTTTCTGTTGTCTTTTGAGGGCTGTAAACTTGAATTATTTTGAATTTCAGGTCACCTCAAACTGTAGTAAATGACATCGCTCAGGATTGCCCTGCAATAATTCATGTACATGTTCTCTTACTGTGCCTACTTGGAATATGTTTGTATATGAACAATGCAATGACACTTAAGTGAATCCCAGTTTATTTCTGGTAAATTGTTAGCACAGACAGAGAACATCATATTTATATCTTGGAAACAAAATTCATCTAGTAGACCTCAATATCTATGGTTTCTTTCTTTAGTACAGACTTCTTTGTAGTTCACGTGATCAGCCAGAAGATATGGCTGGTTGCAGTGCATCAGAGAACGGATCTGTATCTGGGACCAAGTAGAAGTGATGCAGTCACTGATTTAGCGAATATTTTGGGACACCCATGTATCAGTATGCACTCATACTTACTGGCAAAGGTAGTGGGCTATACCTTGGATAGAGGGCCATCTGGTGGCCAGTCACCACTGATGTAATTTAAAAAACAAGTATCATGAGTTTTGTAGTGGGAGTGGGGAAAGACTGACAAAAGAAAGATGGTCAAAATAGGTAAATACAGTTATACTATTATTCTGCACTAACAGGCTTGGTATACATTAGGATTTTACGTCTATTTATAGCAAGATGGGTATCATGGAACATTGACAGTTTCATGCCAGAATTTTGGTCTTAAACCATTAAAACGAACAGCCTGTGCAACTTCTGGCTAGCCCATTGCCATTATTAGCATTAACCAGCAATTGTGCTGGCTTGTAAGGTAAATTTTATTTTATTTTTTTTAGAGAGCTGAATTGTGATTTAGTTTAGTTTAGTTTAGTTTAGTTTAGTTGCCTAAAACAGAGTGATAAATTCAGTGCTGCCAGGAGTAAATATTCTAGTCTCTGCTAGTTAAAAAATCATTAAAAAGAAATAAGCCCTTGTAACTCAACTATCAATTGGAGCAGCCAAAACTGCTGTCTGGGGATGATAAGGAGGGTGGGTAGGGCACAGTTCAGCTTTATAATGTGTGTGATTCAGAGCTATGTATTTACTTGATGCCTGACTTTTTATTAATTATTACTATAATTAGAGGGAAATTGGAATCCTAACTAGAGGCCTCGTGTTCCCTGAGTTTCTTGACAGCATGGGTGTGTGTGTGTGAGACGTATTTCTTTGGTTAAGACATAGTGGAATAGTCTGTGTAATCTGATCTTTAAATGAAAAACCAGAATAAATTTTAGGACTGTTTTCTGTGAAGTGTGAGGGTACTCCAGTATGAATGAGCTGCACAACTTAGAGCCATGAACAGATAACTTGAGACTATATCCCTGCCTTTTTGACCTTAGTATTTAAAGAACATTTTTGAATATATTGGTATTAAAATAAGTCCTTTAACATGCTGGTAATTTACATTATAAATTTGTTAATGTTAGTAGAGGTCAAAAGCTGACTTTAGTGATTATGCTAAACTCTGACTTCTGTCGCATAAGTGACCCTTCCAGGGTAACGTAAAGGCACAAGGCTGAGTCAGTGAGGAGAACTTGTCTAGCTGCTGTTCTCAATGTATCTATTTTGTGGATCAGCACAGGGTATCCGGTCTGTCAGCATCTTTTACCCATACAAAATTAACTAAAATGTCTGTAAGTGGAAGCACTAACATCAGTCATCCAAAGTATCTTAGGTGCTTTACAATAGAACACTAACATCATGTAGAAGTATCACCAAGTGTACACATACTGCAGTAGTCTTGCATCAGAGGCTTTTTAAGTACTTTGCAAAGTAGGTTTTTTTTTCCAGTTTTTGAAACAGATGAAGAGTTGTTCATCCCTAGCTCTTGGGCACCCTTTTCAAGACTTAACATTTTACAATAATCTGTACATCACTTTGAGCTGCTTTTCTACTTCCTGTTGTCCGATCTAATTATAATTGTATGGACAAAATCTTAATAATGCTGTATTAACTCCTTCCAACTCTCATTTTGTTCTCTCCTCAAATGTTGGAGGAAAAAAGGTGAGTTTTTCTGTATGTTCAAAGGTAAGTAAATCTGGACTGATCTATAGAAGGACCAAGATAGAAAGAAATGAATTCCAGAATCTTTAAAAAGCAAACTTCTGGAAATGTCACATAACCTTGGTTCTACTTTTCAGTCCTCGTAGGTACTTCATTCTGTCATCCCAAATGGCTCTCCACCCTGAATACCGCTCTGACTTGGAGACTCTTGAAGCTGAGAATGGAGGGTCTGTGCTGATCTTGGACAAGTGCACAAATCTGTCAGAGGGAGTTCCTTCTGTTCGTAAACGTTGTCACAAGAACCAGATATTTGATTATCCTCAGGTGCTTCAGGTAAGGCTGCTCCATCTACATAGCCTCTACATAGATCACCTGATGCTTAGTGAAGAGTTTTTGTTTAATTTGGGTAGGACAGGTTGGACCTCCCTGGTCTGGCACACGCACGATCTGACCAGTCCCAGATGAAGGATTTTGCCAGACCAGGGGTGGTCATTTATGGACCCCTGCCATGAGCCCCCCGGCCCAGCCGCTGGCCTCCCAGCTGGCTCTCTACCTCCTGCTGCTCTGTCGACCCTGCTGGGCAGCCATCACTGCTGTGGCTCCGGGACCTGCTGGGCAGCCTTGCATGCTGTGCTGGGGCTCCAGGACCTGTCATCAGCTTGCTGTGGGGACCCCACTGCCCTGCCGACCGCACAGGGATCCTTGCTGCTGGCCTTCCACCAAGATTCTCTGGTCCTGCAACATCCATGCCGGACCATGGACGTTGCCAGACAAGAAAATCTTGGTTAAGAGAGTTTCAACCTGTACACTTTAATTTTCAGTGAAATTGCTGGAAGAATTTGAAAATGAACAATCCACTGCATTAAACTGAGTGTTGTATCTTAAAAGTAAATTATATTCTAATTTACAGTTAACACTTTTGCTCCATCAAGTTCAATGATGTTATGAGCTTAAAAGGGTATACAGAGTTTAAATTGGGAGTCAGTGTAGTGTTTGCAAACCAGAACCACACAGTGCCCTGTGTATCCAGGACAAACTGAGCTAGAAGATTTGACAGCATGCAGCTATGGAAACAGCTAGGTGAAATGTGTTTCATGGCCTTCAACCAACTTCCAGAGGGTATTTCATGTGCCAGTGCAGATAAAAACAGATACACTTTCTCAGACTCTTGTATCTTCTGGCAAGTCTCTAATGCAGAGTAGAAGAACTTTAGCATGCAGTGTGGTGAAGCCTTTAGCCAGCTGGGGAATATTCCACTGCTTTCCGTCTCTGGCCATCAGCACATAATCCATCATTGAACTTCAGCAAATTATGATAAAACAATAAATGTACTGCAGAAAAACAAATTTTCCTCCAGTTGTTATGTTTGGTAGGAAAGATGTTTAAAAATTCCAAGTGGAGGAGGGGGAGAGGAAGGGAAGGGTTATTGTAAGTTGTAAACTTTCATCCAGAATAAACAATGATTTATCTTCGCTTTCTTCTTTACTGTAGGCTATATCATTTAAGAATAGCAGGTGAGGAGATATATATAATAAAAATTAAAAAACTCAAGCGCTGGCACATGCAGAGATTGTTAAAATACTTTCCCTAGCAGAGCCCTGCATCTCCCTTTGGAATGTCTGGCTGATAACAGGAATGATATGAGAAGATGTATTTATAGTAACTTTTGTCTAGACAGGAAAAATGGTTATCTGGGCAGATGAGCATGTGTGTCCACATCTGGGGCTTTTTTCTTATTCCCCCAGACCTTCCCAGGGTCTTCCACCTGCCATCCTATGATCTATTGAGTGAGTGTTTAAAATGTGTTTTGCTCCTTTTTCCTGTACCCTCTCAAAGCAGTCGAAGGTTTGATTCCAGCACATCTTTTCCTGTACTCCCTTTACTGTTGTCTTATTAAACAGACTCTTAGACTGCGGAGTTGCTCATGCATCCTGTTTTGCAATCTTCCCTTGGCTGAGATTTAAGGACTGCTCAGCAGTGTTGTTCTGATATGAACATAGGTTTCACAACTTTATTGGAAAGCAAGAGAAGAATTAAGCAAAGACTTAATTCGTAGTTCTCATATTTAACTCCCTGCTGCAGAAAGCAAATTGGGTGCTCTGAATAGATAGTTTTATACAAACATTGTACTTTAAGGCACTGGTGAGATGTCAACTGAAATACGTTTCTGGTCACCTATGTTCGAGAGAGAAGATTCCAAATTGGAACAGGTGCAGAGAAGGATGACCTAGGAATGGAGAACTTGCCTTACAAGAAGAGTTTTAAGGAGCATGGTTTGTTCATCTTAACAAAATGAAGGCTGAGGGGGAGATTTGATTGCTCTCTATTAATACTAGGAAGAGAGAAACAGCAGGGAGCGGAGAGAAATTATTCAAGTTAAGGGTTAATGTTGAACAAATGGATATAAGCTGGCCACCAACAGGTTCAGGCTTGAAATTAGACGAGTTTATGACTATCAGAAGAGTGAAGTTCTGAACCTGCCTGCCAAGGTGAGTCATGGGAGCAAAAAAACTAACTTGTTTCTAGACTGACCTTGATAAATTAAGGGAGGGAATGGTATAATTAAGTTGCCTATAGTGATTCATGGTCCATCCATGACTGCTGTAAGCAAATTATCTTGTTTGGGAGAGATGTGATGCTAGATGGGGAAGGCTCTGAGTTAATACATAGAAATGTTTCCTACCTGTCTGGTGGGTGGGTCTTGTCCTCACGCTTGTGGTCAACTGATTGGTATATTCAGCATCAGAATAGAATTTTCCCCCTAGATCAGATTGGCAGAGAGCCTGGCTGTTTTTGACTTCCTTTGTCATGTGGGGCACAGGTCACTTACTGGTTTGAATTGTAGTAAATGATGTATTCTCTGTGATTTAACGCATTGAATCAAGATTTGAGGACTTCAGTAGCTCAGCCTGAAGTTACGGGCTTATTACAGGAGTGGATGAGGGAGGTTCTGTGCTCTGTGATGTACTAGAGGTCATGATGGTTTCTTTTGGCCTTAAAATCTATGTGCCTCCTCTCCTACTATGTTCCTTCTCTTATCTTGAGCTGTTAGATAATAGATTCAGTGGATCCTTTCTTAATAAATCTATAAACAATTTTGAGTGGCTTTTGGTGCTGGAGAAAGGTTCCACACTGATAGCCTTGGGGAACAAAATCCTGGTAATGCAATACTAACATGATAATAGCAGCGGTTGTGCAAACTTCACCAATGCTGCCTAGCCAATGATACCTTATTCCTGGGCCCTGCAGAGGCCACCTATAAGGTGAAAGAATATTTCAGCCTTCATGTCCTGTTTGGTTCTCAGTTTCTCTACTTTGGTTGCCAATCAAATTGCCAATTAGTGCCAATAGGAATGGTGGTTTCTGTGGATACTGTTTTCTGGAAACTGGATTGTGACCAGAAAATTCCTTGTGACCAGAAAATTCCAACAGACATCACAGAGTAAGTTATTAATATGCTGAGCTAGCTTTGAACCAGTGATGTAGAGGTGAAAATTTGACCAGCGACAGTCCCTGTGCATAACAAACATCAGTTATTTTTGAACACAGTTATGTAGTACTCTTTCAAATGCATATATTGACATGGTAAAATTTGTTTTTCGGGGAGTATCTGCTAACATTCCAGAGCACTTATATCCTGTAATCGGTTGCATAATGATGATTAAGGCTACAATTTTATCATGGATAATTTTAGTAACAGTCATGGACAGGCAATAAAAATTCACTGAAGCCATGACCTGTCCCTGACTTTACAAAAACATCCCTGACAAAATGGGAAGGGAGGAGAGTGTCCAGGAACCTGCCCCACTGCATGCACGGTTGCAGGAGCAGAGACCCTGCTGCCTGTGGCAGCTGAGTTGCTGCATATGGGACTCCCACTGCTCGCAGTGGCTGGGCAGCTGTGGTACCTCAATGTCTCAGGGGTCTCTGGAAGTCACAGATTTCATGATTTCTGTAACAGTCATAGCCTTAATTGTGATCATACTCAGCCATTAAGATGTTAGACATTTTAAAAGCTTGGCATTCTTCTGTCTTTCCAGACTGATTAGACTTCTGACATAGGATGACTAAAACAACTAAAATGGAAAGGTGCTGTTAATTCGCCCAGGCCTCGTTTTCTACTTTAGACCCAGGAAAAGTACAGAATAAAATTGTACATTTATTTGGAGTCTATGGTAATTGTACATTTATTTGGAGTCTATGGTTTGCAGAGAGCAAACCTGAGTAATGTTTTCCTTTTAACCTGTGTTCGGAGGGGAATGAATACATAAATTATAGTGATGTAATATTTATTTCTTTTTTGTCTTTGTGGTTCCTATTCACTGACAGGAAGCCATGTTCTGCATCATTCTGCGTGGTGCTCGCCTGGGACAAGCTGTGCTAAGTGATGTACTTCAGGCTTCCTGTATCCCTGTTGTTATTGCTGACTCGTATATTTTGCCTTTCTCTGAAGTTCTGGACTGGAAGAGGTTCGTACTTACTGGTTTGCACCCTTCATATCTGTGTAAGGTATGCATTGCGTTTGGTGATGGGCAATAGAGTCAAACCAGTTAAAATCCCATAGCCTAGAAGTGAAGGAACAATATAGAGGGAACTGCACTGAGAATGCTGACAACAGGGCAGTTGAAGTCCACATTATGGATGCATCCAGCACTTTTTTGTGACAGTACTGCCTGGTACGTAATACCAGCACCTTCAGTCAGAGCTCAAGAACTTTTCCCCTGGAGTACCAGCACCTTGTTTTTTTTACAAAAAAAAGCACTGGATGCATCCATTCGTAGAACGCAATTGAGCAGGAGACTGAGAGACACAAAAGGAGGGTGGTAAGCAGCAAAGACTATCCAATTCTTTATATTGGATTTCCTATCTCTTGAAGCTCTGAATATTCATCTATTGGATAAAATTCTTGGCCTTTTCACACTTGTATTTGCACTCAAGCTGTTTACATTCACTTCTAGCAGTTTATACCTTTGAAACCCTGGAGAGGAAAAGAAGTATTCCCATTTTACAGGTGTATGTAACTGAGTCACAGCAGATTTTGTATGCAGGCAAAATGTTCGTTTTATGTGCACACAAGTGTACTCAACACTCTTTTCCCTAAATGATTTATTTAGAGTTACACCAAGTCATTGACGGAGCTGGAATTAGAACACAGAAATTCTTGGCTCCCAGTCCATACTTAATTCATTAGACCATTCTCCTCTATGTAGCCACTTGCAGCTGCTCTTCTGCAAATGCACCCCACAGAGTTTTTGAACATTTCTCTTGGGCTGAGCAGCTGGGGCCATGAAGAAATTCCCTAGTGGTTTAGTACTGAATAATTAATTGCATTACAGGGGCTTATGCCTTCCTCTGAACCCTCTAGAACTTAACACATTAGGATGCCAGTTTAGATGGGCTATTGCTATGTTCTTGTGCCACTTTTAAACTCTTTTTCCCCCTCACTCTTTTGCATTTAGAGCGTCTGTTGTGATACCTGAAGAAAAGATGCCTGAAATGTACAGTATTCTGCAAAGCATTCCTCAGCGGCAGATTGAGGAGATGCAGAGACAGGTAAAATAGCCTGAATATACATTTAAATCTCTACATTAATTCATTTTTGTTCACTGCCTGTGTGTGTGAAGTGGTGTTGGGATGGGAGTCTGCAAAATGCATCTACTATTATTAATGTTTAGTTCTTCAGCTTCCAGATTATTTGAAGTAAAAATACAGTAACTGACACTTAGGCAATGCTCACAATACATAAATATTAAATATGCAAAGATTGTTGTATCCATCTCTGGCACAACTAAAGCTGCTGAAGAACAGCTGTTCAGCAGTACTATAGTGTAGTTTAGGTCAGGAATTTAAGAATATTGCATATGATTGCAATTGTAGAAGAATTACCCACATTGGAATTTCTCTGGCATGCTATGCTAATATCCATGCACTTGTGAAAGATGTTATGGGATCTTTAGTGTCCACAATGGTCAGGGCCTCTGGTGTATGGACTGCTTAAATACTGTGAAAAGTGAAACTGACGTCCTCACCACCTGTTCACTAAAGATCTCATGGTACTTACCCCAGTAGCTGGTCAAATTCTACTGTCAGTAATTTTATTTTATTCTCCTATGTTCTCTCTGCTTTTTCAACACCTAGTCATGATCAAATTCCTGCAGAGTTCAATTTCATTCCCCTGATCTTGCAAGTTGTTAACTTTCTGATAAAACCACAGTGTGTATTTGTAGTTTGTTGCTCAACCGTAACTAAATTCATTGAAGTGAGTGATTAATGAGTTCTGCCAACCCTGCGTATGTCGATATCTTGGAAATCTTTGGATGAAAGGTGGTAGTTTAATGTATGTAAAGCATCGTGCATTTATTACCCAGGCTCATCTCTGAAGGATAGATGTTATTTCAGTTTTACAAGGGGAAAGCAGAAGTATAGAGAGATTTGCAACTTGTTTAAGGTCATGAAATGAGCTGGACTGAGTCAGGAATATAATTGAGGAGTATTGACTCAATTCCCAGTGTAGTCCAATAGATGATATTGCCTGTTTGCCGTAAAATGTTAGTGTCTATAATACCAAATAGTTGCTCTGAGCTGAGCATTCTCATGCAGGTGTGTGTCACTGACTCAACTGAACTGATAAATACAGTGGTTGGTTGTAGGCAGATTGTGGAAAAGGTACTGAGTATCTTGGAGAGGGCTGTGGGTGTAGAATTAACACGTACACTTGTGTGGGTACAGATTATCCATTCGTTTCATACTTTATCAGCCTGATTTATCGCTGGGTTCCCTGAGCTAGGCATCTGTGAAATTCTCTCTGTGGTACCTGGTCTTGTGATATTTCCAGGACACCTATTCAAAAAAGAATATCTAATATCTGATATGACATTGATTAGCAAAATAAAGGATTTACTCAGAGTAAACCATGACCTAACAACTGTCTGCCTTTTGCTGTTCTGTCAGTTTCACAGTAGGGCATTATATTAAGTTGCCCCTCGACATACAGGTTAAAAACATACTTTAGATGGAAATTATTAAAATATATATATATATTCTGGAACTCCTTGTCTAGATGCAGGGCCTTCCTGTGATATCCAAGTGCCGACATCTTCACTTTGTAAACTCATCTACTCTTTTTGCTGTTTGATTCCTTCAATTATATTCAACACTTGTATGGCACTGCGATGTAGTAATCAGTAAATGAAGATTATTTAAAGTTTGAGACTTCAGGAGAAGGATGGTTTCAGAAAGTGAATCTTTGGCTACATCTACACTACGGCCGTTCTTGCGCAAAAACCTGTGGCACGTACACACCTCAAGCGCATTTTTGAGCAAGAAAATCTACAGTCAGTCGACAGGGCTTTTTGTGATATAGGTAAACCTCCTTCTACGAGGCATAGCTCCTTTTTGCGCTACAGCTCTTGTGCAAAAAGGCATGTGTGGACGCTCCACAGGGGTTTCTTGTGCAAAAAGAGCCTATCTGAAAGGTGCTTTGATGGCCATTCTGTGAATGGCGTCCATGCCGTGTGGACGCTCTCTTGTGCAAAAGCACATTGCAAAAGCGATGCGCTTTGAGGTGTAGATGCACTTTTGCGCAAGAAATCTTCCTCAAAAGACTTCTTGTGCAAAAACCCTGTAGTGTAGACGTAGCCTTTTAGTGGCAGGTGCTAAGAGATTCCAAGTCACGGGGTCAACTTTTGGGTAACATTTCAGCCCTGCTGCTTGCCTTAGCTGGACCCTGACTAATAAATATTTGTAGATGCCCTTCTGTAGATGAGTTGAAGAGGCTGTTTACACTGTTTTCCAGCTGTGAATTACCTCTTTCCCTATGCTTTCCACTGTGATCTGTGACAGTGTTTGATAGTATCTGTCAATTTAGCTGCTGTCTTTTATGTAAGGGTTACAGAATGCTTTTCTAATCTGTAGTCTGATTGTTCAGGAGCATTTTTCCCTTCATTCTGGCTCTGCTCTATTTCAGAGGCTTATTTGTCATTGTTTTCAAGTAAGTTACTTTCCTCAACAATATTTGTGTGCCGTTTTCTTCTGCTCCTATTCATTGCTCTACTTCTGAAGAATAATAGCACTTTCTTCACTATATTGTGATGCTCATCTCTGAGGATGTGCCTGTGACCTGAAAGAGTTGGATACTTAAGGCTAGCTACAGTCATTTATCACCTGTCAAACCTGTGGCCAGATTCAGTTCCTGGTTAAAATGGGAGTGTTTAGTAGCTGGAACAAGAGAGTGAGATAATGACTATCCTCTGTTCTGCCTCTTGGCCCTAAAACATTTTGACTGTTTAAACTAAAGGCACAAAGAATGGAACATGTCCAGAAGTAAATTGGGTATAATGATGTTGGGACTTACTAATGCTTATGAAGTAGTTTGAAAACCTTGGATTAAAGTTTCTATGGGAATGATTGATTATTATGCTTTTGAATCTAGGTATTCAAAAACTATAGGATAAGAGTGAAGGTTCTCTTTTAACTCCATTATCCACATTTTTCATAAAATTCCACATATGGAAGTGATACCATATGATAAAATAAATTTATCATTCACCTTTGAATGGCTCTTCTACTCTCTGATCCCTAATCTGTCTTCTTCATAGCTAATTTTAACATTTCAAATTGCCTTCTTTAAAAAAGTGTCCCACAGTGTCCTCCTTCACCCCTTGTTGATTTTTTCCAAAACAAGTTACTCCTATACTATGCTCAGGATGAGCAAGACTCAGTTCTGACAGGTTTTTTCTGTCCATAAAAATGACATTAAAGTCTATCAGTATTTTCAAGATTTAACACCAGAGAACTAGAAGTGGGAGTTTTATGGTAATGGGAAGAGTAGATGAGGTGTATTCTAGCTTCCCAGGGCATTCCCACCATAGAATCATAGAGCTGAAAGAGACCTCAGGAGGTCATCAAGTCCAGCCCCCTGCTCTAGGCAGGACCAATCTCGACTAGATCAACCCAGTCAGGGCTTTGTCAAGCCGAGACTTAAACATGTCTAGGGATGGAGACTCAACTACTTCCCTAGGTAACCCATTCCAGTGTTTCACCATTCTCCTAGTGAAATAGCTTTTCCTAATATCCAACCTGGACCTCTCCCACCACAACTTAAGACCATTGCTCCTTGTTCTGCCATCCGTCACCACATTTGGTTCTGGGCCTGAGAGATTATACCTGAGAAGCATGACGTTTTCAGTTGGTTTTAATGGTATTCTCTGTACAATTGGAATACTAGTAACATAGGTGCCAGACATTACAGGTAGAGCAATACAAAGAAAACAACCTCATAAAATGTTGAAAATGAGAGGCCTCTACAAAATATATAATGCTGTGGTTTTGTGTAAAAGGTTTGTCTGTCTTTGGGGATGACCTGAATAACACACTTTTTAAAATAAATAATACAGTTATCTTGATCTCATGCTGATAAAACCACACCATCATGTAAAACATACACTAATAGATGCATGCACACACCCCTAAAGAGCATGCCAGTTGTGCTAAACTTCTAAACTATGTGTGTCAGTATAAAGCAATTATTGCTCAGACATAGAAATCTCTTTGCCCTTAAAGGAAAACACTGGAATTAAGAGTTAAAATGTTATTTGTCTGTCTTCTCCATTTGTTAGTAGCTTTCTGTACAACATCTTTTTGTGATTAACTCAGTGGAGTTCATATATCAAGATAATTTTTTTTCTTCAAGTTGATGTAGGTTAAAAATCTCCTTGACAGTAAGACTAGAAGGAGGCTCTTTATTTGTGACTTTTTTTTTTCAAATTTTCTTGCTGGAATTACTTTGCCATCTGATGGGAAATCAAGAAATCCATTAAATAGAAATGTTTTCTTTTTTAGGTTTGGGCTGGGAGAAAAGAATGTGTGTGGTCACTAAGAGAATTAAATTATTGCTATCATGAGAAGGGTAACGTATAAACACGTTTAGGCCAGGAGTATCAAACTCGGTTTACCTTAGGGCCAGTGCTAGTCCTCAAATCCTTCTAGTGGGCCAGTAGACAACCGCTTTGGCATGGCTCGGGTGGAGGGTGGGAGTGGGGGGGGGGCAGGGGTCTCTATGTTCCCTTCCTCCCCCCCAACACAGGTCTGCTAGCCCATAGCTCCCTCCTCTCCCTTCAGGTAATCCCTGAAGCCATGCCCCTTGAGGGAAGGGGTTTGAGGGAAGAGATGTAATGTGAGGGGGAGGGTGGAGCTGGGGCTGGACTTGGAGGAAAGGTATGGACACCCCCCGCCCTTCCCAGGGCCACATGGACTCTCATACCAGTAGCTTTGTGGATGCTGGATTATGGAATTGTTCAGGCCACAGATGGCCTGTGGGCGATTAGTTTGAGACCTCTGCATTTAGGCCTGGTGTTGTTTTTCCAGGATCTGTGGGCTGATGTGACTTGGGTTTTGTGATTTCAATACAACTTCATTTTGCATAGCTGCTTTACTTGGACAGTATTTGGGGAAATCAGGGGGAACAGGTAGTGGTATTTAATAGTTTGAGCACAAAAAGTCAAGAATCCTGAGTTGTATTCTGAACAGCCACTGATCTGCTGAGAGACCTCGAGTAAATCATCATGCTAACCTTTGCTTTTTTTTAATTCAGGCTTGCAAAACATTTTGTCATCCAAGCTAGGGATGTGAACATGTACTGTTTATAGGGTTGCCAGGTGTCCAGTTTTGAACCGGACAGTCCAGTATTTGAGCTTTATGTTTGGGAAACAAATTGAGAAATATAAATGAGAAAATATAAATGTCCGGTATTTTCTAAATAAGATGTAATGTAGATTGTGATGTAATGTCAAGTGTGTTCGGTATTTTTGTTGAAACCATCTGGCAACCCTAACTGTTTACAAAATGACCCTGGGCTCATTGGTTAATCCTAATGGTTACGTGCAGCTCCTCTTCCTCCCCTCCCCACCTCCCCTGCTGCCTCTATATCAGAGGTGGGGCAGGGGGGGTTGCAAAGGGAGGAGCTGGCTTTTAAGTTAGCTCCCCGTGCATACCAGTTCCTGCGCAGCTGCCTGCCCCCCACTTCCTCAGATACATAGGGAGCTGGGGGTGGGGCAAGTGGAAGCTGGTTTGTGTGGAAAGCCAGTTTAAAAGCCGGTTCCCCATGTGCACCTGCTCCTGCCTTGCCCCCACCCTCGATGTGTAAATGTGTAACAGCTATAAATTTCAGAGGTTACATGTTTACAAAAATAAACACATTTCAAAATCCCTAATAAGAGCCCCTAGCCTACCCAAACACTGCAGCCTGTGTCCTTGAAAAAAGGGGAGGATCAGTGTTCCTTCTAATCTTTTCCATCCATCCATGTGCAGAGTTTTTATTTGTGTGGAATAGATTATGTGCACCAAGGCGTGTGTGAATGTGCACCACTAGGAAAAACACAAACCTAGCTGTGGTCACTCTGCTAATCAGTGGTGGCACTGGAATTTCTCCTGAGTGGCTACACAAGTGCCCACCTTACAGGAAGCGATGGGGAGGATCCATGTATTCTAAGCTAAGACTTCTCATAATTTACAGAAACCAGTACAGTAGAACCCTGTTTATCCAAGCCTCCATTATCTGGCTCTCCATATTAACCGAACCACACGTTGCCCCAGGGCTGACTACAGCTGAGGCTTGGGCTGTTAGTTGTCCTGCTGTCAGTCTGAACTTCAGTTGTGGCTAGGGCTCCTGCTGTGAGCCTGAATATCACTGCCCATTTTCTGGTTTATCCAGATTTTTGGTTATCTGATCTGACTCTAGACCCAATTATATTGGATAATCACCCTTCCACTCTAAGAATAGCTGCCTAAAAAACCCCCCAATCTGCGGAGCTGATGAGTTTGAAACAGAGGGGATGTTAAATGCATGCACTTCTGGGACTGCCCACATATCTGTTGTTCTGTATTGTTACTAGCCTGCTGTCTGTGAAGTTCTTTAGGGAGCATCCTCCCTGAGCCATCCTTCCCTCACCTGGAGATCTATATGGAGTCTGACACACCGGTAACAATGCTGGAAGCCTGTCTTGTGGACAGCATCCATTGTTCTGCTTTCACTTCCTGTGCCATAGGCCAACAATAATATTCTGCCACAGTATTGAGGAAGGGTGAAGAAGGACAGGGTGGATGTGATGGGCATATGGAGTGAGGGAGTAAGAAATAAAGATGAGGCAGAAAAGGGGGGGAAAAGATTCAAGTAAGGGAAAGGAGAGGAGCAGAATGAAGAAAAAAGGAAAGGAAACAGGTCATGGCTCCTGCTAAAAACCATCCTTTATGAAACCTTCTCCCCCAGGACCTGTCTCTCTTTTTCAGTTTGGAAGTCCATTTCCCCTACAAATTAGAGTCTTTCTGATTTTTTTTCCCCTATAGATTGGTTTTGCCGAGTACTGTATGTCTTGAAAATTTATGTTCTACTGATATCATAAATCCCAATTCATTGCTCAAATCCAACAAACACAGATAAACTCATTAGTACCTAGGACTAGAATTTAAGGATAACCTTCGAAGTGGGAGAGGGAGGCGTGCCAAAGAGTGAGAAGGTTTTTTCTTTTTTACATGAGAAATTAAGGCATTGACTATTCTGATATTATCTTGTGATATCTAGAGTGAAAAAGCTAAAGTTGAAGCACCTGAGGAAAGAGATTTAGTCACTCGAACACTTTTTAGTGTGTTTTAACACTTATTTAAATTGAGTGATTAATGATCATCCTAGAAAGAGAATGTTTTTGTTAAAGGTGCAACACACTTACTCCTTCAGCTAATATATGAGCTCGTGCTAAGTCCCTTCAAAACCCGGTGAGATCTACTTGGATGGAGAGCTATACTTGAGATATGTGACACTTCTGAGGCAAAAACAGTTAGCCTGAAAAGTTATGGGATTAGATTTATTTAAATTTTTCTAACTCCATGCTCAGTTAATTTTTTTTAAAAGTCCAGTTTTTAAAAGAAATTGCAAGTAATTTTAGAGTGAGTTTGAGTGTTGGATTGGGAGGTAGGATTCCCAGAAAAATAATGTATAAGCAATACCACTATAGTTTTTCTAGCTCTCATGCCCCTCTGTGTCAAGTTGTCCAGGTCAAATGGAAGTGAAGACACTAGCATATGCATAAATCAGTGACTTTTTTTAGTGTCACATTAAAACATGAATGGCTAGTGTCTCTGACCCTTTCCTCCTCCTCTTTAATGTGCTGCTTCAGCTCTTGTCTTTAAAGAGAACTTTGTGGAATAATTTCAGCCCTTATCAGTTTGCTGACAGCTATATGAGCCTTTCTGCTGGCTCCAGGCAGTGAGTGCAGGCGTGTGAAACTTCTCATTCTTACATTGAAGTCGTCCCAGACAAAGTTTTTAACCAAATGGATTGTTTGGATTTTTGGGGGGGGTCAGGGGCAAGGCATGTAGGGGAGGTGGTAGGATAGCTAGCTCTAACTGGTTGATACTGAGAATAGTTATCTATTTCCAGCCAAACTTAATTTCAATATGTGAACACTCCAGGTGCATCTACACTGCACCGTAGCTCGAAATAAGATACGCAATTTGAGCTACGCAAATTGCGTATCTTTTTTTTATGTGTTTTTCAAATTGGCACTGTCTACTCAGCACTTATTTTGAAATAAATTGCTATTCTGAAACGTCCCTTACTCCTTGTGTAATGAAGTTTACAGGGACATCAGAATAGTGAGCCTATTATATTTTGAAATAACTGGCACGCTCAGAAGATGCAGAATAGATATCTCTGGTACCCCAAAATAGTGCTGCAGTGTACATGTAGCCTCATAGACGAAGGACTGAGGACGAGTGAGCTTTCAAAGGGCTATTTTTTATCTTGTCATTTGAAATGTAATCCCAGGATATATGTGATCTGCCATTTGTGCAACAGGGCAGCTCTTAAGGGTGCATGGTTGGGTCTTACAAGCTTTTTAAAAAATAGATTTCCAGCTGCATATCTTTCCTTGATGGAGCGAAACGTATGTCTCGGGGCTCTTTAGAATAATGATTATCTAATATAAAAACTTCCATCCATCTGACAGTTGTAGCATTTTAGGGAGTGTGATTAGAGAGGCTAACCCTGCTTTAATCCTCCCAGAGTGCTTCCATGGAACCCTGGGTCCGCTATAAATGTCAGGCATGGACAGTTTGCCATCTTATCAGATGCACCGGAGTTAGCTCTAGCCCCCTCTGTCTCTTGGGAGAGTTCTGCTGTAGCAGACAGCAAGAGAAAGGAAAAATGATTACCTGGCTTGTTGCCAGGACCACTAGGGGAATTGCAGAATCCTTGGCATTCACTGATCAGAATTTTTTGAGCCACTTGAAAAGAACACCCTTACCCTAGATTCTTCCTATTCCTACCCCCAACTTTGCCTTCCAGAAAGGAGCAAATTATCTTCATGTTACCTGTGTAGCTGAACAATCTCCATGCTACAACACGTGGGACAGTTGAGAAGTCCCTGAGAATAGTAAACACACCACTCAATGATTTAATGAATAAGAACTATGTTTTATCAGAATTGGAAGTGAGCACATTTTATTTTATAAATAGATTACTAGTTAAAAATGTGGTTTTGGTCAACACAACTATTTGTGAATGTGACATGGATTCACAGAACAGCGCTAGACAAACCTTTTTGAGGTGGGAGTGGATAGATTCATAAAGGAAGTGTGGTACCATCTTGTGACTCCTAGCCCAATGGTTAGATCACTCATCAAGGACATAGAAGACTAAGATTCAGTTCTCCCCTCTGCTTGAGGTTGAACAGGGATTTAACTTTGGGTTTCCCACTTGCCAAGAGCCTGCCCTCACCACGGGGTTATGAGGTATTCAGGGACAAGTCTTAGTCTCAGTCTCTCTTGATGTTATGCTTTGTGTGAAGTATTTGAATAGTTGCTTGATGGGACTAAAGATTATAAGGGAGGGCTAGGACCTCCTCTTTTGGCTGTTTTGCAGATTTGGTCCTTTAAACGTGCCTGGAAACACAATGTTTCTATTTGAACAGAATATTTTGAGAGTAAGAAAAGTTGTTTGCCTAGCTCTATGTAGAATCTCTGTTTTCAACCTCTAAACGGCAAGGTTAGAAGTGAGCTTTGACAGAATAATTATGTTGACTTAAGTCAATCATTCCACTTCAAACTAGTGAAAACACTGCTGTGAATTTGGATTTCTTATTACCAAGCCTTGGAAGGTTGCTGTATGCCAATTTCTAGTCAAGGGATATATTGGGTACATAACAGTTAATTTCAGATTATCAAAATCTGAAAGCTCAGGATTTTTCCTAATTGAGAATATTTTGCACCCTTTGACTGAAGCAGCTGCCTGCACGCAGTCCAGAATCTCAATCCAATTTTCATTCTGCTTCCTCTCTTCTCTTGTTTGGATTGTACCACAGCTGCTTCAAATCCACCACCTGCCTACTAATTGAGGCCATTGTAATATTCGTATTTACCTGTACAATAAAAACATTGCATTTCTAGGACTTTTTATTTAAGGATTTTAAAGGCCGCACTGCTGTGAGGTGGTTGTGATACCCAGTTACATAATGTATAAAACTGAGGCATACACAAACAGCTTACTTACACACATCAGACTGGTAGTCTAATACAGTGGTTTTCAAACTATGGATCATGACCCAGTACTGGGTTGTGGAAAGTCAGGCATTGGGTTTTGTTGCTGCAGGGGGATCAGGTGTCCAGTGGGGTACTAAAGCAGGCTATCTGTCTGTTCTAGCACCGCAGACTATGCTGTGCCCCAGAAATGGCTGGCAGCAGGCATGGCTCCTAGGTGGGAAGGGGGGAAAGCACTCTGGGCTTGGTTCACTGCTCCTGCCCGGAGCACTAATTTTGCACTCCCATTGGCTGGGAACCTGCAGCTGGCTGCTTTTGGGTACAGCATGGTCTGTAGTACCAGAAGAGGCAGGAAGCCTGCCTTAGCACCCCTGCTGCACCGCTGTCCAGGAGCTGCTCAAGGTAAGCCCCTCCTTGCGCCAGCCCTGACCCTCCCTCCCCCAAAGTTGGAGCCACCTCCTACACTCCAAAGCTCTTATTCTCAGCCCCACCCCAGAGCCTATACTCTAGTCAAATTATGTTGGGTTGTGGGCATCACAATTTTCTTCAACTGGGTCATGAATGGTTTGAAAACCACTGATCTAATGGAACCTGGGAGTCCTGACTGTGAGTAAAGAATTTCAGACTACAAGGCTGTCACTCCCACAGCTTTCATTAATATATATGTCACTAAAATGCGTGTTGTAGATGGAGCTGTCAGCAGTGCCTATCGTTAAGATTGTTTAACGCTTTTGACAGTGTGTCTTTATATGTGTATAAAACACATATTTCATAGTTAATAAGAAAACCATGAACAAGGGGTGGTAAACATGCCTTTGTGGAATATGGCTTATACTCTGAGGGTATGTCTACACTGCCACCCTAGTTCGAACTAAGGTGGCTAATGTAGGCATTCGGAGTTGCAAATGAAGCCCGGGATTTAAATATCCCGGGCTTTATTTGCATGTTCCCGGGCGCCGCCATTTTTAAATGCCCGGTAGTTCGAACTCCCTGCCCGCAGCTACATGTGGCACGGGCTAGGTAGTTCGAACTAAAGCCCCTAATTCGGACTACCGTTACTCCTCATTGCAGGAGGAGTAACGGTAGTCCGAATTAGGGGCTTTAGTTCGAACTACCTAGCCCGTGCCACATGTAGCTGCGGGCAGGGAGTTCGAACTACCGGGCATTTAAAAATGGCGGCGCCCGGGAACATGCAAATAAAGCCCGGGATATTTAAATCCCGGGCTTCATTTGCAACTCCGAATGCCTACATTAGCCACCTTAGTTCGAACTACCTAGCCCGTGCCGCGTGTAGCTGCGGGCAGGGAGTTCGAACTACCGGGCATTTAAAAATGGCGGCGCCCGGGAACATGCAAATAAAGCCCGGGATATTTTAATCCCGGGCTTCATTTGCAAGTTCGAATGACTACATTAGCCACCCTAGTTCGAACTAGGGTGGCTAGTGTAGACATACCCTGAAATAGGAGTGTGCTGGTTTTTTGCAAGTTAGAACATTGCAGTAATCTGACATAATTTTTTTTGTTACTAAAAATTGCTAGTCTTTCATGTGCGTGATTGGCATTGGGCTTGTTTTGTGTTTAACCTCTCCAATCAAGGGAATTGAAACTTCCATTCTCCTGGCATTAGTATGGCAGTAATGGGAAATCTCAAACAACATGGATCTTATTGCAGCAGTTGACACAAGTTGTGCTTTTATTTATTTATTTTTTATGTTGGATACTGATTAAAAGTTTCCAAGCATCCTTTAGCAATGTTATAAAGCTGGCCAGCAGAGAGCTCAGCAGCTGCTGACCAGGGGAGATGCTAGCGGACACTGGACAAGATCACAGTGGGAAGCATCGATTTGTGTAATTCAGAAAGCTGGGAAAGGTGTAAACAGATCTCCAATTTAGCTGGAGAATGGACTCTGCAAACACTGTTTTATTGGCCAGTGGCTCCTGCTTTACTAACCTCTAACCTTTACAATACTCAGAGGTGCTGCCCACCCGTCGGCCTTGCTTTTGAACCACTCTTGGCTCCTGTCACCTCAAAGGCTTGCAGTCAGATTCCTGTGTTTTGCTTGGGACCTTACCTCTCAGCAGGATGCCTGCAGCAGGGAAAACTGATCTACCCTTAGAACATAGACATATTTGAAGGCGATACCCCTGAGACATGAAACCTATTGCTTTGTGTTTCAGGAGCTGTCCATCACTTTTCAAAAAATGTGCCTGAACCACCTCTTTCTCTGGGCATTCATATAACATTTGTATGTTCCTACAGTTGTATATACAAAACTGATTTTTGTTCTTCCCTTGGCCTTTCTGGCCTTTTTAACAGTCATAGCCAAAATCTAGATTGTCATAATTGTGATTTTCTGTGGTTAATGGAGAAGGAGTGTTACAAGCAGAAACTAATCTGATTGTGTAATTATAGTTGAAATGACTGTTCAAAATAGGATAGATATAAACCTTTACAATCCCTTCTCTAGGACTCCCAATTTAACTGAAAGGATCAGTCAACATTGCACACTCCATCTGGTTTCTAAAAAATCAAGTTATGTGCTGTTATGCCTCTTACACCTTCACCAATTTATTCTGCCTTATGAATAATTATATTTGTCAGTCCAACTTGGTGTCCTATAGTTATATTGGTTCCATGGTATCTACAAAAGTAAACCCTTGTTTGCTGTGAATTAGGAATATATAAGGTGAAAACCCAATGGGAGCAAAGATTGTCAGAAAACAGGATTTGCATATATACACATTGGTATGTGCACTTTAGCTGTTTTTCCTCTTTACAACATTTAGTTTTATTTTATTCTTCCCAGTGGGTCCTTCTGCATGTTTTGGCCCATTCCCCTCAACCAAAAGATTCATGGTTTTGGGGTCATTTACTGGCTCTGTGTGTGGAACATTTTTTGCTGCTGATCTGAGATGAAGATGCCAAGTTGTGTCAGCCATCCTGAGTTTGTGATTGCTGTACCTGTCTCTTGAAGGAACAGGGAGCAGTGGGTTTCAAAGTGTTGTCACAGGGATTACTCATACATTCTGTTCTTTTCCTCTGCCTTGCATGCCTCCATTTCCAAGACTAGTTTGACCTCTCCAAGATGGGAAACGCTGCCCTATAATGCTACCACTATATTAGGGATCAAGATAGCCTTGGATTTAAAGGCCACAAATATGCAGCTGTCTCATGGGACAACATGAAAACCCTTCTTCCTGTCAAATAGCAGTTTTGTGTGTAGTGTAGTTGCAGCTGGGCCTTCAGCAAAGTGATACTGTTATGAACTGGCAAAAGTGAGAATGAGAATTGAGGATTAAAACTTACAAACAAAACAAACTTGATACAGGAAAGACTTGGCAAAACTAAACTTTAACAGAGACCTGCTTGCTGTAATGTGTCATTATGGTATCTGTGTCAAATGAATGCATTGCTGTAATTATACCTTGTGAACTACCACAGCCAAAATATGAGACAAGGATCCAAGAAAAATGATAGTGCAAAAAACTTAGTGATATGGAATTGACATCCTTGCTAGCACTAACATTTTCCTTTAACCTCCAGGAGTTAGTATTTGTGATGTCAGCAGTTTATAGCAATAACACTGAGAACTCCTAGAAGTCTGCTCCCAAGCGACTAGTATCTGGAGGGTCAGACTAGCGTTTTGAACTCTGACCTCTTGGTCTCTGAGCACTGACAACTTAAAAAAAAAAAGTGGCAGTGATAAAGATTTGGTTTCCTCTCTTCATTCTGTTTCTGAAGAGGTCAAGTATACTTGTTTAATCCATGATTAAATGATTACAGTGTAGTTCACAATAGGATATTGGATTAGATTATTAAATACATTCAGAGAATTTTATCAGGTTAAATATTGAAATGAAACTGTACCGAATGTTAGCACTGAAAAACCACCTGTATTGACTCATCTTATCTATTATGTATTTGAGAGAGTTTGTCTGCCTGCCTGTTCAAGAACTTCTCCGAAATGGTAAGAGCTAGGATCACCAAATTCAGGATAGACTTTCCTCTTATCATAACTTAAAGCAAGGCCAGGGTTTGGTTGCACCAGGAAAATGGGATTTGCCTGTAGTGCAATTGTTTCTCATAAAATGCTAAGGAAGTGGTTTGCTAGCAGGCACAATTATACTGCAGAATGACCACACCTGTAAGACAGTGGGGCTGCGTCTAGACTGGCATGATTTTGCAGAAATACTTTTAACGGAAAAGTTTTTCCGTTAAAAGTATTTCCGCAAAAGAGCGTCCAGATTGGCACGGATGCTTTTGCGCAAAAAGTGCTTTTGCGCAAAAGCATCCGTGGCCAGTATAGACGCGATTTTGCACAAGAACGCACCGGCGGCCATTTTCGCCATCGGGGCTTTCTTACGCAAAAAATTCCTTCCCTGTCTACACTGGCCCTCTTGCGCAAGAGGGCTTTTTCCCAAGCGGGAGCGTCGAAGTATTTGCGCAAGAACACTGACAATCTTACATTAGATCATCAGTGTTCTTGCACAAATTCAAGCGGCCAGTGTAGACAGCTGGCAAGCTTTTGCACAAAAGCGGCCGCTTTTGCACAAAATCTTGCCAGTCTAGATGCACCCTGGCTGTCTTTGGGAAGGGCTCTAGGTGTTGCCATTCATGGATAAGGTTCCTGTGCTGGGCTTGCCCTTTCCTACTGTGCTGGTCCCCATTCCCCACAACCTGAGCCCAAACCACCACCCCAGTCCTCAGCCCCAGTGTTGGACTTGGGGGTGACGGGAGGGGAGCCTGGGCAGTAGTGCAGCCCCTGCCACTTCTGCCAGGTTGGACAGCACGACAGCCACTGCTGGGCAGCTAGCATGGCCCCAGCCACCCAGGGCATCTACTGCCAGTTGGCCAGAGCTGCTGCTATGGGTGGCCCTGGAGAGCCCTCCCACACCTCTCTAGCCCACTTGCTGCCCTATGTCCCCCAAACCTTCCAGCCTCCTGCATTGTCCACCCCCTTCCTGGAGTTTCTCCCACACCCAACCTCCTGCACCCTCTACACTAAGCCACCACATGGACCCAACCAAGGCCAGGTAAATCCTCTAATGTTTAATAAAATGCAGTTGTTAAACGTGAGAAAATATACTAGATGTGTTATTTCTACAAGTCACTCTTCTCCTCTGTTCCCTTTGTATTGGTTTAGCAGAAACCCAAACCAGATTGAACGGTGGTTTGGTCTTTATTTCCGGCACCATCTGACTGAATTTTTTTAAATCTAAGTACAACTCCCCCCTTTTAAACACTCATTTAATTTCAAAATCTTGTCTGTAAGATACCTATATAATAAACCCTGAGGAATAAAGCTCTGTTGGAAACTAGCTACTCTACAACCTGCTGTACTCAACTTTGAAAGATGCTTTATCATATTTTATAGCAGATGAATTTAAATATTTTAGAATCTTTTTCTGGTCAGGAAATACAGCACGAGCGTCCTACTACTCCACTGATTTATTAGGTCTAATATTAACACTCCCTTTAAATGGGAAGAGGCTTTAACTTTTTGCTTCCTGCCCAAACTTTCAAAAGTGACTTAACTTTGGTTACTCTTTGCAGTTGCAAGGAGTGAGGGAAGTCAATAGGAGAGTTTCTTCGATTGACCTCCCATTGTGGGGCCACCCCAGAAAATCCATATAAGGTATGTTGACTCCAGCTATGCAATTGTTATAGCTGGAATTGCATATCTTACATTGATTTTTCTCTGCCAGTGTAGACCTGGCCTTAGTCATTTCTGAAAATAGGATGTAGGCTCATAAGGCACTAAGCACATTTGAAAATTTTATCCTAGATCTTTATCCCCTGCTATAAACTACACATTGCTTCATGACCCCAAATTGTTCAGTCTCTAGTGAATTTCTCTGAAGCCCAGCCTAGCACAGGAAGCAAAAAATGATGCTGATTGTAGCTGAAGGAATTGGAGGTTTCTTTCCCATGGAGTTGAATACAGAGAAACTGATTCACATGCTGGCAGTGAGAAATTAATCAGCACAGCGAGCTAATCATGGAGAGAGCAGGACATCTAGTATGTGCGATTGAGAAATGGCAGCTCAAACGCTAAGTATAGGAATATTCTGTTAGAATGTGGGTCCCCATATGTGGTTCGTGTGGTGTGGTTGGAGACACCTTGGATCCTATGTAGTCACTGAGACCTCTGCTGATTTAGTAAAGATGAGTACGGCTTATGATTTAGTAAAAATGAGTGTGGCTTTATAAACATTTTGAGCCTGAATGCCTCTCTTGGCAAGTTTCCAAGCAAACCTTCTCCTAGGCAATTTTTTTCATATTATTTTGTGCCACCCTGAAAAATGTCTCTGCTGATGGTTCCATATTTAGCAAAGGACCAGAGAGTTGCAGTTATCTTACTAATACTGGTTAGCTAAATGATGGTTTTAGAAGTTTTGGCATTTTACAAATAACAGGATGGAAAATGTTTTATCCTTTCATAGCAGGGTTCCTCAATCTTTTTTATACCAGGGACTAGCTTGCTGCCGCCTTAACTGTGTCAGGGAGATCTTAGGAACTGGCACTGGTCCATGGACTGGTCATTCAGAAACAGTGTTCTATAGGATCATCCATCCAAGAAATTCAAAATGCTTTACAAATAACTAAGCTTCACAACATCTTTCTAAAGTGGGGATTGCACATGTTGCACAGATGGAAAAACAGTCTGAGATTGTGAATTGTATAAAGTTAAATGATAATTAAATGGCAGAGCCAGGAATAAAATTGAAGATATAGCCTCTAGGTTACATGCCTTCCTCTTACCAGTGCTTCCCTACCCTACCTGATCAGGGAGTAAAAAAGTTTATTTGAAAAAACACTTTGGGGATGGAAGTAGGTATGAGCCTACATCATATAAAAGGAAAGCAGTTAAAGTAGAGTAACTTTAGCTAGGGTGAAAATGGTAACACTTCAAGGCCTCATAAACCTTTTTAAGTATGGCGCTTTGGGAGCACTTGGCTTCTGCAGTGGAGTAAAATCTTACAATAGCATGGCGCCTGATCTGGAGCTTGGGAGAAGTGGTGCTTTATGGGCAGTTAACTTTTATTGCTTTCTTCCAAATCTCTTTTCTGTTGACTTTCCCCATTCTCACCAAACTGGGTGGATAGGAACCTAGAAGTTTTCTTTGCAAGGAGAACTATGTTCCTTGAGACATACACCCCACCCTCAAGTTACACTATACAGTGCTCCTTTCCTCATGCCCAGTGTTTTTGTTTTATCAAACTAACAGAAGGTTTATGTTGATGTGCCTTGTACTCTATGCTGGAGCACCATTAGTGGCATTAACACTAGGTCTTGCAAACATTATATGACTGAACTGTGTAACCTGGTGCTCTGGTGGCTTGTAAAAAGTGTGTTTTATTTCTAACAAAAATAACACCTTGCTTAAATGTTATTTTCAGTGAGTGGGCTACTTTCTTGTTGCAGGCTGCTATCTCTTGTCTCATGTGAAATTAGCTGTAAATGCTTCTGTTTGATGTTCTTTATCTATTAAAGCAGGGTTAGGCAAACTTTCTGGCTTGAGGGCCACATCTCGGTATGGAAATTGTATGAGGGTCATAAATGCTCACAAAATTGAGCATTGGGGTGCAGGAGGGGGTGACAGCTCAGGCTCAGGAAGTGGGCTCTGAGGCGCTGCCAGAAATGAAGGATTCAAAGTGTAGGAAGTTGCTCAGGGTTGAGACTTAGAGGTTCAGAAAGCAGAAGGGGCTCTTAGCTTGGACAGAGGATTGGGGAGCACTGAGGGCAGGGTGAGGGCTCCAGCTGGAGATGCAGGCTCTGGGTCGGGCTGGGGATGAGGGGTTTGTTTGGAGGTTAGAGTGTGGGGGGACTCGGGTGCAGAATCTGGGTAGTACTTACCTGAAACGGGTCATGGAGGCAGAGGCCCATCTCCCTTTCAGCACCCACATGTCTGTGTGCTGTCCCATCTGCAGGTGTCATCTCCCTATCTCCTTGGCTATGGTGCTTGGCCAGTGGGAGCTACAGAGCCAACTCTTGAGGCAGGCACAACCTGCTTGGTCCCCTGGCTGCCCCTACTTTTGGGAGCTGCTGTACATGCAAAGTGCAGCAAGGCAAGCCCCCAGCCCTGCTCCCTGACAGGAGCATGGAAACAGGGCAAGCTCCCAACCCATTTCCCAGCAGGAGTTCAAGGATGGACTAAAAGGTTCAACAAGCCAGATGTAGACTGCAGGCCATCCTGTTTGCCCACCCCAGTATTAAAATGTGTATTGTTATCTAGTGAATTCAAACACCTTAGTGTCTATCTAGGCCACTTGATCAAAGCTGTAAGGCTGCAGCCAAGTAGAAGGAAATCATGGTGTGATTGGTTGTGTTTCAGAGATCCCCTTGAGATTGTCAGTTGATGGGCTGACCATACTACTGAGCCCACCTATCTGCCCTTTGGAGCACCCCACTACCACACTCTCAGCTGAGGGAGACCAGAGCTTCTGGCTCAGCAGAAGTCACAAAGTTGGTGTAACAGTCTCCAGCAGAGTAACACAGACACTGAGAACTGCTCAGCTCTGGGAAGGCTCAGTCACAGTGACTTGCCAGAGAAGCCTGGTGCATAGCCCCAAGGAACAAAACCCCAAATAAATCTGTCGCACTGTGCATAAAGTTTATACAGAGTGAACATAAGAACATAAGAATGGCCATACTGGGTCAGACCAAAGGTCCATCGAGCCCAGCATCCCATCTGCCGACGGTGGCCAATGCCAGGTGCCCCAGAGAAGGAGAACAGAAGACAATGATCAAGTGATTTATCTCCTGCCATCCATCTCCTGCCCTTGTTATGAAGGCTAGGGCACCATGCTTTATCCCTGGCTAATAGCCATTTATGGACCTAACCTGCAAACATTTATCAAGCTCTTTTTTAAACCCTAATAGAGTCCTGGCCTTCACAGCCTCCTCGGGCAAGGAGTTCCACAGGTTGACTGTGCGCTGTGTGAAGAAAAATTTCCTTTTATTAGTTTTGAACCTACTACCCATCAATTTCATTTGGTGTCCCCTAGTTCTTGTATTATGGGAAAAGGTAAATAATTTTTCTATAATCACTTTCTCCACACCATTCATGATTTTATATACCTCTATCATATCGCCCCTCAATCGCCTTTTTTCCAAACTGAAAAGTCCCAGTCTCTCTAGCCTCTCCCCATATGGGACCCTTTCCAAGCCCCTAATCATCTTAGTCGCCCTTTTCTGAACCTTTTCTAATGCCAATATATCTTTTTTGAGGTGAGGAGACCACATCTGCACGCAGTACTCGAGATGTGGGCGTACCATAGTTTTATATAGGGGAAGTATGATATCTTTTGTCTTATTATCTATCCCTTTTTTAATAATTCCTAACATCCTATTTGCCTTACTAACTGCCGCTGCACACTGCGTGGATGTCTTCATAGAACTATCCACTATAACTCCAAGATCCCTTTCCTGATCTGTCGTAGCTAAATTTGACCCCATCATGTAGTACGTGTAATTTGGGTTATTTTTTCCAACATGCATTACCTTACACTTACCCACATTAAATTTCATTTGCCATTTTGCTGCCCAATCACTCAGTTTGCTGAGATCTTTTTGTAGTTCTTCACAATCCCTTTTGCTTTTGACTGTCCTGAACAACTTTGTGTCATCTGCAAACTTGGCCACCTCACTGCTTACCTCATTTTCTAGATCATTGATGAACAAGTTGAACAGGATTGGTCCCAGTACTGACCCCTGGGGAACACCACTAGTTACCCTCCTCCATTGTGAAAATTTACCATTTATTCCCACCCTTTGTTTTCTGTCTTTTAACCAATTCTTGATCCATGAAAGGACCTTTCCTCCTATCCCATGACCACCTAATTTACGTAAAAGCCTTTGGTGTGGGACCGTGTCAAAGGCTTTCTGGAAATCTAGGTATATTATATCCACTGGGTGCCCCTTGTCCGCATGTTTATTAACCCCTTCAAAGAATTCTGACAGATTAGTTAGACACGACTTCCCTCTGCAGAAACCATGCTGACTTTTGCCCAACAATTCGTGCTCTTCTATGTGCCTTGCAATTTTACTCTTTACTAGTGTTTCTACTAATTTGCCTGGTACTGATGTTAAACTTATCGGTCTATAATTGCCAGGATCTCCTCTAGAGCCTTTTTTAAATATTGGTGTTATATTGGCCATCTTCCAGTCATTTGGTACCAAAGTGGATTTAAAGGATAGGTTACAAACCACTGTTAATAACTCCGCAATTTCACATTTGAGTTCTTTCAGAACCCTTGGGTGAATGCCGTCTGGTCCCGGAGACTTGTTACTATTCAGCTTATCAATTAATTCCATAACCTCCTCTAATGTCACGTCAATCTGAGTGAGTTCCTCAGATTTGTCACCTAAAAAGGCTGGCTCAGATTTAGGAACCTCTGTAACATCCTCAGCCGTGAAGACTGAAGCAAAGAAATCATTTAATCGCTCCGCAATGGCACTGTCTTCCTTGATCGCTTCTTTTATATCTTTATCATCCAAGGGCCCCACTGCTTTTTTAGCGGGCTTCCTGCTTCTAATGTATTTAAAAAACATTTTACTATCATTTTTTGAATTTTTGGCTAGCTGTTCCTCAAACTCTTTTTTGGCTTTTCTTACTACATTATGACACTTAATTTGGGAGTGTTTATGTTCCTTTCTATTTTCCTCACTAGGATTTGACTTCCACTTTTTAAAAGCTGCCCTTTTCTCTTTCACTGCCTTTTTAACATGGCTGTTTAGCCATGGTGGTTCTTTGTTAGGTCTCTTACTGTGTTTTTTTTATTTGGGGTATACATTTAAGTTGGGCCTCTAGTATGGTGTCTTTAAACAGTTCCCATGCAGCTTCCAGGGATTTTAGTTTAATTACTCTCCCTTTTAGTTTCTGTTTAACTAGCTTCCTCATTTTAGTGTAATTCCCCTTTTTGAAATTAAATGCCAGAGTGTTTGACCGCTGCGGTGTTCTTCCCAACACAGGAATATTAAAAGTTATTATATTGTGGTCACTATTTCCAAGCGGTCCAGTAACAGTTACCTCTTGGACCAGATCCTGCGTTCCAGTCAAGACTAGGTCGAGAATCGACTCTCCCCTTGTGGGTTCCTGTACTAGCTGCTCCAAGAAGCAGTCATTTAAGGCATCAAGAAATTTAATCTCTGAATCCCGTCCTGAGGTGACATGCACCCAATCAATATGGGGATAATTGAAATCTCCTATTATTACTGTGTTTTTTATTTTGGTAGCCTCTCTAATCTCCCTTATCATTTCAGCATCACTATCACTGTCCTGGTTAGGTGGTCGGTAATATATTCCTAATGCCATATTCATATTAGAGGAATGAATTGTTATCCATAATGATTCTATGGAACATTTTGATTCCTTTACGATTTTTACTTCATTTGATTCTATATTATCCTTCACATATAGTACCACTCCGCCACCCGCACGACCTGTTCTGTCTTTCCGATATAATTTATATCCCGGTATGATAGTGTCCCACTGATTGTCCTCATTCCACCATGTTTCTGAGATGCCTATTATGTCAACTTCCTCCTTTGATATGAGGTACTCCAGTTCACCCATCTTATTAGACAGACTCCTAGCATTAGTGTAAAAGCATGTTAGAAAACTACCACTATTTATATGTCCGCCTTTCACAGACACATTGGATTTTTTTATGCACGATTGTTTCACATCTGATCTTGCCCATATATTATTTCCCACGTTCCCTATCTGACTAAATTCTAGGGAATCCCTACCTATGGAGCCTCGTGTAAGAGAAGTCTCCGTCCGATCCAGGTACTCCCCCGCACCAATCGGCTTTCCCCCATTAGATGCTTGCCTCCTTTATCTATGAAAGAGAGAGATGCACTGCTGTTGTCTCTCTCCCCGTCTTCCCCCCCCCCCCCCCCCGAACAACTATTTACACTGGGTTTGATAATAAACAAGTAATTTTTTTTATTAAGTATAAAAAGTAGGATTTTAGTGGTTGAAAGGGAGAACACATCAAAGTAAAATACTAAGCTAAAACAAATCAAAACATGCAGCTAAGCCTAATATACTCAGGGTATGTCTACACAGCAACATTATTTTGAAATAACTTAGTCCGCATCTACACAGTAGGTGGTTATTTCGAAATAATGTCAAAATACTGTCAAGCTGGAGGACTTCTTACTCCCATGCCTGTAACCCTCCTTGTAAGAGGAGTACGCGAAGTCGGAGGAAGAGTACTCTACTTCGAAATAAGTGCTGTGTAGACACTCCCAATTTTGAAATAAGCTATTTTGAAATAAGCTACGCAATTGACGTAGCTCAATTTGCGTAGCTGATTTTGAGTTAAGCTCTGCTGTGTAAAGCACCCTGTGAGAAGCTGTTACAAATCATAATTTTCACCCTAGTTCGTATTTCAGGTTAAATCCTTCTCAGTCCAGAGCTGTCTTTTTTTTTTTTTTTTTTCTGACCTGAGTTGAACAGTTTATTTCCACTCCTGTTAAAGGCCCTTCCCCCCCCCCCTTTTTTTTTTTCATGTATCTTCTTGGGGTAGGGAGCAGTTTGTGAAGCCAGCTGAAGACAATCATTGTTTGTTTCCCATTCCTGATGTAGAATTCCCCTTGGCAGGAAGTCTTTGTTCGAGTCTCCCCACCCTTGTGGAAAAGTACAACATTCAAAATAAATTCTATCACCCGGTGCCATGGTCATCTGTATTTGTAGGATCAACCACAATCTAGGCTTACCTGGAAAAAGAAGACTATTCACATATCATTGCCTTGAGCATCTAGCCATTAAGTTTATTGAGTATTGCTAATGGCCTTCATTAGCACATCTAGAGATCTATAAAGGCTTATATGTCATAATTCTAATTTTGCATACAGAAATGATACATGCACATAAATAGAATATACACATTCAGGGGATTATAAGCTTTCCAGTGATAGGTCACATGCCCCATTTTACATAAGTCTTATTTGAGTTATGTATATTAAAAATACATGTCCATGAAAATGTGGGGGTGCGGCCTCATTAGATGGGTTTGGATGTTACCCATTGTCTTACTCCATAATCACTCTTCTAATGAGCTAAGGGTTTGTTGCCTTTTGTACCATTTGAGTGGCTTTTCCCTTCCAAAGTATAAAACAAACACATTTTATATAACCTGACTTAAAAGCTGCCTGCAGAATAAGGTATTAAGGCTGAGGACTTAACAACAGACCCCCATTTTCATCTCAGTTGTACTACTAATCTTCAAAACAGCATTTAGGATGGTGCCCTTTCTCAGGAACATAAATAGAATCTGCTTGTCAATTTGCATTCTGAACACTTTTAGAAGTACAATTTTGAATTCATTGCACTTTTATATATGTTGCTGTTCAACCTGAAGAATCCCAAAGAGCTTTACAAATTGTACATAGAGTAATCACTTTGCTCTTCCCTGAAGAGCAGCCACCTGTCGAATGGAATGCAACAGCTGCTTAGCATTGCACAATTGCCAAAATAATTCAATTTTCATATCCAAAAGTATGTTTTGCTAAGACAATAGGATTTCCCAAAATTTGAGGAAGATTTTATATGTTTCTAGCATATCACTAAAGCTGGCCTTTCCGCATTGTTTGAAAAGCCCCCTTGGCATAGTTAAATAGCACTTGGTCAGAAATGTGCATTATCCTTTCTGTTTATCTTTTGGCTCTGCAAGCTTCACATGCTGCCAGTGCATTTGGAAATGTCTTTCCTATTACTTGCTCTCCCACCTAGACACGTGTATCCTCCTGTAGGCTGAAGCTAAATCTTGGGGAGATCAGAAGAGGTGCCTTCTGGATACTTCAAGATGCTGGAAATTCCTGCAGATCAGCTAACATGAGGAAGTTCACTTTTTTTAGGTCTAGGCACTTGAGCAATGATCATTGGCAAAGCATGTTTCCTTTTGGGTTGGATGTGGTGCTTTGGTATCATTTGATTCCAGGCTTCTAAAAAGTCTCTACTACAGAATTATATTAGTCAGCAGATTCATTACCACACTCTGTTTTTCCTCCAGCACCAAGGGTTTGTCTTGGATTGAAACTTTTCATGAGCGTGTCGATCTGAAATTAACTCATCAGTGACATTTTATACATTTACCTGTTTGAATATCGCATTTATTTTTTTAAGAAGAGCCTTAGTTTAGAGTCCAACAGCACACAAATTTTACAGCATCCATGGCTGTTAGAAACTTGCCAGGATCAAGGGCTACAACTAATTTGCATACATGTACACTTTTATATAAAAATAAATGCTAATGTTTGTCTGCATTTCTATGTTCTTCATAGAAGAGTAGAAATGGCTTGTTCGGTAGAGTTTACCAGTATCAAAATCCTGCAGCAGATCAAGCTTTCCACATGCTGCAGTTGAAAGGTAGCTGTATTTTAGGCTGCTTCAGCTAGCTATTGGGCTGCACTTTGGGGTTCCCTAAATTAGAAAAACCAGATATAATAAATTATTTTATGCTGTGAGTAAATCACTTTTGACATTTTGAGGGGAAAAACTGATTAAAAAAAAATTAAAGAAACTGGTTCCTTCATATGTTTGCATGGAATTTTATTCCACTAGCCCACTCACAAATGCATTGAAATGTTTTCCTCTGCATGCACTCCTTGATTTATTTTATTTTTGGTTCTACATTTTTTTTAAACATTTTTCAATAATCTTTTTCAATTTTAGGTCTCCAGCTTCTGTGGAAACATTACTTTTTCTGGTGAATCTGCCTCTTGATTTAATTTTCATCTGCTTTCTCAGTAGCATCGAGCAGATCGTGTATGACAAACAAAAATTGATTAATAAGCATCAGTCTGTTGAGTTGGCAGGGTCTAAATATGCATTTCATCCTTTTCTTGCAGGCAAGGTGGTTCTGGGAAGCATATTTTCGGTCGATGAAAGCGATTGCTCTGGCCACTCTTCAGATTATCAATGACAGAATCTACCCATATGCTGCTATATCTTATGAAGAATGGAATGATCCTCCAGCTGTTGTAAGTAAAATGTACTTTTGTGGTTTAGTTATAAAATATTTTCTTTCAGATCATTCCTGTGGTATGTACTATGCATCTTGATAACGCTGCATTTAAAGATTCATTGTATTTGTAAGTTGCACAAAATGAACATACTTTTTTTATGAGTCAAGTTTTTATTATATTAGCTGAATGTTTTTTATTTTTGTGTGACTGATATCTTTGAAAGTGAACAACCAAAGTGATAACACCACAAAAGTCACATGGTACAAATAGATTCTGTGAGAGCTTCCCTCACATAGGTCAGACAAATACCTTTCTGCTGACAGGATCCTGGACTGCATGGAGCTTTGCCTGTTGTATTGACCAGCTGGCTACCAGGCTGAACTACCCTGACTACAGGGAAATTGTAGTGACTCAGTGGCCACTAGACTGTACTACCCTGACCACAGAGGTATTGTAGTGACTTGATGGCTGCTAGGCCATGCTACCCTGAACACAGGGGGAAGGATGTACTGCCCTGAACACAAGGGAATTGTATAGACCCTTTGGCCACTGGGCTGTACTACCCTGACCCTGAGGGAACATATATTGACTCTGTGGCTGCTAGGCTGTATGGTGCTGACCACGGGGAAATTGACTCTTTGGCCAGTGAGCCATGTTGCCTTGAGAGAGGGGTGGGCATTAATATAGACTCTGGCTGTTAGGGCACACTACCCCAAGAGGAAGTTTGAGGGGCTGCAGAGTGCCCATTACCGCCCTCACTGGCGGACAGCCAAGGTGCCCCTCTACGCTCCCCTATCTCCACCCTGAAGGTTTTTTTCTCCCTGTTTTCTTCTTCACACATCACTGTGAGTGTACACCTTTAGTATTCCAGTCCTCGAACTCGTTTGTACGAGTAATTTGATAATCATCCTGAGTGATCTACTGACTTTTTGGACAAATTAATTTCACTTGTTACTTGGCCAGGATTTAAACCCAGCTCTTTGAAGATGAAGCACTAGTGTATGTATTAACCTGTCACACAGTTGATCTATTCTGTTTTCTTACACTGCAGAATTTTGCAAACTAATTTCTTCCTTAATTTATATTTTATACATACATACAGAAAAATTAACTGTTTTTCCTTTTTCTAAACTATCCTGCAATAGCTGAGCCCAAGGGCTTGTAGCAAAACAGTTTTCAAACAAAACTGGAGAAAATTGCTCGGATAGCTTTTTGGTATTTAAACTCCCTAGATAGGTCTGTTGAAAATCCACCAATCCTAGGATTCTGAACCATTAGCATAGCTGAGTGGGCAGAGAGTGTGGCACTGAGAGATGTCCTTGGTGAAGGTTAAGGTATGAAAGAGGGAAGCAATTACTCAAGAATGAGAAGATCAGAACATCTTAGTAGACTATTACCCATCTGTTAGCACAGCAAGAATGCCCTAACACCCAGCTTGAGTTTGGCAGTAAAAGGAAAAATGGGATTTGAAAACACCTAGCATTAAAAGCCACCTGTAAGATGACTGCTTCTCTACTCTCCTTCTAGTAGGTTACCCACTGACTTCAATGACTGTGGGGGACAGTAAAGCCCCTGCTCTGTGGGACAGTTAAGCCCTTGCTTTTTTGTTCATAACTTTTTATTTAGAGAAAACTCCTGTATTTCTTGAGATTCTGTGGGATGAAAGGTCCTAAAGTAGTTTACAAGAGATCAGTCACCAAACAAATACAGCCATCTCTAGAGCAGGAGCGGCCCACATGTCAAAGCTGTCCACATGTCAAACCTTTGCATCCATCTTGCAGCCCACTGGGACCCTCAGGCAGGTTAGACCCAGTCTCCAGGCTGTTGAAACTGACTGGCTGCTGGCACCAAGTGCCTCTAGGTGCCATATGCCCCTTGCAGCGGTGAGGGGTAAGGGAGGAGAGACTTTGCGCACTGCCCCCTCCCCTAGCACAATCTGCGCAACTCCCATTGGCTGGAAACTAGAGGGGCACACAGCCCCAGCAGCTCAGCTACTTTGAGTGGCCTGGGGCTGCAACAGGCAGGGAGCCTGCCTGCAGGTCCTGCTGGGCAGCTGGCCAGGAGCCACCTAGGTAAGCACCTCCTGGTCACAGCCTGCATCTGGCATCCCTGCCCAGGTCACCATCCCCTCCTGCCTTAGGTCACCATTCAAACCCTCTGTATACTCCCTTACCCCCAGTCACAACTTTCTCCCAGACTCCACACCACCTCCAGTGTTCTTCACCCAGGCCAGAATCCTCTCCTGCACCCGTAAACCCTCCATGATCTAGCACCCCCCTGCTGCACCTCAGCCCCAGGTTATAACTAGGGATGTTAAAATGTGTGTATTCAGGTAACTGTGCAATCACTGAACATGCAGGAGGGAGGAAGCTCCCTGGGAGCCAGTGCATGTGGGGAGCTAGCTTTTGAGCTGGCTCCTTCTGTGTACCAGCTCCTGCGGCGCTGCCTCCCCTCCTCCCCACCCATGCTGCTTGCTAATAGAGAGGCAGCAGTGTGTGGGAGTGAAGGGGAGGTGATTTTGTGGGAACCAGTACGCATGGGGAGCTGGCTTAAAAGGTGGCTCCCTGCAAGCACTGGTTCCTGCCTGCCCCTCTTCCCCCATGCTGCTACCTCTGATATAGGAGCAGCAGCATGGAGGTTGGGGGGAGGGGAGGCCTGTGTGTAACTGTGAAGGTTAACTGATGAGCCCAGGCTCATCAGTTAGCCATTTACATGTTTACACTATCACAATCCTAGTTATAAACCAAACTCTCTGCACCTCCTTCTGTAGCCTTTCCCTAGGCCAGAATCCTCCTGCACCCATCCCCTCTCCCAGATCCTGCCCCATGTCCCTGTCCCCTGCCCTAGGTCACAACCCCCTCCTTTACCCAAACTCTGTCTCAAACCTCACACCATCTCCTGCACCCTGGGACCCCACCATGTGTTCCTTTCTGCACCCAACCTTAGTCCCAGATGCTGTACCTCCTCTGTAGAAAATTGCAGCTCTTGAGCACTTAACACAATCTTGGAGTGGCCTCTCCAAAAATTGTCCACCTTTGCTCTAGGGTGGAACACTGAAACTGGTCAGCAACACATAGCAACAGTACACAATAGCATAATACAAGAAGTAAATACTCTCTCCATTTGAAACTGCAGAAAAAACTTATGGAAGCTTAATTAGCCAAACTGGTATTCATCCAAATGCCAGACTGAAACTCTTCAATACACACAAATGGTCAGTTCCTTGGATTTATATTTCAGTTAAAAGCGATAAATACACGTATGAATATTTTTCTTGCTTCAGTATGGAAAAAGTCATAAAAACTTCCTTTATGAGCTGTGTAAGCTCCATGTCAGCCAGCTATGCAGAGATCTCTTGTGACCCTTTCTTACAGATCAGTAAAAGAAAATACAATTCAGGTCAGGAATTCATTGTTGTATTTAATTGCTTTTGAACTGACCCACACAGTTCTGTGACATTAATGACCATGGATTTTAATTGATACTTATCACTGTAGTATGAGTGCATATAAAAGTACAGTTTGTACTCCCTCAACCTGGACTTCCTGGTCTGGCATGCGCCACAGATGTTTCTGGACCACAGAGCCAAGGAACAGGGAGGTCTGGCGGCAAGGCAGGAGTGTGGTAGGGGCACCGGCAACTCAGCCGAATGAGCGGCACAGTGGGGAGCTCTGGCCTTTGCACTGGCTGGGGAGCTCCCCGGCCTGTGGCAGAGCTCCAGCCCTGTCTATGGAGCTCCAGCCATGGCACTCTGGCCCCGGCAGCAGCGGGGCCAGCAGCATCTAGAGAGCCCCAACAGGTTGGGGCAACAGCAGGGGCAGGCTGGAGCCCTATCCTGGTGGCAGCACGGGCCAGGAAGTGAGGAACCTCTCCTGGTCTGGAAAATCCCCTTGTTTGGAACTAATCAAGTCCCAAGGGTGCTAGACCAGCAACGTCCAACCTGTGTAATTGATTCTGTCACTTCTCATTTAACTGGCTGAGATCTGTACCATGTATATTTTAACCATCACTCTAATAACAGAAGCCCATAACTGGAACCTTCAATGGCTGTGATTTATCATTTGTTGTTTTAGAGATACTTTCTTTCTAAGAGGTGAGCTTATTATTATTGTAGCCTTCTAAGTGGCCTCCTCCACAGGGTCTAGCTAATTTCTGATTTCAGACACTTAGGGCAGTAAGTGTTTATATGGTATCTGCCAGTCAGGTTAATTGAGTTATTTTCTTAAATTATCCGGTTGTCAGAATTCCAGAGATGGTCTGTGATTATCAGAAGGAATAATGTCCCACTTGAGAACTAAGCATATTTCTTATTTTGGTTTGTGTCTAGAAAAGATGTATTTATAATGGTACTGTTAATTTCTGATGAGCCCTTGTGGGAAATCATGATCTAAAAATACATTTATGCATGTGGATATTTGACACAGTATCTTTTAACAGAGTGAAAAGTGTCATCATATCTAGATATGAAAATAGAATGGGTAATTAAAAGTTAATTTGTGAATGCTACCAGTTGACAAATGATAGCTGTATTCTGAGTTAAATAAATTTCAGGGCTGAAATAATGTACATAAGAACAGCCATGCTGGTTCAGACCAAAGGTCCGTCTAGCCCAGTATCCTGTCTGCCAACAGTGGCCAATACCAGATGTCTCAGAGGGAGGGATCACAACAGGTAATCCTCACGTGAACCTTCCCCTGTTACCCACTTCCAGAGAAACAGAGGCTAGGGATACCATTCCTACCCATCCTGGCTAATAGCCATTGATTAACCTAACCTCCATAAATCTATCTAGCTCTTTTTTGAACCCTGTTAAAGTTCTAGCCTTCACCGCATCCTCTGGCAAGGAGTTCCACAGATTGTGCGCTGAGTGAAGAAAAACTTCCTTGTGTTTGTTTTAAACCTGTTGCCTATTAATTTCATTTGGTGACCCATAGTTCTAATATTGTGGGAATAAGTAAATAACTTTTCCTTATTCACTTTTTCCGTACCAGTCATGATTTTATAGGCCTCTATCATATCCCCCCCCTTAGTCTCCTCTTTTCTAAACTGAAAAGTCCTAATCTCTTTAATCTCTCTTCATATGGGACCCGTTCCAAACCCCCCAATCATGTTTGTTGCCCTTTTCTGAACCTTTTCCAATGCCAATATATCTTTTTTGAGATGAGGCGACCACATCTGTACACAGTATTCAAGATGTGGGCGTACCATGGTTTTATACAGAGGCAATAAGATATTTTCTGTTTTATTCTCTATCCCTTTTTTAATGACTTCTAACGTTCTATTTGCTTTTTTGACTGCCGCGGCACACTGAGTGGATGTTTTCAGAGAACCATCCACAGTGATTCCAAGATCTCTCTTGAGTAGTTCCCATCATACTGTGTATATATAGTTGGGATTATGTTTTCAAGTGTGCATTATTTTACATTTATCAACATTAAATTTCATTTGCCATTTTGTTGCCCAATCACTTAGTTTGATGAGATCTTTTTGAAGCTCTTCACAGTCTGCTTCGGTCTTAACTATCTTGAGCAGTTAACAGATAAACTCTGAAACTTTGACATCAGAGTTCTCTTAGTCTAGGAGACAGTATTAGTCAGTTAACTGGAGCATCCTCAAGTCACTATAGCATTAATAGTGAAATGTGCACTCAGCTGGGCTCCTATAAATTCCTCATCTATTACTGGCTCTTATCCTCAGAATTTACCATTCACATTCCCACAACAAATATGGCTGTCTCATCACTGACTTATTCTCTTTTCTCTTTCTGTCTTCACTCCTAATGCGACATTTTATATGGAATTCAGGTCCATCTACACTGTGGTTCCATTCTGCAGTGTAGACTGGACACTGGAGTGACAAATTTGGGGAGGAGACCAGACGATGAAGCTGTGGGCATATCTGTAGGATGTTCAGAGAAGAAGTGTGTTTTGCCTACAAAAGCTCATGTATGTGTGATAGGAACAATTAATTTCCCACATACAGAATGGGAAGCAACCCTCTAGGAAGGAGTACTGCAGAAAGGGATCAAGGGTCATAGTGGACCACAAGCTAAACATGAGTCAATAGTGTGACACTGTTGCAAAAAAGCAAACATGATTCTGGGATGCATTGACAGGAGTGTTGTGAGCAATACATGAGAAGGCATTCTTCCACTCTACTCTGCGCTGATTAGCCCTCAATTGGAATATTGTTTCCGGTTCTGGGCACCACATTTCAGGAAAGATGTGGAGAAGGTCCAGAGAAGAGCAACAAGAATGATTAAAGGTCTAGAGAACATGATCTATGAAGGAATGCTGAAAGAATTGGGCTTATTTAGTTTGGAAAGGAGAAGACTGAGAGGGGACATGATAGCAGTTTTCAGGTATCTAAAAGGGTGTCACAAAGAAGAGGGAGAAAAATTGTTCTCCTTGGGCCTTGAGGATAGAACAAGAAGCAATGGACTAAAACTGCAGCAAGGGAGGTTTAGGCTGGACATTAGGAAAAACTTCCTAACTATGAGGGTGGTTAAACACTGGAATAAGTTGCCTAGGGAGGTTGTAGAATCTCCAACTCTGGAGATACTTAAAAGCAGGTTAGATAGACATCTATCTGGGATGGTCCAGACCAGTGGTCTCCAACCTTTTTACACCCAAGATCACTTTTTAAATCTCAGAACAAGCGAAGATCTACCACCCCATCCTTCCCCCAGGACCCCACCCCTTCCTTGAAGCCCCGCCCTCTCTATTCTCCTCCTCTCCATCACTTGCTATCCCCAGCTCTTATACACTCTACACTGCCACTTTTTTTTTCTGATTCTTCTGTAGGAAGAGGTTTTTCCAACATTTGGCCTGTCTAGACTGGACCAATTGTCAGAAAAACCCCTTCTTTTGGAAGCCCCCTTATTCCTTGTGGAACAAGGAATATAGGGATTACCAAAAGAGCATGTTTGCTCTTCCAGTAAAAAAAACAGAAGAACAAATGCATCCCTGGATGTGGAAAAGTTTTTCCAGGATATTTCTGGAATCCTGGAAAAACTCCTGCAGTCTAGCCGTACCTTCACTGGGTCAAGACAGGATGTGTGGGCTCTGGGGTAGGAATGAGGGATTTGGGTGTGGAAAGGGATGAGAGGTGAAAGCTCTGGGAGGAAATTTGGATGCAGGAGGAAGTGGAGAAGGGGAGGGGGCTCCAGGCTAGGGAGTGCTGGGGTCAGATGGAGGGTTGGGGTACTAAGCAAGCCACAGGCTTGTGGATGTGAGGGTGCAGGAATTTGGGTTTGGGGTATGTGACGGGCTCCGGGCAGGGGGGTCCAGTGTATGATAGGCTCAGGTCTCGGGGGTGCAGGAGTGTTATAATGCTGCGGCCAGATGGGGGTTTGGCCCCAATTTGGGGGTTTGTTGGCCAGGCTTCATTTTTAAATAAGACTGTGTGAAACACAAAAAGTTTCTGCATTGTCTTCATTTATGAGAAAGGCAGGGAACCTGTTTTGAGTCAGGGGTCACTGACCCACAGAAAAGTCAGTTGGGGCTACACAAGGGAGATGCAAAAAAAAAAAAAAAAACCCTCCTCCAAAAACCCCCCAAGCCTCACTAATGTGGCCCCAACTGTGCTGGTGGGGGCAGGAGACATGGTCCTAGGGAAGGGTGCTAGTGGGTGCTGGGGCAGGGGACAGGGTTCTGGGGTGGGGGCAGGGTTCTGTAGCAGGGGACAAGGTGCCAGTGGGAGCAGGGAGTCCTCTATACCCGCCCCGGACTCCTTCCCCTCCCCCCCCTAGAGCAGGGAAGCCCCAGCGCACGCCTCCTCTGGAGCCAACTACCCCCTCCTGTGTCGCAGGGGAGCACTGGTGCGCACCTCCTCTGGGGCCGACTTTCTTCCCCCTCCCCCCCCCGTAGAGAAGGGTGCACCTGGGCTGAACACCATGGCCAGCTGGCCGGGCAGCCGCTCCTCTTTGCTCCAGCCCAGCTGCCCTGAGCTCAGCCCGGGGAGGTTGCGCCGCATTCCTGCTGATCGGGAAGCTCTTCCTCTTTGCTCCAGCCCAGCTGGATCGAGGCGCAGCCTCCCCGGGCTGAGCTCAGGGCAGCTGGGCTGGAGCAAAGAGGAGCGGCTGCCCGGCCAGCTGGCCATGGTGCTCAGCCAGGATGCACCACGGTCCGGTCCACGTGGGCTGGAGCAGAGGGAAAGCTGCCTGATCAGCTGGAGCATGGCACAGCCTCCTCGAGCTGAACGCCACAGCCAGCTGGCCAGGGTGTTTCAGCCCTCCTGACCCAGCAGATCCCACCACGCCGCCACAGCTACTCACCTGTGTTGCTGCTCAGTGAGTAGCTGCTCCGCAAAGAGTGCCAATTTAAAATTAGTTGTGCGCAGGCGTGCAGTTCAGAGGGAGCTGAAGATCAGCTCATAGACCCCCTGCGATCGACCAGTAGATCGCGATCTACGGGTTGGTGACTACGGGTCTAGACCAGTGTTTCTGAAAGTGTTCCGCGGAATCACTCTCAGAAGCACATTAACTGGCCGCCCTGGTTTGTTTATTTACCGGCACCGCAGCCACGGAGCCTCGTGGCTCCCATTGGCTCTGTTTTGTCCTTTGTAGCCAAGGAGAGCTGCGAGAAGTGGCATGGGCCGGGCAAAGGACGAAACGGAGCCAATGGGAGCCGCGAGGCTCCATGGCCATGGCACCGGTAAATAAACAAACCAGGGCGGCCAGTTAATGTGTTTCTGAGTGATTCTGCGGAACACTTTCAGAAACACTGATCTAGACAGTACTGGGTCCTGCCATGAGGGCAGGGGACTGGACTCAATGACCTCTCGAGGTCCCTTCCAGTTCTAGTGTTCTGTAGAATCATAGAATACTAGGACTGGAAGGGACCACGAGAGGTCATTGAGTCCAGTCCCCTGCCCTCATGGCAGGACCAAATACTGTCTAGACCATCCCTGATAGACATTTATCTAACCTACTCTTAAATATCTCCAGAGATGGAGATTCCCCAAACTCCATGGGCAATTTATTCCAGTGTTTGACTACCCTGACAGTTAGGAACTTTTTCCTAATGTCCAACCTAAATCTCCCTTGCTGCAGTTTAAGCCCATTGCTTCTTGTTCTATCCTCAGAGGCCAAGATGAGCAAGTTTTCTCCCTCTTCCTTATGACACCCTTTTAGATACCTGAAAATTGCTATCATGTCCCCCCTCAATCTTCTCTTTTTTCTAAACTAAACAAACCCAATTCTTTCAGCCTTCCTTCATAGGTCATGTTCACTAGACCTTTAATCGTTCTTGTTGCTCTTCTCTGGACCCTCTCCAATTTCTCCATATCCTTCTTGAAATGCGGTGCCCAGAACTGGACACAATACTCCAACTGAGGCCTAACCAGCGCAAAGTAGAGCGGAAGAATGACTTCTTGTGTCTTGCTCACAACACACCTGTTAATGCGTCCCAGAATCATGTTTGCTTTTGCAACAGCATCACACTGCTGACTTATATTCAGCTTGTGGTCCACTATAACCCCTAGATCCCTTTCTGCCGTACTCCTTCCTAGACAGTCGCTTCCCATTCTCTACGTGTGAAACTGATTGTTCCTTCCTAAGTGGAGCACTTTGCATTTGTCTTTATTAAACTTCACCCTGTTTACCTCAGACCATTTCTCCAATTTGTCCAGATCATTTTGAATTATGACCCTATCCTCCAGAGCAGTCGCAACCCCTCCCAGCTTGGTATCATCTGCAAACTTAATAAGCATACTTTCTATGCCAATATCTAAATTGTTGATGAAGATATTGAACATATATAGTATATGATACTATATACTTTTGTTAGTCTCTAAGGTACCACAGGACTATTTGTCTTCACATTCAAAACATTGAACAAAACATTTATCTGTGTAGAAGAGAAAATCCTCCAGCAGTCATATTGTCTGACGTGTGGTATAGCTGACTCCATATTTTTCTCAAATTCTTAGTTTCATAATGCCCAATCTACTTCCAAAAACAATTAAATTTTGATCAGTTAGATGGGATTTTTTGTCTTATTTGCCATATTGGATTCCTTGCCATGTTGTGATAGAAGGTATAGTTACTAATACACTTCTGCAGTATTTGATAGATAATGTGTACCAAAAACATGATTAGTCAGACTTAAAAAAAATTTTTTTCTTGGTGAAACAAAATTTGACAGTCAGTTCCTCCTTGTCTTACCTGCCAAGAGCAAGAGTTCAGGATTCTCTGCTTATATGGTAAAAGATGACATACTTATCTAATGAAGTGTGGCTGGTACCTTATGTAGAGAAATTTTAACTTCATCTGCTTGTAATATCCATGGCATGAGAAACAGACTCCTGGACATGGTTCTCGGCATGCAGTGAAGTTTCAGATGTTTCATTCTCATGTCAGTTGTAATTTTAAATCCACACGCAATCTGTCTGTATCTAATGTTGCTAGTTTTTTAGAGAGCTTTTTCTTCATCTTTAGTCTGGGAAAGCCTGAAAAGGAGAAGTACAGACACATGTATGTGTAGGGGATTGTTTCTTGTTCTCATTGGCACTTGTTTTACATGAGTTAGTCTGAACAAACTGTAGGATTTTTCACTGTCATCTTATTCTGAAATGATTTTATTATCTGCACCTTTCCTACTAATCTTTCTTACTTCACCAGCTGGTTTGTGTCACTTTACTTGTGGCCTGAAAAATAGGAGGCTTGGTCTTCATTAATGGCTCAATAAAAATGTATAGTAGAATTTAGTCATCTTCCTTGAATTCCAGACTTCACCTTCACAATGCACTCAGCCTTTTCTGGCCCTATGGATTGAGCCTTGGAGCCCTATAATTGATTTCAGGTTTTCCCAATTTAGAGAATGTTACACTGTCTACTCTGTCAGGAGACTGCACTGCAGAATTTTATTTTAAAGAAAACACTAACCCCATTATTGGACCTCATTTAGCAGCATTCAGATGCTAAGGTGATGAGTACCAATAGAACATCTTTACCTTTGTAAATGGATTGATTCTAAAGATCCCAGTCACTATGACATTTGTAATTCTGCACTTTGTTCTAAACAGCACTCGCTGTCCACCTTCCACATATCCACTTCTTTGGCATGTTGTTGAAATTAGTGGGGGAAAAAGAAAAAAACTTAACATGGAAATAAATACATCATACAATGTAGAGAGATAAGGCGAATGATAGAACATCTTTTATTGGATTAACTTCTGTTGGTGAAAGAGACAAGCTTTTGAGCTGCACAGACCTGAAGAAGCACTCTGAATAGTTCAAAAGTTAGTTTTTCACCAACAGAAGTTGCTCCAGTAAAGGATACTGCCTCGCTCACCTTGTCTCTCTAATATCCTAGAGTACTGTAGCTAAAACAATACTGCAAATAATCACAGAATGTAGTCAGACTATAGAATTCACAGTTATAGGAGGCCAGCAAGTAAAGTAGATTCAGTTAGATTTTTAAAAAGGTACTACATAATTTTGCATTTGTAGTTATGGGTTAAAAATTGGTCATCAGAGATCATGCTTCAGGGCACCAGCTATTCCCACAGGAATTCATAAGGAATTCACATGAATAACCCCTGAGTGCACTTGAAGAACTCCGGTGTTATGTAGTAACAAAATATAGGTTTTCGTCCAAAGCATAATATGTGCTACTGATTAGTGTACTAAACTCCACAGGCCAATGATTTTGTCCTGTCTGGCAAAAAGCCTGTTTTTGAATCCTGTGAATCCACAATGTAATCACTGTGATTGATTCTGAAGAAGTGGAGAGGGTTAACTCCTCTGGTTTTGCCCTTTGACCACTTGAGAATGGGAAGCATGATGAAATACTTTCTCAAAGTATTCAGTGGAAACACATCATGCATAATTGGAACAAAATAGAATAAATCAAGGCTTTTTTGGTCTGGTAATTCATAATTGAAACCACATTGAGGTTAAGATTGATATTTAAAACAATCCAACCAAAAACCCCATCTGTGCAGAGGTAGGGGATAAGTACATCTCTGCTTTGTTGGGTACATGGAAGAACTGTTTGTTCACTGTACCATCCAGAACTTCATACTCCTCGGTCCTTGTCTCTTGGCTTTTTAATGATAGTGGGTTGTCCTTGTTCAAATATAATGTGGTTTTACTTAAAAGTTTGGTTAACAAGTATTATGTCTGGTTGTAGAAAATAAATACGTAGGAAGGAAAAAGCCATGGTTCTTGTTCATGATGGCAACAGAATCTATTTGCTATATGGTTACCAGTTTTTCCTACTAATTATTATACCTAGGAATTTTTAACCCTTCTGCTGTGATGTGTGGCCGCCTTTCACACAGCCTCAGGTTCCTAGAACCCACTCCTTGGCCCCGTCTGTCATGTCTCTCCCTTCTCTCCCTTCAAAACTTTCCTTAATATGCACCTCTTCCCACTATCTCCTTACCACCTGACAAAGTTACTCATACATTTAAAAAAAAAAAAAACATCAGGGAAGTAGCCGTGTTAGTTTACTTAAGCAATTAGTAGTCCTATAGCACCTTGGAGACTTTATTTTTGTTAGTCTCTAAGGTGCCACAGGGCTACTTTTTTTTTTTTTTTTTAAACTCATGGAATTTATAAAATGTGTGTTTAGCTTCCCTGCTTGCTTATTGCCTATAATCTCCTTTCTTTGTAATTAGATTGTGAGCTTTTTGGGGCAGAGGCCTTGTATTCATTGTGTTTAGTATTCTATTGGTGCTTTACAGATATTGTAATATTTACAGTGATTAGCCAGTTATTGACTACGTGGGTTGGATGTGATTTCTTAGATGTCAAATATCTCAGTCCTGCAAGCTAGCAAGACTGATTTTGTTATACCCTTATAGACAATTACTCCTTCACACCTGAAAGATTAGTATAAAGTGCAGTCTTTAATGAAGGGATTGCCTCAATTGCTTTAACTACTCTTAGCATAGACTCATGCTGAATTCAATGTTCTGGTATGTGTATGCAGCAAGGCAAAAATGCCTTACTAGCAAATGGAAACATTTTGTTTTTGCTTTTTGCTTTGGCACTCATACACAAGCCAACAGCAATAGATGGAATTTATTCTCATGGACCCATACCTTTAAAGAATTCTCACACCTCACCAACTTCAAGCCAGTCTCCTCGCTGCTCCCTCACATTGTGGGTTTCCCGTGTTGTATGTGGAGAGGCTTGCCAAACTACTGAGACTACCAGATTGTGGGATGTGAGATCGTTGTGAGGAAGATGCTGCTGTTTGTAACCTGATCCTGCTTGCCCATAAAAGTGATTTCAATAAACAAACTGTCAATCTTGGGTCCATTACAATGGCTCCTGTAATGAATATTAGCATGGGAGGGATGAAGAGGGAAAGGATTGCCATATCCATGACTGGAGTGTCAACACTTTGTCATGGAAAGTGATAAATGATCTTTCCACCAGTACCTCTTGCTCTTCTTTCTGTTAGTGAAAGTTCAGATGGATACCCATCATGAGGGTTAATAATGATGGAACTAGAACAAATGTCCTCTCAACATGTTGACTTCTCCAGCTGCCTGTGGTTGGGAGTAGTCATTTAGATGCCATGATGCATTTTGTGACCTGCTGTCATAATTGAGATTTAATTAGGTTTCTGTTGAGTTAATTGTCTGCATTGTTTGCCTTCCCCAGTATAAGTCTGGAAGACTCAAGTAAATTATGAAGGCTTGAATTTGCCCAATTTCCTGCAGAAAGTGGGGTCAAGAGGTCTCAGACTATAGACATACACTTCAGGCAGGCAGCAGGGGGTTGGCTCTTAATGGCACTTCAGAGATGTCTAAATGCCCTTTTGAAATGTTTCCCTTAAACAAGGGGCCTTGGATTTCTTTCCCCATTAGGTTCTAAAGAGAAGAGTACAAGCTTTTCCTTTGCTTGGACACCACTTACAGGGGCATAATCTGAAATAAAACGGAGTCTTCTGAGAGGTTACTTATATTTCCCTGAGAGGTTTCTGTAGTAGAGAGGTATTGTACTGTCAACAGAGTAGGATCAGTTGGAATTGACGTCGTTATGTGTAAAACCTTAGATTGTTGCTTATGTTAATACTCTTTTAGTAGGGGTTGTCTATATATTTTGTGAAATACCTAGCACTGTTTTGGATGTTAAAAAAGTAGTTTCAGAAGATGATGGAAAGGATTAATCTTTGCAGATTGTATAATTTCCTATTAATATTACTGTAGTGCCTAAGAACTTGAAGTCATGGACCAGGGCCCCATTATGCTGGGTGCTAGCACTCTCTCAAGATATATTGTGTCCAGAAAGGAGCTTGCACAATAAAGGAAAATTCATATGGGATTTCTTAATTTGAATGGTGGGTGTCACTGTAAAATAATAAAAAGAATATTGTCTGTATGATTACTTCACCAGTTATTTCTTTCTGCTGGGCAGAACTGTAGGGTTTTCTTGGCACTGTCTTGAATATGCTGCTAAACCCTTGCTGCAGGCATGTGAGGGATGCACAAAACAGAATTCTCACCATTAAAAGGATCATTTGGAGGAGATGGGAAATTGGGGGAAACGTCATATTCAGGATCTTTGAGAGAAAAAATGCAGTTTTTGAAGTTGCTCGTTAAAGGTCTAATGAGAGAGTGTGTGCTCTATTCAAGTTTAGGTTGTGGTTGACTGCAGAAATTCTTGGGACTACTCCATAATCAGAGTGTTCTACCCTTGCTCTTTATGTCCCAAGTCATATTAAAGAAAATGAGCTAAAAACTGGCTTTACAGAAAATGTGAGCATCTGAAATTTGAGAGCTATTTCTGCACATGTGAACTGCTGATATCATCAAGACAGACCAATAGATATGCAGAGTATTTTAGTATTATAAGTGGCATCAGGTAAAGGTTGGAAAGGCAGCCATCTTTGAAGTGTGAGGAACAAGAACCTAAAGATTCTTTAAAGAAATCGTGAGGCTTCATACCTCCTCTCAAGAAATACGAGCTGATAACTTTGATACATAAAGTTTTTGTTTTTTCCCAATGCTAGCAGAAGTATAGTATGTGTTTTAACTCGGGTTTCTTACAGTGGTGCAAGAAAGTTCCTGGGCAATGTCTTCTAGACAACTAGAAGTGTTTCTAGTTCTTTGTTGGTTGAAATTCAAAACAGTGTCAGTGTCTGTTTTCCCAAATCCTTTCCTCCACCCCCAAGTAAGTCTTGTTTTTTACCTGTTTTTCTGTCCCAGCCTTAATGTCAGCATCTGAATAGTGAACTGGAATGAAAAAGCTGAGAGTCAAAATTCCTGCAAGTTTCATTGCTATCTGATGGTTCATTTGCAGCTGCCTTTCCCTACATCTTTGGCTCCAAATGGGGTTGGCAAACTTAGTGAGAACAGAGTTGTCTGTCTTGTCTCTTGCCAACTGAGCTGGCTTCCTTATGCTGGCAGTGCATTGAAATAAAAGCTTTAAAGTCTTAAAAGGGACACCCTAGTTAAAATTCAGATGGAGTAAATAACTCTCCAAAATTGATCCTGGCATCTCTTATAGGGTTTTTTATTTAACTGTAATAGGTTTTCTTTCACCAAGAATAAAGCTATTTTTGTTGAAGTTAATATTTATCCCTCTTTTTATTACATGTCAGCATTTGTCTTTTTTTATTTGTGTGCTCATTTTGTGTCTGGATTATGCTTTTGCTGTTTTTTTAAATACTGTTTTCACTCTGAGGTGGCTCTCTGCTTATTGGCCCATTGAGTGATTATAAAAAACAAAACACTTTCAAGCAAGGAGTAGCAAATGAGAATTGAGCCATGCTAGCTGAGTTTAAAATGCCTCTCAGTCCCCTTTTCCTCACAAGTCTTTCCATCCCTTTTACTCCACTTTTTCCGAAGCCCATTACTGCACGTAAAGACCTATGAATTATGAAAAAGAAAATAGGATTGTTTGAAAGGCGAATTTTTCGAAGAGTTAGGGTGTTGACCAAAGAGACCTATCTTAGCTAAATTCCCACTCTGGTACTTAAATTCTGGCTGTTTATATTCCCCTTTTATAGTTTTAATTGATCCTGATCTGATCCAGTATCTTCTCTGCTTTTACAGAAATGGAGCAGTGTGAGCAACCCGCTCTTCCTTCCATTGATCCCACCGCAGTCTCAAGGCTTCACTGCTATAGTCTTGACATATGACAGGGTGGAAAGCCTATTCCGAGTCATCACTGAGGTGTCCAAGGTGCCCAGTCTATCTAAGCTGTTAGTTGTCTGGAACAATCAGAATAAGAATCCACCAGAAGGTAAGGCATGCATTTTGGAGTGAGGTGGTATGTGTACAGTACATTTACTATACATCTAGTGCAATGCATCCCCTCTTCTATGTATATTTAAACACAAAACTGTTTAAAAATATTTCATAATCATGCTTTTCAAGTAAAAAGGCATACTTTCATGACACACTTTTTTTTTTAAATTGCAAAATACAAAAGGCCAAATTACACTTTTAAAAGGACGTGTGCTGGTTTTGCCATGGCTAGTTGCTGACTCAACAGCAAGCCATGCAAATTTCTCAGTGGAGGATTTTTTCCAAAAACCTGTGAAACACTGAACAAACTTCATTAACATTTGCTTTGAGTGTAGGGGGGGGAAAAGGCTTTAAATTGTCTCTACTCATTTGATTTTTCTCTCCAGATACTCTGAATCACAGTAAACACTTGTTCCACTAAGCTGTTTGTTTGTTTTTGGTAAACACAGAACAAATTTGGCTTGATTCAACATTACAGATTGCACATTTTGTGTGGTTATAAAATAGCATTTTGGTTGATTTGAAATAAAAACCTGAGACATCCCGGATATCCACAGAGACATTTCTGGAACATCAGGTTATCATGTGAAAATTCTGAGACGGTCCTGATAGGTGAGGTGCATGGTCTCTTCATTTAAATATTTATTTTTGAAACACACATGAGTCTGTTTATATCCAGGATAAGCAAACTTCGTGGAGTTTGGAGGACTTTTGAATTTTGCAGTCTTATTTTGAGTTCATGGGTTCCTAAAATTATCGGATGCTCACAAACCTTTCTTGCAGCCATTTAAATCCGTAATTTTTTTCAAAGTAGATTTGGTTTCAAAAGCATGCTAAAGAGAAGTTTGTGCTTTGTATTGGAGGTAAAGAGCCATCTGCTCCAAAAATTGGAACACAACAAGCAGGTGCCCTGTTATATAGTGTCTATTTAAAATTTTCCTCTTCTCTTTTTCTTACTTGAAAGCACTCCTATTTTTCACTTGACTTGTTTTCTGCTCTTTTCCCCCACTAAATTATTTCCTCTGATCTGTTCTCTTTTTTTCAGTCTTTCCTAACCTGAATGTAAACTCTGAGGACGTGAGCATGCAAGTTAAGCTTACCAATGCATGGTGTGAGTGACTTTGAATTCAAGAAAAATAAGCTTACTTCTCTCTAGCTAATAATAATTAAGCATCTTGTCCAAAATATGAAAGAGATACTCTTTGGGCAAGAGAGCTTTCTCTAATAAGAATAACTGCTCTTAAATTATGGCTGTAAAACCCTGTGAATTTATTAATAAACTCTCTTCTGTCTCCAGTAACCAATAAAGTGAATCTTTAAGACCTCTCTTTGGCTTTGAAATTCTCCTATATAAGAATGTACTGACAATCTGAGAGAGAAACTGACCATATATGTATGTTAGGTACAATTTTAAACTGAGTTCCTTATTACTTGCACTCATTTAAGATTTCATACTACATTTGCAGGAGTCAAGTTATTAACCCCATTGCCCTGGCCCATTTCTAGTTTTGGTGCATTGTAGTCTGCCTCCTCCTATTCTTGTTTCAGTTTAAATTGGACATAGTATTCATTTCTGGTCTCAAACTCTTTAGACTGCTATGTAAAACAGACCAGATGTGGTTGCCCATCACTGACAAATGAACTGATTCTTGCATCTAATTGTGGTTGGTAAAGTATTTTGGAATCTTTTGAGATTAAAAGTGTTGCATATAAATTGAACGTGTTATTTTTGGGTATGCTGAAGTTTTTATTGAAAACAAATTCATAACACATGGTTGAGCTATTACTCCAGTAAACACTGCATACACTGTGAATATAACAAAAATATTGCTTTCTACTTAAATTGGGTTGTTGCCCTATATTCTTTCTTGTGAGGCAGGTGAAGGAGAATGGAAACAAACTACTGATTTGAAAACTTATATTAATAATCATTTTTCATAATCTTAAAGGTGAAAAGTCTTTTTATAAGTAAAGGAATTTTCTGTTTTCTTTATTTGCTCCGATATTATTAAATCATAAATCGTTCTCAGAAAAGAATGCACTTGCCTATGAGCCTAATGATCATAGGTCCCATTTGAGAGCTTTGGCTGTTGGGCTCTTATGTTCAAACTAGCCTTGCTTTGTAGTAAATGTGTGTTTTAATAAATTGTTTCTCATGTGGCTCTTGTCTTCCCCCTTTGTCCATTTATTTTTAACACTTTGATAACCCATGTAATCTCCTGGTCTGCATCTGAGGAGAGGGCAGTTTGATTAAGTTAATTTAATTTGTGTTACAGATCCATGCAGTGCATTCCACCTGGCTCTTCAGTGGGGTAGCAGGCCTTGCTGCACTTAGTCACTTGTTCAGTCTGTCTATTAACGATTCTAATCCTTGAACTTCAAAGCTTCTGCCATTTATAGCCTATTAAAGCCAGGAAGTTTCTGATGGATTAGGGCAAGGAATGAGTTTGAAGTTTGTAATGTGCACCACTGTCACTGATAAGGTCTAGTTTATTACCCCACGGTAGTATCAGTGCTTTTATGGCTATTCTCTTTTAATTGGATATAGCAAAGCTGGGACAGTTAACCTACTAGTGCATCAAATGCAGGATTTCCTGGTCATTGCCGTGTAGGGGACACATTTCTAGGTCTGCTGTGCAAAGGCAAATCAGGGCTTCTGCTGTCAGAGCCAGTGGGTTTTTCAGTATGCATAAATGGTGGCTACGATGAGAACATCAAAGTAATTTTTCCCTTGAGATGATCTGCAATAAATTCAGATATGAACCAAGCTTTCTAGAGGCATGGCTACAGCGCTACTCAATCATATCACTTAACCGTTCTTTCTTAACCCATGTCAGCTCCAGAGTAATTTTATCAAATTAAAACTATACCAAGTACTTTTTCTGCTTAAAATTATCACTTGCTTTGAGACTGGGTTGTATAATCAAGAGTTTTATGTTTGCACAAACGATCACATAACTTGTTAGTAAAAGAACTCTCTCCTCTTGATCTAAGAGAGAAAAATCAAATTATATGCCAATATTAAAAACCTTTAGATACTTTTAATGAATGCTCACCTGTCTGAATGGTAACTTTATAAAATCCAAACCAGAGTTCTCTAGGCTTATTAAAATACAGAATAAAAATACATTTTAAAATTAGAAAGGCCACTATTTTCACTAATCCCCCATCCCAAAAAGATTAGACTCCTCCTCAGTCAGTCCCCCGCCTCCATTATTTGAGCTTAAATAGAAGGATAAAGTTTGCAATGGATCCTAAAAGTCAACCACAACAAACTCTGTCAGACTAAGGGTTGAAAGTGAATTCTAGTCAAGGGGCCTCTCCCATGAATGTTCTGCTTTTTGGCTCTGATGTAAGAATCTGAAACTGATCGTAATGGCTCGATTAGGAACCATTAGAAATTAGTAGGACATATGATTTAGGGACAGATGACATCTCAGATATAGGGCCTCAGGTGGAAGGGGAAGGGCCAGGACACTTCCATGCTTCCCCACCAACAGACCCTGATTGGTCTGGGGGGTGGAGGAGCACGCAAAGTCTTTGCCCTGCCCCCAGAGAGAACCACCAACTGTTCTGAACAGTTGACGGTTCCCTCTAGGTGGGAGGAGGGAATTTGAGTGCTCCTCCTTGCTCCCCCTCCCCAGGCCCTGATTGACCTGGAGGTAGCATGTGAAGTCTTTCACTCCCTGCCCCACAAGGAGTGTACGGTGTTTAGAAGCACCTCATGCTCCTGGCATGGCGGGAGGAGACTTTGCGTGCTCCCCCTGCCTCCAAGCCCTGATTGGCCTGGGGGCAGGGGGAGCACACAAAGTCTCCTCCTGCCCTGCAAGGGGCGCAGGCTTGTAAGTATCGCATGCTTCTTGCAGGATGGGGGGCTGGGTGGGAGGAGACTTGGTGCGCTCCCCCCACCCCCAGGCCAATCAGGTTGCTCAGCTGGCGGTTGACTCTAAGCACGGCGCTTCCCTGCAGGCAAACACGCACACCTACAGTGGAATGGACCCGAGCCACACATAATTAACTATAACTAACCAGTGAATCAGAGTTGGGGATAGAAACCAGGAGGCTTTCCAGACCAATTTTCTAACTGTAATAGAACATCACCCTTTTGGCATTTTCTGTTGGGAGGGAAAGCATTAATTGCCATTTAAGATCTGCCACCTTTACTCATGAGCTGTGATCTTACTAAATTCTATAAAGCAAGCTAAGGTTGGGCCTGACCAGTATTTCAATGGAAGACAACCTTCCTCTACCCAAATTTCCCCTCTAAAACCCAAGATGCTTATGAGTAATGGCAAAGATGATTGTCATTGCTAAACCTATACTCCAAGGTAATGTTAGATGACAAATACTTTTAGAGGACACATGAAATTAAGATCCCGGTTCCTTGCCTTTGAACCCATCTCATGAGCAATTTTCTAGGAATAGAATTTAATTGCAACTGCAGAGGAATGCACCGGTATCACCAAAAAAGTCTTTTGAAGACCTGTGTGAAATTTTGTGGCGTTTCTATTTAACTTCTTGGTAAGAGTGGTAATTTTTTTTTAAAACAAAACTGAGAAGTGCCTTGGCTGATATTCATTTAGAAACGTGTCTAATTTTGAGCATAACTCCTTTTTAATGTCTCTTTTTTAACTCATTCTCTGATCCTGGTCCGACAGTCACTCTTCAACCAAATGTAAATGGGTTGTCAATCTAGCTGTAGTGCCAGCAGACCAACATGACTTTAGATGTACGGTATTAATAAAAAAGGGTTTAAAACTTTGAAATATTATAGGAGAAAGTGATGTTTCTCACTCACTCTGCATTTACTAAAATAAATATTGTGGTCTAAGTGTCTGCTGCTGGGAATATTTGAGTAGGCAGAAATGTTTTCTTTTTAATTCTCACCATCCCGCCAAATACTTCCCTCCTCCCTTTTTGCTCACATTTAAGTCTAAATTACTGGTTTGAAGTTTAAGAAAATACATACAGCATGTGATAGAAGTTTCCAACAAATTTTCATCGTGTTAAAGGCAGAAGAAGAACCTTTCCCCTCCAGCACCCACATGTTTGTTCCCAAGCCTATGACTTTCAAAGGTATTAACTTTGGGTGACAATCCCAGTGGCCATTACTTTGTGCACCAATTTAATTTATTCGTGCTATTACATAGCACTATCAACCCAAAATGCTGCTTTAAACTATATTTTTAATTAATTCTGGTGTTCGCCATATTTAGACATTAATATCACCTCTACTATTGTTTATTTGATGGATACCTTGAACTAAAAGAGTAGATGGGGTAGTCAGGACAAAGTTAATAATACTTTGGCCTTCTATAGTTTTTACATAACATGTAATATGAAGAAACCACAAAGGGAGAGCCATGTTTACTAAATGTGTGCAATGTGCAAGGCCTAAGTTACCAATACATGCTGCTACTCTAGCAAGGTTCTGAAACATAGAAGACAATGAGAAGCCTTTAGTGGGAGAGGGCTCACAAATTAAACTGGCATTGCTTCATTTACATACACAAGATCTCAAAAGTGTCTTACAAACTTTAAACCTTACACTGCCTTTGAGGTAGATACATACAATTATTGATCAAAGGAAACACAGAGTGGTGTAACAAACTTGCAGAATAAATCAGTAGCAGAGCTGTGAATAGAACATTAGAGTCCTGACTTCCCATACATTGTTTTAATTACTAAAGCTTGCTATCTCCTGGTGTTAGGATGCCCAGTAAAATGAAAAATGTATTGGAGTTTTTATTGGATGTAACTATGGGGAAAAGAGCTTCACAGTGCTGAATCAAACATTGAGTTTCAATTACTTTTTCTTTATAAAAGAACTTGTAGTTATCAGTGGGTGAATGGAGGGAGATCTTTTTTGTTCTCTGATACTGTGCTTTAAGTCATGGTGGTAATCTGGGTTCCCTCTAAGCTATGAGACTGTGCAGCTGCCTATTAAGCTCCATGCAGGGGATCAGGGCTGCCACCAGAGGTGAAAGTAAGTGTGTGTGTGGGGGGGGGGGTGCGCGCGCTCTGGAGCACAGCTCCGGAAAGAATTGGTTTCGCTGCAGGAAAAGCCAGCAGAGATATTCTTAAAGAGCTGGGAGGAATCTGATTTGCAATTAGAAAGTACCAGTGTTCCCTCTAAGATTTTCCATCTGTGAGTAGAGTGAGTTTTGTCTTGTGCACCAATATTGATGTCATGTGTGCTTGTTTGGATGTGTGCCACGGTGGCACCCACCAAAATTATACACGTGCATTCATTTTCTTTTATTTATTTTTATATTTTTTATATATATACATTTAAGATTATGTAAGAAAAAATACTAACAGATAATTAACATATTGATCTGAGGAAATGGGTCTGGCCCACGAAAGCTCATCACCTATAAACGATCTTGTTAGTCTTTAAAGTGCTACATAGTTCTGTCTTTTGTTTTAACAAGGTGCATGATCCTGAAAACTACCCACCTTGCTGGCCCCTGCCCCCAAAACACACTGTGCATGCCTCACTGCCTATGCCCTCATCAGGGCCACACACAGCCAGCTGGTGACTGTATAGGCCTGGCTAACTGCCTAACCTCCCCCCACCACCACCCTGTAGTTGTGCCCAGCCTTGCAATCTACCACCCCATATGACACCAGTATATATGCCAGGGCCATGCTATCTGACCCACAAACACCCAGAACCTGGGCCTAGGGCCCACAACCCAAGCATCTGTGCCCAGCCCCACCCATTGCCCAGAGACCTGTGTCCAATCCCTCACCTTGTCCTCCCTCCCTCTCCCCCAGAATGTATCTGTGCCCAGTACCTCCCACCACCACAGGCGGCTGGTGCCTTTGCCCTCCACCTGGCTGGCTTCTGTGCTGGGTCCCCGCTGTCCTTGGCCCCTCTGCCTCTCCTGCTGGTACGATCCTGGTACCTGCTTTGCCGCTCTCCTGCCCAGGCTCACTCACGGCTTACATGGTCCTGACCGTTGCAGCAGCTTCTTGCTGCCCGCCACACAGCTCGCAGCTCCTACCTCCCCGGTCACCACAGCAGCTTCCTGCCACTTGCCTCGCGGCTCCTCCAGCCAGGCTACTGCAGCCGCTTCCTGCCGCCTGCCACGCGGCTGTGCGGCTCTGCATAGGAGGTGGGGAGGGGTGGAAATTTTTTCTGCACATGCCCACAAGTGCATAGCTTAGAGGGAACCCTGGACGGTACCTGTAAGAAATGTAAGTTCCTTTCACCTCAGCTGCTGCTTATGTTGTTGCCGTGGCAAGGGGAGAGACCTCTCTCTCCCTCAGCCATGGCAGCTCTGTGCTGGCACTGGAGGAGCACACCTCTCACCGTCCATGGCTGCAAGGACCAGAGGAGAGGCACGTTCCTCCAGACCCAGCAGGGAGCTGCCACAGCCAGGGAGAGAGGCACTCCTCCTTCAACTGCAGCAGGGAGCTGCCGTGGCTGGGGGAAAAGGTGCTTTCTCAGAGTTTTCCCCTGCTCGTTCCCAACAGCATGGATCTGCCATAACCAGGAAAGAGGTGTTTCTCCTCCAGCCCAACTTAGCCTCACTAAAGTTGCCATGACTGGTGCAGAAGTGCTTCTCATCTGAGCCAGAGCTGCTATGGTGAAAGAGGTCTAGGGGGAGCCCTCTTTTCTGGTGAGCCTGTACACAAAATCCCTCATACCCAGCTCCATCCCAGATCCCATACCTCCAGCCACAGCCTTCACCACTGCACCTCAACCCTCTGCTCCAGTTCTGAGTTCCCTCCTGCACCCAAACCCCTGATCCCTAGCCACACTCCATAGCCTGCAGTCAGACCTCCTCATCCCTCCCCCAGTCTTGAGCCCCCTTCCATGCTCTGAATCCTTCAGGCCCATCGCCTGCCACAGGTGGTCTATGTGAAAAATTATTTTTGTATGTGTACAAATATGGAGGTGATGTGTCACACATCATCTCCATATTGGTGATGATGAAATTCATTCTGCACATGGGAATAAAATATTTGAGAACATTGGTGGTAATGGTTAGAATTAGAAACCCGGCCCTCTACTCAAGTTAGTTAGATCAGCTACTAGCACAGAGGACATAAGATGAGAGTTGCTTTAGAACAGCCAATCTTCCTTACTAATCTAAAGAGAAAATAATCAACATATTTGCTTAGACATGACCTTGCTCTGAACTGCAGAAATCTGTTGCTCTGAGAATTTGTATTAAAAAACTAATAATTGCCATGAACAATAATTGTCTTCTATTTGCAAATAGCAATTCTGCTCCTGTTTATACAAATGGAAAATGAAATCTAGAATTTGCTTGCTGCAAGGGCTTTGACTGGAATCTGACTATGGCAAAAGGATTTCCTAAAACTGTTTCTTGTTAGGACAATGAAATTTTCACGTGCTTCACTATTGATGACCTGAATGGCTGAGAGCCAGTAGCTTTTGTTTAGATTTGTAGTATGTACTTGCTGGATGAGTGTGAACACACGATTCAATTGCTATACAGGGATATAAAAAGTTCATGGAGAAGAACTCTTCGCCTATTCTCAGAGCTCCATGGATTCTTTCATTTTCCCCATACTACTTTATCCTCCAGAGCTCTGAGAGCTCCACCTCATTTGCTCCCCCCCTTCCAACTGATGACTAATTGTAACTTTCTTTGGAGCCTGTCAGCACCACAGCTCAATCTGCAAACTAATAAGTGTTGCAAGTCATTCAAGCACCCACTAGTGTTAAAGGGTGATCTCACTGCCTTTCCATACAAGGAAGGGGAGAGACTGGAATCAGATGAAAACCATTTGCGTGGCAAAGGCAGAGTAGAGTCCCACAAGACCACACAGGAAAAAAAAAGAGTTTTCTGAATTTTTTTTTATGGTCTCTCAAGAACTACCTCAGGGTAGGAAACTGAAATAAACATATTTCCAGTAAATATGCTACTGCTGCTCCTTTCTTTTGGCTACTCTCATATGCCAATCCCTCCCTCCAAAATATATTTCCAAGAAAAACCTGCTCCTGAAGATTCTTCAGTGTGGTTTGGAAAAGGGGTTTTGTTTTCCCAGTAAAGTAATCTTGTGTTTGGATGCCAGTGCTCATAAACTGTGCAAAGCTCTGTATGTTTTTAGAGTATTGTATCAGCCATAAAGTCTGAGAGCCCTAGCTGGCAGCGAGAACATTCACAATCACTCAAAGTAGCAAACTCTATTAGTGTGAGTGTTGGAATGAAGTGGTTATGTGTTAGTGTTAGTGTCTCTGCTCTTTAGATTCTGAACTCATGTTAGTGTTAATGGACTGACAGTGGGAAAAGGGTGAATGTCTGTTTACTTGGAAGTCGTAAAAAGAAGCAGAGCTGGAACTTAGACCTTGTCTACACTGTCATGTTTTGTCACCAAAAACTGCCTTTTGGTGACACAAACAGTGAGTGTTTACGTTGTAATATGACTTTTGTTGGGAAAAACACCCAGTTTTGGCGACAAAAAACTTCCAGCCCTGTAAGAGACTTTTTTTCTTTTCTCCTCCCTTTATTGTTGACAAAGAGCCAGTGTGGACTGTTTTGTCAAAAAAACCGGCTTCTGCCAGTATCCCCCAATGCTTACCCTGATGGCTGTGTTCAGTGTGTTCTGATCTGTGGTGCTCTGCAGGCATGTGCCTCTCCACTTTCAGAACTCCTGGAAGTATCTGACAGCTGAATGAGCTGCTCTGTTTGGGGAACAAACAAAGAACAAATCATTGGAATGTTCCTGTTCTACCCTGCTAGCAACACAGCAAAAACTGGAGAAACTGTCATACTGCTTTGACATTTCTTAGCATGGAGAGCTCACAGACTACAAGGAAATCTCAAGAAGAGCAGTGATCAGCTCTGCCTTCCCACAACACTGCACTGTGGGATGCTTACCCACATTGCTTTGCTCTATCTGTCAACAGGGTGCTAGCAATGTGGCCATGAAATGTCAACAATGAGAGGCAGAAAAAAAAGGCTTCCATTTTGGAGACTTTTTGCATGTTGACAGCATTTTCATTGCCAAACCTTCCCATTGTAGACATAGCCTTGAGTTTGGAAGTTGATTCTGGACTACTATAGAGCTGGGAATGTGTGCATGTTGTGGCAAAGCTCTGACCATGCCCCGAGGGTCATTCACTTCTGGTGGATAGTGTTTGCCTTAGAAGCTCATTGTGACCCTCCACACAGCCTCTTTCTCTTTTTCTAAAGGCAAAATCACAGCCTATTCAGCCGTCTTCATCATGGGCTAATCCACAATTTGGGATGAAAACCTCGCTGTAGTCCTTGTCTCCTCTCTCAGGGGGAGACATGATAGTGGCATGGGGAGGGCTGGGGGAACCTGGGCTCACCCACTACTCTGGGTTCTGGCCCAGGACCCTAAGGCAGCAGCACAGACAAGATTTCCTCTACTCCCAGTCTGGCAGCTGCTTCTCTGGGCCACTTCCACAAAGGATCCCTCTCAGTGCCTTTTCTGTGGTACTTGTGTAAGTCAGTCCTGCTTCTCCACAGCACTCCGCCTTGCTTGCAGTCCTCAGCTCTCACCTGGTACACCTCTTCACTCTCAGATCTTGGGCTTCCTGCCCTACCTGCAGAGAAATCTTATAAACATTCCCCAGCAGGCCTTATTGGGCCACAGGAGCTCTGATTACCCTGCTGCTTCTGGCAAGCTCTTAATTGGTCCCAGGTGCCTGCCTAATTATGCTGCACGAGACTCAGCCCTGCTTACTCAGGGAAGAAGAAGCTGTTCACCTAGAGCCCTATATCTGCCTCCCATTAGACTGCAGCAGCCAGCTGGTCTGGGTCTGTCAAAATGTATAATTTGTACATCCCTACCCACTGCATTCATTGTCGCTGCTGATGACATCTAGTCTTGATTTGAAGAGCTCAATAGGTGGAGAATCCAACACTTGTCTTTGTAGTTTGTTCTAGTAGTTGATCAACTTCACTGTTATTAAAAAATGGTGCCTTATTTCTTTTTTAATTTGTCTGACTTCAGTTTCCAAACATGGATTCTTTTTCTATTTTCTCCGCTCACCTGAAGAGTTCTTTAGTATCCAGTCTTTTCTCCTCAAGAAGGGAATTATATTGTAATCAAGTCCTCTCTATTTTTGAGAAACTAAACAGTTTGTGTTCTTTAAGAATCCCCCTGTTAAAGCATTTGCAGCAACCTTCTAATAATTTTGTGGCTATTTTTCTACAGCTACTTTTCCAATGTTAGTCTTATCCAAAAAGTATTAGACAATCCAGTGGCTGGAAATGGAAGCTAGATACATTCATGTGAAAAATAAACAGTGCATTGTTAATAGTGAGGATAATTAACCATTGGAACAGTTTACCAAAGGTTGTAGTGTGGAGATGGGGGGGAAACTTCTTTTGGGTTGGGGGCCACTTGACCCACAGAAAAATCAGTCTTGGGCCACATGCAAGTGAGAAGCAAAACCAAGCCCCTCATGATGTGTGTGGGAGGGCCAAGGCTCAGGCCTTCCCCCCAGGCCAGTAGATTTTGTGCTGCCCCCTAGGCTCTGTTGTAGGGTAAAAAATGAGGGGTTCAGTGTATGGGAGGGACTGCTTGGGAGTGGGGTGGCAGTGGAGGTGCAGGGTCTGGGTGGGCAGGAGGGTGTGGGAGTGGGCTGGGTTTGTAAGGTCTAGGCGGTAGGGGGTGTGCGTCAGGTGTGGGAGGTGATGGGATGGGGGCATCTACCTGGTGCAGCTTCTGAGCAGGGCGCTAGTGGCTCCATGCTGCCCTGCACTGGCAGGCACCCCCGACTGCTCCCATTGGCTGAGATTCCCAGCTAATGGAAGAGATGGGGGTAGAGCCTGCAAGCCAGTGCATGGGACACATTCTGGCACAGAGCTGCTTCCTTCTCTGCCAGGCAGAACCTGTAGCCAGGATGTGGCTGCAGGTTGCCTTGATCCAGCCTGCGAGGTTCAGGGTTCCCCCTCCCTAAGCAGGGAGCCAGCACTGGTGCTCCAGCCATGGAGTGCGGAGGAGGGAAGGGACAAAGTTCACTTCACTGCAATGGGAGGAGAGGAGCCCCAAGCCTTGCAAGATACTTTATCTGAAATACGTTTAGTTGCAGCACTGCTGATGAAAAGTACCAATGGATGACTCTGAAGTTGTTACAGATAAACAGTCTAATTCTCTTATGCTTAAAAACAAAATTAAGAAATCATTTTGAATAGCTGTTCTTCTCACTCTATCACTCAGTTAATCGTTGACTTTTTTTTAGCAAGGATGCAGATCCAATTCCAGATGAAGCATGGTCAGTCTGCTTTTTTTGGTACAGTGCACTTAATTTTGGAGTAAGCCCCATTGAACTCACTAGCACTTCTGTTTTTTGAGAAAACAAGTATAGGATGGCATTCCCTTGGGAAACCTGAGTTATGCTGAAATAAAATACGGAATAGACTTATGACATCACCATTATAGTCTGTGACCATGATGTTCCAAAATAAGCGGCATGTATTATGTCATATAAAATAAGATAGTGACACCCCGTAGCAACTGGCATCTCAAGATTTCTGTTACTGCAGCTTTCTGTAGAAAATACTTGGGTAACAGATTTTAAACCTAGTTAACTAATTAAACAAACCATAAGGATTAACTAAGCTCAACTTTTTCTCCCCAGCAACATTCAGTACAGTAAACAGTGTGGGAATTTACTTGTTAAATCACACTTATACTAAAAGGCATAGAGAGGCTTGAAAAAATGGTGCATTGCAAAGTGAATTATTTAAATTTTTTTTTTTTTTAGATCTATCCACATCTTCGTTCATCGTTTTCTCCCAGGGCCCCAAGCAGTTTTCCTGATGTTTCCTCCTTGCAGCAAGGCCCTGAATTATCTTCTTGCACTGCTTCCACTTGACACATTTTCCTTTTTTACCCAGGGAACAATTTCTTCAAAATATTCCCATATAGTGTGTTGCTTATGCCCACACAGGAATCACAGACATAATTGAATAGAAAAGGAGTTGAGGGTGTAGGATCTGATAATGGAAGGGTGCAAGGATATGTGGCTTATTGCAATCGCACTGTGTAGCAATGAAAGCTGTGGGAAAGCCAGCCTTCTGCTTCGGGAGTCACCCCTGGGAGTTGAGTGAAAGGCTTCTCGGACCTTTTCACACCTCCCCATATATTTTAGGGCAGCGTTTCTCACCCTTTTTTTTTTTTTTATATAAAGTACCCCTTTAAAAAGAAATTGTAAGTACCCCCTTTTTCAAAAAAAAAAAAGTACCCCCAGTACCTATAGTTTTCAGACACACAATTTTTTTCTACCATTGCAACACATTTGTTTAAACAACTTAATTGTAGTCGGGTGGGTGATTAAATTTTTGGGTGTAAAAAGTACAAAAATAATAAAGCTCTGTAAAACTTAAAATAAAAATTCAGTTTTCTCCAAATTTCAGTTGTTGACGTATCCCCCCAGACTTCTCTCAGTACCCTTGAGGGTACTCGTACCACTGGTTGAAAAACACTGTTCTAGGGCATGTGGTAGAAGAGACTATTGGTGAGGAGGGCAGGTGGTTTATCAGTGGTTGCAAAAAGGACTCTGTGCTCCAGCTGCTTTTCCTACACCTCTACCAGGTGCCTGATCAGCTCTGTTTGCTCCCGCAAGAGACTCAATATCTCGTTCTGCATCTTATGCTCATGTTCACAGAATGCTCACCTGTCCTGTTTAGTGCAGATGACCTCTAAAAGCATTTGCCTCCATGCATTCAGTTGTGCCCTGTCAGTGCAGGTGGATTGCATGAGCTTGTTAAACGTTTCATCCTGTGTACATCTTTTTCACCTTCTAATCTGCAAAAGCCTAACAGCTGGCAGAGCAGGGGAAGCAGGTAGCAGACTGATAGTTCTAGCTGCACTGGGGGGAGAAAAACAAAGGTAGACTTTAGAGAAGATAAATTGTAAAAAAAACAGAGGGTTAACTCTCTTCCAGGCGACCCTCTTCTCCCCCTCCCCCCCACTTATGACCTAATTGGTTCCCGGAGAACCATCGTAAGTCAAGCCGTTGTGAGTTGAACCATTATTTTCCAGAGGCACAATGTTATAAATGGCGGTTCCGTTCCTGGAAACCCGTTTCATACCCTAAAAATACCAATATTGACTACGGAAATGGAGGAAAACTAAATAAAACACTAATATATGCCTTTACAAACATTTATTAACTTAAAACAAACATTCAATATGAAAATAAAGCACAGAAACTAATTTGAAAATTCTTAAGTCTACAATACTGTACATAGAGTATCGTAAAAATTCCATTTACGAAATTCCTTCATCTTCTTCACTTGGGGAGGAGGATTGGGACTGCATCTGGATCATCAGAATCTAATCTTCTTGCAAGAGGAGGAGGGCTAGATTGGGGGAACTTGGTTGAGACAAAGTTAGTTTCTGGGCGGCTTTTCTCAATGGACCGGACTGTCTGAGACTTCTTAAAATAGGAATCCAATGAGGTCTGGAGTGAAGATGCTGCCTTCTTTTCATAGAAAATCTCCTTGTAGCAAGCACAGGCATTCTTAATTGTTGAAATGATCTTTGAAATGTGTTCGAAATTAGGATCGTCTGTCTCGAAAATTTTCAGTACTGACTCGAACACCTCCAAAAGGCTTTGAATGGTAAATGCTCGGGGGGAGGGGGTGGGGGGGAGTCTTGACAGTAACCTCTTCTTCCATGACCATTCTTCGATTTCCAAAAGATCTTCATTGGTGAGTTCCTGAGCATGAGAATCCAACAACTCAGTCATGTCTTCAGGAGAAACTTTGAGATCCAGTCCATTTGCCATCTTGACCACAGATCCAGTGACTTCTGCAACAGGATCTTAAAAGCTCTCAAAGTCCTGAACAAATTGAGGGCAGAGTTTCTTCCAAACATTCCTGAGGTTGGATTTGGTGACTGCATTCCAGGCTTCTTTAATTATTTTTACGGCATCCAAAATATTGAAAGACTTTCAGAATTCTTTGATTGTTGGTCCACCTTCTTTGTCAATTGCTTCTACCAGCCTGTTGAAAGTCCCTCCAAGATAATAAGCCTTGAATGAACTGATGACCCCCTGGTCCATTGATTGAAGCAACACAGACGTGTTAAGGGGAAAGAAAACAATCTTGATATTCCGATTCGCATGTTGAAGAATTCTGGGAAGGCCTGGAGCATTGTCCAAAATGAGCAGTACTTTAAATGGAAGGTCATTTTCAGAACAATATTTTTGGACCTCAGGAACAAAATTCTAGGTGAACCTATCTTCAAAAAGAGATGCAGTCCCCAAGCTTTGGAGTTTGATTTCCAAATGACTGCAAGGGTTCCCTTCACTAAACCCTTAAGCGCCCTTGGGTTCTCAGCATGGTAGACAAGCATTGGTTTCAGTTTGCTGTCCCCTGCAGCATTAGCCCCCAACAACAAAGTCAGTCAATCTTTAGCTGGCTTGAATCCGGGCATTGACTTTTCTTCCTGCGCAATGTAAGTCCTCTATGGCATTTTCTTCCAATAAATTTTGGTTTCGTCAACGTTGAACACCTGCCGAGAACAATAGCCTTCCTCTTTGATAATTTTGGCTAACTTCTGCAGAAAATCCTTTGCTGCTTCCGTGTCGGCACTGGCTGCTTTTCCTTGGACTCGAATGTTGTGCCAACCAGCTCTCTTCCTAAAGCAGTCAAACCAACCCTTGCTAGCATTGAAAGAATTGTCCTTGGATGCAGGGATGGCCAACCCATTAAACAAAGAGAGCCGAAACAGCTGCGGAAAAAATGCAAAGAGCCGCACCAAAATTGTTGAGCCAAAAAAAAAGTGCCTTGAAGAAACTTTTAGCCTTAGACGAAATCGTTGCTTAATTGAGAGGCATATGGATGTGCTGCGTCTGATGATTTATCCACAAAATTAAAAGTTTTTCCATCTCGGGAATGAGCCCATCACGTTTTCTTATCACTGTTGTTTGCACTGGCCTTGCACTCTTCACTTCCTTTAAATATTTAGCCTTGTCCTTCAAAGTCGTACTCACAGTTGAATGAGACAACTCAAATTTATTAGCTAGTTCATACACTTGCATGCCTGATCATGAAGCTTCAAAATTTCATGTTTAATTTCCAAAGTAAGGGCTTTCCTAGGCTGCTTGGTTGATTTTCCACTCTGTGTATCACTTTTCCTTTTCTCAGACATGGTGAACAGCAAAAATAGTTCAAATAATGCACAAAAATAACTAAAAAGTGAGGACTGATGTGGCAGAGATGCATGCAATTCAAGCAGCAGCTGCAGACTGGTGAGTCTGACCTTGTGCGTTTCCTGTTTTGGGATGACGCGTGGAGTCTGTGTCGTACACCATCATAAATGTGAGCTGCGGATATAAATTGGGGGTTTTTAGGAGCTATCTTGCATGAAAAAATGGTTGTAAATGTGGGGGGTTCGTAAGTCGGGGGTCGCCTGTATAATGAATGAAGCACTTTACTGCACAAAAGATCTGTATTATGTATAAGGCTGAATTTTTCATTTTAAACTGCGTACCTAACAGTAAGGTATAACAAGACAGCTGGGCAGCTGAACTTAGTTTGTTGGCAGGCATAATAAACAATATGTTAGGAGGCTCTTTTGCTTCCATTTTGAAAATATGTAGAAAGGGTGCTTCATTGTAGCTCACACACTTGCATTTGCAAAGCTGGGGGGGAGGGACAACAGCATGCTTGTAGACTGAAGCCTTCCTTTGCCATATTGACCAGAATAGGGGAGTACAGCAGGTTAGGGGTTTGGAAGCTCCAGCATGTGGTCATCCCCCATTCCCGCACAGCATGGCTGTTCTCCAGGATGATCCCTTCAAGCCCTTCACAGACAGCAAACCTGGGGGGTAGTGTGGAAAAGGATTTGGGAGTCATAATGGACCACAAGCAGGACACAGGATTTACTCTGCAGTGATTAGATTTCAGCTAGAGTATTGTGTCCAGTCCTGGGTGCCACATTTCAGGAAAGATGTAGACAAACTGGAGAAAGTCCAGAGAAGAGTAACAAAAACTATTAAAGTTCTAGAAAACATGATCTAAGAGGGAAGATTGAAAGAATTAGGTTGGTTTAATCTGGGAAAAAAGAAGGCTCGGAGGGGACATAATAGCTTTCAAGTACCTAAAAGGAGGTACTTGAAGGTACAAAAAGGAGGTACTAAAAGAAGGAGGAGGGGAAAAAATTATTCTCTTTAGCCTCTGAGGATATGATAAGAAGCAATGGGCTTAAATTTCATCAAGGGAGGTTTAGAATCATAGAGCTGGAAGAGACCTCAAGAGGTTATCAAGTCCAGCCCCCTGCCCAAGGCAGGACCAATCCCAACTAAATCAACCCAGCCAGGGCTTTGTCAAGCCGAGACATAAAAACCTCTAGGGATGGAGATTCCACCACCTCCCTAGGTAACCCATTCCAGTGCTTCACCACCCTCTTAGCGAAAAAGTTTTTCCTAATATCCAACCTAGACCTCCCCCACTGTAACTCGAGACCATTGCTCCTTGTTCTGCCATCTGTCACTACTGTGAACAGCCTTTCTCCATCCTCTTTGGAACCTCCCTTCAGGAAGTTGAAGGCTGCTATCAAATCCCCCCTCACTCTTCTCTTCTGCAGACTAAACAAACCCAAATTCCTCAGTCTCTTCTCATAGGTCATGTGCTCCAGCCCTCTAATCATTTTAGTCACCCACCGCTGGACTCTCTCCAATGCGTCCACATCCTTTCTGTAGTAGGGGGCCCAGAACTGGACACAGTACTCCAGATGTGGCCTCACCAGAGCGGAATAAAGGGGAATAATTACTTCTCTAGATCTGCTGGCAATGCTCCTCCTAATGTAACCTAATATGCCATTAGCCTTCTTGGCTACCAGGGCACACTGTTGACCAGTGTTTCTTAAACTTTTTAAGACTGAGGAACACTAAACAATTTTTTTATGGGGAACACCAAGGATTTTTGTTGGAGGGGGGGGGGAGAGGAAATTTGCCCCTTTTAAGGATGGCCATGTCTCTCCACGTATGGTGACCATATTTTCTGAACCAAAATTAGGGACACATTACCTACACCCCCTGACCTCTGTTTATTATGCCCCTGACACTCGGGGTCAAGATGGACACATGACTAGAAGTAAAAGTAACCCCCTCTAAGAACTTTTCCCACCATCCTCCTATCCGTAGGAGATGAGTTTGGCCCCCACCAAACCCTCTCTCCTTTGGTGCTGGTCTCTCCCCTGCAGGTGTCTGCCCTTCTGCTTCACCCCCAGAATCCACTGGCACCTGCACCTTCCCTTACTCCTCCACCCTCCTGTTGCTTCCTCCTTCCCTCACTGCCCCTGCCCCTTGCCCTCTTTCTCCCTGATACCCACCCTTTGCCCCAGTTCCTCTCATGCCCCTCTGTGCCCTCACACATGACTTGCTCCACTGCCGCCTTCCTCATGCCCACTCCTCCTTTCTACCCTTCTCACAGCACCTCCCACTCCCCTTGCTTCCTCTTGCCCCCAATGCCCTTCCCCTCTCCTCTCCCAGCATCACTCTGTCCCCTCCACCGTCCCACCCACACTGATACCTTCCCTCCCTCCTCCTGCCCTTTTCCTCATTGTCTCCACTTGGCCCCCTGGCATTTGTCTCTCCTCCACCCTGTCCCTTGGTGCCTTCCCCTTTCTTCTCCTGTCCTGCCGCCCTCCCCTAAGCACAAGCCCCTTCCTCTCCCACCCTCCTTCCCCCTAGTTCTTTCCGAGCCCTTCCCCCACCTTTTGCCTTCCAGTTTGTGGGACTGGAATCTGTGGTCGGGCCCCAGAAGTCCCGCAGCCCTGGCCCATCTGCTTCCAAGGCAGGACCACTTGCCGGGCCTGGATCTGGGCCACCCGCAGTGCTAATGTTAGTGCCGCATTCCAGTCCCCGCACCAGCTTTGGCTCCCATTAGGAGGAGGGTGGGGGTGGGGGTGGGAGAAAGGCCCCCCCACCCTCCCGGATCTGGCTTGCGGAGCACGGCAGAGTGAGCGGGTCCGTGTGCTGCCGCTCCCCCAATGGGGTGGGAAGGGGCGGGGGAGAGAAAGGGCCGTGCACAGAGCACACCAACAGAGCCCAAATGTACCCCGCTCTGCAGCACTCCAGCTGAGCTCTGCATGGTCTCTGCCGGGACTCTGGTGGCAGCTCCCAGGAGTGGCTCACTGGCTCCAACCAGTGCCCCTCCCCCTCTGGCAGCGGTGGCAGCTGCCTGTGGATGGAGGAGGCAGGGCTGGCGGTGCATGGCGGAGACAGTTCCGCAGTGGGAGGGAAGGACCATGCGGTGGGGGTAGGGGCTTGCCGGACAGCAGCGCGTGCTGCATGGGAGCTCGGAGCTCTGGACACTGCGCGCCACCGCCAGCGGCCCTGGCTGCCCACGCAAAGCACCAAGAGAGCTGCTTGCATGCTGGGTGGAGGCGGGGAGTTGCTGTTGCGCCGCGCTAGTGCTGGGTGTCTTTAAGTCCGGGACTGTCCCGGGGAAAAAGGGACGTGTGGTCACCATACCTCCGCAACACTTCTCGGACTGCATTAAGAAACGCTGCTGTTGACTCATATCCAGCTTCTCATCCACTGTAATCCCCAGGTCCTTTTCTGCAGAACTGCTACTTAGCCAGTCAGTCCCCAGCCTGTAACAATGCTTGGGATTCTTCCATCCCAAGTGCAGGATTGTGCACTTGTCCTTGTTGAACCTCATCAGATTTCTTTTGGCCCAATCCTCTAATCTGTCTAGGTCACTCTGGACCCTATCCCTCCTCCAGCGTATCTACCTCTCCCCCCTAGCTTAGTGTCCTCTGCAAACTTGCTGAGGGTGCAATACATCCCCTCATCCAGGTCATTAATAAAGATGTTGAACAAAACTGGTTTAGGTTGGACATTAGGAAAAACTTACTGTCAGGGTGGTTAAGCCTTGGAATAAATTACCTAGGGAAGTTGTGGAATCTCCATCATTGGCGATTTTTAAGAGCAGATTAGACAAACACTTGTCAGGAATGGGCTGCTGTTTGGTCCTGAAGGGTACTGGACTTGATGGTCTCTTGAGGTCCCTTCCAGTTTTATGATTCTGTTACTAGTTTAAACATTGTGTATAATTTGTCATATGGTAATAGGGTGCCTTACTTTCTATCTCACTTTCAGTGGTGGAAATCTCAAAATGTACTTGTAGAAATCTTTTTTTTTTTTTTTAAGCTTGATTTAATCCTAATACTTGAGATTTTTCAGAAGAAAAAAACCCATACATTAATTTTCTCATATTTGATCATTCAATCTGTAACCATTAATGGCAATGAACATTTTAGCTATCTGTTTTTCTCTGATGTATTTTAGCATTTAGTTGTATTTGGAGTTGTAAACAGTAAACTTCCCCTTTAAATTCTTTATGATCAGAGCAGATTCTGGTATGGCTGACTTTCTGCCTCCCTCAATTCTCCATCTTAAAGTGTCGCATGATTCTGCTTTGTCCTATTTAACAGTTCCAAAATACCACACCACTGGTAGCTGCATCTCAGTAATAGGCCTAGTAACCCCTGTTTATATATGTTTGTAAAGATCTTAATTGCACTGTGGAAATGTAACAGGTTACCTCTCTTATTGGTGTATTTGCCTAGTTGAAAATAAGAAATTAATCAAACATCCAAAACCTTTTGTGAGGGGTTAGAATATGGAGGGCAAAATGAAGATGAGGATGGGATGCAGTCTTAATAAGAATAAAAATCTAATGATGAATTCTTTCTCTCTTTAATGTTTCTCTTCAGACCCTCTGTGGCCAAAGATTCGGGTTCCACTGAAAGTTGTGAAGACCACAGAAAACAAGCTTAGTAACCGCTTCTTCCCCTATGATGAGATTGAAACGGAGGCAGTATTGGCCATTGATGATGATATCATCATGTTGACCTCAGATGAACTGCAGTTTGGTTATGAGGTAAAAGGCTTGCTTGTTTCTTTTCTGTGTTATGCTATTTGCCTAACACCCTGTGAGTATCACATGGGGAAAAGGCCAGGTGATCAGCTGGTATAAGTGTTAATAGCTCCATTGACTTCAGTGAATCTGTCAATTTATACCCACTGAGGGTCTGGCCTAAAAAAAATTGAGGACTCATGCATTTGAAAAGCCATTTAGCTATGGGTAAATTCCTAGCCAAGAGTAAACGACCTGTAAATGGCCTATCGCTGCTACAGCATCCAAGAAATTCTGTATATCATAGAAGAAATCTGTGGTAGGTGAGAATGGGTTCTGTGGCTTTTCAGCTTCTATTATTATTGTGTTTTTTCTAAAATATTTTTAGCAGCTACGCACCTTCAAATATAGTAATGATTCTCAATAAGCATAACACCTGGGCTATTCTAACAAATGGGAATTAGATGTGATGGAAAATTCTCTGTTTATCTGTCTCCTGGATCAGTTGCCAGCAGTTTTGCCACTGGGATAGTTCCTTATTTTCACCTCCTATGAAGGAGGCACAAGATCCAGAAGTTAAGGACTGAGAACAGGATTGGTCTCCTGAAGGAAAAGTGCTTTAGCACTAGTGTGGCAGAACAAAAAGGGCGATTGATATGATCTGTCAAAGGGAAGATGCACAATACACAGGTTGGAAGTTGTGAGGACACAGTGACTGCTGTTACAGTGATGGTGCCAATAAATTGAAAAATAGTGTCCATTGTAATGCCGTGGATAGCTGATTTGAAGGTAGAAATTTCAACCTGAGTTATCTGTCAAAATGACAAAATTTAAAAGGAAGTAGTCAATTTCACTTCTGAAATTTAGGTTTTTTTAAAAAGAGGGTTGAAATTTATCTTACGGCATTTATTTTCATCTTCCTTTTTTATTTTTGGGTATATGATACAATATGTAGAATCTGACATTACTATAACATCTATGTACAAACAATAATTCTCTGTTATGGAAGGAGAAGACTTTTTTTGTTGTAAAATCTAGTATTAGTAGAAATATAGATTAAATTTAAAGTTTCTTTTAAAACCATGTCAGAAAATGTTTGTTTTTGTTTTTTGTTTTTTTTAATGTATGTATGTACATTTACATTTTGCTGCAGAATGGGGAGGCAAAACAAAATTACACTCGACTTAATGCATGAGAACTGGACCATGAAACTGAGTTAATTTCATTGCCCAAACAGAGTGAAATAACAAAATCAAACAGCATAAAAGACTGGAAAGTAAAATAAATGTTGCTGTCTGTATGCTGTTACTAATCTAACCTACTAACATAGGATTTAGTCAAGATTTATTTGTTATACATCCTTTTAATGTGAATCCTCTACAAATGAAAGAAATTTTTAGCCAGTTAACAGTTTTGGATTCAAGAAGTTGTTTGTGACAAATTAGATATGCTAACTTAAACAATGACAATTTTTAAATGTAGTGGAGACAAGAGTGCCACTTGTCTCCATGGGGAAATGTATCCCTTGAGAGTGTAATGGTTACACATTGGTAAGTGAGACATGAAAGGAGAACAAAAAAACAATTGTGTTTCTTTATATCCTGGTTAGTCTTTTCTATACTACTTTTTCCCCTTGATGTTTCCTCCCCATTGCTAATGACAGTTCATTTCCATCGTAAGAAACTGCTGGCCCAAGCATTTTAAATACCATACTCAATAGAACTGTACTGCAAAGGGCTAGATAGCAAGGTGGTGATATCACTGGCAGCCATCAGTGTCTTTTCTATGTTAGTGCATCTACTCTTGCTGCGAGCTGTGGGGCTGAATTGGTGGAAAAAGTTACAGGAGAAAAAATGTAATGTTAACAGAGCTTCTGACAGGCATGCAGTGTAAACAGCACCTCTGTTACCAGTTTAATTCTCATGTCACCATAACTCTGTCTCAAACTGAAACACAAATAAATTCAAGAGAACCTAAAAAGTTTCTTAGTTCCAAAATGAGCCTTTAGTACTAATAGTGCAAAGTTCTGAGGGCTTCTTTTTAAAGACTCTAACTGCAGGTCACAACTGCAAGTGATTTTGGGTTGTATTTCAGTGAGAAATCATGAGAATAAAAAATGAGTGCACATATTCTAAGCTGTAATGCACTGCGTTTTGCCAGAAAATTTCCCAAGAGAATAATAATCTTTTTAATATGAAGGCATAAGTGACTTAACACCTATGAAGTGCTCTTTTATATTAAGTGTTAAGTAAATGACTTTCTTAAGTTTATACAGGAAACACTTTAAAAACAACAAATACCGTAAAATCTCGAGTATAATGCGCATTTTTCCCCCCAATTTTTTAGGGTCAAAGCTGGGGTGCGCATTACACATAGATTTTCTGTTAAAGTTTTTAACTCGCCCTCCCCTCTGCACAGAAACTTTGCAGCTGCAGCGTGGCGCCCCGCCAGGCTCCCGGACAAGGCAAGGAGCCGGTGGCGCCGCTGGACTGCAGCACCCTGGCTCGCTGCCTGCCCGGTCTCGGCGTGGTGCGCGGGCAGCTGGGCAGGGGGCCCCCATGGCAGGCACGAGCTCAGCTGGGCAGGGGGCCCGCACGGCAGGCACGAGCTCAGCTGGGCAGGGGGCCCGCGCGGCAGGTGCGAGCTCAGCTGGGCAGGGGGCCCCCGCGGCAGGTGCGAGCTCAGCGGGGCGCGCAGGCAGCTGAGCAGGGGGGCAGGGAGCAGCTTTCAAACTCTGATGCCAGCTCCCCGGTGCCGCGCACGCGTTTCCTGGGCGAGCCTGCAGGTGGGAGCAGCCCCTTCCTTCCTATATATACCGTAAAATCGTGAGTATAATGGGGGTGTACATTATATATAGGAGTTCACTTTTTTCCAGGATTCTGATGTTGGAAAGGTAGGTGTGCATAATACATAGGTGCGCATTATACTCGCGATTTTATGGTATTCCAATTTTCGCTTACAGACAATCCCATAACCTGAAACAGATTTTTTCCGGTAACCATGTGTGACGTAGTGGGGATGCTGTCTGCTCTGTAACCCCAGTGTTGTGATGTGTGATTCCCACTGACTCACCCACATGTGTATTGGTCCAGACACCTAGTCCCAGCATGAGCAGATAACACTGCTCTTCCCAGGGGGAGAGACAAAGGAAGGGAGGCGGAGACGAACACCTGGCTCTTGGGCAGGTTCTGGGAGCAAGGCAGTTCCTGGCTGGGAAACATGAAGAGAACAGACTAAGCTAAGGGTTGAGGGGGGCGATGGACCCCCTAACCCAAGGGGTCTGAGGCATCCTGGCCCTGACTCCTGTAGCCACATCACGTTTATGCTGTGCTGTATCCTGGAGAAGCAATAAACCCTCTCTATTCTACTGGCTGGCGGAGTCTGTTCTGTCTGCTACGGGGGTGTAGGATCGGGGGAGTCCCCGATGCACCGTCACACCATACAACACACCTTCATCGTAAGTGTCCAGGAACCCACCCCTGCAATCAGTCCTGGTGCCAACTCTGCGCACACATCTACACAAGCGATTTCATCACTGGATCCAACCATATCAGCCACCAAATCAGAGGCTCATTTAACTGCACATCTACTAATGTGATCTATGCCATCAAATGACAGTAATGCCCCACTGCAATATATATTTGCCGAACCGGACAGTCTCTATGGGAAAGAACTAATGGACCCAAATCAGATATCTGAAAAGGCAACACACAAAAACCTGTTGTAGAGCACTTTAATCTTCCTGGACTCTCATTAATGGATCTCCAAGTCACTGTTTTGTTTCGGACCAATTCCACAAGCCAAATACACAGAGAAGGGTTGGAATTTAACTTCATTCAGAAGTTTAATTCTCATGCAAACGATATGAATCATGATATTGGATGGCTTGCACATTATCAACCAACCAGACAATGAAGGTGCTAATGGTTCTTGATGTTTGTGTCCAATCTGGTGTTGGTCATCTTCCTTTTCAAGTGCAAAATAATGGTTCTTATCAGCCTCTTGTAACTATTTAGTCTTTAAGGTGCTACTAGACTATTTGTTGTTGTTTAAGTCTTTCCTGTTACAGACTAACTTGGCTACCCCTCTGAAGCTTTCACGTTTATACAGTTATTCAGTTATAAGGAATTTAAATTCACTATTTGTAACTCCCCATCAGCTCTAACCATTAGGACACATCTAATTCAGGGCTTAGCTGCATGGACACTTAGTGAATGGCAAACTCTAGCCTGTTGTGTGCTGCCATGTTTGAAATAGCATGTCAAAGCATACTACAGAACTTCTAGCAAATGTTAGGTGACTTAGTGTGTGGCAGGCTAATGTACTGTACTTGGCTTGCTACACTGTCATTTTCTGTGTAGAGAAACCCTTATTTTCCTGCTGGGGGCCAGTTGATTGGAGTGCAGGATTGACTGGGTAAGAGTTTGCATGAGTGAATTTAGCTGTTTGGATACAGAATTACTTTGCTAGATGTATTTTGTAGTCCTCTAGTTTTAACTGTAAAATCATTCTGGTTTAATAAACTGCCATACAGACAGAATAGTAAAATACCTTATTAAACATGTAACTTAAGAAAATTCAATATTACTTTGAATCAATATATTTTTAGATTAGTAGGTTTTTTTAAATGCTGAATCAAACAAAAGTATGGCAACTTATTTTACCTGTACAGTTTTCCCTCGCAAGGCAAGCGAGTGATACTGTTCCTGCTCTCCAGCCCAGAAATCAGGGACTACAGATTGATCATCTCTGGCCTTGAGTGTCTTTGACTTGCTTGACAGCCTGAACTGGCTACCAGATGTTTAAATTGTCCTCAGCCTGTGATAATTTATTTATCTGTTTATGTATTTTTACCAGGAAAGTATCTCTTGAGTTCTTGACTCATTTGCAGCAGGAATCCAGAGGGAACAGTAGCAGCATATAATGTTACAAGAAAGTTTTCTTTTAAAAGTATGTCTGCTTCTGCTTCAGTCACAAAAAACATTTGGAAATGTGACGTTTAGTTAGTTTTTTCGCTTCTATCCTCATCTTTGAGACGCTATTTTTAAACATGTGGCAAAACCTTTCTGTCACACAGACTTATGTGGATATATAGAGTAGATCTTTAAAAAACCAAAAATAAAACTTAAAACAAAAAAAAAGCACAACTTTGATCTCCATACAGTTTCAGTCATAAAAAAATATAGTAACACTCAGTGTCAGACATTTTTTACTTGTTAAAAGTGAACTGTTACTGTTCAGTGATTTATTACATAATGTAAAATCTGTAGAAGCAAACAGAAAAATAGTACTTTGCTGCTGTTATAAGGAGGTGTAGGAATACCTAGAATATTATAAATTGAAATAGGATCTTTATAGAAACCTGCATGACAGAATTTCACCAAAGTATGTAGAGATACTGACAAACTAAACTACTAACCAGAAAGTGGCAACTTTTCTAACCATTCATTAGCCTCTACTATTTTCATTTCAAGGCAGATTAATAAAGAAGTCAAGAAATTAAATGCATTCAGATTATCATATGTTTTTAGAAAAATATTATAGGAAATCCATTGGCTTATCCCTAATCTTTTTTTGAGCAAGGGACTTGGAGCCTGCTCTCTAGTATCTGATGGGATTGTTGTGAGGTATCAAGGCAAGGTGTTTAAACTTTCTGTGCCTCTGATTTGTCCATCTGTAAAACAGGGATAATATTTTTCAGACATAGATTTTGGGAACCATTTTTAATAAATATTTAGCACTTCACAACTTCAATGTGCTGTATGAACATTCATTCCAGTAATGAACATAATATGGAATTATTTTTCCCCTTCAGGCTATTTTTACTCTGAAGCATTTCAGAATACACGTTCTTCATATGAACCTAGGAAGAAGAATAGACCATACTTGGTTAGAATTATAAACATTTTGCCTCCTTCTGTTAGATGCCACCTCATGGGACTTTTCTAAACTAACTCCGCTGGATCTATACCAATCACAGAGATTTTGTGGAGGTTAAAAATTGTTTTCCAAATTGGAATCATAGAAGGCATCAGTTCTGTTTGTCTGGGATTCTTATTTATGTTTAACAGCAACACTGGTGAGAAAAGACAGCATATGGAGTGAGAGAGAAAGACATAGAGCCCTGATTTATTGCATTTTCTTTAATCCATGTAGGATAACAACAATATTTCATTTTTACAGGACTACAATTTATCTTTTCTTCTTCTAAAATGACTTTTTTCTTATGCTGATTCTAAAATAGATCAGAAAACTCTTATTTTGGTACATCTATTGCTAATATCCTTTTTACAATATTATCTTTCATCCATTGTGCTCTATAAGCAGAAATCACTTGAGCCACCTCTGGGATGGACTATGGCAGCTGTTTATATATTGCACACCAACATTGTAGAATAGGTTGGACCAAAAAGTAGAGCACAATATATCTAAATGAAACCATAGAGGGCACTTTAGTTAAGCATAGTGTAAATACTCATTTTGGACACTGTAATTAATGTCCTGTTCATGTGTAAAATGCCTTGAGGTTTTAATAAAGCCAGATTGTCAAAACTTCTGTTTGAAATCTCATCTGCAAACTATACAAAGGCAAAAGAAAGATAAGAATATTAGAATAGAATAGAATAGAATAGAATAGAATACTAGAACTAGAAGGAACCTCGAGAGATCAAGTCCAGTCCCCTGCCCTTATAGCTGGACCAAGCACCATCTAGATCATTTCTGATAGATGTCTATTCAACCACTATGGTTCCATCAGGAACTCTCTAATGTCTTGAAAATCAAAAGGGAATCCTACAAAAAGTGGAAACATGGACAGATTGCTAAAGAGAAGTACAAAAGAATATACAAATACAAAAAAATATGAATTACAAGTAGCAAGGGACATGATAGGCAATAAGAAGTGGCCAGCCCAGCTAAGCACCGGGTCGGCGCCCAACCTGGTACTGCTATCAAAGTCCAGCCTTACACCATGGTCAGCACACACTTTGGCACCACAGTTGGCTCTGGCACTGCAGTTAGCGCCTCTAGCACTGTGTTTGGCACTCAGCCTGGAAGCACAGATGGGACTGCTATAATCCAGTCAGTGCCTGTTGTGGAAGTCACCTGGGAATTGGAAGGTCAGGAAGACCTAGGGCTTGGGAAACTATGAAAGTCTCATTCACCTCCTTACCGGCCATGGACAATAGGGCCCATCAGGAGCTACCTAGGAAATTTTGCCAAATTTGGACCTACAAGCCAAGGAGGTTGAAATCTCGACCCTATGGGCAATATTCTCACCCCAGAAGGATCCTCCAGAGTGGCATTGCCTTTTATTAAGATAGTTTGCACCACTAGGACCTTATGGCAGACGCCTGCCTCCCACTGTCGGAGGGAATGTTTTGTACCCTCTAAGTGCCATGTACTTTTTCATGCACCCACAGACAGGAGCATTGGTTGTGGATGGGGGGGGGAATGCAAAGGAGAGGCTGGGCCCCACTCCTAAATCAGGGGAGGCTGAAAATCTGGTCCTCTTTGGCTGTAAGTTCTATTCAATGAGGGGACTCCATCTGAGAATTTCAAACCAGCAAGTGAACCTTTGCCGTTATAATTTTAATTCTTTGGGCCTCCTTTGGAAAATTCTGTGCGGAGTTTGCAGCTCTTCTGGAGAAGAGAAAGATCATATCCAGGACTTTTCTCGAAGCCACATTAGACACTGCGGACTCAGCAATTCACACAATGTCCACAGGGATTGTAATGCATAGAAATTCCTGATTGCAGGTCTTGGGCCTTCAGCTGGGAGGTCCAGCATACCATTCAAGACCTGCCTTTTGATGGCTGGGGGCTTTTTCCAGAGCAAACTGATTCCAGGCTCCATAGCTTGAAGGACACTAAGGCAACTTTAAAGTCATTATGCCTTCATACACCGGCCCTGCAAGGAAAGCCTAAGCCACAGCCTCTGCCCCATTATTACCTATCCCTTCAGATGGAGGACTACAATAGGCGGGGTAACCACAGATGTAGGTGGAGACAGCCAAACGCCTCCAATAGTCGGGAGCAGAGCTCATCTCGGCAGTCCCTGGCTCCAAAAAGAACTTTGGAAAGTGAACTGGAGGATGCACCAGTGTCAATCCCAGATTCTTCCCCTATGTTTGGCAACCAGTTATCCCACTTCTACTGGGCTTGGACCCAGATTACCTCAGATTGCTGGTTTTAAGCATGGTGGAACTGGAATAGTCCCTCCAATTTTCCACCCTTTTATCCTACATCCCTCTTCAGGGACTCCTCTAATGAGCAATTTCATCTACAGGAGGGGCAGTTGCTCCTGCACTTAGGAGCAGTGGAGGAGGAGGTCCCTCCAGAGTTTTGGGGTCTGGGTTTCTGTTCCTCATACTTCCTAATTCTCAAGGTGAAGAATGGGATTGGGACTGGTTTAGATCTATGCAACCTCAGCCTGTTGATGAGGAAGCTGAGGTATAGTGCCCCTACCTGCTATCCTACCTTCACTGAATCTGGGTGACTGGTACTCCATCCTTATTGGAAAGACACATATTTTCATATTGCCATAATCCCATCCCACAGGAGGTTTAATCAATTTGAATTGAGAGATGCACTACCAGTTCACAGTCTGCCCTTTTGTCCTATTGGCAGCCCACCTTGTGATTACAAAATGTGTGACCATTGTGGCAGCCTTTCTGTCACTGAGTGGTATTTAGGTGTACCCCTACCTGGAGAATTGGCTCATCAAGGGCAGATCATGGGCCCAAGTTGAAGACCATGTGAGACTGGTGTGCTGCACATTTCTCAGACTAGGCTTGATTCTAAATGTAGCAAAGTCATTTCTCATTCCATCTCAGAGGATAGAGATTATAGGGGCTCGGGAGGTCAGAGTTTACCTTCCTCAGGCTCAGCTTCATACCATGTGTGCACTGATATGAGACCTTATAGCTTTCCCCACTACTATAGCCAGGAACTGTCTTGAGCTCCTTGGTCAAATGTCAGCCTACACACATATGTGGTGCAGTACACCAGATTTCATCTGCACTCTCTTACAGACTGAGTTGGGATCGGCTAGACATGGTGGTCACTCTCAATTCTCAGGTCACTATGGTGGTGTCCCCTTCTCTGCATCATAACAGACACTCGTCCTGGTTACAGGTGTGTCAGCAATGGGCTGCAGGGCTCACCTGGGCGGTCTCAGGATGCAAGGTCTTTGGTCACCTGCAGAGATTCCAATGCATATCAATGTCAAGGAGCTGCAGACGGTGCAACCTGGGCTGCCAGATGTTCTGCACCCACCTCCAGGGCAAATGTCTGTTACAATTAAAATACAAAACCACAGCAATGTTTATATAAAACAGGGTGATGCTCACTACTCTTCCCCGTGTCGTGAAGCCCTCAAGCTATAGCACTTCTGCATCGCTCATGAAATACGCCTGGAGGCCTCGAATCTGTCTAGTGCTCAGAATGTGCTGACCGAGCAGCTCCGTCAGTCCTTTCAATGCCATGAGTGGTCTCTTCACCCCAATATTGCCAGCTATGTTTTCCAGAGGTGGGGGTTTGCCCTAGATAGACCTTTTTGCAGTGCACCAAAACAGGATGTGCCAGAACTTCTGTTTCTTCTTGAGTCACAAGTTGAGCTCTCTCATTGTCAGGAAGGACATCCTGCTGTATGCGTTCCTGCCATTCTCCCTCATCCACAAGGTCCTGCTCAAAATTAATCAAGACAAGGTATCAATAATCCTTGTTGCTCCAGTGTGGCCCAAGCAGCGCTGATTCACCACATTACCTGACCTGTCAGTGAACACTCTGCTGCCTCTGTCCCTGGTTCTGGACTTGCTCATTCAGGACCATGGTCATCTCTAACATACCAACCTGGAGTCCTCTCATCTCATAGCTTGAATGCTCCAGGGTTGAACCCATTGGAACTAGTATGCTGAAGAGTGGTCATAGATGTCCTCTTAGGTAGGAGAAAGCCCTCCACTCGAGCTACATATCTCACCAAGTGGAAGAGACTTTCCATCTGGTCTCTCTAAAGACTGGAGAACAGAAGTTGAATTCAAAATGATAGTGACAAATTGGTTTTAGGTCAACAAGATGAAACAGTAAACACAAGTGAAAAGTATTACACTTGTGAAGGAAAAAAAATCAAAGGCACAACTACAAAATGAGGAATAACTGGCTATGCAGTAGTACTGCTAAAAAGGAGCTGACTAATAATGGATCAGGAATAGGAGTCATCGGTGTGATGCAGTTGTGAAAAAAGCTAATATTCTGTGGTATCTTAACAGGAATTGTACGTGTAAGATGTGGGACATACTCTACTTACCACTGGCAAGGCCTCAGCTGGAGAGCTAGAATACTTTGTCCAGTTCTGGATGCTACTCTTAAGGGAAAGTGTGGACAAATTGAAAAGCAACAAAAATGACAAAAGTTTTAGAAAATTTAACCTATAAGGAATAGTTTAAACATGTCCAGTTTTTTAGTCTTGAGAAAAGGAGACTGAGCAGGCCACCTGATAAGTCTTCAAATATAGTAAGGGCTGTTATGAAGAGCATCATAATCAACAGTTCTCCACGTCCACTGAAGGTAGGACTAGAAGTAATTATTTAGGTTTATTAGGAAAATCTTTCCAAATATAAGGGTGGTTAAGAAGTGGAATAGGCTTCCAAAGGAAATTGTGGAATCCTCTCATTGAAAGTTTTTAAAGAATGGGTTGGATAAATTCCTGTCAGGGACTATGTAGGTATTACTTGGCCCTACCTTATTTCAGTGGGCTGGATAACCTCTCAAGGGAAATTCCAGCCCTACATTTCTATGGTTTTATGAAAGGTTGCCTGTCCAAAAGCATTCATATGCCAACATGCTAAAACATTGGAACAGTGCTGACTAGTGATATGAGTACTAACTACTGAATTGTCAGCACTTAAATATTTCTTAAATATCTCTCATCTAAGTCCAACCCTCTTTATCTTTAGAGAAATGTCAAGATCACAAGACCGTGTCAAGGATTCCTAATAGATTGGTACATGGCAGCTAACCCTCAAATAAGAAAGGACTGTAATCTGAAATCTTATTCTTAGTATTCGAGTATAAAATGTTGCGAAATCTCCCTATAAACAGAAGCTGGATGTATTAACTTAGCTGTGGAAGTACTTGTATTGATTTGAGTTATGAATTGAAGGTAGCTATCTGGAATCCTTCCAAGAACAGCCAACAAATGAACTACTGATTAACATTAGGAAATAGCCAACATTTCCATTGATTTCACTAGCAGTAGTTTAAAAAGCATTCTTGGTTTCAAACAACTGGGTTATATATTTTAACTGCAGTAAGCTGTCAGTTTCCAGAGGCCAGAAGGCTAGCAGTGAGTCCTACATTGGTACTTTTAGAAGATTGTGTATGCCACCATCCATTAAAACTGGTTTTTACTTTGTCGAATGGGACTTTAGAAATCTCTCACTGAAGAAGCAGAAAAGCTAAAAGGAATATGAACCAATCTTTCCTGTGCTACAAAGGGCAGTGTAGTCTCTTGGGAAGCAGTTGTTGAGTTTAATCCTTCCTTTGGTTGCCTTCAATATGCATGGCATTCTTTGTACAGGAGTTCTTAGCTGCATGTGTTACAAATCTGTGTTCTCTCAAATCCTTTTTGGAGCAGCAATAGCTATGTTGTGGTGCAATTTGACATCTGGAGGACTGATATTTTAATAGTAGGGTTTTTTTAATTTAAAATGTAATTAAAAATGTAAGTCATGGGAAAGGTGTAATAGAAGTCCGGAGAGAAAGTGTAAGCTATACATTTGTTCTGCTGGGCATTAATATTTGGAATCTAGGTTATAAAGAAACAGTGCAAGGTAATTTAAGCCTTTGTTGGGTTCTTTGGCAGTTGTACAGTTCCTTATCTGCTGATAATACCCAGTTATGACGACAGACTTGAGTGCTTCCTCTTTCTTCAGAGCTGTAAAGCTTCCAGAGAAATTTTTTGTATGTAGTAGCCTACTAATAGAGTGCTCTTGTACATAAGTACTTGGACACAACTGAAAACATGCCTTGTATTTACAGAGAAAGGGAGTTTATTATTATCATTATCATTATTATTTTGGGTTGGAAGAGATCTCAGGAGGTCATCTAGTCCAACCCCCAACAGGACCAACCCCAACTAAATCATTCCAGCCAGGTCTTGGTCAAGCCTGTCCTTAAAAAAGCTCTAAGGATGGATATTTCACCACCTCCCTACACAACCCATTGAAGTGCTTCAGCACCCTCCTATTGAAGTAGTTTTTCCTAATATCCAACCTACACCTCCCCCATTACAACTTGAGATCATTGCTCCTCATTCTGTCATTTGTCACAACTGAGAATAGCCTCCCTCTATCCTCTTTGGAACTCCCTTTCAGGAAGTTGAAGGCTGCTATCAAATCCCCCCTCACTCTTCTGTAGATTAAATAAGTCTAGTTCCCTCAGCTTCTCCTCATAAGTCATGTGCCTCAGTCCCCTAATCATTTTTGTTGCCTTCTGTGGAACTCTCACCAGTTTGTCCACATTCTTTCTGTAGTGAGAGGCCCAAAACTGGACACAATACTCCAAATGTGGCCTGACCAGTGCTGAATAAAGGAGAATAATCACTTCCTTCAATCTCCTGGCAACATTCCTACTAATGTAGCCCAATATGACTTTAGCCTTCTTGGCAACAAGGGCACACTGTTGACTCATATCCAGCTTCTCATATACTGTAATTCCCAGATCCTTTTCTGCAGAACTGCTGCTTAGCCAGTCGGTCTCCAGCCTGCAGCAGTGCATTGGATCTTTGTGCCTAAAGTATAGGATTCTGCACTTGTCCTTGTTGAACCTCATCAGATTTCTTTTGGTCCAATTCTCTAACTTGTCTATGTCAGTCTGGATCGTTTCCCTACCATCTACCTTATCTGCCTCTCCCCCCATCTTAGTGTTATTTGTGAATTTGCTGAGGCTAAAATCCATCCCATCATCCAGATTATTAATGCAGATGTTGAACAAAAGTGGCCCCAGAATCAACTGCTTGGGCACTCTGCGTTGATACTGGTTCCAACTTGATATTGAGCCATTGATCACTACCTGCTGAGCCTGACAATCTAGCTAGTTTTCTATCCACTTCATAGTCCATTCATCCAACACATACTTCTTTACCTTGCTGGCAAGAATACTGTGGGAGACCCATATCAAAAGCTTTGCTTAAGTTCAAGTATATCACATCCACTGTTCACCTATATCCACAGAGCCGTTTATCTCATCAAAGCATGCAATTAAGGTTGGTCAGACATGACTTGCTTTTGGTGAATCCATGTTGACTGTTCTTGATCACATGATTTTTCCAGAGACTGAGATGAGGCTGACCCTGTCTGTAGTTTCCTGGATCCTCCTCCTTCCCTTTTTCAAAGATGGACACTACGTTTACCTTTGTCCAATCATCTGGGGTCTCCCCCAGTCTCCATGAGTTTTCAAAGATAATGGCCAGTGGCTCTGCAGTTACATAAGCCAACACTCTCAACACCCTCAGATGCAATTGATCCAGCCCTATAGACTTTTGAATGTCCAACTTTTCTAAATAGTCCTTAATATGTTCTTTAATTACTGAGGACTGCTCACTTCCTTGCCATACTGTGCTGCCCAGTGCATCAGTTTGGGAGTTGACCTTGTCTATGAAGACCTAGGCAAAAAAAGCATGGAGTACTTCAGCTTTTTCCACATATTTTGTCACTAGGTTGCCTTCCCCATTCAGTAAGGGTTCCACACTTTCTCTAATCTTCCTCTTGTTGCTAACATAATTGCAATTAAGGTGCAAGTCAGAGTTAGAAGATCTGATTTTCATTCCTGGTTTCTGTGTGATTCTTGGCAACAATTGGAATAATAAACTTCCTCCTAGGCAGCAGCTTTCAAATTGTGCTTCAGGATCCCAACGTGAGTTATGATATTGTTTTCATGGGATTTCCAGGACTGGCATTAGACTTGCTGGAGTTTGGGGCCAAAGCCTGAGCCTCCCCTCCTGAGGCTGAAGCTTAAGGGCTTCAGTCCCATGTGCTAGGGCTCAGGCTTTGGCAGCAGCCCTTGATATCAGGGCTCGAGTTACAGTCCTCTTGCCCGAGGCTGAGGCTCTTGGGCTTTGGCTTTGCCCTCCCTCCCCCATGCCTGGAGCTGAAGCCCTTGGGCTTCAATGTCGGTTACAGTCCTGGGTAGTAGGGATGATGTTCTTGGGCTTCAGCTTTGCTGCCCCCTCCCCCAACCTGAGGCTAGGCCAAATCAAGCTTTGGTTACCCCTCTAGGAATTGTGTAGTAATTTTGTCAGAAGGGAGTTGCAGTGCAATGAAGTTTGATAACTCCTGGGCCAGGGGGAATTCTGAAACTGTTAATTGATGCTTGTAAAGCATTTGGAGATTATTGAATGGAAAAGCAATATAGAAATGTTAAATAGTAGAAATATATCTACAGTAGAAGCTTGTAATAATGCCAAGACAGATGAAGAACGAATACTGACTATCTTATCTTACTTACACTTTTGGAATACTTCAGTCTTTTTTTTTTTTAGTCCAAAACATGTAGATAAAAGGCATTTGCATGTCAGAGATGCCCTGACTAAGGGAATTGCAGACAAATTGCACAATGTGGATTTCAGTAGCCTAGAACTCTTGATAACCGTTTTGTTGTGAATCTAGCTTTATGGTTGAATGAAGATGGAATGCTCATGGCATGAAGATGAGGCAGTTAAAGGGAATTCCTTGTTGATGAATAGTAAGAGTGAAACCTTGATGTGGGAGCTTTAGTTTGTGGGCACACTACCAGTCTGAATCAGAAACATTTGTAGCCTTCTGCTATATTTCAAGGTTTAATAGTCAGGCACTATATTCCTCCAACTGGATCTGACACTAAGATTTAAAAAAAGCTGTAAAACTAAAATTAGTAGCACAAAATAAATGTTACCCTCATTACTGGCAAATAGAAAATCCCATATATTTTGCTAGTAGTTGCTCCTAGTAAATAATTTAAACACCGTATCCGTTTTCCTCTCCTGGGAAATTGTCCATTGTTTAATGTGGCCAGCATCGTGTAGAACAGGGGCTGCATTAATGATGCCCTATTCCTGTTCTTGCCCACTTGTGTTTGATCCTGTAGTCAGCTGCAGAGTAATGTATGAAGTGACAAGGATGATATCTTGATTGTATCCAGCTGCCTGGAACAAGTCAAGGGCAAAGATGCCTGTCATGTAGCAATAGCTTCACCAAAGCACCCATTAAAGAATATAAAGAAATATAACATGTAGCTTTTGAACATGACCCTGTTAAAGTAAAGGGGCTTATTAGACCCAAAGTCACTCCTGAAAGCAGATTAGGTTGTAGCCATAACCAACATGAATAAAGTTCCATTTTAACTATATTTGGCTTTTAAACAAAGTTAACTCTTTTTGAGCAGAGCAGCTGTTTCCTTTCATAAGAAAACTAGTTTTCCTTTCTTCTTGCATTAATTAGAGCCACACCCACACTTAGAAATGCAGGGTTCTTCTAAAACAAACTCAGAATAAAATAGTTACTTATTTGTATTTCCTTCTCAGATATTCATCATTTCAGAGTTTCTCAACAGAAGCTTCTTCCAGCATGGTGAATTTTATTGTCACAAATGCTCAAAATAAAGTCCCAGAATAAATTGAGTAGCAGCCGTAGGCTCTTCAAGGTAGGGAAGATGAAGCTGTTTGGGATCATTTGAGGGAGAATGTGGGAGTTGGGAATAAATGGGAGGAAATGAATGGAAAGAAATTGGTTGAGTCAGAAGAAGCTTCCTGATGGAGAAATATGTTAGTTTGTGTTATAATTTTCTGAGAGAAATGATAGAAGCGTCTTGGGCCATTTAAAAGTAGACAAGATAAAACAGTAGAAAATTAAGAACAATCCTTCAATGGCCCAACAGAGAAGGAACCTAATAGGTTGGAACCTAATAGGTGTTTTCCATCACTAGCTTCTGAATCTAACACTTAATTTGGAGAATTTGCAGTGACAGGAATATGTGTAATAAATGTAGGTTAATAGCTACACTTTTGTTCAGAGCTATAAAATCTCATCAGAAGATTTTTGTTTACTAAGAAAGATGGACTAAGCAAAGTGTGGGGACTGAACAGCTCTTACACAACACAAATTTCTATACATATACAATGCATTTTGCCAAGATCTAAATGCCAGGCAGGCTCGAGTGCTTGAGTACTTGCCCTGTGATAGCTGTTGGAGGGAACACCTATAATTGTAACTCTAATAAGTAGCTTCCCTGAATTGTCTCAGTTGAGTTTGGTCACTGTTTGTGCCAACGCTGGCGTTAACACCTGTTACTTTCTGCAGGTTTGGCGGGAGTTTCCTGATAGGCTGGTTGGGTATCCAGGTCGCCTGCATCTGTGGGACCATGAGATGAATAAATGGAAGTATGAGTCAGAGTGGACCAATGAAGTCTCCATGGTGCTTACTGGAGCAGCTTTTTACCACAAGGTAAAAATGATTTCCAAGATAAATAGGAAGTGTGTGCACTATGCAATGAGCTATAACATGACATGCTATTTCATGTCAGACTAACATATCTGATCATTTTTTTTATGTGAGAATTTGAGTCTTTATTGTTCTGGCTTTTTGGTCATTTACTGCAGATGCCATTGCAAAAAATGGTATATAATGTTGAAGGCAAAGAAAGGTAGGGGTGTGGGTATGTGGAAGGGGGCTATATAGCAAAAAAATGAAAAATCATTGTTTTGGGTTTTTTTATATTATGACAGAGCCCATATTGAACTAGGTATTGGATCAATATATAGAAAGACACAGTCCCTACTTTGAAGAGCCTACAACTTAATATACAGCTTCTGGAAACACCTGACTTATATTTGAACTTTCAAATGTCTTTTTAAACCTCCAACCCTCCCTGGCAAGCTTACGTTAATTATGGCAATGCAGTTCTTTTTGGAAAATATGCTCCTCTATTTAGGCATCTAAATGAAGTGGCCAGGTTTTCAGAAGGGCTCAGAACCCAGGAGCTTCCATTGAGAACAAACTGGGTTCATTTGAAAATCTCTTTTTAATGTTTGACCCCTTTCTCTCCTTATAGTCTTTTTGTCAGTGATGGCCTCTCTATCTTTTTTGTGAAGGAGCAGAGTCTCACATGGTGCATTCTTAGAAAGTGTGAAGGTGCGGGCACTCTAAAAGTGAGCAAGGTGCCTTGAGGTACAGAAGAACAGTGTTTCCTTTAACATTTTCTATCCTTAGGCAGGTTGAATTTTCTTTTGGACGGGTTGAAATGTCTTATGTGAATCACCAATATTGAGGTAGTATGTGGACTTGCACCACCAATACGAACAAAACGCATGCACACGCACACACTTTAAGTAGTCCATATGTGTGGAAGAAAATATATTAAAACAAGACACCTGTGGCTAGTTGCTGTGAAGTACCCTTAGTGACTACAAAGGTAGGGAATTAGCTTTCCTCCACTTCCTTCCACTGTGAGGAAGAGTGGAAGCCCCAGAACAAATTGGCACATGGCTTCAGGGTTTGTGGACAGATTCATATTACAAAGAGCTTTCAAATAAGGTTTCATCCTACAAAACTAGCATCATACCTAGTACTTGCTACTTCTGACTCATAAGAGTCAGAACTCTACCGCATAGCAAAGATCTGGCCTTAATGCACCATGTATTAATTAGTAACACAGGATTTTAAAAAAATCATTAAGTTCAGAGTTTTAGATATCTGCAACACTCACTCCAAAAAAATCTGTTAATCTTTTTTCTTTCTTATTTTAAGCCATTAACACCTATGTAAATGTTGTTTGAAATGTAATCATGCAAATGTCCTACTGGCACGCACACCTCCTTATGCATACTGCTGTCCTTCCCGCCTCCCCCCACCACTCCCTCAACTCAGTCAGACAGCAAGGACTGCAGCAAGTGATTCCGGACACCCCAAACTTAACTGCCTCCTGCCTCCACCTCATTGAACAGATGCCATCACCCACCCACTCCCTCTTTTCCCTATCTACCCCATGCGGTCAGTCCCTTGAAGAGATTGCTGGGTTTCTGCCTCTGTCTTTCTCTCTCTCCTTGTGCAGACGGGACTCTCCAAACTCCCCCTTCCCCTGACTTGCCCCCACACCGATTAATTCCTCCCTCCCTCCCTCCCCCTAGTCACTTATTACCGCCTTATCTCACCTGCTTATCTTGCCTGCTTATGTGATCTGGGTGCTCTTCAGTTCAAGCTCCATTCAGCTGCTCCTTAGCTAGATGCCCTGCCTCCCATGGGTCAGCTGAGCTCCCTGCCTGTGTGGGAGCTTTGAACTTCTGCGTGGGGCTCAGAAAATAGCTGTGCAGTTGTGCAGCTTAAAGGGAAATTAGCAGAAGATTATTCAATAATGTACCATATTAAAATTTAAAAGGAAGTGGGGTATTTTTGTCCACATATGAAGCTCTGTTGTTTGGGGGTTCATTTCATGAGGGTATGGTTACAAAAACCAGTTGCAGACCTTCCTCAAGCTATATTCTCCAACTTTTGCTATAGAAACAACAATTATGCCTGTAACTGTTTCCACTGTATTTTGAAAAAAAATAGTTCATTTGTGAACTTATAGAAAAACACAATTAAATAGTGTATCTTTGTAGGATGTGTTATTGCAAAGTGAATATAGGATTGCAATTAAAGCTTTAGAAGAAGAAAAGCAAATGCAGAAATATTTCCTTTTCTGTGGTTGTGTTAAAGGCGAAGGAGGACTAGTTGCTAGGCACAAAGACTAAAACTGTGAATGTGTGAAAGGAAGCAGCATCCCTTTCGCTTTTATGGTAAAATGTCACAGAAGCAGCTCCAACGACTAGACTGCGAGGAGCAGAGTTTGCTTACATTCCATTTCTTAGTTGTTTACTGTTCCCAATGACTGGAATATTTTGCAGGCAGTCCGTCACTGTAAGAGTATTTAAAGTTGCATTCTCCTTCCTCCGTTTTCCTTTGTCCTTCTGTCCTGCAGTATTTTAACTACCTGTACACCTACAAAATGCCTGGAGACATCAAGAACTGGGTGGATGCCCACATGAATTGTGAAGATATCGCCATGAATTTTCTAGTGGCAAACGTTACTGGCAAAGCAGTTATTAAGGTCTGATTTTCAACAGTTCTTATCTTGTATATCTCTATAATGCAGAAATGTGACAAATTGATATGTGAGTTTATTTCAGAGGGCTTTATTCACTTTTTTCTTCTCATTTACTTCTAGAATGATTTTCCATTTCCCTTTCATGGTAGGCATGGCCCAGTACATTGAGACTAGTAAGCTAATTGGGAACACAGGATTGACTGGTGATCATTGTGGCTGCCTACGCAGAGAGGATAGGTTAAATTCTATTAAAAATTGTTTTTTGAGATTACTATGGGATGGTGGGGAGGGATCTCCTGGCACTGTCTCTCAACTGGTAACAGCTGATTTATTGCAATGTTAATTGCAAGAATGTTAATTGCAAGATCAGTTTTAAATGAACTTTTTATCCCTGAATTAATTTCCTGACATATTTCGACATGTTTTCAGGTCTGGAATTCACTCTGTACATTCATTTCAAAGTGTGTCAACTTGGAATGAGATTTAGAGGCTGCCAGGCATTACTTCAGTTAGCAAGGTCCGCTTTCCCACCTGTCTATCATCATTTACTGGGACTGGTGGCTGTTTCCTAGAAAAGTCTTTAGAAGATAAAGTGTCTGTTTTTGCTGAAAAAGTTTTTGAGCTGTGCAAGGGCACTGTAGAGAAATTTGGCACCTCAACGCAATTGGGTGAGTCTTGCAGAGTTTGCCAGTCAGCTATTAACTCAAGTGAGCAAAAGACCGTCTGTTGGATTAAGGTTACGGTGAAGTATGGGAAGCTATATTTCATCACTGTTATGGCTGCAAGAACAAATGGTGTTTATACAGGGACCTTGGCAGTGAGAAAACAGTCATTAAACAGGAATTAAGGAGCTTGTCATCGCTACTTCTTTTCAGTTGCAGAAGGCAAAACCCCTCCAAACCATTTTTATTGGGCCCCTGTGAATTTTGCAGTTAGCCAGGCCAGATGGAGCTGAATGGGGGAATGACATGGATTTTTTTTTTTTTTTTTAAGTTTTAAGAGTGTTCAGCTTACACTTCAGGCATGTTCAGAGACACTACTCTACTTTCCAAGCAAGGGGATTAATATTCCTTCTGCCAGTGATGCTGATGTCTTTCGTGCTTTTGTACAGGTGACCCCACGAAAAAAGTTTAAATGTCCAGAGTGCACAGCCATAGATGGATTATCGCTGGACCAGACGCACATGGTGGAAAGGTGAGTGGGCCTCCTTCTGTTGCTGATGGTGTCTTACTGCGATTCTCACAGCCAGTTTTTGGGTCTCTTTCTGAAATTAAGACTAAAAATGCACTCTGTCCAAATTGCTGCATAAATCCAGTCATCACATGCATGGAGGTCATTCCTCCAATGGGTAATAAGGCACATGGTCTGTAGTGACAAATAATCTGTTTAAAGAAAGATCTTTGGAATGGTGCTCTGTTGTAATACACATTGATCATATGAAATTCAGGTTGTCAACAATATTTTTATAAAATATTTTCATTTTATAAGAGAAATTTAAGTGTAATGAGTGTTCAAACATTTTTAAAAACACAGAAAGTTGATAATCTCTCAGCAGTTGACTAATGGGGATGAAAATGTCTGATAAAGGGAAAGTTCCTACAATGGTGCTATAATAACTAATGTTTATGCAGTCTCTTTCCTCCAAAGATCCCAACACCCACTTTTCCTGCTAAAGTATAGTTACCAGTGTGGTTGAACATGGCAGTTCTTTAACAATAGTTGCAACATTATATGATAGGGAGAATTATTTTTGAAAGATGATATGTGGGGGAGGCCAATTTATAAAGGGTTTAGAACAAAGTACTGGGAATCAGAACACATCTGAGTTCTGTTCTGCACTGTGTAGCTTACTAGTTTTGTAACTTTGGGAAAGACACTAAAGCAGTTTGCACCTCAGCTGCTCAACTGGGAAAATATTTGCTTACCTTCTATAAAGTGCTTTGAGATCCTTGTATGTAAAGGGCTACCTGAGAATAAAATATACTTGAACCACTTTAATCTGGTAACCTCTGGGAAACAGGGTATGCTGGATTAAAGATCTTGCTGAGCCACAGAGTATACTGCAGGGTCTGGGCAGGAGGGAAGTGGGGGTAGGACGCTTACCTGGTGCCCTGCTCCTGGGGGGACATGTGTGGCTGCATGCCCTGTGACACTCCCAGGCACCAGCCCCCTGGTTATAAGAGTAGTGGGGAAATGCCTTAGGGGGAAGCGCATTGCTGCACTGCTGTTCTCCCAGCCCCAGCTGGGGAGATGGAGAGCAGCAGTGGACAGAGCCGCTTCCTCTTCCATATCACAGGTGTTCCCAGATTAGGAGTACAGAGGTTCAAGTGTATTACTTATTATTTGTATGAAATTTAGCCAGAATCGCAGAATTGACGCACCTGTATATCCCAAGCATGTATACATGAGCTCTTTCATCTGTTGTGCCCCTCAGGTGAACCCAAGGCTATTGCCTGCTGGGTGTTCAGTATCAGTTATATTTCTGCAAGCTTCATGTTCAGACTTACTTTTATCAGTCATTCTCACTTTGTCAAGTGCATGGAATAACACATTTGGTCACAAACACATCTGGAGAAAAATAATCTGAAATACACACATGCCTCCTCTTCAAGGCAGAGAGAAACGACGGAAGCAATAATGATGTAGGAGTCCTACACTGATGATGATAGTAAACAACAAATTAGACATGTGTTTGTGGCTGATGGGGCAGTAAAATAGGCCAGTGTAGTCTCAGCTGCTAGGGCATCATATTATGAAACAGGAAGGAAACTGTTTAGCTGTAGATATGCATGTTCAACATAAGTGCATGTTGAATGCACTTATAACCATAATATCTACAGACCCTTACGACATTGCTCTGAAGAGATTGCATCTGGAACCATGCATTCATTTGTGGCTTCTTCATTACTAGTAAATATTAACATATTGAAGTGAGGTCAGTGAATATTTGCAAAAGTGGTTAGTAGGTTGGAAGGATTGATTTATGACATGGGATCAAAAGAGCTAAGTATATACAACTTTGCTAAGTAATGACTAAATGGAGAAATAGTCTTCAGGTACCAAAGAGTGAAAATACCATGGAAAGAGATGGGTTATTCACAATATTACAAGGCTATAATATTGTAGAAGGGATTAAATTAAGAAACCGAAAAAAGTCAGATGAAATCATGAAGTGCTTCCTAACTGTGAGATCTGTTACTGTATAGAATAATTTCTTAAGGAAGGAGTAAGGAAACCATGGGAAATTTAAAGGAAAACAGGATGAAGCACTGGAAAATACTCTTTAGGGAGACTATCCTGTATTTGCTGAGGGACAGCCTACAGGGATATAGTAGGATTTTTTTCCTGTTACCATTTTTGTTCTGTGTATTGTAGTAATACTTAGGAGTTTATGGGCCAGGACCCTATTACACTTAGGAAAGAAAAATCATATCCGTTATTCCAAAATAGGGAATAACTGGGTGGGCAGTATAACTTCAGAAAGTAGTCTGAGAGTTATGTTAGCTCGTAATTAATTTGTGATCTTGTGATGCAGTTGTGAAAAAGGCATCTCCCATTCTGGACTGTATTAACAGGAAGGAAATATATAAGATATGTTAAGTAATTGTCCCATTTTACTTGGCAGTGGGTGAGGCTTCAGCTGATATACTTTGTCTATTCTGAGGCATCACACTTTAAGAAAGATGTGAACAAACTCTGGAGAATCCAGAGGAGAGCAACACAAATGAGGAAAAGTTGAACAACTGAGTTTAGTCTTGAGAAAAGAAGACAGAGAGAACCTGATAAGTCTTCAAATTTATTAGGGATTATTTTAAAGACAATTGTTCTGTGTCCACTCAGTGTAGGACAACAAATAATTGGCTTAATCTGCAGCAAAAAATTGGGTTATTTACTAGGAAAACTTTCTAATTATGAGTATAGTTAAGTTCTGAATTAGACTTCCACAGAAGTTTTGGAATCCCCATAATGGGAGGTTTTTAAGAACAGATTGGATTGGAGAAAGTGTCAGAAGTAATAACAAATCAAATTTGTTCATAAATTGACTATGTAAACTACTTGATTATCCAGCTAGAGGAACTTAGAATGGAAGTTAGCAACTGTACCTTGGAGAAGAATGGCAGTGATACACAACTAGGATATAGTCATACTCATTCTTGATTTTTCTATTTTAAAGATTGTTCTTACTGTTTAGGTTGACCTGGTTTCAACAGAATAAACCATTACTTGTGTGTATATGAGCTGACATACCTACCGACTGCCAAGGTCCATTTAGTCCCATGTTAGAACATATAAGAACATAAGAATGGCCGTACTGGGTCAGACCAAAGGTCCATCTAGCCCAGTATCCTGTCTGCCGACAGTGGCCAGCACCAGGTGCCCCAGAGAGGGTGGACCAAAGACAATGATCAAGCGATTTGTCTCCTGCCATCCCTCTCCAGCCTCTGACAAACAGAGGCCAAGGACACCATTTTATCCTCTGGCTAATAGCGTTTTATGGACCTAACCTCCATGAAATTATCTAGCTTCTCTTTAAACTCTATTATAGTCCTAGCCTTCACAGCCTCCTCTGGCAAGGAGTTCCACAGGCTGACTACACGCTGTGTGAAGAAGAACTTTCTCTTATTAGTTTTAAACCTGCTACCCATTAATTTCATTTGATGTCCTCTAGTTCTTCTATTTAGGGAACTAATAAATAACTTCTCTTTATCGGCCCTCTCCACACCACTCATGATTTTATATACCTCTATCATATCCCCCCTCAGTCTCCTCTTTTCTAAACTGAAAAGTCCCAGTCTCTTTAGCCTCTCCTCATATGGGACCCATTCCAAACCCCTAATCATTTTAGTTGCCCTTTTCTGAACCCTTTCCAAGGCCAAAATATCTTTTTTGAGGTGAGGAGACCACATCTGTACACAGTATTCAAGATGTGGGTGTACCATAGTTTTATACAGGGGCAGTAAGATATTCTGAGTCTTATTTTCTATCCCTTTCTTAATAATTCCGAGCATCCTATTTGCCTTTTTGACTGCTGCTGCACACTGTGTGGAAGTTTTCAGAGAACTGTCCACGATAACTCCAAGATCTCTTTCCTGATTTGTCGTAGCCAAATTAGCCCCCATCATACTGTACGTATAGTTGGGGTTATTTTTCCCAATGTGCATTACTTTACACTTATCCACATTAAATTTCATTTGCCATTTTGTTGCCCAATCACTCAGTTTGGTGAGATCTTCTTGGAGTCCCTCACAGTCTGCTTCTGTCTTGACTATCCTAAACAGTTTGGTATCATCTGCAAACTTTACCACCTCACTGTTTACCCCTTTCTCCAGATCATTTATGAATAAGTTGAACAGGATTGGTCCTAGGACCGACCCTTGGGGGACACCACTAGTTACCCCTCTCCATTCTGAAAATTTACCATTTATTCCTACCCTTTGTTTCCTGTCTTTTAACCAGTTCTCAATCCAAGAAAGGACCTTCCCTCTTATCCCATGGCCATGTAATTTACACAAGAGCCTTTGGTGAGGGACCTTGTCAAAGGCTTTCTGAAAATCTAAGTATACTATATCTACTGGATCCCCCTTGTCCGCATGTTTTGTTAACTCCTTCAAAGAACTCTAATAGATTAGTAAGACAGGATTTCCCTTTACAGAAACCATGTTGACTTTTGTCCAACAAATTATGTTCTTCTACATGCTTCACAATTTTATTCTTTACTATTGTTTCGACTAATTTGCCCGGTACTGAAGTTAGACTTACCGGTCTGTAATTGCCCGGATCGCCTCTAGAGCCCTTTTTAAATATTGATGTTACTAGTGTCTGTTTGAAATGAGTGGGTGCTAGTTGAAAAACTTGCGGGGTGTTCATTTGTGGAATCTCAGAAATTACCTATTTGTTTTAGTGGGATAATAAAACACAGGATTCTCAGTGCAAGTTCCCAGTAATTTAGCATTGGCTAGAACTATGTTTTGGTTTTAGGACTTAGCATCCATACTTATTTTGCCATTATCTGCATTAATTATATGACGACTGGCTTCTGCCAGGTTAAGAGAGAATCTAAATGAGAGAGGTGTCCCTGACAACAAGAAACCCAAGTCAGAGCTTTGAAGAATAATTCTTGGTATGTAATGTCCAGTGTCCAGAATGATGGTCTGAGATATATGACAGAGTTCCATAACTGGTCCATTTATATTACTAGACTACTGATTCCCTGGAATGCAGAAGTTGAGACACATTAGTCTTGGCAATTGAGTTAGAACCAGGCCCAAATGACCAGGGATCCATCTACTTGTTGCGAAATGGATGGTGTAAAAGGCTAGTAATGGAGATAAATGTTTTGCTTTTGGGTTTCTTTTTCAAAACCAGCATAGTGACCTGCAGTTACTAGGTGACATGGGAAAACAGCTGGTGATCTTTATCCTATTTCTTGAGGACAGATGATCACCTAGCAAAACCATCTGTGAGGGAAGCCGTTGTTGGCAGTTTTAGCAGAGAAAAAGGAGTGGGTAGATGGTGAAAACTGAACTCTTTTCTTGTCTCAGAGGTTATGCTAAAATCAGGTCTGGTTACAAGGAAGAGAACTGATTCAAAGGCTTGATTGGCCAGAAAGCTGATAATCTGCCAAAGCCAACTGAAGTCTTGTTTTTCAATTCACACTAAGTTAATTCCATGTTGAGCACAATTCTATGTTGTCGGCAAAGTAAGGAAAGGATGAAATAATTTTTGGAAGCAAAGATGTGTGTGTTAATCTAAATGTGCAGACCTATAAAAATAGCCAAGCAAAACACCTGCTCCTCTGTATGAAGTGACCTACTATGTTTTCTTGGCTTTGTAGCCTAAAATGTCTAATGCTTTAAGTGTCTGTATGGTGTGCTGTCCAGAAGTGATGGATCCTGCAGAATGCAAGCAGGAGCTGTTCAGCTCCGTGCAGAGGATGAGATCTCGGCAGGTGGGAAGGTGCTTCTCTACGTAGAGATAGTGTGTGGCTTGTATCTGACACATTTTTGGTTAAAAAAAATGCTGCTGTTCAGCCTTATTCTGATGTTTGCTGAGAAGTGACTTCTGTGAGTGAAGGTGAAGGTTCATAAAGGGTTTAGTTTGGATTTTTCCTTTTATAATTTCCTTAACAAACAAAGCAGCTTTCAGGGTGGTTACATTTGACCTTTTGTCAGCCTGAATACCCCCTATTCCTGGAATAAGTACAGCATGAGCCATAGCACTGCAAGATTTCCCTATGCTGTTTTCTGCCATTCTGCCTAATCTTTGACCTAGATGGATGACCTCTGGAGGAAAGAGGGTCCATTCAGTTTTGGCTTTTGCTGTTGGGCTGCCATTTAGTAGAGGTGTGACAGAAACTTTTATGATATGGACACATGCCCATTAGGAGCTAGACTGAGACAACTTACTGACTTCACACAGCCCACCAAACAACTGCTATGTTATAATGACTTTCAGTCATTATTAGTCTGGGCAGGAGTCGAATCGGTAACCTAGAAGTGAAAGGTTCTGTATTCCTTAGCCCATTGAGAGACAGCAGTTGTACAAACTTCTCTTCCAGAGTTCATCTGTGCATCTAGCTCCTGGAACTCTGTTATTCCCTCTAAGAGTCTTCAACTTAGATTATGGACTTTGCCACAATTTAAAAAAATAACTGATGATTCTGGATGCCTCCGTTTTTGAAAGGGTGGATGTTACATACTTTTTGCCAGTCAGGGCCTTTGACAGTAGCTCAGAGTGGATACCCAAAATTGAGACATTAAAAATTTTCAAAATCTTGACTCTGAATCCCAATCTGCTGTACTCCATGCTGTTCTAGTCTTCCCCCGCTAGTCCCCACACTCCTCTCTCTGCCAGTACACCCTAACAATGCCCTACAACAGCCCTGACTACTCCACATTTTGGTCAGTTGGTTCACTCTCTGTCCCTCTATCCTGTCCCAGATCAGGGCCTTTCCTGAGCAGAGAATATTTGTGCCAGTTTACCAGGTATTCTGTGGTGGTCACTGTTGTTCCTATCTTACTCTTCAAACTCCTTTTAATTTGTTTTCCCACTATAAGGATTTGAACACCATTGCGGGGAGAGGAGGCTGACAGCAGAAAATGAATTGTCAGCACTACTTTATCTTCAGACCCTTTCTGCACTGAACACTTTGTATAAAGTATTAACAATATAGTTATTTCCCTGCTGATTTTAAGGTAGTATGAGAGTTAGTATTACAGGTCAAAAACAACTGTGCAGACACACAACACTTTCAAAAAATCTTGACTTTTCAAGTATTTACTCTTCCTGCAGTTAAATACGGAGCTATAGGATGGCTTAAAAAATAAGGTCTTAACTTTTGAAATGCACTCTTGAGTTTTTTGGGTGGTGCTGAAGCAGTTCCCATCACAAAACTATCACACTTAGTTGGGATGATTGGCCAAGTTTGCTCAGGAAAGCTATCGTGGGGACTGAATGACCGCCTCCCCCTGAGAAGAGGTTGGAAGTGAGCATGGGAGTGGAGAGCAGGAGAGATTTGCCTGGAGACTGTTTGTTTGTACCACGGTCTGGAGCACAGTCCTAGATTGCTTTTTGTAGCCAAAATACTTGCTGATCTTTTGTGTCTTCTGTTAATTTGTGGCCAACAAATGCAACCACCCTTGAGCATCTTGGAGGCTCAGTTGCTGTGACTTTCAGTGTCGCAAGCTTTTAAAAACTGTTGTGCTAAACACAAATCTAAAATTAGCTTAGCTCTGTCTGAGATGAGATTAGCTGGGTTTTCCTTATTCTGCCTCCCCCACTCCCTGCCTTGCAATGAAGAGATTAAAGGGGGACTGTAAGGTTAAAAATCATGCACTTTAACAAGGAGGGTTTTGTTTTGTTTGTTTTTTACTCTGCTACTGACACCTGAGATTATTACAAGGGAAAGAATTATCAAAGCTCTAATGAATTTTTCACTAAATTTAATGCTTTACTGTTCAATTTTGCTTCGTCTATATAGATAAATTAGTCAGTTTCCCTTTGTAGTTTTTTTATTCTGTTTCTTTTTCAGGATCCAAGCACAATCAATGCTGCCAAGTTCATAAGGGAATGTTTGTTTATTTAGTAAAGAAAAAAGATTTCTGATGGAGTCTAAAACAGAAAAAACATTTGCATGGGTCTTCAGTTTTGTGTGTGCTTGGTTTTTGCAAAACGTTCATTATAGTTAAATTTGATCCACCCGTAGCACTTTGAGATGTGTTGGCAGCTAATCTGTTCTGCTTTACAGCATGTGTGTTACTTTAAGAATGACTGGAATTCTAGGGGGAGGGAGAAGGGAAGCTTTGACCTCCATGTGCACATGTGTTGCTGGCAGCATCCCCTTGCTCTTCACTGTGATTAAATGGATAAATCAAAGAACACCAGTCCTCTTCCAAACCCTCGTATAGTGAGGCTCCCTCTCCTAATTCCTAGTAGCCAGTGTGGATCAAATATTTCCAAGAACATGAGAGACAATTGAGTTCTTTTTAAGCTAGTTATTTTAGACTGGGAACTAATAGCTGACATGATCACTTAGTTACATTGCTGTCTTTTTTCACACAGGTCCGAATGCATCAATAAGTTTGCCTCTGTCTTTGGGACCATGCCTCTGAAAGTAGTGGAGCATCGTGCTGATCCTGTTCTGTACAAAGATGACTTTCCTGAGAAACTGAAGAGTTTCCCCAACATCGGCAGCTTGTAAAAGGCAGTGTGGAGACAAACTTGAGTATAAAAAAAACGTGAGGGAAAAATAAAAAGATGACCAGTGCTGAGATGAGCCTGAGGCCTGGAAGGAAAATGCAAACATGATGGTTACAACTAAGGGAAAGAGGGGTAATGCCAAGTTTTGATACATTACTGCCCTATATATTGTGAAGGATGGACTAATGTGCAGCAGCTATTTCTGTGTTACACACAGATACAGACCACTCTATTCATGGGTCTAATAAACATGCCAAATGCTTTTTTCCAGGGGAGGCTTTATCCAGAAGAATGAAATGGAATCTTTTTGCGTAAGGGGTGCCTTGCATGGCTCACCTATTGTGTTAAATACACTCTCTTGGTTTGATGAAGCCACCAATCTACATACCAACTGTTTTCAGCACTGACTACAACATGCATCCAGCCTATTTCCCCCCCTATGAAGTTGGCATGCCTACTTCCATTGAAATTAATTTTTGGCTTTAAGTAATTGAGCAACAAGGATCCCTACCTGGCCTTTTTGCTTAGTAAGATAAATGTTTTTTCTTTTTAAAAAAAATCCATTCTTATGTCATAGAGTTTAGAGGGCTAAACATTTTTGCATTAAAAGATTTCAATGGGAGTTGATGCAGATTAGAGCCAACAGTATGGTCTCCTTAATTTAAAGACTTAGATTATATTTACCATCACTACACCTCTCATACATTTGTATAGATCTCAGGTTTTCTGCTATACTCACAGAAGTGTCATTTTATGGAGAGGCCTTACTATGTTTTGCCATTCCAAAGCTTTTTCTTACTAAGATGGAACAGTTGTTTTTGCACATACTGGGGCAACAGCTAAAATGTATGTTCGTATATGTGAGCCCTCGCCAGAAAACCATGGGCTGTAGGATAGATTGTCGTATATCTCCATCTGCAGGAATTCCACTTGAGAGCTGGTGTGTGTATGTGCAATATATTAATAACACATACTTTGCAAACAAACCCATGCAAGCTGCCCTCATTTGAAAAATTGACATAGGTTAACCTGTGATTAATCTATAGAACCCACTGCCACAGGACTTTACTTGAATAAATGGCTTAATGTGGTTTTTAAAAGGTTATATATTTGTTATTGGAGGGTCAAACTGTTTCTCCATGATTAAAGTTGATCTGAATATTATCTGTCTACACTAGAGACAATACAATTTTCAAGGATAATCAGTCCTTGTGCACCAGCATACAAACTGATCCCAAGCTGGAATCCGAGAGAAATTCTCCTCTTTGCCCTGTCGTATAGTGTCCTTCTATTTTATGCACTATGGGTAGTTTGCACTTTCCTCACTAGCATCCAGTACTGCTAGTGTTGGAGGCATCATAATTGATGGACCATCTTTGTCACAGTATGACCATTCTTGTAGTTCTGCAGCAGGACAAGTGTTAGGCCATCCCCCTGCCTTGAGAGTGATAGGCAGCAATTGCAAAAAATCAAATGGAAGTCAAAGACCAGAAACAGGAAACATCTGCTCCCTGTTTGTATCACCCTAGTAAAACTTTCCTCATTGCCCAACCCAGTGGAAGTGTTGGGAATGAGAAGCCTGTTAGAACAGTAGCTGTGAGGTGACACTTTGACATAGCTCTTTCAGGGCAAACGTCTTTAAACTAGATTGTCCCATTCTTGGGAATGTTTAAATTACCAATAAATTCTAGGACTTGTTTCTAGGATCTTGCAGTCTTTGCTACATCTGCTGAGGGATGTTGTGGGCAATGCCAGGGATAGCTGTCTCGGTTATCATAAAGCTGACAGTTTGCAAATAGGGTAAGGAATGCTGTTTCTCTGCTGTTGAATATTTCTTTCCTGCAGCCTCCACACATGCACTTACTTCCTGAGTCTGTCTGAATTACATCCTTGTGCTGGAGTATCACAGACTGTAGCTCACCATTTAAATAGCTTGTTTTTAAAAGGGACGTTACGACAGCATACTATGCTACTGAATTGATCCCAGAGGTGGGGCTGACCTGAGGATAGCAGAGATTTGAGAGTGTCCCAGAGAGAGAATTTCTCCCATGCACACAGTCTTGAAAGTGCTGCAATCTGGTAGTTCCTTCTCAAGTTCCTAGACAACGGTTACATGTAGTTTTTGCACAAGGTAGATTTCATACTGTTTTGAGGTAAATGGCCTCAAAATAGAAGTGGTTGGTGGCAGCCTGACACAAGAGCTCTGGGTAGTTCTAAAGCTTGTCTAATTTGCCAGCAGAAGTAGGTGCAGTCTAAGATATTACCTCACCCACATTGTCTCTCTGAAACCCACCTTACGTCACCTATAGATTTAAAACACTAAGTGGGTAACAGCCCCCCATAGCCAAAATCATGTGGGGGCTTGAGCAAGTATCCCTTCCTTGATATGCCCAAGAGCTGTTATATCAATTAAACTGTCACATTTTGTCCTGCACCATTTCATAGTTGTTTTTTGTATTCCAAGCTCTCTTAAATGATGTATGCCTGTATTCTGTGGCATGAAAAGTGACCTAAATATCAAGTTCAGCAGCTGTCAAGTCTATAGATTGGGCCACCTGGTTGTGTTGTTTTTGACTCAAAACCTGTAAAACTTCAAGTATGTGTGAGAGAATTGGGATAATTCCATTGTTGGTCATTAACTTATGATCCTCGTTAACTATTCAGCTTGTATATTTTATATAAAAAAGTTTAATGTGGCTATTAAAAAAAAATGAGCTCAAAAGTGCTTCTATTCCGTTTGAGTTTTGAAGAGATGACTTGTGTACTTTCCCTAAAGAACTGTAGAAGCATTCTGAATGGAAAACTGCAGGGATTGGTTCTTTTTGCTAAATCTGTATTAAAGTATGCAACTCTAGAAATAATCATCACTATTTTAACGACTCAACAACTGTTAATGATGTTGATATTTTTCAGTGGGAGCTTGTACTCTGGACTAACTCTTCCCATATACCCCTTCTGAGAGGGTAGTTTTTATTTGTTTCCTGACATTATTCGGCTATACCATTGAGGCTGGAGGAACAGGGGGATTGACATCCCTTTTACCCAAGGGTTTAATTGTAATGCTATGGATGTGTGAAACTTCCCACTTCTTCTTTGAGTGATATCCCCATGGGTGCTCCACTGTTGGTGTCGGGCTCCTCCCGTTTTTGCAGATTGGAGATTTTTCAAGCAGTATCTGCTCAGGCCGTGTGTGCTCATATGTGGCGCGTGCGGCCCAACTCGCCTCAGTTTTCCTCAAACCACTCTGTCACAGACGGAGTCCAGCCACAATCATTATTCTTCTCCCTTACGGAACGATTGTGCAGCACACCGCTATCCTGTCAAAATAATTGCATCTTGTATTACCCAATGTTACTCTTTGCACAGCAGACCTCTTCCTACAACCCATAGAGCTCACTCCACGTGGGCCGTGGTTGCATCAACTGCCTTCCTCAAAAGGGGCCCCCAGCTTCATGGGAGTCCAGCCACGCTTTTGAGACTATGCTATCACCCCTCGATATGAGAGGAGTTCTGCCGTATCCTGGGCGGTTCTTGAATCTGTGCACACCTCATAATCTGAAGCCCACCATCCTTACTGTGGGTAATGCTGTAGATGCACCAACAGTGGAGCACCCACAGGGACATCACTCAAAGAAGAAAGAGAAGTTACTCACCTTGTGCAGTAACGACAGTTCTTCGAGATGTGTGTCCCCATGGGTGCTCCACGATGCACCCTTCCTTCCCCGCTCTTCGGATATATCCTACACTGATGGGCAGTTACGATGAAAACTGAGAAGAGTTGGGCTGCAATCGCGAACTTCACAGGCGCGAACCACACTTGCCACATACGAACATGTGCGGCCCGAACAGATACTGCTTGAAAAATCTCCAATCTGCGGCACTGGGACGAGCCCAACACCAACAGTGGAGCAGCCCTGGGGACACACATCTTGAAGAATTGTCATTACTGCCCAAGGTAAGTAACTTCTCCCTTTTGCTGAAGTGTCACTCTTTTTGCAGTGTTAAGGTTATGTGCTCAAGAGATCATTTGAGAGACATCTGAGATGACCCACCTGAATAAAAGACACAGCCTGAGAAAGGAAGCTGCAAACATGAAGGGTCTGGATTTTGGGAGAAGGGCAGACAGCTAAGCTATCTTGACAGTGGCATTCTTTGCAATGGCAGCTTCTTATTTCCTCTCAGTTCAGAGATACTGCTGTGTGCTTATTAAAATACATAGCATGCTGCAAAATTATTTAAATGATGGTGGGGGCACCTTTGTTATTTGTCTCGAAGGACAAAGTGGGATGGTTGCCCAGCCAGTTGCGCAAGTTTCAGGGATACATTTTTAACCTCACTGACCCTGTTGTCTCTTCCCTACCTCACAGCTCTGCTATCTGATTACAGGACATGCCTATTAAGTCCCCAGCGTTCTGAACTGCTGCTTTCCTGCTGTCTCTAGCTCATATACTGAGCCCCCGATGCATCTTCTCTCATAGTATTTGAACTTGATTTACTGCAGCAACTATCTTCAAACTATGTTTAAAATTAAGTGAACCCTGGATGCCTAAATTTAGGTTCCTAAATCCATATAGAAATAAGTGGCCTTACTTTCAAAGTTTCTCAGACTTACAGATCCCATTGCTTTCAGTGTATGGGTGAGCACTGAGCACTTTTGACGAGCGGGTCTCTTGTATTAAGGTGCCTAAGTGTGGAGTTAGGAAACTACTTTTAGCCATTTGGATTTGAAAATGTTGACCTGATCTTTGACAATGGATTATTATGGTAAATGAGGCCACTTTGTGGATACTTCTGTGGAAGCTGAAGCAGAGTCTGTTACATTGTGTAATAAATGAGAAGTCTTGTGGTATCTTAGAAACTAACAGATTTATTAGGGCATAAGCTTTCATGAGTAAAACCCACTTCATCAGACGAATGGGAGTGGAGTGTAGAGGCAGGGGTATATATAAAGGACAACCAAAGAAAGAGGGTACTTGTGTAAATGAGGCTTATCAAGTGAGGGTGGAAGTGATCGTTCACCGCAGTTATGTGGAAAGGTAGGTATCAAGAGAGGGGAAATTACTTTTGTAATTCATTAACACAGCTACCCGTCTAAGACATTGTGTAATAGTCATTTATAAGACTGCTATTCGTTCTGAAGCATCTCAAAGTGGTTTACCAGCAATGCACAGAAATCTGCTCATCCACGAATGAAATACAGCTATGTCTGCCATGAAGAATCACTGCTGTTGTAACATCAAAACTGCAACAATGTAGGGCAAGAATTGAAAACCAAGGGGCTCATTCAGGGAGGTTGGTTGAAATTATCTGAACTGGAATTAATTCAGGACAAATGTAAGTATTTTGTTTTTTTCAGAATTCGTTTTAAAGGCTCACGTACTTTCAATTTACCAGAACAGCTGCAGGGCTTTTTCTTTTCCATTTTTTTTCCACACCAAACAGTAGTTTCCACTTCTCCAGGATGGATGTTTCATTTTGCTGCTTTCATCTGGATTCTTGCTTGCATTAAAAGCAGGGGTAGGAGGGAGAAACAAAGTCAAAGTCCGGTGCATATAACACATGATATGTGAGGCAAAAACTGAGGAAAAACTAAGCTGGCTCCACTGCCTTCACTTGCTTACTGAGGAGCTGTGAATAGCAAAGCAAACACCATGCAGCAGTTCAAACTGTACTGATAGATGATGGAGCCCAAGAAAGTTGTGGCAGAAAAACAAAGTACTTTCTCCCCTCCCCCCCAGCCCAGCAATAACGGCATCTTTCTGCAGGAAGTTGCATGGTCTTGATCTAAACAGCTACAACTCCTTCACGTGCCTCTAAAAAATATCCAACTCCCAGAAACCAATTTGCAAACATGTGGGTAGGGAGGTGGAAGATCTCTATACTGCATTCCATCTTACAGTCCTCCCTTCATTGCAATCTATCTCAGAGCAAGGTTAGTTAGGACACTCTTGAGTAGGGCTACTCAACCCGCGGCCCATTTGTTTGTGGCCTGCAGTGCAGTTTGGGTTTATGCAGGGCTCAACACGTGGCCCGTTGGTGGGATCTCTTGGACATGGCCTCCACTGGGAACATGCTCCACAACTCGAGGTGTCTCCCAGGCAGGGTGAGCATTGAAAGACGCAAGTGGATGGGCTGGCTGGAACAGACGGGTATAGGGTGTTGGTGTTTCTAGCCCCCAGGGAGGAGGTGCCGGGAGCCCTGGGGCATTGTGGGAAGTGCTTTGTATTCATGCCCGTTGGTGTGAAAGAAGCTATTTGCATATATTTGCATGTATATGCAACCACACTTAAGTTGTGGCCCTCAGCATGTGCTATGAGTATTATTGTGGCCCCTGGGGCTTCCAAAGTTGAGTAGCCCTGCTCTAGAGTCACATTCAATGGTGGAGCTTTTGGCCTCACATTTTGTGTGTGGGGGGGGCCCTGAGTACCTAACAAATAATAAAGTGAAGATGCTTCAGGTATTCGAACCATTTCCACTTCTCCTCTCTGTGAGTTGCTCCTTTACCCTCCTCCAGGAGGTCAGTATTGTTCCTGCTATTACAGCTGATGAAACTGTGGCACAGAGAAGCTGAGAGTTACCCAAGATCTTGCGGAGTCTTTTTAGGCAGAACTGGGAATAGAATCCAAGTATCCCAGTCCTGTGTCTTATCAACTATCTTTAGTCTTGAATGCCATTTTCCTGGAGCAGTGGAAAGCCACGAGACATAGTCTTTATCAGTGTGAGCACAACGCCTGCCCCGGTTTGAAGCCATTTAGAATCGTTCCCAGTGTGCTTAGTGTAATTGCGGTTTGATGTAAATTGCTGTTAAGCAGTCCTGTGTCTGCTGATCTTCAGGATTCCAGTGTCTGCCAGGCTCTCGTAGCTGCTTCCATGGCAAGTTGTGTTTTTCATTACAGGGTGACAGCACCAATTGAGGCAATTAGTTGAAATGGCGTGGTTATGGTGGTGGCCAGGTTGTTATCCAGCGGAGGAAACCCAGCACAGCCCTGATGGGTATTCCCAGCAGAAATCCTGGCAATAGTGCAAGGCTGCCTGCCTGCCTTCATTTTCTAGAGATGGGTTGCAGCAATTTTCCAAATGTTCTTGACTTTATCCCTGAATGCCTTGATTGTTTACTCGGAGAAAGATGGAGGGCTTTAACACCTTCCTTTCCAGACAGGAGAAGCAGCTCAGCAATCATTTCGATCCTTCCTTGGTACATGGAGCTGTGGGATTACTTAATTTCTCTAAGTGAGCAGGGCCATGTGCTTCCCCTGCCATCTGTCTGGGGGTTGGGTTGGGTTTTTTTACATTCGTTGACAGTAAACTCTGCGATAGCGATGCTTCTGGTATTCAGACCATTTCCCTCCCCACTCTGAGAGTGGCTTGCTGTCTATCTGCAGCCGCATAAAACTAAAATCTGCTTCAGTCGTTTTATCTGAAAGCAAATTTAGTGCTGCTGGAAGTTACCGCATGCGGATTAACATTTTTATCTATGCAACGGGCGATGATGCAGGCTTCCTTTTTCACTGTCCCTGCTGCTACAAAGCAACTCAGACCCCATAGCCCATTCACTTCTTAGCCTCTTTGCTAAGACCAGTGACGCTGGGGGCCAGTTGTGTTGTTCTGCAGGAGTCTGTCTATTGAGAGCTGGCTTGAAACTGCAGCAACTCATTTCACATAAAATGATGACCAGCCACAGGATGGTAATAATTTTCAATCATAATCAGTCACTGTGTGATACAAGGCATAAAGATGAAAGGCTTCAGACATCAGCCCCGGTCTTCTGAGCCACATAGTTCCCCATTCATTCTCTTGCTTTCATATGTGCCTATGTACATGTATAAAATCATAACCTGGCACACGGCTCTGAAAAGAGTTCAACCATAAAGGAACAAATCAAAGATCTTACAGAGACTGCCACTTATGGGTGGGTATTCTGTTACAGATTTGAACAGAAGGACATTGTAATGCTGTTTCTTGAATAGAAATCTTCTAATCCACTTTGTCATTTGCTGGATTGGTGCATTAGCTGGAAGACAGAGCAATGACACATGTCCTACCTACTCATTTTGGACCACTTCTCTGGGCAAATGATTATAGTTCAACTTCTAAATGGATAAGTCAGTTCAAGTCCCAAATGCAGATTTGCTTTAGAAACAAGTGTTTTCCGAAAGTCAGACATTACTGGTCATGTTTCCACAGTGAAGTCAGACATCACTGAAAATGGTTCCACTATTACAGAAACAGTTTATTTGAAGGAGTAATTTTCTCATGCATGTTTGTGACACTCAAACTGGCACACAATTCTGCTAAGTCAATATATGCATAGAACTGAACACAATGGTTTTAATTGTAAAAGGGGAGTGCAGTACAAAAAGTAAGCAAAGCTGTCAATTTTCAGAATTCATCCCATTCTTAATTAACATTTGTACTAAAGTTTCAGAGGGGTAGCCATGTTAGTCTATAACTTAAAACATTTAAAAACAAGTGGTCCTGTAGCACCTTAAAGGGCTTTTTGCTCCACTCATCTACAGAAGTGGGTTGTGCCCACAAAAGCTTATGATACTATGTGTATATTTTTGTTAGTCTCTAAGGTGTTACAGGACCACTCCTTGTTTTTAAGTTTAACACTTGTACTGTACATAAATAATCACTTTTAAAAAACCCCCAGAAAACATAGATTTGAGCCTCACAGCATTTCTTTAATTTTGGTATGCTTAGTTTCTTTGTCATTTTGTTGTATTGTTTTGTTTTTCAGTGAAGAATGAAGCTTTTGATAGTGTAAATCTGCAATCTTCTATTGTTAGTGATGACTGTAATGCACTCAGATGTAGCAGGGGGACTCACAGAACAGTTAAACGAGAACTTTGCCCAGAAAACATACCATCAGAAACCAAATCCTGAAATCAGTTCAGTGTGCCTGGATCCTTGAGCTTTTGCTTAGCCCCCTTGAAGCCAATGGACCTCCAGCATGGATGCAAGGGTCCACCCAAGTAAATCTAATGGTAGGATCAAAGCGTGAAATTTGGATGAGATATAAGTGTGGGAGAGAACAAATAGATCACGTGGTGACTGTTCATAGACTTGTCTTGGTGAGTAAAAATACATTTTGGTTAGTTCGTTTCTTGTTGGGAGTTTGATTTGAAGTGATACTTTATGAGGGCTTGGATTGAGAAGTGAATTAGAATTGTGTGTTGATTGTCATAGAGACACAAGATGCGTGAGGTATAAGCATGTTCTTGGGTTCCAAGTGCATGTGACTGGCTGATAACACCCCCGCTTGCATTTTACTTTTGTTGAGGTTCAGACCCCTGATCATGGGTTTCAGTGGGACCAATAAAATTAAATGTCAAAGTATGGAACCAGCTTGCCCCTGGTGCCCTAGGCATGATGGACACCCATACAACTGTCATCACTTAGCATCTCTCTCCTACCTGCTCATATGGTGCACACCTGTGGCCACTTGGCAATGAACCTGAACCGCTCAGATCAAAGGCCCCTTTGTTCCCTCGTATGTGTGTTTATGTTTGCCCCACCTTTCATATAACTGTGAGCTGTTTTACTCATGAATATAATTATATTTCACACCTGGTTTACTCTGTGTTCCAGGTAAGTTTTTAAACTATTGAAAGTTGTTTTGTAATTTTATGTTGTTGGAATGATGGTCTAGATCTTCATTGGTATCTCTGGTGAAGTCAGTGTAGATTCAGACCAATGGAGGACCTAGCCCGATAATTTTATCCAGGCTGCTTTACAAGTTGGTTAGTAAAAAGGCTCTAAATGTCAAGGTAAGTCCAGAAAGAAATCAGCAAAAGGAGTAAACTGCTAGGGGCAAGCGTCTGTCTTTGCATTGTCATTGTTACAAATAGTCTGAACAGTTATGCAGTTAAAATGGGGAAGTGGAAGATCTTTTACACGTAATAAACTCATATTTGTCTCAGATTAAATGCAACACCTTAACACATGGGCACCATATGGCCATAAACAGATGCAGCTTTCATGTTTTTTGCATTTCTCAAAGGCGCAGGTTCAGATTGGTCCAAGTTATTAAAGATTAGTCACCTGCTTTTAAAAACAAGAGTAAAAGAAACCAAAGCTGTTTAGACTAGAAGAGTTTACAGAAAAACTTGCTTTTTATTTGGATGTCTAGTGACCTAACCCCTTACCTCTCCCCCCCGATATGTACGTACATGTGTTACACTTGACAAAAGCGAAGGGATGTTAACTCAGGTGTCTTGCCAAATTCCCATGTGGGAAATTGCATTTTGCCTCCCTAAATTCTTCCTGGCATTTCAGTTGGAAACTGCTCTGCCACAAAGATGGCTGTGGTCTAATCCTGGCCCTCCACTGCCTCAAACAGGTGCTGAGCAGACTACCTAACATCTCAGTAGCTTAGTTTCCCCACTTGTAAAACATTAATACCATACTCATTCTCATGGATGTAGAGCAGTGGTTTGTTTGTAAAGGGCTTTAAATATCACCATCTATAACCTCCATCATTGTAGGTGTGTTTAATTTTTAAAATTGTATTGTTAGCCCTATTCATGCTGCTCAGCAAAGGCCCAGCCTTCCATGTCAACCTGAAAGTGAAGAGCAAATTTTTATGCTGGTTGTATAGACCCCTGGAAACAGGAAGTACGGAAACTTGGTTTAAATCACCAGCGAACAAGGCTTTGCCAGCATGTGATGAATCCAATGTCTGGTGCAAGGGTTGGCAACCTTTTCAAACCAAAGAGCCAGACAACATCAAAATTCAAAACAAATGGTCAACAAAGAGATATATAATTTGCCCTGTGGGGGTGGGCTACATTCCCCTCTGGCGAAGAGGTCACCAGGCAGCATGTGGCTGGTTCCTTTGCCTTTGGGTAATGCTCTGCAATCACAAACAGGCTTGTGGGGGATCATGGGACTCCAGGCAGCAACGGCACCCATGCGGGGTGACAGGAAGGCTGCTCCATATGAGACAAAGGGAAAGGAGCAGGCAGAGGAAATGCAGCTCTTGCGAGCGCTGCTAAGCAACGAGGCTGGGCTGCTGCAGAGCCTGGACTGGGGAGGAAGAGAGAGAGCTACAGGTTTGACCTTACCCTGCGGTGGGGCCCAGCTGTGCCCACGCACTCCCTGCAGGGCACACTGTCCTCCCCTGCGGACCGCAAGGAGCCCCAGCACTCACCTGCCAGGGGCTCCTGCCATTTCTGTGGCGTGGGGTGAGGGGCAGTGGGAAGCAGCTCCTGCAGCAACCCAAGAAGGTAGGAACAGAGAAGGCCGGAGCCCATGGGGCCTCTCCCCAGGGCTAGAGCTGGGGCCAGAGCTGTGTGATGGCTGCCCAGCTGCTCCTGGGGTGGGCCCCATGGTGACTGTCAGAGCTGGAGCCCGGGCTGCAGTGGGGCTGCTCCTGGGGCTGGGGCCACAGTACTTCGCAGCCCCTGGAGCAGCTGCATTGCAGCCCGGCTCCATTTCCGGCAGCTGCCCGCCGCATGGCCCACCAGCTGGGCAACCACCACACAGTCCTGATCCCCCACTCTCTCACCAAGCCCACCTCCAGCAGCAGCTTACCTTCCACACCCAAGGAAGGCGAGTGCTGCTGTGCAAGGAGGTGGATGGGATGACAATGCTTGGTGTGCACCTGCACCGGTGTGCACCCTAGAGGGAGCTCTCGGCAGCTGCCAAAAGAGCCATATTTGGTTCCGTTGTGAGTCATATTTGGCTTGTGAGCCATAGGTTGCAGGCCCCTTATCTAGTGCTTTGGGCCAGAGGAATTTTCCTCCAAGTGATCCAAACCAGGATAAGGAATAAGTGTTACACAGAATCTTATTGTTAGTTACCTGGTGCCTTGTGCGAGGAAAACCAGTTGTTCTATGTCAGGGGTAATGTGACACTTGGCAGTCCACAGAAAGGAAAACGAGAGACACGTGTAGTTGCAATGCATTGCACAGTTTAGCAGCCACCCAACAGTTTGAGTGAGCCTCCACTCTGCTTGGGCCAAAAGGACAGAGTTTGGATTCCCAGTCCACGTGTTCTTAGAGGTTGGAACTAGTTGGATGCAGAAGTTTGGGCTAATCCCTGTTACTGGCTGCTGGTGGCAAACTTGATGAGTTTGCAGCATTAGGCTGTAGCTTCGGAGAGTGAAAAAAAAAAAAATGGCTGCAGTTGGAGCTTATTCCCCAAAGGGAAATCACAGAAGATTGCTCCACTGAGCACTAATTTCCTTCCCTTTGAGCTGGAGCAATGGAGAAGGCATGAGGGTCAAGACCAACAGGAGACAAGCCCTGCCTCGTCTTCTAGTCTTGACCTAGTCCTGCCCTTGAAAAGCTGCAAATTGGGAACCCACTCAAGCTGGCATTAGCAGCCCCTCTGGTGTAGGAAACACTAATGCTGATTGAAGGTCATTGCTAAGGGAGAGACCGCACCCTGTCTGATCACCAGCAAGCCAATCTTTGGAACTTGGCAGTGGCTGAGAGTGCTGTGGACCCTGACTGGTAAAGCTCAAAAGACTCACGTTGCCCTATCTCATGTCAGGTACTCAACCACACGGGGAAAATGGACGTGACAGGTGAGTTTTAAGTGGTGCTCTCCGAGGGCAGCCTATTCCCAATACAGTCACGTTTTCCTTTTGCATTTCAATAGGCGATTGGCTGTGATAGCTTGGTTGTAGTGACTCCATTGTTGTTGGGGGGGGGGGGGGTTTGGGAGGGGAGCATGACAGTGTGTTCTGGTTAGCATAGGATCAGGGAGTTGTATTCTTGAGTTTTATACCCACTGCTGTTGCTGACATATAGGACCTTGGACAAATCACATAGTTTCTCCATGCCGCTGTTTCCTCAGCTACGAAATGGGATGTATTATCTACCGACTTCATTCATTGCTATTTGGGAAGTGTTCTGAGAGCATAAGGTGTGAGGAGCTGGAAAAGTGCCCAGCATTATTTATAGCTGTAGAGGGTTTGATCTCATCCAGCAGAAATTGTTCCTGATACTGTATCGTGGGACTAGTGTCCTCCACTAACCTTGCCTCATGCTTTGAAGTGGCTGCTAATAGGTGAACATGAAAGTGCACGCTTTGTAGGTGCAAAAAGCACTCACTAGCTTGAAGTTTGCCTATGGGATATGGCCGTGGCTGGGCTTTGGCTATTCACCATCTCTTTGTATGGGGGTAGAGGCAGGAGTCCTGTGAGCTGCCACCTGTTGTTAATCTAGCCCCAGCTAATCCATTCTGCACTGTGTCAGCAGTTCAAAAGGGCACTGTTAGTATTTTTTGCCAGCTTCAATTAATGTGAGATTTCGGAGGCCCCCTCTGATCACATTTCATCTGTCATGAGTCAGGAACAAAATAGACAGATTCCAGTGGGGAGGAGAGAAAGAGAAGGAGTTTATTGCAAACAAAAACAACAGTTGGGTCTCCTCAGACAGTGCTATAATTCAGTTCATTTTGACTCCTTAAAAAAATTGGCACCTAGAAATTCCAACCTCTCCCACCTCACAAAAAAAAAAGCTGTAAGTGCAATAACTTACTTCCAAAACAATTCAAAAAGAACCAAAATGCAAAGCGGTTTTTTTTTTTAAAGATTACACTGTAATGAACTTGTAATACATGTCTGTGTAGGCAGTAAAACTGTATGGCACAAACCTCATGTGGCGGTATCTTTTGCATATTTTTAGCCTTTTTTTTTTCCTGAACTTTATTTTTTATATATTCTGCTCCAGGCACTTAAGCTAAAGAAGAAAGTTGCATTTATACAAGGTTACAATATTTTACAAGACCAGTAATATTGATTGAGGTTTGTTTTCTTTTTCTTTCTCTCTTTCTCCCATTCTCGCTTTCAAACACTGCACACCTAAACTGATATATTATTATACATTGAAAACTGTCCTTCAAAATCAGTAGTATAAAAGTCCTAGCTCTATCTATTTATCTAGCTATGTGGAATTGGGTGGGTAATCAGGTTTCCAGCACAGAGTTACTAATGTACAGGGTCAGGCTTTCACCTCACTGTTGTACCATTAGTAGAGCTGAAACTGGCTGGATGAGTTTCAGGCTGATTCTGCCCCAGTTCCCATTTGGGTTTAATCCTTGATTCAATCTGTTTGCTTTTCACTATGTCAGTCAGGACAGCAAAATAAACACAGTCCCGCGCAGCTGTTTGATTATTTTTGCTGCCCTTTCCAGGAAACTACCTTTTCGTCTTTGTTTGTTTTCAGAGTGTTTTACAACATACTGCGACGTCTGGGTGTATGCTGTCAGAAAGGCACACATGGAACCCTTCCCCGCCCCATAGAAACAGACGCTCTGCACACAGGGCACACTGTATGCACACATCTGTACAATGCACAGTATTTAGACACATGCAGAACACATACAGATACTGTGGTATGTAGATGGTGCTTGGTCCTGCCATGAGTGCAGGGGCCTGGACTTGATGATCTCTTGAGGTTCCTTCCAGTTTTATGATTCTTTGTACAATACAACAAACATTGCATATACATATGTGCTGGGTATTCATGCTCTATGTACTGCACATATATAGTCTGCATACAGTGCACACCCCTCTCTCCACACGTATGCCGTGGAATATAGGGACATATTTACACATGGATACACACAGACACACACACTTTTCTCTCGTGTTTTATCATCTAGACACGACATGCTGGGCCACCTGCTTGTTGCAAACTCTACTTCTAGGACAACAGATAAAGCAACTTCTCCTTTGACTTGACACCTCAGCCCTCCAGTCCAGGCAGCTACAAATTGGAGTGCCTGACAGATGAGGCTCTGCCTTCATAGCACATTTTAAAGGCAATAGCACAGCAGCTGGCTTAAGGGCCTCTAGGGAACTTAGCCAAGTTTTGGCATTTTGGAACCTGTTGGGTGCAGAGAAGCAAGCTCCTTTGCCTCAAAACCCACCTATGCACACATCCTAGTGGTCTCATAAGACAGTTGTTCTGCGGCAGCAGAGGGGGAAGCCATGTTCCTTCAGCGACCTGCCGATTCTGTGTGCCAGAGCTGGAGTAAATGTATCTCCTTGCCTGCTCGCGTGGGATTACGGCACAGAATAGTGGTTCTTGAAGTGTGGTCTGTGGCTCAGGAGGAGCCCTTCCTGGTGATTGGCAGAGAACAGCAGTATGTGAGCCAAGCAGCGCAGGCATGGGGCTAGGGTACAAGGAGAATGAGTAAATGTTTGCCACTTGTTACAGACATAGTATTAGTCCTAGCAAAGCTGTGCTGCCAGGCACCTGGATAGCAAACCACACTCAACTGCTTGGAAAATTGGCTCTGAAAACCATGCTTGTTGTCACTCTTAATTTTGCCCACTCCCACTTTCAAACCTGAGCATCCTCCCACTCTTGTGTTTCTAATGGCAGTGAAACAAGGTGGCTGCTGCTGTTCATGTCCCTTGTTGTGGAGTGGCCGCATGGCCACAGTTGCTGCTGTTCAGGGGGAAGGTTTGTAAATTGAAACTCTCTCTAGATACTAGCAACAGGCACAGGATATAGAAACCTCATTGCAGGCACTGGTCCTAGGCCCTGGGGGGGAGATTATTCTAGTGCTCATTATACACAGCAGTTGCAAGTGTTGTGCTGTTCTGAAAATCCCCTTACAAGGTGGTATTCTTATTATTTCTATTAGCATAGCACCTACCCCTTTTAGTCATGGCCCTGAGCTCCATTATGGTAGGAGCTGTGCAAATATAAGCCTAAAAGCCAGGCCCTGCCCTAAAGAGCTCACGTGTGGGCCGGTGTGTTGTCTTGTGAAATATGGCAGGTGCATTTGCCTTTCTCAAGGCATGGCCAGAGCAAAATCACTACAATGTCAAGTGACAGAGTGGAGCCACGCCCTAGAAACAGTAAGTACAGACAGAGCCATAAACAGGAATCAAAATGAAAGGGGCGATCTCGCCACCTCAGTACAGCATAGGAGTGAAAGACTCAGCAGTGCCTTTGCAATAATTAAGAAAGCAGAGAGCTTAGCAGCTGGGCTAAAGGAACTGCACTACTTTAAAATAACAATTGGTTTTAAAAAATCGAAACTCAAAAAATTGCTTCAGAGTAGCTCTTAGCTTCACTTTGGGGCACAAGGCTGGGGCCCTGTGCGGAAGTGACAATCAGATAGCAGCTCCCACTTAGCACGAGACTGAAGAGAGTGGCAGGTATTGCTTAACATACACAACAACGCTTCATTTGTAATATGCTCACTGTATTTAGCTAGCTCAGACCCCAGAGCTGGGAACTATTGGTTATTTTCAACAAATATATTAACTCTAAAAAAAATATTTTGCCCAAGGATTTTAGGGTGTGTGAAATTTGGGGCTGACCTGCCCTGCTATCATGTCTCTGCTGTCTGGAAAGAGTCGAGAGTATTCAGCACCCTATAGGACTGGACCCAGTCATACCATGTGCTCCTCTCAAGCCACCTCCCTGCTACCTGTGGTGATAAGGTCCTCTAGTAGCTACATTTCTAGTGAGAAACAAAAAAATGCAGGAGGAGGGGGACTGGCAGGAGCTAGGCGCCCTTCTCATGGTGTGTCTCCACAGTGTGTTTAGCTGGGACTGTCTGCAGTTCCCCTATGAGAGGATGCCTGGGCCTGACCTATATGTGAGGGGGGAAATGCTTTGTCACAGTAAATGCAGATTCTGCCTGAGAACTGCCCCTACTTTGAACAAGTCCATTTCAGTGGTGGAGGTGAAGGGATGGACTGGGATTGGGATGATGGGGGAAGGATAAAACCGTACCTGGTTCCCTTCATACCTGTTTCCCTCTCACTTCAAATACCAAATTCCAGTTGAAATTTACAGGCTAGGTTTGATAGCCACGAAAAATCTAACAAGTAAACTGCATGGCTACGTCTAGACTGGCATGATTTTCCGCAAATGCTTTTAACGGAAAACTTTTTCCGTTAAAAGCATTTGCGGAAAAGAGCATCTAGATTGGCATGGACGCTTTTCTGCAAAAGCACTTTTTGCGGAAAAGCGTCCGTGCCAATCTAGATGCGGTTTTGCGCAAGAAAGCCCCGATCACCATTTTAGCCATCAGGGCTTTTTTGCGCAAAACAAATCTGAGCTGTCTACACTGGCCCTTTTGCGCAAAATCAAGCGGCCCGTGTAGACAGCTGTCAAGTTTTTGCACACAAGCGGCCGCTTTTGCGGAAAAACTTGCCAGTCTAGACACAGCCCCATGAGATTGGGGTGGATAGGCCTTGGCCTTCGAAGGGAGCTGTGTTCTCCTTTCTCAAGCCTCAGCAAAGCCCCAACTGGTAGTGGGAGGATAGTGTAGTTAAGAGTCCTTCTGACATCTCTTTAGTTTTGGCCTGGATTTAAAGAGTATGGTGATGACATTAAACTATTTGGGAGCTAGGGCTCCAGAGTGAACCACAGGGTCTGTGTGTGTCCAACAGATTCAGCAAGAGATGCTATTTATAAGCCTCCCCTCTGGGTCCTGTTTCTTCTCTACTAGGCTGAGGGTGGCAGGAGTACTTTTCAAATTGCAAAGGCCTGCTCAGCCTTGCTGAGGTGGTACAGAGTGAGCCCCAGGCCACGCTGGGGGCTTGGCTGTTACCCTATTTCTACTTGGTTTTAGAAAAAGCGTTTAAAAATATTATTTAAGCAAAAGTCTGAGGCAATGAAAACAACCCAGGCTCTCTTCTGCTGCAACACTGAACATAAGCATCTAGGAGCTTTGCACTAGGGCATGTGACATTGACCAGACCAGCAACATTATTGATGAAGAGTGAAAATGAACAGCAACAGTGAGGAAAAGCCAGTTTGGGCCCCAGTCCTTCAACTAGGCCCAGGAAGGTGGAATCTGAGGCTCTGGCCGAGCACCTAAAGTGTCCTACCTGGATTCTAGTCAATGCCCTGGATCTTAGATTTTAAAAACCCTTTCAATTTTTGGTTGGGAAAGGAGCTTTTACTGACATGGGGGGTTATGCTCTGTGTTTAGTTGTATTGTTTCTTTTGTGAAAGAGGGGATAAAACAGAAGGGTGGTTTTTTTTAACCTTGGCAGTGTCTCTTTAAAAGATGCACAAAATCGGAGGAACTTTCAAGAAAGGCTTAAATTCCCCGTGCCACTGCCTGGTGTGGCATTGTTTCAGCAATTAAAACACCCATGCAACAAGCATGTGCCTAATCTAGCAGGTTCCCAAACTGTGGGTCGAGACCACAGACTGGGTCATGACCCTGTTGTAATGGCTCTGAAGATGAAGCCTGAGCCTTGTCACCCATGGTTGGCCCAAAACCCAAACCCACTGCTTTAGCCCTTGACAGCAGTGCTTAGGTTACAGGTCCCCTTGCTCAGGGGCTGAAACCCTTGAGCTTTGGCTCCTCCCTGTCTGGGGCAGCGAGCCTCAGGCTTTGACCCCTCCCTCCCTCCTGGAGTCCTGTAATAATTTTTGTTGTCAGAAGGTGGGTTGCAGTACAATGACGTTTGAGAACTGCTGGCTAATCATTCAGATAATCTTTCTTCCTCCCACCCAGCACTTCTGCTCGCCCTTGGTTGACAAAAACCAATGATTACACATGGACATGTATGACACCTCCCTCACTGAGTGTGGGGAAACCTGTAGAGTTCTACTGACCCCCAAAGACTTTCAAGGAAAAAAGAGATAGTACTATTAGTTTCACTTAGTCTAATAAATACATATGAATGTTAGATCTAATATAGCTGTCTTATTTATATAGGGCACAGCAGCGTGCTAGGCAGTACATAAATAATATATACACATAGCTAGAAACCTGAATTTTGGAAGTAGTTTCTTTGGAGACACTCCAAACCATTGTGAAACAGGACTCTGCAAAGAACCTTTAATCCTCCCAAAGGAACTGACTTCCTAGGCCTCAAAGACAAGGTGAGTGAGGTAATGTCTTTCACTAAACCAACTTCTGTTGGTGAGAGGGACCTCACAGAAGTTGGTCCAATGAAAGAATCTCACCTGCCTTGTCTCGCCAATCGCCTGGGACTGACATGGCTACAACACACCCTATTGCCCCTATCATGGTAGGCTGAGTTCATCCTGATTTGATGCACCTGAAGTCACTGGGCTGAAATGAGTTTCCATTCACATGGGCTAGCCAAGTCCACCATAGCACTCATGACAAAGCGCGCGATGATGCTACAATGTAGCTGCTCTTTCTCTTGCTCAAGGTGCCCAAGTCAGTTGGCCCTAAGCCAGTGCTGTTTAACATCACTTGAGGTATGTGCAGAAATTGGGCGGTGCATGCTCGGCCAGAATTACTCCACGCTGTTTCTAGTGCTGCTTCAAGCGCTTAGTGGAATGCAAGCTGCTCAGCTTCTCTGGTGCCAATAGAAAGCACTTGGCTTCCCAGGGGAAAGCTCACCCACTGGTTTACAGTGCTCCCCCGGGTCCCAGAAAAGCAATAGGAACTACAGCGAGGAAGCAAGAAGTGCCAATGACGCAAAGGACCCCGAGAGACCAGGGAGGTTCTGCCCTTCTGCATCCTGCTGTTCACAGGATGCGTACTGGAGGCCACAGCCCCCTACCCCAGGCTGTTCAGTAGGAGGATGCTGGTGAAATGACAAGGCCTTGTTCTGTACATGCCCAACCGGTGTCCTGCAACCTGTATGTGGGGGGTGGGGAGGGATTCCACAACACAGGAATGCCATCAAGCAGGGGGTGTGGGGATAGCCCATAAGTTGTGATTCAAGGGAATGACTGCTGCCAGGCAGGGCCTACATAACAGCTGCACCGGTCTAGTTGTTCGCTGTAGGTAGCGGCCAGTAACTGCTAACCCAATAAACACCTCTTTAAAAAGATGAAAGATTAAAGGCCTGCCAGTCCCTCCCACTATGGACCTGCAAACCCACCAACATCAGTGTCAGCTTTTTCCTAGAAGGGCGAAGGAACCTCAGCTTACAGGGTGCTAATCCCCTCTGAGCACCTAAGGAACAATGGGGAAGCTGATAATGAGCCTGACTGGAGGAGCGGGAAGTAGGGTGTAGCTGACAAAGCTTGAGCTGACAGGATAAGCCCTGCAGCCTTGGTGGTACTTAGCTTTAGCCTGGGGGTGCTCTGTAGGGAAAGACAGACCATGCCTTGCCCCATCCTCCCTTAGTGTCTCTACAAGTCCTTGCTTCAGCTAAGCTTGTGCAATGCAGAGAGGAACTGGAGCAGAGATCGATGAGGGGAATTTCTCCTCCTTTTGGGCCACGGTTCTCTCCCCTGCTCTATTGCCAACTCAGACCGCTAGTTGTGACTCCCCGGAGGTGCCACCTTGCCCACTCCTGCACCTGTTGCCTGCATGGGACAGACTAAAAGGGATTCGAAACTATGCTGCAACACACCGGTGGAAGGAGGGGGACATCAGTTGAACATGACGTGCGGCTGATTGATCGGATGTAAGAAAGAGTAGGGGAGGAAAAAAGCCCTGGTCGTTGGCAAACGCAAGCATGACAGTGAAAGGGAAACGCCGCCTGTTAGAAGAAAACCCAAGTCTAGCTGGGGATAGGAGCAACTCCACCACTTCCTCTTCTCCTGCTTGAGCACAGGAAGCTGGCAGCTCCCTGGGTGAACGTTTGAAACACTCCACTTACGGTACCATTTGGCTTCGCTATACCTAGGGTAGCTAAAAGTGCTGCATTTGGCTCCCCAAGGAGGCAATGACTGGCTTGAGTCCAAGCGGATGGTGGTGAGTTTTTTCGGTTGTCCCCGTTTGCTCTGTCAGTGTCTCGAGGGCACTGTCGGCTGCAGCCCTGTCATGTTGCCCAGGAGATGGCAGCACTGTGCTCCTTTGCTTTCATCCTCAGGGCTGCGATGCTGGAGGTTTTGCGGTCAGGCTCGCCACTCAGCTCATAGCCGTTGATGCCTGGGCTGATCCCAGCGGTGCCGAAGAGGCTGCCCATGTGTGTCTGTCCCACATGGCTGCCAGGGCCGGAGACACTCAGGAACTCAGAGACTCCACCAGCTGCATGGGGGTGAGCATGGGGGGACATGCAGGAAGGCACCGTGTCACAGGGGACCACGCAAGCAGGCACAGGGGAGGCGGCACCATTGTTGCCAATCCAGGATGGGTTCTGGATCTGCAGGAGAAAAAGGAAATCTCAATGTTAGCTCCTGGACAGACCTGGAGATGGAAGAACTGGTACAGCACAGGATAAAACAGTCCTGGCTTCCATCGCCCAATAACCCGACTGCTTCTAGGCCTCCAGCTTAACCCACTGGGGTCCCCTCTGGGGGGGGGGGAGAGGGATAGTCGGAGTCTGTGGTCCAGGCCATCCTCAGTCTCCCACCTGCGACCATTAACAAGGGGGGGGGGCAACTAATGCGAGCTGTGTCGTGGCCACCTGGCCACCAGACACTGGACTGAAAACCATCAGCTCATTTCACAAAGGGCCCTAAACAGCCATTGCATGAGAACAACTTGCAACCTCTGCCAACCCAGCCTAGATTTGAATAAAGACTTAGAGGGAAAATGCTCCTTGTCGATTGCCAATCCCCACAGCCCTTCAGCTTAAACACCATTTAACAATGCTTGATATCATAAACTGCATCCAGAAAATTGCTTCCATGAGCTCCTTTTACGCTGAGCACCTGATGAGCACTAGAATGGTTAGCTCGAAAGAACACCTGAGCTCCATGAATAAAAGTGTGAAGTTCACAGTCAACAGCAGCTCTAGGGTCAGGCTGCTGCTGTTCCTGGGTTGGTTATGTGTGTGCAGGACTATTGATCCTGCTGGCGAGGTAACAGAGGGTTGAAAGATGGCTCTATGGCCAATTAATCTGGGGTAGGTCACCACCGAGCAAGGAAAATGTGCCAGAGCAGAAAGAGAAGAATTCTCAGGTATAAATCCAGGTCCGTATCAAGGAGTTTTTTTCCAGCACTGGGCGATCATTCTGAAGCATGCAGCCTGTTTCTGGACATCACCCTGCTCATCGTCAGGAAAGGCCTGCCCCAGATTCCATAGTTGCTGGGTCTGCCCTTCTGTCTTACCCAGGGAAGCAGCAGGACCAAAGAAGTTAAACTGGATACTTTCTGCTGTGGCAGCCTGAAGCAATCCTGTGCTGAAGGTGTGGCTGAGGGGGGGCGGGGGGGGGGGTGTAGCAGAGGTAGTAGGGTGTTCTTAGGGCTTGTCTATACGTCCAAGAAGCTGAATGTCCTGGAAGTTGATCTTCCAGGGTTTGATTTAGCAGGCCTAGTAAATTGAATCCTGAAGGCACCACTAGCACCCCCGGTACACTTCCAAGTTGTAAGGAGTAAGAGAAGTCAATGAAAGAGTTCCCCCCTAATCAACCTCCTGCAGTGGGGCCTGCCTCAGAAATTCTGTATAAGGTACATTGCATATCTTAAGTCAAATTTCTGGCATAGCGTAGACCTGGCCTTAGGCTGGAGGGAGCAGCTTCTCAGATATCTAATGTGCAGGCACAGGAGATGGACGGGGATCATGTTGTAGTGCTAGGCTTGCTGGGATAGGGAGGCAGATGGGATCTCTCACTGAGTCAACTCTCCTTCCAGCCTTCACCTGAGACACTAAGTGGACACTTCTTCAGATTAAAATGGACACACAACATAAGATCTCAAATCAGCAATGAAATGCAGAGGAATCTGCTCTATTGGCATCAAGTGCAATCCTAGCAGGTTGGCTGGTACCTTCTCAGGCATCTATGCAACCAGCCAATGTGCAAGACAACAGCAAAACAAGTGCAGCTCCACGGACATGTGTGGATTAGCACCCATTCAAATTAAGTCTGACTTTAATCATGAGAGGCAATGACTCTATGGGTAGGGCTGTAGGGCTCCACTGTGAGGTGGTAGGTGACAACTAGGGATGGGCAGAGTTTCTATACTGACAGGAAAAACACTTTTGGGTGGCCCATTCCTTAGTGCAATGTGTGTTGCTGGCGAAGTGTCCTTGTTCTAAGGTGCGCATCCCAGACTGTCTCCTTGAAGCATAATCTGTGGGGTCTGGGAGCTTGGTAGGATTGGGGTGGTTATTGGATCTGTGAAGGTAAGGGTGATGCTCTGTGGGTTTCTTGTAAATAGTATCCTGTAGGGTTCCATGGCTGAAGCTGATTGTGGTGTCCAGGAAGGCGATGCTGGCATGGAAGGATTCAAGAGAGAATTGAGGAGATGGGTGGTGGTGGTTGAAGTTGTGGCGGAAACCTATGTGGGAGTGTAAGTCATCTGGCCGGAGATGAAAACATTTCAGGTATATCACTGATTTCAGGGTGGATTTGTCCAGAAATTCTATCTCAGAGTGGGCCACGAGGATATTGGTGTATTAGGGAGCCATCCTAGTACCCTTAGCTGTTCCCATAGTTGGGGAGTATAGTCCCTGGCTCAATTAGGCCCTGTCTTTGGTTAGGGGCTGTAGGTCCTACTGTAATACAAATAGGGTATGTGTAGACTACATGGCTCCATTGATGGAGCTACGTAAACTAGTTTACCTGGCATAGTCAATGAAGCGGGGATTTAAATAATCCCCACTTCATTAAAATAAACATGGCTGCCACGCTGTGCCAACGATCAGCTGATCCGGCATAGCACGGTGGTCTAGACGCAGATCGGTTGGCTGGGGAAGCCTTTGCCGACCGATCCCTTACGCCTCGTGAAACGAAGTTTACAGGATCAGTCGGCAAAGGCTTCCCCAGCCAACAGATCCTCATCTAGACTGCCGTGCTGTGCCGGATCAGCTGATCATCCGCATAGCGTGGTGGCCATGTTTATTTTAATGAAGCGGGGATTATTTAAATCCCCGCTTCATTGACTATGCCAGGTAAACTAGTTTACATGGCTCGGTCAATGGAGCCATGTAGTCTAGACATACCAGTGTCTCTTTGACAAGCATAGCAGAGTGCTGCAAACACTTTACTACCTATGGGTATGGTCTGGATGCAGTATCTGGGGCAGACCATTTCCCATTTGCTTGCCTTCGTTTTTGCTTAGCATATGCCGGCTGGTTAGAGAGAAAAAAGAACCCCCCCTCCTCCCGCATGTGCTCTTCTCCCCCACCCAGAAAGTCAGATTCAAGTGTCCGGCCAGCCGGGATCCTGAATCTTAATAATAAAACCAAATGATAATGCAGAAGAAGAGCAGTGTTCGGCAGTGGGAGGCCCTTCCTCTGGGATGAGGTGTGCTGGGGGAGGGGGTGAGATGAAAGAATGCAACAAGAGAGGATCCAGATGGAGCGAGAGTGTGAAAAGCCCAGCATTCCACAGCCCGGCACCACCACTGGCTTCTGTTCCACTACTGACCTTTTACCTCCAGCAAAGAAGATTTTTTTTAGCTGGGGGAGGAGGGGATGAGGAGCGAGGGAGATGAGGAAAGTGCAAAGGCAGAAGAGAGCCGTGCTCCGTACAAACCACATTCTGGTGCGCCCCTTGCTTGAAAGAGCCTTAAGCAATAGGGGCTGTTCAGTGTTCCTTCCAAGCCAAAGGGGAAATTAAAAGCAAGGGGAAAAGTTGAGCTGATGCAGGAAAGCTTGCATGCTGTGCTCTCCAGGAAGGCCAACCATGCATCTGATAGCTCACAGTTGGAAGGGAAATCCCAGCAGTGGAGGGGAGCAAAAGCTTCGCATTAATACAGTTCTGACCTGGCAAGCCCCAGGATTCATTGGATCCTGCATGACAAAGACGAGGTGGCTCAAGGGGACATGTTGTAGCCACCAGCTATCGCCAACATAGCACGAATATGAGCCCTGTCCTTGGCAGCCTTCTGAGAACACGTGAGAGGAAATTGGGGCCACCGTTGAGCTGGCCTACTACTTCGGAGATGCAGGTTTGATTCTCGGCTCTGTCACAGGCTCCCATTGTGACCTTGGGCAAGTCACTCGTGGGATTACCAAGGGATTTAGGTGCTGCAATGGTGAGTGTCAAGGCAACTTCTCAATCACAGGAACAACACTGTGATCCACAAAGCCTAAGAAAAGTGTGTAGGCCTGCATACAATGAATGGGGAAAGACAGGCGCCTGAGAATGCAATCCATAAAAGCCAGTTCTCACTGGCTAGCTTAGCCATCTCCCCACCTAGAGAAGGGAGATTCTAATGCCTGCCTCTCCTCCCCGCTATGGAGGTAGGCACCTAACTGCAAGCTGCAGAGGTGCCTATCTCTGCTTAGCAATCCCTGAATGGGAACCTGTTCCCTGGAGTTAAGTGGCTTAAGCACCTAAGACATTTCTTGTGGGAATGAGTTTGGTGTGAGCTTTGTGCCACATAAAATGGCTGGAGGGGGTGCCCACCTTTTAGCTCTTGTTAGAGCACTCCTGGGACATGGGAGACCCAGATTTGGTTCCCCCTGCTCAGGCAAGAGGGGGGAAAGGATTTTAACAGGAGTCTCCCACTTCTCAGAGGCATGCTGTAACCAGGGTTCCTAGTGAGGTGTGCGCCTGCACAGGCACACACTAAGTATTTCAGTCCTGCCCAACCCCTCAGCAGAGCCATGCAGCCCATGGCCCCAGCTGCTCCCAGGAGTGGGGCTGCATGGCGGGTGGCTGCCCCACCCCAGGAACAGCTGGGAAACCACCATACAGCCTGTGTGGTTGCTGCCGGAGCTGGAGCCTGGGCCATGGTACTAAAAATAGCATCATGTCCCGGTTCCAGTCGCAGCACATGAGGCAGCTGCCTGCCACACGGCCCAACCCCCAGGAACAGCTGAGGCTGCGGCTGCATGGCAACTGCTGGGGCCGGGACTACAGTACTAACATTAGCACCACAACCCCAGCTTGAGTCCCGGCACACCTGCACCGCTCAAATCTCTCTAGTTCCCTGGTTCTGGGGCTGGATCATGTGACAGGCAGCTGCTCCATGTGCCGGGACTGCAGCTGGGCCGCGGTGCAGCTGCTCCTGGGCCGGAGCCACAGTACTAAAACTAGCACTGTGGCCCTGTCTCCAGCGTGGCACATGGGGCAGCTGCCTGCCACACAGCTCAGTCCCGGTACGAGGGAGCTACAGGGGGTTGAGGAGTACAGGAGTCAGGAAGGCAGAAGGTGAGGGAAGGGGCAGGGAAAGAACTAAGGGGAAGGTGGGGGTGAGAAGAGGAAGGGGCTTGTGAGGGGAGAGGAGGGGGTCAAGGCAGGAGAAGAAAGGGGAAGGCACCATAGGGCAGGGTGGAAGAGAGACAAATGCCAGGGGGCCAACAGGAGACACTGAGGGAAAGGGCAGGAAGAGCGGGGAGAAGGTAACAGTAAGAGGAGCAGAATTCACCCAGTAGACAGTGGATTCACTGCACCAGCTGCATAGCGATCATCTCCTGCCAGTGGTCGGTAGCAGCATCGCAGAGGTAAGAGGATAATGTAATGCTCCAGACAGTGCCTGAGAGGCCTATAGGGTCAGTGCAGTGTGTGTCCCAGCAGAAGGACCAACTTATTCTGGGAAGCACGAGGGAGGAGGAGGGAGTGTTGTGTCAGGCGTACGTCATCCAGACATTCAGAAGGCACTGATCTTGGCCCACCACCTCCCAGCTGGGTAGCACTGCCCACAGCGCATCACAACCATGGCTACCCTGGGGGCTTGGGAGGGAGCACCCGACAGAGGCTGAACAGGACAGGCAAGAGGCTGGAGTGGGACAGGGCAGGGGATGCTCACCTGGGCGTAGTTCTCTGCTCGGGTTAGAAGGGGCAGCTCATAGGCGGTTGAGAAGTGGGTGCGAACCTGCTGCATTTGACCAAAGCGTTCTCGCTTCCTCCATTTTGCCCGTCGGTTCTGAAACCAAACCTAAGGGAGACAAGCACAGACAGCAGGGCTCAGAGAGGATGGGAGCAAGGCATGAGCTCAGAGCGCCTCAGGAGAGAGCTGAAGGTACTCCCAGAACACCAACCTGGGGGAGACTTTTGCCGGATTACACCTCTTGTGTTCTACCCATAATGCCTGGCAACAGATGTCCCAAAACTAACTGGGGGCAAAGGGCAATTTTCAATTGTAGGCATCTGAACAGGATGCTGAGAGCCCACGTGCTATTGTTCACATAAACACTTACGCACAAAGGCCCAAATCCTCAAAGGGATTTAGGCTCCTCACTTCTATTGATTTCAACACTATGGACATGGGCCCCAACCTCAGTTTGAGAGACCTGGGCACATACTTGAGCTCCCATATTAGGCATCTGGGCATCCCACATACCGCTCGCCCTAAAATTGGGCAAATCCAGTCTTTTATTTATTTTTTACTAGATGCAATTTCTTACCTGCCAAAGTAAAAGGGATGTTGTCAAGCTGACTGTCCCTGCATCACTGAGGAGTCCCCAGCCAGAGATTATGCAAATAGAAAGAATTTCAAAATCTGTTTTTAATTTGTACCAATAATCCTGTGTGGTTTCCTTCAGCACCTTAATCAGCTCAGAGAATGAAACTAATCCTGTCACTTTTATGCCAGGTTCATTCAATGAGTTCCAGGACTGCCGATCCCACTTTCAGACTCTCTGGGGAGACTATAAATCCCCAGCATACTATTAGCACAAAAAATGGCTGGAACCATCCCTCTGCCACTATCCTGCATCTTGGTAGGAAGCTCAGTTCTCAAGGACAGGGACCCTCAGAGGCAAACACTCCCTAGTTCAGGAGGAAAGAGACTCTCCTCTGTGTTTCCAGAGGTGAGATCTGGGGTTTCCCACTGTTGGATCTTTTGGGGAGCTTGAAACCCACTGGAAAAATCCCTTGAATGAAAGGAAAAGGCTCATGAGCCTGGCATCATTTTTACAGTCGGGCAGAGAAGTCCATTGGAAAGGATACTAGCTCAGGAGTGAAGAAGCTTGGATTACTGTCCTAGCTCTGCTACTGACTCGGTGTGTTGCCTTGGGCATGTCCTGTCACCTCTCTGTAAAGATGAGGCTCCTGACCCACCTCTCCTGGTAGTTAATTGAGAGGTGCTACATAAAAGCAGGTATGAGAGCAACAGCCCTGTCACGGTGGAAGGACAGCTGAGATAAATTTAAGGGAGTGGCGTAGCCACCTGGGTTAAGGAGGTCACAGTGCTACACAGATTTGGCTCAGTTGTCCCTTCCTCAGAGGAGCCATAGCAGCTGCCTCATTTACATGAATTGACTGAGGCTTGCACTAGGTATATGTATTTATCTACTGAGCAGGTAGCAGCAGTGCCAGCTTTTTCCATACTGCACACTACTACCTGCAACACAAGACTCCTTGTCTTGGGGCTGTGCTGGGCAACTTAACAAGCCTAGGTTGGGCCAATTAATGGTTCTGCCCATGACCTCAGCCTAGCCCTAACCAAACCCTCCCTGATGTAGAGATCTTGAGAATGAACATGAACATCACTAGGCTGCATCTGCTTCCCTGTTCCTACCCTGCGAGCTCTTCCAGCGGAACTGAATGATCACATGAAGATCTTCAATAAATGGACTGTATGTTGGAGCCACATTCAGTACATCAATCTAGGACCTAGGAGAGCTTGATTGAACTGCCAATTATCAAATATTTGTGCCCCATGTAGATATGTGATCATGCTCTTTGTTAAGCAAACTTGATTGAGATCCTTGAATCTATCAATATGAGGCAGGTTTTCTACCCTTTAATCATTCTCATGGCTCTTCTTTGAGCCCTCTTTAATATATCACTATTGAAGTGTGGCCATCAACGCTAGACCCAGTATTCCAGCAGTGGTCACACCAGTCCCAGCTACACAGGTAAAACAATCTCTCTACTCCTATTTGAGATGCCTCTGTTTATGCATCAAAGGGTCCCATTAAGTCATTTGGCCATAGCATTACACGGGGAGTTCATGTTCAGCTGGTTATCCACCATAACTTCAATATCAGATCCATAAATTGCTCATGATTTAACCCTGTAAAGTTGGTCCCCGTGCACTGAAAGCCTCCAGAAACGGTGGGTCAGTGACATGCATCCCTACAGAGCTGCTTGGGAGGGCTCTGAGAGATGGATGCAGTTATTAGGGGCTGGAATGCCCAGGTCAGGCTGGGGCACAAAAGGAGTTGCCAGGAACTACTTGGTGGCTCAGGGATGCATTTAGCTCTGACCATTCAGTCAAGTCAAAGGGGGGAAGCTCCATTGCTTGGGAGAAATTCTCAATGGAGTCTGGTTAGAACCATCAGCGTGACAGCAGGGAGATTGTGACCATGCATACAGTGACATCTGCAATGGCACCTGCTAACTGCAGGCCTGTGACCTGACATCTTCCCATGTAGGGCTGGCCTGCATCCTATGCAGCAATTAGCCACCATCACCACAGGCTTTTTACGGGGTGCAATGAAACCAAAGAGGGCTCCGTGCTATCCAGTGAGAATGCTGTATTTGAATCTCTGAGTGGAATAGGTTTGGGGCCCCCAGCATCTGTCAGCTTCATGCTAGCATTGTCCCCACCTCTGAGCAGCCCAGCTGGAGGCCAGTCCCAGTACTGGCCAGCTCCACAGAGCTTTGATCTGCAGCTGCAGTCAGTGGTGGTGACCTGGCTGCTCCCTAGACTGGGGAGTCCACGCTGTGCATAGAAGATGGGTAGCAGCTAGGGAGTGAGCTGTGTACTGCTCACAAGGCTGGCGAGCACATATGCCACGCACATGTCCCATCTCTGAGCATGACAAACACACATAACCATCTCCTGCAACGTGCACATCCCCCATCCCACACACCTGAACTCCCCATGGAGAGATTACCAAGGTGCATCACACACTGGCAGCACTGACATCCAGGCAAGAGAATTCCTGACTAAGTCTCCTTTACGCTGCCAGAGCCAAGGGCAGCATCTGGTTGCTAATACGTATGAAACTGAGCATGCTGCAGCAACCTTCAGCTTCCCAGGAAAACTTCAGAGGAATCAAGATAGTGCACAGAGCTCTCTTTTGTTTGGGCTCTTGAAATACCAGAGCCATCAGCTCTCTTCACCCAGGGTTTTGATGGAGCTGTCCCTTGAAGGTCTCACTTCTGGGGGGTGAGAACTTTCTGAGCCCTTTACAGGTAGAGTGAAATGTTTTACTTTTAACAGAGAGGGTGCCTCGCAGTGGTTTACTCAGGCATTCCGCTTCAGCTAGTGGTAACAAAACCCAACTGCTTTAAACAATCCCCGCCCCCTTTGCTCCGTCATGCTTCAATCGCTTTATCTTTGTTCTCATAAAACTGTTAGATCTCCAGTCTTCCATAGGCTCATCCAGGACAAACAGGGCCAATAAGACAATTTATAAGGTAACTCTCTAAGCAAGGAAACAAAATATCTCTTTCCAGGCCTTCTCATATTCTAAACAAATAGACAATGGTACAAGCCCAATTTTCTTGTCTTATCAGAAAGGAGACTACAGGTGCATGCAATGTGGCTCATGCATTCAGATCAGGAAGCAGCACTGCCTACTGTGGCCTGAATCTCCATGCTAATAGTCAGGATGGGCAGCAGTCTTGTGTGGCATGTTTCTCACCTGCAGGCTGTGTATTGCCAAGCCCTGATGTAGCACAGGAACAAATCAGTCCTCTAACAGCTGTGGATAGAAAATGCTCTGTGTCTCTTTATACGCTGGCCTCAGAGGGTGCATCACTCCAGCTATGGAGCTATGTGTTGGGGGTTGGAGAGGCAGGGATTAGTTTGTAACAAAGAGATCAGTAACCTCCTCGTCGTCTCCCCTCTACTGTCCCCCACTCAGCTGGTGCTGCCTGTTCTCACACAGCTGGCAAATGCCCCCTCCCCGCTCCTCACAGTGCTCAGCTGAGTCTGCTGAATACCCCACTCCCATGTTCACCTCCCCTTGTGCTTCGGATGCAAACAGAAGTGATGGGGCGGGGGGAGAACTCAGCACAGTTAAAGGGGGGGCTCAGTGTGTGGAACTGAGATCTGGATTTCAGGGTCAACTGCCAGATGCTTCAAGGTTTAGGGCTGAGCCTGCCTTTAGGGGAAGCTCTCTGGGGTTCTGTCCCCCTGTCTGTGGCTGCATTTCTCTGTCACTGTTGCACCCCGTCACAAGTTCTCTCCCACATGGTCTCTATCGTTCTCACAGTCTCTGTCTCTTTCTCTTCCTCTCATGCTGTCCTTTCCCCTCTCCCGCTCAGGCTTGCAGTCTGTCAGTGTCTGTCTGTTTCAGAGCCTCCCTTTTAAAGGCCAGGCTGTCTCCCCTTCCCTTGGTGAGGGCCACAAGCCCTTCGCTTTCCAGCCTGCAAGAACAGAGCCAGAATTCATCCTTAAGCGCTGAAACTGGACACCATTTTATCAGTGGCCTGGAATGGGAAACTGGAGCCTGGGATGAGAGAATTGAATAACTTGAGCTTGTTTTCATTTCATGTTTAATTTCCTGCAGGCTTAGCTCAGTCTTTCCGCTCCTTCCACCAGCCTCCCAGGGTTTTATGGGGGAAAAGGGATCAAGATATATTAGTTCTTGCTTTGCTTTTCTTTCTTTACCCAGGCAGTGATTTTGCTACAGCGGAGTCTGACATTTCCCTTTGCTTTCAAGCCCCTGCTGCATCACAGGGTCAACCCTAAAAAGATTTTCATTAACAGTCCTGCAATCAGGAGGCCTGCCCCTGGGGAGGGGATAGTGGTGTGACATTCCCTGGCGTTGACCCCCATAGGCAGGCAGCAAACCAGAATCATAGCTACTGTCTGCCAAAGAGAAACTTGCAGCCAGGGAGAGGTATGCTCATGTGTTGGTACTGAGCTGGGGGGGCATGGCATGGAGGATGGGAAGGGAAGCATATTAGCAATTGTTTGAGGAGAGGATGCAAAGTGGTACATGTGTGTTCGCAAGTGCATACCTCTGTATGTGGGCACACGCAGAAATGCATGGGATGGAGACTTGGCAATGGTGTGTCTGCACACGCGGGATGGGTGGGGAGTACAATGATCTCTGTGCATGCTTTTGTGCATGGGGACAGCTGTTCAAAAGAAGATGGGAGCAGCTGTGCCCAAGGAAGGAGCCATCTGTGTGCATTTCATGGAGTGTGTAGAAGGCCACGCAGTTGGGTTATATATTTCTCGAAGTGGGATCTATCAAAACTCCAAGGACCCCCTGGGGCCTGCCTTTGGTCACATAGCCTTCTGCAGCTCTCATGCCAAAGAACCAAGCCAAAGCCATGTAAACAAAAGCAGGTTGGAGTCCAGGTTGGGGACCTGCAAGAGGAAGAAAGGCAGGGGTGCTGGGCTCAGAGGGAGAGCTGGTAATCTAGTTGAATCAATCCTTTATGTCCTAGCTTTGTCTCAATTTCTCACACTTTACTGGCTTCAGTTATAGTTATTTGTGATGGGTGGGCTCACTATCTACTTATGGTGGAGGGGGAGGAGGCAATGCATAGACATGCACAGCGGGCCACTTGGGGGGAGCAACCTTTTATGCCTGACCCATCAGCTCCATCCTTCCAGTCCATTCCCCTGCTGCCCCTGTTTTAGTCTCTCACAAAGCATTTACTCCCTATGGGTACTTCCAAGAGGGCACAAAGACTTTAACTTCCATGGCGCTATAGCTTCCTTTTCACTGCACTGAGGACCTCCATATGGCCCAGTTAATTGAAGGGAAAAAAGAAAATGCTACACTTTGTGAGGACTGTTTACAGGGGGCTGTAAGGGCTGGAGTAGTTTGATGATTTCTAAATGTGCCCCTGTCACTGCAGCAATCTGGCAGCTCACTAGGACTGTCAATTGCTAAGTCACTGCAATTTGGGCTGTGCGATATCTCAGCTCGCTTGTTCCTTTAAGGAAGGTTCAGGGGCATCTGCAGTCAGGGAGTGAGGAAGGAAACAGCCCCTTGCACCTCGGGGGAAACTCAGCTTCATTGCCTGTAGACACCAGCTGTGGAGATTAGAATCCAAAGCAGGCAGAGAAGTGACCTCTTCAGCATCTGGAAAGGGGCCAAGCTGTGGAATGATTTCCAAAGACACTCCAGTCCAGAACTTTGCAGACAGAGCTTGCCGTGCTGAGCTTGCTGCTGGGGCAAATTCTTCTCCAGCTCCCTGCTCCCCTTTGGGTATTTTACTAGCAAAGTGTGAGCTGGGGAGAGGTTTGGAAAGAACCTGAGCAGTCATTGTCTGGCTGGGCCCTGTCTCTGTTGCAACCTAGTGCTTTGGGGGCTGTTTAGTTCTAAAGAGTGGCCGGCTTGACCAGCGGGAAGGCAGATGCAGGACCAGGCCAGGCTTTTACTGAGGTGATTCACAGCAGAGAGTACCTCAGCGCATCTTCCTCTGGCCAAGCTAGGGAGGAGAAAGGTCTGGCTTTTGATTTACCTGTTACCATATCTGCTTCTTAGGGAGCATAAAGCTGTCGGCTGGAGTCTCAGGTAGGCTTATGGGCCAGCCACACTGTCACACTCTCCAGGTCAATCAGCAAACCTCCATCAAAGTCAATGGCGCTATGGTGACTGGTAGCCTCTGGGAAAGGGGCTCATCTAGCAGGTGAAATCCATTCAAATATGTTGCCACCATTTGACAGGTGAAAGAAATAACATGGTGGGGACTCAAGTAACTTGCTCTGTGCTCTGTCTATGCCTAACACTAGGTTTTCTCTGGCTTCTTGCAGCTTGATAGTCCTTAGGTAAATGACTCTAGTGATCTTGGCCACTTCGTCCATCTCCACAGCTCCCTGACCATTCTCAGGACATTTTTTGTCACCCTCTGTTCTGTAAGCCACCTCTCTCTGCACAGTTCTTGAGTGGAAGGGGAGCAGCGGGGCAAAGATGGACAACGTTGGAGCACGTGATGAACAATCTGGTCACTCTGTTGTAACCACACCCAGGCCTGCAGACAACAAGCTCCAATAATAGCTAAGTCTCTCACACGTAAGCCAGGCCTAGAATCCCTGCCCTTTGGCTCCAGAATCCCTCTGCCCTGACTGAGGCTCGTGAGCTAGCGCTCCATTAGTTAACAGCAGTGGCAGACCCCCTCGTTGGTCTAAGGGCCAGACTCTGCAGGGGAATATCATTAATTCACTCATACACGCACAGGGCCTGGCTCGCTGCAGCTTTGCGCTTTGTGTTGCCATGGCCCCTAGGGCAAAGGTGTACAAGACGGTCACTCTCTTTGCACAGGTGTAAATGATGATGAAATATGCCAAGGCCATGGAAGATCAGGTGCCAAATCCTACTCTCCCTCAAGCACTCCTAAGGAAACTAAAATGCATGAACCAAACTCTCTGGGATGAGCATGGGAAGGAGATCCCCCCATCCCACTCCCCACTGGCATAGCAGTGCCATTCCTGAGCCCAAGAGGTCAGTCTGTGCAGTGTGCGATCTGCAAACCTGTGATTGTACCCTGACCTCCAGGGGAAGCCATCAGCATGTGTGATGCGGGCCCAAAAAATAGCATCAATAGCCGCTTCCTGGGTTCTCCTCTACGCAAGCACGGAGGGAGTCTCAGCTTACGATTGTGTGAGACCTGGCAGCTTTGGCCCAAGCTTCTTGGACTCTCCTGCTCTTTTGAAGGTGGCAGCCATACCTTTTTGCCCCAAAACAATGGGCTTCATGCATTGCCTCCGAGCCTGCTCAGCCAACCAGGCAGCAAAACCCATTTCAATTGTGCATCTGCATTCTCTGTTTCGACTGCCTGGCACCAGAGGTCATGGTGACCTCTGCCTCCCCCACCTTGCCAGCAATGGGATGTATCCTGAGAAAGGTTGGTGCCTCTACAGCTAGTGAGCCAGTGTCCCCACCGGATTCTTTTGGAGCAAACTAATTTACACGAGAGCCTGGCGGGAGTAAATATCCCTGAAGGGTATCTGCTGCCTTGCTGCTTGCCAAGCTGCTCCTTTAGCTCCAAGAACAGTGGGCCCCTCCGTGAGCCTCAGAGGGTACTAATCTAAAACCAAAAAGTCTGCACTAACATCAGGCAGCAGTAAGGTCCCCTGATTAGCAATAAGGTCCCCTAAGGGACCCTAAAGTCCCTAAACTCGGCTGATACCAGTTACCTCAGAGCAGAGCATGATGTGGTGGGGACCCTGAGTACAGCCCTGGAGGCTGTAAGTTTACGTGGAATTAGGGGTGAGGTTCTAGGCAAGCTCAGATATGCTGCAACCTGGTAATACAGAGCCACATTTCAGCTCTGTCAGGCCTGAGTGAATTTTAGGGCTTGTTATCTTGCTGCCTGGAAGGTTCTTGTTTCACACACTAAAGATCCCCTTTCCCGCCATCTACCTTAAAGCTTCCCCCATTACCTGTACTCGGGCCTCAGTGAGATCTGTCCTCATGGCTAGCTGCTCCCTGGCATAGACGTCTGGGTAGTGGGTCTTCTGGAAGACTTTCTCCAGCTCCTCCAGCTGGTAGCTGGTGAAGGTGGTGCGGTTCCGCCGCTTTTTGCCCTTGTTGCTCTCTGAGTCAGCCTTGTCCATGGGGCTGGGGAGGTCAGTGCTGGCCCGGTCCTGGGGCACCTTCACCCCAGACTCCTTCACACTGAGGTAGCTGCCGTCCATTCCTGCAGGGTCAGAGCTTGGCTGTAACTCAGCCTCGCCCAAGGAGCTCTCTTTCCCTGTTTGCACGGGGGGAGGGGGAGAGAGGGATATAGGGATGGAGAAAGAAAGAAAAGAACGTAAAGCCCAGGACAAATGAATTGATTTGAACAAGAGTCACTCCAGTAGGGAAAAGTAAAAAGCTCCAACTGGGAGAGCAAGGGTCTGACAGAGGAGGAGGGAGGAGGGAATGCAAGAGATGGGGTGAGGGAACAGAAGGACAGTGGGAGAATGGGGCCCTGAGAAAGGAGAGGGGCAGGAGAAGAGAGACAGGCCTGTGAGAAGGGGGTTAGAATGAGAATGTGTGAGGGCTGGGAGGTGAATGGGAAGAGGAGGAGAGGAAGGAACTCTTGTAATGGCATCAGAAAGAGTAACAACATCTTAATTCACATGCAGTTGGAATTCAGCAACTCGGACAATAATGCTGTGGATGAAGCCTACAGCAGAAAGTGAGATTGATGCCACCAAGGGGGCATAGGCATCCTGTGGGTCCATCAGGAGGAGGAGGGGTAAGAATTCCACCTGCTCAGAATGTCCCTGGAAAGGATGAAGCCAAACTGGCCTCTTCTACCCAGTTCTGCTTGGAGTTTTGGAAGC